>CM061173.1:7500-5007500 GCA_030763345.1 Mythimna separata | reverse complement strand
TTATTTAAAAACATTCTTCAAAATTTATAAATCAGCTCCCGTTTTATTTGTTAAACATAATGATACTAGACCATATTTACAATTTTCTGTAGGTAAACATACTTTTTCTGGTTTATTGGACAGTGGTTCCAACAGTTGCGTTTTAGGCGCAAATTGTCATGAACAATTTTCACGTTTAGGTTATAAAATAAATTCCGTTTCTAGTTCTGCTTATACAGCTGATGGTTCTTCACAGAGAATTATTGGTACTATTAAATTACCTGTTACTTGTGATAATTTAACTAAAAATATTGATTTTCTTATTATACCTTCTTTTCAACCTGACATCATTTTAGGTTTCGATTTTTGGTTAAAATTTGATTTGGCTAAAGATTTATGGAAAAATATAACTTATGTTCAGAGTAATAGAGTCCAAGTTTGTACAGTCACATCTGCTAGTGAATTGTCTCCTTCTGAGAAACAGAAACTAAAGGATACAATTAAACTTTTTGAAGATATTTCTTATGAAAAGAAAGGCTTAGGTCTTACCCATCTCGTTCAACACAAAATTAATGTTACTAGCGAACCTTTTAAACAAAGATATTGGCCTTTAAGTCCTGCAAAGCAAAAGGAACTATTTGATGAAGTCGAGGTTTTATTAAGGGAAGGTATCATTCAACCTTCTAAATCACCTTGGTGTTCACCTGTCTTAGCTGTAGAAAAGAAAGATGGTAGTACCAGATTATGTTTAGATTCGAGACGTTTAAATTCAGTCACTATTAAAGATTCTTATCCTCTTCCTTATACCTCTAGAATATTAGATAACCTTGGTGGAGCTAAATATATTAGTACAATTGACCTTTCTAAAGCATTTTTACAGATTGCTCTCGAAGAATCTTCTCGAGAAAAGACTGCTTTCGTTGTTCCGGGAAAAGGACTTTTTGAATTTGTTCGCATGCCATTCGGTCTCACTAATGCACCTGCTGAGTTGCAGAGACTCGTAGATAAACTTTTTGGTCCTGAGTTTGATAATACTGTATTTTGTTATTTAGACGATTTAATTTGCGTAAATTCGGATTTTAATTTACATATAGAGTATTTGCATAAAATTTATAATATTTTGAAAGAAGCTGGACTCACAGTTAATTTAAAAAAGTGTAACTTTTGTAAAGATAGACTCCGTTATCTTGGTTATATAGTAGATAGTAATGGTTTGCATACTGATCCTTCTAAATTAGATACAATAAAAAGTTTTCCACGTCCTGAAACCGTTAAACAACTTCGTAGTTTTCTCGGTCTGTGTTCATATTATCGTAGATTCATTTGGAAATTCGCTGATATTGCTTCTCCTTTAACTAAATTAACTGCTGGTAGTAAAAACTCTAAAAAACCACTTTGTTGGAATGATGAAGCTGAGATTGCATTTGATAATTTGAAAGAAACTTTGATTACTGCTCCTGTTTTGCAATGCCCTAATTTTGAAAAACCTTTCTTTTTACATTGTGATGCCAGTTCTGTTGGCCTTGGTAGCGTTTTGAGCCAAGAGGATGATAATGGGGATCAACATCCTATTGCGTTCTATTCTAGATCACTCAATAAATGTGAACGCAATTATAGCACCACAGAACGTGAATTACTTGCTATCTTAACTTCCATAGAACATTTTAGACCTTACATTGAAGGAATGAAGTTTACCGTTATTACTGATCATGCTAGTTTGAAGTGGCTTTTAGGTCTTAGTAATCCCAGTGGACGCTTAGCACGTTGGGCAGCTAGAATTTCTCAATTCACATTTGATATTGTTCATAAGAAAGGATCTTTACATTTAGTCCCAGATGCTTTATCGCGTATTGAAGTCGCCGCTATTGATATTTCTCAGAATAATTTAGTTTTACCTGACGATGATTTTCATGATCCTTGGTATAAAAATGTATTTATTAATTGTCAAAAATCACCTTGCAGATATAGAAATTTTAGAGTAGAAAATAACACTTTATATAAATTTTGTAAAAGTAAATTTGATCCTAATAGTCGTCTTAATTGGAAAATAGTTATCCCTAAAGAACATATTTTAGACACAATTCGTTCTAATCATGATGATATTAATTCTGGCCATCTTGGCATTCATAAAACGGTAAATAAATTGCGACAACACTATTTTTGGAAGGGAATGTTCAAGGATGTTCAAAAATATATTCTAGCCTGCGATACTTGTAAAGCTTATAAACATACCACTCATTCTCCCTTTGGTATTATGATTAACCCTAAAAAAGTCGATAAACCTATGTTAATGCTGTCAGTTGATATTATAGGTATATTACCTAAAGCTTATTCTGGTCATAAATATATTCTTTCGGTTGTTGATGTTTTCACTAAATTTTGCTGGATTTTTCCTATGATAAATGCTACTACTCGAGTAATAAATAAACTTCTTGAAAAAGAAATATTTCTTAAATTTGGTTGCCCCAAAATAATTGTTTGTGATAATGGCACACAATTTACTTCTAAACATTTCGTAGAATTCATGAAAGGTTTTAATATTACTAAAATATTTTATAATACTTTATACACCCCTCAAAATAATCCTGTTGAGAGATATAATAAAACTGTTGAAACTTGCATCGCTTGCTTTGTAAAAGATGATCATAGAACTTGGTCTAAATGTTTACCTCATGTTCAATTAGCTTTAAATAATAGTGTTAATCTTGCTACAGATTTCACACCTAATTTTTTGATGTTTGGTAGGGAGCTTGTTTTAGACGCTTCCTTACATCGTATTAGTGATTCTGTTGAAAACTTAAGTGAATTAGAAGTTTCCAATAGAACTCACTATGCAGATTCTCTTAATTCACTTAGTGATATTTTTGCTAAAGTTCAAACTCATTTATTAAAAGCTTATCAGCGTAATGCTCGCTATTATAATAAGGGTCGTAGAGTCATTTCTTTTGATGTGGGTGATGTTGTGTGGAGAAGAAGTTTTGTTCAATCTCATGCACCTGCTTATTTTTCGGCGAAACTTGCTCCTAAGTTTATAAAATGTGAGATTACTGAAAAGATTTCGGATAACGTCTACGTTCTAAAAGACCTTAAAAAAGGCTCAACTGGGCGTTATCACGTCAAAGACATAATTAAATTTTGATTTGTTTTCCTAATGTTGCCTTGTTTTTGATATTTTTGTTTAGAGGGTCCCTTGTTAGATGATGTATGATAGATTTACCGGGACCTTGGAAGGGAAGTTTGTGAGGTGGCCTCGTACAAATTTATTAAATTCAATTAAACATTCTAAAACATAACTTATGACATTTTAATGACTTTTTCACACCCACACATACATTTTTCATATCAAAAGATCTTATTTTTTGTTTTTTTGTATACACTTTTTTATACAGTTTATACAATATTTTTTTTACATTCTCGTATACAATTTTAAATTGCTACCTACTTATTTACACATGGGTGCTTATTGTTATACTTGAATGTATGGGACTTGCTTCTAACATCCTGTTAGAAAGCAAAATCTTATCTTTTTGATCTGTGGATCATTCTGTTTCCCTTTTTGTGGAAATAGTAATGATTTCTGCATTTCCCTTTTTTGCAGATTTGCTAGCTTTTTTGAGTTGGTCTCTTCTGTACATCTTTCTAGGGATTTCTTTACTAGTGGCGTTTGTTCTTGCTTGTAAGGATCTCTCCTAACTTTTGCTGATCTTGGTGTAATTTTTTTTCCCTTGATTTCGCAATTTTTTTTGCTATTGTGTTCGGAAAGTCGGTGGTGTTATGCCGATCACAATATGCATCCTTTTTGGAGATGTTTGTGCTCGGAAAATCGGTGGTGTTATACCGGTCACAACATCCTTCCTCTTTTGTTCTCTTGCATCCTTGCGTATGCAATTTTTTTTTTGCTATTGTGCTCGGGAGTTCGGTGGTGTTATGCCGATCACAATATGCATATTTTTTAAAGATGTTTGTGTTCGGAAAATCGGTGGAGTTGTACCGGTCACAATATTCTTTTTTACTCTCTTGCCTCCTTGGTTTAAGAGATTTGATACTGTGTCTCACGGTTTTATTTTGTTCTTGCTAGTCAGTGGCGAGGGTGCCTAACTGTACTCATATGGACATTTCTTTGGTTTTTTAAGACAGCGGCAATTGCGCCTAACTGTATCCAAATTAACATCTTTTATACTTTATTTTACTTGCTAGTCGGTGGCGATGGTGCCCAACCGTACTCAAGGTAGTCTTTATAGACATTTCTTTGTTTTTTTTTTCCTAAAACAGCGGCAATTGCGCCTAACTGTATTCAAATTAACATCTTTGTTAGTTTATTTTACTTGCTAGTCGGTGGCGATGGTGCCAAACCGTACTCAACTTTGTTTTTGTTTATAACATTATGCATATTGGTCAGCGATGATTACGCTTGGCTGTACTTGCGATATTTACTTGGATGTTGCTTGTTAGTCAGTGGCGAAGGTGCCTAACTGCACTCATGCTAGTTCTTGTGATATTGTAGGTCGGTTATGTTTGTGGTCTTACTGTACTGATTTTAACTGCATGTTGTTCTCTTCTAGGACGTTTTTTTTAACTCTTTTTTGGGGTTTATTGTTTTTGGAATTTGTATTTCCAATTTGTTTTTTTGAAGCTTTTGCTTTTGTCTTTTGTTTTTTTCTTAGCATAAAAGAAATTGCTTTCTTTTATTTTTTCGGGGAGGGATGTAATGTAACGAGACTTATTCGCCTCGTTACATGGAAAGGATTTTTGGTCGATTTTAAAACGCTGTGTCAGCGCACTGTAAGCTATTTTTTGAGAAGGAAGACGGTAAGTTTCCATTCCTAAAAAAGGTTTTACGCGACCCACGTGTATGAATTCGAACGTACAATCTAACTTGTTTTTATGTGATTGTTTACAGCCAAAGGGGCGTTTTCCTTCTATCTTACTTCTGGTCTTTCCTTTGGCCTTTTTGTTCATCTTTTTCTGCGTTACCTCGAGCATACTTCGGGAAACTTGAAGCCTCGCATCCTACGCGTCATGAAGGATTTTGGAACAAATAACCTATAAGTAACATGTAGGGATTATTCCGGTAGGAGAATTCCTTTACTATATTCTCTTTTGTCTCCAAGATGCAACAATAACAATAATTTCCATAATTCCCAATAACACTAATTATTTTTTTTAATTATTAGTGTAGAATACAAAGTCATGTTTTGAAGCTTACGGGCAGAGACATTAAAAAGAAAAGACAGAAGTATTTTATCGTTTTATTCATTTTGATGTAGCCTCCCACCGGCAGATTAATTGTCCAAACTCTTCCAACTTCGCTATTCCGGTCAGTGTGACTCCCTGGCGCCCGAATTTTATATTTGTTTCTTATTCAACCTTTTTTTATTATTTGGGAGATCACACACAAACATACTAACACATCCAGCTACACACAACCTAATATAAATTCTTTTATGTTTTTAATTTTTTTAATATTACAACACCTTGTTTATCGAGGTATTTCTGACAACGATCAACATGTTTGTATTATCCTAATAACCTACTTATACGTATTTCCGTACAAATATTTACCTCACCTACAAATAACTAATTCCGGTCACTAATCAAGATAAATAATTATTGCTATGTCACAAAATCGCTTGTCAGTTTTTGTGGTTCCGAACCCATTCATAATATTAGTTACCCGTTTATCTTGGTTTATTTATGTGATCATAATTATTATATTTTGTATGTAGTAGTTATAGTAAAATGTGAAACTGACTGACTGACACATCAACACACTGCTGAAACGATTCGGACTAGGAACATTTGAGTACAAGGATTCCGTTTATGATGTAGGCGAGCACTAGGAAGGGGTTTCTAAAAATTCAAAATTTAAGGGGCTGAAAAGCGAGAAATTTCGTTTCATTATAAAATCTCAATTTATGTTAATGATTAAAAAGAGTAATCAAAGTAAATAATTAAAGTTTTCAGTTATTTTTTTGAATTAGGCACCCCGAATAAAATAAAAGAAAAGAAAGCAAAGATAAAAACCCACTAAATTATTTTAGAGTATTCTTATTTCTTGAACTAATAACTTGAAACTTGACAAAAATTCAAATCAGAATGTATAATAAAGACTGTCCCTACTTGTTTTTTTAAAACTATTCATAAAATAAGGTTTAAGAGGTGCTAAAGTTTTTCTACAAACATTCTCGCAAACAAAGTTGCTGACAAAGTGCTAATAACTAATCTAGAGGTAGAAGCTACTCGAGCGTGTAATATTTTTCCTTGGAAATAGAAAATAACTGTATATTTTTATATATAGCAAATTGTAACGTTACGTAACGTTAAGTTAACGTAAAAAACACGTTTACACTTAAATTTCGTTAAGAGGCCAGTCTTAACGAAATTTAAGTGTAAACGTGTTTTTTAAAACTTAGGTATATAAAAATAAATATCATTTATCATATTATTATTACAGTACTCACTGACGCTACAAACGCTGTTCTGCCTTATAGATTAAATATAAACAAAGAAATATCATAATTAAAAATAGGTTGTGAAGGACAGAGGGGGAAAAATACTTTACGACCTATTTTTAATTGTACCAAAGTTTTGAACGAGTCCAATAACGAATAGTGACATGAGATTTTTATATATTTAACACATTTCAACTCATTATCATTCCGCTTTCACACCATTCATATGATATCGCCTCAAAAAGCCTTCTTCCATACTCCCTTGTTACACAGATAATGACAGTTATTTGTGTAGATAACCCCTTTTAGGTCCTCCTTTACACAGACACGTCCCAACAAAAATATAGAAAAACTAGCTTTTCTACTTTGTC
Organism: Mythimna separata; assembly: GCA_030763345.1. Taxonomy (NCBI): domain Eukaryota; kingdom Metazoa; phylum Arthropoda; class Insecta; order Lepidoptera; family Noctuidae; genus Mythimna; species Mythimna separata. The sequence continues at coordinate 5,000,698 of CM061173.1, read as the reverse complement.
AACACGCGTAAACATGTCACCGACCATCCCTATCCTAAGTCTATTACACGAACTATCACTTACTAAAAACAGTGAAAGAGGACAGGTCACTGACCGATCCCAGCACAACAATATCATAATATGTCATAGAATCGCAATGGTCTGAGTGCGAATTCATGTAACGCTAGTAATATCGTGAAGAAAGGAGCGGTCCCAGCATCGCTCCCTGCGGGACGCCTGCACTGAACGCAGGGTTGGAGGGGGGTGCATTGATTTTGATGATGTTGCTAGAATATTAAGTATCTGGATTGCATACTGCGTGTATGAAAGTAAGGGTGCATTTATTATAGCGAGCCAGCTATAATATTTTGCGGTTGATAGTGTGTCACTGGTTTATGTTTTTTTTTATGTGTGTGTTTTGAGAGACGTTGGTTTTGTTAGTAGGTTCTCATAATGTTAATGATAGTGATAGTAAGATTAATTTTTGCAATATAAATTCAGAGAATTGAGTAGTTGACTATTTACTATTCTATTTATTTTTATCAAGAAGTCATCATCATCATCATTTCAGCGGAAAGACGTTTGCTGTTGGAAATAAGTGTCGCCGTAATGACCGGTTCTGTGCATCTTGCATCTATCGAATACCCACGACCCTCCACAGGTTCACCATGTCATTGAGCCACCTGTAGGAGGCCTTGCGAAGCAGTAATGTTAGCGAAGGAGGCTGCCGACCGCGTGAGGCAACGGAACTCACGCCGCCGCCGCCGAGATCCCGATCCCGATTTCCGACCACCGTAGGCGCGGGCTCGCGGATAGCGAGCGCTGGGTAGCTCGCCGTCCGGCAGTCTGGTAATAATCTGGACCGAGCCTAGTCGTCGACGGCGCGTTCTGTTCCACGCGCGCCTCAAGGAGATGTCAGCAAACTGTAGGGGCCCGGTAGGGCCGAAGCCTCTAGGGAACACGGTATCCGAAAGGTTGTCACCGTGTCCCCCAGATCGATGGTAACGAAGGAACGGGGTAGGGGTTTAGTCAGTAAGAGTCTGACACGCCCTCCCGCTCCGCCCAAGAGTGGGAGAAGTCATTCTGATGATTCCCCTACCGGAAAAAAAAAAAAACCTGTAGGAGGCCTTTAAACGCTGCACCTTCTGGTACGTGGTCGCCACTTCAGAATCTTTCATCTTTTATCAAGAAGCAACTATCCAAAATCGCAAGTAGTTTTTGTCAAATCTGTTCAAAAAGTAAGTGAGAAAACTTTCAAATCTCGTGGATACTGTCAACAAAAAACAGATACACAAACTGAAACGTGACGTCACCGCCATCTCCATCCGCTATAAGCGTAATGTTTTCACGCTTCCACTCTTTCTCATAATTTGAAATGCACATTGCTGCGCCATTTGATAACCAATTTTGATGCTGTTTTCAGATTTTTGGTTATGTAAAATAATAAGTAGAAATAAAAGTACCCAATTTAGTTACAGTTATTTTTATTTCTATATATATTACTAGCTGTTGCCCGCGACTTCGTCCGCGTTAAGTTCGTTAAACTGCACAAAAATAACCAATAATTCTACACTTGCAAATAATTCCGAAAGCATCCAATTCATTCATTTTACATTCACATAAAACAGTTTAACTTCATTGCTTTTTTTAGTTGGGAAATAGTCCAATGACTTCTCCCGCTCTTAGCTGACGCATCAGGGCGTGACAGACTTTTACTGACCAAAACCCACTCCTTGCCTAACTGCATGCCTTTCAGAAGCGAACCCATGACCCCAGTAGGCTTGGCGACCCTACTGTGTCTCTATTGTTTTGCTGACATCTCCATGAGGCACGCTTGGAACACTACCCGCCGTCGACTCGGTCTCGGTGTAGATATTTGGTTACCGAACGGTCGGGCGGCGCACCATTGCTCGCTGTCCGCAAGCCCACTTCTTCGGTGGCTGGAAATCGAGGTCGGGATCTTATTTCCTCAACACTGGGGCGTGAAGGCCATTTCCTCATCCATGCGGCCGCCACCTTGGCTGGATTACTGCTTCTCAGAAGGACGCAACCGCCTGCCACTCCACCCTGCTCTGGACCAGGGCCCGGCGCGAGAGGTCGCTGCAACCGATGACCCCCACAAAAACACGGCGGTGCCTCGTTCAAACGGTGCACATCCTTACCGTATGCTCCAACGTGTTCTCAGGGTGATCCACATAAAGGGTCACTATTCCACATAATGGTGATCCACATAATGGGTCACCATGAAGATGAAGACACAGATTGGCTTACGAACATCAACGAAGCAGAAATAATAAGTGAGGGTTGCAGCAGTTGATCTGAATATTTACCTACTCCATGGACAAAGGCGTTTGTTTATGTACATATGTCTTTAGTCTATATTACGGTTTAACAAAGATGTACGATTTTAAAATTTTTTGCTGACCAAAAAAATCATATTAACCTTGAATGAATTCCAAGCACCACTAAGTAGACACGGTAAGTTCGGGAGGTCCCGGCATCGGATCAAAGAGGAAAGGATGCCCGGAGGACAGGGAGCACACGGTAGAGGTGTGCCCTGCTTGGGCGGAGCGTCGCCGTGTCCTTGTAAAATCTATCGGCGGCGGCGACCTCTTGCTCCGGGCCCTGGTACAGGCCATGGTCCAGAGCGAGGAGGGGTGGTGGGCGGTAGCCTTCTTCTGCGAAGCAGTAATGATAGCGAAGGAGGCTGCAGACCGCGAGCGCCGCCGCCGAGATCCCGATCCCGATTTCCGATCACCGTAGGCGCGGGCTCGCGAACGGCGAGCAGCACGCCGTCCGGTAGTCTGGTAATAATCTAGACCAAGCCTAGTCGTCAATGGCGCGTTCTGTTTCACGCGCGCCTCAAGGAGATGTCAGCAAACTGTAGGGGCGCGGTAGGGCCAAAGCCTCTGGGGAACACGGAAAATCCGAAAGGTTCTCACCGTGTCCTCCAGATCGAAGGAACGAAGAGGAACAGGGTGGGGTTTAGTCAGTAAGAGTCTGACATGCTCTCCCGCTCCGCCCAAGAGCGTGAGAAATCATTCTGATGATTCTCCTTCCAAAAAAAACACCACTAAGTAAGTGTAAATAGCACTTACTTATGTAGGCTGAAAAAAAGTGCATAAAGTAGTTTTTAGTTGTCAAAATATATGAATGATCAGCACAAAGCTGATCCTGAAGTTAATAGAAGGTTTAGTATTTGCCTCTTTTTTATTTGAGGTAGTTATCCAGCTCTAGGTGGAGCAAGTGGTCTTTTGTGGACTAAATTCCACCATGTTCCTTCAGTTGCCATTTGCGTATCAGGGCCACTAACTTTTGCACGCCTTAGTTATTAGGTACTTCGGTACATTCTCTCTTTAAAGAGTAACTACAGAGACGTCATGGGGCGTTCTCACTTTCTGCATGATGCAAGTACCTACCTACTAACCGAACATGAGTGTTTCGAGAGGTAGATATTTTGGATACGGCGGGAAGAAAAGTGAGAAAGACATCCTTAAGCCTCCTATTGTCGTTTAGACATTTCTTAGGTGTCATTAGTCAAAAAGCGATTCATGACGTTTTTAGTTATTTAAATTATCCGTTTATTTAGGCAGATTTTTTACTTGGGGTGATATTTGACTGACGCCTTAATAAATCATACGGTGTTTTTTTTCAGCGGGTACTACCTTCTTTACCGAGAGTTAACTTTGCAATTTATGAATTAAATTAACTCTTGAGTGCGTGCATTTTTACTCAGCAGACTTTCACATTATTGATGGTCAAACGCAACCTGCTGTGGTACGATTTTAAACGGGTACAGTTTGCAGAGCTGTAAAAAAACCCACCATGTTCCTTCAGATGCCCTTTGCGAACAATTTCTCAAATCAATTCTATCTACCTATACTATGATAGCACAATTCATAAGAAAGAGACTTCGCAACAGACCGTGCAGCAGGAATCGTAATATTTTAATTTCGCCATAACTTCAAAACCAAACGTCCAATTTTAATCATTCTAAGACCAAATATTATCTACATAAACTGCACTTAGTGATAAAATAATTTATTTTGATAAGGGTTAATAGCATGAGTAAAATAAATGCGTTTAAATGTAGTCCAAAAAAATTCAAGATTTTTAGATAAAAAAAATGGTTGTTGTGCCTCACTCGACATAGATAGGTATAGTGCTTCGCGGACTTTTTTGTAGATATTTATAAGATCTACAATTAATTAGAACATTTTATGGTTCTATCTTTTACAGTTTAGGCAGCGTACGCAAAATAAGTAACTTTTCTGGTTGATTTTTTACACCTAAACCTAAATATCTTACGGAACCCTATTTTTTCCAGAATAAAATTTAGCCTATGTTACTCGTGGATAATTTAGCTTTCGAATGGTGAAATTATTTTTAAAAACAGTCCAGTAGTTTTTGAGCCTATTCATTACAATCAAACAAACAAAGTTTTCCTCTTTATAATATTATAAGTATAAGTATATAAGTATAGATTATCTAAAAGCTGTCTGCAAAAACCATTCTTGCATTCCATTTATTTTAATCAAGCAAGTCAGTGAACCGTCTAAAATATCGAAACCTTAATAAAATGCAAGTTTTACTGCAATGCCTTCATAAATTGAATTGAAGACTTCAATTCAGTTTTCATTTTGTGCAAAATGTAAAGTGCACATAGTGAATTCAGTAGCGGACGAATTTTATTCGTCTTTCGGCCAAATCTTTGACTGTAACTTACAGATGGCCTACACGTTGGGATACACGAGATAAGTGAGGGAAGCTTTGAGTGAACACTTAGTCTATCGAAGCGTGGAAAATGTGTAGAGTATTTTGGGTAAGGTACGAGTATGAACAAACTTTAGAGCATTAAGTCGTCAATATTTGCATCACTGCTTACATTCAGGTAAGATTGTAGACAAGCACTAGTTTACATCAATAAAAAAATGATTCTATTTTACTTTTAAGTTGGTATATATGTGATGCGTATAAATAAAAACGTGACATTTACGTAAAATTCATCACTGCTTAAAAAAATCAACACCGATCTTTTATGGTATACCTACTAACTCGGTATTTTTAAAGCCAAACTGTTATGAAAGAGATTTTTATCCCAAAACTCTCGTTATTTCACGAGCATATTGCTTTCGAATTTTGCGTGGGCTGCAATCAATGCGTCCCTGGCTCACAAAAAATGGTACATCCAAAGTGCATTTAAATGTCACTAGGTATTCGAAAAATCCTTTGGTCTATAAATGAGGAGCGTCAGAATAAAAACCGATAAATCACATTTTTGTTTTTTGTGGAAAATTGTAAAAATATGGCCAAGTTCATGGTGGTCTAATTTAGAGTTAAACAAAATCTATCAATTTATTGGTGTTAGTATCACTGTTTGGAAACCTAAATACTGTATTCGTGACTGTGGTAGGTACCTGTTGAGTTATCAAAAAAATGAAAATGGATATATCGGTTTTTGACCAAATCAAATGGCCTTATGGTTTTTGATAAAACAAAGTAGGAAAAATGTTAGGAAATTATCGGTATCTGTTCCGATCATCATCGTTGTTTAGAAAGATTGATGTATTTATCGGTTTATGTTCAGATCTGTGTATTTTGCAGACGAATTTAGAGCGGATTTATCAGTTTTTGACCGGGTTACATTAACCATAGAGCAAGATATGTACGAGAACAACCAATTGCTATAAAAAAAAATAACAATATGTGATTTATCGGTTTTTGTGCCGACGCTCCTCAAATATCTACATAGCATAACAGGGTGTTTGGTGCATCATGTGTCAAATTGAAATGGTCGACTGGAGGGGTCATCTGCTTTCCTTCCTTAAAATTTAAAAAAAATACACTAAAAAAGTCGATGAAAAAACTCCACAGGGCATAGGTAGTGTTTAGGGGTCAGAAAAGATAGCAGATGACCCCTGCAGTCGACCATTATTTCAATTTGGCACACGATGCACCAAGCACCCTGTATAATATGTACACGCCATAAATCTCATAGAACTATAAACTCACAAGTCTCGCTAGTTTTGGCTTCTAGGTAATTTCTCTATACAAACTTTGGTCCCCTGTATCATTCCCTTAGGGCGGAATTTTGGAAAATCCTCTCTTAGTGTTCTCCTACAGCATATAGAGAAACCTTGTGCAAAATTTCATTAAAACATAACAGCATACATAAAATATTATTTGGCTCGTTTCTCCAACTTACTGAATTCCGTTTACATAGCAAGTACGGCTCCATCCCACACGTGTTCCTACTTAATTATGGCAATTATGTGGCTGCCTACTTTACTCTCGGTCGAGTTCACATTGGAGTAATACACGTGTGTTCCTTCTATTAAGTTGGACGCTTTAAAATACCAGTTCCGACGAAACTGTTTTGTTTCCAGTTCCTCTGTCACAGAGTTTATGTTGTGTTCATTGAAGTGTTAGAGTAGTTTGCAAGTACTTCTGTACTATCTGATAGTATAAAAATGAAAAGTTTATTTGTTGGAAAGTGCAAATCTCATGAAGAACTGGCGGCGGCTTCGCCCGCAACAACAAAATCGAAGAATAAATAAGATCACGCTTCTTTTTTTTTCCTATAGCCTATATGTTAATCCAGGGTAAACCTAACTACATACCAAATTTCAACCAAATCGGTCCAGCCGTTTTTGCGTGAAAGAGTAAGTAACAAACATACATCCATCCTCACAAACTTTCGCATTTATAATATTAGTAGGATTCATATACCTACAGTAGCTACAAAGGACGGATCCAAGGGGATATTATTGGGGTCGTGACCCCTTCCCCTTGGCTGGATATAGGTTGACTAACTTACGATATTATCTCGAGAAAAGCACTACTATTTTCTTTAAGCCCGCCGCCCCATTTTATTGTCTGTCAAAAGAAAATGTAACCTATTCATGGCAGGACGATAAAATTTTTCGAGCTACTTGCGCTCACTCTAGCATGAGCCATCTTAGATTCTTTTTAGTCTGAATAAGTCGACTTTGTAACCTATCCGAAGTTACATAATTTTTGAGCTCATTTCTTTCACTTTTTGCAATCGTAGGTTGTTTTTTTTTTAATAAGTGGGTGGGCGGGTATTTATTTTTTGTTTATATGGTCGAGGCCGCCAATTTTTTTAAAATATATGTGTCATGGGTGACCGCAGATTCGAAAGCTGGATCCACTCTTAGTCAGTTATACTGAGTGAGATAGTTAATTTTTTTTTAAGTTTTTATTAAGATTTTATTGCTATCCCATCGGACTATGAGAGTAAAGGTACAGTACAGAGAGTACACCTGTGTTTGCACACTTGTGAATTTATAATATCTCTTGCGTACTTGACTAATCACTGTAGAGCTTGGCCACCGCTGCCCCGTGATGGAAATTCGGTCGGGAGAATTAACTACTGTGATTAGTTTCCTTAGCGCTTTCTTTACTGCTATTCAAGTATTTGGCACTACCCGCATAAAATAGTACTGTGTACTAAAATAAAAGGAGCAGTCTGAGCTGCAAGGTAAATATTTCAAGGTTTAATTGCCTCCGCAGTCAGGGAAGGTAGTTAATCCTGGTTCATTTGTTGTGTGCTGCAAGCCAGTGCGGTGCTGCGGCGTGGCAGGTCGTTAGTTTGTGCCTGGTCTGACGTATGGGGTTACTCAGCATCGTCTTTACGATGCAAGAGTTGGGTGCCTTAAGGTTTTATGTAGGTGGTATGATTGCGATAGAAAATTTTATTGTTAACTTTAATTACTCAGATACCCGCGAAACGAGACACAATAGTAAAACAATAACAGCGCGGTCTCATAGACCGGTTGGGGATTCAAACGTTAAGCTGGTTTTTGATGATCAAAGCTTAAGTATTTGAAAGAAAGAATGATAAAATTGCTATCTGATCTTAAACATAAAGTAACTAAAATAAAAAGAAACATAATAAAAAAACCATTTCAGCCGAAAAACGTCGACCTCTGGACATTGGCCTCCCCCAAGCATCGCCACAATGATCAGTCCTGTACGTCTCGCATCCATTGGATTCCCTCGACTCCCATCAGGTTATCGGTTCATCTTGTGGCAGGCCTTCCAATGCTGCGTTTGCCGGTGCGTGGTTTCCAGAATTTTTCATTCCCATCGACCTTCTGTTCTACGAGCAATCATGTGCCCACTAGGGGGTGCGGGATATGCTGCAATATTTAAAAAAAGTATATAAAGTATTCTTTTCAGCACTGGTGTACGGATAGATTTTTGCTAACGTTTTAACTCGTATTTAATCCAAAATAAAAGAAGACAATCATTTGGATACTACCTATAGCTTAAAAGTCTGTCTTTTCTTCACAGGAGCATAAGTAGGAAGTTTTCTATAATCAGATTAAAGTAAGACTCAATCAACCAATACATCTTACACCGTTTCAATATCCTGTGGCTACGAGTATAAACTAAAACCCCTGGAGCCCATTTTCCAATAATCTATAATTCACTAATCGGATTTCAATAAACTAGCTCAGGAAAGTCGGTAAACACAAGGGTAGTGAAATAAAACTTAGAAACAAGTCGACGCTAAGGCAGCTTGTACACACACGATTTTATTTAGGTGCCGATTCAAATTCTGCACGATGTTATAATTTACTTTAGAAGGGAAATTTTATCTCTTAATAAATTATAATTTAATTAGTTACTTAGAGTTTTCGCGGTCCTTCAAAATAATTCGATAGCACTTTCCGTTTATTGGCTTCCGGAGCATCATATTACATTTTATTTTCATGAATCTCCGCCCGGTCCTATGAGACCGCGCTGTTATTGTTTTACTATTGTGTCTCGTTTTGCGGGTATGTGATAGGTTAATTACTCAGATACCCGCGAAACGAGACACAATAGTAAAACAATAACAGCGCGGTCTCATAGGGCCGGTTGGAGATTCAAACGATAATACAAGTGAAAATTAATAAGGGAAGTCGATGGGGACTTAAGCGGGTCTTGAGTCTTGAAGTGGCGACCACGCACCTGAAGATACAGCGTTGGATGGCCTCGTACAAGGTGAACCGATGAGAATCGCGAGAATGCGATGGATGCGAGATGCATAGGATCGTTCGTTGTGGCAATGTTTTGGGGAGGTTTATGTTCAACAGTGGACGACCTTCGGCTGAAATGATGATGAACTTGGTCATTTTGACGATCTTGGTAGTATAACTAAAAAGTACCACGAAGACGTGTGTGAATAAGTGGTCTAAGGTTAGTGTCGGGACGCTATCCGCAGCGTACTCTTTTTGACATAGCAAATAAATGCGATTGTAGCAATTTCACTCACTGAAATATGTATCTTTTCATGTATAAAATAAAATTCTTTATTTTATCTTGAAAAGTAGTGTAGAGCGGCCCCTTAAAGAAACTGGTCAAACTGGAATCGAAGTGTCTTACGAATTTCCTCAGGCGCGGGCTAAGCCTAACTGAAAGCTATAGTAGCACCTATGTAGTTTATAAGTTAGTAAGCTGTAAAGAAGTATGAGACAGAGTTGAAAGACTCTTGAGCCTATATTTTTAAACTTATAAAAACGAAAGTTGTCGGACATACCTAATACCTACCGGAATACTAAGTATTTTTGTCTATCTTCTAAGCAGGATATACGTATAAGACTAGTGTTTTAAGATAATACCTCTACACCTCGTAGGAAAATGCTTTTTTTTAACGTGATTGAATGAACTGGAACTGGCATCTGAAGATAAACAGGGCGATTGTTTTAGTCAGTAAATATACGAAACTAATTCCTCTCGCTCCAAAAGGGGATCAGTTATTTGATGATTTTCTACAAAAAAAATTAAAAAAAGCTTTTCTCTACCTAAACTGGAATCTACAGTTTCACGGTTAGGCGCAAGTTTAACGACCTCTCCAACAAATAGAAGCATGATATTATGTGAACTTGACGGGTAATTCAAATGGAGGCCCCAATCCCTGACGTGTGAAGGTTCTTCCTTCACACGCCTGACAACAAAACCACTACATCAATTGTTTACTCACCAAATATTGTTGGGTTCGGAAGATAATCAGAGGCATTGTAATCGTACATTGAACTAGAAATCCATAACTACTTACTAATATTAGAAATGTGATGTGATGTGTGTGCGTGTTGTGTTGTGTTGTGTGTGTGTGTGTGTGTGTGTGTGTGTGTGTGTGTGTGTGTGTCTGTTTGTTACTCGTAAGCTTTGACGGTTAAACTACTGAATTGATTTTCTGAACTCATAAATTAATTAATTTAATTTATTAATAAAATTAGTAATGTAATCAGAGTATGTTTACTCAAGAACGTGTAAGCTAAGGTTAGGGAACTTTAATTGAGTAGGAATACATCACATGTTTTTATGTGTGTACCAAGTTTGAATTATGATGAAGATTTGTGTTATGTTAACCTTTAATTCAATAAACTATAAGATTTATTCCTATAAGCCTCCTATTGCATTTTAATTATGTAGAAAACTAGCTGACCCGTGAAATGATGTGCTGCAATATAAATATCAAAGAAAAATGTGGTAGATGAGGGAAGGAGGGAAAAAATTTACCTTCGATTCTCGTAAGCTTTTTCAGTCATCTCAGAAATAACAAATATTCACAAAAAAAATCATAAAATCGGTTAACCGTTTCGGAGGAATATCTACGATAACTAACACAATGACACGAGACTTCTATAAATTAGAAGATTACATCCGTGTATCGGCTTGACAACTATCACTGTAGCGACTACGATCTACTACACATGACGTCACAGAATCCTGCATCGCGCAAGCAACGAGCCACGCAGCCAGCACGGCACTGAGGGTATTATGACCACCAGCATGCCGACCTGGTCATCACCTTCAGCCTCATCATCGACCATGGCACACCGCACCTTCGGCCAGTCACATGAAGAGCTATGAAGAACCTCGCCATACAGTTGGACTCAAATTGGGTTTTTCAGTTATTTTCAGGCAAGTGCAGGCCTTTTACATTCCTAGAAGAAGTGCGAATGTTTTCTGGTCGACGCCAGCAATCAAGCCCTACGTCGCACAGTCCGGCTCCGACTCACTGGAGCCAGCTGCATAACTCCGACCCACTGGAGCCTGCAGCATCATCCCGACTCACTGGGACATCACCCCGACTCACGGGGGCATCATCGCAGACAGTTCCGACTCACCGAGAACTATGCGAAATCCGGTTCCGACTCACTAGAACCAGCAGCATCAATCCGACTCACTGGAGCCTACTGCATCATCCTGACTCACTGGGATAGCACCACCCCGACTCACTGGGGCATCACCGCAGACAGTTCCAACTCACCGAGAACTATGCGGACACTGGTTCCGACTCACTGGAGCCAGCAGCATTACTCCGACTCACTGGAGCCTACTACATCATCCCGACTCACTGAGATAGCACCACCCCGACTCACTGGGGCATCACCGCAGACAGTTCCAACTCACCGAGAACTATGCGGACACTGGTTCCGACTCACTGGACCCAGCAGCATTACTCCGACTCACTGGAGCCTACTACATCATCCCGACTCACTGAGATAGCACCACCCCGACTCACTGGGGCATCACCGCAGACAGTTCCAACTCACCGAGAACTATGCGGACACTGGTTCCGACTCACTGGAGCCAGCAGCATTACTCCGACTCACTGGAGCCTACTGCATCATCCCGACTCACTGGGATAGCACCACCCCGACTCACTGGGGCATCACCGCAGACAGTTCCAACTCACCGAGAACTATGCGGACACTGGTTCCGACTCACTGGAGCCAGCAGCATTACTCCGACTCACTGGAGCCTACTGCATCACCCCGACTCACTGGGGCATCACCGCAGACAGTTCCAACTCACCGAGAAGTATGCGGACACTGGTTCCGACTCACTGGAGCCAGCAGCATTACTCCGACTCACTGGAGCCTACTGCATCATCCCGACTCACTGGGATAGCACCACCCCGACTCACTGGGGCATCACCGCAGACAGTTCCAACTCACCGAGAACTATGCGGACACTGGTTCCGACTCACTGAAGCCAGCAGCATTACTCCGACTCACTGGAGCCTACTGCATCATCCCGACTCACTGGGATAGCACCACCCCGACTCACTGGGGCATCACCGCAGACAGTTCCAACTCACCGAGAACTATGCGGACACTGGTTCCGACTCACTGGAGCCAGCAGCATTACTCCGACTCACTGGAGCTTGCCACATCGTCCCGACTCACTGGGACGACACCACCGCGATTCACTGGGCATTACCACAGCACAACGTTCAGACAGCAACCCACTGTGAACTATGTGGTATTGGGTACCAACCCACACAAAGCAACCTACCCCTGGCCTGGCACGCATCATAAGAAGCATCAAGAAATAACGATCTCCAATCTCCGGAGGGGAGTGATATAGCGACTATGATCGACACATGACGTCACAGAATCCTGCATCGCGCAAGCAAAGTTCTCCGCGCAATTTGAATAGATACAACAACCCAAAATCATATATCGGTCAGTAGCCCACCGGACATAACTCCCGTCTGGTCGCAGGATCCTCCTTTTTCAATGGAGGTATGTGGGACTTTACTCTCTGTTCCACTACTTCCAAATCACTAGTCCCCAAATTTTTTAAGGGTTGTACCTAAATCTTTGAAAATGTTAGCCTTCTCATGAATGACTCTGTTTACTGTAGAAAACCGTGGGAAAACCCGCCCAACATTTTTTATTTTGTCTTGTTCATATAGACAGACAGGCCGACAGGGTAGGGGCCTTACTTTTATAACATGTAAGCATAAGGATGTGTCATTTCTTGAACCTTCAAAGTTCTAATGAAAGAAGCTCTACAATATCAACGCAAGGTCAACCTTACTATACAAATACTCGTTCATTACAAGTGTTTATATAATATTTCCAAATTAACATACAAATGTCGTAAAGCAAGGATATACACTTATCGTCCCCCAAAACAAATACATAGACATAATAACCTCTTTGCTTTTGTTTGTCCCGCTATGTTTTATTAGGAAGCATGATTGGTATTCCTTTGCCAAGTGTCGTTTTGTAGTGTGTCAAGGATACACTTAGTATGGTATATGGAAATTGTCTGTACTATATGTAATGTGTTTATCACTACACTAAATATCGCAATTTACGTACTCTTGAACGAAATTTAATCAATCTGTTTAACCTTTTGGGGTCGACTTCCAGTCTAACTGGATGGTGATGCATTACCATGCGGACGGCGAGCTACCCATTGCTCGTCATTCGCAACCCTGCGCCTATGGTGGCCATAAATCGACCTGTGTCTCCTGGCACCCGGAGTTCTTTCGGCTGCAGCTGGAGCATGAGAATATACTTTCCATCACAGTTGAAGCCAACTCTTTCACTCGTAATCAACCACGCTCGGACTTCGACCTCCTCCCATTTCCTTGACTACCCCTAACATACAAATTAGATCAGGAATCACAAGCCTTACCGTTCTTTCCGCAGCACGGATCCTATAAGATATGACGAACTGACCTCGGCAACCATGCAACTGTTGTTTATATTTAGTCTCATTTCTTATCACATAAAATTATTCTTCTTATTATTATTTTTTATTATCGTTAGGCTCGCGCTTAACCACTATCTCACCTGATGGTAAGCGATGATGTGGCCGACAATGGAGCACGCTTGCCTAGAAGTAACCTATTCACTTTTGAGGTAGGGGCTATCAACACGCAGAGGGCAGCGAATTCAATTTCTTAGTCGTACGCATAATCTATTCCCAAAAACGCCGTATACGGTGAGGTTAGTTTTACTATTATTGATAGGCTTGCGTTTAACCACTATCCAATCTGATGGTAAGCGATGATGTGGCCGACGATGGAACAAGCTTGCCTAGAAGTAACCTATTCACTTTTGAGGTAGGGGCTATCAACACGCAGAGGGCAGCGAATTCAATTTCTTAGTCGTACGCATAATCTATTCCCAAAAACGCCGTATACGGTGAGGTTAGTTTTACTATTATTGATAGGCTTGCGTTTAACCACTATCCAATCTGATGGTAAGCGATGATGTGGCCGACGATGGAACAAGCTTGCCTAGAAGTAACCTATTCACTTTTGAGGTAGGGGCTATCAACACGCAGAGGGCAGCGAATTCAATTTCTTAGTCGTACGCATAATCTATTCCCAAAAACGCCGTATACGGTGAGGTTAGTTTTACTATTATTGATAGGCTTGCGTTTAACCACTATCCAATCTGATGGTAAGCGATGATGTGGCCGACGATGGAACAAGCTTGCGTAGAAGTAATTTATATGGTTGCTCAAAATGTGTGATCGAAACGGCCCACGAACTAAAACGTGCAGATTGATTCTTGTTTGAACGCAGCGTGCGTAATTAACGTGTTATTACGTGCAATAATCGCACACGTTTGAAACTGTGGGGTGCTATTACGTAGACAGATTGGAAACGAAGAATTAAATTACATATCAAAATCAGTACAGAAAGTTCTATTAAAGTAGATTTATAGTTTACTTTATATTTTAATACCAAAAAGGGATACCTACTACTACTTGTATTATTTTATTTGTACCAACTTGAACCAACAACTTGAATATGATAATACGAAGACAGTTCAGTCAAACCTCGTCAAAAAAATGGTTTTCTGATATTTCTACGTGATCGGAATGTAATGCTAATTAAATTATTATTATTTTCAATTTGTTTTTTTTTTTACCAATTTAAACCCACTCACCGGTCTTACCATTACAAACTTTCAAAGCATTTTTACTGACTGTACCTTATATCTTTGAACATGTTTTTAAATATGAGTTCAAACAAATACCAGCGGTATTAGTTGTAGAAGTGCTGCTGCTGATTGTTCGCACTACCGCCGAGCGTGGAGCAAGTATCGCCCGCACTCGCACACTAGCTTACAGCCCAGCGAGAAAACTATTGGAACTGTACACTCACTTCCCACTACTCGCCAACACGTTTCTAATTTATAGCTCTACTCGCTTTTCCACCATTCGTTGGGGGTGGGACCAGTGCCTCAACGGCACGTGACCGGGCTGTAATAGACTAGGGGGTAGCAAAGTATGAACGTTATACTAAAATATTCTAAAACAGGCGCACTGCAGGCTCAGTGTCTAGTGCTAAAGTAGATGCCAGATAAATGTGCAATGAAGTTCATTGACCTTTTCCTAATATCTCGATATATATGTCTTTATTTCCATTTTTATTGTAATTAGAAGTTTTAATAAACGTACGTGGATCAATGACCTATATGTGTTTAATATCCTATCCGATCCACTTCTTTTGATACCGATTGTTTAGTATTTTTAGCCACACCGCTTCTTTGCGTTTGCACCCAAATCACCCATGTTATACGTCATAATAGACAGTCCAAATAGTGCAACAAACTCTCAAGCTTCATATTTGTTTAGATTTTTAATTTCTGTTGCTTTTTTTTAGTTTAGTTTTTTTAGTTGGAAATTTGCACAGCCGCAACTACTGAAAGTAATACTAAGTGTTTTGCACAAGGTGTGGTTTTATGGCTTAGACGAGCACTAATAGAGAATTTTCCAAAACTCTCCCCCTAATGGGAATGAATGGGGATCTAATTTTTTTGAAAAAAACCACTTTCACACGGACGAAACCGCTGGTAGAAGCTAGTTTACATCATAAGTGTGCACACTATCGTCGTACAGATTTCAAACATTTAATAAGATACCCAAACATACACTTATTTTGTTATAAACTTTCGAAACATAGAGCGAAACATTTAATATAACTAAATTCACTACGTTGTAATTTAGAATCCTCAGAGAATACGAAAACCTTTCAGGGGATCTCCCTTGAAAATACGTAGTTTCAGTAGATACAAATTCGGAATTAGAAAACCCTTAGGGCCATCTTCTCGGCCTGCGTGTTTATTTAAAAGGAGACATTACAGCCCTAAAACGCAAACGGTAACTGAAAGACCAGGGCTGGGTTTTAGTCAGTAAAAATCTGTTTTTTTTTACTTTTATTATGCATAGTCTCGCGTTTGACCACTATCTCACCTGATGGTAAGCGATGATATGGCCGACGATAGAGCACGCTTGCCTAGAAGTAACCTATTCACTCTTCTTTCGCTACACACGGTTTAAGTAATTATTATTATTTATTCAAAAATAGTAAAAACGGTATTCAGCTAAATCCGGCTTGACTGGAAGCCGACTCCAATATAGATGGGAAAAGGCTAGGCAGATGATGATTCAAAAATAGTAAAAATGGTCCATTTCCTCCGTATCATAGTTAATATTATAAAAGAGAAAGAAGTCTATTTGTTTGTTGTTAAAATTGGTAACTTCATGATTTAGCCAATTCTGTTTTATTTTAGCACAGAGGTAAATATTAGAGAGGAGCTCGTGGCTAGATAATAACAGCCGCAGGGGTCGATCTTCAAGGTTAAGCAACGCTTGCCAAGGTCGGTCTGTGGATGGAAGACCATTTTAACATAACGAATTTGCTCCGTGCCTCGGAAAGCACGTTAAGCCGTAGGTCCCGGCTGTCATTTGTAGATCTTTGGCAGTCGTTACGGATAGTCAGAAGCCAGTAAATCTGACTCCAGTCTTGCCATGAAGTACTGTGTTATTCCAGTTAATGGGTTCTGGAGGTCTGGTAGGCAGCCGCTCATCGTAAAATACTGGTATTCAGCTAAATCCGGCTTGACTGGAAGCCGACCCGAATATTGTTGGGAAATGGCTAGGCAGATGATGATGAGAGGTAAATATTGGACGTTGGTTATGGGCAAAGAACACTTTTTGTCTTGAAAGTAACTAAGTAAGACATACCAAGATTGTTTACCTTTAGTTAACCACATAAACCGATAGACCATAGTAGAGATTATTGATTCTAGATCTAAAAGTTTGCCTTTGAGGTTACCAAGTCAATTTGAGCATTTAGATATAAGTCAATGTCGGGAGTTAGCTACAACTTATCTTCTCTTGACTTTAGTGAGGAGATTTCAAAGTTTGCTCGCCCAGGGTGGACAAACTTGAGAGTTGCCAACTGTGAAGTACTCAGGAGTTGTGGTCTAGAATGTTTGTTAGACACTAAAATGAAGAAGCAAGAAAAGGTAGGTATTATATTAGATTTTTAATAGATTTAGCATTAGCATTATCGGCCTTAAAAAGGGGACTCAGGCCTCCTCTCTGGGAGAGGGAATATATTAGGGGGGTGGGAGGAGATATATTTTTTAATAGAAACGGGTGTCTAATGCATTTGCCTGACTGGTTTTATTTTTTATTTTATTTATTTATTAAGGTAAAACCAACAGCTTCTATGTACAGCATTTCTTGGGTATAAATAACAATTGGCCTAAGTCTTACATAGTCGCCAATTACAGGTCAACCAGCATTCATATAATAAGGGTGACATAAATTATTACATAATATAAAATTGCAATGAGAAAAAAAAACAAATTGTAAACTAACAAATAACAAAATAAAATCAAAATCAATTAATACACATTTAAAATTAAAATCAAATTGAATGAAAAACTAAATTAAGTACATATAAAAATTAAAATTATAAAATTAAACTAGACATATGAAAAGACACAAAAATTGTTTCATATATCCAAATTCGATAATAATGTGGGCGCTTTATACGAGGGGTGATCCAAAAGTAATGATAATCGGATATTTGTAGGGCACATAATTTTTTTTTTGTTTCCACATATATTCAGTACTTCATCATAAAAAAATCATAAAAATAGGGCATGATTACAGGGTATCATCAATACTGCCGCCATAAGGAAAAAAGACGTATCTAACATTTTTGTCGAAATTGAGTTACATACAAATTCGAAATCAGTAAAAAAAATGGCATCCACCCGTATTTTTACAATCCGCATAAATTAAACGGAACCTTATAAATCTAACTAATAAATAAGACGCATTTGCGATATGAATCAACTATTACTAAAAAGAAAAGACTGTTCTGCGTAGATGTGCCTTTTCAGCTTAGTGTTACGAAAAATGGGCAGACGCAAGTGGTAGTAGTGCCTTTCTTACTTAGTATTGCTAGTGGTGCGGGGTGCACTTCAGTTGCGTCCATTCGACATATACGTGCAAATTCAGAACTCTTAGTAACATGCGTTTCATCCCTCCACTTCACATGACCATACCAAGACAAACGATTTCCTTTCAACTTTTCTGTCACTGGCGTCACAAAATCTTACAAAAACAATCAGAAAACGTAACAAGTATGATGAATCACAGGCACAGAAAAGCAATTTTATAAAAGACATCTATAAAAATACTACGTTGAAAAGACGTTTCTGGCCAGATACGTCTTTTCATTGTAGTTTCACGTATTTTATTGCATTTTTTTTACTAAAAAGAAACGGAAAAAGTAATTTATTAAATACATAACGATTATTTTATTAAACTTTACATAATATTTCTTACAGAACAAATTCTTATACAGACTTTTGCACTACAAAATGATTATTTTCTTAAATCCCTTTCGGACAGCGAATTTTTTAATCTTTTGAGTATATATCTTTTTTTTTCTCCGTTTCGTACTTTATGCAGATACGTCCTTTTCCCTTATGGCGGCAGAATACATTCCACAATCGCACAGCTTAGACCGCGAATGATTTGTTATACTTAATTGGCTTAATTGATGGAACGCGAAGGCATTAAAAGTTACGAATTGCCAAATCAAAGAAAACGGCGAATCTTTAGATAAGCCTGGCTATCCAAGATTATATCGAAGCAGGGCACATTGCTCGCAGAACAGATTGTAGATGGGGACGAACGATTATGAAGTGGCGATAACGTACCGGAAGACGCAGTGCTAGCAGTTCCCCATAAGGTGGACCAACCTAGTGAGGGTCGCCGGAATCCGATACTCGGGGAGGGCTATGTCTCACAGTGGACGTCTTTGGGCTGAAATCATAGTGATGTTACGATGGTCTAAAATTATAATTCTAGTCATGAGTTTCACAAGCCTTTTTTCCAATTCCTGAGACAAAAATAAAACACAAAGTTTTTGATTTGTCGTCACTCTACAGGGTGTTTGGTCAGACGGATCCGGCACTCAAAGTTCTGACATTACCGGTCTGATGAATGTTGTTGAACCAACATGTAAATGTTTGCCGTTTTCAGTCAAACGCCATTTTGTTGTGGTAACTTTGACCTACTGCGGAGCGACTGTTGATGTTTGTCATTGAAAGTTCTGTTGATTTACTGTTGTATTGGTTCTGTGGAGACTGTGAAGGGCGATTAACATTCCAGAAGTTGTAAAGCTTTCAAAATAGTGATTGAAAGGAAAGAATGGAAGAAAGAAATTACTATTATTTAGACAAATTCGATGAAAACAGTAGTAGAAACGTTAATTAAAAAAAAAAAACAATTGTGTAATGTGTAGGTAGTCACACAATATTAGAGTTTTGTTTGACTTTTGAATTTTCTTGCTATATGGCACAGTCGTGGTGCTTGCTATCACGACTGCGACGAAATAGGCTCAGTTCAGCATTGTACCAGAATAATATTTTTATACAGAAAGGATGAAGCACCGTTTAATTGACTTGAATCTACAGTGCCGATTGGATTACCTACTTACCTCATTATCTTGACCTAAAAAAAGATCAATAAAGGTAAGTGATGATTATTATACAAAATTACATATAATTATTGCATACTAGCTACGGCCAGCGGTTTTGCCCGTGCGAAAGTAAAAAAATATCTCAATGGATCATCATTATCTGCCTTGCCTTTTTCCCAATTATATTGGGGTCGGCTTCCAGTCAAGCCGGATTTAGCTGAATACCGTAGAGTATAGTATTTTACGAGGAGCAGCTGCCTAACAGACCTCCATAACCCATTAACTAGAATAACACGACACTTCATGGCTAGACTGGAGTCAGATTTACTAGAATCGTAATGGAACTAATCTTGGGATAAAAAGTATCTAATGTCCTATATCCGACTGGTTAACTAGTGTTTTAAATTTCATACAAATCCGTTCAGGTATTTCAGTATAAAGGAGTAACAAATATACACACATAAATACAAACTTTCATCTTTATGATATTAATGTGATATCACAAGATCTTGCGAATTGACATACCTAATTAAAAAGTTATTTATTGTAAGTAAATACCATGGCATCAAGTGATTCCCAGATTATTAAAAGTCTTATAAATTAACTTGTAATGACGAATCTGATAAGTTTTACTGAAATTCTTGCTTCACCAGATTGCTATCACGATCGAACATTATCGAAAAACTTTTAAACGTCAAAGTAGGTACAAATTAAATGCAAAAACGTAAACAGTTTCGACGTGCTGGCCTTTATTGAAAATACGAGTAAGTATTAAGATTCGGTTGGACTGAGGACAACAGATTTTTTTGACAATACGACTAGTAGCTGAAATTCGTCTTTAACGACTAATATTTTAGAGAGGTACTATGAGTGTGTTTGTTTGTAAGACTTAATTAATGAGACATATTTGTTTGTTTACACTTTTTATTTTGATGGCACCGCTAGCGCGGTGGTTAAGCGATTGACTGCTGCGCTGCGTGTCCCGGGTTCGATTCCCGCACGGAACAAATATTCATATGATCTACAAATAGTTGTTCCGGGTCTGGCCGTCTTGTGTATGTGAGTTTTCATGTTTGTAAGCGCACCCACGATACAAGAGTAATTACTTACTAGTGTGGGGCAACGATTTAAAAAAAAACATTTTAACTTAATGTTTTTTAAGGTGGGGAGCGGGAGGACGTGTTAGACTTACACTGCATTCTAAGACTACGGGTTTCCTTTTCAGAAAATTCACGCCGTTGTGGGCCTTATGGGTCCCTACGGTTTGCTGACATCTCTTTGCGAGCGCGTGAATAAATTCGCTGTCGACGACCATACCATCAGGATCAACGGTTTAACGCGCTATCCGAGTTACGGAGGAATCTCGGTATGTTAAGATGGTCACCCATCCATAGACTAAACTTGGCGAGTTTTGTTAAAACTTGTAAATCAACCCGAGCAGTGGTTATTGCATAGCCATGTGCTTCTAATCATCTCCTTAGCCTTATCTTCCATTGCCTTTTTCGATCTAGCTGCATCTGGATAGACTGGAAGCCGACGAATATATGTGGTGAGGGAAAACAGCTGGATGCAGCTGAATTTGATCGTTTTCCACTATAGAAAAAAATATTCTATGTACTGCTCTCAAAACGAAGAAGGAAAACGTGAGGAAACCGATGTTCTAGAACCAAGAATTCGAAGACATGTGACAACCAGCACTGGGCCCACGTGGTTGATTATGGCCCATACCTCCCTAGAAAAGCCATTCCTAGAAAAGAAGTCTGAGTCCCAGCAGTAGGAACATTTTAAGGCTGATGCTATGCTATGCTATGTCCTTGCTTGTATTTTAGAAGGCTACGAGAGTGATATCGTAGTAAGAAACTATGTAGTTGTTATATTAATGGGCGGACAAATTATTTGGAAAAAAATATTTACTTATTTAGTATTTAACATCACGTCGCGACGCCGATCTTTTGTCGAGGGCTTGCAGACATCTTTTGTTTATTGTCACGTACGAACTAGCTTCAGACAAGTCTAGATGACTATCAAACTGTATTGTTACAGACACAAAGGAGTATTTAATTAAAACAATACAACGTAAGACGGTGTAATAAATTAGTGACAGCGAAATGTAGTAAATAGAAAAGCCTTCAAAGTTACAGACATTATATTCTGTTCAATAAACCCGGAGACTAAATTGACATAAGTAATGTCAAAATTTCTATAGGAATGATGCCAGTTCTTTGGTGTTGAAATGTCATTTTAGTCTCCGGAATTATTGAACAGAATATAGTTACTAGCATGATATTTTCCAAACCATTTTTTTAAGGAACCTTGTAAGGATATTTATAAAACTACGTACAAACCGCTGTAATGTAACATGCAAGATAACATGAAAAGAGCTTTTGTAAGCGTGGACACAGCGTGCATATGAACCGAACATGTACGCTCTGTCCAATGTTACCTGACCTATCTTAGAAATATAAAGAGAGAAATATGGTGGGATATGGGTCTTCTTATTAAAAGCACTGACTATACCTATTTCCATAGTTAAGATGCTCTGTTCGCGCGCGTAGTGTGTTCAGTTCGCGCTCGCAAGGCGTCCGCACTATGGGAATTCTGTTATATTGCATGTTACTTACGTTACAACAGTCTGTACTCGGCTTAAGACTAAGAATTTATTAAAGCAAAATTATAGGTACGGAGTATATTTTGTTTTGCTTAAACATTATACTCGTATTTCATTGAAAGATTTATGTTAAGAGAATTTTCAAAGACTTCCTGCTTCTATAAACGAGGCCTATCCCGAAGGGAATTCACAATTTTTTATGAACTTAGAGAATTTCTTGATTAATTTTGTATGGAAATTCTTCGCTATAGGCTAATAGGAATTCTTATTGCGAACAGTTTTTGGATATTTTTGAGAAATTATTGCTTCAATGAACTCGCTCTAATACCTATGTCAGAATTCAGTTCTTTAAGAGCGCTCAACCCGAGATACATTTTCATGCAACTGCCCTTACAAAATGCTTTCATTCGTAAGTAACCTATACCTACAGAGCTGTACTACGACACCAATAAAAGAATTGGTTTTCGACCCGAAAAACTATCACGTATAACTACCACGGATACTTTTCATCACGTATAATGAAATGAATCCGAATGAAAATTCCTTACAATTTAAATAAAAAACTTAAGTTAAACCTAGCTATGTACATATAATACAAATATAAAATATACACTCAGGCGTCGAAGTACTCCTCCACATCGCTGTCATCTGGAAATGTGCCCAGAAGGCTGGCGGCATTGCCACGTTGTATGGCAATGCTAATTCTTTGGGCGAAGAACGAGCCAGCCCTCTGGTAATATAATACTTAAGCATTTATATTTTTGCCCCAAACTTGTCACACTAACATCCTGATCGGTTAGTGCGCAGTAATAACCGATCCAAAACTATCTAGATTCCACATAAAATAGCTGAGAAAACAAATGTCTCTTTCACACTTACAATGTTCCTACATAGGTATATTACTAGACGAACTTCGCTATTTTTAAACTGAAAAGACCTTTTACAACCGATCAAGCGGTAAACATCTATTTTTAGAAAGCTGATCGAAGAAAACTCGATATAGGTACTTAATAATGTAGAGAGTCGAGGCGCGAAGCCTTTGAGCTGATCGAATCATTAACAAGCAAGAAACAAGGGAAGTTGTGAAATATTTTCACGTCTTTGTGAAAAAACCTTTTTACAAAGACATGATTGCACGTCAGTTTTTGTAAGTCTAAAACTTTGGCCTCAAAACTGAACTTTTCATTTTAGTGTTTTTTTTGTTTTAAATTAATCTTTCGAAAACCGTAATTAGAGACATAATAGAAAGACAATAGGTTTGCCGTCCGTTCGGGGCTCAACAGATTAAATCGGCATACGTGGTGATCTTTTTCTTCTTTCTTTTTATCCCGGATGTATCCTTGCAGCATTTTCACGCAGGCGAAACCGATAAGGGAAGTTAATGATATATAAAAGCCGCTGAACCGAATATTGAGGAAGTAAAGCACCAGGTAAATGCGGTGGATGAATTAAAATCTTGAGCCAAAAAGCTTTTAGCAACAAGTCATTAATCACGTTGAATAAAAAATATCTTTCAGCTGGCACAGTATAGCATAGCATAATGTTCCCACTATTGGGACACAGGAATCCTCTCTGAAAGAGAGAATGGGCTTTTTTTAGGTGGTATCTGGTGGTAATGGTAATCATCCAATGTCTTCTCCCGCTCTGGGCGGAACAGGAGGTGTTAGGTTAGGTGTTAGATTTTTACTGACTAAAACCCACTCCTATTCTTTCTTTGCTTTCATTGTGCCCTACAACAGCCCGGGGTTCTCGTTCGTTCTACCCATTTCCCCCAGTAGGCTTCAACCCTGCTGAGCCCCTACGGTTTACTGACATCTTGAAGCGCATGAGCGAGTGAATGGGCTGTAATCCATCTCGCGAATTTAGTGCGGTTTGATAAAAATAAAAAACAAAATTATTTTATTTTAGATAGGCCTACATCATGGTACTTATAAAACGTCAAAAACTAGTGCACAGTGATAGAAGTCACATATCTCCGAATTTTTTAGTTCTAGGTCATGCAGATTTTATCACCATGTTTTCCTCCATCGTTTTGAGAGCAGTAGTTATAAAATGTAATAAGCATAGTAAAACGCCCGGTTGGGTTTTAACCCGCTATCTACAAATCGTAACTCGGTGCCATTATCACTGGCTCACCATTGCTCTCTTTCTTTCAGCTGGAGTCAGGATTAACAAAAAAATAAGTAAATTATAAATTAGTAGTAGTAAAGAAAAAAAAATATAAAGTTATTTTTAAAAGTTTACATTTTAAAATACAGATTTTTTATAGTGAAATTCTCCAATAATATGCAGGTACTATCGTAATACCCAAATAATTTAAAGTACCTGATATTAAATTAATTCCCAATAGAGCCAAAATGGATGTAATTATCAGAACCGCACAATTTTGTGACAGGCTAGCAAGCTTATAACATTGAACACTAAAAGTTAACTTTATATCGAAATTCAAAGTAAATAAATTCTCGAAATGGTGAAAATAAATTATGCTGTCGATGGCAGATATTTAACTGTAGCAGCAGTCCCAGGCAACTATTTATTTTAAGCCTATGATTTTCAAAGTTAGGATCCTGAACCCCAAAAGGTGTCTTGGTAGATATGCAAGAGAAAAATTAAATTGGGTGTACGTAAAAAGTAAAAGAAGCCCACGAGTCCATTTATGCATATATTCACTAGTGAATTGCCGTGGTTTATTTGAAAAGCTCTTAATCGGTAACGCAACCAGGGCCTCAAGTTTGCTATTAGACTTGGATCTGAATTGTCGATTTTTGGAAGTTAACAATACTAAACTTATCAAAATCAACAATTATGAGGCTAATAATCGACAATTCAGATACAGTTCTAATAGCAAACTTACCAGGACCCAGGTACGCCGTTGAATACAAAACTTTGCAAAATTGGGTGTTATTGGATACCAAATATAAGAGCGGTACCCTTGTCTAAAACAGAATCAGTTGTTAAGAGTGCTTCAAGTGCTCATTCACCTAGACAGGTGTATAAGCTGTTCAGATGTTGTCCGTTAAATCCTCGGTGGAGTACGTACTCCATCAATGATTAGTTGATAATTTAAGCTGTTAGTACGATTTATGTAAACAAAGAATCTTATAAAGTATTACAATTAAAATTGTTAGACCTCATTTTTTTGTCAATTTAAATGGAATGGCTTTACATACCAGGGTAATCAGCACCAAAAATCTACTAAACTCATTTTTTTTTAATCAAATTATAATAAAAGCACTTCTTTAACAACAGCGGGGAATCATGACCCCTCACAAGACAAAAAAGTTTGAGAGCCTCTGTCCTAAGTCATTAAAATTGCAGTCTAGACACGTAAATAACATTCGATAGCTCGCTGCAGGGCGTATTGTTTCCATTACAATAAGTTAATAGTTCTATGAAAACGCAGAGAACCCAAGTTAATTAAACCTTGTTTTTTTTTATGAAAGCCGAGACTATAGCAATATACTATAGGTAGGAATGGGCAGTCTATATTACTAGACTTTATCTCGAACGGGGAGCTTCGGTACCATTTTATATTTATTTTTTATTAAATCTCTCGCGTCTCTTGTTGCGTCAAAATTCGTCATCGGACCACGCATCAGGCATACTATGAGTATGATGCAGCACTAGTACATGGTCCAAAAACTCTCCCAAGGGAACATACTGATAGAATCCTAGCAGTATGTCGGAAACATCGTCTCCTGGCAGTTGCGATGTGTACAGTTGCGCACTCGAAATCACCCATACCTCGGACTCTCCCTGCGCTTAATGCTCTAGATAAGAACACAGATAATTATTGATATGTTTGGAGAAGAATGGCAGACGATACTGACCAATACTGACAGTATGTAGGTATGATGACATTTTGTGAGATAAATGTGAATTATATTACATACAGGTAATATTAAAACAGGGGTAGGAACAACTACCCCTAAAAGTCCTGCGTGACTTGTAGACTTGTCTGTTTTAAATTTTATATTTTACTGTTCTGTGTACATGTTTCTTTCAATGTTATGATGTAATTGGCTTCGGTCGTCCTGTGTAAATTTTTTTTTTTTTTTTCTCTTTATTTATTATTAGGGACTTTTACACGGACGTGTATGCCAGTCCCATCATACCTTATATTACTAACCTTATATTAATACATTATCTAACTAAAACGTAACCTAGCGAACATAAATACTTTGGAAGCAGCCTCCGAATTAGGTGTAGATAAAAGATGATGAAGTACACCTACATCGTACATATTTAGGTTTAGATCCTTAAATAACTCTACTCGGTCAGACTGAAATCTGGCACACTCCAACAATAAGTGTACTACATCTTCCGGTGTTCCACATACATCACAATTTGGTGAGGAGGTTTTTTTCATTAAAAATCCAAACTTATTGAGGGGCATGTGTCCAGATCGCAGCCTGTGCGCGATCACAACCAGCCGCCTACATAACTTAGTGTTGTAAAACCATGGTATATGAGGAGGCTCCGATACTATTGATCTATACCATATGCCTTTATCCTTGGATCTTTCATTGAAATATTCTTTCCAAAGTTCATAACATTTGTTTTTGTATTTTGGTAATAATTCCACGTAATATGTTCCAATATTTACCTCCTTTCCCTCATCAATTCCTAATTTTGCCAACCGGTCAGCCTCCTCATTACCATGTAAACCTATATGCGATGGAACCCATTGCAATCTCAGATCAAACCCATTGTTGGTTAAATTTTGTATCTTAGAAAGAATACCATAAGCTATCGATGCACCTCTGAAACCAGAGGCGCATCGAGCTATATGTTGTAATGCGCTTTTACTGTCAACACAAATCACTGCTTTTCTTTTATCGATCTTTTGAATGTAAATAAGCGCTTCTGAGATTGCAAAAAGTTCCAAAGACATTACCGATACAGCATTACTTATCTTGAAACAACTATTGTTGTTGTTTTCTGGTTTCAGAGGATCATAGTAAGCCGCACCATTTCCCTTAGCACTCTTAGACCCATCAGTGTAAATAATATAATATTCGTCATATTTTTCTCTTAGCTCTTTTAACGTTTCTGTTTTTATTAAATTATATTCGTACGCTTTTTTCGGTTTTTTTATTGAATCTAATTTAACCTTAATAATATTTTGCGTGTTAATGTTACTAACCCAGGTATCTAAACTAAAAATTTCCAAAATAGAAGATGAGTTCATACTTTCTTCTTTAACTTCTTCAAGAGCACTAACAAGTAACGGGAGCTTCTTGTTTGACCAATACCTATTGTGTCTAAGAGCGCTAAGTTCTGACAATAGCTTGATTGTTACATTATCTGACAATGATCGCGACTTCAAACAATATTTGACGGCTAGCCACCTTCTTCTTAAATGCAGTGGAGGAACACAGAGCTCGCATTCCATGACATGAATGGGAGTGCTTCTTATGAAACCTCCCACTACCCTTAATGCTTGATTTTGTACTTTAACTAGCTTATAGATATTTGAATCCGCACTACTATCGTACAAGCAACATCCATAGTCAAGTCTGCTTCTAACTAAAGCTATATATAACCTACGTAAATGTATCTGATGTATACCCCAGGATGAACCAGTAAGAATTTTAAGTACATTGATAAGTTTCTGAACCTTTTCGACGATTTCATTTATGTGCTTCCCCCAGCGCAATGTCCTGTCCAACCAAACTCCCAAGTATTTATAGGTTAGTACTGTATCAAGTTCACAATTATTTACCAGAAGCTGAATTCTTTGTTGTCTAAATCCTCTGATAAAAATACAATATTTAGATTTAGTAGTAGATATCTCCAATCCTAATTCTTCTAATAGAGCCACAAAAACATTTAGTGCGTTTTGAATTTTATTCCGTCCGTCTAAAATATTATTATATGTTGTATACAGCACAAAGTCATCAGCATACTGACACGTAAACACATCAATGATATCCCGACAAAATTTGTAAGTAGCTATATTAAAAAGTAACGGCGACATAGGATCACCTTGCGCTAAACCTTTTCCTGTATATCTGATCACATCAGTTCCCCCTGCAGACACATCAGAAATTTTGAGATGACGCTCACTTAAAAAGTTCCATAAATAATTACATATTCTTTTACCTACATTGAATTCATCGAGGATGGACAATAACTTTTCTATTAAAATATTGTTGTAAGCACTTTTAATGTCTAGAAAGCAAGCGAGCGTGGGGCAATTATTTGAAAAGCCTATCTGAATTTGAGTCACCAATCGTGTTAAGCAATCAAGACAGGATTGCCCCCTCCTAAAGCCCGTTGTATACGGCGATAGAACCTGCTTCCTTTCAATGTACCACTCCAATCTTTTACCTATCATGGCATGAAAAATTTTGCAAGTGCAAGATATCAATGATATAGGTCTTGGTTTGTTATTGGTATTTGTACCTCCACTTAATTTTGGAATTGCAATTACTCTTATGTCACGCCATTGGTATGGAACAGTACCAGTTTTCAATATAATATTGTAAATCTTGAGTAAGTATTGCTTTCCAATAGATGGTAGATGTAAGATCATAGAATAAGTCACTTTATCTTCTCCTGGAGCCTTATCTTTCTTTTTCAAACAGTTTATCATTTCTTGAAGTGAAAACTCTGATTCTAATTGTCTATTTTCAGAAGTAAATAATGGCCTAGTTGACATGACATAGTCAGGTGCAAGATCACATAGCATCTCTTGTTTTAACTCTTGAGAACATTGAACTCTGTTTCTCTTGTAGCCTTTCACCCACCTCAAGCGGTGCCACATTTCAGACGCTGATACCTCATGATCAATGTCATCACAAAACTTCTGATAATCTGCTGATTTAGCTGTTTGGATAGCGCGCTTAGATTTTTGTATTTTTTCCTCAAGTATTGAGAGATTGGTGGGTGTTGGGTTTCTTCTAAAATTACCTAGGGCTAATCTACGTTCACCAACTAATTTAGACAGGGCCGGACTCCAATAACCTTTCGGTCTAAAATTGCTATTTGGATTATTACAAATTTTAATTAACGGGATATTAGAATTGGCCGCGTTATTTATCTGACAAATAAAGTGATCATACAAGGTTTGAACGTTAGTCTCGTCTAAAGGTAAGAATAAACCATCAAGTAAAGTTTTTTTGTAACCTTGCCAGTCAGCTAATTTATAGTTTCGCTTAATATTTGTGTACCCCTCTTCATTATATTTGACTTTAATTTTAACAAACAGGTGGTCACTTCCCAGATTTTCATTAATAACTTGCCAGTCAAAATAAATAGCAATATCAACTGATACGAATGTAACATCAGGAGACGAGCTTTGTAAACTACCATTTACTAATTTTAGTCTAGTAGGTTGCCCATTGTTGAGTGAAGTAAAACCGAACTCTAAAGCCGATTCAAAAATTTGTTTACCTCTACTATCATTTTTATATGACCAATTCGCATGGTGGGCATTGAAGTCCCCTGCTATCAAACAGTTTTTAGGGAAACTAGAAAAAATACTATCCCAATCGGATTGGATTGTTTGTATAGAACTAGGGCAATATATTAAAATTATATGTCGAATGCAGCTGGAATTGTTTATTTTAATGCATACTAATTCAATGCCTAAATTATTTACCTTAAAGTGAACTTCCTCAACACTTAATGAATAATGTGTCATTATCATTACTCCACCATACGAATCCTCTCTATCTCGTCTAAATATATTGTATTGATTCAAATTAAGACATACCTGTTCTCCTAACCATGTTTCACTTATTAAAGCTATGTGTACCTTTTCTTGCAACAACAAACATTTTACCTCCTCTATTTTTGGTTTCAAGCTCTGTGCATTCCACTGCATAATGTTTAAGTTGATAACTTTACGCAAACAAGCCATATAATGTAGAAAATATTGTGCTTATAACATCTGTCTCCTTCACTAACTTCCAAATATACTGAAAATATTCTTCAAATATATAACTGAATATTAGTTTAACTTTAACATAAAAATTACAGTCCGATTTAATGATTTCTTTCAACTTATGTAAGAGCTTATTGAAATCTATTTTACGTTCTGTAGCTTCCTCTTTGTTTCCACTATTTTCCTGTGTTACTGATAAGACTTCTCCGTCGTCCTGTGTCACATTATAACTCCGATTTGATATTTTCTTCTTACTATTTTTCTTCTTTTTCTTATGCTTCCTTAATGAGTTTCCCAAAATAACCGACTCACTTGATTCTTCCTCACTTTCATCTTCTGTGTTCTCGGCGTCTATTTGTGGCGTGTCAACTTTCAAATCATGAATATTTCTTTGTGTCTCTGTAAGGAATATATCTCTGTACGATTTTTTAACACACCTTGTATCAATTTTGTTGTGTGCAGTTTCCTCAGTATGTTGATATCTAGGGTGATAGTTTTGAGCAGTTTCTACAGCCTTATTTTGTTCTCTGTATATAGATAAAGCTTTCCGATATGTGTAGTTATTCTCGCACATAATTTCCCTCAGACGCTTCTCTTTTGTGAAGACGGGACAAGATTTGTCTAGTGCCATATGTGAACCTTTACAATTAATGCAATTGAAATTAATCGTGTCACAATTACTATGATTTTTTCCACATTTCGGGCAGCGTATTATTTTTGTTGGGCACGCCTTTAATAAATGTCCGAAGCGCCAGCACCCGGAGCATTGCGTGACAGGGAACATGTAGGGTTCCACTTTAAATTTACATCCATACATATTGATATATGAGGGTAACGTTGAGGTTTTAAAGCATATACGTACAGTTTCACAATCCACCCATTCTCCTGAAAGATTAAGTCTCTTTAATCTTCTTACCGTAACAATCTCGTACTCACATTCTACGCTTTGCAGAATTTCTACTTCATTTATATCCAAATCTATTTGTTTCACAACTCCATACGATAAATTGGTTTCATCCACAAACTGACATCTAAAGCCTAGACTTTGGAATTTTTGGCATTTGACTAGGTTCTCAGCGTTTTCTCTGTCTTCAAATTTCAGTATCGCTTTGTACGCATTTTTATATTGAATTTTACTAATATTTATAATCTTCTCCGCCCTCAATAACTTTGCCAAACCAAATTGTTTCGGTAAAATCGTTTCTTTTCCTGTAATGCTAACAGTGTAACTCGGAACATGTACATTCTTTTCACCGCACCCACTATCCGATTTTCTAGAAGACCTTCTCGCCACTTTTTTATTCCTCACTGTTATGAATCCATCATCATCTTCTACTATTTCCTCACTATCTTCTCTTTTTTTCTTTTCTGTGACCCTCCGATTCTCATTCGACAAACTGGTACTCTCTTCCATTGCTTTATGTACAATAACTAGTTGTTCACTCTCGTTCTGAATTATTTCTTCCTCCATGCAATCACTCCCCGTCAACTCACTATTATTAATGACCGGCCTATCAGCCATTATCAGTAAACATTTGGATAATTATAATATGTGGGTAGTTGCAAAAGTTAGAAACGAAATAGCAAGCTGTATAAAATGCGTGCGCTCGTCGCAGCGTCTCGCGCGGCACTGCTGTGTAAATTAAATCTATATTAATATTATAAAGCTGAAGAGTTTGTTTTTTTGAACGCGCTAATCTCAGGACCACATATAGCCCATTTATCGAGGAAGGCTATATCATCAAGCTAAGACGAAACTAACTCTACACGCCGGAAGCCGCTGGCAGAAGCTAGTAAATAAATAAAAAGTATTCTATGTGTTATTCCAGGATATGGTCTACAGTTTTGTTGAAATCCACTCAGTCGTTTGGATTTGAAAATATAACAAACATACAAACTCACAAACTTTTGTCTTTATAATATCGATCGTGATGTGAGTGTGATATTCGAATTTAAATTTTGTTTTTTGATAATGTAGGTACGCAAACCACAATGTAGTCTTTTTAAAACAAAATGTTGATTGTAAGACCGTTTTCACATTATCCGATCCGATATCGGTATCGGACGCCGATACGATATCGGGGTAAGGTAAATGTATGAGATATGTACCTGTCTTTCATATTGTCCGACCCGATATCGGATATCGGAGCACAGCATTTCATACATTTTACTTACCCCGATATCGGATCGGCGTCCGATACCGATATCGGATCGGATAATGTGAAAACGGTCTTAGAGAATGCTATCCGCTAATTTAGGTAGATACTCCTTGCGCACATAAATAAACAAAATAGACTAATTACCATTAACCCGCGTCTGCAGTATCTAATGCGTTGTTATTCCAGTCAGAAGCCATTAAAGCAGTGTTAAGGAGCCACTGTAGACGAACATTAGCATACAAACGAGCCCCTTTGAGAGAAGACCCGAGTCTTTGCTTACAGGTGGATAATTAGTAATTAGACGTTAAGGACCCGCCAGGTTGTAATTAGAGAAACAAGTTGAAAAGTGAAGGACCCATGATGAACTGGGTTCGATGAACTTTTTTGTGTAGTTTGAGGAGTGGAGTTAATGATCTTTATTAGAATTTAAAAAGGTAGGTAATTAGGAGTGTTTTTTTTTAACTTTTTCACACAACGCTATCTAGTCCCAAGCTAAGCAGAGCTTGTGTTATGGGTACTAGACAATTGATAAACATACTTATATATCTATATACATATAATAAAACAGTAAAATTGTGCATCGTTTGCCGCAAATGGCGCCAAAACTACTGAACCGATCCTGTTCAAATTTTGCATACATAATCCTTATAGGACCCTTTTTGCTTTAGGCTATATTTTATCACGCTATTTGCTATGGGGTGTGAGCAATATTGCATTTTGTCGGTTTTGAACGAGTTGCCCCGAGTTCGAATCCCACCTACAATTTATATTTCTGTCAATGTTTTATCTTATTGTTTTTGGAAAAAAATTTTTTTACCATTTTTTCATAAAAAAATCAACATTCCTATTTGATTTTTCCCAAATATTTTGTAAACACTAATCAAAACACGTTATAAAATCCAAACGTCCACGAAATTCACATACTACAATGTTACATTAGTCCATTTAGCTGCAAATTTATCTACTGAAATGAAAATCATCACGCTATCATCGACGAAGAGCGGGGCAGTCATTTATGACATTTATATGAGAACGTCTATTTTGCTTTGTTTTCATCGAACACTGCAGCGTGATTGATTAATGACTATACTGGGACGTAACACGGTGGTGGTTCGAATCCCAGGAGGTGTGTTAGATTTTTTTAATTTTTGTATATTTTTTTTTCACATATTTTTGCATTCTCACAATTTTTTTAACAAAAATATTACCTAAAAATATTATTATTATTGTTTAACCAAAAAAAAACCATGGTGACAAATTTTACAACTGCGGAGTTGCACCCCGTTTTCAAAATACAAACAATGACATCCTTCTTCTTCTTCCTGCTCTTATCCCGTATTACTTGGGGTCGGCGCAACACGTTTTCTTCTTCCATTCTGTCCTGTCGTCCGTCACACTATCATCTGCCCTTTTCTTTCATATCAGTCCTTACACAATCCATCCATCTTTTCTTTGGCCTTCCTCTCCTTCTCCATTCATCCACATGTAAATTCAGAACTCTTTTGGTAACGTGCTTTTAATCCCTCCTCTTCACACCTCTTCACATGACCTTACTAAGACAAACGATTTCCTTTCAAAATACAAACATCCATTTAATTTTTTTTAACTAAAGGCGATTTATATTTTAGGTGATTTCTTCCACTCTAGGAAGGAGCACGAGGGGATGTCAGACTTTCACTGACCAAAACCCACACCTTTGTATGTTCCTTCTTCGCCTTGCATTCCAGGACTCCGGGTGGAGGTGATCAGCAGTAACGACCTCTCACGTCCGGTCCTGGTACACAGAGAGAAGGTATGAAAAGCAGTCATCACTTCCTTCCGCAAATGAAGCGAAGAAGGTAGCAGAAAGCGCAAAGATGATGCCCTTGGCATTACGAGTCGCAGGGCGATTCCATGATACCGTTAGCGCGGAGTTTTGGACGGTGCACTATTGGCATTTCGCTGTTGAATAAAGACTGGTCTTAGTCGACTGACGTTGCGTTATGTGCCACGCGCACCTAACCCGTAAAATTTGAGAGTTTACAGACTGCGTTCGATCATCAGCATGTGAAGTCGACTAGGTGAAAATACTCGCACACAAGAATTCGTTTATTATTCTCACTAAAGAAAAACATTTATTTGGTGTATTAGGGTGTCAGTCAAATACCGCACCAGAAAATTCCTGCCTGAATAAACAGGTAATATAAACACAAAAAAATGATGGTGATCGGTAAACGCCCTATACATATGACACCTGGGAAGTGTCCAAGTGGCGATGGGAGGGGTCTAAGGATGTCCTGTTTCGCACGGTTTCAGCCACGTTGCTTCACTCTAGGAGGTGACTGCTTTCCATTCCTCCTCCCAGCTCATACCATGATCTGAACTAGGGTAGGAGGATTCTGATTTTGACCCGCAAACAGTACGGCGGTAATCCGCCCTAGCGGGGTAACTTCGATCGTAAGGTCCACCGTGTCTTCCCGCCGAATCCAAAACATCTACCTCCCGAAACACTCATGTTCGGTTAGGACCTGCGTAAAGCGCTTGCGCTTAGAGTGAATTTATCATAGTAATAATCATGGTGTGCCAATATTAGTCGCCCTAGAATGTAAATTGCAACTAAAAGAACACTGTGGAATTTAGTTGATAAAAGTCTGATACTCTCTCTCGGTCCACCTAGAGTGGGAGAAGGTATTTGGTGGTTACCCAACAAAAAAAGAGGCAAATACTAAAGGCGATTATCGGCCCTAATTTGGTTTTTTGAAGAACAAATCATTTTCATTTTGGTTTTATCGCAATATGAAGTAAACTAACGACTTTACCCATAGAGTAGGCAATTAACTATTTAGAACGTGAACTCTGCGGCTCTGTGCTTCGTTGATGTTTTTAAGGCAATTGACGTCGTGCGGAAGAAAAACCCGGGTGTTACCATTGGGTGGATCGCCCGGAAGACACGTTAGATCATAAAGCACTGGTGGGCCACGCTTAAGCGGAGCACCACCGTGTCCTTGTGGGGACGATCGGTGACAGCAACCTCTCGCGCTGGGCACTGGTACAGGCCATGATCCAGAGCGAGGAGTAGTGGCAAATAGTCCCCTCACGCCCCAGTCGCTGGGATTCCGACCCCGATTTAGAGCCACCGTAGGAGTGGCTTGCGAATGGCGAGCAATGGGTAGTTTACCATCTGGCTGTCCGGTAATGATCCAGACGGTCAACCGCGGGTATTGTTCCACGCGTGCTTCAAAGAGATGTCAGCAAACTGTAGGTGCCCAGCAGGTTCGAAGCCTCTGGGGCCATGGGTGAGCTTCCGAAAGGAAAACCCGGGACCCTGGAACGAAGGCAAAGAAGGAACGGGGTGAGGTTTATTCAGTAAAAGTCTAACTCACCCTCTGAGAAGTCATTCTGATGATTTTCCACCTAAACAAGAAACCTGGGCACGCCGTCATTGCGGCGGTAAGTTCCCTCTTTGAGAAGTAGTTGGAAAGAGGTCCTCACGTTCCGTATGCCGCAGGTCCTCACCAGACACGGTAAGTTCGGGAGGCTCCTGCATCGGATTCAGGGGTAAAGGGCGCCCCAGCCAGACTTGGGCGCACTGTCTGGACCGCCCGGAGGACACGGTGGAGCACACGGTAGAGGTATTGCGGTCGCCTTCTTCTGCGAAGCAGTAATGCTAGCCAAGGAGGCGGCCGGCCGCGAGCGCGAAAGGGAACGACCCTCACGCCCCCGCCGCCAGGATCACGAGAACGATTTCCGACCACCGTAGGCGCAAGCTTGCGGACGGCGAACACTGGGTAGCTTGCCGTCCAGCAGTTCGGTAATAACCCGGACCGAGTCAAGTCGTCAACTGTTCCACGAGCGCCTCAAGGAGATGTCAGCAAACTGTAGGGCGCGGCAGGGCCGAAGCCTCTGAGCACGTGGATCTGTATTCCGAAAGATAAGCTCGGTGTCCCAAAATTGAAGGCAACACAGGAACGGGGGTGGCGTTTAGTCAGTAAAAGTCTGACATGCCCTCCCGCTCCATTTAAGAGCGGGAGAAGTCATTCTGATGATTACCCATCTGAATAAAAAAACCTAAACAAGAAACCTACTGGGGCTATGGTTTCGCTTCTGAAAGGGAGACCCTGGAACGTAAGGCAAGGAAGGAAAATAGAAGTGAGTCTTAGGCAGTAATAATCTGACACGCACTTCCGCTTCACACAAGAGCAAAAGTCATTAGATGATTTCCCAACTAAAAAAAGTACTAATTGGAGTTTTAACTTAAACAGTTTTATGTAAAATTTATTAATCAGATCTTTTCGGAAGTATAGGATTAGATACTTAGATTACTTTTGTGCAGTTTTACGAACTTACCGCGGACGAAGTCGCGGGCAACAGCTAGTTTCTAAATAAATACATATTATAGATAAATTACACCCAGACACAGAACAAATGATCATGTTCATCACAGAAACATTTGTCCTGGGTGGGAATCGACCCCACGACCCCTGGCATAGCAGTCAGAGCCACTGACCACTAGACCAACAGGCCAGTCAAAATTTGATTAAGTCAAAGTTTGATTAAGGCGGGCACGACGTTAGAATTATCCATACAAACGTAATACCAAAATCATTTGCAATTTAAGCATATTTACACCATAATATGATGTTATTCGGATTCAGACAATAATTATCTAGGTTCCTACATCGTCTTTTTGTTGAAAAACTTACCCCAAACGAAATTTAAGCGAATTTAAATTTGCACATTTTCACAGCGAAAATGTCATGTTTTTATTTTGTTTTTTCTATATTATAAACAACAATATTTCAAAATATCTTTTCGTAGGAACACAGATATTATTATCAAGTTATAAATACTCGAAACAATAATGGAAATACATTAATTTTTCATTCATCATTTTTGGTATTACGGAACCTCTCCCAAATTTCCAATAGTTTGTATTGCTATCACAGGAAGCAACTGTCAGTGTGCGGATGATGACTTTACTCCAGTCGGTGTGTCCAAGAATTGTTTAAACTATCTGGATTGCTTCCATCAACCTCAAAAACGTTTTTTATTTCGTCTCAACTCGAGATAGCGCGCGGTCTCCGCAGGCCTCTTAAGGCTCAAAAGCAGTGCCACAAAACAGTGACTTTCTGGAGACTACTCCTCGGTAACCGGTTACGGCTTGGTTAATACAATAGAAAAATGTAGTAAGTATACTTACATTCAGTGTATAACATTATCATCATATGATTTTTTTCGTATAATTAATATGAGTAATTTTTCTAAAGAAAAATATTTAACATGGTATTTTCTTGCAAACAGCTTTGATCTTTATAAGTATTTTTACACAAAAAATTGGTCATTAAATATTGTTCAAAATGTACATAGTAATATTTAAATCAATCAATATTTTATAAAGAAAATGGTTTTAAAGCTCAGCGGGCTTTGTACGGGCGCAGTCGATAGTAGGAGATCTCTCTAAGCTTTCTCATGCTTATTGCATTACGTCCACGTAGATATGTATGCAGTTTAAATGAATAAATAAATGTTTAACTCCAGTAAATTATTTTCAGTTGTGGCTATCTGTCGTATATGTCCAGCAGGCATTCTTCGCGGGTTTTGTCAGTTTGGGGTCTCCAAAGATTAGTCTGCAGGTCGAAGAACCTCTTTCTTCGACCTGCAGACGCTTGTTGCCTCTGCAAGCTAGACAAGTAACGCTGGTTTTTTGTCAAATAATCTAATTTTCAAGTAAATTTCATCATCTTTATGTCCTTTATGACACCCTTTTCTTTCATATTACTCCTTACACAATTTATCCATCTTCTTCTTGGTTTTCTTGTCTCACTTCATCTGTCTCTCTATCCATATACGAGTATATGTATTATGTAGACTTATTACTCTTTTAATAACATGTCTTTCAGCTCTCCTTTTCAAATGACGGTCAGAAAACAAACGATTCCTATTCAATTTGACAGCATGTTTGACGTAGTGGTTGATCGATTGCCTCGATTCTCGCACGGAACAAATATTTGTATGGCCTACAAATTGCTGGCCTGTGCTCAGACCAGAGTATCTTGTGTATGTCAGTTTACACGTTTGCAAGGACGGTCTACTGTGCAGGAGTAAGGGCGTTTTCAATTTATGCGTTTCGTGTCGGACCGCTGCGGTGCCGAAGCGGTGCGTTAGACGTACTCGTTAGACGCGCAAGGACGATCCTCTTTTTTCATACAAAACGTTCGGTGCGGCAACAGTGCGGCGCTAGTACTGCGAACGCTCGACAACAGGACGGTGCACTTTGTATGGAAAATAGCGGTCCTCCGTACGCAATACGACTAGCGCACCGCTCCGGCACCGTAGCAGGCCGTTTACAAACGCATAAATTGAAAGCGCCCTTATTCCTAGAGAGCTGCAGAGACTTTAAGAAAACTCCAAGTGTGACGAGATTTCGGTACACACTTATTTAGATAAATAGGTCGATTGCTGAATCGAGTCTCGAAGATTCAAAAAGATACAGACTTTTACTTGTCCTATACCTTGGTTGGAAAGAAATTCGTAGGATATATGATTTCCCTGTAAGTGTCAAAATACTACTAAACGAAGTTTAAACTACTATATATTGCATTGACTTAGAAGTTAAATTTGTTCCAAAAGCTGAAACTGTTCCAAAGGGTAGGAGTCCCAGTATTTGATATACATTTCGGATTCACTAGTCGTTTTTAGAATTACCAGTCTCCGGAGTTCTCCGGAGCATCGCACCATCAACTAAAATATTTGAATGATTTTTTTTTTTTTTGCTTTTGACATGTAATTGTAATTTTGACATGTAAAAATTTAAAGTTTGTACACCCTATGGGTATGTTGCAGTGATACATTGTTATGATATTAATTTTAAGAACTAAATTTACACCTGTGACAAACAACAATAAATGAATCTTGAATCTTGAATCTTGAATCAACCAGTTCACAAGACCAGTATTTACGAAGTATGTCAGTAAGAACGTCCAATTCATATTTACAATATATATTTTTGACCCCACAACACTACTCTATTAGAAACTGACTGACAAATATCAACACGGATCCGAAACTACTAGAATTAAGAGCGAGAAGTACAATGTTTCCTTTTTGGCAGATGCTAGCAGAACTATTAGAACTTACCGTTTGCACTAAAGAAGTGGAATGCTAAGCTATACTGTGTGTTTCCTACTTGATACCCACTTTCCAGCTAAACAGCCAACTTTAATATTGTTCTAAAACTCTTCCGCGAGCTACGAATGTACTTGATTAGGGATATGGTGCGTGCTGTAAACTTATAGGGGTTTAATAACAGAAGACTGATTATAATTTTAGTGTTTTTAAGGCTAGAGTGAATAGGATCTTAATGAACTAGTAGGTACGCCTCACCATCAACGTTTGCATCACTGCTTACCATCAGGCAGAATTGCAGTCAAGCAGTAGTTTGTTATACAAAAAAAAGCTTCCTGTCAACAGCATATTTTTATATTGTGATTTTTACTTTGTGGCTAGCGTTTGATCGTAATCTCACCTGATAGTTGACACTTACCTCGAGGTAATTTATTCACTCTTGACTTAAGACCTCCACAGAATACAGACTCCGGCAAGCAAGTCCAGTCTTCAGCCGAGCGCAAAATTATGTGTTCCCAAAACATTTTGTGTTTGTAGGTGGGATGTTCACCATGTTGGTACTGGTGATGCATCACCAATAACCACCATACGTCTAATGGTCCAATGATGGTACGGGCTTGGGGAAATTCAGTTATGCTACTTTTACCTAAAATATAGGTATAAATCGTACTTAGTGCGCCTAAACTATGCACGAGACTATGCTCTGCGAGCAATTTCTCACTGTTGCAGGGCTTTTGATTGACGACCTTGTACCAGAAATCATTTCGCTCCATCGCTTTTCTCTCATAACTTGTACAATAAAACATAGCCAGCGGCGGTCTACCGGGGGCTACAGGCATAGACAAACTTTGTAAACGTTTCTATACAGCGAGACTGACCCTGTTTACCCCGCTTTGAAGTCACCCACTGTGCCCGCACCAGTCAGCTTTTAATTAGGATTTGTTTTAACGTCTTCACTAAGTCTCCTTGAGGAAGTTTGATTGTTTTCTTGTGGATTAGTTACTTTTCTACCTTCAAGGTTTTCTCCTTGACGAGGGAGTTAGAGGGAAACCATTTTGTAAACTAAGAAAAATTCAACACTCAATCTTTTTCCAGATGAGGCAAGACAAAGAAATCGCCAGACAAACTGAAAACGCCTGAAGAACATGTTCAAAAGGGAGTTGCCAATAGCACTTAAAAGCCCGTGGATATGTGTATACTCCTAGCGCTCTCGTTCTCTTCTGTCGTCAGTCCCAACAACCGGGACATCTTCTGTGAGCGCTTGGGCATGAGCATGTCCAATCTAACACGCTTTCCGCCAACTCCTTCACTTGTATTACTGCTTCACAATGACTGCCTTGAGTTCAGAAGCCGGTCCTGGTAAAACAGAACGATTTATAAGACTAGGCATGCAAACACCTTTTCTACTTTGACATGC
The DNA here is from genome assembly GCA_030763345.1 of Mythimna separata. NCBI lineage: Eukaryota > Metazoa > Arthropoda > Insecta > Lepidoptera > Noctuidae > Mythimna > Mythimna separata. The sequence goes on along the minus strand of CM061173.1, from coordinate 4,959,982 downwards.
AGATGTGACGCGACGGTATTTTTGCCGCATTTGAATAAGCCTCAAAAAGCTAATTCCTATGCAGCTTAGCTCAAGAAAGGTCGCAGCAGGCGCTAAGCCGCTCGTTTTTATGCAATCGTTTATGAATGGCAGGAATGTTTATTTGTGTGTCTACTCCTTGAACGCCGATTGTAAACATACGTCTGAACAACTTAAATGTCCTTGGAAAACGCTAAAGGCTCGACTGTCCTCACGGGTGTACCTACGAAATTGATTAGACCGAAAGTGTTGGTCTCTATGCCATCGTTTTTTTTATCCAAAACGATTTTGTTTTTAATTTACAAACACGTTGTCATTTTGGGGATTTTAGTAAGAACTCGCAATAATATGCGTAAACGCGTGAAGGCATGAGATCTGAAATTTCTTTTGTTCAAACTCTTGTTTATATATCAGTGGCACTAGAGGATCACGATTTTATACCTCTCATATAAAATGGCGCGTACTATTTTTATGTGGCCATAAAGAACGTCGCCTTCGTTCTAACCTGACATATTTTGCTTGGATGCACAATACCTACTTACCTTGATGTTAGAGATCTATGGAATACCAACACTAAGTTTTCCCGTTTTGGCACCCAGATTTTCGACACCAAAAGTTTCAGCACCCAAGCTATTCAGATTTTCATTTTGATGATAGTAATCAATACAAAATCCCAATCCAAAATATCTATTGGTGCCGAATCGGGAATAACTTGGGTTTTCGGCTGAAATCATACCATAAAAAATCGTCATCATTTCAGCCGTATGAACAACGCTCCAAGAATTTCTACACCAAACAGCTCAAAAATATAACTGTCAAACATATAACTGACTTGTAACCTAATTGTAACTGTCCCTGTACTAGTACAAGCAAAACTGTCAACAATGCAGTGCAGTGTGACTACAATTGAATTCGGCGAAACATGGTGAATGTCGAGTGAAATTTCATTGGAACAGATATATGATTTTGTTGAAGAAATGTTTCATTGCAAAAAGAGATATTTGTTTTAGTCTGTTATTGAGTAACTTTTACTGTAGCTAACTACAGTTAAAATGGTTTTGATCGTCCTTTTTATGTTATAGGTACTTTCTAAGATATTTTTGAGGATATATCTAGGAAACGCTCCTTGGCAAGGAAGCGGACCCTGGCGATGCCCGGGATTAACGCCAGGTCGAAGAAGATCTAGGAAACGCTCCAACAAAATTTGATGGAATTTTCATTGATTGAGAAGTTAAGTTAAGTAAATGTTCATTTTTTCGCAGGCATGGCATTCTGTCTCCGAAATGGATAACATTTTTGTGCGCGATTGTCCCAAAAAAGAAGATTAATATTCTTAAACTCCACATGAACTTTAAACGCGTATTTTACTATAACAATAAGTTTTTTTTGGTAATTTTGATTCGTTTAAGCGAAGCGAAGCTTCTTAGCTGAAATATTAACTAAAGAGATCCAATATAAAACAACTTTATATTTAAGGAAGTAAGGTATACGGTGTTTTTATTTAAGTTAAAGACACACTTAAGATAAGTGATCCCATCCTAATAAATTAGATTTGTAGGAAATCTTCCGTGAAGATAGAATAAATAAAATTAATGTACACTCCGCATCCTCAATATGTACCCATTTAAAACTCTTCTTCTTCTTCCTGCCCTTATCCCATATTATTTGGGGTCGGCGCAACATGTTTTTTTCTTCCATCCTGTCCTATCATCCGTCATTCTATCATCAACGCCCTTTTCTTTCATATCAGTCCTCACACAATAACATTAACATACCCATTTAAAACTGAAGGAACACTATAGGTTTCATTAAAAGTCTGGCACCCTCGCGCTCTATCTAGAATAGGAGAGGGCATTTGATGATTTCCCACGTAAACATTCTGCTTAGTTTTACCCAGTTACGTTGTAGTTAACTTCTGATTGAGACCTGTGGTGGACCAGTGGTAACTGCCCCAACTCGCAAGTTGCTGGTCTCGAGTTGGAATGCAGCCAGGCGCATTACTTTATGTAATTCATTTTGTGAAAGACACATTGTGAGGAAACCGGCATGTCCTAGAACCAAAGATTTGAAGGTGGACTAGATTTGAAGATGTGAAGGTGGACTATGGTCCTTTTCCTCTACTAGAGAAAGGAAGCCTGAGTCCCAACAGTGGGAACATTAGATGTCCGATAATGCTAATGCTAACTTCAAGTCTAATTCAGTTAGACCAAAATTTCAGTCTAAGCAAAAAGGGTTAAGTTAAGGTCAAGCAAAGGTTTTGTACGTGTTGATGCCAATTTAAACAATGTCCTTTGAGGTCTTTCATTAAATCGAGTATTGAATAATAAAATAAACTTGTCCCTAAGTTCTATCGGTTATAATAACAAAGCTTCATTCAGTTAATTTTCAGTTACTTAACACTTTAATTTAATCGAACTTAGTTTTGTTAACTTGTTCAATCAAGTTTAAGGCTCCTTTGGTTTTATTCAAATGTTATTGGAGTTATTTGAATGTTAAATCAAGTTACATATTTCAATTATAATAACTTCATTAACTATCGTAGAAGTGAATTATATTTCTATACATAGCAATATGCCCCAGCTTAGCACGGGTTTTACAGATTTATGAAATTCTTAAAGAAGAAGAAAACATGTTTATTTGGAACAGATTGAACAAACAAGTAATTGCAAACTTAAATTAAATAGTACATTGTTACCCTAGGGGTGAAAATAACTTATTAGTACCTCGAGCGAGCGAGTTATTAGCAACCTCGCTACTTACTTTCACACAGGCAATGCTGCTGGCAGAAGTTAGTAATAGGCAGATTGTATGTGATTGAGTGTAAGAATAGTATTGCGACATCTACTACCTACATATGACGTCACAGAATCCTTTATCACGCAAGCAATGTTCTCTGCGCGATTTGAATAGATACAACAGTCCGAAATCATTTATTGGGCAGTAGCCTACCGGACATAACATCCCGTTCGGTCGGAGGATCATCCCTTTTCGACGGAGGTATGTGGTACTTTACTCTCTTTTCCACATCCCTCCAAAATAGTGGTCAAGACTCTTTCTTAGACATGTACATATCTTATTTTTCAGTAACATTTAACAGAGTTTTCCCTCTCCTAGAGAGGAGGCCCGAGTCCCAGCACTTGGGAACATTAAAAGGCCGCTAACGCTAATATAACAGTGGTATTTTTTCACGAGTACATAAACAGTGCATTTCGTGCTCAAGTCAGAGTGGTAACCGTAACCCTTTCAAAGAAGGTTTAAATGTAGGTCAAGTGTGCATCGGATGTAGGGCACGGGAGCCGCTAGGCCAAGGATCATTTGTTGTGTACAAACACATAGGTCTGACTGGAAGAAAACGCTACTGAAATTAAGGCTGCCTCTGTGTATTTTGTACACGTAAGTAAAGATTACGTGAACATAAATTGTACTCTTTTCACGAATAGATTCTGTGAATAATAAAGTATATTTGTTTATGTTTTACTAGCTTTTACCCGCGGCTTCGCTCCTGTCAAATGACTACCCTACACCAACCTACCTACCCTACCCTAACTATCCTACCTATCCTACCTATCCTACCTACTCTACACTACCTTACACTACCCTACCTACCCTACACTACCCTACACTACCTACCTTACACTACCCTACACTACCCTACACTACCCTACACTATCCTACACTACCCTACACTACCCTACACTACCCTACACTACCCTACACTACCCTACACTACCCTACACTAACCTACACTACCCTACACTACCCTACCTACCCTACTTTACCTAACTTGTAACAAACCCGACTTTGTTTTATATACGAGTAGGTATATAGATTTTACTTAGCTACTAATAAAAATAAAACGCCATCAGTCAATCCCTATTATTATTATTATCTGAAGATAATAATAATAATAACACTATGCTATGGGCTATGCATCACCCGTAGTGTAGGGGATGTAGTCACTGCGACCAAAAAGATCTATTGTGACTCGCCACCTTGCTAGAGTAACTCTTTTAGCCTGGAGTCTTCCAAGAAATTTAGAATACTCCTAGCTTTTAGAGATTTAATCTCCTCCGGGCGAATAATGTGTCGGCCCAGATGAACACTGCGTTTGTGGATAAGGGGCCCGCATTCACACAAAAGGTGCTTGGGCGTCTCCCTCTCCAGATTGCAGTAACGGTAAACATCAGTGTCACTCAGTTTCATGTGAAATTGGTGCCTGTTTAGTTTGCAGTGGCCCGTTAAGGCGCGGACTATCGCACAGATGTTCGTCCTGCTAAGCTCAAGAAGCTCGGCAGTTCGTTTCTGTGAGTAGCCTTCTATAAGAGATTTGGCGTGTAACAGTCCTGGTTGTACCAACCAGTGCCTTTTTGAATCGCCAAATAGGTTGCTCTTAAGGGTCTGCATGGCCTGGTTCTTTGAGATACCACAGAAAGGTTCTGGTCCTATCTGATGACCTTGAACCCAGTCCTTGCAAGTTCATCGGCTTTTTCAATGCCATTGATTCCAGAATGACCTGGTACCCATCTCAGAATAACTTTATTCCTTTGCCCCAGGACATTCAGTTTATTAACGCAGTCTTTTACCAGTTTCGAATAGCTTATTTTTTTCCAAGTGACTAATAACTTAAAAGTCGACTAAATGTTTGCAACAAATAAAATAACTTGCCAGTGATTAAATATTTTCGCGACTATTATATTATGTAAGGTTCAAAATTCAGGGTGTTATAAAAACCAAAAACTAGCAGCTGCGTTTAGGTAGCAAATAAACTATACCAGTCAATTGAAATATTAGGCGAGGAGCTATATATAATGACTTGGCGACTAATAATGTTAGTAGGGTGGCAAATATAATATGTTACCAACTATTTCGTGCCGTCTAAAAACCCACTTTTGGGCTCCGCTTTGCGGGCAGCTCTAAATGTTAAAACGAGTACAATAAAAAGGAATAAGAGTTAATTATTAATATTTTTGATAATAATTTCATGAAAACGGCAGAAGGTGCGATGGTTGGATACGAGGGTAGTGCGGGGTGGCGGGGTGCGTGCTGTATATATAGTACCTAGTGAGAAAGCTAGGGCTACGGATATGACATATATAAAATTACAATAGTACTAGCTATTTTAGTCACGACTGCACCTCAAATTGTATTCGAACACCAAGTAGTAAATGATCACCAAATCTCAGCGAGCAAATTAATGCGCCATTTGTGCCTAAATAAACTACTGTGATTGACATAAAATGTAGGCTTGCGGTTACAAACTGGATAAAATAGGTTAGGATAGAATTGTGACCAACCGCGCTACTTCTCGAATATTTTTTGGGAAAAGTTATTTATTTCACGCTTTTTTAACTCCAAGCACCAAACAATAGCTGCCAATAAAAATGAAAGAAAGCTTATAAATTTAAAAAAATAATTTAAAATTATTTTTTATTCATGCCATTTTAGAGTTTATTTAAAGCTATTAAAAGCCACACAATATATGTATAATATAAGCTAGTTTATAATTATTCTTCGTACAAACAATTTTAAATAGAATCTAATTTGTATTATTTATGAATGCCCATTTTCTTTTTATAGTCACCATTAAGTTTTCGCTTAGATATTAATTCAGTTCCCAAAAGAAAAACTTGATGCTAGTTTAAATTAAAACGGAGATTATAACTGATATATTAATATGCTACCTTTTACTTATTACGGTACTCCTTATTAGCTGCCAACCCATTATATATGGTACCCATTCTATTTTTTTTTTAAACCTATATTCAGTTTACTTAGTTGCTGCATTAAATACATGCCGTTTCGAATTAAGAGTATTATCAGTCAGTCCCTAAGCAAAAGTCGGTCCGCTCTACCTCACTTTGTTGTAAAATCTTCGTTGTAAGGTCTTGTTTTCAATTTTTACAGACTACTTTAGCATGAAAAAACGTTTGATTATTTACGTTCATGGATTTGAATGTTTAATGTTTAACAATCTATGCTCTGCCATTTTGTTTTTCGGTTTCACATTTACCGCGTAATCTTTTTACGCGTGGATATCGGTTGCCGCGTTTTAATCATTTTTTTTTTTAAATACGTATTAGATTTTGACTCCAGTCTTGCCATGAAGTACCGTGTTACCCCAGTTAATGGGTTGTGGAGGTCTGCTAGGCAGCCGCTCCTCGTAAAATACTGATTCAGCTAAATCCGGCTTGACTGGAAGCCAACCCCAATATAGTTGGGAAAAGGCTAGGCAGATGATGATGATGAGGTATTAGATTTTGATTACTGTCGTATTTCTTTATTGACGCTCTCAATAAAGTTCAGTGGTTTTTAGGGTTCCGTAGCCAAATGGCAGAAACGGAACCCTTTTAGTTTCGCCATGTCTGTCCGTCCGTCCTAGCTTAATCTCTGTGACTGTTAGCACTAGAAAGCTGAAATTTGGTACCGATATGTATATCATTCACGCCGACAAAGCAGTAAAATAAAAATTAGAAAAAAAAAATTATTAGGGTAGCCCCCCTACATGTAAAGAGGAAAATGATTTTTTTTTCAATTTCAATCCTAATGTGTGATATATTGTTGGATAGGTATTCAAAAATGAATAGGGGTTTACAAAAATAATTTTTTGATAATATCAATAATTTCGGAAATAATCGCTCCAAAAGTAAAAAACAATGTCCCCCCCCTCTAACTTTTGAACCATAAGTTTAAAAAATATGAAAAAAATCTGGAAAGTAGAGCTTTATAAAGACTTTCTAGGAAAATTATTTTGAACTTGATAGAATGAACAGTTTTTGACAAATTGGGGACACTTATTGTGACAGACGGGAAACTACGGAACCTTACACTGAGCGTGGCCCGACACGCTCTTGGCCGGTTTTTTTAATAATTCGCAAATTAATTTCTAATTGATATTGTGATGTTAAACTGACGTAATTTTATTTCTCAAGTGTCTACGTAAATAGTCGGGCTGGATTGTTGCGATCTCGAAGAATTGAAGCTGAAAATTTTATTGTAGCAATTTATGTACTTCAGCAAAGAAATCGAGAAAACTAGCTCGATATATTATTGCTGGGAAATACTGCGAACAGTACGAACAAGAATTAAACCAAACAAAGAAAACTTTATGATTGTTCAAGTAAGACGCGCTAAGCTTCTTGAGTATCACGTAGGAAGTCAAATACTCGTAAATATACAATGTACTGATAATCGTAATGACATTGTCGCTACATGAGTGCACGAGGAAAGCGGTCATCAGAGCGGAGTGGCGACGTACAGTGAATCTTGCCGCCAAAATCTGAAGACCACGACCACTCTGTCAAGAGTGATACCGACAAAGAAGACGAAGAAGAATAAACAGATTACCCTCCTTTGTTTCACACCTGGCCGTCGGGTAAAAAACGTTATTCGATTATCCGTAACATAAAACCAGGTCTGACCTTTTAGCAAGTTAGATTAAAAATGTGTCTCTTTTTAATTTCTAACCTTTTTTTACAGTCGCCAAACGTAAAATATTCTTGTCTGCCAGTTATTTTTCTCTCTCATTCCTTTTTCAAATACCTCGATGTCAGTTTATTCCCTCCAATCAAGTGGAACCGGATTAAAATTGTCTTTTTTGTGTTGGCAATACCGTTTACGCGCCATTACACTGTGGTGGAATGTTCTATGAATTTATTTGCATATGGAAATCTTTTGCGATGGGAATGGCGGCAGTTATGTTTTGTTTACTATCGTAGGGGAGTTTTTGCGTGAATTTTTTGCACATTTTCCTTTTTGGAATCATTAAACACCGTTTAGGCCGCGTATTTAGAGAAGTAATACCGTGCATTATGTGATTTACATAGTGTTCGACTAAAGGTTCAGTTTCGGTTAAAAATCCAAGTTAGGGTCATAGTTTCAGATTTGACCAAAAGGAGGCCGAATATTCGGAGCTGGAGTGATTCTGGAGCTGATAGATAATTTAATTGGACTATAAATGGTATACCCCCTACCTATGCATATCTAATTTATTTCGTCACCACTATCAAAACAATGAAGGAAAACATCGTGACGAAACTGGCATGTTCTCATCATCTGCCTAGCCTTTTCCCAACTATATTGGGGTCGGCTTCCAGTCAAGCCGGATTTAGCTGAATACCAGTATTTTACGAGGAGCGGCTGCCTACCAGACCTCCACAACCCATTAACTGGGGTAACACGGTACTTCATGGCAAGACTGGAGTCAGATTTACTGGCTTCTGACTATCCGTAACGACTGCCAAAGATCTACAAATGACAGCCGGGACCAACGGCTTAACGTGCTTTCCGAGGCACGGAGGAAACTCGTTATGTTAAGATGGTCACCCATCCACAGACCAACCTAGGCAAGCGTTGCTTAACCTTAAAGATCGACCTGTGCGGCTGTTATTATCTAGCCACGAGCTCCTCACGAAACTGGCATGTTCTAGAACCAAAAAATCGAAGACTTGGGACATCCACCAAAGGGAACTGGGCAGCGTGCTGGCTCCTAGGGAGGAGGTCTGAGTCTTAGCAGTGGGAACATTAACAACACAAGTAAGTGTTAAAGTTGGAGCAGTGGTGGCTCAATGGTAACGGCCCCGACTTACGAGTTGTCGCGGGTTCAAACCCAGCCACACTATGTGTAATTTATTTCATCACCACTGCTCTCAAAACGGTGAAGGTAAACATCGTGAGGAAACCGGCATGTCCTAGAACCAAAATTCGAAGATATGTGACATTCACCAATCCGCACTGGGCCCGCGTGGTGGATTACAGCCCATTCCCTCTCCTAGAAAGGAGGCCTGAGTCCCAACAGTGGGAACATTACAAGGCCAATAATGCGAATGCTAAGTATTAAAGTTTGGTTTAGTATCACTTTCGCCACATTTCAACCATTTATTTAACTTACATATTTGACATGACACAGTAGTTGAGCAATTGACTGCTGTACTGCATGTGGTTCAAATCCCAAAGGGAATAAATATTTGTATGGCCTACGGGTAGTTTTTCCGGAAACGAGCGAAAAAATTCAAAACCCTATTTTATTTCACATAGATTGAACACATAAACACTTACAAAACGTCAGAAGCAACTGCACGGTTCAAGTTAGTCGGTTCATAGCCAGAAGAACCGGTAAGAAACTCTATGGTGTATGTGAATTTAATGTTTGCACCCACGATTCAGAAGTAAGTTAATCCGTGTATGGGGAAAAACCCCTAATAATCTATTTTTTATCTGAGGACAAGTTCTGACACACTTACGTCGGTAAGTGAGTCGTCATCAAAGCTCGGCCCAAACTCTTGGACGCTGAAATTTTTCACAAAAGTTCCTTGATATGAATAAGAAAGGATTTTCTAAAATTCATTCCCTAAGGGCACGAATTAAGGCTCCAAAGTTTGTATATAGAAAACTTGTTTCTGGCAGGCGAAACCGATATTTAGTTGAAAGCTTTCATTTTAGAACCTACTGGTTCGATTTAAAACAGCATTTTTGTACCGTGCGCAATGTCCTTTTGTGGAGCAGTTAGAGATACATTACATTTAAATAACGAAGGCAACGAAGGAACGGGGTAGGGGTTTAGTCAGTAAGAGTCTGACACGCCGTCCCACTCCGCCCAAGAGCGGGAGAAGTCAATCTGATGATTCCCCTACCAGAAAAAAAAACATAGTAGGGAAAAAGCTAGGTTAGGATTACATTTAAATACTACGTTACATATTCCAGATATCAACTAAGTTAACAATAGATTCTATGAAGTGGTTTCCAAAGCCACAGATATTGAATCGTCTAGGACGCTAGGATTATCGGTTTCCTGGCTTAGTACGGTTCGAATGGAGAGCAACACCAATATGGCTTCCAGCGTAAGTTCGTGTTGATTTAGCCTTAGATGATTTACTAACTTCAGCCAGCGGTTTCACTTGCGTGAAAGTAAGTTTCTCTACACAAACTTTGGATCCCCGTATCAGCCCCTTTGATGGTATTTAAAAATCTTCTCTTAGTGCTCCTCTACGGTATAAACGGAAGCCTTGTGTAAAATTTTACTCGGCTAATCCCTGTAGTTTCGGCTGTGCGTTAATATATCAGTCAGTCAGTTTCTCCTTTTACATAATTTTTTCCCAAATCTCCTTGCGCAGGTATGTTGAAGAGAAGTAAGCATCAGCTTTGTGCCTATCTTTTCTGTCTCCCTCTTCTTTTCTTATATATATTTAGTGTGTATACACAAATTGTTAAAAAAACATACAAATCGCGCTTTTGCTGACATCTCTTTGAGGCACGCTAGGTCCACTACACGCCTTCGACGACTCAGCTCATTTCTAACCGGACGACCGGCCGGCGATCTATGCAATGCTCGTGGTCCGGCTTGCGGACGATGGCACGGGTGTTAGGAAGTCCGTTCCTTCACGGTTGAGGCCATCTCCTTTGCAGGCATAACTGCGTTGTAGAAGGATGCGACCGCTACCCATTCCCTTTTGCTCCAGACTATGATCTGAATCAGGACTCAACACGAGATGTCGCTGCGACCGTAATTCCTAGAGTGCGGCGACGTTTTAAAAAAAATATACATTAAAATAAACCTGTCAATCTCCGTGGCCATTTGGTTAAAAGGTTGATCTTTGTGGTGTGAGTTGATTAGTATTTCAAACAAGCCCTCAGGGAATACCCTCTTCGAAAATAGACGTCCGAAACCGTTACTCCAGGTATTTGGGTTACATTACTGTGAAATTAGCTCTGAGGAATTGGGAGGTTTTAAAATTATTAAGTGGAAAAGGTTCTTGATAATTTAATAATGTAAATATGGGCTATTTAATACCTATAAGCGATTTGTAGAATAGGAAGGAAGTACGAGTATTTGCGACTGATAACCTGTGCGTACCTTGATACATAATAAGCATAATCTGCGTTTTAATGTTTCCACTGCTGGGACTCAGGCCTCCTCACTAGCAGACGGAATGGACCGTTATCCACCATGCGGGCTCAGTGCGAGTTGGAGGATGTCATATATCTTTGAATTTTTGTTTTAGGGCATGCCGGTTTCCTCACGATGTTTTTCTTCACCGATTTAAAAACAATGGTGATAAAACAAATACCAGCTCTGAGAAGACATAGAAAGCTTTTTGATATTAGGTACCTACTTACGTGCCTACTGAATCGATTTCAGCATTTCTTTTTTTTAATAGTTATATTTTTTTGTCCTAAAATAACCAAGAACTATTTCAGGATAGTAAAATGACATACCTATTTTTAAAATTCATTAAACATTTAGATTACGTCACCAGTGTGTTTATGTGTAAACATAAATACCGAAACTTACATAATGACGTGACATAATACTTGTGAAGCTGGGGAGGATCGCTAATTAGATCTAAAATTAGCTATTGTATCCGCATACACAACATGTAACAAGAATAATGCACAACCTCATACACAACAATTACAAAATTAAGTTGCAATCACAATTAAAGCACTGTTTTACTTAAATGCACTTCCCTCGTAGAGCTCGGGAGTTAATTATATGAATCTGTAATAAAACTGCGTACGGGATTATAACTTAACTATAACTTTCGTTTCGTGCGGATTTAAACGCTGCTTTACACACTGCTTTATTTTATAGTCACTTAATCTACTATTAAAACCAAAAGAAAATCACATTTATACAGACAACGAAGCCAGCAACCTCATCTATTCAAGCCACAAATTCCATTTACCGACATCGCCAATGCAATTTTAGCTACAAAAGCGTGTGTGTGTATAATTTGAGCGTGGACATTTTCATGCAAATATGCGGTCGAATCCATTGAGCGTCGGCGACACGGGTTGCATCGGCGGCGGACTTCAAATAACGTCATTTTGAACCGAAATGTAATATTTGAATGGCGTGTGGAGGGGTTATTGAAAGAGAGCTTTTGCCCCTACTATAATAAAAGTAATGTAAAACCCAAGAAAACCATTATCTATATTAATATTAAAATGCTGAAGAGTTTGTTTGTTTGAACGCGCTAATTTCAGAATATACTGGTTCGATTTGAAAAATTCTTTCAGTGTTAGGTAGCCCATTTATCGAGGAAAGTTATAGGCTATATATCATCGCTCTAAGACCAAGAGGGGTGGACGAAGTCGGGGTTGGAAGCTATTCTAAAATAAATTAAATTATAAAGAATTATTTATTACACACTATCGTCTACATTTTTTATAATCTCTCCTTTCGCAGGACTGTTGGAAGATATTACTTTTGAAATAAATACCTTTGTTCACATTTTTATTAGGTATAACGTTTACTTCTTTGTGAAGAAATGGGGTAAATAACCTATAACCTATTTTCAGACCTACTAAACATATACAAAAATGAGTACTTCATGAAAATCAGTCGAGACGTAGTAATTGACATAGCAAAGAAACCTTTCCACAAAATCTTTGCTGACTATTTTTGTCGTAACTTTTGCCGTGTATTTTTGACGTAACCTTAATACTAGCAATATACGTTTTAGTTTGGCACAAAGAGAATAGAAAATAACATACACAAGGGCTTTCACGTCTACATTTCTGTATCGTCAACGTTTTATTTAAAAGACACGTCACGTCAAATATTTTGTGACGATAATTGTCAGCAAAATGTGTCTCCTTAGATTCTGTGAAAACATTCCATGTCTCAACTTGTTGGCACACAAAGTGCTATAAATAGGTTCACCAACTACATCGTTATCATAATTTCAGCCGAAAGCCACTGTTGGGCATAAGCTGAGGAGGCTACATAAGCTTTCGCGGCGAACGGAAGGACGACGGAAGACGCAGCGTTGGAATGCCTCCCACTCGGTGGATGAGAGTCGCGGGAATCCGATGGATGCGATATACACAGGAACGGTCGTGATGCGTGATGACGTAGTTTTAGTTACATTGGTAAAAACGAGTTCTCTTGGGATCATTTTCATCATTCGCACGGGCAAAGCCACTGACTGGAACTAGTGAAATAATAATTTGAAAAGGATCGACGCGAAATGATGAGGCGTCCAAATCAGCTGTGATAGATATTATATGTTCATTTGTTCATGATGTGTTGTACGTAAGAGATTTAGCAGGAGCCATAGGAGAGGCAAAAAAAGTATTGAAATACTATATTTAGTAAAAAACTGTTGCACCGTTCTCTCTCCTCTTACGCGATTTCTTAGTTCTTCATAAAAATAAAAATAAAACACACTACTTAGTGAATTGCTCATATGATATTAACTTGACAAAACATGCTAGCAAAACTCAAAATTGTAAGTCGTTTTTTCTGCACTACTATCGTTACACTAAAAACTATTCGTTTCATTGGAACAGTCTGTTTTTCCTTTAGGTAGAAGCGGAGGAACGATTCCAAGAGGAAATTCTAACTTAATTAAAAACCCGACACACTCAGTTAATCCATTATATAAAAACTATTCAATATGGCTCACGGAATCTCCTCTTTGATATAAATCGAAACGGATATTAATTACAAAAGAGGATAAAATACTGTCGGCATTTTTATCTGAAGTAAAACCTTTATGGATATTGCAGTTTTAATATTTGCATGGCTTTTGTGATTTTAAACGTTTTTCATTTTTATTATTTGTTTTGATGGATGGCTATAATTGTTACCCTTTAAAATACGAGAAAAGCTCTGAAAGGTTAAATTGTACGCGTGAAATTGTATGCAGTGAGACTATTTTTAGAGTGTAAGGTATTTGTGATTACGATGTGAAAGCAAACATTAGTAGTTACTTATCTCAAATGAAATTTACCTACTACATGTCAAATTGGCAGAATAAAATAGTGGAATTCATTTGATTGCTTTGGTTATACCTATTTATATTTGCGGTAATTGTGTTATTCTATATATTTTTTATTTGTTATACGTCAAGTTATCATTCCAGAAATCGGTTTAGGTTTGGTTTCTTAAGCAGCACAGTTTTTAGAGAATCATCATCATCTGCCTAGCCTTTTCCCAACTATATTGGGGTCGGCTTCCAGTCAAGCCGGATTTAGCTGAATACCAGTATTTTACGAGGAGCGGCTGCCTACCAGACCTCCACAACCCATTAACTGGGGTAATACGGTACTTCATGGCAAGACTGGAGTCAGATTTACTGGCTTCTGACTATCCGTAACGACTGCCAAAGATCTCCAAATGACAGCCGGGACCAACGGCTTAACGTGCTTTCCGAGGCACGGAGGAAACTCGTTATGTTAAGATGGTCACCCATCCACAGACCAACCTAGGCAAGCGTTGCTTAACCTTGAAGATCGACCTGTGCGGCTGTTATTATCTAGCCACGAGTTTTTAGAGAATAGTAAAAGTATTTAAAAAAACATATTCGAGGATTCATAGTAGACACTCCGCTGATGGTATTGTTTAAACAAGTTATATTTAAAATATGTCATGAACGTGAACAGCATTGGGACCAGTATACTTTGTGACATGTGACCTCTATTTTCAATATTTATGCTGTAAAAATAATTGTTTCTAGAGGTCTGAGAAGCTTATGACTTTAAAATAGCGTGTAATCATACTAATTATACTCGTAATTAAAGGCGAAAGTTTGTGAACGGTGCCTTGTTACTTCTTTACGTTCAAATGACTGAATAGATGAGGATGAAATGTGGCACACATTTAGACCACGTCCTACGGGGAAACCTTTCCGTAAGTACTACTTTCTAAACTTCCTCTTTGTATTTAAAAATATCAACATGTAAAATCAATTAAATGTATGTCAGTGCCTGTGACGTTTCATTTGCCGCATGTTACTGAATTGAACTTTGTTCTGAATCGGAATGAAGCCTTTATTAAAACAGAGTCAGTACTGGTATGGTTTTGTCGGAACAACTGAAAATGGTATGATGGAACGGTGAACTGTGACCTCTAGCGTTGTGGGTAGATAAGTCAGTTATTTACAAGGATTATTTTCATTTAAAAAATACTTTACTTATTATAATTCGGCACAATAGAATAACATAATAACAATACCTGAGTCCCAGCAGCAGGAACATTATAAGGCCGATAATGCTAATGCTATAGTCCGTCCGAAAGCGCGACCTGAGAAAAAGAGGTATTACTCAGATACCCGCGAAACGAGACACAATAGTAAAACAATAACAGCGCGGTCTCATAAGACCGGTTGGGGATACAAACGTTAAATCCAAAAAAATTGTATTACTAACTAGTAGGAGAATCATGTCTTGACACTTCATGATTTTTTTTATTTCCTACAATTGCGGTTGAATAATTTTGCCAATTTAATTTAAAAAAAAAACTTCAGATACGCCATCCATTATCGAGGCAAGGAAAAAAATTTATTAAAAAAAATAACTAAAAAAAATCGAAATGCTAAGATGGAAGTTATGGCAAACCAATATTTACTATAGCAAGTATGTCACACATATTTCACAACTTAAATATTACAAATCTATTACACAACAACGCCACATAATTACTTTACTGAAACTTTTTCCGCCATATTTGTAGAACATGAATAATCGGGCGCATATGTCACGAAGCACCTGCGTCACGGCGTTACACGGGGATTTAGATAATAAATTACCACATAAATGATAACAAAATATGGCCCACAATAAATAACCAAGTTTCACACCACTCACCGTGACTCGGTCTTCGGGGAATCATCGGAGGTACAGTTGACAAAAGATTAAGTTACCTATCCAAACGAAAGCTTTCTTCTTCTGCCTGGCGTTAATCCCGGCCATTGCCAGGGTCCGCCTTCCTACTAAGTTTTCTCCACTTTGCCCGATCTTTAACATCCTTCTCAGTGAGGCCATTGGCTCTCATGTCGGACTTGACGACGTCCAGCCAGCGCTTGCGAGGGCGACCACGGGACCTAGCCCCAAGGACAGCCATATCCATGCATCTCCGACCAACGTACTCCCTAGGGCGGCGCATGATGTGGCCATACCATCGCAGACGACACTCTTGCAGTTTTTCCCCCACGTCACGGACACCAAGACTACCTCGGATGAATGAGTTGCGTATGCGATCGGATCGCGTTACGCCGCTCATTCACCTCAGCATCTTCATCTCCGTGACGCGAAGCTCCTGGGTGTGTCTGCTTAGTGCTGGCCAACATTCGCCACCGTACAGGAGGACAGGCCGTATGATGCATTTATATATCTGCCCTTTGAGCCTCGGAGGCATTTTACGATCACATAAAACGCCCGTTACCTCGCGCCATTTTGCCCATGCCGCGCCTATACGTGCTTGGACATCGTCATCCACGCTGCCGGACTCGTGCAGCACGGATCCAAGGTACCGGAACTTATCAGACTTAGCGATCAAATCCGACCCTATCCGGATAGTACTTGAATCCGTGCCACCACAGGACATGTACTCAGTCTTCGCCACATTTAGTCTCAGACCGCCGTTTTCCAGCGTGTCTTTCCAAATGTTGACCCTGCGCTCAAGATGGGCTTTGTTCTGGTTAACGAGGGCGATGTCATCGGCATACATCATTAGCCATGGAGGCTGATCCTGGATGTTTGCCGTAACTACATCAAGCACAACGTTAAACAAGAACGGGCTTAGAGCCGAACCTTGGTGAACGCCAACAGATATTGGAAAGACATTGGATTCGCCAACAGCGGTCTGGACAAAGGACACGGAATCGCGGTACATATCTCTGATAATGTCAATATAGGCCTCGGGAACACCCTTGAAGCGGAGCGCCCACCAGATAGCCTGCCGAGGTATACAGTCGAAGGCCTTCTGCAGGTCTAAAAAGGCTATATGCAGAGCTCTCCTTCTCTCTCTGTAAGCCTCAGACAGAGTCCGTAAGGCGAGCACTGCATCCATGGTGCTGTTACCCGCCCGGAAGCCATATTGACACTCAGAGATAGTGCACTCGCTACGGAGCCTTGTGTCAATGATGCGCTCGAAGAGCTTCATGGTGTGGCACATGATCTTGATACCGCGGTAGTTACTGCAATCCTGTACGCTACCTTTGCCTTTGTGGACCGGGATAATCAGGCTTAGTCGCCACTGGTTTGGCATTTCCTTGGTGGTCAGGATGCGGTTATAAAGATCAGTCAGAAGGTCCACACCATGTGAGCCCATCGCCTTCCACACCTCAATTGGCACATTGTCAGGCCCAATCGATTTCCGGTTCTTCATGTGGCGAAGAGCAATGCGGGTTTCGTCGGGGGAAATAGGGGAAATAAGTCCGAGGTTAGGAGGCGGTTCGGGAGGAAGGTTGTGGGGATGCTGTTTATTAGACAGCTCCGAGAAGTATGTACACCATCTCTCCTTAACAGAATGAGCATCATAGAGCAGCTTACCCTGGGCGTCCCTTACGCAAAGACATTTGCTAATGTCCCGTGTAGCTTTTTCCCGGGCACGCGCCAGCTTAAAAATAAGCTTCTGCCCCTCCGCAGTTTCCAGCTTGTCGTACAAGGGCGACAGACTTTTGCTGCGGGCTCTGGCTACAGCTTTTTTACAAGCGCGCTTAGAGGCTCCATATGCCTCCCTGTCTTCCGGAGAGTTGGTCCCTTGCCACTGTTTAAATAAACCCCTCTTCTTCCGAGTCGCCTCCTGAACCCCGTCATCCCACCACCACGTCTCCTTGTCCATGACGCGGCCACCACGAGAAGTGCCAAGGACGCGCTTACCCGCAGTGGTGATTGCTGAATGGATCCTACTCCAGATCTCTTGAACGGACTCATGCGGAGCACTCACCTCAAGATGCTCGACCTCCGCGATAAAGTCCGACTGTTCCATTAAGCAACCACCACTTAGTGCGGGGTTCGCGTTTCTCAACAACTTTCTTCCTTGGCACGACCGCAAAGTCCAGGACAAGGAGGCGGTGTTGAGCCGTTAGGCTTTCGCCAGGGATGACTTTGCAGTTGGTAACCTTGCCAATGTGGCACCGTCGCACCAACAGGTAATCTATCTGGGATGAGTAGGCACCACTACGGTACGTAATAAGATGGTGGGGCTTCTTCTGAAAGAACGTATTCGGGTCATTCCGTGGTTTTGTGCAAAAAGCAATTCCAGACGAAAATACCCATGTATTTATTAGAAAAAGTGAACTGATTTTTGGTTAGAGAATAAAGATATAATAATTTTAAAAGTAATATCGCTAATATTACATATTTTTTATTAAACATTTAAAAAAAAAATCTAAAACTGCCTGTAAAATCATTCCTCTCCGTTTCCAACTAGGGACTTCGGCAGTTCTTTCGATGTTTACTTATCTAAATTCGAAATTATGACTTTAAATAAAACCCAATATTAAAGCTAAAGGACTGAACTACAATTTATGTAATTTAGTTTTCAATTTATTGCAATCTATATACGTAAAAATCTCCTTTTTCGAATTGTCATAAAAAAAAATCATCACCATCCGTACACACAAACTTCTTAATTTAAGAGAATATGAGACGTTCTCCGTTACGATTCACGTCAAAACGCGTTTATACTAGTTAGTCGGCCCTGGTAACAGAGACGAGTGGATGTTGCGCGCACTGTGGAAAAAAATATTTACGATCCTCTAATTGTAACCGGTGTTTCGTCAGTAAATCAGCTCATCACCTTCCTTCGATTTCTCAAGGTACAGTTATAAATAAATTATTATAAATACGTAATATGTATATTTCTTAAAGTCATATTAGACCTGTTTTAAGATAAAATATTTAATGTTTTGTGCAACGAAGTTATCAATAAAAAAGGTGAAATTTTTCATTCATCTCCTCTGCATTACCATCCGTTCCGTCCATTTTTTTGCGGGAAGGTAATGAATAATTTTGGAAGGGAATGAAGATTTTTTTTTTAATGAATGTGTTCCAGTATATATAGTGTATTATCTATATGAGACATGTTTTTTCGGGTTCCTTATGTCACTGCGAAACATGACGATTCGATTTTTAGTATACGTACTTCGAATTAATTATTAATTAGTTAGTAAGTTACATACAGTTACCCTAGTTCATTACAATCCAGACAGTTTTCATCGCCATCCTGTTACTGATTTTCAACTGTCCATATTCAGTAAGTAAATAATATAAAAAAGTGCCTTCCACTTTTTATGAATGTGACGACGTTTTTAACTCGAATTAAAAAAATAAATATGTTAAATCTAACATTTTTTTTTTATTCCGCGGATCGTCGCAATTTGCACGAAACGACGGAATCACCCATTCGCGATGGCAAGGTCCGATACGGCGCAGGTCCTGAGTATACTGACTCCCTCTGCATTTAGTTGGCCGTATCCAAAACCACCGTGAACACGTCCGTGCTCTCCAGCAAACTGACCTACGTGACCGTTGAGGTCCCCCCCAACCAAAACATCTTCGGAATTCGGAATAGCGCGTAATACGTCTTCGAACTCATTCCAGAAGGCCTCCTTTTCAGACTCACAGCAACCAGTTTGAGGAGCGTAGGCACTGATTAGGTTCGTAACTGATCCTTCGATCAGCACCCTAACTCGCATCAACCGGTCGCTGTATCGGTCTACTTCAAGAAGGCCATCCTGAAGGTCCTTAGACAGCACTACGGCCACTCCGTTCCGTCCCAATGGTGATCCGGCGTACACTAGCCGGTACCCCTGCCCGATGTCACGGGACTTATTCCCCTTCCAGCGCGTCTCCTGAAGGAAGGCGCACTGGACCCGACGCTTCGCAAGTACGTCCGCGAGTTCCCTGCAACGTCCGGTTAGAGAGCCAATGTTCCAGGTGGCAAAGCGGAACTTCCTTTTGGGTACTAACCTCTTTAACCGTGCCCGTACTTAACACGGTAGCCCTAACCCACTTGTCACAGGTTTAGGGCGATGTGCCTGCGCGTCGTTATGCGGCGACGCCCTAGCACGAGTACCCAAATATGTATTCCTATCCATAAATATTTGACTGAGGTTGGTTTTACGTGAGGCGACCAGCCGTCTGACCCCCACAACCCTACGAGAGGGAAACCAGGTTTGCCAGAGCCTTGTCCGTTGAACAGCAGGGTGCACCGCTAGCAGGTAAGGTTGGCTTGGGTCCTTCAGATGTTAATGGACCCCATACACCCCCCATACATCCAAACGAAAGCTTTACTAAATCAAATTTCATTGGTATCGAACTTCTGGATCGAATTTCCGAAAGGTAAGCTAGGCCTACCCAGATCAAAGGCAACGAAGGAACGGGGTGGGATTTGGTCAGAAGTCAGACACACCCTCCCGCTCCGCCTAAGAGCGGGAGAAGTCATTCTGATGATTCCCCACTAGAAGAAAAAAAAATAGGCATCAAACTTAAAAATTTATATTTATACGAAAAGTGAAAAGGTTTCGCGAAATTTATTTGTCTTATCTCCGTTACCACTGCATAATCTACCTTTATACTAAATTTCATCAAAATTAATTTAGCAGTTTTGGCCTAAAAATATAACAAACAGTGGATTTTTCAAAGACTATACTTCGTTTGTCTAAATAATGGTCTTATGTTACAAATCTAAACATATTACTTGTCTTGTAAAGATTGATGCTTCATTGAACACCTTAACCTATCAAACTACCCGTGAAATGAGACACAATAGTAAGACAATAACAGCGCGGTCCAATGAGACCGGTCGGGGATTCATGAATTAATGGAGGAACAAAATGGTCCTTCGAGCCGGATCATTGTTACCGTAGTACAAACATATTTTTGCTCACTGTACTACGTAGTAGTTTTGCTAGCACTTTGGGAGTATGTGTAACAATCGTTATCGTGTATGTTACCAAGGACATGACCTGTGGGTTTATCTGTAATGTCGACGGCCTAATTGAGCTAAGTACATTTGAGGAAATGTCAAGTTTACAGGAAATAGTACAGCTACCGAGACCTATAATCACTTAATTAGATCTAGATCTAGTGGATTTTACTTTAGGCTTCATATCTTATAACCTTAATGATAAACAAGTAATAAAATACAATTAAGGGAGAGAGATTTTTTAAGTACGGTCTGTGCCCTATGTTACCTGACCCATCTTAGAAAGAAATATAAAGAGTGAAATATGGGTCAGACAATAAGAAGCACTGACTGTACATAAGTTGTGTTACTTTTTTGGTGTACGAAAAAGTTTATTCTATTCTAGTATATAATCCTCAGGAGAACCACTGCTTCTGACTGAACCCTGAAAACTCACCGAAATTAAATACCAGGAGGCAAGGTACCTCCAACAAGGTGGACCGATGACCTGGCGTGAGTCGCGGGAATCCGATGGAAGCGAGATTCACAGGATCGGTCGTTGGGGCGACGCTTAGGAGAAGCCTATGTCCAGCAGTGGATGTCTTTCGGCTGAGATGATTATTGTGACCTTGTTCACTCGGTAAGCGAGCATTGCATGATCATCATCTCTTCTATATATCTTCAACGCATCGCCAGCATGCGATTTGAATATATTTGAACATTTGTTATGCGAGCACTCTACATAATCTGTTATGTGAGCAATGTAGTACATTGCTCGCATAACAGAGGGTCGATGGAGCTGAAAGATTCTTGAATGGTGACCGTGTACGAGATGCAGTGTTGGAATGTTCCCACAAGGTGGATGCAAGACGCGTATGAGTTTACGAGAATGTCCAATAGTGAAAGTGTTTCAGGTGAAATTATAAAGTATGCAAAACATGAAAAATGAAGTATTTTATTTAAACTGAAATGATGAAGTACATTATTATTAATTACTTATACGAGAATTCTTAAAGTTTACTGTAAAATTCATTTTATTCTAAATGTAGACCTTTTTATTTTAAATGTTATATCTAATTTAAATTCTTACATTAATTTGTTAAATAGTGTATGCTGTATTAGACAGTTTTTTAATTACCATAACCTAACTATAGAAACCAACTTTACTACCAAACAGCTTTAACGTTAACTTAAAAAATAAAGCTCCAACTACAACCTGTATTCATCACAGCTTTAATGTGTTGACCTACATTTTTTCAGCCCTTTTACAGGAACCCCTCAAACTTGAAACGTACACCATAATCGTAAAAACGACTCCAATCCTCATCTTTATAGTTCCTGCTTCACAACGTTTCAGCTGATTTTAACTGACCAATTTATCTTTGGGGCTTGCACTATCAACAATAGCTTGATAAGGTTCTGCCCCCTATCAATGCGGGAATAAAAAGGTACTTTTAGAACGACTTTCGAATGGTAGGGCATTCAACACGGTTGTAAAAATGCCGTAAAGTCAGTCTATTGAGTTCTGAGGCCCTACTACGAATTTTAAACACGTTACTTAATGATTTAAACTGAACTGTTGAAGGGATGGAGTTATACAATGTGGGGATGACAATATAACTTACTTACAAAAAGTAGTTAGTTTAGATTACTTGTAGTTATTTCTTTAGGGTTTTTTTATTTTATTTTGTGTATATTATGTTCGCTTATTTTCTGAAAATGTATGGAACAGAAGATTATTTTTTCTCGATTTCAGGTTTGGTCCCATAGTAAAAGTTGTTCATAATGATAAGTATAATGACCCCTCAAGAGGATGTGCGCTAGTTATGTTACATATTGT
Organism: Mythimna separata; assembly: GCA_030763345.1. Lineage (NCBI taxonomy): Eukaryota > Metazoa > Arthropoda > Insecta > Lepidoptera > Noctuidae > Mythimna > Mythimna separata. Next base: position 4,937,489 of record CM061173.1, on the reverse strand, counting down.
ATATTTGTAACATATTACCTATGATGTAAAAAATGTATAATGGACTAGCTGTTGCCCGCGACTTCGTCCGCGTTAAGTTCGTAAAACTGCACAAAAGTAATCTAAGTATCTAATCCTATACTTCCGAAAAGATCTGATTAATTAATTTTACATAAAACTGTTTAAGTTAAAACTCCAATTAGTACTTTTTTTAGTTGGAAATCATCTAATGACTTTTGCTCTTGTGTGAAGCGGAAGTGCGTGTCAGATTATTACTGCCTAAGACTCACTTCTATATTCCTTCCTTGCCTTACGTTCCAGGGTCTCCCTTTCAGAAGCGAAACCATAGCCCCAGTAGGTTTCTTGTTTAGGTTTTTTTATTCAGATGGGTAATCATCAGAATGACTTCTCCCGCTCTTAAATGGAGCGGGAGGGCATGTCAGACTTTTACTGATTAAACGCCACCCCCGTTCCTGTGTTGCCTTCAATTTTGGGACACCGAGCTTATCTTTCGGAATACAGATCCACGTGCTCAGAGGCTTCGGCCCTGCCGCGCCCTACAGTTTGCTGACATCTCCTTGAGGCGCTCGTGGAACAGTTGACGACTTGACTCGGTCCGGGTTATTACCGAACTGCTGGACGGCAAGCTACCCAGTGTTCGCCGTCCGCAAGCTTGCGGCTACGGTGGTCGGAAATCGTTCTCGTGATCCTGACGGCGGGGGCGTGAGGGTCGTTCCCTTTCGCGCTCGCGGCCGGCCGCCTCCTTGGCTAGCATTACTGCTTCGCAGAAGAAGACGACCGCAATACCTCTACCGTGTGCTCCACCGTGTCCTCCGGGCGGTCCAGACAGTGCGCCCAAGTCTGGCTGGGGCGCCCTTTACCCCTGAATCCGATGCAGGAGCCTCCCGAACTTACCGTGTCTGGTGAGGACCTGCGGCATACGGAACGTGAGGACCTCTTTCCAACTACTTCTCAAAGAGGGAACTTACCGCCGCAATGACGGCGTGCCTAGGTTTCTTGTTTAGGTGGAAAATCATCAGAATGACTTCTCAGAGGGTGAGTTAGACTTTTACTGAATAAACCTCACCCCGTTCCTTCTTTGCCTTCGTTCCAGGGTTCCCGGGTTTTCCTTTCGGAAACTCACCCATGGCCCCAGAGGCTTCGAACCTGCTGGGCACCTACAGTTTGCTGACATCTCTTTGAAGCACGCGTGGAACAATACCCACGGTTGACCGTCTGGATCATTACCGGACAGCCAGATGGTAAACTACCCATTGCTCGCCATTCGCAAGCCACTCCTACGGTGGCTCTAAATCGGGGTCGGAATCCCAGCGACTGGGGCGTGAGGGGACTATTTGCCACTACTCCTCGCTCTAGATCATGGCCTGTACCAGTGCCCAGCGCGAGAGGTTGCTGTCACCGATCGTCCCCACAAGGACACGGTGGTGCTCCGCCTAAGCGTGGCCCACCAGTGCTTTATGATCTAACGTGTCCTCCGGGCGATCCACCCAATGGTAACACCCGGGTTTTTCTTCCGCACGACGTCAATTGCCTTAAAAACATCAACGAAGCACAGAGCCGCAGAGTTCACGTTCTAAATAGTTAATTGCCTACTCTATGGGTAAAGTCGTTAGTTTACTTCATATTGCGATAAAACCAAAATGAAAATGATTTGTTCTTCAAAAAACCAAATTAGGGCCGATAATCGCCTTTAGTATTTGCCTCTTTTTTTGTTGGGTAACCACCAAATACCTTCTCCCACTCTAGGTGGACCGAGAGAAAGTATCAGAGTTTTACCAACTAAATTCCACAGTGTTCTTTTAGTTGCAATTTACATTCTAGGGCGACTAATATTGGCACACCATGATTATTACTATTATAAATTCACTCTAAGCGCAAGCGCTTTACGCAGGTCCTAACCGAACATGAGTGTTTCGGGAGGTAGATGTTTTGGATTCGGCGGGAAGACACGGTGGACCTTACGATCGAAGTTACCCTGCTAGGGCGGATTACCGCCGTACTGTTTGCGGGACAAAATCAGAATCCTCCTACCCTAGTTCAGATCATGGTATGAGCTGGGAGGAGGAATGGAAAGCAGTCACCTCCTAGAGTGAAGCAACGTGGCTGAAACCGTGCGAAACAGGACATCCTTAGACCCCTCCCATCGCCACTTGGACACTTCCCAGGTGTCATATGTATAGGGCGTTTACCGATCACCATCATTTTTTTGTGTTTATATTACCTGTTTATTCAGGCAAGAATTTTCTGGTGCGGTATTTGACTGACACCCTAATACACCAAATAAATGTTTTTCTTTAGTGAGAATAATAAACGAATTCTTGTGTACGAGTATTTTCACCTAGTCGACTTCACATGCTGATGATCGAACGCAGTCTGTAAACTCTCGATTTTTACGGGTAGAGCATGCAGAGCAGTAAAAAATACCCACTTTGTTCCTTTAGAATACGAACAATTTTCCAGCTATCGAAGCCCGTTAGGGCCGTTCTCTTATGCGTATCTCTTTTAGGTGCGCGTGGCACATAACGCAACGTCAGTCGACTAAGACCAGTCTTTAATCAACAGCAAATGCCAATAGTGCACCGTCCAAAACTCCGCGCTAACGGTATCATGGAATCGCCCTGCGACTCGTAATGCCAAGGGCATCATCTTTGCGCTTTCTGCTACCTTCTTCGCTTCATTTGCGGAAGGAAGTGATGACTGCTTTCCATACCTTCTCTCTCTGTACCAGGACCGGACGTGAGAGGTCGTTACTGCTGATCACCTCCACCCGGAGTCCTGGAATGCAAGGCAAAGAAGGAACATACAAAGGTGTGGGTTTTGGTCAGTGAAAGTCTGACATCCCCTCGTGCTCCTTCCTAGAGTGGAAGAAATCACCTAAAATATAAATCGCCTTTAGTTAAAAAAAATTAAATGGATGTTTGTATTTTGAAAGGAAATCGTTTGTCTTAGTATGGTCATGTGAAGAGGAGGGATTAAAAGCACGTTACCAAAAGAGTTTTGAATTTACATGTGGATGAATGGAGAAGGAGAGGAAGGCCAAAGAAAAGATGGATGGATTGTGTAGTAAGGACTGATATGAAAGAAAAGGGCAGATGATAGTGTGACGGACGACAGGACAGAATGGAAGAAGAAAACGTGTTGCGCCGACCCCAAGTAATACGGGATAAGAGCAGGAAGAAGAAGAAGGATGTCATTGTTTGTATTTTGAAAACGGGGTGCAACTCCGCAGTTGTAAAATTTGTCACCATGGTTTTTTTTTGGTTAAACAATAATAATAATATTTTTAGGTAATATTTTTGTTAAAAAACTTGTGAGAATGCAAAAATATGTGAAAAAAAAATACAAAAATAAAAAAAAGCTTTTTCTAAAACACCTCCTGGGATTCGAACCACCACCGTGTTACGTCCCAGTCTAGTCATTAATCAATCACGCTGCAGTGTTCGATGAAAACCAAGCAAAATAGACGTTCTCATATAAATGTCATAAATGACTGCCCCGCTCTTCGTCGATGATAGCGTGATGATTTTCATTTCAGTAGATAAATTTGCAGCTAAATGGACTAATGTAACATTGTAGTATGTGAATTTCGTGGACGTTTGGATTTTATAACGTGTTTTGATTAGTTTTTACAAAATATTTGGGAAAAATCAAATAGGAATGTTGATTTTTTATGAAAAAATGGTAAAAGTATTTTTTTTTCCAAAAACAATAAGATAAAACATTGACAGAAATATAAATTGTAGGTGGGATTCGAACTCGGGGCAACTCGTTCAAAACCGACAAAATGCATTATTGCTCACCCCCCATAGCAAATAGCGTAATAAATATAGCCTAAAGCAAAAAGGGTCCTATAAGGATTATGTATGCAAAATTTGAACAGGATCGGTTCAGTAGTTTTGGCGCCATTTGCGGCAAACGATGCACAATTTTACTGTTTTATTATATGTATAGATAATAATAAAACTACAAAAAATAATAAATGTAAACAAACAATACTTATCATTATGAATAACTTTTAGTACGGGACCAACCCTGAAAGCACGAAAAAAAAGCTGTCCCGTACTTTTTGTAGACTTATGCATACATAAATATATGGGGCAATTGTATTTTTTTGTGATTTGATGAGTATTGACAGTGTTCTCATTTATAGTTTTTTTTTCATCTTCACATTGTGTAGGGTGTATGTCCCCGTTTTCGCTTTCACGACTGACATTTGAACACGTCATGGTAAGGCCCTGTAAAGGATTGTATAGGTGTTTTTATGGTTCTTTTGTAGACAAGGTTATGAAGGTTTAGGTACCGGTAAAGTGCTATAGGGGTTTTTTAAAGCTGCAACGACATTGTTAGAAGGCGCTTTTAGTATGGATTTGTGAAATCGAGTGTTGAAAAATAAAATGATGGCGTTACGTTCGTTTTTTGGCTTCAAAAGGTCCTTTGTGTGAATATGAAATTTTATGTGTTTTCAATCTGACTCCAGTCTTGCCATGAAGTACCGTGTTACCCCAGTTAATGGGTTGTGGAGGTCTGGTAGGCGGCCGCTCCTCGTAAAATACTGGTATTCAGCTAAATCCGGCTTGACTGGAAGCCGACCCCAATATAGTTGGAGAAAACGGCTAGGTAGATGATGATGTGTTTCCAGCTAGAGTGATCGATTATAGAATTCAGTAGATAGTGTTGTTTGGTATTCAGAATATTAAAATCGTATCAAACAAAGACGAGATTCTAAGCTTGGCTTCTTACTTGTGATAGTATATATTTTATCCTAAGGGGAACCACTTCCAGGATAAAAATCATTATCCCAGGAAATAGTCTACCCGTATGCTAAGTTTCATCGGAACCGTTAAAACTTTCGAGCATGAAGAATAACAAGCATACACGTTCTCAAATTTTCACCTTTATAATATGTGATACAAGAAGAAAACCCCTTTTAGTGACATAAGAACAGAAAATTCGTCCATTACCCCATCATCCTACAGCTAGTATAATTCAATACGCCGGCACCGCCTACAGACAGACGTAAACTGTGATCACTTGAGACAGGCCAGTCTTGTAGCATAAACCATGAATGCTTTGAACATATTCTGCATGACAGTTTCCATACGGGAGTGTAGTATCGGAATTATAGCATTATCAGTAATGTACCCACTGCTGGGACTCAAGCCTCTTTTCTAAGAGAAGGTGTATGGGCGGTACACCACCACGCGGACCCAGTACGGTTTGGTGGACATCACATGTCTTCGAAGTTTTGCTTTTAGGTCATGCCTATTTCCTCATGATGTTTTTCTTCACCGTTTTGAGAGCAGTGGTGATTAAATAAAATGATTGCATACAGTAATGTGTCTCATCATCGCATACACTTGCCTGGTCTTTTTCGATACTCTCGCTCTTAGCCACTATTTCACCTGATCGTAAGAGATCTGGTCGACGGTGGAGCACGCTTGGCTAGAGCTTATTCCCTCTTGAAATTAAAAACTCCCAGGTTGTAGCTATAGTCCAGTCAAAATAGACTAAATTATTATTCAAGTTTGCATTAACTCCCAACAAGCTGGATTCTTGTGTAGGCCTTGAATACGTCATTACGAATGATATGTCAAAAGTCCCCATCGATCCCGCTTGTGCGTTGTTTTTTATTCGAGGTCAAAGGTCACAAATTAGAGTTTTTTGCGTATATCTCTGAAACAACGAGAGCTATCGAAAAATGGTTCAGGCAAAGTTTGTAGATCGTAAAATTATCTACAAAAAAGATCTCGAGACTTTTCTTCTATAAAGCATCGCTTTCGAGATATCGTGACTTTAGACTTCAGGAAAGTCGTATTTTAAGTTTAACAATCACTGTAGTACTTAGCCTCAGCAGCAATTAAGTCATATTCATACTGAATGCGGGCAATGATACTACTTGCTAGCTCATGAGAACGAGTCTGAGCTTCCTTAAAGATGGTTTTCTTGAAGTCAAGGGTTGAAAGTTGAAGACACTCTTGGTCGAAGATGCTGCGCTTTTTTTTTTTATTTCAGCCGTTTTATCTGCTTCATTGCCACAGAACAAACAGTATTTCGTCAAAAAGACGATTCATTACCTCGTGCTAGTATGAGGAGGACTAATCCCAGATGTGGTAGCTATCTCCGCCTCACGCTGTCTTTTAGCTGCAGCGATGCTGCTTTTCCGGGTGTATGCTTTACGACACTGCTTATGTATCGTTACAAATGGTTTGTCCTTCAAATATTCATCGAATCCATCATCCCTTAGTATGAGTACATATTCGTATTTTCTATATTTAAAATTGCCATAATTCGAGAACAGTGCACCGTAGAAGAAAAAGTGTTAATTTTTTTCATAGACAATTTTACGATCTACAAACTTTGCCTGAACCATTTTTGGATAGCTCTCGTTGTTTCAGAGATATACGCAAAAAACGCTAATTTGTGACCTTTGACCTCGAATAAAAAACAACGCACAAGCGGGATCGATGGGGACTTTTGACATATCATTCGTAATGACGTATTCAAAGCCTGCACAAAAATCCAGCTTGTTGGAAATTAATGCAAACTGGAATGTCTATTTTGACTGGACTACTACTGTGGCAATACTATGTCTGGCAGGGAATTCATTATCTATTTATTTACTTTACACAATTACACATACAAAAAGAAACTAAAACACAAAGGTACCTACGTACAATAGGCAGCCTTACCGCAATTCGCGATCTCAATATTTAGTCTTTTTAAATAACTTAAAACTTGCTCTCACAGTTGAAATATAGAACACCTATTTTTAAAAGCACTTACGCACGTCCTTGGCCAGTTAGAAATAACCTATTTCTAGTCATTCAAGTCATTACTTCAAAGAACATGAAATAGCTTTCCCCAGTGAGGTCGAATGCTACAATAAAATAATACAATGGGACATTATTTTCTAAGATTACTGAGATGACAAGGATTTTGCCGAGAGACGTAGGTAGCAATTTAGCTAGGACAGAGTGAGGATCGAAGGATTTTGTTAAACAAACAGAAATTGATGAAGGTTAAAAGGTTTAAGCTGTCTTGGGAACGTCGAGGAAAAATAAGTGTGTTAGGGTCTAGATATGGAGTTTAAATAAAAACTGGCTTTTACCTAAACTGAGAAAACCAACAATCGTATGTGAATTAAAGAGCGTGTATAGGTGTCGTCGGTCTTTCTAGTATGTGTTCCGACGCTTGACGAAGGTAATAGCGGAACACGAACAGGTGTCCTAGCTTTTGTTGTTGCATTCACAGAACATATAAAGGAAGTTAGAAAGGAAATAGTTCCTGATTTGTATCGGAACGCGTGTCGCCGTTTGTCTCCCACTCTTTTATTTCACTACAAGCAGAAAACCAATGCCTACGCGGATTACGCACACAAATAAACAACATACACTTCGATCGTGAGTTTGTTATTGGTTGTCACACTAACTCAATTACTGCGTTTGACGTACACTCATACACGCGTAAAAATCTCATGTATGCTAGGGCGACCAAAAGGTCGATTATCGATATCGATAAAATTAATGTAATCTTGCTTCTCACTTTGCAAGCATTGTGGACTATGTGGACTTCTGTAATACATGTTGTGAACACGTACGATATTCATATATCATTCAACAAATGAAAAAATACATAACTGAATTATTAAAAACAATTTTATTATTAAAATTAGGATTTAACATGGAATATTTACCGTGTTTATTATTTGATTATTAGAGAAAGTCGGTTGTCTCTCAACCTTACATTTCCGGTGCTTATCACCAGTTCAAAAGGAAAAAAATATTGTCCCTGAAATAATACGGGTGCATTTTATTCCTAATCTATATTAACGATTTGCCGAGAGAAATAAATGTCCAGAGTGTCCTATTTGCTGACGACATCTCAATAGTGTTTCCATGTGACGACGGTAGCAACTTAAATTTAATACTGGTCGACACTATATTTAATACTGACAAAAATAGTAAATTGGCAAAAGGACCACAATTTTAAAATAAATTCCTCAAAAACTAAAATTATGCAATACAGTCCTTATCAAAAACATTCATTGAGTATTAACTACTCATTCAATGACATACCGCTCCAGTGTATCGATGAATTTAGACTCTTGGGACTGATAGTTGACACTAATATAAATTGGAAGGCACATATTAATTTTGTATCAAACAAAGTTGCAAGTTTTGCGTATGCTTTAAATGAGTCGAAAAGAACAACCGACTTCAAAACAGCGAAGACAGCGTACTACGCGTACGTCTACTCGTGGTTAACAATTATGGCATTATTGTATGGGAAAATTGCTTCGAAGTAGAAAAAGTGTTCATTTTACAAAAAAGATGTGTGAGAATTCTTGCGAATATAGACCAAATGCAGAGTTGTAAACCTTATTTTATTAAATATAAAATGCTCACCCTAACAAGCATCTATATTATGGAGGTAAGCAAGTTTGTTAGAAAACATGCGTCGTTATTCCCTGTGGCTAAGATTCAAAGACCGCTGCAACGCTCATTAAGAGTAAAAAATGAATTAGCATTGCCAAGTTCAAAATTAGCTATGTTTCAATCAGGACCTCTTGTAATGTGCATAAAAACTTACTACCGAATGAGATTAAGGACATAGAATTTGATAATAAATTTGTAAACGCATTTAAATTGTACCTAATACAGAAGTGTTACTATAGCTTAAATGAGTTCTTAACAAATTGACATTCTGTAATATTAATATTATCAAGATTATTTGAAGATTGACGCGTATAATTGTAATAAAGACATCCAATAATTAATAAATTAATAATTAAATGATGACAATAATAACGTAATAATAAATCTTGAATAACTTTATTTACTTAATAATGCATGCAATTATATTTTAATTTAATTTATATTAATCAACAATAATGTTGCGGTGCCCTAGCAGGGTCCATGTACGAAACTTATAATTTTGTAGCAAGACCTTGTATACGTCATGAATGCAATAAATAAATAAATACGTATTTATTAAGTAGCATACGCTTGCTCTCTTTTAATTTAATATTCCGAAGGTTTTCGGTGTACTTTTTTATAATTGCTTCAGATATTTTGCAGATTAGTAGCAATTCTTTCGAAGGGTACAAAAAACCACCTTTATCTTTTGCTACTAATTTTTTTCTTTTTTTAGCTTTAATTACTTTTAATTCAATAGCTTTACTTACTGAACTCGTTATGTATTTAACGATATATCTGTGCGGATAAGCATTTGATTTTAAGTTTCTTTTCCCTGACTTTGTTGTTATGTAATTATCATCATCGAAATGTTGCGAACTAATTGTGCTACATTTAGTAGGGATCCAATCAATTGTACCAGTTGTCTCAATCTATGGTTTTCTTATACCTGGATCTGTTGGAAACACAAAACATATTAAATCATAATTATGTTAGTTTCAATTAAAAAATTCATAAAACTTAAATACATAGAAACCTTACTCAAAATCTATTAATCGTGATAAATAATGTTATTTTAGTTATAAAGTGTTCTATTGATAATAATCATTTGTACCATAGTAATTATCGACATTGTTTACAAATTGGCACAGCACTATCGATATGTCAAAATTTCGTGGAATTGTACTTTTGGTTCTCTCGCAGTGAACGTAATACATTGCGCGATCGCTCATGTCGTGCAAAATGGGGTACCATTTTGCACAACGTGCAAATCTATTGCAAGCAATATATTACTATTGGTCTGATTGCGATTATATCGTTTTTGTCTACAAACTTCATAATGCTAATGTTATAATTACAAATATCACAAGTATTTTAATGTTTTTGGACTTACCGATGGAAAGAAATCACATCTCGTGCTACACTACACACCTGGCTTCTTTTCCGACACGTTACAATAGCGCAAGACGGCATAATTTAATATTTTTGTGGAGCTTACGTACGCTGTCAAAACAAAAGCACGACTGCTGACCGGTAAAGTAAATTTCGGTTGATTATGAGCATTCGCTCATAACCGCGGCGCGCGTGCCACGCCCACAAGGCCTTTCTAACTTCCTTTATATGTTCTGTGGTTGCATTCATTTGTAATACAGTGTTACTGGTAACTCGACCTATTTTATTGATTTCATATTTGTTATTATTTTCTACTAGTATTCGATTTTGCTCATTTTATTTGGTTTTGGCCAAGGATCACGCCGAAGCCACAGGGACATATAACTAGTTTAAAAGTGAAGACAAAATGACCTAATTAATTTTGGCCTTTGTGTAATTAATTTTTAGAAGACTTATTGTGAATTTTTTTTTTATTATTCTTTATGTTTTTTTAGGTCTAATAGATTTTCGCGGACAGTAGTACTATGTATTATACAAAGGTCTTTGAAACTGAGCATTCTCTCTTTTGTTCTTTGACACATACACATATTATTTCAGTACCAACTTTGTGCGGCTCTAGTTAGCTCGAACCACCATCGATCGGCATTGCGCCCAAATAGTTCGAAATATCAAGCGATGTGCACACATGCGTGTCGAACTAATCGATTGGAAGGTGTGTGTGGTGTGTACTGGCCGATACGCACGGCCGACCGGTAGTGTTGGAGGGTTTCAATGTGCTTTTTTTAGTGTACTTATTTGGTAGTTCCTATGTTGACCGGTCTTTTCTGTCTTCGTCCTCTGTTACCTATTAATATTAGAATTACTCATCATCTGCCTAACCTTTTTCCAACTGTATTGGGGACGGCTTCCAGTCAAGCCAGATTTAGCTGAATACCAGTGTTTTACGAAGAGCGGCTGCCTAACAGACCTTCACAACCCATTAACTGGGGTAACACGGTACTTCATGGCAAGACTAGAGTCAGATTTACTGGCTTCTGACTATCTGTAACGACTGCCAAAGATCTACAAATGACAGCCGGGACCTACGGCTTAACGTGCTTTCCCAGGCACAGAGGAAACTCGTTATATTAAGATGGTCACGTATCCACAGAGCAACCTTAGCAAGCGTTGCTTAACTTTGAAGATCGACCTGTGCGGTTTTATCTAGCCACGAGCACCTCCTTAATATTAGAATTGCTAAACAATTATAATAAGCAGAAACTGCTTAACTAACTTATCAACGCACAGCCGAAACTACTGAGGCGAGGAGTGTAAAATACACAATGTTTCCTTTTATGACGTAGGCGAGGACTAAGAAAGGATTTTTTAAAATTCACGCCTTAAGGTTAAAACGGGGGCCCAAAGTTTGTATAGATAATTTTACTTTCCCGCGCATTTCCTGTCAACAGGACCCATTGATTTTTTTGTATAGGTTTTTATTTATTGTGAATATTATAATTATGTAAACACGCACACATGTTACATGTATATTTTAGGTCTTTAGTATTAATTAATCAATGCACTCAAGTTTTGTTGCGCATTTATAATTCTTAAGTGTAAATTTTTCTCTTTCATTTATTTACTGTGAGAAAACTCAATTGTGGGTTAAGCTCGCCCGTGTAAGTACATCAGGTGTCTTATTTTTATTGTTTTATAAAAGTTGTGTGTACAACTAAGATTAATTATGAATAAGAAATAATAAAAACAAAACATAGCAGTAAGCATAACATTAAGCAAAAAAGAAAGCAAGCAAGCAAATATAGCATTAAGACCGCTTTTCTACAGTGTTTTTTACTTATACATAAAGTATTAATAAATAACTAAAATCAGGTAGATGTTGCGAAGCTCTTACTAAGTCATATAATAAGTATGTAAATTAGAAAATGTACTTTCCAACTACTAACACTAATGTAGCTCTGTAGTAATTAATTTTAATCAAAGCATATACGGCACTACGGCAAAGTTTTAGACACTAGTTGGCGTCATTTTGAGTCAAAAGCTCTTAGTCGTGGCTCTATGTGTAAACATATAATTATACTAACTTGCTGCTACCAGCTGCTTCACCCACGTGAAACTAGTTTTCTCCTTACAAACTTTGAATTTTCATTCGTCGTTTTACTTAAGGTAAGGATCTCTAATTTGAAAACATAATACAGTCATGTTACTCAGTGAAAATGAAGTTTTCTAACGGTGAAATAATTTTTAAAATCAGTCATATAGTTTTTGAGGAGCTCGTGGTTAGATAATAACAGTCGCAACGTAAAGCTTGCCAAGGTTGGTCTGTGGAAGGGTGACCATCTTAACATACCGAGTTTCCTCCGTGCCTCGGAAAGCACGTTAAGCCGTAGGTCCCGGCTGTTATTTGTAGATCTTTGGCAGTCGTTACGGATAGTCAGAAGCCAGTAAATCTGACTCCAGTCTTGCCATGTAGTACCGTGTTACCCCAGTTAATGGGTTGTGGAGGTCTGGTAGGCAGCCGTTCCTTGTAAAATACTGGTATTCAGCTAAATTCGGCTTGACTGGAAGCCAACCCCAGTTGGGAAAAGGCTAGGTAGATGATGGTCATGAAGTTTTTGAGTTAAATCGTAACGTACAAATAAACTAACAAACAAAAGATTAAAATAAAATCATTCCTCTTTATAATATTAGTTTAGACGCCAAGTACTCTAAGTAACAAAATTAAATTATGAAAATAGACCGAACGTTGTTTGTTCATATAAATGAAGTTTTAACTAAAAGTGCTTGGGTACGTAGGTAATGGGCGCAAACCGCATTAGAAAGCCGAGCTACAAGTTATTATGCCGATAATAACGTTAAACGGTTCGCGTTGTTGCTAAGAAAATTGCTCCAGTTTTATGCATATTATTTTTTACTTGTGACTTCGTCTGCATGAGTTAAAGTTAACCTATGCCATTTCTTCGGGTGCAAGCTTATCCTGTGCCTTTCATCAAAATCGATTCAATATTTTAATCGAAAAAACCTATGTCATTTTTTGCAAGCTTACTTTGTGCCTTTCATCAAAATTGACTCAATATTTTAATCGAAAAAGCGTAACAGATATACAAGAGTTACTTTTACATTTATAGCATTAGTAGATATGGATTAATTACGCTACTTGTCACATAATATTTTTTTATTGTACGAAATTTTGAGAATGAGTTTCCTCACGGCCCCTGGCGCCGGAATCCCGACGCAGATATTCAGCCTCTGTAGGCGCGGCTCACGGACGGCGAACAATAGGTAGCTCACCTTCCGTCCATCTGACGCAAGCCTTAAGGAGATGTCGGCGTCGGCAAAGTCATAGGGTCCCGACAGGGTCGAAGTCGACTGGGGCCTGGGTTGACGAAAGAGAACCCTGGGACCCTGGAACTAGGCTAAAGAAGACTATTTCTTCTTTGCCCTAGTTTCAGTGGGTTTTAGTCAGTAGAAGACAGAAACCATAAAATCATTTGGATAATTTACCACCTTAAAAAAGAAGTAAGTTTAATTGTTGGTTGTGGTTGTTTATTGTTTTGATTTTTACAGAGAAATTTCTGATAGAAAAACAATAAATAAAAATTGCCGCCGAATAAAACAATAATTTGCCCAACTCGGCATTCGATATCAGGGATCCTCGAGTTCAGAAAGGTGGTGTAGGATTAACCTTTAGTAACATTTAACGTTGTTTGTGACGTTACAACGAAAAATATTTATAAATGTTTAACAGAAAAACCAAAATAGCACTTTATCGCGTACTCGTTCTAAAATTATCTCCATAATCCGGAGCTATTAAAAGTCAGTTTCACGGCTGTCACCAAATGTTGTTATCAATACACCGAAATGCGTTTAGGGGAATATTTATCTAAAGGAGACAACACACTTTCTTTATTCTTTATTGTAGGTATACAACATTAATTACAAAAATAAAAATAGGACAGGTGATGTACACAGGCGAGCTTAATCCACAATTGGGTTTTCTGACAGCAAACCTGACTTCTCCTTGCATTGTATTCCTCAATGCTGAGGGTCGTGGGGATGCTTCATCACCGTACACTAGTAAAAAAACATTTTTCACCTCAGCACCTCAAACAAGTATGTTTTGCAGTTTAAAGACAGTGAGCAAAATTCGATTTTGCTGCGAGCGTGAGACAAAGTAACTTTTTAATTATTTTTTTTAAATGCCGAGTCAGTGCTGGATCTACTCACAACATTCGAAAGATTTGAACTTCACTTTGTTCTGTCACTTTCACTTCGATACGAAAAGAGCGAGAGATAGAAACAAGTCGATTCAAAGTTCGATTTTCAAATTCTATATTTAACTAGCTTTTACCCGTGGCTTCGCTCCCGTCAAATGACTACCCTACATATCCTACGCTACCCTACCCTACCTTCCCTACACTACCGTACCTACCCTACACTACACTACCCTACACTACCCTATACTACCCTACACTACCCTACACTACCCTACACTACCCTACACTACCCTACACTACCCTACACTACCCTACACTACCATACACTACTCTACCTACCCTACACTACACTACCCTACACTACACTACCCTACACTACCCTATACTACCCTACACTACCCTACACTACCCTACACTACCCTACACTTCCCTACACTACCCTACACTACCCTACACTACCCTACACTACCCTACACTACCCTACACTACCCTACACTACCCTACACTACCCTACACTACCCTACACTACCCTACACTACCCTACACTACCCTACCTACCCTACTTTACCTAACTTTTTTTTTTTGAATTTTTCTCTCCGTAAGAACCATCATTGAACTTCAAGGAACATTTTAAAAAAATAATCAGCCAAATCGGTCAAGCCGTTTTCATCTGATGTCGTGACAACGAAAAACGGGTTTCATTTTTATATATATAGATAGGCTCAAAAAAGAAACCAACAATAAAACGTTCGGAAACACGTCACCTATAAAATTTCAAATCAAGGTTTAAATGTAATTATTATAATTTTCTCTTAATAATCGAATTATATATTTTTATGATCAAATAAAGAGATGATGAATTAAAAAATACGATCGCTCGCTACGCTCGTGATTCAAATATAGAATCCTTCGCTTACTCGGGATTCAAAATCAACACTCGCGGCAAAAACCAACTTTGCTCTCTTGTTGCACAAATAACTATTGTAAATGATTATAACAAACTATCGTCTGTTTTTACACATTTAATGCTAAACTTACTATATGAAAAACCGTTTAATGATGCCAGTTCTTTTGTGTTGTACTGTCATTTTAGTCTCAGGGTATAAAAAACAGACTGTACAAAACTTAAGTTAACATTTCTTTCAATGGTAATCCTGCTATAATTTATCGTTCAATATGTTCTGATATTGCCGCTATGGCGATGTTTCTTTGAGGACACTTTGATCTAAAGACACATAGCTTCATAAACGCGTAATTATCATTATGCGCTCGGAGTACGATTGCGTAAAGCTTACAGAGTATCATAGTTTTGTATGTGAGCTTCACGCTTGCGTACACCAAGCGTATAATGCCGAATACGAATAATATAAGCTTTGCGTCCGTGGACCTTAGGCTGACAAAAGAGAAAATTTGTATTAAAAAAAATGGTTGCCTGTAAAGTCGTTTTTACGGGCGAAGATTTTACGTGACAACGTCTTTTTCTCGGTAGAATATTTATTGATATGAATATAATTAAATTGCACAATAGGAACAAGGAATTGAATGAAAATAAGAATTGCACAAATTTTAACTATAGAAATATATTTTGTTTACTAAAATTCTCTAGTGCTGCGCGCGCGGCAGACCGATCATAGTTGAGTGGGAGAGAGACGCAAGGCATTCGGCGGGCCTCTCTCTCGTTCGGTGACTCATCGTAACGTTACCGAGCGTTACACTTTTTCATAAGTGACTCCCAGCCGCAACCTAATTTAAGACGTTGTCACGTCAAAAAAATATGTGAAAATTAATGTAGCGTAGCGTTAGAAGGCCTCCTACAAGGTGGACCGATGACCTGGTAAGGGTTGCGGATTTTTTATTATTTTTTAAATTTGTTATAGACTAGTGCTTGACTGCGATCCCACCTGATGGAAAGCAGTGATGCAATCGTTGATGGTGAGGCGCACTAGCTTATTAAGAGCATCCATTCCGATGGATGCGAGACGCACAGGACCGTTCATTGTGGCGACACTTGGGGGAGGCCTATGTCCAACAGTGGACGTCTTTCGGTTGAAATGGTGATGATTATGATATTTTAACTGGAAAGCAACGCTAAAAATATTGGTAATCTGCTATCCAGTTGTTCGATATCTAACGCCCGTTTTTCATAAGTTATCTATCTACAGTTGCAGCTACTAAACATAAACAAATCTATCCTTTTGACCTTATTTGCTTTCCTATAACCTACCGACGGATAGATTTACCTACTAAAGTTGTGGATGGATAGATAGAATCTTACTGTTTATCGGGGATAGCTATCTATCTATGAACTGTGTTAGGTTATTGAAAACGGGTGTAAATGCGGTCTCTGTCCCAATGTGTTCTCTCCCTATAACGATGTACTGATGTCTGATCAGCATTATCATTTCACACTTAGCGCGTGTCAATCACCTATCAATGTGACTTATCACACGCCATTGTGTCCATATGCTTTCGCCCACAAAGGGACAACCTTCATTACACTTATCTAAATCACTCTGACGCACTTAAGCGTTGTTTACAAAACATGGTGACTATTTAACAAAGGAATCTAAGCTTACAGCTTATACAAGTCTTACTTTTGGAGCTTGTGGTCGGATTTTTTCAAGTGAAGCTCAGTGGCTGTTTGTTGTTAATTATCTGATCCGTAAATTAATTCTTAATGGATATTTTCAGGTAAAATTGTTGTTGTATTGTATCTGAAGTATCTAGATAACTAGATAGATTTATTGAAGCAGGCACGATTTTAGTAAAAATGGAGCTGATTAGTGAAGCTTGTTGAGAAAGTTGACTCGTGATTGGTCACCAAATACCAACTGTAAAAACATTAGAATTTTATATATCTGCATTTGAATGGAACTCAGAGTGACTGTAAAAACGGAACATTTACTTTCTAAACCTTGATAATGTCTGAATGCGAAGCCAAAACAATATAAAAGTTTCATGCAAAGGAATTTCTAAAACGTATCTGAGAAAAACAGATAGGCACAATTCCTTCTTGACATTTAGATAATAGGTTCTTATTTAGCCAGACAGGAAAATATGTACAAAATATTATACAAAATATCAGAATATGCACGCCTGTATTTCCCGAGGGGTTTAGAAGAGATGTACTACGTATAGTACGCCCACGCTGCAGCATTTAAGTCGAGCTTATTTCTACCTATCGGGCTCAATACTAGACTTCAGGCTGTTACTGACAAAATTCAAATTGAATAACTGAAATTCCCTTTGTTACGTAGGTAATATGTTCGGAGATGAAATTGATGCGGATGGTCGATTTTTTCTTTAACCTATCAATACCCGCGAAACGAGACACAATAGTAAAACCATAACAGCGCGGTCCAATGAGACCGGTCGGGGATTCATGAATTAATGAAGTAATCACACTACTGGCGAAACTGCTGGGAGCTAGAATTCATGTATTTATTTGCCACGATTATGTAGAAAAATTGTTTCAGGGGAAAAAATTCCGGACTAAAAAGTATCACCAAAACCCATTTAGCCATTTGAGCGTAAAGAAGTACAAAATGAAACCGTAAAAATATGATAATTAAGTTTTAATGTAAATTTAAATTAATAAGGCTACAAAAGTGGCGAAAACGACAATACCGCTTTGAATTAAACGATTCTTAGTCCCAGCAATCCAAATACACCATGAAAATGGTCGGAAATATGGTGGACTATCAATAAATCAAAATACAGTGTAGTTTCTCGGCATATTCACGTATCATTTACCTCGTAACAGACGACACTGAGCGCTGTGTGGTGACATGTGTATCGAACTGTTGTGCCTCGGAAATAGATACCGTGCGATACGGAGATGACATTCCTCCTCGCTTACGTTTTACTTCCTGATTTCCTTTGATATGAGACTTGATCTTTGGAGATATTTTTAGATACGTACATTTTTGTGGCAGGTTTTGTGGCAGGGGCACATTGCTCGTAGAACAAATGGTCGATGACGAAGAAAGGTTCTGGAGTGGCGACCATGTACCGGAAGACGTAGCGTTGGAAGGCCTTACACAAGGTGGACCGATGACCTGGTGAAGGTCTTGAGAATTCGATCCAGAGGACCTCCCGTAGGTGCCTTAGTACATAACTAATCTGCTGGTGTACCTCGACGTCTGATAAGCTATTGGGGGTTGTGAGAGCAACAGTAAGCCTAGAACGGGTCACAGTACCAACCTTGCTTGAAGTCTATGCCCAACCGCGGAAATAAACCTTCCTTCCCGAGTGTCAGTCCAAAAGTTTGGAATGGTTCGGACATTTATTATAAGTGATATTTTTCTTTATATGTGCCCAGATGAATGGTAGTGTATCTATCCGAAGGGATTGTACTTCCAAGTCACGTTCCGTGATGGCCCGACTTCCATATTTCCCAATTCATTCAATCCTTTGATCGTGGTGGTGTAACAAACATACGCACAAACACTCGCCTTTTTGCGGGATGATGTGATAGCGGATACTTATGTATTCTCATAAGCAGACGCTACGGATGCCTCATGCCAAAATAGTAGAATTCAGACTATTCAATAATATTGTTTTACTCCATTTTTTACGTTTAGTTCGTACCTTTTTATTGAGTTGGGAAATTATCAAATAACTCTGCTTAGATCGAAAGGTAGTGTCGGATTTTTACTGACTAAAACCCCAAGTTACCTTCGGTATTGCAGAGCCACGATAAATCTTTCGTACAACCCCGCATCTCCTTGTTTCATAACCTAGGTACCCTACGTTTATGCTCGTAAATATTATGAATGAAAACTACGACACCCACGTACCGTTTCATAGAAATGCTTTTGTGTTTTTCAATAAAACATAGTCTTTGAAATAATTTTAATAAATGTCATTTTAGTAGTGCTAGTTCCATAGTCCTTTTCTTCGAGTCTCATTACTGAGGGTCGTGAAGTTCCTGTTAGATTAGCTTCTTGCTGATGGTGCCTCGTCATCTGTGACGGTTCTTGGCGTCATGAAGTGCGACGCACAATTGGGTGTCCAGAGCGAAGCGGACCTGGTCTGGTCATTTTGAGCTGCTGCCTCTTGGTCAATCATGCCCGTTAAGTCAGCTGTTCAGGGATGTGGCCATTTTTAAGGTTCCACACCTTAATAGGAAAGAACGCAACCATTAAACGATCACTTTGTTGTCTGTCAAGACCCTTTATCCCGCGAATGTGTGGAGGTATCGAACTGTAAAAAAAAAAAAAAATTAAAAAAAAGAAAACGATACGGCTGTTTTGCTATTCGGAAAAAATTTCGAGACTCGATTCGAGAATTGAACTGTTATAAGGAGAAATTCTGGGCATACATGTGGTGGACAGTCTAGTTTCAAAGCCCATAAGTTCCAGCCTCAAATTAAAACATAATTACCTCACCTGATCTAGTTCACTCAATAAAGCCACCATGATGGCTTCAGCTAGGAGTAATTACCAGAGGCCACGTGTTCCAGGGTTCAGTAATAAAGGCTCATAACAGGTCCATATTGCGCGACGACTTTATATGACGCCTAATGACATTTTTATTATGTTTCTCTTCGCTGAAATATGTTTGTTTTGACGGGGAGTGACGCTGAAAAATCGTGGCCATTTTTATATGAGAGCAATTTGCAAAGTGCTTGTACGCTGGGAAGTTCTTGTAATCGTAAGTGGATTCGTAGATAAGCGAGTATTAACTATAACCACTAGGCACTAAATCTACGAAGATTTTTATTTTTACTCAGCAAGCCATGCAGTCTTCGCCCGTTTTCAATAACCTACCGCAGTTCATAGATAGATAGCTATCCCCGATAAACAGTAAGATTCTATCTATCCATCCACAACTTTGTTAGGAAACTCTTTCCGTCGGTAGGTTATAGGAAAGCAAGTAATATTCAATGTGAGTGTGGTGCTTCTATTCAAAACATGAGCCACCTTTTGGAGTGCCCCAAGTGCCCGGACACCTGCACTTTGGAGGACTTAATGGGAGCTACCGATGCTGCAATCAACGTAGCTACCTACTGGGCCCAAAAAATTTGACAAGTTTACCTTCGATTCGAGAAGAAGAAGAAGAAGGAAAGCAAGTAAGGACAAAAGGTTAGATTTGTTTAGTAGCTGCAACTGTAGATAGATAGCTTATTGAAAACGGGTGTTAGATTTATAGTGGAAGTTTTGGGTGAAGTCTAGCCGTGTCCTCTTGGACGCCATCAACGGCGGCAACCTCTTTGGTCCGGCTCCTGTTCAAGCCATAATTTGGAGCAAGAGGGAAACTAACAAATTTGAATGTGATTTATCGTCCGTATAAATAACGATGATTTTTTCATAATTTAACGAGAAATTATAACCTAATAAAGATTTATTACAATCATATTAAATAGAGTTTGCAATTTAACGGTGACCTATATTATATTCATGCATAACAAATATTGTATTTCCATCATGTTAATATTATTTTGTTCATAATATTATTTTACATCTAAACGAGGAATGGACTAACTGTT
The DNA here is from genome assembly GCA_030763345.1 of Mythimna separata. Lineage (NCBI taxonomy): Eukaryota > Metazoa > Arthropoda > Insecta > Lepidoptera > Noctuidae > Mythimna > Mythimna separata. The sequence goes on along the minus strand of CM061173.1, from coordinate 4,916,979 downwards.
TATTTACTTAGTACCCACATATACTGACCGCGCTACTAACATTGCTTTTTACCAGAAATATGAAATTTACAATGTTATCATTTTAGTTATGTATTGAAAATGTTTCAGTAGAAATAAACGTTGTTGAATATATTCGAAATCATAAAATGCGACTGAAAATTGTGAACTGAAAAACTGAGCACTTATAAGAAAACGTCGAACTTCTCTCTTCGTAGTCTACAAGTTATATTTACACAAAATCAAATAGACGGCATGGCTGGCGTTGTCTGTGCAGCAGTGGTCTTGTGCGTCTCGCATCCGTCTGATTCACGTGACCCTTACTAGGTCCTTGAGAGGCCTTCTAACGCTGCGTGCTGTACGTGGTCGCATCTCCAGAACCTTACTGGTCCATCGACCGTCTGTTCTGCGCGCAATGCTACTTTATCACTAAGTGAAATAGGCATGCTCGTATTAATATAATACTTTTACTTTTAGGCAGGCGAAGGCAGTGGAAAAGACTAGTCATTATTATGAATCCATTAACAAACAGTTCTATCTTTTTTAACAATGAATACATTTAAAATCCACACAAAAGTTATATCAGTAAATTAAAAAGTTTTTCGACAATTTCAATATTTGTTCTGTACCTCAAAAGTGAATTCAATTTATTAAAGTCCCAGTTTCCTTGTTATTACATTACGTTTCACGGAAATAAATGTCCCTCAGTTTGTGGGGGCGGAGTTTTTCCTTTATTAAAAGGGTCACGCGAGCTTTCACCCTATTTCTTTGTTCATACCGTTTTTCAGTGAACCTCCTTGTTTTTTCTTTTTTTATTAGAATTCATAACTTTGGTGTGAAAAGATGGGTAGAAAGATTTTTTTTTATAGAATTCAAAATTACAATAGGACTTAAAATTATAAGGTGTAACAATAAATGGTTTTATCGTCAAGAGCAATTTTTTACGATACATACAAACAAGATATACGTCAGTAGATCGTATCTATCGTTATGTAGTATGTTTACATACTACAAACAGTATCGAATACACTACGTATTATTTTATATTGTGTAATAAAACAGATAAATGTATACACAGGGTATACCTACAAGATCCTTGGTACGCATACTTAATGACATTCAAAGAAAGAGGTAGAGTGCGTCTAATGAAAGCGCGAAGTGGAGTTTTTTTTAGGGTTCCGTACCTCAAAAGGAAAAAACGGAACCCTTATAGGATCACTTTGTTGTCCGTCTGTCTGTCCGTCCGTCTGTCAAGACCCTTTTTCTCAGGAACGCGTGGAGGTATGAAGCTGAAATTTATATCAATTACTCAGGTCTATTGTCCCTTGAAGCTGTGAAAAAATCAAACTTCTAAGCCAACGCAATCAAAAGATACAGCCGTTTATGCCGCAAATTTTCGACACTTGCAAGGGAATCAAAACCTACAGGGTGCTTCCCGTGAACTCAGAATCTTGAAATTTGGTACGAAGCAACGTCTTATAGCATAGATAAAGGAAAAATTACGAAAACCATAAATTTTTAGTTACATCACATAATATATTTTTTTTAATAATTTTAAACTTACTACCCATTTCCTCATAAACGCGTAAAGGTATTAAATTGAAATTCATACCAAATACTCAAGTCTATAATACCTTGAAGCTGTAACAAAATCAAACTTCTATGTCAACGCAATCAAAAGAAACAGCAATTTAAGCTGCATATTTTGAAACTCGCAAGTACTCGCAAAGGAATCAAAACCTAAAGGGTACTTCCAGTCGACCTAGAATCTTGAAATTTGGCACGAAGCTAGGTATTATAGCACTAACATAGGGAAAAGTCTGAAAACTGAAAATTTTTAGTCACGTCACCAGAAAAAAAAAGGAAAAGTCTTCAAGACTCGATTCGAGAATGAACTGTTTTCATAGGTCAGTTGGTACGGAACCCTCAGTGCGCGAGTCCGACTCGCACTTGCCCTGTTTTTTAAATTTAATTGGTAACATTATTCAGCCGCAAATGTACAAAATAAAAAAAAGTGTTGAAACATGATTCTCCTACTATGTAGTTAGTAATACCACATACATTTTTTTTGGATTTAACCTCTTTTTCTCAGGTCGCGCTTTTATTAGACGGACTATAATTGTCCTTAATGTTTGAATCACCGACCGGTCCTATGAGACCGCGCTGTTATTGTTTTACTACCTATTGTGTCTCGTTTCGCGGGTATGTGATAGATTAATTCACCATAATTTCAAAAGAAAGTAAATACATACATATTATCTTTGTGCTTGACTCACTCAAATTATTCCATAGCTGCACAGCAATATGGCACAGCACTCATTCAAAGTTCTAAGAAGAACTGCGAACGACTTACCGTACAAATTGTTAGAATGGCATCTAGTAGCAACAAGTTTTCCGATGATATTGTGATATCAAAGGAAATTGCATTAAAGACTAGTTATACAATTTTTTTTGCATTTTTATGCAAATATAGGATAGGCGTTTGAATTTGATAGGTAAAAGAAATGATTTATTTTTAGATTTTAAAGTCAGATGAGTTAGAACAACTATCAAGCCGGTAGGCGGATTGAATGTATATGTAAATAATACTATAAAATATAGTAGTGCTTCTAAGAATAACCCCAACAGTCTATCGATAAACGTTGTTTTATTTATATCATAATATAATGTTCATAACACCTAGAAGGTATGTGAGTCATGAAGGAACTTATAAACATTATTTCAGATAAGCGGGGAAAGTATTACAGCACAATTTTCAGTATTTTCAATAAAAGTTGGTCTCATTTTCGGTTAGGGTCGTGATTTTGGTGCAGCGTGAGTGAGAAACGGAGTTATACAGAACGAATAGACTATCCTTTTCTCACAATGAAACTTTGTGCTTTTAAAGGGGCTGTTTAAAGGTAGCCCGCCATAGTCCGTTTTTTTTAATTTTTTTGAAATTTTCAGGTCAGTCGGTGTGAGGGATGTCTTTATTATATCCGATCCCTGTTGTATCTTCTTACCAGATAGTTGTTCTACCAATGCAGGACCCAGGTGTATTCTACACTGGCTTTCTCATCTGGAGATGAGGTAATGAGCTAATAGGAGGGTTTTGTTTAAGTTGAATCTGACCGCCTCAGAATAAAATGGCCTCACGGGACGCTTGTCGATCCACGGGGCTGCAGCTAACAATTCAACTGTCCATTACTCGTATACTCATTCGTAACCGTTTATTTCAGGCACAATTCAATCGTGAACAACACAATCGCATTTTGTGGTTATTGCCGCGATTAGGTGGTTATTTAGTGAACAATCAATCTGGGAGCGGCAGACTACCTCTCTGGTTACTGACTGAAGGAAGAAAGCACAAACCACCCCGTTCGTTACTGTTTAGTACCGAACACCGAGAAGGTACCCAGTACTTGGGATTTGTTCTAAAAAGTAAAACACACTGTTTACTGTACTGCGTGGACTCTAACGTATCTCATTTATTTTCATAAAACCATTTACCTTATATACTATTGCCGGTAACGAAACCATAGCGACTTCTAATTTGACGCCAACACCATCTATCGAGCGCCTCGGCAACATTACAATAATTACATCGTGAACATACCGCCCACCAAGGACGTTACTGACGAAACCGTCCTTTTAAAATTTGAAATAAACATAATTTGGACTGAAACTAATCGCTATGGTTTGTCTATACACTTTGGTAGACACAATGAACTAACAAAATATTACAAATGAACTTACAATTAATTGATAAAATACCTATTCAAGAAAGTTTAAAGAAAACTTAATAAACTAAAATATTACAATAAACTTAGAGAGATCTTAATATAGGTGTACAATTGTTTAAAATAATAACTTAAAATAACTCACAATATAACTGAACTGAAGATTACAAGTGTACTAATATAATACAATTATCTCAGTCGACTACAGGTAAAATACAAATTTTGGATGTTGGCCTTTTTATTGTTGAGGATTTGGTGCGTATCGTGACGACGCGGGTGACATTATCACCACCAGGATGTTTTTGTTCTATTCTACCCATCAACCAACGACTTGGCGGCAAGTCGTCTTCTTTGACTAATACAATGTCTCCAATTTTTGGTTCATCAACTTGAGAGGACCATTTGTAACGATGATTCATTGTAACCAAATATTCATGAGACCAACGTCTCCAAAACGACTGTAGCATTCGCTGAATGAATTGCCAGCGCGATAAATAACTGACATTTGAGTCTTCGTACTTGTGATCTGGTACATGCACTAAGGGTTCTCCGATTAAAAAATGTCCCGGAGTTAATGGTAACGGTTCACCAGGATCATCCACCTTAATTATGCTCATAGGTCGCGAGTTTAGACACGCTTCCACTTGACTGAGGAGTGTAGTTAGCTCTTCAAATGTAAGAGTCGCGTCACCGATCACTCGTTTTAAGTGGTACTTTGTGGACTTCACTCCTGCCTCCCAAAGTCCGCCAAAATTGGGACTGTGAGGAGGAATGAAATGCCACTCTGTACCATTCGCCTCGAGATGTTCGGCTATGGACGGCTGGATAGCTGTCAACTGTTGCAGCTCCTTTGAAGCACCTACGAACGTGGTACCATTGTCACTCCACAGTTTAGCACAATGACCTCGTCTCGCAACAAAACGTCTAAACGCTGCTAAAAAGGTTTGAGTGCTCATGTCACTCACTGCTTCTAAATGCAGGGCGCGAGTGGCCATGCATACAAACAGGCATATATAGCCTTTGTAAGAACGATAGCCTCGACCTTTGGTTGTTCTTACATTAATCGGACCTGCGTAGTCAACACCACTGTGCAAAAAAGGCCGAGCTGGGGTGCACCTAACGGTGGGAAGTGAACCCATTAATTGATTTTTTGTACTGGCTCTTTGCCTAGCACACGTCACACACTTGATGACATGATGTTTGACTAGACTTCTGACCCCTATAATCCAGTAGGCTGATCGTAAATAATTCATCATGAGCTGTGGACCTCCGTGAAGGGTTTTGTGGTGTGCATCAGCTATGATGAGCCGAGTGAGGTGACTGGAGTGAGGCAGAATTATCGGATGTTTCATCTGTTCACTTAGCTGTGATCTCTCCAGTCTACCTCTAACTCTCATTATATCCTTATCATCTAGGTAAGGGCAGAGTGATTTTAATTTATTTGATTGTGTAATGTTTTTGTCCTTTAGTTCCTTATATTCTGTTGTAAATACTTCCTTCTGTGTTATCCTAATACAACATTCGAGTGCAGCGTCTATTTCTAGTTTTTGTAAATAACCTTTTCTGTATATTTTGTTCTCTTTTAGAAATCGTCGGCAATATGCAACAATCCTAACCAATCTTTGTAATTGAGAAAATTGATCTAAGAAGGAACTGGTTGGAATGATCGCTACATGTGACTTTGCTGACACTTCTTCATCCGTACTGCACTCATTAATTGGCCTATTATAAATGATATTTCGCGATTTAAGAAACGACGGTCCCGAAAACCATAAGTCGTTCCCTAGAAGCGAACTGGGCAGTATCCCTCTAGAGGCACAGTCTGCTGGATTTTGCTTCGTGGGGACGTGAAACCATTGTGACGCTTTCATTGAACTCAATATTTCTGACGTCCTATTGGCCACAAACGTCTTCCATTTACTGGGGTGGCTATTTATCCAGGCCAACACCACAGTGGAATCTGTCCACGCCTTAACCTTGTCTTGGGATATACTCAAGACTTCAGCTGTTTGAGATAGTATCTGTGCCAGCAGGACTGCTCCGCAGAGCTCTAACCGAGGGATGCTTATCTGCTTTACTGGCGCAACCCTAGTCTTAGCAACCAGCAACGACACGTGAATATTGCCATCTGCATCTATAATCCGTAAATAAATTACAGCAGAGTATGCTGTTTTTGAGGCGTCACTAAAACCGTGAAGTTCCAGATGGTCGTTAGACTTAGTGCCAAGCCAACGAGGAATCCGAACCTTGGTAAGTAGTAACAATTCCTCACGATAAGACCTCCATTCATTTTTTAGGTCATTGGTTAGCTCCTCATCCCAACCAACACCTGCGAGCCATAATTTCTGGATAAATACTTTTGCTAAAACCACACTAGGGGCTAACCAGCCTAGTGGGTCGAAAAGGCGTGCTATCACAGAAATAATAGCTCGTTTAGTTACAGGTGCGGTCGTCGCCGGCGGGAGGTTCACCGTGAACTGGAAGGTGTCTGTGTTGCGGTTCCAGGTAAGTCCTAGAATTTTGATAGTACTATCCAATTTTATTTCTATTTCTTGTTCATTGTGTTCTGGTTTGTTGTACTCTATTGTTTGTTCTATGTTCCGTATTATTTGGTGCTTATATGTGTTGTCCTTGTTTAAGTTGTCCTGGTTAATTTTGTCTTGTGTCCTGTTTTGAACTATTTGTCCTTTCCCTTTATTATTCTCTAATTCTTGTATCCTTTCTATTATTTCTTGTTTATTGCTGTTCCATTTTTGGAGCGTAAAACCACCTTGTTCTAATAACGCGGTCATTTGTCGGTATATTTCCAGACCTGCTTCGACATCATTACAGCCTGTCATCAAGTCGTCCATGTAGAAGCAGTTCAAAACCATATCTCCAGCGATGGGATAATTCTTACCTTCATCGTAAGCGACTTGGTGAAGGGTTCTAACTGCTTGGTATGGTGCTGATGCCGTACCAAAGGTTACCGTCAGCAGCTCGTAATCTTGAATCTCGTTTTCAGGATTGTCTCGCCATAATATGCGCTGAAACTTTGCATCCCTATCTGAAATCTTGATCTGGCGGTACATCTTGACGATGTCTGCTACAAGTACTATAGGGTGAAGTCTCCACTTTAATACTATGTGTCTCAAATCAGACTGTAATGTAGGTCCTACCATCAATGTGTCATTAAGTGAAACTCCATTGTTGTTCTTCTCGGATGCATTGAAGACTACGCGTACCTTTGTGGTAGTTTTGTCTTCCCGGACTACAGCATGGTGAGGTAAGTATACCGCCACTTCCTTATCCTTATCGCTCTTATCTACCTGTCTCATGTGTCTTAGTTGTAAATATTCTTCTATTACTTGCTTGTACTTTACCTTTAGATCTATATTTCTTTCTAGCCTTTTTTCTAATGCTTTAAATCTTTTTTCAGCAATCTCACGAGAGCCCCCACCTTTACAAGGAGGATTTTCATCGTGAAAAGGTAGCCTCACTACATATCGGCCACTGCTATCCCTTTTTGTAGTTTTAGTATAAAACTCTTCACACTTCTTTTCTTCAGGTGACAGCATTTTCTTTGAACTATTTTGGTCCTCAATTTCCCAAAACCTTCTTAATATGGCATCTTCATTAACTTGAGTATGCATCACACTGATTTTAGGTGTATCTTTGGCTACGCCTCTACTAACTGCACCGGATAGGATCCATCCTAAGGTTGTGCTCTGAGCAATCAGAGTGCCTGAAGGAGCCCTAATGATACCTGCCTTAATAATGCAGCTGTAAGCATCAGCGCCTAGCAACACATCTATTTTGTGCGGAATATTGAACTCAGGATCTGCGAGTTGCAACGTGTTAACACTTAACCAATCTAGTGTAGTGTTAACCTTGCGTTCGGGTAAGTATGATGTAATTTTGCTTAGAACGTAAGCATTAATTACAAGATTAAAATTGGCATCTACCCGAGACTGAATATTTAAATGTACCATGTACTTTGCCTTGGTTGAACTATTACCACCAAGACCTAAAATAGTCCCTTGAATGGGAGTCTTTTTCAGGTTGAGTAGCTGAACTACGGATTCTGTCACAAAACATGCCTGCGAACCCTGATCTAGTAAGGCTCGGACAGTCTGGAATTCACCAGAATGTGACTCGGCTTTTATTAGCGCGGTGGCTAATAAAACCTGTCTGGGCTTGGGAATATTACCAGTCGATAAACACGAAACTATCGGACTAGTATTAGCTGAACTAACACTGTCGATAGACGATGTTGTCGGAGGTTGATCCCGTTTGTTCGACTCCTGACCTAAATGAAGTAGCGAGTGATGGCGCTTCTGACAAACCTTACAAGTGGTAGGTTTTCTACATTCAGCAACCATGTGATTGCCACCTAAACAGTTGAAGCACATTTTATTTTTGGCTACGAAATCACGTCTAAATTCAACTGTCTGCTTTGTGAATTTCTTGCAGAAACAAAGTTTGTGTTCTTCTGAGCAAAATTCACATTTTAGCGATGAATTCTTGGCCAACATTGCTCTTGTGGTATGAGCTGTACTTTTATTATTGGTGTGGCCCTGGTGAACTGGAGTCCTTTTAGGCTCGATACACTCTAACGCACGAAATCGATTCTCGATGAAATTTTTAAATTGGCTGAAAGTTGGTAAGTCATTATTGGAGTCATTGTTGCAAATACTAAGCTCCCATTGTTTCCGAGTTTCGTTGTCTAATTTAAAGGTAACAATATGTATGATAATGACATCCCACGTACTCACGTTTATTTTTAAATTAGTCAACGCGTTAAGACAATCACACGTGGTATCAAGCAACTCTTTTAAAGATGTAGATGATTCCACCTGCATACGTTTTTGACCAAACAACCTCTTTAGAATACAATTTATCAAGTATTTTTTATTGCTATAACGCCTTTGTAACTGAGTCCAGCATTGGATATAGTTGGCATCAGTTATAGGAGTGTGACGTATTAACTGCTCTGCTTCACCAGAAAGGTGACCTTTTAAATAATGGAGCTTTTGCACATTATCTAGAGTTTCATTTTTGTGTACTAATGATGTAAAAAGATCATAGAATGTTGTCCATTCATCATATTTGCCTGAGAATATTGGAATGGAAATTTTGGGCAACTTAACAAAAGAATTATTTGATTTATTTGTGCTAGTGGAACCGTTATCAGTTTGAGGTACCACATTAGCTACCTGAATTTTATTGAGAGCGATTTTCATTAAACTTTTGTAAACAATATAGGTGTCCTCTGTATCATCATAAATATCAACTACTTTTTGTACTATGTCTTCTGCTTTATACCGTTCATGTAATTTTGTGTTATTTTCCTTAAACAAAGCCCAATCCTTTTCCAATAACTCTTGCTTTGTTTCTATGTATTCTACCGTTAATCTATCTTTGCCACATTTCTTAAAATTCGACAAACCCTTTGTGATAACATTCTGTTGTTCTTTTAAAACGTTAATTATTCCTTCCATTTTTATAATTGAATTAAGTACATTACTTTCGTATGTGAAATTGAACTACAATTTCATAAACACAACAATTATTGTATATGTAAATAAATCAATGTAAACCTAAACTAAATAACTTTCTCAAAGAGATGTGCAAAATTTATAAGTTCATATAGCAAGTTAAGTTTTTTTTTTTTTTAAAGTTTATCTAATAAAATAAACACAAGTCCCAACTCCTTAAAATTTTACAAGTGTTTTGGCAATACACAAAATCTGGCGGAAATCGGGCATAGGTTCCCCGTACCTCCGTTTTCTATAAAACTATTCTAAGTCCTAAATCTAACTAAATGGAATTAACTAAAATATTCTAAGTTTAAAAATGTTCTTAAAATTTTACAAGTCCAAGAAAATCCAAACTTCTGCAAGATTTTTCTATGTTTAAAATCTCCTTAGAATAGAGTTCAAATTTGATTGACTCGAACTGTTTAACAAATAAAATGTACTCACAAAACGCACTTCACACAAACACCAAAATTCAACCTGCATGTGGCGCCCTCTGTGGCCGCTAGCTGAACTGCGCGTGATATTCCCTGTGACGTCACGTGATGGCTGCGGCTGGACTGCGACTGCGTCACCTTGATGACGTCATCCAGTGAAGTGTTGATCTGAGAGTGGCGCCCTCTGTGGCCACTCCTTGAACTAGTCCGACAATGCTGACTCAGCTTATCGCCAAAGCTGGGCGAAGCTGTCGTCGCTATTGCGGAGAACCGTGTACCTTGCCGCAGCGTTGCACTGCGAGTACACGGGGTAGCGGGCCAGCGTAGGCCTCCACTAATTTCAAAAACTTGTCCAAACGATCCGGCTCGTAGGACCAATGTTTAGTACCGAACACCGAGAAGGTACCCAGTACTTGGGATTTGTTCTAAAAAGTAAAACACACTGTTTACTGTACTGTGTGGACTCTAACGTATCTCATTTATTTTCATTTTTTTTTTTTTTTTTTTTTGACTAGGGCATCTCGCAGTTCAGCTCGCTACGGCTGTTTACTGCTTAACCGGACAATCCTGTGGCTGCCGAGAGCGTGACTCTAAGCCTCCAGCCAGGGCAAATAAAATTAAGCGAACACGCTAAGGGCACCCCCTGTGGGGTACGAACCTCGGCTTAGGGCGTCGCTGAGACAGCAAGGGAGAGCTGGATCATATTTTGGGGACTATTTTAAAGCTACTAGCTCAGCACGCGGGCTGGCTTTGTCGAGCAAGGGTCGGGGTGGGTGAATTACCGCGATTCCGGGGCCCTCGGCGGCGAGGGCGGAAGGACGGCCGTCTGTGTTTGTATATTTTCCTAATAGTACTTGTTTCCCTACTACTCTCTTGGAGGACAGTTATGGGGTCGTCGGGGGTAGTGAGGGTGAGTCGAGGACGTCGTATCTTGCTGATACGAGAAGCGGTGTATCGGGCGGCAGATACTATGAGGGGGTTGGAGTGTTTTTCTGCGGAGGCAAAGAAGCGCACAGTAATGCGTTTCATGAATTGCTGAACTGTGGGGATCTTGAGATCGAGATGCAGTCTCTCGTTGCGGACGTAATAAGGGGCATCCTTAGCACGTCGCAAGAAACGGTTTTGAAGTGTCTGCATCCTATGGAGTCGGTAAGGCTTTACGTGTGCGAACACTGCACAGGCGTAAGTCATTATGGGGCGTATGCACGCTGTGTAGATTCGCAATTTGCCCTTAAAGGACAACTTGCTGCGTGGGTTCAGTAGGGAGTGTAGTCTACCGGTAGCAAAAGCGGCGCGCGAACGCACCGTCCTTATGTGCTCACTGAAGTTAAGGTGTTCGTCGAGGATCACACCTAAATACTTGGCTCGCTTTTCCCAAGGGATCGGCTTGCCGTACATGGTGATCGGTCTGGGGAATGGGGCCTGGCGAGAGTGGGGCTTGGTGAAGAGAATCGCCTGGCTCTTGTCGGGGTTAACTTCGATCCTCCATTTCCTGAACCAAGCGCCTAATGCGTTTGCAGAGGTTTGGAGGGCCTTAGCTATATTGTCCCTGCTTCTGCCTGTGTAGTAAATGGCCGTGTCGTCTGCGAAGAGAGCTAACTTGGCCGATTTACTTTTGGGGATGTCACTTAATATATAAGCTATATCAACTGGGGGTGCCAGACCGTCTCGTGCTCATCATACGTGACTTCCTGTCGAACCGCACCTTCCGCTATCGCATCGAAGGAGCGCTCTCCTCCCCTCGCCCAATCCGCGCCGGCGTCCCTCAGGGCGGCGTGCTGTCCCCTTTGCTCTTCACACTTTTATTTATTTTCATAAAACCATTTACCTTATATACTATTGCCGGTAACGAAACCATAGCGACTTCTAATTTGACGCCAACACCATCTATCGAGCGCCTCGGCAACATTACAATAATTACATCGTGAACAGTTACCCCTTTCGTTTAACAGGTTCTCGGATCCCACCATTAATTTCCTTAAAAACTGAAAAAGGGGGAGGCATCATCATAATCTGCAAAAATTGTGACCAATCTCTCAGCTCCGAAGGTCGAGAGATAATATTCTAAGTAGATAAGAAACGCTTTACTTATGTAGATATGAAACGTAAACATGACCCTTGCACATTTGACCGTCATTACGACCCCGGTCTATGGGAAGACCCATGTCCAATGTCCGATGGCTGATAAAAAATATGGAGTTTTTATCACAACATGAACTCGTGTCGGGTTGTTTGCGAAAATATAAATATAAGAAAATAGAAAAAGCCTGTTTACCCAAAACAAAACGAACCTCCGTTGCCTTCGTTAAAAAAAAATCTCTACACGATGCAGTTCTCCGTTCCATTTTCAAATATTAAAAAAAAGAAATCTAAACCCTAACCTAACCTAAACCATGCAGTTCTATGCGCGGAGTGCGAGTTGTTTTTACGTTAACACTATTGAAACGTTTACCGCGTTTCGCTCTCTAATTGGTTGAGAGCTTAGAGTGGTTGATTCGGAGCGCCGAACGTCATAAAGGTAGGATAGCGATAGGAGAGGGATAACGTTGATGGTAAAATACGCAAAACGCGCAAAGCAAAAAGAAGAAAAAAGCCACCCAGTTTTTGACTAGTTCATGACTGATTGGAATTTTCTTACGTGCTTTTGCCCACTTTTTTCTTATTTTGACGGCTCGGTTGGCACATTGGTTGAACGATAAGCTGCTACGTTGCGTGGCCTTTCGGTCGAAATGACGATGATTTTGAAAGATAATTCTCAAATTGTACCCGTCTACTAAAATACTTTTTTCCTATCTAACTTGTTAAAGCCATTCTTATATTTTCTCTTGTGGTGTTTCGTAACGTCACTATGGTTGAAGCGGGAGTTCTTGCCAAACATTAACTGACTACAAAATACACCTATGTTCCTCTGTTGCTGTCTTTTTTATTTGCGGGACCACATTTTCCCTTTCAGAAACCTTTCATGGCCCTAGAGGACCGATGGCTTATCGGGGCCCTCACGATTTAGTGCCATATCTGAGGCACTAAATAGTATGAGGCGTGCGTGGAACTTTACGAGCAGTTGACGATTCAGGCTTAGTCCTTACTGGACAGCGAGCTCCACATTGCTCGTCATCCGCAAGCCCGTGTAGTCCGCTCCTTACCCTCCAAGCGTCTCCAGTCTCGTTGGCAGGGGCGGATGGTTATCTGTTTTCTCACAGCTGCGGCCATCTCCTTCAATTTACCTACACAATTGCGATGAAATTCTGTACCTACTTGTCTCAGTAAGGAACTCAAGAAGTTTTGTGTTCCGGTTATACTTCCTACAATCAGAAAATTATTGCAAAATTTCTCTTATTAATTGCTCCGTTACAGTACTTACAAAGTTAACAAGGGTTTCTGTAGCTCTTGGCGTTGAGTTTTTTACTATACTTCAAGTGTACTGCAGATGACAATGGCAAGATAATAACCTGCAGACGTTGTTAAGTATTTCCAGCTTTTTATGAAGTGGAGGATTTATTTTATCTTAAGCCCGAAACAGATAGTTTTTGAGTGAGTGATGAAAATGCTTCTTATTAACCCTCCTTTATAGTGAAATAAAAAAAAATACTTATTCGGAAAAATCTTCGTGACCCCAAGGAATATCACTTTTTTTACTGTAGACGTTATCTAGATATTTTGAACAAAAGAATTGTTATTCTTGAATTAATTAAAGTACCTACTTATGTCAAAGAACATTCCATCATTAAGCAACAAAATATTCGGTGTATAATTTTCTGACATCATGTCTCTCAAGGTTTTCATTTGTTATCTTTTAATATCCTCAGTTCAATGGAGAATAACAAAAGGCAAGTTGGGAACGAATATAATGATTATAAAAGGTTTTAGTTTTCTAGAATCCTTGAAATACTTACTTGGTGATCGATCACTTTATTGGAATTTGGAAATTGATCACTTCGGAAAGTTTTCAAATGAAAATACATGGTAGGTGCGTGTTAGTCTCGCACTTCAAATAAATTAAATATTACTTCGCGTTCCTGAGTAAAAAGTAAGTGTATCTTCAGACAGGCAGCCAAGCGGACACGAAGGTCTTTCTTGAGAGGGTATTTTTCTACTTTTTAGGTAGATATAGATAACTATATTTTTGGTAAGTCTTCATTTAAGTAGTCCAGGCTTAATTAGTACACCATCAAATAAGTCAGTTTCCAGACAGACGAATCAGTGTGCTCCGATTTTAATCCTTCGCATCCATAAATGTGGGAGAACTTATATATATATCTATAATAATAAATATCAGTAGCTGCTCCTTTGCAACATTGTCACTTCAGAGAGACAACTGATTTAGCTAATTATTGTTAAAGAGTGGAGGAAGAGCATTTTAGAAAAAATATTTTTTCTTTCTATGAGATTTTTTGTGAGTTCTGAACATGATAACAACTGTCAGATCAGATTTAACCATTATAAATCAGATTGTTTAGTTTCTCAGTAGTTTATGTCAAAAAATATAGAGGAGATCAGCATGTCCTAGAACCAAAAATTCAAAGACATATAACATCCATCAACCGACTCTAGGCTCGAATGTCAAATTATTGTCCATTCTCTTCTCAGATTAAATCCTACTAATATTATAAATGCGAAAGTTTGTGAGGATGGATGTATGTTTGTTACTCTTTCACGCAAAAACGGCTGGACCGATTTGGTTGAAATTTGGAATGTAGTTAGGTTATACCCTGGATTAACATATAGGCTATAAGAAAAAAAAAGAAGCGTGATCTTATTTATTCTTCGATTTTGTTGTTGCGGGCGAAGCCGCGGGCTGAAGCTAGTAAAACATAATTCCCTTCCATAACGAGTACGCCTAAGTCACAGACGTAGAAACATAATAAGCTTGCTTATGTTTATACAGTCATATCCTCCCTAATCATAAATCTCTTCATACCCCGATAATAACTTGATTTGCATACTCCACTAGTTTATGTTCCAGCATGATGATCTATCGCTTATCCGGCGAGTGTTCCTGACATATTTGGAACACGAACTTCATGCATGATGGTCTGTACCCGCTTTAGCCTTTGATTGCGTAAAATCGGAACATTGTTAATCAAGGCATACGCTTGTCGAAACTGTGATCGGGGTTTGATATTCTAAGCCTTCGCTGTTTCGAATGTATAAATGGAGAGCGGTTTTCAAATTGGTATTTTGGCTTCATCATTGTTTTTTTATTAGCAGTTATAGCTTTAGTATGTTTCGGTATGTTCATTTATTAATTAAATGCTATATGAACACAAAAGTGCAGAAACTTGAGTGCTTTAGCCATTTTCTACCAGCCAACCCATGGGTGATGCAAAGCATAATATTAAGTGTTATTTTGACACCAGAAAATTGGCTCGTTTTCACCGTTTGTAGCTTTACGATGCAATTTGTTTCTAAGTGTAATTTTTACTCGCCTGGAAATATTATATGAAATACTTCCTAAGTTTTTTTTTACCAATTACCAAACATTGTTTTATATATATTTTTTTCCTTCAAAGTACTTTGCAAGCTTGTTGAATATTCTTATTTGATATCCTAAAAAAGTTTAATATATTATTTTAGTAGAAGCTGAGTGATAATGATTTTGGGCTATGTGGATTCAAATTAAACAATTAGAAAATTTTGAAGTATATTTACAGTATATACAAACACTGAAAAATATTACGAATTACATTTCATCTACAGTATTAATTTACATACATTTTAGTGTTTTTAAAATATTACAAATCCTAGTTTTGCTAATGAATATCTACAAAACATACAAACAATTTGCTTTACAATGTTTACATATCAATGACTTTTTACTAATAACTTTCCATTTCATTTCAGTAATTTTTTTTTTTACAAAATTTGGATATTTTTGTAATGCAACGAAGCGCAAAATGATTTTTACACAATATTGAACAAGCGATTTGGGTAATAAACAATAAATAAATATACTTAGGCATTAATATATGTACCTTTGTTAGCTTTCAAATTACTTTCCAATATTATGAATGCTTTTACTATGAAATCTATTTAAATAAATAAACACAACTAACAGACTAAGTTCTTAGAACTATTTTCATTTAAAACTTTATTAAAAATACTATTTCAACGGTGCTACTATTAAAATTAGACTCAGATGTTTTGAATTATTTATTGCGTATTTATTAAAAATTTATCAAAATTAAATTTTGTTAAAAAGTTTAATTTTTAATAACTCTCCGATATAATGATGGTAAGCTTTTAGGTTTTGGTAATAAATAAATTGATCTCATAAAATGTAAATAAAATTTGTAAAAATTATATAGTTATATAAAAAAAAACCATAAAAGAGACAAGAATAATTACTTTTCAGTGATATGAATCAGTGGTGACCTAGTGGGTACGACTTTTAAGTCACGAGTTTAAATTCAGCTATATAGGCTCATTACTTTGGTATTAATTTCATTATTATTGAAAGAAAGAAAAGAAAAAGAAAGAAAAATATTTATTTTTGTGTCTAAAAATGGTGAAGGAGAACATCGTGACTCGTGAGGAAACCGTTCTGCCCTAAAACCAAAAATGCGAATACATGTGTGATATCCACTAAACTTTTTTGGGCTCAAGAGGTGGATAACTGCTCATTCCTTCTGCTAGAAACAGGGCACAATACAAGGCTGTTTGTACTAAATATGCTGTGCTGTCAACTGTCGAGAATTATTTCATTAGAAGTGGAGTCACAAACAGACAGAACTTCGGTTTGGAGTTGATGAAGATTTGCGACATCTCGTTTGAATCTTATGACCATATCAGTGAAAAACCGCTTGTAACTACCAGAGGTTCTTAGAATCTTAAAAAGTTTGCTCGTTTTTAATAATGTGCTGTATAACGCACATTTTTTTATTATAAAACTTATGTAACATAAAAAGCTGTTTTATCGTTATGCTATAGGTTCTCAGTGGCCTTATCTGTATTATGATGGAGAAGACTTTCTTGTTTCTTTTATATTTTCTGAGCAGTTTTGACATTTATAGGTTTATACTTTATCTGACTTTGTAAGCGTTGCTTACAAATGTAGCTTCAAAAGAAAATCAAAAGGTTCAAATGTTTTGTGACAGTATGAAAGAAAGTTGAGTTTTTATGTCGCCTTTGCTTTTAGCTAAAAGGCAAAGTAACTTTAAAAATAGATTTAATAAAAAGACGAATGATTTTTTGTGTCTTTACTAGCATAGCTAAAGAAGATGTGTCTATAGGACCTCCAAAAATAAAACACTTATTTGTACTTATCTACAAAAATTTTAACATGCTCTTGGCCGATTTTTATTTCATTTTTTTTTAAATAAATATATAAATTTAGCTTTGATACTGGCATCTAGGTATTATTACAATAAATTGTAGAATTGAATAACGAAAATAACATTGGCAGTTCCAATATCATCTTTATCAATTTCATTAAACATTGGTCTTCATAATTCAAAACATCTGAGGCTTACAAAATTGGAAACTTTGTTTATGTGCACTGAATGATGAAAAGCTAATTTATATCATGACTAAAGAAAATTGTTTCAATTTAACAAGTTTCAATATACAAAATCATGTTGCACTTGACACCAAAGGATAAATAGGTTGAATGTCATTAACTTGTGTTAAGCACAGGGCTATCAAATAATTTGAAGCAAATGTTTCAGACTTTTCAATATTAAAAGTTATTTTCAAGGCAGTTTAAATAATAAACATATTTGTTAAATCAATATTATGAAGTTAGGGACGATTCAGAGTATCATAAATTCTATTGATAGTAAAATGCGACGAGATGCACGAAATAATGCATGTCCAGACAAATCGCAGAGGTAAAAATATGCCACTGTATACAGTGCCTGAAAACTACTTTGGAAAAATGTTAAAAATCGATATTACTAGTCTTAAACCTAACACTACTAACACTGACTACGATTTAGTAAGCGTAATATCCATTCAGGCTTCAAGTGTCGGAGTACCGACTAGTCTTACTTCTATCAAAAACCTTACAGTAGTTAAATACAATTTCAAATTACCTTCTATGACTAGATGCAATTCGTTAACTTCAGACGATATTCGATTGACGTCGTTTAATTTAGTCTTCTTACGCCTTCGAAATATATACCTCATTCTAATAAAAAGTTAAATTAATATTTGGAATTCACGAACGCAAATATATCGAAAAAAACACAAGACTACGATGTTTGCTGTAATTTTCTAAAATGTGTGCTTTAAGCATATTTGTATACGAAATTGAAGTATTCCTCGGGTGCCTGTTTACTAGACACACATTTGCCCTCGCGAATTGCAAATACTAGGAAATAAGTATCAACATTGGTTTATATTTTTATTTCGCACTTTATAACAATAATTATGAACAAGTATGCCCTAAGCTATGACTGTCGTCTTCTGTCTATACAACACACGGCTCTTTTGAGATTTTCTGTGAAACCACTCTTACTAATTTGGACCTCTGCCTTGCATTTAACAATTGTTGGTTTCGTCACTTGTGTGTCAGTCTTGTCGCCCTGGCCTGTATTGTCTAGTTCCTCGTCGGATCACGTGTCCGATCCTGGGTATTTAACGATAAGATCCAACTCTTCATCACTCGGTTTCACTGATCGCACTTCTGTTTGACCTTCAAATTTCTTCGGTCTATCCAGTTTGTTTTCGATATTGACTAAGACGTCGGCAACAAGTCGGTGGTCTTCTGGCGAATTGACTTCGGCGTTGTCCTCGGGAGCTTCTTCTCCGTTGTTGTTTTGCTTGTCTCTTTCTATTTCAGCTTTACTATCTTCATCTTCGCTGTTCTCTTTTCCTTCCAGAATCATTTTGTGTGTAGCTTCTTCTGTCACACTGTCTGTGGGCGCCTCGTTGATGCATGAATGTGTGAGTGTGAAAGGTAGTTTGAGTGACAAGTCTCCGCCCATTGCGCTGAAGGTAAGCTTCACCTTCACGTAGTATGACACATATATTGCGAATACGTTTCTGTCTTCTGGCGTGTTGTTACTGAGTACAGTTGACGCGAGACTCGCTCCTGTTTTTGAGTATGAATCTTCGAGTGCTATCCAATTTTTGGTAATACCTGTGAACAATTTAATAAGTTGAGATGTATACCAAAATCACATTTCTGTGCGGTTGGACTTGCTGCAAGTCCATTATAGATTTTTGGAAAGATGCGATTTTTTGTAGTCTATATGATACTGAAACTAACTAAACAACAAGGAAATCAAACTCACCTCTATGTGGCGTAAGCGTGTACGTGTCAGTGAGAGTTTGGCCCGGTAGGACGACATCATTGCCCTTCACGAGAGCAACCACATTCTTGAACTTGCCATTGGAGAACATGCATACATCCACGTGTTGAACCACCAAAACCTACGAAAGAAAATATATATTTTTACTCCCTGCGCCGGACATATCTGCCGCATGCCGATTGAACGGTGGGCCAGTAAAATACTAGGGTTTGAAATCGCACGACGGGGTCGCCTCAGACCAAGAAGAAGATGGCAGGACGATTTGTATGTCTTCCTTAAGAATTGGCAAGAAGTGGCTCAAAGCCAGGTATGATGGAAGGAATGGAGTGTGGCCTTTGTCCAGCAGTGGGATAGCATAGACTAGGTATAATAATACTCTCTGCGCTATAGATATTAAGCTCTCTGTAAGAAAGGTCTTTAAGGGTGAAATTTCCCGGCTGGTTCATGAATGGAAATTGCAAATTAAGTATGAAATAACGTCATAATTAAACGTCGCTTCACATTAACGCGACGCGGTTCGCCACGACAAGCGGTACTAATGCGCAGTCTAATTTAATATACAAAGCTTGCTTAGTTACAGTATTAGTTACTAAGCGAAGCTCGTTATGGGGGAATGGACGATAAAAAATATTGGCCAATTATGAGTTTAACCTGAGTCACATTCGCCTAACGTTGTTTTTTTTTTGTAGATCGAGATTAGGAGTGTAAATATCTTAGTAATTTTTTTTAATTTGGAAAATAAACGAATAGTTTTTTTTAGTTGGAGCGAGAGCGATTGACAGACTTTTAGTGACTAAAATTCATTTGTTTTCCTTGAATTGCTTTTTGCGTTGAAGCAATATTCTAAAACTTTCGAACAACTCCGCAGCACGTTAATATCTTGTTGTAACGACATAACTGTGGAACGAACATCAGATACAGTACTTTAAAAAATGGCCTCGTTGTCATTAAAAACCTTTTAGTAGCTTGAATAAGTGATCAAAACTTTTTATCGCGGTAGTTTCGTAAGACGATAAAATATAAAAAATATGGAAGTAGGTTTACAAAATATCCCTGTCAAAGTTGGCTTTCCTACAAGTAAAAAAACATTGTAGATTTTACCTACATATGTATTTTACTAAAGTTGTTAGGTGCGGTGACTCGCGATAACAAGTAATTTGTCGAGCGACGTGAGGTCGCATCTGCGCTAATGCGCGGGAAAATGTGATTTGTTCAAGACGCTCCCCTCTCTCATCTCGGGACGACAACCCCATTCATTTTGGGAGTATTTTTCTGACTTTGAATATTTGATACGAGTCTATTTCCGTTTAATTCCGCTTTTCAATTTACTTTGTGGTTGTGTTTTGATACGTGAATTGGTATATATGTTACATATGAAAGGTAAATACATATTTTGTTAAACATCATTATGAGCTTATTTACCTACACAATTGTGTGTGTTTCACTAAATCAGACACAAATAAACACGTTTAATAATCGTAATAATATGAACTGAGCAAATATCTCTCTGATCAGCTCTATTTAGTTTGTAATAGCACAAAGTAAATAGGTACTGAAGGTAATCTCATTGTATGTATTTCACTGTTTATACCCTCGTACACTTGGCGATCTTGCTAGAGTAAAGTCTGTTTTTATTCCTTGAGAATAAATTAACACATGCAAAGGTTAAACTCAAGGCCGAGCACAGCCCAAACGCGTATGCAGTATGGTCCGAGACATCGTGTATATCAGCGGTGTCTATGTGGAAGTTGCTCGAGCGCGCTTTATATGTACAATCCGGTCACCTTAACTTGACGTATCTCTGAAATGCGAGAATCCCCCTGCTTCCCATTGCATTCCCTTAGCTCGCTAGGCAAGTGTCAGGTATGGTCAGCATCTTTGTTATTCGTACGCGAATCGATAATTTGGCTAGTTCTCTGTTGTAGTTATTTGGTTTTCATCGATGTTAAGCGTCAAGTTAATGTGACCCAATTGTATGTACTTCACTTTTCATACCTACGCTCGATGATCATGCTAGGGTAGGGCTCGGTATGAGCTCAGTCTAAGTGCGTGTGGTCCAAAATATCCTGTCTGTGAGCGGTGTCAATGTGTGCCTGTTTCGAGCGCGCTTTGTATGTAGATTGCCTGCTGTACCTATCCATTTAGTAGTAATACTGTAATAAGCTTTAGAACTCTTGTTGGGAGAAGCTCATTAATATATGCCGAACATTTGACCAAGAGCGGTTTAATCTGAGTGAGGTTTGTACACACTTTGATTAGGGTAGCTGAATAATGGATAAATTGAGGATCGATAAAGGTTGACTTTGGATATAACATTCTAAGTTTCTGTTAGGTATTAATTTCTTGAATTGAATTTGGGAAAAGGACCTTGGAACAAATTGGGTTCATTGTTCTACATTACGACATATGTAAAGGATTCTGTTTGTACTAAAATTGTTACTATTTGAACAACCTTCGGTTCCATTTCAGAAAATAGATATTCACCTAAATAGGTTTTATAGTGCAAGACAATTGGCCACCAATATCTTTGGTCAATAATGGAAATATTTTAAATTACTTATTGGTTTTTGTTTAATAGGTTAAAATCTCGAAATAAAATTTCATTAGTACTCGTAGTAGGTACCTACCGGCAATACTCGTACAAACACAAATTCTGTAAATATTTAAACTCTCTACCTCTTATGAGATACAGTCTGTTGGTAGACGGACCGACAGACGGATGATAGTTATAGTAATAGGGTTCTGTTGGTGCCTTTAAGTAAGTACGGAACCCTAAAAAGAAATGAACCTAACAGAAATTGAGTTAACTATAAAATTCAATCATTTCATTTAAGAGTATGTCTGAGAATACTTTCCTAATAAAATTCCTATGCAAACAGAATATCATTTAGTGAAGTCTGCAAGAAAAATAACCTCCACATTTTTCTGTTCACGTGTTCCCAAGAAAAATACGAAAATTCTCTTAGAAATATAAGTTCAGACTACAAAGGATAAATAGGTTCAATGTTTTTTCATAATTAGGTTCACGAGAGTTCTTACAAGCTCTTATAAGTTCTTTAAAGGACTCTTGTGGAGCTAACCAAGTGCGTTCCACATGTGGTACTCATACAAGGTAAAATTGCTTTGAGAACTTGCTCTGAGTTTTCTCGTAAAGGTTTTAATGCGGGTATTTCATGAAAGGACATGTCCATAAATGTATGGACCAAAAACCCAGAATCGACAGGAATGAAATGTATACCAGTGGATTGACATTGAAATATAATATAATGTTACCAAGGGGGCAACCCTGAAATCGTTATAGTATAGGAGCTAGGAGCAAAATAAAATAAGAAAAAAAATTCGTTTAAAACAATAATAAAATAAGTTTACGTCATGTTGTGACTTAATATGACGTTGTTTTAATGTTGTATCACTTGTGATAATATCATCAACACATTTCACAAGCAACAGCAACATAATAACAACATCATATTAAATCACAACATAACAAACACTCTGGTTTTTGTATTTTTTTTTTCTTTTGGCCCATAGATATTACAATCGTTACAGTACTGTGTGTATTATCGGTAATTCTGTGGCTAAAGATTGCAAATATAAAAATAATTGGTATAGTATTGGAGCTAAGAGCCATGTTGTGGATGAGAATATCGTTGTTAATCATTTATTTTCATAATGTAAGTCTTATTGTGATAAGTTCTAATGACATTTCCTATAACAACAACGACATTCTAACCCACAATAACTTGTGTTACACATGAATATACAAGCAAAAGAAATACTCTAACTTTTATACTTATTTTTTTTTGCTCATAGATTCTACAATAAACGTATTGTGTGTTATTGGTAATTATGTTGCTTTGGATAAAAAAAAAACAACAATTATTATCATAAAAACTTTATTGCCCAAATAATCAAAGAAAATACAGTTTGGAACTATACCTACACAAACTATACACGAACTAAAAACATTTACGCGGTTGTGTTGTAATTGTAACTGTAATCTCTTTTATTTATTTATTATTTTCTATGTCCAAACATACTAAGTCTAAAAATCTCGCAGATTGAATCAAATCACCTTCGTATTTTTTTATTTGCAATCCTTAGCTACAGAATTACCAATAATACACACAGTACTATAACGATTGTAGTATCTATGGGCCAAATAAAAAGAAAAACCCTTAAAAATAAAAGATTTTTTTACTTATTTTATTTTGCTCTTAGCTCCTATACTACAACGATTTCAGGGTTGCCACTTCGGCAACATTATATTATATTTAAATGCCAATCCACTGGTATACATTTCATTTCTGTCGATTCTGGGTCATTTATTGGACATCATCTTTGCGTTTCATGAAAGTGTAACGATTATGGACGTGTTCTGGCGATACCTGCAACTTTGTGTATAGCAAAGTTGGGTGTGAAAACAAAGTATCGGTTTTTATGAATATTGAGTATAAAAAAGTGGTAAAAAGTTGTCCTTTGTGTAAAGTTTAACCTTTTTGGAAAGTTTACGCTAGGGCATGATTAGCTACGCTTCGTTTGGTTTGTAAAGGTCATTTCATGCAGTATCAGTAGGTATTCCATATCTACTATCACATAAGTATACTATAAACTTTTTATTCTACGAAGGTTTTACGTCAATTACTAATGTAGTGAAGCGGAATCTATTCTCACTATACTAAATTTGTTATAGGATGATTTCGGTGACAGCTGTCAGATTCATACAATGTAGCTATCTATTCTTTTATCTTATCTTAAAGATGCATATTTTCATCCTGCTGTCACCCAACCCATGCTATGTAAAAAGACTATAAACTACATATATGGCAAATTTATACATTAGACCAGTGCGTGTGTGTTGTGTGTGTTTGTGTTGTATTGTGTTGTGTTGTAATTCTCCGCGTATATTTTTTAATCATATGACACAAATAACGAGCAGTTGCCCAGTAGACACAACAACTGTCTGGTTGGAGGAAGTCTCTTTTCAATGAAAGATTGCGGAACTTGGCACCCTGTTCCACATACACACCTTGATCCGTCGCACAGTCTTCGATGAGTGATTGCCGACGATTACGCCGACTCTGATGGACTCTCCGTGGGAGTACGTTGGCTTGTCCAGCCAGGCCTCCAGTTCCACTCTACAGGACAAAATAAATAAATATTGTTAGGTACAAAATCACTTAGAATGGTTGAAGCTACAGTTTTACAAGTGCTCTAACCAAAACTTAACTTGATTGTTAAGTGCTTTTACAATTCCTAAACAGGTGACTAGCTTGATGTCAAAGCAATAGTACATATTAATGCAAGAGGGAAAACAGTGTCATTGTAGCGACGGAATATATTATGCCTGACTTCGGGCCAGCTGAAAAACTACTACTATTTTAAGTTTTCAAAATTATTTATAGGTACACACTGCGTCTACATCTCTCATCCAACTCTCCTGTCGCAGGTGTGATGGAAGAAATTTCGCTAGAAATACATAAGCAGTACCTTTGTACTCTCCTATATGCATTTATTTTTACCATTGTGACTGTGTATAAATGATAATTGCCCACGTTTATCGCACATTTGCTCGAAAATAACCAATAAAGATACATAAACATATTATGTAGTTACAAAACTTCCTGGAACCATTTTCGCGACAAGCCTGATATAATTTATATTAATTGCGGTGGGGGCTGCCGCACTTGCGCAAAATACGCTACAACGCAAACCTTAAAGTGTTAGGGGTAGGGGGAACTTATAGAATTCCTAAGGGTGTCATGTTTTAGTATTCATTACAGATTTAAATAGCTATCATTACAGAGATTGAATGCGGTAATATAGAAAAAAATATAAATTAACCAATAGAATACACATAATCGAACTAATCAATATAATAAAACTAAATGAATTATAATTATTAATAATACTTTGTTTTTCATTTGAATTAATTTCATTTAATTATGCTCAAACAATACTGTTTGAGCATAATTAAATGAAATTATAGTTATTTGATTAAATATCTGAATAATGTTTTCAGAATAGGTTCGCTTTAAATAAAGATTTGAATTAAATATTATACTGTTCCTTCTCTTAACATTACATCTCCATTTTCATGATACCATGTAAGCACCAATTAAGGTATATTATGAGCCATGTCGCGGTAAAAAGAAGTGTGTTTGAAGTAGCGTACCTAATTTCTTTTCCAGTGGGTATGTAAGTATACTCAACATTTTATGAGAACGGCACATAAAAACACAGATGAAAGCAAAGATTATTTCAGGTACACAAACATTCATTTTACCAAGTTGTTTTATTTTAGAAATCATTTATTTTGGTGGAGTCTGTGTATGTTATCAAATTTAAATTTGTATTAAAAATAAAAACTATATTTCATTGAGTAAAACCTTTTTATGAGGTCTGAGAATCATGAAATAACTTCTCCAGTTTTTGGTGAAGGGAAAGGAAAGGTCAGAGTATTACTAGCAGAATCCCATCCGTGTTCTTTAAGTTGCCCTTTGTGTTCCAAGAACACGGTGAACGCTTTCAAACGATACTACTGCTCATCAAAAGAGTATACCTACATATTTATCTATCAATTTCAAACGTCATCATCTCCCTAGCCTTTTCTCAAATAGCTTGAGGTCGGCTTCTAGTCTAATACGATGCGGTTTACTCGTGTCTTACATGGAGCGACTGCCTATCAGACCACCACAACCCAGTTACTGAAATACTCCGTGGATAGAATTATGGTCAAACTACAGATAGTTTGACCATAATTCTCCACAGACGCCAGAGTGACTGAATATCTGTAGCGACTTTTAAAGATCTAAGAAAGGCAGCCGTTACCAACGGCATAACGTGCTTTCCGAGGCACGTTGTGTCAGTAAAGTCTTAGATAAACTAGAAAAGTAAATGTAAATTAAATAATTCCAATTGATAATTTCCGGGTTTCAAACCCGTAACTCTAAGCTTGAGAGGCGGTTAATCACTAACGCCCGTTTTCAATAAGCTATGTATCTAAAGTTGAAGCTACTAAAGATAAACAAATCTATCCTTTTGCCCTTACCTGCTTTCCTATAACCTACCGACGGTTAGCATTTCCTACCAAAAGTTGTGGATTGATAGATATAATCTTACGCTAGTTAGTTACGCCAGTTAGCTATCCCCAATAAACATTTGGGGATAGCTATCTATCTATGAACTGCGGTAGGTTCTGGAAACGGGCGTAAGCCATCACGATACTCATCTAGTTCAAACCTTTAGTAATAATCAGTAGCCATTTTTCAAAAATACAATGGTTCAAGGATTTTACAGTTTAACATTTATATTAGACCAGACGCCGTAAGACGAAATATTCTCGTGAATTGTAGGACCTAACGGATGCCATATTTCGCGGCAGGCGTTGAATAAGTTAGCAAGAAACCAAGTTTTTACCAGCGTTGTCTACAAAATGGTGCCATTAGCATAATAGCAGAAGTGAAAGCAACGATTATACAGTTTAAAGGGGGAGGAATTTTTAACTTGCAAGTTTGCGAAAATGAGGATTTTCTTGTGATTTGTGTAATTGCTCTGATTTAAGATAAGAATTTATTAAATTATTCTGCGGTTGCTAAATGCGTATAATTGAATTGCCTAGTCGTTTTAATAAAATTAAGGCGAAAAATAATTTAGTTGCTCAAATAATTATGTAGAGCAGCGAAAAACGAAAGGTAAGAGTACCTGCCTAACTATGTGAGATTGTTTAAACCGCGGCCCTGGATCGGAAAGGGCAATTGAAGGAACAAGCTGGGTTTTATCGATAAACTGACCCTCTCATCCACCCAGAAGTTGTTAGATGTTGCTCCAACCTTAATAAAAAAAGTGGTTTCCTTGTTCGAAGTCACGTATTTAATCCCACGTACAATTACTAGGACCCTCTGCAACTGTGTAGTAGGTACGTGAACAATATTTAACTCAAACTATTTACTCAAGTAGGTAAGGCTAAAGGTAAAACTACAAAGTGCACACGTGGGTCACGTACGCCGATCTGGGCGCGTCGGTCTCCATGCATTTAATATCACAAATAGACTTGTAGAGCTACATTAGGTCTACGCCACGCGACGCTACCTACAACTCAGGCGTCACCCACGTCGTGTGCGTCGGTCTAATGTAGGCCCCACTTTATGGTTCGAGTTTTGATAAATGAAATCAATTCCTTGGTAGAATCTCACCTTCCATCTGACAGGAGGAATGGCTTCTCGACTGTCGCCCGCGGTGGTTGAACTTCGGAGTTTTCTGAAACAACAGACCATTTTGACTAACTTCATTATAATCAAGTCATTAATCATATGAAACTCGAGAGGAAAAATATCCAGGAAATACTCGTGTCACATTTCGGACCCGTAGCTCCCCTGGAAGTTACCCCTGGGGGTGTCACGGGAACTAGAAATCGGACCCGTGCTACCCTCAAGTAATTTAGTGCAGTGCTTGGTATTTACTGCTATAACGAACATTGATCGAAACGGCGACTTTCTCCGCTAAAGATATTTTTATAATATCTAAATACTTTGTACTAAGAAAATACACGTGGAAAAAGCAGGCTGAAACCTCACGTATTACCGGAAAGGGTTAAAAAGTAGCTAAAAACATCACATGATTAATGGACGACCCCGAAGCACGGAAAACAATAACAAACTTAATGTGACAAATAAATTTTCAATGAAATAATTGGTTATTAAAATCTATTTCACACAACACTTGATTTGATTATATTTTTTTCTAGAAAACGGGGATTATGCAATTAACTAGCTTTGAACAATTCAAAGCTAGTTAATTGCAAGTTATCTCATACTTTCCTATACTTTCAAAACTTACTCCTGTATCATAATGTGGTTAAAAACCTTAAAACTCACCATAACTCCTCTCTGTAGGCCGTACAAATATTTATCCCGTAATGGAGAGAGAAAAAGGAGTTGGAGTGACGGGAAAGAAATGGAAGAAAAAATAGTTTTGCACCGACCTTGGGGTAATATGGGACAAAATCAGGAAGAAGAAGATGGAATTAAAACTATGACACGCAACACAGTAGCCAAACTCTTAACCACTTTACCAACCGTACAGTCTCGTCGTCTTTATGACACAAAGTTTATGCGATATTAAAGTTAATCCCGAGTCCCGAGTGTGTAACAGGTGAAATGAGCTGGCACGACAAGTTACTAATGTAATTAAAGCGTTGTTGCCTCCACGCTAGTTAGCTTAGACTGGCGCAGGTTGTAATAGGAATATAGAAGACCTTTAAAGTAGGTTACGAATAATTTTATGAAACGGCTGTGCTGTGAATTTTGTTGACTTGAAAATTCTTAAATATAGTCAGACGGGTGAATAGGAACGAAGGAGTGAATAGAGACAAACATTTGAAGGTTTTTTTTAGGTTATTTATCGGATTTTTTTAGTATTTATTTGTTGTTTTATAATTTAAGAAATTAATATTGTAAATATATTACGCCAGAGTGAAAATCCTGATCAAACTTTTGCCTCTGTTGACCCCTGCGTTCCTATACACCCCGTTTAACGGTACCTTTCTAATTTAATATGCAAATTAGATGACTTTGACTGACCTGTTGGTGTAGTGGTTAGTGGACCTAACTGCTATGTCGTGGGTTCGATTCACAGAGTACACTATATGGTTCGATTCAATGAGCAAGATCATTTGTTCTATGTTTGGGTGTATTTTATCTGAGTATATAAATTAAGCAGACGTATGTTTAAATGGGTATAGGAGTAGGTTAGAGAAAGATCACAGTTAAAAGTAACCTTTGACGAGTAGTTTTGCAAACAATATTAAAAATTATTCCCAGTAGAATGATGAAGACTACCACGAAAAAAATAAGAATATTAACAAGAGCCTCAAAGCCTCAAAGTTTTACTTCATTCATTTTAACTTTTCGACATAATACGATTACATAAGAGAGTGAAATTAATTTCGGAGGCAACTCAATTATTTAGACTTACCGATTTCCTCGGGTTTCGGTCGGCAATTCTCGTCCGATTCCATTTTTGTTTTATTTCTCAGTCTGCGAACAAAGGTTTTTATTGTAAATTAAATTTGTCATTTTTTAATCAGTTTTTTAGAATTAAGCATAGGCTTGAAATAATATTATTAAGTGAAATCACACACACAATTTTGCCTTTTCTCTAAAAGAGGGAATGGGCTATAATCCACCATGCAGGCCTAATGCGTGTTGATGGGTGTCACATGTCTTCGAATATTTGGTTCAAGGACATGCCGGTTTTCTCAAGATGTTTTCCTTTACCGTTTTGAGAGCAATGATGATGAAATAAATAATGCAAAGTATGTTTAAACCTGCGATGTACGACTTGTAAGTCGGGCCACTGGGCCATTTGTGCTATCGTCTACAGTTAAAAGTTTTAATTTCATTGAACAATTGGGACGATTGTCGACAAAGTTAGACCTTTGTATCATTACAGCTAACTCGATTCCGGATCGGTACGGACCTTTGAGTCATTTATGTGCTTTCAAAGTTTTCAGAAGCGTCCGGATTGTAAATTTAACAAAATAACAGAAGGAGTATTATAATTAGAATGACGTATTCCCGTTTCGCCACCCAGATTTTCGGCATAGGTATTTTGGATTGGGATTTTGTCTACCATCCAAAATATCGATTGGTGCCAAATCGGGAATAGCTTGGGTACCGAAACTTTTGGTGCTGAAACGGGACTTCATTAGAATAATGGTATAAGCTCAAGAGATGACGAACACTTTTTCGACAAAACCTAATAAAATCGACAAGTTAGATCACTCTACAAAGTTCCTCATTATATTCTTTCTTAGAATATGCCAAGGAAAAAATATTTTAAGCAACTTTTCTTTACTTATCTAACTTTACCACAATTTAGCATGATTTTGTTTACCTACTATTTATAATGTATCAAAGCAAAATTTCAGATTCCTGGAATATAATTTTTCTTTCATATTATTGCTGTTATTACGTTTTTTTTGCTTGCTTAGGTTTATTGTTATTATTTTTATTTTGTTCCTCTATCACGCTTCTTTATACTCAACGTCCTGTATTTTGAGAGGTCTGGATATTTATGCTTACAGCTCGTCCTGGTACATGAGCCAGAGAACCACTGATGTTTTTATCATATTCGAGTATGTATCTAGTGTGTTAAATAAATAATTATTAAAGAAAAAATATTAGAAAATCTGTAGCGACAGGCATAACTAGGAAACTATTTCAAGCAATATTAAAAATGAATGACACGCATGTCTGCTATCCTAAGTATTTTAAAACTAATAACAGAAGAAAACATTTTTCAGAAGAAAATCTAAACACCTTGTAAATTATTACTCAAAATATTTTAAAAATTTCGGGTAACATGGGAGAAAAAGTATTTCTTCTGAAAACCGTTGGGTAAATGGGCATGATAAAATAATTCGTCTAGATGTAGAAAAATGATTTGATAGCTATCAGACAGATTCAGCACCTTATTAACGATAAAACTTTCCGGTTGACATTTTTGTAATTGCACCCAGGCCGCGTAAAGCGTTGCGTTAGGTTTCTGAAAACAAAAATCATTCCAATAAAATGCTAAATCTATGTGATACGCGTTTTAAATGTCAGCCAGATCGTATCAGATCCTATATTTATTTATTTAAGACTTCATGCACATAAAAGTATAGAGGCGGCCTTAACACTTATATAAATATAGATGATCGTCCGAAATAAATCGATATTATAATTAATGCTTTAGGCATTTTCTTCTTATCTACCAGTAGTTATAATTACTATGTTGCCGCACTAATTAAAAGCACAGTAATTTTTTTTTTTCATTCCCGCTCTACCGGTCAACTTTTGTATTAAAAAAGACAGCACTGTGGTAGGTCTGCACAATAAATAAATAACAGATATTTCAAATAGATTGTGGTATTGCTAAATTAAGTCGCTTATAATAATAAAATACGTATACATATATGCTAATATTATAAACTAATAAATACTAAATCAATATATAAATACCTACTAAATTAACTTCTCACGTATGAGTCGCGGCAGACCAAGAAGGAAATGGCGAAAAGTTCCTTAAGAAATAGCAAGAAGTGGCTTAAAGCCGGAAACGAAGAAAGGAATGGATTGAGGCTTTTGCCCAGCAGTGGGACAGTATAGGCTAGGTATAACATAATAATTATTTACTTAAAACACAAGGTAATTGTCTTACTTTATAACTTAAAATACAACAATTACGACGACGACCGAACTAAGTATACGAGTATCTGCTTATGTTAGAGAATGTCACAAGTTTGAAGAGGGGATCGTTGCCTCCCTTACGTTTACAACCCTCATCCAACTAGGGGAATTCAGGATCATCTAATCTAACGATCTGTTCCAAGTTTCGGTTGTTTTGACATCGTACGAGTACATGGGTTTGGCCATCAGCTGTTCATATAAGCTTATCGTTATTAGAGGAGAGGTGGCATGAAAGGGACGCGTATTGAAAGGGACAAGTCGAATAACTTGTAAAATAAGAAACGTCTCGAAACGAGAATATTGCTGTTCTGTGGCAATCCCTAAGCCCAACCATTCGTACCTAACGTCCCACTCCTATCATTTCAAACATGACGACGGCGAGCAAGTATTCGTAATCGTAAACAAAAGTAAATTTTCGTTGTTCTTTAGAAATGGTTTGTAAAATGTTGTAAATGGATAAACATTGTTTTACCAATGTTTTCGGTCGACTTAGTTAACAACAGATACGAGGACAAAAGTTCAGTAAACTTTTATTCATTGGTAGTAGGTTTTAAGGTTATTTTTATTAATTTTGTGTCATATTTATGAAAGGGACACAAAAAATGGTTATGAATGGGACGTCCCTAATTTGTGCACAATCTCTGTAACATCTAGAATCTGGCTAACAAATGACTAGTTTTAAGCTCTTCTTATTATCATGTTGTGCAATAAAAAGTATTCTATCTGTTTGTCTATCTTTTTTGTTGATTATATGGTAATATTTTTGTTATTATTATTTTTGCAGTTTCAATTTACCAAGAACACTTGTAGAAGCACACAAAATTGAAAAAGCTATGAATGAAACTGTATATGAGCATTATTATTGTCTTAGTCTCTCTTATATATCTTAGTTGATGATTAAATGTAACCAAGAAACCAAATAATTTAAGACAATTGAGTAAAATTCATATAAAAAATATATAAACACGTCATTGGTTTAAAAAAAAACAATTACAAAACGGTTAATTACTGTTGTATGTCAATTTCTGTATTTTCTACAAATATTTTTACTTAAAATTATTTGTTATTTTATTTTTTTGCTAGTTGTATTACTAGTAAAAATTTCACGATTAGTACCTAACTAGATTTATGTTAGGATAGCCAAATAACCAAACTTTAAGATTGTTGATTGATTATAACTTAAAGAAATAGATATTAAAATATTACCAAACTAGTGTTAATATATTATAAAGTGATTTTACATGGATGTTATGTACTGTCCCTTTCATAAATGAATCCGTCCCTTTCAATACAGCTAATTTATGAAAGGGACAAAATCTACATTTTTTTTAATCGTTAAAATAAGTACCTAAGACAAAAGATATATTCATTATTCACTTTTATTTCTTTAGAAGATGAATGTAGGTTTCTCATTCAGGTTCAACCTATCCAAAATATTATATAGAGCATTCACTAGAGCCTCTAGAACAAAAATGTCCCTTTCATGCCACCTCTCCCCTACTTATGAGGGAATAACATGATATAATATATTATAAATGAATCCATCCGTGCCTCGGAAAGCACGTTAAGCCGTTGGTCCCGGCTGTCATTTGGACATCTTTGGCAGTCGTTACGGATAGTCAGAAGCCAGTAAATCTGACTCCAGTCTTGCCATGAAGTACCGTGTTACCCCAGTTAATGGGTTGTGGAGGTCTGGTAGGCAGCCGCTCCTCGTAAAATACAGGTATTCAGCTAAATCCGGCTTGACTGGAAGCCGACCCCAATATAGTTGGGAAAAGGCTAGGTAGATTTTTTTAATATATTTTAAATGACTTGAATAATTTTATTTACTGCGAGTATGTGCAGTGCAGTCTGTGCATGATATGTATAAGAAAATGAATTTATCTTGGTCATGTCATTCACATAATTTAGAATAATAGTATCTATAGAAAACAATATTTTTCTTCATGGATTACAAATAGCGCATTTTTGTTTGCTCAGTAGGTATAGAATTTTAGATGAACCCAGACAAAATTATTGAGCCAAGTTAAAAAAGGAATCCTAACAATTTAAGACCTAGCGTAAAATATGTACTTAAGTACATTTTTATCATTGCCTAAGGGCAATGGTATTGTTTTCATTTTAAACAACACTGAGAAATTAATATTAATTAAAAATCTTTCAGCTGTTGGCTTATCAATATGCACTCAGACGCCAAAATTTTTGAAATTAGCTTCGCTCAACATAATGAATATTTAATGGAATTGCCGTTTAAAGTGCCATTACGTGCATTAGGTATCGAAGTTATTATTCTATTGAATATTAAAAAAATATTCTTGTTTGAAACATAATTATACAAAGATTAGATAAACTATACACGAGACATTAAAATGTTAACTTAATTAAGTATTTATGCAAAACCTGTATATACCTATATAAAAAAAAATAAACACAAAATACACTCAGGCGTCGAAGGACTTCTCCACATCACTATCATCCATCCGGAAATGTACCCAAAAGACACATGACAGATGACAGCATTGCTACGTCGAATGTCAATGCTATAAATGCTTTGGGCGAATAACGAGCTAGCCTCTGGTCACGAAAAGTGTCGATCAGGCAATACGGAATTCCCTTACAAAGGAGAAGCGCACGGACCCAATGACAAACATTTCGACCCCAACCGGTTCAAAACTTCTCCTTCTTCTTCCTGCCCTTATCCCATATTATTTGGGGTTGGCGCAACATGTTTATTCTTCCATTCTGTCCTGTTACCCATCATGCTATCATCAACTCCCTTTTCTATCATATCAGTCCTCACACAATCCATCCATCTTTTCTTTGGTCTCCCTCTTCCTCTCCACATGTAAATCCTCCGAACGGTTCAAAACTGGTAACTAATTAATATTGTAAGAAACTACGATGTTTGGTATCCAATAAAGAGGATAATAATTTGGAAATAACTTAGCCTATGACAATGTCTGCTAATGGTATAGAATTTTAACGTATTTACATGAAATCTTTCATAAGCTTCGCTTTGAGTTTAAGGAATTTCATCATTTTGTTTGATTTTATTATAATTTTAACCACTAATATTAGCACTGTATTTTGAATATCATTATCTGGCAGGTGTCAAAATGTCATAGCACAGCAGTTTATTTGGTTTATGTGGTAAACTTTTTATAACGTCAAAGCTATACAAGAAAGAGTATTTACTTGTGTGCTTGAATTTTGCATTGAAAGTAGTTCTTTTTTGTTTATTATACTTAGACTAGCTTCTTATAGCGCCTTCGCCTACATAAAAGTAGGTTTCTCTTTATAAACTATGTCCTCCGTTTCATTCCCTTAAGGGATGATATTTAGAAAAAAAACTCTGTAGCTTTAGCGTTCTAGGTCTAAGGGTTTGAAATGGACGTTAATGACATGATTGAGCCAAGACTTTGTATATACCTACAGATATTTATATTTATACATTTATATTTATTTTATATTAATTACTATATTCGTAGAATATTTTCTTTATTTTTTGGATTGTTTAAGATATTACACAAAAAAGAAGAGGGTAAGAACCCGAAACGCAACTACAGTTCATGGCTTATTAAGTTTGCTTTTCCTAAAATCCAGACGTGACTTTGACGTTGCTGTTTTTATATTTTTAACTAATACTGTGCAGTCATTGGCGCATACGAAACACATTTTTACATTCTGATTTTTCTGATACACTGATTTTTGTCTGCACTGCTGTGTTGCATTGACAAAATCCTATATAAATCTACATACGTAAGTCTGTATCGAGTGGAAGCACTAGTATCTGACCTGTGAACTATGGCAATGGCCCTACTACATGCTATTTAAGAGCTACTAGACTCATCATCATCGTCATCATTTCAGCCCAGAGGCGTTCACATACGATGAGACATCTATCGTGGACATAAGTCTCCCCAAGCGTCGCCACAGCGATCGGTCCAGTGTGTCTCGCATGCATCGGATCCCCACGACCCTCACCAGGTTATCGGACTACCTTGTGGGAGGCCTTCCAACACTACGTCTTCCTTTACGAGGTCGCCACTCCAGAACCTATCGGACCCATCGACCATTTGTTCTACGAGCAATCTGCGGGCACTACACTCCTACGCGTGTGCTAAAGACTTAAAATTAAATATTTTAGCTTTCACAAACTTGTACACGAACGAAACGAATACATAAAACTGCTCCTCAATTCTATGAACTCCAAGAACCAAAGATTACATAACTTTACATAATAAACGCGTGCAATTTTGCAAAGGAACGGTTTGAATAGACACTGAAAAGAATACAAATCCCCTACGATCGGTCTGGAACAGCAATCTCCAAGGCAATGAACCTCGGTGAAGCTCTAAAAAGGGTTCCGCATGAATACGTTTGTGTGGGTGCGAACTTTATTAGAAATCTGTATGGCGAGGGAGGCTGGACGGTACCCTTTGGGATGACACTGTGATGCGTACAATTTGAGGCCTCTGTGTGGCAATAGGTGTAGGAATGTGATATACATGGAATGCAATTTGTTATTTTTTGTTATGTAAATAGTTTCTTTTTTAAATAATATACACTAATGGTTGTCTGCGATCCCACTTGATGGTATGCAGTGATGCAATCGTTGATCAGTTGATGGTGAGGTTAAGAGCCTATTCAGTCTTGCTTTTAATACACCCAATTTATAATCAGACGGGAAGACCGCAGCAGGCAAATTTTTCTAGTCCTTCGATGTTCGCGATGTAAACGACGAGGCGAAATGCCTAGTCCGTATTGGTACCTATTCTATTTATGTTTTTTTTTTTAATTTTTACGAAACTATTTATTGCATTTGAATGTATCTGAACTAAGTAATTAAAATAAAGAATCTTAATAAGTTTTTAGAGTCCAATACTACAATTGTAAAGTTGACGAGCTTTGTTTTAATCTAAGTATACGGCCCCTAGACGATCAATTATATTGCGCAATATTGTGAATTGTGCAATATAATTAATCGTCTAGGGCTAATATTGAAGAATGCGCAATGATTGACCGAAAGTTTGAGCGAGTCTAATTTTTATTGCACCATAGTTTCTCATTGCATCGTGTAGGGTCAGTATTGTGCAATATTTTTCAGTCTGTTGTTCGTCATCACGAGGACTATACGCCCTCCGACTCAACACGAAAACATTGTGCAGTACGTGTTGTTGTGCAATATAATTGATCGTTTGGATTAAGAGCGCCTTTCAAACTTATTGTACAATATAAAGTATTGTACAATTTTATTGTAGGTCTAGGGGCCGCCGCTTAAATACATACTCGTGTAATAAGATATGTAATACAATTTCAAATTCTTAAATACCGGAACTATAGAGATGGTTATTTATGTTATCTACTTACTACCTTGAACTTTAGGTACTCGTAAGTATACTCTACCTATGCCGATCAAACTTCATAACTTATTCACCAACTATAAAAGCTTGTCTTGAGGGGTTTGTCGAGACTGTGTTCGTCTTTAATGTTTAATGCCTTAACACTGAATGCTTTTAAAACAAGTGTTCTTTTATGGAGTCAACATTGTCATATAACGACCGTGTGTATGACGTTTATTTAAAGACTTAAGGCCCTTTTACACCGTGTAGTGTTCCACGCGTGTTTCAAGACAATGTCAATGGCCCAACAGGGTCAAAACCTAGACTAGGGCCATGAGTTGTCTGAAAGAAAACAGGTCCCTGGAATGAAGGCAAAGTAGGAACATAGCAGTGGGTTTTAGTCAGTTATAGTCTGACATGCTCTTGGATAGAGCTGGAGAAGTAATTGGATGATTTCACACCTAAAAAAAACGCCTATTCCAACAGCAACGTTAGAGGTGGATAGGTAGTGGGGGGTTTTGTAGCGCCTGTAATAAACTGATTTCTTTCAACAAAGCTGTATGGGAGTGTGAACTCGTGCGGTGTAAAATGGTGTACTTATAGCTGAAGGGTCCAACGATGCGTAGCAAGCTCTCTCTTGTGTGGGCTCGTGTAATGCACACATTTTTTAATTTCTTTTTCTACACAGCTCCACTAACCCCATTCCGCTAGAGCTGGCCTAAACTGGAGGAGGAAAATTAAAAAATCGCAATGATAGGTTTTTTAGTCTGAAGTCTATATAGTCATTGTTGTAGGCAACCCTAATTTACGCTCCAAATAAGACTACTCATAGCCTCTCCCGAATTGTTTTCGACTCAACTATTCCATACACAGTAAAAAGCCAGTACAGGTATTTTCCGGGCCTCAGTTGCAGGAAGTTAGCAGCAAATCGTTTGTCTTCAGAGTCTTTACGTAAACTGCGCAACTTCCTTCCAACATCAAAAACTATGCCAAACGCTCTTTCTGTTGTATTTCGATCTTGTTGCAGTGCAACTAGATAAGCTTGAATAACTTCTAAACTTTTGCATTGGATTCTTAAATATTTGGTTTAGACGATTATGACCATAGTAACTGAACTCGGCGAACTGTAGGCCAAGCACGAATATCTAACGAATTCGAATCGACAATGTATCGACGCCTCGATTCAAAAACAGAGTCTTTCGATAGTAGGCAGCACGAAGCACATTCGAAGCATTATCGAACACTCGATTCAAATTTGAAGGTGACGTCATGCTAATGTAAATAGAGACGCGCCATAGTGAGCAAAATGAACGATTGTTGAATGAATCTTTGCGTTCGAAAACTAAATCAAGTTGTTAATATTTTTTTCTCCGTCGATTAAACGTTTTATTATTATTAAATTTAAATAAAAACTGAATGTTTTATAAAGAAGAGATCCAAAGTTAATTATTAGACATAGTAAAGTAGCATTATCTTCAGCAATATAACATAGTTTCGGAGATTTTATTTAAAAAAAATTACGGGTACCGAACGCACCCACTTGACATTTTTGATTTTGACATCCGACGCGTGAGGGCGCCAAGGCTAAGTTTGTTTATGTTTTGTGACACGTCCACAACAAAAGTATTCCTGTTTTTTTTTCTATAAATAATTAAGTGCTTATAAGTGAATAATTAATTATGAGAACTGTTGAGTGGCATAAACTTTAGTGTGAAGTATTTTAAAGTGCAATGCTATTTCTATTCCAAAAATGGAGATTTGTCTAAACCTTCAGGCGGCCCACGAGGTCGGAATTTTCATACAAATGAAATGGAAGGAAGTAACAAATAAATTCTTCTAATTAACAAATAAAGCTTTATATCTATTTTTAAATTTGGTTTCATTTATGTCCAGTGGGTTAATTCTATTCCTAAGTTTTGCTCTGCGCGCAATTTCTCTATAATGATAAAAAAAAACATATAAACAACTCAATTTTTTTTCAAACACATTAGTTCTATAGGTACGCAAATCGTGGCTGATATCCATAATTTTCTAGTTTTGCCGCCAAAAAATAATATTGGTACCTACTACGTTCATACAGTGGCGGTCTTTGCATTTTAAATTATTTTGGGTCTATTATAATTGTTCCAATAACTTAACAATAATTTTAAAATACTTTTATTCACAGAACTAAACACTAAACAAAACATAAACACGGTTAAAACTTTATTTTTACACTTTTCGAAACCTTTCTCACCGACTATTTTCAAGTGAAAAATGTTTCGAGCATACTCGTTAGCCAGCCTTCGAGACTTTACGTTACCGTACGTCAAAACGATGTTCGTGCTATCAAAAACTCTCACAATTGTTTATAAGTTTCGAGTTTCGTTTACCATGTCGTTTCGATTTCGATTACCAGAGCGCGCTAAAATCATTCGTGCTGCCATATTTTGGTACCTTTTATACCCGATAGGGGCGCTGTACAATTCTCATACAAATGTTACTCGATTTCGATACGAATAACTTTTCGCAAATATTCGTGCTTGGGCTACTGAGCTGAAACGTTTTTCTGCTATTAGATTATCAAAGAAAAAAATGGGGAGTAAAAGAGTAGGCGGTTAAAAAATAAAGTTTTTTTATCACACGTAATTTAGGTTTCTGAATTTCATATTAGCTCAAATGGCTGCTAATCCTATGACAGAATACCCACATTTCAACATTAATTTATGTACAGTGTTCTGTTTATTCCAAAAACCCTCTCTTATCTCCAAGACGTTTTATGACACACATTCTAGACACTTGATATTATCGGGGTATTTGAAATTTTGATGCTCTCGCATTCCACCAAGCTTGATGGGTAATCGTTTGCGGTCGACGCGCGGTGTGCAATTTTGGAACGCGTTGTTGATGTCAGTTAGCCAAGTCAAGTAGTCACTCGTATCTATGTTTCAAAAATCTAGTAAAAGGCTATCTTTAGCTCTAATGGCTTTTGCTTTTTCAACATTACTAGCAGACCCAACAACCGTTGTTATGCCATAATTATACATTTTTGAAGAAAAAAATAGGGGGTAGAGGGGTAAAAAATAGGGTCTCCCTTGTTTAACCAAAAAGATATTGCCAAATTATCACTTCCCAAACAATTTTTCGCATAATTTCATTTGCCAAATTATTACTTAGCAAATAAACTCTTCACAAATAAATGTTACGCAAACCTAATGTTTGACAAGTTAACGTTTCAGCAATAATTTGCTTACCAACTAGTTCTTTTACCAATTTTTATGTAGTCAAACATTTCAGTTGGTATAACATATTTTACCTAAAATAAAATTAGCCAAATTTTGGTATCTTCAGTTTACTGTTTCTGGTTTTACATATAAAAATATGCTTCTGGCACTCGCCGGCCGCTGCCGCGGCACCGCTCGCTTCGCTCGCTCGGCTCGTGCGTGGTTTGGTCACTACTCTAACCTAACCTAACCTATAGTTCTGGTAGCAGTTCGTTTTTCATTCGTCGTTTGTAACCGTCATTATTTTTTTTTCATTACAATTAATTTGATAAACTGTTCATTTTCTAAAGATTTTTTGCCGTAATAAATCATTTGATTTAAGACCAAATGCCTTAATGAAATTATTCTAGGTAATATTCTGCCGAAGTAAAAATTTGACCAAATGAAAATTTCGAACTAAAATTTTTCCAAATATTGCATTGGTAAAATAAAAGGTTTCGAAAATTGCTTTGGGTAATGAAAATTTGGCAAATTCTTTTCGGCAAAACGGCAGACTCCCTAAAAAATAGCTTTGAACCTATTGTTAGACTAACCAAATGTACACAAAAAAAATCTCAAAAATCGGTCAAGCTGTTTCGGAGGAGTTCCGTAATAAACAGTGTAACACGAGATTTTTAGACATTACACACTATTAATAAATGATTTTTGAAGCAAAAGGTTTATGTTCAATTAATTTATTAGCATTACACCACAGACTTTTTCATTATAGTCCAGGAGTCCTCCTTATTTCAGGACAGCACTGTCCATAAACAAGCTACCATTGCACCCATAGATTTAAGTTCGTAAAGTTAAGTTTAAAAAAGTTGTGCTTCTGCATTGATATACATGAAAGTATTATTATTATTTACTTACATACTCCTCACATCTTTGGTGGAAAATAACCCTTACTTTCCAGTAACGCGTCACAACTTTCTGTAATATAAATGTAGTCATAAAGCGGCATTAAACTGTACTTTAGTTGATCTATCGAGGGTTATTGTGATGCTAAAGGTGGGTATCATAAACTGAAAGCTTGCTTACTTAGTAAGTATATATGATACAGGGTAGGGCAGCTTATATTTTTCAGATAGATTTTTGATGTGGCAATAACCCATTTAAAGGATTATTGTAAACTTGTCACATGTCTGATTCCCCACACTTTACGTCGGCGAATGAAAATGAAGTGAAAATGTGACGAGATATATAGAGACACATAGCGAAAAATAAACCGTTTTTAACTCATAACTGTATTTTTGATATAACTAAGAACTACATGACTTGTTGTTTATCCCCATTTTCTTTTAAAGGAAATTATGGGAAATATTTTGATAAATTTGTTTAATTTATCAAACATTTATACATACACAACTTTGCCTACCTATTTATAGATCACCGTAGCCTTTACACGTTTAACCTTTCAGACCAAATGCGGGTAAAAATCGATACTTTATACCAAGCTACAGCCAATAATTGCAGCTCTGATACGATCGATGGGTAAATTATCAACAGCAGTATTGTATCGATAGAAAGCTGGCGTGGGCTGTCACAGCACTATCGTGTGTAGGTTCAATACAATAGTGTCGGGCAAAGCGATGTACACAAAGAACTGTCGATACCCGTTACGGCTCCTGTAGAGAGGTGCGATGTCACAATGCAACAACTATGTATTCTAGAAATTGTTGAGGATTTATTGCTCGTAGAGTAATGTCTTTGACAACGTTCGTTGCATCGTTGTCGGTTTATAGTAGTAGCAATATATAACGTAACAAAAGAACTAATCCTGCAATGTGCAATTAAAGATTTTCGCGTTTAATACAAGACACAAGAACAGCCCGAAAATCATCTAACGGGCAGTTGACCACCAGACACCCGTCTGGTGAAAGGATCCTCCCTTTTGAACGGAGTTATATGGGAATTTAAACTGGTGACCCTCGATAAAGAACGTCAACGCACCTCCAAATACTATCGCTCCTATCTGTGTCTCCTTCACTATTCCCTTCGTTAAAGTATCATGAATCTTACATTGAGGAATCAATTTACGATTTGCCAAATTGACCTGAAAATGGTTAGATTGTTGGTTTAGGACAATGAAGGGCTGTGAATAATTGATGTAATGTTGGCTTAACACACTCCATTTCATTAATAAGAGTAGGATCTGTTTCAGATAGAATTGATGGACTCATAACTTATTCAAAATACTGGCCCACGCTTCGCCCAAGTTTATTGAATGTTCTTGTTTATATATAGAGATCTATAGTTTGGAACGTGCCACTAGCTCCATATTTTTGACTGACCGGCTCCTTGATAACTCAAACGCACCTGTAAATGTTTTTAATTGATTGTAATTAATAAATACTTTGTAAATGAAAGAAAGACTGAAAGAAAGGAAGAAATAAAAATATATTATTTGACAAATAGATACACACAGATAGAAAGAGATAGATTTAAGAAATTAAGTATTAAAAAAGAACGCTGATACAACGGCGGCGCCAAAAAAGTTCAGTTGAGCAATAATGCAAGATAGAACCAAAACCAGCGTCAGGTAACTTCATGTTACTTACCTAACGCTGGTTTTCAACTGAATGTCACTGAGAATATAGGGCAGTTATTTATCGAGATTGAAATTTAATATTTTACTCTAAGCCAAGCAACTTCCCAAACCATTTTCTGCAAGCTGCTTCTCACAGTAAAATCTACACAACAAATGAGACAAATAAACTATCACCAACAATCTGAACTTAGGAAGTAAACCTAATTGCATTACGAAGTCTGCTTGTTAACGTCAAAACATCCCTGTTAACCGCAGACCGGCTTCAGGAAATAACATTTCCTCTAGAATGCAAACCGGGGAGCGCAGACGCGACGGCTGCACCATTATTCATCTTGTTTTGAGGAATACCTCGTAAACAACTTGCTGCTTTCCCAGATTAACCTTTGAAACTCACACCCTGGTTTAAATTCTATCGTATTTTGGTTGGCAACTTTATACATAAATCATTGTTTGTTGTAAAGTTTTGAGTTGCTAGATGGTTGACCTCTGGTGTTGTCCACTTGTTGTTTGTAGATATTGTTTCTAAAGTTCGTTGACCTTTAATTTTCGTAGCTATTTTGAGTATTTATGAAAAACACCCTTGAGTTGTAGCTGAAATATTGGTGATATTATGGTAAAACCGTCACGCGTCTGTTGAAATCTGGCATTCGAAATCCAGCTCGTTCCATCATCGGACCACAAAACCACTGGTACCTGGTTAATATCCCACCCGTACGTACGGAACACTTTATTTGTGCGAATAGAGGTCTGAAGTGGAATTCCCTGCCAGAATCTGACAATGAATAGATTACTTCAAAGCAAGTGTACCTACTTCAACGTCGACCACAGCATCGCCACATCAAGTGAAATAGTGATCAAACACGATCCTATCAATAATACAAAAGCTGAGACTCTTGATTCGTAAAAGTTTTAGAGCTTTTGTTCATTGTTACTTAATATTGTGCCACTAAAGACGATTTGCTTCCTTTTATCTTTTTTTTAACAAACCTAACATACAATTTTATTCAAAGAGCGAATGACTAGAACATTAAAACTTAAACTAAACTAAGTAAATACTTAAACTGTCCTGTATGTATAGTAATCAGTATATATTCTACTGACTAAACATAATATAAAAGACTGTTAGCTTAGACAAACAAAACATAAGAAGATTTAACTGGAAAAGCGCTCGAGACTCGAGCACTGCGGTGCAGTTATGGTCCAAGATAAACTAAAATTATATTGTCACTGCACAAACATAGCCTCAATACTCGGTATCAAAGCCACGGCGTTCTCAGTGCAAAAGCTAGTTTATGAGAAACTATCTAAACAGGACGTATACAGACTGAAACATAATAAATATCCTCTAGACATGCGTAGACTTGAAAACTATTTATAGACTGATGATTTCCATAAATCCCAAGGTGAAAGTTCTACAGTTTAAAACAAAATCGTAATCTAAACATAATGTCTAATTGAAGTGAAGTTACGATTAGTAGTAACAAATATAGTGTGCTTTTCTAAAAAACCTTCTCGCTTTTGCGTATTACAACATGAATGAAGTGGAAACCGAATTTAGAGAAACATTTACTTTATAAAACTCGTTATATATACAATTTTGCTTAGTTTAAATGCAGGTCGACGGATTTACATTCAAATTCTCCTTCCAAAGAAATATGGTTGTATTTTTTAAAAGAGGTCCTCTACTTACTGTTAGGGAACTGCGGGATCGTTTGAAAGAGTTTCTGCGACCTTAAAACGTAAAAGGAAACCGAAATAACACAGGTGGGTTTAGTCAATTATATCCGAAGTGTAAGTATAGTCCCGGTATAAAAAGTATCCAATTTGCTATTCTAGGACATGGCCGGCTTGTATTTATCTTTCATTTAAAATCAGCTGTTCGAGCATAAAGGAGTATCAAACATACATGATTATATGTATACAAACTTTCGCTTTTTATATAAGAAGTGAATCAGACATGATAATATCCGCAGGGGTTTTTTTAACGTCGGTTACGTTACCGACATCACCAGAAGAATCGCTAAACTTAAATTGCAGTGGGCAGGTCTTATTGCTAGTAGAAC
Source organism: Mythimna separata (assembly GCA_030763345.1). NCBI lineage: Eukaryota > Metazoa > Arthropoda > Insecta > Lepidoptera > Noctuidae > Mythimna > Mythimna separata. The sequence continues at coordinate 4,872,628 of CM061173.1, read as the reverse complement.
AGATCGCCTTTCGGTCCGAAAAGTTCTGGAGTGGTAACCGCGTACCGGAAAACGCAGCGTTGGATAACCTCCTACAAGACAAATCGTTGATCTGGTGTGGTTTGCGGGAATCCGATAGAAGCGAGACGCACAGGACCGTTCATTATTGCGATACTTGGGAGAGGACTACGCCCAACAGTGGACCTCTTTCGGTTGAAATGATGATCATGATAACTATGATGATACGATGATGATGATATGAAAAATTGCCATCATAAAAAAACCTAGTAATTTATATCTGGCCGATATATTTTCTCCACTACATATTTCGACATATTGTATAGGCTTAGGAGCCACAAATTTTATTCGAGCAAAAAAGTTTATTTTTATGTTAGTATGAAGTACAACAGAATTCACAACCGTTGAAGATTTACTTCGGTTCTTTATTTACGTTCGTTTACACGCTTTCATCAGTATTTATGCAATAAATGTTATAATTTACCTGTGCGCCGACAAGCTTTGTACATGTGGTTTTGAGTGCTTCTGGCGTTAAAGCTTGCTTCATTTTCTGTTTTTGGCTGTAGTGTACGTAGGATTATGCTTTATTTTCAGTGTACGTTTACATGAAAAGTTGGAATAGTCCCTAAGATTAAAAGTGTGTCTACTTATTTTTAGACTAAGTATAGAAATGACTAAGTTCTACCAATGGGCAACCATTCATCGCGTAGTTTTTATAATAATAATAATAACTACCGGAGACATATAATTAAGGACGGGACGGTTGACGTGTGTCGGGCATGCCATCTTCCGGGAGAGTCCATTAGACATATTATCTCTGGTTGTTCTCGTCTGGCTAACGGCGAGTATTTGCACAGGCATAACCAAGTAGCCAGGATTATTCATCAGCAACTTGCTCTGAAATACAAACTTGTGGAATCAGAGGTACCGTATTACAAGTATGTGCCCGACCCAGTTCTCGAAAATGACCATGTCACGCTGTACTGGGATCGGTCTATCATCACTGACCGGACTATTGTAGCCAATAAGCCGGATATAGTGGTGATAGACCGATTAGCGCGCCGCACAATGATAGTCGATGTCACCATCCCGCATGACGAGAACCTCGTGAAAGCCGAGAAAGAGAAACAGATTAAATATCTCGACTTGGCACACGAGGTTGTCGACATGTGGAATGTGGACTCGGCTGTCATTGTGCCGATTGTTGTGACCGCCAATGGCCTGATGGCCAAAAGCTTCGACGACCACCTGTCGAAGCTGTCGTTGCGCGGTTGGATCAAGGGCCTGATACAGAAGGCAGTTCTCCTGGATACGGCTCGTATCGTGAGGAGGTTCCTGTCTCTGGAGCCCTAACCACCGGTAGCTTAGACCCTGCTCCCGCTAACGGTGGCATTCTATTTTTTATATTTTTAAATGTTTTTTTAATTATTTTTGTAAGAAATATTTAAAAATATATTTAATATGTATTTTAAAAATAAATAAAGAAATAATAATAATAATAATAAAACTTTATTGCAGACCATAAAATCCATAGTGTTACAAGTAGGTAAATATTAAATAATTTGGGCACGAATAAACGCCCTCAGGATGTTAGAATCCTGTTTGCCTGCAATAACCTGCTGTTAGTGCTACCCCGGACTCTACCTAGTAAGCATGCGAGTCGCTTGCGCATGATGGCATGGAAGCCATCTACCCTGGCATCCGCAAACATACCGGAGGCGCTACAAAACCTGGGCAACCCCAGCAACATCCTAAATCCATTGTTGTATTGGACACGCATTTTATGCATCCCACGTTATAGACACAGATACCTCATTCTGCATGAGGTATATTGTTTAAAATTACCGTTCGGGCGTTTGAGCATGTGAAGGAGCAACAAATTTATATTTAATCTTTCGTCTTTATAATTTACTGGGATAAACCACAGCGAGAACGATTGTTGATGCTGTTCGAAAAGTGCCACAGCTCTGGAATTTAAAGAGTCACTTTAAATAGCACAGGAAAGTTTAAGTTTTAGAAAGTCTGACATTTTCTCTCATTCTAAGCAGAAATAATTATTTGATGGATTCCCCAAAAAATCGAATTGACTCATATTGTAGAAGTACTGTTTTTTTATTATTATGCATAGGCTCGAACGTAATGTAACCCGATTATATTCTTTTATGTTATATCATCTGATTTACAAACGAGATAAGCCTAACCAATTACTACGATAATGTGTTTACAAACAAAATGGAAACACACAAACCGGCGGTAAAAATAATGGCGTAGAATAAAAGAATGACAAAAACATGAAAGGAAATGTGGAAATAAATGAGAATGTGGCGTGTTTGTTAATTATAATGTATAGGTGTACAGGTTACAGTGTCACGTGGAAACAAAACCTACATTATAACGAACATGAGCGTGCCAGACGAGGTATAATTTTATTTTCGTTAAGGTGAGTATAGACTACAACATTAAGAGGGCTGTCACAATTTTTGATGAATTTCAGCGTTTTATCCGATTTTTGACGTGTGACGATGCTTTAGATATAGCCATAAAAAAAAAAACAAAAATATGGATAAGAAAGTTTGATAACTTATCTTGGGAGTGCTTTAAATAAATATTTGAATTTGTTTACCTACATCAGTAAAATCCTTGTCTCCGCAAAGGATGTTTTATAAAATGTTGCTTTTGGGTATCTTTTGACGCCTTGGTACACCGAAGATATTAAAGTTTAATCATTTATAAAAATGTCTATGATACAACTGTATCTTCTACATTGGAGTGCTGAAACCACTTTATTACTATTCATACAGTAATACACCAAAAATAATTCTGTAAAACCAAGATCTACTGACAGTTTTCCGTACGAAACTACAATTTTTATCTACGAAATTATAATCCAAACTCAAACAAAAAAAATTAACCAACTAAGGTGGTATTTCTATATATCTTGAAAAAAATAAATTGGGCTATTTAAAAGTTAAATAATATTTTTAAATAATTTTTGAATGCAATGCAAAAATCGAGCGCGACTGCTGCCGCCCGTCGTTTAATTTACCTATCGTCTGTTTTTTATACCCTGAGACTATATTGACACAGGAAATGTCAAAATTACTATAAGATGATGCCAGTTCTTTTGTGTTGTAATGGCATTTCTGTCAAAACGCTCAAATTTAAGAAAAATTGTAATAGCGCCCTTAACTTGTAACAGAACAACGAGCCGCTCGATGATATGTTCTAGTGTATCATCCTTTTACGAACTAAACGTCGAGCACGCTCGCCTCTTTGTTACAAACCAACGAGCATATTGGTGTAGCATTTCGTCGAGCGTATTGGTGTAAAGGTGAGTATAGACTACAACATTTACTTGTAACAAAACAACGAGCCGCTCTATCATATGTTCTAGTGTATCATCCTTTTACGAACTAAACGTCGAGCACGCTCACCTCTTTGTTACAAATACAAACCAACGAACATATAGGTGTAACATTTCGTCGAGCGTATTGGTGTAACATTTCGTCGAACGAAAGAATAAAAAAAGAATGAACGCAAGGTACAACAAAATGTTGGTAAATGCACACTCGCTGTGAGCATTTACCCATACCATAACGCCGAGCATTCGCAGGAACGTTACATTACATGGAAATGCTTTGGAAACTGAGCTTATGCCTGTATTGTATCATTCGTAAGAACGTTACATTACACAGAAATGCTCCAGAAAATGTTGTAGTCTATATTCACCTTTACAATAGCATACCCCGTGTTTTTGTTTAACATGTTGACAGTCCAAGCCTACGTGAAATTGGTTGATTTCAACCTGTCGACTACAAAGTACTGGTTTGTCAGCGGTTAACCAACACGCAAATGGTACGTAATTTGGACGAAAACCTATACAAAGGTTAACAAGTAATTTCTTTGTTCAGCAATTTGGCAATAGTTTGTTACGGATACCGTGGGCTGGATTTATGTCAATCTTAACTTAATCTTGTCCTCGGGGACCTGAGACTATCTCATCTAGTTAACTCATTACGAAACAGGCTCTTTAATCTTAATCTGTGTTTAATATGTCATTCACTTTAATTTTTAGAGTGCAGTACCCTAGTAATAGGGTATTATTAAGACTCAGCTCACCGTCCGTCTGTCTGTCTGCCTGTCCGTATGTTTGTCAGCGGACTATGACTTATAAACTGTAAGAGGTAGTCTGTTGACATTTTCACATATTGTATATTATTGTATACTATTGCCATTAACAAATAATAAAATTAAAATAAAGTTTCAATTTAAAGGGGCTTCCCATACATGAAACGTTATTGTATCTGCGTATCCTGCTCGATTTTAATATTATACTACGTAACTCTTCGTCGTCCCATCATCATCATCATTTCAGCTGAAAGACGTCCGCTGTTGGACATAGGGCACCCACAAGTGTCACCATAACGACCGGTCCTGTACGACAACCCTCACCAGGTTATTGAATCGCTTTGTGAGACGTCTTCCAACGCAGCGTCTTCTTATAGGTACACTCTCTCTCTTTGGATCTTTGATTTGGATAAGGTAGGGCATGTATCCCTTAGGGTCGGCTCACAAAACATCTTAATATGCTAGTAGAAATAAATTCTTGATTTTGAACCTTCAAAAGACATTTAACTACGTAGGTACTATAAGTAAGGTACTAATAACTTCACATGTTCCAGTAAATGTGGCTTTACCGTCTGACAGAATTAGAGCCTATGATCACCCAACCGTTAACTACACACCGCACAGTTCTGAAAAGTGCGTGAATAAAATGTACGTACAAAGTGAAAACATTCCATTTGAACCGAGCCATGTATCAAATTGTTGAAGCAGTAGTAATCGGCCGCCCGCGACCCAACGAAGTAGGATGATGTAAATTATGTATGCTCAGGTAAACAGCATCCGAACGCGTCAATTTGGAAATCTTCCGGCGGGTATGGAAAAATCTCTGCGAGAGTTAAAAGGGTTGCGACATCGGGTGATTTGGTAACGGGATTTAATGGGATAAATATTAGATTTAGATTTAAACTTGCACTTTGCCCCTGCCTTCGTTTGCAAGAATATTATTTTTAATTTAGTTTAGTTATTTAGAATTTGTGGCAATTTTCAAGTTGATTAAAATTAGAAATAGAAATAGTCTACACAATCTTTAGCGAAATTTTAAGTTCGTAATCCCAATAGTTTCAGCTGTGCATCGACGTGTTAGTCAGTGTCTCCTTTTAAATAAAAGATTTGAGTAAGGGCCTCTTTCACAATGTCCGAGTAACCACTACTTCCTGAATAAATTCAAAAATGGAACAGAATTTGTATGAAATTATCTGCCAAGTAAGTTACTGGAAACTTAATCATAGGTGGTGAAATGGGCCCTTAGTGTTTTATTTTATGACTGTAGAATTTACTTCATAGCGTGATATTTATATTTTTTTATTTTCCATCAATACCATCAATCAATTAATTTTTCATATACTTGTACTCGTACCTACCAAATACATTGAGTTTACTTCTTGCATGGTTAATATTGTACAATTTCTGTTCGCGTGCAAACATATTATTAATTTATAAGTCTCTTGGCATAACGTAGTGACCTATGAACTTTAAGATTTGTATTCACTACCGATGTTACACAAATAACAAATGATTATTATACAGTACCTATTCAGAATATTGAATGAACTGTTCTGTGGTTTATGCTCCAAGGAATCGATAGACTTCATGTCAGCCACAGAAATCCATTATAGTGTTGTGGGAAGCGTAACCAGAGAACCCAGTATAATCTAACTTAGGTGGGAGTGGATAGTGGATAGTATACATTATGGTGGTTAGTCTTAGTCTGTAGCGACTTCTATAACGTCACAGAAGAACGAATCCTGCATCGCGGAAGGTAAGTTCTCCGCGCGATTAGAACATATAGAACAACCCAAAATCATCTATCAGGCAGTAGCCCACCAGACATAACACCCGTTTGGTCGGAGGATCCTCTCTTTTCAATGAAGGCATGTGGACTTTTCTCTCTGTTCCGTATATCCCAAAAAGTCGTTCATTCATGAAGTTCAGCTAGGATGTTCATACAGAAGGTGTCGCTACATTGTCACATGTTTTAACCTAGAACCGCAACTAACTGCAAGGACATCAAAAGACGAAGATATTTAAATGCTATAAATAAACTTCACAACGATCCGATCGCGTGTTTCTAATCAAAATGATACGTGATCAATGAAAGTTTAATTGAACACAGTTCAACAATGTCGATTTCTATGTGTTGACACTAGATAGGTATTTACAAAATACACTTTTTGATACTTGATATCAGATTCATCCGAGAGGCATTTAGAGGGTAAGGGACCTTTCTGTAGGTCTATATGATGTATGTATTTTCTCCCAAACCTCGTGTGGATTTAAGAGAAACTGACATATCAAGGATGACTAGTGCCAGAAGTTTAAACGATTTGACAACGAACTCACGATATTTCAATTGTGTACATCATACACTTCAACGCAAAGGAGACAATTTCTTTTGTTTGGGGAATAGGCCCACTACAAATTGTGGCGTATAGCAATGAAATGCACGTTAGTTTATTGCTTATAATCTATAGATTACAGTGGTAATATTAGCAAAACTGTATGAAACCGGAATACAGTGAAATACGACAGTCAAAACATGACTCTCATAATAACTTAAAATCTCACAAGAGCTATTGTCTTATGAGTGGATAGGTCTCCTTGGTATTTTAAGTCAAAATACTGCACTTTTCAATAATATATAGTATAAAACAAAGTCACGTCTGTACTACGTGACAGATTTTGATGTGATTTACACGACTTGATAGACTTATTCATGAAAATGGATTAGATGATGAGATTCATTTCGAAATAGCGCGGTTTTTGCCGGCCAATACTGTAAATCTAAAATAATAAGGTGATGTGTTATAAGCTGGTTGAAAAAAAAAACACATAGGTACATCACAAGAAATATTATTACTGTTTATCTCTTAAAAGCAGTATTTCATCTAAAAAACCGGGCAAGTACGAGTCGGACTCGCGCACTGAGGGTTCCGTACTAACTTACCTATGAAAACAATTCAATTCTCGAATCGAGTCTTGAAGATTTTTCAAAAAAAAAAATTGTGACGTAAATACACATTTTCAGTTTTCAGACTTTATTCTATATTTGTGCTAAAATTACCATGCTTCGTACCATAATTTCAAGATTCTAGGTCAACGGGAAGTACCTTATGAATTTTGATTCCTTTGACAGTGTCGAAATGTACGTTTTTTTGCAACATAAACGGGCGTATCTTCTTTTCCCGTCAACTTACAAGTTTGATATTTACACAGTTTCAAGGGAATGCGGACTTGAGTATATAGTTTTAATTTCAACTTGATACCTTTACGCGTTCTCGAGATAAAGGGTCTTGACAGACAGACAGACGGACAACAAAGTGATCCTATAAGGGTTCCGTTTTTTCTTTTTGAGGTACGGAACTCTAAAAAGATGCAGGTGGCTCGTCCTCACTTTGACGCCGTGCCCAAGATAAATACCACACTATACACATCACATGTGCACAGCAACCAACAGCGCGTCTGCCCACTTAACAATTACAACAGTATCCAGCAAGAGCAGCTCTATTGTTAGTAATTGATGGAGTGGTGTCAACTAATATATAAATATAATAAGTTTTCCTACTTGTGTGCCTTGATTGTATCCTATCTTGTAGGAGATAATTATTTGGACCTTAATCATGGACAGGTACCTCGATTTTAAATTGTCCGGAGGCCCTGACATGCTCTCCATAGTATGAACGAGATTGTTTGATTTGATAAATTCCTAGAGAAAATAGAGTTAGGTCCTGGAATGACAATTGAGGAAAATCATCCAGCTCTGGAAGGTTGAAGGCTGCTGCTGGGTGTGGAAACTGGACCACAGAGTATCTGCAACGGGCTATTAATTACGTTTTGTTACACGGTGATTTTGAAAATAAACCTAAAAACGCTCCTAACAAGTATTTTTTGCCGTAATACTATTTTACTATTATTTCATTATTCCGGTTACGTATCGATATAATTTTTGGTCAGTTAATTATAACAAGATGAACACTTTTTTCATGTGCAATATCATTAATAAACGTTACCGTTTAACAGGGGGCCGAAAAAAAATTGTCTCCTTTTTGACAATAGTTATTGCTGAATGAATATCACTTTGTTTTTAGAACGTAAATAAAGTGGAACGACGGTCTGACCTGGTCTGGAGGAGAGCTAGTCTTAACCAGGCATTGTGATGAAGATCATGAAAGGGATGTCATTATATCCAGTAGAGAAAGAATCTTACCTGAGCATGTTGTACTGAGCCAGTGCACTGAGCGTGTGATGTGGCGAAGGTGGCGGCAGCACGGGTGGTGGCACACACTTGCCCGGACCTTGTAGCACTCGGATGCCCATGCGGACGGTACTGCGCCGGGATACCTTCTCGTCTGGACGCTCCGCTGTTGATAATATTACATGATTTATTTATGTGTTTTATTAAACACAATAACACACCCATATAACATAGCATAGCATCAGCTTTAAAGGTAATGTTCGCACTGCTGGGACTTAGGCCTCCACTCCAGGAGAGGAAATGGGCTCGTAAGTCGAGGCCGTTAACACTGGGCCACCTCTGCTCTCTACACACTTAAACATTGTCAATATTCTTTTGTCTTAAATTGCGAGATATTTTTACGTTAGTGCGATCAAAACATTTAGCATGTTTGGTTCTCTGATTAGTTAAGAGCTTGGAGCGGGCCGATCGAAGCAACAAACGACAAAACGTGTCCATCGCGTTAACGTTAAATAAACTCGCACTAGGCACTCTTTATAATTATTCTAAGATTTTCATTTATTCGTCCTCTCAATATTCACCTCTCTTGAAGCGAAATTTTCACCTTCTATACCGTTCATCTATCAGTTTTTCACTCATAAAACACGTTAAAGACGAAATGAAGCGATACAGCTACGTCTGATAGCGGGATGAAAAAGGAAATAATTTAAAGCTAACCTCAAGTAGGTAATAAGGGAAAATGGCCTTTATATGTTCTGTGAAAATGGCAGATAAAAAATACAGTGAGCACAATATAAAAATGATACAACACGGCACGGGTCCTATTGCCTGATATATTGTCCAGTTTTTGATAACTATGAAAACGTTACAAGTGAAGTAGACCTTTAAGCGGTTTTAGATTTCGAATAGCAACGAAGTACACAAATAATATACATGTAATATCATCTCATCCAACCGTAATTGCAACCAGTCCAATTTAAAAATTAAATTTTCAACCGAAACTTGTAGGTAAAACCCCAATTTGGCTGTAAATGCCGTGCCCGAGTGAGTTTCGAAAAAACTGAAGCGGATTTTTATGCACCATCTGGTCAGCTCGTTATTTATTTCATTGCATCCCCTACCCATTAATTGATTGATGAAACTGAATTTTATATCAATTTTATATATGTCAGAAATAGCATAGCATCAGCTTTATAATGTTCCCACTGTTGAGACTCAGGCCTCCTCTCTCATCATCATCATCTACCTAGTCATTTCCCAATTATATTGGCGTCAGCTTCCAGTCAAGCCGGTATTAGCTGAATACTAGTATTATACGAGGAGCGGCTGCCTACCAGACCTCCACAGCCCATTAACTCAGGCCTCCTCTCTAGGAGACGGAATAGGCCGTAATCCACCATGCGGGCCCAGTGCGGGTAGGTGTCAGAGATATTTATATTAAAATCTGTTTATTATTATGTAAATCAATAAATTGGCAATTTAGAATCACGTCACATCTTGAGTGTTTGCGTCTGGTTACCGATCTATCAGTATTATTATGTCCTTGACTCGACATCATACTAAATCTTAGTGATAGAGATTGTCTGAAGAAGGCGACTTATTTGTTTCCTATTCGCTTCAATACGCTTTTGTTATTATTATAATATTAGAAAATAATTTTATATTCTGACCCAATTTAAATTTTGTCATTTTAGTTCTTTTATTAAGTATACTTTATTTATTGTTTTCGCCTAGTATTTTTAAACCGAGGAACGAATGTGATAATAAGAGTAACTAATAAATATTGTTAATTGTGGAGCAAACGTTGCCTTGTAAGTACGCTAATTTGTGCGCATCGGTCTCCATACATTTTATATTGCAACTAAACTTGTAGACCTACATTAGATCCACGCCACGCAACGTCGTTCTACGTACAAATCATGCGTGGCCCACGTGTACGTCGGTCTAATGTAGTTCCCGCTTAAGACACCCAAACATAAAACAAAGGTATTATAACTAATCCTATGTTCTGCAATGCCCACGGGGCGAGCTAAACCTTATCAAACGTAATTGTATTAATTAAGTATGAAGCTGTGAGAGAATTGTTCAAGATTTGTTGAAGTTGTTGTTCATTTTGCTCCGAACTTCTGCGTTTGGCAGGAAAGAATATTGAGGATAATTATTTTGTATAGTTAAACGAGTAGGTATATATTGTGCACGTGTTTAGGCTTGTGTTTGGATTAAATTGGGCACTTAAATGATGTTGTTCACGGGCGCGTAGTCGCCGCGTATTCGTACAATAAGCGTGGTGTACGCCTGCGTAAAGCTTACATACAAAATGATGAAAGTCTAAGCTACAACAATACGACACTGGAAAGGCACGAAACGAGTTTCATAGTTTTGTATGCAAGCTTCACGCTGGCGTATACCGAGCGTGTAATAATGAATACGCGTCTATGAAGCCACGCGTCCGTGGACAGTTAAAGTAAGTTAAACCTAACTCTGTTATTCAAATTAATACCTTTCAGCGTGAAATCAGAGTTTGAAACTATAAACTCGAACGAAGATGCCCTTGGATCTCCATGAACCAATTATTATGGGGCTATTCTAGGCGTAATTGTTTGTTTATTTAGTTTTACGTTTACTGTGATTTTATTATAACACCAATAACTATGTGGTCTTGCTGTTTAATGTGTAAGTGATTTAAGACAAGGATTGTTTACCATTATTTACTTCGTGATATATAAGTAGGTGAGTATCATATGAGTTTCTAATTTCAGTGTTGATATTGTGATTTTATTTTAATGTACCTATTTTTTGTATCGTAAACGATAACATATAAATGCTTAGGTTCTATTTTAACAGACAAAAAAATGCGATACCGATAGTCTGTCGTCTGCCTTTAACCTTTTATTTTTACGATGTAATTAGCAAGGTTTTAACTTTTTATTTTCGTGGACCCTAATTTTAATTCTAAATTCGTTGTGCCTGGGTTAAGCTATTATATAAGCCTCCATGTAACACCTATTAAAAACTTTAGAACGCAATAAATGAATATGAACAGAATAATGAAATATACCTACATGGTGACACAATACAATGTTTTATACAAAGTTTGTATAAAATTCTGTAATTCGTAAATTGTTGGCTTGCTATAAGCTTTGGTACATACTGTATGTATAGTTAGCAATGAACATAAAATAAATAAGAAATACTTATAAATAAATGAATACATAAGGGACTTACCAATATAAGCTCTGACATCGTATGAAGTGCCAATAGGCGCTCCATGGTACTGCTTAGCTGGTACCAACTGCACGCTAGGTGGCGCTAGTGGGGTCAGCTCCAGGTGAAATGGATAGGCGTTGGCACCCAGCCGTTTTATTAGAGCGTCCTGTGTGACAAAATAGAAAATATGTTTATTATCTGGTAAGCGGGTAGAACCTTCTAGGCAGAACGTTCGTAGAGAACAATATGAGTTGCTCAAAATATTATAAAACGGTGTATAAGGTAGAGGTATTATTCGGTCAGGGATGGTCCAGACCATGGAATATATCTAGAATGAATGGGAAGCAGACACCTATTAGTACGAAGCAGTAACGCAAGAGAAGGTGGTCCTCCGTAGGCGCGGGCTTGCGGACGGTGAGTACTGGGTAGCTGGCAGTCCTATAATAACCCGGACCGAGCCCAAGTTGTCAACGGCGCGTACTGTTCCACGCACGTCTCAAGGAGATGTCAGCAAACTATAGGGGCCCAGCAGGACCGAAGCCTCTGGGGCCATGCATCGAATTTTAGAAAGGTAAGCTCGGTGTCCCCAGATCGAAGGCAATGAAGGAAGGGTTTAGTCAGTAAAAGTTTGACACGCTCTCCCGCTCTCCACCCAAGAGCGGGAGAAGTCGTTCTGGTAATTCCCTATTGGGAAAAATAAGAGAAGGAGGTGGCGGAAAGCATAAGGCTGTAGACAGAGACACACATTAATCTTATGCAACATAGCATTCTCTACCAACCCTTTGGACAACCCTTTGGATAAAAAAGCTTCACTATCGTAGGTTGCTTCACCCAGAGCGAAAGAAATTATTTGATGGTTTCCCACCTAAAAAGAATTGCGACCCTAGCCTAGCCCCAAAATAGTCAGATCAAATAAGTACAAACAATATTAATTAATTTAAATAAATCAAACTGTAAGTAATTTTTACACATAATCTTTACATCTATACGATTGTGTAACTCCCGTCTGAATAACTGAAAATTTGACAAATCAGAGTAAATTTTATTACTTAAATATTTGTTTCATTCTATCATCGCTCCTAAATGATAAAGTAATTTCAAATTTACAGGGGCTCTCAATTTCATAAATTTGCGCCCGCCAATTGAAAAGACTAGAAACAATATTTCTAATTAAGCTTGAAGAGCGATGAGAGAGAACTTTAAAATAGCATTAAAAACTAGTTCCGAATTTTGGGACAAAGGCTGCCAATCTGTGAAAAAGAGTGCCGCAAAGTATCACAAGAGCACAGAGCTGTCTGGATATCATCACCATCTACCTAGCCTTTTCCCAACTATATTGGGGTCGGCTTCCAGTCAAGTCGGATTTAGCTGAATACCAGTATTTTGCGAGTAGCAGTTGCCTACCAGACCTCCGCAACCCATTAACTGGGATAACTCGGTACTTCATGACAAGCCTGGAGTCAGATTTACTGGCATCTGGATATAACTTACAATCAATATTTATTTAGGTAGTAAAAATTAACTTCGTGATAACATCTTATCAATAAACAAAGCACCTAAATTAAAGTTAAGCAAACACTCAAACGTCCATGGTGACCGGGCGATTTGGCGGCATTACGTCCGCGCATTAAATGTTAATTGCTTTTTTACGACCAAGCGAGACTTTCTCAACAAAAACGATTACTACTGAAAAACTACAATAGCTACATTCGAATAAAAAATACTCACGGAAAGCTCAAAGAACGTAAAATTTAATTTGATTAAAAGTAAATTACTTTAATTAATAATAAACGATGAAAATAAAGTGTAAAGTTGAGAATATCGAAAAAATGTTTTAAAAAATATCGTAATTATTTTTTAACAATTTTTTCAATTTTTTCGGTAACAATGTTTTTTTTTATTATATTAGTACAAGATATACTCTTTAAAATGATACCAATATCTTAATATAAATATTTAGTTTTCTGTCATGAAAAAATAAACAAAGTTTCGTATTTCTCAACGGTCACTCGGCCTCGGGCGACGTAAACATTTATTGTATTTATGTATTAATGTATTTCGTTTGTAAATGGCCATTAACGTGCTAATAGTGAAGGATTCTCGTATATTTTGCATTTATTTAACAAAAATAACCAATAGAATACACTGATGCACTGTAAACAATAAAGAATTATCAAACGATGATCGTGTTAACTTTTCCAACTAAATTACACTATGTAAACGTTTTGAAATTGTCGTAATAATACTAATTTCGTAAAGGAAATTTCTTCACGTTTATTTTGATATAAAATACCAATATAAATAACGTACAAAACAATAAACATACCACATTTTTGTTAGGAGCTTCACACACAAAAAAGTCACTTGTCAAAAACGACGAACTGTCACTTGAATATATTTTTTTAAAAATTGTTTGTTGCCATTGCACGGAAAAAAATCACACTAACTGATGACAAACTTCATAACGCGCCATCTAGTATTAATCAACTACACTACTATCACCTGGCTATAGCGCTGTACACGTTTAAACCGAAAGATGTCGTTCGGTGACTGTAGTCACCATGGACGTAAATAGCAAAAATGTTTTTGGGAACTGTAGTCACCATGGACGCTTGAGTGGATAAAAAGTACAGAACACTGTTGATTTACATAATTTAGCCAATTAGTAACGCAAACAAAGAAGGGGTCAGGTTAATTTAATGAAACAATGATCTCAATTAAGATAATACCACGTTAACAAAAAGTAATTTATCAATGCCGGTGCCTTTCCGGGAATCATTTGCGTTTTCCGAAATCCCCGTTTTCGAAGCAAATTTTTCCGAAGTTTTCTTCAGTAAAATTATATTAACCTGGAGATAAATGCTTGTGTACGATACTGTCACATAACAAAGAATACAATAGAATAAACTTTATTTTACACCAAAATAGTAACAAAACACAAACTTAAAACTTATCTTTGGGTACAATGGCAGTTTTATAGCAGATATCGCTATACAATTCGTCCACTATAAGTTGGCGAGTGTGAAGTTAGGCTCTGCGAATTTTGGCGCTTGAAATATCGTACAAAAATAAAGGTTTTAAAAAAATTTAATGCCAATAACTGTTTTTAACAGCAATAAGAACTGCAAATTGCATTTATTTTTTTAAAACCTTTATTTTGTACGATATTTCAAGCGCCGAAATTCGCAGAGCCTAACTTCACACTCGCCAACTTATAGTGGACGAACTGTATCTACCAGACAACCTGAGGATGGACTCTGTCATAATCATAAGTAACTAAAAATAACATTTTTGTTAATATTAATTTACGGCCGAAACCAATAACCTATCAATCTCCAGGTTTGGCATAATGGAGATAGTGAAACAAATGATACAATACAAAAGTTTTACATGTTTACAGTTGTTTCATTAGTTTGCTATCTCCAGTATGTGATAGATAGGTTATTAGGTTCGGCTGTTAGTACATATGAATAGTACATGAAGCGTTACATCTGAAGAGGTTTGTAACTTTGAACTGGTGACTATTATCTTAATTTGTTAATCATCAAGCTCAATGTCAGAGCTAAGAAAAAGCAATCTAAATTATCTTATACTACCATTTTTAGGAAGAAATAGGTAGGTATCATTACTCGTATAATTCAAAAACGACAAAGTAAAATATAACTGTGACTAATATCTGATACCAGGACACATTATTAAGACGTGAAAAAATAAATAAGAACGGAAAAATATACAAAATGATCAAAACACAAACAATTAACATTGTTCCTTTCTATTCATATAATAATTTGCTACGGCTTTCATTGTGAAAATTGATCGCTTATTATTCTTTACGTGTATTGGGGAAAATATATATAAAAAATAAAAATGTAAAACGAACATTACACAATATCCCTATACAAAGAGAGACTTCATTGAAGCCATATAAAATGATTTCACGAAATGATATAATTTTCCTTTTATACCGGGCTTATCTTTAAATGATATTCAATTTGAACACGTTTCAACCATATACAATTTCGATTGCCACATTTATTCTGAATCCTCCAATTTATTACAGAACCATTTGGCACGTGTTTGCATAGAAGTAATGGTTTTATGTATTTTAGAATTAGATGAAGAACCTAAAGGCTCATTTTCAGTGGTCGTTAGAGCTCGCATGCGGGGTGCGGGTTAGTCCTGTATACGCTATGCCGTTTTTATTTCAGTAAATTTCAGTAGTCAGTAAAATTATAACACGATCATCGGAGGTCGTGTCAGTCTTTTACTGACTAAAACAATAACTATGTACCTTTTCAGAAAACCTCCGCGGCCCTACCGGGCATCGACCCTGCTTGGCCCTACAGTTTGCTACATCTCATCTAGGAACGCGTGGATCACTACGCGCTGTGGACGACTTGGGCTCAGTCCGATCGATTATCGGACGGCCTGACGGCGAGTTAGTCTGACAGAGATCATGCACTGGCGATTTTTTCCGATTGGGTCAATAGTATTTGACTTTTTAGGGTTCCGTAGCCAATTTGCAAAAACGGAACCCTTATAGTTTCGCCATGTCTGTCCGTCCGTCCTCGCTTAATCTCTGTGACCGTTAGCTCTAGAAAGCTGAAATTTGGTACCAATATGTATGTCAATCACGCCAACAAAGTGCAAAAATTGGGCTACCCTAATAAAAATTGGAAAAAATGTTTTATTAGGGTAGCCCCCCTACATGTAAAGTAAAAAGCGATTTTTTTTTTAAAGTTCAACCCTAACGTGTGATATATTGTTGGATAGGTATTCAAAAATGAATAGGGGTTTATTAAAATCATTTTTTGATAATATCGATAATTTCGGAAATAATCGCTCCAAAAGTAAAAAACAATGTGTCCCCTCTAACTTTTGAATCATAAGTTTAGAAAATATGAAAAAATCTGGAAAGTAGAGCTTTATAAAGACTTTCTAGGAAAATTATTTTGAATTTGATGGGTCGAACAGTTTTTGAAAAGTTGGAGACACTTATTGCGACGGACGGGAAACTACGGAACCCTACACTGAGCGTGGCCCGACACGCTCTTGGCCGGTTTTTGAATGCTTTTTTATTGACTGATGAATTTTACAGGTTACGCCTTCACGTGCCGACCTCAGTACTGTATACTGATCGAGTTATAAACCTATGAAAACAAGCTTTAGCTAGATTTCCAAGAAATTAGTTTAGTTTCAGACACAAGTGTATACAGAAATAAACTTGGTCATTCAGTACACTAGTTTAATTTGCATACTTTGAACTAGAATATTGAGCAGCAATTGCTGAAGTTGTGTGCTTATCAAGATGTTGCCAGTTTTGCTTACGGCGTCCTGGGCACGTTTTAGTAACATAATGGTAGCAGTTTCGGACAGAACAAGTCCTGTAAACTTTGTTATCGGGAGTTTCGTTTATTGCTGTTTGTTTTTGTTGGTAACGAGATATTCGTTTAATTAATTGATCATTGTTATTTTTGGTATGAAATTGTGGGTAGACTATCTGATTTGAAAAAAGTTTTAATTGATTTACCGGAAGACAATACACAGTTTAAACAGTTAGGAAGTATGACATATTGCAGCAAAGATACTTTTTATAAAGAAGATGTGTACTAAGGTAGAACTTAGAATTCCTTCGGTAAATAAATACGTGATAAAGAGGAAAACTAAAATTTAGATCAAATACAAGATTTACAGGCGTCTAAGTAGCCTTAAAGTAAATTTAAAGAACACTAAACGTTACTAAAAGAGAAAGCCAAGCCTTAACCGTTACTAGACAACTCAAACATCGTTAGCAACAGGTAATAAGAGAACATTATAATAAATTCTTTGAACTAACACGAGAAAACTTTCCTTATACATTAAGCATTATACACACGAGTCTAGTGTGAATCTGCCAGCGACCCACACCTGTTACACCCAGGCCTTTGTGCGAGGAGCATGGAAAACCGTTTAGATGGCCTTTATAGCTGCAGCCCCATTATGTCCGAAGATTTACGAGCTCAAGGGAATTGTATCGAAAATACGAGTGTAGGTACCTATTTCTTTTTTAGAAAATGTGTTCTTGTGTCTGAATTTTGTTAGAGGAATGAAAAATGTGGGATGTACTCGCAACTTGGGGTTCAAAGGGCTGTCTATTTTAAATACCTAGTTCTGGGAAGGACATGTCTTTCAAAGTAACACTGTATTTATGCCCTGAGATAGGAAATGGGAAAAATGGGATGAAATGGGGTCACAGTATACCACAAAGAAGATGGCGGACCGTAGTAAGCATTTTTCACCAGAACTGCAAGGAAAAAGGACGGTTTCGCGAGAAACGGAAGAAGTGGAAGAAGTGGCCTTTTTTCAGGTACAGAACAGGCTTGCAAAAAAAAAGATTCATTTTCTACACAAAAGGAACTTTCATGAACTGCAATGAAGTGTAACTAATAAAAAATGTTATTTTGTTGAAGTTGTAATCCTATAGAACGTCTTGAGACTGTGACAATCAGACTGCGATCCTATAATAGCCCTTTTTTATGAAACTATAAAACGTACATTGCTTGATATATAAAATCTCTTTAGGTCCATTTTGCAGCACCTATACAACTTTTTATAGACTTTTTAAATTTGTCTTTGCAGTGTTCCACAATGTTTGCACTTTGTAGCATAAATGAAGCCTTTGTAGATTAATATAGAATATGGAATGTAAAGAGCTGTTCGTTACAACCTTTGAGAATGCACGAGGCAGCTTAGTTTGCATTAGGTAGTTCTAAAGGGGAATACTGTTCATGGGAAATTCATAACTGCTTTAATTTGTTAATGTAGGTTTTCATTTAAAATATTAAATGTACGTAGCTGCATGGTATTTTCTCTTCCGATACTGTACGCAGTGGTTTAGTCTCAAGACTAGTCTATAAATAGTGCGTGTTGCCAGTGACGATATAAGATGAATCGCTCACAACGAGCCTCACCAAAAGGCTTAAAGTCACCCAAAAGGCAACGGAGAGAGCTATGCTCGAAGTGATCGAATCAGAAATGAAGATATCCGCCAGATAATCAAGGCGGTGGGCAGGGCACTTTGCTCGTAGATCCGTCGGGGCCGATAGGTTTTAAAGTGGTGACCGCATACTGGAACCTATTTGGTTGGTTGCAAATATCTGATGGATGCGACAGGACCGTTGTGGCGACACTTGTGGAAAACTTAAGTCCAATAGTGGACGGCTTCCGGCGGAAGTTATGATAAATTAACTACTGAAGAAGACTTTGATCTAAGTTAACAACAAAACAATTATTATTGGTGTTTCTTATAAGGGTAGTCAGTTAGGAAACCTGCCTCATCTAGTTTAAATTTCCAAAAAAAAAATACAATTATAAAAACCCATTTGCAAAACAAATATCATTCATCATTACTTTTCTTGTCATTTCCAGATAATCTAGAATTTGTACAAATCCACTAGCTATCGAATAACCTTTCCATCAATAGGTAAAATTACAGTTGAACCCATTACGAAGCTGAAGTTGGAACCTTTAGAATTTTGTCCATGAATATTTTAAAAGGTGCGGCTACTCAGCACAAAATTGCATGACCGCTACAAATAAAATAAAAACGCTACGTCATTCTATTTGTGAGAAAATCGATTAGTGTTACATTTTTGCCAGTAGGAGAGCTGAGGCCCTACAGGCTTACGAGCTCTTAACGCCAGCCATTTGACGACCTAAACTGTATTGTTAAATTATATAATAAATAGGGTGATAGCTCCATCCCTTTTTCTCGCCCGCACGCCTGACATTTTAACACGTCATGGTAAGGACCCTGATCTGTAAATAATAATAGACAGGGACGGCCCTTTCTTCAAGGCTAGGAAATATTTGCCAAGGTCGGTAAAAGGATGGGTTGGCCTATGTACCCATACATATAGAGACCGCTCCGTACTTTGAAATTAACGCTTAACCTTTTCATCATTTTTTGTAGACTTTCAATATTTGTTACGTAGCTTAGAATCTGACAACTAATCTTACCACAGGATGTTTGTTACCCAATCGTTGGTTTATAATAACAAAATCTTTTATTTGGATTAGTAACATCAAGTGGAGTGTGTTAATTTATTTTATTACATTGGCCAACCAATTACAAATGTATACATTAACGTTTGAATCCCCAACCGGTCCTATGAGACCGCGCTGTTATTGTTTTACTATTGTGTCTCGTTTCGCGGGTATCTGAGTAACTACCATGTTTAAAAAATAACTATAAACTAACCTAGATAGATTTTTTGTTAGCGTTACAATTTCTTATAGATTAGCAGTTATTATAATTTTAAAACAATATGGTTTTTCATATAGAACGTAACCGAAAAGAATCGCATCTTCCCGCTGTGGTTATAGGACGCAGTTGAAGCTAGCAGAACAAAAAATAAAATCTAACAATAGTGTGGAAACCACCGACGTATGCCTTTGTAAACATACTTGATGCACTGCAGAAATAGGGCAGTCCCTCAACAGTCTGAACCCATTATTATCTATACTAATATAATAAAGAGGTAAAGTTTGTTTTTTTGTTTGTAGGGGGTAATCTCTGAAGATTCTGGTCAGACAAAAAAAATGTAGGTATGGATAGAAAGCTGCTTTCTTCCTGAGTGCTATCTATAGGCTATATTTTATGCGACCCACTTAAGATATTATTATTTTTTCTGAATTTACTTAGTTATCCGACTTCCGCGAAGCCGCGGGCAAAAGCTAGTTCTTTATGAAGGTCAATCGCTCCATGCAATGTTAAGCTGCATACACTAAGGTTGAAAGCCAATCCTGATAAAGTTGAGGAAAGGCTAGATAAATTGAAAATATTTTACCTGGAGTGGAGTGTTGGGTTCTTTATCGTGGTTGCAATGTGGCGGCCATATTTGTGCGAGGCTCATGATGGCTTCATTGCAGAACTTGAGACCCATGACCTCTTCGTCTTCTCGCCCATACCTGTGTAAAAAGGCTTTGATTTAAAAAACATACATTATATTTTAAAGTCATAGTCATACACAGTTCTAGATTATGGCCTAGTTTTTTGTACGGAAGATACTGGTGATTTCTAGGCCTTAACTCTGCTTTGAAAGTGACAAAATCCACAGAATTTTCAGTACGTAAAAAGTTGAAAATATATTAACTATTAACTAATCTAACATCACTTCCATCGTTTTTACAGCTTGGCCGAAGATTATATGCAAGTAAATCCACCTCTTTTGTCGTCTAATTCGTTTGAAAAATAACAACACATGACTTGCGTTTAAAACATGTAATGTGTTGATAAATTAAATTCCAGAAACGTTATTGCGAGTATTTTATCCTTGATTTTCCCATAGGACGTAACCGAGGTCGATAACTATTACATATGCGTCATTTAATTTATCATAATGTTCTACACAATCATTACACCTGTCCCTTAATGTTTATTTAAACACTTTCGGTCAACAGTAAGCCTTTAAAATATTATGTTATTACAATACCATCCATTAAGCACCACAAAACGATTCCCGACCACAAAATTATAATAAATGGAAGGGAAGGAGACTTTAATTAAAGCCCAAGGCTGAAATGTGAGCAGATTTTCAGAGTTTCAGCAGAGGAGGCTTCAATTACAGAGTATTTTTCAGAATTTAGGGCTCTGATGGTAGTCGTAATATTCGTATTTTGGTACCAGGTGATTTAGATGACGGATGTTCAGGAAAGTTTTTAAACCTTAAATGGCGACAATTATGGTAGCTTTGCAAATGGTGCTGATTTTATTTTATACTTTGGCCTAAGAGAATTGGTAATAAATCGCCGACTCATTGGCCCGACCAAGCGTTGTGATTAATGTTTGTGCTATTTCTGTACGAAAAGAGACCTTTTTTGTTTGTTTTGTTTTGGTGGGAAATTATTAAATAACTTCTTTTAGGTAGAGCTGGAGGGTGTATAATTCTTTATAGACTAAAACTCACCTGCGACCTTTCTTTGTGTTTTAACCTACAGTAACTCTGTCTAACACTTTTGCAGCCCAAGACAAACAGTGGTATTGTTATGAATTACAGATTTTTTATTATTTAATATCAACTATAAGTATGCTATTAAACGACTTGTCACACAAAGAAAAGTGGAGAGACCTCGTGGCAGATTCTCGATGCGAAAGGTAAGATCAAAGCGGCTGTTGGCAGCCCATTGAATGAGTGCGCCCGTATAACTGCCACCAAGCAAAAGTGGCGGGAAGTTGTGCGGCGTATTCTGACAGCTTCCGGAGAGCTACCCTTATGGCAAGCACGACCACTCTGGCAAGAATGTAATGACCAAGAAGAGATAAGCACATAAAAGTACAGAGGCGGATTTCATGTCACAGGCATTTTAATGACTGGGCACGCCATAATCATGGCGGTAAGTCCTCTCTTTAGGTGATGCTGGAGCGGCAACACAGCATTCTCACCTTTCGCATGACACAGGTCCTCACTGGACATGGCAAGTTCGGGACGTTCCCGCATCGGATTCAGGCTGAAGAAACACTGAGGTATCACTAGCATTCTGATGATGACGCAGAAATAAAAATCATGGTAAGTGTAATGTTAGATTCTGGTGTGTCTTTGATCTACACATAGGCATAGTGAGAGAAAAACACAAATGGCATATAGGTCTAGGAATCTAGTAAAAATAATGATCGAGAAAGTCAGACAAAAAATCAAAGAAAAGATACATACAAAGGGTTATATTTCGCTTTATAAACTGTTATAACGTTAGATTCATACTAACAAGGGGCTCTTAAATTGTGGGAAAAATATCACGTTATCTTAAACCCCACTTTTCGTCCCCCTTCGTAACTTTATATCTGCTTGCAGTCAAATAAGGAAACTGTCTTAGATAATATTTATATATTAACACGAATGGCAAAGAGAAATATCGTGTTTCAGCACTTTCAGGAAATGTCCGCGGTCGGTGGCGGAAATTCTTTGACACATACATGATATTGGATTATTGAGATATTTTCACGCTTTTAATGTTGATTTCCATCATCAGATATCGTTGTTATAGCGGCAACAGAAATACATCATCTGTGAATATTTCAACTGTCTAGCTAGCTATCACGGTTCATGAGATACAGCCTGGTAACAGACGGACAGACAGCAGAGTTTTAGTAATAGGGTTCCGTTTTACCCTTTGTGTACGGAATCTTAAAAAGATTGAGATAAAACAACTAATGTTAGTTGTTGAATTTGTTTTAGTTAAAAGTTATAAGACGTAACGGAAAATTCTTGCTAACAATTTGTAGACCTAACCTTACCTTACCTACTAATACATTTCCATTGCACAAAGAAATAAATTTCAATCAAAGTATATAATACACCTATACACAAACTGATCCCTTTTCAAACCAGATTTAGTTCACGATATAGGCCAATTGAGAAACTCGTCTCACATACCCTTTCTACGTCGCCTATGTACAATATATACCTACAAAGATCAAGCTATGTGTATGTTTGTATCGAACAAATTGTTACCTCTATGAATAGGAGCTGTTAACAAAGGTTAGCTCTCGGCCTAGGAGTAAAGGGAACGTTAGGTTCGTTTGAGGCCGTATTCAAAGAGTTTGCACGCGCAGAAAATATTGCTTTGCTGTATAGTACAACTTTGTTGGTTCGAATCAATATGTGTTGTTAGGTCAGTTATGACCTAGTCTTCGTCTTGTTTGCCAATAACTAGCTGCTGTCAGCGGCTTCGCTTGCGTGAAAGTAGATAATTGTCCCAAGGGAACATACCCCACATATGGACAGGACTATGCTCGGAGTTTCCTTGCCTGATCACATCAGAAATGAAAATATTTGCAAGAGAACCAAGGTTACCAACATAGCCCGAAGAATCGCACTTAAGTGGCAGTGGGCAGGGCACATTGCTCGTAGAACAAATGGTCGATGGGGACGGAAGGTTTTGGAGTGGCGGCCACGTACCGGAAGACGCAGTGTTGGAAGGCCTTCCTTTTAATCGACAAGGTGGACCGACGACCTGGCGAGGGTCGCGGGAATCCAATGGATGCAAGATGCACAGGACCGGTCGTTGTGGCAACGCTTGGGGCAGGCCTATGTCCAGTAGTGGACGTCTTTTGGCTGAGATGATGATGAACATACTCCATGTATCCTATGTGCTATTTCTGTTTTCTTCCTTTCACCGTACTGAACTTTATACAGTCACCGTTTTACTATCCCAATTAAGACAAGCAGCTACCTTGAGATCTGAGTAAGTTAAAGATACCCTTAACTCTACCCACCCACGACAGACTTTTTGTAGGTCCGATGATCGCCCCGATAATCGTCACTAATTATAATCCTATAGTGTATTCTGACCGAGTTTTTGTAAGCCGTGTGCGTAGCACTATTGTTCCATTTTGTTAGCGATCTACAAAAAATAGTTCACCGATTATCGGTCGTGGGCGGGCAGCGTTAAAGTAGCAGGGGCGACTTAATTATGCACAGACATCCCTGAAGACTTTTCAGTGTCAAAGCTTTCTTTTAAAAATGTTCCCCCACATTTTATTGATTCTATCACGTGGAGAAGCTTAGAAACATTCATAAAGAGCGGTTTACGATTATATTCAATGAGTAGAAGCTTTGATACCGGCTCCAGTACATAGGTACTTATTTTCTTCTTTTGCGCGGAAATGATACCATATTAGCTTTGTACAGGAAAGGAATTAAGGTAGCGACATTCCGGCTTAGGTATATTTTTAATTTTATCTCATGGTTGTTGTGAGCATCGTGTTTTCATATTTAAGTTGCTAACAAAGTCCCTTATGCTTTTGGTGGTTTTAAAGAGGCATTCCACGAAGCACAACCAGACGAAGCACAACTAAAGTATTCCACGAAGCACAACTTTGTCCTTCAAATCAATAAAATAAAAATAGATTTGAAGTACAAAGTTGTGCTTCGTGGAATACTTTAGTTGTGCTTCGTCTGGTTGTGCTTCGTTTGGTTGTGCTTCGTGGAATGCCTCGTTTTAAAGTAAAGTTCAGTGATTACTTTAATTTATTATTTATAAATTGTGTCCTAGTGGATATTGTGACGTTAACTAGAGATATTTATGTATATGGTTTTGTTATGCATGTTCACCGAATCCTCGATTAACCGCGGACCGATTTTGTTTTTGATTGAAAAATTATATGTATTCCGGATTGAGCTTAAACCCTTCATTCGCAACGTCAACGATTTTCAAAAAGTATCACTTAACCAGCTGTGGGATTGTTCAATCGTAGCCCCACCCAGAGGGAGAGAAGCAATTTGATGATTCCCGCCTAAAAAAATATTGTTAACTAAACCTAAAACTACACTATCGCAAATAGTAGTTTTAGGTTTACGTCGACCCAGTCATATTTCCGTTAAATAGAGGCACTAAAGCACCTTGACAAAGAAACCGAGACTATTACAGTAAGTAACATAAAATTCATGAAATAAACCCGGAGTAACCTTAAACGGAAAGAAAAGTAAAGATACCGTGGTAATGGAATACTTTTTTACTATTTTCTTTTACGGCATTACATTCTAAAAGGACATAATAACATGGACCGCTGTAAAACGGAACAGACATATTGTGTTCGCCTTTAGAAGATGGGTATCCATTTCTTATAGTATTTTTTTTTATCTTACGGTCATAAAGTTAAGGCGGATTATTCCATGGAACTGCCTCAATGGTCTATTGATCGTAAGCGCCAATTGAGTAAGTATAAGGATATTTTTTTGAGGAGAAAAATATCTAATGACTTCTTCCGCTCTTTAGTGTGGAGTGGAAAGTCGTGTCACTCACTAAAATCACTACTATGTTGCTTTTTTGTCCTATGGTCTAGAACAATGGGTTTTTCTTTCAGAAGTCAACCTGTGGTCCCAATAGGCTTCGGCTCATATACATAAATGTATCAGTTACAACTAAAAATCAAAATCTTGCATCACGGCATGCAACAGCACAAAATCAACTATTAATTAGACAGTAACCTGGACTAGACAAAACACTCTTCTGATCCTCCCTTTTTAAGTGTGGCGTATATCGCATACCCCTTAAATGAGAATATGAGCGTAATTATGTAATATGTTCCATGGAAAAATCTTGGTAAAAGGGATGACATGCTTCGTCGAGTAGCAAACACGGCGTTTTATATTTTTAATATCAAGTTCAAAGTAACTACGGTTATCGTTAAAATCCCCCGCGTATTATGAGACCGGATGGAAGCATTTACAACGTGTCGCTGGCTTCCTTCGAACCGGTAAACTTTATCCGCAGAAAGTATTCATACACATTTCTATGAAAAAAAAAATGTTTATTAGTGCCTTATACAAAAACTTTACAACTTTTAGTGCTACTTCTTACACTATGGTCCACCACTTCTATGGTTTAAAGGCGTTTTTGTCCTCTCCTTTTTATGGAGTTTCTTGCTGGTTCCTTTGCATAGGAAACGACCAATTGGAACCGTGCACTAGCTTCTGACGTTTTATAAGTGCTCATGGAGGCCTATGTAAAATAACAACATTTTTAATTTGATTGATTTTGGTTCCAATTAGCCACAAGTCTTTTATAAATAGAGAAATATACGAGTAGTTTTTTTTTTATTCAAGCCAGCTTGAATCTTGAACTCGATATAGGTAAGAATAAAACAGTAATAAAACAGTGTTTAGGTAAGAATACGGCCCAAAAAAAGCTAGTCCTATCATAACTTACTTATTACTTGTCACTATGAGATTTTCTCTATTAGTCTATGAATTATTTACTGTTCCAGGAAGACAGAGACAGCCAATATCCGTTACAACAGTACTCTGAACACATATTTTGGTATACAGTTGAGTGAACTTACGCTGTAACATTAATATACTATTTCTAAGAAAATACTAATCATAATAACTAAGACTCCTTGTCGTTATGACTTATGTCCTAAACATACAACTTGTGGCCAAGAACTTTGATATTCAGAGTAAGAATATTTAAGAGGAAGTTATGAAAGTCAAGAAACTTCTCTATGGACTATGATTATCTAAGTAAATTATTGAAGATTTTTGGCAATGTGCCTCACATATGTGTTTTGGATTTTATTATGTTTGTGAATACATTATCTTCTTTGTCCTCTCCTGTTTCCATTATTTGGGGTCAAGACTCTTGACAAATTAATGCTAGGATATTCTATCCTGTATCAGGGCTTTGGCAAATGGGCTAACTTGAGATTTGTCACGATTCTAGACCACAAGGATTTTCGTAGACCACAATCACGAAATTGTGGACTACGAGAAATCCTTTGATTCGATAGAGACTTGGGCTGTACTGCAGTCTTGCCAACGGTGCCAGATTGATTGTACATCGAAGTGCAGAAATGTTTCAGCAGCCAGATCGTACTAAAATCGGAGACTACACTCCTATCGAGATCGGAGACTACATTCCTATCGAGATCGGAGACTACACTCCTATCGAGATCGGAGACTACAAGGTGTGGACGGCTACATCTACCTGGGATAAATAATCCTAAGTCGGACGGTCAGTTGGGTAGGTTTAACTTCGAGAAAGAGATCAATCGTCGAATTCGACTCGGCTGGGCGGCGTTTTGGAAGCTACAAGGTATCTTCACGTCTAATATAATGCAGTGTCTCAAGACGAAAGTCTATGCGTATTGTCAGTGATAAGTGATAACGATATGACTCTGAAATATGGTCGCTTAATCACAGACCTCATCAATAGGCTAAACGGTTAAAAGGGCAATGGAAAGGGATATGTTCGGAGTTTCCTTGATATTTGAATAATATAAACATCGACGCATCATTTTGGTAGTGCAACTGCATCGGTATTAGCACGCAGACACAAACACACCAGTGTGGAAATGAAGACTTATCAAGAATTTTATTTTTTATCCTAAAATAATATTTTGAAAATACATTTCCACGGTGCTATAAGCGAGATGTTATATATTACGGAACTAATAGGTAGGCAGCTACTTAGTACCTAGTTTACTTCCCCATAATACATAAACATGATTTATATCATAAGCTCAGGCACCGCAAGTAACTTTACGTAGTTAGTTATTACACATTTTGGTAAATATACGATCCATTATAATGGTAATGCTCTATCACATTAACTTGCCAACATTTAACAAAGTACAAACTAAGCTAGGTACTACATGCTTTATATTGTTAGACGTTAATGGATTTAGTTAATAAGTCTCAATATTATGTACCATCTAGTGATATAAAAATTAGGAAATTGACTTAATATTCAAGGGTTCCGTACTAAAAGAGCGCCAACGGGACCCTATTACTTCTCTGCTGTTCGTCCGTTCATCTGTCCGTCCGTCTGTCTGTCAGCAGGTTTAATAAACTGAGAGAGTTCAATTTTCACAGAATGTGTATTAGGTACTACTACAAATAATAAAATTAAAAGATGTTCCCATACAAGAAACATAATTTTGATAACGTTTTTATGCTCGATTTGACGTAGTTCGGTACCCTTTGTTTACGAGTCCGACTCGTACTTGATTGATTGATTGATATACACTTTATTGTACACCATAAAAATAATACTACTACTTACTTACTTGATCAGTTTTTTTTATTATTTGTATCAAAAACTGACATATTGTCACCATGCCACTCTTCCCATACCTAGATATTTAAAATGCTAATTGCTGCTGGATTTGAAAACCAATTTTGATATTGTTTTCAGAAAACGATTAATTTTTAATTTTTTGTTATTTGTTGTCTAAAATATTTTACAATTACAAGCACAAAATAAAACCTAATTACGGTTATTATTTTAGGACTGAGCTTTTGTAGTAGATAGGTATCTGATTTACATAATTTAGTTACCGGCAAAACTTAATAATAACGTGAAAACAGAAACCTTGGCTATTTCATTAACATTTCATAACGTAGCACCTGAAATTCCCGTGAGGGTTACGTAAAGGTATGTATACCTGTAATATTTGATACCTACTTCCACAATTTCTTTAACTATGATAATATAAAACGTACCTATTAGTAAGATCAGAGCTGTTTTTTTTAAGGTGGTAGATCATTTTAATGACTTCTCCTGCTCTGGGCGGAGCGGGGAGTGTCAAACTTCTACTGACTAAAACCCAGTCCTGTTTCTTTTTTGCCCTAATTCCAGGGTTCCGGGGTTTTCTTTCGTCAACCCAGGCCCACCAAATCAGAGCTTAATACTAAGAAACTCCTGTGAGCTGAGTGCGACTTGTTTTTAAGTTAACGTGATTAAAACGTTTACCGCGTTTGATTCTCTAATTGGAGCGAGCCAATCGGAGTGCCAAACGTCATAAACGTGTCAATCGCGTTAACTTAAAAACAAACTCGCACTAGGCAGTCCGATGAAAAATACAAAAGAAGCTTGGTTAAACTTGGGAGTGAAAATAAAGACTGCTCAGGTTCAATTCCAGTACGGAACAAACATTTGTATGGCCTACATATAGTTTGTTCAGGGTCCGAGTATCTTGTGTACCTAAGTGGGTTTAAATATTTGTGGATGCACCTACTAGACAGGAGTAAATCCTGGCGTGGAGCATTCTTTGTTTTTAAAGAAAGAAGGAAAACAGTATCGACTGCGATCATTAAACCTTGTTATTGCAGGACTTAATAATATATTTTTACTGGTCTGAGGGACAATTGTTTTATTTTTAAGGGACATTCACATCTTAGACACAATTTGGTGGCTGGAAAAATGTTCGGAAGACCTAAAGTGGCACGCAAAGGACAACTGAAGGAACACGGGTGGTTTTTAGACAGAAAAACGGGAACTACATAGTACATTTTAAACCGACGCACATTTTAGCGAAGACGCCTAAGCCGCACGAAAAACCACGTCACGTGGTTTAAAATACTAAATGCGCGTGGGCCAAATGAAGTTCTACCTTAAAAGTTCAAGACTTCCTCTCTCACCACGCAGAACGGAAAAATTAACTTCATGATTTACCACCTAAAAAAAGTTGCAAGCTGATACCAAATTCAATTTTCATTCACTTTGAGATCATACTTATTTGCTATTCAAATTACTCTCTGCTATGAGCTGAATGTGAAAATTGAGCTTATCATCATATCATCACTAACTATATAAAAATAAATTTGTAAGATAATTGGAAGAGGAAGTCAGATGAGATGCATCAGCTCACAGCCGCCTAAAAACCATTTAAAATCCACTCACCTAAAAGTCAGTGTGACCTGTCCATACAGCTTCTTATTCTCCATGTACTCTGGCTCTACGTGGAGCACACCCTGGATCCTGTCGATGGCGCCATTTTCCACCACCAGGTCGCGAGACGCAAGGTACAGCGTCAGCTTGCTGTTCGGTGAGGATTTCTTGAATACCCTGTAAAAGATTTAGATGTTAGAAAAGTATTTAAAAAAATAGCTAATTATTATATTATTATTACACCACCGTTCCCAACTTTAAGCTACTTCTTGGCAATTCTCAAGGAAGACATCCAAGTCGTCCCGCCATCTCCTTCTTGGTCTGCCACGATCCCGTCGCGCGATTTCAGGACACCAACCTTGTGTTTTACTGGCCCACCGCTCGATCGGCATGCGGCAGACATGTCCGGCCCAGTCCCATCTAAGCTGGGCAGCCTTCTGAGCCACGTCAATGATGAGCGAATTATAATAGGTTTTTTTTAATGTCGCCTTACAGTAGGAGTTACTCCTGGATCGTGGGTAGGCCCAAAAACATGTAAACTCACATACACAAGACACCCAAACCCGGAACACGTATCTGTAGATTGATGTTCCATGCAGGGATCGAACCCACGACCCGCAGCGCAGCAGCCAATCGCTTAACCACTGCGCCAACTGTACCGTTTACTAAATATAATATGTTTACATTTGTCAAGTTGGTAGTGTGCTAATCTGTAGGTATTTCAACGAACTCTTCTGTCAAGTCCTGTTCAGATAATCTCGCATTCAACAAATGTGTCATGGTTACTCAGAATTCTGAACTCGTGAACTATCGGATGACTCAGTCCACAGTGCAACTGTATTGCATAGCTGTTAGAACTTCATGCATTACAAAGGTACAAAGGCAGACATAAGGTGAAAGTTCGGTCCCGAGTGTAGCCCTGTTATACAGGCTAGATGGTGCTGAGCTGAGATATTTAGTTTATTTCATTTTTAGTGTAAAGGAGCATTGCATTGTCAACTATTCTTTATAGTACATTTTGATATAATTGTAGACAGTAATGAAAAATTACGACTGGAGCGGAATTCACATTTAGCCGCAGGAGAGTGCTGACAAACCACAATTTTTTCAATATACTTAAGAGGAAATAAATAAACGGGAGTTGACGCGTGACACGTTGGGATCGCTGAGCGCCCAACCTGATACGATAAGTGCAATAAATTTTGGCGGCGTGAACTCGCACTTTTCCGCACCGATGTGGAAAACAGTAAATCGCGTGTTTAACAGCGGTCGGGATAGGAGCGGGTTTTCGGGTAAGTGTATTGAAATTGGTATTTACACGAATTTCGGTCCTTCCACTTAACTTCGTTAACTTATGGCCTCAAAAAACACGTTATGCGCCAAAAATACGTAAACTAAAAAAGCGTCCGCATAAGAGTTTCCCCTCGTAAATACCGTGTAGGTACTTCGAAGGACTAGAACCATTTGCATACTACGGTCTTCCCGTCTGATTATAATTTGGGTGTCTTCAAGGCTAGAGTGAATTGGCTCCTAATAACCTAGTGGGCCTCACCGTCAATGATTGCATCACTGCCTCATCATCAAGTGGGATCGTCGTCAAGCACAAGTTTATGTTATAAAAAAAAAACAAAAGTGCTTAATAAGTCTGTAGTCTGATAGGTGACCTTCCTGATGTCTACATTCGTATTCAATAGACTGCAAATGGTAGGAATTGAAAATCAAATAAGTAAAATATTATTGAAATTTTGCCCTTAGCATTTATTTCAGGTCAGCGCAACATAATATTCTTCGCCATATCATTACATCTCAATTTGATGTAAAATCATCATCTGCCTAGCCTTTTCCCAACTATATTGGGGTCGGCTATCAGTCAAGCCGGATTTAGCTGAATACCAGTATTTTACGAGGAGCGGCTGCCTACCAGACCTCCACAACCCATTAACTGGGGTAACACGGTACTTCATGGCAAGACTGGAGTCAGATTTACTGGCTTCTGACCACAGAACAGTTGAAAGTTATATGTTCTGTGCTTCTGACTATCCGTAACGACTGCCAAAGATCTCCAAATGACAGCCGGGACCAACGGCTTAACGTGCTTTCCGAGGCATGGAGGAAACTCGTTATGTTAAGATGGTCACCCATCCACAGACCAACCTAGGCAAGCGTTGCTTAACCTTGAAGATCGACCGCACAGGTCGATCTTCAAGGCTGTTATTATTTAGCCACGAGTAAATTTGATGTAAAATATTGATTGTAAATTGTTGACTGATTGATTATTATTATTTGTTATTAACATTATATTGGTGACTTTATCAAAATCGGCTAAGTATAATCGAAGTGATAAAAATCCTAAAATCTTTTTAGATTCAATGTAAACTTAAACCGCAGAGTCTACAAGCTTGAATTTTAGCACAAGATCTTAAAACATAACGAAGGTGACCAACTGAGCATTCTAAAAATTCATCTCCTAAAGTAGTCAAATATGGAATTAAATTTTACAAGGAAACTTGTCATTTTTACCCATAAGGATTCATTTGGCATTAGCTTATTTGAAAAATGGCACAGGACTTATTAAAAAAAATGACTGCTTACAAATCTCAAGAGAAGGTCTGACCCTGAGGGGGGGCTTGGAAACAATAGATGATTAATTGTGTCTCATTAAGAAGCTCTTGAGCAATTTATTCAGATACTCCGTTTTCCTGGAATAAGAAATTGAAAAGAAAATTCTGTACCTACTTTTTAAAAAGCCTGTTTTGATATTTGTAATTTTCTACTGCTAAAAAAAATACTCGCATTATATTCAAGCATATTATTAAACGCGCCAAAAAGCATGTATTTTTAAAACATTATATATATTTAATTAAGTATATTTTATTGATTCTTTCAGTTTCGTTCCAAGTTACATTCTAGAGTCTTTCTCAAATGTCAAAATGGGCCTTTTATTTTGTAACAACTTTATCTTTTACTACATAACTCCTAGCGGAGTTTGCGTAAAAAGTCACAATTATCCCATAGATTTAAGTTATTGTATAAACTGTACCTACTGTTACTTTTTGGTGTACAATAAAGTTTATTCTATTCTATTCTATTCTTATCCCACGGGAGTGTACTATAGGGATAAAAATAATCTTGACTCCGAATAGAGCATTATGTACAAGTGTTTACATAAAATCCGTTCAGACGTCGAGGCGTAAACGTGATTGATGAACACAGACACATACAAACTTTACGCACGTACGGAATTAGTACTAATGGATTAGTAAGTAGGTACTTATCATTGAACCTTAGATTCGGCTAGACGTACCTTATAGGTACCTACTGATGAACCGATGTATTTGCATTCGCGCATTTTTTGACATTCGCATATTTGCAGGAAACATGCGAATGTTTGGCTAATAAACTGATATCATTTTATTTTACAATTTATTATTCATTCTTATATCATACAACTTGCATTTCTCTTTTTTCGGAGTCACAAATTTTGAAATAATATGTTACCGAAGTTTGGTGACATAGTCATGTTTTTTTATTACTTTTTAACCCATACAATATCTAATTATATCCTCATAATAAATCTTTTCTTTATTAGTTTCGTTTGGTTTAAACTACATATACTACTTTTCTTTA
This sequence comes from Mythimna separata, assembly GCA_030763345.1. Classification (NCBI taxonomy): domain Eukaryota; kingdom Metazoa; phylum Arthropoda; class Insecta; order Lepidoptera; family Noctuidae; genus Mythimna; species Mythimna separata. The sequence goes on along the minus strand of CM061173.1, from coordinate 4,839,330 downwards.
TTATGCGCACAGCTAAAGAGTGGAATTCCCTGCCGGGGTCTGTGTTTCCTGATAGCTACAACCTAGGGGTCTTTAAGTCAAGAGTGAATAGGTTGCTTTAGGCAAGCGTGCTCCATCGTCGACCACATGATCGCTTACCATCAGGTGAAATGTGGTCAAGCGCAAGTCTATCAATAATAATAATAAAAAAAAAAACATAGGTGACACGAAATTTTAAAACTGTGTGACACAAATATAGCGTGCATTTTGTTTAAAAAATTAATTTACTCATTCGTGAATACCGAAATTGAATATTCGCATTCACATTCGCGAATGTGAAAAATCTAAAATTTATTACGTCACTACACCTATCAAGGCAAATTCAGGCGACCTGACTCCATTCAAACCTAAATTGCTCTATCAAGCCACATCTAGATAATATCAGCTGTTACCTAAATGAGCTGGACCAGTGTTGATAAGGTCAATTACCGGGCCAATTGTGAGCATTGGCGCTAAAGTCCGCAACCAGAGCAGTTTAAATAAACTGATACATTAACCAATTCAAAAGTTCACGAGAAATTACGTCAGAATCGCATTCGTGAAGTGTCAAATCTAGTTAAAGGAATTGGGGTCGCCTGTCATGTGGGAATGTGATGTATCATTTTGTAGTTTCATTTTCTTTCAGTTATTTATGTGACAGTAATTGGTGGGCAGAGGAATGGGGAACTTGTCGTGTGGTAAGATTTGAGTATGAATTTACGGTTGATAGAGTAGAGAAAGATCAAAGAAATGGGACCAATAGATGAATTATGTTAAGAAAGATATCACAGGGAATGGAATATGGAAATGGAGAGAGAAAAAGGCGTGCGACGCCAAAACCACATAAATTTGAGATGAGCGAAAGAGGCTACAGTTTGGTATCACAATTTTAAAGCTTTATAATGTCCTCACTGCTGGAACCCAAACCTCTTCTCTATAAGAACGAATAGAACGTAATCCATCTCGCGGGCCCGTGTGGTTTGGTGCATGGGCTTGCATCGCGATGTTTCCTAAGTTATTTAAGGTATTTAAGGTATTATTACTTATTTAAGGTATTGTTTGTTTTCTTAAGTGACTGAAAATGGGCATATTTTATATTTATTTTTATCGACGGATTCGCGTTTGACCATTACCTATCTCATTTGATTTTAAGTGATAATGTGGGCGAAGATGGACTACGCTTGCCTAAAAGTAAACTGTTCACTCTTGACATAAAGACCCCTAGGTTGTAGTTATCTGATAATACAGACTCCGGCAGGCAATTTCCCGAAAAAGGGCACACTTTTCATTACAACAACATTACCTGAGATTGATTTCATCTCACTATAGGCAGGCAATCGATTTACACGTAATTCCGAGATCTAACTCGATAAAACGTCAAGGATTAATGTCACATCCCATCGCGCAATTTAGTGCAAACTGTTTTATTGAACCCAAACGCCATTTTCCACATTCCTCACAAAGTTGCCAAGAGAAAATCAACTTTATGACTTACCGTTGAGAATTGAGTGCGTTGTCAGTCGTCATGTCTAGTTTGTGTTGTGACCTGTAGAAGAGAGAAACAGTGTTATTGTTCGCACAAATCAAACTGTAATTTACGAGATCTATAAATATAGGAGAACAGTAAGAGTTTATTTAAACAAGATATTTTTGAATTGTCTGACCTCATTATGATATAAATAATGTGTATTGTTCACAATGCAGCTGTAGAATATCGTAAAACTAATAAATCGTAGTATTAAAAAAATAATGGTGCATTTTTAATTCAAAGTTCCCAAACTCAACCGGCTCGAGTTTACGAAGTTTTGCAGACATAAAAACTGAGCTAAATTAATTTAGGTTAGCTCACATGCCTGTTTATTTGGGAGTGGCGGGGAATCAGAAAACTTCTTCCGTAAAGCCCCTCTGTGTAAAGGGTGTGTTTAATTACTGGCTAAACCCAATCGTGTCTCGTCAATTAACATTTCAGCTACAGGAACATGGTAAGTCTTTTCATATTTACACAGTTTACCACCAAGTATGAAAAATTACCTCACGGCTATGCGAGTTAAACTTAATTCATGAATCCCCGTCCGGTCCTATGAGACCGCGCTGTTATTGTTTTACTATTGTGTCTCGTTTTGCGGGTATGTGATAGGGCCAACCTAGCTTAGCTTTTGGGTCAGCCACCGGCTTTAATGACCCTCCCTCACTATAAGATAATTCAAATCTTAAAATCTAGCTATTATTTTACAAATAAATGTTACTATGTAACTATATGAACTATCAAAGCTGTGTTTACACAAAGGATCATATTTTAATACGAATTCACTACACAATTTCATGGGATTCGATTTGCTCAAATACCTAAACCGATTCCGAAAATTTTACGTTTGATTCCACTAGATTTTTATTCCAATAAATCTGCTATAGAATTTCACGCAATACACTTTTTACTCAGTTATGTACTTACATAATTACCCGTTAAAAGTTATCTTCATTTAATTCTAAAAACAATAAAATGCGAAAATAACACAATCGCGAACGGAGACCACTCGAATCAAACTGTTTGCGCTCCAATTATGTTTATGTATTTACAATATAGTATATAAGAGCTTGATGAATATTAAAATGATAACAGTGACGTAAATAAGCTGATGAATTTTCATTAAATGGGTAATATTCATACGTATTTATCTATTATAAACTTTGTTGTATTATTTTACAATGTCATTATTTTAAAATTTAAATTTGCAATATCTCACTAAGACGAGACGTCTTTTGTTTTTTAGTCATTCCATTCGCTCCAAATTTTTGAAAATAGAACTCGGTCTTTTTTTTCAAGTTTGTTGTTCTTTTTTCCCCCGTTTGCGAAGGCCAGGGTCTTAGACCATACCGCCTCATCTTTAGTAGTAGGCAAATATCTTTTATGAGTTATTTTAGGATACGAGTGCAACACATTCTTTCACAACGAATGCATCGAGTCAACTTTCTCAGAAAACTTCGCTGTGATCACTGCTTACCATCAGGTGGGATTGCAGTCAAGCACTAGTTTATATAATTAAAAAAAAAAAAGATAGTCAACACTAAAATAAAATTCTCAGCTGCATTTTACAAAGATTGCAAGTGTTTCAATGATTCCATCTTTTTTTGGTTGCGCAGATACTTTAGATACAAAAGTGCACTAATTTTACATCACAATATTCCCTACGAATCAATTTGCGAATCATAAAAACACATATCAACCACACAACTTCACTAGAAGAAATCCCGCCAAAAACTCTCTGCATATTTTTCATTGAATTATTATAAACTATGGAACTAGTAAGTATTTCATTGATAAATTACCTTTCAGATTCCACCGAATCTACGGAATCTATCGAATCGAACCTTGTTATTGCTTGTAGTAATGGTTGTTCTGTTCTTTTTTTAATTGGAATTATAAAATTGCAACACATTTTCACTCTTTTATTAGGCACTTTTACCGACTTTAAAAACTTTTAGAAGGTTCTAGGTCTCTTTTTTAGGTTATCGTTTTTAATTTATTTACACCTTTTGCATACAACACAACCGATGACGTTTATAGATGTTTACTATGTCATAAATTATGTATAATTAATGGATACAACGCAACACTGAGTCACAGACGTCTATCTAATAAATTCAATTAATTACTATCATCTCAAGAATCCTGTCTGTACAGAACTAACTTAGAACAATATTGTCACAGTACTGACATTGTTATATGATCAAAGCATTTATTTAATATCTACATACTTTGTCACAATCCATTAAATATGCGATTTCGGCGACATAACTGAACAAAACATTCGACAGCTGACGATTGATGATTAGGAGAGACAAACAATTGATTTTGAACTATATTTTTGTGGCAATAAAGTGTAGTTTACAATGTTGATTGTGAGAGTAAATAGTGATTCGGTATGCATGGTATGTGATGTACAATTAGCAATTGAATTCGGCGGATGACACAATACATTGAAGTGTTGCTGCATCGAAATAACCGAATTATTCCGAGCGTAGGCGACTTGTTGGCGAGACCGAGCTGTCAATGTTTTGTCCTGTTTGTATTTTGATGATGACAGATCGAGTCTTTGTCAACACTATGATCGATGCTGGACTAAAAAGCCCAATTCTCCATTTCAACGAAAATGTCGATGACCTTTTATTTTGAAAAAGGAACTTTGAAGTATGTTAGTTACATGAAAATATATTATTCATGTTTATAACAAAAAAAAACATTTTTTTAAATTTTTTGTTGGTCTGTCTGTTTATTCCGAATAATCTCCGAAACGGCTGGATCGGTATTGACGGAACATTCACTCTACGTGAATAGAGTCGCGGGTAATGGTTAGTTTAAGAATATATTATATTGAAGTCACTCGAACTCGAAGATATGGTCAGAGAGATGGCAAATAACGACATCTGAAGAAAAAACCTACATGGCGATTACAAATAGGTACATTGGGGCAAGAGCAAAAGAATGGTGATGTAGACTTTCGCACGTATTATTTTGGACCTCTCTTCTTTGTACCTATCAACTTCATTATCTAAGTGAATATTATTACTGTAAACTAACTTCTACCTGTAGAAAATTATCTCAAGGGAAAATTGTCCCGAAATAAAAAATAGCCAATAGCCAATTCCATCATATGGTCACCCCGTGTAATTTCATCTAAATCCATTCAGGCATTTGATCGAGTAAGATAACCAAACAAACACATACATGTAATTACGCCTTATAATATTAATGTGATGGTTGTGAATAGAATTGGCGATATTCCAGTAGACTCGTTTGATCATTATCTTCTATAGAGTTTGTTCATTTCAATGATAATGTGTCAATGTTTGCTAGTTCAATTAATATTCAAATGCAGTCGGCCATTATAATTCGATAATATTGTTTGGGCTTATTACAACAATGGGTATTATATCGGGAAATTTATATCGATTCATTGCTTTAGAAAACATAATAATAGTATAGTAGGGCTGGTATCCGCAACTCCACGACTAATGGCGCAATTTCACTGGTCGTTAACTCGTTCGGTATACCGCATGCGGGGAGTCCCCGCATGCGAGATAACAACCAATGAAAGTAACATGGTCGTTATACCGCATTTGGTTCCCCGAATGCGGGCCATGTGACACGCATTCCAGTAGTCTTTCGCACCCGGCATGCGGGCCCTATCGACTAATGAAAACGGTTCCCCGAATGCGGGCGCTGTGGCATGCGTTCCAGAAATCTCCCGCACCCCGCATGCGGGCCCTATCGACTAATGAAAATGCGCCATGAAGCATGTATTTTGCGTACAAATAGGTTCTACCTAAAATTATTTATCATTTTTAATAAAGTAGGTTGTATATGAAATATAAATGTTATACTGGCCATAACGGCTCAAAATAATTTTACTAAAAGCCATTTAATGAAATTAAAAGAAATATTAAAAATAAAACTTTATGGCTTTTCATTTTTTTTTAATCAAGTGCCTGCCAGTGTGCCGTGATTAAAAACTTTTTGTTTATTATAATTCCTATTTAAAATAAGTTTGAGAAGTTTTAACGGGATTATTTCGATTGAAGTTTTAGCTAGTAGCTGTTTTAATTATTTGCCAATTGATTCCTATTAGTCGATGTTGTGACAAGAAATTGGTGTAGATCTTAAGCAAACATTATTATTTACACAATAATTTGTTATGAGCAACAAATAAACATTTTTATTTGTTCTAAATTCAAAATTATTTTATTTCCTTTTTTTTAATGTACGGAAGCAAAGGTTAAACATGGAATAAAAAGAAAATGAAATATTAATTTGTAAGTATGCAACTTATTGATTTATGTTATTTGTGAAAAAATGACAAATTTAAATGAAGAGAATTCTTTAGATGCTACGATTGCTACACTGGCAGAAAATACTTGCAATAGCCTGCTGCTGCTGCGATTCAAATGAAAACGAAAAGGTATTATAACTTGCCAAATCATTGGGAAATGAACAAAAATACTTTGTAATTTTTACAGAAATTATTTGTAAGTGTATTGAAAAACGTCAATTCATACGCGTGGAACTTTGTCACTGAAGTACTTGACTCCATGCATTATACCCTCACCTGTGCGGTTCGGTTGAATTTCGCATCGGTTGCAATGACAAAGATTGCCCATATCCGTCCGGTTATACGTTTGCCATAGTGAATTAACCTATCAATACTCGCGAAACGAGACACAATAGTAAAACAATAGCAGCGCGGTCCAATGAGACCGGTCGGGGATTCATGAATTAAGATTTGAAATAAATATCTATGGAACAATTTGCCTGCTGCGGTCTTCCCGTCCGATTATAATTTGGGAATCTTTAAGACTAGAGTGAATAGGCTCTTAATAAACTAGTGCGCCTCACTATCAACGATTGCATCACACACACACCAAACAGTAACTTTTTGTGAGTAGATTTTTCATGAATAACACGAGGATTTTCATCACCCCAGATACGACAATTTTGCTTATTGACGAATCCATCCATCGTGAAATGAGCTTCGTCACTAAACACAATTTTGCTTGAAAGCAATTGAAAATTTCGATATTCGGGTTGATGCCTGCAGACGCAGTCGTGGTGGACATTTGAATGATATTCTATTCCACTTGTAATTGTAATAGATCATACTTTTAATAAAAAAAAACAGCTTGAAAAAATTGCAAATAGTTTGTGTTTTATTTCAAAGAAACATGTAGGCGCGTTTTTTGGATGACCCTTTATTATGCTTACAGCATCTGCCTAGCAAGCTTATATGGAGAGCTTATAATAATGAAAATTACTTCTTCACAAATTAAACGAAGAAAAACTATCTACCTACGTATGTATATATTCAGGCATAAAACCCTTTGTATTCATTACAGCACCTGACTAGTCTCTTAAATTAAATATTCTAGAACGAAGCCTTTTAAATTAAAATATTCATAAAGGATCTCATTTCACGTTTCAAAGGAGTTTCCATGCTTACTTTCGTACCCTTGGGAATACTTGACCCAGCGGAATACTTATCAGTCTACTTACAACATTATACACTTTCAAGGCCGTTTTCCTTAAGAGGTAGCGACGTAGTGTAAGTGGTAAGCGCGATTAGGGTAAGTTTTATTATCAACCTATTACTGTCAGCAAAAATTTTACTTAGGGCACATGTTTCTGGGGTAAGATGTATCCTGTGTCCCATTCCAGGACATGATCTGCCTGTGCACCAATTTTATCTAAATCCGTTCAGTCGTTTGAACGTGAAGGAATAACAAACATTCAAATATATGGTGTCCATACACACACATATAGTATATAATTCTTTCGCCGTTGTGATATTAGTAAGATGGTTTGTTTTGCGTACCTATTTGAAACCAAATATTTTTTTTGCTCTGTGTGGAGCGAAAAAGCGTGCCAGACTTTTACTGAATAAAACTCACCCGCCTTCCTTTGCATTCCAGGGTAAATCTTTCAAACATTAGTAAACGCTGAATGCCCTAAAGTTTTTTCACTTTCAGGCTCCAATACAAATTGCTTTAACCAAAATAAAAGCTAGATCTAAAAGTTTCACTACCCCAACTTTCATAGACCAAAATACTTTCATAAACATTTTAATAACAGTTTTATATATAGAAAACCTAGAATATTGTTTTCTTTTATAGCTGAAATGTTTACATTTTGGTTTGTTCATGAGCTCATGCGGATAATCTGGGTTGTAATTAAAAGAAAAACGGATGTTTTAAACTCTTTGAAGTCTGGTATGTCCATGGACTGGACTGGTTTGATTTAACGGACCGCAGTCATGATTAAAATGTAGTTTTACGAAGCATTAAAAGAAAACTAGGTAGGTTTTAATGAGGTTTATGATTATGGTGTTTTTCATGTTTTTGTGAACATTATATTGGAGTCAGTTATTATATTGGAGTCGGCTTCCAGTCAAGCCGAATTTAGCTGAATATCAGTATTTTACGAGGAGCGGCTGCCTACCAGACTTCCACAACTTAACTGGGATAACACGTTACTTCATGGTAAGACTAGAGTCAGATTTACTGGCTTCTGACCATCCGTAACGACTGCCGAAGATCTAATAATGACAGCCAGGACCTACGGCTTAACGTGCTTTTCGAGGTACGAAAGAAACTCGGTATGTTAAGATGATCACCTATCCACTGACCAACCTTGGCAAGCGATCACCTTAAAGATCGACCCGTGCGGCTGTTATTATCTAGCCACGAGCTCCTCTTTTGTAAACATTTTTCACTCCCTCATAAAGTCATAATATACCTGCCAAGGTTACAGAATTGTTCAAAATTATCACTTGCGTCTAGAATGCATAGGGTGACTGAAGTAACACAAGTAAGTTACAGTCTGAAAAGGCGTCAGAATTTCTCTGACTCCACTAAGAGTGTGTTAGGACGGTTATATGACTCAAATAGATGCTTATCATGTGGTTGTGAACGGTATGTCGATTAGAATTTAATCATGTCGCTCATATAATAGATATTTGGTGTATTCGATATTTAACAGTGCCTGGTTTACAATATTAAACCGACGACATGGCCTTGAAGAGATTTGAAAAACAAAATCAATCAATACACTTAGTGCCTGATTTTTTTGCATCTATAAATGTTCCCACTCAAGACATCTTTCCGTCACTTTCAGTTAGTACTCGAGACACTCATAAAAGTCGCCGGGCTCCGCTTGCCCTTTAAACTGCTCGAACTTGATCAAACAACTTGCGACTTGGATACAAATCGAATATACAACCTTCATGCTTCAAACTTTTTATATGTTCGAGATTTTTGTATTGAGAATGTGGATTTTCTTCTTTTTTTAGTTTTGAGTTTGGAATTGTATACAAATTTATAGAAAGTTACGTATTGAGTCACCCCAGTTAATGGGTTGTGGAGGTCTGGTAGGCAGCCGCTCCTTGTAAAATACTGGTATTTACCTTGACTGGAAGCCGACTCCAATATAGTTGGGAAAAGTCTAGGTAGATGATGATGTTACGTACTGAGTTCTCATTTAGGAATCGTTTTTATAAAAAGTGTTGAAGTAATCGTAAAACGGTGTTATGATACAGCTCAGAAGAGCCCTACGTAGGTATCATACCTACAATCTCAGTAGGTATTAAAAAATAGGAAAATTATGATTTGAGGAACCTCCCAAACTTGCCATATCTGGTGAGGACTTATGTCAGGTGCCGTGACGTCTTTCCAGCCACTCCATAAACAGGGAACTTACCGCTATTATTATTTATTTTATTTTATTTTAAAAACTTCATGCACAAGTTAACGTACAAAGGCGGACTTAATGTCTTAGGCATTTTCTACCAGTCGACGTTAGAGTGATGCAGAAACAACATAGTAGGTCCTGGTGGTAGGTTGTGGTGTGTACTTATAGGTGCCTGAAATTTATTCCTGGGTATAAACGCCAGGTGTTCTTAGCTTATTCATTACGTGCATCCTCTCTAAAAAGAAAGACTTTTATTTAAAAAATGTATTTATGCTAGTCCCTACAATTCTTTTATTTCCTTAACAAGCGCACTCTTGCTAAAATCTCACCGTGTCCTTAAAATACCACGCTAAACTCAATAGAAATTAATTAAATTACAATTGCTATCCAATCCACTTGCCAACAGAAGAATGTCTACACAATTTCTTAAAAGACATACTACCTACAAATATATGTATATCTTTCATTACATGCCGCGTTCCTCACGTTTTCTAATTAATTCTAACACGCACCAAATTTAATTAAACGGTTCATATTTCTTCCACTGTCTCTTAGAATATATTTCAGGTCGTATTGTTTGAGCGAGCGGATGAAACTGTAGATAACAGAAAGGGAAGGAACCTTTCGCTCGTCGAAAGTTTTGTAAAACTGAAGATATGTATGGTAAGTTGTCCCACATTGAACCAGGTAAATTTCAAAGTCTCATAGTGGGCTGGATGTTCAATCAATGCCTTTAATTTTTTGTGTATAGTTAGCATATTTATTTAGCTTCAATTTTGTAAAACATTAATTTCTCATATTCCTTTTAGTTTCGGTGTAAAACAGGTTTTTATGAAAAATGATTTTTGGTTCAATGAGTACCACAGGTGGTACACATTTAACCAGGGTATCGTCCACATTGAGACACTTTATTAACGATGTCTTCTAGTTCAATTTATAAGGCAAATATTTTGTAATAATAATTACAATAAACATTAATAATAAAAATCAGCCTTATATTTATAAAAATCACTTTAAATCATATGCAATTAAACCGAGAGTCTTAGTTTTATACATCACAAAACCTTTTCAGTCAAATTATTATCATATTTTAATAATAAAAACAAAAGTACCTTCCATAATATAACAAATTAAAATTAAATTAAAATAATTGTAAAAAATACTCCTTTAACGACTGGGATGTACACAGTAAACCGTGGTTCAATGTGTAACACCCTCAGGTGGTTCAATGTGAGACACACCACGTTTTGATCACTAAACTCAAAATTTTACCGGCAAATCAATCTCTTAAAATCACGAATTATAGCGCTTTTAAGTGCTAAATAGCCGTAGAAAACAGTGTACATATAAATAAATTGATATTATTTAAACGAAAAAAGCTAAAAAAGAATGAAATTAGCAAAAAATATTTATTTTTTGAGTCAGTTTACTTTCGAATACTCCTCACACAACCACTTTGCACGCGATCGCCACGCAAACTAGTGGGCAGGAACGGAACGTAAATACCTCTCTTTCACTTATATTAGTGCGGTTTGGCAATGTCGCATTTTCGAGATTCGGCGGTGGTTCAATGTAGCTGCCTGGTTCAATGTGAGACACCCGACCCTACTTGATTCCCCATTTTGGTTATTTATTTGTTAAATTAATTTCTGCACCAACATTCAAAATTCAAAAGCACCATGTGCACAGTCAATAGTTAGCATTAGCATTAATTGACCTCATAATGTTCCCACAGCTGGGACTCAAGCCTACTCTCTTGGATTCATAATTCACCGCGCGGGCCCAGTGCGGATTGGCGGATGTCACATGTCTTCGAATTTTTGGTTCTAGGACATGCCGGTTTCCTCACGATGCTCTCAAAACGGTGAGTCAATAGATACTTTATAATATTTATGTCAAAAACTTACAATTCGAACATACGTCCATATAATTTTTCACAAAGTCCATCCTGCGTCTCCCTTGCCATGGGATACAACAGACTCATAACAATAATCAATGTTTTGTGTTCAATGATTTACTCGTAATTTACGAGTAGGTATTTCCGAGCAATGAACTCTGACTGCTGTTGACGACATCAAATAGAAAATTACTTCACACTAATTGAGCAATTTAGGTAATTAAAACGTCGCTTATTTTAGCTATCAAAAGTACTGACTGACCTAATCCGCGAATATTTTTTATTATACTATTGTTCTCCGCGGTTTTATCCGGGTCTTTGGTTACTTCTCTGCTCTTATTAGTGATGTTATACAGCTTAAACTTTCTTTGATAAATAGGCTATCGAACACTAAAAAAGAATTTTTCAATTCGGACCAGCAGTTTCTAAGATAAACGCCCTAAAACAAATAAATTCTTCACCTTTATTATTATTATATCAATATATATATAGAATTAGTCCACAGATATCTATACTTCTATACTAATAGAATAAAGAGATAAAGTTTGTTTTTTTGTTTGTATGGGATAATCTCTGAAGATCTTGGTTCGATTACATAAATGTATATATTGATAGAAAGCTGCTTTCTTCTTGAGGGCTATATTTTATTTCAAAAAAGTTAACTAAGTAAATTCAGAAAGACTTTCACGCGGGCGAAGCCGCGGGCAAAAGCTATTATATAATATGTCTGTGGACTAAGTCTTCCATATAAAAATATAAAGATATTTTATTTATTTAAGTAAGCGTTGAATTATTATTGAATGCATTATCCCACCTTTTAAAAAAACCCAACTTAAGATTTTACAAAACAAAAGCCAGGTAAGGTAAATGGAAAAAAGTCCTTTTCAAAACCTAAACGTATTGTAGTAGAAGCTACTGGTATCTACGTATTTTCTAAATGATGAAGATGGTTCGGATCGTCAGGGGAATACCCAGCATAATCCCTTGTATAAAAGAAGACTTCAGGCAGAGGTTCTCAACATGAAGTTGGCAGTAGTAACTACAAAAAATCTTCGAAGCATTAAATCGGGAGTATAAGTTGCATTAAAAAAAACAAAATTAGTTCACAATTTACTAAGAAATCAGTAAACATACATAAAAACACAAATCCCTCCTTATTGAAGTTGGTTACGTTGACATAACCCCGATGAAGGGTTAATGAATATGCTCCCTGACCTTGCCTTATGCTCATTTCATCCAGAAAATACTTACGGATGCCAATAGTGCGTATCCGTACACATCCATCTCTGTTATCATCTATCAATTTCAGCCTAAAGCCTACACTCTACACGTCGTTGTAACAAATATGATTGATACACCTTTTCTAGCACCAACGTTTTAGACGAACACAACGGTAGTTCAATAAAAAATATACCCTAAATAAATACAGCAAAAGGTTGAGTATCCCTGTACGACTTGATTTTGCCGTAGTAGCCAACGTTACAAGAGAAATTGCCTTGTAGAGATTAGGCTGTGATACTGATTACTTTATTTGCTAAGGTAAATCATTGTACTTTGTTGAATGTACATGTTTTCCTTCTAAAGTCTGTCTATTAGTTAGCATGTTAAAGGTAGAACTACATTGGGCCCACGTCGCTCGTATCGTTTACGTTCTATCTGCAAGACTGGGCTTGCGGATGACGAACAATGGGTAGCTCGCAGTCTGCCATTCGGTAACCATCCGGGTGAGACCGAGTCATCAACACCGCGCAGTGTTCCACGCGCGCCTCATAGAGATGTCAGCAAAACCGTAGATGCCCAGCAGGGCCGAAGCCTACTAGGGCCATGGATTGTTTTCCAAAATAGAAACTAGTGATCCAGGCATGCAAAGCAATGAAGGAACATAGGAACATAGGGTTTAAGTCAGTAAAGATCTGACACGCGTTCGTAATCTGTCCAAGAACAGTAGAAGTAATTAGATAATTTACCACCTAAAAGAAAAAAACACCAATCAGCGGAAGCCTTAAACGTTCACATCAAAGTTGAACGTACTTTGGTGAGCTACACTTATCTTTTTGACAGATTTATGGAGTGGTCAATAGCGCTGTGGCAGCCTGAACTCGTTTGCATGGCAAACAGCAGTTACCAGGCCAGGCTGTTATCGAGCTCGCATGTTTGGTCTAGGTCTATAGGCATAGTCGGTTGGTTGAAATTTCAAATGGTACAGGTATTTTTTGAATGAACAATCGGGGACGAAAGAATTGGAGTCGTCACCATCGAATCAACTATCGACTCGCCGTTCTACAAAATTATCGATATGTTTTTCCTTTGTTTCAGGTCTACGGAATTGACCGCTAGTATTCGATTGTTGCGATGCAAAAAGGAGAAATGGAGCAAATAGGTGACGGTTTGGTACCCAAGGGATGGTGTCAGGAGCAGAGGACGGAAAACTAGACGATGGGAGGATGATATGAAGCTCACTATAGGAACTCACTGGGTTAGAGTAGCAGCAGATAGGAAACAGTGGAAAGAGTTAGAGGAGGCCTTTGCCGTAAGGCACACCGACATCAGAGACATTCTATAACCGCATGCATGTAAATAGTACTTATAAGTTTTATTTTGTAATTAGTTTTAAGTTTTCGGAAATAAAAGGCTATATTATTATTCGATTGTCCGAATCACCAAATCGAACAAATCGCAGATGAACGCGCCACGCGCCAGTCGCAATAACAGACCGAGTCATACTCGAGTCAAAGTCAAAACTATCGAGAACCATCGAGATGTTGGAACAATCGAATATAACCTCTCGCCAACGCGCATCGAATGGACGATCCTATGGATAGTTCCAATTTCCAAAGAGTTATGGCGGCCCTCGAACGTAAAGCAGGGTAATTTAACGTTTGAATCCCCGACCGGTCCAATGAGACCGCGCTGTTATTGTTTTAGTATTGTGTCTCGTTTCGAGGGTATCTGAGTAACTACGGAATATAAGTGAGTTTTAGTCAGTAAAAGTTTAAGGGCCTGTTTCACCACCTATGATTAAGTTTCGAGTATCTTACTTGGCAGATAATTTCATACAAATTCTGTTCCATTTTTGAATTTATTCAGTGAGTAGCGCCTACTCGGACATTGTGAAACAGGCCCTCACCCTCTCCCGCTCCATAAAAAGCGAAATGAGTTATTTAATGATTTTCCCCGCCTAAATAAAAGGGAAGATCCTCGCGAATTCTTTATGTTTTGAAGGAAAACAATGAAAGCATTTATTAATATTGGGGTAAAAGTTATTGAAAGAAGATCCCTCGCGCTAGCTTCATTTTGTTTGTGTAAGTTACAATATCCGTAATAGTGTAAGTATACATTATTTTGATTGTCCGTGTTCAGATGGTAGGTATAATATTCATTCGATTTTTGCTTAATATGAGCATCTCATATCATAGTTTTAATATTTGCATGCCACTTATGGCGAAATGTGTCCTTGCGCCAATATGTATGTTGCCATCTCATGTACCGCATTTAATGCAAATTAATGGCTTTGACTTTGACATCACCATATCAAGTGACCAATTATATCCATAATTGGTCACTTTGATAATTAAAATGATTTTATAATTCTTTAATTAAAATCTCAACATATTATTTTTATACTGAATGAAATATGGCACACAGGTAGACCTGGAAAAGCACATTGGATATTTGTATTCTATTAACGTTCCCTTAAGGTAAATTCCTACACGCGGGCGAACCCACTGGCAGAAGATAGAATTCCTTAATGTTTGAATCCCCGACCGGTCCTATGAGACCACGCTGTTATTGTTTTACTATTGTGTCTCGTTTCACGGGTATGTGATAGATTAATATAATATGGTATCTATTTCCATATTCTGAAACCAACATCCATGAAAGTTGCATTACATTACGGGTTTCCGAGGCATAACGTGATCAACATCCCGATCGTGCTCCGCAATGTAATTCAATTTGCATGTAAGTTGCTTGCAGGTTGAAACTTGGCCTAAGGCTCCATATGTTAAAGCGACTTCATGGTACCAAAAACTTGCTCAGAGGTGCCTTATCAAAACGTGATAAAATCTCAGGAGTGCGGTCGAGAAAGCAGGATGGAGCTATAGATACACTCGATATAGTTTCAGCCCTTTAACAGATCACTTTAGGTCGTCAAATAGATGGCGTTAAGAGGCCGTGGTAAAGCCTCTGTTCATATTAAATTTCTGAAGACATGACATGTACAGCTATCTATGCATAAATTGGGTAGACAAAGCTGACAGATGTAAGATTAAAAGCTTACCATAGTAAATCACTTACACCATTTATAGTAGGTACTTCTTTTCTTCGTAATTTTTAAAATTATACGTGATCCTTTTGGTCACGTATAATTTTAAAAGTATTGTAGGTATTTCAGCTAAGCAAACCCCATGACGTAAATTAAATGGCAGTGTCCCTTGAAACATGAAAATATTCAGTGCATCCGTTAGTAATTAGAATTTTATGAATAGTTGTTAAAAATTGTGAATTTTTTACATAGCTACCTACATTTTTGTAGGATGAACACATTTTTAGGGAATTAAGAAAGATCAGAAAGGAGGCATACGAAACAGTAAATTTGTTCATTTTCTATGTCGGCGAAAAAAAAGTAGTAAGCTCTAATGCTCACCAATATTTAACGAAGTTTTCCAACAAACTTCCGAAAAAACAATAAGAGCCAAGTTTTCAAATAAATGTTGGAAAAATAATCCCGTTACCATGTATCAAGGTTTCAGTGTCAGAAGGTTATAATAATCGATTGTTTCGTGAGGAAGTTGCGTGTGACCAATGGCTACGAAATAATACGATTATGATTATTTATTGAAAAAACTTCCTGAATTAAGGCCACGGCTTTTTGTAAGTTAAGCTTTTCTATTTCTGCTAGCCACCTGATTACAAGGTTTCGTACAAAAACTGTTAGATTAAAACAAGGTTCTTTTACACGAAATGGGAGGCCGTCACCTCCGTCTTTCCGTCGCGTCGTTCTGCGAAGCAGTAATGCTAGTCAACGGGATGGCCGCATGCGTGTGCGAACAGACGCTGACCCACTACCAGTGTCAGTCAGCGCGGGCTTGAGGAAGAACGAGTAATGGTCAGCACGGTCAGCAAAATCGCTGGGCAACAACAGAACCACAGCCCGTTACGACTGGGAGAAAAAACTAAAACGCATGCAACTGAAGGTCACAGGCACCACAGGGATGGTTTTAGTCAGTATAAATCTGACACCCTCTATACCCTAGAGCAAAAGAAATCATTGGATGATTTCCCAACTCAAAAACAAACTCTTGGTGTATTTAATAAGAAAGCATTGGCATAATTATTCTTCAGATGCACATGATTTGTTAAACAATTTCTATATAAACCAGCTGACGGTTCTAATTCTTTACTAGCAAATTACACATAAACTTCGTTTATTGTTCTATCTATTAGTGAGAACCGCACTAACATCTGTTGCACAGTTTAGGAGGATTTAGCCGATAACCAGACAGCCGCGGAAAGATTGTAAACAAAAAGTTTAAATTCAGTTTTCATTAGGACAGCTTGACGTTGATAAACAATCATATGCCAATCCATAAAAAAATGCCGTTTTTTTATGGCGGAAGTTTATCAAATAACCTCTCCCGGTATTGGCGGGAGCAATGAACATGGTTATGCGTAGGTAACGACGTTTTTTACAACGGAAAAATAACAGTAAAAATCAAAAATATAATTACTGTCCTAGCATAGCTTCTACCATCAGCCTTTATTTGTTCCCACTGTTGGGTCTCAGGCCTACTCTCTAAAAGGAGGGCTATAATTAAACATGTTTTTACTAAACGTTATTAACAAATTATTTTTGTGGTGGGAAATTATAAAATAAATTCACCCGCTCTGGGTGAAACGAAACTAGAGGAAGTGACAGACTTTTACCGACTAAAACGCACCTTTTTTTCTCCAGTTGCAGGTAACTCTTTTCAAATATCCGGCAGCTCATACTACACATTACATCGAAAATTACGCTTTATAGCTTTATTTTTAACGACACAATTTCAGTGTATCCTCTCTAAATTACAGTTTAATTTCAAGAATGTTGTTTGCTCACGCCCGTACGTCATATCTAGATAAATATAAAGGGTTTACGACCATCCGTTGTGTTGATAAATGTTTCATGTCCTTCGTAAAACGGAGCGTAGCATTTAGATTAGAGTGTTGGCTTGTTCTTCAGGCAAAGAGTTTGAAAGCCTCTTGTCTTTGAAATCTTAGAAGAAAAAAAAAAGAGAAAGAAGAACTCTTTATTTGCAAGGGGCAGTGGCAAATTTACAAACATTAAAAAAAAACAGCAAGAAATATGCGCAACGTCCGTGCAAACGGCCGAACGCTCAGCATAATGCTGTAGGCACACTGCACACATATAGTGCGACTAGTAGCCCACAGCGCTAGTTTTGCGTGGTTTTCAGCGTGGGCCTAAAACTGGGTATGAAGATCATACCAGTTAGTGGTAGAATCCCCAGCCGCTAGGATCCCAATTTTCAGTAAAGGAAATGTCAGCAAAACCTTTACCTACTGGGCCTCGCAGGGTCGAAATCTACTGGGGAATGCAAGCAAAGAAGGAACATTTTAGTGGGTTTTAGTCATAAAAAGTCTGACACTCCCACTCCCGTTCTGGCAGGAGAAGTCATTAGGTTATTTTAAATCTAAACAAAATTGTGGATGTATCGCCATATTTTTGGTTTCCGATAGACCAATGTACACAATTCTTTATGGAGTACTTGACATTCTCCAAATAATGGGAAACCAAGTTATTGTCATGCTCACTCATATGTTTCATTGTTGAAGACGTGAGTGTTAGATCAGTTCCTCTCAAAATTGCTAAGCTGAGTGGTACTGGTACCCGCGTCATGTTCGAGAACGGGTGCCAACAGTTGAGTCGGGTCACTCTTAACTGTCAGTGGTATACTGAAAATTCTAAATAATTGTTTTATTTTTCCTTTCTTATCACATACTTATCGTCGAACAGATGGTCGATGGGGACGGAAGGTTCTAGAGTGGCGGCCACGTACCGGAAGACGTAGCATTGGAAGGCCTCCCATAAGGTGGACCGACGACCTGGCGAGGGTCGCGGGAATCCGACAGACGCGAGACGCGTAGGACCGATCGCTGTAGCGACGCTTGGGGGAGGTCTATGTCCAACAGTGGATGTCTTTCGACTGAGATGATGATGATGAATCACATACTTCTTACATAATAGAAGCGACAAAAAATAATATATAGCCAGAATTTTGTAATACATAAAGTGATCTTCTTTACCGACCGACTTAATAACAATTCAAAAGTGTCTGAACTGTTTTACTTGAAACAAATGCTTAGAATTTGAGTTTGGCGTATGTACCTCACGTACGATTTGATTAATGTTTGGAAGTTCATCCGCAGAGAGAAAGTTACAAGAGCAAAGATTAATAAAAGGAAAACTGGCACAAAACTCAAACCGACAGATTTATTTTATAACGTTTGAGTGGAAGCCCAACATAATTTGGGAAAAGGCTGAGGAGGTAATAATTTAGAAATGCATTAAAAACTTATATACAGTAGTTGTACAAAAGTAGACTTAACCTATCACATACCTGCAAAACGAGACACAATAGTAAAACAATAACAGCGCGGTCTCATAGGACCGGTCGGGGATTCATGAATTAAATGCAACAAGGCAATCTCAACCAGTTTGCCATTGGATTACAAAAACGACACATTTTTTTGTAGTGGAATATCTCCCAATAGCTTCTCCCGCTTTATGTCGGAGCGGGAAGGTGTGTCAGACTTTTACTGACTAAAAATACACCTTTATTCTTCAAGTAAATTTTTCTGAAATTTCGCGTGGCCCCAGCTGGCAATGGCTCAGCTAGGAACTACAACAAACATTCTAAAAAATGGAAAAAAAATCACTTTAAACGTCACTTTAAACTAGATGAGACCAGTGTTTTTTAGCTGACCACCCTGAGAAGAAACACCGAAACAAACTCAAAGGTCAGTTTATTTTAAAGTCCACATCAGACTTGCAATAGTCTAATGAAAACCATGCAGATTAATGTCTGAGATGGCCTTTTGAATGAACAACCATGCAGATTTAAGTGGACCTGAATAGTTAGTGCAAGCTCTTGTCAGTATTCATAAAGCTCAACTCAATACAACTAAAGAACTCAAGGCGTACAAAACAAAAAACAAATAAATAATATTTAAAATCACATTTGATTCACAGTTCTGCATCCACCGACACATATAGGCAAAAATTTCGCAATACCGCGCTACCAGGCATCACAATAACACACGTATATAAATCATAGCACAGTGAACTATGACAACGCTCCGTTCAAGTTTGACAAATGGCGACATCAGCGGTCTCGAACTGCTGTTGTCGAAACAACAGGCATTACTGCTGAGTACGAAACTTAGGTACGATCAATAAGAGAGCAACAGAATTGAGGATTAAAGGAGTATTTTGGACTTAGATGTTTAAATGGTATGTTATGTAAATAAAACTATGCACATTTTTTACAAATGCATCCCAATTTTATTAGAAAATTCATAATTCAAATATTGAAAGGAGATGCTTTTTCATACAATCTTGGGCCTGGTTGTTAAAAGGATGAAAGCGAGCAAAAGCACTGTAGTCCAGTCAAAATAGAGTAAATTATTATTCAAGTTTGCATTAATTCCCAACAAGCTGGATTTTTGTGCAGGCCTTGAATACGTCATTACGAATGATATGTCAAAAGTCCCCATCGATCCCGCTTGTGCGTTGTTTTTTATTCGAGGTCACTTTTTCTTCTCAGGTGCACTGTTCTCGAATTATGGCTATTTTAAACATAGAAAATACGAATATGCACTCATACTAAGGGTGTGATGGGTTCGATGAATATTTGCTTATGTATCGTTACAGATGGTTTTTTCTTCAAATATTCATCGAACCCATCACACCCTTAGTATGAGTGCATATTCGTATTTTCTATGTTTAAAATAGCCATAATTCGAGAACAGTGCACCTGAGAAGAAAAAGTGACCTCGAATAAAAAACAACGCACAAGCGAGATCGATGGGGACTTTTGACTTATCATTCGTAATGACGTATTCAAGGCCTGCACAAAAATCCAGCTTGTTGGGAATTAATGCAAACTGGAATATCTATTTTGCCTGGGCTACTGTCAGAAGCTAGTTAATAAATAACAAAAAAGTTCCTCGTTTGAAAAGGCCAGATACTATAATATGAAACTGATAATTCTCACTAATTGCAGAGCAGCGGTTAATTTGTAATTAAGGCAGTAAGCTATTATTTGAAAGCTATAATTTTCTTTTCACTGAGGCAAAGATAAAGGGATAATCTTTTGATTCTACTGTAAATGCTTGCCTGCAATTGAAGAGGACAGACGTTTGTGGAAAATCAGTGTTAGAAAATATTGGTCTATATATAAGATACGTGTGCGTAGGAGTGTTACCTCGTCAACTTCAACGTCAGTAACACCCTTAAGTGCGTGAGTTTCGTCACCTCACATCAATGAAGAGAATCAATCTATACGAAATGTAATCCATTCGCTCTATCCGTTCGTATGAGTATGAGTACTCTATTTATATTCCTGTACTATATTTAGGCGCTTTTGGTCTAAATGTATTCTGACAGTCAAGGTGAACGTGTCAGTTAATTTGAACCACAAGTTGTAAAATATTGTTTACACATACTAGTTGAAGACAGGGTTTCGTCTGCGCTGAAATTAATACTTCATTCAATCCATTGCAAATTTTATACATATCCAGAATATATGTTATCCTGGTATATAATATAAGCTATCCTAAACTGAATTTCGTCTGAATCCGTTATGCCAAATGGCTGAACAAAAATAGCTAAATAGCTGAAAATTTTATTTTCACTCATAATACCCTCTATAGGTACTCCTTCATGCTCAAATGAGCATGAAAGGAGTAAAAACAAAATTTCGCGTTTATTTATCGGCAAAAGTGGTTCTGCCATATCACATATCAAAGAAAAATATGGGGTGGGAGAGTAGGTGGGTCAAAAACTGAGCCATCATGAAACTTTACTATCACACAACAATATATTCCTTAAAAAAAACATAACATGAAAGGTTACTTCAATCAAAAACAGCTGTTGCTTCAAGTAGGTAATATAAAGAAGGCTTTATTATCCTTCGTGAAAGTGTAGGTTTATAGAATTTATATGGGTTAAGGCTGTAAAGGTTTATAGGCAAGGCTTTGTTTGTACTTCTGTAAAGTAAACGATGACACTCCCAAATACATCACTATCTACATAGTATAAAAAAGTTGCTTTCTCTGTCCCTATATCCCTTTGTATGCTTAAATCTTTAAAACTACGCAACGGATTATGATGCAGTTTTTTTTAATAGATAGAGTGATTCAAGAGAAAGGTTTATATGTATAATACAGTAGGAAAACACTGATAATTTTGCACCCGTGCGAAGCCGGGGCGGGTCTCTAGTAAAAAAAAAAGTTTAGTTGGTACTGAAAACTTTGTTTACGTTTGGATCGGTTTCATTACTGAACTAGATAGTGAGCATAATACTGCCAAATAAAACGACATTTCACACAAAAATTGCGGACTTTTTTGATATTAACTTTTGATTACTCTTTAAAAATTTATCAAATTAAAATAGGTCCACTTGGATGTATCTTTCATCACGTTCAAAGGAGCAAACAAGCTTAAAAAAAGTAGATTTGAGAATCTCCTCCTTTTTTTGTGCAGTTGTTACTTACAGATTTCGCTTCTTTTCTTACCGTACCTATGTATGCCGTAGGAGTCTATTAGGGCCTTCCGTTAGGGCTAAAGACAATGTCTGAAAGTGTAATCTTGGTCCTGGAACGCAACGGACAACTGAAGAATACAGATTTAGTTGTACTAGTTTACAAAAACTTTGTCACGCCCTCTCAGTCCATCCTAGAGAGGGAGACGTCACTGGATGCTGTCCAACCACAAAAAAAAGCAATCAACCCATATTTAGACCAACCACAAATTATGTGACCTACCATAATAAAAGTACTGCGGTTACTCATTAGTGGTTGTCAGCTAATTGCAAAGCTGAATATGGAAATGTTAAACGTAGTTAATCCGATATTAGAATAACAGCGGTTTCAAATGAGCATTAAATGGCATACGATATCGGTAAAATTGATTTTAATTTACTTGTACAAAACTGCCTAACTAGTTCTGTGGTTGATTGTACAGAACCAGGCGATAAATTTTGCACATCAACCTTATAGAAAAATTGCTGTATTTTATATAAAGTATAATCAAAGGAAGCAAACCATATATAATTGTTTTAACTGCTCCTAATAGATACCGGACTATTTGTATTACGCTCTACGAAGCCGACATTGTCTCTTTCGTCGATGTGCATTTTTTATCGCTGGGTACTGTACTACAGTTGAAACATAAGGTTCAGGGTTTTATTTTCGGGTCGGGTCACGTGTAAATAATTTTTTTCATCGGTTTCTCCGTTAGAAGTATACACAGGTATGAGTTAGATACTGGTTGATGTAAGTAAACTTTATTAAAAATGATCGGGAAAATGTTATATTCATCGGGAAATGGGAGTTGAATAATTCTAACGATATAATAGGCATTCAATACATTATTAATTTCTTTCTTTTGTTATTGGTAAAATATAGATCAGAAACAGTAGTTGCTAACACCATACAGTATCGCAGGTACAGTATGGAAAACGTAGGTTTTCCGACAGAGAATTATGGGATAGAATAGAAAACTTTCAGGAGACAGACGCAACAAAACAAACACAAAGTACTACTTTATGTTTGTTATGTTGTTCAGAATGATACCTCTACAATGAAGGTAGTGTGTTATAGTCAGTAAAGGTCACGCGAGTTCAGTGTGGAATGGTGGATGTCACTTGTCTTAAATTTCTTTGAATTTCTGGGCTTAGGACATGCCGGTTTACTTACGACGCGACGTTTTTATTTACTGCTCTCAAAAGAGCAGTGGTGATGAAATTACATAAAGTAATACGCCTGCCTGAATTTGGCGTAAAACTCGAAAGTCAAGGACATTACCACTATGCCACCACTGCTCACCACTTAGCCTAATAGCCATAAATTGATTGATAAAAATGTTCCCTCAATTGTCAAATTTAATGGAAAGCGTAGGACCAATGACCGTTTAACTGTTCTAGCGGTCAAATTCTCGGCCGAGGATAGAATTCCAGGTGAAACTACTTTCGTAAACCTAGGTTCTACAAAGCCTAAGTTATTTATTAGTTACGTGATAATAAGCTATTTGGAAAACAATTAAGTTTGCCAGAACAGAAAATGAAATAAAAGTTTTAATAAGCTATTAATTTTAGTTACCGAAATAACACGAGTGATTTATTTAGAGGTGAGGCTGGTCTACGAATTTTGTTATTATATTTTTACACAGCGTCTATACACAGTTTGGTATTTTATTATGAAATGATTAAGCCGGGCACAACATTTACAATTTTCTGAGCAGATTTACGTAAAACAGTGTTTTACGAGGAATGTTTTTCGTGCATTTAGAAAAATTTGATCTCTATCACATACGCTGCTGGGACTCATGGCTTCTCTCTAGGAGAGGGAATGGGCTGTAATCCATCACGCTGGCTCAGTGCGGATTACTGGATGTCACGTCTCTTAGAATGTTTTGATTCTAAGACATACCGGTTTCCTCACGATGGTTTCCTTTACCGTTTTGAGAGCAGTGATGATCAAAATATAGCGATAATGGACAGGTTTATCAAGCATATATTAGGTACATGGTCCTTGATTAACTATTCTAGGTTCAAGATCATTTTTATTTGTTTTCGTGATAACCTACTGACATAGTTGTTTGAGTAGTAAATACCAACACGCTATGGGCCGCTATGCCTGACAATAAAACAATTTTATTTTATAGCTCTATACAGCATACACTCGTAGTACGGTTGTGAAGAATAGTTCTGTTGTGTGACAGTCAAAATAACTCGACTAAGGGCCTATTTCACCATCAATGATTAAGTTTCGAGTATCTTACTTGACAGATAATTTCATACAAATTCTGTCACATTTTTGAATTTATTCCGTGAGTAGTGCCTACTCGGACATTGTGAAACAGGCCCTAAGTAATTTAAAATAATTGTTTATATTGTTTTTGTTTTATATTGAAAAATCCACCTCATAAGGGCTTGCGGACGGCTAATAATTCCTTCCGGCCGTCCAGCAGTCGTCCGGACCGACTCCGAGTCATCGAAAGCGCGAAGTATCCCAAGCAAGTCCTCAAAGCCTACTGGGCCATGGGTTTGCTTCCTAAAAAGGGAAACCCGGCGTCCCAGAACGCAAGGTAAAGGAACATTGTAGCTCGCCTTGAAACGGGAGAAGTCATTGGATGACTTCCCACAAAAAATAATAATAATTAAAACTCACTTGACTTTACAAAGAAGAAATTCTTAAAATTTGGTCTTTGAGTACCTAAAATTGCTGTTTTTTTTTAATGGAATTCTTTGAAACGAAATATCTTCGGATCGCCTTGAATTATGAGTTCCAATAACATTAATGGTACGTTAATCTTTCTTTGTAATTAGTTAATTAATTATTTATTGGTTTCTTTGTGTTTAGAATTTTCTGTAATATTGCTATATTTATAATCATTATTGTACGAAATAAAAAAAACTCGTACTGTTTTGGAATATTATAAGTTCTGTTTTAGAAATAATGCGTCACAAACAATGCAATATTCATGTCGCATAACCTTAGAACTGTTAATGGATGGGATACGTATTTTTGTTGCAATCTCTTTCAGTTAAGAATAGTTTTTCTTCTTAGTGCGGCTACAGGACTTAATTTCCGAAAGGAAGGTAGCCAAACGTGAGCATAGGCATAATAAAAAATAAATTACAGAAAATGCAAAACACAAAGAAACCAATAAATTACTTACTAATCTATACATAATGGGTGATTCATTCGGAGTTACTTTTTCTAAAACTAAAAAAAATATGAATAAAACAAATTTATCGGGTAATCTTTATTATAATACAAAAGAACCATTCCTTACATTTACTTTTTAAAGATTATTTCTTTCAAATGTTGTCCGTGACTGCGATTAAGGTGGTCCCTTCTGGAGTTCCAGTTTTCGATGACCCGACCGAGCATTTCCACTGGTATTTGGCGAATAACGCGAGTAATGTTGGCTTCCAGTTTTGAAGATCTTCAAAACTTTTGGTACCAACAAGACGGCGCCACTTGCCACACAGCACGTGAAACCATGGCTTTGTTGCGAGAAAAATTTGGTGAACAGTTAATTTCGCATTTCGGACCAGTCAGTTGGCCGCCTAGGTCCTGTGATATCACACCCTTAGACTTTTTTCTGTGGGGTTATGTAAAGTCCAAAGTTTATATGGATAAGCCGCGTACGATTGATCAACTGGAAGCCAACATTACTCGCGTTATTCGCCAAATACCAGTGGAAATGCTCGGTCGGGTCATCGAAAACTGGAACTCCAGAAGGGACCACCTTAATCGCAGTTACGGACAACATTTGAAAGAAATAATCTTTAAAAAGTAAATGTAAGGAATGGTTCTTTTGTATTATAATAAAGATTACCCGATAAATTTGTTTTATTCATATTTTTTTTAGTTTTAGAAAAAGTAACTCCGAATGAATCACCCATTATAATAAATCTGTAGAAAAGTGATTTTTGTACATGAAAAAGAAATCCAAAAAAAATAGCTAGGGTGTTAAAGAACAACCAGCAGAACCCATTTCCAGCATTTGTAGAATTTTTGTCTGTTTGTCTGTTTGTCTGTTTGTCTGTTTGTCTGTTTATTTGTTCGGGCATCACGTTAAATGTACGAAAGCAATGTAGATAATTTTTAGACTCAAGGATTGGGCGTAACTTATAGTAACATTTAGTCTTTGTTTCATTGCAATCGGTTCAGTTTAGCAAAAGATACCTATTAGAATTTAAAATTTTCCAGAAGTAAAATTAGGGTTATGTTTACTTGGTCTCATTACTTCACGTAACTTTTATACATAACAATAAATTGTGCGAATTGTAGTAATATTGAGTTTTTTGTTTCTTCGTAATCAGTTCATACCTTATTATAAAATAAAAAAAATATAATAGTCTTTTCGAAGTAAAATATTGAAACAGCGCCATCTATCAAACTTAGAGATCAACTGCGTGCAGTATATATAAAATCAGCGTTGTTAGTAAATCAAAACTGATTTTAAACCAATTCAATTACCAATTTAATACTAATTTAATTCTTGATCTCATAGCACACACATAAAGGCAACATTTTGTGAGCATATATTTCATAAAATTATATAATTGTTAATTTCTGTACCGATAGATGGCGTTGTTAGTTGACACTAAATTCTGAATCACGATATTAAGGCGGTCCACACACTGCACCCCATTCCGCCGTGGTGCGCTAACGCGCGCGGCGACGGAGGCGCAGATCTGCCTTAATTAGTGGTGTAATCTGCTCCCCTGCGCGGTGAAGCAGATTACGATGGCCTCGCGGTAAATAAACTCATATGTTCACTGTGCTATCGATCGTCGTGGAGAATGGACGAAATTATTAAATTTCAAGATGTTGCAATTATATTATTGTCATTTTAGGTTTTGTATACAAGAATTAAAAGACACTGCGTCCATAGAAGATTTTGGATATATCCCTATTTACAAACGTCTTTACAATATCAAATCACGCGCGGGACTGCGGATCCAGTGTGTCTTACCGCGCGGCACGCCCCGCGCTCCTGCGCAGTTTGGCAGAAACTGCGCGCAGAACGCCTTCCCGCGCAGATCCGCGTCGGTAGTCTGCTGTGCTAGGCTGATTTCTATACAAATTGAGATATTTGCATACAACGGTAAAATCTGCCATCCCGCACTACGCGACGGGACGCAGTGCAGTGTGTGGAGCGCCTAAGATAACACGCTCAGCTAACAACGCCATCTATCGGTACAAAAGTTAACAATTATATAATTTCATAAACATTAAAGGTGTCTGGCAAGGGGTTACCACTATCTAATGTGTGTGTCTGGCAATGAATAATGTGATATTTAGTAATATTCTGAAGGTAATACCAAAACATAAATCTTTATAATTCGACGTAATTAGATCGGTATTTTACACAATTTTGGTAACGTGAACGTACTAAAGCCACTGCAACCCAAACTTCATAATTGTCCATCGTTGTTAGGTCTGTGTTTGAATCATGCACTGACAAACTTTCAGCTTTTACAAAATAGGTCTGGTACTCACGGGCTCTTAGGTTATTAGGTGTCTTTAAAGTTCTGCCTTTGAAAAGGTCTTGACTGGATAACATCGCTAAATCGTTCGATAAAAAGAGTTTTACATTCGGTTTAAGTATTGAAGTGCGAAGTAAATTGTATCTTGCAATTTTAGTCAAGCAAACTTTATTCTCATTTTGAAAGTTTGTGCTGCTGTGAATTATTTGGTTCAATATTTTAGTAGTTTGAATCAGTTTTTTTTTAAATCCTTAAAAAAACAAGCGTTTCGCAGCGTAGCTGAGATGCAAAACGGGTGAGACTAAGTACGTCCCAAGAATCAGATGAAGATCGTAACGAGGGTAACAGCAGTTCGAGCTAGGCAAGTTAGAACTCTTGCGTCAGAAACGCCTACCCACTGTGAGTCACGACTTAGTATACAGCGTTCTCTTACGGCAGTTTCTCTATCACAGGAGAGTTTTGGAGGAACGCGAAGCGCGTTTGTCGGCCGACCGAGAGCTTTACGCCTTTTACTCGAGTCTGAGACTTTCACCGAAAGGGAGTTGCGATTATCAGCTGACCGAGAGCGTTCGTTTGATAGGGTATGCTGCAGTGTTGATAACGTCTCGGATGAAATCCAGTTTTTAGACGCACCGGGCGGAACAGGTAATACTTTCTTAACAAAAAATATTTTGGCTCGAATAAGGAACCAAAATTAAATTGCCCTTGCTGTCGCCTCCTCAGGGATAGCAGCCACATTATTGCCTGGAGGAAAAACGGCACACACAACATTTGAAATTCCTATCGACTTAGACCATACGGAAAGCCCGGTTTGCAACATATCGCGAAATAACGATAAAGCAAGGGTTTTACACGATTGTGTGTTAATCATTTGGGTTGAGTGCACAATGGCAAATCGCAAAGCTATAGAAGCAGTGAATAGAACTTTACACGATGTAAAGCAAAATGACGGGCCGATGGGAGGCATAACGGTGCTGTTCTACGGTGATTTTCGGCAGACACTCCCGATAGTACCCCGAGGAACAAGAGCCGATGAAATTGATGCCTGTCTGAAGAATTCGTAAATATTAACTGGTTGCGGCGCCGGTGATATAGTTTTTATTCCAAGTATACTTATAATTTCTAACAACTTTCCTTTCTCTTTCAAACGAGTGCGATTCCCAGTTAGTGTTTATTATGCCCTGACGATTTATAAAGTCAGGACCAGACATTACCTGTTGCGGGGGTGGACCTAAGTATTGAACGCTTTTCCCATGGTCAACTATTCGTAACTCTTTCACGGGTAAACAACCCAAATAATCTTTTGTGTACGCTCCAGACGGTTCCACAGCTAATGTTGCTTATAAAGAACGACTAGAATAGATAAACTATAATTATTTGTATCGGTATCCTCCAACAGCGCTTCGCACTAAAAAATACAATGTTAAGTTCCACGCGAACGAAGTCGCGGGCACAGCTAGTTTCAAATAAAAAGAATAACATACTCTTAAAGTTTATTTGAAGTTTATACTTCATGACACAGGGCCGGTCATTGTAGCGACGTTTGGGGGAGGCCTATGTTCAGCAGTGAACTTCTTTCGGCTGAATTGATAATGATGACGATTCCATGTCAAACCAAAGATATCAAGTAAACCGTTTCAACGTCGATTTAAGATTTCACTTAACCTAAACGCTGACTTTTAGCTTAAACATCGAGTAAACAAACTGGTGAAGATTCCTTTACCGAGATTTTGTTGGAATTTCCCCGAAACGATAATGTAAGACGATACTATCAGTTCATCTTCCCAATATTTTTCAATATCCGGTGACGTTACAGGAGATTGGTTTCGACACTTGAAGATTTTCCACCTGGTTACCGGGTACCACCGAGATAACTTTACTTATTTCCAAAGTAAGGGGTTTACGAACCTTCAAGGGGTCGCGATAGGAAAAAATACAAGCACTTCTACGATTGTAGTTAAAGGGAAAAGCAGAAATGTTGAGATCAATTGACTGATTTCACCTGAAAAAAGTTGTAGGGTATCTTCCTGAAAATAACAAGTTTTCTGCATGAGAACGAGCCTAAATCAATATTTATTTTATCCTAGTAGCTGGGAGAATGTTTGAAAGATTTTTGTAGCGCTGAAACATGAAGGGCAAGTAAAGCCTCAAACACGTTTGGGGACCAAGCCTCTCCCAACACGACGCATAAAGCCAGGGATACACTAGGGAACATTTTGTCCCGAAACACGACGCGCAACACTCAATTTACGTGACGCTGAAACGTTGCATAGTGTGCCGCAACATGACCCGAAACATTTTTCTGTTTTAAGACATTCACTTTGGCATGTTCTACGTAGTTGTTGAGCAACATGTTCTGCAACATGTTGCTCCATTTGCCCCCTAGTGTATCCTTGGCTTTATGCTGTCAACTTGTTCCACAACATGTCCCGCGTTTCGTGAAACTGTTGTAACATCTTAAAAGGCAAGTTGCGAGACACTGAGCAACGTTGCACGTCATGTTTTGGGACAATTTGGTCCCCTAATGTATCTGAAGCTTGAAGGAAACTGGTGGGTTGTCAGTAAAAGTCTGACACTCTCTTTCACTCCACCCTAGAATGGGAGAAGATGTTTGATGATTTCCCTCCTCAAAAAAATCTGTCCTACTTACGTCGTAATGCGAAAATATACAGCAGTATGTTTAAAGAAGTTTGGCCCACTTTAAACCCAGAGTATTTGATGAAATTAACTGAACTCCACGAAAACAAAAGCCAAAGATTTTTTTGTTTGACACAGTCAAGTAATAAAAAAATATTTGCGCTGAAATTTTTCCTTGTTTTTCTTCGAAGTTTTGTACGCGGTCTAACGCCCATCAGAAACTTCGAAATTAAAACTCAACGGGCGCTCTGTGCGGAAAATTGCTCGTAAAACCATTTTATCAAGCTTAATTTCTTTCTTTTATAATAGCGTTGTGTGAAAGTCTTAAAGTTAATTAATTTAATGATACGTGAGAAACCATAATGGTGTGTACATAAATACTCGTAAAACACTTTCATTATTAAATTGAAACTCGTTGCCGTATTATGTTTAATGTAATGTGTGTTAAGGTATATTATAAATCCATCATTATCATCATTTCGCCGGAAAGACGTTCAGTGCTGGACATAAGCCTTCCCACAAGCGTCGCTACAACGAGTGGTCCTGTGCATCTCGCATCCTTCGGATTCTCGCGACCCTCTCCAGGTAATCTGTCCACCTTGTGGAAGACGCCCCCTGCCGGAGGCTCTACGCGGGGATCGTTCGGTCCATGGCCCTTTACGGGGCGCCGGTTTGGGCGCCGTCGCTAGGTAAGCGACCGACGGCCAAGCTGAACGCTTGCCAGAGGGTCATGGCCATCCGGATGGTGCGGGGATACTGCACGATCTCCCGCGAAGCGGCGAGCCTCCTCGCTGGCCTGCCACCGTGGGATCTGGAGGCAACAGTCCTTGCACGCATGCACGATTTGCGCGTGGAGATGCAACGCCGGGGCGAAACTCCGCTGCCGCGACAAGTCGCGGCATGGCGGACAGAGTTCCGGCGGGATCTCAGGGTCGCATGGCGACAGCGACTGTCGCAACCCAGTGCTGGGCACACCGTCATTGAGGCGGTTAGGCCCCTCTTTGAGGAGTGGTTGGAAAGAGGTCACGGCGTCCTCTCTTTCCGTATGACGCAGGTCCTCACCGGACACGGTAAGTTCGGGAGGTTCCTGCATTGAATCAAGCAGGAGAGGACGCCCGGGTGTCGCCACTGTGTGGATCGCCCGGAGGACACGGTGGAGCACACGGTAGAAGTGTGCCCCGCTTGGGCGGAGTACCGCCGCGTCCTTGTGGAGGCTATCGGGAGCGGCGACCTCTCGCGCCGGGCCCTGGTACAGGCCATGGTCCGGAGCGAGGAGGGATGGCATGCGGTCGCCTCCTTCTGCGAAGCAGTAATGCTCGTGAAGGAGGCTGCTGACCGCGAGCGCGTGAGGGAACGGTCCTCACGCCGCCGCGCCGAGAACCCGATCCCGATTTCCGACCACCGTAGGCGCGGGTTCGCGGACGGCGAGCACTGGGTAGCTCGCTGTCCGACAGTCTGGAAATAATCTGGACCGAGCCCAGTCGTCAACGGCGCGTTCTGTTCCACGCGCGCCTCAAGGAGATGTCAGCAAACTGTAGAGGCCCGGCAGGGCCGAAGCCTCTGGGGGGAAAACGTGGTATTCCTAAAGGTTGACACCGAGTCCCCCCCAGAACGAAGGCAACGAAGGAACGGGGTAGGGGTTTAGTCAGTAAGAGTCTGACACGCCCTCCCGCTCCGCCCAAGAGCGGGGGAAGTCATTCAGATGATTCCCCTACCAGAAAAAAAAAACCTTGTGGAAGACATTGTATCGCTGCATCTTCCGTACAAAACCCATACTAATATAAAAAAGTGTATAATACTCTATAATACTGTCACAGTTAAGAATTAGGTACCTTGAAAGTTAAGGCTGGCGCGAAGTGTCGATTTTCCATACAAACGTAATACCAAAATCATTTGCAGTTTAAGCATATTTACACCATAATATGATGTTATTCGGATTCAGACAATAATTATCTAGGTTCCTACGTCGTCTTTTTGTTGAAAAACTTACCCCAAACGAAATTTAAGCGAATTTAATTTTGCACATTTTCACAGCGAAAATGTCATGTTTTTATATAGTATTTTCTATATTATAAACATCAATATTTCAAGATATCTCCCCGCAGGAACACAGATATTATTATCAAGTTATAAAGAATTGAAAAGAAATTGGAAAATCATTAATTTTTCATTCATCATTTTTGGTATTACGGAATACATCCAAATTTCTCCCAAATTTTCAATAGTTTTTATTGCTATCGCAGCAAGCAAATGTCAGTGTGTGGGTGATGACATCTCCAGTCAGTGTGTCCAAGAATTGTTTATACTATCTGGATTGATTACGTCAACCTCAAAAACGTACCCACAAAAGGGTATGTTGTCTCTTTCTACCATGGTGTCCATAGACGAGTAAGAAAGGGACACGCTACCTCTTTGTATGCTCCGTCGTGCTGGGTACATTTTTTCCATTTTTGCTTGTCAATTTAAAATATGAACTTAATGGCAATGAATTTTAAGTACACTTCAGATTGTGTGATATTTCTTCGTAATCATTCCAGGGTACACAAGGTCCTTGCGTGTGTGTCGCTCCTACAGGGTTACCTACTTATCTATCATAGGTTCATATTTGATCGAATTTCATTTCCTATAAAACTTTTCAACAATTATCGTTTCGTTTTAAGGATTCCGTACCGCAAAGGGGAAAAACGAAACCTTTATAGGATCACTTTGTTGTCCGTCGGTCTGTTTGTCAAGACCCTTTATATCGGAAACGCGTGGAGTTATCGAGTTCGAGAATAGGCCCGCGATCCCTTGAAGCTGTGCACAAATCAAATATATAAGTTATCGAAAAAAAAAGATACAGCCGTTTATATCGCAAAAAACGTACGTTTGATACTCTCTAGGTAATCAAAATTTATAGGGTAAAAAAGGTCTTATAGCAAATATGGGAAAAGTCTGAAAACTGAAAATTTGTAGTTACGCCACTAAGAAAATCGTTTCCCCTCCTACAGGCTTTCACACTAGCGTATTGGTCATATTGTACAAGCGGTTTGCGAGCGTTTGTTTCTTATATTATTTAGATCTTAATCACCTTAAATTCATTAAGTCGTGATTTATTTTTGTTAACATCTCATGTTGATAGGTTTGATTTTGTTTCTTATATTTACATTTTCTCTTATGGTGTGAATGTGGGAACACCGTAGACTACGATTTTGATTACTAGTATTTCGACAGTTTTTTGATAAAAAATATTTTTATTATACTTTTGGGTACAATCTTAATAATCTGTCTGTTAATATAATATTGTAATATACAGGGTGTTTGGTTCATCGTGTGCCAAATTGATATGGTCGACTGGAGGGGTCATCTGCTATCCTTTCAGACCCTTAAACACTACCCATGCCCTGTGGATATTTTGTCATCGACATTTTAGTATATTTTGAAAAATAGACCCGAATTTTACATTCAAATACAAATATAAAAAAATGTATAAAACGTAGAGCCTGAATTTTAATTTTATTTAAACGTATATTGTATAAAGGTACTTTTAAATACAAAATTAGTGATATTAATCATCTAGATTTTTTTTTAATTTAATCGCAAAGTTTCGGACTTAAATTAAAGCTATTCATGTTACAGCTATTTACATGGCTGCAAAAAAAGAACCAAAAGAGATTGGGATCTTCAAACTCTCTCAATAATTCTCTAGTCCATCCTCTTGCTAGTGATGTGCCACATGCCATAAAAATCTTTTTGCAACTATGTGAAATCACTAGTTTTGTGAATCGAGTCGCATAAAATTAACATTCAAAATTGTGAATTGAAAAATTATTTTTGCTGAAATGGTACCTGAAACACCTACTTAATCTGTTATCTTCGAAGATGAAATCTGTCTCGTATCTCACTTTTCGTTGATTTTACTAGAAACAAAAAAAAAAAAATTACATACTTACAATGATTTCATAATTTTTACAAATCCTGCTCAAATTTGGCCTCTATAGCAAATGCAGGCCCGACACCTGTTTTGTATTTCGCCACTTGGTTTACGAACGACACTTAAACGAAAGGTCTGGGGAACCTGCCAAAGAGCTGGTATACGCCACGGAGGTTCCAACTAGGGAAGTACTTGTTCAAAGCATTGAAACGGCTTTCAATACAATTAAGGAGGGAAAACGACTTCATACAACAACTGTGTGTCAAAATACAAAGCAGATGTTGGGCCTGCATTTGCAACAGAGGCCAAAATTTCAGCAGTATTTATAAAACATTATAAAATTACTGTAAATATGTAATTTTATTTTGTTGTTTCTAGTAAGACTAACGAAAAGTGAGATACGAGACAGATTTCACCTTTTAAGAGTGATATAACATATTAATTAAGGGTTTCAGGTACCAATTTTGCAAAAATTTATCATATCACAATTTTGAATGTTAATTTTATGCGACTATATTCACAAAACTAGCGATTTTACATAGTTGCAAAAAGATTTTTATGGCATGTGGCACATCACTAGCAAGAGGATGGACTAGAGAATTATTGAGAGAGTTTGAAGATCTCAATCTCTTTTGGTTCTTTTTTTGCAGCCATGTAAATAGCTGTAACATGAATAGCTTTAATTTAAGTCCGAAACTTTGCGATTAAATTTTAAAAAATCTAGATGGCTAATATCACTAATTTTGTATTTAAAAGTACTTTTATACAATATACATCTAAATAAAATTAAAATTCAGCCTCTACGTCCTATACATTTTTTAATATTTGTATTTGAATGTAAAATTCGGGTCTATTTTTCAAAAAATACTAAAAACTCGATGAAAGAAATTCCACAGGGCATGGGTAATGTTTAGGGGTCTGAAAGGATAGCAGATGACCCCTCCAGTCGACCATATCAATTTGGCACACGATGAGCCAAACACCCTGTATACTTATAATACATTTGTAGAAGTAAAAATTCTGTATATTGAAAATATCAAAAAAATTATGGCAGAGGGGGTGTTACGAGACCGATACCGAACCCATTTTTTTAAAATTAGTTAGGTACCTTAGGTTTACTTTTATAGGGCGCAGACCGTGTAGATTTTAATTTCAAGTATAGGTAGTATATTTGATAGTGTGTAGGGTATTTTTAGTACTCTTAGGTAAGATTAGTAATTCGTATAGATATTAGTTTTTAGGGATTTTACTTATTTATTGATATACATACAAGAAAAGTTTTTAACCACTGCGTAAATTTTTTTTGGTGGCTCAGTGTAAGTAATAGAACACAAGTCGACTTCAAGGTTAAGCAACCCTTGCCAATAGGTTGGTCTGTGGATGGGTGACCATCTTAACATAACAAATTTCCTCCGTGCCTCGGAAAGCACGCTAAGCCGTAGGTCCCGGCTGTCATTAACAGTCGTTACGGATAGTCAGAAGCCAGTAAATCTGACTCCAGTCTTGCCATGAAGTACCCTGTTACCCCAGTTATTGGGTTGTGGAGGTCTGGTAGTCAGCCTATGCTTTCCGAGGCACGGAGGAAACTCGTTATGTTAAGATGGTAACCCATCCAAAGACCAACCTTGGCAAGCGTTGCTTAACTTTGAAGATCGATCTGTGTTTTATTTCATAAATGTCCATGTAGGCCCACGTAAAATAAAAATATGATTTCAATTCGATAGATTGATCACTACAGAACACTGTCTTTTTTTGCATTAAATTTATTTTTAGGATAACATTAAAAGTGACGACCCTATTACTTCAATGGAGCATAGGTAATCTGAGGGCACGGTAGTGTCACACCCACCAAGTCGCGCAAAAAAGTGCCATCCTTATCTCGAAACATTTCGAGCCATTTTCAACCTCTTATAAATCCGTTGTGGACGAAACTAGATCAAGCAGGCTTCATAAAAAGACTATATATTTCAAATTTCATTAAATTTTCTAAATTTTGTCACTCACTGACTGAACGAACATAAAAAGTCTAAGGCACTTTTACCAGCAATAGAGACAGAAGTTTCAAATTTTGATTACAATTAGTGTTTAGTGTACAAACCAAGGGAAAACTAAAATATTTTGCAATTTCGACCTAGTTTTCTAGATACACCAACTGCATATATAACTTAGTAATCCCATATAAATGTATAGGATTACAAAGTTACATTTTTAAGATTTGACTTGGTAATCGCACTAAGCGATTTACTTAATTACTTTTGAGATACATTGTGTTTTCATGCGATTACAAAGCTAAATTCATTTATTTAAAACATACAAGATATTTTGACTTGGAATAACATGGATCTCACATATTTTTACGGTAGAAGAGTAGTGTTGCGAGACTTGAGTTTTTTTACAAGCTGTGTTTTTGATGGAATTATTTTGTCAAGTTCAAAACTGTTCTATATTATGCTGTGAAGATTGTCCGACTCACACGTACACACACATATGCAATTTCGCATTTGTTTTTGCCAAACAAAGATAGCAATATACCGCGAACGTATTTTATTTTCATCTCAACTCGAAGTAGCGAGCGATCTCCGCTGGATCCTTAAGCTTGAACCCTAAAGAATTAATAACACAAGTTACGTTTTACGTATCCTTGAATTCGACTTCAAGTCCGCTATAACCTACATTCATGCGGACTAAGCTCTTGGCTGAAGTAAGCAGGAAATAACTCACACACTTAGGATATTTTTAGAAAAACTTTTAGGAAATCTGTTACGCCAATCTTCATCATCATCATTTCAGCCTAAAGATGACACTGACATAGCGGCCTACAGGACTTTGGCCTCCCCCAAGTGTCGCCACAGCAATCTGTCTTGTGTCGTAAGTGAATAGATTACTTCTAGACAAGCGTGCTCTATCGTCGCTTACAATCAGGTGGCATAGTGGAGAAAAGCGAGCCAATCTGCACTACAAAAGGAAAGATTTATATTTTTATGTGTAATAAATAAACTCAAAAATTACTAAACCTATTTGAAAATTCATCAATAGAGCAAATTTGAAATAAAAATATAATAATTAACCTTATCATTGAGTTATTGAGTGACGTAAATATGCTTTTACGACCCTGGCAGAAGCTAGACTATAACTTAAAAGAAAAGTTTAATTACGCAGAAATATTTAGGTTTAAGCAATGGAATTTTATTTAGTAGATAAGATACACCAACAAAGTAAACAAAAAATAATCTTGAAAACAAAACTGCTTGAACAAATACTTTTGTAAATAGAAAAATAAAAATAAAATATGTTCAAGATTCATTGAATTCACGTCTAAGATTAAATCAGCATTTTTATTGAGACTCTTTAAGAATACTTCAATTTATTTCTTTTTACGTCTATCAATAATTCTTTTTGAAATTAACATTTGATTTGAAATAAAATGCATAATTGAATATCTGGAGTATAGAATAGTTGAAAATGAGGTTTTTAACCTCCATATAATTTCAGTTGTGAGATTATTTTGAAGGGTGAGCAATCAATAAAAAATCTCTGATCTGAATAGAGCGAGGGAGACTGTTAGACGTTTACTGACTTAAACCTGCTCGTCTTCCTTCAGTTTCTCTTTACGTCCCAGGGCTAGCGTGACTCTATCGAATAAACCTGCAGACTTCCTCCTTACTGCTACTGCAGCTTATGTAGTCGGGTCGAAGGGGAACTGGGCCTTTGGGTTAAACGAAAGAAAAACCCAGGACCCTAGAATAAAAGCGAAGAAGGAACAGGAGTGAGTTTTAGTCAGTAGTAGTCCGACACACATTCCCACTCCTCCCAGAGCGGGAGAAGTAAAGTCATATTAATGATTTCCCACCTTAACAAAAAAATCCTAAGTACTTCAGATTTGTTTTTCTCCTCCACTGGGTAATTTTGTTGCAAGACCAAAAAAAGTTGAATCAACAAACGATTCAATTTTAAGACTTGTTGAACTTCATTAACATATTATCGTATTTTTGATGGTCGACACTGTTGCCTGTATCTTTCAAGATTTGCAGTGGTTGGAAACAGTGTGGTGCGCATTGTGTTAAAGGATGAAAAAACACAGCAGACTAGTTTTTTTTTGAGGTCAAAAATCATCTAATAATTGCTGTTCCACGCCTATATTCCTTATTAACTCTGGGCCGACGGTCTAATCCACCACGC
The DNA here is from genome assembly GCA_030763345.1 of Mythimna separata. Classification (NCBI taxonomy): domain Eukaryota; kingdom Metazoa; phylum Arthropoda; class Insecta; order Lepidoptera; family Noctuidae; genus Mythimna; species Mythimna separata. Next base: position 4,801,168 of record CM061173.1, on the reverse strand, counting down.
AAGTAGGTTGACGTCACATGTTTTCGAAATTTTAATTCTAGAACGTATCGCTTTCCTTTACAGTTTTTGGGAGCAGCGTTGAAAAAATAAATAACAAAAGATAAAGCGCCTGCCTGGATTTAAACCCACAACGTATAGCTTACATGTCAGAGCCATTACCACAAGGCAACCACTGCTGTCAACTCTCCATTAATTCTTAATGAGGGTGACGCAGGACCAGCCAAAGGAAGGCAGTGGGTTATACAGATTGAATAAATTGATAAAAAGGTGAGCGCAAATGCGTGGTTGACATGTCACTCGTAACATTTATTAAATATTTTATGCAAACAAAAGTACAGAGGCGGACTTAAAGCCTTAGACATAATATGTATTTTACCAGTCAACCTGTGGGTGATGCAACAAGAGAGAGAAAAAACGAATGCAAGAAGAGATATTATACTAATAATCCATAAATATAATAATAGGGTCGAAACCTATTGCAGCCAGGTTTGACGAAAGAGAACCCCGGGACCCTGGAATTAAAGAAGGAACAGTAATAGGTTTTAGTCAGCAGAAGTCTGACATGCCCTGCAACGCCGCCCAGAACTGGAGAAGTCATTTTGATGATCCCACCTTAAAAAAAATACATGATTTATAATAATCAAATGAACAAACTACATACCTACACTAATATAGATCATCAAACAATTGATCCGAGAAACATTTTATTGGCCCAAAAGTTACGGACAAGGCCGCTGCTACATCAGTAACTATAATAGGCACCTTTCGTCAATAAATACAACACGCATTAAAACGTTCAACCGATTATGTAAACCAGCTGTTAACATGTCGAAAACTCCTTTAATTTAGTATGTAAGCTTGGAATTAATAAGTATTGCTATGTGGCACACCTTGGCCAGACTGGGCAGTTGGCCAAACTGGCCAAAATGCTCGCGGGACAATTATGGCACATTTGTTACTGTGATTGAAAATTAACGTTATTATCGTCTGTGATCTTTGCATTGTTAATGTTTAATAGAATTAGTCTAAAGTAATTACGGAGTTTTCTTTATTTTAATGACTTATTTGATAAGTTTTTCACTCGTCGAAAAACCTGCATATTACCAATATAAAGTTATCAACCTGATGTTGCCAGATAATAATACTTACGTAATTATAATATGATTGTTCTTAATTTTTTATAAAACTAGATAATTAATTATCTGACAACGAAAACATTTGCCAATTTGACATTAATACAGTTATTAACATTTTTTAATAAAATTATAATCAGAGATGAGCATGAGACCAAATTAGGCATAATTAATTTTATATTTCCTCTATCCACTGAAGGATGTGGACCAAGCTAGCCACGCTCATCCAGTGCGTGTTGGCAGGTCGCCAGAATCCCATTAGTTAATCAATAGGGTGTATGATGAACAGGTGAGATTGTTTTAGGTCCCGAAAGACGTTAGTAACCCAGCAGTGGGACAGTACTAGCTAGGGTAAAACAATATATGTTCCGAACGTAGGTACATATCTGTAATATGAAACTTTCACGTTTTTTTTTATGTTTCACTCTCGTGAAAGAAGAAATTTCCTAGCCTGTATCACACAATGATAAAGGAATTCCATTCGTGAAAGAATTTTGTAAAATCAGCCTGCAGTTTTTGAGTTATGAACAAAAATACAAATATTTCCTCTTTATAATATTAATTTCCCTCTCCTAAAGAGGAGGCCTGAGTTTGAGTAGTGGGAACATTATAAGGCCGAGAACTCTAACTCTATAATATTAGCAGTAAAGTATAAACGTCTCGGTCTCAGAGTTACAGGAGCATTCAAACATTAAACTTTACTTACTGTCCAGTTTCGAGTAGTCTTAGCGCTACAAACGCACAGATCCATACACACAAAAAGTCGGGTACAAAAGGACCGGTGATTGATGTGTGCTCTTTTTAGGGGCCCAACCATTTGTCACAGGTGTTTTGAGCTTAAAATAGGCCAGACGTACCGGTAAAATTAGGTCAACATGTGGCCTGCCACTACCCTTTTTTTTTGGTGGGGAAATATCACATAACTCCTCTAGCTCTGGTGAGCGAGACTGTGTCAGACTTTTGCTTACAAAAACACAACTATGTTTACTTAAGTTGCCCTTTTGCTTACCTACCAAGGCCACAGTAACTATTTTCTCTCAGATAATTCAGATGAAAGTGACTTAGTCCACTAGTTAAGGTTCCACACCAGACGACTATTTTTTTAAGGATGCTATTGCAGCTGTGAAGTCGAACGAACTCTGGTCAGTAGCGAGGCTGTCTTTTTGCGTATGGATTTGGTACCACGTGTACAGTGTGTGTGTATAGTATAGTGGAAGCACTGCAAATGCGTAGCAGACGCAAACCCGCACGTAGGCTTTCCTGAACTGGATGCGCAATGAACTCTAGACCTTTGTCTCAAAGTTTCTCAATGACAGAGTCTTCGGAAATCTCAATAGGCTAAGTAAGTACGCAACGAGACCTATAAATATTATTATTGCCGTGTTTATTGCCATTCTCAGCTTATTACAAAAGTTATTTCATTTCTTTCGCAATAAATCTGTAATGGGTCAATACAATGGTCTTATGCTACAAAAGAGTTTTGTGACTATATTTGCAACTAGATTGTCGCTGGCAGAATAACGGTTTCGCCCACGTGAAGGTAGGTTGTCGATACAAACTTTCAACCCCATTTCATCCATTTAGAGGGTGATATTTGAACCTCCTTTTTTGAGCCATAAATATCTTAGTGCTCGCCTACGTCATAAGAGGAAATCTTGTGCAAAATTTCACATTCAAAGTCCCAGTAGTTTCGGCTGTGCGTACCGATACTCGCGAGTCAGTCAGTTATTTTGTATAATTCATCATAAGTACATCATTTTTTCTCTTCAAGATTTGAGAACTTAATTTTAATTTCACCCTAAAACCTCTTCAAATTCGGGAGAAAAAGTCAATTCGATTCTATTTTTAGCCCGTCTTCACATTCACATAGATACTACCACAAAGGCGAACCATACATGACCTAAACAAACAACATGAGCAAACCCAGGGCTAAATCGATATTCAACAAAACGAAATAAAGAACCCTCTCTAGAAAAGGTAAACCTACCTTTAACATTACGACATTGAACTTGGCGAAATTCAATCGAAATTGATCCTGCCGAATTGGAATTGCTTATTTACAGAGGTTATAGTACATACGAGGAGCTCGTGGCTAAATAATAACAGCCGCACAGGTCGATCTTCAAGGTTAAGGAACGCTTACCTTGGTTGGTCTGTGGATGGGTGACCATCTTAACATAACGAGTTTCCTCCGTGCCTCGAAAAGCACGTTAAGCCGTAGGTCTCGGCTGTCATTTGTAGATCTTTGGCAGTCGTTACGGATAGTCAGAAGCCAGTAAATCTGACTCTAGTCTTGCCATGAAGTACCGTGTTACCCCAGTTAATGAGTTGGGGAGGTCTGGTTGGCAACCGCTCCTCGTAAAATACTGGTATTCAGCTAAATCCGGCTTGACTGGAAGCCGACCCCAATATAGTTGGGAAAAGGCTAGGTAGATGATGATAGTACTTACATACGAGTATATCTACAGTCTACACGACCTCAAACATTAATATTATAATGGAGAAAGTTTGGTAGGTTTTCTTTTTCAAGTGGGTTACATCAGAATGACTTCTCCTGCTCTTGGGTGGAGTGGGTAGGTGTGTCAGACTTTTACTGACTATACCCCAACCCGTTCCTTCTTTGCCGTCGTTCTCGTATCGTCGTATCGTCGTTGCATGTTTGTTACTTCTTCACGCTCAAATTGGCTGAAATTTGGTCCACGATTAGACCATGTAATAGACCTTGGAATAGCACTGTAAGAAAGAGAAGAGGGCCTTGTGAGAGGTCTTCCAATTCTCTGATATGTGACCGCCACTCCAGAAGCTGTCAGCCTCATCGACCATCTGTGCTGTGAGCCAATATTCGCAGCATAGGTGGCCAATATGGTTGAAAAATCCTCCGACCCCAGGTAATGGGAGAAAGAAGAAATTACGCAAGGAAACTCTGAGCATAACCCTCTCCATTGCCTTTTTAGTGACTAAGCTATAGGTGTTCTGATGAGATCCATTTTGAATGACCAGCAATGCATGCTTATACTATTTCAAACAATTTTCATTCAAGAAACTAACGTTTGAAATTTCAAATAATTTATTAACAGAGTACCTACTCATACATAACAAATCATGTTCAATACTTGGCATTCACCACATCCGCTGCATCAATATCTCAGGGCAGGCGTGACATACACTTATAAATCATAAACACCCAGCATGTTGATCAGTGTATGATGTTGAGAAAGACCGTGCATTTGTGGAAGCACCTGTTCTTGCTCCGATGGAGAACATGAATCATTTTACTAAGTAGTTCTTACTATAGTGTTATTTACTAAAGGAACTATAATAAGACACTACGCATATAATATACACGTTGACTAAGGGCCGGAACACAGTAGCTGTTTGTAAGCGGCTGCAGGGCGGAGCGGGCGAGCAGCGAATGCGTCGCGAATACGCCGCGGTTGCACAGCGTAAACTTTACCTTTTTATTATATTAGTATAGTTAAACATTAAAAAAAAAACGATTAAAAAAACACTTCGAATATAAACGATAGTGCAGTGATAAGCATCGGGAATAGGGTCTAAACTAGGTACACGGCGCGGCGGTCAGGGCTCCAGAGGAACCTTCTAAATATAACCTCCTAGAGTGAATAGATTCTTAATAAGCTAGTGCTGTGTGTCCTGTGAGGCACCATCAACAATTGCATCACTGCTTACCATCAGGTGGGATCGCAGTCAAACACTAGTTTAAAACAATTTAAAAAAAAATATGAACCGTATTTTATTTTTATTACTTAAGTATTTGTTTTTTTTTTCAAATCATTTCGTAAGCAAGAAATTCGGTAATGATGTCACAGAAACGTACCTTTTAGTGGTATCTTATTGATGTAATAATACATTGTATACTAAGTATAGTCTACATTAGTTCCAGATTCCAAATCCGTTCAGCCGTTAAGACCTAATTGATTACCAAACATCCCATTCTGGGTACTGGATTACAGGTCAATAGTTTAGTACTCAGTATTGTGCTAATTAATTATTGGTTTAATAATTTACGATTCCGATAATCTGGTGAAAGTCGCGGAAAAGCCGATGGATGAGGATTCGACTGAAATGATGATGATGATAGATCACTATAATAGAATAGTAGTATTGGAGATCCAGATTTGTTAAGTCCAATCTACAAAGCCTTGAGTACAGGCGTAGAGAGGTCAGCCATTCGGTATTTTATAGGATGTCTATGAAGAATTGCATAATTTCATTCTGCCATTTCCTTTCTACCATCGTACAAACCGTCGTACGGCAAGTGTTGTACCCTTGTATTGTTGAAACCTCTACGATCCGGACTAAGCGTTTCACCTCGTCGTTGATACCGCGTACATCGAAAGACTGGAACAATGTGCCTGCTGCGGTTCTCCCGTCCGATTATAATTTAGTTGTCTTCAAGGCTAGAGAGAATAGGCTCTCTTAATAAATTAATGCGCCTCACCATCAATGATTGCATCACCTACATTTTTTATACTGATGTTTATATTTACCTATCTTCATAATATTATTATAGTAAACTTACCAGACCAAAATATTGTGATTCTACGTAAAAAATCTGAATAATAAACATGAATTTCGGAATGAATCTAGGCTCAAGAAGAAATAGCATCGCATTTCGTGAGCCTGAATTTAATCTTAATAAGCTGGGATTTAAGAAATATGAAAATGAAAAATATTTTCCAAACAGCTTAGAAAATGAGCCTTCGGATTTTCTCGAGAATTTTCGTTTCTTACTTTATGGAAAGATGAAAATTTACTTTAGGCTGAAAAATGTCTGCGGAAAATTATGTCTAGGTACGTGGGTCGTACCTGTTTAGCACTAACTCAAATTATCTAATTTATTACGACAGACAGATTTATTTTAAGGAGGGAAATCATTTAATTGAGTACTTTTATAGCGCAAAGCGCAAAGGCGTGTCAGAATTTTACTGACTAAAACTATAAGTATGTTCCTTCTTTACCCTGCGTTCTAGGACCTCGAGTTTCCCTTTCAGAAGGCAACCCACGGCCCCAGAAGGTTTCCATAGATCCCTACTTTTGCTGACATCTCTTTGAAGCGCGTCGACGACGGTTACTGGGCACTACCCATTGCTCGTCGTCCGCAAGCCCGCGCCTACAGTGGGTTGAAGGTGGAATCGTCCATCCACTCCCTCATGCGTGCGGCAGCCTCCATCGCTAGCATAACTGCTTCGCAGAAGGTGACGACCGCTTTAATTATTTAAAACATTTAAGGTAATATACTTAAGGTAGGTACTTAATGATTTCAAGCACATAACATAAAAAGACTTATAAGTATAAAAATGTCAATTGTTTTTAAAGAATAATTGCTAGCAGGATTTTTAATAAACTTTTCCTTTAGCTTACCCAATGAAATTGTTGAAAAAAGGTAAAAAGAAAGAATACCTTCATAAAATTAAGTATTTTTTCTGGGAATTAGGATTAGCGGCATAACCACACAACAGAAGTCGGACCTTCGCGGCTTCCAAGAATACCTCGTTGATACCCATCAAGGTTTAAGGAAAATGTCTTTGCCTAATAAAAAAAGTAAGTTGTTTTGAAATTGGAATCGAAAAAAGAACTTTGACAATGTTTATTTTGGCGCGAAACGTTGAGAACTTCGGCCATCTTGTTGGCTATAATTTTTATATGGTGAATCTAATTTTATGCACAATGTTGCTAGCTACAATTTGATGATTTACGGGGTTTATTTAGGTTAAATAAATAGTTTACTTTTGAGATCAATAGATTTTTAAATTGATTTATCTAAACACACCATTTACAAATCTATTAAAGATGAAGTTCAATGCACAAGAAAATATTGGCTTTTTACGTTCGTTTAAAAATAGAACAGTTGGCTTAAAAACTTTTGTTTGTTTTCCAACTTTGGTTTGGTTTACTTTCGTAAAAACAGAATTGTTTGGAAGAACTTCAGAATTTTAATTGTTATGGTTCGGTATTAGCAAATACTAAGTCATTATGTAATTAGGTTATACTCGTAAGTTGATTGTAAAAGTGTTTGAAGAAAAAGTTTATTTTACTCTCTGCTCATTTAAATAAAAGATTATTTTTAAAAAGTTTTCATTCTTTAACAACATTGTAAGAACACGAGTTTATTATACTGCAAGCGATATTTATTTATTCTGAACAAAGTAAACTTCAACGGGATTAAGTTTGTTTATTGGCATACTGTTGACTCAAAAGACCATGACGCAAAAATGACGCGTTTTAAAAATAATTCCAAAAGTATTTTTGGAATTCTTTTCCGATTTATAAACAAGACATGTTTGAGGGTTATGCAATCAATCATTGTGATTGACTCTTGTTTTTATAAAATCTTAAATTATCTTACTTTAAAAGTTAATTGGCTTTGCCTCCGTTTCTCGTAATTAGCAACAAAATTGAACTCTCATTATAAACTTTGGCTTGTCTTTAAAGTTGACGCTCGAGATAAAATCGTACACTGATAATTATGTTTCTATAAATAAGTAATCCAAGAATTTAAAAAATGGATAAGAAATATTTTATAAAGAAAGTTGACAGTAAAAAATCGTATCGAGTAATATTTTTGAAATCGTTTACTCAAGTCAAGTAACTTACATGATCAATGATTACTTATGTCACAAAAAACGTATAATTTGGCATCGAAAACCACTTACTTATTAATTTATTCTCACAACTAAGACCAAACTTACTTTTCAAGTGAAAAAGGCGTTTATGCTCAAGGACAAATAAATATACATAACTAGGTGCACACTTCAAAAACTTAACCCTTCTAAAAAAGTTTAAACTTATTTTATTAGTTTACACACAAGTGTCAGCAAAATGCTAGAGAGCGTGACTACTCACAACTTATTCAATTTTGCTCGGCCACTATCAGAAAATATCGACCAGCTGTAGCAGCCTGCATTTTGTGGATAAAATTGTAATAGAAGAAATCTGCCTTTTGTTCTGAAGTCGTGTTTTTAACCAATGTAATACTTATTTGTTACGATTAAAATCTTTGTAGCCAAAAACATAAGGCTGCATTTCCACTTTGTCGTAACGGATAATAATTTATCGTCGGCCGATAGAAGTTATAATGAAAACAGCTAGTTTAATTTCAAATTTTATCGTTTCACGACATCAGCATTCACGACACATAAGCACGATAGCACAAGCTACAATATAGAGTTGATCATTTTAATCATTTTACGACTATCGTGTTAGCCGTTCCCATTGTCATTATAATCTGTTGTCACCGCTAAAAAATATGTGACACCTCTCATTTAAATATAAAAAAGCCACGACACTTAAAACTACACGATTATCTGTCGTCACGATAAATTGGGAACGTGGCCTGAGGCTTTTAAACAAATGCTCAAAACGCTAAATCACACAAAAGTAGATAGAATTAATATTTTCAGCCTACAATTTTAACAACGTACAATTTTAACGCGACCGAACCCAATTTATAAAACAATTACAATGCGGTCTAAATAATGTTAACACACGCACGATTTTCAATATCAAATAGTAAATACAAACCACTGATTGAAATCCGATCACAGAAACTAAACACGTGGAAAGCATTTACAACTGTTTCGCATAAAATAATATTTACAGATGAATATTGTATCGGAGAAAACCTTTGAATATTTTACAAAAAAAATATTAAATCTCATGTGCCGTAAAAAAAATATGTAGTTTTTTTTTATTTCATAATCTTTACTCTCCAGGTAAAATTGCCGACAGAGTGTAAAAAGTACTTACTTCATGTTTTTTATAATTCTAATAGCAAAAACCTTTTAACACATGATATATTTACCACGCTTATTTTTGCATCGTTCGTGGGATAATAGGCACATGATTTTTTCATCCACCAGTGCTTATAATAATAAGACTACAAAAATTAAATTCTATATAACATGTATTTTGTACCTACATACCTAATCCATCCAGAGACACTGCGTGAAATTAGCTGTAGGTCACTAATAATACTAATATAGTTTAATAGTACATTACGATATTAGTGCGTAATGATGGTTATAACATGCGAGGCGGAATTTCAGCCCGAGCCGAAGGCGAGGGCGTAACTGAGCCGAGCATGTTATAACCAATACGCACGTATATTGTACGACGTTTTTTAACACATTTGCGAGGAAACAGAAAAAAAAAAACAATTTTGTTAATTTTTAATTATTGAAACAGTTAGTGAAATTACAATTATTAAAATGATACTGTCTTTGGATATTGACGGCAGCAAGCTGTCGCATGCGGTTCGCGCTTCTGTTAGTATATCCGGTGGAGTTGAAGTAATATATGGCTCTTCTTCATTATTGAAAGTTGTCATATTTATATTTTGACAATACAAGTACAAAGAAAAGAAAATTTGAGAAAATGGCGCGAGGATTATTTTCTGCCATAGCTGCGTGAAAATGTTGGCAAAGACGTTAGAGACCATGCAGCCAAGTTTTTAAATTACCGAATAAACTGTTTTTTTTTTTACTCACTTATTTCATGCAATTTCGTGTTTAAATAAACTATTTAAAACTTTACATATTTAACTAATTAAATCTTTTATCAAATTTGTATTTTCTGTTTATATGCAACCTCATTCATATTTTTTCTAAACCAATATATTTTTTCAAAATGGCGGTCATAGACTAGCTACTCTAGCTATAGCTAGTCTATGACCGCCATTTTTCGCGCATGCGCGCGTTTAAGAAAAGTCATTTTTTTGCCGCCATATTTAAAAATAAAATGCCGATTTTATAAATATGTCTACAAAAACTATTTATGAGGAAAATGATTTGTGCTGTACGCAAGAAAATCTATGTCATGGGACCACTATACAGTCAAAATAGTTAATTATAACTTTACTGACTGCACATTTACGAACTGTTTCTTTAGATAAACGTTTCGTATACCTACTAAATAAAGTTGATTTTTAATTTGTGTGTCGAATTTTTTTTTTTTATAAACTGAATCTGTCTGTGAAATCGCTGCCTACTGACTGGCGCCGCGCGGCGATTACTTCGAAATTTGAATTTGCTATTCAAATTTCGAACTAATCGCCGCGCGCGAAATGGCAAATAATGCTGTTATGGAATTTGTATGGACTATAACTTAACTATTTGCTTTGATAACACACGCGTTTTTTATGACCCGCTTTACATATTTAAAACCGGTGGAATTACATCAGCTTTACGAGCAACTGTGTTAAAAAAGCACTTTCTGTTACTGGCACACTAACAATGCAACATGACTAGAGTGAATAGGCTAGTACGCCTCATCATCAACGATTGCATCACTGCTTACCATCAGGTGAGATCGTAGTCAAACACTAGTTTATAACAAGTAAAAAAATACAAATAAAAAAATATACGTAGGTACTATTTATTGGGTCTGAATTAAACATTTTTTTTCATCACCGAAAAATGTCTTCTTTCACTTCCAGTATTTCCAATTCCAAGATGAGTTAATCTTAGGATGAATCTTGAAGTCATCGAGCGATTAAGATTTTTCTTTTAGATTGTGCAAATTGTGTGTAAGTATTTATAGCTTAGCCTCATTGCAGTTTTTTGACTCATTTCAAGATAAGCTACTCACGAGGAAAATAATCTGAAAAGTGCTTATTTTCCTCATTAGTGCTTGCATTAGTGATTTGCAGTATTGCACTTTCGGGCTCTTTTAAACTTAACCTAAAAGTTTTGTTTGTAAGTATGTCTTTTCGGTAAATAGTAACGCTTATTACACCGTTTCTACATGAGAGCGAGGAGTGGCAGGCGGTCGCACCCTGTGCGAAGCAGTATGCTTGCGAAGGAGGTGGCTGCAAGCCGATATCCCGACTCCGATTTCCAGCCACTGTAGGCATGGATTTACGGAGAGTGAGCAATGGGTAGCACACCGTCGCCATATAAATATTATTGCAAAAGTATACTGCTTATTTCATATTAATTTTTTTCTAGCAAAGCTCCGAAACAAGAGATTAAAAAGAAATGAAAATGAATTAGTATTTTAGTTTCATGATTATAATTGTTGGAACACCGACATCTTTCTCGGTAATAGGCGCTTATAATAACAGCCCAATTTAAACAAAAATAGCTGTAAATAAATATTAAACCATTTACAAACACGTTTATTGTTTTATTAAACAATTGTTTTTTTTTTATATAAACAGTTTTAATTTGAAACTGTAAACAAGGCTTCATACCTCAACATTAAGGGCCTATTTCACCACCTATGATTAAGTTTCGAGTATCTTACTTGAAAGATAATTTCATACAAATTCTGTCAAATTTTTGAATTTATTCAGTGAGTAGTGCCTACTCGGACATTGTGAAACAGGCCCTAAGCCTTTTGCGTGGGTGTTAATTAAACGAGAGAACAATACAACGTAGGTACGGTCGACCGCTAGGTTTTGACCGCTAGCTTACCTTCATAACAGTATCAATATCGGACCCTACCCTTAGATGTACGGACCAACTATTAATTTATAATATGAACCGACACTGTATTCATCACTGGCTGACTGGCTTAAATTGTAATGCGGTATAATAATACCCAAACTTACCCCCTTTGTTGGAGAAGTAAAGCTCAAATTTAAACCATTTATCTTAACTTAAAGGCACTTTAGCACGTCAAATCAACACATTCTAGTTGGTCAGTAAGTTGATACCATTTGGTGTCATGCACTCTTTGCTTGACCCGGGAATCGAATGGTACGCGTAACAGTCACTTGCAACCACAAGACCAATGACGCAGTTATTTCTTATTTATGTAGCTATTTTATTATAGTGATAATAAAGTTCTCTACATATAAATTTTACCGAGATCGCATCTGTTTCTACATTTATCTAATTGTGTAAGCCCTACAAATACAAAAACTGTACTGGCCCAGCAGGTTCGAAGCCTGTGGGCCAATGGGTTGGCTTCTCAAAGGAAAGCCCGCTACCCTGGAACCAAGGCAAAGACAAAGAACTGGATATAGTAAGTAAAAGTCTGACACGCCATCCCACTCCGCCCAAGAGCGGAAGAAGTCATTTTGATGATTTCCCACCTAAAAAAACTGTACCAATTTCATACATAATATCCACTACACATAAATTGGCGAATAATGAAAACAACTACCGAAGTTCGTTCAAAGATATCCTGCCAATAAAAACCTAATTTCACTTTAGACTTTGACGTTAAGGTTGGCAAAGCATCAGAAAACTCTTTGGTATTCCAAGTAGCATGTGTACCAACCTAACAAGCTCAAACTGACCTTGTTAGACAGATTGAAGACAGCAATTTGTTTTTATTAGTAGATGTGAGGACGCTATTCATCCTTATGAAAGTATGGACATCATAAGATGTGACTTGAGTAGTTTATAAGCTTCAGTAATGAAGAATATTACTTTAACCGTCTTATTTCGGGAAAATCGGGACTTATTAAGCTGTTGGGAACATAAACTTTCTACTATCTTAAGCCAATGGCTTTGCGGAACGTCTGAAGTACTCACTCAAAAGACGTTTAGTTTCGGAATTATTGATAAACAAAAATACATACGTCTGTAAAGTCTTTTCACGTCAAACTTATCACACGAATTATAACACTAATATTAGTATAACTGAACAGAAAGTTTGTATATTTGTTACTTCTTCACGCTCAAATGTGTAAGCAGGTTTGGATCAAACTTGGAACGTAAGTGTCCTAGAATAGTCTAACAAAGTACGATATGATTAAAATTACACACATTTTTGTTCTTACCCTTATTTAATTATGTTAATCTTATTTCCTTATCCTTATTTCTTTACCATTAAAACTTTATGCTTACATTTCGTTGTATGTATAACCATATTTTTATCCTTTCAACATCCTTATTTTTACACCCTTATCATTAACTCAAAAACATCTGACCGATTTTTTCAAAATAAACGTTGTAAAATGGTGTTTTATTGTGCGGTTTTTTTTTCGAATGCCAAAGGCATTAAGTCCGCCTATGTAAGTAAGTTGAGTAGTGCATTTATAGTTATTAAAATAAATAAATAATTTTTCAAGCAGTTCTCACTAATAAACAGAATGATTTATTTTTTTAAAGGTTAGAGTGTATAATATATGCATATTATAGTAGAGAAAAGCCGCAAAATTTCAAAGATTTGTAACTGTCCTACGTTGGGCCGGGTCGCCAGCAAAGTATAAATTATCTCCCCGCATATCTCTTGGCCGACCAGCTGCGGTAGTTAATCAAGTGTGATCAAGCGTGAGTTTGGCACCAGTAGGTATTTGTTGTTCATCATTATCAACTGGTGATTTATGGTTACCTCGTGTGAACTGCGAAGGGCCAATTTTAGCGTAGTCTGTCCCTATTACTGTAAGTCTGGGAGTAGGATTTCAATTATCTTTATATCTTCTGATAATCCATTCATCGGTCAAAACCATCACTGTAAGAATTGAATAGAATTACTTTTTTTGTGTTTAGTTGAAACTTTTTTTTAAATTAGTAACTTTTTTCTAAGATTAAAAAAGCATTTTTGGCCTTTCAAAAATAATTTTAGTGATTTTAGGCACATACGAGTAGATATCTATTTTATTAAAACGTTTCGTATTTTAATACTAGAAAGACTAGCCGTCACGAAATTAAACGGATAAAATTCAAATTCTTCTTCTTTTCGATTCGATGGTTAGTTAATTCGTTAATTGTTTTTGGGCTTATTAAGTGGCCACGTTAATAGCAGCATCAGTGGCGCTTATTAGATCCTCCAAATTGCAGGTGTAGGGGCACTTGGGGCATTCCAACTTAGAATAGAATACAAGAATTCAATTTCAAATTACCTAAAGTATGAAAGTCTCGTATTACTCAAAGTAATTATTTCTAAATACCCATTTCATGTAAACAACTCCCCCAGCCGTCAACACAGCCTTGACGGGGTAAACAATAAATAGGGTCATTGTCCGCTTTCGGCTCGCTGTGTGAAGGTTTTATTAGTTAATCAGTTTCGAGGGAAACTCGGCAGGTGTGGTGGACTGACTGACATTTTGTGACCTAATATAGGGTACAACTTGCCTGTACAAACATAGGCGTAATAAGCTTTACAAACAAGCATACGTAGGTATTTGGAGGTAGTGGAACAGAGAGTAAAGTCCCACATACCTCCGTTGAAAAGGGAGGATCTCCGACCGGACGAGGTGTTATGTCCGGTGGGCTACTCCCTGATAGATGATTTTTCGGGCTGTTGTATCTATTCAAATCGCGCGGAGAACTTTGCTTGCGCGATGCAGGATTCTGTGACGTCATGTGTAGTAGATCGTAGTCGCTACAGGTATTCCATGCTTTATCTCAGATGATATTTGAATTTCTACTACCTACGTGTCTACTATCAACCTACTGGTCTACCTAAAACTTCGTATGTATGACCAGGGTCGTTATTGTAGACACTTGTGCAAATATCTTTCTGCTACTAGGGTGTTATTTTTTCCTTTTTTTTGCTTTGGGACATTATTTAATGACTTTTCCGCTCTAGAGAAGAGCTAATTACTGAATATATTACTCCTTTATCCTGCACTCCAAGGGCGTAAAGACCATTTTGAGGAAATTGAATTTTCGCCGCTTTTTACCTCAGTTTTCAAGCTATTTCGAACTGTTGATTTAAAATGGCAATATTATAAGGTATAGGAAACGGTTTTGCTACCCAACATTTGCTTAAAGCTTCAAATTATATGTGCGCAAAACTTGTTCAGGTTTTGCTGATTGCCAAAAGTATGAGATTTGGATTTATAGGTATGATATTGATTTAGTTCCTTACATATTGAAAGAAAAGTAATACTGCAAAAGTTCGAACATAAGCCGTCTTTCCTCGTAGATTGATTCTCTCATGACCTTTTGGGGCGGAGAGGTCAAAGCATTAAGTAGTAAAGTCATCTTACGGTAACAAATCAAAGTTCTTTCATAAAAACAGTAACTATATGAGGGAGCATTTACGGTAAACACCAGAGTGCTCCATCGTCGAAGCTTACCATTAGGTGAGATAAAGGTCTAATGAAAACCTCTCGTAAACGTATAGAGGAAAGCCACCGCAGAAAACCACTGGTCCGTAGTCTTTTTATAAATAGTCAAGCACTACTCTTTACTATTAATAGATATAAAAGACACACATTTTGCCATGAGAAAATAACATCTTAAACTTTCGAGATAGAGCTGACTCTAGAGCCCATGACCTGTTTTAGCTGTGGATATTTTATTAAATACGCGAACTGTCAAACACGTGAGAATTAAATAGTCATTAGGTCTTCTGAAATTTTCCAGTTTTTTGGTCCATTTCCTTAACTATTCTTTCTGTGAAATCCTTCTACAATGTATTAGAAAAATAAAAAAATAAAAATTTATTAAGTCACCCTAAGTAATGGTGTGACCAAAGAAAATAGAGATTCATTTTTATCAATAACAGACGTTGTCCTGTCCGAAAGTAAGTTTTTCGTCAGAAAGAAAATTGAAAACCCAATTGCAGCTCACCTACCAGGTTCAAGTATATTTTCAAACCATTTTGGCACCCACTCAAATACAAATACAAAATTACCTTCAAATCGGTCAAGACGCTTGAGAGGAGTTGGGTGACAAATACACATACAGAAGTGTTATATACATAGAGATATATACCAATAACAGATAGATTACCAGATGTTCACTTGCCAAAGACATTTTAAGGACCACAATGAACAAGCTGGGCCAATTAAGATAACAACTTGGCCGACCGTTATCCACACAATGGTTACCAATATAATATACCTACCTCTCCTATCTCCGCTCTTGTCTCTGCTCAATAGTGTTCATCGGGTGCTCATCGCGGGAATCTGATGCGGTCCCACTAAGTTTCAAGGGCCTTTGTGCTTCAGGGAGGTATTGAGGTGGTAAAACGTATGCTATATACTCGTAAAAGAACAGCTGTTTGTCCGTACAGGTTTAGAAAGAAACATATAAAATAACGAAAAATATTTGTATACAGGAAAAAGAATTCCGAGGCACGGAGGAAACTCGTTATGTTAAGATGGTCACCCATCCACAGACCAACCTTGGCAAGCGTTGCTTAACCTTGAAGTCGACTTGTTTCCTATTACTTACACTGAGCCACCAAAAAAAATTTACGCAGTGGTGGAATTTTCCTGTATAATGGTCGATGGTACCGAAAGGTTCAGTGACGATCGCGTAACGGAAGATGCGGCGTTGGAAGGCTTGCTACGATAAAAGAACGTAGACCGATGACCTTGTATTTGCGGGAATCCGATGGATGCAAGACGCACAGGACCGTTTATTGTGGCGACACTTGGGGATGCCCTATGCCTAATACTGGACGTCTTTCATCTGAAATGATTATTATGATGATGATTTACTAACAAGAAAAAACAAAATCACATGGGATATGCCTCACTACTAGGCCTAGAAATTCATGTCAACAACAAAATTTAGCGCGTCTTACAAACAAAAAGTGTCACAAGACTATGCTAAAGCCAAAAGAAACTAATTACGAAGCAGCCTTGAAACACCTAAAACCAAAAAGCAACACCTAAAACATTTTCAGAAGCCAACATTTAAAGTCTAGAACTGGCATATTTTAACGAGCCTCTCAAAACGTCAAGTTGCAAGCTTACGGTTATGATAAGTGTACTTCAGAATTTTCCTTCCTCGCCAATAACGTCTACAAGCCAATTCAAACTGTATTAGAAGATAATAAAGTTGGAATTTCAAGACTTCGATGAAGCCTTTCAGTTTCCAAGAAGCAAACTTTGAGCTCAGTTTGACGTTAGAATAAAAATGGACGGGCTTTTGTGTGCAGAATTTCGTCTTCCTTTAATTGATTTACTGAAGAAAACTTTAAATCTGTTCAGTGGCTTTAAATCGTGATTAGCATAACGACTGTACTCATCAATCAAGTAAATTAATTTCTTAGTTTAGTTTACCGTAATTACAAGCTACCGCAGATGATGATTGAGACGTAGGGTAGCCAACTTTTCGATATTTTACAAGATAGATTTTGGAGTGTGAGTGAGAATTGCTTGACTTGATTCTGCCATCACCTTTCTACCAACGAACAACCTACATTTCGTATCGGTAGCGTGAATATCCACCCTTACTTTATTGACACCTCTATGACCCGGACGTAGCACTTCACCTCGTCGTTTGTACCACGTACATCGAAGGACTGGAACAATTTGCCTGCTGCGGTCTTCCCGAACCATTATAATAAACTAGTGCGCTTCGCCATGAACGATTGCACCTGCTGCTTGCCATCAGGAGGGATCGCTGTCAAGCATTGTATATTTTATTTAAAAAAAAAATGTTGAATCCGATTAGAGAACAAATACAGAATATAATTATAAAGCCAAAAGTGTTGAAGAAGAAATCAATAAAAACAAAGAGACTAAAAATACACACATGAAACCTGACTTAATTAAAGCTAATGATACCCTAAATAGAACCAGCGACATAGATAGAAACACATGATTAAGACTTACGAAAAAAAAAACAACAAAATAGCGCGCGGAAAGAGATCGCAGCGTATTTATTTAGGCTTATCAACACAAATGTAAACGAATGTGTCTGCTAGGCGAAACGCTTCGAAAAGCTTATAAACAAACATTCTATGTTATTTAATCAAGGCGACCTACAAAGCAAAGTTACCAAAATAGATCGAAATTAAATTCTCATTGCTGTAAAAGTTAGTTTTTCTTACGTAAATAAATGTAATAGAATCTATGTTATCTTTCCTTAGCAAGTAATAAAACACGGTCATAAAGATTTTATGGCTTGTAATAAATTCCGATGATATCTTAGTAAACTGAAAATTCTTAGCGTGGGACTTGAAACTAATCACTATTATAATCTGGAACTTGCAAAAGCTGATACTTTGCCACCAGATTGTGGAGGATGTAGAAGTTTTGACAGTGAAAAATGTCTTACTGAAGAATCGAAATTCAAACACCAGATATCTACAATGTACGATAAAAAGAAAGTCCTCCTCCTTGCGTCGTATTCCTCAATGCTGAGGGTCGTGACCTCCCTGCTTCATCACCTTAGCCCTTATGATGTTCCTCCATCTGTTTCTATCTTCGGAAAAGAAAGTAACTAGCTCGATACTTTTTCTTAGAACAAAGAATAATAATATGGCTATATAGATATACCCGTAGCCATACATGAGCTATAGCTACCTAACAACGTGTTCTTTAATTCCGAAATGTTTAAACTTCACATTTGTAGATTCATTAGTCTCGGATGCCTGAGGGTAGACGTCGCCGTCGAGGTCGACCGCGACGAAGGTCGTGTGACGATCTGATCATGTTTGCGGGACAAACTTGGCTCACAAAATACCTATACCGCACAAAATGTTTTGAAAGAGAAAATAGGAGAGCTTTAGCCGAAACATAAGCTAGCAAAGTCTATGTAAGCGAAAACAGCTAGAAATAAACAATAAAAGAAGGCCTGTGACGACATCTATGACGTCACATAGGAACCACAAATCCTGCATCGCAAAATTATTTTTTTTAGCGCGATTTGAATAGATACAAAAGCCCGAAATCGTTTATAGGACAGTTGCCCACCAGACATAACACCCATCTGGTTGTTACAAAGAGTATAGTCCCACATACCTCCATTGAAAAGGGAGGATCTTTTTCAATGGAGATATGTGAGACTATAATATATTCTCTCTTCCACATACCTCCAAAGGCCTAAAGAATACAAACGATCAACAAGATAAAAACACAAACAGAAATAGCTAACCCATTTAATCCGAGATACCCGTTCACTAATAAAAAACAACTCTTAATTCAAGTAAATCAGGAGATCTTAGATCGGTGTTTAGCCCAAATTGAGCAAGCTTAATGTTGATCAAGTGTAATGCTTCTAAACCTCTGGCCCTGACAGTGAGTGATTGCTAGCTTACTGCTCCCTTCAACTTCGTTTCTCCGTGTTGTTTCAACGGTAACATGCTAAGTGAATCTTGCCTGTAATTAGTAACTTTGAACTACCTGGTAATTGTTACTTAGACATCATCATTTAGGTTATCTCTTAACTTTTTGACAATTGAACGTAAATTTTATATCTCAAAGACCTCATTAAAATTTGTTATACTGGTTATTAGCGCAACTATGTTTACCATGGCTTCCTTCCAGGTTCGATTGCTGAAAAGTATGATCAGCTTTTCATCATCATCATTATTATTTCAGGCAAAAGATGTCCACTGCAGGACATAGGCCTCCATCAAGCGTCATAAAGACCAGTATGATCAACCTTTACTTGTAGTGAATACTTATAGTCGTATATTCTAGAGATTCTAATCTATATCCTAACATAACACCTGAAAATGCCTGAAATCTAAGCCCGATGTCATGTATTCAACCCGTCAAAGTCGAAACAAATCCGAAAGGTATCTGACGAATAGGCTTAAATTGAAAAACTTTCACGTTAACAACTCAGAAAAAAATATCTAAAAGCGATTTATGAAAAATACTAATAAATAAAATAGTTTCGGCAAGACTATTTTTGGAGCTGAACGAAAATAAAATTTCAATTTCACGTGTAAGTTCGGGTAAAAAAATTCTAAACGGATTCCGTCAGAGTTCGCTGTTATTAAACCGTAGTTTTGTGCCTTTGCGAGCGAAAAATTTCTAAAACGAAACTGTCTGTCGTTTTGGCTGTCTTCACTCTGTAAAATAAAGATTGCAGGCACTCTTTAATTTGTAATCTGTGCTTTGAAGGCCATAAATTACTGAAACTGTGTAATTGCTCAGTTAGCGAAGAGCTGTTAACATTCTGCCTATAAAATCCGAATTACAGGCTGATCTTATCTGCAGACCACCCACGTCTAGTACTCAAGTAAATTTTCATGCAAATAGTACGTTGGTATGCAAGAAGGGTTCAAGGCTGATAACGTATAGGGGCTGGTGAGTTTGCAGTTGGGAGCTAGTTAGAGAAGCAGTGCAGCCCTTTGTTCTGAAGATGTGACTGGGGCTGTAATTAAAGCCAACTTGCGATGTATTCGAGAGGTATGTTGGTCTTTGAGATAAAAGCCGTTAGATACATTTTGACTATTAGGTTTGCCTTTGAATTATGGAATGTTCTGACAATTTTGAGCTTAATTTACAAAATACAGTGAATACCAGGATTTGGTTTTATGACTTCTACAAGCCAACCCCTTCTAACTATTCTTAGTAACTGTCAAAAATGTAACCCGGGTCCAACAAATTAAATATCAAATGTTAACAATTATTTTTACGACATCGATTTTATACAGTTATTTTTTTCTTAAAGACAGATTTTTTTATTAGAGAAATGTTGACGAAATATTCCACCACTGGCGGAATCATGAACAGAACAGAATCATGTACTGGGTCCATGGTATTCATATGTGCGTCGATGTCGTTTTTTATACACACGATGTATAAAAAATAAATGTATTTAAATTTACTTTGCGACGTATGCAACAGCGAATGCCGCATAACTAATTATCTCTATATATATATAACTAAGTATCTCTCTCTAATAACAATTACTCGTAGGCGGCATTTATTTTCTACCTTATTCTTCATGCTAGTATTTATAGCAATCTAACTAGCGATAAGTAGTATTTATGCTGTTTTTCTTAGTAGTAATCTTGGCGTAGGACGCGTCTATACATAATAGATTTGTCTAGACTAGACAAATCTATACTACTACTTCAATAATATTGTTTGGGTGTGTAATCATTAGAGTGACTTTTCCCGCTCATCGTGTGAGACTTTTACTGAAACTCACTCTTTTATTCCTTCTTTGCCTTCGTTCCAGGCCCGTATATTTCTTTCAGAAGCAAACCCATGAAGGATTCATATTGTCGTCACGACACGTTTCCACTTTCCTGACAATACCAAAAGCTGACAAAGCACGACCTTTGATTCTAAGAAAAAGATAGAATCTGCAATAATATATCATTTCTCTATCTGGAAACGTAAATGACCACTTTGGTGCCAAATAACGTGTTCAAGAGTTCTGCCAACTAAATTATCTCGCGTCTCAAAAGTAACTTCATGAATTATGTTTTGTTGTTTATTTCTTATGAGAGTCGTGATATTGTTTTTAATGAGCTTGCTTTAAAAGTTATCAGATCTGGGCCTTATTTATTGGATTCCTGGGCATTATTTATGAGTAATAATTTCTATAAGACGGCGGACCCTGGCAATGGCCGGGATTAACGCCAGGCAGAAGAAGAAGAATAATTTCTATAAGAGCTGAGTTTATACGAATATAATCAACGAAATTACACATAGAAAAAATAAATAAACTTAAGAACAGTTGGGTTGCCTGCTAGGGCTGCGGGAATGCTTGAAATATTGACTGTAGTCCTAGAACACGAAGGGCACCTGACGAATATGGGCTTTAGTCAGTAGAACTCTTACACGCTGTTTTCGTTCCACCCTAGAGCGAGAGAAATCATTGGACGATTTCCCAAGTCAAAAAATTAAAAAAAATTGTATCAGCACATAGGATTCTTTTTACTTGGGATAATTTTCTACGTTCATGTGGGCAAAACTAGTAGCTACGACGTTTATAAAATCAAAAGACTAACTGCGAACAATGAAAAAGTTTAACTGCCCATCATTTACAAAGTTACTCAGAACACTAACCAAACAAATAACATTGAAAATGAAGAAAGCTTTAACCATTACCACATACCACCGATTTAGTGAAAGACGCAGATTTACAGGAATTTGCTTTTCTAGTTATCGATTTTTTTATAGGAACTCGATTCTACTGTTTATTTTTATTATTTTTACGTTGAATACGCGGAAACCGTACGTTCTGACCTTCTATTCACTTTGCCGAAACTACGTAATCTGTAAATGCAAGTTTTTTTATAGCTATAAACTAGTGCTTGATTGCGATCCCACCTGATGGTAAGCAGTGATGCAATAGTGAATTGTGAGGCGCACTAGTTTATTAAGAGTCTGAGTTTATTTCGGTGTTTCTTCTCAGGGTAGTCAGCTGGGGAACACCGAACTTATCTAGTTTAAGCTGACGAAAAAAATGATATGTGAATGTGTTTTTTAAAGACTTCTATTTGAAAAATAAATATCATTTATAATTTATTCACTCTCGCCTTGAAGGCTCCTTCTTATAAGTTGTAATCGAACGGGAAGATCGCTGCTGGCAAATTATTCCAGTATTTCGATATACGCCTTATAAACAACGAGGCGAAACGCTAGAGCGAGATTTAAAAACAAAAATAAAAACATATATTTTAATACTATTTTAAAAGTTGGTTACTTATAATGCTATAGCGACACTGGCATCTTAAATATTTTGGTGCTGTAGAGCCTTCACGCAGACGACGTCGCGGGCAGCAGCTAGTTTATAATAAATACGTGAGCTGAACGTTTTTCTACTGAAAAACAAAACTTAACTGATTCCAAATAAATTAGAATAGCGCAAAGATAAAAAGAGAAATAGAAAGTGTAAACATGTAAAAACTCTACATGTTTACACTTTGTTGGTTATTGTTTTCTTTTTCAGGAAAAGTAAATATCTGGATTGATCTTTAGAGCACTTTTTTATTAGTACCACGAAACCATGAATTAAGTTTTTGGCATTCTTCCCGGAACAATGTAGAAGACGTGGAAAACTAAATATAACATTTTTAAATGCATCTATTTAGTCTAATATTTTTTTATTATGGAAGAGAAAACCTATTTCTCATTTATAATTTTAGCTAAAAGAACTCTACTACAGAACATAGGCCCCTCTCAAATGTGGAAACTGTGACCGATCCTGTGTGACTCGCATCCATCCGATCCTCTCGACTCTCACCAGGCGGTGAGAGGAGAGTTATATGATAGATATGATCTATGTAGTGGTGGCTTGTGGGAGGCCTTTCAGAGAGGAGGAGAGATTGTTGATAGGTAACGTTCTTCGATCAGCTTTTAGAAGCCAGATTTAGTTTTAACGTCAGGTACGATCAGAATAGCTGGAAGTGAGTGCCGATGATAGCGAGACGAAAGTTCCACAGGCGTACTAGTTTGTAAATAGATTTTGACTTAATTGTTAATAATACTATTTGTATGAGCGATGTAATAAACGTTTTGCAATACAAACAAGTTCCGACTTCGCCAATTATTTAGACGAGTGTGTTCTATTGCCAACTGTCTCTCAAAATTGTTTACATACGGCACACAATGTAACAGAAACATCATGTTGTTACAACGTTGTGTCCCGGTACTAAAATATTGACGGAGTTGGCAGTAAATATGGCAGGTTTATTTTATTCAACACACTAGAAGTTTTAAGCGGCAGACGAGTTTTTACGAGTTAATACACAAATGTAAAATTATACGTATAATCTCAATGAGTGACAGGTTGATCTTGTAACTGTGATGAGTGACAGATAATCTTGTCATCATCATCATTTCAGCTGAAAGACGTTCACAGGTGGACACCAAGCGTTGCCACAGCGACCGGTCCTGTGCGTCTTGCATCCATCGTATTCCCGCAACCCTTACCAGGTCACCTTATGGGAGGCTATCCAACGCTGCGTCTTCCAGTACATGGTCGCCACTCCAAAATCTTTCTTCCCCATCGGCCATCTGTTCTTCGAGCAATGTGCCCTGCCCACTACCACTTAAGTTGTTGTTTTGTTTGGTTTACTAATCCTATAAACTAACTTCTACCAGCGGTTTCACCCGCGGTAAAGTCTGAAGACATGGAAGACACTGACCCCAAGTCCCGCTCAGCAAGGATAATAAAATAAAACGTATTGATTACAAGTTTGTACGTTTTTTTATTCAATTTACAGTTCAGTATTGAAAAGTAAATTGAAAAAAAGTATTTGCAGAAATGGCATAGTATTTCGAGTCATTACCGCCAACTTATCGTAACCGACAAAAACTAAATTTTACAGGAGAAGGTTTTGTTTAAATATTACTGCTAATAATTGCAAAATTAAAGTGAAACTTAACATATAACTAATAATAATCTAAGATTATCATAAATAATTATTATATGTTAAGTTTCACTTTAATTTTGCAATTATTAGCAGTAATATTTTAAAAAAACATTCTCCTATAAAAAATACCATCATACTCATTAACATCTCCAACATAACTCTCTTACACAAAGAAAAGCTAAAATGTGTGATTTTAATTTAAACTTGACGTTTTACCTTATCTCTGTTAGCATAGATAGAGATAATATAATAGAGCTTTAAATTGTATTAAAATCTTTCGCAAATTTGAATATTGTGGATTCTCCTGGAGCAACTTTATGCAGAAGTATAAATCCGATCTTTCTCAATGTCTTATTTCATCATAACTGATCTGTGCCAATTACAGTATTGTCATTTTTAAAATAAGGATTAATGTAGCAGTTTACAATGAATGTCTCACCTATCATAAGAAATACCTAGTTTTTATTCTCAAAGGTACGTAGCAAAAGATCGAAGAGGAGATGGGGAGGGGGAGGATGTTAAGCAACAGCCGAATGAATTTTGCCTAGCAAAAACAACATTCAAGCGTACAACGTCAGAACTCAAAGAACAAGTAAATTAAAAACTTTGAAATCTCTGCAATGAAATCCTATTGAATCCATTGAAATTCAGAACTGTTCAACCATGAATTTTCCGTTTCAGTAATTCAATTCTTAGACTACAAATGAAATCCTTCTATAGTTCTCGTCTCGTTACTTCCGAATAAATTGCAAGTGGGTTTAAGTAAGATTTTTGCGCGATCCTTTATAGTATTAACTAAATGGAGGAAAGTCGGGGAAACTGGGTGTTTTTCATGTTACGGGCTATCTATACAGACGTGCCACAACGACATCAGAACAATAATAATAGTTTCCTTCACACTGACCACATTTTGTCGTGGAACGCAACCATATAGTTGATGTCGACTACACCACTACCATATCGAAACCACAGCGGTGTCGTCGACGGCGTTCGGCAAACACTGGTTTCAACGTAACCACAATGCATAACACATCGACATTTGTAATTAGTTACTACAACGCAACTGTAAGAAGCTGCAGGGACACTATTCTCATGTAACCACTTTTTGTCGCTGCAATGTGGTGAGGTTGTAGTGCGTGTGTATAGAACCTTACTCCTTGACCTTCGTCTAGTCTTGTCTGAAATTATGTGGGTTAAATAAGGAAATGTCACTTGTCCCTACTTCCCTAGACTAATTCCCCCATTTCATTCTACCACGAATGAGCCCTGAGATTAATACGGACAGGAAAAGTCTTGAGAAAGCCAGCGTAACGAATTGGAATGATTCTTTTTGTAATAACTTGTTGTTAATACTTATTGTTTTGCTTTAAATGTTTTATTTATATTATACATGTATCTTATGACATTGTCTTCTTCTCTCCCTCAGCCATTGAACTCGCAAAGGTCTTATAAGACCTTATTACGTTCGCAGCTGAAATTATACATCTCGTCACGTATCAATTTGTTTGAGAAATCGCAGAACACATTCATGAAAACAATGTATTGTAACGGGAAGATTTTCCCAGAAGACATGGTTCTTACTAGACTTTGTTTATTTCCGAGAAAATTGCTTTACAAACTGAAGACCCATTTTTCAATTCGTTTCGATAGAATAAATGTTCTCTTGAATTTTAAAACAATAATCTATACATATAATAAAACAGTAAAATTGTGCATCGTTTGCCGCAAATGGCGCCAAAACTACTGAACCGATCCTGTTCAAATTTTGCATACATAATCCTTATAGGACCCTTTTTGCTTTAGGCTATATTTTATCACGCTATTTGCTATGGGGGGTGAGCAATATTGCATTTTGTCGGTTTTGAACGAGTTGCCCCGAGTTCGAATCCCACCTACAATTTATATTTCTGTCAATGTTTTATCTTATTGTTTTTGGAAAAAAAAATACTTTTACCATTTTTTCATAAAAAAATCAACATTCCTATTTGATTTTTCCCAAATATTTTGTAAAAACTAATCAAAACACGTTATAAAATCCAAACCTCCACGAAATTCACATACTACAATGTTACATTAGTCCATTTAGCTGCAAATTTATCTACTGAAATGAAAATCATCACGCTATCATCGACGAAGAGCGGGGCAGTCATTTATGACATTTATATGAGAGCGTCTATTTTGCTTGGTTTTCATCGAACACTGCAGCGTGATTGATTAATAACTAGACTGGGACGTAACACGGTGGTGGTTCGAATCCCAGGAGGTGTTTTAGAAAAAGCTTTTTTTATTTTTGTATATATTTTTTTTTCACATATTTTTGCATTCTCACAATTTTTTTAACAAAAATATTACCTAAACATATTATTATTATTGTTTAACCAAAAAAAAATGGTGACAAATTTTACAACTGCGGAGTTGCACCCCGTTTTCAAAATACAAACAATGACATCCTTCTTCTTCTTCCTGCTCTTATCCCGTATTACTTGGGGTCGGCGCAACACGTTTTCTTCTTCCATTCTGTCCTGTCGTCCGTCACACTATCATCTGCCCTTTTCTTTCATATCAGTCCTTACTACACAATCCATCCATCTTTTCTTTGGCCTTCCTCTCCTTCTCCATTCATCCACATGTAAATTCAGAACTCTTTTGGTAACGTGCTTTTAATCCCTCCTCTTCACATGACCATACTAAGACAAACGATTTCCTTTCAAAATACAAACATCCATTTAATTTTTTTTAACTAAAGGCGATTTATATTTTAGGTGATTTCTTCCACTCTAGGAAGGAACAAGGGGATGTCAGACTTTCACTGACCAAAACCCACACCTTTGTGTGTTCCTCCTTCGCCTTGCATTCCAGGACTCCGGGTGGAGGTGATCAGCAGTAACGACCTCTCACGTCCGGTCCTGGTACAGAGAGAGAAGGTATGGAAAGCAGTCATCACTTCCTTCCGCAAATGAAGCGAAGAAGGTAGCAGAAAGCGCAAAGATGATGCCCTTGGCATTACGAGTCGCAGGGCGATTCCATAATACCGTTAGCGCGGAGTTTTGGACGGTGCACTATTGGCATTTCGCTGTTGATTAAAGACTACGCATAAGAGAACGGCCCTAACGGGCTTCGATAGCTGGAAAATTGTTCGTATTCTAAAGGAACAAAGTGGGTATTTTTTACTGCTCTGCATGCTCTACCCGTAAAAATCGAGAGTTTACAGACTGCGTTCGATCATCAGCATGTGAAGTCGACTAGGTGAAAATACTCGCACACAAGAATTCGTTTATTATTCTCACTAAAGAAAAACATTTATTTGGTGTATTAGGGTGTCAGTCAAATACCGCACCAGAAAATGAAAAATGCCTGAATAAACAGGTAATATAAACACAAAAAAATGATGGTGATCGGTAAACGCCCTATACATA
Organism: Mythimna separata; assembly: GCA_030763345.1. Taxonomy (NCBI): domain Eukaryota; kingdom Metazoa; phylum Arthropoda; class Insecta; order Lepidoptera; family Noctuidae; genus Mythimna; species Mythimna separata. The sequence goes on along the minus strand of CM061173.1, from coordinate 4,773,672 downwards.
TGACACCTGGGAAGTGTCCAAGTGGCGATGGGAGGGGTCTAAGGATGTCCTGTTTCGCACGGTTTCAGCCACGTTGCTTCACTCTAGGAGGTGACTGCTTTCCATTCCTCCTCCCAGCTCATACCATGATCTGAACTAGGGTAGGAGGATTCTGATTTTGTCCCGCAAACAGTACGGCGGTAATCTGCCCTAGCGGGGTAACTTCGATCGTAAGGTCCACCGTGTCTTCCCGCCGAATCCAAAACATCTACCTCCCGAAACACTCATGTTCGGTTAGGACCTGCGTAAAGCGCTTGCGCTTAGAGTGAATTTATAATAGTAATAATCATGGTGTGCCAATATTAGTCGCCCTAGAATGTAAATTGCAACTAAAAGAACACTGTGGAATTTAGTTGGTAAAACTGATACTTTCTCTCGGTCCACCTAGAGTGGGAGAAGGTATTTGGTGGTTACCCAACAAAAAAAAGAGGCAAATACTAAAGGCGATTATCGGCCCTAATTTGGTTTTTTGAAGAACAAATCATTTTCATTTTGGTTTTATCGCAATATGAAGTAAAGTAACGACTTTACCCATAGAGTAGGCAATTAACTATTTAGAACGTGAACTCTGCGGCTCTGTGCTTCGTTGATGTTTTTAAGGCAATTGACGTCGTGCGGAAGAAAAACCCGGGTGTTACCATTGGGTGGATCGCCCGGAGGGCACGTTAGATCATAAAGCACTTCGGTCGGACCGAAGGTCGAAGGGACGATCGGTGACAGCAACCTCTCGCGCTGGGCACTGGTACAGGCCATGATCCAGAGCGAGGAGTAGTGGCAAATAGTCCCCTCACGCCCCAGTCGCTGGGATTCCGACTCCGATTTAGAGCCACCGTAGGAGTGGCTTGCGAATGGCGAGCAATGGGTAGTTTACCATCTGGCTGTCCGGTAATGATCCAGACGGTCAACCGTGGGTATTGTTCCACGCGTGCTTCAAAGAGATGTCAGCAAACTGTAGGTGCCCAGCAGGTTCGAAGCCTCTGGGGCCATGGGTGAGCTTCCGAAAGGAAAACCCGGGACCCTGGAACGAAGGCAAAGAAGGAACGGGGTGAGGTTTATTCAGTAAAAGTCTAACTCACCCTCTGAGAAGTCATTCTGACGATTTTCCACCTAAACAAGAAACCTGGGCACGCCGTCATTGCGGCGGTAAGTTCCCTCTTTGAGAAGTAGTTGGAAAGAGGTCCTCACGTTCCGTATGCCGCAGGTCCTCACCAGACACGGTAAGTTCGGGAGGCTCCTGCATCGGATTCAGGGGTAAAGGGCGCCCCAGCCAGACTTGGGCGCACTGTCTGGACCGCCCGGAGGACACGGTGGAGCACACGGTAGAGGTATTGCGGTCGCCTTCTTCTGCGAAGCAGTAATGCTAGCCAAGGAGGCGGCCGGCCACGAGCGCCCTCACGCCCCCGCAGTCAGGATCACGAGAACGATTTCCGACCACCGTAGGCGCAAGCTTGCGGACGGCGAACACTGGGTAGCTTGCCGTCCAGCAGTTCGGTAATAACCCGGACCGAGTCAAGTCGTCAACTGTTCCACGAGCGCCTCAAGGAGATGTCAGCAAACTGTAGGGCGCGGCAGGGCTCTGAGCACGTGGATCTGTATTCCGAAAGATAAGCTCGGTGTCCCAAAATTGAAGGCAACACAGGAACGGGGGTGGCGTTTAGTCAGTAAAAGTCTGACATGCCCTCCCGCTCCATTTAAGAGCGGGAGAAGTCATTCTGATGATTACCCATCTGAATAAAAAAACCTAAACAAGAAACCTACTGGGGCTATGGTTTCGCTTCTGAAAGGGAGACCCTGGAACGTAAGGCAAGGAAGGAATATAGAAGTGAGTCTTAGGCAGTAATAATCTGACACGCACTTCCGCTTCACACAAGAGCAAAAGTCATTAGATGATTTCCCAACTAAAAAAAGTACTAATTGGAGTTTTAACTTAAACAGTTTTATGTAAAATCAATTAATCAGATCTTTTCGGAAGTATAGGATTAGATACTTAGATTACTTTTGTGCAGTTTTACGAACTTAACGCGGACGAAGTCGCGGGCAACAGCTAGTATAAATATAATATTCCATAACTTTCACATAACATCAACTAAGCAGTCCCAAACTAAGAAAAGCTTGAGATATGAGTACCTACTAGACAATTGATAAACATACTTACATATTTTTAATTTTTTTTACACGACTAATATATATTTTAAAAACTACTTAACTAATTACAGTAAAATTAAAATATGTGGCGACCACGCACCGTAAGACGCAGCGTTAGAAGGCCTCCCACAAGGTGGACCGAGGACTTGGTGAGAGTCGCGGGAATATGAGACGTACAAGACTGTTCGTTGTGGTGACACTCGGGGGAGAGCTATGTCCAACTATGAACGTTCTTCGGCTAAAATGATGAATTAGGAAAAAATAAAACCGCGAAGACGCTTACCACGTTCTTCCAGTAGGCTCGATATTTCTGAAGTCTTGCTTCATTCCATTACAACTTTGCAGATACGAGTACCATAATATGATAATGTTCTCAGATTGTATCCAACTTGCTTACCTAACCTCATTTCAAATAAGCCTTTATACCAAAAAACGGAAAAAGAGAACAATCCGGGCTATTTATAAAATGCGTCCTCTCAAGTGCTTAATGCCGCGGCCACACACTCGACGAGTAGCATGGGAAGTAACGAGGAAAGGAGGCAGAGACATAGTGTGGCCACGTTACTCGTCATGCTCCTCGTCCTGCCCACTGCTCCCTATCTTGTCGGTCTTTGCGCGCGAGAGAGAGAGAGCAACATCGCGGCAAATCACGGCAGCGCGAGGAGCAGAGCGATGAGCAGCGCGAGGAGCATAGTCTGGCCGCAGCATTAGAAACATATTCAAAGAAATCGATATACTGAGTCTGCCTTCACTTAATATCTTAGAATGTATTTTGTATGTTCGTTTAGAAGTAGTACTTATGTGTGTGTGTAAAGTCTTGCAAACCACCTTTCGTCCGCAGATGTGTGTTATGTATGATCCGGGCAACTGCCCCAGAGATGATCTAGGGCTATAGTATATTTTCAAATTGCGCAGAGAAGTCTGATTGCGCGATGCAGGATTTCGTATTTTAATTTTATGTGGAGCCATAGATGACCCAACTTAAGACTTCAAAAGAGGCTGCTTTCATAATATACTTACTTTGGGCTTTTTGTACGACAAAAAAATAAGAACAAGAATTAAGAAGGATATTGGACCCCAGGATACAAATTACTAAAATTCGGCTTGCGTATTACTTGAATGTCACCTGATCATTTTACAGAAGACTCCAGTCAGTCAGTCAGTCAGTCCCAGTCATTAAGCGCTCAACGCACCTTTTTCAGTAGGACTGTCATATCTAAACACTGAAGGTTTAGACAATTCTATGTACTTTATGCACTGTCCTTACCAGATATTCCCATTTTGTAAAGTGACTAATGTATGTATGAATTTATTATCATCATTTTCCTGCTCTTATTCCATGCTATTTAGGGTTGAAAAAACACGTTATTTTCTCCTATTCTATCCTGTTAACCGTAACGCTATCACTGACTTTCTTATCTTTTACATTAGTCCTCACACAATCCATTTTTCTTTGACCTCCGCCTACTAATCTAGCCATCCACATGTATATTCATAACTCTTTTATGCGCTTCATCCTTCCTCTTCACATAAGCCCCCATACCAAGACAAACGATTCCCTTTCAACTTTTCTTTCACTGACGGCAGTTTCAAACTTGGCTTATGAATCAACAAATCTAATACATTTATCTTTGCCAAAGACAGTACCGTTTACATGGGATTTCCATACATTTAAATTTTGTAATATATTACCCACAACCAGCCTACTTTTAGATTCTGAAACTTGTAATACAGTAACTGAAATTATTAACATAACAATTTTGAATGGAATTTTTGTGCCGACCACAGGAAGTTACTAGAATATTGAAACCTAATAATTATAGTAACCTAACCTAACTTTTCCCTGTACCACGAAAACTATTTTGAATTGGCGTTATTTAAATTTTTGTGCCGACCACAGGAATCTACTAGAATATGGAAACCTAACTTTTCCGTGAGAATTTGCTTCCGTTTTATGTACTCGTAGCTGCCACGAAACCCTATATATTTTTTTAAGGAGTTTGGTTATGACACTCATTTGTATTTCATCATTGAAATAATTTTTTACTTCTCTACCTTTCCCTTTGACTTTCCGACTTCTTTGACTTCTTGAGCGAGAGGAAATGTTACCGACTAAAACCCACCTGTGTTCCTTTTATTGTCTATTGGCTACGATAACTCTTTAAAACAATCCCGTAGGAACTGAATTACCAGTGGTCTCTAAAAGTACTCCTTCGAAGATTTCGTACCTGTAACCAAATAAAAAGGAAATGTTAACGCTTTATTATATTAGCTGATATACTCGTATTTTATTAGCAAACAGGTTTTTAAAAAACACTTTTACACGTAAAGTTTCTCGTCAATTCATATGAGAACCATGCAGGTTGGTGGCTGAGATGGTCTTTTATTGAAAGAACCACACAGATTTGAGTGGACCTGTCCAGTCAGCGCAAGAATTTGTCAGTATTTGTGTAGCTCGGGAACTATTAAGGATTATTAATTTAGAAGCTTAGATTGTAGGTAAAGCTTGATTCTCTGCAGAGTAAATACAATGAACAGTGGTAAGGGTTATTGATTGCCATAATCTCCTCGCCTGGCGGTCTGGAATGGGATTCGAAGATAATTGGATTTAGTGGATAATAATTAACTAACATCACGGGATAGACACGGTGCTTTTCTACACGTGATTTAGAAAGAAAAAGAAGAAAGAAAGAAAAATATATTTAAGTGGCACGATTAATACACTAATCTAATATTTAAAAATCTCTTGTCACAGTGTTTACATTCACTTGCAACACCTTTATTGCAAACTAGCTGTCCCCTGCGGTTTCACCCGCATTTTTCGTTACTGCTCCGCTCCCGTGGGTCGTAGAGTGATGGTGTATAGCCTATAGCATTCTTCGATAAATAGGCTATCTAACACTGAAAGAATTTTTAAAATTGGACCAGTAGTTCCAGAGATTACCCCCTACATACAAACTTACAAATTTTACCTCTTTATAATATTAGCATAGATGTCTCATCAATCAATCATTTTCCATGAGACAGGCCCCCTGTTGCTCTTATTTGTCCCCTAACAACAGCAGCTTTCCATTATGTAACCTATCAATACCCGCGAAACGAGACACAATAGTAAAACAATAACAGCGCGGCCCAATGAGACCGGTCGGGGATTCATGAATTAAAAAACAACCTATCTATTCAAAACCTCAAAAATCATTCAAACAAGACAAATACCCCCATTCAATCTCACTTGCTCCTCAATAAACACTGGTTCCCTGCCTCGCCGTAACCACAACAAATCACTATCGACACGCCGATGCTAACCGAATACTGATAGCAGCTGATAACAGTCGATAGGTACGTTGCTATCGGCTGCGCCGACGGGTGGTAACAAACGACTTAGAATAATCCCATGTGAACATCCCTCGACTCACAATGAGGTGATAACGATTATAGATTGTAAAGGTCTCCGTGTTTGTAGTTAAGGACACAGAGTATATGTAAATCAATCAATATTTTGCAAAGAAAATGGTTTTAAAGCTAAGCGGGGCAGTATGAGTTTTTATGCATTTAACTCCGTCCAGATGCTGAAGGTCGTTGGAGGTACTATACGCCTTAGGGCCTGTACACACCTCATTTTTGAAACGTGCCGTCGACGCACGTTTTAGAAACGTGAGGTCTACAAGCTGCGTCTGACTCGCGTGCGTATCGCATCTTATCGCAGCTACTAACACGAGTCAACGGCGCGTTTAAAAAATGTGGTATGCACAGACTCTAAAGCCTGTGCATACCTTTTTGCAATTAAGATGTAGTTAACCGCCTATGCACAGTCCTAACTCCAATTTCTCCAACCTATATATTAAAACAGTGAAGCGCAATTTGGCTCGGTGTGATATTCTCACCTCTGACCTCGGGCCCTGAAAAGTTCATAAATAATTAAGGTCTGGCCGAGTCTGAAATAAGGCGGACCTTCCCGAAAATATACGACAGAAGGTGGAGTGAAAGGTTGTTGCTAGGTAGTCGAATACTTAAAATAACTGCCCGAAACGTCTATCACAGCTTTATTTTTAAATAATTTTAACAAAAAACTGAAGTAGACTTTTAAAAATTTTATACACAAACTGTCGGGTCGTAATTGGAAGTGCGAAGTAAAATTAAATCAGTACCCAACCAATTAAAAAATCTCGTATATTTTTCATCAATAATTTTAACGACGACAAAGAATAGGTATTTTCGTTGACTGAAGTCTAAAAATAGAAGTAATTTAAGCAATTATGTCTCAAAATTTCTTTTGAGACAAAATTGTTTAAATTACATTCTAATTAAAAACATTTAATCTCTATTTCTTCATTCCTCTAGCTATTCTACATTCCTGTAACGTTTAGACAATTACTATGATTGAATAGTAAAATCAAATTATTTCGGTAGTAGGCTAATAAAATAAGTTGATTCTAATTAAATTCTGATTGAACCCAGTGAATTTAAAAATAAAAGTAAATGTTTCAGCAATTTCATATTTGCAATATCAGAGATATATTCAGTTACTATGTTAAAAACCAATATCATTGTTAAATATTTGATTGAGCGATTATAAATTGAAATTAAAAAAGTATGACTATGGCTTACATAACTTTTACCTATTCATTAATTTGGTGGAACCGTTTTTTTAATTGATATAAACTAGTGCTTGACTTTTTTTTTTTTTTTTTTTTTCTGGTAGGGGAATCATCAGAATGACTTCCCCCGCTCTTGGGCGGAGCGGGAGGGCGTGTCAGACTTTTACTGACTAAACCCCTACCCCGTTCCTTCGTTGCCTTCGTTCTGGGGGGGACTCGGTATCAACCGTTAGGAATACCACATGTTCCCCCCAGAGGCTTCGGCCCTACCGGGCCCCTACAGTTTGCTGACATCTCCTTGAGGCGCGCGTGGAACAGAACGCGCCGTTGACGACTGGGCTCGGTCCAGATTATTTCCAGACTGCCGGACGGCGAGCTACCCAGTGCTCGCCGTCCGCGAACCCGCGCCTACGGTGGTCGGAAATCGGGATCGGGATCTCGGCGGCGGCGGCGTGAGGACCGTTCCCTCACGCGCTCGCGGTCAGCAGCCTCCTTCACGAGCATCACTGCTTCGCAGAAGGAGGCGACCGCATGCCAACCCTCCTCGCTCCGGACCATGGCCTGAACCAGGGCCCGGCGCGAGAGGTCGCCGCTCCCGATAGTCTCCACGAGGACACGGCGGTGCTCCGCCCAGGCGGGGCACACTTCTACCGTGTGCTCCACCGTGTCCTCCGGGCGGTCCACACAGTGGCGACACCCGGGCGTCCTCTCCTGCTTGATTCGATGCAGGAACCTCCCGAACTTACCGTGTCCGGTGAGGACCTGCGTCACACGGAAAGAGAGGACGCCGTGACCTCTTTCCAACCACTCCTCAAAGAGGGGCCTAACCGCCTCAATGACGGCGTGCCCAGCACTGGGTTGCGACAGTCGCAGTCGCCATGCCACCCTAAGATCCCGCCGGAACTCTGTCCGCCATGCCGCGACTTGTCGCGGCAGCGGAGTTTCGCCCCGGCGTTGCATCTCCACGCGCAAATCGTGCATGCGTGCAAGGACTGTTGCCTCCAGATCCCACGGTGGCAGGCCAGCGAGGAGGCTCGCCGCTTCGCGGGAGATCGTGCGGTATCCCCGCACCATCCGGATGGCCATGACCCTCTGGCAAGCGTTCAGCTTGGCCGCCGGTCGCTTACCTAGCGACGGCGCCCAAACCGGCGCCCCGTAAAGGGCCATGGACCGAACGATCCCCGCGTAGAGCCTCCGGCAGGGGGCGTCTGGACCCCCTAGGTTGGGCAGGAGCCGCTTCAGAGCGGCCCCAGACCTGTCCAGTTTGGGGGCCAAACGTCGGAAATGCTCCTCGAAAGTCCACCGGCTGTCGAGGACGAGTCCCAGGTACTTCATCGCCGACCCGACGCCGATGTGGACCCCCCCTACCGTTATTTGGGAACCCGGAGGTGGCGCGTACCGAGGGCCATGAAAGCACATGGCCTCGGACTTGTGCAATGCCACCTTGAGTCCCAGTTGCTGGATCCTCTCCACGACTGTCGCAACCCCGCGTGTCGCTGTTTCGGCCGCCGCCTGGTACGACTCTCCCCGCGCCAGGACCAGCGTGTCGTCTGCGTAGCAGACCACGCTGACCCCGTCGGGGAGGTCGCCGCGCAGCACGTAGTCGTATCCGATGTTCCACAGGGGCGGTCCTAGTACCGATCCCTGCGGAACACCGCACGACATCTCTCGCCGTCTCCACTCTCCCTGGTGACCGGGATAGATGATGAACCTATCCGACAGGTAGGCCTCGATCACACGACGGAGGTAGGCGGGCACCTCATGGTACCGAAGTGCCGCCCCGATGCAACTCCAGGGCAGGGAGTTGAAGGCATTGGCGATGTCCAAAGACACCGCCAAGACGACCCTGCCCCGAGACACCGCATCCCCCGTCGTGAGAGCCCTCACGCGCATGATGGCGTCCACCGTGGAACGCCCCCTGCGAAAGCCGAACTGACCGTCCGAAAGGTCCGGCCCCACCCGCGCAAGATGCCCGACGAGGCGGTCTGCAATTACTCTTTCAAAGAGTTTGCCCACCTCGTCGAGCAGCACAATGGGCCGGTACGCGGACGGAGAGTCCGCGGGGCGCCCCGGCTTCGCAATGAGGACCAGTTTCCCGGTCTTCCAGCGACGGGGAAACTGTCCTCTCTCCATGCATGCGCTAAAGAGCCCTCGCAATCGAGACCCGAGAGCCTCCATGGCCAGGACCCATACCCTGCCGTGCACGCCGTCGGGTCCTGGGGCGGTGTTCTTGAAACTTAGTCTTCGTACCACCGCCCTCATCTCTACCTCGGTCACCTCTGGAGCGTCGTCCTCGTCGTCGCTGGTGTGGTCCGCTACGGGTACCGCAGGTGGCGGAGCCATGAGCGGGGGAGAGTGTTCCCCTCGCTCAGGGAACAGATTGGCCACCACACCCTCCACAACTTGGGGCCGGAGACTCTGAGTCAGAGGGGGAGCCCACGGGCGGAGTTTGTCCCGCACCACCTGATAAGGGCGTCCCCATGGGTCCCTGTTCAGAGTCCCCAGCCACACATTGCGGGCCTCCAACTTGGCCCGCTTTACCTCTGTTCGGAGGGTGCGCCTTGCCGCTCTGTACCCCTCGTAGAGCTCCGCCTCCCTGGCCACCGCATCCGGCGGGCGGGTGCGGCGCCTGCGGAACCTGGCGTACCGGCGCCGCGCGGCGGTGCACGCCTCGCGCAGAGCCGCAATCTCCGGCGACCACCAGTACACCTGGCGCCGAGCACGTCCTGGATGGACTCGGGGCATCGCCTCGTCGCAGATTTGCGACATGGCCTCCTGGAACCACTCTGCCTCAGGGTCAATTTCGACAGGCCTGTCCGGTGCTTGCACCCAGGCCTGTACCCTCGCGGCTTCCAGGAGAGCGTCCCGGTCCATCTGCCTCAGCGCCCACCGCGGACCACACGGGGTCTGCTCCCTGACCGGCGCGGTCGAGATCCGGGCGGAGACGTCAAACCGGATGTACCGGTGGTCGGAATACGTCTCCACCCCCTCCATTACGCGCCAGTCGACGACGCGCGGCGACAGAGCGGGGCTGGCGAACGAGAGGTCCACCACCGACTCACCCCGCATCCGCACGCACGTGGGGACAGAACCCCGGTTTAGGACGACCAGGCCTGTCTCCAGAGCCCAGTCCTCCACCATCCGACCCCGTCGGTTCGTCAGCCGGGAACCCCAAGCCAGATTCCAGGCATTGAAGTCCCCGCAGACGACCACGGGGAGGGATCCGAACCCAGCGACGACGGCATTCAGCTCCATGAGGGAGTTGTGGAGATCGGCGAGATCTCGGTTCGGGGACAGGTAGACGCCTACCACTGCAATGTCCCCGACCCGTGCTGCCACGCAGCCCCGCCTTCTCGTGATGGACTCGAGAGGCGGGGGTACCGGCGGCGGCCGACGAAATTAGGGTCACCGAGCCGCTCAGGTCCTGGACCCAGTCTTCCCTGGGCAGGACAAAGTACGGCTCGGAGACCACGGCGATATTGATCGACCACTGCGCCATGCTCTGCAGCAACAGATCCTGAGCGGGGGCGCTGTGGTTGATGTTCGCCTGGAGGAGACGTAATGGGGCCATCACTGACAGTCCATTACGGTCTCCTCCGGAGCCCCCCTTGAGGGCTCTGCCGCGGCGATGGCGGCAGCAGCGTCAGCCTTGGCTGCGGCGGTGTGGATTTTGGGGTGAGGGCCCCTCCGGACCTTACCCTTGGCTGTGGCGGGGGGGTCGCAGGACCTGCTCCCAGCCCGGTGGTCGGCAGCCTTGCCTGCCGCCGCACATGCGTAGCAGTGCGGCGACGCACGGCATTCGACGGCCCTGTGACCGGGCTGACCGCACTGGAAGCAGCGGTCACTGCGATCCACCTCCGCGGCGCAACGGGCTCCCGCGTGGTGCCCCACGTGGCAGCGGAAACACCGCAGAGGTCTGGGCTCCAGCACCTTGACTTGGGCTGAAACCCAGCCCACCAAGAGCCTTCGGCCCTCCGCCGTGATGGCCTTGACCGCCGACACGGGGCAGCTCACCGTGACGGCTCGCATACCCGTGCCGTCAAGGCGGATGATGCCCGCCCGCACTTGGTCGGTCGTGCACCCTCCCGCCTCAACGACGGCGGCCACCACTTCCTCCACCTTGACGGAGTCGTCCAGGCCCATGATGCGCATATCGATGCACTTTGTGGGCCTGGACACTCGGGCGTCCTCCTCGTTCACAGACGCCCTGACCTTGTCAGCCAGGGCGTCCGCGGCAGGACCGCTGTCCTCGCCGGGAACCTCCAGCATCCAGGCACCGGTCACGGTGCGCCGCATGCGGAAGCCCTTCGAGGCCCCGTATTCGTCGAGGTGAGGGAGTACCGCCTTTTTGGCCTTCTCCATCACGGCGTCGTACGTCACGCCCCTCTTCTCCGCGCCCGGCTGTAGTGTGATCACTACAGCCGCGGCGCCCGGAGCGCGAAGCCGGTTCGCCACGGCACGCTTCTTGCGCTGCTGCCGCCTTTCCCTCTTTTTGGCGGCCCTGGCCGCCTTGCCCGCCTGCTTCTTGGCGCCGACGACCGACCACTCGGCGCCAGCTGGAGAATCGGCAGGCGGGGGCAGCCGAGGCCGCCCGTTCGCCACCACAGCGGCTGGAGCACCCGCCGCATTGGCGGTGGGTGCCGCCCTAGCGGTGGGCGCCGCTTTGCCCTTCGCAGGAGGGGCAAGGGCAGGAGCTGCCCTCCCCTGCTGCTTCGTTACCGGGGCCTGCCTAGCGGTCGCAGCCGCTGCCGTCACGGCCCCACGCCCGGAAACTAGTGCTTGACTGCGATCCCACCTGACGAGTGACGGTAAGCAGTGATGCAATCTTTGATGGTGACACGCACTAGTTTATTAAGAGTCTATTCACTCTAACCTTGAAGACACCTAAATTACATAATCGGTCGGGAAGACCGCAGAAGGCTAATAATGTAGAACAAATCTAAAAATAGGAATCTTTCGGGACAAATTTGTTTATTATGAATAAATAAATAAATTATACTAAACAATAAAACACAAAGCACCAATTTGTACATTCAAAAAGAAAACTTTCCAAACATTTTCAAGTGGGATAAAGCCATGAAACGACGGCGACTGAACAAATTAAGTGTTTCAATTGTGTTGAGACAACTGTTTGGAACAAGATTACACTCTTTGCCGTTACTCGTCCTTTGCTCACTAACTGTAAAGTAATCACTTTACTTTTGTGAGCAGATACAGAATGAAGAATCTCCCATTCTTTACAAAATACGATAAAAACTCGGCTTCCGTACTGCCCGAAGGAAAAAACGGCAAAAAATCACGTTTTGTTTTATGGGAGCCCCACTTAAATATTTATTTTATTCTATTTTTTTAGTATTTGTTATCATAACGGCAACAGAAAAACATCACCTGTGAAAACAATCACGGTTCATGAGATACAGCCAGGTGACAGACAGACATACGGATAGTCAGCGGAGTCTTAGTAAGAGGGTGCCGTTTTACTCTTTTTGGTACGGAACCCTAAAGACAGATATTTTCTATTCTGTACATTAGGCAGAAAAGTGTTATCCCAGTTAATGGGTTGTGGAGGTCTGGTAGGCAGCCACTCCTCATAAAATACTGGTATTCAGCTAAATCTGGCTTGACTGGAAGCCGACCCCAATATAGTTAGGAAAAGGCTCGGCAGATGATGATGATGATGTCATTAAGCAGAAAAGTTTCTTCTCTCTGAAAAAACTACGATAAAACCAGGCTCAGCAATGTTTTATTTCTAACTAGCTTCTGCCAGCACCTTCGCCCGCATGAAAATGGGTTTCTCCATACAAACTGTAAGCCTCTGCTTCATTCCCTTAGGGGCTTTTTTTTTATGGTAGGGGAATCATCAGAATGACTTCCCCCGCTCTTGGGCGGAGCGGGAGGGCGTGTCAGACTCTTACTGACTAAACCCCTACCCCGTTCCTTCGTTGCCTTCGTTCTGGGGGGGACTCGGTGTCAACCGTTAGGAATACCACATGTTCCCCCCAGAGGCTTCGGCCCTACCGGGCCCCTACAGTTTGCTGACATCTCCTTGAGGCGCGCGTGGAACAGAACGCGCCGTTGACGACTGGGCTCGGTCCAGATTATTTCCAGACTGCCGGACGGCGAGCTACCCAGTTCTCGCCGTCCGCGAACCCGCGCCTACGGTGGATTCCCTTAGGGGCTGGAGTTGGGAGAATCCGTTGTTAGTGCTCGCTTACATCATAAAAGGAAGCGTTTTGCAAAATTTCACGCTCCTAGTCCTAGTAGTTTCGGTTGTGCATTGATGTCAGTCAATGAGGAGCTCGTGGCTAGATAATAACAGCCGCACAAGTCGATCTTCAAGGTTAAGCAACGCTTACCAAGGTTGGTCTGTGGATGGGTGACCATCTTAACATAACGAGTTTCCTCCGTGCCTCGGAAAGCACGTAAAGCTGTAGGTCCCGGCTGTCATTTATAGATCTTTGGCAGTCGTTACGGATAGTCAGAAGCCAGTAAAATCTGACTCCAGTCTTGCCACGATGTATCGTGTCACCCCAGTTAATGGGTTGTGGACTTGTGGATGTCTGGTAGGCAGCCGCTCCTCGTAAAATACTAGTATTCAGCTAAATCCGGCTTGACTGGAAGTCGACCCCAAAATAGTAGGAAAAAGGCTAGGTAGATGATGATGACATGCTCGTATATACCTAGATGTGACCTTTTAACGTAGCAAAATAATTACCACCTCTAAACAGACAACAAAAAGGCTTCCAAATAAAATCAATTTGAAATCATCCGTTATTGCATACCATGTATCATACTTGTTACTCAATCATCCAGGGACATATCAAACCCATCTACTTTTTACAAGCCTATTCATTCACGACACATACCTTCCTATATACAGGCATTTTTTATTAAATAACCCTGCTGATCCCCAGATATTTGAGCTTTTGTTCGCAGGAATGTATTCGCTTATGAATAGATGAAAGGGCTCATTCCATGCGACCAATCAGTACACATTATTCTTCCGATGGCAGATTTATCATGCTATGCTGTTCCTGTTTGCATGAAAAAATAGGATGTAATTGATCATATTTTGCAGCCTATACATGGTTTTAAAGTTGGATTTTTGGACCTGGTTTTAATACAAAATAAGTTGGATTTCGATTTATGGGATATAGGTCTCCCACAAGATGGACCAATGACTTGGCGAGGGTCGCAGAAATACGATAGATCATGCGAGACGCGTAGGACCGGTCGTTGTGGCGACGCTTGGGGGAGGCCTACGTCCAGCAGTGAACATCTTTCGGCTGAACTGATGATCACCGCGTCACCTACTTTCTTGCAAAGTATACACAACTACCTGCATCTTCAACGACTTAAAGACCAACGACAGAGCTATCCAGGCAGATACAAGAACAAGAAGAATCCCTATCTATAGCTTACAAAGTGAACGCAAAATACGTTGTAATGGGTGCATTTACATTTACAGTTTGCAAATCCAATTTCAGTGGCCTTACTATGAGTTTGAAAAAACGTTCTCGCTATCGAAAACTATAGCTTTGTCTCTTTCACGTGCACCACAATGACAGGGACAAAGCGATAGTTTTCGATAGCGAGAACGTTTTTACAAACTCATGGTAAGGCTACATATAATTATCCGTCCGGCAGCGAAACTTTGTCAAAAATCTACAACTGACTTGAATGGAAAAACAATTATCAGCAAAGTACCACAGGTCCACTCCACTCGCCTCTCAAGGGATCTAAACCGCACTTCTGACGGCATATTTCGAACCCGTATTTCCGTAAATACGGTGTCATCCGTATAAACGGCCCCCCTGCGTCACATTGCACTGACATCTTGTAATTATTCAGTGTCATGTGAGGTCTCGATCGCTACTGACCTCGTTGGCAACGTGATGAGAAGCCGTCAATGAAAATTGGGCGGCCATTTTGAAAAAGAACGGGTTGGTTTTTCTTTTGTTGTCACTGAATATTTAAGCTTTATACATAGTTTTACAAGGACGGGACTGGCTTTGAATGGGGTAGTAATAATATTGAAATGATGTGTCAACAAATTCTAAACCTAACATGTCATAACTGACAGTTCATTTAACAGCTGTCAAAGCTGTCAGTTGTGCGTCTATTTGTTAGTATTATGATCGCTTAGTATTATTGTGAGCTCGAGTAGAACTTGTAGGTATTTACTTACTTAGAGGTAAGTCTGAGGATACGAATTTAATAGGATTAGACGTTTCACTGGTTTAATTATTACGCAGTCTAGATCAGATTATTGAGTACCTGTAAATGGATGAAGGTATTGTATTATGGTAATTGTGTTGAAGATTTGTTTGTCTGTTATGTAAACCCTAGCTTTGGGCGTTAGCTTTGTTGTATATAAAATTTGACTTCTGTCTGCCCTTGTCCTATATTACTAGGGGTCGGCGCAAAACTCACTAACTCCCTATTTTTTCATACATACTCCTCACTCAATCTATGCATCTTGTTTTGGCCTCCCTCTCCCTAGCCATTCATCTAAATTCTACATGTATACCTACTCAAAAAACTTTTAGACCTTTTGTATATAAAATTATACATAAAGCTAATATAAATAAATCACAATTTATGTACTAAATCAACCATTACAAGTGTCATGGAAAACTTCACGAGTATAAAGATTATTTATTAATTGACAATAGTTTTGGTAGCTATAAGAAAAAAACAGAGAAAAAAATATACCGTAGTACTTCGTAGATGTACACAATTAACGAAGTCATGACAATTCAAATATTCATGTTTATGTCAATGAGTATCCGACTCTTGATAAACACACCCCGCGCGACGGTACAAACAGGAAGGCAGCTTGTGAAAGGGGTTGTAATAAACAGTGTGACTTTTCATGACAATGAAAAGATATACATATCGACAATCAAAGATTCGTTGATAGTAATAAATTATTGAATTTGGCGATAAAAAGTGTTAAACACTTGGTTTTGAAGACGACTATTATAACATAACATTTAACTGGGAAAATGTATTAAGTACGTATACAGTCCCAATTTAAAAAATAAGTTATAATCATAATTAAGCGCTGTTTCACTTAAAAGCCTAATAATATTACCTAAACGGTAGTATTTTCTTAAGAATACAGTTATTTCTTATTATTTCATTCATACTGGACAGCCAGTGAACCTAACTGAAATGTTAAAAGGATTGGGCTACATAGAGTGTATAGCTCCATCCCTTTTTCTCGCTCCCAGGTTAAACAATTTAACACGTCATAGTAAGGCCCTTTCTCTATGTAAAAGGAGCCTTTAATAGTCTCCGAAATACGAGAACCTGAAATTCTCGGTATTTCTAAATATCAGGCTGTTTTCTTTCAAAGTCTTTTTCCTTTGTTCCAAAGGTTTTGTTTTTTCTACGAAATCAGATATATTGTTCGGTTTTGTTTACGCAATATTCATAGATGGAATAATATATCGACCACTTGGCGTTGTTTTAGGTCTGGTATTTGCTGTAAACAAATATAATAATAAACTGTTGTTTTTATTGGTTTTTAGATGATTGTCAATGGACTGATTGTGCATCTGGAGGAAATAGGCTATTCAATCAGATAAACTATTGGAGGATTAAGTACTTAATGCAGATTACTTTCGATGAAGCATATTACTAAATCCTGTCTATGTCCACTTAATGGGTGGCCAGAGAAAAAATATTCGGATATTTACTTTTAAATAAATTGATAAATACTGTTATGATACTGTCAAACCACTTTTTATTTTTATTTATCTTTTAACTTCTCACAGCTGGGTAAAGGCCTCCCCAATATCCTAGGTAATATCTAGGTATTCTTATTTCCAGCCAGCTTGGTCCAGCCCTGTCGGTCGAGGTCTAGGTCATATCGCTACCTCTTCCCAGACCGACCTCAGCGGTACCGTCAAGGCTAGAGTGAATAGGCTCTTAATAAACTTGTGCGCCTCAACATCAACGATTGCATCACTGCTTACCATAAGGTGGGATCGCAGCAAGCACTAGTTTATATTGTATTTTTAAACAAAAACTTCAGGCACTTATAAAAACTCTTGCTTAGCGATCAATGTATATGCAGCTGATGTGACTAATCTACTCCCATTTCTTTTTTTACTAAACATAGCCTCGCGTTTGCCCGCTATCTCACCTGATGGTAAGCGACGATGTGGCCGACGATGGAGCATGCTTGCCTAGAAATAACCTATTCACTCTTGACTTAAAGACCCTTAAGTTGTAGCTATCAGGAAACACAGACTCTGGTCCATTCCATAGCTGTACGCACAATAAATGTGTTAAATTTTTAGCCCGACAGTCATTTTCCTACGACCCCCATTTTTGAGAACAGCGTTTATTATTAAGTCGGTTCTTTTGACATCTAAAACGCTGCGCTCCATTGCTATTAGACAAACCAAGACAAAACTTGGCTTGGATGAGCAAGATATACACACCTATTAGTTTTACGCGTGGATTAGCGTCTTTATAATCTCCGTAGATAACGTTGTGTGGAAGTTGTAAAACTTTATATTATACTAGCTTCCGCCCGCAACTTCGTCCGCGTGTTCAAGAATCAGGATAAAAGGTAGCCTATGTTCTTTTCCATGATAAAGGCTATAGGTATGCCAAATTTTATCCAAACCCGTTCAGCCGTTCTTGTGTGATTAAGTAACAAACATCCACACTTTCACATTTATACTCTTAATAATTAACTAGCTTCCGCCCGCGGCTTCGCCCGCGTGTTGTGTTGATAAAAAGCAGCCTATAGCAAAAATAATAAAATCGAAGAATAAATAAGATTACGTTTCATTTTTTTTTCCTGTTGACCGGGATAAAAAGTAACCTATATGTTAATCCAGGGTATAACCTATCTACTCGTACATACTCGTACCAAATTTCAACTAAATCGGTTCAGCCGTTTTGCGTGAAAGAGTAACAAACATCCACACATCCATTCTCACAAACTTTTACATTTATAATATTAGTAGGATATTAGTTAGGATTTTATCTGATAAAGCCATTTGAATTCAGCTAAATCCGGCTTGACTGGAAGCCGACCCCAATCTAGTTGGGAAAAGGCTAAGCACATGATGATGAAAGCCATTTGAATTCAACAGTCTCTATTTCAAAAACAATGCTTATCCGGATATTTCCTTCAATTAAACTTTAATAGACGGATTTATAAACACACACAAACTTTTCCTCATTGTCGGATTGATTGCTGACAGACTAAAAACAGATCAGATGAGGTTTGTGATTCGTGACAAGGTCAACACGTGTGTGATGGTGATGAGTCATCTTAAGAGGCTGCGTGTCTCGGGAACCGTGAGATTTTGTAATGAGTAGTTAATCAATAGTAATTACAATTTGTGTGAGGTGATAGGAAACTTATGTAGTATATTCTGTCAAAATATTGAGTTCATACAAATATTATAAACAAGAAAGTATTTAAAAATATAATATTAATATTTAGCCGTTATATTTAATCGACTTCAAAACAAGGCGCCCTTTCAGATTATATTTAATAATCTTTAATGTAGTGATCAGTCGAAAATAGTGTTGATTTCGCAATAATGTTTTTTTTTAAAGTGGGGAATCATCAAAACGATTTCTCTCGCTCTAGGCGGAGCCGGAGGGCGTGTCAGATTAATTCGTGCTATTATTGATTGTTGAGAGACTAAAAACAGATCAGATGGGGTTTGTGATCCGTGACGAGGTCAACACGTGTGTGTTGAGTCATCTTAAGAGGCTGCGTGTCTCGGGAACCGTGAGATTTTGTAATGAGTAGTTAATCAATTGTAATTACGATTTGTGTGAGGTGATAGGAAACTTATGTAGTATATTCTGTCAAAATATTGAGTTCATACAAAAATTATAAACAAGAAACTATTTATAGAAGTAAAACATGATATTAAATTGAGAATTATTATATTTTAACGACTACAAAAAAATCTGATGTTTATTTTATTAATTAGAATATTTTTTTTAGATTGGTTAAACAAAGGAAGAGTTCAAAAAGTTAAGAAATTGTGGTTAATATGTATAATGATTGGAAGGTAAACTTGCCAGTTTTTTTCCAAAGAATCAAGTATCCGCATTGTTCTTGTTTCTTTAGAAACAAAATCGATATGATAACAACTATCAATGTAGTGGTTGTCGTAACTTTAATGTTTTATGATAATATCTACATACAGAATTATTGATATATCTGTTAAAATAACGAATAATGGACTAAACAGTGTTACATTCATGCGTCCACACTTGTGTTAATTTTCAGAATGAATATATAAAATGGATCTTCATTCTGAACATTTTTAGATATAACAAGCAATTACACTCAGCAAAGAACCACGATTACCCAGCTCAGCTCATTCTGCTCCAGCTTGCACCACTGGTGGCCCAGATTGGACAACCACTGACCAGCCTGAAACACCATGGCCCAGCACAGATCACAGTGGCCTATGAGGACGACCGTTACCCAGCATGGATGACCAAGGACCAACATGAACCACCATGACCAATCATGTGAAAAGACAATAGACCATACCAGATCCATCATTCAACTTAATACATAAACTAGGTAAAACTAACACCTAACAACCGTACGAGACAGTTAAGTTGTACGTAACAAATGACCTCAAGTTAGGTGATTGTAACTTGTAGATCTTACACCAGTGTGCGCTTACAGTTAACGACGGTGTACCTATTACTTTGTTGTTTTATTATTTGGTTAAATGGTTGATTGTTTTGTCTAGTAGTAAGTACATATTATACTATGTGAAATACATAATTAGTATTTTTCCACTCTGCTGGATCCCATGCCTCCTCTTTAATAGAAGGGGTATGGGGGCCCAGTACTGGTTGGACATGTCTTCGATTTGTTTTGTTCGAGGACAAATCAGTTTCCTCAAGATGTTTTTCACCCTCACCGTTGCGAGAAAAGTGGTGATGAAATGTATTACACAGAACATGCATTTCTTTTTAAATTAGAAGTCATCCAACGATCCTCCTGCCTAGAGCGGAATGGGAAAGCGTGTCAGACTATTACTGATAAAAACTCACTTCTATCTTCCTTCTTTGCCTTGCATTTCAGGAACCTGGATGTCCCTTTCGGAAACCAATTCATGACTTCAGTACCATAACCCCTACCTACGGTTTTGCTCTTATCTCTTTGAGGCGTGCACTACGCGTCGTCGAAGACTCGGGCTCGAACCGGACGACGACGGATTTTACATACATATTCTGTTTATGGTAGGTTTGGAGACGGAGAAACAAGATTATCCCTTTAATGACGTAAATATTGCAAAAATATGTAGAAGATTTTATCAAATCAATAAACATGTTATAAAACACGTATTTTATTTATTGCATTTCGGTGATAAGTTTTATAACTTTGCTGATAAGTTTTAATTTCAATGACTGCAATGTAAAATTGCTTACCTATATTACCTACGTAATCTTTATCTGATGTATTTTTTTGTGAAGATTTATTAGTAGAGAGCGGCCAAATCGAATGTTTATAGCTTTAGATTACGATATTTTCTAATAATAACCACTAAATAAGTATTTTTCAATGATAAATGCAATTTTATACCGTTGACAACATGTGCCAAATTACCGTCTTTTTGCAGCCTAGGAATGTGATAGTGATAGCTTTTTGTAACCTTTTCCATTAAATTTTTATTACAAAATGTGACAAATATCCTTTAGTTTTAAAATTGCTCACGAGACTTTCTCTTAAACAACGTCATACAAAATTCAAGATCTATCGAATCGTACGATTTTGGGGGTCAGTTAGCTTACAATTGATGTCTAGGAAACCTTTTTCTCAAATGCCACTAAAGCATCGTAATTTATGATTTACAATTACAACACCATCTTATTATACCTAAGAGATGCCTAAAGTAAACAGAATAATTTTGATGCAGTCAAAAAACGGTGTTTTTCACACGGCAGCGATTACCAGTGACAGTCACAGCAGTACCTGCCAGGTAGGCTCTTTAAGAAAGAATAGGGAGTTAGTTGAAGTGGCTTAAGGGACGTGGAACACTACGTAAGATCCCTAAGCCCACTTGAACTGAGCAGAGTCAGTTGTACATTCCTGCATTTGTAAATCATCACGTTGTTATGTACATATATGTTTTTAAATTTATTTTTATGTTTGTACTCATTTAGATACATGCTGATGATGTTGAACAAAAGTACCTACAGATACAGTTGATGGTATAATGACCATTGTTAATATTACTGTTAAACTTAACTTTGATAGAAACCATAAGATCCCTGATAACTAAAACGTTCGGTCTTTCAGACAGGAGTACTTAAATAGGTTACTTCTAGGCAAGCGTGCTCCATCGTCGACCACATCGTCGCTTACTATCAGGTGAGATAATAGTTAAACGCGAGCCTATAATTATAAAACTATAGGTATGTGCTATAAACCTATACTCCGTTGGTTTAGGTAGTTAACTAAATGTAAACAATCTTGGCATGTCTTTTTATCTAAAAGTTGTCTATAAATTGTATGTAAAAATCTTTGCAAATAGGTATTTACTTAAATCGATGTTAGCTAATAAACTAAATTTAAATAATCTTTGCGTATATTATATACGACCTCTTTAATATAAAAAGATATACCAAGATTGTTTACCTTTAGTTAACTACCTAAACCGACGGAGTATAGTATGTGTATTTAGTATCTCATGGTGCAACTCACTCTAAGAATATTTATCAGCTGTTTCATAACACAAACAAACATATTAATATCGCGTGACAAACACATTGGCACAAACATTATTTTTCATGAATTTCTACAAGTTCCTTAATAGATATGGAAGAAGATGATTAGGTAATATCTACATATGTTTTGGTAAATTCCGCTATGTTTTCGTAATACGTCCGTCTTATATTGGTCTGATAACATTGATAATATTATAAATATGACATCACGTATCATAATACCGAGTATTACACAGAAATATTAAAATATTTTTATTGTTTATAATTTCAAAGATAATTATTATAGTCATGTTCTATCTGTAATATTTTCTTATTCATAGTGTTTTTGTAAGAAAGTGAACCGTCTTATAATTTGAGGGCTCAGCTGTGTATAAATAAAGTTTTTCATATGTGGAAAATACTGTTACGTCATTATAACGCGACTGTAACATCTTGATATTTTGAAACTATGTTAATGATAGCGTAAAGAGTGACTGGACAGAATGGAAGAAAAAACCGTGTTGCATCGACCCCAAATAAAACGAGTCAAGGGCAGGAAGATGATGATGACGTTTTAGACTAGCTTCTGCCTGCCCGTAACATGTAAAATAATCCACCGCCATAAAAAAATCCCATAATTTTCATTCCATTTTACGCGATCTTTCCGCATAGTCTAAAATTCTGTTTTAAACGTAATAAAAAGATATAAGAAACTGTGCAAGAAAAAACATTCTTTCCTGTTTTTCACCATCTGCCAATTTGTATACGGTAGCCACGTTTTTATGGCTGGCACGAAGATAAAAGAGAGTGCTGCTCCCATCATTACAGTCATGACTCGCCATAATCTTACTATAGATAAATACAAACTGAGCCCACGAATGCCAACGCCGCCGCCGCCGAGATCCCGATCCCGATTTCCGACCACCGTAGGCGCGGGCTCGCGGATAGCGAGCGCTGGGTAGCTCGCCGTCCGGCAGTCTGGTAATAATCTGGACCGAGCCTAGTCGTCGACGGCGCGTTCTGTTCCACGCGCGCCTCAAGGAGATGTCAGCAAACTGTAGGGGCCCGGTAGGGCCGAAGCCTCTAGGGAACACGGTATCCGAAAGGTTGTCACCGTGTCCCCCAGATCGATGGTAACGAAGGAACGGGGTAGGGGTTTAGTCAGTAAGAGTCTGACACGCCCTCCCGCTCCGCCCATGAGTGGGAGAAGTCATTCTGATGATTCCCCTACCGGAAAAAAAAAAAAAAAAAAAAAAAAAAAAAAAAAGCCCACGAATGCCAAGTATGCTATAAACTGTAGGGGCCCAGCAGGGTCGAGGCTACTGGGGCCATGGGTTGGCTTCTGAAAGGAAAACCCGGGACCCTGGAACGAAGGTAAAGAAGGAACGGGGTGGGGTTTAGTCAAAAAAAGTCTGACACGCCTTCCCACTTCACTCAAGAGCGGGAGAAGACATTTTGATGATTCCCCACCTTAAAAAAGACTAGAATTTCCATGAAAACAAATAACTTAAGAACATAGTTATACGACACGTAGTAAAGTGGTATTACCAATTACGAGTACTAGGTATTACTTACTACTATCACACGTGGGCTCAACTTGTCTTTAGCTTAATTTTGGCATTTTGACCATGATTCGGACAAAAATTTAAAAGTTTACTAATACCCGCGCGAAACCGGGCGGGTGATGATTTTTATTAAATGTTTACCTTTACTGTAAAATATTGTTTACACTTATTTCCGTAACATACGATATAACGAAACAGAAGAATTCTTGAAAGAGTGATGTAAACACAATCATGGATTACAAACAACAAAAAAAGATAATAAAACCCGAACAAACGTCATCACTCTAATAACAAATACTCTACACAATCACACTAAACTATTTTTATTTGTTCTTACATACATATACTTAAATTTCAATATTTTTAATTTTTCATCATCATCTCTCACTGTAATATCAGATTTTGAACTGAATGTTATATATTATGTTGGTTAGGTATATTACATTTCACATAAATAGTTGTATTCTGAAGGTGAATAAGTGTGTGTATGTTTGTTACATATTAATTACGTTTGATCATCTGAACGAAAGGCAAGCTAGGTGTCCCCAGATTGAAGGCAACGAAGGAACGGGGTGGGGCTCGTGGCTAAATAATAACAGCCGCACAGGTCGATCTTCAAGGTTAAGCAACGCTTGCCTAGGTTGGTCTGTGGATGGGTGACCATCTTAACATAACGAGTTTCCTCCGTGCCTCGGAAAGCACGTTAAGCCGTTGGTCCCGGCGGTCATTTGGAGATCTTTGGCAGTCGTTACGGATAGTCAGAAGCCAGTAAATCTGACTCCAGTCTTGCCATGAAGTACCGTGTTACCCCAGTTAATGGGTTGTGGAGGTCTGGTAGGCAGCCGCTCCTCGTAAAATACTGGTATTAAGCTAAATCCGGCTTGACTGGAAGCCGACCCCAATATAGTTGGGAAAAGGCTAGGCAGATGATGATGAGTTGTATTCTGAAGGTGAATAAGTGTGTGTATGTTTGTTACATATTAATTACGTTTGATCATCTGAACGAAAGGCAAGCTAGGTGTCCCCAGATTGAAGGCAACGAAGGAACGGGGTGGGGTTAAGTCGGTAAAAGTCTAACACGCCCTCCCTCTCCGCCCAAGAGCGGGAGAAGTCATTGTGATGAATCCCAACTTAAAGAAAAAAAACATCTGATTCAATTAAATATTTTTACCATGCCCTATTACATAGGATACTGTTTAACCCGAGACAGTGTTCCCTTGCGACAATTTTCTAATTTCCCTCAGATGAAGCCTCTGACAAGAACTAGTTTGAACAATAAAGGTCCAATACCTCCCAGGCCATTGTGTCTGAAGTGATCAAACAATTGATGAGATACCATCCTACCTGCCAATGACCGTAAAGTTGCGATATTAGGCGGCTTGTCGACCCAAATCGATGTCGCGTCCCTCAACGATCTTTTGTATAAGAGGGGAGGAGGGCCTCTGTAAATCCTGCATTATACATAACACGTCACTGAAGAGTCTGTTTCATCAGTACCTTTGAGAGCGTTTGAATCCGGCACATTATAGCTATGTGTTACCGGTAATCTGTATAATCCAGCATTCTTTATAATACCTTGGCTTCCCTTCCTTGGCTTGCTTGCATCTTATTCCTCAATGGTGAGAGTCATGACCCTTCACTGGGCGACACAGTCGTGACCCTGGCAGTGTATATAGAATACCTAAAACGTATAGGTAATGTATGAAATATTATTTATTATAAACTTTGCCGACGTATACTACATAATACCGAATGCGCAGCTAGTAATGTGTGTAAAAGACGATAACAAGGAAGGATGTTGCGTAATTTTAGGACACCCTGACATGAAAATGTTAGGATAGTAGGCTAAGACTCCACTATGCTCCTGCCTTAACCCTCGTCTTCGAGGTTATTTTTTTACAACCTATAGGAAGAAATAGGAGCCTTAGTTTATAGCCTAGACAAAATTAGGACCTAGGACTTGCTTGCACCTTGTTACCTAAGTAAAATATGTAATGGACAACAATATTCATAATATTTCATACATTGCCTGGACGCCGCAGGTATACTACTCGTACCTATTGCTTAGGTATAGAATTCTTGAATTATGCAGATTGCCGGTATATGTTACCGGTTTAAAAGAGATAAATGCTAATTTAATCATTTATTTAAACTTCATAATAGATGCAGTAATAGTACATAGGCGGACTTAATGCAACAAGGCCTTTTCTACCAGACAACCTTCAATTAATTCGAGTTTTGAAAGAACTTCTAACTTTACTGGTTCTCTCGTATGGCAATAAACCTGAGTATGTCACCTAATTATATTAAATGTTAATGTGTAATTGTGAAATTAATAGTTATTTCTCTCTACCATCTAGACGACTTGACCGCTGTACCGCTTAACGATGTCACCTTCCTATATAAAAATCTCGTGTAACGTGGTGTATTTAGCATCGAACTTCTTGGAAACGGCTAGGGCTTTACTGATTATTATGATTTTTTTGTGCATATTTGGTAAATCTGAGAATAGGTTGTAGTCTATTTTTATAACCCTAGATGATAAGACTAGTAGGCCTTATATTTAGATTGAGTATTTCATACTCATTTCAGCTTTATACCTACGCGTTTCTCGGAAACAGGGTCTTTACAGACGAACAAAAAACTGATCTTACAAGAGCTTCGTTTTTGTTGACTTAGATCGGCCATTCTCCAATTTTGCGTCCTTTGCCTAGTTACCGTAACCTTTTTTATATTTCACTATCTATCTATCGGCTTAAACACATTACAATATGAAACAAATCAACGATACAACAATTCTCATTAACCTATCAATACCCGCGGAACGAGACACAATAGTAAGACAATAACAGCGCGGTCCAATGAGACCGGTCGGGGATTCATGAATTAATTATTTTATTTGTATCTTTGCTTTATTTGATATTTTAATGTGTTTAAGCCAAATCATTGAAAAATAAAAAAGGTTACGGTAACTAGGCAAAGGACGCCGAATTTGGAGAATGACTGAGATATGAAATCCTAAAAACACCACCACCAAATCCAACAAGCTCACAACAACAAAAAACCTATTGCGCCCTACTTAGCAATTCCAGATCACCCCTTTACACAAAGGTAAGGCAAGGCAATGTAAGTATATGGGGCATTGTGTGGGGTAGTAATTAACAGCCGCGGAACAAAAGCGGGCTTTTTTACCCCTGCCGTAAAGATGCTATCAGCAGCTATCACGGTAATGGGGTGTAGGGGTGACGAACATTTTTTCTGTGTTTATTTTTTATTATTAGCTGGTGCTGGTGGCTTTGGTCTTGTAATCGTAGAAAATTGTCTCAAGGGAATAAACTCCCGGGTTATAAAGTATCTTGTCTGCCATTTGAGGACTTGATCAATTCATGTATCAAGTTGGTGACAATCAGTTTAGGAGTTCGAATGTAAAGAAGTATCAAACTCATATACACACACTCACAGTCACAAGCTTTTACCAATTTTGGCCTTCATAATATTATTGGCATTAATTAAACGTTGCCCTACACTCAAAATTACTTCTGTATTGTGGATGCGTTCACTAATTTGCTAACTCTGACGTCCACAAGACAAAGGAACACAAGGTAGGGGACCTCCAGGTCATACAAAATACTAGTTTCGTGCGGGAATCGAACACACACAGATTAAACAATAAATTAATACAGTAATCAATCTCGCTACCACATAAAAATACCAATCATACCGTTTTTAGGGTTCCGTACCTCAAAAGGAAAAAACGGAACCCTTATAGGATCACTTTGTTGTCCGTCTGTCCGTCCGTCTGTCAAGACCCTTTTTCTCAGGAACGCGTGGGGGTATGAAGCTGAAATTTATATCAATTACTCAGGTCTACTGCCCCTTGAAGCTGTGAAAAAATCAAACTTCTAAGCCAACGCAATCAAAAGATACAGCCGTTTATGCCGCAAATTTTCGACACTTGCAAGGGAATCAAAACCTACAGGGTGCTTCCCGTGAACTCAGAATCTTGAAATTTGATACGAAGCAACGTCTTATAGCATAGATAAAGGAAAAATTACGAAAACCATAAATTTTTAGTTACATCACATAATATTTTTTTTTTAATAATTTTAAACTTACTACCCATTTCCTCATAAACGCGTAGAGGTATTAAATTGAAATTCATACCAAATACTCAGGTCTATAATACCTTTAAGCTGTAACAAAATCAAACTTCTATGTTAACGCAATCAAAAGAAACAGCAATTTAAGCTGCATATTTTGAAACTCGCAAGTACTCGCAAGGGAATCAAAACCTAAAGGGTACTTCCAGTCGACCTAGAATCTTGAAATTTGGCATGAAGCAACGTTTTATAGCACACATAAAGGGAAAATTCCGAAAACCTTAAATTTTTAGTTACATTACAAGATTTTCTTTTTTGTAAAATCTTTAAGACTCGATTCGAGAATTGAACTGTTTTCATCTTGATAAATTGGTACGGAACCCTCAGTGTGCGAGTCCGACTCGCACTTGCCCGGTTTTTTTTGGAATCATGATAGAACGTGACAGAATAGAATAGAAAAAACTTTTTTTTTTAATTATTATATTTTGAAAAGGATAGAACAATTAAATGTGTTCTACGTATTTATCACAATATTACAGGCATCCATTGGCAACCAATTACTTGCAAAAACGGTTTGAAAAAGGACTCTGCTACTGGTAAACAACTTCGCCCACTTTGGGTAGAGCGTTAAACTTTTACTGACCAAAACCCACGCCACAAAACTAACTCTCTTTCGAACAATCCCATATTGCGATTGCCTACCCCTGTTCTTGAAGTTATGGTTTCGCAGTATGGCTAGGCGTGCCTCAATGTAATCACACTTGTAACCAGGTGACATTCCTTTGAGCGAACATGCAAATCCTTGTACTTCGGCACTTACTTTATATGCCCGCGTGCTACTCTCGTAATTACCTTTTACTCCGCTTATCTAGGAAGTATTATGTACTTGTTCTAGGTGGGGCTGAGTAGTTTATTACGATTGAGGTTATAAACAAAAGCTTTAAGAATAAGAAAGAAATAATGTTTATTTGGTAATAGTCACCAAGATCGCATAACTTATAAAAAATAAAAAGTCTAACTCTAAATCAAAATTTCTTTATTTCACATAGGCCTACGTGGGCACTTATTAAACACCAGAAGCTAGTGCACGATTCCAATTTGTCGTTTCCTACGGAAAAGAACTGGCAAGAAACTCCATGGTTACTCTTTTAATAAATGGAAATGCCTCAAAAGGCTTCGCCAAAAAAGGTTAATTTCAATAATGTTACCAGACAGCAAAGTACTATCTGACGCTGGTCTTCCAATGAACCTTTAGGGAAAAGTGACGGAGTAAACGGTTGTATATAACTCCAATAGCCTAGGTTTAGCGTTCATTATGCGTATAGCTTAGGGAGTGGAGAACCCTTCTGGAGTCTGTGTTTCTTAATAGCTACTAACTGGGGATCTATAAAGCCTGTATTAGGCCTGCTAACGATCTGGGTGGAGTTAAATGCATACATGTACTGCCGTCTACGCCTTCATAGAACCCTGCTGAGTTTTAAAACCATTGTCTTTGCAAAATATTGGTGTATTTACTTATACTATGTACATATTGAATAAATTAAAATATTTAACTAGCGATTTTTCTGTGTAAACATATTTCTACAGATCAAAGCCGTTTTTTCGCGAAAAAGTAAATGTTAATAAATAGTTTTCTATGGAAAATGTACTAATCATACGAAAAAAATATATTGATAATGTAATACATGATTCTTTTCTTTCAGATATATAAACTAACTGTTACCGAGAAGTAGGCTTCAGAAAGTGACTGTTTTTAACCCCCGACGCAAAAACGACGGGGTGTTATAAGTTTGACGTGTCTGTGTGTGTAAATGTGTATGTGTCTGTCTGTGGCATCGTAGCTCCCAAACGGATGATCCGATTTTAATGAGGTTTTTTTTTTGTTTGGAAGGTATATCAGTCGAGAGTGTTCTTAGTTATGTTTGGGTGGAAATCGGTGTAGGTCTTCAAGGTCATCAGGACATGAGAGGTGGAGAGTAGTCGGGCATTTTTTTTCATTTAAAATTTTATGACACTAAATGGAAGCAAAGGCCTTACCTGAAGAATGGCACTTCTAGGCAAGCCAGACCATCTGTTTTGCGAGCAATGTACCTTGCCCACTGCCACTCAAGTTTGGCGGGTTCGAACTAAATTAATATAGCTTCATCAGATTTGTTTACCACAAACGCTAGACAATTATTACTGACGGCGTTTATGATCCCACAGAAATGTTAATAAAAATAGAGTAGCTAGAAAGGGTTTATCGCGACCAGTAATCTCTGCCAGACAACCTTGAGACTTGATGTAATAATACAAGGTATTAAACGTAGTCTAGATGGACCGCTGGACCCTTATTTTTATTGTAGCTACTAGCTGTTGTTAGCGGTTTCGCCTGCGTTTAAGTAGAAAATTATCCCTAGGGAATAATAGTCCCGGGATAAAAAGGATCCAATATGCAAAAGCTAAATTTTCTACTTAACCTTTCGAACCGAGCGTCTATAGCGTCAGTGACACCGCGACTGTGACGCCGCGACAGAGCGACAGATAGATGTTCTATGCAAATGTATGAAATTCTAGGGAACGACATTCGAACCCAGCGACACAGTCGCGGCGTCACTGACGCTATAGACGCTCGGTTCGAAAGGCTACCTTTAATTGTAGTTACTCAGGTACCCGCGAAACGAGACACAATAGTAAAACAATAACAGCGCGGTCTCATAGGACCGGTTGGGGATTCAAACGTTAAAAAAAAATATCTTATGGGTGCTATTCCCCCATGCATGTGCGTGTGTATGTATATATTTACTGATGTTGTAGATATTAATATGTCTTCGGTGGCAATTAATTGTCATCCAAATTATTTCTGCCGTTTAAGCGGGAAAGAGTTACAAACATACACAAATACAGACTTTCGCCTTAATCCAGTTTCTGAATAACAAACTTTTTTCCAAAAACTTTTCAGGTTTTAAAAAAACCAACGGTTTCCTGGAACAAGTTTTGTGAAATATTCGTGTAGTAACGGAATTAACGAATACCAATAGAGCGGTCAGGCGTTTTCTCTCCTTTTTGCATTTCCTCTTTATCAAACCTAGCGTCGAATAAAACAACAAACTTTTAATAATATTAATGGGATAAGATACAATCGAATAAACTTTATTGTACACCAAAGTATTAACAAACTTAAATCTATGGGTATAATTAGTTAGTCCAGGAAAATTTGTGAAATTAGGGCAAGAATCTCCTTATAGCCGACTATATCTCATTCCGAGGTGAAACCCTTAATATTCCTGGAATAAATGGCGGTCTTATCACAGACAGTCAACATATACATTTATGAATTTCATTCACATTCATTGAAACTGATTACTTACGCTCAAAGGTTCAGTTGAAAACCAGCGTCTGACAACTGCTACGTAGTTGCGTAGCAGTTGTCTGACGCAGGTTTTCAAGTGAACGATGCTGGACGCTTGTATTATGCTTTATTATTTAGCGCAGCCGTGAGACACATTGCTGTTGCTATTTTTTATTCAATTTTTTTGTGTTTAAGAAATGTAATTTTTCAATATTTTTTTTTTCATTGTGTGCCAAATAAACATGTTTTCTTTCATAAATACACAAACACGCAGACAAGCTTTTATTTGATCACTATTTCACCCGTTGTTTCACACGTATTAAAAGGACCTAAGGTACCTAATATACTAGTTGTTTTTTTATGTCTGTACCTAAGCCTATAAGCCTTACGTTCTACCTAATTCCCTTGTAATACTCTTCTATCTCGCTATAACAAGATGATTTGTCGAAATAAACGAAATGTACAAAAAGAAATATAAAGGTATAGGTACAAATACAATTCCAGCTTTAGGCTTTATAAAAAAAAACATGTCGTTTTTTTTTTGTATCTAAGTTATTTTTTTTATTTATGATTTATTACTAGCCAGTAAAACCCAGTAAAAGTTGTTCTGCCATATGAAATTTACCAAAAATGAATTTGGAAAGAAATTGGTAGGAGAAGTAGGAGAACAAAAAATTGTTTACGTCCTACTCTTAGACCGACTAATACTTATGCACAAAAAATTTCATTTCGGAGGAGTACTGCTAAACACTGTGACTTTTATATATTAGATGATATTGGTACAATCACCTTAGCTCAAAACCTCAAGGTGGTTTTCGACGAATTCTTCGACAATTAAGGGTCATTATGTCTTGAGGTATTTACTCGTCATTAAGTCTAGATGCGTCTTCTAAGAAAAACGATCATCAAAGCAACTTTTGTATGAAAAACATATTTTCATAACAAGTTTTTATCAAAACTTAAGGTTGAACTACATTGGGCTCACGTTCCGAGCGCGTCGGTCGCCATACATTTTATAAGGCAATTAGACCTGTGGTGTAGGGCCTGGCTACATTAGACCCGCACCACGAAGCTACTTACAACTCAGGCGTCACCCAAGTGTGCATCGGTCTAATGTATAATTATGGTTCCCGCTAACCTTACCTGCTAACTGCTTTTTAAAAAGTTGTAAAAAAAAATTGAGCCCCTATAACTGTTATATAACCTATATAGAGTATACTTTCAAGGCCTATTTCCCTTTCTGTCACTAAATGAATGACATATCAGTCACTCATTTCAAGAGATTATTAACAAAAACCAACAAGTTTACGTCTTTATCATATAGAATAGAAAGACAGACACAAACAAGTCTAATAATTTTATAACAATAAAAGTAAACCTAAAATTACAATTTATGCGAGTCCAAAAAGGCGCCTGACTTGGCTTAAATTGCGATATTTAAATCAATAAATAACGTAATGATGATATTTTGTAATAGTTATTAACATAATGTTTAGATTACATCAATGTGCTGCCTACCCAGTGCCAGTCCACTAGCGAGCTAGTTTATCTTCAATGAATAGAGAAAAAACTAGCCAGAACTTTTTTACTCGTGATGGTCTCGCCTTTGAACGTTATCTCACCTTATAGAAAGCGACGATGTGGGCGACACAGTAGAGTGCGCTTGCCTAGAAAAATTCTATTCACTCTTGACTTTATTTTTAAATCTTTCGATCTACTATCACCTAGATGATAAGTTTTTTTTACTAACTATTGGATCAATCATGTCTGAATTAATAAATTATTATTCCATTTATGTCTGAATCAATAAATTATTATTGTCTTTATTCGAGTAGATTACATATAAATTATATTTTAAAATATTTCAATACAAAAAATAAAAATAAATCATTTAAAATATAAAAAATAGTAGCCTACCGATATCGGGAACAGGGTCTAAGCTTCCGGCGGTCAAGGTTTCAGGGAAAGGAACCTATTATTATTACTCAAGAAACACAGAAACCTACAAACTACCCACAAAATCAATGTTTTACAATGCTCTCGATTAACAGCTGAAACCCGAAAACAGATCGTATCCGATTTCTAACGGACCATTTCTGACGACCCGAATTTGATTACAGAGAATTCACCTTTATCTAACGGGTATCCGGGGAAATGTCTTATGTACTGAAGATCCTATCTACAGGCCGTATTGGTAAGGGTCTGGGATATTTAAAAACTGCAACGAAGTGAAAAACGAAGTTGTACCTTCCGTACTGATTTTGATCAGCTAATAATATTTTTTAACAAAGGGCAAAGGTTTTATTGCTTACAAGGGCAAAAGTTTTTCATTATTTGAACGGCTTATTTAAAAAAACTGGTGGAATGTTTTGTCATCTCTAGCCTCAAGTTAATCTTTCGGAATACCTATTAAACACAACATCACGCAGTGAACGTTAAAGCACCACAGTTTGCTAAACTTCAATGTAATCTCAGAAACAACTGAACGAATAAACTAGTTATTGTAATTGTATGAATAAATTAATTGATAACACCTAATTGTATATTTACATACCTACTTCAAATATTCACTACTAAATATAACAAGGTGTTTAAACCCTAAAACAAAACAAATATAGGTATACTAAAAAACCTTTTTACACTAAATAAATATTAACTAAAAAATAATTTGGTATCGGAAAACTCCTCCGCATCAATGTCGACTGGTAATGTGCCCAGAAGACTGGCGGCATTGCCACGCTGTATGGCAATGTATATCCTTTGTCTAAGACAAAAAGTCAGCCCTTGGGTCACGCGAAGTGTTAACAAGGCATTTAGAGAGCTCTATAATTTTTATATAAAGTTGTACCCTCAATACATATTTGATTATTTCGACGAAAAACTGTGATAGGCACGTAAATAAATAAGTACAGATAATTCAACGTAAACTGTTTACTGTGTAGATATTTCTAAACTTATTCCACTTACTCAAAACAAAATCCGATAAATATTAATGAAGAATTTAGATAAACGTTCCCCTGAATAAAACATTCTACATTATGGCCCTTTGAATTTTTCTCCATTCTTTACGAAAATTAGGGACGAGTTTGTGAATAAAGTGTTTGATAGGATAAAGAAAATTTCCATTCAGTAATTTAGTTGTCTTGGGTATGTAAAGATAACCTACTAAACCTACCGAAGAGAAAAGAAGCGTGTTTTGATTTTATCATCATCATGATTTCAGCTGGAATACGTGAAAATAGGGCTCAACCACAGCATAGTCATAACGATCAATCCTACTATGTTATGATTTTTTTATAACGTAAAACCGACACTGAATTTCACTAAAAAAAATATACAAAAGAATATGACACCCGAAAAAAATACTTGCTAAACATGCATTTAAATATTAAAACCTGAAAACTACAATAGTTCAAACTATGAAATGAAAGCTGAATATAAATAATACAAAAAAGCTTTTACAAACAAGAAAATTGAAAAAAAAAAATAACCTGAACTTAATTAAAATGACTATCGATTTTTTGAGGAGCTCGTGGCTAGATAATAACAGCCGCACGGGTCGATCTTCAAGGTTAAGCAACGCTTGCCTAGATTGGTCTGTGGATGAGTGACCATCTTAACATAGAGTTTGTTAGTTGAAAGCACGTTAAGCCGTTGGTCCCGGCTGTCATTTGAAGATCTTTGGCAGTCGTTACGGATAGTCAGAAGCCAGTAAATCTGAATCTGCCATGAAGTACCGTGTTACCCCAGCTAATGGGTTGTGGAGGTCTGGTAGGCAGCCGCTCCTCGTAAAATACTGGTATTCAGCTGAATCCGGCTTGACTGGAAGCCGACCCCAATATAGTTGGGAAAAGGCTAGGTAGATGATGATCGATTTAGGTTTTTAAGTACAAGTAAGATTCTACATTGTATGTATAGTATGTATGCCAAATAGAAAAAATCCTTTGTTTCTCTTACATTGTTCTTAAAGTTACAAGTAGAAATAATAAACAAAATATCGGTATGATAGAATATTCTATTAAATGTCGACGTAAAGGTCCCGCCAACTTGCTTGTGTGTAATACCAGCAAAATACTGACAATAGATGTTTTGTTATATTTATAAGGCTGCGCTCGCATTTGATAGTAGAAAAATTTCATCACGTTTAAATTTTCAATTGTGTCTTAGAAAAATGGAGGACCTGAATACCGAGACCGATAATATTAAAACTTAAAATTAATCTAAGTTTTTAATTTCGTTTTCAAAATAATGTTGAGTAAAATGTAACTATTTTGATTGAATTGTAGATATTTTTAATATCGACAGCCCAGAGTTTTGACCTTGATTCACTGAGGATAACTAAAATAGTTAATATATACGTACTAATTCAGTTTATTGTAGGCAATTTTTTAGCATGTAAGTATTCCAAGGTGAATACGGGCCAAAAACTTAAGTTCGCTCACGTATTTTAACAACGAAATTAGAACTTTATGCAACTTTATGGTTTTGTACTCAAAAATCTCGAAAACAGTACGTGTTATTGACGGTTTTAAATACCAAGAACAAACAAAACCAATATGAAAACAGCGTAATAATCTTCATCATCTGCCTAGCCTTTTTCCCAACTATATTGGATTTAGCTGAATACCAGTATTTTAAGAGGAGCGGCTACCTGCCTCCACTACCCATTAACTGGGGTTACACGGTAATAATAATAACAGCGTAATCTGTGTAAGAAATAAACCGTAAAAATAAAATGCGCAAAACACGCTGTTTAGCGTATAATATATATAAAATACTTAACAGAAAATAACTTAATTTACAAGAATATATATTTTTTAAGAGCCTTTTTATATCGCCTGTTTGTAATACTCCTTAAAGATCTTTATGGTTCATTAAAATTCGGCTGAAATCAACTTCAGCGATCGCCATTGTTCACTGAAGCCGAAATTCTTAAGGTCGGAGCACTCCTGCCTAACTTTGACCTCAAACGAAAAATGCTGAGTGCTGACTTCTCCCGAGACAAGAAATTATGACCTCGGCGATAATTATCGACCTTGGGGACACGGTTGAAAGAGTCACGGGTTTGATTCCCGCACGGAACAAATATATTTATGGCCTATAGATACATGTGGATAACGTTGTGAGTTACACATAAATTATTAACATTAGATACTAAGGTTTTATTAATTAAGAAACTGTGTAATTGTTTGTTTTCCCAAAATAAATAAATACAGATTTTATTTTTGGGTCTGGGTGTCTTGTGTATGTGAGTTTATATTGTTACGAACGTGAGTAATTAAATGCCGGTTTACTAGCAGATAACTTTATTCACCACGAAACAATGACAAATTAGTCCAATCAACAAATAACCAATCACTATAAACACTCAGAGTTCCGTTTAGTATCGCTTGGGTCGCTAGGTATCACTTCACACACTTAGGTAGTTCGCTCTGTATCGCTGACGAAATCAAACTGAACTGCTTCTAGCCGGGGACCCGTATTTATATGCGAAGTCATCGAAATTTCTCGATACCGACGTTTCAAGGACATTCTAGCACAAAATAGTCGCATCGGGAGGCCATAAATCATTATTATTACTCTCGTAAGTAGGTACTTATCTACCACCTTACATGCAAATTTCGACTCTATTGCTAACACCGGAAGGTACAAATTCCCTTATCCACCCACATAACTACCTACTGAATGTTATCTAATAATAATAGCGTATGTCGGACTTTTCTGGAATTTGCCAGGCCTGAGTATGTACTCCTATTCTCGAAGCTTCGCACAGCAATGCGTTTTAATTATTTGATGCTACCCTTGGTTCTGTCGAAGATATAGCATACTCAAGTTTCACGGCGTAACAGTGCCCCCCTCTTAGTCATGCTCGTCCCGAGCATTATTAGATCCGTGATACGGCGCCAATCTATCCACGTGGACTACCTTAGGTTTCCCTCGTAACCCTTTCTTGATGCGGTAGGTAACGTCGTTGATCCTTTTTATCACGGTGTAGGGTCCCTCCCATCGAGCTTGAAGTTTCGGCGACTTCCCTTTTCGTCGAAGTGGGTTGTGGAGCCAAACCAGTGCACCTTCCTCAAATCCCTTGGCGTTGGCATTGCGGTCGTATCTAGTTTTCATTTTAACGCTGGTGTGCAGGCTATTCTCACGCACTCGTTTATGCACTTCATCCAATTGATCTTGGAGGTCACTTACGAAGTCCGTAACTGGCTTAGTCTTGTCAGGTGGCACGCCGGTTATGGTATCGACTGGAAGTCTCATCTCCCTGCCGAAATTCACTCTTGCTGGGGTATGGCCCGTGCTATCATGCACTGCTGATCGATAAGACATCAGAAATAGTGGAATATACCGGTCCCAATCTTTCTGATGGTCATCGACAACCTTAGCCAGGTGATTCTCCAGGGTCTGGTTAAACCTCTCCACCATTCCGTCCGACTGTGGGTGCGCAGGTGTTGTGCGTGTCTTGTAAATCCCCAGAAGAGTGCACATTTCCTGGAACAGCGCAGATTCGAAGTTGCGGCCTTGATCGGAATGGATCTCCAAAGGTGCGCCATACCGACATACTACTTCTTCGACCACCTTTTTCGCCACTGTCGTCGCTTCCTGATTGGGTATGGCGAAAACTTCAGGCCACTTTGTGAAATAGTCCTGTATCACCACTATGTATTTGTTTCCGTCATCTGTCACTGGGAAAGGTCCAGCAACGTCGATGGCAATGCGTTCCCATGGGGCTCCTACATTGTACAACTGAAGCTTGCCCCTGCTCCTAGTCTGTGGTCCTTTCACGGATGCGCACGCTGTACATTTCCGACACCATTGCTCTATGTCTTCTCTACAATTGAGCCAGTAATACCGCTGTCTCACTTTCAGTAGAGTTTTCTTGATTCCCAGGTGTCCACCAGAAGCGCCATCGTGTATCTCCTGAAGCAGGGGGACCACTTCACGTCGTGGTACTATCACTTGTGTAGTCACCTCCTTGCCATCGTTCGATTCCCATTTCCTACAAAGCACGTCATTTTCTAGGACTAAACTGTCCCACTGTGCCCAGTAGCTCTTTGTGACAGGACTATGTGACGATACTTCATTCCACTGAGGCCTAGTTCCACTACGCTTCCAGTCCAGTATAGGTCGAATATCGTCATCTTCTTCCTGGGACTTCTTAAAGTTGCCTTCAGCCCTAATTAAGTTCACGTGTTCCCGGGCTTCATTTTGCTGGCAATGTCTACAGTCCTCATTACATGGACGTCGCGACAGGGCGTCAGCATTGTTATGCCCTTTTCCACTACGATGTTCCGTCACAAAGTTGAACTCCTGCAGCTGCTCTAGCCATCTTGCAACTTGACCCTCAGGGTTTTTGAATTGTAGAAGCCATTTCAATGCAGCGTGGTCCGTCCTCAACGTAAACTGTCTCCCTATGAGGTACTTGTGGAAATGTTGCAAAGTTTTTACAACAGCCAGTAGTTCTCGTCGAGTCACGCAGTAGTTCCTTTCTGGTTTTGAAAGTGCCTTACTGAAGTAAGCGATCACGACTTGCCTATCTTCTTGCACCTGCGACAGCACTCCACCAATTCCTGTGTTGCTGGCGTCGGTATCGACGACAAATCTTCCATCTCTGCTCGGATACCCCAGTATAGGCGCTTCACATAGCCGTTGCTTTAGTTCGTTGAATGCTGACTCACAGTTCTTGTCCCAGATAAAATCTCGTTTATCCTCAGTCAGCTGATGTAAAGGTTTTGCAATGTCCGAAAAACCCATAACAAACCGTCTGTAGTATGTGCACAACCCTAGAAATGCACGTACTTCTGTTTTGTTCTTTGGAGCCGGCCACTGTTGGACAGCCTTTATCTTCTCAGGATCGGTTCTCACTCCATCGGCGCAGATGACATGTCCTAGGTAGCTGACCTCCTTCTTGAACAGGGCACACTTCTTTGGGCTTAGTTTTAGGTTAGCCCCCCGTATCCTGGTGAATACTTTCTCCATATTCCTCAGGTGTTCCTTAAAAGTGCGGCCCATTATAATGACGTCATCCAAATATACCAGACAGACGTCACCAAGAAGGCCCACCATGACTCTATCCATTAGGCGTTCAAACGTCGCTGGAGCATTGCACAATCCAAAAGGCATGACGTTAAATTGCCACAGGCCGTTGCCAATTCCTGTACTGAACGCTGTCTTTTCCTTATCTTTCTCGCTAATTTCCACTTGCCAGTAGCCACTTTTCAAGTCAATGGTTGAAAACCACTTCATACCACTGAGCATATCCAGTGTGTCATCTATCCTAGGCAAGGGATAACTGTCCTTCTTCGTTACATCATTCAACATTCTGTAGTCTACACAGAATCTGGTACTGCCGTCCTTCTTCTTCACCAGAACTACAGGAGAAGACCATGGGCTCGTAGAAGGTTCAATTATTCCGCTATCAGCCATATCCTTTACCATTTCTGCTACCTCAGTTTCTTTAGCCCAGGGTATGCGGCGCGGTCTCTGTTTAATTGGTCTAGCATCACCTGTATCTATCTCATGCTTGACGAGACCTGTTCTTCCGCAATCTTTTCCCGTTGCAAAGATATCCCGGAACCGTAGCAGAAATTCCTTGGCTTGCTGTAGTTCCGATACTGATAAATTGCTCTTAGAATTTTCCAGAAGTTGCTGGTTGTGATCAGGTTCACCTTTTATTGCGTCTTGTTTTACTGAAGATGTGTTGATTTGGCGGAGATACTTCACTTCTTCACATCTTCCAACAACACTGTTTTTCTTCAACTGGATCTCCTTTTTTCCAAGATTTACAATCCTGACCTTGGATCTTCCTTTCGTCATAACTAATGTCCTCGCGGTGATAAGTTCCGGGTGCCGGCCAATGTCTTCAACCATAACACATCTGCGTTGCCTAATTCTCTTAGGAAATTTAACTTCGACTAAGGTTTCCGTTCTTGGAGCCAATGTGGTATCCTTTAAGCAATAGAGGTTGCATGTGTTAATTCCTTGCAGGAAGACTTCTTGGTCTGGGAATTTCAATACTCCTTTATCGATATCTAAAACACATCGGTAATTCCGCAGGAAGTCGAGACCCAGTATGCAATCGTCGGTAATATTCGCAATTAACGCGGAATGGGTGTACACTTGATCACCGATTTTAAACTCGATTTCTGTATCACCGAGGACGGAGACTGGCTGGCCGGTGGCTGTCTGCAGTCGGTAGGCTGGGGTTTCTGTTTGCCACAAGATGGTGCGTTTCAGCAACTCAGGCCTTATAATAGTCCGTGACGCCCCGGTGTCAACGGTGAAGTTGCAAGCACGTTGATTCAGCGTTCCCTCGATGATCAAACTATTTCCGTTGTGGGCTTGATTGATGGTGACGGTTGGGGCCTTCAGTTGACCAGCCAGCACCCGCCCCGCGGCCCTGGCGACATTTAGTTTTAACGACTCCTCGTTAACTTGAGTTCCGGAGTCCACACTTTCCCTATTCCTCTTGGGGCAATCGGTACGGATGTGCCCTTTTTCTCCACATCCATAACACGTCGGAATATAGCGGGACTTTGCCGACGAAGTCACTTCTCGGTGACGTGGTTGCACTGAAGGTGAGACCACCACTTCCCGAACTCTGTGCGTACGTGAGTCTTGTCGTACGGCTTCCACTTCCAAAGCGTGGGCCATCGCACTCTTCAGAGTTTGGTGGTGTCCGAGTCGCACCGTAGCCCTGACTTCAGTATCCCGTAGACCGTCGATGAATGCTTGCACCAGATTTACTTCCACCATCTCCGGTGTCATCGACATGTATGCCCGCCGGACCAGCCGTTCAACCTCTACTCCCCACTGCTGAAGACTCTCGTTCGACCTCTGCGTTCTCTCGCGAAGTTGCGCGCGGAAAACATGTTCGAGGTGCTTGTCACCATAGCGAGTGTCTAGTCCCTCCATTAGACGCTCCAACGTCCTGCCGTCTGAAGGAAGGTTCTCTAGGACCAGCAGAGCGTCCCCTCGTAGGGCCAAAGTTAACGCCGCGAAAGACTGGTCATCATCCCAACGGTTTGTCTTGACC
This sequence comes from Mythimna separata, assembly GCA_030763345.1. Taxonomy (NCBI): domain Eukaryota; kingdom Metazoa; phylum Arthropoda; class Insecta; order Lepidoptera; family Noctuidae; genus Mythimna; species Mythimna separata. The sequence continues at coordinate 4,733,140 of CM061173.1, read as the reverse complement.
AGTGTTTGGAATTGGTACTTAAAAGCCGTCCAGGATGACGTGCCATCAAAACGCGGCATATCAAATTTTGCGGCTGATGCTTGAACAGCAACGGGTTCGCGTGCTTCGAGCTTGACAATTCTGGTTTCGAGGCTATCAGCTCGGGCGGAAACCTCCTTGACCTCTAAGGTGAGATTTTTCACTTTCCCGCCCAACGTGACGAGGCCGTGATCGATTTTTTCGAGGATCAGGTTCTGCTTAGCCTCTTGATCCCGGCGGGCTTCCTCCTGTTCGCGGCGGGCAGCTTCCTGTTCGCGGCGGGCAGCTTCCTGTTCGCGGCGGGCAGCTTCCTGTTCGCGGCGGGCTTCTTCCTGGTTAGCCGCGATTAGATCCTGGAGCTTACGCTGGTTAGCCTCTTGTTCGCGGCGGGCTTCCTCCTGGTTAGCCGCGATTAGGTCCTGGAGCTTACGTTGGTTAGCCTCTTGTTCGCGGCGGGCAGCTTCCTGTTCGCGGCGGGCAGCTTCCATACTAGCTTGCATGGCGGCCAACACTGCGGCGAGGTTCATTTCCGAGGATGGCCCTGTTGGCGCCTCAGCAGCTGCCGTTGCTCCCATACCAGCCCGATCTTCCGCTTCCAGACGTTGACGTGCAGCATCCATCTCCACTTGCCTCCTTGTTCGTGGTCCCTGTTCGTCGTCCCTCTGTAGTAATGGCATCTCACTTCTGACACCAGTTGTTACGAACGTGAGTAATTAAATGCCGGTTTACTAGCAGATAACTTTATTCACCACGAAACAATGACAAATTAGTCCAATCAACAAATAACCAATCACTATAAACACTCAGAGTTCCGTTTAGTATCGCTTGGGTCGCTAGGTATCACTTCACACACTTAGGTAGTTCGCTCTGTATCGCTGACGAAATCAAACTGAACTGCTTCTAGCCGGGGACCCGTATTTATATGCGAAGTCATCGAAATTTCTCGATACCGACGTTTCAAGGACATTCTAGCACAAAATAGTCGCATCGGGAGGCCATAAATCATTATTATTACTCTCGTAAGTAGGTACTTATCTACCACCTTACATGCAAATTTCGACTCTATTGCTAACACCGGAAGGTACAAATTCCCTTATCCACCCACATAACTACCTACTGAATGTTATCTAATAATAATAGCGTATGTCGGACTTTTCTGGAATTTGCCAGGCCTGAGTATGTACTCCTATTCTCGAAGCTTCGCACAGCAATGCGTTTTAATTATTTGATGCTACCCTTGGTTCTGTCGAAGATATAGCATACTCAAGTTTCACGGCGTAACAATATGTTTATGAACGCTCTATGAATACAGGAGTAATTCCAAGTATAGGCGGCAATTTAAAAAACAATGCAGCTTAAAATAATATAATATTCTTTTGGACTCCTAAAGGATATTATGAGTTTCATTCCACCTACGCCTCCCCCAAGTATCGCCACAACGACCAGTCCTGTGCCGCACACATCGGATCTCCGCGAGCCTCGCCAGGTCATCGATTCACCTTGATGTAGGGCTTCTAACACAGCGCCACCCGGTAACACCATATGTGTTCCTTCGGTCGTCCAGTATGTTCCAGGGTTCTGATAATTTTTCGAACAGTCCCGAAGTTCCGGCAAACAATTGACGATACGAAAATTTGACGACCTTAACTGAACTGTTTAATGAATGGAGCTGTATTGTGTAGAAATACATCCCTCTGACTCGCTCGCACGCCTGTCATTTTAACACATCAAGGTAAAGCCCCAGGTCCTGGCAATCTTTTATCTCTAAATCACGACTTGGAACATCCACAAAGCGTGATGAAACTTATCTATTTGTTGTGTGTGTTACTAGCTTTCGATAAAAACTAAAGATAAGCTTATAGTAATCACCGTTATGAAATTACATATCACACAATCTCTGTGACACGAGATTTTTATATACCGTGTGTTAGACATCGACGCACTAACGAATATGTATTATGGATCCAGTACATTATTCGGGATACCCCAGTGGTAAAAATTGTCATCGGCATTTTCTAGGTATCCTGGATCCAGTATATGATTTTGGACTACCCAGAGGTGGAGTTTTTCGTCGGCTTTTTCTTGATTGAAATTGAAAAAAGTCTGTTCATTTTTACTTTAAACTGCATAAAATCGTTAAATATAAATACTAACATTTTTAGTGAAAAAAGAATTAATAAAAGTCCGCGTACTTTAAGTGTATTTTCTAAAACGTCACACATTTTATTTTATAAAGTAATTCTGAAATCATCGAAAATAAATAAAAAACTAACTTACCTTTGTTATGAAGAAAATACTTTTGCAAGTTTCTCCTGTATAGTCCCACTTGTTCACTTTGTCAATAAATTGACGTTACAAGTACACAACTGCCATTTTAAACTACAATATTTCACACAAAACACATATTTTTAAAGTTTCTTACTACTTTCAATTAAATTTGGAAATAAATAATTTAATTAAGCTAACACTTATTACGTAGTCAATTGTCAATGCATCAAAAAAATAATATTCCAAGCCAAAATCACACTATAAGTTTTAATATTAAAACTAGTTACAACTATAAAGTTCCGAAATAAAACAAAAAAAAATCACCGTTACTTCCGAAAAAATTACAAAAAACGTTTTCAAATCATATTAAATTTTTCTACTTCACAATTCGAAAAAATAACTACAGATTTAAATACAATGTGTACTTCGAATCGCGGAACCGCGTCGGACGAAACGTCAAGCGTTCGCACGCCGCTAGCGTTCGGGCAGTACTGAAGCGAATCCGAATGTACTGAAACTTCGTCCGTCGTGCAACAAGTACATACGTTTATGTACTTCTATATGATAACGACATGTGGGCTTTACGAAGCTCGCTTCTACCGTTCAGTGTGTTATTGCATTGCATTTCATAATTTGCTTTTGCGTTTTAAATGCTTTTTGCTCATTAATATTCCGCTGCGTCGCGGAGTATATTTTGGTTCTGTTTATGAATAAACTTTCTGGCTGGTTGGGTTTTAAATTAGTATCTGTTTCTCTGTAGGGGCAAATTAAACTTGTTGGGGTCTGATTGCACTCTAACCGGATGCGGCTGAATACTAGTATTTTACTTGCAGCAACTGTCTATCAGACCTCCATAACCCAGTAACTAGGTAACACTATACTCCCTGAATAGACAGACAGAAAAATAAATTTGGTTATTGCTAAAGTTTACGTAGATTTAAAAAAAAACTCCTATATAATATGTAACGACGTATGGGATTTACTTTGCGTTATTGCATCGCATTTCATAATTTGCTTTTGCGTTTTAAATGCTTTTTGCTCATTAATATTCTGCTGAGTCGCTGAGTATATTTTGGTTCTGTTTATGAATAAACTTTCTGGCTGGTTGGGTTTTAAATTAGTATCTGTTTTTCTGTAGGGGGAATATTAAACTTGGTTATTTATCTTTCTAGCCACATTTTCAACTATGTTGGGGTCAGCTTGTAGTCCCGGATGCGGCTGACTACCAGTATTTTACAAAGAAAGATTATCTATCTGTCTTCCACAAACCAGGAACTAGTAAACACGATACTCTAATAGACTGATGGTCAGACAGATAATAAAAGTTGGTTATTGCTGAAGTTTATCTACATGGATTTAAAAATAACTAACCTTTATTTCAGGCAACCAATAGCACAACAACACAATACCTAATACCTACTATTGGTATGACTATTGGACATAGCCAGCAGCAGCACTGACCGACATATCATCATCGTCATCATCTCAGTCGAAAGACGTCCACTGCTGGACATAGGTCTCCCCCAAACGCAGCCACAACGACCGGCGGCAGCGTCTCGCATGCATCGGATTCCTGTGAACCTCGCCAGGTCGACCTACCAACATATATCCCACCAGGCCAGGCCTCCCACCGACATATATCAAGGGGCAACCAAGTCTTCCGGCAAAAATTGATTTTTAGAAGAATTAGATTAGTAATCATCCAGTGACTTCTCCCACTCGAAGGCAATGCTAGGAGGGTGTGTCAGACTTTTGCTGACTAAAACCCACTTCTATGCCTATTTCTTTGTCTTGTTGGATCCCTGTGTGGAAACTGTCGATGCAAGCTTCTGCAAAAATAGCTGAAGCACTGCAGTAGCAGGGCAGCCTAAACTACGTCCTGAACGCGTTGTTATAGGTATGTTGGATATTTTAATGAGACTGTAGTCTGTTTTTTAATCTCTGACACTAAAATGATATTACGTGGGTTGTCACACTTGTCACAAAACAAAAGAACTGGCATCATTGTTATCACATTATTATTGTAAGTTTGAAATTTGTCTGTGTCTATTTAGTCTCAAAGATTAAAAAACAAACTTTAGTTTTTTTAAAGTAGAAAACCTGCCAATATAGACCTATAATTCTTATAGCAAGCTAATTAGTATCAAGTGCTCAAGATAAAAGCTTTGTTTACTTAACGCTCATTTTATTAAATGAAGAAAACAACTGCAGACCCATTAAATAAGTCCTTGAACATGCAATTCATTTCTCTTATAACAAACTAAATACTTTATTTGCCTTGTTAAAGCTCTTAGTCTTTACTTTCAGTAAACAAATCAGTGCTAATATTTTTCTGTAATCAAAATCTGTAAATATAACAGGAGAAACTGACTGACTGACATATCAACGCACAGCCGGAACTATTGAGACTAAAATGGCATTTCAACACAAAAGAACTGGCGTCATTCCCATAGTAAATTTGACATTACTTGTGTCAATTTAGTCTCAGGGTATAAAAACAGACGATAGGAGCGGCTTATTTTGCAAAGTTTCCTTTTATGCTGTAAGCGAGCACTAAGAGAGGAATTTCCAAAATTGAATGCCTAAAGGGATGAAGTGGGGGGCCTAAGGGGCTGAAACGTAGGTCCAAAGTTTTTATGGAGAACCCTAATAGGTATAGATGCTTCGCGGTGGTGAAACCGTTGGCAGAAGCTAGTTTAGGTTATTCCGGCAAACAAGTTTGAACTCTTGAACTTCAACCTTGACTATACAGAAACTAATCTAGACTTTAACATTTTAATTTGTTTGTTGAAATTGGCTGAATTTGGCGGGTCTAATCAATCAACCAGAAAGAAATAAAAGTAAAAACTTAAATTAGTTACTGAAGAAGTGAATTAGAACTGGAAGTATTTTGTAATTCGTACTAATTTAATTAAAATGGCGACGACACAGTTAGATTAAGTCATTTTAATTAAGTATTTCTATGTCAAGGCTCGTGGCTCGAGAAAAGAATACCTGGAAGGAGTTCGGGGAGGCCTTTGCCCAGCTGTGGGATAGTAAAGGTTGAATAAATAAAAAAAGAATAATTTAACCCTGCTCCTATAACACAAGTCGCAAAACGGTTCATTATCATAGATTATTAGGATGCCACTTAGAGGAAATGTAGCTTTGTGGGAACGTTTGAAAAAGTTACCGTCGCCTTTGAAAGCAAAGAGTAATTGAAGGACACAGATGAGTTTTAGTCAGTAAAAGGATTTGTTCCGTTCTATACCAATGGTATTTGTTTTAACTCATATGTAAGGATATGTTTAAAGATATATATAGTAAAAATACCTTATGAGTAGGACCTTTTATTGAATTTTATTAGGTACCGGTACGATCACGTAATAAAATCAGAAAACCAATTTATTTTCAGTAGGTTTGACTAATCTGACTGTACCAAATTCTAGTAGTTGGTATCAACTGATACCGACGATTGGCATTCGTTTTTGGTATTATAATGGAATAAATCAGTTAAAGTTCTACACACTTTCTCGCTCCAGGCAGTACTCCTTGGATAGACTGATGTTCAGACTTTTCGACTTTCTTTCTGTAACGAATGTCACAGTTCTTTCCGTAGTGTTTATAACTTTTCTTATTGACCAAATACTGGCTTCAGTCTACCAACAACCTGATACAAATCCCTTTATATATTTAAATGAAATTTTTCATGTTATTATCGTGTACCACATAGGGGCGTCATGTGGAACTGACTAGCGTCTAGACTAGACAGATATTTCAATAGCAATGGCAGAAACGTTCAGCTAATGGCTATATTTGGCGGACGGTTATGGACATATTATTTACTAGGAAAATACGGTTGATAGAAAAATGTTGTTTGGATTTTCAGTTCATTTTAAAATAAACATTTATGTTTTTGAATGTTGCTGTAAATATGTTTTTTTTTCTGTCTGCAGTCTAACGAAAAAATCTATTTATTAAGCATATTTTTTCCAACATATTTTTTGACATCGTGCAGCGGTTGAGATCATTGACCAACCACTTAGGTATGGTAAGTTGTCTCACATTGAACCAGGTAAATTTCAAAGTCTCATAGTAGGCTGGATTGTCAATCAATGCCTTTATTTTTTTGTGTATAGTTAGCATATTTATTTAGCTTCAATTTTGTAAAACACATATTCCTTTTAGTTTCGGTATAAAACAGGTTTTTATGAAAAATAATTTTTGGTTAAATGTGTACCACAGGTGGTACACATTTAACCAGGGTGTCGTCCACATTGAGCCACCATATTAACTATGTCTTCTAGTTCAGTTTATAAGGCAAATACTTTGTAATAATAATAATAAAAATCAGCCTTATATTATTTTATTAAAATCACTTTAAATCTTATGCAATTAAACCTAGATATAGTCTTAGTTTTATACACCACAGAACCTTTTCAGTCAAATTCTTATCATATTTTAATAATAAAAACAAAAGTAACAGTTTTTAATTATAAAAACAAAAGTACCTTCCATAATATTCTTGAAACTTTAAAAACTAAGTAAAAAACTAAATAACTTTTTACTAGGTTTTTGAAGGTTTTACCTTCAAATAAAAAAAATAAATCACTATGGAAACAAACTTTAAACAAAGTAAAAAACATAAAATCAAATCTTCAAAAAATAAAACAAAAACTTGCATTTTTAGCCAAAAACAACTTGATCTTGGCTACATAATAAACTTTAGTATTTTTTGCATCAAAAACTACGAGAACATAGTCATCTTCAACGGGATTACGGGTCAATTTATCGAAATTTCCTCTCACAACAAACATTTCTTCTTCATCTTCGGACTCATCTATCTCACTAATTTCAGTCTCGCTGTCTTCTAGCACCGTTTCAAATTCTTCTTCAGAAGTACCTAGATTTCGCGCCATTCTATAACAAATTAAAATAATTGTAAAAAACACACTCATTTAACGGGGTGTACACAATGAACCATGGTTCAATGTGTAACACCCTCAGGTGGTTCACTGTGGGACACACCACGTTTTGATAACTAAACTCAAAATATAGCGCTTTTAATTGCTAAATAACCGTAGAAAACAGTGTACATATAATTAAATTGATATTATTTAAACGAAAAAAGCTAAAAAAGAATGAAATTGGCAAAAAATACTTACTTTTTGAGTCAGTTTGCTTTCGAATGATCCTCACACAACCACTTTGCACGCAATCGCTACGCAAACTAGTGGGCAGGAACGGAACGTGATACCTCTCTTTCACTCATATTAGCGCGGTTTGGTAATGTCGCATTTTCGAGATTCGGCGGTGGTTCAATGTAGCTGCCTGGTTCAATGTGAGACACCCGACCCTACTGATATTTTATAAATGAAATCGGCCCTGTTCGAGTCCGACTCGAATGCAAAGGGTTCTAATCATATTTTGTAAGTTATTTTTTAAATAACAGTCATATTACAGTAATCTACAGAGCGTAACGAAAATGTAGAAAAGAACAACTTTCGTCAGACAAAAAATGAAAAGTAAAACTGAATAATAGTCTGACTGAGGGTTTCGTATTTTCGTTCTGACTTAGAAAGCAACGAAAACAATTACAAAGCCGTCCGGAATCGACATCTAATCTATTGTTTGTATTCTTATGACAAGATTTGGTATTAGCAACATGGCAATAAGAAAATATAGAAATAAAAAAAGTACTGACTGGCTTAAAACAAATAACGTTACCATCATAGATATCCGTAGTAACTATATAGCAATTATACTTAAGCTAAACCCTTCAGTTGACAATAGTAATGAAACACCTAAGAAAGACAGAGAAAATGTATAAAATTCCCATCAGCGGTAGTGTCACGGTCTAAACGACCCCAGGCGCCGAGTGCTGCATTACTGCGGGGCCTGAGAGACGATGGTTATTATTTACGACGGGTATAAAGGACCTCAGCGGTCATAGTGTGTGAGGAAACAATTTGTAGGGTTATAATATGTATGTTGAAGGATTGTCATTTGTCACTTGGCTTTGGGTCAGTTTTAGTCTTATAATTTTGGAGACTACGTTAGGTAATAAAGTTTATTGTATTGTATGAGCTGAAAATTATGAAAATGATTCTTTTTAAGTTGGGAAATCATTCAACGATATCTTCCGCTCTGGGCGGAACGGGAGACTTTTACTGACTAAAACCATAACTGTGTCGTGCTTTTACCTACCCTTTGCGTTCTAGGACTAAGGGTTTCGTTTTCAGAAAATCCCTGCGGGCAAGAGAGAGGCTGAGAAAATTTATTTTAATTTGCGTTCCGTTTTTATTTGCAAAAGTTTTTCCTGCTCGTTAAACGGTGAGTGTTAAAAAGGAATGCCTTCGGAGAATGAATTGATAAAATTCATGATAAAACAGCATATTTCCGAGGCACACTAACATACAGCCGCCTCCTTTGCTAAGTAATGCTAATTCTCAAAAGGAGGCGACCGCTTGCCACTCATCCTCACTCCGGACCATGGCCTGTACAAGGCCCGGCACAAAGGTCAGTGCCGCTGATCGTCCCCACGAGTACACGGCGGTGCTCAGCTGCTCCGGGTAGTCATTACAATGGTTTGACCATTGTAATTGTTATAGAATACGAAGTGCGTGAGCAGTGCCATCAATCGTCTGAGTTGTGAGGTGTAAGTATTCGTGCCGCTAACATCATTGTCTTTAAATATGCTTATTTCTCCCATACCCCTTCAGTAATGACCACCCGGGTGTGTCTTCCGCACGATTATGGTGCAGGAATCTACCGAACTTCCCAGTACCTGGGGAACAGTGTCATGTGGAAGATAAGAACGCCGAGTTGCCGCTCCAGCCACTCCTCAAAAACGGGACTCACCGTCAAAATGACGGCGCGCCGTGCCCGAGATGATTAAAAACATAAGAACATTTAAAATTAGTCATTATTAAAGGTTTCATTGTTTTTAGTTTATTGTTCATTTTGACATGTTGATTATTAATTTAAAATGCCTATATATAAAATTTATGGGCATTTTAAATTAATAAACATTATAATATCGTTCCTACAACTTGTTAATTAATAAATTAATCAATTTTATCTGGTCAATAAAACTAAATAAATATGAATTGGTGTTTTAATAAAATAGAAACAGATTAAATCAATTTTATCTAGTTAATAAAATAGATAAACATAACTCGAGTTTTAAATTAAAACAGATTTCCTTATCAGATAAGAGTTTAGGACGCGGCAGTCAGGTCGAAAGGTGTGAGTGAATTTGTTATAATGTAAAAGAGTAACTTATAATACATAATTATTTTTTTTAGTTCGGAAATTATTGGAATGATTTCTTCCGCTCTTGGGCGGAGCGGTTTGGCGTGTCAGTCTTTTACTGACTAAAGCCCACTCCTTTGTTCCTCCTATGCCTTTCGTTAGGTTAGGGCCCTGGGTTTTCCTTTCAGAAGTAAACCCGACAGAAGTATTCAGCACTTATTTTTAGATTCACTGCCATTTACAATCTTAGCTAAACTTAAATAAAAAGATGAGGATTATTGCTTTTAAATAAACCTACCAACTTTGGTATAAAAAGTAGTTTACTTAATACAAACCAATTCGAGGAAACTCTACTACTCTCTTTCACTATCATTTCGGAACTTGGTGAAAATTACCCACATATATTTTAACAAGGACTAAGAGCCCGTGAACGCCAGACCTAGGTACGTTATTTTATAAAAGCTGAAAGTTTTTCAGCGCATGCTTTGGGAGCATGTGGGAGTGTCTGGCAATGAATAACGTGATGTTTAATAATATTCTGAAGGTAATATCAAATAATTATTCTTTATTATTTAAAACAACGTAATTAGACCAGTTTTTACACACCATTGGTACCGTTTATCTGCCAAAGCCACCACAACCCAAACTTCATAATGGTCCGTCGTTCTTACCTGTAGCTGTGTGACAAACTTGTAGCTTTTATAAAGTAACGTAGGTCTGACGTTCACGGGCTCTTACTCTATATCACTGAAAGACAAGTAATCTGTTATAAAGTAGTTCATTTAATAGTATATTTAGCTTTCCTGATATTTCTGACCAGCTACTGCCAGCGGCTTTTCCTGCGTGGGTATTACTTGCCCGAAAATCAGAAAATTATCCTAAGGCAAGGGAACAAACTTCCGGGATAATACGCCTTTATAATATAAAATTAGGCGCCAGATAAACTTGTAATAACGGTCATTGACCCTCCTTCATTAATAAATTAACATTCATAAATTCAAAAACAGAAATAAAGACAAAGTTAACTTGAATCGACATCTACCGCGATCCTTTACATTTTCTAGGAATAAAAAACAGTTCATTATTTGTTTTTCGGGTACCTACGCAGAGTTAAGGAACAGGTCAATGGACTTAATTCCAAGTTTATCTTAAGTGTCAGATTTTCAAAAAGATTTAATTAAACCGTGTGATTATTGAATGAGCTGATTTCTAAATATGGTGTTACTATACCATACTATAATCAGACTTGTAAAGTTACTGCTGGGACTCAGGCCATCTCTCTAGAAGAGGGAATGGCCACAATAATCCACCACGCGGGCCCAGTGCGGATTGGTGGAAAAATGTCTTCGATTTTTTTGTTCTAGGACATACCAGTTTCCTTACGATGTTTACTTCCAACGTTCTGAGAACAGTGGTAATGAAATAAATAACACAAAGTAATGCGCTTGACTCGGTTTTAATCGCAACGGCCGCAAACTATAACTGATAAGTCGGGGCCAACCCCACTGGGCCACCACCGCTCTCAAATATACCATAGTGTGAGTCGGGCTGGCACGCGAAGGGTTCCGTACCAACTTACTCATGAAAACAGTTCAATTCTCGAATTGAGTCTTGAAGATTTATTTTCTTATGGCGTATATAAAAATTTTCAGTTTACAGCCTTTCTTACATTGAGGAGCTCGTGGCTAGATAATAACAGCCGCATAGGTCGATCTTCAAGGTTAAGCAACGCTTGCCTAGGTTGGTCTGTGGATGGGTGACCATCTTAACATAACGAGTTTCCTCCGTGCCTCGGAAAGCACGTTAAGCCGTTGGTCCCGGCTGCCATTTGGAGATCTTTGGCAGTCGTTACGGATAGTCAGAAGCCAGTAAATCTGACTCCAGTCTTGCCATGAAGTACCGTGTTACCCCAGTTAATGTAATGGGTTGTGGAGGTCTGGTAGGCAGCCTTCCTTCCTTCCTTCAACTTGGCGTTAGTCCCGGCTTTTGCCAGGGTCCACCTTCCGGCTTAGCTTGCTCCATTTTGCCCGATCTTCAACATCCTTGGCAGTAAGGCCATTGGCTCTCATGTCGGACTTGACGACGTCCAGCCAGCGCTTGCGAGGGCGACCACGCGACCTACCGCCAAGGACAGCCATATTCATGCATCTCCGGCCAACGTAGTCCGTAGGGCGGCGCATGATGTGGCCATACCATTGCAGACGACATTCTTGCAGTTTTTCCCCCACGTCACGGACACCAAGACTACCTCGGATGAATGAGTTGCGTATGCGAAGCTTCGGAGGCATTTTGCGGTCGCATACAACGCCCGTAACCTCTCGCCATTTCGCCCAAGCCGCACCTATACGTGCTTGGACATCGTCGTCCACGTTGCCAGACTCGTGCAGCACGGATCCAAGGTACCTGAATGTATCGGAGCTTGTGATCCGGTCCGAGCCTATTTGGATGGTGTTTGAATCCGTGCTGCCACAGGACATGTACTCAGTCTTCGCCACATTTAGTCTCAGACCGCCGTTTTCCAGCGTGTCCTTCCAAATGTTGACCTTCCGCTCAAGTTGGGCTTTGTTCTGGCTAACGAGGGCGATGTCATCGGCATACATCATTAGCCATGGAGGCTGATCTTGGATGTATGCCGTAACTACATCGAGCACCACGTTAAACAAGAACGGGCTAAGAGCCGATCCTTGGTGAACGCCAACAGATATTGGAAAGACTTTGGATTCGCCAACAGCGGTCTGGACAGAGGACACGGAATCGCGATACATGTCTCTGATAATGTCAATATAGGCCTCGGGCACACCCTTGAAGCGAAGTGCCCACCAGATGGACTGCTGAGGAATACAGTCGAAGGCCTTCTGCAGGTCTAAAAAGGCCATATGCAGAGCTCTCCTTCTCTCTCTGTAAGCCTCAGTCAGAGTCCGCAGGGCGAACACTGCGTCCATGGTGCTGTTACCCGCCCGGAAGCCATATTGACACTCAGAGACAGTGCACTCGCTACGGAGCCGTGTGTCAATGATCCGCTCGAAGAGCTTCATGGTGTGGCACATGATCTTAATACCGCGGTAGTTACTACAATCCTGTACACTACCTTTGCCTTTATAGATAGGAATAATAAGGCTTGATCGCCACTGGTTCGGCATTTCCTTGGTGGTCAGGATGCGGTTAAAGAGATCCGTCAGAAGGGCCACACCATGTGAGCCCATTGCCTTCCATACTTCGATTGGCACATTGTCAGGCCCGACCGATTTCCGGTTCTTCATGTGGCGAAGAGCAATGCGAGTTTCGTCGGGGGAAATAGGGGAAATAAGTCCAAGGTTAGGAGGCGGTTCGGGAGGAAGGTTATGGGGATGCTGTTTGTTAGACAGCTCCTCGAAGTATGTGCACCATCTCTCCTTAACAGAGGGGGCATCATAGAGCAGCTTACCCTGGGCATCCCTTACACAGAGGCATTTGCTAATGTCCCGTGTAGCTTTTTCCCGGGCACGCGCCAGCTTAAAAATAAGCTTTTGCCCCTCCGCAGTTTCCAGCTTGTCGTACAAGGGCGCCAAACTTTTGCTGCGGGCTCTGGCTACTGCTTTTTTGCAAGCGCGCTTAGCCGCTCCATATGCCTCCCTGTCCTCCGGAGAGTAGGACCCCTGCCACTTTTTAAATAAGGCCTTCTTCTTCCGGGTCGCCTCCTGCACCCCGTCATCCCACCACCACGTCTCCCTGTCCATGGTGCGACCACCACGAGAAGTGCCAAGGACGCGCTTACCCGCGGCGGTGATTGCTGAATGAATCCTACTCCATATCTTTTGAGCGGACTCATGCGGAGAACTGATCTCGAGGTGCTCGACCTCCGCGATAAATTCCGACAGTTTAGGACCATTCAGCAACCACCACTTGGTGCGGGGATTGCGTTTCTGGGTCACTTTTTTCCTTGCTACGATTGCCAAGTCCATGACAAGGAGGCGGTGCTGGGCCGTTAAGCTTTCGCCTGGGATAACTTTACAGTTGGTAACCTTGCCAATGTTGCACCGTCGCACCAGCAGGTAATCAATTTGGGTTGAGTATGAACCACCACGGTACGTAATAAGATGCTGGGGCTTCTTCTGAAAGAACGTATTCGCGATGGCTAGGTCCGACACGGCGCAGGTCCTGAGTATGCTGACTCCCTCTGCATTTAGTTGGCCATAGCCAAAACCACCGTGAACACGTCCGAACTCTCCAGCACACTGTCCTACGTGACCGTTGAGATCCCCCCCAACCAAAATACCTTCAGAATTCGGAATACCGCGCAGTACGTCCTCGAACTCATCCCAGAAGGCCTCCTTTTCAGACTCACAGCAGCCAGTTTGAGGAGCATAGGCGCTGACTAGGTTCGTTACCGACCCTTCGATCAGCACCTTAACTCGCATCAACCGGTCGCTGTATCGGTCTACTTCAAGAAGTCCATCCTGAAGGTCCTTAGACAGTACTACGGCTACTCCGTTCCTGCCCGATGGTGATCCGGTGTACATTAGCCGGTACCCCTGCCCGATGTCACGGGACTTATTCCCCTTCCAGCGCGTCTCCTGAAGGAAGGCGCACTGGACTCGACGCTTCGCAAGTACGTCCGCGAGTTCTCTGCAACGACCAGTTAGAGAGCCAATGTTCCAAGTGGCAAAGCGGAGCTTCTTTTTGGGTACTAACGTCTTTAGCCGTGCCCGTACTTGACACGGTAGCCCTAGCCCACTTATCGCAGGTTTAAGGCGATGTGCCTGCGCGTCGTTGTTCGGCGACGCCCTAGCCCGAGTACCCACTGTATTCTTTGCCATCCATGTTTATATGACTGTGACTTGGTTTTACGTGGGGCGACCAGCCGTCTGACCCCCACAACCCTACGAGAGGGAAACCAGGATCGCCAGAGCCTCGTCCGTTGAACAGCAGGGTGCACCGCTAGCAGGTGAGGTTGGCTTGGGTCCTTAGGATGTAAACGGACTCCAATCACCCCAGGTCTGGTAGGCAGCCGCTCCTCCTAAAATACTGGTATTCAGCTAAATCCGGCTTGACTGGAAGCCGACCCCAATATAGTTGGGAAAAAAGGCTAGGCAGATGATGACAGCCTTTCTTACATTGCATTGGTGCCATGATACGGGGGTACAGAACCCTTAAGACTGATAAGTAAACATAGCTGACAGCATATGTAAAACCTATGGTCTGTTCAATAATTCCGGAGACTAAAATGACATTTCAACACCAAAGAACTGGCGTCATTCCTATAGAAATTTTGACATTACTTATGTCAGTTTAGTCTCCGGGTTTATAGGACAGACTGTAGCTATTATACCCATGTCTATCAAAAGCAATTTTTTCATCAAATATTTTTTTAATATTAAACGTCGAGCACAAAAAGATATTGAAAGTTGGCTGCCAAACCGCAGGTTATAATGTATTTTAATAGCAAAACCGATAACTATTGGGGAATTTCCTTCGACCTACTAAAGGGATTACAAAGGAACCTAGCGATAATATGAGCCAAAAATAGATTTAGAAAGGCCTGTCATATTTATTTTATGAAAAGATTAATATTCTAAAAAAAGAATTCAGTCGTTTGTTTTTTTAATTTAAGTACGGTTTTGGAAAAAATAAAACTGGCCTCAATATTATAAGAAACAGTAGAAAGTGGAAATCTTCAAAGTTCATCTTAAATCAGTATTTCTATGGGATCAATTTGCAAGTACAACATTAAAAAAATCAAATCCGGTTTATACACACATCAAAAGTGTCTAGGGATCAACATATATTTTTGCAATAACTTTTCTCCTGATTGATATTAATTAAAATTTTCTTTAAGGATTCATCAAATAAAGTGTTTTCGTTTGTCACAGTAACGATAAACCAAGTCACCTTTGCATTAATATAGAAATTTGCCATTTTCCTAATAAAGGGATTTTTGACATTTGAACCACTAACATTAAAGTTCGAAAAAAAGACTGAAATAACAGTTTTCTTTAAAATTTTATTGGGTAACTTAAACAATTAATAATCCGTGTTTCTACCGCGAACACTAACAACACAAGAATATCGGTTTGGCATACTCAAAATGAGTTCATCCAAATCACGCTGTGGAATGGCCGCCCATGTTCGTTGCAACAACAAAAAAAGGTCTTCTTGCGACTGGATACCCTCCATATTCGGCAGAGCTCTTCTCTGTAGCATATCCCATGCATGCTCAATCGGGTTCAAGTCTGGCGACTGAGCAGGCCAGGGCAGGACATTGATGTTAGCTGCGGCGAGAGTCTGTCTTACAACTCTTGCGGTGTGCGGTCGTGCATTATCATGCATTAACTGAAATAAGGGACCGATTTGCACTTGTAGAGGAACGATGACGTCTGATACAATCGTCTCAGCATAAATTTGAGCGTTGAGGTTGCCTCTGATCCAAATCAACTCAGTTCTTCCGCCGATCCAAATACCCGCCCATACCATGATGGTTCCACCACTATAAGGATGGACTTCCTGGCAGGATTTTAATCGCTGTTGGCGTCCAGGGGTTCTCCAGTGTCGTATACGTCTTGTATCCGGTCTCATACCAAAACGAGACTCATCAGAAAAGCACACGAAACGCCATTGTTCTTCTGCCCAATTTCGGTGTTCAAGAGCCCATTGATATCGAATCCTACGATTGTGCACTGCTATAGGTGGTACCCGTAGCGGTCTTCGGGAATGAAGGTTCACTTCATGCAAGCGATTTCTGACTGTTTGGTCGCTAATTAAGTTCCCTGAAGAGTGATGAAGCCTCACGGCTAACATCATGGCGGTTATTGTTGGAGCTCTTCGAGTTAAGATTTGAATGTATCGGTCTTGTCTCCGTGTGGTGCAGTGATACCGTCCTCCATGGCGCTCAGCCACGGTACCAGTGCTTCGGTAACGTGTCCAAAGTCGACTGATAACACTCTGACTTGTATTCAGAGCTAAAGCCACAGTACGTTGCCGGGAACCAGCTTCTATCATTCCCACGGCTCTGAGCATTTCTTCCCTGCTTAAATGACGTCGCCGCTCCATAATAACGTTGGTTTTAATCAGTAGTAGGGAAACAGTAGCACTAATAATGTCTTCAATGCGTTGTATGTTTTTATAGGGAAAATATTGACAGCTGATTTTCATCTTTTACTCGAATTTGATTCACAGTTCCTGATTCAAATTATGAAATGCACCAAAAAGGATCCATATAAATTTATAAAATCATAAATTTATTACAAAGCCACATCTCAATCTCAAGAAATCCGCATAAAAATGCTTGATCCCTAGACACTTTTGATGTGTGTATTTGATCAAGAAATCGGTAATACCTACACATATAAAAAAAAATACAATACAGCCAGTCTAAACACTTACTTCATTTTAATTTTTGACTGGAAACTCTAACAAAAAAGTTTAAAACGTATTTTCAACCCCAATAAGTTTATTCGAGTATGTTCACCATGCAACTTAAACGAAAACTAAGGGCCTATTTCACCACCTATGATTAAGTTTCGAGTATCTTACTTGACAGATAATTTCATACAAATTCTGTCAAATTTTTGAATTTATTCAGTGAGTAGTGCCTACTCGGACATTGTGAAACAGGCCCTAAGCCTCATATATTTACAAAAGCTATTTAAAATGTTTTCAGTTTTCCTTCCGTTATGTCTTTAGAAGGCCACCAAGCGCCTGACGGATAAAAATTGCAAAACGCAATAACGCCAGCGAGTGAAACATTGCCTTCATTGTACATACAGGCGCTAAGGTGGTTTAACTCGACGTTTTTATACACGCGAAAAACCAGATAACGCTTCCTCGAAAGCCTGTATTACATGCAATAATTCTTGTTGCATGGTTTTATCTGAGCTTTGGTTAAAATATGGGTGTATTTTGTACAAAGTATTATAACAAATCGGTTATGTTACAGGAATTTTGATATAAGTGAAGAAAGTTGGTTATTACGACCGAGGTGGTATGCTGGTGTTTCGGAGTATTCGGCTGCAATGACTTTCTTAACGTGAAAAGTTTTCACGTTTGTCAAACGATGTTTTCAAATACACTTAAGAAGAAATAAATAAACGGGGGTTGACCAGTGACTCATGGGGATCGCTTAGCATACAGCCCGATACGATAAGTACAATAAATTGTGGCGGTTGCGAGCCCGAGTACTTTTCCGCACTATTGTGGAAAACAGTAAATTGCGTACCAACTTAAAAAGCGGTAGAGATTAGAGCGGGTTTTCAAATAAGTGTACAGATTTTTATTACCCCTATATTCTTTATACTAGTAAAATACTTTGTTAATAATGCTAGAAGTTAGCGATACTTTTATATGAGAACTTTAACTGCAAAGTATCCAGCTTTTATGTTCTGGAGTAAGTTATCTAATACTTTATGCCGATAATAGCCCGAACTCTGTTAATATGCAACGTAGGTGTTGTTCAAGTTTTCTATTGATTACTTAGTCTAGTCACTGCCAATGGCTTTGCCTGCGTTAATTGTTCCAAGGGAAGATAATCTCGGGATAAAGAGTATTATAAATGTGCTATTCCAAGACATGGTGTATCCGTATACCAAAATTCATCCAAAGACGCTCAGACGTTCAAGCGTGAAGCAATAGGTACTTAACAAACATACCTGAACGTCTTCCGGTACGTGGCCGCCACTCCAGAACCTTCCGTCCTCATCGACCATCCGTTCTACGACCAATGTGCCCTGCCCACTGCCACTTAAGTTTGGCGATTCTTCGGGCTATGTCGATAACGTTGATTCTCATGCGGATATCTTCATTTCTGATGTGATCACGCAAGGAAACTTCGAGCATAGCCCTTGGTCATTGCGTGGCTTTGGAGAAGTTTATTAGCTTCATCTCTAATATTTCAATAGTCGTTAAATTAGTCGTATTGAGAAGTCACGGAAGAGTTTTCATGACTGATTAATGGGATTAAACTTTGGTTTTGTTTAGTGACAATCGTCACAAAATACTAAATGAAAATGTGACACTAGCAATTGATTGATGCTTGGATTGATGATTTGATTTATGTACACACGGCGGCGGAGATTCCGTAGCAGGTTATAAATGTGTGCGCCGTGTACCGCGTGAAACACAACAGGTATTATCGTTGTGTGCTACAAAGTAACTCGTCGTTTCTACACTCACACTCTTGCAAAAAGCAATTAGTAGCCGTACACCACTATGAAAGTACCTACAGCAAGAATTGGCTAGTGCTGTTATCGGCGCCCTGGCGCAATGCGTATGATACGTGACTGACGAGTAAGAGGTCCCAAGTTCGATTCCAATCGTCTGGTGTAACAGAAAGTTTGCTTGTTTTTATTTTCTATTTGACCTTTTTTTTAATAGTAATGTTATAGTTACTCTCATAATAATTAAAATATTTTGAAAATATTGTAACAAAGAAAACTGCGATAACGATCCAATTATGTTTATTACAACTTATTAATTACATACATTAAACGGAATGGTCACAATTAACGAATCTGTTCATGATTATCCTTAATACAATATATAAAGTGAAAATATTCTAACGGCCGAACGCATAGTCCAGCTAATGGTTCATTAGCGTCCATTAAAGTTAAGTATTGTCAAACCTTCACTGAAAAACTGTGTAAAACTGTCAATGTGACAATTTCTTAAGTGATGATTAACGTTAATGAATGTCCCTGAGTCGGGCCGTTAGTCAGACAAGGATGGACGTCACTTTTTTTTAAGTTTTTTATTAGTGACATAAATCAACATGTTATCAAGAATGAATTATGATAGACATCGCAACTCTTGATCTCAATAACAATAACATCATGTCACATAATACAACAACAGTATAATTACCTACAGCTTACTTCTTAGTCTTTTTTTTTACTTATCAAAGTTATCAATCAACATGTTTTAAAAAATGAACTATGATAGGTATCGTAACTCTTGATGTCCAAGTAACCTTGACTGGTATTGCGACCCCCTACCTCCACTAACTCACCGGGACCCATCGATGACATCCAGCCCCAATAACTAAGGTGAATGCTTCAGGTCAGCCCGCGAAATTCAAATTTTCTTACGTTTTTTGCATTTTGTAAGCCAGTGATAGGTCGTATGAAGTTAAAAATACTTACGCGACTGTAAAACGTAACTAGTTATATAATTATAACCATAAAAATCGTTAATACAAGCCTCCAAGCTCACTTAGTTGCAGGAACGTTTTTGACCTCGAAAAAATCGTTCCAACACTTAGGTGAGCTTGGAGACTAGTATTGATGATTTTTATGGTTATAATTATATAATTAGTTACGTTTTACAGTCGCGTAAGTATTTTTAACTTCATATAACCTACCACTGGATTGCAAAATGCAAAAAACGTAAGAAAATTTGAATTTCGCGGGCTGACCTGAAGCATCCCCCCTAACGTAATGCGACCACTAGACCTGCATGGGAGAATATTTTTGTGATGGTAACGTTCTCCATTTTTTCTGCATAATATTTTACGCCCATCCTTATCTGACTTAAAACACTTTTCATCACTAAATATAACTAAGTATGTTATTGCACCAATCGAAATCTATAAATTTTCTTGCAAACCGCATCCTTTCTTCCTTATGCAACGCCGTCAGTAAAATTTTTTTCGCGGGCTTGCGACATTTAATTTTAAGTAAGTGGCGCCGAACAATTGTCATAGACACGTCGTGCATAATTGCAGTGTTTCTTGTTGTAGCAAAGCCGTCAGCGCTATACGTAGCAACAATATTTCGATGCAGTGGGTTGGCATCCGTATACGCAATTGCTTTTGGACCCGGACGTTTCGCATCGATTGTCCCTTCAGCTGCATATCTATGCACCCAAAACTGCACAGTCTTCCTCTGTAAACAATCACAAAATTACGTTAAAACCTAACAATTAATATCAACAATGTTAAATTATTTTGCATTACCTATGTTAAGTTTGGATTTGTTACTTACCGGTAGCATTAATCTCCTCGAAATTTCACTTATGGATACATTTTGTTTATGTAATACTATTATCTCAGCCCTCAAAAGTGTAGACAAAATAATGAGACATGTTGTTTATTATTTGTAAAAAGTATCACTTTCCACAACGATTAATTATTTTTTGTCTCGGAGTAAGTTGTAGAACACACGATCGTGATAGGCAAAAGCGTTATGCCAGGTTAACTTATTATCCGACTCATTTCTTAGTAAATAACTAATAAAGTGGGTAGATGATAATATTCATACACTTAGTTTTTAATTACTCAGATACCCGCGAAACGAGACACGATAGTATAACAATAACAGCGCGGTCTCATAGGACCGGTTGGGGATTCAAACGCTAAAGCAAATATTCTATGTTTTAGTTTTATTAAACTTCGTTATCATTATACTACAATAAAGTAGAAAAAGAATGTTTTGTCAATGGCCAGGATCGAACTCGATACTCCTTTAACGGCAAGCAAGCACTTAATAATCAGTGCTAAATTACCATCTAATGAATGAAGCGAATTTGTTTATCTGATTCGTAGCAAACACATATATATGTGTGTGTGTATATCGAGTAGTAAACGAGTTATATTTTGTTTACGAGTTGAGCTGGCTACATAATATTACTTGAATAGGTGAATTGGTTGGTGGTATGGTTTTACTTTATTTTTGATTTATACCCACAGCTACTTGATTATTGTGAACATTATTACTGATTACCTACCCATATCATAAAAATATACTTTCCAAAGATTAAGTGTAAGTGTTTGATGTTATTTTAAATAACTATAATAATTTCATAAGTGAATGTTTGCGAAAATAAAAAAAAAGTTGACAATGAAAGTATTGTCAACTAACAATAATTATAATAATAACGTATCTATTATTATATTACGTAAATAATATATGTATTATATATATATTATAAAATTATTTATATTACAAGTTATATACAAAAATTTCGTTAATTAATTTCGTAAATATACATAGTTTATATGTATAAAATTACAAAATTATATTTCGAATATTTTAATTATTACAAGAGAGTAACCATAACATTACTATTAAAAAAAAGCATGAGTAAAACAAAAAGAAAATAACAGATAATTAATTATTATGGGAGTAACTATAACATTACTATTAAAAAACGGGTAAATCAAATAGAAAACAAAAACAAGCAATCTTTCTATTACATCAGACGATAGGAATCGAACTTGGGACCTCTTACTCGTCAGACATGTATCATACGCATTGCGCCACGGCGGAATGACAGTGGCGGCGCGCGCGTAAGAAAACGGAACTAAGCCCCTGGGCCGACCAATCGTAGCCGCTCGCTGGGATGACGATGCGCAGACGAGTTAATTTGTAGCACACAACGATAATACCTGTTGTGTTTCACGCGCTTGCGTTTGACACACACATTTATTACGTTAGTGTGGGGGTGCTACGCGAAATAAGTAACAGAGTGTACATAGATCATTGACATATATATTACTAGCGTAAGGACCAGGCCAACCGCGCGACTAAATGGCACTAGCGCATTGGCCCTAAAATAGCAGTTTAGGGCCAACGTGACTCATTTGACAGTGGTCCGTGTGCGAGAGTCAACGAGAATTTTGCTTGTCATAACAATGCCTAGTTGTGTGGTAACAGGTTGCAAAAATTATGATGCAAAGGTTAAAAAGGAACATGGAATATCGTATCATCGGTAAGTAACCTTACATTAATTTTGTTACCACTAAGTTATTAAATAATCACATTTTAAAGCGTTAAATATTTTACTACCGAATTTCACAATGGCGGCCATTGTGTGGCCGCTACTGGACCATCGAAGTGCACGAAGTAAACTTGTACGGACGTATTTTTTATTTCATTGTTGTCCTTAGTACTTTTAAATTCGAGTTTTGGTACCTATCTAATTTGTTTTATATTTAACAAGGGTAAAAAATAGATTTTTAAAAATTAGAAGCTTAGAAACGATAGGGGAAAGCAGGTAGGATTCGTACAGTTTTTATTCTTAGCCGTTTATACGAAATACTATTAACTATTTTAAAATAATTTTAATGTTCATAGGTACCCTATTTATCTAGCTATAAAAATAGTGCAGTATTGTCTTGATACTATTCAGCATGGTGAAGTTACAGTTACTTTTCTAAAATATGAAAAACGTACGAAACTACCCCACACGTGTGGTAGATTCGTACACCACGTAGGGAGCATTCGTACATAGTGGGGAACCTTCGTACAGTCAATGACAATACCATTTTACAAATGCAATATAAACGTTTATTGAGATAAAAGTAAGCAGTAATCAATCTTCATGTAATATTTATTGTTTTTTAAAAACGTAAGAACTTTTAAACCATACCAATTTAAACAAATTAGAAAATAATAAAGGAATAAAAAAATGAACCAAATACAGAGGGTATTTGGTTCATTTCAGTTCATTATTTGGTAGGCTGATAAGGCTTAACATTTATAAAGAGCAAAAACGACTACTAACGCCCGTTTTCAATAACCTACCGGAGTTCATAGATAGATAGCTATGAAATATCTATGAAAAACAGTAAGATGCTATCATGCATCCACAACTTTGGTAGGAAATGCTATCCATCGGTAGGTTATAGGAAAGCAAGTAAGGGCAAAAGGATTGATTTGTTTATCTTTAGTAGGTAGCTGCAACTGTATATAGATTGCTTATTGAAAACGGGCGTTATACAGACGACTTTCTAAAGTTGCGGGCTTGACACCATATTTTTTTGCAGATATCCTTATTGATAAAGTTTTATCCAAAACTTCTTTCATCGCAGACTTCATTGCATCTTCACCTACTTCTCCTGTCGTTTTTCCCTTTTTTAAGTATATTAGCGGCATGGTCCAGTAAAAACACTTTAGTATTTAGTAATTTGGCTGGCATAAAGTAAAGAATGGGGAGCATTCGTACGGTACGAATCCACCCCATTCATAGCTGCACGAATGTACCCCGACCAGAGAAATAGACAAAGAAAATAAAAAATAAAAATAACTGTAATAGTTAGCCTAAAATAACTATTGACGTAATAAACTACGTAATCACTACATACAATAAATAAAATAACTTTAACAATTCAACCAAAACATATAACAACTAAACGTGTTCAAAAGTGAATACGAAAAATACTTTCGGAGAGCAAAAACACATTTTGACTCTTCGCATTGAAGCCGGCGGCCGCACGGACCCGCCACCTCGCGGTTCACACATGCGTATGAGTTAGCGTCACGCACCCAAACATCAACGCGGCAACGTATTAGATAGAGTAGATAAGACTACTGTACGAAGGCTCCCGCTGTACGAAGCCTACCTGCTTTCCCCTACCTAATTGAAACTGAAAATTTTATTTTCTTTCATTTTCTTCACGCTAACTGAGATGACCTACTATTTTCACCCGCGACTACTTCCGTGTGGATTTCGAAAAAAAAGAGCTTACCTACATTTAATTTCATCGAAATTACTTCAATAGTTTAGTTAGTCGTGAAAGCGCGATATTTATTTTCTTATTTTTATTGTACCGTACCTACCCGAACGGGACCCTATTACTATACTTCGTCGGTTTAGGTAGTTAACTAAAGGTAAACAATCTTGACATGTCTTTTTTATCTAAATGTTGTCTATAAATTGTATATAAAAATCTTTGCGAATACTTACCTAAATCGATGTTAGCTAATAAACTAAATTTAAATAATCTTTGTGTATATTATATACGACCTCTTTAATATAAAAAAGATATACCAAGATTGTTTACCTTTAGTTAACTACCTAAACCGATAGATCATAAGACTTTTTTTGTCCGTCTGTCCGTCCGTCTGTCTGTCTGTCACCAGGCTGTGTCTCGAGAACCGTGATAGCAAGACAGTTGATTTCACAGATGATGTATTTCTGTTGCCGCTATAACAACAAATACTAAAAACGTACAACAAACGTGATTTTTTTGTAACTCTTTGTCGATATTGGTACGGAACCCACCGTGAGCGAGTCGAATCGAAAACCATTAAGTGTGAAATTTGTATAGTAACGAAAAATTATTTTTTCATAGGCTGATAGAATTAACAAATATGGCTGGACTTTATTTTCCTTCTCCTGACCTGTTTGAAGTATGCTTAGAAACCGAAAAAAATATAAGACACTGTGATAGACCCCAATTTATGGTAAAAAGTGACTATAATATGTTCCTATCCACAAAAACTCTAGCAAAGTTTGTAGGAAAAAGCACTTTTAATGCTTTAAACTTGCACTCTGTCGATCAACCGGCCACATTATCATAGATTGCAACTTGTTTGAGCCATCATTAAGAAATATAGTTAAAATGTCAGAATGCATCACGAGTCTATCACGGAAAACACGGGGAGAGGAACTGAGAGACAAAAATTTAAAAAGAGCGTTTTATTCAAAGGACAGTAATATTGCTATGTTTTTCACATGCATACTTATGTAAACTATTTCGTATTTTATAATATCTTTTAAATATTCTAATATCTACCTACCTTATAATTATAATCTTAAGTTAATTACAATTTTAAATAAAGTTGATTGAGACTCACTAAATTTGTTTTAAATACGAAAAAAATGCTTACGCTCTAACAAGGTTACGTCGAAAACTAGTGCGATGCGGCTGTCACGTAATTCGAATGAGTTATTACAGATGTCGCTATTTTTGCTTGTAGTATAAAGTTTTCTATGAAATGTTCAGTTGGGCGCATCCTTCCTTTTGAAATCATTGACATAGATATATATATATTTATATAGTAATAGTTAGTCAATTTAAAGTGAACCTCCCCATAACATTAAACTGAAAAAGGAATACCATGCGTCAACTTCGTAAAAGGCAATCCATTTACTGAACCAACAATTGCATTTACTTAATTAATCCTTTTTATAGCCACAGCAATATTAACTCAATAGCATAAATAGCGTACCACCCTGACTGCCGGTAAATCCGACCTATTTATAATATCAGTTTCCGCACACACGCAATTTCTTTGTAATCAATTTAATTGGTTCGGTATAAATTAAATTGATTACATCCTTAATCAATTTAATGCGTGGGTTCTGTAAAAGTTAATCAACATGTATATTGTTTCCTTGCGGGAGGTAATGTATCAACTGCCAGACTGCTCAGTGTTGTACATACAGGATATCTATTGTTTCCGTGTACATGCTAAATTTGACTAGTTTACCTGATTTTAGGATTCTTAGAAGACATTTAAATGATGATTGACGAACGATTCGTGTTAACGCTAAGTAAGAAATCGTAAATCTTGATTTAAAAGCCTTCTGAATCTTAATGAGATAATAATTATGATACTCCTGCAATTATTTTTCTAATTACTTTACCTAGTTTTCAAATATTTAGAAATCGATACGGTTGCAATGGTAAAGTGAAGATGGTGAAGAACATATTTCCAAGTAAAGTTAAAGAAAATAAACAGTAGCGTATAAAGAACAGCATAATCAGCCATTACCACAACCACATCAGGGACTCAAGCCTCGTCACTAGGAGAGGGAATGGGCCGTACTCGTACGTAATCTAACATCCAGGCTCAGTGCGTGTTGTCACATTATCACACGTCTTCGAATTTTTCATTCATGGAAATGCCGATTTTCACTTTTCCTTCATCGTTGAGTGTAATGGTGATGAAATAAATCACACAAAGCGCCTGCCTCGATTTTCGTAATATCTGCAGGACGCGGTAACTTGTCACGGATAGGCGCCGTAATGCGGTCGTCGTACCGTGATAATATGACCAGTTATTTTTTTTTTGTGCTAGGTTCTCATCAAATAACTTATTCCACCCTAGGGTGAAGTGAGAGGGCGTGTCAGACTTTTACTGAGTAAAAACCACCTGTTTTCATTTATTTGCCCTTTGCTCCATTGACCCTACTGGGTCCCTATGGTTTGCAGCTTTTACTTTAAGGCGCGCGTAGAACAATGCAGGCTGTTAACGAGGTCAGGTCGGGTTCAGTCCTTATTGGACGGCCGCCGTCAGACGCCTCCACGAGGCAACGATGGTGCTCTGACCAAGCGGGGCACCCCTCCTCTATAATTCCACGGTGTCCTTCGGACCATCCGCACAGTGGTGACACCTAGGCGTTTCTTCTACCTGAATCCTAAATAGGAACCTCCTGATCTGGCCATATCATGAGAGACTCACTCCTCAAAAAGGAGACTTGCCCTTGGCCAGGCCTTACAAACTGCCAAAATCACTAAACGACTTTTCCCTATCTTTTCCGCAGAACATATTAATCGTCAAGAAATGCGATAACTGCCGATAGATAACGGGCAATAAAACTACTAATCGTAACTCATAATCTGCTTACTGGGCAGTTTGCAAGGACACCCGTATAAATCAGATGCTTATTTTTACGACGAATCTTTATGGGACACTAGGTTATTAATTATTAGGGTTACATCTATTAATATCAACTTAACTAAATTGGTACTTAGTAACGTTAAGGCTACCGCAGGCAGACGACATACAGACATACATATCAGAAAGGAGGAGATATGTTATGTTGTTAAAAATGTATCGGAACATGTGTCTCCCGGACAACTAACAGCGGCCGTATTATGAAATACACCGCATTGATAAAGTATCGTGATGTTATTTTTACATTGCTTGTTCAGTTGCTGAGCGCCAAAATTACGTAGTTGTTAAGGAGCAATGTATTAGCAGGATTTCGTTACGATCAAGTTAATAAGTGACGGCCGTTGCCTAGCACATTGCCCCACGGGCGCATGGCTTGCGGACATGAATTCGCCCGCTCGCCATTTCTCGTCTTTATTAATATTCCTGTGCATACAGACGATAATGTGATGATGATGATGTTACATAACGTCTTTGGGAGGCTTAACCATCAGGTTATTTCTTTTCTTCGTACCCTTAACAGTAAGTAGCATAATCGTAAATGTATAATCAGCCTTATAATGTACCCACTGCTGGGATTCAGGCTTCTTCTCAAGGAGAGGGAGTGGGCCCAATGCGTGTTGGTATATGTCATAATATATAATTAAAAGCCTGCCTGAGTTTAAACTTATGAAAGTACAGTTCGTCCGCTATAAGTTGGCGAGTGTGAAGTTAGGCTCTGCGAATTTTAGCGCTTGAAATATCGTACAAAAATAAAGGTTTTAAAAAAATAAATGCAATTTGCAGTTCTTATTGCTGTTAAAAACAGTTATTGGCATGAATTTTTTTAAAACCTTTACTTTTGTACGATATTTCAAGCACCAAAATTCGCAGAGCCTAACTTCACACTCGCCAACTTATAACGGACGAATTGTAACAGCTCGAAAGTTGTAACTGCTGCCACAGGACCATTGCTCTTATGCTTGGCGAAACGCTTAGTCCTATATATTAAGGGCCTATTTCACCACCTATGATTAAGTTTCGAGTACCTATCTTACTTGACAGATAATTTCATACAAATTCTGTCAAATTTTTGAATTTATTCAGTGAGTAGTGCCTACTCGGACATTGTGAAACAGGCCCAAGACTACTAACTACTTAAAGGTAACTGAGAAAGAATTTCATTTGAAAGTCAGTTTTTTAAGCGAAACCAAGGTAAAGCAATGTAAGTAAGGTATTAAGTCTTCTTTGGCTCAATTAATTTGCCATGCTATTGAATTACACTTAATAGATAGAATATTACCTCTCTTTGATCGTCTAAAGCTTTTGAATTTTTCATCTATTTAATTAATTAAGTTTTCACATCGAAGTTACTTCCCACACTATATTTGATTTATCTTGTACTTCAGTAAGTACAGTCAGAGTACGAAACGGTTAAGCAAAGTTACAAATTATATAGACTTGATCAAGGCCTCCACATTTCAGGTCTTGGATACAGTACTGCCGTTTTATCTTAGCGAGCCTGAAGTTAGGCTCTGTGAATTTTAGCGTTGTTATTGCTGTTAAAACTGTTATTGGCATTTATTTTATTAAAACCTTTATTTTTTTACGAGTTTTCAAGCGCTAAAATTCGCAGAGCCTAACTTCAGACTCGCCAAGATAAAACGGCCATACTGTACCATTGTACTTATACCTTTGTGGGTACCTAAGAGTCGTAGCTCGCCATCCGGCCATACCGTTCCACATGTACCTCATAGAAATTTCAACAAAACCGTTGGGGCCCAGCAGGGTCAGAAACCGAAACACGTTTATTTCAAATAGTTTAAAGTCCCTTTTGAATTGCCAAAGTTAAACTAAATTGCCGTCTAAGGTGAAAGTCTACAATGGAGCTATCATGGGTTCGCTTCTAAAAGGAAAAATATTAATAAGGAGTAGTAACAAAGGTTTCTGGAACGTAAAGCAAAAAGAAACGTAGAAATGAGTTTTAGTCCGTAAAAGTATGACTTGCCTACCCGCTAGTCAAACCCGACTCTATCGATAAAATATTTTTTTTATACTACAGGTATATTGCTGCTATTTATCCTCTTTCATCCATAATATTCAACAAAACAGCCACCAATTTATAAATACCTCTATTCATAATCTAATCGGATTACTTTCTCACTACTCTCAGAGTTACACAAAACTGATTGGCGTGCCCCAGGGACCCTAGCTGGGCCCTAACAAAGTTGGTCGAGCGAACCCACAAACTGAATCACTAATTAGTTTGCTGTTAATGTTTAAATTCAATGATATCCTTGGCACAGTTGATGAATTTATAATGCCTAGGTATTATACGGGTAGTTGTCAAAGGGAGAAGGGTGTCTATGTCTAAGTCAAGTTCAAAATATGTATTTCTGTTCAAGAATTTACAGGCACTTGTGAATTGGTAAGCAGTCAGTCAGTTGGAAAGATGAACCTAGTTAGTAATACGTTCCAAAGTTTAGATCTACATATAAAAGAATGTACGTACGTTCTTGTAACACGTGTAACAAGTGTGGTGTGAAGTACTGTCTTTTCATCATCACCATCATCTTCCTGATTTTACCGTCATAGTTGGAGTCGGTCTACACATTTTCTTCTTTCATTCTGTCCTATCAACCTTGCTTTGTGTGCTGTCCTTATAGACCACTGCTAATCTATATAAGTATTTAGATATAAGTTATTTTATACTAAAGTAAGCAGTTTTTTCACACGTTATTCTAGTTATACATGTTGTTAGCATGCGTGATTATTTATTTATTTATTTTATTTTATCCAAGAAACTTTACAAATATAAGTAATGGTTTTGCCATACACGTAAACTTCTGAAGTTGCGACTGCGCACCAAAAGACGTACGGTCGGAAGGCCTTTCACAAGGTGGAACAATAACCTGGTGAGAGTCGCTGAAATGTAATGGATGCCAGACGGACATTGCAATTCGCGACACTATTGAGGGAGGCCTTCATCTAACAGTCTTTTGGCAGAAATGATAATGACGATGGAATACCTCCTACCTAGCCTTTTCCCAACTATATTGGGGTCGGCTTCCAGTCAAGCCGGATACCAGTATTTTACGAGGAGCGGCTGCCTACCAGACCTCCACAACCCATTAACTGGGGATGAAATATGACGTAAATATACCTAAAGTTGCAAGTGAGAAAGTTGAAAGTCGACCCTAATATGATAAGGGCTAGGCAGACAAATTGTAAGTAGTTGAGAAATTGAGATTGTTGTACCTAGGTAATTCAGACATTGAAACAAAATAGACTTTGTAGGTACTCGTAACGTAATTAAATAATTATAAACTATACGCTCAGTTTCATTAATATAACCCTTGTAATATCATAGGATACTCAAAGTACTGTCACGTCGAAAACTTAATTTCTATGAGGTACAAATTACAAGCACATGTAACACAAATTAAACTCTATCTCAAAGGCCTTAAGGTGGTATTTCAAATGAAGATTTGGTAGTGGTTTTAAATGAAACTTTTGGGTGAGATTATTATGTGAATGACACGCTTGTAACCACTAACCACATAAAATAACTATTATGAGTGAGAGGTGGGCTTAACAAACCTCAAATTAATAAATATTGTACGACGTACGTAGATCTTTTCGTCATTGCTAGGATCTTGTAAAAACTATTTTAAAAAAGCCGGCCAAGTGCAAGTCGGACTCACACGAAGGGTTCCGTACCGCTGTCATTTATCTTATTTTTCCTATTGTATAAAGGATAGACACGTAAATTCTGCGAAAATTTCATATACAGCCTGCTAATAGATAGACAGACGGACAATAAAGACTTAAAAATGACGGTTCTATCTGTTAGTACAAATGTATGTTAGGTAGGCAAGAAGGTAATGATTTCCCGAAATTCGAATTTCACGGTTGCATAGGTTTCGCGAAAAATGTCTATGAAAATAAATTTGTAGGGATTTTATTTTTAGGTGGGAAATCATCCAATGACTTTACCCACTCTAGCACGGAGCGGGAGGGCTTGTCAGACTTTTACTGACTAAAACCCACAACTATGTTCTTTCTTTACCTTGTGTTCCAGGACGCCGGAGTGTCCTTTCAGAATCAAACCCATATGGCCCAAATAGGCTTCCACTGTCAGTAATGTTCTAGATAGCCTTAGTAAAATACTTATGAATTGAAAAATTCACATTGGTACTTGCCCGGTTTCAACTTGCAACGGGTGCACAGGCCTTAATCTCTCCACACCAACTTATAACATAAATAAATAATGTTCCAATGCATACAGATAGTTCCAAGCCGATTATAAATCGATGTTCAATACGGAAATACGCTGCAAAATCTATCCAAAGCTCACATGAACATACCACAAAATAAACAAAAACCTGGTATATTATTCAAGGAATTTATCTAGTGGAGAGATATTCTGAAAATCCTTTGTGTATTTTCAGAATATTTTGTTGTGTATCTGAACAAAATTGTTCGTCCAAATTCTGACCGGGCGGTGCTGCTGTCCAAAGAAAAATACTGGTATCTGTCTTCCTAGGTAAAATTTTGCAATTTACAAATCACTACATAGTATAAAACAAGGTCGCTTTCTCTGTCCCTATATCCCTATGGCTGTTTAAATCTTTAAAATTACTCAATGGATTTTGATGCGGTTTTTTAGGGTTCCGTAGCCAATTGGCAAAAACGGAACCCTTATAGTTTCACCATGTCTGTCCGCCCGTCCTCGCTTAATCTCTGTGACCGTTAGCACTAGAAAGCTGAAATTTGATACCAATATGTATATCAATCACGCCGACAAAGTAGTAAAATAAAAATTGAGATAAAATATTTTATTAAGCTAGCCCCCCTACATGTAAAGTGGACAGAGATTTTTTTTTTAATTTCCACCCTAACGTGTGATATATTATTGGATAGGTATTCAAAAATAAATAGGGGTTTACTAGAATCATTTTTTGATAATATCAATAATTTCGGAAATAATCGCTCTAAAAGTAAAAAACAATGCGTCCCGACCCCTCTAACTTTTGAACCATAAGTTTAGAAAATATAAAAAAAATCTGGAAAGTAGAGCTTCATAAAGACTTTCTAGGAAAATTATTTTGAACTTGATGGGACGAACAGTTTTTGAAAAGTTGGGGACACTTATTTTGACGGACGGGAAACTACGGAACCCTACACTGGGCGTGGCCCGACACGCTCTTGGCCAGTTTTTTATAGATATAGAGAGGAAGATTTATATGTGTAAAACATGCACAATATAGTAGAGTAACACTGATCATTTTGCACCCGTGCGAAGCCGGGGCGGGTCGCTAGTCATCAGCCATCCAGAACAACCTAATGGCAATGGGCCCAATCGCCTAAAACAGCGTATTTTCCAGGGGATTGATTGATTCATTGATTGACAAATCATCAACTTCATTTCAGCCAAAAGATGTAGCAAAATTAAAAGATAACAAACATAGGCTTCCACCAAGAGTATAAAGCCCCTTAGTAACAAACATACACACAAACTGCTATATACACAGTAATATTCCTTTGCATAAACAGTCGTGCCATGAACCGTGTTATTCCAAATAATGGGTTGTGGAGGTCTAGTAGGCAGCCGCTCCTCGTAAAATACTGGTATTCAGCTAAATCCGGCTCGACTGGAAGCCGACCCCAATATAGTTGGGAAAAGGCTAGGCAGATGATGATGATTCCTTTGCATAAACACAAAACACGTCTTTAAACACGTCCTTAAAAATTGCAAAGAATTTTTAAAATGTACTCTGTGTTTCCGGCACAAAATAAGGTAAGTATATTAAAATTAAAATAAGAAACAATTATAAAGAGCAAAAGTAGGTCAAGCACATTAACCGGTGTAAAGAAAATTAAAACTGCGAAGTTAATAAGGAGGAAACATTGTCGAGACTCTTGGCAAAATGACCTCCTTGCTAACTAAAGTCGTAAATGGGAAGTGCCTCTTTGTAGCTCATATTCACTTAAGGGTTTTAGGAGACTTGTGGGAGCATGTGCTTGTTGTCTTTCTGGTAATCCTCATGCCTCGGTCACCTCAGGAGGCACCCTGGACACTGGAATTAAACTGAAACTACAACTTATAACCATTAAGCTGTCAGATGAGTACCAGGTCGAGATCACCGGGTCGACGAAAGAAAATAGAAGAAAGAAAATACGTTTATTTGGCACACCATGATTCATGAACCTAATGTAAATAAAATTAAAATGAAACATAAAAAATAAAAACGTGAAGAAAAATTAACAACACGGTCTCACGGCTTCGCCAAATAGGTCCAATTCAGCAAAATGCCATGGCATGACGATGGCAATGACGCTAATTTTCAACTGAATCTTTGAGTGTCGGTACGGATAAAGACGACGGCGTTATGTTGGCGCCTCAAAGAGATGTCAACATGATTCGATGTTGAATGTTGATGTTTGCAACAATCAACAACAATTAACAACATCCATGAGTGTAAAGTTATCTTTAACTATCGTCCCTTGACTTCAAGGGAGGATTGTTAAAGATAACTTTTGTTTTGACTGATTTTTCTACTTACAAAAATCCGTTAATTACCAAGGAATCCGACTTCCTGAGACCGTGGCTAGTGGATGCATAGCTGCTGATCACGGTTATCATCAGCTCGGCCAGATGGGGCCAAGGTGGGCACACAATGACTCGTTTGCCGCCACAATACTGGGAAACTCCCAAGCGGTGCGCTTATACTATTTCTGTGAGTGCTATGATGGGTTGTGGTTGGTTCAAGGAGTGAACTGTAAGCGAGAGAATATTTACTATTTTGATACTAGTCTTTTCTAAAATTTTCAACCGCATGGGATTAGAAAATTATAACGGGTATACTGAAATATTATTACCTTAATAAAAAGTATCTTATTCAATGCAGGGTGACAATTTATAAATCCAGTCCTTTCTAAGCTAGTAGAAATGGTAGGCGGTCGCTTTTTTCTGCAAAGCAGTAATACTAGTAAAGACGGCGGTCGCATGCGAGCGGGCATGGCCCTCATGCCTCAGCGGTCGGGGTGCCGACCCTGATTTCCGACCACCGTGGGCGTGGACTTACAGACGGTAAGCAACTGGTAGGTCACTGTCCGGCCATCCAGACCGTGCTCAAGACGTAGACCGCGCATAGTATTCCACGCGAACCATAAGATGTTAGCAAAAGCGTAGGATCCCAGCAGAGTCGAAGCCTACTGGGGCCATGAGTTCTGAAAGGAAAACCCGTGACCCTGGAATGCAAGGCAAAGAAGGAATATACGAGTGTAGTTTAGTGAGTAAAAGTCTGATACCCGCTCCGTCAAATAGCGGAAGAAGTCATTAGATCATTTTCTACGTAGAAAAAATAATAACAGGCAGAAATACTTTCCATTTTTGATTGACACAATCCATAGATTTATGATTTCTGTGACTAATATAGTCATAACCAAATCGCCAATCGCTGTTATCTCGCGCCGCCTGCTCAGCTGAGTGGACATATGAGTCGACCTTGCGATGGGGCTATCTCGCGTTTAGAAGGGAAGCAGCGATGGACCTTGTTGTGACTGCTCCGTTTCCGAAACGAGGGCATTTTGAAAGTTGACTAACTTCTACTTCTCGATTTTATTACTACATTTTATTGAGTACCGATTATTTTGTTTGTGTAAAGTTCTGATCAAATGTGATTGGATCTGAAGGTTCTATAGTGATCTGCTGAGAATTGTCGAGCAGTGAAATAAAATAACAATAGCTTCTTCGGAAAGCTATTGTTATTTTATGCTCGACCTTTTTGGTCAGTGTAAATGAAACTCTGAAGCTCAATCTAAATCTCTATAAAATATCATTTTCCTGCATTTTGAACTCACTTAAACATGGGAATTGCATCGAAAAACTTGCTAGGGAATTTATGACTTGACGTTTAAATTAATTTAATTTAAATGTATTCGTTCCACATCAATATTCTTTTCGTTTTATTTTAGCCAGTCCAATGTAATTTACAAAATAAATCATCACATAATATAAACAAAAACTTTTACAAAGAATATTAAACTCTAAGAATTGCCATCATCTTACTCTATCCCTCCGTAAAATTACTTCGAATCACGCTCATCCCCACGGGAATACCTCCGCGCCATGGCACTTTTCCCAACCCTGTCAAATCCACCATGATTGAGTTACAGGAACTTTATCTCATGCGGCGGCACACGCATGCCCCAAATTAAAATATGATTTTTCCACCCAAATAGGTACAGTGAGTGCATCACCTAAACATGGGCATTGCATTGATTTTTGACACATGACTAGATATATTTCGATTAAATAATATTAGATATACCTACATTAACATTATTTTAGTTTTATTTTGATACCGACCAATAATCTAAATGTAAAAGAAAAGATCACCACATAATACAAAAAATTAAGAAAAAAGTTTTACAAAGAATATAATACCCTAATTATCCATCATCTTATTTTTCCCCGTCCGTAAAATTACTTCGAATCACGCTCATCCACACAGGAGTGCCTCCGCGCTATGGCACTTTTCCCAGACCTGTCATGTCCACCATGATTTAGTTTATCTCCTGTGGCGGCATACGCATGCCCCAGATTCATAACTTTGATCCTTTGCTAGTTCGCTGAACAGGGGTCTGGCACATCCAAAAATTTGTTAGAACATGTTTTAAATTGTTGATACAACCAGGTTGCCTGGAAGAATTTTCGTGAAGCTCGCTAATTGTATGTTGTATAGTGTAAGGATTAGTTTTTATTTTGTTTGTTGTTAGAAGTATATCATTATTCCAGGACATAGTCTACGCATGTACCAAGTAAAATTGATACCCTTTCAGTTGTTTGTGCGTGAAAGAGTAACAAACTTCCATACATACATACAAACTTTCTCGTTTATAATTTTAGTGAGAAAATTATGAACTAAATTAATTGTATACAAAGTCGACTGACGTAGGTTGTGAAAATAGAAAATATTTTACAACTAGCTGCTGCAGGCGAAATCTCTAGACTTGTCTGCGTGGTAGTAGAAATTTTTTCCAAGAGAACATAGTCCCAGGATAAAAACAATATCCTATATATACGAGTATGTACTATTTTAGGAATGTCTACCCGATTAGCAAATGTCATCCAAATCAGAGTTCAAACGTGAAGAAGTAACTACACACTGTTAGCTTTTGCCAATTTTTATTTATTTTTTTAATTGTTATAAACTAGTGCTTGACCGCGATCCCACCTGTCAATCAATAAAAATATTAGTGTGATAAAAAGACAGCAACACCTTAGCCACAAAGCAACTTTGAGAATTATTTTACACTAATTTTTGCTGCTTAAGTGAAGGCCATTCCATTAAGACTGATAAGGGTGTCGGAAAATAAGAACTCAAGCACTAGTTTATATAAATTTAAAAAAAAAGTCTTCCTCATCACATTTCACTGTTTATGAAATTGAAATTTTATATCAGCAATCAAAGATGTCGTGTGTTTGATTCCCGCAACCGACAAATATTTCTATGGCATACACATAAATAATTGTGTACCTACGTACGTTACAGTATTTATTTATTTATTACAACTCAATGCAACATTAAAGGTACACAGGCGGACTTAATGCCGTAGGCATTCTCTACCAGTCAACCTAGCCAGCATGTTCCGGGTCTAGGTGTCATGTGTATATAAGCCTACATTTTTGTGAACGCACAATAAATAATACAGGAGTACCTAATTCCGAGTGTTGTTCAAGGTTTAATTGTAAAACATTGCAATTACTGCACTACCTATATAGTTAGTTAGTAGTAGGCATAGTTCAATAATTATTTTAATTGCATTGTATTGCATTTTCTGTACGTGTGCATATTTTTTATACGCAAGGTACAGGATTTTTCTTTTTGTTATTATATGTCTTAGTATCAACAATATATACTCGTATATGTAAGATTTTTTTTATAAGTAAAAAAACTTAAGGAATAAAAATATGAAGGTAGTGTTCGGTTCTTCGTGACCATGACCCGCGACGTCGCTATAAGTAATAATACTACCTTAAGTATCAGTGATCTAATAAACCCTATATTGACCTACATGCACAGAAATCGGCTTTGACTAACATCCAGAAATCCAAAATCAAGCTTTGCTAACGAGCAATGGAATGCAGTACTTATTTTCAGTATTTAGTTCGAGGCACCTACTGCAGTCCAAAACTAGGGTATCTGATTTGGATCAAAAGGTTTCCCGACTTAAATAGGACTAGGTATAACATGTCTGCCGCAGGCCCAACCAAGGCCAGAGTTGGTACCCAGACACCTTAAGACGGGGTCGTGGCTGACCAAAAATGAGATTGCCTGTTGCAGGATAAAACAGACAAATACTCTCTCCATTAAACTGACTTTGCCGTGCACGACAGGGTCCATAATTGAATCTTACTTTAAAATAAGATACCAACTATGTAACATAAAATAAACGCAAAAAGAATAACTGGAGCAGGGATTCGAACTCACGACAAATGACGTTCAATACGGTCCACGGAGTACGGACAAAATGCAATATTACTCACCCCCCAAAGTGAATAGCGTGATAATTTGCTGCCTATAACCTTTCTCAAGCTCTAGTTTGTCTTTGTACCAAATCTCATCACAATCGGTTCGCCAGTTTAAGCGTAACAGACACACAGACAGAGTTACTTTCGCATTTATAATATTAGTTTGGATTTGGATTATGGAATGCAATAAAGTATTGAGTACCTTTAATTGATTTTACCAGAACTCGAAAGAGTAAATGCGGTCTCGCAAAAGATAGAATTGGAGTGAGGCCTTTACCTGAGACTAGTAAAACCAAAAAAAAACTGTATTTAACAATTCCTCACCAATTTTCGATTCTTACGAAATCCCAAATAACGTTCAAGTGTCAAAATTTACGAGCATTTATCGTTTACATTTTTGCACGAGCGGTTAAATCATTGGCGTCTGCACATTGCGTCAGGGCCGAAGTTAACTTGTATGTAAATACAACAGATTCGTAGTACGGCCATGCTTTGTCTTTCGTAACTTCTAAACTGGGTGGATGCTTGATTTAGTGTCGAAATACCAGTGTTGCTAGAACAGGTGTAGTTTTTGTAATTTGAATAGTGTTATGGGTAGTATTGGCGTTAGAAAGATGGTTTGTTTCGATAATAGTGGGTCTTATAGCAGTTTTGGCAATTGAAACGCGTGTGATTAAATAAATTTGAACATAGTAATGGATAGGAAGGCCAGAAAAAAGATGGACGGCTGGTTTAACGAGCAAAATGAGAGAAAGGGAAGTTAATTTTAACATGACGTCGATAGGACAAAAAGGAAGAAA
The DNA here is from genome assembly GCA_030763345.1 of Mythimna separata. Lineage (NCBI taxonomy): Eukaryota > Metazoa > Arthropoda > Insecta > Lepidoptera > Noctuidae > Mythimna > Mythimna separata. The sequence goes on along the minus strand of CM061173.1, from coordinate 4,694,933 downwards.
AAAACGTGTTGCGCATAACCCCAAGTAAGATTGGACAAATGATAATAAAATAGAAAATATTTATTCAACACAGAAACTACTGTGACTATGACATAATAGCAATAAACTAGAGGTACCAACAGAAAGATAGAAAAAGATTCTACTGATACTGACAGAGCGATACCACGTATTTGGAAAATAATTACGGTCTATATGGGATTGGTCATAGGTCAAAAACCACTACAAAAAATATTTGTTTGTAAACCCATTTTTTTTTAAGATAGAAAACCATCCAATCACTTCTCTCGCTCTAGGGTGGGGATCGGGATCACGTGTCAGACTTTAATTCATGAATCCCCGACCGGTCTCATTGGACCGCGCTGTTATTGTCTTACTATTGTGTCTCGTTTCGCGGGTATTGATAGGTTAACTTACTAAAACTACACCAGAGTTCTTTATGTTACAAGAGCTCGGGTTTCTATTTCAGAAATGCCCCCACTGGGCACTACTGGTACTACTGGGCCAGCAGGCATTGCCTGCTGGGCCCCTACAGTTTTGCTGACATCTCTTTGAGGCGCGTGCAACACTACGCACTGTCCACAACTCCTGCTCGCTCTGGACGACAGGAAATTGTACAGAATACATTACCCTTTATCACACTAAAGTCATTTCAAATATAAAACACAGCCATGAACATACATTATAACCAGGAAACCATTATCTCATAAAAAACGAATCCAATTTTTCCTCAAAGCCTTTTCAGGTGATAATCCTTTTCTGTGCTAACAATATTCGCCTTTGTTATACTGAACCTAAGAGTTACTTTTCCGTGTATGAGTTTCTGTATTACCCCAAATAATATAATCTACTAGGTTTCCATGACAATGAGGAGCGAACAAACCAGATTAAATCTGTATCATCTCTACTGAAATGCCTACTTATTATTTCACACAATGCTCCATGAAATGCGGGAGTTGTCAGTCTTTTACGGTCCCGAAAAGGACACAATGAACACGACCCTTTGGGAAAGTTATAATAGTAACTATATAACCATTTTCTTGTATTAATAGATTTATTTTTATAGCCTCTTTTTTTATGATGTGAATGTGACACACTATAGACAGCGCAGACTCATAGATTTTTTTTAATACTATTCTCCTTACCAGGAATTAAGCGGGAACTACATAAGACCGACGCCGACGTAGCGTGGATCTAATTTAGCTCTACAACAAATCTAGTTGCCTTATAAAAAACATGGAGATGCAGCCAAATACGCGTACGTGGCCTACGTGTGCGCAATGTATTTCTACTCTGACTCCTGTATTGTGATGTGTTGAGCCTCGGTGAATTATCCCCCACGGTTGGCGATCGATTGGCGGCTGCAATCGCCAGCAGAAGATACCGTTCTCTTTTCGGAGTGAGTGGATGCACCCAGAACTTTTCAGGCCCTTTTTTTTAATTTCTTCTGTAACATAAGTATATCGCAATAACTCGTTTCTGATGTGTGTCCCTGGCTTTGTGGATAACCCAACTTGCAATAATCGCTCCTCAACTTTGCAAGCCATAATCGTAACCGCGACGGCTGTGTAACCACATAAAACTGCGGTATTGTGAGTTATGCGAGCTACGCATGCCGTACCTACTGCCACTTAAGTTTGGTGATTCTTCGGCCTATGTCGATCATCTTGGTTCTCTTATAGTCATCTTCATTCATGATGCGATCACGCAAGAAAACTCCGAATATAGCCCTTTCCATTGCCCTGTGAATGACTTTAAGCCATCTGAAGAGGCCTATTGTGAGTGACCACGTTTCAAACCCATTATATCATCACAAGCAACACGTACTGGTCATAGACTTTCGTCTTGAGACACTGTAAATACAAGCGCGTAAAGTACTCTCATTTTTCACACTAGCAGTTTAGCACACATAACTTTCTTAAAAGAAAACGTATGTACGTATAAAATGTGAGACAAAAAAGTAAATAATGTTATTTTAACAACAATGTATCATATAATTTAGTAGACAACGTTTCAGTCCCAACTTTAGACATTATTTTTAATTGGCTTAATGTAAAGTTTGAAATTAAAACTAATGTCCCACTAGGGTTGAAATTACTAGGATAATGTGTAATATTTTCACACATAAGACTATAAGTTTTCTCCATTAAATTATCATCATAACAAACAAGATTTTAAAAGCACGCCAAGACAGTTACGATATTTTACTAATTTTAAAGTTTTTTTTATTTTACTAGTGCGCCTCACCATCAACGATTGCATTACATTTATAACAATAAAAAAAAATTGTGACTGATTTTCCAAATTAACTTATCTCAAGTTATAAGTCCTTGGTCTATCTAAGTGTCTCATTGAATGGAACCACCTTAGGGAAATAAAAACGCGCCAGCGTTTAAATCTTTTAGATAAGATGGTCAAAAGTGAAATAGTTTTTTTTTTATTCTTATAAACTAGTGCTTCTCCACGAACCATCTGATGGTAAGCAGTGATTCAATCGTTGACGCTGAGGCGCACTACTTTATTAAGAGCTTATTTATTATAGCCTTGAAAACACCTAAATTAGTTCATCACCCGTTGGAGCACTCTAAATTCTAGTTCCTTCGCAAACTACACAAGACTATTCCAAAGTCGTCACATCTAGTAACTCTATCTATTACTACCTAACTGCCTGCCCCTCCAGTCTTTGCCAATGCCAAGTAATAAATAAGGGTATCGACCCCTAAACCTCAAATTAACTATGGAATAAAAAGGGACGCGCAACGCAACACTGTGAAATTGTCCAGCAACATGTCGTGCGTTACGAGAATGCATCGTAAAATATTAGGGGGCAAGTTACGGGACACTGGACAACGTTGCATCCTCGTAGATTGAGTTTTGCGCACCATGTTGGGGGTCAATTTGTCGCCTTATGTATCTGAACCTGTATTGTTTTGATCAACTTAAGTTGTCAAAAAATATAAGGCCTGTTTTAACATTTGTCGTCGCGACGTAACTAGTTAAGAAATAGAACATAAGAATACTCGGATCATATATTATTTAACTCGACAAAAAAGACCGGTGATTTTTAACGTTTGAATCCCCAACCGGTCCTATGAGACCGCGCTGTTATTGTTTTACTATTGTGTCTCGTTTCGCGGGTATCTGAGTAATTAAAACATTTATTTTTTTTAATTTTAATTATTACTTTATTGTTTCTTTCACTTTCGTTTCAAGTCATGTTCTAAGGTTTGTCTCAAATATCAAAAAGAGCCTTTTATTTTGTGACAACTTTACATATACTCAAATTTTACAGCTTACCTCGCCAATCCAAAAAGAACTTTACAACCAACAATTTGAACACCAATTTTCATTGAGAATTTTTTCGCAGTACAACAATAATTGTTCAGTAAATATTAACTATTCTTTTTACTCTCAAGATCCCCTCGCAAGTGAAGGTCGGTCAGTAAGTCAGTGACTTGCGTACCTCCTTTTGTTGTCTTCCAACTAAAGGGTATTCCACATTCCTGGGACCCTGCTGATGAGTCAAAACTACCATATATGTACACGAAGACAAGTAAAAAGCTTCATTAACATATATATTTATTTCCGTGCTGAGCTGTTGAAAAAGAAAGATAGGAACAGGTTTATCAGGCAGTCATGAATTACGATTCAAGTTTTCAATTAATAGTTACTCCGAAGAAAGTTATTTTTAGAACACCGTTCGTAGCTAAATATAGATTCTCTCTTTTATTTATTTACGACTACCTTTTTACCTGAGTTGACCTGAGTAAATAAATTTTCGTAATTACTTCTGTCAAAGATTAAGTACCTTTTACCTCTTCATAATATTTTATTTCAAAAAGAATTAAGTATCTACGATTAAACGTTATTGTTTTTATTTATATTTTAATTAGCTCACGGGCAGATGCTTCCTTGGAATATAAGCTAAGTAATATAATTACAATTTTAAAAATTAGATCCATCCTTAATAAATTGAGAAGGAACGTAATATTTCCATATTAAGTATTATATTTGTTTCAAAAATAACACCTACGACTATGAATTTGTAAGCAGTAACAATTTCGCGAGATAGATTATAATCTAACGGTGTTTATAATTTTACGGTAACATAAATGTAGAATAAAACCTGATATAGTATAAAATGATATAGAAGAAAAGGGAGAGAGAGAGAGGAAGGCAGGACAAAATGGAAGAAAAAATCGTGTTGCACCGACCCCAAATAAAACGGGACAAGGGCAGGAAGATGACGATGACGTAAAACAAAAACTGAAGTTGCATACTAGTACAAAAAGCTTTCTAGAAGTTTCTTGGAATGTTGAAATAGGTGGGTAGTCTGAGCAATTACACGATTAACCGGAGTGCAGCCGCGAAGGCAAACGGGCTCTGTCACTCATCAGCCCGTTTATGAACCGTGAAGTTTTGTGAAATGGCAACATTCATAACTACGATATTTACTTTCTTTTTTCTGAAATATTCTGACGGATTTGATGGATCAGCTCTAAGCAGTATTAAAAAGTTTTTTCAAGGATGGAAAAAGTGTTAGTACATTTTTTTTTAGTGAGATGTAATCGGTAATGGCTTCTGCCACTCTAGAGTGGAGTTAGAGGTCGTGTCAGAATTGTACTGACTATAACCCTCTTGTGTTTTTGAGTAACCCTTCGTGTTCCAGGACCACGGTTACTCTTTAAAAAAATCCCGCGGATTTATAATATAATTTATGCGCGATGGTTTTTAAAACACTAAAATAAAAAAATACCGCACTTATGCCAGGTGACATTAAAGGTTCTATTTCTTGGAAACCGGACAGTTAGTAACAACATACTTACAAATGCATAAAACAAAAAAAGCCTAATAAAAATGGGAGACACATCGCAAGAACAATCGTCCATTCAAATAGGCTAAGTTCAACGTACATAACAAGTGTTATAGTCCTGGAAAATTAAAAAGGCCCTTTTGAAGTAAAGTTTTAAAGAAGGGAAGGTGCATCTAGTCGCGGCTGACAGTACGTACGCAAAACCAGAGTGGTGGTGTGACGTGCACATTCACCTGCGTCCGCGCCGATTCCGCAGTTGTCTCGCGAACGCGCCACAAACAGACGCCATCTTAACAACGGTTTTTTTTTAATTCAAACTTTTTTTTTCTTAGTGTGTGTTGTCAACGGTGACGGATCTTTTTACGCGTAAGTATTTTTTTTGTTTGTTTGTAAAATTTCTTTCCGGCCTGTTAGCTGATGTTTTTTTTTTCGTTTTTCTCTAAATAGGTTGTTTTCGTGTTTTTGCGGAATATTGTACCGAAACTAAGATAACTTTTTGGAGACTGAACTATTGCAATAAAAAAAACCAATGCAGATATTTTATAATACCTATTTATGCAAGATTTTCCTTCTATGGAACATACTAGAAGTAAGGCCGGTTTTTTGCCTAGATATTAGGAGACGTGAACACTATGATACTATAAAAATAAAATCAATAAAGTCTAGTATTTTTGCTGTAATTGGAACCGATGCAACTCAAATTATGTAAATAATGAAGCAGGCAAAAAATCCTGCATCTATTTTGAGACAAGTTGGACTGATATATCGCTTACAGTCTCAGAAAAACTTGGAATCACTTTAAAAAAAAACAGACATTATTAAACTAATAGTATCTATTAAAATCCCATTTCAAATATACTTTATTAGGCAGCATTCGATTTAGACTTTCGTTATTTTTAACCACGTACCTATTTAAGTACACATCGAGCCAGAATAACGGAGCGAACATGTAATAAGTCCTCATATGAGTACAAAAAGCTAGTATTACTGGTATCACACGTTATGTCACGCCTAGGTAACTTAGCTCATAGTGAGTGAAAGTGAGGCAAGCGCTGCCCATGCGCAGAAGATGAGGGGAAGTCTCACTGAGAACACCGAGTTTCCTTATTACACTTACGTGCATTTATAAGTACCGACACATACGATTATCTAATGTGTTACGAACTTATGACTGTTGTTGTGTGGCTGGTTTTTTTGCAAGATGTGTAAGTATGTAATAAGTAAAAGTTATGCCTGTATAAGGTCTTGAACTTGATCGATTTTTGCCAATTTTAGGTCAGTTTTTAGAGTTCTGTAAGTCAAAAGGAAAAACGATACCTTATAGGATCAGTTTGTCGTCCGTCTGTTTGTGTGCCTGACCCTTTACTTCGGGTATCGAGTTGAAATTTAAACTATAAATTATACTTAAGTCTGCGGTCCCTTAAAGCTGGAAAAAATCTATCTTCTACGTAAATAAACGAAAAAGGATACAACCTAAGAGGTTGTATCTTATTTCGTTAACAATCGAATTCAAAAAAACCTATATAATTATTTCGAAACTCTCAAGGGAATCAAAATTCACAGGCTACTAGCCCGTTGACCTAGAATCCTGAAATTTGGCACAGGTATATGAATAAATCTGAAAACCGTTTTTTTAACCAAAAAAAAAAAAAATTCGATTCGGAAAAATCTTCGAGACTCCATTCGGGCATTATGCTACTTACCTACATAGGTTTTTGTACGGAACCCTCAGCACGCGAGTCTGACTCGCACTTGCCCACTTAATTTTATGAATCATTAATTGATTGACGTTAATTTCAAGATTTATTAAAGAAATAAGCCTGAGGCTAAACTGGTACCGATGACAGAAAAGTTGTGTGGAAATCAGTGGTCATGGTATGGCCGTGTAATGTAGAGAAATGAGGAAAAAGTGAGAAAAGTTTTCAATGTCTGTAAAAACATAGCTGTAAGAGAAGGACGATGACATTGTGGATAGAATGTGTGAAAGTTGATATGTCTATATCGGGAGACTATTTCGGGAACTACTAAAATGGATAGTAATGGAAAAGTTTGTAAAATAAAAAAAAATAGTATTGGTATATCAATTAATATTATTTGTGAAATGAGAAATAAATGGTATTAAGAGGTATTATTATTGAATACTATCTTCATACAAGTTTGTTATGTATTAGGTTTATTAATAGCCTCGCATTTTACCGCTGTATAGGTTATAGAACTGTGCTCCTTCAAATGTTAATATTTTTTGCCAAACTTAGTTCTCGTCTTTGGTAAGTTTATCTCATACGACGATGGAGCAAGCTTGCCTTTTTTTTTAAAGTTTATATAAAACTAATGCTTGACTGCGATCCCACCTGATGGTAAGCAATGATGCAATCTTACATGGTGAGGCGCACCAGTTTATTAAGAGCCTAGGTGTTGTACAGAGTCCGACATAGAATTCCACATACGCTGGGATGGCCATCATATATTAGTGGCACATCCCCGTATATGCAATGGAAAAGTTCAGAAAAAGAAATATTGGCCAATCCAAAATAAATTGGGATAGCGGCACTAAAAGATGATACTGAAAAGCCTTTAAGCTCTAAAAATAAAGTTAAGTTCAGTTGCATTTCCCATTTTATTTTTCTGTGTAAGTCCACCTTTGTACAGTGTCTCTTACTAGTACGAGTAATATAGTTTTGATAAATAAATCCTCTTACTGGGGAAAACAGCTCACATACAGCAAACACGCTATTAAAATTGTATAGATATTTTGTTTTCTATTGCCTATTTTTTTCCATCTTCATCATTTCTTTATTCAACCCTTTTCTGTCAGAAATCATGAAACAAACCCTCCCATTCTGGGTGGAGCAAAAGGACGTGTCAGACTATTACTGACAAAAACCCACCCGTGTTCATTCAGTAGCTCTTTCCGTTCCAAACCCACGGTAACTCTTCAGAACAATCTCACAGTATATATCCTACCCAACCAATACCATTCGATAGTTCCTCAACTTAGCCCATGAAATCCAAAGTAGATATAAAGTTAGACTCACTTTATGGAATATTCTGTAACGGTACTAAGCATAAAATATTTCTTATCTCCATAACGGATGAACTAGAAGTATTAGAACTAGCGGTATAGACTATTTCAGTCTAAAAGTGATACTTTGCGACAAAGATTAGAAAATCGATAAATATTGACGATTAGCTTTTACCAGCGGCATCGTCCGCTTAAAAGTAGGTTTCTCTGTACAAACTTTGGACCCCCGTTTCGTCCTCTTAGAGGGTGAATTTTAGGAAATCCTCTCTTACTCGTAAAAGGAAACCATGTAGAAAACTTCTCATTTCTAGGTCGTGTAGCTTCGACGGCGTGTGTGTGTGTTTTTTAGGTGAGAAATCCACCTTAACGTTTGAATCCCCAAGCGGTCCTATGAGACCGCGCTGTTATTGTTTTACTATTGTGTCTCGTTTCGCGGGTATCTGAGTAACTAAGCAAAACGGGAGAGCGTGTCAGACTTTACTGACTAAAACCTACTCCTGTTCCTTCTTTCGTTCGTTTCGTTCGTTCCAGGGTCCCGGGTTGTCTTTTGCACAACCCACGGCCCCAGGCTTTAACCTATCACATACCCGCAAAACGAGACATAATAGTAAAACAATAACAGCGCGGTCTCATAGGACCGGTCGGGGATTCATGAATTAATAGCAGTCAATCCAATTCGCCTTTTATATGTTAAGGTATATATCTAATATGAACAGAATCACTGTTATGTTAATCTGTATAATTAATTACCTACAGAACGGTACAAAACTTGAATTATTGTAAAAACTGGTAGTTTAGCAATTCAATAATAACTGGAATAGTTGGTTCGTGATATAAGCTCAGGTTTGACACATAATAACGATTAATGAACATCGTTTTGTAAATTGATAATGCCATTATTAATAGTTGCATTTGTTTCTTTTTTGCATCAATCAATTTCAAAATGGCATGTATATGATTATCTTGAAAACTCTAGTTTTGATTAAAGGTTTATCCTTCATGACCACTAAAAAGTATTTAAGACTGTAAATTTTTACCGATTTCCTTTTACAAACATTTTTTTTTTAATTTTTTTTAATCATGACTTCTATCTAGACTACACAACTAAAATACTTTTTTTTACCAACAGTCGCTAGTAAAACCTTCCCTTTGTTTCGTTTTGAGAATTTATCTTTTGCTCTGAGTGGAGCTTGAGGGCCTGTGTTCCAGTTGCCCTTTTAAATCCAGGGCCAAGGTAACTCCTTTAAATAACCTCTCATTAGAATAGAATATGTATACTTTATTGTACACCAAAATCATAACAAAGTTTATAACACTTACTTAAACCTATGGGTATAATGACGGTCTTATTGCAAACAGCGACATCTATGGACTGTAAGAATTTTAAATAATAAGCGGGTAGTCTGCGGTGTACTGCAATGAAAATTTTAAGTTAACCTATCAATACCCGCGAAACGAGACACAATAGTAAAACAATAACAGCGCGATCCAATGAGACCGGTCGGGGATTCATGAATAAAAATAAATTAAGTATAAAATTTAAGTTTATATTTAACTTATATACTAGACTAAACATGACATTCCGTTTGACTGGCCTCACAGAAATATTAATAAAGACAAATCTATGACTGACCTGTTGGTCTAGTAGTTAGTGGCCATGACTGATATGCCGGAGGTCGTGGGTCCGATTCCCAAGCGAGACAAATGTTTATGTGATGAGTACGATCATTTGTTCTGTGTCTAAGTATAATTTATCTATAATATATCATGTATTTACAAATATATAAGTGTGTTTACCAGTTGTATAGTACTCATACCACAAGCTCAAGCACATGCCAATACAAGATCAAGCAAAGATCAAGCTAGGCACTGTGTTTGTGGTATATTATTATTAATTATTTATTTGAGTTAAAAATATCTAATAACAGAACACTCAAAGATATCATAGATTTGTTGCTATACCTGCCTAGTTAAGCGGTTAATTTTCCTATAACTTAAAAGTCACTTACGGCCGAAATTAATAATCAATCCATCACATATCGGAGATTGAAAAACAAATGCCACCATACAAAAATTTTCATTTTTTCTGTTGTTTCATTTGTTTTTCAATCTCCGATATGTGATGGATTGATTATTAATTTCGGCCGTTAAGCTACCTCATCATAATTTCTCTAAGATAACTTATTTCTAACTTATCCGTAACTTTACAGTCGGCGACAGGTTTCCCGCGAACATTCTCAAGTTGTCCGTTCATTGACTTATGTACAACTTAAATAGGAAACTAAGTATTGACTCCCAACCATTTCTGCTTATGACAACTTTCTATTTTTCTATCACTTCATTCTCAAAGAGAGATAATCTGAAATAGGTTTGATTTTAATTCAAAGGGGAATAGCTGGATTATGCTACAAAATCGTAATTTTTGAAGAATATTTTTCTGGTTTTTCGTATTGGCATTTATTTTTTAATTTCGATATTATTATGAAAATAAAGCAAGTTGTTGATACTGTGACTGTTGACATTTAAGAGAACTAAAGAAAAAAAACGTATGGCATCGACCCCAAATATCACGGGGAGCTGAAAAACGATGAAGGTTACTGATGCAAAAGGTTTCATAAAAAATTTTTTAAGGGTATTCCCCTTTATGGATTCAGGACCTTTCGATTCAGTATTTATTTTTTGATCTTGATATAAAAGAAAAGCAAGCCATTATTAGCGTGACGTTTGACATTTTAGAAAACTAAAGAATAAAACGTGTTGCACCGACCCCAAGTACCAAGAGAAATGGGTAGGAAAACGACAATGTTGACTTATTTTCGCATCATCAAAACAAACTTCGTGATAAATATATTAGCTAGTCCTTAAGATATATAAGGAGGATGGTAGGTCAGAAAGTCCAGTAAATTGACAGTATTACTAGTTGTATGAGCAATGTTGGCCCAGTGGAAACTGCCCAGACTTGCAAGTTGTAGGTAGCGGATTTAAACTCAGCCAGGTGCATTACTATGTGTAAAATTTATTTCATCACGGCTTCTCTCAAAAGGGTGAAGGAAAAGATTGTGTGGAAACCGGCATGTCCCCTCAGTTTGTTTCGGTGTTTCTTCTCAGGGTAGTCAATTAGGAAACACTGGCCTCATCTAGTAACAAAAAAAATCCACCTATTTACAAAATAAATATCATTATCATTTACCGATAATTCAAAGAACCCACTTTATTCTCTATGCTTTTTATAGTCGACACGTCATGCTTGAGTCCTTACTGAAAAGCTTAACTCAGTAGTCTTGATCCTTTGCAACATTATACTCAATAGTGAAGAGTGCTCAAGATCACTCAAGTGATTACTGAGAAGCACATATTCCAACATATGTATGAGGAAACTGTCGACCGGTTGCTTGACCAGGCAATATTTAGCCAACTTAGCCAAGTCCAGTGCGTTAAGTAACGCTAACTTTATTGCAATAGCCTAAGGGAAACGCATACTTGTTGCGTATGTCACTAAACTATTCTAAAATATGCTCGATACCTAATTACAGTGTGTGGAAAAAATATTGTGACATTTTTATTTATAGCTAGCCAACATTCGCTTTGCTGATCTTGTATTGGTATGTCCTTTAAAATTTCACTACACACATAGTTAGGCTGCTTGAACAAGACTATTTGATCAAGTCACTGGATCAAGCAGCATATTGGTGAGTAACCATATCTCATCTTCCTGCCCTGACAAATTTGTTTTTTTACGTGGAAAATCATCTAATGATTTCTGGCATGTCAGACTTTTACTGAGTAAAACCCCGCTCTTGTTCTTACTTTGCCTTAATTCCAGAGATTCACTTGTACTTAACCCATGTCCAGTAGTGCCCTTGTACGTGTGGTATATTCCTTCTACATGTTTCGACTCTAGACTTAAAAAAAAGCCTGAAATAAGCAAAAAGCCATAGCATAACAAGCTACTATGTTTGCTTATTACACTGTCTCACTGTAACTGCCGTTTATTCCAATGACTTATGTTACAGTGTTTGGCTGTTATATTTAACTGTTATTTGTTGTCCAATAATTCTGGCCAACAGTGTATTTTGACCCCATCTTTAAAAGTAGCAAAGGACTCCTTTTCATTTAATAAAATGAAGTTTTATTACTCGTATAAAAGGCACTATCAATAAAGAAAAAAACATACATAAACCATGATAACACGAAAACACTTAAATACACATTCATCTCTAGAACCCATTTCTCAAATAGGCATTCCAATTTCTGAACAATTTAATCAGTGTAAGTGCTGCTATCAAATCTAGCCAAGTTAAGGATCTTGGAAGGCCAAGTCTTATTTCTACTGGAAGGTCATGAAACCCTATCTCCTGGATAGGTTGATGACAAGAATTGGACACAAAAGAGGTAGATCAGAAGGCAATCTACATACAAAGCGCGGTCAAGTAACGCACACATACAATCCGGTCACATTGGTTCTCTAAAAATCGAATGCGAGAATCCCTATGCTTCCTACCGCATTCCCTTAGCCCACCCGGCAAGTGTCAGGAAAGGTCAGCATCTTTGTTATCGATACGCACGTCGATAATTTGGTTAGTTCTCGGTTATTGTTATATTTTTTTAGAACATTATTTCATCGACGCCAAGCGTCAAGTTAATTTGTCCGAGTTGTAGACACCGCTCACAGACACGATGTCCCGGACTATGCTCGCTTGGGCTGTGCAGTGTGCTTGGGCTGAACGGCAGGCGCTTACCCTAACGCGATCGCTGAGCGCGTGTATGAAAACTGAAGTACATTAGACTGCCTTCTGTATCTATTTTGTGGTATTACTTTATACTTGGTTTGTACCAAAGGTCAAGCAAGGGTCCGGCCATGGACCCCGGATTTTTTCACACATTATTATTAAGCCGCATATTTCCATTCATAAACAATTTCATAAACGGATTTTATTTTTTAATAAAAGACTTAGAAACGAGGTTTTTATATTTTACACTCGTATTCAATTAAAAATAGCCATGTTGTGTACAACAAATGAATTATTATTTATTTTCATTAAATCCTTTTTTGTTTTTATCGCATCTTCGTGTAATAAGTTTTCTTTAATAACTTTCAATATTACTTGTAGCAGGAAATAGGTAACTAACTCTATCAAAAACAATTAATTTACTTTATAGCCAATCAGAATTAAATGCTACGACTTTAACTTTCATTTTCTTGCTTTTAATTACTTATTAATCGTTAATTATTTATAGCTTAAACTCTTCCGTCAAATAAAAGTAATATTTTTTCATTACACTACATGACAAAAATACTAACTTAATTATTAGTTAGCATGCTAAATATAATTGATTATAAACTGTCGTACGTTGCTTTACAAACACGCGCTTTTAATCTACTTTATGTATTTTAGGGTTCCTTACTCAAGCGCTGTCTATTACTATTACTAAGACTCCGCTAACCGTCCGTCTGTCGCAAGAACCGGGATAGCTAGACAATTGAAATTTCACAGATGGTGTATTTTTATTGCCACTATAATAATAAGTACTAAAAACCAAATAAAACACATATTAAAGTGGGGCTCCCATACAACAAAAGTGATTTTTTGCCATTTTTCGCTACGAACTGTACGGAATCTTTCGCACACGAGTCTAACTCGCACTTGGTCGGTTTTATTGACTCTAAATATTATTTTTTCACTAAACTTAACACGCAAACGACCAACTAAACAGGTTAAAACAACTAAAATTCCATCATTAACGTATCGTGTTTACAATCGCACATAAAAATTTATATAACAAGTGTAATGACTTATAATTCGTACACATTCGCGCTAGAAATGACAACAATTCATTAGCCGTCATAAAAAACTTGGCGAAAGTATTAAAATAGCTGTTAAATGGTCGTTAGCAGTCGAGAATGTGATGATTTCATTACAGAAATAAAAACGACTCTATACATAATATACTACTTTTGATTACACATATAAAAGCGATTGTATACTTCAATACTATATATTTATGTGTTATGTATGTAAATAGCTGTTTTTATTGTGTAACTACTCATCATCTACCTAGCCTTTTCCCAACTATATTGGGGTCGGCTTCCAGTCAAGCCGGATTTAGCTGAATACCAGTATTTTACGAGGAGCGGCTGCCTACCAGACCTCCACAACCCATTAACTGGGGTAACACGGTACTTCATGGCAAGACTTGGAGTCGCTTTTCTGGCTTCTTTTATTGTGTAACTACTAACTACAGTTTATTCCAATGACTGTTATATTTTAGTGTTATGTGTTGTGCAATGATTTTGGCCTCAAGTGTACTCTGACTTTCTGACCCCATCCGTGAAAGTAACAAGGGGCTCTAAATTATTTAAGACCAAGCAATTTGTTGTCGTCGATCTTTCTTGTCAAGTTGTTGATTTATCTTAAGTCGAGACTTAGTAACAAAATCCGTTTTGGACCTAAAGGAAAGTTATATAAGTTAAACAGAACCGCTTGCTTAAGCACCGACGAATAGGCTTTAGCCTTTGACTTTAGGCTCTGTCAGTTCAAAAAACACTTGTAGACTTTAGCCCGTAGGCTTTAGCCTTTAAGCTTCAGCCTATCCGGTCGGTTCAAAAATCTCCAATGTTCTATAGGTAATCCTCTTCTCCGATATTGGACACCGAAACTTAATTTCGAGCCAAGATAAACGAAACCCAATTTACCGTTAACTTTACTTAAAACTTTTGGCACAAAATGGCCAACAGGCCTATCAAGGTTGATCAAGATTTCAAATTATTTGCATTCAGTTCATAATCCATATTACATAACACTACTTAATATAATCTTTGACGTACATTGCTGGTTATGTTCGATGCTCATTGCGGCATTGTCATACGGAGTCGTCGATGGTGCGTGAATATTGATGGTGTCGATAAAGTCGCGAGGCGGTCAGTGTGCTCGTTACTGGGTTATGTAAGACGTTTTGAATGAATGGAGCGGACTCATGCTTCTTGATCGTGATTAGAATGATCTTAGATTAAAGGCTGATTATGGAGAAATGTTGGCTTGTGTTGTTCAAGTTGCGGGTAAAAAACTGTCTAATAATATCACAGGGCTTCCTTCTTTTTCTTCTAATATACCTACATTTATAAAAATCTCGTGTCACAGTGTTAGTAGGTAGTTATCAAACTACACCGAAGCGCCTTGATCGACTTTCTTGAATGTGTTTGTGTATATTTGGTAAGTCTGAGTATCGTAGTCGTAAGCAATTTTTTCTCTTCTTCCCCTAGTCTAGTTTTTCTTTGTTATTTTTTATGGCAGTAGCTACTACGGTGCGTGTCACAGGTTCGATTCCTGCACGGAACAAATATCTGTATGGCCTACAGATAGATTTTCCGGGTCTAGGTGCTACTGGGCCAAATGGTTTACTGGTTATTTCATCGCCACTGCTCTCAAAACGGTGAAGGAAAACATCGTGAGGAAACCGGCATGTCCTGGAACCAAAAATTCGAAGACATGTGACATCCGCCAATCCGCACTGGGCCTGCGCGGTGGATTATTATCTCTCCTAAAGAGGAGGCTTGAGGCAGTGGGAAATCGTTTACCAAATAACTTTTTTGGATGAAATGCCAGACTTTAACTAACTCGTCATGTGTTCCTTCCGTTACCCTTCGCGTTCCAGGGCCAAGGCAACTATATCGATTTTCGAACATTCCTGCATCCCAACTTTGCATGCCATACATTGACAATAAACAGTTACTCTCTTGTCCGTAAATAAACCACGAAGTAAATAATAATAAAACACAAGTTAACGACCGGCTAAACAAAGTTACATCACAATCACAACTCTTGAATACAAAGTATGAAAAATACTTCAGTACAAGAAACAGTAATTCTCGTTTTGTTTCTTTGTTACTTAACAGAGACTTCCTAAATAAAAGTCTGATGTTTTTTTTGTTTGAAGTCGATTATTTTATTTTGTTAAAGTTGTTTATTAAGTATACTTTATAGTGGTGGCATCCTTCAGCTAAGTCTAAAAAGCGGTGAGGTTCTTTAAAAACTCTAGTACCTATAGAATATAATTATGTGATTATTAGAAGTGTAGCTATATTTAAAAATTTCTCCAGGTTCCCGTCATCCAAATCCTGGTCTGTTGACCATGCGACCATTTGGGAAATATACCCTTTCAAGCAAAAAAAACACCGGGCAAGTGCGAGTCGGACTAGCGCACTGAGGATTCCGTACCACCTTACTTATGAAAACAGTTCAATTCTCAAAGATTTTTCAAAATTCTTTTTTCTCGTGATTTGACTACTTTTCAATTTTCAAATAAGTAATTGAGAAAATAAAATTCAAAAGAAATTGACAAGCTTAGAACTTCCTTCTTTCTTGAAGTCGGTTAAAAACATAATGAACCAACATGTAGCGAGCCCGGCAATTGACGCCAACCGTGAAATAACTCGCTCACTTGTCTGTACGTTTCACTATACATTATTTATAAGACAGTCTAACGTGAAGATACACATACGCTCACATAGGTATGCGCAAACGCACACAATCGTTGTCACACATATGCACATAATAATTACTTAAAGTCCCCGTCACGAGAAGCTATAAATTTTGTAAACAAACACTTTTTACTAAGTAAACATTTTCAATCGACATGAAATAGAGACGGGTTATATGAAAGTAACAACCTCTTTAATTTAGTCGGATCATATTTTAACGACGCAAAGTGTTTATCTATCGTTTTTTGTTTTTTGGTCCGTCGCAGGGATTGTAAACTATCGGGACACCATTTTGAAATAAACGCGTCATTCGAGTTTCGAATGCGTACGAGTTTGTTTCATTGCTTTGCATATATCGCGGATCTGATTGTTATTGTTATAAATCGATGAGATGATTGATAAAACTGTAGACAGCTTCGTGATACATGTCACTGATTCTGACACAGAAATGGAAACAACTGAATCTGACGAATAATTATTCTTAAATAATATACATAATAAGTTAATTAATATTGTTACTTAATAATTTATTAAATCTTAAACAAATTCATTTTTTTTGTTGTTCCAAATGTTGTGAACTCCTGAACACTTGTTTTCGTGACGGGGACTTTATGTATGTTTCAGCCATCTAGCTTAATTAGCCATTCAATAAGCAGGCTAGCCTGCTAACTAAACGGCGCCGTTCAAGTATAGTGGCCTGAATAATATTCGGCCAATGTGTTTACTATAACATTTGGGTTGGGATCTGTTTCACAATCCTAAATAACTTCAAAAATGGAACAGAATTTCTATAACAGTATGATTAAGTGTAGGCTTTTAGTAAAGAGGCTAGGCTGTTGACTGAACGGCTAATTATGCAGGTTCGATGAGACATAAATATGTAATAGGCACCTTCTGCGGAATCGTTTGAAAAAGTTACTGTCTTTCGATCGATCTTACACAGGCTTAGAGGTAAACTTATAATTTTCGTCGACTGTACCTGCATCGCATGCGTGAACATTGCCCATGCAGAGAATCATTACACACCATTGTATTTGTATGCGAAACCCTACTTTACCTATTTGGTATAGAGGTCAAAATAGCAGGTCAGTGTATGACAGAAATAAGAATGTGTTTCAAAATCGGAATATTTGATATCGATTGTGAATTTGATAGAACGAACTAACAGTATTAAATTTGACGTCTGTCACTGGAAAACGGAGTCACAGAGAAACGTAAGTTTTATATTGGGAAATCCAATATAAAAGTTTATATTTTTTTTTCCAAATCAACATTATTTTTTATACTATTATATATATTATATATGTAAGTATTTCAACCCATAAGTTATTTCTAAGTTTAGCGGATCAAAAGAAACTTTTCATTACTTAATTTTTTTTTAGTTCCTAAAATGAATGTTAATTGTATAAATAAATTACTTATTAGTTATTATTTGTCTGACATATGCTTTTTCTCTTTATATATATATAAGAATATAACGAAGAATACTTAATTAATAAACTAAAGTTTTACGTACACGAACAAAGTAAATAACTTATCTTTTTATAAGCCTTTGACTGTGGTCCTATCGTTAACAGCAATGTCAACGAGACCACCTTTGAATAGCTATAAATAAAATTAAATAACTAAAAAATCTGAAAATACATTTTTACACTGAAATACAATGAACCCGTGGTTCTCAAATATAACTTTCCACAGCCTAAATACTTTTTCACAAAAATAAATCTCCATTTAATATTGTGAACACGAGAAAATCTCATTTACAAAAATCTTTTATGAAATTAAATTCGCATTTTCGTACGCACACTGGCAAATTAAATTAAATATTAGCAGAACTGAGCTAAAATAAGTGAGATACATAGGTACCGAAAGCAACTACTTACTCCAAAACAGCAAATATCTCAGAAGAGACTACTTAGCGAAGCCAAACTTAATGAAAGGCCAAGTCTTTGCCAAGTTTACAACACTGAGGCCAAGTTTAAAAGAACATACTGTTGATTGTACACTGGGGTGGAGTTTTTTTTTGGAAGGGTTATCATCAAAATGACTTTTCCCGCTCTTGGGCGAAGCGGAAGGGCGTGTCAGACTCTTACTGACTAAACCCCACCCCGTTCCTTCGTTGCCTTCGATCTGGGGGCCATGGACTTACCTTTCGGAATTTCATTGTTTCTCAGAGGAGGGTGGAGTGGATCGTCAATGTATGGTAAAAAAAAAAGTAATTAAGCTTGAATACCTGCAAAAAGTTGCGTGAGAGCAAGATAATAACAAATGTATTTTTATTTTATTTTTAAAATGTAGTTTTTAGCCCTCTACCGAAGTTTAAATTTCAATTTTTAAATAAAAATAGAGTTTCGAGAGTTCCACCGTACTGTGTACCCTTCAAATTATTGCTTGGCTAAGCCGACAAGTTGCCAAGTCGGAGCACAAAGCTACCTTTGAACCGCTACGCACTAAAGACTAATGGGCAATTTGGCCGATTGATGTATATGCCACCGGAAAACTGCAAACGCCAGAAATTGTAAACTGTATTTTCTAAATAAGACAAGGTGGCGTTGGAATTGTAATTTATCGTATATAAAACGATTTTTTTTTGTAATAAATCAAGAAATTATAAACCAATAAAGAATGCAATTTTCCAGTGAAATATATATCCAACCATCCACGATTACCAATCATATGGGATGCGCGAATGTGTACCCTGGGGCCCTGGAACGAAGGCAAAGAAGGAACAAGAGTGGGTTTTAGTCAGTAAAAGTTTAAAATGCCTGCTCCGCCTAAGAGCGAGAGAAGTAATTGGATGATTCTACCTATAAAAAACCATTACCTACCAATCATATAGAAACAAGGTTATTTCGGTGAAAATGAAGCCTAAAAACAGGGGCTTTCGTATGATATGCGTATATTTTGTATGCTAAGACTGACAGATCAGTTTTCATACAAATATGCCCATCATTATTTTCTGTCACAAAGTGTTAGTGATGCGAAAAGTGTCGAGACTTTTATCGTTAAACTAAAACGGGTCTTGACTTCAAAGATGAAACTGATATTGTTAGTCCAGAAAAATCGATGCTTTAGTGCAAGTGTTTGCATCTAAGATTATCACCAATCTATCTACGTTTTTGACATTAGCGTGCCTAAGAAGAATATTTAATAAATGTTCATGGACGATCCAGAAAGTGTTATGATTTTTTTGAATACAGTCTTTCCTTTACAAAAAGTGATGCATTTTTATACGGCCTAGGCTAAAGTAAATTTCCCTTGCAGTGTGACTGCAGACGAAAATGTGCTTCTATAAATTTCATCAAAATCCGTTCAGCCATTTGGGAATTAAAAAGTAACAAACATACGCATAGGAACTCACACAACATACATACTTTCGCCTATACGAGTACAATGTTAGTGTGATAAGCAATCAATGATAGTTACAGTGTTTTGCTTAACTTCACATCAGGACAGCTTCTAATGTTGTATAAAGTACAGGTCCGATCGTGTGTGGAGTACTGCAGCCACATATGGGCTGGAGCTGCAAAATGCCACCTGGCAGCTTTGGACTCAGTGAAAACGCGTGCTAAGAGGCTAATTGGAGATCCAGATCTGGTTAAGACCAATTTACAAAGCCTTGAGCACAGGCGTAGGGTAGCCAGCCTATCGGTGTTCTACAGGATGCATTTCGGAGAGTGTGCGCAGGAATTGCATGAGTTAATTCCGCCATCTCATTTTACCATCGGACAAACCGTCGTACGGCGAGTATCCATCCTTACGTTGTCAAAACCTGCACGGTCCGGACAAAGCGCTTTAATTCGTCGTTTATACCGCGTACATCAAGGGACTGGAACAATTTGCCTGCTGCGGTTTTCCCGTCCGATTATAATTTAGATGTCTTCAAGGCTAGAGTGAATAGGCACTTAATAAGCTAGTGAGCCTCACCATCAACGCAGTCAAGCTCTAGTTTATAAAAATTAAAAAAAAAAAACGTTCCCAAAACGTTCGGTGTGTATAAAGTAGTATGTCACTATGTTCCGGTACCGCATCGTCATACGATTAACCGCCGCCCAACATGATTAATTAGTTTTGAACATTCAATTTCGCGTCACAGCCCAAAAAGGCATCGACAATGTCACATCATTTTTGAAGCCTGACATTTATTTTTAAATTTAATAACGCGGTTATTAAAGCTTTAGGGTTGAAAAGGACTCTTTTATTAAAGCCTTCAATATTCGATATCCTCTCTGAACAGAGATTAATTTTAGTAAAGCTGATGACGCATCTATTTTTATGTACGAGTATTTACGTACTAGTTGCTGCCAGCGGTTGCGCTCGGGTGAATGCAGAAAATTCTTTCAAAAAACTTTACTTCTGGGATAAAAATTATCGCATTGCTATTCCAAGATATAGTCTATTTTTATGCTGAATTTAAAGCAATTGCGTGCAGTCAAGTTAATGTATTGTATTTAAATATACCTACTTAAATGTATTATAAGCTTGCCCTTGACCACTACATTACCTGATGGAAAGCGACGATATGGCCTAAATTTAACCTATTTAATCTTGACTTAAAGATCCCTTTCTTATACATAGATATCCGCAGATATCCATATGGCCGTTTCTTAATTTATAGAAATAGATACGAGTATAATATTGATATAAACCTGAAAAGCAAAGGGCAACATAGGTGGGTTTTAGTCACATGTCTTCGATTTTTTGGTTCTAGCGCTTCAGTTTCCTCACGATGTTTTCCTTCATCTTTTTCGAGAGCAGTGCTGATAAAATAAATTACGCAAAGTAAAGCCCTTGTCTGTGTTTGAACCCGCCACGTATCATTCGTTTGGTCAAATATTCAATTACTACACTCGCTCTGGGTGGAGCGGAAGGGTGTGACTTTTACAGACTAAGATTCACTCCTCCTTCTTTGGCTTCATTCTAGGGCCCCGGGATTCATTTTCACATAGCCCATGGTCAGACCACTGCTCACATAATCATAAATACTGGTTTTTTTTTTTACTGCTACCCTAATCTAACTTATAATTTATGCTCTCTATATAATATTCAGTTATCCTGTCAATCAGGCTTTGTATAAAACATAGTGGTTTATATACATAATGAATATTTAATATTTGCTCGGAGCGTTTATCAATTTCAATAGAAATTATGACGTGCATAATTAATTTATTACCATCAATTAACTAGGGTTTTGTATTAATAGGTTTAAAATTTAAACAGTCCATCCATTATAATATGCAAATATTTGTTTGAAAGAGGGAAATGTACCGCTATTGTATCCATAGATATTAGTTTTTATGTATTGTTACTTTTTGGTGTACAATAAAGTTTATTCTATTCTATGTACTTATGGTCTGTTTTTTAAACCCTGAGACTGAATTGACACAAGTAATGTCAAATTTACTATAGGAACGATGACAATTCCTTTGTGTTGTAATGTCATTTTAGTCTCAGGGTTTAAAAAACAGACTATAGATATAATTATTTTACTTGCGTTTGTCAGTGCGTTTGCGTATAAACAGATATTATTCCACGTTAGAACTCCCATTATGAAAGAACACTTATTTTTATTAGATTTCTTTATTATAAATACAATGATATAACAAAAAATACAAAACATGATGAAAACCATTGATTATAAATGATTAATTACAAAAATTATAATAGCGTACCTTGAATATAAAGTTTATTTGGACTTACAATTGAAAGTCAATCCGAAGATATCAAACTTCATAGTATCAAATTTTACAAAACGCCTATTTCTTAAGAAAGAACCTGATATTACAGTTAAAAAAAATGAATCTACCATAATAGTAAAGGCTGGAACAGACCTAACGTTTGCCCGGTTCATTTATAAGCGAAGTACCCACTTTCTTGAATATTTAAAAAGATCATTTAACTTAACCGACTGAAACTAATCCTGTAGAAGTTTAATTAGAAACCTTTTAGTTCTATCCAATAAAGTTTTGGCTTGGAAGATTAATCTGAAAGGTTTAGGACCAATTACGACCACGACTTAAATAACACAGATAAATAAAACAGAAAATAAGTAATCTTGATTGGGACAAGTATTTATCATATCTTAATTAGTTAAGATCTAACTTCTTGTATTTTAAGAGCAGCAACTCTCACTGGTAACGGCCCCGACTTACAAGTTGTAGGTCTCAGGTTCGAACCCAGCCGGACGCATCACTATGTGAAATTTATTTCAACTCCACTGCTCTCAAAACGATGAAGGAAAAAATCGTGAGAAAATCAGCATGTCCTAGAACCGAAAATTCGAAGGTGTGACATGTACCAATCTGCTCTAGGCCCGTGTGGTGGTTTACGGCCTATTCCCTCTCCTAGAGTGGAGGCTTGAGCCCCTTGATAGTGGTCCTTGGGTAATGGAAACATTATAAAGCTTCCTGTTCAGTGTTATAGTATCTTACAGGACCTGTTCCAGGCTAAAAAACTTAGAGTTGTTATTATTTACTAGCAGCTGCCAATGGCTTCGCCCACATGATAATAGACGCACGGGGCACGGCGTCTGTCGGGTGGAGAGGCATTGCTGTGGCGGAATACTCGGCTAGGCTATTTAACAAGTTTTGTCATCGACACGCTAAGAAAAAGAAAATAGAAAATATAGAAGATGGTAACAGTAATAATAGAACGAACATGATGAATCATGCCCCAACCGCTTCCACAGGAGTGGCCCCGATCGTCAGAAGTCACAGGGTGATCCTTGGCCTAGGCGTGGGCTTTTGGACGACGAACAATGGTTAGCTCGTCGTCCGGCCGTCCAGTAAGTACCGAGGCCGAGTTAACGACGACGCGTATTTCGCGCATGCCTTTAACGTTTGAATCCCCGACCGGTCCTATGAGACCGCGCTGTTATTGTTTTACTATTGTGTCTCGTTTCGCGGGTATCTGAGTAATTAAAGAGATACCAGCAAAACAGTAAGGGCCCAGCAAAGCTGATGCCCGCTACAACCACGGGGAAATTCTAAACAGGGAAACCGTAATCCTAGAACGTAAAGGGGATCTGAAGGACCCATGTGAGTTTTATTCAGTAAAAGTCTGATATATATATCGCCCTCTTACTCCACCTTGAAGCAGGAAAAGTCATTAAAGGAATTCAGACCCCATAACAATTTTCTTATTTTTTTTATTTATTGATATAAACTAGTGTTTTCCACATAGCAACTCCATCATTAAACGCTAACAGTGCACATATTTAGTTTCGTTACAAATACCAAGAGAAACTGCATATAAATATTTATGCGTTTATACGATTGTATTCACCTTCCAAACCAGTTTGCCCAGATTCTAAGGCCGTGCTTATAACCTAGGCAAGAATGTATGATAAGCAGGTTCTTACATAATAACAGATACACGCCCAGGTGATTGTGGCAAAAACAATTGGTATAAAACTGGTGGACCAAGCTATTGGTGTTGGGTTGGGTGCCACTGATTCTGGTATTCGAAAGTTGTAGAGGTTGATTGAGTACAGACTCTGACAGGGAATTCCACTTCTTATCTGTACGTACAATGAATGTATTCCCGAAAAGATGTTTTTACCCCAAAAAAAGAAATGCCATGGATAGTTTTGGCCATTTCACTGACGGATACAGAAACCTTCGATTGGTGATACATTTTTTCATCAGCTATGCACGATAAGAAGTATTTCGGTCATTGACCCTAATGCTTGACACCGAGGAGTACAATCGTAACTTCTAAATCTTATCTGACTAATAAATCTCATCAGATTTGCTACAATACAAGGAACAGAAACCTTGATCTTCATACTGACCCGTATGTCGTGATATGAATTAAACCAGCATTTTCTTCTTTTTTTCTCATTGCAATCTTATTTTAATTTCAATACAATTTAAATTTAAGCAGAATTATACCTACTAAAGCTGCATTTTCTAAAGTCAGGAACGAACGCTTACACTGGAGATATAGGTACTTAAATTAGGACATAGCTTGTAGTCTGTAGTTTGAGTGCCAGAAGTCACACAGTTTATGCACGGACAGCTTACACTTAGCCTAATCACAGCAAGTAATGTACTGACACAACAAACTGATAACCCTGTATATATCACTCCATTTATATTAGGCTTAAGTATGAATAAATAATTTAAATCCTATGTCCGATAACTGACTGGCAATCTCGATTGTGAAATGAAACGAGAATCTTACCTGTACTTACGACTTCCGCCGCTCAAGACCCAACAATTCCAATCCTGTACCGATCTCAACATCCGATCCTCGGAAAATTCCACTAACCCAATAGCTAAGTATGAGCACACAGCCTAAGTGCCCAATCAAACAGCATCTAAACATATTCTCGGAATAAGTCCGGCCGCATACCTTACGACAACTCGCCAAATTCGGACGACGCGAGACTGTAAAATCCTTTGCGTAATACGGACTAATTGTGTGCTTTCACCTGCGAACCTACGAGCTGCGCATTGCGATCTTGCGTCAGTCGCATCATTTTTTGTCGAGGTCGGGGAATCATCTGATGCAACGGTATCGTGTGAATCGCATGTGCGACACTCTTACGACAATGTGAACCGATCTTGTGATGTAATCTGGCTTTATTGTTCTGGTGTGATGAATGGGCGATTTTGTACGGTTTAGCGTCGTTTACGTTTAACGCAATGCCGTCGTAAATATTAATTTGATGTGTGTTGAAAATATGCGGGTCAGTCGTTATAGTTTGTTTTAAAAACGTTATATGTTTATTGGATTGCACTAAGGGTCATTATGTTGTAATATACAATATAATAATATGTAGCTTTATTACAGTGAAATGTAGGACGTATGAATAACAATTTACAATATAGAATGTGTTCTGCATATACATACTTTTGCGTTACCTACGACCTTAGGGCTCCCTCACTCTGCTCATGTCACGAACCTTCAGATTAATTTTGAAACTATATCTACAACTTATCATGACGAGCAAACTTACTACTCAGAAGTTTGTTTTATTTAGTACTCTCAAGGCTGCAGGATTGTCCCGAATAATAACCACGTCTCTTTAATTGAAGGAAGACGAGTGGGCTTAGTTATATTATACCTATTATTTTTACGAACATTAATTCATTAATTCTCATTTGAAGGAACTTATTAAATTACTGTTTCTGGGAATAAGCTGGATGCGAGAAGCGTAGGACCGGCCGTTGAGGATTAGAGAAGGTCTATCTATATTGGGCTGCAGGACTGCACAAGTATACACAAAGCAAAACTTACCTACTTATACACTTACATAACATAGATAATTTTAAAGTTAAACATACATAATTATAATATCTCAAATACATAATTCCACGTAACCTGATAGCTACCTGTCTTTCGGCAAACATTCTCAAACGATGACTCACAGAAATGATCACTAAATCTCTTAGTAGCTATAATCTAATTAAATAGAAACTCTTACAATCTAGAATTATAAAATTAATGAGCTGAATGGCGCAGTTTTCTAGACACATTCGAGACTAGACTGTGAGTACTTTCTATTTTGTTTTAACGTCTAGTTTCTAGTTACGAATCGCTAACTCATGTTGTTTACGTGCTTAGTTTTTTAGTTTCACTTGAGGTGAATGCACCGGGGTTTTTTTTTGGTTTTCGTGGGCAACCTACCACTACTTGGACTTTTGGGGCAAACACCAGGGAATTTGAGATTCTTACTACACTAAAACCACCCCAGTGATCACCATCCGCATGTGGAGGGGGGCCCCATAACCTCTTAAAAGATCACCTTGGAACCCCCTATGTGCAACGCCTGTTAGGGCACATTCCTGAGGAGACTGTAAGGTGTCTCCCCTGAGTTTCGTTGTGGCAGTTCCCACTATTTCACGACTTTTGACCTCCCGTCCTTGTCACACATTTGTGAGACTTTTGAAATTAGCTTTATTATCGTCACTTAACCTATAACTAGCGAATGGTCAAGACGCTCCCAAAGATGCCTATTTTTGTCAAATTATGATAAGTAGTTTAAAGGTTATATAGAAACATATACACCGTGTTTTAGACATCAACGCACAAACGACTCCCCTCCCCCGTGGTCGAATTTTTCAGCGATTCCATACCTACAGTTTTAAAAAAAAGTGCAGGTTATTTTTAGTTAGTAAAAAGCCAACGATAAATTCTTCCACGAGGTTCAGAATCACACATATACTGGATGCCTGGTATTCGTTTATGCGTCGATATCTGACCAACAGTGTTTACAATTATTCATACGGATCAAACTCATAACTCCTCTTTGGCTTCACTGTAGTTGACTACACAGAAGTCGAAGTAGTTAGTATGTATTTAACTAATTAATTAAGAGTCAAGAGCTTATTGCTTTAGATCTGTAGAACTTATTTTATTGGCTTCTTTAATTAAGTATGCACATTCAACATGCGAGTAAGGAGCACTGCATAATATCAGCTTTCGTAATTTCCTAGAAGTTGTTAGTTAAATGCTTGTGGGATTAATTATATAATTTAATTAGCTTGCAAGAATTCGTTCTCAAGCGCTGCACTTTTTTTGTTTCTTTTAGAAAACAACTTATTTATACTTTCTCCAGTGGTTGAAGTAATTAGTATTAGTAGTCCTGAGTTGAGCTTTACGAATACTGAAAAATGCTTGCACTGACTGGACAGGTTCACTCAAATCTGCATGGTTCTTTCCTCAAAAGACCACCTCAGACACTAATTTGCTGGGGTGTGAATGGTTCTAATGTGATTTGAGTTTTACATATTTGCTGTAAGGACTTTAAAAGAGACTTTGATCCCTGAGTTTGTTTCGGTGTTTCTTCTCAGGGTAGTCAGCTTGGAAACAGCGGCCTTATCTAGTTTAAACTGACGAAGAGTTGACGTGTAAAATAGTTTTATAAAACCTATTTGCAAAATATGTAACTATCTGATGAGCTGATGAGTCGTAAAATACTCCAATAAGCAGTACAATTTACTGACTAAAACACACCTGTGTTTCTTCAGTTGAAGTCGGCACACAAAAAAGCGTTCCACGGTCAGAGTAACTCTTTCGATCATTCTTGCATCACTGCACTGTAAAAATTCCTAACTCTTAGTTAATCACAAGCTCCATTGTCGACCACATCATAGCTTACCATGAGACGTATTAGTAGTCAAACACGAGCCTATCTATAATAATTAAAAAACAAACATATTTGGCTTAGAAATATTTAGTATCACGAATCTACACCGAGTCCATCAATCTAGCAGGAAGCGAATGCTCACATGATTTAGTCAACTCAACACAGCCAAGAGCTGGCAAATTGACAGCCATGTCAATTTGCCTGAAGGAGCCATTCCCTTCACTTAAGGAGCACTATGGAAGCCATCTCAGGTATGGTTATTGTCTAGGTTCTACCTAGTTTTGGTACATAGACTGCTGGTGTATTGTTAGTACCTATGCTCAATTCTCCTTCAAGCACAGTCGAGGTAATAATAGGTTCTTCACCTCAATCGAAAAACCTGTGTTTGCTCCATACAATCGGCAATGACACTCGGTTGCTAAATAATAGGTGATATTAGACGTTGAAAAATAAAGACAGACATACTAATATTATAAAGAGTTAAGATTTGTATGTCTATATTTTTGTTTGTAATGAATAAACTTCATGTATCCCCGACCAGTCTCATAGACCGCGCTGTTATTGTCTTACTATTGTGTCTCGTTTCGCGGGTATTGATAAGTTAATAACTACTAGACAAATTGTAAAAATTCCTTAGAGTCGAGGTAAAAGGTTAAGATTTTATCAAAACGGCACATTTCACCTCTTCTCTAGCTTAGAGAGTTATGTTATCTTTTTAATGAGCATTAACCTTAAAAAGTTTTTTTTTTAATTTCAACTAGGTACGCAATGGCAAAAATTTAGAAAAAATGGGTTTTAAAATATTAAAACATAGTATTCTGTGCTAGTGCTCTGAAACTATATTACAACAATATATTACACATCCTGACTCCTGTCTTATTAAAAGAGGGTAGGAATTTGAAAACTGACGAAGCTCTTACACTCTCGACTGTACGTTCATTAGGTATGTACGCAGTCGTACGTATTGCGTAGGTGCATTTACAACCACACATAATTGGACCGTGGCGAGGCGACTTAAGTCAGACAGATGTGCCTACTAATAAAGTTTTCGTCACCTGGGACTGTTGGCTGGGGCTTGGTTAATACGGCCTACTGTAAGTTGGGTTGAGACAGTATTAAACTAGAAGTTTAATGAATAAACCATTTTTTTTTAAGCTCAGATATCATCAAAATACTTATTCTGTTCTAGGGTAGAGTGGGCGTATAAATAGTTTGTATAATAAACATAGGACTGGAGTCGATAATTAACTTATTTCAGGAAAATATACTCGTATACTCAGTTCCAAAGCAGCGGTTCTATTTTCCACTAAAAACGACCATACAAATACAATTTCATATCATTTCAAAGCAAAACATAATTACATTGAATTTCAGTCAAACGGACGTTTGTGGGACTACATCTTGTTGCTATAAATAACCTACTACTATCTGTATTTAGTATGATTCTGACTATACAGTGACAATATCACGAAAATGTAACATTTATGCACATCTAATGACACTGTAAATACATTTCAGTAGCCTCCCCTGAAAACCAGTTCAATTTTGAACCTTATAACTAAAGTTTTAAGTTTCAATAGGACAGTATGTCTGCTTAACGTACGTGTATACAATTTTCGACGTTAAGGTAAACACGAGAAGGTTTATAATGAGCATACACGTAGGTTCAAAGGTATCATCGCGACAGTTTGTGATCAATGGCTGCGCGGACAGTAAATGAAATGCAATTACCATGTCTGATTAGAATTCCTATGTCACCCAAGAGATAGGACGGAACGAAGTTCCACTTTGTATCAAAATACATGAGAATTTGTAAGGACTTTCAATTAAGAGATGTAAATTAAAGCATAAGTAGATGGACAAAGGCGCCAAAAGGTTCTGGAGGCGCGACCGCGTATTGAAAGACGCAACATTAGAAAAGACGCAACATTAGAAAAGCTCCCACAAAGTGGACATGAGAATCCGATAGCTCTGCGAGACGCACATAACTGGACGTTGAGAACCTATACTGTACCTATACTGATATCCCGTAAGTGACAATTTAAATTGTACACTGCATTTCGTTTTACAGTTTTTTCGACTGAAAAAAAAAAACACTTTTCTGTACATTGAGTTTTGTCGTTGAATAATGCAATTAATAATGGGTTTTTTTAGATGTGATGCGAATTTCTGTCAAGATGGCAAATCATCTAATGATTTTTCTCTGACACACCCTCTTGCTTCACCTTAAAGTGGGTTGTCATTGGAAGATTTCCACAATAAAATAAAAACATCTTCAGCATCGTTATACTACCTTCCTTTCAGTCCATCCAAAGATTGTAAGAGATTGCTCCGTGATTTTATGCAACAAAGAATTGGTTTATTAAAATAATAAACATATTATTCAAAACTGGCTTCAAATGTTATGTCAACCTGTCCTTCTGTAACTAACCTGTCTTCTCATTTGTTGCAGTGTTTACCGGAGTTCCGAGCTGACCATGTTATCCAGGCATCATTGGACGGCTCTCGCTGGTGAGTTCATTTTAATATTCACGGCGACAAAGTAGAAGCAAGTTCGAAAGTTCTGAGTACGGAAACGTTACAATGTGTTCCAGGAGTGTGACCACGAGAATATACAATGTACAGTCAAAATCGGATGGATAGTTCAGGAAAAAATCGTGTGAAGCAAGAAATGACGCGATGAGTATTTTTCGAACACTTGAACTCAAACGTTCACGGGAAAATAGACATTAAGGTATCCATGCTATTTTGCATCATACCTTACATATGTATTTGGAAATATACATTTCTCAAGTACATATTATAGATAAATTACACCCAGCCACAGAACAAATGATCGTGCTCATCACACAAACATTTGTCCTAAGCGGGAATCGAACCCACAACCTCCAGTATAGCAGTAAAGCAGGCCGCACACCAGCGCCACATGCTACACGTATCGAACATTTACGTCGCCACAATCGTTACGCTACAATTTAGCTTACTACAAATGTATTGTATATACGCACATCGGAAGCACAGTTGTAGCGTGACACCGCTTACAGCATGTCGACGTCATCTTCTGATAAAGACGATTTCTTGATGTGGCGATTCACGAGAAAAAAAGGCGTTATTGGGTTCATCCGTTTAATCAAGATTGCACAAATTACGGGAATTACAAATCTCACAAAAATATGATTAGTCCAAATCATTTCTGTAATCCGTCTGTTACTATAATCATTGAGTGCATGATTGTATAATATAGGGTTTTTTTCGACCTCTGCAATAAATTCAAAGTAAAATTCAATGTTGTCTTTCATTTTTTCAAACCAACGCGACACAAAAAACGAACAGGTTCGATCTTCAATTATTGTAGCGCGGATGACGTCTCGCTACAAAGTGCGCCCGCTACGTATGTTTCCTCGGTGTGCGTGCTCACGTAGGAATATACGGGGGCGTTAAATGTGTCGCATTTCAAATGTGGCGCTACAATTGTGGAGAAACAATTGAATGCCTGGTGTGCGGCCTGGCTAAGAACCACTAATTACTAGACCAATAGGCGATCGTCGTATCGATGTCGTCTTACATCTGTCTATAAGATAGATAGATATATAGAGATTTTAAAGATAGAGATAAAAATCTAGAAAGCTAAGGTTATAAGTTAAACTAAATATAAACAAAATCGTATTCCGCTCTTATGGAATATACATAATTATCTTAAAAGTTATATATGAATCGATTAACTAATCGAAATGTCGTGTTACACTGTCAGCTTTATCAGACAAATAAATGGCATGGTAACAAGTTTTTGGCAGGATATTTAAAAACTCGTCTGAATTTATTTAAAAAGATGTCTTTCTCGGGGTAATTAATTATGATTAAAATAAAATTAGTATTGTTATCTGTTACCAAGGAAAATATTTAGGTATAAATCTTGCATTGAATGCGTACCTACAACACGAATGTAAAAGTTTTTTTAACACGAATCAGTAATCGAGTTTGATCCACCATTGATGTCTACCACTCAATTGCTCACACGAAGATGGCATGTAGCAGATTCTAAACCAATTTGTGCTCCAATGGTGTAATTGCTGGAAAGCGTTCCGTTGTGAGAATAAACAAATAAATAAATTACGTTCAATCGTTGCATCATTTCCGATTATACTCTTAACTCGCTTCTTGATTGATTCTAATGCAATTACTGAAAATTGTCTTCACAACACTAACGTAAAGAAAAAACCAAACTCCGTTATTACTTTTACATTGTAATCAATTTATAATGTAAGCAAAACCGAGGGAACCTGAAGCAAAGTTTGATAGGAATACTTACAAAGTCAACTTACTTTGAGTTTTAACTAAATTACTTTGTATTTTATCAGACAGTTTGGTGGCGAAACTACTGTATTGTTCCTAAACTTGAGAGAACTGATCATAATCTGACTGTATTGTGAGATGCAAATTAGTCAGATTATTCTTAATTAATCTCTTTTGATTAAAGTTTGGAGTAACGAGAAAATAATTGTTGTTGTTGTTTTCAAAATGGATTTCGTTTACCTTATATTGTTTTAAAAGGTATTGGTTATTTATTTTGGTCGTGTATTTTTTATTGTTTATGTATTGGACGAAGCTCAAGCATAATTTTTTCCCGTACGCAGGCTATTTGAGATAATTTTCTACATTTATACGTTTGAAGTCGCTGAAGAAGTTAGTATCGTCATAATTTTGTTGCTTAAAATAGTAGACAGTTAAATCATTTACTCAGTGGCTTTGTCCACATAATTATTATGTATACATATACCTTCGGGAGGCCAGGCCATAGTTTACTAGGGTGCCAAGTTTTATCGAAATCCGTTCAACCATTCGAGCATGAAGAAGTAACAAACATACACACACACACAAACATTTATTTATTTATTATACGCTTTATTGTACATCAATTATTCATCCTCATTATATTAGTGTAATTATACAATACCTAGTACACGATTACCATACCACCATCACAATATGATTTAAAAAAGATACAAAATATTTTTGTCTATAAAAAAAACTCACACGGGGTGTTGTACGAAATTTGTTTTCATTCAAGATCCAATTTACATGATAAATTTTGCTGAGTGACAGGCATTCGATTACGATTTATTTCATTCTGAACATTGAAATAAATCATATCTTTTCGTATCTTTTACGATCCGATTAAATCTACATCTTTCATATTTTTCTTAGAATCACTGACATCAATCGTGTTTAGGAGAAAAGATTCAATACACTAATATCTGAATAGGAAACTTAATCATGAAATTGAATTATGTCTATTGAAATTTTCAATCTCTTGCTGAAATCGAGATCAAGTTATTTTTTATTTGTGTATTTTCAAAATGTATAGATAAGGATATAAGGACAACTTTTTTGAAAAGACCAAGTAGTCTGTTCAAAAAAGTTGTCCTTATATCCTTAGGGTTATGAGTCCGTCTATGTGTGTATATAGAGTGATATTTGTGAGTTCAGATGTTCATATAAAGTGCCTAAACTACTCATCAGAATTGGACAAGTAAGTTGTCGAATTGTTGGTAGCTTTCTATGAATGCTCCGTATAACAAAACCTAAATATCGTCTTTGTTAAATCTAGTTTTAATAAAATACAAAAAATATGGAGCAATGTTTTCATTTGGCGCAAAGATACTGAATAAACCCTATTCAAATTTTGTTTTCACAAACAGGTCTAGGGCTGTACATTATTATGCTATTTACTATAGAGCAATCCCTACATATTATATCTATAACAAAATGCTATCTGTTTGTATGAACAAGATAAATTCAAAAAATCAGAACTGGTTTTCATGCGAGTTTCATCAATACAGACAAAGTGATTCACGAGAGTGGTGAAAAGTAGAGAATTTTACAGATTTGTAACCCATGAAAATCAGGGGAAAGTTGTTAGTAGAAAATGCCATAAGATCGACTAGTAGAAAATGCCTTACGCATTAAACGCATTTTTATTAAAAAATTAAAAGATTTAACGTCACATAGTCAGTCATCAGGCATTTTATAGGCAAAGAAAATTAATTTGTGATAGCTTTGTGCTTGGTCAACAGCAGCAAATTGCCACTAAAGTGTGATTTCATTAGCTCGCCTGAAAATTGCGCTGCAAACCCTCTCGAAAATTATATTTCTAGATTGCCCGGGCTGTAATTTTCACAATAGAATTTTATTACAGTGATAACATTGTTGTGGAAAGTAAATTTCACTGGTCTGGGCTGAATGTGTATATTGTATATTGCTATTCTAATGTATATTACTGTATACTAGCTTTTGTCAGCAGCTTCGCTGAATGAAAGTAGGTTTCTATTTAAAAACTTTGGACCTTCTTTCATCCCCTCAAGGGGTGAACTTTAAGAAATCCTTTCTGAGTACCCGCCTACGACATAAAAGGAAAAAAATAGGCAAAATTTCATGCTCCTAGTCACAGTAGTTTCGGCTGTGCATTGATATTTAATATTGGAAAATCGTCTCTTAGTTATATTAATAATATCGTTTAGATTCCCGTGACCCTCACCAGGTTATCGGTCCATCTTGTAGGAGGTCTTCCAGAACTCCGTCTTTTGATACGTCGTTGCCAGTCCAGAACCTATTGTCCTCATCGATCATCGGTTCTGTGAGGAAAGTGCCCTGCCCACTGCCAATTGAGTTAGTCGATTCTTCTGGCTAAATCAGTAACCGTGGTTCTCTTGAGGATATCGTGGCTTGGCTTGAGCCAATAGTAATTTTAAAT
Organism: Mythimna separata; assembly: GCA_030763345.1. Taxonomy (NCBI): domain Eukaryota; kingdom Metazoa; phylum Arthropoda; class Insecta; order Lepidoptera; family Noctuidae; genus Mythimna; species Mythimna separata. Next base: position 4,660,776 of record CM061173.1, on the reverse strand, counting down.
TTCTATTTGTTTAAATTTTGTGAATCCAATTAGTTGTCCGTCAATTTGTTTTCACATCACATTTCTAACTGGTCCCTTTGGCTTCACCAACTTAAAAAGTTTAAATTTTCCAAGACGAAAACTCTTTGGAAGTCTTTGGTTTTCAGACGAGTTATTTAAGCGATCGTTCACAATTTATTTCGGGGAATAAACTTCAAAGATATACATTTATAACGCTTTGATAAAACAACTTTAGCGACATGATACTCGTAGCTTTTCATTTCAACACGATTAATATTTTCCTGCCTTGAATTTCCTTGATGTTCTCGTTTATGTAATGGTTGCAAGCTTTACTTTACTAAGCATGAATTCTAGGGTTCGATTCCCTGGTAGGGTAGGATAATTGTAATTTTTTCCATCTGAAAATTTTCTATATCATTCTAGTGCCTAGATTTGTAACCAATTGATGGCAATAGGATCACCTGCTTCCACATGGCCCTTAAACGTAACTAACAGGATGCGGGTGCGGTTTCAGAGTTCATGACATCTATATTCTCCGGTCCCGGAGAATATAGTTGTCATGAACGAAGAAAAGAATAAAGAAAGCTGAAAGAAATAAGTTTATTTGAAAATTGCCCGGGACAAACAACAAAATAAAAAAAATGTAACTAAAAGTAACTACCAAAACTAAAATAAGAACATAAAGAACTCCGCGAAGCCAAAAAACCTCCTATCTCAACATATCTATATATAATGAATATTAAGCAACAAACTAACATGCTATACTTTAGTATGTCATAAAAACTAAATACTCTTTAGAACTCGTAAATATAAATTTTGATTAACAGTCAATAAACTAAAAAAAAACGAATTGCAACTCAGTGTACAGTTTATTTCTAATCGTTAAAAGTTTAAATCAAATTACTTTATTGAGCCTACCTATTTGCACTTCTTTTTAGGTGGAAAATCATCCAGTGTCTTCTCCCACTCGTGTGCGGAGGGCGTGTCAGACTTTCTTTTACTGAATAAACCCAGTCCTGTACCTTCTTTACCATCGTTCCTAGGCCCCGGGGTTCGTTTTCACATAACCCATGGCCCCAGTAAGCTTCAACCCTGCTGGGCCCTGCGATTTGCTGACATAGGTCCATCCTTGAGGCGCTCGAGGTTCACTACGCGCCGTCTTCGACTTGGACTCAATACGGACGGTACCCGGACGGCGAGCTACCCATTGCTCGCCGTCCGCAAGCCCACGCCTAAAGTATTATTGAGTACACTTGGTTTCAAAGATTTACGAAAGATGTTAATTGCTAATATTACCCCAAATAACTAACATTTCGGGGTCAGGGCACATTAATATTTAGCACCTACTTCAATATAATTTTATGTTTATGGGTAATATGGCTTACAAGTGCAACTTTAGAAGCATAGTGGTTCTATACTCGTAAAGATCTAAATAACAATAAATTGCTTCTTTAATCTTTGTTTATGTCGTGGCCGAGTCTTAAAATTGATAATTACATAATTCGACCAGCTAAGTATTTCATGATGAATCCTTACTTACTAGCCACGTGATATGGGCTAGCCAAATCAATAAACACTCGCGTATATACGTTTAACGATATGTCGGAAATGGATTTTTGTTATAATTTTTTTACTTTTTAATAGGGTTTTTTTTTTAAATGGGATGACGTAGGGGCGTCGACACATATTGCACAAAAAAGAGAAAACACTAATTATATTTTTTTATTAAGAAGAAGTCAACCCGTGATACATAGTTTACCAACACAATTATACAACTTTACGATCTCCAAAAAATATAAAATAATATGAAAGATCAAACATTGACCTCTCAACTCAAGCCCAATTCATCACGCTGTAAATATTAAACTTTTTATTTGTTTCTTCCATTTACTTGATTAGTTTTACACTAAATGGACTCAAGCTAAATTAATCAAACCCACAAATGATAGACGTTATGGATTAGTCGTAAAAATTCGTACAGTCAAACGCAAGTCTGTCTACGAAAATCACCCTTATTGCTATGAGATAAAAGCTCTGTTAAGTCAGGTTGTGTGTTTGTAGACTGTACAATTTTACTCGTGGAGAGGATTTCTTTTTACAAGTTTTCATAATCTGGCGGTCGTTTTTCATGTTGTACTGGTTTTATTGCTACAAATATTAGAAGTCTATTACTTTGCGTGACCAGAGGGTTGGCTCATTTTGTAATGCCACGTTGTAATGCCACGTATACATGTCAACAACTCGGGCTTGGCCGTTACCAGGAGGCTGGACGGCGAGCTACACTTGCTCAGCGTCCGCAAGCGCCGTACCCAGAATCGGGAATCACCCTGCTACTCCCGACACCTCAGGATTCTCCTGCTGAGGCGGCAGTTGAGGCTTGAGGATGTCCGTTCCCTGACAGTCGCGACCATCTTCTTCACTAGCATAACTACTGCACAGAAGCAGATGACCGCTTCCCATTCCATCCCGCTTTGGTCGTTGAATATTTCTTCTCACCATATCCTTCACCGTTTTCTCCGGACGGTCCACACGAGAGACCAATATTTTACAGCTTAATTTTAAAAGTACAGATTAAAATAAAAATTAGGAAAAGTTGACGAAAAATTCTACCGTTGCATTGGGCGGTCCAGAATCAAGTACTAGATATTATAATTAATTTAATTATGCAGAGAAAAAAACATGAAAAATAAAAAACACTTAACTAATTGAAACTACATATCAACATCTTCGGGCAATATGACGGTAATAGCAGGGATCAGGTTTTCGATTACCAACTTTATTACCCGGACAATAAGTTGATAATCGAAAAACTATTTTTTGTGATTACCGAATTAGTGCCCGGAGATGTCGATATACACACTCTTACTCTAAACTAAAATATGGCGTCAAAAAATTAGTACTAGTACTAAATCCATGCTATTAATTTGTACGATATCAGACACACCCTATATGATTTCATACCAGTATTAGTAAAAGGTACCGGCTTGTTAACTTTCCCCACTCTATAATTAATTATTCTTAGCAACATTTTCATTTCCCGAGCCAAGGAAATGAAATGAATTCATTTACATCGTAGTTAATTTACTCTACAATGGACTTGAGAGTTTTTATTTACTTTAAAAGTAACTATATTTATGTTTCCACGTGCACCTCTAAGATATGTCAGTAAAACTGTAGGGGCCCAGCAGGGTCGAAGTCAGGCCATGGGTTGACTTCGACCCTGGAACGAAGATAAAGAGTGAACAAAGGAGTGGGTTTTAGTAAGTAAAAGTCTGACACCTTCCCGCTCCACCCAAGAGCAGGACCAGTCATTCTGATAATTTCTCTCATTAACAAAAACTGTTTTTAGGTAACTAATCATATCAGTTCTTGGCCACTCCTGTAAGTTGTACTGTGTACGTACATCGGTGACACTATCATCATCATCATCCCTGGCCTTTTCCCGACTAGTTTAGAGTCAACTTCCAGTCTAACCCCATGCGGCTGATTACATACCTGTGTTTTATATGGCACTCAGTAATGGTCTTCTTCTTCTTTCGTGTCGATTTGACTTAAATTTTGTCTAACCAATATTTAGCGACCTGGATAGCTCTATCGTAGGCCTCGATTAAGTCATGGAAGGTGTACACCGATTGCATACAGGAAAGGAGGTGACGCATGTCCTATGAAAGGGCTCCACACTGGTACTGTGTTTGTGATGGGTCAAGGAAACCCCATTTAGCCAGATTGTTTCTCCACTAACCTGCAACCTGAGTCTGCAATCGGTCTAAAGAATCCCAGATTGGACACTGCAGTTCGTGTCTAGGTGGCAGATTTCTGCAGCAGTCAACTTGATCCCACAATCGGTTCAGAAATTTCCAGATTGGGCAATGCAATTCGTGTCCAGATAGCAGTAGTTTTCCAACAGTGAAATGTACAAAATTTCATGATAGAACCAGTACATAATTCCAGAGACTCTCCCTTAGCAATAAACAAATAACAGTACCTTGTTGATAGGTTTAGACAGTCTATCAAACTGTTTGGGATAAATTGGTCGAACAAAGGACTAGTTTTCAAAGGAATTTATACCGAAACAGTTATTGTTATGAAACCTTAGTAAGGCACTTTCCTTTATGAACATTGTTAAACAGCTGCTGGTAAGCTACCTTTTAGAAATTGTATTTGTCTACACGGCAATTCACAAGTTCTTCGACCTAAAAGTTTACAGACTTGTGTACTATGAAAACTATGGAAGGTATGACGTCACATTATCAAATAACACTAATATTGTAAAGGTAAAAGCTTTTATTTATCTGTGTGTTTGGAATAACAAACATACAAGGATAAATTCCCCTTTAAACGTCTGCACGGATAAATTTTAGCACGCGGGGAGAGCATGTCCTGGAACAGCAGAATATGTTTACTCTAGGATTATGTTCTCTTGGGTAAAAAGGGTATATTAGAGCAAGTTCGAAACTAGTAGGTACCAGTGACTGAAAAGTTGATAAGAAATCGTTTGTCTTGGTATGGTCATGTAAAGAGAAGGAATGAAACGCTTGTTAGGTACTAAAAGATGATTGATATCATCCACGAAAAAGAATTGAGTACAAATGCAGATAGATGGAGAGAGAGAGAGTAAAAAAGACACACACAATTACACAAAAAGAAAAGGGTCAAAGTCAGTGACAGCGTGACAATTGACTGGATAGAAAAGAAGAAAAAGCATGTATTAAATTTATATTTATATTTTGTTTGTCTTGCAATAAACCACAGATCTCAGCTCAACATAACTTGCCACAGATTATCTATGTGTTAATAACTTGACAGCTGGGCAACTGTGTTCTCACTAGCTCTAGTGTCTATGAATGATGCTATAAAATAATGCCGGGTTCACATAGCCTGACAGTTTTTGTATTGTTACTATTATACTGTGCGTCCATTTGGGCAAAATAAATTCATTTTCTTTTTTTTTTCTTTTTATTACAGCGACCCCAAGTAACAGAAGATAAGGGCAGGAACATAATGATGATAGTATCATATACTTACCTACCTACAAATAATAGGCAATATAACTAATCGGTAATTAATTTCCACTTATCGGAGGTTACCCGACAAGCGTACGTAGGATGTTTAACATTGCTCAATAGAATGGGCAATCTTGTAATCTGTGCGATCCGACAGAAGCTCACCATTGTTTGTACAACAATGTGCGGTGGGTGTCACGTCGTAGGCTTTCAATCACTGCTAGATCCGCGATAAGATAGCTATGATTTGTTTGACGAGGTTGATTATTAAGAAACCAAGTGAAACGAATGATTGTATAGTTAGAAACCTCTCTGCTGTTCATAATCTTCTTCTTGGTCTAGTCCCGTGTTATTTGGAGTCGGTGCAACATGTTGTTTTCTACCATTTCGTCCTGTCACCCGTCATGCCATCACTAACTCCATTTTCTTTCATATCACTCTTGGCCTAATTTTACCTCTCCATCCATCCATATACTCATAGCTCTTTTAGTGAAACATCCGTTTCATTCCTGTGTAAATGGAAGACATCCCACCAATATGTACAAAACGTTTTGGTAACACTTTCATCTTGCATACAGCTACTGTAGCACTTGCTCTATAAGCCGAGCCACAGACGACACCCTCTCTCATCTCGGGCCAATTTCGCCTCAGTTGCAATGACAAAGTTTCTCCCCTGATATCAAAATGAACTATTCCAATTGTAGGTGGAGCGAGAGGTCGTATCAGAGGTTTACTGGCTAAAGACACATTGCCCTTTGCATTTAAGGGCCATGGTAAACTCTCTCGAACATTCCCACTCATAAACTTCTCCGTTAGTTTTGATATCGCATCGCTCCATCCTCTCCATCAGTGTGTACAATACCCATTAAACTGCGTTCTCACGACCTTGAGCTGGGCTTGGTGAATGCCTAATTAATTTATCTATTTATACACGTACGCGAATTATATGTGACTCGCAAGTGTGCTAAGTAGGCTATGCGTTGTAAGCGCCTGACTCTGACAAGGCTTATCAATCAGACTTGTCAACTAGTTCTCACACATGCACTATTCTGCACATATGTAGGTGTTACGATAATATTTAAACCAATTGTTTTAGTTTTGATTTACGCTGCCCGGGTATGACAGACTTTTTGTAGGTCCGATAGTCGTGCCGATAATCGTCACTTAACCTATCAATACCCGCGAAACGAGACACAATAGTAAGACAATAACAGCTCCGTCCAATGAGACCGGTCGGGGATTCATGAAATATTATAATCCTATTCTTACCGACTTTTTGTAGATCGTGTGCGTTTTACTATTTATCCTTGTGTTCTATTTTTCACCTACAAAAAATCGTTCACCGATTGTTCTGTCGTGGGCGGGCTGCGTTAAAAGAGTGTTCATAGAGTTTTTTGCTCTTTTTTCTCCGTAGAGAGCTACGGTTTCGAACATGCAATATTTTTTTCTGTTCTACCGACTTCTTGACAATTGAAAAGTTCCTGTAAAAGATTTATTTATGCGAGTATAAATATAAATGACTTAATGTTTTGCTAAGCGCCAAACTCAATTATGTCTGAATCAATTTGGATAAACTTGTTTTTAAACTATTTTTTTAATGTCTCACTTCACCTGAACCAAAGAAAAAATCGGCCAAGAGCGTGTCGGGACACGCCCAGTGTAGGGTTCCGTAGTTTCCCGTCCGTCAAAATAAGTGTCCCCAGCTTTTCAAAAACTGTTCGTCCCATCAAGTTCAAAATAATTTTCCTAGAAAGTCTATATAAAGCTCTACTTTCCAGATTTTTTTTTTGCTACGGAACCCTAAAATTGGAAAAATAGCTCCTCAATTCTAGTCTATATTTGACGTCGCTGTCAATTTGTTACAACAGATCTTTGAAATGATAATGATGTTAAATGGTGAAGGACAAAGTCAATTAGACCGCCTTGAATTGTAACCGTATAATCCCGAAACAGCCACCATCTTACTAAAGCATTCCAAAACTACAGTTACTTATGTATGTCCATTCCTAAACAACATGCCTTTTTTTCTGGAAACCTTTTTGCTCGTTTTAGGCCCGTGCCCCGACGTCTTAGGTTAAGGAAGACATCTCACTTAGGGAGGGAACCACTCATCAGATAATTACTTCACGTTCTTCAGCCTTCAGGAATGAACTAGGACTAGCTTTTTTGAGGATTAATTTGTGACTGGGGACGAGACTTGGGTCACGATTTTCTAATTTGAGGGACCGATTTTAATGGAAATGAGGGAGCAAGGTCGTGAGAGCTATATTGACCGTGTTTTTGGAAATTGGTGCTTAGTAGTTATATACGAAATTAAGAGGACTGTAAAACGCGACTATCAGAAAGAAAGAAAAATTTTTGTTTATGCCTCACACAAGAACTTATTGAGAAAAAAACCCCATCATTATCCTTTCAAGTCATCATCATTATCCTTTCAGCCGAAAGACGTCCTGTATTGGATATAGGCTTTCTCCAAGTGTTGCCATAACGACCGGTCCTGTACGTCTCAACAAAAAAAAAACAATATTGTGGAAACTTAATGACAACAATGAATCTTTGAGATATAAAAAAATTGGTAGGTATAAATATCTCAAAGATCACGATACACGATAAATTCCTAAACGAGTATCTAGATGATAAAGATAAAATTCACTAAATTGGTGAGTAGGCTCTTCTATACTGATTGATTTAAATACTCCTCAGTGAATTCAAAGACGTAAATTTAAAAGAATTCAAAGCACCGAAATCTCGTAAACTAAAAGAAAAATAACTACACAAGCGAAGCTTAAAAATACGACAAGCTCAACAATAAAAAGTGCATTCAAAACAATTTCACAATAGTTTTCCGCTTCGAAACTTTGAACGAGACCAAAAGAAAACTGTTTTCCGCGAGATATCTTTCAATTAAATCTTTCATTTCACCCCGTTCTAAAGAAAAGCGAGGAAAGAAAAAGCCGAAAAGAAAATAAAAGAAATACCTACAAAAAAGATGAACTCTCATCCGTGAGACAATGGCTTGTATTTTTTAGTATTCCGCGAATGAATAGGAAAACTGTAGACTGAATCAATGTGGTGTCGATGACTGTTCTGTTTTCTTTTGTTATTATCTTTCTTTTGTAATCTTTGTTTGTTTGTGACTTTGTAGTCTTTTATTAGCTTAATTATTCTGGTACTAAAGAGGAGGATTGAGTCCCAGTGGAAATATCGTAAGGCTGATTATGCTTATATATAAAACTATTCCCACGAAACATACTCTCAGGATAAAATAAACCTGTGGGCATGATCTACCCGTATCCTAGATTTCATTTAAATCCGTTCAGCTATTTAATAAACTGTAACAAAATAAACACTCTTTCCAAGACACAGGGACTGAGTAATGTTCTAGATAAATTTAGAAAAGTAGAGCACAAGAATTGATAAATTGACATTGGTATTTGCAAGATCCCGTAACCTTAACTTATTACATTACAACAAGCATACGAGTATTCACCCCTTTCTCCAGACTACAATGTAGTAGCCTATGTACTAAGAAAAGCCTACCACGTCTAGGATCGCCGACACCGGGCTATTTATATTAAAAACAACAGCAACGCCCGATTAGACATAGCTCGGGGGCATAGCTCCGTAGATATTGCGGTAAGCCCTCGCTGAAAATATCCCGGCGCTATGCGGAAATGTTTCCTGTTAATCGTGGAAGAATGTGGTTGGTGAGGCTATTTTTAGAAGAGGGATAGGATGGGGAGAAAATGATAGGAAATCAATTAAATAATATGAACGCGTTATGTGAATTATATGATTTGATTCCGCCATCACCTTTCTTACATCGGACAACCTGACGTACGGCAAGTGTCCACTCCTAGATTATAGACACTTTTACGGACTGGATTAAGCATTTCGCCTCGTCATTTATACTGCGTACCCACATCGAAAGACTGAGACAATTTGCCTACTGAGGCCTTCTCGTTCGATTTTAATTTAGGTGTCTTTTAGGCTAGAGTGAATACTTCATTACTTACCATCAGATCAGATGGCATCGCAGTCGATTACCAATTTATACTATACTTTGATTTCTAAACGCGTATCATATGCGTCGCCGACGCTAAAAGAATTGTGATATACAGAAAAAGAGATTTTCTAACACACTAGAAATTACTCTTTTATTGTGATCGGTAAGTTCACAAAGTGTAAACTCACATCCTCGTACATAAGGCACCCAGACACGGATCAGTATATATATATCGCCCAAATGTTTTGGTTCTGTGCGAGAATTGCACCCGCGACTCTCAGCTCAACAGCAAATCGCTTAACCGCTGTGCCAACTAGATACCACCTGACCTACCACAATAAACATTTAACAGCCACGACAATGATCATTCTCCACGCCTCATTTCGCGACCACGAAACGAGATCACATCACATAAAACAGCTTCCCAGCTGATCACAATGTGGTCTCACGACTGCACAGCCAGATGCTATCGACGCAAGAAAGTGGAAAGTGTGGGCTTCAATGTGAACTGTCATTGTTAGCTAATATCCTGGTTCATTTCTTTAGATATTACTAAGCTGTTGCAAGCGGCTTCGCCTATGGACATACAACGCTGTCCCGGAATAAAAAGTATTCTATGTGCTACTCCAGGATATAGTCTAGCCTTGTAACTAATTTCGTCAAAATCCTCTAAGCCGTAAGTGAGCGTGAAAAGTAACAAACATAGCGAGCTACCCATTTCTCGCCGTCTGCAAGCAGTTGCTGAGAATTGCCCTGCAACTCTCGAGTTAGCAGTAGACGTTTATTTATTTAAAGGGATCCATGGAATTATTTTCCCTTTTGTCTCTTTAAAGGTCTTTTTTGAGGAGGATATCATCTATTAACTTTTCCCGTTTTGTGTAGAGGCAAAAGGCAAAGGGCAAATGAATGATCACAGGCAGGTCTTATTCAGTAGAAGCCTAAATCCTCCTCTCGCTGCACCCAGAGCGAGTATTTGATAATTCCTCACCAAAAAAAAAGATATTAGGCATAACAATATAGACTATTCCATTCTTTTTACAAGGACATACAAATTACGGTTTCCGTTAACAAACAATAACGATTGTCTAAGATTACTATAGGTGCTAGATCTTAAAGTATTGTGTGTCTAGTGTCAAGGCGAGGATCAATGCTGAGGTTAGCTGCGCCGGCAGGCGGTTCAACTTACCGACGATTAAGGCCTACTGTCCACGGGCGCGTAGCTTCATAGACGCGTATTCATTACTAGCTTTAGCCCGCAGCTTCGCCCGCGAACACAAAATATAGCCTATGTCACTCGGGAATACAGTAGCTTTTGGTGAAAAAATTTTAGCAATCGGACCAGTACTTCCACAGATTACCTCATAGAAACAAAAAAACAAACTTTACCTCTTTATTATATTAGTATAGATTATACGCTGTGTGTACGCCTGCGACGTGATAGAATGACGTTGCTTCTTCGTCTACGGAGTTTCAAAGTTTTATATGTAAGCTTCACGCAGGTATCAATGCTTAAGGTTGCTGCAGATAGACATGACGTGACGTGACAATATGAAAACATCATCATCATCATTTTTATCATCATTCATATCATTTTTATACAAACTCGACAGCAAAGATAGTATCTTTGATACGTATCTTTGTGTCTTACAATAAAAACTCGTAATCGTTTATATGCTCAGACAATATCACAAAATTGTCAGCATGCAAACTAGAGATGTAAAAATACAAAATACATAAAAACAGATCGTCATGTTTGCCTTGGCATGCAAATAATAATAGAAGAATACAAATCAAAATAATATAAAACAATAGGTAATTAAAATTACAAATAGACAAGTTAGCTGTACTAAAAATAAATTTTGTAACAAAAATCGGTCATAAAAGGTAGTCGTATCGATGTCACAGCGTATCATTGCGACTGTCTGCGGGAGCCTTCAGCTTACCGACAGCCGATGGGTCAAGGTTAACGCATCTGCTCGCAGACCTCGTAGATTGGAGATGAGAAGTAGATTGCAGTAACAACGACGATGCGGCCGACGATGGAGTGCACTAACCTAGAAGTAACCTATTCAAAGAGATAGTATCATGTCAAACTACTACCGTCCGCGTCACATGCATTAGCATTAGCATTATCGGCCTTATAATGTTCCCACTGCTGGGACTCAGGCCTCCTCTCTAGGAGAGGGAATGGACCATAATCCACCGCGCATAGATTAGTGGGAGGTGCAATTAAAGTAGAGAAAATAATTTTATTAAAGAAATGAATCGCAGAAAAAAAATACAAAAAAATAAATAAAAAAATTACATAAAATCGTCGTCGTATCGATGTCGCAGCGTATCGTTACGCCCGTCTGCGGGAGCCTTCATCTTACCGACAGCCGATGGGTCAAGGTCAACGCATCTTGCAGACTCCGTAGATTGGAGATAGGAAGCAGGTTGCTGAAACTGGTTATGTTTTTGAGGCTACTGAAGCTTTTGTGACAGTGGTTCTTGTCAATATTTTAGCATTATCACTCAATTATCGACCTTGTAATGTTCCCACTGTTGGGACTCAGGCCTCCTCTCTAGGAGAGGGAAGCCTGAGAGAAGCCTTATCAATATAACACTAATGTTATAAAGGCGAAAGTTTGTATATGTTTGTGTGTATGTTGGTTACTTCTTCACGGTCGAACAGCTGAACGTATTTCGTTGAAACTTGGTACACAAATACACCATGTCCTGGAATAGCACTTTACTTTTTATCACAGGTGTATTTTCCCTTGGGATAATTTTCTACTATCGCGCAGCCGAAGCCGACGGCATTAGCTAGTATTCCATATTATTTTTGTCCCCGTACTGTAACTAGCATCTTTGGTTACTGCTTCATTCTTATTGATCGTAGCGTGATGTTATATAGTTTTCTTCTATAAATAAGCTACAGAATTTAAGGAATTGGTTCAATTCGAACCAATCAGAAGCCAGTAAATCTGACCTGGTAGAGATCTGGTAGGCAGCCGCTCCTCGTAAAATACTGGTATTCAGCTAAATCCGGCTTGACTGGAAGCCGACCCCAATATAATTGGGAAAAGGTTAGGCAGATGATGATGGTTCAATTCGAACCAGTATCGAATCGTAGTTCCTGCGATTAGCGCTTTCAACAAAACAAACTCTTCAACGTTATTTTTACAGCAAAGATTTTATATAAACCAGATTCATTTTCATTTGATCTCCATTGTTTATTATCTGTCCAAAAACCTGTTTTCCACAAGGTAAAACAAATATTTGATTAAAATTTCATTTCGGGAGGTAAAGCAAACAATAAATATGGATACTGTATCAAACAGCCTTCAATAAAACATACAACAACATATAACAGATAGGCCAGTTCGCTATACTTCAACAAACATATAATTCCATTTATCATTTTATTTGATTTCAATTCGGACACGAAACGGAGTCATGTATTTTAAACAATCCTGATTGAAAAGTATAAAAGGTTCACAATCCGACAATTTTGTCACATGAAATCTTTATTTTGAAATGAAAGTCTTAACTAACTGTTTCACCTGTCTTTTCTTGCTTTAATAATAATAAAAAACACCATATGAAAAACTAGCTTTCTTTCTCTTAGCTCGTCAAGAATTTAAACATCCTATTTTAAAATTTATAAAAAAAAAAGTCCGACACTTGGCATTCCCCATGAGCAACGGCATCCCCATTCTCCTTCCAAACCTCTCCGTGGCGTAGTTTACCCTGCAAATATGTTCAGATCATCACACCACCTTCGCTGCCGTCGACTTCCCATATGCTTCCCATAGTTGAGAGACAATCTGCGCCTATCTGTACACCCGGAGTCCGCACACAAAGTGGGCTGTCTATCTTTCCCTCGACATTGGCTAATAGACTTATGGAGCGCAGGATGATGTTCCTAACGCGACCCATTCGCTAACAACAACAGGATTACACACCAACACCAAATTTTCTATGGTAAAAACCCCAATCAACCACACAATTTACGATACCCATCAACTAGACCAAGATGGCACAATCTCGAAGCCCATCGAACTTTCCATCCATATCTTAGTTTCATCACGGCGCCCTGGGGCCATTACATCATGACCGACCACCGGACCACGAGCACAGCATCTTACGTCATAAGATAACGACCTTAATAATTATTATTGCAGTACGTAACAAGTGACTTATTACCTTTTATAGTTCAGGGTCAGCGGTATTGTAACGCATCTCTTTTATCTTTGCGGATGTTAAAGGTCTTAAGAGTCATCATGACTAGAATGGACTATCATTATGGCAAATTGTTATGGTTTGTTGTGGCAATACCATAAATGGTGAGAAAGAAGTTGCAGCACCTACTAACTATGAAAAGTACCTCCTCCTCCTTGCGTCGTATTCCCCAATGCTGAGGGTCGTGACTTTGAGCTTCATCACTTTTACTTCTATTTACGATGTTCCTGTATTGGTTTCTGTCTCCGGTGGTCTGAAGTACATCGAAAGATGTTGTATATTGTAAAGTCAAGAATCCAAATCTGGCCGGATCAACGTATTGGGCTGCTCCATAAGGCCTTTTTCCGTCCACTTTATCGGTCACAATGACCCTGAAAGCTACTATAAAAAGGAGGGTTTTATTTTATTATTTGTTTATTTGATGTGTGTGTGTCCGTGGGTGTGTGTTTTGTTAAGTAGTAACTTAGGCTTAACTTAGGTAACATAATATCTGCAAAATAATCCTAAAATAAATAACCAAAACAAACTGTAACTTAAACCATTATTCTGATACATTAGCATCACCTTATCATTTTTCGCATACATATCAAATTTAACCAAAAAAAAAAGCACACAAAACACTAAGATTTATACGCCACAAAATAAACTTATCTTAAGCCCAAAAAACGACTCTCATAAATTGGTCCCGGGTTCTTATTTCACACGAAAAAGGCTAACTTAGTGTATTTAACTTTAGCTTTGAATTTATTTAGGGGCCTAAAGTTCTTTTGAAGCCATTTTATTTAGCATTTACCGAAGTCATTGATCTTGGTTCGTTCATGTTTTGGAAGGAGCCCAAAAATTCTGAAGTGACTAACGTGTTAAGTGTCTTTTGAATTAAGTATTTGCTTTGTAGTCCTTTGTTCTTAAACGGTTTAGGAGGATAGCATTTTCGTGCAACCTCATCTTTTTCTTACTGAATACTGATACATACGTACTATTTTTTTTGTTAATTATTCCTGTATCGTGACTGCGTTTACAAACATGTAAACTCATTTACACAAGACACCCAAACCCGAAAAACTATCTGTAGGCCACACAAATATTTGATACGTGCAAGAAACGAACCCGCGATACGTAGCTCAGCAGCCACTCACACATCGCTCAACCACTGCGCTAACCGACAAATTAAACTGTATAAAATGTAATTATTCTAACATTTTTAATGAAAAATCCGGGCAAGTGCGAATCGGACTCAGGCACTGAAGGTTTCATACCAACTAACCTATGAAAACCGTTAAATTCTCGAATCGAGTCTCGCCTCCACAAAAATCCACGTCCACAGGTACTAGTACCAAAGTACCACCTGTCCTCTTCAGCCCAATCCGCTTACCACTTGCGTCAACTATATCAAGACACAACATAAGGGTCTTAGCCCACTTACCTGCCTACATAGTAATAGCATCCCATTCATTACCCAATACCGGTAATTTGCCGGCATTAGCACCATGCACCCACTCTAATGAGCGTTTAACCTTTATTGAATTGACTATAATTTGTATGGCTTGTTCTGTATCTCGTGAACGCACGTGTTTAGGATTATTATGGTTTAGTGTTGCTCTTGGTATCATTGTGGTCCTATTTTGTGTAGTGGTTGTGGTGTGTGTGTATTTTTCGACACTTGACGAAAAATTCGTGTCACAACCAAAGTAAGCCGAACGCATTTCTACTCTATAATCATTAAAAATACTGTAATATTTCAGAAAATACCATACAAAAGTTACCGATAAATAATTTAGATAAAATAAAAATAAAATGAAGATTATTTGAACTTATAATTCACACATATCACAGTTCAAAGTAACCAGATTTAAAACACGCTAATTTAATAGGAACTAATATATTATAATTTGTAGTAAATCATATAGCAAACATGCAAACTCCTGGGTTTAAAAACAGTATACATTACGATGATTAACATCAACTATTTCCCGTTTTCTCTATAAATTCTAAGCAATTATTAAAGAATATATAATTGGGGGCTATGTGTAGCAAGAACCTCGTAAATCACTGCTTTTAGAAAGTGCAGAGTTAACATTTTAATTTATACATTAAAATTCATAATTGCAGTCTGTTAACTGCTGAAACAAACGCGACCAATTAAAGAAAACATTTGCACATGAAATAAGAACATTGTTGTCTTAGTTTGTTTAAAAAAGGAATGATGTACGAGGAAATTTTTTCTATAGTTTCGGTTCAAACCAAAGTCATATTGATTTCTAATATTTATCGTATCATCCTTCAATTTTAAGGAACTGAATAAAGAGTCTTTAATATCACAAGTAGCTAATGTGTGAGTCATTTTTCATTTCATTGTTTTATTACCTTACCGATAATTTTCGTTTGTCGCCTCGAAAAGAAAATGTTTATCTTTTTACGCTTGATTTTCTTCCATTTTTGTTTATTCGTCAGATATTATTGTAACAACATTTACCTTTATTTATAACATGTGTGTTAAAATAGCACATTTTAACTCTTCTCTAAGTAAGAGGGTTATGTTAATGGTTTTCTTGAATAATTATAATTGTACATAATTATATCGCAATAGTTATTTGTGCAACAAGAGAGCAAAGTTGGTTTTTGCCGCGAGTGTTGATTTTGAATCCCGAGTAAGCGAAGGATTCTATATTTGAATCACGAGCGTAGCGAGTGATTCTAGGTTAGAATCCTGAGTGCAGCGAGGGATTCAAAGACACGAGATGCAAATAACTTTGGTCTCGTGTAGCACATACAACTTTTCACTTCAGCAGCGAGAACAAATAATGTAAAGGTAATAAAAAATACACTGAAGAGTGCACTTAATTGCTTTAAATAGATCGAGCAGCTCGTGGCTAGATAATAACAGCCGCACAGGTCGATCATCAAGGTTAAGCAACGCTTGCTGAGGTTGTTCTGTGGATGGGTGACCATCTTAACATAACGAGTTTCCTCTGTGCCTCGGAAAGCACATTGAGCCGTAGGTCCCGGCTGTCATTTGTAGATCTTTGGCAGTCGTTACGGATAGTCAGAAGCCAGTAAATCTGACTCCAGTCTTGCCATGAAGTACCATGTTACCCCAGTTAATGGGTTGTGGAGGTCTGGTAGGCAGCCGCTCCTCGTAAAATACTGGTATTCAGCTAAATCCGGCTTGACTAGAAGCCGACCCCAATATAGTTGGGAAAAGGCTAGGCAGATGATGATGAATAAAAAATACAACTTGTAAAAAGTATTTGCACACTTTTTAAGTCTCCATTGATTAGAAATATCATAAGCTTTAAGATATTTTTCGCGAGACTTTTCAGGCAGGAAACTTAATTCTGCATTTTTTACATACTGCTTTAATTCTTCCGGTGTTTAATCGCAGACATCATCACTGGATTCACTCATATTTATTTATTATTACTTTAATAATATCCAACGTGTATCGCACTTTGTAGCTAGCGAACAGAAGAAGAAAACAATAAAAAATTAAGGGGGATGTTCCAGCTTAGCCCGCGAAATTCAAATTTTCTTACGTTTTTTGCAATTTGAAAGCCAGTGATAAGTTGTATAAAGTTAAAAATACTTGAGCGGCTGTAAAACGTAACTAGTTACATAATTATAAACATAAAAATCATTAATACAAGCCTCCAAGCTCACCTAAGTGTAGGAACGATTTTTTCGAGGTCAAAAACGTTCTTGCAACTAAGTGAGCTTGGAGGCTTGTATTGATGATTTTTATGTTTATAATTATGTAACTAGTTACGTTTTACAACCGCTTAAGTATTTTTAACTTCATACAACCTACCACTGGCTTGCAAATTGCAAAAAACGTAAGAAAATTTGAATTTCGCGGGCTACCTGAAGCATTCACCTTAAAGCCCGCTATTTTAAAAAGGTGCGGTCGGAAATTGCACTATTACTAAATTATTCTGTCACAATAAAGATTGTTAAAACTTTAAATGATTATGTAGATACATGATAAACTTCGTATTTTTAATTCAACATCTCTTTACTTGATCATAAAAAAATATAATTCGATTATTAAGAGAAAAGTGTAATAATTACATTTAAACCTTGATTTGAAATTTTATTGGTGACGTGTTTCCGAACGTTTTATTGTTGGTTTTTTTTTTGAGCCTATTATATATGGAATTTGAAAATCGAACTTTGAATCGACTTGTTTCTATCTCTCGCTCTTTTCGTATCGAAGTGAAAGTGACAGAACAAAGTGAAGTTCAAATCTTTCGAATGTTGTGAGTAGACCCAGCACTGACTCGGCATTTAAAAAAAATAATTAAAAAGTTACTTTGTCTCACGCTCGCAGCAAAATCGAATTTTGCTCACTGTCTTTAAACTGCAAAACATACAGTGAGCAAAATTCGATTTTGCTGCGAGTGTGAGACAAAGTAACTTTTTAATTATTTTTTTTTAAATGCCGAGTCAGTGCTGGGTCTACTCACAACATTCGAAAGATTTGAACTTCACTTTGTTCTGTCACTTTCACTTCGATACGAAAAGAGCGAGAGATAAAAACAAGTCGATTATAAGTTCGATTTTCAAATTCCATATATAATAGGCTTAAAAAAGAAACCAACAATAAAACGTTCGGAAACACGTCACCTATAAAATTTCAAATCAAGGTTTAAATGTAATTATTATACTTTTCTCTTTATAATCGAATTATATTTTTTTATGATCAAATAAAGAGATGTTGAATTAAAAAATACGAAGTTTATCATGTATCTACATAATTATTTAAAGTTTTAACAATCTTTATTGTGACAGAATAATTTAGTAATAGTGCAATTTCCGAACGCATCTTTAAAAAATAGCGGGCTTTAATTTTTTATTGTTTTCTTCTTCTGTTCGCTAGTTACAAAGTGCGATACACGTTGGATATTATTAAAATAATAATAAATAAATATGAGTGAATCCAGTGATGATGTCTGCGATTTAACACCGGAAGAATTGAAGCAGTATGTAAAAAATGCAGAATTAAGTTTCCTACCTGAAAAGTCTCGCGAAAAATATCTTAAAGCTTATGATATTTTTGTTAATAAAACTGTTACTTTTAATTTGCAAAACTGGAATAATTTTACTTTTAACTTTTAATTTTTACAAATATACATGTGGTTTAAATATTACCAAGTTGTATTTTTTATTACCTTTACATTATTTGTTCTCGCTGCTGAAGTGAAAAGTTGTATGTGCTACACGAGACCAAAGTTATTTGCATCTCGTGTCTTTGAATCCCTCGCTGCACTCAGGATTCTAACCTAGAATCACTCGCTACGCTCGTGATTCAAATATAGAATCCTTCGCTTACTCGGGATTCAAAATAAACACTCGCGGCAAAAACCAACTTTGCTCTCTTGTTGCACAAATAACTATTTCACCTCAGCACCTCAAACAAGTATGTTTTGCAGTGAGCCGACAGTGAGCAAAATTCGATTTTGCTGCGAGCGTGAGACAAAGTAACTTTTTAAATATTTTTTTAAAATGCCGAGTCAGTGCCGGGTCTACTCACAACATTCGAAAGATTTGAACTTCACTTTGTTCTGTCACTTTCACTTCGATACGAAAAGAGCGAGAGATAGAAACAAGTCGATTCAAAGTTCGATTTTCAAATTCCATATATAATAGGCTCAAAAAAGAAACAAACAATAAAACGTTCGGAAACACGTCACCTATAAAATTTCAAATCAAAGTTTAAATGTAATTATTATACTTTTCTCTTAATAATCGAATTATATTTTTTTATGATCAAATAAAGAGATTTTGAATTAAAAAATACGAAGTTTATCATGTATCTACATAATTATTTAAAGTTTTAACAATCTTTATTGTGACAGAATAATTTAGTAATAGTGCAATTTCCGAACGCATCTTTAAAAAATAGCGGGTTTTAATTTTTTATTGTTTTCTTCTTCTGTTCGCTAGCTACAAAGTGCGATACACGTTGGATATTATTAAAATAATAATAAATAAATATAAGTGAATCCAGTGATGATGTCTGCGATTTAACACCGGAAGAATTGAAGCAGTATGTAAAAAATGCAGAATTAAGGAAGGAAGCTGAAACCGCAGCGAATACTCAAACGCAAGTCGCTAACACAACAATATCGGTTCCAAATAAAACTGTTACTTTTAATTTGCAAAACTGCAATAATTTTACTTTTAACTTTTAATTTTTACAAATATACATGTGGTTTAAATATTACCAAGTTGTATTTTTTATTACCTTACATTATTTGTTCTCGCTGCTGAAGTGAAAAGTTGTATGTGCTACACGAGACCAAAGTTATTTGCATCTCGTGTCTTTGAATCCCTCGCTGCACTCAGGATTCTAACCTAGAATCACTCGCTACGCTCGTGATTCAAATATAGAATCCTTCGCTTACTTGGGATTCAAAATCAACACTCGCGGCAAAAACCAACTTTGCTCTCTTGTTGCACAAATAACTATTACAAACGTACCGTCTAATGCTAAACAGCAATTATTTTTTTTAAATCATCATTATAAAATTGAATATCGTGGGCTGCCCTCAGACATTAACCTTTATCTCATTTGTCTATGGTTAGATACCATAGACTACGTTTTTTATTTTCATTTTTTTTTTGTAACAAGGTACCTAAGTAAGACTCCTTGCTCCTCCCACCCTCCTCCCACGACTAACAAACTAACCTTTTCCCTCCACAAAGTAAGACTAACAGAATGAGACGCTAAAGGTGAAGGCCTTCAGTTATAGGAGTTTTCATGAAACTCTTTGAATACAAGAAAACAAGCCTTTTTATTTATCGCCCAGACACTATTTAGACGACAATTAATTACTCTTTTCATTTTATTTTGTTTTTAAAAGAAATACTGGCAGCCTTTGTCTTTAGAAAGAAGGTTTGGAATATTTTATTTTGAGTTGTTAATGATTACTTTCCAGAGAGAGGGTTTTAGTAGATTTTTTTCGAAGCAAGTTTAGTGGTTGATTTAATTATTTGCAAATTGATTAGGTACTGGTGGACATTGTGATGTAAAATGGGTGTAGTTTTGTATTAAGAGGTTTGTTCGAATGAGTTACAGTGACTTTAAAATGCAAAGAGTAACTGAAGAATCTCAGTAGGTTTTAGTCAGTAAAAGTCTGACACTCCTCTCGCTTTACTTGTGGGTAAGAGGAGGAACTGAAGGAGAACTTCTGTTTTCCTACCAAAAAATCAGTTATGATCTGCAACATCGGAGAAAGAAAACATTGTATACTAGATAGGTATGCTCATTCAAGGAGCATTTCTTAGGTCTTTGCCCTCTTGAGGGGTATTTATAAGCTTACGTGTTAAACATATAAATGAGTAAATACTTTGAGAACCTTTTCTTAATTAATTTCGTCTGGTCCTATATTCCAAAAAGGACGATCAATAAAATGTTAACCAACATTCTTCGGTCTGTGGCTTAGTCCTTTACTGCGTTCACAAGTATGTGAGAGAAAATACCGACGCCAACCATTGGCATGTAACATTTCTGCGTAAAGAGCTTATGTTACGGGACTTTGAAATTCGAAATTGTTAACCCGTGTTTATTCAGCTCGATATTATTTCTAGTATAGAGACGAGAATATAGGTGTATCCGATCTTTTTTGAGAAATAATTAATCAACTGATTACTGCCGCTCAAGGGTGGAACGAATGGGCATCTGACAAGCCTATTCGTTCCACTCTAGAGCGGGAGTCTTTTGCTGACTCAAACCCACCAGTACCTATCCTTCATTTACAGTTTGCGTTCTAGTAATTTGACACATTTGAAAGAGTGACCGTGGCACTCTTTCAAATGTTCCCGCAGCCTTGGTAGGCCTCGGCCCTACTAGGCCCCTTCAGTTTTGGTAACATCTCTTTGAGGCACAGCTGGACCAATGCATATCCAATACCTCTATTAATGTTGTATTTTGGAAATATTGTAAAATCAACTATGTTTTTTTAAGGGTAACCATATAGTTAGAGGCATCTTTACGGTTCTTCTCCATTGGAATCGAGTAATTGGAACCATGCATTCGTTCCTAACGTTTTAAAAGTGTCTATGTATGCCTATGTGAATAAAAAAACCATTTTGATCGATTGATTGAAGGCAACTCGATAATTTTATTTGATGACTTCCCGACTAAAAAAAGCTACATAGTAACTTAAAATAAACTTTCTAGACGACGATTTCCACAGGGCTTTCCTCCACCCGACTTACCACTAACAAGAAATCGATACCCAAAGGTCAGGCCCAGCTACCTTCCACCTTCATCAGAACTGTCGCTCCGATCCAATATATTCTAAGTTAATTGCCGCCGATTGGATATATTCTAATTAATATCTACTGCACACAGCCACGCGATCAAAATGTCAAGTATCACGGTCAAAGGTCGAAGCCGTCGTTTCATATTCGTTTCCGTCATCCATCTAATGCATGTTTGATTGAGGATTATGAGGTTTGACTAGATTGAAGTTAAGTTCAGGTCGATGTCACGGTTTTTGAATGAGATTTCTGTAGATTTTTGTTTGGAAGTTCTTCAGAGGAAGTACGTTTACGAGTAATGAGATATATTATAAACACATTGTTACATTTTCTATCTGGTTATTGTTACAAACTTGAGTAGTTAAATGCCGAATTATTAGTAGGGAATACTCACAAACAGTAACTTTTTCCAATCTACAATTACCAATCATAATGAGTTCTAGAATCCGAATGGTAAAATCACAAACACACGTTTACAACATAGTGACAGACGGACAGACAGCGGAGTCGTAACAATAGTTTTTACTCTTTGGATACACAACCGTAATAATATTTCAATCAAAAAATCTCTTGGTATACAATTGACCGCGAAATCGGTGAACATACAAAAAAAATACCTACAGCCGATCAAACGTCTATTAAAAAGATGACCTTTACATGTTTTTGTCTAGATTTTCAGTATAGCGACCCTAGATCGAATAAACTTTGCACAGGATCATAATAAAAATAAATTTTATTGGCCTTTTACGACCACAGAAGGCCAGAATTACAGATTACACGCAGACATTAACAACGATTTTAATAAACAAATAACATTTAAACAGAACGCAATATGCAAATTACCGCCAACCTGCATTACCACAAACTAAAATATTCATAACATTGTTATTTCGTTGGATTAACATGAATACTAGAAACTCATACAACACAAACTCGTAGTTATTATGCAGAAAGCAATATGAACAAACAAACGCAACAGCTAATTTCACAATATTTCACGCACGCATGAAAGTTCTTAGCCTATTTCTGTCTCCTGTCATCGCTTGTTAACACATAAAAATTACGTATGTAAACACAGTTGACCTAACCAACAACCAGCCCAGTGCGAGTTGGACTCGCGCACGAAGGGTTCCGCCTGTAGCAATGAAACATAAAAAAACTCGTTTGTTGTATGGTAGCCCCATTGAAATATTTATTTTATTCTATTTTTAGTATTTATTGTTATAGCGGCAAAAAAATACATTATCTGTGAAAATTACAGTTGTCTGTATCACGGTTCATGAGATACAGCCTGATTACAGACGGACAGACAGACAGCGAAGTCTTAGTAATAGGGTCCCGTTTTACCATTTAGGTAGGGAACCCTAAAAGGTACACAAGTAAACACAGTTGACCTAACCTAACAAAAAGCAATATTTATTATTGAACAAACCGGTGTGGCCGCGTGGTATTGTTTCACGAGGTGGCCCGAACTTACCCGATGTTACCCGATGTTACGCGAGTTACGTCACACGCGCGAACGGGTGCGCAAGCGCAGAGAAAGCGCTCCTTGCGCAAGAGTCGCGAAGATACTTGATGTGTGACATTTGAATCGTTTTTTTTGGTAATTTACGGAAGTATGGCAGTGTTGGGGAGGTCGATGACCTAGTGAGGGTCACGGGAATCCGATGGATACAAGACTTACAGGACCGGTCCTTGTGGCGACGCTTGGGAGAGGCTTATGTCCAGTAGTGGACGTATTTTGGTAGTGCATGGTCCATCCTGATCTGAATCATACCGAATACTTATACGTTTAGTATAAATAAAAAGAACTCGACGAAAATCCAAAGGTCCAAAACTTAGGGTTTGCTAAAGTGCTAAGGATCGCAGTATACAAGGTGCTAACTAAATAACTTCGCTTTCGAAACACTTCACGGTGCTTCAAAAGGCAGATCATTGACGAGGGTCAGAAGGCTGCCTAGCTTAAGTGGGACTGGGCTGGACATATGTCTATCGAATGCCCATCATGGCGAATAGCCGGTAAAACACAAAGTGCCAACTTGCAGGGCACCACCTAAAATCGACCAAGAAAAAGATGGCGGGACGACTTAGATGTTTTTTTTTTGTAATGGGCAAGAATTAGCTTAGAACGCAGAACGGTCGAAGGAGTGAAGGGAGACCTTTACTCAGCAATGATTATGGAACAGTATAGCCTAGATACTCGTATATAAAGGAAGAAACCGACTTAATGATATATCAACACACAGCCGAAACTACTGGTACTTTTGCCCAAGGTTTCCTTCAATGACGTAAGTGAGCACTAAGAGAGGATATCCCAAAATTCACCCCCTAGGAGGATGAAAGATGGTCAAAAGTTTTAATGGAGGAACTTACTTACACGCTAGCGAAGCCGCTGGCAGAAAGCTACTGTCTGTTTTTTATACCCTGAGACTAAAATGACATTACAACACAAAATAACTGGCATCATTCCTATAGTAAGTTTGACATTACTTGTGTCCATTTAGTCTCAGGGTATAAAAAACAGATGATAGTATAGTATAAATATCAAAGACTTGCTATAGCTTCATCATCTCAAACACAATACTAACAATTACGGCTATAGCAATTACGGCCTCATAAAAGAGTTTCCAGTACCGTCTACATATTCATTATGTAAATGTCAGCTCTCTGCTAAATTACGCTTGGAAACAACAACAAAAGTACAAAACAACTAGCTAAGAAACAACACATACTTCGGAACATACACAACCGGTAACAAACAGAGAAACTGTTTCCAACTTTGTCACTAAAGATCTTACCAAACTGTATTGTTGTAGGGTGCAAAGATTTACAGAAGGCCTATTCCATGGGGTCTATAAATTGACCTTGTAATGTTCCCATTACTGGGAGTCAGGGTTCCTCTATTGGATCCCACTCCTTTAGAGGAGGTCTGAATCCCAGCAGTGGAATGAGCTGTAATCCACCACGCGGGCCCAGTGCGGATTTGTGGATGACACATGTCTTCGATTTTTTTATTCTAGGACCGATGTTTGGTAACTCTTCCAAACAATTCAAATTTCAAAACTGCAGCCCTAGCAGGTTTCAACCTCAACTGGTCCCGTCAATCTAGCTGACATCTCTTTGAGGTACTTCCTTACCGAAAACGAGCTACCTATACCGCATTGCATGTTATACATCACAATATCCACTAGGACTCAATTTGCGAATAATTAAAACAACCACTGAATTTCACTCATTAAAATTCCTGCCAAAATTTAAAAATACATACACCGGTTCACTGAGTATCATAAAGTTTACGATTAAAGTATCACTCTGACGCATTATCATTAAATCTCTTAACAACGATACCTTAGTAAGCTTTTTGTTTCTTTTTTATTGAGGTGATAAATCGTGAAATAATTTCTTCCTCTCTGCGTGAGACGAGAGCGCGTGTCAGACACCTGTGTCCTTTGTAACCTTGGGCTACGGTAACTATTTCAAACGTTCCCGCAGCCCACCTTAATAGTTACCCTAGTATTTTTTTATATGGTAACAACGATGAACAATACTTTAGTAAAGAAATAATTTCCAGTACTATGTTATGACTAGACCTTCTCCATTTTCCTTTCACCGTACATTACCACTCAATTTCACAATATTACCAAATAAAGTTCTGAAAACACTAAGTTATGCGCTGACACGCCAATAAAGGCGGTTATTATCATTGAATTCATGCTAGAGCATTAATATGTCTGATTTCCTAACAGCTGGTACTTTAATTAAGTTCCTAGACAATAAAACTAAAGCCTATTGTCCATGGACGCTTAGCTTTATAGACGCGTATTCGTCATTATACGCTTGGTGTACGCTAGCGTGAAGCTTACATACACAACGAACGAAACGAAACTGCAACGACACGATGGCAAGACGTTGTCGCTTCGTCAACACAGTTTCGTCCCCGGTGGATAGTTGGCCTAAGTCTTCCCGTCATTTCATTCGTGGTTTGCTAGAACACCGTCTCGCGATTTGTTTGGCAGCCGATTAGTCAGCAAATCCATGGAAAAACGCGAGATTACGGAACTATTTCCTTTCATCTGTTAAACCCCGAGCGAACGGCGGCGATCGCTCTCTCATTGTCCTTCTATTATATCTCTAATTACGATATTCCAAAGGTTAAAGTCCTTTAGGAGGTAAAACAAGCTAAAACTTTAGCTGCAGACGATTGAAAAGTAGGTACATCCAAGCACAAGCAAGTACATCCCAGTTATTTGCTGTTCCTTTTTCTCGTTCTTTGCATTATTGTATTTAACCATACTTTAGAAAGAATTCTCAAATTCAAGTCTATTTATGTTCAATACACAAGCTTCACGCAAGCGTACACAGTGTACGCTTGCGTACGCGTATTCGTCATTATATGACAAAGAATAATAAATAATAATAATAATATTCCACAACTTTCACACAACGCCATCTAGTCCCAAGCTAAGCAGAGCTTGTGTTATGGGTACTAGATAACTGATAAACATACTTATATATTTCTAAATACATACATACAGCCGACCCCAATATAGTTGGGAAAAGGCTAGGCAGATGATGATACATATTATAGATAAAGTACACCCAGACACAGAACAAATGATCGTGCTCATCACACAAACATTTGTCCTGGGTGGGAATCGAACCCACGACCTCCGGCATAGCAGTCAGAGTCACTAACCACTAGACCAACTGGCCAGTCAAATATTATACTAATGACGAATACGCGTCTGTAAAGCTACGCGTCCGTGGACAATAAGCCTTATATTGACGTCTACATTAAACTGTTGAGTTCTGTTGAAATGTTTTACTGTATGAGTTTTCCTTATTGATTTTCTTTGAAGGTGTCGTTATGAAAATGCATGAAGAATAGAATAGTATATCTCAATCACTTAGAATGTCGTCAACAACTCGTTAACCTTAATTTGAGGAATACTAAAGGACTTGAAAGTTTTACATTTAACTAAGAAACTATGGTGTTGATGTCAGGCAACTATCTAAATATATTATACGATTGCATCACTGCTTACCATCAGTTGAGATCGCATTGAATTAATCTTCAGCTTTATTAATCACCTTTATTGGCACATAATTCAAAATTCGATATTTTCTTATGTAACAGTAAAGAAATAATAATATAATATTTCAATAATATTCCACAACTTTCACACATCATCTAGTCCCAAACTAAGCAGAGCTTGTATTATGGCTACTAGACAACTGATAAACATACTTATATATTTGTAAATACATACATATTATAGATAAATTACACCCAGACACAGAACAAATGATCGTGCTCATCACACAAACATTTGTCCTGGGTGGGAATCGAACCCACGACCTCCGGTATAGCAGTCAGAGTCACTAACCACTAGACCAACAGGCCAGTCATCTATGTGCACAAAATTCTTTAGTTTGTAAGTTGTTGGCTATTAGCTATACGCTTTGGTGCAAACTGTAAGTATAGCTAGCAATTGAAATAAATAAATAAAATATAGTAGTAGAAGTAACTGTTAATTTTGAGAACTTACCATATTCTCCTTTAGCCTGCCACCTTTTATCAATCAAAATTTTATATCAAAGCAGTTTTTGACACTATCCTTTTTTCGTTTTTGTAGGTGAGAAATCATCAAATGACACTCTAGGTTGGAACAAGAGAGTGTACCAGAATTTTATTAGCTCTACCTATGTTCTACTGAAAACCCACCTATGTTCTTTCATTTCCTCTTTGCCTTCTAGGACCACAGTAACATCCATCTAAACCACAATTTTCAAACATCCCATCATTATATTCTGAATCCAAAAAGCAAGCTGTTATCATCGCCGTATCACTAACGCCCATTTTCAATAAGCTACCTATCTAAAGTTGCAGCTACTAAGATAAACAAATCTATCCTTTTGCCCTTACTTGCTTTCCTATAATCTACCGACGGTTAGCATTTCCTACCAAAAGTTGTGACATTGACAGCTAGAATCTTACTGTTTATCGGAGATAGCTATCTATTTATGAACTGCGGTAGATTATTGAAAACGGGCGTAAATAATTCACGAAATACAGACCATGTACGTAAGCACAATCTAATCAAAGACATACCTTACGTGTTTCATAAAAGATTCAGGCTGTAATAAGGTGAGAGCGTAATGAATCACGTGCCAAGCCAATCTAGACCTTTTGTTAATCGCCTAGGGTTCATTAATTATTCACACTGTGAAGTGCCTAGTCCTAAACGCTACATTCAAAGATGGTTTTAATTAATCTATTTTTCTGGAAGTTCATTGATCTGTTAGTTAGAAAAGTTAGAATATTATGATGGTTTATTAGACACAGTGGTTGACCGATTGGCTGCTGTGCTGTGGGTCACGGGTTTGATTCCTGCACGGAATATAAAATTTGTGTGGTCTACAGATAGTTGTTCCGGGTGTGGGTGTCTTGTGTATGAAATTACAAGTTTGTGACGCAAGCACGATTTAAAAGTGAACACAATTAAATAAAAACACATTAATAAAGCTTCTATAATTGAAATGAAAGTCATACTGATTTTTATGAATCGTTGAAAATATATTTCAAATCAAATATGAATAGCTAACACATATACCAAGAAAAACATATTCCACGAGACGGTACAAAAACGTGAAAAACCTACAAATGTACGAGAACGTAGGTAAATATTCAATTCCATAACTCAATTCATAAAAGCATTAAAAATACCACCAAGATAATAAAAATACGCAGAGAAAGAAATATGCTTACAAGTATATACTTGACTGAAATTCTTGAACTTAGATGTAATATCTACATTTGCTCTAGAATTTTAGACCTTATGCCAACGTAATAGGGGTTAGTTATCAGAGTGTCAGATATAATGAGTCGGTTTGAAACGCTACCTACAGTTCGTAAAGACTTCCTGAGGTGGTGAAATTGTGCTGAATTTGTGAGACAGGGTCCTTTTTAAGGGTTGTTGACATTTAAGATCATTTTCATTTGATAGCAGAGCTCAAAAATAAAAATAACTTCAAGGTCACGATTTCCAAGGTAACATCTCTGGTGTTACTAAAAAGATTGATAATTAATTATGACTACAGTTATTATTAGGACAATTAAGTAAACCACGCCGAAACCCCTATAATACCTTCAGATATTTTTATTCGTTCCGTACCCAAAGAGTAAAAATGGGACCCTACGACTCCACTGTCCCCCTGTCTGACAACAGGCTGTATCTCATGAACCGTGATGATGATGATGATGTATTTCTGATAAAAAAATACTAAAAACAGAATAAAATAAATATTTAATTAGGGCTTCCATACAAAAAACGTATTTTTTTTCCGTTTATTTTTACGGACGATCGGTTTATCAATATTAACCTATCACATACCCACAAAACGAGACACAATAGTAAAACAATAACAGCGCGGTCTCATAGGACCGGTCGGGGATTCATCATCATCTGCCTAGCCTTTTCCCAACTATATTGGGGTCGGCTTCCAGTCAAGCCGGATTTAGCTGAATACCAGTATTTTACGAGGAGCGGCTCCCTACCAGACCTCCACAACCCATTAACTGGGGTAACACGGTACTTGATGGCAAGACTGGAGTCAGATTTACTGGCTTCTGACTATCCGTAACGACTGCCAAAGATCTCCAAATGACAGCCGGGACCAACGGCTTAACGTGCTTTCCGAGGCACGGAGGAAACTCGTTATGTTAAGATGTCGGGGATTCATGAATTAAAATTAACATGAAAAACAATCTAACCATATCGTTTTCTATCTTTCCAGTGCTGTCAGCAGTAACCTTCGCATCCGGCAGCCAGGTGGAAGACCCCTGCAAGACCAAGTCCAGGGTAGTGGCAGATGACAAGTACTGCGACAAATACTGGGAGTGCGACAACGGACAGGCCATCCAGTACGACTGCCCCAATGGACTGGTCTTCGCAGGGAAGCACCGGGGAGTGACGGAGGGATGCGACTACCCATGGAGGTCTAATTACTGCGAATATCCTAAAGTTCAGATTAGTAAGTACTAACGTTTTTTTTTTACGCACTGGGCCCGCGTGGTGGATTACATCCCTCTCCTAGAGAGGAGGCCTGAGTCCCAACAGTGGGAACATTACAAGGCCGATAATGCTAATGCTAACGTTTTTTTTTTTTAAGCTGGTAGAGCTTCTTACAGCCAGTTTCTTCAATAAAACTAAAACTATCAGTAAAAGTATTAACTTTTCCTTGACCATTACTGTTGTGAATAGCAAATGTCATCTTGTCTTCATCCAAGTGACACTTAAATTAAAGTTAATTATTATAATGAAATGTAGGGATAAACGCAGTGAAACCTATACAATTTTGTCAAAATGACAGTGACTTTAGCTTTAACAGCCCTTCAATGAGCAGTAAAACTTAAGGGCAAAATTAACAGTAAAACTAACAGATTGTGAAGAAACGAATTTAACCGTTATTACTACTTTATGACGTTACTTTGGCTGTTACTTCGGATGAAGACACTGGCTGTTAGACCGTTATTTCGGACTTCAATCATGGCACATTTATTACATAAATATTTCCACAAGTATGGAAAGTGGTAAGTGCTAGCCATTGAATCAAAAGCATACAGTGCTGCTTACAATGGGCAGATTTCCCATTGACAATGATGCTGATAAATTATGGATGCCCATTGAGTTGGCCCATCCCCCTTTTTACCTGACTGCGCAAAGCAATAGAGGGTTATTACGTCATAATTATGCTAGTAGGAATTACTGTAAGCATTAATAAAAACCTTATAAAATTGAATATAAAAAAGTAAATAAGAAAAGTAAGTACGAACACCACTAAAACAAAAAAAAAACGCTGAGCTGTGCAAGTTTTATAATCGAATACAATTTTCATTTAATCAAAGCCTGAATAAAGACTAGCTTCTGCCAGCGGCTTCGCCTGCGTAAACGTAGGTTTTCCATACACACTGTAGACTCCCGTTTCATCCCCTTAGAGGCTGAATTTTGAAAAATCCTTTCTTATTGCTCACCTACGTCATAAAAGGAAGTTTTTTGCAAATTTTTATGTTCCTAGTCCAAGTAGTTTCGGCTTTGGGTTAATATATCAGTCAGTCGGTTTCTCCTTTTATTTGCTATATAAATACAACTTGTAACATTAAATCCTGAAATTAGTTTGATCAGAATAACGAGCAGAATCAATAAAACCACTTTTTTAATATAGGTCACATTTTCCACAAAATCTTCATTAAAAATGTTGCCTTGTCTATTTATTAATAAATCAAGCCATCACGTGCATAAACCTGCGTAAATACTCGTAGTTAAACAAACAAACTCGTAGATAATTATTTCTATGCAGATACGAATCGTAAACAAACTAAAACACACAACACCTTTAATTCTTTTTTAATGATTTTTTTCTCTCAGAATTAGGTCAAATGAATTAAAAATCATTTGGGGTGTTTAAGGTTTTGCGCATTTAAGGTGGGCGCGACGTTAGAATTATCCATACAAACGTAATACCAAAATCATTTGCAATTTAAGCATATTTACACCATAATATGATGTTATTCGGATTCAGACAATAAAATTATCTAGGTTCCTACATCGTCTTTTTGTTGAAAAACTTACCCCAAACGAAATTTAAGCGAATTTAAATTTGCACATTTTCACAGCGAAAATGTCATGTTTTTATTTTGTTTTTTTCTATATTGTAAACAATAATATTTCAAAATATCTTTTCGTAGGAACACAGATATTATTATCAAGTTATAAATACTCGAAACAATATTGGAAATACATTAATTTTTCATTCATCATTTTTGGTATTACGGAACCTCTCCCAAATTTCCAATAGTTTGTATTGCTATCACAGCAAGCAACTGTCAGTGTGCGGATGATGACTTTACTCCAGTCGGTGTGTCCAAGAATTGTTTATACTATCTGGATTGCTTCCATCAACCTCAAAAACGTATTTTATTTCGTCTCAACTCGAGATAGCGCGCGGTCTCCGCAGGCCTCTTAACGTTACACGTTTATAAATGACGAAAAAACTCAGTAAAAAACGTATTACTAGAAGCATACCGTCCTACGTAAATGTAGGTCGTAACATCTAAAGAGAACTTCTGTAGGTGGCACAAATGAGGTTGATTAGTACCAGGGCACTACGTGATGTAAGATGCGGGTGCTCAGAAATGATGCCCCATTTATTTGATGTAGTGAGTTCCTTATCCTTTGCTAGCGCATTTTCGTTTACATGAAATATAAATAAGAAGTTAATAAAGGGTTTATAGCAGACTTGGCTAACGTTCTGTCATACAAATTATAAAAGAAAATATTGGGGGGTGGGGGGTTGATAAGGGGGTAAAAATAGTTTATGATATCTACCAGACAAGCTGGCCTTATAATGGACTGTAAGAACTTAACAGAAAAATGGGATAGTCTATGGTGTACTGAAAAATAATAAAGAATTAAATTACGAATGAGGATTTGTTACAAGCACTGTGACACAACCTTTTTATAAATTAGATAATAGTTTTTTTTTTTTTTATATTGAAGACAAGGAACTTTCATTTACTAGGGATGTTATTGATTCGTTTCGGATCTGAATACGGATATAGGAATAGTATCGATTCGGTTCCAGATACGGTTGCGGGTACGAAATCGTTTCGGATTATCCATTAGTTACAGATATTACAGTTTTGGTTACGGATATTAAAGTTTTTTAACAGATTTTTTAACCAATCGTAAAAGTAGGAAATGCAATGCAAATAAACAATGATTTAGGTACCTACTGGCGCTAATTTTCCTGTGCACTAATTAAGTTTATTTTAAACAATCGCTCTCTCTTTACAATAGTAACGTATAAAACAGTTGCAAGAATTTATAATAATATAATAATAATATATTCCACAACTTTCACACAACGCCATCTAGTCCCAAGCTAAGCAGAGCTTGTGTTATGGGTACTAGACAACTGATAAACATACTTATATATTACATATTATACATATTATAGATAAATAACACCCAGACACAGAACAAATGATCGTGCTCATCACACAAACATTTGTCCTGAGTGGGAATCGAACCCACGACCTCCGGCATAGCAATCAGGGCCACTAACCACTAGACCAACAGGCCAGTCGAATTATACTCCTGTCAAATTAGTCAGAATTTTATGAGCCATTCAGTTTTAAACGTGATTTCAGTAAGAATACAAAGAAGTGCATCTCGAAAACTAATTTGCCAAGAGTAAAATTATAGCTATCTCTTTCTAGTTTAATCGATTAAAAAGAAAGAATGAAAATATTT
This sequence comes from Mythimna separata, assembly GCA_030763345.1. Lineage (NCBI taxonomy): Eukaryota > Metazoa > Arthropoda > Insecta > Lepidoptera > Noctuidae > Mythimna > Mythimna separata. The sequence goes on along the minus strand of CM061173.1, from coordinate 4,627,966 downwards.
TATTTGACACTCATAGTTACACACGGTGCTGAAACAACATGTAGACACCTAAGATTAAAAAAAATACACTTTGTGTCTCGCAGCTGCGCTAAATAGGTCAGTTCAGCAAAAATGCCAGATAACCACGATGTGAAAGCCTGACGCTGAAAAAAAGTTATGATAGAACGATAGTTTAAAATAAGTCTAGTTGGTGTACAAGAGAAACAGTGCCATTGTACTATATCACACGACTAATCTCCACCTTCCACCCTGCAGACCCCCCAATCGGCACGGAGCACTGTGACTGGCTGTACGGCATCTTCGGGCACGAGACCTCCTGCACCAGGTACTGGACGTGCTGGAACGGAACTGCCACGGAACAGCTGTGCATCGGCGGTCTGCTCTACAACGAGAACGCGCACTCCTGCGACTGGCCCGAGAATGTTGATGGGTGTCAGAAACATCGTGAGTTTTTTTTTATTTATTTTTGTTTATGTTTCTTTTTAGTGTGTGTGTTTCTAGGTCCTGTTTTATGGAAGAAATTAAAGAAATCATCAAAAGATTCCTCCACCTGATCTGGGAAGGCGAGAGGGAATGTCAAAGACTAAAAGACCAAGACTAAAATCCAACTATGTTCCTTCGGTTGCTAAGTCAGCTGGTAACTCTTTCGAACAATCCTCAGCCTTGGCAGGCATCGGCCCTAAGTGGAGATAAAATAAATGTCTGTGAGATAAATAAATGCCAATCCTGGACATGGTCTATTTGTGTACCTAATTTCATCAAAACATGTTCAGCCATTTGAGAATGAAAAATTTACTAATATACACACATGCATATAAACTTTCGTCTTTATAATATTAATGTGATATCTATAAACCGCATGCGTTGTTTTGCTTCCCAGATTTTGTTATCGTTTTAGGATTTTCGTCTAATAGTTCCACCAATTTTGATTAGGTATGAAGATTACTAGGTAGATATCAATACCTCCTACTCCTAGTCGTAACATATCTTTTGAATTAATGGTCTATTTGAAATGAAGTTTGAGTTCTCATATCGTTACCAATTACAAAAACGACTCTCCTGTAAAATGCCCTTTTTAGCCTGCCTTACGACCTTATAGAAACGTAGGAGTTATCGATAAACCTATCTTACAAGTAATTTGACAAAAAACAACATTTTCGGTTCACAAAGTTAATCTCAACCAATTATTTAGGAACACGCTTCGTCTAAGGTCACATTCTCATTGTACATCAATTTCATTAGTCTCACCAAAGACTTCCCCTCCCGCCTTCCCCCCCACAGCATCCCTCACACAAATAACATTAACAAACCAAATGAGAGCCGACTGCGAATGAGAAGCCATGAACAATACTCGCAGGAATTAATTAATGTTACTCCCTGTACGACACGTTTACACTCCCTCCCTTATTAGTGGAAGACACGGCTGTCGAGGCGGTTATTGGGGCAGGTTTGCTACTAGAACATTCTCGTTTGGAATACTTAAGTGTATGGAGGTGATACCTACTAATTCTCCTATAAACAAGTAACGCCCGTTTTTATTAACCTACCGCAGTTCATGAATAGATAGCTATCCCCGATAAACAGTAAGATTCTATCTATCAATCCACAACTTTTGGTAGGAAACGCTAACCGACGGTAGGTTATAGGAAAGCAAGTAAGGGCAAAAGGATAGATTTGTTTATCTTTAGTAGCTGCAACTTTAGATAGATAGCTTATTGAAAATGGGCGTAAGTGTTTTGGATACTAAACACTTACGCCCATTCTACTAATACCCCTACAAGGATTAGTTAGTGTTGACTTTTTATTTTATTTGTATTTTTTTGTCATTTTACAATTGGACACTGCATCTTACCCTCGGTTGTGTTCTTTCCCTGTCACTCAATGGTTTTCTGGAAGAAAAGACAACTTTGAGTAAAGCTCTCTCTGTTGTCCACATGTATTTTAACGTTGTATGGTTTACAATAAAGAATTAAGCCAGAATTCCCGATAACAGTACTTTTAACAGAAAACAAAAATTTAGAACCCGATTGCAGCGCTACCTACTGGTTCTAGTCGTATTTTGAAACCTTTCAAATTCCAAATATACACATAAAATTACATCTAAATCGATCAAGCCATTTAGGAGGAGTTAGGTGACAAGCAGTCATACAAAAAAAAATTAAATATCAAAATTTCTTCTTTTTTACATGTGTAAATTTCGCTATCTGTCCCCCGCCCCCTTCGTTACTGCTAAAACATTCCATGAATCTATGAAAAGTTTAATGACCCAGAGTGCAGGTGCTTCTAAATGAGTGTATTCTAATGTATGAAATAATCTATACTATACATCAAAATTTTAAATAAAAGTTCGCTGCACCTCCTAGGTTCTCCAATTTTAGAAGACAGTTTCCCTTCATTCATCGATGACAAAATTGAACGTTTTAACAATATTTCGGAAAGACTTTCCAAAATTAACCTTCATTCGGCTTTCACCCTCATACGATACTGCTGTTTCGCACCAAATTTTATGTATTTTCTGCGCTCTTCCCCTTTATGGAAGAAGCCACATCTCTTGGACAAAATTGATCAGACCATTCGGTATACTCTGACTTCCATCTTAAATGTGGCTCTGGATGACCGAGCGTGGCTACAAGCCACGCTACCCATTCGTTTTGGTGGGCTCGGCATCCGCAAAATTTCTAGTGTAAGCCTACCGGCGTTCCTGTCCTCGGTCCACAGCACTCAGCAGCTAACCAATAGAATTTTGACTCCATCATTGGTTGGCTGTGAGGTGCCGTGCTTGGCCGATGCCGTGACCGCCTGGAAAATGGCTTGCCCGGATAAGGCGTTGCCCGAGAATCCATCATCCCAGAGACAGTGGGATGAGCCGCTCTGCAGGTTGGTACGGAATAACCTTATTAATACGTCCACCAATACTGCTGAGCGTGCCTACTCTACTGGCTGTGGGTGAATGGGAGTCGGGCCTCTGGCTACAGGTACTGCCGTCGCTCAATATAGGTACTATGCTGAGTGACGCCACTTTCCGGATCGCTACATGCTTGCGTCTGGGTGCTCCTTGTGGAGCTCCACATCGATGTCAATGCGGTGAAGCAGTCGACCGCCTCGGACATCACGGCCTATCCTGCAGTAGGAGCGCTGGTCGGATAGCAAGGCACGCTAGCATTAATGACATTATCCGTCGAGCTCTTGTCACCGCCGGGGTGCCAGCTGTTTTAGAACCTAATGGCTTAGCACGCGACGATGGGAAGAGGCCAGACGGGATGACCATAATGCCTTGGAAGAAGAAGGGTAGGCCTTTGGTGTGGGATGCGACATGTGTCGACACCCTTGCGCCATCCCATGTTCTGAGTACGGCGGGCTGTGCTGGGGCTGCTGCTGCAGGTGCAGAAAACCTCAAGCGGCGCAAATATAACAACCTTATTGGGAGCTATATGTTTGAGCCGTTTGGGGTTGAAACACTGGGGCCTTGGGGTCCGAGTGCTCATCGAGTTGTTCGCGAAATTAGCAAACAACTAGTCGACTCTTCACGTGACCAGAGGGCTGGGCTGTTTTTCGGCCAACGAATCAGCATTGCCATCCAACGTGGCAATGCTGCCAGCGTTCTGGGCACTATTGCTGTTGACATCGACGTGGATCAATTTTTTGATGCCCAGTAAATGCCTTTTTTTTTGTATATATATTTACGTTTGTACATACTTTTATCTTTAGTTTGTATATATATCTATTAAGTTATTAATATGTAAATATCTGTATCCTGAATAAATAAAAAGTATTTTTAATATAATTTTTAATATATCTATACTAATATTATAGAGCGGGAGAGTTTGTTTGTTTGAACGCGCTAATCTCAGGATCTACTGGTCCGATCTGAAAAATTATTTCACTGTTAGATAGCCCATTTATTCAGAAAGGTTATAGGCTATATAAAATCACGCGAGGACTAATAGGAGCGGAGCAGTAACCAAAAATGCGGGTGAAACCGCGGGGTTCAGCTAGTGTGTAATAATGTTTAGCCATCAAACATTTCACACACTTTCTGCTCGCAGTCACACGCAATCTACCCAGTAGGTCTATAGTAGGCCTATAGTAATTTGTCACCGCTCACAATAAGGCTCATACAATAACGCGTTTAATAACCTGACTAACATCAGTGACATGAAAAGCCCATATAAATAATGTGGGCCATTCACAAAACGACATATACATAATGTACGCAATGGTGTACTGTCGCGTACCCAAGTGTTACACCTAACATGTACATAATGTACGCAATGTACTGTCGCGTACCCAAGTGTTACGCGCACTTGTAGTAGTAATGATAGAATGAGTGCGAAACTATGTAGTGCTTGAGTGAAGCTAGAATTTGTTTTATTTACGTCGTTATAATAATAATTGAGTATAATGGTCCATTGTACTCAAGGTCGTAAGTACGTGTATTTGTGTACTAGGTACAGTCGCAGAGACTGTAAATTTCACATACGTATGGGTTAGGTTTTTAGAGCGCCTTTTTTTACGGTGCCAAATCATCATGAGTTTTCTCACTCTAGGGTGGAGTGACAGAGAGTGTCAGACTTTAATTGGCTAAAACCACATCTATGTTCATTTTCTGCCCTTTGCGTTCTAGAACAATATAGTTTTCCTTTTGGAGCAAATCCCATAATCCCAGCAGGCTTCGGCCTTGCTGGACGTCTACGCTCTTGCTGACATTTCTTTGAGGCGCACGTGTGATAGAATTATTTCATTACTGTCCCACTTGATAGAAAGCAATGGTGTATTCTACGATGGAGTACGGTTGCTTAGAAGTTACCTATTCACTCTTGACTTAAAGATCCTAGATTCCTAGGTACTATTACAAAATACAGACTACAGATTACAATCTGGCTACCTATTCAAAGGACTGTACCTATATTTTTAGCGCAAATGTTTCCTAAATATTTCACAAGTAAGAAAATAACATTTTCGACTTTCATTTCGGTTAAATAACATAAACAAAATGTAAGCGAATTTCTTCATAAAAACGGTGTCTACATTTTAATGATATGAATTCTTGAAAAGCACAACTTTTTACGCCGCGTTTTAAAATTCACTCGAGTATTCAGTACTTCATAAAAGTAACATTTCCTGGCTGACAAGAAACATCGTACTTATATTTTATTTACTTTCAAGATGTCTGTAAACCGTCTGCGTTTCACCTCATCGTTTATTCAGCATTTATCGAAGTTCTGGAACACTTGCTGTGTTCTTGTCCAATTATAATTATTTAGGTATATTCAAGAGCACAATTAACAGTGAATAATTGAATAGGTTACCTACAAGTACCTACAAGTACTTCTAGACACATGGTCGCCGTACATCAGATGAAAGTGGTCAAGCGCAATAAACAAGTGCGATTCACCATCAACCATTGCATTACCACTTACCATCAGGTTGGATCGCAGTCTGAGAGTGCAGTATATAATTTTTTAAAACCTGTCTGTAATTTGGTTTTATATTTCTTTGAGGAAATCTTACAAAAAAAACAATTGAACACAAATAAACTTGAATATGAGAATTCTTTCCGAAGTAAATATTAAATACAATAAGGTGAAGAACGAGGAAAAGGAACAGCAAATAACTGGGATGTACTTGTTTGCCATCGTCCGCAGCTAAGGTTTAAGCTTTTTTATCTCCCAATGGACATGTCCAAAGAGGATATTGTTATTTCTAGGCTTTTGCCAATGGATTTTCTGGTTAGTCATCTGCGAAATTTATATCGTGAGACGGTGTTCTGGCAGACCACGAGAGAAATTATGGGAAGACTTTGTCGTCTTCCTTAAGAATTGGCAAGAAGTGCCTGAGAACCAGGGACAATAGAAAGATGGCAGGGATGCTTTTACCCAGCATTGGGATAGTGTAGTATAGATAGATATATTAATGATGATAATAAGAATTCTAAAGAGTAAAAGTGCTCGTGAGTCTACTACTAACTACTTTTATAACGGCTATATTTTTTTTATTTTAAACGACACACACACACAGAAAAACTAAAAGTGACCTCCGACTCAAAAATGGTACAAATAGCTTTCGCTATTTCAGAGTTGATCATAGTAAAAGTTAAGTTAAATATGAAAAACTTTGCCAATCAACAGACAAGGTAGAAGTCGTTAATCTTCACCCCTAAGTCCCTTAGAACTCAAAGTCAACCATTTTAACTAAAAACGCAACACTACACCTAGGGGAAGTACGCCCAAAACGACATACTGTTTCTTATTTCTTTCATCAATGCTTTATTTTTACATCTAAAACTGTAAACTTCTACAAACACGAACTTGAATTAATTAACTATAAATTAAACAGACAAAATCGACACTTTCAACATGTATTAAAAAAGTTATTGGTCTTAAATAAAGATCAGTGTAAACCGTTTTGTCCATACTCATCATCTGCCTAGCCTTTTCCCAACTATATTGGGGTCGGCTTCCAGTCAAGCCGGATTTAGCTGAATACCAGTATTTTACGAGGAGCGGCTGCCTACCAGACCTCCACAATCCATTAACTGGGGTAACACGTATGCCGTTTGTCCATAATATACGGACTAAATGGCATAGCCTAAATGGACAAACGTTTTTTTGTTACTCAGAATAAATTAGGTTTAGGTTTAGGTTTAGGCTTTGTGACCTGTCTCTTGATGTTTTAGGAGCAGTTTTATTCTGGACCATATCGTCATTTATGTTGTTTTGTCCATAACGTTTGAATCCCCAACCGGTCCTATGAGACCGCGCTGTTATTGTTTTACTATTGTGTCTCGTTTCGCGGGTATCTGAGTAAATAATAGGTATATCTGTGTACGTTTGTTAAAAAAAATACGTATGAAAATTCCATGCGACAGGCGAAAAAGGCTCATAATTGCCTAATATCTTCTTAGAATGAAAAAAATGGTTGCTATAACAGTTACTAATAGACTATTGAGGCACTCTCGCTAAGAGTGTTACCATAACGATAAAAACTCCCCAGATTGGAAATACAACTGTTATACCATTTTACCCCCATACACCATTTTGCACCTACTTCCCCCACACTTTAACTAAATGGAAAATTCCAATTAAAACTTCTTTACCACTCTGTACCTACCTACTGCAAATAGTAGTGAATGAACGGCAATCGTTTCACCGATCAATCATGCAACTTTCACACTAATTGCTTCGTTTAATAAGGCGTATAATGGCATAATAGGTGCGTTAGCTTCCTTATGTAACCCAGTAATCGTTGGTTTGACATTAATTGTGTATCGGGTTATCGACTTGGATGAAATCGAAAGTACACAGTGACTGATGGTTTAGCATGGAGAAATGACAGCTGTATAGAATAACTATTAATTTTTCTATAGATATATTGTTTCGAGAGTTATGAGTAAGAGTCCAGGTGAGTTATGGGTATGTTGTCAGTGAGGTGTGAGTGTGTATACATGTGGATGGATGGAGAGGGAGAAGGACGTCAAAGATAAGATGAATGGATTGTGTGAGGAGTTATCACTCCTCCATAAAGCTATCGCGTGACAGGACAGAATGGAAGAAAAAACTTGTTGCACCGACCACCACCACCATCAAGAAGGTAATATGGGACCAGGGCAGGAAGATGGTGATCATTCCGTGGTATCCGTGTCGTGGTGTCCTAAACTTTATATATTATTGTAAAAAAGTTCTCAGTCTAACTATTTAACTATCTGTCTGCGCGATAAACTCAAAATAATATAAACGATTTTTCATCCCCTACGGTTTGCTGACATCTCCATGAAGCGCACGTGAAACGCTCCGCGCCGTCGACGACAGGCTCGGTCTAGACTGTTACCGAACGGCCGGACGGCAAGCTACCCATTGCTCGCCATCCGCAAACCACCACATTATTATTCTGGGATAGGTGCCTTTTGAACCTCGCACTTTAATAAAGTGTGTGAGGTTTTATTTTTGACATTTTATTTTTTATTTTGACATTTATAATTCTCTTGACTAATTCACTCTAAATGTTTAATAATTATGTTAATTTATTATTTGTAATTATTGTATGCCTATTTGGCAGGACATACTGGCACTGTATTATTAAGTCTAAACATCTGTATGTAACCTATGCCCACAATAAAGACATTCTGATTCTGAAACATTTTTCATTCTATTTTTCCTTTCTTTCACGATCGTGGGTCATTCCTTTGAACTCAGTTGGTGCACAAAGGTCGCGCTAAGCATAAAAGGAACTTCATGAATAAGGTGGCATGGGAAATACCTTCTTTCAATATCACAATCGTTCATTCATTGTGCGGATATACGGATTCTATTATGAAAACAATGCAATGCTACATCATTGCTAGTTAGACCGTACCTGGTACCTACTGGTTATATTATATCAAGATAGTCATCATATCTAACCAAGTATTCAAAACACTTGGTATAAAAATCTTCCTTCAGTCTCCTCAGGGATGTGCCTTAACCTATCAATACCCGCGAAACGAGACACAATAGTAAGACAATAACAGCGCGGTCGTATGAGACCGGTCGGGGATTCATGAATTAACAGGCGTTGATCTTTTAAGAGGTCACGGGGCTCTCTCCTATGTGCAGAAGGTGATCACCGGGATGGTTTTAGTGAGGTAAGAACCCCACACTCCCTGGTCTTTCTCCCCAAAAGTCCAGGCGCCATTGAAGGTTTCCGTCCGAAAACAAAAAAAAAAAGGTATACAAATCTCAATGCTGAGATTTTTGAGTGAAACTTCTTCTTCCTGTGCTTTTTCCCATATTAGTGGGGGTCAGCGCTGTATGATTTTTTCTTCCATTCTGTCCAGTCATCCGTCACACTGTCAACAACACCGTTTTCTTTCATATTACTCCTCACACAACCCATTGAGTGAGCCTATTCCAAAAGAAATATCTAAGCTAAAATTTACTAATATTAGCCAAGATCAACGGAACTGAGAAATCATTACATAATTTCTCCAATAAGTTTGGCTGGTTGGAGAGAGAGTGTCAAAGTTTTTTTTTATCATGCGATTATTGGTTACTCAATGCACTTATTTCTTGCAAGATGTGATAACAGTCCAGCACCCGAGGAATCCCACTTACAGTCTTGAGGTTCTCCTGCTGCACTCTGCGTTGAACAAGAGAGAAACTGACTAAAACCCACCTGTTCCTTTTTAGTTACCCTTTCAATTCCAGACCACGGTAACTCTTTCGAACATTACTACACTCCTAGGTGGAACAATTTTTAAATACTTAACGTAAAAGTCCCCATTCAAATTTTGTTTCTATTTACCCCTGGGATTCTATTTACCCCGTTTGCTGGCTTATTTCCTTGTCTAATCTTCATGATTTACACTAGGTACATACCTCGGAGGCTTGGCATGTATTTCCGTGCCAATCAAAATGTAAATTAAATCATTTATTAGCAATATTGCGGATTGTCAACCCACGCTAGTGTATACAGAATGTTCCGGGCATACCGTGGGTCATGCATATTAATGTTGACTACGAATGGAATACTTCACCCTTTTTAATTGTACAAAACTACTGTTAACTACAAATAAACAAAATTTTAGGGAACATCTACACCCTAAAATACTTTAAAATTTTGTCTATAGAGATCTATAGACAAAATTTCTAGTCTTATATTCTCTAAGTCTTATATTCATTTTTTTTATGGCAATTGAGCTTATATTCATGAATCCCCGAGCAGTAACCGGCGACCGCGCTGTCATTGTCTTACTTTTGTGTTTCGTTTTGCGGATATGTGATAGATTAAGTCATAAAAAAGCGTTTGTTGTATTGTAAAAGTAAGATTTCCAAAACCCCTTCTTATTGCTAGCCTACGTCACAAAAGGAAGCTGTGTACTAAATTTCATGTTCCCAGTCCCAATTATTTCGGCTTTGCGTTGTTACGTCAGTCAGTCAATTTCTCCTTTTACGTATATAGATTAAGTATGGATTTTTATTGTGGAACTAGACCACTTCAAAGTCCATTTTTCACAAGTCGCTAACACAATATCCTTTTCCATGCCCTTTTCGACTGCATACCATAAAAATAAAACCATCTTCCCATAGAGCAACAATTCTTTCTTACCGTCATCCTCCGACATTGATTAATGACATTACATACAACCGAAAATGAAGTAGGTAGTAGCTACATCCTACAAAAACTTCATATTTCTTAGTCCATCTGTGAGAATATCATGAAATAATAGCTAACTGACATTGGTGAAGTCGTGAACTTAAGCGTGAGACAGCTGTGGCCTATAAACGGAGTTAGTTCTCAGGCTATGTTATAATTAAAAGTATCATATGCCCGTAGTGTTCACAAACGCAGGCTGAATAGGAAATGAAGGCGTGTGACTGGATGAAAGGAAAATGTTTTATAAAAAGAATGTGATTAAAAAAAAGGAAGAATGAAAACTTTTTGGTATAGGGCTGCTTGTCAAAAAGCAATCAATCATTATTTTGGCGGGATTTTGTCGAGTGAAGTTCAGTGGTGGTTTTAATTTATTCACAAATTGATTTCTAGTAGATGAAACATTGATATGGTTTTGTATTTCAATTGTCTGTGCAGCTGGACATGGACATTATGTGCATTGAAACTGCCGCGGTCGCGGTAAAATTAAGCTGAGACTTTTTTGCAGAAATGACTACCTTACCAATGAAGCTTGCCGAGGAGACTCGACTTTTGCTGCCAAATACTAAAAAACCATTACAATGTCTTACATTCATAATGGAAAACAAACTGGCGGTATACCTTATTAGAAACGAATGACTTTTCTACACAGGCTAATAATTACAAAAACCTCGCGCAACCAAAAATAAAATAATAATAATAAGTTCATGGGGGAATTTTTGGCGGGATTTCATCGAGTGAAGTAGCTTTTTTAATTATTCGCAACTTGATTCCTGCCGGATATTGTGGTTCAAAATTGGTGTAGTTTTCTATCTTAAATATCTAGATACAACTGGACAATAAGTAGAATGGTAGCAACAGGCGGGATCTCGATAAAATGGAACTATGAATTTTATTTTAATACTAGACACCTACCGGGGAAAAAGGAAAAAATAAACAAATACAAACATTAAACAAACTGCATGTCAAAAAGCAATCAATCACGAACAAGGCCAGTGTCGATCAGATTATGAACACGAAAACCAATAAAAAGGTATTCCTTCGTTAAGCTCCTCCACCTTGAAAAAACGGCCAAAAATAAGAGGTTTCCCGTGAGTTCGGAAGTCACTTGATAGCCGATTTAATTTGGATGATTGCTTCCTGAAGAAAAAAGAAAGTTATTTTCCGAACCTGAAGTTTTTCTTTTATAACACCCAAGTTTTGAAACACAATTACCATAAAAAAACTGGTTAAGCGCGAGTCGGACTCGCGCACCAGGAGATCCGTACCGTTTGCAGCAAAAAACGGCAAGAAAATCGTTTGTCGGATGGTAGCCCTCTTCAATATTTCTTTTTATTTTGTTATTTATACATATATTTGTTATAGCGGCAACTAAAATACAACATCTGTGAAAATTTCAACTGTGTGTCTAACTATCACGGAGCATGAGATACGGCCTGGTGACAGACGGACAGATGACAGAGAGCGAAGTCTTAGTAAAAGCGTCTCGTTTTACCCTGTCAGTACGGAACCCTAAAAAGAGAACAAACTTTAAAAGTAAACAATTCCCTTTTCCTTGAAGCGTGCTCATAAATCCAAGAAATCAAACAATAAAACCTAAACAAAAGATCTTAAAAGCTTTAAATAAATAAACATTTCACGTTCGTTGATCACGAGCAAAATGGACGTCCGTCTTAGCACAATAGGCAACAAAATAGATTGGAGCAGAAGGCTGATACATGAGATATGTATCGATGCCATATAGTGAATACCTTGTAACTGTGAAATACGTCGAGCAGTGGTGGCCCAGTGGTAACTGCCCCGACTTGCAAGTTATAGGTCGCGGGTTCAAACCCGGTCAGGCGCATTACTTTGTGTAATTTATTTCAAAACCACTGCTCTCAAAACGGTGAAGGAAAACATCGTGAGGAAACCGGCATGTCCTAGAACCAAAAAATCGAAGACATGTGAGATCCATCAATCCGCAATGGGCCCGCGCGGTGGATTATGGCCCATTCCCTCTCCAAGAGAGGAGGCCTGAGTCCCAGCAGTGGGAACATTATAAGGCCGAAAATGCTAATGCTAATGTGAAATAAGTCTGTACTGTGGAGGTGTGCCCCGCTTGGGCGGAGTAATGCTAGCGACGGAGGAGGCTGCACGCATGAGGAAACGAAAGTCCTCACAACCCCGCCGCTGGGACTCCGATCCCGATTTCCGGCCACCGTAGGCGCAGGCTTGCGGGCGGCAAGCAATAGGTAGCTCGCCGTCCGGACATCCGGTAAGAAAAAAGGAACAGGAGTGGATTTTAGTCAGTAGGTTTAACACTTCCTCTTGCTCCGCCCAGAGTGGGAGAAGTCATATTTATTTCCCACTTAAAAAAAATGTACTATTGTTAACTTTTCATATCTACATATTTATACTAAGGTAAGCGCCGGCCTCTCAGTCTGAGCACAACCCAAGGGTGTATGGTCCAAAACATCAGTCTATGTGAGCGTTGCTCGAGCGCGCTTTGTATGAAGATAGCCTTCTGTATATAGCTATCTGTTTTGTGGTCCTAGTGTTTATAACTAATTCAATCGGTGCATCGATTCAGTGGCCACAGCCGGACACGAGCTGGGTATTGTCCTCGATTCTAGGAAACACGGATACACTTGTTAGACCCTTTTACTGTTGAGTTTGCTCTTGTATTTTATAGACGATTTTCCTCTTGGTTGGTTTTGATCACTCTAGTGTTATGAAGACGAAAGTTTGTACGTAAGTGAGTGGCTTATAAGCTTCTACATGTATTCTACATACGAGTATATCTAAAACACATACAATGGGCGGCCTTAATGCGTTCCACGATTTGTTTCAGACTACCTAGAAGGGACAGTAATTGTCAGAACATGATATGGGGCTGTACTTGCTTTTCTTATCTTTCTTTATTGTACCCAAAAGTTAATATTACACACAGTGATTTGCTTTGTGAGTACTTCTTAGTTTTAGTAGGCTTTTTTGCTAGGCAAGATCTAAATTTATTTTTAAACCTTTATTACAATCTATTTTTGTTTTTAGGTCATAGTTTCTTGTCAAGACTTTTTCATTAACCGGTCTTTCATTAAGCTTCTAGCCAAAAATAGAATTTCTGAAACTTTTCTACCGTCTGAAATTAGACACAAATAAAACTTAGGCACCAGCTTATTGTTCTACCCTATTTGGAAGGACTTAATGAAGAAATCGAGAAAGTTCTTCAGACATATTGGACATTGGTACTGCTTATTGCTCGAAGCTAGAACAATACTAATGAGATCTGGGAAGTTTCAGTGGGTTTCCGATCTCCTCTTATTAATGCAAGAGATAACTTCGGACTTGGGAGTCGCTGTATGTATTATTGATGAAAATACGCGGGTCAAACTGCCTGCTAATTAAATCAGAGTGTGAACTTTTTTGTGTGGTAACTTTTTGGGGTCTCTATTTTTATAGACACGTCAGAGGTAGTAAAATATTCGAACTGCAGGATTGTTCGAAAGAGTTACTGTGGCGCTAGAACAAAGGCCAACTGAAGAATCTATCTATCTACCTGTATTAAGCAAATAGATAATTTGATTGATTGAAGAAACACATGTGGGTTTTAGTCGGTAAAAGTTATTTGTTCCCAGACTACGGTAACTTTTTCAAATATTCCCAATTTGTCTATGTAATATCGCCTGTACCTATTTTTATGTCGAGACTAGACACAGGCAAGCGCATGTCTTGTATCTACCTCATGCGAGATTTACACCGTCACGTCCTGATATAAATCGACCGTCTGGTAATTCGGTTAGGCTGGAGACTTAAGGCAGGCATTTAGCTGGTCAATAAAATCGACTAACGAAAATCCACTCATGTAAGTCCCCATTTAGCCTGTCCCACTAGACCCATCGTAGACCGAAGTTTCAATAGAACAAAAAGCCAGCTTATAATGGTTTTGTTACCACTGACTTATAGATGACCAGTCTATTCAGACATTTGACATAAAAATTCTCATTCTCTTCTTTTTTCTTCTTCCAGCCCTCTGCAACGAAGACCCCAACGGTAACGTACCCCTGGGCAAGTCCTGCAACCGCTACTGGCAGTGCCAAGGAGGATACCCACGTCTGCAGAGGTGTCCCGCCATGCTGGTCTTCGACAGGAGGTCACTGAGGTGTGTGGTGCCTCCCACTGAGGAGTGTGACGTGCCCACGACCACTGCGCCACCACCAGAGGAAGAGAACCAACAGGAGTTAAGACAGGTATGGAGAGAGATAAAATTATACTATTTTTTTTAGACCTCAAGAATGAATTCTATTAGATCTCATATTATACTTCTTCCGTTTACTCGAGATTGAGGCCAAAAGTATATCCAAATCGCCATAAAGTTCTCGCTTACAAATTATAGGTCGTGGGTTCATACCCCAGGAAGGCTCTTTAGTTTTTGTAATTTATTCATCATCACCACTGCTCACAAAACGGTGAAGGAAAACGTGAGGAAACTGGCATGTCTTAGAACAAATCAATTCGAAGACATGTGACAGTGTTATCCTCAGCGTGGTAGATAGATGCTCATTCCCTCTCCTAGAGAACAGGCCTGAAGTGGAAACATTATAAGACTACTTACGTGTGTTTTGAAAAACGATATCTAAAACTTGTTCACTTTATATGTGTCCCTTGCTCTTGCCCTTATTATAATGTCATGTGTATTACTTGTTATTCCCAAACCCAGTTATAAAGCAAGGTATTACCGTAAACATTATGCTGATTTACTCAAGTTGACTTTATGAATCTGACGAGATAATAATAATATTCCCCAACTTTCACTCAACACCATCTATTCCCAAACTAAGCAGAGCTTGTGTTATGAGTAGGTACTACACAAGATGATGTTTCTGAATATTCGATACGCGGATACACACACGGATTTAGTTACCAATACCAATCTATTTAATGGATCGAGTGTGTATTTCTGAATCGCTTGAGGGTAGAAACAGGATAGTCAGCTGTTTTATTTTCAATGGCCGTTGCTTTGAATCTGAAAGGTTTTCTGACGTATCACATGTGGTCAGAGTAGGCTTTTTTAGTTGCCAACACCACCGCAATCTTCTATTTATATTTATAAAAGGAGCAAATGTACTGACTGACAAATCAACGCACAGCCAAAAGTACTGGGACTATAGGAACGTAAAGATTTGCACAAAACTTTATTTTATGATGTAGCTTACTATCTCATCTGGTGGTAAGCGATGATGTGGTCAACGATGGAGCACGCTATAGAATTAATCTGTACACTATTAACTTAAAGACCTGGATTTTTTTAAATCAGAAAACACAGCTTCTTTAGGAAATTCCAAATATGTTATTAAAACTTTTTGTTTTGTTGCCCATCAGTTTTCTTCCTGTCTTATTTTTGAAGCTTTATTCTTTCTGCAACCTGAACATAAAAAATACCTACAGTCTAAAATCTGAAATATAAAAATATTCCAAAAAGAAAGCACTGAGTCCTACAGCTCCACAGCACCTGAATATCTAGCATTCAAAATTAAATTTCAATCAGTTTCGCTGTCTATCCCTTTTGAAGCCAAAACTGCCGTTTGTGAAATTTTCCAATAATGGTTTTAGACGTGTGACTGACACCTGAATATTTGGAATCGCTCTACGAATAGAGACCTACACGAGACTCGTCACGAGACCTATTTGCCTAAATCGATTGGATTCGTCAGTTTGTCATTTAGTAACCGAGTTTAAAATTGAACTTGACGAGCATTCATAGGTGGTATTGTTCATTTGGACTTGTTAAATATTGGTTAAAGAATGATTCTGTAGCTTATTTAAATAGCAATCAATAAAGGCGTACTTAATGCCTTAACGTTTGAATCCCCAACCGGTCCTATGAGACCGCGCTGTTATTGTTTTACTATTGTGTCTGGTTTCGCGGGTATCTGAGTAATTAAGCGTTTTGTACTGGACAATTTTTTATAACAGTTCACGCGATGCAGGACATGTAGATAATTTGATAACGTTGCACGTCATGTTGGGGGAGATTGTATCCCCTAATATGTCTGAATTTTAAGTAAAACTGAAAATGTAATAGCATTTGAAAAACGTATGCTGATCTTTTTTATCTGGATAGAAAGTGCATTACAATGTGGAGAGTGTGCTATGCCAATTATCAACATTTCGTTCCCATTTGTGTCTTACTTTGAGCCTAAGTAAATCACCAACCCACACTGGGCCCGCGTGATGGATTACGGCCTATTGCCTCACTTAAAGCCGATTCCCAGCAGTGGAAACATTACAAGGCTGATTATATCATGTGAAGTTATTTTAGTTAATCGATACGGACAAGTCCAGTATCCACAAGAACTAAACAAAAATAGAAATAGGTACCAAATATAGCTCTAAATTCCCCAAACCTGTAGTTAACACGCCAACCTCAGCCGTTAACCTGAGGTAAAGGAACATTCCTCCTCCGAAGAGGCCTCCGAGACGCAGAAACCTAGAAGTGATCTTAATGAAATGGAGCGGCAAATCGAATCGTCTATTGATTCACTGCCGAAGTTGTGGCGTTTGGTTACTAGCCGTCTTACTTCGCGATGTTGTTGTTACAGTGCCGTGTAGTCAGAAGGTTTATAAATAAATGGTTTTCTGTAAAATTGGTTAAATAAATAAATGGTTTTCTGTAAAATAGGTTAAATAAATAAATGGTTTTCTGTAAAATTGGTTCAAAAAGAAAAGGTAACTAAAAAATTTACTTACATATTTGCGAGACCATATGCAAATGTTGGTTTCGATTCCCGCACGGAAAAAATATTTGCATGGTTTACAGACAGTGGTTCCGAAACAGAGTGTCATGTGTAGAGTGAATTTGCATGATTGTGAATACATACATACATGCATATTTTAAAATTTAAGTCCCTGACCGCGTATATGTTCGCGATGAACTTAACGTTTGAATCCCCAACCGGTCCTATGAGACCGCGCTGTTATTGTTTTACTATTGTGTCTCGTTTTGCGGGTATCTGAGTAACTACAATTAATTTTCGGTTTATACCAATAGATAGAATGATTCATGAAGAACTTCTTCATGAATCATAGGAGGGGTTTATTATTGAAAGAAAGGTTCATAATTGTAATACCCGTGTGAAGCTGGGGTGGTACGTCAGTATTCAAATATATATTTTAAATATCCTAAACCTTTCGAATGTTTGAATGCGCTAATCTCAGAAACTACTGGTTCACTGGTATTGTACGTTTGAGAGACCTTTTACCTATTATACGCTCGTATATACAGCTAATTTAAATATAAACGTTTGATTTTTGCTGCCAGTCCTTTATATTATGTATTTTTTTCCAAGTTGTACTTCTGGAGTTATATATCTTAAGATTGTCTTGCTCAATTAATTCAATATATTGAGCCATTTGTACTTAGATGGAAGTCTGCGATTCAGGTTACTGATGTTAAGGAAACATTTACTTTTGGAAATGGCTTAATTACTTTGTTTCGACTGTGGTCGGAACTTCCAGCCGTCAAAACTTAGCTCAGGACTTCGTGAACCTTTTAATAATTTATTTAGAACTAGCTTCTACCAGTGGCTTCACCCGCGTGAAAGAAATTAGAACAATATTCGACAGAATCATACTCTCGGGATAAAAGACTCTTCCCGTTCTAGATGGAGCGAGAGACAGGTGTAACAGACTTTTACAGGCTAAAAACATCTGTTTCTTGAGTTACTCTTTGCGGTCCTGGACTAACTCTTTCGAACAATCCCGCAGCTCTGGCAGGCAACGGGCTGAGTTTTGGAATACTCAAAACTCATCCAAATTAGTTCAGACATTTGAGCATGAAGGAGGTTACTCCTTCATGCTCAAAAGTTTACATATTATGTATGTGTGTATGTTTGTTAAAACATACACACATACATAATATGTAAACTCTTATCTTTAAAATATTAGAAGAAAGAAAACACGTTTATTTTGCCTGAATGGACGCACAATAAAATGTACATTAACTATCGGGGTATGTGTGTACCCGGCATAACTCAGCACCATAGACACTAGACGCAGTTGTGCAGGCTGTTTAATTGTCTATAGCAAGTTATATTAGTGTACTGTACTCCTAGACTTAGGAATTTTGTGTAATAGGTAATACCACATCTTGATCAGGCATGATAACCTATATCTTAATATGCTTAATTTGCGTACATTAATATTGTATCTCTCTATTCCAGGGTCAACAGCAGCACAAGCGGCCGAACAACGGCGAATACCAGGAGCAAGGCCGCCAAAGACAACAACCTAGAAATTAAGCCCTCACCTTCTAGAACCTTCTAGAACACCTTCCTCTCTCCAAATTCTTCTTCTTCTTCTTTCGTCTCGAAAGTCTCTCCCACCATTGTACTCTCTTCTCCATTAGAAGTAATTTATACTTCATTGTTTTTATAATTAGTCATGTAATTAGGTTAGTTAATAGATTTAAGTGTAAAATACTGCCGTGCAACTAAAATAATACTCAGTAAGTGAATCTGGCGAAATTTGGCGTCGGGTTGTATCATCGTGGTATGAAAAACAGACTATACTCATAACTGTTTTGGGGAACCAACAATTTTTAAATTAGAGAATTTTTCTACCTGACTCTTTTCCATTGGAAACTATTCATTGGGGCAGTAGTCCCAGCTTCTGACGTTTCAAAAGTGCCCATGATAGGTAGACGTGACATTTTAACAAGTTTTCAGTTAGTAACATTTTTCAGGGAGAGTTTGGGCTAGATTTCTTTACGCGAGACAATAATTTAAACAAAAAAGTAGAAATAGAAATTATCGCCAATTTTACATAGCAGTACCTATTAGGAATCAATTTTATTGCGAATATTTAATCAGTCACTGAACTTCACTCGAGGATATCCCGCTAAAAACCCCCATTTCAAAATCCATTCTCAAGTATTCGTTCCGTAAGCCCGCTCTTTTTTTTGGCCAGTATTCATTTCCCCAGGATCGTATTGACGAGAGGAGTCTTAAAGAATGGCGTCTTACCGACTGATTTAGCGATCGCGATAGCGAGAAGTTTTAATCGATTGTTTGAACATCTCGATGGTTCTCGATTGTTCCGACTTTAACTCGAGTCAGACTCGATCTGTTATTGCGACTGGCACATGGCGTATTCATTCGCGACTTGTTCCTTGATGGTTTAGAGTTTCGAGTTAGAGCGTTTTCACATTATCCGATCCGATATCGGATATCGGAGCACGGCATTTCATACATTTTACCTACCCCGATATCGTATGCCGCGTCCGACACCGATATCGGATCGGATAATGTGAAAACGGTCTCACTGTTTCGAACAATCGAATAAAATTCCGATTATTTTGTAGAACATCGAGTCGGTAGTTGACTCGATGGTTTATTTTAACAACTCCGATTCATTCGATTATTAAAACATCTCGGAGGCCCCCCATCGCTACTGATTATGACAATAATCCTTTGAATTCGTCTCCAAACCTTCCAGGGACTTAACGACTGAGTTAACAAGACATTGCTACTTTAACTTTTAATACTCATAAGCTGAAGATTTATTATGAATTGTTTGAGAAGTTTGTATGAAAATTTTGAAAGATTTAATTAAGAAAGATGGGATGCGAAGTTTCTGACAAGCTCTTCCACAGTTTTTGACGATTCCGACTTGTGTTTAACTTTTGTCAAATTATTATTTATCTTTAGTGCTGAAAGTATTTTAAGTCTTTACATTTATTACCTATAAAACAAAGTCTGTCGCGTCTGTCTCTTCGCGATAAACTTTAAAACTACTGAACAGACTTTTACAAAGGAACTATAATTACAAAAATCCTGAATCGCAATATTCGCACCAATAGACAGAGTGATTAATACTTAGTGAATTTCAAAGATTTGTAATACCCATTCTAGTTCCTTTTAAATATTTTTTAACATATTCATGTCATGGTGATCTAACTCGACTGTAAGTTCTTATACTTAGTCAATATTTATACTCGTAAGTCTATATGTTCTTAATAATAGTCAATAAAAATATTATTTACTTATGTTTTTTATTTCATTTTTATTCTTGCCTCGAGTTACGTTGTTGCTGTAGCTTCTCTCAACGGAAGAAAACCTTTGAAAATGGAATTCGACTTTCTCGAATACAATCGTTTCAAAGATGTCAACGGAAATATTGACTACTATTGGGTTAGAGTCTAGAATGCGACTTGCACTGCTGCTAAATAAAGAGTCCTGGGTTATATCCCCGGGTCGTGCAAAAGTTCGTGGAATTTTTATCTGGTATTTCTCCGTAGCAGACAGAGGTAAGGCACGTAAAACTTTTCCGTGTTACAAGGAACATAAACATATCTGACTAAATTCGCTTGCAGGGTTACCTGTAAACGAATTTACTCAGATATGAAATCATCAAATGATTTCACCCGCTCTTGGGCGTGTAAGAATTCCAATGACTTAAACCAACCCTAGCTATCCTTAATTTTGGGCACGCCACGATAACGGTGATAAATCTCCTCTTTGAAGAATAGCTGAGTGGCGCCACGGCGTTCGCACCATGTGTAAGTTCGGGAAATTCCCGTTCCGGATTCATACGGAAGAAACGCTTGGGCGCAATGGTGACCACCATTGTGCAGACAGCCCGGAGGACACACGTGTAACAGGTGGAGTTGTACCCCGCTTGGGCGGAGCACCGCCGTGTCAGGCCATGGTCTGGAGCGAAATGGAATGGGATGTGGTAACTTCCTTCTGTGAAGCAGTAATGCCAGCGATGGAGGCAGCAGCAAGAGTGAACGAACTCTGTTTAATTTACATTTAATTTTGTTTTTTTTTGTTTTTATGTAATACAATTTAAGACATTAAATACCTTTTTATGTAACCTAATTCAATTCAATTTAATATTATTCGGACAATTCAACTTTCTATTAATGTAAGTATTTCTGTGTCAACTTAACTAACATAGATTAAGGTGATTTGTAACTAACAAAAAATATGGACATATATTAGTCTGAATAAAGAACGATTTTTTATTATTATTATTATTATAAACGTCCTCAGAGGGGCGATAAGGTATCGGCGTCTGATACAGAAGGTCAACTAATGTAATAAACTACTCAAAACAAAATAGGGCCCACCTCGAATCAGTCACTATTTTGGTCAAAATAAAATTGTCTAAGTAATTGTTGACAAAGTTATGCATTGAACCGTCAAGCTGACATGTTTAGGAACCTTTATCAATGTTCATTTTGACAACATTCATATTGGTTTCAAGAGTGTAGCTAAAAAAGTGAAGTACTCGAAAAAATCGTCGAATACACAAATTCTCAGTCACTTAAGTTTTCAATCTACACTAAAGAGTGTTGCGGAATACTCATGTTTTTAAGAGTTTTGTTTGGTTCCTGTGTTAGTTATGATCACTATGCCTGGTCCTCGCCGTCATATGGACATGGAAACAGCTGCAAGAGCAGTATCCTTGCTTCAAGACGGACAGTCTCAGAGGTCTGTGGCTATCCACCTCGGTGTTTCGCGACGAGCAATCCGAAATCTTTGGGAACGGTATCAGGAGACCGGAAGTGTAGCTAGGAGACCTGGCACAGGAAGACCGATATCTAAGGTTAACCGCACGACGGGAGCGTACTGTTACCGCTCGGACCTTACAAACTCGACTACGGCAATCCACAGGGACGAGATTCAGCGACCAAACCATTCGGAATCGGCTTCACGAAGATGGACAACGCTCCAGAGTACGCGCTATTCGACTGAAACTAACGAGGGCTCATCGTGCAACACGATTAAGGTACGCCCGGGAACATTTGGAATGGACCATGAGTAACTGGAGGGATGTGCTTTTTACGGACGAGTCTAAAGTGAAGTTTTACAGTGATGACAGACGGATACGCGTGTGGAGAAGAGAAGGGGAACATTTTTCTGAACCATGCGTCCATGGAACAGACCGATGGGGGGTCCCAGTGTTATGGTATGGGGTGGAATTAGCTTACACGGCAAAACAGAGCTGGTAATTCTCAATGAAGGTACCGTAACCGCCGCCAGTTACATCGGGCGAGTAATCCGGCCACATGTCATCCCGTTTTCACAAAGAGTTGGCAATAATTTTGTCTTTATGCATGACAACGCTCGCGCACACATAGCCCGCACCACACAAAGAGCCCTTTCTGAAGCCAATATCACCGTTTTGCCATGGCCAGCCATGAGTCCCGACCTCAACCCAATAGAACATTTATGGGATCAACTCAAAAGAAGCCTGAAAGAAAACTACAGTGCTGTTAACAGCCGGCAGAAGCTTATTAACGCCCTGAAAGTCTGTTGGGAACAAATTCCGCATAAAAACGTGACTCACTTGATTGAAAGTGTACCAGATAGGCTCAGAGAGTGCATACGGAGCAGAGGAGGACCCACTCGTTATTAAAAAATAACAAACACCATTATTTTTTTCAGAAGAGGAGTGCTTTACAAGATCATGTTGATCTTTGATTTTGTGTGATTTTTCCTAAAAACTGTTATTTGTGTTTTTATTAAAGGAAATAAACAAATGATTCCATTGTTTATGTTTACACTATTCCTGAATGCCCACTTGACACTTGTACATTCATAAAAACTGAACAATTTTAAGTTTAGGCAAAAATACATGATGGGCCCTATTTAGTTTTGAGTAGTTTACATTAATCATACAAATTAAAAAAAGCTAATAATCAATACCTAATTATTCACACACTCACGTACTTACGAACATACTCGTAATCAATTTACCTATTTACTTAAATCAAATAAACAAAGTCAATCCGTTAGTTAGTAATCTTAGTTTGTATCTCTGTAATTGGATTAAGAGTAAGTATTCTGATATACTTAGACTAACTTTTCAATTTAATCTATACGATAATTAATTTAGGTTATCTCTAGTTCAATGTCATGTCGAGGTAAATTGATTTAAATTGACTGGTGCACTGGTTTTTATTTTAGTATAGAAACATGATCAGGATTGCAAATGGATTTGTGGAATCCGCAAATTATATGTATAAGTTCACAGTCTGTAATAGTACCCGACTTAAGGACCCAGCCAGGGGCCTAAGTATCTTAGTTGAGTGGTAGAGAATGCCTAAGCCTTTGTACTTTTGTCATCATCATCATCTGCCTAGCCTTTTCCCAACTATATTGGGGTCGGCTTCTAGTCAAGCCGGATTTAGCTGAATACCAGTATTTTACGAGGAGCGGCTGCCTACCAGACCTCCACAACATATTAACTGTGGTAACACGGTACTTCATGGCAAGACTGGAGTCAGATTTACTGTGTATGAAATTTCAATAAATATTATAAATAAAAGTACCGCTGAACCATAGATTAATTTGACACACAAAATTCGATCAATACCTAAATTAGGTGAGCTTTAAAGCAACTAAGTTTTTTTAAATTGCTATGAACCAGTGCTTGACTGCGATCCCGCCTGATGAAAAGTAGTGCTACAATCGTTGATGATGAGGCGCACTAGTTTATTAAGTACCTATTCACTCGAGCCTTGAAGACACCTAAATTGTAATCGGACGGGAAGACCGCAGCAGTCAAATGTGATTTGTACTCTCACGTAAAATTAAATCACATTCTGAAGACCTGTACAGATGGAAAATTTCATTTCTCAAAGTTTCGTTAAACTCACAGAGCAAAGCATTAGAGATATTCTGAAATTCAATTCATGATATCTCTCTAAAAATAAGTTCAAGGAAGACTTGTTTTAATATTTTTTTTTGCAAATTACTTCGATTTTAGTAAGTGGTTTTGCTAGTAACATTGTAGGTTGAATCATAATCAATCAATTTTGTAGCCGAAAAATATTCACTGCTCCGGTAGGCTTCGTATCCAAAAGCCTGCTCGTCAAAGCTTTTTTTAAGCGAGAGCGTGTGTCAGGCTTTTACTGACTAAAACCCGTGTTACTTTAGTTACTCTTTGCGACACAGGTATAACGGAAACCACATTAGACCGACGCACACGTGGGTGACGTCTGCCGTTGTATATAGAAACTACTAGAAACGCATCGC
Organism: Mythimna separata; assembly: GCA_030763345.1. Taxonomy (NCBI): domain Eukaryota; kingdom Metazoa; phylum Arthropoda; class Insecta; order Lepidoptera; family Noctuidae; genus Mythimna; species Mythimna separata. The sequence continues at coordinate 4,603,814 of CM061173.1, read as the reverse complement.
GTAGCGTTGTTCTGATTAAAGGTAGCCTTTCGAACCGAGCGACTAACGCCCGTTTTCAATAACCTATCTATCATATATCGGAGATAGAAAAACAAATGAAACAACAGAAACATGTCAAATTTTTGTATTGAATCTTTTGTTTTACTGACTCCAGTATGCCAAAACCGAAAGTAGATAGCTTATTGAAAACGGGCGTAAAGCGTCAGTGACGCCGCGACAGAGCGACAGATAGATGTTCTATGCAAATGTATGAAATTCTAGGGAACGACATTCGAACCCAGCGACACTGACGCGGCGTCAATGACGTCACTGTGACGTCACTGACGCTATAGACGCTCGGTTCGAAAGGCTACCTTTAGCTCTACAAGTCTATATTGCGTCTAATGAAAGCGCGACCTGACAAAAAGAGGTTGAATCCAAAAAAAATTGTATGTAGTATTACTAACTAGTAGGAGAATCATGTCTTGACTCTTCACAATTTTATTTTATTTCCTACAATTGGCTGAATAATGTTGTCATTTATTTTTTTTTTAAACTCCAGGTCGCGTTTTCATTAGACGCACTCTAGTAGTCAATATAGTTCTACGTTCCTAACTATCTACCACGCCTGATCAGAACTACTTTACTTTCTTTCCTCACCAGATCATCGGTACACCTTATACTATCACCTTACACCGTTGCTTCTATCAGCGCAGCATCTATCACCACTGCGTCTATTCTGTGTAGAGAGAAAAATTTGCTGCAGAATTTTTCTAAACAATTACCGCGACCTAAGATCGCAAAAGTCTGCTGGCGAACACGGATGGGTCTTAGTCAGCAAAAGTCTGACACTCCTTCTCGATCCACCATCACAGGAAGAGATATTTCATGATTTTCCACAAAAATAAAAAAGTTACAAAAACTTATTTTTTTTTAGTAAAATCCACGTCAGTAACAGTCAGAAGTGGAATCCAATACTTTGATGTTGTATTATTAGGCGCGCTCCCAGCCGAAGACTCGCTTTGAGCCACCCAAGACGTGGCCAATTTGTTGTAGCTTTGTGTAGCTGTGCTCTTTGAGAAATAATCTGTCAGTGTACGGCCACACTGGAGGCGGGTGCGGCAATCTCAAACATAACAACTGCTCTTGAAGAGTGTCCACAGTGGGCACACGGGCGCGGGAAATGGCCCCAACTGCACAACGCAGGAGGCGCGTGGGTAACTCATTGAATTATTCCTGTTTTGGCACCAAGTTTTTCGGCACCAAAGGTTTCGGCACCTAAGCTATGGTCGTTTCAGCACCATTAGTTATTTTGAATTGGGAGTTTGTATTGGTTACTACCATCCTGCTACCTTTGGTGTCGAAACAGGAATACTTCAACTCTTTCCATAGCTCGGCCATACAAGTAGCCACAGTGACCCGCGGTCGGCGAGCGGCCACCCGCGTAATCTCAACCAAAACCAAAGGGGCCCGCACTCGTGCCGCTCCCCGCCCGCGCTACCAGTGTGGCCAAGCCTTATGCCTATGGGCCAATCAAATCGCGTACGTTCCCGCACCCGCACCGCTGGCAGTGTAGCCGAGCACTTAGAAATAGAACACTATTCACTTTGTTTGTTGGTAAAGAGAGATCGGAAATGCAGTTTGTTTCGTTTGTTAAATGTGGTTTGTGACCTTTGAATAATCTCTAAAAGCCATTTGCTGACCAAAAGCTTAACTGAGTTAGTTTGAGGTTAGCTCCCATAGCGTAAGTAAGCTGCTGAAAGCATACCGCAACTATATCTATACTAATATTATAAAGAGGTAAAATTTGTAAGTTTGTAGGTTTGTAAGTTTGTATGTAGGGGGTAATCTCTGGAACTACTGGTCCGATTTGAAAAATTCTTTCAGTGTTAGATAGCCCATTTATCGAGGAATGCTATAGGCTATCCATCACGCTACGGCCCACGGGAGCGGAGCAGTAACGAAAAATGCGGGTGAAGCCGCAGGGGACAGCTAGTAAGCTATAAAACAGTGAAGCTGAAACTGGTAGAACTACATTGGGCCCACGTGGGCCTCGTACGCCGATCTAGACGCGTTGGTTTCATGCATTTTATATAGCAGCTAGACTTGCCGTTGCATTGCTAGACTTGTAGGGCTACATTAGAACCACGCTACTCGACGCGACGCTACGTACAACTCAGACATCGCCTTATCGCCTACGTGAGCGTCGGCCTAATATAGTTCCCGCTTTAGCCGTAAAATAATATATGGTAAGTAACTTACCATATATTATATTAATTATATTAATTAAAACACTTAGACGCGTTTTTCTCGAAACCGCCATTTTGCAAGTACTGCATTTGCTGTTACGAGGGCAGAGTTGTCCCACATTGAACCAGGTAAATTTCAAAGTCTCATAGTGGGCTGGATTGTCAATCAATGCCTTTAATTTTTTGTGTATAGTTTGCATATTTATTTAGCTTCAATTTTGTAAAACATTAATTTCTCATATTATATTGAGGAGCTCGTGGCTAGATAATAACAGCCGCACAGGTCGATCTTCAAGGTTAAGCAACGCTTGCCTAGGTTGGTCTGTGGATGGGTGACCATTTTAACATAACGAGTTTCCTCCGTGCCTCGGAAAGCACGTTAAGCCGTTGGTCCCGGCTGTCATTTGTAGATCTTTGGCAGTCGTTACGGATAGTCAGAAGCCAGTAAATCTGACTCGTCTTGCCATGAAGTACCGTATTACCCCAGTTAATGGGTTGTGGAGGTCTGGTAGGCAGCCGCTCCGTGTAAAATACTGGTATTCAGCTAAATCCGGCTTGACTGGAAGCCGACCCCAATATATGTAGGTAGTTGGGAAAAAGGCTAGGCAGATTCTCATATTCCTTTTAGTTTCGGTGTAAAACAGGTTTTTATGAAAAATGATTTTTGGTTAAATGTGTACCACCAGTGGTACACATTTAACCAGGATATCGTCCACATTGAGCCACCTTATTAACTATGTCTTCTAGTTCAATTTATAAGGCAAATACTTTGTAATAATAATAATAATAACATTGAGCCTGATGTAGATTTCTTAGCGTCCGTGGCCTGGTTACGGTTCAGTAACCTCTTTGGGGAAACTGAAGGTTTTGTCTGTGCGATTATGGACGAAGTTATCCTGACGAATAACTACCGGAGACATATAATTAAGGACGGGACGGTTGACGTGTGTCGGGCATGCCATCTTCCGGGAGAGTCCATTAGACATATTATCTCTGGTTGTTCTCGTCTGGCTAACGGCGAGTATTTGCACAGGCATAACCAAGTAGCCAGGATTATTCATCAGCAACTTGCTCTGAAATACAAACTTGTGGAATCAGAGGTACCGTATTACAAGTATGTGCCCGACCCAGTTCTCGAAAATGACCATGTCACGCTGTACTGGGATCGGTCTGTCATCACTGACCGGACTATTATAGCCAATAAGCCGGATATAGTAGTGATAGACCGATTAGCGCGCCGCACAATGATAGTCGATGTCACCATCCCGCATGACGAGAACCTCGTGAAAGCCGAGAAAGAGAAACAGATTAAATATCTCGACTTGGCACACGAGGTTGTCGACATGTGGAATGTGGACTCGGCTGTCATTGTGCCGATTGTTGTGACCGCCAATGGCCTGATGGCCAAAAGCTTCGACGACCACCTGTCGAAGCTGTCGTTGCGCGGTTGGATCAAGGGCCTGATACAGAAGGCAGTACTCCTGGATACGGCTCGTATCGTGAGGAGGTTCCTGTCTCTGGAGCCCTAACCACCGGTAGCTTGGACCCTGCTCCCGCTAACGGTGGCATTCTATTTTTTATATTTTTAAATGTTTTTTTTAATTATTTTTGTAAGAAATATTTAATATGTATTTTAAAAATAAATAAAGAAATAATAATAAAAAACAGTAATAATAAAAATTTGCCTTATATTTATTAAAATCACTTTAAATCTCATGCAATTAAACCGAGAGTCTTAGTTTTATACATCACAGAACCTTTTCAGTCAAATTCTTATCATATTTTAATAAAAAACAAAAGTACCTTCCATAATATTCTTGAAACTTTAAAAACTAAGTAAAAAACTAAATAACTTTTTACGAGGTTTTTGAAGGTTTTACTTTCAAATAAAAAAAAATCACTTTGGAAACAAACTTTAAACAACTAAAAAACATAAAAAATCTCTTCAAAAAATAAAACAAAAACTTGCATTCTTAGCCAAAAACAACTTGATCTTGGCTACATAATAAACCTTAATATTTTTTGCATCAAAAACCACGGGAACATAGTCATCTTCAACGGGATTATGGGTCAATTTATCGAAATTTCCTCTCACAACAAACATTCCTTCTTCATCTTCGGACTCATCTATCTCACTAATTTCAGTCTCGCTGTCTTCTAGCATCGTTTCAAATTCTTCTTCAGAAGTACCTAGATTTCGCGCCATTCTATAACAAATAATAATAAAAAAAAAATATATAAAAAACACACTCATTTAACGGGGTGTACACAATGAACCATGGTTCAATGTGTAACACCCTCAGGTGGTTCACTGTGGGACACACCACTGTTTGATAACTAAACACAAAATTTTACCGGCAAATCAATCTCTTAAAATCACGAATTATAGCGCTTTTAATTGCTAAATAACCGTAGAAAACCGTGTACATATAAATAAATTGATATTATTTAAACGAAAAAAGCTAAAAAAGAATGAAATTGGCAAAAAATACTTACTTTTTTAGTCAGTTTGCTTTCGAATGCTCCTCACACAACCACTTTGCACGCGATCGCCACGGAAACTAGTGGGCAGGAACTGAACGTAAATACCTCTCTTTCACTCATATTAGCGCGGTTTGGCAATGTCGCATTTTCGAGATTTGGCGGTGGTTCAATGTAGCTGCCTAGTTCAATGTGAGACACCCGACCCTACTCGTAAATATAGACTGATAGATTACGTGTAAGTTTATTCATTATTCATTCATTCATGTGGTGAAATAGGTAGTGGAGAAGCGAGAGCCTATGAACAATAATTAAATCACTTACATTCAAAAGAGATACTTGATTAAAAAAACCTATCCAAATTTAACCTTTCCATTATTATTATCTTGATGAACGAGTTTACTCCTACACTAGTAGACAATGACGAAAATGCCAAACTAATCTACCTAATACCAACAAAACTGCGTCATAACCATATTAGTTTACTTTCCTACTCACCTATCACATCAACCACATTTTCATACATGAAACCGACCCACGCAAGTTACCCTTAAAATAACTTGCCCTCCCGAATTGGGGTAAGTAGGCTTGTACTATTAGGCCATCTCTCAAGGGACCAATGTCTTAAAGTGTTCCAACTAAATCCATTAAATCAACAAAATCCATGGAGACAAAACCTGTTCCAAAATTCTTTCCACTTAAGGGTCCAAATATAGCTAGTATAGGAGTCTCGGGGGAGCTGTACTGTTTTGTGATTGGTTCTTTAGTTAATTAAATGTAAGGGGAAGTATTGCAGGGAAGCACGTGTCCGGGACGTGTCCGGTTCGTGTTTTAGGCCGAGTTATATTATATACCGTATAGCTATGTACGTCGTGGGGTAAGGAAAACACAATTTTATTGGCTAACTGACCTCTCAAAGTTAATGTTAAAAAAAAAGTTAATGCAACAGAAGCGGTCGTTGTGGTGACGCTTGGGAGAAGATCCATGTCCTGTTGGACAGTCTTTCCGCTAAAATTAAGATTATATGGATGTACAAGGGCGTCGCCAAGGGGGGGCAGGGGGGGCAGCTGCCCCCCCCTAGAGATCAAATGTAGCTAACCGCAAAGCGACCAAAGTGCGAGTAATTGACTTCCTAAACTATTAATAAATACAGAAATTATACTTATGCTGCTGTATTATAAACTGCAAGAAATTATAAAGGGAGCTACTGCTGTTGCGGAGAAAGTCGGACTAGAGTTGGACATCACATCAATTCAGCAGAAAGTCCTCCAGAATACTGGAAGAGATCTTTAGTAATACCATACTTAGATTCAATTATCACCTCTCTTGATGTCCCTGGAGTACATCGAGGCGGCACTTTGGCACCATGAGGTGCCCGCGGTACCTAAGTCGCGTGATCGAGACCTACCTGTCAGATAGGTTCATCATCTACCCCGGCCACCAGCGACACGCGGGGTTGCGACAGTCGTAGACAGGATCCAGCAATTGGGACTAAAGATGGCATTGTACAAGTCCGAGGCCATGCTTTTATGGCCCTCGGACTAAGCTACCACCGCTTTTCCAAATATCGGTAGGCGGGGTCCACATCGGCGTCGCCCCCTGCCGGAGGCTCTACGCGGGGATAGTTCGATCCATGGCCCTATACGGAGCGCCGGTTTGGGCGCCGTCGCTGGGTAAGCGACCGGCGGCCAAACTGAACGCTTGCCAGAGGGTCATGGTGCGGGGATACCACACGATCTCCCGCGAAGCGGCGAGCCTCTTTGCTGGCCTGCCGCCGTGGGATCTGGAGGCAACAGTCCTTGCACGCATGCACGATTTGCGCGTCTCAGGGTGGCATGGCGACTGTGACTGTTGCAACCCAGTGCTGGGCACGCCGTCATCGCGGCAGTAAGTCCCCATCACGGCGTCCTCTCGTTCCGTATGACGCAGGTCCTCACCGGACACGGTAAGTTCGGGGGGTTCCTGCATCGGATCAAGGAGGAAAGGACGCCCGGGTGTCGCCACTGTGTGGACTGCCCGGAGAACACAGTGGAGCACAGGGTAGAGGTGTGCCCCACTTGGGCGGAGTACCGCCGTGTCCCCGTGGAGGCTATGGGCCGTGGCGACTTCTCGCGCCGGGCCCTGGTACAGGCCATGGTCATCCATATTCATCCGGCAGTCCGGTAATAATCCGGACCAAGCCTAGTCGTCAATGGCGCGTTCTGTTCTACGCACGCCTCAAGGAGATGTCAGTAAACTGTAGGGGCCAGGTAGGGCCGAAACCTCTGGGGAACAAGCGAGCAAGTGAGCCCGTGTCCTCCCAGATCGAAGGCAACGAAGGAACAGGGTAGGGTTTAGTCAGTAAGAGTCTGACACGCCCTCCCGCTCCGCCCAAGAGCGGGAGTAGCCATTCTCATGATTCCCCAATTGAAAAAAAAAATTGTCATCGAGGCAAAGACATCCAAAGTGCTCTTCATGCTCTCGGCGTTCATATTTTTTATCATCCATAATATTGCCCTATTGCCCCCCCCTTTGTCATAAGCTGGCGACGCCCTTGTGGATGTATATATTATAATTATACAACATATGCATAATATATCTGTGTGTCTATTATAATATACAATGTTTTAATACTGGTTTTGTCACATCATTGACAACACAAATTATTGTCCAGGCTAGTTGCCTGGAAGAGATCGCGGAATGCGATAATACCACAATATACAGTAAAGTGTATAAATAAATAATAATAAATGCAAATCAATTTTCTTATTTTGTATTTGCTCTATTCTAGATTACGAAAATACCTCATGTTTATGTTTTACAATAACAGTAGTTCTTACTACAATAACAACTAGACCCACGCATTTTCTAATTCCTAACGTTGAGGGCTTTTTACCTCGAGGGTGTTTCAACGAGCAAACTGTATAAATATCTATGTTCTAAGAAGAAAACCTATTATTGGTTCGTTTTTGGAAACTATAATTATCACCAGATGATAAGCGGTAGTGTGGTTGACGATGGGACATGCTTATCTCGAAGTAAATATACTCCTACAATCTTGACTTAAAGACCCAGATTCAGGTATCTTCACTAGACTAGTTTTACACAAAATGATTTTGAATAGAAACCTAGATACCTAATATCCACAAGATATTTGTGTTTAGAAAATATTTAAAGAATGATATGTAATAACGCCATAACCACATAAAAGTGGTTGAATGGAAATGTATGTCAGGTTGGCCGCTCTTAATTAGACCACTACAAAGAGCATCGTACGTCGATACACAGAAGCTGGAGCACTATACCACAAAATAATATAATATAATATAATATAATATAATATAATATAATATAATAAGATACAAAATTACTATTTAAAATATCTCACAAGTACACACGAACCTATTGCAAAATTATTTAATAGAATTCTAAATAAAACAGACGTAGTAGAAAACTGGTTTACAACAGGACAAGTAATTCTGATACCCAAAAATGAAAACACTAAAGAACCACAAAATTGGCGCCCAATAGCATGCTTACCGACCATGTATAAACTTTTAACTTCCGTATTGTCAAACGAACTCTACAAACATTGTGAAAATAATGACATTATCGCTCCAGAACAGAGAGGGTGCAGGCGTCGCGCCAGAGGCTGCAAAGACCACCTCATGATCAACAAAGCCATACTAGAGGACGCACATCAGTCCCAGAAAAACTTAAGTATGGGATGGGTAGACTATCGGAAGGCCTTTGATAGCATCTCACACGAATGGCTTCTTCAGGTGTTGAGGCTGTACAAGTGCTCGAGCGCTATTATAGGCTTTCTTGAGATGGTCATGCCTACATGGAATGTTATCATGACGGCCCATGGCGCGAACGCTTCTGTAACCACTGATCCCATAGTTATCCGCCGCGGAATATTCCAAGGAGATTCATTATCACCGTTACTTTTTTGTTTAGGTATTAACCCAATTTCAACTTTGCTTAACAAATACATATTGAAAGGTTACAAACTAAAGAGCAATTTTTCTATCAATCACTTAATATATATGGACGACCTAAAAGTTTATGCAAATAATAAAAACAGCTTAAAAATTTTGTTGGATAGTACCGAAATATTTACACGAGACATAGGGATGCAGTTTGGCTTGGATAAATGTAACGTTTTACACATAACTGCCGGTAAAGTTAGTGAACAACATGGAGAAGGGCACACGTTACTAAGCGGTCTGAAATTCGAACACCTGAAAAAAGACGAGGCGTATAAATATTTAGGTATTAATGAGGCTGGCAAAATAGACCATAACAAAATAAGGGAACAGCTAAAAAAGGAATATTTCAAACGGATAAAATCAATAGTAACTACGCAATTAAATGCTAGGAATCAAATAAAAGCGATTAATACATATGCAGTGCCGGTTCTACTCTACTCATTTGGTGTAATTAACTACAAAAATAGCGATTTAAAGAACATAGACGTTAAAACTAGGAAACTTTTAGCAATTAACAAAGCACAGAAACAAAAAGCAGATATAATTAGATTGTATCTACCGATAGAAGAGGGCGGGAGAGGCCTAACAAGCATAGAAACACTGCATAAAACACAAATAATAAAATACAAGCAATACTTAGATAATGAGCAGGATGATATTATTAAAATTATAGTTAGACATGATAGAGATAAAGATAAATACTCAGTATACAAAGAATCTAGAACAAATGCAGTAGAAATAGGATTAGCACAAAACAATAAATACACAGATAAAGAAATAAAAACGGCAACTACACAAAAAGCAATAGAGAAATGGAGGGCCAAGCCGCTGCACGGGCAGTTTTGTAAAGCAGTATTAGAAAAAGAAAACATCGATAGGAAATCTTCTTTCAACTGGCTAAAAAAACAACCAATTTCATCATCGTTAGAGTCTTCCGTTTTTGCAATACAGGATCAAGCTATTATGACTAGGCAGTTCGAAAGAGATATCTTGAAGAGGCCTATCGATGGCAAGTGTCGGCTATGTTTGACGAAAGACGAGACCACACAACATATCATCTCTGGGTGTGAGAAACTGGCTGGCACATATTACACCAAACGCCACAACAACATAGTGCAGTATATATTCTGGGTCTTGGCTAAAAAGCACAAATTTCAAGTAGCTAGTCTCTGGTGGCAGGAAGGCCTAACACTGCCCCAGATTAAAGAAAACGAATCAGCTAAATTAATGTGGGAAATTCCAATCCAGACAGATGTCACAGTTACACACAATAGACCGGATATAATATATATAAATAAAATAGAAAATAAAACATATTTAATAGACATTACAGTACCATCAGACTACAACATAGGGCCTAAGGAAATAGAAAAACTAAGCAAATACCACCTATTAAAAACTGAGATAACACGATTATGGAACACACATACAGAAGTCATACCAATAGTAATAGGAGCGACAGGAGTAGTAGCTAAAAGCATTCATAGATATTGCCAAAAATTAGATTCCGGTATAAATATACATATTATTCAGAAACAAGCAGCCATTCACACTGTCAATATTCTGAGCAAAGTACTGGGGGACACAGTCTTTGTAACAAATTAACAGGGGATCCGAACCTTCTTTTCCCTGAGGGTTTCAGGGCGGGAGTTAGGAAAAACCACCGGGAGAAAACCCGAGTAGAAAACCCTTTTCAAAAAACATAATAATATAATATAATATAATATGCCTCTCAGAAGGCCAACCCTACGTCCGAGTATAACATCTTTGCACACGTGAGAGGCGGACACCTGCAATGAAGTTTCAACACAGGTGACCAACGGGGCTCTGGCAAACCCCAAACAATATGGAGAATAATAATGATAGTATACGTTTAATGCCGCTGCCCGGGGGTGATCGCCGGGGCACGTCTGGAGCTGGCGCTGGACGTGGCAGCATGCGGACCGTCAGTGGCTCTTCGCTGAACAGGCGGGCGAGAGTCGGGGAATCCGAAGATGTCACAGCCGAAATTATCAGGGGTACCGATGATACTTTGCAAGACGTGGACAGAAATGGTCCTACGAGTCCTGCCGGTGCATCGGATTCGACCACGACAAGTTCACAAAATGGGGATGCAAGAAGAAAGTGGTCACAAGAAGAGTTACATGAATTAATGTTCTGTTACTATAGAGCGAAAGCTGAAGGTCCAGGTTACATAAAAAGGTTTGAAAGATTATTTAAAGACAGAAACCAACATAATCCAAAAGTAAATAGATTCACCGGAAACACCCTTTCAAACCAAGCCCGTAGTATAATAACCCGTAAATTCATATCCACTCAACTTTTAGATGAAATTAAATTAAAAGCCGAACAATCTTTATTACATACAGATTCTAACATAAACGTGAATACCAGCGAACCTATAGAAATTGACTCTGATCAAACACCAACCCAGTTTGGGTTGGTGTTTCATCAGAGTCAATTTCATCACAGCTACCACAGAATTAGGCCTTGACAACGCTAACACACTAATATCACATGACATACACATATCACCAGAACCACTTACTGATTCTGAACTACTATCACAACATGTAGAGGTAGACGATAGCCTAGATCCTGTCATCCTTCAGTTCCTACAAACCCTAGCAGAAACCAAAGAAATCTCAATTTCAGATAGAAAATTATTGCCGAAACCAAAATTCAACAAACAATTTATACATAATTTTAGATTAATTAATAATTATATAAAAACATTACTAATAACTAATGATACTCTCCGCGATATAAATGACATAATATATGCAGCTGCCAAGACCCTGATAACAACTAATGGGCAAAAACCATATACTCCGCCGTCCATAATAAAACCTAAAAAAGATCCGCCTTGGAAGCTAAGAATAAAAAACAAAATTGAAGTCATTAGGAAAGAGCTAGGTAGACTAATAGAAATAAAAAGAGGAGTTAGCACTAGAAGAATGATACATATTAGGGACAATCTATACCATAAATACAATATTTTCACTGAACAAGACCACGACAACACAGTAGAAATATTAAATCAGAAAATAAAAGCATTAGCGGGTAGGATAAAGAGGTATGACGACATGAATAATAGAAAACTCCAAAATCAAAGATTTAGCGAAAATCAGCACTCATTTTACAGATCTCTTAATGGCTATCAACAACTAGCTCCGACAGAAATCCCAAGCAAGGATACAATCCAAGATTTCTGGTCGTCGATACTGTCGCAGCCTGTCTCGTACAATAAAGATGCGACATGGATCTCAGAGATTCAAAATGAGGCTGAAAACATACAAGAGCATAGGTTTGAAGAAATAGACATAGATATGGTTAGGGAAGCTTTAAGAAAAACACATAATTGGAAAACGCCTGGAATAGATAAGATACAAAATTACTATTTAAAATACCTCACAAGTACGCACGAACCTATTGCAAAATTATTTAATAGAATACTTAATAAAACAGACTTAGTAGAAAACTGGTTTACAACAGGACAAGTAATTCTGATACCCAAAAATGAAAACACTAAAGAACCACAAAACTGGCGCCCAATAGCTTGCTTACCGACCATGTATAAACTTTTAACTTCCGTGTTGTCAAACGAACTGTACAAACACTGTGAAAATAACGACATTATCGCTCCAGAACAGAGAGGTTGCAGACGACGCGCCAGGGGCTGCAAAGACCATCTCATGATCAACAAAGCCATACTAGAGGACGCACATCAGTCCCAGAAAAACTTGAGTATGGGATGGGTAGACTATCGGAAGGCCTTTGATAGCATCTCACACGAATGGCTTCTTCAGGTGTTGAGGTTGTACAAGTGCTCGAGCGCTATCATAGGCTTTCTTGAGATGGTCATGCCTACATGGAATGTTATCATGACGGCCCGTGGCGCGAACGCTTCCGTAACCACTGATCCCATAGTTATCCGCCGCGGAATATTCCAAGGAGATTCTTTATCACCGTTACTTTTTTGTTTAGGTATTAATCCAATTTCAACTTTGCTTAACAAATACATATTGAAAGGTTACAAACTAAAGAGCAATTTTTCTATCAATCACTTAATATATATGGACGATATAAAAGTTTATGCAAATAATAAAAATAGTTTAAAAATTTTGCTGGATAGTACCGAAATATTTACGCGAGACATAGGAATGCAGTTTGGTTTAGATAAATGTAACGTTTTACACATAACTGCCGGTAGAGTCAGTGAACAACATGGAGAAGGGCACACGTTACTAAGCGGTCTGAAATTCGAACACCTGAAAAAAGACGAAGCGTATAAATATTTAGGTATTAATGAGGCTGGCAAAATAGATCATAACAAAATAAGAGAACAACTAAAAAAAGAATACTTTAAACGGATCAAATCAATAGTTACTACACAATTAAATGCTAGGAATCAGATAAAAGCGATTAATACATATGCAGTGCCGGTTCTACTCTACTCATTTGGTGTAATTAATTACAAAAATAGCGATTTAAGGAACATAGACGTTAAAACTAGGAAACTTTTAGCAATTAATAAAGCACAAAAACAAAAAGCAGATATAATTAGATTATATCTGCCGATAGAAGAGGGTGGGAGAGGCCTAACAAGCATAGAAACACTACATAAAACACAAATAATAAAATACAAGCAATACTTAGATAATGAGCAGGATGATATTATTAAAATTATAGTTAGACATGATAGAGATAAAGATAAATACTCAGTATACAAAGAATCTAGAACAAATGCAGTAGAAATAGGATTAGCGCAAAACAATAAATACACAGATAAAGAAATAAAAACGGCAACTACACAAAAAGCAATAGAGAAATGGAGAGCCAAACCACTACATGGGCAGTTTTGTAAAGCAGTATTAGAAAAAGAAAACATAGATAGGAAATCCTCTTTCAACTGGCTAAAAAAACAACCAATTTCATCATCGTTAGAGTCTTCCGTTTTTGCAATACAGGATCAAGCCATTATGACTAGACAGTTCGAAAGAGATATTTTGAAGAGGCCTATCGATGGCAAGTGTCGGCTATGTTTGACGAAAGACGAGACCACACAACATATCATCTCTGGGTGTGAGAAACTGGCTGGCACATACTACACCAAACGCCATAACAACATAGTGCAGTATATTTTCTGGGTCTTGGCTAAAAAGCACAAATTTCAAGTAGCTAGTCTCTGGTGGCAGGAAGGCCTAACGCAGCCCCAGATTAAAGAAAACGAAACAGCTAAATTAATGTGGGAAATACCAATTCAGACAGATGTCACAGTTACACACAATAGACCGGATATAATATATATAAATAAAATAGAAAATAAAACATATTTAATAGACATTACAGTGCCATCAGACTACAATATAGGGCCTAAGGAAATAGAAAAGCTAAGCAAATACCATCTACTAAAAACAGAGATAACACGATTATGGAACACACACACAGAAGTCATACCGATAGTAATAGGAGCGACAGGAGTGGTAGCTAAAAGCATTAAACGATATTGTGATAAATTAGATTCAGGTATAAACGTTAATATAATCCAGAAACAAGCAGCCATTCACACAGTAAATATTCTAAGCAAAGTACTGGGGGACACAGTCTTTGTGACCAATTAACAGGGGATCCGAACCTCCTTTTCCCTGAGGGTCTCAGGGCGGGAGCTAGGAAAAACCACCGGGGGAAAACCCGAGTAGAAAACTCCTTTTCAAAAAACATAATTATAATATAATATAATATGCCTCTCAGAAGGCCAACCCTACGTCCGAGTATAACATCTTTGCTCACGTGAGAGGCGGACACCTGCAATGAAGTTTCAACACAGGTGACCAACAGGGCTCTGGCAAACCCCAAACAATATGGAGAATAATAATGATCGTATACGTTTAATGCCGCTGCCCGGGGGTGATCGCCGGGGCACGTCTGGAGCTGGCGCTGGACGTGGCAGCATGCGGACCGTCAGTGGCTCTTCGCTGAACAGGCGGGCGAGAGTCGGGGAAACCGAAGATGTCACAGCCGAAATTATCAGGGGTGCCGATGATACTTTGCAAGACGTGGACAGAAATGATCCTACGAGTCCTGCCGGTGCATCGGATTCGACCACGACAAGTTCACAAAATGGAGATGCAAGAAGAAAGTGGACACAGGAAGAATTACATGAATTAATGTTTTGCTACTATAGAGCTAAAGCTCAAGGTCCAGGTTACATAAAAAGGTTTGAAAGATTATTTAAAGATAGAAACCAACACAATCCTAAAGTAAATAGATTCACCGGTAACACCCTTTCAAACCAAGCCCGTAGTATAATAACCCGTAAATTCATATCCACTCAACTGTTAGATGAAATTAAATTAAAAGCCGAACAATCCTTATTACAGACAGATTCTAACATAAACGTACGACACAGCGAACCTATAGAAATTGACTCCGATCAAACATCAACCCTAGCTATCACAGCTCACATAGATTTAAGCCCTGAAAATCTTAATACACCAATATCACATGACAGGCACATATCACCAGAACCATTTTCCGATACTGATTCAATAACACAACATGTAGAGGTAGATGATAGCCTAGATCCTGTCATCCTTCAGTTCCTACAAACCCTAGCAGAAACCAAAGAAATCTCAATTACAGATAGAAAATTATTGCCGAAACCAAAATTTAACAAACAATTTATACATAATTTTAGATTAATTAATAATTATATAAAAACACTACTAATAACGAATAATACTCTCCGCGAAATCAATGACATAATATATGCCGCTGCCAAGACCCTAATAATAATTAATGGGCAAAAACCATATACTCCGCCGTCCGTAATAAAACCTAAAAAAGATCCGCCTTGGAAGTTAAGAATCAAAAACAAAATAGAAGACATTAGGAAAGAACTAGGTAGACTCATAGAAATAAAAAGAGGAGTTAGCACTAGAAGAATGATACATATTAGGAACAATCTATACCATAAATACAATATTTTCACTGAACAAGACCACGACAATACAGTAGAAATATTAAATCAGAAAATAAAAGCACTAGCAGGTAGGATAAAGAGGTATGACGACATGAATAACAGAAAACTCCAAAATCAAAGATTTAGCGAAAATCAGCACTCATTTTACAGATCTCTTAATGGCTATCAACAACTAGCTCCGACAGAAATCCCAAACAAGGATACAATCCAAGATTTCTGGTCGTCGATACTGTCGCAGCCTGTCTCGTACAATAAAGATGCGACATGGATCTCAGAGATTCAAAATGAGGCTGAAAATATACAAGAGCATAGGTTTGAAGAAATAGACATAGATATGGTTAGGGAAGCTTTAAGGAAAACACATAATTGGAAAACGCCTGGAATAGATAAGATACAAAACTACTATTTAAAATATCTCACAAGTACGCACGAACCTATTGCAAAATTATTTAATAGAATTCTTAACAAAACAGACTTAGTCGAAAACTGGTTTACAACAGGACAAGTAATTCTGATACCCAAAAATGAAAACACTAAAGAACCACAAAACTGGCGCCCAATAGCATGCTTACCGACCATGTATAAACTTCTAACTTCCGTATTGTCAAACGAACTGTACAAACACTGTGAAAATAACGACATTATCGCTCCAGAACAAAGAGGGTGCAGGCGACGCGCCAGGGGCTGCAAAGACCATCTCATGATCAACAAAGCCATATTAGAAGACGCACATCAGTGCCATAAAAACTTAAGTATGGGATGGGTAGACTATCGGAAGGCCTTTGATAGCATCTCACACGAATGGCTTCTTCAGGTGTTGAGGTTATACAAGTGCTCGGGCGCTATCATAGGCTTTCTTGAGATGGTCATACCTACATGGAATGTTATCATGACGACCCGTGGCGCGAACGCTTCCGTAACCACTGATCCTATAGTTATCCGCCGCGGAATATTCCAAGGAGATTCTTTATCACCGTTACTTTTTTGTTTAGGTATAAACCCAATTTCAACTTTACTCAACAAATACATACTAAAAGGTTACAAACTAAAGAGTAATTTTTCTATTAATCACTTGATATATATGGACGATCTGAAAGTTTATGCAAACAATAAAAACAGTTTAAAAATTTTGCTGGATAGTACCGAAATATTTACGCGAGACATAGGGATGCAGTTTGGCTTGGATAAATGTAACGTTTTACACATAACTGCCGGTAGAGTTAGTGAACAACATGGAGAAGGGCACACGTTACTAAGCGGGCTGAAATTCGAACACCTGAAAAAAGACGAGGCGTATAAATATTTAGGTATTAATGAGGCTGGCAAAATAGACCATAACAAAATTAGAGAACAGCTAAAAAAAGAATACTTTAAACGGATTAAATCAATAGTAACTACTCAATTAAATGCTAGAAATCAGATAAAAGCGATTAATACATATGCAGTGCCAGTTCTACTCTACTCATTTGGTGTAATTAATTACAAAAATAGCGACTTAAAGAACATAGATGTTAAAACTAGGAAACTTTTAGCAATTAACAAAGCACAGAAACAAAAAGCAGATATAATAAGATTATACTTACCGATAGAAGATGGTGGGAGAGGCCTAACAAGCATAGAAACACTACATAAAACACAAATAATAAAATACAAGCAATACTTAGATAATGAGCAGGATGATATTATTAAAATTATAGTTAGACATGATAGAGATAAAGATAAATACTCAGTATACAAAGAATCTAGATTAAATGCAGTAGAAATAGGATTAGCACAAAACAATAAATACACAGATAAAGAAATAAAAACGGCAACTACACAAAAAGCAATAGAGAAATGGAGGGCCAAGCCGCTTCATGGGCAGTTTTGTAAAGCGGTATTAGAAAAAGAAAACATAGATAGGAAATACTCTTTCAACTGGCTAAAAAAACAACCAATTTCATCATCATTAGAGTCTTCCATTTTTGCAATACAAGATCAGGCTATTATGACTAAACAGTTCGAAAGAGATATTTTGAAGAGGCCTATCGATGGCAAGTGTCGGCTATGTTTGACGAAAGACGAGACAACCCAACATATCATCTCTGGGTGTGAGAAACTGGCTGGTACATACTACACCAAACGACACAACAATATAGTGCAGTATATTTTCTGGGTCTTGGCTAAAAAGCACAAATTTGAAGTAGCTAGTCTCTGGTGGCAGGAAGGCCTAACACAGCCCCAGATTAAAGAAAACGAATCAGCTAAATTAATGTGGGAAATTCCAATTCAGACAGATGTCACAGTCACACATAATAGACCGGATATAATATATATAAATAAAATAGAAAATAAAACATATTTAATAGACATTACAGTACCATCAGACTACAACATAGGGCCTAAGGAAATAGAGAAACTAAGCAAATACCACCTACTAAAAACAGAGATAACACGATTATGGAACACACATACAGAAATCATACCAATAGTAATAGGAGCAACAGGAGTAGTAGCTAAAAGCATTCATCGATATTGTGAAAAATTAGATTCAGGTATAAACATCCATATAATTCAGAAACAAGCAGCCATTCATACAGTCAATATTCTGAGCAAAGTACTGGGGGACACAGTCTTTGTGACAAATTAACAGGGGATCCGAACCTCCTTTTCCCTGAGGGTCTCAGGGCGGGAGTTAGGAAAAACCACCGGGAAAACCCGAGTAGAAAACTCCTTTTCATATATTATATAATAATATAATATAATAAGCCTCTCAGAAGGCCAACCCTACGTCCGAGTATAACATCTTTGCTCACGTGAGAGGCGGACACCTGCAATGAAGTTTCAACACAGGTGACCAACGGGGCTCTGGCAAACCCCAAACAATATGGAGAATAATAATGATCGTATACGTTTAATGCCGCTGCCCGGGGGTGATCGCCGGGGCACGTCTGGAGCTGGCGCTGGACGTGGCAGCATGCGGACCGTCAGTGGCTCTTCGCTGAACAGGCGGGCGAGAGTCGGGGAATCCGAAGATGTCACAGCCGAAATTATCAGGGGTACCGATGATACTTTGCAAGACGTGGACAGAAATGGTCCTACGAGTCCTGCCGGTGCATCGGATTCGACCACGACAAGTTCACAAAATGGGGATGCAAGAATAAAGTGGTCAGAAGAAGAGTTACATGAATTAATGTTCTGTTACTATAGAGCGAAAGCTGAAGGTCCAGGTTACATAAAAAGGTTTGAAAGATTATTTAAAGACAGAAACCAACATAATCCAAAAGTAAATAGATTCACCGGAAACACCCTTTCAAACCAAGCCCGTAGTATAATAACCCGTAAATTCATATCCACTCAACTTTTAGATGAAATTAAATTAAAAGCCGAACAATCTTTATTACATACAGATTCTAACATAAACGTGAATACCAGCGAACCTATAGAAATTGACTCTGATCAAACACCAACCCAAACTATCACAGCTACCACAGAATTAGGCCTTGACAACGCTAACACACTAATATCACATGACATACACATATCACCAGAACCACTTACTGATTTTGAACTACTAACACAACATGTAGAGGTAGACGATAGCCTAGATCCTGTCATCCTTCAGTTCCTACAAACCCTAGCAGAAACCAAAGAAATCTCAATTTCAGATAGAAAATTATTGCCGAAACCAAAATTCAACAAACAATTTATACATAATTTTAGATTAATTAATAATTATATAAAAACATTACTAATAACTAATGATACTCTCCGCGATATAAATGACATAATATATGCAGCTGCCAAGACCCTGATAACAACTAATGGGCAAAAACCATATACTCCGCCGTCCATAATAAAACCTAAAAAAGATCCGCCTTGGAAGCTAAGAATAAAAAACAAAATTGAAGTCATTAGGAAAGAGCTAGGTAGACTAATAGAAATAAAAAGAGGAGTTAGCACTAGAAGAATGATACATATTAGGGACAATCTATACCATAAATACAATATTTTCACTGAACAAGACCACGACAACACAGTAGAAATATTAAATCAGAAAATAAAAGCATTAGCGGGTAGGATAAAGAGGTATGACGACATGAATAATAGAAAACTCCAAAATCAAAAATTTAGCGAAAATCAGCACTCATTTTACAGGTCTCTTAATGGCTATCAACAACTAGCTCCGACAGAAATCCCAAACAAGGATACAATCCAAGATTTCTGGTCGTCGATACTGTCGCAGCCTGTCTCGTACAATAAAGATGCGACATGGATCTCAGAGATTCAAAATGAGGCTGAAAACATACAAGAGCATAGGTTTGAAGAAATAGACATAGATATGGTTAGGGAAGCTTTAAGAAAAACACATAATTGGAAAACGCCTGGAATAGATAAGATACAAAATTACTATTTAAAATACCTCACAAGTACGCACGAACCTATTGTAAAATTATTTAATAGAATACTTAATAAAACAGACTTAGTAGAAAACTGGTTTACAACAGGACAAGTAATTCTGATACCCAAAAATGAAAACACTAAAGAACCACAAAACTGGCGCCCAATAGCTTGCTTACCGACCATGTATAAACTTTTAACTTCCGTGTTGTCAAACGAACTGTACAAACACTGTGAAAATAACGACATTATCGCTCCAGAACAGAGAGGTTGCAGACGACGCGCCAGGGGCTGCAAAGACCATCTCATGATCAACAAAGCCATACTAGAGGACGCACATCAGTCCCAGAAAAACTTGAGTATGGGATGGGTAGACTATCGGAAGGCCTTTGATAGCATCTCACACGAATGGCTTCTTCAGGTGTTGAGGTTGTACAAGTGCTCGAGCGCTATCATAGGCTTTCTTGAGATGGTCATGCCTACATGGAATGTTATCATGACGGCCCGTGGCGCGAACGCTTCCGTAACCACTGATCCCATAGTTATACGCCGCGGAATATTCCAAGGAGATTCTTTATCACCGTTACTTTTTTGTTTAGGTATTAATCCAATTTCAACTTTGCTTAACAAATACATATTGAAAGGTTACAAACTAAAGAGCAACTTTTCTATCAATCACTTAATATATATGGACGATCTAAAAGTTTATGCAAATAATAAAAATAGTTTAAAAATTTTGTTGGATAGTACCGAAATATTTACACGAGACATAGGGATGCAGTTTGGCTTGGATAAATGTAACGTTTTACACATAACTGCCGGTAGAGTTAGTGAACAACATGGAGAAGGGCACACGTTACTAAGCGGTCTGAAATTCGAACACCTGAAGAAAGACGAGGCGTATAAATATTTAGGTATTAACGAGGCTGGCAAAATAGACCATAACAAAATTAGAGAACAGCTAAAAAAGGAATACTTTAAACGGATAAAATCAATAGTAACTACTCAATTAAATGCTAGGAATCAAATAAAAGCGATTAATACATATGCAGTGCCGGTTCTACTCTACTCATTTGGTGTAATTAACTACAAAAATAGCGATTTAAAGAACATAGATGTTAAAACTAGGAAACTTTTAGCAATTAACAAAGCACAGAAACAAAAAGCAGATATAATTAGATTGTATCTGCCGATAGAAGAGGGTGGGAGAGGCCTAACAAGCATAGAAACACTACATAAAACACAAATAATAAAATACAAGCAATACTTAGATAATGAGCAGGATGATATCATTAAAATTATAGTTAGACATGATAGAGATAAAGATAAATACTCAGTATATAAAGAATCTAGAACAAACGCAATAGAAATAGGATTGGCGCAAAACAATAAATACACAGATAAAGAAATAAAAAAGGCAACTACACAAAAAGCAATAGAGAAATGGAGGGCCAAGCCGCTCCATGGGCAGTTTTGTAAAGCAGTATTAGAAAAGGAAAACATAGATAGGAAATCCTCTTTCAACTGGCTAAAAAAGCAACCAATTTCATCAACATTAGAGTCTTCCATTTTTGCGATACAGGATCAAGCTATTATGACTAGACAGTTCGAAAGAGATATTTTGAAGAGGCCTATCGATGGCAAGTGTCGGCTATGTTTGACGAAAGACGAGACCACACAACATATCATCTCTGGGTGTGAGAAACTGGCTGGCACATACTACACCAAACGCCATAACAACATAGTGCAGTATATTTTCTGGGTCTTGGCTAAAAAGCACAAATTTCAAGTAGCTAGTCTCTGGTGGCAGGAAGGCCTAACGCAGCCCCAGATTAAAGAAAACGAATCAGCTAAATTAATGTGGGAAATACCAATTCAGACAGATGTCACAGTTACACACAATAGACCGGATATAATATATATAAATAAAATAGAAAATAAAACATATTTAATAGACATTACAGTGCCATCAGACTACAATATAGGGCCTAAGGAAATAGAAAAGCTAAGCAAATACCATCTACTAAAAACAGAGATAACACGATTATGGAACACACACACAGAAGTCATACCGATAGTAATAGGAGCGACAGGAGTGGTAGCTAAAAGCATTAAACGATATTGTGATAAATTAGATTCAGGTATAAACGTTAATATAATCCAGAAACAAGCAGCCATTCACACAGTAAATATTCTAAGCAAAGTACTGGGGGACACAGTCTTTGTGACCAATTAACAGGGGATCCGAACCTCCTTTTCCCTGAGGGTCTCAGGGCGGGAGCTAGGAAAAACCACCGGGGGAAAACCCGAGTAGAAAACTCCTTTTCAAAAAAATAATATAATATAATAAGGCATAAACATCCACATAATTCAGAAACAAGCAGCCATTCATACAGTCAATATTTTGAGCAAAGTACTGGGGGACACAGTCTTTGTGACCAATTAACAGGGGATCCGAACCTCCTTTTCCCTGAGGATTTCAGGGCGGGAGTTAGGAAAAAACACCGGGAGAAAACCCGAGTAGAAAACTACTAATATAATATAATATATTCTACAACTTTCACACAACGCCATCTAGTCCCAAGCTAAGCAGAGCTTGTGTTATGGGTACTAGACAACTGATAAACATACTTATATATTTCTAAATACATACATATTACAGATAAATTACACCCAGACACAGAACAAATGATCGTGCTCATCACACAAACGTTTGACCTGGGTGGGAATCGAACCCACGACCTACGGCATAGCAGTCAGGGTCACTAACCACTAGACCAACAGGCCAGTCAAGAGAGAGAGTCTTGAGATAACCTTCTGTACCTATCAAAATAGATAGGTACAGAAGTTTATCTCAAGAATGTACTTCACTTTTTATACGAGTACCTACGGTCGGTGATCGCGCTAGTATAGGCGCCGGCTGCTCAGGAGTGTTATTCTCTAATGCTGGGGCTACAGTAGCGGGTGAAGATTCGTATCGCGCTGGCGCGCAAAACATCCGTTGTAGGACATACACGATGTTCTTGTCTACATTGGCGGGCGAAGATACGGAAAGCGGCCTACGGAAAAATATTCGTTGTTTATTTGTGCGGCCGAGACGATGGAGGAAGCAGTGGCTTTTCATTTTCGTTACTCCACTCCATAGTGTACAAAAACACAAGAACATCAATCCCGTTTTGAAGTCTGGACGACACTGAAGTGACGTAGGTCTGGCCACTCAAGTAAATATTGTCGCGACAAGTCCTTTGAAGCGCGCCAGTTTACCGACAGTGCCCCGATGCTGCATCTTCTGCACTCGAATAGATTGCGTTGCAACGATGTACCCGGCCACATACATCGCCGTAGCCCGAATATTCGCCGTAGCCCGAATATTCGCCGTAGCCCGCTAATGTAGCCCCACCATAAGAAAACAGCCTTGCGGTAGCGCGCTGCGCAAGGCTTTTTTATTAGAGAATAGCATTTCAGTCCGAGCTCAATCCAAGAGCGTATGGTCGTAGTAACTATTTAGTAATCTGTGGTATGGTCTGAAACATCATGTGTTCGTTGCTTGAGCGCGCTTTGTATGTAGATTGCCTTCTGTACCTATCTTTTTGTGACTACTTACTACGTCATTAAATATTGGTGGCTATCTTTGTGCACTTACTACGTGTGTACTTAAACCACGTACACAATGTAACAAGGCAATCAGACCGAAATACGTGCAGTAACAGAGCAACGAGGTGCTTCGGTGGCTAGTGGTGGTAATGGTTAGTTTCTTCTGTTTATTTTGTACGAAACAACAAATAGTATTAATGAAAACAAAGAGATGTACCATGTTACCCCAGTTAATGGGTTGTGGAGGTCTGGTAGGCAGCCGCTCCTCGTAAAATACTGATATTCAGCTAAATCCGGCTTGACTGGAAGCCGACCCCAATATAGTTGGGAAAAGGCTAGGCAGATGATGAAAACAAAGAGATGGATGGGTTGTGTGGACTGATATGAAAGAAAAGGGAGTGGGTAATAGTATGACGGGTGACAGGACAGAAAGGAAGAAAAAACGTGTTCGCCGACCCCAAATAATATGGGACAAGGACAGGAAGACCAAAAGAACTGTTCATATTAATACTAATATGAACAGTTTTTCGGAAAACAAAATCAAAATTGCAGTAATTAGGATTTCAAAGATTGCTATGAGGATAAGGGTTGGGGTGGTGGGAATAACTCGCTATCTCTTTGTTCACGCGTAATATAATGGCGGTGACGTCACATGTCAGAGTGTAAAGAAAGTTAAAATTATTGGTCAGAGGAAAAACTACTATGGAAAAAGGATGCACAAAAAGCATTATGACGTCAAAGCCATTATGTTACGCACGTAGAAAATAGATGACGATAATAAATGTAGCGCCCACTCTTCATACAGATATTTCAAATGTTAATTGCTATTTTATTTTTAGTTTTATTCGTTGTTCACGAAATACCTATTGTACAAAAATATCACAGGTAGATAAGCTAAATACGCAATTACGTATCTACAAAGAAAACCCACACACATAACCCATAACCTTCCACCTACAGAACCTTCAGAGACACACGCATTACGTCTAAAAATATCTTCCAAATTAAGTACCTGCACGCCGAATGAACCTAGCGTTGGGCGTTACCGAGATATTTGAACAAGCTAAAGAATCGGAGTCGTTAAAATAAAACATCGAGTCAACCATCGACTCGCTGTTCTACAAAATAATTAACATTTTTTTCGATTATTTCGAGTCAAAATCGACTGCTAACTTTCAATCAGTTACTCACTCGAAGCACAATTATAGAGGGAGATCATTGATTGTTAATTTTATATTATTAACAGATAATAGACAGACATAAAAAATTGGTATAACTAAATATTACGTAATGATGGCGTGGTAATTTGGGTTTTTTTGCAAAAGGTTTTTGTTCATGAAAGGTCGGGAAACTGCTCTAAACCATAGAAGAACAACTCGCGAATGAACGCGCCAAGCGCCAGTCGCAATAACAGACCGAGTCGGACTCGAGTCAAAGTCGAAATAATCAAGAACCATCGAGTTGTTCAAAAAATCGAATAAACCTTTCGTGATCGCGCATCGCTATGAACCTCAGTCTAATGTAGGTGCTCGATCGAGGAATTTAATTTGGTTGTAAGTGCTCCCAAGACTCGAGGAGTCGTAAGTCGCACGCGTAAGTGGGGGATACGTGACTTGTTAAAGTATGTAGATCACCGCGTGTTATTAGGTATTTCGGGTGATTCGTTGAATTTGGTGAAGGAGAGACGGTGATTAATTAAAACAGAAATGTTCAGACAGAACAATATCGACAGTTAAAAGCCAAGTATAGAGATGAAACAGTTAAACTGTCATTAGCTCATAGAGATATGGAGATATTTAGATGACAATCTCTGTAATCTATGAAATTAGAGATCAATGATTATTCACAAAAGGCTTGAAAGATGAGATTTTTTTTTATTATACATAGGCTCGCGTTTCACCACTATCTCACCTGATGGTAAGCGATGATGTGGCCGACGATGGAGCACGCTTGCCTAGAAGTAACCTATTCACTCTTGACTTGAAGACTCCTAAGTTCTAGCTATCAGGAAACACAGACTCCGGCAGGGAAATCCACTCCTTAGCTGTACGCATAATAAATGAGATCTCACAAACGGAATACTGTCGGTAATTACACACAAGTTTCTGTCAAAAACACTCAGAAAATGTAGAAGCAATGAAACATTTCAACAAGTCGAAGAAAATATCAAAACATTTACAACGTCCTGAAGAAAATAACTCAACAACGTAAATAAACTTTAAAAATGCATTCTGAAAATGCAAGCAGCATGAAAGAAAATAAGAAATGACAATACAAAAGCACCACAGTACGCTAGAATATCAAATCGTATTTTATTTCTGTAGAAGCAGACATTTCTGTAAGGCTGAAGACTGTCTTAGACCGTACAATTCTAGAGACGCTCGGAAAATTATAAGATGTCTGAAACTCTGAATTCTAGGGACAGTCGGAAAAAAAAAGTATAAGTAGCTCGATTCATGTAATCAAAACCGTAACGATATCGTAGCGGCCTAGTCATTTAGACCAATTTTTATGTTTTTTGTCTTTGATAGGTTCGCGCTTGACCGCCTATATCGTATTCACCAATCGAGCTTGACCGACACCGATTGTAGTTACTCAGATACCCGCAAAACGAGACACAATAGTAAAACAATAACAGCAGCGCAGTCTCATAGGACCGGTTGGGGATTCAAACGTTAAAGTCGTTCGATCGAAATGTCTTGGCGGGTATTCAGCTTTGTTAATCACTATCCTAGTAGAACATAATCGTATATAATGATTACTGGCAATAAACCATTGATAGATGGTTTAGTTTCAAGCTAATTTAATTGTCGTTCTATCTAAACCCGTTCTAGGAACACGTGAATACCAATTTTGGGTATTACTTCAAACGAACGATTATAAAACTTCAACGATATTTGACTTGTTTGATTTTACGTGAACCAGGCTAAATCTAGATGTCTAAAGATCTGTGAGAAAACTTTATCATCCTTACCTGAGCTCTCGAGCAGCTTCAATATTTTTATTAAATTCTACTGTAGTTTAAGAAAACTTTTACAATATGCTGAATGATCGAATGCATATTTCTTGGGAAAAGATCTTTACCGTTGGTTATCCCGTGGGCCCGTACGGTTTTGCTGATATCTTCTTGAGGCTCACAAAAGCTGGGTAGATACCTAACAGTGGCTAATTTTCCTTTTTTTTCACCAAAGTTACACCACTGAAGAGCTACAGGCTGAATTTGGCAAGACAACCGTGATATTACACATTGAATTTGAAACTTTTCAAGTACAAAAATGTATTCATATACATAATTTAAAACAATCAGCAGGTCGATGCACTGAAAGTGGTATTTTCAAACACACTTAACTGCAAACATAGTCTACAAAGAAACCACTAAAACATTAGCTCTAAACTCGTTAATTTCAGCTAATTAATTAGGCTGTAAGGCGCAATCTACCCCCACGCTAGGGGCGGTTCTACACAACGTAGGCAGAAAATAAATTTAATCTAGAAGCGTAATGACTTTTAGTGTTTAAATAAACTAGGTATATAACATATATGTAATAGCCTCAGCCTTACAACGTTCCCACTGCTGGGACTCAGGCCTCCGTTCTAGGAGAGGGAATATAACATTACAATAATTTAATTGTATTTTTCACTAATTCGAGATTTTGAATGTTATAGTACATTACGATATTAGTGCGTAATGATGGTTATAACATGCGAGGCGGAATTTCAGCCCGAGCCGAAGGCGAGGGCGTAATTGAGCCGAGCATGTTATAACCAATACGCACGTATATCGTACGACGTTTTTTAACACATTTGCGAGGAAACAGAAAAAAAAAATCTCATCTTAGTGTTTGGCGCCAAAGAAATCGAACGCAAATATTGTTTGGTAAAATGACGAAATTACAAAAATTACGAAAATGACTAAAAATGACTGAAATGACAAAGAGTGACAAAAAATTACAAAAAGTGACAAAAAATGACAAAAATTGACAGAAAATCACAAACATAACGAAAATGACAAAAAGTAACAAAAAATGACAAAAAATGACAGAAAATCACAACAAATCACAAAAAATGACAAAAAGTGACAAAAATGACTCAAAGAAACAAAAAATGACTGTAATGACAATAAATCACAAAAAGTGACAAAACATGACAAAAAATGACTGTAATGACAATAAATCACAAAAAGTGACAAAACATGACAAAACATGACAAAACATGACGAAACATGACAAAACATGACAAAACATGACAAAAAATGACAAAACATGACAAAAGATGACAAAAAGTGACAAAAAATCACAAAAAGTGACAAAAACGACTGAAATGACGATAAATCACAAAAAGTGACAAAAATGACAAAAAATGACAAAAAGTGACAAAAAATTACAAAAAGTGACAAAAAATAACAAAAAGTTACAAAAAATTACAAAAAATGCCAAAAAAAGACAAAAAGTGACAAAAAATTACAAAAAATGACAAGAAATGACAAAAAGTGACAAAAAGTGACAAAAAGTGACAAAAAGTGACAAAAAGTGACAAAAAGTGACAAAAAGTGACAAAAAGTGACAAAAAGTGACAAAAAGTGACAAAAAGTGACAAAAAGTGACAAAAAGTGACAAAAAGTGACAAAAAGTGACAAAAAGTGACAAAAAGTGACAAAAAGTGACAAAAAATGTCAAAAAATTACAAGAAATGACAAAAAATGATAAAATATGACAAATTATAAAATAATGAGGCTATTCAAATTTCGAACTAATCGCCGCGCGTGAAATGGCAAATAATGCTGTTATGGAATTTGTATGGACTATAACTTAACTATTTGCTTTGGTATAACACACGCGTTTTTTATGACCCGCTTTACATATTTAAAACCGGTGGAATTACATCAGCTTTACGAGCAACTGTGTTAAAAAATATTGTTATAATTTTTCTTGTCTTACTAAAACGTAATGCCTTCTACCGTGCGTCTGTGATACAGGTTTATTCTAGTCCATGCAGATAATATAGCTATATATAAGATTGTATGTAAGTACTTATTTTACAACTGATTTTTTCACTCTCACTGACAAACTTTTTTTTCATATCACTTCTCACACAGTCCATCCATCTTCTCTTTGGCCTCTCTCTCCCTCTCCATCCACATGTATACTCAAACTCTTTTACTGACCATACCAACAATATTAAACATTGTGGATGGGTGACCATCTTAACATAACGAGTTTCCTCCGTGCCTCGGAAAGCACGTTAAGCCGTTGGTCCCGGCTGTCATTTGGAGATCTTTGGCAGTCGTTACGGATAGTCAGAAGCCAGTAAATCTGACTCCAGTCTTGCCATGAAGTACCGTGTTACCCCAGTTAATGGGTTGTGGAGGTCTGGTAAAATACTGCCGCTCCTCGTAAAATACTGGTATTCAGCTAAATCCGGCTTGACTGGAAGCCGACCCCAATGTAGTTGGGAAAAGGCTAGGCAGATGATGATGTTGATGACCAACAATATTAAACATACAATTAATGTAATGTAATATCAGAGAATCCTCTTCAAGAGAGGAGGCCTGAGTCCCAGCTGTGGGAACATTATAAGGCCGATAATGCTAAAAAATATCAGTGAACGTGCCCTAACTTATGCAGTTAAACCAACCCATGTGATATAATATCTCACTTGATTGAGTAGGCACATAGGTAATTAATACTCAATTAGCGAATTCTGGGAACGGGAACTTGACGATCGGCGGCCTAATATAATTGCTCAACATGACGTAAAGTGGTATAAAATCAATATTATTACTCAGAATCAATGGAAATGTATGTAATTTAGGTCTGATTGCTTACAACGATGTCATCGTGATCATTTACGCAAAGTCTGCCTACTTTTGGATTATCATTACACGTTTTTGTTTTAGAAGTAAGGAAATATTTTGAGGATAGATAACAAGCCGAAAAACAGATCGTTTATGCCGTAAAAACTTTGAACGCACTTTTTCTACCCATAGAATAGGACAGAGACATGAAACACGGTCACCTTAGCGGTAGTTGAAGAGTATCTCAATAGATAGCGAAACTAGATTCGTCTCTACGAGTATTCCTTAGGCTAATCGAAGTATTTAGGCCCCTATGGCTGATACTTCGATTAGCCTTTACCGTATCCGACTTTATCCTACCTATGATGATGATGATTTATAAACTCCTTCAACACTGCAAACAATACTACTCAGCATCTTTCGACCTTCAGGTTTTCATGGGTAAAGAAACGTATGCAGATATGACTGTTATGACTAACGAGATATGCCGTAGACGACGGCACGATGTTGCCGCTCTGCCGACAGAGTTTCATAGTCTTGTATGCAAGCTTCACGGCGTACACCGAGCGTGTAATGATGAATACGCGTCTTTGAAGCAAAGCGTCCGTGAACAATAGGTCTTTATCGACACTGAAACTTAACAATTGTTTAATATTTTGTACAAAAATAAGCTTAAACTTCATCATCATCATCTCAGCCGAAAGACGTCCACTGCTGGACATAGGCCCCCCACAATCGTCGCCAAAGCGACCGGTCCTGTGCGTCTCACATCCATCAAATTCACGCGACCCTCGCCAGGTCGTCGGTCCGCCTTGTGGGAGGCCTTCCAACGCTGCCGGTACGTGGCCGCCACTCTAGAACCTTCCGTCCCCATCGACCATCTGTTCTACGAGCAATGTGCCCTGCCCACTGCCACTTAAGTTTGGCAATTCTTCGGACTATGTCGGTAACCTTAGTTCTCTTGCGGATATCTTCATTTCTGATGTGATCGGGCAAGAAAACTTCGAGCATAGCCCTTTCCATTACTTTTTGGGTGAATTTAAGTCTTCTGATGAGGCCCATTGTGAGCGACCACGTTAGCTTAAACTTATGCTTACATTTTTAGGCACTATTTCTGCCATTGTAAAAAGTTAGATTCTATTTTAAACTCAAAACAACAGCTTATTTCAAACCCACATGTACTTTACAAAGTAGTGCGTCACACAGCATGTGCTTGTCGAGACCAATATTTACCTTTCAGAGGACACAAGGGAGTGGTGACCTCCCGGGGGTAATGGAGGCTGTTTATAGAACCCAGCTGGTGTACCTTGTGACGTCGGTACCCCCATAGTATGTGTCACCGTGACCGTACTGTGACAGACTTTTGATGTCACGTCGCAAGGTAGAATATCATCATCATCTGCCTAGCCTTTTCCCAACTATATTGGGGTCGGCTTCCAGTCAAGCCGGATTTAGCTGAATACCAGTATTTTACGAGGAGCGGCTGCCTACCAGACCTCCACAACCCATTAACTGGGGTAACACGGTATTTCATGGCAAGACTGGAGTCAGATTTACTGGCTTCTGACTATCCGTAACGACTGCCAAAGATCTCCAAATGACAGCCGGGACCAACGGCTTAACGTGCTTTCCGAGGCACGGAGGAAACTCGTTATGTTAAGATGGTCACCCATCCACTGACCAACCTAGGCAAGCGTTGCTTAACCTTGAAGATCGACCTGTGCGGCTGTTATTATCTAGCCACGAGCTCCTCGCAAGGTAGAATATAAAGTATTTAATAAAGAAAAAAGAATATTAATTGATTTGGCAGACCACAATAATGTTTTAAAAAGTTTGTGATTACTGTCGAGGCGGGATTGTAATGACAAATGCACAAGAGTAATATATATGAAACAATGATTTTCAACACACTTGCGAAATATTAATATGCTAATGAGAATTCGCGCATCATCACCATCAGCCGGAACGCGTCCACTGCTGAACAAAGGCAACCTCCAAAAGGGAGGGGCTGCCATAATCCCCACGGTTGGCGCGCGGCTTGGGGATCGCAGTGAGCTCATCGAATGTTTAAAGGACGCTGCTTACCGTCCCTCGATGACTGGTCGCAGTTAAAGAAGTACCCAGGTCCAAGAATTCGCTCATATCAAAATATAATAATTATAGGTACTAAAAGCTTTTTCTTTAACATTGCCAACAAAAAACATTTACTATATGAAACATAAATTACAAACGATAACATATCTATACTTATAAAGAACTTAATTTGAAAAATATTCTTTTGCGTTTACTCGTACATTCAACTTAAAGTTTTCATTCAATATTACAGGGGACACCCACGCCTTTCAGACTGCGTACCGTCTCCATGCGACATGACGGGTTTGAATTCCCAGAAGGTACGATGCGGGTGAATGGCCGGTTACCCTTATTACCACAACTTAAAACCACATTACGGCCAACTAAAGGGTGTCCAAGAGCGGGAGAAGTCATTCTGATGATTCCCCACCTGAAAAAAAAACAGCTAAAGAGTAGAATTCCCTGCCGGAATCTGTGTTTCTTGATAGCTACAACCTGAGGGTCTTTAAGTCAAGAGTGAATAGGTTATTTCTAGGCAAGCGTGCCCCAACGTCGACCACATCATCGCATACTATCAGGTGAGTGAGATACTGCTCAAACGCAAGCCTATCAATAATTGAAAAAGAACTTCTAACGCCATTTATAACACTTCATCTAATCTAATTTGACCTGACAAATGTTCCTGTTCGCTTAAAAGATCTCCATGTACCCGTAAGTTATACTTAGTTAAATATAAGCTGTATTTCAATGAAAATTATCTCTACGTAGGTAAGGCATCTGCTTTGCATCGGGAGGTTCTGGAATGGCGGCTACGTGCCGGGAGACGCAGCGTTGGAAGACCTCCCATAAGGTGAACCGATAACCTGGTGAGGGTCGCGAAAATGCGATGGATGCGAGGCTCATAGGACCGGTCGTTGCGGTGGCTCTTAGGGAGACTTATATCCCGCAGTGGACGTCTTTCGGCTAAGATGATTTCATAATAACAAATCAACAAAGCTTGTATTCCAAATTCTTATAAACTTCTACAAAATCACTACCTTCAAATACAAAACACTTAAGTAACAAAAACTTTCCAAGACGTTTTGATTCCTACATCAAACGTTTTGTACTGTATTCAAAGAGAAATAACATCTTAAAACAACCAGCCAGGCAAGGCAGCTTATTTACTACACGTCAAGAACACGCGAGATATTACCATAGAGCTTGGATCGCGAGCCGGCAGCAGCCAAAGTCGCCATATTCATCATCATCATCATCATTTCAGCCAAAAGACGTCCACTGTTGGTCATAGGCCTCCACCAAACGTCGCCACAAAGATTGGTTCTGTGCGTCTCGCATCTATCCGACATTACTTGCAGGCCTTAACGATGGCAAACACCGACCCGTTTTATTTGTAGACGTGAGGCATAAATATTGGAACAGGTATGTGGATTAGGTATTTTTCGATACGGATCCGTACCTAATCCAAAGCGTCGAAGATTAGGTATGGCACAAAGTATTCGTACACAGTCTACACACTAGATATTCCAAACTTTTTAAATGTGGGGGCTAAGTTTCAATTTAATCGTCATTGGCTCGTAAATACTAGCAAAGAAAAATAAAAACTTTCAAGTAATAATAACTATGACTAAAATGTATTCATGTAATAATGTTCTGGTTACTATAACCCAGTTATAAATTTAAGCCATTAAGAATGAAGGATAATTGTTATCACTACATTAGACGTTAAAAACCAAAGTATTCTCATTAATTTTTAAGTACCGTTAGCCCATAAAAGAGGAAATTAATATAATCCTTCGGTCCACGATATATCAGAAACGGAACGTTCCGAATATTTCTTACCCAATCCACATACGCTACAGAATATTGATATTGATACAAAATATTCGGATTAGGTAAATGGATTAGGTATTTTTTTATACTAGGATTAGGTGGAACAGGTATCGTTTTTACCTAATCCGTCCCATGTCTATTTATTTGTATGGAAAGTTTTGAGCATACCGTAGAAAGAAGTTCCCTACAACCTCTTCTTTTATTAGTGGGATATCATCACATGACTTCTCCCACCCAGGCCAGTGAGACAAGGATTCTGCCACTCACTTTCACTTTTACTGTCTGAGACTCACTCATATTCCTTCAGATACCCTTTGCGTTTCAGGACTGCGATAGATCTTTCAAAGAATACCGTAGCCCAACGGGCCGCCGCCGCGCCGTGACGATTCCATGCTCTGTAGATATCCCGATATTCGCAGACTATACTTTTAAAAAGTACATAGAAACTGGCGCCCTCTTGCGGAATGTGATGAAACATGACATATGTAAAGGAAAACGCCTGAAGTTCGTCTGAGCGAAGGTCCCAAGTGTACGTCCAGTAGAATTCACAAGTTTTGATGTTATTACTAAAGTTTTAGCAAGATCTTATACGGGGTAAAAGTAATGTAAGATACCTGCAGTAGGTAAAGTTAGATTACACAATAGGTATGGCTATAGGTATATCTTTTTTATGGTGGTAAATCATCTAATGATTTCTCTCACGTGTCAGATTTTTACTGATTTTTAATCGCCACACCTATTTTCCTTCTTTGACTTCGCATTCGAGGACCACAAGTCATTTCGAAAATAAACCCATGGCCCCCGTAGCCTTCAGCTTTTCTGGTCTCGGCGGTACAACTATATGAGATGTAATTGAACTCATTTTACTCATACTCATTTATTCAATAACAAGAATCTTGTATCTGAATTACATAATTAATAAATAAAATTAACAATTTCAATTCAACAATAATAAAATTACAATACCAATAATATAAAAACTAAAAAAAAAGAACAATCAAGAGACAAGATACAATATACGATATATACTAATATAATACGATACAATTCATCGACAGAATATAGACACCTATTCAACAGGAAATCCTTCAGCTGGGTTTTAAAAGTACTGGTGTAAATAGTGCTTTTTATATCTAAAGGCAACTTATTAAATAACTTGACTGATTGGTACTGTGGACTGTGTTCTATGATATTGAAATTCGGTTGTATTTTATTAAACTTAATATCTTTTCTACGTGTATCTTCCCTAATTTGACGTTGTTCTGTAGTCTCATATTCGTGTATGTACTTAGCCAAGTTACTCAAAAGAACAAAGACATAAATGCTTGGCACTGTAAGAATACCTAAGCTTCTAAAATGCGGTCGGGTTTTACCTTAGAGCATCTTAGGTTATGACTATATGAGATGCAATATTCAATAACTAGGATTACTTTGGAGCTAAATGCTCCAAAGTAAAAGGTTATGGCTACATGAGATGAAATTGAACTTGCGTTTCTGTAGTGCATTTAAGTTATAGCTACTTGTGATCCTCGTGACCCTCGCTAGGTCGTCGGTCCACCTTGTGGAAGGCCTTCCTACGCTGCGTCTTCCGTTATTATGTTTAGATATTATTATATATTACTGCTTACCTACTATCAGCCTGTATCAGCACACGGTTGGGCAAATGCCCCTCTGACTTCTAGCAGTTCTGCATGAATTTTGTTACCCTCACGAAGGTAGGGTATCAGTATCACCTTAAATGCCAATTTAAGGTTCATTCCAGCAACAAAATACCTACGGAAATACGAGTAGGTATACAAATTCAACTGAACTGTAAACTACAAGAGAATTAATCCATTTTCATCGGATTCTATCGAAACTAGATTTTAGGAACAGACAATATAAATTCTTTGAATAGCATGAACCGCTGTCCTGTATTAAATTCCTAGCATTTCCTCAAACAAAGAAATAATGTTCAATGTTCTCAAATTAGCTCTAGATTTCTACAGGTATAATATTTCTCTAAAATAGTATTAACTGAGGCAGAAGTAAATACTTCGATAATTTCGTAGTCACAAGCGCGGCTATTGAGCGTGGGGTTCGATTCCTAAGTCAGAAAAGATGCAGCTGCCGGCAGCTGTTTTGCTCGTGTGAAAGTGTGTTTCTCCATATAAACTTTAGATTTAGGGGATATCTAAAGTTTATATGGAGAAAGTTCACACACTTACACACAAACACACTCACAAACTTTTTAATACTAGTGTAATATTTAGCTTATTTTATAAACTTGTAATGTCAATTTACTGCGCCTTTTCTAAACTATGTTGGGCTCGTCTTTCAGTTCATAGTAGAAGCTGTTAAGCCGGGTACCAACTGCTGTAACGTAACATGAAAGGAGCTTTTACTCGTATAAGTGAGGACGCAGCACTCTATCTATCATATCGTTCGATAGTTTGTAGATATACAGTCTGTGTGAGTCTGTATAATGTGCACATATCGAAATTAGGGAATCTATGCTTAATTCATGAACCCCCGACCGGTCTCATAGGACCACGCTGTTATTGTCTTACTATTGTGTCTCATTTCGCGGGTATTGATAGGTTAATTTTATTCAAAATATAAATGAATATTTAGATTTTGTTATATGTTTGCCGTCGATTAAGTTAAGCATAGATTCCTTAGCGACTTAGACCGTTTTCACATTATCCGATCCGATATCGGTATCGGACGCCGATACGATATCGGGCTAAGTAAAATGTATGAAATGCTGTGCTCCGATATCCGATATCGGGTCGGACAATATGAAAGACAGGTACATATCTCATACATTTACCTTAGACCGTTTTCACATTATCCGATCCGATATCGGTGTCGGACGCCGATACGATATCGGGGTAAGTAAAATGTATGAAATGCTGTGCTCCGATATCCGATATCGGGTCGGACAATATGAAAGACAGGTACATATCTCATACATTTACCTTACCCCGATATCGTATCGGCGTCCGATACCGATATCGGATCGGAAAATGTGAAAACGGTCTTACCCCGATATCGTATCGGCGTCCGATACCGATATCGGATCGGAAAATGTGAAAACGGTCTTAGTCATTTAGACTATTGTAGTTTTCCCATCCATCAATCGAGCTTGAACGTAATGAAAAGTCGTCACCCATCCAAGACTGACCTCAAGCGTACCTTAACCTTGTAAATCCATTCAAGCTGGTATTAGTAAATGACAAGCTTCTATTATACCACAAAACATTTTTAGAAAATATATTCGTAGATCACATTCAATATTTTAAATTAAAAATAAAGAAAGTATAATATTCTATTCAATACGTTAAAGCTAGTATTGACAAGTAAAGACCAGAGATAAAATTCGTTTCAAAATAAACAACAGTGTTTGAAAAATTGATTATTAATTTGTAACCAGACAAACATATTAGGTAAATGAACACAGCAAGTTTATATTTATAAAGCTTGTCAAAATAACATTATTTATGATCTAAATAACAATAAACTCTGACGTGTAATGAATTTATTACACACTGGGCTGCAAAAGTAAAGGGTCACATAGAACAACTGCGCGATCTCCCAGTTTTCGATTTAGATCTCTCGTATAACTAATTAGTGATGCTTAATATAAATCGTAAGAGAGGTTTAATTTGTATAATATTGCAATTTAAAAAGCAGATCTTATGAATTTTAGAAAAATAACTAAGTACTTATTAGAAATTAGGATACAATAATACTTTATCCGCTTTTATACAAGCCAAGCCATAACTGTAAGCAATTTTTTAGATTGGTTACATTATGGAGTGCAAATTCAAGTTAACACATAAAATTCTTTTCACGAACGATTATTAGGGTACAAGAAGGTACACTTCCTGTCCCATATTGTTCTTTAAACTATACTGACGCATAGTATTTACCTACTACTAGAACGTAGTCGTATTCGATTCAAGAGACTAGTATGAACATAAAAAAAACTGGCAAGCCAAGCAATTAATCAGTATATAAACGTTTTATGTTAGTTCAGTCATCTACAACAATATACAATTTCACAAGTTCTTATGTATTTAAGAAACTATCACCCGTTTTATTCGCGACCCCGAATTTTTGCAGCCCAGTGTACTTGAATAATTTCATTAATATTTAATAGAACGGCTTCACTTCGTATTTACCGCTTCAACAAACATAACTGATTTTAAGAGAACTATCGACCTACGCGATTCTAATTATAATGATCTATTTACTTCGACTTAGGAGTCGTGGGTTCAAACCCAGTCAGGCGCGATAATTTGTGTAATTTATATATTGCATTGTTGATAAAGGTATCTATCTTAATATATATAAATCTCGTGTCCCAATGTTTGTCCTCAATGGACTCCTAAACCACTTAACCGATTATAATAAAATTCGCACACCATGTGCAGTTCGATCCAACTTGAGAGATAGGGTAGTTTAAATCTAAAAAAAAAAAAAAAAAAGTTGGGTAAAGTAGGGTAGTGTAGGGTAGTGTAGTGTAGTGTAGGGTAGTGTAGGGTAGTGTAGGGTAGTGTAGGGTAGTGTAGGGTAGTGTAGGGTAGTGTAGGGTAGTGTAGTGTAGCGTAGTGTAGTGTAGGGTAGTGTAGGGTAGTGTAGGGTAGTGTAGGGTAGTGTAGTGTAGTGTAGTGTAGGGTAGTGTAGGGTAGTGTAGTGTAGTGTAGGGTACTGTAGGGTAGTGTAGGGTAGTATAGGGAAGGTAGGGTAGGGTAGCGTAGGATATGTAGGGTAGTCATTTGACGGGAAAAATTCCAAAAATAAATAAATGTCTACCCCGTGCGAAGCCGGGACGGGCTGCTAGTTGAATATAAATTCATACGCATTTGGTAAAAGAGTGATGTTTAATACAGGCCCTTTCAATTTAATTTTTAAGTAGCTAAGTTGAGGTTATAAGTTCTCACCAATCAGTTTCAGAATGGTCTACAGAATTTAGCACCCATTTAGTTCTCAATTCTTTTGTCGGTAAAGTCAATAACTATGGAAAATATCCATAAGTCAATTTGGTCGAAGGAGCTGGTGACTAAGTATGGCCTGCCGAGGTCGGTTTGTGGATCGGTATAAAGATTATTCGTGTCCCATAAAGCGCGTTGAGCCATTAGTCCCGGCTGTCATTATTAGACCTTTGAAGATAGTTACGGATAGTCAGAAGTCAGGAAATCACCAGTCTTGCGATGACGTATCGTGTTACCCGATTAGCGTTTCGGATGTGAAGCTCAAATAGGTAGCCGCACTTTGTAAAATACTAGTATTCAGATGCATTCGGTTAGACTGGAAGTCGAATTCAACAATGTAGGAAAAACACTGGGGAGAATAATTAATTAATTAACATGTTTTGAGAATAGTCAGTAGACAATACTTGCGAAGGTTTGATA
The DNA here is from genome assembly GCA_030763345.1 of Mythimna separata. Lineage (NCBI taxonomy): Eukaryota > Metazoa > Arthropoda > Insecta > Lepidoptera > Noctuidae > Mythimna > Mythimna separata. The sequence continues at coordinate 4,565,076 of CM061173.1, read as the reverse complement.
CATACCTACTCGTACTTAGACCAACTGATACGCGTTGATATTGAACCGACGCGTCTAAAAAGCAAGAAATGTTTTTTTTTCAGACGGAAGTACGCGATCATAACTCGCGGCCATAAACGTAGATTACTGTTAGATGAGATTTTATACGTGGTTTTATGGTGGGAAATCATCGAATAACTACCCCGCAAAAAAGTAATCAAAAAGTATCACGTAATGCAAAAAGTATCAGATTTTTACTTAAACTCAACTGTATTCCTACAGTAACCGTTTGTATTCCAGGACTGTGGTAACTCTTTCGAAAATTCTTGCAGCCTCGGCAGGTATCAGCCCATCGGTTTGCAAAAAGGACCGCAAAATTTCACACTATCCAATGTTATTTTTTTAGCTGATCTTTTACCTAAGTTAGATGACATGTCGTAATGAAAGTTTTTAGGATAAATCACACTACCAGTTGGGTCCACATGCTAGTATATTATATTATCTGTGGCTCCACTTAGCCGAGATGTCTTCTATTTTTGAAAACGTATACATGACGATGACGTTGATGTCTACCCAACTAATGTCATTAACATAATCGTTTTGACAGCTGCCTGAACCTGACGACTCAGTGCTGCCACCTGGTGATAGTCATTTTATAAAACCCTCATTACCTACACCACTTTTATAACTGTCTTTTATGACTAATCAACAAATAAAAAATTAGCTACGCTCGAGAATGTCGAGATGACGTTTTTTTTTTTACAACTTTGCTGCCCTCCCCTTTCTTTACGTCACTCTCAAATTGTCAGATTAGTGGAATATACACTTTTTAGGATGTAATTAACTCACCCTATCTTAATCTGACGCGCTCGAGAATTTCTGATGGTCATTATTTTTTGGGAAATAATAATGGTTCCGAAAAACAAATTAATCTCCAGCGATCTGTGGCCGACTATTATTCTAATTAACCAGCGTTATAATTAATTACCGACAAAAAACCCAAAAAATTTACAAAAAAAAATACCTAATTGAACAACAAATTAGAGCATGTTCAAATTTCTTTTTCTCCTCCTAAAAAAAATGAGTCTTCGAATAACAAAACTAAACTTCCGAATGGAATACTGAACCTCCGACAAAATTACTAAGTTACCGACAACAGAGGTTTTGTCAAAATAATCATATTTTTACAGCTTGCATGAACTGTTTTAATTTCTATTGTTGGTTATCAAATTTTTTTTTAACTCTAGGAGCCCCGGGGCTCCGTCGACTACGCCTTTTAATCAATTTTTCGAATCGTAAATATTCTAGGAAACCAAAGTCTACGTGGTTTTACATTAAAGCATAAATACGACTGTTCTAACTTTTTAACGCCTGAAATAGGTACTACTTACCGATACCCAAGCGTACCCTTAGTAAGTAAAATTCATGATATACGATGCAAGCAAAAGTTATTGTACAAGTACATTTTTATATTTTTTATAAGTTTCTGTATAACCATTTTTAGTATAGTGTTACAGTTAAAATAGCACCACAGTCTATGAAATTTGAAAGGTAATTTATGAATTAATAGTTGGCAAATATAGATAAAAATTACAAAGCATAGTTTTCGGTTGAACGTAATTTATGCCGGTAGAAAAGTATTATAGCAGTAAACAATCAAGTTTATTTTTCGAAGATTTCAGTATCTCATTCGGTCGTATCGTCATTTTTATTCGGACAAAAGTAGTCGGAAAGTTAGTATTTTAGGCAGTAGATTTAATATTTTCAGTAAGGGTAATTCTTCTTTTTTTGTCGGAGCTTTTATTACTACCCTTATTTTTTTACTAATCTGATTCTATATCCTTCACGGGCGGCTTTATATATGGGCCTCATATTTGGTGGAGGTACTTAACCGGGTACAAGGTATCCCCCTGTATATTAATCTGCCGCGCTTTAGTAAATCCCGAAATCCCTTCTGGGGCTCCCCTAATATTAGCTTCGCCTCGTCGTTTATACTGCGTACATCGAAGGACTGGAACATTTTGCCTGCTGCGCTCTTCTCGTCTGATTATAATTTGAGTGTCTTCCAGGCTAGAGTGAATAGGCTCTTAATAAACTAGTGCGCCTCACCATCAATGATTACACTAGTTTATATCTATACATATAATAAAACAGTAAAATTGTGCATCGTTTGCCGCAAATGGCGCCAAAACTACTGAACCGATCCTGTTCAAATTTTGCATACATAATCCTTATAGGACCCTTTTTGCTTTAGGCTATATTTTATCACGCTATTTGCTGGGGGGTGAGCAATAATGCATTTTGTCGGTTTTGAACGAGTTGCCCCGAGTTCGAATCCCACCTACAATTTATATTTCTGTCAATGTTTTATCTTATTGTTTTTGGAAAAAAAAAATACTTTTACCATTTTTTCATAAGAAAATCAAAACGTCCACGAAATTCACATACTACAATGTTACTTACATTAGTCCATTTAGCTGCAAATTTATCTACTGAAATGAAAATCATCACGCTATCATCGACGAAGAGCGGGGCAGTCATTTATGACATTTATATGAGAACGTCTATTTTGCTTGGTTTTCATCGAACACTGCAGCGTGATTGATTAATGACTAGACTGGGACGTAACACGGTGGTGGTTCGAATCCCAGGAGGTGTTTCAGAAAAAGCTTTTTTTTTCACATATTTTTGCATTCTCACAATTTTTTTAACAAAAATATTACCTAAAAATATTATTATTATTGTTTAACCAAAAAAAAAACCATGGTGACAAATTTTACAACTGTGGAGTTGCACCCCGTTTTCAAAATACAAACAATGACATCCTTCTTCTTCTTCCTGCTCTTATCCCGTATTACTTGGGGTCGGCGCAACACGTTTTCTTTTTCCATTCTGTCCTGTCGTCCGTCACACTATCATCTGCCCTTTTCTTTCATATCAGTCCTTACTACACAATCCATCCATCTTTTCTTTGGCCTTCCTCTCCTTCTCCATTCATCCACATGTAAATTCAGAACTCTTTTGGTAACGTGCTTTTAATCCCTCCTCTTCACATGACCATACTAAGACAAACGATTTCCTTTCAAAATACAAACATCCATTTAATTTTCTTTAATTAAAGGTGATTTATATTTTAGGTGATTTCTTCCACTCTAGGAAGGAGCACGAGGGGATGTCAGACTTTCACTGACCAAAACCCACACCTTTGTATGTTCCTTCTTCGCCTTGCATTCCAGGACTCCGGGTGGAGGTGATCAGCAGTAACGACCTCTCACGTCCGGTCCTGGTACAGAGAGAGAAGGTATGGAAAGCAGTCATCACTTCCTTCCGCAAATGAAGCAGGCAGGCAAGCAAAAGAAGGTAGCAGAAAGCGCAAAGATGATGCCCTTGGCATTACGAGTCGCAGGGCGATTCCATGATACCGTTAGCGCGGAGTTTTGGACGGTGCACTATTGGCATTTCGCTGTTGATTAAAGACTGGTCTTAGTCGACTGACGTTGCGTTATGTGCCACGCGCACCTAAAAGAGATACGCATAAGAGAACGGCCCTAACGGGCTTCGATAGCTGGAAAATTGTTCGTATTCTAAAGGAACAAAGTGGGTATTTTTTACTGCTCTGCATGCTCTACCCGTAAAAATCGAGAGTTTACAGACTGCGTTCGATCATCAGCATGTGAAGTCGACTAGGTGAAAATACTCGCACACAAGAATTCGTTTATTCTCACTAAAGAAAAACATTTATTTGGTGTATTAGGGTGTCAGACAAATACCGCACCAGAAAATTCCTGCCTGAATAAACAGGTAATATAAACACAAAAAAATGATGGTGATCGGTAAACGCGCTATACATATGACACCTGGGAAGTGTCCAAGTGGCGATGGGAGGGGTCTAAGGATGTCCTGTTTCGCACGGTTTCAGCCACGTTGCTTCACTCTAGGAGGTGACTGCTTTCCATTCCTCCTCCCAGCTCATACCATGATCTGAACTAGGGTAGGAGGATTCTGATTTTGTCCCGCAAACAGTACGGCGGTAATCCGCCCTAGCAGGGTAACTTCGATCGTAAGGTCCACCGTGTCTTCCCGCCGAATCCAAAACATCTACCTCCCGAAACACTCATGTTCGGTTAGGACCTGCGTAAAGCGCTTGCGCTTAGAGTGAATTTATAATAGTAATAATCATGGTGTGCCAATATTAGTCGCCCTAGAATTTAAATTGCAACTAAAAGAACACTGTGGAATTTAGTTGGTAAAACTCTGATACTTTCTCTCGGTCCACCTAGAGTGGGAGAAGGTATTTGGTGGTTACCCAACAAAAAAAGAGGCAAATACTAAAGGCGATTATCGCCCCTAATTTGGTTTTTTGAAGAACAAATCATTTTCATTTTGGTTTTATCACAATATGAAGTAAACTAACGACTTTACCCATAGAGTAGGCAATTAACTATTTAGAACGTGAACTCTGCGGCTCTGTGCTTCGTTGATGTTTTTAAGGCAATTGACGTCGTGCGGAAGAAAAACCCGGGTGTTACCATTGGGTGGATCGCCCGGAGGACACGTTAGATCATAAAGCACTGGTGGGCCACGCTTAGGTGGAGCACCACCGTGTCGTGGGGACGATCGGTGACAGCAACCTCTCGCGCTGGGCACTGGTACAGGCCATGATCCAGAGCGAGGAGTAGTGGCAAATAGTCCCCTCACGCCCCAGTCGCTGGGATTCCGACCCCGATTTAGAGCCACCGTAGGAGTGGCTTGCGAATGGCGAGCAATGGGTAGTTTACCATCTGGCTGTCCGGTAATGATCCAGACGGTCAACCGTGGGTATTGTTCCACGCGTGCTTCAAAGAGATGTCAGCAAACTGTAGGTGCCCAGCAGGTTCGAAGCCTCTGGGGCTATGGGTGAGCTTCCGAAAGGAAAACCCGGGACCCTGGAACGAAGGCAAAGAAGGAACGGGGTGAGGTTTATTCAGTAAAAGTCTAACTCACCCTCTGAGAAGTCATTCTGATGATTTTCCACCTAAACAAGAAACCTGGGCACGCCGTCATTGCGGCAGTAAGTTCCCTCTTTGAGAAGTAGTTGGAAAGAGGTCCTCACGTTCCGTATGCCGCAGGTCCTCACCAGACACGGTAAGTTCGGGAGGCTCCTGCATCGGATTCAGGGGTAAAGGGCGCCCCAGCCAGACTTGGGCGCACTGTCTGGACCGCCCGGAGGACACGGTGGAGCACACGGTAGAGGTATTGCGGTCGCCTTCTTCTGCGAAGCAGTAATGCTAGCCAAGGAGGCGGCCGGCCGCGAGCGCGAAAGGGAACGACCCTCACGCCCCCGCCGTCAGGATCACGAGAACGATTTCCGACCACCGTAGGCGCAAGCTTGCGGACGGCGAACACTGGGTAGCTTGCCGTCCAGCAGTTCGGTAATAACCCGGACCGAGTCAAGTCGTCAACTGTTCCACGAGCGCCTCAAGAAGATGTCAGCAAACTGTAGGGCGCGGCAGGGCCGAAGCCTCTGAGCACGTGGATCTGTATTCCGAAAGATAAGCTCGGTGTCCCAAAATTGAAGGCAACACAGGAACGGGGGTGGCGTTTAGTCAGTAAAAGTCTGACATGCCCTCCCGCTCCATTTAAGAGCGGGAGAAGTCATTCTGATGATTACCCATCTGAATAAAAAAACCTAAACAAGAAACCTACTGGGGCTATGGTTTCGCTTCTGAAAGGGAGACCCTGGAACGTAAGGCAAGGAAGGAATATAGAAGTGAGTCTTAGGCAGTAATAATCTGACACGCACTTCCGCTTCACACAAGAGCAAAAGTCATTAGATGATTTCCCAACTAAAAAAAGTACTAATTGGAGTTTTAACTTAAACATTTTTATGTAAAATTAATTAATCAGATCTTTTCGGAAGTATAGGATTAGATACTTAGATTACTTTTGTGCAGTTTTACGAACTTAACGCGGACGAAGTCGCGGGCAACAGCTAGTTATACATATAATAAAGGACCTATCCTCCCTTGCTTTATATCGAAGCTTCTTTATACTCATATACTGTGTCTCGTCTCCATCTTATTCGGAGCAGACGTCCCACACGTTCGTGTCAGAAGGTCAATGAAGTAAAAGGGGTTGAGGATTCCTGATTACGTTTACTGGAATATTAATTAGATGGCTGTGGGAGTGCCGAATACCTACCTGCTAGAAGAGGCCCCGAGAGACGTCACTCAAACGAACAGCGCTGCTATTTATTATATACGATGAGTTTAACTACCATCGGTAGAATACTAAAACTTATGTTTCATGCCATATCATCATCATCTATCTACCTAGCCTTTTCCCAACTATATTGGGGTCGGCTTCCAGTCAAGCCGGATTTAGCTGAATACTTACCAGTATTTTACGAGGAGCGGCTGCCTACCAGACCTCCACAACCCATTAACTGGGGTAACACGGTACTTCATGGCAAGACTGGAGTCAGATTCAGTCAGATGTTTCATGCCATATGGAGTGACCAAAACCTCTAATGCCTGGTTTACGTGAGACGTGGGGCGTCGCGCGTCGTGATGGGCGGCCCGGCCCGCACTTAATTCAAACTTATGGCGTTGTATGAGAGCGTTTTTGAATAAGCAATTTTACACACATTTGCTTGAAATGCAGGCGGTGCCCGCGGATGCCACCGCGGAACCCGGTCCATGTAGCGTTTTGGTCAGGTATTCCAGCAATTTACCGTTCATCGTAAAGCGTAGTGATACCTGCAGCGGGGCATGACATTGCACGCACCAAATGGAATATTACTTATACGACGATGAAAGAAATCCGCTGCACGCACCACTTCTCTGTAAACAGTAAAAACGCTCGCTGCACCTCTTCATATCCGTAAACGATCACTAACGTCGCCACGTCGCGTCGTATCTTAGTCGTTAGGTATAAAAATCACTTCCAGCCTTTATAAATTAGTTGTTAGTTTCCACTTTGCTTTGTTTACAGTTTCGTGCGCGAAAATCTAATTTGACTATAATGCGATGTAAACTTACACCCACTGGGTTTGAACAGGGTTTCAGGAATTTTCAGGCCCAGCCTTTATTATTTTTGGGGTTGGGTTAAATAGAGTTAATATAAGAAAAAAAGGTGATCAGCGTTCTCTTTGATTGTTCGAAGGTGTCAACGTGGCGTTAGAACGCAAAGGGCAATTGAAGGAACACGTGAGTTAAGTTAGCAAAAGTCTGAGAGGCTTCTCACTCCACTCGACACAGAGTGGGAGAAGTGATTTGGTAATTTTATTACATCCAAAAAAAAATTAAGGTCATCGCTCTTTGTAGATAATAGGGCTGCAGGATTGTTCGACTTACTGTAGCCCTGGAACGCCAAAGGCAAAAACAAAAAGCCTTCCAAACTAATTTCGATCGCGGATTTGAACGCGATCGTACCTGACTAACTTCTCTTGCGATTGATCAAATCTCAAGAGAAATTAGCCAAGTACGTAGAAGATATAGTGCACAAGTGCGTGGACTCTCTTTATTCTTTACTCTCATAGCCTGATGGGAGGGCAATCTGCCACGACGAGAGAAAGATCAGGCCCAGAACCAATTTATTTATTTATGTTCATGTACAATGGTGGCACATAGGCGGACTTAATGCATCAAGGCATTCACTATCAGTCATCCTTAGGGTTAAAAAGACAACGGTGTGGTACACGTACTGTCCAAGGCATCACACCATCAACTACAAAACTCCTGGCAGAGTAAATCGTAATGGAAAAACCCAATAGCACTTTTGCCCGACCCAGAAGCCATGGACCCACGCTGAGTAGTCGTGCTTGCGACCACAAGCCCAACGAGGCAATCAAAAGGCAACTGTAGTATTATACACTAAAAGTCTGACACTCCCTCTTTCTCTATCTAGATCAGGACAACTTATTTGACGACTTCCTAGTCAAAATAAAAGCGCTCTTTGCATACCTAATAGTAATTTTATTCATCATCATCATTTCAACCGAAAGACTTTCACTGTGGACCATAGTCCTCCCTCAATCGTCGCCACAACGTCCGGCCCGGAAGCTCTACTGAGGTCACCGCGAGCATTGTACTGAGGTACTCCCTAGTCTCAACCATGACTACCGAAAACATTACATCGAAGGGACTGATGTACTCGCCATTAACATTAATGCCTAGCTCTCTCCATTCCAGAACCTTGAAGACATTCTCCATTGCGGCCGATAATTCATGTAATTTTATTCCGTAACTCAAAATCCTTGGAATTTTTAATCAATTCACAATAAAAGGGCGGGTCTAAGGTATATCTTACAAAATAAATTACTTCACCAATGTTTAGCCAATGGAACAGATAGGAACAAATCGCGAAAGCCAAAATAAATATTAGATACATGGAAATCCGAGATCCCTTTTTGATTAAATTCTGTTCCGAATTGGAAACCCGCTGTCACGATTGAAGAGAATGATAGCAACAAACAAAACAAATGGAGGTTCAGAAACCCTGTTACGAGCTCTTAACGCGATTCAGTTGACGATCTAAACTCAACTGTTATATTGAGTGTAAAGCTCCATCCCTCTTCCTCACTCATATTATCATCATCACTTCACTGTTGGACATAGGCCTCCCCAAAATGTCGCCATAATGAACGGTCCTGTGCGTGGTCCTGTGCGTCTCGTATCCATCGCATTCCCACGACTCTTACCCACCCCTCGGTCTACCTTGTGGGAGGCCTACTCGTCGCCACTTTAGAACCTTTCAACCCCATCGACCATCCGTTCTACGAGCAATGTATCCTGGCCACTACCACTTAAGTAGGTGATTTTTCGGGCTATGTCAGCGAACTTGGTTCTCCTGCGGATATCTTCATTCCTGATGTGAGGCAAGGCAAGGAAACTTCGAGCACAGTCCTTTCCATTCAGTTTAGGTCGTCAAATGAATCACGTCAAAAGCTCGTGGTAGGTGAGCTCCTGTAATTAGCTCAGCATTTTCCAATGCAGTAACCGACATGCATCCATATTTGATTCCTTGGACTTTTCATTGAATATAAAAGTAGTTTTCCCTGAAGAAGATACTAAACGGAAATGGAAAACGTGACTAGAATGCTGACGCCGACATTGTAACACGGTAGTCAACGATAAGCCTTTTCTTTTCTTTCTACCTTTAGAAAATGTATCTCACTAGCTACTGCCAACGGCTTCGCTCGCGTGAAAGTAGGAAATTGTGTCAAGGGAATGTACTACCGAGATAAAAAAGATTATGTGTGGAGATAAAGCCGTGTCTTTAAGTAGGGGGTGGCCTGTTGAATTCTGAACGCAACGAATGTTGCTAAGTTTTAATCCTGAGCGCAGTGAGGGATTTACGTTATTAACTCCCGAGCAATGTGAGGGTCGCCCAAGACAAAAAATGCTTTATGCCAGCGTTAGGTACTATACTTTTTACACCTTCTGAAAGATAATTAAAATATAAAATTTACAGAAAAAAAGGTTTTCTAAGTTCTAAGAATACTGGTTAGTATCTTATTCAGAATTAAACACCGCAAATTAACTTCACTTTTATTTTGACCGACCCACATTTTGACTATCCAAAAATGCCTTTAAATGGTCTACGTGAAATGCTTTTGACATTGATTTTGACACATTTACTAGAACCACTATTAAACCGACTGCTTCTATAAATAGACATCAAATTACACGTGGTCTGTTCAGTGAGGTAGGAACTACGTCGGACGGAAATTGCAATCCTGTATGTACCGAGACTAAAAGGCCTATTACACCACTCGTTCTTACGAACGGTCTTAGTCTACGTCGCGTAGCGTAATAAGGGTAAGACGGTCTTACTTGTATGTAGACTCAACGACAGTCTACGTAGACCGGTCTTAAAAACGGGTGGTGTAATAGGCCTTTAAGCTACAGGTGTATAGTATTTAACACCACCCGTTTTTACGACCGGTCTACGTAGACTGTCTTTGAGCCTAAGTACAAGTAATACCGTCTTACCCTATTACACTTATACGCGACGTAAACTGACCGTTCGTAAAAACGAGTGGTGTAATAGGCCTTTAAACTTCAGGTGTGTAGGTAGGTAAAGGCCACGTGTTAACTAAGCTACTGGCTGGTCAGGCATGCATTAAGCCGCATTTACACATTCGTGGAAGTGGCGAGGTGGTTTGACAGCGTTAGGCGTCATGTTACGGGACGTTTTGTCCCCAAATGTATGTACACAGATCACAGGCTTTAATCTATGACCGATTGCTGTGCTAAGCAGGATTTTGACACATTTACTAGGAACACTATTAAGCCAACAACTTCTATAAATAGTCATCAAATTACACGTGGCCTGTTCAATGAGGCAGGAACTACGTCGGACGGAAATTGCAATCCTGCATGTACCGAGACTGAGCTACAGGTCTGTAGGTAGATACAGAGCACATGTGTACACGTGGTAACTACGCTACTGGCTAGTCAGGTAGTCTCGGTATAGACTTAGCTACAGGTGTGTAGGTAAAGCCATATGCGCAGTGTGTACACGTGTTAACTAAGCCACCGGCTGGTCAGGTTTACATTAAGCCGCATTTACACATTCCTGAAAGTGGCGAGGCAATTTGACAGCTTTAGGCGTCATGTTGACGTTTTGTGCCCTAATGTACCGAGGCTTTAATGTCAATCACAGATTGCTGTGCTAAGCAGGATTCAAAAAAGTATAGTTACATACATTGCGCTAGTTTTGTTTAATGATCCATGTTAGGATGTCTCTCGCCACCAACTGAACATCCAAAGTATCTCCTTGTACTTATTTGTTATTTTGTTTTCAAGTTACAACAAACGACTGCTGATCGGATAGTCGTGGATCTGTCTTTATCTACGAGCTCTTAACGCGATCCATTTTAGTACCAAAACATAGCTGTTAAAGGAATAGAGCTATATACTACAGGATGTATAGCTCTATCCCTCTTAACAATGTAATACGTCATGGTAAGGCCCCTGATTCTGCATTGGAAAACATTGTAAAAAAGTTTTTTCTATAAAAGACTCAGTACTTAGCGACTGGACTCATTATACCCAGAGTCTAAATTATTTTCACATTTATCTCAACATACTCTCACCCACACACAACTAGCACTCTAACATGTACCTAAAGACTAAATAATAATTAATTAAACATACCTAACTTAGCTTTTAGAAGTCCTCCTGCTTACCCTTTCAAAGAACACGGGCGTTATGTGTTGACCTTAATAAGTTTCATGAAGCCATGTAGCCTTCCAGCTTTCATAAACAGCAGTTCATTTTGTTTATTACACGTGCTCCGTGAAATGAAGCTGAAGCTAGTAAATACGTTATTCGCTGTACCTAGGGGAAGTTGGGTTACAGTGGATCAGGGTTTTGTTTATGTTCTATCATTTTAAATTAAGTATGTGATTAAATTTTTTATTTCTGATTTTAAATGACAAATGAGTAATCTTTAAATATAAAGGCTTTTTGACATTAAAGCATAGTTCTTCCAACTATGCTTTAATGTCATCACAATCACACTAAAAAGTCAGTACAAAGCGAGTCTTTATTGCTCTAGAGCAATAAAAATGTATGAAATTTCATTATTGCACATTTTTTTTTTAATCGCACCCAAAGGCGCCAATCTCAATGCTCTATTCAGCCAGCCGATATCAATTTTTTTTTTTACGTACGAAATATTCGTTTCTATCCTACTTGTTCCAAATTTAAAAAATGATTGCTGCTAACTGTGATTTAAAAATGAAAGAAATTTAAAAAAGTGATTTGGCGGGAACTTTGTTAATTTTGTTTTGACAATATTTTTAGAAACGATAAAGTGTGATACTATTTGATTTTAAGTGATTCGGCTTCAAATTAAAATGGAATCATCTAGCGACAAATTAACTCCGGAAAACATTCTAAATGAAGCCGACAGTGTTAAGGAAACTTCTATTTTAACTGTTTGATATGAGTTTCTTTTATCTACTATTCCTATAGGTAATAGTTGAAAGAAAAGCAGATTATGCACCTCGCATTAAGTAATTTATATTGCCCTCGTGCCTGTTAAATTAGAGCCCTCGCTGACGCTCGAGCTCTAAATCAGGCACTCGGTGCAATAATGAATTACTTTGTGCTCGATGCAATAATCTACTATTATTGGCAGATACCTACCTATAACATATAAAAGACAGAGAAAAGGACTACTGTAATCTGACGGGATCACGGGAGTGAGTCACTTTAGATCATAACAGGAAATCCACTCGTGAAAGAACCTGTACCTGTACCTTTTCCTTATTATTGCTGTTTTACTTGTGTTATGAAACAGAGTTTTGATCAAAGCTGACTTAACTACATCGTTTTAAGAATTGCCCCATAAAAACAGGATCTTTCTCTCCTTTTTTTTCAGTAGATACACGATTATGGATGCCACGCGTTTGTTTGCGTATGAATTAGGGATGTTATCGATATAAAATTTCAGATACGGATTGGATACGAATATAGAAATGATTATTATACCTGAATTAAGAGGCCGGCGAACTCCGCGCGCTATCTCGAGTTGAGACGAAATACTCGCAAAATACGTTTTTGAGGTTGATGGAATCAACCCAGATACCTAGTATAAACAATTCTGGTACACACTGACTGGAGTAAAGTCATCATCCACACACTGACAGTTGCTTGCTGTGATAGTAATACAAACTATTGTAAATTTGGGAGAAATTTGGATATGTTCCGTAATACCAAAAATGATGAATGAAAAATTAATGTGTTTCTAATTTTTTTTTTTGAGTACCTATTTATAACTTGATAATAATATCTGTGTTCCTACGTATAGATATTTTGAAATAATGATGTTTATAATATAGAAAAAACAAAATAAAAACATGACAGTTTAGTATGTAGGAACCTAGATAAATATTGTCTGAATCCGAATAACATCATGTTACGGTGTAAATATGCTTAAACTGCAAATGATTTTGGTATTACGTTTGTATGGATAATTCACTCTTAACGTGTCGCAATTAGGCTCTGCCTCTATCCGGTATTATCCGAAACTTTTATTTCGGATTCGGTTACGGTCATGGATATTATTTTATATCAGATATTCGATAGTTTCGGTTACGGTTATGGAGCTCCCTAACATCCCTGGTATGAATAATCCTCTGTGGTCCCTGATACACTAGTTCCCGATCTCTCCAACGTTCACTGCATGTTACACGTGTCACACGTGTACATCTGAACCCCACGCATGTGTCGAGAATGAACGCAAAACAAACAGAACATCATTACTCTGGAACTAAAAACTATAGAACTTGTAAAGCGGGCTTTTTAGATTCAGCAACCGTTCTCCTACGACCGATTCGCCATTGGACTGTTCGTCGACAGGATGATTCATTTATTTCCGTTTCCCCAGCAGGGTCTTTCACCTATGGACATTTCGCCCACAGAACCTTTCATATACGTCAATTTCGACGACAGCCCTTTTATTTATTATTTATTTATTTGATCTTCATGCAACAATTAAGGTACACAGGCGGACTTAATGCCGTAGGCATTCTCTACCAGTCAACCTAGGGTGGTGAAGAGAGAAGGTGGCAGGTGCATAAAAAAAAAGAAATGAATAATTAGAAATCGAGGGTACATAATTATATATACAAATAAAATATACTTACATATATATTTCAGCTACTAAATATTTCACTGACATGACGATTAACCTATAACTCTTATAACCGTTACAAACCTGATGGAAGCGATAAAAAAAATGTTTTTATCTTTGTTCTAAACGTTGATTTTCTTTTCGAGCCATTTAAAATCGATAGGATGGTGATACCGTGAATTTTCTATGCTTCTGTGAGTTAGATCAACTAAACGATCAAGAACGGTTGCTGAATCGCCTTTTTATATTCTGGTAAGTAATATTTTAAAAAAATACAAAAATGTTTATTTCAGCTTTCTTTTAGGTAAATTTTGCCTGTAAGTATTAGGAGGAGACTCCGCTCTTCCATAACTTAACAATATTTAGTTTTTAATAAAAAAAGGTAGGTGACGTTTCATGATTGATAATATTATGGTGATGACGGGCTTCCGTTTTCAGTTTAACTAGGCAACCAATTGCAAATGTACCTAATTCTTAGTATCTCATAGAGTTATATCATTCAACTGTTATATACCTATATAACAACAAAAACAAGGAAAAATTAAATCGAACGTAATTATTACCTAGGAAGGTATACTTATATAATTACTTAGGTATACAAATACATAGAATTATCTCTCTATAGTACAAAACAATGCAATTTTCCATGTTTGTCTATTTTCCACTAACACGATTTTCACTAATAGAAAGGACAATAAACGAAAGCAGGATGGGAACTATTTTGAACATTAAAATGTTTTAATAATTAGGTAAATTTGTCCGTACAAACCCTCGGTTCTCGAGTCCGACTCACACTTGCCTGGTTCCTTTTAATGATAGTTAGATTATATTTCGAAAATAATTCTGTTTAGCTGTCGGTTTTTTTTACGTTTTCACGTGCAATTACAGATAAGATAAGAAGAAAACAAAACAACAAACAAACACACAAATAAACAGATAAGTAGATTAGTCCTTGAAAAAGGGCTGGACACTTTTCAACCAAGAAGTAAGTTCCCCTTTTACACTGGTGATGCTGACGCCAGAAGCTAGTGTCACCAGAAGGTACCTAATATTTATTACAAAACACACCTAGGCACTGCACATAACCTCATAAGTACCTTCTCTATTGTCAAAGGAAATTGAATTTATAACCAAAATTTAGGACGTAAGTTTCCGTCCCCGTTCGAAGCTTCTCATGTGGGCTCCGTGCGCTGAATTAATCGGGAACTATAAATCTTCATATTCCAGCTTCCTTTGTAAGGCTAAGCATGTGAATAGCCGGCATTCCTTTACGGAGCTTAATTACTCAGATACCCGCGAAACGAGACACAATAGTAAAACAATAACAGCGCGGTCTCATTGGACCGGTTGGGGATTCAAACGTTAATCACATTTATGTAAGTTTATGTTTTGAGTTTTGATTTAGATACTTCATGCTTTCTTTTTTATTGTTGAGACAACGTAATTTATAATAATAAAAAACCCTATCTACCGAATAACGATGCTAAAATAGTACGCTAGTGCTAGCACACCTAAAATTCACATTTAGCAAAGTTAAATTGTAAAACTTATGCCCCATGAGCGTCCCTGTCCCTCATTTAACGTTTGAATCCCCAACCGGTCCTATGAGACCGCGCTGTTATTGTTTTACTATTGTGTCTCGTTTCGCGGGTATCTGAGTAATTAAATGCTGACTTACCTTCATATAAACTAGGTAGGTAGTATATTCGAAATTACGCAGTTTGCGTTCGTTTTGTAGCTCGAACTAACCAATAATTGATGGACCAATTACAGCCTCATTAGCCCTAACTGTTCTGCCTTACGCGTTAACAGCATGACGATTTCGATTATCTCCGAGGAAAATCTTTCAGAAATTAAATTCTTATTTCCAAAATAACCAAAGCCACGTGACGCCGCAAAAAAGATAGGACGGCCCTTAGGTACCTATGCCTATTATTCAGTTGGTACTTGATGGTTCCAGGTTAGTTCATGAATCCCCAACCGGTCCTATGAGACCGCGCTGTTATTGTTTTACTATTGTCTCGTTTTGCGGGTATGTAATAATAGGTTAATAGATATAATATTAAGTTACTTCTAGGCAAGCGTGCTCCTCAAGTCGTCGACCACATTGTCGCTTACCATCAGGTGTTGTAGTTGTCAAACGCGAGCTTATCAAATATGATAGTGTGACCTACACTTTCATATCGAGCCGACACGATCAGTAATTCAGTATACGTATGCACGTAGCTAGAAAATACCTGTCCAATATACCACGATTTGATTTAAATAATCTCTTGGCAAAGTTCGCATAGTCCCAACACATTTGAAACCTCTTTTTTGTTTTGGGACTATGCGAACTTTCCCTTAATTTACGATTTTGTATTTGCTTTCTTTACAATAAATTCCTAACTAGTACCTAGGTACCTACCTATTTTTGCAATTTTCAAACAGTAAAACGTTAATTATTATAAAGCGTTTAGTTATTATTGCAAGAGTATTAATAATAACAGCGTTTAGTTTCTCATCAAGCTTATTGTCAGTTTTATGACAGCAACTTTAATGACAGGTGCATGACAATGACAATAGAGATTTCATTTTGAATCGATTAGAATTGTGTACTCTGAAATCTATACTATTCGACTCAGGGAAAATCAAGTCAATTTTTCTTTAGATTTCTTAAAATTAAGGGGGATGTTCCAGCTTAGCCCGCGAAATTCAAATTTTCTTACGTTTTTTGCAATTTGAAAGCCAGTGATAAGTTGTATAAAGTTAAAAATATTTAAGCGGCTGTAAAACGTAACTAGCTACATAATTATAAACATAAAAATCATTAATACAAGCCTCCAAGCTCACCTAAGTGTAGGAACGATTTTTTCGAGGTCAAAAACGTTCTTGCAACTAAGTGAGCTTGGAGGCTTGTATTGATGATTTTTATGTTTATAATTATGAAACTAGTTACGTTTTACAACCAATATTTTTAACTTCATATAACCTACCACTGGCTTGCAAATTGCAAAAAACGTAAGAAAATTTGAATTTCGCGGGCTACCTGAAGCATTCACCTTAAATAAATCTATCCTGAAGTGTTGTTTTCTATTATGATGGTATTTGAAAAATCGTATCAATCTTAAAAAAAAAACTCTTGCCAGTCTTATTCGTGTTTGAAAGTAATCTTATTCTTGGATTTACGGACATTAAAAGAGTGAATAGGTTATTACTAGGCAAGTGTGCTCCATCGTTGGCCACATCATCTTTTACCATCAGGTGAAATAGTGGTCAAACGCGAGCCTACGCATTATAAAAAAATTCAAAGTTTACCAAAAATCGATTCTCTGCCTAGCCTTTTCCCAACTATATTGGGGTCGGCTTCCAGTCAAGTCGGATTTAGCTGAATACCAGTATTTTACGAGGAGCGGCTGCCTACCAGACCTCCACAACCCATTAACTGGGATAACACGGTACTTCATGGCAAGACTGGAGTCAGATTTACTGGCTTCTGACTATCCGTAACGATTGCCAAAGATCTCCAAATGACAGCCGGGACCAACGGCTTAACGTGCTTTCCGAGGCACGGAGGAAACTCGTTATGTTAAGATGGTCACCCATCCACAGACCAACCTAGGCAAGCATTGCTTAACCTTGAAGATCGACCTGTGCGGCTGTTATTATCTAGCCACGAGCTCCTCCACCAAAAATCGATTATGTATCGATAAACTTTAAGTGTCAACATTTTTTTTTGTCGAATTACTTGCTTAGTTTGAATTGAACAATTTACAAAGTTACATAAACTTCTTTACATGGTAGCATATTCAAACATCTGATGATTTTGTATACATAAGCAGTTGATTACTGATTATCTAATTAGCTTGCGAGTAGTGAACCAATAAAAATTGAGTGAGTTTTCGTATGTTTTCGTTATCAGTGTATTTCATGACTTGACAATCCCTAACGATTTTTTTTATGGTCATGTCACAATAAGTTAAGTTTACTGTTTCTCTTTTATCTGTTTTATTATCTTATTTGTGATGTTTAGGTTGGGACAATCGTGGTTCACGGCTGTGCGAGGCCAAAGCTGTGTTGTAGAGCTAAATAATTTAAATATCGCATTTAGAAATCTGAGTTGTACGGCTAGCCAAATGTCGGACAAATTCAAGTTACCTGCGCGCTATGGAGCCGGTGAAAAAAGTGTTTGGTGAGTAAAATACTCGAAATATTTGCATTATTTGTTTTCTAGGAAAAGTAATAGGCTTTGTCGAACAATTATCATGGTTGAAATGTTTCGTTCTTGTTACATAAGCAGTGTTAGAATGCAATTATGTTGTGCATGACCAATTAATAAGTGAATGGGGTTAAAATAATTACTATGATTGTATGAATATTAATAGATTGGCTGAGCCTGTGTTTTATGTTCAATTGTATAATATTTTGGACACTAGATACACACAAAATAGGCGAAAATAGGCTTGGTAAAACAGACAGGTTTTTGTTTCTAAGATAGATGTAAGGGAATAAACAGCAAAGGCTAAATAAATAAACCTAATAAAAGGACTTAATCTCTGGGCAGTAACTTAATTCATTAGTAAATATCAATTCCTATTAATGCAGTAAATTGTTTGAAAGAGTTACTATAGTACTTGCTAAGGATGACTGAAGGAACCATGAGTTTTAATCAGTGAAAGTCTGTCATACCCTTGTTCAGTGCCAAAAAGCCATTCTTTATTTTATTGATAATTTTATTTCTGACATAAAATTATCAATTCATTTGTTAACCTACAATAACTATAAATAATGTCATTTACAATGCAAACCATATATATCAAATTTTATCTTTTCGCAATTATCATAACACCATAGTTATGGTCCCATCATTATTTTATCATATAATTATTTACTTCACATTTCAATGTATCCTCATTTTAGGGTGGAATACATCCAACTGGCTGCAGAATACAAACCTGCTGTGAACCTCGGTCAGGGATTTCCTGACTACCATGCACCGAAACATGTCACAAAAGCCCTAGGGGAGATCGCAATCAGTGAGAACCCACTACTCAACCAATACACTAGAGGATTTGTAAGTACTATATGTAATAAATAACTTTTATTAACTAATGTAACAGCAAAAATTTGTCTTGTTTTCAATCTACACTTTTGTACTAATATTTGAGATCCAAGGGAGGGAAAATAACTGTTTTTGTGTTTGTTACTTAATCACATCTTAAAGTTTTGAGAAAACTTGGCTCATGAGTAGATCATGTCCGATAATGGAATCAGATATGTTTTGGGAGGGATGAAACACAAATGTTACCAAAAGAGTTATGAGTATACAATATGTGGATGGATGGACAGGGAAAGGGAGGCCAAAGAAAAGATGGATGGATTTTTCACACAATCCTGTGAAGCTTTAATATTAGTTGTAATATTAATTAAAATTTCTTGGTTACAGGGTCACCCGCCACTTATCCAAAGCTTATCAAAGGTGTACTCTCCACTAATTGGCAAGGAGATAAACCCACAGAATGAGATCCTAGTCACATATGGTGCTTATGAAGCTTTGTATTCAGCTATTTTAGGTAAGCAAACTTATCCTAAAACCTGAATTATGACAGAAGCTATTATTTGTTAAGAAATTGGTCCCAGCGTCATTTGTATGTCTTTGACGTTGTGGGTAGTCTGAAGCCAGGCAATCTGACATTAGTCATGCTCAAGGAGTTGTATTACTTAGTTCATGAATCCCCAACCGGTCCTATGAGACCGATAGGTTAACCTATCACATACCAGCAAAACAAGACACAATAGTAAAATAATTACAGCGCTCAGGTATTCATGTATTAAATACTGGGTTGTGGATGTCAGATAGGTAGTTGCCCAATTTAAAATTCTGGTACCCAGCTGAATCCAGATACACTGGAAGCTAGCTCCAATAAAGTTAAAGAAAGGCTAAGCTAACAGACAAGCAAAGCTCTCCCTCAATTTCTTCCATTGCTCCCACCACCTCTTTTGTGATCTGCAACAACTTGGTTTCGCGATTTAAGGGCATCAGTTTTGTGTGCTATGTACTTTATTGGATTGCCAAGAAATAGACATCTCCAGTACAATTCTACTTAAGCTAAGGAGCCTTCTGAGCCACGTCAACGATCTGTGTTTTGGAGCGCAGTATAATAGTTGGATTTTACGCGACCGGCAAAAAAAGAAGTGTTATGTGTTACAACAAGTATTGTACACTCCATAGCATGTTGGTAAATCTTGTATTTGAACCGTTAGATGTTAGTCTTGTTTTTATTACATTAAACAAGATAAGAACGTAAAATAGATATGCACATTAATAGTAGCATTATATTACTCTATTAGAGCATATCTTTTCATAGTCTACACTGTTATGCCACTTAAGAACAAGATCTGTTTTGCAATAACATAATAAGTCATAAACCAGAACTTCCGTATGTATCTGTTCTTATCAGAGACCTTCTTCGCTACTATTATATCACTATAGATAAGATAAAAAATATTGAGTGCCAATTTATTTGCACATCAAAAGAAGTTTAATCACAATAATAAAAGACAGAATGTATGTATATTGCACAAACAGCTGAATAAAAAATAAAATTTTACAGTAATATATCGATGGTCCCTAAGTAAAGTATTGAATCAACAAAATAGCAATTTTTATTATGACTGTTTTGAGCTCTTTTTAAAGGATGTTTTTTAATACAACTTCAAATATCGGGAAACTTAAGAGTTTTCCTAAGTTTTTGAAGTTGTATTAAAAAACATCCTTTTAAAAAGAGCTCAAAACAGTCATAATACAAAATTGCTATTTTATTGATTCGATACTTTACTTAGGGACCATCGAATATATCCTACTCAGAATAATAATAAATGGAAGAAATCGCTGAGCGCGATAAGGCCGCTAATTGTATATTTTTAATATAAGTTTTCCTTATATAAATTGTAGTCTTGGTGTGCAATAAAGTACATATATATATGTATAAGTAAATAAATAAATATAACTTATAATGGGGAAGTACTAATTTCATACGGGCGAAACCACTGGCTAGCTAGTATAAAAATAATGCAAACATGGTAAACCATTAATTGACAAAACGCCATCTTTTTATAATTGTTATCTATGCTTGCTATGCACCTCCTAACCTAGTCACCCACCTAAGATAACACCTCTCCATCACTCCTTAATTGTTCATACAAAGTAAACTCCCTGATAAATTATGACTAAGTATGTGGTTTGTAGAACAGATGGTCGATGGGGACGAAAGGTTCTGGCGACCACGTACCGGAGGAACGCTTGGAGGAGGCCTATGTCCAAGAGTGGACGTCTTTTGACTGAAATGTATACTCAATACTCAACACTCAATATGTTTATTGCTTTCCACAATGTGAACTTAGGTGGTAGGTACATAGGGTTATGCATCAGTTTTGGAGCATTGTGGGCCCCGTCGGGCATAACAAAATAACAATTAGGAGGAGGGCTAATATTAATTTTTGTTTACAATTTCAATAAACCAATGATGATGATGATGTGATTTTTAACCATCGTCCAAGTCCAAGCACTATTAACTCATAATAGTATCATTTTTATCTTTATGCTTGAGTGACTTGACCCTGTTCTGATAAACCCCATCACTTTGTCATATTATTACTTAAAAGTTGAAAAAGTACGTTATTATTTTTTCTTGACGTCATAAGCAATTAATACAATTACACATTATTATAGCTAGCCCGTATTGTTCCACTACTGTTTGCACAGTGATGAGAGACTCTATATTCTTTCCAACGATAACGGTTCCTCGCTTTCTCATTCCAATTCTTAAGGAAGACATTCAGGTCGTCTTGCCATCTCCTTCAAGACCTCCCTCCACCTTTTCCACACTCGTCTGTCCTCAGCTATTGGTTCACTCCCTCCGGTAGTTGTCCAGCACATCTCTCGGCTTTACTCTACCGCGATGTCGCCTTGCGTTTATTGGTTTAGGTATTAGGAATTAAAAAAAAATGATCTGAACTACTGCGCCAATCTTACCGTCAACTTATACAGGGTGTTTGGTGCATCGTGTGTTAATTTTTTGCGACTCGATTCACAAAACTAGCGAAATCACAAAGTTTTAAAAATATTTTATGGCATGTGGCACATCACTAGCAAGAGGATAGACCACAGAATTTTCGAGAGAGTTTGAAGATCCCAGTCTCTTTTGGTTATATTTTTGTAGCCATATAAACCGTAACATGAACAGCTTTAATTTAAGTCCGAAACTTTGCGAGCAAAATTTAAAAAAAAAATCTAGAAGGCTAATGTTACTAATTTTGTCTTTAAAAGAACTCTTATACAATAGATGTCTAAATAAAATTAAAATTGGGAGTCTAAGCCTTTTACATTTTTTAATATTTGTATTTGAATGTAAAATTTTGGTCTATGTTTCATAAATCACTAAAATGTCGATGAAAAAAATCATAGGGTATAGGTAGTGTGTAGTGTTTAGGGGCCTGAAAGGATAGCAGATGAATCAGTCGACCATTTCAATTTGGCACACGATGCACCAAACACTCTGTATATTTCCTACTAAGGGTAAAGATTCGTTGCGTGAGTTTTACGTCACTCTTTCTTAAGCACTATTAACTAAACTAGTCGTTCGGATTTCCACTAAAGTCTTTTTACATAGCTTAGTTAGGATGACAGCAGGACGAAAATATGCATTTTTAAGATGAGAGAAAAGGATAGGAAGCTACATTATATGAATCTGATAGCTGTCACCCGCATCTATCTATAGTAATAGGTAATAGTAGTGTAACTGTCCATTTATATTTTATTACTTTTAATTCCAGGTCATGTAGAAGAGGGTGATGAGGTGATAGTCATCGAACCTTTCTTTGACTGCTATGACTTCATGATCAAATCAGCGGGTGGCATCCCAAGGTTCATTGCTCTCAACCCTGTAAGTAGACCCTTTTATTTTTGTTTACATATAACCGTTAAGTTTATAAGTTATACAATGGTTCTTATGGTCAGCTCACACCGAGACGCGACGCTGCACGCACATTTTAATAGAGTGACTTAAAATAGAACTTTATTTACTACGCGAAAAGGTACACATTTCTCGTGACGCCGCGCGGTGTCTCGCTGTGCAGCGGAACGTTTTTACATTCACGACGTAGTGTTGCCGACGAATTTACTATGCGCCTCGCAACGTTGCGATTCGTCTCGCAGCGGCGCGCAGCGCGAAGTCAGTTGCCTCTTCCATCATCGTCGCGTCGCGTCTCGGTGTGAACTGACCCTTACTTTTAAAGGGATGGACCTATATCCCGTTATAGCTTTATCCCTCTTTCTCGCTCACACGACTGACATTTTAACATGTCATGTTAAGGCCCTTTAACGCACAACGTTGCGATATATGAAAAATATCCAGAATTATTATTTGTTCCGTCGCGGTTTGAGTCAAGGTCGATTACGTTGTATCCGTCGTCGAATATCACAGCTTAATGGAAAACATTATGAGGAAACCGGCATATCCTTGAACCAAAAAAATCGAAGATATGTAATATCCACCAAGTCGGACAGAACCAGCGTGGTAGATTACCGCCCATTCCCTTTCATAGTGAGGAGGCCGGAGTCAATGCAGCGATAACAATTAGAAGACAACAAATAAAGACCTAGCGTAATAGGCCTATTACGCTAGCTCTTTGCATCACAGTTGATTTTGTAATGCTTCAATTATTTATTCCCAGAAAAAAAAAATGAAAATCTTCCAAAATATTTTCATCAGGTATAAATAAACCAATATGCTTTTAAGTATAGCTTGGCCAGAAAGAGTAGAAATTAAATAAATATAAACTAAATTTTTGTTCCTATAGCAACTCGAAAAATAATGTCAAACAACAGTCAAAATACCAAAACAAAGAAAGCGGCTTGTGAATTATTGCTATTTTGGGAGATATTAAACGTTTTATTCAGTGAATTGTTATTAAAAATGGGCAAGACGCTAAAAGGTGGTGCCAGAGAAGTAATTTACAATGTTTTTAAACGATGTTTGGCGGAGTATCATGCCGGAAAACTTCTAACCGAGTTGACGATCTTTACATACGAGTTGCTGATATGCCAGGTATTTATTCACTCTAATTTTATATAATATACATAGTTCATGATCCTAGTTACAGTTAACGTCAGTGAGGCCTTAAAAAAATCCATATCATCGACATTTTTTACGGATTTAACATAACAACAGAGGTTATGTTTACATTTTAAAATTACATTCACAATGACTTTATATTATAGAGCGATTGCATTTTTTGATCGTCACCTACGTCATTCTAAATTAATGTTTTATTTTGATTCCAGGAATTAAATCAGAAAGCTGTGTCCAAACTTCCGGAGCATAATAAACGAAAGCAATAAAAACGATGGCAAATTTACAACACCAGCTAAGCAAAATGTCAAAATTTTTGATCACACGCTTTAAACCCCTGACTTGAGCCCTAACGATTTTTTTACATTCCCCAAAATCAAGCAGTCTTTGTGGTCAAAGTTACCGCTCACCCAAAGAAGCTCAACATCCATCAATAGCTTCTTCGGCCATTTTGACTACCCCCACATCAGAGTGGAATAAATATTTAAAAAAATGGTTCGGACGCATGCAAAAGTGTATTAAATATCGTGGAGAATTCTTTGAAAAACAATAAATGGTACTAATCTATTAAATGGTCTGTACTTATTTCAAACGACACAACTTAAAGGGTAGCCCTAGTAATGAAGATGTTTAAACTTTCCTAAGCTTTTTTATTTATCAATTATAAAACTAGACCTTACTACTAATTATGCATATAGTTTAATAAATTTTTTTGACGGCACGGTTAGCGCAGCGGTTAAGCGATAGACTGCTGCGCCCCGTATCCCGGCTTCGATTCCCTCACGGAACATATTTTTGTATGATCTACAGATAGTTGTTCCGGGTCTGGGCGTCTTGTGTACGTGAGTTTTCATGTTTGTAAACGCACCCACGATACACGAGTAATTCCTAGTGTGGGGCAACGTTTTAATAAAAAAAACCTATTCTAACATTAAAAAAAATACTTAAAGTATCAAGACCGTTTATGAAGTAGAATAAATGATACCATCTAAAAGCATCTAAACGATAGTAGCGACCTCAATTTTTTTCTACTCTTTCTGGCCAAGCTATAAAACCCATTCCTAATCATAAACAATACCTTTACCAGAAAAAAACCACCGGCACAGTAACCTCAGCAGACTGGGTCCTCGATGAAAAGGAACTAGAATCCCTGTTCAGCTCCAAGACGAAGATGATCATCCTGAACACGCCCCACAACCCGCTGGGCAAGGTGTTCACCCGCCAGGAGTTGGAGCTCATCGCCAACCTGTGCAAGAAGCACAACGTGCTGTGTCTGTCCGATGAGGTGTATGAGTGGATGGTCTTTGAGCCGGTACAGCATATTAGGATTGGTGAGTTTTTGATTACTTATTTGTACAAAAATCCACCCTGTACTGGACAGGTTTTTTTGGCGATGCAGTAAAGATATGTACTTTTAAGGCCTATTGGCCACAGAAGCGTAGCTGTATGGACGCGTATTCGTCAATATACGTCTGGTGAACACCTGCTCGCATCTTACATACGTCGTGTAGTTGCCGCTTTTTCGACACAATTTTATAATTTTGTACACCAAGCGTATAATGTGCAGTACAGTATTCGTACGGATGCAGCTAAAAGAAAATGAAAATTCATCCTGTAAACTGAAAAAAAAAAATGTTTCCACGAGCTTTGTTCTTTTTTTCTTTGTTTATAGTCAAGCTTAAATATTGTAAAGAAAGGGGTTTTTTTTAAGTAGCGCTTGTTTAGATTGAGATTTGATATCCATGAAAATTAACGGCTAAGTCAGTAGGACCTTTATTTTTTTGATGTAGGAAATCATAAAATAGTTCTCCCACTTAATGTTCCAGCGAAAAGGCGTGTCAGACTTTTACTAATTAAAACTCACCTGTGTCTTGCCCTTTGCGTACGAGCGGGAACTAACTTCGTCTCGCATCTCGCACAAGATTTGCCCTCAGTTTATCCAGAGCATATACTCCGATTTTATGTAAAATCGGAGTAGAACAAACAAGCCCTTACTATACAAAGAAATAACCTAAGTTATACATTTCCACAGCTACATTACCCGGTATGTGGGAACGCACAATCACAGTGGGCTCAGCGGGCAAGACGTTCTCGGTGACGGGCTGGAAGACGGGATGGGCGTACGGCCCCGCGGCGCTCATGTTCAACCTGCAGGTGGTGCACCAGAACTGTGTCTACACCTGCTGCACACCCATCCAGGTTAGTACTGGAGGCTTGTTGCCATAGCAACGTTACCCGGGATGTGACCGGCTGGCAGACGGGCTGGGCGTACGGCCCCGCGGCGCTCATGTTCAACCTGCAGGTGGTGCACCAGAACTGTGTCTACACCTGCTACACGCCTATCCAGGTTAGTTCTGGGACTAGTTTGTTTATGGCCTTAGAAGTTTTAAGGTTCGATAAGGTATCAATAACAAATTAAACTGACTTATCATCTGCCTTAAACCTAAAAAGTATAGACGCTCCCTAATTGGGTATAATGGTTGGCCTAATATAGCCAAATCTCCCTTCCACTGTCAAGAACCTATTTATTTATTGACACTTTATGTACCTAGTAAATAACTATTCGGGTCGGCTTGACTGGAAGCCGAACCCAATATAGTTGGGAAAAGGCTAGGTAGATGATAAATGTATAAAGATGAACTTAATGCCTTAGGAATTTTCTACCAGTCGCCCTTAGGGTGGTGCAGAAACATACTCTTAAAATGGCAGGTGCAATTTAATAAATAGACAAACAGAAAAGAAATAAGGAAACTAATTAATAAATACTTAGAAACATATAAATAAGTAATGTTATTGTGAAAAACAAATCCAGCCAATCCTAACTTCTTGCGAATGTCCTCACGTGCCTTTACCTTAAAGAAAAACCGACTGGTCATCATCCTAATATTCAGAAAGAGCGCATCCGAAAGAGATATTGCCTGGACAAAAAAGGAGGAGTGGATAAACCCAGAGCGGTGTAAGGGTCCTAGAAGACGATTATAATTAATCTTATTCTTCTTCTTCCTGCCCTTATCCCATATTATTTGTGGTCGGCGCAACACGTTTTCTTCTTCCATTCTTTCCAGTCGTCCGTCACACTATCACTAACTCCTTTTTCTTTCATATCAGTCCTTACACAATCCATCCATCTTTTCTTTGGCCTCCCTCTCCCACTCCATCCATCCACATGTAAATTTAAATTAAAATAATCTTATTCTTCATCATCTGTTTTTTTTAATTATGCACACTCGCGTTTGACCACTATCACACATAATGGAAAGCTATGATGTGGCCGACGATGAAGCATGCTTGCCTGGAGGTAAACTATTCACCCTTAACTGAAAGACCCCTTTCTTTTTAATCACAGGAGGCGATATCCCGCTCCTTCGAGTACGAGCTGGCACGCCGCGACTCCCCCGACTGCTACTTCAAGGCCTTGGCGCGGGAACTGCTGCCCAAGAGGGACTTCCTCGTGAACACGCTCCGGGAGAACGGGTTCAACCCCACCATTCCTGAAGCTGGGTATTTCATTATTGCAGACTGGACTAAATTGGGTGAGTTAAGGATCCAGCGGAGATCGCTCGCTACTTCGAGTTGAGATGAAAATAAAATACGTTCGCGGTATATTGTTATCTTTGTTTGGCAAAAACAAATGCGAAATTGCATATGTGTGTGTACGTGTGAGTCGGACAATCTTCACAGCATAGTCCAAGAGCTACTGAACCCTAGGAGTAACGGTCTTCCTGTAAGGTTAGAAATTTGCATACTTACGATCTATGGCATGCTAAGAGCAATAGCCATGACCTGGCAGGCGTCAGCCCTGCACGTCATCAGCCCCTTTATTTTTTGGACTGTAAGTAAATTGAGTTTCAAAACTTGTTTCTGTAAATTTGAAAATTTAATAGGATAAAGTTTATTTATTGTACATCTTAAAAAAAAAATTGACAGGCGATTACAATAAGCAGAAGTATATGACAGATCAATTAGAAAACGCACAGTTGATGAGATAAAATAAACTTTATCCTGTATACTTAAAATTTTTATATGTTTTCAAGTAAACGTCTGAGAGTAAATATGTACAATGCCAGGCGGTTTTGAACAGCATAAGACCTTGACAGGCGAGGGGACAGCTGCTAAGGGCGTGCAAATATGAACGCATAGGTACAGTAAATGCAATGTATTTTATTGGGTTTTATGCAATCTACATTATTTTTCCAGTTAACCAGTGGTAAGTGCACCTAACCCCTACACCACCTAACCCCTACTTGCAATTTGTAGGTCGCGGGTTCAAACCCGGTCACGCACATTACTTTTTGTAATTTATTTTATCACCATTACTCTCCAAACTGTGAAGGAAAACATCGTGAGGAAACCGGCATATCCTAGAACCAAAAATTCGAAGACATGTGACATCCACCAATCCGCAATGGGCCTGCGCGGTGGACTATGGCCCATTCCTTCTCTAAGAGAGGAGGCCTGAGTCCCAGCAGTGAGAACATTATAAGGCCGATAACGCTAATGCTAAACATTATTTTTAACATTTATTTTCTTCAGCATCATCCGTAATTTCGCTATCACTGTTTTCATTATCATATGACTCTTCAACAATGTTTTAAAATGTTTTTGAAATTTGTATGCCAAATGTACCTATGGTAGAAAAGTTCAAAATTAAATAATGCACGTTAAGAAAAGTTCCTTGCTACGTACAACACAAATAATCCTAGTGTTTATGAAAAAAGTATGATTCATCGAATTTACTACCCTGCCAACGTGAACTACATCAACAATTATTGAGAACTGCCTACATTACAAATAGGTATATGGCAATATTGTAATTTAAAAGAACCAACAATTCTTACCTACACCTGAAAATAACGGTTGGAACTTAATTGATAGTCGTTACGATTTTAATTGGTTTGAGGGGAATACGGTTACATCTTATAAATTAGGACATACTTTTACAAGGACCTGCTGATACTGCCACAGCACAATCGACTGAAACTGAAGAATGCATTTCAGGTAACATACAACTATTTTATTCCGTAACATTTAATGTCCTATGCAATTGAGCTTGATATTTAATTCTTAACAACCTTATTGATTCATTAATTTTTTTTTTTTTTCGAAATTTCCGATGATGCTGAAGAAAATGAATGTTAAAAATAATGTAGATTGCATAAAACCCAATAAAATACATTGCATTTACTGTACCTATGCGTTCATATTTGCACGCCCTTAGCAGCT
Organism: Mythimna separata; assembly: GCA_030763345.1. Classification (NCBI taxonomy): domain Eukaryota; kingdom Metazoa; phylum Arthropoda; class Insecta; order Lepidoptera; family Noctuidae; genus Mythimna; species Mythimna separata. The sequence goes on along the minus strand of CM061173.1, from coordinate 4,536,136 downwards.
GTCCCCTCGCCTGTCAAGGTCTTATGCTGTTCAAAACCGCCTGGCATTGTACATATTTACTCTCAGACGTTTACTTGAAAACATATAAAAATTTTAAGTATACAGGATAAAGTTTATTTTATCTAATCAACTGTGCGTTTTCTAATTGATCTGTCATATACTTCTGCTTATTGTAATCGCCTGTCAATTTTTTTTTAAGATGTACAATAAATAAACTTTATCCTATTAAATTTTCAAATTTACAGAAACAAGTTTTGAAACTCAATTTACTTACAGTCCAAAAAATAAAGGGGCTGATGACGTGCAGGGCTGACGCCTGCCAGGTCATGGCTATTGCTCTTAGCATGCCATAAATCGTAAGTATGCAAATTTCTAACCTTACAGGAAGACCGTTACTCCCAGGGTCCAGTAGCTCTCCAGCTAGCATAATATAGAACAGTTTTGAACTTGACAAAATAATTCCATCAAAAACACAGCTGTAAAAAAACTCAAGTCTCGCAACACTACTCTTCTACCGTAAAAATATGTGAGATCCATGTTATTCCAAGTCAAAATATCTTGTATGTTTTAAATAAATGAATTTAGCTTTGTAATCGCATGAAAACACAATGTATCTCAAAAGTACCTAATTAAGTAAATCGTTTAGTGCGATTACCAAGTCAAATCTTAAAAATGTAACTTTGTAATCCTATACATTTATATGGGACTAGCTGTCTCCTGCGGTTTCACCCGCATTTTTCGTTACTGCTCCGCTCCCGTGAGTCGTAGCGTGATGGTATATAGCCTATAGCATTCCTCGATAAATGGGCTATCTAACACTGAAAGAATTTTTCAAATCGGACCAGTAGTTCCAGAGATTACCCCCTACATACAAACTTACAAATTTTACCTCTTTATAATATTAGTATAGATTATTAAGTTATATATGCAGTTGGTATATCTAGAAAACTAGGTCGAAATTGCAAAATATTTTAGTTTTCCCTTGGTTTGTACACTAAACACTAATTGTAATCAAAATTTGAAACTTCTGTCTCTATTGCTGCTAAAAGTGCCTTAGACTTTTTATGTTCGTTCAGTCAGTGAGTGACAAAATTTAGAAAATTTAATGAAATTTGAAATATATAGTCTTTTTATGAAGCCTGCTTGATCTAGTTTCGTCCACAACGGATTTATAAGAGGTTGAAAATGGCTCGAAATGTTTCGAGATAAGGATGGCATTTTTTTGCGCAACTTGGTGGGCGTGACACTACCGCCCAAGCAACACCAACTAGCTAAATAACTTTTATATAATAGCAATTCTGATGACTATAAGCTGTAAAAGATGTAGGGATAAGGTTTGTATAAGCGCTTATACAGGCGATATTCAAGCAATTTGGGCACAAAATACATCGCTTTAATCTGAATAACATTTTGTTAATAGCTGCATACCAGCTGGATATCTATACAGAAAGGTTGGTTAACTTCTGCATATAAGCTGATCGACCCTTTGTTCAGAATTTAAAACTCTATTAAGCAGATGAAAATATCAATCTCTGATATTCAGACAATATTCATATTTCAGATCTTTCTCGTTATTTTATAAAGAAGTTATGTAATTAAATGTACAAATTTAGCATTTTGTTTCTTATAATTCATTGTGACCATATATATTTTGCGACAAATTTCCAAGTGACAGTGATGGCATCGCTCTGGAAGAAATTATAAATATTGGTAAGTAATTTTTGGTAATATGTTTTGTTAACAATACAATTATTAAAACGCATGCTACTTTACTGTGAGAATATATATAAGTTTATAGTAAAATTTTCAAGCGCCACAAGATAAAACCAGTTTTAAAAAATAAACAATTGACTTATATTAACTCTTTTCGACGAATAACATATTTTATTCAATTGCTACCAATTAAAGTGGTAGAAAACAGACAGGTAGGTATTTCAATACTACACAAATGTTTTTTTAATAAAAACATGTATTTATTATTTGTATTATCATCGCTTAGTTTTAGAAAAGAGAGGTTATGTTGGGATAAATAATGGCGACGATGTTGATTTTGAATATAAGCTGTTCACGCAGAAGATTTGTTATACATTTCTACGTAACAGGTCACTTGTAACTGTCTTATCCAGATATTTTTTGGTTAACAGTACGTTTTATGTCGCAGTTCTGATAAACGGTTCTAAAGCTGCCCGTCTCAGTACTCATATTCAGATCATTAGGGTTCTATAATCACAATCTATTGAAGCAAAAAATTCATCCATAGAGTTTCTTAAAATTGCAATTAGTTTTTAATTTTTTCTTAGCGAAAATTACCTTTGTTCAGTAACAATATATTCACTGTTTCTTTGTTTTTAGAAAAATGTTCAAAATAGTGGCTACACGTCACAGAGGTCGGGTTGAGCTGTCGACTGTGCCTGTCTCCTGGGAAACTAGGGGAAAGTTGTGCTGGCCCAAAAGGAATGGAGTTGTACTTTCAAAAAAGCTAATGTTGTCCCCCAACGAGACACAACTGACTGCATGTTGAAGCGATCAAACTTTCTTTCATATGAAGACGCCGAAGCTGAATTAAATAGAATGTTAGATCGAACCGATACCGAAGATACTGATGTATAATTACTGATCTATGATTAATCACACCCAATAAATCTTTTACAGCCGCTTGGGATATATTTTTATTCACTGCCCAATCTCTGAGGTTATTTCGAAAATCTATATTTTTATTAAATTCTGACGCGTGTTCTGCTAAACTACTCGAACTTGAATCGGAGTCCTCAAAACATGAATCGTCATTTTTATCTAACATCTGTGATGCTGGTATAGATGTAAAATTACGAGATACGAATACGGAACCCTCTTGGACTGGTCGACTTGTGCTTGGATCCGTATTATAATTTGCATTAGCTGCCAAACTCGTTTCTGCTTCTGCATAAAAGCGTTGTATTTCTTTAATAGCCAGTTATTAGATACATAAACATCTATTTTTTCACTTTGAGCTACACAAAAAAGAATTAGTGCGCTTCTCTCGCTATAAGATTGTCATAAGATCGTAGTCATCTTCATTTATGCAATAGTTAGCTGCTTAAACGATAAAAGAGTAATCAATATCCATATTCTGAATAAATGAGTACGACTTGACAGGTTGTGCAGCTTAAAGAAACCAAACAATAAACTATTCAGAATCAAGCTGTATAATTGAAATATTTGTCAAAGTTGTACAGCACAAAGCTGAATTTTCCGCTGTTATGTAGCTACTAGCTGTCTAAGTCACTTTTATTTGAATATCTTTAACATAACACTAGCAAATATCATTAGTATTAAGATTAAAAAAAGAATACCAATTTTATGCAGAAGTTATCAAGCTTTCAGTGTAATTAAAGTTTAAATACTGTATTATTCAAGATAAAGCTATCACGTCAGCTTTTTTAAAGATGTAATGAAACTATAAACTGCCAATTGGTGCTTAACTTTGCTATTATCTGGCTTACGTGTTGCTTGGGCGGGCCCTCAGATTACCTATGCTCCATTGAAGTAATAGGGTCGTCACTTTTAATGTTATCCTAAAAATAAATTTAATGCAAAAAAAGACAGTGTTCTGTAGTGATCAATCTATCGAATTGAAATCATATTTTTATTTTACGTGGGCCTACATGGACACTTATGAAACGTCAGAATCTAGTGCGTAGTTCCAATTCGTCGTTTCCTATGGAGAAGAACCGGCAAGAAACTTCATGGTTACTCTTTTCAAAAAAATATTGGGTTTACAATATTTCCATACTAGCTGTGTCCGCGACTTCGTTGCGTGTATGAAAAAACTTATCAATAAGTTTTTAGTGTAGTATCTACACTTATACAGGAAAAGTTTTAACCACAGCGTAAATTTTTTTTGGTGGCTCAGTGTAAGTAATAAAACACAGATCGATCTTCAAAGTTAAGCAACGCTTGCCAAGGTTGGTCTTTGGATGGGTTACCATCTTAACATAACGAGTTTCCTCCGTGCCTCGGAAAGCATAGGCTGACTACCAGACCTCCACAACCCAATAACTGGGGTAACAGGGTACTTCATGGCAAGACTGGAGTCAGATTTACTGGCTTCTGACTATCCGTAACGACTGTTAATGACAGCCGGGCCCTACGGCTTAGCGTGCTTTCCGAGGCACGGAGGAAACTTGTTATGTTAAGATGGTCACCCATCCACAGACCAACCTATTGGCAAGGGTTGCTTAACCTTGAAGTCGACTTGTGTTCTATTACTTACACTGAGCCACCAAAAAAAAATTACGCAGTGGTTAAAAACTTTTCTTGTATGTATATCAATAAATAAGTAAAATCCCTAAAAACTAATATCTATACGAATTACTAATCTTACCTAAGAGTACTAAAATACCCTACACACTATCAAATATACTACCTATACTTGAAATTAAAATCTACACGGTCTGCGCCCTATAAAAGTAAACCTAAGTACCTAACTAATTTAAAAAAAATGGGTTCGGTATCGGTCTCGTAACACCCCCTCTGCCATAATTTTTTTGATATTTTCAATATACAGAATTTTTACTTCTACAAATGTATTATAAGTATATATTACAATATTATATTAACAGACAGATTATTAAGATTGTACCCAAAAGTATAATAAAAATATTTTTTATCAAAAACTCTGTCGAAATACTAGTAATCAAAATCGTAGTCTGTGTGTCCTTGTGTACCCTGGAATGATTACGAAGTAATATCACACAATCTGAAGTGTACTTAAAATTCATTGACATTAAGTTCATATTTTAAATTGACAAGCAAAAATGGAAAAAATGTACCCAGCAAGACGGAGCATACAAAGAGGTAGCGTGTCCCTTTCTTACTCGTCTATGGACACCGTGGTAGAAAGAGACAACATACCCTTTTGTGGGTACGTTTTTGAGGTTGACGTAATCAATCCAGATAGTATAAACAATTCTTGGACACACTGACTGGAGATGTCATCACCCACACACTGACATTTGCTTGCTGCGATAGCAATAAAAACTATTGAAAATTTGGGAGAAATTTGGATGTATTCCGTAATACCAAAAATGATGAATGAAAAATTAATGATTTTTCAATTTCTTTTCAATTCTTTATAACTTGATAATAATATCTGTGTTCCTGCGGGGAGATATCTTGAAATATTGATGTTTATAATATAGAAAAAACTATATAAAAACATGACATTTTCGCTGTGAAAATGTGCAAAATTAAATTCGCTTAAATTTCGTTTGGGGTAAGTTTTTCAACAAAAAGACGACGTAGGAACCTAGATAATTATTGTCTGAATCCGAATAACATCATATTATGGTGTAAATATGCTTAAACTGCAAATGATTTTGGTATTACGTTTGTATGGAAAATCGACACTTCGCGCCAGCCTTAACTAATTTTAATTTTTTTAGCTGGTTAAACATCCATTCAAATCATCGACGTCTTTTTGTCACACCGCTACCGACCTACGCTGAAAACCGTAGCGCGCTGTGCCCTCGTCGCTTTATGCATGAGGGCATGGCATCTTGCTGAGCGTTCGGCCTTTTGCGCGGATTTGACGCATATTTTCCCTTTTTTTATTTTTTCATTATTTTTATTCTTGTATGCGTCTTTCCGTACAATTAAACCGTTTTTCTTTCTTTCTTTTCTTCTTTCTTTCAATTAACTGCTGTATGAGAATGTCAGACTTTTACTGATTAAAACCCACCTTGGGACCACGCATGGGAACTAAAAATCCATAACCTGCATTGTGGTGTCCAAGTTCTTCTTAAGGGAGTTTTCCCTTGTCAATAGAGGTTTGTGGGACTTTACACCCTATTCTGAATACCTGTTAAACTGCTACTAAGAATTTTGTAATGCATAAACAAAATAAATCTTGTTGCCTGCCTAACTTATTTAGGCAAGGGAATACTCCTAAAGGGAATACGGGAATTGTAGATTATTTTTTCATAATTGACTTGGAGTGTTGTATTCAACCCAATTTGTTGTTCTTTTTTTTGTACTTTATAAATCTGTTTGTCCCGCAGCAAACAAGATCGACTTATCATCAGAGGGCGACAAGTACAAAGACTACAAGTTCACGAAGAAGTTCGCCAAGGAGACGGGCGTGCTCACCATCCCACCCACCGCCTTCTACTCGGAGGGACACAAGCATCTCGGAGAGAACTTCGCTAGGTTCTGCTTTATCAAGGTAAATCTATCTTTTTAAAACTGAATGCAAATCCTACTAATATTGTAAATGAGAAAGTTTGTGAGAATGGATGTGTGGATGTTTGTTACTCTTTCAAGCAAGAACGGCTGGACCGATTTGGTTGAAATTTGGTATGTAGATAGGTTATACCCTGAATTAACATATAGGCTTTTTTTTTCGGGCGAAGCCGCGGACGGAAGCTAATTAAAAATATCCGTTTAGTATTCGGACGTAAAAAAAAGACACCATCTTACCTTCAAGATTTCATTGTTCCAACACATTTCAACTCTGTATTTTGCTGCACCTACCTAGGCCTAGGCCCCCCACTATTGTACTATCCCTTGCCTCGCATAGACTTCGTAACATTTAGAACATCCAATTTAAATATTTTTATTTCTGTATGAAAGTATGATGAACTAAAATATGATAAAGTCATGGAACAAAAGTTGTTTATGATGACAGTAATATAGTCCTGAGAGGTTGCCAGCGTTTTACAAATAACCCTCTATAGATGGAAAAATAAAAAAATGTATACGATTTATTATTTTTAGAGAAATTCTTTTCTTGCTAATTTTTATAATTTATATTTACAGAAAGACGAAAACCTGAGTCTTGCCGGCAAACTAATGAAGGAATGGAACGCAAAAAAATAAATTGTTATATAAATAAGGATTGTGATATAAATTGATATATTTTTATACATTGTTATTCTTATATTTTCGATGCATATTTATATTTATTAAGTGTAAACCTTTTTTGCATTTGATAATTTTATTTGGCTGGACCCAAAACAACTATACTTTTAAATTTATTGTTGGTTACTTATTTCAGTTGTGTTTATACGTACATATTAAATAAAAAAGAAAGACTTTCTAATTCGTGCGTTTTATTTCAAATATCAATTCCAAAAAAAGAAAACAATTTGATTGCATCAAAATAGTATCACTTTTGATTTCGACCGTATTATCTTTTCTTTACGGTTCAGTATTGCTTGACTAACACTATAGTTGTTACTAGGGTATTATGAAGTAAAGTCACCACGCAGCCAGCGTTTAGCGTCTCTTGTGTCATTCCCGTACGTTTTCCCAAACCTGGAAAAATAATACATGAAGATAAATTATGGGAATAAATCATTCGACTGCTGTGTTCATCATTTTGCTCTCCGACGGTTTGTTTCAGCGGGTGGTCGAAAGATTGAATATTGAACCTTGAGAGGCATTTTAGGTGCTAAAATTGAATATCAAAGGGTACGGAGGTACGGATACCTGGACATGGACAAGCGGTACGATTCTGACGTGTTTAATCTGATACAGATTACACCTACAAATAAAAACACTACTGTAGTCACGTGTCATTGCGAGAGAGAGATGGAACTACAAATGTCGCATAGCACCATCTCTTTTTCGGACATGGTGGCATAAAATAGTATTAACATCCTTTTTCTACACACGTAGAAGGTAGGAGCTGCGCTCACATTAAAATAATCTACTGCCGTAAGAAAGAAATATATAAATTATGTGGTTCTTTTTTCTTTTCTATCGACAATCGCTTCTATCTACAGGAAACAGTGTAAATACTGTATTTTTTTTAAATGTTCTGAATCTTTAAGTTTAGATGAAGATTATCCCATGTAATAAGGTGCGTACTATGGGTGTTTTTAATATCTTAGGTCCAATCCCTTATGCGTGATCAAAACCGCACGATTTTAAAAACACCCCATCGTTTTAAAACACCATTATAGTCTGTGGCGAACACGTACACCAGAACGCAGCGTTGGAAGGCCTCCCACAAGGTGGACCGACGAAACAAGGTGGGTCGCGGAATCCAATGGATGCGAGCACGCACAGGACCGGTCGCTGTGGCGACGCTTGGGGGAGGCCCATGTCCAGCCGTGGACGTCTTTCGGCTAAGATGATGATGATTATAGTCTGTGTTACCTGAACATGCATCCAGGAACGTGTCCGGCGTAGTTGGGCAGCATGCCGACGTGCTTGTGGTAAATCTCCGTCGGGTTGATGGACATCGGCGGGTCCGGCCTGCAAGGCGGGGAAGAGGATGGGTGGGCGGTTCAGTTAGGTTATAAATAATAAATATGAGCGGTATAGGTTGTGGAAGACTTAAAACTGTAAATTATTTATAAAAAAAAAAAATTGGTGTAAAGGCTCTGGAATGCCAAAAATTCGGTTGTTTATTCCAGTATTTTTTTTGTCAAGTCTTATTTAACCAGATGCAAATTACACCTACAAATAAAAATACAGTTGATGAGGTTATAAGGGAAATAAATTCCTGAATAGTGTAATCACACCTTTCTTCCCAAATTTTGCGGGCGTGGAATACTACGCCGTCGACTAGGATCTGGTCCTAACCAGACGAGAAAATTTACAAAACTACAGTCTTAATTAGTATTAAAAGTAAAAAAACACGTATCTTCATAAACAATTTTATTGTCACACAAGCATCTTCACCATATAAGGCCCTTCGAGATGATAGCCGATCTTGGCGTAGTAATTCCTGGTGCCGACTCCCGATATGACGGCGATCTTGTCGGAGCCGTGCTCCTCCTTGGCTATCCTCTCGGCTTCCTCCATGAGGAGCATGCCGAAACCTTGGTGTTGGAACTTTGTTGGGTCTCTGGCGTTTACCTGAAAAATATAACAGTTTAAATTGCAAAAAAAAGAAGAAAAACGTTTATTTGTGCCTCACAAAACTTACGTAAAACACGTAAGATTAAAAAAAACTGCAAGGCCAAAGAGGTACCTAACCCAGCATACGAGTACATAGTATAATACAAAAATACGAAGTTATTTCGTTTTACCATAAATATAAGCATCAATAGCATTAAGGCATAAGGCATTAAGTCCGCCTCTGTACTTCTATGTGCATAAAGCATTTAATAAATAAATAATACACGTAATTCTTTTACGGAGTTAAAACGTTGTGAAATTGACGTTTTATTGCAATCTGTATGGTTTACATTTATTTTTAAATATTTCTTTATCGTAGACATTAAGTCATGAGTGAATAGGTTACTTCTAGATGAGCATGTTTCATCATCGGCCACATGATCGCTTACCATCATGTGAGATAGTGGTCAAACACAACCCTAAAAAAATCTAATGAATCTTTTTTACTTAAGTGCTTGTCAACTTACCGGCACAACAGACCCATAGACATGCAGTTCTCTAACAATACTGCACTGCTTGAAGTCAGACTTGGGCCCCGGCTTCAGTTCCGGCCTGTAAGTGTCAGCGGCACACTTCCTGAGCCTCAGTAGACCCACCAGAATGTCCTGGTCAGGGTCTTCATATGCTAGGAATGTCTCCCAGCCACCGTTAGCTGTGTAGTCACGCTTTATTAGTTCTACCTGGAAATAAGTAATAATAAGTGGTAACTTATCAAGAGGGGTAAACTAAATTGCGTGATGATTTTTTTTCCCCCAGGTTTTACCTAAACCAATCATAAAACCACTTATTTTTATATAAATCAGCAATCTGCAAGCAGGTATGATATTAATAAATCTATATTTACTAGCTGACCCAGCAAACATTGTTCTACCACATAAATCATGAAAGAAAAAAATTTGTGGTGAGGATAGGATAAACAATAGTTTACCTCGTATTCTCAAACCTACAGAATATACACAAAAAGTATCGGAAGTTTGGTATAAGTTTGGATATTTGGTAAAGGAGTTTTGTATAACATGATAATTTTAAAGAGATATGACTATGATGGGCCAACCCCAACTGAGCGCGATCACAGGTCTAGCCAGAAGAAGAGATTATAAAGAGATTTGACTTTTTGATACAAATAAAAAAAAATTTGAACAACTATCCAATAGCATGGGTCAAACAACACAAATAAAGCAAAAAAAAACATTCAGATTCAAACATACCTCATAAGGCCGCACCCTATTATGTATCTCCTGTATGCCGACCTCCCGTGTCCTGACATCGCGGCAGTCCGTACCCAGGTCGGCCATGCGAGCGAGGGCCAGCTCCCTCAAGTTACCATGTTCCACTCCTGACGACACTAGGGGCATGGGAATGTCTCTCTGTACTCTGAAAAGATAAATTATGTTTTTTTTATTAATATTATTATTGATAGGCTCGCGCTTGACCACATCTCACCTGATGGTAAGCGATCATGTGGTCGACGATAGAGCACGCTTGCCTAGAAACAACCTATTCAATCTTAGTAATAAAATCGTAGTTTTACCCTCATGAGCGTCTATCTACAACACCAAACGCCAAAACACAAAACAACGTATATTGAACCTACAGCCTACTCCTTATGAACCTACGATCTTCAAGGTCAAGTACGACTTGTTAAAGTTGTTGGCTGGCACTTTTAGCCTTGAAAGCCCTGAAAGTTGCAATATATTGTCAGAAGCCAGAATATCTGACACCAATAATTCTGAACAGACGAAAAATAATCAAAAATAATATTTATCTAAATTACTGGGCTGTAAAGTTCAGATAGACTGTTGTACATCTGACCTTTACAACCCAGTAAATAGACTCTATGCAAAATATTAGCATTTGGCTGAATCCTTTTAGGGCCTGTTTCACAATGTCCGAGTAAGCACTGCTCACTGAATAAATTCAAAAATTTGACAGATTTTGTATGAAATCATCTGCCAAGTAAGATACTCGAAACTTAATCATAGGTGGTGAAACAGGCCCTTAGAGTGCTTAACCCCAACATACTTGGAAAAACTTAGTTTAATTAAAGACTCTTTTCTTTCTTTGTCCCATTATTTGGAGTCAAGTTTCCACACTAAGATATTCCTTTATCCGGCGCTAGGACGTTTTATCCTGAGCCGATTGCTTTGATAATTGGGCTAATTTAAAGTCTCCCTCTGTTTCGGACCACGGGACTTCGGATCAATAACAAGCGACCTCTATCTTCTTTCTGTTCCTACTTGAATTAAAATCTAAAATTACATAAATAAAGGTCTCACCTATAAACCCTAGTCCAAGGCGGAATTAAAGCCAGTATCTTCGCAATCAGATCCACGAGAGTCGACGGAGGATAACTCCTGTACCGCCCAGTCTTCCACAGTTCATACAGACCAGTTCCTCTGATCACCAGTGTGGGGTAAATCTTCAGCCCATCAGCCCTGAATGCTGGGTTCTCAAAGAACTCTATGAACTGTTCTACATCTCTTTCGAAGTCTACATTCGGTAGGTCTGGCATCATGTGTGCTACAATCTGGAAGGAGAGGGAATCATGTTTTACCTAAATACAGAATTTTATGGTCAGCAGTGGCCAGTAGCGATAATGCCCAGGGCCCAGCTATCCATGAACAATGCCCCGCCGTCATTAAACAGAGGCGTAGCGTGGACTTATTTAGACGAGGGCAAAGGCGCATCACGATTGAGGCAACCATACTCGACGACCTCATCACATCCTATTAGGTTAGATAGTGGTCAAACATCTGAAAGATTCCTGGTCAGTGCAAGGCCCCTTTGGATGCGAGGCCGCGGGCGAGGGGCCGCTTGGCCCACGCCCAGCTATAGCATCATAGTCCTATCATTTTGGTCCATATTTAAAAATTGCAGTATAATTATCTATTCTTTTATCATGTCCCTATGTAAGAAAACAATTAAGATAATATAATTGAAGTATTTCATTAAAGGTACTTGAGATTAAATGATTCATAATTAATTGAATTCTTGATTATATTATTGCACTGACAGCATGTCTGCTTCATATTAATATTATAAAGGTAAAAGTTGTGTGTACGTCTATTACTCTTTCACGCTTAAATGGCTAAACAATTTGGACAGAGCTTGACTGCAATCCCACCTGATGTAAGCAGTGATGCAGTTGTTGATGGTGAGGAGCACTAGTTTATTAGGAGCCTATTCACTCTAGTCTTGAAAACACCCAAATTATAATCGGACAGAAAGACCGCAGCACGCAAATTGTTCCAGTCCTTCGAAGTATGCGGTATAAACAACGAGGCAAAGCGCTAAGTCTGGACTGTGAAATTTAAACATTTGAAGTTGAGTAATTCTTTAACTGAGGGCGTTGTAGAAGTCGTCTTTGGTATCCTCTGGTGATGCATTGGTTGGAGCGTAACACTGTACGATAGAAATCTTCCGGGCTTTTGAGTAAAAACGGGCGTACATGATCCGGTCTGAGATAGGTTTCCAGTCCACAAGGCTTTTCCTTGCTGCATTTGAAAGAAGGAGTCCCACGCCATACTCGTGTACATCTTCCTCACTTTCTTTGCCCGAATACAGCAAAGTCAAGCCCTTGGACGTCCTCATCTCACCAAACCCATTTCTCCGCACTTCGCTTAGGCCACCCTTAGGAGCATAAAAAAGCAAGATATCGTCTTCGTCATGGGGGACCTGAATGCAAAAGTTGGGAATGTAAATACAAACCGCGAGCGGCATATGGGTACGCATGGACTGGGAGTGATCAACGAGAATGGCGAACGATTTATCGAGTTTTGTCAGAACCACGACTTGACTATCGGAGGCACATTATTTATCCATGGCGACCACCATAAGTACACGTGGAACTCACCCGATGGCGTCACCAAGAACCAAATAGACCACCTTGCCATTAGTTCCACATGGCGTTCTTCATTACTCGATGTCCGTAACCGCAGGGGCGCCGATATTGATAGCGACCACCATCTGGTGGTTGCTGAAGTCCGGCTTAAAATTGCTGTAGCCCATAAAGCTGGAGGACCGGGCAAAATAGGAAAAAGGTTCGACGTAAGTAAACTGCATGACTCCGACACACGTAAATCATTTCGGCTTGAGCTACGCAATCGCTTTTCAGCACTCGAGGCTGCTACAGACTCACTGGACGAGGAGTGGAACCGCATCAAAGTGGCCTATACAGAGACCAGCTCCGTTGTTCTAGGACACAAATCGGCCAAATCTCGCGAAGATTGGATGTCACAGCGTACCTGGGGTCTGATTGAGGACAGAAGAAAGCTTCATCTGAGTCTGCTTGAGACTCAGGATAGCACCGTAAGAGCCGACCTTAACATGCAATACCGTCAAAAACGCAGAGAAATCTATCGCAGCACCCGCAAAGATAGAAGACAGTGGGCTGATGGTATTGCAGATCGTGCTCAACGAGCTGCGAACTCCGGAAACCTGAAGGAGCTATATAACGCTACTAAAACCCTGGCAGGAAACAGTAGATTCAAGAAGAAGCCACTGAAGTCCAAAGACGGTCAGCTCATTGTGACGGCGGAAGAGCAGCTGATTCGCTGGCGGCAACACTTTGAGGAGATTTTCCGTTCGTCTGCAACACAGACTCCTGACACGTTGCAGATCCAACCCACACCAACCCGGATGCTCGACATCGATACGGAACCACCATCAACATCTGAAGTTGCTAAAGCAGTCCGCTCTTTGAAGACAGGTAAGGCGCCAGGACTCGACCTGATAACGGCGGAAATGTTACAAGCTGACTTATCCTCTGCCGTCGATGTTCTGACGCCCCTTATTGAAAAGATCTGGACCGCCGAAGAACTCCCAGACGAATGGAACAAAGGCCTATTAATTACTGTGCCGAAGAAAGGTGATCTTAGTCAGTGCAATAACTGGAGAGGTATTACGTTGCTCTCAATTCCCTCAAAGGTTTTCTGTAAGATCATCTTGGATAGGCTGTCTAAGGCCCTGGATCCCCTACTACGCAAGGAGCAGGCTGGTTTTCGTTCTGGCCGCTCGTGCACCGACCAGATCAACACTCTCCGTATCATACTTGAGCAGGCATCAGAATGGCAAAGGGAGGTTTATCTAACTTTTGTTGATTTCGAAAAAGCCTTTGATACGCTGAAGTGGTCCAGCATCTGGTCTCGCCTACTGAGCATTGGAGTGCCACCTAAAATTGTTCGTCTTCTGGAGGCTATCTACAGGAAGTATTCTTGTAAGGTAACGCACGACGGCCTTATCTCGGATGACATCGCAGTACACGCTGGTGTCCGCCAGGGCTGCCTACTTTCGCCGCTTCTTTTCCTTGTGGTCCTTGACGGAATAATGCTTCGTGTTTGCGAAAACAGGCGTCGAGGCATAGAATGGGGATTGTCTGACATCTTGGAGGACCTTGATTACGCCGATGATCTTTGCCTCTTGAGCCACACCCACGCTGACATGCAGGCTAAGTTGGACGATCTGAGTCGGGAAGCAGCAAAAACTAGCCTCAAAATAAACATCCGAAAGACACAGGAGATGAGAGCTGGTGTCAGGAATCCCTCACCGTTGATGTTGAACACAGAGGTAGTGGAACGAGTACAAAAATTCACATACCTAGGAAGCGTTGTAACAGAAACCGGAGGTAGTGAAGAGGACATCACTTCACGGATCGCCAAAGCCCGAGCAACCTTCGCGCAGCTGAGACCTGTTTGGCAGTCGCGGAAACTGACCCGAAGGATTAAACTCAAAATCTTCGGGTCCAATGTCAAACCCGTACTGCTCTACGGGTGTGAAACGTGGAAGGTCACAAAGGACATCTCTCGCCAAATCCAAGTTTTCGTCAACCGCTGTCTCCGTCGCATCCTCGGAATTTACTGGCCCGAGACAATATCAAACGTAGAGCTGTTGGAAAAATGCCACGAGAGCCCGATCGACCACCAGATCAAGCGTCGCAAGTGGAGATGGATTGGCCACACGCTCCGAAGGGATTCCAATCACATACCCAAACAAGCTTTGGACTGGAATCCCCAAGGAAAAAGAAAGCGTGGCTGTCCCCGTCAAACTTGGCGTCGCACCGTGTTGGCAGAAGCGGCGAGCAACGGAATGACGTGGAGCGAGGTGAAACGGGAAGCTCAAGACCGTTCGCGATGGAGGATTACTGTGGACGCCCTCTGCCCCATCTAGGGGACATAGGACATTAAGTAAGTAAGTAATTCTTTAACTCTACTGTAGAAAACCTGGTGTCATAGTAGGATTTGAGCTGTTCTTAACTCAAAATACTCAATTTAGAAACCCACCCTAATTCTCACAACACACAAAACTCAAACAATCAATCAATCAATTTGTTAACACTGTAACAGTACCTTATATCCAGCATCCTTGGCCAGATTGAAGTTCTCACAGACTGCCTTCACAGTGTGTCCTCTGTTTGTATCTCTGGCAATGTCCTCATACACAGACTGAACACCAATTTCGAGCCTGTAATGTTACAATAAACTTTTTTAAACATATAACCTTGTCCATTTGTTACACTTCAGTGTGACACATTTGTATCATGAGCTTGTATTTAAGTTACGTTACGTACGTAATTGGAGGAGGCCTATGCCAAAAGGCACACCGAACTTAGGGACTCTTTGTAATCCTATGTTTAGGAATAAAAGGCTATTATATTTTATTATATTATACTGATTTGAGAGCAGTGGTGGCCCAGCACTGCCAGCAAAACCCAGCCAGGCGCATTACTTTGTGTAACTTATTTCATCACATCTGCTCTCAAAATGGTGAAGGAAAACAGAAACAGATATGTGACATTAACCAAGCGGCATTGGACCTGTGTGGTGTATTACAGACCATTCCCTCTCCTAGAGAGGAGGAATCAGTTCCAGCAGTGGGAACATTATAAGGCTAATGCTATGCTCTATGTTTATATATCTAGAGAGTAACTACTTAATATAACTAAATAAATTATCACTAACCTGGTACATCCGTAATTGAGCATATCACTCATGTGTCGCTGTAGGCAGTAATCTGGCCTGGTCTCTATTGTGATGCCAATGCACTTAGTCTTAGCCTTCTCTGAGAACTTCACCGCCTCGGCAACACTGCTTGAAGTGTGCCCTGAGAGTGCATCGTGGAGATTCCTGGAAAACGGTTTAATGAAATTTAATCATCACAACACAATGTAACAATAAATTTTCACTACTTCAATGCAATATCTGTATATTTTAATTAAGTTTATTATAGTAGATGTTAATTACAAGCCCAAGGTAATACATAAATGTAGTTGTTAGTGATGCTAGAACCAAGGTCTAGCTAGAGCTAAGATACTGCCAATTCTAAACAGTAAAAAATGTATTCATAAACCATAACTTTGAATCAACTTACCTTATAAAATAATCTCTGTAATCTTCAGGGAGGCTCATAAAAGTGCCACCCATCACTATGAACTCTACTTTATCTACACTGTGACCGAGTTGCTTCAACTGTTCCACTCTGTGACGCGTCTGTAGGTACGGATTGTATCGCGCTCTGATCGCCCGCATAGACGTCGGCTCGTAGCCCGTGTAGCTCTGTGTGGAGTACTCGAAGTCCGAGTCCGGACCCCCGGGACAGTACACACAGATGTTACCAGTAAAGTTTATATGCGGACATCTGTGTGGCTTACACATCACCGCCACAACAGCGATACCAGACGCTGTACGAATTGGCTTAGCCTTCAACTTAGGCAACAGTATCTTTTTAGCATCAGCCGGCACCGCCGCGATTATGTCTACAAGCCTCGGCGACGTCCCCAGTCCGTACTTTGAGGAAATCCTCGTTTTCATCTTGTTGAGGTTAACATCTTTTCCATGACGATGTGCCACTAATAACTCTTGTATTATCTCAGATATCACCATTACCATTTTCTCCTCCTTAGAGAGGTTCGGCATCAGTTTCTTTTTAGCCATTTCGGAGGCTTTTATTCAAGATTTCACGTTAAAAACTAAATTGCGTTTGTGGCCTCTTTGAGACCACAATTATTGCTTATGATATTGACAGAAATCAATTTGACATTGATAGGCTGTCATCCATTGACAGCCACCAGCGCCATTTTTTCACGTTCAGAATCACGTTAAAATCGCTGTTAGCGTGTCAAAAAACCAATAAAATAATTATGTTCGCGGTCACTGCGAATTGGAACAATTTGGCCAGCTAAAGCCATATTATTTCAATATTCACGCAAGTGGCCAGGTGAATGACGAGCACGCATGTGTAAACAGCGCGCTCGATGTTCGCTTCGCTCACTTTGTATAGAAGTGTGTCGTCAAACACCAAGGCGAGTGGCAAGGCGAAAAATGACGCGACGAAACGCAAATGGTCAACACGAAGTAAAATGTGCAACGATTTTGACGTGATTCAGAATGCGCCAATTGCCATTATAAATCTCGTTTAGAGATGACCAGAAATCTTTTAAAACGTGGCTATGTTAGAAATAAAATATTATTTTATTATTAATTAGTTACTATTCTTATAAACTCACGTTAATAATCTAAACTTACGTTATTGAAAAACACTTACTTGACTACATTCACTGGTGCCCATTCAGTACTCTGCCTTCGTCTGTAGTTAGATGAGAAATCACAAAGCGCTGAGTTTGTGAGTTTCTTAGAAGATTCGCCGAACCTTTGGAATCCGTATGGAACATGACCCGCAAAACCTTCAAAGACACATACAAAGTTTGAGTTAATCGCACACTGAAATCGCAACACTCTTGATTTGTATCAGTTTTTCGAACTCACGCACTGATTGCGACGGATTAAACCCCCATATTTGAGTTCGCACAAAAGAGCCGTGTGCTTTTGCGTAGGACATTTATATGATAAATATTACGTAACATAAGCATAAGAATCTAAACTATAAATAATATAAGAAACGCCAGAATGACAACATCCAATGCAGTGTCAACAAAACAATCGGCATTGTCAATACTGCAAACAAAAAGTATTTTACAAAAGAGGAGGAATTTATGGTGTGTTCGGATTCTATGTGTTTGGATTCCTTCCTTATTATTCTCACCTTTCTTGATGTATTTGTCAGGATGACCATTTTCCAAGAAGAATGGACTAACAGAATGCGATGCTGGGGATAGCTTTGGTTCATCCATGGGTACGTCTCGTAGTATTCCTGCACATTCTGGTCTCACTGTGACTAGTGGGAGCTTGAACTCTGCTGTTGCGGACTGTGAATATGAAAAATTGTGGAATAGGTTCTTACTCTGTGTATTTCTTCACTTTCTATTCACTTTCACTTTCTATTCAGTAAGATATATTCTAGTGCCCAATTTTTCGCCTTCCATTCTTCTGTCTTCATCCATCTCCATTCTTACCGATTCTATTCTTGATATTTATTTTAAAATGCGCTCTGGCAATATGTTGCAAATAATACAGATATTTATTACTTCAACGTGCTTTCAGGTGTTTTCAAAATACTCCTTAGGACTTACATATCTGTCGACCAAGTCCCAAGGTTGTCCTTTCCCAGCTTGTAAGTCGACCACTCTTTCTAACTGGTTTCTTACTGCTCTCTGGTTTAGTTGTACTCTTTGAAACTCTGACAGGGCTTCTGTTGCAGACACTGTGTATCGCTGGCCAAAGTGGCTGTTCAGTCGAGGGAGGAAACCTATATTATTTCAATCATTTTAGTAAACTTTTAACAGTCCCACAAGCTATAATTCTGCTTTAGAAAAGTTTAGTCTTCGCACTGGGGGTTGTTTTCCTTCTTAGCTTACAAAATAATCTTCTGCAATTTGTGCTAAACTTATTTTGCGCCAAACAGTAAAACAGATCTATAAGATTACTACAGCCAAGTCCCGATCCACGATAGCTGTATAACAAACACTAAATAAAACACTGCCCGTTAGTTTCACGAACGCTAGTCACAAAACAACTGCTCGCCATCTGATACCAAGAGCCCATGACATAACTAGAGCAACGATTGATAAAGAACAAGTACCGTTTTATTCGCAAATTATGCACATATTTTGTAGGCCTTAGACTTTATAATATGACACACAGGAGACAACACTGGGAACGTTTTCCGATTCAAGAAAATCGCTGATCATGTTCACTTATATGCTTTGCTAGATATTCGCTTGTGTGCTTTTTGCGTTAGTGTGCATTCAGTCCTGAGATACTTATTAGATTTGTGCGTATAAATTCGTTTATGTGTGCGCAACCCACGCTTACCTTGACCCTCAATAAAGGACGATAGAAAAAAATATTTATAAGCAATGAAACTCCGCCGTTTCCAGTCCGCTATACGAACTAGTCTAAGCTCAATAATAGAGGCAGTGATTCGCAAGGATTTGAGGTCAACAGACATCTGTTCAGTACATTCATCTTGATAAATAAGACAGTTGTCTTGTGGAAGAGATCAGGCGGCCGTTCTTTATGACGGTTATCATAAATGTATGAAATCTCGATCTGTTTTGAATGATTTAGTGGCACTTTGGAGAGAAATCCATAAAGTATCTTCGGAAATACTTGCAACAGTAAACGCACGGTTGAAGTTTTGCGGTTCGGAGTTCCATTTTATGATCGCTTGAATAGGGACATCAACTTAAGTAGATTCTAATATTGTGGTTTAAAATTCTGTTTAGACTGCTTGGAGTCGCACCTCAACAGAAATACGTTGTTGTACGACTATTTCAATGTTGATTTGTTGTCTGCAATACATTTCTGGTATCTAATCAAAGCGCAAACAGTCGGCTCAGCAATAAATATTTGGTGTCTGACAGTGACTGTATATGCAAATCTTTTGCGAATTAATAGCCAGTACCAGCTGCCTACGTAAATAGTGCAAGCTTTGAATTGTAGGCTTTAAACAATTACTCACACTTGCCTCCTACATACAACGGTCAAGTAAGGGAGAATGTTTGAGTCTAAGCTAAAGGCGAATATTAGCCGAACCACCATAAGCGTCATTTACCGTAGCTAAACTAGGTGATCTAGTAAAAACTAGAATTAGTAGAATGCCTTGACTTTCAAACATAAGGTATCTATTCGTCTTTGTCTTGTGACCAGCCTGAGTTATAAACATGAAACAAATGATAACAACAAAACGCTTGACACAGGTTTCCTACCATAAAAATTGGCAGATATATTCCAAGTCTAGCACGATTTTAAATTTTGTCGCTGAACTATCTTGAATCTTATCAAACAGGGTAGGTATGGCACCAAGAGCCAAGAGACCATGGACGATAAAGCAACACAGCCAAAACAACAGCTCATTAACTGTAACCGCATATCAAGAACCAACGAACAAAATAACACAGTTTTTGCTATTCCCGCAAACAATACCACATTAATAGATTCCCCTTCAATTTTCTTAAAGTTTTTGTACTTTAATTTAAAATGTACGTGTTCTAACAGTAATAGCGAATGTAAATATTAGGAGACCTTAGGCTCTCAGGAAACTGCGGCATGCCTGGGAGGCTCGGACCGGTCCACAGTGACTCATACCGAACTGATTCATCGCGATCGAGTTAATTCGAGACAAATTCTTTGAGATTTCACTTAGTTTATGTGTGACTTTTTATTTGAATAACATGTTCAGTGAGATTTTTTGAATTCCACAATGCAGCCGACTAACAAAAAAGAATTAAGTAAATGTCAAATGCTGAATTTAATGTTTTGGCCAGGATTTGATTTAAAACGAAAGTTTTCCAATTATCAGGTAGCTGGGAGAAAAAAATCTTCCAATAAATGAGATATGGAGAGTGCCCTATCGTGGTCGCGGGTCTAATATGGTAGGTATTTATGCGTCGAAACCTAATTCCGCCAAGCCCGTTCCATCATCGGACCATCGGACGTACGACGATGCGCCACTGGCACATAATGGGCATCACACCAATACGCATAAAACGTTTTGGGAACACATTGTGTACCTACAGCTAAGGAGTGGAATCCCCTGCCTCAGTCTGTGTGTGTGTTTCCTGGGGATCTTTAAGTCAAGAGTGCATAGATTACTTTTAGGCAATCATGCTCCATCGTTGATCAAATCATTGTTTTCTATCAGGTGCGACTGTGGTCAAGCGCGGTACCAACTATTTAAAAAAAAAGTCTGGCGCGATTAACAGAGCTACAAAAATAACAAAGAAGACTTTCTCTACTGCTTCTCTATTTCTCGTATTTCAGAAGGTATTAAAGGACGAGTATATCATACCTTCATATCCAGGTATCATAGGATGCTTGTACACAGGATCTCCATTTCGAAATCTGGCGTTGACGACATCGATGTCAGTTTGAGGCGGTCGATAGATCTGTTAAGATGAAAAATATAATTTGATTCATAATGTTTGTTTCTAATTCTTCTTTCTTTTTCTTCTTCTTAGATCTGAATTGGCGCGTAGATGGATAGAGAGGGAGGGCAAAGAAAAGATGGATGGATTGTTTGAGGAGCGATATGAAAGAAAACGAAGTTAGTGGTAGATAAACCTGTTGCGCCGACCCCAAGTAATATGGGATGAGGGCAGGAAGAAGAAGAAGAATGTTTATTTCTAATCATGTCTTCTGCTTCTGTCGGTACCTAGCTACTTCTTTTGGTTTTGAGTATGTGTAGGAGTATTTTACAATATCATATCTTAGAAATTTTTCCCATTCATTTTTGTTAACAGTAAATATGTCTATTTTTTATCCAAATTTAACTAGCCATGATTATCGATCAGAAAATCGATACAATATAGATACCATAATTATCTCCCCTATTATTGATTTGAAAACCTTTCCATGAGATAAGGCACTTCAAAAACCATGTAGCAGATACCTATATATGGCCTTGTAACAGGCAAGTACATAAGAGATTAGATACACCCACACAGTTTTGCAACGGTAATAAATTGATAAGAGATTAAGTAGGGTTAATTGAATGCACACGTTTTATGCTGCGGCCAGACTATGCTCCTCGCGCTGCTCATCGCTCTGCTCCTCGCGCTGCCGTGATTTGCCGCGATGTTGCTCTCTCTCTCTCGCGCGCAAAGACCGACAAGATAGGGAGCAGTGGGCAGGACGAGGAGCATGACGAGTGGCATGACGAGTAACGTGGCCACACTATGTCTCTGCCTCCTTTCCTCGTTACTTCCCATGCTACTCGTCGAGTGTGTGGCCGCGGCATTAGGGAGGAAGGGGAGGAGGGGATAATTTATCTGAAAAACGCGTCAGTCGTCTACCTGTCGTCATAAATCAACCGTCATTATTTAGTTTGATATGACGTAGGTTGCAGGCTTTCGGTAGCTCGGGTCGCTTGTCCAAAAGATGGTAGGTAAGGTCGAACGAAACGTAACAGATCTAATCGACCCAGGACAGATGAAATGGCGACAGGTCACTGGAACAACTTGTGTTGTGACTCTGGATGCCCCTCAATTTGAAGGATATTATTACAAACGGGTTTACGTTAGGTACCGTTTAAAAAAAAGGTAATACTCTTCAGCCGTAAAGGACAAACGCTATTTCTATTTCAACGAGGGTTGAGCAGTATTTGAGATATTTGAGGTACGAGACATGAAGTAAACAACGTACGAGATGAAGAATAGAAGACGACTGTCTGGATGAGTAGGATGGATGTATGAGGAGTATGAGAAGTAGGAGTAACATATCGGCACTCTGATAGTAATGTATCATAAGTTGAAATTGGCAGGTATCAGAGTACGCAAAGCACTCGATTCAGGAGTGGAGTTGCGAACCAGCTCTATCGATTTATAGGAATGGGGGAATTACATTGCGCACCTACCTAAATACTATTCTGAGCACTTGAGGAAAAATCAATGCTAATTAAGAGGTTTTGTGATAAGAACCGTACTTAAGTTATGAATAATTTTACGATTAGTTTATTTGCATTTTGTTTTTGTTTGGGCAGATGTTACCGCTGCGTGTCTGATGCAGTCAATTAAGTTTCTTCTAAATTGTTCATAATATCATAATTTTTTCCTCGTGTCATCTAATCCTGTTTCTAGAGAAAGCAGACATAGTTGTCTTCAAAGTCAATGCGTTTATTGCGAACTAAAGGCCGGCGACCACTGCCGGCATGGCATGGCATGGCACAGCAGATTCTGCTGCGGTATCCCGCGGCGTTCCGTGGCATGCTGTGGCATGGCAGGTTGTGCTTTAGCATGCCGTGTCATGCCACAGCATCCCGCTGCACGTCGGAGCATCGTCGTATCGAAACAAAGTAACACGAACTCTAAACTGATTGAAATAAGATTTTATATAACTTGATTTGTAATAAAATCCTTTGTTAGAACAAGAGGCAGTGACAGGCTTTTACTGACTAAGCCTATTGGTGTACCTTCAGCTGGACTTAGCGTTTCAGGTTCACGGTAACCCTTTTTTTTTAATTATATAAGCTAGTGCTTGACTGCGATCCCACCTGATGGTAAGCAGTGATGCAATCTTTCAAACAACCCCTCAAAAAGTGACTAACCTGAAAGTCGTCAGCCGTTCGATCGGATAGTACAAGCCTCTCTGAATGCTGGACGCTGGGATCCAGGAGAATCTTGTGCGTGGTCGAGCCATATGTGTCGCCTATTCGGTACTTGTACTCGGGGCAGTGACCTGTGTACCTGCAAACCAGTGGAATGGTAAAATTATTGCTTTAGATTTAGCAGACAGTAATTGGATGGATGATTGAGTGAGGAGTGATATGAGAGAAGAGGGAGTTAGTGATAGTGTGACGGGTGACAGGGCAGAATGGAAGAAACAACGTGTAGCGCCGACCCCAGCTAACATGAGACAAGGACGGAAAGATGACGATCAAGAGATGTGTGGTAGACTTCACCCTGTCTTCGAAGAGACCCAACTAGGTTTGTAGGTTTCCCTCATCGATTTCACACAACATGGCACGGTTAAACAGATTAATGGACTGACCATTACTTACTATCTCAACATTAAAAATTTACTAAAAAACGATCATTTACGAAACCTTCAAACACGCTCCAGAAATAGGTACCTACCCATACAACACGAGATCATTTATCATTTTTGGACACGCGACACGACCAACGCAATGTCCTAAATATGTAAATTGTCACCAAGAAATATAACAGAACGAGAGTTACCTAACGATCCTTTTAAGTGAATTCGTACAAACGGACACACGGTTCATCAATAAAATATATTTGTAACATGCTCTTGACAAGGTGAAATATGTGGCGTCAAAAGTAAACCAGTGTTGTTACATCACTGGCGCCAATTTGGTAACTATCGTAACGTTGGTGAAAAACGGCCAGACGGTCTTACTAAGTTTAATTTCGTCATACGCAAATGCAAGGCAGTTTGTATTCTTGGCGACGCGAGCCCTTTTTTGGACCTTAAATCTTATGAAAGGAATTTACGAAGTGTAATCGTAAATTAAAATATTGAAATATGGACATGTGACATTGGAGTCTTGTCTGCTAAATGTCGTGTGGATGCTGATATACACGGCTTGGTTTGGGTAGTTGCTATGCAAAATTAACGGAATATGTGCAGATATGACCATGAATATGATATCATGATAACCTACTACATTGTACACTTAACTGACCCTAAACTAGGTACCTAGGTAGTAAATACTAGGTCATGAATCTTTGAGACTAACTTTAAGCTCATTTCACACTACGCTATAATATAATAGCATATGTAGAGAGTTCATAGCTTAACAATATCGCTCGCTATAAGAACACGTAGTGTGAAACACGGAAATGAGCTTTAACGAGCCAAAGGGAATTTCAATTATGTATTAACTATACCGCTCTCTAACTTGCTGTAACTTGACTGTTTGACGACAATGCTTATGTAAAGAGAAGGGCAAGTAATTAGAGCTGTCCTAATGACCACAGTGGGTTTCCCAAAGATTGATTAAACACACTAACCCTGGTATGTAATGGGGCTGGGCTATGCTGACTAAATCCAAAGCCATGTTGTGTAATTTATTGTTCTACCGGAAAAGGATCAACTCATAATTTCCACATAAAAGCCGGATAATTGTTACTGACGCTAAAATTTAATAAACACCACACATTTGTTGATTTTGGTCTTTTGATTAGGTTTGACGTGAAATTTTGACATCGTTGGCATTGTTGTTTTAATTGTCCTGGCGATTGTTGTGATGGCCAGTGCGTTAGAGCCACCCCAAAAAGTTTTTTGAATCTGAAAACCAGTTATAAATATTTTTAGCGCAAAACCGTGCAATGGAGGCTGGTTTGTACAAAACCAATTGTAACAATAACATAACAGTAAGGTAGGTAATACTACCTAATTCCTAGTAGTTAAGCATCACAAATAAACAATTAAGTAAGCTTCCTAGTTGAAATACTACCTATTTTATGAAAATTGACTAAATAAGTGAAAATGTTCGTAAAATAATGCGGATAATATAAAATAATACAGAAAATTCGATGTTTGAAGGTTCAAAAAACTATTGGAATAAGTACCGTCAAAGAACCGACAACTTCAAAACAAAACAAGACTCGGGCGTTTCGGTGCCTGCGCAGGCTTCGGACTTCACCGGTCATCGTTCGTGCTCTTTCGCAATTCACTCGCTCGGACGTCGTTCTTTCGTTCATTTGTTCAGCCGCCATATTGAATGTAACCGCCGTCGCGGTCGGGTGTGTTTGGTGGCGCTCCGCGCAGTGACAGTCAGATAACGATGAAACCATAACTTTTTAAAACTTTGTGCTTCGAAGTGTTCCTGAAACATAATAATTCCAACAAACTGTGAAGTGTTCTTACATATTTACCTCAAAACAATATAGTTTCGTTATTTATAACTGATCCAGCGACTTGAAATGCATGCATTCCATCGAGACTGTTGAACTTTATTTTTTTTTCGTTCGGTGTACATTTTGATTCTTATCAAGTATTTTTTTTATAATTCATTCGTCGTGAACTATGGTTTTATATAAAGACAATATGTAATAAATATAACGTACATATTTATAGTGTTATGTGTTGATTAGACTGTGTTATCAAAGTTAGCAATAAAAGCTGATTAGGGATTGCCGAAATATTCAAGGTAAGGTCACTCAAGTAATGCACTAATCGTTAACAACATTAACTTTTCAGATAGAGAAAGAATTGTCTAGTGAGTGAGGAAATCGTTATTTAGTACGAAAACCAATGAGACTGAACTTTTGAACCCTCTGACCTACTTCACTTGAAATTTTCACTTTACCTGTGTTATGTTAACAATGAACCCCGAGGCTCTAGAACCTGGATAGAAGGAACAAGAGTGGGTTTTAGTCAGTAAAACTTGGACTCTCCGCACTCGATAAAAAAACCCGGATCGGAATTCATCCAATGACGGAATTCATCCAATGACTTCTGTCATTGGATGAATTCCCACCATAAAAAAAAATGTTTGGCCTGCGGGGTTGAAAGAGTTACCGTGGCTCTGGAACGCAAATAGCGACTGAAGGATCACGATCACGGGTGCGTCTTAGTCAGTAAAAATCTGACTCTCCCGTGTCATTTAATTACTTACCCAGTTACTCGGGTCTACTGGACACACCTAAAGACCATCAATATATAACTATTTTATATGATGGTTAACGTTACAGCTATAAACTTCTCGTAAATAAATCATTACCTGTTTTTACCGGTCACCTAAGAACCTCGATTTTTATTCAAATCAGCTTGATTGCAATCTGAATCAGTTATCTGAATTCATACCTATCGAAAATATTCAGAACTGTGGTTTTTTTGAGGACGTTTTGGAAGACTCCTAATGTAGCAAGAAGAAAGTAAAATCATAAGGACAGTTATAAAGACCAATATACTCTTTTTTGTATTTAATATATCTTGGGATCCTGGGGTCCAGGACAAAGGTCCAGAACCCCAAGATCTTTTTAAACATGCTTGAAACGAAATATTTGTTTTTTTGTACCTGACAGGTACAAACCTACCTCTCGTGCTTATTTTCAAAAACAACTTTCAAGTAAATAATTGATTATGATCTAATCTAAACGACTAGATATCGTAATCGAATAAGCAGATCAACTGTGACTTTTATTATACGTTGTAGATTATTAAGACCAACTGAAAAACCATACAGAATCATTGAAAACAGTAGCTATTGCACTACGTGTCGCGTTTGATACCATTTACGGAATTAATATGTATTTGTACGGTCTACAGATAGCCATTCCGGGTCTAGGTGCCTCGAAAATGTGAATTTTCATGTTTGTAAACGCATCAACGCACAAGACCTTAGAAACCCAACAACGCCGATACCCGCCAGGGCCACGAGAACTTTGAAAAGAGAAACCATGGCCCTGGAATGCAAAAGGCGACTAAAGACTGGCTGACTGGCTTTTATTCAGTAAAAGTCTTCTTCCTCTCGCTCCTTCTCCATCTCAGGAGAAGTCATTCACTAATCAAAAAGGAATCCACGATATGGGAGAATAGGAGAGTAGAGAAACGAATAAAAAAAGAAAGAAATAAAAAAAGATAAAAACGTTTTAGAAATTTAATTCACCAAACAATTTCAGTGTGTACAAAGAAGAAGACTTAACATGCATTTATCATTATAGCATCACCACAAGACTAGCCAGCCACAAAAAAAAACAGATAAAAAACTACAGTCTTGAGAATATTCGCGATGCTCTCGGAGATAAAGAGATAGAACCACTTTAACGAAAACGTTATCTGGGTTACCTATCGGCTATCAGTTTCATCATAACAGATGATGTTGTCCAATTTAGAAGGAATGTGAGTTTACGACAACATGTTAACACAAATGACCCAATAGATGTTGCTGTTGCCGTTACGGAAAATATTTTGGGCAATATCAAATTCTTTAACTCTGTTATTGAAATGATGTCCTTCATTGCGTTTGTTTGTTAACTTATTAATAATGATAAGATGAAATGAGGACGTCGTAGACTTCGCCACTATCAATCAGCCGAAAGACGTCCACTGCTGGACTTAGGCCTCCCGCGTCGCCACAACGGCCGGCCCTGTGCATCTCGCATCCATCGGATTCCCGCAACCGCAACATGATTTTGCGTGTCATCCTTTTGCAGGACCATAGTCCTCATCATCATCTGCCTAGCCTTTTCCCAATTATATTGGGGTCGGCTTCCAGTCAAGCCGGATTTAGCTGAATACCAGTATTTTACGAAGAGCGGCTGCCTACCAGACCTCCACAAGACCACAACCCATTAACTGGGGTAACACGATTTGCAGGACCATAGTAATCTAGTATAATCTTCTCTGTATCTATATTATACTACCGAAGCAAATACATTACGTAGACTTCAAATTTGACGAAAACCTAGACTGTATAGCAGCCCGTCTTTTCATGCAAATTCAGTAGATACAGTTTCTAATCAGCAATAGCTTAACTCGGAATGCACTTTCATTCGCAATTTCGTTTCTTGTTTATTTTCCCGTTCTACATCACGTTCTTTGTTAATCCTAACAGAATTTTCTTTAACAGATTTTTCGTTTCTGATTTTTTCTGAAGCTCTTCATCATTTGCACTAATGATTTCATCATCACTTAGTTTGCCTTCTTTTTTTTAAACACCATTTTAAATTTAAATTTCTACTGTGTTTTTCCTCTATTCTTCCATCTGCAATAAAAACAATCCTTTGTTATTCAAGATCTACAGCAGATTTTTGCAAATTGAGACCACAATGCCCCTATGATTCTCGTATACATATATGGAAATACCGTGACATTGAGCTAAATACTTTGTTTTTGAATGATAAATCAATTTGACGACCGAATTAATGCCAATTGATTTGATCAACGCATTCTGTAAATTATTTCTAGCTGGTTATTAGGAGGCTTTGACTAAAATACTAACAGGAAATACTAAAATTATGATAAACGAAGAAAGGCCACATCTGAACGTGGGCAGTCTTTGATATAAAAGTTAGTAGTAAGCCCGTTCTGTACATAAAATCGCCGTTACCCTCCCAATAAAAGATAACACGTTACCAAACAATGAAACAGGCACCCATTCAATCTCAAGTAAAACGTTTCAAAGGAATCCTGTTTGGTGGCCGCCGGCCGGGAGAAACAAAACCCCGCAACGACATCGTGGCGACGTCGTCGTTCAAACATCGGCGACCACCACCATCAAACATATCTCAACCTTAAAACCCTCCACATAAAGTACAACTTATAATATCAAACACTTGATAACATTCCTGCAAATCCCATTCTAGAAACTAGACGCTTCTTTGTTTTTGTTATTAGACTTGTGTACGCTGTAAATAACTACTGAACGGTTGTCCAAACCGCTTTCCAACTATCAACAGCGAGCATTTAAAAAAAGTCAGCTCCACTTGTATCTTCCAAATAGATTGGGTTGAGATAAAAACGGAAAGTATTCAAGTCCGTTTAATTCAAATTGTCTGTTAATAACGAAACTCAATTACTGATGATGTCGATATCCGAATTAACATAGGTCACGTTTTTTTCATAAAGCATAGAGCACATAATCGTTCAGAAATAGTTTTCCGCGTCCCCAGCAAGTTTCGGAGCAGACCGGTTTAGAGGAAGAGTCGGAACGGCCGTTTGCGATGTTAAAAAACTGGCTAAGTTCGAATTTGTGCCTTTTTGAGGGCTTTGTAGTCTCAACGAAACGGTGACAAAGAATGATTCAAGGATGTTTGATGAAGCTAACGGCTATTACACAAAAACACTAGTTTTGGTCAAGATTTACTAATATTTCACAAAGATGTCTTCTCATAACATAGATACCGGTCACTAAAGTCAATAAATTAAGATGTTGGGTGCGGAACTCTAAAAAGAAGACCCGTGTCGGCTGATATTCGAGGTCGCAACCCAATTGGGGACCAGTCGTTGGTCGCAGGTACGCTTTTGTAGTACACTTTCTCCCGTGCGTGACGCGCCCAGCCAGACATTTCACTGAAGACGTCTGCAGGTGCACAGCCAACCGGCGAACTCAATGGTAAACATGCGAATTTATGATTTGCGAATCATTTAATGATTCGCTAAAGTTACACTTTCACCCAAGAAAGCAGGGCGTAAAAATCAGAAGACTTTGCTTCTAATTACTGGACCATCACAAAAGTCGCACTCAAGCTACATTTGGAAACAATGTTGACACCGAATAAGTCACCAGTGTCACAGTGTCAACGCTTGTCTGCGATGAAAGAGACTGTAGACCTCTTGTTATAAGTGGGTTTTGAGAACAACATTCTAGACCACAGACGACGCGTCGGGTACCTATTAATAAAAAGATGTTTAATTCTAAATATCGTTGACCCATAAAACCTCAGATTCCGACATTCCTCTTCACAGGAAAGAATCACCATTATGATGCAAAATAAAACACGTGCTGCCTGGCGTTTTTAGACATCCTGCGATCATTAGAGGCGTTAATGGTGAGAATCTTATAAAAACTAGTCCAGTGAGTAAGAAACAATTGGCTACGTAACCATTTGTTCGTACTTTCGTTCGTAAAAACTGTGTGTTAACACGAATGGTTACAGCCACAAAGTATTCGAGAAGCAATTTGGCCAATCAATTATAAAGATTCCAATAGAAATCGTTATTTAAATTCGCCACGACTCGTTAACGAACAATTATTATCGACATGGTGACGAGTTTCTGACATCACTTTGGAAAATAACTTAGAGGAACATAGTTATGGAATCCACAAAAACAATATCGGTTACCTCAGCGTTCAATCATTTTGTGGAGAACATCAGATGGATTGCTTAGCTGTGTAAAGTAAGTTTCTAACCGTGACTCAGATTATTATTATTATGCAGATTTCCTTTGGTCATGCCTCATGTCTTTCAGGTGTGTGGAATTACCATTAAAAAAAGTTCAATAACATTCCGGCAATTCACTGAGCAAGTGTAGGACTATAAGTAAAGAAAATTTATGAGATATACTCGTAAGTATAATAATTATAATAGTAATCTGAGTTGGATCTGGGTGCCTTGTGTTCTCGTATGAAGTTTACATGTTTGTGAACACACAGGACCTACTCGTATTCATCGTTTAAATAAAAATCACTAACGGATCCAAAAAATATTATTAAAATCAAAGCAAAAGCATTAGCAACCATTCGAACCGGTCCAAGCCGATTTGATAAAGATATCAATAATAATCTGCAAATGTAGACTTAAATCAACGAGATACTCTCATTAGACCTGAATGGACTTGTGACAAAGATACAAGAAACTTTCATTGTCTTAGTAAAACAAGTTGCATCTTGTCCCAACAATGGTAGCCTTATCTAAGGTCTTGCCTTTCTTGGAATTGCATAAAAGACTATTGATGACGTGTAAAATTTCTCGGCTGCTTATCTACTGGTGATAATGAGAACAACCATTAAGTAGATAGTATTGAAATATCCCAAAATACATCCGGTTGTTACGTCCTCAGAGACTTTGTGGGATCTGTGTGGTTGAAAGAGGTGACAAATCTATTGAATTTTAAGGAAAACTTGATGCACGGATAATATTGTGTATGAGGAAAAAAAGTATGGAATGAAGTTACATATCTTCTATCATTCAGGTTTCAATATTCCTCAATTCTTATTGCACATCTGTTTAATATGACTAATTTGCTCTTCCATCATAAGCACGATATTATTAATCACATTTCTAAGTGTTTCCCATTTACACCAGATAATAAGCAGCTGATTCATCCTCTTCATGTTTTAATTTCATTCTTTGATGCACAGGGGCATCTACATCTACAAGACATGAAGCAACATTGCAAAGTGCTTCATTCATAGCGTATGTCTTACCTATTATACGAGGTGGTCTCTGTATAATTACGGTGTTGCAATTAGGGACGAGAGAGTGTTGCAAGCGTACTGAGCACTATGGCAATTTACATTATTATTTCTGCGTTTCGCTCTTTTGTTATTTTGTTTCGAAATGTGTGTTAGTTTGCCTTGGATTTTTAAATTAATTTAAAACTAAGAATTGATTTATGTTTGCAGCCGACAAAAGCAAAACTAACATTCATTCGTGGTGATATCAAACTATTCAGATTGGAATTCCTAGTTAAAAAAAATCAAAGCAGTTTTCTTCTAACGCACGAACCAGAGTCAGATAACTATACGCAAGTACGCACTCCTACGCATTCCACGTCACGCTTCCAAGCGTACTCAGCACAAATACATCAGAATCCCGTCCATAACACGTATTGTGCAACCAAAGTATCAATAATAACAAAAGCAAGGCCGGTCGGTGTTGAGTTACATCGGAATGTGTGTGAGACACTTTGTTCACTTGTTAAACCAATAATAGGGTTATCTGCCAAACAATTGTACCAAAAAAAACCTGAGAAATTCGAGCCTGAAATAAAGTGTTACGTAAAATCTACACCGCTATAACGATAGCGATAAGTTTTGATAGTTTAAGGAATTCCAAAGTTTTATGGTATTTTAACGAGCTGTTAGAGTATCGCTTACATTCGTGTTACATTGCATAACGCTGCACCTTATAATGCATGTAACGGTTATTTTAAATCCATGATCACCTAAAGGCCTTTGCATTACTTTGTCATTACACTGGCACTTGAGTTTTTCATGTTCATTCAATCAATCACCTCTGCTATGATGGCAGTTTACTGATGGTCATAGACCTTAAATTGCGACACCTCTCCCGGTTTACTGCCTTCCGCGTTTTGTTTACCTTAGCTGTGGTCTTTTTGTGATTCAAAATCAATTCCTTAAAAGTTCCTTGTGGCATTCGAACTTAAAGTTTAGCGAATACTTATTTAATTTTATACACAATCAAAATTACAGCTATTATATAGCAACGGTTACTGCAAAAATATGATATATTTGACACATTTCTTTCACTACCTACCTTCGCTTCAATTCTTAAGTATATTTATAACGTTTGAATCCCCAACCGGTCCTATGAGACCGCGCTGTTATTGTTTTACTATTGTGTCTCGTTTCGCGGGTATCTGAGTAACTACGTTTAGATTCAATTTAATCTGTGAAAATAGACTGTCTTCAACCCTACTAAAGTTTTGATAGAAGAATGTCGAAAACATGTGTCTTAGACATACCATACACGTTCCAAGTACCTTTATCTCATGGTCTAATCGATCACGATCTTGCGAAATACTTGTCCTATTCATGAATCGTGAATAACAATATGTAGCAAGTCTATTTTGATCTTTCTAACAATACACTTCCAACTTAATTTTCATATACATAGTTTACAATGATAGATTGCATATACGATAGTAGGAGCTCCAAGTTAGTCACTGCTAAAAATGAAGCGAAATATTATATTATCTTATCTCAGAATTAATATGACAAAGATAATTTTAATGCCGGCTTAATTGAAATTTAATTTTTAAGTAGTTGTTTTTACAATCAATCATGATACTTTTATAATTACTAACAAGATTCACACAGACATCGCGACTGCAAAAAGAAGAATTTCAACAGACTCCAAGCAAATTTATTATCTAAATAGTGCTATCACAGTTATCACAGCTTACATCTCGTTATCTTCACTGCACACTGTGAAGGTAGATCCACTTGTTAGTAGAATAATCGTGGAAATGCGGGTGGACTGACATTGTAAGATATTTTTCCTCTTACAATGAAAATCGTGCGCGTGACAGGCTCTTTTGTAGTAACATGACAAGCGCACTGCATGTTACTGACATTTGCTCGTAATGATACTATAACAATACATAATCTTGCAGAATGAAATGATATTTAAAAACCTAGTATTGTCACCAAGTAGAGTTGAAATGCTAATGAAAATTTTCACTCATACTTTTAGTAAATTATAGCTGAGCTCGTGACTAATAACAGTCACACAACGGGACTGACGGATGACGGGGAATGAGTAGATTGCCGTTTAGTCGTCTGCTAAGGACCAAGCCTGAGTCAATGGTGCGAAGTGTATAACTTATGCCTTAGAGAGATGTTAGCAAAACTGAAGGGCCTAGTAGCTAGTAGGGCTAGGGGCTGCAGAAACGCTTCAAACAGTGACCCGGGGCCTCCGAACGCAAATAATTTCTGATAATGTGTGTCGGAATTGCATTACTTATTCCGCCAAGTCCGATCCATCAGATGAAATAGTGGTCAAACATGAGCCTATTAAAAAAAAAAGATTTATTGTATTCTAATTTATGTATGAGTACCAATTGATGTCAGTACACAGTAATCAAAGTAACTGCTTCTAAAATACCCGTTTACTTATTCTAATTAAAAATCATTAGTCATCCTTAATGGGGTCAACATAAACCATAAAATGAAATGTCGATTGATTTGCTAGTCATTATAAAATGCACGTATCTATTAATGTTAGTTACACTAACATGTTAATTGATTCCGCCATTAAAACTATCTTCCGATCGAACATCGTCTTCTGATTGTTTCATTATCGTAGATATGAAGATATAATATATTTACATCGAAATTAAATTGATTTTGATCGATGTAAGAGATAATATTGTTTTTTGGGGTTCCGTGTCTCTGTCCACAAAAACGGAACTCTTATAGAATTTATTTGTTATCCGTCTGACAAACCCCTTTTTCTCAGGAACGTGTGGAAGATATAAGCTGAAATTAATATAAATACTCCAATCCTTTTGGCGCAGTGAAAAAATATAACTTCTAAGTCAATGAAATCTAAAGATATGCCCGTTTTGACTCTTATTTTGACACGATCAAGGAAAACAAAATCTATAGGTGGTATTTTCCGTTGACCTAGAATCCTGACAAGGTGTAAGGTCTCATTGGAAAAAGTCAGAAAACCGTTGTAAATAAATCACAAAACAATTTTTTCAATTTTTTTTTTTTAGGTTTCGAGTAAAACGAAAGAATCGATTCAAAAATTGAACTATTTATACGGTACCTAACATGTAAGTTTCTAGGGAACCCTGTATGATGACTGATGACTCAAACTTGACCAGATTTGGTTTTAAAGACCACAAACTTCTGAGATCATGTTTGTGGTAATTCTGAAAATGTTTGCTGTTTAGCTTTATCGTTTTCCTGGTATCCATTAAACATAATACTGCCAATTTACCTCACAATTATTATTGTTAAGTCTGAGAAAATTATGACAAAGTCCAGAAACAGTCCTAATTCCAGCTTTTTTTGTGGAAGACAATCATCAGAATGACTTCTCCCACTCTTGGGCGCAGCGGGAGGGCGTGTCAGACTCTTACTGACTAAACCCCACCCCGTTCCTTCGTTGCCTAATTCCAGCTGCAGGCAATTTGCCGAAGAATATATTGTAGTGTACTTAATGGTTGAATTTCCCACGGGAGTCGCGAGATGCGACCATATAATTATGACAGGTATTCGTATTATCAGAGAACCATCTGCACCTGTGAACTTATACGAATTATTTATAGTAACGTTTACCGTTGCGGATAATGCGATAAGCGCTTATTAACCTTATTTTAAATATTAATAGGTGAAGTAGAATATCCGAGTTGAATTTTTCCACTGACAGTGTGTTTGAGAGTCTGTATTTCGAATGTTTATTTACCTTTTTTTGGCGTGGAAATTCATCAAATAACTTGTCCCGCTCTGGGCTCGGAAGGGAGTTTCAGACTTTTACTGAGTAAAACCCACAGTATTCTTTCAGATGCTTTTTACGTTGCAGGTCCACGGTGATTCTTTCGAACCATCCAGTAGCTCAAAAAGATAAATCTTAATTATTATTTTTTAATTAAGAGAATCATCCAATGAGCTCTCCTGTTCTAGGGTGGAACGAGAGAGCATGTCAGACTTTTACTAACATAAAACCACCCATATTCTTCAGTTACCCGCTGCGTTCTGAGACCACGGATAAAAATTCCGCACTTGTTGGTCAATTTTGGTATCAATTTTGCTGACATCTCTTAGAACCGCGCGTGGAACACAAAACACCAATATTTCACGTTACCTAACTCATAATTACTAATCGAGAATTAAGATTACATGAAAACAGATTACCTCATACAGCAGTCGTTTCAATTTGTTGATCGCAATCACCAGTTGCTTGTTATAACCATTTTCTAACTAATAAACCAAATGCTAACTAGGTTTCACGCTAACAAGTCTGTTCTACGGCAATTACTGCAGCTTGATATTGTTTATACGAAGTAATCTAGTTGCAATTAAGATAAGTGTTAATAGAGCTTACTTCTAGTTGTAAGATAGTAAAAACTTTATTAACTGCAAGAATGTAGATGCTATGGCCGTCCTAGGCATTGACAAAGAAACTGCAAGAGCTGCAGGATTATTCCAAGGAGTTAATGTAGTCCGGAACCGCAAAAATGTATCTAAAAGAACACAGGTGGGTTTTAGTCAGTGAAAGTCTGACACTCCCTCTCACTCCACCCAGAGCAGGAGGTCAATAGTTGATTGATGATTTGAAAAAGGTGTGGACAAAATCGTGATTCATAAATACTTGATGGATAGTTCCCAATATGGACGAATCAGAGTCGTTTATAATTTTGCCCAAGGTATAATATTGTCGTAAAAAGGCCACTTTCCATCTTTGTTGGCTTCAGCTTACAAAATAAGCGTGAGTAGTTCACGAGGCCTTGGAGCATAGTAACTGGAACACAAATCTAATTTGCGTACGCCCCGCGAAGCTTTGCAAATGCATTGTTGGAATTTTGAAATTCTTAACAAAAAAAATTACGTAAACAGAAAACAAAATTAAGATATTCGAATAATTGGATTATCGTGACCACTGGCGCAGGCGTTATTTAAAGAAAACGTTTAAAAGATACCATTGTGTGACGTAACATCAAAATATTTGCCTAATTGCCCTATTATATTTGCGTCACCCTTACAGCCAACAACGTCGTATAAACGTTTATTTATTCAAGCTATTATAACAAAGTTGAAACCATAAAGGCCAGTCCATTTTTCTGGTTCATGACGTCACCGCAGCTGTGCAAACTTGGGTTTTACACAAGTCTACTGCATGAAGGCAACACGTAGGTGTTTCAAATGCAAAGATTCGCTTCAATGTCTTTGTTAACATTGCTCTTTTTTGCCTCGTATGAAAAAAGGAGCATAAAATAAAACCTGAAAACGTACGATGATTCTCATTTCATGGCGTCATGCGCATTCAAATTAACATATAGCACAAAGACAAAACGAGGATATAAGTATACAGACATATATTATGCATTCAAAGTAAAAAACGGGTCTTTAAGTCAAGAGTAAATAGGTTACTTCTAGGTAAGCATACTCCATAATCGGCCGCATCATCGCTTACTATCAGGTGAAACAGTGATCTAGCCATGCAACATAAAAAAAACTAATCCAAGAAACGATTAAATGTCGTATTTCAAATTAACATTACCCGAACGCTTTAACGATTCTAATACCTAAAGAGAAATGGCCGAAGCCCTTTTGCGATCGGAGAAGTACTGCTAACTAATCGTACTTTGGTAACTAGGCGATGTTCAATGCTCGTAGAATCCGTAATGGTGTACGAGAGTCGGCATGCCAGCGAGCCCGCCATAAAGGCAACAACGTATGACCCGTTTTCACATGTATGGATATCCGGTTAGCTTATGGCCAAGAATAATGGGTGCATTTTAATGATAAATAGGAAAGGAATACTGATCGCATTCTTTTGTAACAACCAGACAATGATCTTCAAAGTAAAAAAGTGACTCCATGTAAAACTAATGCTGTAGTGGACAGCCCACAATTCGTCATGAATAACGGTACCCAACTACCCAAGCTAATAGAAGTTAAAGGTTTTAACTACACAGATTTCGATGTGAGTTATGATTTACTTGGTTATATTATTGTCGAACAAAGCAAAACGACTGTTTTTACGATCGACAATGTGTTTGTGCAGTAAAACAGTAGTCAAGTTATCGCAAAACAAAACTTTATCGAAGGTAATAGATACATACATATGTTTAATTCTTGTTAGGATTTAACTGTGAACTAAAATAAAATAGCGGATGTAGAATAGGAAAGAACCGAAAGCGACATTATTGTATTTAAACCTGTTAAAACGCAGTCGGAGATCGTTATTTTCGTTAACGAGACATCTATGGAAACTTGTTTCTTTGAGTTCAAAGCTATATTGTAGTTTTCTGACGGAAACGCTCTAAAAACATATTTCGCTTTATTGATTATACTATAATTTAAATAATTTCATTTCCTTTTGTCTTTTTCTTGCCTCAAGAATTCATATCTATTTTTTTACTGGACTAGGTTCAAAATAATAATAACATTCGATTCGATCAGAATTTGTAAAAACTTCTCATTACAGTTTCCAATTCTCAAACGCTCGTCCAAAATTCGTCTTTTTCGTTGTTCATTTACAATTCTTTCTTCTCAGGAACCTTGTTAAAAATAACTGTCAACTAAATTAGTGTAACAAATCCTGTTGAGATGTTGAAAAAAACGTGTCAGACTAAACTAAAACTCGTTAAAACTGCCATGTTTTAAAATAATGTCCTGTTGTTATGTTGTCTTGTAGTTGTTACATTTCTGGCGCTTTTTGTTTCCGCTTTTTGTTCTTTAATGATAATTGTTTATTAATTACAATCTATATTGGTGGTATTGCTAACAGTCTCTCTTGTGGTATTCATTCCATTACTCATAACAACTGATTCCGAAGCTTTTTCTATTTCGTGTCAATACTTTCACTGTTCTTCCTGTAGAAATATTTCCATAGTAATGTTGGTATCAAGAGTAGTATCAACACCATGGTGTGAATTGTGTTAAATAGTATTGTACACATACCATGGGCTGTGTGAAACTTTAGAGTTCGAAATGTCTTGATGTCAAATTTTTTAATAGGTCCATAATAGATCTTCTTAAATTGTTTTTTTACCTTTTAGCATGTTAATATTATTTACAGTTATTTACTTCACCTACCAAGGTAAGAATAACTTGTTTTGTAGACAATTGTACTTTTTGCATTGCAGTCTCCCACAGTGCCATTATTAGAAGATGTCCAGCATGTAATAGACCTATCATTCTTTAACAGGTAGCAATATTTGTACATCCTTTTCAAAAGAAGTGTGTCAAACGGCCTTATTTTTTACATCACTTTTTATTTAATTTTGCGCGACAAAACGCAATATTAAATACGAAAGTTAAACCTCACAAAGGAGCATCGGAAATATGTGTGGAATGCCCAAGTCATGGCCCAGGTAACCGGGAAGACCACGGGCCAACAAACAGGTTTCGCTCCAAACCTTTTTTACCAACAATCCGACTAATTTATTAGTTAAACTGCCATTAAAGTTATGGCGACTTTTAATAGCTGTCTCGGCGTTTAATTAGGGGTGAAATTGTCAACATGTGTGACATCTTTATCGTCTTTT
Source organism: Mythimna separata (assembly GCA_030763345.1). Lineage (NCBI taxonomy): Eukaryota > Metazoa > Arthropoda > Insecta > Lepidoptera > Noctuidae > Mythimna > Mythimna separata. The sequence goes on along the minus strand of CM061173.1, from coordinate 4,496,978 downwards.
AAATAGTGATTGTGGGTTCATCACCTTTATAATTTATAGTTTTGACACGTGCTTCTCTTTTAGTGCATTGCTTAACCTTCGTGGTGTTAATAGTTATGGTTTTATTAGGTCTAGTTGCAATAAAGACGATGACAATGATTTATTATGTGCAGAAATTAATGATATTCTTGAAGTTGTCTCTTGTAACTGAGATAATATAGCACCATGACAATATATTATGTTTTCAATCACCATTTTGGATAGTTTGAATATAAAGTAATCTACATATCCAATGTTTTGCAACCGACCACTTGTCAAAAGCAAATGGTCCTAAATTGAATAGGTGGCCATTTAATTCAAACCGAATCCGGATTAAATATGTATGGTTGTTGCCACAATAAAACAACAAATCAAGTAACAAAGTGCTCGATAAATCTTAATAAGGCAAAAGTCGTGACTGGCCTATTTGTGCTCAAGGTGTACGAACCGAATCGAATGGACAGCCATTTTTGACAACGTCCTGGACTTAAAAATCTTCAAGGGTAACTACACACATGCAGTAAAGTTTCTTTAGACGTGCCGATCGTGACCTAGGCATTTGCTTTTCAATCGCAAGTAATGCAGCCTCGACTGGCATCAAGTTGATCAGATAGACAGGTCAAATATATCTGTCGCCAGGTATACGTATTGCTTCAGCCAACATAAATCACTGGTGAAATGTGGTCTATCTTAAATGTCACAGTTTTTTTTGCCAGATCTTTATCTACATAGATGGTAGACCGCACACGACGATGCGCGACGTAGGGAATGGAACATTATTATGCGTAAATGTTCCCCGTGCCCATAGAGAGATACGGGCAACATTAATAAAACTTAGTTTAAGTTAAAGCTGTACGGGTATGATAAAGGTGTAGTTTGTGATAACGGTGCGGGTGTGGTTACCAGTGGACCTTGCGAAAATGAATGTGGGTGTAAAATTTCAAATACAACAGCAGAGGAATGCAGTCCCTTTGAGATTACTGGGAGCATTCATGCGGATCAAAATACGTGGGCGACGTTTTTTGCTCGACAAGTAATGCCGCCAACTTGTCCGTCGAGACGGATCTCATTGCGGAACTAGATGTAACGCAGTTATGAGAGCAGCGATAATGAGATGCTGTGTTGACAAGTCAAACATCACATCGGAAACAGACAATCAGATAAGACATGTACGAGTACAAGTTGCATTACGTAAGGAATCCGAACCGATTCCTTTTAATTTTAACCGCCATTTAAATTCCAGGCAATAAGTTCGAAAATATCATAAGCACTATATCCAGTTCGCAAACGGAGCCGAACACGAGCACTTTAATAAGCGCAATTAACGTTTACGACCGAAAATTAGATATTGCGGAAACTGCTTGATATTTTTTATCTCGCACCTGACCTCCGTGGTCATTGAACTTGAAGCTTTAGGCTTGACGAAAATATCACGTAGATCGAACGGCGCAGCGTCACGCGCCGCCGCGTGTTCTCCAAGAAAATGACCAGTCAATCACTTAGCATCATTGGAGAAAGAAATAAGCGAACCAGAAAATTGCTCCCGATCTACTCTGGCGTTGCGTGTTCAGAAACCATCTTGTTAATAAAAGGGCCTCATCACAATGTTGGTCAGCTGCCGTACTTGTTGCCGCTGCAGTTTTTCAAGAATGCGTTCGAGCATGATTTCATTTCTCTCTTTATGTAACGCGGACTTTACGGCTTTTGTAATAAGTGGTATTCGCTTATCAGCACTGACGTGGTTTTATTGTTAGTTTCCACTGGCTAATGTTTGTCGCAAGACCATAACACTTGAAGTAAATAATCTTTATAAATTCTTCCCGATTCGGGATGGTGAATTTGTTTAATGGCCTTGATGGTATCAAATTACGAATTGAACGGTTTATCCTTATGTGCTTCGGGAGTTTCGTCTTTATGTCCGTTTAGTGCAGATGTTATACCTCAGTGCTGAGACACCGTTAAGCTACAAATTTTGATATTCTTGCGTGTATTGCGTGTTTCACTAGCATTAATTTGTTGTCGTTGCGTGCTGTTCCAGCCGATTGGCTGCGCCGCCGCTTGGCTGGTCCGAGTGGACCTGCAGCCTCAGAAGGAACTACCTACGCTCATCTGCATATCCAGTTAGTTAATGTTTACGGTAGATGCGTCGGTATTTGGGACGTTTGAACTTTCTTTTGTCAGTTAATTTGCTGCCGAATTAGCTACCGTATTGTTGTTTTCATCACTTCTCGATTCGTTTCTTGCGAATTGATTTTAGTTGTGGTTTAATAGTATTAAACTGTAGTACTTTTACAGTTCTTATTTGCATTTTTTTCTTCGTTTGCTGCGATTGGTATTAGAGAACCGCCATTTATCTTAATATGGATCATTTCCTTCAATTTCTCGTCTAGAGTGCTATGCAAATCGACTTCCTCTACGAAATATAGTAAAGAAATCGTCGCTACGCGTATTTCCTGTCGCTTCGCCTTGCTAATCACTAATCATTGAATCAATATGCATTTTACGGGCTTGCGTGTACGTTTCAGTTTCCTGAAAAAGTGGGACATTATCATATTTATATAAAGTGTGGTAGTGGTCAGGGCTCAGTTCTGTTCGTGACCGCATGACTGTTGTTTGCGGAATCAGTAAAAGGGAAATGTGGAATTGGAGATTCGGAAATCGGAAATGTTAGTGTTGTTTTTAATTCTTTGTTATACCTATATTCTTGTGAAAAAAAATCTGTGCAGTGTTGTGGTGGAGGATTATCTTGTTCTTCTGGTACTTGTGATGGTTGACACAACAATAAGATCAATGTGTGTTACAAATTCAATGAAATCAAAAACTTTTATTTCAAATAGACCATTTTCAGGCACGTTGAATTTTTTAAATGTCGGTTAGTCAAAAAAAAGTGAAGCTAAATTACTCGTTCTATAGCCGAGATCTATGTTGGGAGGCACGTGCAAGAAACTCCATGGACACTCTTAAATTATATTATGAGTTACATATATAATTTTGGTTACATATTTTTTGTCGCTTCTACTTTATTTTTATTTGTTACTTGCCTGTTTGTATGACAACACGATAAGTATACTATCAAGTTTCTTTATTTTGTCAATTTTATCAGATCAAACTCCATCATCAATTTCTTGATTCATAAAGGTTTCATAATCGTCTTTTTCTTCCATTTTATTATTCTGATTTCCGAAACATGTAGTTACTTTCTAAGCAACAAAATGAATTACGATTAAAGGAAAGTTTAATTACTTCCATCTTGAAAGTAGATGTTTTGGTCATTTCTTACCTTATTGTATAATCCGTTTAAACAGTACTAACCCGAGGTATGTAGAGCTACATACCGTTGCGTTCTGCGATAACGTATCGATTTATCGAGAGTAATACATCACGTTGCTTTGTATAGTATTTTCTAGCAATACTGTAACAATAGCATTCCAATTGCAACTATGAAAATCTTATTAAAATTCATAATCATTAAAAGAAACATTTTGCATGCCCTGGCTATTGTTATGGTTTTCTGGTTTAACGTTTAATTGTTAGTAACTATTTTGTATTATTTGTTGTTCTTATCGATTCACGTATATATTTAACGTTTTGAATGTTTCTATGTCGTCTGATTTCTATAATCTCATTTCATTTCTAGACATGTGTCTTAAACCACAGATACTTATATAAGTAATGTATAATATCCTAATATCCTTACAACATTTTGCGTGTTTCCAACATTATCATTTCTTAACCCATGTTGGAGCAAATGGCCACGCTAACCTATTTGCCTACAAATCCCACGCAGCACAATGTACCGTCAATATAGTTCGTTTAATTGTCGGCGCAAGCGCAAAGTTCTCATACGTAAAGCATTGTTTTACGCACGAGTTTCTTTACTATGTGAAGGACGGTAAGCAGTTACTGCTGTTACGTTCCATTGAAGTTTGGTTGGCGTTGTTTCTTCAGGTCTCTCTTAGTGATTTACCAGGTTTTGAAGTTTTATCTTCTTCAACAGTCCTTTTCTTAAATAACTCTTTATTATCTTCTAATAAACCTTCCTAGTTTTAAGAAAAATAAGATCTGTTATTGTAATGTTTCTCTTTAGCATCTACTCCTTCAGTCTTGGTTGTATCGTGATCGCCTTCATTCTCACATCAAATTACTGCATACCCTGCATGCTGCATTAAATACGTCGCTTAAAAGGTGATATATCACAAATCTGTCATAACGATATCAACATTCCGTTCCATTCATTTGACTTTTACGATTCACTTTAGATTACCATCTCCAGCTTGCATAGGTTTTCTTTCAATTTCCACAACGTTAACGATTTAGTTTACATGCAAGTCGGCAACTAGTATTGGAGATAAGATTATTATGCAAAGATATGCTGTCTGGGTGGAAGGAAAGCAATCAAAGAATTCAAATTAGAAAGGTATAACACGATTGAGATTTACAACGAGTTTTGTCGGGTGATAGTAGACGCGATTCACTATCTAATGAATTCTCATCATAACAATGAGTTTCTTTGGAGTTCCTTGAATACTGCCTCCGTTTTATGACCCTCGAATAAAAACGCTTAAATATTCCACAGTGGCTACAGGATTTAAATTAGACCACAAAAGTTACTTGATCAATTCTCTAAAAAGATCTATTTTACTGTAGTCGGAATAAAAAACATAATCAAATTCTACAATAATGGTTACCACTTAAAAGCTGTTGTATTCTCTTTATTTAAGTAGAGTTCAATCTACGGAACCCTCAACACAGATTGTATTAACTTTAGCACTTTTTTATTCAATTCCCATTAGGTAACCATGGTCAACGCCCGGTAGCTTTGATTCATCAGGCTCAAGTTAAAGCCTATTATATAACTGTTTTTATTCGTTACCACAATCTTGACAATACTACTACAAACCATCAATTATCCTTATTCCCATAAGGTTAAGGTTGAAAATAAGAAGAGTAGAGAAGTCTGATCGAAAATGTGAATCATGCAGTAAGCACTATTTAAAATTCCTTAAACCGTTCGAAATTCGAAACTGGCGTATTTACGGTAAAGACTGTTTTATATGGCGGTCGTGCGCGGGCGCATACTTGTACGCATTCATTTCTATAGGCTTATGCTTCACCTAAGCGTTTTCCTACCGAGCTTTTCAAAGTCTGAAATTTTCAAGGCCTTTACATGAGTAAAAAGTCTATATCTTCACATATTATATTCTTCTTTTTCCTGCCCTTGTCTCATATTACTTGGAGTCGGCCCTACCCATTTTTTTCTTCTATTCTGTCCTGTCCACAATATCACCAACTCCCTTTTCTTTCATATCACTCCTCACACAATCCATCCATCTTTTCTTTGGCCTCGGTAACATGCGCTTCCTTTAAATGAGTCACCACATTATTTTACTATATCTAGCTATAACTACTTATGAAAGGGTTTGTGCATAAAACTTAAGCTTCTGAAACCTGAGGCTAACCAGTAACCAGTTTCCTACGTCATTCATACACAGTAGCCCTTCTCATGAACTTAAACAAGAATAGTTTCGCATCCAAATATGGCGACGACAATTCTTAAGAAAATGACTCAATTGCAGCCTGAGAACTTTGTACCTAAGAATAACGGTGGAATAGTTCTACTCGTTGATTTCACACAATGACATGACAGTAAATATTTCTACAATGCTCCACTTTGTTCATATGAACTTTCCAAATATGGCGTGGATTATCTCGACTAACGTTATGATTGAGATTAGCTTGTTGCTTAATCGGTTTTACTAAACATGTCTGCTTTATGAGGATTTGGGGTTATTGACTTTGTGTAATTATGACATTCTGGCTGCATTACCGTCGGTTAGGTGGAGAACACTTATTTATACCTACTTCATTTCTGAAATCCCCAGATAGACCACTAATCGATTCGACAGAGATGAAATTGTTTTTTTTTTTTTTTTTTTAAATTGTATAAGCTAGTGCTTGACTGCGATCCCACCTGATGGTAAGCAGTGATGCAATCTTAGATGGTGAGGCGCACTAGTTTATTAAGAGCCTATTCACTCTAGCCTTGAAGACACCCAAATTATAATTGGACGGGAAGACCGCAGCAGGCAAACTATTCCAGTCCTTCGATGTACGCGGTATAAACGACGAAGCGAAGCGTTTAGTCCGGACCGTAGAGGTTTCAACAACAAAAGGATAGACATTCGCCGTACGACGGCTTGTCCGATGGAAAAAGCGGGATGGCGGAATCAATTCGTGTAATTCCTGCGCACACTCTCCGAAATGCATCCTGTAGAATACCGAAAGGCTGGCTACCCTACGCCTGTGCGCAAGGCTTTGTAGGTTGGAGTTAACTAAATCTGGATCTCCAATTAGCCTCTTCGCACGCCTTTCCACTGAGTCCAAAGTTGCCAGGTGGCATTTTGCAGCTCCAGCCCATATGTGGCTGCAGTACTCCACACACGATCCTTTGTATAGCTGTGTTTACAGAAATGCAATATGTCAAGATAGGACAAATTAATATTAAAGTACCATTAAAAAAAAAAAAATTAAGAATATTCTTAGCAACGTGGCAACAAGAATTGAGGATAATCTTTAAGCAAAAACGATTAACGATAATATTGATGTTAGTGAAATCAAAAATAAAAATCTGCTTACAATAATTGAAGAAGGAAGTGATGAAGCAAATAAACGTTCTAATAATAAATATTTGTGCGGATTCAAATTTCGCTTAAACTGAAAACTTTATTTTACGAATATTTCTGATGATTCGTTGCAATCAATTGGTCATGTGTTTGTTCAATAGAATGAAATTTCATTGAAGTTTGGAATTTCTAATCTCATTGATAAAAGAAATCCAGAATAATCTTTCTTATCGTGCCAAAAGTTATCAGCATCCTTTTGAAGAAGGTATTGCGATGACAAAATCGAATTTAGAACTTATCTTAGTAGTATTTGTATAGTATTTCTATGGTCTTTGAGTATTTCGAAACCATGGAGTTGATAACTGACGTAGATCTTCAGATCTACAGATATCAGTAAAGTTGATATGGTTTACAACATAATATATGAAAATCTCAAATCAAGCCAATCATTGGGACGTTTGGGAATTAAGCAAACTAAGACATTTTTGGCAAGTACTTCTAAGTGTAAAATTCGCCAATTCAAACACTGATAAACTACGAGCATAAATCAAACACTTCGTTAACCACCGTTAAACCAAAACGTTATTTAAACAGGCATTAGCAAGGACGTTCTGTAAATAGAACGGCCGGTTTTAATAATAAACTTTATCTTGATTCAATCGAACTATATTAAAATACACAACACAATGAAATCATCTACATACTTCACCTTTACTATGGCTGCAACGATTGCACACAATGCCTCCGATATCGATCAAACGATCTACACTTAATTGATTCGATCCGTCCATCGATGTATCGATCTAGCTTATCTAAATTACTGGAGTCCTTGTTCAGTTTCAACACATCAGTTTAAAGTGGAGCAATGCAAAAAAAAAGGCAATGAGAATCAATGAGATACAAAAAAACACTGCAAACTTACGTAAGACCATAGTTTCTAATACCATTGCAATAAAATTTTACAATTTGCGTATCTGTCGATTACAAATCGATATAACGTGATCGATCCTCCCATCCTCACTCACATTATCGACGTTATTGCTCTCTAATGTTGAAGATAATGATCTATAGAAAATCTTACATGGATAACCTATTTTTAGAATTTTACGATACAATGAATATATTATAACGGTTTTGAATATGCTCGCAAAATGTGGTATTGCCTAATGTAGCACAACTGATTCATGTTTCTTGTGTTTGCAGGCTAACCAGTCATCGAAAATTCCGTCCGCATTGACAACGGAAGACCTTGGTAGTCCGCAGCTGACTTTGAACGCACAGTGCCACGCTGTCACTCGCAAGCGGTTCACCTACGACCCGATACGAACGTTGAGCCCGACTGAGAACCGACGAGGACGGTGGAGCCCAGGTGACTCGCACCCGTGTGATGTGCCGGCAACATCACATTGATGTGCAGGTAGACGTCACCTGATTCCCCACCACTCCTGGATGAGGCCGAACCATGAAGTTCTCAACTGGCTCCAGCTCGAGCAGTCTTGCCAGCGATTCGCTGTCGAGGAAGTCAACTCTATGCATCTACACGGAGGTCGATGCACCCACTATGCCGCAGCCTTGCGAAAGGGTAAGTCCTAAATACACTCAAACTCTTTTACATCATCAGCATATTAAACATTTTTAAGCCACCTTAGTAGGTGGCTACAAAATACCTTTTCCAATACTAGTTGCTTAAATTGTAGATATAATCGGCAATATGGCCAGAAAAATGAAAGTGCTCACCGATAAAGGTAATGTAACCTTAATGTTATGGGAGACCCAAGCATCTGAGCAATTTGCTTTCGATTTTCCACAGCCAAGTATAGTACATTAAAACTTTCAATTTCGGACAACGATAATAATAATATCGCATTAACAAAAACAATGCAAAAAGCCGCGCGTCCGGGTTGGAGAGTTCGGTGCGTTTGGTCCAGCCAGCCGAGAGAAAGTAGCATGTCATCTCTGGTACAGCGAGTCGCGAGCCACTCGGCCACCTGGCCACTGCCTTCAAACTTATTTTGCAACACCTTGAATATTTATTTTTTTCTCATTGTGTCCAGCCCTATTCGGTGCCTCAGGTCTTTTATGGCTCTCCAACAATAAATTCTCATTTAAATTTTAAAGACTGGCCTTGCTGCTTTTACTACGTAATTAATCCGCAAATACTTGATTTCTGTCTGACAGTTTCTTCCTTTTACGCAATGTCTAGGTACAAATTTAAGGTTATTATGAATTCACGATTCATGCTCAAATTATACAATTTAACGCTTACAGAAATTACGTGTGTAACAACATAGCTCAAGTGACAATAGTATCGAGATTTAATACGAAGTTGTTTGTTTACATATTACGTATTCTTTTCAACCTTGAATTACGGCTGAGCTTTATTTCGAAGTGATTCATCTCTAGATCACAAATGAATCGCGTTCTTGAAATTTGACATTCAGATGATTTACAATAAACCTTTGATTAATGACTGGTTCATCTCGAAATGATTGTATATTGGCTAATATCTTGTTATTGTTGTTGCTTATTTCGTTATTCGCGTCCGGACGATCGAAATATATTCATGGCGTCGTCTCAAGGTCTCTATTGTCTTAAATACCACATACGAAACGTTATTACACTTTGTTTCCACGCCTCTAACAGGTCATTTTACTTCACAATCTTTAGACTGTTCACTTGCATAAAAATAGTCGTTCGATCAACTTTCGAAATTATTGTTTAGCATTGCTTATACGTCTAACTAATCTCTAATTATGTCAACTGTAACTTCAATATCATTTCCATCTATTACGGCGATAATACCTCTTTACAAATTAATCTTACGTTGCATTTTTTTTTGTATTATATTAAGATTATCTTCTACGTAATACAGTGGTCGAGATTTCAATTACCTCATACGACACCCAGCCATCACTTTCGCTGTCAGCATGTGGGTGTTCAATCATCGTATCAGATCTATTATCTGGTATTTATTCATCGCCTATTGTTCTCTCAGTGGCTAATGAACTTTTACTGGATGAAAAGAAAGTATGTTCGCGATCACTTCTCTAAACTCACTCATTAAGAGTGAGTTTAGAGAAGTGATCGCTTGTAATGGACGTTATCGTTGTCATCGACTTGATGTTTATTGATGGTCGGTTTGTATTGTTTATAGCTTGGTTGCATACTGGCGTGACGTCACGAGTTTTTTGTGGTGTGTTGGTGAAATCGCATGCTGCTTACACAACTGTCACGATGGTGCCAGACACGACTGTGACCTAGGAGTGGCCAGGGGTTACACTCTTGACCTCTCCCAAGAGATCTAATGGAAGTGTTTCAGGTGATATGGCTTTAGATGGAGCATTCACTGTATGAATAGGTCAATCTAGAAATCTTCTGGCTACCTAGTTCACTGTTTATCTTTCTTTCGTCATGGAAAACCTTGGTTTATAACGTTATCTCGGCTTTTGAGTAAGATTGGTGCATAAAACATGTCGTGTAGCAAATTGCAATAACAATGGTGTGTCATGTTGGTATTACTGTGGCAGGCCTAACATTATGACGTCAGATATAAACATGTTTTGACTAGATTTGAAAGGGTCTTGCGGTCAGCCACCCGCTGCCCAAACGCGATGACTAAGATTATAAACTTTGGTAGATGTGGTTTTTGCGCATATTGACTAATGTGTTGAAATATGTAAAAAGGACTTTTTTGTCTTCGTCTATTTGATTCTTGTCTCAAATTATAATATTTTTTTAAATCCTTCCATTTAGGTCCATATACAGTCTAAGCATCGACAAACATTAATCCACATTTCAAGGTTGCCGTTTCTTACAAACTATTATAAACAGGCCTCTATTATTGTACCTACTCATAGTCGAGAGACTAGCAACCTGTCATTACACTATCGTGTCCATTGAACCCAAGACGTTATGCTACACGTTACTTATGACGACATCAACGCTCACGTTCGTGTTAGCTTCTTGGCCTGTTATTAAAAGAAATGGTCTTCCATTACTGTCCCTCCTTTTTTAGATCATATACGTGGTATCTTTCCTGTCTTGCCAGATGGCTTCATAATTTTATGCATCTCCAATTAAACTTACCTACTTCTCACAATTGTGCACATTCCATGAAGGAAAGCAACTGTGAAATGAACTGACTTAACTTGTCATTACTTGCTACGAAAACCCCAATTTACAAGTATTTCCAACAGCTTTCATCTTGCGACCTTAACTCCGTTCTGCTTGTTTATCGGACTGTATATTTACGCTCCTTTTATTTCATAGTAATCTGATACGAATTCGTTTACCGCAGTCGGGTCTACCTCATTGTGCACTGCCTGGTTGACTATTGTCTGCGGTTCAAGTCCTACACGTCGCTAAACAATACATATCGATTTATCGATGTCGCTTGTCTTATCTACCATTGTGATTACATCCGATAGCACAGCAATGTGATCGTGTTTTCTACTTTTGTAAAGTGCATTCATGTTTTGTTCCTTCTTTTATAATCCATCAGCAGTAAATAATACTTAAGATTCCTGCGGGCGTAGCGTGAGGATAACCAGACATTTTTCTCTCACAGGAGCACATAATTTCCTTAAACGATCGACTTCCATTCGCATCGGAATCCGCTTGCACCTGGCAACAAGAACAGGAATGTTCGCATTCCTCATTGTAATCTCTAATTCCATAGCTATCGGGCCATTATTTTAATAAGCTTTTCAGTGCTGTAATAACAGTGGCGTGGCGTCGCGTGATCGTCCTTGAGTGAAGCGTGCACAATCGCACGATTCTTTTTCTAACAGTCGCTAGTTACATCAACTTGTGAGATCGTTACCATAGTTTATTGGAAATATCGAGAAATTCATCTGGTAAAAGATTTTTCTGTCATTGTCTCACGTGGGAAATGTTGTGTGTTTAAAAACTGTGGTTTCTTTTCTTGGAATTAAGATACAGCTTATCTGTTTAGTTGTTATGTTTTTTCTTGTGTCCAATTTGTTTGTATTAAGTCAACAAGTTCAGTAGTATCACGTTTGTCCTGTGAACAGAGACTTGTTTGTTTAGTTTCTATTGTGATACCCGTGTTTGCTATTTTCACGGCTTGTTAAACTTTGCTATCAATACTTTCATCTAGTGTGACCTCACGAGAGCTCATTATAATGTTTGTCTTGTTCTGTTCTTCATCGTTGTTCATGTTATGAGTTTATCTTAGCACGATGTGTTGTGTGTCGTCAACATTTACATTTATACATGGCTTTCTCTGAAAAATAAATTCTTCGTATTTTTGAGTAGATATCTTAACCATTTTGTAAGCAAGTGTTGGCATTATTCTGCCCTACATTCATTGTATCCGTCCAGAATGTTGCTTGCATGGCTGTATATGGCTTCTCTAGACGTACTCCTAGCTGGTCTATGTAAAGTTTTCACATCAAAGCATTTGTCTTCGCAAGATGAACAGAATCTATTACAAAGACAGTTGCCTTGAAGCGTGACCTCATACTACTGTAGTATGTTATATTATCAAACAATTACAGAACGTAATACCATTCATAGACACACTTTTACTCGTAGTTTTGATTACCTATCGAATCTAGAATATCGATCATTGAATTGTTTTTTGCACCGAAGTTATTAAATGATACTTTTGCTTACTAAAACTTTCTATTTGAATAATAATAGTAATTTGCTGCATAATGATAGATATATCGTGACTATTCACATTAGTTTAATGCTTAAATAAATCTTGCACAGTTATAGCAATTTCACGATCGCTGTTAACGAAACAAATTTATTATCATGTAATAATAATAATACACGTTTAAATGGTTACAGAAATAAGTAATATTTTGAAATAACACGATCTAATAATTTAATTAGCCAATTTAAGTTCATAACAGTGTCATAACAGAAAAATTTGTGGTTTTCATAAACAATCTAGAATCTAGATCATTTCTTGTCGATTGACAAACAAGTTGGCGATTAAGAAAGTAACATGATTATGATCTCTTGTAGAAATTAAAAAAGAAGAAGTTGTAGCTGTCAGTGTATCATAAAAAAATCGAGTTAGGTATCTATGATTTCTAACTTTTCCCCGAATGCGCATTGAAAAAGAACAACTCGTATATATTACGGATTATCATGTTAGACATGCCTGTATTTTATGATGTATGATCTCTGCTACAAAAACCAGTTGTTCCAACTTCTTATATCCCACTGTTGATTTAGCTGACAACTGTTTTATTGCGACTGGTTAGATTTATTTTTGCAAAATCTTTTCGAGGAACCGTTTGAAGCTCTTCAACTTTTATATTCTAGAGAGCTTTGGCATGAACTTTACCCAGTCTACCGCCTACGTTATTGAATCTAATACCTCTAATTCTAATGTCTAAAGTGTTGTTTAGCCACAGCTAAACTATATTTTCAAGATCATTATTTCTATAAAGCAGATGTTACGTGAAAGCAGTGAAGTATGACTGTTTAACATGTAAACGTCTTTTAATAAGAACATTAAATTATACAAAAGCACTGTTCACGCAATGTTCGATGTCAACATCTCTGTAATTTAGTAGATATAACTGATGTAATCGTAGATATTGTTAGACAACTTTATATCGATTAATTAAGCAATTACTTTTAAACTTGCATATTGCACTCTATGTGCACCATATGCCTTTTTGGAATTTCCATAATCACCAAGCGTAACATTCTTAAATTATACCAGTATGTTTTTGCCGCAAAAATATGGAAATACAGTTTGAATTTGATAATAAATTTGACTACCATGTTTCTAATCCAATGGTTAGTAGGTATGATCAAGACTAACCCTCGATTTCTGTATTAAGAAATTGTAGTTGAGTCATCGTTAAACTCTAGGACACCTTCTTCACTCAAAATACTCAATTGAGAAACCAATCATCTGACTTATACAAATTAACGACAGTGAGAACGACCACGTAGGTAGATTACAATAAACATCGAAATAAACCAAAGATGCTTTGATTTAGTTTCCATGTCGAAAGTTCACAAATCGATCCCTTTCACAATTGTACACACACCTTTAAAACACCATCTCTCTTGTCAACAAGCCTTTGGCTAATGTACCCCTCGATTCCTACAATGTGTCTAGTTATCTCCACATCACCATGTAACTTGATGTTACGTTAGGAAGAGCCCGTATTTCACGGTGTTTCGTTACGCTGTTAGTCACTTACCCCTATTGTAAGACATTCATTTGCAAATGTGGGCCTTTCCGGTACAGTGCAGATGTTCACGGAAATGTATTTAGATGCAAGTAAACTTACATTTTGGTGTTGTGTTTCTGGTTTTTGTTATTCGTAGTAGCTGAAGTATGGAAGGGGATAAACCGATTAGAGTCAGCATTATCATTTGTTTATTCATCATTGCCATGTTACGAAAAATAAGGTTCTATGTTTGTGTTTTTTGCTTCAATAATTTTGTTTACTATGAAAATAGTAGTAGTCTCTATTTCGTACCATCAAAATAATTGCAACAGTAGGTATTTATTGTTTACCAATTATTTTTAATTTAGCTGACCAATCATACACTTCGGTAGTTTACTCTATCCACATGTTTTTGTTATTTGTGTTGTTTTGATTGACAGAACTTCATCCACAATTGCAACATTGCTTTCACTTCTAAATGGTAGTTCAATAATAATAATTGTACCTCTAGAATTAATTTCATTTGCATATGCTCTTAGATCAGTGACGGTTCTAACCCGTGCAATAACACGCTTCACTTAGACCTGACTATCTGAGATAATATCTCCCATCTTCACGCACTTGGCTCTAGTGACTGTAGAATCTTTCAACATTTTCTTCTGCTACATTTCGCAACATGCCGCGCCACTTCACAATGGTTTCGTGAAGAAATAGATGGCTCAAGATTAGTCTAAGTTAAACTGAACGAAAAGAACAATATAATTTTAGAAGTGAAAACAGTTATTTAAGTAGAAACAAAAACAAGCTTTGAAGAAAAACGGTAAATATTTTAAAGAACAATATAAAAAAGACCAGCGGATCAAGTCTATTCTAATAATATTCTGCAGCTGCTACAATTTCTATAAGGAAAAGAATAGAATTGTAATATTATTCACCTTTCTCCATATCAAATTAACGGTAATAGTATATTTACATTTAGACATAAATGAAGCTAATAGGAACTGAATACTAACCAGTAAGGTCGTAATTTCACAAGCCCTATACAAGATCCATCGAATGTAGGACGACGAAGCTATACGAGAAATGACAGTGAATTTCTCAATCATTCTAGTTGAACGTTCGTTCTTCTTATTTCATTGCAATTTCACGGAGATTTGCATACGAACAGATCGTCGTGTGACCTAATAAAGTAGATTGTATCGTTTGTATGCCCATCTCATTTTCCACCCGAGAAACTAGCTGCGATTCCATGGCGATGGATGTAAGTGGAATGCGTATAAGCATATTTCTTGTTAAGTGCACCAGTGAAAGATGCGTTTGCACTTGGACCGCTTTCGTTATTTCAAACGTGGTGTGTTCCTCATTAGAGACACCGATGACTTCTACTAAAGTTATTTATAAATATGTGCTGCAATTCCTTACTATTTGATATTCTAGGATTTTGTGACGAAAGATCGAGATGTTTACCATATAAATTAGAATTACAAATTACTCAGTCTGTTTCGCGGTCAGTGTTTAACAGGACAACACTAAAAGTAACAAGTTTTTTGAAATTGTTAAATAAAGCATTATGATTAATGCTATTAAGATGATTCATGGAGGCGAGGTGTAACATGAAGTGTCTGAACAAGGTAATTAGAGATAGCTATCAAGCACACAACGTTTCTTTAGACCAAGTGTAAGTGATAGTATAAAAGTGAGATCATAACATAGAGACTGTTTAAAAGAGTGAAATATAAAAGAGAATGAAGGAAATAAAATACGAATAACTAAATTAAAGGATAAAGAAAGTAACAAAATGTATTGTGACACGACAAAGCAACCCAGCATGGAGTAGATCGATAGTTTAAAACGATTCCGCTCACTTGGAAGCCCCACAAGTTACTAGCTAGCTCTACTTACATATTGTATAAGCTTTTTATGCTAAACATTCGTACCGGTTACATTTTTTCGTAGAATTGATTTCTAACGAACAAGTGAAGCGATTATAATTAAATCAATGGAACTTGTTGCTGGTTGAACATCATTAAAATTTGTTTTAATTTGAATTGGAGCACTAAATGTATTCTTTCATAAATGTATAATATTGATGTTAGTTGATGATTCAACGTTTTTTTCTTTATGACCCTTTTGACTAAGAACATGTCAGAATAATTCGTATAACTAAATGAAGTTAAAGATAGAATTAAAAAAAAACAGCAAATCCAATAAAAAATTTAAACACTTGTCAAACATAAACATAAAAGTAAAACCATATTTAAAAAGCTCGTGTCACTAGCAAATAAATACGAAAAACCAACTTTATTACATAGTCAAGAAACACAATGGGATTTCAATAATAAAGTCAGAAGGGACAAAGGAAAGCGAAGCCCTGTCATGACTGAAGGCAATACAAAGTACAATAAACAATTACAAACGCAATATTTATGTGTTACTGAGAATTTTAAAGACTGGTATTCCCCTCTATCCTTAAACTTGCATGTTGTAGTTTTTTTGGGGTTGGAAAAAAGTCACATGTATTAAACCGTAAAATACCCCGTGAAGTCAAAGGGTAAGCTAATTTAGGGAATCACGACATCAAAAGAAAGAAACATGAACACACGCATAGTACAAGAACAGAAAAAGACAAATTACAAAACTATAAATATCAGATTACTGACACTAAAAGAAAAATGAGAAAACATAGCTAAGCTATTAACAGTAACGTATTATCCCTTGAAGCCGTAAAAGTTGCTACTTACATACATATCAATAAAAGCGGACTTAAAGGTAATATTACTACAGAAACCGGTGAAAAGTTGCTCGGGGCACTTCGATAACCTATTTACCTTAATAAACGTCGATTCACGTGCTGCAATTACACCGGTCTTATGAATAACAAAACTTACAATGACAAAACTTCTATAATATGAATGTTTCAACGTTAAGTAATTAATACATTCAAACTATGTCAATGATCGTTTTTATCTGTTATGGCGTTAAGATTATATGATTGTTTATTGTCTAACAATGGTGCAATTGTAATTAGTTTGTACAAAACATGCTATTGTCTCTATTAAAAATCAATTGACTCCAATCCAATACTTAGATATCGAAAGAGAAGAATAGATCTGGTTGTGAAGTATGGTAAAGCGGTACTCAAAAGTTTTGAGCACAAAGAATTTAATCAGATGTGCAGTTGGAAGAAACATCTAAAAAAGGCTATAGTAATAATATAGATATACCTAATCAATAATCACACTGACGATACAGTAGAAAACCATGTTCTATTTCCCAGTAAGCTACCAGTTCATACAACAAACCTTTTTGCTCCAAGCGACCTTGTGTCCAATAATAAAATGGGAATAGTGGGATTAATTTATGCCGTACTAGAGCCACTTCGTCTTGCAAGAGAAAACGGGCTCAGACCTATAGAAAATCAAGGCCGGGCATACTGATCCGGCAATAAAACATAAATAATTATCACTCTCACAATACTTTATCATTGTAAAGTTATTAACCTCATTATTAACTATGAAGATTCACCAATAACCATGATGCTGGTGACAAGGCACGTGCATATGACACCTTTCGTGTTAACATACTTACGTTTGAGAAAGTTAGATTTTATATAGTCGCCGAGAAACGGAACAATATAGAATTTTCTCCATATAAATATGTGGGGCGATCTGACGTTGCACGAGCCAAATATTTTCTAATGCATTGTTGATACTTTATCGTCTCGTCTCTGTGGGTTGACAACAGATTTTAAAAGCAAACGACTCGATTTCGATCTCAAATAATAAAGAATTTCTAAAATCCAATAAATTATTTATATTCGGTAAGTAATTACATGAACAAACCGAACCAATCATTTTCAACATTTTATTTCTGGTTTCGCGGTTTCAGCCATACTGCTGTACCTACTTAAATATAATGCATTACAAATATGTACTCGTAACTTATTTCACCCACAACTTGAGATATATTTTTTCCGTTCTCCACTACTTCAAACAAACCCAGAATCCCAACATGGATGGAACCACTTGAAAACATGTGTAGCAACGTTCCTACTGGTTTTAAGATTCCAATAGATAAGTGTTGATATGGTACAAGTCCCAAGTATTTGTATCCGTCAATTGTTTCACAACTTGCTTTGAAAGAATCTGCTACTTTCTTAATTTCTTTAGCATTCGCATATCCAGTTTGTGGCATAACCCGATCGTTATCATCACTGATATAATCTGTTATGTCTTTCTCTAAATCAATAATATCGCATCGATCAAGAGAAATTTAATGATCTAGATTTCCAAAATCTAAAGGTTTGATTTAATTATTTGATTTTGTAATATTAACTAAGAGTTGTGGATTTTGTTATTCATAATTTCGATGATTTTAATTAGCTAAACCTAGATCTTCAATTTGAATATTCATTTATGAATATTTTGACGTATATATCACACCTCGTGATGAATATTTTTAGCTCAATCGTAATGACTAACATTCTCTAGGACTCCTAATTAAAACTAAATTAGCATATCTTTCATCACATTATACAATATTAAATAACAACTAAGAACTTTCTTTCAATAAGTCACGCAAACACCTGTCAACCAAGATGATCTAATATTGAATTTTAAAGTAATTAATCAGTCTGATGTTATAATATACCTGCTAATGTCAACGGGGAAATCAAAACTGGATGACTACATAATATTAATATATACCTAAATGAACATACATAATATTATAGATATGAATATTGATGAGAAAACGGGACACAATTATAATTCTAAGAATATTTAATCATTTTCACTACTTTTTAACTTCGCCTATAGTTATCAGTCTTGGCTGTCCATGTGGTATAATGTTGGTATTTGTGCGCGCAGAAACCAACATAATACCTACGATATGCTTAGAAATACTTTCTGAAAATACTCGTTTAAACTATCCAGTATTTACAAATACCAATAAACTGTTTTATGTTTTAGAATATTCAAATACTTATTGATGCCTGCCTGCCTAGCCTTTTCCCAACTATATTGGGGTCGGCTTCCAGTCAAGCCGGATTTAGCTGAATACCAGTATTGATGAATAAAACAAATATTGATTTTCGAAACTAAACATAGTCTTAAAAGTTAAATTTAAGAAATGTTTGTATAAATTCTTATAAATAAACCTTTTCAATTTTCCATAATGAAGCTTGCTACAGAAATTCCAGCGAGATTGATGAAATATGCGACAGTGATCGCTTGTCAGTTTAGCTTCTAAACTTCATTCCTCATGTATTAGAGCCGTAGTTGTCGTATGCCTTTTGTTCTCACCACATTCATTTAAAAGTTCGTCACGTTTGACATTTCTTTTATCTCAATGACAAGTAATGTCTCCATAATCTGGTTCCATGACAGCAGTGTTAAAGTAACGGATTAGAAATCTCCCGTTTGAATGAACCTGCTTTAACTCTCTGGTTCATAGACATATCTGGCAGAAGAGTTCATGTGTACTTATTATTAAAATTATATGTACATATGTATATGTCTAGGAATGAGCTTCTATAGTGGCTAACATTTTATAATACCTACCGATGATAACAATAAAGGAATACAGTTAGATGATGTAGCTGCATATGTATCTCTGGTAATACAGCTGCATATCTATTTGTGTGTATTACTGTTCTGACACTTGACACTCCACCAAGTGGGAGAAGTTAAAAAAGGGGTATAAGTCTGCTTTTACTGACCTTCTGTTGCTCCTTCGTTAAAGGGTCGAGATTACTCTTTCGAACAATACCGTAATCCTAGACTACACCGAGCACGTCAATTTATTCTTGTCAAATTTAACTACATAGGTATATGAGATCGGATCACAGCCCGGCCCCTCTCATCGAGACGACGCCTTTCTTCCATTCCCAGCAATGGGAACATTCAAGGCTTATCACACTACATTTACAGTTGGTGTTCCTTTGTTAGTTCTTATCATCGAGGGCAATATAACTTCGACTTCCTCATGCCAGTGATAAGGTTGATTTGTGGAGAAATTGATTGTAAGCGCACGTAACGTTGACGTCATTGAACATCTAATATTATGTTTAGATGTTAATGCATTATGAGAAATGTTATTGTCGAGAAATGAAGTACTGTTGATATTGATTCTGTGATTGTTATTCTGCAAACTATATACATATGTAAAACCAAAATTATATTGGTATATGTATATGCTGTGAAGGAAAACATCGTGAGGAAACCGGCATGTCCTAGAACTAAAAATTTGAAGACATGTGATATTCAATAACCCGCACTAGGTACGCGTGGTGGATCACGGCCCATTTGCTCTCCTAGAGAGGAGGCCTGAGTCCCAGAAGTGGGAACATTATAAGACTGATGCTATATCTATATACCATCCTACAACATTATACAAATATTTCGTTTCGATTCTCGACTCGTGCTATAAATACTTTCATTGCGAATATTTCTATTAAACACCTGGTTTTCAATACATATCTTGCTTTGTCCACTATTCCCAGCAAACTTTTTACCTAAAACATTCTAGTCTAAATATCAAAAGTTTCCTTTTTAGACTCAATTCTCTTAATTATTATTTTGTTCGCGTGTTGTCGCTGTAATTTCTTGCAACGTTTATAAATATCTCGTTATGTGGCTGTCAGTTTGCGCCATACATAGAGAATGGACTGAGCTTTCCCTGTCCAGTTATGAAGTGAATACCGGCAATTAAAACGAAATATCTTCCCTTATTGAACAATACCGCCTAAGAAATCTGGACTAAGTTTATAGTGAAATGAAAAAAAAATATAAACTAGACTATGAATTAGCGCACAGGTCTGTGACGTCTATTTGAATACTGGCCTGTATTTGAAAACTAAAACAAAATCCCCTCAGAAAAAGTTTTGACTCGAGGGAAACAACTACTTGCATTATATGTAAACCGATCATGCAAGTAGTTGTTTTTTTGCCAGATTTCTAATTAGGCTACTTCAAAAGCTTGTTTCTAGAGATCTTTGTTACTAGAGCCTTCAGAAAAGACAGGTATTGACCATGCAGTTGTGTGATCTCTTTGTATACAGTGGTCAATTTAGACAGTATTGTTCAGTTCATTCTCCTTGTCTGTAGTTTGCGCAAAACTGGCGTGTTCTATGTTCAACACCGTAAATATCGCTCGGGTCGCCTTCTCTGTGCCGTGGTGTAAGAACGATGTGTATCACGTTAACTAGGTTCCTGTTTTGTATCGCAATCGGCGTTAAATTAATGTTTTGCACTTAAAAATCACTTTAAAGGTGTTTTGAGTCAAACCAGCCAAGTTTAAATCCTAACCTAAATTATTTGACCGGACTTAAAGATTCTTTTGAACAAAAATTTATAACTCTCTATCGAGTCTAGTAGTAGTATCTAGATATTATAAATAGTATCGATTTCAACATGGGTTATGTGAAAGTGAACCCCGGGGCCCTAGAACAAAGAAAATTAAGGAAAGGGAGTGGGTTTTAGTCAGCATACCTACTGACAAAGTCCCGCTCCGCCCAAGTCAGTGGAGAGGCGAGAATTCCAAAATTCACGAATCAACAAGGTATCATACAATCATGGAAAAATGGAAGGGAGGCCTTTGCCCTGCAGTGGGACACGACGGGCTCATAATAATAATAATCATACAATCTCCTCGAACCTAAAACCCGAGTCCTACCTGAAACGAAACAATTATAAGAAACTCCAAAGTTTACTTTACAGTTACAGTTTCATAACAACATTTCACAGGAAAGTGAATCTAATAACTACCTCACATAAACTGCAACGATTTCAATTAGTGTGACTCATGCTAGCCATAACATAATCACCATTGCATATACACTTGACAATCGGCGTCCACAGTGTTGTGATACGGGTTACTAAGCAACTATCGAATTCTTACCTTATTAAGCCCTTTTTTAAATTAATTACTTACCGGGAATATTAAATAGGTTATAAAGATAAACGGTTTGAAGACACGAAAGAAGAATAAAAGACTAACTAGGTTAATACAGCCATCAAAGATAATAAAGATGGTATATACAAGACATATGTCTGCAAAAAGAAATCTCGTAACTTCTCCAACGAAATACTTTGAATGATTTAAGTAGCAATTGACCTGAACTTCTAAGCTATATTTGGTAAATGAGCTGTCAATATATTCGTTTGTTAAATCGATGATGTTTTTAATGAATTACCAATTGTGGGCTGTAAGACTTTCTCCGTAAAAGACGGTAGATTTGGAAGTGGCGCAATGGTAAGATAGGCTGATATTGGTGGCAATAGTGGTGATATTGAAGCCTTATATGACAATGCTATAAACAAAGTAGGAAAAGAACCTTCATATACTGAGTCTTTGATAGATGGTTCACATTAAATAAATGAGGTACACGACTGACGATATCTTCTCAGTTGAAAATTTATGCAAATCTTTGAAAATGCCACCTTAAACATCAAGTAAGTTTGACTGTAATTTATACTACGTGATATCAAATTTAATGTTTATTGCTACTTGACCCAGACATATTTTATGTCCAGAAGCATCTGTTAAATTGATAACCATAAATATAATAATACAGTGGAAGATTTGAGTGACAAAATTGGTTCTAAACATTATTATGAGCGGTTCCAACTGATCGTTTCCTATGAAAAAGAATCTGCAAAAGACTCCTCTTTCACAAAAATGTTTATTGTATATTTTTTATATAAATTTCATATTGCAATACTAATAAGTTTGAGAGGACAGTGTAGACCATAAAAAATGAATTGTTACCAATCACATTAGCCAGGTATACACTCGTAAAAATAAGCTATAAAAAATTGAAAAGATGTTCCTTGATGACCTAGGTCTTTAATAATTCAAGACTATTATTACGTAACAAACTATCAACGTTTTATTAACGACAGCATTTCCCGCCATTTCTGTTGCTAATCGGTCACGGTCGCGAGCACAGTCGTTACAACAGGCATGGCAGTAAGAAGTACTTCACTCTTTACTCGACTAATCTGTAGAACTAGTTCCAACCGTGTTTTAACTGTTTTTTCTTTGGTAGTTCGCTAGAAAAACAGAAACCCTTTGACGTGTACGTCCGTTGCGCCTGCGCGTGCCGTGTCGACCTTTTATTTTTTGCATCGATACAAACTGCGGGATTTAATTAACATTCCGATGGTTCCAACGGCGCCAAACGGAGTAGTGCAGCCATGTTGAAGGTCTACAAGAAGTTGGGGCGGCCATTAGTTTTTCCCGCGTTAGAAAATAGTATGGCGGTAATGATGAGGGACGGTAGATTGGTTTTTTGGTGAGGGGGTTATTGTTTTATGGTGACTATAGATAATATGTGTGATGGTATCGGTAAATGTTGGAGGATGAGATTTTTTTGGTCTTTGAGTAGAAGTTTAAATTAGTTTTAATTTGATTCAGTTTCTTGATCTTTGTCGCGAAAATATCCAATCAGCTAATAATCTTCTAATCTAATAAGTATATATATCTCGTAACACATTTTGAAACAGCTGGGTCGATATAATAAAAAAATATGTTTATATTTGCTGCCAAATATATATGTCTGAGAATAGGCTATTTTTTACCCTCCTCCTATTCTTTTTTTTTGATTATTTATATAGTAGAACAATGTTTGTCGAGTCAGTTAGTCTATAATATAAATCAGTATTAGAAGCTCGACTAAATCCTACAAACGTAAACACAGAAATAAACAAACGTAATCCGGTTTGCTCCAAATCCTCTCTGAATGAACTAATGTCACGAATTAAAGCCAATTGAAGATTACTGTTAGGCAGTTTATTCATCAACTGTTACGTTCGTAAACATCTATCTTTATTACATAAGTAAAACAAACTAAGAACTAAGAATCTTCTAAGTTAAGTGGCAGTGGGCAGGGCACATTACTCGTAGAACAGATGGTCGATGGGAACGAATGGTTCTGAAGTGAACGAGACACAATAGTAAAACAATAACAGCGCGGTCTCATAGGACCGGTCGAGGATTCATGAACTAAATATACCTACGAAACACCCAGACTCAAAAATATTTGCTACGTGCGGGTATCGAATCCGCGACACGAACCGCAGCAGGCCATCACTCAACCACTGCTTCAACCATGCCATTACATAATAAACAACAAAAGCCAGCTTTATGATGCAGATTAAGACTATTATATCACTGCAAAAGTTCCCTTAATCAAGTACTAGCAAATAAAAAACAAAATGGCTCCTCGATGAACAATACATTCCTATTTTCATACCGTTTGACTCCCCGCTGCGGTCAATTTTAGAAGGAAATGTCAACCAGGTATGTCAGAGGAGTACTGTTATGAAATTTATATTATACAATAAACAATATGACGTTTCGTTTTACTGTTAACGATTTAAATAGGAAATTGGTCTTTGGTTTATGGACCTTTAAGCCAATGAACTACTTACATATACATAAATTGCATCAGATCAATTTGATTCACGTATTTCATAACATCTAATTTATTTTATTATGAGTTTGCTGTGTCCCATTGCAGGGCAAAGGTCTACCGTCTTTTACTCTTCTGTGTCCTTAGCTACCTCTGTTAGGAAGGAGTCCAACTCGTCACGTTATATACTTACTTATTTTAGGGAGCTTCCTCTCTCCAACCATTTAAAACGTGCTATGCCCAACAGGGTCGATAATTGCAAAGGGTAGAAATTGGATCCTTAATCTTAATTTATATTCTTATGCGCAATATTTCGCTACAAGAGAAAAGAACATATAAATTTGTAGAAAGTATCGAAGAAATTATCCATAATTCTCAATGTCAACATCAGAAATAATAAGCTTAAGATCTGTCATTCGATAGTAATCTTATTCATTAATATCGAGCAAAACCAGGTCGATATCATTAGTCGATTATCGATCACTTTCCATCATTGCTCGATTCGTGAGTCATTACCAGAGATCCGAATTAGGTAGAGTTATTTTTCTACTTACACTGGTTTCATACAGCGAAAGAATAAAGTGGATTTGTCTTAAAATCCCGCTATTAATTTTAAAGAGCAGACAAAATCCCGAGATTTATTAAATAATAAAGGTACTTATTTTTACACAATTTAAATCACAGCACCCGCGACCTTGGAAACCTAACACCAACGACATCAGATATCCGAAGTTGCAAATACTAATGCACACACCCGTGATGTTGCCATATTTGCAAGACAAAACTATTACTATTTATTTGTAATATTGTTGGTAACTCGGGATTATCCATTAGAAATCCCGGTATCATCCATATTAATATCAACATTTCGATGCAAGTACGTAAATAACTCCACATAATTCCGATCTCCGGTCATTACTAAAAATTGCTACATATTTTATGATAATGTTTGAGCGCAAAGAAAGTGCTTGTTGTACAAAATCTAGGCCAATGTTGTTAGTTAAACGACGAAATTATCAAAATAATGGCTTGAATGCTCCTCTAAACGCTTAATTACTGTATTTTTTCCTTATCTAATCTTAAAAGCGTTGTTGGTTCACGAAAGATCAGAAAAATAATGTTGGTAGGTAAACTAGTGATTATTTGCCGTATTTTATTTCATATTTTAAACTGTTCTTCGGTTACAATAACAATAGCTTCACGTTCTTAAACTTAAAATTTAAAGAATTAAAAAAGAACGGAATAAAAAATAAATACATTAGAAAATAGAAACAGTTGAAAATCAAAAATTTAATTTAAAATGAATAAAAAATTGTATAGAATTAAAAAATAAAAATTACATAACGCAAAAAGATGCGCCCAACGTGGGGCTCGAACCCACGACCCTGAGATTAAGAGTCTCATGCTCTACCGACTGAGCTAGCCGGGCTGTACAAGACACGTCGAAATTGTGTATCACTTTCTAGAATGATTTGATTTACTTACATTTGCTATAGTTACAACGGAATGTTGCCAGTGGTGTTCGGACAGTGCGCATGCGCCGCTTTTTAAGTTCCTTATTCGAACCGGCTCCCAGTGGGAGTTGCGAAAGCTACGCTCAAGGTTGATTGGAGCTTTCTTTATTTAATAATATCTATAAGAATATACGATTTGTATGGTCTACAGTACTTTATATCAGGGGCGTACTCAGTCCCTGAGGGGCTCCGCATAATAATAAAAGTGGGGGCCCCTCTTTAATCTGATTACGGTAAAGCTCAGTGCTAGTTGAATTTAGATATTTCGTAAAACAATATCCCTTTTATATTGTTTTTTATTATGAAATAAACCCAAATAGCACCTGACAATTCGACAGGCTAATAGCCTATAGAGCCTCAATAGTAAAAAAAATAGTTTTTATACAGTTATTTTATGCCACCAACCGGGGCCCCAGAAGCCTGGAGGCCCTGTATAATTGATACGGCTGATACGACAGTAGCTACGCCCCTACTTTACATTGAAAGGAAAACTGAATAACACTGGACATTTGGTGATTTGTAAACAATGGACGCTCCTATCTACCTAGGCCATGTTAAAGCACTTCCTAGTACCTACCCAAATAAGGCTATTTATTTTCCTTATCACAAAAACTACCTTCCTGATAGTGCAGTAACCTTCGATAAATCAAGTGCAAGATAGATGACGTGTTGAGTTGCTGGCAGTGACCCTGACCAGGTTTCGATGATGAGTCAACTACGGACATTATGATTTCATACGTTGTATGAAAGCTGTCCTTTGACTGTGGAGAATACGAAGAGTAATGATGCAATTGATTGCTTCCTGGTGTTAATACTATTGTATGTGTTTTGTATGACCTACGTCTTATGTATGAGTGCAAAAACTTACAATAGTAAGTACTTAACCTTGAAAAAACTTATTTCCTATTTGGAGGGTAGATAGGTCATTAAATACCTAAAAGAAGACCTAGAAAAATAGAAGATTCAAAAAAAGATCCTGAGTAAGTACTTATATCTCATCATCACTAACTACCTGTGAATAGTTATAATAATAATAATTATTATTTCCTTTTCACAAATTACACAAATCAAATGAATTATGCAATTGAATTCATTCAGGTATAGGCTACAGCCGACACGACTACGTTAACAATAAACAGTGCTTGGATCTTTGCCAATATTTACTATTTACTACTTCAATAATAAACACTCCAAGAAAGAAATAAACAATTCTCCGTAATAGATAACCTCAAAAGATTCCACACTGATAAAAAAAGAAAACGGAATTATAGTAAAAATCTTAAGTTTGCTAATAAAACGCAAACAATGAATACTAACATTTAAATATAACGACCGAATCGCGTGCACTTTGACACCTTTTAAAGCCATTACAAAAAATAAGTTCAACAATTAATTTTTGTCAAAAATTCGACCATTGTGATGCAACACAAAAATGACGGTAGATTATAAAAAAGAATATCTCAGGCGGAGTGAAAGTTTGTAAACTATTATTAACTTTGTCGGCCAGTGAAAACAATGCGACTGGTCAGATGTCACGACATCAGACGCTTTGTGTAAACAAATTCGTTAATATTGATTGGTCACAAATCATCATAGATCGGTTTCACTTCAGTTCGTTTACAAACTGACAAGCCTCTCGCTGAATCAGTTTTAGATATCGGCCGTTGAATCTGACTCGGCTGGGCAGCGTTCGAGAGACATTTTCTCATCCAACATAGCACAGTGTCTCAAGACGAAAGTGTTGCCAGTGATGAGAAATGGCTCCCAAACGTGGTCGCTCACTAAGGGTCTCATCAGAAGGCTCAAAGTCATGTAAAGGGCAATGGAAAAATTGTGCTTGCGTGATCGCATCAGCAATGAAGACACTCGCATGAGAACCAAGGTTACCGACATAGCCTAAAGAATCGCCAAACTTAAGTGGCATATTGCTAGTAGAACAAATGGCCGTTGGGGCTGAAAGGTTCTGGAGTGGTGACCATGTACCGGAAGGCCTTGTGGGACAAGGTGGACGCGAGAATCCGATGGATGCGAGACACACAGGACCGTACGTTGTGGCGACACTTGTTATTCATAAAAGTGGACGTCTTTCGAAATGCTGATGACGATGGTGAAATTAGTTTAGCTTTGTTTGCATAGCTCGAGATTCCGGTGTAAAAGAGTGATGGAGCAGTACACAAAAATGGCACTCTACCTCCCTTTCTCATACCGGATTTGTGATAATTGTAAACCAAATAGTTTGCAGTCTCTACGCAAGTATGGATAATTACCTCAGCTATGCGATCTAATCTAAAGCTAAATTAGCTAGTCAACTTGAAATCTGAATGTAGCCTATAAATTTCCGTTTTAATGCTTTATTGATTCGTATTAATCCTACTTTCCAAAGAAAATCAAAGTCTAATAGTTATTTATATACTTCTAGAATTTACGACAGTCATGATTCTACAATTAATTGAAGTGCGTCGGCGTGGTGGATTACGGCCCATTCCATCTCATAGAGAGGACTGAGTCCAAGCAGTTAGAATATTATAAGGCTACCTATATCTTTTATAGATAAATTTGAACATATCATTATGTCAAGTTCAACCACATTCATATTCATTTCCCTATTTCTGGGTCTATCAACATATACCTCTACTATAATGTAAATCGTGGCCATTCTTAAATTTCCTCGATTGGAAAGTCGTAACATTTTCCAATGAATGTTATCTGAACACACGATTGTCTGTCTGTCTGTCCTTCACCGCTTTCTACGCGACCCACAAACGTCGGCCCTCCGTCAATTCACACAATAGCCCTTTATTGATGCACTGCACTTTAGCCAATTAGGTGGGTTCGGAGCTTTGACCAGTCAAAACCGTTAGCCATTAGCTTTGTTGTTTGTGTTGTTTTAATTAAAATATTCTCGTCTGGTTCAGAGAGAAATACTGGAAAAGCAAGTTTGCCCAAAAAGCTTTTATCTTTTGTCTTTCTTTACGGCTGTTATAAACAACATAACCATTTAAATACTGGATCCTTTTGAAATTCTTTATGAGATTGAATGACGAGAGGTCAATTACTTTGCCAAAAACATATCGTTTCTTTAATTATTTGTGTTTCATTCATTCAAAACTTTTTCTTAGCCGTAATAAAGTGTATCAACAGTCTACTAACAGCTGACGTCACTATTCTACATATCAGGATTTATGGACCGTTTTATGGCATAAGTCGAGTGTATTGTTTTACTAAACTGGTTCGCCTTGGAAACTGTTCAGTCAGGAACCTGTGGCCCTTTTTAATTCATATTGCTCAATTATTGTATACTCCTTCCTCTGCTCGGTTGAGTACTTTTTCTCGTAAATCTAAAAGTATTCAACTTCATCTTTGTCTTACTGTTTAATTTGACACATGAAATATGACTAACTAGAATATGACCCATATAACCCCAACTGAATTTTAATACAAAAGAACAGATGTCTATAATTTACCAAAAAAATACTAGACACTTATGCAAATAAAATGGAAAGAAACCACACACAGTTTTGAATGTAGACAGAAAAGAAAATAAAAGAGAAAACGGGCTCAGACAATTCAAATTGACGATCAAATAAATCTTAACATTGATGTACGCCACTAAACATGAAAATAATCCAATGAATTCTATTTTAATAGCCTTGTTGCAATCTGCCGTTTGCATGATCAGGTAGATTATAAAGTGTAGAGAAACGCTTTACCACGTGTCAGAGATTAGTCTTCGTCGTTAATTTGTTTACCAATCGTTGTTTTCACTTGTTTATTACCGATATACTCGAAACGAGTAATGTTTTGAATGGAGCTTAAAGGTTTACTGTAGAAAGTGCTAAGTTTTATTGGTCTTCAGATTGCCGCATTCACTGGCTAAATGTCAGGTCCCACTTAGCGGGTGCAACCATCCGGGCTCTCGTTAGGAATTTCTGATTGCTTGTCTGATTCAAGGATTTACGAAAGTTCAAGTTTCAACTAAATCATTAATATGTTCTTGATTTTCTTCTTCATCCTTTGCTTCCATAGCAGCCATTGGTTTAGTCTACGGATTTTTTAATTAAAATTCTGTACCTATAACCTTTTTGCTAACGAAAATTTAAACCGGATCCAGCATTAGGTCGACTTAAAAACTTCCGAAGAACAATGGCATTTCTTCAAGCACACGCGGTGTTAGGTTTTAAGTTCATGGTCGTATATACATATTTATAAGTATGACTGTGTGTGCAGGTAGCTAACCTGATTTAACAGGTACAGTCATTTTAGTTATTTAGCCTTTATCCTGTAAGTTAGCTTAAAAAAATTAGAAGCTGCAGAAGAAAATTATCTAGATTTTGTGAACTAGAATGGTTAAAACGAAATCCTTATGATGTGACTTCGACTATCTGTCGGTCATAGCTGCTTAGATTATTACAATTTCTATTTGACTAAGTTCTTACTCCGATCTTCAGCTATAAACTCGAGGTTCTCTATAGCACTACACTAGTAAGTACTTGACTTGTTGTACAAATTGGACAATATAGACAAATCATTAAGTCCTTATGTGTTTTCGAATAAGAACAGTCACCAATCTTGAACATGTTGAAGAAGTAGCAATAACCGATTCAAATCATGCAATCTTTAAAATAAATATTGACGTCAAACTATCTTGCGAGACTTGCATTAAATGGTGTAATATAAAGACAATAATTGTATAGACATATTGAGATGATTTGTGGGAAGCACTGGACCGATCATTATGGTGACGATTGGGGGAGGTCTATGTCCAACAGTAGACGCCTTTCGTTCATCTGTTTCGTGTCTTTCGGTTGAAATTATGATGAGGGTGACTGAGATGAAGATGTAACTTCTGTCTCTTCTTCTTTGCTCTCTCCTTCCCATTATTTGAGGTTGGGTTTCCTCCCTGAACGGCGCAAGGATATTCGATCCTGGGGTTGATGTAACTTCTGTTATTTGGTTTAATTTTTTTATAGGATAAATAAATAAATTTGCCTATACTAGATGAGGTCGGTATGATTTTCTATTTCCACGGAAAACTAAAGTAGATAAAGTTACCAAGTAAAGGGAAACCTAACCGCAAGTATCCTTGAAACCTACATTGCGTACAACAAAGATATATATCGAAGATATACAACAGTATATGACGTAGGCGGATATACTATCTGATTTCACAGTGATATAAAACGATCAGGAAAGTAAATTAATGCTACATTTTCATACAGTTTATTATCTTTATGATTTTTATAGTATTTTTGTTTTGTTACTTTAGTTCTGAGCTTGGTTTTCAATATTTTTATTTTTTATTGACCTTTCGAGGACAGTTCTTTATATTAAGTTTCACAATCAATGTGATTGTAATAAAAGGAAAGGTTGTGTATTTATGACCGAAAGCTGCAAAAACTTATTATGTAGGCAATTAGTTAATTACTTATGTATTACTTTGATTTCGTTGAAATAACTTGCATTTACATTACACAGTGCTTCCTCTTCATAGTTATTTACATGTTGATCAGATATTGCAGAAACTAAATTTGCCAACTGTGGTCTTCCTGTCCGATTACGATTTAAGTGTCTTCAAAACTAAAGTGAATAGTTTCTTAATAAACTAGAGCGCCACACCATCAATGATTGTATCTTTGCTTACCATCAGGTGGCAAATCAAGAACAAGTTTTTTTTTTTCAAAGCTACCAGATCAACTGTTTTATTCTTGATTCCTTTTATTTTTTTAAATATCGTTCTTTTTATTCTTAATGTTACACGTGAAATATAAAAATTCATGTAACATTAAATGTTCTTTTAAGAACACGAAATTTTCAAGCACGGTTTGACACTTTTAACCCTAACGATCAACCGGTAATGCAGACGTGACAGTTGCAAATAAGCACAAACTGCTCATTTTTACTGATATTAACCCTTTTCTTGAAATCGCGGTCACCAATCTGTCCGCTTGACACTCACACTTAATTAATTTTAATAACACTAATATTAACGGGTTAAAGTCGAGAATCGACCGTTTAAAAAGGCTACTGAGTCAGTATGTTATTACTTAAAATTAAACTTTATCTACATAGATATAAGGTAGAATTTTGTAAAGCAGAAGATATGTTAAGATATTTTATGCAAATTTTATGAATATGGACTCTAATTATATCATGATAAGGTAGTATTTAGGACTTAACAATATTTGTATGGAGTCTTATACATCTGCTTAGCCCTTATAAACCCGTTATTCGATATGACACTGTTTTTAAACCAAAGCCATTGAACACGGAACTGTATTTTAGATGAGATTCATGAAAAACTAGACCCGGCTCGCTATTCTAGGTCTGTCGACACAGTCTCACCTGGATTTAGGTCTATAAACAAACCTAGATAGAATGTTGCAGCTTCTACTAGTCTGTAGTGGTCTGGTGAAACTTGTGTAGATATTTACTGCTTCACTCTTTTTTGTGGTGGAGAATATGATTATCTACTGATCACGTACTGGTTAGGAAAATTGTTCGAAGGAAAAGGTAGTTTTTCTTCTGTTTTATTATACTCACTCAAAATAGTGAAGGTTTTTCTCAGTAAACCGTCATACTGAATCATCGCGAAAGTTTGAATATAAATGTTTGTTACTCTTTCACACAAAAACTACTGAAGTGAATTCGATAAATCTTGGTAAACAGGTAGACTATGTCCTGGAATAGCATATTGTACACTTTTTATCCTGAGAGTATGTTCCCTTGGGATAATATTCGACTACCGCTCTAGCTAGTGTTTACATATAAGTTTCGCTTCGATTGAATAAACTTTTAATACCTATCAATTTACCTACCTACCACATTTACTCATCATCTGCCTAGCCTTTTCCCAACTATATTGGGGTCGGCTTCCAGTCAAGCCGGATTTAGCTGAATACCAGTATTTTACGAGGAGCGGCTGCCTACCAGACCTCCACAACCCATTAACTGGGGTAACACGGTACTTCATGGCAAGACTGGAGTCAGATTTACTGGCTTCTGACTCTCCGTAACGACTGCCAAAGATCTACCAGATGACAGCCGGGACCTACGGCTTAACGTGCTTTCCGAGGCACGGAGGAAACTCGTTACGTTAAGATGGCCACCCATCCACAGACCAACCTTGGCAAGCGTTGCTTAACCTTGAAGATCGACCCGTGCGCCTATTATTATCTAGCCACGAGCTCCTCCACATTACTAAATTACTAAATACCTACCACATTACTAAATTACCTTTTAGCACTACGTAAGTAAATGGTCTTAAACTCCCATAACCCAGTGCTAATAAATTCTTTGAACTTATCCAAACAGACAATGGGCCATTCGCGGCCACTTTCGAT
Organism: Mythimna separata; assembly: GCA_030763345.1. Taxonomy (NCBI): domain Eukaryota; kingdom Metazoa; phylum Arthropoda; class Insecta; order Lepidoptera; family Noctuidae; genus Mythimna; species Mythimna separata. The sequence goes on along the minus strand of CM061173.1, from coordinate 4,463,903 downwards.
TTCCCGAAGTTTCACGATTCTGTAGCGTGGGCGCATGTGTAATTGGTTTTTAGAACGTTTTGACTCTGTCGTTTTGTTTTGTTTGTAAGTTAGAAGGTTTTCGTGACTTTTAAAATTATTGTTTTCATGTGTGCTTGAGAATTGTGTTAAAGGAAATAATTTGGGCGTCAGAGATTATGTATTTAAGGCCATTATAACTTTCTCGTTTATGTATAATTACGTAAATCTTCGCAAGTCGGTCATAAATCGGAATACTTAATCATAAGTTCTTCATATGTAATGCGGGAAGCAGGATCGATCCCTGTGCATCTTGCATCCATATCCAAGATACACAGGACCGATCCTGTGTCTTTGCTCCCGCGGTCTTTGCTCAGCAGTAGTTAGCATTCTGAACATGAAATTACCATCATATTTCGATGAGTCATCATCATCATCATCTCAGCCGAAATACGTCCACTGCTGGGCATAGGCCTCCTCCAAGCGTCGCCACAGCGACCGGTCCTGTGCGTCTCGCAGCCATCGGATTCCCGCGATCCTCGCCAGGTCGAAGAAATCAAATTAAATCAGTTTATTGAAAACATGTTGTTCAGTGGTTGGAATTACAATTAAAAGGTCCAAACATGCACCCTGTAAGGCACTGCAAAGAAAACACCTAAGTTACAACTATAAATTACAACTAGATTTTCTATTTGACGAAAGCGGACTTGTCTTAACATCTAGTGTATAGGTTCACCTTCCTTTTACAAACACTTTACATACAGTACATACTGCCAATTATTACCGTAATTTCGAACCTCCATCTATGGTAATGTATGAAGCCACTGGCCAATGACGAATCCATGGGTCTACATTCAAGCCTAAACATGTACTTATACGGTATAGTTCACCCGCAGAACGTTGGCACACATTTTTTCCCATGATTTTGTTAACACGCTAATTGTGAACAAAAAATACTTAATAATACACACGCATATTCATTTCTTTTGCACCTAACAGTAAATAATCCGTTAGAGGTGTAAAACAAATATAAATTATCCTGATTCTCAAACAGAAAGTGGAATTGTAAAATGGTTTAAAACTTTATTCTCGACATTCCTCTCAATGACGTCTTATTTTACATTTTAGCCCACCTTTCGAAAACAGCATTCGAAAAATCCTCTAACTCCCGAAGGAACATTCGCAATCATTATTGTTAAATGCCAATGTTAAGATAACCCGTGAAATTCAAATTTCGCGGGTTATGGTGGGTATCCCCCTTAAAAATGGGCTCAACTTTATATATGTATATGTCAAACAGTCAACAAATGAACAAGGAAACCACAATTGTGCTCGATGCTCAGCTAGTGAAAATTCACAAATTTTCCAAAAGAATAATCGCTCTTTTTCGGAACTGGATCTTAAGTATAATATCTTCCAAAAAAACCCTATCAAAATCTGCTTTTTGCTTACCCCAGAAAACCAGACCAAACAGACAGACAATTTCGCATAACATCACATAAAAAGCAAGCATAGACGTTTTGTTCTAGAGCCTCGAATCCGCTCGCTCGCTCCTATTATCGCGAGTCAATGGCCCTGACTTCCTCCGACCATTCAAGGCGAGCGTTACATATTTAATTACTAATTACTTACCAATGGCTATGTATTATAATACGTTGTAATAGGTGCGCAATCTTTCGAGGAGTTATGCCGCGAATTATTGCGAGTTCTCCTTGGGAAGTAACGGCTAATTCCATTTTTACTAAAAGCTATGGCAATATTGGAGCATTCCCGTTTCGACACCCAAGCTATATTCCTGATTCGTCACCAATACGTATTTTGGAATGGTATTTTGTCCAGTCTGGCCATGAAGTACCGTGTTACCCCAGTTAATGGGTTGTGGAGGTCTGGTAGGCAGCCGCTCCTCGTAAAATACGATTCAGCTAAATCCGGCTTGACTGGAAGCCGACCCCAATATAGTTGGGAAAAGGCTAGGCAGATGATGATTTTGTATGGTTACTACCTGTCCAAAATACCTATTAGTGCCGAATCGGGAATAGCTTGGGTGTCGAAACGGGAATAATTACTCCGGAATATTCACACGTGGCCGAGTTTATGATTTGATCCAGGAACTTCTCTTCTGTGTTATCTAAAAAAAAATGTAATGCAATATTATAAAATATGCAAAGTAATCAATTTTAACCCTCTGACCCCGCCTTGTCAAATAAGCAAAAGCGTGCTCACGGGCGCCTAACTACGATTTCATACTAAATATAATATCTGTCATATAGTCGTGACCGCAGCGAGCCGGACATATTTTTTTCTGTCATGTATCCATGACTGTGGCGGTCAAAGGTTATTAAATTTTTCTACAGATATGAATCGGACTCTGGAGATAAGGATATAATATGCTTACAATACCTAAATTAACATCCCTTCTTCCTTTAGGATAATTTTCAATGCCTTTCTCAAATGGAGATTGATAACTGACCGGCCTGAATTGTAAAATATGGTGAAGTTCCTCAGATGTTGAAACGCCGAAATCGTATCCTGTTGTATGCAATTAAATATATAATATACCATCCTGTTTTCTGTACAGTATAGGCAATAGGAGTATATAAAGTGATGACGCTACCGAACCGAAGCGACATCCGACTATATTTGCTAAAGGCAACTGACTGAACTCAGATGGATTTTAGTCAGTAGCAGTCTGACATTCCTTCTCGCTCCATTCGGAGCACGAAAAGTTATTTCGAAATTTCCCACCTGAAAATAAAATCAGACTATTTAGATTACTAACAACTCGTTACTACCGAAGTGTGGCTAATTAATTAATGTAATTATGCCGATGAAGATAAGTTCATCAGCCTCTTGTAAAACAGATGTTTGCTCAATGCATTAGGTAGACAGGTGTTCAGTAACGCTACATGCTAACAGGTTATAAAAGTCTGACCTAGAAAAACGAAATAAAATTTGAATTATAAAAAGATCTGATATTTGCCTCGGTACTAGAATCACGGGCTATCATTTCAGTCGAAAGTCGTCCACTGCTGGACATAGGATTCCCTAAGTGTCGCCACAAAGACCGGTCCTGTGCATCTCGCAACCCTCACTAAATCCTCTTTCGCTACGCGGAGTCACCTTTTCTAAACTTTTCTTCGCTCAAACATCGGTTCAGCGAGCGATGTGCCGAGGACTCTGTCGTTGGAGCCTTAATTCTCTTGCACAGTTCTCTTCTGCATTGTCCTTTGGGTGACTTTTAACCTTCTGATAAAGCCTTCTTGTAATTAATTAGCCTAGACACTGCACAGTAAATCGGACTCCAGTCTTGCCATGAAGTACCGTGTAACCCCAGTGGGTTGTGGAGGTCTAATAGGCAGCCGCTCCTGGTAAAATATTGGTATTCAGCTAAATCCGGTTTGACTGGAAGCCGACCCCAATATAGTTGGCAAAAGGCTAGCTAGATGATGATGACTGCACAGTAAATCAGAGTGCCTATTCTTAATTATAATATGTTCCATTGACAGTTTAAGATCTGCAAATTATGATAGCCAGGACCAACGGCTTAACATGTTTTCCGAGGCACAGGGGGAATCACTAACCGGTCATAAATTTTAAAAAGATCTGAACAGAACACGTTGGTAAATACGTGATGAGTAAACACTGTCTAGTGTTTACTTATGATACGTTTGTACGATTTACAAGTCCCTGATAACATACGCAACAAGTGTTTATAAGATACTAGCTTCTACCAGCGGTTTCGCTCGTGTGAAAGTAGTAAATTATTCCAAAGGAATATACTCGGGGAATAAAAAGTACCTACCATACCCAAAATGTGATGTAATCAGTGGTGGCCAAGCCTAACGAGTTGTAGGTAGTGAATTCAACCCAAGCCAGGCACATTACTTTGTGTAATTTATTTCATCACCACGCTCTCAAAACGGTTAAGGAAAACATCGTGAGGAAACTGGCATGTCTTAGAACTAAAAATTCGAAGACATGTGACATTCACCAAAAGCTAGAAAGGCGGTTTGGCCCGATATAAAATGTATGAAGACCCTGGATTCATGTCCCGGATCGGCTTACGTGACCCACTATATGGCAACTAGACTTGTAGCGCTACATTAGAGCCACGCCAGGCGATGAGTCGCTCACGTGCGCTTCGTTTTAATATAGTTCACACTTAACAGACATACATACAAACTTTTGCCTTTATAATATTAAGTATTGTGATAGGAATGCCCTTATCGACAGTCAGTCAACAAGTAGTGGTTACAGAAGGCACTAGCACACCAGTGTTATCAAGGCACGTGTGCAAACTATACAATATATTGTAGCCAGGTTTGAGCAAATACTTCTTTGTAAATCAATAACATTCGACAAACATGTGGACTAATCCCTTTTCAGTAAGTATTTGAAAAGATGTGGCGACTATAATAAAATATAGTGACCTTTTCGCAATCGGCGCGTGTTTTTGTTTGTGTACCTACAAGGACTGTGTAATTTAAATCAGTGATGTTTTGTTAGGTTTTTGGAGGATTTTCTACCTCAAAAAAACCTACCTACATCATCATCATGATGAAATGATCATGATGATGATGATGTAAGGAACAGTGGCTATTTGCGTTTCATGGCCACGGTAACTTTTTCGAAATATCCTTTGGTCCTGGCAGGTGGTATTGTAGTGACATCTATGACGCAAAAAAGAAGTAAAAACTTCGAAATTCTGCATCACGGTATTAGAGTTCTTCGTGCCTTGTTTATACAACAGAACTACATCAACTAAACTACAAAAATATTCATCAGGTTGGAAGATCCTCTCTTTTCAGCGGAAGCTTGCGGGACCTTACTCCTGTCTCCCATACCTGAAATGCATCAACTCGTGTGAAAGTAGATTTCCCCATGCTTACTTTGGACCCCTGTTTCTGAAAAATCCTGAGTGCTCGCCTAAAATGTTCACGTTAAACGATCTTCTTAAAAAGAAACTTTTAAAATTTTGCGTGAAATTTTGTACGAAGTTTCCTCTCAGGGTCCAAGTTTCGGCTATGCTTTGATAGGTCAGTCAATATCTTTTATATATAAAATTAAACTTATTACCCGTTACTCCTTATAATTTCCTGTAGCAATAACCTTTAGGTTTGCGCGGCAGTATGCGCATGGGCACGTAACAAGCGACTTCCTTCGGCTGCACTATGGCGTTATGTCAGCGGATGCACGGGAGTTTTGTTTCATTAATAACATTTGTTAATGGATGACATTACATGCTAATTGTATGGGACTTTGTATGGTGTCTGTGTTATGTTTCTTTGCGTTTTTCCGGCAAAAAAAAAGATGAGTCGAGTGTTAGATAAATAGATACATACCTACGTGACTTGATAGGTCGGTTGGCGCAATAGTTGATCTATTGGCTGTTGCGCTGCGTGTTGCAAGTTCGAGTCCCGCACGAAATAAATATCTAAGTTAGTATAGTTTAAATTATAAAACCGGGAAAGTGGGACTCGGACTCGCGCACTGAGGGTTCCCTACTAACGGACTGCAGACTTGATTATATGGTTTTAATTTCAACTCGATACTATATCACGCATTCCCGAAATAAATAGTCTTGATAGACAGACAGACAGATGGACAACAAAGCGATCCTATAAGGTTTCCGCTTTTTCCTTTTGAGATATGAAACCCTAAAAAGCTCTGATTTTGGTTTAAATCAGCGAAAACCCGAAAAATTACACCATTAGGTATTCGTTTTTGGACACATGGTGTACTATATACATAACAATGACTCAAATAGCGACGTAACTATTCAATTTCATTTTTAATATTCCCACAGCCACTACATCGTTATCAATGAAACCCTATACGAAAAGCAACAGTAAACAATGGTAGTTATTTCACGTTTATGAATGACAAACGCATCAATTTACCGTTTATCTATGTTAATTACGACAATGTAAAACACATTACGAGTGTATATGAAACGTTCAAACGTAAATCGTTGTTTCGACGAATTCATTTAAATGAATTAGCGGTAATTATGTAATTAATAGTTTAGGTATATCGACCTTGGAAACACAAACGGAGATGTTTTGCCTATTTTAAAACGTGCGACAAAATGCGATTATGTGTTAAATACCCATAAAAACCATTATAATTATAAAAATTAACATGCATTCGGTACTTCAATCGCATTCACCAGCCAATGCGTTCAAAATCACACTGAAGCCGATGTTTGCTAGGGCTACGGGAAAATTTGAAAGAATGACTTTGGACTTGAAATGCAAAATGCAATTGAAGGATAGGTCGGTTTTAGTTAGTAACATACGCCCTCTCGTTCCACCCAAGAGCTGGAGAGATCATTAGATGATTTCCCACCTAAAAAAAAGTATTTTTTATTCTTCCCGATCTAAAACCCTAAATCTGAATTTGTTTTCACATCTGCCTACATTTTAATCCAATCAGACATGTGACATTCACCAACCCGCACTGGGTTCGCGTGTTAGATTACGGCCCGTTTCCTCCCCTAGAGAAGAGTCCTGAGTCCCAGCAGTGGGATCATTATAAGGCTGATGCTAGATAGCCTATGCAGACCTGGCGACACTACATCCGAATCATTACGCAACGTCTATACCACGCGGCGCCGTTACAGGCGCCACTATATTAAAAGCGTGTGGCCTAAAATGATTACACCACATAATTTTCTGCAAAACAACACAACTTTTCAGTTTGTTGACATTATAATTATAAATACGTCGATGAAGTAAATTAATAGAGAATCAAAACAAACAAGATCAAAGTCCGTTGCGTTGGTTCTGACCGACCTTTGATTTGTAGGTGAAATTACAATATGTACTAGTAAGTAATTGAATGTTTATAGTAAACTAAAGTGCAATAGGACTGCCAGTTCAGTTAGACCGCGGTCTCTCCGCGAGAACACCTTGTGATATAGAAATCTGTAAATTGAAAACTTTATACTTAGTTTGTATTGAAGTGACTTAATTAGTAAGTAGTTCGACAATAATTCACAGTGAAATATGCCTGGAACGCATGTAAGTAGCTTTTACTAACCTAAAAGTCGTCCCTTAAATTTGTCGTTATCCACTGACTTCTTGTGAGGGAATGTCCACACCCATGTTCCTTCTTTAACTTGCATTGCACAGGATCCCGGGTTTCCCCTCATAGTCTCAGTAGGCTTTGACTCTGCTGAGCCTCAATGGTTTTGAACACTACGTCCCGTCGACGACTCGGTCAGGATGGTTACCGGACGATCAGACGGCGAGCAAACTTTGTTTTGTGATGAGTAATCATCAGGGAAAATAATTCCTCCGGCTTTGGATGAAACGAGAGGTAGTGCCAGACTTTTACTAGCACCCACCTGTGTTCCGTCAGTTGCCTATTGTATTCCACTCTTCGGAACAACCACACTGACCACCTCAATGTATTTCTTAAAAAGTGATATTTTAGCATCGTTGCTCATCCGAGTGTTGGATGTGAGTCTGTGATTTGATTAAGTATTGTGAAAACCTACTGGACCGAAACATTAATTTTGCACCTCTATTTGTGGCTAGGAAAAGTTCGCTGGTCTTTTATTATTTACGTTACGTTAAGATTTTGTTCATTCGTTTTTCTGATCGATGAATACAACAAACAAAACTAAGTAATGAATTTCGGGAAATCTTTTTTCTTTTTTATTTTATATTATTGTCAGTTTTTATTTTGTTCCTGCTGGATAAACTTGTGTGTCAGTCGCTAAATAAATATTTTTAAATTCTATCTTTATTCCTAAGTTTTCGTAAATTAAAAATATGTTGACAAACATTTCTATGTACAACATACCTACTATGTATAGGTGCGTGTGATATTTCGTCACACTTAAAAGCCTGCACAGATTTGAATGAAATTCGACAAAAAGATACACCATGTTTTGGAATAGCACGTTGGATATTTTTTAACCTAGGAGTACCTATGTTGCCTTGGGTCAATTTTCTCCTTCCGTGGGCGAAACCACTGGCCATCGTATGCGCTAGTAAGCTCATATGATGGCTAGCTACCAGTTTCAAAGCCGGGGGCTAGCCAGTCAGCTTAAACTTTCGTCAATGCTATAACATACTTCCATGGAGGTTAAGTACACTTGGACAGTGCCCGTTCGCCATTGACACGACTTTTACCTTGCCTCTAACATGATTAAAGTATTAGTATAATATACCTGCCACATTCTTAGAATGTTCTTATTCATGCCTTCATATATGAAACACAGAAATACCTAGGTACTTAATAGTTTTAGTAGCTATACAAGCTGGTATTGAGATGGCGTATGTATTTATACATATTTTTATTTTAGGGGTAGGTATATGATGGATCAGAATGTAGTTCTATTTCACATACCTCCGTTGAAAAGGGAGGATCCTTCGACCAGACGGATGTTTTGTCTGGTCTGGGCAACTGCCTGATAGATCTTCAGGCTGTTGTATATGTCCAAATCGCGTGGAGAACTCTAATTGCGCGATGCAGGATTTCGTAGTGTTAGTTCTAAAGGTAGAGCCTTGTAAACTACCTTTTTAACTCTAAAAAGTACAACTGACAGCATTATTTCTGTAAAAAAATTGAAAATCAGTTTTAATTTCTTACAGTGCCACTTACCTTATTAAAGGGAAGACTATCTGCATCTACAGTGTTTACCTATTATTTCAAACTAATGTGTTTGTGATAACGTTGATATCACAATCAAATTAGAATCAATTTCGTGACATAATTGCCATTGATATTATCGGCCCTGACTTAGGTATGAGTCATTGTCTCGAGTCGTGTCCTCATATTTAGCACACTGACATTATCAAACTACAACAAAATAAGGAAGCGATAGATTACGGTTACGATACCAGTATGAAAAACATTATTCTCCCGCGTTTGAACGTCTTATCTGCGCAAAATGATAAGCAGTTATGCTCTGATTTTGTTCTTATCAAAAATTAAAAGCAGCGACGAAAACCGAACTTTAAATTTTAAACTTTACTGTTATGCAATAGAATTGAGAGTCCCGAATCTTCGTCAGCGAATACGGATTTAATTAAATTAGTTATAAAATATTCCGCTTTTGATTACTTTTGTATACAAGTTGTTTCTTGGGCAGTGACCTCGTTAGTTGTATTGCGTGGTGGACTCTGACCGAGCGTTGCATCGCTACTCCCGAGATAACCATCTGTACCAACGTTTATGCGACGATCAAAGACGCACCGTCATTAGACGACATTAATTTCTTCCAGCCGTATAAGAATCGTGTATCAATCGTACTTGACATTTCACCGCTATCGGATTGATCTTCTAAATAGACTGTACGAACCTTTTATGAAGTTAAATGTCGCTGTTATTGCAATAATACTTACGACTCATGAGTTGAATTGTTTGTAAACGAATGTTTCTCTCTCTTTCCAGATGGATAGCAGCTCAGAAGCGATGGAGCTGAGGCGGGAGTTGGACGCCGTGCGCAACGCTCTGCAGCAGCAGTCCGAATCCGTGCTGAAGCAGAGGCACCAGCTGGTGGAGGCGGGCCACGCGCTCGCCGCCCGGGACAAGAAGGCGGCGCAAGAGAGGCGGCTCCGACAAGACCAACTCGCACTCGTGCTACGATCCCTCGTCCTCCTCGAATCCCGCCTCACCAGGGAACAAAAACAAATACACGTCGCCCTCCACCAAAAAGAGAAAATCATCAAAACACAACAGGAAGAAATCGCAAAACTGAAAGCACGCAAGTCCTACTGCAGCAATTGCCAGCAACTGCTCGGCTTCACCAGCGAACAGACCAACATTGAAACAGATCCAGAATTCCAAAGCTTAGAAAGCACGGATTCCAGATTCCAGAATACGTTCGTTAGAAGCTGTAGTTACCGTGAAAGAAATTCTCCACCGGTATTCCAAAAAAATACTAGGTTAAGTAAGAGCTTTCAGTACCAGTTGCCGAAAAGTGAGATTGTTTATTGCAACACAAGTTCTAGCGAAGAAGGTAACACAGCCAGCATCGGCAGTAAGGGAACATTTATCAAAAACAAACAAGCATTTGTGAGACGAGACGTCTTCAGAAGGTCGAGGAAATATTCAGGAAGAAAGAATAATAACAAGTACACAGACAACATGCAGAAGGGTTATAATAACCAAGCAAACAACAGCAGCAGTGCTGAAGAGTGTATTGGTATGAGCTACCAAGTAAACCACGATGACGAAATCACAGCGAGTCAAATAGCCAATGATATAAGAAAAGCCTCGATGAAAATTGACCAGCTTATTGGTGAAGCTGCCAAAAAAGAACAAGAAAACACCGCCAGTGAATCCGAGAAAACGTATTCTACAAAAATGGAAGGATTACACGGAATCAAAAGGCAAGCGTCAGATGAAATAAAAGCTAACAGACAACTATTCCTGAATACGGTTCTTAGCGAAGAGGTCGCTGAGAAACCCTGGTACTGTAATGTTAGTGATCCGGAACAAGAAGGAGACTGTTTAGATCAAAGACCACTAAGCAATAAATCAAAGTCAACAGATGACCTGTTGGGAGTAAATTTCAACAGTGGCATACATGATGCAGGAATAGTAGCCGCTAAAAATGAAGTTTTATGCAATAACATAATGAACAACAATGAAAGATTCAGTTCCAGGTTTGATGATAAGAACAATAACATAGAAGCAAACTTAAACAAACATACGGCGAATGCTGAAGTTAATGAAAATTGGTATGCCAGCACTAGTGATGCAGATGAGAACCCGACCAATGAGATTTATAAAAATAATCCGGTACTGGAGTGCGTCAATCAAATATTGCTTCAAAATTCTTTAGATGACAGCAGCAATGACAATTCTAAGTCTAGTGAAGCACCCAGCCCTAAAGCGTCAACAAAGCGTGTACAGTTCTCTACTCTTAACAGCATCTCTTATGATGAAAAAGTAAGATCTAATAACACTAGCAACACGCTGCCTAGATCAGATAAGAGAGCCAACAAAATCGTTAAGTTCAGCTTAGAGACTGCATCTGAACACAGTTATGAAGTGCCAAACACAGCTCAAGGCTTCCAGTATGAGATACAAAGCCTGTACAGCAATGAATATGAACCTATAATTACAAAAGGAAATGATCCTAAACCTGCGCCACTTCCACGCACCGTGCCTGCTAATGAAAAACCAGCGGTTCCTAAAATAAGAGGCTCTATAGTAAAAAACATGGCCGCTAACTTAGAAAATCGTAACGTTAACAATGTCGTTGAAAGAAAAATTGATAATGACCTCGGGTCTATGAAGATATTTAATAAGAGAAAAGTTCCAAGAACTCCTCCCGCCCTGCCACCAAAGCCAAAGAATCTTTCGGCTAAATGGAAAGCTGAAAACACTGTCAAACAAATGACAGAGCAGTTAGACTCTGAAGCCGTTGCGGCTAACCAACGGGTTGCAGATGTTAAGACGAGAAAAGTGGGACAAGTAGCAACTGTCAACAGTATAGAGCCTGACTACTGCTCCATTTCAGAGATAAATGTTCCAGTAGTCAGCAATGGGAAGAGGGAGTTGCTACTCACACAGCCAACGGTCGAGATCCACAACGAGCAGTACCCGGTGCACGCCGTCAGTCCGAGGAACAGCGTTGCTAAAGTGGTATCGTTGCCAAGGATCCAGAACAAGATCAGTGATAAAGACATTCCGAAACTTCCTCATGTCACCGAGATCATCATTCCTGACGAAGATGAGAAGTCGAACGATGAACAAAGCCGCTCCTTCCAGCAAACTACTGACAGTTACTTGACTAACTTTGCTATGCATCCTCTGCAACCGAAATTGGACCCTCGTGCTTCCATACAAATGGGCAACACAGTGTCTTCTATACTATCTGAGATCAACAAAGGTGGGAAGGGAGGTAACAAGCAGATCAATTTGACAGAACTGGACAATCAGTTCAATCATACACCCGAGAAAAATCAGTCAAACAATGCAGAATTGCACAAAGCAGAATATTTCGACGACATGGACAAATTCGATTTGTCCCAGAATTTTGAGGAGTTTAAGATAGACGATGAACTCGGCAGCATTGTTGCAGAGGAATACCGCATCAGCTCCGGCAGCAGTGACGGTTCCATGTCCGATGTTGTAACCGAAAATCTTACCAATGTACCTGATAAAGATAAACAGCATAATATTACTACTACTAAGGATGACAATGGAAACGCTGAGAATTTTCTTGAAAATAACGACAGTGCCTTGAGCAAGGGCTCATCTAAGAACGCTAAGTTGTCTAATAAGCCTGATCTCCTTTCAAATATAGAGAATTTAGAGACTGAATCTGTAAGGAACTCAGATATTGAGTCTAGTAATTCGTCTGGGAGCAACAGCGGCTCCTACAACACTGTGAAGTGCGAGCCGAGGATGGTGCTGAACAACAATCCAGAGATAAATGCTCCTAAAACAAAGGGAACCTTCGATTTCTTCTTAGAGACGTCTGGTCTTAGTTCTAAGTCTATTTTCACGCCGAGCAAGCACTACTTGGGCTTGAGGCCACCGAGTGCCAACCACAAGAGTGTGCTCAAGCCTAGAGATATAAAGATGCGCGTGAAGAATACTATTACAACGAACAAAATCAACGAAAAACCTATGACGACTGCTATTAAATATTTCGAGCCTTATGTGTAAAGTTATTGTTAGTTATCGTGTATTTTATTTTTAATGAAATGCTTAAAACTATTTATTGTAAAAAATGAACTTGCCGGCGTAATACTATGTACTAATGTATTTATGTTATTGTAAATATTATGATTATTATACCTAGTTATTTTTCAAGTATAAAATATTTAACATTTATGAAATTGTTTTATTTTGACTCAATGAAGCCCGAAATGCAACAAATTTTGCTTAAATCAATTTAAATTTACAAATCAACTGTGACTAAAACTGATCTAATGAAGTTTTGTACTAGACTGTGGGTTTTCATATTCGTAATTTTACCTAATTTCTTGTGGGGAATCTAGGCAGCTAAATAGGAGAGTATGAGAGCCAAATACAAGCATCAACACTGCCACACTGACTCAGAGATTAAGTTAAAAGCTAGCTACTATAAGAATTATTTACTTGATATTTAGATTATGCGAAAACTTTAAAATATAATATTACTTCTTCACATTCAAACAGCTGATCAGATTTGGATAAAATTTGCCACACGAATAGATCATAATATCCAGGAATAAGTACTAAATAGGATACTTTTTAACCAGATAGTATGTTCCCTTGGTATAATTTTCTACTGTCCTCCGGCCAGACTGACTGGCAGAAGCCACTATACCTACCAAATGTGAAGGGCCAAAGATGTATAGATCTAGGTTTCTAAATAAAATTAAACGTCAATAATGTGGAGGAAGGAAATTAGATACCGTATTAAAAGAGGAAATACTTTACAATCAAGAATTTATTTTAAAATTAGTTTACCTATTTAACACTGGATTCCTAAGTATGACAATAATTTAACAACATCTTATCTTTTAGTTCTTGAATCTTAAATAATACATTATTACAATAAATTAAGAAATGAATAAGTTTAAAACATAAAAAGAGGAAAAGATTTAGCATATCATACCTATACATGATGTTTACAAACAGTTTAACAATTACTATTACAATAAATAACTTACAACTAAATAAATTAAAATTACATATTTTACAAAAAAAAACCTAGTATCTATCTACTAAGCACCCTCTTGCACTTCTTATCAACATAAGACTTAAATTCTTCTTTAAACAGCCTAAACACATTCCGCTGCTTGCCTCTCTCAGTTGCTCCTTCTATGTCCGACTCCAGAGACGCCGTGGAACCTCCTCCGAACTTGTTATCTAAGTATTCTTCTAAACTTTTGTTCACGTCAGCTGAAAACTTCATGGTCCTTGAGTTAGATTGTCCATTACAACTGGATAAATCTTCTAGATCCGGCACTGAAGGTATTCTGTGACACGATATGTCTGCAAACGAATCGTTCACTCTCACATTGTCTTTGCTCGTTGTTTCTTCACGACGAGAATACGGCTTCGGTCTTCTCTTTGTGCTCAAGTATTCTTCAGAAGAGAATGTAGTGGTTGGTCTGTCAACCACAGCCGGGACACAGGTGGAGAGGTCCTCAGGACTGTCCAAGTCCACTGGCTTCCCCCATTTGCGATCCAAGGCACGGAAAGCAACGGTCAGATGCAGATGGAGCTCCATTGTCGAATATTCAACTGTTCTGTGGTCGAATAGAATAGATGTTGCTCGATAGCAAGCTGATGGTTTAATGTTGAAATTATCGATTGGGGGATCCTTTTATACGAATTCTAACTAATTACAACTCATTTGATAATGGCAATCAATTAAGGTACTCGCTCTTAAGCTTAGACTGCAATTAGGACCTAATTATGAATAGGGAAAATGTATGAAAATAATATTTGTTAACTAACCATTTTATCAATAAATAAATATACAAAAATAGAATACTATCTGTGAAAACGGAATCAAAATAAGTAGACAAGCAAACAAGGCGGACCCTTGCAATAACTGGGATTAAAACCAGGCAGAAGAAGAAGCAAACAAGATATTATAACAATTTCAAACAAATATGTCTGTCCCTCTCGCTAAAACCGGGCTATACGGCAGCCGTATAGCTAATTAATTAATAACGTAATTATTGTAACCTTACCCCAATTAATTTGGGGTAAGGTTACAATAATTCGCACCCAGCTGAAAATTGGTATGATTGTTTAACACACCATCATAAATGAAACTTAAAAAGTCCCCATCGATCAGACACCTGGAAAAAATATATTTGGGGTTGAAGATCACAAAACCGAGTTTATCACGATTTGCAGCAAAATGGTAGGTTTTATATCAATTTAGCCCAAATAAAAATTGTAGATCAGTTAATTATCTACAAGAATGTCTGAGTTTGTTTCGGTGTTTCTTCTTAGGGTAGTCAGCTAGGAAACACCGGCCTCATCTAGTACCTATAAAATGACGAAATAAAAAAATTGCCGTGTAAAAGTGGTTTTAAAAACCTACTTATCTAAATAAATATCATTTATCTATTCTTGTTTAGGGTTCCGTACCTCAAAAGGAAAAAACGGAACCCTTATTCACTTTGTTGTCCTTCTGTCTGTCAAGACCCTTTATCTCGAGAACGCGTGAAGGTCTCAAGTTGAAATTAAAACTGTATACTTAAGTCCGCGGTCCCTTGAAACTGTGCAAAAATGAAACTTTTAAGTTGACGGAAAAAAAAGATACGCCCGTTTAAGTTGCAAAAATCGTACATTTCGATTCGACACTGTCAAAGGAATCAAAATTCATAGGGATATATATCCCGTTGACCTAGAATCTTAAAATCTGGCACGAAACAAGATATTATAGCACTAATATAAGGAAAAGTCTGAAAACTGAGAATTTTTAATTAAGTACATTACAAGAATTATTATTTTGAAAAATCTTCAAAACTCGATTCGAGAATTGAACTGTTTTCATAGGTGAGTTGGTAGTTGGTATTTGGTATGGAACCCTCGATGCGCGAGTCCGACTCGCACTTGGCCGGTTTTTATCCTAAGTGCCATCATTTTTGAGATAACTATAATGATTCCAAAAGTTGAAAGAGTTGCAATAGTAATACTATGTATAAGTAAACCACGTACAAGTTAGTCCGTATCTTTTTTTTTTCGTTAACTTCGAGGTATGGAGTTGAAAATTCATGTTTGAATCCCCGACCGGTCGCATGAGACCGCGCTGTTATTGTTTTACTATTGTGTCTCGTTTCGCGGGTATGTGATAGGTATACTGAAGTCTGCGGTCCCATGAAGCTGTGAAAAAATTCCGCCATCCTGGCAACAACGCACTGCGCCGCTGTGTGATAAGTTCATGTCATAGGTATACTAATTGGTTTAAAAAGGACCTCATTAATAATTACCTGTAAATCAAATAAACCACTGCTTACCATCAGGTGGGATCGCAGTCAAGCACTAGTTTATAACGACTAAAAAAAAAAAAAAAAAAATCATTTTACAGTGTGAATAATTAAACTAATCGGCAACAGTTTGGAGCAAATATTGGTTGCTAATCATTTTAAACCTGATTAAGTAGGGACTATTATGACTAGGGGGAAATAATATTTACGTGTGAATATTATAGATAGGTACCATTACTAAAAATGCAAATGCTTATAGGAAATTCCACGAACAAACAAAATGTATTAGGTCCCTATAGGCATGACTGATAGCTGACTAACAAGATTGCGATAAAATGATTAAAAGCAGCCAATTAGTGTGGATGTAATAGCACTCAAAAAAGTTTGTGAAGACCCCAGAGTTAGAGAGGTCTGAAATTATTTGATAAGCATTCAAATATCCGCAATAAATTGTAAATATTTATTTGTTATTTTTAATCTCGCATCGGAACGATATTAGTTATAGCATTCACGCCAATAGAGCACTACACTACACTGCAACTACTGTTTTCAAGCGCGGATCCACCGTTGTGGGCACGGTGGACAATTGGGCATGCGCACAACCACAAGCCAGCAATCATTTTTTCAACAAGGACCTGTATTTTTAGGGTTCCGTATCTCAAAAGGTAAAAACGGAATCCTTATAGGATTACTTTGTTGTCTATCTGTCTGTCAAGACCCTTTATCTCGGGAACGCGTGAAAGTATCAAGTTGAAATTAATACTTACTATATATTTAAGCGGTCCCTTGAAGCTGTGCAAACATCAAACTTGTAAGTGGACGGGAAAAAAGATACGCCTGTTTACGTTGTAACAAACGTACATTACGACACTGTCAAAGGAATCAAAATAATTCATAGGGTACTTCCTGTTGACCTAGAATCTTATATTTGGCACGAAGCTATATATTATAGCACAAATATAAGGAAGTCTGAAAACTGAAAATTTGTAGTTGCGTCACAAGAATTTTTTTTTTTTAATTCAAGATTCGATTCAAGAATTTAACTGTTTTCATAGGTAAGTTGGTACGGAACCCTCAGTGCGCGAGTCCGACTCGCACTTGCCCGGTTTTTTTTTATTGAATCTATAAAATCGTTATTGTAATCAATCTCGATCGCATTTATGGTTTTTTATATTTTTTTTTTCATAATTTTTTTTTACCATAACAAAAAAAAATTCTTGCCTATTAATTTAGTTAGTTAGCCCATTGTGTCCCACTGCTGGGCGAAGCCCTCCCTTTCCCTTTTCCACACACGTCTATCCTCAGCCATTACGGGCCAGTCCCTATACGGTAGTCATCCAGCTCGTCCCTCCACCTTCGCCTTGGTCTGCCACGATGTCGCCTTACATTCAGTGGGATCCAAAAAGTGGATCTTTTTGCCCACCGCTCACCTGATATACGGCTGATATGTCCAGCCCAATCCCACTTCAGAGTGGCGGTTTTTTGGGCAACATCTTTTATCTTCGTTTTGGCGCGCAGTATTGTGTTCCTAACACGATCGGAAATTCGAACTCCCAGGATACTGCGCTCCATGGCTCGCTGACAAACCTCGAGCCTGGACCTCTGCTGAAGTGTCAAAGACCAGGTTTGTACGTAAGTATAGGGAGAATGCACATTTCCATAATTTTCCGTTTCAGGCATAGCGGGAGATTTCCTTTGAGAAGATCTTTCATTGACCAAAAGCTCCTCCAGGCGCTCTCAGTGCGTCGAGCCACTTCTTTATCCTGTCGCGTCTGAAAAGAGACTATTTGGCCAAGATAGACATAATCCTGGACATATGCAATCTCCTCACCCTCAATGTACAGTCTCCTTTTAATACTGTTGGTCATGAGTTTGGTCTTTGACATGTTCATCCGAAGCCCAATCTCGAGGCTCGACTTGTTCAAATCTGCGAGCATGTTACCCAAGTCCGCTGCCGATGAAGAGAAAAGTACGATATCATCGGCGAAGCGTAGGTTCGATGGCTTCTTTTCACCAATGACTAATCCCTTGTCTGTTCAGTTTTGAGTAATGGATTTGAATACTTCCTCCAAAGTAGCAGTAAAGAGCTTTGGGGACAATGAGTCTCCTTGTTTTACTCCTTTTTCAATTGGAAATGATGGGCCTGCGTTATTAATTTTAATTGAAGCTGTACTATTACTGCAGATGGTCTTTAGTATATTGATGTAGGTGGGCTCTATGTTCTGGTTGGTCAAAGCGTTGAAAAGTGTATCATGATTTATTCTATCGAAAGCCTTTGCATAGTCGACGAAAGCCAGATACAAAGGTATATTGAATTCATTGCACTTTTCAATGATTTGGTTTAAATCCAGCTTGTTCGGGAGGTTGGTGGGAATCTAGACATAAATAACTATCGCTCTATTAGTCTTGTTTCGCATTTATATAAAGAGTTTGTGAAAGTTATCGAAAACCGCATCGCACAGCCTAATAATTTACCTTATAATTTTTTTTCGTGGAATTTCCTATATGCATTTGCATTTTTACTAATGATAGGTATAAATTATATTCACACGTAAATATTATTTCTTAATTACTTGGCCCCTAGTCATAATAGTCCCTACCTAATCAGTTATAATCAGGTGGAAAATTATTAGCGACGAATTTATATTTAGCTCCAAACTGGTATCGATTAGTTTAATTACTCACACGGTACCTATAATGATGTTGGTTTATTTTACTGACACGTATCTAATTATTAATGAGGTCCTTCTTAAACCAATTATCTAATACAGCACGTCGTACCTCTTTGCCAGCATGGTGGGATTGTTCACAAGAGTTGCCGCGGTCCTGGAACGCAAAGGGTAATTGAAGATTGAATATAGGTGGGGTTAAGTCAATAAACGTCTGAAACTCTCTCTCGATTCAGGGTGACTCGACCCAGAGCGTGGGATGTTATCAACTTGATAATTTCTAAACTCAAGAAAGGGGTTGTACCTACCTCTTTATCGGTTTTGTAGTTATTTATTTATTATTAATTTTACGCTTTATTGTACACCGATTCATATTATAACAAAAGGAAACTTAAAACTAAACACATAGGTACAATGGGCGGCCTTATCGCATTTCGTCGTCGTTTTTTCGGTTGTTTTCAATCCAAGAATCTGGCAGTGTCATTGGGTGGTTTATCGGTTCTGTGCTACAGGCGCACTGTAATGTCAATTTATAACATTACCTAATTGCTGTCCCTGACACGCTAATTTTCACTTTATGTCGATGTCGCTGTTGTGTCTTTTAAAACGCCGCTTTATATATTGATACCGGATTAAAAAACGTTCCCGTTATGTAATGCTCACGTTAAGCCTGGATTCAATACGGATGAAATAAAGTACGCCGCATTGAATGTACACACTTCGTGTGGATTAATTCATGAATCCCGACCGGTATCATAGGACCGCGCTGTTATTGTCTTACTATTTGTGTCTCGTTTCGCGGGTATTGATAGGTTAAAGAGGCTTAGTAACATCGTCGATACGCCACTTTGAAACTTTTAGTTCCAAACTTCCAATAATCGCCACAAGCAGCGCTGCATAACAATAAACATGGAAAACAGGTCACAAACGTAAACAAAATTAAAAAATGTCGCCATAGTATAATGCGGCTGCCTTAGGTTCAGCCGGATTACGTTACTAGAATATGGTGTGTGGTCGTCATAAATATGAGCTACTAGCTGTCCCCTGCGGTTTCACCCGCAATTTACGTTACTGCTCCGCTCCCATGGGTCGTAGCGTGATGGTATATAGCCTATAGCATTCCTCGATAAATGGGCTATCTAACACTGAAAGAATTTTTTCAAATCGGACCAGTAGTTCCAGAGATTACCCCCTACATACAAACTTACAAATTTTACCTCTTTATAATATTAGTATAGATTACGAGTACATGACTACTGTTAATAACACTTTTATAAACTGTAGGAAATTAGTAGAACCCAATAGGGAATATGCATGCATTTTTTTATTTGCTAAATAAACACTTTCAGCTCTAGTTAATAAATAGGTAAGTATGAAAGAAATTTTAAAATATATTTATCGACAACGAAGTTATAAAGCTTCAAAGCTGCTAATAAGAAATAGAAGTCAGAATGTAATGTGACGTCATATTTAGGTGCATTGCGCCCGTATGGCTGCATAGGCGTTTTGGCGAGAGGGAATGGGAATGGTCATATCTCGTTTTCTTTTCTACTATTATAATTTCGATTCTGTTTTCAGAGATAGTATTCTATTTTTGTATATTTATTTATTGATAAAATGGTTAGTTAACAAATATATTTTTTTCATACATTTTCCCTATTCATAATTAGGTCCTGATTGCAGTCTAAGATTAAGAGCGAGTACCTTAATTGATTGCCATTATCAAATGAGTTGTAATTAGTTAGAATTCGTATAAAAGGATCCCCCAATCGATAATTTCACCATTAAACCATCAACTTGCTATCGTGCAACATCTATCTATTCGACCACAGAACAGTCGAATATTCGACAATGGAGCTTCATCTGCATCTGACCGTTGCTTTCCGTGCCTTGGATCGCAAATGGGGAAAGCCAGTCGATTTGGACAGTCCTGAGGACCTCTCCACCTGTGTCCCTGCTGTGGTCGACAGGCCAACCACTACATTCTCTTCTGAAGAATACTTGAGCGCAAAGAGAAGACCGAAGCCATATTCACGTCGTGAAGAAACGAGGAGCAAAGACAATGTGAGAGTGAACGACTCGTTTGCAGACATATCGTGTCACAGAATACCTTCAGTGCCGGATCTAGAAGAGGTATCCAGTTGTAATGGGCAATCTAACTCAAGGACCACGAAGTTTTCAGTTGACGTGGACAGAAGTTTAGAAGAATACTTAGATAATAAGTTCGGAGGAGGTTCCACGGCGACTGTGGACTCTGGTACAGAAGAAGCAACCGAGACAGGCAAGCAGTTGAATGTGTAGTGACACAGTCATTTACCTTACCTCCAATACCAGAAACCACAACCATTACCTTCACACCATTACCGTACCGTTACCGTACCACCTGCATAACCAATACCTTTTGTTTACGTTTTGTTCGACCAACTGTTAAAGAAACAGAGAAGAAGACCGCCTTGAAAAAGGCGTAGGTACTCCGTTAAAGAAATAAGAAGTTCGTTCTGAAAAGAACGGTTGTGGGCGCAAGGCTGACGACGTGCGTGAAGATCGGGAAGCAGCAGAGGCGACACACGACGCGACGACACGCAGAGATCCTCACGCTACGCCGGCAGCCCGCGAAAAGGACGAACGCGGCGCGTCCGCCTGTATTTATAGAGTAGCGCGGCGCGCGACGAACTCCGCGCGCCTCCGCGCATGCGCGGCGCATCGGGCGCCCTCTGACGGACGCTATTATTGTAAATAAAATATCATAGGCTAAGCACGAATTGTACCTTAATGAATGTAGATAAAAGTAGCACAATATTACAAATAAACACAGATCAACTGGACACGTCTTTATATCAACATCCCGCTGCCCGCTCTACTCCCCAAAAGTGGTGACCCCGAAAAAACTTCGAAGAACCCGAATAACCTGAACACAGAACACATCATGCCGAACGATACCGAAGATTTCAGCGATTGTCAGGGCAGCGCAGCAGTGAAGAACGACGTGGCGTCAGTCTCACTTCCTGCAAGATTACCACCATTTTGGCGCCAGAATCCTCGATTATGGTTCGCGCAATTCGAAGCCGCCGTCGCTGCCAGCAAGATCAGTGAGGAACAGAAATTCAACCTCGTCGTTCCACTCCTCGGCAACAGCGACCTAGAACAGATCGGAGACATCATCTTGCATCCACCGACCACGGGCAAGTACAGTGCGCTCAAAGACAGACTCATCTCAACGTACCAGGAATCTGACCACAGGCAGTTACAGAAGTTACTCAGCGGTCTCGAGCTCGGCGACAACAAGCCAAGCCAGCTGCTGCGTAAAATGCGCGACCTCAGTGGCAAGCTACTGTCAGATGAGGCGCTGAAGGTTATGTGGCTCAACCAGCTGCCCACACAGGTGCGCGCCGTTCTCTCTGTCAACACCGAATCGTCCCTCGAAGTTCTAGCTGCCATGGCGGACAAGATGATGGAGCATTTCGAACCCGCTACAGTCGCCGCAGTCTCCTCAGCAAACCCTCCATCAACAAGCCCAGCAGTCAACGAAAGCCAAATAAACGCAATAACAGCTCTTCAGATCAGCATGCTCACCAAACAAATAGAAAAATTGTCACTCGAAGTCGCCGAACTACGCAATCATCAATATTCATCGCATCGCCGTTCCCGCCAAAACTCCGCACATCGTGGCCGCTCACGCTCACATTCAAGACATCGTGCTGATAACGCCCGCAAGCCCGGCGATCCCGACTGGCTGTGCCGGTACCACTACCGATTCGGCAACGGAGCACGAAAATGCGAATCGCCGTGTTCCTTCACAAAGCGGGAAAACTAGAACGTACATCGATAGTGGCGGGAGTCGATGTAAACCAAATGAGCCGCCGCCTGTGTGTAATCGACACCAAAACCAGAGAAAAATTCCTTGTCGACACGGGAGCCGACATATCAGTCTTAGCAGCAAGAAACACGAAATACTCGAAACCGGTAGACAGTACCTACAAGTTATTCGCAGCAAACGGCACACAAATACGTACCTACGGAGAGCGTACACTCGAGCTCTACCTAGGTTTACGTAGAAGCTTCAAATGGACTTTCGTCGTCGCTGACGTCAAGACATCGATATTGGGCGCTGATTTCCTAGTAAAACACAAATTACTAGTCGATTTACATCAACGAAAACTCATCGACCGCGTCACCGACCTCGCCGTGAACACCATACAAGTTCAAGCCACAGAAGAGTCCGTCTACTTAATCGACCGTAACCACGCCTACCACGACATACTAAAGAAGTATCCAGATGTTCTGCGACCGGTATCACTCAAGACTTCTGCAAAACACGACGTGAAACACCACATCGAAACAACTGGCCAACCTATTTACTCAAGGCCACGCCCGCTTCCTCCGGACAAGTACAACGCGGCAAAAATCGAGTTCGAAAAAATGATGGAGATGGGTATTTGTAAACCTTCAAAAAGCCCCTGGGCCAGCCCACTACACGTCGTTAAGAAAAAAGATGGTTCATTGCGTGTTTGTGGCGACTACCGACGACTGAACGCCGTGACCATACCCGACCGCTACCCGATTCCGAGAATGCAAGACTTTACGTACCAACTGCACGGGAAGAAAGTGTTTTCAAAACTCGATATGAAGATGGCTTATTATTCAATACCTATCAACGAAGAAGACGCTGCCAAGACCGCCATTATAACACCATTCGGTCTCTTCGAGTTTACTTGCATGCCGTTTGGCCTACGAAACTCCGGCCAAACATTTCAACGTTTCATGCACGAAGTACTGCGAGGACTCGACGATATCGTATTTTGTTTCGTCGACGATTTACTTATCTACTCAAACAATGAAGAAGAACACCAGCGCCACCTACATCAAGTGCTCGAAAGATTAAACAAATACGGCATCACACTCAACATCGATAAATGCGAGTTCGGCACGAACAAAATACAATTCCTCGGATATGAAGTCACGCCAGAGGGAATAAAACCCACACAAGATCGTATCCAAGCCATAACCAACTATCCGAAACCGACAACAATCCAAGAATTAAGAAGATTTTTGGGTATGATAAACTTTTACCGCAGCTGCCTACCTCACCAAGCCGAACATCAAAACCTTCTTAATAAATACCTACATAACAGCAAAAAGAACGACAAATCAATAATCGCCTGGACGCCGGAAGCCGAAGAAGCGTTCGAAAATTGCCGCCAAAGCATACTCGACGCAACGACGCTAACGCACCCGATACCTAGCGCGCCGCTATGTTTGTTTACGGACGCATCAAACACTAGCATCGGCGCCGTTCTGCAACAAAAAGTCGACAACGTGTGGAAACCTCTCGCATTCTACTCAAAAACGATGAGCGAGACACAGCGACGCTACAGCGTGTACGATCGCGAATTATTAGCTATGTACACCGCTGTCCAACATCTACGACGACTAATAGAGGGCAACGACCTGATAATATACACCGATCACAAGCCTCTAACGTACGCACTCACAAGAACGCCTAGCAGTACCGACACGCCGAGAAGAGAACGACAACTTCATTATATAAGCCAATTCTGCACAAACATCAAGTATATCCACGGCGATAAGAATGAAGCAGCTGACGCGTTATCACGGATAGAAGAAGTCGAACTACTAAACTCGACTATCGACTACAACCAACTTGTTCGCGATTATGAAGACGACTCTGAACTACGAGCGTGCCTGAGCAACCCCAAGCTGAAGTTCACCCGACTGAGTATGCCCGGAGTTCAACGACCCGTACTATGCGAAACATCAACAAACAACGTTCGACTGTATTTACCACAAACTTATCGTTTTGCCGCCTTCAAAGCGCAACACGACTTAAGTCACCCCGGGGTACGAACATCAAGAAAAATAATGGCAACAAAGTACTTCTGGCCTTCCATGAACAAAGACGTCGGAACATGGGCGAGGGCCTGCATCGGCTGTCAGCGCGCGAAAGTTCAACGACACGTGAAGAGCCCACTCGCCGAATTTAAAGAATCATCGCGCTTCGAACACATTCATGTTGACATCGTCGGACCATTACCTCCATCGGATGACTACAGATACCTCGTCACGATGATCGACCGCTGCACAAAGTGGCCCGAAGCAATACCTACTCGTGACGTCACCGCCGAGACTGTCGCAAAAGCCGTTTACGATGGGTGGATATCGAGATTCGGATGCCCATTACGACTCACAACAGACCAAGGAAGACAGTTTGAGTCTGCGCTATTTACATCGCTGATGAAGAAGTTTGGCATCAATCGCATTCGCACCACTGCATTCCACCCGCAAGCGAATGGTCAAGTCGAGCGATGGCACCGCACGCTGAAGTCTGCATTAATGGCGAGAGCAGCCACGACACGCTGGAGCGAGGAACTACCTACAGTTCTCCTAGGATTACGTACCGCACTTCGTGAAGATACCTCCGTCAGCGCAGCCCTAATGACCTACGGTACAACATTACGCATTCCGTCCGATTTCTTCGTGCCTACAACGCCGAGCATTGAAGACGCCGAGTTCGTACGTCAGCTGACCGAAACAATGTCATCGCTATCGCCAGTTAAAAGAAACAACAAAACAAACGCGAACACATTCGTGTACAAAGACCTCGCAACATGTACGCATGTGTTTCTGCGAAACGACACGGTACGCAGCCCACTCACACCACCTTACGACGGCCCGTTTGAGATACTAGAACGCAGCAAAGACGGAAAAACGTTTACATTGCGCCTACCTCGTCGCACCGCCATCGTGTCAATCGACAGATTGAAGCCGGCGTATGTATACAACGAAGACGACACAGAAACAAAAACGTCGAGCTCACCATCACCTGCTGCGGCAACACATTCGCCGATCCAAGGGCATCAACGCGCATCAGCTGACACGCACACATTGAATGCGCCGAGTAAACATAATTACGTCACAAGAACCGGCCGCACTGTGAAACCGAACGTACGCTTCGCTTAGGGGGGAGTGATGTAGTGACACAGTCATTTACCTTACCTCCAATACCAGAAACCACAACCATTACCTTCACACCATTACCGTACCGTTACCGTACCACCTGCATAACCAATACCTTTTGTTTACGTTTTGTTCGACCAACTGTTAAAGAAACAGAGAAGAAGACCGCCTTGAAAAAGGCGTAGGTACTCCGTTAAAGAAATAAGAAGTTCGTTCTGAAAAGAACGGTTGTGGGCGCAAGGCTGACGACGTGCGTGAAGATCGGGAAGCAGCAGAGGCGACACACGACGCGACGACACGCAGAGATCCTCACGCTACGCCGGCAGCCCGCGAAAAGGACGAACGCGTTTTTTTTTTTTTTTTTTTGACTAGGGCATCTCGCAGTTCAGCTCGCTACGGCTGTTTACTGCTTAACCGGACAATCCTGTGGCTGCCGAGAGCGTGACTCTAAGCCTCCAGCCAGGGCAAATAAAATTAAGCGAACACGCTAAGGGCACCCCCTGTGGGGTACGAACCTCGACTTAGGGCGTCGCTGAGACAGCAAGGGAGAGCTGGATCATATTTTGGGGACTATTTTAAAGCTACTAGCTCAGCACGCGGGCTGGCTTTGTCGAGCAAGGGTCGGGGTGGGTGAATTACCGCGATTCCGGGGCCCTCGGCGGCGAGGGCGGAAGGACGGCCGTCTGTGTTTGTATATTTTCCTAATAGTACTTGTTTCCCTACTACTCTCTTGGAGGACAGTTATGGGGTCGTCGGGGGTAGTGAGGGTGAGTCGAGGACGTCGTATCTTGCTGATACGAGAAGCGGTGTATCGGGCGGCAGATACTATGAGGGGGTTGGAGTGTTTTTCTGCGGAGGCAAAGAAGCGCACAGTAATGCGTTTCATGAATTGCTGAACTGTGGGGATCTTGAGATCGAGATGCAGTCTCTCGTTGCGGACGTAATAAGGGGCATCCTTAGCACGTCGCAAGAAACGGTTTTGAAGTGTCTGCATCCTATGGAGTCGGTAAGGCTTTACGTGTGCGAACACTGCACAGGCGTAAGTCATTATGGGGCGTATGCACGCTGTGTAGATTCGCAATTTGCCCTTAAAGGACAACTTGCTGCGTGGGTTGAGTAGGGAGTGAAGTCTACCGGTAGCAAAAGCGGCGCGCGAACGCACCGTCCTTATGTGCTCACTGAAGTTAAGGTGTTCGTCGAGGATCACACCTAAATACTTGGCTCGCTTTTCCCAAGGGATCGGCTTGCCGTACATGGTGATCGGTCTGGGGAATGGGGCCTGGCGAGAGTGGGGCTTGGTGAAGAGAATCGCCTGGCTCTTGTCGGGGTTAACTTCGATCCTCCATTTCCTGAACCAAGCGCCTAATGCGTTTGCAGAGGTTTGGAGGGCCTTAGCTATATTGTCCCTGCTTCTGCCTGTGTAGTAAATGGCCGTGTCGTCTGCGAAGAGAGCTAACTTGGCCGATTTACTTTTGGGGATGTCACTTGTAAAAAGTGTGAAGAGCAAAGGGGACAGCACGCCGCCCTGAGGGACGCCGGCGCGGATTGGGCGAGGGGAGGAGAGCGCTCCTTCGATGCGATAGCGGAAGGTGCGGTTCGACAGGAAGTCACGTATGATGAGCACGAGACGGTCTGGCACCCCCAGTTGATATAGCTTATATATTAAGCCGTTGTGCCAGACTTTGTCGAACGCTTTCGCTATGTCGAAGAAAAGCGCGCCTGTCATTGAGCCGCGCTGGAAACCAGCGCTAACTTGCTCGACGATGCGGTGGACTTGTTGGACGCAAGAGTGTTCGGATCGAAAGCCGAACTGCTCGTCAGGGATAAGACTCTTTGCCTCGACGTAGTCTTTGAGTCGCTTATAAATAAGCTTCTCATAGATCTTGCCGAAGACATTGAGGAGGCTAATCGGGCGGTAGCTAGACGGAGAGGCTTTAGGCTTGCCCGGTTTGGGAATACCGATAACGATAGCTTGTTTCCAGACTTGTGGAAACATATTGTTTGCTAGAGCGCAATTGAAGATTGCAGTCATTAGCATAATCAGTGGGGCGGGGAAGAGTTGGAAGACTCTGTTTTTGATCCCGTCGGACCCAGGGGCCTTTCGGGTTTTGAGACGCTTGACTATGTCCAGCACCTCGTCAGGGGTGACGGGGGGCAGAGGACTGTCAGGGTCGTCTACTGGTGGGAGGGAAGTCCTACGTGTGACCTCGTCGTCGACTTTTGCGACGTGAATTGGGTCGACAGGTTGGGAACTGGGAGAGCATTGGGTCTCGAGGCTGTCGGCCAGGCAGTCCGCTTTTTCTTCGTTATCGAAGGCAACGGACTTATCTGGGCGAATGAGGGGAGGCATTGGCGCCTCGTTCGGTGCCCGAAGGCTCCGTTGAAGTTGCCAGAAGGCCAGATGAGATGGCTCAAGTTCGCTTAGTTTCTTGTCCCAGCTAGCAGAACGCAGCTCATCAATACGATTCTTCACAGCACGCTGCAAAGAGCGCATGTGAGCCTTGTTTGCGTCGCAAGGGAAAGCACTATAGGCGCGGACAGCCGCGTTCTTCTCGGTCAGCAGCCCCCGTACATCGTCCGGCAGTTTCAAGCGACGATCATTCATCACCGGAACCTCCCGTGAACAATCGTTCAAGACGGATTGTACATGAGCTGTGAGCGAGTCGACCGCGTTCGTCGCGTCAGCGACTGACTCCAGGGTGTCGGGAATAGAGTCCAAGAGAGGAGAAGAAGTGGACTTTAAGCTTTTGCTTACCTTATCCCAGTCAGTGACCACTTGGGTCGGTGGAGGACGACTGGGGTCGTGGGGACCTGTGCGGGAGGCCAGTTCTAAGATGACTGGGCGATGATCTGAGTTAAGCTCGTGTAGCGTCTCAATGGATAGTAAACGTAAGTTTACGTTTTTGAGCAGCGCTATATCGAGTACGTCAGGAGATTGGGTGGGGACGTTAGGGAAGTGAGTGGGGGTCATCGGAGCGATGACATCGAAGAGCAGCGTGTCGCTTAGATTGTGCAGAATGCGTCCTCTAGTGGAGTTCACATTACTGTTCCACGCTTGATGTTTAGCATTTAAGTCACCCGCTATGATAACGGAGTTACTTAAGCTGAGAAGAGTAGAGATGTCTTGAGGGAGAGCGGCTTTATCCTCAGTGCCTGAAGTTGGCGGACCGGGAGGGATGTAAGCCGAGACGATGGTGATGGGCTGATGGCCGGTCATACCTAACCGACAGATCGAGACCTCGAGCCGAGAAAGCTGAGGGGGGTCCATAGGCGTGCAGTACAGGGCCTTTCTATAGTAGATGAGGGTGGACGAACGCGGCGCGTCCGCCTGTATTTATAGAGTAGCGCGGCGCGCGACGAACTCCGCGCGCCTCCGCGCATGCGCGGCGCATCGGGCGCCCTCTGACGGACGCTATTATTGTAAATAAAATATCATAGGCTAAGCACGAATTGTACCTTAATGAATGTAGATAAAAGTAGCACAATATTACAAATAAACACAGATCAACTGGACACGTCTTTATATCAACATCCTGCTGCCCGCTCTACTCCCCAAAAAATGTGTTTAAGCTGATGAAGAAGTGCAAGAGGGTACTTACGAGATAGATAACCTCAAGATAGAAGACAGACCTGTTTCGTAAAAAATTGTAATCTAGGTATTTAGTTTTTAAGTTATTTATTTTAGGTAACTATATTATTGTTAAACTGTTTGTAAATAGTGACTTATTTATATTATGAATTATGATGTTAAATCTATTTCTTTTCCTCTCTTTGTATATCTTTAAACTTATTTATTTCGTCATTGTTAATCTTCTATTTAAGACTCTAGTAATTACTATTAGAAAAGATGTTGTTAAATTACTGTTATATCCAGTGTTAAGTAGGTAAATTAATTGTATAACATTTGAAAATAAATTGTTAATCGAAAAGTACATTCTCTTTTAATATTTAATTTCCTTCTTTATAATTCTTCCGCATTATTATTTCTATTAGTAACTTGGCCCACGTGAAAATAGAGAATTAGTTATCCCATTAGAACAATACATTAGATGCAGGCAGAAGCAAGTACAATTTTTTATAAAAGCAATGTAGTGCGCCTGCTGAAAATATCATAACACACGCGTTGCCGTTGTGGTGAAAGCAAAAAAATTGTAAGGCGTTAGATCTAATATTTTACATAATTATTATATTGCAGGGTTCAACCAAACGGCAATGGAAAGGGCTATGGGGTTTATTTACGTGATCGCATCAGAAATGTAGAGCCAAGGTTATCGATATAGTACGAAAAATCGCAAAACTAGTGACAGTTGGGCAGGGCACATTGCTCGCAGAACAGATGGTCGATGAAATCAAAAGCTTCAGGAGGAGAGTGGTGACTACGTACTGGAAGACGCAGCGTTGGAAAGCCTGTCACAAGGTAAGGGTTGTGGGAATCGGATCGATGCGAGTCGCACAGGACCGGTTGTTGTTATTACGATATTTGGGGGCAGCTTTTGTCTAACAGTGATGTGGATGAATTGGTGATCAGTGATCCACTAGGTAAGTGACAAAAAAGCCATCATGGGTGCGCTTTCGCAGCGAAGCTGGGCGGAGTGGAGCGGAGAAGAGTAGGTAGTGTAGATTTCCATTAGAGCGGAGCGCGGCAGTATGGATTTGAGCTACCCACTTCGTGCTCTCCACTCCGTACCCGACTCGCCGCACGTTCATTAGATTTATTTGAAAGTCCGCTCCGTTCCACTCCATAATGTTTCCACTGATGCGGAGTGGAGATTACGCCGCGCGAAACGCGACTTGTGGTCTAAGGCACTTGTCTCACCGGCAACGATTAACGAGTAGAGCTAGAACTAGAAACGAGTTAGCGAGGCGCGGGGAGCGAGTGCGTAGTTCCGATATTTGTGTAGCTCGGCTAAAAGCGAGTGTGCGAGTGAGGTGGGCGAGTATCCGAGCGAGTTTATCTTTCATAGCTGTTGTCGCTCAGCGACAAACTAGTGAAGCGAGTGCTCGCCGGCAGTGTGTACAGTCAGCGATCAACTGTTTGTATATGCATCTCTTTTGTTCACACGGAAAGTATATCTATTGTGCGATTCTTGAGCGAGAAAATAACCGATAGTTAGTCGTTTTCTCGTCGTTGGTGGGACAACTGCCTTACTGCAGCCGCGTAGCTTCATAGGCACGCGAGTTCAACATTATAATATTGAATTGTTTGTTAACATTTAAATAAATATTAGTACTTAGTATGTACTTGTATATAATATTGGTGTGTAATGACAGAAGTATTATGTTTAATGCTTGGTGGTGGTAGTGATATTATAATAAAGAAACCAATACAAACTTAAAATAATAATTTATTGTTCATATAATTTTACTTTTCTTCTTCTTCTTTTTCGAGCCCTTATCATCCTTTTTATGTAAATCTTTCTTATTTACCTGGAAAGAACAAAGATAATTGTTTAAGAAAATGTAATATTATAAGAAAACCAACTATTTTATAATATGTACGCATATAATATATCTATTAACTAAGGCTCAGATTACATAATTACTATTTCAACTGACTTGTTATTAGCTGAGAATTATGGTACAGTAAAGTATAAGAGGCCAGGAGAAAAGATGGATTCTGTGAGGAGGAGAAGGGATAGCGTGATGGCTGATAGAACACATTCATCATTCTTTCTTTTTTTTAACAGAATGGAAGTAAAAAAGAAGCATGACGCACCATACACTGGCCCCAAGTAATATGGGTCAAAAGCAGGAAGATGATTTGAGGTGGGTTTTATTCAGTAAAAGTCTGACAATCCCTTCTCGCTCCACCAAGTGCTACAGGAAAATGATCAAACAACTCATCCTTTATTTGATAATTTCCCACAAATTGGCTAAAAAGTGCTTATACAAGCAAGTGCTTACTGGTAGGTATCCTAAGAAAATTCACATTATACAATCATAAAGTATACATATTGAAAAATATCCAGTGACAAAAGTGAAGAAAATTCCAATCAACACCATAATATTTGGACGTCTGTTCGTTTCTTCACTAGTCATCTGCAAAATAATACATTTACAGAGGTCTTAGCACAATCCATTTGACAACCTAAACTGAATTGTAAAAGAGATGGAACTATACAGGGTTTATAGCTCCATCCCTCTTTCTTGCTTGCATCATCATCTCAGCCGGAAGAAGTCCACTGCTGGACATAGGCTTGCATCAACAACAACAATATTATAACACTAATTCAAAAGTTTCTGGGAGAAAACTTATTGCTGAGTTAAGCTCGCCTTTGTACATGAACTATCTGTCACCATGTTGTTTAACCTATCACATACCCGCAAAACGAGACACAATAGTAAGACAATGACAGCACGGTCTCATGAGACCGGTCGGGGATTCAAACGTTAAAATGTTTTTGTGTACAATAAAGAATTTAATATGTTACTTTAAGCATTTCATGAAATGGCCATAACAGGAGATGTAAGTAAAGTGACTTTGTTTAGCAAGAGACTTTGAAGACATGTTTCTTGATAATTAACTCGGATTTGCCTGTGACTTTGAAAGTTTTTTTGGTTCATGAATCCCCGACCGGTCCTATGAGACTGCGCTGTTATTGTTTTACTATTGAGTCTCATTTTGCAGGTATATGATAGATTAAAAAAACTTGTCTATTAGATAGTTTACCTTTCCATAACCACTAAGGAAATGTCCAACATCATTGTTAGCCTTCTTCTTCTTCTTGCCAGCAGTCTGTAATATACTCTTGGACCTCATCTGCTGTTTTTCCTCACTTTCTTTTATTTTCTCTTGTTTTCTCTTCTGCATAAGTTCTTTATAGTTAAGATACTCCTTTTTGGGAGGTTTAGCACCTGGAAATGGGAACAGTAGGTATAATTATTATTTTTAATCCAAATATTGCTAATTTTAACACTACATAAATATACATAAGGTTCTACAGTTACAGATAGACAAGGTGATTAAAGAATAAGGCTGGTGCAAAGCCATTTATTTCAGTTTGATGTGTCGATCACTCAAAACAAATAGTGAAGCTAAATTGCATGTTTCATAGTGTAGATGTCTACAGAAAAGAATGTTCAAAAAACCCTGCATTTCAGTCACAGGATGATTTACAACAAGTCTTAATAGAAATGAAATTGCAAAGTTTGAGTATAAATTAAATATAAAGAATAATGACAAACTATTAGAAATTACATTACAAAGTAATAAAGCTAGTGTGTGTAATAAGAAAGAAAGAGAAAAAAATACTGAACTAAAAACTCCAGATTGATCAATACATGTTGAAGCAGGATTTTTATGAGCCCTGTAAGAATAGTTTGTGGTAACATAGGTTTTTCTATGGCTTTGCAAAAGCATTTAACCAATAAAAAAAGAATCGAATGTACTAAATTAAAAAAAAAAACGGAGTAAGTGTGGGGAAGAGTCTGTGGTCAACTAACCTAAACTAACAGCCAGTGCTATTCTTGCTTCCTCTTTTTTTGTGGGGTCAAAACCGGACATTCCAAACTTCACAACTTCATGTCGTATCTTTTTGAGGTCTAAATCTTTACTGGAATTTTCAGGTCGTAAATCACTTTTTTCGTTACTGTCGGCAACTGGCTTCTTTTTAGCTTTGTGTGCTTCGAATTTGATAAACTTAAAATTGCTCTCAGGATTCTTTAACGCCAACGCTGCTTTTGTGATAATAAGCGACATTTTCAATTATTTCTAATCTCAATTAAATAAAAATTCACACGACACACGTTTCTTTATTTACATTCCTTTTACTTTTTTCTATATGTCAAAATTTGACAATTGTGATTTTGAAATGGCTAATTGGCTACCAGTATTTTGGACCAAACTAAAGTACCTAATGAAAAAGATGCGCCAAAAAAAGGAAAAAGACAACTGGATCAAAAAAGAATCAAAACAAAACTGTAGGTACAAAAAATATATTTTTTCAAAATGAACTGAGTCCTAAACTGATAGTTAACCCATTCAGAAAGACAAAAAAGTTCCTAGGCTAAGTTGCGTATATCGTGAATAGCCTTCCTTATGCCTTAGGTAAACGAGAATATCAGATACTAATGTCAAAAATACTACCAAATTCCCCTGTTCCACGAACCAATATTTACTTTCTACCATTGGCTGTCTCTTTTTGCCACGAGTGATTCGAATGTTCCTATCCTGTTGTCATTGTCAAAAAAGGTAAACAGGGGCAAACTGATGTTTCGCTGCTTCATGTAGTTCGGTTACTTCCCTTCCTTCGTTTAATTAACTCTTCGTGACGAAATGCTCATCTAATAATAGTTCTGCTTTTGTTTGTTTTTCATTTTGATATGCCGGCTGTAGTCGCGTCTTCACTAAAAATAATGTAACCGGTATTGAGTAGTGTTAAATTTGGACCGGCAGGTAGCGGGGCCAAATCATATTTTCGGCATCCGCAAGAACACCTCGCCTCGTAACTCGTCGGGTATAGAACGTTGACATTCCTAATACATTCTCTATCGAATACGTACGCTTTAGTCCTAGGTTATAACTTAAATAACTTAAGTTTTTAATTATGAAGAATAAGTATAGAAACACGGACTCTTCGATAAAAGCTGGGGATCTGATCCTCACTGAACAGCCTTTTGCTTTTGTTTTGTCGTCTAAAGAACAAGGAAGCCGGTGCGATAGTTGCTTCGAAAAGTAAGTTACTTATAATGCTTTCTTTGTTAATAATTTAGGACCATTGCTGTTATGTGAAAAAATCAATAAGTTACACACACATAGTAACTTAAACTTGGTTGTTATATCTTCATTATCTGATTTTAAAACTATAATATCAACCACAAACCTATCATGGTGTAGTTAAGACACAGCTTATAACTGTGTAATAAGTTTCTAAAATGTTTTTGAATGCTTGTTTTTAACTATAACTTTTTATATTTTTTCTTTTAATTTTCCATTGGGAATGGGATTTTAAACTCCAGAATAAGTCTTTTCGCTCTTGAGTGAGTCTTTTCATTTATGTAAAAGTCTTTTTAAAATCAGTCATGTAATATACTATACAATGTGAGTCTTTATAATGTGCACATATTGAAATGAAGAAATCTATATTTAAATTTATCAACAGCAAAATATTAAAAACAAATCTAATTTTTTTGTATGGATTTTTTTAAGAATTTTTAATCAAAATTGTGTATCTTTTAAACTAAATGATCTATCTCGATGAAACAAACGCCATAATGATTCGGAGTAATTGGGCAACGAAAATTATGAAAAAAAATTAGCCACAATTAAAAATAAACTTTTTTTTTTTTGGCAAAAATCAGATATTTTTCATAATTTTTTACGAAAATTGTAAAATTTCTCAATAGCATGTCCCCGTCACCTTCATTTTTTTATAAATTATATAAATATAATTATAAAAAGTCACTTCACTGATTGCTACATTTGATGCATTATGAACAAAAAGTGTTACATTTTTTATTAGTGATCCCAATATTTTTTGCAGATTTTGAATTTAAATATTAAATGGTGTGTCTTAAAAGAAATATCCTATTAAAATAGGCTATTATTGTAATGAGAAAAGGAAGTTAAATGTGTACAACTGTTCAGATTATTTAAAAAAAAATTCTTAATAAGTAGACATTTTTTTAATTTTATTTTCTTAACTAGTAAACTAAATCAGTGAATCTTCTTCATTGACTATTTTGTTAATGATCGCAGTGGCTTGTATTTTTTGTTTATTAATTCTATTAGTGCTTTTGACATTCTCAAGCTTCAAAATTAATTTTAACCTATCACGTACCCGCAAAACGAGACACAATAGTTAAACAATAACATAGCGGTCTCATAGGACCGGTCGGGGATTCATGAATTAAAAGTAAAATGAAAAAGACTCCTTATATAAGTGAAAATAGTTCACAAGCATGCTATTAATTAATAAAAAAAACTGTCTAACTATTTAGACATCAATATTTTCTAATATTATTAATTAATCACTTATTTGTACTAAAAAAAATAATGGATATAAACTATAGGGTTTGAAAATCATGTCATCATCAATCAGTTTTTAAGCCAAATAGCATGTATTTGGGACTTAACGCTCTTAACTCTATTTCAATATTTTTTTCTTTATATAGTTTATTTTTTTTTAATTAAAAAAACAATTTGGTATTACACACGAAAAAATATGAATAAATAACCAGATTAATAAATGTACAAAAATAGAATATTAACAGTGAAGACAATATAATTTTTTTTGAAAAATAAATGCGATATAAAAATTTTAAACAAATACTCTCTATATCTCATCAAATTGTCGTTTTCTATTGTCGCCGTAAGGGTGTGATGAACTTTGACGTCAAAGAATACGTCAGACTTTTCTTTCTTAAAACTGCTAAGGCGCAAAATACACAGAAGCGATGAAAGATTGGGATGCGATGCGGATGTGGATCGGATTTTTGTCGCTTCAAATTTTATTCGTTCAAAATGTATGGAAGAGATGCGTCGTAAATTACACAGAAAGGATGCGGCGCGGATTCATCATGCGTGGAAAAGTCCGCGCCGCATCCTTTCTGTGTAATTTACGCCTAAAAAAGCAGTTTTGAAGCTTTATAACTTCTTTGCTAATGAAGATATTTTGAAAGATCTTTCATATTGGTTTATTGAAGCTAAAATGATTTATATATATTAGCATTTATTTGATTCCGATTTCCTGCCCTTATCCCATATTATTTGGGGTAACATGGATCGGCGCAATATGTTTTTTTCTTCCATTTTGTCCTGTTATCCGTCATGCTATCATCAACTCCCTTTTCTTCTGGTTCTAGGTGTGTAATATTCTTTTTATAGTCCAGTGCCTGGGGGTTTTTACCCAGAACTTTTTTGACTGTGGACGGATTTTAAACAGAAAAACTGCGATGTGTAGATAATAAAAAAGATTACCTATTTAAAATTTGTCATCTTGATTAAAAAAAATAACAATAAGGATTACTTTAGTTCAATTAGTATCTCAGGACCTACGAGTTCGAATTGAAATCTTCTTTCAATGTTATATAGCCCATTGATTGAGGAAAGTTATAACATTACGGTACAACTAATAGGAGTGGAGTAGTAACCAAGGATGTGGGTGAAACCGCACAGACATCGAGTAAGTAATATATTTTAGGCTATAGAATGTTTTTGTGTATCAAAACTAGTTCAACTTATATATTTATATAGAGACAACATTTTTGGTTACTTAAAAAATTACATTTTTGTCCACGTCAATTTTTTTCCCCGATTTCAGATTTATTTTTTGATTGTAAAAAATTACACCAAGGGACCAAACTCCCGGGATAAAAGTATTCTATGTATTATTCCTGGATAAGGTTTACTCGTATACCAAGTTTAATTGAAATTGATTGATTCCTTTTTTTTGTATGTATTAATGGTGTACTTGCAATAAAGCATATAATAAATAAATAAATAAACTTTCGTTAAGCAAGTTTGTAATTATGAAGTGAATTGGTTATTGTTTAACGGATTTCAATGAAACTTGGCACATGAGTAGATCATGTTCTAGAATAACACATAGGGTACTTTTTATCTCAGGAGTATGTTCCCTTGGGATAATTTTCTACTATCAAAAATAATATCTGACGTCGAAGAAAATATGTGACGTGACCAAAAATGTAAAAGTTCAAATAACCAAAAGTGGTGCATATCTAAAGATATACTTGTACGTTAAGTTAATTTTGATACACAAAAACATTCTACAGCCTTAAATAAATAACTCTAGCAAGCAAAGTTTATAAAAATTAAAAAAAAAAAACTCGATGTCCCCGCGACTTCACCCAAATCTTCAGTTGCTACTCCGCCCCTATTAGCCGTAGCGTGATGTTATATAGCTAATAGGCTTCCTCAATAAATAGGCTATCCAACATTGACAGATTTTTTCAATTCGAACTAGTAGGTCCTGAGATACTAATTGAACTATTGGACCCTCATTTTTTTTTTCAAAATGAAGATCACAATTTTTTTATGGGTAAACTTTTTTCTACATATTAAGTATTACCTACTTAAATAATATTTTCTTTTTAAAATCCATCCACAGTCACCAAAGTTCTGGCTTTTGATGGTTCTGATAGGCTATGCTCGGTATTTCTTTGCGCGATCACATAGAAATGAAGCTTGGTATCCGCGAGGTACCAAGGTTACCGACATAGCCCGAAGAATCGCCAAACTGAAGTGGCAGTGGGCAGGGCACATTGCCCGAGAACAGATGGTCGACGGGGACGAAAGTTTCTGGAGTTGCGACCACGTACCGGAAGACGCAGCGTGGTACATTTTGTGGGGGGCCCCCCACAAGATGTACCAATGACCTGATGACGGACGGGTCCGGTCGTTGTGTCGACGCTTGGAAAAGGCCTATGTTTAGCAGTGGACGTCTTTCAGATGCAATAATGATGAAGAAGATAAAATTCAACTTAAAAATATCTACCCATTTGACCAAATTGACATTCATTCCGTACAGTTGCTCTACCTGTATTTTTATACATGCAACTGATGCATGTTTAAAAATACAAGTAAAAACACCCGTGAATCGTGTCGCACAATGCTCGTGTCACACAATGACCGTGTCTCGTTGTATTTCAGGGGCAAAGTCCTAAAATGTTCAGGATGCCAGTTCGTCTACTACTGCGGGCGCTCGTGCCAGAGAGATGCTTGGGGTGATCACAAGGTATGACGGATTTATTGTTACACTTTCTGTACTCTTTTCTATCTCACGCTTCACCTTTTCAACTATTACAACAGAGTTCTTAACTTGCCTACTTTTTATTCTCACGGTTTCATATCATACACCGTAGACGCGGCCGAACCCTCTGGATCCATGGGTTGGCTTCTGAAAGGAAAACCTGGAATGAAGGCAAAGAAGGAACAGAGTGGTTTTTAGTCAGTAAAAGTCTAACACGCATTTCTACTTCGCACAAGAGCGGGAAAAGTCATTCTGATGATGTCCGTGAAACTTTTTTGAGAACATGAGGGGCCACGAAATTATCAATCATTGTGCTATGCACTAGTCGATCTATCAGGCTTATTGACAACAATATTTCTGTCTGCGATGATAAATCTTTGCCAATCCAAGATACGTGATATTACCAGCGTCGAGTCAAGTCAAACCCGGTTTGGCTGGGTAATGCACTTCAGACTGCACAAGATTGTAATTAAGAGCAAGTTGCTGGTGGATAATTCTGGCTGCAATGTTGTAGGTACCTATGTACCCAAAAATAATTTGTCGGATTGATTCCCCGGGCCGGTAGGCATGCCTGACAGATGGCAACCAGCCGTACAGTACCCTTCGTAATATGTTTCTAGTCGTTATGTGTTATCTTAATTTACTTCTTACTTTGTTCTCATAAGTTTGTTCTATTCTATTCTTCATCCCTAATCGCACCGACAAAACCTTCTGCTTCGTCAAAGAGGTCTCCAAAGCACAGGATACGGGTCCTACATCGGGACCAGGTAAGACGCGGTAAAAGCTTCCGTGAAGCTCCTTCCTCTGCCATACTTCTCTGCGGTCATTAGTACCTAGTAGGTATTATAAGGTATACGCCAGTTCTCGTTTACCAAGAGAAGAAGGATGATCTCCTCTTTCACCACCACTACATCTTGATGTATCTCAAGTCCGTAGCTGGGAAATATGTCGCTGTATGCTTATTAGCATTTAAGAAGTCATGATCATCACACTTCGTCCAGATATACAGACCCATCACCTTATGATTAAAAGTACTGCTATGAACGGCAAGATCGTAACACAAAGACTTGTGAGAGTATTTTACAAAAAGTGCAGCTACGACATATTTTTACTGTTTTGACGTATCTTTTATCTAGGTCGGTTAAAGAGGGCCCTTTCCCATTCGTGTATCGTCAATGTGAGGAGAATGGTTCTAAAAGCTTGCTGAAAAGCAACGCGATGCGCGCGACTTGCTCTAGCTCAATATTTAAAGAGAACGTGAAAAAGAAAGATAACACCTGAAAGCTCTGTTAGCTGTTGAGTAATTCTATCATTTACTCGAATATATTTCACAAAACCTTTTCTATAGAAGTATTTATGGGTACATTATGACGGCCTAATGTTCATGCATAATAGCAGGTTTTTGGAGGTTCCCAATTTACTTGATTAGTTTTAACACAAATTCATGTTTTCATTTCAATAGAAACTTTAATAATATCCACAAGATATTTGTGTTTCCAAAATATCTTAAGAAATATGTGTAATAACGTCATAATCACGTCACGTAAGAGTGGTTCTATAAAAATGTGTCGAAGTTTATAAAATATTTAATCAGATTAACCCGTAAATTCCTGACAGGAATAAATTATGTTAGTGCGGAAGGGTATGGTAGTTTCGTTTCTACACGAACCATTCTTTGCGCACTACTGAGTGGGAAGCTGGAAATAGAGTGGACGTGCATAGAAATCGTGGGCGTTTTCTCAAATTAAGTTCGCAATAAATTACTGGAAATAACGCAGGCGGCCGTGACAGCCAAATGTTGCAACTTTATCATCAAACGTCTTTATTTCTGAAACGAATTCGTTAAATAAATATTTGAGCAGCGCGCCTCGTTATCCCGTCCGCTTTATAAACATTATGACATGGTTAGCACGCACTGCTCGAGTTGGCAGCTCTGCCCAACGTTTTGTATTTTATTTTCGCAAACTAAATGTTCGATAAATGTCGACTCGATACAAACAGCGCAGAGATATCCGGAATACCTGCGCACACGCCCGCACAAGACGTCAAACTCAAATGACGCTTGACGTAAGAGGGCGTTGTGTAATGGCTGTTTTTTCAATCAATAGTGCTGAAAATTAGCGTTGTGGTTCTGTCTTGCGCACGAGCCCCAGCATTTTGCTGAGCGCTGGTCTTTTTGCGAGGGTGTGACGTACATATATCTTCCCAATATCTTATTGTGCTATTTTTGTTATACGCCATGTTTGACGCAAATAAATTATTATTCTTTCTTTCAATGATTAGTAGGCTTGTAGCTGCTCCAGAAATAAATACCTGCCTGCTGCAAAATTAATCTTAATTCTGGGTTCTGGGACAGTTTTGGCGCAGGCAGTGTGACTCCCGTTACGAAATTAATCTTCCTCAAATACTTTCGAATAAATCTCTCGGAACGATTGCCAACTAGGACAGAGGACTAACTACTATTTGTGGCAGAAGTGAAGATAACGAAACTTCGATAATGAGTATATACGTGACTCAAGCACTTCGCCAGCGACTTTGTTAACGACAATGTTTTCATAAAAATTTTAACACCCCTTAAACTATACATTTTCAGGGTAGTAATAATGACAGTTTTCATTATTCATTTTGATTTGAATTTGTGCCAAGTTTCAAGTTTATTAACCCAAGAAATTTTAAAACTCCCTAAATTTATCTATTGGAGTTTGTTTTAAAAACTATGACTTACCTTTAATAATTAGTAAATTTTAAGTATATTAAGACATTCACCATCTTAAACGTCCAATTTTCAAAATCCCCTTATTACTCACATGTGGGTCTAACGTAGGATCTAAGCTCCCATTAAAAGCACAATTTAAAAAGCCAGCAGTTTCTTACTATTACACCTTTTTTTTGAGTCGGAAATCATCAAGTAAGAAGGGCGTGGCAGACTTTTTTTTGTCTAAACCCCACCTGTTTTCCTACAGAAGGACCCACCTATGGGTTATTTTTTTTTTTTTTCGTATCGTTCTACCGCAGACATGATGGCCTGCGCCATTTTTTTACGGGGTTTTAATTTTTTACATTTACTTTTTTACGAATTGGCAGTTTGTCTTGCCCTCATCTTAACGATGGATAATTTCTCTTAAGAACTAAGCTTATATCTACGCGAGTCCACCTCAGACTCTCTTTTTTTTTTACATTTTTTTTTCGTTGATGTTTTATTTTATCTATATTGTTCTCTTATTTCTATGTTATTTTGATATCTCTATGTTATCTCTATAGTTACTCTTATTGCTATATCTATATTATACATATAATAAAACAGTAAAGGAGATGGAAAACGGTAGGCCCAAAAGTACGAAGTTGAGATATGATCCAAAAAATTAGTCATATTTCTTTACCTAAGAATATAAAAAAATCACTTCGATTCACATTCTAGAAGCAGAGAAATATGAGAAAGATAGTTTTCGTAAAATAATCGATTCAGTAATCGATTACACAGTTACGAAAATAAAACTTTTGCACTAAAAAATTAACTCAAAGTGATTAAATGCATTGTATGTATATAGTTATATGCAATATAGTCTTCGATCAACTATGTACATATTAATAAATCAAATATCAATTAATTACTGAAAAACCAATATTAATGATTTTATCGATTCAAATCTCTCTTATTTTTAGTCTATGTCACTGACAGTTGCCGACTGTTATTGTTTGCTCACTCGTTTCGTGTTTTCCGATGCGTTTTGAGTGCTTTCCCAATTATTCAACATTTTTTACGACTACTGCTTTGTATTTTACGGATTCTGACCCTGCCTACCTTGTACGACCCTTGCTTTCACCTTGGACACCGAAGATTGCTCACACGTTTGACTTGGAATTGTTATTTTGGATTTTACTGCCGGCTTGTGGATTGGATATTATCGAATATATGGATCGCTGTGTGAATTGTGGGATATCCACTGGTCACTGCAATACACTGGGCCGACGACCCTTACACGATAAAACAATTCTGTCAGTGATTCGGCAATGGCTTGCACCTCAGTCTGTAAGTAAATATAACCTCATCTAACCAGCTACCATCCAGGCAGGTTTAAAATACATGTGGTTAGAAGGCCTAGAGAGATTATTTACAGTTATGGCAAAGAATTATTTATTTATCATACAATGTTATAATACCCTCATACACAATAGTTAATTAGGTAGTGTTTATGTAGCTGAAGATTGATAAAAATGTTCCATTTTTAGGTAAGCAGTAGTGATTGTGTTTGTCAAGCGTGCTCATGTCGATTATTTTGGACATCCTTTCCTTACCTGTTTCCTACCTAACGCTTGAAGTCGTTGATGTTCGTTTATATAATTATGATTATTCAAATATTTTCTAGTAAATATAATATTAGTGCAAAACAACATATTTTGCACTTCAGGAATCAGCTGTTAGTGAAAAATTGTCCCATAACTTCACTTTTACTTAATCTCTTATATCTCTGTTCTCAGATTGACAAAATCCGCAGAATTGTCAGTGAAAGGTTGATAAATATATAAGCTATTAATTGACACCACTTTCATCTTCTTACACCTAGGCCCAAGATTGTATGTAATCGTTTCAGTCTCCATTGTGCATCGTTTGCCGCAAATGGCGCCAAAACTACTGAACCGATCCTGTTCAAATTTTGCATACATAATCCTTATAGGACCCTTTTTGCTTTAAGCTATATTTTATCACGCTATTTGCTATGGGGGGTGAGCAATATTGCATTTTGTCGGTTTTGAACGAGTTGCCCCGAGTTCGAATCCCACCTACAATTTATATTTCTGTCAATGTTTTATCTTATTGTTTTTGAAAAAAAAATACTTTTACCATTTTTTCATAAGAAAATCAACATTCCTATTTGATTTTTCCCAAATATTTTGTAAAAACTAATCAAAACACGTTATAAAATCCAAACGTCCACGAAATTCACATACTACAATGTTACATTAGTCCATTTAGCTGCAAATTTATCTACTGAAATGAAAATCATCACGCTATCATCGACGAAGAGCGGGGCAGTCATTTATGACATTTATATGAGAACGTCTATTTTGCTTGGATTTCATCGAACACTGCAGCGTGATTGATTAATGACTAGACTGGGACGTAACACGGTGGTGGTTCAAATCCCAGGAGGTGTTTTAGAAAAAGCTTTTTTTTATTTTTGTATACATTTTTTTTTCACATATTTTTGTATTCTCACAATTTTTTTAACAAAAATATTACCTAAAAATATTATTATTATTGTTTAACCAAAAAAAACCATGGTGACAAATTTTACAACTGCGGAGTTGCACCCCGTTTTCAAAATACAAACAATGACATCCTTCTTCTTCTTCCTGCTCTTATCCCGTATTACTTGGGGTCGGCGCAACACGTTTTCTTCTTCCATTCTGTCCTGTCGTCCGTCACACTATCATCTGCCCTTTTCTTTCATATCAGTCCTTACACAATCCATCCATCTTTTCTTTGGCCTTCCTCTCCTTCTCCATTCATCCTCATGTAAATTCAGAACTCTTTTTGTAACGTGCTTTTAATCCCTCCTCTTCACATGACCATACTAAGAAAAACGATTTCCTTTCAAAATACAAACATCCATTTATTTTTTTTTTAACTAAAGGCGATTTATATTTTAGGTGATTTCTTCCACTCTAGGAAGGAGCACGAGGGGATGTCAGACTTTCACTGACCAAAACCCACACCTTTGTATGTTCCTTCTTCGCCTTGCATTCCAGGACTCCGGGTGGAGGTGATCAGCAGTAACGACCTCTCACGTCCGGTCCTGGTACAGAGAGAGAAGGTATGGAAAGCAGTCATCACTTCCTTCCGCAAATGAAGCGAAGAAGGTAGCAGAAAGCGCAAAGATGATGCCCTTGGCATTACGAGTCGCAGGGCGATTCCATGATACCGTTAGCGCGGAGTTTTGGACGGTGCACTATTGGCATTTCGCTGTTGAATAAAGACTGGTCTTAGTCGACTGACGTTGCGTTATGTGCCACGCGCACCTAAAAGAGATACGCATAAGAGAACGGCCCTAACGGGCTTCGATAGCTGGAAAATTGTTCGTATTCTAAAGGAACAAAGTGGGTATTTTTTACTGCTCTGCATGCTCTACCCGTAAAAATCGAGAGTTTACAGACTGCGTTCGATCATCAGCATGTGAAG
Source organism: Mythimna separata (assembly GCA_030763345.1). Taxonomy (NCBI): domain Eukaryota; kingdom Metazoa; phylum Arthropoda; class Insecta; order Lepidoptera; family Noctuidae; genus Mythimna; species Mythimna separata. Next base: position 4,419,463 of record CM061173.1, on the reverse strand, counting down.
TCGGCTAGGTGAAAATACTCGCACACAAGAATTTGTTTATTATTCTCACTAAAGAAAAACATTTATTTGGTGTATTAGGGTGTCAGTCAAATACCGCACCAGAAAATTCCTGCCTGAATAAACAGGTAATATAAACACAAAAAAATGATGGTGATCGGTAAACGCCCTATACATATGACATCTGGGAAGTGTCCAAGTGGCGATGGGAGGGGTCTAAGGATGTCCTGTTTCGCACGGTTTCAGCCACGTTGCTTCACTCTAGGAGGTGACTGCTTTCCATTCCTCCTCCCAGCTCATACCATGATCTGAACTAGGGTAGGAGGATTCTGATTTTGACCCGCAAACAGTACGGCGGTAATCCGCCCTAGCGGGGTAACTTCGATCGTAAGGTCCACCGTGTCTTCCCGCCGAATCCAAAACATCTACCTCCCGAAACACTCATGTTCGGTTAGGACCTGCGTAAAGCGCTTGCGCTTAGAGTGAATTTATCATAGTAATAATCATGGTGTGCCAATATTAGTCGCCCTAGAATGTAAATTGCAACTAAAAGAACACTGTAGAATTTAGTTGGTAAAAGTCTGATACTCTCTCTCGGTCCACCTAGAGTGGGAAAGGATTTGGTGGTTACCCAACAAAAAAAGAGGCAAATACTAAAGGCGATTATCGGCCCTAATTTGGTTTTTTGAAGAACAAATCATTTTCATTTTGGTTTTATCGCAATATGAAGTAAACTAACGACTTTACCCATAGAGTAGGCAATTAACTATTTAGAACGTGAACTCTGCGGCTCTGTGCTTCGTTGATGTTTTTAAGGCAATTGACGTCGTGCGGAAGAAAAACCCGGGTGTTACCATTGGGTGGATCTCCCGGAGGACACGTTAGATCATAAAGCACTGGTGGGCCACGCTTAGGCGGAGCACCACCGTGTCCTTGTGGGGACGATCGGTGACAGCAACCTCTCGCGCTGGGCACTGGTACAGGCCATGATCCAGAGCGAGGAGTAGTGGCAAATAGTCCCCTCACGCCCCAGTCGCTGGGATTCCGACCCCGATTTAGAGCCACCGTAGGAGTGGCTTGCGAATGGCGAGCAATGGGTAGTTTACCATCTGGCTGTCCGGTAATGTTCCAGACGGTCAACCGTGGGTATTGTTCCACGCGTGCTTCAAAGAGATGTCAGCAAACTGTAGGTGCCCAGCAGGTTCGAAGCCTCTGGGGCCATGGGTGAGATTCCGAAAGGAAATCCCGGGACCCTGGAACGAAGGCAAAGAAGGAACGAGGTGGGGTTTATTCAGTAAAAGTCTAACTCACCCTCTGAGAAGTCATTCTGATGATTTTCCACCTAAACAAGAAACCTGGGCACGCCGTCATTGCGGCGGTAAGTTCCCTCTTTGAGAAGTAGTTGGAAAGAGGTCCTCACGTTCCGTATGCCGCAGGTCCTCACCAGACACGGTAAGTTCGGGAGGCTCCTGCATCGGATTCAGGGGTAAAGGGCGCCCCAGCCAGACTTGGGCGCACTGTCTGGACCGCCCGGAGGACACGGTGGAGCACACGGTAGAGGTATTGCGGTCGCCTTCTTCTGCGAAGCAGTAAGGCTAGCCAAGGAGGCGGCCGGCCGCGAGCGCGAAAGGGAACGACCCTCACGCCCCCGCCGTCAGGATCACGAGAACGATTTCCGACCACCGTAGGCGCAAGCTTGCGGACGGCGAACACTGGGTAGCTTGCCGTCCAGCAGTTCGGTAATAACCCGGACCGAGTCAAGTCGTCAACTGTTCCACGAGCGCCTCAAGGAGATGTCAGCAAACTGTAGGGCGCGGCAGGGCCGAAGCCTCTGAGCACGTGGATCTGTATTCCGAAAGATAAGCTCGGTGTCCAAAAATTGAAGGCAACACAGGAACGGGGGTGGCGTTTAGTCAGTAAAAGTCTGACATGCCCTCCCGCTCCAATTAAGAGCGGGAGAAATCATTCTGATGATTACCCATCTGAATAAAAAAACCTAAACAAGAAACCTACTGGGGCTATGGTTTCGCTTCTGAAAGGGAGACCCTGGAACGTAAGGCAAGGAAGGAATATAGAAGTGAGTCTTAGGCAGTAATAATCTGACACGCACTTCCGCTTCACACAAGAGCAAAAGTCATTAGATGATTTCCCAACTAAAAAAAGTACTAATTGGAGTTTTAACTTAAACAGTTTTATGTAAAATTAATTAATCAGATCTTTTCGGAAGTATAGGATTAGATACTTAGATTACTTTTGTGCAGTTTTACGAACTTAACGCGGACGAAGTCGCGGGCAACAGCTAGTCTTATCTAAATACAAAATTACTTATATTTTAAATTAGTTTAGTGTGGTACACAAATTACACTATTAAGCCTTCTTTTTTTTTACACAATACAGTAGTATGTTTTTATGGTATGTGGGTGAAAGTTGGGTAGGAGTGGGTTGGGTTTCTCTGATTTCTCAACCGAGAGCCTTCACAATCTCCATCAGAGCTCCTATAACTGCGGTGTCTCGATGCTGCATGGCCGTCTTAATTCATGAATCCTCGACCGGTCTCATTGGACGGCGCTGTTATTGTTTTACTATCGTGTCTCGTTTCGCGGGTATTAATAGGGTAGTTACTCAGATACCCGCAAACGAGACACAATAGTAAAACAATAACAGCGCGGTCTCATAGGACCGGTTGGGGATTCAAACGTTAAGATTGTATTCGACGACCATTTTAGTCGGCGCATCCATCGCTTCCCGAATGAAGCGGCCCGTGGCATCGTCGGCGTCGTCGGTATAATACACACAGCTGACCGTGTGTCTCGACACTGCGACAACTGCGTGGGAGACGCTATCATGGATCTGGAGCCTCCTCGACTTGGTGTTAATTATGATGACGTTGTCGCAGGTTAACCCCTGAGCTGCGTGGATAGTGAGGATACGCGACCCATCACCAGAACCATAGCCCTGGTCGGCAAGAGAGGCTTTCTCTTCCTGCGTATGGACCAAGAATAGGGTGTTCTGGGCGATGAGCGGTATGCGCGCTCCCGCGAACCTTTCCACTTTCAGAGAGTGGACCCGCGACAGCGATGTCTTGGAGGAGTATATACCGGGGTATACCTCACTCAGGGCAAGAGCTACATCCATTGGGTTCCGATGCGTACAGAGTAACTCCTGGGTGATGCCAGCCACCAAGTTTGGGCGGGTGTACCGTAGCTCAAATAGGTTCTCTCTGTCCAAAAATGGTAGCTGATTTACGTCTCCGATGAGAACGACCTCGCTCGCTCCAGACAACTTCACTGCCATGACTATGGCCAAAACCTTTGGGTTATTGGGCCACGATAACTCTTTCGAGTATCGATCCCTACTAGACCCCGTCTATTTACTGACATAAGTACCGTCGACTGGAGATTGGTCCTTACCGGACGGCCGGACAGCAAGCTAGCCTTTGCCGTCCACAAGCTTGCGCATATCGTGGCCAGGAATCGGTCTGCGATTTCCGACAGTCGAAGCTTCTCCTGCGACGACGGCTGTAGCGTGAAGACATCCTCTTCCTGAAGGTTTCAGCCACCTCCTTCGCTCGCATTAGGATATGAACCTTTTCACACCTGGGCATTGAACTAAACCACGTTTCTACCATTACCAGAAACGTGGATAGCTCACCTTACTGGCATTAAGTAGATATCTACACAAGTTCTACTTATTCCCAGGTGTTAAAGAAACCCGATTCTATCACGCCAACTCACGTATCTACTGTAGAAGCCCACGCAGAGTATTTACGTCCAAATTATCTACTCTTTCAATACGCCACGTCAAAGGTCCCATTCACGTATGCCTGTGATGTGAAACAGACATTTCATGGCTTGCTGCCATTCTAATGCTGTTGAGCCATCAGTTTTTTTTTTATTTCGGCTCCTACCAACTCTATTTATAGGTGCCTATTTCAAACGATGCTTTTAAATCCGCGATATTATTATCATGATAATTTTAAATGCGCGTTTGATATTTATGACTGAAGAAAAATTAAATGTGGTTACGTAAAACAAATGGATCGTTGCTCAAATCATAAAAACTGCGCACGAAGGAAATGTGCCTATCAATAGCCTCACTATTGATATATTTCCTCCGTGAGTTATAGCATCCTGGTTTGTTATGTTTTATATTAAAAGTATACGCACGAATTTGCTACGATCGGACTACGAATTTGGTGCGCTTCAAACTATCAACTTACATCTTTCTATCGACGGAGTCTCATCATCAATATTTTAAGATAGACCAACTTACTACATAGATGACTAGGCTAAAAGATCGTTTAAAGTTTCCCTCCATGCGGAGTAATTTCCGGTTTCTTTACTTCTTCTCCGGTTTCTTTCTTAGCTTTTAAGTTTTGGTCTACGCTATCTAATCTTGAACTGCCTTCAGCTTCACTGACCAATTGACCATCCACCAATTACTATTACGTAAACGACCGGATTCACTGGCTTTTTTATTTTCGTATTGAACTGGTCTGCCCGTTCGATTATAATTAAGTGTCTTCAGGGCTAGAGTGAATTAGCTCTTAATAAACTAGTGCGCCTCACCATCACCAGCAGGTAGAATCGCGGTCAAGCAATAGTTTGACAATTAAAAGAATGTATTATTTTGTACGACCAGTATTTAGTGACATGGATAACCCAAGGCTTCGTTTCTATCCTCACAGAACGTGATTACATGACGCAGATATACTCTTCACTGGCGCTGTGATTGAGATGGTGACTTTCCATTTGACCTTGAAAAAGACTCAAATTAAGGAAACCATTCACAAATGCCCACAACTTGGACCGATGATCTGGTGAGGGTCGCGGGAGTCGGTCGGGACAGATGCGATACGCACAGGACCGGTCGTTGTGGCTATAGTTGAGGGAAGTCTACGCTTATCCTAAATATGCGCTCATCTCATAACTGCCTACTTCAATGTCCCACTCATCGTATTGAGTTTCTTCACTGTTCTTTTTTTGTTCAAGCTATTTCTTTGTGGAATGCGCTCCTCCAAGAGACCAGGATGACAACAAACCGATTAACATTCAAAAGTTCGCGAGCTAATTAATGAGAAGTTGGCAGTAGCATCATCAAAGCGTTAATGGTTTCTAATTGTCGATGTGAATCAATTGTTTCTCTACGTTAGTGTAGATATGTTGTTTATTAATTTGAGTATATATTTATATTATATTTAACATTTATTTGTCTATCTATTCTTGTATTCGCCTTTTCTCTCTCTTATTGCATCTACCATTATTTTTCGCTGCATCACCCAGTTTGCCTCAAGCATTAAATCCGCCTGTACCTTCGTGGTGTGCATAAAGTATTTAATAAATACGACCAACAGCGGACGTGTTTCCGCTGAAATAATTATGATGATTCAGAAATAGATAGAGACGTATTTTATTATACATTACGTTGCTGAAACCTATACGGCCCGGAAGAAGCGTTTCGCCTCGTCGTTTATACTATACTTACACAATACCTACATTTTACATACATACAATTTGCCTGCTACGGTTTTCCCGTCTGATTATAATTTGGGTGTCTTCAAGGATAGAGTGAATAGGCTCTTAACCTATAACATACCCGCAAAACGAGACACAATAGTAAAACAATAACAGCGCGGTCTCATAGGACCGGTCGGGGATTCATGAATTAATTGAATTAATTATACTAGAGCGCCTCACCATCAACGATTACATCACTGCTGCCCATGAGCTGGTATCGCAGTCGAGCACTAGTTTAATGTTGCATAATAAAAAAATATGTACTTAGTTCAGAAAAACCAATTCGTTATTTCCAGTGGGAATGCGCCAACTTCAAACGCGTGGCCCCGAAGGTGCTGCCTGATGGAGCGCGCATGCTGGCGAAGATCATCAACCGGCTGTACCGGGGTGATGGGCACTCCTTCAGGTCGTTCTACTCCGGGACCTCGTTTAGGATGTGGAAGGATCTCATGTCACGTAAGTTTCTCTTTTGAACCCTACTAATCATACTAGTATTATAAAAGCAAGAAAGTTTGTGTGTGTTACTCTTTCACGTTTAAACGGCTGTAAGGTATTTGGAGGAAATTCGGCACACTTCTAGAATATTTGTCCTGGAATAGCACATAAGTTACCATTTAACACGGGAGCATATTCCCTTTAGGATAATTTTCTGCTATCACGCGGGCGATGCCAGAAGTAGGAGTGAAGGGAGGCCTTTACCCAGGAATGTGAAGGAAAAGTCTAACAAAAAAAAACCCTTAGTCAAAATTAACCTACAAAGTACTTTTTGAGTAGTGATGGCCAGTAGTAAAGGCCCGACTAGTTGTAAAAAAAAGCTAGCCAGGCGCAACGTGTCATTTAGGTACGTTGATGATGACATCACAATTGCTTTCAAAATGGTGAAGAAAAACATCATAATGAAACCCGTAGCATAGATGAAACATTAGACTTATGACAAATCCATACTGGGCTGGTGGATTATGGCCTATCCAATCTTCTAGAGTGGAGACCTGAGTCCCTGCAGTCTGTGTGTAGCTGACCATGCTTGCGTGGAGGTTTGATCATGCTGTTCTGCCTGACACAATATACAATACCTACCTATCGTATGTAAATGACCATGTCCTACATTAACGTGCTCCGTGTGTGTAAAGCAAATGTTTGCCGCCATTCTCCCAGGTTGATGAGGCATGCTTTCAAACGAAATTAATTAGTTTGCGCGGCCCAATAGTTCATTTGTATAGTATCGGGTATCGATAACGATCTAAGCATTATATATTATTCACCAAATCGATACTTCCTACGCAAGGTAGCATACAAAAAACTTTTTTTTTTAATAGAACCGTTTTTGTAATTTTTAATGGTGTAAATAATTTGTTAAACATTTTTAATTTGTGCTTTTGCATTGAATCAATAAATATGTTTAACGTCACCAAGGGGATCTCTGAAGAGAAAACCCGTAGTTCTAGAATGTAAAGGGTAGTCTAATTAAAGACTAGGTACTTGAGTCTAATACTCCCTCATTAAAAAAATTATGGCAGTCTTGAGCATTGACGCCCCGTTGCTAGTCGGTTTTCTATTATTTATATTTCAGGGAGTGTGCATTAGAATTGCACAGTTTAATTCCCCCAAGTCCGTTCTATCATCGGACCATTAGACATACGGCGTTGGGCCAATACATTGTGGAAATCCCATCCATACGTAAATAATAAAGCGTTTTGGTAACACATTTGTTGAGCGTACAGCTAAGAACTGCAATTCCCTGCCGGAGTCTTTGTTCTCTGATAGCTATTCGTAAACAACCTAGAGGTATTTAAAAAAAAAGTGAATATATTACTTCTAGTCAACCGTGCTCCATCATCGGGTGAGATAGTGGTTAAACACGAGCCTAAAAAAAACTATTTGAACAGCTGAAACTCGTGACACGCCATTAGGCCTCGGCAGTTCATCATTTGCGAAACAGCGTAAGATTAACGATAGAAATCGCGCCAAGTCTCAATCTGTCCGTTCACCCAGTTCTGCGTCATTGAGTGCAACAACAAACAAACTTCCCGATACCTACTGTTTATGATTTATTTCAGGTGTAATGGGTTCTTGATTGCTTTCACGTGGTAGGATATTATTAACTGGTGCACGGTTCCCAATTTCAAGATCATAATGTTCAGAGTCGGGAGAAAACACGTTGCATCTTTAACAGTTTCAAGGAGATGTCAGTTAAACAGTAGGGGCCCAGCAGGGTCGGTTTGCTTCTGGAAGGACAACCTAGGGCCCTGGAACGAAAGGCGCAAAGCAGGAATAAAGGAGTGGGTTTTATTCAGTAAAAGTCCGTCCTCCAGCTCTGGCCAAAAGTGGGAGAAATCATTCTGATGTTTTCCCGCCTAAACAAAACCTTTGACAATTTATTCGTCAACAATACAAATAGGGAAGTAGGTGCAACCATGACACAATTAGGTAATGCGAAAACAAAATAGTAGGGTCGTGAAGACGCGAGCGGCACTCGAACGCGCGTGCGGACTAGCGATGCGCGATGGCGAGAGGTTTTATTCGTTTGCGTTCGAACAATCGAATAAAATCTTGATGGATCTCGATTTTTTCGACTTTGACTCGGTATGTAATCGCGACTGGCGCATGGCACGTTCATTCACGGGTTGTCGATGATTAAGGGCCATGTGCACCGACATAAGTTTAAGATAACCATCTGATTAACGTCAATAACCGACGATAAGGAACAGGAAATATTGCTAAAACAGCCGTTTTAATATTAAAACAGTCGATTTGGTGTCGGTGAACATCGCCCTTAAAGTTTCGACTAGCGGTTGATTGCGTGGACTCGAAACAACCGAAAAACATCTCGATTATTTTGTATTGATGGTTTACTCCATGGTTTATTTTAACGACTTCGATTGTTAAAACATCTCGGAATCGCAGACTGGGCGTCAAGTCGTGACCCTTAGGCATCACACTCCCGCCTCTCCAGCCCAGCAAGTTTCCCACCCTCGCCTCGCGGGCCCTACGTTATAAATTAGGGATGAGCACAATACAAGTTTTTTTACGTGGAACTATCTTTCTGTAGTGACATCTATGGTGTCACATGAAAACTATCGGATCGTGCATTTACCATTCTCCGCACGTCTTGAACGAGATAATGAATGTATTTTTTTTATTAATTTCCAGATTACTCAGACCTGAAAGCGGATAAGAAAAGGATGGAACATTTCACTTCGTTGTGCGTTGTGCTGTTCGAGTTCCTAAAAGACATATCTCTGCCAAACACTGTGGAACTTATGGGATTATATGGAAGGGTGAGTGCCTTATTTAAACTAGCGTTTTGAAGATTCAAGGATTTTACCTTCTGCTGCGGCAGTTTTCGAAACAAATAATCAACGCAATAATGGGAACGCAAGGGGTTGGGTTTTAGTAAAAATAACACTCCCTTCTGCAGTTCCACCCCACCTACAGTAGGAGAAGTTATTAGATGACTTCGCAACCAATAGCAAAATGGACTTCACCTTGTTATCCCGTTTTATAAAATCATAAATAAATACGTAATACGGTTATCAATAAAAAATCTTGATACTTACCTGCAAAATGCAAAAATGTTAAGGAAATTAGGCTACCCTGGCACTTCCCCCTTAAACAGTAATTTCTCTCAATTCGACTACAAAAAGCGCAATGGTAGCCTAGTGGTAATGGCCTTGAATTACTGAGTTGCAGGACGTGGGTTCAAACTCAGCCAGGTGCATTACTTTGTTTTATCACCACTGCTCTCAAAGCGGTGAAGGAAAACATCGTGAGGAAATCAGTACTTATGTCCTAAAACCAAAAATTCGAAGATATATGGCATCCACCAGCTTGCACTGGGCCCGCGTGGCGAATTACAACCCATTCCCTCTCCTAGAGAGGAGGCCTGAGTCCCAGCAGTAGGAACGCTATAAGACTGATTATGCTTATACCTACAAAGAACACTACTAACATCATTGCCTCATGTTTCCAGATGGTAATTAACAGCTTCATGATCCTGGACATCGACATGAACTCAATAGGCACGGGCATCTACCTGGCCTCGTCTATTTTGGACCACAGTTGCAATCCTAACGCGGTCGCCACCTTCGACGGGAAGACTATCAACATCAGAGCCATTAAAGACATGCCTTGCTTGGATTGGAATCAGGTACCTAATAAATTCTTTACTTCTATGGCACGTCCACGTTCTTAGTGATGGACTGAAACAATAAATCTGGACTGAAACTTACAGACCCACCAACAATGAAGTTGCCCTGTAACTTTCTTTCTCTGCCTTCTCTGCTCCACAGCGTGAGACACGCTAGGCTACGACCTAGTTTTCTCCGGTACGTTGTGGTTGTATACAATGGACGACAAAATTGGGGGCCCCACGCGGGGCTGCTGCCCGGGATCACGCCCCGCGTCCCGCGTGCGTTTTCCACGCATTACAACAACGAAAAGGACATTTGCGGGGGTTAGGCATGCAGGGTAATCCTGCTTGCGTTTTCAAAACCGCTCGATATTAAACACCGCATTGAAAAGAATGCGACGTAAAGGTGGCATTCGGCTCTTAAAGACCGCGACACGCGACCGATGCCATACAAATTTACACTAAGCAGTGGGTCATGCGACGCGCGATTGCTACTTTACCCGTGAGCTCTTTTTATCTTGTTGAAGACCCCTAAAACACAAAAGGAATATGAATACAGAACATTCCTGCCGAAAGTCCAGCAATCAATTACACCCTTCTACCCTTCCAGATGCGCATCTCCTACATCGACCTGATGAAGACGCCGTACGACAGACAGACGGAGCTGCTGCAGAACTACTACTTCCTCTGCCAGTGTGACAGGTGCATGGGTAAATGCTTTAGATGTGCCTACTAATTTATACTTCGGCATGCTCTTTCACCCTCCCCTTTTTTTGTGTCGCCAGGGTAGGATGATTATCTGTTTGTTGTTTGTTTGTGTATGTTTGTGAGATTGAATTATGAGCCCCTGAAAATTAAACTGTTAGGTCAGGTACATTCAAATCTTGAAGTGCTTTATCCAAATGTATCTACCTCTGAGTTTGTTTTGGTATTTCTTTTCAGGGTAGGAATAGAAAACGGCGGGCTCATCTAATTTAAACAACTGACATACATAAACATATTTTTTGACCACATTTTCAATAATGTTGTGTTAACAGCAACTACCTACCTCCTCTCTTTTAGTACCTAACATTGAAATCAACAATAGTGACTAAAAGCATTACCTACCTTCACTTCAAATAAATACCTGCACTCAAAAAAAAATCACATACTATTGGGGGTAGGCAGAAACTGAAGCAAGTCACGTGTTACGATTGATATGGCAATAGTTTAGCTTGCAAATTGATATATCTGCAACCCTGGCGACCATTGTTTAGCGTACAGCATCCCTCTGGACTGTTTGTAGATTTAGCTTGTTGCTCACTCAGATTTAGACATAAACCTCCAAATTTTCTTCTATGTTTTTATCATTTTCTAAGTAATACATATTATATTTTACGTTGAAACTATTAGCATCTATTTTTCTCTCTTCTGCATTGCAAAGCATGCTATACTAGATCATCACATAATTCATGAAATAACCCTTAAGTAAATTCCAGATGAGGATCAAATCAAATATGTTCATGGAGCGATATGTCTGAACAAGCAATGTAATGAACCAGTAAGTATCCCTTGGAAAGAAGACTATCAATTGGTCAGAAAACCAGAGAAAAAGGCTGAAGAAAATGGAGAATCTAATACGGAAAAAGTTGAAGAAAATACAGAAGAATCGTCTAAAGAAGTGTCCGAAAATGGTGTCGATGGCAAAGAAGATGCGTTGCATTGCAAAGAGTGTGGGACTAAGTACACTGAGAAGCATGCTGACGTATTCGTCAAGACGATGGAGTTCACACATGTGCATTTACAGAATATGGAGAGAGCTTCTGTGGCTTGTATCCTTTTTAAAACTTCCAAAGAAAGGTAATTAATGCCTAGCTTGGCAGCAGGAAAATAATTAATCTGTTTCTCATTATTTACGAGTAGAACTTGTAAGCCATAGGTACTATTATTATAAACGTGAAACGGTGAAAGTAGCTCTGTTTCGCTTACAGGGCTAAACTATTGAACTGATTTTGTTGAAGTTTGTTACGCAGTAAGCTTGAAGCGTTAGGAACTTTGTTCATGTCGAAGTCGAACTTCAACTTCGCGTCCGCATTAACCAACATGCACGTGAATTCAAGTTTCGTATATTTTTTGACTTGATACATTCATGACTCCTTTCAAGATAAGTTTTCAAGTATAGACCAATTATCCTTAACTCCAAACCAGACGTGGACGTATGCCAGTACTGCCTGGACAGACAGGAGGGCGTGGTGCATCCTCTCAACGTGATGCACGCTCAGACGCTAGACCACGCGTTCGACGCGCTCATACAAGTACAGCTGTGGGAGAAAGCCTGTGGCTATGCTGAGAAACTCATTCCTTGCTTTAGGTAAGCAGACTTTGGTCTTCTAACTTCTTCTTTTTCAGTTTTTGGACCCAAACTTAAGTGGAAGTGAGCAGGACACATTGCTCGTAGAACAGATAGTCGATGAGGGCGAAAAATTCTGGCGTAGGGACCAGAAGAAGCAGTGTTGGAATACCTCCCACAAGGTGGACTGGATCTGGTGAGGGTCGCAGGAATCCGATGGATGTGAGACGCACAGAGCCGGTCATTGTGGCGACGACGCTTGAAAGGGGCCTATGTCCAGCGGTGGACGTCTTTCGACTGAAATGATGATCATGACGAGTCCTTAAAAGTGTCCGGGCGGTCATCAGAATGGTGACACTCGGGCGTTTCTTCCGCTCGGATCCGGGACAGGAACCTCCCAAACTTCCAATGACCGTTGAGGTTGTATACCTAAAAAAAACATTCTTAAAAACTCTACACTGTCATGACTACAAAATTTTCATTCCAGATTTTATTACGGCGACAGAAATCCTTTGCTAGGTCTACTCTACTTAAAGTATGGAAAGATCTTGCTATACAAAATGGAAATTGAAAAAGCGTTAGCCCAACTGAAAAATGCAGAAAAGATAATAAAGATGACTCATGGAGACCGTCATCCTCTTTATAAAGAGCAGTTAATGCCTTTACTACAACAAGCAATAATGGAATCCTGAATATACATTTTAGTGCCTGTAGATACGGGTCATTTTAGTATGTAATATGATTACTAGTGTACTTATAAGAAACGAAATAAGCAATATGAAAGTTACAAATCTACAATAGTGAATTAGGACTTAGTGCTTATCTACTGCATACCAACTTTTTAGTGGTATTTGGATTTATTGAGAAAACCTCGCCTTTGAAGTAGAGGCTTGTAGTTGTAATTAATGTATTAAATGATAGACATAATATTGGGAATCTACTATTGAACATTTTCTAATATATATTAATTGAACGGCCTTCTGTCCACGAACGCGTAGCTTCTCCTATAATGGCGCATTTTCATTAGTCGATAGGGCCCGCATGCGGGGTGCGGGAGATTTCTGGAACGCATGCCACAGCGCCCGCATTCGGGGAACCGTTTTCATTAGTCGATAGGGCCCGCTTGCCGGGTGCGAGAGACTACTGGAACGCGTGTTACATGGCCCGCATTCGGGGAACCGTATGCGGTATAACGACCATGTTACTTTCATTGGTTGTTATCCCGCATGCGGTATACCGAACGAGTTAACGACCAGTGAAAATGCGCCATAAGTGTATTTGTCGAAGTTTTGTATGCAAGCTTCAAGCAGGCGTACACAGAGTGTACAGTGCAGAATACGCGTCTATAAAGTTACGCGTCCGTGGACAGTAAGGCCCATTAGAATCTTTTGTGCAAGTGATAATTATAATAAAATGAATATTTACAAAAGTTTTAAGCCTAAGCCTTGCAAGCGGAAATTATGGAAGGTGATTTGCAATAAAGTTTTTGATTATTTTTAATAGATTGTCTGCCCTTCTATGACATTGCGTGAAAGGTGAAGCAATTTCAAATGTTTACTTTCATGAGATACGCATGTGAGTGTATGTTATATACAATTTCAGTACAACTCCTTTGTCAACACAGATGAATCAATGTAATTTTTGTCAGATTAGATATTAAAGTGACCTTAACATATTGATATTGTCAATTATTTTATAAGTCACAAGGCTGTGTGAGCAATAAATTGGATTAAGTTATTGTCTAGATGCCTTTTTAGAATAAATTGATTAAGTCTGAACTGTGATTTTTCTTGTAACCCTGTTATCTTTGGATAAAATACTGTCCTTGTCCTGTATGGGCTTTACAATTCTTTGTTAAAGGAAAGAAATAATGTCATTAAAAAATAAACATGTTTATTTGTCCAAACTACATTGTCAAAATAAAAATGTCTGTAGGGGTCTTCAGATATGTCCTTGTCCGGCAACATGTGTGACACTGTCCAGTCAGTCAACCTGTTCGTCCTTTGTCCATTCAATTCTACGTTTCTTGGCAGAAGCTTCATCCTCTGCTTCTAAAACTTTCATGCGGACACCACATACTTCCGCTCCATGCAAGACCCGCATGGCTTCTTCTGCTGCATTTGCAGATGCATAACGAGCATACCCTACGGTCTTATTGGGCAGTGTATAAACATTTATAAGGTCCCCAAACCTACAGAATATGTCACGTAATACAGTCAATGGGGGAGGCTGGGGCTTACAGACTAAGAAACACCTCTTGGCAACTGTACTGTCAATGTCAGCTAAAGGTTTTGGAGGAGGCAGCTTCACACTGCAGTAGTTCAGATCATTGACGTCAGGTGTATGATCTTCTGCTACTCCTTGTGTAGCAATCTTTATGAGTTTAGAAGCTTCTGCTATAGCTTCAGTTAACTTTGCTAAGTCAGGAGCATGGTTAGTATTTGCCGACCTCATTGCATTCCTTAAATTGTATGTAACCTTCCCCAAATTATTGAAAGATTGGTTATGCATATCAGACCTAGAGTTATCAGGTTTAACAAATATTTTCATCCCGGGTGGATATTCGAACTCATTTAACTTGTCAACTGCATATGCAGCTGAGATAGGATTAGAATATGAAGCAGTGCCTTTGCCACAGTTGCGAACTAAATCAACAAAATATTTGCAATCAACAAGCCCTGGTACAAGATCAAATAAATTTTCAAGATGCCTAGGGGTTAAATTTGGACAACACATGAAGTTTACTTTGGTGTAGCCCCTGGGAGTAGTGTTCATCAGGGACATCATTGTGGTAGCATTGCCAGGCTGGGCATTGGCTAAATCATTAATACTAGACTCAAAAGAAGTTTCAGGACGCCTAGGGTTGGATCCTTTTGGCAGAGCAAATATAGCGCGAAACTTTCGGTCACATTCTTCAAAAGCCACTGCTGCTTCAGAGAACTTTCTGAATGTGACGTAAGCAAAACCTCTATTTTCACCCGTGTTTCGGTCTTTTTGTATGACGACCGACTGTATCTGACCGTACCCACCAAAGACACCACGTATGTCCTGTTCGGTATAAGCGCAAGGGACGCTAATAAATAGCCGTTTGTATTTGTCATCATGGTTATCGTCAGAGTGGATTTCGGATCTACTGCATGCCACCATCACTTTCAATACACGACTGGAACCCTTCAGAGATCTCTGATTCATTCCCTCTAAAGCTTTAGCAGCTTCAGAAGTTTTGGAAAACTTTATATAAACAACTCCTTTTGGTTGTCCCGTATGGTGATCACGCGGCATTCGTATGTCCTCGATAGTTCCGAATTTTGAGAAGCCTTCCTGAAAATCTTCCTCAGTAAATCGCCGTTCACAAACAACAAACAGCCTTGAATGGGGTGGCGTATCTTCAAAATCTTCATTTCGCTTTGTTTTTATGTTCTGCATTTTCAATTCTGAATGAATAAAAATTCAATTCAAGAAAATTTTACAAGGCCTTCTCACGGATTGAGAAGAAGCAGGCAGAAATTGAGAATAAAGGATAACGAAATTAACCTCTTTTTGTCAACCTAATGTCTACGATTCATTTTATCAATATTACACAAACGCATGCAGTGTTGCCAACAAACTATATTTTCGCGAATGGCGAGGCGAATAGCGAGTGTAAACTATGTGTAAACTAAGCAACAACAGTGCGCTTTCTATTAACTCGTACTTATCACACTTTGTATACTTCGTCAAGTAAAAGGCAAGCACGAATATGTACCTAAATGCAATTTAGAGTGTAGGTGATAGGCAATTTAAAAAACCGGGCAAGTGCGAGTCGGACTCGCGCACTGAGGGTTCCGTACCAACTTACCTACTCCTTAAATTTGTGCTATGATACCTTGCTAGATTCTAGGGCAACGGGAAGTACCCTATGAATTTTGATTCCTTGGACAGTGTTTTGTTTGTTCCTTGACTTGTGACATTTTTTTTTTGTAAAAATAATTGAGTTGGCAAAAAGCAGTTTGGAAGTGGAATGCTTTATAATAGCTATTCTAATATTCTGTAATTCAAAAAGTATTCTGCTTGCTACGTTCACTTTTGTTATTCCGCAAGGAAAATCTCATGATAAATTTAATTTTAATTATTTACAGTGAATAAGACAGTGAATCAATAATGCATTTCTTATTTCTATAGGACGGGTTGTTAAATGAATAAAATAAAGGTTTTAAAAAAATAGTAAATTAATCTATCACATATTAGAAGCATCTACAGGTAAATACAGCATGAATCTTATAGTGCGAGCCTATAATATGAAATTAAAAAAAAAGAAAATAATCAATTTCGTAATAATTTCTTGATTGACTATTAACCTATCACATACCCACAAAACGAGACACAATAGTAAAACAATAACAGCGCGGTCTCATAAGACCGGTCGGGGATTCAAACATAATTACAAAAAAAAATTAAAACTAAATTTAAAAAGTAATCTTAATTGGAAGACAAAAAAAAACTAAGTATTGTGCTGAACTAATTTCATTTATTAAGTTTAATTGGGTTCTGAATCGCTCTAAGGAATTTTAAGAAAACCAAAAAGTATTTTGTTGGTAAACAACTAGCGCCATTGTTCATCGTTCAAATCTTTTTAGCTTGAAAGCACTTTTCTAAAACCGTTGCATTCAAAGTTTTTATTTTTTTTACGCTTGCAACATTTTTTTTATTTATGCTGTGTGTGACATAGTCCGCGAAACAATCATTTTATCATTTTACAAAAGAATTGTACCAATTTATCGCATAAAATATTGACTGGAACCCGTAAATAGTGTCTGTGGAACTATATAATATCAGTTTACAAAGTTTTGTGAGAGAATTTTGTTATGTGCGTTATCTTTCAGTACCGTGAACGATGAGTTTAGTTGTGCTATGGAGCATGTCGAATATAGTCAAATGGATCACAGCAGTCAATGAGAGCGCTCCTGCGTTTGATGTTGTTTGTTTTGAGTCCGGACACTGAAGTAAACAGTGTGGTCGGGACGTATAGTCGACGGACTATGCTCGATTGATAGCAACCTACCTGTTTTAGAAAACATTCTAGTCTGCATTCTTCCAGTACCCTCAAGTTTTTGTGTTTTAGACTATTTGAATATTGGTCAGTTTGTGTGTGGGACTCTGAGTGAGGACTGGTAACGTGAAAATGTTTAGTAAGCACTACGAGACTCGGCTGCTGCAGCAGTGCAGCCCCTTGAGTAAGAAGCAATGCATCAGATTCCCAGCAGAACACACAAATGGAGACAGATTTACACCGTGTCGCGCTGGGAACAATTGGCAGACAGCATTCCAAGGTATTTATTTTTTGTCACACAATACATTAGTAGTTTATTTTATAAAAAATTGTACAATTAATGAAGCGGGTGTAATTTCATAATTGGAACAGGTCTGAGGTTAAGGTTGCAACAATTTATTGTTGATTCTAAGTTCAAATTGTAATTACACAAGCAGTAACTATCATTTAGGGCACCAATAAGATAGGATGTTGAGTAAATGATAAGTAATTTGGTTATCATGAGCGTTTGTTATAATTGGTTTCCTATGATTGGGAAATCATTTGTACTATATAGGTTTTTTTTTTATTACAATTTATCAATAGTCTTGTGTGTCTTATCTTTTGTAACAAACATATCAAGGAATATAGGTATAAATGCACTAGCTATTGGTAAAATTAAAGGCATTTAAGTCTGATATAGATGTTAAAAGTAGGTACTCAAGATTTTGGTCCTACCTTTATGTGGGTGGTTAATGTGGGTATATGCATGAATATTTAATATTCAATTTTCTGTCATAGTAAGTTGTGATTTTCTTTGTTCTGACAAGCCTATATATTTATTTGATTATACCAATTAAAATAAAATCCTTTTCGTCATTTCATATTTTTATTTGCTTCATTAATTTATTTACAAGTACAATTTCAAATAAAATTTTAAAATGACTAAGCAAAAATGCAATTGTTTATTAAAAATGTTAGGTAGAGTATTATGATAAGATAAAAAACTGATAAGAGTCTTACCTTTGTTTAATTTTTGTTTTGCATAGTTACAATCTTATTTATAATGCGGTTAATACACACACAATTGCTTAAAACTATTTAATTCATATAAATTAGGAATCAGGTCATTATAATAGTGAAATGATTTGTGTCATTGTAGTGATCATCTGTTGTAATATTCTAATAAGGTTTTTTAACAGGTAAGCTTCATAAAATAATGAGTTCGTCAGCAAAATACAAATGGTACATTGTTTCCATTATCTACTCAAAAAAATACCTCAAAAAAATTAAACAACAATAGTATAGAATAAACAGTATTGCACACCACAATAGTAACAGTTTTACAGAATCTTAAATCTATGGGTACAATTGCAGTCTTATCGTTAACAAAATAATGCGTTACATTATTTAAAAATAAAAACGTGGGTGCATCTTAACAATATCATGCTATAAAGTATGGCATGAGATAAACTAATAACAAAATGCATAACCAAAAACAAGGATAATGCTTTAGGCATTTAATTTAAACAGGTACTAGGGTTATCCGTGATGTACGGAAAATGTATAATTTAGTATTTTTATTGGAATATCCTATCCTCATACAGTATTTAGTGCTTGTTAGAAGCATCTACAGGTAAATACAGCATGAACCTTATAGTGCGAGCCTAAAATATAAAATTAGTTCGTGAATCCCTGACCGGTTGCATGAGACCACACTGTTATTGTTTTACTATTGTCTCGTTTCGCAGGTATGTGATAGGTTAAAAAAAGGAAAATAATCAATTTCATAATAATTTCTTGATTGACTATTAATTAAGTCTTACTTATAATATAGATGAAACTCAAATTTATTTATTTTATATGGGTCTACATACTTATAAAATACCAGAAGCTAGCGCACGGTTCCAATTGGTTGTTTGCTATGGAGAAGAACCAACAAGAAACTCATTGTGATCTAAATGGTTTCTTACTGGTTTATTACATGTCAATTGAATATTCAACTTTTCTTTTTTTTTTGTAACTTTCATACTAATATTCCACAACCCCGTCTAGTCCCGAACAAAGCAGAGCTTACGCTATGAGTACTAGACAACTGATAAACATATCTACCTAAATTCCTAAATTGATAGATATTATAGATAAATTACACCCAACTATTATTCAACTCAATGGACAATTGTCATTTACTACATTACCAGGATTATCTAAATATAACGTGCTTCAATTTAATCTATCACATACCCGCGAAATGAGACACAATAGTAAAACAATAACAGCGCCTCTGGATTCAAACATTAAATAACACTTAATTTTTACCTAAGATGTACTTTACTGTTTATGTAAGGTGACATCAGAGGAGTTAGCTATATGTATAGTCAACAATGTTGCAATTTAATTTATGGGTAAATAACATGGCGATTTTAGACAATCATAATAATGGATAATCTTGATGTTGTAGCGGTATCTATACATCCACATAAGAACTAAAATACAACTTGCGTCAAGCAAAAATGCTATAACGCGCAATCAAAGCTCTTTGTGCGATTTGAGCATATAATTACAACAGCCTACAACCATTGGGCAGTTGCCCAGACTAGACACAATGCCCGTCTAGTCAAAATTTCAGATTGAATGTTTTTCTAAAAAAATGTCATTGCATTGTCGCATAACGCGGTCGCACCTGCCTTTCGGTACCTGTCTGAAGTATGACACCACCTATAGCCGGTGTTGCATTTGCACTTTATGGAAGTTCAAACTATTGTATATTAGTAGCCTTAGCTTCTTTCTGCTTTCAGTGGCTTCGCATGCATGAAAATAAGTTTCTCAATACAAATTTTGTTTCCCCCCCCCCTCCTTTCATCCCTTTAGGGGGTTAATTTTGAAAAATCCTCTCTTAGTACTCGTCTACGTCATAAAAGGAAACCTTGTGAAAAAATTGTATGCTTCTAGTCCCAGTAGTTTCGGCTGTGCGTTGATATTTCAGTGAGTCAGTTTCACCTTTTATTATGTAGATTAGGTAGGTACCTATTTACTGAGAGGTCATTGACCTTATTGCAACATAGTGGTTTGGTTGTTGCTAAGTTCTATGTCTCGTACCTGAGTCGGTAAAAACGGAACCCTTATAGGATTACCTCGTTGTCTGTCTGTCGAGACACTTGTTCTCAGGAACGCGTGGTTTTATGATTATAAAATACTCAGATCAAATAAAGACACTCCAAACAGTAGCGAAAAAATCAAACTTCTAAACCAACGCGATCTAAAGATAAAGCCGTTTATGCTCCGTTTAGGCGCATATTTTGACACCTAGGAAATTAAAACCTATAAGGTACCTAATTCCCGTTAACCTAAAAAATGTAAAGTATAGAAAAAAGTCTGAAAACTGTGAATTTGCACACAAAAAAAACTTTTTTGCAATTCGGGAATCGGAACTATTTACATAAGACCGTTTTCACATTATCCGATCCGATATCGGTGTCGGACGCCGATCCGATATCGGATCGGATAATGTGAAAACGTTCTAATAGGTAAGTTTGTACGGGATTTTTTCGGTGCGCGAGTCCGACTGGCACATGGCCTGACATCTTTTGTTTCACATGATTTTCCCCAGTGCTAACCTATGTACGTTGGCTTGTTCATGATTAACATAAATTATAAAACAATTGACGTAAGTTTCCATCGTCTCCGGTTGAGTAAAGTTCACCGCAGTTAACGATTAGAAAAATCGTGAGATGAATAGCATAGGTACCTACTAATTATTTGAAAATGTAATCCGCGCCGCGTCCGTGGTCTCACTAAAACTAGAGAAAAGTTTTCAGGCCTAAAAAGGGTAACCAGTGAAGTCATATTTTTCAAAAAATAGATTTTGACATAATTTTTCCAGTCAAAGTCAATCGTAATTTGTTAAATATATATTCCAATTGTCCTAACTGAAACTCAAAATGTTTATTTCACATAGCCTTACAAGGGCACTTCTAAAACATCAGAAGCTACCGCACACTTCCGATTAGTTACTCTTTTAACCCATAATTTTTGTCCCATAGAAAAATAGCCAAAACAACATAACGGTAAATTAGAAAAGTGTTAGTTTATCCAACCAATTCTCAGTACTGGTGGCAAATTTTAAATAACGTAATAATTTTGATTCACCATGCTTGTCTTCTTACATCTAGTAATAACAATGCCTATTACTATCGGTCTAGGCAAAAAATTTACTCGTAGCTCAATTTGGTCACGCTTCAGGGATCTTGAGATGTGAACAAACTTCTACAAGTCTCTCAAGGCCAATTTTACATGGGTTTAAGCGGTTATGTTACGTGGTTTCAGCTAAAGTCTATTCAGGAAGACGATGGTAGTTAACTACTGACAATAAAATTATGACAGACACTAAAGTTGCGGAAACGGTAAAGCTGACGTGGTTATGTAGCTATGCACTTTGAGATCTAACTGTGTAACATCGGTGTAAAATCTTCGGTCGGTATACAGCGCATTGAAATGCAATAAATGACTTCTGTCGCTTGAATTACCTTAGTAATTATTTAGGGTGAAGCATGATGGCATGTCTCCGACTTTTATTGTCTAAAACCTAAACACTTGTGTCCTTCAGTTATGGTTTAAAAACCACCTGTGCTTCGGTTGTCATTTGCATTCCAATGCCACTATAACTTTCAAAAAGTCCCGCTGCCCTGCACTAACAAATAGGTATACTTAGGCGTCCAAGTAAAACTATCTTGTGCCTAGAAGACTGGCGGCAATGCCACGTTGAATGGCAATGCTTATTCTTCGGGCAAAGCATGAGCCAGGCAGTGCCGATCAACCGGTGTCTCGGTGAACAATATCTTTGAAAAGATGATGTGCACTCGAAACCCATGATCCAAGCGTTTCGCGTCATGGTTATTTAGTTTAGGAGTATGAAAACGCCAAATGGTTCACGGACAAAGGTAAAGGTGTGGGTGATTGAAACACTACTAGGGCTTTCAATACCGGTATTACGGGATCCCGTAATACCGTGATCACGGATATATTTTGGTCTTTTTTCAATACCGGTATTGAGTAGCCAATACCGTGATTACGGTATTACAATCTTTAATATACAGGATGTTTGGGTGTGCGTCAGAATGGCTGGCTGTATGTGGCGTTGGTCTATGAGAGTTGATTCGCAAATTGCTACATAGATATAATAAATAATTTCTCTAAATAACATCCTTTATTTAACATATGTTTGAAGATACTAAATTAAACTAATAAAAAAATAGGTATGTAGCAATTATTATTATTATATTATTAACAAAAAATTGACGCAATACATTTCGGAAAATTCTATATGTTTGACTCAAAACAATATGACCAGCCAACCAAACGTCGGGATTGCTGGTCCAAAAAAATTTTTTTTTCTAAATACATATCCTATGTAACAATTATTTATTATATATGTAGCAAATATAAGCAATTATGTAACGATCTTCGAATCAACTCATAGACCAACGCCACAGACAACCAGCCATTCTGACGAACGCATGTTTGGTGCATCGTGTACCAAATTAAAATGGTTGACTGAAATAGAATGGAAGGGTCATCTCCTATCCTTTCAGGCCGCCTTAACACTACACATGCCTTGTGGACATTTTTCATCGACATTTTAGTGTTTTTTGAAAAATAGACCAAAATTTTACATTCAAATTCAAATATTAGAAGATGTATAAGGCGTAGACTCTGAAATTTTAATTTCATTTAGACGTGTATTGTATAAGAGAACTTTTAAATCCAAAATTACTAACATTAGACATCTAGATTTTTATAAATTTACACTTAAATTAAAGCAACATGGTTACAAAAAAGAACCAAAAGTGACTGGAATCTTCAAACTCTCTCAAAAATTCTCTACTCTATCCTCTTGCTAGTGATGTGCCATATGCTACAAAAATATATTCACAACTTTGTGGATTCGATAGTATTGTGAATCGAGTTACATAAATTTTATATTCAAAATTATTACTTGAAAAAATATTTTTGCTTTAATGGTACCTGAAAGACCTATTTAATCTGTTATATCAATCTTATAAGGTAAAATCTGTCTCGTATTTCTCTTTTCGTGGGTTTTATTGGAAACAAAAAAATATAATTGTGTTTTTAATACTTTTTAACCAATTATTTATTTAAATATTAATAAGATTCGAAGCAGAAGAAGGTCTAGTTTAAAAATTAAAAAAAAAAAACTTGAATTCAATACCGTGATCACGTGATCACGGTATTGAATTATTCCAATACCGGTATTGATACCGGTATTTAAAAAATCCGGTATTTGAAAGCCCTAAACACTACACCTACAAACTTACATATAAGGTTACGACCACATGGCATGGCAGATTGGCAACCCGTCTATATCAAGCTCATATTATGTATTGCAATCTTGTTATAAATTATTACTAAGTGACATCATATTGTCCACAATTTATTTCAATTGTACTTTTTCTCGTGTTTTTTAAAACAAGGAACGCGTTTTATGGCGAGTTATGAGATAATAAAATTATGATATGATTTTTTGGTTACAAGATATGCCATACGGTGACCAAAGTTGGTAATAACATCAATTCTTTGTAGCATCCTACATTCTAATAAAACGTTGCAGCGTCTGATTCTGTCTAAACCGCTTCTCGGTTCAGTCAGGGCTGTAATTTGTAAGAAATAATGGAAAACCACGAGAACATTGCAATTTATGTAGTTTCTCTGTCGCCATAAGCAAGTCACTCGAGTTCAGTCTAGGCGCATTGCCACTCAAAAGCTAATAGCAGAAAATTATAATTTAATCCAGCTCCGCGGAAAAAGGTTTGCTTATTACCCGACGGAAATTCTAGCCTGTAATTTAGTCAGTGGATTACAAATGCCTCCATGACAATTTATGATAGTCGTAAAACCATTTTCTTCCGTACTAGTGGAATAAGGGACTCGGACGATCGTAATCGCCTTGGCTAATTAAATCCGTTTGGAACTTAAGGCATTGTAGAAGAAACTCGGTAAAGAGTTTTTACCATCTTAGTCACTGTAATTTACTATTTTTTATTCTTCTAAGAACTATTAATTGATATCGCTGATAGTGATTACGAGTTTGGTCTGCTGCGCTTAACAGTAACAGGTATGCTATTAAATACTCATAAAGTCGGTAGCATCGTCTGTAGTTTTTCTCTGATATATTTTTACTCACTGTCCTAGTCCAACTAATAATAAAATGTTCAGCAGCACAAAAAAACCAGCTATTAAGTGCTGTACCAATCAAAAGTCAATACTCTAAACTTATTGTCTTTTTGCTAGCTACCGCCTAATAGACCGTAATGACAATGATTCGGTCAAAATCTCGAATCTGACCATAATTACAGGTTGTGTGTCTGAACTGACGCTGACGTTTTATTTTATTATTTTCTGCTGACCAGTAGTAATTGAAATTGGGCCTAACGGTGCCACCTGTGTTTTCTTGACCAACATTGATCAAATCTAGAGCAAAAAATTCAATTGTATTGTTGGAACCCTTCAAGAACCGCTGCGGAATTGTTCGAAAGAGTTACCAGTTTACCACGAACTTGAAACGCAAAAGGTATCTGATGGAGAACAGGAGGATTTTAGTCAGTAAAATTCTGAGTGGCTCTGTTGCTCCACTGAAGACCAGAAGAAGACATTTAATGATTTCCCAGCTCCAAAAAAGGCCCAACGTGAGCTGCCTTGTAAGCTTTCTTATTTCAGTATTGAACAGTAATCTGCCGTCTTTTTTGCAATTCAATTAAGCCTGCACTGCTAGAATACCTGTGGCTGCGATAAAATCTTCGCTGTCTAACTCGCACTTAATGAATGCGCTAATAAACGAAAGAGATACCACTAGACTTATACGATTCTAGTCTAGACTTTGATCACTTTGAATCCATTAACCCGTATCCGTGTTGTCTGAACCTACCAAAAATTAAATGCTATCATGGAAACCTGACGCGTACGGCAAATTGCCATCAATTTCGTCAAATAATTATTTCTTTAACTTTTTAATATTTTTTCCTAACAGATAGTTTAGAACGGCTTCATCGTTGGTGTCTGTAATACTTACTACATACTTATCTAAATCTCGTAAGCTACTGTACCGGCTAATTACCAGGTTTACATAGAGCTAATTAGTTACCAAGGTTAACGGCCCTTCATTACTTCTCACGTAATTAAAACTCTTTTTCTGTTTCCTAGCAAAATTAAAAAATGCGACTAAATCATGGCACCATGAACAATGGTGGTTTATTTATAATTCATAATGCTTCGCGGTTGGCTGCCTAGACGCTGTTGTAAATGTATGAACGAGAGAAAGTTTACAAGTCATTGTTTGACTTGCTTAGACAAAATGTAAATTGAAGGTGTAGGAGTCTTTAATTAGCGTGTAATTTGGAGTAATCTCTTTTATTTGAAGCAGAGTGAAGGGTCCTTTCCTTTGCTTAAAGCACGTGTCTGGACCCCTCTGTGTTCGACACGTGTTAATGGTCTTGTAAAACCGATACGAGAGTGGAATTCGTTTCGCCTCGTCCTTCTTAAGGACGAGTTTGGTCACTCAAGCGCATCCTGCACGTGCTAGTTATACGGAACTTACGACCGCAGTGCACGTGGGTGTATTGTTTTAGATTTTATCTTGATTTTTTGTAAAGGGTTTCCCATGGCTTCTTTGGAATACTGCAATCCAAACGTATTAATCGATTCTGATAGCTATCGAAATCTAAAGACTAACTATTCAGACTGAAAAGACAAATATATTCTTTTACCGCAGTCTTTATTGTTTTAGCTACCTTACCTACCTTAGAACCTACCTTGGTTCAATTTTAGTTCAAAAGTAAATGAACTCCATTTTAAAAGCAAAGTTAATTAAATCAAGTTCATTACATCCAACTTGAAGTCAAAAAAACAAAGCGTCTTGTGTATTCTTGCACTTAACATCGTTGTCATATTTCTTACTAATTAACTTTTTGCCTTTCCATGTTTAATATCAATGTGCTATATGATATTATTATGGAATAAATGAGTCTAGGGTTTGGTACATCGAGCGTGAAGTTTACGTGTGAGGACTGGTCTTAGTAAGGGCTGTGCCTTAGGGCTTGAAAAGGTGATCAACCTTTCATTAGTAACACTGAAGAATCTCGCTCTACGTCTTGTTAAATACCAACTTCTTGACTCACTATTAGTCCCTTGTCCTGTGTCTTCATTGACTGTAGCTTTTTCTTTTGTAACTAATTCTTTACAGTTCCTATCTTGGGCACTATCTGTAACAGTTCCCTATTTGGCCTGAACAACAAAAAGGTGTGTAGCTTCGCCATCTTTCTTTAGTCCATTGAAGGAACTAGGATGTGCGGTACCAGTCAGTGATGAGTCACTTCGTGCACTACTGCGGTCTTTAAACTCAAAATTTACATAGATTTATGCGTCTAGCTTAAATGCCCACGCATTTATTATTTAATATTTTACTTAGATCATGCTCGGCATGTTAGTAATATAATATTTTAACATCTATTGGGAGGTAAGCTTACAGGACGTTAGCTTTTCCGGCACACTACAAAAACCGGTCATACTTATAGCGATGGTTATTTATAACAATTTGAAATACCACTTCATGAAATCTCTTCGTTTCAATTGGATGCCTTACAAAGCACTTAAGCGAAAAGATAGGGGGTTTAATAATAGTTTACAAGAGATGTAAAAAGCTAAAGTTAGCAGCTCTAATCCTATCGCGTGCCAGAGCAATGAGAGGTGCAGGGCGTTCACACTCAGGCGTATGATAGTTCATTACCATGCATTAGTTAGGGCATTAAAATCACTCGGGCAAGACCATTACGCAATTCTTGCCCAACCATCGCCGAGATTAACAACTGGGAAAGTTTTTTAGTTTTGGATAACACGCGGTTTTTTTCATTTAAGTATTTTTTATTTGTCCGGTTGGGATTATGGTAATTCTTCCTATGACCCTCCAAGTCGTAACTTATGCCAGAGGTTTGCTTTCGTTTTAATTGGAAAAGTGCAAGTGCAAACCATATCATAATTGCTAATTCCTGCACGAAACATTCCTTAAATTATGTTCATTCTTGAATTAATAAATTTTAATGCAAACATCATTATCTTGGAAAACCCCTTTAATTTGAACCCTTAGATCCACCTCGCCAGTGTTCGCTTGAACAATTTCGCACAGATTTTTTCCGTTCCCTCGCTGAAGCATGAAGCACCAAGACCTATGATAAAGTGCGATGCCCTTACCTATAACTAAGGCTAGTTCCTGATGACTTCTCATCCGGAACGGATTATGTCGGCACGTTTATTTTTGCCTACTGTTGCGAATAGCGTGAGCCCTCGACCGTGTCGAAGGCTTCGTTTGGGTCATTTGAGCGCTCTTAATCAGCGCCAGCGCAGTCACGCTTGGAATATAATCGTATGATAGTGTATCATTGGATAGCTCAGTTTTGATTTGGATGAAATTGCTTGCCATTTAAGGCAAGTAAATTAATGAGGAGTTACTAGGCGTGTAAAGTTTTTATTTCGGCAGTCTTGTGAAAAAGCCAGTTCAGAATTTCATCGCACTTAACTGCTGGTGAACGTAGATTTTAAAATCTTGGCGCTTGGCTAATGAAGAGATCGTAGTATGTTGCTTTTAACAAAGGTAGTGCCCGTTCTTCTCACCATAAACGTTTATGCGCTTCTCGCACCCACGAGAGGAGAGGGATATTGTTTCTTCGCTTTGTTCTGCATGGATTATTACGGGTGTCCGTAATCGTTAGTGCGGTGTATCACTAATTGAACAACAGCTATGGATGCTTCACACATAGTAGGTAATAAATATCTGATAATAGAAAATAATAAAAGATATCTTTAGCGGAAAACTTGACACCAGAGATGCCAATGTAAAATCTTTTACAGTTCTATTGTACTGTACTGTACGGTTATATAACCGTATATATGTAGAATGCCTTGCTCATCTCTGTAAGTCGTACTCAATACGAAAAATCACTACCTCTCTGGTTAAGTCTTTAAGTTTTTTGTTTTCGTTTCATAATTATTATTATTGTATGATTTATACTTCTTTATTTTGTACTCGCAACTCGCCCAGTCCTCGTATCTTCCTCGTGTATCGTATATTCTATGTGTTTATTTATTGTATTATGTAAATAATGCAATTAAGACTACTTACATTTCTGTCTGATTTTCTCTCTTATATCGAAATCTATCTAAGGTTGTCTTTAAAATTTTACTTACAGCTATACGTTTGCCAATTGTCTCATCATATGCGATATTTCCTTCATCTTTCTTTTCCGTAACTTAAATACAGTACATAATAAACTGTGTTCTAACTATCTTCAGGCTGGTTCAGTCCTCTATTATTTTTTTGACAAGTCTTTAATACAAATTAGCAGTTGGCCAGACGGATGTAGCAACGATATCCCGCCATTAGTATGGTAATTAAGGGCCTATTATAGCAATCACAGGAATCCAGGGTCAGAGGCCATTGGAGTCAATTATGGGTAGTTAATTTTCAAGCAGGTATGAGTCGCTTGCTTAAAAAATGTATGAAATTTGTTTAGTATGCTTCAAGTGCTGTGTTGGTAATTGCTCAATGGTTCTTAGACCATACTTACCTGAAGTGTCGTCTAACTTTGTATTCAGACTAAGTTACTTTGTTAGATTTTAGGCTTTAGTGTTAGTGTGGCAAGGTTTATTTTCGTTAATAATGTTTCTCGTCAATGTTACTTTCACAATGACGTCAATGTGTTGCTTTTCTATAACGCCTCTCAGTGGTACAAGAATATTATGAAGAACCTAAGTGAGGCAGGTCATTATTATCTCTTTTCTTTTATATTTGTATTCAGATATCTGTCTTTTTTATTCAAGGTGATATAATGCATCACCTTAGGTACATTGCAATAACTAGGTAAATAAATAATTACTTTTTATATCAAATTGCATTTGGTAATGCACAAATGATAGCAGATGCGTATAAAAAAATGTGCTTGACCTCTAGTAACTTTATTTACGTTTTAAAAGTGCTATATTATTCTCGAAATTATCACAAATTTTCTTATCAGTTCGTAATAAAATGCACTATATAGCGATAGCTTTTGAAACCTGTGCGGGCGATAAATTCTTCATAGGCTAGTTTGTATGCACAAGTAACTTGCGCCGGTTCGACTCTTTGAAATGTCGCAAAGTATGCATTTAAAGTGTTCCCATGGATACAAGGCATGTAATTATTCTTTAGATAAAAAGATGGATGTTACGGACAAGATTTTCTTTTTTTTTCACTGATGAATCACAAATTCCTGTTTTTGAGTGAGAGGGCGTATGCGTCAGCTACTTCCACCGCTAAAGGTCTCTAGAGAATTATAAGAATTTTCCAGATTTCCGTAATATAACTCAATATTTTGAGTCTGCGAATGCCGTTTAATAAGATACCAAGGGTTTTTTGACTTGGGAAACTTGAAAACTTACCAGATTAAGAAAAAATCTTTATGCTATACATAAAATCATTTCGTAACAATGCTATATTTCAATTGGAAAGTTTAAAATTTCAAACCTTTCCTGGGCGATATTTAGCACTTAGGAGCCAAAAGTTAGGAAACACTGATATGAGTATAAATTAAAGATTCAAGTCATAACCATGAAAAGGCGTAGTAGAAAAATCGTGCGACAAAACGCACGTGTATGCACCACCTTACAAAATAAACTGTCCCACTAAACTCGGGAACAAATTGCTTGACTTTTGATAAGACTCTTTATCTCGCCATTGCTATGTGCATGAAATTGCGTATCAACACCCGGAGTGGGATTATTTTTAGCATCGACAATTTTGATGCTATTCGGCTAATTAATCATTGCAACGTTATCTCGACGATCCTTCGTGACTTCAGCGGGATCTTATTTAAAAAATGTTAAGCTGTTCAATTAGTCCCTGTCGTCTTCTTCCTTGCTAAACATTTCAACATTTTAGGTTTCCTAAACAGTACAGAATGATGAATCACACAGGTGTATTTTATTCGGATTATTCAAATTTTCCTCAAAACATATGCTAAATACTTCATTGTTACTTACAACAATAAGTATAAAAAGCTTACTGTCATTCACAAAATATGTTCCTTCTTCAAAAGTACCGTCTCAAGAACGTGAAAAAATCTAATCAAGATAATCAAATTCCACAAATTTTAAAGGTTTTCTCGCAAAATTTAATCAAGCGCCAGATCCAAAAAAGTTAATAGCAAATAATTGCACATGACGCGTTGGAGATCATTCTTGCACCTGTGTAAACTTTACACGATCCTGTCACTTTTGGGTGGGCGAATGCATATTTGCAAATTTTTAACCAACAAATTAACACTTTCGGTCACATCAAGTAACATACAGTTCCTCCATATTTATCGTAAATCTTGGTCGGTTGCATTGAAATGAAAATATAAATCTTGATTCATCATTTCGTGTTTCAATATTGCTATGCTTTTAGCTTATCTTTAATGTTTAGTAATGATTTATGAACGAATCCAGACTAATGAAATGTCATTTTTATTGCATTGTCGTGTAGGTAAATCAGTAAAATAATTTGCATTTTTTCTAATATTGTGACTGCAGAATTTATTTTTATGTCCTGTTTAATAGGAGATTGACATTTTAGACAGGTCCATAGGCAAGGTGCATGACATGCGAGAGATTCTGCACCTACCTACATCAATAATTTAGTATTGACCAGCCTTCAACTTACGATCAGCTGAATAATTGATGATATCATCTAGAGTTGCTATTATTTAATATTTGTTTAGCTGCATAAATTTCGCGATTTGACGTGATTTTACTATAATCGCGTAATTTTTCTGTTCTAAATCTGTCATGTTTGGTCACTAAAATACAACTTTTTTTTATTGAATGTATTTCGAGTCAGCTCATCAGCTGACTGTGATTCAGAATTCGTGACCGTATGCCATAGTTGGACTTTCAGTATTCCAAATGTATTAGTTGTTCTCAGAAGTTCATTGTACTGATCAGCTGAGTCAACTACCCACTCAAGCGTCCACGGTGACTACAGTTCCCAAAAACATTTTTGCTATTTACGTCCATGGTGACTACAGTCACCGAACGACATCTTTCGGTTTAAACGTGTACAGCGCTATAGCCAGGTGATAGTAGTGTAGTTGATTAATACTAGATGGCGCGTTATGAAGTTTGTCATCAGTGAGTGTGATTTTTTTCCGTGCA
Organism: Mythimna separata; assembly: GCA_030763345.1. Classification (NCBI taxonomy): domain Eukaryota; kingdom Metazoa; phylum Arthropoda; class Insecta; order Lepidoptera; family Noctuidae; genus Mythimna; species Mythimna separata. The sequence goes on along the minus strand of CM061173.1, from coordinate 4,388,249 downwards.
ATGGCAACAAAAAATTTTTAAAAAAATATATTCAAGTGACAGTTCGTCGTTTTTGACAAGTGACTTTTTTGTGTGTGAAGCTCCTAACAAAAATGTGGTATGTTTATTGTTTTGTACGTTATTTATATTGGTATTTCATATCAAAATAAACGTGAAGAAATTTCCTTTACGAAATTAGTATTATTACGACAATTTCAAAACGTTTACATAGTGTAATTTAGTTGGAAAAGTTAACACGATCATCGTTTGATAATTCTTTATTGTTTACAGTGCATCAGTGTATTCTATTGGTTATTTTTGTTAAATAAATGCAAAATATACGAGAATCCTTCACTATTAGCACGTTAATGGTCATTTACAAACGAAATACATTAATACATAAATACAATAAATGTTTACGTCGCGCGAGGCCGAGTGACCGTTGAGAAATACGAAACTTTGTTTATTTTTTCATGACAGAAAACTAAATATTTATATTAAGATATTGGTATCATTTTAAAGAGTATATCTTGTACTAATATAATAAAAAAAAACATTGTTACCGAAAAAATTGAAAAAATTGTTAAAAAATAATTACGATATTTTTTAAAACATTTTTTCGATATTCTCAACTTTACACTTTATTTTCATCGTTTATTATTAATTAAAGTAATTTACTTTTAATCAAATTAAATTTTACGTTCTTTGAGCTTTCCGTGAGTATTTTTTATTCGAATGTAGCTATTGTAGTTTTTCAGTAGTAATCGTTTTTGTTGAGAAAGTCTCGCTTGGTCGTAAAAAAGCAATTAACATTTAATGCGCGGACGTAATGCCGCCAAATCGCCAAGTCACCATGGACGTTTGAGTGGCTACCTTTGATTTTTCCCTTTGCATGTTAAGGTCAATAAAATGGCGACAAAGTTGCGAAAGTGTCCAATATTTTCGCTTGAAATCACGTACAATATAGTATGGAATAAATGGACATTTGTTAAATGTTTCTTTTATTTTACCAAATACAATTTTTATTTCTTCTGAATCGATAAATTTGCTGTCGTCATTCCGAGTTTTCGTTCGTGCATCTCTTTTATCGATTTCGTCTCAAATGATATCATCTGTTTGCACCTCTGTTGAATAACCATTGTGATTTCATGTATTGACGACAATCTTAAAAATATCCTTTTTTGTCTACTCCGACAAGTCTAGACATGTTGAATACCCTCCCCACTGTCAGAGATCAGCTGTGATGCTGTATAGGTATCGACTAAGACGACAAATACACATTGTTCAACATTCATCATTCACGTCATCAACATGAGGATTTAGTCAAGTTTTTTTGGGCTATATTTTTATAGACTTGTTCGTCGGTGCCTAACCCTATCACGGAATTAGATGCAAGTTTTTAGACGATGATTCAATAAAATGTTGATTGATGCATGTTTTGATTTCGACTGTCAATGTATCCTTAATTTATGCATGATAATTGCTCATATTATATGAATTTACACAATAAAATAATCGGTTAGCAACAGACGTGGCTGCTGAAGTTATTATTCATACTTGATTAAATCTTCGTGCAAGTTTTCTCTAGTAAGATGAATATTTTCAAAGCCCGCTCGTTCAGAGTAACTGTATGTTGAAAGGTTTCTGTAGGTACCACTTGGACTAGTACAATTTGAAAGTAGGTTGGAGAAACGATGCCGCTAAGGAAAAGCACTGAAGCGTGTATACAGCATACCACTGTAACAGCACGTTGTGTAATACAAGATCTCAATTCATTAACAAAAACCATGCATTCTGAAATAGCGCATGAATGTGCACCGTGTTTAGCGTAGCGGTACTCAAATGAAGGCTCGGTTCCTGACGACGTTCTAAAACCTGCGTTGTTTCACCGTCTGCGAGCAGTTAGTACAAAATAAACACTGCTTGTTACATTGTTTACCCACTTATACCAATAGTTATGGCCTCATTGAGGTTGCTACTCTTGCTGCCAGTCGAGCGTACTTTAAGCCGAGAAATATACAGCGTGCTACAAAAAACGAATTGAACAGTAGCTCTTATAATAAGTAACTCGCATTTGAGGTGTGATGACTGGATAATCGCCCGTGGTTTCCAGTGACACATGGCAACTAATAACAAATGATTCTCTGTACAAATATTGTCAGCGGTAGGTTTTTTCTTCTGCATGTTCATCGAAGTTGAATTATTATTGCGAGATTCCGCACACGTACGTACCTAGGCGATCTTAATAGATCCAGTTGGATGTCCATCTATTTTCTAACATTGTCACATGGCATTATTTAAAGCTTAAAACCGGATGATTAATGTCCTAGACATTAGCATGCATTGTTGTTTCTCTGTATGTAATTGCTACAGTTTTTTTGTATTGTCTCCGCTCTTGACACCTGAGCTGGAGCATAAATCAGTTGTCAAAGTGTTGAATTTAGGCCGATGGCATACAATGCCTGGTGATCAATTGACGTCTTCGAGATCTGTCTGTCTGACATCATCATCCAGGGCTGAAGTCTGATGATCTTTGACATGTTTGAGCTCGATCATGTCTAGATTATACGAAGATGTATTTAAATTTAATACCTGCCAATGCGGTCAGTATTTTTTGCCAGCTAAAAATATTGATTTTTCGAGATCATTATAATCGCTGTTAGCAATGAAATGGTCAGCAAAAACGTCAACATATTCTATTGGTATTAGGTAAAATTTGACAAAAAATGTTTTGCATGCAAAAAGCGGAATCGCTCACGACCCCAGCTATGTGTTAAGTAATGAACCACGTTTTTGGTTCAATGCACTCACGAATCTTTATTTTACTGAATATCAAATGCCATGATTATCAATTCATTTGTATTAAACTCATTATTTGCATCGTGTGCACGATTTCCTTGGACTAAATAAGTATCTAGGAATGATTGGCTCTATAATTTTATGGTTGAAGCTTAATGCATTACGAATGCAGGATCTTATTTATTAATAAATGTTGTATCATGTATCCCACATACAATTTGAAGCAGAACACGTGGGTGGGTGGGTGCTGCTCTATAATATAATGTTTGAGTCGTTTCATTGGTTAGGGCAGACAATTGCGTGCAGTTCAACGCACCGTATTTGGGTTCACAGCTAATTTTCCGTTTTCCACCGTTCCGAGTTGCGTCAGGCCGTCAGGTGCTACCGACAGTACCGATCGAGTTAGCTTCACGGATATAGTGGAGAACGGTCGTCGGCACGACTCGCCGGCACCATTTCTGTGCACAAGTCGCAACGTGTATTTATTTTAAGGAAACTTTTGATATTTTTATTCTATGAACTCATTTGAGCTGGCGAAATTACGCACGAGATTGAAATGCAAATTGAAACCAAAAACATTCCATCAATTTGTAAACTCCATGGTTATCATATCTGTGGTTTGCCAAAGTTAAGAGATGTTAATTGATGTCATCCGTCAAATAATTTTGCAATTCATTACCAGATCCTGGAAGTGAAACTAGTGCCGTACCTCATTTGTCACAGTCATGTGAATCAACCTTCTCAGAATAATGCGTTACATGCGTCTGGCATAATATAGTAAAACAATTGTTGGCCGGGTCACCCGATAAAGTAGAAAGAAGCGATAACCGGTGCATTAAGAAAGTACAACACCGCTACTGTGCGATAACTTTTCAATAGAACTGCCTTGTTTGTGGCCCTAATAGCTGATAAAGTTTCTAAGGTTAAGGAACTTGTCTGTATCTCGTTGTGAAAGCGCATCGGCGCAGGCGCAGATGCATTAGAACTGCTTGCGATGCGCTCGCTGCGTTGGATCCCGTTATTGACCTGACTCTACTAGGTACTAGAGCCAAGTACTTGCTTATATACGCGACGAGGCTAGAATTCTCCCAAGTCATATAGCGGCGTTCTCAAGGTGGAGCCAATTGCATTATATTAGCAAGACAATCTCTTTCTATGAAATAGGATATTGCTGCAGCTATTTAGTGTTCCGTTAGAAACGTTTATAGCACAGCAATTGTAGGTTATTGGTGAATGAGTAACCTGTAAACTATTTCCATTATTTGTACATTTCAACAGGTATGACTTTGTTGGAGTTGCTCGTTACGCAATCTAGGTACTCATAATGACGTAAACACTTGAACATTATTCATTGGAAACGTGCTGTGCTGTTTTTTTCCTGACTTCTAACTTAGATTAAAGTTTTTTGTCATCGGTTAGCACTTTTTCTTTAAAGAAAAAGTTGATTTACTAAATGATGCTAACATATTTTTAAAGCACGTGCCAATTATGTCTAAGGATTTTAAATTAGTGCACCACTAGTTTTTATGTTGAACCTGTCAAACTTTTAAACAGGTTGTCTTTTTAGCTACTGTGCAAATGAATTTATCTAATGCCATTTGCTTCAGCTTGTGCCATTCCGTCTTGTCTTTTTTTGATCGATAGAGGATCTTGCTTTATGATTTGTGAACGGTTTTCATTAGCTTTCTCTTTAAAATCGTCGGCCTTCACAATCTAAGTAGGTACATAGGCCTGCCCGTATGCTATCGGTTATCGCAGAATCTAGGCCATGTTATCGACTTCTGTAGCTGCACCTGCCACTACTTGCCACCAGTAAGACTCCTGGCGTAATTAGTAGTTAGTTACGGGTGGTAGACGCAGGTGGAACGAATCTCAATCATTTGTTAACCAAATAGGTTTGGCTGGCAGCTCTCGGCGTAATGAGTTGCGTGCGGGATTGTTATGAGCAAAATGAAGATGTTGTACTGCCACGTGGAGGTTTCATCTCTGAGTTTCTTCCTCACAGATAAAATATTTCGCTAAGATGTTGAGCAAATATTCCAATTACCATATACATATTTAGTTACTACTATTTAGTTAGTACGAATGTATTCTGTAGTAGGTATGTCATAGACAAGTTATTGACGTTACCTATTTTTATTGATTCTCTATAAATCTGACTCAAGTGTAGGCGCGTCAAACCACTGTCGCGTCGCATACCTAGATAAGTTAACATTGTACACGTTTTTTTGTAGCGTTTTTTTTCAACCTGCTACCGTGTCCAGATAACACACATTCTGGAATACATGACACACTTTTAGTGTATATCGATAACCATTACTTATCTGGGTTAGGCTCCTCAGTTTTCTTCGATGTTGCTTTCAACTTTTATTGAAAATTCCTCAAACCAGCCAACTCTATCGTTATCACCTTCCCAACAATTTACTTAGAGATAATATTTACTAGAACAATTCTATTGAGTCGTGGTTACGACCAGAAATTGGGGCCAATTTGTGTCCGTACTCCGTGTCCAGGGCAATTGGATGTGGGCAGACGCCACGTAGGTGGAGGCCTTGCAAAAGACTGTTACGCTTAGACAATTAGTTCTATTCTCACCTCGGCAAAATAGACTCTATACCTTTAATAATTCAGCACGGATTCGCGTCCAGGACGGATGTTATCAAATTTGGCCATGTTCCGAATTAATTATGTCTGTGCCGATGGTCTGTCACGTAGGTGACCAAATATAGTTGCAGGTATAACGTCTCCCACCTTGTATGGAGGTGCCCCAGGAAGGAAGACGTGTGAGTGAACCCGCGCGTGAGCTAGCCGCTGGGAACAATTGATGTTTTTATTCGTTACGTTTAAATGCAATTCGGAGACGTGCTTCCGACCTGCGTTTGTTATTTGGGAAGTGCATCGACCACGCTTTGCAAAATATTCCTTGAGCGTCAATCAAAATTGAATATTAATAGCCGTATTTCAAGCCAGACAGTTGTATACATCTGAACGATAAACTTAGTATCGAGTTAGAATTTTAAGTCGATGATTTAAATGCAGTCAGTCTATCTAAAATGTTTTGACTATAAAAAGCTAGACGTTGCCGTCGTTATTTGTGTCATAATGCCATCTCGTAAATGTACTAATAATTACAATCGGTATCAAAATCAATTTTATTAATTCGATATGTTATAATTTGTCAATAAAATGTTAAATATATAGTTTATTTCACTTTTTTATTTAATTTTCTTCCAATATAAAGTTTCACAATATTGCCAATACAAGAATTTATGGTAATATTATGCAGTTTTTATCTAAAAACATTCACAATTATGTATTTTTAAAACTTGTATAATAACATGCAGGCGTTATAATTGTGGTTATTTAGTGGTTCTAAGGATCGCCATGAATCATTGTCGTCAAGTGCATTGTATTAGTGTTACGTGAATCACCAACCTTAGATATAGCAAGCGAGTGCAAATTGTATTTTTGGCTATATCCCCCAGGTCGTTGCTAAATTGTCGGTCAAATCCCGCCATGTGTTTTTAGATGGTATAATTAAAGGTAATTTGGTCATTAGCGATGAATCGCTGCCAAAAAAAGTATCATATTTTTAATATGTTCCATTTCTTGAAATAAAAGATTTATTACTGCGCTACCTTAATTCGTTTGAATGTTTTATAAGTAATATTGACTGGACTAGAAGCGAGGTCGTTGATTGATTTATTTTTTGTTTCAAATATTACTTATTTTTTTTACACAAATGGAGAGAACCTGCATTATCCACTTTCCTAAGTTAGATTTATTTCGCGTCTAGAGTTGAAAGCTTAGATTTTTTCTGACATCAGACGTGACTAAATTAGTATTATTTTAAAACTTTACAAGCAGCAAAAACAAGCTTGTTCGGTTTCTGTATAATTAATCAAAAAGTCTGGTACATTATAATTAATTTGCGTGAAGTGCCGTGTTTTTGAAATATTGTCAATTTTACTAACATATTAGACGGGGAGTTTTTTTTTTCGGTCGTGAGTCACGTGGCACGCGCCGGCGCATATGGTGGTGTCGTCTGTGACAGGACGATACCGACGTAGTGCGGCGACAAATATAAATACAGTCACCTGCTTTTAATATTCGCTTTATAGATTTGCATGATTTATTTAGCTATATAGTTTTAATGGCAGTTTTTAAGCTCCGCGATTTTGATTGTTTTAGAGGAAGACAGTTTTTTTAACTAGACATTTGATACTAAATGATGACGTTAGTGACATAAAAATATACATTTTATGGCTTTTGTGCATTAATGATTTGAAAGGATTCAATTTAAAACTAGCTGTTGCCAGCGACTTCGCCCGCGTGAAAACAGAATTATCCCAAGGGAACATACTCCCGGGATATCCTATGTGTTGAGTTAGGTTAGTAATTAATTTGGACATCTATCCGTGTACCAATCATTGTTATCAAAATCGTTCAGCGCAGCGGTTCGAACGTGAGGAAGTAACAAATACCTATACACAATCACAAATATTTGCCTTAAAATGCTGCCCACAATAATTTAAATATTGCAATTAAATAACAGATACTGCTAGTTAAAAACAACCATAGCTGTCAGTCTAGACGCATTTATACATGGTGAATCGAACTACTTAATTAAACCTGAAAATAAATCCACATAGGTTAATGATGTAACCCAGACCAGAAATGTAGTACTTATTTAAAGATTTTTCCCTATTGAATACGTATTACAGGTATTTAGTCATAAATTAGGTTTATTTTTGGATTAAGGATTTATCAGTTATGTTATTGGAATGACATTCCTTGTTATGAAAATTATCACTGCTTTGTTTCATTGTACATTATTATTAACCAAACAAATCATATGGATTGGAATTAAGTCAGTGTGCTATAGATTTTAACTGAATATGTTTATCTGTATATGTAAAAAGCCTAAAAAAAACTCTGGCAACGCTGGGGGGAAGGCTATGTCCAGCAGTAGACGTCTGTCGGCTGAGAAAGCCTGTAAAAAATCTGACTCGCTCACTGACTCATCAACGCCGCATCGGACCTAAAATTCTGAAATTTTGCTCAGAGATTCCTTTTAAAACAATAAAAAACGAATTTCCTAAATTTAAACCCCTAAGATGGATGTAACGGAGTCCAAAGTTTGTATCGAGAGACCTATTTTCTTGCAGGCGAAGCCGCCGGCAGAAGCTAGTTTAGGATTAATTTTTAGGTACTTAAAAACTATTATAATAGAACAGAAGAGTTTTTTGTTTCTTTAAATGTGCTAATCTCTGGAATTACCAGTCGGATTGGAAAATCAAAAAAGTCTATGTGGGATAACCAGATTCATGTCGAATAGGATTGGCTATATATAACATCACGCTACGACACACGAAAGAGGAGGAGGTAACCAAAGACTCATGTGAAACTGCGGGAGAACGTTAGTTAAAATAAATCTTAATCACAAGTATTTAAAACTCATATATTTAGAACTAGCTGCTGCTAGTGGCTTCACCCGCGTTAAAATAAAATATTATAACAAAGGAACATAATCCTGGAATATCTTATGTGCTGAAATACAGGACATAGTCTTTCCTAAAATGCTGCGTCAAAAATTTCATTCTGATCCGTTCACCCATGAGAGCTTACTAACCAACAATTTCTTTCTTTCCAGCAATACACAGAGGCACAGAAAACCAGCCTACAAAGAAAGCCAGAGGAGATGGTGGCAGCGACAATGGCACAGGGGCCAGGGACCAACACGCCTACAACTGCCTCCTACAGAACGAACTGCTCGGTGCCCAGATCGAAGAGGTTCGGGGCCCCTCGGCATCCTGTGCCGAAGGGAACAAAGCTAGCTTGGGAACCGCTCAAACTCCAAAATCGTCACAAGCGTATCTGCCAGTCTACAGATTTAATGCGCAAAGTCAAAATGCTGTGGTGAGTTTTTCTTTTGATCTTTGGCTAAGCGAATTGATTTTTTTTTGATGTTCCTTCCTCAACACGTTTTTTGGATGTGTAAAATATGTAGGTTGGTTGCATTATTTCGGGTTATCTTTAACCGCAATTATCCTGTGTAATAACCACGTCCTTTAACTAACCTTTCCATTTCAAATGAATGATGTTGCGGGATTGTTCGAAAGAGTTACCTACCACCGACCACTGAAGGAAAACGTTAATGATTTTTTTTAGGGTTCCGTAGCCAAAATGGCAAAAACGGAACCCTTATAGTTTCGTCATGTCCGTCTGTCCGTCTGTCCGTCTGTCCGTCTGTCACAGCCGATTTACTCGGAAACTATAAGTACTACAGTGATGAAATTTGATGGGAATATGTGTTGTATGAACCGCTACAAAATTATGACACTAAATAGTAAAAAAAAGAATTGGGGGTGGGGCCCCCCATACATGTAACTGAGGGATGAAAATTTTTTTTTCGATGTACATACCCGTGTGGGGTATCAATGGAAAGGTCTTTTAAAATGATATAAAGTTTTCTAAAAAACATTTTTCTTAAAGTGAACGGTTTTTGAGATATCAGCTCTCAAAGTCGTAAAAAGTATGTCCCCCCCCCTCTATTTTTATAACTACGGGGTATAAAATTCTAAAAAAAATAGAGGTGATGCATGCTAATTAACTCTTTCAACGATTTTTGGTTTGATCAAAGTATCTCTTATAGTTTTTGAGATAGGTTGATTTAACTGTAATTTTGGTTAAGTTATTGTGCTTACACTGAAAACGATAAGTACAAGGCAAAATATCGGGAGAGTTTAGGCTCCATTCACCAGGTGTATAAATTGACATAATAAGTTTATTATATTTGCTGCTACGGAACCCTTTGTGCGCGAGCCCGACTCGCACTTGGCCGGTTTTTTAGTCTTTAAAAATCTGACACACCATTGACCACTGCCTTTGACTTCAAAGACCAATTATTGGACTTCTCTTACGTATCGTAACTTTATCTTCGTTGTTGATGATTATATTTTTTTTCACATTTGTTTACCAGAGCTAAAAAGTATTTAATTTAGTAAAATTGCATGCATATTTCCTATTCAGTTGAATTTTACTTTACGCAGTTGCTAACATTTTTGAATTTTAGACTCAAAAAAAAAATCAAAAACCCATAACGCTACCTGGTCTTTGACTCACATTTCTTTTTAGGAAAATTTAAAGGCCCATCCTGCCAAAATCCAAATGCGTTTGTTTTAAAAGTGATAACGAGATAGCGATAACAGTTGGAAACAAGCGAGACATAAAACCTATCTACATATGGTGGTACTAGCGCTCGCCTTGTGCTAAATAGAGTGTGTTGACGTATTTTAATGCTGACTCCAGTACATTCTCGGCCCATTCCGATACGAGGAATTCGCTTAACAGCTGTTCACGGGTCTCAGGGGAAAATCGCTTTTTCTATACAAAGAAAAGATGTCATTATTGAGTAAATTTCTTTATAAACGTCTGTCTAGGGCGTGGTATTCTATTGTCTCAGATAGATTGCCCTCAGACAATTTGGTTTGGATAAAAGCCAAAACGCAAGTAACAGGTTATTGACTGAACTAAATCTCAGTTTTAATATTATCTAGAATTGTAAAGTTCTCATGCTTATCAGCTACTCTGACGACATTTTTATCTAGATACATTTTCTAGTCTAGATTTTCTTGTTTAAAAGATTTTCTACTATCAAAAATGTGGACTGTCGTCAAATATTCCAATTGTTCTAAATCCCTTGTCTATAAAAGTCTATTCAGTTTCTTTAAGACGTGGCGTTTTCAAGGTTCGTCTTCAAATTAGTGATCGTTACAGTTGTGCGTTGAACCGTGAGTTTATTTAATGCGTAACGTTACAAAACCGGGAAATGCTGCGTCACGATCATTTCCAATCTTTGTCAATGCGATTTGCTTTCTTGCCGATCAGGGAAGAAATAATATTTAGAGTATGGCTCGCCTTTTGCGCAATAGTTTGAGACTTCCGTGGGAAATAGGTCGTCTTGGTTAGTTGGAGAATGTACCGTCGCTGTGTGTCTTTCCAGAGTTTTTGACGTCCATCGTCAATCCACGTTTAGTCGACTTTAATAAAGCGAATAATATTACTAAAATCTAAAGAATAATGTTAAAGTAATCGTGTGAGACAGGCTGAATGTCCACTCTCACAGGATTTCTTTGAATTTGTGGATATTAGTGCACTTTTATTAGTCTTACGTCCGTTGCGTCACAATCTCAGGTTCAGTTCAATACCAACGTGAAGCACTAATTGTCTGGCATTCATGTCGAACTGAACCTATTTTGGAGTAGCTGTGAGGCACACAATTGTATCTTATGCTTCTTTTTTTCGTGTTTATTTAACTATTTGCTTGTGCATTTTGTGCACAACACAAATTTTCTTTCTTTCTTATTAAAACATTAAGTATGGTATTGTTAGATCTTATAGTTAGCCCTGGTAGCTTAGTTTGAAATTCTTCAGCCAACGAATCCCATCGTAAATATCGTCCCCTCATCGAACTCCCGTCATTACCTTCATAAAATGTGATTAAAAATAAAATCTTCGTGCACTAAACTGAGATCGGACATCAAATGCGTTACAGTACAAAAAAATGTGCATGTCTAATGAGTATATTTCATCCCAGTGTGTAAAATGAATCGATATGCGATACGTCTGCATGTTTCGCCTGTGTCGAATTGCATAAGAATCTTTATTCGCCAATAAAACGCGTTTTTTGCAAAATGTAAGCGTAATTGGTAATTCGCTTTGTTTTTTGTGCAGTTTTTGGTTATCCTTTGTTTGTCTGGCTACCCATCTAGATATTTCCCAGGCAAAAATTAATCCATGACTAAACAGCGTAAGCACTGTGTCCGTCAAGACATGAACATTGAACAATACTTTCACAGTCTTGTGTTTTTTGTGCAGATGTAAAAAATTACTAAAAGCTTTTCTCTTTATAAAATTAGCTTGATTATTGTGTTAAAAAAGAAACATATATTGAGGTCTGTGAGCCTCAATTGAGCCTTTTATGTCCTGACAATATTTATGGACACGTCACAGTGATGTATTTGAACATTTCGTGATTCGATGAGTTATTTAGATGGCGATTGGCGTATTGTCAAAATGCATTTGGTTTATTGCACAATAAAAGTGAGTTCTTAATTTGATTTTGTATTTATTAGTCTTTTACGACGTCTTTTGGGCAAGATATAATTCTTTATTTGATAACGACAAAAAGTTTGTGCTCATCGAAAAGTCAAGACTTATTATTTTTCATGGAAGGTGTCGAAAATGAGAGAAATACACAGGAACGTCGCATAAAACTCTTGATATCACGAGATTTTGAACGTTTAATGTGTCTTACACAAGTTTAAAAATCCCATACCACCCGGAAAAATTACACTAAACGAAATAAACATAATTGTTCTGACCTAAACATTTAACCCCTGCCTGCGCCAAATTAAATTTGGCCAATATCGGTTCATAATGTCACGTAAAGTGCTCCATCTAATGTGAGCCAAACACTGTTGTGACAGTATCTCTTGGCGTAAGTACCGATTTTAAATATAAAACTTATTAAAAGTCGCCGGACATCGATTTTTATTATGGGGATAAGTGACGTTGCATCGCCGCCCGCTCAGACGGAATTCTCGTTATTTTTGCAATCTATACTTTGGGAAATGTATTTTTATTGGTTTTTATCGATTTTTGCTCGAATTTCGTGTAATATCAATAAGATACAATCGCATTAGCGACCAGAGTTTAATGTGTGGCTCGATTAAAGATATCGAGATTTTTGGTTTTGATTGTTAGGGGGACTGTATCGGATCCACGTGGTTTTTATTTTTTTGTGAGATGGGAAATCAGCAAATGACTTCTTTCGCTCTAGGGTGAATTGAGAAGGGGTGTCATATTTTTTACTGACTAAAATCCACCTATGCTGCTTCAGATGCTCTTTGTGTTCTAAAGCCACGTGGTTGTGTAACAAAATGAAAATGGAGAATATAATAATAACTTGTAACGTCTGTTTAAAACATACTTAAAAAATAAATCTGTATCCCCGGAGATACCAGTAGAGATTACTCGCTGACACAAACTAGACGTTGTCATGATTATGATTGAAGCTTCCAATCAGTTCAAGCACTCCGACTTCCTAGTTCATATAAATAACTATATGCCTAGATCTTTATAGGCAGCTAGACCTACTCAATTGATAGCTAGAATCCGGTTTCGTTAGCCTTTCCAACTTACCGTTCAATACACACTGCTGAAGTATAGTTAAGTAAGTATAGTTAGTTGTAGCATTAGACCGTTTTCACATCATCCGATCCGATATCGGTATCGGACGCCGATACGATATCGGGGTAAGTAAAATGTATGAAATGCCGTGCTCCGATATCCGATATCGGGTCGGACAGTATGAAAGACAGGTACATATCTCATACATTTACCTTAGACCGTTTTCACATTATCCGATCCGATATCGGTATCGGACGCCGATACGATATCGGGGTAAGTAAAATGTATGAAATGATGTGCTCCGATATCCGATATCTGGTCGGACAATATGAAAGACAGGTACATATCTCAAACATTTACCTTACCCCGATATCGTATCGGCGTCCGATACCGATATCGGATCGGAAAATGTGAAAACGGTCTTACCCCGATATCGTATCGGCGTCCGATACCGATATCGGATCGGAAAATGTGAAAACGGTCTTAGCATTATCAGTCTTGTAATCTTCCCACTTTTGGGACTCAGGCCTCCTCTCTATTTATTTATTTATTTATTCTTTATGCAACGCATTGTACAAAGGCGGACTTAATGCCATAGGCATTCTCTACCAGTCAACCTAGGGTGGTGAAGAGACAACATGGTAGGTGCATAAAAAGTCAATGTAATCTGGAAGACAAAAGTAAGTATAAAGGGTATATATAATTGAGTTAAAATAAACATACATATATATTCAATATAATAAATACCAATATATATATATATATAAATATATACATATTAATATGAAGTTAGGAAATGATAATTCTGAGACGATTCAGCTATCAGTGTAGGAAATAATTCCGCAATTTCCGCTTGAATGCATATCGACTTTCGGCCGTTCTGATATCGAGAGGAAGCGCATTCCACAGAAGGATGGACTGTATATAGAAGGAAGAATGGACAAAATCAGAAGTATGAGAAGGACAGAGCAGTAGGAGATTGTTGGAAGAACGCAGATTCTTTGCGTGTGAAGAACATAGATATTGAAAGTGAGTAATGAGATAGGATGGAGGAGTGGGAGAGTGGAGTAGAGAGAAAAGTGTAGTCAGAGCGCGCAAACTTCTTCTCTGGCGAATAGGTAACCATTTGAGTTCAGACCTGAAGTTCGACACATGATCATATTTCTTCAGGTTAAATATGAACCGGATGCAGTTGTTAAGGAGTCTATCAAGCTTATCCAGCAAAACTGCGTTCAGGTCAAAGTAACACACATCACCATAGTCGATAATAGGGAAAATCAGAGTCTGCACAAGCTTTATCTTCGTCTTAGCAGGTAAAAAGTCTCTAGGAGAGGGAATGAGCTGTAATCCACAACGCGGGTCTCATGTCTTTGAATTTTTGGTTCTAGAACATGCCGGTTTCCTCACGATGTTTTCCTTCATCGTTTTGAGAGCAGTGGTGATGAAATAAATTACACAAAGTAATGCGCCTGGCTGGGTTTGTACCCGCGACCTACAACTTGTAAGTCGGGGCAGATACCACTTGGCCACCACTGCTCTTATTGTTAGTTGAAGGCATTAGGTTATTATTTATAACTAAACTAAACAAAATTCACATCTTGGTGACGGGTCACTTAATCAAATTGCTAACTCATTACATCTCAAAACTATTGATTCATCAATGATTGATTGACATCTCGTGATGGACTCTTGAAAACCCCAAAGTGGCGAGACTCTTTACAATGTGTCTAAATTATGTTTTAAAACTTTTTGTCAAAGAAAAAAGGTGTTAAAACGTAATTTTGGTGTCATGTATAATTTTATGAGTGTTAATTATAAAATTATCTTGGTTATTATTCGATTGACCTTCGGTAATGCGATGAAGGATAATTTAGCTACTGTAGCATGTTTGATGTACTGACAAAGTAATACAAATCGCTGAGTCGTTTCGGTTTTGTTTGTAACAAGATGCTCGTATTGAATGTCACGCCATTCTTGTAATATTTTCTGTCATATGCAGTCACATTACTCGTCTGTTTCTGATGTCATCTATATAATATAAAAGGAAAAACTGACTGTTTGACATATCAACGCACGGCCGAAACTACTAGGACTTGGAGCTTAAAATTTTGCATAAAGCTTCCTTTAATGACGTAAGTGAGCTCTAAGAGAAGATTTTTCGAAATCGACCTGTAAAGAGATGGAAATGGAGTCCAAAGATTATTTGGAGAAGCTTACTTTCACGGGAGCGAAGCCGTTGGCAGAAGCACAACCTGCATACCATAAAATTATTTGTCTATTCGCGATAAACTCTAAAACTGAATGGATTTTAATGATGTGAAACTGTCACCAATAGACAAAGCGAGTCATAAAGAAGGTTCAAGTGAATAATACATGCATGTAGTAAAGAATAGTCGAGTATTTCAAAGATTTTAACACCTGTGCGAAGTTGGGGTGGGTCGCTACGACATAAAATCACACTAAATTTATAAAGGCGAAAGTTTGTAAGTTTGTTACTTCTTCACGCTAGAACGGCTGAATGGAAGTGGATGAAAGGCAAGGGTAGAATATGTCCTGATATAGCATATAGGACTTTTTATTCTGGGAGTAAAAACTCTCGGGATAAAAAGTTTCCTCAACAACATTCCCTTAAGACAATTTTCTACTATCACGAAGATGAAGCCGCTAGCAGCAGCTAGTATTACTTACATATATTATCTCCAATACACGCATACAAAATATTGTTATTGAATCTGAGGAATCCACAAAAAGTACTGCACTTTAATCTTTGACTCGACAAGTGTTGTCTATTTTTTTGCTGGCACTAATATTAATTAGTTTTATATTCATCTACTCATGAATTCTTTCATGCTGTTTTTGAACTTCTAACATGCTGATATTTATTAAAAATAAAATCTACTACTTTAGATTTTTTTTTCTTTTGCTTAACACAACAAGATGACTGATGGACGGACAGTTGCTGATAAATGCAATACATTTTTATTTTTTGCATATTTTTTTTTAATGGTGATTTAACATAGCAACAGAGGCGAAAGTGCCACAGAATATTGTAGTCAGAGCATTTAAAGTGCGCAAGAGTCAGTCTAACACGTTGTGTGTCAATTATCACGGAGTGGACGTTTAGCGTATGAGTGACAACGAGGATATGCTAATAAGCACAGCACCCAACTTTTTGCACATTTTTTATTCTCATTTCTACCATGCAAATGTTATTTAGTGACTTTTTTAAATATTTATCCTTCTGCATCGTTTTTTTCTGGCCATTACATTAGCTATACAATGGCATTGTTTTTTTTTTGTGTGTGCAACTATTTCTGTTTTTGT
Organism: Mythimna separata; assembly: GCA_030763345.1. NCBI lineage: Eukaryota > Metazoa > Arthropoda > Insecta > Lepidoptera > Noctuidae > Mythimna > Mythimna separata. The sequence goes on along the minus strand of CM061173.1, from coordinate 4,371,953 downwards.
ACAATCATTGGTCTGTCCGTCTGACATCACTCAGTGACAACGACCCAAAATAATAATTTATTGAAATTTTACCGACGGACATTTAAACGTTTAGATGGTGTTTGAGGATTTCGTTTTAGGTGTCGCAAATAAATACGGCATTAAAGTATAATTAATGTTTCCTAAGCGTCACAATAAACCTCTTTATATGGAAATGTGAGTTGATTCTTTGTGATGTCATATTTGCGACGAATGCACCACCAACAGAATGCAGGTCGTTGGGTATACATTATTTATCAATATATCATTGTGGATTGAATAGAAATGACAACATTAAGAATTTATTGGTGTTCAAACTGCTGTCAAAATCCTCAATTTATCTATTGAATAATTTATATAGAAATTATGGCTGCATGTTTAGTCTAAGTTGTCAAGAGTCAAGACGACCCGTGCCACAGAAAAAATCTCAACATCGCACTCAAAAAATTCATGCACGTTAAGCTAAATAAACAATTTCTATTAAGCTATCTTAATCCATCAGAAAAAAAAAGGAATCGTGTAAACAGTTTTTATCCACATGCATTAGTGGCTTGTCAGTCCGTGCGGAGTGATGATGGTCAAGCACGAGCACGACCTGCTTGCTGCGCGCGCGCAACCCCGCTGTCAACAGACCGGCTTTAAAAAAAAAGAAACGTCAAAAACACTTTTTGGTTCAAACTGACGGAGTTTTATTACAAATTACCGCGTTTTCGTGACAAAATTGACTAGTGACTTTTTATTTGATTAGGAATTAAATACTTCATCATGTGAATCCGTCAGCCGTGTGAACAATCGCGCATCTTATTAGTGAAATTCGGCGTCCATCAAAATCTGCACGTGGTCGAAATCGAAACGGCTATCGCCCATTCAGAAAAACGCAAAAATGATTGTCTATGTTGACCATAGATCACGGAAAAAAACACATTAAAACTTGGCATGAAATTCTAAATCTGTGTGGAGGTACCCACCCACTGTATTATCCTTGCATTATGCAGTGAATACAAATTTCGTTTATAAAAAAATGCATTGTTATTTTGATTCAATTCTTGATGCGTCTCCATATAAATTTTTGCCGCTCTGCACATGTTGAATTTGGTGAAGACGGTGAATAACAAATATATTCTTTAAATATTCATGTTGGTCAGACTTAGATAATGTTTATTTGCAACTTTGATAGTCATGCAACACTTAAAAATGTGGGAACACTTTTGTCATTCGTTTTTTTTTTAAATTGTATATTTGGATGTAGTGATTTTTTGTGGATACTAATATTAAATATTTTAATAACCGATAATCTAGCCTAAAAAACTACTAAACAATTTAATTCTAATAAAATAACTTAAAATAATACATTATAAATGCAATTGTAATATCGGCCTAGTCTGTTTCGCCTTTCAAACGTAGTTATGAATCGTAAGATTTGTGATTTTATGCTACCATTGATTTAATAATAACCATAGGAAATGTTAGATTGATTTTTATTGTAATGTTAGATTAATTCTGCTTAAAAATAAAGCGGTTATTATCTATTATAATACAGTGGCAATGGTTATGGCACTTAAAATCAAATTAATTTCTTCGAGAGGTAAACAACTTACACAAATATATTTTTCACTAGTGCCCTGCCTCCGCTTCGCTCGGCTGCAAATGATATACATAAACCTCTCTCGTCTATTCCTCTTTCTATCAGTGAAAACCGCATTAAAATCCGTTTCGTGGTTTACGAAATGTAAGCGGTTGAACAGACAAGCGGAAAGCGACTTTATTTTATAAATTATTTATTTTATTAGGCAACCAACAGTCTGAGATAGTAACAATATAGTAACTGGAATAGTTGTCAAGCGCGAGCCTATGGACAGTAAAAAAAATCTATAGTTAATTTAGGTTAATGTTACAATTTCTTGGCACCCTTGTGCAAAGTGGCACCAGTGACAGAAAAGATGAAAGGGAATCGTTTGTCTTAGTATGGCCATATAAAGAGGAGGGATGAAACGCCTGCTACTGTACTGTACACATGTGGATGGGTGGAAAGGGAGAAGAAGATGGATGGACTGTGTACGAAGCGTGACGGGTGACAGGACAGAATGGAGGAAAAAATGTGTTGCGACCCTAAATAAAACGGGACAAGGAAAGGAAGACGATGAGTACCACATGCCCCATTAAAGTAATAACTATAATTATGCTACAAACACCTACTCTAATATAAAATTCATAAAACTAAAATAGGAGCAAAACGGAAAAGGAAAAATAAGATAAATTGATTACATTAAAGATATAATTTCAAATACAAATCCAAATTAAAATTAAAAATCAATTCCAAATTAATCTACTAATCAAATCAAAATTAAAAATCAAAATTAAAATTAAAATAATAATGCAAATCAGACCCGGCAAGTAATCTTCACATAGCCTAAAACAAACTGCAGATCTAATCGCATACCAACAAGTCTGCTCTAAACAGTTCATGCCTTGTTATGCTTCATGAGAAGTTATTTTTCCATGGAGCTAGAAATTTCACACCCGTCTATAAATGCAAGATCACGAATGGTATTGTTACACGCGATTTAGGATTCCAGTATCTCTATTTTGCAACAAACGCCTTTAAACTACATTAGAGTGTGTCGTTATTGCGTTGCGGTCTGTAATTTTATTGCGTCTAATTCATCAGAAGTTCCCAGGTGAAGATCTACAATTAAAAAAATCGATTGTATCTGTAGCAATCTCAAATTGATTTTCTATACATGTGCATAACACTGTCTATGTCTTACGAGCTGGGAAAACGTGATTAATTCGTTTTATAGTCCATAACAATAAATACAGATGCATCCATCATTTCATTTTAAAAAAGATGATATTCGTCTTTATGTACAAGTTTACTGTTGAACCTGTCGTGAAGTCACGACTTCAGGCCAAACGTTTCTGTTTCTAATCGTGATGATAAATAAAATTTTATTTTTAGTATTAATGTTTTTACAACAAACATTTGAGTGTTTCTGAATGACTAAAAGCTTCTTTAAAGTCATATGTTGTTAAAAACTTTCGGTCAATTATAACAGGAAGATTTTGTTTGGTTAGTAGGTACGAAACAGTCATAATATTTACCAGTACTTAATATTCAATTTATTGAAGTGACGCATGTCTGCGGTAAGTCACATTTAGCACACAAAAATGCAAATCATCATAATTTCAGCCAAAAGACGTCCAGTGCTGGACGTAAGCCTCTCCCAAGCGACGCCAAATGTAAATAATATGTACATGTAGAAAATAACTTATACCTTTCTGCCTTATCATTACAGAAATGTAATAAATAATACTTAATCTAAATTCGCGCGCCTACCTTAATGATGACTGCAATTATTTTTGAACAATCGATATGTTAGCTGATTCACAGGCGCGGCTATCAAAACTTTTCTCAAGCTCTCCGCCATATCATAAGCTTAATCTTACTCAGTCCTTGAACAGATAGATAAAAGTCTAGACACTTTGCAATTTACAGATTTTGCGCTTGTGCATTTCAATGATGCGTGTGATACTAAGGTTCGACGATCCGATTGTATCACGACAACTTTTTTCATCATCAAAATGTCCGAAGACACGTACAAAATATTCAACGCACAAAATGCTCACGAAGCTCTGGCATACGTGTGACGTATTTTTGCAGCGATGCAAAAAGTAGCTGCGGCCCGATTTGCCATTTGATGCTAATTTAACAGCACTACAACAAAAAATAGAAATGTTATTAATTCTATCAGTTCACGCTAAAAATAATAATCGATTAGTCTATTCCTTTTAACTAAGAAAGATTTTATTTCTCAATGTGATAAGTTTGAATTAAACACGGTCACGGAAGTAGCCAATATAAATATGAAACTCCTATAAAGTGAAGATTCGATTTATAAATGTACTCTTCACTAATATTTAATAATAAAAACTAATGTGAAATCAATTAGCTTGAGCCGCACGATTGCTGCACGCCAGTAATTATTTAAAACGCTCAGATACATTAGACTTAGTATTTGCAAAGTAATAGTTTAAAATGGTCGGCTATAAAAACATTTCTAAGTAATACCTACACCACGGGGATTGCGTATTTGCTCATCAAATCGTTATTATGAAGTTTTTTCAACTGAGACAAGTCTGATTAGATACAAACTTTTGGTCTAGACCTAAGGTCATTGGCAGGGGATGATTCGTAAGTTTTGCTATGCCAGTTGCTATGAATGCATTTTTTTTCTTTTAATTTTTTATCCAACTGCATGAAATCGATTTCTTTGTAGTTGTTTTTGGACACACGTCTGTCGGCTGCCGTAGTGTTGTTACAATCTAGATCATGTCTTAGATTGTCCTCCCGAATTGCTGCACAGTCACGTTTCGGGATCATTGTGTGGGTGCTCTTTTAATTTTCGAGACATCTCGATATGAATTTCTCGTTAATTATATCAGAATTCTTTTTTTTTATGATCAGCACGGAGATATAGATACTAGCAACCTTGAGTCCGAGTTTGTTGCCAGCACCTACGTGCCCATTTTTTTGTCATCGAGCATTGATACGAAAGCACTGATTGACACTAACAACATGCTAATCATAATGCAGATGTCCAAATAGTTATCTGATACGGGACAAGTTTAGTTTCCAAATGCTACGGCGCTGGTGACTGACACATCACACGACGCGAACGATGTATCATTACAATAGAATGTGACGCGGCCATTATTGCCTAGCTAGGTATTGTGTATTATGTACAGTCTGTGCCTAGGTTTAGCCTTTGATATTATAGGTACGACGTTCGTTTGCAGCTATTGTTGTTGAGCAGCAACCAGAAAAAATAACATCATATCCTTTAGATCTAAGATTAAATTGCAACAGAAAATAAAATTTAATAACTGCCTCAATTCGAGAGTTATAAAAACTGCAAAAAACAGTCTTTATGTTTTCAAACACGTTTTGCATTATTCTAAAAGGACCAGTGTTTTGTCTGGCTAATGGTGCGCTTGCGCACAATCGGCTCCCGTGCCATCATCAGCCATTGAACCGGTCACCAGAAGTGGCCGTCCGTGTTCGCTCAGTGGTTTGTTTACAGAAACAACAAAGTCTACTGGTACCTACGCGAGGGAATTTCGCGTGAGGCCTCTACTTGGCCTTAATTTTTTCCAAACTACATATTGACATAAGGACTTGTGCAAACAGAGGCTTTTTGCGATCGAGGCCCGGTAGGGTTACCCGTGTTGACAGTGCTAAATCAATCGATCCAACGGTGAGTTTCTTGAGAACCATGGTATCTGGCTATCGTTTAATGAATCTATTTCCGAACCGGCTCTGATATGTGTTGCAGACGAACTCATGTCTGTTTATTACCATCTGGGGATTACATCCTATCCCTACATTAACCTGATTGGTTCCTTAGTTATAATTTGTTACTAAAATAGAACGTTTCTGTTTCACGGTTAGAGAAATAGTGGGCTTTGAACCTTTGTTGCAACCGTGAAAATAGAAAAGAAATGCTGGCAGGTTGATGTTGTAACCGCACCACAGCTTTGGCGGTTTTTTATTCGCATTCCCGGTGCACTTGACAAGCTGAGTTGAGATTACGCAACATCGGAAACAAAGAATTAATCGCCTTTACGAGATTGTAAGTTAGGCTTGAATAAAAAAAGGCTGAAAGTCGTGTTCTATTTGTTGGAAAAATACGTCAAACTTTTTACGACTGGTTTTTTTAGATAGGTTTCTGTGTATAGCCTAGTTCCGTGTTTTTAATTTGTATTCTCCTCGTATTATTTAGTGTTCGCTGAAAGTCTACACATTCGTCTTGCTTCTGCAGTGGTTTATTTTGTTTTATTGCAGTGCGTCGACGTGACCCGCTTACGGATCTGACACAGGTCACAATAGTACTTCATTTATAGAACCAATCAATCTGCTATCTACGATCTAGTCACTGCTGGATTTCTAGCTTTTTATGCGTCTGATGTCTGAGGTTAACAAACTTGCGTTTCTGATTGCTCATTCATCTTACATCATTGTGGTTTAGACTAGATTGAAATTTTTCATTTACCTGTATACCCGGCTCCTGTATCATTAGTATCTAATACAATTTAGTTTCGCTCGCCTAGATTAGTGTTCATATCTGATTTTTTTTCAATTTTTGATTGTGCGCTGCGCTTTTTGCAGTTACAATTCGATTAGCTACGTCGCGTCGATGTTGTCTTTTATGATCTTGAGCTAGACCAGACAGACGTCTATTGTGGACAATTGTACGATCCATTGTTATGAGGTTTTTGTCTGTTTGCTTTGAATAAGCCAATTGTGGATCGAGGAAGTGGACGATTGGGGTTCACTAAGTTGCTTACAAAGCGGACCAACTCACGCTACCTAAAATTTTCTCGCCGTTATAATTACTTAACGTTCCTTAGTTAGTCGGCCGTTGGAGCGTGAAGGATGTTAAGTACACTTTAAATATTTTTTATATCACATTAAGTAGCCACTTGAGGTGTTGTTGACTTACAAAACATGTAGCTTAGGTAGTTAAGTAAACGTCTATTTATTCAGCTATGACGTGACCAGAGGTATCACCGGCAAGTTGGTGCTTGATTGCGTAAAAAAATCAGTAATTCGCGTAATCAAAACGGCATTAGTAAAGCCAAAGTGGTTAAAAAACGTTTGCTCTTTGTTGTAATAGACGGTAACTCTAATGTTTTTGATACTTAGTCACGCACTATTTAAATTGAAGGTAATAATTGCCGTTACTCGATCTTCATAAGAGGCTTCCATTAACCCAATCAAAGTACAATTGATTCCAAGCGATTGATCTTTGAAAGCTTCGATTTTCCTTCTGTCGATAGTGAAGAGATTAGTCAATTTGGTTCTATTCAAGTTCGGAAGTTACAAAAAGCGTTGAAATTTGTTATGCTTCTGAACTACAAACATTTGTGGGTTAAATGTATTAACACTGCAGTACATCTGGTAACTGCGTTAGGAACTGATGCGTCGGTAGCGAGGTCGTTGGTCACGATTGCTATCTGACATGCAGTCTAGTCTAGACCAAACGTGATGTCAACGCAGTCATTCTAAAAATATGCTATCTTTTCCCATGGCACACACATCTCGCTCATATCAACTAGGTAGCGTATCTAGTAATAGCTACTTTTCATACTATCAATCCAAATTATAGCTTCACAGCTGACACACCAGTTTTTTGTATCATGAAACCTGTTGCAACTTGCTGCAGAAGATTTACGTCTTACGTAATACTATTATGTGCATTCTAATTTGGAACATCAAGGTCAATATGTCGATGACCATTCGGGGGCGGGGCATCTATTAAGTCAATATCTCCTTAAGTGGCACTTGCGAATTAATCACCGTGCATGTCTCGATGCACTTTCCATCTTACTCCAACTGTTCCGTTAGTATTTTTGATTCATTCATGATTCAGCCACGCGTGAAAAGATTTGTTGTCTTAGCTCTGCTCTGCTGCTATTCGCGTTCAGTATATCATTGATTGAAAACCAAAATCGGGACGACGCAACGGTGTCGTATGCGTTATCTCGTAGTATTACATGTAAATCTTCCTTTTATCAGCGATTTATTGGGTGCGCTTGACTTTAAACATTCATGTTTATTGTCCCTGTGTGTTTGTACCACCTTATGTTTTTCGTTGACGTAGGCGTCACAGCCCAGTTGTGTTCCAATCTGAATTACATTACAGTAAAATGTCCGAAGTGGACGCGACACATCCTTTTGTTGTTGTTTCCTTTAACTTAAATATGGCTCCGTTCGCGCCCGAGAAACTACCAATATCTTCCACCCACATGGCCAAATTCTATGCTGCAACAATAAAAGGATTATTATCAGCCCCAAAAATACACATATGGTAATGGCGACCCACGTTATGTCTCAGGAAATTTGAGTCTCTTTATGAAGGTGTTATTCATCTAGATTACTTAGGAGTCCGTAATAAAAGCGGGTTCACGGGCACTGAACTGCCCTGAGTTTAACAAAATTCTGCACTTTTTTGCAGTAGAATACTTAGAATTTCACGCGTCGTTTGTCGGTGCGAAAATTCACATTAAAAATGTCAACATACTTGTCATTTCGGACGGTAATAAACAAAATAAATGCAAGTTTTATATCTCCGTAAATAATTGTTCCTCTCAAACAGACGCTCTTGACGAATTACTATGTTTGCTAATATAAGTGTAAGCGTAGATACGTAGCGATATTAATCTTGAGTAGCCCGTTGTGTTCGATAGACGAATGGTAGCAGTGGCATATATCATCAGGTGGTTCTAATTCCGGTCGTCAATAAGTCCAATCAGAATGCGCTATATACGAATTATTCTAATGATTAATTGAAAGCGTGCCGTAAAAAAATCGCTGACAAATCGAGACGCTATCAGACAGATACACGTTAAGTTTATTGCGTTTTTTTTTTCAGTATCTTTTTATTCGCTCGTTTCTGACAAAAGGCTTTGGGTGGGCGAACTTTTCAAGGCCTGTGTTATGCTTCAGGAGGTTGCAATTTGTTTCCTTGTAAGAGCTCTAACTTTTTCTTAAACTCTACATCCTAATCGGCTCGTTTATCTCAATTTCCAGACGGCCCAAAAGCGGTTTTGCATAAACCAATTTGAATATTTTTGCATTCGAGTCTAGATTTACAGAGACTTTAAAATAAGTCGTAATATTGTCTAGGTAGGTTTTTTATTGTTAGGTCATAAGCTTTTTTGCGAGTTTCGTCATGCTTAATTTACAGATCTTTTACCTCTACTGGGCGATTGTTTCGTGTGCATGCGTCTTGTATTTTATATATTTTTTTGTGTAGATTAGGATTCATCAGAATATATTGTTTGACGCTAGCATGTAGTGTTGAAATTAGCAGATTCAATTTGTCAATAGTTTTTGTATAATCATCATCATCTATATTGCTAGCATGTATCTGTTTTACGACTGTTGTACAGCTAATGACTGCTGCAACATTTATAACTTTAACACCATCTAATATTTTTGTTCTTTTGACAAATATGCTCTTTTTTATGTTCTTTGACCACGTTTAGTTGGCAGTTTAATTATTATTTAACTTGAAATGACTTGTAATTTTTTTGAGAGTTTATTTAGAAATCTTTATCTATTGTTGCTGTGGTCAGATCTGTAATGAGTTTTTTTATTACTTTTGTAATGAGATTGTCAAGATAGACAGCTTTTCGTAATGGCTGTTTATTGACTACCGTTCATTGTAATGTTTGATACCAACCTATAAAAACTTTATCTATATTTAGTTATTATTGCTTGGAATCAAACTTGTTATTAGAAAACGATTATAATAATTATTAACTACGATGGCTGCATCTTTTCGTAAATTTCCTTAGTTTTTATGTCTAGCTCTGCGTTTTTTAAGTTTTCGTAACATAATTCCACATGGTTATAATGAACAGGTTTTGCTACATGGAATTGCTCATTTATTCGTACCTATATTAAAAATTGCAAGTACCTACCTAAATGTAAAATATGTAGTTTATTCTTAGTCTTTCTGAGAATTAGGCAGCTCATAATGTTTCTTAACTGCCGTCTTCAAAGTTATTGTAGTTTTTGCTGAATGAGAATGCTTTGCATCCGTTTCTCACTCATCTGCATTACTTTTCTCATATTCAACAAAGGAAATGGTGATTTTTTACATTATGTTTCACTGACTTTTAACGGTTTCATTCAATATTCATTGGGAGGAGCTCGTGGCTAGATAATAACAGCCGCACAGGTCGATCTTCAAGGTTAAGCAACGCTTGCCTAGGTTGGCCTGTGGATGGGTGACCATCTTAACATAACGAGTTTTCTCCGTGCCTCGGAAAGCACGTTAAGCCGTAGGTCCCGGCTGTCATTTGTAGATCTTTGGCAGTCGTTACGGATAGTCAGAAGCCAGTAAATCTGACTCCAGTCTTGCCATAAAGTACCGTGTTACCCCAGTTAATGGGTTGTGGAGGTCTGGTAGGCAGCCGCTCCTCGTAAAATACTGGTATTCAGCTAAATCCGGCTTGACTGGAAGCCGACCCCAATATAGTTAGGAAAAGGCTAGGCAGATGATTCAATATTCATTGTATTGTGTATGTTTTTGTATAGTTTGAAACCTTTAAACTAAACCCCAATTTCTTTCACAGGAAAACATAGACCCGTCACCATACAGCCTGTCCCCAATCTCAGCGAAATCGGAGAAGCTTCTGCGTTCTCCCAGGAAGGCCACGCGGAAGATATCGAGGATCCCGTTCAAGGTGCTGGACGCGCCGGAGCTGCAGGATGACTTCTATCTGAACCTGGTGGACTGGTCCGCGCAGAATGTGCTCAGTGTGGGGTTGGGGAGCTGTGTATACTTGTGGAGTGCTTGCACTAGCCAGGTGAGAATATATTGATGAAACTCTTCTTCTTCCTGCCCTTCTCCCATATTACTTGGGGTTGGCTGAAAATAGAGTAATGAAACTGTTAATATAATATACTTCCTTTTTAAAAATTTACCCTATACTTTTTCATTACTGGGGCAAAGGTCCTTACTTTTTGAAACATATCCTAAACTCAATAACTTTTCAATATAAGGGAAGTAGTTGAGAGTAGCTGGCGATCGAGCTATATGGCTTCCAATCTGTGAGGTGTATGTCAAGTAGGGGACTGCTTAGATAAACTGATGATGGCTATATATCAAGTACAGTATGTGTCAAGTACAGGTCTGCTTAGACAGGCTAGGTTGGTGATGATGATATAGTTGGAGGGGAGTAAATAGATAAAATCCTTTTTTTGCATCAAGTTCAATACTCTTGAGTAGGCTAGGCAGACCATTACTGATTTCAATAATGGCGATTATGAAAGGTGCAACCAGATTGCGGTTCATCGACGTCAAACAGTCGATATTGATCGCGTCAAATACAAATGACACATCATATAGAGTATCATATGTTACGATTTTACGTCAGGATGTTGGCCATAGACCGCAGTAACTAGACTGTGGTCTACCGATAGATTATTATGAAGCAGATATTTCTAGATTTTTTTTCATACATTCTAGAAATGTTCAGCTCTAAGTAGTTTGAATAGGATAATTATTTGCGTTTTAGGAGACCTGTTCTATGTCAAATTGTGTGCTCAGCTGTGGACTGCAGTAGATTTTTTGCATGTCGATGAAATCAAGATTGGATTTTCGGCAAAAAGTTTAACCGCTTACGTATTTGTACGCAGAAAGAAGCATCGCAAACATTCGAATTTAATTTTAGTGCCAATCATTTTGTACGAGGAAAATATAAGAGACTTGTTGAGAAAAATTAAAATATATTTCTGTACGAAACGGGCGTGTTTGATTGCATGCAGCAAACATATAATCAAATGCTCGTGTTTTACTAGATTCAAGATAGGAATGCCCGTGAACCCCGCGGCGTTTACACAATCTTTAGGTTGATGCCTTTACAGTAGGTACTTTGACTGCCTCATTTGATATCTTCAAGGGCTTGTGGGTTCGTGCACGAGATTGTTGATATTTGGAACCTCTGTAGATGATGTGTTGTTTGAGATTATACCAGTTCTGTACGACGGACGGTAGCCGAATATGCCCATCTTATTTTTTTATGCTTAACTACATCTGTCAATAACTTTATAAAGTAAACAGCTTGGTCTATATTATTAAGCCTACCTAATGCTGAGATCTTTTAGCCTCGCTCAGGTTTTTTTTTTAAATCTTTTTAATGTTGTTTTTATTTTAAGTTAAGCATAAAGAGATCGTTTTTATTGTGGTTTGTACTGTGCGAGTCACAAATAAATGTTGTCTTTCTCGTCAGACTGTCACTGCTGGTTAAGACAACGAGAAAACCTTGAGCCTTATTGATACAATATACATTGGTCCAAACCCCCTAAGTTGTGTAAACTGTAGAACGAATTTTATTTTGCATATATGTATTTGCATTAACAACTATATTTTTTACTGCTCCTTAAAACTTCTTACGGAGCCATTAACCCGTATAGTGTACAAATATTTGGCGTCCATTTCTCGCAGTGTTAGCAACTATCTGTGTTTGTCAGGTGACGCGGCTCTGCGATCTGTCGTCGGAAGGCAACGCCGTCACCTCCGTGGCGTGGAGTGAGCGAGGGCATCTAGTGGCCGTCGGGACACAGAAGGGACATATCAGCGTTTGGGATGTGGCTGTTAATAAGGAGGTAAGATCACATCCAATTTTTTTTAATATTGTATTGTGTGAATGTGGCTTCTACTTACTGTGGATAGGGGGAGTTCTAAGTTCCAAAAACGGTTCTAGACCTACGGCGAAGCCCCACTAGTAGGTAGATGGTGGACAAACCAACGATTTGCACAAAACTGTGTGTTTCGTGAACACATTGTGCGTACAGCTAAGGAATGGAATTCTCTGTCGTAATCTTGTTTCCTGATAGCCACAACTTAGGGATATTTGAGTCAAGAAAGAATAGGTTACTTCTAGGCAAGTGTGCTCTATCGTCGACCACATTGTAACTTTCCTATCATGTGAGATTGTGGTCAAGCGTGAGCCTATCAATATTTATCTTTCCTTACTGACTCTGGGTAACAAAACCGACATTATTTTAGAACAGTAAATGTAACGCTGCGACTGTTATCAAAATTGCACTTTACTCGGGCAAGTTATGAATAATCATCATTATCATTGTGTCAATACAGTGTAAGTGATCATGATCAGCCGTATCAATGTCACTAAGTATCATTATATCAATATTATTATGAATGTGTCTATAAATAAGGCAATGCACCATTGCACTCGATGCCCTTAGATCTACTGAACGGTACTTTCCACGGCTTTACGTACTAATGTTAAACGAAAGTTATAGCAGCAGCTAAGCCTGCGTGAAAGCAGCTTTCTCTATACAAATTCCGGGCCCGTTTCATCCACTTAGGGGGTGAATTTCGGAAAGTCGGCACTTAGTGCTCGCCTATATTGTAAAAGGTAATTTTGTGCAAAATTTCACGCTTCTACTCCCAGTAGTTTCGGCTGTGTGTTGATAGATATACCAGTCACTAAGGTCTCCTTCCTAGACAAGGGTAAGGTGATAATCCACCAAGTGGACCCACTACATGCAGGTTGGTGGATGTCAAATGTCTTCGAAGTTGTAGTTCTAGGACATGTCAGTTTCCTCACGATATTTTCCTTCACTGTTTTGGGAGCACTGATGATGAAATTACCAAAGTAATGCACCTGACTAGGTTTAAACCCGTGTTCTACTACTCGTAACATACTGTGCCATAACTGTTACAAAGGAATACAGATTGGTTTTAATCAGTAAAAGTCTGACACACCCTCTCGCCCCAGTGGCAGGCATCATTCGATGAGTCCCAATGAAAAACAAAAAAATATGTGCAAGCGAAAATACCATCAAATAGAAGTGTGTTTCTTAGGTATATAACTCAAATGAAATATTCAAAGTTGACGAGACGCGAACAAATTAACGAAACTAAACAATCGAAAATTTATTCAAATGATATCGAAAGAATTTATGTGGGAATTTTGTCTTTATAATTTTAGAAGATTAGGTAGCCATACAATAAATTTTAGTCTGTGTATTCAGGTGTGACTATAGTTAATTGGTAAAATTATGGTCTTTATAGCTGAATTATTAATCAGCAATCAGTTGGAGTAACCTGTTTCGTCTGGTAGGATAAATTATGCATCCGCACTTCGCAGATATTATACACGGATGCATACGTTTTTATTGGAACACTGCCTACGCTCTAGGCGCAATTTATAACTCGATTTATTCTAAGATTAGCTGTCCCCCGCGGTTTCATCCGCGTCTTTCTTTACCACTGCTTTCGTGGGTCGTAGCGTGATCACTGGTTCGACACTCTACTCACAGCAAGAGAAGTTATTTGATGATTTTCCATGCTAATTTTTTACCACCACTAGCTTGATCATCATCTAGCTTGATGTTATGTAGCCCGAAAATTTTTCCCATTGAGGGTTTTCAAAAAAAATGACACTACCAGTTGGCGCCAATTAGCCGAAAGGTCGTCTAACGTTTGACGTTGATGTCTAACTTATGTCATTAAAATAAGCGTTTTGACAGGTGTCCGAACCTGACGACTCAGTGCTCCCACTCATTTGACTGTCAGTTCCAGACATTACCGCGTTTAAACAAACTAAACAGTGACAAATATAGATATTAACTTCTTATCTAACTATTTTCTAGGTAAACTTGCGCAATAATGTATGTATAAACTGCTGGTTATATTCGCTTACAGTAAATTGTCAAGAGTGATGTCCTCATACGTCAATGTCGCATAGATTTATTATGGTCTAGTCTAAGATCTAGCGAGTTCGTTGGGCATCACTATTTATAACTCAGGCTACGTAGTCTTTTCAGGATAGTTAGATTTTATCATGACGTATGGTTATATAGTTAGCTGTTCACGACTCTACACTTGTCTCTATTTTGCAGTAAAAATTAAGAAGAGCGTGTTTTTTGTCACTTTCGTCTTTTCTGTTTGTGTTTTTTAAAAGAGATAACTAGGTTGTTGTGATAGATTTTTGTCGTTTTCTTCTGGCTTGATGAATCTAAATCAATGTTAGCGGCTGCCAGCGGCTTGGTCCGCGTGGTAGCAGATTTATTACCTGGCGGTATAAAAAAAGCTTACGATCTATTCTCAAATTTACCAAATATAATATAAACAAAAAAAAAAAAACATAAATCGGTCAAGCCGTTTCAGACAGGTCGATAAACAAATACACGAGATTTTGCTTTTCCTGGTTGTCTTTTATGAAGTAGACGAGCACTGAGATACGAATTCACAAAATTCACCCCCAGAGGGTATGGCCCGTATTCGTAACGGGGGTTCAAAGTTTGTATGGAGAAACCTACTTTAGACGTCGCTGGCAAAAGCTAGTTTAACTTAAAACGAAAATATTATTATTAAGAGTGTTTATTAAATACCCAGCTCCTGATTTCCAACTGACGTGTCCATTTTCCTCCAGGTGACCAAACTACAGGGGCACATAGCTCGAGTGGGCGCTCTGGCGTGGAACGGCGATATGCTCAGTTCTGGCTCCAGAGATAGACATATACGGCAGAGGGATACGAGGACACCACGTAAGTTGATCCATTTAGTTTTGATCCTTGTCTAATTAATGTGATGAATGCTTCTTATTGTCTGATTCATATTTCTCTCTTTATATTTCTAATATGAGTCAGGTAACATAGGGCACAGACCGTACAATGGCAGGTAAGGGGCGTCCATTATTATAAAACTATTAAGGTGGGCGCGACGTTAGAATTATCCATACAAACGTAATACCAAAATCATTTGAAATTTAAGCATATTTACACCATAATATGATGTTATTCGGATTCAGACAATAATTATCTAGGTTCCTACATCGTCTTTTTGTTGAAAAACTTACCCCAAACGAAATTTAAGCGAATTTAAATTTGCACATTTTCACAGCGAAAATGTCATGTTTTTATTTGGTTTTTTCTATATTATAAACAACAATATTTCAAAATATCTTTCCGTAGGAACACAGATATTATTATCAAGTTATAAATACTCGAAACAATATTGAAAATACATTAATTTTTCATTCATCATTTTTGGTATTACGGAACCTCTCCCAAATTTCCAATAGTTTGTATTGCTATCACAGCAAGCAACTGTCAGTGTGCGGATGATGACTTTACTCCAGTCGGTGTGTCCAAGAATTGTTTATACTCTCTGGATTGCTTCCATCAACCTCAAAAACGTATTTTTTTGCGTCTCAACTCGAGATAGCGCGCGGTCTCCGCAGGCCTCTTAAGGGGCGGTGGTAGTGTTGGACCGAATATCATCCAATGTCTCACGTTGGAGAGGGGAGAGAGGATCAAGTATCAAGAATATTTTTTTCTGCATTTTCTATAATTGGGTATACGTTAGCTTATCTTAAATGGGGCTCAGCTGTTTTTAGTTATCTCCTTTAATGTTAATGTTGAGTAACATCACACATCATCATCTCAGCCGACAGACATCCACTGCTGGACATATGCCTCCACTAGGCGTCCGCTACAAAGACCGGTCCTGTCCTTTAATTTTAATCAAATCAAAACATTCAGTCCATAGGGTGTCTTACCTACTATGATTTGACTTTTTTTTTATTAGGTGTGACTTATCCAAATTCAGGATATATTGAACTTTCGAATTTCCCAAATTGTGTACATATTGGCGTCCGAGATTGTACCTACATTTTAGTTCTCAGTGTTGATACTTTACATGTACGCTGCATCGTAAAGCACCGTAGTGCGTCGAGATAAATCGTACAATGATCTTGTTGGTAAATATTCACATGGAACTGAGTCGTTTATTTAGATGAAACTCATTTAGAACTTTACTCAAGTGATAACGGAAATCCTTCCCGATTTCCGTTATGACTTGAAAGGAAGTCGCTTTTATTTGTGATAACTTTTATGATGATCCTTTCATAAAAGGCTTTTAGTGTAACGCGTAATTTAGCTAACAGACTTATTTTATTGAAAAAAAAACATACTCGTAATTTGATTATCTAGCGTTTTGGGAACACGTTAATTGTGCGTCCAGCTAAGGAGTGGAATTCCCTGCTGGAGTCTGTGTTTCCTGATCGCTACAACTTAGGGGTATTTAAGTCAAGAGTGAATAGGTTACTTCTAGGCAAGCGTGCTACATCATCGCTTACCATCAGGTGAGATAACGGTCAAACGCGAGCCTAGGCATGGCCCCAGAACGAAGGCAAAGAAGGAACGGGAAAAGGTTTTGTCAGTAAAAATCTGACACGTTCTCTCGCTTCGCCCAGCGGCAGGACGAAGACATTCTGATGATTCCCCACTTGAAAAAAAAAATCATAAGTAATAAAAAACTGTATAGATACTAGTACTCTACAAAAGCCTCACATTCACGCTCCTAAGTCGAAGGTACAATAACCTAAACAAGATCTAGCCAATACTGCCGTCTTCCGTAATATAATACTCGTACAGTTACCTCGCGAGCCCTTACGGTGCATCGAGATAACTGGCCCATGTTGGCCCGCGCTGGCCCATGTAGCGTGGCCCATGTTCTTGTTAGTAAATACATGTTCACAGATGTGTTTAGGAAGATTTTACTCGTATTACTCGTTGTTTATGGTTGTTCGACAGGCTATGTGGACTTGTTAAATCATTTTGAACCTTATTTTTAGGTTGTAAAGGCGGAAATTAGTACAGGAAGTTTTTTTACTGTTTCAGTTAGGTACTGATAGTCCCCTATCAGTAATAATTAGTAATATGGATGGTGTTAGTAGGAAAATGCTTTTTACGAATAGATTTCCTCAATACAATTATCTGTTAGGTGTCGACTACAAAAAATTAAAGAGATTTAATTGCTGGTCGAATAATTAAAAGCTATCTTTTTTTATTTATTACGGAAAAGAATTTAAATATATTACAGGAAGCTAAATTTAGATACTAAAATTTCGACAATTAGAACAGATTCCAATAGTAAGTATACTTAAAAATAACGTCCGATTTTGGCGTTTTTTTCTTCTAGCGAAGAATGCACCACTGCTGAGAAAAATGCCTCCCCTGGTATATCTCTTCCACGAGCCGGTTTGACCAATTTTCCACTAGCGCATTTATATATTTTGTGGTACCTATAGCACGAATAATTCCATACCACCCACCCTACAAATTTTAGCCAAGAGAGTCCAAGAGGCCGGACCCTATTAACCGCACGTCTTATATTTATATATGCCCATGATATTTGTATAAATTTAACTAAACCGCCAACTTACAAAGGACTAGAGACAGACGGTTCAGTCAGACAAAGGGTAGAACAGCTCATAAGTACCCGCCCGGTTACTAACTTGCGATTAGGACAGCGCCTGTCAAAGTTTACTGTTTACATTTCTGTGATTTGCTAAAACAAGGTTCTGTGTCAGCAAAACTGTAGGGGTCCTGGCCCAGTAGGGCCGATGATTAGAGGTACGCGGAATAGAGTGCAAAGACCGTCATGCTTACCTCTGTAGATAAGGGAGGATTCGCAATCTCAAGCTTTTTATGTTGCATACAACATAAAAAAAATCTCTGACTTGACGGGTGTTACGTCTGATCTAGGCAACTACCCAATAGATGATTTCGAGGCCTTATACACGACATCTGTTTTAATCGCACATATAATAATTCTAATTGCGCGATGCAGGATAAAAGAAGTCATTGGCCAATTTCCTCCTACATAAAATTTGTTTCTTATATTATATAGTCTTAGCTGTCGCATGTAGATATCTTATGTTTTCCCAAATCATAAGCCCTGTGCTTATGATTTTGGAAAACATAAGATTCATTTAAATGTTCTCTTTCAATCAACACGCTTAACAACTCTAATTGTGACAGTACGATTTAAAAACAATTTTTCCTCAATTAAGAACTGATTAAAATAATTATGGTAAACTAGCTTCATTTATTCAGCAAGTAAGGACGGGTTTTGCAACTTTTCTGTACGAGAAAAGGCCTTTACCCCGCAATGCCACAATTACTGGCTGGTATTTTGATATCATACGGAGTCGCAATTAGTTTCCAAGTTTGAGAATCATTTTCCAAGCACCGTTGCACCTCAAAGGCTTGCGCTCACGACTTTGTGAGTTCAACGACAATGCAATTATGTGGCGGTGTTATACTTAGTACTCCCTGTAGGTACTTTGACATGTACAGTCACGAGCGGAATTATCTGAAAATGTTGTTGAATTAAACTGCAGTTTATGCAAATTTAAAAAATATCTAATTTTGTTTGGGTTTACTCGCACGTGACAATAAAAAATAAAACTGAACAATGCTTACTACGTGATACCACTGATACTTCGTATCATACAGGGTAAAAAGATTTTTCCGGGATAAAAGTATGTTCAGGCCATGTGTAAACGTTTATCAGCAAAAAATAATTAATTTTCGTTATCGGATTAGTGGTTTCAAAAAAATATCTCCTATAATACATTTATCTTCTACTTTTTTTTAATGGGAGATCATCATCAATCATTTGTACCGCTCTAAGGTCCACTTATGTTGTTTTCTTTGCCCTTTGCGATCTAGAGCCACGGGTGACTTGTTCATATGTTACCGCAGAACATGCCCACATGGGCCACACCTAATTTGTACGTAGAACTGCGTAGCGTGGCGTGGTACTGATATAACTCTACAAATCTAGTTGCCATATAGAATGTATAGAGCTCGAAGCGTCCACATCGGCGTACGTGGCTCACGTGTGCCCGATATAGTTCTACCTTACCTTCTTACCAATGTACTTTTACTTCTTTTAAATGTTCCCGCAGAACATTAATTTCTAAAATCTTATTAAGGTAGCCTTTCGAACCGAGCGTCTATAGCGTCAGTGACGCCGCGACTGTGACGCCGCGACAGAGCGACAGATAGATGTTCTATGCAAATGTATGAAATTCTAGGGAACGACTTTCGAACCCAGCGACACTGACGCGGCGTCAATGACGTCACTGACGCGGCGTCACTGACGCTATAGACGCTCGGTTCAAAAGGCTACCTTTAGGTTTAAAGTAAACCTGACTCCGAAAAATAAGCTTTTTAATATCGCTGTGTGTTCATCATATTCACGCTCGTGAGTGTACGCTATAGTTCTCAGTGTAGATACTTGACATGTACGCTGCATCACAGTGCGTCGAGATAAATCGTACAATGATCTTGTTGGTAAATATTCACTTGAAGCCGAACTGTTCGTTTTGAAGGGTTATGAGAACTGTCACTGTGTTGTGCACTTTATCCGTGAAGAATGCCTTTATTGTGTACTAGCTTTTGCCCGCGGCTTCGCCCGCATGAAAGTCGGGAACTAAGTAACTACTAAGTAATAACTTTTTTTACGTAAAATATAGCCTATAGCACTCAGGAAGAAAGCAGCTTTCTATCCATATATACATTTATGCAATCAAACCAGGATCTTCAGAGATTATCCCATACAAACAAAAAAACAAACTTTACCTCTTTATTATATTAGTATAGATTTGTGATAACTTTTACGATGAATCTACACGTATGCTCGTCGTAATTTTATCATTTACCAGCCAGCTAGTGGCTTCGCCCGCATTAAAGTAGTAAATTGTCCCAAGGGATATTCCCTTCCGGGATAAAATGTATCCTACATGCTATTTTGGGATACGGTCTCCCCGTGTGCCAAACATCTAAATTCATTCAGCTGTTCGAACGTAAATAAGTAAAAAAAAACATACACACTCACTAGCTTTTGCCCTTACAATCATTCTTTATTAGTGATCGATGTTGAAAAATTTACTCTGGCAGGGAATTCGACTCCTTAGCAGTACACACAATGAATGTGTTTCCAAAACGTTTAGTGTGTATGGCTGGGGACGAAAGGAGAGTGTCTAGAGTGGCGACCACGTGCCGAAAAATGCAGCGTTGGAAGGCCACCTGCAAAGTGGGGACCCATGATGGACGCGAGAATCTGATGGATGCGAGATGCACAGGATCGACCGTTACAGCGACACTTGGGGGAGGCCTCTTTCTAACAGTGGACGTGTTTCGGCTGAGATGATGATGATGATATGGTGGGATGATGACCATATTCTAGCGACGCATTGCCGTACGTTTGGATATCTAAAGATTATTAAAGTTTACCTCGTACCTACCTCATATAATTAAACCTACAATAGCCAAGGTCACACAAACTATATACCTTCCACAATTTCCATGCGACATTAACTAGGTCGCTAACCTTTCATGAGTCATACTAAACGTAAAATTTTGCTCGTTTCCAGCGGTGCAATCCAGCCGTGTGCTCCAAGGCCATAGACAGGAGGTGTGCGGACTCAAATGGTCGCCGGACGGACAGTCGTTAGCGTCAGGAGGCAACGACAATAAACTCTTCGTATGGTCTATGGTAAGTGTCACAAAAAACTCGTTAAATACGGATATTGTCTATTAGTTTGCTTTTTTGGTGTGAGGATGTGCATGCAGCGTTTTGTACAGGAAATTATGGGTTAGAAAAAATTGGTAAGTAGCTGATAATTATGTTTTTAGCGGGCATTTATTTTTTAGATATGTCAGACGATTTAGGGGCGGAGAGGGTACAACCACGTCTAATTTTTTTTTACAAGTTTGTGGGAAGAAGTCTTAACAGTTCTCACTAGCGATGGCGAGATATTTCAACAATCGAAAGAATCGAAGTTGCTAAAACAAACCATCGACTTGCCGTTCTTCAAATAATCGAAATGTTTTTCGATTACAGTGGGTGGCCAAATTATTAGGGACAGTACCTGAATTTCATAGATTAGTATCAACTTTGATTGCATTTTGCAGGCAAAAAAACAAAAAGATACGTAATACGATGATTTCGAAAAAAGTCAACAACGTTACAAATCTCACTTTTTAAGCTAACCAACGGATTTATATAAGATTTTTTTATTTGGTATTATTACTGGCATCAGTATTATTATTTTTGATATAAAGCAATATTGTGAGATCGCGCCATTTTTTTTTAAGTGATATTTTTTAACTTTGTTGACTTTTTTCAACATTTGGTGAATATTTGGATCCTCTTGCCGGTGAAAAAAATAACACCAGCTGATTGTAGCCCTCATTAAAGAGTGGCCGTTATACCAGAAACCTGCTACAGAAAGCCAGAACTTGCATAGAGAGCATACCACGATAAATGGATGCTGTCACAAAATACTAGCAATATTCATCCATCTTATTACGTATCTTTTTTTTTTCAAAAAAATATAAATAAATTTGACTTCAAATTTGATGTTTTATTATCTCAATCAATGAAGTCTATAAATAAAAAATATTAGCCGAACCTACAACCAACCATTTACCTGCAAAATGCAATTAAAGTTGATAATAATATAAGAAATCTAGGTACTGTCCCTAATAATATGGCCACCCATGGTATTTTGAATCAGGTACTCTCCCTCTTTCTCTAAACCATCGAGGAACAACTCGTGAATGAACGCGCCTTGCGGCAGTCGCAATAACAAACCGAGTCGGACTCGATTCAAAGTCGAAACAATCGTGAACCATCGAGATGTTCGAACAATCGAATGAAATCTCTTGCCATCGCGCATCGCAAGTTCTTACGTAAGATCATAAAAATACGCTGAGTTAAAATTTGAAAAAGCACGGAGTACTGTAGTACGCGAGTGCTGATGTGCGTTTGGATCCGTATAGGAAAACTATTTCCATGGCAACGTACACACGCGCCACCCATACTCCGCTTACTCGCTTATGAACTAGATAATAGTACCTACCTACTATACTCCGTCGGTTTAGGTAGTTAACTAAAGGTAAACAATCTTGGTATGTCTTTTTATATTAAAGAGGTTGTATATAATATACACTAGGATTATTTAAATTTAGTTTATTAGCTAACATCGATTTAGGTAAATACCTATTTGCAAAGATTTTTACATACAATTTATAGACAACTTTTAGATAAAAAGACATGCCAAGACTGTTTACCTTTAGTTAACTACCTAAACCGACGGAGTATAGTAATAGAACTTTTACAAATAAACATCAAAACCAACCAAACGTATATTCATTCTTTCCTTTAGATTCTTACGTCATCATCTGCCTAGCCTTTTCCCAACTATAGGTATTGGGGTCGGCTTCCAGTCAAGCCAGATTTAGCTGAATACTAGTATTTTACGAGGAGCGGCTGCCTACCAGACCTCCACAACCCATTAACTGTGGTAACACGGTACTTCATGGCAAGACTAGAGTCAGATTTACTCGCTTCTGACTATCCGTAACGACTGCCAAAGATCTACAAATGACAGCTGGGACCAACGGCTTAACGTGCTTTCCGAGACACGGAGGAAACTCGGTAAGTATGTTAAGATGGTCACCCATCCACAGACCAACCTTGACAAGCGTTGCTTGACCTTGAAGATCGACCCGTGCGGCTGTTATTATCTAGCCACGAGCTCCTTTAGATTCTTACGTGATACGTATTAAATAGGACGGAGGGTTCGGCCTATTCTTATTTTTTCTTTATTAATAAATGAATGGCCCCTTATCCTTTTATACTACCTACATGACACTTGGAATAATGTCTTTCAAACAGGAATGATGAAAATTACTACAAAAGGTAGGCCAATGAAACGGTTGACGTAATTCGCTTGTTCAAAGGCTGTTGAGTCAGAATTATCTTCACGTAGATATGAACTCTGTGTACTATGAAATAGGGTTCAAAATTCGCTGTAGGATTTTAAATGTTAACTGCTCCTAATTAACGTTAGAATTTGCGATAATGTCTAAAGGTGACTAACAAGCCAAGGTTTTTATTATTATCGGCCTTGTAATGTTCCCACTGTTGGGATTCCTCTCTAGGAGAGAGGCCTGTAATCAACCACGCGGCCCAGTGCTGATTAGTGGATGTCATCTTCGCATTTTTGGTTCTAGGACATGAGTTTAAACTTGAGGAGCTCGTGGCTAAATAATATCAGCCGCACGGGTCTATCTTCAAGGTTAAGCAACGCTTGCCAAGGTTGGTCTGTGGATGGAATGTGGATGGTGCCTCGGAAAGCATGTTAAGCCGTAGGTCCCGGCTGTCATTTGTAGATCTTTGGCAGTCGTTACGGATAGTCAGAAGTCAGTAAATCTGACTCCAGTCTTGCCATGAAGTACCGTGTTACCCCAGTTAATGGGTTGTGGTGGTCTGGTAGGCAGCCGCTCCTCGTAAATTACTGGTATTCAGCTAAATCCGGCTTGACTGGAAGCCGACCCCAATATAGTTAGGAAAAGGTTAGGCAGATGATGATGATGGGTTGCTTGAGTGAAACAAGCCAAGGTATTGCGAAGTTTCACTCGAAAAAATTTAAAACTTTTTCACTAAATATCGTATTGTTTGCCGTGGGAATATAATGCAATGGGAATGATATTATTGATAAGGCGTTGCGGTAACACGCAAAATTTAACGTATCGTAACTATGATAAGCATTGTTAATTGTTTCCGCTTAGATTATAATAGGAACTTGTTAGTTTGGTTCATTTTCTTTAACAATTTATTCGATTACGAGTTGAAAAATGTTGTCTTACAATCACCACTCACATCACACAACACATCATCACTCATCAACTCATCATGTCATCACTTTAATTGTGAAAAGTAACTTAAAACAGAAGAGGAGCTCGTGGCTAGATAATAACAGCCGCACGGGTCGATCTTCACGGTTAAGCAACGCTTACCTAGGTTGGTCTGTGGATGGGTGACCATCTTAACATAACGAGTTTCCTCCGTGCCTCGGAAAGCATGTTAAGCCGTAGGTCCCGGCTGTCATTTGTAGATCTTTAGCAGTCGTTACGGATAGTCAGAAGCCAGTAAATCTGACTCCAGTCTTGCCATGAAGTACCGTTTTATCCCAGTTAATGGATTGTGGAGGTCTGGTAGGCAGCCGCTCCTCGTAAAATACTGGTATTCAGCTAAATCCGGCTTGACTGGAAGGCGACCCCAATATAGTTGGGAAAAAGGCTAGGCAGATGATGATGAACCTAAACAGAAGTAACATAGGATCCAATGGTTAGTTGTTGGCCTTAATAATTTAATTGTTTTTGTACTAAACATTCAAATAACCTTGAAACTCATTGAACAACATCTCCTGTTTTAGTTGGAACGAGAATCAGACTTTTATTTACTAAAACCTTCCCTGAGCGCATTTTTTTTGAAGTTCAGTTAGGGCCACGGTGACTGGTTGGAGTAATCCCGCAGATATCCTTGTTTATCAGTGAGTAGTGAACACGTCAGATCGTCAGACACATTCTGGTCCCGCTACCAACAGGGTGTTTAGTTATTTATTTTTTAAGGTTGAGAAATTATCTTATTGATATATTTATGCAGCACATTTTTTTGCTCTACTAACTGTACAGTATTCCCAAATTAATAATGCGCGTGCAGATCTTCGTTAATTGTCGTGTTCCCGGAAACAACCCCGTATCAAATCACCTAATTCTACTAAATTATTCATGAAGAAAATGCACTTAACCACTCTATATACATATCGTCTCCCGACGCTCGGGGAATACGACCGTTGCCGAACAGTGACGAAGATTTTTATGCGTATTATCACTTTGGGAGACCTGTATCTGTAATTTTTTTTTAAATATGAGAATAAGTAAGCAACACCAGTTTACTAACCAAACTCTTGTTCCATTGCAGCATTCCACATCTCCCGTCCAGACCTACTCGGCGCACGTGGCGGCCGTGAAGGCCATCGCGTGGTCGCCGCACCAGCACGGCTTGCTGGCGTCGGGCGGCGGCACGGCCGACCGCTGCATACGCTTCTGGAACACGCTCACGTCGCAGCCGATGCAGTGTGTCGACACTGGTATGTGCTAGTAACTAATCTATACTTATAAAATTCTTTGTCATAAATGACTGACGGATCTACGCGCAGCCTAAGGGTCAGTTTGCATCGAGACGCGACGCGACGCGTCGATGCAGGAAGAGGCCAGTGATATCGCGCTGAGCCGCGCGCCGCCGCGAAACGTATCGCAACGTTGCGAGGCGCATAGTAAAATCGTTGGCAAGACGACGGCCGCGAATGTAAAAACGTTCCGCTACGCAGCGAGACGTCGCGCAACATCACGAGGCGCAACGCTGCATGCAGCAACGTATTCTAAATTCTCACAATGAAATGTGTATCTTTTCGAGTAGTAAATAAAGTTCTATTTTGAGTCACTATTAAAATGTTCATGCAGCATCGCGTCGCGTCGCGTCTCGGTGTGAGCTGACCCTAAACCGCTGATCGTAAAGACCTGAAACTTGGAGAATATGTTCTTTGTATGACGTAGGCGTCCAATAACAAAGGATTTTTCGAAATTCATGTAATGTTTAACAAGAATTATCTACATTTATCCAAATCTACTTACCACTTATAATATAAATTAACTATCTTCATTTTTGTCTGCAGGATCACAAGTATGCAACCTGGCGTGGTCAAAACACTCCAGCGAACTAGTATCAACGCATGGCTACTCTCAGAACCAGATCCTCGTGTGGAAGTACCCCTCCTTGACGCAGGTTTGTACCTTGATATCTTTGTTTTACTGATTACCAGGTGATAGAGGAAATTTAGATGTTATCTAGCTGTTAGGTAGCTTCGGCCATGCGATTCATCATTGCATCTCTAACTACCCGAGTAGTAAATGTTCAAGTTAACTACTGTACTTTCTTATGGTGACAGTTTGACTTGGTAGCGTCTTTATTTCGTCGTCTTTAGGTATGTTTCCCAAATACCTAAATAATGTACATTCATGTCGACTGTCAATGGGACCAAAAGGTTCTGAAGTGACCGCGCACCGGAAGATGCAGATTAGTAAGGCCTCCCACAAGATGGGCCGATGACATGGTGTGGGTCGCTGGAATCCGATGGATGCGAGACGCACAGGATTGTTTTTTTTCATGTTTCGTTGTGCGAAACTGGGGAGAGGCCTATGTCCGACAGTGGATGTCTTTTAGCTAAAATTAATGACGAACTAAGACAGTTGTACTACTAAGTTTGAAAACTATGTTTTTTCTTTATCATCATCATCATCATCATCAACTAGATACGTATCGTAACTAAGATAAACATAGTTAATTGTTTCCGCTTTGATTATAATAGGAACTTGTTAGTTTGGTTCATTTTCTTTAACAATTTATTCGATTTATCATCCACCTAACCTTTTCCCAACTATGTTGGGGTCGGCTTCCAGTCAAGTCGGATTTAGCTGAATACCAGTATTTTACGATTTTACCATACATTTATTGTTTTTTCTTTATCAGGTGGCGAAATTAACAGGACATTCATACCGTGTCCTCTACTTAGCACTCTCACCCGACGGCGAGGCGATAGTGACGGGCGCGGGCGACGAGACGCTGCGCTTCTGGAATGTGTTCTCCAAGACGCCCTCGCACAAGGAGAACAAGAGCGTGCTCAACCT
Source organism: Mythimna separata (assembly GCA_030763345.1). Lineage (NCBI taxonomy): Eukaryota > Metazoa > Arthropoda > Insecta > Lepidoptera > Noctuidae > Mythimna > Mythimna separata. The sequence goes on along the minus strand of CM061173.1, from coordinate 4,344,997 downwards.
CTACACGGCACTCAGATAAACTTAGATATATAGACCTTTTGTATATACTAGCTTTATTTATTTATAGAACTCTCTTTAACCCAAACGGTGTTTCGAAGTATTTTTTCGATGTTACAATAAGCTGGACTCTTAGGTCGTTTTTAATTCGTGTTCGTTTGGTCTTGGTGGTTTGTTTTGTGTTTCGATAAAATAGTTTTTAAGTATCTGTGTGACAGAGAAAGCGCTATAAACGGTAGCGCTGTCTCTCTTCCACAATGTTGCTAAATTCAGCTTTGGCCTTTATTGTAAAAGCTTCAAATGAATCACCACACCATACCAAATCATTATTTTATACATAATGTACACTAGTTTGTGTATTAGTTATACAAGTACATACATGTATATTTGTTTAGAATTCTGATGTACATAAGTTTCTGTACCGATTTAAGCAATTGTCTACAGTTCTTTGACAGAATTGTGTTGCGTTGCTAATCTATTTTTATGTATTTATCAAAACTGGATGCAGACAAGGGACAAAGTCGATTAAAAAATATTGATAAACGCGAAAAATATACATAAAAAGCGAGTATTAATACCTAAACGAGTTATATGGGCTATAAATATAATAACATCAAAATATATACAGTGTCTTTTGACCTAAACGGGGTAAACATACTTTTTTTTAGTTTCCTCAAAATTTTACAGAGTGTTTTATTTGTCCAATAAAAAGGTAAAAAAAAAAACAAACTGCTGGGCAGGAGCTACTTGTCTTTGGTTTGCATTCTGTATTGAAAAACTAGACGATTGAGAGAATGGACTAATTAGTCTATGGAAAATGTACCTAGCAGCTAGGCAATGCCCTATGCGATTATTAGCCAATCGGAACGAACCTTCACCCGTATGGCCTGACGTGATTGGCTATCGTTACCGAGGTAAATTACATAGGGCATTTCCTATCCTTATTTTATATTCAAACGCCTTGTTTGTAGAATATAATAGGGGAAAGATCAGTCAGCTGATCCCCAGATAGCGGCCATGTTACCATAAAGTGGTCTATGGATCACTAATATTTGGCAAACTTCCTCGAAAACCACACAAAGGCTTGTTTAAGACAGTCTGTACTTTATGGTACTTTCCGAGACATCTTCCAATGTGTTTTCTAATATGGCGGTAGTCAGATATAATGTCTATAGAAACACAGTCCCTTCTCTCTATTATCTACTTAAACGTTGACCTAACCTAACAGATAATGAAATGAGAAATATTTTTTAGAAAACCTTGTTATTTCTATTTGGAGAAAATTATGTTTCAACAGTTGATTTGGTAAGGCATGTTTTGTTTAATTAATTAATTACTTTTTCTGTTCCAGCATTTTTTTGTTTCGACTTTTGTCAGTTGATAGGAAGATATTTAAAAAAAAATGTCGTTCTCTCAAGTGAGGTTAAAAGTCGGAAATAGTTCGAGGTTATATAGGCGGAGAAAAAAAAAAGGAGAAATACGAGAAAGGCTTATAGCTAAATCTTTATCATTCTAGTATCTAATAGATGTATAAAAATAAATGAAATCGCATTTATTAATTAATGTAAATTCTAAGTTTATATAGAAAGTAAATTAGAGGTGCCTCAGTTATGATCTCATTAACAATCCTACGATCTTGATTATGGCAACACTTTTTTTATAACCTTTTCTTCTTTACCTTATTTATTGTTTTCTTCGGAGTAGTTTATTTTTATTAATTGTATTGTGACTTGTAGTGTTTTTTGAAGTAGTTGTCTTAGGAGGCTGGCAATACTTAAATTTACCTAAAATAAAATTGTCGGAAGACGAAAAACCATGGCTCATTTCGACTAATGTATAAATACTACAAGTTATAATTATTTTTCCGGGGCATCCTCTATTTCCTTACATATACATATATATAAGAAGTTTTCAATGTCCTATTAGGTGTGTAAACTAATTATGTAAGTCTCTATGACGCGTGCAATGTAGTTTATAAATTGTATTGTGTAAATAACTGAGTGTGATTAAGATTATTGTAACTAAAAAGAGTATTTGCAGTGTTCTGTGTTGGCGACAAGTGTCAACTGTAGTCTATGCGCGTTAAGAAAATTTATCAGTGCTACTTCAAAATAGGCATATTCATATTTCGGTAAAAGTTAATATTAAAGCTAGCTTTTTGTTACTCAGAATTTTCAAATATTTATATTACTAAGTAATTATTTTAAAATTATTCGTCATTTCGGGATGAACGCTGAGTCACTATTTTCTTGACGCGAATATACTAGTTTAAAATAAAAAAAAGTGCAAAAATTTATATAACCTATTTAAAATTATTCGGATGCGTCAAACCTAGAAATATGTTCTAATTATTGCTGTGTCGATTGAATCAGTTTTGTATTTACATATAATGCAAACTTTGTATATGACAAGATTGAATGCACTGTTGGTTTCCGAAAAGTACCGTATATAATCTCTAGAGCGTCTATTTTCTTATACCAAACGCAAAACGCAAGGTGTTTTGAACCTACTAGTTATCAAAATACGGTAGTATTTCGAGCGCTGTCTATCTATACGTGTCTTTCTGTTCATAATAGACAGCGCTTGAAATGAGTTGCCCAAGTGGTTCATCCGATATGTGAGGGGTTAAAAGTAGATACTCTGTTGAGAGATTGTATGGAACTTAGATAAACCAGCAGTGAATACAATCCCGTCACTGTTCCAACAAAATTTGTCTCAATGTATCTCGCCTTCACAGAATACTGCCACTAAATGAATTTTGTTCCATAAGGGCTTCGGAAACAAAAAATAGCATTTTTGTTCTAACCCAAAATTGTGTTATTCAAAAATTGATTGTGATTGTGTGAATTAGTAACCCGTCAGATGCGTTTTTTTTCTGTTCAATGTGTACTGCTATTTTTTGTAAGTTGTCAGCATTTTGTTGTATTGAACAAAATAACTTTATCAATTTGTACTGAGGAACTCGCGACTAAATAGTATCTAACAGTCGCACGGATACAGTAAGCAACAGCAGTCGAGGTTGATCCGTGAATGGGTGACCATCAAACCGAGCCTTCTCTGCCGGAGCCTATTTCTTGATAGCTAAAACCTGAGGATCTTTAAGTCGAGAGTGAATAAATTATTTCTAAGTGCGCTCCATGGTTGATCTCATTGTCGGCTGTTTTCTTAGAGAATAGCTTCTCGCAGTTTAGAGAATACCGATTTGGATTTCGTCGCCGCTGTTTAAGCTGGTTTTCTAACAGCCGAAACCAATAACCTATCTATCACATATCGGAGATTGAAAAACAAATGAAACAACAGAAAATATGATTATTTTTGTATTGTATCGTTTGTTTTACAATCTCCAGTATGCCAAAACGGGAGATCGATAGGTTATTGGTTTCGGCCGTTAGAGAATAACACCCCAGGTGTCAATTGATCATTTTTCTCAGTAACGAAGGCAGATAAACGGTGTACTGTTAAAGGTATTATTTTGTTCAATGCGATTTGATAACTGACAGCATTTTGTGGTAAAACTAATACTTAGTTTAAGAGACAACAACGTTAGAACATATCAATCAATTTCAGTCTTAATATTAAAATAAACATTCCTATTACAAGCTTTTTGCATATTTAAATAAGTTAAAGTTAATCCAAACAAATAGTAACATAAATATGATTTTAACGTTCTTATCTCTCAGACTAAACTAAAAATACATATTATAAATGTCAAAACACTATTTCAGAGGTCATATTAATAAAATAAAACTGTCATTAGCAATCTATTTTCTTCCTTATGAATCTTATTCTAAACATTCTTGTAAAATTCCTAGTATATTAAATATTTAAAGTAGTATCTTAAGAACTAGTAGCCGATTATTTATAGAGAAAAAGAGTTATTTATATAAAATAGAGAGTGAATAATATATTAAACTTGTATAGACTGACGTATCCATTTTATGTTGTTAATTTTTAATATGTATTTTAGATAATTAAATGTTTGATTGTGTGCTGTATTTGTGAGTTTTCTTGACATACCCCCCCTCCACACCAGAAATTACTAGCTTGTTCGAGAAAATAAACGGCCAGACGAAGAAAAATATATTGTACTATACTCCGTTTGTTTAGGTAGTTAACTAAAGGTAAACAGTCTTGGTATGTCTTTTTATATTAAAGAGGTCGTATATAATATACACAAAGATTATTTAAATTTAGTTATAAGCTAACATCGATTTAGGTAAATACCTATTTGCAAAGATTTTTACATACAATTTATAGACAACTTTTAGATAAAAAGACATGCCAAGATTGTTTACCTTTAGTTAACTACCTAAACCGACGGAGTATAGCTTGTACGAGAAAAAAAAAACGGCCAGACGTAGTAAAATATATTGTACTAGTCTGACTAGCAAATGATACTGCTATTAGTATGTCTGTCGTATTTACTTACGGTATTATAATACTTTAACATCATCAATTCCACCTTTTCAGTTCGTCTTAGGGCCGATTTATACCGAAATAGCAACTGTGCCGACTAGCCTTGCGGCGCGAGCTGCTACGTACCTTTTTTAACTTTAAAAAGTCATTCAATTGGGTTATCTGAACTGAGAAAGTTGTATTTATGATGATAATGATTATAATTCAGTAAAGCAATATTTGTTACGATCGCAAATTATATTTTATCGTCTGTATTTTATACCCGGAGACTGAACTGACATTACAACACAAAAGAACTGGCATCATTCCTATAGTAAGTTTGACATTACATGTGTCAGTTTAGTCTCTGGGTATAAAAAACAGACGATATTTTTTTTTTTTAATTATATAAACTAGTGCTTGACTGCGATCCCACCTGATGGTAAGCAGTGATGCAATCTTAGATGGTGAGGCGCACTAGTTTATTAAGAGCCTATTCACTCTCGCCTTGAAGACACCCAAATTATAATTGGACGGGAAGACCGCAGCAGGCAAACTATTCCAGTCCTTCGATGTACGCGGTATAAACGACGAAGCGAAGCGCTTAGTCCGGACCGTAGAGGTTTCGACAACATAAGGATGGACATTCGCCGTACGACGGTTTGTCCGATGGAAAAAACGGGATGGCGGAATCAATTCGTGTAATTCCTGCGCACACTCTCCGAAATGCATCCTGTAGAATACCGAAAGGCTGGCTATCCTACGCCTTTGCGCAAGGCTTTGTAGGTTGGAGTTAACCAAATCTGGATCTCCAATTAGCCTCTTCGCACGCCTTTCCACTGAGTCCAAAGTTGCCAGGTGGCATTTAGCAGCTCCAGCCCATATGTGGCTGCAGTACTCCACACACGATCGGACCTGTGCTTTGTATAACGTAATGCCGCGGCCAGACTATGCTCCTCGCGCTGCTCATCGCTCTGCTCCTCGCGCTGCCGTGATTTGCCGCGATGTTGCTCTCTCTCTCTCGCGCGCAAAGACCGACAAGATAGGGAGCAGTGGGCAGGACGAGGAGCATGACGAGTGGCATGACGAGTAACGTGGCCACACTATGTCTCTGCCTCCTTTCCTCGTTACTTCCCATGCTACTCGTCGAGTGTGTGGCCGCGGCATAAGAAGATGTCCCGGTGTGAAGTACTGCCGGACCTTTGCAAGAACGCCGAGTTTCTTATCAGCTACTTTAGCTTTGGACTCAATGAACCGCCCAAAGTTCAGGTCGGAGGAAATTTCAACTCCCAAGAGCTGAAGGCAATCGGTGCAGTCCAGGGATACATCCCGGAAAGCAGGAGCCAAGGTGAACGGGCTCCTTTCGGCGGCGTTGAATCCCACCAGATTGGCTTCACCCCACTTTGAGACTGCCTGAAGTTAGTCATTCGCACGCTCTATCATAGCCTCTCTTTCGGACTGAATTAACTCCTTACTAGCCCGAGTACTTGGCAGGTATCTCTCTACAACTGTGCTGTATCATCTGCATACCCATAGATACCGGGTATCAGCAGATCGTTGATGTGGAGCAGGAAGAGAGTTGCAGAGAGTACAGACCCCTGAGGAACTCCGGCATTAGTCATCATGGGCTCTGATGAGCATCCGTCGACAACAACTCGGAGAGACCGTTCACTCAGGAAGTCTTTTATCCAGTTAATCAGGCCAGGGGAGATGCCGTACACTGGGAGCTTACTTAAAAGGCAAGCGTGCTATACCCTGTCGAAGGCCTTCGAGACGTGTAAGGAAACTGCAAGTCCTTCCCCATTCTTCTCGAGGGCCTCGCCCTACAAGTGAGTGACATACACTAGTAGGTCCTGCAGCATTATCAAGCTGCCTAATTAATTTGGCTAATTAAAAACTTTTTCGTTCGTTGTAAGTCAACCTCTTCTAAATTTCTTCTAAAATTTGAACTGTGAAAATTCGGATGTTTGTAGAATTTTCATGTCATTTTTTTTGAGCGACTGACAAAGCAAAACGTCACGATCCCGAATTTTCTTTAATAATTTTATTGGTGCAACCTTCTAATTTTTTTTTAGTTATGTTTAAAGTGAGAAACATGGCATCGCCAATATCGCGCCATATGAATTCTATCTGATTTTATATTATATGACTCTGACGTGGTACCCACGCCCGTCGCTTTATTGTACTTTTCACAAAGAACCGGTATGTATTTTAAACCTTTAAAACTTAACGGGCTGTCTGCCTCAGGCATGGCGTTAATATTTGTCAATTTTTCTCGCCATAGATTCGCTCTGAATCGGTTCAAGGATTACCCCGGAATTTAACCGGCGGTTTGGTGTTTCCCTCGCCGATATAGTATTGGCGTACGCAGCAAATCCTGGTGTGACTTCGAACGGAACCAAGGTTTATCGCGACGACAACGCCTCGCCTGAGTTTTGTCCAGAATCACATATTTTTCGTAGTTATAGAGTTGTAGTTGTTTTTATTATTTTAAAACGAAAATATTCGTGTCAAAAGGTCGCGGAATGAGCCGTTCTATCCTTTTTTATCCACGGACATTATCTAACCGTGCGCTAATACGATAATTCGTTGTTGCAACTACGATTACCTTAAATTAAATTACAGATTAATTCTTTAAAAAATAAATCCGTTAATCCATTCCACACCTTACAAGCAATACGTCGTCAATACCTTTTTTATACCTTTTTGTATTTTTTATGTTTTTTTAAATGTTTTGATTATTTCTTAAACAAAATTATACGTATATTGTGGTGTAAAGTTTTTGTTTTCCTTTTTAACGCTACAAAAATTATACCCCCTTTCTAAGAAAAAAAAAAGGACGAAAGTACGAACGAGAAAAAGGATAAAGCTGGAACAGGCAAAGACTGCAGGAGGAATCATTTCTGAATCAAATCGATATCGAAGTGCAACGGATACTGGATAAACACGGTGGCCAAGTCCACATCTAAACGTTATCCGCGCGAACTTGCGATATCTCTTTTACATTTATGGAGAATATGGAAGAATATAACGAATTCAAAATGTGTGCGTTACCCAGGCAAAATGTTTTGCTTTAGAGAGATGAGACTTAAACAAATAATTAGTGTATCATGAGAAGCAATTTGTTTACTAATAGCAAAATTTGTTTGAATTGTAGTTTTTAAGTTATTTAAGAAAAACAAATTTTGCTGGAGTAACGTTTGAAACGTTACCCAGGCAAAATCGTCTTTCAAAAATTAGTTTCAGCACGGAACCAAATACATGAATAGATAGCTTTTGTTGAGTAGTAAATGTTTATAAATAGCAAAATTTGTGTGTGGTATAGTTCTTTAGTTATTTAAGATTTTGCTGCGGTAACGTTTTGGGATTTCCCAGATCTCGAAAACGGCTCAACGCAGAAGTTTGAAAAAAATACCAATAAAAGACCTTAATTTGTTTAAATTTGTTTAATCATTAGTTTTTGATTTGGTTGACGTAAACCAATGTAATTAAATGGTTTCAAAAATCAGAAGAAGCGGGTTTACATGTAAACCAATACACTTATAACCAAATAAACAGCTGTAAAAAATACCCGTGGTTCGACGCTTGTTTACAGCAGACATTTTAGATTTCATACTTTACACGTTAAGAAGATAAAAACAAATTTGATTTATTTTAGACTGGTCGTACTTTAGCGATCGAATACGCAGTTCCCATAACATTAAGAAACATGGCATACTTTAAACAAATTAAAATGATTCCTGAAAATTCCTTCCTGTTAATTGCAGCTTTGAATTACGGCTCTAATGAAAGTTATCTCAAAAACAAGATTAAGTCAGCAATTCTCTAATGAGCCGACCAAATTGAAAAGGTCACATAAAAGCGACCGCACCATACATAAGCGCAACCATCTGAAATGAACAGGATAATATAGATGTTTTGTTAGTACAGTTGAATACAAAAGTTTTCTGGTCAGATTAGTTAAAATAATAAAATGGTTAAGATTCATTATTTTTGCGGGCGGGTGCGGGCGGTGACGTTGGTGACGTGGTCACGTTGTGCGCCTGCACAATATTGTAGATTTGTAGGTATCAAAATTATGAGGTAACAAAGACATGGATGTGTTTATGCATTGGGTAACGTAACATTTTTAGTGTATTTTTGTTTGCAGACTTTTTTTCTTGTAAGTATTAATTGCGTTTTTTCTAATTTTTTTTTTACCATTGTCCTTATTTTGGTGGTCTGAATGATTTCTAAAAGTTTGTCCCACTATTTTAATGGGACCTTATATAAAGTACCGTGTATGAAACAGCACATATCTAACTAGGTATTGTAACACTCGTATATAATACCCCTCATTATACAAGTTTCATGAACTATCATTACCGAATACTCACCGGACTTGTCAAACACACTTCAATATAATTGAGAATAATACTAGATTCGTTAAAGCACTTGAAACTTTATGACAGTATAGCTTAAACGTATAAAAACTGTATCCTTTTTGTTTTGTTTACGTTAAGTCTAAGAGCAATATCACAACGCGATTGCCTAGCATGGCGTAGGTATAGAATAATTAAAAGTTAAAGCCTACCACTGAGACCGCCACGTTGTTATTTTAGCCAATAATCACACACACAGTTTTAAGCAATAAAGAGATGAGTCTGTCGTAAAACAATAATATTTCATATTTTGCGCGATATTCTGGTTCAATATTTCCATGATAGCCATTGAAATGATAAAAAAACTATATACTATATTTTCCTAATTGTAATGAAGAAAATGGCAAAGTTTTTTTTTGTGCCGGGGCTAATTGTGTTTTGGGTCACATTTGACGAGTTTTCTTTATTCTGATTCACACCGAAAAGCGTACATTAATATACGCTGAATGACTATTTTATACTGAAACACAACTGTACTGTAAAATAAAAACATTTAATACTCGCATCGTTCAAAGACGTCGTCGTACACACACACATAAACCACAAGCACTTCTCTCCAAAACACTTGGTTCACGACTGATTGTTTCATTGGTTCGGTCGGAGCTAGCGTACCCATAGATAGAGCGTACTCAACTACTCACAGCTAAAGAGTAAGTAAGACAAGGCATATAGCTGTTGCGTTGCAATGCACACAGCGATGCGCGCTGCTCTGACTAGCATCAAGAACGTTAAAACGTTTTTAGCGTGGCTTTGCGTTGTGGTATCAAAATAAAACATTTGGTTTAACAGAAACAACAAATTAAGTACTAAAAATATAGCTACATGTATATATGTTTGTATTGTTTTAAATCACACTATAAATTATACACTATGATATTACACTTTTATTAACTAGTAAAAATTGTGTAATATGGTACTGCACTTAAAAAATATTAAAAAATCGGCTTCACGAATAACGTTTTTCTGCTTAACTGTACAAAACATCGGTTACCAAGCTGCTAATTTGCGAAGATTACCCGTACGTACGGTGCAGTCGCTTTTACGTGACCTTTTCAATTTGGTCGGCTTATTAGAGAATTGCTGACATATTCTTGTTTTTGAGATAACTTTCATTAGAGCCGTAATTCAAGGCTGAAATTAACAGGAAAGAATTTTCATGAATCATTTTAATTTGTTTAAAGTATGCCATGTTTCTTAATGTTATGGGAACTGCGTATTCGATCGCTAAAGTACGACCAGTCTAAAATAAATCAAATTTGTTTTTATCTTCTTAACGTGTAAAGTATGAAATCTAAAATGTCTGCTGTAAACAAGCGTCGAACCACGGGTATTTTTTACAGCTGTTTATTTGGTTATAAGTGTATTGGTTTACATGTAAACCCGCTTCTTCTGATTTTTGAAACCATTTAATTACATTGGTTTACGTCAACCAAATCAAAAACTAATGATTAAACAAATTTAAACAAATTAAGGTCTTTTATTGGTATTTTTTTCAAACTTCTGCGTTGAGCCGTTTTCGAGATCTGGGAAATCCCAAAACGTTACCGCAGCAAAATCTTAAATAACTAAAGAACTATACCACACACAAATTTTGCTATTTATAAACATTTACTACTCAACAAAAGCTATCTATTCATGTATTTGGTTCCGTGCTGAAACTAATTTTTGAAAGACGATTTTGCCTGGGTAACGTTTCAAACGTTACTCCAGCAAAATTTGTTTTTCTTAAATAACTTAAAAACTACAATTCAAACAAATTTTGCTATTAGTAAACAAATTGCTTCTCATGATACACTAATTATTTGTTTAAGTCTCATCTCTCTAAAGCAAAACATTTTGCCTGGGTAACGCACACATTCAAAATCTAAATATAAATCGTTCAATTAAAGTCAAACACTAACTTACCACATCCTAACAACTAAGAAGGACAACCAAGGAACCATACATCTAAGTAAAGCTAGCCTAACTTAATATAAGACTTAGCCTAACTTAACATAACTTATACCTAACAACAATAAGAAAAAATCCGGGGATTATACATCTAAGTATAGTAACATAAGACTTAACTATTACCAAACAACAATAAGAAAAAATCCCGGGGATTCCCAAAAATATAAATAACGTTAACACGTAAAGTCCAACCTTAGTTATAGAAACAAAAAACGAGTTGGACAAAAAACAAAAAACTAAGTTTGAAAAAGAAACCTTAAGTCGACAAAAGAACTCAAGTCGGAAAAAAACTCAAGTTTGAGTTCAAATTCAAACTGAGTGTTTAATAACATGACATTTGTGTCAAACTAAAAGAAATAAAATAACCTGAGAACACAGGTTGACACAACACAGAGGTTCATTAACAGACTATGAAGTTTTTAACATAATTAAAAACTTATGAGAAAACATTCCCATAAACAAAGGGGAAAAAAGGTTTAGAAGGCAAAGGTTAATGTTAAAATTGAACAAAGAGAATTTAATCCAATTTATTTTAAGATATCTTTGATATGATATTGTCCGGAGTGGACTGAATCACAATCCTGTAGCAAATAGGTGGTCCTAGATATGACTCTTATCACACGGCACTTAATAAAACGTGGAGCTAGCTTTCCAGAAAAAAAAACATTCCCAGAAGACTTTGAAAAGTTCCTTCTCCATACAGTATCACCAATATTCAGAGTAACAGCTGATCGCTTGGAATTATATGCACGTGAGTTACGTTGGAAAGCTAAAGAAAGATTATCAGCAACCTTTGTATAAACTTCGCTGAGAGAAGATAGGTTGGAAGCATGACGAGCCCGACTTTCTGCCAAATTAGAGCTTCGAGTCTGACTATATGCACGTCTGCTATCCATAAGGACCTCTCTACCAAACATAAGAAAGTTAGGCGTAAAGCCAGTAGCTAGGTTAACACAAGAATTGAGGTAAAGCTTAACTTTAGGTAACATTTTAGCCCAACTTCTTTGGTTTTCACCAACCAAAATACCTAAACACGTAATAACACTTTGGTTGTATCGCTCAACCGTATTTGCTTGGGGTGTATAATATGGCGTAAAAGTGGGTGATGGAATATGGAAAGATCTGAGAAAACTAAGGAAAACGGAAAACGGTAGCGTTGTCGCAAATAATAGTACGCGGAACCCCAAAATTAAAGAAAATTTCAGACTCCAACGCTTTTATAACAGAAAGAGTGTCAATCCTTTTTAGTGGAACTAGCCACACGTATTTGGAAAAAACATCTACCATAGAAAGGATATATTTATACCCATAAAAAGCACAGGGTAATGGACCAATTATATCTATAGAAATCATCTCTAAAGGCAAGGAAACATCTTTAGGGTAGCACATCTGTCCGCGAGGTTGCGTGTTTGAAATTTTATAGGCCTTACAAACCTCACATTGACTTAACGTCGAAGTAACGTCACGAAACATATTTGGCCAGTAGAACAACTCCCTAAGCTTTAGATACGTTTTAGTAACACCGGGGTGTATCGAAGGAAAACTATTGTGAATTTCCCAAATAGCGTCTGGAACCTTTTCAGCTGGTAAGACCACGCGCCATGGTTCAGAAGATAAAGGGCTAGTAACTGGCATGCGTCTCATAAGGATACCGTTATTTATAACGTACGCTGGGAACATTTGTGGCGTGTCTCGAGCACCTATATATACCTTCTTATACCAACGGTCATTAGTATGTTCAGGACCCTGGTCAAACGAGACAGGATTAGCATGGATCCTGGAAAGAACATCGGGCACTACGAGTTGAGAGCCTTTACGATGCACAATATCAAAAGTACGAGGATGAAAATAACGAACCTCACTAACTGAGGAAACTTGAGGGGGAGGAGAGTGCTGAACAGAAGGAATAAACATATTACCATCAATATTTTTATCAAAAGCCTGACTAAAAATAGACGTCAAACCGAATTTATTCCAAAATTCGATACCTAAAATAACAGAAGATGACATCGAACTTGCCACTAAAAACTCATGAATAAAAGTGGTACCGTTAAATTTAACTGGAAGGTAAACAGTACCAAGAATATCAATCGGCGAATTATTAGCCGATATAACACGTGGACAAGCATCTTTTGATGTCAAAGAAATACCAAGTTGCTGAATAAAACTATCGCTAATAAGCGACATCTGGGCACCAGAGTCGAGCAATGCTTTAACAACTCTGCCACATAATAATACCTCAATAAACGGTCGGTTATCAAATGAATCTGAAGTAAAAACTGGGGATACTTTAGGGAAAGAAGCGTATCGCCCGTTTGTTTGTTTATTTATTTGGGTTTTAGGATTACATTTCGGACATTCTCTAGTAATAAATCCAGGAGTACGACACTTAAAACAAATCATGCCTGTAATCTCTGGGCAAGAACGATAGGAATGACCTACTTTGTTGCATTTTAGACAAAGCTGTGATTGACTACAGCTTGGACAATAAAAAGTTTTGTTTGGCCTGGGTTTCGGTGTGTTAATGGCCTGAGAATTTGACTGGACGGCAACACAGTCAAGACTGGCTACTGCCTTAGGAGGTTCTAAATACGATTCAAAATGGGTAACGATTTCGATTAGATGTTTGATGTTAAGAAATTTATGGACGGATAAGCACGGAATGTATTTAGGCAACATATTCTGCGTTATGATCCATAATAACTCAGACTCCTCTATAGGCTTGTTTAGTTTTGAGTTTAAATAGGTAACCTCAATAATATACTCCCTGATAAGTTGTTCAGGTTTCTGTCTTAGGTTACGGATCTCTTGGCCTAAACTGAATTCGAAGTCAGTCGTGCCGAAAGTATTCAGAAATGCTCCCTTGATCTGATCGAAGGTAATGTCTGGACGACGGATCGACCTAAAGTATTGCAGCGCTACTCCGGTCAAGACTTCGTGAAACCGCCTGACAATATAACTATTGGGCAAATTGTCGGCCTCTCTGCACTCCTCTAGACTGGTAAAAAATTCTCGGACGCAGGTCTTACCGTCAAAATTGACTTTCCATTTATTTAATGAGAAATGCCTGGTGAATAGTTGGCATTCGTCCGACCTCTCTGGAGATGGTACGAAACTCTGCGAAGAAGCACGAGAATGTCTCGGCGGGATAGGTGGTGGTGGCCGCGAAATTATAGGGCTATCACGACGTGGAGTTTCACCTAAAGGGTACCCCTCTACCGACATGATGAATCTAGAATAGACCTAATAAGGAAAAAAAGGATAGACCAAAGTCGATTGAATCCTAGCGAAAAAATAAGCCGAGCCTGTTGCTGTAACAACTGGACAAAAATAACCCGGCAACCAGCAGTCAGCGAACGCCCATCCAGTAAACAAAAAATATAGGCTAAATCAACGCACACACCAAGCTTACCTTGAAACCCGAAGCCTAAACATACATACGTCACCATATATACCCTACGGGTTCTAACTACCGCAAACTAAGGATATGGAATAAAAAGTCAGGTAACCTATCCTTATAATTAGGAAGAAATGGGATAAAATGAAAGACCGTTTAGTGCTAAATAGTTAACAAAATTATTTTTCATCAGAAACAATTACAATTCATGAAAAAAATGTCAGGGAAAATGACAGCTTCAGAGTACTGCACTAAAGAAAATGACAGCTCCACAGTTCTGTACTGGTGGTATAAGAATATCCGCATCCTGAAACACACAAGCTTAAAAATCATTCGCTCCCAGTGAGCGAGCCATCCCAAGAAAGCCAAAAAAATAAGAATTTAAATAGAATTATTTAAATTTTCAAGTATTTATGAAAGAATACTTACCTTTATAAACCAGAGAGTTAATTTGATAAATAGTTCACAAAACTATTTTGCTGGAGAGCCAATTTTTGTCAAATAATTCAGAAAATTATTTTGCCGGAGAGCCAATTTTTGTAGCGTTAAAAAGGAAAACAAAAACTTTACACCACAGTCCCCAGTAGACCGACTGCGGCGAAATCCGTACTGTCGGTCACTGAGGAGATCGTTACCTTCCAGGTATGTCAAGAGGCGCGAGTTCAACACACGTTCCATAATCTTGCAGAGTATGGAGGTTATCGAAATCGGCCGATATATAATAGGCATAAGAATCTGCTACTGACCTGCAAAATAGTCGAACATCCACTGCTACCCTGAACCAACACTCCTTAGTACTAAAGACTTAATAAAACAACTCAAAAACATCGAGACGTCCCTTTAATCCCTGAACACCAACTTACATGCACCTAACAGCTTTATCAGTCAAATGCTCCACGCTATTAACGACATGCATGACGTACTCCTTGAGTCTCTCCTTGCTGTTCTGAAGGTACTGCAGCACGACACCTTTCTGGGCAGCCTGGTTGAACTCCTCAATGTAAGGATAGTACTTCCGCGCCAAATGAGCCAAGGCATCCAGAGTTTCTAACTCTTTCACGTATAAAAGCGGGGCACTCTTGATTTTGGTGTCGAAGTTTTTTGCGCAGTAGGGGTCTTTTTCACAGAGTTCTTGCTTCAGTTTCAATAGCTGAAATGAAGAAAACGGATTTTTAGGAATCCGTACCGTATTTGGTAAATGCTCTGGGTTCACAAAAGAGAACCTTGGGACCCTGAAATTAGGGCAAAGAAGAAACAGGAGTGGGTTTTAGTCAGTAGAAGTCTGCCACGCCTTTCCGCTCCGCGCATCCCTCTTAGTTCATATAAGTCGAGGAACGATTTTTTTAAAGGTCAAAAACGTTCCTAGACTTAAGTAGGCTTGTATTGATGATTTTTATGGTTATAATTATGTAACTAGTTACGTTTTACGGTCGCAAAAGATATTTTAACTTCATACAACCTACCATTGGCCTGCAAATTGCAAAAAACGTAAGAAAATTGGCATTTCGCGGGCTACCCTGACGCTTTCACCTTAAGGGATCACGTTTTTGTCCGTCTGTTAAGACCCTATTTTTACTTTTCTCAAGAACTCGTGGAGGTATGAAGCTGAAAATAATAGCAAATTCTCAGGTCTACCTACCACCAGCAGCAGAAACAAAAAACTTCTCCCTCGAATCCCTCGGTAAACGCACTTGACCGGTTTTTTGAGGGTTGTAATCTCTTGTTGTTTTCCAACTCGCTCCCAGCGGCCCCATCATAAAGCCACAGATATGGTGGCCAAATATCCATCACCCTGACGCGTAATACTCAATTTACGTGACAATGCAAAGATGCCCAGTGTCCCGTAACTTGCCCCCAACATTTTACAACTCATTGACTTGACGCGGGACATGTTGAACCAATTGACAGATTTGCGCGTCATGCTGTCATTAGTATTAGCATTACCGGCCTTGTCATGTTCCCACTGGTGGGAGTCAGGCTTCCTCTCTAGGAGAGGGACAGCGGTCACCTTCGTCCTAATTTATCTGAGGATCAAACCAAAACTGATGCTAAAGAGAAAACGAGGCGACATAAGCTACGAATCTAGAAGATTCCTTCTCACTCCGGACTATGGCCTGTATCAGGATCGGCGCGAGAGGTCACCGCCGCCGACCGCCCTCGCGAGGACACGGTAGTGCCCAAGCGGGGCACACTTCCACCGTATGTTCTACCTTGTCCTCTGGGAGTATCCACAACAGAATCAAAAACATGTTTATTGTCAAAATGTCAGTCAGTCAAAAAAGTGAGCGCGTTCCAAAGCGTAGATCTCTATGGGGGAAGAACGTGTAGGTATATCATGAGCAGTGCTGTAACTATACTCCGTTTGTTTAGGTAGTTAACTAAAGGTAAACAGTCTTGGTATGTCTTTTTATGTTTAAGAGGTCGTATAAAATATACACAAAGTTTATTTAAATTTAGTTTATTAGCTAACATCGATTTAGGTAAATACCTATTTGCAAAGATTTTTACATACAATTTATAGACAACTTTTAGATAAAAA
Organism: Mythimna separata; assembly: GCA_030763345.1. Taxonomy (NCBI): domain Eukaryota; kingdom Metazoa; phylum Arthropoda; class Insecta; order Lepidoptera; family Noctuidae; genus Mythimna; species Mythimna separata. Next base: position 4,328,298 of record CM061173.1, on the reverse strand, counting down.
GACATGCCAAGATTGTTTACCTTTAGTTAACTACCTAAACCGACGGAGTATAGCCTTTTATGCACCCGGTGCGAGCTTTCAAAACTGCGCCCCTGAAAAATGCTCTAACCAGGCTTAGTCTGGTCATTTCTGCGCCCCTCCAGGGTCTGCGCCCTGTGCCTGGGCACTGCTCGCACCGCCCTAGTTACGGCACTGATCATGAGTTACATAAATGTTGGTTAACATCTAAGGAATAGTTGTTTTTGTGGACTTACTCTGGGCATGTGCGAGTTTCCTTTTTTGATGTATTCCTCCATCATGACCGAAACCTTATCGGCATTGGTCAGTCCATACTGGTAGTAGTTGTCAACAGTTGATTGGTATATCTGTTCGTACATTTCCTCAAAGCTGCAAAAAAACCCTCAATGATAAGGTGAATAGTGTAGATGTAACGTGTAGAAAGTTGGTACCAGTTTCAAACCCGCGCCGACCCGCGTAGGTTATGAACTGGGGCCCAAGATGGTTTTTTATAGGGTATACAAGATCCTTGCTGGGGCCTTACCATGATATGTTTAAATGTCATTCGTGCAACCGAGAAAAAAGGATGGGGGTACCATATATTATATAGCTCCATCTCCTAAACAGTTCAGTTTAGATCGTAAAACGTATCGTGATAAGAGCTCCCGGTAAGGGGTCGGTCCAATTTCATAGCTGCCATGAAATCAAAACTCGTATCTGATTTGTTTGGCGTCGGTTCATTCTGGTACGTCGATCTACCACCTCCAGCCTATCGCCACCAGCTTTCCATGTAAAGCACACATCATTATTGAAGTGGAGGCTACTTACTCGGAGCACGAGTTCCTGATAATCTTCGCCAAAGCGATTATAACCGCTAATAGTGCGTTGTACTGATGTGCCGCATCGTTCAACGCACCGGTAGATGGATCCAGTATCCTGCAATATAATTTTTAAATTTAGTCTGGAAGACGATCTGTTTTTTTAATAAAATAAATTAGTGCTTGCCTGCGATCCCACCTGATGGTAAGCGTACAACGAAGGTCAAGGAGGCGAAACGCTTGACCACAAGATTCACTGATGGTATACGACAATGTAGTCTACGATGGAGCACGCTTGCCTACAAGTAACACATTACACACATGACTTAAAGAGCCCTAAGTTGTAGATATCAGGCAACAGCCTTCGACAGGGAACTCAACTCCTTGCCCTTTTCTCATTTTTAGCATCAGTGAACCTTGTGGTCAAACGTGAACCTATTAATAAAAATAAAATAAAGCTAATCACGTGCTTACGTTCGTTTTTTCAAATAATTTCCAAAATTCTCGACAAGTTCCATATCGTCGAGATACGCCTGATCATCGGCACCCTTGGAGTCGTCCGAATCATAATCATTGGGGTCGTCTAAATCAAACGCATAGATTTCGGGTCCGAACAGGATCTGTTTCCGGGCCTGACGTAGATTACTGGGTCGGTAGTACCCAGCTTGTGCTGGTACTCTATACAAATAAGGGTCTTCATTGTTATACTGGACCGGTCTTGTCCCCGTATACAGTGGGTAGTTGTTCACTGGTTGGAGCACAGATGGATAATACTCAGGATATTGCTTAATCTGTCCATAATACGGCTGTTCTACATATCCAGGGTAATAAGCAGGTCCGACATTTTGTTCATTGTTGATGTAACCCTGTTGAGGACTGTTAAAAGACGGCTGTTGTTGGAAATGATTTGCTTGAACGTAGGTTAGGCAAAAGATTGCAGGTATCAGATGCCACATTTTGCCTGAAATCAATAAAAAATTCGGTTAAAAGTTAATACTGTACTAATATTATAAAGGCCTGTTTGTATTGTTACGAACGTGAGTAATTAAATGCCGGTTTACTAGCAGATAACTTTATTCACCACAAAACAATGACAAATTAGTCTAATCAACAAATAACCAATCACTATAAACACTCAGAGTTCCGTTTAGTATCGCTTAGGTCGCTAGGTATCAGTTCAAACACTTAGGTAGTTCGCTCTGTATCGCTGTCGAAAATCAACTGACTCGCTTCTAGCCGGGGACCCGTATTTATATGCGAAGCCATCGAAATTTCTCGATACTGACGTTCCAAGGACATTCTAGAACAATAGAGTCGCATCGGGAGGCCATAAATCATTTTTATTTCTCTCGTAAGTAGGTACTTATCTACCACCTTACATGCGAATTTCGACTCTATTGCTAATACCGGAAGGTACAAATTCCCTTATCCACCCACATAACTACCTACTGAATCTTATCTAATAATAATAGTGTATGTCGGACTTTTCTGGAATTTGCCAGGCCTGAGTATGTACTCCTATTCTAGAAGCTTCGCACAGCAATGCGTTTTAATTATTTGATGCTACTCTTGGTTCAGTCAAAGATATAGCGTACTCAAGTTTCACGGCGTAACAGTATGTTTATAACTCGTCCACGCTGGAACGGCTGAACGTATTTGTAGACACACTGGTAGACCCATATCTTGGAATAGCACATAGGACGTTTTAACCCATATACTCCCTTGGGATATTTTTTATTAAACTACGAGTAATCGCTATATTAAATAAAATTATAGGTTCCGTTGTTATATGTTGTTAATATTACAGATTTTGTTGTTATATTATCTATTATTTACCCCAAAACAGCAATGGCTAATGAGGGTGAAAGTCAAACCAATTATAGATGTTATTACAAGCTGCCTTTATGAAATACAAATACAAATAGTACGGACGTGCTTACCCAAAGAACTGCGGCTTTGGTCGCTCAATTGATTAAAACTTCATCAGCATTTATACAGTAATTTGCTATTACCGTTAGTTTGTTCTTTCTTATTAGATCTTGTTATTTATGAAGCCACTGGTTCTTAAACTGTTCCGTTATAGTAGATTAGTTATAGTAGTATCATTTGCAGCTTAGAATCTGAATTGGTAGTCCGACATTAGGCTACAAAAGGCATAATTTAAAATAAAAGTTAGTAAGTTTATGAACCATTTTGATCTTATAAAGGTTACGTTGCATTATCAGCCTTGTAATGTTCCCACTGCTGGAACTCAGGTCTCCTCTCTAGGAAATTGTATGAGTATTTATTACAAAAACATAGTGCATTAAATTGACTACCTACATATTTTATTTCAATAAATTGTTTACAAGACCACTCCGGTACCTCCTCTATGCAAAGCCTCGTAGGGCACATTTCTGAAGATACCCTAGAGGGGTCTCCCCAGAGCGTCACGGTGTATAACAGAATGTGATGAACCACATCTTCCTTGAGATCACTCACGATTTCAAAGTCCCTGAATTACTGTCCTTGCCTAAAAGTGACGTCTTCTTTCTAAGGCGGATTAACGTCTTTCATGATCACTTAGTGGTGCTTTTGGCTAAGCTAAGCTAATTCAGAGACCAGGTTGCACACATGATTCGTAAAAGTACAATGTATTTGTTAACTAAAACATATTTGTCGCATAATATCGACAAATATGTTCGTCTACTTGACTTGCTTTACAAGTTAATGTTTATACAATATCCCTGATGTTGGCTTGTCTTACCTCAACCTCTAATTCTTCTCACTGCTATCGATAGCGAGTATTCCTTCTACAGGTTGAACCAGTGATCAATTTTAGTTCATCTTCCCTTCTTATAAGTTACGGTTCATTTGTATTTTTGTTATCTTTAGGATCCCAGATCCTTTCTGGTTAAGAATACCTTGTTGCATTTACTTTGCCTATACTTCGCCTATAGTCAGCCCTACTCTACATAAAGTTTAAACAAATAAATAAATACTATTCTGTGATTGCGTCATTGGTGTCTCGCATCTTATGGCCTGTCCAGCGCCGTATTTGTTGATTTTAGCAAGAATATCTGTGAGCGTCGTTTTGGAGCGATCACTTGATTCTTATTTATCTTGCATTTTGCATACTTTTCACCATGGCTTAAGTTTACGTAACTAACAAATTGATGAAGCATTCTTTAATTTAATACGAATGATTCGTACAGATCTACTAAATTATAGAAAGCACGTACTGCGGGTTCTTTAATTTCTGGATGATGAGTCAAGTTCTTTTTAATCTTTGAGAAAGAAAGGTTAATTAATGATTATACATGCAACAAAAAATTATCAGCGGATTCTGAACACATAATTATTTTAAGTTAATTTGCAAATTCCATGTGTAAAAAACAATTAGTTGCGCGTTAAACAATTAGGTGTTAATAAGAATTAAGTACCTATATAGATATTATCAGAATGACGTATAAAATCTTGATACTACCAAACGGTTATATTGTAGCTATGTAATTATCCTATAACAGCCGGACCTTGATTATATGTCCGGATTCAGACGGAAGAAACGCCTGTGTGGATCACGCGGATGACACGGTATACATACGGTAGAGGTGTCGCTTGGGCGGAGCAACACCGTATTCTCTTGGAGATGATTAGCAGCCAAGACCTCTCGCGCCGGGTCCTGGTACAGGCCATGGTTATGCTAGTATATTATATTATCTGTGCCATGGTCCAGAGCAAAGAGGAATGGCAGGCGGTCGACACCTTCTCCGAAGCAGAAATGACGAGTCCAGAAAATCGCTGTGCTCTGGGTTTCCTGGCGTGATTACATCAGAAAATAAGATATCCGCAAGAGAACCAAGGTTACAGACCGAATAGTCCGAAGAATCGCCAAACTTAAGTGGCAGTGGGCATGAAAGGTTCTAGAGTGGGACTACGTGCCGGAAGACACGGCATTGAAAGGCCTAATAAAAGGTGGACCGATAACTTGGTGAGGGTCGCGGGAATCCGATGGATGCGAGACGCACAGTCAGCCGGTCGTCGTGACGACGCTTGGCGGAGTTTTTTGGCTGAAATTATGAATATGTTTAATGATTCTTTTCTGTTAGTTATCATTTTGCGACTGATTTGTTGCCGATAGTGCCTGGGCAGCCTATGACTAAAGGTCCTTATTTAGTTTCACAATTTCTGTCATAGTTTGTTTTTGTACGTTATTCCATTCATTTCTAAAACAAAAACGTGGTCGCATTTGATTGACTGTACTATTAGCAAAAAAACATAATTGTTCTAGAATAGGGTAATACTACCAGTAGACGGCCTATGCACGAGAATTTAAACTTGGATATTTAAAAATACTGAGCAAGTGCGAGTCGGACTCGCGCACTGAGGGTTTCGTACCAACTTACCCATGAAAACGATTTAATTCCCGAATCGAGTTTCGAAAATTTTTCCGACTTTTTCCTATATTTGTGCCATGAGATCTTGCTTCATGCCAAATTTCAGGATTCTAGGTCACCGGGAAGTACCTACCCTACGAATTTTGATTCCCTTGAGAATGTCGAAATATACTTTTTTTGTTGAATTTTGAGGAGCTAGAATAAAAGATTCTGCAAAAAACGGTGAATGCAGGATGTCAGAGCATCGGTGAGAAGAATGTTATCTCTATGCGGATCACCCGGGAAACATGGTGGACCATGGCTTGGGTGAAACACCGCTGCTTCCTTGCGGAAACGTTGGGCATTGGCGACCTATTAATTCATTAATTCGAGCAAAAAAACAGAGCTGACCGCGAGCAATGGGTAGTTCACCGTTCGGTCGTCTGATAAGGACCAAGCCGGTTCAACGGCGCGTTGTGTTTCACGCGTTCCACAAAAAGATGACAGCAACATTGACGGCACTAGTTAGAGCCGATGTCTGTCAGGGCTGCTTATATATAAGTATTATGCAGCAATTATATACCTATACATATTTTATGATATGTTAACGACTTATATTAATATTTTTGGTTTAGGTAATCATCATTATCCCTAGCCTTTTCCCAACTATATTGGGGTCGGCTTCCAGTCAAGCCGGATTTAGCTGAATACCAGTATTTTACGAGGAGCGGCAGCGTACCAGACCTCCACAACCCATAAACTGGGGTAACACGGTACTTCATGGCAAGACTGGAGTCAGGTTTACTGGCTTCTGACTATCCGTAACGAATGCCAAAGATCTATAAATGACAGCCGGGACCTACGGCTTGACGTGCTTTCCGAGGCACGAAGGAAACTCGGTATGTTAAGATGGTCACAAATCCACAGACCCAAGGTTGGTCTGTGGATTTGTGACCATCTTAACATAGCAAGCGTTGCTTAACCTTGAAGATCGACCCGTGCGGCTGTTATTATCTAGCCACAAGCTCCTTATACTTAATTATTATGCAGCAATTATTATATTATACGTATTTTATGACTATGTTAACTACTTACATTATTATTTTTGGTATAATTTAGAAATGTTGCCAAAATTTATTTTGTTGCAATCGCAAGTAAATATTCGTTTCGGAGATTTCACTGAAACATGCAAAGTATAAGTAATTTTCTCAAAAAAATCAGTTAGAAGGTGACACTTCACCATCAAAATTAAATTTGAAAAGGGGCGTGCAGGGACGACTACTGGTCGTTTAACCCTACAGGTGACACATCAAAAACAGTAGGTAGTATAAAAGTAGCGGGAACACCTCATCATACATTGTTATTTCTAGTTACGACATTGGTAAGTAGACTTCGTTTTATTGTCGACCAGTGCTGCAGTAATGATTAATTTTAACTTGCCTTGCCTAAGTCTAGCTTCTATGGTCTATCTCCGAAATTCTTCACCAAATTTAAATGGGACTGAGAGTACCTAAGAGTAAGATTCTTCCAAACACAAAAAAAAACCCGATTACCATTTCGTGAAAATATCGCTGCTCAAGATAACTTACCATGAAGATATCATTTGTGGAATTCGGTTTAAAATGCAAATTATGCATACAAAAATGGGTACATAGATATGGCTGTATCTCGTAAAGCCAATTCCAAAATAAAAACAAATGAATAACAGATTTTCAAACGAGAATAACATGCCTAGAATAAAAGTTCATTTGAATTTCTATTTGCAAGTCAATCTGAAGATATCACAGTTCAAAGTGTACAGTTTCATAAAACAACCAGTTCATTTAATTTAAGACGATATGAGAGCAGTGGTGACTCAGTGGTAACGGCTCCGACCGACCAGTTGTAGATCACAGGTACAATTAACAAACCCAGTCAGGAGCATTTCTTTCTGTAAATTATTTCATCACCATTGCTCTCAAAACGGTGAAGGAATACATTGTGAGGAAACCAGTATGTCCAAGAACCAAAAATTCGAAGACTGTAGCAAATCAATTTGAAAATAAATACTATAATGTGATATCGAATAATTCACACTGGGCCCTCGTGGTGGATTACGGCCCATTCCCTATTCTATTCTTCTAGACTGGAGCCCTGTTACCCAACAGAGGGAATCATTACAAGGCCGATAATGCTAATCATCATCATCTCAGCCCAAAGACGTCCACTGCTGGACATAGGCCTCCCCCAAGCGTCGCCACAGCGACCAGTCTAATAATGCTAATGAATGTAAGCTTTACGCAGGTGTACACCCAGCGTTATACTTGGTGTACGCCTGACAACGCGTCTATGAAGCTACGCGTCTGTGGGCAGTAGGCTTTAGAGTGGGGTACCAAATTTTTAGTTTACAAAGATCTATGGTTAATGGTAAACTTTTGTTACTTTCCAGATGGCCATGCTTCTCCCTCTCCTGCTGTTCACGTGCACCTGCGCTCTGGCCGTGGACGACAAAGTGCCGCCTTATGGAAAAATTAGAGATTCTATACAAAAAACTATGGAAATACTCAACGAAAATATTATGTAAGTAGGTGTCATGGGGGTAAAACATGACGGCGCGTAGTGTTCCACGCGTGTATCAAAGAGATGTCAGCAAAACGGTTGGGGCCCAGCAGGGTCGAAGCCTCTGACGCTATGGGTGAGCTTCCGAAAGGAAAACCCCTGGGACCCTGGAACGAGGGTCAAGAAGGAACGGGGAGGGTTAAGTCAAGCCTAAGGCCTACTGGGGCTATGGAATCGCTTCCGAAAGGAAAACTGATAGTCTTACTGCCAATTTCTTCACCAAACGTAACAACCAAAATAACAGCCAAAGTAACGTCATAAAGTAATAACAACGGTTAAATTCGTTTCTTTACAATTTTAACTGTTAGTTTTGTCCTTAACTTTAACTGCTCATTGAAAGGCTGTTAAATCCAAAGTCACTGTCATTTTGACAAAATTGTATAGGTTTCACTGCGTTTATCCCTACATTTTATTTTAGTCGACTTTTAATTTGGCTGTCACTTGGATGAAAATATTGACAAGATGACAGTTGCTATTGACAACAATAATGGTTAAGGAAAAGTTATAACTTTAGTTTTAGTTTTACCTTTTTTGAAGAAATTGGCCGTTAATTGTCAGTTTGATATAGATCTGGGTTTGTATAGTTCGAGGCCACGACTAAGAAATAAAAAGAATTTATTTGTGCCAAATATGACGTATACCATAAAAATAAATAATAACACAAACAAAACAATAACATTTTGGGAAGGGGTTAGAATCGTTCAACCAGCGCGGCAGCGGTTGAACGAAAGAGAACCCTGGGACCCTGGCATTAAGGTAAAGAAGGAACAGTAGTGGATTTTAGTCAGTAGAAGTCTGACACGCCCTCCCTCTCCGCCTAGAGCGGGAGAAGTAGTTCTGTTGATTTCCCACCTTAAAAAAGGTGGAATATATTATTATGTTTTTGTATTTAATTCTTGATTTCTTAGATCCATGGACGGCAACATACCGTTAATGGATGACCCGAGGCGCCACTATGCCCAGATTTTGAGTGTAGCCTATGCTCAGGCAATTGAGAAGTCCGCTTGTTCGTAAGTATTGTCAACGACAAAGAGATTTAAAGAGTTATACATTATTTATCGAATGTCTTTGGTCAATACCAATCATTTATTTGTATTATAATTGTTAATTAAAACGGTACTTGACCACTTACATTAATTAACATAGATTTGTAAAAATAGAATATTTGCCAACATAAATCTGATGTGAGAAAGGGATAGCTATTATTATATATTATTTCTATATAACTCTCTTTGTCTAATAATATAACGCAATTATGTTGCGATTGATTGGGCCATTTACGCCCTCTGAGGCTACGAAGTAAATGCAGTACCTACCTACGCTTTAACGCCCACTACGGGAGACGGCTAATCATTAAAGCTTGTTACATTCGCATTCTAATGTAATCCGAGTACAACGTGATTTGTATTCTGTAAAAAGTAAATAATGTCTAAACGTGACTCAAGCGCTGAACAACTAAGTCAAAGTCAAAGTCTAGCTACTAACTGCCAATTTCTTCACCAAACGTAACAGCCAAAGTAACGTCATAAAGTAATAATAACGGTTAAATTCGTTTCTTTACAATTTTAACTGTTAGTTTTCTCCTTAACTTTAAATGCTCATTGAAAGGCTGTTAAATCCAAAGTCACTGTCATTTTGACAAAATTGTATAGGTTTCACTGCGTTTATAGGGATAAACGCAGTGAAACCTTTACAATTTAGAAACATTTTATTTTAGTCGACTTTTAATTTAGCTGTCACTTGGATGAAAACATTGACAAGATGACAGTTGCTATTGACAACAGTAATGGTCAAGGAAAAGTTATATATTACTTTAGTTTTAGTTTTATCTTTTTTGAAGAAATTGGCCGAGTCTGCTGAACAACTAAGTCAAAGTCAAAGTCTAACTAGCGCGCATCATTTTTTTTAAGTGTCTGATAGACCTTTATTTTAGCCAAGTAATGCACTAAAAAAGTTCAGAGAAAGAGAGAGTGGGATCTAGTTAGAGTCATGGAGTCAGAATGAAGTGAATTTTAAGGCAATAATTTGACTCTTCTTCTTTTTCCTGTCCTTATCCCATATTACTTGTGGTCAGCGCAACACGTTTTCTTCTTCCATTCTGTCCTATCGTCCGTCAAACTATCACTAACTCCCTTTTCTTTCATATCGGTCCTTACACAATCCATCCATCTAAGGCAATAATTTGACTAAGTTTATAAAATAATAACACTCATCATCTACCTAGCCTTTTCCCAACTGTATTGGGGTCGGCTTCCAGTCAAGCCGGATATAGCTGAATACCTACCAGTATCTTACGAGGAGCGGCTGCCTACCAGACCTCCACAACCCATTAACTGGGGTAACACGGTACTTCATAGCAAGACTGCTGGAGTCAGATTTGCTGGCTTCTGACCATCCGTAACGACTGCCAAAGATTTACAAATGACAGCCGGAACCTACGGCTTAACGTGCTTTCCGAGGCACGGAGGAAACTCGTTATGTTAAGATGGTCACCCATCCACAGACCAACCTTGGCAAGCGTTGCTTAACCTTGAAGATCGACCCGTGCGGCTGTTATTATCTAGCCACAAGCTCCTCATTTTTTTTAACTGTCATATAGAGCTTCATTTTAGCCAAGTAATGCATTAAAAAAGTTTGGACTCTTCTTCTTTTTCCTGCCCTTATCCTATATTTCTTGGGGTCGCGCAACACGTTTTCTTCTTCCATTCTGTTCTATCGTCCGTCACCTGAACCTTGAAGATCGACCTGTGTGGCTGTTATTATCTAGCCACGAGCTCCTCACACTAATGTGCATTATTATATTTATTATATCCATTCTAAGGTTGTCTGTAAGAGTCAGAGTCATATAAAATTCGCATAATAAGGGATTGCTCTGTGCGATACGATCGCCCGTTATACACTTAGATTTTGTAAATGTTTATATCCTGTCCTCATTGTGAGCTGGTGTACAATAAATAAAAAAAAAACAAAATAAACTAGAAATATTGAATACAGCGCCATCTAGCGAGATCACAACCACGCTCTGACTAAAAAAAAACTTTAACTTGTATTTTTTCAGGGAGGACTCGTATTACAGTTATTATCAAAGGCATCTTAATAAAACAATAGATATAGGAATCTCAAATCCAATTGGCGTAGTAAAAGGAACAAAGTGGTTGATATCTGAAATCAATAAAAACATTGATGAGGTAAGTACATCTTATAGAATAGAATAAACTTTTCTTCCAACTATGCTTTAATTTCATTATAATCACACTAAAAACTCAGTACAAAGCGAATCTTTATTGCTCTAGAGCAATAAAAATGTATGAAATTTCATTATTGCACAGTTTTTTTTTTAATCGCACCAAAAGGCACCAATCTCAATGAATTAGCTCTATTCAGCCAGCCGATATCAATTGAATACTTTTTTTTATGTAGGTACCTACCAAATATTCGTTTCTATCCTACTTGTTCCAAAAAAAAAAATGATTGCTGCTAACTCTGATTTAAAAATGAAAGAAATTTAAAAAAGTGATTTGGCTGGAACTTTAATAATTTTGTTTTGACAATATTGTTAGAAACGATAAAGTGTGATACTATTTGATTTTGAGTGCTTCGGCTTCGAATTAAAATGGAATCATCTAGCGACAAATTAACTCCGGAAAACATTCTAAATGAAGCCGACAGTGTTATAGAAACTTCTATTTTAACTGTTTGATATGAGTTTCTTTTATCTACTATTCCTATAGGTAATAGTTGAAAGAAAAGCAGATTATGCACCTCGCCTTAAGTAATTTGTTATTGCCCTCGTGCCTGTTAGATTATAGTCCTAGGCGTAAATTGGATCATGTTAAGAACTGATGGTATGGACTCTGTTTTAAGTATTTAATTGAACTCACAGATACACATTTTCAGAGTTCCGTATCAAAAGGAAAAACGGAACCCTTATAGGATTTCATTGTTGTCTGTCTGTCTGTTTTTATAGTCTACTAAAGTTTATTTTATATTTTCAGGTGTTGAAACTAATAAAACCGTATGGTCGTACATTAAGCCGAGAAGCTGATAAAAAGATCTATGACAGAATAAGAAAGGACAAGAAATTAGAAAGAGCTGAAATGGTTTTTCTTACAGTAGGCTTAGCTGCCCTAGAACTAAATAAAATGCATACAGATTATTTTGGCCCGCGCTCTAAGAATCTTAGTGTTAACAAATTTGTGATTACTGGAGCGAGGAAACTTAGAAAATTCGTAATGGCGATAACCGACTATACTACAGTTATGTACGCATTACCTAGATGCTAAGAATTTTGTTATATTGGAGAACTATCTTCTTCTTGTTCCACCTGGCGTTAAGCTATTAATATTGGAGAACTATCGTCAGTTTTTTATACCCTGAGACTAAATTGACACAAGTAATGTTAAATTTACGTAAAGTATAGGAATGACGCCAGTTCTTTTGTGTTGAAATATCATTTTAGTCTCAGGGTTTAAAAAACAGATGATAATACTTTTCTTGCAATTTGGTTCGCGATAAGTTTTTATAAATACTTTAATACTTCTTTAACCGTATTTCAGGGGTTATTTTGAAAACCTAATAATGATAGTCTTTAATTATTTATTTTGGTTACATGCTGTGCCAAGTTTAAACCTTACAAGTATTTACCCAAGAAATTAGAATCTTCCTTGCATTCTTTTACACCCGTTCAATTGTTATATTGTTGTAGCTTTGAAAAATAAATGAAAACACTTTTTATTATTTATTTATGTTACTATTTATCTTCCCAATGTTCAAGTAAATTTGCACACAGAACATAATATTGCATTTTTACGAAATTTCTCCTTGTCACCCGTTAAAGGTTGAATTTCCAAAAACTCCTTAATGCGTCATAAACTCATAAATCACCCTATTGTAAAATTTTTCGTTCTTAGAATTGTTTCTCAATAGTTAAAAACCTCACATAGTGTTGATTACGAACTCCTCCGTTTTTTATGGACAATAATTAGGTAGATTAGTATTTAGCTTTACAATCTTAATATTAATTTTTTTTTATGCACCTGCCATGCTTTTTCTTCACCACCTTTGGTTGACTGGTAGAGAATGCCTAAGGTCCGCCTTTGTACCATTATGTTGCATGAAGTTTAAACAAATAAATAAAAGGTCGTAGGCCATGTTTTATACTCTTAAGTGATAAGGAGGGCATTTCTCAAGAAAATATAGCAAAACAACGTTTGAGGGGTCAGCTATATAATAAGTATATAGATAGGACATAGTCAAAAGGCCCTTCCAGACAATTTCAAAGATCGGGCGTCAATGTGGTGCTCATGATGTAAAATACGCCTTTATCCTCTTCTTGCAAAACCTATAGTTATTTCTATTGAGAAATAAAACTCATTGGAGTTACCTACACCTAGATGTATAAACTAGATGAGAGAACGTTGTGTATCACTTTATCCTTTAATTACTCAGATACCCGCGAAACGAGACACAATAGTAAATCAATAACAGCGCGGTCTCATAGGACCGGTTGGGGATTCAAACGTTAAATAAAATATGTTTTTTGAATACCGTTTTATGAATTAATTGTGTGTTTTATTTAATTAGCATAAAGCATAGCATAATCAGTCTTATAAAGTTCCCACTGCTGGGACTCAGGCCCCCTCTTTGGGAGGAGGAATGGGCCATAATCCACCACGCGGGCCCAGTGTGGATGTCACATATCTTCGAATTTTTGGTTCTAGGACATGCCGGTTTCCTCACGATGTTTTACTTGGGGTCTGTTTCACAATGCCCAGGTAGGCACTACTCACTGACTAAATTCAAAAATGGAACAGAATTTGTATGAAATTATCTGCCAAGTAAGATACTCGAAACTTAATCATAGGTGGTGAAACAGGCCCTTATTCAAATGTAATAATACTAATAATATGCTACCTAAAGTTATAAGTAAAGGGGCATCAAAATGATTATTAGGCACCATTATATTGTTATAGAACCTAGCACCGCTTTGTCGTTTAGTGCCCTTAAGTTAGTCACGCGATTTTACCGCCTAGCAATAATTGGGGCCGTTGGCACCTAAAACATGTTATTGACACTAACTTGGTGTCAAGGTATTTTACTAAGTAAAGTCGTTAATTTTCCATTTGAAAGACCAATTAAGAGTAGGTATAACAAAGGAGTGGAATTCTCTGCCGGAGTCTGTGTTTCCTGATAGCTATAATCTGAAGGAATTTATTTCAAGAGTAGGATAGGTTACTTTTAGGCAAGCGTGCTCTATAGTAGAACACATCATTGCTTATCATTAGTTAGATGAGATAGTGGTGAAACACAGGCCCATAATTGAATAAAATAAAATTGGCGATCAACTAGTTAGTATCTGACAATGCCCTGCTTTGGAGTGGCCTCGTCGTAGTGGAAGGTGCAGCGTTGAAAGACTGGCCTGATGAGGATCACAGCCCACAGGAAGCCGATAGATGCGGGACGCACAAGACTGGTCGTTGTAAACCTTTGTCCAGCTGCGGACGACTTTCGGTGTAAATGATGATTTACACCGATGATTTTTTTGGACAACGTCACGCCTGATTTGCCAGAAAAATTGAGGGGGCGGCGATTTCAAGTAGTCGAGGAGTTATAGACTCCAGCCCGAATCACAATGCGATTATGCGATACAATAGATATACTTGAGAATGATTGTACTATCAAAATTACTACTAAGCTCTTAATAAACTAGTACGCCTCACCATCAACGACTGCATCACTGCTTACCATCAGGTGGATTCGCAGTCAAGCACGAGTATAAGTTACAAGAAAAGAAGTTTACTTATCAAGTTCACATTAAATCAATCTTTTTTTAAACAGCCAGATGATAAAGTGTGCCTCACTATCAACGATTGCATCACTGCTTACCATCAGGTGGGATCGCAGTCAAGCACGAGTACCTATAAGTTACAAGAAAAGAAGTTTATTTATCAATTTCATAATAATTCAATCTGTTTTTAAAACTGCTGTTTGATAAAAAATGCAGAACAAAAGGTTCTTTTGTAAGCTACTCGTAATTTGAGGATGCCATTCTTTTTTGTTCAGTAGTTGATCTTTTTCAAATTAAATGGCTGTTCAATTTTATTTCAGCGAAACCTGCCTTTGTTTTAAGCTTTTTGTTCACTTATTAAACTGCCTTTTAGTTATTTATGATTTTATTTTCAGCTTTCGTGAAGTTTTTCTTTTCAGTGATTTTGTAAAGCATTCATATTTTATGATATGGTACAAAAGATGGGACGGTTGCTTATCTGTGTGTCACGGATTTGATTCCCGCACGGAGCAAATATGGTATGTGGATGTAATATGGCATAGAGATAGTTGTTCCGGGTCTGAGTGTCTTCTGTATATGAGTTTACATGTTTGTGAACGCCTACGATACAGGAGTAATCCCTAAAAAAAAACCCGGAGCCCCAAAGGCTAATGAATCCTATCAGGACCATATCCGGTGAGGACCTGCGTGATGACGCCGAGACACCCTTCCAGCCAGTCGTCAAAGAGTGGACTAACCGCCATGTTAATGCGTGCCCAGAACCTTAGTATATAACAAGCCCTTAGCGCTATCTACACGGTAGATACTAATTAGCCAATAGCCAGTAATCATCCCATTCCCAAGCAAGACCTCTGATTCAACTCATCATAACGAATGAAAGCATAACAGCGTGAAACCTTCAAATAACAACCGGAAATGGCACATACGACGGCGCGCAGTAGACGATTACTTCCGGCGGCGTCTCGACGCTCCGCCAATTAGATCATCTGTAGCCGAGTCTTATGTCAATGAAAAAATAAGCAAATGTATTGAAATTAAATTTTTTGTAGACTGCATATTAATAATAGTCCAGTCATTATAGTACTTTCACCTCGGAATACGAGATACCCAGCTGTAAGTCTGTAAATACTTGTATATTGACACCCTAAAAGTTGTCTCAAAACCTACATATGGTAGGGTGAACGCAACTATGAAATTTCAAGGTCAAAGGGCCCAAAAATCGTTTTTTTGCGCTTTTTTGTAAATATCTCATTTCCTGTAGGTTTTTTGCTATTTGTATATTCAACAATATTGTAGAATATAAAATTTTCTACAATTTTTGTACAGAAAACTTTTTCCTACGGTGAACCGTTTTCGAGATAGAGGGCGGAGAGCGCACGGTCACAGCATCTCTTCAGGTCAACTGGTTCCTCCGGTCGAAAACGCGCCATATAAGTTGATACTATCGATAAATCAATGATTATAAATATTTGTCAATTTTTATTAATTATTATATTATATTTTATGATTTTTTTCCTAACCTATCCACTTTTTATTCAGTATTCATTTATTTAACAACACTTACCTGGCGTGTCAGACGTTTACTGACTAAAGCCCACTCCTGTTCTTTCTTTGCCTTTGTTCTAGGGCCCCAGTCAGTGTACCCTTTCACATACCCCATGGCCCCAGTGGATTTCGACCCTGCTGGGCCCCTACGATTTTCTGAAATGTTCTTGAAGTACGCATAGATCATTACGCGTCGTCGACGACTTGAGCGCAATCCGGATGGTAATTGGACGACAGGACGGC
Organism: Mythimna separata; assembly: GCA_030763345.1. Taxonomy (NCBI): domain Eukaryota; kingdom Metazoa; phylum Arthropoda; class Insecta; order Lepidoptera; family Noctuidae; genus Mythimna; species Mythimna separata. The sequence goes on along the minus strand of CM061173.1, from coordinate 4,311,955 downwards.
GATCTACGCATTGCTCGCCGTCCGCCGTCGCCAGCATGGGCTTGTGAACGGATGTACGATGGAAAGGAGCAGTGCGTACTGAACTGAACTCACTTACGGAGAATAATTAGTTTCTCTTACTATGCTATGCTTTTTTTAACTTAAATATAGACTCTATCTTTCTTTAATTTTCAAAGTAAATAACTAGGGTATGTCATTCATTAATAGAAATTGTAGCAAGAACCTATTTTGGGCACGTAGGAAAATTGATTACTGTTAACAATAATTTAAAAAATTAGTTTCTTGTTTTGAACTTGTATGGATATAATTTTTTTGGTGGCTGGTTTTAATAAAGTAGTATACCATTTTGCAATCTTGATTAGTTGCACCAATTTTTAAAAAACTTGCCATAGTAGTGTTCATACTTTTTTTTACACCAGGACAAGCTAAAGTTGGCTAAAAGTAAAAATCTTCAATAAATTTGGGTAATCACATAAGTTTCATTCATTTTTGTGAAAAATCTAGAGGAATTCTGGATCTTTTAAGAATAGCAGTAGATAGCAGTTTTATTCACAAAAAATATATATAATATATATATATATTATTATATTATATTATTATTATTACTTAAAAAATAATTGTGTGATATTTTTTTTTTGTATTTTTCTCCGAATAGTCACGACTATTCAGACAAATATTTACAGACTTACAGCTGGGTATCTCGAATTCCGAGATTCTTACCTTAAATAAGCTTAAATGACTGGACTATAAAGAAGAAAGTTTTACTGGACTTCAGCAGTGCTTTTAATTCAGTTGATTTTGACATCCTCTTAGGTATCCTATCCTCTCTTAATGTATCTCCTTCCGCGATTGCATGGTTTGATTCCTATCTTCGGGGTCGCTCGCAGTCGGTTCGCTCAGGAGAGGCTTCCTCTGACTGGTGCGACCTTGCTGTGGGTGTTCCTCAGGGTGGCGTCCTTTCTCCTCTTCTTTTCTCTGTTTTTATTAACGCTATCACTAAAGTTTTATGTTCACACTTCCATCTCTATGCAGACGACTTGCAGCTTTATCGCCACTTTAAGCCTGAAGAGCTCACTAGCACTATTGAAGCCATCAATAATGATCTCAAAAATGTCTGTCAATGGGCTAAAAGTTATGGACTACTAGTAAATCCAACTAAGTCACAAGTTCTCATTATTGGTGGCAGATACTTTAGAAATTTGCTGAATAACCAGTCTCTCCCACCTGTTTTGTACGACGCTGTTCCTATAGCCTTCTCTAAAAAAGTGAAAAACTTAGGTGTTTTCCTAGATTGTAACTTTTCTTGGAATGTCCACATTGCGGAAGTAAGCAGGAGGGTGTTTTGCTCATTTCAGTCTCTCAAACGTCTCCAGAAGTTCCTGCCTTTCTCAACTAAAGTTACTCTTGCTCAGCCTCTACTTCTACCTCTTCTAGACTATGCTGATGTCTGCTTCCTTGATGCGTCTGAGGAACTTCTTGACAAGCTGGAGCGTCTGCAGAATTTGTGTATCCGCTTCGTTTTTGGCCTTCAAAGGTACGACCATGTGTCGGAATTTCGACGACAACTGAAGTGGCTACCTATTCGGCAACGTCGGGATTGTCACACTCTTTCTTTTCTCTTCTCTGTTCTTCATAATCCCAACTTCCCCTTGTATCTTAAGGAACGCTTTGAGTATCTTGTTCCGAGAGGAAAACCTTGTCGCTCATCATCCTCCCTTCTCCTTCGTTTTCCTTCCCACTCCTCCAGTCGTTACACTGGATCTTTCACTGTCCGAGCTGTGCGCCTATGGAATTCTCTTCCACACACTATACGGGCTAGCCCCTCGTTGGATGTCTTCAAAGGGAGAATTAAGGAACATTTCCTGTCAACATGACCCATGTATATATGTATGTATATGTTTTGTATATTGTATATAGTATTATTATGTATTTTGTGTAGTTTATTTTTAGTTTTAAGCATAATAATGGCTGCTTAAGTTTGTTGTGCACTATTATGTGTTATCCTCATCAACAAAATTTTCTTTTAACGTATTTTAATAAGGTTTGCTGTAAGAAAACCCAATTGTGGGTTAAGCTCGCCTATGTACATCGCCTGTCCTACTTTTAATGTATGTAATTATCTGTGTACAATAAAGAATAAAGAGTAAAGAAGAAAATATTTACGGTAGATGTGTTTATTTTAAGTTTTTTTTTTCCAGGTGATAGTCCAGTGATGGCCCAGTGAGAGCAGTGGTGGCCCAGTGGTAACTGCCCCGACTTGCAAGTTGTAGGTCGCGGGTTCAAAACCAGTCAGGCGCATTACTTTGTGTAATTTATTTCATAACCTCTGTTCTCAAAAACTGTGAAGGAAAACATCGTGAGGGAACCGGCATGTCCTAGAACCAAAAATTTGAAGATGTGTGATGTCCGCCGATCCGCACTGGGCCCGCGTGGTGGATTATGGCCCATTCCCTCTCCTAGAGAGGAGGCCTGAGTCCCAGCAGTGGGAACATTATAAGGCCGATAATGCTAAAAAAAATGCTAAGGTGATAGTCGTGGTAATGTGATGGATGCGAGACGTACAAAACAACCCGTGCCCGAACGCGTCACAACTAACGAGTTGTGACGCGTTCTTTCCGTCTTATTATAATTTGGGCATCTTCAAGGGTAAAGTAAATAGGTTCATAATAAACTAGTGCACCTCACCATCGACGATTGCATCACTGCTTACCATCAGATGGAAGTCGTGGAACCGCACTCAAGCACTACGAGACGGGTGTTAGGTATGTCTGGTTTAGGCAACTGTCTGAAAGTGTTCTATAATTATGCTCAAAACACGGGTTGTTTTTTGTAGTTCTTATGTAACACCATAGATAGTCAGAAACCAGTAAATCTGACTCCATTCTCGCCATGAAGTACCGTGTGACCCCAGTTAATGGGTTGTGGAGGCCTGGTAGGCAGCCCCTCCTCGTAAAATACTGGTATTCAGCTAAATCCGGCTTGACTGGAAGCCGACCCCAATATAGTTGGGAAAAGACTAGGTAGATGATGATGATGTAACACCATACATGTCGCTACAGGTATATGTGTATTTTGACAATACACACTACCACGACACACTACACAACTACCCGACTACGTAAGAAGAGGGCTTATGTTTTTGAGTGTGTTTGTTGTAAGTATATTTCTTTGGTATATTATTAATAAATAATAAATAAAATAAGATAAGAAAGAAAATAAAATATAAAATAAGTCATTTTAGGCACTAACAACATAAAAAATCGTGACCGTCATGTAAAGGGCTTTATAAGACAGTTTTAAAAGTACCACTCACTAAAATAGACGAAATAAAAAAAAATACAGTGTCAAAATAAAACTAAAAAGTTCGAAACAATCTGATGCAGTTGATATCGTCAAATCTATGATTGAACTAAAATTAATTCCACCAACTGCATCAGACTGCTCAGTGACATGTTAACTCACATGTTTTACGTATTTTAGTCGTTTTTGCAGTCTGGTTTAAGAGACTGCCAATTTCATTGAATATTTTGAAAATAGTGTATCAGGGGTGACCCCGACTTACGAGTTAGTCACATTAGTTTGTGTAATTAATTTCATCATCACTGCTCTCAAAACGGTGCAGGAAAACATTAAAAATTCGAAGACAAATGTGACATACACTGATTTGCATTGGGCCCGCATTGTGGATTACGGTCAGTTCCCACTCAGAGAGAGGAGGTATGAGTCCCAGTAGTGGGAACTTTATAAACGCTGAGTATGTATGTATGGTGTAAAAGGGTTCTATTTCAGGCTGTTTGTAAGTAAAATAGACGGTAGACACTTGAAGAAAAATAGGTAGATAGCTGCAGTTATAAGGAAACCAACACAACCAGTCAAACAACGGTATTTAATGAATATAATATTTTATTTTAAGACACACAAAAATCCATAAAACAGAAAGAAAAGAAATTTTTCTTTTTAAAAAAATGCATGTAAGTAGGTATATCGCACGATAGTTATAGTTTAGTTGTTATTTTGTAATCAAACAGACACTGAGACAATGAGATATTAGATCTAATAGGAATTTAACCTTTATGGTCAACTATAAAAGTTAAATTCCTTACTAGTCCTGATTTGAGCTACTTGAATACTGACAAATGCTTGCACTGACTGGACAGGTTCACTCAAATCTGTGTGGTTCTTTCATCAAAAGACCATCTTACACACCAATGTGCATGGTTCTCATATGCTGTATTGATTCTAAAAACGACTTTGTTCCCTGAGTTTCTTTCGGGGTTTCTTCTTAGGGTAGTCAGCTTGAAAAACTGGCCTTATCTAGTTTAAATTGTTATAAAACTGGACGCGTAAAAGGACTATTTCCCAAATAAATATTGTTTATCGTTTGAAACTGTTAATTTCGTGAGATACACCTACCCACCTCTGTTGTAGTTAAGTTAGCAAGTAAAGCTGTACAATACTTTGTAAAGATCCGTTAGCGCCTTCACGTTTTTTTCAAGTTTTTCCGCTCCAGTTATAACAAAGTTGTGGGCCTTTAGTTTATCCGACTCCGGACCATAATACAAGTCATGGTTTTTCTTAAATTCAGTTGCAACTTTAGTAGCAGCTACATATACATCTAATGAAAATTTGTACTTTTCAAGATCTTTATTAACTTTGTCATCGATAACTTTATCAACGTCCGCATTGCTTGCATCCGGAGCTTTAGTATTGACTGAATCTTGTACCAGTTGCACAAGCTTGAAATAAATAAATAAAAAATTAGTGCATTTTAATATTTTCTTCTTTCCACAACTTAGCTCATCACACTAACATTTGTCCTGGGTGGGAATCGAACCCACAATGTCTGGCATACTAGTCAGGGACACTAATCACTAGACCAATAGGTCTGTCATCAATTATCAAATAATGATCCTGTATCTGTAACATGCACAACACCACAAGTAAAAGGCTTATTACACCACTCTACGAACGGTCTTAGTCTAGGTCGCGTAGTGTAATAAGGGTAAGATGGTCTTACTACTCGGTAGACTGGGTTGTTCCCGTTCGTCCACACCCCGTCATCTCACGTCTAGTCTAAGAGTTAATAAAAAGAAAATATGATGATAGTATTTCCTTATATAATACTATCGTTGAGTCTACCACTCAACGACAGTCTACGTAGACCGGTCGTAAAAACGGGTGGTGTAATAGGCCTTTAACTATAAGAAGATGCCACCGTACAAGACCAATAACACAAGATCAATATAGCATCTAGTTACTTGTGGAACGTTCAGTTATGAATATAAACATCATTTAGAGAATGATGTAATTTCCTTTTAATTGATCATAATGCAAAGTAATTTCTGGATAGACCAGTGCAAAGATATGAAAGGCAGATCAGATAGTCTTCTTATGTTAATTAGACTGTATTTTATTAACTATTGTGTCCCACAGCTGGGTAAAGCCGTAAAGGCTTCCTTTTCTCTTTCCAAACCTTTCTGTCTTATGCGATCCCTGGGTAAGTTTAACCCGTGAAGAAAATCAGATCGCCATAGCACCTTCGCCGTGGTCGAAATTGACGGCGAGATCTCTTCAGGCGTCTAATGACGTTTGATAATTTTAACGACATTATTTCTTATCTCACCTCTTTGATGGCCTTAACGACGTCTTCAAGCAAATTTTTAGCTTCCTTGACCACCTTCTTGGGCTTATCAAGAGCAAAAACTGATGATTTGTCAATATGTTTCTGGTAATCCTTGAAATAGTCATGAGCTCTGGAAGAAACACAGACATTGGATTTGAGAAGAACGCTTTTGAGGTGTCATTAATTCATGAATCCCCGACCGGTCCTATGAGACCGCGCTGTTATTGTTTTACTATTATGTCTCGTTTTGCGGGTATGTGATAGGTTAAGGTTCCAAATACACAACTGCAATATAAAATCTACGAGCTCGCATGACGCATCACAAGAACTTGCGAATTAATTCGCATCGCACATTGCGTCCACCGAAGGCGCGGGCTTGCGGACGGCGAGCACTGGGTAGCTCGCCGTCCGGCAGTTCGTTAATAACCCGGACCGAGCCTACTCGTCAACGTCACTTGAAAAAAAAAACATTTTGTGGTCATCTGAAGCGATGCTGCCGCACGAAGCCGCTGGCAGTGACAGTTCAAACATTGAGTCAATTAAGTAAATTTCACTTTTCATATTTGGGGGTAATGCGGAAAGTAAAATAAAGCCTTTTCAACGGAGGTATGTGGCTCCGATGAAAAGGGAGATCCCCCGACCAGACGGGTGTTATGTCTGGTGGGCGATAGATGATTTCGGGCTGTTCTTTATGTTCTAATCGCGCGGAGAACTTTACTTGATGCAGGATTCGTTCTCCTGTGGCGTCATAGATGGCGCTACATATGTAATAACTTATTTTTGAGGAAAGTACTTACAAACAGCTCAGCTCGCTGACAGCCTCGTCGTGAATAACGAATACGATCTCAGCGTAGTGGCGTTTGGGGTCGTCGAGGAGCGGGACGTCTTTATCCATGGACCTTGTGCAACGAAAGTAACAAAGATTAGCAATTAGAGTTTAGAGATACGAGAATCCAGCCCACGGTTGAGCTATACAATGTGGATATAACAATACGACAATAAATGAAAACACTGGCAAAACTTATCATTGTCAAATGTCATCATCAGTGGCATAATTTCAGCTGTCCCGTACATTTTGTCGACTTATGCAATCGTAAATGAGCTGATTTTTTTTTCGCGATTTCAGGGTTCGTCCCATTTTTTTTAATCATTTTATGTGAAAGTTATTCATAATGATGAGTATTGCCAGTGTTTTTATTTATTGTCGTATTGTCATATCCACATTGCATATATGGTCTCCGACAAATAATAATTACCTACTTGTTCTAATTTTCTACGAATCAACTCAGAAACAGATTAAAACGTAATTATTAGTCGAGCACCCAATCTGACAATTTTATCCTATTCACCTTGATACTTTCGTCAGATATAACATGTTCAATGTTTCACATACCCGCTGTAAGTTATATCTATACATATACTCGTATGTATAATAATACGTAGGAAAGTCAAAACTGTATATTGAATATTTTTAAAAGAATACTTGGGACAACAATCCCTAGTATCGTAGCCAAAAATGTAGTTTTTAGATTTTTTGTCTGTATGTATGTCCGGGTTAAACTCAAAAAGTACTGCATGGATTTACTTCAAATTTCGCATGAATATTACTAAGAGGTCGGGTCAACATATAAGTCAACATATACAAAATATCACGCTATCGTCTAAGGGGGAGGAGCTGTGAGCTGTAGAGCCTCACGCTGACGATCAGCAGTAGGTCGCGTGCAGCAGATAATCTTCAATACATTACAAATACTTACAATACATTATCTTCTAGTAATTTGGAGGCATCCTTTAAAGTGTCCAACATGTCTACATAGGGCGGCACTTCGTCAGCAGTGCCTAGTGCGCAAGCGCAGGCGAACAGCAGGAGTTGAACAAACATGGTTATCTGAAAAATTAAATAAGTTTACTAACGTAAATTCATGATTCAGAACTTCTCTAGATTCTGTAACTGGATGTGGATAGTGGAACAGTAACAGTAGCATAGATTTTAATGTCAAGATCGAGGACAAGGACTTAACCATTAAATGGACAGCCGACAATCCACCACACCACACTCACACATACACACTTTGTTTTTGGTTGACGAAAGAGAACTCAGGGACGTCGGAGTTAGGGCAAGGAAGGAACAGGGAATGGGTTTTAGTCAGCAGAAGTCTGACACACCCTCCCGCTCCACCTAGAGCGGGAGAAGTTATTTTGATGATCTTGAAATAAAAAATATTAACCACTGCGCCAATCATTCGCCAACCACGCGCCAACGGCGTCTGGTTGATGTAGTAGTCTATACGCAGAACAATTAATTATTAGTAAGGCCTCAAAAATTTCTCACAAATTAAAAATTTACTCTCTCTCTGTAATCGTGCTACTCGTGTTCGTGGTTGAGGGTCGTGATTTAGACTCGCTAGCACCCTCACAAAAAGCTCTATCGTCCAATGGGGGCCGTACCACTCCCATTGGGAATCTGTGCTTTACTTCGACTGACCGAGGAGTGCTGGATGATCAGTTATCGTTTCTCATGGATGCTATGTATCATCATCATCATCATCGGCCGAGCTTTTTCCCAACTATATTGGGGTCGGCTTCCAGTCAAGCCGGATTTAGCTGAATACCAGTATTTTACGAGGAGCGGCTGCCTACCAGACCTCTACAACCGGGGTGACACGGTACTTCATGGCAAGACTGGAGTCAGATTTACTGGCTTCTGACTATCCGTAACCGACTGCCAAAGATCTACAAATAACAGTCGGGACCTACAGCTCAACGTACTTTCTGAGGCACGGAGGAAACTCGTTATGTTAAGATGGTCACCCGTCCACAGACCAACCTTTTCCCTTAACCTTGAAGACCGACCTGTGCAGCTGTTATTATCTAGCCACTTCCTACGCTATTATGCTACGTATATTAAAGTAAAAAGGCAGTACTCACCTTGGCAGAAGAAATCACAATTAATTTTGAATAATTTCTCCTGCATTTTATACTGCTCTTGATTTGTTACGTATCATGGATGAATACATAATTTAATTTTACGCAAAATTGTTTATGGAAGAGATAGTATTATTAAATGGAAAACAAACAGTTTTTTAATTAAGGAGAACGAATTCGAAACAATATAGAGCGTTATCATTTTATTATTCGGAGTATTTTAATGGGTGTACAGTCTCAGAGTTTTTTCATAACGAAGATAAGTTTTCTGATGCGGCCCGCAAGTTTGTGTAAGTGAGGTTTGAATGATAGATGTTCATCGATTGTGATACCTAAATATCTAAGAGAAGGAACGCGTTCTATAGGTGTACAAGAACAGTTTGCGAGAGTTCAGGTGGTTGATGCATGTATGGAACTTAAGTCTTAAGTGACGGGAGGGACTGGAAGCTATAGTTTTGGAAAAAGTGATGAGCTTAGTTTTCTGTATGTTAAGTGTAAGCAAGTTTCTACTGAGGATCTCAGAGATAGAAAGCAGACTTTGTTCACCAAACTTGTACACGTGCTCCCATGCTTTGCCGTGGAATATAATTGCCGTGTCGTCTGCATATGAGATTATTTCGGCATTTTGAAGAGGAGCATTGAGTATGTCATTCATATATTATACTAGACGAAGAAGAGGCGGCCCAAGAGTGCTGCCTTGAGGAACACCAAAGTTGATTGGCAGTAATCCACTAGAATACTCACCTACTTTTACCAGTTGTTTTCGATTAAATAGATAGCTTTGAAACCAGCCCAGCACGTTTCCTCGTATTCCTATACCCTCTAGCTTGGACAGGAGAAGATCTATTGATATCGTATCAAATGCCTTGGCTAGGTCAAGGAAAACTGCCATGACATGATTACCTATGAAGAAACTCCGAGACCAATCAGTACTTCAGTATGGAATCTCCATCTGGGGAGGAGCCGGAAAAAGTTCGTTTATGTAAATAGAAAGAGCTCAAAGAGCTGTAATAAAAGTTATGCTTAAAACCCTTTAGGTTCCCGACAGACGAAGTAGGTATCCGAAATATTTCCGGTTCTCCGTGTACGACAATTATTTATCCTTAGCGCCAAACTTCATGCACACAAATCTGTGATAAAAAATAGACCCGACTAACAAACCCTGCTTTCAAAGCGTAACTTTTATGTTCCCCTTCCTAATGCAAACAGTCCTCTGGCTAGACGATTTCCCTATTACTTACACACATTGATCTACAACAACATTACAATACAGTGAAACGGAGGAAATTATAAATTCAAAACACTTCCCGATTTTTCAATACAACACCTCCACTCTGTAAGCTCCCACTTATCACACACACTGATAAACCTACCACACTCACACCACACTCGCACCACACTCACACCATACTCACACTACACTCATATCATAGTTACACTCACGTCAAGTTAATGTGACCGGATTGTATGTGTTTGTTGTTTAACTTCTCCTGAGCGGTTTGAACCATTTGGGTAAAATGTGTGTATATTTTAGTGGCTCTATGGATAGTTTAGATTCACAATTGGTTTCCCAATTTATTGGGCTTCGCCCGCGTAAAAGTTGGTTTATCAATACAAACTTTAGACCTGCGAACCTTTGGGAATTAATTTTGGAAATTGCATCTCTGTGTGCTCACCTATGTCATAAAAGGAAACTTTGTGCTAAACAAATTGAATTTTTACTATAGTATGCTGAGCTGAGTCGAACTGGAAATTAGGCTGATGTTACACTAGACTGCGACGTGACTTGCGATACTTGAGCGATTAAAACAAACTTCTGATACAAAAAAGTAGTGCAGTAGTGTAATCACAGCTAATTGCTGATGATTATTTGATGTAGTTATGTTATATCGAATAATTAGCGAAGTTTAAGTAAAATTAAAATAAGTTCCACAGTGCTACTTAATGCCTTTTTTTAGGTGGGAAATCATCTCATGACTTCTCCCGCTCTTCGATGGAGCGGGAGGGTGTGTCACACTTTTACTGACTGAAACCCACTGTTATGTTACTTCTTTGCCTTGCGTTCAAGGTTTTCTTTTCAGAAGCCATGGCCCCAGTAGGCTTCGACTCTGCGGACCCCCTACGGTTTTGCTGACATCTCCTTGAGGCGCGCGTGGAACACTACGCGCCGTTTGCTGATATCTCCTTGAGGGCGTGGAAAGTAGTGTGGGGTCGGCTTCCAGTGAAGCCGGTTTTATCTGAATACCAGTATTTTACGAGGAGCTACCTAAGAAAGTTTTTTTTTGTAGTTCTTATGTAGCGCCATAGATGTCGCTAGGGTATATGTGTATTTTGACAATTAAACCAATTTACCTACTGTTATTACCCAACTACGGAATAAAAAGCGTTGTTTTTTCGCGTGTATGTTTGTAGGTGCTTTGGATCCTAAGCTGCTTGTTGCATTTTAGCTTGAGAGATGCTATCAAAATAAAAAAAAAATGGCCTACTTTTGGGACCAATTTATGTTTTCAATAAAAAATATTTAGTTTTGTAAATAAAAAGGGGTTGATAAGACCATTTCAAAACTATTACTGACGAAAATAGAGGGGAAAAATTATAGGGTTAAAATAAAATTAAAAAATAAGTTATTTGTAAGTTAGTCCAAGCAATCTGATGCAATTAATATCGTCAAATCTATGATTGAAAACTAAATAACATGTCACTCTGAGCCGTTTGATGCAGTTGGTGGAATATCAACTGCATCAAACGGCTCAGAGTGACATGTTTTAAGCAATTTAGTCATTTTTTAACCGACTTGGAAGAGGTTCTGTTCGGCTTTATGTATTTATTTATTTTTCATGTATTTTCATCGATATCTCTGTCAATTTTGGGCCGATTTTGATTTTGTATCTATGCATTATACTCCCAAAGAAATATTGTTATGATCTTATGATGACCTTCGAAGTTATAGAAAGGAACTCTTCATAGGATCACAGCAGAAATGTCGTAACAAGTAAAATTGCTTTGTGTATACGTGTAGTCGATGACTGACTGAAGGAAAAAGAGGAGGAGTATACCACAACTAAAAGTGTAACATAAAAAAACTTTGGAAAAAGGAGTAACAGATTCTTTTTCAGACTGTTTGTAAGTACCTAAACTGGACGACAGTCATTTAAAAAAAAAATTGCTGCAGTTATATAAGGAAAACAACACAAACAGTCAAACAACGGTTTTCAATGAATATAATATTTTATTTTAAGACATACAAAGTTCCATTAAACAGAAATAATTTTCTTTAAAAAAAATGCATTTAGGTAGGTATATCGCACGATAGTTATAGTTTATTTCTTATTTTGTAATCAAACAGACACGATGGGATATTAGATATAATAGGAATTTAACATTTATAGTTGAACTCCTTAGTAATCCTGAATTGAGCTACACGAGTGCTGACAAATGCTTGCACTGACTGGACAGGTTCACTCAAATCTGTGTGGTTCTTTCATCAAAAGACCACCTCAGATACCAATCTGCATGGTTCTCATATGTTGGACGATTAAGTTGGCTCTATTGATTAAAAAACAAGACTTTGAACACAAACAAACTTAGGGAGAGCTTGTTTCGGTGTATGTTCTTAGGGTAGTCGGCTTGAAAAACCGGCCTTATCTAGTTTAAATTAGTGAAACAATTTGTAAAAGGGCTATTTCCCAAATAAATATTGTTTATCATTTTGTGAGATATACCTACCCACCTCTGTTGTAGTTAAGTTAGCAATTTAGTAAGTTTAGTGTTTATGGGCCTTAGTAGTCTTCACACTGCTAAGGCCTTTATTATTATGAAAGCTGTACAATGCTTTGTAAAGATCCGTTAGCGCCTTCACGGGTTTTTCGAGTTTTTCCGCTCCAGTTATAACAAAGTTGTGGGCATTTAGTTTATCCGACTCCGGGCCATAATACAAGTCATGGTTTTTCTTAAATTCAGTTGCAGCTTTAGCAGCAGCTAGATATACTTTTTTTGAAAATTTGTACTTTTCAAGATCTTTATTAACTTTGTCATCGATAACTTTATCAACGTCCGCATTGCTTGCATCCGGAGCTTTAGTCTTGACTGAATCTTTTACCAGTTGCAAAAACTTGAAAAAAAAAATTAATGCATTTTAATATTTTTTTCTTTTTCACAACTTTCATACAACGCCATCTGGTCCCAAACTAAGCAGAGCTTTTGTTATGGGTGCTAGACAACTGATAAACATACTTATATATTTCTAAATACTTATACATACATATTATATATAAATTGCACCCAGCCACAGAACAAATGATCGTGCTCATCACACTAACATTTGTGCTGGGTGGGAATCGAACCCACGATCTCTGGCATACTAGTCAGGGATACTAACCAACAGACCAATGAGTCAGTCATCAATTATCAAAATAATGATTCTCTATCTGTAACATGCACAACTCCACAAGTAAAAGGCTTATTACACTACTCTACGAACGGTCTTAGTCTACGTCGCGTAGTGTAATAAGGGTGAGATGGTCTTACTACTGGGTAGACTCAACGACAGTCTACGTAGACCGGTCGTAAAAACGGGTGGTGTATTAGGCCTTTAACGATAAGAAGATGCCACCGTACAAAACCAATAACACAAGATCAATATAGCATCTAGTTACTTGTGGAACGTTCAGTTAAGAATATAAACATAATTTGGAGAATGATGGTAAGTAATTTCCTTTTAATTGATCATAATAAAAAGTAATTTCTGTATAGACCAGTGCAAGATATGAGAAGAAGATCAGATAGTCTTATTTTAATTAGACTGTATTTTGTTAACTATTGTGTCCCACAGCTGGGTAAAGCCGTAAAGGTCTTCCTTTTCTCTTTCCAAACCTTTCTGTCTTATGCGATCCCTGGGCAAGTTTAACCCGTGAAGAACATCAGATCGCCATAGCACCTTCGCCGTGGTCGAAATTGACGGCGAGACTTCTCCAGGCGTCCGTTTCATCATTTTTAAAGACTTTAATTTCATATCTCACCGGTTTCACGGCCTTAACGAGGTCTTCAAGCATCTTTTTAGTTCCCTTGACCACCTTCTTCGGCTTATGAAGAGCAAACATTGATGATTTTTCAATATTTTTCTGGTAATCCTTGAAATAGTCATGACCTCTGGAAGAAATACAGACATTGGATTTGAGAAGAATGCTTTTGAAGTGTCATTAAGGTTCCAAACACAACTCATCATCATCTACCTAGCCTTTTCCCAACTAAAATATTGGGGTCAGCTTCCAGTCAAGCCGGATTTAGCTGAATACCCGTAGCATAGTATTTTACGTTGAACGGCGCCTACCAGACTTCCACAGCCCATTAACTGGGGTAACACGGTATTTCATGGCAAGACTGGAGTCAGATTTACTGGCTTCTGACTATCCGTAACAACTGCCAAAGATCAACTCATGACAGCCGGGACCTACGGCTTAACACACAACTGCAATATAAAATCTGCGAGCTCATACGACGCATCGCAAATGCGAAGAGAAAAAAAGAAATGCGGAGAGTAAAGTAAAGCCTTTTCTCAGGCTCTGTTGAAAAGGGAGGATCCTCCGACCAGACGGGTGTTATGTCTGGTGGGCTACTACCCGATAGATGATTTCGGGCTGTTTTATACGTTCTAATTATGCAGAGAATTTTACTTGAGGCAGGATTAGTTCTTCTGTGACAACATGAATATCACATTATTTTTGAGGAAGGTTACTGTACTGTACTTACAAACAGCTCATCTCGCTGGTGGCCTCGTCGTGAACAACGTAGACGATCTCAGCGTAGTGGCGTCTGGAGTCATTGAGGAACGGGACGTCTTCTTTTATGGACCTTGTGCAACGAAAGCAACAAAGATTAGCAATCAAATAAATTAGGAAGCTAGTTTCCCATAAGGTGGACCAATGATGAGTTTAGAGATACGAGAATCCAGCCCACGGGTGAGCACATAATATACAATGTGGATATGACAATAAATGAAAACACTGGCAATACTCATCATTGTCAAAAGTCAATGGCATAATTTCAGCTGTCCCGTTACCTGTACATCAATGTAGTTACTCAGATACCCGCGAAACGAGACACAATAGTAAAACAATAACAGCGCGGTCTCATAGGACCGGTTGGGGATTCAAACGTTAAGGCGAAGCTGCATAAATTCCTAGTTAATAAATGCTACTATAATGTGAAAGAGTACCTACAAGATAAAAATATAGATATTGACTTAGAGTAGGTAAGTCTAATTTGGTGACACTGAATAATAGGACGAAAGAATAATGTTTTATGCCACGATAATTTTAATTTGACATTTCCTTCTGACAAATCTGACAGTATTTTTTTAACTTTAAATTTTGACATTTTTATAATTCTGAATTTATTTTAATTTTACATGCTATACATCAATGTTTTTATTTTATTTTTATTATATGTACAATGTAATTTCATAACATCTGACAAATCTGACACTATTTCTAATCTTAAAAACTTGACATTTGTAATATTATGAATTTGTTAAATCTTCCCTGTTTTATTTTGCAATGTAATTTAATAGTGATCATATAAGTAGATTAAAAATAATATTTATTGTACAATATTTGCACACCTTAATAGGTAATAATGCAGTGTTTCTCTATAATTATTTGTAACATCTGTCTACCTGTATTAAGCAAATAAACGATTTGATTGATTGATTGATTGATTTTGTCGACTTATGCAAACGTAAATGTATGAGACAGCTGAATTTTTTTTCGCGATTTCAGGGTGGATCCCATTTTTTTTTAATAATTTTATATCAAAGTTATTCATATGATGAGTATTGCCAGTGTTTTTATTTATTGTCGTATTGTCATATCCACATTGCATATGTGGTCTCCCATATATAATAATTACCTATTTGTTTTAATTTTCTACGAATCAACTCAGAAACAGATTAAAAACGTAATTTTTAGTCGAGCACCTAATCTGACAATTTTGGCCTATATCCATCTTGATACTTTCGACAGATATAACGTGTCCAATTGTTCATATACCCGCTGTAAGTTATATCTATACATATACTCGTATGTATAATAAAATCGTAGGAAAGTCAAAACTGTACATTGAATATTTTTTTAAAAGAATACTTGGGGCAACAATCGATATCATAGCCAAAAATATAATTTTTGTCTCTATGTCCGGGCTAAACTCAAAAAGTACTGCATCGATTTACTTCAAATTTCGCATGAATATTACTAGGAGGTCGGGTCAACATATAGGCTACAAATTATTACGCTATCGTCTACAGGGGAGGAGCTGTGAGCTGTAGAGCCTTCACGCAGACGATGTCGCTTGCAGCAGATAATTTTCAATATATAACAAATACTTACAATACATTATCTTTTAGTAATTTGGTGGCATCTTTTAAACTGGCCAACATGTCTACATAGGGCGGCACTTCGTCAGCAGTGCCCAGTGCGCAAGCGCAGGCGAACAGCAGGAGTTGAACAAACATGGTTATCTGAAATGTATTCTAGCGTAAATTCATGATTCAGAACTTTTTTATAGTCTGTAATGTATAATGGAACAGTAACAGTATAGATTTTAATCAGACAAGATTACGACCAGGATATTAAATGGACTGCCGACAATCTACCACACCACACACACATACACACATTATTTTTAGTCTTCATTCAACACAATGCACAAAGGCGGACTGCCAAAGGCATTCTCTGCCAGTCAATCTAGGGTGGTTTTTTTTTCGACTGGGAAATCATCAGAATGTCTTCTCGTGTCAGATTTTTGCTGACTAAACCCCACCCCGTTCCTTCTTTGCCTTTGTTCTGAGGTCAAGAAACCTAGGGTGATGAAGAGACTATATAGTAGGTATGGTATTATCTACTGCACTGCACCAACCAAGCGACAACCGTTCCCGGTTGGTGCCCGGTTGGTGCAGTAGTTTCCACGCATAGTAAATATTGGATTGGCCCACATGTAGTGCAGTGGGTTTGAGTATCTTAGTATGTGAGCCTACAAAATAATCGAGATGTTTTCGATTATTCAAATCAGACACTGTCACTCGAATCTCTAAGCCGTCGAGGAACAGCTGCCGAATGCACCATGCGCCAGCTGCATTAGCAAACCGAGTCAGACTCGAGTCAAAATCCAAACAATCGAGAATTGTCGAGATGGTAGAACAATCGAATAAAACCTCATAGCCATCGCGAATCGCTATCCTGTACGCCTGTCCAGATTAAAAGAAAGAAAGAAAATGAATTTATTTTGCCCAAATGGACGCACAGTACAATAGTAACAACTAACAATACAAAAACTGTCAGGCTATGCTATTATTTATTTACGTACCATCCAGTCAGCCCGCCAGCAACGAGTACTGAAGCTCTAGGATCCTTGATGCTCTAGATCGGCTGACCTGGGAGTGCCGGCTGATCAGTTATCGCCTCTCGTGGATGCTACATAAGTATTAAACTAACTTCTGCCAGCAGCCATTTATGTTTCTCTATACAAACTTTAGACTCCCGTTTAATACCCATGGAGGAGAATATTGGAAAATCTCCTTTCTTAGTGCTCGCCTACGTCATAAAAGGAAACCTTGTGCAAAATTTCTCACCCGTAGCCCTAGTAGTTTCGGTTGTGTAGATATGTCAGCCAGTTTCTCCTTTTATATAAAATAGAAGACAAGTCAGTACTTACCGAAGCAGTAGAAATTACAATTAATTTTGAATTGTTTATCCCGTATTTTATACTGCTCTTGATTTGCTACGTATCATGGATAAATATATACCTAATTTAATTTTACGCAAAATAGTTTATGGAAGAGATAGTATTATTCAATGGAAAACAAACAGTTTTTTAATTACGGGGAACGAATTCGAAACAATATAGAGCGTTATCATTTCGATACCTTTGGGTAGAAAGGTTGTATAAAAGAGGGCATTCAAACTCGGATACTTACCAACTCTGGAGCTTGTTACGATGTTGAGCAATCAAATCCGGAACTCCAGAGTTAGCTCCGGAGTTGACAGCTTTTTTAAAAATGAATAAAAACCCCCCTTTAATCAGTAGAAGTTTTATTTGTTAAGGATTCAGTGTTTTCGATTTAAATTACTGTTTGACAGATATACGTCATTATATACAACTAGGGAATGCAATCCGGACTATCCGTAATCCGAAAAATCCGGATATCCGCACATTTTTACTCGACTTGTAAATCCGGATTTGAAAATCAAATCCGCGAATTTTCTGAATAATAAGAAATTTTAATTCGCGATGATATTATCTACTTTTATTATTAGTTTAACACTAGCTTTTGCCCGTGGCTTCACCGGCGTGGAAGACTGATAACCAAGTAAATTCAGAAAAAAAATATCGAAACGTGGGTCCAATATAATTCGTGGTCTACCCGTATGACAAGTTGCAATGCATGCGTGCCCAAAAAAGACTGAATGTTTTTAAGGCGCCAAGCGTCATCATGCTGACAGAAAAAAAGTATGAACTAATTACCAACCCTGCTACTTTCTTTGGGCACGCCATAATTATGGCTATAAGTCCCCTCTTTGAGAAGTGGTTGGAAAGACGTCACTGCGTCTTCACCTTTCACATGACACAGGTCCTCACCGGACGTGGTAAGTTCGAGAGGTTTCTGCTCCGGATTTGTGCAAAAGAAACGCCCAGGTGTCATTATTGTGCGGATCGATCGCCTGGAGGACACGGTGGAGCTTGTGGTTAAGGTGTGACGTTTGACTGTCTTGTCGGACGAACACTAGGTTCGCAAGGGCGAATGCGGAGCGTGGGTACTGGGCTCGAACTAAGACCGTTTTCACATTATCCGATCCGATATCGGTATCGGACGCCGATCCGATATCGGGGTAAGTAAAATGTATGAAATACCGTGCTCCGATATCCGATATCGGGTCGGACAATATGAAAGACAGGTACATATCTCATACATTTTACTTACCCCGATATCGGATCGGCGTCCGATACCGATATCGGATCGGATAATGTGAAAACGGTCTAAGGGTCAAGCAAATAGTGGTATTGGGTTTTTCCATTAGGAATGACTCTATAGCTGCCCGGAGTTTGGAAGTTGGTGGTATGATACCCCCATGCCTCTGAAACACGTCAAGCTGTGGGTTCTGCACCTGATCTCTCTCCGGTCGTGTTGAATGGCCTGCCCATCTGACTATAAGATTAAAAGAACAGAGAGTGCGCCAGTGCCTGCGTACACACTTGTGCACTATAATATCTGCAGTATACATCAGGCTTCCAGGTTTCAGTAGGCATCAGGCCACGGTGAATAAATTTTCGCGATAACGTGCATCGACATGAAGTGGTTTCGCTGAGACGGTCTTTTGCGATAACGTGCTTCGCGATGTTGTAGTATCGTATTAGCATTCATCTACATTTTGAGCGTCGACATTCCGTATTCTACTCAGTATATTGAGTATTATAATTTTGATGACATCTCTCAAGCCAAAATGCAACAAGCAGATTAGGATCCAAAGCGTGCCAAAGAAATATACTTACCTACAAACATCACACTCCTTGTTCCGCGGTTGGGTAATTATAAGTAAATCCTGTAGCGACATCTGTGGCGCACATAAGAACTACAAAAAAACCTGCATCGCGCGATGTACACGATTTGAGCATAATACTCGTCTATCGAACAGATAGTCAGAAGCCAGTAAATCTGACTCCAGTCTTGCCATGAAGTACAGTGCTACCCCAGTTAATGGGTTGTGGAGGTCTGGTAGGTAGCCGCCCTTCGTAAAATACTGGTATTCAGCTAAATCTGGCTTGACTGGAAGCCGACCCCACTATAGTTGGGTAAAGGCTAGGTACTCGTATATCGAACAGCCCGAAATCACCTCTCGGGCAGTTGCCTACACCAGATATAGTAAACTCCCGTCGGTCGGAGGATCCCTTTTCACCTGTAAGTTTTTTCTGACGCAGAATCCAGCTTTGTGGTCATACAATAATTTGTTCCTCTAAATTATATCTTTGATATATCGCTCAAAGTGCTACAACACTTGGGACAATTTGCCCATTATCCTTTTACCGACTTCAATTAAAAAAAACCGGGCACAGAACCCTAAAAACACTAAATAGTCCGGTCAATTTAGACATCCAAGGTTACAATAATTCGCACTTGGCTGAAAATTGGTAGGATTGTTCAATACACTATTATAAAGGAAATGTGAAAAGTCCTCATCGACCCGGCACGTGCAAAAAAAAATACACGCGGTCAAAGGTCACAAAAATGGGTTTTTCGCGATTTTCAGCAAAATGGTAAGTTTTATCATAAAATTAGCTCAGACAAAAATTGTAAATCAGACAATTATCTATAAAAATGTCTAAATACTTTTTTCCTAAGAGCCACCGTTTTTGAGATATAACGATTCAAAAAAATTGAAAGAATTGTAATCGTCATAATATGTATAAGTATAAGTACACCACGTATATACTCGTACATCACTGAAGCAGTTATACAAGCAAAAGTATCGTACACATATAAAATATGAAAATTTGGGTTAGGAAATAAAAAAAGTTATGAAGTCTCAAGACATGAAGAATCATGTCTTGACGCTTCACAACTACTAGTTAGTACCACATACAAAATTTTTGGTTCCAACCTTTTTTTCTCAGGTTGCGTTTGCTACTGTTTCAACTTTTTGAATCGTTATATCTCAAAAACGGTGGCTCTTAGGAAAAAAGTATTTAGACATTTTTATAGATAATTGTCTGATTTACAATTTTTGTCTGAGCTAATTTTATGATAAAACTTACCATTTTGCTGAAAATCGCGAAAAACCCATTTTTGTGACCTTTGACCGCGTGTATTTTTTTTTGCACGTGCCGGGTCGATGAGGACTTTTCACATTTCCTTTATAATAGTGTATTGAACAATCCTACCAATTTTCAGCCAAGTGCGAATTATTGTAACCTTGGATGTCTAAATTGACCGGACTATTTAGTGTTTTTAGGGTTCTGTGCCCGGTTTTTTTTAATTGAAGTCGGTTAAAGGATAATGGGCAAATTGTCCCAAGTGTTGTAGCACTTTAAGCGATATATCAAAGATATAATTTAGAGGAACAAATTATTGTATGACGACAAAGCTGGATTCTGCGTCAGAAAAAACTTACAGGTGAAAAGGGATCCTCCGACCGACGGGTGTTTACTATATCTGGTGTAGGCAACTGCCCGAGAGGTGATTTCGGGCTGTTCGATATACGAGTACCTAGCCTTTACCCAACTATAGTGGGGTCGGCTTCCAGTCAAGCCAGATTTAGCTGAATACCAGTATTTTACGAAGTGCGGCTACCTACCAGACCTCCACAACCCATTAACTAGGGTAGCACTGTACTTCATGGCAAGACTGGAGTCAGATTTACTGGCTTCTGACTATCTGTTCGATAGACGAGTATTATGCTCAAATCGTGTACATCGCGCGTTGCAGGTTTTTTGTAGTTCTTATGTGCGCCACAGAGGTCGCTACAGGATTTACTTATAATTACCCAACCGCGGAACAAGGAGTGTGATGTTTGTAGGTAAGTATATTTCTTTGGCACGCCTTGGATCCTAAGCTGCTTGTTGCATTTTGGCTTGAGAGATGTCATCAAAATTATAAAAAATTAAATGCTACTCAAAATACTGAGTAGAATACGGAATGTCGACGCTCAAAATGTAGATGAATGCTAATACGATACTACAACATCGCGAAGCACGTTTTCGCAAAAGACCGTCTCAGCGAAACCACTTCATGTCGATGCACGTTATCGCGAAAGAACTTCACTGGGTACATATCAAAATCCCGAAAGTTCATAAGCTATGATTCAAATACCATTGTCCGAAACACCGAAATTCAAAATACCCTCTTTATATCGAAACACAAAATACCGATGTTCAAATGCCGCAAAAGACGAAATCCACTCTTTCGCGGGAGTCTGCTGGGGAATTGCTATCGATAAAGGATTATTTAATTCAAGCGTGTTTCGGCGACGAACCATGACATCGGCAAATCTTGTTATCGGCCAACCATTCGTTCTATGTAGCGTTATTCGGCGAAACGTGCTGTCGGTAAATAATGGTATCGACTAATAGTTTTTTCTTATTACCGTTCGTCGGTGAAGCATGCTTTCTGAACACAGTTATATCGTTCAAGGGTAATTCGGTATACCGTACGGGACTCTTTCACGATACCGTGTTTCGCGATGTTGTAGTATCGTATTAGCATTCATCGAAATTTTGAGCGTCGACATTCCGTATTCTACTCCAATATACTTTTGGGATCAATTTAAATTAAAAAAATGTCGTAACGGTCTTTCAAAAGGCTTGATAAAAAGATTTCAAAAGTATTACTGACAAAAAAGGAACGGAAAAGTCATAGTGTTAAAATAAATCTACAAAATTCGAAATAAGTCACTCCAAGCAATATAAATTGTGCCCTCTGCATCAGACTCAGAGTGATATGTTTTAGGCTTTTTAGTCATTTTTTAACCGAATTAAAAAAGGATGAGGTTCTTTGTTCGGCCGTATATACTTTTTTTATGTATATTCTCCAAGATCTAAATCAAATGTGGACCGATTTAATTATTTTTTTGTGGTAATGAATTCCCGAATAGGTTCTGTAGAAATAGTGTTATGATCTTAATTATCATGAACTTCGAAGTCATGGAAAGGAACTCTTCATAGGATCATAGCAGAAATGTCGTAACAAGTAAAATTGCTTTGTGTATACGTGTAGTCGATGACTGACTGAAGGAAAAAGGGGAGGAGTATACCACAACTAAAAGTGTAACATAAAAAAACTTTGGAAAAAGGAGTAACAGATTCTTTTTCAAACTGTTTGTAAGTACCTAAACTGGACGACAGTCATTTAAAAAAAAAATTGCTGCAGTTATATAAGGAAAACAACACAAACAGTCAAACAACGGTATTCAATGAATATAATATTTTATTTCAAAATAATGCATTTAAGTAGGTATATCGCACGATAGTTATAGTTTAGTTGTTAACTTGTATTCAAACAGACACGATGAGATATCAGATATAAATTAACCTTTAAAGTTGACCTCCTTAGTAGTCCTGAGTACTGACAAATGCTTGCACTGACTGGACAGGTCCTCTCAAATCTGTGTGGTTTTTTCATCAAAAGACCATCTCAGACACCAATGAGCATGGTTCTCATATGCTGTATTGATTTTAAAAACGACTTTGATCCCTGAGTTTCTTTCAGTGTTTTTTCTTAGGGTAGTCAGCTTGAAAAACTGGCCTTATCTAGTTTAAACTGACGTAAAAATGGACGTGTAAAAGGGCTATTTCCCAAAGAAATAATATTTATCGTTTGAAACTGTTAACTTCGTGAGATATGTCTACCCACCTCTGTTGTAGTTAAGTTAGCAAGTAAAGCTGTACAATAAGTTGTAAAGATCCTTTAGCGCCATCACGTTTTTTTCAAGTTTTTCCGCTCCAGTTATAACAAAGTTGTGGGCATTTACTTTATACGACTCCGGACCATAATACAAGTCATGATTTTTCTTAAATTCAGTTGCAGCTTTAGCAGCAGCTAGATATACATCTTTTGAAAATTTGTACTTTTCAAGATCTTTATTAACTTTGTCATCGATAACTTTATCAACGTCCGCATTGCTTGCATCCGGAGCTTTAGTCTTGACTGAATCATCAACCAGTTGTACAAGCTTGAAAAAAAAAATGTATTTTAATTTTATTTTTTTTCACAACTTTCATACAACGCCATCTGGTCCCAAGCTAAGCAGAGCTTTTGTTATAGGTACTAGACAACTGATAAACATACTTATATATTTCGAAATACTTATACATACATATTATATATAAATTACACCCAGCCACAGAACAAATGATCGTGCTCATCACACTAACATTTGTTCTGGGTGGGAATCGAACCCACGATGTCTGGCATATTAGTCAGGGACACTAACCACTAGACCAATGGGTCAGTCATCAATTATCAAATTAATGATCCTCTATCTGTAACATGCACAACTCCACAAGTAAAAGGCTTATTACACCACTCTACGAATGGTCTTAGTTTACGGCGAGTAGTGTAATAAGGGTAAGATGGTCTTACTACTCGGTAGAATCAACGATAGTCTACGTAAACCGGTCGTAAAAACGCGTGGTGTAATAGGCCTTTAACTATTAGAAGATGCCACCGTACAAGACCAATAACACAAGATCAATATAGCATCTAGTTACTTGTGGAACGTTCAGTTATGAATATAAACATCAATTGGCATCAATTGGATCCTTTTAATTGATCATTATGTAAAGTAATTTCTGGGTAGACCAGTGCAAAGATATGAGAAGCAGATCGGATAGTCTTATGTTAATTAACTGTATTTTGTTAACTATTGTGTCCCACAGCTGGGTAAAGCCGTAAATGTCTTCCTTTTCTCTTTCCAAACCTTTCTGTCTTATGCGATCCCTGGGCAAGTTTAACCCGTGAAGAAAATCAGATCGCCATAGCACCTTCGCCGTGGTCGAAATTGACGGCGAGACCTCTCTAGGCGTCCGTTTGATCATTTTTAAAGACTTTAATCTCATATCTCACCTGACTCACGGCCTTAAAGACGTCTTCAAGCCTCTGTTCAGTTCCCTTGACCACCTTCTTCGGGTTACTAAGAGCAAAAACTGACGATTTTTCAATATTTTTCTGGTAGTCCTTGAAATAGTCATGGATTATTCTGGAAGAAAAACAGACATTGGATTTGAGAAGAACGCTTTTGAAGTGTCATTAAGGTTCCAAACACACAACTCATCATCATCTACCTAGCCTTTTCCCAACTACAATATTGGGGTCGGCTTCCAGTCAAGCCTGATTAAGCTGAATACCCGTATTTTACGTTGAACGGCTGCCTACCAGACTCCACAGCCCATTAACTGGGGTAACACGGTATTTCATGGCAAGACTGGAGTCAGATTTACTGGCTTCTGATTATCCGTAACAACTGCCAAAAATCTACTCATGACAGCCGGGACCTACGGCTTAAAACACAACTGCAATATAAAATCTGCGAGCTCATACGACGCATCGCAAATGCGAAGAGAAAAAAGGAAATGCGGAGATTAAAGTAAAGACTTTTCAACGAAGGTATGTGGCTCTGTTGAAAAGGGAGGGTCCTCCGACCAGACGGGTGTTATGTCTGGAGGGCTACTACCCGATAGATGATTTCGGGCTATTCAATACGTTCTAAATTCGAAGAGAATTTTACTTGAGGCAGGATTAGTTCTTCTGTGACAACATGAATATCGTTTTATTTTTGAGTCAGGTAACTGTACTGTACTTACGCACAGCCCATCTGGGTGGTAGCCTCGTCGTGAACAACGTAGACGATCTCAGCGTAGTGGCGTCTGGAGTCGTCGAGGAGCGGGACGTCTTCATTCATGGACCTTGTGCAACGAAAGCAACAAAGATTAGCAATCAAATAAATTAGGAAGCTAGTTTCCCATAAGGTCCACCTTATGGGAAACTATGATGATGAGTTTAGAGATACGAGAATCCAGCCCACGGGTGAGCACATAATACAATGTGGATATGACAATACGACAATAAATTAAACCACTGGCAATACACGTCATTGTCAAAAGTCATCATCAGTAGCATAATTTCAGCTGTCCCGTACATTTTGTCGACTTATGCAAAGGTAATGTATGGGACAGCTGATTTTTTTTTCGTGATTGCAGGGTTCATCCCATTTTGTTTTTATCATTCTATATCAAAGTTATTCATAATGATGAGTATGTCAGTGTTTTCATTTATTGTCGTTCTGTCGTATCCACATTGTATATATGGGCTCCCACAAATAATAATGACTTGTTATAATTTTCTACGAATCAACTCAGAAACAGATTAATAACGTAATTTTTAGTCGATCACCCAATCTGACAATTCTTGCCTATCCATCTTGTTACTTTCGACAGATATAACATGTTCAATTGTTCACATACCCGCTGTAAGTTATATCTATATACATAACTAGCTTTTACCCGCGGCTTCGCTCCCGTCAAATGACTACCCTACATATCCTACGCTACTCTACCCTACCTTCCCTACCTATCCTACACTACCCTACCTACCCTACACTACCCTACACTACCCTACACTACTCTACACTACACTACACTACCCTAAACTACCCTACACTACCCTACTTTACATAACTTTTTTTTTTTTTAGATTTAAACTATCCTCAAGTTGGATCGAACTGCACATGGTGTGCGAATTTTATTATAATCGGTTAAAAGGTTTAGGAGTCCATTGAGGACAAACATTGTGACACGAGATTTATATATATTATTAAGATTAAGATTAAGATAAGATTTTACTCGTATATGTATAATAAAATCGTAGGAAAGTCAAAACTGTACATTGAATATTTCTTTAAAAGAATACTTGGGACAACAATCGATATCGTAGCCAAAAATATAGTTTTTAGATTTTTTGTGTGTATGTATGTATGTCCGGGCTAAACTCAAAAAGTACGGCATGGATTTACTTCAAATTTCGCATGTATATTACTAAGAGGTCGGGTCAAGATAAAGGCTAAAAATTATCAAGCTATCGTCTACGGGGGAGGAGCTGTGAGCTGTAGAGCCTTCACGCAGACGATGTCGCGTGCAGCAGATAGTCTTCAATATATAACAAATACTTACAATACGTTATCTACTAGTAATTTGGCGGCATCACTTAAAGTGTCCAACATGTCTACATAGGGCGGCACTTCGTCAGCAGTGCCCAGTGCGCAAGCGCAGCCGAACAGCAGGAGTTGAACTAACATGATTATCTGAAATGTTAAATAAGTTTAGTATCGTAAATTCATGATACAGAACTTTTTTATAGTCTGTAATATATAATGGAACAGTAAGAGCGTTTTCGCATTATCCGATTCGATATCGGTATCGGACGCCGATCCGATATCGGGGTAAGTATAATGTATGAAATATGTGCCTATCTTTCATATTGTCCGACCCAATATCGGATATCGGAGCACGGTATTTCATACATTTTACTTACCCCGAAATTGTATCGGCGTCCGACACCGATATCGGATCGGATAATGTGAAAACAGTCTTACAGTATAGGTTTTAATCAGACAAGATCAGGACCAGGACTTAACCATTAAATGGACTGCCGACCATCCACCATACCACACACACACATACACACATTATTAACCTATCACATACCCACAAAACGAGACACAATAGTAAAACAATAACACCGCGGTCTCATAGGACCGGTCGGGGATTCATGAATTAATTTATTTATTTAGATTTAATGTAACACAATGTACAAAAGCGGACTGCCAAAGGCATTCTCTGCCAGTCAAACTAGGGTGGTTTTTTTAATCATCTTGGGTGGAGCGGGAGGGCGTGTCAGACTTTTACTGACTAAACTCCATCCCGTTCCTTCTTTGACGTCGTTCTGTAGTCACGAAACCTAGGGTGATGAAGAGACTATATAGTAGGTTGGTAGATATGGTGTTATATGCAGTAGTTCCCACGCATAGAAAATATTGGTTTGTGCGTACATGTAGTGCAGGGTTTGAGTGTCTTTTTATGTGAGCCTACAAAATAATCGAGATGTTTTTCGATTGTTTCGAGTCAACGGAATCGAACGCTAGTTTTCGATTATTCGAATCAGTCACTGTCACTCGAAAGTCTAAACCATAGAGGAACAGCTCGCGAACGCGCCATGCACCAGTCGCAATAGCAAACCGAGTCGGCCTCGAGTCAAAGTCGAGACAATCAAGAACTATCCAAACAAGCGAATAAAACCTCCACCATTACGCTGTCCTGGATTCCTGTCCAGCAATCATAATTTGTCTACGTGCCAGTCAGCCAGCCAGCAACTGATACTGGGGCTGACTGCCTTGAGGCTCTAGATCGGCTGACCTGGGAGTGCCGGGTGATCAGTTATCGCCTCTCGTGAATGCTACATAAATATTAAAGCTTCTGTCAGCAGATTCGCCTATTCGGCCCCCCGTTTCATCCCTCAGGGAGCGAATTTTGGAAAATCCTTAGTGCTCGCCTACGTCATAAAAGGAAACCTTGTACAAAACTCACCCGTAGCCCTAGTAGTTTCGGTTGTGTGGATATGTCAGTTAGTTTCTCCTTTTATATAAAATAGAAGACAAGTCAGTACTTACCGAAGCAGTAGAAATTACAATTAATTTTGAATTGTTTATCCCGTATTTTATACTGCTCTTGATTTGCTACGTATCATGGATGAATACATAATTTCATTTTACGCAAAATAGTTTATGGAAGAGATAGTATTATTCAATGGAAAACAAACAGTTTTTTAATTAAGAGGCCTGCGGAGACCGCGCGCTATCTCGAGTTGAGACGCAAAAAAATACGTTTTTGAGGTTGATGGAAGCAATCCAGATAGTATAAACAATCCTTGGACACACCGACTGGAGTACAGTCATCATCCGCACACTGACAGTTGCTTGCTGTGATAGCAATACAAACTATTGGAAATTTGGGAGAGGTTCCGTAATACCAAAAATGATGAATGAAAAATTAATGTATTTCCAATATTGTTTCGAGTATTTATAACTTGATAATAATATCTGTGTTCCTACGGAAAGATATTTTGAAATATTGTTGTTTATAATATAGAAAAAACCAAATAAAAACATGACATTTTCGCTGTGAAAATGTGCGAATTTAAATTCGCTTAAATTTCGTTTGGGGTAAGTTTTTCAACAAAAAGACGATGTAGGAACCTAGATAATTATTGTCTGACTCCGAATAACATCATATTATGGTGTAAATATGCTTAAATTTCAAATGATTTTGGTATTACGTTTGTATGGATAATTTTAACGTCGCGCCCACCTTAAGGAGAACGAATTCGAAACAATGTAGAGCGTTATCATTTTATATTGTTTTATTTTATCATAGTTTTACATATCAGATTATTTAAATACCTATGTTTAATAATTATTCTGTACCTACACCTCGGTCTCATTAACTTGACGCTTGGCATCGATGAAATAATGTCCAGAAACAATATGACAACAAAAGAGAACTAGCCAAATTATCTATATTAAATATTAATGACCATAAATCTCATCATATAGCTAAGGGAATGCCGTGGGAAGCAGAGGGATGCTCGCATTTCAGAGATGCATCAAGTTAATGTGACCGGATTGTATGTGTTTGTTGCTTAACTTCTCCTGAGCGGTTTGAACCATAGGTTTTAGGGGATCTATGAATAGTTTAGATTCACAATTGGTTTCCCAATTTATTGGGCTTCGCCCGCGTAAAAGTTGGTTTATCAATACAAACATTAGAGCTACGTTTCAAAACCTTTGGGAATTAATTTTGGAAAATGCCTCTCTGTGTGCTACCTACCTACCTATGTCATAAAAGGAAACTTTGTGCTAAATTTCGTGCTCCTAGGAGCGAAACTACTTTCGGCTGTGCGTTGATATATCAGTCAGTCAGTTTCGCCTTTTATAATATACCTATAGACTATACTGGCAAATTACTTTAATCCTGCTTGAACTGACCCTCTTTAGATGTCGAACTATAAATTCCTAAGTCCTAAGTAATACAGTACCTAAGTAATAATAAATTGCCATCAGTGTCCAATTACTTAGTCTGTCTCTTGAACACTGCGACGTGATCCCATGGGTAGGGCACCAACATGCTAGTGCACAAATTGAATTTTTACTATAGTATACTAGCTGTGCTGAGCCGAACGGGAACTTAGGCTGAGGCTATATTAGACCGCTATGTGACCTTAGTCCAGGAATTAGTCAATTTAGAGAAAGAATCTCGGAATGAGAACTAACTTTTTTTAATAACCTGTTGTTCAGTATATTTATGTTCGCTTACTAACTGGTCAACGTGTGAACTGCTGATTTTTTTGCTCGTGGCCATGCTAGGCACCTTCGGTTTGCTGACATCTCTTTGAGCGCCTGGAACGGTCCAGAAGCCGTGACGGCTTTCCAGCCACTCCTCAAAGAAGGGAATTACCGACATGACTGTGGCGCGTAGGTATATCGCCATGAGATCTCAGCGGAACTCAGTCTGCCATACCGCGATTTAGGGTTTCGCTTAGCGTGGTATTTCCATGCGCAAATCATGCATGCAAGGAGCCTTCAGATCCGTAAAGGCCCTTGGAGCACAACGATATTTTACTGAGTATCTACATATTAATTATCTTTAATGACAAAAAACGGTTTCTTCTAGGTACGTTGAGGAAACACGAAAAAAATATTCTACTAAAAAAGACTTCAACTAATTAGTGAAATCGTGCAGCGTATTAAAAATATTTTTTGTTACAAATATTTTCTTTTGCAACAACGGAACGTTGCCATACGTAGAAAACAAGAAACGTACCGTACCTACTGTATTTTTACTTTACTACTCGTTTAGTATTTTCATATGAAATTATATTTTAAAAGAAAATTCAAGCTAGCCTGATTTTTAAGAAATCTAAACATTTTTATTATTGATATTGTCAACGATAGCGATTTAAAAGTCAAAGATGGAGCACGCTTGTTTAGGAGTAACCTATTAAATCAATCACGCCTTAAAGATTCCTAAGTTGTAGCTATTAGGATACATAGACTCTGGCAGGGAATTCCACTCCTTAGTTACTAAGTAATTACCTACACTTAATAAATAAATATTTGATAAACCAATTGTTTATCAAATGGAAAATTAAACTCACAATAAATGTGTTCTGTAAATAAATTAGTTACACTAAAAAACTAATTTTCCATTCAATCATCCTTGGATTAAAATAAACAAAAGAGCTTTAAATTTTTCCAATTTATTAAAATCAAAGGCGACCTTTCCAATTGATTTTCATTAAAACTGCAATTACAAAGTTTTAGTAATTATTGTTATTACTCTCAATTCCCGGAATATTTCGGAGTTTCGGGTACAGTTAGGTACGAAAGCTATAAATTCGTAACTAGTGAAGAATTTCTAATGGTCTCAGTTCCAAGTATTCCTGTTTCGGCACTAACATTTTCGGCCCCCAAGCTATTCCCGATTCGGCACCAATACGTATTTTCATCATCATCATCTGCTTAGCCTTTTCCCAACTATATTGGGGTCGGCTTCCAGTCAAGCTGGATTTAGCTGAATACCAGTATTTTACGAGGAGCGGCTGCCTACCAGACATCCACAACCCATTAACTGGGGTAACACGGTACTTCACGGCAAGACTGGAGTCAGATTTACTGGCTTCTGACTATCCGTAACGACTGCCAAAGATCTACAAATGACAACCGGGACCTACGGCTTAACGTGCTTTCCGAGGCACGGAGGAAACTCGTTATGTTAAGATGGTCACCCATCCACAAACCAACCTCGGCAAGCGTTGCTTAACCTTGAAGATCGACCTGTGCGGCTGTTATTATTTAGCCACGAGCTCCTCCACGAGAACCAGTACGTATTATTAATAATAATAATATATCTTTATTTCAGACTAGTGTCCATGTGGTGTTAGTAAAAATACATAAAATGGAAACTTAAGGATAAATGTTAGTATAAGCTTATTCTAAAACATATTGGAATATTTTTTTTTAAGTTAGATTTGTATCCACTACCTCCATATAGGAATCCATTTTACAAGAAATTACCTTCATGTAGCTTGGATTTTGGATGGAAGTAACCAATAAAAAATCCTGACCTAAATAAAATACAATAAATTACAAGAAATTACCTTCATGTAGCTTGGATTTTGGATGGAAGTAACCAATACAAAATCCTGACCTAAATAAAATGCTTATTGGTTCTGAATCGGGAATAATTTGGGAGGCGAAAATTTTGGTGCCCAAACGGGAATATTTCCTCAGTTCGCTGTAGGACTTTGAGGAACGACTCGAGTCTCGGCGTGGCCTCGCTTACAAAGTTTATAATTATCTGGATATTGTTGTAACAGTCAAACTTTTTCCGATACTATGTATTATGTTTTTTTTTATGAATATAATGTTTGTTAGTTATATTCTTCGTTATAGAAAAACGATAACAAGGGTTTTTTTTAAGCACCGGTAAGCCGGGGTCCTGAAACGCAAGGTAAAGAAGGATTATAGGAGTGGGTGTTTGTCTGTAAAATTCTGACACGTCGTCCTTCGCTATAGAGCGGGAAAAGTCATTGAATGACTTACAAAAAAAACATACTCCCTTAACTTTAATTAACCTTAACTTTAATTGTAACATACTCTTTTACTTGATACATGTTCTTAGGATGTGTTTTCCTCTATATTACTTCCTGTATACTTTGAAATTGATGTAGAGGAAACGGAAAATTGCCGCAGAATGTCATGTTGTACATTAGTTATATATAAGCGTAGTAAACGACACCAAAAATTTCTACCTCTTCAGGCTAAGTGCGAAGTTCGGAGGGTTCGCATGAAATATGAGCATGTGTCAAAATATACTCGTATGTACCAGTACCTACACCGTCTATTTGTATTATTATAATCTTTTTAAAAGCTGCATTTTAGTTCAAGAGCTAGGAGGAGCTCGTGGCTAGATAATAACAGCCGCAATGGTCGATCTTCAAGGTTAAGCAACGCTTGCCAAGGTTGGTCTGTGGATGGGTGACCATCTTAACATACCTAGTTTCCTCCGTGCCTCGGAAAGCAAGCATTTGTAGATCTTTGGCAGTCGTTAAGGATAGTCAGAAGCCAGTAAATCTGACTCCAGTCTTGCCATGAAGTACCGTGTCTGGTATGGTAGGCAGCCGCTCCGCATAAAATACTGGTATTCAGCTAAATCCGGCTTGACTGGAAGCCGACCCCAATATAGTTGGGAAAAGGCTAGGCAGATGAATATTTTTAAAAGATGCATTTTAGTTCAAGAGCTAGGCTAGAGGTAGATCTCTGTGTTGCCAATTTCACATGGTCCTGGTAATTCCTTTTCACCATCTCTTCTTTGTCTTTCTACTCCTGCTATTCTTTTCCGGTGTAATCCTTGTGGGATCGCGTTCTTCAGTCATCCGACCAGCTACATCGCCAGGATGCTTTTATGATATCCAAGAGTTACGGTAGTCGGGAATCATGTAGTGGCGTACAACATATTTGAACTAGACATTTTGAAAAGAAAAATGTTCTAATGGGGAGGTCGGAAACAGATTGACCTCTCCGATTCTGCCTCCGCTGTCAGATAGCAGGACTCCCCGCTAAATCTTTGATCGTATTCATTACCTATCATCATCATCATAACTCAGCTGAAAGAGGTCCACTGCTGGACATAGGCCTCCCCCAAGCGTTGTCACAACGACCGGTCATATGCGTCTCGCATCCATCGGATTTCCGCGACCCTCGCCAGGTCGTCGGTCCATCTTGTGGGAGGCCTTCCACCGCTGCGTCTCCCGGTACGTGGCCGCCAGTCCAGAACCTTTCGTCCCCATCGACCATCCGTTCTACAAATAATGTGCCCTGCCATCTGCCAGTCAAATTTGGCGATTCTTCGGGCTTTGTCGGTAACCTTGGTTCTCTTATGGATATCTTTAGCGTTATTAAATACCGGGACATTTCAAGCGCATGACTATCAGTTCAGCTAAAACTTTGATCTTATCATCCACATCCAAAACAACATTATCAAACACTTGCAAAATTTCCTCAACAAACTCCATCCACCTCTAATATGTACAAGAAACTAGCCACTCAAACGGGACCTCTCTTAAAAACCCTATAAACCGACAGCTCATAAAGGGTAAGCATCGTCGCGTGTCACAACTAGGCGAGACAGCTTTCTATGTAGGTCACAATATGATGCGAGGTCATAAACAGCTGTGGAGCTCCAGGGAGCCGGTGAACTTGCCAACTTTAGGATTACGCCCCAATTATTGTTAGGGGAATCGTTGTAGGTATTCTTGTATCTATATTTTCCTTTTGCGAGCGAAAATGTATTATAGTACGAGTGTTAGAGACTAAAATGTTTTTGTTTTTATAGTATTTGAGACTCAAGTATTTCTGTTTTGTTTTTGTTGTCATGGCTTTTTGTCAGGTGGTATTAAGTCATCAGGTTGACTTCTTTTGCTCTTGGCCCAGTCTGACACGCCCAGGGAGGGCGTGTCAGACTGGGACTGTTGTCAGTTTCTATGTATATTTTGGACAATAATAGGCAGCTAATTATCGAACTTTTATATAAATAGGTTCGTTAAGGGCTATGCTTTACGTTAACGAATAATAATCTCTATTGTTTTCTATTACTTCCTTCTAGCTGAACTGATGCCCTCCCGCGAGCTCTTAACGCAATCTAATTTACGACCTAAACTGAACTGTTAAAGGGATGGCTATGGATCGCTCGCACGACTAAAATTTTAACGTCATGGACCTACTCTGGTGCAGCCGTAAGGCAGAATATCTTTCGTTTTTACCTCGTAACTTGTTGTGCTTCTTTCCAGTTGAGCAAAATCAAAATTTACTTTCTATTTCTTACAGGGTTAAAACTAAGAAAAATTAAAATTGTAAATATTTTAAGTAATCTATTTTGGTCAGGAGCAGACTTCTACGAGTATATAGGGGACGCGAAGACCTTGCAAATCGCAACTCCGAAACTTTCCAATTGAATTACACGGTTGACGCAGTCAGACGGTACAAGAATAAACAGTAGAGCTTTCGACGAAAATTCTAGAATCGAGTCTTCGAAGATTTGGAGAATCGTCAAAAAACGTCTCAAGCGAGAAGGAGTACCAAAGATTTACCGACTAATGCCCGTTTTCAATAACCTCCGGTTTTGGCATACTGGAGACAGTAAAACAAATGATACAATACAAAAATTTGACATGTTTCTGTTTTTCTATCTCCGATATATGATAGATAGGTTGTTGGTTTCGGCTGTAAAGCGACAACGAAGCGTTACCGTGAGCCTGGAATGTAAAAAGCAACAGAAGGATACGGCACTGGTGCATTTTAGGCAGTAAAAGTCTGACTCACCCTCTTTTGCTTGATTCACCTACATATCTATCTACCTATACCTACAAATAATTCATATAAAGCTGAAGAGGTTTTTCATATGAATGTGCTAATCTCTGGTACTGGTTCTACTTATAAAAAATCATCGTCTAATGTGAAGGGGGGACAGCTAGTGTAAGTTAAGGGAGATCACAACAGTAACCGAAAGAACGAAGCGTCAGAAAAATAGCCTAGTTGATATACTGTTTCACATTTCCACTGTGACTATGTACGCCAGGTCCCACATGTGTGTCTACAACTCTTACACTCCTTACATGTGTGTGTGTAACTTGTGTTAGTACAATGTTAATGCATTTGTCTTGTCCGGCGTCCGTTAATGTGTCTTTATACTCGCAGTTTGCGCTTAGATACCGCCGTTTTTAACCTAGCTCAGACCTATATTAGAGTGAACTAACTAAACCCCACTGCCACGGAAAACTGCTTCGTAGACGCGTATTTTGCAACGACACATCATCTGCCTAGCCTTTTCCCAACTATATTGGGGTCTGCTTCCAGTCAAGCTGGATTTAGCTGAATACCAGTATTTTACGAGGAGCGGCTGCCTACCAGACCTCCACAACCCATTAACTGGGGTAACACGGTACTTCATGGCAAGACTGGAGTCATATTTACTGGCTTCTGACTATCCGTAACGACTGCCAAAGATCTACAAATGACAGCCGGGACCTACGGCTTATCGTGTATTTTGTAACGACGCAATGGCATGATATTGCTGCTTCGTCAACAGAGTTTCATAGTTTTGTATGCAAGCTTCACGCGGGCATACACCAAGCGTATAATGACGAATACGGGGTTATAAAACTACGCGTCCGTGAACAATAAACAATGCCTCATTTGCCTTTAAATCTTCGGTTAAGCAAAACACTGATAGCATTGTTGGTACATGACGGGCGTACAGACAATGAGTTATGGGTAGCTCGCCGTCCGGCCATCCGGTACGCGTCCGGACCGAGTCAAAGTCGTCAACGGCGCGTAGTATTCCACGCCGCGTTTTTAAACGATGTCAGCAAAACTGTAGCGCCACAGGGAACTTAATAAAAGGAAACCTGCGGTCCCAGAACGCAAAGGACAGCTGAAGGACACATTGTCATGTGTGTTTTTAGTCAGTATAACTTTGGGACTCCCCAGAGCGGGAGAAGTAATAAAAAAAAAAACATCCGATTAATTCTAGAATTATAATGTAAGATGGTATCTAAATAATTGATCGTGTACCTAATTCCTTTTGATTTTAACCTTACTATTTTTTATAAGCAAACGATCGTTTATAAAGTTCAGACTTAGGTTCATAGACCGACAAACTACAAAGGCTAAACCAATTATTTGTTGCCTAGGTGAATGGTACTAATGTAGGTAAAATGGAATACTAAATTCAAATACACACATCAAAAGTGTCTAGGGATCAAGCATTTTTATGCGGATTTCTTGAGATTGAGATGTGGCTTTGTAATAAATTTATGATTTTATAAATTTATATGGATCCTTTTTGGTGCATTTCATAATTTGAATCAGGAACTGTGAATCAAATTCGAGTAAAAGATGAAAATCAGCTGTCAATATTTTCCCTATAAAAACATACAACGCATTGAAGACATTATTAGTGCTACTGTTTCCCTACTACTGATTAAAACCAACGTTATTATGGAGCGGCGACGTCATTTAAGCAGGGAAGAAATGCTCAGAGCCGTGGGAATGATAGAAGCTGGTTCCCGGCAACGTACTGTGGCTTTAGCTCTGAATACAAGTCAGAGTGTTATCAGTCGACTTTGGACACGTTACCGAAGCACTGGTACCGTGGCTGAGCGCCATGGAGGACGGTATCGCTGCACCACACGGAGACAAGACCGATACATTCAAATCTTAACTCGAAGAGCTCCAACAATAACCGCCATGATGTTAGCCGTGAGGCTTCATCACTCTTCAGGGAACTTAATTAGCGACCAAACAGTCAGAAACCGCTTGCATGAAGTGAACCTTCATTCCCGAAGACCGCTACGGGTACCACCTATAGCAATGCACAATCGTAGGATTCGATATCAATGGGATCTTGAACACAGAAATTGGGCAGAAGAACAATGGCGTTTCGTGTGCTTTTCTGATGAGTCTCGTTTTGGTATGAGACCGGATACAAGACGTATACGACACTGGAGAACCCCTGGACGCCAACAGCGATTAAAATCCTGCCAGGAAGTCCATCCTTATAGTGGTGGAACCATCATGGTATGGGCGGGTATTTGGATCGGCGGAAGAACTGAGTTGATTTGGATCAGAGGCAACCTCAACGCTCAAATTTATGCTGAGACGATTGTATCAGACGTCATCGTTCCTCTACAAGTGCAAATCGGTCCCTTATTTCAGTTAATGCATGATAATGCACGACCGCACACCGCAAGAGTTGTAAGACAGACTCTCGCCGCAGCTAACATCAATGTCCTGCCCTGGCCTGCTCAGTCGCCAGACTTGAACCCGATTGAGCATGCATGGGATATGCTACAGAGAAGAGCTCTGCCGAATATGGAGGGTATCCAGTCGCAAGAAGACCTTTTTTTGTTGTTGCAACGAACATGGGCGGCCATTCCACAGCGTGATTTGGATGAACTCATTTTGTGTATGCCAAACCGATGTTCTTGTGTTGTTAGTGTTCGCGGTAGAAACTCGGATTATTAATTGTTTAAGTTACCCAATAAAATTTTAAAGAAAACTGTTATTTCAGTCTTTTTTTCGAACTTTAATGTTAGTGGTTCAAATGTCAAAAATCCCTTTATTAGGAAAATGGCAAATTTCTTTATTAATGCAAAGGTGACTTGGTTTATCGTTACTGTGACAAACGAAAACACTTTATTTGATGAATCCTTAAAGAAAATTTTAATTAATATCAATCAGGAGAAAAGTTATTGCAAAAATATATGTTGATCCCTAGACACTTTTGATGTGTGTACATATAACGCATATACAATATGCCAAACACACTGTTTTATTTTTATTCAATTTGCACGTTTGTATTATTGTAAATTAAATTCCATTCGTTTTTATTTAGCACAGTATAAAATAAGCGTTCAAATATTGTTCTAGCATTTTTTTTAATGTTCCCGTAGTTCAAAGTAACATTAGATTTTAAAAGCCTTTTATGTAGCGATCGTTCACAGGAAACCTGTCAATCAGTGAAGGCTTTTGCTATTGTGAGTGGAAATTTGTTTAAATTTTTTATTAAAAGAAATTGTAAAAAAATCTGGAAAATAGAGCTTTGTAAAGACTTTCTAGGAAAATTATTTTGAACTTGATGAGACGAACAGTTTTGAAAAGTTGGGGACACTTATTATGACGGATGGGAAACTGCGGAACCCTGCACTGAGCGTGGTCCGACACGCTCTTGGCCGATTTTTTAATTTTAACCTATCAATACCCGCGAAACGAGACACAATAGTAAGACAATAACAGCGCGGTCCAATGAGACCGGTCGGGGATTCATGAATTAATCTGATCTGGCAGAGAAAGACAGAGATATCTAGAATTGCAAAATATTCAGCTATTTACTGCGTCACGTCATCTAATCTAAACAAGAAAATCACATAATATATCTACGAGTATATCTACCTAATGGTTGATCAACTTACCGATACTCCACACCCAATCATTTCAACATTGAAGTCAAAAGCCATTAATCCAGTTGTTACCCACAATGACCGCAGTTTGACCTTGACAATTAGCCGGGCCTGCCAAATAAGGCCGGATGACCTCAGGCCTCAGGCCTTCCATAAATAATGAGCAGGCCCAATAAGGCCCCCGCCCTTTAGGGGTCGCTTCCAATTAAACTGCTAAATATCTGGGACATGAGATGGTACTCGTATTATTGACAATATTTGTTAGACAATAGATGAGTTACATATTTTGATTAACATCGAATTTGATTGTGTTTGACCTCACGTTCAATCGTGTTTGTGTTTTACGAACTGGAATTTGAACATTTTAGCTTTACAATAAATTGCTACATACTATTTAGATGTGTACTCAAATAAAACTTAATTGAGTATAATAACGATATGTTCTCTTAAATACAAAATTACCTCTATCTCTTCTCTTCTCCTTCGTACTCCGCGTCACACTTCTAGTCGCTATGATGGCTTCTTTTTGTAACTGCAGTGCGTCTCTGGAACTCTCAGCCACACTCTCTTCGCGACCACCCTTCTCTAGATGTCTTCAAGAGAATGCTTAAAGAAAACCTCTTTTCATTCATCATCATCTGCCTAGCCTTTTCCCAACTAAATTGGGGTCGGCTTCCAGTCAAGCCGGATTTAGCTGAAGACCAGTATTTTACGAGGAGCGGCTGCCTACCAGACCTCCACAACCCATTAACTGGGGTAACACGGGATTTCATGGCACGACTGGAGTCAGATTTACTGGCTTCTGACTATCCGTAACGACTGCCAAAGATCTCCAAATGACAGCCGGGACCAACGGCTTAACGTGCTTTCCGAGGCACGGAGGAAACTCGTTATGGTAAGATGGTCACCCATCCACAGACCAACCTAGGCAAGCGTTGCTTAACCTTGTAGATCGACCTGTGCGGCT
Source organism: Mythimna separata (assembly GCA_030763345.1). Taxonomy (NCBI): domain Eukaryota; kingdom Metazoa; phylum Arthropoda; class Insecta; order Lepidoptera; family Noctuidae; genus Mythimna; species Mythimna separata. The sequence goes on along the minus strand of CM061173.1, from coordinate 4,272,829 downwards.
GTTATTAGCTAACCTCCTTTCATTATTGGCATAATATTAGTAAGTCATCATCATCATCATCTCAGCCAAAGGCCAAAGTCTCCCCCGAGTGTCGCCATGTATAATATGTAGGTATATTAGACTTGTTTGTATTCGGCCTCATGACTAAGTAAATACTGAGATCCGAACAAAAACAGACAGATGTGAGGCGGTGTTGGAAAATTAGAGTGGAGATCGAAGACCCAGAAGTTGCTGTTAGAGCGTATGTAGGCTTCAAACCAGGTGGACTGGCCTATCCAATGTAGTTGGCAATGTAGCTGTGTGTGTGATGTGTGTGTGTGTGTAGCGTTGGGTCGAGGAGGGTCAAAATCAGGCACAAAAAAAGAAAAGTTGGTCTCCTCTAGTTTGATCGAGTTAGTTGTCTGATTTTTGAGTTTGATATGTTTTTAATCCATCATCCATCATGTTTTTGTTTTTTGTTTTTCGTTCTTGTTTTTTGGTTTTTTCCAGTTGCCTGAAAAAAATGTGCTCTACAAATTCGGTGAGCGTTTATATACAACATTTAAAGAGAATTCTAACAACAAAGTAAGTCTATGTACTCACACGTAGTCCCATAGGTCTTATTTTTATTCCAAGTATGATATCTTTTGAATATGAAATTTCCACTTCATTTCTTTTGAATAAAACATAATTATTAAAGGTTTATTCACCTTCACGCCATTATCTTAGACATGAAAGTATGAGGTCTTTATACTTTGTCGTAATTAAACAATCAAAACGTTTTGTAGAAAGAATAATGTCAAGAAATAATAAATTAGGAAAACCTTTTGACTATTGTGTTGGTTTGTCGAGAAATAATTCTTCACTAGCTGTTTCCTGTGGCATCGCTTCCGTGCTAAATTAAAATCATAGAAACCATGAGTGATAATGTAACTTTCTATTAGTACAAGACTTTTCATAATTGGATCAGTAAAATGTTCCGGTATTCGAAGGGTGAACCCCGGCCACCGTAGGCACGGGCCTGCGTATGATGAGCCATTGGTAATTCATTATCCGGCCGTCCGTAACCGTCCGAGCAGAGTCGTTGTTGACCGCGTTTACTGTTACTGTCGTTGACCAAGCTCGCCTCATAGAGACGACAACAAACCGACGAGGCCCAGCAGGGACAATGCCCGCTAGGGTCACTGGAAATTTCTGAAAAGGAAACTCGTAGTCCTAGAACGTCTGGCATGCTTTACCTCTCCGCCCAGAGCACTACCACTCTGGGTGTAGCAGGAGGATTTTTGAGGTTGGAAATCATCCAATGTCATTGGATGATTGAACGCTGTTATTGGATGATTTCCAACCTCAAAAGAAATCCTTAACATAATAACTATGTTTAAAAGTAAATTCTAAAGTTAGCGCAACCTGATCCATTATTTTCTTCACTGTGCACTGTCCCGCCCACCACTTCTAATAAGATATCGTTAACTGCAGTTCCGTGACTTGCCCCGCAGTTGCCGTCATTGGGTTCGGGTCATTTTTTTTTATGTAACATAAACTAGTGTTTGGCTGCAATTCCGCCTGATGGTAAGCAGTGATGCAACTAGGAACTTTTCAACTTTACTACCCTGTTTAAAAGTAAATTCTAAAGTTAGCGCATCCTGAAACCGTACTATTTTCTTCACTCAGTGCACTGTCCCGCCCACCACTTCTAATAAGATATCGTTAACTGCAGTTCCGTGACTTGCCCCGCAGTTGCCGTCATTGGGTTCGGGTCATTTTTTTTTATTTAACATAAACTAGTGTTTGGCTGCAATTCCGCCTGATGGTAAGCAGTGATGCAACTAGGAACTTTTCAACTTTACTACCCTGTTTAAAAGTAAATTCTAAAGTTAGCGCATCCTGAAACCGTACTATTTTCTTCACTCAGTGCACTGTCCCGCCCACCACTTCTAATAAGATATCGTTAACTGCAGTTCCGTAACTCTGCCCCGGTCGCCGGGTCATCTGATAAAGCATTTACACTGTGTTGTCCACTGTTTGTGGAAACAGACTAAACGAGCCCTCGAGTTGCAAGAAAAATTTGTATTCACCCTAAAATTGCTTCACCTCGCGCCAATTTTATGGCGACGAAAGCATGACTCAAGCAAAGCAGTAGCTTCTTATGTTTTAAAATAAAGAAATATATGTCTTCTCATATAGGTAATTAAAAAGTAAAATAACTATTGAAACAAAAAATTTGCTATGGAGTAAGTTTGAACCCCTTAGAAGAACATAGGCTGTAGGACTTTATCTGGCTGCGACTTCCAAAAACCAAAATTTAAAATCTTCGTATCGCTGTTACAATTATCCTGAAACCGTATTATTTTCTTCGCTGTGCACTGTCCCGCCCACCACTTCTAATAAGATATCGTTAACTGCAGTTCCGTGACTCTGCCCCGGTTGCCGGGTCATCTGATAAAGCATTTACACTGTGTTGTCCACTTTTTGTGGAAACAGACTAAACGAGCCTTCGAATCGCAAGAAAAATTTGTATTCACCCTAAAATTACTTTACCTCGCGCCAATTTTATGGCGACGAAAGCGTGATTCAGACAAACCAGTAGCTTCTTATGTTTTAAAATAAAGAAATATATGTCTTCTCATATAGGTAATTACAAAGTAAAATAATTACTGAAACAAAAAAATTGCTATGGAGTAAGCTTGAACCCCAACGAAGGATATAGTCTTTAGGACGTTTTATCTGGTTGCGACTTCCAAAAACCAAAACTTAAAATCTTCGTATCGCTGTTACAATTATCCTGAAACCATATTATTTTCTTCGCTGTGCACTGTCCCGCCCACCACTTCTAATAAGATATCGTTAACTGCAGTTCCGTGACTCTGCCCCGGTTGCCGGGTCATCTGATAATGCATTTGCACTGTGTTGTCCACTTTTTGTGGAAACAGACTAAACGAGCCCTCGGATTGTAAGAAAAATTTGTATTCACCCTAAAATTGCTTCACCTTGCGCCAATTTTATGGCTACGAAAGCATGACTCAAACAAAATATTAGTATTACTAATAGCTTCTTATGTTTTAAAATAATAATATAAAAAGTGTGATGTTCAATTTAAGCTTCATTCAATAAATTTTGAAGAATAAAAAATTTGATTCATGTTTTCGATTGGCAAAAATTACTTAATAATACTTCTGGTTAACGTAGATTATAAATTAAACACATCCATACTAATATTATAAATGTAACTCTGTCTGTCTGTTTATTACATTTTCACGATTACACTTCTGAAACTTTCCTGAAATTTAGATGACAATTGGTACCGAGGAAGCTCGAACCCCACGGAAGGAAATAGTCTTTAGAACTTTTTATTTGACTTCGACTTTGTGTCCATAATAATCAACATTTACGGGGACAAAATCTTTTCTTTAAAGTGGCAAATCATCGATATGACTGACCACTCTGGGCAGAGCGGGATATCAGACTTCTACTGACTAAAATCCATTCTTGTTTCTTCTTTTCCTTCATTTCAGGGTCCCGGAGTTCTCTTTAGTAATACATTCTAATAAATCCCGTAACAAAAACGGCAGAATTTCTCGTTAAAAACTCAATAGAGTTTAACTTCGACCATTCTCTTTACAGAGAATACTTGCATTTGGCATGAGTGAAGCTTAAAATAAAGTTTTCAAAGTGAGGCGGCAGTATTTGTATAGTTTCTCTTTATTCCTGTGTTTACCTCCAGCCTGCTGCGGGGAACGCTTTGGTTTAAGAGAGTTAAGCGCTAGTTGGAACGTCTTGAGTTAACCTCGTTGATAGTATATGTAGATAGATAAAAAAATATTTACCACAACACAAAACACACACCAAAGATAATTTTTCTGAATTTTCGGTATTGGAGAGTAATATCAATATTTGCGGTAATGAGATTTTATGTACGAGTCAGTACGAGTATTTACACAATAATTATACTCATTAAAACATTAACATAACTGTCTTATTTAGTGAAAAGACGGCGAGCAATGGTTAGGTTAGGGTAGGTTAGACACAAGTCGTCGACGGCGCGTAGTGTCCTACGCCCGCCTCAAGGATTTCAGTAAAAGCGTAAGGGCCCAGCAGGATCGAGGGGCTATGGGTTTGCATCTAAAAGGAAAATTCGGAGACCTGGCATGAAAGGCAAAGAAGGAAATAAGGAGTAGGTTTTAAAAGTACCAGGAGCGGGAGAAGTCATTCTGATGATTTTTCTGTCATTTTAACCTATCAATACCCGCGAAACGAGACACAATAGTAAGACAATAACAGCACGGTCCTATGAGACCGGTCGGGGATTCATGAATTAATAAGAAACTGAGCTTTACCTTGTCTCTCAATTAGAAGTTGACTACTTGCTAGAAAACAATGAATAATCACGGAAGATATCCCGTAAAATACATTTTAAATTACTTGCTAGAATTCTGACAAATACTAAATTCAGGAACCACAATACATGACGTAGAAATTCATAAGACAAGTCGTAAAAGTAAAGAAAATAAGAAAACCCAGAGTCGTTTGCACCGCAAATCTCAAGTCACTAACGTTTTGATTCACACTTTTTAAGTCCCACTTGTAAAGCAAGCCAGTCGACTGACTCAAGTAGACTTGTACAAGTAGCTGTCTAGATCAAACGCGCCCCTCGCGTGAGACAGGGGTGCGAGGGCATTCACCCCGCCGCGGAGAGCCAAGCAGACAAACATAATGTTATGCATGCAATCATTTTTACTTAACTTATAATATCCGTTTTTTATTAAAATCACGAATCTTGCCAAGGTTTTTTCTTGGAAAACTGATTAAAGTTTTTTTTTCAAAGAAAATTGTTGTTATCTTTTCCATACACGACTATGTACCTACGAGTATTTTATACCAAGTGTCTTTATGCTGCAGGAATTTATATGCAAAACATATTGTGGCGGTTTCTTGTGCCGATAAATGTTTTTGTTTGAATGGGAAGATAACTACTGATACTTTTCATTTTGCTCTCGATTTAAAAAATATAACAATTTTCAATGCTTCAGGTGTGCGGTCTTACTATGGCAATTGGGCGGATGGGGCTGAAAGAATTTGTAGTGGTTCAAATTCTTTCAGCCCCATCCGCCCTCTGTTCTGCGAGCAATGTGCCCGCACAGTGCCACTTAAGTTTGGTGAATTAACCTTGATTCTCCTGCGGATATGCACAAGAACTTTCAAAATCAGTTTCGGTCTCGGCAAAATTTTCGACCAATTTTGGCCGAAACCGAAACTGCTGCCGAAACTTTTTTTTGGCCGAAACTCGGCCGAAACTGAAACCGAGCTTTCGGTCAGACACTACTAAATACCAAATAATATTATAATTATTTATTTATTTATTAAAACTTTATTTGCAACTAAAAACACTGTACAAAGCCGTCCTAATGCCTTAGGACACTTACGATACTGCTTTTTTGTTTGCAATTAAGTTTTTTTTTTAAATCGATGCAACAGTTAAAAGTCTCATAGCTAATTTTTAAACATTTTTAATAGACAAATGTCTCTCACGCACATCCCACGATAAATAAACACTTATTTCTTACTTAAATTTTCAAGTTAGTTCCACTTGAACTTGATCGCCAACCGTCGCATCAGCTAGCATTGTGGCACCCTCACCCTCTTTTCCGGAGGCATCTATAGTTTGTGGTTGCCGGGAAAAACTGCCCTCTGCCGGCTCTGTAAAGAATGACTGAGGGATGATTTTAAGAGGGTGGATTTTGTGTAGCTATTAGTGCGATCAGGGGTAGCTGTTGATTATAGGCTGCACTAAAATACCCTCGCTCCTCCTAAGTGGCAATACTTATTCCTAAAGATTGGTCAATAGAATAGAATTAACTTTATTCTTAGTCATGCACTCTTGACAGAGTGGTCGTGGTTATTTTTGAGTCGAGTCCTGCACTATGCCTCTCGCCATGCAGCTCTGTGTTTGGCGGCTTGGGAGTTGTCATTAATACGGTAGAGGTATGCACTGTGTGGTTGGAGCACTGCCGTGTTCTCGTGGAGGCGATTGGCGAATGGATTTGCGATTGATCAAGGTTTTGATCAAGCGATTGATAAGGTCCGGAGCGAGAAGGAATAGCAGGCGGTCGCCTCCTCTTACAGTGTGTAACAAATTTGATGAGGTCTGTCGACCATGATGAAGACAGCGTCCATGTGATCTTTTGCCCTCAACTTTCCCTTAGGTGTAGTTCCCCTTTGGTGCAGAATAAACTTAATTGTCAACCAAAAAAGTAACACAACTAATAGACAAACTTAAATCAATGGGTACAATGGCGAGCAAATCTACCAGACAATCTTAGGACTTTTGGTCAACATTTTTTACAAGGTACTGATATTTTTATTATGGATTGGCTTGGACTGGGTTCCGAACAGCAGGAACCGGCGACGCGGTAGGCCCAGAAGGAGATGGCGTGACGACTTGGACTCTTTGCCCTGCAGTGGGACACGACAGGCTCATAATAATAATAATAATATGAAGTATCGTGTTACCCCAGGTAATGGGTTGTGGAGGTTTGGTAGGCAGCCGCTCCTCGTAAAATACTGGTATTTAGATAACTCCAATATAGTTGGGAAAAAGGCTAGGCAGATGACGATTATGGATTGGCATAATCGGTCAAGCACAAGACCGCTCACCTGATGGTAAGCGACGACGTGGTCGACAATTGAGTACATTTGCCTTGAAATACCTATTCACTTTTGATTTAAAAAACCCTAAGTTATACCTGTCAGGAAACATAGACTTCGGCAGGGAATTCCACTTCTGCTTCTAGCTGTTGCACAATGAATGAAAATGTTTCCGCTGTTATTTTTTAAATTGATTTATACTGATTTTAATGGATCGTAGTCAAGCAATCCCTCTTGAAGGTAATGCAATCGTTGATAGTGAAGTGCATTGGTTTATTAAGAGCCTATTCACTCTAGAATTGAAGAGACCTTAATTATAATTGGACAGGAACGACGGTAAGTTCTATATACTCGTACTTATTTGAAAGTGTTCTAGTTAGTGGTAAAGTTAGTTGATTTAAAATGCTATTAGTATCAGCTATTATGTAGGACTTTTATCGAAAGGTCGTAGGTTGAAACTCTCTTTGAACGATCGCAGTCGATCCATTTAGTCATAAACAATTAACATACATATTTGAAGAGGCAAAGTTTAACCGGAAATCCATAATAAATGCGGCTATGAACACTGTTTTATTTTGGAAAAGGTTCTGGAGTTGTGTGGTGTGGATGTGGTCATGAGTGCAATGAATTGTTTATTTTAGTTTGAAGGTAGTTTGATTACGAGTGTAAATAATAAATGTTTTTGTAAAATCAACAAAAGCCAGTAAATTTTAGTTCTACTCTAACTGGAGCCTGCAACTTCATTCAATACAATGTAATTCACCTTTCATACTGGCGACATTTGAGGGAAACCTATGTCCAGCAGTCTTCGTCTTTCGGCTGAAATGGTAACGATGATGAAGGAGACCACAGCTGACGAAGCTATTCCTACAAAGATGGTTCCTTCTCCTTATAACAGAACCTTATTGAACTCTATTCTCCTCATAAACCCAAAGGCTATACGTTCCATAAAAACTGGAGTACGCTGTAAACTAGCTATGACGTCATCAACCGCGACCTGACCGATGACCTGTTGAAGCTAATTGACTGATAGTTCATTCATGAAGCGCTTGCTAGCTAGATATTATAGGGCTAGATATTATAGGTTGGTAGGTGGTTCACAGTAATCCAAACTCGAAACTTATTTCACACAGGGCTACATGGGCACATTGATATAGGATGTCAAAGGCTAGCGTACAGTTCCAATTGGTAGTTTCCTATGGAGAAGAACCGGGGAAAAACTCGATAAAAACTACCTTATAAAAAAATTGTACTATTAATTGCGTAGTTGACTTATGCTTACTGCCCACGGATGCGTAGCTTCATAGACGCGTAGTCGTCATTATACGCTTGCTATACGCCTGCCTGCTCACAGCTTACATACAAAACTATGACATTCTCGGTCGACGAAGCTGCAACGACACGAAGCCACAACGTTGCCGGTTCGTGGACAGTAAGCAAAGCTAAAGATTTTTTTTAAAATCTATCTTAAATTATGTAAGATGGAAACCATGTATATCTGGTGGAAGGGAGAAGCATTCAAGTAGCGGAAAAAGAATGCACAAACTATGGCCTTAAATAAAGTAAGGGAACTCGTAAAATAATTTCAACCAATTTGGTTGGAGCGAGATGAAGTGTCGTTCGTACTTACTAAGCCTGACTAATCTCCAGTTGCCCTTTGCGTTCCAGGATCACGGTCATTCTTTCGAACCATCACGTGTAAGGAGTTTCTAGGGTAACTAATTTAAACCTGAATGAATAAAAAAGAAAGCAAAGATTCGATTCCTTTATTAGGCATCGAATCTTTGCTTTTCTTTAGGACACCGTGATTACCTAGGCATGGTAAAACTAATAAAATTTCTATTAATTAATCACCTACTAATACATCATCATTTCATCCGAAAGACGTCCATTGGTCCTATATCCAAACATAGGAACTTCCTGAAATATCGCCTCAACGATCGGTACTGTGCGTCTCACATGCGTCAAATTCCCACCGGACGCTGGTCGTAAGAGCCCTACTAACACTTCCTACTAATACAAACAGACAAATAAAAAGAACAATGCATGTTATGAAAGATTACATAAGGAAAAAGATTGCTTCGTACAAAAATACACTATACTATATTGAAAAGGATAGAGAAAAAAAAGAAAAGGAATCGTCCAGTGAAGCGTCTCGAATCTCGATCTACAAGATATCAGTAGTCTGATTCATGTAAAATCAAACAAGTCAAGTATCGTTGAAGTTTTATAGTCGTTCGACCTAAGTCCACCATGTTCCTTGAGCGGGATTCGATAAAACGACAATTCAATTGGCTTGAAACTAAACGATCTATCAGGTTGGTCGCTGTAAAAAGAACATGGCCAAATGGGGCTTCCTCGACCCATTCTTAACGCAGTGCTAGTGTGGAGCAGCTACCCAGGATATGCGGCACTTATTATGCTGTCCATCCTGCACAACCACCTGTACTTTGCAGGATCTAAACGAGGCCAATGCCAAAGCCATACAGGTTGCCAAATACTGGGCAGAAAAAGTTGGATGAGAGCATCGATACGAAAAGAAGAAGAAGAAGAAGAACGGCTTATCCCTCTTCTTCTACCATACCTTCACCTTCTTCTTCTTAGTCGGTATCACTCTTGACAGAGAGGTCATGGTCATCAGTTCAGGTGTTGGTGGCAAGCTTCACAACACGCCACCACTCTTCTCTGATGGCCGCCTTCCTCGTGCATTCGTGTAGTGATGATGATCCATTTATTGCCGCTTTTATTTGGTCAGTCCACCTCATGGCGATCTTCTTCGTGGCCTAGTACCTTCAACCTTTCCTTGGACCACAAGTCGCTTAATAACCACCTCCCGTCGGTGCCATACGTGACCAAAAAGGTGACGGCTTATTACCAGTTACATTATTAAGAGGCCTGCGGAGACCGCGCGCTATCTCGAGTTGAGACGAAATAAAATACGTTTTTGAGGTTGATGGAAGCAATCCAGATAGTATAAACAATTCTTGGACACACCGACTGGAGTACAGTCATCATCCGCACACTGACAGTTGCTTGCTGTGATAGCAATACAAACTATTGGAAATTTGGGAGAGGTTCCGTAATACCAAAAATGATGAATGAAAAATTAATGTATTTCCAATATTGTTTCGAGTATTTATAACTTGATAATAATATCTGTGTTTCTACGGAAAGATATTTTGAAATATTGTTGTTTATAATATAGAAAAAGCAAAATAAAAACATGACATTTTCGCTGTGAAAATGTGCAAATTTAAATTCGCTTAAATTTCGTTTGGGGTAAGTTTTTCAACAAAAAGACGATGTAGGAACCTAGATAATTATTGTCTGAATCCGAATAACATCATATTATGGTGTAAATATGCTTAAATTGCAAATGATTTTGGTATTACGTTTGTATGGATAATTCTAACGTCGCGCCCGCCTTATTCTACCAGGATCATGATTGACATAGACGAATACGCGTCAACGACACTTCGATCGAACGAGTTTAAAATCGGTGAAAAGCTCGATTGATGAATGTGAATATGATAATCGAGTCTATAAGTCAAGAGTGAATAGGTTACTTCTAGGCAAGTGTGCTCTATCGTAATGTGAGATAGTGCTCAAGCGCGAATAATAAACAAAAAAAATGGTCTAATGACTAAGTCGCTACGATATCGTTACGGTTTCGATTATGTGAATAGGCCTACTGTTCGAGTTCAGCCTGTCTATTTTTGCTGTCTGCTTCAGAAATTCAGTCCATATTGGATGAGTCTGTCTAGATTTGATTTGCTCGTAATTCTATAAGTTTTATTTCTGTTTAGTTGTAGGCTCGGTTGGGAGAATAATGGCTTATGTTTCGGCATTTATTCTGTCGCGTCAATGTTCATAAAATGTTTTTGTAAGATCACATGCTTATCTTGAGGATAAATTTTGATCGTTGGATTGAGAATAGATTTTTGCTATGATTCTGAAAAGATATTTAAATATGTCTTGGTAACCTTATTAGCATAAAGCCTCAGAAACTTTAGGAGACAAAATGTCCTCCAACATGATGCGTGACCGTTTTCACATTATCCGATCCGATATCGGTATCGGACGCCGATCCGATATCGGGGTAAGTAAAATGTATGAAATATGTACCTGTCTTTCATATTGTCCGGCCCGATATTATATGAAAACGGTCTACCGCTGTAAAAATTGTTCAAAAACATGTCCCGCGTCACGTGAATACCTTGTTAGATCTTAAGCAAATTACGGGACACTGGGCAAAGTTGTAGCATTAATTGATGTGCGTTATTTGGGGGTGATATTTTGTCTCCTAATGAATCAGAGGCTTCAATGTGTCGTTCCTGTTTTCTATCGACAACAAATCAGTACAATAAAATGTGACGGGGGCGTATTCCGTCCAATCTGTCACATCAGACTGGCTTATTACCCAATTTGAAACCCCTCAATAACAGCATATGCCACGCCTAACCTGCTTGCCCTGCTGCCGAAGTAAGAAACTTCGGCAGCAGGGCAAGCAGGAACTTGTGTTTGGCTGTCATTGAGGATTGATCATAATTGATTTACATATTGTAAGTAATTTTATTTATTTTGGCTTTGGTTTCTGTTATTTGTTGGTCGCCGTATGCAGTAATAGAGAAATGAAAATCTTAAAATAAATCAATTGTAATAGCAACAATATTTGAAATGCATAGAGTACACCAAGTCATCTGTTCACCTTGTGGAAGGCCTACCAACGCCTTTCGGTACACAGTCGCCATTCCAGAACCTTCCGGCCTCATCGACTATCTGTTGATTGATTGATATATACTTTATTGTACACCATAAATATAATTTTACAAGGAGCTTAAAATTAGTACGGTGTTACAATGGGCGGTCTTATCGCTAACAGCGTTTTTTTACAGACAACCTTTGGATGGAATTGACCGAGAAGGAGAAAAGATACGCAGGTATTTTGCGGCTGTTCTTCGAGCAATAATATATGTCCTGTCCACTGCCACTTCAGTTTGTCGAACTTTCACCTCTAAAACATTAGTGTGACACGTAAAACTGAAAAAGTAAGTTCCATTTTACAACCAGAGGTAATAAAACAAATCTCTTTACACGCTCGTATATTTCATTCTCAGAATTTAATCTCAGCATTTCAATATCCATATCAACGCAAAGGAAACGTCTGTGAATCGACTTCAAAAGATTAATAAGTAAAAGATGTTCCATACATCTGTTCCTTATTATTTCCGACGTCAATTTTGTAACATCCTGTTTATGTGAACAGGTATACTCGTATGTTGCTGACAGTACGGGGATTCAGACGTTATTGAAAAAACTGTTTTGGGTTAGGTTTGTTGTTGTTAAAAGGTCATTGTTAATGTTAAAGTGTCAATTTAGGATTTAAGTCTCTTTTCTTTTCCGTTTTTCATTTGTATAGGTACACCAACGAATTATTACAAAATAATTTCTACAGTACCTACATGATTAAATTTATTTTTTAGAAAAAGTCTGATAGTCGGAAGCTAGGAAAGCAGCAGTCTTACCAAGTGGCTACTCTTCACAAAGGTTTCCTATCTATAAATATTTACCATAATAGGTATACGTATAAACTCAAAAGCCTTTAATGCCTCATATAGAATTATGGCTAGTGACTTCAAAACAAATAGTAACTAATATAAATAGATTAACTAGAAAGCTTAAGTTTTCCATTTAGAGACGGTACTAAATAAGCTACTCGTAGTATAACTAAAGAAGGAGAAACCTAATGTCAAAACGACGACTGGCATATTTTAAAATAAATTACTCGCCTACGTTACGGCTAGACATTTTGCAAATAGCCTAGATTAAAGTCGTGAGAGCAGCCCAGCTATAAAACCTCTCATTATAAACGGGAGGAGGGACTCGGAGGACTTATTAGATGCCTACCTTAGGACGAGATTGCACGGTTGCGACGATTCTCATTATTGTCAGATCCGCTGGTCAAGCCCCTGCTTTACAGCGAGAAATGAAAGTAAATGAAAACTCAATGGTTTATGAAGTACTTTCGAAGCTATTTTTAAGTAATAGTGTTTTTATTTTACAGTGTTTTTATGATTATCATCATCACCATTTCAGCCGTAAGACACTGCTGGAAATAGGCCTGTACCCCATGTGTCGTCACAACGACCAGTTCTGTGCGTCTCGCATCCAACAGATTCCCAAAAACAAAATCCGTTGGATGCCCGCGACCTTCAACAGATCATTGGTCCACCTTGAGGGAGGTCTTCTAACGTTGCGTCTTGCGATACGTAGTCCGCACTCCAGAACCTTCCATCCTTATCGACTCTCTGTTCTGCGAGCAATGTGCACCACTCCCTCTTAAGTTTGGCGATTCCTTGAGTTATGCTCGTTACCTTGGTTCTTTTGCTCAATATATAATCTAGAGCTATAGTATCTAAATCATTGGCATATCTTCATAGACAGAATACTCGTATATTTGCGGTCACCGAATGAATCCGCTATTCGCTTAGTTATATCACGTATGCGAAGCTACGTGGCATACCGCTTGTTAGCCCTAAGCTTTTTTTACACAGGTCGCTAGGCGAACGAAAAGCTATAAAACGTATTCGAGCTTACTCATCCATCTCTGTTTGCACCTATCCCTTTGTAGCGACATCCACTACATATGACGTCACAGAATCCTGCATCGCGCAAGCAAAGTTCTTAGCGCGATTTGAATAGATACAACAGCCCGAAATCATCTATCGGGCAGTAGTCCACCGGACATAACACCTCGTCCAGTTGGAGGATCTTCCCTTTTCAACGGAGGTATGTGGGACTTCACTCTCTGATGATTTTTGTGTCCATTTTGCCAGGGTTGCATATTTACGATCAAATACTATATCTCGTCAGCTCTTTGTCACCTATGCTTGTTAGATGGGATGCTGAAATCGGGTAATAATATTTTTTTTGTCAGACGAAAACTCAGATTTCGTAAGAAATAAATATGTTTATTTTAACCTCATGCGCCGACACCAAGTAAAAGGGACAAGGGCAGGAAAATAATGAGAGCTTACTAAACCTATTAATAATACAATAAAAATCATTTCAGTAAAAACCTTTTAACGCTAGTGTAAGATAATTTCATTTGCAGATTACAGTTATAAAAATAAGATAGAAATAGCAAGATTTGACTTTTATTTCTAGTTTAAATTATCATTTGTTCGGCCGGGCATAACGAGCAAAATCCTCTCGTAACCTGTTATTTAGATTCCGTATTTCTTTCGTTATATCTGAAACTTCTATATCAGTTTCGGTTACGGTTACGGATATTTATTAATTAAAAATTATTCGATAGTTTCAGTTACGGTTCAATTGTATTGCATTGTTGTTCGAGGCTTTTCATGGTCATCGTTAGAATATACCTTATTTATAGTTTCGCTGTCTATGTGACGAGGGCATTGCAACCGCAACCCCAGTTTCCGAAGCGGCCAGCGGGCGGTATGTTTGCCAAAAAAATGTTCTGCGAAATATCATACGTTGGGTTACGACGTTGTTTCCATGATTCCTTGATATTTTTATACACTGTTTTGATGGGATTCGAAAGTTTAATTTAATAAGGAAAAGGAAAAAAATATTGTGGTCTGAAGTAGCGGTTGCCATATCAAAAATAACGTAGTGTTGCTCAATATTAGGAATGCTGTATCCGGACTTACTTGCGTAAAAAATATTAAAAAAAGTTTACGGAGGGAATGTCGAGAATTTTCACATGAAAATAAACATCATATTATTATTAAGTATCTATTGCGTGATGCAGGATTTTGTTGTTGATGACGATATGTTGCTACAATCTCAAAAATATGCTCCACATGCTACATGACCGAAGCACACGTGGGTATCGCCTGAGGTGTACTGTACATAGAACCCCGTCGCGTGGCGTGAGTCTAGCTCTACAAGTCTAGTTTCCACACAAAACGTAAGAAGACTTACGCGCCCAGATCGGCATACATAGATGGCCTACGTTGAGGAGCTCGTGGTTAGATAATAACAGCCGCACAGGTCGATCTTCAAGATTAAGCAACGCTTGCCTAGGTTGGTCTGTGGATGGGTGACCATCTTAACATAACGAGTTTCCTCCGTGCCTCGGAAAGCACGTTAAGCCGTAGGTCCCGGCTGTCATTTGTAGATCTTTGGCAGTCGCTATAAAATACAAGTTCAATCTGCTGGTTCATATAAAGATTAACTGGGCATAACTGTGTTGCAACATAGTCAGAAGCCAGTAAATCTGACTCCAGTCTTGCCATGAAGTACCGTGTTACCCCAGTTAATGGGTTGTGGAGGTCTGGTAGGCAGCCGCTCCTCGTAAAATACTGGTATTCAGCTAAATCCGGCTTGACTGGAAGCCGACCCCAATACATATAGTTGGGAAAAGGCTAGGCAGATGATGATGACATGGCCTACGTTGGCCCAATGTAGTTCTACCTTAATTCAACTATCCAATTCATGGAGAACAGATGCTAACATTAAAACATACAATTGACGAGGTGCCGATATACCTACAGCTATAATTCACTAATATTATTATAGTTAGCAGTTTATGAAAGGTTAGCTGCGAAAACTATGGCTCAGTCAATGGTTTGTTTAATATGTTTATGTTAAAGTTTATATGTGTTATGTCTATAATTTTAATGGGAAATTCGATGAAGGAAGTCTGGCAATGGATGTTGAAAAGATGATGGTCATAAGTATGCCAAGGGGTCGAGTCAGTGTTAGTCTAAATATGTCTTCCTAATTCATGAAAGGTGATGATTAAACGACTATTGTTAATCAGTGGACTTTTTCAAAATCTGATTACAGACTAGTATTATTGTAAAGGTTTTGTATGGGTTTGTGTGATTGTTTGAAGGACACAGAGAAATGATTCCACTGTGCAACACAGTTCATCATCATCATCATCTCAGCCGAAAGACGTCCACTGCTGGAAATAGGCCTAAGTAACACAGTTATGACCAATTAACCTATCAAATACCCACAAAACGAGACACAATAGTAAAACAATAACAGCGCGGCAGTGGCGACGGGTACACTTACGTGCGAGTGAATCCGCTGCTTGTACTTATACCAAAAATTATTATAAACCTGACCTAATTAAGCGACGGAAAATCTTAACTGCGAGATTCAGAAACCGTCGCTCAACTAACAACGCCATCTAGTGACCGCGTTTCCAACTTTTTTCACAAATTCACAATTTCCTCAAAAGATGACGCAGTGAAACAATATTTATGTAAACACAATTTTAAAAATAGTATGTAAAATATATTATTAAAGTTCACTCACCAAATGCCGTTCGCTCAATGATCCAATAAATCCAAACCGGCGTTTTTATTAATTGTCGAAAAACTACAAACTAAAACCATTATATTATTCTTACCATAGGTACCTATTCAAGTACGATTACAAAACAATACAACTGAACTGATCTTGTTCTTGCTGCACTATCACTACGCAAAACTATCACTAGACTACACTTACATATAAACCAATTTCAATCATAAAACTATAAGATTCTAAATTATGATACGAATATATATCAAATAAAATGCAAATGAATAGGTGAAATATGACACATGAATAAGCGTGAACCAAAACTGTCAAACTAAATACTAAATAAATTAAAAAGTTCAGTATCATTCCATCTCGTTCTAGCGGACGCATTTTATGATTTAACTCGATAAATACCGGGTTGCCTGCAAACGCTATTTAGCCGTATTATACTGGCTTGTCGCTTGTATAACACCGCTAGATGTCGCTAGAAACTATGAATTAAAATGTATGACATTCCCGTTTATAAGACCGGGTTACAGACCTGTTTTGCGTAAGTTGTGAGTGATTGCTCCGAAAAAACGTGCAGGCGTTTATTTATTGTTGATTGTTATTTTCACAAGCAAGTATTATGCAGTTATAAGATTTGATTAATACATAATTAATTTGTTAAGGTTTGTTGTTGTGTTTGTAAAGGAAAGCCGGCAGGAATGGAGTTGTTTACAGGCCGCGCTACTGCAGCGCGGTCTCATAGGACCGGTCGGGGATTCATGAATTAATATATGAACCGACAGATTGAACTTGTATTTTATTGCGAGTCTATTCAGGTAGAATTAACATTTTTTCTTTCCCTCATAATTCTTTTTTATCATTGGTGCACGCACATCTCTAATGTAAAAGCAACCTTAAAAGGAACTACTACTATACTCCGTTTGTTTAGGTAGTTAACTAAAGGTAAACAGTCTTGGTATGTCTTTTTATATTAAAGAGGTCGTATATAATATACACAAAGATTATTTAAATTTAGTTTATTAGCTAACATCGATTTAGGTAAATACCTATTTGCAAAGATTTTTACATACAATTTATAGACAACTTTTAGATAAAAAGACATGCCAAGATTGTTTACCTTTAGTTAACTACCTAAACCGACGGAGTATAGTAGCTCTTGTTAAAACTTTGTAAGTAACTCTTGTTAGAACTTCTACATGCAAAAGTAGCGTATAACGTACAAAGTCTTACTTTACCTACTATATATTTTTAGATCTCGACAAACTTTGAGGTAACTTTAAACAGCGATCTGGCTAACCGCAAGTTCTGCACAACTGATCGTATTTTCTATGTTAAACCATAAATAGCAGTCTGGAAAACTCAAGAAAACTTAGGGTCAGTCCACACCAAGACGCGCCGCGACGCGACGATGCAGGAAGAGACCAGTGATTTCGCGTGCCGCCGCGAGACGCATTGCAACGTTGCGAGGTGTATAGTAAAATCGTTGGCAAAACGACGTCACGAATTTAAAAACGTTCCGCTGTGGTGTAACGAGGCGCAGCGCTGCAAGAAGCAACGTATTCTAAATCTCACAATGAAGTGTGTATCTTTTCATGTAGTAAATAAAGTTCTATTTTGAGTCACTCTATTAAAATGTACATGCAGCGTCGCATCACGTCGCGTCTCGGTTTGAGCTAACCCTTACTCTTTTTTTAGGGTTTCCGTTAAAAGGGTAAAAACGGGACTATTGCTATGACTTCGCTGCCAGTCGTATCACCTGCTTGTATCCCATGAATTGTAACAGTTAGAAAGTTGAAATTCATTCACAGAAGATCGCATTATAACAACAAATACTAAAAACAGAATAAATGAAATATTTAAGCAGGGCGTACAACAAACGTGATATTTTTGCCGGTTTTGCTACGGACGCGGGACGGTACCGGTACTCTTCGTGCGCGAACCCAACTCGCATCATCATCATCTGCCGAGCCTTTTCCCAACTATATAGGGGTCGGCTTCCAGTCAAGCCGGATTTAGCTGAATACCAGTATTTTACGAGGAGCGGCTGCCTACCAGACCTCCACAACCCATTAACTGGGGTAACACGGTATCTACTTCATGGCAAGACTGGAGTCAGATTTACTGGCTTCTGACTATCCATAACGACTGCCAAAGATCTACAAATGACAGCCGGGGCCTACGGCTTAATTCATGAATCCCCGACCGGTCTTATGAGACCGCGCTGTTATTGTTTTACTATTGTGTCTCGTTTTGTGGGTATGTGATAGGTTAACGTGCTTTCCGAGGCACGGAGGAAACTCGTTATGTTAAGATGGTCACCCATCCACAGACCAACCCAACTCGCATGTGGCCTTTTAATTTCTCCGCATCTGAGTGTAGTGGTAAGTACTGACAGACTTTTACTGAGTAAACGCCACCAGTGTTCCTTCATTCCTTGGCCACAGTAACTTTTTCAACAATCCCTTACCCTACCTATCTTCTCCCTGAGTCCTGATTACGAATATTTTGTAAGCAACCTGCATCCCAATCGGAACAAGCAGCGTTGGTAGGCCTCCCATAAAAAGGACTGATGGCCTGTGTCGAGGAGACCTGAATTCCAGCCGTGCGAACATTATAAGGCAAGAGAGATAATGATTTTTTTTTTCTACAACTTTCACACTACATCATCTAGTCCCTAGCTAAACAGTGCTTGTATTATGGGTCCTAGACATCTGATAAACATACTTATATATTTTTAAATACATACAAACCTATTATATAGATAAATTACACCCAGACAGAACAAATGATCATGCTCATCACACAAACATTAATGGTCCTGGGTGGGAATCGAACCCACGACCTCCGACATAGCAGTCAGGGCCACTAACCACTAGACCAACAGGCCAGTCGAACATTATGTTTATGCTTATGCTTAAGCTGGGTTTCCTCCAATAGGATATTTAAGTATTTTAAAGATTAGACCAGAAGAAAGAACTATAAGACTCCTTCACAAACATGCACGAGCCAGCCTTGAAAGGAGATGAGCCTTGCAGACACGTAGTATCCAAGATCTTTCCCGAAGGTCTTACAAAACTAAATCTAGCAGCAACATATCGGATAACATTACACAATAATGTCTAGCACGCGTTTATATTATGATCTTGTCCTTGCCAAGTCCGAGGTTGCAAGCGAGCTCAATCGATTTTCATTATTCAAGTATTATATTATAGGGTCCTTTCGACCGAAGCTTTCAATAATGCATAAAAGCGAGGTTTAAGGGTTCCGTACGCGAAGGGTAAAACGGGACCTTGACTGAAGTTGTGACGACTGATAATCGTGTAGTTTTAAGTGTTGTGGCTTATACTCGTACATATATTTAAATGGTTCATATATAGAAACACATTATTAACTGTCGTCTGGCAAAAAGTCATAGACACGGACACTTTTTTGCGGAGACAACAGATTTGATTGTAATGACAAATGGAACGGTACTAGCGATTCCAACTGTCATTACAATCAGACAGTCTTATCATTAATCGACCGTCGTAAAACGAAAAAAAATTGTCAGTTTTGTATTGTCTAGCTTGCTACTGATATGCAGATGAAAATAATGATATCATCGTGACCCAATGGGAATCGTTAGATAAGATAGTCACTAGACGATGAAAAAATTTGACGACAAATAGTCGTTACATGGTAACAGCCAGAGACGATAGTAGTCCGACGATATCTTAAGGATACGCCGTCCGTCTGTCTGTCTGTCCGTCGTTACCAGGCTGTATCTCATGAATGAAGATGATAGTTAGACAGTTGAAATTTTCACTGATGCTGCTATAACAAAAAATACTAAAAACAGAATAAATGAAATATTTAAAGCTCATACAACAAATGTGATTGTTTGACATTTTTTGCTACACACGGTACGGATCCCTTCGTACACAAGCCCGACTCGCGCTTGACCGGTTTTGTTATTTATGCTACCATGATATTCTCTTTAAATAGCTGCTTAATGTATTTGTAATGTCCCCCTATGTTGTGAGGTAATGATATAGGTTGTGATATCATATTATTTTTGTCATACGTTGGCTACGGAAAGGTAGAATTATAGTGTAAATGATGATTTGGTGTCCATTACGTGTAGTTAAGTTGTAACTTTTATAGGTTATGATTATCTTTAGAATGGAAATGTTAAAGAAAATTTCATGTATATCGACGGCATGTCTTTTTTAGGGTGGGCAATCTGTGGAGCGAGTGGCAATGTCCGACTTTTACAGATCCAATCGGTAATATGCACGCTTTATGTTGGAGCTGGAGGGTGTATCAGACTTTTACTAACTAGATTCACACCTGTGTCCCTAGGTTACCCTTTGTGTTCTAGGACTATGGGTTTCCTTTTTTTAACCTATCACATACCGAGACCGGTCGGGGATTTATG
This sequence comes from Mythimna separata, assembly GCA_030763345.1. Classification (NCBI taxonomy): domain Eukaryota; kingdom Metazoa; phylum Arthropoda; class Insecta; order Lepidoptera; family Noctuidae; genus Mythimna; species Mythimna separata. The sequence goes on along the minus strand of CM061173.1, from coordinate 4,252,497 downwards.
AAATAAATTTCCCGTGGTCTTAGCTGGTGTCGATTAGCCCTGTCGGACTCTACAGTTTGCTGACATACCTCTTTGAGACGGTGTGGAATACTACGCGCTGTCGATGACTCGGGCTCGGTACTTATCGGACGGAGAGCTACACGTTGTTCTTTCTCTGCAAGCCCAACCATGAGGGAGCTAGTGTTTTTATAATTTTGAAAAAAAAATATGATCCCGCACTGGGTCCGCGTGGTGGATTACGGCCCATGTCCTCTCTTAGAGAGGAGGCCTGAGTCTGGTCCCAGCAGTGGGAACATTATAAGGCTGATGCTTTTGGCTCTGAGAGCAAAACTGCCAACTCAAGCCTAAATAAAGACATAAAGAACAATAAATGAATTAGAACACAAGATTCTCTCCGTCGATTACCGCAGCCATTTGTAACTGTATCTCGCTAATATACTGACGGAACAAACGCGTACGAATGAGATAAATTAATGGCTCTTTAGTAGCGAAGAACTATTCCGAGATGTTTTAACAATCGAAAGAATCTTTCGAGTACGAATCGTTAAAATAAACCATCGAGTTAATCATGGATTCCCCTATATACAAAATAATCGAGATGTTTTTCGATTGTTACGAGTCTACCATCGACTCACCAATATACAAAATAATCGAGTTGTTTTTCGATTGTATCAACGGGATCGACTTCTAGTTTTTGATTGTTCGTATAAGTCACTTTCCCTCGAAACTTTTAACCATTGAGACATTTACACACACACATTTATTGATTGAACTTGCGAATGAACGTTTGGAGGTATGTGGAACAGAGAGGAAAGTCCCACATATCTCCGTTAAAAAGGGAGGATCCTTCGACCAGACGGGAGTTATGTCTAGTGGGCAACTGCCCGAGATGATGATGAGATGCTTTTCAGACTGTTCTATACGTTTAAATCGCGCAGATACCTTTATTTGCTTTGTGCAGGATTAGTTCTTCTGCTTCTACGTCGTAGATCTCGCTACAAAAGCGCCGAGCGCCAGTCGCAATAACAGATCGAGTCGGACTCGATTCAAAGTCAAAATAATCGCGAACCATCGAGATGATCGAATAATCTCTCGCTATCGCGCATCGTTAATCCTTAGTGTATTACTCGTGTAGTAGAACATCTTGTTTCGCACAATCATTGCTGAGATAATGTGTAACTTATTGTTACATCTGTTCTGAACGGGTAACGTAATAATTCAACTAAGACTAATTAGTTATTTATGAGGGTTTACGGGCATTTTAGGCTGCGGAAGTTTTAGGAAGGATCATCGTGGCCCTGAAACGTACAGGGCGCGAAGGGAAAAGACTTGGGTAGAGTCAGCAAAAGTCTAATATTCTCACTCCATGCTAAGCTCTAGGGGGTATTTCAAGATTTTGAACCCAAAAAATAAATAATTGTTGCTATTTTAAGTCTTGCATCTTAATATTTAGCATAATGGTTTCCAGCCCATGTTACGTGGCCCACTGGTGGTCCTCAATATCTAAAAAATTGTCTTTTTGTGTTTTATGTTCTTTTAGTTGCCCTTTGCGTCCCAGGTCCACGAGTAACGGTTTCAGAAGGCCCCAATAGGCTTCGACCCTGCTACCACAGAATAGCTGGTGTGCTGTATGATTTGAATATATACGTTTTTTTCTAAACAATTTTCCTTCTGAAGTTTTGTTTCCTGGTAACCAAAAAAAAATCAATGTAGTCCCAAAAATATCGTCAAAATAGAATGGGAGCCACTAGTTTAGCAGTAGTCAATACCATCTCTCTAACACTCGTTTTCAATAACCTACCGCAGTTCATAGATAGATAGCTATCCCCGATAAACAGTAAGATTCTATCTATCAATCCACAACTTTTGGTAGGAAATGCTATCCGCCGGTAGGGGATAGCAAACGGGCGTAAGAAGTTATTTAGCTCATTCTAAGTTTCCACAATGCAGTCTAGACGGAAAATAACTAGCCAATGAATCAATAACTCTAATGACAGTTTAACCCTAAAATAGCGGCGGTCACCAACTTCAGTGTCAGTTTAAATATGTATGTAGTGAAGTAACGGCGGTCTGTGTGTCTATCGATTACCCGGTTCCGGTTCCGGGCGGTATGTGACGGTTAATATTATAGTTTATGTACCAAATTGGAGGGCAATCATCGTGTTTTTGGTAAACATGTCAATTTTGATATGTGTTTTTTTGTGGAATAGTTTAGTGGATTGAGGTAATCTTTATGAAGTATTCATACTTCTTTTGTTTCGGTACATTTCCGTATTTAGGCAGTGTCGAGTTTAGTAGGTAAGTAGGTATAGAAGGCATTTAGTTTTTGATACTGAATAATATAGTCACTTAAACTCACTTACTTTTTCATTAGAATGCGCTTGCATCACATTATAATGTTTTCTATGCAAGCCTCCCTAAGTTAGTCAATAGTTGCGAATGATTAGAACAGCGACTGCACTTCACTAAAAGCCTTATAATAAGTTACGAGTATGAGGTTTTTTGGCGACATATTTTGAACTTTAAGAGGCCTGCGGAGACTGCGCGCTATCTCGAGTTGAGACGCAAAAAAATACGTTTTTGAGGTTGATGGAAGCAATCCAGATAGTATAAACAATTCTTGGACACACCGACTGGAGTACAGTCATCATCCGCACACTGACAGTTGCTTGCTGTGATAGCAATACAAACTATTGGAAATTTGGGAGAGGTTCCGTAATACCAAAAATGATGAATGAAAAATTAATGTATTTCCAATATTGTTTCGAGTATTTATAACTTGATAATAATATCTGTGTTCCTACGGAAAGATATTTTGAAATATTGTTGTTTATAATATAGAAAAAAACAAATAAAAACATGACATTTTCGCTGTGAAAATGTGCAAATTTAAATTCGCTTAAATTTCGTTTGGGGTAAGTTTTTCAACAAAAAGACGATGTAGGAACCTAGATAATTATTGTTTGACTCCAAATAACATCATATTATGGTGTAAATATGCTTAAATTTCAAATGATTTTGGTATTACGTTTGTATGGATAATTCTAACGTCGTGCCCACCATATCCCCTACCTAGGGTAGAGGACATCCTCAGTAACCATCCATTGCAATCGGTCATGAGCTTCACGCCTCACCAATCTTCGGTCCATGGCAATCAGATGCCCGATCTCATCATCGAAAAGCTTTCATTAGATTGGATTAATTACGTGAAATTTCAGTTACATGATATTTTAAAATTAAGTCTATTGTTAGCAGTCATAGAGATATACTTTGTCTAAAGCCTTTTGAACAGAAAACTTGTATGCACCATGCGGGCTTGGTTATCTCTTTTTTACGAAAGAATAAACCATTCTCGGTAAAGTTGCAGGTTCTACGCGCTCTTCAAAGCATAGTATAGCTTAGTCAGCTTTATAATGTTCCCACACCTGGGAATTAGGCCTGGTCTCTAGATACGAGGCCTAATTCTCCGAGGAGAGGGAATGGGCCATAATCCACCACGCGGGCCTAATACCGGAGCATGCCGGAATCCTCACGATGTTTTCCTTTACCTTCTAGAGAACAGTGGTGAGTACTCCTCAAATAGATAGGAATTTTCTGCAAAGGAAACTCGTGATCCTAAACTGGAAAGGGTAATTAAAGGACACAGATGTGATTTTAGTCAATAAAAGCCTGACATGCTCTCCTGTTACATCTTAGAGAGGGAGAAGTCATTGGATGATTTCCCACCTTTCTCAAAAAACTTCATACACGATTCGTAAGTCGAGAGAAAAATTGGGACATTCACACGTTTTACCCAACTGACCTTTGTTCCTATAAAACCAACGTCTATTCAAGCATATGCATGAAAAACAGCTACAAAGTACAAAGAATGAATATGACACCGACAATATTTTTGTAAACACGTTTTCGCCGTTTTTACAATAATTTATGTGGACCTTTTTGCGGTCACTCCCGGTTCGTTCTGCCTAAAATAATGGCCCGCATATTAGTAATTCATGATATCAAGAGTTCTTTATTCTGATACTTTGGGATTTGTTGGCATTTCATGTAGCTACCCATCTGGCTTATTTTGCCCTTGCGGTAACCAATACACATATAGTAGGTATTTGGACTGTAATATATTTTCTTTATAGGTAAGTACTGTAGAGAGTCTTTTATCAGGGCCCCTTTAGGTGGTTTAGAATAAAAAAAAAGGTGTACTTATGTACAAGTAATGCATTGTATCCCCACCCACGAATATTTTCTCTCTCTCTCGCTATAACTCAAAGGTTAGCTGGGAGAAAGCTCATTCTTGCGTTAAGCTCGCGTTTGTATATGGACTGTCTAGTCTGTAATCATCATCTACCTAGCGTTTTCCCAACTTTAGGTATTGGGGTCGGCTTCCAGTCAAGCAAAAATCAAAATCAATTAAAAAATATTAATATTCTCACATATAATTTACGTCCGTCTATCTGCTGGACGAAAGGTGCGTAAACTATGAATTTGGAATTTAACCTATCAATACCCGCGAAACGAGACACAATAGTAAGACAATAACAGCGCGGTCCTATGAGACTGGTCGGGGATTCATGAATTAATGGAAGTTTTGTAATTTAATAGGAGTTCTGTAAAACTATCCAATAACTTCTCCCGATCAGGTTGAAGGGAGCAGGCGTGTCAGAATTTGGTGGTCGCAAAGAATTAGAGACGAGTTAAATAGAGCCCTGCAAATCGGAAGGGTTAAAATAAAACAAATTCTACGCTCGTTACCGTTATTATTGGATAATTTAAAATGCATTTCGGCACTTAAAGGTACCATTTACATGTCTTTATCTAAACACATATTTAGATTCGTAAAGATTCGTATAGGTTTCATTTAAATAAAATTATACCCGTTTTGGAAATGTAAAATAAAATAAAATAGTTCATTTACAAGTAATAAATAAGAGTTGGGACAGTTACAAAACAAAATATTATGCTAGAATAAATTAATTTCGAGTTTTTGTACATAATAATTGATGGTTGTGACTCTGGTTTTATATAAAGAAGTATATTTAAACTAAATTATGCTTTGGAAAGTTGTAAAATGTAAAAAAGAAGTAGGTATGTACAATATTTCCTATTATTATCATTTCATGGTTACGAATGAACAAAAAAAATACAAACTTGATTTTCAATAGCAATAGTGATGTAAAAATTGTGAAATCAAAAACGCTAACTAAGTACGGATCAAAATGTCGGCCCTGATTCTTTGTAATTCCAGTAAAATAAAAGAGTCAAAAGGTTTTCATATTTAAAAAGGTATTGTTACAAAAGAAAGTAAAAAGGCTATTTATAATTCACCATCTTTTTTTTAACCAAATCTGATTTTTATAAATTCTTGTTTTTTGTGAAGGCGTCAGACAGAATATTACGTACAGTGTGCTCACTATATTTTGACAATTGATAGTGATGTAGTGCTTGCAAAGTGTCAGTTATCTGTCAAATTTGATTTTTGACATTGACATTATTTTTCGCATACATTCTGCGTCTTATACGGCAGGCCCTCTATTTTTACAATGGCTAAAGGGAAGCAGTGACCATCTTTTACAATATATTTATCTACTCTGATAAGTTTAACACCGATCTTAAAAAAATGGTTTTCTTTAGAATCCCAATAAATACAATAATTTACTTTAGGAACTTGAGTTATATTCTACTTCGAACGTCAATGGTTTTATCGATCTTGCTAAGATTGTCTAAAATGTAGTAATTCATCTGTGTTATGTATATTTATGATACAACATTATTTTAAAAGTTTTTCTTTACTTATTTTGAAAAAACAGCACCGATTTTTACATGGTGTTTTAGGTATGAAACTAAGTTAAGTTTAGTAGCAGAATATAACTCGAGTCGCACCTTAATAATAAGCACTTTGGAATCTAATTATATTATCTGTACTTTACATACCATTACAACTAATCTACATACACTTAGAAAATCTACATAATTACAAACGTTTTCACTAAGAATCTAAACTTTTTGAATTTTTCAGAGATCTAGGTTGTTGTACAGTTTTATTCTTTTTGTTTTTATTATCTAAACTGAACATGTCACCGGAACTTGGGGGATGTGAGCTGAAGACTGAGTTTTTGGAGCTAGGCACACTGTTCCCCGGAGAGACACCACTGTCCGTACTGACGGACGCGGGGCTCGGACTGTCACTCACGTTATTGCACACCGTCAGCTCCTGCCCAGGGAGAGACACGATCTGACCTATCGGCTTCTGCCTGACTAGATTTATGCTTTGGCACACGTTATTCTTCACTTCACTATCACTGGGATCCTTCTTCTGGTACCTCGTCAGGGTCCCAGCCGAACCTGCTGAGTTCTGCCGGTACATCGGCATGAACTGCGACTGCGAGTAGTACTGCATCTCTGCAGGCGCCTGGCCCTGAACCCACGGGCCCATGGTTGAGACGACAGGAGGCATGTGCGTCCACATGGGCATTTGGACCATATGAGTTCCATCTGCCATGGGACTGAAGCCTGGAGCAACTGGCACCGGCATGGGCCTCACGACGCCCACAGGAGTCGGCGCGCTGTGCGGTCTCATCGCAGGATGTCCATACTGACCCACAAATTCCTGTCCTTCATACATTGTATTCGGAGGAGGATTTTGCGAGTAATCTATATTTGGGAACACAGTGTGTGGACTTCTCTGTAGATATGTAAACATTTGCTGCTGAGCCTGTTTCATGGCGACGTACTGCTGCAGGTGCATGGCGGTCTGCTGGCGCTGCTGGGCGATGTCTTGCGCCATGGCCGTCGTGGAGTTACCGTGGATGTAGTAGATATGTGGCTGAGGGTTCACTTGAGTGACTGGCGACTGTCTCTGACTATTATTATGTTTGTTATTATCTACCACGTTGTTCTGAGGATCCTGGTACTCTTCCGGAGGAGCGATATACTTGGGAGGAGATGGCGGCGTCACCTGCTGTGACATCGGGTAACTTATGATCTGGGCTATGTACGGCTGCTGAGATTTAGCCGAGTGTGCTGGACTGTGGGTTTGGAATGTAGGGTTGAATGTTATCTGAGACATATCTTGGCCTGGTGGGCCTTCTGGGTTATTGTGATTAGCTCTGTACTCATTTGCTTCGTTTTTCCTAGGCTTCTGATTGTAAGGCGCTACTTTAGGGTTGTTCTTCCAGTTGGCACCAGCGCTTTGTGGTCTTTTGACTGGAGATTTTGTTGGATCATGCCAGTTGTCTCCGTTGATTTGCCTGGGATCGGGAGGATGATGAGATTGCGCGCTATGGGATCTTCTGGGTGGTGGTGACATGCCGTCGGGGATATGTTGCTGTCGGTAGCACCGTCTGCCTGACCCTGGGCTGCTCTGTCGCTCGGGAGGCTGTGGTATGGGCCTCGGGACGCGTCTTCTGGCTGGAGTGGGCGGACTAGGCTGCGATGGTGAGGAATGTGTGGATAACGACGCTGATCGCCATTGGTCTATCAGTATTTTGCGGCGTTCGTGCTCTATTCGTATTTCTGTTTCACTGGATGAATCGTAGTCTCTGCCCTGTGAATAAAGCAAAGAGATTTAATATCACAAATTTTTCATCAGGAAGGTAGTTTGACGTCTATAAGGTTATTAAAAAAATTACCTTTTCAATCTTCTCATCCAGCATCTTAAAGAAATCTTGCTGACTGGCTGACACCTCGCTGCAACAAAAGTTTAACTTATTTTGCTACCAATTTTATAAAAGCTCTGTAAACTTAAACAGATCTTAACAAATTATTCAAATATTTGTTTAGCTTTGATGAAGTTAGATAGGTTCGCTTAGATAGGACGCTCTTTTAGTCATAATACTTTAATAAAGATCTATCGCAGTATCTAAAATGCATTCATTATTTCTACGAGTACATTTATATGCTCATCTGTACAAACGGTTGTTTGTCTGTACGAACTACACTTTGTTGACGGCCAATATCACTGCAGTTGTCATCGCCTGTCAGCGGCAGGCCAGCTATCAACAGCAGACGGAATGGCGTCGAAGCGTCGTCGTTATGTCACGTATTTGTGTGAGCCTTCATATCAATAAATATTCCAAGACATTTTAACAAATAAATATGTTAGACGCATATTTAATTAATTGGTATGTCACATTGCATTACTTTTACTTTAAACATTCGGTTTTTTTTATATTTTCCGAAAAGTTGTATCCCAGTAGATGGCAAAATATTTAAGAACAGGTAAATGTACCATGTTTAAAATATTCTTATTATACTAGAACAGCGGGTCTAAAAAGATCACATTAAGAAATTCATTTAAAAGCAAATCATATCCCAAATTCCTAGCAGAGTATAAGCAATTCTTCTAATGTTCATAAAATGATTGCACAAATTAACCGAATCATACATTCATTGAATGGTCAATTTACTAAAAAATAATGAACAATGATTTTAAATTGTCAATTTGCTGAAAAATCGACAATATATTAATTTGTGCAATCATTTTACGAATATAGGAGGAATTGCTTATGATTCTGATGTTCTTATAAGATTTTTTTTTTTTTAATTTACTGTGTAAATATTGCCGCATGAAAAAATATGATTCATGTTATGATCCTAATAAGATTCTACTAAAATGGCCTTTTAGACTCGTAGATCTGATAGCACACAGATACGCGGCAGGAATTTCTTACAGATATGTTGATGTAGACTTACACGACAGGCTGGTGGTTGGTGAGTGGCAGGATGTGCTTGCTCTGCTCCTGTTCATCTTCGTTATCATCGGAGGGCGGCGCGCCTCCTGCTGGGCCCTCCTCCTCGTCTGCTTCCTTGTCTGCTGCGCCTGCGCAATGACAAAACTTAACGTTAAACTTAAAAATTTAGATTGATTGAAGACGAACTATTTTAAATATTGTAACATCGGTAAAGCACGTTAAGCCGTAGGTCCCGGCTGTCATTTGTAGATCTTTGGCAGTCGTTACGAATAGTCAGAAGCCAGTAAATCTGACTCCAGTCTTGCCATGAAGTACCGTGTTATCCCAGTTAATAGGTGGTGTTGACTGGAAGCCGACCCTAACATAGTTGGGAAAAGGCTAGGTAGATGATGATGAGGTAGAGGTCGCAGTTTGCCATAGCCAAATGACTATGGCTCTTATTAACTTGCAAACTGACAACATATTATAATTATACTTTTCAAGATTTATGGTTTTTAAAGCATTGATGTTCATATTCGTTCATTGATAGAAGATTGATTGACGATGTCACAAAAGTCAGTACTTAAATTTTATGTGTGTACAATATTATTTTAAATAGAGCTTCTAACATTATAAATTAATAATTTAAGAACAGTAGCCTTTCATTACGTCCCCCCACTCAATATCAATTAACTAGACTTTTTCAAAGACACTTTGGAATTTCAACAATTCCAAGATATCATATGATATCTATTCTAAACGCTCCACCACATCATTGTTGTAGCTTAGAGATGTGTTGCCACTCTAATCCCAAGCCATATCCGATACGTGCCAAGTGTTATTGGGCTATTAGTAATAATGACGCGAACACAATACCTATGCAGTATGGTATTACATCGCATCTTGGTATTGAGCGCAACTGTATCGCAGAGAAGCATCGACTAAAGAGGTGAGTTTAGCAACTGTAGCTTATATCAATTTGTGCTTCATTTATTTCTTCGATTTTATTAGAATTATATTGATATAAGTGATTCTGGAGAGCAGTGGTGGCCCAGTGGTAACGGCCTCGACTTACAAGTAGTAGGTCGCGGGTTCAAACTCATCCAAGCGCATTACTTTGTGTAATTTATTTCATCTGCTCTCACAACGGTGAAAGAAAACATCGTGAGGTAACCGGCTTGTCCTAGATCTAATCTAATGGCGGCCACACACGTAGCGTTATACCTGAACGGTATACCGAAACTGAAGGCTTGTGCAAGTATACCTGACGTCCATAGTGACCACACACGATTCAAGTATGCCTGTGCAGTCTCAGTTCTGCGCCTGTGACAAACCGAAGAAGTCGTGTTGTGCAATAAGTATTTTGTGAAATATGCCACCGGCGGCACCCACAAATGATGACGTTTTGGCTATTGTTGGTTTGGTGCTAGCTATTAAGAAAAAAGAGAAGTGTAAGAAGAAACGTTCTGCATGGTGTAAAGAATGGTTACTAAAAAGAAATAAGTATGCAGCGTTCTTTTTGTCGCGAATATGGTATTCTTTACTTTTTATTTGCCATAGACATGGTAACTTTCTGTATAAATCTATAAACTCTTCTAATTTCTCTCTATTACTGCATCGTGAATCGACAGACATTTTGGCGCGAAAATAACCACACAAACCGACCGAAGCACTGGCGCGCGTGCGACTGAAGCGTTCCGACACACACGCTCATGCATACTTGCACAAACTAGTTTGCGCAGGTATAAAGATCGTAGTTTTGATCTGCCTACCAGACTTGTGCAAGTCAGGAAACTTGTGCAAGTTTTGTCACACATACGCTCCGGTATACTTGCACAAGCTTCTGTTTCGGTATACCGTTCAGGTATAACGCTACGTGTGTGGCCGCCATAAGACATGTGACATTCACCAACCCGCACTGCGTCCGCATGGTGGATTATGGCAGAAGTGGGAACATTATAAGGCTGATGCTATAATATTATGTGATTCTATGTCCTACCTACTATATCCCAATTGGGCGCCATTTTACAGTGACTGGTCCCATTTGGGCGCCAATATTTAGTGAATAGTCCCAGTTGGGCGCCATTCTTCAATTTCTAATTGAAACACCTTTTTACTGTATTGACCTATTATAAGTTAGTTTTAACTAACTTAAAACACCGATTAAAACGCCAGCACTTGGGCTACCACCCAACCACAGCCAGTTTTTTTTTCCTTAAAATAAAATACTCATAAGTCACCTATTCTCCAAAATATGACTACTAGAGCCTTAGATATTCCACCATTTTAGAAAATAATTTTGTCCCAAAACAAAAAGATAAGTAAGTAGGTATACAAGTGTAATCTTAACAAGTAAAAGCTGCAAACACATAGGTAAACAAACTGCCAACAAACAATTCAGTGTCGCTATAAGTATTCGTATAACAGCCATCTGTTCCGAAGATGTTATGTTCCGAAGTTTGGGAGACAGGCTTGCGCATGTCATCACGAGAGTTGGAGCTGGGGCTTTGAAAACAGCAGTTAAAGAAGAAAGGGAAAGTTTAGTGAGATACAAATGAAAATATAATTTTTTGATGATATTATGATGATATAAATTTTTAGTGTGATTAAAAGGACGATCAGCTATCATCTTCTTGCTGTTCCAACCTCAACAATCATCATCTGCCTAGCCTTTTTCCCAACTATATTGGGGTCGGCTTCCAGTCAAGCTGGATTTAGCTGAATACCAGTATTTTACGAGGAGCGGCTGCCTACCAGACCTCCACAACCCATTAACTGGGGTAACACGGTACTTCATGGCAAGACTGGAGTCAGATTTACTCAACCAAAATTCGATTTTCCAACCTCAACAATGAAGCATATCTATATCTATACTAATATTATAAAGAGGAAAGATTTGTACCTATTTTTGTATGTTTGTAATGAATAGGCTCAAAAAGTACTGGGCCGATTTAAAAAATTCTTTCACCAATAGAATGCTACATTCTTCCAATTTGACATAGGCTACATTTCATTTTGAAAAAAAATAGGGATCCTTGGTAAAATTTGAACAATGTAACTGAAGGTGTAGAAAAATTTCCAAAAATAAATAATTGTCTACCCCGTGCGAAGCCGAGACGGACTGCTAGTAAAAAATATAAGTATTTAAATCTTTGTCATGATGAAACTTTCTTCTTTTTAAAGTCGGTATTAAATTATTTTTTTTATGGTAAGTATGGGGTTTCAGCAAAAGCTCAATTGCTTTCATGCTAAAATATTTTTGGCGAAATCAATTTAGTCTTTAGTTCTGACTAGGTACTTGATTGGTTATGAAAAATGTCAAATAAGAACACGGTATGAATTATCGGCATACGTACACGTACGTCGGTAAATAATCAAGCAATAACGAAGAACTGTATCGATTTACATTTTAAATGCTTTTTAAAATTGTAGAAGCATTGTGTTATCTCATATCTTTTTCTTTTCTATCCGTTTCAATAGTAACCGCACTTTTACGTCTTGGCTCTACTCTAAACGGATGTATTACCTTTATCGATAAAATCGCGAGAAATTCCGAGTTAGAGTAGCTTCCCCGGAGACGCGTAGTTATTCAAAATCGTGGCCACACTCATGTTCAAATTTTGTAAGTACGTAAGTAGGTAGGTAAGTAAGTACTTCAAGTGTATGTTTGTAACGATTAGTTAGGAATTGTTCCTTGTTTTTATTTTCTGTACTAGATAAATTATATTTATTTTGCAAATAGGTTTTGAAAAACACTTTTACACGTATTTTTTTTGTAATTTATAAATGGCTTTTCTGTAAAACAAAAATTATCTGGATATCGGCGGCATTTCCCCACAATAGAATACCATACGACATGACACTATATGCATGAAAATAGCTAAGTAAACTAACGCCCATTTTCAATAAGCTACCTATCTAAAGTTGCAGCTACTAAAGATAAACAAATCTATCCTTTTGCCCTTACTTTTCCTATAACCTACCGACGGTTAGCATTTCCTACCAAGATTGTGACATTGACAACAAGACTCTTACTGTTTATCGGAGATAGCTATGTATTTATGAACTGCGGTAGGTTATTGAAAACAGGCGTAAACCGGACTGTCTCTAATTCAGTTAAATTTCGAATTTGCCTAACAGCGTAATATGCTGCAGAGCTAAGTGATTGAGATTTGATTCTGTCTTTAAATTATTTACTGCATTACCTACACCAGTACATTTGTCAATGCTTCTCCCACATAATGAGTACACCATTCATTGATTGAGATGTACCCGGATGTCTTTTATTCCTCATAAGATGGGTTGCCGCCATAATAAACACGTACTACCCACTTTTAATGGCTTCAGAATCGTTTTGAGCACCGTTTTATGTGCCTGCGCAGGTGTGAACCTATTTGTTCATAAACTCTTTTGTGTTCGCTTTTGTAGGTTAAAAGGGGACTTGATGAATAAGAAATGTTGCGTAGTTAGCATTGTGTTAAGTTATTACGTCTTATTTTATGGTTCAATAAAATTGTAAGGGTCACTGAGAGTCTATTTAAAATGTGTTAAAGTTGAAAGGTCCTTGGGAAATACTACGGTGTTTTGTGCTAATAAATACGGTATAGAGGCTGTGAATAAGGTCCATTTTATTCATGATAGCTTACTAAGCAAACATGACAATGAAGTGCATCTGTGTTGCGACGCCAAACCGTGGGTCTAAAAATGTCATATTGAGCAATTCATCTAAAAGCAAATCATATCCCAAATTCTAATATTCGTGAAATGGTTGCACAAATTAGCCGAATCTTACTGAATTCTTTTTATATCAGAATCATATTCCATGTAAATATTGCTGCATGAAAAAAATATGATTCGTTTAATACAATTAAACCCACTGATTGCAGCGCGAAACGGAAAATCCCAATTCGATTCTACTAAAATGGCATTTTTAGACTGATTGTAGTTCGAAACGAAATTTTAAGTTCAAATATAAAATAATAAGAAACAACCACGTACAGAACTTCTCCTTTTTTTGTAGCCGGTTAAGTATTGTAAAACTGATTAATATTAATTACAATTACACTACCTAATTATCTTATCTTCTAAGGTTGACTGGTAGAGAATGCCTTGATGCATTAAGTCCGCCTATGTACCACCATTGTACATAAAGTTTAAATAAATAAATAAACACAAAAACCTCACTTTGTCAATCCCAAAGCGATCACTCGACTTCAAACTGACCCTGTTCCACTGTCCACCCGACTTCCATTCCAACTTCCAAGCCATTGTGTCGGTGACAAAAGAGCCCATGGTTCCGGCTCGCCATATGACGGACGCATTCCCTATTCACGGGACAAATGTGGGACAAATAGAAGCCTATGAATTATGGGGCCTATTGAAAAGTTTCTGCCGACACGTGCATGGATGATATTGTGGACCGTGGCGTTGTTTTTGTGTATGTATTAAGAGTTTTGCTGACGATATTATATTAAAATTGGAAAGCGGAAAATTTGTGTGTTTTAAGAAAAGAAAGAAGAAAGAAAACATCTATTTTTATTATAAAAAAACAGTTTCCCTGACGATTCTGGAACGTTTCTCCGACATTCGTTTCGCCGGTTATTGGTTCACCGACATAACGATTCACTTTAAATTTTTTCTCCGACAGAACTTTTCGCCGACACAACTGAAGGATATTCCTATCATCTGATAATATTGTTATATGATGTTCTTTTGATTAAATTTCTACATGGGCAGCTAAATGATGTGGCGTTGAGGGTCACAGTTCTAACCTAACCTAACCAAATGTGTCGGGGTGCCCTAAAATATGACTCAAAAGGAAAACATCTTTGCACCATACTAGCAGGCGTTTAAAATTCGTTCTGTCAGCGAAACTATCGTCGTCGAAAAGTTCCGTCGGAAAAAAATATAAAGTGAATCGTTATGCCGGCGAAAAGTTTGTCGTCAAAAAGTTATGTCGGAGAAAAAATGAAAAGTGAATCGTCATGTCGGTGAACCGATAAACGGCGAAACGAATGTCGGAGAAATGTTTTAGAACCTTCCCTGACCACACCATGTGTTGTGTTGTATTATTTAATTTCGCCAAGCCTGTTCCATCACCGGACTAACAATACTAAAACGTTACGTTCGGCAAAATGTGATCAGTGTGAATGAAAGTTTTATTTGAATAAAAATATTGTGCAACCACGTGTTTTTGTTGTCGTGTGGCTGTGGTCGTGGTGAGGTTGTGGTAAGTGCTCGTCTGAATAAACCCCGGTTTATAAAGCGGTGTTCATAATTTGATAGAAAAAAAGAAGGTTGATTGATTGGTGATCTTTTCGAAGTGAGGATAGATGGTCAAGCCGCTGCCTGTAGGCAGAGATAATATTTTTATAAACAGAGCTTCTAATCGTTTGTCTTGGTATGGTCATGTAAAGAGGAGGGATGAAGCGCATTTTACTAAAAAAGTTATGAGTTTACATGTGGATGGATGGAGAGGGAGAGGGAGGTCAAAGAAAAGATGGATGGATTGTGTGAGAAGTGATATGGAAGAAAAGGAAGTGATAGCGTGACGATTAACAGGACAGAATGGAAGAAAAAAACGTGTTGCGCCGACCCCAAATAAAACGGGACAAGGGCAGGAAGATGATGAAGATGAGCTTCTAACAATACAACATAGTATTTTAAGTTAAGAAGCGTCTCATTTCGTCTCCACCCCCTACAGTGCCTAAGTGACGTAATTTTCTCAATTTTTTCTTAAACAAAAAATATCCCTAATAAGTTTCACAAAGTGATATTCCGTGAAACGACTTGTTTTCAGACATTGAAGGAGACTTCACTAAAGATTACAAAGTCCTTTAACAAAATGTCCTTCGTCAAGTCGATCTTTTTTATCGTTATTGACTTTATAGGCCGTTAAATTATTATAAATTTAGACGATTTTCAACTCTCTGCTATGGTTTTAAAGTCAGATTTTACTTGCTGTGGAAACAATCTGCTGATAAGTAAAAGTTTTAAACGAGTCGTATTTTAGTTTGTGAAATATTTGATGTCGTTTTTAACGTAGACTTGCTCTGAGCTAATACCTACTTATGCTGAGAGAATGTCATTTAAACTTGTCAATGAACTAGATAAAGTAAAAAATACTGCCGTCATAATAAAAAAGGCCGTAACTGACAATTTTGTCAAAAATGAGTTTAAACCATATTCGGATGGTTTTATGGTTTTAATTCATTTTTGACCAAATTATCAGTTACGGCCTTTTTTATTATGACGGCAGAATAATGTTTTACCGCCGAAATTAATAATCAATCCATCACATATCGGAGATTGAAAAACAAATGAAACAACAGAAAACATGTAAATTTTTGTATGGTATCATTTGTTTTTCAATCCGATATGTGATGGATTGATTATTAATTTCGGCCGTTAGAAAACAAGATAAATTCAATATGGCGGCCAATTTTTATAAAGCAAAGGTATCGTAACTTGGGTCTACTGTACACGGACGCATAGCTCCATAGACGCGTACCTATCCATCACTATATGTTTGGCTCTGTCGACGAAGCTGCAACGACACGACCGCCAGCACAACGCTGTTCATCGGGAAAATTTTACCGGCGTACAGTACCCGGCACGTAAGTTGGCAAGATTTTGACGTAGTGGGGGTAAATTCGCGCATGTGGTACAAAAAAGCGAATGAGCGAACAGGACGTAACGCAGTGCGGGGGCAAAAGTCGACTAATGCACCAATCATAGACTACTATTATAATACTGCACCAATCGCGTGCCGGATTGGCGCAACCTCATACCCCGCGTCCCATTTGACCACCAAATAGATCTAAAAAACGATTTCTGCGTAACTAACGACTCTTGCTAACTTACGTGCCGGGAACTGCACACAAAGCGTATAATGACGAATATGCTTTTATTAAGCTACCTTTAAGGCGCTAGGTTTTTGCGTATCATGGGGTAGCTTGCCGGCCGACAGTTCGGTAAATCGGTAATAAACCGGACCGAGCTCAGGTCGTCAACGGACGGGTGTCGCCACTGTGTGGACCGCCCGGAGGACACGGTGGAGCACACGGTAGAGGTGTGCCCCGCTTGGGCGGAGCATCGCCGTGTCCTTGTGGAGGCTATCGGCGGCGGTGACCTCTCGCGCCGGGCCCTGGTAGAGGCCATGGTCCGGAGCGAGGAGGGGTGGCAGGCAGTCGCCTCCTTCTGCGAAGCAGTAATGTTAGCGAAGGAGGCTGTCGACCGCGTGAGGCAACGGAACTCACGCCGCCGCCGCCGAGATCCCGATTCCGATTTCCGACCACCGTAGGCGCGGGCTCGCGGACGGCCAGTACTGGGTAGCTCGCCGTCCGGCAGTCTAGTAATAATCTGGACCGAGCCTAGTCGTCAACGGCGCGTTCTGTTCCACGCGCGCTTCAAGGAGATGTCAGCAAACTGTAGGGGCCCGGTAGGGCCGAAGCCTCTAGGGAACCCGGTATCCGAAAGGTTATCACCGTGTCCCCCAGATCGATGGCAACGAAGGAACGGGGTAGGGGTTTAGTCAGTAAGAGTCTGACACGTCCTCCACGCCCTCCCGCTCCGCCCAAGAGTGGGAGAAGTCATTTTGATGATTCCCCTACCGAAAAAAAAAAGGTCGTCAACGGAGCGTACTGATCCACGCGCGCCTCAAAGAGATGACAGTAAACTGTGGGGGCCCAGCAGGGTTGAAGAAGGAACGGAGTGAGGATTAGTCAGTAAAAGTCTGACACACCCTCCCGTTCCACCAAAGAGTGGGAGACGTCATTCTGATGACTTTCCACTTGAAAAAAAAATGGGGTTGAATCATTCTACCTAATAGTAGTATATAATATATACCTATATGTTCATAGTTTTATGATGCAAATGCTGTTTTGTATGAAATAAATGTATTATTTATTTATTTATAAATCAAATCAGTAGTTTCTGAGTTTAGTGCGAACAAATATACGCAGTGGTCCCCCGCTGTTTTTGTAATATGTAAGAGAAGATATAAGGTTAAGGAAGGACGAATTGAAGATATTTAATTTGCCATGGCTTTCAATAGAATATCTCATGGGAGACTGTTTGCAAAAAAACATTCGAAATCAAATAGTTTGAGGGAACTCCCATAGAAAGTTGAAACATTATTTTTTCCTCAAACAAATCTTCAAACATGTTCTTTTATATTATTTTAGAAGGACTTTCCCAAAGGGATATAAATCTGAAGTTCTTCATAGTAGGTAACAGGTTATTGTTATTTTAATAAATAGATTTGTTATGTAACTTATAACTTCAATAGGCAATATAGAAGTTTTTTGTAAAACTTCTGTAATGTTTTAAACAAAAAATAATACAGATATTGTGTTTCATTTTGTTTGTCGAATGTTAAATGATATTTATTTTTTTGCAACAAAAAATAAACATCACATTTTGTGAATTTAGGTTTTCATGTTTAGAATATACTTTTTAAATTTTAGAGTACAGTAACTTTGATTCACATAAGGATGCGGATGTACTACATTTTTATTTTATACTAGCTGTCCCCTGCGGTTTCACCCGCATTTTTCGTTACTGCTCCGCTCCCGTGGGTCGTAGCGTGATGGTATATAGCCTATAGCATTCCTCGATAAATGGGCTATCTAACACTGAAAGATTTTTTCAAATCGGACCAGTAGTTCCAGAGATTACCCCCTACATACAAACTTACAAACTTACAAATTTTACCTCTTTATAATATTAGTATAGAAAAAAATATATATATTGTTCTCGTCTAGTTGTGTAGACAATAAAAATAAAAAGCTGCACCAATTTTACATGACAATGGTGTCAGCTTGGAAACAATTGGCGAAAAATTTGCCGCTAAACTTCACTCGCAAAAATCCCGCTAAAATTCACACTTCTTAAAACAAGGGGTTTTCCCTCCCCTAATTCTAAAAATGAAATCGTAAATGTTATTCTTTCACTCTCAAACAGCTGAACGGGTTTGGATGATATTTGGCACAACAGCAGATCATGTACTGTAATAGAACATAGGATACATTTTATTCCGGGAACAATTATAATTTAGGTGTCTTCAAGGCTAGAGTAAATAGGCTCTTAATAAGCTAGTGCGCCTCACCATCAACGATTGCTTCACTGCTTACCATCAGGTGGGATCGCAGTCAAGCACTAGATTATAACAATAAAAAAAAATAGGTCTTGGGATCATTTTCATGACAAAGTCGCTGACAGAGGCTGATTAAGGAAATAAAGCTTATTTACGAAACTTGTGATTTAGTGTTCATTTTGAGCATAATGTTTTAGAGAAAACACAGACTTTCCTAATAATCCCGAATAAACTTTAACTTTAAAATCTAATGCTTCAGCGTTTCTGGGAACCCTACAATACTTAATATCCAAACAAGGCAGCAATATATTTCAGATTGTTTCAATGAAAATGCCTGTTTTGTTATAAAATGGGGCAAAAGTTTCGCAAATAGACCTCGTTTTATTGAAACGGCCGATAAATTCACACTGTTTGTTAATGAAAGTCAGACATTTTGCCACTTTTGGTTTGTGTATTAAAATATACGTGTTTATTTTATTTGCGACTCAATATTTGGGCTGCTAAAATAGAAGGACACATATAGAATCTTTCTGAGGAGCTCGTGGCTAAATAATAACAGCCGCACAGGTCGATCTTCAAGGTTAAGCAACGCTTGCCTAGGTTGGTCTGTGGATGGGTGACAATCTTAACATAACGAGTTTCCTCCGTGCCTCGGAAAGCACGTTAAGCCGTAGGTCCCGGCTGTCATTTGTAGATCTTTGGCAGTCGTTACGGATAGTCAGAAGCCAGTAAATCTGACTCCTGTCTTGCCATGTTACCCCAGTTAATGGGTTGTGGAGGTCTGGTAGGCAGCCGCTCCTCGTAAAATACTGGTATTCAGCTAAATCCGGCTTGACTGGAAGCCGACCCCAATATAGTTGGGAAAAGGCTAGGCAGATGATATAGAATCTTTCTACAGCTGCACAATTCCTGAATGACACAGGCATTTAGTAGAGACAATTTCATAACAAATGTAAATATTTGACGCCCAGCTATTTGAACACTTGTTAACCAGTTTAATAGAGACACTTCCAGTCGACAGCGATACGGAAGAATTGTTTTGACGCCATGTTTTAAGTAAGAGTCTCTAGTGTGCAAATAGTTATAACTAGTTAAGTTTAATAAAGAGAATCTGCCGCAAAATGGTATTACTTAAAACAACTTTTTAAAGCCAATTAGTTCTTGTCTATAACAGAGAAGGCGATAATAACAAGACTACCCAGATCTGATGTATCTCGACAGGATGCTTATCTTCAAGAGCCGCATGGAGGGCTATAAATACCGTGATTGTTAACATCACGCCAACAATGTAGTCTAGACAATAAACCCGATGTGTTTGTGTGGCGCTAACGACCCGACCACCATCTGTTTAGCGTTGCTTATACTCTTCCTGTCTGATGCTCGCCTAGTACTTTATATGCTAGTAAAGATATTGTTTCACAATTGATGGTATTGTTAGCGTCGTTTGTTAATACTCTTAATGTCTTCTGCACTCCTAGTACTTTATTACCACAAGCTTATTCATCGACCTAGTCATCATTGACGCTCTCCTGTATATCGAAGATATTGTCTCACAATTGATGATATTGTTCCCACCATTTATACTCTTCCTGTCTTCTGCAATGCTAGTATTTTATTACCAGATACTTATTCATCATCCTCGTCATCACTATGCTCCCTAGTACTTTATATGCTAGTAAAAATATTGTTTGAATTGTTGATATTGTCGCCGTCGTTTGTTAATACTCTTAAGAGGCCTGCGTACACCGAGCGCTATTTCGAGTTGAGACGAAATAAAATACGTTTTTGAGGTTGATGGAATCAATCCAGATAGTATAAACGATTCTTTGACACACTGACTGGAGTAAAGTCATCATCCGCACGCTGACAGTTGCTTGCTGTGATAGCAATACAAACATATATATATTGGAAATTTGGGAGATGTTCCGTAATACCAAAAAATATGAATGAAAAATTATTGTATTTCCAATATTGTTTCGAAAATTTATAACTTGATAGTAATATCTGTGTTCCTACAGAGAGATATTTTAAATGTGCAAATTTAAATTCGCTTAAATTTCGTTTGGGGCAAGATTTTCAACAAAAAGACGACGTTGGAATCTAGATAATTATTGTCTGAATCCGAATAACATCATATTATGGTGTAAATATGCTTAAACTGCAAATGATTTTGGTATTACGTTTGTATGGATAATTCTAACGTCGCGGCAACCTTAATGTCTTCTGAAATCCTAGTATATTATTAACACATACTTATTCATCATCCTCTTTAACACTAATGCTCTCCTAGTTCTTTATCTTTGTCATCATTATGTTTGCCTAGTACTAGAAAATATATTGTTTCACAATTGATGATATTGTTACCATCGTTAGTAATTACTCTTAATGTTTTCAGCAATCCTAGTTCTTTATTACCACATACTTATTTATCCTCGTCATTACTATTTTCTCCTATTATATCCTAGTAAAGATATAGTTTCCCAATTGATGATATTGATGCCGTCGTTTGTTAACTCTCTAAATGTCTTCTGCAATCCTCGTTCTTTATTACTACATACTTATTCATCCTCGTCATTACTATGCACGCTTAGTACTTTATATGCTAGTATATAGTTTGTATAGATGATATTATTAGCGTCGTTGTTTAGTACTTTTCCTAGTTTCTGCAATTCTGACACTTTTTTACCATTTACTTAAGCGGTAATTACATTCGACCGACGCACACGTGAACCACGCCTGACTTGTACGTAGAACGACGTCGCGTCGCATCAAATATAGCTCTACTAGTCTAGTTGCCATATAAACTTTATGGAGACCGACGCACCCAGATCGGCGTATGTGGCCCACGTGTGCACAATGTAGTTCTAACTTTATTCCTCATCCTAATCAACACCTATAGAAGAACTCCGCCTATAGAAGTCTACAGCTGGGCATTCATACGTCGTCACAATAGCCGACCCTTTGCATCTTGCATCTGTCATCAGTCCATCTTGACGAAGGCTTTCACGTCTATGTGTTGAGAGTTCGATTCCCGTATGGAACCAATAGTTGTAAGGCCTACAAACAGTTGGTCCAGGTGTCTTGTGTATGTAAGTTTACATGTTTGTGAATGCGTTCGTGATACAGGAATCCTAGTGTGGTGTAACATTAAACTAAATATTAAGGGTTGACCGCTAAAAAAGTGCATTTAAAGTACAAAACCTTACTACAACACCACATGTTGTGTGACAACACCACTCTATAGTTTTTTTGTTTTAGGTGAGTATTTGAGAAATCATCCAATGACTTCTCTCACTCTGGGCAGAGCGGAAGGGCGTGTCAGACTTTACTGACTTCTTCAAATGTTTATAC
Organism: Mythimna separata; assembly: GCA_030763345.1. Classification (NCBI taxonomy): domain Eukaryota; kingdom Metazoa; phylum Arthropoda; class Insecta; order Lepidoptera; family Noctuidae; genus Mythimna; species Mythimna separata. The sequence goes on along the minus strand of CM061173.1, from coordinate 4,230,384 downwards.
ATTTGAAGAAGTAAGTCTTCTTTATCTTAAGTCTTCTTTGTCTTCATTCCAGGGCTCAGGGTTCTCGTTCTGGGTTCTCTTTCGGGGGTACAACCCCAGAAGGTAACTGGACGGCTGTACAGCGAGCTATCCATTACTCACCGTCCGCAAAACTACGCCTACGGTGGCTGGAAATCGGGGTCGGGACCTCAGCGGCTGGGGCGTGAGGGCCATGCACTCATGAGTGCGCCTATTTCGCTAGTATTACTGCTTCGCAGAAGGAGGCGACCACCAGCCATTCCTCCTCGCTCCGAACCATGGCCTGTAGCCGAGCCTGGCGCGAAAGGTCGCTGCCACCGATCGCCCCTACGAAGACACGACAGTGCACAACTCTTTATAGTGCAATTTATTTACTTCATATTCCTGAAGCAATTTTTCACACAATAACAATTGTTGGAATATTATTATTAGTTAACAATAGTGATTCATTCCTCATTCAGGACGTAGGTGGCAAATAATCACACGAAGATTACATCCAGATTCCTGCATCGCACAATAACATTGTATTCTAGGAAAGCCTTCAAAACAGAATGCACCTTATTTCCCGCAATTTCTTAAGAGAAATGGGTCAGGAGAATAACGTGGGTGGTACATAGTATATAGCGTGGTAAATGGAAGTGTGTTACTGTGCGGGAATGTGGCAGTTCCGTCCGTTTTCATTTGTTGCGGCGATGCAGTTCGTTTCTTATGTAATGAAGTAAGCTGGGAAATATAAGTTGTGTAAAATAGAATAGAATAATAGCTATAACTTAGGGTGTTTAAGTTAGAAGTGAATAGGTTAGTTCTAGGCAAGCGTGCTCCATCGTCGACCATTTACCATCAGTAAGGTAGTGGTCAAACAGGAGCCTATCAATAATAATAATAAAAACACTTTACTCCAAACCGACTGGAAGCCGACCCCAATATAGTTGGGAAAAGGCTAGGCAGATGATGATGACTTTACTCCAAATCAAAAAGTAATACAATTTAAATACATAAATTCAAACTTATGGGTAAAATGGCGTTTTTATCGCTGATAGCGATATCTACCAGACAATCTTAGGGTCGATCCTAAGAACTTAAAATAATACAAGGGGTAGTCTGCACAGTTATTTTCTTCTTGCTATAAACCTGTGTCCGCGATCCATTTGACGGCCTATACTAAACTGTTACAGTACAATAAACTGTTCAGTAAGTAACTGGCCAGAACTAAACTGTTCTCGCTCGCACGCTTGTTATTTTGACTGATGATACTTGACTGGCCTGTTGGTCTAGTGGTTAGTGGCCCTGACTGCTATGCCGGAGGTCGTGGGTTCGATTCCCACCCAGGACAAATGTTTGTGTGATGAGCACGATCATTTGTTCTGTGTCTGGGTGTAATTTATCTATAATATGTATGTATTTAGAAATATTTAAGTATGTTTATCAGTTGTCTAGTACCCATAACACAAGCTCTGCTTAGCTTGGGACTAGATGGTGTTGTGTGAAGAGTTGTGGGATTATATATTATTATATATTATATTATTTTAACACGTCATAGTAAGGCCCCACTGACTGTACAAAATGGACCAATTAGAAAAACACTTTAAAAAAAAATACAACTCTAAATAAAACATTAAAACCTCCACCCTTCCGTCCACTCAAAAACCTTCAATCCTTGCAAAGATAAACAAAAAAAAAACAGACTAACTTTAAATATACCAAAAAGGGAAAATATCTCCATACAATCCGAAACATTTCCGAGCAAGTTATGCATTATTTACTTGGCGTAGTCACTTCAAAGGCTTCCTCGTTACTTGGGCTAAGTTCCATCCTTTTGCTCTCAACTTTAGGATTCCGCAGCGCTACGGAATCATCGGTTTTGTATAAATCTAACGTAATCGGGCTTGAGGTTTGTTGGAGCGAGGCTTAAATTGTTAATGGTCTTAAATCAGTATCGATTGTCAGATCACGGTTTTAATATTAAATTTTTTAACTCTCGAATTTCAGGTTATACCTACAGATGATAAAGTAACTCAAAAATATTTTTAATACCATTAAAATGTGATTGAATAAATTATTATCACCATTCATTCATTAATTTCAGCCAAAAGACGTCCAATGCTGGGCATAAGCTTCTTAGAGTCACTATAATGACCAGTGTGGTAAGTTATGCGTTTAATGGAGAGTTTTTGGTCCATCTTGTGGCATGCTTTCCTACGCTATGTCTTCCAGCCATCTGTTCTGCGAGCAATACCAGTATTTTAGTGTTAGTGACAGTTACCACTGCCACTAACTTACTTCTTTGGGCTATTTCCGTGCGAATTTCAGGCGAACCAAGATAGTTCGCCTGCAGATATTAACTGACTAACTGCAAACAGACCTTTCCATTGCTATTCGAATGGCTCATTGTAAGTGACTACGTTTCAGAGCTGTACCTAACTCATCCGCCAAGCTGTATGTACTGGAAAATTCCTAATAATAAAAGTCTCGGAACCTCCAGAGGATACTCAACAAAATCACGTATTTCATTCGAAAATAATCCGTCAGCAAGCGTATTTGATACCTAGTTGCGAAAAAACGTAGGGAAACTCCCAATAAGACGGTCACCGAACCTCCAACAGTCGATACTGCATAAAAGCACGTGTTTAATTCATGAATCCCCGACCGGTCCTATGAGACCGCGCTGTTATTGTTTTACTATTGTGTCTCGTTTTGTGGGTATGTGATAGGTTAATTCAGAAATTAACCGTCAGCTAAACTTCTTGGTACCTAGTAGCTTAAAAACTTTGCTCCCAAAGTGATTCATCAGTCTTGGCCGCCATTGCTCCATGTTGACAAGTAAAGTAAGTATGACATCGGCGCAAACGTGCTACCTGAACGGTCAGTAAATCATGTTGATCAACACAACTGCAGCTTGGCCACCATCCAACTGTGGGCTGCAATAAGCCTAGTTTTAAACGACCATATGCAAAGGGGAATTACTTGAAATATGGTCCTGGTTAATGTTAGTGTACTCCATAACTTGTAATTGGATGTTCAGAAGGCTATATGCATATACTAGAATTTTGCAATCATCATCCCACTTGCCGTATTTCGTTGGAAATATAGAACTAAGCTTTATTTACTTATTACACATTTTCTTTTACACCATTGTATGTGACAAAGGGAAACTAAAACACATACATACAAAAGGCGGTCTTACCGCATTCTGCGATCTCTTCCAGGCAACCTGGAATGGACAGTAATTGCCTGGACAAGAAATGGATCCAACTCTCCAATATATTTTCTCTATAATTCAAAGGTTAGCAGGAAGAAAACTCATTGCTAAGATAAGCACGCTTTTGTGCATAAACTATCTTTAGCACCATGTTGTATGTTTCGTTTTTGAGAACAATAAGGAATTAAGAAATGGGGTTGTCATTGATGTAACAAACCAGTATTAAACATAGTATTATAGTACATAGATAGTTATATAGATATGCTACATATAATAGACACATAATACATACATTTTGAAAATTATAGACAGAGATATAAATGACGGCTATCGATTTCTTTGTGAAGCAATCACAGACTAAATTCTACGTATCTCGGAGTACTCATTCGTGGAAAAAGAATCTATTGAACTCTAGTAATTGTATTTCAATAAAGAGAGTATACCTTTTATCTTTATTTGTATTTCAATGATACCTTTAACGTCAATATAAGTATTTGAACTTGTTTAAGTTTTATTTGAATTAGTCTCCATTTGAATCTTCAAAGCCGAAAGCTGGAATTGAGATGGTTAGGTTGAATTTCCTTTTTTTACATGGATGATTATATCCACAGCAGTGCCATCAGGATAGAGTTTAGTACTCACTAAACTCTATCCTGTACTCACAAATGTGCAGTCATTCATGTAAAGTGTGGAATGTTATGGCTACCGCGGTTACTCATCTCTTGGATTCCATAAATCCCTGTCTTCAACTGATTACTTAAAATCCTATATCCCTAGCTGGGGCAGAGGGCGTTCACAGTAGTCACCCATTGCGATCGGTCTTGCGCTTTACGCTTAACCTCGCTCCATGTCAATCCGATGGCTGTCGCTTCTGCCAACACGGTGCGTCGGCCGAGGAAAGCCACCTTCCTTTTTCCTTGAGATATTTAGTCCAACGCCTATTTACGTATATGATTGAAATCCCTTCTAAGCGTTTGATTAATGGATCTTCAATTACGACGTTTGATCTGGTCACCGATCGAGCTTTCTTGGCATTTCTCACGGCTCATTTGAATATTCCACTGATCTGTAAGTACATATTTGAAGTCCGAAGCGATCGGTTAAAATTTAAATTTTTTATTTTGATTGTTTACCAAATAGAAATACGAGAAAAAACAGATTATATAGTGCACAAAAGTTCCGCCGGGATTCCGATTCCAGTCATCGTAGACGTGGGCTTGCGGACGACGGTCCGGGAACCGTCCGGACCGAGCCCGCCGCAAGTCGTCGACCGCGCGAACCCATCCTCAAAGAGATGTCAGCAAAACCTTAGGTTTCCAGCAGGGCCGAAGGCTATTCGGGCCATGGGTTGGCATCCGAAAGTGAAACCAGGGGTCCTGGAAAGCAAGGGCAAAAGAGCAACACACGTTTAGTCGACGAAAATCTGACTCGTTTTTACATCTCGCTCTAAAGCAGGAGACGTTATGGGATGATATCCCACTTTTAAAAAAATAGTGCACACAGTTCATGAACCCACAGCCCAGTTCATTGACACACTGAAGCTACAAGCGAATTTCGTAGTAACAATAATCCCATTGATTGCGGCCGCCATTCATTGTGTTGCAGCATATATTTCAAACAAGCCATTTCGAGGAATACCGGCTCTGAACAAATAATATTCAATATGCATACAGCAGAACAAATTGGACTTGCGTGTGGAGGAAAACGCGCCAGGAAAACATGCTATGAATAAATAAAAATACTGCATCGGTTTTTTCTATTAGTTTCCAGAAGTAAAATTAGTTGGAGTCTGGATAAACGTTTGTATAAAATATTCAATGCTTATTTTTTGGTCGAAAATCATCAGAATGACTTCTTCCGCGCTTGGGCAGAGCGGAAGGGCATTTCAGACTTTTGCTGACTAAAAACCACTCCTTTATTTCTTCTTTGCCGTAGTTCCAGGGCCCCGGGATCTCTTTTGTACAACCCATGACCCCAACCTGTTTAATGCTACCGAGGGTTTTCTGAAATGACGTTCACTAGGTGGCAAAATTGAATTGTCAGTTTCAAGCACCTGTCAAAACGCTTTTGTTTATGACATGTGTCAATGTCTAACTAATGTCATTATAGTTAGATATTGACGTCACCCTCAAAGGTTAGATATCTATATATATCATGTATACGTTTTCAAAAGTAAAAGACTGGTCTTGGCTGAGGGGCCCCAACAGGTTGTGTGAATTTTTCCTTGTCTGGCCTTGCCCTGGAAACCGGCCGAAAAGAGCCCGAGTAGTCGATAGTGCGTAGTGTTTCACCCGCGCCTCAAAGAGATGCCACTAAACTGTAAGGGCCCAACAGGGTTGAAGCCTACGGGGGGTCATAAGTTATCTTCTGAAAGGGAAACCAGTGGTCTTAAAACGCAATAGGTGTGGAGGTGGCACATCGGTGTACTTTTAGTCAGTAAAGGTCTGACACGCCCTACCACCCCGCCCTAGAGTAGAAGAAGAAATTAGATGATTACCCATCTCAAAAAGCTAGTATTAGTATAGATGTGGAAATTTGTAAGTCATGTTTGGATATTAAGGTGCACGTTGATGTAATTAATCAATCTTGCCTCAATAGATGGTAAGATTTTGATCAAACTTGGCACACAAGTATTACTTAACGTTCCTACACAATATGTGTTCATGACAATCTTAAGATTTTCAATTTTAATATGGTTGATGACCCTGGCAGTAAATTGCAAAAGGATTATTACCTTTACAGGCTTGCCTTTCTGTTTTGAGCTTGGAAAATTAGCATATAACTATATTGTGGAACAATTTACCTGCTGTGGTCTTCCCGTCTGATTATAATTTAGGTAGCTTCAAGGCTAGACTGAATAGGAATAGAATAAACAAATAGGCTCTTAATAAACTAGTCCGTTTCACCATCAATGATTGTATTACTGCTTCTATAAGGTGGGTCGCAGTCAAGAACTAGTTTATATCTATTATTAAAAAAACTAATATTATAATAAATCTTTTTTATAATGTAAATATGAGAACACTTTAGACTCTCGGATTTTTAGAATGTTGTGAAATGGAAATAGTGTAAAATCAATGATTTTTTTAAAAGACTAGGTGAAAAACCGACAAAACTCAATGGTTACTCATTGAGTCTTATCGGTTTTTCTCCATAGGAAACGACCAATAATTGGAACCGTGCGCTAGCTTTTGATGTTTTACAAGTGCCCATGAAGCAAAAAAAACTTTAGCCTTTGTTTTTTTTAAAGCTCCAGTTCTGATAGGCATTGGCTCAAAATAGCCTCGTCAATGATGCTGACATCTCTTTGAGGCGCGCGTGGAAATACACGTAAATATATACAACGGCTCATCGACCGGGGCCTTGTAACCTGATTCACGTAAAATCAAACAAGTCAATTATCGTTGAAGTTTTATAGTCGTTGGTCCTACTGAAAATCGGTATTCACGTGTTTCTTGAACGGGATTTGATAGAAAGAAAATTCAATTGCCATAAGACTAAACGATCTATGATCTATCAGCGGCTTATTGGTCTTTGATAGTCTTTGCAGGTAGTCAATCGCAAAAGCCTATCCAAGTATATTGAAGGAGTATTATTACCAGGAGGTCATAGGCAGTCGCTCCATGTAAAACACAGGTATTCATCCGCATCCACGGAGGTCGCATCCGTTTAGACTGGAAGCCGACCCCAAACTAGTTAGAAAAGTTGTTGACGGCGCGTACCACGTGTACCACGCGCGCCTCGAAGAGAAGTCAGCAAACACTGTAGGGGCCCAGCCAGCAGGGTCAAAGCCTAATGAGGCCATGGCTTTTTTGAAAAAGAACCCTGAGGCCCTGGAACCACGGCAATGAAGGAACATAGGAGCGGGTTTTAGTCAGTAAAAGTCTGACACGCCCGCCCGCTCCGCTCTGAAGCCGGAAAGGCCATTAGACGATTTCCCACCAAAAAAAAGCTGTAGCGTGAAAATGTATCATGAAAATCTTTATCGTGATTAATGGATTCTATAAAGAACCATAATAAGAAGACGATCCACATCTAGGATATGACAATCAATCCCGATTACACGGCTGGAAACCAATAAGATTCCTTAACATACACACGAAGGTTACACACAAACATACATCGCACACAATCTCCTTACATCCAAACGTTTGCCACGTGTAACCATTCCGTCCTGACCCAGTTGCAATAAAATGCTAAAGCGCTGGTTTAATTGAGTCCCCCAGGACCCCGACCTCGAAATAGCGTGGGCTTACGAACGACGAGCAATAGGATGCTCACCGTCTGGATCAAGCCCGAGTCTTCAAGGCGCGTAGTGTTCTACGTGCTCAAAGAGATGTAAGCAAACCTTAGAGGACCAGCAGGGCCGAAGCCTACTGGGCTCATGGGTTCCGAATCTTACTTGTATTTACTGTGTAATGAAAGTTTACACAAGGATTATTCTAAGTGTTAATCAAACCGACGAAGCGGTTGGGGCTTGATTTGGTTAATCAAATATTAAATGTTCACAACTCTTGACCTTTTTATATAACATCAATCCCTATTACACGACAACAAACCAATAAGATTCCTTCTCAGATAAACATAAACATACATACATCGTGCACAATCTCCTTACATCCAAACGTTTACCACGTGTAACCATTCCGTCCTGACCCAGTTGCAATAAAATGCAATATACGCTCCTGCTTTAATTGAGTCCGTTCCACATATCCCGGGTATTTATGGGAATATCCGAGTATCCGAGCTTTAAAATGCAAATATGGCTATATCCGGTACCGTGGCATTCAGTAAACGTGCTGAAGTTTTATTGAATAACTTTATTCATTTCGTTGAATGTGGAGATGAACTGATATGCTTGAGTAAGTTTTTTGAATAGGTACTTCTGTTACAAGTAGTGAAAGAAACTGTACGAATGATGTTAGTAGGTACTGTATTATTTTTAAATACAGATAATTAACATTATGTTGATATGTTTGTTTTCCTTGAAATCAAAAGTAGAAGTTTTCCAGTAGGTAGTCGGTCTACTATAGAAACGAAATACAAAATAAATTTCCTTCTCTCTTCAACACCCTTGGTTGACTGGTAGAGAATGCCTACGGCATTAAGTCCGCCTGTGTACCTTAAATGTTGCATGAAGATTGTAATAAATAAATAAATACATTAAATACATGTAAATAGTTCGAATCCCGAATCTAGTTATGAATTTTTTCCAATGGGTTTTAGACTTTTCCTTAGGATTCTAAACAATTAGCATCATTTTTTCCTGACTCACTCCTTTAAATCTTGAATCCTGACCTGGAAATCAAACTAACACTCTAGTAATAGGTCTTGCAGCCAAAGAGGCAAACAATTCAGACGTACCCAACTGAAATACATGTAGCTGACAACCCAAACTCCAAGAGCACTGAATTCCAAACTTCATCAGTCAATGTTACTACAAATGAAAACTAAATTCCTTTGTCTGTCCGCACGTGTTTGCAACTAAACCACAGAGTAACTGTACGAGGAGCTCGTGGCTAGAGAGGAACTCGTGGCTAGATAATAACAGCCGCACGGGTCGATCTACAAGGTTAAGCAATGCTTGCCAAGGTTGGTCTGTGGATGAGTGACCATCTTAACATACCGAGTTTCCTTCGTGCCTCGGATAGCCGTAGGTCCCGGCTGTCATTTGTGGATCTTTGGCAGTCGTTACGGATGGTCAGAAGCCAGTAAAATCTGACTACAGTCTTGCCATGAAATACCGTGTTACCCTAGTTAATGAGTTGTGGCGGTCTGGTAGACAGCCGCTCCTCGTAAAATACTGGTATTCAGCTAAATCCGGCTTGACTGGAAGCCGACCCCAACATAGTTGGGAAAAGGCTAGGTTGAAAAGGTAGGATGATGCAGAGTAACGAGTACAGTCTCATTGATTGAACGAGGGGGTAGTATTTTGATAAAGGAATACTAGAAAAAAGGGAGATTTAATTTCCAAGAATCCTAGAATTAAGGAACAGGGGTAAGAAGAAGAAGGTGTTCGAAGGTTACTGGGCCCGCGTGGTGCATTACGGTCCATTCTTTCTCCTTGAGAGGAGGCCTGAGTCCCAGCAGTAGGAACACTGAATTCCAGAGTTCATCAGTCAATGTTTCAACAATTATTATTATTCAACAAATAGAAACTAAATTCCTTTATCTGTCCACATGTGTTTGCGACTAAACCACAGAGGCAACTGTACAAACTATTTGATTGAGGGAGAGGGTAGTATTGTGATAAAGGAATCCTGATTCTTGGAAAAGGAAAAGGGATTTAATTTCCATGAATTGCACACACACATGATACATGTGCAGGCTTGTAAGTGGCTCACTCTGATTTAATCTGCTGTTATTTATTATATTGGAAGCTGTATCAGGAATTTTATCGAAACTTGTATTGTCAATGTTTCGTGATTGATTAACAAACACAGACATTGATAAATTAATACAGGTTTGTTACACCAATGACAACCCCATTTCTTGTCCATTCCAGGTTGCCTGGAAGAGATCGCGGAATGCGATAAGGCCGCCCATTGTATGTAGGTATGTGTATTGTGTTTCATTTCGTTTTTAGGGTTCCGTACCTCAAAAGGAAAAACACGGAACCCTTATAGGATACTTTGTTGTCCGTCTGTCTTTCTGTCAAGACCCTTTATCTCGGGAACGCGTGAAGGTATCAAGTTGAAATTTAAACCATATACTCAAATCCGCGGTCCCTTCAAACTATGCAAAAATCATTTTTTTTTTTTTTAATTTATTTTATCCAAGAAACTTTACAAGTATGAATAATGATTTTGCCATACACGAAAGCCTCTTAGGGCTTATCTGTGTGCTGGCGAGCCGCTTAATTACATTGAATACTTCACTAGCAACTCAAATAACAAATCAAATAAAACAAGAGAGAATACAGTAACATACCTACCCACATTATATAATGCAACACGATACGAACGATGCAACTAACAGTAAGCGTTTCTATATATTAATATAGAAACGTTTATACTTATACTTCGTACTTTTCGAATTCTCCTTATATTTTACCTGCAATTCCTCTGGGAGTTTGTTCATGAAGTATGGTATTACATACTCGGAAACCCTAGTTCCGTAAACATTATTGTACTTAGGCAGAATGTATTTGTTTTTATGTGCTATGCTTCTCAAGAAGTTAGGTCTTGTTGTCTCACATAGTAGCTCGGGCCTTATAACTTCTGTGAGGGTGAAGAATTCGACTTTATTGTACACACTCATCACACAACAGTGTTTAAACAAATCGCTGTCACTATCTTCAAATTTCTTTTTTATATGTTTAGGCGTGATAACTTTTAAAATTCTTAGCTGCAACCTATAAATTTCCGCCAAGTATGTATGGTATGTTTTTCCATAGCTGCTGAGTCCGTAGTTGATAACCGAGTCCGCTAGGGCCATGTATAGCATTCTGAGCGTTTTATATGGCAGTTTATATTTTCAGATGCTAAGTTTACCCAGAATAGATCTTAATTTGTTGCATACGTAGTCTATGTGTGGTCCCCAGCAGAATCGGCTATCCACCATTAGACCGATATACATGTGTTTGTCAACTACCTCCAACAGCGGACATTTACAGGCGACTAGCGGGTTGTGCAGACAAGTATGTTCGTGCGCTATAACCTTTGGTGTAATTGTACATTTGTTTTGTGATGAATGTATGTGAACAATTTTTGTTTTCGATGCGTTAATCACAAGTCCTACGTCATGAGCCCATTTACACATTTGATCAAAACTTTTTTGTAGCGATTCCTGAGCACTCTGAATATTTTTATTGGCGACTAAAATACAAGTGTCATCCGCAAATTGGTATACAGATCCAGTATCTATAGCTTTAGTCATATCATTAACATATAATAAATATTCCGTCGGACCTACAATTGAGCCCTGGGCCGTTCCTTGTACCGACGGAACCTTTGTACTAAATTCATTTTGTATTTTGACCATATTGTATCTATTAGTATGATAATTTTTTAAAAGTCGTAAAAGTGGCCCTTGAATTCCGCTTCGTGACAGCTTATCAAAAAGTTTGTCTAAATGGAGCATATCAAATGCTTTACTAAAATCTATAAATAGTGCTAATACATGTTTTTTTATCATTTAGCTGTTTGTTGGTATCGTATAGATATCGTATTAGAAGCCCTAAGAAAATAATAACGTCATAAATTACAGTAAATAAAAATAAAAAATGTTTTTATTTTACATAGGCCTACATGGGCACTTATAAAAAGTCGAAGCTAGTGCACGGTTCCAAATTGGTCGTTTCCTATGGAGAAGAACCGGCAAGAAACTCCATGGTTACTCTTTTCAAAAAAATGATTGGGTACCTATCATAATATTTATTAGTAGGAATCTTAAGGACAAATAATATGAAAATTAATGTGACCTTTTCCAAATTGACGTCAAATGAAATGATAACTTATAAATCACTGAACATTACATTAATTTCCATTCCATCAGAACGCAATTTATCACACAAACAATAAACGAAACGAAACGTCGCAACTTCATTTTGGCTCGAGAGAAATCCCGGGAATCTTAATTTTTAATCATTCCCGTAATTCCGGGATTTCCGTATCTTGACGGGCGTAATCGCTCCAATATGAATCTCTTTGGAATTAATATTTTATACCATTCAGCGTTTGATAGATACCGGCTAAATTGTCATTTTTGTTTTATGACATTTATCTAAATAATCTTGCTGAGGAGCTCGTATAATAACAGCCGCACGGGTCGATCTTCATGGTTAAGCAACGCTTGCCAGGGTTGGTCTGTGGATGGGTGACCATCTTAACATAACGAGTTTCTTTCGTGTCATGGAAAGCACGTTAAGCCGTAACTCCCGGCTGTCATTTGGAGATCTTTGGCAGTCGTTACGGATAGTGAGAACCCAGTAAATCTGACTCCAGTCTTGCCATGAAGTACCGTGTTACCCCAGTTAATGGGTTGTGGAGGTCTGGTAGGCAGCCGCTCCTCGTAAAATACTAGTATTCAGCTGAATCCGGCTTGACTGGAAGCCGACCCCAATATAGTTGGGAAAAGGCTAGGTACCTAGATGTTGACGACCAATTAGCATTTGACAGAATCCGGGTAAATTTTTAGTTTTATTTTTTGACATTTTTTACATTTTTTGTATTTTTTTGACATTTTATGGCATTCGATCTTCAAGGTTAAGCAACGCTTGCCTAGGTTGGTCTGTGGATGGGTGACCATCTTGACATAACGAGTTTCCTCCGTGCCTCAGAAAGCACGTTAAGCCGTTGCGCGTTGGTCCCGGCTGCCGTTTGGAGATCTTTGGCAGTCGTTACGGATAGTCAGAAGCCAGTAAATCTGATTCCAGTCTTACCATGAAGTACCGTGTTACCCCAGTTAATGGGTTGTGGAGGTCTGGTAGGCAGCCGCTCCTCGTAAAATACTGGTATTCAGCTAAATCCGGCTTGACTGGAAGCCGACACCATTATAGTTGGGAAAAGGCTAGGGAGATAACCATTCAGCATTTGATAGATACCGGCTAAATTTTCAGTTTTGATTTATGTCATTTATTAAAATAATCCTGCAAATGAGTTTTTCCTTATTCTTCAGAATATTCCGGAATCGTAGGTAAGTAAGTTAATGGGCGTAATTATGGGTCCTCATAATTGTGGGCTGTGTTACATTAAGCAACCGAATTATACTCGGTTCTTTGAATTAGGGTTTCAATTTCCAATCCATATTCGACTTTGATCTTTTTGGAATATTCCATGAACTTATTAAGGGTTTTTTTACTAAACACATTAACTTATTAATGTCGGAGTATCTTACCTTTTCGCCTAATTTTAAAGATTAATGAAATTGGCTAAGAACATTAATCTTAAAAAGGCGTTTCTTTGCACAATCGTGTAAGTCCTTGAGTCGTATTTGAGACAAGCAGATTAGCTTCAAGGACACAGGTGGGACTAAAGAGGCTCGGATGACAGAAAGGACATTTGTGATATGAGAATTACGACTAGCTATTTACGTTCCACAAAATTGAAGATCTACTGTTAGTTATGTAAATACATTTTCATTTGTAAATAACAAGATTTTTGCTCCTACTTATTAGACATGTTCGATTTTTGTCCCTTCCTGTTCTCCCCCAGGGCCACCTCAAGTTGAAATCCGTACCCATAAGGAATACAAAGTCTATATCCTTAGGTACCTCACAAGGGGTACTCTTAGCGTATAGTCGCTTTGTTGTAAGTTCTGACTGTAAGCTTTAGTTTAATAAATTAAAGCTATAATAAATTTTCTCTACTTTATCATGCATACACCAACACCTTTCTCATGAATCACTCTGTCTATTGTTAAAAACCGCATGAGAATCGTTTCCGTAGTATTTGAGTTTTTCGCGTTCATACAGACAGACAGATGCGATGTGGGACTTTGTTTTATAATATTTAAGGATGTGGAAGTATGCAACGAAGAAAAAGAACAACAAAATTATTTAACAAACAAAAGCTCGCGTGCAAACGATTTGTCTTTCTCTTCTTTGAGACAGGAGCTGATCAACTAAACGAGCGAACAAGTGCGCTGAAGAGCTGCGAATTAAAGTGACTGCTTAAAGATCAACTACTGTGCCAACGGTACCGTCTGGTACGGTTGGTAAAGTGGTTGAGCGATCGGCTGATGCACTGCGAGTCACGGGTTTGATTCCCGTACGGAACAAATGTTTGTATGGCCTGCAGACAGGGGTTCCAGACCTGGGTGTCTTGTGTATGTGCGTTTACGTGTTTGTGAACGTACTCATGATAGGTACAGGAGTCTTAATGTGAGGGCAATATCTTGTTTTAAAAAAAAAGGTCATTAACTCAAAGTAAGTTCATGATCGCGTAAAACTTCTTCTTACGCTATGATCACAAACTCACAAAAGCCCTGTAAAAGGCCAAAGAAAGGTTTACACAACAAAGGACCATTTCATAAAATTACTTCATCTTTCAAGCTCCCGAAAACTGCTAGGTAACATAATTTAATTAGTCCAAAAATCTAAAAGAAAATTGTCGAAAACTTTACAAAGAAGCGTACCTGAGGCGGGAGGAGGGGGAGGTCAAAGGATTTAGTCCTCCGAGTTTTACTAATGGACGTTTTGAGTGAGTTTTATAACGTTTCCTTTGTGAGGGTAGTTGTGAATAGCGTTTCTTTGAACATCCTGTGAATGACGCTGTCCGTCCAAGCCTTTATGAAGGAAAGTTTACAGTAAACTGAAACAATGTTTTTTACTTCTTTTTCTGTATCTACATGTTGCTTACAAAAGTTACAGCTTTCGAACTTACAACGCTTTGGAGAAGACAAAGCATTACTGTGAGAATTCCATAGAGACTATTTGTATTATTATCATTCCTGCGATAGGTATGTGGCGTTTAAGATCTCGTTTGAAAACTATCATTGTGTCGGTACGAGGCTTATTAGACCCTGTAACGTTTAAGAATATTCATCGCTTTTCTAAACTGAACCACATTTATACCCTCAGAGCCGCGCTGCAACGCAGACACGTACCTACGAAGTGTATTAGAGTACGTTCTACATTCAACATATTTATGAGGTCATGAAGTCTCATAACTTTAACTTAACGATGAAAACCAGCAACTTTACAGCATTAACATTAGCGACCTTTTAATGTTTCCACTGTTGGGACTCAGAGTAGACCTGTTCTTTAGGAGAGGGGATGGACCGTTATCCACCACGCGGGCAGTGCGAATTGGTGGATGTCACATGTCTTCGAATTTTTGGTTCTAGGACATGCCGGTTTCTTCACGATGTTTTCCTTTACCGTTTTGAGAGCAGTGAAATAAATTACACAAAATAATGCGCTTGGCTGGGTTTGAACTCGCGACGTACAACTTGTAAGTCGGGGCAGTTACCACTCGACCACCTATACAATATTACTTATCAGAAGAATATTTATATTCGAACTGCTAAATATAACTCGGTAAAGATCAAGTGGCCACTTACAATAGGTCTAATTAGAAGGCTCAAAGTCACTCAAAGGAGAGGGCTAACCTCGGAGTTTTGTTACGTGATCGAATCAGATATTAAGATATTCGTAGGAGACTCAAAGTGACCCACATATTCCGAAGAATCGATTAAGCTATGGTCTGTTCAATAAACCCGGAGACTAAATTGACATAAGTAATGTCAAAATTTCTATAGAAATGACGCCAGTTCTTTGGTGTTGAAATGTCATTTTAGTCTCCGGAATTATTGAACAGACTTTAGGCAAATTGTTCGCAGAACCGATGATCGACGGAACCGATGACCTGGTGAGGGTCGTGGGAATCCGATCGATGCGAGATGCCCAGGACCGGTTGTTGTGGCGACTCTTCAAATAGGGCTCCACGCCTATGATCTAGTAGTGGTTGCCTATCGTCTTACGAGTTGTTGGTCGCGGGTTCAAACACAGCCATGTGCATTAGCATTAGCATTATCGGACTTATAATGTTCCCACTGCTGGGACTCAGGCTTCCTCTCTAGGAGAGGGAATGGGTCATAATCCACCGCGCGGGCCCAGTGCGGATTGGCGGATGATTCGAATTTTTGGTTCTAGGACAAGCCGGTTTCCTCATGATGTATCCTTCACACCGTTTTGAGAGCAGTGGTGATGAAATAAATTACACAAAGTAATGCGCCTGACTGGGTTTGAACCCGCGACCTACAACTTGCAAGTCGGGGCAGTTACCACTGGGCCACCACTGCCCTCAAACGCATTACTTTGTGTAATTTATTTAATCTTCACTGCTCTCAAAACGGTAATGGAAAACATCGTGAGCAAACCGGCATGTTTTGCTCACGATCCGATATCGGGGTAAGTAAAATGTATGAAATGCCGTGCTCCGATATCCGATATCGGGCCGGACAATATGAAAGACAGGTACATATTTCATACATTTTACTTACCCCGATATCGGATCGGCGTCCGATACCGATATCGGATCGGATAATGTGAAAACGCTCTAACTCTCGTCGTCGTCAATCAAAGTACGTAGGTTTCTTTGAGTAAGGTTTTAATATTACAAATTATTTCTTTACCGACTTCTCTAAATATAACCAAGTTGATCCGCTCATATACCGCTTCAGCAGTATTGCATACCAATTAGCGACGTAACTTAAAGCACTTAAGGCTTCTTCATACGTGTGTGGAGACGCAGGTTCTTTTTGAGACGGCGTCGAGATCAATCGCTATAAAATGTGCTATAAAGTTGTGTAAGACTCTCAAACGAACTATTAGAATAAAACTATTCATGAGACGAATGCTGATTTGAGTATTTTGAGTTAAGATGTTTCTGTGAGGAGCTCGTGGCTAGATAATAACAGCCGCACAGGTCGATCTCCAAGGTTAAGCAACGCTTGACTCGCATCTGACTCCAGTCTTGCCATGAAGTACCATGCTACCCCAGTTAATGGGTTGTGGAGGTCTGGTAGGCAGCCGCTCCTCGTATTCAGCTAAATCCGGCTTGACTGGAAGCCGACCCCATTAAAGTTGGGAAAAGGCTGGGCAGATGATGATGATAAGTTAGAAGTTTCTGCTTTAATGACAAAATTTCGGGTTTTCAAACTCAAGTAGAGTTTGATAAAAACTAAACTTCTAATACCTAAATCAGAGAGAAGAAAAGATTAGTCTTAAAGAATTCGCTAGGCTTTGAAAGTGTAAAAAATATTAACTGGGACATCCTTAGTGATTGACTGTCCAAATTATGAACGAATTCGACCTTTCGCTTTTTTTTGTTGGAAATTTCTCATTCTGGATGGAACGAGAGGCTTTTACTGACTGAATCTTACCTGTTTCTCCTCGGTTGCTCTTGGCGTTCTAGGGCCACAGTCATCATCATCATCTGCCTAGCCTTGTCCCAACTATATTGGGGTCGGCTTCCAGTCAAGCCGGATTTAGCTGAATACCAGTATTTTACGAGGAGCGGCTGCCTACCAGACCACCACAACCCAATAACGTGGGTAACACGGTACTTCATAGCAAGACTGGAGTCAGATTTACTGGCTTCTGACTATCAGTAACGACTGCCAAAGATCTCCAAATGAAAGCCGGGACCAACAGCTTAACGTGCTTTCCGAGGCACGGAGGAAACTTGTTATATTAAGATGGTCACCCATCCACAGACTAACCTAGGCAAGCGTTGCTTAACCTTGAAGATCGACCTGTGCGGCTGTTATTATCTAGCAACGAGCTCCTCATCGTTCTCAGGCCACAGTAATTCATCTTATTTAAAAAAAACGGGCCCCACACTAGGAAGTACTCCTGTATCGTAACTGCAGTCACAAACATGTAAACTCACACACACAAGACACCCAACCTCGAAACACCTACCGAATCGCACTTCACACTTTCTGAAATCGAATATTACAAACGCTAACTAACATTTTGTGCACTAAAACGCACCAGTGTGTAAACACCCTTACAGCGTGGGCGTAAGACCTTTACTCCCACTTTCCAATGATGACCGCTAAGTCCCTTTGACGGGCCGAGACCGCCAGACTGACGGCATTATTGATGCTGCTAATAATTTAGTGATTTTGTGGCCTAGCACTAGCCTTACTTAGCCGAAGTATACCTATAGATATTGGTATATACTACGCCTAAGTATTTACTCAGTACGATTGTTTATAAGAGCTTTTTTCTTGGCAATCTTTTTTTTGATAATTATAACATAAATTAGTGCTTGACTGCAATCCCACCTGATGGTAAGCAGTGATGCAATCGTTGATGGTGAGGCGCAATAATTTATTAAGAGCCTATTCACTCTAGCCTATTCAATCGTATGTAGTTAAATGACTAGCAAAGGAGGTGGTACGTCTTCACATCCCATCCGCCAGAATCTGGACCCCAACTTCCAGCCATTGTAAGCTTGAGCTTGCGAACGACGAGCAAGAGGTGGCTCGCCGTCAGACCATCCTGTTATCGTCCTTACCGAGCCGGAGTCGTCGGCGATGGATAGCGTTTGAGGCTCGCCTCAACGATATGTCAGAAACCGTAGAGGCCCAGTAAAGCCAAAGCGGACTGGGGTCGTGGATTTCGAAAGGAAAACCCGTAGTCCGGGCAATGAAGTAGCATAAGTGTGGATTAAGTCAGTAAAAGTCTGACACGCCCTTGTCTGCGCTCCTACCTGATGGTAAGCAGTGATGGAATCATTGATGATGAAGTGCACTAGATTATTGAGAGTCTATTCACTCTAGCCTTGAAAACAGAATCTAGAATTTAACAGTGGCAATACAATTTCCTAACTCGAACCAGGATTTTATTTACCTTTATCAGATAGTCCAACCTCGTGAACTCAATGAACCAAATCCTTAGATAATAATGTATTTACAATGAATGTCTACACAAGGATCAATCTAACCAAGTCTTAATTAAACCGACAAAGCTGTTGGGGCCCGAGCCCCTACCACGAGCTCTTAATGCGATCCATTTGACCACCTAAACTAAATTGTTAAAGGAATAGAACTATACAACGTGTAACGTTAAATGCGCAAAATCTGACACCTCAAATGATTTCTAATTCAATTGACTCAATTGACTGGCCTGTTGGTCTAGTGGTCAGTGGCCCTGACTGCTATTCCGGAGGTCGTGGGTTCGATTCCCACCCAGGACAAATGTTTGTGTGATGAGCACGATTATTTGTTCTGTGTCTGGGTGTAATGTATCTATAATATGTATGTATTTAGAAATATATAAGTATGTTTATCAGTTGTCTAGTACCCATAACACAAGCTCTGCTTAGCTTGGGACTAGATAGTGTTGTGTGAAAAGTTGTGCAATATTATTATTATTTGCGAGAATATTTTATTTTCTCAGCTCTCTAGCTGGTTTTGACCACATTTACGGGCTAAGCCAAGTAAATGTAGCGAGTAAAATTTTATTATTATTGCCTCTTTATTTACTTTTAAATACATATAAATTATATTTTTAAATATTTCTTACAAAAAATAATATAAAAACATGATTATTATTTCATTTATTTTTCATTAGAACATATTTTATACATTTTTAAATATTTTTACAAAAACTTTAAAAAACATTTAAAAATATAAAAAATAGTGGCCCACCGGCATCGGGAACAGGGTCCAAGTTACCGGCGGTCAGGGCTCCTGAGAGAGGAACCTCCGGACAATACGCGCTGTGTCCAAGAGTGCTGCTTTCTGGATCAAACCCTTGATCCAGCTGCCTAACGAGAGCCTCCTCAGGTGTTCGTCGAGGCTCTTGGCTATTAAGCCATTGGCCGTCACGACTATCGGCACAATGATTGCCGTGTCCACTTCCCACATGTCGACAACCTCGCGAGCTAAGTCAAGATACTTAGTTTGCTTTTCTTTCTCAGCTTTCACGAGGTTCTCGTCATGAGGGACCGCTATATCAACAATCATTGTGCGACGCTCTAATCGATCTATCACCACTATGTCGAGCTTATTGGCAACAATAGTCCTATCAGTGATGATAGATCGATCCCAATACAACGTGATATTGCCATTGTCGAGAACTGGGTCGGGCACATACCTATAGTATAGTTGTTTTATCTCACGAAAGCGGGTGAGCCATACTTGTAGTTGTGATGTGTATAGACACTCGCTCTTGTGTGCGTAACTACAGGTAGCGTTAGCAAGCTCATCGCTATTGAACAAAATAATAAAGTTGCCACTTGTTGTCCAATTTATTTAATAACTTACGCAGCATTACGAGACATCCATCGAAACCAACTTTTTCATTCAAAACTGACCTTAGCTTTGCCAATGTTATACAATTAAGGGAAGGAACGAAATAACCCTAACACAAGTATTAATAATAACTTACTGGGGCTGTTTCATTAACACTTGTAATGTAACGTTTTGAGACCAAATAAACAATTTATTTATTTTATTTGATTTATTGTTGGAATTTGTTTTAGTACGATATGAAAATTTTGTATTGTGCTCCGTACAACGTCACCTGTAAATCCATCTTTATTTTCTCTCTTTCTTCGGTTTATCATGGGTGACATAAAATCCGAAGATGTACTTGCGACATCTGTTCCTTCTTTTATTAGTTTTTTGCACTATTCTTTCACTTACCCCGCTGTCGCTGCTGCAGTGCGTTTTGTAATATTACGCAAATATGATAAATCACAATTTGGTTCTCGATGAAGTTCCGTGAATTAATATTCTTCTTTGAACAAATTATAAATATTTGCAATCATTTGACGAGCCTAAATAAACAATACAGTTATAAAATCGTTTAACACGTTGATGTGTTGTGGTGGTGGAACACAATCAAACGGCCCAGATTCTTTTTCAATAGTTTATTCTCACCACTAATATTGTTAACACAGCAAAAGTAAGAGCGTGGCGTCTGTCATCTGTGAGCTAAGCGGACTGACAGGCGCGGGTGCGCGCGTCGATGCTCCTTCGATGGTTTTTATGGTTACCATGGTTACGCCACATAAATAATCTGCTGAATTTATGCCCTGATTGCTCAGGAACCGAAATTCGTTTTTTTTTTATATAGCAGTAAAGAAATGATCAATATCAGTGTAAAACTCTCTAGTTCGTAAGTTGTTGGCTAGCTATACGCTTTGATGCATACTGTAAGTATAGCTAGTAATTAAAATAAATAAATATATTCATATATTACACACAACATAAATACACACCAAACATTAACATTAAGTTGCCTTATCGCACTACGAGCAACTTTTCTCCGTTTCTTCGTACCTTGCATGCTGACGGTACTCGATAAATTATTTTGACGCGAACCAAGAAGCACTACTGACTCAGCCGGTGACACGGCCGCGACTGAGCGCTCCTGAGCTTACGCACACAAAGACAGTGTGCATGTACACTTACACACACAAGTATGGGTCACCCGCTTTCGTGAGATAAAACATCTATACGGTACTTCTGACTCCACAAGATTGTATTTAAGAGCAAGTTGCTGGTGGATAATCCTGGCCACGAGGTTGTGTCCATGCAAATAGTCTCCGTTAGCAAGATGAGAACACCCAGAAATTATGTGTCGGATTGATTCTCCAGGCAGGTGGCATGCCCGACAGATGTCAACCGTACCATCCTTCACAATGTATTTCCGGTAGTTGTTCGTCATCATAACTTCATCCATAATTGCAAAGACAAAACCTTCGGTTTCTCCAAAAAGATCACCAAAGCGTAACCAGGATACGGACGCTAATAGATCAACATCGGGCCCATGTAAGGCCCGGTAAAAGCGTCCGTGAAGCTCCTTACTCTGCCATACTTCCCTACGGTCATTAGTATCCAGTACTATTGGTTTGCACCAGTTCTCCTTAGCCAAGGAGAGCGGGATTAGGCCCTTGTCCACCGCCACTACAGCGCGATGCATACCCACGTCCACAGCCAGGAAATATTCCCTGAGACTGCATATCTCGCGGTTATGCAGGGTCTTGGCATTTAAAAAGCCACGACCCCCGCACTTCCGCGGGATATACAGCCTCATCACCGATGACCGTGGGTGATGCATCCGGTTTGCAGTAAGTAGTGAACGGACCCTCCTATCCAGGGCGTCGAGTTCCGTCTGAGTCCATTTAAGTATGCCGAAAGAGTACATCAATACCGGCATGACCCAACCGTTGAAGGCGCGCACCTTGTTCCCGCCTGATAAAAGACTATTCAGTACTTTATTCAGGCGGCCAAAAAAGCGCTCCTTCAACGATCGCTTCACGTCAGCAGCATTGATGCCTAACGCTTCCGACATACCCAAATACTTGTAAGTTTCGGTTGAACAGAGGGATTTAAGGTGTATGGAATCCGAAAGTTGGATTCCCACGGATTCCACAATCTCCCCTCGCTTTACATGCATGACTGCACATTTGTCCACACCAAATTCCATCCTGATGGCACTACTGAAGGTTTCAGTTACCTTCAGTAGCTCCATCAGTTGCAAGTTGTTGGGGGCAAAGAGTTTCAGGTCGTCCATGTAAAGGAGGTGAGATATGACCTGACCACCTCTTTTCAACCGAAAGCCTAAGCCCGAACCCTCCAGCAGTGTGCTGAGTGGGTTCAAGGCTAGACAAAACCACAGTGGACTCAGACTATCGCCCTGGAATATGCCACGCTCGATCCTTATCGGTTCACCGTTCTCTTGGATTTGACGACATCCTGGATAGTGAAGAACCGTCCTCCACTGCCGCATACACGACATCAAGAAGGTGCGCAGAGTTGCGTCAACTTTATACAGCTCCAGCACCCTCATGAGCCATGTATGCGGCACTGAGTCATAGGCCTTCTTATAATCTATCCAACATGTCGACATATCCTTTCGAAAACGACGAACCTGTTGGCTAATGGCAATATCTATGAGGAGCAGGTCCTTAGTACCACGGGACCCGTTCCTACATCCATTCTGAGAAGCAGACATGATGGAGTTTGTCTCAATATGACTATTGATTTTGGTTCTCAGAATGGATGTAAGAACTTTATAGACCGTCGGTAAACACGTGATCGGTCTATAATTTTTAGGTTCCGTGGTACTACCTGATTTATGGAGCAGGTGGGTTATTCCTGTCGTTAGGAACTCGGGTAGCACTCCTGATTCTAGGGCAGACTGGAACTGAGAAGCCAAGCGAGCGTGCGATCCCGTGAACCATTTGATCCAGAAGTTGTGCAGCCCGTCCGGCCCTGGAGATTTCCAGTTAGGCAACGGACGGACTGCACGAGCTACATCTTGGGGGCTGATGGTAATTGCCCCCATTTCTGGCACAAGATCACACGCACGCTCGACTTCCTGAATCCAATCACCCTCGGTGTGACTGACAGGCACCGACCAGATGTTGCGCCAAAATGAACTCATGGTGTCATCATCCGGTGGGTGAGTATCAATCACACCTTGGACCGGTCGCTCCCAAAGTATCAATCACACCTTGGACCGGTCGCTCCCAATGATTATTATTATTATTATTAATTCTGAGACAAAACAGAAAACATAAAAAAAACTTTGAAAGTTTTATGTGATGTTTTAGTTTCTTTAAGATTCGTATCTGCATCGAAATAAGTATGATTTTTATCCCGTTTATAAGAAAGTCTAAATTGGACGACCACCATTAATTTATTTGTGTTTGTTTACCTATTTACGCCGGTTTATGTACGTGATGACTTGATTTATTAATAAATAGACAGGACAATCTTTTTACTGTAGAGTTTTTTGACCTTACTATATTAAAAATTGTGGTTTAATTGATTGTACTCGTTATTCTGATCAAACTAATTTCAGGTTTCGCGCATTTAATGTTACACGTTGTGTAGGGTGTATAGTTCTAACCCTCTTTCACGCTCGCACGCCTGTCAATTTGGTCAGGCCCCTGATTGATTAAACAAACGTACAACAAAGGAATTGTCCCTACATATTATAAAACAAAGTCCCCCACAGCGTCTGTCTGTCTGCATGAACGCGATAAACTCAAAAGCTAAATTGTCATGTAGCTTACACTAGTACATATGATGGTTCATGAGGATGGTTTAAGTATACAGGAAAAGTTTTTAAGTATACAGGAAAGCATAGGCTGCCTACCAGACCTCCACAACTCAATAACTGGGTTAACAGGGCACTTCATGGCAAGACTGGAGTCAGATTTACTGACTTCTGACTATCCGTAACGACTGTAAACGACAGCTGGGACCTACGGCTTAGCGTGCTTTCCGAGGCACGGAGGAAACTCGTTATGTTAAGATGGTCCACAGACCAACCTTGGCAAGCGTTGCTTAACCTTAAAGTCGAATTGTGTTCTATTACTTACACTGAGTCATAAAAATTAGGCAGTGGTTAAAAACTTTTTCTGTATAATACATGCATGTACGAGTGTGTAAAGTCGAGAATTTCAGTGTTTTTTAACACCTGGAGCTTGAACGGGTCGCTAATCACACTAATAAAGGTGAAAGTTTTTAAGTTATACTTTGAACTCACCTTTGTTCGTTCTGCCTTCAGTTAGTGAGTTACATGGAGCAACTGTCCATTCTATAACTATCCGGATGCAACTTTGTGTCAGTATTTTAAGCCTTTCTGACCGACCGACTGGTTAGTTATCGGACTTCGCAATAGCCTTTGCTAGATAGAATTCCAATTACTGATACAATGTAACGTGAAAGTTTGTGAATATGCCTGTATTTGTGAGTATGTTTGTTACTTCTTCACGCTTGAAAATCTGAACGGATTGGGAAGAAATTTGGTACACGGGTAGACAATATCGTGGAATACCACACAGTATTTTTGTCATCACGAAAATATGTTCCCTTAGGACAATTTTCTTCTTTCAAGCGGGCGAAGCCGATAGCAGCAGTTAGTTTAAAATTCGTAGAAGGCAAAAAGGATTGACACCAAAAGCGACATCCACATTACAAAATTCCAGCAGATCCCTCACTCTTCCCATAGTTGAGCAAACTTAATGAACACTATCCTTTGAGCCGCTCCCGCCACTTCACGTTTCAATTCAAACATGGCGTCGTGTGGCTCGCCTCCGGGAACCCAATGAATTTGCTGACAAATTGACCCCGGGGACGTTTACACTGGCCGATTGAAACTGGTTAGTCCGGTGGTTTTAATGTTGTTCTAAGATGTGTAAGACATTGCTGGCCACAAGTTGATTAAGTTTGAGTAGTGTTCTGCAATTTTACCTTTGAAGTGTGATCATGCGGGAAGATTAAGGTCGGAATGTGTCTACTAAGCCTATGCTACCCCCCGCCATGAAGTAACGTGGTACCCCAGTTAATGGGTTGTGGAGATCTGGTAGGCAACCGCTCCTCGTGAAATACTGGTATTTAGCTGAATCCGGCTTGACTGGAAGCCGACACTAATATAGTTGGAAAAGGATGATGAATTGATGTCTACACTCATCATCAGTCAAAGACAGCGCTATCCAAGCAAGATATACCTTGTGAGATGTCCATATTGAGAACAAATAACTTATTGTGAAGGTCTGACGAAAAGAAGAAGGAGAAATAATTGGAAGATTTAAAAATCTTTCAATTACTTCTTCCGCGGGGCAGACTTTTACTGACAAAAACCACACCTGTGTTCTTTCTTTAAGTGCTCTTTGCGTTTCAGATCCACACGGTTGGCTTTTCAGAAAAATGGTGTGGTGTCTGGTCGCAACTCCAAAACCTTTCGGCCCCATCGACGGTATTGTTCTACGATACGTTTTCGAGGGGAAAACGTCAAGAGGCGTCCGGTCTTTTGGGGATAAATTCGGGGAGTGTGGGATTTTTACCTCACTAAAACCATCCCGGTGATCACCATCAGCACATAAGCAATGTGCCCTACCTACAGCCACTTTTTGGTGTTTATTTGGGCTATGCCGTCAACCTTGGCTCTTTTATAAATACGAATATCGCCACAAGCAATGACTGGTTCAATGCGTTTCGCATCCATCAGATTTGTCCGACCCTCCCCCCAGGTAACATTATCATCTTCTATTAAGTAATATCTGTTGTTCAAAACAAATAAAATTTATGCACCTACCATATTATCTCTTCACCACCCTAGGTTGACTGGAAGAGAATGCTTATGGCATTAAGTCCGCCTTTGTACATTGAGTTGCATGAAGACTAAATCTATACATATAATAAATCTGTAGAAAAGTGGTTTTTGTACATGAGAAAGAAATCCAAAAAAAATAGCTAGGGTGTTAAAGAACAACCAGCAGAACCCATTTCCAGCATTTTTAGAATTTTTGTCTGTTTGTCTGTTTATTTGTTCGGGCATCACGTTAAATGTACAAAAGCAATGTAGATAATTTTTAGACACAAGGATTGAGCGTAACTTATAGTAACATTTAGTCTTTGTTTCATTGCAATCGGTTCAGTTTAGCAAAAGATATTAGAATTTAAAATTTTCCAGAAGTAAAATTAGGGTTATGTTTACTTGGTCTCATTACTTCACGTAACTTTTATACATAACAATAAATTGTGCGAATTGTAGTAATATTAAGTTTTTTGTTTCATCGTAATCAGTTCATACCTTATAATAAAATAAAATAATTATAATAGTCTTTTCGAAGTAAAATATTGAAACAGCGCCATCTATCAAACTTAGAGATCAACTGTGTGCAGTATATATAAAATCAGCGTTGTTAGTAAATCAAAACTCATTTTAAACCAATTCAATTACCAATTTAATACTAATTTAATTCTTGATCTCATAGCACACACATAAAAGCAAAATTTTGTGAGCATAAATTTCATAAAATTATATAATTGTTAACTTCTATATCGATAGATGGCGTTGTTAGTTGACACTAAATTCTGAATCACGATGTTAAGGCGGTCCACACACTGCACCGCAAACCGCCGTGGTGCGCTAACGCGCGCGGCGACGGAGGTGCAGATCTGCCTTACTTAGCGGTGTAATCTGCTCCCCTGCACGGTGAAGCAGATTACAACGGCCTCGCGCTAAATAAACTCATATGTTCACTGTGCTGTCGATTGTCGTGGAGAATGGACGAAATTATTAAATTTCAAGATGTTGCAATTATATTATTGTCATTTTAGGTTTTGTATACAAGAATTAAAAGACACTGCGTCCATAGAAGGTTTTGGATATAGCCCTATTTACGAACGTCTTTACAATATCAAATCACGCGCGGGGCTGCGGAGCCAGTGTGTCTTACCGCGCGGCACGCCCCGCGCTCCCGCGCAGATTGGCAGAAACTGCGTGCAGAACGCCTTCCCTCGCAGATCCGCGTCGGTAGTCTGCTGTGCTAGGCTGATTTCTATACAAATTGAGATATTTGCATACAACGGTAAAATCTGCCATCCCGTACTACGCGACGGGATGCAGTGCAGTGTGTGGAGCGCCTAAGATAACACGCTCAGCTAACAACGCCATCTATCGGTACAAAAGTTAACAATTATATAATTTCATAAACATTAAAGGTGTCGGGCAAAGGGTTTCCACTATGTAATGTGTGTGTCTGGCAATGAATAACGTGATTTTTAGTCATATTCTGAAGGTAATACCAAAACATAAATCTTTGTAATTCGACGTAATTTGATCGGTATTTTACACAATTTTGGTACCGTGTACCTACCAAAGCCACTGCAACCCAAACTTCATAATTGGCCATCGTTGTTAGGTCTGTGTTTGGATCATACTGACAAACTTTCAGCTTTTTTAAAATAGGTCTGGCGTTCACGGGCTCTTAGGTTATTATGTGTCTTTACAGTTCTGTCTTTGAAAAGGTCTTGACTGGATAACATCGTTAAATCGTTCGATAAAAAGAGTTTTACATTCGGTTTAAGTATTGAAGTGCGAAGTAAATTGTATCTTGCAATTTGAGTCAAGCAAACTTTATTCTCATTTTGAAAGTTTGTGCTGTTGTGAATTATTTGGTTCAATATTTTATTAGTTTGAATCAGTTTTTTTTTTAAATGCCTTCTAAAAAAGAAACAAGCCTTTTGCAGCGTAGCTGAGATGCAAAAAGGGTGAGACTAAGTACGTCCCAAGAATCAGAAGATCGTAACGAGGATATCAGCAGTTCGAGCTAGGCAAGTCAGAACTCTTGCGTCTGAAACGCATACCCACTGTGAGTCACGACTTAGTATACAGCGTTCTCTTACGGCAGTTTCTCTATCACAGGAGACTTTTGGAGGAACGCGTTTATCGGCCGACCGAGAGCTTTAGGCCTCTCGCGCGAGTCTGAGACTTTCACCAAAAGGGAGTTGCGCTTAAATTTGCAAACAATTGTTACCGCGACTTTGCACTCCCAAGAAAGCAGCGAGGACCGCGAAGCGCGATTGTCAGCTGACCGAGAGCGTTCGTTTGATAAGGTATGCTGCAGTGTAGATAACGTCTCGGGTGAAATCCTGTTTTTAGACGCACCGGGCGGAACAGGTAATACTTTCTTAACCAAAGTTATTTTGGCTCGAATAAGGAACCAAATAAAATTGCCCTTGCTGTCGCCTCCTCAGGGATAGCAGCCACATTATTGCCTGGAGGAAAAACGGCACACACAACATTTAAAATTCCTATCGACTTAGACCGTACGGAAAGCCCGGTTTGCAACATATCGCGAAATAGTGATAAAACAAGGGTTTTACGCAATTGTGTGTTAATCATTTGGGTTGAGTGCACAATGGCAAACCGCAAAGCTATAGAAGCAGTGAATAGAACTTTACACGATGTAAAGCAAAATGACGGGCCGATGGGAGGCATAACGGTGCTGTTCTGCGGTGATTCTTGGCAGACACTCCCAATAGTACCCCGAGGAACGAGAGCCGATGAAATTGCTGCCTGTCTGAAGAATTCGTAAATATTAACTGGTTGCGGCGCCGGTGATATAGTTTTTATTCCAAGAATACTTATAATTCCTAACAACTATCCTTTCTCTTTCAAACGAGTGCGATTCCCAGTTAGTGTCTGTTATGCCCTGACGATTTATAAAGTCAGGATCAGACATTACCTATTGCGGGGGTGGACCTAAGTATTGAACGCTTTTCCCATGGTCAACTATACGTAACTCTTTCACGGGTAAACAACCCAAATAATCTTTTTGAGTACGCTCCAGATGGTACAACAGCTAATGTTGCTTATAAAGAACGACTATAATAAATAAACTATAATTATTTGTATCGGTATCCTCCAACAGCGCTTCGCACTAAAAAATACAATGTTAAGTTCCGACATCCACGCGAACGAAGTCGCGGGCACAGCTAGTAAATAAATAAAAATTAAAATAGTTACCTCAATAGTACTCGAGAATATTCAAAGGCAAAGTGTCCGGGCCGCAACCCGTCAATATTTAAGCGGGTGTCGCTATCGGACACCTGATACCCTTCCTAGCCGTGCCCTTCGTCCATTATGACATCTACCAGAGGTAAATAAATAGGTCACCTCGTAAAGGAACCTGCCTGACTAACGCACCTGCTTTAATTTAGATAGTTGGCGAAAAAAAGGCGTCAAGAATTTCTTGTAGGGATTTGTAGTATCTAATATCTCGGAGACGAGATAAACGTTTCAAGTTTTTATTAAAATGGAACCTTTTACCTCAGTTAGATAAGTTTATTGGTGGTTTTAACGAGTATAATTGTGTAAATAGTGAAAGTATGCGAGTTCCTTCAGTTGCCCTTTGCGTTCCCCGGCCACGCTAACTCTTTCGAACAATCTCGCAACCCTGCGTCGTCGAGTGTTAGATTCTTACAGGAAAAATGACGATATTATTTTTTTTATTGATAGAGTCTTTACGCATAGCTTATGTCAGTCCCATCGTATCCTAAACAGTTGTCAATGTTATCAATAGACTGTTTTTTATTTTTTACCTATTAACTACTTAGTGCTTGACTGCGATCACACCTAATGGTAAGCAGGGATGCCATCTAGTACTATAAAGTCGAATAAACCTTTCGCATCGTCACCATTTGTTTGGAATAGAACTTTATGAAACATGCCTATAAAACAAAAACAAGGTTATAATGGAAATTAAACTATCAGATACCCGCAAAACGAGACACAATAGTAAGACAATGACAGCGCGGTCGCGGGCTACCGCTCGGGGATTCATGAAACAATTAAGAATTAAGAAGAAAAGCCACAAGAAAAAACTAGTCTCAAACATCATGCTTTAGTAATGGCGCCACACAAATTGTAAGGTATTACTATTATTATCTCGGCAGACAAATTGTATACCCAAATTATACCTCCAGGCTATCCGTCTCGGATTGTATACAAAGAGCCTGTCTGGCCTGACGTCTTTCAAATGAAAACCTACCTTCAGACAGTCTTCAGTCATTTTCTGAGACGTCTACAAAATTATTTTGTCATAATAATCTATAGGTATACAATATACATCAGTGGTTCTCAACCTGTGGTCCGCAAGAGCTAACATAATGGTCCGTGAAAGGACTGAATATTTTAAACTCGTCTTTCCAACAGAAATGTATCATTGATGCGAACAGATTTTTAGTTTTTATCAGAAATATGATTTCTGTGACATAAACTATGTTTTTACTTTATAAAAAAATGTGTTGCAGAAATAAGGGTTGACCTTATTTCTGCAAAACATTTTTTTTTATCTTCTTGCAGTTGGCTATGCCCAATTAGAGGCACCTTAGCAATGCAACTTGCTTTTGGTTATACTGAATAGGCGGGTTAAAAGTTTTGAGTTTATTTGTTTTTTATATATAATTTTTTTATTTGTAATGTTATGTTTAAACTAAAGTGGTTTTTTTTTTTTTTTTTTTCTGGTAGGGGAATCATCAGAATGACTTCCCCCGCTCTTGGGCGGAGCGGGAGGGCGTGTCAGACTCTTACTGACTAAACCCCTACCCCGTTCCTTCGTTGCCTTCGTTCTGGGGGGGACTCGGTATCAACCGTTAGGAATACCACATGTTAAACTAAAGTGGTTTGAAGTTTAATTTTTTTCATGGATCCAAGAGATAGCAGACTTAAGTATTTGATATTAGTTTTAGCTTAATATCTCCACGCGTTCCTGAGAAAACAGTTCCCTGCTCTGAGGCTTAAAGGTTTCAGATAAATAATATATACAGGGAGAATTTAATACCGTCAGAGAACAAGTTTATCCAACGTGAAACGATATTTACCTTTGAACTAACTTCAAGAATGTACTGATCCATCTGAGCGGCTTCTAAACAAACTCTAAAAGCAAGTCTAATTACCGTTATCTTGTCCAGATGATCACGAGAGAGCAGAGAGGGGAAACCGCGGCTTTGTGCTACTTATCATTTGTTTTACCCCATTCTTGAGGGCAGCCGCCCTTGAACGAATGGCCCTTTAAAGCCAGGCCGACGGTTATATATAGGGCAAGAAAAGTCATTTTTCGACGGTAATGAAACCGGGTGGTCGGTATCTGGTTCCGTAAATTTTATTAGTTAACTTTTGTTTCATTTTAGAATTTTTATGAAATGAGGTTTTTTTGCACGGAACGCGATCGGTAATCGATATGCTTGTGCAACTTAAGCTTTTAGCATTCTATTACATAAAACAACTATTAGCTATTTAATTACATCGAATAAATGGGCTCTAATGCGTTTAATATACAGCATAGCGCGCATACTCTAGCGTACTAATACAAAATTCTCGGTACGCTACGTGGTATGTGCTACGCTGAGTGCTACGCAGTACGGTGCAATTACCCCACACTACTTATACAACGCTAAAAGTGCTACGCTGTAAGTTCTTTGTGCTACGACTTCTACGCTGCATGTGCTACGCTAAAAGTTCTTTGCTACGACTTCTACGCCGTAAGAGTGAGGCAACCACTACGAGTAAGATACTCTGAGTGCTACACTGTTGATTTATACTAAACAGTGACAGCTACACTGTGAGTCCTATGCAGTGAGTGCTACGATGTGAGTGCTACGCAGTGAGTGCTACGCTGCAGCTGCCACTATGCTACGAGCCTTCATTCTTTATTTTATTATTCATCATTGTATTGATGATCATAAACACTATTTACCAAATAAATCGTTATCGTGTCCTTTTTAGGGTTCCGTAGCCAAATGGCAAAAACGGAACCCTTATAGTTTCGCCATGTCGGTCCGTCCGTCCTCGCTTAATCTCTGTGACCGTTAGCTCTAGAAAGCTGAAATTTGGTACCAATATGTATGTCAATCACGCCGACAAAGTGCAAAAATAAAAATTGGAAAAAAATGTTTTATTAGGGTAGCCCCCCTACATGTAAAGTAAAACGCGATTTTTTTTTATTTCAACCCTAACGTGTGATATATTGTTGGATAGGTTTCCAAAAATGAATATGGGTTTACTAAAATCATTTTTTGATAATATCAATAATTTCGGAAGTAATCGCTCCAAAAGTAAAAAAAAATGTGTCCCCCCCCCCTCTAACTTTTGAACCATATGTTTAGAAAATATGAAAAAAATCTGGAAAGTAGAGCTTTATAAAGACTTTTTAAATTATTTTGAACTTGATGGGACGAACAGTTTTTGAAAAGTTGGGGACACTTATTGTGACGGACGGGAAACTACGGAACCCTACACTGAGCGTGGCCAGACACGCTCTTGGCCAGTTTTTAGTAACTAACGAAGAAAGTCACTATAGTTAGCTAAAATTACCTCATATAAAAATACAGCTGGTTTAGTTACACCATATACACACTCAAAATGGGTTTTACCGTTTTGATGATATCTCAAGAACGGATTGACTGACTTTACATTAATTAAATTGAATTACTTATTTTATCTAAATTCTAAAGGGAAAGCAAGGGGAAGAGGATTCATCTTTTAAAGTTACACCAACTTTATTGATTCTAAAACGGGACGAAGTTGGCTGGTTCAGTTAAGTTTAAATTAAAACTTCTGTGCTATTTATATAACTAATTGTATGTCACAGAGGGCCTACGTACGTCTGTTCCGTGCCTATATTTTGACATAATTACAGGGCAGTCCATTCCGGTAATAGACACTGAAATAATAAAACATAGGTGCGGTAGTTTGTAATAGACTGGAACACGACACCACTCTGTTACGTTTTGTTAGGTTACAAGGCTTTTAAAAAGTCATAGCTACTTTGTATAACCGTCGCTGCTTCGTTCCCAAAAGGTAAACCGGGACCTTATTATTAACGCTCGTTTTCAATAAGCTATCTATCTAAAGTTGCAGCTACTAAAGATAAAAAAATCTATCCTTTTGCCTTTACTTGCTTTTCTATAACCAACCGATGGATAGCATTTCCTACCAAAAGTTGTGGATTGGTAGATAGAATCTTACTGTTTATCGGGGATAGCTATCTATCTATGAACTACGGTAGGCTATTGAAAGCGGGCGTAAGACTCCGCTGTCTGTCTGTCCGTCTTTCACCAGGCTGTATCTCCCGTTAATTGTGATAGTAAGACAGAAACATCGTCATAAAATTTTCACAGATGATGTAATGCTGTAGCCACTATAATAACAAATAGGTACTAAAAAACAGAATAGAATAAATATTTAAGTCAAGTTCTTATACAACAAACGTGTATTGTTTTTGTCGATTTTTACTATGGACGGTACGGAACGTATGGAGTCCGACTCTAATATGAGTGCGACGTGATACGGTCTCTCAAAGAATTTAGTAGTCCCTTAAATAATTATTTTGCTATTAAGATTGCTATTTTTGCCTCACTGACATAAAAGGTATAAATTACAAGAAAAAAAAACAGTTATCTACCCTAACGTATCTTCTGCTATAAGACCAGTCTCTCATTGTAAAAAAATGCCAGAACTAATACCAGTTGCAACAACGTCTGTTGAGAAAAAAAAAATCCCTAAAATAAGTGATGCAAAAATAAAAGAGGGTATTTTTGTTGGCCCTCAAATCAGGGAGTTAATAAAAGATTCAACATTTGAAGAAAAATTAAGCGGTTTAGAAAAATGTGCATGGAACGCATTTAAAAATGTTGTTGCAAATTTTTTGGGCAACCACAAGAGTGACAGCTACAGAGAGTTGGTTAGCGAGCTCTTATTGTCATATCAAGCATTGGGTTGCAACATGTCATTCAAGATCCATTTTTTAGACTCGCACCTGGATTTTTTTCCTGACAATTTAGGGGCTGTCAGTGACGAGCACGGCGAGAGGTTCCACCATGACATTTCTAGTATGGAAAAGCGGTACCAGGGCAAATGGAGCCCAAATATGTTAGCGGATTACTGCTGGACAATTAAAAGGGACCAACCAGAAGCTAAACATTCAAGAAAATCTTAAATTATTAAGTAATTTATAAAAAAATAAACGTTTGATTTACGAGATCTGTATTTTTTCTTAATATTTTAAATTACTCAATAGAATAAAATCCTCGGCTAGCAAATTTTTTTTAACTGTTTATTTTTTCTTACAATCACCAATTAAAGTAAAAAATATCAAAAAAGTCCGTGTGGCACGAAAAAGTTTGAATTTTGTTAACCAGTGTAATCGGATAGCATTTATGAAGAACAATGTTATTTGGCATCCTAAAACAACATGGCGAGATTAGCTTTCCGTGTCGCGTTCATTTTGGTAAACCTATCAAGAGTGTATGAGACGAAATGGCGATTTAGTTAGGAAAACACGCTCCATGCTATAGGGTGGGTAAGCTACATGTTCCTTGCTATGTTATGGATTTCATTTAGGACGTAATAAAGTGTTTTCCAGAATCCTGGAACGCAAGGCAAAGAAGGCAAAGAAGGCATATAGGATAAGCGTTTAGTCAGTAAAAGTCTGACACACCTTCCCGCTCCGCTTTAGAGCGGGAGAAGTCATGTGATTATGATGATTTCTC
Source organism: Mythimna separata (assembly GCA_030763345.1). NCBI lineage: Eukaryota > Metazoa > Arthropoda > Insecta > Lepidoptera > Noctuidae > Mythimna > Mythimna separata. The sequence continues at coordinate 4,195,910 of CM061173.1, read as the reverse complement.
ACCTAAAATAATAATAGGTACAAACTAGCTATTTTCCGAATGAATGTCGGTTAATTGCGGGCACGAAATGGAAGCCAGTTGAAAAGTCGACTATGTGCATTCTTGAGCTCAAGCTTACTACGTACCAAATTTCATCAAAATCATTTAGGCTTCCTGTTTAACCGGATAATATGCTTTATGTTTAATACCGGTAGTGTTATCATAAGGTGACTTGCCTATCAAACCTCCACAACCCAGTTACTTGGCTACATGATACTCCTTGGATAGACTAAAGGCCTATTCAAACCTGAGATATATTCGCTGCCGCTGTGGGTAGAGGTACATCCCGCGCGGGTTTCGCTCAGGTATTTAGTATCAAGTACCGCGGCTAGAGCGACCTGAGCGATATTCACTGCCGCTGCGCTGTGGGTAGAGGTACAAACTCGACTACCGCGCGATATTCTACCCACAAGGATAGCGAAATCCGTTTTGGTGTGAACAGCAATATTACCGCATACCCACAGGGCTTTCTCTGCCGCAGATTGTAGCGAATACCGCTTAGATCTGAACAGTAATATTACCGCATAGTGCATATCCACTGGGGTTTCTCTGTCGCAGACGGTAGCGAATACCGCTTAGATCTGAATAGGCTTTTATGACGGTCAGATATTCTTGCATCTACTTACCCTAAACGATTATCAAATATCTACTAATAACAACCAGGACGAACGACAAGCCCGGTTCGACGGCACATTGTGTTCTACGCGCGCCTCCAAGAGATGTCAGCAAAATTGATGGGACCAATTAGGGTGAAGATTTTGGGCGGTTCGAATAAGTAATCACAGTCCTTGTAAAAAAGGCAACTGAAAGAACACTGTGAGTTTTTGTCAGTACAAATCTGACACTCGCTATAATCTGAACGGGAGAAGTTATTTTATGTTTTCCCAAGTAAAAGATTTTTCCTAGATGAATGAGACATAAAATACTTTTCATACGGGGAGTAGTTTCGCTTTATTTTTGCGCGATTTCGCGGATAATTTTCTACATTCACACGGGTTCGACTTCGTCTGTGTGAAAGTAGTTATAAACCGGTAAAAAAGGTATAATACTACCGGGTAAAGTAGGTATAATACTATCGGGCAAAAGCTAAATAGTATTTTCATAAAAAGTCTGTGTTAAGACAATATTAACTTAAATCTGCGCGCAGTCTTAAAATAACATCTTCTTAAACCCAATGTTCTGAAAACTACCCCATAACTGGTCGTAACCATAGTAACGACAGAACTTTACAGACAGATCAGTAACACTTTTATCTGATTCTCTTAGTATTTTTACTACGTACATAGTTGTAGAACTCCGAATGGATGGAAAACTTCTTTATCTCCCATTGTTCGTCATTGATCAAGTTTATGAGGTGTATTGAATTCTTATAGTGAAAGTTTTGGGATTAGTTGGGGTTTTGTTAGTATAAAAATATTAAACATATAATATAATATTGGCACTGGACATTATGGGTACACACACAGGCGGGCATTTTGTGTAATTTATTTCATCACCATTGCTCTCAAAACGGTGACGAAAAACATAGTGAGGTACCTACCCTGTATGTTCTGTGGCATGTAGAACCTAAACTACCTATCTATCTCTGCATCACCCAAAGGTTGACTGGTAGAAAATGCCTTAGCCATTAAGTCCGCCTCTGTACTTCTATGGTGCATAAAGCATTTGATAAATAAATAATAAAATTAGAAGATATCTGTCATGCAAGAACCTGCACTGGGCCCGTGTGGTGGATTACGGCCCATTCACTGACCTAAACGTGTGTGTTTTGATACCAGGAAATGAATTTCTTCAAGAGGTTTTCCTTCACCGTTTTGAAATAAATTACACACAGTAAAGCGCTACCCTAGGTTTGAACCTATGACTTACGAGTTGTATAATTTGTAATTCGGGGCCATTACCACTGGCCCGTTGCTGCTGCCAACGTAAAACACACTTTACTCAAACTAAGAATCAAACCATGAACTATTACCCCTATAAACCCACCGGTGACCTCTAGACCAACAAAGTAGAGACCAGTACTTCGCAACAACTATACTATTCGACCCAACCCACAATAAATATGGGAGAAAACAAAGGAAATATAAATTGTCGCGATAATCTAGCTTAGACACGATTTAGGGATTAACTAGGGACCTAAATAACTTTCTAGATCTCTAAATTGTGAGGACAGGCGACGACGGTGAGGCTTTTAGTTAAAGTTGTTTCTTTTTTTCATAAGAGGTATTCTTTATTTCTTTTTAGTGTGGCTATTTATTAAGTTTCATCTGCCATGTTATGATTCTGCACCACCCTAAAGTCAGCTGTACGAGGGGTACAGAGCGGCAAGGCGCACCCTCCGAACGGAAATAAAGCGGGCCAAGTTGGAGGCCCGCAATGTGTGGCTGGAGATTCTGAACAGGGACCCATGGGGACGCCCTTACCAGGTGGTGCGGGACAAGCTCCGCCCATGGGCTCCCCCGCTAACTCAGAGTCTCCGGCCTCAGCTTGTGGAGGGTGTGGTGGCCAATCTGTTCCCTGAGCGAGGGGAACACTCTCCCCCGCTCATGGCTCCGCCATCTGCGGTGCCCGTAGCGGACCACACCAGCGACGACGACGACGATACTCAAGAGGTGACCGAGGTGGAGATGAGGGCGATGGTACGAAGACTTAGTGTCAAGAACACCGCCCCAGGACCCGACGGCGTGCCTGGAAGGGCTTGGGTCCTGGCCATGGAGGCTCTCGGGTCTCGATTACGGGGGCTCTTTAGCGCATGCATGGAGAGAGGCCAGTTCCCCCTTCGCTGGAAGACTGGGAAACTGGTCCTCATCGCGAAGCCGGGGCGCCCCGCGGACTCTCCATCCGCGTACCGGCCCATCGTGCTGCTCGACGAGGTGGGCAAGCTCTTTGAAAGAGTAATTGCAGACCGCCTCGTCGGGCATCTATCACGGGTGGGGCCGGATCTTGCTGACGGCCAGTTCGGCTTTCGCAGGGGGCGCTCCACCGTGGACGCCATCATGCGCGTGAGAGCCCTCACGACGGGGGATGCGGTGACTCGGGGCAGGGTTGTCTTGGCGGTGTCTTTGGACATCGCCAATGCCTTCAACTCCCTGCCCTGGAGTAGCATCGAGGCGGCACTTCAGTACCATGAGGTGCCCGCCTACCTCCGTCGTGTGATCGAGGCCTACCTGTCGGATAGGTTCATCATCTATCCCGGTCACCAGGGAGAGTGGAGACGGCGAGAGATGTCGTGCGGTGTTCCGCAGGGATCGGTACTAGGACCGCCCCTGTGGAACATCGGATACGACTACGTGCTGCGCGGCGACCTCCCCGACGGGGTCAGCGTGGTCTGCTACGCAGACGACACGCTGGTCCTGGCGCGGGGAGAGTCGTACCAGGTGGCGGCCGAAACAGCGACACGCGGGGTTGCGACAGTCGTGGAGAGGATCCAGCAACTGGGACTCAAGGTGGCATTGCACAAGTCCGAGGCTATGTGCTTTCATGGCCTTCGGACCGCGCCACCACCGGGTTCCCAAATAATGGTAGGGGGGGTTCACATCGGCGTCGGGTCGACGATGAAGTACCTGGGACTCGTCCTCGACAGCCGGTGGACTTTCGAGGAGCATTTCCGACGTTTGGCCCCCAAACTGGACAGGACTGGTGCCGCTCTGAAGCGGCTCCTGCCCAACCTGGGGGGTCCAGACGCCCCCTGCCGGAGGCTCTACGCGGGGATCGTTCGGTCCATGGCTCTTTACGGGGCGCCAGTTTGGGCGCCATCGCTAGGTAAGCGACCAGCGGCCAAACTGAACGCTTCCCAGAAGGTCATGGCCATCCGGATGGTGCGGGGATACCGCACGATCTCCCGCGAAGCGGCGAGCCTCCTTGCTGGCCTGCCACCGTGGGATTTGGAGGCAACAGTCCTTGCACGCATGCACGATTTGCGCGTGGAGATGCAACGCCGGGGCGAAACTCCGCTGCCACGACAAGTCGCGGTATGGCGGACAGAGTTCCGGCGGGATCTCAGGGTGGCATGGCGACTGCGACTGTCGCAACCCAGTGCTGGGCATGCCGTCATTGCGGCGGTAAGTCCCCTCTTTGAGGAGTGGTTGGAAAGAGGTCACGGCGTCCTCTCGTTCCGTATGACGCAGGTCCTCACCGGACACGGTAAGTTCGGGAGGTTCCTGCATCGGATCAAGGAGGAAAGGACGCCCGGGTGTCGCCACTGTGTGGACCGCCCGGAGGACACGGTGGAGCACACGGTAGAGGTGTGCCCCGCTTGGGCGGAGCACCGCCGTGTCCTTGTGGAGGCTATCGGCGGCGGTGACCTCTCGCGCCGGGCCCTGGTACAGGCCATGGTCCGGAGCGAGGAGGGGTGGCAGGCAGTCGCCTCCTTCTGCGAAGCAGTAATGTTAGCGAAGGAGGCTGCCGACCGCGTGAGGCAACGGAACTCACGCCGTCGCCGCCGAGATCCCGATCCCGATTTCCGACCACCGTAGGCGCGGGCTCGCGGACGGCGAGCACTGGGTAGCTCGCCGTCCGGCAGTCTGGTAATAATCTGGACCGAGCCTAGTCGTCGACGGCGCGTTCTGTTCCACGCGCGCCTCAAGGAGATGTCAGCAAACTGTAGGGGCCCGGCAGGGCCGAAGCCTCTGGGGAACACGGTATCCGAAAGGTTGTCACCGTGTCCCCCAGATCGATGGCAACGAAGGAACGGGGTAGGGGTTTAGTCAGTAAGAGTCTGACACGCCCTCCCGCTCCGCCCAAGAGTGGGAGAAGTCATTCTGATGATTCCCCTACCGGAAAAAAAAAAAAAAAAAAAAAAAAAACCACCCTAAAGTCGACTGGTAGAAAATGCCAGTCGGCCTTTGTACAGTGTTACCTACTAGTGAATAAGTAAATATTATTTATACATGTTTGTACATCTGTTACTTTGTAAATAGACAAAGAAGTAATTAATTGTGCTGTATAAATTAAATGTTTGGTCGCTTTTTCCTTTCATTTATAAAAATTTTGCTTTACACTTCTATTTCGTGAGTGCGTTCATAAACATGTAAACTCACATATATCAGCCATCTAGACCCCTGAAAAATAACTACCTTTAATACTACTAGTGTGGGAATCGAACTTGCGAAACATAGCACAGCAGTCAATCGCTCAGCCACTGCGCCAAACATCAATAATTCTGCATTAGATATGTTATCTAAGGTACAGTAGACCAGAAAAATAGGTAAATCTCACAGGTAACTGGACAATATGACGAGATTAATGATTTATTACGTTTTTTTCATACATTTGCTGTAAAACCGAATTGGCATTGGAACTAGTACTAAATTGTGCATTTTTCTTGTATGAATAAAATTGTAGAATGGACGGTGTTGCCAACTTGGAGAATAAATCTAAAATAATCTTAATAGGAAGAAATTTTGATCATACTCATCTTCATCTTTATTATACAGACAGCTAAATTATTCGTAAAAAAACAGCGCACTTAAAAGTTTATTGAAAATAGAAAAAACAAACCAAAACTCAAACTATAGAAAGTAGAAAAGTCAAAAAGTAAAACCATTTCATTTAAATCGACACCGATAGATATTGTTTGTACGCATAACTTGTAGAATGGACTGTCACCATCGAAAGGTTCAATACCATTAGACCGGTGTTGCCAACAGCTATAGATGAATACTTGAAAATAATATTAATTGTTGGAGAAAAACCCTAACACAATCTTAATGGGAAGAAATTTTATCATACTCATCTTAATCTTTACTATACAGAGAGTTAAATGGGAAGAAATTTTATCTTCATTTTTATTATACAGACAGCAAAATTATTCGTAAAAAAACAGCGAACTTAAAAGTTTATTGAAAAAACAAACCAAAATTCAAACTAGAAAGTAGAAAAGTCAAAAAGTAAAACCATTTCATTTAAATCGACACCGATAGATATTGTTTGCACGCATAACGTGTAGAATGAACTGTCACAATCGAAAGGTTCAATACCATTAGACCGGTGTTGCCAGCGTCGGGACCCGGCTCGTGCACGCCAATCAGTAAATTGCATCAACTTCCAACGTACTTTCGCGCTGCCGTGCAAGCTAGGGGTGGCGCGGGGATGTTTTACGTGCAATTTGATAGTTTAATTAGCAGGAATTCTTTTTGGAGGAAGAGAACTGAAAATAAATGATTCTGCATTTTTTTAAATATCTATCTACCTTATTTTATTTAAAAGTTGGGTTTTATAAGATCAAAAATGTTTCCTGATAGCTGCAACGGTTGAGGTGGTCTTGCGTGATCCATCGTCATCAGGTAAGATAGTGGTCTAACGCAAGCCTATAGAAAAAATTGTAGCTGTTTGTTTGTCCTAAACAAATGGCTAATGCCAGCTACACACTATCCAGTTTAGCGCCAAGTTTGCAGCACGCTTGAAGCAGCGCCCGGTAATCTTGACGGTGTGTGTTTACGCATGACAAGTGTTCTATGTGTATGAATAGTGAAGTACCTACGTAATATAAAACTCTAATAATATTAAGGTGAAAGTTTTTCTGAATGTGTGTATATTTTTTACTCCTTCTTGCTGAAACAGCTGAAGGGATATGGATGAAATTTAGCACACGGTAAATACAGTGAATACTCATCATTCATCGTTTATACCTCTGGAGTATATTCTTTTCGGATAATTTTCTACATTCACATAGGCGTTGCCGCTGTCAAAGTTAGCATTCCATAAATCCTTCACCATCAGTCATCCTTACTTACGTAAACAAATACACAAATAAATAAAAAAAAAACAAAAAATGCTCAATACTCGTTACACAACCCTCATCAGGTTTTAAACCCCTGATTGGATTCCACCCCGTTGGCCCCTAATGCCCATTTTGTTGGCACCCCTGGCCCAATAGTTAATGGATCCGGAACAACGCGACGTGTTGCAATACTAATTACTAAAAAGGTGTTTTGAGTATGGTACTGTTTTGATTTCCTAGTCAATGAAGATAGTCTTCTGTGTTGCAGGTAATTTAATCTCAAAATTTTAATAAAAAATTTAATGTAACATAATGAAACACACTCTTGAAAGTAGTATGTTCAGAATGGACCATTGATTCTGTCTCAGCTATTTCTAAAATAGGTTTTCTTTTTTCAAATTTAAAATAATAAATGATTGTAATTGAAATTGTGTTTTATTCTGACAAATTGTTGTTGTTGTGTTACTTTTGTGGTGTACAATAAAGTTTATGTTATTCAATTCTTGATTATTTTTGGACACTAGAGTATTTTATATGTGCGTGCGTAAATACATAAAAATACCAATTTCAATGTGCTGCCACTGTGTGTCAATTCCCATATTATTATTTGCTTACTGTTAAGGTATCAAATTTCTTTAAAAAAAACTACCCAGGTGAATCTGTGGGGCCCCGTGGAGACCGCGATTATTTTTATTTATTTATTTAATATTAATAAATTAATATTAATAATATAAACTGTTATTGCTCTGTTTCTGTTGCTTCTGTAATTATACTACTAGAGTACAATTTTAAATCGGTCGGGGTTTGGTGGCACAATTTTTTTCCAGCGGTTCTCAAAGTTAAAAGGTAATACTTGTTTACTGGCACGTTTTCGTGCCACGGGGTACTACAGGTTAAGTTCAATTTCCGTGATTGAATTATAATTTTCTAATTGGGTGTACATTATTCCAATTATATCTTGTATAAAACTTTTTATTCAATACGTATGCTTTTAATAAACAGGTATTTTGACTATTAGCGTATTTTTCTGCAGCATGACGTCTTAAAATCAATATGGCAGAAATTAAAAACGTGAGAAGGGGATGGTGCTTTATGGTTTGTATAGCTCTCTCGCTCCCGTAAGGCTTCTCTAATTATTTCTGAACTTAAAGGTATCTCAAATCATTTAAAATGTAAGTAAGTAAGTACATAAATATACTTTTACATTTCTGTAGCAAATGTAATCTCAGTTACAAAGATTTTTTCATCATTTAATATTTGCGTAATGCGTTTCTCTTTGTACACCAAAACCTAAAACAGATAAATATGCATGCATGTCGAAATACGAAGAATCTCATCATCATCTGCCTAGCCTTTTCCCAACTATATTGGGGTCGGCTTCCAGTCAAGCCGGATTTTAGCTGAATACCAGTATTTTACGAGGAGCGGCTGCCTACCAGACCTCCACAATCCATTAACTGGGGTAACACGATACTTCATGGCAAGACTGGAGTCAGATTTACTGGCTTCTGACTATCCGTAACGACTGCCAAAGATCTCGAAATGACAGCCGGGACCAACGGCTTAACGTGCTTTCCGAGGCACGGAGGAAACTCGTTATGTTAAGATGGTCACCCATCCACAGACCAACCTAGGCAAGCGTTGCTTAACCTTGAAGATCGACCTATGCGGCTGTTATTATCTAGCCACGAGCTCCTCTGAAATACGAAGAATCTACGAACATAAAATGACAACACGATACGAAAACATTTTATCAAAATACATTTCTCATTTCATGAACTGAAATAAAAATAAGGCGTCAATATTGCCAATTCAATATTGCCAAGTCAATATTGCCAAGTCAATATTGCCAATTCAGTCAAGACTGCCAAAGATCTCGAAATGACAGCCGGGACCAACGGCTTAACGTGCTTTCCGAGGCACGGAGGAAACTCGTTATGTTAAGATGGTCACCCATCCACAGACCAACCTAGGCAAGCGTTGCTTAACCTTGAAGATCGACCTATGCGGCTGTTATTATCTAGCCACGAGCTCCTCTGAAATACGAAGAATCTACGAACATAAAATGACAACACGATACGAAAACATTTTATCAAAATACATTTCTCATTTCATGAACTGAAATAAAAATAAGGCGTCAATATTACGTTTGCACTCTGAAATCAAAAGCTCCACAAATTAATTTGTAAATGAAAATGGAATATTCCAAGTAAACACAATTTTATTTTAGTACGAAACTTCATTGTTTGCATACCGAGAATTGCTCTCGTACTACCTTTCCATTTTAATTCATTACGCATACAAGAGAAACAGAATAATATTGGACAACGATGAAACTTATGGAAATAATTTTTTGTACTTATTATACGTCAAAATTTATTTTATTCTGAAGCTGATTTTCAACATCAAGTTCAGTTAAAAACCAGCGTCAGGCACAAGTTGTCTAGCATTAATGCAAAATTGAACCAATTTTGGCGCAGCCGTGAGGTATACAATTATATGAACATCAACGATTGTATCACTGCTTCGGATGTCGAATTGTCGATTGATCGGATCGCAGTCAAGCATTTTTTGGGTTTCGTGTTTACATCACTATTGTTTGTGTGGATGTGTTGTACCAAACAAATTCAATTTTCTTTCTTTAATTAAATTAATTAAAATAAAAACTAGGGAATGTTATGCTAGAATATTTTTTTTAAATAACAAAAACGACATCGTGCGCCGTGCACAAATAAATTGAGATCGGGACAAGAGAATTTATTACGTCAGCTTTGATTGGAAATCTGGCCAGCTAAGGGTATCGTATCGTAAACCCGATAACTGGGTTACGGAGGTCAGTCTTTATGTATAACACTGATATTCAGTTACAACCCGGATAGATACGTATGCAGTTATATGTAAATACACAGTCAACCTTATAATGTTCCCAAAGCTGGGATAGACCTCCTCTCTAGGAGAGAGAATGGAAAATGGAAAGGGCTATGCTATGGAGTTTTCTTTTGTGATCGGATCAGAAATGAAGGTATCCGCAGGACAACCAGGATAGCCCGTAGATTGCTGAACGGTCAGGGTTCATTGCTCGCAGAACAGATGCTCGAATGTTCTAGAGTAGCGACCATGTGCCGAAAAACGCAGCGTTGGAAAGCCTCCCACAAGGTGGACCGATGGCCATGTAAGAGTCGCGGGAAACCAATAGACGCACAGGACCAGCCATTATGGCGACACTTGGAAGAGGCCTAATTCAACTACGTCCAACAGTGGACGTTATTCAGCTAAAATGATGACGATAATTAATTTATTTTAAAAGCCACATAAAATTGAATATAAGGCCATAGAAATTAAACAAATATGTTGAAACATACATATATGTTTCAATACTCCATTTCTGCTAGGACCTGTCACCACAATTTTCCTGAGAGTTTAACAAAGCTGCGTCCAGGCTTAAACCAATATGTGAGCTGCATAAACTGTCTAGACTGATTTCAGATTATCGGCTGAAGCCAGCCTACGGGGATTATCTGCCTACTCCTGAATTTCAGTTTCAGAGTGAGGCTGACAATACGTATTGATTTTGTATGGCGTTCATTTTAATCATATTACGTAAATACCACGTGAATACCTGCGTGAGTTGAGTACTGAAATAATTAATGACAGTTTAATTTCACTTTATTGTTCAACATTATATGTAAAGGCTGCCGCTTTTACAGTCTTTTATAGAAAATTATAACGACATATTTTTATAAGCTTGGGAATATGTATATAGGTGTACAAGTATGGATTTAGTCAGTAAAAGTCTGACACGTCCTCCCGCTCCGCCCAGAGCGAGAGATGTTACTGGATGATTCCCTACCTTAGAGAAAAGAAACTTTTAATAAACATTATTACTCAAAGGTTTGCTGGAAGAAAACTCATTGCTGAGTTAAGCTCGCCTTTGTACATGTAAAAGCTCTAGCACCATGTTTTGTGATGTGTTTTTGTTTACAATAAAGAATAAAGAAATAATTCAAATTTATTATCTTGCCACATAGTTACGAACTATTCAACCTGATAACAAATCATAGTACGTAACCAAGTTACTGTTGCTAACACAAACCGTTCGGGCAAGATTTGATTACCATACCCACAGTTCTAGTCTCTCTGGCTTGTATATATGTTAATCTTGTACATAATGCCAAGTGTGAAATGTATTCACAAGGGTTGTCAAGCGGGAGATTGATCGAAACAGTTACCGTGGCCTGGAATGCAAAGGACAACTGAAAGAACATGCATAATTATGTGTCTCTGTTGTAATAACGAAGTATTGTAAACCCAATAGTTTTTTGAAAAGAGTAACAAGGGAGTTTCTTGCCGGTTCTTCTCCATAGGAAACGACCAATTTGGAACCGTGCACTAGTTTTTGACGTTTTATAAGTGCCCAAGTAGGCCTATGTAGAATAAAACAATTTTGTTTTTTTTTTTGAGCAGCGGTTGGTTTTAATCAGGAAGAGACTAAAACATTAGACCGATGTGGGTGACGCTTGATTTGTACGTAGAACCGCGTCGGAGTATGTATGGAGTGGAGACCGATGTGCCCAAATCGGCGTACGTGCCTCACGTGGGCTCAATGTAACTCAACCTTTATACGTAGAACCTCGTCGCATTGCGTGGGTCTAGTTTCTCTACAAGTCTAGTTGCCATATAAAATGTATGGAGACTGACATGCCCAGATCGGCGTACGTGGCTCACTTGGGCCCAATGTAGTTCTACCTTGAATGTCCCTCTCGCTCCATCAAGAACAGAAGAAGTTATTTGTGTAAAAGTGGGATGAAAGCCGTTAGGATGCCTGGTTTTATAGAAGTACCTACATTGAATATGTGAGCACGTCAGTTAGAATTATTTAAGCACTGTAGATTTCAAACAAATCGCTTTTCGTATTTAAATGCCTTTGTCTGATAGCCGTGTATGTATTATCCGGCCATAACCTGCGGGTATTTGGGTATTTACTCTTTTGTAGGTGCTAAGCCGTGTGTGAATTTTCAAGCACCCATTCATCTCCTATTTAGCCTATATTTTCCAACTGTTGGACGAAGGTATTACTTACATAATTTTTCCAGATATATTTTCTAACTTACTGTACTCAAAGTCACGGTGTTGGAAGACCTTCCAGAAGGTGGACCGTAGGAATTCGATGAATGCGTGACGTACAGGACCGGTTGTGGCGATGCTTTTGGGTCCGTGCCAAATGATGACGATGATGATACATTTGTCGAGCCACTTCGATCCAGCCCTTAAGTTAGGCATCTAAGTGGGCACATCACCCCTTCCTACTACGCCCTCGGGGGCATTCATCATTCTCAGGAATACTTGGGAGAGGCCTATGTCAAGTTATGATGATGATTATTCATTTTCCTAGCCACCTCACACCAGCCCTTGAGATAGGCATATCTATAAATCGTCAAATTACCTTTTCCTAGGTCGACCTAAGCGGCATAGTTCATTTTCAGGAACCAAAAAATCAGCAATGAATAAAAAAAGGCATCTTTATGACCAAGGTAAGCGTCATTTTCGTAGAACATAAATTGCGCGGGAATGCTGAAGCGAGACGCACAAGACCCGTCGTTGTGGCGACGCTTGGTGGAGGCTTATGTTCAGCACTGGACGTCTTTCGGCTGAAATGATATTTTTGGTTTCTAGACCAAGCGGTTCTTGAGATTTATTTTAGTTTTTGAAACTAAACAAATATTGTCATGAAGGTTATGTGTAGGTAGAGTGCGTCTAATGAAAGCGCTAAGTACTTACCTGGAGTTTTATAATTAAATTTAATTGGCAACATTATTCAGCCGCAATTGTAAGAAATAAAAAAATCGTGAAGTGTCAAGAGTAAGACATGATTCTCCTACTAGTATAGTGTAGCCATTAGTGCTGTGCACTCCCTGAGGTATGTGCGCGGCGAGACGGGGGGGGGGAGAATTGACTGCTGCGCTCTGTCAGTGCGCCGTCAACGCTCGTGGCGGCAGGTAGTGTTATCTGTATCGGACGGTCTATGTCAGACGCACATGGGATAAATATTCAAAGATGGGTCGTGCGTTATCTCGTGATATAAAGACTGCCATTTTTAAGGTGGCTGAATATTTTATGAAAAGAAAAGCAGACAAAGAAAGCTTTGAATTTAAAAATGATGTGAATATTGCCAAAATCGTTGCGGAGGCTACGGGGTACAGCAAAAGAACCGTGCATAATGTGATTTCTGCGGGTTATTTATCAATTGAAAATTCAAGCCAATTAAAATTTCAATTTCCAAAAAAACCAAAAGTTCTAAAGAAAAAACACGTTGTGGATGATTTTGACCTTGGAGTTATCAGAAGAAAAATTCATCAGTTTTACGAAGTTGACAAAAAAATACCAAGTATCCGTAAGTTACTATCAAGTTTGAGAAAGGATGGAATATTGACTTGTGGACGGGAATATTTAAGACAGCTTTTACACAAAATGGGCTACCGTTTCAAAAAATGCAAATCAAAGAGACTTCTTCTTATAGAGCAGCCTAATATTACAGTGTGGCGGAAAAAATATCTAACACAAATCAGAAATTACAGAACGCAAAACCGCAACATATATATTCTTGATGAAACATACATCAACGCCGGTCACCATGCCAGCAAATGTTGGCAATCATCGTCAGAACCCGGAATTCATGCTGATATTGGGAAAGGACGGCGATTGGTAATTCTTCACGCTGGGTGTCGAAATGGCTTATTGGATGATGCATTGACTATATTCAAATCAGATGCTAGAACCGGTGACTATCATGGAGATATGAGCGGACCTACTTTTTATAAGTGGGTAGATGAAAAGTTAAAAGATAAGTTGCTGCCGAATTCTGTAGTTGTAATGGACAACGCGTCTTACCACAGCGTTCAGGTTGAGAAGAAACCAACTATATCAAGCCTCAAAAGTGAAATGCAGAACTGGTTGCTACGCCATAATGTAGAATTTTCAGGAACCATGACAAAGGCTCAACTGCTACTTCTTATCAAAAATACACAAAAAGAACCCGTGTATAGAATTGACGAACTCCTGAAAGCCAGTGGACACACTGTTCTGCGTTTACCTCCGTACCATCCGGATTTAAATCCAATTGAGTTGGTCTGGGCTGATATTAAAAACAACATAGCCCAAAACCATTATTAATTCTTCTCTAGACGAAAAAATAATCTTATTGGATAAATTGTTTTCGGAATTCACGGCGGAAAAATGGCAGAGATGCGACGATCATGTCCAGAAAAATGAAAACGATTACTGGAGTCGCGATAGTAGGTTCGATAATGTTATCGATTCATTCATAATAAATTTGCAAGACTCTGATTCAAGTTCCGGTGGCGAAGTGGAAGATGAAGATGATGACGAAATCGAAGATGAAGTTGAAACGGAATCTATGTCAGAATAACTTTCGTTAGAATATATAATTGTTTGTTAATATAAAAAAGTCCTGCTTTGAATTATAAGTTTAGTTCTTATTTGTCACCTGCACATTTTTATTAAAATAGGAGTATATTTGGGTTATATTTTAATCAACTAAGTAAGTATAATATATTACAGATAGCCTCCGACCGTCGTCCCGCCCCAAGTCTTGCTTTAGAAATGCACACTGAAATCGTAAGATCTGTCCGACATGTATCGATCTCATGTGAACTCATGCACTTTTTTCTTCGCCTACCACCTCGCCGCGCATACCTCAGGCAGTGCACAGCACTAATGGCCACACTATAGTAATACCGCAAACAACATTTTTGGATTTAACCTCTTTTTCTCAGGTCGCACTTTTATTAGACGGACTATACTTGGCAATAGGGGAGGCCTATGTCCAGCTGTGGACGTCTTTCGGCTGAGATGATGATGATGATGATAAATTTTGGGTTCTAGACCAAGCGATTTGTAAGATTTATTTTACTCCTAGCATATTTAAAACTAAACAAACATTGTCATGAAGGCTATGTGTAGGTACTTGGCAATTGGGATCATGAACCTTTTTTGACGGTAGAGTATCGGAAAACACTTTACAAAAAGGTTAGGTAGATATATTTAATATATGGTAAGTAAGACAAAGGAGCTAAAGAAACCTTTTGAGTTAATCAAAATTGGATCATGCGGCGTTGGTAACTAAACGATTTTTTTATGTGAGAAGAATTTAGGCTCTTGTCAGTTTAAGATTATACCTAGAATCGCGACGGGGACAAATGATAAATGATATTTATTTTGCAAGTAGGTTTTTACAAGACACTTTTACACGTAATTTTTTTTTCGTTGTTTTGTTTTAGATGAGGCCGGTGTTTCCTAACTGACTACCCTGAGAAGAAACACCGAAACAAACTCAGGGGTCACAGTCTCTTTTGAAGTCCATACAAAATGTAGTGGACATCTCGAGTCAGGGCCTGAATCAGGTTATTGTACAGAGTGAAACGGGATTGGGAGGTGGTCACCTCTTTCTGGGAAGCAGCAATGCAAGCCAAATAGATGGCAGAAACTATGAGGTGGAGACAAGCCTCGCACCCTTCCCTCCGCCGGAGATGTCCCGGACGTCGGAAGTAGTAAGACGACTATCGGCCACCGGCGCAGGTTTCTGGACGGCGAGACATTTGATGATATGCCACTGAATAAAGGCTTTTGCTTTTTAGAAAATCGCATTATCGTGTCCTGTACCGACTTTATTATATTTGTTTATTTTTTCCCATAAATAATAACATTTGCAAAGTTAAAAGAAAATGTTTGCAGACGGGAAACCAGAGACTCTTACTAGATAAAACCTGTGCCATGGGTTTCCTGGTCTCCTAATCTAGAAACATAATATAAAGCCATGGTTGGTGCCATGACAGAAGCGGGAAGCTCTCGTCATTTTTGTATGAGTTTAAACAAACTACAGATATAAATCGTTTCCTTTACCTATATACCTTTCAAATCTATCAATTAAAAGCTTTGTTGTGACGATCTAAACCCTACTTACGCTAATCCGTGTTGGAGACTTGAGTATTATAGGTATTTTAAGTCATTAAAACTCGAGGTGATTGAGTTTCACCCACACCCTGTAACATAGCGCGTGCTAGGACGCTACTAATAAGTAATAGACACCCTGTATAAGACGTGCGACCGTAAACTCGAGTACTCGACCTCGACTATTAAATTATTGAGTTCACAGAGCTAGGAATCGTCGCATCGGCAGCGATTTATCATCATTTCAGTCGAAAGCCGTTATATCGCCACATTTATGTTTAAGTAATTTAGTTTTCAATACTTGTTTGTTCAGTGTGTCAAATAAACATGAATTCTTTCTTTCTTTCCCTCCCCCAACTGTCATCAGAACGACCGGTCCTGCGGTGCTATTCAATTGCAACTGTGAGTTCTTCATATTAGAGAATAGTACGTCTCGCATCCATCGGATTCCTGTGACTCTCACTAAGTCAGAAGTTCCCCTTGTGGGAGGCCTTCCAACGCTGCGTTTTTCGGCACGCGGTCGCCACCCCAGAATCAGAAAGACCCTCTGTTCTGCGAGCAATGTGCCCTGCCCATTTTTTTGTAAGAGGGAATTTATCAATATGATCAAATGAGGGTATCATGAAGGCGTGTCAGACTTTTACTGAATAAAATCCTTCTTTGCCTTCGTTCCAAGGGCCTGGGGTTCTCTTTCGTACAACCCAGGGCGCCAGTAGGCTTCAACCCTGCTGTAGATACGGAATCTTAAAAATGGCTGGCAAGTTGCTTCATTCATTGCTCTGTGGTGGCGTCGAATCAATTCCGACACGCCCAGTTACTAGGTAATGGATTGGATTTATCGTTCCACGAGAAAGTACTAAAATACTATATTATTACGTGGAGTAAACCGGGGATTATCTCTAGAGATTAATGGCAGGGAAGCCTGTTTTTACTATAATGTTCTTAATTATTTTTTTTGTAAAACATACCATGTTTCTGGAATGAAAAGAGCAACTGAAAGATGGAGTTGGATTTTAGTCAGTAAGAGTCTGACACGTACTTTCGCTCCGTCTTTGACCGGGAGAGGTTATTTAATGTTTTACTAGACAAAAAAATACTGTAAATAACTAGATAGCCACGTTGAATAGCAATACTGATTCCTTGACCAAAGAGAAGCCTAGCTCAAGAACGTGAAGAATCGATAAGCTGTTTGCTGATCTCCCGAATAACTCCCGGCCAGTTGAGACTGGTCATCTCATAGCTACCAGTAGCTTATTTCTATTTTTTTACTAGCTTCTGCCCGCGACTTCGTACACGCTTTCACGAATATTTCAAAACCAAAATCAGCCAAATCGGTCCAGGCGTTGTTGAGTTATGCGTTTACCAACACATTTTGCGATTCATTTTTATATAATATAGATTACAAAAACTAAGTTACTAAAACTATATGCAACTCATAATATAATTTAAAACAGTATCCATCTTGCATGTTCTTTTCTATAGACGTGTAATTTATACTTTTTTTGACTGACCGACTTTTGACAATTCAAAAGTGCCTGTAAATGGTATATTTGACATAAAACATTTTGATTGATTGATTAACTTGATGAGCACTCAAACCCAGTGGCCGTATTGTTACAATTTCATTAAAATATTGAAAGTAAATACACCAAATGAGATTCTGGTATATGCATATAAACTGCACAAAAACAATCGAGCAATCAGATTCCCCCGTGACAAGTTTGAACAAAACCAAATAACGTTGCAGTTTTTGCTCGACTCTTGAAAACTGATTCGACTATTATTTACTTTTACATGCATACGTGTACGGTGTACCTAGTATACACTCAGAGGATTTTGTTCATGGAGGTAGACCGACACTACATCAGGCCACCTCCTTTTTTGTCCGTTCTAGGTGGTGGTAGGTATTCACCAAGTAGTCACCATCTTTCATGAAGAAGTAAGAAATGGCAATGGAATGAAGTAAGAAGTAGGGAATGGCGCAAACTGTGAGGGTGAGGATGTCTTTACGCTCCAGCCGCCAATGAGATGTCCTGAAAGTTGAGAGTTTTCCGGCCACCTTGTAGGCGAGGGCTTGAGAATAGCGAGCATTGGGCAGCTCTCCGTCCGGCTGTTCGGTAAGAACTAAGCCTTAGTCGATGGCGTGTTGTGTTACAAACGCGCCTCAAAGTGCCGTCAGCAAAATAGATGGGTCCCATTAGAGCCGTCGGTAGGCACGGATTTTTCCAAAAAATTACAAGTGCCTGTAAATGTTTATTTGAAATAAAAGTTTCTAAACTCATAGTTGCTAAATATAACCATGACCAGTTAGCAACAGTAGCACGCAGTAAATTAGAGAATTTACATAATATAATTAAGCCACCAAACTTACGGCTTATGATAGGTTATCACGTAATATTGCGCTGTTAATTACGAAGCCAGAAAACCAAGCCGCTAATAATGCATGCTCTAATATCTCTAGTGAACTAAATTTGGGCAAAATTATTATTTTCCTGCGGTTGCTAATTGGATGGTAGAAAGAAGGGCAGTACTGGTCTTCTAGGTAACCTAAATCATATAAATTGGGTTCTATATTAGGTAGGTATCTATACTTATAAAAATGCTTTGTTCTGAATGACTGATTGATGGATAACGCTCAGCCTAAACCGCTGATTGTAGAGACCTAAAACTTGGAGGGAATGCTCTTCCCCCTCCCCAAGTCCCAGCAGTGGGTACATAAAGGCTGATGCTATGCTATGCTCTTCGTATGACGTAAGCGTGAGATAAAAAAGGATTTTTCGAAATGTTACTCCTAAGTTTGTATGGGACAACGTGATTCCGAAGGTAACAGAATCGGTTTGTGTAACAGTTACTGAACTCCGCTTCAAAACATCCTGCCAAAAAGTCCTATTTCTATTCGATAACCATGTTTCGTTCTTGTATCTTTTCCAGGCTATCATCAACTTTGACCGCCCAGTATTTAATTAAAATTAGTTTTAAAACAAAGCCTTTAAGACCTCTTAACAGTTACTATTTTGTGTGAAATTAGGAATAAAATGTATTCCTAAATATATAAAGTCAAAAAAATATATTTAATATAAACCTTGCACGTTTGATCGAAACTCTGTTTACTCTCGATTATAATTCAGTAAATAAATAAGTGTTACGGTGGCAAACCATATTTTAACCTATCAATACCCGCGAAACGAAACAGCGCGGTCCATGAGACCGGTCGGGGATTCATGAATTAATCAACATATAATTTGACACTGATCTAGATAATACAAAACACTCAAGAAAACTAAATTGAATTTCGCGAGGTAACCTAGAGCATCCATCTTAACGTGATTTCCTAGGTACAGAGGAATCTCCATATATTGAGATGGTCACCCATCCATCAACAAGCCTCTGCAAACGTTGCTTTACCTTAAAGATCGCTCCTTCCGGTTATTATTGTTTAGCCTTAACCTTCAAGACTTTTATTACGCAACTTCTAACAAACTTCTCCATCAAAATAACAATTAAACTCAAATTAATTAAAACTTTGTTATTACGCCGGTCAATTAAAAATATTTAACAATGCTGTCAACTTTAACTACGATACGAAAACTGACCTTAACAAATAACTCAGTAACTTTTGACATTTCATTTATTATTTCTTTAACTTGTCTTACATAATGCTTATATAGTACATATTGTTAACATTTTTTTTATATAACATAAACTAGTGCTTGACTGCAATCCCAACTGATGGTAAGCAGTGATGCAGTCGTTGATGGTGAGGCGCACTAGTTTATTAAGAGCCTATTCACTATAGTCTTGAAGATACCCAAATTATAATCGGACGGAAATACCGCAGCAGGCAAATTGTTCCAATCCTTCGATGTACGCGGTATAAACGACGAGGCAAAGCGCTTTGTGCAGGTTTCGACAACGTAAGGATGGATTTTTAAATAATCATTAAAATTTCTGTTAACTATTTATATGCAATTTAAAAAAAAAAATTATAAAACAATCATTACTATTTTTTTACTAGCTTTAGCCCGCAGCTTCGCCCGCATACATAAAATATAGCCTATGTCACTCAGGAATACAGGAGCTTTCTATTGGTACAAAAATTTTAGCAATCGGACCAGTACTTCCACAGATTTCCTCATACAAACAAAAAAACAAACTTTACCTCTTTATTATATTAGTGTAGATAGGATCGCGTTTTACTACTACTTCACTAAATGGTAAGCGACTATGTAGTCATCAATGGAG
Source organism: Mythimna separata (assembly GCA_030763345.1). Classification (NCBI taxonomy): domain Eukaryota; kingdom Metazoa; phylum Arthropoda; class Insecta; order Lepidoptera; family Noctuidae; genus Mythimna; species Mythimna separata. Next base: position 4,175,941 of record CM061173.1, on the reverse strand, counting down.
CACGTTTACCTAGAAGTAACTTATTCACTCATGACTTAAAGTCCTTAGGTGAGTTAAGATAGATACTCTCTATGAAAACATTACATTTAACATTAACGGCCTTATAATGTTCATACTGTTGGAACTCAGGCCTCCTCGCCTCTTGGAGAGGGATTGGGCCGTAATCCACCGCGCGGGCCCAGTGCGGATTGGTGGATGTCACATGTCTTCAAATTTGGTTCTAGGACATGCCGGTTTCCTCACGATGTTTTCCTTCACTGTTTTGAGAGCAGTGGTGATGAAAATTTCATCACCACTGTTCTCAAAACTGTGTAATCTATATATATAAAAATGAAACCCGTTTTTCGTTGTCACGACATCACATGAAAACGGCTTGACCGATTTGGCTGATTTTTTTTTTAATGTTCCTTGAAGTTCAGTGATGGTTCTTACGGAGAGAAAAATTCAAAAAAAAAAAAAGTTAGGTATAGTAGGGTAGGTAGGGTAGTGTAGGGTAGTGTAGGGTAGTGTAGGGTAGTGTAGGGTAGCGTAGAGTAGTGTAGGGTAGTATAGGGTAGTGTAGGGTAGTGTAGGGTAGTGTAGGGTAGTGTAGGGTAGTGTAGTGTAGTGTAGGGTAGTGTAGGGTAGTGTAGTGTAGGGTAGGTAGGGTAGTGTAGGGTAGGGTAGCGTAGGATATGTAGGGTAGTCATTTGACGGGAGCGAAGCCGCGGGTAAAAGCTAGTTTATTTAATAAATTACACAAAGTAATGCGCCTGGCTGGGTTTAAACCCGCGACCTACAACTTGTAAGTGGGGCAGTTACCACTCGGCCACCACTGCTCTATGAAAACAGCAAGAAGAAAATACAAAAGATCATTTTTACAACCCCTTTTTGTCGTCTGGCAGCAGCTGACTATCGAACTTTAAAACCTTTCTTATTTTTCATTGATAGGCTCACGTTAAATAACTATGTGTCTTATCTGATGAAACTGCTGGAAAAATTTGAATATATTCTGGTACATGGGTAGGCCATGTTTTGGAATTGCCCGTAGGATACTTTTTATGCGAGAAGTATGTGCTTTCAGAATGATTTTCAACTATCACCGGCGGCAGTAGCTAATAAGTACAGCATAATTGTATGTATAACCTGGAATAAACGGTCACAACTATCATATTAACCCCGTTTACCTACTGATTTAATCATTTGAAGTAGAGTATTCCCCAAACTCTACTTTAGCCTGAAAACCTGTCAACATTTGGCATCTAAGTAGGGTTTGACATGTTCTTAACTTAGAATACTCAATTCAGGAACCCTCCCTAATAGAAAGCTCTAAGGTAACCCACTAAATTCAAATTTACTTACGTTTTTTGCATATCTCGGGTTAGTCCAGTGCCTGGGGGTTTTACAAAACTTTTTTAACTGTGGATGGATTTTAAAAAGAAAAACTGAGATATGTAGCTAATAACAAGCATAAAAAAAAATTACCAAAAAATAGCGATCATCATGTTGAAAAAAAAAATGAGGATTCCTATAGTTCAATTAGTATATCAGGACCTACTAGTTTGAATTGAAAAATTCTTTCTACGTTGGATAGCCCGTTTATTGAGGAAGCCTATAAAATATATAACATCACGCTACGACTAACTAATAGGAGTGGAGTAGTAACTAAAGATTTGGGTGAAGTCGCGGGGACATATAGCTATTTATTTAAGGCTATAGAATGTTTTTGTGTATCAAAATTAACTTAACGTATACATCTGAATATACATGGGCAACATTTTTGGTTATTTGAACTTTTATATTTTTGTACACTTAAATGCCCCAGTCACCGGACTAGGTCTCATTTTTACCCTTTGCGTATGGAATCCTAAAATTTTGTAAAACCAGGTACGAACGTTACCATTATAGCATTAGCATTAACGGCCTTTAAAAAGTTCCCACTGTTGAGACTCAGACCTCCTCTCTAGGAGAGGGAATGGGAGGCCGTAATGGGACCCACCATGCGGGCCCAGTGCGGATTGGGGGAGGTCACATGTCTTCGAATTTTTGGTTCTAGGACACGCCGGTTTCCTCACAATGTTTTCCTTCACCGTTATGACAGCAACCTGATAGCATACATAGGTACAAATGTAATAAGTCTCTTACCGACTTACCAACAGTTGTAAATATAAGACGGAAGGCAAACCGAAAGTTCAAAGGATTATTTACTTAAGGTAAAGCGAGCGAAACCACGACAAAGTATTACTGGAATTAATTGCCAGTTACAAAATAAGAAACAAATTGAAAGAACTTGAGTAACTTTTGTAATTAGCATCGGAGTCTTAATTAAATACAGAAGGTTATTATGTAACTGTTTTTTTATTACCTTGGTGGAGTCAAAACTTTGTAAAAAAATACTTATATAATCTGATACTTAATTTTACTATAATTACAATTCAGAATCAAAATCAGAATATTTATTTATAAAACATAGGTATTTATGAGTTTATAAAGATCTTAGATTTAATATAATTATGGGCGCTGTGTTTTGCCGTGAAGACGTAGAAATGTTGAAAATTTCATTTAAACTATTCTTGTTCTTCTTGCCCCTACCCTACCTTATCCCATATTACTAGGGGTCAGCGCAACACGTTTTGAATTGAATTTTAATTTTCATTTAAACTATCTATTATTTTAACTCATTATACAATTAAAACTTTTAAAAGTTAATATTTCTACCGTTTTTCATTGTAGTAACCAGAACCATCGGATACAATAAAGGACAAATATCTGGACATCGTCATTTCAGCCGAAAGACAGCCCACTGCTGGACATAAGCCTCTCCCAAATATCACCACAAGGAACGGTCCTGTGCGTCGCGCAGTCGCCACTCCAGAACCTTTCGGCTCCATCGACCATCTGTTCCACGTGTAACCCTACTTCCCTACCGACTGCCATTTAAGTTAACACAATTATACCTAAGAATTATATATTTAATACTTATTTTTACTATAATTACAATTCGTTTAAACTTTTATTTTAAATTATTAAAAGAATTCAAATAAAAAAATGTATACACGAGTAGCTACCGTTTTTCATTGTAGTAGTCAGAACGATAGGATGCAATAAAAAACAAACATCTGGTCAATTGGTCTTTATCATGTCAACCGAAACACAGCCCACTGCTGGACATAAGCCTCTCCCAAGTATCACCACAACGAACAGTCGTCTGCGTCGCGCAGTCGCCACTTCAGAACCTTTCGGCCCCATCGACCATCTGTTCCACGTGTAACCCTACCGACTGCCATTTAAGTTAACACAATTATATCTAATTGAAATTCAGTGTTGGGAGAATTTAATTTATCCTTTTGAAGTAATTTGTGTGTTGATTTCATCCTTCCTTATTTTTATCCTTAAATATTCTGAAACATAGTGCTCTATCGCAGAAGTACCGTGTTACCCCAGTTAATGGGTTTTGGAGGTCTGGGAGGCCGGCGATTCAGCTAAATCCGGCTTGAATGGAAGCCGACCCCAATATAGTTGGGAAAAGGCTAGGCAGATGATGATGAGTCCTCCATCGCATATAGTATTGTCTGTTCATGATAAACTTTTGGAGGTATGCGGAACAGAGAGTAAAGTCCCACATACCTCCGTTAAAAAGGGAGGATCTTGCGGCCAGACGGATGTTAAGTCTGATGGGCTATTGCCCGATAGATGATTTCGGGCTGTTGTATCTATTCAAATCGCGCGGAGAACTTTCGATGCAGGAGCATCGTGCCAGCAAAGTTCGAAGTTTTGTATCGTCTAAAAAAAAGTAAAACTGATTTCACTAGTAAACAGAGTGATTCATGAGGAATTCTTAGATATACAACACATGCATTTAATAGTAGTGGAAAGTCGAGAATTTTAAATCTCCCACTCGAGCATTCGGCGCATCCGTAATTTATTCAAATAATTCACAAATCCTGTACCAGGAAATACCGTATTTTTTAAAAGATATCAAGGCAGCCTTCGAAACAGATAACCGAAACAAATGCTTATCCATTTAGAGTCCCGTCACAAACGAGATTGGAATAAAAAACAAAACGTAAACGAGGGAGCTTCGTAAAACATTACCCAATTACATTTCATTGTGCGTAACACTCATATAATTAGGACTCTTAATTAATTATTACGTGAAACAATGGCTTCTCTTATTCTGGCCAAGTTTGAGACGTTTCTTTGAACGAGGCCACGAGGTAAGCGAGTTCAAGTTTTGACGGGGAAGTTCAGTTGCTTCGCTTATGAGGTAGAAACTAAGTTTGTAAGACTAATATGAAGAAAATTATTATAGCTTGAGTTACTTTTGAAGTAACAGGTGAAATAGGTCTGGGCACGCCATAATTATGGCTATAAGTCCTCTCTTTGAAGAGTGGTTGGAGAGGCGTCACGGGATCCTTACTTCACATGACGCATTTTCTCAGCGGACATGGTAAGTTTTGGAGGTTCCTGTACCGGATTCAAGCGGAAAAAACGCAGCCTAAGCAGGCACTGGCCGTAGAGCTGACATCTCTTTGAGGAGCTCGTGGAGCACAACATGACGACGACCCGGGCAGTTTTTATCGAGCAATGAAAACAAAAAAAAAGGATGAAAAAGGGATGGAGCTTTACAGGGCGTTATAGCTGCCCTCCCTTTAACAGTTCAGTTTACATCGTGAAATGGATCGCGTTAAGAGCTCATCATCATCTGCCTAGCCTTTTTCCCAACTATATTGGGGTCGGCTTCCAATAAAGCCGGATTTAGCTGAATACCAGTATTTTACGAGGAGCGGCTGCCTACCAGACCTCCACAACCCATTAACTGGGGTAACACGGTACTTCATGGCAAGACTGGAGTGAGATATACTGGCTTCTGACTATCCATAACGACTGCCAAAGATCTACAAATGACAGCCGGGACTCTAACTTAACGTGCTTTCCGAGGCACGGGGGAAACTCGGTATGTTAAGATGGTCGTTAAGTGCTCGTGGTAGATCAAAATATTCCAACAAATAAGCTACAATAAGGAAAATCACCTCTTAATAAGTAAACTAAATAAATGGCGTTCGTGAACCACTTGTTGGTTATCAAGTCTTCAGTGCTTGATGAACGAGGGTGAAACACGCGAACTGAAAAATGTATGTTCATTTGAAATAATTTACTCATTACTGGAGGTTGGAATTTTTATTCGAAAATGTAAGGTGATTTATCTTAATTTAGTTGGGGAATTTCAATTAACAAACTTATATTAGGAGGATGCATGGTCTATTTTTTAAACCCGGAGACTAAATTGACACAAGTAATGTCAAATTTGCTATAGGAATGACGCCAATTCCTTTGTGTTGTAATATCATTTTAGTCTCAGGGTTTAAAAACAGACCATAGTAGAGTGTCCTGAAGCAGACCAGGCCAACACATTTCTTTAGGTCAGGGAAATGCTTCGTAAGGTGTATGCTCTGGATATGGTAAGTTTAGGAGATTCCTGTTCCGAACTCTGGTGAAAGGAACGCCCAGGTGTCACCATTGTGCGGACCGCCTTGAGGACACGGTGAAGCATACGCTGAAGGTGTGCCCCGCTTGGGCGGATCACCGCCGTATCCTAATAAAGGCAGCTGGCGGCGGCGACCTGTGGCGGCGTACCCTAGGTCAAGCCATGTTCCGGAGCGAGAGAAAATGGGATGCGGTCGCATCCTTCTGCATTGCGGTATTTTCCACCCAGACGGATTTAGAGTCTAGTCCAGGCAACCCGATACTTGATTTTCGACTGTTGTAAATTTACACGATGCAGAATTTTTGTAGTTTAGTTGACACCAGACATTCAAACAACATCTTACAATCCCCACTATAATGCTTCAACTCCTCACTGTCTCAAAACCCACACCGCACCCGCTTCAGCTCCACCTAAGGCCGTGCCCTCACAGCTCTTTTCCCTCATGAATATTTAGAGCACGTTGGCGGCTGCTCCAGCGTTCCCTCTCCCTCCCTCCCTCCGCATACCTCGCCTTATCAAATATAAAGAAGAAAACTCTAAGGCCCGGTTTGGAAGGTAAATTCACCTTTGAAAACGAACTAGGTATATCAGTTCCCCAAAGGAGATTGGGAGTAGCACCGTTTTTATAAGTCAAATGTTTGAGGAGATTGCTCTCGTTTTGCATGCTGTATTTGACTTTGAGTTCAGCGAGCCTAAAAAAGGTCACATTGAGCTATTCATTTAAGAGCAAATCATATTCCTAATTTCAAACAGATCATAAGCAGTTCTAATATTCGTATAGTGGTTGCACAAATTAGCAGAACTGGTAGAAAAACGCCTCTTATGATTTTTTTTTAGGAAGGGGTATCATCAGAATGACTTCTCACGCTCTTGGGTGGCGCGGGAGGGCGTGTCAGACTCTTACTGACTGAACCCCACCCCGTTCCTTCGTTGCCTTCGATCTGAGAGACACTTCTTCCATTCTGTCCTGTCGTCCGTCACACTATCACTAACTCCCTTTTCTTTCATATCAGTCCATCTTTTCTTTGGCCTCTCTCTCCCTCTCCATCCTTTTTATGGTGACTCACAAATTATCAAAATCTATCTACACTAAGCATCACACTCTATAAAGTCGAAAGTTTGTGAGTGTGTGTACGAGTACAGTACATCTATGTATGTAACTTCTTCACGCTCGAAGGTTGAACGGATTTGGCACAAGGGTCGATCGTGTCCTGAAATAGCTGATACGGTACTTTTTATCCCCGGAATATATTCCCTTGGGATAATTTTCTAATTTCACGCAGCCAAAGCCGCAGGCAGAATTGAGTGATAGGTATTATAACGGAGTCGTTTGTTTGTTTGAAGGCGCTAATCTTAAGAACTATTGTTTCAATCCAAAAAATATTTTAAGTAAATAGCCCATTTATCGAAGAGGAAGGCTATACCATCACGTTACGACTAACCGGAGCGAAGCAGTAAGCAAAGACGAGGGTGAAACTACGGGGGACACCTATGCTACATAAATGAGGAATCGGTCGTAAATAGAAAAGAGGTAAAATTCGAAGACATATATCAGATTAATCTAAAGATCAAGGAAGAAAAAACAACAGTAAAGTTTAAAAAATACTTTAAAAGTAAGTACAGTTTAAAATATACTTTTCTTCTTGCTCACCTGACTTTTTGGCACTATTCCCTTTGCCGCCATTTTTGTTTCGCCTCGGATAGAGATTAATTTTACTCTGACCACACCCCATCACAGATACCGAGCTATTCACATGTCATCACCAATCACTTGATCATCTTAATTATTTACTTCACCAATTTACGAAACACAAAACTTGATTTTAGGGTCTAATTTTTATCACTTCCATTTAATTTTATGTTTTTTCGATCTATACAGGCGTAAGTTTTCCTCCATGTTTCTTTTCCTGAAAAAGAGAAATAAACACAAATTAAAAAAGCGGTCTTTTATCAACAGGATGGGGTGTTTGGACAAAGCTGGAATAATACAGGGTGTTGAAACAATCCCAAGCAAATAATTATGGAAATTGGGCTACGAGGGGTAGACTTACAATTCAGGGGTGAATATAGGTAGTCAATGAAAGAGTCCGTATAGGAAATAACCTTCCCGTGAAGGTCATTGCTAAACATACGGTAAAATGGCAGGTTGAATACAATAAAACTGGTCTGTTTCCTCACTTCATTATGTTTTCTTTACATGATAAAATCTACGTCCTTGACCGATTGCAGTCACTTTTCATAATACCATGTCCATTAAAAACTAAAAATGAAATTATATTGATTATTTCCGTTTCCTGTTTTAAAATAGACTCAACAGAAACTGAATAGTCTATATATTATCGATTAATCAATGGTTTCACTGTATGCTTCGTTTTTAATAAGTAACAAACTTTTAAGGCCTATGAAAAAAGCATCATAAATATGACAATCATAATAATGCTCAAGTAAACGTATTATTGTTTTATTTAAATAGAGACAGCCATCGCTTCTGAAACCGCAATAATAAAATTGGTGACAATATTGATACGAAAACAATCCCAATTTGATTTGGAGCTCCTGTAAACTTTAGACTAATATCATTAGCCGGTGCTATGATTATTCCGTTGTAAGAAAGAGACGGTCCTACCAGATGAATAGCCTTATCTCATTATCACAACGGATTTATAAGGGTCAATGCCATGATAAATCTGCTTGACTTTTTAGCAGGGAAGCTGAACATTGAGACGTTTTCGTGGTGACTACTGCAGACGGTATTTGTCAAACTTCTCATGCAAACGTAGCGAATGGACTGTGCTTGAAAGTAAAATAAAAGATTGTTGATATTTTGTAGATTGCAGTAACGTAGGGACACACTTACAAGTGCAGTGGCCCAATCAGATTTTTAGAAATAGCCACCGCTGCTTTATCTTTTAATACTTATGATAAATATGAAAAGATCAAGTAGATAGTAGGAGTTTACTTCATTACAAGGTCTACCTTTCTCCTTCTACTATACTTGTCCTTCTTCTTGTCACTATCCTTGTCTTAATGATCAGTCCATTCTCTATGTTTATGATAAAAACTAAGCTTAGTAATTACAAGACTGACTATGTTACACTAAGTTGCGTTGTGTTGCTTTGTGTAGCGTTGTGTTGAGGTGTGTAATGTTATGTTATGTTTTGTGGTTTGTCGTGTTGTGTTTAAACTTTTGACACTTGCTGAATCAACACATTGCCTAGGGACAGGTGTTTAAAGGCGCTCCCTCACCGGGAGCATTCGCGTGCAATATAACATGTAGATTCGATTTTGAGCATTACCTACATTACAATACTACCTCCCTGACCGACGAGCGTTCGCGTGTAATGTAACATTATAGATTCGTTTTTGAGCATTACATTACAATACCACCTCTCTGACTGACGAGTATTCGCGTGTAAGGTAACATAGATTTGAATTTGCGAGCATTCTAATTTAGTTGTTTCCGTAATGTCAAAAAAGCGCATTGATGTTACAAGTTGTAACAAAATATTACACATTGTATCATTACAAGGTGCGCATTGTAATGCTCAGTTCTCCTCCTTCACTGATGTAAACTCGTTTTGTATTTACAGATTGCGCACTGTAATGCTCGGTTATCCTCCCTCACCGATGTTAATGCTCGAATCTGTAACATTTTTTTTTTTTATGTTCCACACAACTTTCACACAACGTCATCTAGTCCCAAGCTAAGCAGAGCTTGTGTTATGGGTACTAGACAACTGATAAACATAATTATATACTTCTAAATACATACATATTATAGATAAATTACATCCAGACACAGAACAAATGATCGTGCTCATCACACAAACATTTGTCCTGGGTGGGAATCGAACCCACAACCTCCGGCATAGCAGTCAGGGTCACTAACCACTAGACCAACAGGCCAGTCAACATTACATTACACGCGAATGCTCCCGGTGAGGGACCGCCTTAAAATTAATTAATGATGAAAGTGTTGGCGTATGACAGCAGGAACAAATTGGTAGCAAACAGCCACTGCGCTAGGGTTTAGGCTAGGTTAAGGCATGGTTTAAATGCATGGTTTAGGACACAGCAATTTTATTGTTAAGTAAGTTTTTATTTACTAACCTCTCTCACTTTTTAGCACTTCAGATTTTAATGTTCAATTAATATTCACGACAATAATGTTGACGATATTATTAAATATATAAGTAGTTATTCCTCTCTGACACAATCCACATTAAAGTAGGTCAACATCAATTTGTGCAAATCTGGATTACATTCCGGTTTAATATGACTTCAATTTAAGCAACATTCAACGTTAATCAGACGTAAATAATTATTTCGCTAATGAGTTAATTTGATTATTATTTTTAATTAAGTGTAGTCAACAAAAAAATATCCCGATCTGTGTAGAGCCAGCGTGAGTGTCAGAAGTTTACTGACTAAAACCCACGTGTAATCCTTCAGTTGCCCTTTGTGTTCCAATGTCGCGGTAACTCTTTTGAAGAATCCTGTGTGTCCTATACAACATAATGTAGGTAAACCTATATCAAAATACTATTGAAAAATCTAGTGTCAATTAAGAGAGTTAATTTATTTTTTAAGTTTTGCAATAATTGAACGATTAGCACGATTTCACGAAAATGACAAATAATTATCTTAGCAATCAGAAAATAATGTCAGAAATTGCTTCTTCTGATTTAGACACAAATGAGGAAAAGTTTTTGCTCCGTAATATTTGCGCAGAGGAAATGCTGAAATTAACATGACAGATTTCATGGAATAATTACCTACCTAGAAGATTAAATACGCATGTACTTAGTCTTAAAATATAAATGGTTACCCAAAATGTAAATATCGTCTGTTTTTTATACCCTGAGACTAAATTGACCAGGGTAATATCAAACTTACAACAGGAATGATGCCAGTTCTTTTGTGTTGTAATGTCATTTTAGTCTCAGGGTATAAAAAACAGACTGTAAGTATATTATATATTTTTAGTACCATTAGAAAGTGGAAGTAACATTTTAAACAGTATTTGGCAGCAAATATATCAAGTCAACCTTGTCGGCAAGTTTCGCTGAGCTAGTCAATACACTACAACAAAATTGTCAGCTCGACGAGTATTTTGCCGAGATCGCGCCTTTTTCAATGACTCCACACATTGTTCAGGTGTCATACTTGAGATACAAAACTATATCATAATCTACCTAGCCTTTTCCCAACTATATTGGGGTCGGCTTCCAGTCAAGCTGGATTTAGCTGAATACCAGTATTTTACGAGAAGCGGCTGTCTACCAGACCTCCACAACACGGGTAACACGGTACTTCATGGCAAGACTGGAGTTTTTACTGGCTTTTGACTATCTGTAACGACAAAGCTACATCAATTTTATATCACAATATCCATTAGTTTCTTGAGTGGGCTCCCGAAAGAAAAACCCTGGACCCTAGAACGAAGCAAAGAGGGAACGGGGTGGGGTTTAGTGAGTAAAAGTCTGATATAAGCCTCGGGAACTCTGTCCAAAAACGGGAGAAGTCATTCTGATGATTCTACACCTAAAAAAAATATTCACTAGTTAGCGAATTTTTTAGGCTTTAGTACGGTTTTTGTTGTTTTGCACGGACGTGGCGCATATTATATCTTGCAGTTTTTTTTTTGTTAACATGTTTGTAAATTTGCCACTGTTCATGCAAAAAAAGAGTTTTTCTTTCTTTTTCTTTACATTCTCCTACTGAATTTCACTAGCAAAAAACTCCAGTTAACAGTATGTTCATTCTCATTTCACAGATTTTATATATATATTTATTTAGTTGATTAATTTTACTGTTTTCAAGACAGCTTTATTACCATCCAGTGTTTATTTAAATACCTACTGGATGAAACGTTTATGGCCAGCACATTAAATGTACCTTGATGGCTGAAAATAATTATAATTTATAAATTACATCGAACACGTTGGATTATATTAAAACTTTTAACATAATTTTGTTGATTACAGGCGCCTAGTTTGAAAACTTTTTTCTCTTTTCTTTTGCTTCTTTTTTATATTTTCTATTGTTTGTACTAAAAAATAACTTTATCCAAATTCGCAAATAGAAAGATTTTTTAAATTCGGTTAATATTAATCAAGTTATAAACCTTTTAAATCTGATGGAAGGAGAAACTGTCAAATAACAGTATAAGACCGTTTTCACATATTCCGATCCGATATCGGTATCGGACGCCGATACGATATCGGGGTAAGGTAAATGTATGAAATATGTACCTATCTTTCATATTGTCCGGCCCGATATCGGATATCGGTGCAACGCATTTCATACATTTTACTTACTCCGATATCGTATCGGAGTCCGATACCGATATCGGATCGGATAATGTGGAAACGGTCTAAGGATGCACATACTGTAATGTGAAGGTACTATTACTGCTTGATTTAATACCAATTTTGATTCTGTTTTCAAAAAGTGTTTTTATTATTATTATTATTTTAAAAACTCCCAAACTTTTTCCTTTTCTGGTGCTGATACCTGCTTCTTGCCAAATTTCAGGATTCTTGCCTCTGGGTCAATGGGGTACCCTATAGGTTTAGTTTTCCTTGCGAGTAAAATACAAACTATAAAACGAAGTTATAAAAGGAGTATGAATGGCCTTATCTTACGCGTTCCTGAGAAAAAGAATCTTGACTGACGGACAACAAAGTCGTCTTATAAGGGTTTCCTTTTTGCCGACTGAGATACGGGACACTAAGCCCATCCCCATTTAATTTGGGCAGCATTTTCAGCCACATCAGCCATCCTGGTTTTGTAATGCAGTATTGTGTTTTGAAAGAAAATTGTGAGTTAGGTAAAGTGATCATGCGGTCTGTACGTGTCACCAGTTGTCTTTTTTACCTTCATCACTACGGTCTATAGGAAAGAGGCAAACACATCCACTTTGTTTCGTTCTGTCAAATTAATCACGATAGTCCTTTGCACAGTCCAATTTTCTATACCTATGGGATTTATCAATGCAGTCTTTGTTCAATGACGGTTTTCAGCAAAATTCACACCACCAGTTGGCGTAACTCAACCGTCAGGTCTTTTGCTTTGAAAACGTAGGTACACTTGGCATTAACGTTTAACGTTAATGTTGATGTACAAAAGATATTAACACAAGCGTTTTGACAAGTACCTGGACCTGACGTCTCAGTGCTGCCACCTGGTAAACGTCATTTTACAACACCTCTTTGTACTATGATTAGTACAGTAGCTTTTTTGGCGAATCAAGCAGTGTGATTGTAACGTCCAGAAGGGGCATTGTCTATCTCTGTTGACAACTCAAATGATGAACACTCATTATATCTTGCGTTCTAAGATGCGGTAAGAGTGATAATATCGCGAATTCGATCAACGCGCAACGTTACAATTAGTACTCAATAGCTTAGAGCAAAGGTCATGAGATGTACCGAGAACCATGTGGTAAAAAAACAGCCCTAAATTTACCCGGAAGGAGAGGGTGAGGCCGTCCGATTAACGTGGTGGTCTAAAATCGAAAGAGACCTCAAGAAAGTCCAATATTGCCAAAATCGACCACCCAGGACCAACTGTCCTGGCGCAGAATTGTGAAGAGGCCTGACCCCATATGATGGGACTAGGGACAAACGAAGAAGAAGAAGGAACTCTTATATTTTGTGACTATTTTGAATGGATTCACAATGTAATCACTTTTAACGCAATTCGGAACTCTGGTTCTAACAAGTAACCATCATTTGAACTGACAACACACAAATAGGCAATACGCCCGCAGGTATTGATTTGTGATATTTAAAATTAGTATATTGTGTTGCTATGTATAAAGTAAATGGATTCGTAGTAATAATTATTGGTATTTACGACAAGTGGAGCGTTTAGTTTGATTTTGATAATTGGGTCCTCTTTTAGGCATGATTACTTTACATGTTAAAAATAGATTGTCATACTAATAGTATAAGGGCGAAATTAGTTTGTACCTGTGTAATTATTCCTTCACGCTCAAATGGTTGATTTAGCGGTGGATTTGAAATTTACGTGTGCCAAAAGTAAGCCATGTATAGCATATAAGCTACTTTTTATCCCGGGAGTATTTTCCTTCGGGGAGGAGCTCGTGGCTAGATAATAACAGCCGCACAGGTCGATCTTCAAGGTTCAACGCTTGCCTAGGTTGGTCTGTGGATGGGTGACCATCGTAACATAACGAGTTTCCTCCGTACCTCGGAAAGCACGTTAAGCCGTTGGTCCCGGCTGTCATTTGGAGATCTTTGGCAGTCGTTACGGTTAGTCAGAAGCCAGTAAATCTGACTCCAGTCTTGCCATGAAGTACCGTGTTACCCCAGTTAATGGGTTGTGGAGGTCTGGTAGGCAACCGCTCCTCGTAAAATACTGGTATTCAGCGAAATCCGGCTTGACTGGAAGCCGATCCCAATATAGTTGGGAAAAGGCTAGGCAGATGATGAGTATGTTCCTTCGGGACAATTTTCGGCGCCTCAAAGAGATATAACTGCATCGACCATAGCATAACTGTTCGAAAGAATTAACGCGGCCCTAAACGTAAAGGGTATCTGAAAGTACACAGGTAGGTTTTAGTCAGGAATCGCACCGCCTGTTGCGTGAGAATTCATCTAATAAAGGAAATTAAGATTTACAACCATGGGGTACTAATAAACAAAAGTAAAGAGATGAATTCACATCTAAATAGAACAATATATTATGTAGAAAAAGTGTATATATCTACATTAACAAAATAATTATCTAACCCTCTTTAACGTTGAACGTTCCTTAAATTGAAGTCGTATTTAAACAGCACAATCTTCAGAGTAATCCGAGTAACCATACATTTTTGATGGACTTGAAATCAAGGCGCTAACTTTAAAACCGAGATACAATTTACGAGTAATAATTATAATCTTTTTGATGTGAAGAGCTAAACAATGTGAGGAATTAATCTGATATTCTAGACAAAATCACAAAAGTTATAAAGCTTTGTAACCGTAACTGGAACTATCAGATACCAACCCGAAATAAAAAAAATATATCCGTAACTGAAACTGATATAAAAGTTTAGAATAAAGGCGGAACCTAAATGACAGGTTACGACGGGATTTTGTTTGTTTTAGCCAGCCAAACAAAATATAATCTTGACTAGAATTAGGCTCTGTCCACAATTATACACGCACTACATCTACATTTTACTACACCATGACCTACGAATGCCCACTGTCAAGCAGGAAATTGTACGCCATACCAAGTCCTATAAAGAACGAATCCAACAACACCCAAATACTCTGGCTCGATCACTAATGGAGAATCATAACAAAGCGCGACGATTAAAGCGCAAAATACCTCAAGACCTAATCCAATCACAGTAAATATAACTACTGTTTAAATAATGAGGATGTGGCACAGGTCACATACCGAGCGAGTCTGCGATAGCACAAACCGACATACTTCTGAATGTCCCATGAAGGAGACAGATTGTAGTAAATAAATCATATTAAAAAAAAAAAAACTACAACTACATCACATCGCGAAGACATATTTAATAGTATTTGCGTGTGAATAGTGTCGTTAGAGCTTTTTGCAGTTGCGTTGCAGTACAATTAATATCGGATAATGGTTGCATTTTGGTTACCTACGTTCTTCCCAGTGTTTGCAGACAAATTCTCGATGTTGTTGGTGGTAACATTTATTTATTTATTTATTTATTAAATTCTTTATGCACTTACAAGTACAGAGGCGGAACATTGTGGTTGCAAATGAAACTATGTATTAATTTTTATATAAAATAGCATTCAACTATGTGTTTTTGTTGTGGAATGGTTCTAGTACGTCTGAATAGACCTTTAAAAGGCAAAATACTATTACTATTTGTAATTTACTTACATACATATTAAATGTTGAATAATATTCATAACCGAAACTATCCGAAATTAGTGGATGATTCGAAATTATTTCAGACCTCCTCTGAAACAGGTATAATATTATTCCTATATCCATTTACGACGATATCGTCATCCAAAACATCATATCCATACCTAACATTAACCTATCACATACCCGTAAAACGAGACACAATAGTAAAACAATAACAGCGCGGTCTCATAGGACCGGTCGGGGATTCATGAATTAAAGCAGTTATAACAATCTAAGATTAAAAATATCTGAACTGTTCAGATTATCAAAGCATTTTCATTCCATTGTTCAACTTTAGCTCCATTTAAATCCGATGAATAGGCTAACTTTTCTTTTGTGAGCCGATTCATCTTTTTCTTGATCATTGATATCTTACATCTTATTTTTAAACGTAGTAAAAGTTAGGTATGTGTTTTTCATTGTCGACGGAAAAACTGGTATTTTAGTAATAACTTTTACCTAGTTGTGTATTGTATGTTTAGAATTTCCATCTATACTTAATATAATAAAGAGGTAAAGTTTGTTTTTTTGTTTGTAGGGGGTAATCTCTAAAGATCCTGGTCAGACAACAAAAATGTAGGTATTGATAGGAAGCTGCTTTCTTCCTGAGTGCTATTGGCTATATTTTATGCGACCCACTTACCACGATATTATTATTTTTTCTGAATTTACTTGGTTATCCGACTTCCACGCGGGCGAAGCCGCGTAGTTGCTTATAAAGACTGTGAAAAAATTTAAACACTTTATAAAGATAAGACCTATATTATTTTTACGGAAAAACCTATGTTTTTTTTTTAATTTCCTTTTCGAAGTCGGTAAAAAAGAGCTCAGTTGTTATTCAAAATAGCTTCTAAGTCGGAAGAATGTTCATATGAGTTACGGTTTATATGTAGGGTCGGGTGTCTCACATTGAACCAGGCAGCTACATTGAACCACCGCCGAATCTCGAAAATGCGACATTGCCAAACCGCACTAATATGAGTGAAAGAGAGGTATTTACATTCCGTTCCTGCCCACTAGTTTGCGTGGCGATCGCGTGCAAAGTGGCTGTGTGAGGAGTATTCGAAAGCAAACTGACTCAAAAAGTAAATATTTTTTGCCAATTTCATTCTTTTTTAGCTTTTTTCGTTTAAATAATATCAATTTATTTGTATATACACTGTTTTCTACGGTTATTTAGCAATTAAAAGCGCTATAATTCGTGATTTTAAGAGATTGATTTGCCGGTAAAATTTTGAGTTTAGTGATAAACTGTGGTGTGTCTCACATTCAACCACCTGAGGGTGGTACACATTGAACCACGGTTTACTGTGTACACCCCAGTCGTTAAAGGAGTGTTTTTTACAATTATTTTAATTTAATTTTAATTTGTTATATTATGGAAGGTACTTTTGTTTTTATAATTAAAAACTGTTACTTTTGTTTTTATTATTAAATTATGATAAGAATTTGACTGAAAAGGTTTTGTGATGTATAAAACTAAGACTCTCGGTTTAATTGCATATGATTTAAAGTGATTTTTATAAATATAAGGCTTATTTTTATTATTACTGTTTATTATTATTATTATTACAAAGTATTTGCCTTATAAATTGAACTAGAAGACATCGTTAATAAGGTGTCTCAATGTGGACGATAGTCGATACCCTGGTTAAATGTGTACCACCTGTGGTACACATTTAACCAAAAATCATTTTTCATAAAAACCTGTTTTACACCGAAACTAAAAGGAATATGAGAAATTAATGTGTTACAAAATTGAAGCTAAATAAATATGCTAACTATACACAAAAAATTAAAGGCATTGATTGAACATCCAGCCCACTATGTGACTTTGAAATTTACCTGGTTCAATGTGGGACAACTTACCATATACTTTACATGATCCGACGTACAACCATTAACCTATCACATACCCGCAAAACGAGACACAATAGTAAAACAATAATAGCGCGGTCTCATAGGACCGGTCGGGGATTCATGAACTAAGCATTACTATTTTCTAATCTATTGTATTCTTACAGGTCCTACGAACGAACTTATCCAGATAATATTCGTAAAGGTCTTTTCCAATTTGCTTTCATCAGAAATGGGCCAATATGAGTATTTATTAATATTGCGTGGAACAAAGCAGGCAGCCAGAATGGCCCATTGTTTTTTATCCTCCCCCGGGGGTATACGCCAATTATTTTTTGCCCGGTTTTCCATTGGATTGTTTGGATCTAGATGAGTGCTAGGTATTTTCATCAAGTGTGTTAGTAGGACTTTGAATTGCGAAGTTGATTTATGTTAATCTTTTTTTGAATTATTTTAGATTTATTTTCTGTTTCGGCTGATTTGTCATCTTCAAGCTAATGGCGTATTAAGAATCCGTTTAAAAGGTTAGGTTATGTACTGATATAAACCTAACACCTCCTGAACGGCTTGATCGTTTTAGATAAAATGTTGTATGTATAGTTTTATGGATCCCTATAGTAGTGGATAGTGTTTAGACATACAATTGGATTCGTGCTAGACTTTACAAACTTATCGTTTTTATTTCATTTTATTTGAGTCTGCTGCTTCACCCATGTGGCAGCCGGCAATTATTCAAAGCGAAGGGTGCCCCTGCGTTACGTATAGGCGTGAAAGTGTAACGAAAAAACAGACAGACAGAGTTACTTCCGCATCTATAGTATAGAAACTTGCTGATGCCAGCGGCTTCATCCATGTGAAAGCTAAAAAATACTATCATCTTAATAATATTAATTAATACGATTTGCATAAAACTAGTGTGAATGAAATCCCCGTTATTGCGAATCAAACACTTCTAAAAATACTAACTGTTTGCCGTTTAAATATGACCATGCTTAACTACATTGGTCACGAATATATTGTTTGTTAACAAATAGTTAGTAGGTATTTTTATTTTACACAACTGGTTTCTGTTTCTCTTTTGGGTGGGAAATTATTGAATAACTTTTCTTTTCCAGGTGGAGTCTGAGGGAGTGTAAGACTTTTACACTTTTATTTTCCCGATAGGGGAATCATCAGAATGACTTCTCCCACTCTTGGGCGGAGCGGGAGGGCGCGTCAGACTCTTACTGACTAAACCCATACCTTGTTCCTTCGTTGCCTTCGATCTGGGGGACACGGTGACAACCTTTCGGATTCTGTGTTCCCCAGAGGCTTCGGCCCTGCCGGGCCTCTACAGTTATGCTGACATCTCCTTGAGGCACGCGTGGAACAGAACGCGCCGTAAGACGCGTTTACCCTATCACATACCCACAAAAGGAGACACAATAGTAAAACAATAACACCGCGGTCTCATAGGACCGGTCGCGGATTCATGAATTAAAACCTACATGTGTTCAAAAGAAGAAAATCAGAGCCACTGTGCCTACTGTATTTTTAAAAGGGCTCATTATCCTTTAAGTTTCGTTTAGCCAACAACAGTTTAAAATGTGTATGCCCCTTGTCCTCATCATTGTTTTTGCATTAAAGGAGACAAAGAGCATTGAAAAAAAATTGAATTACTGTCCGTTGTCCCCATTGGTCATAGGCCTGTTAAATGTGTTTCATCGAACAGGGACTACTTTCTATAGTGCACTATACTGCTTGCAAGTTGTAGGTTGCAGGTTCAAACCCGGTCAGGCGCATTACTTTGTGTAATTTATTTCATCACCACTGCTCTCAAAACGGTGAAGGTAAACATCGTGACGAAACCGGCATGTCCTAGAACCAAAAATTCGAAGACATGTGACATCCACCAATCCGCAATGGGCCCGCGCGGTGGATTACAGCCCATTCCCTCTCCTAGAGAGGAAGCCTGAGTCCCAGCAGTGGGAACTTTATAAGGCCGATAATGTTAATACTGCAGGCACCAAAGCTGGTCTGTTACAAAATGTATTATTATTACAATTGTTTACCTGTTAGGTAATTTTATGCGTATAGCTATAAGCTAGGACATGAAAAAACGAAAAGCTAAACTTAATTATGTGTTTTTTTTCAATAACCTTCGCCCCTTTAATGGGGGAAAGAGCGCTAAACACGCAGTTTAAACAGGTCAAAGGAAGCGTATGCCCGCATTAGCTATCCTTTTACAATTTTACAAAAACACGCATACTGTACTGTACCTAGGGTTGCCAGATCTTCAAACCGAAAAGCCGGACAAACCAGCCAGTTTAGCCGGACATTCGATTAAAAAAGGCGACAATTTTTTTAAAGCCATTCGAAAGTTTTACTTTTTACATTCTAATGAAATAACAAGTTATTGCTGGTCTGCAAACGCTTGCAATTGCAAGAACACATGGATATCTATAAAAAATGACCAAATTTAAAAGCCTAACAAAAACCGGACAGGTCGTACTCCGCCTAATTTGGCCGGACACACAACCAAAAAGCCTGACCGTGTCCGGCTTTATCCGGACGCCTGGCAACGCTAACTGTAGGTACCTATATATGTATGTATTTATGTGTAGCTTTGTGTTTACATTAATTATATTAAACAAAACGTAACAGGTGTGCCGTATCGCCGCGACGTTCATAGCTTATAATTCTTATTTTATTTGTCGGTTTTTGTGTTTGTGTGTAAACAGAGAATGATAGTAACATTTTGTAATCGTACTGTAAATCTTTTTAGCGATTTCCATTGGTTTATGTGGAAATCTGTTGTGGGTTTTCTGTAGGACTTGTGGCGCCAGGAATTTGCTGGCATTCTTGAAGTTATTCGGAATCTTAAAATTTGGTGTACCTAAATTATTCTGTAAACTACCTGCAAATTATACTTGTATCCACAAAGCTTCAATTTGGATTTAACCATCATATATGAGTGAATAAAGTAGAGATAATAATGTGTTTAATAACACTAATGTTATTAAAAAATTGTATACAAAGTGTACACAAACTTTCACCTTTTGATCCTATTCCTGGACATGGACTGCCCGTTTAATGCTGAAATAATTTGGATGAAATTTAGCACATAGGTAAACCATGTCCTATGATAGGATATAAGATATTTTTATCAGGAAAGTATGCTTTTTTCGATAAATTTTTGACTTCCACGCAAGCGAAGTGCTCTATCAGAAACTTGTTATTGTAGATAATATATCACCCAGTATATTCGTACTTTGTACGTACTGTTTGCTTTTCCCAATTTCAACACAACACTACATCAAAACAATATAAACTTAACTAATCATAATCCTAATCTCGATCGTAGAATTTAACTGAAATATGGAGCATAAACGGCAACATTTAACTGAAATGATGGACGCCCGCGGCAAAGTTGCCTAACTCGAAAACTTTCATCTTTAAGACGCCTTCGGCCAATCTTAAGCCGAGAATAATAAAGGCGTTATCGTAAAAGAAATATAAAGATGATAATATTTTTTTATTAGTTTGATCTTTTGTTATTTTTATGGTGTGCATTTGCATTCTCTATTTTATTATATTTGATTGTGACAGTGGCATATTATAGTATATTTATATGTATATAGTAAGGTAGGTACAATGGGACCTCCGTATAAAAAAAAGCTTGGGGTTTTATTTGTTTTTAGGCTTCTATACCTCAAAAAAGAAAAAACGGAACCCTTATAGAATCATTTTGTTGTCCGTCTGTCTGTCTGTCAGGACCCTTTATATCGTGAACGCGTGGAGGTATCGAGTTGAAAATAATACCATGTTAGTACTCAAGTCTGCGGTCCCTTGAAGCTGTGCAAAATTAACTTGTAAGTTACGAAAAAATATACGGTCGTCTATGTCGCAAAAACGTACATTTCAACACTCTCCTGAAACAATTTTTCATACGCGGCCTGCGAATGAAAAAATGATTCAGGTTTTTCTTTTTTCACAGTAAGCCCTACTAGATAGATACAGTGATAGCCCACGACAGAGATTGATTGATATACTACTCTATATTGTACCTACCTACACCAGAAATATAACTTTACGTTGGCAGTTTAAAATTAATAGGGTGTCACAATGGGCGGTCTTATCGCTAAAAGCAATTTTTTTATAGACAACTTTTGAATGGAGAGCAGGCCAACTAGGTATATATCGTCAAACTCATTATACTATTAGGCCGAAACCGATGAGCTCCCTTATTAGAGCATTCTGGACATGAATAGGTTAAGTTTATATTGTGATCTTGTATAAAGAATGATAAAAGGAGCTGAATGTTGAAAAGTGCTATTAAAATAGAATATCCTTTCTTATAGCAATTATTACCTACCCGCTTCTCATCGAAAAGAGAATTGGGGGTGTGAATTTGTAACATAATTATATTGTATTATTTTATACACACGTCTGGGCGCTTTTCATTGATACGACTGCTACGGTATCTGTTACGTTCGTGTATCGTGATTCTTTTCATGACAGGACCGAATTTCAATGATTACTTTCATTCGCTCTGATCGCTCAGAGTTACTTATGTTTACTGATGAGGAAAATTAGTCAAAAAATAACATTTTAGTATGTAAAGAAGACTATAAACAAGAAAAAAATCTTTAGTATTGGCACCAATAAAATTATTATATCAACATTTCGCACGCTTAATCAAATAGAGACATTGTTCAAAAAAGAGTGTAGGTATTTGAAAGTAGAACCTTATCTTTTGGAACATATGTATGTTTTCAGATTCAAATACCTTCTTTTTGAGTTAGGTCTATTTACGATTCAGCATGCGACTTTATCAGCACAAAACTAGATAAACCTCCAGCTTTCTAGACTAGCTCTCTCACCCTCCCTTAACAAGATTACAAAACAAGTATTGTTCATTGTCCCCTAAGAGCCTGCATCCTCACCCACACACGCACACACTCACAGTGAGTCACAGTTAAACAAGGAGCTGCTGATTCGCGGCCACTCCAGCACAAAGGCTGAACCCTCGATACCCAAGAGCAGAGGGTCGGGAGAGCCCTCCTACCACTCAGACAGGCCCGTAAGTACTGGCAACTGTTCTGTGCAGGCTGATCTGTTTTCTTTATAAGCTAGTTTGGTTTGTGTGTGTGACGCACGCAAACACACAACACACTTTTTTTGTTATTACTGTTATTAGGCTCGCGTTGGACTACTGTCTCATCTGATGGTAAGCAATGATGTGGCTGACGATGGAGCACGGTTACCTAGAAATAACCTGTTTACGCTTAAGAGTAAATAGGTCTCTTGACTTAAAGACCCCTAAGGTGTAGCAATCAGGGAACAGATCCGGCTGGGAAATCTTTAGTCATACGCACTATAAATGTGTCACCAAATACGTAAACTTTTAAATAGTATTCTGGGTTTAGGTTTCTTGTGAATGTGTCGCAGCCGTTTGCTTAACTTAGCCAGCTGTTTGAACGCCTAGGTCATTCATTAACCTATCAATACCCGCGAAACGAGACACAATAGTAAGATAATGTCAGTGAATTAAACGCCGCCGCCACATCGAAAGCAATAGGAATACCTAGGTCGATAGTTAATTGAACTAGAATCAACGTTTAACAACTTTAACAACTTAGCGTATTGGAAGTTAGCCCTACAATAAGTCTACGTACGTCCGTCAGACGGGGTGAATAGGAACGCAGGGGTGAATAGGATCAAAACTTTGATTAGGATTTTTACTTTAATTAAATATTTTATATTGATTTTTGTATAAGCATCGCCTTTTATTACAATTAATGAATAAATAGATGTACTTAAATGCTGGGAAAACCTGTTAAATAACGTGAAAATTCACATCAAAGTTTTGTTCCTATTCACCCCTGCGTTCCTATTCACCCCGTTTGACCGTACATGTTTGTGAACGTATCAATGATTCAGGAGGAATTCGTAACGTGGGGAAACAGGAAAAAGTCATACAAATATTTCGTATCATGTTAGATTGAAAACACATATCGTAGTAAAAACAAAATCTCTAAACAAATGTCTAGCCGCATTTCCCAAAAGCTACAAATCAAAATGTTTGATGAACCAACCATAAGCGCCTATGTTTAGATAGCTCGGTTTAAACAATACTCACTCGGCGTTTGTACGCGATTGTAAATAAAAATGATTCATTACTATACCGTCTACAACTACACTTTGCATGACAAATAAATATTGCAGGGATGCGAGAATGATTGAAAGAGTTTCCGTGACCCTGGAACGCAAAGGGCAATGGGTTTTTTTGGTAAGAAATCGTCCAATGACTTCTCCCGTTACAGGGCGGAGTGGGAGAGCGTGTCAGACTTCTTCTGACAAAAAACCACTCTTGTTCCTTCTTTGTCCTAGTTCCAGAGTCCCGGGGTTTTCTTTCTTCAACCCAGGACAACTGCAAGGCTTGCTGTTCGAACGAGTTACAGCGGCTCTGTTTTTTTTTTAAAGTTTATGTTTTAGTTAGTAGGTTACCTTCTAACACTCCCTTTCGCTACACCCAGACTAGAGAAAATTATAGAATAAACTTTATTGTACACCAAAAAAAGTTATAAATTGTACAGAAACTTAATCAATATCCACCATATATTTAAACCAAAGGTTACTAATAAGACACTTCCTTATCTCCACAGCCCATAAGCCAACACAAACGTAATACCTATACAAATTAACCCCCCTAACCCCTTAACAAAGAACTCCTATATAATAACGGTACAAAGGCCAAAAGGATTAAAATTACATTCTCAGTATCGGAAGATAACGGTTCTGTGCAGGCAAAGCGGCTAAGCCCGAACCGTTATTAGGTAGGTAAGCTTTTGTACCAGAGAGCGGTGCATTGGATGTTACAAAGGGCGGCGTATTCGATGTTACAAAGGGACTTTGATGCTTCCGTAAGCGTACATTTGGAGCGTGCGTTTTTCGGAGAAAATCGGTTTTAGGGATGCATTATTGATATTAACAGCTAGTTTGTGAAAGATTAAAGAAAAAAACATTGCTGGGTTAGGCAGCTCGCCTTTGTACATGAACCCTCTGGATCTTTATGCTGTATTCTTATTATATATTGTACACTGGTATTTTACAGACATTAAATACGACAGGTGATGTACACAGGCGAACTTAACCCACAATTGGATTTTCTTACAGCAAACCTAATGGCGCATTTTCACTGGTCGTTAACTCGGTCGTTATCCGGGGACTCCCCGCATGCGGGATAACGACCAATGAAAGTAACATGGTCGTTATACCGCATACGGTTCCCCGAATGCGGGCCATGTGACACGCGTTCCAGTAGTCTCTCGCACCCGGCATGCAGGCCCTATCGACTAATGAAAACGGTTCCCCGAATGCAGGCGCTGTGGCATGCGTTCCAGAAATCTCCGTCACCCTGCATGCGGGCCCTATCGACTAATGAAAATGGCCATTATTTAAATATGTAAGCTGTATATATGTTATGTTTTCTATACAATAACGAATTAAGAAAATCTGCTGTGCTATTTTAGTTGAAATTAACTTCTTCCAGTGGCTTTGTGGTGTGAAAGTAGGTTTCTACATTCAAACTTTGGACTTCCTTTTCATCCGCTTAGAAGGTAAATTTTGGGAATTCCTCTCTTTGTGCTCGCCTACGTCATAATAGGAAATCTTGAGCACAAATTCCAGATCCTAATTCCAATAGTTTCGGCTGTGCTTAGATTTTACAATACAATAAACTGAACTTCATTGTACACCTAAATACACACATCAAAAGTGTCTAGGGATCAAGCATTTTTATGCGGATTTCTTGAGATTGAGATGTGGCTTTGTAATAAATTTATGATTTTATAAATTTATATGGATCCTTTTTGGTGCATTTCATAATTTGAATCAGGAACTGTGAATCAAATTCGAGTAAAAGATGAAAATCAGCTGTCAATATTTTCCCTATAAAAACATACAACGCATTGAAGACATTATTAGTGCTACTGTTTCCCTACTACCATTATTAAAACCAACGTTATTATGGAGCGGCGACGTCATTTAAGCAGGGAAGAAATGCTCAGAGCCGTGGGAATGATAGAAGCTGGTTCCCGGCAACGTACTGTGGCTTTAGCTCTGAATACAAGTCAGAGTGTTATCAGTCGACTTTGGACACGTTACCGAAGCACTGGTACCGTGGCTGAGCGCCATGGAGGACGGTATCGCTGCACCACACGGAGACAAGACCGATACATTCAAATCTTAACTCGAAGAGCTCCAACAATAACCGCCATGATGTTAGCCGTGAGGCTTCATCACTCTTCAGGGAACTTAATTAGCGACCAAACAGTCAGAAACCGCTTGCATGAAGTGAACCTTCATTCCCGAAGACCGCTACGGGTACCACCTATAGCAATGCACAATCGTAGGATTCGATATCAATGGGCTCTTGAACACAGAAATTGGACAGAAGAACAATGGCGTTTCGTGTGCTTTTCTGATGAGTCTCGTTTTGGTATGAGACCGGATACAAGACGTATACGACACTGGAGAACCCCTGGACGCCAACAGCGATTATAATCCTGCCAGGAAGTCCATCCTTATCATGGTATGGGCGGGTATTTGGATCGGCGGAAGAACTGAGTTGATTTGGATCAGAGGCAACCTCAACGCTCAAATTTATGCTGAGACGATTGTATCAGACGTCATCGTTCCTCTACAAGTGCAAATCGGTCCCTTATTTCAGTTAATGCATGATAATGCACGACCGCACACCGCAAGAGTTGTAAGACAGACTCTCGCCGCAGCTAACATCAATGTCCTGCCCTGGCCTGCTCAGTCGCCAGACTTGAACCCGATTGAGCATACATGGGATATGCTACAGAGAAGAGCTCTGCCGAATATGGAGGGTATCCAGTCGCAAGAAGACCTTTTTTTGTTGTTGCAACGAACATGGGCGGCCATTCCACAGCGTGATTTGGATGAACTCATTTTGAGTATGCCAAACCGATGTTCTTGTGTTGTTAGTGTTCGCGGTAGAAACACGGATTATTAATTGTTTAAGTTACCCAATAAAATTTTAAAGAAAACTGTTATTTCAGTCTTTTTTTCGAACTTTAATGTTAGTGGTTCAAATGTCAAAAATCCCTTTATTAGGAAAATGGCAAATTTCTTTATTAATGCAAAGGTGACTTGGTTTATCGTTACTGTGACAAACGAAAACACTTTATTTGATGAATCCTTAAAGAAAATTTTAATTAATATCAATCAGGAGAAAAGTTATTGCAAAAATATATGTTGATCCCTAGACACTTTTGATGTGTGTAGTAACGAAAGTTACTTTTATGCCTAAGCACTTCATAATCTAATATAATCACATGTACCAGACATTTGCAGCATGCAGAACTTGAAGGATAGACCATTGTACAGTCTCCTCAGGGATGTGCCCTAACAGGCGTTGCACAGAGGGGGTACCGGAATGGTCTTTTAAAAGGGAACGGCGCCCCCTCTATGTGCTGATGGTGATCACCGGGGTGGTTTTAGTGAGGTAAAAATCCCACCCTCCCCGGACTTATCCCCAGAGTCCGGGCGCCTTTTGAAGGTTTCCCCCCGAAAACAAAAAAAAAAAGTTCTCGACCAGAAATTCATACATCTAACTTAACTAATATTCCTTTAAAAAAAATACATCTAAAAAGAGAATACAAAGAACGTATTGGGCAACGAAATATTCGATGTTCGAATCGCCAGTCGTTCAAACAAAGCTGCTTTGGGAGCAACAGGCTTTTCAGCCAGCCTCACAATACGTACAACCTCCCATTATTGGTTCCTGGAATCAGACGTTACATTTATACCTGAAATGTTTCACTTCAAAGGTTTATTCTATCTTCGAGATTCCAATTTAAGAATTAAAAAATGTTTAACCTATCAATACCCGCGAAACGAGACACAATAGTAAAACAATAACAGCGCGGTCCTATGAGACCGGTCGGGGATTCATGAATTAAAACTGAAAAGAAAATTTTGTGATCTAATTATTAAATTATTTCCCGGGAAAAATTTACTTCGAATTTACAGTTTGAATTACCGTGAACCTTATATGGTTACTTGTTTTTGTACCTGTGTATACAAATCTATTATGACATAAAACCAACCACAATTGAAATTCTTTCCACGTATTAATTACACAACACACTTAGGCCTCGTTACATCGCGGCATATTTAATCACACAGGGCCATATAATTCCACACAATTTAGAAATGTCAGCTTTGAGAGAAAAACGGGTTTGACTCGTAAAAATTACAAAGGGATTTTTTTATTCTCAAAAGTCTGAAAAACTGAGCGCCATATTTTCATAAGCTATCAAGGTAAGCCGCTTGGAAGTCAAAGTCTGCATTTATTTCAATGAGAGAGTTAAGTTAAGCTTTTAAATGTCAGAAGGATGGTTACAGTCCAGATCTTTGACATTTAAAAAGTTTTTAGAATAAGAAAGTTGCATTTTAATATCAATTTTGTACTTAGTCTTAAGTCTCTGCATTACTCAGAGGTTGACTGGTAGAAAATATCCAAGATATTGAGTGCACATCTGAACTTCTTTGCGCAAAGTAATGTGTCAGTAACATGTATGAGTATAATAAATGAACCTGCCAGTTTTTTTTATAACTATATTTTCCTGAGGCTCTGAACATATCGACAGAATTTGAGCAACAATTATTTTTAAACATTATTGAAAAGTTACAGGTGTATCATCATCTCATCATCATCATCTCAGCCGAAAGACGTCCACTGCTGGACATAGGCCTCCCCCAAGCGTCGCCACAGCGACCGGTCCTGCGCGTCTCGCATCCATCGGATTCCCGCGACCCTCGCCAGGTCGTCGGTCCACCTTGTGGGAGGCCTTCCGACGCTGCGTCTTCCGGTACGTGGCCGCCACTCTAGAACCTTCCGTCCCCATCGACCATCTGTTCTACGAGCAATGTGCCCTGCCCACTGCCACTTAAGTTTGGCGATTCTTCGGGCTATGTCGGTAACCTTAGTTCTCTTGCGGATCTCTTCATTCCTGATGTGATCGCGCAAGGAAACTCCGAGCATAGCCCTTTCCATTGCTCTTTGGGTGACTTTAAGCCTTCTGATGAGGCCCATTGTGAGCGACCACGTTTCCGAGCCATATGTCATCACTGGCAACACACACTGGTTATAGACTTTTGTCTTGAGACACTGCGGTAGGTTGGACGAGAAGATACCGTGCAGCTTCCTGAACGCTGCCCAGCCGAGTCGGATTCGACGATTGATCTCTTTCTCGAAGTTAGATCTACCCAACTGGACCGTCTGTCCCAGGTAGACGTAGTCGTCCACAACTTCGAGTGTAGAGTCTCCGATCTTGATAGGAGTGGGAGCTACATGGATGTTTACCATGACTTTGGTTTTGTCCATGTTCATTTTGAGTCCCACTCTTTCGGAAGCCCTACTGAGATCGCCGAGCATTGTACTGAGCTCCTCCGTAGTCTCAGCCATGACTACTATGTCGTCGGCAAACCGAAGGTGAGTGATGTACTCGCCGTTGATATTGATGCCTCGCCCTCTCCATTCCAGAACCTTGAAGACATCCTCCAATGCGGCCGTGAACAGTTTCGGAGAGATAACGTCTCCCTGTCTCACACCCCGCTGTAAAAGGATAGGTTTCGAGGTCTGATCCTGGAGTCGGACTGACATGGTGGCGTTTTTGTACAAACATTTCAGCACTTCGATGTACCGATAGTCAATCTGGCACCGTTGGAGAGACTGCAGTACAGCCCAAGTCTCGATCGAATCGAAGGCTTTCTCGTAATCCACAAACGCTAAGCAGAGAGGCAGGTTATACTCCTCAGTCTTCTGTATAACCTGCCGTAGCGTATGTATGTGGTCTACGGTGCTAAAGCCTTTTCGGAATCCGGCTTGTTCAGGAGGCTGGAAGTCGTCGAACCTGCGTGCGAGACGATTCGTGATGACTCTGGAAAACAACTTGTAGACATGGCTCAGAAGTGAGATGGGCCTGTAGTTCTTAAGGAGGGCATTGTCGCCCTTCTTAAAGAAAAGTACCACCACACCTCTGCCCCATGCCTGTGGCGTTTTGCCCTCGAGTATGACGGAATTAAATAGCTTCTGAAGGGCCTTAAGGACCGGTTTTCCACCCGCCTTCAGAAGTTCGGCCGTAATTCCGTCCTCACCCGGCGCCTTATTGTGTTTAAGTTGTTTCAGAGCCACCCTAATCTCGTACAGGCTGACGTCCGGGATATCTTCGGTATAGTGTCGGGTCAATCTAGCTCTTGGATCATTCGCTAGATTTGTCGTGGGTTTAGAGATAGACGTGTATAACTGTCCATAGAATGCCTCGATCTCTCCCAGGAGCTCCGATTTAGCGGATATGACTCTGCCATCGTCGGTCTTCAGTTTCGTGAGTTGGCTCTGCCCAATAGACAGATCCCTCGCAAAAACTTTGGAGCCCTTATTCCGCTCTATCGCGTCCTTAACCCTTTCGGAATTAAAGTGGCGAAGATCGCGTTTTAAGGACTTCGAAATCTGTCTATTGAGCTGACGGTATCTGCACAAATCGTCTGAAGACTGCAGAATCATCTCACGCCTCTTCTTCATGAGCTCGAGAGTCGGATCCGAGAGCTTCTTGTTCTTATTTGTACGGTGGGTCTTGAAAAACTTAGACCCGACCGTATGGACAGTTTCCACGAACCCATCGTTACATTCGTCCACGGAGCTACCTAGGCACTCGAAACGATTGTGGAGTTCGAGCTGAAAGCTCTCGGGGTTTTGGAGCTGGATTTGTGCTGGACGGAGCGTAGACTTCACCAGTCGAGACCTTTCAAGCTTGATGTTGATATTCAATGTGCCTCTCACCATGCGGTGATCACTACCAGTTTTCACTGCATTGATCACAGAGACATCATTGAATATTTGCTTCTTCGTCGACAAGATGAAGTCAATCTCATTTTTAGTTGCACCATCGGGGCTTTGCCAGGTCCACCTCCTATGCTCACGCTTTTTGAAGAAAGAGTTCATCATGTAGAGGCCCTCCTTCTCCATAAAGCTAGCCAGTAGGTGTCCCCGGTGGTTCCGCCGTCCAAATCCAAATTGCCCCACTCGCAGCTCATCACCGTCTCGTTTGCCCAGTTTAGCGTTGAAGTCCCCCATGACCACGGTGAAGTGAGTCTTATAACCATGTATGGCTCTGGATATATCCTCATACATGGTCTCTACTTCGTCGTCGGAGTGTGTCGAGGTTGGGGCATATACCTGTATGACCTTCAGCGAATATCTTGCCGATATTCTGAGTATAAGGTAAGCCACCCTGGTCGACACACTCTCGATCCTCACCACATTGTTCACAAGGGACCTGTGGACGAAAAACCCGACACCACCCTGGGACTGCTGGTCGCCCTCCCGGAAATAGAGCAGGTTACCGGATTTGAGAATTATCGTGTCCTCCCCCTGTCTTCGGACTTCGGATAATCCCACAATACTCCATCGTACCCCGCTCAACTCTTCCTCAAGTTCGGTGATCTTCTCGTCGGTCCGCAGTGTACGCGTGTTGTATGTTGCCAGGTCGAGTCGTTGTAAGGGGTAGCCTAGCCTCCTCCGGAGATTCTTCGCACCCCTTGCCTCGCCGTAGCCTTGACCGCTACCGTAGTCAAGGTTAGACGGGCTGCCGGGTACTAGGGGCCGTTTTGTTTTGCGTGTCTGCATTGTTGGGGGGTTTTTGCCATAATCGCCACGCTTGGCATGCGGGTTGGCGATCGCAGTGTAGATGTTGAAATGCACAGAAAATGCTGCTGCCCATTTTCTGGTGTGTCCCTTAGTCGCCTCTTACGACACCCACGGGAAGAGATGGGATGGTGTAAATTCTTCGGTTCCAGACACCATACGGAACAGGTACATTTCTAAATTGTGTGGAATTATATGGCCCTGTGTGATTAAATATGCCGCGATGTAACGAGGCCTAAGTGTGTTGTGTAATTAATACGTGGAAAGAATTTCAATTGTGGTTGGTTTTATGTCATAATAGATTACGGTAGATGCTTCAGAGAGAAAGATGGCGGTCATGGGGTTAAAGACGTCGCGTCGTTGTGTTTATGTCAGAGAATATAGTCATGATAAAACATGGTATTTAACTTTTAACTTAATTAAACTTTGCGGAACGAAAGTTATGAGTAAGAAATAAAATCGAATAGTTTTCACTATCTGACAAACTGTTGTATATTTTATACTTTTTTATAAATTAAAAACTTTTCCTTAAATTCATAAAACCTTAATCATAAACAAAAACATGACTGGCCTTCCAGAAAAAAACTATACGCAATCTAAAAAACAAACATTTTCGAACACGTATTCCAAATTCAAATACGCGAAAAAAATTACACGTGTGTGATTTGTAAATCGAGTTATTTTGAATTCACGCTTCTACCTCAATTATCGACTTTGAATAAATTAGATCTAAGTCTATTTTTAAATGACCTTTTGTAAAGGAAAGGTTCTAAAAAAGAACCTTTTGTTTGTAATGTAATTTGAACTTTGTTTTCTAACGCATAGTTCACACAGTTAGTTGTACCAAAAGATACTGATTCCGGATTTAAATATAACAACTGATGAATCTAAAAATATGACGGTGTTTACGACGGAGAGCGTAATGAGCAATTTGATAGCTCAGGATCATTTTATCGGCAATGTAATCGAGTTTAATGAGGCAATCATTGTGCGAGCATGTAGCTGCTATAAATATATATACACACCCTATAGGCGGTCCCTGTAGGGTGTGGGAAGAGAAAAGTGTGCCGATATATTTTTGCAACGTAAGTAAAACTTATGTCGGATCATGTTTTGAAGTTTTGCGTTTACAAGTTTTTGATGTATGATCGTGACTGGTGACCTCTTTCGTAATTTACAGATATGTTTAAGTTTGTAAGATCAGTTCGCACTTCTAAATAAAATAATAGCTTCATTTATCAATTTTGTTAAGGAGAAGCGGTGTGTTCGAAGAGATTACAATGGTGATATTCCATGAAACGGGTTCTATAGGAAGTAGACTTTCTAAAATCGTTAATTTGAGCTTACCTTACATTACCTTTTTGCTTTTAGAATCAGTGGCGTTCTAAGAGGATTGGAGTTCTAAGTTTGAATTCAAACCTATACTTCTAATAATTATATTGGGGTAATATTTCTAGGTTAGTATGTGTGGTTCTTTATGTGCAGCTGTACACTGTATATAGGTCCTTCCCTTTAACCGTTTAGTTTAGATCGATAAATTGATCAATTCTAAACCTTGTGGTAGTGTCTCAGTTCGAAAGTCCTGAGCTTGATAACTCTTTTTAAAATAAACCATCGATCAATTGCATCCGTTTCTCTAAGAGCGGTTAAGGAATTCAATTCGCATCGTTTCTTTGTAATGCATTATCATTATTGGACACGTTCTGCCGTTCTATCACTGCCTCAGCGTCAACCAGTAAAATTGTCACGCGCACGAAACGGACGAACGGACAGGAAATTTGTCAGAGCGTCCGTTTGTTTGTATGTTGTACAGCTTTGACAGGCGGTCTCAAAAGGGGTTTTGTGGTAAGAGAAATCGTCAACGACCCAAAGCTTGAGAAGTTATGCTCAAGCTTTAGGTTTTAAGAGCACTAGAGGAGTGTCAGGCTTCTACTGAGTGTTTCTCTAAGAGTGGTTAAGGAATTCAATTTGTATCCGTTTCTTTGTATGCATTATCATTATTGGATCAGCCAGTAAAATTGTCACGTCCACAAAACAACAGGAGTTTAGTCACAGTGTCAGTTTGTATGTCCGCCCTGTTTGGACAACCGGCCGCGTAAGAGGTTTATTTTGGAGAGGGAAATCATCAAATAACTTTCAAGCTTTGGGTCCCGAGAGCCCGAGAGGGAGACTTAGACGTCCACCAAATTTGACCCACCGGTGTTGCTTCAACCGTGTTAACTCTTTCGGATAATACCGTAGCAGGCATCGGTCTCGGCACATGTCAAGTTAATATTTCTCACACGATTAGGGGTAAATAAGTGATTATTATGATCAGTAAAACCGCTTGGAAAACCTCTTGATTTATTTTTTTATTGTTATTGATAGGTACTCGCACTAGACCACTATCTCACTTGAAGGTAGGTAAGCGATGGTGAGATGGCCTCCGCCTATTTCCAGCATCGGAGCTGTCGACTGAAATGGTAGTGTGTAGAACCTCGATGAAGATCATTATGATCCTCATCCTGCAGGCTTACTCTTGAGTTCAATCCCAATCGATCGACATTGGGATTGGATTGTGACATTTCGTACTAAACGATTTAGCGCACGCCAAAGTATTGGGCATGTGTGCGCTCGCGTTCCCAATTTCACTATGGTCACGCAAGTTTAAACTAATTTGGCGCTAGCATTGAACTCCAGAGTACAATATGTCACAATCCCAAAGTCGACCGATCGGAATTGAACTCCAGAGTAAGCCTGCAGGTTTATTCTACCCACGCGATTTTTTTTTGTTTTTAAAATAAGTGACAAGTTTCACTTACAGCCACTTATGGTATGCATCATCCACATTGGACACGTCCTGTCCATCTATCACTGTCACATGGGCCAGGAAAATAGTCATGTCCACGAAACGACAGTGATTTGTCATAGGGACAGTTTTTTGATATGTCGTGTGATTGGACACGAGTAATTCGGAGAAACTGCTGGAAATATGCGTATGTATGGTCTGTTTTTTAAACCCTGAGACTAAAATGACATTACAACATAAAAGAATTGGCATCATTCCTATAGTAAATTTGACATTAGCTGTGTCAATTCAGTCTCCGGGTTTAAAAAACAGATCATAGATGTTTTATATGACTTGGCAGTTTTTTTGAGGAGGTTAATAGTCAAGTAATATGTTGCTCTACCTAGCGCGGAAGACTTCTCCTACTTGACAAAGAGTGGAGCGAGATGGATAGTCAGGCTTTTACTGACTAAAATCTGACTATGTTAGACTATCAGTTAAGTTGCCCTTAGCGTTCTAGGGTCTCAGTAACTTTTTCGAACTTTTACGGAACCTCCGCGTAGACGTGGGTTTGCGGTTGACGAGCAAGGGGTAGCTTGCCATCCCGTCTACCTGTGATAATGATAATTGAAAATCAAAAATCTTATGTATAAACTGACAACGAAAGGTCACGTAATCAATCTTGAAAACTGTAGAATTTCGACGATCATTAACGTTGACAGAAACGCTGACTGGTACTTAATTTAGAAAAACTGCTGGAAAAATCTTTCGCTTCAATAGTATTTTTGCCTACATAAGAAATTTTCTTGAACGTATCTCTAATATTTAATTCATAGGGACACTTCTCGTGTCTGTCGCGGGTCTTGAGTTTTACCTCGACCTGAAGTTCATCATCATCATCGCAGTCGAATGACGTCCACTGCCGGACATAGGCCTCCCCCAAGCGTCGCCACAGCGACCGGTCCTGTGCGTCTCGCATCCATCGGGTCCCCTAGATCCTCGCCAGGTCGTCGGTCCACCTTGCGGGAGGCCTTCCAACGCTGCGTCTTCCGATACGTGGCCGCAACTCTAGAACCTTCCTTCCCCACCGACCATCTGTTCTACGAGCAATGTGCCCTGCGCACTGCCACTTTAGTTTGGCAACCTGAAGTTAAGCAATGAAATACAAACATGGCAATATCACAGCCTTTTCGACACATTAATTGCAGTTGTCAGTGATAAGGAGGATTTTTTAGACGTACTCGTAAGTATTTTTCATCATAAATACCTGCACACATATCTATAAAAAAAAATCGTCTACAGGTATGTGCATGTAAACAAAGAAACGGCATTCAAAGTTTATCAAATGACAAACTAAAAAAAATGAAACAGGAAGATGACTTTAAACGCTGAAAATAAATGATATTCATTTTCATCGTTAAATTTTTTTGACATTAGAAACATGTTTTTCGTAAAACACCTACATCAAAAATCGCCATTTTTCACACAAGTTTAAAATGGCCTTGATAAATTCAACGAATATATATAATAGGTTTACCTGCCTACCACTTTAGCGACAGTACACTAATAGCACCATGCGCAACAAAATTCCCGTGAAGAAAATACATAAATTAATATAAAATACAATATTGCATTTCTTTAAATATCGCACAGTTAAGTTTTTTAATAAGTGTATATTTCTCTGCATAAAATAGCAGTAGGTATACCCGTATAATATCTAGTAAGATGCGTTCTATTAAATTAAACGTAACTAAACAACTCTCTTAAAAACAGAAACTAAGTAACAACAAAAACTTTTCTTCCTCATTGACGCTAAGGAAACCTTAATTGCAACGAACCAGCGCAGCGTTTAAAAACCATAAAAGTACACTATGGTCCGGTACTGCGGGCAGAGAGGACTCCGCAAACATTCACTGCACAGACCTAAACAAATGTGGGTTCTTTCATTGCAAATAATAAACTGGTCTGTAAAACATTTTCCATTTTTCTTCTGCACTGGTAAAACTGTAAAATGAAAGCATTAAAAATGTAGGAAAGTGTTGCAGTTTATTACATTTCCCTCTGTTGGAGAAACTTGGCTGAAGAGGGTATTACTTTAGTAGAAGACTTAGGATACCTCGTAAATACTGGCTAGTTATAGTTTGTCAATTCTTCGGGCTATGTCCCGAAGAATTGCCAAACTTAAGTGGTAGAGGGCAGGGTACATTACTCGCAGATAGAAGGTCGTTGCGGCCTAAAGGTTCTGGATTGGCAATCACGTAGCAGAAGACGCAGCGTTGTAAGGACTCCCACTAGGTGGACCGCCGAATCAGTGAGGGTAGCGAGAATCAATAGATGCGAGACGCACAGAACCGACACTTGGGGAAAGCCTCTGTCCAATAGTGGACGTCTTTCGACTGAAATAATAATGATGCAGATGGATGTACTAGTTTTACAGTACCTATTTAAAGTGCATATTACATAATCAACCTAATAATGTTCCTACTACTTGGACTCAGGCCTTCTCTCAAGAACAGGGAAGTTTCGCAATCCACGAGAGGGAGAAGTTATTTGATGATTATCTCCCTCATAAAAACGAATGTCACTTAATCTGTCTCATTTTTTTTTCATTGTGTAAAAAAGTTGTTTTACTTAAAACCCCAGGTACTCAATTTCATAGATTTGAAGTGGAATTCCTCCACACACATACAAGTAACATCACAAACAAGTTACAAACAAAAAATCTTGTATTTTTCTTTTAAAAAATCCTCTTACAAACTAAATTATTTCCAAGTAAAAGTGTTTGCTTCCCCTCGAAGCTGGAATATTGTTTGTTTTCTTTAATATTCTTTAATAAATGCTTTCTTCGCTCTCCTTAATGAATTTATAGCAAGTAATTTGAGGCGAAGCCGGTTTGAGTCCGGGCCCAGGACTTTAGCAAATTGCAGCATAATGTTCCGGGGGAAATGAGGCTGTTATAAACACAAACTATGAACTTTATGGAAGGGGTGAACTAAGTTTAAATGGTTTTATTTGTTGCGTTGCGGTTTTAATTATAAGTTTTTTAAATAAATTGCTAGTGTTTAGCAATTCTGTTGTTTATGAGAAGTGAATTTTAATTTATTCTAACTAAATCAGTGTTGTAAAGACGTAGATTTTTGTTTTGATTGTTTGTTAATAGAGAAGTGTTGACCAGAGGCGACGAGCGCTTAACGCGATCCATTTTACTACCCAAACTGAACTGTTAAAGGGTACGACTAACATTTTAGCACGTCATGGTTAGATCTCTGATAACTAAATTCCTCATCGGCGTTGAAACTGAATATTGCTCGATAAAAACCTACCTAAATCTAGCCACACAGACAGGCCCTGTGCGTCTCGCATCCATCGTATTCCCGCGACCCTCACCAGGTCGTCGGTCTACCTTGTAAAAGACCTTCCAGTCCTGTTCCGTCTTCCGTTACGCGGTTGCCACTCCGAACCTTTCGGATCCGTCGTCCATCTTTTCTGCGAGCAATATACCTTGCCCGCAGCCATATTTTTTTTCAAGTGTATAATCATCAGAATGACTTCTGGGTGGAGCGGGAGGTCGTACTGACTAAACCCTACCCAGTTCCTTCGTTGCCTTCGGACACGGTGAGCAATTCTGTGGGTTTAAATCATCTTATTTAGATTTCTGTTGTTTAAATATACTAAAAGAGAGAAAAACAGAGAAAAGATTTTTCTTTATGGAATATATTTTTTTTAATGAATGACACCGATTTGAAAATTCACTAACCAGTTGAATGCTACTCTTTACTCGGTGACATAGGCATATAATTATGTTGTCTTCTAACAAGCGGATGTGGATAAAGTTAACTTGTGTTTGTATTTTAGACATCCCTTTCATCTGATTTCCTAGTACCGTTTGCGGCATTCTCAGCTCAATTTCTGAGAAATCGTAATACTATAGGACACACAAATGAATAGGTACTCGTATGTCTCGTACGTAGATTATATATGACGAGTTCTACTAAAGACCTTAATCAACAACAATGTAAATACGAGGTTTCTTGCCATCTTCTTTATTTTTGTGTCTTATTTATTTGTTTAGAATCTTCTACAAAGGATAAAATAAGTAGTAGAATAAAATCAAATACTAGCGGATTGATTTTAAAAGTTCTTCCAGTAGAATGTTTTACAATTATATACAAACTCAAACATTATAAAATGGAATTTGTAGTTTAATGCTAAAGAACAATCAATGAATTTTATTAATTTCAAAACCTTTGAGAAGTCAATAACGCCTAACGTTATGTACGTGACCGTTTCCCGACTCTGTATCCTAAAGTTAACAATTCACATAAAAACCCATAAGTCATAAACTCATAACTCACTATCTTCATCAAGCAAACACGAGTAAACAAGCTAGTGTTATTATGCAAATCCTTATTGCCAAGTTCCCGCACGATTTGACATGGAAATTAAATGGGTCACTAGCATCAATCTATCATAAACTCCTCGGCAATATCTTGTCAAAGACGTAACGTAGTATTAACACTAGAACGACCAGAGTGGTCAAATGACCTCAATCAAGTTTTTGATCATTCATATTATTAAAACCATTGCATTGTAGTCATTGTCGTTTTATGACTTTTAATGTTTCGTCATTGTTTACGTTATTTTAATATGTCTATACCGATAGCAAGATAAATATTTATTAAAAATGATTACCTACCTAGAAAGACCGGAGTGGTCATTTGACCACTTGTAACAAACCAGACAATTTTGGGATCAAATTTTGGCTCAGTGTTGATGTTGATTCAAAGTATTTGTGTTATGGTTTCCCACATTTAGGAAAAGATGAAAGCCGCCCACAAAATCGAAGTTTATGTGAGATTATTGTATTGCGGTCGATAGATCCATGTTTGAATACTGGTCGAAATGTAACAACTGAATTTTTTTTCACCAGTCAAAGTTTAGCTAAAAAACTAATTGAAAACCGTACATCAATTGTTGGTACGGTAAGGAAAACACGACAAAATTTTAGAGCTACTGTAAAAACTGCATCTATTTTTTGATGAAACACGTATTCACAATCCTAAACGCATTTACAATGTATGAAGGTAAACTTTCAAAGTTAGTTATGATTCTAAGTTCACTTCACTCTAATGTAAGTACCTATTTGTTGACACAAAAAAAAGCAAGAAGAAGCCGAACACTGTAAAGTATTACAATTTTACGAAATTTTAAGATTTTCTTGTAGACATTATTGATCAAATGGCCAAGAATAATAGTGTCAAAGCATCTTCTCGTCTTTGATCTATATAAGTTTTTTTTTATATTTTGGATTTGGCCGCAATTCATTCCAGGAGTTTGTATTTTACATAACTATCCAAGAAAAAAAATTATAGGATAAAGTTTATTCTTGACTTGGCAAGAGAATTAGTCGGCCAAAGGATTCACCCCTATTGACACCATCCACTTCACAGCCGAATAACGGTATGCCCCCAGAGCTTGGAGAAGAACGTAGCAGAAAGAGAAGATGGATATTCGTGCATATGTGCAACAAAACCAATAATTCTTGTAACACTTGCAAAACCCTTTGCGTGTTTCTTGTTATGTCAATGAGGATATCAAATATCAATAGTGTGCTTGATATTTTGGTTTTCATCACTTAATTACATTTTTTTAAAGTTCTATTATTTAGTATTAAATATACCAAAGTAATAGAATAAAAATTTAAAACTATAACACACGAATAAAACATAATATCCTTTGAATGAGTCATTTGATCCCACTTGGTCTTTATAGGTAGTTCAAAATTTCGGTCTTTCTAGTGTTAAAGCCCCTTTGAGCATTGCATACTGCATACGCAACTTGGAAGCATGTAGTATCAATCCTACTCTTATTAAGTAGTATATCTACACTAATATAATAAAGAGGTAAAGTTTGTTTGTTTGAGGTAATCTGTGAAAGTACTGGACCGATTGCTAAAAAATTTTCACCAATAGAAAGCTGCTGTATTCCTGAGTGACTTAGGTTATATTTTATGTACGCGGGCGAAGCTGCGGACTGAAGCTATTCTAGTATACTATATAGTACCTACTCGTAATACTAACAGTTTGCTAGTGACTTCGTTCGCTTGAAAGTTTTTTATAAAAACCTTAACACCTTTTAAACTGTATTTTAAGGCTAGTTTTGAAAAACTAATAATGACAGTATTTATTATTCGTTTTGATTTGAAATT
Organism: Mythimna separata; assembly: GCA_030763345.1. Taxonomy (NCBI): domain Eukaryota; kingdom Metazoa; phylum Arthropoda; class Insecta; order Lepidoptera; family Noctuidae; genus Mythimna; species Mythimna separata. The sequence goes on along the minus strand of CM061173.1, from coordinate 4,136,010 downwards.
GTTTACAAATTTAAAAGTCTATAAATCCAATAACTAGGAATTCACCATACAATCTTTTAAACTTACTAACATTTTTATATTGGTGGTAATTCTTAAAACAATTAGGGCCTATTTCACCACCTATGATTAAGTTGCCAATATTTTACTTGGCAGATAATTTCATACAAATTCTGTTCCATTTTTGAATTTATTCGGGAAGTAGTGGCTACTCGGACATTGTGAAACTGGCCCTTAACCTATCACATACCCGCAAAACGAGACACAATAGTAAAACAATAACAGCGCGGTCTTTTATTTTTTTATTTCATTTACTTAGACTGCCATTTGTGTAAAATTTTAAGTATAAAGAAAGACACACGGAATGTGATTTAGTATACAAACTAAATTCCCTTTCTTTTTGTTGAATTACCAAAAACCCCTTAGTGCTCGCCTACGTAATAAAAGAAGACCTTGCGCAAAATTTCATGTACTTAGTCCTAGTAGTTTCAGCTGTGCGTTGATATGGCTTTCAGTTATACGTTCATAATAATAATGTTAGTTAGTCAGTTTCTCCTCTTATATGTACATAGAAGATGTAAGATATGTATATGCATATTAAGTACCTATATGAGGTAAAGTTAGTGCCGAGTTACAGTACAATAATGGCGTTAAAACACTACTAAGTACGTACTTAACTGGAGCTAAGTAACAGTACTTATGTCATAAAAATATCTCGGGTAAAACTACTTATGTTGTAAACATAGTGGGTTTAAACATGGTGGTGGATATAAGGGTAGAAAATAGTAAGAAACGCTAGATGGTTTTTCTTTTACAAGTGGGAAATTTTCTAAAGACTTCTCTTGCTCTAGGGTAGAGTGGAAGGGCGGGTCTGACTTTTACTGATTAAAACCACACATTTGTGTTCCTTGAGTTCCTGTACTCCTCCGATTTTTCTCCGAAATATTCATGAAATTTTTTGTTTGAAAATATTTGGCATGACCGAAGAGTAGGACAGACTGGTTACCTATAGTATATTTTTTACCCGCAGTCCTAGAACGCAAGGAGCAATTGAAGAACACCAGTGTGGTTTTGGTCAATAAAAACCTGACACTGATTCTTCTTCTTCTTCCTGCCCTTATCCCATATTACTTGGGGTCGGTGCAACATGTTTTTTTCTTCCATTCTGTCCTGTCACCCGTTATAACATCACTGCCTGCCTTTTCTTTCATATCACTCTTCACACAGTCCATCTATCGTTTCTTTGGCCTCCCTCTTCCTCTCCATCCGTCCACATATAAATTCATAACTCTTTTAGTAACATTCCAACCTCAAAAAAACCCTCCTACTACTCATCCCCCATATTTTTATAAATAATTATATAGCTAAGCAACGTTTATCGGGTCAACTACCATTAATGTCTGTTTTTTAAACCCGGAGACTAAATTGACAGAAGTAATGTCAAATTTACTATAGGAATGTCATTTTAGTCTCCGGGTTTAAAAAACAGACGATAGTACGTATTTATTTTACGCCAAGCCTCTATTGTGTGACCTGGAACATAGCAGCGTCCAAACGACACGGTGTTTACTACGCGTCTGTAAGTCCGTCTGTTCTGCCTCAGTTTGAGAGTTGCCAGGAATATCCGCTGTTTACAACACCAGCTTTTAAATCCGATACTAAAACGATTGATGAAATGATCTATAGTGAAAGGAAACTGGAGGAAAACCCATTGTTTATTTCTGTTTCGAAATAAATTCGGCTTTCTAGGGAACTGTGTGTAGAGTTTTTGGTGATTGGAAAGGTTTTTGATAATCGCAGTTTTTCGAAATATCAATAGTATGAGTGGCCTGTCGGTGTAGAAGTTTGTGACCCTGACTGCTATTCCGGTCGTGGGTCAGATTCCCAACGAAGACAAATGTTTGTGAGATGAGCACGATTATTTAATTTTGCTCTATATCTCGCTTATTTGGTGAAATTTCTATTTTTATTTTGTGTCTCAGCTCAGCAATTAATGTATTTAGAAATACCTCTGTAAGTATGTTCATCAATGTTCTAGTACTCATACCAACTCATCCTACGAGCTCTGTTCATTTTTTGGCTAGATTGATTTTTGAGGAATTCTATCATTATTAATTGGAAAGATATGTGAGCATCGTAGCATTTTACAATATCAAAAACAATCTTAGGAAGCCTGTCCATATATTTTCTCGGTCAAGATTATCCTTAAAGGATGAACATACCCCCAAAGCAAGCCTAAGCTGTACCAAAATAATGTCTTCCATATATCAGCAGCTCGCGCCGTCGCTTGCCCGACAGTGGGAGATAAGCCTAAAATATTGAAAGAAATAAAAAATATTATTCAAAAACACGCACGTAAATAAGTCATAGTCACGGGGACTTTAACAAATCATATCAAATGTATAAAATTCTCGTGTCACAGTGTTTGTAACAATACGACCGAAACCGTGTGATCAATTTTTTATAATATTTTGTGTTTATATTCAGTAAGTCTGAGAATAGGACGTAAACTATTTTTCCCTTCTATCCCAAAAAAAATTTTGGCAATACAACGTTTGCCGAATTATTTATTTTATTAACATATTTATTAAAAGTACCACAAATTTCAAATTGAACCTTTATTTATTTATTTTACGTGTCCATTTTGGATCCGGATCAGTAGATTTGGAAAAAAATGCTGTGACATTGCCGGCCAGGCAGACCGCTGCAGCTAAAAGTAATCTTTTAAAGGGCCGTTTTTCCATTCGAAATGTATAGAGACCTAAAAATATGGAAAATATTCCCGGGTAATTAGCAAAACGGGTAAAAGTAAAAGCTATTATATTGTATGAAATTTTGATATGAAGTCAAGAACAGGATATCGGGGTCGGGTCGGAGTTATGTCGGGCTAGCTCGTATACAAATAAAAATGTTGTCGATAACTAGGTAAATAGTTCAAATATACGCATAACACAGTTATCGTGTCCAGAAATTGTAATAGCGTCATTTTCGCCATTTCCTAACTAAATGCCTAATTTAATACTTTTGGTGAAGTACCCAATTCCAGCAGTAAGTTTATTTTTTTACAATATTTTGTACTAAACAAGATATTTCTAAAAACCGAATCAAAGATTGGCTTTGTTTTTTGTTAGCTTAGAAGTTTGATTTTTTCACAGCTTCAAGGGACCGCAGACTTGAGTAGGTATATGGTTTTAATTAGGTACAACTCGATACCTCACGCGTTCTCAAATTAAAAGTTCTTGAAAGACATACGGACACCAAAGTGATCCTATACGGATTCCGTTTTTTCTTTTTCTAGGAAATAGGTTTAGTACCTAATTTGTCCGTTTTTCCTACGTCCGTATTTTCTTTAGAAAACCAATAAGAATGCCTACGGACGAAAATTACATAGTTCGTCCACACAGAAAACCTGTTTCCCTTCATTACGTACGTGAACTGAAACCGTAGCGTATATTGGACGTTACATCGGCGTCTTGAAGCGGGTGAGATGAGTTGTTGATCTCTAGGCGATGGGTGAAGTTGATCGATTGCTTCGCTACAGTCATGTGGAATAATTGTTTATTGGGATTCGGTTACGATGCTTTATCTTAACGGCGATTATAAGGAATGTGGAAGTTGTATGGTGCACAAATACAGGTGCATTCTGTGTCCCTTTTGGGCCTAACACGCGCACAAGCCCCTATGGTGCACATTTTTTTTTATATACCTACTACTATAACATAAGCTAGTGCTTGACAGCGATCCCACCTGATGGTAAGCACTGAAGCAATTGTTGATGGTTAGGTGCACTAGTTTATTAAGGGCTTATTCACTATAGCGTTTGATTTCTAAGATACCGTCATGTGGAATAATTGTTTATTGGGATTCGGATACGATGGCCTATCTTGAAGGTGTTTATGACGAATTTAGGAGTTAGTATGATGCGTAAGATTGTGTGTAAACACAGGGGCATTCTCTGCCCCTTTTGGGCCTAACACACGGACATACTTCACCACAGTTTTGTCGCAAGTCGGTTTGTACACGAAACACTGTGCGTGTGGTTGGTAATATTATACTGTATGACAGTTTTCACACGACGGTGACGTTCCTGTAAACATTTAGGTACTTTCTTTATTCTGAAAATCCATGTGATTCGAGAGTTGAACTACATAATTATGTTGATAGGTAAGTGTTTCACTTGACCCGTTTCATAGGTACTTGACCAGTTTTTTACGATAATAATATTTTTTGAATTTCGGATTAAAGAATTTGAATATTTTGGATTGCAATGTGATCAGATTACGAACAATTAAATAATTAAAACGACGTGCCCGAAGTTTGATTTCTTGTTACCCGCTAGTTTCTACATCACGTACTCATCGTTTATTCAAAACTCTATCGACAACACATAAAAGCGATAAACTTCCAGAAAGATTTCTGTGTTTCTCCGAATTGATGACATTACCATAAAATCCAAGTTTCCCTAACTTATCTTCAGATCACTGTAGTAAGCTCGTAAAAACTTTCTTCTTATATGTGTTTGAAGTGAAGGGGACATTTTAATAATTGTATTTATTGGGCATAAATATATTATGACAAGTAGATCGAGGGTGATGTTGTGTGTTAAGTGGACTACAGGAGTTAATCACGAGTTTTATAATGCGCAATAGTAGGTATATGATCCACTGCAGTACCTGCTATGTAGTTGTCTGGCATTATGCTGAACTGGGTGCTAAACCGGGCCTTGAGAGTCTTAAGACGCACATATTGTTGTTTTAATTTTTTATTTCAATTTCTATAATACTTGTTTATTTATTGTGTGTGTCTGTGTTCTAAATTAACTTGTTTTCTTTCCGCGTTTATCCTTCAGGATAAGTGCTAGATAGGTAGTTGTGTTCAAAACATAATACTGCTAAGTTACCTAGTAGAAAAAATCTCGACACTGTCTGTAAAAAATAATTGTTTCGATTAAAAAGCGGACTAATAAACACGAAATCATTCTGATTGATTATTCTATACCAACGTTTTACCGTTATAGTGTTTTGATTTTATAAACTAATCTACAGATTTTTAGTAAAAATAATTATGTCTTTACTCATCTTTTTCTTCTGTATGCAATCTGAGAGTGCCCACGCTTTAGGTGCTAAAGTCCTCTTAAGATGATATCGACTGTCTTTAATGAAAGAAAGATTAATAAATTAAGTGCTTTATAGATAAACGTCGCCACACAACATTCACTAACCAACACATTATCTTTTCACACATCCAGCCGACAGCCGTTTTAATAAGTTTTCTACGAAAAACATTTTATAATAACAAGTTTTTATAGCGCGATATAAGAAATCAAATATGATTAGGTTATCTTGTTATCCACATAGTCCTTATGACGGGTCATTGTACATTCGACACACATTCCATTCCCCATTGTTAAAAATATGTGTAAACTCGCCACAAATTTATTTTTTCTTAATAAAATATTTTGGAGTATTGTAAACTCGTCACACGTGTTTTCTACGTACGGATAGCAGAGAAATCAAACACAAGAATAAAAAAGATAAACATGTATTTTTTTAAATTATAGATAAATCTTTATAAAATCACTATTATTACAGTTTTAATTGCAGTATCTAATTCATAGCTAAATATACATTACTACTTGCTGATTTACCGCTAACATACTAATATTTCTCTTATGATTTTTTCAAATTACAAAACTATTATTATTAATTCAATTTAAATCTAATTAAAAAAACCGTTTTATAATGTTAAAATAATATTACACATAAATGTAAACAATCATTGAGAAGTAAAAAATTAAGAGTATAAAAGAAGGATGGCCGGGCGGTCGCCTCCTTCTGCAAAGCAGTAATGCTAGCGAAGGAGGCTGCCGACTGCGAACGCGTGAGGGAGCGGCCCTCACGCCGCCGCCGCCGAGATCCCGATCCCTATTTCCGACCACCGTAGGCGCGGGCTCGCGGACAGCGAGCCCTGGGTAGCTTGCCGTCCGCCAGTCTGATAATAACCTGGACCGAGCCTAGTCGCAAACAGCGCGTTCTGTTCCACGCGCGCCTCAAGGAGATGTCAGCAAACTGTAGGGACCCGGTAGGGTCGAGGCCTCTGGGGAACACGGAAAATCCGAAAGGTGCTTGCCATGTCCCCCAGATCGAAGGCAACGAAGGAACGGGGTGGGGTTTAGTCAGTAAGAGTCTGACATGCCCTCCCGCTCCGCCCAAGAGCAGGAAAAGTCATTCTGATGATTCCCCTTCACTTTACTTCACAAATGTTATAAAAAAAATGAAATTAATTACTTTAAACTTATTATATAAACTTTTCTTTTGATATATTTCTTTATTTATTTTATTTTATTTGGTTAACAAAATGACTCATTTGGTTTTGAAGACTTTGTTTCATAATAAAATTATGTAAAAGCTAGAAATTTACTTGCTAACGCTACTTTCCTTAAAAAATGCATGAAATTAAAATGTGTGCCGAGTTTACAACAAGTTTTATTAATAAATAATATTTTTTTGTGGTTGTGACGAGTTAACAATGGATGTATGGGAATTTTCAAAAGTGTGGCGAGTCGACAATGTGACGAATGTACAATGACCCCTTATGACCACTATCCGACCCCAATATCAGACCTGCTTTTTTTATTTTTAGGTGGGAAATCATACTGCTCTAAGGCGGAGTGGAAGGGTGTGTTAGACTTTAACTGACTAAAACCCGGACCTATTTATTTATTTATTTCTTCATGCAATACAATGTGCAAGGGCCGACTAAATTAATCAGTAAAGTCCTCACGCCGATTTTGATTTTTAACCCTGACTTCCCGATTTAGTAATGCTAGTGAAGAAGGCGACGGACTTCCGTTCCCTTACGCGTGCAGTCGCCTCCTTCGCTTACATGACTGCTTCCCAAAAGAAGGCAATTGCCTGCCATTCCTCCTCAATCAAACCAGTTTCATGACACCATATTAATGTGTAGTTACCCAAGTTACATAGTAGGTATAACAAATTTCATCACGATCACTTAGGATTAACAGTTTTAAAGACCATTTCCAAGATTTATTCTAAACAAACATAAGTACAACAATCATTGCAATTTAAAAGAAACCTTATAAAAATAACTCTTCATCAATTCATTGTAATTGCTCTCAAAACGTAATTCGCCGACATCTGGAATGCACAGCCACGTCCCTTTATAACATCACATGGTAACCCCACTTCACTATCCATTGCTCTATTTGTACCCGCAACCGATTAAAACGCTCTTACAAAATCATCAATGGAGGTTGAAACTACGCATTACGGCGCCCGAAACTTCCCCTACAGTTTGAAGGGGTGCTATCGACCGAGACGGCCTCCCCCGACCCTAAGGGAACAAACTAACTTATATAAATGTCCCTCGATAGACTAAGCCAGAAGATTTTTACTATGTGTTTATTTTTGTTACCTACAATATGTTTATGTGTATCTTAGGGCGCGTTTAGACGAGGCGAAAATTGTCTTCAGGCTAGCGTACTGTTGCCGCGTGCTAGCTGCGTATTTATTTTCATTTGCATATTAAATTTTAGAACGGCCGGGCGGCGAACTATCCATGGTTCGCCGTCCGCAAGCCCATGCCTACGGTGGATGGGAATCGAGGTCGGGATTCTGGTTGCAGGGGCGTGAGGAAATCCAGTTTCTCAAGTATACGGACATTCCTTCTCGCTCCGGAGCGGACCCAAGCCTGTACAGTCAGCATCAAAAGTCGATGAACAGAATCAACATAACAAAACACCTGTTCACAATAAAATACCATAAGTTATAGTCGCAACTAGGAAACAAAATAGCCTGTACACCAGAAATTTAAAAAAGTCGTTAAACACGAGTATTTCAAAAGTACATGTGCACTAGTATTTCAAAAGTACATGTGCACTAGTATTTCAAAAGTACATGTGCACTAGTATTCCTAAAGTCGCTGTACACCATCAATCCAAATGTCGCTGAACATCATTGTATCAAAGTCACTAAACAGCTAATTTCACCTGACTAAACTAACTACTACTAAATATAGAAACTGCTGGTATTGTTATTATAGAACAACATCATTGTATCAAAAGTCACTAAACAGCAGTAAAGACAAAATTAGGTTAACAAAGTATATTTTTAACGTTGCCGTGTGTTAATATACTTTTGACGCTTATGTTGTTCAGCTACTTTTGGGACAGTGCTTGTTTGATCTTAATAATGTATGTTAACACGTTAGTATCTATTTCAGTACTTATTTACAAAGCAATTATATTTTATTGTCAGTAATCATACCAATCTATAATATGAAATAACATAAACATAACTCTAATGATCTACGAAGCGATTATTGTGACGGTACTTGTAATTTACTTTACAAAACCTACCTTCCTTTAATTTTTACTTTATTATTTCTATTCACATGACTTGTGATAATTTTAGTCTAGCGTATGATTGTCGTAGTCTGAAGTAATTGAAACGTCGTGTAAGTGCATAATTGTTTATTTATATTATTGAGATACATCATCATCATCATCATCTGCCTAGCCTTTTCCCAACTATGTTGGGGTCGGCTTCCAGTCAAGCTGGATTTAGCTGAATACCAGTATTTTACGAGGAGCGGCCGCCTACCAGACCTCCACAACCCATTAACTGGGGTAACACGGTACTTCATTGAAAGACTGGAGTCAGATTTAGGTACTGGCTTCTGACTATCCGTAACGGCTGCCAAAGATCTACAAATGACAGCCGGGACCTACAGCTTAACGTGCTTTCCGAGGCACGGAGGAAACTCGCTATGTTAAGATGGTCACCCATCCACAGACCAACCTAGGCAAGCGTTGCTTAACCTTGAAGATCGACCTGTGCGGCAGTTATTATCTAGCCACGAGCTCCTCTATATTATTGAGATACATCAATCGATAAATATCACAATAATGCCGTATAATGTGCATATTACGGAGCATGAACGTCACAAAATTATTCTCTTGAAAGAACAAGGATACAATGTGTCAGAAACTGCTGCAGATTTAGGATTTTCGGTAAGTAATAAAACGTATAATATTATATCATATTTGTATTCATGTTTCACAATTATTGTAAGTAGGTATTAAGATTGCTGTAATTAATAAAAACAAATAAAGTGTGCATTATTAAACGGTTTTATTTAGCTCACCCCGTTTGTTTTATTTTTTTTTTATTCTTGGGTTAGTAGTTAGTAATTCAAATTTCACCCTTTTCCTGTCAACCGATTAATCTGAAATTTTGTATACACTTTGGATTTTGGTGACAATACAATTATAAAACAGAAAAGAAATGAATTAAACAGAATGCGAAATAAAAACTAAAAACTAGAAAATAAAAATAGGTAAAAAAACTTTTTAAGTTAAACGGTTTTATGTTAAACATACATTGTAATGTTTAAGATAAATGTACTAAAAACCAAAAAATAATAAAATAGATACAGTCGTGGGAATTATAAACATATGCATAGACTAGACTAAAATAAAACCGCGGGGCACGTCAATTGTCTACAAATTATCGACTTAATGTGCGATAGAATTCGATAGAATGCAATAGAATTCCGGTCCGGTGCAAGAGTACGCTAACGCCGACAAGCAGTGGAGACATCTGAAACATCACATCAATGACGCGCTTGACCGGGTCTCTGGGAAGAGGAATCCAGAGCAGAAGAAAAAGTGCTGGATCTCTGATCACTCGTGGGAGCTCATCCAGCGCAGAAAGGTTTTAAAAACTCGGGGTCTACTGCAGGATCGTGCTGTAATGGCTGAATACTCCGAGCTTAGCAGAGCTATTAAAACCAGTTGTCACCGTGATAGAAACCAATTTGTCGAGAGCATTTTTAGCGATATCGAGAGAAGTTCCAGCAAGTTACAAACTGCAGACCTTTTAAAGAAAGTTAAACTACTCTTCAAGCAGTTCAGAGCTAGATCTTGGATCATAGAAGATGCAGATGGAACTGTGCTCCACGAGCTAGACCATATTGCCGTGAGATGGCGTACCTACTGCGAACAGTTGTACATAGTTCCCCATTCAACACCCGAAGGCGTCCTGGACTTGGAGAATTTAGAACTGGAACCCACAATTCTTCGTTCCGAAATATGTGCTGCTCTTCAGACCCTCAAAAAGCAAAAGGCGCCAGGGAGTGACCAAATAATAGCTGAGGTGCCTAAAGCTATGGGTGACTTGGGTGTGGAGACACTCCACAAGATTTGCTCACACATCTGGCAAAACGGTGATTGGCCGCATGACTGGTCGGAATCTGTAACTCTTCCGCTGCACAAGAAAGGGTCAACCAAGAACTGCAGTAATATCGGACCTTGTCCCTTATCTCTCATGCCAGCAAAATCTTGCTCCATATTCTTAATAATCGCATCCGTTACTACCTGGATTGGCAAATCCCGCAAGAGCAAGCGGGTTTCGCTAAGGGCAAGGGCACTCGAGAGCAGATTCTCAATGTCAGGCAGCTCGTTGAGAAGGCTTGCGAGTTTGATACGCCAGTGATAATGTGTTTCGTCAACTATAGCAAGGCTTTTGATTGTGTCAACTGGGGTTGCTTGTGGAGGGTTTTACATGAACTGGGAGTTCCAGATCATCTCATCGCCCTACTTCGTACCCTGTACGACTCAAACCAGGGAGTTGTAAGGGTCGATAAATTAACATCAAAACCGTTTAAGTTTCGTCGGGGAGTGCGCCAGGGATGTATTCTATCCCCTATTCTGTTTAACATTTATGGAGAATACATCATGAGACGAACCTGTGAGAATTGGGAGGGGGGCATCACAGTTGGTGGCGTAAAAATTACCAACTTGCGATACGCTGATGACACTACTCTTCTTGTAGCAAATGAGTCGGAAATGGTTGCACTCCTAGACCGAATGGAGCGTATCAGCGAGGAGATGGGACTTTCGGTGAACAGGTCCAAAACCAAGGTCATGATGGTAGACAGATCGGGTAATTTGGAGCTCACTGGTGCGTTGGACCTGGAAACAGTGGACAACTTTGTTTACCTAGGCTCCATCATCAGTAACAATGGGTCGTGCGAGAAGGAAGTTCGCAGGAGAATCGGCATGGCTAAGAGCGCCATGGCTCAGCTTGATAAGGTCTGGAAAGATCGCAACATCTCCGTTAAGACCAATACCAAACTGGTACGGACACTAGTCTTCTCGATCTTTTCTTATGGCGCTGAGACTTGGTCTCTGAAAGCTGCAGACCGCAAACTCATCGAAGCCTTTGAGATGTAGTGCTGGAGAAAGATGCTCCGTATCCTTTGGACAGCATTTCGGACCAACGTATCCGCATATTCTTGCAAGAGCTTCAAATCTCCTCACGGCTGTCGTCCGAGTGTCTTCGCAGGATTCTGCAATACTTCGGTCACATTGCAAGGAAAGACGGTGGCAACCTCGAAAGGCTCATGGTGACCGGTAAAGTAGATGGTAAAAGACCTCGCGGGCGCAGCCCAATACGTTGGTCCGACCAGATCCGCGCCGCTCTTAACTCCACGATGTAGGATGCCCTTCACAACGCCAAAGATAGAAACAGATGGAAGAACATCATAAGGACTAAGGTGACGAAGCAGGGAGGTCACGACCCTCAGCATTGAGGAATACGACGCAAGGAGGAGGACGACAATCATAAGCTAGACTAAAATTATCACAAGTCATGTGAATAGAAATAATAAAGTAAAAATTAAAGGAAGGTAGGTTTTGTAAAGTAAATTACAAGTACCGTCACAATAATCGCTTCGTAGATCATTAGAGTTATGTTTATGTTATTTCATATTATAGATTGGTATGATTACTGACAATAAAATATAATTGCTTTGTAAATAAGTACTGAAATAGATACTAACGTGTTAACATACATTATTAAGATCAAGCAAGCACTGTCCCAAAAGTAGCTGAACAACATAAGCGTCAAAAGTATATTAACACGGCAACATTAAAAATATACTTTGTTAACCTAATTTTGTCTTTACTGCTGTTTAGTGACTTTTGATACAATGATGTTGTTCTATAATAACAATACCAGCAGTTTCTATATTTAGTAGTAGTTAGTTTAGTCAGGTGAAATTAGCTGTTTAGTGACTTTGATACAATGATGTTCAGCGACATTTGGATTGATGGTGTACAGCGACTTTAGGAATACTAGTGCACATGTACTTTTGAAATACTAGTGCACATGTACTTTTGAAATACTCGTGTTTAACGACTTTTGTAAATTTCTGGTGTACAGGCTATTTTGTTTCCTAGTTGCGACTATAACTTATGGTATTTTATTGTGAACAGGTGTTTTGTTATGTTGATTCTGTTCATCGACTTTTGATGCTGACTGTACCAGGGCCCGGCGCGAGAGGTTGTTGCGGGTGATCGCCCCAACGAGGACTTGGCGGTTTTGTTTCCTCAGGTGCCCTATAGTCTATCACATACCCGCGAAACGAGACACTATAGTAAAACAATAACAGCGCGGTCTCATAGGACCGGTTGGGGATTCAAACATTAAAGAGCCACGGTAACTCTTTGGAACAATCTCGCTGAAACATTTATAGTTACTGACATACCAGTTGAACCATCTTGTCAGTATAATGACTAGCGAATGCTGACAGACAAATGTGTAGCGTTCAATTTGAAAAAAGTTTATTAGATGGGATATTCTGAATGGCTATAATTATAAAGCCTGGTATACCTACACTAGGGAACAATTTGTCCCGAAACACGACGCGCAACACTAAATTTACGTGACGCAGCAACGTTGCATATTGTCCTGCATCATAGTACATGACGCGGGGCATGTTGCTTGCTCCCGCCTCGAGAGCGAGCGCACGAGTCCCGCGTCAGTATGCATGTTCCACGTAGTTGTTGAGCAACATGTTCCGCAACATGTTGCTCCATTTGTCCCCTAGTGTATCCTCGGCTTAAAGGGGTGCTTTATGTCCATGTAAAATTACATCGTCCGTCACCGCTGGTTACGGCTTCAACTTACCGAGTTGTATGTCCTGGAGTCATACCCAGCTAATCGCTTTACTTTAAATATAATTTATTCGATCATTACTGCTCTCGAAATCGTGAGAAATGTTGATGAATGTGCTGTGCTAATTCGCTGCTGCGTCAGTAGAATATTCAAGCTTGAACGTACGAAACGCTTGTAATAGCGTTTGAATCCCCAACCGGTCCTATGAGACCGCGCTGTTATTGTTTTACTATTGTGTCTCGTTTCGCGGGTATCTGAGTAATTAATCTAATACCCAACTTATTCCAAACTTGCTTTAGCCCGCAGCTTCGCCCGCGTACATAAAATATAGCCTATGTCACTCAGGAATACAGCAGCTTTCTATTGGTGTAAAAATTTTAGCAATCGGACCAGTACTTCCACAGATTGCCTCATACAAACAAAAAAACAAACTTTACTTCTTTATTATATTAGTATTGATATAACAGCCCTACATATTATAGTTCCCTAAATTTGGGTGTCATCTCTATGTGAGTTAACATATTTGTGTGTGCACCGTTAGGAGTAAATCATAATATAAAAACCATAGATTAATCAATTAAATAAACTGTAATGCACAAGTTTGTAGGTTAGTTTAATCCAGTAAACCAATTTCAAATGTATTATATTCCTAAGTAACTTTATCCAGAGTTTGACACACGAGAAACTAGTTTAAACCTTACCACAAACGTAACAATATCAAAAGCAACAATTGGCGATCAGAACCTAAACAATTTCCAAAACAAAACCGCAATAAGCCGGACGAAATAGGCGAAAATGCCCCACCGGGCATGGCGAAATTGCCTCACCGGGCATGGCGAAAATGCCCCACCGGGCATACCGGGTATTTTCACCAAAGCACCCACCATTTTACACCACCTCGTTATGGAGTGCTAAGTTATAATTAATAAGGAGTTTCCACTAAATTCTGTCTGCTTGGCTCGCCTTTAGAAAATGTAGGTAACGAATAACGGTAGGTAAACGACTAGTATTTACTGCCTACCCGACATTCTTTGAGGCTGTAGGAAAATATTTCTTTAGGAATTTTGAGTGGTGTTAAAGAAACCTTTTAAGAAGACGTAGAGAGTGGCTATTATAAGGCCAGAGATATTTTTGTTGAATACGATTCGGAAAGTTAGAAACTTCTGATTGATTTTGCATTTTCGATTCCGATCTTGGGTTCAGATAAATTTTAATCGGGAGGCACGATAAGTTTATGCGCGGGGAATGTCCCATCTCCCGTGGCTTCTGTCTATTATTTTTTTTAAGGTGGGAATCATCCAATAATTTTTCAAGTCAACTTCAATATGGACTTTTATTGACTAAAATCCAGACCTGTGTCCTTCGTTATAATAAAACTGAGAATTCTAACACCGCGATGCAGGATTCTGTAGATTAGTTCTTATGTAGTGCTATAGGTGTCGCTACAAGCGCATCCAATTATAATTTGGGTGTTTTCAAGGCTAGAGTGAATAGGCTCTTAATAAACTAGTGCGCCTCACCATCTAAGATTGCATCCCTGCTTACCATCAGGTGGGATCGCAGTCAAGCACTAGTTTATATAATTAAAAAAAAAATGCTGAACATTACATAACATTTTTGTTTTCAATAATATTCGTTTAGTGCTTATATTTATCATTTTGTCTGAAACTCAGAATCACAATATGTACACAGGCTTAACTACGATTTATCGGAAAATATTTTCGCTGGAAAGAATATCCTGACACAGTTTTCACATTTTAAATCTGTGTGTAAGCCGACTACACAAACGATGAAAAGCTAGTACGCGAAATAAGTACCTTGGGAAATCGCTAGAAGTATCAGATTTACCTAGTTTACGAACATATCAGCCTATATCTGAGAGCCTTTTCTGGAAGACGAGGTTCTTCGAAGCGAAAATTTGCAAGAATGTGTTTTCTCTTCTCTACTTTATTATTAAAAAGTGGGTATCTATACTAATATTATAAAGAGGTAAAATTTGTAAGTTTGTAAGTTTGTAAGTTTGTATGTAGGGGGTAATCTCTGGAACTACTGGTCTGATTTGAAAAAATCTTTCAGTGTTAGATAGCCCATTTATCGAGGAATGCTATAGGCTATATAACATCACGCTACGACACACGGGAGCGGAGCAGTAACGAAAAATGCGGGTGAAACCGCGGGGTTCAGCTAGTTTATAATAACCTGTTAATAGCAACTATTCTTCGCAGTCACCGTAGGCGTATGCTTGCGGACGACGAGCAATGGGTAGCTCGCCATCCAGCCGTCTGGTAATCATCCGGACTAAGCCCAAATCGTCAACGGCGTCTAGTGTTCCACGCACGCCTCAAAGAGATATCAGTAAGGCCCGGCGCCCACTATCGGTGGGCATCGGTGCGGCTCGGTACAGCTCGAGCGCTTTACGCCGGCTTCGAGCGGCTTAGGGCGCCTTATAGCTCCGTCGGGCGACTTCAGGTGGCCTCGGCAGCCGTAAGCATGGCTAAGGATGCCGAGGCGGTATTCGGGTAGTTCGGGTGGCATTTTCGGATCAGACACATCGCAGAACAGTCATTTCGATCACCGCACGCGCCTTCATTATCGTATCGTACAAGTAGACGCAAAATAACTTGGCAGTCCTGAACATAGGCTCTGCGAACTTCTGCGCGTGTACATTCGTAAAGAAAACTGTTTTTGGCATATTTTTTTTAACCAAAATACTAATGAAAAAAATAAACAATGTCCTAATACAGGGACAAGCTTATTCACCCAAAATTTTCTTCTTTGTTTTAAGGCTCCAAGTTTCTCTTCTTCTTCAGCAAGATGAACAATGAGAACTAAGTCCCAATCCACCATTATAAATACACACACATAACTGTTTTCACGGAACGTTACGAGTGACTGCTCTGCGATGTTTCTGCAGCCAGAACTATTCTTAGGCTACCCAAAATCAGCTACGGCGTCCTTAGGCGTGTTTACGACTGCCGAGGCAGCTCTCAGGCGCCCAAAGCCACCCGAAGTCGCCCAAAGCCGCCCAAAGCCGGCGTAAAGCGCTCGAGCTCTACCGAGCCGCACCGATGCCCACCGATAGTGGGCGCCGGGCCTAAAACGGGTTAAAAAGGGTCCAGCAGGGCCGAACCCTACTAGGGCCATGGAAGGACTTTTGAAAAGGATTCCCGTTGTTCTCGAACGCAAAGGGTAACTAAAGAAACATCGATAAGGTTTTAGTAAGACAAAGTCTAACTCACCCTCCTGCTTCGCCCTAGAGTGGGAGTACCTACGTCATTAGATGATATCTCACCTCGAAAACAAAGCCGTTGGAGTGTGAAAAAGTAGGATATAAATACAAATGTTCGCCATATTATATTAATATGATAAATAATTCAAAATTATCAGTTTACATTATAAAATCCATTTTCTATAATTCTATAATTCCTGAAAGTCAATAAAACAAAAAATCCATTAACAAAATATTTCACACAAACAACAAAGTAATATCGCGCTGAAAACCAAATAATGAAACTTATTTCAGGAATCATTTCACGGTTTATTTAACTCTCACATTTCCATTCCGCGCTGACGTGAGTGAAAAATGGTTTATTGTGGTTTGTATTGTGTGTTTGTTTGTAAACTACTCCTGGGGAAATATATTGTTCATCACCTTTAGTTTGAGTGTCAGTTTCATGTCATATAGAGGGACTGTTTGGTGTATATCATTGGCACTACCGTATAAACCTGCTGCGGTATGATATAAAATATTGGTTTGTATCGAGTGCTTCTAAATTAGGTTCCTAAAATTTTTAGTATGTAAACAACCTTTAGTAGGGAGAAATAAACAAAATTATTATTAAGTCGCTTTATAACACATCTTATTCAAGTATTTTTAAATACTCATCTACTTATAAAAAAATATACAACAATAGTAACCCACCAGTATCGGGAACAGTGTTCAAGCTACCGGCGGACTCTATAAAGAAACCTACTTACTTTACGAGCCTTATCCAAGCCACTTTTTAATCAAGTCCTTTATCCAGTAGGTATCAATTTTTAGGGTTCCATAAATCAGTCGGCAAAAACGAAACCTTTATAATAATAATAATAATAATTCCTTTCCCTGAAGCCCTGACCACCGGTAGCTTGGACCCTGTTCCCGATACCGGTGGGACACTGTTTTTTATATTTTTAAATGTTTTTTTTTTACTTGTTTTGTAAAGAAATATTTAAAAATGAAAAAGGCATGTAAAAAAAGTTAATAAAGGAAATAATAATTCCTTTATTTCAGGCTACTAAGGCCCATAATCACACATACACAAAATACTGAAGATTACTGGGCGATTACAGATATGTTGACATCTCTTTCAGGGGCGCGTGGAATACTGCCTGCCGTCGACGACACAACAAGCAAGATTTCCTAGCAAAAGTAAAGGAAGAACCGGAAATTGGTAAAAAAGGTGAAACTCAATTTTAGAATCAAACCAATTACAGTATGTATTGGCTATATACAAACGTAGGTAAGTTTGTACGGGACCCTCGGTACAAACTTACTTACGCCAGTCCAAATCGCAATTTACTGGTTCTTTTATACATTATCTTAATTTATTGTAAGCGATAATGTACGCTTGCATAGAACTAACCTATTAAATTTTGACTTACAGACTCCCACTTGACAGCTTCAGCACCTTAGCTCAAAATATTATATTTTCTTAGTTTACAGCTTCACTTAACAGTACACTGTATATTTTATTCTCAAAACTTGAATGGAAAAAAGTAATTTCTCGCGAATTCCCCGCCATATCCCGTGCGAGTTCCGTTGGGGGTTAGCAATGACATCTAGAGAAAATGGCGGCGCACGAAATGAAGAATTATATCACGTAAAGTAAGGAGATTGGCGCGTAAACACCGGAACTTATTTCTTTTGCTGTTTTATCTGGGACGCCGTTTTGTTTAGCAATGTTTCTTTTTTTTTCAGTGTGGTGCGTGGGTTATGGAGGTACACAAAAATTGTGAAGATTTTTACAATTTTACCTACTTCTAGTAATTTTGCTATTGTTCAAGAATAATTACCCTCAAATCTAATATCATAGACATCACAATAGATCAGGTGCAATAGACCACATAGAAAACTGTGTTCTGAGTTCTGTCTATAGTGAAACACCGTACACCATTTTTGGGCCAGGCTTAATCTGGCCCAAAAATTACCCGACCAGCGAGCGAGCTTTTGTATTTTATTATGCGTCTCTTCGGATAGAATAAACATCTTGTCTTTCTTTCTTTTAATAGGTACGTTTATATTTTAAAAATAAATATCAAGAAAGATGCTTCTTTAAATAAATGTTAGTAAAGAAAGCTAAATACATTGCCTTCAATGAATCCGCTTCTAAAGATGCCAATACAGAACGTGTTTGCGATACAATTTAATGGAACAACACGACTAGTTTATTACTAACGTGTTTTATTAGACAGCCGAATTATGTAAATAAAGTTAAAAAAACGCTATACATTGCGTGGGTGATGATACAGTAATGTACGGGGGAAAGGAAAGATCCGCATTCATTAAAATCTTGGAATACGCACCAGACATACGCACAAAACGTTTTGGAAACACATTTACTGTGCGTAGCTCATCATCTACCTAGCCTTTTCCCAACTATATTAGGGGTAGGCTTCCAATCAAGCCGGATCTAGCTGAATACCAGTATTTTACGAGACCTCTACAACCCATTGACTGGGGTAACACGGTACTTCTTGGCAAGACTAGTCAGATTTACTGGCTTCTGACTGACATCCGTAATGACTGCCAAAGGTCTACAAATGACAGTCGGAACCTACGGTTTAACGTGCTTTCCGAGGCACGAAGGAAACTCGGTAAGTTAAGTTGGTCACCCATCCACAGACCAACCTTGGCAAGCGTTGCTTAACCTTGAAGATCGACCCGTGCGGCTATTATTATCTAGCCACGAGCTTCTCATTTATTGTGCGTAGGTAAGAAGTGGAATTCCCTACCGGAATTTGTGTTTCCTGATAGCTACAACTTAAGGGTCTATAATTCATGAATCCCCGACCGGTCCTATGAGACCGCGCTGTTATTATTTTACTATTGTGTCTTGTTTAGCGGGTATGTGATAGGTTAAGTCAAGAGTGAATAGGTTACTTCTAGACGAGCGTGCTCCATCGTCGGCCACATCATCGCTTACCATCCGATGAGATACTGGTCAAACGCGAGCCTAGGCATGGTAAAAGAAAAATTCCTACAGAAATAGGTCTATATTATAACTCACTAGTCATTCCATCGTAATTCTTGTGCCTAATGAATTGGAAACTAACGCTGCGCAATAAATCAAACATCAATTTTGATTTAGCTTAGTAGTTTTCAGATCAGAATTTACGGACCTTGATTCAGGTTTTCATCATTAATTCATGTTAATCGACCATTATAAAATGGTCAGTTAACAATGAGTCGTAACTATGTAGTTCTCAAAACTAGACAGGCATGTATTTCAACACTAACATCAATAGATAATATTTTATGCGTGCAATACACATCAATATAATACATGCATCATATTAAATGCACATCCTAAAAGTTAGACCTATTACCTATGTCAGAATCGGGTTTTGAATTGATTCTAGCTTTTTTTAAAGCAGGTACTTTATTATTTATTCCAAAATACCTTATACTAAACTTATCTTATAAAAAAAACCTTTAAATAATCATAACAAGATTTTTTTACCTATTCTAAATTAATTTTGGTTTCATCAAAAGAGTGTTTGTACCAATACATAATTATATAATAATTATGTCGATTATCACGCACCGTATACCACCAAAAAAAAAACAAAATTAACGTAAAATTAGCTCGACCATAACTACTGTTACAATAAAATAAAACATAGATTCATTAATTTGAATTTATAAGAAAATTATGGTAAATATTTTTGTGATATTAAAATGGACTAAGGTGATAAAGAGAACTGAATTGCTGCGTTAGCATTATACATACATAGTGGATATGGAACCAAATGCAATTTTCGAAACTCATCATCCGCTTGATATATGAGTGGAATGATTGTGTGCCGGGCTAAAAATAGGTACCTACGATAAAACCTCTGTGACAGAATAAATAAACTCTGTGGTAGTTACGAGATAAATCTATATCTTTCCTCATATTTTTCCTCCCATATACGAAAATCGCTTCATAAAAACCTGTATAGGAAACCTTCCAGCTTGTCAAACATAACGAATATCCTATATTCTGCCATCAAGGTCACCACACGGCGGTTCTTAATTGGATCGCCGTGATCTCGGTTGACTGCCCTAGCTATCGATAGGTCATCTATACTCGATGCTTCGATGGATATCGATGAAATATTCGCCTATATCTCAGGCAGGTAGGACAGGATTGTGTTATCGAACACCGTGGCGTTGCATCACTTACATCAGTTCTGTTAGGTGTGTAGATACTTCACACAGCTTATACACTATTGGTCACAGCAAATACTAACTTACCCACTATTAGTTACGTCTTATTGTTTGGTTTTCTTCATAATTTTAAGCCTCAGTAATTACTTTCTTTTTGTTTTGTTATCAAGATTAATTTGCAGTAAACACACCATTATAATCTATCTCCATTATATCTACATTTAATTACATATTCCACCGTATTTTGTAACTTTTAAATTATTACAAATATAAAAATAGAAGGATAGATAGATAGATAAAACATTGGTACTGTTATTCAGCTAAATCCGGCTTGACTGGAAGCCGACGCCAATGTAATGAAAAGGCTAAGCTATATGTTTTGTCTATCATCATCATCTGATGATAGATAAAATATATATTTTCTCTCAACACAAAATGCACAATTGAATTATAAAAACAAAGCATACATACAAATAAAAACAAAAGGAAAGAACAACTAAGGAAAATAAAAACATAAATATGAGTCTTAGTGCGGTGTGCATCAAATTACAGCCTTTTTAATTAGGAATGTATACTAATGAGAAAATGCCTACCTACGGCATTAAGTCCGCCTGTGTACCTTAATTTGCATGAAAATCTAATAAATAAATAAATAAATAAATGAGACTATTTTAATTAGGTTCAAGGACTACTTTTTAGTGCAACTTATTTAGGGCGTTTAAAAGTTGGTACGCTTCGAGGAAAACCTACGTCGAAAATCCAATATCGGATCGTTTAGTTTACCAGAGCGAAAACCACGGTGCAATGGATATCGTTAATAAATATTGGTGAAATGAAAGAGTTTTTGCAAAAGCAGCTAATGTAAATATAGAGGTGTACTCAATTCGGCTTTAAAAGTAATTTAGTAGTAAACGCTTTTAAAAGCTTTTATTTATTTACCTGTTCCTGAGGCCCTACCACGAGCTCTCAACGCGATCCATTTAACGACCTAAATTAAGCTGTTAAAGGATAGAGCTATATTGGATAGCTCCATCCCTCTTTCTCGCTCACACGCCTGAAATTTTAACATGTCATGATAAGGCTTATCTTTGACTACGTTTATGATGTATGTAATAAGTACATACTTGTACTTATTGTTTTTAAGTATTGCATATATTAAATAATTTTTATGACACTTATTTTTATTTTACTCAATTATATTTTGTTGGTCATTAAAACAAAATATGACAGTGACACAAATAAACTTTACGAGTATGACTGTAAATCCTTGCTTTACGTGTACTTACGAGTACCAACTCATGTTATAAATAATGAATTTAGTGGAAGCTCTCAGAAAAACGTCACCTATTGATACTACCATGCAAATAAAAGTCAATAAGTCGTCCAGAAATTGGGTCAAGTCGGACATAAAAACTGGCGCCTTCATTTGACACCAATCAGAGCAATATAATTAGGATAATAGCTAGTGATTGTCTGATAAGGTCTCGACACCTTATCACACAATAACCGTTATTTACGTTACGTCGACAGAACGGTAAATAACGGTTCAAATACATTAGAGTCGCTACGCTTTGACAAAGTTACTACTGAATTATTGAGTAGAAAATTTGGGGATTTCGCAAGGATTAGCGTGTTTATTTACTCGTACTTGCATTATTTATTTGTATATACTTATATATATATATATATATAGGTATGTATAATTGAATAGGTCTAGAATCACAGCAATGTTATAGAGGTGAAGGTTTACGGTATGTATATTTGTACGTTTGTTATTTCTTCACATACGAACGGTGGACTCCAAAGCCTGGAATACAGACGTAGGCTAGCCTTTCAATATTCTATGGGATGCATTTTGAAGAGAAAACACGGGATATATTCTACCATCAGACAAGCCGACGTCTATTGCGACTGGCCTGTTGGTCTAGTGGTTAGTGACCCTGACTGCTATGCCGGAGGTCGCGGGTTCGATTCCCACCCAGGACAAATGTTTGTGTGATGAGCACGATCATTTGTTCTGTGTCTGGGTGTAATTTAACTATAATATGTATGTATTTAGAAGTATATAAGTATGTTTATCAGTTGTCTAGTACCCATAATACAAGCTCTGCTTAGTTTAGGACTAGATGATGTTGTGTGAAAGTTGTGGAATATTATATTATATTTACCTTACATTGTTGACACCTCTGCGGTGCAGACTAAGCGCTGGAACAATTTGCCTACTGCGGTCTTCCCATCCGGTTATTATTTAGGTTTATTCAAGGCTAGAGTGAATAGGCACTTAATAAACTAGTGCTCTTCACTATTCCCAGACCCGGAACAATTATTATCTATAGGCCATATACATATTATTATTATTTATTCATATAAAGGTTGACTGGTATAAAATACCTAAGGCATTAAGTCCGCCTCTGTACTTCTATGTGCTTAAAGCATTTAATAAATAAATATTCCTGGTAGAATTGCGTGGATCGAACCCGCGACAAGCAGAGCAGCATTAAATCAATCAACCTGTAAACCACTGCAGCAGCCGTACCATCTATGATTCATACAAAAGGGTGACAGAGAAAATATTCCTAAAATAAAAACTGAAGATATAAAATGTTCTTCATGAAAAAAAAAACAATGTCTCTAGAAATACAGCTTTTTCTTATTAGTTTAAAGAAAAGAAAGAGAAATCCATCATTCAACTTAAAGCCTGAACTTGAAGCTAGTGAACGATAAATATAGCAATTTATTTTAGTCGCAAAATTGGTAACAAATTTTCAAGGCGTTGACGGAGCCAGCTAGAACCGAAGTCAGCCGGGGTTACAAGATTGTTGAACTTTGTTAGAATTCGTTCAGCAACTGAAGACACACAAATAGTTTTTAGCCAGTAAAACTCAGACTCTCCCTCTAGCTCTACCCAGAGCAGAAAGAAACCGCCAAAAATACATGTCACGTGCTTGTCATTAATCTCATTTTAAAAAATTGAGTCAATGACATTTTAAGAATTGCCGTCAAAATCTAACCGTTAGACCGTTTTCACATTTTCCGATCCGATATCGGTATCGGACGCCGATACGATATCGGGGTAAGTAAAATGTATGAAATATGTACCTGTCTTTCATATTGTCCGACCCGATATCGGATATCGGAACACGGCATTTCATACATTTTACTTACCCCGATATCGGATCGGCGTCCGATACCGATATCGGATCGGATAATGTGAAACTGTACTTAGGTGCCATTGACGTATAAAAGCGACTTATTGTTCGACAACATGTCCCTCGTCACGTGAACGCCTTGTAACATGTTAGAGGACAAGTTGCGGGTCACTGGGTAACGTTGCAGACTCACGTAGATTCAGTGTTGCGCGTCATGTTGAGAACATTTAGCTTCTCAATCTATCTGTGGCTTAATAATTGCTCTCATCTCAGGATTAGAAACGTAAACAAAATTTTGTTGGTGAATTGTAACTCACCAGACTTTATAAATATGCAATGAATATCAGTTAGGTCTCTAACTATTTCTTACATCTAAAAGTCTGAACTTAAAATTGTGATTGTAATATGGAATACCGTATACTTATCTACCGTGTATCCTATACCTACATCGTGTTAAATCTATATAACTAACAGATCTTCGTCCGTAAAAATCAATCGTATAAAATATTAAATCGTAGGAGATGGTGGGGATAACCGTGTGAACTTTTTTAGGAATTGGCAAAAACTAAACCTGAACTGGGTGCAATGACAGGCATGGAGAGGAACCTTTGCCCAGAAGTAGGAAATTCTGAGCTAGATATACCTACCTAATAATATTATTTTCCGGAAAAAAATGTATTCCAAGGATTCGGGATAAAAAGCACCAACATATATAAATATAATATCGGTTCAGTAGCCCCAAAGTTAATCCCTTATAAAGAAAAAAACAGCCTATAAGAACAAAGAAATAAAAAACTATAATATTACACATAAAGCCAACTAAGCATAGTGATGCGAAACGTATCGGGTTATAACATCCCAACACGATATTTATGGTAGCTTACAAGTTCGCGTTTATGGCCACTAGAGGGTTACTTATGGTCCTTAATGGCTGGACGGACTTATGAGAGCATATGTTGTATTTTACTACGAATATGGGCCAAACGAAGCTAGGAGATTCGGTTGTTAAAACTTGATAATACAATAAGAGAATGTGATTAGGTTCTTGTTACCTTATTTATCAAATGAAATCAGATCTCAACTTTTTTTTACATCACAAATTGACTCTTAATTGCGATCCTACTTAATGGTCATCAGTGATGCAATCGTTGATGGTAAAGCGCACTAGTTTATTAAGAGCCTATTCACTCTAGCCTTGAAAACATAAATTATAATCGGACGGGAAGATCGCAGCAGGTAAATTGTTCCAGTCCTTCGATATACGCGGTAGTGCAGTCCAAAGATAAATCTAAAAAGCAGGTACTTAGGTGAACGGCATCATTTTGATGGTGAACTCGAATCAGTTATTTAATTTATTCAGGTAAGTACTAGGTACATAGGTACTGATTCACCCTGGTTCCATACGGGTGCAAATTACATTCGTACGTAAACCATTAAAAAAAAATGATGGATGTAACGTACTTTGAACCAAAATTTTCAAAGCTATTTAACTTTTTTTTGTACTGACTGTAACCTCTTTGATTTCTGACTACGAAATTATGTAACCTCTTGGAAAAATGTGGGTACTGACCACAATATAATGTTTCCAAAGAAACTAGCCACGTAATTAATTCAACCTCGCTAAATCCAGTGGGTTCGCTTCTGAAGACGGATGAAAGGGGAATGTTACCTTTCATAAGGTTCTATACCTTCTTAATATTGTAAATAAACCCAATTATCCGGATAAATTGGTAGCTTTTCCTTGAAGTACCACTTTTGGTTCAAATTGGTACATTTTATGGAACATTCTGTTTGATACCTTTTACAGCTTGTATGGTTCGGTAGTTGGTTTTGTTAGAATATAAAAAATATAAATAAGTAATTTGTTGTCTCAATGTTCGAACTGCGAGTCGACTAATGCGATCTACTATCTCCTGTATTTTTTTTACTATGTTACTTAATTTTACAGAGCGGCTATATACCTTTACCTACCTAGTTCTATTAGAGAGTTGTTATTTACTACATTTTTATTCTTCTTCTTGGTCGCTTCGCTCTTGCGAGAGAGTTCGTGGTTATCACGAAGGTAGATCTCCGGAAGCTGTCAGGGTACGTCGCACGACTTCCCGCCACATTTGTCTGCTGGCAGTCATCCGGGCGCACTCGTTCAATGGATATTACCTATATTATTAGTAAGTTGAACTACTCAACTGAACACCGGCCTCATCTAGTAAATATGTACTGACGAAAAAAAAAATTGACGTGTAAAAGAGTTTGTAAAACCAACTTGCAAAATAAATATCATTATTATCATTTATATCTATCACTTACGGTTTAGGTATGAGATATACAGCCCACTAACAGATGGACAAAAAGACAGACAGACAGACAAACAGATAGAAAGACCCAGGTCCCGTTGGCAGCCCTTGCGTATGGAACCTTAATAAAGAGATAGATTAAACCCCTGCACTATAAAAATAGAGAAAAAAAATCTACCTACTAATAATACAACCTGTAACCAGTCAAGTGTGAACAGCGTGCGAGGGTTAAGCAAGATTACGCGAGCTCACGATCAGTGGGCACTGGAGGGTTAACGGGTATTAATAGGCCAGGAGGACAGTGGGCCTTCGAAGCAAATGGTCGATTTCGTGACTAGTCAGTGGAAGGATCTTGTATTCAAAGAATTGAGTGCAGATTATGCTTGATTAGGTCTCTGAAAGAGACGAAATAGACTGAAATGAAACCATTTTTAATGGCGATATTTTTCGATTTTGCTACTTACTTTATCTCATATCTAAGTACTCCTAATGGTCAAGAAAAATGATCGAAATACTAGAGTGAATACTCTTAATAAACCAGTGCTCTTCTCCATCAAAGATTTCATCTCTGTTTAACGTCAGGCCGAATCTTCGTCAGCTTTTACCTTATTAAAAAAAATTGTTTCTCAATAGTGAATAATGAATAAGGCAGACCATCATATTTTGGGCAAAACACCGACGTGTCCTCGTGGAAGCGATTGGCGAGGACTCAATCAAAATATAAGCGACCAAACAAAGCTATTTTTGGAAGGGATTCCGTGGTTCTAGACTGAAGGACACAGATGTGATTTTCGTCAGTAAAAATCTGAAATGCCCTCTAGCTCCAGTCTACAGCGGGAAAAGCCCCTGTATAATATCTCAACACAAAAAAAAAACCTAAAGTAGGTATTCACCTTAATAAGGAGTATAGAAGAAAGATGTGCCACAGGAAACGTGCTAACGAGCACAGTTTAAAAGTTGTGATGCTGAACTATGAGCTAGTGACAGATTGCTGGCTCAGAGCCAACGGGGACTCATTCCACCTGCGAGACGCTGGGCGAAGAACAAATGCACTTAAATACCAATTGCCAGGTTTTACAGATCTAAGGACCAGCTGGGTAGGTTAAGAAAAAAGTCAGTTTTTTTTTGTTTTGGCTTCGCAATAGTTTTACATTTAGCCAGTGTCAATAGGCGTGATCTCGGTGAAATGCAATTTAGAATTTTATTGTAGTAAGTTAAGTATTGATTACCTCAGCGAAGCTAAGAAGGTTGACTCGATAAAGGAGATTTCCAAGTCATGTATGGAAGTTGGACTAAATACTACCTAGAATTAACACTCAGTGCATTTTGTTCAGGTCGAAATTGATTAGTGAACCGAAGTGCTTCAAAATCCGTTCGAGAAATCAAGAAAAAAATGGTTTTGTTGTAAATTATTCTTTGTTATTGTTTATTTGCAAAAAAGAACTCGCTAATGTATAACAGTTGTAGCAACAATATGGAAAAATACAATAGTCCGTACTTATTTTATGCGAAATTTATATATTTTCTAAAATACACACACCTTTTTTTATGTCTTGGTCTTGCAGACCAAAACATAAAAAAATAAAAGAAAAAATACTGCCAAACCCTCCAAATACTTCTACAAACCACAATCATTCCCAAAAAACATGTCAATGCACTCATAAACTTCTTATTATCATAATAAATCTTCCATCATGTATTGTGGGGCGGCTTTTCTTTACATATAGTTCCTGTTTGTCTGCCGGGGGCGAAGAAATGCGTCGATAGGCAATATCCGCCCCCCACTTATCATAATAATTGATTTTCATGTGAATGCAGTATTTCTGCTTTTATTAGAAGACTGTTTTCCATGCATATTTGGGAGATGTTTTGAATTTGATATGGGTAGAGGAATATTTTATTTGGAATAGTATTTCTGAAACATAAGTTGTAACAAGAAATACCTATGAAACAGAACAGAGTTTTTAAAAACGGGTTGCTTTGAGCTGTGATATGTGTTCAAATAAACTTTATATCAAAGGTAATAAGTACTAGGAAGCCAAAAAGCGGTTGCTCAATTTTTTTGTATCGATATTCTTTAAACACTCCGCGCTAAAAAGGCTATTCAACGAAGCTGTTACTTTATTGGACATTAAAATTACACTACAATAAAATTTCTTGTCAAAGTCTGTGTTTCATGATAGATAGGGGTATTTATTTTGGTATAGGGGTATTACAGTCTAACGGTAATAAGTGTTACGATGATGATTTACTTGAAAAATGCAAAGAGCTTAAAAAAATTTAAAATTCGCGAGCTGCTGTTAAAACCGATTATAGTTAGCAGGAAACACACACCTCCGGCAAGAAATTCAACTCATTAGACCTACTATCCTCGGACGAGACTTCATAGACAAATATCATCTACCTAGCCTTTTCCCAAATATATTGGGGTCGGCTTCCAGTCAAGCCGGATTTAGCTGAATACCAGTATTTTACGAGGAGCGGCTGCCTACCAGACCTCCACAACCCATTAACTGGGGTAACACGGTTCTTCATGGCAAGACTGAGTCAGATTTACTGGTTTCTGACTATCCGTAACGACTGCCAAAGATCTACAAATGACAGCCGGGACCAACGGCTTAACGTGCTTTCAGAGGCACGGAGGAAACTCGTTATGTTAAGATGGTCACCCATCTACAGACCAACCTAGGCAAGCGTTGCTTAACCTTGAAGATCGACCTGTGCGGCTGTTATTATTTAGCCACGAGGTCCTCCCTGAGACTTCATAGGCAAATAATCATCATTAATACTCTTGGTGTACGCCGGCTCACAGCTTTACATACAAAATTATGAAACTCTACCAATGAAGCTGAATCGACAGGATACCATGCTGCTTCCTTGACAGAGCAAAAATTGTATGTGGTATTATTCACTAGTAGGAGAATCATGTCTTGAAACTTAACAATTTTTTTTTGTTTCCTACAATTGCGGCTGAATTTTTAAAACTCCAGGTCGCGCTTTCATAAGACGCACTCTATGATGCTTCACGTTCGTGGACAGTAGGCTTCGTCTTTATACCAATAAATTATTCCCCTCACAATACCCATTACCCAAAAAAAAATAAAACTACATTATAATTTTAATAAGTTGATACCTACTTTCATGACAAGCCTAACACAAAAATTACCTCATTTTAAATATTTACGTAATGATTAGTCTAGTCTAGACTAGGCTGGACTATATCACATGCGAAACACGCCATGCTCGTAATATAAACTGTCAGAATAATTACTGCATAAGTTTTGCAGGCAAAGGAAAAGTATTAAATTTTTCACTAAACAAATGAGGGTTGCGAGCCGTAATTACAGAACATTTTCACAAAGTTACGGTAAAAGGGGCTGTCACAGTGTGAGCTGAGCGATGAAAGCTATTAAAATGATGAATGATATAAAAGAGTTGCTTGTGTTTTATAGGGGACAGTAAGTTTATATCTATGTATAGAATATTTAGCTTGGGATAATGCATACTCTTATATATTTATATCCTAATTAGGATATTACATTGTAACTAGCACTCAATCACTGAAAATTTCACTTGCACTTAGGTAGTGATATTTAAGAAATTTATCATCATCATCATCATCTCAACCGAAAGACGTCCAGGCGTGCTGGCCATAGGCCTCCCCCAAGCGTCGCCATAGCGACCGCTCCTTTGCGTCTCGCATCCATCAGATTCCCGCGACCCTCGCCAGGTCGTCAGTCCACCTTGTGGTGGGCCTATTTTAAGATATTAGTCATAGTAATTGTAGGCAAATAATATGGAAAAAGCCAGGGTATCGGTATTAGTACCTATGCCAAAAATAATACGCTCGTGCCCCAATTAAAATTTATCAAGCATTTATTAAAATACGTTTTTATTAACCGAAATTAATTCTTAATAATTTTAGGATGAAAAATTGGGGACATCACAACAGGATAACAGAATCAAGCCGGCAAACGGCTGTCACGGCATTCGAAAGAGTTTCACTACCAAGGTGTACCAATTGAGTTTTCATATGAAAAAATACAAAATCAACCTTTACGTTACTAAACAGGCTAGGTACAAAAGATACAAGTCTAAAAATAGCACATACCTGTATAAGTAGCAAGACTATAGTATAGCTTTCTAAGCACCTCTGCCCTCTCCTTTGAAAATTTCAGTTTAAGTGCGGGTCCCAAAAACTAACGACCCGTGAAACGCGAGTACCTACACTTTGAAACCTTTACTGTGACGTCAGATGTGTTTTAGGATACCTTGTGGGCCTGGCAGTTAAGAGTATTATTATATTTATAATTATGGTAGTTTGGTTAGGACTTGTTTCGAAACAACAATTTAAAGTTGGATTATGAAATTAGATTTAATTATTTTTAGTCCTTTATCGTGTTATGATATACGTTAAGCCGTAGGTCCCGGCTGTCGTTTGTAGATCTTTGGCAGTCGTTACAGAAGCCAATAAATCAGAATCCAGTTTTGTCATGAGTTACCGTGTTACCCCAGTTAATGGGGCCGCTCCTCGTAAAATTCTGGTATTCAGCTAAATTCAGCTTGACTGGAAGCCAACCCCAATATAGTTACGCGCGCCTCAAAGAGATGACAGCAATTGTAGGGGCCCAGTAGAGCCGAAGCCTCTGGGGAACATGGGAAATCCGAAAGGTGTCCACCATGTCCCCCAGATCGAAGGCAACGAAGGAACAGGGTAGGGGTTTAGTCAGTAAGAGTCTGACACACCCTCCCGCTCCGCCCAAGAGTAGGAGAAGTCATTCTTATGATTCCCCTACCATAAAAAGTTGTGAAAACACTAGGCAGATGATGATGATCGTGTTATGATATTGTTTACCTGGGATAATCTCGCAGATACACAATAACATTTGAAATAACTTAGCCCTGGAGTGAAAAGAGAAACTGTAAGAACACGGGTGAGTTTTAGTTACTAAAGATTTGATTCTCACTCCATCTAGAGCAGGAAATCGGCTTGATGTTCATTTTGTGTCTCATTTACATTAACATATTTATTTTATTCCTTTTTTTCTTAGCCCATGATAATGGCCATACGTTAGAAAAGAACAAAACCACGATAAAAGAATCAGTGGTCGTCCTGTCACTTTATAAATTAAACTTGATTTTAAAACTGGACATGATTATCTTGTAGAACAACATACCTATTACCTACATGTTATCCGCCTTTTTAATACTAATGACCATCATCATCATCTGCCTAGCCTTTTTCCCAACTATATTGGGGTGGGCTTCCAGTCAAGCCGGATTTTAGCTGAATACCAGTTTTTTACGAGGAGCGGCTGCCTACCAGACCTCCACAACCCATTAACTGGGGTAACACGGTACTTCATGGCAAGACTGGAGTCAGATTTACTGGCTTCTGAATATCCGTAACGACTGCCAAAGATCTCCAAATGACAGCCGGGACCAACAGCTTAACGTGCTTTCTGAGACACGAAGGAAACTCGTTATGTTAAGATGGTCACCCATCCACAGACCAACCTAGGCAAGCGTTGCTTAACCTTGAAGATCGACCTGTGCGGCTGTTATTATCTAGCCACGAGCTCCTCAAGTTTCCTTTAATACTAATGACCATTTCACTTAAAAATCAACTTAAAATACGCAAGTCTAAAAGTCGATATTTCAATAGGTGGCTATGAATCCATGTGTAAGTAGGTACCTGTACATATAACATTACCTAATTAGATATCAATTAAAATAATAATTAAGCCGTTTAATTTCCCAAATCACAAACCAGCGCGGAACTGCCGACTAATAAAAGAGATTAATTAAATTAATTGTTCCGCTTTAATTGAATTAATTAATTCGTTAATGAGATTAATCCAATGTTTTAGTTGAGGGAAGCGGTTGACGGATTTATGATTAGAAGAAAAAATGTTTTATTGAGGAAATTAAGATTGCGATGACATTTTTTGGTTCTTGTGATTTTAATCTTGTTAAAGCAAGGGTTTGATGTTTTATTCTTTTTTGCATCGTCCTTTTTGGTTCGAATTAACCCGTCCTCCAGTCTTGCCATGAAGTAGGTACTGTGTTACCCCAGTTAATGGGTTGTGGAGGTCTGGTAGGCAGCCGCTCCTCGTAAAATACTGGTATTCAGCTAAATTCGGCTTGACTAGAAGCCGACCCCAATATAGTTGGGAAAAGGCTAGGTGGATGATGATGATAACTCTTCCTTGAAAATTCCAATATAAGACAAAATAATTCTGTGTAATTTTATGTACCTACATGTATGCGTTAGTAAGTATCAATATTTTGAAATTCTATACACATTACAAATATAAGAACTAACTAAAAGAAATAATAAGTAACAATATGAGATATTAAATTCATAAAGTTTGGTTAAATATTGGCTTTATTCCAAAACTTTTGGGAATGAGCAAATTAAATCTATTATTTATTTTCATAATACAGGCTCAGGCAGGTATTCAATAAGGACTGCAAATATAATTGAAGATGACTTATTATTATTTATTTATTATAATATTAAATTAAGACGGACAGCGAAGTCATAGCAATAGACTCGTTTTTACCCTAATGAACGATATACCAAAAAAATTCAGCTGTAAACCGGTACAATTATTATGAGAATTGATTTTTAATATTTTTAGTGTTTCTTTTTTCGACAATCATGAATATGGATCTATATAATATATTCGAGAGCTCGTGTATTTATTTATTCGACTGGCCTGTTGGTCTAGTGGTTAGTAGCCCTGACTGCTATGCCTAGGTCATCAGTTCAATTCCGACTCAGGACAAATGTTTGTGTGATGAGCACGATCATTTGTTCTGTGTCTGGGTGTGATTTATCTATATTATGTATCTATTTAGAAATATATAAATATGTTTATCAGTTGTCTAGTATCCATAACACAAGCTCTGCTTAGCTTGGGACTAGATGGCGTTGTATGAAAAAGTTGTGGAATATTATGTTGAATATTATTTACGCCCTTTCTATCGGAAAGCGTCGATTCTTTACGCCCTAGTATGTACATTGTACATAGTATATCCTTTACACCCTAGTGGGCGTAAAGGATGGAATAAGTTACACGAGGTAACTAAGTTATTAATAGACCTAACTGTAATGAAGATTATTACCAATATAGGTACAGGAGATTGGTTAGTTACCTCGAGGTAAATACAAGAACTTTGTCCCGTTTGTGTAAGTTATAACTTAGTAAATAACTTGGTATGTCAAGTTATTCCTGACTTGATTAGTGTTGACATAACTGTATTGGTGAAGTTTTGTGTATTTTGATAATTTGGTTTCGTTCGCGATTTTAGCTGAAAGGTCAAGTGGATTAATTGAAAATATTCATGTTGTGATAATATTCTGAATTGAATTAGGATAGAAAATGAAAAGCAAATCTACACTAATATAATAAAGAGGTAAAGTTTGTTACTTAGTTTGTATGAGGTAATTTGTTGAAGTACTGGTCCGATTGCTAAAAATTTTTACCAATAGAAAGCTGCTGTATTCCTGAGTGACATGAGCTATACTTTATGTACGCGGGCGAAGCTGTGGGATAAAGCTGGTTGTGGTAATATTCTGAATATTATTAGGATAGAAAATGACAAGCAAATTATATCTGAAGGGAACGAACTGTCGGGGTAAAAAGTATCCTATGTTTGACGATGGTCTATCCATGTGTAAAATATTATACAAATATCAGCCGTTTGTGCATGAAAATGTAACAAACATACACATACACACGTACATACAAATTTTATGATATTTTTCTACCTGTTTTAGCAGTCACCAACTCTTGGATTTACCTTCAAAAGGCCTCCCTTCACTCCTTCTGTTGTTTCCTACTCTGAGACACTTTTTGTATTTTCTAGAGAGAATAACCTTTTTTGTATTTACACAGAAAGAAGCTACAGGAAGGCTCTTATGATGAGAAAATTGGAAAAAAGTAGGTATGGGACTTTATTACCCCTACATTTTGACGAAATAAGCGAACATAAATGTAGGCAACAGCTGATTTTTATTCTCGATTTCAGGTTTGGTCCCATACTAAAAGTTGTTCATAATGACGAGTACAATGGCCCCCCAAGAGGGTGTGCGTTAATTATGTTACATATTGTATACCAATTTTTACTATCTGACAGAACAATATTAGTTGAGTGAGTTAATAAACAATGTAAAATACCTATCCTAACACCTTTCGCACATCACATCGGGATCTACCAGTTCTTACAGAACAATAACTGTTGAGTTAGTTAATAGACAATGTAAATGCACCGACATTTTTCATACAACTCAACAAGTAATTGAAACAGTTGCTCTCCAAAAAAACCTCATTCTAAACTCGTAATACGCTGTAAGAATCATTAATTATCGCACCCCATCGTACATTACATCCCAAGGGAAACCTTCGTAAGCCCGCCCTCTAAAGAATTACCAACGGATCTCCGTAAGTAAGCCCGTTCGATCTCCGGCTCAGGACGCACCCTGCAGTCAAAGTTTTTTCCTTTCCGTCTCAAAACTTTGCTTCCCCAGACTTTTTTGTGATTACAAGCCATTTCACGTGAACTGGCTACACCGGGTGTAGTGTTTTGTAAAATAAGGATTTTCTGTTTCGGTAAATAGTGGGTAGAAGGTAGTTCGAGATAAGAACGGTTATGGTGTATAGAGTAGATGTCGTAGACCTTTTTCTTTATTTAAATTTTCTCGGAGCAAACATAAGAATGACGTGAATCTGAATCGAATTCGAAATTTGAAAGTAAAACTACTTTTTACTTACTTTTTTATCAGCCAGCTATCCAAAACAAAAAAAATTGCGGAAAGAAATTTGACTCAGACGAAAATGATTTTTCACTTCAGCACCTCAAACAAGTATGTTTTGCAGTCTACAGACAGTGAGCAAAATTCGATTTTGCTGCGAGCGTGAGACAAAGTAACTTTTTAATTTTTTTTTTTAAATGCCGAGTCAGTGCTGGGTCTACTCACAACATTCGAAAGATTTGAACTTCACTTTGTTCTGTCACTTTCACTTCGATACGAAAAGAGCGAGAGATAGAAACAAGTCGATTCAAAGTTCGATTTTCGAATTCCATATATAATAGGCTCAAAAAAGATACCAACATTAAAACGTTCGGAAACACGTCACCTATAAAATTTCAAATCAAGGTTTAAATGTAATTATTATACTTTTCTCTTAATAATCGAATTATATTTTTTTATGATCAAATAAAGAGATGTTGAATTAAAAAATACGAAGTTTATCATGTATCTACATCATTATTTCAAGTTTTAACAATCTTTATTGTGACAGAATAATTTAGTAATAGTGCAATTTCCGAACGCATCTTTAAAAAATAGCGGGCTTTAATTTTTTATTGTTTTCTTCTTCTGTTCGCTAGCTACAAAGTGCGATACACGTTGGATATTATTAAAATAATAATAAATAAATATAAGTGAATCCAGTGATGATGTCTGCGATTTAACACCGGAAGAATTGAAGCAGTATGTAAAAAATGCAGAATTAAGTTTCCTGCCGGAAAAGTCTCGTGATAAATATCTTAAAGCTTATGATATTTAATTTTACTTTTAATTTTTACAAATATACATATGGTATGGTATGGTATGGTATGGTATGGTATGGTACGTATGGTATGGTATGTACAAATATACATATTACCAAGTTGTATTTTTTATTACCTTTACATTATTTGTTCTCGCTGCTGAAGTGAAAAGTTGTATGTGCTACACGAGACCAAAGTTATTTGCATCTCGTGTCTTTGAATCCCTCGCTGCACTCAGGATTCTAACCTAGAATCACTCGCTACGCTCGTGATTCAAATATAGAATCCTTCGCTTACTCGGGATTCAAAATCAACACTCGCGGCAAAAACCAACTTTGCTCTCTTGTTGCACAAATAACTATTTTCACCTCAGCACCTCAAACAAGTACTTATGTTTTGCAGTTTAAAGACAGTGAGCAAAATTCGATTTTGCTGCGAGCGTGAGACAAAGTAACTTTTTAATTATTTTTTTTAAATGCCGAGTCAGTGCTGGGTCTACTCACAACATTCGAAAGATTTGAACTTCACTTTGTTCTGTCACTTTCACTTCGATACGAAAAGAGCGAGAGATAGAAACAAGTCGATTCAAAGTTCGATTTTCAAGTTCCATATATAATAGGCTCAAAAAAGAAACCAACAATAAAACGTTCGGAAACACGTCAACTATAAAATTTCAAATCAAGGTTTAAATGTAATTATTATACTTTTCTCTTAATAATCGAATTATATTTTTTTATGATCAAATAAAGAGATGTTGAATTAAAAAATACGAAGTTTATCATGTATCTACATAATTATTTAAAGTTTTAACAATCTTTATTGTGACAGAATAATTTAGTAATGGTGCAATTTCCGAAAGCATCTTTAAAAAATAGCGGGCTTTAATTTTTTATTCTTTTCTTCTCTGTTCGCTAGCTACAAAGTGCGATACACGTTGGATATTATTAAAATAATTATAAATAAATATGAGTGAATCCAGTGATGATGTCTGCGATTTAACACCGGAAGAATTGAAGCAGTATGTAAAAAATGCAGAATTAAGTTTCCTGCCTGAAAAGTCTCGCGAAAAATATCTTAAAACTTATGATAATAATTTTACTTTTAACTTTTAATTTTTACAAATCTACATGTGGTTTAAATATTACCAAGTTGTATGTTTTATTACCTTTACATTATTTGTTCTCGCTGCTGAAGTGAAAAGTTGTATGTGCTACACGAGACCAAAGTTATTTGCATCTCGTGTCTTTGAATCCCTCGCTGCACTCAGGATTCTAACCTAGAATCAAATATAGAATCCTTCGCTTACTCGGGATTCAAAATCAACACTCGCGGCAAAAACCAACTTTGCTCTCTTGTTGCACAAATAACTATTTTAAGTGGGAAATCATCCAACGACTTCTTCCGCTCTTGGACCGTGTGGGATAAGACTTTTGCTGACTAAAATCCTCTCCTGTTCATTTGTCTTTGTTTCAGGGCCCTGGGGTTCTCTTTGGCACAACCCATTAGCCCAGTAGGTTTCGACCCTGCTGATATTTCTATCATTTCTAAAAACTTGACTGTGGTAATAAGCCAATTCTAACATCGCAATGTAACCCAATCCTATAAAACAGACTCTACAAGGACCAAATAAACACTCCTTTAAGCAAAAAGAAGATCGATATAAAAAATGGTCGCCACGTAATCCATTCTTCAGTCCCAAACCACACAAAATATATCCAAAGCTATCTGGTATTAGTATTCCGATACAGTCGCACGCAGATATACCGGCCTTCTTATGCCGAGATAAAATGCCTTTACATTTCAACGTGAGGCAGCCATATTGGCAAGGTAACCACCTGAATGGAATATTGTCACAAATAGCCCCTTAGGCCCGCTGCTCGATCTAGCACCTCTATTCAAAATACGTGGTTCAATATTTCGAGGCGTTTGAAATATATGTGTATGTACCTGCATATCGTAAACTTAGAGTACAAAGCTTGCTATACTTCTATAGCAGATACTATAATAATCTAAAGCTGAAGATTTTATTCGTTTGTTTGAACGTACTAATCTCAAACACTGTTATTTCGAATTTAAAATGTAATTTTAAAATCAGATATGTTTATTACCATTTACATAGTTAGTCAAAAAATGGAAGCTAAATTGCACGATCCAAAACGTAGATCTAATTCTATGGAGAAGAACGTGTAAGAAACTCCATGGATACTCTTTTAAATCATAAGTATTGTGAATTACATATATCTTGGTTTCATACATATTTTTTATCGCTTTTTATTGATATGTGAGCCCAATGTAGATAAATAATGAAAAAAAAAACAATTTAAATAAGCCAGCTGGCAGCTAACAGAGATAACTCAAAACTAGAGTGCGTCTAATGAAAGCGCGACCTGAAGTTTTTATTTAAATTTAATTAGCAACCTTATTCAACCGTAAATCAAAAAATTGTGAAGTGTCAAGACATAATTCTCCTACTAGTTAGTAATACCACATACAAAATTTTTGAATTTAACCTCTTTTTCTCAGGTCGCGCTTTCATTAGACGGACTGTAGCTTTAGTTTTAGATACCCTATTTATTGAATGATGGCAAAGCCTGCCGAAACCGGTTGATCAGAAAACTTGCAGAACTTTCGCCAAGAGCGTCAAAGCATATCATTCACTGTAGGCTGTCAACGCAACGTGACTGCTTCACGACCACGTGGCAAACTGCCACTGCCACTGCCACCGTCCCGCTGCGGTGTCGATCGAGGGTGAAACATGGCCATCTAAAATAAGCAGGCTATTTGCGGTTCGAGGGTTAAACGGTACGCAGTAATTGATGAAATCGTGAAATGATTGGTGACTTTTTATGCATACAGCACCTATTATGCCATGTTTCTGTACAACCTTAAGGTCTACTGGAGGAAAATGCCTGAAAAAAAGAAAGAAGAAAGAAAGAAAAATAATTATGACACATTATGTCTGCCTTTGTACAATGTTTACATGTGCATAAAGCTTCAAAACTCTTGCAAAAGATTTTCTATTCATCAAAAGCATCAAAGCATATCACTGCAGGCTGGCAACGTGACTACTTCTCAACCACGTGGCGTACTGCCTTCCACTGCCACCATTCCGCTGCGGTATCGATCGAGGGTGAAACATGGCCATCTAAAATAATCAGGCTATTTGCGGTGCTTTCGCGTAAGGCTCGACCTCTGTGGGGTAAACGGTACGCAATCATTGATGATGGTGAAATTATTGGTGACTTTATGCAAGCGATACATACATAGGTATTATATACAGCGAATAAAGAAAAAAAACGAAGGTTGTAAGTAAAGGAGTAGGAAATATATTGTATCGACTTATTAGTGTACCATAGAACAGAACAGCCATTTGATTTTAAGAAAGCTTATTTTTTGCGCGGCACTCTAAACAATTTCCTATAATATAGATGTTATGTTATGTTATGTTATTTAAAAAATAAGGACATAGACTACTTTTATCTAGCCCCAACTTCGGCATCGCATCCACAAAAAGCCACATTCACGCAGAAAAAGTCGCTGGCAAAAACTAGTTTACTATATATTCACTTGAGCCAGTTAATATCCTTCGAAAACAGGTAGGAAAGGGAAATCAATTGCCGTA
Organism: Mythimna separata; assembly: GCA_030763345.1. Classification (NCBI taxonomy): domain Eukaryota; kingdom Metazoa; phylum Arthropoda; class Insecta; order Lepidoptera; family Noctuidae; genus Mythimna; species Mythimna separata. Next base: position 4,096,996 of record CM061173.1, on the reverse strand, counting down.
TCCGGAACGCATGGAAAAGCTACTGGTCCATGAAGACACTAATGAAGGGTGATTCGGCAATCTTCCTGAACCTCTTCCATCCCGTGAATTCGTCAGCATGTGTATCTTGCCCATCTAGTTCGAGCTGAGACCAGTTCATTTAACCGTCGTTCCATCGTTCATCCGATTGTATTGTGACTCCCGACACCTAGTCACGAATTGGAATTTCCTTGTCAGTGTTACTGGTTGACTGTTTGATGTTTTCTGATAGTCAAGAATGAACAGGTTACTTCTAGGCAAGCGTACTCGATCGTTAACCATCCATCCACCATCACACCACACCATCATCATTCCATCTGATAGTAAACGAAAATATGGTGATAATATGATGAGTAGTCAAAGGAGGGACAGATAAAAAACCTCACCTACAAACTCCATTTTGATTTGATCATTTTATCGCGTTAAACAAAACAGTTTGCCTCGGTCTTACTTTCATCGAATATTTTATATCGTTTATGCAAAAGGTTCGCCAAGAGGACCGTTTTACATCATCATCTGCCTAGCCTTTTCCCAACTATATTGGGGTCGGCTTCCAGTCAAGCCGGATTTAGCTGAATACCAGTATTTTACGAGGAGCGGCTGCCTACCAGACCTCCACAACCCATTAACTGGGGTAACACGGTACTTCATGGCAAGACTGGAGTCAGATTTACTGGCTTCTGACTATCCGTAACGACTGCCAAAGATCTACAAATGACAGCCGGGACCAACGGCTTAACGTGCTTTCCGAGGCACGGAGGAAACTCGTTATGTTAAGATGGTCACCCATCCACAGACCAACCTAAGCAAGCGTTGCTTAACCTTGAAGATCGATCTGTGCGGCTGTTATTATCTAGCCACGTGCTCCTCATAGGACCGTTTTACATAAAACAATATTTACGTAATTTAGTATCATTTTCGTCGTTTTATGTAGGACCGTTTTACATAAAACGACGAAAATGATACTAAATTACGTAAATATTGTTGGGACCGTGAAGCTGTTAATACATTAGTTTTATGTAGGAACACTCAATCAAAACAAAGTACTTATAGGTAATCTACATAAAGGAGACACTGACTGATATATCAACGCACAGCCGAAACTACTAGGACTAGCAGCGTTGCATAAGGCTACCTTTTGACGTAGGCGAGCTCTTATAGGCACAAAACCTTTTGGGAACACATTTACTGTGCATACAGCGAAGGAGTGGAACTCCCAGTCGGAGTCTGTGTTTCCTGATAGCTACACCTATAAGTCAAGAGTGAACAGGTTACTTTTAGGTAAGCGTTGCCTTCCAACAAGTGAGATAGCGGTCAAACGCGAACCTACCAACAATAAAAAAAAATATTTTCCAAAATTAACCTCCTAAGGTGGGTCAAAAGTTTGTACAGAGAAACCTACTTACACGCGAACGAAACTGCTCACAGAAAACTAGTATTACAATAGCTAAAATGCAGAATCATGCTACTGTCAATATAAATTTATAAATCGAAACGGATGATGCTGTCCGTGTCCATTCTCTGTACACAATTAATCATATACCCGTACCATAGGACCGCAAAGCTAATCTGCAACATATCCACGAGGATCAGTCGAATTGAATCGATTGTATCCGAACAAACCCGAACGTAATCTTCGAATCAGAACTGGATTAATTTTCAGTTGCTAAGCTCGGCAGATAATAAAATTGAATTTCGAACGGCCGATCTTGGGCGTTGGTATTTGTTGCGGCGAATTTAAATTCGAAAACGGAATTTTAGAATGATCGACGGTTTTTTAATCAAAGTGAAGAGACATTAAAATTCTCTCTATAACAATTTATTTGATGTCGGCCATATTTTTTTCCTATTTTTTTTATTTGCTTCTTTATTTAAACTATAAGTGCTGAAGTTATAGATACACAGATTTAACCGATGGGTTAAAACAAAACTAAAGTTCTGCACAATAAAATAAATAATTTAGATAGGTATTTGAAATAAAATGAAGTATCAATAAGATTTGGGTACCTTAACGGACGAAGACCATCGGAAGGTTGAGAGGATTTTATGCAGTAGTTACGAATTTTACGCTTGAAAGAAAACTTACTCTCAGCTTTTTTATGTCAAGGGGAAGCAATATGCTTCCCAGACTTTTATGGTAGGGACAACGTAAGAATACGACATAAACTCAGTGCAATGAGAAAGAATATATTATGAAGAAATACGTTTTTGGTTACTTAAATGTTTAAGACTAAGGGCCTCTTTCACCACCTATGATTAAGTTTCGAGTATCTTACTTGGCAGATAATTTCATACAAATACTGTCACATTTTTGAATTTATTCAGTGAGTAGTGCCTACTCGGACATTGTGAAACAGACCCTAAGAAAATTGACCATCGTTTTAATTTTTTTTTCTTTTTTTTCTGATAGTCTTCATATCAGCTAGTGTACTATTCTGAACGAACTAAGATTTGGAACTTAGTGTCCTAGTAACTTTTATTCAGCTCAAAATAACCTATACAACGATATAATACAAACATCTATTGAAGTTAGGCCCAGATTCCATGGAAATCCAGGCATCATTCTTTCAAATCATAAAAATCTGCTGCATAAAAACTTTAAAATGCTGTAGTTCATTTCATTTAGTATTCAAAGTTTTTACGAACACGCTCGGACATTTATATCTTCGTTTAGCTGTTAAAGTGGGAAGTCGAGGACCCACGGTAGATTACATCAGGTAGGGGCGAAATAAACTCGATTCGTTTGCGTTGGCAAACCAATTTGAAGTGGAAACGCCGGGCGGAATTATTAAACAAAATACAAACAGAACGGCATAGCATACAGGATCCATTTGGAAATTAAAATCACTGCCATTGCAAGTGCTTTTGAAATTAATTTCGTTGTATAGTTAGATAAACCAGGGATTTGGTTGGATATGTTTTTCATGTTCATCTAATTCGTGAGTGAAATGAAAGGTACAGGCAATTTAAGAGGGATTATCATTACTTAAGATTGTATCAAAACTCTTGATTCCTTTAGGTTTTCATTTCGGTAGTGAATAACTAATAAGTTGTCTATCAGTAAAATAGAGATAGACGTTGAAATATGGTTACCTTTAGTCTTTATGAGAAGGCAACTTAAACCTACAATTTAGACAGCTCCAAGGAAAAACAAAAGCTCTGAAATACACAAAATTGGACGTCGGTGTTTTCAGTTTTATGTCTTAGTAATACCGACAAACGAAATTAAGGGTATATCGCAATTTTCTGTGTTTTTATGTGCCACTCGGTTGAATTTTTTTGTAAAAAAGTTTTTTCACTTTTGAGTACTGTATTACTTTAAGTGCTTTTGAGTCATTTCTAAGTAAGGGACTATAAATATTATGATTATGACATTTGAGGATTTACTTCAAATTATCGTGGGTTCTATCATCAAATTATATTTTAGTAAAATGAAAGAAAGAAAGAAAATGTATTTATTTAAAATCAGACCTTTCTGGAAGTATATTTTCAAATAAAAAAAGAATTTTCCAAATCGTATCATAAATGACAAGGCTTTGCGATACCTAACAAACATTTTAAAAAATACAAAAGATTTTGAAACTTGCCCCTTTTTTTAAGTCGATTAAAAAGGGGCCAAATTTACGAACCAATAATACTAATATTGACCTCACCATTTCTTGCCTCGACAGTTAAATACTCAACTACAATACTTTTCAACACAGAAAACATCCAACATAATAATATTTGCCGAACATCTTCCAAAGAAAACTGTATCCGCATCGAACATATGAGCGAATTCAACGACTATTTCGTCGTTATTTGCTTCCAAATCAAATTCAACTTTAGTGTTAGTATTGTAAGGTTTATTTTTATGTTTTGCTAGTTTGTTGGAAACAGTATGAATATCTGGGAATATTTGCTCAGTTGACATAACTGTGCTATCTCCAGTTTCTGATATTTCCTTGGTGTGTCGTCGTCAAGGTTAATATTTGCGGTAACACAATTAGTGAGTTATAGAAGGTACGTATGTGAAATGGGACAAATGTTGTTAGTATTGTTAAGGAAGATATATTGATTTAGATACTTATTTACATTTGGCAAAATTAGGGTAAAGTGTTACTAAGAGCTGATCTTGTGAAAATGTCATTCCATTGGATATCAATAGTAGGATATGGCAAAATATTTGAGGTTGAATCTCTTCTAGAGAGGAGGCCTGAGTCCCAACAGTGGGAACATTACAATGCCGATAATGCTAAAAAAATGCTAATGTGATGCGATGACCTGGTCGAGGAAGTCCGATGAATGCGAGATGCATAGAACCAGTCATTGTGGCGACGCTTGGGGGAGACCTATGTCCGACAGTGGACGTCTTTGGGCTGAAATAATGATAATAATGCCATCATTATCATCATTGATGTCAAAATATCTAAGATTGTCCATATGATAATAATCAAATACAATTTTGACTTTTCGACAAACCTTATCAGTTTAATCTATCACATACCCGCGAAACGAGACACAATAGTAAAACAATAACAGCGCGGTCTCATAAGACCGGTCGGGGATTCAAACATTATTATAGAACATAACGTTGTCTAGTCTAAAGTATCTAAATGTTTTACGCCAGACAAAGTCTACGCTTAAAGGTACTATACATATATATAATATTCTTGTGTATTTAGAGTCTGGTCTGGAGAGTCAAGGGCGATGAGATCAATAGTCCCGCCGATCTCCCCTAACGCCTTAGGCTTTGTAGACCCCTATCTTCATTTCACACCCTCCGCAAAAACCGCCTTTCAAATACAAATAGCTATGTCAGCGATGAAAATTCTTGAAGCAGTATTACGATTTCTATAGTCCGTAATATGGCAGTCGATGCAAAAATGCAAGTCGGATTTATTGGAATAATAAATGTACAACTTCCAATACCGGTCTTCTGAAAATATTTGATATTTCATATGTCCTGTGTTATGTCCTTTTCGATAGGAATTCGACTTCAAGTTGCTAAGAACGTGGAATTCTATACATCTTTACGTTTACTTTAAAAAGAAAAAAATATTTCTAAGTATGTGATACATTGAGATTTTACATTAAAAATAGATAATTGTATGAAAAAAGCAAATTCAATGCAAATCATAAGCACAATAATTATAATAAAATAATTAATATGTATCTAGTTTATGCATTTATAATTTTAATTGAATACAGTAATTATAGGTTTATTATTAACGCTAGAATATCAATTCAAATATGTTATACCAGCTTTTGCCCACAGCTTCAACCACGTAAATAAAATATAGCATATGTAACCCAGGAATAAAGCATCTTTGTAAAAACGAAAAATCGGACCAGTGCTTTCAGAGATTACCGATTATATTTTTGTTTGTAGAAACAACAACAAAAAAACTTTCGCTCTTTATAATATTAGTGTAGATGACTGTGTTTAACGCAGAATTGGCTGTTGTAATCCAAATTTACAATCTAACTAAACAACGTAATCAATAAGACGTATCTCTACCAGCTCCGAAAGACAATGAAAAAGATCAATGCGCTAATATCCTGTAAGCGGAGGCTGCATTTAACATCGTTAAACAACAGCAGTAATCTCGGACACAATCGGATCTCCGCCATTGTTATTCAATTGAATGCTGATGGCAATTAAGTTGGAAGAACTGCAATATACGGCACGAAAATAGAAGCAACTTTATTACTGGTAAACGTGTTTGTTGTAAATGAATTTTCATTTATGCTTCCGCTAATAACTTTGACCACGTGATAGAAGATAATTATTCCAAGGGAATATAGTGCCTCGATAAAAAGTATTCTATAATAATCTTCGCCTTTATAATGTTAGCGTGATATTTATATCATATTATTATTATTATGTGAGTCATTTTGGGTTACTAGAGCAGTAACCCACATCTTGTGTCTTCTAAATCAAATACGTTAAATATTGTTTAAAAGAAGAGGATTGATTCTAGCGAGAATTCTCATTCACGAGGATGTTTAAACTCCAAATTTTACTTATTACGGCAAACAATCTTAAGACAATAAACGTTTAGTCGAATCTTATACTAAAAATTTGATTCAAAAACTCAAGTTAAACCTAACTATGTACATATTATATACACTCAGGCGTCAAAGTACTCCTCCACACCGCTGTCATCTGGAAATGTGCCCAGAAGGCTGGCTAGACTCTATAGGATCAATTGTAACACCCTAAAACTTTACATATTTGCTATAAAGAAGTCACAGGAAATGATATTCCATCTATCTTCAACTCTTATTTAGGCCCTTTATAACTACAATCTCAAAATTTAACCGGCAAAAGTAGGATTCAAAGGTAGGTAATAAAACACTAAAATTAGGTCGACACACAGCCAAATCCAGCCCAATTTAACTATCAAATTCCACTCAAACACCTCTTCACAGTTCCCACTCTTCAAACGGTATCTTGTTAAGCAATCCTAAAATCTCGTCTCTCTGAATTTTACGACCATTTCCAAGTCCTTGTCATACATAGGACGGTAATGTTACTAATAAATCAGGCCTCGTAACTCTAGATTGTGAATAACTTATGTCAAGGTACTTTTTGCCCTGTTCCTTATACATTCTTATACTCGTATGTACATACTCTTATATATGTCACAAATTGGTTGAGTCAAAGTTTCAAGAGGTACGGTAGCATCGATTGACAAAGTATTGCTATTTGGCGTTACTTCAACTAAGTTTATATTATTGTTTTGTTCGTTTTTGTATTTCTTTGCTGTAAATATTTTCTCTGTTGCGATTGTTGCTCAATAAATTATTTGTATTCTGCTTTTTCTATGTATAACGCTAATATTATAAAAGTGAAAGTTTGTGTTGTGAGTGTATTGGCGCGTTTGTATTAAGTTTGTTATTTTTTCACGCTCTAACGGCAAAATTGGTTTGGAAGAAATTAGGCACAAGGTCGAAACATGTCCTGTAATAGCAATATACCTAGTATGTCCCCTTGGGGCAATTTTCTATTTTCACGTAAGCGAATCCGCTGGCAGCAGCTTGTTTCGAGCTTACGATATATAACGAGTTAAAGCTTCGATGTGTAGTAACATCAATCAAGTTACTAGCCTGTCGGTTTTCTAAATGTGCGTCGGAATTGCATTGCCTAATTCCGCCAAACCCATTTCAACATCGGACCACCAGACGTATGGCAATGCGCCCTCACTACATGGCGGACACCCCTCCTATACGCACAAAACGTTTTGGGAAAACATTAATTGTGCGCACAGCTAAGGAGTGGAACCCCCTGCCGGAGTCTGTGTTTCCTGAGCTACAACCTGAGGATCTTCAAGCGAATAGGGAATAGGTTACTCCTAGGTATAGGGCACTCCATCTTCGACCACATCGTCACTTTCCATCAGGTGAGATAGTAGTCAAGCGCAAGCGTATCAACGAGAAAAAAAGAAGTGGAGTACCCACTCCACGTTCTTTTTTTATTTTGCCTTGTCTAGGTTCGATTCCATCTAGACCAATATTTGCAGTGGCTTCAGATATTTGTTCCGACCTAATGTTTGCCAGTAAACAGCGGCAAGACGGGAGAGTTCTGGAGCGGGGCAATATGCCGTTTTATTTTCATCATTATTCTTTGTGTTGTCTTTAAATCGCTTTGTATTTATGACTTTCATGAATATGATAATCCCATAATCTAGCAATCATTCAACAATTTTATGACGGTGCGCAGTTTATCATCGTCGTATTGGATTCTGATTTATTTTGGGACAAATCAGTTTTGGCAGTGATGGGTTTGTGATCTTAAAATCAAACTAAATCTCCGATCTTTATAGGAGTGGTTGCTAAATGGATGTTAACCATGACTTTGATTTTGTCCATGTTCATTTGAAGTCTCACTCTTTCGGAAGCCCTACTGAGGTCATTGAGCATTGTACTGAGCTCCTTCATAGCCTCAGCCATGACTACTATGTCATCGGCAAACCAAAGATGAGTGATGTACTCAACATTGACATCGATGCCCAGCCCTCTCCATTCCAGAACCTTAAAGACATACCCTATTGCGACCATGAACCGTTTCAGAGAAATGACGTTTCCCTGCCTCATCCTGTTTCGAATAAGAGCGGGAGACGTCTTTCTGATGATTCCCAACATGAAAAAATAATTCTGTTTCGTATAGCTGTCAATTCATATTCAAAACTCAATCACAAAGATTAGCAATCAATACGTAAGTTAGTTTTCTATCATCGCTTGTTCTGTTAAGAAGTTCGAACGTACATAGTTGTTAAATGAGCCGCCGTCGACGTCTCAAGTTGAAACGCGGAAAGTTTCAATGTGATCGGCGCTAGGATTAAGATGTGGAGGAAACATAGTGGTGATGTGTTTTCGTACGGGTACGCTTGGTTTGTAAGATGTGATATTTATGAGTATATCTCTCTACTTCTTTCGACATTTGCAACTGATGATTTGGCAACATTTTTGGAATTAATTCCTGCTATATTAAAGACAAAAAATTGTTTTCTTCTTCTATCACTTCATACGATGATGCTCTCTGCAGCGGAATTGAAGAACTAAATTCTGTTTAAACTTCTTTCATGATTCGTGAATTTTAATTTAAAAAATATCTTGTTTAAATATTGCAGTAGCATTTTTTTTCAAGCTTCAAATCTTCGTTGCTTTTAAAGATTTTTTGTAAATGTCGGAATTTTTGACGCCATTTTTAGCTAGGAGCTATTTTTGCCTTTACTGTATAAAAACTATTTAATTTAGCAAATAAAAAATTGCATGCATATTACATGTCGTATGCTGTAGCTTTATTCTTGTTATAAAGATCCATTGCGCCTAAAGCCACGAGCTCGTCAGTCGGCCCGTATGTTTCCACGGTAACAATCCAAGTACTGTATAATTGTACGAGACAGATACAATCTATGCCTGCTGAACTTTCCCAGTTTCCATTAAAGGAATGTTTCATTTACTGTCATCTCTTCGCCTATGGGTGATACAAGGAAATGCTTATACAGAGCGAGGCAGGAGTATGTTTCTATACTCCGTCGGTTTAGGTAGTTAAACTAAAGGTAAACAATCTTGGTATGTCTTTTTATATTAAAGAGGTCGTATATAATATACACAAAGATTATTTAAATTTAGTTTATTAGCTAACATCGATTTAGGTAAATACCTATTTGTAAAGATTTTCACATACAATTTATAGACAACTTTTAGATAAAAAGACATGCCAAGACTGTTTACATTTAGTTAACTACCTAAACCGACGGAGTATAGTACGATATAAGATATACCTATAGATATGTACCTATTATACAGCTTCCGAGAAGAACCTGTGAAAGTCAGCGTCTATAATTTTAGATTGAAACCTGTCGATTAAGTTTTAAAATTATGAACGCTGACGTCTTTGTGATAGTCTCGGAGTTAACTGTTTTCCGCACTAGTGTATGGAAGAGTTTATTTATTTCTTCGAAACAGCGGCACGGGTCGATCATCAAGGTTAAGCAACGCTTGCCTAGGTTGGTCTGTGGATGGGTGACCATCTTAACATAACGAGTTTCTTCCGTGCCTCGGAAAGCACGTTAAGCAGGTTGTCCCGGCTGTCATTTATAGATATTTGGCAGTCGTTATGGATAGTCAGAAGCCAGTAAATCTGACTCCAGTCTTGCCGTGAAGGGTACTTCATTACACGGTAGTGTTACCCCAGTTAATGGGTTGTGGAGGTCTGGTAGGCAGCCGCTCCTAGTAAAATACTGGTATTCAGCTAAATCCGGCTTGACTGGACGCCGACCCCAATATAGTTGGGAAAAGGCTAGGTAGATGATGATGTTTGATACACGTAGAAATTTTTCACTCAGCCCCATAACACCCTCGTCTCTATCTCATCTGACGTTAAGCGCATATGTGATCTACAATGATGCGCTTGCCTAGAAGTAACATATTCCCTCTTGAATTAAAGACCCTTAAGTTGTAGCTATCAGAAAACACAGTCTCCAGCAAGGAATTCAACTCTTTAAGCATTTTGTGTTAATTTAATACATGTTTAAAATGTAAGTTTTGAAATTTCAAAAGCTTTTCAGCGTAGAAAGTCTTCCGTAGAAAAATAACGTAGGAAAATCATACAGATATGCTGTACCTACCTCGCTGAACAGACAAGCAGCTGGTTTATTTTATAATAAACCCAGAAATGTACCGTTGAAATATTCACTTTCAAAAATCTTTTCTAACGTTGCTACCTAATGCAGAGTTAGGAAGGAGACTAGAGACACCATTGCACTTAACCTATCACATACCCGCAAAACGAGACACAATAGTAAAACAATAACAGCGCGGTCTCATAGGACCGGTCGGGGATTCATGAATTAATATCAAGGCGAAAGTTTGTATGTACGGGTGTGTTTGTTACACATTCATGCTCAAATGGTTGAACGGATTTGGATCCTAGAATAACACATTTTTATTAAGTCTTACATTTACAGATCTAGGCTCCTAAGTTCTTTCAGATAATCATCTTCCGCATCTTCTCAAACAGACCTCTTGATATAGATACGTCTTGGTTTAGAGTGTTTAGATCTCTTGCCACCTCTTCCTGGACCAACCTCGACGGTGCTATCTACAGGAACCCACTGCGTGACCTACTGTCCACCGACGCGTAGTTTCATAGCCGCCTGTTCGTCATTTATACGCTTGGTGTACGCCCGCCGGCGTGAAGCTTGCATAAAAACTACGAAACTTTATCGAAGAAGCGTCAACGCCGTGCTCGCATCGCTGCATGCAGGATTCATGACACCAGCCGTACCGCATGTCACAACATCGGACTTCAACGGAGCGTACATCGAGCGAAAGCACGTTTTCATTTTTGTAAAAATGGCGACAACGTTTTCGTTGGCTGACGGTATTTTTACAAATGAGTGAAAACGTACACGTGTAATACGCCTCGTGGACAGGGTTTAGTACGCTACGCCGCTCAAGATGCCTGGCGTATTTTGAAGCGTCTATGAAGCTATGCGTCCATGAACAGAGTAAGGCCTTATTTATTATTTATTTATTATATTCTTTATTGTTTATACCATTAGGTACATGTAATATAAAAAGAAACTTATCCTAAAACACATGGTACATGCAATGGGCGGCCTTATCGCATTCCGCGATCTCTTCCAGGCAACCTGGCCTTACTCTCTGTTAGGCAACAGGTAGACCAGTATCATTAGCTTAGTCCATTTTCCTATGTCAAAAAAAAACACCCTGCCGCTCCCGCTCTATGTGGAGAGACACTGACTATAACACACCCGTGGTCCTTTAGTTACTCTTTATCGTTCCAGGGCCACTGTAACTCTATGGTACTCTATGCTTCCTATAAATCATGCTACGTTTTGTTTATTTTGAAAATATTTAACACTTTTTTATCCAAAGTAACAACCACAGGTGGGTGTTTTGTAAATATTTATGTTATTATTACATTCTGTCTGTGTGTCTGAGCGTGTTTTTTGAATGAATTATGAGCTAATTTTAGGAGCTAAAATTAGATGAGCTCCGTTTATCCGTCGAGTTAGTTTAGGTTTAGTTATTTATGTATTTTATACAGTTATTGTTTGTGGGTGTTAAAGTAGTTACGAGGGCTTTGTTAATGGAGTAAATAAGTTTTGTTAATTAATGTTTTTGAACAGCTGAAACTTACAAGTTATACGACGAGGGTCCAAACACAGGTAGGCTCTTTACTATGTGTAATTTATTCCCTCATCGCTGCTCTCAAAACAGAAAACTAAAACATCGTGAGGGAGCCAGCTTATCTTAGAACCAAAAATTCGATGAAATGTGACGTCCAACAACCCACACAGGGTCCACCTGGCGGATCCTGGTCCATTCTCTCTTCTAACCTAGATCTTTCAAACAAATTGTTGACTGCTCCAACATCATCATCTATATAAAAGGAGAAACTGACTAACTGGCAGATCGCACGCATAGTCGGAACTACAGGGTCTATGTCTATGAGGGTGAATTTTTGCACAAGGCTTCCTTTTATAACGTAGGTGAGCACAAAGAGAAGATTTTCGAAAATAGGATTGGTCACTAAGCCGATTTAACGAGGTTTAAAACATTATATGAAAAAGCCAAGGGAAACCTACTTTCTCGTAGGCGAAGACACTGGCAAAAGCTAGTGATTTAATATTAATCAGGAGGAAGATGGTCTAACATGAGCAAATCAATAATAAAAAATCAAGCTTTTCCTTCACAAACGGCAGATTGCTATGTCCCTTCAATAAGAGATACGCTAATATTATCTAAGTTCCCTTCAAACGTCAGATTACATATTCTATTTTATTTTCTCTCTTTGAAAATAAATCTTGCTATTAGCAATGAAGAGCGACTTATTATTCACTCTGTCTTCATATAATGACAGAAATCAAATTTCGTTAGTGTACGGAATACAAAACGTCTCATTTATTCCTAAAAACGTCTTCAGTTTATATTGTATTTATTTTTCTTGTCCATTTCCATTAGGCTAAGAAATTTTGACTAATTATTAGGTACAAATTGTGAGTAATAACCAATCATTAGTCACATGTCAACTTATATCTACAGAGGGATTTTAAATAACAATTATTTGCCCGTTACCTATCTCCCCGTATATACTCGTATACATACATATCTACATGGACATATGTAAATTTAACTTCAATTTTGTCTCTTCGAGGTAAGCAGAAACCAGCCACCTATTACAATCCTTTACGACCTTCTTTTTTATTTTGTTTTCGTTAGTCAAGGAGACTTAGGCATTCTCTACCAGTCAACCGAAGGTTGGTAGAGACGATATGGCAAGTGCATAAATAGAACATTATTATGTTTAGAAAACAAGGGCATGTAACAACCACAATTTTGTTTTTTCCTAAAGCTTCTCGTCTCTTTAAGCTTAGAGCTTTTATCAGCTAGAGCAGTTATTTCAAGAGTTATAGCATAGTATATATTAAACATAGAGACTTCAAATGCTCCAAACTCTCACCACCACCACCTCTTCTGAAAGAAAAACCCCAGGACCCTGGAACGAAGACTAAGAAGGAACAGTGGGTTTTAGTCAGTAAAAGTCTCACACGCACTCCCGCTCCACCTTCGAGCGGAAGAAGTCATTCTCGTGATTTACCTACCTTAAAATAAAATAGCCATCACCTCTTTTTTTCATTCGATTTTACATACGAGTACCTACGTTTAAAAACTCGTACTTAGCCCACTTTTATGAACAACTAGTCCAATTAAACGGTATTCTCAAATTCTCATGTACCTACAACAAACAAAAAGAGTTTCAGTGCAGACAGTGTTTTGTACTACTTTTTAGGTTTGCAATGCTATGGGAATTTACTCTCGGCAAATATGCAGTTTAAACTGCCAGTGTTAACGTTTGAAATGCGTTTAACAAAGACATTAAATCTTTTTGGCGTTTAAAAACAGATTAGATCTAGTGTTATTTGTTACATATTTCTTTTTTTTTGCTGTCTTTGTCGGCTCTCCTGTAAAAGGAGGGATGAAACGCATGTTACTAAAAGATACGCATGTTACCAAGTAATATGGGATAAGGGCAGGAAGAAGAAGAAGAGGCTCTCCTGTAAATATTTTTTCTTATTCTGACGTAGGTTGCAATAGAAACGGAAAATGTTTATTAACTGTAAGGATTCATTCTCTTACCACATTAATAAATCTATTTTATTATAGAAAAATGTTGAGTCACCATTTGCCACTGGTCTCCAATTCTAATTCCAATTCCGACAAACCAAAATTAAATACTTCCATACTTCCTGTTTTTTTTAAGGTGTTAAATCATCAGTATGACTTCTCCCGCTCTGAGCGTAGCAGGAGGGCGTGTCAAATTTCTACTGACTAAAACTCACTCTTGTACCTTCTTTGCCTTATTTCCAAGCTCTCTTCGTTTAACCCAAGGGTCCTAATAGGCTTCGACTCTGCCGGGCCCCTATAGTTTGCTGACACTGTCTTTGAATATTGGAGTCACAAGTCAAAATCTTTTTATTTCACATAAGCCTACATGGGCACTTACAAAACGTTAGAAGCTAGTGCACGGTTCCAATTGGTCGTTTCCTATGGAGAAGAACCGGCAAGAAACACCATGGTTACTCTTTTCTAAATTTATTGAGTTTACAATACTTCCATATTACAACACAGACACATATGCGAGGACAGTGTAGACCAGTCAATAATGTACCCAAAAGCACAAGTAATCCAATCCTTCGTAAATACATTCCTAATTGAAACACAATACCAAGTGAATGATAATGACATAATTCTACAATAGGTAGAATAGATATAGGAATATACCTACCTACTATAACTTGCGAAGTTTATCGCACTCGACCCAACCCAAAATAATAAGGATAAAGCGACTTGATGAAGAAAATAAATTCAGTGTAGCATTTTCATTACAGGACTGTAATAAATATCCATTTTAAGTTAAGGTTTCAAAGCGTTTTAACAAGGGATAATAGATTTCATAATCTAAATAATGAGGTATCAAGTTTTGTGTTTTATCTACACTAATATTATAAAGAGATAAATTTTGCTCTGAAAGTACTGTACTGGTCTGATTGCTAACAGTTTTTTCACCATGGTTTATTCCTTAGTGACATATGCTATAAGTACTTGTATGTGCGCGGGTGAAGCCGAGGGCAAAAGCTAGTCTTTAACTTAGACAGTCATCATCATCTACCTAGCCTTTTCCCAACTATATTGGGCTCGGCTTCCAATCAAACCGGATTTAGCTGAATACCAGTATTTTACGAGGAGCGGTTGCCAACCAGACCTCCACAACCCATTAACTGGGGAAACACGGTACCTTATAGCAAGACTGGAGTCAGATTTACTGGCTTCTTCTTCTTTAACTTAGCCAGTAATTACACAAAACTCAAAAAGATTTATTTTAAAAAGTGTACAGATGTTTTTATTTTTATTGGTAGGCTTACATTTGACCACTATGGTAGGTACCTACCGGTAAGCGATGATTTGGTTGACGAAAAAGCACGCTTGCCGAGAAGTAACCTATTAACTCTTCTCCTTAGATTATACCTAGCTATCAACTCGATATGACGAAGGACCAATTCAGATCAAAGGACGTACGTGTTTGACTATAATTGATTTTCAGCAAAACCATCCGTTCCCTGGAATGTTATTTGAGGAGAAAAAAGCCAATCTTAGGTAATAACTCAGCGGGCTGCGAGGACATTTGAAAGATTAACCGTGGCCCTAGAACGTTAAGGACAATTGAAGGACCCAAGTGGGTTTTAATCAGTAATAGTCTGACTGCTCTCTTGTACCAACCTAATGCGAGAGAAGTCATTGAATGAATTCCCAAATTAAAATAAAAAAGGTAATCAGTTCCTTTTTATTTTTAAATCACATCATCATTTCAGCATACATAGGCAGAAATACGCATACCCCCAAGTGTCACCACAATAAACGGTCATGTGCGTCTCGCATCCATCGGATTTTTCACGATCCTTACCAGGTCATCGGGCCACCTCATACGAGGCTTTCCAACGCTGCGTCCTCCGGTACGCGGTCACCACTCGAAAAGCTTTCGGCCACAACGACCATCTGTTCCGCAAGTAATGTGCCCTGCCCACTGTCATTTAAGTTTAGAAATTCTTTGGGCTCTGTCGGTAACCCTAGATTTTTTTAAACTAGTCCTTGACTGCGATCCCACCTCATGGTAAGCTGTGATGCAATCGTCGATGGTAAGGCGCACTAGTTTATTAAGAGCCTATTCACTCTAGCCTTGAAGACACCCAAATTATAATCGAATGGGAAAACCGCAGCAGCCAAATTGTTCAATAGTTCTC
Organism: Mythimna separata; assembly: GCA_030763345.1. NCBI lineage: Eukaryota > Metazoa > Arthropoda > Insecta > Lepidoptera > Noctuidae > Mythimna > Mythimna separata. Next base: position 4,081,160 of record CM061173.1, on the reverse strand, counting down.
TGAACCTAATTTTTTGGCTAAAACTAAGTTGAAACCATAACTTCGGACAGACACTAAAAGGACGTTCCTACCTCGCCTACCCTTTTACCAAACTTGAGTAATGCATCATAACTGACGACCACTAAACCTGTCTCCTAAGACAGCTATGAAGAAAAAGGACAGCCGATCGGTAACAACACGACGTGAGGCCCTGAACTTTACCTACATCTTCGTATAGACTGACCTTGAGACGTATTTGACGTTTCAAGGACGTACGGTAGGTATATACGTCACTCAGTAGAGTAAGGCTCACTTGGGTAAGTACCGAAATTCAGAATCCCTGGAGATAGGTATAAATTTAGGTCATGACGAATATACCTGAGTAGGAGAGGGACGTACGCCGCTGGTCTCGAGGTCACAAGTGTGACTGTTGAGCGTGAGGTCCTGGGTTCAATTCTTGGGTCGGGCAAAAGGTGCTATTGGTTTTTTTTTCTATTATGGATTACTCTGTAGCAAACTGGAGTTTCAAAGTTGAAATGATTAAGGGCCATGTGCACCGACATAAGTTTAAGATAACCATCTGATTAACGTCAATAACCGACGATAAGGAATAGGAAATATCGCTAAAACAGCCGTTTTAATATTAAAACAGTTGATTTGGTGTCGGTGAACATCGCCCTTAATATATTAGTGTGACTAGCTGCAACCAGTGGCTTCGCCTATTTAATAGTAAAAAAATATCCGAAGGGAACATACTCTCGGTAAAAAGTATCCTATTATCATTTAATTATTTGTTATAGATTTTATTGTACACCTATGCGCTATTCCGAGACATGGTCTACCCGTGTAACCAATTTCAATCAAATCCATTCAGCCGTTCGAGCAAGAAGAAGTAACAAATATACACACTCGTACAAAGTTATATCAGTGTGATAGTCAAACGTTGATCGCCTTACATGGTCGTCTATAAACTTTTCAGTGAATGCAATTTCCAACTTCGGCCCGTTGAAACAAAAGTTTTCAGGACTGAAAAATCCAATAACAATGTACCCGACCTGAATACTGTTCCAAACAGATTTGCGACCACCTAGTCTGAAGAGCTCTATTTTTACAAGCTTTTTACTAACTTGTAAAGTTGCAGTTTTTTGTATTTATGTTTCTATAAGCTACGAGTATATTTATGTATGGTACATGTGGATGGATGGAGAGGAAGAGGGAGGCCAAAGAAAAGATGGATGGATTGTGTAGACTGATATGAAAGAAAAGGGAGTTAGTGATAGTGTGACAGAGGACAGGACAGAATGGAAGAAGAAAACGTGTTGCGCCGACCCCAAGTAATATGGGATAAGGACAGGAAGAAGAAGAAGAATCTACGAGTATACATATGTATAAAAGGAGAATGAATGACATATAAACTGACTGACAAATGAATGAATGACATATAAACTGACTGACATATCAACGCACAGCCGAAACTACTGGGAATAGGAGCTCGAAATTTTGCAAAGGGTTCCTTTTATGACGTAGGCAAGAGTGGATTTTCTGATTTCCCCCCCTAAGATTTAGTTTAGTTTGACATTTTATTTAGTTTGAAATTGATTTTGTTTTGACATAATTAATCATATACCATTTGACATTTTGTAATTTCATTAATAATTTTTATTTCTATTTGGATTGACTTTTATCAATGTATAAATTCTTATGACATTATTTTGCATGCAAATATGTTGAATATGGTGAAACTGTACCTGTGATAAACATCTTTTGTAAACCCATATTCACTACCCATATTAACTACTTTCACGCGGGCGAAGTCGCTGGCAGAAGCTAGTAAACAGTCAAAATCTAATATATTATATAAAGCTCACACTCTGTTACAGTGTTTGTTATAAAATTGCTCCGAAACGGTTCTAAAGTTCTCAAGTCTATGAAAACACTAACTTGCTTAAATATTAAACATATATTATAAGTAATAATATACTTAAATCTTGCAAATAAATAAAATAGTTATCCTCTAAGCGATGTAGCTGAATACTACACACATCAAAAGTGTCTAGGGATCAAGCATTTTTATGCGGATTTCTTGAGATTGAGATGTGGCTTTGTAATAAATTTATGATTTTATAAATTTATATGGATCCTTTTTGGTGCATTTCATAATTTGAATCAGGAACTGTGAATCAAATTCGAGTAAAAGATGAAAATCAGCTGTCAATATTTTCCCTATAAAAACATACAACGCATTGAAGACATTATTAGTGCTACTGTTTCCCTACTACTGATTAAAACCAACGTTATTATGGAGCGGCGACGTCATTTAAGCAGGGAAGAAATGCTCAGAGCCGTGGGAATGATAGAAGCTGGTTCCCGGCAACGTACTGTGGCTTTAGCTCTGAATACAAGTCAGAGTGTTATCAGTCGACTTTGGACACGTTACCGAAGCACTGGTACCGTGGCTGAGCGCCATGGAGGACGGTAACGCTGCACCACACGGAGACAAGACCGATACATTCAAATCTTAACTCGAAGAGCTCCAACAATAACCGCCATGATGTTAGCCGTGAGGCTTCATCACTCTTCAGGGAACTTAATTAGCGACCAAACAGTCAGAAACCGCTTGCATGAAGTGAACCTTCATTCTCGAAGACCGCTACGGGTACCACCTATAGCAATGCACAATCGTAGGATTCGATATCAATGGGCTCTTGAACACAGAAATTGGGCAGAAGAACAATGGCGTTTCGTGTGCTTTTCTGAGTCTCGTTTTGGTATGAGACCAGATACAAGACGTATACGACACTGGAGAACCCCTGGACGCCAACAGCGATTAAAATCCTGCCAGGAAGTCCATCCTTATAGTGGTGGAACCATCATGGTATGGGCGGGTATTTGGATCGGCGGAAGAACTGAGTTGATTTGGATCAGAGGCAACCTCAACGCTCAAATTTATGCTGAGACGATTGTATCAGACGTCATCGTTCCTCTACAAGTGCAAATCGGTCCCTTATTTCAGTTAATGCATGATAATGCACGACCGCACACCGCAAGAGTTGTAAGACAGACTCTCGCCGCAGCTAACATCAATGTCCTGCCCTGGCCTGCTCAGTCGCCAGACTTGAACCCGATTGAGCATGCATGGGATATGCTACAGAGAAGAGCTCTGCCGAATATGGAGGGTATCCAGTCGCAAGAAGACCTTTTTTTGTTGTTGCAACGAACATGGGCGGCCATTCCACAGCGTGATTTGGATGAACTCATTTTGAGTATGCCAAACCGATGTTCTTGTGTTGTTAGTGTTCGCGGTAGAAACACGGATTATTAATTGTTTAAGTTACCCAATAAAATTTTAAAGAAAACTGTTATTTCAGTCTTTTTTTCGAACTTTAATGTTAGTGGTTCAAATGTCAAAAATCCCTTTATTAGGAAAATGGCAAATTTCTTTATTAATGCAAAGGTGACTTGGTTTATCGTTACTGTGACAAACGAAAACACTTTATTTGATGAATCCTTAAAGAAAATTTTAATTAATATCAATCAGGAGAAAAGTTATTGCAAAAATATATGTTGATCCCTAGACACTTTTGATGTGTGTATTACAGATATGATTATTTTTGATGACAATGCATGCTTACATACGTAACGTCATTCTAAATTCAATATGGCGAACTGAAGATGGCGGACTAGTTATTTTGTTATGCACCCCCATGTTAAGGGTATCGAATATAAGAGTTTGTTGAGAAAATCCATACAAAAGGTACTTACGTCACAATAAATCCAATATGGCGAATAAATATTTAAAAGCTTGATTTTTAAAGATAAAAATTTTACGTTTTATTTTCTCTAACGTTTGAATCCCCGACCGGTCCTATGAGACCGCGCTGTTATTGTTTTACTATTGTGTCTCGTTTCGCGGGTATCTGAGTAATTAATGATCTAGTACTGACAGGAGCTCGTGGCTAGATAATAACAGCCGCACAGGTCGATCTTCAAGGTTAAGCAACGCTTGCCAAGGTTGGTCTGTGGATGGGTGATCATCTTAACATACCGAGTTTCCTCCGTGCCTCGGAAAGCACGTTAAGCCGTTGGTCCCGGCTGTCATTTGTAGATCTTTGGCAGTCGTTACGGATAGTCTGAAGCCAGTAAATCTGACTCCAGTCTTGCCATGAAGTACCGTGTTACCCCAGTTAATGGGTTGTGGAGGTCTGGTAGGCAGCCGCTCCTCGTAAAATACTGGTATTCAGCTAGATCCGGCTTGACTGGAAGCCGACCCCAATATAGTTGGGAAAAGGCTAGGCAGATGATGATAATGATGATCTAGTACTGACAGCTATGATGTACAGTGGAAACGATCGCAACTTACGATTTGCACGTCACAGGTTCAAATCCTGGCAAGTGCTTACCATAGCATAGCATGTCATCAGCCTTATTATGTTCTCACTGCTGAGACTCAGGCCTCCTCTGTTGCAGAGGTAATGGTCCGTTATACACCACGCGAGCCTAGTGCGGATTGATGGATGTCACATGTCTTCGAATTTATGGTACTAGGACATGCTGGTTTACTCACGATGTTTTCCTTCATCGTTTTAAGAGCAGTGGTGATGAAATAAATAGCAGTTATTCTTCTTCAGTTGCAGCGCTGCTAATGCAGTTATTCTTCTCTACGTAAAGGAAAATCTGGCACACAGCATTTTAAGTCTATTTGTTTGTTATGATGTTATAACTAATAATAATAATAATAATAATTTATTACCATAAGCCATACATTACAAAAAAATAAAAATAATGTTTACATAAGCTTATACAATTAAAATCATTTTTAACGCCCTGACTCCTAAACTAGGTGTATGTCCCTGTGGCTCTCGCTCACTCTTGAAATAACAGCTCTATCTGATAAAAGCTCTAAGCTAAAAGCGACAAGAAGCTCTAGGGAACATACTAGAATTAATTAACATCTTACTAAGCAGCTGTTCTTCGTTCTTGAATAAATAATTCACAGACATTTAGGGATTTTGTTATGCTATACAAATATAGTGCCTTGATATAGGTATACAAGTGAAACAATTTATTAAGTTTAATCTTTTTTTTAATCATTTACAGCCTTGTAATGATCCCAATTTTGAGACTCAGGCATCCTCTCTAGGAGGGCCCAATGCTGATAGGTGGTTGTCACATGTCTTTGAATTTTTGGGTCTAGGACAAGCCGGTTTCTTCACGATATTTTCTTTCACCGTTTTGAAGGCAGTGGTGATGAAATAAATAACACAATGTAATGCACTTAGCTGTGTTCGAACCCGCGACTTACTACTACTACTTGTAAGTCGAGGCAGTAACCACTCGGCCACCACTGCTGTTCTCTTTTTACATTTCACAATTTTTACACAACGCCATCTAAGTAGTCCCAAATTAAGCAGAGTTTGTAGTATGAGTACTAAACAACTAATAAATATATACCAATAAATCAAATAGATACATAAACATATTGTAGAAATATTACAACCAGGCACAGAACAAATAGTCGTGCTCATATCTGTATAACATTATACGAGTATACTTGGTTGTTTCCTTTATCATGGGTGTGTTCATAATAAAGGTAAACTTACTTGTCACAAGACACTCAGATCTGAAACAACCAAGTCATCATCGTCATCATCATCACGATGACTTGGTTGTTTTTTGAACACCCATGATACAGGAGTATCATGTATCATGGGTGTTTTGTTTGCCCTCGCATAGGACAAAGTTAAAAAAAAACTAATCTCCAAGACTACGACTAAACATTTTCTGTTCCAAAAAAAAAGATACAAGTACATCTAAAAATAAATCCGTCTGTTAGTAACCATTCATAAATCACAAAAGCGTTGTTTTATCCTTCAAATACTATGTACTTACATAAATAACTCCCCCCCACTTCCACCCACACAGGAATCGGGGAGGAGTTACGAGTGGAGTAGGTAATAGGCATTTTCTTTTTGTGTTACGCAATTAAGAAAATTAGTAGGGGATAATTTTGGTAAAAGTGGGCTTGTAATGTGAGTTGAAGTGGGTCGAAGTGGGTTGAAGTGGACTGGAGATGATGTTGAAATGGCCATTGAAAGTTGTGTTATGATTGTGGTCCTTGAGAAAAATCACCTCCCTTTTGTGTAGGACCGAGGATTGTTAGAAGTGTGGGTTTGAAGGTTATTAAGTCAGTTTCTCTTTTTATATAGATTTTTGTTATTACGATATAAAATTTTTACCTAACTCTAATAAGTGTAATTAGTTTTTCTCATAAGGAGAAATTAACTCACTAACATCACCACATAGCCAAAACTGCTAGGACAAAGAGTGTAAAAAATTTGCAAAAATTCTAATCAAAATGAGTAATATAGATTGAAATGATTAGTTTTTCAAAACTACCTTCAAAACACAGTTGAAAAGGTGTTAGTTCTTATGAAAACATTATCGCAAAAGAAATCATAGGCTAAGTTCATAAATACTTTTTAATTACGCAAACAAAAACCCTTTTCTGCAAAAAATCGCTAATTGTCGCTTACTGTGCTCTTTCTGAAAAGGCTCGTTATTATTCGTATATTTCAAGTTTTAGCTGTCACATCTTAATCCTCAAATAATACCTAACGAGCTTACAGAAAACTAGCTTCTTCTAAACTAGAAACAGCAGCTTCCGCGCGAATGTTGGTTATTAGGGGGGCGAAGTCGAAGTTCAAGACAGATAAAAAGTAGCCTATGTCCATCCATAGAGTTTAATCTTGCTCCATAGAACATTTCATCAATATCTGATCTGTAGTGTAGTGTAGTCTGAGTTTAACCGTGAAAGTGTAACAGATATTCAGCAAAATTACTTTCAGATTTATAATATTAGTATGGATGGAGATGCCGATAATAATGTGGTAGATTTCTTACGCGAAATCTAAATGGTTTACGCGATTGCGGTAGCGAAGCGATCCAAAGCGGTTCACGCAAATTGAACACGACGCGGCAGTTCTGTCCTACGAATGCGCAAAATATTCATATTTATCTTCACTGCTGTAATCTACAGCAAAAAAACATCAACATTCTAATTCGTAAATTAAACTTCAAATCACAAAGTCTTAAACTTCTGAAACAACGACCCAAGCCTAATGAAGCTCAAGTAAACCGTAACATGCTCTGAACTTCCCATAAACCAGCGAAGTAGGCACTTATTACAAGAGTCATATAAAACACGTTACATTGCTCCATTTGAAGGAGAACAGTAAACCAAATGACCTACGTATAGAGCGATGGATGGATAACAGGAACTTAATTTTCAAAGGAACTGTCATTTAGAAGGATATCGATCGAAAACAGATGGCTGTTCTCACAGATCAGGGTTAAGATATTTAGTTAAAACGATAAGGAATGAAGACAGACTTTCATGATTTAATTCAACCTGTTTTTTAGGGTTCCGTAGCCAATTGGCAAAAACGGAACCCTTATAGTTTCACCATGTCTGTCCGTTTGTCCTCGCTTAATCTCTGTAACCGTTAGCTCTAGAAAGCTGAAATTTGGTACCAATATGTATGTCAATCACGCCGACAAAGAGCAAAAATAAAAATTAGAAAAAAATATTTTACTATGGTAGCCCCCCCATTTAAAGTAAAAAGCGATTTTTTTTTTAATTTCAACCCAAACGTGTGATATATTGTTGGATAGGTTTTAAAAAATGAATAGGGGTTTATTAAAATCATTTTTTGATAAAATCAATAATTTCGGAAATATTCGCTCCAAAAGTAAAACACAATCCCCCTCCTCTAACTCTTGAACCATAAGTTCAGAAAATTTGAAAAAAATCTGGAAAGTAGAGCTTTATAAAGACTTTCTAGGAAAATTATTTTGAACTTGATGGGACGAACAGTTTTTGAAAAGTTGGGGACACTTATTGTGACGGACGGGAAACTACGGAACCCTACACTGAGCGTGGCCCGACACGCTCTTGGCCGGTTTACTTTTGTAAGGCTCACACTTAATCGCGCTCTCATCTGATGGAAAGCAATGATGTGGTCGACCATGGAGCATGCTTACCTAGAAGTAATCTTGTTTTAAAAATCCCCGAAAGAGTTTTTTTAAGGTCGGAAATCATTCAACGACATATCAAACTTTTACTGAATAAAAGCCACTCCTGTTCCTGATGTTCCTTCTCTGCTTTGCGTTCCAGGACCCCAGGTTTCCCTTTCGGAAGACAACAGTAGGCTTCAGCCCTACTGGGCCCCTACGGTTTTGCTGACTGATTTTTGCGGCGTGCGTGGAGAACTACGCACCGTCGACGACTCGGGCTCTGTCTGGAAGGTTACCAGACGGCTCGTCGTGCGGAAGTCCAGGCAGCAGGGGCGTCAGGAAGTCCATTTCTTCACGCGTGCGGCCGCCTCCTTCGCTAGCATTACTGATAATCTATATTCCTATTTCAAATCGTTTGAATAAAAATCGTGTCGCCATCGTATCGCCACCTATAAAGCCCCGTAATAACACGAGGAACATCTCAGTCTGAATAGTCGAGCGTCTATTGAATTCCTGAGCAGCGCCGCTCAACTATGAACTGAACGGAATTGATTTTATAACACTGAAAGACTGCTGATTGATGTGCTCAATAAAGAAAAAATCTTTTTATTAAGGATGTGCGTGATGGTTTTATATTATTCAGGGTCCAGTGAAGTGTCTGTCCATTGTAAGCGTGGGCTTGCGAAGAAGGAGCTATGGGTAGCTTGCTGTCCGGCTATCCGGTAACAGTCCGGATCGAGCCCGTGTTCTCGACGGCCCGTAGTGATTGACGCACGTCTTAAAGAGATTTCAGCAAAGCCGTAAAGGCCCAACATGGCCGATGCCCGCTAGGGCCGCGGGGACTTTCTGAAAAGTAATCCCGTAGCCTTAGAACGCAAACGGCAACTGAAGGCACAGATATGATTTCAGTCACTAAAAGTCTAACATTCGCTCTGCTCTAGAGCGGGAGAAATCATTGGATGGGTTCTCACTCAAAAAAACTGCTACTAAATACTTTTCCTTATCTTAAACTAACATCACTCATACTGTCATTGAAGACACGACAAAACTTTCCAAAGAACTAAAATAAAGTTGTCCTAGTTATAAGAGAGGTAAACTTGTCCATTTTACTTAGAAACTTATGGACTAAGATGTAAAGACCATACTACTCATGATCCATTTAGTTTTAGATGGCTAAGGTCGATAAGTTTCGGAGAGGATCAATAAAGATTATATCAGTTTTGGCAATTTCTCGATATGACAAAACATTTTTTATCATATAGCACGTTCCAAAGCGTAGTCTATCCATATGGAGAAGAATCTGCCAGAAACTCCATCAATACTCTTTCAAAAATCCTGTGATGACTTTATGAGTTACAAAAATCTTGGTTACTCTTGGTGTCACTGATATTCGCACTAAATTAAAAGTATTTGATCCTGCAGAATAAAAAACGTTATAATTCTGGAACCGAAAAGATTTCAATTATTTCAACAGGTCAGTAAAACCTGCAAATTTTCGATGGATTGTTAATAGCTTTATTTACCTTAACAACTAAACCAGGCATTAATAAGTTGATACCCATAGATTTACAGACGCACTAAAATTCTAAAAGCAAACTAGAAATACGAGTACTTATCGAAATATTTACAAGTTCCTCTGCAGATTATCACTGTCCAACAGAAGCATATTTTAGTGTCTTTTAATGTCTATATGTTTGTAAAAAAAAAGTATTAAACCAATCTAGTAGAATAAAACGTATGAGCATAATCTTTTACACAAGAAAGATAGAAAAATGGGAAAGGTATAATAATACAAGTACAACAAACACGGTACCGAAATATACCAGCTGATACACAGTATGCATCAAAATGTTAGGCTGTGAAAGAGATGGATGAACAAAGATTGCATATAGCGGAGATAAAAATATTGAGATGGATGTGTGTGTGTACAATGTACATATGTGTGATGAGAATAGATAAAAAGAGAAATAACAGTAGAGGACTCTAGAAAGCAGCGACAATGGCGGAAAAGTTGAAGGAATCGTTTATGCTGTCATGGTCATGTGAAAAGGCAGGTTACTTAAAGAGTTATGAGTATACATGTGGATGGATGGAAAGGGAGAAAAAAGTCAAAGAAAAGATGAATGGATCGTGTGAGGAGTGATATGAAAAAAAGAGAGTCAGTGACAGCGTGACGGGTGACAGAGCAGAATGGAAGGGAAAATTGTGTTTGCCGAAACCGAGTAAGACGGGAGGAAGACTAAAGAAGAGATGGATGCATTGTGTTGAGAGTGATATAAATGAAATGGAGGTAGTGATAACGTGACTGGTGATAGGATAGAATGGAAGAAAAATACGTATTGGGTCGACACCACCTAAAACGAGAGAAAGGCCATTTAGAAACGATGAATGGATCGTGTGAGGAGTGATATGAATGTAATGGAGGTAGTGATATCGTGACGGATGGCAGGATAGAATGAAAAGAAAAAACGTGTTGTGCCGACACCAACAAGGGTAAGAAAATGATGGCGTTTGTTTCATAGAATCTTCCCACACGTATTAATTAAAACTGAACGGTTAATGAAACAATGGGCAATTAATCACAATATCGTGCACATCCTTACGCCGTTTGTTAACCAGTTAATTGACTGATTTACTGTTACCGCGATATGTTACTTAGCAACGGCCACCGTTGCCAAGATACCAGTTCCTTGTTCCTGAATATTGTTAGAATTATTCGGAAATGGGTACCTACTTGATTATTTTTTTTTATTGTTTGCATCAAAAATTAACTTTATCCAAAATCGCAAATAAAAAGAAGCTTTTAAATTCTTTGACTATAGGGTGTATCAGAGTTCCGACATCGACACACAAACGAATACCATAAAACTAGTAGGTACAGTCAGCATCAAAAGTCGATGAACATAATCAACATAACAAAACACCTCGTTCGTTCATCTGTTCACAATAAAATGTTTTGTTATGTTGATTGTGTTCAGCGACTTTTGATGCTGACTGTACATGATTCTGGACTCACCGGTGATGGAATTTTTCATTGGTTTTTTTCTTAATACACCCGATATTATTCAACTAAGCCGAAAGACGTACACTGCTACCTACCCATGAAATGGCGACGCTTGGGGGAGGCATCGGTCTCCCCCAAGTGTCGCTACAACAACCGGTCCTATGCGTCTCGCATTCATCGGATTCCCTCGGTCCACCTTGTGGACCATATTTAATAAGTCACTAACTAACATAATAACTATAGCATTCGCTAAGAACTAATTTATAATAGCTTCCATCACACAAAGTATGATACACCTCTCAAAACCAGACTATAAGGTAACTTTATCGTACCCTTCATCTTCCAACACGTCACATAATTCTTCAAGCCCTTTTTCCTTATAAATAACCGTCCTATTCTCATTTTATCTGAAGAATTGTTTAGGAAACCTAACATTGTTTGTAAGACAGAAATAATATCGAAATGTTAGATCTTCCTTTATTTTCGGATATAACTTTTCCAGAAACATCTTTATATATTGAGAGATAAACTGTAACTGTAATCAGAATATGATCGAAAAGAAATGTAATATTTATCTGGAACTATTCTGCGATATTACTTTTGGTGAAAGTCAAGGAAGAGTTACAAGAATTATTTCTATTTCAAACCAGCAAAAGTAGAGTTCACTTTTATAGAATTGTGAAGAACTTATCAATTCATCATCACGATCATAATCATTTCAGCCGAAAGACGTCTACTAGTGGACATAGGCCTCCGGCAAGTGTCACCGTAACAACAGGTCCTATGCATCTCGCATCCATTGGATTCCTGGGGCCCTCACCAGGTCGTCAGTCCACCTTGTGGGAGGCACTTCCAACTCTACGTCTTCCGATACGTGATCGCCACACCGCGAGAGGACGTGTCAGACTTATACTGACTGAAGCCCCCCTGTGCCCTTCAGATGCTTTTAGCGTACCAGGTCCACGGTTACCACGGTATCCCTTTCAGAAATTACCGTAGCCTTAGTTTCCAACTGTGAGGTGAGATTGAGGACTGCTTCCAGTCTATGGAATGCAGTTGAATACCCGTAAAATACGGGTATTCAACTGCATTATATCTGACCACCACAACTTGGCAAAACTGGTGTCAGATACTCTGGCCACTTTTTATCCTCAACGGCTGTCGAAAATCTAAATAGCTGCAAAGACCAACACCTCAACGTACCTACTTGCCAACCCACAAAGTAATCTCGGTAGGTACGTAAAGTTGGTTACCGACCTCAGCGAGCTTTGCTGAAACTTTGAAGATCGTTTGATGGACGATTTACGATTATATAGCATACTCCTCACAAGCTGCCTTGATAGAGTTATCGACCTTAAACGAGTGCACCTAAACATCATCACGCTAACATGCTATGCTACCTACAGGAGACACCCTAAGTAAACCAGTAATTGGTACTTAACCCAGCCTTAAACAGGGATGTAATAGATATGCTATTTCGATATGGATACGGATACTTATAGGAATAATATTAAACCGGTTTCGGATACGGTTACAGATACAAATTTTTAAGCTAGTGCGTCTCACCATCAACGATTCGAAGCATCACTGCTTACCATCAGGTGGGATCGCAGTCAAGCATTAGTTTATTATAACAAATAAAAAAAAAACTGCTAACTACTTGACTACAATGCCACCTGATGGTAAGCAATATAACAATTATTGATGGTGAAGCGCACCAGTTTATCGCCTATTCACTCTTACTTTGAAGACATCTAAATTATAATCGGACGGGAAAACAGCCGCAAACAAGAACGGTTTCAGATTATCGGCTACTTTTAGATGATTGACTATTCCGGGAGTTTCGGCTACGCATATTAAAATTATACAAATAAAATACAAATAAGAAGATTTGACATTCATTCCAAGTCTAGATTAAAATTCGTTTTTACAATCATACTGAAGCAAATATTATTATTGTAGCCACTTACGTCTCCTTTCCTCGCTTTTATCCGAAACTTTTGCATCAGTTTTGATTACGGCTATTTCTATATTTCGGATATCCGATAGGGTCGACTACGATTACAAAGCTTCAGAACATCCCTATCCTTGAACATGCTAAAGCAACCACAGCCAGCGCACCAAGTAACAATTCATAAACATCCCCAACCCCTCATCCAAAATTAACATTGAAACTATAACCGTTGAAAGCCAAGAAATCGTCTGCCAACGACGCTAAGCGGGATTTCTGAACTAATAACATAATCAGATTATGAGCTAACAGCCATCAGGCTTCGCGGCCGCCTAAATGAAACTAGAAATTTCGCATCGCCTTTGTAATTGGATTAGATTTTCGTTCTAGGAATGATCTTGAGAAGTCCTAACTGTGTCGCGATTGATGATGGCGATAAATTTAAGATTTTGAAAGAGTATTCTTTGGAGTTGGACAGGGCGATGATAGGCTGTAGGCGATTGAATAGAAGATATATGTGGTGGTGATTGATGGAGCTCATGTTTTTTATGAAGATAATGCAATCAAAAACTGCACAGGGTAATGAAATAAAGATAAAGATAAGTTTTATGTGGTGTGTTTTGATACAGATCCTTTTTGTTGAACATAATGCAAAGTGTTGGCGGCAAAGTAGCCATATTATTATGTGTTTAAAAAATACAGTGTTATCCATAATGCAACCAAGCTCTGAAAAAACTAAGGCAAAAATATGTAGTTGATGTATATGTTAACGTTTACCTTTTTATAATAGAATTCCCAGCCACATTCAAGAACTAAGTCTTAATAAATGCAAATCATTTGTAAAGCGAAAATTTTGCTTTTTGCCTCTGGCTTTTTATACTCTAAAAGAGCATCTTGAGGACAAAAAAGGCTTGGGATTTGGCTGCTCCAGTACGCAACATAATTGTTGCCATCTCTCTTAATTTGATGGTTACGCATTTTTTTAATCAACAGCTAGGAGTTTCTTAACTGACTAGCTCATCTGTCTTAAATTGACGTGTAAAAGAATATTTAAAACCTATTTACAAAAAAAAAAACATTCATCTTTTACACGAGAATTTGCTTAACACAAAACATAAATCTAAGAAAAATGATTCATAATAAACCATTAACCTTTTCACAACGAAACGCTAACACAAAAATTGAATTAAAGCCCAACGTAATAAATCTACAGCAAAACTTTATTTATAGCTAGACCTATAATTAAATTTGAAATTTTCCAGTGCATTGATCTACCCTACGACACAGATGAACCGTCTAGGCCAGACGCGACTTTGAAGTCATGACTTAATGAAATTACGTCTTCACAAAGAGCTTTCGCATCACCAACCAACACTGTAGAACCATTGTTTACTTTAAAAATTCTTTATACATTCCTCTCCAGTTCAAAAACGACTTTATGAACGTTTTTACTATAAATTTTCGCAGCCAGAATGTGATATGAATTAATTCATGAATCCCCGGCCGGTCCTATGAGACCGCGCTGTTATTGTTTACTATTGTGTCTCGTTTTGTGGGTATGTGATAGGTTAAAAGGAATTGTTTGTAGTCATAAAGTTGTTAATCGCCGGAAGAGTTCATTGTTATGATTCTAATGTTTAATGCTATTAGGAATTAATGTTTTCCGGAATAAAATCCAATATTAGTACTGTTGAAGGATATAGAGCGTAATTTTAGATCGCCCATCAAAATAAACTGTAAGGTTGTTTGTGTATTTTTGTGTAAGTATTACGCTGGGTTTAGTGTAAACAGTTTTAAAGTGTAGTAGCTACATTAGGGTGTGGTGTAAAGTAACTAAGTGAGTAAGTAAAAACATTTTTGTTATAATAATGCTTCTATTAAACTGGTCTCTACAAAATTTGCCAGACTTAGATGTATAAAATGAAGTTTGAATTGTTTATTTTAGAATTGTATAGTAGTTTTAATGTATTTTTATTTTATTGTGCGTCCATTTAGGGCGGAATAAACGTGTTTTCTTTCTTTCTTTTCTTTTTAAAATTAACTTTAAAAGGAACAGTTTTTCTAGAAAACTATTATGAACATCAATGACGGTATACAATAAAGTAACTTGGTTCCTAATTTTAAGAGTAACGTAAAAATATTTTCATTATATCTTGGAAAATACATATTGTAAACTGTATATAATAAATAACCTTCACAACCCAGTGACTGGGTAATTTGACACTCCTTAGTGGTATCGTATAAATAAAGACTGCCAGTATCAAATTTTCTGGCTACTGAATATCTACAATGACCGTCAACATCATTGTTGACAATGATCATTCGAATGACAGCTGGCTTAACCTTGCTTAACCTCGAAGTACGATCCACGTGCCTAATATTATTTAGCCACGAAAAGACGAACGGGATCAATTATTTGATGGTTCCGAATTATTATGGGAATCGTATCAGCTGTTATCTTCCCACGCAAGAATCGTAGGGAAGTAGGTCACTGGGTTGATTCCGTTCAAAGATCTATCATATTTTTCTTAATATTCAGCTCATATTTCTTTAATATACGACTTGGCGAGAGATTAACGATACTTTTAACCTTACTTTGAATTTTCTTTAAACTGGATTAAGAATGGGTAAATTTATATCTTCGTTAAAGAGTAATGTCGTACGATTTCGTATAGAGCAAGCACAATGGAACAAATCAATGGGAATATATCCATAGGCACAGTAAATATGTATAAAACATACATCTACGTAGAAACAGGTGCAGACAATCGACCAAACTTTGCAAGGGTGCATAATAAACATTTATTGGGGAACGAAAACTTTAATCTTAACATTTCCGCTCAGAGTTTTAAAGATTACGATGTCTTAAACCATTCACTAAAAGATATTGAACCCACAATTGCTAATACAGAAGCCTGAAGCCGAAAATACGACCAAAAAGAGAACGACCCATCAGCTGTACACCGAAAATCGATCGTGTGTTCGAACCCTAACAACAAAACCGTTCAAATAACAAATTGATGTGCGATTATTTTAACGCTACATCGAACATCGATTTACAGAATGGCTAAGATACTGGAATTTAATGTAATTGACGTGTTATCTTTCATCTAAAATCTTCTAAAGTTACGACTGTCTCTTTAGCTTAATCTTTGAGATGAAACATTTTGACGAGACTGTTTTAAGACTCGGCTGTTTGTATAATTTTGTTATTAAGTTAAATATTTCGAGCTAGACGAATGTGAAGCGTGAATATAGTCTTTTGTTTGAAGTTAATAAGATTTTTAATGAAGACTGTTGAGTTGTAGATATTGATTTGATGGAGATGTTAGTATTTCGAAGTGTATAATGAAAATTAGTTTTACATACAAAAGCATTGTCCGACGAAGAGATTAAATTCGAATAACAATACCCAAGAGCTACTTATCAGTGTTGTAAGTTTCTAAAAATACGAATAATCATACCAACCAAATTATTTCTATAGTCTTCTATAGCCTTAAAAAAACAGCAATACTAAATGCAAGACACATTCCATTTTCAAATAGCAGTTGTTTCGAGCGAAAGCACCCATCGTATTGGAAACTCTAACGAACGCGTTAGTAACAGCTTCAGTTCTAGGTCTCAAGCCAGCTAACCGGGGCTTTTAGAGCTAAAACGTGTCTCAATTTATATTTATTTCTTGTGTCTTTACTTTATGGAAGGGTATCGATGTCCTCCATTAAATGGATTGCGAAGTAAAGGACAGTTCAATCATAATGTGCTACCATTTCTTTCTTAAGTTGAGAAATCATCAATATGATTTCTCCCGCTCTTGGTAGAGCAGGAGGCCGTGTCAGACTTCTACTGACTATTATCTTTATCTACTGACTAAAACTTAAACTTTCCGGCTCCTTCTTTGCCTCCAATCCATGACCATATTTTAGCTTACAGTACAATCATATATTATACAATATGCAGTTACCAGTTTGCAAGTTTCGACTATCTGACCACCATGTGTAGATATTGACAATGATAGTGCTAACTGTTTCTGGAGTTCAAGCAATTCATCAATCAGTATCACCAATTCATTAAAATTATCAGAACAGTCTGTCGAAATCTAAACGAACAGCTGTATCACTGGTATACGTGATCTCCAGTCTAAAACAATTGTCTACGTGACGGTTGATAGCAGCAAAATTTATTCTGGAACATTTAGGAGAAGACCTATACTATATATTTTTCTGTGGTTTTGATCTGTTACTTGTGCCTTTACAGGTTTCTTGGCTTATAAAATCTGCTGCTGTATTTGATTATTTATTTGATGACATTTTTACTTGATAAGTACTGACTGAATAATTTTCCTGTTTCGAAAATCACAAACCATAAAGTAAAATCTTTGATTTCGAATCCATTAATTTCTACCAACTGAATATGAAATTTTAATTAAAGTTATCGGAGTTCTAACTAAACAGTTGAAATTCTTAGTATCTATTTCTGTTTTAAGAAATTTATCTTTGAAGAAACGTTCCTGTAATTAAATTCAAATTGTGTTTGAGCATTTCGCTGAATTGTGTTAAACTTAACATTCGGTGTCTTTTTATTAGATTTATCTCGTCGTTTTTAAGCCACTTAGATTTAAATGAGTATTAACATTGTAATACCAGCAGGTTCCTAAAGTAGGTGCTTGTGCTTGTACTTAGGGTTTTACAAATTAAATACGGAACTCTAAAATATGTAACTTACCATAGAGTCCGATGCATTGAGCAATCCAATCCCAACAGTTATCATTATCACACCCATATCCACTTGGCATCGCTATCACAAATTATCACAAAACAAAACACGAAAAGTCAATACACGCCACTTACTAACCGAAACATCTTCACTAAATCACGCCATATTTGAATCCCATGACAGCAAAAATCAAATTCCATTTTTGAATTTCAATCTTCAATTGGCGGGGTTTATTTGACGTTTAGTTTTTTTTTTATTTGATTGTGTTGGAATTATTTTTCGAGGCACAGGCAACACGCCTGCGCGGCTATCCCGACATTTCGCGACTGAGCGAAAGCGTCCATAGAGTTCACAGTACCTGTTACATTTCGAATGGTTTGGCGCTTGCGTAGTACAGAACAAGTACGGAACCATTAACAGAGGCGTTTATTATTAAGTTTGCATAATAGCCGTTGACAATTTCTTGATTGTTAGTTAGGATGCAATTAGAACCGTAGTCGTATTGGACGCGTCATTCGCCATTTCCGCTTGTTCTATTTTTACTCGATACGACTGGATCTGTTTACTCCTTGGTTAAGCCGCTTTGTCAATCATGGAGACTTACTCTTTGATTGACAAAGCTGCATGCAAAGCTTCTGTATCAATTTGGGAATAAATTGGAGGTTCACAGTTGAATTAAATATATTCCCCTCAGTAATGCAGAATGATGTTGGTTTTTCTTTGCATAAAATTGAGTCCAGGTTTAATGATAACATTTTAGATGTTAGATACATCCACAAACATGGGTATAAATTGACCTATTCGCTATGGTACATTCTTAAAAGATATTAGACTAATATACTTACTAAATATAAAACAAAATGGTTAAATAATTTGATGGCAGAGCATGGCTTGCCATCAGGTGGGATCACGGTCAAGCACTAATTTATACGTATTAATTTAAAAAAAAGGGTAGGTAAGTACCCGTGTAAAAGACTTGTTACAAGATTTAATAAACCTGATAAACACGATCTTTTCATTTGTTATCTACCAAATACTCATTATTTAGTAGATAACAAATAGAAGTCATGATAGAATGAAAATGAGGAAAAGGACCTTATTTGTATTGAACGGAAGTTCCCGGAAGGTAAGATATCGTGGTCAAAGGTTCTGAACGCTTTTCAAACATCTATTAATATGTTTAATGCATTATTACAACTTCTTTTGAGTACCTTACATTAAAAATTATGTCATTTTTGTTATTTGCTAGCTATCCGCCGTAGGTACAGTGCCTTTTGGTTTACTACCCCGCTTCTATTAGTCATAACGAGAGGTTACATAGCCTATAGCACACGTAAATGAGCTACCCAACACTATAAAAGCACATTCCACAAAGACTACAGACAGTGTTTAGACCCGTATGGAAGTGATAGGTATTCATAATATTCAAAATATATCTTAAGTAGGTACTTATATTACTACGTACACCATCCAAAGGTCCAGGACCCCAAAGTCCCCAAGAGAGATAATAAGTACATAATAATAAGCTTATTGTTTCCAAAAATACAATATACATTCAAATTATCGTAGACATTTTTGAAATTGCAAGTTTTTTGTGCAGATATTTTTAAATTAGGAAAATGCCGACAAAAATTTCCACCTGTGGGGGTATTTCCCAGTACCATGTAACTACTGGATCGATGTAATTCGTGTGTGCGTCGATATCTGTCACATATAACCGGCGGCAGATAACTTGGCAATGCGCAGAAATCGTTTTTTAGGTCTATTTGGTGGTCAAGCGGGACGCGGGGTACGAGGTAGCGCCGATCCGGCGCGCGATTGGTGCAGCATTATAATAGTAGTTTATGATTGGTGCGTTAGACGACTTTTGCCTTTGCACTGCGTTACGTCCTGTTCGCTCATTGGCTGTTTTGTGCACCATGCGCGAAACTTGCCAACGTATTTGCCGAGTATTATACATAGTGTATATTTAGGCAGGCATCTCGTAGGTCAATTCCATCTATGTTTCACAGGTCACACAGGTCCCTCCGTCCCACAGGTCATTACATCGGCCTTGACCTCGAGACAATGTTGCGATATGTCATATCCCTACGAATTACAATTACCGACATAAGCAATTGTTTGTTGTACCTACGAGTAGGTTTTTTTTTCAGTTAGGGGAATCATCAGAATGACTTCTCCCGCTCTTGGGCGGAGCGGGAGAGCGTGTCAGGCTCTTACTGACTAAACCCCTACCCCGTTCCTTCGTTGCCTATGATCTGGGGGACTCGGTGTCAACCTTTCGGAATACCACGTGTTCCCCAGAGGCTTCGGCCCTGCCGAGCCCCTACAGTTTGCTGACATCTCGTTGAGACGCGCGTGGAACAGAACGCGCCGTTGAAAACTGGGCTCGGTCCAGATTATTTCCAGACTGCCGGACGGCGAGCTACCCAGTGCTCGCCATCCGCGAACCCGCGCCTACGTTGGTCGGAAATCGGGATCGGGATCTCGGCGGCGGCGGCGTGAGGACCGTTCCCTCACGAGCATTACTGCTTCGCAGAAGGAGGCGACTGCATACCACCCCTCCTCGCTCCGGACCATGGCCTGAACCAGGGCCCGGCGCGAGAGGTTTCCGCCTCCGATAGCCTCCACAAGGAACCTACGAGTAGGTAATGTAGGTATAGTCTGTGTAATGAAAGCGCGACCTGAGAAAAAAAAGTTAAATCCAAAAATGTTGTATGTGATACCTAGGTATTACTATTACTAGCTACTTAGCTAGTAGGAGAATCATGTTTTGACACCACACAATTTTTTTTATTTCCTACAATTGCGGCTGAATAATGTTGCCAATTAAATTTAAAAAAAAACTCCAGGTCGCGCTTTTATTAGACGCACTCTATACTGCAAAAACTCCAATAGCTACATTTTACATCTCCTTTTCGTCAAATAATGCCTTCAGGTTTTTTTTGGTGTACTCGTTGTGGGTCTTGGAAGAGTATCTAATAAGAGATGACAATTCTATTGTGTCTCGTTTCGCGGGTATGTGATAGGAGGAATACTCCCGAATTGGCTGTAATCAACCACGCGGGCACTTGGCCCGCAAGTGCACGTTGGTGAATTTTCGAATTACTTTTAAGTTCACAAATCCACTTGCTACTAGATCTTATCTATCAAGGAAGCAGTCTGACCAAATAAGTGCATAATAGGAACCCTATATCGAAGTAAACTAATACAAAAACCGATAAATAATACAAGTCCAAGGATTGTCTACAGAAGGTTCCGTTCGAAGCCTTTAAAGGCTGTGAATGGGCAATAAAATATTGGATTTTATAACCTCAATGGGCTTTAAGTGGCCATAATTTACAAATAAAGTGCTTTGCTTAACAGTTGCTTGCTAAATCGACACTTCTAGCTAACATGGCGTGAAAAGCAATTATTTTACATTGTAAGGTACGATGCAAAATAGCATGGGTACCTTAAGGTCTATTTTCCCGTGAACGTTTGAGTTCAAGTGTAGAGGAGCTCGTGGCTAGATAATAACAGCCGCACAGGTCGATCTTCAAGGTTAAGCAACGATTGCCAAAGTTGGTCTGTGGATGGGTGACCATCGTAACATACCGAGTTTCCACCGTGCCTCGGAAAACACGTTAAGCCGTGGGTCCCGACTGTCATTTGTAGATCTTTAGCAGTCGTTACGGATAGTTAGAAACCAGTAAATCTAACTCCAGTCTTGCCATGAAGTACCGTGTTAACCTAGTTAATGGGTTGCGGAGGTCTGGTAGGCAGCCGCTTCTCGTAAAATACTGGTATTTAGCTAAATCCAGCTTGACTGGAAGCCGACCCCAATATAGTTGGGAAAAGGCTAGGTAGATGATGATGTAAGGTACGATGCATGTCTATTTTCCCGTGAACGTTTGAGTTCAAGTGTTCGAAGAATACTCATCGCGTCATTTCTCGCTTCACACGAATTTTTTCGTGTACTATTCATGCAATTTTGCATCTGAGGGTCAGTTCACACCGAGACGCAACTATGGAGCTAATGTATCTAGACTGGATGGTAAGAGCGAACATTAGTTGTTACTTATTGGTCCAATGCAGTGGTTTTCGACCTGTGGTTGGTGGACTACTGGTGGTTTATAAAAGCTAAAATATGGTTAACGATTTCATTTTTAGTTTTTAGTTTAAATTAACTGAAAAAGCTAAATGTTTTAATTAACCTTAGAAAATTTTCGAATAACTTCTCTCACTTACACTATCTCGCTCCACCCAAACTAAATCCCAGCTGTGTTCCTTCAATTGACCATTTGGTCTCGATAACTTTTTCGAACAATTCCGTAGAATGAAATGCTCTTAGCTGAAAGCGGTTTTGCGTTACAATAAACAAGCATTTTTTTAACTTTCCAATATTCAAATAATATCTTCTAAATTTTTTTTCTTTAATTGGAGCTAGAACTAAAACCCGCCTGTGTTCATACCCTTTACGTTTTAGGGCCTCAGTAATTATTTGGAACAATCCATTTATATATAAGGAAAACTGGTGGAGAAACTGTCAAAGCGTCTCCGACATAAATTGTGATGTATAGGAATTTGTACCTATAGCTTTACTTCTATCTCGTGTTTGGCGAGACACAATACTCAAGCTCTCAATACTCACCTATCTTATTATGACACCTATTACCGGTCCTGGCAGACGTTTGAACGTTTGTTGTTGCAGTTGAACACCAATATTTTACATGGAGCGACTGTCTATCCTCCACAACCCAGGAAAACACGGTAAGTATCCGTTGGCAATCGTTGCTTCATCTGAGGGATCGTCACAACATAAATAATATCATAGTATAAAATTACGTAAACACCAATTTTGTCATAAAGCTGTCTACAGATGTTTGTACAAGTTGCTGTGCATATTACGATGTTCTTCATGTTTACCGACAATCGCTACATCATTTCACTAAAAAGACTTCCTCTGCTGGACATAGGCCTCCCCCAACTGTCGCCACAACGACCGGTCCTGTGCGTCTCACATCTATCGGACTTCCTCGACTCTTACCGCTGTATCTTCCGGTACGATCCGGACAATAGGCCAACCTTCGCTTTGTGTTATTTTCCTCCTTGCGTCGTATTCCTCAAGGAAATAAAAATTTCCTGAGAGTTGTGACCTCCGTGCTTCATCACTTTTGTGTAATTTTTTGGAAAAATATGTTCAAAGACATGTGTCATCCACTAATCCACAGAGGGCCTGCGTGGCGAATTATCATAGAGAGGATGCCTGAGTCGAAGGAAACGGACTGCAGTTATATTTTTTTTTAAGTTATATGAACTAGTGATTGACCGCGATCCCACCTGATGGTAAGCAGTGATACAATCGTAGATGGTGAGGCGCACTAGTTTATTAAGAGCCTATTCACTCTATAATAATAATAATAATTTTATTATTCCATAAAGCCAGATACAATTTCTCCATCTCAATCGAAAATGGAAACAATGAAGCACAATACAACGCTATACAACACTTGAGACAGAGTGAACGTCTGTGTCCGTGCTAGTGTAAACTGTGTTACAGACACAGGCGCCTTCCCCTTACAGTTCATTCACAAAGCTGTGCTTTATAAGAGTTCTTAAAATTTTGTTCAACATCAAAAACTCATTTAAATAAATGCAAACAAAAAAGGAAAAAATAAAAAAAAAATGGAAGTGTGTGGCGTGGTGTATGTGTGTGTAGTGTGTAGTGTATGGGTGTGTAGTGTGTGGTGTATGGGTGTGTAGTCTGTGGTGTATGTGTGTGTAGTGTGTGGTGTATGTGTGTGTGCTTTATATTTACGTCTGTTTAGACACGGCGTGCGTAACATCTTCCCGCAAAAAGGTTTTCAGTCTCATCGTAGGTTAACTTTTGGAGGAAACTACTAACTACAGTTTTATATTTAAATCTAGGTACACGATACACGTTGCAAGCTTCGTTTATAGTATTATAAAGGTGGCTGCTAAGACTTAGGTAGCTTCGCTTCGCCAGGGCAGTCTTGGTGATGACAGGTGGACATACAGGATCTTTACGTCTTTTGTTTTGCTCTAGTAGCCTCGGATCATAAACTAATGATGAGTGGACACGTAATGTCATGTTAAGTGCACAAAGCTGTCGGACAGTGAGTACAGATATATCTTTATAGAGTTGGGTAGTCGGGTACAGATAAGGTTTGTGAAGCATGACTTTTAAGACAGCTCTCTGTGCTCTCTCAAGGCGAAGTAAATATGTTTTGTATGTACCACCCCAGACAGATATGCAATAAGTCAGCAGTGACTGAGCCAGTGCAAAATAAATAATTTTTAATAGTCGGTCAGCAACTACTCTTCTTAGTTTCTTCATGGGAAACATTAGTTTACGAACGCGCATAACCGTCACACTAATATGCTCCTTCCAGCTCAATGTGTTATCAATGTGCACCCCCAAGTATTTCACACAAGAGCTTTTATTTATAGTACAGCAACTGCAAGACGTCAATTCGGGGTGGCAGCTATGGGCTTTAATGTCTGGCATACTAGGCTGTGTAGTAGAGTTCGCTGAGAAGGGAACATAGTGCGTTTTAGAGATATTTAGCGTAAGAAAATTTAATGAAAGCCAATCCATAACCACACGAAGAGCATTTTCAGCTGCTTGGTGAGCAGATTCCCATGTTTCTCCACTGATGATAAGTGCAGTATCGTCTGCATATACAAGAATTGTACAGTTTGGGATTGACAGCTGACACAATCTGTTTACAAATATAAGGAACAGGGTGGGACCCAACACGCTGCCCTGTGGTACGCCAAAAGTCAGATTCACATCGTCACTGATGTAGTTGTCCACCTTAACTCTTTGGCTACGGTTAGTGAGATAGTCACGGAAGAGGTTTAGACCAATTTCTCTTATTCCCAAGCTTTCTAAACTACGTAGAAGGATGGGAGTAGAGACCGTATCGAAAGCTTTGGCTAAATCTAGAAATATACCTATGGTTTTTGTCCTAGAATCAAGATTCTTGACAATATGGTTTGTCAGCTCAAGAACGGCATCTTCTGTTGATACGCCTCTCCGAAAACCATATTGATTTGGCGCAATGACGTTGTTGGAATCGAGATAGCTAAGCAGTCTTTTGTTCAGCACCTTCTCCATAATTTTGGACAGAGTGGAGAGTACAGATATAGGCCTATAGTTCTCGACACGGTCACTATCCCCGCCCTTAAATATTGGTGTGACTAATGCCTTCTTAAAAGTGTCGGGAAAAATACCTTTTGAGATAGACAAATTACAAACATGCGTTATTGGTGGAACAAGTACATGTTTGGCAGATTTAATGACCGAGGCTGGTATTCCATCGTGACCCACTGCACAATTATGTTTCAATCCAACAATTATATTATCTATCTCTGTGAAATTTGTTTCAAGTAGTACGAATGAGTTACCTCGGGGATTCACTAGACTGTCAAACTCAAAGTTTGAGTGAACTACACGCTGATCCTGCGCAACTCGACCAGCAAGTTCTGCTCCAACGTTTGCAAAATACCTATTTATAGCATTGATTGAGGAGTTTGGATCGCAACACATATTAAGGAGTTCCCCTGTCTTACATACGGGTGAGGTGTTCTTGTAGCTGATAGTTTTTATGATGTCCCAAGTTGCTTTGGGATTGCCATTGGCTTTCAGGAGTTCTTTTTGTTCAAAATTGCATTTAACAGTCTTCAGTAAATTGTTACAGTAATTTCGGTATCTAGAGTAAATTAGCTTAGCGGTATGGTTTTCAGGATTTTGCATTGCTTTTTTATGTAGTTGGTCAGTTGGTCTCGATTACGCACGCACCTCAAGAGTCCAGTGGTCATCCACGGTTTAATAGTCTGCTTTCTGTTAGGGACATTCTTTAGCGTACTGTGTTGTTTTATTGCATCTGATATAATAGAGATGAGTTGTTCCGCTCCTTGATTGGGATCAGTGCTAGTTAAAACACTTGAGAAATCAGAATTTTCTAAACAGCAAGTGATACCTTGAAAGTTTAAGTGTCTTATCATACTTTTAGGTTTTGCAGCATTAAGAGGGTTTCGTTCAAGGCAAAAAAGGATAGGTGTATGATCGGTAAAATATGAGTCTAGAATCAAGGTTGTGGAGGGTCTATCCGTTTTCAAAAAGACATGGTCCAAGCAATTGTTAATGCGGGTGGGGAGAACGTGAGCAGGTAGGAGTCCATGAAAGGCCATTGTATTTAAATATTCTTCGGAGTTTGGGTCATTATTATCCGGTCTAATATTAATGTTTAAATCTCCTATCACTACTACAGTTGTTATTGTCGCCAGGGATTCCAGAATATCATTTAGAGACTTAAGAAAATTTTCTATATTTCTGACTGAGGGTGAACGATACGTTGCAACAATAGCTATATCAAGACCTAGTTTCAAAATAAGACAATTAGCGTCCTGGAAAACCGGCTCAACTAACTTATGAGTCACGTCGGAGCTTATATATACTACCACCCCATCATTTTGGTTGCTAAATGAGGATCTAGCCGAAGTGAAGCCAGTTAATACAGGAATATCTGTCACTTTACTCAACCAGCATTCAGAGAGGATAACCACATCACATTTAACATCCATGGAATGCAGTAAGACATTGAGGCCATCAAAGTTACGATTTAAACTTCGGATGTTAACATGCAGAATATTCAAGGTCGGTTGGGTAGTGTTTATATACTTCAAACATTGGTCCGGAGAAGTCGCATAAGACCGTGAGATATTAAATGATTCTACAGAATCAATGAATTTATTTAAGTTGTCCTTATCGAATGTATAGCTTTAAATGTTAATGCCCAGTATAATATATTGTTGCTGTAGAGTATGATTTGTGTAAGTACTGTAGAGTTGGAATATTGTGTGTTTAGTGTGTTTAATTTGTGGTAATATTTGGGGTGAATGTTTTGATTGTGTAACTGCAGTTGTGTTGCATTGTGATTAATTACAAGTTTTGTTTCAAACAAAGAATCAAGCAAATTTCGGTTCTTTACAAACTCAATTACATTATAATTATAACATAGTGAAATACTGAGTAATAACGCTTCCACAAAAATATACTTTGCATATAAATAACAAACAGTTATGAAATAGTGGGCTCTAACTATACTAATACAAGTTAATAGCGAACCAAAAATACTATCTACTGTACAACTAAATTTAAAACAAAAATTACGTGCAATAAATAAACCCTGGGATATGACATTGAGAACAAAACAGGATAGTCATTTTTTTGCTAACAGTTTTAGATTTGTTAAGGACTCGATTCGAATTTGAGGCTCGCCTTCGATTTTACGCAGGAATACAGAACCAGGCGAAGTCCAGCAATACGTGTAACCGTTTTCTTTGGCAAATTGTCGAGCTGCGTGGAAAAGTTTCTGCGTGTTAGGTGTTAGGGCTTCTGATATAAAAACCGGTTTAACAGATCCAGGTATATTTAGGTGTCCAGTATTTAGTTTTTCTTCGTTCGATTTATTTTTATTGAAATTCCTGACCCCCTGCATTATTTTGTCCTTTTTTAGGACGCTGTTCAGCTCAACTATGATAGGCTTATTGCCTTCTTTGTGGGTTTGGATTCTGTATAAGTCTTTTATATCACAGTCTTGTATATCTACCTCGACAGCTTTCGCCAAGGTTTTCACTATGAGACTGGCATCTTCCTTGGACTCAGATTTCCTGCCATCTCGCAAGCAAATGGGTACATTTCGTATTTCCAAGCTTGACAACCTACTCTTACGCTCAAGACCCTCAATCTTTTCTTCCAATTTCTGGATTGTCTTCTTATCTTCTGCTCTATCCTCTTGTATGTTTTGAAGCGATTTAAAAATCAAATCATATTTATCGGACATAAATTGCAGACTTTCTTTAAGCTCTTCATTCTTCTGCTTGAGCTCAAGAAAGCTCTGGTCTACCTTAGCTTCTCTAGCCTTGAAGACACCCAAATTATAATCGGACGGGAAGACCGCAGCAGGTAAATTATGTAATGTGCTCAAGCTGCTTTATAATTCCCCGCGGGAACGGGACTTAATTCCCGGGAGGAACAATGAAGAGTAGGTAATATTCATCTCCACGCAACCAAAGTCGCCGGTAACAACCAGTATTAAAACACCGTTTCGCATCTATAACAAATTTATTTCACCACGGAAATTAAATGTTCAAATATCCAGCGATATAAGAGAAGTTTCCTCATGTTCCCGACTTTCGACCTGGCCGTCGGAAGTCGCGGAACCAACTTCAAATCCATACGTTATCTGGCCGCACCTGGCTGCGGACTTGGCGAGGTTCCAACTGAGGAATTAATACCGTTTAGAGTTCCACTTACTAGGGAAAACAAGAGGGATGAGATACCTGTTGTTTTTCGTTTTTGCTGTATTTACTTTGGTACAAATTACTGGGTGCTTTTTAAGGTAAGTGATTGTTTTAAGCGATTACAAGATAAGACCGCAATATGGCGCATTGCAAGAACACAAACATATTCTTTGATTATTCGGTATGTCGTAGGAGCTCGTGGCTAGATAATAACAGCCGCACAGGTCGATCTTCAAGGTTAAGCAACGCTTGCCTAGGTTGATCTGTGGATGGGTGACCATCTTAACATAACGAGTTTCCTCCGTGCCTCGTAAAGCACGTTAAGCCGTGGGTTCTGGCTGTCATTTGTAGATTTTTGGCAGTCGTTACGGATAGTCAGAAGCCAGTAAATCTGACTCGTTTTGCCATGAAGTACAGGTCTGGTAGGCAGCCGTTCCACGTAAAATACTGATATTCAGCTAAATCCGGTTTGACTGGAAGCCGACCCCAATATAGTTGGGAAAAGGGGGAAAAGGCTAGGCAGATGATTCGGTATATCATAGAAATTTTTATACCCTTTTGAGCCTGAGTCGTCCACGAGGCTCGTGCGCAGCACGTAATGTTCGCAAGCCTCAAAGAGATGGCCCAGCAGGACCAAAGCTCACTGGGGCCATGGGTTGACTTCTGAATGGGAAACCCTTGGGCCTAGAACGCAAAAGGCAACTAAAGGTACACACAAAGGTGTAGTTTTAGTCAGTAATGTGACACGCGGGTGTAGTCATAGTACAAACAGCTCGCACTGAACCAGTCTGCAAACAATTAGATAAATGTCATAGCGGACAGACTAATTTACGTTATTTTTAAGGCTTCCATTCTTGAGTATGAAGCTTCTGATGATGAGTCGCACACATACGAGTAAATCGCTTTATGTAAGTTGACAATACTTGAAACCAAAAGTAGATATACTTAGTTGTCGCTTAACAGTAGAAGATTATTCCAAGGAATCGCCCTTCCGTGATAATAACTACCTACCTTAATATAGCAAAGTAAAGGGTCCAAGACATGGTTTACCAAATTTCGTCTAAATCCATTTTTTTATCTGAACGAGAAGGAGCCGCAAATATCTATTTTATCAGATCCAATTATGATTGGATCTGATAAAATAGATATTTGGGTTATTTGAGTGTGTAGAGGTATGCCTCTTACACACTCAAAAGGTTTAAATAATAATTATAAAATATTACGATAATATTAACATTTTCCTTAACAAAATAAAATTTTCACACCTTCCACTAAAATTCTCCTAAAAAAGCCCCACTTAACGATACAGGTAATCATATTATAATAACCGCAGCGAGGGAGGATTCTCTTCAGAATGAATGCAAAGAATCCCAGCACAAAAGGCTTCGACGGTGAATGGATGGGAGGCTTCATCCGCACTGGCGTAGCTACGAAAGAGCTGCCGGGGTAGTGCCCCGGGCCCCAAGCT
The DNA here is from genome assembly GCA_030763345.1 of Mythimna separata. NCBI lineage: Eukaryota > Metazoa > Arthropoda > Insecta > Lepidoptera > Noctuidae > Mythimna > Mythimna separata. The sequence goes on along the minus strand of CM061173.1, from coordinate 4,051,718 downwards.
CGGGAGGCCCCCAAAACCAAGAAGGAAACCTTTCTGAACAAGCAAAAAATTCTCCTACCTTCGAAATCTAAATAAAATTGATTACAACTTGCAACACTACTTTAATCATAGCAATTAATTTATGTTATTAAGTCTGTTGCTCCCTCCCGCTCAACCCAGAGCTGGTAAAAGAAAATTTTCACACCTTCCATTAAATTCTCCTAAAAAAGCCCCTGCACTTAGTGATACAGGTAATCATATTATAATAACCGCTGCGAGGGACGATTCTCTTTGGAGTGAATGCAAAGAATCCCAGCACAAAAGGCTTCGACGGTGAATGGATGGGAGGCCTCATCCGCACTGGCGTAGCTACGGGAGGGCTAGGAGGGGCAGCGCCCCGGGGCCCTTAACCTCGGGGAGGCCTCAATACATATAAGCAATCCTTTTTGAACTAGTCTGTATTATAATCCCTGAAACTAAATCAACACAGGCAAATGTCAAACTTACAATGATAATGTGCCAGTTCTTTTGTGTTTTGACAAGTGACAACCCTCGTAATGTGATTTTAGTTTTGGAGATTTAAAAAAAAGACTTTATCGAAAAATTCTCCTACTTTCGAAATCTAAATAAAATAGATTCTAACACTACTTACAGAAAAAACAAATGAAACAACAGAAAACATGATAATTTTTGTATTGTATCATTTGTTTTACAATCTCCAGTATGCCAAAACTGGAGATCGATAGGTTATTGGTTTCGGCCGTTAGCAATTTATATTAGTTAGTAAAGTCTGTTACTCCTCCCACTCAACCCAGAGCAGGAAAAGTTGTTTCATAATTTTGCGACAAAAAAAAGGGGCCCCAGAGTTTTCGCCTCAGGGGCGTATTCACCTAGCTACGCTACTGCTCATCCGCTTACAGTGTCCTTATCTATTATTGAGGGACAGATGGGCTATTCTAGCTGTAGGCAGGATAGATTAGGGGGAAATTATCTCCGTAAAGCACTGGGATCTAATTTTGTAGCTAAAAAATGGTCTTCAGAGTGGTTTCTTTGTTGTATCATGCTTGTGAGGGATTTAGCTAGGTGGTTTAGCTACGGGATTATAAATAGACAGGTATTCTGTCTTTTATTGAGGTGGGTAATTGGTAAATGACTTTTCGAGTAGTGTGTGGCCGGATCTTGTGTGGAGTGAGAGGACTTGTCTCACTTTCATTACCTATGTTCCTTCATTTACAAAAAGCGTTCAAACTTTCCTACAGCCTTAAGTTAAAGATAAACTAAGTTCACGTAGGTACCTATGCTACGTTTATGACTTGAGTTTGCTTGCGCGTAAGTCGTCGTTTCGTTTTCAGACAAATTCAAGAGTTTAGATGTCATAAAGTCATAATGCGTACCTAGCATACGTCGCCTACGTTGGCTTAGTTTGTCTTTAGCTGGACTCTTACAAATGGCAGCTGAAAGAACACAGGTGAGTTTTAATCCTTCAGATTCGGACGCTCTCTCTTACTTCGCCCAGAACGGGAGAAGTCATTGACGATTTCCTACCACAAAAAAAAGAAAAAATTTAGGGGTGTCCCGCTTAGATACTTAAGTATCTACCTATACCTACTTAATTTCAGTGTCGTCTGATCAGCGAAGCCCCTCCGACGGCTCCGACATGTCTGTCCACCCCGTCTAGCCGACAAGGTCGCGTCTGCATGACACACGTGCGCGGACGTAGGCACAATACGTCCGTTATAAGTTGGCGAGTGTGAAGTTAGGCTCTACGAATTTTGACGCTAAAAATATCGTACAAAAATAAAGGTTTTAAAAAAATTTATGCCAATAACTGTTTTAACAGCAATAAGAACTGCAAATTGCATTTATTTTTTTAAAACCTTTATGTTGTACGATATTTCAAGCGCCAAAATTCGCAGAGCCTAACTTCACACTCGCCAACTTATAACGGACGTAGGTACCTGGCGAGTTAACTCATAAATTGTCGTTCGGGCGCGTCTGACACGGTAATTGACGGTAATTAACATATTTAGGTACCTATGTGCCTTGAAGGGATGGGGCGTGAGCTAAATACTCGTCCTAATTTGGTAACAGGACGAAGGTATGCCCCTAAGCGATTATAAGACCTAGGTACCTACGTGTCTTTAAGGGATGAGGCGTGAGCTAAATAGGAATACGTCTTAATTTTGTATCGGGACTTAGATCGACATATGTCCCAGATCGGTTGTAGGGTTAGGTACTAACCTTTACCGCGCAATTCGATGAATGCGAGACGCGCAGGACCGGTCGCTGTGGTGACGCCGCGCTGGGGGGAGGCCTATGTCCAGCAGTGGACGTCTTTCGGCTGAGATGATGATGTGACTAACCTTTACTAGGTGTTAGAATCTATGGGGAATTTCTGAAATGGAAAACGTGTGATCATAGGATGCAAAAAACAATTGAATGTTCTTGGTAGACTTGTAACGACAATCGACATGTATGGCGCCACATAGTAACAAAAAATCCGAAATCATGCATTGCAGTATTTGGCCAGGAATATGAAGTTAGTGGGCAGTGGACGGTCAAACAGGACAAAGCCAGCGTCAGGGAGTTCGCGTGGCGCTAGAACGACGTAGGCACTCCACACACTGCACCGCTTCCCGCCGCGGGGCGCAGAATACGCGGAATAGGTACGGCAGATAACTAGAGTCCGACCGAAACTAGTTTTTCGGCCGAAACCGAAACCGAATATTCGGCCGTGGCTTCAGTTTCGGCCGAAACTGAAACCGAAACTCACAGTCTGGTAATAACCTGAACCGAGCCTAGTCGAACGGCGCGTTCTGTTCCACGCGCGCCTCAAGGAGATGTCAGCAAACTGTAAGGGCCCACCAGGGCCGAAGCCTCTGGGGAACACGGTAAATCCGAAAGGAGCTTACCGTGTACCCCAGATCGAAGGCAACGAAGGAACGGGGTGGGGTTTAGTCAGTAAGAGTCTGACATGCCCTCCCGCTCCGCCCAAGAGCGGTAGAAGTAATACTCATGATTGGGGTTCCAAAAAAAAACGAGGTCAAGTATAAAATTCCATTATTCTGCATTGTGACTTAATTTGTTTATTTTCTTCTTTTTTTAACAACAAAAAAAAAGTTGCTGCCTCAATATTCAACACTATATAAATCATTCAAGTACAGAAAGGAAACAAAAAAATAACTTAAAAGAATATTTGTGTCAGGCGTAAGTTGTGGTGGTACAGAACTATCCGAATGGCGCACGAGTTCCCGAACAGGGCCGCCAGCGTCTGCCACGAGAAACGAAGTAAGGCAAGCGTGCACGACGACTTCCGAAATCAGTTTCCGTTTCGGTTAAAGTTTCGGCTAATTTTGGCCGAAACCGAAATTGCCACCGAAACTTGAGTTTTGGCCGAAACCGAAACCGAACTTTCGGTCGGACTATGCTAGGCGTGATTTCTATACAAATTGAGGTAAGTATATGCATACAACGGTAAAATCTGCCATCCCGCGCCCCGCGGCGGGACGCGGTGCAGTGTGTGGAGCGCCGTAGCGTTGTCTTCACGCAACACTTCTTCGCTATACATGTAGCAGTTACCCAGACCAGACAGAAGAATTCCTCACACCTCCATAGCTTGTTTATTGTAACAGGCGCCTTTTCCATATTTACTACTAACGCCATCTATGTTAATTGTAACATAATACAAATGATTTTGCAAAACAAGTACTAGATGGCAGCCGTTGCTTCCTAAATTGCTTTGAAGGAACCTAGATGGCGGTTTCAAAAATAACATAATTTTTCAAATTATTTCCCTTCTACGAATTATATACGAAAAATACCTACAGTTTTTCAAATGCATTTTCATTGGGTACCACCGTTTTTCTGTCGCCCACCTTTCAGTACCATTGATTCGCAACTGCATCGCATTCTGGTTTAGGCAATCTTTTGATGTGATGGTGGCTTTGACAGACACCACGACACCAATGCAAACGCCAGACTTTGTTGATGCAGTGATGCTGCATTGGTATGTACCTACTAACGGGTTAAATATTTTATATTGATTTCTATCTAAGCATCGATGTTTATTACAACTAATGAATAAAAAAACCTGTTAACGTGAAAATCCCCTTAAAATTTTTGTTCCCATTCACCGCTTTATTTGACTGTGTTGATCCTGTATTACGTCCGTATCCATGCCGAGCAATGAACTAGTGACGCAGAATTGTGGTAAAACAGGTCAAGTCATAAAACCAGCAACAACAGTGCGCTTGCGGATTGTATCACTACAAAAAGTCGCCACGAGATAGCGTACTAGCGGCCAGGTTGCGGCGGCCATCGAGATACATACATTAGTATGAAATCGCCATAAGAGCACGCGCTCCTGTGGCCGCTGGTCGCTAGTGCGCTAAGACTCTTAGGAAACGGACAATTGAGTATTTTTGAAATGAAACAAAAACTTTATTGAATCCAAATTTATTACAATATTTTATAGCTAGGCCCTTAGGCCTGTATCTCACACACACTAGAATACCAACTTTATGCGTTACTCTAATGAATTTAGTTTCCACTCCTGTGTTCGGCCTCAAACTTGGAGGCTCGTCCCTGCCGGCGACCTGAAAAAAGGTTATGTATTCAAAAAATATGCTAAAGAAGGATGCAATTTACTGTTGATGTTAAGTTCGATCTGAGATCTTGGTGGTAAGGTGTCCTCATGGCATTCAGAGATTGTGGTTTTCTTCATTTCGATAAGTATTTCAAAGTTAGTATTATTTTTAACTATTAGATTCAAGACAATGTTTTTACTATGTGATGGTGTGAATTTTAATCTAGTATTAACGATTTTAAAAATCAAATTTATTCAAGGGTCAAGTAATCTAAGTATCATTTAAATCGGAAAACTAATAATAATTGATATTTTTATATACCTTTACTTTTAAGCCTTTACTTTGAAGAATCATCTTTAGACGCTCTTTTCCAACCGCCTCAATCGTGGGATTCTCCAAAACCTCGAAAATCTTAGCTTCTTTCCTGTAAAAAAAAAACTTTTATGAAATCTTATGCCAATACTAATTTGTAATTAATTGCTATTTGTTGATCTCAGAGTTAAAAAGCTCGTGTATATTTTTGATAATCATAGTGATTCATCGTTGCATTTGGTGATCATCATGTTGGTACTGAATAAACTATGGTCTTGAATATACTTATGAACAATAAATATTTGTAGCTTCGAAAATCGGTAACAAACAAAAGAACAAAGTTTTTTTAAGTGAGAGATCACCCAATAACTTATTCCACTCTAGGGGCGGAGCGGGAATGTGTCATTCTTTTACCGACTCAAATAACCTACTAGGACTTGAATGGCGGAAATGTTCAATATTGGAATGCTGGCAACTGAAAAAACAGGTGCATTTTAGTTGGTAAAATTCTGATAGGTCCTCTCGCTCCACCCAAAGTGGGAGTAGTTATTTGATGATTTTCTACTTCAGAAAAAAGGAACAAAGGCTTCCAATACTAAACCAAACTGATAGGTACTATTTTTCATATAGCTATTTATTTTTTTGTTTCACTAACATAACTACTAACCAATAATGAAAACCTGCAAACTAGTAGGTATGCTTACCTCAGTGGAAGCAATGACGAACAAGCTATGCCTTTTTCATCTCAGCCTGGAAAGTGTTGGTGCCAGCACGAACGGCGATAACTTATTCTTCTTGGAGGCCTGAAAGGAGGTTTTGTTTTCAGCAATGTTCTAATACAAAGACGCAATTTGTTGTTAATATTTGATTCGATCGGAGATCTTGGTGGTAGGGTGTCCTCATGGCATTCAAGAGTTTTATAGTTTTCTTCATTTCGATTGATATTCTTGACGTGTTTTAAAATAGAAAGTGATAACTATGTTATGTATTTTTGTCACTGGTAAAAGAATCCTTACATATTGTATCTGTATGTTCGCGATAAACTCCAGAACTACTGAACGGATTTTCATGCGGTTTGCACTAATAGGTGTTTCATGAGGAAAGTTTGGATCTATGAGACATTGAATGCATATATCGTACAGCTAACCTCCCCTCTATTCTCTACTTTATTATGCAATAATAAAGAAACAGAATTTCAAAAATTTGTAACACCTGTTTAAAAAACATGCAAGCCACTAGTTTATTTTTAAAATCATTTTATTTTTAGTAGTTCAATGAACAGGACTATAAGTTATAACTGAGAAAATCTACAGTACAATACTATGATAATTATGCCTATCACTGTATATTTGGCGTAATGGGTTGTGGAGGTCTGGTAGGCAGCCGCTCCTCGTAAAATACTGGTATTCAGCTAAATCCGGCTTGACTGGAAGCCAACCCCAATATAGTTGGGAAAAGGCTAGGTAGATGATGACTGTATATTTGGCTTACCTTTATTCAATATAATGGAGTTTTGATAATAAGTGAGCTTGATGAGTATGCCTGTGTAGATGAAGTTTGGTCTCTAGTAGAACTCCTTTGTGACCTGAAAGGAAATTCTGCAGTCAAATAATCTGCTAATTGAAAGTCTCAATTTGTTGTTAATGTTTAATTCGATCGGAGATCTTGGTGGTAGGGTGTCCTCATGGCATTCAAGAGTTGTGTAGTTTTCTTCATTTCGATTGATATTATTGATGTGATTTGGAATTGAAAGTAACAACTATAATGTTATGTATTTTTTGACAAAAATTCTTGAGTTAATTCTTTTAACGTTTGAATCCCCAACCGGTCCTATGAGACCGCGCTGTTATTGTTTAACTATTGTGTCTCGTTTCGTGGGTATCTGAGTAATTAAATTAACTCAAGGCCGACGTCATGTCGTCGAAGGTTTAAATGGATTTGACTTGGTATCATTTAAATTCTAAACCTCTTCCCCCTTTTCTCTACTATAATAATCTATCACATACCCGCGAAACGAGACACAATAGTAAAACAATAACAGCGCGGTCTCATAGGACCGGTTGGGGATTCAAACATTAAGATATAATTTTAAAGATTGTAACACCAGTTTGAAGCTGGGGCGGATCGTTTTATTTTAGTTTTTCAATGAACAGGACAATAATACATTTATGTCCATGCCTACATACTAATTTAATGCATACTCAATACTAATTTCCTATCATTAAAAACTGTACAGAACAGTTGGCTTACCTCTCTGAACTTGGTGACTATGCCTGTATAGATGGTGTCCTGTCTCTTTGTTAGGAGCTTGTTTTTCTTTGTGACCTGAAAGGAAGTTGTGCTGTCAAATAATCTGCTAATAGAAGAGCTTAATTAGTTGTTAATGTTTATTCGATCTGAGATCTTGGTGGTAAGTGTCCTCATGGCATTCAGAGTTTTGTAATTTTTCTTCATTTCGATTTCAATTGGAAGTGTGGATAGTAATAAAAATCGAGGTTTAGATATCAAAGAAAATTGTAAATGATGATAATTTAGTAGGGTCTAGTTTTGAGAATGTTAAGTAATTGTAGATTTATTGTACCTTAGCATCAACGGCTTTCTTTACTGCATCTCTGCTTGTTTCTTCATCTTGTTTATCCTTCAGCTGTAATACAAGGAAAAATTATTGAAACTCAACATAGATGTGTAAACTAATGATCTAGAAAACTGGATTAGAAGTAATTATAAACTAACCTGTTTTCTTGAAATCTGCACTGCCATCACGAGTCTGCATTGGAGTACGGCTTTCTAGTTACGCCAATGTAATTTTTTACCTAGTTTTCAGAATTCCTACCTACACAATTCCATCAAAAAGATATCTTCAAAAGTACTAACAAGGTATATGACATCAATTAACATTGAAGAACGAATTTACTGTTCACTTTCCCCCATAAAATATTTATCAATATTTAAAAACCCCAAATATATTGTGTGTCTGTCTGTATATGTGTAGTACTATGGATTCTAAAGATTCATATTTGAATTCCAAATTCTTCAAGTGTTACAACTGCAAATAAAAAAAGGTTAACAGAAAAGGTTTTACACTAAAAAGAAAACAACAGCAAGTGTTAGGTCTTAAACTTTATTAGGCTTAGCCTTGTTTCTGCGCCAGCTCACGAGCCTTCGCCTTCTCGAGCTTGGCGATACGCGCGTTGGACTTGTTGCCGAGGACGCCACCGCCCCAGTGCTTGCGGAGCTCTTCGTACCTCTCGTTGAAGTTCGTCTTGATGGCTTCCGTCACCTTGGAGAAGGAGGCACGGTCGCCGGACTCAACCTGACAGAGGAAAATGATGTGATTGAGTCTAGGGTGTTGGTTTTGGAATTATTCTTGTATTTGGGAGTTAATGGTTGATTGAACTCTTCACAGTAATAGCCATTAGTAGGAATAATATATTTAGTAGCTTTTCCCTGATTTATAGGTACTATAGCAAATCAATTTAAAATGGATTCTACAATGTGGCATCTATCTATCAATCTGCACTGGGCCCGCATGGTAGAATACTGCCCATTTCCTCTCCTAGAGAGGAGGTCTGAGTCCCAGCAATGGGAACATTATAAGGCTCCTTGTGCTTATTACAATGTGAAGGTTCTGTGTCAGAGATGGCATCCTCAGATAAAATCTATTGGTGGTAGATGGATTTTCAGCATGGCTGTATGATAGCAAATAAATCATCATAACATGCACATCTTGGACACTTCGTGAGTATATCAACCAAGGAACATATGTATTTGTAAGTAAAATAAACACAAAATAATACGTACATGTGTGATCGCAACGCAAGTGCAGGTCTTGCGGTGGACGAGGGCTCCCAGACGGGACTTGCCCTTGACGATACAGTACGGCACACCCATCTTACGGCAGAGGGCGGGCAGGAATAGAACGAGCTGTGAACAATATAAGCCATTAGTTAAATATCATAGTGTCAGAGGTTACACTTCTTTTGGTGCATTATAATGGAGCTCAGAGTCAACAATCTTCATACAGCTAAAAATATTTTATATTAAAAGCCTCAGGTGAAGAAATTCTAACATCATAGCAACTAAATAAATGCATTCCTATGAAAACTGGTAATATTTTTGTGTTTCAGTATATGTTATATGGCTGCAGCTATTGGAAATCTGAATCTAAAGATTTTTCAACATAACAGAAAACAAGTTAAAAACAAAGTTGTTTTACTTAAATATTTCAGAAAATCTTCTAACTAGAGAGTCCAACAAAACTGCCTATTTTGGTCAGGAAATGACAGAAAAAAAAAGTTTTGGCTGACTGAAACTGAATATAGTGTCAAACATTAGAATAAGATATATTTTTTTTCCTCCACAAAACATGGCTTTATATGAAAACTTTGTTTCGGCCACGAAAACATGAGACCGAATTTTGGTAGGACACTAATTGATGGTTTTTAGACATGAAAGTATTGATAGAACTTTCAAGGTTTTTAACAGATCCAGCATAACTAACCAGTCTATGACCTTACTGTATTTATTTTTCCACAAGTAATTAACAGAAAAACCCTCCTATCCTTACCTCAATGGGGTCAACATCATGAGCGATGACAACAAGCTGTGCCTTCTTCTTCTCCACCAGCTTGGTGACCGTGTTGGTGCCAGCACGGATGGTGTTGGGCCTCTTTGGTGGAGGCTCATCCTTCTTGGCGACCTGAAAGAAGGTTGTATAGTCAAATAATGGCTCTTTAAGATAAGAAAGAAGTCATTTGTTGATGTTTGGTTCGATCGGAGATCTTGGTGGTAGGGTGTCCTCATGGCATTCAAGAGTTTTGTAGTTTTCTTCATTTCGATAAGTATTTGGAACTAAGATTTATTACTAACATACAACAGATAATATACATTGGATCATATTTGTAAGGTCTACAGGTGTTCCGGGCCTGTTTTGTGTATTTGAGTTGTGAACACACCCACACAGTACAGGAGACACTCTTATAGTATGGAGCAAAAATAAAATAGTCAATTTTTTGTTGATTGAAAAATATTTGCCTTCTAACTTGTCCACAATACATTTTTTTTTTCAAGGTAAAGAAAGCTCAGTTGTATAGAAAACACTAATGATAGCTTACCTTAGCTTCAGCAGCCTTCTTTAGGCGCTCTTTCCTGACTGCCTCAGTCTCTGGCCTGTATTTCTCCAAGATCTTGAACAAACCCTTAGCTGTAACACAAAAAAACTTATTTGTAAAACTATGTTAATAGTCATCTTGTAATTAAACTTGTTATTTGTTGATCTCAGAGTTAAAAAGCTCGTATATATTTTTTGATAATCATAGTGATTCATCGTTGCATTTGGTAATCATCATGTTGAAATCTGAAGTAACCTACTTAGTTAATTTATGACAAATGTTTGGATTCTTAAGATTTTTTGTAGTAAATAAGTTATGTTATGCACTTATTAGCGGTTTTCAAGTACAAATATTTATTTAACACATAGGTATTGGCCAGAATTTGGCTCTATAACAAGCAAATTCTGGGTCAAACTTGTTTGTATACATAATTAAGTACCCTGACAAATTGTTAACTAATTTAAAACTAATTTTAAGAATAACAATATTAGTGCCATGAGCTATGAATAACAACTTGGCAGGTGGGTTGTGAACACAAATCATTTATTTTATGTTCTAGTTACCAAAACAATCTCCTTCACAAACATGTTTAAAAAAGTTAGAAAATCTTCAAAAATTTTGCTCATGATTACAGTTCCCAATAAATTGTTACAGCGGCTATAATATCTACAAAGGTGAAATAAAAAAACATGTTCATCATACCTGTGGTTTTGTCAAGTGTCTGGGTGAACTGGTTGATTGGTGGCGGCACCTTGAGCCTGCGCTGGAGCACGGCCTTCTGGCGCTGGATGCGGATGTACTTGGGCCATCTCACGAAACGGGACAGGTCCCTTGTGGGCTGGATGTCCTGGCCTAAGAGAAGATAAATATAGCTTAGTATCAAATATTACTATGAGATTCTTAGAAAGAGCTAATGTAGCTCTAAGAGTCAATATAAAGAAGACAAGCGCATTTTAACCTATCACATAACCGCAAAACAAGACAAAACAGTAAAACAATAACAGCGCTGTCTCATGCGACCGGTTGGGGATTCATAAATTACTCGGTAAAAGTTTAACACTCTCTAAGGGTAGGGAAGTTATTTTATGATATCCCACCTCAAAGAAAACGCAATCAAATTAAAGTAGAAGAGTAACCACCACAAAAAACACTGCTACAAGATTTGCAACAATTCAATACCATGGTACATAACGTTTATTGTAAACGCTATCTGACAGATAGTGTTTACTCTTCGACTTATTATGAATTTGATATTAATCCTCAATGAATAATTTTTATTTACATATTGGTATTGGTATGGCGAGTAAGAGTTGTTTAGTTTATCTACAAATTGCAGGTTATGTGTGTAGTGTGGAGCAGTTGGACTAATCAGTGTTAAAAAGCTCGTATATTTTGTAACCACATGGTTTTTTCAGATAAAGGTTTACATCATTTTAGTCCGTGTCTTCCCGCCACACTATTTCAGAAAAATTAACATCGGGAGTAAGAATTCAAACTGTTCGAAAGTTCTTCTGTGCAACACTTCCGCCTCGTTTTAACAAATAATAATAACACTGGCAACAGTAGTAAACTAAGAAATAATAAAGGAAAACTTACCGATAGCGAAATTCTTGGTCCTCTTCTCGAAGAGAGGGTTCACTACCTTCTTGGGCTCAACTTTCTTCACGACCAGAGGTGCGGCCGCTACTTTCTTTCCTACCTTCTTCTTAGGCTGAAATCACAACAACTTTCGTCAGCCTAGGTCACATGTGAGCGAGCTTAGGGCGTATAGCACATTGTCTTCAGCGATCTTGGTGATAATATGGTGGTAATCATAGCACTCATTGGAATGTTAACATCATGGTAGTGATTTGAGGTTATGTTTAAACAAATCACTAAAACTCAACTGTATTCCCGAAATAATCTAATCGAGGACCACTGTCGTTCTAAACTTGAACTATTTAATTGCACGACTGAGTAAAAATACCTGAACTTATCAAAATAGAAACAGTTTCGACGCCGAAAACAACGACGGTCCCACAAACATGTTATGATGTAAACTTCACGGTAAAGTCACTTTGTAAAACGAAAATATAGTAATTTACTAAACGCACATGGCTTTTACCTTCTTCTGCACCATCTTGAATAAGTTTTATTTAAGTGATCTAAAGGCCACGAAAAGATACGTGACCTAAAGTTTACACCAAACGTTCGGCTAAAATGGCCGAACCAAAAAGATTTGACAGCTCTGCGGAACGTCAAAAGTAAATGTTGCCACAGATAACGCAACAACGTCTGACATAAGCAAATTGAAATCTAGCCTTTTGAGACCAAAAATGACAAATTAAATTGGCATGTTGACTTATTTTTTAATTATAATCATATCATTTATTTGTGTAAAATTTGGTAAAAAAGATGTGTGTAAGTGCAAAGATACATTCCACCATTTAGTGATAGCACGTAAATAATTATCTAGTCGAGTGTTTGAGTAACATAAAATAACTACAGACTAAAGAAAATTGAATTATGAACCGAAACAATTGAATTATTTAGGGCCTGTTTCACCTATGATTAACTTTCGAGTATCTTACTTGGCAGATAATTTCATACAAATTCTGTTCCATTTTTGAATTTATTCAGTGAGTAGTGCCTACTCGGACATTGTCGAACAGGCCCTTAATCTAAATATTAAATACACATTAAGTTACCTAACAAAATTACCAGATTTAGGTAGATCCTAAAAATAAAACATTGACTACAAAATATTCCTGAAGTGTTATAATAAGATTGACATGTCTTTTTATTTAGAAATTCGCTTTTAGTGTAAAAACTATGCGATATCTACCATTTTCTTTACCTAAACAGAAGTTTTTGTAAGGCAATTTAGTTATCCAGTTTGGTATAGATTTGCAAAAAACTTAAATTGTATTTTTTTTTCAGGGACAAAGTAGCTCCACAGTAGCTCCCGAAATTCTCATTTTGTACGGCTTTTTGAAATATTTTGCACGTAATAGTCAAGTTAAAAGTTAAAAGTATGATCAATTTTATCACATTTATAATTATTTATTCAAAAATACTGTAAAGATCCTGACTTGATGAGAGATGTAATAGTAAATATGAAAAAATAAGTGAATATCTGTCCGAGAACACTAGTCATCGTCATCATCATCTGCCTAGCCATTTCCCAACTATATTGGGGTCGGCTTCCAGTCAAGCCGGATTTAGTTGAATTAGAATACTGGTATTCAGCTAAATACGGCTTGTCCGAGAACGTAAGAGAGTAACGAGAGAGTAAGGAAAAAAAATAACCATATAATACAGTTGACGTCGGTACTGATACATTATTATTTCATTTCTGTTTTTGAAAAGAAAATATAAAATAAATCACAATAAAAACATTATTACTAGTTGCAACACTGTAACACAGTCGGTGCCACAGACTATTCAAAGATTGTTACCAACCAATCTTTGAATAGTCTCTGCCCTATTATGATAGAACTATAATTATAACTTTCTTGAGCTCCATCACAATTACATTATGTCCGTATATGTAAAAAATACATGAAACAGAAGCGGCGAAAGATATTATCGTTAAAAATTTTTCACCCCAGAAAACATGGACGTAAGACTATGTAGGCAATATGGCCAAAAGACTGTAGCCTTCCTTTAGTTGTAAATAAAAAAAGCAATGGAAAGGCGGTAACATTGAACTTGTATTGGAAGTTTTTGGCGGGATTTTGTCGCGTAAAGATAGTGGTAGATGCGCAAATTGATTCCTTGTTGGTATTGTGGTGTAGTTTTCATCCCAACTGTCTACGCAACAGGATAATATTTAATACTTAATTGAAATAGGCGCGATGTCGGCAAAATGGAGCTGAGTAGGTATTATTGCAGTATCGTCTACTACAACGAAGCTTATCGGGTTAGTGGACCCGATACATAAGTACGCTGCCAAATACTGCAAAATATTACAAAACGTTACAACAGTGTTCTATTGGCACTCAAAGTAAGAGAAGTCCGACATGATTTTTAACATTAGATAAAAGGCGGGTATCCCTTGTTTTACCAAAAAGAAATTGCCAAAATATCACTTCCCAAACAATTTTTCGCATAATTTCATAAATTCTTCACAAATAAGTGTTACGCAAACCTAATGTTTGGTAAGTCAACGTTTCAGCAATAATTTGCTTACCAACTAGTTCTTTTACCAATTTTTATGTAGTCAAATATTTCAGTTGGTACCTATAACATATTTGACCCAAAATAAAATTGCCAAATATTTGGTATCTTCAGTTTTCTGTTTCTGGTTTTACATATAAAAATATGCTTCTGGCCTCATTGTTTGGTCGCTACTCTAACCTAACCCAACCTATTGTTCTGGTAGCAGTTCGTTTTTCATCCGTCATTTGTCTGTCTTTATTTTTTTTTCATAACAATCAATTTGATAAAATGTTCATTGTCTAAAGATTTTTTGCCGTAATAAATCATTTGATTTAAAACCAAATGCCTCAATTCATGAATCCCCGGCCGGTCTCATAGGATCGCACTGTTATTGTCTTACTATTGTGTCTCGTTTCGCGGGTATTGATAGGTTAATGACATTATTCTAGGTAATATTCTGCCGAAGTAAAAATTTGGCTAAATGAAAATTTTCGAGCTAAAATTATTCCAAATATTGCATTGGTAAAATAAAAGGTTTCGAAAATTGCTTTGGGTAATAAAAATTTGGCAAATTCTTTTCGGCAAAACGGCAGGCTCCCGATAAAAGCCATGACACATGTACAACCGATATAGAAAACGGCGTCTTGAAAAGAGAAATTATTTACTAAATAGGTACATACTCGTACTTGGTAAGAGTGAGTATTTGTAAAACTTCCCCATGCTTTTTTAGTTTTTACGAATTCTTCTTGCTTGCCTATTTTATTTTATTTTATTTTTATTAAAAGGCACACCAACAACCTGTTTACAAAACAATCGTAATAAGTTGACCAGAGAGTAGTTCTGTGTAAACAAATCAATTACAGGCATGCACATCATTCACAGTGGTAATTTAAAATTACAAAATTACATTATAAGATTGAATTGAAAGAGTTGAAAGAGACGAGTCAAAAAAAAACTTTTATAAGCAGTAACAATAATTAAATGTCAGTAGATATTAATAACAAATTAAACAAAAATAAAATTACATTCGAATACAACAATTAGAACAATTAAATTAAAATTACAATATAATCAGATTATTTAAAATGACAGTAACAATATGTAGTTATGCATTGCATTAATTTGAGCAGAATAATAAAACAATACAACAGCAAAAATAAAATAAAAAAATATATTCAAGATCAGCGTAGCTAGAACTATGGATCAATCTGGTTGACTTTCGACTTGAACTGAGCCAAGGAGTCAAAGAAGATGTCAATATCTTCGTTGTTGCAGCAGATTTTGTCATACGTGGCCATGAACCTATTTTACAAAAGTGCTACGTGCTCTTACTGCTCTCAAAATGCCTCGACGAGGTACATTGAGGTTGATCTGTTGAAGCAGTTCAGGACTGCACGTGACACTGTTTGTGATTTTAAATAAGAAAGTCATGTCTGCTAGGGTTCTACGATTTTGTAAAGATGTCAATCTGAAGTGACACATACGCTGCGTGTAGCTGGCTCTTTAGGGACAACTATGATCTCTATAACGCAAATACCGCGTGAAGTTCTGTTGAATACGTTCGATACGGGTTGTATGAACTTTGTAAGCGGGGTTCCAAACCGGGGACGGGTACTCAAGTGTGCTACGCACTAGGGAACTATAGAGGACTTTCAAAGAGGTAGTGCTATTGAACTCTCTGCAGGTTCTTTTAATAAATCCTATCATTCTGGCAGCCTTCGCGACAATGTTGTCAATATGTAGGGTGAATGAGAGGTCACCACTTAGCAGCACACCCAGATAGCGGATGGTCTCCACTTTTACCAATGCGGTACCCGCTAAAGAGTAATGAGTTGGTACTATATGTTTTTTGCGCGTGAATGTGATATGGTGACATTTTTTCACATTTAGTACCATCCCGTTCGCATTACACCAAGACTGCAGTGCGTCGAGATCACGTTGAAGCAGTTCAGCGTCGTTGAGTGAAGTAATTTTGCGATAAATTTTGAGGTCATCCGCGAATAGAGAGCACTGACTATGACTAAAGCAATCCGGTAGGTCATTAACAAATATAATGAATAATATTGGCCCTGCATGCGAGCCCTGGGGCACGCCAGATGTTGCAGTATATTCAGAGGAATGGTAGCCTTCCACTACAACTGTGATAAATCATTGTGGTGACGGCAACCGTGCGCACTTTCTAGCACTAGTGCGAAAAACAGTAAATTGCATGCCTAGTAAGTGTATTCAAGAACTACAGCCATGAAGGAACGGATATCCTCACGCCATAGCCACCGCGACAGGAGACGTCCCAGACAGGCGTCCATTTAGTCAGTGAAAGTCTGACACACCATCCCGCTCCGCCTAGAACGAAGAGAAGTGATTCTGGTGAGTTCCCACCTAAGCCGTAGAACGCAAGGGGTAGCTAATGGAACTAGCGTAAATTTTAGTCAGTAAAAGTCAGATACTCTCTTACTCCACCCAGAAGAGAGAAGTCATTTGACTGGCCTGTTGGTCTAGTGGTCAGTGGCCCTGACTGCTATGCCAGGGGTCGGTCGGTTCAATTTCCACCCAGGACAAATGTTTGTGTGATGAACATGATCATTTGTTCTGTGTCTGGGTGTAATTTATCTATAAATGTATTTATTTAGGTAAGTATGTTTATCAGTTGTCTAGTACCCATAACACAAGCTCTGCTTAGCTTGGGACTAGATGACGTTGTGTGAAAAGTTGTGGAACATATTATTTGATGATTTTCCACCCTCAAGACAAAATCATAGGTACAATTCAATTGAAAGCCTTTAGTATTCTCTGCAAGAAATGTTTTATTTATATTCCGTCTTCTACTAAACCTGTTTACTTCGCTTTTACTGTTTACGACCGTCCAATTGAATCACGACTCCACTTTGAAATTTATTTCAAAGAAAATAGGAAAGCGACAACAGTTTTATGGGTAGTATAAATAAAATGTTATTTAATTTTAATAAAAATGTTATTTCTCTTGAACATGCGTTATAAAAAGTATTTGTTTGTGGTTTTAGGTGAGGATTTTATTTTTAATTAAAATAAACTTTCAGTAATCTTAAAAAAACTAAGTAAATATCTAGATATTTACATAAAATAATAATAATATAGTAATATTTAGGTACTTGATATTTACGGCCAACCAATAATTTCCGTATTAGCGACCAACATCTTAGGAGGCTCGCGTTAGTCAGCTGGATCAAGGGCTTGATTCAGAAAGCGTTACTCCTGAACACGGAAAGTTAAAAACATGTTAAAATGATAATTTTAGGAATAACAATAATATTAATAATTCCCCTGATTGTCCAGGCAATTACACATTTAACATTTTACCTAAGTATTAGTATTTTTTTCAGCCATAATATCTCTGAATGATGCAGTCAAAGTTAACATGCAGGGAAAACTCACCTTCGGAAAGGAGGTAATGGATACCGTGTCACATTATATGCAGAAAAACTTTGAGACTGGTTCTGGGAGACGATCAATTCCTAATCAAGACACTGATGTCCTATATCTAATTATCCAATCCTCATACATATGTAGAGGCTTAGTTTTCTGCGACGGTGTTTTAGAAAAGTTCTTAAACGATTACATATTGGTACAAACGAAATCCATAGAAGCCATCCTCAAGGGAATTATTTTTCAAAATGAAATCGATCAGGAGGAAAGAAGCTTTATATTTGAAGAAGAACTTAAGAAATGTTTGGTAGAAATACGAAAAATGCTCAAAAATATTAACGCGAAAGTAACAGAAAATCATTATGCATTCGCGTGGACTGAAATTATTAAAAGGATAAGTGTAATGTTTCAGACAGAAGCTATTGCGTTTGCTACGGAAAGAATCGAAGGCACTCCGGCTGATTTGACTGAAGTCAAGAAGAAGTTAACACAGAAATTCGTCATTGCTTCTGTAATAATTGAAGGGAAGTATGAAAGCAAACTTTGCGCAGAATACAATATTTGCGTCAAAACTTTAGAATGCACAAAAGCCTTACACGCTTTGTTGGATTCTTTCAAAGACATATCTGATGAAAATGTAAAAATCTTCCTCCGTTACGTATCAGAGACGTTAATGGAAACTAAATTTTACGAGCTCTTGAGCGAAGTAACTGCGAATGAGCTGCAAATTATACTGAACGATATGGCGTACTCTGATAGTGTTCCAACGAGAGAAGTCTTACTTTCGATACATAAAACTATTGATGAGAGGTTGAAATCTATAGAGTCGAAGCAACATTTTATAAAGGCGAGAGACACTGAGCTAGTGCATGGTATACTGTCAGATCTAGATCACGCATATAGTAAACGAAGTGTTGTAGATCCTTTCCATGCGTTCATGAGCAGCTATTTTGAATGGTTGAGGACTGGAACTCGGCTGGGACCATCGATGCGGATGCTACTTAAAGATTTAGCCGAACAATTGCATAAACAATCTGATGACTTAGTTTTGAAGCTTACAAATGAAGTAAGAGTGTTTTTAGAATTAACAGTTGATCCGGAAAAGTAAAGAAAAAGTATTTTTATGGACTGTTGTTTTATTGCCGTTATCGAGAAGTTTTACGAGTTACGCGTGTTCGTGTGTCCGTCTATATTTTTTTCCTTGGCAACGCTGCGACTATTTTGGGTGTATCTTTTGTGAGCGAGATTTTCAGACCTTTATAGACTAAAACCCTGCTGAAACAGTTTCCAGTCGGATCGGAAATCCTGTTGTAGACTGGAAACCCCAGTTTTAAGGAATAGTACGCGTAATATTGTGTTACTTAAATTAAATTCCTGTACACCAAATTCACTGACTGCTGATATACCAACCTGCTCTGAAAAGAATTCGTTTATGAAATACCTGAAACAGATTAAATTCTAGGTAGCCAACTAGACTATAATAAAGCGGGGCACTTTGAGCCACCAGATATTCAGGGATGGCTTTAACCCAAGCGGCAGATTTTTGTGAGTCCCTTGTCTTTTTTTGCAAAGTAGGTTAAAAATATTATTACTTATAGAAAATTTAGGTATCAAAATGAATAATCATAAACACGACATCGGTGATAAACCTAACTGTTGTTACCACTTCCTCATTGTACTGTTCCCTTTTGCAAACCTTACCACTCTTTGAGGTCTATAATGAAAGAAAAGGTTTGTTTAGAGTTCCGTAGGTACCTCAGTTGGCAAAAACTAAACTTTTATAAGATAACTATTTCATCCCTCTGTCCGTATGTCAAGACCCATTTTCTCAGGAACATAATAACCTCTCAATAAAAGTATTAATTTAAATTGAATATAATCTGCTATCTTTTGGAGTAGCAAAAAAGACAAAGTTTATGTTTATGTTCCGTTCAAAATATGCGATTTTGACACTCACCAAGAAATCGAAATCACTAGTTAATTCATGAATCCCCGACCGGTCCTATGAGACCGCGCTGTTATTGTTTTACAATTGTGTCTCGTTTTGTGGGTATGTGATAGGCTTAGCTTTTTTGCAATACCTATTGAAAAATCTTCGAGACTCGATTCGGGAATCGAACCTATTTATACAAGTGCTAGTTGTGGTCTATCGGTTTAGGTGGTCAACTAAGGGTAAACCATCTTGGTATGTCTGTTTATATTAAAGAGGTCGTATATAATATAGATACTTAAAGATTATTTAAATTTAGTTTGTTAGCTAACATCGATTTAGGTAAATACCTAGTTGCAAAGATATTTACATAAAATTTTTAGTCAACTTTTAGATAAAAATACATGCCAAGATTGTTTACATTTAGTTAATTACCTAAACCGATAGACCATAGTACTGAGTGTGTGAGTCCGACTGTCCTTCTTAGACCTTTATTTGTTGTTATTCACACATGATGTTGTTTACTAAACTACATTTTCGTCAAGCACCATAATGTAAAACACTTTCGACAGTCGAATGTGCAAAGTTTCCTAAAACTCAACCCTAATGCTACATTTTAAACGTTCAGTTCAAAACTAGTTAGCCAACTTAGTTTGTTTACTTATTAATGCCCCCCTGTTCAGTCTAGACCAGCCTTAGTCAATCTTTTTTCTTTTTGGGCCATATACTTAGTGCTTTTCCTGTCATCACGATGGGCCACAGTAACCTTTCATCATCATAATCCCACTGCTGGAAATAGGCCTCCCTCAAGCGTTGTCACAATGACGCGATTCCTAAAGAATCGCCAAATTTAAGTGGCAGTGGGCAGGGCACATTGCTCGTAGAACTGATGGTCGATGGGGACGAAAGGTTCTGGAGTGGCGACCACGTACCGATAGACGCAGTGTTGCAAGGCCTCCTACAAGGTAGACCGATGACCTGGTGAGGGTCGCTTAAACCTAAAACGCTGGAACCTATAGCGAAACAAATACTCGTACTCTACAACTAATATTTTCTATATGAATGTTTTTTGACAAATTGACTGTTTTCTACAATGCTATGGACATACTTCTACTTTTTCAAAGATCCACACATCGCCAAGGAGTATAGTCTTTTTTACATAGCATGAGTTGGGTGACAGCAGGACGAAAATATGCATCTTTAAGATGAGAGAAAAGGATAGATAACTAAATTGTATGAATCTGACAGCTGTCACCGTAACCAGTCTATAACAAATTTAGTATAATAAGCAGAATTCCGTACAATAAAAGTGAATAAATAAGTGTAAAATTATGTTACCAAAACTATCCTGGGCAGGGGTTCAGAAATACTTGGTCCACAGCTTGAGTATAGCTGGTCTAGACCACTAGTTTTTAGTTTAGAACGCAGTTTATCGTTTGGGGTCATCGTATGTTTAACTAGTTGAGTTGGGATTAAGGTTTAGTTGGAAGCTTAGCAGATGTTTGTTGTGTCACCGTTCTGCTTTTGTTTTAGCAGAAATGCTTTCTTTTTGAGGTTGGAATTCATCCGTAGACGAAAATGCAAAGAAAGTATTACAATATTGTAAAATGTATTTATCTTTATCGGCACCACGATGACTGTCGACGGTTAGTACAGTGTTTTAGCGATTGGCTACTGCGTGTTTGTATGTGTCAAATTTTGAGCTCTAAGAAAAATGCAGGTCATCACACTATCGTCTACAAAGTTCTAAGTCAAGTAAATTTCAAATAAAGACAATCTGCAGGTCATAGATAACACCATTTTTTGGACGGTGTTTCACAAACTAAGTATAAGGCACTTTGCTATCGCGTCCAGTTGCTTGATACATAGGGTAGACACTTCTGAAAGTTTCGAAGTTGTAAACAAATCCGGGGTCAACTAATTGTACCAAAATTGCCTACGACATACATCCAGAAACTCTAAGAAGAGTAGTGGTGGCCCAGTGGTAACTGCTCTGACTTAGGAGTTTTATGAGCGCATTACTTTGCGCAACCAATGCTCTCAAAATGGTAAAGGAAAATCTTTTATTATTTTATTAGCTAGAATCACAAATTCGAAGACGTGACGACCAATACGTATCTAAGTGGGCCCGCATAATAGTTTACGGCCCATTCTCTAGGTTTGAGTTACTACATTATGAATATACTTACATAATACATCACAGCAATAATACTTCAAAAGGCACATATCTACTTACAGAACCAGACAACTTAACGATAACAGCAGAACTTACAAGCACAAACACATTAACGCTTCTCCATTATTCCCAAAATCACACGAAACTCCGAAACTTCGCCAGCCATTATCCACTTTCACCATTACGCCCCAATTCTGTTACCTGCGAAGTTACGATTTACATTAAAAACTTTATTATTCAAGCTTTACCGCCTGAATGTGTATCTAATGATGAAACCTCCAAAACGACTGGGTATCAGGCTGAGGCTACAAAAGAGAGCGGTGCGACTTGCGAATCTTGCGATACGAGTACATGAGCGATTAAAACAAATAGGTATCTTTATTAATATAAATTATCGATAATTATATTTAATTTTTATTTTAAAAACAACTAATTGGAATAGTAGGTACGCTAGCTTTTGACGTTTTGTAAAGGCCATTGTAAAATAAAAAAATGAGTTTAATTTTGCCCGCCGGTCTAATGCCGCGGCCACACACTCGACTAGTAGCATGGGAAGTAACGAGGAAAGGAGGCAGAGACATAGTGTGGCCACGTTACTCGTCATGCCACTCGTCGTGCTCCTCGTCCTGCCCACTGCTCCCTATTTTGTCGGTCTTTGCGCGCGAGTCAAAGGACCGGCAATACGAGCGCGAGTGGCTGGCCACATAATCGCGCTGTCGCAGTCCGCAAAATTGTAAATTATGTCGTCACCAAGCGTAGAATGGTCAAATAAAAAAGTTTTAATGTTTATTGATTTGTTGTCCACGGATTAGCTATACTAAAAATAGATTAGCTATATTAAAAATGCATAGCGCGCAGCACGCTGCCACAGTTTCAACGTCCATCGTCTCATCAAGGCAAATGACAAGTGAGGAGCGTCGCGATTAATTGCGCGAGTAGAGCAGTGTGTGGGCAGAGAGGGCAACATCGCGGCAAATCACGGCAGCGCGAGGAGCAGAGCGATGAGCAGCGCGAGGAGCATAGTCTGGCCGCGGCATAAGATCGAGAGAGACTTCAAGAAAGCCAAATTGGCGACAAAATCGACAAACCTGGACAGACTGCCTTAGATCAGAAATTTGAGGAGACCCGACCCCAGATAATGGGGGTGATGGGATGGAATGGGGAAACATGAGTAGTGTAATCAAAGCATCGGCGGCATCAAATTATCAACGTTATATATTATGTCTCTCTTCCACAACTAGTTCAACAGTGCTATTTAATATATCTGTTGCTACATTACGCGTATTGTACGGCGACAGACGATTCGATCGCTGTGTAATGTAGCCACAACTTCGTCAGATTTTCGCTGAACTTGTACCCATACCTACCATATTTAACTCGCTCTTATTTTTTTATTTAAACTTCATGTACAGTTAGTGGTACATAGGCGGACTTAATGCAACAAAGAATTCACTACCAGTCAACCTTAGGGTCAACCTCTTCCAATCGCATCGCAAATCGCTGGCTAGTGTAGCCTCAACCTTACGCAGAATGACTGGCGAAACCGACGCCGACATTTAAAATGTATTACGATTTGTCGTCAATCAAAATATGTTGTGTAGTTTTATATAAGTTTTATCGTTGATGTTTTTTTTTTTAAATTGGGCAAACATCCAATCAGCAGGCTTGTCAGTCTTTTACTGACTTAAACTCACTCCTGTGTTCTTCTTCGCCTTGCAAGGTTTTCTTTCCAAAAGCGAAACTATGGCCCCAGTAGGCTTCCACCCTACTAGACCCCCCGATTTCCAGCCCCGTGGCTAAAAATCGGGGCCGGGATCCCGGCGGCTGGTGTGTGAGGGTCGGACCCTCACGCGTGCGGCCTTTTTAGCTTACATTACTGCTGTTTATGAGATTTTTCATCATTTTTTGTCCGTCACTCGACGGGTAAAGCCGTCAGTTATCGTTACGCTTTAGATAATTATGTTTAGAATACAGGGGTCATATCTACGTAATGGATGCGTGGATTATTATACTAGAATTAGTAGTTTAATTGTAAACTAACTTTTGTTAGCAGCTTTACCGGTGTGGAATTACTACTTACCCTCATTTTAGTAGGTATACAGCCCATTATGTTGTCTAATGTAGGTTTAAGTTAGCTATATTGTAGCGATTCATCAAAGTCCGCAGAACAGCTAAAACAATATTTTAGTTTGTCTGTAAGCTTCGTTATTGTTTAATGTCTTTGGTTATGATAATGGCTTTAATAATATAGTTGTCTTTACCATAAGTATATACCTACTAGATCCAATATTGAATGGCAAATTGCAAAAACCTTTGATAATTTAGCAACTTTTACGAAATCCGTAGGTACTTAAAGAGATTATTGTGAAAATGTACCAGACTTCAGAAGAACTGTTAGTAAGGTAACAAAATGTTAATAATGAAGGGCCGGGTAATTCGAGAAATCTCTGGTAATTATCAACTTTGACTTTGTACAATCAGCGAAGTAATTACCTACTAATTTAAGAAAAGTTTTCTCGTAACTTTATATTGGCTGAACGAATCCGGAACACTTCTAAGGGAAAATGGCAGACGTGACCTATTCTGGAATTGGCTTTTTTTATTGTAGAATTGGCTTCTTTTTTGGTTGTGAAATCATTGAACAACAGCTCTGGCTCTGGGTGAAGCGAGACTGATTTTTAACCGACTTCAAAAAAAGGAAGAGGTTCTCAATTCGACTGTATATTTTTTTTTTTTTATATTTGTTACCTCATAACTTGCGACTGGGTGAACCGATTTTCATTATTTTTCTTTTATTTGAAAGCTGATGCTTCCCGTGTGGTCCCATTGTCACCATTTTAATATCTGATGATGGGATCTTGAAGAAATCGAGGGAACTCTTCAATAAATAACAGCAGATTAACCGCGATTGTTGCTATAGCATATCTAAGCATTGTTTACGCCATCACACAACATAATATCGCGTCTCGACAACAAAAAAAAAAACAAAAAAAAAAGGTTAAAAAAACTATTTCGAAAAAAGAATATGTTTAAGGGCACTTACAACGTTTTACAAAAAACGCAATACTGAAACTAAAATAAACAAAATTAGATGTTTGTTCTGATGAGATATTCGGTTATATGAACAAAACTCTTCAAATTTCATGCGTCCTAATTACGTTAGCTGGTCCGTGGTCGCGCTACTGTCCTTGAGTAACCGTGACCCTGGAACTTAAAGGGCTATTGAAGGAACACTGTGGATGAGTAGGTATGACAGTAGTATGACTGTCAGTAAAAGTCTGACAGTCCGTCCCGCTCCACTCAGGGTGGGAGGACTCATTGGATGATTTTGCCTCGTAAAAAAAAGGTGTATTATGACTTAGGTACTTATGTGTGACCTTCATTATCGGAAGACAGATTTCGTAGTCTTGTCATAATTATCCTGCAATGATCTATCGTCGTGTGGTTTATTTAACAATTTGTTGGCGTCCAAATCCGATAAAACTATGCCTGCCAAACTTTTGACACGACTTAGGGCCTCTTTCACCATCTATGATTAAGTTTCGAGTATCTTACTTGGCAGATAATTTCATACAAATTCTGTCAAATTGTTGAATTTATTCAGTGAGTAGTGCCTACTCGGACATTGTGAAACAGGCCCTTAGTGCAATATCCTCCTTTGTTTCATTTAAACGGCGCTGTCTCTATGAGCAGCGCGTTTAGTAGGTCTACCCATACTCAAATAAGTAATTAGTGTCCATCAGATTCACTAAAAATCAAGAAATAAAAAACCATTTTAACAAAAAAAAAAACACCGACTTCAAAAAATAAATAAGTATTCCAAAACAAAATTAATATGCACTAAAAAGTAAAAAAATATTTCGGTGTCAGCCAAATAAGATTGATTTGTTATTTATTTATCACTACAAAACATCACAGTTTTACACCAGTTGTAAGTAGTTGTACTTAATTGTTAGTAAGTTGGTATTATTATTGCTAGGTTGTTGGCGTTTCGTGGCTGACACCGACTCCAAAAATTAAAAATAATTGTAAGCTTATAAAAATACGCAATTATTTTTTTACTTTTTAGTGCATATTAATTTGTTTTGGAATACTTATTTATTTTTTGAAGTCGGTGTTTTTTTTTATTATTATCCATAGACTTACACTTGACCAAGCTTATCTAGAAGTATCATATATTCACTCTTGACTTAAAGACCCTACATTGCATCTTGATTAAGTACCTACAATTTAGTGTCTAAAGGGCCCAGGTTTCCCTGCCCAAGAAACATAGATACCGGCAGGAAATTCTGTTATTCTCATTTTCCTGTTGTTTTCCTTTTGAGGTACGGATCCCTAAAAATAAGCTAAATTGCACGTAAGTTCTTTGTATTACATACTAAAAATTATAACTGACGCACCTACCTATGCTCGTACATTCTTTTGCTATAATTAGACAGGTTATAACACAAAGTGCAGCTAACAAACTTAATTACCCCGTTGCTCCCTTGTAACAGCATCCATTTAGCTAATACAAGCGCCGCACGAGATCAAAGTGTCAGCTAATGAGATCGTCTCCTGATTGTGAGTCACGGTAAAAGACACGAGGACCACAACGTTTGGGGTTACAGGTTTAGAGGCAAATCTGGGAGTTTTAGAAGTTTTCATTACTCATATTTTGAAAATAGCTCTGAAGAAGAGGAGCAGGTTGAAAGCAATACTTTTCATCCCTAGGGAGAGTAGTTTTCAACGACCTCGCTACGCTCTGACACTAAACTTCTTTTCAGGACTTTGTTACTTTCACCCCTAGGGTAACAATATGCTATTTTAGTACGTAGGCTAATGCTGAAAGGCTTTGCTTTTTAAGGTTACTGGCCTCAATTGCCAAAAATACCTACTTATAGTTACTTAGCTAATACAAGCCCCGCACGAGATCAAAGTGTCAGCTAATGAGATTGTCTCCCGATTGTGTCTGCAGGCACGGTGACTGACATGAGGACCACAGTGTTTGGGGAAACAGTTCTAGAGGCAAAACTGGGAGTTTTAGAAGTTTTAAATAGATAGACTAATTATCATCATCATCATCTGCTTAGCCTTTTCCCAACTATATTGGGGTCGGCTTCCAGTCAAGCCGGATTCAGCTGAATACCAGTATTTTACGAGGAGCGGCTGCCTACCAGACCTCCACAACCCATTAACTGGGGTAACACGGTACTTCATGGCAAGACTGGAGTCAGATTTACTGGCTTCTGACTATCCGTAACGACTGCCAAAGATCTCCAAATGACAGCCGGGACCAACGGCTTAACGTGCTTTCCGAGGCACGGAGGAAACTCGTTATGTTAAGATGGTCACCCATCCACAGACCAACCTAGGCAAGCGTTGCTTAACCTTGAAGATCGACCTGTGCGGCTGTTATTATTTAGCCACGAGATAGACTAATTATGATTTTTCCTTTTTAGGGTGTAGCGCCAACTATGAAACCTGCGTCGCGTAATCAAAGTTCTCCGCGCTGTTTGAATAGCTATACAGCCGCCCGAAATCATCCATCGGGCAGTTGCCCACCAGACATAACACCCGTCTGGTCGGAGGTTTCGGAGGATCCCTTTTCGACTTTACACTGTGTTAAGCATAACTCCAAAATGAATTTGGAAATCAATTGACAAAAACCCATATAGGATCACTTAGTTTTATTTATTTATTTAAACTTCATGGCAGGGCATTCTCTACCAGTCAACCTTTGGGTTTTAAAAAAACAACACGTGGACCATGTGGTAGGTTGCCCACAATATGTGGTGTGCCCGTTTTCTTAAAACCATGTCGGAGTATAAAGCTGAAATTAATATCAAATACTAAGGTCTGCTACCCCTTAAAGTTGTGAAGAAATCAAACTTCTAAGTTAACGCAATGAAAGACGGAGCGGAGCATAAAAGGAGTGCACATGAAGTTTCTTACGCATTCTTCTCCATAGAGATCTACGCATTAGAATGTGCAATTAATAAATTAGCATAATTTTTCTGATTGACTTCTTAACAATTCAAAAGTGCGTGTAAATGTTTTAGTTCAATCTTTAAAAACTACTTGTTTGTAGCTACCAGGAAACGCTGTTTCCGACAGGAAATTTGATTCCTTATTTGTAATAGATAATCACAATGACCATTAAACAAAAAAGGTTACCTCCAGAAACCATCAAGCATTCCTTTGAAGATCAGACGCTCCCAAGTCCGAAGTCTTTAATCTTTCTGAAAACAACAATTAATAAGGAAATTCGATTACAATTTAAATTACCTCAAGTTCGTAAAAACCCGGTAAAAAGCGGAAGAGCGAGTCGAGCGACGTGCACCGAGTGTTCCGTACAAACTTACTAAGATTTCTGTGCTTATAGGCCGGCGCCCACTGCCGGCATGGCATAGCATAGCACAGCAGATTGTGCTGCGGTATCCCGCGGCATGCCGTGGCATGGCAGGTTGTGCTTTAGCATGCTGTCATGCCACAGCATGCCGCGTTCTGCCACAGCATCCCGCGGCACGTCGCAGCATTGTGGTATCGAAATAAAGTAACATGAACTCTAAAATCATTAAAATAAGATTCAAAATAACTTGATTAGTAATAAAATGCTTTGCTATGACATGCCGTGCTATGATGGTACTGGGCGCCGGCCCTTATGTAGAATAGTACGATTCCCGAAGGTTTTTCCGAATCGCTAAAAAATTACTCTGTAATGTAACTACAAATTTTCAGTTTTTAAACTTTTTGCTTTACTATAATACGATATGAAACCTTGCTTCTTGCTTAATTTCAGGAAACTAGGTCAACGGTAAGTATCCAATAGGATTTGATTTCCTTATTTTTTTTTTTTTTTTAATATACGATAAACTAGCGCTTGACTGCAATCCCACCTGATGGTAAGCAGTGATGCAATCGTTGATGGTGAGGCGCACTAGTTTATTAAGAGCCTATTCACTCTAGTCTTGAAGATACCCAAATTATAATCGGACGGAAAGACCGCAGCAGGCAAATTGTTCCAATCCTTCGATGTACGCGGTATGAACGATGAAGCAAACCGCTTTGTCCGGACCGTGCAGGTTTCGACAACGTAAGGATGGATACTCGCCGTACGACGGTTTGTCCGATGGTAAAAGCGAGATGGCGGAATTAACTCATGTAATTCCTGCGCACACTCTCCGAAATGCATCCTGTAGAACACCGATAGGCTGGCTACCCTACGCCTGCCTCTTCGCACGCCTTTCCACCGAGTCCAAAGCCGCTAGATGGCATTTTGCAGCGCCAGTCCATATGTGGCTGCAGTACTCCACACACGATCGGACCTGTGCTTTGTATAGCATAAGAAGCTGTCCCGGTGTGAAGTACCGCCGGACCTTTGCCAGAACGCCGAGTTTTTTTGCAGCCACTTTGGCTTTGGACTCAATGAACCGCCCAAAGTTAAGGTCTGAAGAAACTTCAACACCCAGAAGCTGAAGACGGTCGGTGCACTCCAGTGACATATTCCGGAAAGTAGGAGTCAAGGTGAACGGACTCCTTTTTGCAGTGACTAGACACGCTTGTGTTTTGGCAGCGTTGAATTCTACCAGATTGGCTTCACCCCATTTGGAGACTGCTTCGAGGGAGACATTCACACGCTCTACCATAGCCTCTCTTTCGGACTGGATTAGCTCCCTACTAGCCCGAGCACCCGGCAGGTATCTCTCTACAACTGTGCTGTCATCTGCATACCCATAGATACCGGGCATTAGCAGATCGTTGATATGCAGCAGAAAGAGAGTTGCAGAGAGAACAGACCCCTGAGGAACCCCGGCATTCGTTGTCATGGGTTCCGATGAACATCCATCGATAACGACTCGGAGAGACCGTTCACTCAGGAAGTCTTTTACCCAGGTAATCAGACCAGGAGAAATGCCATACGCTGGAAGCTTACTCAAAAGGCTTGCGTGCCATACCCTGTCGAAGGCCTTCGAGACGTCTAAGGAAACGGCAAGACCTTCCCCATTCTTCTCGAGGGCCTCGCCCCACAAGTGAGTGGCATACACTAGTAGGTCCCCAGTAGACCGATTGTGGCGAAACCCGTATTGTCGGTCACTGAGGAGATCGTTACCTTCCAGGTATGCCATGAGGCGTGAGTTCAATACACACTCCATAATCTTGCAGAGTATGGAGGTAATTGAAATCGGCCGATAGTTGGCAGGATCGGCACGACTGCCCTTTTTTGGCACGGGTTGCACGTTGGCAAGCTTCCAGGACTTGGGCACTATTCCAGTCCTATATGAGAGGCGACACAAGCGTGTCAGAACAGGAGACAACTCGGGCGCACAAGCCTTGAGAACTATCGCTGGTACACCATCTGGGCCACTAGCTTTATTCACGTCTAGACGACACAGCGCTCTCAGCACCTCTTTATTCCTTATGCGAACTTCGGACATTGAAGAGTCGCAATGAGGCAAACTCGGTGGAGTAGCACTGCTAGTGTCAAGACGCGAATTATGGGCGAAGAGAGATGCAAAGAGACCTGCCTTCTCTCTCGCCGTATGAGCCAGTGTTCCGTCAGGTTTAACCAGCGGAGGCAGTGTGGGTCGACAGAAGTTCGCTTCGACCGATTTGGCAAGGGACCAGAATGCTCTGCTACCAGATGGCTGTGCAGAGAGTTTTTTGCCAATATGAGTAATACGATCGAAGCGAGCCCTCCTTAGTGCCTTTTTGTAGGACTTGGCAGCATGGTTAAAGGCTCTCTTCTTTGAGCTCAGATCCGGAGCTTTACGATCACGAGCGTCCGCCCAGGCAAGAAACGCCGAATGCTTACGCTTTTCAGCTTCAGCACAATCGGCGTTGAACCATGGGTGAGCTGAGCCACCGACAGGTACGTCACTATAAGGAATGTAATACTCCATAGCTTGACGCACCACGTCGGATATAGCATCCGCACAGCTCGACGGATCTTCTGAAGAGAAGCAGACCTGCTGCCAAGGATAAGACGCAAAGAAATGTCGCATCTCATCCCAATCTGCTGATTTGTATCGCCACATTCGCCGCTCACCGCGAGAGTCGCAGTCAGGTGGGGAGAAGGTCGACACAGACTTCACCAGACAGTGATCTGAAGTTCCTATAGGCGAGGAGACTGTTACAATACATCTGTCCGGGTCGGTAGTCAGCAGAAGGTCCAGACAATTGGCGGTATGACCTACTACATCGGGCACCCTGGTCGCTTGCTTAACCAGCTGGGAAAGGCCCATCGCTACTGCAAAGTTTCGCGCTTCCCTCCCAGCGTGGTCGGTCCTCTGGTATGGGAAAAGCCAGTCTTGATGGCAGGCGTTAAAGTCCCCCAGAGCGACGAATTGCGCGTCAGGGTGCCGATGCAGAGCCATATCGGCAGCCTCACTGAGGTGGTCAAACAGCCGAGTTGTCTCCTGATCCCCGCTGTGCGATCGGTAGACACAGGCATAGACAATTTTGTCCACACCGGTGTCCACCAACAGCCATAAGGTGGATAGTGAAGGGTCTTCAAGATGACGGAGACGCTGACAACAGATGTCATTACGGACGTACACACAGACCCCGGCACGCTGCAGGAAGTGATGCTCCAGTGAGTATCCCGGGTAGTTGAGGTACGCCGCATCTGGTGGACATCTGATCTGGGTCTCCGTCACGAAAAGCAAGTGAGGCATGTCGGTCTCAAGATGGTGGTGAACCGCATTGAGATTTGGTGCAGCCCTCGAATATTCGAGAGCTGCACTTGAAAAGAGAGGACGTGCCTCCGCTGTACAGACTTGCCTTTTTTTTTGGACCTTTCATAGATTTTTTTTTTCCAATTCGGAGTGAATAGGATCGATGGAAGATGGCAGTTGAGTGAGGTGTTGCGATATTAGGCCCAACAACACGGTCAGCGTTGCTGCGCCAATGGAGGGTTGATATGGAGACTGCGGGGACGCCCGAACCCCCCCAGGGATCGCCATCGGGTCCTCTCGTCCGGTCGCCAACCGGCACGATGGGGCCACCCTGGGATTTTTCACAGATGGCGGGGCAGCCTTTCGTGTGTGGCTGGCACACTACTTGGGCCCCCAACTGTCTGCGGTCGGCCAGCGGAGTAACCGTGCTTCGGATCCCGCTACCCTCCATGATACTATTATGAGTGACAAATAATACGCAGCAAGCGGCCTTTTCTTTAGATTTCGTGATTTTAGAAGTTTTAATTTTTCAGTGCTCTAAGAAGTAGATCTGAATATTTGATATTTATTTCAGCCTGTTAAATCTACGCGGTCCTGAAAAAAAGGGTCTTGTCCGACGGACTATATAGCTATAGACAGACGACAACGAAGTGATTCTAGTTATAAGGGTTTAGTTTTTGCTGGCTTACTTTACGGAACCCCAAAAGCACCCTTTTCCGAGTAATAAAATAATGAAATACGGTTAATTTTCCCGTGCTGCGCAAACTTTAAGCCGGGGTAGGTAGGTAAGAAAATTATTTATTAACCAATTTAATTTCGCCAACCATATTATTTTATTCACAACAGCGACTCGACCTAGTTTTTGTGACGTTAAAAACTGAAAATAGCTGGTCTGAATCCATAGAAGCTATCGTGAAATACGGGTATATTTTGCTACGAATGCTCCAATTTTTATTTTTATACATTTCGATATAGGCACTGGAAAAAACTGTGAAATTCTATGAAATAAACTAGTGAAAAACACGTTTTTATTTGCAAGAATATACTTCCAAATTGGTCCCTTTTTATTATTTGTAATGCTATAAAATCGACGTCAAATAAAGAAGAAACAAAAATCACGAAATAACGACTTACGAAATCAAATTTATTTTTCCTTTGTAGTAATTTGGAAGCAAGTATGTTTTTTCTTTTTTTATAAAAGCTTTTTATAAAAAGTTTCTAGTCCAAATATCTTTCCTCTTTGAATTCCGTTTAATGGTATTTAATTATTTCAGTCAATAAACATTATCCAATACACCCGCATATCAGAGCGGAATTCAGCGAAACTGTTGAATGTCAATTAATTTTATATATCTACGAACTTGCTACAAATTGCTTTCTGAAGCGGCACGGAATGGACAATGCTGTGAATTCCAATATCACCACAGATTATTTGTACTATAAACAGAAGGGATGCTCCGTTTTTAACGTTAACGTGAAGATAACTAAAAAATAACAAAGACTTTTCATCCTGCTTCTGTAATGTATTATATTATTGTTAACATAGAGGATACTTAAAGATTCAACCGTATCTTTAACTTTAATCAAAAAACATTTCAGAACCGCTAATGTCACTGGAAAATTGTATCAACTGATTAAAGAAAAATGTTATAGTATACAAAAGGTGTATTTCGCAATGAGGGTTTTCAGGAACATTCATACCACCAGTTGTCGCCATGGGACACGCCGCGAGAGGTTTTCTACTTTTGAAATATAATTATGTTGACTTCTACTTAACAAGCTTCTAACGTTTGACGTTCATGATGATGTTTATGGTCTATCGGTTTAGGTAGTTAACTAATTTTTTAATCTTGGTATGTCTTTTTATATTAAAGAGGTCGTATATAATATACACATAGGTTATTTAAATTTAGTTTATTAGCTAACATCGATTTAGGTAAATACCTATTTGCAAAGATTTTTACATACTTACAATGTAGACAACTCTTAGATAAAAAGACACGCCAAGATTGTTTACATTTAGTTAACTACCTAGACCGACGGAGTATAGTCGTAAAGATTTTTATATACAATTTATAGACAACTTTTAGATAAAAAGACATGCCAAGATTGTTTACATTTAGTTAACTACCTAAACCGACGGAGTATAGTAATGATATTCTAATTAACTTAAACGTTTTTACAGATGACTGGACCGAACTACTCAGTGCTGCTATCTGGTCCTGTAAGTAGTTATTTTATAAAATGCTCATGAAGAAGATTTGTAGGTAGCGATTTCGTTTGTTTTATTAAAAAGAAAAACGTTGTCCTTACTGTCAAGCATCAAATAAAAACATTCTACATCTTATATTTTTAATCTGTGTCAAAATACCGGTGTCGGATACAAATTAATTACTGGAAGTACATAGGGAGCACATTGCAGTAGTACATGGTAACGCTCTTACATATGCATGAGTCATGTCCGAAAATGAGTAATGTGAGGGCTGTTTGTTTGTTGGTTACCTTTGTTTGTGTAGAAGTTACTATTCAACACATTGTTTATTTGTTTTGGAATATAAACGGGAAGAAAAATAATCAAGAATTGTTGTTTTTGCTGGCTTTATCTAAGTATTGTAGGGACTGAAGCGCAGAATCTAAAGATGCCGAGGGCCCAGTAGGGCCAAAGCCTACTCAGGCCATGGGTTAACTTCCGAAAAGGAAACCCGTGGTCGTAGAACGGAATGGGCAAAGAAAAAATTTATAGGTGTGATTTTAGTCTGTAAAAGTCTGACACGCCCTCTCGCTCCACCCTAGGAGAGATGGAGAGGAGCCATTTGAAAAATTGGGGACACTTATTGTGACGGACGGGGAACTACGGAACCCTACACTGAGTGTGGCCAGACACGCTCTTGGCCGGTTTTCTTTTTATTGTTTAAATAAAAAAATAAAAAACAAGAAAGCTGTTACATAAATTCGCACTGAGCACTGAGACCCATCAAGGGAGGTGAGAATTTATTTCCACTTTCAACACATGAAAATAATATTCGGCCTTCGTCGGAACGTGATAAAATATGGCGTATAAAATATAAGGATTCGTTGTAATAACGCAGAATGTGTGAGTTTTCTTCTCGTAATTGAATAATACAAAGGTTATCCTCATGTACGAGTAGGTAGTTGTATCTGAGATCATATAAACAAGTAGATATTTCAACTTGTTTTATTAGAATTGTAGTGTTGTACGTTGTTTTCCTTTTTAGGGTTCCGTACCCTAAGGACGACGGTGGTTCTAAAGTGGCGGCCACGTACCGGAAGACCCCCACCAACTGTGTTCCCACGTTGTCGTCGTGGTGGGGCTTGTGTGTCTCAATGACCTTGAGGGCTTTGCCGGTAGAGCTACTCATGCCGGAAGGCCTCAAGTGAGAGACCAGACCAAGAGGAACACAAACAGGACGGAGTCCAGGAAACTGGACTGCCGTGGTGGGTTCGCCTCAGGTACGTGTCTGCCAAGCAGACATGACCTTGAGGGCGAACGAGTCTATTGGGGACCCAATTAAAAAAAAAAGGTTAAAGCTGTGACGTGTGGGGTGATGTGCTGGTACAGCACAACCATGAACGCGACTCAAAAAGATATTTTACCCCAGGAGGGTACCGACTGCCAAGCAGTCGGAGAATCCGTCACCAAGCAGAGCTTGGTCTGCCCCTCGTATTCTGGGGGGGGGCAAAGAGCGCGTCGGATCCACAAAGGATCTGTCACCGTCCTTTTTGGACGTGGAGAGCCAAGGTGGCTCACCCTCCGGTGACGTAGAGTCCCTGGGTTCCACTCCCAGCACGTCTGCGGCACCGGCAGGTAACGAAGAGGCCGGCAGGCTCTTCGGTCTGAGGGAGGTGAGTGCAGATGAGGCGTCGGATTCAGATGCCGCATCTGAGCTCAATCTTAGGCGCATGGAGGTGGTGGAGACCACCTCTAGGAGGAACGAATTCCTCAAACGTCCCATATCGGGGGATGAGCGGGGGTCAACCTCCGGTGAAGAGGACTCGAGGCCTTCGGCCCGCAAAATCCCCACTTCAAGTCGGGGGGTCGGTCGGAAGTCAGGGAAGGGAAGAGGGCTCGCGGTTCAGGATCGATCCAAAGATACCGCCATCGAGGGGCCTTACCCTGTGGAGAACAGCTGCCAGGCTGCCGCCAATCCCGGGTTGTCCGACGGTTAGCCAGACACAGAGGAATGTCCCAACATAGTGCTGCCCCAAAAATTCCTGGAGGCCGTCGCAGCAGCCGTAAAGGGTGTCGCCTTGAAGAGGGCGAAAGCCTCAAAAGATATAGCCATATCCGAGGCTATAGCGTCAATCAACGCAGCTGCGGTGGACGCTATTGAAGATTTGAGGGCGGAGGTCACCCGTCAGGCAGCCGGCTTGGAAGCTCTCCGACAAGAGAACCAGAGCCATCGGGAAAACCAAGCGGGGCTCCGAGGAGAACCCGGTCCACAAATGCCCCAAAAAGAGGGACATAACCAACCCCAGCCCGAGACGGAGAATCAGCTGCTGACGATGGTAAAGCAGGAGCTGGCTGCTTTCCGGCAGCAGCAGCAGCAGCAGCAACAGCAGTTCCAGCAGCGGATGCAGCAGCAGCTGTCCGTGCTGGAGGGCATTGCACTGCGTCCCTCACTCGCAGGCTCTGGTAAGAGGCCGGCGGCATCGTACGCCACCGCAGCTGCAGTTACGGCTACTGCCGCGACCAAGGCTAGCCCGGCTGGGCAAGCCAAGCGTGGGGCCGTGGCGGCGGCGATTGCGAGGCCGGCCCCGGCGCCAAGCAGCGGCAAGGGAAGCCGAACTCTTCTCCTGCTCCTCCTGCGAAGGGCAAAAAGGCACACGCCACCAATGAGGTGGAAGCGCCCACCGTGGCGGCGGCCAGGCGGCCTCAGCAGCCCCTACCTGCAGATTCTTCGGCTGGCGCCGAGTGTTCGGTCGCCGGCGCCAAAAAGAAGGCTGGCAAGACGGCTAGGGCCGCCAAAAAACGCGTGAGTCGGCAGCAGCGCAAAAAGCGAGCCATGACGGCTAGGCTTCGCGCCCCGAACTGCGCAGCTGTAGTGGTCACGCTACAGCTGGATGCGGAGAAGAGGGGCGTGACGTACGATGACGTCATGGACGTGGCAAAAGAAGGCGGTGCTACCTCACCTTGAGGAGCTCGGGGCCTCCAACGGATTCCGCATAAGGCGCACCGTGACCGGGGCCCGAATGCTGGAGGTCCCCGGTGCAGCCAGCGGCCCCGCCGCAGATGCCCTGGCCGTAAAAATCAGGGCGTCTCTGGATGCCGAGGACGCCCGAGTCTCCAGGCCCACGAAGTGCATTGACATGCGCATCATGGGTCTGGACGACTCCGTCAAGGTGGACGAGATAGTGGCTGCCGTCGTCAGGGCGGGAGGGTGCACGACCGACCAAGTGCGGGTGGGCGTCATCCGTCCTGACAGCACAGGTATGCGAGCCGTTACGGTGAGCTGCCCCGTATCGGCGGCCAAGGCTATCACGGTGGAGGGCCGTAGGCTTTTGGTGGGCTGGGTGTCAGCCCAAGTCAAGTTGCTGGAGCCCAGACCTCTGTGGTGCTTCCGCTGTCACGTGGGGCACCACGTGGGGGCCCTTTGCACCAGGGAGAGTGGAGACGGCGAGAGATGTCGTGCGGTGTTCCGCAGGGATCGGTACTAGGACCGCCCTTGTGCAACATCGGATACGACTACGTGCTGCGCGGCGACCTCCCCGACGGGGTCAGCGTGGTCTGCTACGCAGACGACACGCTGGTCCTGGCGCGGGGAGAGTCGTACCAGGCGGCGGCCGAAACAGCGACACGCGGGGTTGCGACAGTCGTGGAGAGGATCCAGCAACTGAGACTCAAGGTGGCATTGCACAAGTCCGAGGCTATGTGCTTTCATGGCCTTCGGACCGCGCCACCACCGGGTTCCCAAATAACAGCCACTATCTCGTCCACCTTGACGGAGTCGTCCAGACCCATGATGCGCATGTCAGCATCATGGGTCTGGACGACTCCGTCAAGGTGGACGAGATAGTGGCTGCCGTCGTCAGGGCGGGAGGGTGCACGACCGACCAAGTGCGGGTGGGCGTCATCCGTCCTGACAGCACAGGTATGCGAGCCGTTACGGTGAGCTGCCCCGTATCGGCGGCCAAGGCTATCACGGTGGAGGGCCGTAGGCTTTTGGTGGGCTGGGTGTCAGCCCAAGTCAAGTTGCTGGAGCCCAGACCTCTGTGGTGCTTCCGCTGTCACGTGGGGCACCACGTGGGGGCCCTTTGCACCGCGGAGGTGGACCGCAGTGATCGATGCTTCCAGTGCGGTCAGCCTGGTCACAGGGCCGTCGAATGTCGTGCAACGCCGCACTGCTACGCATGTGCGGCGGCAGGCAAAGCGGCTGACCACCGGGCTGGGAGTATGTCCTGCGACCCCCTCGCCAAGGCCAAGGGTAAGGTCCGGAAGGGCCCTCATCCCACCGCAGCCTCAGCTACCGCTGCTGCCGCCATCGCCACGGCAACCGCTGCGGCAGAGACCTCAAGGGGGGCTCGGGAGGAGACCGTAATGGATTGCCAATAACGACCCCACTACGTCTCCTCCAGGCGAACATCAACCACTGCGCCCCCGCTCAGGATCTGTTGCTCCAGAGCATGGCGCAGTGGTCGATCAATATCGCCGTGGTCTCCGAGCCGTACTTTGTCCTGCCCAGGGAAGACTGGGTCCAGGACCTGAGCGGCTCGGTGACCCTAATTTCATCGGCCGCCGCCGGTACCCCGCCTCTCGAGGCCGTCACGAGAAGGTGGGGCTGCGTGGCAGCACGGGTCGGGGACATTGCAGTGGTAGGCGTCTACCTGTCCCCGAACCGAACTCTCGCCGATCTCCACAACTCCCTCATGGAGCTGAATGCCGTCGTCGCTGGGTTTGGATCCCTCCCCGTGGTCGTTTGCGGGGACTTCAATGCCTGGAATCTGGCTTGGGGTTCCCGACTCACGAACCAACGGGGTCGGATGGTGGAGGACT
Source organism: Mythimna separata (assembly GCA_030763345.1). NCBI lineage: Eukaryota > Metazoa > Arthropoda > Insecta > Lepidoptera > Noctuidae > Mythimna > Mythimna separata. The sequence continues at coordinate 4,013,414 of CM061173.1, read as the reverse complement.
GGGCTCTGGAGACAGGCCTGGTCGTCCTCAACCGGGGTTCTGTTCCCACGTGCGTGCGGATGCGGGGAGAGTCGGTGGTGGACATCTCGTTCGCCAGCCCTGCTCTGTCGCCGCGTGTCGTCGACTGGCGCGTAATGGAGGGGGTGGAGACGTATTCCGATCATCGGTACATCCGGTTTGACGTCTCCGCCCGGACCTCGACCGCGCCGGTCAGGTAGCAGACCCCGTGTGGTCCGCGGTGGGCGCTGAGGCAGATGGACCGGGACGCTTTCCTGGAAGCCGCGAGGGTACAGGCCTGGGTGCAAGCACCGGACAGGCCTGTCGACATCGACCTCGAAGCAGAGTGGTTTCAGGAGGCAATGTCGCAAATTTGCGACGAGGCGATGCCCCGAGTCCATCCAGGACGTGCTCGGCGCCAGGTGTACTGGTGGTCGCCGGAGATTGAGACTCTGCGCGAAGCGTGCAACGCCGCGCGGCGCCGGTACACCAGGTACCGCAGGCGCCGTATTCGTCCGCCGGATGCGGAGGCCAGAGAGGCGGAGCTGTACGAGGGGTACAGAGCGGCAAGGCGCACCCTCCGAACGGAAAGAAAGCGGGCCAAGTTGGAGGCCCGCAATGTGTGGCTGGAGATTCTGAACAAGGACCCATGGGGACGCCCTTACCAGGTGGTGCGGGACAAGCTCCTCCCATGGGCTCCCCCGCTAACTCAGAGTCTCCGGCCTCAGCTTGTGGAGGGTGTGGTGGCCAATCTGTTCCCTGAGCGAGGGGAACACTCTCCCCCGCTCATGGTTCCGCCACCTGCGGTGCCCGTAGCGGACCACACCAGCGACGACGACGACGACACTCCAGAGGTGACCGAGGTGGAGATGAGGGCGGTGGTACGAAGCCTTAGTGTCAAGAACACCGCCCCAGGACCCGACGGCGTGCCTGGAAGGGCCTGGGTCCTGGCCATGGAGGCTCTCGGGTCTCGATTACGAGGGCTCTTTAGCACATGCATGGAGAGAGGCCAGTTCCCTCTTCGCTGGAAGACTGGGAAACTGGTGCTCATCGCGAAGCCGGGGCGCCCCGCAGACTCTCCATCCGCGTACCGGCCCATCGTGCTGCTCGACGAGGTGGGCAAGCTCTTTGAAAGAGTAATTGCAGACCGCCTCGTCGGGCATCTATCACGGGTGGGGCCGGATCTTGCTGACGGCCAGTTCGGCTTTCGCAGGGGGCGCTCCACCGTGGACGCCATCATGCGCGTGAGAGCCCTCACGACGGGGGATGCGGTGACTCGGGGCAGGGTTGTCTTGGCGGTGTCTTTGGACATCGCCAATGCCTTCAACTCCCTGCCCTGGAGTAGCATCGAGGCGGCACTTCGGTACCATGAGGTGCCCGCCTACCTCCGTCGTGTGATCGAGGCCTACCTGTCGGATAGGTTCATCATCGATCCCGGTCACCAGGGAGAGTGGAGACGGCGAGAGATGTCGTGCGGTGTTCCGCAGGGATCGGTACTAGGACCGCCCTTGTGCAACATCGGATACGACTACGTGCTGCGCGGCGACCTCCCCGACGGGGTCAGCGTGGTCTGCTACGCAGACGACACGCTGGTCCTGGCGCGGGGAGAGTCGTACCAGGCGGCGGCCGAAACAGCGACACGCGGGGTTGCGACAGTCGTGGAGAGGATCCAGCAACTGAGACTCAAGGTGGCATTGCACAAGTCCGAGGCTATGTGCTTTCATGGCCTTCGGACCGCGCCACCACCGGGTTCCCAAATAACGGTAGGGGGGGTTCACATCGGCGTCGGGTCGACGATGAAGTACCTGGGACTCGTCCTCGACAGCCGGTGGACTTTCGAGGAGCATTTCCGACGTTTGGCCCCCAAACTGGACAGGACTGGTGCCGCTCTGAAGCGGCTCCTGCCCAACCTAGGGGGTCCAAACGCCCCCTGCCGGAGGCTCTACGCGGGGATCGTTCGGTCCATGGCCCTTTACGGGGCGCCAGTTTGGGCGCCATCGCTGAGTAAGCGACCAGCGGCCAAACTGAACGCTTGCCAGAGGGTCATGGCCATCCGGATGGTGCGGGGATACCGCACGATCTCCCGCGAAGCGGCGAGCCTCCTTGCTGGCCTGCCACCGTGGGATTTGGAGGCAACAGTCCTTGCACGCATGCACGATTTGCGCGTTGAGATGCAACGCCGGGGCGAAAGTCCGCTGCCATGACAAGTCGCGGAATGGCGGACAGAGTTCCGGCGGGATCTCGGGGTGGCATGGCGACTGCGACTGTCGCAACCCAGTGCTGGGCATGCCGTCATTGCGGCGGTAAGTCCCCTCTTTGAGGAGTGGTTGGAAAGAGGTCACGGCGTCCTCTCTTTCCGTATGACGCAGGTCCTCACCGGACACGGTAAGTTTGGGAGGTTCCTGCATCGGATCAAGGAGGAAAGGACGCCCGGGTGTCGCCACTGTGTGGACCGCCCGGAGGACACGGTGGAGCACACGGTAGAGGTGTGCCCCGCTTGGGCGGAGCACCGCCGTGTCCTTGTGGAGGCTATCGGCGGCGGTGACCTCTCGCACCGGGCCCTGGTACAGGCCATGGTCCGGAGTGAGGAGGGGTGGCAGGCAGTCGCCTCCTTCTGCGAAGCAGTAATGTTAGCGAAGGAGGCTGCCGACCGCGTGAGGCAACGGAACTCACGCCGCCGCCGCCGAGATCCCGATCCCGATTTCCGACCACCGTAGGCGCGGGCTCGCGGATAGCGAGCACTGGGTAGCTCGCCATCCGGCAGTCTGGTAATAATCTGGACCGAGCCTAGTCGTCGACAGCGCGTTCTGTTCCACGCGCGCCTCAAGGAAATGTCAGCAAACTGTAGGGGCCCGGTAGGGCCGAAGCCTCTGGGGAACACGGTATCCGAAAGGTTGTCACCGTGTCCCCCAGATCGATGGCAACGAAGGAACGGGGTATGGGTTTAGTCAGTAAGAGTCTGACACGCCCTCCCGCTCCGCCCAAGAGTGGGAGAAGTCATTCTGATGATTCCCCTACCGGAAAAAAAAAAAAAAACGTACCGGAAGACGCAGCGTCGGAAGGCCTCCCACAAGGTGGACCGACGACCTGGCGAGGGTCGCGGGAATCCGATGGTTGCGAGACGCATAGGACCGGTCGCTGCGGCGACGCTTGGGGGAGGCCTATGTCCAGCAGTGGACTTCTTTCGGCTGAGATGATGATGATGATGATGATGACCCAAAGGAGAACGGGACCCTGTTACGAAGGCTCCACTGTCTATCGGCCTGTCTGTCTATCTCCATAGGCTCAATCTAATTAACCGTGATAGCTAGACAGTTAAAATTTTCACAGATGAGGTATTTCTGTTACCACTATAGTACAATTAGTAGGTACTATAGTAAATACAAAATAAAATAAATATTTCATACAACAAATTAATGTGACTTTTTTGCTACGAACATTACGGAACCCTCCGACTTTTTGCGCGAGTCCGGCTGGCACTTGGCTGGTTTTAACTAAAACGTATTATTCTCCTTGAGGATAATAGTTTTCAAGGAAAGTGTATAATTTTAATAGCATTTTGAGACTCTCAGCCAAGTCCCTGAATACTTGAAAGTTTTTAAAGTTTTTATTATCACACTATAATATTCAGTATGAAGGCGAACATTGTATATAAGTATAAACACAGGCGAGTGTGTTTGTATGTTTATTACTTATCCACGCTAAAGAGGCTGAACGGATTTGAATGAAATTTGGTACACGGGTAGACCATGTTTTGGAAAGGCACATAGAATAATGTAGTTGGGATAGAATATGTGGTTAGAGTACGTTGAGATAATAGACTATGAGAGATTCCGATCACATACAGGCGTTGGATTGGAATCCTCAAGGGAAAAATTTTAAATTTAAAAAAAACCCCCGACTACTCTCCACCTCTCAGGTCCTGGTGACCTTGAACATCTGAACCGATTTCCACCAAACATAGCTAAGACCACTCTCGACTGATATACCTTTCAAAAAAAAAACCTCATTGAAATCGGATCATCCGTTTGGGAGCTACGATGCTACAGACAGACACATATACATCTACACACACAGACACGTCAAACTTATAACACCCCGTCGTTTTTGCGTCGGGGGTTAAAAAGGAAGCGTGGCCCTCTTCGGCAAATCTGGCAACGCAAAGCACCGTGAGGGCGATGGCAGAAGCGACGGCTATCGGATTGACATGGAGCGAGGTAAAGTGTAATCTCAAGACTGTAATACCTAATTTAGTTTCTTGTAGTAGGTATGAATTCATCAAAAACTGACTTCTGCTCAATATCAGATTTTTACTGACCAAAACCCACCCGTGTTCCTTCTGATACCCTTAGCGTTTCAAGACAACGGAGATTCTCTGAAAAATGAAAGCCTCCCCTAAAACACTTCAACAAAAATATGGATTAAAGTAGGTATAGTTTAAATAGCAATAAGTATTACTATTTAACTTCCTATCAAACCCATCTTTAATCAAAGAAAAACCCAAGAAAAATACCTTCCTTTTATCTTAAACGCCACTACAGACTAACTGGTTTACAGTTAAAACATTTATATCTACGAGCGAATCTCGGTAGCTGGCCGCTGCAGATCTCGGTAAATGTCTCAAAGTGGACGCAAATTGGATTGCGACATCCCACTGGCTGGGGGTAGGGGTACCCACCTGTACTATCTGTAATTTGCTATATGTAAAACATAAGTATTGCAACTACCCTTATTGTTCTGCTTAAATTTTTTATCCTTACGACGGATTTGGTCTGTCCATACCAAGGTCGAGCGTGACTCAGATTAAGTCTGCACCGTCGAGGTCGTAACGATTTTGCTTGTTTTTTTTATGTGGGAAATCATCTAAATGACTTCTCCCACTCTTGGGCGGAGTGGGGGGCCTGTCAGACTTTTTAACGACTAAAAAAAACCCCTCCTGTTCCTTCTTTGCCTTCACTCCAGGGTCCCTGGGTTCTCTTTTGTACAAAAGTGTGTGTTAGAAGTGTTAACACACTCTAATTTAGTACCTACTTCGGATTTGGTCCGGTCGTACCAAGGTCGAGCTTTGATTGAACAAAGCTTTGCAGTAAATATGAATTTTTCTCTCCGTTAAAACCATCATTGAACTTCAAGGAACATTAAAAAAAAAATCAGCCAAATCGGTCAAGCCGTTTTCATGTTATGTCGTGACAACGGAAAACGGGTTTCATTTTTATATATATAGATAGATATTGATTGGTAAGTAAGTACGAGTACTTTATCTAATTCCTACAAATCAAAAGAACTAATAGTAACTTCTAACCTTTTTCTAAAAGTCTATTTAACTAAGAGTATCCTAAGAAAATAGTTTTGAAAGTAGGACACAGCTAAAAGGACGCAAGAAGGACCAGTGAATTCTGATGTCCAAAGTTTTTAGGAACGTCTTTTTACAAGTCGTAATTCCAGTTCTCGTTTATTGGAATGAGAGAAACTCTATATTATAGAGATTTGGAAGTTTCCTTTTTATGTCTTTTGAGATGGATTTGTGGAATAACGAAAATAGGACAGTGAATGAAAAGTTGAAAGGAAGCGAGGAAGGGAATCGTTTGTCTCAGAATGGTCAAGAGTAGGAAGAGCAGATCTAAAACGCATGTTGTAAATTGACAGAGAAGGAGAGGGAGGCCTAAGGAAAAAGTAAGGAGTGATATGAAAGAAAGTGACGACGAGTGATAGCGTGACGGTTGACAGGACAGAATGGAACCAAAAACTTGTAACTGGAGTAACATAGAGCAGAACGATGATTATGTTACAAAATTTACTGTAAATATTCTAGCACAAGAAGGCTGGCTGTCCTTGAATGTATGTGGATAAACATGCGTAGAGAACAAGAGAAAACCGGTCTCTCGGTTTCCGAACCTTTTCTAATTACCGGCCAGACATGACATGTGCAGTTCAGGGTCGCAGTCCTACTATGACATCGATACCATAAATATGAATTACCGTAAGGAACATTTACTAAACCTGTAAAATTGTCCCTTACGACTACGGACGTAAGGGCCTTTTACCATAACGTAAAAATGTCGCTTACGTTAATTCATATTTCTGATATCGACATCTTAAAATCATTATAATTCCAGTGTGAGTGTGAGATGGAGCTAAACAGTGAATAGCACTATCCCTTTTTCAAAACGGATTTATGATGGCAAAGTTACGTCATAGTAGGGCTGTTCTGTGTGTCTAAGATTATTCTTAAACACAAACCCTGGAAATAAAGGAATTGTCACCTCCACTCGAAGCAATTTGCAAGTGAACGTATCGTTTGATATTTGTGTCAAAGTAAATGGTGGAAATAATGGAATATGTATCGAGCTTTGTAGAAAGTATTTCATATTATGTATGTTCGAAATTATTCGAAATTATTTAAAAAAGTTTGTTCTCTAGCGAAATCGCGTTATTTGAGTTCCAAAATTAAAAACAGTAAAAATATAATTAAGACTACTTGGAATGTTATAAATAGTGAAACTGGAAGGTCTACGAGACCATCTAGTGACTTTAAACTTATAATTGATGACAATGTGATCACATCAGACTCACAGGTTGCTGCGGCTTTTGAGAACTTCTTTTCAGAGATCCCTATATCAACAACAAAATCTCTGAACTCATCACCCACAGCTGCAGATTCTCTGCTTAAAGAAAACGTTAAAGTTTGCGATTCTGTTTTTAATTTCGAACATGTTACTTGTGCAGATATTGTTAAGACCTTTAAGTCCTTAAATGTAAAAAAGACTGCAGATTTATGGGGTAATTCTGTGGACGTTGTTAAGTCTATAATCCATATTGTGGCTCCTTCATTAGCCTTTATTTTTAATAATTGTATCGATCGCGGTGAGTTTCCTGATCTAATGAAGAATAGTAAAATTATACCTTTGTTCAAAACGGGTAGTACATCTGACCCCACGAATTACAGACCTATTTCAGTGCTACCCACTTTTAGTAAAATATATGAAAAACTCATTTTAAAGCAACTACAAAAGTTTTTTAATAGACATAAATTATTGCATACCAAACAGTTCGGTTTTACAAGGGGTCGTTCAACAACCGATGCTGGTGTTGAACTTTTAGGACATATTTTTGATGCATGGGAAGACAAATGCGATGTCCTGGGTATTTTTTGCGATTTGTCTAAGGCCTTCGATTGTGTTCCCCATGAAACATTAATCAGGAAACTACACCATTACGGAATCCGGAACTCCTCCCTGGATCTTCTTGCATCATATCTGGGCGATAGGATTCAGAGAGTTGATGTAAACGGAAAAAGATCTCCTGGGTCTGTAGTAAAAATGGGTGTCCCTCAGGGCTCAATTCTTGGTCCATTTTTGTTTCTTATTTATATTAACGATTTACCTTACCTCATGAAGGATAACGATAATATAGTGTTGTTTGCAGACGACATTTCACTTTTGTTTAAACTGAAACGTCAGCAGTCGGTTACTGACGATATAAATATAGTTATCTCTAAAATAGTACACTGGTTTAATGTAAATAACCTACATCTGAATGAAAAGAAAACTAAATGCATAAAGTTTACGATGCCCCATGTTAGGCAAGTAGAAACTAGTGTGCTAATAAAGGGAAAGGAGTTGAGTCCTGAAGATACTACAGTGTTTTTGGGCATAACTTTAGATGCTAAGCTTCAGTGGGGCCCACATATAGACAAATTATCTAAAAAACTTAGCTCTGCAGCATATGCTGTAAGAAAAATTCGAAATTTAACTGATTTAGAAACAGCCCGTTTAGTTTATTTTAGCTATTTTCATAGTGTCATGTCGTACGGTATCCTACTGTGGGGAAATGCCGCCGATATCCAAACAATTTTCATTTTACAGAAAAGGGCTATTCGTTCCATTTATAATTTAAGTCCTAGATACTCCCTCAGAGATAAATTTAAGGAGATCAAGGTAATGACTGTGCCTTCACAGTATATTTATGAGAATATCCTGTATGCCCATAAGAACAAAAACATGTTTAAAAAATACAGTGATATACATAATTTTAATACTAGAAATAAACACAAATTTGTAGTTCCTGCAACTAGGCTCAAAAAAATAGGGGGCTCATTTAGATGTCAATGTGTACACTTCTATAATAAACTTCCCAGTCATATTCAAGAACTAAGCCTCAATAAATTTAAATCATTTGTAAAGCGTAAACTTTGCCAAAAGGCTTTTTATACTATAAAGGACTATGTTGAGGACAATAAGGCTTGGGATTGACCTGCTCCAGTACTCGCTGTACTGTCGTTTATTCTTTTAACTTATGTTTCAATTTGACATTGATATTCTCTTTTTTTTACAATCCGACATTTTTTTTTTATATACAATTCGACTAATTTCTTTTTATTCTTTAATTTTTTTTTTTTTGACAACAATATTTACTTTGTTAAGTATTACTTTTTGTAAATTTTATTTATATCTTTTTTATTTTTTTTTGTGAATGTGAGGACTATGTGGATAGCTTGCTTTTTCCTTTCGTTTCAGTCACTTTAACTTATGTCTGGCAATTTGAGTATTTTCTACGGCCTAACCAAATGTCCTTTCCTTTGCATTGTTCGTCAAGTCGTTGAGCTCCTTAGTAGCCCCGAGTTGAGCTTTACGAGGAAAATGACAAATGCTTGCACTGACTGGACAGGTCCGCTCAAATCTGCATGGTTCTTTCTTTAAAAGGCCATCTCAGACACCAATCTGCATAGTTCGCATATGATTTGACCAATACATTTTGTATGGATATTTTTTTTTTAAAAGAGACTGTGACCCCTGAGTTTGTTTCGGTGTTTCTTCTCAGGGTAGTCAGTTAGGAAACACCGGCCTCATCTAGATTAATAATTTTGACAAAAAAAAAAATTGACGTGTAAAAGTGTTTCGTGAAACCTATTTGCAAAATAAATATCATTTATCATTTATCATTTATCATTTATCATTTATTGGAATGTTTGATGTATGAACATCGTTTTTGAGTACAATTACGCAAAATACCTCTCATTTCAAAAATGATTGAGGTTCGGAGAGCATTGTATCGACTGGTTAGGTAACTACTCCTTTTCTGAAAGGAGTATTTGTTAGTTGAAGAAATTGGTACAGCTGTCTGCATCTAACTAATGTTAAAAAAGTCATAGATATTTTGTTTTTGATTTAAACGAAGAAAGTTTCTTAATGCGACCGAGGGGGAATTCGCCCGAGCGTAGGCGAGGGGTTTATGGAGCTGAGTGACGACGAGACTGTAGTGACTTTCCATGCCTGCCAATCTCTCTTCCATCCATTCACTTCAGGTGGCAGAGACTACCACGAGTTCTTAACGCGATTTCGTTTGTCGTTTGACGAACTAGACTGAACTGTTAAAGGGGTGGACCCTTTCTCGCTCGCACGTCTTTCATTTTAATACGTCATGGTACGTGGTATGGCACGCTTTCTGTAAACTGACGCTCGAAAACAATGCAGCTTCATTAGCATGATATTCAGCGTGGCGTCATGAAGTCTAAGGGTCCGTTCACACAGACCGGCTCGGATAGGAGAGCAGAGTTTTTATCACGTTGAAAACAGATTTTTAAGTATTTGTAGTAAGGTTTATTTTTGCATATGCACTGCTTTTGTCATAAAGAATGCTTGAACGCTCAGTGCACATGCAAAAATAAACCTTACTACAAATACTTAAAACTCTGTTTTCATCGTGAGATAAAATCTGTTCTCCTCTCCGAGCCGGTCTGTGTGAACGGACCCTAAGGCGATTATAGCGTTGCCAGGCGTTCGAAAAAAGCCGGACACTGTCAGGCTTTTTGGTTGCGTGTCCGACCAAATTAGAAGGTGTCCGGTTAGTCTGGCTTATGTTAAGCTGTTTGAAAGTAACCCTTTGTCATGACATGCGTTCGCTTCGTCCACCTTAACTTGTTGGTAGGTATCGCTCGTAAGTACATGCAAGTGGGTTCTAAACTTGGAAATCCAAAGTATTCTCGTTTCGGAACCCAAGCTATTCCCGATCGAGCACCAAAAGGTATTTTGGATTGGGATTTTGTATTGGTTACTACTACGTGTAACTGACGCGTGCCCAATGCAGTTTTCTGATTTTTCACACAAATAATTTTTTCACACAAATAATTTTCATACGCGTTGTGTACAAACAACGATTAGGTAGGGATATAGACAAGTCTCATATGTATACAGTCATTGGAAAATTCATAAATAGAACATTAATTTACTCGAACAATCAATTTGTAGTCTTTTCAGTTCTTCCATAAATAAAAAAATCTTTAGTTAAATATTAAAAACTGTTAATGGTTAAGGAGGTTGTATAACATAAATACTGGCCCAACTTTATGAAAGAAAACAATTAGGTAAAGCCATTTCTGATAAAAAAAGTTAATAAAAAAAAATTATAAATGGCATCCTGCGTTTTTTCACGGTTAGTGACCATGCTGTTTTACAAAAGAAAAGAAGGATTTAATCGATTTAAATTATTTAATTACATGTTGTGAGTTTTTGATGGAATTTCGTCGAGTGAAGTTCCATGACTGTTTTAAAATTATTCGCAAATTGATTGATTGATATTGAGATGTAAAATTAGTGTAGTTTTGCATCTCAAATGTTTCTTTGATTGAATCATTGAAACTGGCGCGATCTTGGTAAAATAGAGCTGTAGAATTTTATTGTAAGTAGTGTTGACTAATTCAACAAAGTTTGCCGAGAAGGTTGACTTGATACTATTATTTGCTGCAAAATACTGCAAAAACATTAGAATTTTAACATCCATATTCTAATGGAAAACAAAAAAACCATTACTTATTACGAAGACATGACTTAGTATCCAAGCCAGAAATATTGGAGGGGTGGCAGGCAGTCGCCTCCTTCTGTGAAGCAGTAATGTTAGCGAAGGAGGCTGCCGACCGCGTGAGGCAACGGAACTCACGCCGCCGCCGCCGAGATCCCGATCCCGATTTCCGACCACCGTAGGCGCGGGCTCGCGGATAGCGAGCGCTGGGTAGCTCGCCGTCCGGCAGTCTGGTAATAATCTGGACCGAGCCTAGTCGTCGACGGCGCGTTCTGTTCCACGCGCGCCTCAAGGAGATGTCAGCAAACTGTAGGGGCCCGGTAGGGCCGAAGCCTCTAGGGAACACGGTATCCGAAAGGTTGTCACCGTGTCCCCCAGATCGATGGTAACGAAGGAACGGGGTAGGGGTTTAGTCAGTAAGAGTCTGACACGCCCTCCCGCTCCGCCCAAGAGTGGGAGAAGTCATTCTGATGATTCCCCTACCGGAAAAAAAAAAAAAAAAAAAAAAGCCAGAAATATTAACAACAATATTACATACCTATACTGTAAGTAACGTTTACCTAATGTTAGTAAGAAATAAAATTATATTTTTCCAGTCCTCCTCATTGTTTCTAGAAAATCATCAAGTAGAAGCCCGGGAAATAAAACTATAAATAGTTCAGCGAACGTAATGGCTTCAGAAACATGTTACTTCCAAGAATGCCTTTGTTGTATTGAAAAAGAATCTATTGCCTTGATGTGCTCTAGGTATTCAACCCTTAGCGTTTAACTTTGACTTGTGATTCATACAAGTTTGATTTCTTTCTCCTAGAAAAGGTGAGTGAAGTAAATAAAATCGTTTGTAGAAAATTCTGAGTCTTGTAAACCTTTATAAAAAGATCTAGAACAGTAAAAATCGTAATGGTAATCCCTTTTTGAACTTCAGTGCTTCAATCGGCAAAAACGAAACCTTTTAGGATGACTTTGATGTCAGTCTGTCAGTCTGTCCATCTGTAAAGACCAGTTTTCTCAGGAACACTTGGAGGTATTAACATCATCATTATCATGATTTCAGCTGAAAGACGTACACGGCTGGACATAGGCCTCCGTCAAGCGTCGCCTCAACGATCGGTCCTGTGCGTCTCTGTGCGGTCCGTTCTGATCTGGCTCTTACCTCCAAAAACTTGCATTCTATTAGGAAACTAGTTTTGTAAGAGATTTTTTCTCATTTATAGAGGTAAATAATGGCTACAGTCCGTCTAATGAAAGCGCGACCTGAGAAAAAGAGGTTAAATTTAAAAAAAATTGTATCTGATATTACTAACTAGTAGAAGAATCATGTTTTCACACATCACAATTTTTCGTACATTTGCGGCTGAATAATGTTGCCAAATAAATTTAAAAAAAAAATACAGGTCGCGCTTTCAGCAGACGCACTCTAGAGACTGTAGAGACCTTTGGCTATAACCCTCTACCTGTGTGTATCTGTGTGTGTCTGTGCATGTATCAGTGTGTGGGTAACCGTAAGAGCAGATAAATAGAATGCAAAATGACCTTCACAACGACGCACGCCCGCATGCATATCAAAAAGTTTTCTTCTCTGAATGGCGTTCATTTATTTCTGTGTATGATTGCTGCACTAAATGCGAGCGAACTTTCATAAATGTTTTTGAATGTGTTAATAAATTAATTCTCTTATGTTTTATAACTGCCACGAGGCAGGGAGACATTTTATAATCATGAGCCTTGGAACTTTCACTACCCAAACTTCCGTTGAAAAGGACGGATCTTGTAACAACTGCCCGAGAGATGATTTCGGGCTGGTGTATAATAGGTATGTTCAAATGGCGCAGAGTACTGTAATTGCGTGATGCAGGATTTAGGAAGTATTCGCGTTTCGGCATCCAGATTTTCGGCACCAAAAGTTTCGGCACCCAAGCTATTCCCGATTCGGCACTATTTTAGATAGTAGTAACCAATACAAAATCCCAATCCAAAATACCTTTTGGTGCTTGAACGGGAAGTACCCCATGAATTTTGATTCCTTGAAATGTACGTTTTTTGCAACATAAACGGGCGTATCTTTTTTTCCGTCAACTTACAAGTTTGATTTTTGGACAGTTTCAAGACCGCGGACTTCAGTATATGGTTTTAATTTCAAAAAATTTTCGATCTTGACAGACAGACAGACAGTCGGACAACAAAGTGATCCTGCAAGGGTTCCGTTCTTTCCTTTTGAGGTACGGAACACTGAAAAAAAGAAAAAAAGAGAAACTTTTTTATGCTTGTTCTTAGCTTCACATACCAGTTTTCTTTTAAAATCCATCCACAGTGAACCAAGTTCCAGGTAAAAACCCCCAGGCACTGGACTATATTATGTAGGTTTTGATTTTCTAGCGAGTAGTGTCAAACGGAGCACAAATAGCCGCCTCTTTAGATAGCGATGACCTGAGTATTTGATTAATTTCAACTTGTTGTGGTGACGTTTGTCGAGGTCTAGGTATGTCCAGCTGTGGACGTGTTTTGGCTGAAATAATGATGATTATATCTCTAAGCGTTCCTGAGAAAACTGGTCTTTACAGATGAATAGACTGACTGACGGATTGTGTCTTGAATGTGATTGTGTGATGAATGGGTTGTGGAGGTCTGGTAGGCAGCCGCTCCTCGTAAAATACTGATATTCAGCTAAATCCGGCTTGACTGGAAGCCGACTCCAATATAGTTGGGAAAAGGCTAGGCAGATGATGATGATGATGAGACTGACTGACGGATAAAGTCAAAAGTCAAAATGATCCTATAAAGGTTCCGTTTTGTAGACTGAAGTTCTGGACTTCAAAAAAAGATTACGGTACCATTACGATTTTCACTGTTCTGAACCTTTTTATAAAGGTTTACGAGACGCAGAACTTTCTAAAAACGATTTTATTTACTTCACTCACCTTTTCTAGGAGAAAGAAATCAAACTTGTATGAATCACAAGTCAAAGTTAAACGCTGAGGGTTGAATACCTAGAGCACATCAAGGCAATAGATTCTTTTTCAATACAACAAAGGCATTCTTGGAAGTAACATGTTTCTGAAGCCATTATGTTCGCCAACTATTTATAGTTTTTATTTACCGGACTTCTACTTCATGATTTTCTAGAAACAAAGAAGTTACTGGAAAAATAATTTTATTTCTTACTTGTATTAAGGAAACGGTACTGTTTACATTATTGTTGTTAATATTTATTACTATTAAGTTCTTTAACCTATCACATACCCGCAAAACGAGACACAATAGAAAAACAATAACAGCGCGGTCTCATAGGACCGGTCGGGGATTTGTAATAATTTTTCCTTTAGAATATGGATGTACAAATTATAATGTTATTATTAAGGATGTAGTTTTTGGCTGCAAATGTATCAAGTCAACCTTCTCGGCAAACTATGTTGAAATAGCCGACACTACAATAAAATTCTCAGTTCCATTTAACCGACATCGAACCTGTTTCAATAATTCCACATATTTTCCAGTTGTGCAGAACCTTTGAGATACAAAACTACACAAATTCTACATCACAATATCCACTAGGTGCGAATAATTAAAACAACCACTAGACTTCACTCGAAGAAATCCCGCTAAAAAGTCACAAAATGCATTAAATATTTAAATCAAATTAAACCTCTTCTTCTTTCCTTTATTCAAATATTATTAAATAACAGAATGGCCATTATTTGAAAAAAAAAACCGGGCAAGTGCGAGTCGGACTCGCGCACTGAGGGTTTCGTACCAACCTACCTATAAAAACAGTTTAATTCTCGAATCGAGTCTTGAAGACTTTTCAATTTTTTTTTCTTGTGACGTAACTAAAAATTTTCAGTTTTCAGACTTTTCCCGATATTAGTGCTATAATACCTTGCTTCGTGCCAAATTTCAAGATTCTAGGTCAACGGGAAGCACCCTATGAGTTTTGATTCCTTTGACAGTGTCGAAATGTACGTTTTTTGCAACATAAACGGGCGTATCTTTTTTTCCCGTCAACTTACAAGTTTGATTTTTGCACAAATTCAAGGGACCGCGGATTTCAATATATGGTTTTAATTTCAACTTGATACCTTCACGCGTTCCTGAGAAAAAGGGTCTTGACAGACGGACGGACAGACGGACAACAAAGTGATCCTATAAGGGTTCCGTTTTTTCCTTTTGAGGTACGGAGCCCTAAAAAGTACAGGATGCCATTAAAACATTTTTTTATTGATTTTTTTATTCACAAATGGCTTTCATTTTTTTCTTTCACACAGTTTGGCCAGCATTTCAATAAATTGACTATGTTTTATACAACCTCCTTAACCATTTTAAAATATCTAAAAAAGATTTTTACAGAAGAATTAATGCAGATTGTTTGTTTGGGTAAACCAATGTTCTAATTTTGAATTATTCAATGAAAGTTTCTATCGGCGCCTACCTATCAGGCTTTTCTATGGCCCTACACCTAATATCGTCTATTTTTTAAACCCTGAGACTAAAATGACATTTCACGCAAAAAAACTGGCGCCATTCCTATAGTAAATTTGACATTACTTGTGTCAATTTAATCTCAGGGTATAAAAAACAGACAATAGTTATACATAAACAAAACCGAAAAATAATTTACGTGAAAAATCAGCAAAAAACTAACGTCTGCATTGGACACGCGTCAGTTACACGTTTGTTAGTTTCAAGCTTTTCCTCTGTTTTCAAACGGCTGTTTGAAAACAGAGGAAAAGCTTGAAACAAAAATTGTCTGTTTCAAATTTATATTATTTTGCAATTTTGCATATGCAGTAGATAAAAATAAAACGAGCACGCAGCTATTACCATAAAGGATATGTTATTGGATATTTATATAAGTATCTGTCTACTTTCAGTTCAGTTATTTCTTCGTATATTCGATACGTGCTCTGAATGGGAAATGCGCAACGCAGGAAGTCCGCATAGAATCACAATGTTTACGTTAGATACCTAGTTAGATATTGAGAGATTTGTATATTTCAATTCTATTCAATTCAAATTAATACTTATTTCAC
The DNA here is from genome assembly GCA_030763345.1 of Mythimna separata. Lineage (NCBI taxonomy): Eukaryota > Metazoa > Arthropoda > Insecta > Lepidoptera > Noctuidae > Mythimna > Mythimna separata. The sequence goes on along the minus strand of CM061173.1, from coordinate 3,997,593 downwards.
CTAGTTTCTGTTGTTTTATAAGTGTCCCTGTTGGTCTTTTACAGGGGCTCTTAAAAACAGCAGAAACAAGATAGAATTTTGTGCCAAATTTCTGTGTGTGCGTGTGGTGTAAGGGCCCGTTTTTCAAAACTCTTTAAAACTATGCTAAAGATTTAGTGTGTGTTTCAAAAGAAATGTGCGAGTTGGAATCAGAATTTGTGACGGTCAAATAAGCGAGTTATGGACTGTTTAGTTGGGCCCTCAATCCACACATAGAGGATTGAGGGTCCAGCTGTACCGGCTAAACTATGAACACTAGAGAAAAACTTTTTATGCCAAAATCTAAGGTAACGCCAAACAAAATTTGTGAAAACGAGATATTATCGCAAAAACCTCTCCTACTTGAGATATCCTTGTTCAAAATGGGCCCTCAAATGTCATTGACGTAAATGTTTACAACGCAAATAAAATGCAAGTCATCAACTTACAGCTGCTATTTGAAATCCTATACGCTTCTAGATAATTTGTGAAAGCAAGAACAGGTCATATTTTCTTGTTGTTTAAAAGTTATGACCTAAACCAAAATTCGGACCCTCAATCCTCCACTTTTTCACGTTTTCGTTATATTACGCTTCACATAATTATGAGAGATAGACAAACACAAAAAGGTCACTTTTTGTGTAAAAATTTGTGAAACAAACTGGGCACCAGAACGAAATAAAAAGACACTTTATTATACAAAAAAAACAACTTTTAATAATATTCCTCAAAATTCGGGAATAGGGTGACCACAATTTCTTCGACATGGTGTCATTTTACATACAAGATGGCGCCGACAATACGACAATAATATAAACTTCGTATTCCTCATAATGTGTATTTATTTATTTTATAATTTATGTACACACAAAAATTAATAAGGAAACATTATAATATAAAATATGTATAAAGGTACTGCTTATTTCTAAAAGAAATTTCTGCCAGCAGACCTGTGAAAGAGAGATTATGTGAGATGTAGACAAGATAGTGTGCAAGAAAAAGAAAAGGAAAGTTTATGGAAAGTTAAATTAATAAATACATATATATATATATAACTTAAGATTATAAAAAAAATATATAATATAAATATGATATACTAAATAATAAATAAACAAACTATATAAAATTATTAACTATAACGAAAAATATAATTTACTAAAAAAGCTATAAAAGTTTTCTATTAATTAGAAAACCACCCCAATTCGTTGGTATATTGACAGAAATTTTATAATTTAAACACTAAAGCATAAATATAACAATGCCTACATAAAATGATACACGAAACAAAAAATAAGAAACGTAAAACTAAACGCAGCGTGTCAACACAAGCATCTGACAGAACTCAACTGTCAAATTGACAATAGTGTAGTAGATACCACGAGTAGTAGTAGGTACACGCTGACATACACATGCAATAAATACACTTTTGCAAAAACGTAATTTTTTTCCTAAAGGCAGTAATATAATTATGTAGATAGGCAATAATGAAATAAACAATCATTAATCCTGTTTACAATAAAAGGTATTTTAATTTAATATCCTAGATATTAAATATAAGTACTTCTAACTTGCATTAGGTATCTGGTTTTAAGTTCTGTAGGTCGTGAAATAATTCAAACGATAGGGCTATATTCATTAATCCTTTTTTTACCAACTTCACAAAAAAGAGGAGGTGCTATGATAATATGTTTTTTTTTTGTATGTTTGTTCATCGAATACTCAGCCAATTGTCGACGGATTTTCAAAATTATTTTATTGTTCGAAAGAAGATAATTCTGAGGTGGTCCCACTGTCACCAAGTTAGGATCTGATGATGGAATCTCAGGGAAATCGAGGGCAACCCTCAAATTTTATAAGCTCTCTTATCGTTTTTCGCATATTTTATGAAGTATCTTGTGTATTTGCGTATGGTTGTCACCATCTCAGGTAACTGGGCTGATGATGGAAGGTACAACTCCTTAACAGTAAGAAGTTACTCGAACAGGGAAGGACTGCTTATTTTGTGAATTGTTTTGATGTTCGATAGGGCATTTGCCACATTTGGTTTCATGATCATCAAGTCATGATAGTCTAGACTGATGCTGCAGTCAGGATAGTCTGCAGAGTACCTAACTCCTCGACAACTAACAGCAGATATATCGTGTTTAGGCTCATTGAAAAGGGTTCCATGTGTGGATAAACGTAGGTACTGTTAATGAGACCTGATGCTGAAGCCTGAAGGAGCACTAGAAAAAGTACAAACCTTGAAATTACAGCACCGTAGTCGTGTTTGGTCTCATTTTAAACAGGAGTAAACTAAAAAAGACTAAAAAGTATTAAAATAAAAACCTTTTTGCAAAAAAAATACAACCATATTCAATAAAAAAAAAACACCTTTAAAAGTACAAAATAAATATGATAAAGATGATTGCAGCGCACTTTTTTTATCTATAAATCTGCAATCAGCTTTGCCGCGCACTTTTTGAATTTGTAACATCCTAGTGTTCAGCGCCAAAGAAATCGAACGAAAATATTGTTTGGTTAAATAAATAAATTGTTTGAATACAATAAACTGGACATTTTCGATAATATTTGGTATGCAGACTAGGAACATTATGAGGAATACGAAGTTTATATTATTGTCGTATTGTCGGCGCCATCTTGTATGTAAAATGACACCATGTCGAAGAAATTGTGGTCACCCTATTCCCGAATTTTGAGGAATATTATTAAAAGTTGTTTTTTTTGTATAATAAAGTGTCTTTTTATTTCGTTCTGGTGCCCAGTTTGTTTCACAAATTTTTACACAAAAAGTGACCTTTTTGTGTTTGTCTATCTCTCATAATTATGTGAAGCGTAATATAACGAAAACGTGAAAAAGTGGAGGATTGAGGGTCCGAATTTTGGTTTAGGTCATAACTTTTAAACAACAAGAAAATATGACCTGTTCTTGCTTTCACAAATTATCTAGAAGCGTATAGGATTTCAAATAGCAGCTGTAAGTTGATGACTTGCATTTTATTTGCGTAGTAAACATTTACGTCAATGACATTTGAGGGCCCATTTTGAACAAGGATATCTCAAGTAGGAGAGGTTTTTGCGATAATATCTCGTTTTCACAAATTTTGTTTGGCGTTACCTTAGATTTTGGCATAAAAAGTTTTTCTCTAGTGTTCATAGTTTAGCCGGTACAGCTGGACCCTCAATCCTCTATGTGTGGATTGAGGGCCCAACTAAACAGTCCATAACTCGCTTATTTGACCGTCACCAATTCTGATTCCAACTCGCACATTTCTTTTGAAACACACACTAAATCTTTAGCATAGTTTTAAAGAGTTTTGAAAAACGGGCCCTCACACCACACGCACACAATTTCTGTAGGTACTATCCAAAATGAAAGGTATCTATCATATACAATTATACATACACGAAAATAAAGTTTAATTGTATTTATAGTGCAAAAGTACAATCATTGACACAGGCGTGGAACCGGAGCTGAGAATGTTATTGTATCTAATGTTTCATGACTACATCAGCGAAACTTGCCTATAAGGCTGACCCGATACATTTGCTTCCCAATTAGGTACTGAAAAACTTAAAGTCAGTCTGAAAACGAAATTCTTTCTAAACTTGGAACTGATCAAATAAATACACAAATATTGCGAAGTCAAAACAAAACAAAGGAGGTGTTTGTGATTCATTTCATGCATTAACCATAAGTATAGCCTATTAAATTAACCTAACCTAATTAAAACAGATAGGCACATTATCCTGCTTTATGTATTTACCAAGTCCCCGACTCTTTATATTACCATTTCAAAATTATATTCCCCTTGAAACGTAGGCGTAACTTTAATATTCACAGCACATTTCCATTCAGTATTAATTGCGGGAAGTCACACAAAACTGGAAGCCTATTGCAGTGCAGTAAAATGGCGGCCATATTGAAGGACGTGTCCGCCATTTTAAAATTTTCCCGCCAAATGAAATTGGCTCGCAGTTTACCTTTAGAATTTTTCTGCAGTCAGCTGTTGAAATATTCATTTGATTATACAGCTCTCAGTTGCGGAGTGGCGACATTCTAATGTGATTATGAATAGGATTTTTTATATTCTTGTTGTAACTGCAGATTAGAACTGGGTTTTCGGGAGCAATTTCAACATGGAAAACACCTCGGAAACAAGTTTAATATCCCTTTTTAAATGTTTTGTACCGAAATACTTATTTTGCTGTGCTGCATACAGCAACAAAGCGACGAAAATGTTTGTTTAGGCATTTAGTGCGAAATCGTCTAATAGCTTCTTCAGCTTTAGGGCGGCGTGGGAGAGCTTGTCAGAATTTTACTGATTAAAACCACACCTATGTTCCTCCTTCTTGGTCTAGTGTTCCAGGACCACGGGTTTTCCTTTCATAAGTAAACTGATGATATCAGTAGCTTTTGGCCCTGCTGAATTATTCAGACACTAGCTGTCCCCTGCGGTTTCACCCGCATACTATAATTACACTCCGCTCCCGTGGGTCGTAGCGTGATGGTATATAGCCTATAGCATTCCTCGATAAATGGGCTATCTAACACTAAAAGAATTTTTCAAATCGAACCAGTAGTTCCAGAGATTACCCCCTACATACAAACTTACAAATTTTACCTCTTTATAATATTAGTATAGATAAAGACATACTTTCTTTAAAAAACTTCGATGATGGCGACCAAACCTATAGTGTAGATAATAAAAACATCAAATATTGACAAAATCAGACCAACTCCAGTTTTTCCAATTTCAAAATCAGAGATAGGTATTCGTCAGTTTTTTTTTGACGTTGTTTATTGGTAAACTTTTTCGTTTCTGCCTTTACCACGATTCACTGATGAAACTGTTTTCAGGAAACTTCTAAAGGAAAATACACCAGTTATTTTCGCGGTACTAAAGAGTAGCGAATGCGTCAAAGGAAGGCTCTATTTTGACTTTTTCCAACAAAATCCAATAACGGTCACTACGGAACTTTATAGCTTTAGCTTTGGTTATTGTGCAGACTACCCATCTATATTATATTCATATCGAACATTGAGTTGACTTCAAGACTTTAATATATAACAAAGTGTAAAGGAAAAGTGTGGTCATATTCTAGACATTCTAGATATAAAACTACTCATGGAAATCACTGTTTTAGGCTATCACGGTTTATTTCATAATTTAAATTGTCACTTCCGTGATCCAACCAATCACGGAAGATATCCCGTAAGTGACAATTTAAATTACTCATGGAAATGGTCAAGCTCATTCAAATGATAAATGATATTTATTTTGCATATAGATTTTAAAAAGCCTTTATCACGTCAATTTTTTCTTCAGTTTAAACTAAGTGAGGGCAAGTGTTTCCTTGCTGACTACATTCAGAAAGAACACCGAAACTCAGGGACCATGCAGCTGTGTACTTAATGGTCAAATTACACAAAGAAGGGACTTACAAAGTTGTTGATTAAAACCAGTATGTGAGATCCAATTTTTGAACAGTATTTTATATAAGAGAAAGTTTATATGTATGTTTATTCATCGAGTTATTTCTATGAAAACCTGTTGTGCCATAGTCGCATCGCATCAGTCTGCTGGAGTCATAATAATATGGATGAATAAATACTGAGAAGCCACAGTAAAATCAAACGCCACGCCTCAAGGACATCGCATGCGTTCAGAACGGCGATAATCCAAAGCTACAGGTAAGAGCTGAATATTATGAAGAATACATTAGTAACACTTCATCGAGCAACTGTGCTGAAGCTAATCTGCTGTTGGGAAATCTCCATGTGACCTACAAACCTATAAATCAAACCACGTCAGGAAACTTTCTTGAAAGATTTAGAAAAGAGATGATGTTTTCGATGAAACGACATAATGGGCGCTCTAAGACTTGTGTAAACACAAACATTTACGAGTGTAAATTAGTACTAGAATAATGCACACTTTTGTGTACAGAAAGAGTGGCACCTTAATCTAACCATAACAACGGAAAGTCGAGAAATATAAAATGAATGCGATTTCAATGATCTCTTCAGTATATCTCTTCAGTATAAAAATATTCTCTAATAATGAGCACTAAGTGATTGCACACAAATGCACACAATTCGGGAGATCACATAAGTACCTATATTTTAAAGTAAAGTTCACACAAAATACATACACCTCCCTTTTGGTTCCCGCCTAGGAACACAATATTTTTTTTATTACATTTGGCTACAAGTTGTATTACATTCTTCTCCATTAGATCTATGCATTGAAATGTGCAGTTTTATCTCAATAACATATCTGCCTGTTTGTCCTAGATAGGTAGTTACTTTGTATGCTGTGGTGGAGATTGCATCTCTTTATCTGACGGATTGCATGCATGCGAGGACCGGGATTTGTTGTTCAGATATGTGAAGGGCTAGCTTCTGCACGTGGCTTCGCTGGCAATCGAAGTTACGTACTTAATGGCGATTAAGTTTTATACTGTTTACTGACTACGTTTATTATTTATTGACTAGAGTAGCAAATGCATTCTTATAAACAAACGGACCACGTCCACACATCTTCCTCCAATTAAATATCGGTGGGGTTGCACCATCATCATCTGCCTAGCCTTTTCCCAACTACATTGGGGTCGGCTTCCAGTCAAGCCGGATTTAGCTGAATACATATTTTACGAGGAGCGGCTGCCTACCAGACCTCCACAACCCATTAACTGGGGTAACACGGTACTTCATGGCAAGACTGGATCAGATTTACTGGCTTCTGACTATCAGTAACGACTGCCGGGACTTACGGCTCAACGTGCTTCCCGAGGCACGGAGGAAACTCGATTTATGTTAATATGGTCACCCATCCTCAGACCAACCTTGGCAAGCGTTGCTTAACCTTGAAGATCGACCTGTGCGGCTGTTATTATCTAGTCACGAGCTCCTCAACTAAAATTTAAATCATTTTCTTTCAAAAATGTAGCTAAAAATTTAATTAATTTAAGGGAGAAGTGAAAAGGAAATGGGAAATGGTTGGGAGAAATGTAACATTTGGAAAGTTTTCGGTAGAGGTCAAAAGATTTAATAATTAAGAAGCAGGAGAAGAAAATATGGTAAATAGGTGGACCCTGGCTGGCTGGTAGATACTCTCCGCAAGACCACACTCGCATAGGGTAAATCCTGGACATGAATTTTATTCAGCAAGTATTAACATGTAATTATTTTATACAGCGCTCAATAAGACAACCAAATCAAAACATTCGCATTGCAGTCAAATCAATATTAAATTGTAAATACATAACGATTTAACACTCCTAGAGCGTATTCAACAGTTCATGCTTTTCAACGTCACACCCATTCATTTCGAAACCCTTTGTTGTAATTGATATCGGAAAATTGGACCAAAACTGTTCGTACTCGATGTAAAATGTAAAACGATTCGATATTACAATTGATGGAGAGATTGCATCATTGATTCGAGTGAATATTGGAATGAAGAGTTGAACGAATCAGTTTCATGCATGTCAACATGTGTTTATTATTTTTATTGAGCTTTTTGGTTTCAAATATTGACTGATTTAGGTACACTGTCCTCACGTATACCTAATCTCACATGTACCTAATCTATATATGAAAATATTGTCAAAACAACATTTTTTGCTACATATAAAAAAAACAACATATAAAAACAATGGATAAAACAAAACTACTTATAAAAACAATGGATTTTCTTTCCAGCCCTTATATTTTTACGATTTTAATATTTGTTTATCAGGAGGTCTACCTCAATAAAGTAACAAGAATTTCAATGATTACTTCTACGATATTCTTTGAAATATTGATGCTGATTTCACTGTATTTACTTTCCGTTCTGTACCTTTAAAAAGTATCTAAAGCTAACAGATTTCGTGGTAAAAAGAGAGATGGTAATATACTTGTAGGAGCTTCACCTTTTAAGTCGAGATATTTGATTTACCGCTCGTGCACTTACTTCCATTTACAGAAGGTACTGTTGATTGGTAGTAAGCGTAGAAAATTATGTGCTATTTCAAGAAAAGGCTTACTAGTGTGCTAAATTTCATTCAAATCCGTTCAGACGTTCGAGCATTAAGAAGTAGCAAACGTACACACAATTACAATTTTTTGCATTTATAATATTAGTGTGATGATAAGAGGAATATAAGTATACGGCTATACGCTATAGGTACCTGTGGTGCATACTGTAAATATAACAAGCAATTGACAAATAAATAAATAAGCTAAATCACGTCAAGCTTGATAAATTTTTGACATTTATTGTCGTTGAGATAGTATTGCAACTTGAATTTCACTCTTTTTAAATATAAAAGCCTTCTGGTATTAAAATATAGACCCTCTTGGAGCTTATTTTAGCTAGTCTAGACCGGTTATTTTAAGCAGGCCTTGACCGGAAACCCTCTGAGGTGAAGCCAATTCCACACGGTTTAACTTACCTTGTCCATATTATATTGCTAGGTGTACCAAACGGACGGCCGGACAGCGAGCTTATATAGTATAATATAAGCTCGCCGTCCGGCTGTCCAGTAAGGACTGAGCCCGAGTCATTGACGGTACCTAGTATTCCATGGTCCTAGAACACAAAGATTGACGCTCTGGAAATGTAGTGTTGGAGGAAAATGCTCGGGGTCTCCAGAACCGAATTTCGAACAAACGCTTCCACACTCAAGTAACTGGGCGTCAAGGAGCGCTTGTCTACACTGGTGCGCATTCGTATTTTCAAATACTTTGGCCATATATTTCGACGCGAAAGTGACTCATCGAACGCCTTGTTATACAAGGGAAGGTGAACGGGACGAGGCCGCGTGGCAGATCACCGATGCGATGGACGGACCAGGTCAAGGCGGCTGTTGGCGGCCCATTGAACAAGTGCGCCCGGGTGACTGCCAGCAGGCAAAAGTGGCGGGAAGTTGTGCGGCGTATCCTAACAGCTTCCGGAGAGGTACCCTTATGACAACCACGACCACTCTGCCAAGAGTGTAACGACACAGAAGAAGAGAACACATAGAGTAACTGAAGGGCACAGGTGGCCTTTAATCAGTAAAAGTCTGACATGCCCCTTGCTGAAGCAAAAGGGTGGACTTTAGAGAGGAAGAGGTAATTTTTTGATGATTTCCGACTACAGAAAAAAGAAAGAAAAGAAAGAAAGAAAAAATGTTTTATTTGGCACACACAATATATACACACAGTGTAGTAAAAAAAATAAAATAGAATTTAGGTACTTAAAAAATAAACATAAAAAAAAACAATTAACAATCTATCACATCCCGCAAAACGAGAAAAAAAAAAAAAAAAAAAAAAAAAAAAAAAAAAAAAAAGGTAAAGTAGGTACCTAGAGAGTGTGTGTTAATACAGTGCTGTAATCAAAACTTTTCTCATTTGTGAGCTTTACATGCAGTTCTATGAGCTTCATGTTAAAGTTTTAGCTGCTACCTGCGGTTCTACCTGCGTGAAATTAGTTCTACTTCCTACCTTTATAAATTACTAGAGTGTGTCTAATGAAAGCGCGACCTGGAGTTTTTTTTTTTTATTTAATTGGCAACATTATTCAGCCGCAATTGTAGGAAATAAAAAAAAAAATTGTGCTGTGTCAAAACATGATTCTTCTACTAGTTAGTAATACCACATATAACATTTTTGGATTTAACCTCTTTTTCTCAGGTCGCGCTTTCATTAGACGGACTATATTATCCCACGCGGTTTTACCCGCGTGTTTAGTTACTGCTCCGCTAGCTTGGGTTGTTCCGTGATTTTATTATAGCCTACCATAATAAATTGCCTAATGAGTATTCGTTAGCATATTTATTCCAATTCGAACCTCTAGTTCCTGATATTAGCGCATTCAAACAAACAAACAAACTCTTCAGATTTATAATATTAGTGTAGATTTTATGATTTGCTCTAAGTTAGTACAAAAGAAGCTCTTCTTTTTTTGAGGTGGGAAATCCCGCTTTAGAGTCGAGCGAAAGGCTGTTCATTACAGACTTTTACTGACAACAATTCCATGCATGTCATTCAGATGCCCTTTGTGATCTAGGGCCGGAAGGTATGGCCCATGTGTAAACACACAACACACTAATTACCACACACACCCCGCCACACACACTAAGTAGCCTAGTAGCGTTACCCACAATCATCATCATCTACGTAGCCTTTTCTCAACTACAGGGTGTAAAAAGACCGATCACAAAGCCGATAACTACACATTCTGTACATGTAATTAAGTAACTTAGACCAAAAAATATTGCTGGGAAATAACTTTTTTTTCGACACACTTGCTCATAAAGTGGCTGTTATTGCACTGCACTTAGGCATATAAAGGGGCTCGTTACCAAACTGTGACATTTTGATTACTATTATGCACATGTGCGGTAATGTAGTTAGAACCTCTTTGTTTAACCTCTTTTTTGTCAAAAAAAGTTTTAAGACAAAAAATAATAAAATTTGTTATTGCGTTCAATAGCATAAATTAGTGTTTAACTTACTTATTTTATGGAATTTCGTGTTTAAATAAACTATTTAAAATTTTACATACTTAATTAATTAAATCTTATATCAAGTTTGTATTTTCTGTTTATATGCAACCTCATTCTTATTTTTTCTAAACCAACAGCTAGAGTAGCTAGTCTATGGCCGCCATGTTTCGCGCATGCGCGGTCAATTTTTTTGCCGCCATATTTAAAAATAAAATACAGATTTTATAAATATGTTTATAACAACTATTTATGAGGAGCATTATTTGTGCTGTACGCAAGAAAATCTATGTCATGGGACCACTACACAGTCAAAATAGATAATTATAACTTTACTGACTGCACATTTACGAACTGTTTCTTTAGATAAACTTGTCATATACCTACCTACTAAATAAAGTTGATTTTTTATTTATTTTCTTCACAAGTGTGTCGAAAAACGTCGTATGATACACGTGAGTAATTTGTCATTATCGTTCTTGGTTCTCTTAAGACCGTCGCCATGGCTCGGGTCTTAATACCACCGCGACGATAATGACCCACATTACACACTTATATCATAATGTACTATTTTCATCATTAAAAAATAATTAATTAATAATAACTTCGATCAGCTGCGCGTTCGGCCGCCCGCGCTGGGTCGTTGAACTGATCGCTCGCTTGAGTGTGTGAGGCGCTCGTTGTGTTTAGTTTTTATTGCATTTTTGTGACTTCAAATGCGTAATTTGTCATGAAAAATTGTTAATTTTGATAATGTTTGTTCGGAAGAAAGTTTACTAATGATACTTGGAATACAATTCTAAAAAAAAACGAAAAAAAATTGTTGACTTTGACCTTCAATATCTCCAGAACTAGTGAATTCCCAGGTATAGTCTAGAAGAAAAAAACTATCCCAGTGATGAGGACTATTTGGGGTTTTCGTTTTCGTTAAGGGTCTTTTTACACCCTTTATATTGGGGTCGGCTTCCAGTCAAGTCGGATTTAGCTGAATACCAGTATTTTACGAGGAGCGGCTGCCTACCAGACCTCCACAACCCATTAACCGGGGTAACACGGTACTTCATGGCAAGACTGGAGTCAGATTTACTGGCTTCTGACTATCCGTAACGACTGCCAAAAATCTACAAATGACAGCCGGGACCTACAGTTTAACGTGCTTTCCGAGGCACGGAGAAAACTCGTTACGTTAAGATGGTCACCCATCCACAGACCGACCTTGGCAAGCGTTGCTTAACCTTGAAGGTCGACCTGGGCGGCTGTTATTATCTAGCTACGAGTCTTTTATACCCTGAGACTAAAATGACATTACAACACAAAAGAACTGGAGTCATTCCTATAGTAAGTTTGACATTACTTGTGTCAATTTAGTCTCAGGGTATAAAAAACAGACGATAGTAGCGTTAGCCACAATAATAATAAAGAATTGTGTCAGTTAAGCTAAGTAGGCATACCTAAGTAGGTACAGCCTGGAACTGTCCCATAATGTCTTAATTATTCGCGTCGGTATAAAAGTATGCTAACGACCAGCGCGGCGGCCGCGGAAAAATTAATATTGTTGCAGTAAATAGCGGACGAACCGTGGAGGCGGTATATTTAGTTTTACTTATAATCTTTTTGTCCTTCTAGCTTGACATTTTATTATGAAAGTTAATAATTATGTAGGTACAGTAAAATTATCTGCTCCATTTTACTTAAATAGAGTCTGTTTCTATGATTCCAAGTCTATTGTCCAGCTGTGTAGACGCTTGAGATACAAAACTAACATCAATTTTACATCACAATATCCAGTAGGAATCAATTTTGCGAATAATCAAAAATGCCACTAAAGTTCACTTGAAAATATCCTGCCAAATCTTACCATAAACTTTTATCATTATGTATCGTATCCGTAGATATGATACGTGTTTCTTTTCATGTTATTGCATTTTTGACCGGCTAGTTTATTAACTATACTATACTATATTAATATATAATGATAGTTTTCAGGAAAATTCTCGCCACCAGTTGGCACCACTAAGCCAAGAGGTCTACTATTTATTTTTGAAAACGTATGACATGACGTTGACTTCTAACGTTTGACGGTGACGGTGATGTGTAACTAATGTCATTAACATAAGCGTTTTGACAGAAACCTGGAACTCATCAGCATTTCAGCCGAAAGACGTCCACTACTGGACATACGCCTCCCTCAAGTGTCGCCACAACGACCGGTTCTGCGCGTCTCGCATCCATCGGAATCCCGCGACCCTCGCCAGGTCGTCGGTCCACCTTGTGGGAGGCCTTCCAACGCCGAAACGTCAATTAAGAAAGCCGTCCATCCTTTTGGATCTAAATAATAAATGATATTTATTTTGCAATTAGGTTTTTACAAACACTTATACACGTCAATTCTTTTTTGGCATTTTATTCTAGATGAGTCCGGTGTTTCCTAATTGACTACCCTACCTATTTGCATTCGTACATCCGCGGTGCTTGTCAGACACTCAAATGGGGGAATTATGAAAGTTTTGTGCAAAACAAAACACTGTCGGGCGGGGGGCGGGGGTGGTTTTAATTTTGAGCACACCGCGCCGCCGACTGGAGGGTAGCAGTTTTTGTTCGTTCATCAAAACTGGGATGACCTTAGGGGATACGAACTGAATGAGATGCGATGGTGACTTTATGAGCCGTTCTTTTTGAGGTTCTATGTAATCTAAGTAGATGCTCTTTGATTGGTTTACGTCTATGCCTAAGCATAGAGAGTGAATTTATCAAGTGGTCATGAATTACCGAATGTATATCCAGATGTCCTCCGGGCGGTAAATATTCGTCTATTTACCGCCCGGAGGCACAGGTTACTGAATAGTTATGCCGGAGGACACGGCAGAGCAAACGGTGGAGGTGTGCCCCGCTTGGGCGGAGCACCACTTGAAATTCTTAACGACGCGACGGTACAGTTGGGTGCCATCATTTGGAGTTGTGATATCATTAGACGTTTAAGTTAACGCGTTCGAGGACGATAAAAAAATCTTGTACTGAGACTACAGTCCAACCTAAAGTTTATGACTAGGTACTTATTTTTTAAGTACCAGTAAACACAAAGTTATAACACTTAGGACGCTTTAAAAGTATCTCTTCCTCAGTAAAGTTTATAGACTAAGTTAATGCTGTTAGTAGATCGATTCGATGCTAAATTACTCTTTTTAACAATTTGAGTAAAACAAATATATAAAAGAGGCTTACATATTAACTAAAAACATGGATGGACGAGGCGTAGCTTTATAGATGCGTATTCGTCACTAACGGCCAATTTTTTCAAAAAAGCTAAAACTAAAACTAAAGTAATAACTTTTCCTTGACCATTACTGTTGTCAATAGCAACTGTCATCTTGTAAATGTTTTCATCCAAGTGACAGCTAAATTAAAAGTCGGCTAAAATAAAATGTAGGGATAAACGCAGTGAAACCTATACAATATTGTCAAAATGACAGTGACTTTGGATTTAACAGCCTTTCAATGAGCAGTTAAAGTTAAGGACAAAACTAACAGTTAAAATTGTGAAGAAACGAATTTAACCGTTATTATTACTTTATGACGTTACTTTGGCTGTTACTTTGGTTGTTACGTTTGGTGAAGAAATTGGCAGTTAGTATACACTTTTTTTTTTAGAAGGGGATTCATCAGAATGACTTCTCCCGCTCTTGGACGGAGTGGGAGGGGGTGTCAGACTCTTACTGACTAAACACCACCCCGTTCCTTCGTTGCCTTCGATCTGGGGGACACGGTGAGTTCCTTTCGGATTTTCCGTGTTCCCCAGAGGCTTTGGCCCCACCGAGCCCCGCACACTTTGCCAACATCTTTCCTAGATACGACTAGGCTCGGTCCAAGTTATTATCAGAGTGTCGGACGGCGTACTCGACTATACACTTCGTGTACGCTTGCGTGAAGCTTACATTTAAAATTATGAAACCCGTGCCGTTTTTTTTTCTGGTAGGGGAATCATCAGAATGACTTCTCCCGCTCTTGGGCGGAGCGGGAGGGCGTGTCAGACTCTTACTGACTAAATCCCTACCCCGTTCCTTCGTTGCATTCGTTCTGGGGGGGACTCGGTGTCAACCTTTAGGAATACCATGTGTTCCCCCAGAGGCTTCGGCCCTGCCGGGCCCCTACAGTTTGCTGACATCTCCTTGAGGCGCGCGTGGAACAGAACACGCCGTTGACGACTGGGCTCGGTCCAGATTATTTCCAGACTGCCAGACAGCTAGCTACCCAGTGCTCGCCGTCCGCGAACCCGCGCCTACGGTGGTCGGAAATCGGGATCGGGATCTCGGCGGCGGCGGCGTGAGGACCGTTCCCTCACGCGCTCGCGTAGGGAACGGTCGAAATGCTCGTGAAGGAGGCTGCTGACAGCCTCCTTCACGAGCATCACTGCTTCGCAGAAGGAGGCGACCGCATGCAACCCCTCCTCGCTCTGGATCATGGCCTAGCTGAATACCAGTATTTTACGAGGAGCGGCTGCCTACCAGACCTCCACAACCCATTAACTGGGGTAACACGGTAGTTCATGGCAAGACTGGAGTCAGATTTACTGGCTTCTGACTATCCGTAACGACTGTCAAAGATCTACAAATGACAGCCGGGACCACCGGCTTAACGTGCTTTCCGAGGCACGAAGGAAACTCGTTATGTTAAGATGGTCACCCATCCACAGATCAGCCTAGGCAAGCGTTGCTTAACCTTGAAGATCGATCTGTGCGACTGTTATTGCTCATAGTACCGCTATATTTTACGTCACTTTAAAAAATATGAGAAGGGTAAGTAAGTACCAACTTGCTACTATCATTTTTTTAGGTGGCATCATCCAAAGATTTTTCCCGTTCTAGGGCGGAGTTGGAGGGCGACTCAGACTTTTACTTTCCAATCGGATGATTTCCAACCATCACGCGGGCAAAGCCACCACCAAAAGCCAGTAAAATTATAAACAGCCGGAAAGCCTCAACACCAGCTGTAAATAAGACAAACAACAAGAGTAATGGGCAGCTAAGTAAGTGGTACCATCAATTACTAAATGTTCATGTTTGTTTCTCCACCTGCTACCCCACCCGGCTCTTCTGAATATGAGTAGCTTTATATTATCTCTGTGTTATTTTAGGAAATTATTTTCTTTGTGTGGAATACTATGTCAGGTTTCTGCTGGTTCTGGAGTTCTGGCAAGGTCTACTTACGTAGGTGTCGATATAATTATGTTAATGTTAAAATAAATAGTACTGTCATCCTCATCTGCCTAGCCTTTTTCCAACTATATTGGGGTCGGCTTCCAGTCAAGCCGGATTTAGCTGAATACCAGTATTTTACGAGGAGCGGCTGCCTACTAGACCTCCACAACCCATTAACTGGGTAACACGGTACTTCATGGCAAGACTGGAGTCAGATTTACTGGCTTCTGACTATCCGTAACGACTGCCAAAGATCTACAAATGACAGCCGGGACCAACGGCTTAACGTGCTTTCCGAGGCACGGAGGAAACTCGTTGTATTAAGATGGTCACCCATCCACAGACCAAAGCGGCTTCAACACCAGCTGTAAATAAGATAAATAACAAGAGTAATGGACACCTAAGTAAGTGGTACCATCAATTACTAAATGTTCATGTTTGTTTCTCCACCTGCTACCCCACCCGGCTCTCCAGAATATGAGTAGCTTTATATTATCTGAGTTATATTAGGAAATAATTTTCTGTGTGGAATACTGTGGCTCGTTTCTGCTGGTGGGTTGTTTTGCCAAGGTCCACTTGTAGATAGGTTCAAGGGCGTTATCATGACGTGTTAAAATGGTAGGCTTGTGAGCGAGAAAGGAGGATGGAGCTGTACCAAGTACCTACTAAAATATATCTTGTTTAAATAGGTAGGTACATAAGTATACTAGAGGGAGCTTGTAGCTAGATAATAACAGGCGCACGGGTCAATCTTCAAGGTTAAGCAACGCTTGCCAAGGTTGGTCTGTGGGTGGGTGACCATCTTAATACAACGAGTTTCCTTCGTGGCAGCCGCTACTCGTAAAATACTGGTATTCAGCTAAATCCGGCTAGACTAGAAACCGACACCAATATAGTTGGGAAAAGGCTAGGTAGATGATGAAGTATACTATACAGATATGTGGAACATTGCAGACTACGATAGACGCATTGCTCTTCGCCACATGAAGAACCGGAAATCGATTGGGCCTGACAATGTGCCAATTGAGGTGTGGAAGGCGATGGGCTCACATGGTGTGGACCTTCTGACTGATCTTTATAACCGCATCCTGACCACCAAGGAAATGCCAAACCAGTGGCGACTAAGCCTGATTATCCCGGTCCACAAAGGCAAAGGTAGCGTACAGGATTGCAGTAACTACCGCGGTATCAAGATCATGTGCCACACCATGAAGCTCTTCGAGCGCATCATTGACACAAGGCTCCGTAGCGAGTGCACTATCTCTGAGTGTCAATATGGCTTCCGGGCGGGTAACAGCACCATGGATGCAGTGTTCGCCTTACGGACTCTGTCTGAGGCTTACAGAGAGAGAAGGAGAGCTCTGCATATGGCCTTTTTAGACCTGCAGAAGGCCTTCGACTGTATACCTCGGCAGGCTATCTGGTGGGCGCTCCGCTTCAAGGGTGTTCCCGAGGCCTATATTGACATTATCAGAGATATGTACCGCGATTCCGTGTCCTTTGTCCAGACCGCTGTTGGCGAACCCAATGTCTTTCCAATATCTGTTGGCGTTCACCAAGGTTCGGCTCTAAGCCCGTTCTTGTTTAACGTTGTGCTTGATGTAGTTACGGCAAACATCCAGGATCAGCCTCCATGGCTAATGATGTATGCCGATGACATCGCCCTCGTTAACCAGAACAAAGCCCATCTTGAGCGCAGGGTCAACATTTGGAAAGACACGCTGGAAAACGGCGGTCTGAGACTAAATGTGGCGAAGACTGAGTACATGTCCTGTGGTGGCACGGATTCAAGTACTATCCGGATAGGGTCGGATTTGATCGCTAAGTCTGATAAGTTCCGGTACCTTGGATCCGTGCTGCACGAGTCTGGCAGCGTGGATGACGATGTCCAAGCACGTATAGGCGCGGCATGGGCAAAATGGCGCGAGGTAACGGGCGTTTTATGTGACCGTAAAATGCCTCCGAGGCTCAAAGGGCAGATATATAAATGCATCATACGGCCTGTCCTCCTGTACGGTGGCGAATGTTGGCCAGCACTAAGCAGACACACCCAGGAGCTTCGCGTCACGGAGATGAAGATGCTGAGGTGGATGAGCGGCGTAACGCGATCCGATCGCATACGCAACTCATTCATCCGAGGTAGTTTTGGTGTCCGTGACGTGGGGGAAAAACTGCAAGAGTGTCGTCTGCGATGGTATGGCCACATCATGCGCCGCCCTAGGGAGTACGTTGGTCGGAGATGCATGGATATGGCTGTCCTTGGGGCTAGGTCCCGTGGTCGCCCTCGCAAGCGCTGGCTGGACGTCGTCAAGTCCGATATGAGAGCCAATGGCCTCACTGAGAAGGATGTTAAAGATCGGGCAAAGTGGAGAAAACTTAGTCGGAAGGCGGACCCTGGCAATGGCCGGGATTAACGCCAGACAGAAGAAGAAGAAGAAGAAGATAGACGGATTTTGTGTCTAGCCCAGGCAACGGTTTGGTCAGATCTCTTGTTCATTTTTGGCATCATATATGGCGCTACATTTACAATTATGTAGGTATTTATTACTTTCCTTTTCCCAAATAATGTTAACCTATGAATGCTTCTTTGTTGAAAGACATTGACTCGACATTGCACTTGCGTACAGCACTAAATATAAAGCTTATTCACGCACGCATTACGATTGTAAAGCTAATAAAACTAGGATTATTCGTTATATGCTTGTAAATGCTGTTTTATTTAGTTATATCACATTTTATTGCACAGGATTACCGAGCATTATTGCGATCAGTGGGCGTTGCCACTGTTCACATAAGTATTATGGCTATTAAACGTGGTCACTTACAATAGGCCTCATCAGAAGGCTTAAATTCACCCAAATGACAATGGAAAGGGCTATGCTCGGATTTTCCTTGCGTGATCACATCGCAAATGGAGATATCTGCAGGAGAACCAAGGTTACCGACCAAAATAGCCTGAAGAATCGCCAAACTTAAGCGGGAGCCAGCGGGCCACATTGCTCGCAGAATAGACGGTCGATGGGGACAAAAGGTTCTAGAGAAGACGCAGAGTTGGAAGGCCTCCTACAAGGTCATCGGTCCTCCTGGTGGTCCATCCGGGACTTTATGTCGATTCTAAGGCTAGTTGGCAAAAGGGTGGTGGATCATGATGATTTTTCTTAACAAACAGACATCTTCCTACTTTAAAATTCGCAGTATATGGGCTTATCAGCGATAAATAATTGAATCCAATATAGCCACATGTTAATAATTAAGTGGGTTAAACACCCCCCGAATAGGGTTGATGGCGGATTTCATTTTAAATGTAATGAATTTTTAAATGTTGTGAATTCAGATGGGATGATTTGAAACTAGGACACCAATATATTGTGGGATTATTTGCAAAAGTTATCGCGGATATGGTGGAGATGTGCCCCGCTTGGCCCGAGGAGGGCCAAAGCCTACTAGGGCCACGGGTTTACTTCCGAAAGGAAAACCTGTGGTCCTGGAACGCAAAGAACAACTGAAGAAACACGGTGGGATTCAGTCAGTAGAAGTTTGACACTCACTCCATCCAGAGTGGGAATTAGGTATTGGATGGTTTTCCACTATATTTATTTATATTTTCTAGCAGTTCTGGCAAACGTTATGCCATATAAAATATTTAAAAAAATAGGTGCTGGGGTAGAAGGGTGAAAAAACACATGACATTAATTGAATTGAATGGTAACAATACGTAAAAAAAAAATAACAAAGAACAATAAATACCTACAACATCAACATAATTATGATGTATGTCTGTAATTAGTAACAAACAGAAGTGAATGACTCGGCCAAAAACGAGCAAAACCGACCCAAAACAAAAATGACATAAGGATAGAGAGTACTAATATGTGAATTTCCTCGTTTTAGGTATAAGTTTCGTAACTATATTTCATATCAACGTAAGCTCGCTAAGGACCATAAAACACAGACATTAGAATATAACAACCTAATTATTCAATAATCAATATTGAAAATTAGTCCTAGATTTTAGAATTCTACCTAGCTTCGTTTTACCTCAGCCTGTTCAATTTAATCGAGATCAATATTTAGCTAGACCCTTCGATCCACAGCCCTGTGTTCCCCGAGCTCGCTAAACGGATTACCGTGGCACGCAGCCTGCCGACTTTTCGGGATTATCGAGCATAATCTGATTTTACGATTTCTACACTAAAGTTTTTTTAGTTCCAATATAAATACTTACTATTTGTTTTTGGAAGGTCGCTTCGGTTTAAATAATAATGATAATCCTGGGAGTTGGTTATGTCTGTGCTAATACTCGCTGTTAGCCAGACGAGAATAGCCAGAGATAATATGTCTGATAGACTCATCTGGACGGCGGGATACCCGACCATAACAGTGTTAGGAACATTCGGACTTTTTAAATAGCTTGCGCCTGATAAAAAGTTCACAGCAATAATAAAATAAAGATGATGATGAGCGGAAAAAGAAGTATTAGGCAGATTTGATTAAATTAACTTCTTTATTCCAAATTCATATAATATCTTTAAAAAGATGACCACACACGTACGGGCACCGTCATTTCATAGGTGTAAGTAATATTGCCTATTCTCTCTTATCAACGAAATAAAATAAAAATATCAAATAAATTAGATACTTAAACAAATCAAATGGAATAAAAATACAAATTATGATTACCAATATCCTCTTTGGGCTTTATCGCGGTCGAGTTAAAAAGGGCCCCCAATTGAACTAATTACGCCACTGTTACAAGCACTATTTAAAGTCAACATTGCTAGTCGCTACACTAGACTTTACTTAGCTACTATAGCTCAGTATATCTATGTACAAGCCTACCGTTCCTGTTCGGAAAGTCGTGAGTTCGAGTCGTGAGCGGTACAGTTGCGGTGAACCCCTTTCTAATGCTGCCTTACATTTGGGCCGACAGATTAATTGGGAAGGTTAGCAGACGATGTTTATCTGTCTTCCTGACACACTTATTAGTCAAGTTTCTCGAATATGTGTGTTTAAGTAGAGATATCTGTTAAAGTATAGTAGATACCTAGACTACCTGTCGTACCTACAAAGGTTTTCGATATAGGAATAATAATTATTGATAACTAGCTTTTACCCGCGGCTTCGCTCCCGTCAAATGACTACCCTACATATCCTACGCTACCCTACCCTACCTTCCCTACCTACCCTACACTACCCTACCTACCCTACACTACACTACCCTACTCTACCCTACACTACCCTACACTACCCTACACAACCCTACACTACCCTACACTACCCTACACTATCCTACACTACCCTACACTACCCTACACTACCCTACACTACGCTACACTACCACACACTACCCTACACTACCCTACACTACCCTACACTACCCTACACTACCCTACACTACCCTACACTACCCTACCTACCCTAATTTACCTAACTTTTTTTTTTAGAATTTTTCTCTGCGTAAGAACCATCACTGAACTTCAAGGAACATTATTAAAAAAAAAACAGCCAAATCGGTCAAGCCGTTTTCATGTTATGTCGTGACAACGAAAAACGAGTTTCATTTTTATATATATATAAGATAAGATAAGATAGAACTCAAATGGAGCGGGGACAGGGCATCTTTATAAGGTTTCCGTTTATTTTACGGTTTATAAGGGTTCCGTTTATTTTACGGTTTATTCTTTGGGTGAAGCCTTTGGAACCGAGCCCGAGTTGTAGACGGCGCGTAGTGTTCCACATGTGCCTCAAGATCTTGAAGATGGGCCATGAGTCGACTTCCAAAAGGGTAGAAAAAACCAGCTACTGAAGAAAAATAGGTGTATCGTAGTTTTATTCATTAAATTATCTAACACGCACTACCGCTCCACCCTAGAGCAGGAGAAGTCATTGGATGATTTCAAACCACAAAATTAATTTTTGACACCATGTCGTCAGGAAATCTAGTTCTAATCACGTCAAAGTGTCAGAAACCTCTGACATTGTAAGGGCCTATTTCGCCACCTATGATTAAGTTTCGAGTATCTTACTTGGCAGATAATTTCATACAAATTCTGTCACATTTTTGAATTTATTCAGTGAGTAGTGCCTACTCGGACATTGTGAAACAGGCCCTTAGCGTAACTTGAATAACTTGTAATTAATACAAGTTATCAATTAACCCGCCATTCCCGAAGTTTTGCTACATCTGTGGCTAATAGTCGATCTAGTTCAGATCAGACGTTACCGACTTACATCCACCTAATGACGACCAATAAATATGGAAATCGTTGCCAGTTTACTTTAAGGCCTCTTCTACACGGTACGTTTTTCTCACCATACATACGAAAAAACATACCGCGTACAAGAGGTGCCGTACCGTAGCGCCGCCGTTTGTGTCAACAAGCTCTCTCAGTGATCCATACAGCACTGCGCGACGTGCTTACGGACGGAGAATTCACCGTGACTACGTATGGAGTGAAACAGTCTCGTGTACAAGAGGCCTTGGGCCTCACGAAACGTGTTCCGCCGTGTGTACGCACGGTTAATAAAACGTACCGTGTATAAGAGGCCATATACTGCGGTACAGCACTGATGTACGAGTAATACGGCGGTAGTGCCGTGCCGTAGCGCCGCCGCGCGCCATGTATGTCAACAAGCTCCCCCAATGATCCATACAACACTGAAAACCGTGTACATACCCTCGGTGAATTAACCGTGCCTACATACGGCGAAAACGTGCCGTATACAAGAAGCCTAAAGGTATAATTTAAATGTTACAAGTTAAGACAAAACAACACTTTATCATTATGCAGTTTAATTTTCAAGGTTGACGGTACTAACGGAATCTGTACCACAAGACAAACGGTAAAGATATCCAAGATTACATGACAAAAACCGGCCAAGTGTGAGTGGGACTTTCGCACGAAGGGTTCCATGTCTTCAGTAGATATCAATGGTAACAAAAATCAAGTTTATTGTATGGGAGCTCCACTTAAATATTTATTCTATTCTGTTTTAAGTAGGTAGGTATATGTTGTTATAATAACAACAGCCATACAACATCTGTGACAATTTCAACTGTCTAGCTAGTATGTGATATAAAGCCTGGAGACATACAGATGGACCGTGGAGTCTTACCCACAGGGCCCGGTTTTTATTCGTTTGTGGAACCCTAAAAATTATAAACAAATTTTAACTCATTAGCACTTTCAAGTAAGAAAATGTTTAGTACTCACCGAAAATAATCCAGATTAATTCAAAAATGCCCGCAAGAAAATTATGTACCGTGAAATATTCGGCCGACCATTAAGTCTTAATTATTCAAAGCCTAAATTACTTTTTGGCGCGAAATGCCTCCGCCATATTTAATTTTGTTGTGAGCTGTTCGTATGCGGGAATATTAAGTTGATTAAATTAATTTCTCCTGGTAATCTGTGTACAGACGGATGTTTGTTTTCAAGCTGCAATTTAAAAGGGTCTGAAAAATTATACCTACTCGTTACTAAAATGTTAACAATTTGAAGTGAACAGGGCTTTTTAAATTAAAACTACGAATAAAAAAGTGCGAGTCGGATTCGCGCTACTAGGGTTTCGTACAAACTTTCTTAAGGGGGATGTTCCGACTTAGCCCGCGAAATTCAAATTTTAGTACGTTTTTTGCAATTTGAAAGCCAGTGATAAGTTGTATAAAGTTAAAAATACTTAAGCGGCTGTAAAACGTAACTAGTTACATAATTATAAACATAAAAGTCATTAATACAAGCCTCCAAGCTCACCTAAGTGTAGGAACGATTTTTTCGAGGTCAAAAACGTTCTTGCAACTAAGTGAGCTTGGAGGCTTGTATTGATGATTTTTATGTTTCTAATTATGTAACTAGTTACGTTTTACAACCGCTTAAGTATTTTTAACTTCATACAACCTACCACTGGCTTGCAAATTGCAAAAAACGTAAGAAAATTTGAATTTCGCGGGCTACCTGAAGCATTCACCTTAAAGTAAATAGTTCGATTCCTTGATTCGAGTCTCGAAGATTTTTTTATATAAGTAGCAAAAAAGTTAAAAATCAAAATCAAATCACAAGTATTATATTAAGTTATAATTAGTTAAAAAAAAACTGTTTTCGTTCTTAGAGTGCGTCTAATGAAAGCGTAAGCGCTGGAGTTTTTTTTTTAATTTAATGGCAAACATTATTTGGCCGCAATTGAACAAAAAAATTGTGAAGTGTCAAAACATGATTCTCCTACTAGTTAGCGTTTAGTAATACCACATACAAGATTTTTTTCTCAGGTCGCGCTTTCATTAGACGGACTCTATTTTCATTCTTGGCAAAAATTCGCCTTATTTTCCCTTCGCCTCTACTTAGAAACTTCGCCCAGTGATGCAGAGATGAGAGGAATCTTCTTCTTCTTCCTGCCCTTATCCCATATTACTTGAGGTCGGCGCAACACGTTTTTTTCTTCCATTCTGTCCTGTCACCCGTCACACTATCACTAACTACCTTTTCTTTAAAACCACTCCTCGCACAATCCATTCATCTTTTCTTTCGCCTCTCTCTCTCCCTCTCCATCAATCTACATGTAAACTCAGAACTCTTTTGTGACATACGTTTCATCCCTCCTCTTCACAAGACGAGAGCAATGGATGATCTAAAATGTAACTGATTTATAATATAAATTAATATAAGTACTAATACTAAAAATTTAAATCAAAAACTTAAGTTAAACCTAACTATGTACATACAATACAAATATAATACACCTCAGGCGTCGAAGTACTCCTCCACATCGCTGTCATCTGGAAATGTGCCCAGAAGGCTGGCGGCATTGCCACGTTATATAGCAATGCTAATTCTTTGGGCGAAGAACGAGCCAGCCCTCTGGTCCCACAAAGTGTCAATCAGTCGGCGTGAAATCTCTATAAAAAGAAGACTCGGACCCCATGACCCAAGAGTTTCAATCTCAAACGGCTCAAAACTGTAATTACCAATAAGATTACTGATATTAGATTACTATTCCATATTATGCACGCAATCACACAATTTCATTAACAAGATATCATTACATTATTATCAAAGGCTATTATTCCCTTTGTCTAACCGAAGCTAGTTCCTCGAAAGCCACAAGTCTAGAATATTAGTCACAAAGCCGGTGCATTTGAGTTTCCTCGAATTAATTAGTAACCGAGGAAGGCCTTAACAGTGGATGCAAAGCCTTCCTAGAATAACGTTTGCATGGCTTGAAGTGCTTTTGATGAACTGCTTGGATCTCTATGTATGTTATATGTCATACTGTGTGTTTCATGACAACTTTCTTGTGTAGCATTTAGCATTATCGGCGTTGTAATGTTCCCAATTGTTGGGACCCAGGCCTCCTCTCTAGGAGGGGGCTTAGGCGCTGAAACTATTGAACTAGGAACGCGAAATTTTGCACAATGTATACATTCGCGACGTAAGCGAATACTAAGGGCATGAGACGGACCAGACAGACGGGAAAAAAGAAAATCCAAAATTCATCCTTAAAAGGATGAAACGAGTGTCTATAATTCATATGAAGAAACCTATTATAAAGCGAGCAAAGCCGCTGGCAGAAGCTAGTGGCAAACAAAAGGCTTCGCTTCGAGTAGAGTGTGTAGATACTTCCCATACGCTGTGCTTGGCGTTAAAAGGGTTAATTAAATAAATTAGTTTACAAATTGTGGTGGTGCTGCCGCAGCGGCTGCGGAGAACCTCAAGCGGTGGAAATATAATATTTTTAATTTCTATAATTTTACCTTAAGTTTGAAAATGTTTACCAATAACGAACTAACTTCTTCTTCTTCTTCCTGCCCTTATCCCATATTATTTGGGGTCGGCGCAACATGTTTTTTCTTCCATTCTGTCCTGTCACCCGTCATGCTATCATCAACTCCGTTTTCTTTCATATCAGTCCTCACACAATCCATCCATCTTTTAACTTCATAACTAATTAATAGGCTAATAAATACCATTACAACCGGGTAACGAATTACTCAGGGTTACCGATTAATTTCAAGTTAGTTTGGGGATGCGCCACTTAATCTGGGAGAAGCCGTTAATTCACATCGGCTTACAATAACTTAGGATGCGGTTTGGACCAATTTGTTACCCTTGGCCGAAATAACTGGTTCGTGGGAATAGCTTCCATGATCTTATAGAACTTAAGCAAGTGATCATTTTCACATTATTTGAGATTAAATCATCCGTGGCGTGGCTTATATTATCTCATAGATGGCATATGGCACAGAAACGTGGGCCTAATCAGAAGGCTTAAAGTCGCCCAAAAGGCAACGGAAAGGGCTATGCTCGGACAGAGTTCCTCGCGTGATTGTACCAGGAATGAAGAAATCCGAAGAGAACCAAGGTCGCCGACATAGTCCGAAGAATCACCAAACTTAAATGGCAGTGGACAGGGTACAATGCTCGGATGGTCGATGGACCGATAGGTTCTGGAGTGGTGACGAAAACGTGGCCCTGGAACGCAAAGGCCACCAAAAAGGATCTAGATAGTAAATCTGACACTCAACCCAGAGAGGTAGAGGTTATTTCATGATGAACCTCAAAATAAAATATCCATTGGGGCACTTACCGAAGATCGAACCATGATCTTCGGTTAGTCAATGTCAGCAGGGGTTTGGTCAAAGAATGTCTTGTCTGATCGAATTTTCTTCGGCCCACGGGTAGACCAGTACCTAATATCACATAGGATACACATTTTATCCCAGTAGTAGGTATGTTTCTCCGAATCATTTAAAAATAAAACATCGCACTAATATTTTTAATAGTTTATTCATTCATTTAAGCAGAAAAACAAGACCTATAAAAGAAAGGTTCAATTTCCATAATAGTTACAGGATACACAACTTCAGGGAAGTAAATAGGGCACTTAGGCTCACAGCCACACTTGGACAAACATTGGCAGACTGGCGAAGGTTTGTCACAAACATTGCAAACGTTGGCCGGATCTCTGTAGCACTTGCAGGGTGTTCCGCAGTTGCAAGGGTTGGCGGTGTTGGTGCAGGTTGTGCCACACATGTTGGTGCATGGTTGGGTTGGAAGCATGTAGGGGTCACGGAAGCAGCAGTAGGCTGTTGCGTACTGAAAAGATAAGTAGGAAATGCCGTGATTAAGATATTACATCTTTAAGGGCCCGACAGGGCCATTGCCCGCTAGAGCAGCGAGGATTTTCTAAAAAGGAAACCTTAACCTTAGAACGTAAAGGGCAACTGAAAGGCACAGGTGTCAGTAAAGTCTGCCATGTCCTCCCGCTCCACTCAGAGCGGGAGAAGTCATTGGATGATTTCCAAGCAGTGATGGTGAAGCATATTAGTTTAATAAAAGCCTATTCAGTCTAGCCTTGCATTATCGGCCTTGTAATGTTCTCACTGCTTCTACTCAGGCCTCCTCTCTAGGAGAGGGAATGGGCGGTAATCCACCACGCGGGCCGAGTGCGGATTGGTTGATGTAACATGTCTTTTTTGGTTCTAAGACATGCTGGTTTCCTCACGATGTTTTCCTTCACCGTTTTGAGAGCAACCGTGGTGAACTGGTGATGAAATAAATTACACAAAATAAGGTGCCTGGTTGGGTTTGAACCCGCAACCTATAACTTGTAAGTCGGGGCAGTAACTACTGTGCCACTACTGCTCTACACTGGACCACCACTGCTCTCTTTCTCTAGCCTTGAAGACACCTGAATTATTGGGTGGAAAGACCACCAGTCCTTCGATATACGCGGTATAAACAAGGTCTCCTAATAAAAATACTTGATACGAGAATCGCAACTTAGAATAACAGTGGAATGGACAAATATTTGCAAAAGTTAATATTCATGAAGTAGAAAATATAGTTTCATAAAACAAAAATAAATCTTACCTGGCACAAATACAGAGCAAACACAAAAATCGCTATATTCTTCATGATTGTTTATTTATTTTTGATGTGGCACAAACGGACAAACAAACAAGTGTTGTATTTGAATAGTTCCCACAACGTGTTCTATATTTATATACTGTATGTAGTTCACGTGCGGTGATTTATACAGGTAAAGCAGTGTTGTCAGGTGCTCTTTTAGTGCATGGGTTCCGTATGTATAATAAATCTATAAAATATAAAAGAAGAAACAGACTGACTGACATATCAACGCACAGACTACTAGCTTGAAATTTGGCACAACGTTTCCTAATATTATTACGTAGGCGAGCACTAAGAGAGTCATCTGCCTAGCCTTTTCCCAACTATATTGGGGTCGGCTTCCAGTCAAGCGGGATTTAGCTGAATACCAGTATTTTACGAGGAGCGGCTGCCTACCAGACCTCCCCAACCCATTAACTGGGGTAACACGGTACTTCATGGCAAGACTGGAGTCAGATTTACTGGCTTCTAACTATCCGTAACGACTGCCAAAGATCTACAAATGACAGCCGGAACCTACGGCTTCATGTGCTTTCCGAGGCACGGAGGAAACTCGTTATGTTAAGATGGTCACCCATCCACAGACCCACCTTGGCAAGCGTTGCTTAACCTTGAAGATCGACCCATGCGGTTGTTATTATCTAACAACGAGCTCCTCTTAACTTGGAAAATGGCCTTAACCCTAGCCTTTTCCCATCTAACTTGAGGTTGCCTTCCAGTCCACTCCATGCTCATCACACCACACATTCATCTCAGAAGATAAACGTCAGTTACGTTTTAAACCCCAAATTAAACAAATGAATAATAAACCTCGTTATCATAATCACCCCTCTTCGTCTCGATTGACAGATGTGTCAAAACTGATGGAGGAGGGATTTAGAGGGTTTTACCCTCTGTTACCCTCTTTGACCTCCTGTATCCAGACGAACGCCTCTTAAAGATTAATTCACACTTTATAGAGATAAAATTATTCATCTCTGAATAACAGGGCTAAAAGTGAGTAGGTGTGTGAAAAAGTAACAATCATACACAATGTTTGGGGGCAAACCCGCCTGGGTTTGGGTGTAGTATGTGTAATTTATTTCTCTAAAAACGGTGAAGGATATCAGTGTGATGAAAACAATGTTTTCTAGAACCAGAAATTCGAAGTTATGTGACATAGTTACATCAACCCGCTCTGGGCCCGCGTAGTGGTTTACGGCCCATTCTCTCTCCTAGAAACGAGTGTGTGTGTATGTGAAAAAGTAACAAACATACCTACACAATATTAGGTTACAGACCCAGCCAGGGGCGTTTCTTTGTGTACTTTATTTCATCACCACTGCTGACTCCAGTCTTGCCATGAAGTACCGTGTTACCCCAGTTTAATGGGTTGTGGAGGTCTGGTAGGCAGCTGCGCCTTGTAAAATACTGGTATTAAGCTAAATCCGGCTTGACTGGAAGCCGACCCCAATATAGTTGGGAAAAGGCTAGGCAGATGATTTCATCACCACTGCTCTCAAAACGGTGAGGGATAACATAACACCGTGAGGAAGCCGAGCATGTTGTAAAAATTCGAAGTCATGTGACATCTACCAATCCACACTGGGTTCTCATGGATTACCTCCCTTTCTCTCCTAGAAAAAACACCTGAGTTCTAGGAATGGGTACCTATAACAGCAATTGTGGGCTAAAAAAAAACAAAATTTCCGAAGCATACGATTTTTTCAAACACCTAAGGAACTTTAAAAATTATCAACAATTTGTAAAGAAAATTGCGTAAGTACAACACTCGGTACAGTCAGTTGGTCAAGCGATAGCGCTGTTTGGTAAAATGTCACGTACTTATTAATTAGTTACAATATGACATGTTTTGCTCATTGATAACAGTTTCGCCATATGTCCTTGACCTCTGCATTTACCCGTGCGTTTGCACTGGAAAACTGTTCCTGTTTACGGGCTTGGCTTTTATCTCACCTGATAAAAAATAAAGATGGGATCGACGATCCCGTGATGAAACCAGCTTGACAAGAGTGCATCGGTATTGTGTAATTTGATACCGAATTATACAATAGCGATGCACACTTGCTGCTGACCACCTACTGACTATATTCTACCTGTGATTCTTCAGTTGCCTGTGCCAAAGTGAGTTTTGAACAAATATATTCCATTATGATCAGAGAATGATTATGAATAAATATAAACTCTTTTGCAAAAAAACGGGCACTTTTTTTCTCTACTTCAATGAAGAAGAACAAAATACTGGTATTCAGCTAAATCTGGCTTGACTGGAAGCCGACCCCAATATAGTTGGGAAAAGGCTAGGCAGATGATGATGAATGAAGAAGAACAAAAAAATAGGTTTTGATAATTTGACGATGTATTGGCATGTTTTTTGAAGCATCCATGCATGATTCTTCACGTTCCAAATTTAAAATTTGAAATCATTAAAAGAAAAATAATGATTATTGTGGATTATTCTAAAATTGCTTTACTAATGGCGCGAATTGCTGAAACGATTTTTAACTGGTTACGATATTTTAAAACTTTTTGGATTTTTCTGCAAATTAAACAATTCAATCTTTCTTTTTACATTAAATACTACTTTTTTGATATGAGTGATAAAGCGATAAGGGCCGGTAAAATTATAGCCCTACTTGAAGAAGGTTGTTCGCAAACTTTCGTGTCTCAGCGGCTAAATGTGAGTCGTTCTACTGTCCAGAGGACTTGGCAACGGTATCAAGAGACTGGTTCGGTCAAAAGAAGACCCAGTTCGGGAAGAAAACGATGCACAGAACCAAGAGATGACCGCTTTTTATTAAAAACATCGTGGAAAGCATGCCCAGAAGGATTCAAGCTGTGATTTTGACAAGAGGAGGTCACACTCGTTATTAGGTTTTTACATTTGTAACTTTATTTAATTAAAAAAAGTAAAAAAAAAAAACTTGTCTTTATTGCCGACCACTTCTTATGATTTGGGCGTGTACATCGATTTTAAAGAATCCATAGTTTTTTTTTTTCTTTTAATTGCTCGAATTCACTTCACGCGCATTAATTTACACGATTATAAGTATACAGACTACGTCAAAGAAATAAATTTCATTTTCTTTCAACTATGCTTTAATTTCATCATAATCACACTAAAAACTCAGTACAAAGCGAGTCTTTATTGCTCTAGAGCAATAAAAATGTATGAAATTTCATTATTGCACAGTTTTTTTTTTATCGCACCATAAGGCGCCAATCTCAATGGGTTAGCTCTATTCAGCCAGCCGATATCAATAATTTTTTTTACGTACGTATTATTTGTTTCTATCCTACTTGTTCCAAATTTAAAAAATGATTGCTGCTAACTCTGATTTAAAAATGAAAGTAAATCCCTTTTTATTTTTGTATATATATAGGTTTGTATCTTTAGTTTGTATATGTTACGGCTAATACCCGAAGTGCGGCTACACCTAGTTTTAGCCGGCTAGAACTAGGTGTAGCCGGCCACATGCGGTTAAACCTAGGTGTATCCTACTATTTTCGGTTAGAACTAGGTTTAGCCTTTATCATAGCGGCTAGAACTAGGTGCAGCCACACACTGGTGGTTAAACTTAGGTGTACCCTATTTATCATCGGCTAGAACTAGGTCTTCAGTAAAGTTATGCATTTGGTGTTGTGTTTGAGATTCTTATCTTGCGTGTCCAGATTGATTTGATTAAATTGCAAAAAATAAAAATGTTGAAGTGACATTTATAATAATAATAATAATAATATAAGTAACTCAAAATATCTTAAATATTCTCTTCAGATGTAAAAGAAATCAATAAACATTTTATGTGATTTTTTAATGCTCTCTGCGCTCTTAGGCGAAGTGGGAGGGCGTGTCAAACTTTTGTTCACTAAAACCCACTTCTTCGCCATCGATTCAGGGTCCTGGGTTTTCGTTTAAGTCGAACCTATGACCCCAGAAGTTTTGACCCTGCTGGTACTTGCGGTCTACGGTCTTGCTAACATCTCTTTGAGGCACGAATGGAACACTATGCGCTGTTACCGACTTGAGCTCATTCTGAATGATTACCGCATTGCTGGACGGCATATTTACCCGTTGCTCATCGTCTGTTAGCCCATGCCTACGGTGGTTGGAAATCGGGATTGGGCAAAAATGTCTCTCACTTATTTGAACAAGATAAGCTTAAATTACATTTAGAGTTACACAAAATACCGACTGCTTTACCTACTCATGTAGCGCGCATTTAGTTTTTCATCATCATCAACATCATCTCAGCCGAAAGACGTCCATTTCTGGACATAGGCCTCCCCCAAGCGTCGCCACAGCGACCAGTCCTGTGCGTCTCACATCCATCGGATTCCCGCAACCCTCGCCAGATCATCGGTCCACCTTGTGGGAGACCTTCCAACGCTGCGTCTTCCGGTACGTGGCTGCCACTCATCATGTTTGTCATTTAGTTTTTACCACAGAGAAACTTCAAATGAAAATACATTTAAATAAATAGTCTTTTATTTTTTAAACGGTTTTTTACAATATTGTCTAATCAATCTGGAAATGCAAGATAAGAATCTCAAATCAAAACCAAATACTTTTCTTCTTACTTTACAGAAAACCTAGTCCTAACCGATGATAAATAGGATACACCTAGGTTTAACCACCAGTATGTGGCTGCACCTAGTTCTAACCGCTATGACGAAGGCTAAACCTAGTTCTAACCGAAGATAGTAGGATACATCTAAATTTAACCGCATGTGGCCAGCTACACCTAGTTTTAACCGGCTAAAACTAGGTGTAGCCGCACTTCGGGTATTAACCGTAACATATATATCTATTAAGTCATTTTTTAGTTTAATATGTAAATATAATTTAATTCAGTTGTCTAAAAAAATGAAAGAAATTTAAAAAAGTGATTTGGCGGGAACTTTGTTAATTTTGTTTTGACAATATTTTTGGAAACGATAAAGTGTGATACTATCTGATTTTGAGTGCTTCGGCTTCGAATTAAAATGGAATCATCTAGCGACACATTAACTCCGGAAAACATTCTAAATGAAACCGACAGTGTTATAGAAACTTCTATTTTAACTGTTTGATATGAGTTTCTTTTATCTACTATTCCTATAGGTAATAGTTGAAAGAAAAGCAGATTATGCACCTCGCCTTAAGTAATTTAACGTTTGAATCCCCAACCGGTCCTATGAGACCGCGCTGTTATTGTTTTACTATTGTGTCTCGTTTCGCGGGTATCTGAGTAATTAATATTACCCTCGTGCCTATTAGATTATAGCCCTCGCTTACGCTCGGGCTCTAAATTAGGCACTCGGTGCAATAATAAATTACTTTGTGCTCGATGCAATAATCTACTATTAATGAACTAAAATCGACCTTAGAACGTAAATTTCCTTAGGTGCCCGTTTTTTTTTTGCAAAGGAGTGTACAAATCACTAAAACTTACTTTAGCATCCTCCTTGCGATCCTTGCGATCACGCAAGGAAACTCCGACCAATAGTCCTCTCCATTGCCCTTGGGTGATCTTCTGTCGTCTGATGAAGCCCATTGTGAACGACTACGTTTCAGAGCTGTAAGTATATCATCATTGGCAAGTGACAAAACGGACGCTAAGATATATTGTAGATATATTGTAAATAAAAAGAAAATCTAATAACGCTTTGACCGACTTGGGAATTGAACCCGGTATCTCATGTTGCAGTAGCGCTTGAGAACGTTTATACCAACAATGGTTGATGTTCCAAGTTCACACTTCAATGAAAACTCTTCTCATCCTAAACGTTAGTAAGACCCTGCACATGTTGAGGAGCTTTAGCGGGTGAGTACTAGCGATAAAGTATCATCCTACTAATATTATAAACGCGAAAGTTTGTATGTATGGATGTTTGTTACTTACACGCAGAAACAACTGAATGGATTTCGATAAAACTTGGTACATGTAGTTACTTGTATATTTCTTGTATGGCAGGTACTATATACGTATAGCATATAGAGTACTTTTTATCCCGGGAGTGTATCCCTTTGGGACATTTTTGTGCTATCACGCGGGCAAAGTCGCTGACAGCAGCTGAAGTAATATACTGAAGGCGTGGTTGGCCCAGTGGTTGGGCGATTGGTCGCTGCACTGCGTGTCGCTGGTTCGATTCCCGCACAGAAGAAATGTTTGTATGACCTACAGATATTTTTTGTAAGTTTAAGTGTCTTGTGAAAGTGAGTTTACATGTTTGCATCCCCGATACAGGAGTAAATCTATGTCGCGGTTAGGGCTTGCAATCCGGATATCCGGATATCCGTATTATCCGGATATCCGCCGATTTTCAAATCCGGATTTTACTGGACTTACTATCCGGATTTTACGGATATTTGTCGTTCCCCCAAAAAGTGTCACAAGTTTACACCTCGCGTCGCATACATCTTCACTGTCCAACGCATTCGAATATTTCGTAAATTTTTGTTTTATTATAAATTTGATTAGTACTATTGTTGCCTACCTAATAATTGAGTTGATTTTATAAGAAAAGTGATGTTATTATTTTTATATAGGTTTATATGATTGCAATTTTGTGATAATTGTAAGATCTTATTTTTATTTTTTGGAGGTAGGGGAACTGAGAGCTGTTTCCCTACCTCCAAAAAATAAAAATCCCACACCTCCGTTTTTTTTTCCGTTAGGGGAATCATCAGAATGACTTCTCCCACTGTTGGGCGGAGCGGGAGGGCGTGTCAGACTCGTACTGACTAAACCCCTACCCCGTTCCTTCGTTGCCATCGATCTGGGGGACACGGTGACAACCTTTCGGATTCCGTGTTCCCCAGAGGCTTCGGCCCTACCGGGCCCCTACAGTTTGCTGACATCTCCTTGAGGCGACATACCTCCGTTGAAAAGGGAGGATCCTCCGACCGGACAGGTGTTATGTCCGGTGGGCTACTGCCCGATAGACGATTTCGGGTCGTTGTACGTATTCAAATCGCGCGGAGAACTTTGCTTGCGCGATGCAGGATTCTGTGACGTCATATGTAGTACATCGTAGTCGCTAAACTTTCATTAGAATTGTGTTTAGTTTGAAAAGATACAAATTATTTGTATATGGATATGGATGTTTAATTGTATAATTTAAAAAAGTGAACATGTAACTTTCGGGATTGTTCTTTGCTTAATATTTTATTAATAAGGGTTATTTGTTTACACTGAAATATTTTGTTAATTTTTGATTCAAATGATTAAAAAGACAAATTATTTGTGCAGCATCGGTGTTATAATATATAATTTTGAAAAATGTATAATTTTTTTATGAGATTGTTACTTAAAATATTGATATAGTTTATTATTACTTTGTCATTCAGCTAAACAGACTGATTAAAACCTGTTACAAAAGCTTAATAGTGTTATTTATAAAAAAATATCAAAATATCCGTATTATCCGCATTATCCGGATAATCCGGATAGTAAAAATGTTAATATCCGTATTATCCGGATAGTAAAAATGAGCGGATATTGCAAGCCCTAGTCGCGGTACTAAAGTACAAAATCATACATCGCGGTAAGAGTTCCCCACTTGATTAGAACATACAACAATCCATCTACTATTGGACACTTGGACAGTACAGACAGTAGGTACATGAGTTCTGCGGGACTTTAGACTCATCTACCAAGCCTTTCCCAACTATATTGGGGTCGGCTTCCAGTCAAGCCGGATTTAGCTGAATACCAGTATTTAACGAGGAGCTCCACAACCCATTAACTAAGGTAACACGGTACTTCATGGCAAGACTGGAGTCAGATTTACTGGCTTGTGACCATCCGTAACGACTGCCAAAGATCTACAAAGGACAGCCGGGACCTACGGCTTAACTTGCTTTCTGAGGCACGGAGAAAACTCGTTAAGCATGTTAAGATGTTCACCCATCCACAGACCAACCTTGGCAAGCGCTGCTTAACCTTGAAGTTCGACCAATGCGGCTGTTATTATCTAGCCACGAGTTCCTCAAATCGTGCGGGACTTCAGATTCTGTTCCAAATACTTAACCTATAACATACCCACATAACGAGATACAGTAGTAAAACAATAACAGCGCGGTCTCATAGGACCGGTTGGGGATTCAAACGTTAAAAGAACTTCACAATGCACTGTAGCCAGACCATCGCGCTCGCCACCGCGCCCGCCCCACTCATTCACTCTACTCAAGGCCTAAAGCACAACTTACTGTAAATCAGGCTCAGAAAATATATAGCACAGCCGCAAGCAGGGCTATAAAACATCGCGTTGACATATCGTTACCTTGAAAATGAACGCCATTTTATTTTCTCTAAAGGCTTTTGTTTGAAACATTTTCCGCAAGATTTCCAGGTCTTGCTTCAGTTATTTTCACTCTCGTTAGCAACGTAAATGATGAGGCTGTCGACTTTTTCTTTATTTTATTCTTCAAAGATAGAAGTAAATTTTATTAGGGTGCCAAGTTTTGAAATTATTTTGTGTTTTGTAGAAGAAGATTCTGAAGTTCCAGTGCCCAAATTCTGTCTTCACCATAAGCGAGGGTATTGCCTATCTCTGTTGACAGTTCAAATAATGATCACTCGATGCCATAAAATTGATCGCAATCGGCGATGACAGAGAAAACGTTAGTAAAATCTTTTTTTTTTTTTAAGCGCCTGTTTCACCACCTATGATTAAGTTTCCAATATCTTACTTGGTAGATAATTTCATACAACTTCTGTTCCATTTTTTAATTTATTCAGGAAGTAGTGGCTACTCCGACTTTGTGAAACAGGCCCAAATTGTTATAAACTAGTGCTTGACTGCGTTCATCATTTCATTTTTAGGGTTCCGTACCTCAAAAGGAAAAAACGGAACCCTTATAGGATCACTTTGTTGTCCGTCTGTCCGTCCGTCTGTCAAGACCCTTTTTCTCAGGAACGCGTGGAGGTATGAAGCTGAAAATTATATCAATTACTCAGGTCTACTGTCCCTTGAAGCTGTGAAAAAATCAAACTTCTAAGCCAACGCAATCAAAAGATATAGCCGTTTATGCCGCAAATTTTCGACACTTGCAAGGGAATCAAAACCTACAGGGTACTTCCCGTGAACTCAGAATCTTGAAATTTGGTACGAAGCAACGTCTTATAGCATAGATAAAGGAAAAATTACGAAAACCATAATTTTTTAGTTACATCACATAATATATTCTTTTTTAATAATTTTAAACTTACTACCCATTTCCTCATAAACGCGTAGAGGTATTAAATTGAAATTCATACCAAATACTCAGGTCTATAATACCTTTAAGCTGTAACAAAATCAAACTTCTATGTCAACGCAATCAAAAGAAACAGCAATTTAAGCTGCATATTTTGAAACTCGCAAGTACTCGCAAGTGAATCAAAACCTAAAGGGTACTTCCAGTCGACCTAGAATCTTGAAATTTGGCATGAAGCAACGTTTTATAGCACTCATATAGGGAAAAGTCTGAAAACTGAAAATTTGTTGTTACGTCACAAGAATTATTTTTTTGAAAAATCTTCAACGCTCGATTCGAGAATAGAACTTTATTCATAGGTAAGTTAGAGGTATTGAGTTGAAATTAACACCATATAATTGGGTCTGTGATCCCTTGAAGCTGTGCAAAAATCAATTTTCAATTCAATTGGTAAAGTGATGGGAAAAAACCGGGCAAGTGCGAGTCGGACTCGCGCACTGAGGGTTCCGTAGTAACTTACCTATAAAAACAGTTCAATCTAACAATTCGACAGTCTCGAAATGTACGTTTTTTGCAGTTTTATACTGAACGAATATTTTTTTTCCGACAGTAGACCTGAGTAATTGATATAATTTTCAGCTTCATACCTCCACGCGTTCCTGAGAAAAAGGGTCTTGACAGACGGACGGACAGACGGACAACAAAGTGATCCTATAAGAGTTCCGTTTTTTCCTTTTGAGGTACGGAACCCTAAAAAGATCGTTTATACTGCAAAAAACGTACATTTCGAGACTGTCGAATTGTTCGATTGAACTGTTTTTATAGGTAAGTTACTACGGAACCCTCAGTGCGCGAGTCCGACTCGCACTTGCCCGGTTTTTCCTAACACCGCCGCCGCGCCGACTGGAACAGTATGGTAGAAGATATACCTTCACTTCACCTAGAAAGACGCTCATAGAACGTAGAACATATTATTTTTTGTTATTTTTTCATTTTTTCGATTGCAAACTAATACGCGGGGAGCTGAGCCGCTATCAAGGAACATTACGAAAAGTGTGTTTGTTTTGTGTGCGTGGTGAACGTCTATTGTGTGCGCTGTCCAGGAAAAATTAGCCAAAGAGGTCCAGTCTTCGGCCGAAGGTCAGTGCTGCAGGTCAGTGCTGCATGCTTCGTACCTAATTTTCTTTATAACCGATTAGACGCATTCATCGATTTGGGCTAGAAGCCAGTTTGTTTGCAGATTTTTCTTTTATTAACGTGCGGTCTACTGTACATTGAAGATGAAGACACACTGTAAATACAGCACCAAAAATCTTAGAGGATAACAATCATTTAGATTGTTATTGATTACTAGCTGACCCAGCAGACTTTTCTCACCTTTTAAACCTTCCCTAGACCTCCACGAACATTACAAAATAAGGTAAATCCGGTCAGCCGTTCTCGAGTTTTAGCGAGAGTAACGAATAGAAATTGATTTTTATACCTATAGATTTCCGATAAGACTCATGAATTCATGTCACTAAAGCTCAAACTTGCCATACCATGGAAAGTAGAAAGGTTTTGTCAAGAATGGGTGTCATTATCCCTTTCAACCATGAAAGATATAATGGGGTCTTACATGACCCCAAATGCGAGGATTTTAAGCGAATGAAAAGATTCATTCACCAACCCTCGGACCCGAAATACCTTTTAAAAGCTTAGTTTGTATAGGTCTCCATAATTCTATAGTTAAAAGGAAGTTTTGTGTGACCCCTACTTTATGGAACTCTGACGGGATACTTTTTTTCGATGGGAAATCATCAGTTTTGGTCTTTAAACTTTTACTGACACCTGCTCAATTCAATTCAATCTAAAATACGAGTAACTATATTATTTAATACAATGTGGAGATGACAATACAGTCACCACTTTGTATAAGCCTATTGAAATAATATTTTTTTAATTTAATTTAATTAAAAATGCATACCTACACATTGAAGTACCTTTGCTAAGACAGATATATTTTTTTAATACTCCACGTACCTAATTAAACAGAGGCAAACTATATTAAATAACCAATGTGTAAATAATCTATCAGATTCCCGTGACCGTCTCCAGATCATCAGTCCTTGTGGGGGAACCCGCCTACCAATGCGGAGTCTTCCTTTACGCGATCTCTACTCCAGAACCTTTCAGCCCCATCGACTATCTGTTCTGCGAGCAATATGCCCGGCCTACTGCTATTCTTCTGTGGATATACTCATTCCTAATGCGATCACGTAAAGAAACTCCGAGCATAGCCCTTTCCATTGCCTTTTGGGTGACTTTTTGTTTTCTACTAGTGCCTAGTTCTAAGTATCTCTGAGCTAATAATAATTTTCATCAATAGCTATTTCATGTTATGAAGGTAACTGGACTTAAAACAGGAATAAATCAACTGCCCCTGAAGAGAAACTTATCGACCTTGTTTCCAACAGTTTCTCAAACAAATAGCAAAATTAATCCATTTCTGTGAATCCCACGCCAGAAACAGAAGTTAAAGGATGCTTTTGCAGAACCTTTCAAAATATTTGAGAATATAGATTTATAACTGTTTGGAGTTTCTCAAAGTCGTAGTTCCGTGAAATTGAACGGTTTATTTTCAGATAGAGGGTAGTTTGAAACTATCTATCAAAGTAAAGGCTCCCACGTTCTGTGGGATTGTTTGAAAGAACCGGCTTTGAAACGCAAAAGATAACTGAAAGTACACGGGTGTGTTGTAGTCTGTAAATGTCTGTCACTCCCGTTCGCTTCACCAAAGAGCGGGAGAAGTTATTTGAAGATAGAAAAGTTGAAAAAAAAAATCTCCCAAACAAATGATACGCGACGATGCAACCGCGCTTTTTCGTTGCAGTTGTCTGCGGAAACCTTAATTTTGTGAAGAATTCGATCATGATGATCTAAATCTTGACATATAGACCTACTGATATGTGTAGTTGGCAAGCGAGTAAATTAGTGCTACTAGCCTTTGCCCGTGGTTTCGCCCGTATAAACTGTTTTATATCTATCCAAATTAACTCTTACGCCAGAAGTTAAGTATTATAAAAGATGCAGTTTTGAATCTGCACAAAATTTCAGGCGGTTCTTATAAAAATCGTAGATATAATGATATAGAAATACGTTACTTGGCGAATATCAATAATACTTATTATTTTGCTTTTTTATGTTTTGAATGTTATTATGGATTATTTGTGTATTAATATCGCTCAATGCCCTGCGTGTCCAATACAACAATGGATTTAGGATGTTGCTGGGGTTGCCCAGGTTTTACAGTGCCTCCGGTATGTTTGCGGATGCCAGGGTAGATGGCTTCCATGCCATCATGCGTAAGCGACTCGCATGCTTAGGTACTAGGTAGAGTCCGGGGTAGCACTAGGGCATCGAGAACCGGCCTTATTTTGAGAACCGGTTCTTTCGGTTCCAAACTTAAGCCAGAACCGGGTACCCGGTTTT
Source organism: Mythimna separata (assembly GCA_030763345.1). NCBI lineage: Eukaryota > Metazoa > Arthropoda > Insecta > Lepidoptera > Noctuidae > Mythimna > Mythimna separata. The sequence continues at coordinate 3,957,343 of CM061173.1, read as the reverse complement.
TTCGGTTCTTTTGGGGTTTTTTTTCCTGTGAATTTTCACGCGTTGTAGTTGAGCTAGACTCGCGTGCGAGGTGTCAATAGACGCGTCTCCACGAGCCCTAGCCAACCGCGCTAAAATTGATTGAAAAAAAACCTGGAATTTTTGGTGAAAAATGCTAATTTGGAAATCTGAACCTAAATTTGGGTTCGCGTAATGCTAGCCAAAATGTAGGTCCAGTGGATTGGAAAGTTAGGCTGAAAAAAGAAATCGAAAAAGACTAAAGGTTTTAAAGAAAAATTTTGAAAAAATATAATTTGGTGAGAATTCTAAATGTACCGGGAGAGGAAAATTGCGCTGCGGGAAATGGTATTTCTCGTCAAATATTATAGGAACTAGCCTATCTTAGGTCGCTAGCGCAAAAAACTGCACCAAAATAAGCCTTCTAAAAATGAGTTATCGCGATTGTACTAGAAACCCGTCGCCCTAAGGTGAATTTCTATACTAAGTCAACTTCGATTGATGTCGTTTGGTGACTAAAGTCATGATAGACTATTCAAAAATTGTATTCTTGATAATGTGAAGATAAGAAATGTGTATGATTTGAATGTTTTCATTGAATAAAGTGAAAAAGAATCTACTTATCGCCGAGTGGCGGGAGAGAACGTAAGAGAGAGCGGATGAGCATTGTGATTTTTTTTTTCTAATATGAATCTAAGTATTTCCTAAGATTCTATGATCTACAATTTGAAAGTGTCTACGATGCCGTAACGTAACCCACCAAAATTTTCTATCTGAGACTAAGCCACAAATTAAATGTCAAAAATTTATATGTTGCGGGATATTCTGGAGCATTTACCTTAATGTTGCCGAATCCCTTAAAAAATCGTTAGCTTGCTAAAGATTCATCAATAATATTAAAATCATAAGGTTATTTATTAAATAGTGAAAAAATAGCATTTATTCTGTTTGGATTATAAATTCGAATTATAACTTGATAGTTAGCATAAAGAGTAGGTATTACTCGTAAGTATAGAGATAATATTATTTTTTCATTTATTTTAAGAGAGAACCGAAAGAACCGAAAGACCCGGTTCTCTCCTAATAATTTTACAGAACCGGTTCTTTCAGGGTGCCTCAGAACCGGGAAAAACCGGTTCCGATGCCCTAGGTAGCACTAACAGCATCCTACAGGTCATTGCAGGCAAACAGGATTCTAACATCCTAACACTATGGATATTATGGTCTGCAATAAAGGTTTATTATTATTATTAATAAAGCTCCATAAAAAAAAATAGAATTATATATATATCGCGCGTCATGTCACTCTGCGCGTGAGTGCGACAGCCTGTACGGCTGTAAGGCCCCGCCCACTTACTCTACGCAACGCTTTTACCGATTTTCGTTATTAAATTTTAAAAATGCCTACCATATTGTTTAAAAAACCGGCCAAGAGCGTGTCGGGCCACGCTCGTAGTTTCCCGTCCGTCACAATAATTATCCTCAATTTTTCAAAAACTGTTCGTCCCATCAAGTTCAAAATAATTTTCCTAGAAAGTCTGTATCTCTACTTTCCAGATTTTTATCATATTTTCTAAACTTATGGTTCAAAAGTTAGAGGGGCGACACACATTGTTTCTTATTTTTGGAGCGATTATTTCCGAAATTATTGATGTTATCAAAAAATTATTTTAGTAAGCCCCTATTCATTTTTGAATACCTATCCAACAATATATCACACGTTAAAGTTGAAATAAAAAAAAAAAACACTTTCCACTTTACATGTAGGGGGGCTACCCTAATAAAACATTTTTTTCCAATTTTTATTACTTTATCGGCGTGATTGATATACATATTGATACCAAATTTCAGCTTTCTAGTGCTGACGGTCACAGAGATTAAGCGAGGACGCGGCGGACGGACGGACAGACATGGTGAAACTATAAGGGTTCCGTTTTTGCCATTTGGCTACGGAACCCTAAAAAGGTACTAAAACTACACTACTTATCTATTATTATTACATTCTCTCTAAGATAATGCCAGCATGTTTAGTATCTGAATAAATATCTCCCAGCCTTGAAGTGCGGCCTTGCTTCTCCATCTTATATTAGATGTAGCTAGCCGAGCTTTACGGCCCATATACGGAGTCTCGGTTAAATATTCAGCCGGTTTCTTCCTTATTACGGGCACAGGAAAATAATACTTGGAAACTGCATAATGGAATAGATATTTAAAGTCAGATGGGTCTTTTAGAATGCCTGGTGCCTTTAGTATGACTATGCCTAGTAAAAGATAGATACTGGTCTTCAGCTAAACCCGGCTTGACTGGAAGTCGACACCGATATAGTTGGGAAAAGGCTAGGTTGGTGATGATGCCTAGTAGAAGAATCGCCAAATTTAAGTGGCAGTGGGCAAAGCAAATTGCTCGTAGAACAGATGCACGATGTGGGTGAAAGGTTCTGGAGAAGGCTAGGATGATGATGTTTAGAAACAAAAGACACCGTTGGAAGATATCCTCACCTTGATTCCTGACATTGGGACCAGGGGTTGATTTCCGACGGGAAACCTCTGCCAGGAAACTCTGTCAGCCCTGGAACTCAAGGGCAAAAAAAGACACAGGTATGGTTTTAGTCAGTAAAGTTCTGACGCGTCCTTCCACTCTGCCCTAGAGCAATAAAAGTTATTGGACGATTTCCAACTTTAAAAAAATCACTGTTTTCTGACATGGAAAAATAAGAGGGATATTGTTGTTGTTTACTAACCCATATGGATGTCACTTATCCGAATTAAAGATTATTTTATTTTATTTTATTTTATATTATTTATTTATAACAAATTATACTTCAAAACTATTCAAACCTAAGCTGAACTAGAGCAAGCACTACTAGTTAAACATACAACGTTTATTCCCCCGTATATTACCTAGATAGTTGGCAACAGTTTCAAGTATTGTTGTCGGTTTCCTATCCCCCATAGTTTCAACAATTTCGTACATAATACTAACTTACTTTGTGCTACATTCGCACTTGTGGGCTTGTAACTATTGTATATGAAATAGTTTTAATCAGTTTTTATGGGGGGATGATTAAGGCCCCCCACCCACTGCAGCTTTTTGTAGCGATGCATTTGTGATGCAGTCGCGCGTTTGTATCGATACAGTAGCGATGAGGTCGCTAGCTGTTTGCTCTCGCCTACACCATGATGTTCAGTTGCGATACAAACGCGATACTGTCGCGATGCAAAGGCGATACTGTCGCGTTTTTGTCACATCTCCGTTCTCTCCCCGATGTAGTCTGACACGGTCGCGCGTTTGCTTCGATACAGACACGATGCTGTACTGCGTTAGCATTGTTGTTTCATATGCGACTAATGCACGTTAGTAGCGTTGCTTTCGTGCGTTTCGCGTGCCGTATCTCATGGTGGCAAGGGATTGATTTGATTATCAACCAAAAAGAAACCAAAAATCCCGCTTCACGACAGCGTTCCATTCAGCGTTTCAACAAAACCATTTGCGAAATGCTCTCTATGTATACTGCAGATTAGCGAAACTGGTGCAGATACATACGAGTATGTGCCACTTGTATGCTATGCATATACTTCAAGTTTGTTTACTTGAGTTCCAAGCGCTAGCGTTTCACTGCACATATTGTTGTATGTTTCAAGAATATATATGATGTTTTTTGTGTCTCTGTATGCTGTTCAATTTGATTCCACAGACTGCATTATATTATATGTAGTAGGTATGTGTCTGAAAAGATCCTATAGTTTATAATTCATTTAAGATGTGTGTTTTCCCAGTGCATAAATTAAAGTCTGATTGAAAGTTTCCGAATTTATTTCCACATACGCAATGAACAAAGTGCACTCGCTGGGTGTACAACGAATTTGCTGATTCTACATTATTTTATTTTGTGTCAACACAAATGATTCAAGGTCTATGATTACAGTACACAATTGCCACTGTTTTCTTGAAAAACACGAAATTATTGGAAAAGGCAGCTAACGAGTGTAGGAGCGCTCCTGCTGGTTGTGTTCCCGCTGGAGCCTGTGTTTCCTATAATTACAATTTTCATCGCAAGTCGACAATGAAGCGAGCTTCACTGCATTTCTAGGTAAGACTATATTTTTTTGCTAATAATAGGTTGTGCTGCCACTGTCTCACCTGATGGAAAGCGACAATGGAGCTCGCTTGCCTAAAATTAACCTATCCACTCTTGACTTAAAGACCGTTAGGTTGAAGCTATCAAGAAACACAAACTCCGGCAGAGAATTCTACTTCTTAGCTGTGAAATTTTACACAAGGTTTCAAGTATTATATGTACAAACAAAAGGTGTAGGTGTAAAAGTGGTAGGTTGCAAGTAATATATAAAACGGTGAAACTAACTGTCATACCAACGCATAACCGAAACTTCTAGCCCAGAAATATCTCATTCCTAATTCTAAAAGTTCTGGGACTAAAAATTTGCAAGTTTGCAAGGCTTCCTTCTGTGCTGTAGGCGAGCACTAAGAAGAAAAGAGGGAATTTCGTTTGCAAGTTAGCAAAATCTTATTCCGTTGGTCAATTTATTTGAAACTTAGCAACTGAGTTAATCTGTAAATCTGTGCCTTTACCCCATTCATTTTAAGCTCCTACTGTGCCATAATTTTTGTATGATGCACAATAAAGAGTATAAGTAATATGTTACCGTTATTGTGCGGAATCTGTTAATCTTCGCTGCAGATTAATTGTATTAAGGGAACTAAGTACGGCTTTGACCAATTTCAAATTTGACAAACTGCGTATTTGACAAATTACCAACATAACCAATGCCGTGCAAACCATATTAAGTACGTTAAAGAGAAAAAAAAATCAAGTTCTTATAACTAGATATATCTATCTATTTTAAGACTTTAAGGTCCTGTTTCGCGATAGCCACTATTTACTGTATAAATTAAAAAAATTAAATTAAGTTCTGTTGCAACTAATCACTGATGCTCAAACTTGCCTTTGCGGCGTAACTACATCTAATTGCACCTGGATCTTCAAATATCGCTCAACTTAGCTCAAAGTTGAGCTCAACTCAAGTGACGTTCCGGGAGCATCTAATTATACTTCCTGAGGGACTTTGAGATCGATCTGCAGGTCTTAATTAAGAAAGTTTCGCTCCTTCGAAGTAGAAACAGGACTACGGAAGAATTCTTTATGTGGAAGATTCTATAATAAGGAAAAAAGTAATAGACAGCAGCGAAGTTTTATTAATTAGGTAAATTTTTGACATACTAAAGCTGTCTCCGAAGTTTCACCTGCGTCTTTGGTTACCGTTCTGCTTTTGGTACAACTTTTGGCAACCTAATTAGAATCATCTAATTAAGTTACTACTTACTGTTTACTAACTAGACTGAAATCTACCAGTTACAAAATCAATTTAACAACAATAATAAAAGTGCGAGCCTACCACCTTACTTACATACTCGTATTTTAGCATAACGCTTCAAAGTAGTTCATTAAGTTAAACTTTTATATCAAATAAAAATAATCACGAATATCCTATGCTAAAAAATCTATAGTTAAAAAAGCAAGCAAATTGGGCTCAAAAATGAGAGCGACCTGTCTTGAAATTCAGTTTTCTTTTGACAAACAAGAAGTTACGGGGCGACAAGATAATAGAATATAAAAACGCCTAATAGCTAGCTGCCGCCTCGCGCCGTCGTCTTCTTGGCGTAAAAGTAAATCTTAATAATTATTATTTGGGTTTCTTTGGCAAATATGCTACAGCTTGGCAAGATAAACTGGATTAACTGCCGAGATCGACCGTTTGGCCACCCCTGTTATATGAAATAACCTAGATACTCGTAGCCTTCTATCCAAAATTAAACGAATTTTACATATCGAACCAGTATTATTAATCAATATTTAGTACTTACATAAACATTTTTTTTAAATGGGTAAGTAAAAACTGAATAATATAGCAACATCTCATTGTTTTTAATTTAAGCCGTAGGTCCCAGCTTTCATTAAAATTTGTAGATCTTTGGCAGTCGTTACGGATAGTAAGAAGCCAGTAAAATCTGACTCCAGTCTTGCCATGAAGTACCGTGTTACCCCAGTTAATGGGTTGTGGAGGTCTGGTAGGCAGCCGCTCCTCGTAAAATACTGGTATTCAGCTAAATCCGGCTTGACTGGAAGTCGACGCCAATATAGTTGAGAAAAGGTTAGGCAGATAGAGAGATCTCACTGTTTCTAATAACTTGAACGTTCCGGCATTCATATGATTTTAAAGGTAGGTACTTTTTTCTTCATGCAGCCAACTTCAGGAGCTGCTTCCTTTGACATCTTCTACCAGTCAACCAAAGGAAAATCTAAGATACTTAAGCCCATCTCTGGATCCTACAAATCTTGTTTTATGGAAATTTGAATTTAACGCAGACAGAATACTAATAATCCTCTCGCCTCTTCACATCCGATTTAACCACAATTTAATCAAGTTCCAGTAAAATCTAATAATCTTCGATTGCAGAATTCGAAGCCATTTCACCAATCTAATAATAGGGTCGTCGTTGCGGTATCTAGGTCCCGGTGTCAATAGCGATACCGATATCAATATTGTGGGAAAATATGAAAGTCTTATTTTAAAATTTTAACTGCCCGTGGCCTATTTCAGTTTAGATTTTTTAATTACTCTTTTTCATTAAATTATTTTTGTTTACTATAGTCTTTTTTACATAGCATGGTTGGGTCCTGCAGTCGGACGAAAATATGTATCTTTAACATGAGAAAAAAGGATAGATAGCTACATTGTATCAATCTAACACCGAAGCCATGCTATAACAAATTTAGTATAGTGTATTAATTTTGCCAAGCAGGACTTCTTATGGTAAACTAGTATACCTACTCCTTGCATACTTTCGTACCAGTTACTGGTAAGTGTGCCTTTAAGGCCAAAAGGGATCAGGCCGCCTTTTCAATAAAATCTCCCAGGCTTTTATTTTCTGATATTCTCAAAAAATATCGTCAGATTTTAACTAATTTTCACCAAACCGTAACAAATTATAGTACACCTAAACCGTCCTCACGAATAACTCCGTCGATCTGAATCGGAAAACTCCGTTTAGAAGTTTTTCGACAGTTGTTATATTATGAGTTGCTATGTAAAAAAATACGATGGGTGGTGGAAGACTTTGGTTTATAAGTAAGATTGAGATGATGAGCTAATTACGAAGAAATAAAACTTATTTTGATTTTTGATTCGCATTTCTAGAACTTCTAAAAGCTAGCCAAAAATCAACTTAATTTTTGATAATGAAATTAAAACCACTTTTTTTCTTGGCCATATCGTATTTATTATATTTTTGTTCTCAGTTGTAGTTTCAGAGGATTCATTAGAGTAAAATTCTTAAGAAATATGAGGCACTTAATTGTTATTTATGTCAAAATTACTTTAACTAATAGGTACCTTATTCATTTTTATTAATCGTGAAGATTTTTCAGTTTTATCTTAAAAATAAATGCAATTATTCATTTAAATTAAAATATATAGTAGGCACTAAGAAGACAAAAGATATATTTCTATACAAAATGAAAGAAAAGAAATATTAGGTTTTGATATTATCTATAACTTTGTACAAAGTTGCAATACTGACCGAGTATAAAAAGGGTTTTTCCAAGTCTAAGGACTCTGAGAAGAGTTTTAACATCAATTGTTAGAATACCAGTGGCTTTTTTTATTTTAATCTAATGGCTTTAATTACTGTATTCGTGTTAATTCATGAATCCCCGACCGGTCCGGTCTCATTGGACCGCGCTGTTATTGTCTTACTATTGTGTCTCGTTTCGCGGGTATTGATAGGTTAAAAGAAATTAATAACAATATGTATTCTCATAAAATACTACGGTCCAGCCATGAGAAATATGGCTGCTAGTGGAGTATTTATATTTATTTATATTTTTTGACTACATGTCGGATAGATTGAACTTTCAACAAATTATAGGAGCTTTCATGTTGAATAGTCGACGGATAGTTTAGTTAAGTACTCTTAAATAAAAAGTATCGTTATCATTCCAAACCATAAAAACCAATAAAAACTGTACTTACAAAGTCTCAGTCCTAATTCTTTGCCAAAAAAATCTTTGCAGAAAATTCTATTGACACCTAACTCCTAATCAACGCTTTTGAAGCGAGCCAAAGAATTGGCACGAGAATTTGAGATATTCAGCCAAAGTAATTCTGTTAGGGGCACTTGGGGGTACTAAGGGGTACTCGGGGGTACTTCGGGGTACTTGGGGGTAGGGGTACCAATCACCCCACCGGCCATGATTAGGTACAGTCGCGCTTTGTGAGACGAGCTCGCAAATGTTGATTCAATTTGTACAAATTGTTTAGTTAGATTTCTTTCTTGTTGATGAATGCTTTCATTTGTTTTCTTTTTGTGTAGATTGTCTTGAACAATGTGCTGGATTTGTTCTCTTGATTGGGTGTTAAGGTTGCAGACGAATTCGTCGATATATTTTATTCATACATGTATAGCACTATGTCATCTGATGGTTAGCGTTGATGTGGTTGACGATGGAGCAAGTTTGCCTAACAGTAGTCTATTCACTCTTGAATTATGTATGTAATTTATCATTATGTTAAATTATTGTTGGCTATTATTGTTGCGACATCCACCAACCCGCACTGGGCCCGCGTGGTGGATTACAGCCCATTCCCTCTTCTAGAGAGGAGGCCTGAGTCCTAGCAGTGGGAACATTATAAGGCCGATAATGCATTAGCATTATCATATTAATAATTGTTGAGTAAGTACCTAGTTTTTGTGTGTCATCAAAAGACTTAAAGATACCCAAAGGGCAATGGAAAAGCCTATGCTCGGAGTTTCCTTGCGTGATCGCTTCAGGAGTGAAGATATTCGCAGGAGAACCAAGGTAGCCGACATAGTCTATTAATAGAATCGCCTTTAAGTGGCAGTGGGCAGGACATTATTGCTCGCAGAATAAATTATCGATGGGGCGGAAAGGTTCAGGAGTGGCGACTGCGCACCGAAAAATGTAGCATTGGAAGACCTCACAAGGTGGACCGATGACCTGGTCAGAGTCATGAGAATTAGACAAATTGATGCGAAACGCACACTTAGCGAAGGTAATGATGACAAAAATAAATTGAAATATCTTTATTTTATAAGCCTTCATCCTTTCTCCTAGCTTTGTTGTGCCCGACAGGGTCCATATTGATCTTAATTATGTTTTTATACCATCTGCACTACATATGGAATGCAATAAAATATTGAGTATTGAGTCTAAGTCCATCAGTGGACGTCTTTCAGCTGAAATGATACTGAAGACCTAGTTTGCAAGTCTTCCACAAAATCTTATAACTTAGAAGTTATAAAACGATTTATTACCGAACACTGTCCATTTTACTTAGTACCGAAACTTCCAATATTCTTTAAGCTGGATGAGACTTAAGGTGGGCGCGACGTTAGAATTAATTATCCATACAAACTTAATACCAAAATCATTTGCAATTTAAGCATATTTACACCATAATATGATGTTATTCGGATTCAGACAATAATTATCTAGGTTCCTACATCGTCTTTTTGTTGAAAAACTTACCCCAAACGAAATTTAAGCGAATTTAAATTTGCACATTTTCACAGCGAAAATGTCATGTTTTTATTTTGTTTTTTCTATATTATAAACAACAATATTTCAAAATATCTTTTCGTAGGAACACAGATATTATTATCAAGTTATAAATACTCGAAACAATATTGGAAATACATTAATTTTTCATTCATAATTTTTGGTATTACGGAACCTCTCCCAAATTTCCAATAGTTTGTATTGCTATCACAGCAAGCAACTGTCAGTGTGCGGATGATGACTTTACTCCAGTCGGTGTGTCCAAGAATTGTTTATACTATCTGGATTGCTTCCATCAACCTCAAAAACGTATTTTATTTCGTCTCAACTCGAGATAGCGCGCGGTCTCCGCAGGCCTCTTAATACTTCAAGAAGAAAATAAGGTCAGAGATACCTACGCAGGGTTTTAAATAAACGTTTATCAAACTGCCTAGATATTGCCTTTTGTAGGCTTCCTTTTCTTTGTAGGAAGAATCGGATGGATTAGGGACGTTACTTATCGATAAAAGCCTTGTAAAACTATCGATAACGCCGGGAAAAAGTTTCGACAAAGATTTTGAAACTAATTTGATCTGAACTGTTTACCTTTGGCTTGGGAAATTATCAAATAAGTTCTGCGGGTTTTTATTTTTGTTTATAGGCTCGCGCTTGACTACTATCTCAACTGATGGAAAGACAATGTGGTCGACGATGGACCGCGCTTGCCTAGAAATAACCTCCTGACTTAAAGATCCCCAAGTAATAACTATCAAGAATCACAGACTCCGGTAGGATATTCAACTCCTTAGTTGTGGGTGGAGCGAGGAGTATCTAACCCATCCGGTTCTATCTGTTACCCTTTGCGTTTTAGGACCATTCATGAATCCCCGACCGGTCCCATGCGACCGCGTTATTGTCTTACTACTGTGTCTTGTTTCGCGGGTATGTGATAGGTTATAGCAAATAATAAGCAACATGAAAGCATTGTGGACAAATGAGAGATTTTTCAATTCACCCCTGCAAATCCTATTTAACCTGTTTGACAGAACTCAAGAAATATACGACAAAAACCAAAAACTCCTACATAAAATATCTGACTTTAACTTACAAAAAATATTCTTTTGTTTCTTTCAAAAGCTACGAACAAAGTTTCCCGAGGTCACTTATAATTCAAGTTTGTTCAATATTTTACGTTTTTCAATTGACAGTGAATTTAGTAAGCCTCTGAAATTGAGTCGTTCATAATACTGAGAACGGAGACTGAAAGCTGAGGCCATTTGTGTGAATACTGTGATTTAGTTTTTTTTTCTAAAGGCGTCAATAAAATGGTATGAAATTCAGGTCCGTAGATTTGCGATACGGTCTCCAATATTGTTGGTATATATAAATAGCCGTGATTTATTTAGTCTGTAGATCGACAATATACTTACTGAAATAGCTATAGCCGTTTAGGTATTGGTCTATTAAATGAATAATATAGGTACATCCATTATGATTGTTGGTTTTGGTACCGCCAAAAAAGGCGGCCATTTTTTTGCCGCCAGGCCTACCTACTGCAAAAACATTAAAATATGTTACATCCGTATTATGATGGAACTCAAAGTAACTGATACCGTAGAAACTGAAATCTTTCTAAACTTGACACTGGCTAAAAGCACAACCGTGCGAAGCGAATAAGACCATGCTTAGCAGTAACGTTTGCGACAAGAGTGCGTCTAATGAAAGCGCGACCTGGAGTTTTTTTTAAAATTTAATTGGCAACATTATTCAGCCGCAATTGTACGAAATAAAAAAAAATTGTGAAGTGTCAAAACATGATTCTCGTTAGTAATACCACGTACATTTTTTTTGGCTTTTTCTCAGGTCGCGCTTTCATGGACTGTAGTTACGTTAACAATTAGTGGTTACTACTCAAAAGCACATCTACGTAGATTCTACGGCTAACATGGCCCGGTCTATTGTCAGTTTGTTTGTTGTGTTGTTTGTGACCTACCTTTGAACACTGTAGTTCTCTGCCGGTTCACCTCGTTCCTTATTCAGTTCCTCACATAGATTCCAAGCGACTTTAATCTGATGTACCTACCCCACCAATCTAGTCTCGACCCCGTAACATAGGATACAATAATTGAAGATCCTGTGAAATATGCAAAAGACTTGACGAAGGTTGCCGAAGACCACTTAACGGTAGATATTCTTTTCGATTTTGGACGAGGCAGATCTTCGCAGCTAAAACTGATGATAATAGAACAAAATATTTAGAGACAGGGCCAAATTGCGATGAAGGCGGAACTTGAGAAACTGATCCAGGAAAAACATCTTCGTAGCCAAAAGCAATATTTCCCAAGTCGAACATAAAATGGGAGGTCCTAAATATTTAGCCGTTTTACTGCACGAGAGGGCACACGGAGTGCTCATAAACCTGAGGTTTCTTACTGCGGCCGATATTGGAGTACTCGTTAAATCTTATGTTTTCAATAAATATGCGTTTACCTACTGATTTGTTGTATGTTGTAATCCCAGGAGTAGTGAGGCTACTGGATTATCTTAATTTATCTTTAGTAACCTCTGTGGGGTTATTAAGTGTTGAGATATAGGTATATCTGATGGAGGAGCTCGTGGCTAGATAATAACAGCCGCACAGGTCGATTTTCAAGGTTAAGCAACGCTTGCCAAGTTTGGTCTGTGGATAGATGACCATCTTAACATAGGTAACGAGTTTCCTTCGTGCCTCGGATAGCACGTTAAGCCATAGGTCCCGGCTGTCATTTGTAGATCTTTGGCAGTCGTTACGGATGGTCAGAAGCCAGTAAATTTGACTCCAGTCTTGCCATGAAGTATCATGTTACCCCAGTTAATGGGTTGTGGAGGTCTGGTAGGCAGCCGCTCCTCGTAAAATACTAGTATTCAGCTAAATCCGGCTTGACTGGAAGCCGACCCCAATATAGTTGGGAAAAGGCTAGGCAGATGATGATGGTTACACTTACACTCCTCTTCGCCACGTATTCCTGAGGGCCGTCAAGTTCCCACTGGATTAGCTTCTTGCTGATGGTGTCTCGCCACATGTGGCGGCTCTTGGTGTGACGTACCTACAATTGGGTGTCCAGTGTGGAGCGGGCCTGATCTATCCATCTTTTGGGCCTCTTGGTCGTTTGCCATCAACCAGTTACGATGACCTGTTAAAATACATTCCCTCTTTTATAGAGGAGGCTAGAGTCCCAGCGCATCTTCATCTTCTTCTTAGCGTGTCGATGGCAAAACTAGTCAGATACCTTGCCTGGCTGGCCCAGTACTCGGCCACGGCAATGCTGTCCACTGATTCTGTCATTAGGTCCTCACGAGAAAAAGCGACAGGGCACGTGGTGCAGGATGGGAGATGGGACATGGTCTGTGGCGAGACGCCGCACAAACACTGAAGATCAGAGCCGTCCGAGAACCCCCATCTAGGCTAATTATACTATGCAATGTTAAAGTTTGTAACCATTTTTCTAGCTATGTGGCCAAAAACCTCCAGTATACTTACACTTACGTTCCTCTATTTCAGCTGATTTCAGGAATTTTATAATGAAAATAAAACAAACTGAAAATTGTTTATTGATATATTTATTTTCAATTCAATATCAGTGTTTGACTATTATTAGGAATGCGGTGTACACAGTTATTATATTAAAATATATTTCCAAAGCTATCGTCCATTTTACAGCGGGAAGTGATATGTAGAATGTATACGGGCTGGTCGTTTATATGAAACGTAAATTATATCTGTTTTTATATATTTTTGTTACTAAAGACATGATATAAATATCATATAACACTTGGCAAGGGTCGCGGGAATCGGATGGATGCGATACGCACAGGACCGGTCGCTGTGGCGACGCTTGGGGGAGGCCTATGTCTAGCAGTGGACGCCTTTCGGCTGAGATGATGATGATATAGTATAACACAAATCTGCTGTCTACAAGCGATAATAACGTTGTCTAAGCGATGATTCCGAGTTGTTTTGATTTTCAAGCGATTCGGATTTCGAAGCGAACGTCTACCGCGTTTAGCTGTATGGCGTGGCGCGTCGAATGTCAGAAACGGACGTAAACGTTAAACAAACTCGCACTATGACAAAAAAAAAAACATTTTTGAAACAGTAATTTACGGTGATTTTATTTTTTTATTGATATACCTACTAAAAATATGCTTAGAAAAATCGAAGAATTCTTGATTCATTATCATGGCATAAACAAACGAAAACCCGCCAAATATCACTTATTTTAATCATATATAATTCAAAGTTATGTCGATTTCTCACTGGGTTAAAATAATTTAAGTCAAAGAATCAAAAGTATTTTTAAAAGGATTTTGTATCTCTTAAATAACATGATTGATAATAAAAAGAAAAGTATATTTTTTATCTATATTACTTTGCTGTCAACAACAAAAAGGCTTAGAGCCCATTCACCAAATAGGTATAAGTCAAAATCGCAAAAATCGTTCCATAAAATAAATTTCGAATTTCGAACGTCGAAGGATCATTAAAAGTTTCCAACATTCTGTTCACAACAACACGTTGTATAATTACGTGAAAGCAACAAAAACACGTGTTTTGATGAACGAAAGGCTAAATGGACACGTGCCATCTAATTACTAGAGCTAAATCAGCACGTGCAGCACATGCCTTTACTTAGTACTAGCAATTAGTGTAACGTTGCCTACGAATTTTACTAAAGCTTTCATCATCTACCTAGCCTTTTCCCAACTACATTGGGGTCGGCTTCCAGTCAAGCCGGATTTAGCTGAATACCAGTATTTTACGAGGAGCGGCTGCCTACCAGACCTCCACAACCCATTAACTGGGGTAACATGGCACTTTATGGCAAGACTGGAATAGAAAAAAAGTAAAGCTTTATATTTAAGTTTTAAATTAATTTGGCTCTTTTATACTCTAGAGAAAACGCTGTGTATTTTTTAATTTAAATATCTTAGCTTTTAAGTCTGATCAGCTTAAGTCATATTTCTTAAATATTACACTTTAATTTGGTGAATTTTAAACCTCTTTGATAGGATTAATTAATTTTAGAGATTGGAGTTATTAAAATATTTGTGCAGCCTTTTGTAATATGGTTATTATTTTCTTGATTGATTTTCGTGTCGTAAATATAAAGGACAATGTGATTTATGGTTAAATGTCATTGGAGTATTAGAAGTGTTTTATATACATTTTTCAAACAGTGTACTAAAATATAAACGACCAGCCCGCATACAGAAAAATATTAACTATTTATTATCAAGAGAAAAATTATTTTAATAATTGGCACCGAGACAATAAATATCTAAATTATTATAAATCTCTCAGAATAGTAAATTATTATTCTGGTTTATATTAATTATTACCTTACGTAATAACAACGAATTGGCAAAAACAATTTGACGAGAAAATCACAAAATCACAGGAAATTTTCAATTCCAATCAAGCGATTTTTTTTTTACAAATTTTTATATATTTTAAAATGAAATACTCAAAATCAGTCGTGCGCGCGAAAATATCTTTTTTTTTTTCTTAAGTTTTCTATTGTTTATGGAACATTATTTGAAAAAACTATTTGTACTATTATTAAATTAATATTCTTAATGATAGAATGAATAATTTGCTTGTTTATGAACGACAAAACCTTTGAAGCGAATGTAATGAAAAAATTATGTCTATTATTTATTTAAAAATTACATTAAACATTGATATTACACTGTCCATTAATAAGCTCAAAAATCGTAATAAGAGTTATTATGAAGTATCTATTTTTTATAATATATTCTCTAGGCCAATAATCAATTTAAATCTGACACATTGAATTATACAAGACGAGTAAACAGTATACATACATAAAACTGTATCCATTCAGTATATCAACTACTATTTAATAGTATAAATAAGTTTATATTATCTTCGTTAACTAAACGAATCATTAGTGTTAGACACTCAGTTCATAAACAATAGAAAACTTGAAAACAAACTACTAACTTACCCTAAATTTTATGTTGCACAATATCTATTTAACATACAAGAAATATTTATTTACAATAGTTTGAGTATCAAGAATATTTTCATTATATTTGCCTCCATCGTAAAGCTTACAAGCCTTATTTTAAAAGGTACTTGGATCCTACCATTAATTGTGATCTACATTAACTGTGATGTACAGTAAATCCTCGTTCACTTGAGAAGCAAATTCCACACTTAATTACAAGGAACTTTCAGTTTAGGCGTAACTTTGCGCGTGCTCTAAAGGTATGTTGGACAACTTGTTCCCCTTTTCCACCCAGTTCTTTAGCCTCCCTCGTAACTCCTCCAGGCTTTTAGACTTCGCCTTGTTTATCCTTTTGTACTTCACATCCTTCGGCTTCGTCACGTTCCGGTGGTTGGACATCACTCGGTTGTACGTGACGACGTGCGTCGACTTCGGCTCGGGCTCCTCGTCGCTCTCGGCATTCGACGTGCCCTCATCATCAGATTCATTCGATGGAGTCATCCTCTTTGGCACATAAGTATACGACCACACCTCCTTAGCGCTCTTCGGCTTTAGCTCCTTATCGTTGTCTATACTCTTGACCTCTGCGGTCAGGACCACGCTCCTCATTCGAAAGTTATCCCGCCTTTGAGCGAGGAGACTTGTTTCCTTGTACTTCTCTTCATCAGTTTTGTTGGCATCGTTCAGTTCTTTCTCTGTGCTGTTCTGTGCACTGAGACCTTTAGTGGAGTCTCCATCGACCTCTTCTTCGACACTGTACACAGTCTCCAGAATCTCTGGTCTCCGTAGGAAACCATTCGACCGCCGTACGACGTTGTACTTTAGGTTGGGGTCTATGGCATCCGATATTGACCTGACAATGGTGACACTGTCGGGGTTTGTCGACCTGAATCTTGGCACATGGGGGGTGTTACTGCTGTCGAAGTCGACGTCTTCCATGATGACAGCAGAATCTGAGTCATTGAGTGAATCGAAGTCTCCTGTGATGTGGGAATCTTGTAGCATGTCCCTGAAGTCTGGGATGTTTTGTGATTCGATTCCGTTATCGAGTAGCTTGGCTTGGAGCGATTCTATAACTTTCTGTTGTTTCATGATGATAGTTTCTCGTACTGCGAGCATGCTGCTAATTTCTTTCTGCTTGCGTACGAGGCGTGACTCGAAGAGTAGCAGTTGGCTGGAGAGGGATTTGAGCTGTTCCGCCTTCTCCTTCTGGAGGCGCGTGACTAGTTCCTCTTGAGTGCGGTGCGCGCGTCGCCATGTTAGGAGCTGGTGAGCTTGAGCACGATACTTCATTCGAAGATCTCTGTAACAGTAGAAAAAGACTATATTAACTTTCATTCAAAAAGTCTCAAGACATCAGGTACACAGAAGAAAACCTGTCCGCTAAATAAACTATCTTGGACATTCTATCTATCGTTAAAATCTATTAAGCTGTAAATTCCCACACTACCCTCCACAGAAGCACTTTATAGCGGCACGTATCCCCCAGGGATTCTATCGCCTTGTCTCATTCGAGTCGTGTGTTCTACCCGAGTGTAACAATTCAACCGTATCGACAAACAATATTGCTTCTAAGTTATTTTGGTGAAACTTTTCTAAGACACTTTTTGGAGTCTAGGTCTCACTTATTTTAGTTTTATTTTACTACATTTATGAGTTAGTAAAGTATCTATTTCTTCTTTTTATACCTTAGCTCTTTCCGTGTTGCATAAATACTCGTATAACTAGCTTTTGGACGCGTTAAAAGTGTTTCATATTTCAGACGGAGATTAATTACACTAAGGGACTTAATTCCGCCATCATCTTTCTACCATGGGACGACTCAACGTACGGCGAGTGTCTACCCTTACATTATTGACACCTCTATAGTCCGAAATAAGCGTTTTGCTTCGTCGTTTATACCGCTTACATTGTAGGACTGAGACATTTTGCCTTCTGCAGTCTTCCCGTACGATTATAATTGATGTGTCTTCAAGGCTATTCATAAAACTATACGCTTCACCATCAACAATTGCATCACTGCTTACCCTCAAGTGGGATCGCAGTTAAGCACTACTTTACGTATATCATTGAAAAAAAAAGATTCCGGCAGGATAAGTAGCCTCTCAGTTGTTGCAAGAATAGTAGTCTCCATAATGGCGCATTTTCATTAGTCGATAGGGCCCGCATGCGGGGTGCGGGAGATTTCTGGAACGCATGCCACAGCGCCCGCATTCGGGGAACCGTTTTCATTAGTCGATAGGGCCCGCATGCCGGGTGCGAGAGACTACTAGAACGCGTGTCACATGGCCCGCATTCGGGGAACCGTATGCGGTATAACGACCATGTTACTTTCATTGGCAGTTATCCCGCATGCGGGGAGTCCCCGCATGCGGGATAACGACCGAGTTAACGACCAGTGAAAATGCGCCATTATAGCAACCAGCTAGCATTAGTATTTTCTTTAGAATCAATTTTTTCAACTGCTTGCTCCAAAAACCCTCCATCTTATTGCATATGTTACCTGATGCTCCTCCTGGCTTCCTCCAAGGTGTGCGCCTCCAGAGGGTCGGTGAGGGATGCCGCAAGCGATACGTCAGGCTCCGTTGGGCTGTTCAGAGCCGACTCACTCCGGCTGTGGACAAAGAAGATATCATGGTTAGTGAGTGGTTCCAGGTGGTTGTTTGTTTTTTTTGGGAATAGTTGGGGAGAACTTGTGGACCAAGAGACATTCTAATACCTAGTCATCATGGCCAGGTGACCTTTTTTGTAGCGCTCGTGAAATCCTTTATTTTAGGGTACCGTTACTCACGTCGATAAAAACTGAACTAGTATAGGATCACTTTGTTATTCGTCTGTCAAGACCCTTTCTTCCGTAACGTGTGGAGATATTAAGTTGAAATTATTATTAAATACTCAGGTCAGTTAAATTAAATTTCTAACTCAACGCAATCTAAAGACAAGGCCGTTTAGATGCATATTTTGGCACTCGAAAAGAAATTAAATCTGAACAAACCAAAGTTACCGTTAATAAAAAAAAGGTAAAGATTGTCTGCCAGAACATACAGTTTACAATTCAGCTCATTATTTTTCGATCCATCCAATTGAATCTTCCGACAGTTTACAATCTCGCGAGACCGATTTAAATCTAAAGGTATTTACAATTTTACGGGCACATTTAATCAATTTGTATGAAAGCAATGACACTGATGGTCTTTACGATTGGAAAACTACGTATTGTGTCTCATATTATGACTTCCTTTATTATCTATGAGCTTGAAATGTTTTGCACTAAGGCATAGGATAGTAATAAATGAGAGATTTATCTGCGAACTGCTCCACAAAATAGGAAAACTGTAAAACAAGATTAGATGCTGTAAAGTTTATTATGTGAACCCGTCTCACGATTCTCTTAGGAAATTTTACAGCAGTTATCTAACTTGCTAGTTATCAAGCTCTGCCGTGGAATATCTTGGAATATCTTATTAACGCCTGCCTGCATGACCTCTACAACCCAGAAACTTAGGGTTGTAGAGGTCATGCAGGCAGGCGTTACATGTATAAATACTGGTAATAACTGCATCTTCATTACACTGGAAGTCGATCCTAAGGCTACCTGTCCATTTAAATGACACCGAGCGAGGAAAAGGAGCGGAGTGACAGAGTAATGTGAAGTGAACTGTGGCCATTAAATTTATGGCAGTTGTTACCAACTTTTTTTTTAATTGGGTACCACTTTGGTTTCTTTATAGTTAGCAGGAAACGGAGGTTCAGTTGATTTGTGATATAAAACTTAAAATCTTGTTACTATTCAGTTGGAACGTTTAAATTTTTTCCTGCAGGACCATATTTTAGCAACACTGGTCCGCGGACCACAGGTTGGGTTACATTGACTTATGCGGAGCGAGGTATTGCGGAACGGAGTTGCGGACTGTGCGGAGCTAGAAAGAACACACGCGAGTCCCCGAAGCAGTAAAACCCGCCCGCCTTCTCTGATTTTTTAAACTAGTTCGTCCATTAGTGGATACTAAGCGGTGCAGAGATATTATGAAATTCTATTGGCACAGCTCCGCTCCCCTCCGCTCCACTCCGCTCCTCTCCTCTCCAGTGGACAGGCAGCCTGACATGGTTAAGAAAAGGCTAGCCAGATTGACAACAGCGGTCCCACTGTTGTACAAGTTGTATAACTATCCAATTAATTAAACCGGCGGCTTGGCACATGGGGTACAGGAACTTGCGATCAAGTTTATAATATCATTTACAAGTAAATCTCAACTCACACTAAGCCAGAATTGCGACGTTTCATGTTTTTCGCTATATGTAGCATATTTATCTTAATTTTCCCATAATTAAGGTAGAATATCAGTTATTCAAATATTAAATCGTACACCAACGCATCGCATCTTAACTTGTACTAACAATTTTTGTCCCCAATAAACAGAATAAAAATAAAACGAATCCAGCACTTTTTAAAGGTGAGAAATCATCCAATAACTTCTCCCGCTCCAGGACGCACCGAGCGTGTCAGATTTTAACCGTCTGAAACCATACCTATGGTCCTTATTTGCCTTGGTTGCAACGTGCGCGTTAGCGCATGTTTTAATTGAAAAACAGGCCTCAACTTGCGTCAATGCGAGCTGAGCCTTATACTTAACAAAGTTGTATTAGATTCGACCCGCATGAGATAAGTAACAGAACCAGTGTTCTCACTGAAGTGACTGGGTGTTTGCGAAGATTTATTATCGAACTTTATTGTTTCCTTTCCCCGGAAAGCACGTTAAGCCGTTGGTCCCGGCTGTCAGTTTTAGATCTTTGACAGTTGTGACGGATAGTCGGAAACCGTAAAATATGGCGCCGGTCTTGGCAATGGGTGAAACACAGAAATGGGGTTTAATTTAAGCAACATCGGGTTATTTTGAGAGCAGATTTCAACGGTTTGAGAAAAGGTTATTTAGCGGATAGATAAACCTCATGCTAGGCATAACTACTAACGTTTACAAACATGTAAGCTCCATAATAATAAGTAAACATTGTCGTAGTCCACACAGAAACCTACATAATACTAAGTATACTGTGTATACATACATATAAGTTACCATAAGTAGTAAGTATTATCTGTTCTATTAAAATCCGATTTTGGAAGCCGATTCATCAACAGCTTCAATTCTGCCGAAAGACATCCACTATCGAACATAGGCCTCCCCCAAGCGTCGCTATAACGACCGGTTAGATAACCTAACCTAATTTAAATCAGAACTAAAGAACAAAATGGCCTCTGTCAAAAGGTACCTCAGGCAGGTAGTGAACTCGTAACAAGTTGGAGAAAAGCGTTAACTTCACACTTAACATTAATTACAGAGGTATTTGGTTAGGTTCATGTTTACTTAACGTGGTTCCGTACAAAAAGGGTGGATTAATTCCGGCTTTTAGAGCAATTGGAAGAACTATGTTAATTTGGAAAGTAGTTTGGTTACAATGTGTTTTTTCGTGCATATACTTTTTTGGTCTGGTGAACAAAGAAAATAATTTATATCTTTTGCTCTTTCTACAAATTATTTTAGGACAAATAATTGGGTATCTTTTGTTATTTTTAGTATCATTATGTTAACCTCGCCTTTGACCACTATTTCACCTGATGATAATTGATAATGTTGTCAACGATTGAACACGTTTGTCTAGAAGTAACCTATTTAAAAAAAAACACTTTCCGAGAACATCAGCTTATAAAACCTTCAGTCACTAACTGCATAGATGCATTAAAGTACATATGTAATTATAACGAAAAGCATTTTTTTTTAAAGAAACAAGAAAAAACAATAAACAAAAAATGATATTTTCATTTTTTTATGACATTTAAATTTTTTGCCATATTGTCTTTTCACCACTCTACTTCAACTAGTAGAGAATGCCCAAGGGATTATAAATCCGCCTTTGTACCTTTGTATTGCACATAGATTAATTAAATATTCAATTAAATACCCTACATACACGTGTGTCATAAGACACACACACAGAATCACACACATAATATGACAACCACAACGCTCGTAGCATATCGTTTAATTAACTTTGCACAAAATGGCTGCGGTCTGTGTAAAGTATCATTTTACAGTTGTCATTTTACGGTCATGATATATTCAGCTGTAACGCTCGTTTACATGGAGAAGGTTTCTCGCTCAGCGATATGCGAGAATGTCCATACCAGTCTTGTAGGCGAGACTTTCAACACTTTTTGACAAGGTTTCCGTATCATTCTGAGGACTATGTAACAAGTTTTTTTAGGTGGGAATTATCCAATGACAGCTTCCTCTCTTGGGTGGAGCGGGAGGGCGTTAAACCCTACTCCTATGTCACTTCATAAATCAATTCGTTCGCGTTAAGAATGTAGTGATTTATCAGTGCAACTGCAAGATAAAGGTGTATTTACTCGTACAGTGGTGTTAAATCCAAACAAATTATATTTTAAAAGATTAAGTTTAATGAATTTTACACTTAAACTGACTTTACTGCATTCTTAACGCGAATGTACTATAAGTGTCTATGTACTTGTTAAGTCATTGTGTATCTGTATGCTAAATCAAAGTTTTATTTCTGTCCTTATTTACTCATAAACAACCACGGCCCATTCCTCCTTTATCAATAATATAAGGTTGATTTTATTATTCTAATTTAAATTAAATAAGGTCGTGGCGATAACGATCGTCAACAAGTCAAAAACATAGAATGATATGCACTTCCGAATTTTCATGTACCCTCATCCCAAACATTTCGACAGTCAGCTGTCACCGATAGCATGTCACTTTGCTACTCCAAGGACCCTCCTAATTTTGTAAGAAGCGGTATTTGTCTTTAGAAATAAGTGTAGGTCTTTGTTTCATAACATGGTTAGAATGACAGCAGGACGAAAATACACCTATTTAGAGGAAAGATAGGCAGGTAGTTACACAGGCAGTTAGGCAGGTAGTTGAGGAGCTCCTGGCGAGATAATAACAGCCGCACAGGTCGATCTTCAAGGTTAAGCAACGCTTGCCTAGGTTGGGCTGTGGATGGGTGACCATCTTAACATAACGAGTTTCCTCCGTGCCTCGGAAAGCACGTTAAGCCGTTGGTCCCGGCTGTCATTTGGAGATCTTTGGCAGTCGTTACGGATAGTCAGAAGCCAGTAAATCTGACTCCAGTCTTGCCATGAAGTACCGTGTTACCCTTGTTAATGGGTTGTGGAGGTCTGGTAGGCAGCCGCTTCTCGTAAAATACTGGTATTCAGCTGAATCCGGCTTGACTGGAAGCCGAACCCAATATATTTGGGAAAAGGCTAGGTAGATGATGATAGGCAGGTAGTTACACCACTGTCGCTTCAGCCAAGGGCGAGAGAAGTCATTTGATAAACCTGTAGCGACATCTAAGGCGTTATATAAGAACTATGAAATCCTGAATCGTGCAATTACAGTTCTCCGCGCGATTTGAACAGATACGAAAGCCCGAAATCATATATCGGGCATTTACCCACACCAGACAAAACACTCGTCTGGTCGGAAGATCCCTCTTTTTCAACGGAGGTATAGTGGACTTCACTCTCTGTACCATGACACATGGAACAGAGAGTGAAGAAAAGCTTATATGACGCCAAAGATGTCGCTACATACCATACCCACTTCAAAAACTGAAACCTATTGATTACACCAGTCAACTATAACATCTCATTAAAAAAAATATATAAAAATACATATATCTGTCCGTTAGTCGAGGCGAGAGCGCCCGTGTAAATGTGCCATTACTCTCATGAAACTTATTTATTGAATACTGAAATGGCGACAGTAAATATTTACAGAGCGAGGTGGGTCGTGCAATCGTGCTTGTTGCAACGCGACATACACCACAATGTTCTATTGACCAATATTTACCTGGAAATTAGGCCTGGCGAAAATGTATCGATGTGTCTATAATTCTTTAATTAATAATGTTGCAAACAAACGAAATCATCATCTGCCTAGCCTTTTCCCAACTATGTTGGGGTCGGCTTCCAGTCAAGCCGGATTTAGCTGAATACTAATATTTTACGCGAAGCGGCTGCCTACCAGACCTCCACAACCAATTAACTGGGGTAACACGGTATTTCATGGCAAGACTGGAGTCAGATTTACTGGCTTCTGACTATCCGTAATGACTGCCAAAGATCTACAAACGAAATATTCATTGAAAACGTTTCTATATGAATCGTAAAAGTCGCGTTGTGTTCCACGCGCGTTTCAAAGAGATTTCAGTATAGTCGCATGGACCCAGAAGGGTTGAAGCCTACGGGTGCCTTGGGTTGTGGGAAAAAGAACCTCAGGGCTCTGGAACGAAGGGCAAAAAAGGAACTAGAGTGAGTTTTAACCAATTAACAATTTTTGACACGCTCTTGGGCGGAGCGGGAGAAGACATTGGATGATTTAACACATAAAAAAACCGCCCTGACTTTTTGCTTATCATGACCAGGTCGGAGAAGCGCCACGAGGCGACCTTCCGCATGACAATGCAGATTGTGCCACGATTGTGGCGTGCCCAACTGCCTAAGGTCAAAAGGCTGGAGTTTAGATATAAAAACATCATATTTTTCATAAAAAAAACAATGGGTTTTTCTTTGGAATTATTGTCATTTTCAAAAGCGATATGTACCTATCAACAAATTTTAAAACTATCGATATTTACACTTCAACATCCCTACTGAAAATTTCCTTTGAAATCTGTTCCTGAGTGATAATAAATACGTAGTTTAATACATATGTTTTGTTTACACCGAAAAGCTTCGGGGAATTATCGGGGTTTCAGCGAATATTTCAATGAATGATTTTATGTACTGTGGACCGAATAATTGGAAAACTGAGATTATTATTTTACCAGGTTTCAGTCAGAGTGGCGGATTTATTTTCAGTAATACATTTTATGATTGTTAACAATGTAGTATAAAGCTTATCTGCAATGAAGGCTTTAACTGAATAAATTTATAACGCCCATTTCCGAAAACCAGGGTCTAGTTAATCTGTGGTTAAGTCTATTTCGTAAAACGTTATAAATTGGTTGAAACTAATATACAAACTTTTGTAAATTCAGTGTCTAACAAATCGAGAAAATAGAACTCTGCAAATCACCATCATCATTTCAGTCGAAAAACGTGCACTACTGGACATAGACCTCCCCCAAGTGTCGCCACAACGACCGACACTATGTGTCTCGTATTCATCAGATTCCCGCGACCCTCAGCAGGTCATCGGTTATCTTGTGGGAGGCCTTCAAACGATATATAAAAGTAAACAAAAATCACCGATTACAATTCTCAAAACTCTGTCCGGTCGTTATTTCTCAAAACAACAAAAATTTCTACAGAAGTGATTTCTCAAAAAAGAGTAATTTTTCTTTACATTTTCATTAGAGTGAAAAACAAAGATTTCCATTGAAGTGTTTTCTTAACAAGAGTAACTTTCCAATACTTAATAAATCTGTTCTGTAAAAACATTGTAAATCACGAACATTTTTCAGTGTTCCCTTGCTAACTCGAGCGCGAAACTAAATCGTAAGCGCAAATCGATTTAGCTAAATTGCGGAAGAGAAATAAGGAAAGTCCTCTCTGTTTCCTTCATATTATTTAAAGGAAATTTTTGTTCAATTCGAAGTTATTTTTGCCGAGTCATTGAATTGTATCACAAGTATAGCTTCTATACTAGCTTCTGCCAGCGGCTTCGCCCGCGTGAAAGAAGATTTTCCATACAAAATTTAAAACCACGTTTCGGCTTTTTAGGTCCCGAATTTTGGGGTATCCTTTCTTAGTGCTAGTTACGCCATAAAAAAAAAACCTTATGCAAAATACGTCCTTACTTCAAGTAGTTTCAGCTGTGTGTCAGTCAGTTTCTCCTTTTAAATCTACAGATGGAACGTGGAATTTTTCCAATTTTTTCTACATACGAACTGTCTTGAGTGAGACATAGTTTGAAAAAAGGTTCATTTAAATTGGTACTTCTCAAGTTTTGCGCTTAATACCATATTTTGTGATTCATTTTTGTTCATATAATAATAGATGGGTAGATAAAACCCTACTTTCAAACACATATTACCGTAACATTAAATAAATCAAAGTCTGAATTTGTGCAGACAGCCGTATCAGATTAGTAAGAGCTGAAACTGAAAAATAGGCCATTACATAATAAGTTAGTAACAGCATGTAAACATGTTCTATATAGCAGGATTATGATCGATTAGACAGGGTTATGTGATGAAAATCAGGTCCAAAATAAATACATACTATGTAGTACAATCTACATATTAGCTCGAAGAATCGCCAAGCTTAAGTTGCAGTGAGCAGTGGGTATCGCTCACAGAACTATACTTTTGTTATAGGATGGTTTCGGTGACAGCTGTCAGATTCATACAACGCTATCTAGTGCGCTTAGCTTTCTAGTGCTACCGGTCACAGAGATTAAGCTAGGACGGACGGACGGACAGACATGGCGAAACTATAAGGGTTTCGTTTTTGTCATTTGGCTACGGAACCCTAAAAAGCGGATTATTAGGGCTTAAGACATGTTCGAAAAAGATACCGTGATCCTGGAACGCAAAGGACAATATGTGATGTATGAAGACATATTGTCATACGTAATCTAAAACAAAAGAATACCTAAGAGCGTTTTCACACTATCCGATCCGATATCGGTATCGGACGCCGATCCGATATCGGGGTAAGTAAAATGTATGAAATATGTGCCTATCTTTCATATTGTCCGACCCGATATCGGATATCGGAGCACGGTGTTTCATATATTTTACTTACCCCGATATTGTATCGGCGTCCGACACCGATATCGGATCGGATAATGTGGAAACGGTCTTAAACCTTAAATCTTCAAAAAGCTTTAAAAATCTATGAGCGTATCAAAGCTGACAGAGTAAGACCGTTTTCACATTATCCGATCCGATATCGGTATCGGACGCCGATACGATATCGGGGTAAGTAAAATGTATGAAATGCTGTGCTCCGATATCCGATATCGGGTCGGACAATATGAAAGACAGGTACATATCTCATATATTTACCTTACCCCGATATCGTATCGGCGTCCGATACCGATATCGGATCGGAAAATGTGAAAACGGTCTTAATCCCAACCATTTTGGATTTTTCCCAACCATTACCACTGGTAAAACATCACTTTATCTGAAGCCCAGGAGGCTGCTACCCAACCTTCACCCTACTCCAAATAAAATAAAGGTAAACCACACAAATGAACTCCATATTTCAAAGGATAACATGTATCAATTCTAACTAGAAATTCACGTTAGAATACGCGAAATCATAATGCATTTATAATAGCGCAGACAAGAGTTCTACATTAGTAATGCTATATATACAAAGATAGTAATATATTATGCAGGTTTGTATATGTAAATCTAGCCGAAGTACGATGCATAATTTACAATAGTTCCAATGTCGAATACTGTTTGTAGTTGCTTCGTTTTAGCATGGTGATAACGGGCATTACCCTTTTCTAAATTCCTTTTTTTTTGTACTACCTATTGTATTGTTTAGCAATGGTAAAAATCTTTTAGGATGCGATGATATCGATCCCGCAAGCTTTAGTACTTAATTCTGTTTCTGTTTATGACGCGATTTCATTAGATAGGTCTCCGATTCCAGCGACCCCTACCGAAGCTTATAGAGTTGTCTTTGCTATTTCTTCATCGAATTCGGCGATCACATGCGTTTCGGATCTGAACGAAAGAGTTCGTCTAACCGACTAACTGTTTACACTAATCGGTGAGTACCTAAGTACGGGCTTCAACCGAATACGGTGCAATCCAATAATAAAATAATAGCGAATTTCAATAAATGTAGGTACTTACGAGTAAATGACCGCTATTCTCACGATAAAACGTAACAACTATAGTACATAGTACATAAATACATTGTGTACATTATCTATCGGTGCGAATTCATGATTTTACCTACATATGTAGATTATGTAAATATTATTGTTTGTGAATAATTAGACTAATTGGCGTAAATTGAAACGTTACACGTGAAACGGTATCTATTACTGGTTAGTGAATTGATTGATGGATTACATTATATTGTGAGTCGGCAGTAATAAACTGCCGCTGCCAAATTAAATTAGGAGTAGTCGTTTAAATTATGTGATTGCATCTTCAGTCAAGGCAGATTTTACGCATTTATAACAACTATCTTTGCCTTCTCCCGCTCTGGGTGGAGCTGGAGGGATTGTCAGAGTTTTACTGTTTTACGCCCGTTCTCAATAACCTACCGCAGTTCATAGGTAGATAGCTATCCCCGATAAACAGTAAGATTCTATCTATCCATCCACAACTTTGGTAGGAAATGCTATGCGTCGGTAGGTTATAGGAAAGCAAGTAAGGGCAAAGGATATATTTGTTTATCTTTAGTAGCTGTATCTGTAGATAGATAGCTTATTGAAAACGGGCGTTAAACCACACTTGTGTGTACCTTCTCCTACTACCTTCAGTTACCCTCTGTGTTCTAAGAGTACGGGTATCCTTTGCAGAAATTCCCTGCAACCCTGGCGAGCATCGGCCGTCTAGGCCCCTACGGTTTGCTAACATCTCTATGAGGCGCGCGTGCATCACTACGCGCTGTCGACGACTTGGGCCCGGTCCGAAGGATTACCAGACAGCCAGACGGTGAGCTGCCCGTTGCTCGACAAGCCTAAGTCTATCATCAGTCCGATAGATTACCAGACGGCCAGACTGCGAGCTACCCGTTGCCAAGGTCTATCGTGGCTGGTAGTACGCAGAGATTTTAGGAAAAACTCTATGTACTCGTATTTTATTCCAAGTTTATCTAGCTCCGTGTACAGGTATATTATTTCGATACGTCTCTATATCCTATGTGAGTAAACAGGCAATAGCCCTCAGCGAGCGCGGGACTGCGGCCTTTCCACGAGTATTACGTGAAATATTTATAAGCACAACGTTACGAGCCAGCGATACGGTAAGTGGGCGCTAGTTGTGTGGGACAAGTCATGAGAGGTATGTTGATAAACAAAGAAATTTAAACAATTTATTTACGCGAAAATTACTAAGGTTGGAAATCATCAATATTACCTCTACCGCTCTGGGCGGAGCTGGAGGGCTTGTCAGACTTTTGCTGACTAAAACCCACTCCTGATGCTTCTTTGCCTTCATTACAGGGCTCCGGGTTTGTCTTTCGTTCAACTTAGGGCTTCAGTAAGCTTCGACCGGGCCCCTATAAAAGTGATCCCAACAGATTCCAACCTTGGTTGGAGATTGGTTTGAGTGTTTGGTTTGTGGTGTGGCTACACGGATGTAATCCACGTGCCAATACGTTCGATCCAGCGTTTAAAGATTCAAATTAATCCAACTATCTTTTTTTTATTTTTACTTTTGACTAGCTCACGTTTAACCACTATCTCAATCTTTAAGTGATAATGTGGTCAACGGTGAAGAACGTATGCCTAATCGAATTTTTGTAAACGTTGTAAAAAAGCGTTACAGTTAACAAGAAAATAGAAATTATAGGAATCCAACATCATTTTGGTTACACTCTTCCATTTTGCAAAAAACGCACCAGAACAAAAAACAACGAAAAATAAATAAACCGGCTGCTCTTATCCCTTAGCCCACCATCCACATATGACTTATCCGTTACTCAGTGGCACGGAGCTATAATTTGACGCCAGTCCTCGGTTCCTGCTGAGGTCTAGTGCATTACTAAGGTCTGAGGCCTGTCAGGCAACGTGTCATTAACTGTCAATACAGACGCACATAATTGCGATGCGATAACGTTACAGTAAGGGTATTTAATTGCGATATATGTCTTATAGGTAATAAGTATTTTCCGGGTGTAGTTAGTTT
Source organism: Mythimna separata (assembly GCA_030763345.1). Classification (NCBI taxonomy): domain Eukaryota; kingdom Metazoa; phylum Arthropoda; class Insecta; order Lepidoptera; family Noctuidae; genus Mythimna; species Mythimna separata. The sequence continues at coordinate 3,927,900 of CM061173.1, read as the reverse complement.
AGGGTGAAGTTATTTGACGATTTCCAATTATCTAGGAGAAACTGACTGACATATCAGCGCACAGCCGAACCTACTGGGACTAGGAGTTCGAAATGTTGGACGAGGTTTCTTTTTACGACGTAAGTCAAAAGTCAAAATCTTTTTATTTCACATACGCTTTCATGGGCACTTATAAAACGAGTATAAAGAGAGGATTTTTTCAAAATTCACCTATGAAGAAAATTGTGGGGCAAAAGTTTGCAAGGAGAAATTTACTAACGCGCGGGCGAAGCCGCTGGTAGAAGATAGTGTATATTATATTTTTTCCTACAAACATGTAAATTGCTACTAAGTCTAAAAATACACAATAACTAACAAACCAAGTACCTACAAAAGTACACACCCTTAAAAATATTGTTAAAGACACAATACATATATTCACCCGTAAGTAAAGAATATTGTTAAATACACAATAGATACTCAATGTTAAAAGCAGCTTGTTATCCAATTCTAAAAGTTGTCGAGTTATTCACGGTAAGGTCCAATAACGTAGGCAAATGATGTGAAAGTAATTGTATATTTATATACTTACTTTACATAAAAGACGGTAATGTTACTATGTATTGAACAACAATTTAAGTAAGTTTATGCTAAGGGCCTGGAATAAACTTTTCCCGTACTTAATTGGCAGTTTTCCGCGCGTTTATAGATACACACACAAGCGTAAATACGACACGAAAAAATTACTTTTTTTCGGGAGTTATAAAGTCAAATAACTCCTACCGCTCTGGACTGACTTCTTTACTGACTAAAACCAAGCCATGTTTCCTTCAGTTGCCCGTTGCGTTCTGGAGCAGCGGTAACTCTTTCAATTGGGCCCCATTGTGCTTTTATCCCCCATCGAGGCGAGGGCTTGCGGACCACGAGAAATGGGTAGCTTGCTGTCCAGTCGACCCGTAACCATCCAAACCGAGCCCAAATCGTCGACGGTGCAGTATCCCATGCGTGCTTCAAAGAACTGTCAGCAAAACCGTAGGGGCCCAGCAGGGCCAAAGACTACTGGAGTCATGGGTTGATGCAAAGCATACAAGAAATATGAATAGGTTTAAGTCAGTAAAAGTATGACACGCTCTCCCGCTCTAGCTTAAAGCGGGTGACGTCACTGGATGATAACCCTCTATAAAAAAGTTACTTGTAGATATAGGTACTACGCTACGCAAGCGACGCTAGAGACAAAAACTAGTCCATACAACGATTCTGCTCATCCATTACATATCGTTGACAATATCAAAGATCTCACGTACCCACAGCTGTATAGGCGTCTAAGATCAGATACTATATAACTAGGAGATCCTTATCAAGTAGACATTAGCATATTAGTCCGGAAATAGAAAGCATGAATCCTATAATGAATGCTAACTAAACGCCTACGTGGTTCTACATGATTATGTAGATTTTACCGATAAGTAAGTCATGTGCCTATTAAGAAATTTGATGCTGCACAAGTTTTGAGATAACATCTGAAGGGAACTGAGGCCCACCTAGAATAAGGATTGATGATATGCAAAACTCACAAGTTTTGGGGATAGCTCTAAATTAACGTAATTTAAACTATGAATTTAAATAAAGGGCCAATTGCAATTAAAAGAGATGTTTTCCACTGTTTATTAAAAATCTTATTCTACACTTAAAATCCGTATTGTATGTGATTTAGGTACACCATAATAATTATGTTTGACGATATTAGAAAATAATTATAAGTTTAGCTGAAATAAAATGCACTGACCCGTAAATAAAACGTTTTTCTTTCTTTCTTCTCCTTTCAAATAGCACATGAAATGACTGGTCACATCATGAAGTGACCAGTTTTTCACATCATTTTAAGATTTGACCACACACATACATGTTTATAGCTTTGCGCTGGACACCTGGCATTCGGTATAGGTTGACGCGGCAAAGAAAATACAGAGGCAGAAGACTTCAAGCTTAAAAAAATACGAACATCTTTAAAAACATCATCATCTTTGTCTTCAAGGCTAAAGTGAATAGGCTCTTAGTAAACTAGTGAGCTTCACCATCGACGATTGCATCATTGCTTACCATCAGGTGTGATCGCAGTCAAGCTCTAGTTTATAACAATTTAAAAAAAAATCGTTACAAAATCTACCCTTGAATCTGTTCCCCTACACAAAACCCGTTAATTTCCTCAGAGACTAAAATACAACTAGAAAATACGATTATAGGTATTAGGAAGCACTCACTATGCAGATTACACATTCGACCGAGCGGTAATCCAGAAAACTTATGAATTCAACGAGCGAGTTAACTCCGCTATGACTTAACTGCTGGTTAATAAAGACGTTAAGTTTAACTGTTATGCGTACAGCTTCTGTTTTTACCGTTAGAGGTTGCTGTGTTAATGAAAAGAGGATGAAATGTCGTTTTTATGGTGATTCTTTAATAGAATCTTGTGTTGGTAAACAACTGTTGTGTTAGTAGTGCCTACGTTCTTAGAGTTCCTTTGGAAAAACAACAGGTAAGAAAGAAAAGATATTTAGGTTGTAGTGACATCTATGGTGCCACATATAAACTAAATTACGAAATCCTGAACAGATCTAAATCATCTCTCAAACAGATCTGGGCAGTTGCCCGAGAGATGATATCTGATGAAACATGCGTCTAGTCGGTGGATCCTGCATTTCTTCCTCCATAGAAGTAACCTATTCACTCTTGCTTTAAAGACACTCCAGGTTGTAGCTATCAGGAAACATACACTCCGACAGGAATTCCATACAATAGCTGTACGCACACTGTCACAAAAATAACGTGTGAATTACAGTTTGAAATCCAAAGAAATGTGTATTAAAAGGCTGGAAGCGGAATTGAAGAAATATGGAAGCAAATGAAATATTGCGACACATTTAAAGGATTTTTATGTAAGAAAAGACTAACAACTTGGTTAGGGAAAAACGTTTCGCTTTTTCATTGCTTAGCGGAATTAAGATAAAAATAAAACTCATAATACAGGAGTAAGCGCTCGCTAGGGCCACGGGGAACTTTTGAAAAGTTTTTTTTTTATTGGGATGTAGGAAATCTTCTTATGCCTTTTTTCGCTCCATGGTGGAGCGAGATTAATAGCAAAATATCTTTACAACTTAAAGATACAATTCAATAAATCTAAACCTTTACTCCTCAAAATATTTTTTTAAAGATAAGAACTTCAAATAACATTTTTTCGCTCTAGGCGGAGTGAGAGCGCATGTCACAATTTCCTGGCTTAGACCCACTTATGTTCCTTCAACTGCCCTCTTATGTTCTAGAGCCCTGGTAACTCTTTCAAACAATACCACAGCAAAAGTTATGGTTATTTCTGACGTCATTTGAATCTTTGCTAAATTGGTGCAACCCGTATTTCGTTTTACCACAGATTTGACTACTAATGAGGCATTGGTTATCGTTAAATTTAATGAACGTAGCGTAGATACCGCTGAGGAGCTCGTGGCTAAATAATAACAGCCGCACAGGTCGATCTTCAAGGTTAAGCAACGCTTGCCTAGGTTGGTCTGTGGATGGGTGACCATCTTAACATAACGAGTTTCCTCCGTGCCTCGGAAAGCACGTTAAGCCGTTGGTCCCGGCTGTCATTTGGAGATCTTTGGCAGTCGTTACGGATAGTCAGAAGCCAGTAAAATCTGACTCCAGTCTTGCCATGAAGTACCGTGTTACCCCAATTAATGGGTTGTGGAGGTCTGGTAGGCAGCCGCTCCTCGTAAAATACTGGTATTCAGCTAAATCCGGCTTGACTGGAGGCCGACCCCAATATAGTTGGGAAAAGGCTAGGCAGATGATGATGATGAGCGTAGATACCGCTGCCTATGCGCTACCAATGTAATGCGTCAATTTCCATGCTATTATGTGCATACAATTAGGTTAAAAAGGAAAGAAAGAAAGAAAAACTTTTTCTTTTCGAGAATAGTTGGCAGTTTTTTGAGGATACCTATTTAGTGCCTTATAAAAAGGGGCGAAAATTCAGTGCTAGAATTATGATTGTAACTTAATTTTCTGATTGGAGTGTACATTATTCCAGTTACACATTGTATTTACACACTAAATCAATTATTCAGTACAGTAATTACCTACTTCCATTCATAAATCGAAGGACTGGAACAATTTGCCTGCAGTCTCCCTGTCTGATTCTAATTTGAGTGTTTCAGGCTAGAGTGAATAGGTTCTTAATAAACTAGTACGCCTCAACATCAACAATTGCATCACTGCTTACCACCAGGTGAGAATTGGGATTGCAGTCAAGTACTACTTTTTATTATTACAAAACAAAAATCCCTTTTGAAAAAAACTCACCAGTCATCATCCAAATTTTCCAACCTCGTATAATTCATCGTCACTTCACATTTGAACAGAACCAACACGATCTTATACATCAAGTTTCTGAAACACTAAACCGACCACTAAAAGAAACCCAACTAAGCCCTGCCACGAACATGGACATAATACAGTCCCTAACAAAAAAATATCGACTCCTGCGCATGGAAGCGAGACAACGGACACCGCACCTTTCCCTGTATTAAGGCGTATAGTCCAGCAGGTATAGCGGGCCGCTGGGACTCGCCGATGTGGCGGCACTGGATGCGACTACACACTGAGGGTGGTCGCGTCCAGAGCTTGGCATAAACTGGCGCTACTGTGCGGTGCCGCCTTGTGATTGTCTTTGTATTTACTAACAATAGTTTTATAAGGTTCTTTGTGTTACTAACAATTTTGGACTGTTGTCTGAATTAAAATCTTATTATTATTATGATAGGATAGAGCCCCATTGAACTTTACAACTTGGCCACTTTAAGTTCACGCTTGGCGTTGAGGAAATAATGTCCAAAAACAATATAACAACAACAGAGAACTAACCAAATTATCGACGCGCTTATCGATAACAAAGATGCTAACCATGCTCGCATTTCAGAGATGCGTCAAGTTAATGTGACCGGAATGTAAATGCATTTTCTTTGCGTAATATTTATTGATTTAATTAAATATGCTATTTACCGTTTTAAGAAGACTGGACGAGTATTTTTTTTGTGTAAACAAATTTCTAAAGGTTGTATGAGAGGAGGAGGAGAGAAAACAAGTGAAACAATATAAAGTAGTTAAAACATTTTTTTGGCTAAAATATTAGTCATAAGAAAAAAAAACATATGTTGCAAATGTTGTATATGAGTTTATAATAAACACATATTATTTTCAAACCTTTTAACCCAGCCGTTACCGAAGAAAAGGCTTCAGGAAGTCACTGTTTTATGGCACTGATCGGACGCTAGGCCCTTAAGGGTCAGCTCGCTGTGAAAAGTTCTTCTATCCCTCTCTAACTTGTAGAGACAGAAAGGGATGGAGGATAGGTCGTGTTCGAATTAAGTGTGGTTACTGGAGTCAATGATGACCTGGAGGGAAGCCGATATGGAGTTGATATACAAGTATGGCGGCATTAGATGGGGATAGGATCTGAGTAAGGATTCTGCTGTTAAAATGGATTCTTTAGCGGTAAATAACCTTGTTATCGAGAGCTCCTTGTCCTTTGGTTTATAGAAGTGTCGGTAGACGTGTGTTAGATTTTGGATGAGTTAGGTTTAGATGCTCAATTTTAAATGATTTTCAATACTAAAAGTTGCCAATTACTTAATTCAGGTCTCAAAATTATCAATTTTTTCTATATTTTTACTTCTCCTAAGCACTAAGTGGCGGTTTCCTATGTATAAAAACCGGTAAAAAAAACTCCACAAAAAACAATTTTTTTTCAAACCTATTGACCCAGCCGTTACCGAGTAGAAAGCTTCAGAAAGTCACTGATCGGGCGCTAGGGCCTTAAGGGTCAGCTCGCTGTGAAAAGTTCTTCTATCCCGTTCTAACTCGTAGTGACAGAAAGGGATGGAGGATAGGTCGTGTTCGAATTAAGTGTGGTTACTGGAGTCAATGATGACCTGGAGGGAAGCCGATATGGAGTTGATATACAAGTATGGCGGCGTTAGATGGGGATAGGATCTGAGTAAGGATTCTGCTGGTAAAATGGATCCTTTAGCGGTAAATAACCTTGTTATCGAGATCCTTGTCTTGTGGTTTATAGGAGTGTTGCTGCTTGTGTGTGAAATTTTAGTTGACTTTATGACGTGTTAGCCGGTCAATTAGTTAATTCAGGACTCAATTTTTATAATTTCTAGATATTTTTACATCTCATGAGCACACTTATTTGTTTGTAATGAACGTCAGAAGCTAGTGCATTATTCCACTTGGCAGGTTTCCAACTAGATGGATAAGAACAACTACAATATTATTTTTTTATTTTGTTATAATATTTTTATAAGACTACCTAAATAACAGGAGAAACTGACTGACATATCAACGAACAGCCGAAACTACTAAAACCAGGAGCGTGTAATTTTACACAAGGTTTTCTTTGATGACGCAGGCGAGCACTAAGGGAAAATATTCCGAAATTCACCCCCCTTTAGGGGATCAACTGGGGGTCGAATGTTTGTATAAATAAACCTACTTTTACGAAAACGAAGCCGCTGGCAGAAGCTAGTAATTCTATAAAACCAAGTCACATTGAACTCATAGTAGTAAAGATATTTTAACCGTAGCTTTGTAAGTTGCTTAACCTCCAACTTGTGGAGCTTACAAGCACACTACAAGCGAGTTCGGACACAGTTGGCTGCACATTGGCGCCTGCGCAACAGGTGGGCTGCGCAGGAGTGCCCCGGCGACAGCTGTGCGATTGTAACGAACTTTTGCATATGGGGGACGAAAGTGAAATGGGGAAATTTTGCAAAGCGTATGCTGAATTTTGAAGTTATTGGGGTCATTAAAACTAACCCTTTTTTTGAGGGGAAATGTAATGGTTGGGTCGTGAAATTATTAGAATTAGATAATGATGAGAGACCCATGTGTGCGTGCGAGTGAAATCGCGGGAGACAGTCAAACATCATCATCATCATCTCAGCCGAAAGACGCCTACTGCTTGTCATAGGCCTCCCCCAAGCGTCGCCACAACGACCGGTCCTGTGCTTCTCGCATCCATCGGATTCCCGCGATCTTCGCCAAGTCGTCGGTCCACCTTCACGGACAGTCAAACATAATTAATTAATTAATCAGTTTTGAACCAGTCTACTTATAAGCACAGTGCGTATCTCTAATAATTATAACACTTAGGACATACATTATTATTAATGTAAGATCAAAGGAAGTGAAACTTTGTTTTGAGTCAATCTTTAGCAATAATTCCGCGATGTAGATTTGTTTTTGTTTAATAATATGTAAAGTTAATTTAGACTAGCAATATTTGATATCAAAATTCTTTCAAGATTTAATATCGCAAGTGAAAGAAAGAAAGAAAATCGGTTTATTTGTGCGGAAAGACGCATACATGATAAGAATAATTTAAAAAAAAATATATAAAATAAAAAAGGGGTAAATATGCGTCAAAAACCGCGCAAAACGGCCGAACGCTCAGCCAAGTCAATATTTAAGTCAAGATCGTTAAGTTAATTAAGTGGCAACAGGAAGCGACGATTCGGGGCGTTACCTTTAGCGTCTCCAGATTATTTACTTGTCTGTTCACTAGAGACAATAACCGACTGAGGAGTACTGAGGACCCAGGTTGGCCGCTATAAAAACAATTTGCCCAAAATGGGCTTTTTCAACCCATCCTTGACACAGTCCTAGTGTGGAGCCGTTGCCCAAGACATGCGGAACCACTTGCTATGCTGCCCATCCTATACAACCACCTGCACTTTAGAAAGAAAGAAAACATATTTATTCTTTACAGGATGTATACAAGGCCAATAATACCAGAGCCATGTACAGGTTGCCAAACACTGAAAAAAGAAAATTGAGAGTACATAGAAAAGAAAAGAAGAAAAGGGAGAAAAAAATAAAATTGTAATTTAAGCTCTCTATTTCTATAATAACAAGGTAAATTAAATTATTTGACGAAGAGAATTTCTTTTTCAGATTAAATTCAATCTATTTCGCAATCACAGCTATCAACGAAGTCACAAATCTTAGATTTTAACGAACCGTTTAAATTCTCCATTTTAGTTTTAGTCCTAAAGAAATTAAATCTAGATTGGATCCATTTCAGTCTGGAGAGACTTCAAAGACGTTCTGTCAAAGTTTAAAATCAAAATTTAATTAGGGTCATATCAGTTAGAAAAACTTAAAGTGATTATTTTTAAAACTGTGGTCTGAGTTGATTTTATCTGTAGGTAGTTTGTTTAGGATCGTTTCAGATTAAACTACAATTGCGATTATAACAAAAGCTGTGAAGAGGTTGTGGTATGCTTAAGATTGTCTATGTTGCAGAATGATATCATTATCATTTCAGCCAAAAAACCTCCACTGCTGGACATAAGCCTCCCCAAGCGTCGCTCCAACGACCCGTCTTACGCGTCTCGCATACATCAGACTCCCGTGATCCTCACCAGGTAATCGGTCCACCTTGTGGGAGGCCTTCTATAGCGATAGGTACTTCTCCTTGTACGCGGCATAATTATCATCTGCCTAGCCTTTTCGCAACTATATTGGGGTCGGCTCCCAGTTAAGCCGGGTTTAGCTGAATACCAGTATTTTACGAAGAGCGGCTGCCTACCAGACCTCCACAATGATTGTCGATTCTATTTATGTTTATTTTTAAGTTTTATGCTTTAGGTTATATCTACTTGTTTTGTTTCAACACTGTGTGTTTATATGCTTGTTGCCAAATAAATAATTTTCTTTCTTTCTTTCTTTCTTTCACAACCCATTAACTGGGGTAACACGGTACTTCATGGCAAGACTGGAGTCAGATTTACTGGCTTCTGACTATCCGTAACGACGTGCCGTACGCGGCATAATTATGTCAAGGCATATTATCTAGCAACTCGGACTGAGCCCGAATATCCACCACGCGGACTCAGCCTGAATTGGTGGATAATATACGACTCATTTTTGAATTCGAACCAGGAACTTCTGGTTCCAATTTAAAAAACTATTTAGTGTTGGATAGCCCATTTATCCATGGTAGTTATACACCGGCTATACATATAACATCATAATATTTCGACCAAAAGTAGCGGAGTTACAACCAAACACGCGAGTAAAATCACGGGAGACAGCTTGTATCAGAAACCTCTTCAACGGTTAATCCGAACGGTCCCTGTTCACAAGAGATAAGTCAATTTTAAAACTCACCCATCCGAGGCTAAAGGCAAACTGTATTACGAACCGTCAGGAAAAATTCACCTACCAAACCTGTAGTACATAAAACGAAATTAAATTATACTCCGCTACGTTGTCGAGTTATTTAATATTCTCCACGTTACATAAAATTACTAGAAGATTATACAGCAATATTTAATATTAAACACTCTTGAGAAATTCAAAGGACGCTAAGCTTAGAAAATATTTCTGAATAAATATTTCCTACTTTCTTCGTCGATTCTATGTAATCGCCGAGGAAGACTATTAAGGGGCGCTTTGTATCTTATTGCGAGGGATTAGAGTCTATAATGGCGTGGCAAGATGACATAATGAAAACTTAATAGGGTTTGCCGAGTGTCATTTTTCCCACAAAATAGGAATTTCCCCTTATTGTCGGTTTTTATTGTAAAACAGCGATCAATATAATGTTGTTGGGGTGAGGGGTCGGCGGATAATGATATTAACACAGGTATGGACAAGCAGATTTAACAATGTTCGTTAAATGTCAACACTAGCTATTGCCAGCGGTTTCGCTCGCGTGATTGACGAAAATTATCCTAAGGGACCAACAAAGAAGAAAAAGCTAATAATAGTCTTTAATAAAAAATAACGAGAGCAAGATTCTGAATAACGATTTTGTAGTTGAATAATAAATAATGATGGATGAATGTATGTGTAATGTATTTTTATGTGGAAGTACCTAGATCGTTTGTTAATACAATTGAACCCGGTAGGTAGCGCTGCAAGCGGGTTCTTTTTTTTACGCAAAAAAGTTTTTGGGCAGGACAAAGTCTTTTGGAACCGCTAAACTAAATACCTAAGTTTCCAATAATTCTTTACTTATTTTTATGCTTCTAGGCAAATGTGCTCCATCATCGGCCACATCATCGCTTACCACCAGGTGAGATAATGGTCAAGCGTGAACATATCCATAATAGCAAAAAAAAAACATAATTAACACCACAACCACCGTAAACATAGCACCCCACGGCCGCGTCGGCGCCGCCGGAAGCCAGCTGGCGCAAGTTGTATATTCCGGTCAGTGCTGATAAGCGGTTGGTACTAGTTATGTAGGACATGATACACGCTGTTATCACGGTGGAGTATGTTATCGGGAGAGAGATCTTTTATTGTGTAGTAAGCTTGTATGGCTGGAGGGTGTGTATCATAGGTTCCCAACTGGGGAGGTAGCAGGTCTAAACGCAAATGGTGGGCGATATTTCTTTTTTAATAAACACGACCCTCCACCACAATCATGAGTAGCACGATTACAGAGAAATAATTATTTTTTAATTTATGATTATTTATTAATAGATAATAGATAGACAAATAGATAGAAATATAAAATTAGTATAAGTAAATATTATGTTTAACTTTAGCGTTAGGCGTTGGATTTTTTTTTTTCTTGTAAAGGGGGCATTAATTCATAAAAGGTTGGGTAACTGTGCAGTGTGCATATGAAAACTGTCGACGTAGAACCACATCGGTTAAACCCCAATTGAGGGTTAAGCTCGCCTGTGTACATCACCTGTCCTATATTTATGTACTGTTAAAATGAGTACAATAAAGTTAAGTCAGTCGTAATCATCATCTGCCCTGCCTTTTCCCAACTATATTGGGGTCGGCTTCCAGTCAAGCCGGATTTAGCTAAATACCAGTATTTTACGAGGAGCGGCTGCCTACCAGACATCCACAATCCATTAACTGGGGTAACACGGTACTTCATGGCAAGACTGGAGTCAGATTTCTGACTATCCGTTACAACTGCCAAAGACAGTAGGAATTTAATGGAAAACATTAGGCATTAGGCCTACATTACTTTGATTTTTTAGTTTAGGAGGGTGTTAATCAATTGTTTTTTTGCACAGTATTCATTTTTCTGCTATGCATTCAGTTAATTAGTAGAGTTACCTAATGTGCTGAAAAATTATACAGATATGCATTAAAAAATATCCCTTTATTTATTTAGGTCAGCGAATTCCACTCCACAGTTTTCTATTAGTGAAAGAATTTGCGCGCACATACATAATGAACTAAAATACGATTTTATCTCTTTAATAATATAATAAATTAATTTATACTCAAGTTTGAAACTTCCTTTGGTTTGAAAGTTACCCAAATGAAACTAAGTAAGTACCAAGTTTAATTGATTACATTGACATTCTGAGTTCTATAAACAATGTTAAATTGTTACAAAAGTATTTAGGCTATATCATCACGCCATTAAAATACCTAAGCTTGAAGTTTTAGTAACTAAGTCAAGTTATTTGGGCGAAGTTTGTTGGTAGGTTTTGGGAAAAAAACTAAGTACCCAATGGAACAATGACTCAAAATTGCTAGCAACGTACCTAACTACAGTAATATTATAAAGGCGAATGTTTGAACATATGAGGAGCTCGTGGATGAGGAGCTCGTGGCTAGATCATAACAGCCGCATAGGTCGATCTTCAAGGTTAAGCAACGCTTGCCTAGGTAGGTCTGTGGATAGGTGACTATCTTAACATAACGAGTTTCCTCCGTGCCTCGGAAAGCACGTTAAGCCGTAGGTCCCGGTTGTCATTTGTAGACCTTTTGCAGTCGTTACGGATAGTCAGAAGCCAGTAAATCTGACTCCAGTCTTGCCATGAAGTACCGTGTTACCCCATTTAATGGGTTGTGGAGGTCTGGTAGGCAGCCGCACTTCGTAAAATACTGGTATTCAGCTAAATCCGCCTTGACTGGAAGCCGACCCCAATATACTTAGTTGGGAAAAGGCTAGGCAGATGATGATGAATGTTTGAACATATGTATAGTGCCGCCGGCACACACACACACACAGTAAGGCTTTTAGGTTGCGTATGTAAGTTCGCCTTCCTAGCTATGGGTTTATGTAGGCACCTACTATCATGCCCTAAAAACGTACGACGGGGTCACGGCAGACCAAGAAGATGGCGGGACGAGATTTCTTCCTAAGGAATTGGCAAGAAGTAGCTCAGAGTCGTGAACAATCGAAGGAATGGCGGGAGGCCTTTGCCCAGGCCGTGGGACAGTTCAGGCTAGATATAGAAAATAATGTAGTAATAACGGTTCTATATACAAAAATAAATATCCTTAGGGGTCAAAGAACACCACACCACGTTGAATGGCAATGCTAATTCTTTGGGCACAAAACGAGACAGCCCTCTGACCATTAAAATTGTTAATCAATCAGTTCAATATCCCCGAAAAGAAGACGTGAAGTTGGACTCCAAACAGTTTAAAATATTTACTAAGTTTCACCTCTTCATCAGTTTTTCTTTTGGCAGTTCCTACAAAACTCGTCTGCTACAATATTTAACCAACAAAACTTCGAACTTTCGATCAAACCGTGGGAGTTTCCGATCACCAATTAGTGTCTTATTGAGCCTGAAGTTTGTTTATTGTTCCGAACTTTGTTAGGCCCCAGAACTGGCGATTTTGTGTAACGTTTAAAACATCAATAAGTAAGTTGTTTTGCTATAATTTTGATCGGAAAACAGATGTTTCGTTGATCGACACGATGAAAAGTTTGTTAAATCATCATTTTCCTGCCCTTGTACCGTTTTATTTGAGGTCGGCGCAGCACGTTTTTAAACTATTTATTTATTATACACACAAAGAAAAGAAAACTAAAACTAAGCACATATCGTCTGTTTTTTATACCCTGAGACTAAATTGACACAGGTAATCAAACTTACTATGGGAATGATGTGAGTTTTTTTGTATTGTAATGTCATTTTAGGTTCAGGGTATAAAAAAGAGACGATAGGTACATACAAAGGGCATCCTTATCGCATTCCGCGATTTCTTCCAAGCAACCTGCAACGGACCCGACACGACCGACGAAGCCCTTTTCTTCCATATCACTTCTCACACAATCCATTCATCTTTTATTGATGAAAAGTTGGTGCTGGTAAAATAATATTAATTTCCGTCCGATTATAATTTGGGTATCTTCAAGACTAGAGTGAATAAGCTCTTAATAAACTAGTGCGCCAAACCATCAACGATAGCACCACTGCTTTCCATCAGGTGTGATTGCAGTCAAGCACTAGTTTATGTTACATAAATAAATAAATAAATTGTATTGTTAAAGATACAAATGTAACAATAGTAGTTAGTAGTAGTATAACTTAACCTGAAACAACTAATGAACCGTTGAACCGTTTCGGACAACCCGACGTACGGTAATTGTTCAGCCTTACATTGTTAACACCTCTACCGTCCGGACTAAGCGTTTCGTCTCGGCGTTTATACAGCGATCATCAAAGGACTGTAACAATTTGCCTGCGGCGGTCTTTCCGTTCGATTATAATTTAAATGTCTTCAAGGAGTGAATAGGTTCTTAATAGACTAGTGTGTGATGGTGAACATCAACGATTGCATCAGTGCTTATCGCAGTCAAACACTACATTCTCTCTCTTTACTTAACCTTATCCCATTCATTTGTCGGCTCTCCTCATCATTCCTCGCCAAACGTCTCAAATCAGGCGAATCAAGTCATCTACTTGGGCTTTCTTTAGGTAATCGCTAATCACAGACATTCAAGTTAGAAGGGATCTCTGACACGCCCTCCCGCTCCGCCCAAGAACGGGAGAAATCATTCTGATGATTACTTACTTGAAAAAAAAGTAAGAAGGCGCCTACCACGCTTTTTTTGGACCAGTACTCATTTGTAGGACTTGCCTAGTCATAATCATGATCTTCAGAATGTGTTCCTAAAACATTTTGTGCGTACAAAGGTGGAATGTACACCATGGAATGTCCACTATTCTCAAAACAAACCATTTTTATAGCTTTCACATTACCCATTTGTTACCATACCATTTTCACGAAGAAACTCGCTTTAACATTACTATTAATAACACAAAATCTATTACGAGCCCCAACAATATCCCTTCCAATGTATTGTTCTTGCAATATCATCACAAACCTAATACATCAAGTAAATCTAATTAGAGCCATCTCAAAGATCGCCGAGATATCTTTTATTCAGCCATTAATACAATAAAATACGAGTTATGATTCTTCAGAAGATAAATCTTTCCATCTGAAGTAATATTATGAATTATAGAATAACGGTTTTGTGTGTTTGTACGTATTTTTGTAGAAGTTACCAACAAAATCTCTGGAAATACTAAACCGATCTGACACTCTCTCTCTCGCTCTGCCCAGATCTAGAAGAGTATTTTGGAAACGGTACAGTCTTACGATTTTAGGGCACCAATTTAGTGTTTTACGGGCCCACTGCTCGATCGTCATTTTTTTACGATGGGAAATCAGCCAAAGACTTTTTTCGCTCTAGGGCGGAGCGAGAGAACGTGTCAGACTTTTACTGACTAAAAAACATGACAGAAATCTCTATGAGGCACGCGTGGAACACCGGCCGGACAGCGAGTTACCCATTGCTCGTCGTCCTCGACGTCAGATCAGGAGCCACACTCACGGCAGGATGCGTTTGATATTTCTATATAATATGTAGTATATGTATACTTAATCGCACCTAACTCTACTAAAAAGACAAGAAAAAGGAACACCAAAATAAATACGCAGTTCCTAGAAAATACACGATTCTCGCCGACAGAACCACGGGGAAAAGCAAGTTTACACAATCAAATACGAGTTCGGATGTTGTGTGGATTAAATCTGTCCATTTCGTAATATTAGGAAGTTGCTTACATGTGTGGAAAAACGCGCGAAGCTGACTATTTACTTGTCAAGGAAATGGCGGTAGGTAATGTAATGAAAATTGTTTGTATGGTTATTTATAGTGTGGGTGTAAAATGTAGCCTTACGCTGCCGGCCCACGACCGACAATCGGAGAACGATTTTTTGTAGATGAAAAATAGAGCACTCTGATAGCAATAGTGCAACGCACACGGCCGACAAAAAGTCGATCAGAATATACTATAGGATTGTAATAAGTTGGTATATATATTATCGGGATGATACACAAAAAGTCTGTCGTGGGCGGGCAGCGTTAATCGAAAGCTAGATACTTCAGGATAAAAAAAAAGGAAAGATGTCACGTGACCCTGGAACGCTAAGGGGTGAACACGGTAAAAGTCTGATACTCTTTCTCGCTCTATTTAGAGTGGAATTTAAAGAAATATTTGTGATTTCCCACTGAAAAAATAGGCTAGTAGTGATAGAAAAATAAACGTTACCGCAAAATTCTAAATACCGTTAGATTATAATCTATCTTACGAGATTGTAAACTGTCATAAGACTGTGAATTGTAATATACTGCATACAAATTAATGTATTGTTTTTCGTTAGATTATACTCCTGATAGGTACTCCTTGGATAGAGCGATGGTCAGAATTTTTGCCATTTGTCTACCTATTGAATACACCCAAATTATAATCAAATGGGAAGACCGCAGCTGGCAAATTGTACCAGTCCTTCGATGAACGCGGTGTAAACCTCATCCATGAGACGCAGGTGCCTTTACCTCCACACCATAACAGACATACAAACATTGCAAGTTAAATAAAAGCACAAGGCACAACGCATGTATTTTTTAAGACAATTATGCAATTAATTATCATTTTATTTGTCTCAGTTTCGTTCCAAGTTATATTCTAGGGTCTTCCTCAAATGTCAAAACGGGTCTCTTATTTTTTGTCACACAAACATTGGAAGTTAAGTAAATAAAAGCTATACAGGTAATGTCAAAATTACTGTAGGAATGATGCCAGTTCTTTTGTGTTGTAATGTCATTTTAGTCTCAGGGTATAAAAAACAGACGGTAGTACAAAGTGTACCACCCGACGTGACTCGGCTGCGTAGGATTCAAGGCGCACACTGTCCAGATGCCAGATGTTCGCTTTCTCTGCATTACGTATGCTGCAGGGATACACCACTTGTCTCCGGTAACGACGCACACGTTTACTTGCTTTTGCAAATACCATGCCTTGGGAATTTCAGTGAGGAGAATGATGTCATTGTTTTTTTATATTACTGGTGAAGAAATAAATGGTTTTATAGTCGTTTTTATTACGGAATTGAGGTGAATTGAATATTTCAGTGAAGAAGCGAAATTAAAATTTGCAGATCAGTGTCGGATAGTACCCCTTTGGATTGGAATTAGGGCAAAGAAGGAACAGGAGTGGGTTTTAGTTCGTAAGTAGAAGTCTGACATGAAGAGCGGGAGAAGCCATTTGATGGTCTCTCCCACCTTAAAAAAAAAGGATTAGAGGTTTTTTTTTAAGTGGGAATAGATTTAATAAGTATGTATCTTCTCCCGAGAACGGCTTCGAGCTCTGAGCAGAGCGAGACGACGTTTCCCAACTTTTGCTTATTAAAACAACACCTATGTTTTTTCAGTTACTCTTCGTGTTCTTATGATGAACTGATAATGATGATGAATTATGTACGTTGTTATACAAGTCACTACTACAAATATATTTATTTAAACTTATTTAAATTTCGCAACCGTGGAAGATTTATCTTCAAGCTTCAATCCTAAAGGAAAAATAATGTACTTACAGGTGGAATACATACTATATAACTGTTTGAACAGCATTTGACAAGCTGTCTCAACTAGTAAGGTAACTAAGTCATCAAGAAGATGGATGAGCGAGGAACACTCACCTGCGTACCTTGCGTCATTCCTCTCCCCTCAAGTACTCAACAAAAAAAGAGGTAAAAAAATAAAATATTAAAAATGATATTCCACAACTTTCACACAACGCTATCTAGTCCTAAACTAAGTAGAGCTTGTGCTATGAGTACTGGATAACTGATAAACATACTTTTATAATTCTAAATACTGTAATAATTTCTAAATGTGTAATTTATTTATAACTAGCTTTTACCCGCGGCTTCGCTCCCGTCAAATGACTACCCTACCTATCCTACGCTACCCTACCCTACCTTCCCTACCTACCCTACACTATACCCTACACTACCCTGCACTACCCTACTTTACCTAACTTTTGTTTTTTTTTTTTTAAATTTTGCTCACCGTAAAAACCATCTTTGAACTTCAACGAAAATTTAAAAAAAAGAATTGGCCAAATTGGTCCAGGCCTTATTGAGTTATGCGCTTACCAACACAGATTGCGATTCATTTTTATATTATAGATACGTAATGTATTTGTACCCAGACAAAAAACAAAATAATCGTGCTCATCACACAAACATTTGTCTTGGATGGGAATCGAACCCTAAAGGCCAGTCAAATTATTAACTAGATATGAAAAAAGTGGTGTGGAACTCTTCGCAAGCATTTCTGTCCACTACAGCAGTCAAGTCCACTAACCACTAGACCAACAGGCCAGTCAAATAATGCTAAGTGAAGTATTTATGTTAAAAGGCCAAAAAATACGAAAATACTAAAAGTAAGAAGCTCACATCAACAAACAAGTTATACCAATTTATTACGTAATCTGATTGATGAATAGCCTCTCCAAAATATTTGTTACTTTTCGATGAGAAATCTCTACATTCTATCGCCAACATTTACACACGAAATCGCACGAAAAAGCAAAAAAATAAATCATGGAAACAATTGTGTTATTTCTCGCGCAATATCTCAAAAGCCTAGGGTCCAGTGTTATGAAAACATACAGGTAGGTGTCATTTGTCAATGTCTCTCTGCTTATTATTCATTCTCGTCCAACAGGTGATATGGCTTACAGGGGCTTATATACCTATACAGGGTTATTTGTAAAACACTGGCTACCTGTCAGGACTATGTTACTGCCATTATAAACTACAAGTAGTGTTCTATGAGTTTTTACAAAACATACTACATTTACCAAAAACAATCCTTCAAGATTTCGTTGTTTAGTCTAACACATTTCAATTCTGTATTTTGGTGTACCTACCTACGCCTCCTGCGCATTGTTCTCACCGTCCAATCCCCCTATTATTGTACTATCGCTTGCTTCGCATAGACTTTTAACCTATCACATACCCACAAAACGAGACACAATAGTACCTAAAACAATAACAGCGCGGTCTCATAGGACCGGTCGGGGATTCATGAATTAAACCTTTAAGCGCTGGCCACACAGAAAAGACGTAAGACGCAGACAGGGCGCGGGCAGGCGCAAATGTACCAGCGTTGCGCCCGCGCCCTGTCTGTTCTGTATGTTTTGGGTCGCGACGCTTCTATACATTTTGTATGAAAGAGATGCGGAAGAGACAAATGCCCGCGCCCCGTCTGCGTCTTACGTCCTTTCTGTGTGGCCAGCACCTTAGAACGTTCAATTAAAATATTTTTATCTTTGTATGAAAATATGAAGAAAAAAAACTATGATAATTTTTTTAAGTCACAGAAGTAAAGTTGTTTATAATGACGCTAGTAACATAGTCCAGAGAGGTTGCCACTGTTGCCAGTGTTTAACAGTTAACCCTGATACCTCCTTTTCTACCCTAAAAGTCATAAAACAAAAGTTATTGTTTATAATGCCAATATCACAGTCCTGCAAGGTGGTTAGTGTTTTATAAATAACCCTGTATACTGAAGCCGTCTGTCGCCGGAGACCGGGCCGGTGGCGGCAGCGGCACGATTGCCTCTCGTCAGGTTACCGCGATTACCGGCTAAAGGGTCACGGGCATGACCTCGAAAACGGTTCTTCGCGGCCACTATTATTAGTTTAAATTGTTTCTTTTTCTCTCGGTTTGGATACCGCGGCTTATGGCACAGGAATTGTGCTTTTTTGTGTATAAAATTTACATGTTTCTAAACGCACCTACGATACAGGTGTTTTTTTAGGTGGGTAATCTTCCAATGACTTCGTCCGCTCTAGAGCAGACCGGGAGGGCGTGGCAGACTTTTACCGAATAAAATGTTCCCGCTTTGCCTTAGTTCTAAGGCCCCGGGTTCTTTCGCTAAAAATCCACGCTAGGCTTCAACTTAGTGCGAGGTACAGCCTATATTTTTTAAATTAAAAGTTATATAAAATACCTACACCCTAAAACCTTCAAAACCTAATACATTATTCTATTACACTCTCTAGATTCGCATAGATATCAACCGCACACATCAGGCGTGTCACCGCACCATTACAGACATTACAGATGTGGTACCGGAACAAATGTCGTGCCATTACGTCCCACAAACATTTGTCCTGAATCGTCCCGAACGTCTCGATTCGTCCCAAATGTCCTGATGGAGAAATCACGTATCGTTAGGTGCTGCTGAACGTTTTGAGATGTACTTCTGATGAGGACCAATAAAGGTAGATGGGGTTTCTTCGTATTTTATACTATTATGCTAGTACTTTCTATCATATATATTTTTATTTAACGTAAACTTATATTTAACCGGATATCACCTGATGGGAAGAAAAGATGCAATCATTGATGGTGAGGTACATTAGTTTATTAAAAAACTAGCTGTCCCTTGCGGTTTCACCCGCATTTTTCGTTACTTCTCCGCTCCCGTGGGCCTTAGCGTGATAGTATAGTAGCCTATAGCATTCCTCGATAAATGGGCTATCTAACACTGAAAGAATTTTTCAAATCGGACCAGTAGTTCCAGAGATTACCCCCTACATACAAACTTACAAATTTTACCTCTTTATAATATTAAGTATAGACAAAATTAATTATTATACTTTTTACTATCTCTATCTTGTCCCTCTTTCGTTTCTCTGCTCTCTCTATTCCTTTTTTTTCTCGTATTTACTACTCGATATTGAAACTGTTTTAAAAGACTTACTACGAAAAAGAAATCTTTTCAGAAAACAGCATCAAAACTGGTATTTAAAATATAAAGCTTTTGGTGGGAACATCTCACGATCCCCTTTATACGCACGTACCCAATGGGAATGACGTCACATTTCAGTTCGTGTTTTTTGGTAACTTATAATTTCTCGTTTGTGCATCCTTTTTGTTACTTAAAAATATCCCATTCTACCAGATTTAAAGGTTCTTTCCATTTATCCTCAAACAGATTCCCAGGTGCCCCCCATAATCTGAAAATATCACATAAAATCACAGCTGACATCTGTGCCCTTCAGTACATGACACCCAACCCTGACCTAGTCCGCAGCATTCAAGTCAACTAAGATAAATCTCTATCAACACAATGGCGGGTTTTCAAACATTCCTACCAAGGTTTTTAATGAATGAGACGCATCTTCAAAATAAAACGCCCCTTGAGTGATGAATAGGTTCAGTTTTTTTTTTTCTTTGGTCTTGGTCATTCATCATGGAAACAGTGTCTAGTTTCTTTTTGTGTGTTTTAAAAGTAGTCTTAATGAGAATTTTGAGGGTTTTGTCTATGTGTTGTAAATGTAAGTATTTAGTTTGTGTGACTTTAGTTTTTTTTAAGGTACCTCTGAATGTTTCTAAAATATTGTAATGGGACAAACCCAATGATCGCGAATAAAAATAGGTACCGGTAACTAAAAAAATAGTTCCCTAAAATTAATCTAGTAAATTGGACATTCATTATGGTTATTTTTATCTACTGATCAACCGATTTTTTTCGTAAGAAATCACGTTATGAACTTACGAGTACAAATACTAGTTTCTTATACAGGGTTTTTCCGATTAACAAAAACAGCCTAAATAAAAAGTACAGTTAGAAAAAATTAAGGCTATTTCATTATTCAAATTAAAACGAGAACAAAATACAAAAAAAAGCATTAATTTTAGCTAACCCTTATAAATAACGCGAAATACGAAAACGGGCTGAATTCATTATAATAAGATTGAAATCGTAACCGTTACGAAAGTCTTTGTGCAAAGAAACAATGTAACACTTGGGACAGAAGGTCTATGAAAATACCCGACGATAATATGTCACAGATTCTCATCATCATCATCTCGACGTCCACTGCTGGACATAGGCCTCCCCCAAGCGTCGCTACAACGACCGGTCCTATGCGTCTCGCAGTTTTTAAAATAATTATAATGGTTACTTTTTTGGTGTACAATAAAGATTATTTTATTCTATTCTAAACTAGTAATTTTACCGGTTCTTCTTTCTCCTTTCTTTTCTTTGTTCTTTCAGAATTCAGGGTCTTCCCAACCCGTCTATCGTCAACTTGAGCATGATTTAAAAGCTAGTTATTTCATGACTTCTGAAAGGGAAACCAGTGGTCCTAAAACGCAAGGGCAACTAGGAAAATAGGTGAGGTTTTAGTCAGTAAAAGTCTGACATTCCCACACTTTTCACCCAGAGCGGCTGACTTCATTTGATGATTTCCAACAAAAAACAAAGGCTATGGAACTAAAATAAAGTACAGAGAGACCACAAAACATCGCTGGTTTCAAGTCTTGATAAGACTAGACCTGCTAACTCTTCCTTATCGTCGTTATAACAACGAAGTCAGGTGTTAACCCCCAAAGATTTATACCCAAGGTCACATGAAGGACGCACGTGTATGAATTTGTACGAAAGGTATGAATGTGTAGGTTCTGAAGTTATGCATATGTACTTGGGTATTAATATCATATGCAGTACACGCGTATACTGAATGTCGAATGCTATTACAAAACGGAAAGGGAGTGACAATTATTGGGGCATTATTATTCAACTAAATGTTTCTAAGGCAATAAAAGAAGATATAAGAAAAGAAAATCCAAATATTATTTTAATTGCGAAAATGACAAATTCAGTTTAAACTCAAAGGATTAATTTGAATTAAACCATTAGCAGGTACTTTTGAATTGTCAAGATCGGCCAGACACAAGGTACAAACAAGATGAAGCTGTTTGCATTCGAAAACGTAGATCTCTACGGAGAAGAACGTATAACAAATTCTGGTCCACTCTATTAAATCAATTATTAGATGAAATTACACATACGAATTTGTGAGAGCGACATTACATTCGTACTTTGCTATGCTTAAAGCATTTAATGAATAAATAATAATATACTCCGAAAAATCAGCAATAGTCCGATGGTTAGGTACCTCCATAAACATGACAAGAAATTAGAGATCTTTTATAGTTCGTGTGAACAACGGTTGTCTACAAGGTATAGTCATAAATCATTCTTACTCTCCTATTTTTTTCCCAGACATTCAAGGTTGCCAACAAGAAAGATGTGAAAAACACTAGTTGCACAGTATTTTTCTAAGCAGGCTACTTTATTAAGGCACGGTAAGCTGTGCCATTTATTGCGTAACTTATAACCACCAGCTTAGCCGGCGCAATCTCAGTTAGAAAAACTCATTAGGAAACAAGGAACCGAGCTGTAGATATTTCTATACTTACGAGTATACTAATATAATAAAGCTGAAGACTTTGTTTCTTTGAACGCGCTAACCTCAGAAACTACTAGTTCGAATTGGAAAATTCTTTTAGTGTAGACTATACACGCCAAGGATGTTATGAACATGAATTGTCGGATCTGGAAATACGGAAGCCATAATATGAAACCATTTCGGATACATTTATAAAACTATTTCGGATTATCCGTAGAGTTTCAGATAGTTTCGGTTACGGATATCAAAGAAGAAGAATCCAAACATTTGAGCTCGCTCGCTCCTTTATTATTATTTTTCAATTGATTTTATAACTGGTAGATATCACAGAACCTTGTTAAGAAACAGTAGATCACGGATCAAATTTGGCCTCATCTGGCCTGCAGCTATACTCGTATAACGTCACGCTACCAACCACGGGAGCGGAGCAGTAACCTAATATGTACTTAGGTAAAACCGCAGGTAACAGCTATACAGACTGCACAAAATCATTGACCCAATTAGCAAAACTCATAAACATCTGCGGTCAAATAGCAAAAACAAAATAATTAAGGAACAAATTATTCCGAAAAGAAAAACTGCGAAAGAGATCACGCTAACTTTTCCCGTACGTGCTCGTAATTCGTAATGGATAAAGAAATAAAGAAAGTGTGTATGAGGAAAAGAAGAGGCGATGATACGGTGTTAGATAAACTTTCCGGGTGTCACGAAATAAGAGCAATATTTCCTCACGACTGAAAGAAACGATTCAGTAAATCAAAACCAGCTTATTGTTCAAACAGCAAACTTTGGCGTTCCGCTTTTGAAACTTTTAGAAATGTTTCTGAGGCACATACATACCAGTGTCTTTTATTCTTTTTATCTTTTTGTTAAAATATTATTAATAATTTATTTTAATATTATTTATTATTAAAAATATTATTAATTTTTAAATTTATTTTGCCCGAATTGCTAATTTGTTAATGATTGTAGAATTGTGGATCCATAAAACTGAATAAATTCAGCATTTGTACCGAATGTTTCGGTCGAATACTTCAAAATTCTGCCGAACACGCCGAATACCGAATATAAAACGAATATTCGGCGCATCACTTTTTATAATACGTCTGCTGATCCCATGAAGAAGCGACGCAACAGCACCCGATCGGTGTCGTAACGCGAACACGACTAATAACAATGTGACAGCCGCATGCCACTGTTTGTCGGCCGTGCGCAGGCGCGGCGTGTGCGTTGCTGCCAAAGAAGGAACAAGATCGGGTTTTAGTCAGTAGAAATTTGACATTGTTTGACCTCCCAGAGTGGGAAAAACGATTTTGATGAAAAAACTTAAAAAAAGTCTATCAAAATTGTAATAAAAATAATAACATCAAAATTCTACTAAATACGCCGAATACCGAATTTTTTTTAAAGCCTAGTTTGTGTCCCACTGCTGGGCAAAGGCCTTCCATATAAAACGAATATTCGGCGCATCACTTTTTATAATACGCCTGCTGATCCCATAAAGAAGCGACGCAACAGCAACCGATCGGTGTCGTAACACGAACACAACTAATAACAATGTGACAGCCGCATGCCACTGTTTGTCGGGCGTGCGCAGGCGCCGGTGTGCGTTGCAGCCAAAGAACGAACAGGTGTTTTCGTCAGTAGAAGTCTGACATCACTGACCACTCCGCCCAGAACGGGAGAAGTAATTTTGATGATCCCCCTTAAAAAGTCTATCAAAATTGTAATAAAAATAATAACATCAAAATTCTACTGAATACGCCGAATACCGAATACAAAACGAATATTCGGCGCATCGCTTTTTATAATACGTCTGCTGATCCCATAAAGAAGCGACGCAACAGCGAGCGATCGGTGTCGTAACACGAACACAACTAATAACAATGTGACAGCCGCATGCCACTGTTTGTCGGCCGTGCGCAGGCGCCGGTGAGCGTTGCGTCATGTGAGTTGTGGTGTCCATGCGATTGTAAGTTGCAGGAGACGGCCTTAAAATAAAATTGAACTGGTTAGTATGTTGAAGTAAAAAATACAGTGTAAACTCTATATAACGATACTGAAGGGACTGTGCATTTTATGGCGTTATTTAGAGGTGTCGTTAAATAGAGACAAACAAAAACAGAATAAGAAAAGTAAAAGTTTATTTCAGACTAGTTCTCTCCCGTTGCTATTGCGTGTATCAGTAAAAAAAATATTACTAGCCATGTTTACAGTCGGTAAGTTTGTGAGCAACAGAGAATAATGATAACGTATAGATAATCTTGATAATCTAAACAGTCAACACGTGCAAACAATCCCAATTTGTAAACAAAGGAACGAATTTCGATATGCTGACAGTCAGTTTATTGCTGACTAGGATAACAAAGCCACAAACGAACGTACACAGCTATACAGTTTATATCAATTTTAGCAACTTAAAAGGTACTTTTTATTACTCAATTGTCGTAATTGAGAGTGGGTGTGATGCTATGTGGAGTGTATCAATGTATGGTAGACAAGCTAAACCAACCAAAGTCAATTAATTTCGACGCTTTAGAGGGTTTATCGTTAAATCGAGTGATGTTACATAGAGTTTACACTGTATATTCAAAAACCGTAAGAATTAAAGTTATGTTATTAAAAAAATAAAGTAACTGGTACGTTATTTTTTAAACCAAATCGTAATCACACAAACTTAAGTGGCAGTGACACTGCTCGAAAAACAGATGGTCAATTAGTAAGGTTCTGTAGTGGCGACTGCGGGCAGAAATACGCAGCGTTAGAAGGCCTCCCAAAAGGTAGACCTGTGACCTGTTGAGGGTCGCGGGAGTCCGATAGACTTGAGAAGCATTGATTCGTTGTTGCGACACTTGGTGGAGGCCGGAGGCCTATATCGAACAGTGGACGTCTTTAGACCGAAATGATGATGAAATTTTAATCAAGTTAGTTGTTGAAAGAGTTACCGACGCGACGCCCTGGAATGCAAAGGGTAACTTAAGAAACACAGGTGAGTTTTGATCAGCAAAAGTCTGACACTCTTTCGCTCCAACCAGAACAGAGTAGTTTGTTGATTTCCCAACTCAAAAATAAAAAATCTTAAATAATATAATTTATGAACTACTTACAACTAATCTATTTACGGATTAGGTTAATAACGACATACCTACCCACGAAAGGACGAACATTAGTGTCAGTTATGTAAATAAATTGTTATTTCGTTACGGTAGATAAGTATTTTTAAAATAACCTTGCTCGTTAATGTGTGTACTTCTTAAAGTGCTTCGGGGAGTACACAAAAGCATCGTATTTTTCTATTCATAGCGTGTTATTCTTTACGTATAAAAAGCAACAACGTAAAAAACACATTAGCTTCCATCTGTTTACTTCATTTGTTTCGGAATGTACCTACATAAATGCGTTTTTCATTGTATCTTTATTACATTTTGTTGTTTTGCTGCGTGTTTTCCTTATATTTATTTTTTTAAGTGTTAAGTTTAAATACTTAACTTTTGTCTTTAAGTTAATACAGTCTACAGTTAATACTGGTTAATACATAGCCAATCGTAGTAGTTATGACATAAGTACCTACTTACATACCTATTAGGATAGACGATATTTTCTTTGGTAAGCCGATATTTCCTGCACGCTATTGCTGTTATGGTGGGATAAAAAAAAGAAAAAAAAGACAAAATGTTGTTTGTTATGAATATATAGGCTACCTACTTCTAGATAAGCTTGCTCCATTGTCTACCATATACGTGACATAGGACTCAAACGCAAGCAAAAAAAAACATAAAAATACTCTACACAAGACAGTACCCGGACTGTCCGGACAGTCACAAACTCGTGGTTCCATGCGCAGTGCGTTAGCCGGTAGCACTCACGCGCATGTCAATACGCTCAGCGAAAGTGATTATCATTGTATTACAACCGCGCTTGCGCAATACAAGTTAATAACTTTTCTTGCCTTTATTGGAATTGTGGTGCGGTATCGCAGGTGGAACTTGGATTTACATGGCAAAGGAGGATGTGGGAGGTCTGCCAACATACTGCTATGCGGTTTGGCAGAAGTATATAACTGTCTAAAACACAAATAAAGCATTTTTTTTTCGTGTCCTGCAGTGGGTGAACTCAGACTGGGAAAGATGACAGAAGGTTTGAAAGTTAGTTACTTTTGTAAGACGAAATTGTGACACGAAATAGGTTTATTTTTTATATAGGTTTAGTTACATTTGTAAGACGAAATTGTGAGATGAAAAAGGTTTTTTCTACATATTTTTGTTTCATTTTGTAGCCAGGGCAAGGGCAGTGACTGACTGGGTCAAAATGGTGACGTAGCCAGGTCATATCGTCAATAAATGTTAGTTACCGACAGAGAACAGGTGAGATACACACAATCTGCTTAGTTTGGACTGGATGATCATTTGGAATATTTTTATTACTAGAAGTATTATTACCGATTTAAAATGTTTAATTCAGCTAATTTTGTACAAATTGTTACAAACTCTTCTCGCAACTTCCTACATTCTAACATGATGAAAATATCGTAACAATTCCGTCAGATTATCCCTTTTATATCCCGATTAAAATTAAAGCTAAACATTTTTCCGTAAAAAGGCAAAGGAACGGAATAAAACATCGTGAAATGGTAATTCTGTCGCGCGGGTTAGCCCATGCAAATGGCGGTTTTATGAATAAAACATAGTATAAAACCTATAAAAATAATCCTAGAAATATTTTTTGTAATAGGAAGTTTGAAATAATACTAAGAGTTAGACAGGTAAGTAAGAAAGGGGTTCAATTAGGGGCTTAGTTAATTTAACTGACAATGTCCAACGCGGAATTGCGGAACCAACATGGCCGCTGGAAAATCAATCTGCGGCCAAATGGGGTTTCTTCGATATAATTCAATAGGTATTTGTCCCATAATAAAACAGATAAATTGTCACATTTTTGCAAATGGAGCTGTTGACAATGTATAAAAGAAATGTACAAAATAATTAATATTTTATAAGCAGATAGATACACATAATTAAACAGTTATACATCAATGGTCACATCAGAAAAAAAAATCAATTAATCTTACAAAATAATGTCAATAAATGTAGTATGTACCCACTTATTAACGGTGTCGATGGCAAAAATAGCAAGTTTTCTTAATTAAAACCCATGCTTGGCCCAGTATTCCGCACCGGGAATACCGTCCGCTGACGCTTTCATTAGATCCATACGTGACCAGGTAACATGGAATGTGGTGGAAGGTGCCCTCCAAATACTTCAAGTACGTATTTATACCACAGGAATAAGGTTTGTGCTGCGAGGTGAAGGAATACCAGTATTCAGCACCGGGAATACCGTCCGCTGACGCTTTCATTAGATCCATACCATACGTGACCAGGTAACATGGAATGTGGTGGAAGGTGCCCTCCAAATACTTCAAGTACGTATTTATACCACAGGAATAAGGTTTGTGCTGCGAGGTGAAGGAATACCAGTATTCAGCACCGGGAATACCGTCCGCTGACGCTGTCATTAGATCCATACGTGACCAGGTAACATGGAATGTGGTGGAAGGTGCCCTCCAAATACTTCAAGTACGTATTTATACCACAGGAATAAGGCCTGTGCTGCGAGGTGAAGGAATACAAGTGGGTTTCAGTCAGCAGAAGTCTGACAATTTTACTGCCACTCCACCCAGAGTCAAAGAAGATTGATGATTTCTCACTTTTAGAGACAGAGTTTATTTACAGAATAAGTGTTTTTATTGCCGCTACAACAACAAATAAAGGGTTCTCATACAACAAACATTATTTGGTCGGCTTTTTTTGCTCAATTTTATTATTTTAGTACGGAACCCTTTCTGCATGAAACCGACACGCACTTAGCCACTATATTTACTAGTAATATTTAGTCTTTATTTCCCTACCTCCAAATAGATATTGACAAAGATCAAGCCTTTCAAGGTGAGCTATTATTTACTTTGCCCGCGGCAATCTCTTTGTTTCCAACGCGCAACGGTCAAATCTATAAGTTCAAGGTTCCGTACTAGGAACTGTCTCCGAAGAAATATGGTTCATTGGTTCGACACCGGTGCCTTTGAAATCGAAACTGGTTTGACCTATAAATTGTAATAAAATCTTTGAAATATGGTTGGATAGAATCTACAAAGGAACCCGCTTGAATTTTGATGAGTTATTGAGAGAATTGGCGCGAAAATATCGCGATATTGGAGTCGATAAATATCATTCATTACTATTTTGGATGAAATCTATCAGGCATACTTATAAACGACATAATTTAAACTATTATGGTGAAGCTCGCGTTCGCGACGTTCGGTTCGGGGCCCCTACAGTCTAGCTAACATCTCCGAGGCGCGCGTTGAACACAACAGACCGTAGATTCGGCCGGCCCCTACTCCTACGCCCAGACACCTATGTCATCATGTGGAAATCTTGCTAAGAGATATCATGCTATCCAGTAATGTATAATGGAGGCCACAGAGGCAGTCGCTCCATGTAGAATACTGGTAACCAGCCGCAAACGAAGCCAACTCCAAGATAATTGGGAAAACTCTAGACAGACATGTAGTATATTCTGTTACTCTATAACCTTCCTACTTAATATTCCCTCACAATAATATTCCTATTAAATCCAGCTTAACAATCCTCGAGACGTGACACGCAATCACTTGAAACCGTTGCCGCCGTGGTTAGAAACTGTCTATCTAGAATTGTGTTCCTAATAAGATGTAGTTCCTCCGGGAAATTCTCCGCCTTAGGCAGATAAGGACGAACTATCTCTGTAATGGCTGCCTACTTTGAAATAAACTTACTTTAAAGTTTGAGCGGAATAAAGGACAGATTCAGCGTTGTGGAAAATTGGATCAGGTCGATTTTGAGACTGGCGAAAATACAGTGGACAGGCTATGGAGATTCGTTTTTTTTTATTAAAAGCTTCCGACCCGAGTTACATTTCATTATTTTTCATACAACATAACAACAATATAATCATCTTCATACAATCTTAAGTTGTGTCATGTCGTTGATGCGTTTTACACATCTTACTAGGTTTCTATGGAAATTAAGAAAGGTGTCTGTTTGTATGTAATCATCAAATAACTCTTTCCGCTGTGAGTGGAGCGAGAACGCGTGTCAGATTTTGACTGCCCACTGCGCGGGAGAAACCTTAAAAAAATAGGTAGTCGACTATGCGACTACCAATTTTCTCAAATATTTTTCTACCCATATTATATTACCCGGAGAAAAATGATCATTGCTTCCTCGAGCCTGTTTGAGGAAATCTTGGAGGGTCGATGATATAGGAGTACGTTAATATCACGAGTATACGGCAATGGTGCGATAGGTTGTTCAAACATTAAAGTAATATTCCCTGCCAGAGCCTGCGTTTAAAAACGACCATACGCGCATCGACTTCAGTAGTAGATCGACGCAGATGTCTTTTTTATCGATTAACTGTAGAAGTAGATCGTCAGATGACTGGTACCAGGTGAGATCGCAATCAAGCACTAGATTATCAAAAACAAATACGAAAAAGTAGTAGTACTTGTCGTATCAGGCAAAACAAGGAAATCATTACTCTGTAGTAAAAGTTCCTAAAACATTTCTAAAATGTTAAACCTGATAAAAGATTAAGGTTACTGGTGTATGTCCGCAGGGAACGAACTAAAGGCGTTTAAAAGTTTTTCATTACTTCTAAATGTACTCCCAACATGATATAAAATCTATTGAGGAAATACTACTACATTTTAGCTGTTAGGTAAACTTCGTACTGATATAGCAATTATGAGGTCGGTGATAGTAGATAGTACTTACAATCATGGCATTTTTAAATCTATGCTTATGTTTAGGTAGGATAGGGACTAAGAAGGAGTGTCAGACTTTTACTGACTAAAACTCTTTTTGTTTCTTCACAGTGACTCTTTCGATCAATCCCACGGTTTTGGAATTAGTCTTACGCAACGACCATACAACCACTGTATGGTCGATGGTCTTACGTTTTCTAAGAAAATACCAGAACAATATTTCGTAGTGAGATAAAGGTCAATAGAATGATAATCGCATCACTGTCGTACCGTCGCAACGTGCCTGTCAGCAGGTTTCCAAAGATAGATGATATTATTTTATATTTTTTTTTACATTACGTGTTGTGCACAAAATAACTGAAAGAGCACACGTTAAATAGCTCTTTGAATAATTGTGATTTATGTCATCGGACACAAATAAATAAATGTTTGGGCATTCTAGTGAACAAAATGAAATTCTGGTGAAAAAAAATAGGTATGACATAATTCGTAAACAGGATCTTTCAGTTACAGTAGGATAGATTTCTAGAAACTACTTTCCAAACTGTTTGGTAGACAAACCGTCAAACTACGAAGCACCAACAAAACTCCAATGACTTCTCGTCTAAAAACTAATCAACGAACTGTCAGCATTCCAGCATCAAACCAAACCACTTCAATATCTATCAAAACTTGAACCGCAGTAATAAATAACAAAAATAATAGCTAAAACGTAAACTGTGTCAGAGTTTATTTTCACACTGTCAACGTTAAATTGGTTTCTGTTTGCCGCCAACTCGACCTCTGTATAGTCTATACAATCTTTTTGCCGCCAAAAAATGACGGCCATGACCGAGATGACAGGACGGGTGTTTGTTTATGGTAAGCTGTTGACATAACAATGGGTTATTTAGGATTAGTTATTATGATTTTATGTTAGAAGGGAATTGTGTGGGATATTGGATTGTTTTAATTTTAAAAGTATATAAGGGCTTTTTAAGTGCTGAAGATGTAAATGAGAAACGTCTCTTAGAGTTTAGATTTAGACTACTTACTAGTCTAGATGTAGACACTTTGAAAAGCTTAGATAAATTATAATTAAAAAAAACAACTCTATAGTTGTTTTTTTTTAATTATAATTTATCTATAGCTTGCGTATTACACTCTAAACCTATTTTCAGAGTGTAATACGCAAGCTCGACAATGTGGGATTAACGCTTGTGCGACAAAACTGTACTAATCACCTTATTTAGAATGCACGCTTGTACGACACACGCTTACATAATATACTCATACTCGTAGTTTCTAGTTGATAAAGTGGTTAATAACAAATGATGTTCATTTTGCAATTGGGCCATAAATAATAATTTAAAACGACATTTTTTGTTGTTTATTGACACTACATAAAACCGGGTTTTCCTAGCTGACTATCCTGAAAAGAAACACCGAAATCAACTTAAAGGTCTTAAGCTCTTTTAAAGTTCATATAGTAAACATGTAAGGGCCAACTTTATTATCGAAATAGGATTTTCTTTTAACGTATTTTCAGTTCAAACAGGGTACGTTTGTTCACTGAATGTTACTAGAAATGGTAGTTTTTCCGACACACCAATATTTTCAGGGAAATAAAATAGAGGACAATTCGTACGAAGTTAAATTCAGTCATAGTTTTCAAGGCAACATTCAACAAAAAGTTGAAACTGAAAACTAAAAATTCATAGTAACATCATGTATTTCAAACCGTATTTTTATTATTATAGGAATATACGCTCGCGTTCGACCACTATCTCACCTGATGGTAAGCGATGATGTGGCCGACGATGGAGCAGGCTTGCCTAGAAGTAACATATTGATTCTTGACTTAAAAACACCTAAGTACTTTGTAGCTATCTGGCAACACAAATTCCAGCAAGGAATTCCACTCCTTAGCAGTACGCGCAGTAAATAATAATATGTTCCCAAATCGTTTTGTACGTTTGGGTGGGATGTCTACCATGTATGAATTATTATTTGTTACTTTAATTTATTTTTAAACCAAGCTATGTGGGGTAAATTCATTAGAAATACAAACGTTATTCGCACGTGGCCAAAAATTCAACCAATTTTCTCCGAAAAATTGGCCCCCAAACTTCCCTTGAATTTCACAGAATTCCAGCTCAAATTCATGAATTCCAAAGTTAGTGAATTAGCTAATTATTTGTTCCAGTATTCATGAAGTTTTTCAGGCTTCGTGAGACTAAGTTTATGAGTAAAGTCAGGGCAATTACCTAAGTCACTGGATCCCTGGTGGTCCAATAAAATATTCAGTACCAATCTTGGTATGTAAGTGATAAATTGGTCTGGAATAACGACGTAGGAGAAACAGTCAATTGATTGGTTTATTTCTACGTGAGCCACCGGGAATTGTGGAATGAAGACTAATAGTTTTATTTAGACAAGTAAATACGTGTAGTGCAATGTTTGTATGGATTGGTTTGGACTTTTGGTGATAGGAGCTACAACGTAAAGTATAGCAATTTTTTGTTCTTAGTTTTTTTTTTGTTACCTCACAGGGATATAAAGGACTCTCACTTATTTTATATTTGTCTGTGTCTGGTTTTAGTACCATGTGTAGATCGTCCTGCAAGCGTTTTTGAAGCCTTCCTCGGTGACGAAGCCCACATACCCTCTGTATGACGATATTTGCCCAGCCGTGAGCACCAGTCAACCCCGATTTAGCCTCGTTTAGTAGTAGTAGTTTTGTGTCCAGTAACAGTGATGCGTTCGGCCGTTTTGTGACGATATTTTCCCTACATAATAATTATGATCGTAAGCTAGTCTAAAAGTTGTAATATTTCGTCCAAATGTATTTCTTTCATTCTTTTTGCACAGGATATTCTTCATAAGACCATATGATCATATCCATATATTCAAATAACACTTCACCTCTGTATTCTGATTACATTTTACAATAAAGATTATTTCGTAATATTCTTCTGAAAATCCACACTATTCCACCAAAGCAAAAATGAGCAACAATTTCCACATACATTTTGTGCAATATTTTCTCGAAACATAACATTACGCTATACTATTCATAGTCTGGCACGCTGCTGCAGACACCTATGAATACTGGAGCATTCCCAGCAACTCATTACGACGGGAGATTGAAACATCAAAACTGTGCGGAAATTAATTTACGACTGAATTATAGCAAATAGCAAATGCACGTTTAGTAATTTCATTATTAATACCGAAAGGAGAGCGTAGAGCACACTATCCTAACCAAACTATCTTTCTGTATGTTAGTTTGTCACGTCGTTGTGCCTAAACTGCAGAATAAGTTTTGATGAATTAGATCGAACCTTTTTTTAGGTAGGAAATCATCAGAATGACTTCCCCCGCTCTTAGACGGAGCGGAAGGACGAGTCAGACTTTTACTAACTAAAACTCACTACGTTGTTCCTTCTTGGCTTTCGGTCCCGGTTTTTCCTTTCCGAAGCAAACCCATGGCCGTAGAGGCTTCGACCCTTCTGAACCCCTACGGTTTTGGGATTGGACCTTGGATACTTTTTATCCCGAGACAAAGTTCTTTGGAATAATTTCGGGGTATAATATAATATTGAACGCGAGTGTAGCCGCTGTGAAATGTTACTTTCACATTATATAGCATATGCAGAGCACATGATATTCAAACATGTAATTTGAAATTTCTGTCTAATTTTGCTAACAATAGAAATTCGTCCATTTCTATGTAATTATGTATAAGTGAAAACTGACGGACAAAAGATTCATGGTTTCTTTTATAAAGCGAATATTAACGAACAAGTATTTCTTATGTAATTTTAGTTAAATTACATTTTGCACACACTGAAAATAAATGCTTCAATTATTCATTATGCACCAAAAAAGTAACAATCCAATTTTTTTATAGCCTCTCGATATTATAGCCTCACATTATCTCACTAATTCATGAATAAATAGTTTTACTTCTAGGGAAGGGTGTGCTCCATTGTCGAACACATCATCGTTTATCACCAGCTATGCTATTCTATTCTCTAAAAGTCATTTTGATGAGTCAGTCATGAAGAACTGTCATTGTCAACGCACAGAAAATAAGCATTGCCATTCAGCGTGGCAATGCTGCCAGTCTTTTGGGCACATTACCAGTCGACAGCGATGTGGAGGAGTTTTTTACGCCATATTTTAGTTTGTTTTAAGTTAGTTTTAATTCGTTTAGAGTTAGATTTTATTATACTGTAAATACCTTTTACCTATTATCTTATTAAATAAAATAAAGCTTTACGCACAGTTGCAATTGACAATGACAGTTCTTCATACATTTGCGTTCGCTGTTCGACGACTGTCTCGACATGAAAATGACTTTTAGAGAATAGCACCGCAGGTGAGATAGTGGTCAAAAGCGAGCCTATATTCCTATAATAATAAAAAACTGGTTTTAAATACATTACTATATACTTTAAGTTTTCAGTTTAAACTTTTTGCTGGATGTTGCTTTGAAAAATATGACTGAATTTAACTTCGTAAGAATTGTCCTCATATATAAAATAAAATAAAAAAATGGTCAGTGATGAAAGGTTGACGATGGAACACTTTTGCCTAGATACAACTTACTACACCAAGAAAAAGATAAAAATACAAAGGCAATCCCAAAAGAGAATTCAGGTAACCAAACTACTAAATCATTCATCCCAAAGGACGCGTTATATTGTTCTATTGTATCTAATCTTGTACATAGTTAAACAGTTTTCCTTGGAAAACCTAATATGTTGCCCATGTTACACCTTGCAACTGTTTCTGAGGCCTGGTAGGTCAAGGACAGATTATTTTTATTATCTATAGACTTGCGCTTGACCACTATTTCACCTGATGTAAGCTATAGAAGTAACCAATTCACTCACACACACTAAAAGACCCCTAAGTTGTATTGGCAGGAAATTTCAAGCTTTAATAGTATGTAGATGTTCTTATATCGTTTTGTGCATATGGGTAGGATATCGCCGTACATCTGATGGACCGATGATGGAACAGGCTAAGCGAAATTAAGTTATGCAATACCGCACACTCCCCGAAATGCAACCAGTAGAAAACCAACTAGCCTGCCGGTTTTCTACCGGTTACCACAGAGTTCTAAGTATCAGGAAACTCGGCATGGGTGCTCATGAATTTGGAGCTTGGTTGTGATCAAGAATGTAAAAAGTAGATCTTAAAATCCAGAGGCTTAAGTGTCCGTAGCTTGTGGGAACATTTGAAAGACCAGCAATCAGGGGCGTAGCTACCGCCGTATCTGCCGTATCAATTATACGGGGCCCCCAAAGTGTGCAAGGAAAAAAAATAAAAACTTTCTAATTTATTTTATTTTACAAATGACAAAATTCTATAAAGCAATTACTTTTTTTCCCGCCTTAAGCGTGCGTTTAAAAGTTGGCAACACTACACACTACTTTTCTTTTGTGAAAAATCTTTACCCCCATATAAGGGCCTCCAAACAAATTTTTTATACGGGGCCCCGACAAGGCACGCTACGCCACTGCCAGCAATACAATGACTGAATGACTATAACTGAACAAAAAACACTGGTGGGGTTTAGTCGGTAAAAGTGCTGCTCCACCCACAGAGGAAGATGATATTTAATGATTTTCCACTTGAAACGCTGGTTACTTTTTTAAGTAAGCTATTTTAATTTGCATACGATCTTCCTTAATTACTAGGGACTAGTGGTTTTTCGTGGTTCGTAGATAGAGGACCGTATCTAGAGGTCTGAATCTTCGTTTTTTGTTAAATACGCCTCACCATATTTTTGCAGTTTTAAATATAAAAAGGTCATGCTTTTGTTAAGGACGTCCAAGTCAGGACCATCTCCTGTTCACAAAATAGCTAGGAAGCAATGAAAATAAATTGCAGGAAATTCCCTTGTTCTGAAATTCAGCGGGCATGCTTGAGAAAATAGACAACAACGTGCTTTGTATTTAATTCACGGAGGAAATGATGTCCTGAATAGGTCGGTAGATATTTACTTAACTATATTATTTTGTTTCCAATTTGTGTACTTCAATAGAAACTATATTATTGATATTATGTTAAACCAGGCATACATGCCTTATTCGATAATGTGTCTCACTTGCAATACTAAAATATTTTATGTTACGGAACCCGAATAAAGGTAGTTTTATTGTGACAAGCGACTGTACCAGCCTGATGTAATTATTACCTTCCCAACAGAAAGTACAATCGAAGAAGGTGTTCGGTAGGACAGGAGAAAACTAATTCATCCTTACACAAATTATTTTAAATGTGAGCATCCTAACTGTTTTCATTCAATTTTCAATCCAATTTTCTGACTGACTAGCTTCTTGACTATTCAAAAGTTCCTGAAACTGGTTTATATGAAACAAATTTCAGCGAAATCGATTCGGCAGTTTAAGCGTCGAAGCGTAAAAGACCGACAGACAGAGAGATAGACAGACAGACAGATACAGGTACTTTCGCTTTTGTAACATTAGTTTGGATAAATGCTTTGATTGATTGAAACCAGCCATATTATTTAGGGTTGTCGGAAAACGTTTTTACTTCTATTCTGTTATCTCACTCGTCATGATTGAATGATATTCATTGGGCACAGAGAATGCTGTAAAACAAATGTCTGCTCAACACAATACTATTAAAAAGGGTCTTCCTCTATGTTTGATAGTTATTTCGACGGTACATATTCCGAAACCCATATACAACCCTCTCTCCAATAGAAACAATATAATATACGTACCCTAAATATAAAAGCAGAGAGTTAGCACTCAATAAATCTCACAATTCGCACATTTTGTACCATTTCGTACATTTTCCCAAAAGACGAGGGTACATAAGGTAACAAGTGGGCATGATGGAGCTGTGCGCTGATGTATATGTAGACCCATAGGCTAATTTCACACTACGCTATAAAATATAGCATATCGCATATAATTCATAGCACGATAATATCGCTCGCTTATTACGGATAGTCAGAAGCCAGTAAATCTGACTTCAGTCTTGCCATGAAGTACCGTGTTACCCCAGTTAATGGGTTGTGGAGATCTGGTAGGCAGCCGCTCCTCGTAAAATACTGGTATTCAGCTAAATCCGACTTGACTGGAAGCCGAGCCGACCCCAATATAGTTGGGAAAAGGCTAGGTAAATGGTGATAATGTCGTTCACCATACAATAATAATAATATATAGTCTAGCAAAGTGTGAACGTATTCTAAAACAATGACGTATATTGTTGTGCTATGAACTACATGCAATATGCTATATAATATAGCGTAGTGTGAAATAAGCTTTACGTTTTAGCGGTGAAACATTTTATTTGTTGGAGTTTCAGAGAATTATTTATTACGAAAGTTTTTATATAAAATGTTGGAGCTGTGATTGATATGTTACTTTATTTGAAACAACTATATATTTTCATTTATATATGGCATTTAGCACCTAAGTATCTTCAATTTTTTTCGCCCGCTTTAGTGTGGAGCGGGAGAGCGTGTCAGACCTTTACTGACTGTCTTTGCCTTGCGTCCCAGGATCCCAGAGTTCCCTTACGTACGAACAAAAGGTTTTCAAGAGCTTATGGCGCATTAGCATTATCGGCCTTATAGTGTTCCCACTGCTGAGACTCAGGCCTCCTCTCTAGGAGAGGGTATAATCCACCGCGCGGGCCCAGTGCGGATTGGCGGATGTCACGTCGTATGGCGCATATTTTCCTATAATTATAATGTTTAGTAAGTTAGAGTTAGATTCTTAGCAACCGTGACACTTATTATTTCCCTTCTTTGAAAAGAACCTCTATAACATAAATATTTATAGGTTTATTATTCTAAAACATCTTATGAATTTTCTATTATTCTTCTTCTTCCTGCCCTTATCCCAAATTATTTGGGGTCGGCGCAACATGTTTTTTTCTTCCATTCTGTCCTATCACCCGTCATGCTATCATCAACTCCCTTTTCTTTCATATCAGTCCTCACACAATCCATCCATCTTTTCTTTGGTCTCCCTCTTCCTCTCCATCCGTCCACATGTAAATTCATAACCACTTTCGTAACATGTGTTTCATCCCTCCTCTTTACATGACCATACCAAGACAAACGGTTTCCTTTCAGCTTTTCAGTCACTGGTGCCACTTTCAAACTTCCTCTAATGTACTCATTTCTTACTTTATCCATTCTCGTCACACCACACATCCATCTCAACATTCTCATCTCCGCTACATGCAATCTTTTTTCATCCGTCTTTTTCACAGCCCAACATTCGGATCCATAATTTTCTATTATTATAAGCCTAAAATGATTAAAAACCCTTCCCATCACAGCCTCATTTAAAATCCCATTTACGGGTACGTCCCACGTTTTAGCACCCGAAGTGTCCTAAAATAACAATTTCAACTTCAAACAATAAATTGATAATGTTTCTGTTGTTAATCTTTGTTTTTCTTTGTTTTCTTGTGCCTATATTTATCTTTCTTTTTAAAGATACTAGTAACCTACTCCGGGATTGCATGGCCGGAAATTGTACCTATATAAAAGAAAACATTGCTTCAAAATTCGTTGAGTGGTTTAGGAGTTACCGGATTAACATACAGAAGAGGAAAACGACTTTGTTTTATGGGGTAAAAGCCCAAAAGATAAAAAAGAAATTATTAAACTGACAGGTACTTTGGTCCTTAACGTACAAATCCATTAAATGTAAAAATATTATTTTTGCCATTTCCGTAGTAATAGAGAAAAATAAAATGTAAAATTTTAGGACATCTATCGCGTATAGGGAATAGTTTCTAAATTAGTTTAAATTGTGTTTAGGATAGATGACCTACCGAGAAACAGGGCGTCTATGCCAAAAAAACATTGACATTCTGAGAAACAGCACGTCTATGCCTTAATTACTCAGATACCCGCGAAACGAGACACAATAGTAAAACAATAACAGCGCGGTCTCATAGGGCCGGTTGGGGATTCAAACGTTAAACTTTGAACGCATTTTACCATTCCCATAAAATCGCACAGAAAAATGTAACACCTTAGTGGTAGTCTATGGAAGTTGAGGAGTCTCTCGAAAGGTAAGTAAATAAAATAGCATGCGATTCATTAGTGAAACTAGAGAAATTACAGTCGAGGCACCTATACCCCTAGGGCTTCTATCCGGCTTTTACCGTACTATGTTGTACTATGAAGCCTTGTGCAAATTTTCGTGTCATGTTACTACTGTATGTTGTTGGTTTTGGATGTGCTTTGATATGTTAGTTAGTAGTAGTTTCTAGGCACTTTTTCATCATGCATAGACACGTAGGTATGCAAAATAAAGATCGACGACCCAAATACAGGTATACGTTTGTTAAAAGTAGATTTAGGTAAGTACTAACACAGCCTACTTAATCCTACACATTTTATTATTCAGAAAATAAGTTACGTTTCAGGGCTTACCGACCATACCTAGATTTAAAACATTATAATTAGTTTCCAACAGTTTT
Source organism: Mythimna separata (assembly GCA_030763345.1). Classification (NCBI taxonomy): domain Eukaryota; kingdom Metazoa; phylum Arthropoda; class Insecta; order Lepidoptera; family Noctuidae; genus Mythimna; species Mythimna separata. The sequence goes on along the minus strand of CM061173.1, from coordinate 3,888,234 downwards.
ACTTAAAGTAAAACAAAAATAAACTTGGAATGAATAAATTAATACAAACAAACATACCTCTCGGAATCCATGATGCTGATGTTTTCACTCGGTATCCAGTTTTGACGAATTTTGTCAGCGCCCCGTGAAACTGGAACAAAAACAGATAACTTTATATTTTTGTTAATTGAATACAAACTGGACTGCCGTTAACGAATTCGCTGAAAGTTCGTCAAAATATTCCGAACACGATTCGTTTCGTTTTGTTCAGAATATTTTTGGGTATACCGCATTATTTTGCAGCGTATGAATATTTTGATTAATTAAGTTTTTCGTTTTCTGTTTATAGGGTGATAGGCTTGCGCTTGACCACTATCTTATGGGATGGAAAGTGACGATGTAGTCGACGATGGAACGCGCTTGCCTAGACGTAACCTCTTGACTTAGGTACTTATTGAATCGACAGTTGGCATAATATTATGTTGAAATAGCTGGAAGAATCTCTAAATAATGGTCACAATTTTTCTTTCATCAAATGATTAATTCCGCTCGAGGGTTATGGCCTGGACGTCAAAATACATGTCGAAGGTTCCCTGTTTTATTAGCAGTTTTGAAACTTTATAATTTCGTTATTGATGAAGATTTTTTTTTTTCGTATCTGTTTACTAAATTTGGCAAATAAAAACGAATAAAGTAAATAATGCTGTTAATGCTGTAACTAACATATTTGTTGCCAAGACCAAACGGCAAAAAGATAAGCGCCATTTAAATGTTAATGTAAGCAAATTGAACATTCCTGTTACTGTTCAGTAACTGGTAATTCCAATCATTTGGAGGAAAAGTGGCTGGAATGCGCAGAATTTACTACTTTCACCCGAGGCCTGTGAGATAAGAGAGTATTATAAGGTTGTTACGAGAGTATCATATACAAAAACCTGCTAAGTACGAGTCTGACTCGTGCACGGAGAGTTCCGTACCGTCGTCCGTAGCAACAACAAAAACGGGGTTTGTTATATGTGAGCCCCTCTTTAAATGATTATTTTAATATATGTATTTTTTATTCTATTTTTTTATTTGTTGTTATAGCAGCAGCAAAAATACATCATCTGTGAATATTTCAACTGTCTAACTATCACGGTTCATAAGATTCGACCGGTCTTAATAATAGGGTCCCGTTTTCACCCATTAGGTACGGAACCCTAAAAAGACAACGTGTATTTTCTATTTTTTTTCCATAGGAAGCGAGCTCGTCGTAACCATCATATTATGTCCACTATACATCCTACAACAAGTGGTTCGATGAAGGAACAGCTTAGCGGAATTACTTTTTACAATTCCGGTACACACTCCTCGAAATGAACACGATAGAAAACCGACAGGCAAGTAACTCGGCGTCAATGCTCTTTTTAACCTCTAGATTAAAATTACATTACGTGGGTTGTCACTCTTGTCAAAAAGAACTGGCATCATTCCTATTTTAAGTTTGACATTTGCTTGTGTCAATTTAGTCTCAGGATCAGCTCACACCGAGACGCGACGCGACGCTGCGAGCACATTTTAATAGAGGGACTCAAAATAGAACTTTATTTATTACACGAAAAGATACACATTTCATTGTGAGAATTTAGAATACGTTGCTGCAGCGCTGCGTCTCGTGACGCCGCGCGACGTTTCGCTGCGCAGCGGAATGTTTTTACAGTCGCGAGCGACGTCGTGTTACCGACGATTTTGCTATGTGCCTCGCAACGTTGCCTCGCGGCACCAAGCGGCGCAGCGCGAATTCACTGGCCTCTTCCAGCATCGTCGCGTCGCGTCACGTCTCGGTGTGAACTGACCCTCAGGCATAAAAAAAAACCGGGCAAGTGCGAGTCGGACTCGCGCACTGAGGGTTTCGTACCAACCTGCCTATAAAAACAGTTTAATTCTCGAATCGAGTCTTGAAGACTTTTCAATTTTTTTTTCTTGTGACGTAACTAAAAATTTTCAGTTTTCAGACTTTTCCCGATATTAGTGCTATAATACCTTGCTTCGTGCCAAATTTCAAGATTCTAGGTCAACGGGAAGCACTCTATGAGTTTTGATTCCTTTGACAGTGTCGAAATGTACGTTTTTTGCGTATCTTTTTTTCCCGTCAACTTACAAGTTTGATTTTTGCACAACTTCAAGGGACCGCGGATTTCAATATATGGTTTTAATTTCAACTTGATACCTTCACGCGTTCCTGAGAAAAAGGGTCTTGACAGACGGACGGACGGACAGACGGACAACAAAGTGATCCTATAAGGGTTCCGTTTTTTCCTTTTGAGGTACGGAACCCTAAAAATAGACTTGAGGAGGTTCCACTCGACAAGTGCATCATTGCTTATGATCTTCTTGGCTCGTTTTCAATGTGGTCATAGGGCTCAATCGACTCAAGCGCATCCAGTATTTTAAATAAAATAAATGTGTTTTTTTTTAATTTCTTCATGACCGGGCGACGCTTGGGGTAGGCCTATGTCCAGCAGAGGATGTCTTTCAGCTGAGATGATGATGATGATGACTGAATGAAATACACCTCCATACTTTTCTATACTGATCGATTGTTGACAGATAAGAACAAAGTCCCATCTACACTTACTTCATTTAAAAGGCTCCTTTTACGACAGCAACAGGCATCACATCTGAGCGTGTTTCCGCAATCGTGCAATAAATGCAAACAATTCAAATAGGATGCCATTTTCTAAACGAGCGTAACTAAACAAATGGCTCGTTTGTATGGGAAATACGCTTTGGCCTGTACCAGTTTGGTCTAAGATAAAAGAGAAAGCGATTTGTTAAAAATCTTCTTCCATCTGGCGTTAATCCCGGCTATTGCCAGCGTCCCCCTTTCGACTGAGCTTCCTCCACTTTGCGCGATCTTTCACAATCGATTTGTTAAAAAAAAAACTTTTTTTAAGCGATATGTTTTTAAAATAATGTGGTAGAAAGATATAAAAAAGGTCATTGAGTTGAGGGACCTTTGAACTTTTTGATCTCAAAATAAGTAAGTAATAAAGATTTTCAGTCAGTCAATCAGTAGTCAGGAATAAGTGATAGTAAAACAGTTGACAGGACAGTTAATAATAATAATTATCGATGTCGAAGTGCCAATGTCTCTCAACCGTCAAGGTCAAAAAATTTTTAGTTCCAAAAACGTTAGGAGGTAGGTAATACTATAAATCGAAATATGGTTTAGTTAGGTGTTTCCACCATTTTTAGGGTTCCGTAGCCAAAATGGCAAAAACGGAACCCTTATAGTTTCGTCATGTCCGTCTGTCCGTCTGTCCGTCTGTCCGTCTGTCCGTCTGTCACAGCCGATTTACTCGGAAACTATAAGTACTACAGTGATGAAATTTGATGGGAATATGTGTTGTATGAACCGCTACAAAATTATGACACTAAATAGTAAAAAAAAGAATTGGGGGTGGGGCCCCCCATACATGTAACTGAGGGATGAAAATTTTTTTTTCGATGTACATACCCGTGTGGGGTATCAATGGAAAGGTCTTTTAAAATGATATAAAGTTTTCTAAAAAACATTTTTCTTAAAGTGAACGGTTTTTGAGATATCAGCTCTCAAAGTCGTAAAAAGTATGTCCCCCCCCCTCTATTTTTATAACTACGGGGTATAAAATTCTAAAAAAAATAGAGGTGATGCATGCTAATTAACTCTTTCAACGATTTTTGGTTTGATCAAAGTATCTCTTATAGTTTTTGAGATAGGTTGATTTAACTGTAATTTTGGTTAAGTTATTATATTTGCTGCTACGGAACCCTTTGTGCGCGAGCCCGACTCGCACTTGGCCGGTTTTATTTGATACATTTGCAGTTAAATACACATTTTTTTAGCTAACAAGTTATCGAAAAATTACGTTTAAAAGGTACTTATTACACTTCACCGTGTTTCTGAGGAAGATCAAACTGCATTTGAAATAATTTAACTATCAATTCCAAATTCACAAACCAGAAGCAAAAAGTTTATAACTTGCACCAAAAACTTGCGGGGAAGTACAATCTAGGACTACAAAGTGGAATGGACGAACTGAAATGTTCCCGCAGCTCCTCTCAAGTACTTTTTTACATTTGTTTCATTCAAGTTTCTAAACAAAATTATGAGGAATGTTGGAGTGGAGAGAGATGGCATTTCCTTATTGAAAGAGGGACAACTTTTTATTTTCCATTTCCGATGTTAATTTGTCTGAACAGAGTCCTAGCCAATACATAAATGGAAAAGTTTGTCAGTTTGTTTGACACGTTTTCACGCTTTAAACTGAACTGATCATCATGAAATTTTGGATACAATATTTTGTCAGTAATACAGAAAAAGATAAAGGGTATCTATTTTCCAAAAAAAGGTATTGTCATCATCATCTTCCTTCCCTTGTGTTTTTTACAGCAATGTTTTTTTTCTTTCATTATATCTAGTCAACGATCACGTGTTTCTTTCATATCATTTCTCACAGAAACCATCCATTTTTGCTATGGCCTCCCTTTCCATCCATCTAGTGGTGTATTCCTTATATTACCCATTAAATTCTAAATTAACGCAAGCAAAGCCGCGAGTAAAAACTAGTGGTGTATTAAAAATTGTTTTAAGTAGGAACTTTCCTCTTTTTGGTTGCTTTGTTATTTCAGTGAACAATATTTCTTTGTGTTTCGAAGTTTCGATTCGAGACTTTTCTCATGTTATGATTCAGTTTCCTTTTCAATTCAATCGAATCCATTTAATATTTTCTCGAGTTTTAAGTAACATTCGCTTAGTTGATAGCTGATCGTGGGATTTTTAAGTAGATAATGGAAATTCATCTTCCTGAAACCTGATTAAACATTTTTATATTTTGCTTATTATGTACCAACGAAAAAAAATTATTAAAAGCTTTTATTTATTTATTTATAGGTTTTTTTTTGGTTCAGGCTAAGCGTTTCGCTTCGTCGTTTATACCGCGTACATCGAAGGACTGGAACAATTTGTCTGTTGTGGTGTTCCGATTATAATGTAGGAGTCTTCAAGGTTAGAGCGTTTTCACATTATCCGGTCCTATATCGGTATCGGACGCCGCGGCGCCGACCCGATATCGGGGTAAGTAAAATCTATGAAATATGTACCTACCTATCTTTCATATTGTCCGACCCGATATCGGATATCGGAGCACGGCATTTCATACATTTTACTTACCCCGATATCGGATCGGCGTCCGACACCGATATCGGATAATGTGAAAACGCTCTTAGAGTGAATAGGCCCTTAATAAACTAGTGCCTCTCACCATCAACAATTGCATCACTGCTTACCAAGTTACCAGCACTAGTTATTTTTTGTGGGCCTATTCTGTTCCACTCCTAGGCAAAGGCTTCCCTACACTCTTTCCATATTTGGCGGCCCCGCGCTTCCTCTTGCCAGTTCTGAGTTTATCATCATCATCATCTACCTAGCCTTTTCCCAAATATATTGGGGTCGGCTTCCAGTCAAGCCGGATTTAGCTGAATACCAGTATTTTACGAGGAGCAGCTGCCTACCAGACCTCCACAACCCATTAACGCGGTAACACGGTACTTCATGGCAAGACTGGAGTATGATTTACTGGCTTCTGACTATCCGTAACGACTGCAGTTCTGAGTTTATATCAATTAAAAAATAAAGTATCTTCCAACAATCTCATAAAGTACACAACAATAGGTACTCTTACAACACACTATCTAAGACACCGATCCCAGACGGGTACTTATCTACAAACCGAACTAGACCATCTGTCTATCACTCCGACAATAGTGTTCGATGGGAACCGAACTGTTTCTACCGCGTAGTGATACGGTTAGTGATCAATCATTAACACCACATGCTTGTGGAAGGCGAGCATTGAGTAGCTCATCGCCCGACATGATAACGTGTCGTGTTACAGGCACGCTTCAAAGAGACTCTAGCTGCAACGACAGATCCCGTTAGGTCCACTACCAGCCAGGGTTACGGGATTGTGTGAGAGTTACCGCAGCTGTAGATCGCAAAAGGGCTACTGAAGGAATACCCCTGGTTAAGTGGTAACTCTTCTGGTTACGGTGACACGCCCAGAGCAAGAGGAGTTCTTTCATGATTTCCCACCAGAAAACAGACTGGTACATCTCATCTATAAACCTAAGTAGACCATCTGTCTATTACCCTCAGAGTAGCGATGGGAACCGAACAGTTTCTAACATATCACTATCTATCATCCATTAACACTAATGGCACACTGATAAACCGTGAGAACTTGTTTTTATTACCTTCACGAAGAATTACTATAGTTAAGTCACCTATTTTACGTAGAAAGTGAGGCAATTGTGCCACGGAATCGTAAACAAATGAAGTGCCAATGTGGGAAGATCGTAAAAAGTATACACAAGTATGTCACGGAGTAATCACGAAATGGAATCTCAACTTATAAGCAGTTGTAAAAAGTAGACGCTTCAGCGGCATGATACAATATTTGTGTAACGGGGTTTTTTAATAACAATCACATTACACTAATATTATAAGCATTACACTAATATACAGGGTGTCCCAAAACTCAACGATAATCTGGGACCGGATGAAAGGCAAACCTATACTAGTTCTGGGAAAAATAAAAAATAAAATCCATATCACTCAGTTCAGCGATAATAGACATTTTTTTAAAAAAGTTGAAATTCGACACCCTTGGTCGTATTTTCAAGGTTTGTGATCACCAATGTCACAATTTCGCTGTGATTTTTTTAATTTCGTGATCCTCAATAACGATACTATTAATCGCAATTGCAAATTATTGCAAAAAACATTGTTCATTTAATAAAATAAGTTAAGTTTTATTGAGTCATGGTTCGCAAAAATATTGTTCGTTAACTTTGACACTTCATTTTGAACAAAAATTGTACTACACTACCCTTGGCAAGTCATTTCAAAAGTTGGCGCATTTAATCAAGATTTCAAAATGATGCAACACTTGCCACTTTTCTTGCCATTAAAAAAAATATTTCTATTTTTTTTCAAATTGAGCTCATTTTGAACAACTCAACATTAGGAATTTTACTAAAAGGATATTGACAGGGTGTGGACTAATTGCATTTTGTTCCTCAGCCCAATACTAATCAATAAACCGAAGCTCTTCAAAATCTGCTCCAGGAGTCAAGAGAAAAAAAAGAGTTATTCCAACCTAACCTAACCTAAGTTAGAAATCGTTTTAAGGAAGTTTGACCAAGTGCTGCCCAGAATGAACATCTAATGCATTTCATACCTCAGACCAATACTGATCAGCAAATCTGCTCCGGGAGTCAAGAGAAAAAAAAAGAGTTTTTCCAACCTAACCTAACCTAAGTTAGAAATCGTTTTAAGGAAGTTTGACTAAGTGCTGCCCAGAATGAACATCTAGTGCATTTCATACCTCAGACCAATACTAATCAGCAAATCAAAGCGCTTCAAAGCCTGCCCCAGGAGTCAAGAGAAAAAAAGAGTTTTTCCAACCTAACCTAACCTAAGTTAGAAATCTTTTTTAGGAAGTTTGACCAAGTGCTGCCCAGAATGAACATCTAATGCATTTCATACCTCAGACCAATACTAATCAGCAAATCTGCTCCGGGAGTCAAGAGAAAAAAAAAGAGTTTTTCCAACCTAACCTAACCTAAGTTAGAAATCGTTTTAAGGAAGTTTGACTAAGTGCTGCCCAGAATGAACATCTAGTGCATTTCATACCTCAGACCAATACTAATCAGCAAATCAAAGCGCTTCAAAGCCTGCTCCAGGAGTCAAGAGAAAAAAAGAATTTTTCCAACCTAACCTAACCTAAGTTAGAAATCTTTTTTAGGAAGTTTGACCAAGTGCTGCCCAGAATTAACATCTAGTGCATTTTATATCTCAGACCAATACTAATCAGCAAATCAAAGCGCTTCAAAGCCTGCCCCAGGAGTCAAGAGAAAAAAAGAGTTTTTCCAACCTAACCTAACCTAAGTTAGAAATCTTTTTTAGGAAGTTTGACCAAGTGCTGCCCAGAATTAACATCTAGTGCATTTTATATCTCAGACCAATACTAATCAGCAAATCAAAGCGCTTCAAAATCTACTGCAGGAGTCAAGAGAAAAAAAGAGTATTTCCAACCTAACCTGACCTAAGTTAGAAATCGTTTTAAGGAAGTTTGACTAAGTGCTGCCCAGAATGAACATCTAGTGCATTTCATACCTCAGATCAATACTAATCAGCAAACCAAAGCGCTTCAAAACCTGCTCCAGGAGTCAAGAGAAAAAAAGAGTTTTTCCAACCTAACCTAACCTAAGTTAGAATTCTTTTTAAGGAAGTTGGACCAAGTGCTGCCCAGAATGAACACCTAGTGCATTTTGTTCCTCAGGCCAATACTAATAAGCAACCCGAAGCGCTTTGAAATCTGCTCCGGGATTCAAGAAAAAAAAAGACTTTCCAACCTAACCTAAGTTAGAAATCGTTTTAAGGAATTTTGACCAAGTGCTGCCTAGAATGAACACCTAATGCATTTTGTTCCTCAGGCCAGTACTAATTAGCAAACCGAAGCGCTTCGAAATCTGTTCCAGGAGTCAAGAGAAAAAAAGGGTTTTTGCAACCTAACCTAATTTAGGCTAATAATACTAATCAGTAAAATCCTAATTAGTATTAGCTTAAGAAACTGCATTAGGAAAAGGAAAATGCGTCAGGTTTTCATTCTGGGAAGCACTTGGTCAAACTTCCTAAAAAAGATTTCTAACTTAGGTGAGGTTAGGTTGGAAAAAGTCGTTTTTTTTTCTTGAATCCTGGAGCAGATTTCAAGGCGCTTTGATTTGCTGATTAGTATTGGTCTGAGGTATGAAATGCACTAGATGTTAATTCTGGGCAGCACTTGGTCAAACTTCCTAAAAAAGATTTCTAACTTAGGTTAGGTTAGGTTGGAAAAACTCTTTTTTTCTCTTGACTCCTGGAGCAGGCTTTGAAGCGCTTTGATTTGCTGATTAGTATTGGTCTGAGGTATGAAATGCACTAGATGTTAATTCTGGGCAGCAAATGGTCAAACTTCCTAAAAAAGATTTCTAACTTAGGTTAGGTTAGGTTAGGTTGGAAAAACTCTTATTTTTTCTTGACTCCTGGAGTAGATTTGCTGATTAGTATTGGTCTGAGGTATGAAATGCATTAGATGTTCATTCTGGGCAGCACTTGGTCAAACTTCCTTAAAACGATTTCTAACTTAGGTTAGGTTGGAAAAACTCTTTTTTTCTCTTGACTCCTGGAGCAGATTTTGAAAAGCTTCGGTTTATTGATTAGTATTGGGCTGAGAAACAAAATGCAATTAGTCCACACCCTATCAATATCCTTTTAGTAACAAAAACTCCTAGTGTTGAGTTGTTCAAAATGAGCTCAATTTGAAAAAAATAAGAAATATTTTTTTTAATGGCAAGAAAAGTGGCAAGTGTTGCACCATTTTGAAATCTTGATTAAATGCGCCAACTTTTGAAATAACTTGCCAAGGGTAGTGTAGTACAATTTTTGTTCAAAATGAAGTGTCAAAGTTAACGAACAATATTTTTGCGAACCATGACTCAATAAAACTTATCTTATTTTATTAAATGAACAATGTTTTTTGCAATAATTTGCAATTGCGATTAATAGTATCGTTAATGAGGATTACGAAATTAAAAAAAATCACAGCGAAATTGTGACATTGGTGATCACAAACCTTGAAAATACGACCAAGGGTGTCGAATTTCACCTTTTTTTTTAAAATGTCTATTATCGCTGAGCTGAGTGATATGGATTTTATTTTTTATTTTTCCCTGAACTGGTATAGCTTGGCCTGTCATCCGGTCCCTGATTATCGTTGAGTTTTGGGACACCCTGTATATGAAGCTTGTGAGTGTGTGTATATTTCTACTCCATCACGCTCAAATGGCTGTAAACCATATCCTAGTGTAACACATAGGATACTTTACTCCGAAAGCATGTACCCTTGAGATATTTTTTTACTTTCACGTGGGTGAAGCCGCTGGCAGAAGGTAGTTTCAAATATTTCTGCACTTTTTGATAGGCAGAAAATATAGTGTTTAAATTATTTATAATAATATTGAGGAATTGTTCGAGTTGAATAAAGAGTCACTGCGGTGGAACACAAAAGACAACTCAAAATGTGGGTTTTCGACAGTAAAATTCTGACGATTCCTGTCATTCCACTCATAGCAAGAATAAGCATAGCTAGCATTTACCATACTTAAAAAAAAGGATCTTTTAAACAACCTGTACGGAGCGAGAAGTCAGGAGCAGTCACATATTGTGTGCGTGCCCTCTTAGAAGTATAAGTAAGTATGCAGAATTTCGTAGTTCATATGAGGCGCCATTAATGTCGATACAAGTATTGAATCATCAAATGGTAGGTACCTAAGTATTAACCGCCACCCAAGAAGATGAAGATCTGCAATACCAATGGAGTCACCTAAGTCACGTTGCCGACCTTTCCGTACGACGTACTCGTTTACTCAAGGATCCAATCGCTTAGGCATGATCTGTCTCCAACCTATACAAATATAGGTTTTAGGCGACTTTTTTTTTAACACCATCGATATTTTTGCAGGCTTTATGTACCAATGATTGGTTCATGTAAAAAAAACACATTAATATTGTAATCTTTGATGTTCATTTATGGTGGACATGGAAAAAATTTGGTACACAGATAGATTTATACTATACAGACTGATCTGTATAGAACACACCTAAACTGTTGAGCCCCGAGCAGACGCCGGCGTCCGCACACCTATTGTCTTTCTATTATGTCTTTAATTACGGTATTCGAAAGATTATTGTAGAGATCCACACTTAGCGTCCATAGGTCGTCAAAAGGGGAATCACAGGGTCCTGGGTCACTAGGCAAAGTATGGACATAGGAGTGGATTTTAGTCAACAAAAGCATTGGATGCTTTTCCAACAAAAAAAAAAACACTTTTTATCGTGAGCTAGTTCGTATGTTCCCTCGAGATAAATTTCAACTTCTACATGGGCAAAGTTACTGGCAGAACACACACATAAATACAAAAAAAAAGATACAAAAATTCCGCTATGATATCAAGTGTTGTAAACGTAACAACGTCTATAATCTTACCAATAAAAAATCGCCTTAGCACTCCATTAGTTACTCCTCCTTGCAATTTAACTAAGCTGGTAAAAGCAAGAAACGTAAATGAAATATACGAGAAGATTTCGTTTGTCTCAAGTGATGAATAGGTCTAATACTGCTGGAAGAAATTGCTGTTGTGACGGATGACTTACTAGGGGGGGACTAGCGAAGCTTGGTGTTTGCTGTGCAGTTTTGAAGTGCGATGCATCCTATAGCACAGATGGCTGAGACAAGGTGTCTAGGTGGCTGGTTTACGGGATAAAGTTGTGCCGCGATTTTGATACATCTTTAAGCACGATGACTGGTTGAGATTGGGCGCTGGCTTGCTCAAGTTATAAGGATTTAGCATTTTTATTAGGTGGCAAATCATCTATTGTCTTCTCCCAGTTCAGCTCCGAGTGTCTCAGACTTTTACTGACTGAAACCCACTCCTATGTTCATTCTTTGCCTTGGTTTCCAAGACCCCGAGATTTCCTTTCAAAAGGAAATCCAAGCAGGAGCAGGGTTGAAGAACTCTGCTGAGGCATTACGGTTTTCCTGACATCTACCTAGTACAACACTGAGTTTATGAAGAATTGACAATATTTTTAAACGACTGTGTGACTCAAAGGAGATAATTATGTGTATTAACTTAGTTTTTTGTTACTCGTGGAAAAGTTTCAACCCATTGCAGAAGAATCTTCTTCTTCTTAGCGTGTCGATGGCAAACCTATTCAAATACCTTGCCTGGCCCAGTATTCGGCCACGGCAATGCCGTCCACTGATGCTGTCATAAGGTCATGACGTGAACATGTGACAGGGCACGCAGTGCAGGATGGGAGGTGGGACATAGTCTGCGGGGATACGCCGCACAAACATTGAAGATCTGAACCGTCCGTGAACCCCCATCTGTGGAGATTGTCTTTGCTACGCCCAACCTGGGTGCGAAGCCGGTTAAGGGCTTTCCAGATTGGCAAAGACGACTCGTATCCAGAAGAGAGGTTCTCCGACGGCTCGATAAAATCAACAGGCGGGCTGAACTTCTCTCGCCAGAGGCCGCATCTTTCCGAAGTGGCGTTACCCTGAGATGGGCTCACGCATGCAGCAAAACTGTTGCGACTTTTGAGTCTTAGGGGCACCGAGCTATGATTGTGCATCGGGTGGCGAGCGTCATTTAGCTGCTTTGCCCTCTATATGCGGCTGGCCACCGCTCTGCGAATTTCTCGGGGTGCAATGCCGATTAGTGGATACAGCATACGTACCGGAGTCGGTTTAAGGCAACCTGTGGAAATTCGGCACGTCTCGTTAAGTGCTGTTTCCACCAAGTTGGAGTGGGCTGAGCGGCTCCATACTGAACTGGCGTATTCACCAGCGGAGAAGCAGAGCGCCATTCCAGTCGTACGCAGAACTTGGGGTGACGCCCCCCATCTAGTGGACGTAAGGCGGCGGAGCAGGTTGTTTCTTGAGTGAACCTTCTGCTTAATATTCTCACAGTTCTTCTTGTAGTTGAGAGACCTATCCAAAGTGATACCGAGATATTTTGGATAGGAGCTGTGGGTGATTGGCACCCCCTGCCACAGGATATTGAGAGTTCGAGCCGCTTGTCTGTTACGTAGGTGGAAAACGCACGAATTATTTAGCGAAAATCAAGGAATCATGTTTGTAGAGTGCGACTAATGAAAGCGCGATCTGGAGTTTTTTTTTAAATTCAATTGGCAACATTATTCAGCCGCAAATGTAGGAAATAAAAAAAAATTGAAGTGTTGATTCTCTTACTAGTTAGTAATACCACACAATTTTTTTGGATTGAACCTCTTTTTCTCAGGTCGCGCTTTCATTAGACAGACTATAATTTAGTTTTTTGTTACTTGAGAAAAAGTTTCAAGCCATTGCAGAAGAATTATTTGGCGAAAGTCAAGGAAACATGTTTGTAACAGCGATTTCGACTGAAATAAATATTTCTAAATTATCTTTGAAAATCTTTGAAGTCAAAGCTTTTATTACGATCTAAGTGCTGAGTTGAAACCTCTGAGAGAGGGCAAAAAAGGGCAAAAGCAGAGATCCATTAGGCGCGTCCTATCTCAAGCGCGGGTGCAAGCCGGCTGCCAATAAATCTCAGCCTGACTGCGGATCTAAGATTTATTTGCTTTTAGTGCATCCGATTTTGGGAGTCTATGTGATTTTGGGTTCTAGTACTTACTTATTGGAGTTGTTTTTGATTAAAATACGTTTTTGTTTGATCTTGGAATGGTGTAGATTGTACGGTTGGTAAACTAAACTACTATTACAATAAGAAAACATACAATTTTTGGCGGGAGGCGTTGATGACAAAAAAAATATCATCAGGTAACTTCTACTTTTTTTCGGTAGTAGGTAAATACCATGGGACCAAATATGCGGGAAAAAGCTTGTTGGCATTTTTTATTATTCAGGCATTATTTTTCTATTTTGGTTCTTAAAGACAGTAATAATCCTCAACGGCGCTATCCATTAGCAGAGATTTTTTCCTTTCCAATCCCCATAGCTTAGCCATTATTTACGTCACTTATGGGGCGTCTCCCCGTGACTGACACTGATAAATTAGCCCGGAATATAATTAAACCATAAAGTCAACGAGAGGATATCTTCGTAAATGATGGCACATATCAAAACCCGCGGAAGTAAGCCGGTGGTAAGTATTTTGAGTGATGATCCTCTGTCTCGCTCTACTCTAGAGTAGGAGATATCATTGAAAGATTTTTCACATCAAAAAAAGTTTATGGAGCTATGATCACATCATATAGTCATCATCATCATGATTTCTGCCGAAAGACGTCCACGACACTGGACAGAGGCATGCCCTAAGCATCGCCACAACGACCGGGTCTGTACGTCTCACATCCGTCGGATTCGCGCGACCCTCACCAGGCCGTCGGTCCACTTTGTGGGAGGCCTTCCAACGCTGCGTCTTCCGGTACGTGGTCGCCACTCCAGAACCTTTCGTTCCTATCGACCATCTCTTCTACAACCTATGTGCCCTACCCACTGCCACTTAAGTTTGACGATTCTTCGGGCTAAGCCGGTAACCTTGGTTTTCTTGCAAATATCTCCATTTCTGCTGTGATCACGCAAGGCAACTCCGAGAATAGACCTTTCCGTTATCCTTTGGGTGACTTCTGATGAGGCCTATTGTGAGCAACCACGTTTCAGAGCCATATGTCATCGCTGGCAACACGCACTGGTCATACCTTCGTCTTGAGGCACTGTGATAACTGTGATGATTTAGTTTCATTATCGACCTTGTAATGTTCCCACTGTTGGTATTCAGGCCTCCTTTCTAGGAGAAGGAATGGGCTGTAATCCACCATGCGGGCCCAATGCGAATTAGTGGATGTCACATGTCTTCGAATTTTTGGTTCTAGGACATTCCGGTTTCCTTACGATGTTTTCCTTCACCGTTTTGAGTGTGTGAAAGTGGAAGTGTGATGTCAGTCAGTGGTGATGAAATAGATTACACAAAGTAATGCGCCTGGCTGGGTTTGAACCCGCGACCAACAACTCGTAAGTCGGGGCCGTTACCACTGGGCCACCACTGCTCTGATGATTTAGTGCAATGAAAAATAACAGAATATACAGTGCCTACTGATCTTGAATGCTCAGATAGCGATGACGAAATGCTCTCCAAAATAACAGGAATAACATTGTTAGATCACCGTAAACGATACCTCGCGATCACGACCCTGAGGTTCTCCATCGATAGGCAGCTATCGATATAGATATCGATGGAAATAAATCGATTTATTCCTGTACAGATATCAGATATCCAATATTGACCTTTGTCTGTCGGTCTGTGCGCCCACGGGCGATAGTCTAACCAACACTCAAGATTCAGTTTTGTGTGCCACAAGTTATAAGAATCATAGCTTCATATCACGGCTGGATTTCCCAAAAGGGTTGCATAGGAATGCTTCCAGTAATTACAGAAGCGATTCAGTCATTTAGTTTAAATGAACAAAAAAAATACATAAAAACTTTAACCCCACACTAGGAATAACTCCTGTTTTGATTGCACCATTACGTGAAAATAAATAGTTTTTCTTTAATCTCTACCGTGAGTGCATTCACAAACATGTAAACTGAAATGACAAAAGACCCATTATAGTATTATATTATAAAGTACCAACCTGTTTTCTGTATTCTTAAAAACTTATAATCTGCTACCTTCTGCAAGTGGCTTATTCTGCGTGATGTTAATTATTGCGGACGCGAAGTCAAAGTCGAAAACAGATAAAAGGTAACCTATGTCCAATACGTCCATCCTTGGAATTAACACAACACGCTTCTCTTGAAAAATATTTTTTTTTTAGTTATCTCGTCGTCATATCTTTGTTCCTATGGCTCAGATGTCTCTATTAATGACTAGCTGTCCCCTGCGGTTTCACCCACATTTTTCGTTACTGCTCCGCTTCCGTGGATCGTAGCGTGATGGTATATATAGCCTATAGCATTCCTCGATAAATGGGCTATCTAACACTGAAAGATTTTTTCAAATCGGACCAGTAGTTCCAGAGATTACCCCCTACATACAAACTTAAAAATTTTACCTCTTTATAATATTAGTATTAGTATAGATATACCTACCTTCAAAAAACAGTTAACAATACGCTTCCTTCTCCAACTTAGACCAGCCCCTATCTAATAGTGGTCGTGACCGGTCCATACCGGGTCGGCCACGGTTCCCGGGCCCCGCGGAAGTCTCACTTGACGGGCTACCATCCATCCCGGACATTCCCGGGACTGCTCCCCTCACTATATTGAGGGTTCAGTGTTCAACCAACGGTTAAGCACGGATGTGCTTGTTTCCGCTAGTTTAAAAAATATGTTGGATAGTGTTTGTTTTTATTGCTTTTTGGTATTTTTTGTTGTTTTCCATTAGGTAGTGAGTATATTAGAAAGGTATTTTTTTTATAATAATGATTTATTGTGCCAAAAAACACATACATATTTGCAATATATGCTTAACATGATTAATGTGGAAGTAATATTCATCTGTTGCACTTTCACGCTTAAACTACTGAACCGATTTTGACAAAGTTGAGAACTGAGTAGGTACCTACCTATATTAAAAGTCCAAGGGAGGGCTACTTTTTATTTGGCTTTTGCGTATCCACAACAATCGACACAGACCCGAATGAAGTTATGACCAAAAGCTACTGAAATACAAACTTTAGAACGGAGGCTAAAAAAAAAATGCTAAAGCTTCCTAGAGCTTTAGCATTTTTTTTAGCCTCGTTAATAAAGTTATTTAGGTACTTTAGTAGGTAAAAATAAGTCCAACAGACAAAAACAATATCTTACCCATATATGAAACACAAAGCGCAATCGTGTGAATCTCGCCCACACCAGACCTTTTAATTGAAAAGCTTTGCTTTAGAAACATTACGTCCAACACTGGTTTGATAAAGTCCTTACTTCTACTTGAGTAGGACTTACTTAATTGGTGCTAATTGTAAGTGTACTGATGTTTTATACTTGTTTGTGCGTCGGTGGTGCCCACGCGATGGTTAAAGGTGAGACTAGCGATTAGAACGGTCTTTGAAATTAATGTTTATTTCGTAAGACGACATCACAACGAATTACATCACGGTCATCTTACTTATTAAAATTACTGTCATCAATATATTCATCTCTGCAATCTCGGCTTTAACTACTCAAATTACTCCTGTGTCGTAGGTGCATTCACAGACATATAAACTCAGATAATACACGAAACACTAATCTATACTCTATAGGCCATACAAATATTTTTTTAGTGAAAGTATAGAACCCGTAAAGTAAAGTAAGGTAAAGTAGGTGGTAAAAGGCCTCGCAGGCGCAGCCCAATACGTTGGTCCGACCAGATCCGCGCCGCTCTTAATTCCACGATTTACGATGCCCTTCACATCGCCAAAGACAGGAACAGATGGAGGAACATTATAAGGGCTAAGGTGATGAAGCAGGGAGGTCATCCTCAGCATTGAGGAATACGACGCAAGGAGGAGGATAGAATCCGTAACACGCAGCGGAGCAGTCAATCGCTCAACTACTGCGCCAACCGTACACATACAGCTTTGATCTTTATAACCAATATGTCTTAAAGTTTACCTACTTTTATTCCCCAGGTAAGCTGATATTAAACAAAGATGTCATGCATAGTGATGGATGCTACACTCAATAAGAACTTATCCAATATCCTCAGGCTGGCCACGTTTAATATCAAAGTTCAGGAGCAACATGTAGGTAGACCTGTTGCGTGCAAGAAATCAGTTTGGGGAATATGACGTTTGATGTTGAAGGATTTCTGAAGGAATGAAAGAGTAAAAGATTTCTGGAATAGTAGTGCTAGCTCGAGTTCTTAACGCGATTCATTTTACGACATATCTAAACTGAATTTTTAAAGGGATGGAGCTGTTTAGGGTGTATATCTTCATTCCTATTCCTCGGTCACACGACTGCCTTTTTAAAACGTCATGGTAAATCCCCTAATCATCATCATCATCATCTCAGCCGAAAGACGTCCACTGCTGGACATAGGCCTCCCCCAAGCGTCGCCACAGCGACCGGTCCTGCGCGTCTCGCATCCAATCCCCTAATGTTTTTAATTAAAAAAACATCTTAGGAGAGGTAGAATGGGCTAAAGAAGGTTATGTTGATTATGTCCATTGGAAAGTGTTAGGGCCTATTTCACCACCTATGATTAAGTTTCGAGTATCTTACTTAGCAGATAATTTCATACAAATTCTGTCACATTTTTGAATTTATTCAGTGAGTAGTGCCTACTCGGACATTGTGAAACAGGCCCTTATTGTAAAAAGGTTATCACTGGTTTTAATATGACACTAAGGTGACACTGACAATTAATACATTGCGGACTTTGAGCCGGATTATTCTCATGTGAAGTTCTGTGGCCGCGTAATCTTTCCAGCCCTTGACCATTTTAACTTTTGCGAACATTAATAAGCATTAAGACATCGAAACTATGTTGCCAGATACCCCATATTAAGTGCCCTAAAAATTCCTACCACTACGCACTTAGTGAATCGATAGCATCCTTTATTTATTGGTCCCGATGCTGTATCAATATCGATAAGACTGACTATAAAATTGATGAAAAGCACCGCAGACCGTTGCCGAGACCAGCTCATTATTATCATACAATGTAATGCTCTTGCGCAGGTCTATAAACTTTATAGCTTCATGTTTTATCTAGAATATGGGTAGGGAACCTGTGTGGTATGAATATGTTGGTAAGTATAGTATTTATGAGTCTAAAGTTGGTCGTAAAGTAAATCGAAAATGGAGGTGGTCTAATGTTGAAGAGTTTGGAGATAAATTGGAGAGTAACGACTAATATAGTCGTTTTTATGAAAAACTTACCTAACATTTGTTTTGTTAATTTTTTTTAGATTGGAGTTCATCAAAATGACTTCTCCCGCTCTGGGCGAAGCGGGAGGGCTTGTCAGGCTTTTACATACTAAAACCCACTCCTGTTCTTTGCCCTCTAGGGTGCGGCCGCCTCCTTCACTAGCATTACTCCTTCGCAGAAGGAGGCAACCTTCAATCCTCCTCGCTCCGAACCATGGCCTGTACCAAGGCCCGTCACTTTTTGAGGTGGGAAATCATCCAATAACTTCACTCACTCTAGAGCGCAGGGAGACTTTTACTGACTAAAAACTACCCTTATGTTCCTTCTTTACCTAGTATTTCAGGATCCCGGGATTTTCTTTCTGAAGCGAACCCATTACCCCAGAAGACTTCGGCCTTGTTGGGCCCCTACGGCTCTGCTGACATCTTTTTGAAGTGCGCGTGGAACACGACGCGCCATCGAAAATTTCATAAAAAAAAGTAATTTTATAAAATTTCAAATAAAAATGTCAGTTTTTTTCTTATAACTAATAGGAATGCACTGTGTTTACTGTGTTTTTATTGGTTAACAAGCTTGGTCCAAAGTTTTCTATAACCTCAAAGCCCATGTAAGTATGGCCATATATGGCCAGACATAAAATATTACGATGTGACAGTCATTCGCGTTTACCAACGTCCAGCAAAACATTTTAATGTTTATATTGTTTGTAATATTAATGTTTATAATTCATTTAGACATGTTTATGGTTGTAGTAATCAAATTCTTTGTTTTGTCGCTATGTCCGTCTGTTTTGTGTTACTTAGAGAGGGACACATACTCGTAGCATCAAAAACCGCACACAAGAAATACAGTTTCCTACCACTAGTGACTGACCGAAACACAAATTGCGGCGGAAACCGAAACCAAATGTTCGGTTCTTCTTCCTGTTTCGGCTTCAACGAAACCGAAACTGTCGCGGTAACAGATACACTGACAGAAACATAGATCCGTCTACAAAAAAAAAACGAAAATTACATAAAAATTATACGAATCAGTCTGTAAACGAGTCAGTCAGTTTTTAGGCAGGTACGAGTATTTATCACAAAAAGCGATACGACAGCCCGTTTTTTACCCTATTAGTATTATTTTAATTTTATATTTAACTAGCTTTTGCCCGCGGCTTCGCTCCCGTCAAATGACTACCCTACATATCCTACGCTACCCTACCCGACCTTCCCTACCTACCCTACACTACCCTACCTACCCTACAGTACACTGCCTTACACTACCCTACACAACCCTACACTACCCTACGACACTATAAATAAAATTACAACAATGTAAGACACTAGTTTCAGTAGAGTCGAATATTCGGCCACTGTTAGGTCGAAACCGGAACTTAAGCCGACAACACTTTATTTGACCCAGCCGAATCATTGGTCGGTCTCTTTTTACCATCAAAGAAGGGCGACAAATCCGCGTACAATCTATAAACAGTTATGTCAAGAGTACCCATGTAATATTGTAAGTACCTACATGTTATGTACTGCGCTCTAAGCGTAAGATGTAACTCATGGAAAGTGATTTTGTAATAGTATATTATGTATGAATGTGCCTACAAGTTACAACCACTCATGGTTTACATATGAATAACTATTTAGTTACCATAACACTTATTTAGCGTTCTTCACAACACTTCAGAAGTCGATTTCCTTCCTGTGCAGAGATGCGGAAGAGTTAGCAACTGAAGGACTACGAGTGGGCTTTAGGCATTAAAAGTATGGCATTGCTATTCGTTCAGACCACCAGACTAAAGCGGGAGAAGTTATTTAATGATTTCTCACCTCTTTCAAAAATAGGGTTAATTTTTTTACAAAGGTATTCACTTTTCGATGTTCATGCGTTTTACGTTTTCATATTTTAGCTGCATTTGTTTCGGTGTTTCTTCTCAGGGTAATCAATTAGGAAACAGCGACCTCATCTAATTTCATCATCATCATCTCAGCCAAACAACGTCCACTGCTGGATATTAGGCCTCGTGTTTTTTAAAACCTATTTGTAAAATAAATACAAATTATAATTAAAATTATTTCACTTTCCTTCTCGTAAGTCTTGAAAGTGACAGTTGGCATCCATCAATGCCAATCCAGGTGCAGTTATCCTTGGCACATTGTTTATAAAGACCAGCTGGTAAGCGATGAGTGAAAGGAATACGAAGACCTGCCGTCTAGAATATTAATCTACACTAATATAATAAAGAGGTAAAGTTTGTTTTTTTGTCTGTATGAGGTAATCTGTAGAAGTTCTGGTCCGATTGCTAAAACTTTTACACCAATAGAAAGCTGCTGTATTTCTGAGTAACATAGACTATATTTTATGTACGCGGGCGAAGCTGCGGGCTAAAGCTAGTCGTAAATATAGGAAAACGAGAGTGAAATTAAAGGAAACAAATAATTACTGGCCTGATAGTGTAGTGGTTAGTGGCCCTAATTGTCATGCTGGATGTTGTGGGTTCGATTCCCACCTAATACAAATGTTTTTGTGATGACCACAATCATTTTCATCCTCATCATTCTATGGCGTGTTTTTTTTACTATGCTTAGGCTCGCGTTTGACCACTATCTCACCTGATGGTAAGCGATGATGTGGCCGACGATGGAGTACGCTTACCTAGAGGTAACCTATTCACTCTTGCACACAGAGGTCTCAGCTTTGGAATGTTTAATAAGTATCATTTTTCTAACTTCTTGACTATTTAAAGGTAATAAATGTATTATTTTGTACTGAAGTAAGCTGTTATTATTTATAAGGAAAATATTCACTAACTAGAAATATTAATAATTCATTGTTAATAAATATTTAAGTTTAACAGACTCTCTTCAAAATGAAAGTAGAATTATTTGAAACAATTTTAATTATAGATGAATAAAGGATGCCAAACAACATTCCTAAAGCTAGCAAATAATGTTGTCTAGATAAACAGCTAAATAATGTTGGAACGGAAAATAAACAAACTGTTTCAACCGTTTCAATTTCAAGTCAGCATCGACGTTCTTTGTCTAGAGTTGACTTTGTTTAGTTTAATTGTGCTAGATAACTTAAATTGTTGTAGGAAAAGTGTACCTACGCTTTAGAAATGTTATACTCCATTCGCAATGGCAGTAGACATTTAAATAAACTTTTTTCTGTACGTTCAACAGATTATGACATATATTGCGTTGGCGCTATGATAAATAGTGGCTGCAGAAAATCGGAATACCCTGGACGTCGGCATTCGCAGGGCGATTCCTAGATACTTACCGTAACTCCGATATATGCCATCCAATAAGGACCTAGCCCGAGTCGACGGCGCGTCTCTAATAGATGTCAGCATTATTGAAAGGAATTGCAAGAGTTGACTGACGTCAACTCTTGCAATTTAAGCTAAGGCCACGGGGAATTTATGAAAAGAAAACCCATGGTGCTAAAACGCTAAAATTCCTAAAGGATGATTTTAGTCAGTTTAAAGTCGGACACTCTGTTCATCGCTACTCCGTCCCGTTCCACCAACAGCAGGAGAAATTATTTGATGATTTCCCCAACTTAAAAAGCGTATTTTAATTTTTGTTAATTTGAAGTACCTACGCCTACGCAAAATAAACATCCTTACCATAAAGTATCAAAATGTTAGACGAGCGAACGAGAAAGAAGGATGAATTTATACACGGGTTATGTAGTTTCACCCCTGACGAAATGAAACGTAGCCTGACAAAACAGGCTACGTTTAGGTTGCCAAATGGATCGCGTTTACAACTCCTGGCAAGGCCTCTATACTCTGTATAAAAATACGGTTGGCAACATCAGTGTACTTTAATTTTAGAACCACTTCTCAGTATACATTTCACAACTCCAAAATGCCGAATTTACTTCAAATGAGAGTGAGTTGAACTGTGCATATTTCGGCCTATTACCAGTCACTGTAGCCTAATGATGTTAAATTGGGCGTTTATAAGCCCCTCGCGGAGTATATTAGCAAGTTTATGTGCTCCAAAGTATATTATAAGTTGTCGAACCGTGCCATAAACGATTTAAAATGCAGGAGTAATATTTTCGTATATTTTGCTTAGAAGTAATGCTAGCTGAAGGGTGAAAAGGGGTGCTTTTATATGTTGAAAGTGGGGTTTTTGAGCATTTTATTCGAATGACTGAAGTAAAATGCTTGGTGAATGATTTTTTGTTTTAAAAGAGATCGTGCAAGTGAAACTGGCTGAGCTGCCAGCAGGTCTACATTGTTAACTTGCTAAACCACAAGCACAACTCCTGAGGGTCAGAATAGATGCCTAACATAATCTATCTTATCAGTAAAAGTCCTGTCAAAATCCACAGAATAGAATAGAGTAAAGCCTGGGATACACTAGGGAACATTTTGTCCCGAAACACAACGCGCAACACTAAATTTACGTGACGCTGCAACGTTGCATATTGTCCTGCAACATGCCCCGCAACATAGTACGTGACGCGGGGCATGTTGCTTGCTCCCGCCTCGAGAGCGAGCGCACGAGTCCCGCGTCAGTATGCATGTTCCACGTAGTTGTTGAGCAACATGTTCCGCAACATGTTGCTCCATTTGTCCCCTAGTGTATCCTTGGCTTAAACCACACACACAGACACAAAGATAAACACAGATTAGCCAAAAAACAGAGATTAAAATGAAAGAGATTTTTTTTTAATTGCCTTTCAAAAAAATACTTTCTAAAAGACTAAAAACAATACTACACAAACTTCATTATCACATCACACAGAACTCAAGCCGAGACGAGAGACAAAATATCATCATTTCATACAAATCTGTGTAACGAATAAAATAAAGCAATTTCCCGTCGTTCTTCCTGCCCACTGAAAGCGAGATAATCAGTTAATTTCCATCTGTTAGCTATACCCACATTTGATTACATAATTTTAAGTTGGTATTATTGCTGATTTTGACAGATCTCAAAGAGAACTCGAAGGTAGATGAATTGCGACGGCGGCCATTGTGAATTGGAACGTTAGGCCTAACAGTTGTTGTGACATTCTTGTAAAAACTAGAAATAGTACTATCACGTAATTAAACGATTTCAGGATATTGAAGGCTTTGTATAATTTAACCGGACACCGCTCATAGTCAGAAGTGGGATGAACTAAAAGTGTTGGAGAAAATTCTCAGGTATGTTAATTGCTTTTTTTTGGACCGGTTATAGGTAATGCCTATTTGATTATCTTTATAATGATATATCCAGGATAACAATAGAAAAAGACAACACCAATAACATGTTCCTTTGTGATTTCTTTACACGTAAAAGGTAATTATAATAAGTACTACCGACGTTTAATAAAGTGTGAGACGCGGGTAGGCGTTTTTTGGCGGGAATAAATGTAGGTCACGCACGACTGCACGACTGACTACTATGTTAGTTTGTTCGCCCGGCCTGTTTATGACCATGGTTGAATAAAATATGAACTAATTAATAGAGGTAAGTAATCTCCCATCGGAAAAATTAACTGATACCCCAATCAATCAACATTTTCACGCAGTGCATGTTATGTGCAAGTAATGCATGTTCATTGTTTACAATATTGTGTTATTTATGTACAGACTTACAATAGTTTGTGCGTATTATTCATTTTTTTTAAGTGCTTGAAATGACCCGTGGGTTATTAATGAGTTCCGAGAAATGATAAACCTGTAGGGTATGTCAATGAAAAGAATACAGGTACTTGACTTCCATATCAGTTGATCTGTGTGTCTTTACTAAATAGGTACCTACCTACTCTACCATACAACGGAATAATTGTTTAAAGGCCTAGTACACCACTCGTTTTACGAACGGTCTTAGTCCACGTCGCGTAATGTAATAAGGGTAAGACGGTCTTCGACGGGGCTCGACGTATCGAGTCGACGTATCGAGTCGACGTAACGAGTTGACGTATCGAGTAGTGTAATAGGCTCTTTTGAGGTGGCGACACTTGGTACGGTCTTACGTTGTACCTACTTTAATAATTCCTAGAATCTACTATTCAGCAAAATGTTATAAGTAACTATTTGTTTTTATTACCTACTTGTGATTATTTAGCCAAGTTCTGTTTAATTTTAATATCATTTTATGGATTATGGGTACCTATATTGGTACTTTTGGCTAATGCTACAAGAATATAACTTTACTATCGAGTATCGACCCGGACAGAATATGCAACATGTCGATGCTTTAAGTCGAAACCCAGTATCGCAAGCAAATATCGCAGAGGAGTTGGATGTTTTCAATATCTCAACCCATGACTGGCTTCACACTGTACAAATGACAGACCCGCGGATAAAGCATATCAAAACTATTTTAGAAACTAGTGAAGAAGATATTAAAGATATCTCCAATAATTACGTATTACGCGATGGTAAAATATACAGGCGTGTAGGATCCAAATTGAAATGGGTGGTACCTAATTCAGCGCGATGGAGAATTTGTCAGCTTAATCATGACGAAGCGGGTCATTTCTCAACTGATAAAACAATTGAGAAGATTGGAGCTGACTACTGGTTCCCAAAAATGAAACGCTTCGTCAAGAAGTACGTAAATGCTTGCATTAACTGTGCTTACAGTAAAGAATTGTCGGGAAAAAAGTCGGGGTACTTAAATCCAATCCCTAAGGTAAATGCAATATTTCACACTATTCATATGGACCATTTGGGCCCTTTTATAAAAAGTAAAAAAGGAAATGCTTACATTCTCGGAGTCATTGACGGGTTCAGCAAATTCATATTTGTTAGAGCTGTAAAGAATACTAGATCTAAGACGACAATTAAAACACTCGACGACATTTTCGCAACATTTGGATGTCCAAAAATAATTATTTCTGACCAAGGTACAAGTTTCACATCTGGCGAGTTTAAAAATTTTGTGACGTCGATTGGAGCCAAACATGTTCTCAATGCTGTGGCAACGCCCCGAGCAAATGGGCAGATTGAACGCTACAATCGAACAATTTTAAATTCGCTAGCCGCTATGAACCATGGTATGGATGAGAGGGACTGGGACACAAATGTTGCAAAACTACAATGGAGTCTCAATAACACTGTAAATAAAAGCACCGGAAAATCACCAGCTGAAGTGGTTTTTGGACAAAGAACTACATGTCAGGCGGAAGGAATTCTGAAAGGGGCTCTAGAGACAAATGCACAAATTTCAGATACTGACAGAGATGAAATGAGGAAATCTGTGGAAGCAAAAATTATAGAAGGACAGAAAAAGATGAAAGAATATTTTGATAAAACGAGGGCTCCAACTAAGACGTTCCAAGAGGGTGATCTGGTCATGATCCCAAATAATAATCCTGACAAAGGCAAAAGTAAAAAGTTAGCCGCTAGGTTCAAAGGTCCGTTTAAAGTAACAGCAGTACTAGAGAAAGACCGTTACGAAGTCTCTAGCATTAAGGGCCTCCCTCAAAGGCAATATAGAAATATTTTTCCAGCTGATCAATTAAAATCGTGGATTAACTTAAATTTATCGCCGGTAGTTAGCGACCAAAGTGGCAATAGCGATTCCGATTCACAGGATGAATAGTTTAATATGAGTTATTGTTTTGTATGTATGTACTTATATATAAGAATATTTGTGAAGATACCGTAGTGGAGTAATAGTGATAGTGGCCGGTAGCCCTAACCCAACTTCCATATCATTTACAGCATAGATTAGTGTCGACATCGGAGAGTCGGCAGTGTCCGGGTAACCAATACTGAGAGCGCTGATGAGGATGAGGTGCTAACAGACCGTGGCTCTCGGGTGGCTAAACGGCAGATGATTGATTCATGTTTGACAGATTGCAAGTTAATGGCTCTCGGGTGGCCTAATAATTCAGATGATCCAAGGAGACGAGCAGACCGTGGCTTTCGGATGGCCAAACGGGAGCTTTGTGCAAAGAAAATCTGTGGTTATATTGTTACCTATTGACGGGCTGTCGGATACCCCGTACATGAAGTTAAAAATCAATAGAGAGTGATAAATTAATTAATGTAGATTATACGGAATAAATGATTGTATTTTATTAAGTTGATAGCTTAAGGATAGCTTTATAAGTTATTTAGTGAAAAGATGTAAATCAGACCGATTATTTATACAAATAAGTGCATATTGGATGTATTTTTTGTTTTTTTCACTTTGTTTTGTTTGGTATGAGGTCATACCCTGTCTTAAAGAATGGCCGAGATCAATTTATGAATGGGGACATTCCTATTGCAGAATGGCCGACTGTTAGCTATACCCACATTTGATTACATAATTTTAAGTTGGTATTATTGCTGATTTTGACAGATCTCAAAGAGAACTCGAAGGTAGATGAATTGCGACGGCGGCCATTGTGAATTGGAACGTTAGGCCTAACAGTTGTTGTGACATTCTTGTAAAAACTAGAAATAGTACTATCACGTAATTAAACGATTTCAGGATATTGAAGGCTTTGTATAATTTAACCGGACACCGCTCATACATCCATATTTAATGAAGAACGAACCAGCTTCAAATCCCTTTTAATCGTTCGATTTAAAACCTCTTTTTGACTCTCGAAGTAACGTTACGGACCCTTTTTAAGGTGTTTTTACACCAAAGATGTACTAAGTAGGTATGCTAGGTTACTATAGATGCGTTTGCTATCTATCAATCATATTTATTCTAAGAATCAAAGCATTTATTTTAAATGAACTACATATACTATAAACTCGAGCGACTGCAGAATCTATGCATCCGCTTTATTTTTGGCCTCCGCAAATACGACCATGTGTCAGAATTTCGGACCAAATTAAGGTGGCTGCCGATTCGGCGTCGCCGAGATACACATACATATATTATCTCTTCTCTACACTATCCTGCACAACCCTAATGCTCCTCAATACCTTCGTGAACGCTTTGAGTACCTCGTCCCGAGGGGTAAACTCTGTCGCACTACCTCTTCCCTTCTCCTTCGTACTCCTCGTCATACTTCCAGCCGCTATGATGGCTCCTTCTCCGTAACTGCAGTGCGTCTCTGGAACTCTCTGCCACACTCTCTTCGCGACAGCCCTTCTTTAGATGTCTTTAAGAGGAAACTTAAAGAGCACTTCCTTTCACTATTGACATAGTTTTAGTATGTATAGTATGTATTAGTAAATATATTATGTATGTACAATATGGATAAGTAATATAATAATTATAATTATATAGGTTTACTTAGTAGATAAGTTTAAATTGTGCACTGGATCCTACCCTCGAATATGTTTTCTCTTTGTAACTCAAAGGTTTGCTGGAAGAAAACTCATTGCTGAGTTAAGCTCGCCTTTGTACATGAACTATTTAATCACCATGTCTTGTAATGTTTATTTTTGTGTACAATAAAGAATTAAGAATATACTAGTAGGCACTTTTGGATTCATTAAGAAAAATGCACATTCCAGCGTAGAAATCTGTTGAGTGCTAGAAACATCCCACGTATAAAACGTTTTGGAAACACAATCATCGTGCGTACTGTAAAGAGTTATTACTAAAACTCTTTAGTAATGTACTGCTGAAAGAAACATAATAATATGGTTCGAATATTCTGTATATCGTGGAAAGAATATGAAGACTATTGTTTCGGCCTCGTCCATGTAACTACTTCGACTAATAAACGTATGATCCCGTACCAAATTTTATCATTGAGAGCGGCAACCCGTTATAGTACCGCCAAGAAGTGGAATTCCCTGCCGGAGTCTGTGTTTCCTGAAAGCCACAACCTAGAGTCCTTAAGTCAAGAGTGAATAGGTTACGTCTAGCTAAGCATGTTCCATCGTCGATAATCATCAGCAGATCATCAGGTGAGATAGCGGTCAAGCGCAATCAAATAAATTATAAAAAAAATGCTATAACATCTTACTTAACACATCTTTGGTAGTAAAGGACCCTTCTTAATCTGGTTTTAGTATTCACAGAAACCGAATTGTTAAGATTGTTCCTTTAATCTTGTAATTGTATTAAAGGCCTGTTTTGAATGTTTGTAATTAAGATTAGATTAATTAAAACAAGACGAGGCATTGTGACTTTCATTGATTAGATTTTCTGTAAGCCTTCGGGAGGTTCGGGGCTGAAAAACAGGGTTTAGATCCGCCAAAAACCATTGTTAGTCAGTAAATTTGATAGTGTGTATGTTCAAGAATAATGTAGGCAACTAGGCTAATGCAAGAAGCAGAATATGAGAAGTGCGTTCAGTATTTCACAGCTTTTTACATAAATAAATGTTGAAACGATTTATGATTTCACAATACTCGTAGCTACATACTATTTACATATATTAAATACACTTAGATAATTGCAATTTTATAGACGCTAACAGAAAAACAAGCGGAAGGTTGTACGGAAGACTGAAGTGTACAATTAGCAATCGTTAGCGTTTGTAAACTACGAGAAAGCCTAACGCCCGTTTTATAAACTAGTGCTTGACTGCATCCCACCTGATGGTAAGCAGTGATGCAATCGTTGATGGTGAGGCGCACTAGTTTATTAAGAGCCTATTCACTCTAGTCTTGAAGATACCCAAATTACCTATCTACCGTTGCAGCTACTAAAGATAAACAAATCTATCATTTTGCCCTTACTTGCTTTCCTATAACCTACAGACAGATTGAGCATTTCCTACCAAAAGTTGTGGATGGATAGATAGAATCTTACTGTTTATCGGTGATAGCTATTTATATATGATCTGCGGTAGGTTATTGAAAACGAGCGTTAGACGCGATCGACTTGGGCTGTACTGTCTCTCCATCGGTGCCAGATTAACTATTGATAAATTGAAGTCATTATTTCAGCCGAGAAACGTTCACTGCTGGATATATGTCTCCCAAAGTGTCCCCACAACGAAAGGTCCTGTGTGACTCCCAAAGTGTCCCCACAACATGACCGTTCCTGTGTGTCTCTCATTCATCGCATTCCCGCGACCCTCACCAGGTCATCAGTCCACCTCGTGGGAGATCTTCCATCGCAGCGTCTTTTGGTGCACGGTAGCCATTCTAGAACCATTCGACTTCATTGACCATTTATTTCTTTGAGTCAAAGTCCAAATATTTTTATTATAAATAAACCTACAGGGGCACTTATGAAACGTCAGAACTAGTGCGTGGTTCCAATTAGTCGTTTCCTATAAAGAACTGGCAAGAAACTATGAGTAACATAGTTTCTTGCCATTTAAAAAAATGGTCTTAGCTATCGCTAAGTTAGAGTAACAATCCACCAATCAGTATTTAACTAATCATATAGCTAGTAAGTTTTATAAATAACCCATGTTATTACACTAATATAAGATATATTAGTGTAATAACATGGGTTATTCTAAACAATCACAGAAGTTACTTTAAGATTAGTTAATCTAATCAAAGCCTGGACCAGGCTTTCAGACCTCGAGGTAAAACTAGGTAATAAACTAATTAACTATCCCAATTAGTTTTTCATTGATCACGTATATTGGAAGATAAATGCGATACGTGGATTGAATGGGTGATTGGAAATGGATAATACTCACTAGTTTAAAGGTCACTACCTACCCTGGTTTCACTTAAGCGCAAATTATATACCTACTATTTTTGAGTAGGGAAATCCACTAATAACTTCTCTAGCTTTAGGGAGGAGTGAGAGGGTGTGTTAGACTTTTGCCCACTGTTGGGACTCAGGTCTCCTCTCTAGGAAAAGGAATAGGCGGTAATCCATCACGGTGACCCAATGCGGATTGGTGGACGTCACATGGCTTCGAATTTTTGGTTCTAGGACTTGCGAGATTCCTCACGATGTTTCCCCTTCACCGTTTTGAGAGCAGCGGTGATGAAATAAAATTACACAGCTTACATTTGTAGGCAAATAAGCGCATAAGAACCAACAGCATTAGAACACCTTCAAAACAAGTTAAACAACACTAAATTCTACGCAAACATGTATACAAAACAAATATTAGTGCAGTGCACTAAGTAAACAAAATCCGTGCACGGGAATCGAACTCAAAGCCCCGACACTGGCGTGCCGTCACATGAGGTGCTACGTGAACAAACAACGGAACACATTCTACCCGACTGTACTTGAATCAATATTTGGGTGAGTGTACTGCTCATGACAGAAGTGGTTCGATTTTTGTGTTATTTTTAGAATCGGATTTACGGTAGGGTGAAAATTCTGGAAATATTGACTGAAAAAAAAGAAAGTAACTTGGTTAGATTCCAATAAAATGAATAAATAAGTTAAAGTCTTGATGAAAGGAGTACAGAATATTACAGACTTACAGAAATAGCCATAAGCTCATCATCATTTCAGCTGAAAGATGTCGACTGCTGAACATAGGCCTCCCTTAACTGTCCTTTCTAAGACGTCTATAATAAAAGGTGTTTTATAAGTAGTAATTAATTAAAGTAATTCCCCGGAAACTACATATATTACAAGTAAAACCAAAAGGGTTAAAAGATTCTTCGAAAGAGTTAATGTACTTCTGATACGCAAAATTCAGACGACGTTACATTTTTGTTTCCTTTCCTACCTTCCCGGTCCATCCAGAGCGTAAAGTTATTTGGAGATTTCTCAGCCAAAAAAATACGTACATATAAAGGTACATACAAACCAATATGGTTTGCTTGTCAAAACTGACGTAGCAAATATCCAGGTCAAATTACTATAATTATGACGGATAAAATAAATCACAAAGCTTTGATTAATATCTATAATTATTTTAATATCTTAATGTGTGTAAAACATAGCAATTTGTTGGTTCATTGACCAGTCACAAAAAACGTTACTATGATTATTATTATTAGCTAGGCAAATTTAAAAGACCAAAGTGAAGGTTGGGAGATGAACTTGATACTTATCAGAGGGATTAGCTCGCAGAGAGGGAGGGATTCGAACTGAAGTAGGACATAATAATCTTATTAGATACAATTTAATAGATTGCAGAAAATCACAGCGTGTTTTTTTTAACTAAGTATTTAGTTTTTTATTTGATACAAGAGATTAAATGCAAATTAAATAGTCAGATTGCATAAAATCGCAGCTTGGTTTTTTTTTCAATTACTTATCCAATTTTTTGTCCGTATCTTAATTGCGAAGTCAGTCCTGCAGGGATCATGTAAATATTTACATGTGATTTTTTTCCATTTTGTATGTTTTTAGAGGGCATCATTATTACCGCTAATGGTGCCTTAGAATCTGAAGGGCAACTGAAGGAACACACGTGGGTCAGTAGAAGTTTGACAATACTTCTCATTCCAAAATAATACCTCTCACTCCAAATGCCGTCAGTCAGAGTTCCATAGAGAAGAACGTCATCACAATACGAGCCGTGTCCAGACATTTTAATCCTTTAAGGCAACCGCGACATGTGAATTATCCATACAAACGTAATACCAAAATCATTTGCAGTTTAATCATTCACACCATAATATGATGTTATTCGGATTCAGACAATACTTATCTAGGTTCTCACGTCGTCTTTTTTTTTGAAAAACTTACTTCAAACGAAATTTAAGCGAATTTCATTTTGCAAATTTTCACAGCGAAAATGTCATGTTTTTATTTTGTTTTTTTCTATATTATAAACAATAATATTTCAAAATATCTCTCTGCAGGAACACAGATATTATTATTAAGTTATAAATACTCGAAAAAAATTTTTAAACACATTAATTTTTCATTCATCATTTTTGGTATTACGATTACATATCAATTTTTTTCCCCAAATTTCCAATAGTTTGTATTGCTATCACAGCAAGCACCTGTCATTGTGTTGGATGATGACTTTACTCCAGTCAGTGTGTCCAAGAATTGTTTATACTATCTGGATTGATTCCATCAACCTTAAAAACGTATTTTATTTTCGTCTCAACTCGAGATAGCGCGCGATGTTCGCCGGCCTCTTAAGTAGGTATACCTACATAGTAAAAAGCTCATACCAACTCAATTAAACTAGTTAATTCTAACTTTGCTACAAATTAAGTGAAGTATTTTAATTAACAAAACATTAATTTGAAAACTCACTTAAACTTTTTTGACATTCAAAGTGTCTAAGTTATTATGAAGCATCGTTAAAGTAATCATAAGTTAATGAATACCTAATTACTGTTAAATAGTTTATCAAGTAATTAAAACGTCTATGGCTCGAGGCTATGAAATCATAAAGATTATTTAATTATAGGTTCTCCTTTAATTGATGTTACACTTTTTTTAAGTTGGGCGGTTCTGCAGGGCACATTGC
This sequence comes from Mythimna separata, assembly GCA_030763345.1. Taxonomy (NCBI): domain Eukaryota; kingdom Metazoa; phylum Arthropoda; class Insecta; order Lepidoptera; family Noctuidae; genus Mythimna; species Mythimna separata. Next base: position 3,855,546 of record CM061173.1, on the reverse strand, counting down.
TCGTAGAACAGATGGTCGATGGGGCGGAAAGGTTAATAATAATATACGAGTACTCATTTATTTTGGACAATATCCATATTTGGTTGACCAGGAAAACATTATTCTGACATGCCGGGTAAAACGGGGTGAATAGGATTGCAGGGGTGAATAGGAACAAAACTTTGATTAGGATTTTTACTTTGGTTACATATTTTATACGGATTTCTATCTCAGCATTGACTTTTTATACAATCAATGAATAAATAAGAGTACTTAAATTCTGGAAAAATCGGTTAAATAACGAGAAAATCCACTTCAAATTTTTGTTTCTATTCACCCTTGATTTTCTATTCACCCCATTTTACTATCACAAAAAAATCAATTCGATACGAAGTAGTTCGGCTTAGCATCAGGTGGGATCTAACTAGTTTATATCAATAAAAAATTACTGTGATATGAGATTTTTATACATTACATTTATAATATTTTCCACATAATTATCAATTCCCACTTACTACTTAACGTAGTCTATATTCCATTAATCAAAAACATACTTAGAACAGGAAACGATAAAGTCCCCTATGGCTAAGATTTTATAAATTTCCAGGATCTTGCATAATCGACGTAGAATTTCATCATAACCCTAGGGAAATTCAGTCTGACTGAAAACCTGAAGCTAAGTAACGAATATCAGTAAATAAGAACACATTACTTCATTGTATCATAACAATAAGTACGCATTACAAAAAATAAAGAACCTTTTTCCCAAGAGATACTCATGCGCATAAAACACAAGTGCTTCTAAATTCAAATAGATGAAGATAACATACTGTAAACTACCTTCTGCCAGCGGCTTCGCTCGCGTGAAAGTAGAAAATTGTCCCAAGGGATAAAAAGTATCCTGTTTTATTCGAGGACATGGTCTAACCGTCTATCTGCCAAACATCCAATTCCGAGCAGCGCAGAGGTCCGAGCATTAATATTAAGAAGTAACAAACACATACTTATAAACTTTCGACTGTATAATATTAGTGTGATATATTCAATTAAGTACAAGATGGACCGATGACCTGGTGGAAGTCGCGGGAACCCGGCGAATGCAAGACGCACAGGACCGGTCGTTGTGGTGACACTTTGGTGAGGTCTATGTCTAACAGTGGATGATGATGATGATGATTAAATAAAAAAAAAACCATTATAAGATTGATTGATTGATATAATACTTTATTGTACACCATAAATATAATTTTACAAGGAGCTTAAGATTAGTACGGTGATACAATGGGCGGTCTTATCGCTGACAGCGATTTTCTACAGACAACCTTTGGATGGAATTGACAGAGAAGGAGAAAAAATACGCAGGTAGTTCCTGGTGTAATATTTACAGATATAAGTATCTTGGTTTACTAGTTCAGATAAAATAAAAATAAACGAGGCCAATTGAATTGGCTGAAACGACAGGTAAGCTTTTCCGGTACATACCCTTTTGTTTTTACAACCCAATTTGCACTTACTTTTACTTATTGTAAGGCTTTCGCATATCATATCGCCGCCATTTCGCTTATTTCAACGTTACTCGGATATGTCCAATTCAGGCCGACGCGATCCTTTAAAACGTGATTTGAATAATTGTATGTGAGACACACCTTAGTAAGCGAAAATGTGAACAATAAATTTTTATTAAAAGATCTGTTTTGTACTTTGCCGCATATAGTTCTTTTTTTTTCTACATATCCTGATAGCTACAACCTCTCTCTCCCTGTCTTTAAGTCAAGAGTGAACAGGTTACGTCTAGGCAAGCGTGCTCCATCGTCGACCACAACATCGCTTACCACCAGGTGAGATACAGGTCTAACGCGAGCGTAGGTATTAATAAAAATAAACTTACTATGCGGTGAGGGTAGATGGTTAAAAACCCACTAAACTACAAAGAGGAAATTAATTCATGAATCCCCGACCGGTATCATAGGACCGCGCTGTTATTGTCTTACTATTGTGTCTCGTTTCGCGGGTATTGATAGGTTAAGGTAGAATGTGAGTTAACAGAACTTTTGGTCTGGCTATTAGAACCACTTGCAATGACAATTCGAAAAAAATAACAAAAGAAAAATATTGCCAGACTAAAAAATAACAATTTTTAACACCGTGCCAGATATCAAATTAGATAAATATCTAAAAAAACTCAAAGCATACAATATCGATTGTAACATCACAAAAGTTAACCGTATTCTTAAGAAAAATACCGTTTATCGCTTACAGACCGATAATGAAATCAATTTCAATCAAACACCATTGTCTGCGACAGTACTAGAAACGAAATTCATTGGTTTACAACTGAGCAGGTGTACTTGAATGAACCGAAGATTGCTCTTGCGCAGGGTCAACGAACTCCTACCATAAGGCGAAGCTTAATCATACAATTTTAGACCTTAACACGATAATTACAAGGTTGATTTTTGAATGGGTTGATTATCGTAATTACTGTTTAATGATTATAAATTGTAATAGGATAATTTTAAGGTTGTTTTTTGTGTGAAAAGTTAAGTTAGCGGTTACATCAAAACTGTAATAATTATCAGGTAACTTCCGGTCGACAGGTGCAAAAACGTGTAAGGATGGGTTGTGGGTGGTTTCTGCAGTTGCTAACGGATTGTTTGATGAGCTTTTTGGTTAATTAGGTTAATATTGATTGATATTGACATGTGTACTGCGTAGTGTTATATAAGCAATCAAAATGTTGAAGATAATAGCAGCGTGTAAAGAAATGGTTTTTTAGATAATATAAACTAGCGATTGATTACGATTCCGCCTGATGGTAAGTAGTGAGGCAATCGTTGAAGGCCTGTTCACTCTAGTCTTGAAGACACCTAAATTATAATCAGACTGGAAGACCGCAGCAGGCAAATTGTTGCAGTCCTTCATTATATCTACGCGGCATAAAGAGGTGTAAAGCTTTGTCCGGAACGTAGGGGTGTTATCAATGTAAGGGTTTTTTTTATGGTAGGGGAATCATCAGAATGACTTCTCCCACTCTTGGGCGGAGCGAGAGGGTGTGTTAGTCTCTTTCTGACTAAACTCCTACCCCGTTCCTTCGTTGTTTTCGATCTGGGACACGGTGACAACCTTTCGGATTACCCATGTTCCAATCCAATCCAGAGGCATCAATGTAAGGGTGGATACTCGCCGTAGGTCGGGTTGTCCAATGTTAGAATGGTAATGGTGATGGCGGAAACAAGTCATAGAATTCTCGCGCACTCTCCAAAATGCATCCTGTAATAATATGGGTCTACAAGTCTATTTGCCATATAAAATGTATGAGGACCGACGCGCCCAGATCAGCGTACGTGGCCCATGTGGTCCTTATGTGAAAGAAAACTTAAGGAACACGGATGAATTTTAGTCAATAATAGTCTGACATGCCTTCTAGCTCCTCTTGAAGTTATTTGAAGAGTTTTTCACCTCAAAAAATAAGTCCAAAGTTTCAAAAACTTCGTGCCCAAATCCTTTAGACACCCATAACAAGCTAAGTGCTATAAATTTATTACTAGATACCTCAGCGTTTATCCCAACAACGCCCAAGTCCACTAATACCAGTGTAAACAGTTCACGACCTTGGAAAACCCGGCCGTGTATTAACGCCTTAAGGCCCTTACGACCATTCAGTCTCTTTAAACATTGACATATCTGAAGCCTTGGTAACGGTTAGGATCATCATCATCGCTATTTCAGCCGAAACACATCTACTGCTGGATATAGGGATCCCCCAAGCGTCGCCACATTTATCGGTCCTGTGCATCTCGCATGCATCGGATTCTCGCGACTAGGATAATAGGTTTGAAAAGAATATATTATAATTATAGATATGTTTATAATTATAATTATGCATATCATTATAAGCATATAATAGTTTCGTTCCAATTTACCAAATAAAATTAACAACATGATATTTTTTCGCTTGTTTTCCCTACTCCTCCGAAACGGCTTCAATCTTTAAAAAAAAAATAAGAATATTGGTGGTTAAAGGTTGTTCATCATCATCTCATTTGCCTAGCCTTTTCCCAACTATATTGGGGTCGGTTAAAGGTTGTTCAAAGCATATTTTAATGAATCAATATTTTACAAATAAAATGCTTTAAAAGCTGAGAGGGAATCTGTGCACGAATATGTGTTTTTAGGGTTCCGTACCTCAAAAGGAAAAAACGGAACCCTTATAGGATCACTTTGTTGTCCGTCTGTCCGTCCGTCTGTCAAGACCCTTTTTCTCAGGAACGCGTGAAGGTATCAAGTTGAAATTAAAACCATATATTGAAATCCGCGGTTCCCTGAAGTTGTGCAAAAATCAAACTTGTAAGTTGACGGGAAAAAAAGATACGCCCGTTTATGTTGCAAAAAACGTACATTTCGACACTGTCAAAGGAATCAAAACTCATAGGGTGCTTCCCGTCGACCTAGAATCTTGAAATTTGGCACAAAGCAAGGTATTATAGCACTAATATCGGGAAAAGTCTGAAAACTGAAAATTTTTAGTTACGTCACAAGAAAAAAAAATTGAAAAGTCTTCAAGACTCGATTCGATAATTAAACTGTTTTTATAGGTAGGTTGGTACGAAACCCTCAGTGCGCGAGTCCGACTCGCACTTGCCCGGTTTTTTTAACTCCGCCCAGATCGTTGGCGGAACTACATGCCTTAAAATTCAGGGCTGTCAATAACCGGCCTATCCAAATCTCTCAGAGGATTCCATACAAATCCAAAGTTCGCGACAGCCCTGAAAACGCAAAGTGTGATAATAAAAGTTTATTTATCGAAGGGAAAGTGGATCTTTAATATTTTATTGGAACAGGTCCTTAGGGATCAATAGCTTTGTTTGAAGTCAAAAGTGGGTGAGAATTTGCGTCCTTCGCTCTTCAAAGGGACGAATATGTTTTCTTTTCTTGTATTAGGCTTCAGGAATTCGAGAAATGAGCTCATTGCCATTTCTTTGCGTAAAATTTAAGACGAGGAGAAAATATGCTAGAGCCTCCTTGAATTTAAATCAATTGGAGTGGATATCTCTGCCGGAATTCCTGATGTTTACAAGCAGATGATCTTTGAGTTTAGACTAGAATTTGATTGTATAAGAAACAAGGTTAACGACATAGCATGAAAAATCGCCAAACTGAAGTAACAATGGAAAGGCATTGCTCGTAGAACAGATGCCATTCCATTGGTGCCTTCCACAAGGTGGACCGATGACGTGGTAAGCTTTGCGAGAATCCGATAGAAATAAAAATAAAGGACCGACACTTAGTTGAAGCTTATGTTCAACAGTGATTGTCTTGCGATTGAAATTGTGAAGAATTCAAAATGGAAAAGAACCTTTAGGAGTACACACGCCTGTCAGGGTTTGAACCTCCAACTCGTAAGTCTAGACCGGGGCTGTTACTACCACTGGGCCACCACAGCTTGCACGCTTACAAAAGATTAAAGATACAGCTACTAATTCATACCAATTTCATTCGACTGGATGTAATTTATCTATATTATATTTAGAAATAGATGACTAAGTATGTTTATCAGTTATCTAGTAGGTACCCATAGCACAAACTCTGCATAGTTTAGGACTAGACGGCATTGTGTGAAAGTTATAGAATATTATTGTGGAATATATCACAAAACCTGTGTCAGAAATAGCCTGAATATGGGTCCAATCATTTGGAACGAAGATTACAGTATTAAAGACTGGAGGGAAGTCAGACATTAGAGGTAAATGGAGTTGTATCGCGAAGCTCTTACGCGAGACTAATTGAATCAGAAATCGTATTTCTGCAGGTATCGTATCTTGATTACAGATTACGGACAATTGCAAGAGCATAAGCTTAAGTTTATTTCGTTTGGAAAGTTTTGAGACTAACTTTATTTTGTGACTTCTCTTCTGTGCTTTTTTCTATAGTTACCGAGTATTTTTTTTTAAATACATTAGAGGTTTTGTCAATAAAATAAGAAATCCTATAGCTTCTTTAACGTACCTTGAGTGTAGTTTTTCAAACTACTAGAAAACTTTCATATACTTCCATGTTCCATAGAACAGCAGATTTTTTTTAGTACCTGGAAACAAGAAATAAAATATATTAGTTCAATAAAAAAAAACAAATATACTGTTAGGCTCGCGCTTGACCACCCTCTTATTTGATGGTAAGCTATAATTGCTGAAAGAGAAAATGAAAAAGCGTAAAAATAACGAAAGCCAAGCAAGTGCCTCCAAGCCTTACTCATAAACCAGGAAGAAAAGTCTACTCATCCTCTTGAAATAACTTGAGCATAGTAAGTGAGCGTGTAAGCGTCTCTTAACTTAGCGGTAGCACTCTGTGAGGGACCACTTTCCCTCCCAAGGGAAAAGCTAGCGAAGTTTCAAGCGCTTACAAGATGCATAGTGGAGTTCAGAATTTTGAACATATTCATGATTTACTACAACTTTAGCCAGTAGACGTCGCTTAGAAAGTTTTGGATAACTGTTTTATCTTTGGGTACACTTCACGCTCAAACGGATTTGGATGAGATTTGGTATTATATGGGAGTAGGTTCCCTTGGGACAATTTTCTTTTTTTTAAATTTAATTACCATAGTTTTAACATAAATAATCTGAAAACTATACTATTTAAGAAAATGGCTAATGGCTACTATTTACGAAACTACTGAGCTTTATCACAGAAATCTATTAGACCTTGGATTTCATCATCTGCCTAGCCTTTTCCCAACTAGGTACATTGGGGTCGGCTTTCCAGTCAAGCCGGATTTAGCTGAATACCAGTATTTTACGAGGAGCGGCTGCCTACCAGACCTCCACAACCCAATAAATGGGGACTCCCAGACCTTGGATTTAAACATTACAAAAAGATGTCTCGTTAGGAACCATTTCTGCGTGAGACTAAATGGCACTTGGCCGGGATTTTTTTATGAATAGCAAAGTTGCCATTGACTCGTTGACGTTTTTTTTGGACACATACGTAACCAACTACCTGAATTGATTCTCAGTAGCCCGTAAATTAAATTAAATAGAATTTCGTTTTACTCTATAATTTGATTTCTTATTGACTGAATACCGGTCTCTCAATAAAGTGATAAATAGTATTTAATTTCCAACACAAATACATTTGGCTTCACAAACATTATTTGAAGTCAAATCAGTTACAGTGACCGTCTAAATCGGTTATCAGTTACTATTACAGTATTTACATTCAGTATATTTTACTGACTTATTTATTTCACGTTCACACGTTTCTATAGACATTTTTGGTTTTTATGATAGGTTAATTTCTTATTTGACTCGCATTTTGCTAGCGAAATACTAAGCAACTATGACGCAATAAATAAATAAATGATTGTGATGAAGGTCACCATGTAACTGGTACTCCGTAATAAAAGGAAGTATACTATATTCTGTTCAATAAACCCGGAGACTAAATTGAGATAAGTAATGTCAAAATTTTTATAGGAATGACGCCAGTTCTTTGGTGTTGAAATGTCATTTTAGTCTCCGGAATTATTGAACAGAATATAGCTGTGTTTGGGTTAATTATTATTAGAATGAGATGTACTCTGATTGGCTTCTTTAATAGTTATAGGTATTCTAAAAAAAAGAGCGAAATTATTATTTTTACTATTTCTTGAGGATTTTTTTAGGTGAGAAGTCATCCAATGACTCTCCCTTTAAACCTTTTTGCGATTCATAATTTCAATTTGTAAATCTTTTTACGAGTTTTATTTTAGTTAGTCTATTGGGGCCGGTAGAAATGCTTTGTTTTGCAAGTAATTTACATTTTGTTCGCAGTTATTGTAGCAGAAATCCCAGACGGGTTGAAGTTATGCTAGTTTTAAGGGAGTTTTGGGTTAACAAAGATTTTTACAGTCATTTTAGCTGTTTCAATAATTGTACCTATTTTTAGTAACTATTCTTTGAAACGAAAATTCGGATTGTATTTCTTTAAGAACAGAAAACCAATGCCTCCTACACACTTTGTAGTAAAATTATATAATAAAACAAATAAAATAAATGCTAATATTTCTAATTACATTTCTTATACAGCATCTTCTGATAATTTTATTACATAAAGCAGAAACATTGGTTGAAAGTGTTTCACAAATTACTTGTTATTAACAATTATAAAAACGGTTCTCCAAAAAAAACGACTTTTGTACCTTTCAACCTTATGTTTATGTCTAAAATACCTATCGAAACTTTCTTATCAAAAAATTGTCTGAATTTCTCGTGTTTCGCAGGCCAACATGAGTCGATCACAAATTGTTATGTGGAAAGTTTCGATGGGACACGTACCTACGAACAATTCCCCCTATCTTATGGCTAAAGTTACTTCTCCAAATTGCCATGAGTGTAGTATAGTGGAAGACTCTTCCCATATATTGATGAACTGTGTCCGGAACGAGGCCGAAAGAATTTCAATTTTTCCCAAGACACTAGATGTAGGTATATGTAATTGTATTCTTGCGTTACCTATGTCAAAGGATGCAAGAGCCTTGTATAAATTAGCTAATATAGGATTTAAAACATGATTGTTGCACTGTTTGAATCATTGTATCTACCGATGAGAGAAGCATTTTTTTTTATTGGGATATCCAATGACTTCTCTCACTCTGGGAGGGCGAGAGAAGCGTGCCGGCGTGTCAAACTTTTACTAACTAAAACTCACTCCTATTCCTTCTTTGCCTTCGTTCCAGAGCCCAAACACACTATAAAACAAATACGTAAAGAAAATTTTCTCAATCGTTATCTCAGAGATTTTCGTTTCGTTTCGTTTATGCTCAAACTTGTACCATCTCATTCTTTTTACCCCGTGACATGATTTCTTGTAAAACACGGAAATTATACTTCCGAACAAAGGCTAATGTACATAACAAAAGGTCCTGGCCTTAATAAAATTAAATTTTCATTACATTTTCTGTTCCGACAAAACGAACAGGGTACGACTCACTTTCTGTAGAAGAAAATTCTAAAAGAAATATAAAAATGTCGGAATTTCATTACGTTGGTAAAAGCATTGAAAAGGGTTAATTACGCGGACTCGATAGAAGACGGGAAAATGAAGGTTGTTATGAAAAATTCAGTTTGGACTTTAGAGGAATGGAGTGATCAGAAGAAATTTTTCAGAGATATTTGAGGAAGAATGGCGTAAGCGACAGTTTGCGCGGAAAAGGAGCTACTTTTGGAGGAATCTTTTCGTAACATCTCAAAGTCCCGTGGTACGGGTCTACATAGATCAGAATATTTTATTTGTAAACACAGATAACAACAGAGTGTGAGGTGTTTTAGACAGATTCTCTACGTTTTGGCCTCAGACAAAGGAGAAACACATATTTAACTTCTAGGATTATGTAATGTTTCACATCATCTCGCTACCTCATTCTGGGGCAGCCTCGACGCTTTCCCTTTGCAGGAATGCAGGATCCCACGTTGCGATGCGAGACTTAAGGTACGATTCCGAACCACGCTGCACGCAGCAGTGCTGCCGCGACACTACTGGTCCCCGTACAATTTCTATTTGCTTATATGAGATTACATTCCGAGCTAGGCAGCAATGTAGCGGCAGCACTGCTGCGCGTCAGTGTCGCCCTACCGCCGCGACAGACCAGTAGTGACGCGTCTGCCGCCGTAACAACAACTAGAAAAGGATTAATTTCTCAGATTCAGAAGGGAACAGAGCGACACTGCTGCCTTGCTCGGAATCAGCGCGGCAGGCAGCACTGCTGCGCAGCACCTTAGTGGCAGCACTGCGGCAGCAGCACTGCTGCTTGTTGCCGAGTTCGGAATCATACCTTTAGGCTAAATGTAGTTCTCCCTTTATAACGCAGTTTTTGCCTTCGATTAATTTTATTATGATAGATATCTTTATGAAACAAGTAATACAATATTGCAATATGTCTGGGGCTTACTCTGAAACGTTTACATTGAGCCGCAAGCCGCACTGAAATGATTGACACTCGATTAAAGTTTATAATGGGCTTGCCAGTCCGTTATTTTGAACACGTTGTCAGCTGGTGCGTTGGAAATACAGATACTAAATTGTAGTTACCCTGAATATTATTCGTTTCGAATATATTATAATAATAAATGTCATCTATTTCTATTTGTCGAACCTAATCTCAAATCACCTGCACCCCAAATTCACTGTCAATCAAAATGAGAAGCATTTTGAATGACGTTTCTCCAATATTATGTCTATTTGAGAAATTCCCAATTTGACGCCATGGTTGGCGCAGTTGTTAAGCAATTAGCTGTTGTGCTGCGTGACGAAGGTTCGATTTCCCCACAAAACAAATCGCTGCCTCCTACGGATAAAGAGGTACAAATTTATGAGTAAAATTATATATGAAATTTAAATAACAATTATTATTTTTTATTTCTTCTAGCATCTGATACTGTTATCTTAAACAGATTGTTAATTACATAATTAACATTAAATACAAAAACAACAGTTAAAAGTGTTTCAGAAATTACTTATAATAAATATCTTTAACAATTCTCCCGAAAAAACACAGCTTTTGCCTTACGACCATATCCGTAGAAGGCACCTACCGAAACATTTAATTTGTATGGCTAGATAAATTGTTCCGGATCTAGGCGTCATCATCATCTGCCTGGCCTTTTCCCAACTATATTGGGGTCGGCTTTCAGTCAAGCCGGATTTAGCTGAATACCAGTATTTTACGAGGAGCGGCTGCCTACCAGACCTCCACAACCCATTAACTGGGGTAACACGGTACTTCATGGCAAGACTAGCTAGGCGTCATGTGCAAATGAATTAGCATGTTTGTTGAACGTATCTAACCACAATACAAAAGTTTTTCCTAGTGTGGCGTGGAGCAGCAAGTTATATAGAATTAGAAAAAAAGAAAAAAAAATTAATAACGCAACATAATGCAGTTAAATTGTCCATATGAAAGGCATACCCATTGATTGCGTACTAAACCATTACCGTGCCAAAATCTACTATTTAAATGAAATAGAAATGTTCCAGAAAATTTGTATTCCATTACAAATGAATTGTAAAACCAAATTGATTCTGCACACACAGCTTGTGGGAGAAATTAGTTTCAATTTCAATGTGGCAGCCAAATTATCGCAATACAAACAGTTTGCTGTACATTTCTGGCTAATTATCAAGTTTTGCGGTAATTATTTATACTTGGCAAGCAAATACTGCAGTGAAATTCTCGCCTGTTATACTGGGTAGAGTTAATTTTGATGTGCGAATGAAATTTTGACGTGTAACTAAATTTCGGCGCGAGAGAGCACTTTCAAATTTGATTTTCACTGAGTTGGGGGCACAATTGTATGATGTTCGCTACTGGGCATGGTCCTTTTTTTGGGGGTATAATTTTTGTTTTTTTTCTGTGATTTTCAACTAAGCTATAGAAATTTTAGTGGTTTAAAGGTTTTTAAAGTATGTGTGAACTTCCTGTAAGTATTTTTTGTTTTGTGACTGGCCTGTTGGTCTAGTGGTTAGTGGCCCTGACTGCAGCAGCTATGCCAGAGGTCGTGGGTTCGATTCCCACTCAGGACAAATGTTTGTGTGATGAGCACAATCATTTGTTCTGTGTCTGGGTATAATTTATCTATAATATGTATGTACCTATCAGTTGTCTAGTACCCATAACACAAGCTCTGCTTAGCTTGGGACTAGATGATGTTGTGTGAAAGTTGTGGAATAAAAAAAAGAATCTTATTCAATTAAATCTAAAGTTTTAATTTCAAATTATATTCTAATAAGGTAATTTTGCCCATCGTTGCTCCGCTAAGCGTCGCCACAATAACCGGTCCATATTATAATGTAGTTATTTCTTATTTTATTGTAAGTAAATTAAATTATTGTTAGTTTTCATTGAAGCGCGTAATTGCTATATTTTTTATTGTTGCGAATAACGCTGTTGCTTGTGTAATTGTTAATTTCAAATTGTATTGTTGATATTTCCTGTTATATAATTGTTTGTAAGTAAATAAAATATCATAAAAACATGTCAAGTAAATAAAATAAAAACATAAAAACTTTCATTGAAATAGAAGGCTCCTCTACTAAATCAAAATCGTTATTTTTTCACATAGGCTCACTTATGAAACGTCAGAAGCTCGATTCCAATTAGTCATTCCCTATGGGAAAGTATGCTAAGAGCAGTGGTGGCTCAGTGGTAACTGCCCCGACTTGCAAGTTGTATATCGCAGGTTCAAACCCGGTCAGGCGCATTACTTTGTCTAATTTATTTCATCACCACTGCTCTCAAAACGGCGAAGGAAAACATCGTGAGGAAACCGGCATGTCCTAGACCCAAAAATTCGAAGACATGTGACATCTACCAATCTGCAATTGGCCCGCGCGGTGGATTATGGCCCATTCCCTCTCCTAGAGAGGAGGCCTGAGTCCCAGCAGTAAGAACATTATAAGGCCGATAATGTTAATAAAATGGCGAAGAACCGGGAAGAAACTCCATAGCCATGTCAGGTCCCGAGAACTGCCCATGCTAAGATAACAGAAATAAGTCACCATAGCCGAAACCACCTAGAGAATGGCAACATACGAGTATTATATTTTCGACTATCTACATAAAACATGTGCCTTGATAAAAGAAGCTGAAATTTTCAGAATGTAAATTAGGAACGTGTGGAGGAATAAGCCTGGCTCGTAAATCGTCTGCCTGACTTGTGAATATGTACTTTTTGTATCACTATGTCTCCAAGGTGATTTTTGATAGACGGCTGAATTTTTTCGCTTATTTCATTCGTGATGTCTGCGTCTTTGGCGGTGGAATATTATGCTGAAATATTTATATTATCACGGTAATATAAGGGCGAAAGAGTAGCTCGTGGCTAGATAAAAACAGCCGCACAGGTCGATCTTCAAGGTTAAGCAACGGTTGCCAAGGTTGGTCTGTGGATGGGTGACCATCTTAACATAACGAGTTTCCTCCGTGCCTCGGAAAGCAGCCGTAGGTCCCGGTTGTCATTTGTAGATCTTTGGCAGTCGGAAGCCAGTAAATCTGACTCCAGTCTTGCCATGGGTTATGGAGGTCTGGTAGGCAGCCGCTCCTCGTAAAATACTGATATTCAGCTATATCCGGCTTGACTGGAAGCCGACCCCAATATAGTTGGGAAAGCCTAGTTAGATGTTGCTTCTTCACGCTCAAATGGCTGAAAGGATTTAGGTATATAAAATAAGACCATCTTCAGTCAGTTCGGTTGTCAAGCTCATCTCTCTACCTTCGCTTTGGTCTGCCGCGATGTCGCCTTGTGTTATCGACTTTATTATTTCAGCCGAAAGACGTGTTGGAGTTCAGCCTCCTCCTAGTGTAATTATAGCGACAGCTCCTGAGCAACTCGTTTCCAGCTTCTAAACTGGTGACCAATTTAGAAGCTGGACCGACAGCTTATGTGAGGCCTTCCAACATCTTCCAGTGCGTAGTAGCCTCTCAAGAAGCCTTTATCCCCATTGACCATCCTGTTCTTCGAGCTATGTGTCAATTGCCACTTAAGTTGGGCGACTTTTTCAATAAAATAAATATAAAAAGTTTCGCTGTTCATCATTCAACAATGGTTGTTCATCACAATACTGAGTTGACTGCAACAGTAATGAATCATTAAAAATAGACAGCGTGCGCTCTCGACCGAGTTTTCAGCTTCACGCCCTCTCTTATTCAGCGAATAAATTCAAGAACAGTTTCGACAAAAAAACTTGGTGAATTTGTCATTAACCCAGTTCGTGAGCTATTAATTGAGTTTTTACTTCCTTAGGAAATAGGATATTTTTCTTGTAGGTACAAATTGCAGAGTAAATGATTATTAGTTAAAGACTGAGAAAATACTTGATTTTTGCGCTTGGAGCAAGAGAAAAATGGAATTTTAAAGGTATGCTGAATAGAGTGTAAATTCCCACAAACCTCCGTTGAATAAGTCGTATCTTCCGACGAGACGTTGTATCTATTCAAATCGCCCGAAGAACTTTAATTACCTATGTGATGTAGAATTCGTAGTTCTATGTGACGTCATATGTCGCTACAGAATCACGTTAATACTATAAAGACAGGTCTTAAAATTCATTCCTTCTTGACCATTTCATAAAATGGCACTTTATGATGGAAACATATCCACTGACCACATCATGTTTCGAGCAAACCAAATCAATGAACACTGAATGTTACTCTTTCATCTGCTAAAACAGCTGCACGGATTATTTTGAAAATGGGCACACGAGACGACACTTGAGATACAAAACTGTGAAGTTTTGGTAATTGGTATCAATTTTACATCACAATATCCACTTATTAGCAAATTGATTCCTAATCAATTGGTTAATAACTAAAACAGCAACTGAACTTCTCTCGAGAAAATTCCGCAAAAATTATTCTCTTAGTAATTCAAAAAGTAAAAAGTCAAAACACAGCTTTAATTTGCTTTGATCGAACCTCAACAGCACCACATACTCGTATGAACATAATATTAATTAGTTGTATGTGGCCTAATTATAGCAGAAATTTATGAAATTCTGGTGTTTCCCGTTCAAATAACATGAACGTTTCTTTATGACAAACATACTAATTAGTAAAACCACATTACATTACTGCTGCATCATCAGAGCCTGCCGAATTCACGCCAATGTGCTCTCATCGGGTTGAATGGTTCACGCTTCATAATTATGTGTTAATTACAAAAACATTAAGGGCCTGTTTCACCACCTATGATTAAGTTTCGAGTATCTTACTTGACAGATAATTTCATACGAATTCTGTCACATTTTTGAATTTATTCAGTGAGTAGTGCCTACTCGGACATTGTGAAACAGGCCCTTACTCAACTATTTTGTTGGTAACAGAAAATTCATGCTTTGCTGTAGGTTTTATTCTGTTTTAGACAGTGACTAGGTTCTGCCAGTGGTTTTGCCAGCGTGAAAGTAGAAAATATCCTCTATATTATTCATAGGCATAAGCTACCTCCTGGGACAGACAGTTTTAATCCAAATCCGTTTAGCAGTTTGAGTGTTATTGATGAAAAAATTATTTAACACACACATTTTCGATTGTGGTGTGTGTGTAAATTGCAATGAAGAGATTAGGGCCTTGACTAAACACTAAAATTCTATGAACGATAAATCTGCCAAAACTTTATTTTTTTATTTGCTCATTGAGAATAATTACAGCTTAAAGCGGCTCCTCAATATTAAAGTTCTTTAAAGAATAAACTGACGGAACTTCACAGGCTTCACGTCATCATAAAACCCTATTTTATTACTGTCCCACGGCTCGGCCAAGACTTGTCTCCATTGTTGCCAACCATGAGTCACATCTTGTCAATTCCTAAGGAAGACTTCTAAGTTTTCTCACCAGTTTCTTCGCGCTTTGCTGCGACCCCAGCTAGCAAAGGTCATTGGGCGTATCTGACCCGCTTTGCGAAGAGTGGCGGACATTAATCAAAATAGTTTTAAACTAAGGGGAATGAAATGACCTTTCATTGTATATAGTTATTTATTTAAAAATCGATGGAGAAAAATGTACAGGATCGTTTAAAAAATAAAAAACATACAGTTTCAGACGATTTTATTCTATCATTAAAGGCATAAAAGAATTTCGATAGCATACAGCATGGTGCACTGATGAGCCGGTATTTAGAGGCATGTATACGCTGTATCTTTCGCACATTTGTTAGGCCAAACTAATTTTGCTGCGCTCGCGCACTGACTCACCGCCTTTTGCGCAACTGCTGCCTTCTTAAATAATCTTAGGCTTGATTTGGATCAAATTTAATAAAAATATTTTAATGAACTAGCATTTTATACATATTCCCCATATCATTTATAACACTTGAATTTTTCAAGATTCCCGTGTCTCACATTAATGAGACTAATGCCATAGTAAATCAGAGCCTTATATCATTACACTCTACTAATTTTATTTGTGTCCGCCATGGGTTTGGTTACCATACTAAGGTGCCCAATGACATTTAGGGCACCAATTTCGTGTTTTACGAACCCACTATGCAATAGGCATTCAGCAGACATATCCAAACTACATAACAAATGTAAAAAACACATCTAAAACTCTTGCCTAAAATGCTTTAACAAAAAAAACGTACACCACATCCCAGACGGTCGAGGCCGCGTTAATTCGCATTACGGCCCGTGAAGTAGTTACCTAAGTACATACTTATGTGCGATAAGACTGCAACAGTTGGCCCCTAACTCCGAGATAAGAGGTCGTAAAGGACCACTTCGTATCTCTTCATTTGCGGATAGGGAACAATTGCTACCAAATTATAGTTTCCTCAAGGATAAAGGTACAATAAAATTTATTCTATTAATTTATTATGTACTTAATCTATTATCGTCACACCTCATAATGTGGACAGGATAAACGTTTATTAAAACTAACTATTTATTTATTTAACACTTAATGCACATAAGGTACAAAGGCGGACTTAATGCCTTAGGCATTTGCTACCAGTCAACCTTTGGGCAATGCCGAGAATATTAGTGGTAGGTGCAATAAAGGAGAGAAAAAAAAATATTGAAAAGATACTAACTATTCTATTCTAGAGGACACTTAGTATTTTAAACAATTTGTGATGGAATCTGACACTTCTTAGATGTAAGAACATTTTCACACTACAAAGATACACGATATTGTGGGACTGTTAATTTCATAAAATTTTTAAATTTTCTAAAGAACGATTATTTTAAGGTGGGAAGTCGTCTAATTAATTCTTCCACTTTCGTTGAAGCAGGAGGGCTTGTCAGACTTTAACTAACTACACATCACCAGTGTCTGAAGGATGCAGGTCCTAAGACCTTTTCAGAAAATTTACTCAGCCCTGCTGGGCGCTAACGATTTGCTAACACCTCAAAAATCATAAATAAAGCAACTGTAGAACCTCCTCTTTTTGAAGCCAGTTAATAAAACTTCCAAGACCCCTCCACATCATCCACCTAACGAGCTCGTCCTCCAATACAGGCTCATATGGACCACGTACCTCACATTTTCCATCTCGACTCCACGTAATGCGAAGTGAATTTTTTCCGAGCAATTTCAGTTCAATTTCCCACGCCCGTCGCATCCCGTTTAGATTAGTGCTAGCTGGGAAAAACCTGGATATATTAGAGTGCAGTTATGTGTAGTAATATTGCTCGTTTATCTAATGTGCCAACTACATGTGACGGTACATAAATCAGGGTAAAAATACTGTACTACGCCTGGCATTTACAACCTCACTAATATTTAACTCGAATTTTGCACCCAGTGAAACCCCATTTTGTATTCGGGCAATCTTTGTATATTTCAGAGGCGAGTTCTTGACGCAATCAATTTGACGATCTAAACTGAACTGTTAAAAGGATGGAGCTATATAGGTATAGGCTGTAGAGATCCATTCCTGTTTCTCGCCCGCACGACAAACATTTGAACATATTATGTTAAGGCGCCAGGTTTCCCGGAAAAGGTCGACAATGCGATGTATTTTTTCTTTATTTTTACTAAACCTTTCTTACGAAATTCTGTGTGGTAAAAACCGCAAGGAAATACGTTTAATTCATGAATCCCCGACCGGTCTCTATTTATTATTTTACTATTGTTTTACTATTGTGTCTCGTTTCGCGGGTATGTGATAGGTAAATTTTTTGTAAGTGTATCGCGAACAGACAGAAAGACGTTGTAGAGAATTCTGTATAGGCAACTGTCATTTTCCTCGACAAAACCCGTCACCTGGTACCACCTCAATAGCCATTGATTCAATCAGTGTAAGAGCCAATCCACTTCATCCGATATCTCGCTGATGAACACCAATTAAGCTGACAATGGCACTTGAGATCTCAATTAATTATCACGTAGCTTCGTGGGAGGAGTTTCAGTTTAAACTTTGGATAAGGTATGATTTTAAACGATTTATTAAAAGCCGGTCACGTCCGAGTTGGACTTGCGCCCCGAGGGTTCAGTACAAACTGAAGCTTATATTTTTTTTTATGTAAATTACTTTACGGTTTTAGGATTTTTTCGTTTACTGGTGCTACATGGCTTTGCTTCATGCCAAATTCTATGATTCTCGGTAAACGGGAAGACTCTTATGTTTGAGTACCCTTGCGAGTGTCATAATATACGCCACAGACGGAACATAAAAGACCTTATCTTTAGATTGCGTTGTCTAAGAAGTTTGATTATTTTCACAGCTACAAGAGGGAGCAGATCATCAGGGGTAGTATGGTATTAATTGATTTTGATACCTACTCGTGTTTCTGCAAAAAAGGAGCTTGAAATGATCTTATAAGGGTTTCATTAAATTACCGACTGAGGTACGGAACCATAAAATTTTAATATTAAATCCACCTCTTCTTTTTTTCATTGTCAGCTAGTAAATACAGTGTAGGTATGTAGGCTGTTGGAGAAGACCGTCACCTGCGGAGGGGTTCTTGCATAATATGCAATTAACTCAAATTTTTTAATTAACTTTTTATCGAATAGGATTAACTGTAATTTTTTACTCACTTTTTATTTTATTTGTAAGAAATAAAAGGTATTAATTTTTAATATGTAGGTAGTCAATATTCCACAACGTGTAGGCAATTCAATAACAGTGTGTTTACACCACACACGTACTCACTATAAAGTTTCACCCAAGTTTTCCAAGCCATTAAAAGATAAACTCACCTAACCTAACCACGAAACATGCCCAAGGTAAAACCGACGGAACCATTTTGTGGTTCCAGAACAATCTCCGCAGTTTTCATTAAGTTCACAGACTGAGCATCGAACCCCGACCGCGCTGTCAATGACAGGTGCTATCGATATTTCCGACAGAACTCGACACAAGGCATAGCAGGTGGCGACAGGGGAAGCGAAATGATATTTTGGTAAATGATAGAGGAAAATCGGGTTGAAACATTTTCACTAATATTTTATGCGAAGAATGCGATGAATTAGGTTGTACAAATTGCAATTGTAGGTACTAATTGACACGGGAAAAGTTGATCTGCCATTTCAATTATCAATAAAAAAAATGAGGGGCACATTTTCAATTCGACAGATCTACGAAAAAATAACGCGTTTAATTTTATTGTAAACAGTATGTTACGGTTCACAATTCACAATCTTTCGAGAGAGTTTTTATAATCTAACGGTATTTACAATTTTACCGTGACATATTCGAAGCGCAATAAATATTTGCAACTTCTTAAATCCCGGGATTTAATCGTCATAACTATTATTCTGGGATTTTAGTGGAAGTATTATCAACTCTGTGTGTCATGTCACTTCTTCGAACTTTAGATGAATAGGTATACTTTGGATTTAGATTCAGATTTATTTATTTGCATAAACATGTGTACATAACACACACACATTACATAGGACACATTTTTACACAAGACAAGACTTGAAGCTACCTGCGCCAAACAGTTTCATAGTCGCATAAAAAAAACAAAACAATAGTCCCATCATGACAATCCCTATCCATTTTCTCCGCCTTCACATCAGAAACGTGTCCATTCTCCCCATCATCTGACGCCTGCCATAACCAGCTCCAGTTACCTCCACAATGCTGCTAAACCTGATCAAACAATAGTGAGGAGTTCTATCGAGCAGATTATATCGACATTTCAGTGTCGACTGGCGCAAGTCAAGGGAGATGGCGATCACAATGGAAGTGTGATAGGAATGAAGGGCGGTGGGGTAATTTTTTTTTATCTTTGATAGGTTTGCGCTTGACCGCTATCTCACCTGATGGAAAGTGACGATGCAGTCGACAATACGATAGAAGTTAGTAGATAGACGTTTTTGCATGTCACGGAGAAATTATGTTATTGTTTCATAAGTGTGTTTCATATTAAATTAACGTGGTAGGTTTCGTAGATACGTAGACATCTATAAAAAACGAAGTTTAGCTTCACAATGCTGCTAAACCTATAGAAACAATAGTGAGGAGTTCTATCGAGCAGATTATATCGACGTTTCTGTGTCGACTGGCGCAAGTCAAGGGAGATGGCGATCACAATGGAAGTGTGATATGAATGAAAAGCGGTGGGGTAAATTGACGCTTTTACATGTCATAGAGAGCTGATAATTGGAGGTTTTAAAGTCAGGTTTCGTTTCGTTCGACAAGTGTGTTAGATATTAAATTAAAGTGGTGGGTTTCGTACAACTCGGTCACATTAACTTGACGCTTGGTGTCGATGAAGTAATATCCAAAAACAATATAACAACAACAGAGAACTAGCCAAATTATCGACGCGTGTATCGATAACAAAGATGCTGACAATTGCCGGGTAAGCTAAGGGAACGCGGTGGTAAGCAGGGGGATGCTCACATTTCAGAGATGCGTCAAGTTAATGTGACCGGATTGTAGGCACCTATAAAAAACGAAGTTTACCTTCACAATGCTGCTAAACCAGCAGAAACAATAGTGAGGAGTTCTATCGAGGTTGTCAGGGGCTGCAGATTATATCGGCACTTCAATGTCGACTGGCACAAGTCAGGGGAGATGGCGATTACAATGAAAGTGTGATAGGAATGAGGGGTACAGACGTCTGTTCATGTCATAGAGAACTGTCATTACTTTTTGTTTGAAGTTTTAAAGACGGTTTTCGTTTCGTTTGATAAGTGTGTTTGATATTAAATTAACTTGGTGGGTTTCGCAGACTTTTACCTATACTCATATTAATACTTACCGAAAATCCAGCTAAGTGTAGTTTTCAGGGGGTTCTGTACCCAAAGGGCAAAACGGGACCCTAATAAAAATAAGACTCGGCTGTCCGTCCGTCTGTCACCAGGCGGTATCTCATGAACCGTAATTGAAATTTTCACTGCTGATGTAATTTTACTGCCGCTTTTAAAATAAATATTTAAGGGCGCTCCCATATAACAAATATGATTAGTTGCTCGTTTTGTAGATAACGGTCTAGCACTCGTTTTAATATTTTTAGGGTTCACTACATAAGTCGTCAAAAACAGAAACCTTGTAGGATCACTTCTGTCAAATCCCTCTTAACCAAGAAAGCGTGGAAGTACGAGTAACGCTGCCCGCCCACGACCGGCAATCGGAGAACGATTTTTTGTAGGTGAAAAATAGAACACACGATGGCAATAGTGCAACGCACACGGCCTACAAAAAGTCGGTCAGAGTATCCTATAGAATTATAATTTGTGTCGATTATCGGGACGATTATCGGACCTACAAAAAGTCTGTCGTGGGCGGGCAGCGTAATTGTAACTAAAAATAATTTTAGACCTAAGCATCTCAGTCTAGATAAATGCTTTTACCGAAGGGTCCAAGCCTTAAAGCCCTTTTTTCGTAATAAAAGATAGGTCCTGCCGCTCTTTTAACTTTTATCTTCGTTATCTTTGATGTCCACTTGAATATCGTCCTTTTCTCGGTTTTTCGCGAAATGATCAAACCTTTGTCATTTGGTTTCAGCTTTGAGTTCAAATCCGGATTTCATTAGATCATGTTTTTTAAAAGCTTTTATTTAAATTGGAATGTTTGTATGTATGCAGTGTTTGTTAAGGGCTTTGCAAATCGAATTTGTAACTGTTACCCCTATTAACAGATTGAAATGGATATACATACGTTATTGTGAGTTGGATGTTTTTTTTTAGGTGGGAACTCAGCAGGATGCCTTCTCCCAGTCTTGGGTGGAGCGGAAGTGCGTGTCAGACTTTTACTAACTAAAACCTTCTCTGCCTTCGTTCCAGGGTCGTTTTGGGTTTGTGACTCGGATGATGGAGTCTCATCATCATCTGCTTAGACTTTTCCCGACTATATTGGGGTCGGCTTCCAGTCAAGCCGGATTTAGCTGAATACCAGTATTTTACGAGGAGCGGCTGCCTACCAGACATGATGGAGTCTGATAGTGATAAATATTTATACATTATTTTATGCATATTAATTATTTGTATATTTGTGTATTGTGATCTCTCTCTCTGTCACTCAATGGTTTGCTGGAAGAAAACTCAATTTTAAGTTTAGCTATACAGGGTGTATATAGCTCCATCCCTCTTTCTCGCTCGCACGCCTGTTATTCTAACACGTCATGGTAAGGCCCCGATGAAAAGGTCTTTACAGTCTACACAAGTTCTGCCTAGCTAGTTAGTTAATGGAGAGGGTTCTACAAAGGATTCCCATCAGTGTCGATGATTAGGCACACAAGCCCAAAAGCCTTTGAGCTGTGTCTATGAACAAGCAGGTGCATTATGTTGTTTTAGTGGGTCGTGGAATAATGACGAGCGGTAATCGAGTAAATGACCTTTTGGCCCCATTAGACGAAGATCGACCCCTTTTAAAGTACCTAGAGCGTTTGCCCCACAGTGGGATTATATCGCCTGATTGTAACAACATTAGTTTTAGCAAACCTAGTAGAATTATATAATAATTATATTGTATAATTTTACTACTACGATCTTACTTGATCTTACTTAGAGGGAACAAAGTGCACGCTTAGAGTTTTCCACGCGATTAAAAAGGAAACAGCCCGAACCCTCAACTAAGTATCAGGCAGTTGCCCAGACCAGACACAACCAACAACTGGTCGGAGGATTCTCCCTTGTCAACGGAGATTTGCGGGACCTTAATCCCTATTCCGCCTACAACTAAATAAACTTTCAGCAGCTATCGCAAATTGAATAAAACACAAATATGAAATAACCGATACTTTACCGTTGAAACTTCACAGACTTTTGCGTTAGTAATGCTGTCAGTAAATCCAGTCTAAAAACAAAGTAGAAACTTCGACAGATCCACCTCAATGTCGAAGGCTCCATTTCGACATTGATGTGAGACGGTCGAAGTTATAAATAATTTCGGTTTCGATGATAATAGAGTTTTGTATTTCGTTCGTCACAGTTCTCGGTTACATAACAGGTACATAGTGATCGCTTGGAGTGAAAACCTCGGAACTGCCAAATACGTAACTTTTCAGGAGGCCCAAAAAGCCAAATTAGACCTTTATTATAATTTAATTTATCAGAAGATTTCTAGAAGCACATTTATGCTTCTATGTGATTTATTCAAATATTTAAAAATATTGATTTATTATAAGCACTATTCTTATATTTTTTAATTTCTTTAGTAAAAGTTTTGACGTCACGAGGTTGTCACACTAAACTGACTCGAGAAAAATATGCATTTGACATCGTTGATGGCGTTATGTTTCGTGATACACGATGGTCGGTTTCGTATGTCTTTCCCAAGATAGTTTTCATTGGTTTCATTTTGAGCTCTTTTTTCCAGAAATGTAATAAAATAAAATGACCTAAAATTGCAGATACGAGGTTTTTACTCGAAGCCATCGATAGTTGGGTTTGATATCGATACTTTACGCTCATCCTTGATTAATATCAAAGGTTTTCCTTCTCTCCAAAGTTTTGTAAGATATTTTCCGGGTAGCGCATTCATAATAATATCTATTTCAACAGAAAACTTCAATGTAGTATACTAGCATGTTTCGAACTTCAGGTTGGAACTCAACTGGTTGCCTATTCGCCAGAGGAGAAATTTGCGCGCTCTGACTACTCTTTTCTCTCTACTCAATTCTCCCACGCCCCCAGCCTATCTCGTCACTCATTTTCAGTTCCTATGTTCTTCGCACGCTAAGAATCTGCGTTCTACTAATAATCTCCTACTGCTCTGTCCTTCTCATACTTCTGATTTTGTCCATTCTTCTTTCTATATCCAGTCCATCCTTCTGTGGAATGCGCTTCCTCTCGATATCAGGACGGCCGAAAGTCGATATGCATTTAAGCGGAAATTACGGAATTATTTTTTACACTAATAGCTGAATCGTCTCAAAATTTTCATCTCCTAACTTCTTATTAGTATATATATATATATATGTATTTATTATATTAAATATATATGTATGTTTATTTTAATTCTATTATGTATACTCCTTATACTTACTCTGTTTCTACTTACATTTTCTTTTTATGCACCTACCATATTATCTCTTCACCACCCTAGGTTGACTGGTAGAGAATGCCTATGGCATTAAGTCCGCCTTTGTACATTGAGTTGCATGAAGACTAAATAAATAAATAAACTAGCTTCTGCTAGCGACTTTGCCCGGGTGATAGCAGAAAAAAATAATTTTAGGTATTTTTTTAAGGTTGGAGATCATCAAAATGACTTCTCTCGCTCTGGGCGGAGCGAGAGAGCGTTTCAGACTTCTACTGATTAAAACCCACTCTTGTTCCTTCCAAGTGGAATTTCCTGCCGGAGTCAGTTTCCCGATAGCTACAGCCTGATTTTTTTTAGTTGGGAATATTTTAGGCAAGCGTGCTCTAACGTCACTCTCATCATAGCTTACTATCAGGTGAGATCGCTGCTCCTCAAATAGTCGCTGTATCCTTCTGTATAAATATGTAAACTCACGTGCACTGGTCCTCCAGACCCGTTTGTTCCGTCTTTACGCCATACGAATACTTGACGACGGAGCTAAAGCATTGCTGTCTGATTCTGCGCACTTTCCCATCCTTTTTCTCTTACCTGTAACAAAAAAATGATAGGTGAGAACTCCAAAAATAAACTACAATAAAACACCGATGTTAAAAATTCAATTAAAACATGATGAAAGCGTCAGCATCCTGCATCGTTTCAGTTTGACGAGCAATCCTACAGTGGCTATAGTCTGCCACATGATTGCGTTGTAAATTTGGTCCCTGGTTGACTTAATCAACGATTTTATATTTGTGCCTATTCACACGTATAGCTCTCACAATACTTTAAAAATGTACATGAAAGGCATACGGTTACAAACAGAGTATGTATGTACGTGATTTTGGAACGCACGACTTGGACGCTCCTTAAAGGATGAATAAGTATGAAGGTAGGAGTAAATAGGGATAGTCATTAGACATCCAGCACAAATTGTGGACACTCAATAAGCACATTATGGTCTGTTTTTTAAACCAGGAGACTAAATTGACACAAGTAATGTCAAATTTACTATAGGAATGACGGCAGTTCTTTTGTGTTGAAACGTCATTTTAGTCTCCGGGTTTAAAAAACAGACCATAGGTAGCCAGAATTATGTAAGTGAAGGAGGTAGCAATGAGGTGGACACAGGTTGGATTTGGTCAGTAAAAATCTATCACAGTAAATACATACATATAATATACCTAAACATATCATAGTAATTTAAATAAAATAAATAAATTACATCCTCTCGCTCCACCCTAGGCCAGGAATTAATTTGATGATATCCCAATTCAAGAAATGTTACATCACTAAAATCATAATTTACCATGCACATTGCAAACCATATCTATATCATATAAAAGGAGAAACTGCCTAACTAACGTCTCAAAGCACAGGCGAAACTGCTTGAACGAGAAACTAACTGACCGACATATCAACGCAGAGCCAAAACTATTGGAACTAGGAGTGTGAAATTTTGCACAAGATTTCCTTTTACGACGCAGGCAAGCACTAAGAGAGGATTTTCCGAAATTCTCATCCTAAAGAGATGAAACGAAGTTCCAAAGTTTGTATGGAAAAACCCATTTTGACGTGAGCGGAGCTGTTAACAGAAGCTAGTCTACATCATCATCATCTGCCTAGCCTTTTCCCAACTATATTGGGGTCGGCTTCCAGTCAAGCCGGATTTAGCTGAATACCAGTATTTTACGAGGAGCGGCTGCCTTCCAGACCTCCACAACCCATTAACTGGGGTAATACGGTACTTCATGGCAAGACTGGAGTCAGATTTACTGGCTTCTGACTATCCGTAACGACTGCCAAAGATCTACAAATGACAGCCGGGACCTACAGCTTAACGTGCTTTCCGAGGCACGGAGGAAACTTGTTATGTTAAGATGGTCACCCATCCACAAACCAACCTTGGCAAGCGTTGCTTAACCTTGAAGATCGATCTGTGCGGCTGTTATTATATAGCCACGAGCTCCTCAGAAGCTAGTCTACATATAAATTATAATTTCAAATAAACACAATGCAGTTCGTTACATCTCTCTCCGTGCTGTCAGAGCCAATCATATCGTGTGCATTGTTACCCGCACAAGTGCGTTCTCTTTGAAACGTGTTACGTACATTGTTTTGACGTAGCCTTCGTGTCGCCTTTGTTATAGGAGATTGTGATGGTTTTCAGGAATATCGTGACTGTGAAGGATGTTATTTCTTGGTTGGGCAGAATTGAGTAGTTACTGTTTTTGTTAAGGGTGAATATTGATGTAGTCTTTGAGTAGTGCTGAAGAGCTTTTTAAGCAGAATGCCTAGCTATAGTACAGCCTAAGTTATATGATCATTGGACAAAGATCCTTTGGCAAAGGGGGACTCCAGCTATCAAACTGTCACTTGACTAACCCTAAAATTCAATTTTTCCTTTAAAACAATCGCTAAAATCAAAACCAAATCGCAATCGCAAGTAATTTATTTAATTAGTCCTACGCACGAGTAATGGATGTAGGAAATGAAATTATCGACACAAAGTCAACGTTGCGTTTCACGCCCGCGTGTCGTTGCCAGTCTGCGCCAAATAGATCCAGTTCAGCATAATGCCAGACAACTATGTACTTAGCAGTTGCCTGACGCTGATTTTCAACTGAAGCTAAGTTGTCTAATAAGTGTAGACTTCGATGAAAATCTGTAAAGAGCTATCCAAAGCAGGCTATACCCAATTAAATCTACCAAAGGTTCATCAACCCATGAAACAACCTCGCAATTTGCCGAGGTGTTTATTTGACCTTATCTCTCAATTGCCACCATATCCGTGACAAGCACTAGTGCGTATAAGTACCAGAAATATGACCGTTTAACTCCCAAGATTAATCACGATATAACCGCTAGAAATTCTCGTCAACCTGTTAGATACGTTTCTCGTGTAATTACGCCATCTATTGCAGGATATAAAATATTTAGTTAATTGCTGATAAGTCAAAAAGGCGTGGCTGGTGATCAAGGGTTTCTTTCCCTCATTTATCATCAAGTTGCTTTGGTTAATCCGCGTTAATCCTACCACATATGGGCTTTTTATTAGGTGAGAAATCATCATAATGACTTCTCCCACTCTGAGCGCAGCGGAATGGCATGTTAAATTTTTACTGACTAAAACCCACTCCTGTGCCTTCTTTGCCTACGTTCTAGAACCCCAACGATTGACAAGATGATGACATTTATTTTTTGACGCGCGTGGTACATAATACTCCGGCAAAGACTTACTACAACTGGGTTGGTACTTTGCCCTCGGTGGAAAGGCGTGCGAAGACGCTAATTGGTGATCCAGATTTGGTTAAGTCCAATTAAGTAAGCCTTGAGCACTGACGCAGGGTAGCCAGCCTTTCGGTATTTTTTGGAGAGTGTGCGCGGGAACTGCATGACTTGACTCGGCCATTTCCTGTCTACCATCCTTTAGGTTGTTGAAAGATCTACGGATCGGACTACGTAGGACTTCCCGTCCGATTATAATGTAGGCTTCAATGCTGGAGTGGGCTTAAATAAATAGGCTCTTAATAAACTTGTGCGCTTTGACATCAACGATTGCAGCACTGCTTAACATCAAGTGGGATCGCGGTCAAGAACCAATTTATATTAATAAAAAAATGCTACAGCGCAGTGGCTTAGCATTTGGCCGTTTAGCGTGGATGTGACACAAATTTTCCCTATATAATAATTATGATTGTTAGCTAATCTTTAGGTTGTGTAATTTCGAGGAAATAAATTGTTTTTCATTCTTCTTTCTTTATAAAGACGGTTTGGATTTATTTTCATTTTACTTTTTTTGTGTGTACCTACGAGTATTAACTGTCGCTATATAAATATTTTTATTTCTTTCTTTCTATCTATCTTTACTTGGCACTGTGTGGAGAGGATTTGCAATTCTGATTGGATTACAGGACCATTATTTGCAATCCCTACTTCAAGTAGAGTTCTGTAGCTAATAGCTGTATCACAAGTCATACTAATATTGTTCCTTTACGGAAAAAGGTCAGATATGTTAGCTTAACAGTACTTATCACATCCTCTTAACATCTCAATGGAGCGACGGTGACTATCAGACTTTGACCGACTAAAATGCACATACGTTACTTCAGCTGCCCTTTGCTTTCTAGGGCCACGGTAACTCTTTCGAACAATCAGTATTGGTGTTTCCTACCACCACTACAATCCATCTGTCTTCAAAACAAAAGTCAACGTGTATCTTCTGGGTATGCTTGTTTTATCGAAGACCTCATCAAAAAAAATCTGATTGAAAAAAAACTTAAGTCTCGAAAATAATTTAGCAATTTTTATTGAATCTCTATTTAAAGAATCTAGCTGTCTCCCCACTCTTTTTCTATTAAGTTTGAAGTCCTGGTTGGAGGCTTTAATTTATTAAATCCGCCACAATCCAGTCCAGTTAAGCAGTCGACAGTATATGAGTATAGACCGAGTACACGGCACCTATTTCGCCCCTCTTTTCAGTGCACACCATTAATGAATAAGTGTCCCACATTTACTGCAAAGAGCTTCGCATCTTTTATTTCTTTTCAAGTGTGCAGCGCGGAACAAATTGCACTCAGTCAGACTCAGGTGTGGCGCCGCAATTTGTGACCACCTTAACATATCTTTTGATTAGTTTTACATTATATAAACACAAAAGATCTTGTTAGTTTTAAATTAAATTGGTTTTTGAGAGTGACGTGGCGGCCCAGTGGGTAGCATGCATACGGTTGTAGGATCGAAATCGGGCAATTACCAACTTCTATACATATCCCACTTTCTAAGTGTGTCTAGGACATAACTGACCCCTGAGGTACGGCCTTCAGAAAGTAGTAAACCACATAGGTCCCGGTTGTCATTCGTAGATCTTTGACAGTCGTTACAAGAAGTCAGATGCTAAAAGGTCTGACCACCAATCTATCCAAGAAGTGTCGTGTAGCCCAATAATTGGGCTGTGGAGGTATAATAGTCGCTCCATCTAAAACACTTTTTTATTGAATCAGCTCTTTATCTACACTTTTTGTTTGTATGAGGTAATCTGTGGAAGTACTGGTCCGATTGCTAAATTTTTTTCACCAATAGAAAGCTGCTGTATTCCTGAGTGATATAGGCTATATTTTATGTACGCGGGCGAAGCTGCGGGCTAAAGCTACATAGTTCATAATACAAGACTGGCCCTGGTCTTTTTTCTGGCGGAAACCTTTAAGAAGCACCTGGGCTTTTGGAACACTAGGGAAATGATCCAGGCCTAACCATTGAAACAGTTTAAAGATTTACTCGTATATCTCTCACTAGCTTAGTCAGTTTGTGACAACTATGTGACGAATGACTCGCGTGCAAACCCCTCATATCATCCCAAGGAATTTCCATCTCTATCCACGCCTACCACTGAGCAATTAATGCAAAAATCGCGTGTCTCCTATCATAACGTTTATCGATCTCCCAGTAATGTGGACGACAGATTCTGTAATTGCAAGCTTCTTCAACTAACGGTGTATAATTACTGTTACTGAGCTTTTACTGAGGCATTTGGAGATGGTGCAGAGATACTGTTAGTTTCTAGTTTGAATAAAATTACATTTTTCATGTTGGTTAATTATTCAATAGGTAATATCTCCCGCTTACACCAACCGTGCCGTCGCATATGACCGTTACGACGTACCTACATACTCGTATGTATGTTTATATACATGTCTGTGTACCTAGCCAGTTCCTAGCCTGTCAGCTTCTAGTCTAGACACATGCAGGATACTTGACATGGGACCTATCTGATCTCCACAACCCAGTAACTGAGTAACACTATACTCCTTAGCAAAACAGGTGCCGGATTTCCCCGCTTCTGACGGCTTACCGTACTTTGCCAGGCCCAAAGGAATTTCAGAATGTTGAAATGGTCACCCATCCATAAACCAACCTTGGAAATCGTTGCTTAACCTGAAAAACCGAACCGTGCAACACGAACTCAAAGCAAGTGTCAGAGATAATATTAAAATGAACTGGCTATTATCTTAATCATCCCAGCCTTATACGAAGAAACTCCTTGTCGGTAACTTCCTGACCTCCTTCAAAGAAACATAAAGAAAGATATTCAACCTCTTTGATACCATTGGAGATGAATCTTAAGTATTGAGCGCTTCACGGTCTTGGCGAATGAATATCTTGCCATCTTAATCGCGGAAAGCGAGTTTCTTTAATGCTTATAAAATGTTTTTAAATGTTATAAGATGTGTTTGTCCAGGTTTTCTTAAAACCTATTAAGTTTTATCTTGTCTGCCAATTAAATATGGTCGTCAATTTAAGTAATTCTGTTACAGTTGATATTCATCATCATCTAACTAGCCTGTTCCCAACTATACTGGGGTCGGATTCCAGTCAAGCCGGATTTAGCTGAATACTAGTATTTTACGAGGAGCAGCTGCCTAACGTTAAAATGGTCACCCATCCATAAACCCACCTTCGCAACCATTGCTTAACCTGTAACATCAACCCGTGCCACACAAACCCAAAGCAAGTGCCAAGACTAATATTAAAACGAACTGGCTATTATCTTAATCATCCCAGTCTTTTACTAAGAAACTCCTTGTCGGTAACTTCCTGACCTCCTTCAAAGAAAGATAGAGAAAGATATTCAACCTCTTTGATACCGCCATTGGAGATGAATCTTAAGTATTGAGCGCTTCACGGTCTTGGCGAATGAATATCTTGCCTTCTTAATAGCGGAAAGCGAGTTTCTTTAATACTTATAAAATATTTTTCTGTCCAGGTTTTCTTAAAGCCTATTAAGTTTTATTTTGTCTTTAAGTAAAATATTGTTATTCAGTTTTAAAGATTATAATTAAATGATTATTCAACATACTTCAATAGGCTTTTAAAGTAAGCCATCCGGATGGCCATGACCTCCTTTCTGAAAATCTATGGCAATTACTCTTCAGGGATTCAAAGGGCTCTGAGAAACGACACTGAAAAGGAAAATAAACGTGTGAAAGTTCTGTTTAGCTTCGCAGTTCTATTTTTCTGCACATAACTATCAAAATAACTTGGCAAACATTTTAAAGAGCTGGCTTAAATCGGTTCGGTCATGTTGAGAGGATGAATACAGACAGACCGCTAACAACGGATAGATGAGTAGGTACTGTGATATCTAAGGAGATAGAATTAAGGACGTACCTAGTATTACATACCTCGTAGACTCGTACGTACAGGCGTAAGTAACAAACAGGGTAAAAATGTTAAAATTTAAAACAGGATTTGAGGCTGTTTTTAAATTTTTCGCAAATTGATTCTCAAAAAACATTGGTAAATAATATTTTTTTTATAAAATTTGTTTAGTATTTTGTCTCAAGTGTACAATATATAATAGAAACTGGATTGATCTCGGTAAGATGAAGCTTAGAATTTTATTGCCGCGCTGACTATCTATGCGAAGTTACATACGTATTTGAATGGTATGTGGTAAAAAGTGACTATATTCAATGAAAATAAAGACTTAACCCAAAGTTATCAGTTACTACATCAAAAATTTTATAGGAAAATAATAATTGTATTTCAGGTTAATTTTCCAACATCAACACTGTCTACTCAACCCTCGTCGCCACCCGCGGCCGTTGACAGTCGACAGAACAAAACGTATCATTACTGGGCTGCGTGACGACTGAGAGGTACCTATAATGATACCCGAGTGTCCTATGACGGTAATACCCTTACACTGTGGGATATTTCTTCTATTTATTTATTTTTTGCCAATTGCTAGCTATACTAAAGCTCGTTTCATAATACGCTATAATATAAAGCATATAGTTCATAGCACAACAATATCGCTTGCCATACGTTTATTTAGAACACTTTCTCACTTAAAAATTTTGTTGTAGTGTTGACTACCTCAGCAAAGTATGCCAAAAACTGCTGAGTCGATACTTTAGTTGCCAAATAGATACTAGTATGCGCCCATATTGTAATGAAAATAAACTAAGGGTATCCAGTTACTTCGTCAAAAAATTGATAGGAAAATAACTGAATTTCAGGTTAATTTCCCAACATTCAACCCAGTCTACTAAACCCTCGTCGCCACCCGCGGCCGTTGACAGTCGACAGAACAAAACGTATCATTACTGGGCTGCGTGACGACTGAAACGTACCTATAATGATACCCGAGTGTCCTATGACGGTAATACATTCAGACTGTGGGATATTTCTTCTATATTTGATTTTCTACTGAAACTATATCATAATTTAGGTGTCTTCATGGCTAGAGTAAATAGGCTCTTAATAAACTAGTGCGCCTCACCATCAACGATTACATCACTGCTTACCATCGGGTGGGATCGCGGTCAACCACTAGTTTAAGTATATCAAATACAAAAAAAAACATATGACTTCTATACGAATTTAGAGTTTGTTTTTCTGATCAAACATCCTGAGTTTGCCCAAGGATTTTATGAAAAAATACGAAATGTTTATATTGATTTAATCCCTACGCGCTCTGGTAAAATAAATGTATTCTAACATAATCCTATTGTTGATATTACATACCGGAAATTTGCTATGGGTTATGTCAAATTGAACCCTGGGGCCCTGGACCGAAGACATAAAAGGAACAGGAGTATGTTTTAGTCAGCAAGTCTGATCGCGAGCAGGAGCCACCTCATCATCATCTGCCTAGCCTTTTCCCAACTATATTGGGGTCGGCTTCCAATCAAGCAGGATTTAGCTGAATACCAGTATTTTACGAAGAGCGGCTGCCCACCAGACCTCCACAACCCATTAAACCACTTAAAAAACAAAAATATCGGAAACTCAACTCTACTAAAAATCATTTTATTTCTCATAGGTCTACATGTTTATAAAACGTCAGACGCTAGCGCAAAGTTCCAATTAATAATTTCCTATGGAAAAGATCAAGCAAACACTAAAAATTACTCTTAAAAAACATTTTATAATATTTCCATATCTAGATATGAAAGGACAGTATAAAATGTAAAACGGTCAACACACTACCCTAAAAACACAATAAAATAAAACACGATGCGTAATACAATATCGTAGTCTAAAATTCCGCCAGTAAACCCGATCCACAAACACTTGAAAAAGGTTTATAACGGACAAAATAAATTCCACATTTTCCCTTTTAAATTCAACACCGTAAGTCCCACTCAAAAAAGTAAATTGTGGCCACATTAGCGGCTACACGTCGACCCATTCATTGCGCTCCATTTCAGAATATAAGAGCCACCTTATATACTATTTACGTACATTCTAAAGCAACGAAAATGAGGCTTTTAGTACCGAAACACGCTTTTAGGTCGTAAGGTAATCTCTATTTTCAGTTTTGATATACTTATTCAATTTTTGCCAAAAAAATATTCTATATTTTAGTCCTGTTAGGGTGTACAACAAAAACACGTACATAGGCAATATTTAAAAAAAAATGAATTGTTTCATTCACAATGACCACATTTTACCACACACCTCAACAGACAGTTACCACTTAGGTTCTGTCTTTTAAATCAAGAGTGAATAGGTTACTTCTAGGCTAGCGTACTCTTCCGTCAGCTACATCATCGCTTACCAGGGGGCATACTGGTCAAACGCGAGCCAATCCATAACAATAAAAATAAATCGTCTCGTGGATGATATCGACTACACCGCTACCACATCGTAACCACAATGCAACCACCAGCGATATAGCGAATTATCGGTCTGCAAGCACTGGCTACAACATAATGACAACACAACCACTTCGACATTTGTAGAATTACTACAACACAACTGCAAGAAAGCTGCAGCAACACTATTCACACGTAACCACTTTTGGTCGCTGCGATGTGGTGTGGTTGTGGTACGTGTGATAGAGCCTTATGTCGTAAAGTATTATCGTTATTTTCAGTTTTGACATATTCAATTTTCGCCAAATAAATCCCTATATTTCTAGACATTCTAGGTAAAACCATTAACTTGGTAGAATATATAGAGTTTTACTTCAGACGTCATTGAAACTAAAATAGTCCTGAAAGCCAGGGTGACTGAAAATAGAGTCGTTTGACAATCCCACGCGTAGTTGTAGTGGGTTGAAAGACAGGCCTTTGATGGTGGCTTTTGTTGGTTCTGGAGGGATTGTCCGTTCTGTTAGTGCTTTTAGTTTCATGCAATAATAATAGAAGCTGGTTAAGCTTCTAAAACAAAAGATTGGAGACAATATTGTTCCTGATATTTTTGTCACTAAAATGAACATAACGTTTGAATCCCCAACCGGTCCTATGAGACCGCGCTGTTATTGTTTTACTATTGTGTCTCGTTTCGCGGGTATCTGAGTAATTAACTCCTTTCGTTCTAAACCAAAAAAACTTTTCTTTCCTGCTAGGGTTGCGGGATTAAAAAAATATATTATTGATAGGCTCGCGCTTGATGCATTATTTCACCAGATGGAAAGCGACGATGTGGTTGACAATGGAGCACACTGACCTAGAAGTAACTTAATCACTCTTGACTTAAAGACACCCAGTTTGTAGTTATCGGGAAACTCATACTCAGGCAGGGAAGTCCACTCTTTAGCTGTAACACACAATACGCAGAGTCACCGTGACTCTAGAGCCCAAAGGGCAACTTAAGAGACACAGGTGGTTTTTAATCACCAAAGTATATATCTCAATCAGCACTTTGACACTAATTTGACATTAATTATCCCATCCAAAAAACTACTAAGTAAAATTAAAATTACCAATGCATTTACGTTATCTACTAAGATAACACTCTTAGACATTACATGACAGTCGTCCTCGAAAAATCGAGAGGACCGACCCTCTAAGTAAGGTCCAATGATCCCTCTACATTTCAACGACATCTCATATCAAACTTCTTATCTTGATAATCTTTCTAATCCCATCATTCTGATCACGTCATCTCAAACTATATCTCGTGGAGATCCTTCCTTAGATCCCATGTACTCGTAATAGGGCCCATTCATATAGCTCCTAAGTAACTCCCGAACCGATCAGGGGATCAATTTGTATGATTGGGTCGTTCAGTTTAGGGTTGTACCAGGGCGCGTTGCTTCCGAAGTGCGTAAGAAATTGTACCTCCGCTTCCGCTAGTTTTTGGGCAGAGGGTAGCCCGCAGAATTCTATCACCATAGGGTATTTCATGAGAGGGCTCGTTTTAAGGTGGGAAATCATTCAATCGCTCTATGGCGGAGAGGATGACAGATTTTTACTGAATAGAACCCACTGCTAGCTGCTGCTAAGAACTCGGATTTCAGAAGTAAACCTATGGCCCTAGCAGGTTTTGACCCGACTAGGCCCCTACGGTTTTGCTGACCTCTCATTGTAGCGCGCGTGGAATACTGCTCGCTATCGACTCGGGGTCGTCCGAAATTAGCGGGCTTCCTCAGAGGGTTTACTTTAAGACAATATCTGAAACACTTAAAGGTGACAAAAGCTAAAACTGCTTATTTAGAAAATAACATTAGACCTCCTGAAATTTTTATTAACTAGAGGGCGAGCTTTTTTTGTCGTTGACTTTGTCGACACTTTCGTTTTTTGAAGTGAAAGTCAGCATCTTCAAGGCCTATGTTACATCCTTGTTTCAGTTTACGCTCCGAAGGTATAAGAGTGATCAATATCTCCCGAAAATGTTTGTTCCTAACGTTTGTTTAGTAGATCGTAATTTAGGAGTTCTCGTCTTTTATATAGCTTCGTATTGTTAGCACGGTACATGAAAATGTTGAATTATTTATTTTCGATCTTCATCTTTACGATAAAATGAGATCGGCGCAAAATAATATGCAGGAAAGACAACAAGCGTTTATTATGTCATCACCAGATAATCTCATAAAATTTTAAACTATACACTTTCAATCAAACTCGTTTACGTAGTAAATTTATTATCAGATGAGAATTATTGCACTTGAAATATTTTTTACTACATGCATAATTATATGAAATCTAAATTCGTCGAATATCTGTCATAAGGAGTAACTTCGCTTCATTAATTATAGAGAAAGAATGAATGTTCCGCACAATAAAAGCTTGAAATTGTGATCAAGTTAGGTTAGTGCTATATAGTGTGTAGTGATATATTGTATCGAGACAACACTAGCAAGATTCGGATCGGTGACGTCTGTCCCTAACAAGCTCTAAGAGATATTTCATGTTCTTCGCAACTACTCCCAAAACTAGAACATCGAACCCTAAAATTGTGAATGATGTACGTGATTATACCGCAAAGGATCTACAAATGACAGCCGGGACCTACCGCTTAACGTGCTTTCCGAGGCACGGAGGAAACTCGTTATGTTAAGATGGTCACCCATCCAGAGACAATCTTGGCAAGCGTTGCTTAACCTTGAAGATCGACCCGTGCGGTTGTTATTATCTAGCCACGAGCTCCTCAAATATGTGTCTCTTCAGATATGTTAATTCCAGAAATTAGGGTTTATTTGCACGGTTTCTCCATTAGTCAATACGACGGGTAGGCACGCCGCGAACGCTCGTCAAATGACGTCGGGTGTACCGCTGTCGTTTGCCTGCTCCGTACCTAATGAAGATTGAATTCTCTGTTGTACCAGAGACGTTAGTATACGGAAAGGTATTATTAGACGTACTCGTATTTATGTAGGTGTGGGTGTTATATTAGACGCATTTATGTAGGTTTATATTGTACACGAATGTAGATCACATTCGTGTACAATATCTCTCTGTCACTCAAAGGTTTGGGAGAAAATTCATTGTTGAGTTAAGCTCGACTTTGTACATGAATTGTTAAAATCACTGTTTTAATATTAAGTTTTGTGTACAATAAAGAATTTAAGATAAATAATATTATATCGCTCCCGGATACGATTACGTATATAAAATTATTGCGATTATCCGGTAGTTTCGGTTAGAGATATTGAAATTTTAAAATTAAATACAAATAGCAAGATTTACGAAGAAGAAAGTAAAGTGAAGTCATACTAGTGTTCCTAGAACGCAAAACGAACATAGGTGTTGTTTTAGTCAGCAAAATAAACTATTAAATGACTTCCCAATTTAAAAAAAATATAGGTTATAGTCATAGTAGTTTATTGGTAAGGAATTCTTACAAAGTCATATAATACATAGGTAGGTACACATTACATAAACAGGAAAGACTTCCAAGTTCCACAAACTTTCCTGGCTTCCAGAACTGTTTAGTATACAAGGTCAGCCATTTAAATCTGAAATACAGGTACAGAGAGCGCTATTTTCGCGATGGATGTCAGTTGTGTGCCAAGATCCAATCGCATATGCATATATTGTATTGATTCGGAGCGTTTACAATGCCCTTCGTGTATTGGTAATGTGTTGTTGCTTTGTAATAGTCTAGGGACGGTTTCTCGATTAATGTTTTAAGTGGAAAATGTATCAAACTCGCATTTGGCATTTTTCAAAAATTAAAAGTGTAATCAGCATCGAGGAACTCGTGGCTAGATAATAACAGCCGCACAGGTCGATATCAAGGTTAAGCAACGCTTGCCAAGGTTGGTCTGTAGATGGGTGACCATCTTAACATAACGAATTTCCTCCGTGCCTCGGAAAGCACGTTAAGCCGTAGGTCCCGGCTGTCATTTGTAGATCTTTGTCAGTCGTTACGGATAGTCAGAAGCATGAAGCAAATAACCGGTGGAGTGCGCGTACGATGCTATTGCGCTCACCAAACATATGCTAAAACTAGTAGAAGCGGCAGGAGCAAATGCAGTATGCACGTCACGTGCTCCCGATTTTTAAGCGAATCAAATTAAAGGTACACGACTTGACCTTGAACGGACCAATAGCAGCCGCGCATTTTTCTTCGTCCCCCGGCCCGCCGTGGTGAGTTGTTTACTTAAAAGAAATCGGGCTATGCGCTCTCTAGTGGTTATATTCTCTATGGTCAGAAGCCAGTAAATCTGACCCCAGTCTTGCCATGAAGTACCATGTTACCCCAGTTAATGGGTTGTGGGGGTCTAGTAGGCAGCCGGTCCTCGTAAAATACTGGTATTCAGCTAAATCCGGCTTGACTGGAAGCCGACCCCAATATAGTTGGGAAAAGGCTAGGGAGATTATGATGATTGCAATTGATGCATTAAAATGTTGGGAACAGCTGGGACTCAGACCTCCTGTCTAGGAGTAGCAATGAGCCGTTAATCACGCGAGTCCAATGCGCGTTAGTGGATAAGTGGACGTCAGGTCTTGGTACTTTTCATCTTGTTCATCATCGCCATCATTTGCACTGAAAGACAAACGTCTACACAGTAAACACTGTGTACGAGTGACGACTGCGTACCGGCAGACGAAGCTTTGGTAAGCCTCAAAGTATGAAAAGCCTTAAAAGTGGACCCACGATCTGATGAGGGTTGTGGGCATACGTTAGTTGGTACTTCTATTTGTAACATAATAAAGTATTTACAGTATAATAAAAACTAACTCTAAACTAATTAAAACTAACTTAAAACAAACTAAAATATGGCGTCAAAAAACTCCTCCACATCGCTGTCGACTGGTAAAGTGCCCAAAAGACTGGCAGCATTGCCACGCTGAATGGCAATGCTTATTTTCTGTCCAAAGTAAAAGCCAGCCTTTGGGTCACGCGAAGTGTCAACTAGGCGCTTCGAAAGATCTTTATACAATTTGTGAGCACTCGGACCCCACGAACCAAGAGTTTCAACCCCAAACGGTTCGAAAATATAACTTCCCACAAGGTTATTATATTTCCGCCGCTTGAGGTTCTCCGCAGCCGCAGCGGCGGAACCAGCACAACACGACGAACTTGGAAGATGGGATGGCGCAAGAGTATCGACACAAGTAGCATCCCATACTAAAGGCCTACCCATCTTCCAAGGGAATAACGACATACCGTCCGGTCTCTTGCCATCGTCGCGTGCCAGGCCATGAGGTTCTAATACAGCTGGAACGCCGACGGTGACAAGAGCGCGTCTGATTATGTCGTTGATATTCGCGTGCCGTGCTATGCGACCCGCACTTCGGCTGCATGATAGACCGTGGTGTCCGAGGCTGTTGACAACTTCGCCACAGTGGCAGCGATGAGGAGAACAACAAGGAGCCCCTAGACGTAGGGAAGCAGCGAGACGGAAAGTGGTATCATCGAGCAGGGTGCCTAAGTTCGATGACGGTAGTGCATGAAGCCAGAGACCCGACTCCCACTCCCCCACAGCTAGCAGGCGCGCACGCTCTGCAGGAGTAGTAGATGTTGCAATCAGGTTTTCCTGAACTACTCTGCAGAGCGGCTCATCCCACCGTCTTTGGGATGAAGGGTCGTCGGGTGGATTAGAATTCGGGCAAGTGAGTCTCCAGGTATCTATAGCTTCGGTGAAGCACGGCACATTGAAATTGATCAGTGAGGAAGATAGGATATTCCTGACCAATTTCTCAGTGCCGTGAACCGAGGATATAAAAGCAGGTAAACTAATACTGGAAATTTTGCGGACATAATAAATAGTTATTTGTAGATGTAGAACGCATGAAGAACGCATGAAAAAACCTTTATTAGTCATTTATGTTCATTTACGGCCGAAATTAATAATCAATCTAATCTAAAATCTTTCGATTGAAGATCGAAAATAAAATCCAGATATGTAATAAAGTGTGCCAATAAGCTATCCACGAACTGAAAGCGCAATCTTTAAAACCAAGCAATCCTGTAGAGGTCGGATCACTGATAATAGATTGACTTCTTTTCGGAAATGACAGTTTGAGCGTGTCAATAACCAATCCGTTGATTTTGACATTTGCTTGGATCGGTGAAAACAATCCAAATTGTGATCTTAGAATTTTGGCAGATTTCATATTTGCTTTAGGTACAGATTTCATTTAATTTTGTAAAAATAGCAGTGTCGGTATTCTCTAGCTGTTTGAGTTATTAGATTGGGATAGCTCAGATAGTGAAGCGGGTGAAGAGCTGCGACGCCGACGCGTAAATTCAAGAAGGATGAAAAGGGTGAACTATATGCAGAGTCTGGATGATGCAAACTTTACATTTATGTTCAGTTTATCGAAATCTGCATTAATTTGTTGTTTACTGAAATTATGCCGGTTGTCCGTGTAACCTCATCAAGGTGAGTTCAATAGTTAACAATATAAAATGTCTAGTAAAATAGAAAATTTGTATTACAGTAGATATAAAAATATGTAAACATGATTGCAGAAACCATGTAGTGAAAGAATTTTAATGAAATTAGGCACACAGATCAAATCTTACATTAACTATGATAGTCCATATCAGAGTATTTCCTTCTAATGCATTAATTTAATGTACCCATTTTATTGCCTTGGTACTTATGATCTAATAAAAGTGTATGTTTGTTTACAGAACATTTGGTGTTTGGAAACGTAGATTTCCAGTTGTGGCACTCACACTTCGTGTATCATTGCCAGTTGTTCAGGCTATATACCAGCTACTGCAGTATTACATATGTAGAAATAATAATATTGCAAACGTTCCTACTGAGGAACCAAGTCAAGCATACAACACATACGAGTGATGACAATAATAGCCAGAATACAGATGACCATGATATCCAAACTAGAACGGATCTTATTGCTAATTATTTTACTTAAGGAAATAAAACATTATGTATCGACATAACAAATTAGTTTTATTATTTTTTCTTTATTATTTATTCTTGAATTGATAGTAGCTGCTATTTCAAGGTAACACAATGTTTTCTGGAATAAAGTATTCTAAATTCAGTAAAATCTATTCAGCTACATAAGTACCTCAAGGTCTAAACCTTGTCCAGAAGAAGCGAATTCAAAATACGCGCGTAAATCGTATGCACAATGCCAGACCCTCGACACGCGCGTGATTCGCGCGTATTGCGCGCGAGTCGAGATACTAGGGACCCCTTATTGCGTGAATTGCGTCCAGTTAAGTTAACGCGCGAACTCCAGAGCGAGTGCACGTATCCAGGGAAATTGAGCGCCAAAATTTTGAACCGGAATTTATTGTTGAATGCTCCCGCGTTAGTACGTTCTTTCTGGGCGCAACGGTTGCGCTTGATAAGCAAGAGAAAATCGCGACGAATTCGCCCTTTCTGGACAAGCCCTTAAGAGCTAAGCAGCAATAATAACAAATCCAAAAGTAAATAATAATCTTTACCATTTCATAAACTAACTTTATGAAACGGTGAAGGTTACATTAAATTACATTGCATTCAACGGCTTATAAATAATTATTAAAGAATAACCATTACCAGTTCTTGGTGTAGGTATCACCACTACTATCACCATCACCAGCAAAATAAATATGTGGCTCCTTATCACCACCAAATGGCACATGTAGTTATATAAATATCAATCGCTTGATATTGAACTTCGAAAAAAGCAATTAAATAAGACCTTCTTTGATCCGGTTCATTCTTATTTTAGTACTGGCAGCAGTGACCAGATGCGGCGTCAACTTGGAAAAAACAAACAGCCGTCAAACTACCACAGACTAAAAAAAACGGGTCCTTTTGAGTCCGTTCTACGGAGTTCGTTCCATTTTAACCAAAACATTTAGAATTTTGTCACCATTTAAATGTGCGTTTGAGTCTTATATAATTAGACGTGTCTACAATAAAAAGTACCTACAATAAATTAGAACAACTGTTTATAAATAATTCTTTTATATTTTGCATAAAGTAACAATGATTTTGATCATAGCAATTGCATAAAACGGAATGAGCAAGAGGGAATGGATTTCCACTTATCTGCGGATTGAGCAACAGCGGGATTGCCTTTTTTCGATATTGGGACCTGGATTGGAGAGCGATCCATAGATCGGTGTATGTCTGCGATCGATTTCGGTCTTGGGTTACGGATTGAATATTAATTTCGGCCGTTAGTACCGTTAAATGCAGATAAGTTTATCTTAAATCGATCTTTTTGCATCGTCGCGTACTTAACAGCCGTTAAAAAGTAACACTCGCTTATGGTAAATAGAACTGCTTGTTTGTGTATGTAAAGAAACATTTATCGTGGTTTTGATAACCTTTTTATCACGGATAGGCTCGCATTTGACCACTATCTCACCTAATTGAAAGTGAAGATGGAGCACACTTGCCAAGAAGTAACATATTAACTCTTGACTTAAAGACCCCCAGATTATTGCTATCACTAAACAGACTCTTGTAGGAAATTCCAATCCTTAGCCATACAATACACACAATACTCGTAGATGCGTTTCCAAAACGTTTTGTAAATTCATGTAGACAGTTGCAAAGGAAGAAACAGTCCGTAAATTAGGTAAAAATACCATTATACACAGTAATTTATTCTCATTTTTTGGCTAAAAAAGATGGTCGTTACGTAAAATCTAGGTTACGTAAAATCTAGGTGTTAAAACAAGAAACCAGACAAACGTAAGTGTTAGCCCTGGCGTGCGAGTTCGCGCCAACTTGCCAAGTTTCGCACGCGTCTGGGACAATTAGGTAATAACC
Organism: Mythimna separata; assembly: GCA_030763345.1. Taxonomy (NCBI): domain Eukaryota; kingdom Metazoa; phylum Arthropoda; class Insecta; order Lepidoptera; family Noctuidae; genus Mythimna; species Mythimna separata. The sequence goes on along the minus strand of CM061173.1, from coordinate 3,813,192 downwards.
CACTTACACACTCAAAATTAAGGTGTTTTAGGCAGTTGAAATGTTTTAACTCGAGAATTATGTAAGCCTTCTTTCAAGGTTTATTAAAATATTTCAGGGCTAAAGTAAACCCTTGAGATTTTTGGTTCTCACACATGTTGTATGGGTTGTGGAGGTCTGGTAGGCAGCCGCTCCTCGTAAAATACAGGTATTCAGCTAAATCCGGCTTGTCTGGAAGCCGACCCCAATATAGTTGGGAAAAGGCTAGGTAGATGATGATAAAGACACATGTAAATAAATCTTCGAAGCTGTGGAGTTGCGGATGGCGAGCAATGGCTAGCTCGCCGTCCAGTCGTCTGGTAACCATCCAGACCGAGCCCGAGTTGTTCACGGCGCATACTGTTCCAAGCGCGCCTCAAAGAGATGTCAGCAATACCGTAGGTACACAGCAGGGCCGAAGCCTATCTGGGACCATGGGTCGACTTCTGAAAGGGAAACCGTTGGTCCTGAAACGCAAGGCAAAGAAGGAATATAGGACTGGGTTTTCAATCAAACAAACTCTTCAGCTTTATAATATTATCGTCTGTTTTTTATACCCTGAGACTAAATTGACACATTTAATGTCAAACTTACTATAGAAATGATGCCAGTTCTTTTGTGATAAAATATCATTTTAGTCTCAGGGTATAAAAAATATATAGTAGTAAATGCTCATATAAGCTGACTAATCTCTAATAAAAAGCGCAAGATCAAGTCAGAACTCACTTCCGTATAAATCGTTAATTGCAAAAAACTAATTAAAATAAACTCTATTTCCTTTATTAATAAAAAAAAAAATATTACCGGTCTTTAAACGCTATAGTTAAAGAGGAAGTCTTAAAAAACTTTCATTATAATATTTTATAGCGATTAATATTAATTAATCCTTTTCAATACATGTAAGGAAAAAACTTAAATTATAAAACATAAAAGTGTTAATAGTGCTCTTTATAAATGTCGCTGTAATATATACCTTTACTAGCTTCTCCTATGGCTTCGCTCGCGTGATAGTAGAAAATTAGAAAGTGAACATAGTCTAAAATGGTGTAGAGAATTTTATTATAATATTGACTATCCTAACGAAGCTTCCGAGAAGACCGACTCCAGATATTTATTGCCAAAAATGAAAAAGTTGAATGAGTTACATACGAGTACGTAAGCTAATTGACAACAAAGTGATTGTACAGGGTGTATCAGAACTCGAGTTCCAGTACAGTATACTGGACCCCCAGTGGTGGAATTAACGATTTTATAAAGTTTAAACTAAAAAACTGTAGATTTTTTGTAGAAAAAGTAGGGAAAAAACGACAAAAAATGTTCGCCACCGGGTATTCAGAATCGTGTACTTGATCCATGATATTTGTTTGTACGTTGATGTCAGGTACACCTTGTATGTGTATATATATACGAAGACAGCCTTATAGAATTTGGTATTCAAGCTAAAAACATTACCAAAAAAAAGAGTTATCTTTTTTCTGGCCGTACTTCATTCGGCACATATCGTAATTCACACACAAAGCCGATATTTTCATTTGTCAATAGCTACTGTGTAAACTAGACACATTGCCACTGTACAAAAAGTAATTAGTTTTGATATTTGATTGATTAACGCTAGAGAACAATATTTTTGAGTTTATTTGTAATCAACGTTGTAGGTACAGTTGGCTGAGGACTGGAAATGAAACCTGGATCTGTCAAGGCAGAACTTGATTAATGAACGAAGCTGGTGACATGTCTTTTAGTATATTAACTAGCTTCTATTAGTGACTTCACCCACGTAAACGTAGCGAACGAGATGACCGCAACCGTGAGAGAACTGTTACCTTTACGTACTAGCCGACATTAGGAATTGCAGGGCACTGTAGGAGCGGGCTTGCAAACGACGAGCAATATGTAACTCGCTGAGCGGCTGTCCAATAAGTAATAAGTTATTTCATCAAAAAAATAAAAACGCACTCTCGCTCGGGACTAAAAGTTTTATATTCTCGGAATACTTACTATTCTAGGGATATGGTCTATCCGTGTGATAAGTTTTATCCGATCAGTCGTTAAAGCGTGAAGCTTCATGGTACTTCTCGCCACCAATAAATACCATGTTAGCCCAGATAATGGGTTGTTTAGGTCTGGTAGGCAGCCGTTCCTCGTAAAATACTGTTTTCAGCTAAATCCGGCTTGACTGGAAGCCGACCCCAATATAGTTGGGAAAAGGCTAGGCAGATGCGTTAAAGCGTGAAAAGTAACAAACCAACACAAGCAAAGGTCACAAAATTAATACGTAATAAAGTATAACTCTGTATTCTCGCATTTATGAATTTTGCAACCTTCGTTTCTAAGTTTAATAAACAGTCAATGTAAACACCATCTGCCTTTAAGTAGAGTTTTGTAATATACTCAAACGTAATAGGCTATTTCGCATCAGAATGCAGTAGACGCGTTATGTTTCTTTGTATAGACGGTTCCAAATACGCCAGGCAGCTTGAATAGCACAGTCCACTGAATTTTTACTTATTTATTCATTTAATTAATGAATCCCCGACCGGTCTCATAGGACCGCGCTGTTATTGTTTTACTATTGTGTCTCGTTTCGCGGGTATTGATAGGTAAAACTTCATGTAGAGTTAATGGAACATAGGCGGACTTAATGTAACAAGGCATTCTCTACCAGACAACTTTTGGGTGCACGAGGCGTACGACACGCGTACGTTTTACTAGCCTATGTTTAGGTTAGGTAATGATTTGCACTTAGCACTTGGTGAGCGAGTGGCAGACTCTCGGGATAATTTTATACTTTTACACAGACAAAGTAGCTAGTAAAAGCCAGTTAATAATATTCCATAATCTTTCGCCACATAATGTCAGATCTATCCACGATCCGTTCATGCTTACGCTGGCGTGAATCCGTTAAGCGCAACAATATTACTAGCATGTGTCGTTAACATCAATATCATCCATCAGTAATAGGTTTAGTCAAAGCGGACGCGTGGGAGTCTCCTCCAGTTAGGGTTACCACACTGCTGAACTTACTAACTTGTCATGAGTTTTTAGTTTCTGGTTAGGATTTCGTGATTTTTAGGTTCTAGGTGGAGCGAGATGAGATGATGAGCTGCCTCTCGCCTGACTAAAACATATTTGTGTTACAATACTATTTTAGTATGGAAACCCTAGGGATAATTTTCTACTTTTACGTAATCGAAGACAGTAAAAGCCAGTTAATAATATTCCATAATCTTTTCGCCACACAATGTCAGATCTATCCACGATCCGCCCATGCATACGCTCGCGTGAATCCGTTAAGCACAACAATATTACTAGCATGTGTCGTTAACATCAATATCATCCATCAGTAATAGGTTTAGTCAAAGCGGACGCGTGGGAGTCTCCTCCAGTTAGGGTTATCAGACGGCTGAAGTTACTAACATATCATGTGTTTTTTTTATTAGTTTTATGGCTGCGATTTCGTGATTTTTAGGGTTCCTTATCTCAAAAGGAAAAAACTGAACCCGGAATGTTACTTGTGCCCTTTTTAATAACGACGGCAGAAATCCTTTCAAACAATGTCAGATCTATCCACGAACCGCTCATGCATACGCTCGCGTGAATCCGTTAAGCGCAACAATATTACTAGCATGTGTCGTTATCATCAATATCATCCATCAGTAATAGGTTTAGTCAAAGCGGACGCGTGGGAGTCGCCTGCAGTTAGGGTTACCAGACGGCTGTATTTTAGTAATATGTCATGGGTTTTTTTTTAGTTTTATTTGGGATTTCGTGATTTTTAGGGTTCCTTACCTCAAACGGAAAAAAACGGAACCCAGAAGGTTACTCGTAGCCTTTTTAATAACGACGGCAGAAATCCTTTCATTGTCAGATCTATCCACGATCCGCTCATGCACCAAGCTGGCGTGAATCCGTTAAGCGCAACAATATTACTAGCATGTGTCGTTAACATCAATATCATCCATCAGTAATAGGTTTAGTCAAAGCGGACGCGTGGGAGTCTCCTCCAGTTAGGGTTACCACACTGCAGAAGTTTTAGTAATATGTCACGTTTTTCGTTTTTGGTTGGGATTTCGGGATATTTTATTTTTAGATTATTATGTTTGACTAGGAAGTAGTTACCTACTTTTTATTTTTAAGAACATAAACTGAAAATTAAACAATACTTTTTATTAAAATTGCTCATAATTAATTTCATCATAGAATACAATCAAAAATTTAAAAGAAACTAGATTATATTTAATCAAAAATCCAATTCCTTTGAAATACGCAGTAGAAACGATGAGGCGAAACGCTTAGTCCGGACCGTAGAGGTGTCAACAACGCGGGGATGGACACTCGCCGTACGTCATGTACCATACGCCAAATCGAAAGGTGATGGCGGAATCAAGTCATGTAATTCCTGCACACACTGTCCAAAATGCATCCTATAGAACCTCTAAAAGAATCCCGCAACCCTGACAGGCACTAGATGCCCTCGTCAATAGCAACGTGAGAACCCTACGCGTTAATGACCGCCACAGATTGAAACTAACGCTTTTGATAGCTCCGGCCATATTATCAGCTTACAGCTTCGAGCTGCCCCGTCAATAGCTTTCTGTGTCAATGCTTTATTCAGCGAATAACAGTTCCATTCATGCTAGCTTTGAAAACACCTACATAATCAGACGGGAAGACAAGACAAGCATATTGTTCCAGTCCTTCGATGCACGCAGGCCAAACGCTAAGTCCGGACCGTAGAAGCGTTGGTAGATAGGTGATGGCGGAATCAAGATATGTAATTCCTGCGCCAAATGTCCAAAATGCATCCTATATAATCTTTCAAACAAGCCCTGACAGGCACTAGAAAGCCTCGTTAATGGCAACCCTACGCGATAATGGCCGCCACAGATTGAAACTAACGCTTTTGATAGCTCCGGCCATATTATCAGCTTACAGCTTCGAGCTGCCCCGTCAATAGCTTTCTGTGTCAATGCTTTATTAAGCGAATAACAGTTCCTATGTGCGGGGAAATAACAAAGGGATTGGGATCACGGAAGAGAATGAAAATCTGTGATTAGGATGGTGTTTTTAATGATCTAAATCAATTGTTTTTTTTTTTTAAGGTGAGAAATCATAACAATTACTTCTCCCACTCTGGGTGGAGCAAAAGGACGTGACAGAATTCCACTGACTTTGACTGAAAACCTACTTCTGTCCTTCTTTGCTCTAATTCCAGGGTTCCATGGTTCTCTTTCGTCAACCCAGACCCCAGTAGGCTTCGACCCTGTCGGGCCCCTACGGTTTGATGACATCTATTTGAGGCACGCGTGGAACAATACGCGCCATAGACGACATGAGCTAGGTCCAGACTGTTACCGAATGTTTAATTCAAGAGTGAATAGGTTACTTCTAGGTAAGCGCGTTCCATTTTGACCGTACCGTCGCTTTCTGTTGAGACAGCTTGCAAGCACAAACCTATCAATCATCATCTACCTAGCCTTTTCCCAACTATATTGGGGTCGGCTTCCAGTCAAACAGAATTTAGCTGAATACCAGTATTTTACCAGACCTCCACAAGCCATTAACACGAGGAGCGGCTGCCTACCTCTACTACCCATTAACCGGGGTAACACGGTACTTCATGGCAAGACTGGAGTCAGATTTACTAGCTTCTGACTATCCGTAACGACTTCCAAAGATCTACAAATGACAGCTGGGACCTACGGCTTAACGTGCTTTCCGAGGCACGGAGGAAACTCGTTATTTTAAGATGGTCACCCATCCACAGACCAACTTTGGCAAGCGTTGCTTAACCTTGAAGACCTGTGTGGCTGTTATTATCTAGCCACGAGCTCCTCCAAAATTTCCAATTTCATCCCCTTCTAATTGAAACCGAGACTAAGTTGCTTTCCGTTTCCCCAACCACATACCCCATTTGTTTCCTGAACTCTGCAAAGCTAACCTCAAACTATTCAGTTAGTCTATTCAAATAGCTCCAGTTAACCGGAATAGTAATTTCATTAGTAGCAGACAAAGTTAACCGGATATTTAACTGCATTAAAATGTTTTTAGTTCGAAGTGTTTTGTTTGTACTAACTCGCGTTAGTTTGTTTTCAGGAAAAATAGTTTTGTGTACTCGTATTTTGTTTCCGTGTTACGATGAAAGGGTAGAGTAATTACTGTGCTTTTTACAAGCTTTAATTTAACTTGCAATGTTTTTTTTTCAAATTTTTTAGACAGATATTATCCAGCGTCTTCTCTTACTTTAGGGTGGAGCGGTTGGGGATGTCAGACTTTTACTGTCTAAAACCAACTCCTATGTTCCTTCCTTGCCTTAGTTCCAAGGCCCCGGGCGTCATTTTCGCATAACCCATGGCCCCAATAGGTTTAAAACTGGCTGGGCCCCTGCGGTTTTCCTGATATCTTCTTGAGGCGCGAGTGAAAATTAAATGCATCGGATCAACGATTGATGCTTTTATATCGATTTCAATTACGGATATCCGATTGGTTTGATTACGGTTACGAAACACCATACATAACCTTTTATAGAAAAAAAGTAATCCCCGCCTACACACAGAAACTAATACTCGTATTAATACGGAATTTATTTTAATACCTCCAGAATAGTAAAAGATGGACCATTACTTTTAATATTACTCACACAATCGCAACTATATTGCTTTACTACGGTACCGTCTGTCACTTCCAATCTATTTCACACTTTGATATAGAATATTGAACCGTTAAAGTCATAAAATATTTAGGACTAGCTTCTGGCTGCGGCTTCGTCCCCGTAAAAATCATTTATAAATTAATTTTAATGTCATTACTGGTATCATTGACTGTCTAAAACGATTGATGGGGATCTAAAAAAAAAACCTATTTAAATTAGCAATGATAAATTATAAGAATGAATTCCTATTTCCCTTAGTTACGCCTTCACGAGTAAACGGCTGGACCAATTTTGTTGTACTTTTGTGTTTGTTATTGTCAGAAAGTTCTTATGCAAGAAAAAAAAATAAGAAAATTAGAAAATTTCAGAAAACTACGAAGACTATTTAAGCACTGCGCGTTTGACAGTTCTTGGAGTATTTGTTGGGTCAGAAACTTAAAAACCTATATAAAAACCTATATTGGCGTACCAGACAGTTATCGAATCTATTAGATTTCCATCAATATCATCGTTGTACGATCTTTGTTTTCCTTTACAGAAAGTCAAGATATACAATAGATCTAGGCCGAAATGGATCTCACGTGGTTTAAAAATATGCAGTAAACGTAAATGCCAACTACTTTGGCAATACAGGAATAATCCTAATCAAGCCACCAAAGCTGCTTTCAAAACATATGCAAAGAGATATAAAACTATAATCAGATTAACAAAAAAATCACAAAATGACTACTTTATAAAATCTGCAACAAACAAGAATAAAGCTGCTTGGAAAGTAATAAATGAGATCAAATGTAAATCTAAATATCCAAATGAAGGCATAAATCTATTAATTAAAAATGGTGAAATCATAAATAATCCCCAGGACATTGCTAATTCATTTAATAATTTTTTTCTTGACATTAATGATAATAATACTAGTTTACCAAAAAAATCTTCTAATAATCTGACATATAATTCTAATTCAATTTTCATGACACCGACTATCCCTGATGACATTAATAAAATAATAATTGCTCTAAAAAATAAAACCAGTACCGGTTATGATAACATTATGACAGACATTGTTAAGGATGTAGCCCACATTATATCTGAACCATTAAGTTACATTATAAATCTATGTATAGAGCAAGGTATTTTCCCAGACAAGCTAAAAATATCTGTTATAAAGCCTGTGTTTAAAAAAGGAGAAAAAACTAATATAAACGACTATAGGCCAATAGCACTAATACCTATTTTTGCAAAAATTTTTGAAAAGGTGATGTTTAACTGTCTTTATAATTTTTTTGAAACACATAATATTCTGACGTCTAGTCAGTATGGCTTCAGAAAAAGTAAATCCATAAATATGGCAATATACAACTTTTTACAAAAGGTAATGACTAACTTGGATAAAGGACTGCCGGCCGTCGCGTTATACATGGACATGTCGAAGGCTTTCGACCGTGTCGACCACAAAATCCTCTTGAGAAAGATGTATGCATATGGTGTAAGGGGTAATGTGTACAAACTCATAGAATCGTACCTTAGTAATAGACAAAAATTCACAGAAGTAAGGAGGTTAAATCCCATTACTAAAACGGAAGAAATATATACTTCTGAATCAAGAACTTCTGAATTTGGCGTTCCTCAAGGGACCATCGTGGGTCCTTTATTCTTCCTTGTATATATAAATGACATGCCTTCGGTCACAAATCATGACATAACACTATTTGCTGACGATAGCACTGTTTTATTTGTTAATGATAATACAATTGACTTAGAATCTGACATTAATCGAACAATATTATTGATAATAGAATGGCTAGAAATGAATAATTTAATGATTAACATTGATAAAACTAAAATAATGAATTTTAAAATACGAACTCAACGCACGGGTAATCTAAAAATCAGTTACTTAGAAAATGACATTGAAGAAACTGAAGTAACAAAATTTCTAGGGTTAAATATTGACAACAAACTTAATTGGAAACTTCATATTGACCATGTATGCAAAAAGTTGGGACAGTTTTCATACGCGCTTTACAGATTGAGGAAAATAGCAAATCAGGCTACTTTACTAACAGCCTACCATGGTTACGTTAGCTCTATCCTAAGATATGGCGTAATATTCTGGGGCAACAGTACAGATAAAGAGCGCGCTTTCATTGCTCAGAAACGTTGCATTAGAGCCATATTTAGTTTATGTCAAACTGACTCCTGTAAACCATTTTTTAAAAAGACAAACCTACTAACACTGCCGTGTGTCTATATATTTGAGGCCGCAGTGTTTGTAAGAAACAATATTGACATGTATAATTACTACACGCGTATACGACGTAAAGACAAATTGCGTACAGTAGCTAGTAAGACCCATATTATGCATGAAAGTATCTTTTGTATGGCTACATGCATTTTTAATAATATCCCGGGACCTATCAGAATAATTACGGAAATCAAAAAATTTAAAAAGAGTCTCCATGATCTGTTAGTAGACAAGTGCTACTACTCTGTAAAAGACTTTTTATTGGACAAATCACTTCTGCAATATAGTCCCTCTCATTCATGATGTGTTCAGAAGCCTAATGTTATGTGTCTGCCTACCTTAATTCGTTTGTGTGTGAAATATTAATAATTTGTAAAAAATAATTTACCTATATTTTTATGTGACTATTGTATGCCCCAAGGGCGGGACGTAGCTGATCTATTTAATTTATTTAAGACCTGTATTATGTACCTACCTATGATCCACAATAAAGATATTGATTGATTGATTGATTGATTGATTGATCAATATCGATTTATCGATGTTTTTAGTTAAGAGTTATCTTGCATCCATAGATCTACCCATAGGCCAAGTACTAATAAAATACATTTAACCAATAAGGTGTGAAAACGTACCAAACCCACGTACGTTTCAATACATAAGAACAATATGAATTGAAATGTTAGGATTAATATGAATTGAACCGTTTACTCATAAAAGTATTTACGGGCACTAAAAGGCCTATTACACCACCCGTTTTAACGACCGGTCTACGTAGACTGTCTTTGAGTCTACGTACAAGTAAGACCGTGCTACCCTTATTACACTACGCGACGTAGTCTAAGACCGTTCGTAAAAACGAGTGGTGTAATAGGCCTTTAAGAGTTTTCTATAGAAAATAGAAAGTCATATTCTATGTCAAAAGACGTCTGGGACAAAGTAACTTGTAAAGGTACTGTCTATTGAAAATATTTTAACGTTTTGGGAACACATTCATTATACGAGGGGCGTTCAATGTATTCTCGGTATCGAGGTGATATACTAATAATAAGGGTAATTTAATTATTTCATTAGTTAATGACACTCTTTGAGGGAATTAATACAAAATTTCATTTAATTGCCACCATTAGTATTCAAGATATCATTGCGAAAAGACAACTATGATGACTGATTCGACAATGATGAAAAAAATCGAGCATCGCGCAGTGATAAAATTCCTCACAAAACAAGGAAAAACTCAAAAAATTATCCATGAAGAAATGGTGGCTGTTTACCAAGATTCTGCGCCTTCATTATCTACAATTCAGAAGTGGTAAAGTGAAATTAAACGGGGTAGAGAGAGCATTGAAGATGACCCCCGCGCTGGTGGGCCAATTTGTGCCGCTACTGAAGAAAACGTCAAATTAGTCGAAAAACTTGTACTTGAAGATGCCCGTGTAAGAGTGAAAACATTAGCAGCAATGACTAAGCTATCCGTGGGTTCCATTCACACAATCCTTCACGAGCGCCTGAATTTGTCAAAGGTCAGTGCAAGATGGGTGCCGCGAATGCTCACCGCGCTACTGAAACAAGTGCGAGTTGACTGTTGTAAGGAGTTTTTGAACCGTTGTGGTGAAAATCCGCAAAGTATTTTCGATCGGATTGTTACTGGTGATGAAACGTGGGTTCATCACATGACCCTGAGAGCAAGCAGGAGTCTATGCAGTGGCACAAAAAAGGATCAGACCCGCCGAAGAAGTTCAAAGTCACTCCGTCCGCAGGAAAGCTCATGGCCACGGTGTTTTGGGATTCTAAGGGAATCTTGGTAATCAAGTACACAAAAAAAGGTCAAAGTATTACTGCTGTATCATACGCAATCACCCTGCGTAATTTAAAGGAGGCAATTAAAGAAAAAAGACGTGGAAAATTAACCGCAGGTGTGTTGCTGCTTCACGACAACGCGCCGGTTCACAAGGCGCGCCTTGCCCAGGCTGCTGTGCGGGAGTATGGATTAGAAGAAATCAATTATCTACCCTACAGTCCGGACCTGGCCCCTAGTGATTATTTTCTATTCCCTAATCTTAAAAAAGACCTTCGTGGAAAGCATTTTTCGGACGATGAAGAGTTGAAGGGAGCAATAAACGAACATTTTTCGGGCCATGAACAAAAATATTTTTCAGATGGAATTGAAAAGTTACTTTCACGAACAAATAAATGTATTGAGATGTTAGGGGAGTATATTGAAAAATAGAATTTATTCAGAATTTTCCGCCTTTTCCTTCATACCTATACCGAGAATACATTGAACTCCCCTCGTACGTGCAGTCAATGTGTGGAATTCTGTGCTGGAGTCAGTTTCTTGATAGCTATAAACTATCGTCTGTTTTTTATACCCTGAGACAAAATTGACACAAGTAATGTCAAACTTACAATAGGAATGATGCCTGTTCTTGGAATTATGCCTGTTCTTTTGTGCTGTAATGTCATTTTAGTCTAAGGTATTAAAAAACAGAACGTAGGGGGTGTTTACGTCAAGAGTCAATACGTATGTTAGTGTTACGGGAAGCTTTGCACCGGGAACGATCAGGGGCGGGTTATTTTTTTATCTCTGACTAGCTGGAACCCCGCGATTTTTACCCGCATTTTTGGTTACCGCTCCGCTCCTATTAGTCCTCGCGTGATGTTATATGGCCTATAACCTTCCTAAATAAATGGGCTATCTAATTCTATTCAGATCGGACCAATAGATCTTGAGATTAGCGCGTTCAAACAAACAAACAAACTCTTCCGCTTTATAATATTAGTATAGATAGGTTTCGGCTTGACCGCCATCTCACCTGATAGAAAGCGACGATGCGGTCGACGATAGAGCGCGTTTACCTTGAAGTAACCTATTCACTCTTGACTTATATAATAGACACTCAGGTTGTATTTAATTATGTTTGATACTTTATTTATTTGCTTGTTATTTCTGCAAGATAATTAAAACCATTTTATGTTACTTTGACTGTCTTTTTATTAATAAAAATATCGAGTAAGCGAGTAAACATAATTCAGAAAGACCTTGGCAATGAAGCAAGCGGTAAAGTAATTTTATACTTGACAATTAGCGTTCAGTTAGAATGTAAGGCGAAGCTAAATAATATTAATGTTCGTTTACTTTGCCGCGAGCTTGGGTCGACAAACAAATGTATACCTGTTCCCTAGTGCTTTTAAAGAAAAGCGTACCTGTGTCACTTAACAAGTATTATGGTTCATTTACCAGTTACCAGTGTAAATGAACCGACTTAGTACCTAGTCGTTTCTTTTATGGTTTTTACATGATCTCGTAAGTCGGTCACCGAATGCGGTGGCCGCATTCGGTTTATCCGAATTAATTCATCGAATTGGGTTGTGTAAATATTAAGTCGTATTCGTTTAAGTTTTCGAGTTATCGGATTCGGTGATCGCATTCTGGCAAACCATGCATCGTGAACGATGAGTAGTGCATTTCAAAACGTTCATTCGACAGCCGCCACCGGCTTTCGTCTCTTTTTTTTAGCATAAGGAATCCTCTAATAGCTTTTTCCACTCTAGACGTAGAGAGGAGTATCAGACTTTTACTGACTAAGGGCCTGTTTCACCACCTATGATTAAGTATCGAGTATCTTACTTGACAGAGAATTTCATACGAATTCTGTCACATTTTTGAATTTATTCAGTGAGTAGTGCCTACTCGGAGATGGTGAACGAGGCCCTAAAACTCACCGAGTTCTGGGGTCTTGAGTACCTACGTGACTACCTAAAATGCAGGAGTCATGCCTAAAGTGCGGCAAGGTATTTAAACAAAAGAGTCCAAAAGTTACGGACAAATCAATCACACGTGGTTACCGAGTAGACGCCAAGAAACCAATACAAGGCTGAAAGGTTTTAAATTATTCTGGGGTATCAAAAATTGCCTGCAAAACTCTAATTCTGAATATTATTTTTCACGTCTGAACTAGAACCTTGTGATAGGCAAATATCATTATGGTCAACCAATCAAACCACTTATTTATCTTACTTGACAGATGTCAAAAATCTGAACAAAACATGATCAATGAGCAAGCTTATAGAAGCCTGTTGCAGATATCGTAATTGAATAACTATTGTGTACCTTTCTACGGCTGAATTAATTCCATTTCTTTCTATATTTTCTTGAGATTGAACGACCAGTCTTTTATTTATCATCTGGTTGAAATTCAGTTTTGTCTCGAACATGGTGATGAGCTTTCGCGGGCGCGAAGAGTCAAGCTTATAAAATCGCTGCTAGCGTCAATACTGTAGTGAGGACGGTGAGGGTAAAGTGACAGAATGGCTTACTAAGCAAGCGATAGCCTATTGTCAGACCGTTTTCACATTTTCCGATCCGATATCGGTATCGGACGCCGATACGATATCGGGGTAAGGTAAATGTATGAGATATGTACCTGTCTTTCATATTGTCCGGCCCGATATCGGATATCGGAGCACAGCATTTCATACATTTTACTTACCCCGATATCGTATCGGCGTCCGATACCGATATCGGATCGGATAATGTGAAAACGGTCTTACACGAATGCCCAAAAAAACGTGTGTCATGTTATTATACCCTGAAGATTTGGACTCTAAGGAAACGCGTCTATATTTAGAATTCAGCTAACAAATCAACAACATAGTATAAAAAATTGATAAGAACAAGCTTTTATAAAATTGACAACCATATTGGATTGTGACAGATTTTTTTCGTATTCTTCTAAAAAAAAGGTGAATAAAAAAATAAAAAGTTAGAGTTTATAATTAATTTGCAAGATTTGACGTCAATATAAATACATACAAAACTTGTAATATAAATGAGGAGGTCGTGGCTAGATAATAACAGCCGTACAGGTCGATCTTCAAGGTAAAGCAACGCTTGCCGAGGTTGGTCTGTGGATGGGTGACCATCTTAACATAACGAGTTTCCTCCGTGCCTCGGAAAGCACGTTAAGCCGTAGGTCCCGGCTGTCATTTGTAGATCTTTGACAGTCGTTACGGATAGTCAGAAGCCAGTAAATCTGACTCCAGTCTTGCGATGAAGTACCGTGTTACCCCAGTTAATGGGTTGTGGAGGTCTGGTAGGCAGCCGCTTCTCGTAAAATACTGGTATTCAGCTAAATCCGGCTTGACTGGAAGCCGACCCCAATATAGTTGGGAAAAGGCTAGGCAGATGATGATGATGATGACAAAACTTGTAATATAAATGCACAAAACGCGCCCGCGACCGCACTGGCACCCGCTCTCTCTCCGCTTATGCACTATACTCAAGCCCCACAGTTTTGGCTACGGGGGTGAACGCTTCAAGTCCAATGCACAATGGACCTGTTGCGGCGGCATCTGTATTTTCTTGGATATGAATAGTTGGCACCACCTGTACGAAATTGCTGACGTTGCTCCGAGCACATTAATTATGTAAGGGGGCCATGTTTGAAACAGGATAATTTTGCTGTATTTTTGAGACTAAAATAAATATAAAAAATAATGACATTGTACTCGTATAATGCAAAGATTATGGCTACGTATTGAAATATATAATCTAAGCATAGAACATAGAATTAGTTAAATGAAGATTTCATTTAACTAATTCAGATTTGGAAGATTTCTTGTCATACAAACCCCAATCTTTCCAAAGAAAAAATTCATTTAATTGATGCCACAAAAGATCCTGTTTCCCATGAAGTTTGAGGCGTGCTTGAAGCAGCGTTATTGATCTGTGGTTTTCAGTATATCGTATGACGTGTCACGTGTAGCGATTAGCTGCCGAAAATTCTGTCACATCAGCTAAAGCATGACTACGAATTCCAAAAACCAATGTAAAACTGGAGTTATTTGTTATTTTTAACTACATAGTTGGTTCTGCCACGTTCTTAGGTAAAGGCTTCCCCCCACGCCTTCCATCTTTCGCGAGCCTCTTTTACCTCTTTCCAATTCTGTTGACATCCGACTAGCTCATCCTGTCATCTGTGTCTGTGTGGTCTGCCGCGAGCCCATCTCACTGTCTTAGGACACCAATTTCATGTAATTTTGGCCTCCGTAAATTGGGCCAACCTGTAGAGCCATATCAGCCATCCAGATTTTGGAGCTTATTTTTAAGTATCCCGAAAAATCTAGATTCGTAGCCACCTTACAACATCTTTTAGTCCCTTGTTCAAACCACTTCAGTTAAAATAATGAAGAATTTTCCTCTCAGACCTCGAGTTCGTTCACACCAGACTAAGGATAAGACATTATCCGCAAGTTTCGCCTCGAGGGGAAGCCTTTGCTAACCAAGTAATTAAAACTATAATCAAATTGTTCATCACATCACGCCTGTGCGGGAAGGGTTAGACAAAGATAAAGGAACTTTTTTTGGAGGTGGGAAATCATCAAATAACTTCAGGTACTTTGGGTTGAGCGAAAGAGAGCGTTACACTTTTACTGATGGCCAAAGAAAACCGTTCTTCTGTGAACATCTCCCTTTCCTGATTCAATCCGTTTATAAATTGGGTGTCTTCAAGACTAGAGTGAATAGGCTCTTAAAAAACTAGTGCACCTCACCATCAATGATTGCATCACTGTTTACCATCAGGTGGGACTGCAGTCAAGCACTCGTTTATGTTATATAAAAAAAAAAACAAATAGGAAACTCCAAGCATAGCCCCCTCCATTGTTCTTTTGGTGACTTCAAGCCTTTTTATAGGTCTCATTACCCTAAGGATATTTCTGAAGACTCAGAAAACTCCAACCGTTTATTGAAGACAAGGACCTCATAATCTGCAGTAAGACTTCAATATTAGACTAATAGGACCAACAGACTGTTCCTTTGTACGTATTAGTAATGATACGTGTGAACTTCTGTGTGCCTGTAACTTTGACTCGAGTTTGTCTCAATTTGAATAGAAACTTTGAGGGTTTTAGACGTTCGTCGGTTGGAGTTTGTTTTTGTGTAGAAAATTAGCTCAAGTGGTTGTTAAAAGTTGAAGAAAATACAATAGAAATTAAATGTTATCGTTTTATAACAAAAGTTGAACGTTGTTCTAATAAACTTTAATGCTTTTGTTTTTATTTTCTTGATGAACTAAATAACTACCTACAATGTTTTTTTTCTATTGTAACCCTTGTAAGCAGATTTTTTTTCTCTTTAGGTTCGCGTTTGACCGCTATCTCACCTGATGGAAATCGACGATGCAGGCGACGATGGAGCGCACTTATCTAGAAGTTAAGTACTTATTCACTCTTGACTTAAAGATTCCAGGGTTGTAGCTATCTAAAACGACTAAAGAGCGAACTATTTAGACCGACGCACACGTGTCTGATTTGTACGTAGAACGACGGCGTCGATCTAATGTAGCTCTACAAGTCTAGTTGCTATATAAAATTGAATGCAACATGGCATTCTTTACCAGTCAACTTTTGGTTAAAAAAAAACAACCCTGTGATAGGTCTGCACAATAAAAACAAAACGAAACATTATTTTATGCTGATCTGAAAAAAATACGAAGGTAACATAAACATTTTTATTACACTTCGAATCCATATTTTTCCCAAACAGCCGTAACAATAAATAAAATGTATGACATCCTAAATCCCCCAATCTTGGAAGCTGTCAAGGTAACAGGTCATCCATCAATATTCTCATATGGATGAAAGGGTTCCATTCACGGGGGGCCTCTGCTGACTTTTTTATTACGTGGAAAAGGGTTAATTTTTTAAAGGATTCGTGTTATGTTTGAGTTTTTGGAAATAATAACTGATGTTCAGACCAAGGGTTTTTCTTAGGTAGGAATTTAAATCATTCAATGACTACTCTTCTCGAGGGCGTGTCAGACTTTTACTGACTAAAACCTTTTCCTATGTTCTTTATTTGCCTTCGTTCCAGGGCAGGGGGTTTCTCTTTTTTTTATGGTGCTTGATTGCGATCCCAACTGACGGTAAGCACTGATGCAATCTTTGATGGAGACACTATTAAGAGTCTTCTTTTGCACAACCCATGGCCCTAACAGGCTTCGACCCTGCTGGGTCACTTCGGTTTTACTGACATCTCATAACGTTACATTTAGCAAAATAAGGATTCAATTTTTCTCATTAATTTCGACCAGTTTATTATTTGCATTTGTACATTCATCCATTCCCTCTTCTAGATAGAAGGCCTGCGTCCCAACTCCCAACAGTGGGAACATTACAGGGCCGTTAATGCTTAATGTTATGTAAGTAAGTACTGGACTTTTTACGAGTTCTAATAAATTCCGTCTAATTACGCTATTACGGCCAATATTTGCTGATTACCAACAATAAAATGTTTTATTAAAAGCAATTTATAATACTTATTCCACAATTAAGGCGATAGTAAAATAATTATGTAATTTCAGTTTACTAGATTTAAACTTTTTTAAAATAACTCCTCTCGTTTTGATTGGAGCGAGAGGGTGTGTCAGACTTTTAATGACTTAAACCCACCTGTGTGCATTTAGTTGCCCTTCGCGTTTCAGGATTTTTTTTTAAAGTGGATAATCATCCGACTTACTACTTTCACTCTAGGGAAGAAAAGTCTGAATGGCAGGCCGGGTTCACCCTCTCATTCATGTCAGACTTTTACTGACTAAACCTACTCTTCTTTTCCTTCTATGCCTTCGTTCCCGGGTCCCATGGCCCCAGAAACTTCGACCCTGCTGGACCCCTACGGTTTTGCTGAAATTTCTTTGAAGCGCGCGTGCAACTATAGGAACCCTTCCGTTCCAGAGATGATGCAGACCCTGGAACGCGAAGGGCGTTTACGAACATTACTACAGCCGCTTTAATTGCCCAGCTCATCATCATTTACCTAGCCTTTTCCCAACTATGTTGGGGTCGGCCCCCAGTCAAGCCGGATTTAGCTGAATACCAGTATTTTACGAGGAGCGGCTGCCCACCAGACCTCCACAACCCATTAACTGGGGTAACACGGTATTTCATGGCAAGACTGGAGTCAGGATTTTACTGGCTTCTGACCATCCGTAACGACTGCCAAAGATCCACAAATGTCAGTTGGGACCTACGGCTAAACGTGCTTTCGGAGGCACGGAGGAAACTCGGTATGTTAAGATGGTCTCTCATCCACAGACCAACCTTGGCAAGCGTTCCTTAACTTTGTAGATCGACCCGTGCGGCTGTTATTATCTAGCCACGAGCTCCGCTTTAATTGCCCAGCTAACTTTCCAAAAGGGTCATCCTGGACTTCAAAACCATCAAACTTTCATATTTGCCCAATGAGATTGCTTTCACAAGTCCCAATGACCAAAATAGAACCAATTGTGGAATAACTCCCACGTAAGTTGTTCAAACTATCTAGTACTGTCAACTGCACCACAACGATGACACTTGGACGCTAAAATCGCCCTTACTGCCTTGAAGTAATGGCATGGTTATCGGCAAATTGATGCTTTGTGTTTGGTGAGGACTGTACCGGGTATGTAAGCCTCACTTTATAATCCCGTGGGTGGTGGGATAGACAGCGATTAAGGACTTACAGGATTTATTAATATTGTTTAGAAACTAATGATGCATTATCAATAGGTACTCTCTTTAAGTAGTCGACTTGTTTAATACTAGCTTTCGGTAGCGGCTTTGCCTGTGTGAAAGTAGTTTGTCTAAAGGGAACATACTTTTGGGATAAAAGTATCCTATGTGCTATTTATTAATTTTTGGTAGGCAGCCGTTCCTCGTAAAATACTGGTATTCAGCTAAATCCGGTTTGACTGGAAGCCGACCCCAATATAGTAGGGAAAAGGCTAGGCAGATGATGATGATGATGTGCTATTTCAAGAAATGGTCTACTTAGTTTGCGTACTTATTCTAATACGTTCAATCAAGTTTGAGCGTGCAGAAGAAACAAACACACAGTACAAACTTTGGCCTTTATCATTGTGATGTACCTGAAACTTAGTCTCTTGGTGATCTGGTAAATGGATACTTTTTGAAGGTATGCACGAGAAAAGTCGCCACAACGACGGCGACGGGTTCTGTGCATCTTGCATCCATTGGAGTGCTTACCTGAAACAAAGAAATTATCACGTTAATAAATATTCGAAAAAACCAAAAAATTATAAAGGAACATATAAATACCGGCCAAAACAGGTCCTCACAAAACTTAACTAAAACGCGGGGGAGTGGGCCGTAATCCACCACGCAGGCCCAGTGCGTTTGTTTATAAATTAACTACTTGTTTTGGTAACTTTATTGTAGAAAAAAAAAACACACCGTTCTTTATAATAGGATATAGGAGGGAGGCCGTAGGAACCAGCTAGTCTATACGAATGTTATAATGGATTATCGTACGAATAAAGTCAAAAACTTCTAAATCGATTGTCATAATTCTCCCGCCCCACCCACAGTGGAGAAAAAATTAAGTGATCCCCCATTAAATATATAAAAAGCTTCTTAATCACTAAGTAACATTTTTCAATTCTACTATCACGCGGGCGAAACCGCTGGTGAAAGCTAGTTACTCATAAGGCGTCTCTTTAATTTTTCACCCGCATCAAATCCAAACAGCTGTTCAAGAACAAACCCTACAACCCGAAAACCGTTTTAAATTACGACCCGTTATTAAAAGTGAAACGGATCGGGTGTCATCATTCTCCATAATGGATTCTCTCGTATCCGTTAAGCTGTAAAATAACCAATATCAATCAACGGCCTGAAGGCAAAGGAATGGCTATCTAAAACGTAATTTCATTGAAAACCGTTTTTCATTGAAGTATAGAAGATACTTGGCCATATTTAACGGCTTTGGTGGTAAAAAGAGGGTATTGTTATTACATTTCGAAATGGTCGCACTTTAATGGTTTGTTATCAATTCTTTGTGTTTAATTTATGTAGGCTTTCCACCTACAAAAAGCAGTTTCAATGTTCGTACAGGTAAGGAGGAGAATTCTTTGCTGGAATCTGTGTTTCCTGATAGCTACAACCTTCTTCAAGTGGAGTCTTTCAGTCAAGAGTCAATAGATTAATACTAGGCAAGCGTGCTTTATTGTCGCCCATATCATCGCTTACCATTGAGCGAGACAGTGGTCAAGTGCGGTGCGAGACTAATTATAATAATTAAAAAAGTTTGTGCAACGGCGAGCTACCCTTTGCTCGCTCGCCCACTAGCCCACGCTTACGGTGGCTGGAAATCGCCCTGCAACTACCAATGTCCGAGCCCGAGGCATCACATTCGAAGCTGGCTAGGACGTGATGTCCGCTCCCTCACGGTTGTGGTGGATATCTCAATCGGTATAGCCAGTAATTAGTTAATGGATTCCACTAAGCCGATGTTAAGCGATGTGTGATGCTAATATATAGACAATATTCAGTCAAAAACATTGCTAGACATACATAAAGCAAATCTCAGAGTACATAATCTCATTGTACGAATACATAATCTCATTTTTTTTTGTGACCACTGAACTCTGTTAAACCTTTCTGTTCTGTAATATCATGGCCACAAACCACAAAAAAAAATACTGAACCCAACAAATAGTCTAAAAATAGCATAAAAGTATTGAGATCAAACCTTTTCCGCTTTCACTATTATTTTAACTCATAACAACAGCCCCTCAATATTTGAGAACAAAGAGGGGTAATGGAATTGAAATTTCGGATAAGAATACGGATATGGAATCATTATGAATTATCCGCTAATTTCGGATAGTTATGGTTACTGGTATAAGTCATCATCTGCCTAGCCTTTTCCCAACTATATTGGGGTCGGCTTCCAGTCAAGCCGGATTTAGCTGAATACCAGTATTTTACGAGGAGCGGCTGCCTACCAGACCTCCGCAACCCATTAACTGGGGTAACACGGTACTTCATGGCAAGACTGGAGTCAGATTTACTGGCTTCTGACTATCCGTAACGACTGCCAAAGATCTCCAAATGACAGCCGGGACCAACGGCTTAACGTGCTTTCCGAGGCACGGAGGAAACTCGTTATGTTAAGATGGTCACCCATCCACAGACCAACCTAGGCAAGCGTTGCTTAACCTTGAAGATCGACCTGTGCGGCTCTTATTATCTAGCCACGAGCTCCTCGGTTACTGGTATAAGTATTTTAAAATTATTGTTATTATGAGCTTGTTGTGTACGGTAAAACCTTTCTTCTATTCTTCTCTGTCCTCAGCTACTTCTGGCCAATCCTTTAGGTATGAGTCGAACTCGTCACACCAAATTCTTCTGGGCCATTCTCCTTCATATTAACATTCAAATAGACAGATTTGACTTAATTTTACAGTCTAGATTACCAATTGTTTGGCCGGACAAAATAAAATGATCTTGACCTGTCATTTAGACTCAACCTTTATCCGAAACTATCCGAGACTTTTAATATCAGATATTTTTTTATTTCGGATATCCGATTGTTTCGGATACTTTTATAAATCCCTCAACAAATCCATCTAGCCCACGCACCCTTGCGTAGATACGTCAGAGCTGGTTATTTTTTAACCATTTTCATCTAAAACTATCTCTCCTATGTCAATACGCGGATAGATGAAAGGAAAACATTTGAATACCAAAAGGTGCAAGCAAATATAATCAAAAATGTCGATAGTCAATATGTTGTGTATTTCCCATTGAAAATCATAGAGAGGCAGTCTTGGGAGTTTTACAGACGAGCCACCTACACATTATTTTATTATATTATTTAGTACTTATTTTTTATTATTCGTTTGTAAGTTTTTCCTATAAATGGCATCCATATTTTTTTTTTCAACTTTTCATTCAGCTGTATTGCGATTGCTAGTATAATTAAAAGAAAAAAATCTGTGCATTAAGCATATAGTTCTGGACCGTAAATAATAAGTAGAGCCACATGCTCTCTCTACTAGTTGCCTTTGTAGCAGTTGCCATTTTCAAACCAGTTTGTTCTTCAGGAAAAGACGAACATTCATACCTTCCATTAAACTTTACTATAAACTTTCACGATATGATATCCTTAATTACTCCGGTATCGCTTACCTACACAACAGACAACGATTAGACAGTTTCCACAAAATGTGGCCGGCGACATTTTCATTGTGGCCCGTCTAAACAAACTCTTACACGGAAATGAAGCGGACCCGATTCAAAAATCCATTTTTATTTTGTTTTATATTAAGGAAAACTTGGCCGATTTGAAATAAAATGCAATACTTTTGAGATTGGATGCACGTGGCAGTATGCCAGAGGAGTTGCGAACAAGATTGCATCGACGATATTCTATCAGGTAAGTATCAGGTTCTACAAGGAATTTGTTGAATTGGAAGCACTTTTGTGGATTATAGCGGATTTTAATAAAATATACGTTGTATATTTCAATGTATTTTCTCGTAAATGTCAGCATTGTTCTCTCCCACGCTTAGAAATAAAATATGTAAGTAAATATGTATGAGATCTACCAAATAAGATTTGTCTGTTTGGTTTACGTTTGACTTTTTCAGCCAATATTTGTGTTACTTTGCATAATATATCCCTGGCATTATAATGATATGTATATCTTCTATCTTTTATTTATATTGACTTATCAAAGGAGGATTTCAATTCGTAGATAACTTTCAATATTTTTTTCCAATTACTCAAAGACGCATGGTTCGATACGAAAAAAATATTTTTAACTTAGATCTTATCTAAACTTTTGGAAAAAGTTACGTCCTGGGACCTAAAAGTAAAGTAAAAAAAGTAAAATATTGAACACATAGATTTTTACCATGGCTTTGTTTTCGAAGGCCATTGCACGGGCAACATGTTTTTATTTACGGAATAAATCCTATTTTTTGATACAGACTATACTATATTATAGTGTAGTTTGTTCATCTCTCTGTATCTTTCTCATGCTTAATCATAAACAGACTTAGCTCAAAAGAAAGTATTTGAATCTGATAACATATGTTTCAAAAAAAGGCTCAAATTTCCAATTCCCTCTTTTTTGAGTTACGACTCTATGATAAAGCGTGCAATTGAGTGCAAAAGAGATAAATAAAAAAAAGTAATCAGATCAATACTCTCAGAGATTACCTTATGTAATGAAACACAATTTGAATCAAATCCTAATCTTGTTAAGAATAAATAAATCAGCGAGAAACATAATAAAACAAAACGAATCTTGAAAATGTATATAATATTTCCAGTTCAGTGAAGCGAAACGCTCCAATTGAACAGTATAGGTAAAGTTTATTCAAATTATATTCTGAAAACAAAGGTCAATCTAGCCGTGAAGTCTTGAACTAATCAGATGGAAAGGCTGTGGGAAAAGAGACCTTATTTTGTACGCCATAAGACTTTAGTGTTTGTTGTGTTTAATCTTAAGATCAGTGGATAAGACTAAGGTCGGTTGTCGTACCTACAGACCGTGACAGTCTAGATTCTAGACTTGTGATTCTCAAAGAAAGTTACCTAGACCCCGGGGGGTTTTCTAAGAGAGAGTTATGTGGAAGGAAAAAATTATATTGAAATTAACCTATCACATACCCACAAAACGAGACACAATAGTAAAACAATAACAGCGCGGTCTCATAGGACCGGTCGGGGATTCATGAATTAACCTATCACATACCCACAAAACGAGACACAATAGTAAAACAATAACAGCGCGGTCTCATAGGACCGGTCGGGGATTCATGAATTAAATTGTAAAATAGTGTTCCAATAAAGCTGGATCGCTGCATAGCAAAGGAAATGCCTCGTCTCATCAACGTATAGCTCACACCATCACACAATACGTGGAATTTTTAGTGACAATCAACGAGTTGTGCGTAACGAAACTAGTCAAGTGCGAGTAGGACTCGCTTACGATGGTTACCGTAGCGACCGTAGCTCTAAAACGGCAAAAAAAATCATGTTTGTTATTTGGGAGCCCCACTTTATTATTTATTTTATTGTTTGAGACACTTGTAGCGGCAACAGAAATACATCATCCGTGAAAATTTCAACTGTTTAACTATCACGGCTCATGAGATACCTACGGCTTGGGGATAGACAGAAGAACAGCGGAGTCTTTGCAATAGGGGTTCTGTTTTAAGTCTTTGGGTACGGAACTTAAAAAACACAACCACAGCGGGGGTCCTCCGGACAAGAAAGTTTGAGAATCTCCAGCCTAGACTCTAGTAGACATATGAATGGCGAATTCCAGCTCAACTCATGTCGCGAATTTACTGGTAAATGCTAATAAGAACCAGATACAAGGTATCAATGCAAATTACCCCAGTCTTTTTCGGTCGCTAAACGTTTTTGACAGTAATTGTATGTTAATCTATTCTTGAGGACTGTTATTGTAATGTTTTAATATGATACGCCATATTAGTGGGGCTTCAAGTGGTTTTGGAAGCCAATGATAAAGAGGTTGTTTTGCGGTTTGAACGTTGCCAAATGGTGAACACTTGTATAGTTTCTTGTGGTTTTACGTTGATGGCTTTTGGTAGGATTATTTTTGTTGACCACAATACCTACTTGTTGTGAAGTATGTTTCTGAGGATTATTTTTAAGGTAAAAATATCAGTAAGAGTCCTTCTTATTTTGGGACGGGGGTTCATGAAATAATGCCTCCCGGTTGGAGCGCGAGCGTGTATTAATTTTTTATTTATTTTTTGTTTTGGCTTCGCACGTTTGTACATTTAGCCAGTGTCCGTGTAACTTTTGAGTTACTTTCCGCGAATATCATTAGAACAGTTTTCGCAGTATTTGACAGAAAATCGTATCGAGCCAGCCTTCTCTGCAAGTTTCGCTGTGGTAGTCAATACTACAATCATTCTCAGTTTCATTTTACCGAAACCGTACCTGTTTCAATGATTCAACACATTATCCAGCTGCGTAGATACTTGAGATAAAAAACTACACCAATTTTACAGTTCTCGGCACGTAAGTTGGCAAGAGTCGTTAGTTGCGCAGATATCTTTTCTATTTGGTGGTCAAACGGGGCGCAGGGTATGAGATATAGCGCCGATCCGGCACGCGATTGGTGCAGTATTGTAATAGTAGTCTATGATTGGTGCGTTAGTCGACTTTTGCCCCCGCACTGCGTTACGTCCCGTTCGCTCATTCGCTTTTTTGTACCACATGCGCGAATTTACCCCCACTACGTCAAACAAAATCTTGCAACTTACGTGCCGGGTACTGTACAACACAATATTCACTAGGAATCAACAATTCGCGAGTAACTAAAACAGCCACTGAACTTCACTCGAGAAAATCCTGCCAAAGTATGTCCTTTTAGTTCCCCTTTACAAAGACCCCGTGTTAACTCTTTCTAATAATAATTAGCAGCCCTAGTAACAATCCACTTAGTCGTTTCTTAACAATTTGAGCGTAAAAACCACATTGGAGACGGTCAAAAAGTTATCTAATACCTACAAGAAATAAACATGCCAAAAGGACATCGTAATTTTATAAACAGACTAAATTCCTGTAGTCTTTCCTTTTTATCTCAGTTTTGATTGATACCTTAATATTTTCCCTTTACATTTTGACATCAAGTAAGTCTTTGAGAAAATTATTAGATTTATCGTAGCAGAAATTTAATTTTGGTCAATATCCGCCTATTGAAATTTGACTCAGATGTCTTTATTATATCGGCTTTTTTGTTTGGATGCCACGAAAATTACTTTGTTGTGGTTTGACACTCTGTCTTGCTACATCCAGAGTAGGAGCAGTTAGGGTAAGGATAAAATAATTAGCCTTATAATGTTACGTTTGTTAGTAAATATGACTCCATTCTTGCCTTGAAGTACCGTCTTACCCCAGTTAATGGGTTGTGGAGGTCTGGTAGGCAGCCGCTTCTCGTAAAATGCTGGTATTCAGCTAATCCGGCTTGACTGGAAGCCGACCCCAATATAGTTGGGAAAAAGGCTAGGCAGATGATGATGATAATTAATAATTATCCGTTTGTTCGTATAGAGGGAATGGAATATAATTGTTCTAAGACATGCCGGTTTCGTCAAGATGTTCCCTTTCACCGTTATGAGAGCAGTGGTGATGAAATAAATTACACAAAGCATTACACCGGGGTTCGATCCCGCGACTTACAACTTGTACTTAAGTCGGGATATTACAAAGAGGGGTTCATCATCTGCCTAGCCTTTTCCCAACTATATTGGGGTCGGCTTACAGTCATGCTGGATTTAGCTGAATACCAGTATTTTCCGAGGAGCGTTTGCCTACCAGACCATTTCAAAGAAAGGTTATTTGACAAAATCCCGAAAACAAAAACCAAACAACACTACTCAACCGGCTCCACTATCTACCATCACATCCTACCACAGTGTCGCAAGTCGCAACTAAACATCAGACCTTTTCAATTGAGTCTCTGTATTTGGAAATATATACTCCGTGCCATTACCGTGGCTAAACAAGGATCGATAAAGGCCGCGGAGAAATAAAGAGCCTATAACACTAGTCGATATGTCGACTCGATACGTTGACTCGTTACGTCGACTCGATACGTCGACTTCTTACGTCGACTCGATAAGTCGAAAACCGTCTTACCCTTATTACACTAAGCGACATACGGTCAATTTCTTCATCAAAAATAACAGCCAAACTAATATCATAAAGTAATAATAAAGGTTAAATTCGTTTTTTTCATAATTGTAACCGTTGGTTTTGCTGTTACTTTTGCCCTTAACTTTTGCTGCTCATTGAAAGGCTGTTAAATCCAACGTCATTGTCATTTTGTCAAAATTGTATAGGTTTCACCGCGTTTATCCCTGCATTTTATTTTAGTCGACTTTTAATTTAGCTGTCACTTGGATGAGGACATTGACAAGATGACATTTACTATTGTCAAGAGTAATGGTCAAGGAAAAGTTAATACTATTAGTGATAGTTTTAGCTTTTATGAAGAAACTGGCCGTTAGACTAAGACCGTTCGTAAAAACGAGTGGTGTAATAGGCCTTTAAAGGCCGTATAGAAATAAACAAGCTTTGGCCCCGATCGGGCCTGCTAGGCCACCATTATATGGAAAACCGTGTGTTCCTGGGACGTGGATTGGCTATGTGATGTTTAGCGATATTGACTTGGGAAGTTCGCTTTGAAAATGGTTGTTTATGTGTACTGGTTCTGTGGAAAGTGTATTTCTTGAGATTGAGGAAGGTAATTGAAAAGGTCTCTAATACGTACCTTCCATCTACTTAGCCTTTTCCCAACTATATTAAGGTCGGTTACTACCTAAAATACTGGTATTCAGCTAAATCCGGCTTGAATGGACAAGCCGGATTTAGCTGAATACCAGTATTTTACGAGAAGCGGCTGCCTACCAGACCTCCACAACCCATTAACTGGGATAACACGGTACTTCATGGCAAGACTGGAGTCAGATTTACTGGCTTCTGACTATCCGTAACGACTGCCAAAGATAAAAGAAATGACAACCGGGACCTACGGCTTAACGTGTTTTCCGAGGCACGAAGGAAACTCGTTATGTTAAGATGGTCACCCATCCACAGACCAACCTTGGCGAGCGTTGCTTAACCTTGAAGATCGACCCGTGCGGCTGTTATGATCTAGCCACGAGCTCGTCTCTCTACTACGTACGTTACCGTTGCGATTATCATAATTTTCCTGCCCTTGTTCCGTGTTATTGACGGTTGGTGTATGTTTTTCTTTTACATTCTGTCCTGTCACACTATCGCTAACTTCCTTTTATGTACTCCATCTTCATCCATCTTTTCTTTGGTATTCCTCTCCTATATATACATGCATACGAATGAATGGAGACCATTCATTCGTATGCATGTATATAGCTCTTTTACTGACACGCATTTCATCCCTTCACGACCAGAATATTTTTTTGGGCCTAGATTTTAAGAAACCGTCTTCAAGCACCTTTTATTTATTCATCTTGACACCGTGAGGGTACACAAAAATATCGAAGGTCACACTTCTTTATTATTGTATTTTTTTAACGTGGTGGTAGCGTTTAACACCTGATTTTAGGCTATTTTATCAGACTGTATCCATAAGTCATCATTTCAGCCGAAAGATATCCAGTTGAGTTTAGGTCTACCTAAATGTCGGTGTAACAACCGGTCTGGTGCGTCTCGCATCCCTCGGATTCCCACGACCTTTTAACGCCGCATCTCCCGTACGCGGTCGCCACTCCAGAACTTTTGACTCTATCGACCATCTGTTCTGCGAACAATGTGCCCTGCCCGATTCTTTCAACAGTACCTAAATAAATTATCAATTTACAACGAAACTAAAACATTATTCTTAGTGAAGGCTCCCGCAGAAAACCGAGAATGGGTCGATATTTTTTCTCAGGCAATGTTCTACAAGTAATATGCCTATCTGTGTCTATACATATTTTTTTTTGAGGTGGTAAATCATTAAGTTCTCTTACTCTAGGGGTGAGAAGCCGAGTCAGACTTTTATCTACCAAAACACACCTGTGTCCTTCAGTTGACCGTAGTATCTCTTTCGAAAAATTCCAGTGGCCCTAGCAGGTATACGAGAGAGTAATGTAGCTGAAAAGCATATTTTACAAAAAAATAAGTTGTCGCTTGGTCATGTGACATGTCTCTAAAAGGAGCCACTAGCCATCAAGATAGATAACATTGTAAGTCCTTCAGGAGTCAGGACTTATCCAGAGTAAACTAAAAGGCGAATAATTCATGACTATTCCTCGAACTAAGACTTGTTGAAGACGTACATAATTTCTGTTTAGACTGATTTGGTATACGGCGAGTTCTGTGAAAGTTCGTCACCTTGAGGACTTGGCGGCGTTGGTGTCAGGTGACGAGGGGTCAAGGGCGAGTTTGTTGTCTGGTCTAATAAGATGTTTGTGGTGTGAGGACAGTAGCGTGGTTTTTTTTTATTATTTATGGTAGTTTGAAAGGATTTTGTGGATGCAGAAGTTGCAGTCCTATCATTATTTGTGACAGTCAGTCTGTATATCTGCCTGTTTACATAAATTAATCAATCACATATCAACATTCTCAACGTATAAATGGATTTGGATGAAGACCAAAGTTAGACCATGACGATGACTGTAGTGCGAGAGCAAGCCGAAGTCTCAAACGTTTACTGCCTAAACCCAGCTATAAGTATTCATTTTATTGTCGGGCAACTCTTACGACTACTTTCAGTGTGAAATTTTTAAACTGTTAATGAATTTCTCTATGGGAAATATTTAGTTATCCAGTATAAGAGTCAAGATGGAGGTTTTTCAAGTAAAGTTCCAGTTCCAAGTATCCAGTACCAAGAAAAAATTTAAAATTAAGCTTGTCAGTCCGCCATGACACCTGTTCCAGCCAGTATTCTATTACTATGAACAAAGGAGTTCTTTATCCGTCCGCAGTAAGATATTAGAGGTGTTCTATTTCTAAAGAGTTGAGAAAAAACGTGGAAATTAAAAACGTTTGCCTCTCTTTTGTTCGTGGAAAGCGATGGAAATGGGACGCGATGATCTTTGTAATGTTGGATAAAGGACTGGTGAGGAACGGTTTTATATTTGTTTTTGATTTTTTTGAAAAAAATATTAGACAAACGACCTTTTGTTAAATTACATTAATATTTCATAGGCGAAACTAGACGAGGCGCACTAGTTTATTAATAGCCTATTCACCTAGCCTTGAATACATACATCCAAATTATAATCAGACGGGAAGACCGCCGCTTTACTTACGAAAGTACCTAGTCAAGGCAGATGTTCCGCTCCACACTGGATAACCAAATGCACGTCGCACTTCATGTCGCCAAGAACCATTACAGATGGCGAGTCACCATCAGTAAGGAGCTCAAATCGAAGGCAACGTAGGAATGGCATGGGATTTAGTCAGTAAAAGTCTGACATTCTGGACATTCTGGTCTGGCTTCGCCAAAGAGCGGGAGAAGTCATTCTGGTGATTCCCCACTTGAAAAAAATGCCATTAGTAAGACGCTAATCCAGCGAGATCTTCACGACCCTCAGTAATGAGGAATACGACTCGAGAAAGAGGAGTTATCCATGTTCCGTCTAATAAAATAACTTCGACCTTATCGTTATCGGAAAATTCTGAGCCTTGGGTTTCTAAATTGCCATTTGCTTGCATAAAAATCATAGAATATTCCAACGTACACAGAATATTTCCAAGGAATCGTGGAATATTATAATGATGTTGAAGATCAAACCTTATAAGGCAAAATATAATCTAAAATAAGTAGAGATGGATCAGAATAATGGCTATGTTTAAAGGTTGTTGTTTGTTTCTTTGATTGTTATTTACTGAAGCTTTGTGGATTATATTGAGTTAATAATAAAAGTCGTGAAAGCCGAGATCAATAGTATCGTAAATAGCCGAGAAAGATAAGCAAATCAAGTAACAAAATTTACGCATGGGCATAGAATAAATAATCGTGTAAGGGCCACGAGGAATTTTTTAAAAAGAAACCGTGGTCCCAAAAACCAAGCTTGGTAAAAACAACGTACGTTTAAAAAGTATTCAATTACGATGAAACAAAACCAGAAAAATCACATTTAGTACGTTTTGTCGTTCAAATAAAGACCTTGTTAATTATTTTTTTGTAAAGTTCTGTTATCATAAAAAGTAATACTTTTCTGAAAAGAAAAGTAATTTGTAACTTCGTCTTCAACCCTTACATTTCTCGACCTAAAAAAGTAAATAAACGGTCCTATTTTTACCTTGATCAAATTTTTTAAATAATTTCAGAAACTAGACTAACCTAACCTAACAAATTCAGACAGTCATGATTTACGACCAAATACTCGTACTTTACACAAAGCCACATTAATGGAAGTACATACTCGTACGTATCTACATACTTCTGACGTGCATTCACGCCGTGCCCCAGTATGCATTCACAGCCGCCGCGCCGAGTCGATACTCAGACAAAAGATAGAAGCCGCAAACGTAAGCCAGGGAGCAGATTATAGGGACGAAATTAAATATGGTGGGATCGCAGTCAAGCACTAGTTTATATAATTTAAAAAATAAAAATATCTGGCTTTACTTTCCTATAGTAACCGACCGATTTTAAATACACTTGCGTTATAATGTTAGTCGGTCTCCATACATTTTATATGGCAACTAGACTTGTAGAGCTACATGAGATCCACGCCACGTGACGCAGATAAGTTGGTAGGGGTTTCCCACGTGTGCATCGATCTGATATAGCTCCCGCTTTAGTCAGTAAAAGTCTGACACTCCCTCTCGCTACAACCGGAGCGAGTGAAGTTATTTGCTGATGTTGTAAACAAAAAATTTATCGTTTTAATTTTACAGTACCGTACCCCCAGAATCGCTTTGACACCAAATCCTTTACGCCTGACTTGAGTTCCAGCGAACCGGATCGTGTCCCTAAGTTAATTAAATGGATTACCAATATCTTAGATCCGACCAATTTCCAATTAGTCACCAGATTGGAATTCAGAAATTGGTTTTCGTCTCTATACCGAGTCTGTAAGAACTTTTTCAGTTTTGAAAAGATTAGTCAGTTTGCAAGGTTACTAGATGAAATGGTGGAAGATACTGTACTTAATCGTGTGATAACTGCCAAGAAGGAATAAAAATCATTAACTTCTATACGATCTTCTATACGGATAGTTAGATAACACGATCTACTTTAGGGCCTGGTATGTATGGCCAGGTACTGCCATCAGTGCCATCAGGACTTGCATCGGCCCTGCTGGGCCCCTACAATTTTGCTGACATCTCCTTGAGGCGCAAATGGATCACTACGCTCCGTCGAAGACTTGATTTTGGTCCTTACTGGACGGCAGTCGGCTCGACGGCAGACTACCCATTGCGCACGATCATGGCGTAGGGGAGACCGGGGCTACAAGTTCCGATTTTCAGTTAACTTTAAAATTTGTTAAGAATACTTGATTTTAACATTCGTATGTTGTGATTAAAATTAACCTACATGTTTCACTTTGCTATTAAAATAGTTATCTGGATCATTTACTGCGAGATTTATTTGTTATTAATTTTTTTATGACAAAAGTCGGAAAGTAACAACTTACCCCGACTCGGGGCAAGTTGTTAACAAGCCGGGGTAAGTTGTTGCCATATCTGTTAAAGCTTGTTATTTGTGAAATAAAAAACAATAAATGATTAAACCAAGTCTGTTTATTCAGTAGTAAATAATCAACAATATCCTACGTATTGTCCAGTAAATTGTTTTAACAAGTAACTATAATTTGTAGAAAACAATTATTGAACATTTAGTCATTAGGTGCTTATCAAATAACTTCTTCCTAGCTTCGGACCATGTCACCGATCGCCCCCACGAGGACACGGGCGGTGCTCCGCCCAAGCGGGGTACCCCTTATGCTCCACCGTACCCTCAGCGCGGTGATCACAATAGTGACACCCGAGCGTTTCTTCCGCACGAATCTGGCACAGGAACCTCCTGAACTTCCCATGACTGGTGAGGACGTGCGTCATGTGGAAGGTGAGAACGCCGTGTTGCCGTTCCAGCCACTCCACATAGAGAGGACTTACCGCCATAATGATGGCGTGCCCAGCACTGTGTTGCAACAGTCGTAGTCACCATTCCACCATGAGATGCCCACGAAAGTCTGTCCGCCAAGTCACGATTTGTCGTGGCAGCAGAGTTTCGCCCCCGCGCTGCATCTCCACGCTCAAATCGTGCATGCGTGCAAGGACTGTTGCCTCCAGATCCCACGGTGGCAGGCCAGCAAAGAGGTCGCCGCTTTGCGGGAGACCATGGCCATGACCCTTTGACAGGCGTTCAGCTTGGCCGCCAGTCAGGTGGAAAATGCCAAGCTCTCTGGCCACAGTTTTTATTTTTTTCTGCCATCATTTATAACTGTATTCGCTGCTGTTTATTACACCTTAAACCTTGGGCATATTTTCTTTTGCAAGTCCGCATACTGTAAAATAAAATAACAATAAATCTATTTACTACATTATGCGCTTATTGGGGCGATGCCTAGGTCCAACAGTGGACTGCTATAGGCTGATGATGATGATAATTATACATCATTTTTGGTAAATCTTAATTGGGGTAAGTTGTTCCGAGGTCACAACCTGCCCCAGAAAAAAGGAACATCTAGCCCCAAACACACGAGTTCAAAAAAAGTCAAAATATAGATTAGGTTACAAATCATACGTCATTTACGCATAGTTAATCACAACAATAGATAAAACCTCACATTGAAACAATAAAATATTAAACGATAATCGTTAAGATTCATGAAGCAGACCAAAAATGCTAAATACGAAAATACTTACTTACGTGTATCAGCGACCCACGTGCTGCCGATCCAATATTCCCGGTGCCACTGGCCTGTTTAAGATGGCCGCCGTTGGTGCGCTGTGCCATTGCATTTCATGATGCGTTTAGTTGATATTTTTATCTCTTTTCTTCGCGGAGTTATTTCAATCGGAACAACTTACCCCGGTAACTTCTAGCCCCGGTCTCCCCTAGTATACGAAAAGACTGTAGGAGGCTCCACTCTTTGAAAGGCGCGTAGAACGCTAACGTCGATCACTCCGACTGGGATCCTGTATATGCAGTAGTCTACGAAAAGACCTTAGGAGGGTCTATTTCACATTTGACAATTATAAATCTTTTCTTTTAGCTCTCACCAGAAATAAAACTAAATACAACTAAGGTATACACACACCTTTATATTCCTAGCCATATACTAAACTCATATGCACATTCAAAGCCTATATACTCCTAGCCTAAACTCATACATGCACAGCCGTTGCGAATCGTGGCAAGACTGGGTGCGTATGGCTCACAGCACACCCGGTGGCTTCACGGTTAGCCTGCTTCGAATAGAGCGGGAATATGCCAGTGTGTAGAAATGGGATTTCTCTTTTCATACGTTGTGTGATTAGCTTGGTTTTAAAAGTGGTGTTAATGGTTTTTTTTTTGCTGTGAGTATTTGAATAAAGAGAGAATCTAAATGATTTAATAGGTAGTTATTTTTTTTAAGGAGGGAATTTATCAAAATGACTATCAAAGTCTGACACGTCCTCCCGCTCTACCCAGAGCGGGAGGACGTGTCAGACTTTTACAGACTAAAACCCACACTTGTTCCGTCTTTGCCTTCATTCCAGGGTCCCGGGGTCCTCTTCCGTTCAGCCCAGGGCCCCAGTAGGCTTCAGAGAACTAAGCTACAATAGGTTTCGGCACAAAAGTTTTTATTGCTAAGAGTTTATAAATAGAAAAAAAATATTAATCTAGACTAAAAATAAATACTGAGCGGAAACAAGGCAAAAAAAAACTTAGCTAGAATTCTAAAGAACTTGAGAAATTGTCTTCAAGAGAAAAAAATGTTTACTAAAGAACCGCTGCGTTTTTAAAGCAAACGATTATTCTAGAAAGAAATGGAATAAAAAATGAACAACAGAACTAATATTTAAATATTCAATGAACCACAGACTAGATTTGAAGCACTATTTAATTTTCTAGTCAACAGAGCGAATCGTGGGAGCAAAGACGACATAAAAGAACCTAGTATTTTAGGGTTCCGTACGCAATGGGTAAAACGGGACTCCGCTCCGCTGAAGACTCCGCTGTCATTCAGTCTGTCCGTCTGTCACCAGGCTGTAACTCAAAAACCGTAAAAGTTAGACAGTTGAAATTTTCACAGATGATGTATTTCTGTTGCCGCTATAACGATAAATACTATTAAAAACAGGATAAAATAAAAAATTAAGTTAGGATCAAATGTCTTTTGATCGTTTTATGTGTTTTTTTACCCGTTTTAGAGATGATACGGAACCCTCCGTTCTCAAGTCCGTCTCGCACTTGCGCAGTTTTTTCTCTTATGTTCAGTTAATATCTAGTTAGAATTTCATTGGCATTACGTTTGCTTGGAATAAACACAATACCGTTTGACGAGTACGAGCGAACTAATATGTTCTCTTATTAGTTTCATTTCATCACGACTGGGACTAATGCCGCAGATAAAAAATGTGGAATCTGAGCTATTTTTTTTTTCAGTTAAACAGATCTATTATATGATTTACTCTTGTTCTTGTTTGTTTTACTTTAGTAAATACTAGCCTACTACTAATTAGTAGATTTCTCCATACAAATTTTGGACCGCAGTTTCATCCCTTGCACAACAAACATGTTTTTTTGCCCGTTTTATAGATGATGGTACGGAACCCATCCTGCCCGAGTTCGACTCGCACTCGCACTGTTTTTTTTCTTATGTTCTGTTAATACTCGTATCTAGTTATAATTTCATTGGCATTACGTTTGCTTAGAATAAACACAATACCGTTTGACGAGTACGAGCGAACTAATATGCTCTCTTAATAGTGTCATTTCATGGCGGCTGGGACTAATGCCGCAGATAAAAAATGTGGAATCTGCGCTATTTTCTATTTAACCGACTTCTAAAAAACAAGAAGGTTCTCAATTCGGATGGTTTTTTTTTTTCATTTATTTGCTCTTTTGCTGATTGTTCTCTTGTTCAGTAGTTTGTTTAACTTTAGTTAATTCATTAATCCCCGACCGGTCCTATGAGACCGCGCTGTTATTGTTTTACTATTGTGTCTCGTTTTGCGGGTATGTGATAGGTTAATACTAACCTACTAGTTCTTAAAAGGTTTCTCCATACAAACTTTGGACCTTAGTATCACCCCCTTCAGAACAAATATGTGTTTTTTACCCGTTTTATAGATAATGATACAGAACCCTTCGCGCACGAGTTCGACTCGCATTTACGCAGGTTTTTCTTACATTCAGTTTATATCTATTTAGAATTTCGTTGGCATTACGTTTGCTTAGAATAAACACAATACCGTTTGATGAGTACGCGCGAACTAATATGCTCTCTTAATAGTGTCATTTCATGGCGGCTGGGACTCATGCCGCAGATAAAAAATGAGGAATCTGTGCTTTTTCCTTTTTTTATTGCTCTTTTGCTCTTGTTCATGTTTATTTTATTTTAATGAGTACTAGCTTCTACCAGCGGCTTCGTCCGTTTGAAAGTAGGTTCCTCCATACAAAATTTAGACACCTGTTTTAAACCGCTTTTTTAACGCCACACGCCACACAACGCCTAAATCATAAACAGAAGTCTAGTGCAATATTTCACTCGGCTAGTCCCAAAAATTTCGGCTGTGCGTTGATATGTCAATAAGTCAGTTTCTCTTATTACACATATTGATTAATTTATTTATTGACACACCAACGATGTACCTACTGATTCTACAGATCTTTAAAAAAAAATTAACAATTGCCTCCTATTATAATTTAACTAACTAGAATTATACAATATGAACCAAAACAAAAATAATTTAAATTGTCACTTACGGGATATCTTCCGTGGTTTTTATTTATTTTGAGTTCCCGATATAAAACCACGGAAGATATCCCGTAAGTGACAATTTAAATTGTGAAACAAACCGTGATAGCCTAAAACAGTGTTTAAAACAAAAATAGATTACAATATTCTGGTAAACCTTAAACAGGATTATTACGACCCATTTGAGACGAACTAATCCAATCTCAGTAAACTTGACTAAATAATTTACAAAATTATGCCGAAATTAGAAACCTCAATCCAACCCTTTTGAGGGTAAAATATGTTTAGTTTAGTCGTCAATAATCGTAGTTTGTTTACGGTACTTACTCGCATTTTGTCGATCTTTCGTATAAAAGTCATATGACAAAACTTCATGGATTATAACGTAACGTATTCCTTTAACGTACCGACGTATAGCATTTCCTACCAAAGTTGTGGAAGGATAGATAGAATATTACTGTTTATCGGAGCTATCTATCTATGAACTACGGTAGGTTATTGAAAACGGGCGTTAAAGGTTCTGGAGTGGCAATCGGTTGAGTATCGGATAACTATAATAAACGTTTGGTGTATGCCTGCCTGAAGCTTACATACAAAACTGTGAAACTCTGTTGATGAAGCGGCAACGACACGATAGCACAATATACACCAAGCGTTTATTGTCGAATACGCATTTATGAAGCTACGCTTCCGTGGACAGTAAGCCTTACGGTGTGTTAGATCCAATATATCTACGAAACCTTTAATACCTTTTGTAACCCAGTAAACAATGCCATCGAAATTAACATCCATGATTTTAATTAACTGTTCCCCAAACTGAAATATTCCAACCGTATCTTTTGTACCCATAGTTGTGGAGGTCTGGTAGGCAGCCGCTCCTCGTAAAATACTGGTATTCAGCTAAATCCGGCTTGACTGGAAGCCGACCCCAATATGGTTGGGAAAAGGCTAGGCAGATGATGATGATGATGATCTTTTGTACCCATAGTTCTATTATTCCCTGGTAGTTTTGCGCATCAAATGGAGGAGATCCTGGCCAGATATTAACAGCCGCACGGGTCGATCTTTAAGGTTAAGCAACAGGCTAAGCAACGCATGCCAAGGTTGGTCTGTGGATGGGTGACCATCTTAACATACCAAGTTTCCTTCGTGCCTCGGAAAGCACGTTAAGCCGTAGGTCCCGGCTGACATTTGTAGATCTTTGGCAGTCGTTACGGATAGTCAGAAGCCAGTAAATCTGACTCCTGTCTTGCCATGAAGTACCGTGTTACCCCAGTTATAGATGTTTTATCTCACGAAAGCGGGTGACCCATACTTGTGTGTGTAAGTGTACATGCACTCTGTCTTTGTGTGCGTAAGTTCGGGAGCGCTCAGTTGCGGCCGGGTCGCCGGCTAAGTCAGTAGTGCTTCTTGGTTCGCGTCAAAATAATTTATCGAGTACCGTCAGCATGCAAGGTACGAAGAAACGGAGAAAAGTTGCTCGTAGTGCGATAAGGCAACTTAATGTTTGGTGTGTATTTATGTTGTGTGTAATATATGAATGTATTTATTTATTTTAATTACTAGCTATACTTACAGTATGCATCAAAGCGTATAGCTAGCCAACAACTTACGAACTAGAGAATTTTACACAGATATTGATCATTTCTTTACTGCTATATAAAAAAAAAAAACGAATTTCGGTTCCTGAGCAATCAGGGCGTTCAGCAGATTATTTATGTGGCGTAACCATGGTAACCATAAAAACCATCGAAGGAGCATCGACGCGCGCACCTGCGCCTGTCAGTCCGCTTAGCTCACAGATGACAGACGCCACGCTCTTACTTTTGCTGTGTTAACAATATTAGTGGTGAGAATAAACTATTGAAAAAGAATCTGGGCCGTTTGATTGTGTTCCACCACCACAACACATCAACATGTTAAACGATTTTATAACTGTACTAGCTTTTACCCGCGGCTTCGCTCCCGTCAAATGACTACCCTACCTATCCTACGCTACCCTACCCTACCTACCCTACACTACCCTACACTACGCTACACTACACTACGCTACACTACACTACCCTACACTACCCTACACTACCCTACACTACCCTACACTACCCTACACTACCCAACACAACCCTACACTATCCTACACTACCCTACTTTACCTAACTTTTTTTTTTAATTTTTCTCTCCGTAAGAACCATCACTGAACATTTAAAAAAAAAAACAGCCAAATCGGTCAAGCCGTTTTCTTGTGATGTCGTGACAACGGAAAACGGGTTTCATTTTTATATATATAGATTGTTTATTTAGGCTCGTCAAATGATTGCAAATATTTATAATTTGTTCAAAGAAGAATATTAATTCACGGAACTTCATCGAGAACCAAATTGTGATTTATCATATTTGCGTAATATTACAAAACGCACTGCAGCAGCGACAGCGGGGTAAGTGAAAGAACAGTGCAAAAAACTAATAAAAGAAGGAAGAGATGTCGCAAGTACATCTTCGAATTTTATGTCACCCATGATAAACCGAAGAAAGAGAGAAAATAAAGATGGATTTACAGGTGACGTTGTACGGAGCACAATACAAAATTTTCATATCGTATTAAAACAAATCCAACAATAAATCAAATAAAATAAATAAATTGTTTATTTGGTCTCAAAAGGTTACATTACAAGTGTTAATGAAACAGCCCCAGTAAGTTATTATTTAAAAATTATGTCAATAAATCATTTATTATTATTTCCTCTTTATTCATTTTGGTATATATGTTACGGCTAACACCCGAAGTGCGGCTACTCCTAGTTTTAGCCGGTTAGAACTAGGTGTAGCCACTTACTCTTGGTTAAACCTAGTATGAGCCGATTGTTTTCGGGTAAAACTAGGTCTAGCCTTCATCATGCCGGCTACAACTAGGTCTAGCCATTCCCTTTCGGATAAAACTAGGTCTATCCGATATCATCTCGGCTAGGACTAGGTCCAGACAATCCCTGTTGGATAAAACTTAGATGCGTGTCCCGCCAAGCCTTCCGCCCCGCGTCACACTCATGACTCACAGCATCTGCAGCAGCGGCGCGGGGTTGAGGGCATAGCGAGGCACGCGCCTCTGCAGGTTGTGAGCGCCAGGTGCTGCTGATCTACTGCAGGTCTACTAGGGAGTGCGACTCACAGCGTCTGCAGCAGCAGCGCGTGTCTTAGTTTTATCTAACAGGGATTCGCTGTACGTAGTTGTAGCCGGCATACTATCGGCAGAGCTTTTTTAGATATTAAAAAATCACATTGTAATAATTAACACAAATTATTAGGAGTACAATTTTTAATATACTCGTAATAGGAACAATCAGGAACATTTTTATATGGCGAGCGCGACGCGTCTCGCGTGAGCCAATTAGCCTGTTATTTGTTTCAACTTGTTTGCATCTAGTTTTATCCAACGGGGAATGGTTGGACCTAGTTGTAGCCGGCATGATGAAGGCTAGACCTAGTTTTACCCGAAAACAATCGGCTCGTACTAGGTTTAACCAAGAGTAAGTGGCTACACCTAGTTCTAACCGGCTAAAACTAGGTGTAGCCACACTTCGGGTATTAGCCGTAACATATACATATAAATTACATTTTTAAATATTTGATATAAAAAATAAAAAACATTTAAAAATATAAAAAATAGTAGCCCACCGGTATCGGGAACAGGTTATTAATATTATTATTAATACTTGTGTTAGGGTTATTTCGTTCCTTCCCTTAATTGTATAACATTGGCAAAGCTAAGGTCAGTTTTGAATGAAAATGTTGGTTTCGATGGATGTCTCGTAATGCTGCGTAAGTTATTAAATAAATTGGGCAACAAGTGGCAACATTATTTTGTTCAATAGCGATGAGCTTGCTAACGCTACCTGTAGTTACGCACACAAGAGCGAGTGTCTATACACATCACAACTACAAGTATGGCTCACCCGCTTTCGTGAGATAAAACAACTATAATTGGTTGTGGAGGTCTGGTAGGCAGCCGCTCCTCGTAAAATACTGGTATTGAGCTAAATTCGGCTTGACTGGAAGTCGAGCCCAATATAGTTGGGAAAAGGCTAGGCAGATGATGAGTTTTGTGAATCAAAAGCATCCCTTATTCGATTAAGCACCCTGTGAATCACAATGAACAAACTAAATTAAAAACATCCTGCTCTCACTGAGTCTTTGTTATTATATTAATTAACTTGATTCGTTTAGTATAAAAGCTTTGTTTACAGAGATTTAATTTCCGCGCGTCTGTTCTGTGACGGGTCCCTGTGGACACAGACTAAAGGTAGTTTACAATGGACGTAGTCTGTGTGTTTGTGTATCTACTTAGAAATTTGCAGGAAATAATATCTCCCCGTAATTTGCTTGCCGCCCTAAATTTATCTCCTTTCGTTCGGTTCATCCTAAGTTTGCCTGAAAGAGATTGCTTATTTTATACTTACTTAGTTTTTGTTAATGTTTATCCTGTCCATATTATGAGATATTAGATATTACGGATGGTCCATGGGGACGGAAGGTTCTGGAGTGGCCACCACGTACCTACCGAAAGACGTAAGTACGCTCGCGAGAATCGGATGGATGCGAGACACACAGGACGCTTGATGAGGCCTATGTCCACTAGTGGACGTCTTTCAGCTGAGATGATGATGATATTATGAGATGAGGTACGTGTAAAATGAAGTGTAGGTATAATAAATAAACGAATATAAAGTGGAATAGTGGTCTTAAAGTACCTATTA
The DNA here is from genome assembly GCA_030763345.1 of Mythimna separata. Classification (NCBI taxonomy): domain Eukaryota; kingdom Metazoa; phylum Arthropoda; class Insecta; order Lepidoptera; family Noctuidae; genus Mythimna; species Mythimna separata. The sequence continues at coordinate 3,772,308 of CM061173.1, read as the reverse complement.
CTATTCCCACTAACATAGACTTAAATAAATCTTGTCACTACATAACAATTTTATTTCAATAAACAAGTTACTTAAAGTCGTAGTAAAACCTCTTCATTATTGCATTCACAAAGTCCTCGGAACGTCGATACTTCAATGAAAAAGTTGATAAACAGACCGCAATACGACCGAGTTGCAATCCTACTTACAAGTTCGCGTAAATGTTGGAAAATATTGAATTCTGCGAAATGTAGACTTACTAACTGATTCTGTTCATTGCGATAGAGTTAATTGAAAAGTATTCCCGCTATATAACATGTAACTGGAATAATGCACACTGCTAGGGTTGCCAGATCATCAAACCGAAAAGCCGGACAAACCAGCCATTTTAGCCGGACATTTGATTAAATAGAACTACCATATTTTTTTTGATGATTTACTATTTACATTCTAATGAAATAACAAGTAATTACTCGTCTGCAAACGCTTGCATTGCAAGAACACATGAAAAATCTAAAAACTGGCCGGACACACAACCAAAAAGCCTGAGAGGCATCTGTCCCGAAATTTCGAGACAACACTTAAATACATTTAAAAAATTGTTATTTGGAATAAGTAATACCTATTACGATCAACAAGTCATTTACAAAATGTTCTCCAAAAAAAATTATTAAAATTTTATTTCATTAATGTTATTTATTATGATAGTCGCAAACTTTTGGTAAATATTGACGAATTACTTATTTTATATAACAATTTTTTTAAATGTATTTTAAGTGTTATCTCGAAATTTCGGGAGTCTCGGAAAAAATTGAGTCCTAAGGAGGTCTCCGTTTCTTGTCTCTGTTCTTCGAAGTTTAGGCAAATAGGCACTACCTATTCCTATCACTGGTCATAAAAGGAAACCTTCTGCAAAATGTCACGTACCTAGTCCCAATAGTTTCGTTTATGTGTTGGTATATTAGTCAGTCAATTTGCCTAGCCTTATCCCTCATTGGGTAACACTATTCCCCTTGAAAAGACTTGTGTTAACATTCTTGGTTTCTGACTATCCATAACGACTACCAAAGATCGGTGATCGTCAAGATCTACAAAGATTTAGTGGTCCAGTGGACAAGGCACCCTCCTCTCATGCATGAAGTAGCAGGTTAGAAACCCGAATGATGATGAGCTCCTCAGACAAAGACCAAGTATAAAAGCACAATTGATTCAAGCTTCATCTAGGTTGGTATGGCTACGATTTAATTAATCGACACAGTAATTTAAATAAATCACCCAGATATTATCTTCCGGTATCCGTAAAGCTATCCCACGATTTATCCTGAGTAAGCTATAACAATAATTACGTCTAGGTACCGACCTAGGCAATAAATTTACGCGTTGATAAATAGCCTGCGGAGAAAGCTGAACTAATATAGCCTCAAAAGATGTAACGAATGATTCCTATCTCTAGATCCAAGATTTATTCATAAAAGAGAACCGCTTATTAGTTTTTTTTTTTCGTAGTATCTGTTCATATTTTTATAGTCTGCAATTTTTTTTGATGGACTTATTTATTTGTTTAATTTCCTATAACTAGAACACACCTAAGTTTAACTACAAGTGAGTGGCTGCACTAGTTCTAGCCGCTATGATGAAGGCTAAACATAGTTCTAGCCGAAGATAGTAGGATACATCTAGGTCTAACCACATGTGGCCGGCTACACCTAGTTGTAACCGGCTAAAACTCGGTGTAGCCACATTTCGGCTATTAGCCGTAACATATACGAGTATAAACTCAGATGTAAAACTAAATACACGAATCAACATCATCATCATCTCAATCGAAAGACGTCCACAGCTGGACATAGGCCTCCCCCAAGCGTTGCCACAGCGACCGGTCCTGTGCGTCTCGCATCCATCGGATTCCCGCGACCCTCGCGAGGTCGTCGGTCCACCTTGTGGGAGGCCTTCCGACGCTGTACAATACAAATACACAAATATACAAAAACAATTGTTACAAACAGGTACATAATAAGAAAACAAATGGCGCTGTGACGATACTACTACTAATTTACTACGAAAGTACTCGCCAACTCTCACTTTGAAGGTTAATCGGTTGTTTACCACCAAAGAGGCATTCCAAAGAGATATATAATTAACGTTTAAAGAACAGCAAATGAAGTCATTACGGTGTGTAGAACATATCACTTCTACCTTTATAGAAAGTTATTATTTCTGCCTTTGAAGCATAAATACATTGAAATATACGTATAATATTCACACAGCAATTAAACACGCCCTACGTAACACAATATAACATTAAAAACGTGTCATAATATACGAAACCTTAGTCAAATGAATTCTTCGTGTTAATAAATGTCTTTCACAGAAAATAAGAACTCGCAAGACGTAATATATAAATTTATTTCTCGTCGAAATAAAACGCCGCAACTTTTTCTCGGTAAATCAACTGTTAGGTAAGCTTCCTTCAGTCACAAAGAAATACCTCGATTTGTCTCGGAATCTGAGCCATCTACAAACACAATACATCTACTAAGATATAGGAAATTCTCACCGTAGAAAACTTGGTACAATCGGGAGAAAATCGGTGCTGAGTGTCGTAGGAAACATGGCCGCCATTTGTGGCAACAGCAAGGAATAAATACTTCCGAAATTATTTTACTAGGAAGCATTTTGAATATTGTTTGATCTCTTAAAATCCATTGTCAGGTCAGGTTTGTCAGTTCCTCAAAGCGATGCAAGCATAAGTACGACGGATAAGAACGATGCCTGCAAGGCCTGTTTGATTATTCGAAATAGTTACCGTATTTCTTAACGTTTGAATCCCCGACCGGTCCTATGAGACCGCGCTGTTATTGTTTTACTATTGTGTCTCGTTTCGCGGGTATCTGAGTAACTACACGCAAAGAGCATAGCGTAATCAGCCCTATAATGTCTCCATTGCTGGGTTTGATGCCTCCTCTCTAAGAGAAAGAATGTGCCGTAATCTATCACGTGAGCCCAGTGCGGTTTGGTGGATGTCACTTCGATTTTTTTTGTTCTAGGACATGCCAGTTTCCTTACAATGTTATCCGTCGTTTTGAAAGCAGTGCAGCAGTGAAAAAAAAAGCTTTATAGGTTACTAGCAGCTGTCCCCTGCGGTTTCTCCCGCATTTTTCGTTACTGCTCCGCTCCTGTGGGTCGTAGCGTGATGGTATATAGCCTATAGCATTCCTCAATAAATGGGCTATCTAACACTGAAAGAATTTTTCAAATCGGAACAGTAGTTCCAGAGATTACCCCCTACATACAAACTTACAAATTTTACCTCTTTATAATATTAGTATAGATATGCCTAATTCCTATCCACAAAACTGTCAATGAAGAAGAACTAAAATTTTGCTTCTCAATTTACTCTTGACCTCTAAAAACGTCTGTTTCCAATTTAACCTCACATTGAACATGTAACAATAGAATACAACAATTTATTGAGTAGAACTAGCTCTCTCCTCTTTGTTCCACGTCATAATAATCGATGGAGGGAAACAATTTGTACGATGCTCAAGCGCATACGACACAACAATAGGATTACAGAGCTATAAAAACTGTGGTGACGTTTATGGGTTATCTGCGTGATAAACAGTTATTTAGATGGATGAGCTCGTGGCTAGATAATAACAGCCGCACGGGTCGATCTTCAAGGTTAAGCAACGCTTGCCAAGGTTGGTCTGTGGATGGGTGACCATCTTAACGTAACGAGTTTCCTCCGTGCCTCGGAAAGCACGTTAAGCTCTAGGTCCCGGCTGTCATTTGTAGATCTTTGGCAGTCGTTACGTATAGTCAGAAGCCAGTAAATCTGACTCCAGTCTTGCCATGAAGTACCTCAGTTAATGGGTTGTGGAGGTCTGGTAGGCAGCCGCTCCTCGTAAAATACTGGTATTCAGCTATATCCGGCTTTACTGGTAGCCGACCCCAATATAGTTGGGAAAAGGCTAGGGTAGATGATGATGAACTAGCTCTCTCGTCTTGGTTTCACGTCATAATAATCGATGGAGGGAAACAATTTGTACGGTGCGCAAGCGCATACGACACAACAATAGCAAGAGCTATAAAAACTATAGACGTTTATGGGTTATCTGCGTGATAAACATTAGATAAAAGTTTAGTTATGAGAGTTGGAAACTCGTGATTTGTTTCTTTCATCTATCAATTTGCTTGCCTTTCCCTCACTTTAGTATGAACGAAAAGAAAGAAGAAAAAAAACGTATATTTAAATACGCATCCTCGACTACCGTAAGGCCGTGAGTTGCAGACAATGAGAATTAGGTAGCTCGTTGTCCATTCGTCCTGTAAGGATCGAATCCGAGTCGTTGACAGCATTTGTTGTGTTCCTCGGCTCCTCACGCGCGTCAAAGATCTATATCAGTAAACTGTAGAGTAGAGGCCAGCCAGGGCCGATGGCCGCTCGGGCCGCAAGGTAGGGAATAATAGCTGGCTATCAGCCGCCTTACACCATAGTCATCTTGGCCTAAAAGTAAATACGCTACTGCTTGACAAGATTGAATGGATTAACAGTAGAGATCGACCGGTTGGCCACCCCTGCCATAGTCCATTTACCCACATTCAAAAAGCCGTGAGTTTATGTACGCAATAATGCGTTTTATATAACATGTAACGTAAAGTAACATACAAAAAAGAAAATAAACAAGAGCGTTGATTAAAAACAAAGAAAGCAAATACACTAAAAGCGCCAGCTACTCGTAATGAGCGTAGAATCTCTTTAATCAAAGCAGACACAGGTCGCAGAAAAACGTACAAATGGGAAGCTGCACAAAAACATAGATAAAAACTGGTCAAGAGCGAGTTGGACAAGCGCACGAAAGGTTCTGTAATATCCGTAGCAAGTGACGGCAAAAAAGTCACGTTAGCTGTTTGGGAGTTCCATAAAACATTTATACTATTCTGTTTTATTTTTTGTTATAATGTATTTGTTGTTATTGTTACGAACGTGAGTAATTAAATGCCGGTTTACTAGCAGATAACTTTATTAACCACAAAACAATGACAAATTAGTCCAATCAACAAATAACCAATCACTATAAACACTCAGAGTTCCGTTTAGTATCGCTTAGGTCACTAGGTATCACTTCAAGCACTTAGGTAGTTCGCTCTGTATCGCTGACGAAATCAAACTGAACTGCTTCTAGCCGGGGACCCGTATTTATATGCGAAGTCATCGAAATTTCTCGATACCGACGTTTCAAGGACATTCTAGCACAAAATAGTCGCATCGGGAGGCCATAAATCATTATTATTACTCTCGTAAGTAGGTACTTATCTACCACCTTACATGCAAATTTCGACTCTATTGCTAACACCGGAAGGTACAAATTCCCTTATCCACCCACATAACTACCTACTGAATGTTATCTAATAATAATAGCGTATGTCGGACTTTTCTGGAATTTGCCAGGCCTGAGTATGTACTCCTATTCTCGAAGCTTCGCACAGCAATGCGTTTTAATTATTCGATGTTACTCTTGGTTTCGTCGAAGATATAGCGTACTCAAGTTTCACGGCGTAACAGTGCCCCCCTCTTAGTCATGCTCGTCCCGAGCATTATTAGATCCGTGATATGGCGCCAATCTATCCACGTGGACTACCTTAGGTTTCCCTCGTAACCCTTTCTCGATGCGGTAGGTAACGTCGTTGATTCTTTTTATCACGGTGTAGGGTCCCTCCCATCGAGCTTGAAGTTTCGGCGACTTCCCTTTTCGTCGAAGTGGGTTGTGGAGCCAAACCAGTGCACCTTCCTCAAATCCCTTGGCGTTGGCATTGCGGTCGTATCTAGTTTTCATTTTAACGCTGGTGTGCAGGCTATTCTCACGCACTCGTTTATGCACTTCATCCAATTGATCTTGGAGGTCACTTACGAAGTCCGTAACTGGCTTAGTCTTGTCAGGTGGTACGCCGGTTATGGTATCGACTGGAAGTCTCATCTCCCTGCCGAAATTCACTCTCGCTGGGGTATGGCCCGTGCTATCATGCACTGCTGATCGATAAGACATCAGAAATAGTGGAATATACCGGTCCCAATCTTTCTGATGGTCATCGACAACCTTAGCCAGGTGATTCTCCAGGGTCTGGTTAAACCTCTCCACCATTCCGTCCGACTGTGGGTGCGCAGGTGTTGTGCGTGTCTTGTAAATCCCCAGAAGAGTGCACATTTCCTGGAACAGCGCAGATTCGAAGTTGCGGCCTTGATCGGAATGGATCTCCAAAGGTGCGCCATACCGACATACTACTTCTTCGACCACCTTTTTCGCCACTGTCGTCGCTTCCTGATTGGGTATGGCGAAAACTTCAGGCCACTTTGTGAAATAGTCCTGTATCACCACTATGTATTTGTTTCCGTCATCTGTCACTGGGAAAGGTCCAGCAACGTCGATGGCAATGCGTTCCCATGGGGCTCCTACATTGTACAACTGAAGCTTGCCCCTGCTCCTAGTCTGTGGTCCTTTCACGGATGCGCACGCTGTACATTTCCGACACCATTGCTCTATGTCTTCTCTACAATTGAGCCAGTAATACCGCTGTCTCACTTTCAGTAGAGTTTTCTTGATTCCCAGGTGTCCACCAGAAGCGCCATCGTGTATCTCCTGAAGCAGGGGGACCACTTCACGTCGTGGTACTATCACTTGTGTGGTCACCTCCTTGCCATCGTTCGATTCCCATTTCCTACAAAGCACGTCATTTTCTAGGACTAAACTATCCCACTGTGCCCAGTAGCTCTTTGTGACAGGACTATGTGACGATACTTCATTCCACTGAGGCCTAGTTCCACTACGCTTCCAGTCCAGTATAGGTCGAATATCGTCATCTTCTTCCTGGGACTTCTTAAAGTTGCCTTCAGCCCTAATTAAGTTCACGTGTTCCCGGGCTTCATTTTGCTGGCAATGTCTACAGTCCTCATTACATGGACGTCGCGACAGGGCGTCAGCATTGTTATGCCGTTTTCCACTACGATGTTCCGTCACAAAGTTGAACTCCTGCAGCTGCTCTAGCCATCTTGCAACTTGACCCTCAGGGTTTTTGAATTGTAGAAGCCATTTCAATGCAGCGTGGTCTGTCCTCAACGTAAACTGTCTCCCTATGAGGTACTTGTGGAAATGTTGCAAAGTTTTTACAACAGCCAGTAGTTCTCGTCGAGTCACGCAGTAGTTCCTTTCTGGTTTTGAAAGTGCCTTACTGAAGTAAGCGATCACGACTTGCCTATCTTCTTGCACCTGCGACAGCACTCCACCAATTCCTGTGTTGCTGGCGTCGGTATCGACGACAAATCTTCCATCTCTGCTCGGATATCCCAGTATAGGCGCTTCACATAGCCGTTGCTTTAGTTCGTTGAATGCTGACTCACAGTTCTTGTCCCAGATAAAATCTCGTTTATCCTCAGTCAGCTGATGTAAAGGTTTTGCAATGTCCGAAAAACTCATAACAAACCGTCTGTAGTATGTGCACAACCCTAGAAATGCACGTACTTCTGTTTTGTTCTTTGGAGTCGGCCACTGTTGGACAGCCTTTATCTTCTCAGGATCGGTTCTCACTCCATCGGCGCAGATGACATGTCCTAGGTAGCTGACCTCCTTCTTGAACAGGGCACACTTCTTTAGGCTTAGTTTTAGGTTAGCCCCCCGTATCCTGGTGAATACTTTCTCCATATTTCTCAGGTGTTCCTTAAAAGTGCGGCCCATTATAATGACGTCATCCAAATATACTAGACAGACGTCACCAAGAAGGCCCACCATGACTCTATCCATGAGGCGTTCAAACGTCGCTGGAGCGTTGCACAATCCAAAAGGCATGACGTTAAATTGCCACAGGCCGTTGCCAATTCCTGTACTGAACGCTGTCTTTTCCTTATCTTTCTCGCTAATTTCCACTTGCCAGTAGCCACTTTTCAAGTCAATGGTTGAAAACCACTTCATACCACTGAGCATATCTAGTGTGTCATCTATCCTAGGCAAGGGATAACTGTCCTTTTTCGTTACATCATTCAGCATTCTGTAGTCTACACAGAATCTGGTACTGCCGTCCTTCTTCTTCACCAGAACGACAGGAGAAGACCATGGGCTCGTAGAAGGTTCAATTATTCCGCTATCAGCCATATCCTTTACCATTTCTGCTACCTCAGTTTCTTTAGCCCAGGGTATGCGGCGCGGTCTCTGTTTAATTGGTCTAGCATCACCTGTATCTATCTCATGCTTGACGAGACCTGTTCTTCCGCAATCTTTTCCCGTTGCAAAGATATCCCGGAACCGTAGCAGAAATTCCTTGGCTTGCTGTAGTTCCGAAACTGATAAATTACTCTTAGAATTTTCCAGAAGTTGCTGGATGTGATCAGGTTCACCTTTTATTGCGTCTTGTTTTACTGAAGATGTGTTGATTTGGCGGAGATACTTCACTTCTTCACATCTTCCAACAACACTGTTTTTCTTCAACTGGATCTCCTTTTTCCCAAGATTTACAATCCTGACCTTGGATCTTCCTTTCGTCATAACTAATGTCCTCGCGGTGATAAGTTCCGGGTGCCGGCCAATGTCTTCAACCATAACACATCTGCGTTGCCTAATTTTCTTAGGAAATTTAACTTCGACTAAGGTTTCCGTTCTTGGAGCCAATGTGGTATCCTTTAAGCAATAGAGGTTGCATGTGTTAATTCCTTGCAGGAAGACTTCTTGGTCTGGGAATTTCAGTACTCCTTTATCGATATCTAAAACACATCGGTAATTCCGCAGGAAGTCGAGACCCAGTATGCAATCGTCGGTAATATTCGCAATTAACGCGGAATGGGTGTACACTTGATCACCGATTTTAAGCTCGATTTCTGTATCACCGAGGACGGAGACTGGCTGACCGGTGGCTGTCTGAAGTCGGTAGGCTGGGGTTTCTGTTTGCCACAAGATGGTGCGTTTCAGCAACTCAGGTCTTATAATAGTCCGTGACGCCCCGGTGTCAACGGTGAAATTGCAAGCACGTTGATTCAGCGTTCCCTCGATGATCAAACTATTTCCGTTGTGGACTTGATTGATGGTGATGGTTGGGGCCTTCAGTTGACCAGCCAGCACCCGCCCCGCGGCCCTGGCGACATTTAGTTTTAACGACTCCTCGTTAACTTGAGTTCCGGAGTCCACACTTCCCCTCTTCCTCTTGGGGCAATCGGTACGAATGTGCCCTTTTTCTCCACATCCATAACACGTCGGAATATAGCGGGACTTTGCCGACGAAGCCACTTCTCGGTGACGTGTTTGCACTGAAGGTGAGACCACCACTTCCCGAACTCTGTGCGTACGTGAGTCTTGTCTTACGGCTTCCACTTCCAAAGCGTGGGCCATCGCACTCTTCAGAGTTTGGTGGTGTCCGAGTCGCACCGTAGCCCTGACTTCAGTATCCCGTATACCGTCGATAAATGCTTGCACCAGATTTACTTCCACCGTCTCTGGTGTCATCGACATGTATGCCCGCCGGACCAGCCGTTCAACCTCTACTCCCCACTGCTGAAGGCTCTCGTTCGACCTCTGCGTTCTCTCGCGAAGTTGCGCGCGGAAAACATGTTCGAGGTGCTTGTCACCATAGCGAGTGTCTAGTCCCTCCATTAGACGCTCCAACGTCCTGCCGTCTGGAGGAAGGTTCTCTAGGACCAGCAGAGCGTCCCCTCGTAGGGCCAAAGTTAACGCCGCGAAAGACTGGTCATCATCCCAGCGGTTCGTCTTGACCAGTGTTTGGAATTGGTACTTAAAAGCCGTCCAGGACGACGTGCCATCAAAACGCGGCATCTCAAATTTTGCGGCTGATGCACAGTGGGTGTGCGATGGTGCGCTAACAGCAACGGGTTCGCGTGCTTCGAGCTTGACAATTTTTTTGTTGATGTCCAGCAGGCGATCTTCGTGGCCATCAATTCTGGTTTCGAGGCTATCAGCTCGGGCGGAAACCTCCTTGACCTCTAAGGTGAGATTTTTCACTTTCTCGCCCAACGTGACGAGGCCGTGATCGATTTTTTCGAGGATCAGGTTCTGCTTAGCCTCTTGATCCCGGCGGGCTTCCTCCTGTTCGCGGCGGGCTTCTTCCTGGTTAGCCGCGATTAGGTCCTGGAGCTTACGTTGGTTAGCCTCTTGTTCGCGGCGGGCAGCTTCCTGTTCGCGGCGGGCTTCTTCCTGGTTAGCCGCGATTAGATCCTGGAGCTTACGCTGGTTAGCCTCCATACTAGCTTGCATAGCGGCCAACACTGCGGCGAGGTTCATTTCCGAGGATGGCCCTGTTGGCGCCTCGGCAGCTGCCGTTGCTCCCATACCAGCCCGATCTTCCGCTTCCAGACGTTGACGTGCAGCATCCATCTCCACTTGCCTCCTTGTTCGTGGTCCCTGTTCGTCGTCCCTCTGTAGTAATGGCATCTCACTTCTGACACCAGTTGTTACGAACGTGAGTAATTAAATGCCGGTTTACTAGCAGATAACTTTATTAACCACAAAACAATGACAAATTAGTCCAATCAACAAATAACCAATCACTATAAACACTCAGAGTTCCGTTTAGTATCGCTTAGGTCACTAGGTATCACTTCAAGCACTTAGGTAGTTCGCTCTGTATCGCTGACGAAATCAAACTGAACTGCTTCTAGCCGGGGACCCGTATTTATATGCGAAGTCATCGAAATTTCTCGATACCGACGTTTCAAGGACATTCTAGCACAAAATAGTCGCATCGGGAGGCCATAAATCATTATTATTACTCTCGTAAGTAGGTACTTATCTACCACCTTACATGCAAATTTCGACTCTATTGCTAACACCGGAAGGTACAAATTCCCTTATCCACCCACATAACTACCTACTGAATGTTATCTAATAATAATAGCGTATGTCGGACTTTTCTGGAATTTGCCAGGCCTGAGTATGTACTCCTATTCTCGAAGCTTCGCACAGCAATGCGTTTTAATTATTCGATGTTACTCTTGGTTTCGTCGAAGATATAGCGTACTCAAGTTTCACGGCGTAACATTATAATGGCAATAGAAATAGGTACATCTGTGAAAATTTCGACTGTCTAACCGTCACGGTTCATGGGATACAGCCTGGTGTCTGACGGACAGACAGACAGATGTAAGCACCGTAGAGACTTAGTAATAGAGTCCCATACACGTTTACGGGTCAAAAGTTTTACGGAACCATAAAAGCGTATAAATACGAAGCTGCACAAAAACACAGATAAAAAAAGGATACCACAGACTCCTGACTCATTAGTCTTCCAAAGTGAGGATAAATTTTCACGAGCAAAGGAAAATCCTTCAGAGTAAGCCATGAGGAATTATGATCCCGTCCATAATTAACTTATTATAGCTTACTAACCCCAATTTAAAAGCTAATTAAAACAGTCTTGGTTTGTATTAATTATAATTTATTGTAAGGCTAATTGCTGATCATTAGAGGCGCGATTTGGCTAAAAAGCCACTCTAAAAGGCTTGGCACTTTTAATATCATATTTCTTTTCGGGCTGAGTCGCTAGACGTTGAAAATTGGTATTAACCTTTTGACCATTGATTTAAGAAAGTAAAAGTGTGCTCTCGGCGCCATGCTATAACTTTTTCCTTTAATCTGTCATGGAGTCGTGACTGTGGCGTACTGGGGAAATATTTTAATTTTTCATGTACGTACTGCGGCGGTCAAAAGGTTAAAAGGACTATGGTACGCGTCAGATAAATGTTCTTTATCTTATCACATTAATAATATAAAAATCCGAGGTAGGGCGGTCAAACGGATCGGTAGTTTAAATAAAAAATGGTGATGACCTTTAACTGTTATTTTTCTCCTTTATCAATTATATTTTTGTTAATCATAAAACCCCAGATACACTAGAGGGCAAAGTGTCCCCCAACATGACAAGCAACACTGTCAAAATTGTCCCACATATTGTGTGTCACGTTGTAAAATTTTGGGTGACAAGCTGCGGAACATTTTGAAACGTTGCAGCATCATGTAGAGATGTAGTATATGTTAATTGGTATTGTACCTATTTCTTTATTTATATATAAATATACTTTTAATTCTACAGTATCTACAAGTGTTTGTCGCCCAATTCCTCCGAAACGGCTAGACTGATTTTAATGTAATTTTGTGTGTATATTTGAGTGGGTTTGTGGATGGTTTGAAAATACAGTTGGACCCAGTGGCGCTGCAATTCTTAATATTTTTTTCTTAATAAATGCAATATTTCGGGTAGGACAACGTCTACCAGGACCGTTAGTAGGTATATACAAATATTTCTGAGGCTAATTTTACAATAACCCGAGAAAACTATTCAAGAGCTGGAAATCTTCATGACCCATATCTTAAACTAATTCCATTAGCACGAAACTTACTTATTATTTGCTTACTAATGGATCTCACTGAGGCAATGTACACAAGTAACTTTCAGTATGAGTACCCTAAAGAAAGTAAATTCACCCCAAAGTTACCCCTGGCTCTGGAATGTGCCCCGCACATTTGGAGCCCAAAATTCTTAGCATAATATAACCCAAACTAACCACTGGTTTTTAGACAGCAATTGTTCAGTTTCACAGTAAAGAGATGCAATTAGCTGGTGATAATACATCCACTGTATCATAGCATTTTGGATTGATTTTTAACCAACTTCAAAAAAGGGCCTCTAAATTCAGTTTTAGAAATAGTCTGGTCTAAATAGTTAGACAGGAATGTTTTTAAAATAAAAGGCTTATGATAGTTCACAAGCCTTTTATTTTGAAAGAAAAAAAAACTGTTTTCATATCTGAATATAGTTTTTTCATTATTCAGATATGAAAACAGTTTTTTTTCTTTCAAAGATATTTCGAAACTTGAGAACGTCCAAAACACTAACAAAATTAGTAATCAAAAAATACAAGTCAATAGCTAAGATCCTTAAAAAAAGATTTATTGATTTACGGCCGAAATTAATAATCAATCCATCACATATCGGAGATTGAAAAACAAATGAAACAACAGAAAACATGTAAATTTTTGTATGGTATCATTTGTTTTTCAATCTCCGATATGTGATGGATTGATTATTAATTTCGGCCGTAAGAAGTATGGGTACATAACATAAACCTTTGAACTGATCTAATTCACTTCTGATTTCATAAACTTCCTTTTATCTATCTATGTATTAGCATATTCAAAGAACTAATTATAAATAGTTTCACCCTTTTTTTAGGCGAGAAAACATCAAATAACTTCCTCCACTTTGCGTGAGGGCGTGACAGACTTTTGCTGACTAAAACCCAACCATATCCCTTCAGTGACCCATTTATGTTCCAGGACCGCACTAACTCATTCAAACACCCGATATACAATCTACGCAGTACACTAAACACAAAAGTTATACAATGTAATTCTTCCACTCCCAAATAAGAGTCACAATGCGCCTCCAAATAAGACAGGGTACATCGCATTAGGGTCACATAAGGACTCGCACGTAGTGATGGCGCAATCACACAAGTTCCGGGTCCATTCCGCACTAGTGTCGTAAACGTTATTTACGATAACGCGTTTAAAATCGTAAGCGGAATGTTTGGTTACGAAATGAAGATTTATTGAAACGATTGTTAGTGTTATGTGGTTACTACCAATGATTTTTGTGTTGGGGTGGAATAAAAATGGTGGTTATTCACTTGCCAAGGTAATATTGATCATAATTTTAGCCGAAAGAAGAAATCCTCCGGAAGTATCATTAAATTACCAGTCCCATGCAGCGCACATCGATCGGATTCCGGCGTCCCTCATCGATCACTAAGCTTACTTTTTTTTTTTAAAGTCATTTTTTTTTGTTGTTGACACGACCAGTCGACCACTACATTACCTATTATGTAAAAAGAAAATAGTTGGTTTTCATTATTATCATTATTTTATGTGGTTTTCTTTATTTTGTCTTTGTTTGTTGTTGATGACTACTACCCTTGGGACAATTGTCTACATTAACGCGGTCAAAGTTCGAAGCCTCTAGTAGCAGCTATTTCTGTTAATGACCTTAATATTTTCTAAAGTAACTTTGACATTCAATTTTAACCTATCAATACCCGCAAAACGAGACAATAACAGCGCGGTCCTATGAGACTGGTCGGGGATTCATGAATTAAAAAAATCAAGGAAGTCCCAACTAAGTTACATCAAATAAAACTAGGTCAACGGGAAGCACCCTATGAGTTTTGATTCCTTTGACAGTGTCGAAATGTACGTTTTTTGCAACATAAACGGGCGTATCTTTTTTTTTCGTCAACTTACAAGTTTGATTTTTGCACAACTTCAAGGGACCGCGGATTTCAATATATGGTTTTAATTTCAACTTGATACCTTCACGCGTTCCTGAGAAAAAGGGTCTTGACAGACGGACGGACAGACAGACGGACAACAAAGTGATCCTATAAGGGTTCCGTTTTTTCCTTTTGAGGTACGGAACCCTAAAAATAATAATACAAGAACAGTAACAGATTTATTTATTGTTGATAGGCTCGGACTTGACCTCCTCCCTGATGGAAAGCGAAGATGGAGTGCAGATTTTTTGCGCATCACGTAACATAAAACTAAGCCTTATTTTAACCTCTTCAAATATCCGAAGTGCTCGTCAAAACCACTCAAAACTACTAAAGTATAATAAACACTATATAAATTGCTACAATAAACAGTTATCGTACGCCTGTTAGATTCGCCTGAAGTTTGATCGTAATGCAATCGTAGTTTTTAAGAGATCTTCGCAAAATGCCTATTGAGCAATGGTTAACGGTGTTATGTAAAAGCGATAATAATTTAGGAATTTTCTTAGATACTATCAAGGTATATTTTAGGGTTATGTACGCAGAATATCTACGTCTACGGCTTTAGTCGTGGAGTTGCGGATATCAGTCCAATATACATTTAAAAAGAGTCTCCATGATCTGTTAGTAGACAAGTGCTACTACTCTGTAAAATACTTTTTATTGGACAAATCACTTCTGCAATATAGTCCCTCTCATTCATTCATCATCTATTGTATGCCCCAAGGGCGGGACGTAGCTGATCTATTTAATTTATTTAAGACCTGTATTATGTACCTACCTATGATCCACAATAAAGATATTGATTGATTGATACAATACAATGGGGTTCTGTAGTCCCAGGAGAGAGTGAGAGGTTGTTCAAAAGAGTTATTGTTTCCCTGGAATGCAAAGAGCAACTAAAAGAACGCATGTTTTAGTCAGTATAAATCGGTCACTCTCGCTCCGAACAAAGCGGGAGAATATAATTGATTTTCCACCCCAAAAAAAACCTTCTTCTTCTTGATAGATTTTCTTTCCCTCGAAGTTTATGGGTTCAGCAGGTACGGTACGGTACATATTTACGGCGGGGTCAATGGCGTTTTTAAGTTCCTCCAAAGGGCAATGGTAAGCAAACTTTAGGCACTTTAATAAGTGGAACGGAACCCTAAAAACAGCAAATAAATAAATTCTGAAAAGCTCATGTAATTGCAGTTTCACTATCTGCCACTTGACCGACATATACGTTAATTAAACCGGCGGCAATTAACAAAAATCACAGTTAACAGGAGTTTCTGACATGTACGAAATGGGTCAGAAGTTAGTACTGGTCGATTGACCACTTGTGAACTATTGGAGTTTTGTTTTGAGTGGACCACGGTGGAGTACTCGACAAACTGACGTAGTTTCAGTAGTGGTTGAAGAAAATAGCTTTTAGAAAAGCATTTCCAAAATCGTCATCCGTCATGGTCCAAATATAACAAACGTCATTTTTTTTGGATTTTTTTGCTACAGAAGGTACGGAACCCTTCGTGCACGAGTCCAACTCACACTTGACTAGTTTTTGAAGCAGGTACAGAACCCTAAAAACTATACAAGTACGAAATGAGTCAGAGTTAGTTCTGGTCGATTGACCACTTGTGAACTATTGGAGTTTTGAGTGGAACGCGGTGGAGTACTGGGCAAACTGCCGCGGTTGCAATACTGGGGGCATAGTGCTTGATGGAAATTGCTTTTAGAAAAGCAATTACTTGCATGTTTATTGCATGACGATTTTCGTCATCACCGTTGATTGCCTTTTTACCTAGCCTTTTCCCAACTTTATTGGGGTCGGCTTCCAGGCAAGCCGGATTTAGCTGAATACCAGTATTTTACGAGGAGCGGCTGCCTACTAGACCTTCACAACCCATTAACTGGGGTAAAACGGTACTTCATGGCAAGACTGGAGTCAGATTTACTGGCTTCTGACTATCCGTAACGACTGCTAAAGATCTTCAAATGACAGCCGGAACTTACGGCTTAACGTGCCTTTTTATTTGTGGGAAATGCCCTTCTTCGACGCCCGGAGCTCCCGGTAAAGAGCTCATCTTTCTTTCCCTTTCCGCAGCCTCCTTCTGCAAGATGACATTCACAGCAGAAGGAGATCACTGCATCCCAAGACTTTGCACTGCCAACCATGGAGCCGACCACCAATCCGAAGTATTTCATGGTTAAAGGTTTGCCTTACCTAAGGCAACCCCTTTTATTAGTCATTCTGACATGCTTATCGTTTCATCATCATCTCAGCCGAAAGACGTCCACTGTTGGACATAGGCCTCCCCAAGCGTGGCCACAGCGACCGGTCCTGTCTCGCATCCATCGGATTCCCGCGACCCTCGCCAGGTCGTCGGTCCACCTTGTGGGAGGCCTTCCAACGCTGCGTCTGCTTATCGTTTGAATACAGGAAATTCTTTCGTATTAGCTCAATAATTGAAAGGAAAAGGGACCTTTGCCCATTAGTTGGACACAAAGAATAATTTGTACCGACGAAAAGTGTAGAGAAATAAAACAATTTCTAGCTCTAACTACACCTATAAACTGTTAAAAGACAACAAACGCTTCATTCTCTATAATAAACACAACAGACGCTGACCATTTCCAAGAGTTCCAATCGAACATGTCAGTTAGTACAGACGACGCTTTATGTCACATCTCGCGAAGCGTGACTCGAACCAATGTCGATACATAGACGCATCCATGCTCAAAGCATGGGGAAGGGAATGGAGTGATCGTAATATCAGGCTGTGAAGCGAAAAGTGTGAGAGAGAGAAAACACGATCGCTTTGTTGTCTCTCTCTTTGGCTTAAGCCACCAAATCAAATGATATTTCTATCAGCGAGCATGATATAAAAAAAACGTAATGGTATGTGCTACACAAATGTCACGTAATCCGGTAAAATAATTTCTTGCTCTAATATCGTCCTACGTAAACTGGAAAATGCTAACATGCTCTGTTGTGTTGGTTCATTTTAGGTTCACCTAAAATGAACCAACACAACAGACGTTGACCATTTCCAACAGTTCCAATCGAACATGTCAGTTAGTACAGACGTCGCTTCACGTCACATCTCGCGAAGCGTGACTCGAACCGATGCCGATGTGTCGACGCATCCATGCTCAAAGCATTGATAGGGGAATGGAGTGATCGGGATATCAGGCTGTGAAGCGAAAAGTGTGAGAGAGACAGAGCTGTGTGACCAGAGATACAAAACCAAATGATATTCTATCAGCCACCACGATATAATAAAATCTAGTAAGTAATGATTTGTGCTTCAAAAATGTGAGTGTGTGCCTTTTTGCCTAGATGACTCAATATGGACGTGGAAAAGAGCGCAGTAGTTTCAATGACACAGTTTCGATGCAAACCATCATGTTTTAGTGCAGATGGCAAACCATCTGCACTAAAACAACAGCCGAAATGAAGTTTGCAGGAGGCGTGCATTATTCCTCAGTCCATTCCTTTAACTCCACAGTTCCAATACACAGATTAAATCCATTCAATCGACACCGCTACGCGTGTCAAAGGACTGCCGTGTTGCTTGTTACCTGGTGCGTTCCTGATTGCTGTGAGCTGCGCAGGGAGCGGAATGTCCGATATACAGTGGCACTATTAATGGGGACGTGAGTTTCACTGTTTCAGGAAATAGCACGGTTAAATGGTTTGACTAGGTTTATTGACGGCTAGGAATTATTGGGTTTTAGTGTGTCAAAAGGGGAGAAGCATTTTCGTTTAATTCAAACCATTAGCCCTGAGATTAGCGTGTTCAAACAAACAAACTCTTCAGTGTTTATAAAATTATATATATACTTCCCAACAACAACATTGTAATGTACCTACTACTGACGGCGTGATGACGGTCGCGGGAATCCGATTGATGCGAGACGCATAGGACCGGACATTGAGATTGCTCATTTGATTGCTCAGTGGATGTTTTCGGCTGATACAATATCAGCTTTTTTATTCAGTTTGTAACATTTTTGGGAACAACTGGCACATAACAGTGTGCCCTGAACGGTAAAACAGAAGGTATTTAGTTACATACAGTAGGTACAGTAGGTATCTGAGTTTCGTCAGGTCAGGTCATTTGATAGGTTTCCTCATTTACCTATAGAAATGCGCTGCAGAGTCCTAAATATGGACCTTATCAAAAGCACGACTCTAAATCAATTCTCACTCATCAGCTATTTTCCAGACCGATCCCAAGTCGTCGACGGCGCATAGCGCGCGGCTCAAGATGTTAGCATACTTTATGGGCCCAGCAGGGTCGAAGCCTACTGGGTTCACGGGTTGTACGAAAGTGAACCCTAGTACCATTGAACGAAGGCAAAGAAGTAACAGGAGTGTGTTTTATTCAGTAAAGATCTAATACCCCCGTTCCGCCCAAAGCGGGAGAAATTATTGGATTATTTTCGATCGTGGCTAAATAATAACAGCCGCACAGGTCGATCTTCAAGGTTAAGCAACGCTTGCCTAGATTGGTCTGTGGATGGGTGACCATCTTAACATAACGAGTTTCCTCCGTGCCTCGGAAAGCACGTTAAGCCGTAGGTCCCGGCTGTCATTTGTAGATCTTTGGCCGTCGTTACGGATAGTCAGAAGCCAGTAAATCTGACTCCAGTCTTGCCATGAAATGCCGTGTTACCCCAGTTAATGGGTTGTGGAGGTCTGGTAGGCAGCCGCTCCTCGTAAAACACTGGTATTCAGCTAAATCCGGCTTGACTGGAAGCCGACCCCAATATAGTTGGGAAAAAGCTAGGCAGATGATGATGATGATTTTCGACCTAAAAATAAACTTTTCAGCTATTTTCATCCAGGTCTTTAGTAATCCTAGTTGAACCACTCTAGCGTTATAACATGCATTTAAAAGGCTCTTCAAATCGCTTTTTACTACATTCGCGTTTCTACTTTTTAACATATCTATAATGTACATAATATAATGTTTTTAATCTGTCTAGCGTCTAGTCATCTCAAAAAAATAAACAGTTGGGGAAAACTTTATATTTTTGAGGTGAGAATTCAATGACTTCTTCCGCTCCGGGGTATTGAGAGGATGTGTCAAAATTTTAGTGACTAAAACCACACCTGTATCCTTCAGTTGGCCTATGCATTCCAGAACCTTCTGCTTCACTTTCAGAAATTCCTCTTCATCTTAGCGGACATTCGCCCAGCTGTTTGATTCGTTAGTGGAATACAACACGACGTCGATGACTTGGGCGCAAACCCTACCGGACGGCCAGACGGCGATCAACTCATTGCTTATCGCCCGGATTCCCCAATTACGTTTTGGTTTATATTTTAGAAAAAGCATATCAACTTTTTTTAGACTTTCTTTTCATCTGATTATAATTTGGTTGTCTTCAAGACTAGAGTGAATAGGCTCTCACCATCAACGACTGCATTACCTACTGCTTACCATCAGATGGGATTGCTGTCAAGCACTGGTTTGTGATATAAAAAAAAAAGAATTAGGATACCGCCCAAAAAAAGACCTCGAAATTATAACCATATGGCATTGTAACTACCTTTTTAAAAGTAGTCACGGCTACCATCCAGTCTATCTACAATACTAATCTATGCTAATTAGATCTAAGAATCTAGATAAAAATGGCCGCCAGTGACTATCGCACTATCGTATATATCGTTACGTGTGTACCGTTATATCGTTATTTGAAAGTAAGAGCTGTGTCTCCAATATGCGTGAAACATGCGATCGGGGAGTGAGATTACTATCTAAAGGTGCTGCCACACTACTGTTTAAAAATGTTTGCGATCTAAGACTGACTGCATCACTGCTTACCATCAGGTGGGATCGAGATCCAGCACCAGTTTATATCAATTTAAAAAAATCATTTGTTAAG
Organism: Mythimna separata; assembly: GCA_030763345.1. Lineage (NCBI taxonomy): Eukaryota > Metazoa > Arthropoda > Insecta > Lepidoptera > Noctuidae > Mythimna > Mythimna separata. The sequence continues at coordinate 3,752,129 of CM061173.1, read as the reverse complement.
AAACATATAATCACAATATTAGAAAATGTTTTCTTGTTAGGTCATCATCATCATTTACCTAGCCTTTTCCCAACTATATTGGGGTCGGCTTCCAGTCAAGCCGAATTTAGCTGAATACCAGTATTTTACGAGGAGCTGCTGCCTACCAACCCATTAACTGGGGTAATACGGTACTTCATGGCAAGACTAGAGTCAGATTTAGTGGCTCCTCACTATCCGTAACGACTGCCAAAGATCTACAAATGACAGTCAGGATCTACGGCTTAACCTATCACATACCCACAAAACGAGACACAATAGTAAAACAATAACATCGCGGTCTCATAGGACCGGTCGGGGATTCATGAATTAACGTGCTTTCCGAGGAACGAAGAAAACTCGTTAAAAAACATTGCTAAATTCAAAAACTAATCCAATGAGCAAATATTATGCCATTTTCGTGTAGACGCCTCGGAACGTAAATCTAAACTGCGAGCGAGTCGATTTTTCAAATGGATTTTTACCCTAAGTGTTGGTAGAAATTTTTCATAGGTGTAATTAGGAGCACTTAAAACATTTAACAATTCCTAACAGAATGTAACAATTCCTAACATTTGTTAGTAAACGTATTAGTATTAGAAAATGTTTGTAAACAGCAGTAGTGTGGCAGCACCTTATGAAACCAAGACACGGAAGACGGTCTGTTTCTGAGATTTGTATTCTTATCACTGCTTGATTTGACTAGTTTATTAGAACAGTTGGGAATATATATGTGGGTGGATGGAGAGAGAGACAATAACTAAAAAGAGGAAGAATACTGACAGTGTATGTCTCACTGTTGCGCCAAATACGTCCAGGGAAAAGGGAGTCAGTGATAGTGTGACGGAATATGGAAGAACAACGCGTTGCACTGATTGGGATCAGTGTAAGATATGACAAGGGCAGAAAGACAATGATGAGTAGAATAGAGCTGAGCAAAGAAAAGACAGAGCAAATTATAGTTGAAGCAACTATTGGAGCAGTATGAGTTCATAACCGCACAAAAAAAATCTTTGCCCCACACTAGGAAATAACTCCTGTTTCATGTGTGCGTTCACATACATGTAAAGTCGCATACACAAGTCACCTAACCTAAACCCATCCCCCCATCGCAAGAGTTCCCTTAGGATTTATACTTTCACGCGGGCAAAGCCACCGTCGGAAGCTAGCTAGTACAAGATAAACAAATTTCATTCATGTGCAGAGTAGCACACTGTTGTTCTCAGTTAATGCCGCATCTTCACAGTTTCCTTATTATTGAATTTGTGCAGCCTTTGCATCGGTAAACACGTTACTGTCTCCCAGCAAACTCGATTCTCAAGAGCCGGGAGACAGTAGTTGTGTCGTCATCAAACGAAGCACTGTATTTATGTTGTCGAGAAAGGAAATTATGTTTGAAGAGTATACGGAGACAATTTGTTGGTTTTTGCAAAATGTTGAAACATCTTTTACCTACTCAAAATTATTTTTGAGTTACTAGCTGCTATCAGTGGCTTCAACGGCGTGATAGTAGAAAATTAACCCCAAGGGAATATACTCTCAGGATCAAAGTACCCTATATTCTATTCCAGAACATGGTCTACCTTTATACCAAGTTTAGCCAAAGTCAAAGTCAAAGTCAAAATATTTTTAATTCACATAGGCCTACATGGGCACTTATAAAACGTCGAAAACTAGTGCAGAAGTCCACAGAAGATTTTGCGTGATAGAGTAACAAACATACAAACTTTCGCGTTTATACCTTATGGTATGGGTAACTGGGTAACCGAAGAAAAAGGATTTTTTTTAGACAGTACTCTGACCCGGGAATGGGCCGTAATTCACGCGGGCCCAGTGCGGACTTCGAATTTTAGGTTCTAGGACATGGAAGCCTCTATGCGATGTTTATCATCTGTCCAGCTATCATGAACTATTAGGTATAAATAAAATAGTAAACCTAGATATTTCCTCCAAACTGTACCATCTTGTTATTAGTAACTAGTTTAACAGCTATCATAAAACGCTACATTTGAACCAGACATAAAGATACAGTAAACAAGAAACGAAATTAATATTCGTACAGTCAACTGCACACTTGTGCTATCAAAAGCAACCTTACTGCAACAACAAAGCTACATCAATGGTGGGTGGCTGACTGTACCTTTGTTATCTACTTTCATTCATTTCCGTTAAAATCGCTGTTTATTTCATTATAAGTTTCCACAAAACATTCGCAATAAGATAAAACATATAAACAAACCTTTTTTGCTGTCCGTTCAACTGATTTTGACTTCTATTCAGTAGATATATGGATAGCAAACAAAGCTAAAAGGTGATCACAATATAAACTATTTACTGCAGCCGCTGTAACAAGCTACGTCGTCAATTTACGACTTCAAAAGTTTTATTTGGAGAGAAATCTCATCTTCCTCATCGTTTCAGGGGAAAACCATCATCTTCCTACCCTTGACCCACATAACTTAGGGTCAGGGCACCATGATTTGTTTCTTCCATTCTGTCCCGTCACCCGTCACGCTATCACTAACTCCCTTTTCTTTCAAATCATTCGTCACACAATCCATCCATTTTTTCTTTAGCCTTTCTCTTCCTCTCCATCCATCCACATGTGTTAACAATTAATGATTTCTGTATTGGGGTGGAATAAAGATGAAGGTGGCTAATTTCCTTACCATGATTGATCATAATCATAATTTCTCTTTATTTTTACTCTCTATCTATAATACGGAGAATATCAACTGTATTAATGTTTGAATTCCCGACCGGTCCTATGAGACCGCGCTGTTATTGTTTTACTATTGTGTCTCGTTTCGCGGGTATGTGATAGGTTAAGAGGTATTTCGTTTTTGTAGACGGTGCTTCAGTCAATGAAGAATTTCAATGCACTGAATAGTACGCCAGCTTCAGAAACTGTGTTTGTGGGAACATAAAACACGAGTTACGCTCTAGCTCAAGTGTTTATTTGTACTAAAAGTGTACTAACTCTCTAAACGATCCTTTAGATCGAATTCCGGTCATGGCGACAAATCAGCTGCAAGAGCGACATACCTGCAACAAAGAAACAATTATTATTAATTAGTATAAATCTACCACAAAATCTACTAAACATTTTAATCAATAAAAAGATATGCTCAGGCATGTCTATACGTCTATACATATACATCGTTCTCAGATTTATGTACATATAGCTTTTTCCAGCGACTTCGTTCGGTAATTGTGGACAAGAAGTCGAAATCAATGGGAGATAAAAAGTATCTTACGTCCTTTCAAGGAGTTCAAGTTCTTAGCTCTCTTCTCTACCAAATTTCGTCACAAACGGTTCCGTAGTTAAACCGTGAAAGCATAACAGATCGACAGAGTTACTTTCACATTAATGATATTAGTAAGGATTATAACAAAACGAATTAAAGAGTATCCTTGAAGTTTATTGCACGTTCTTCAGCATGTAGATATAAGCTTTTGAAGGTGCTTAAACAAGACAGCTTCATCTTTTTTGTGACTGACCTGTTTATTTCTTTTTTAGTTTGATGAGAATTCATCAAATAACATCTCCCACTCTGATTGGACCGCGAGAGAGAGTCAGACTTACTGACTAAAACCAGGCCGATTTTAGTCATTCTTTTTTGTGCAGTTGGAACTAATCGCGGGTAAATCAAGGTCGCGGTAGTTCTTTCATACAAACGGAGGCAATTGACCGACCTTGACCATTTAGATGTCTGGTAAATGGTTTATTTGAAATATATTTATGCTCTGAGTTTGAGTAGCTATCCTTCAAAGTGAAACACAAACGTTGTCAGCCGACACAAGTCACATCTAACTTGACTACAAAGACCAAGGTCCACAGTGCAACCACAAAACAGATTGACACAGAAGACAATCTCCTGTATGCACTTCAATTTTTTTTGTTTTCGAGGGCAAATCTTCAAAAGGCGCCCGGGACTTTGGGGGTAAGTTCGGGGTGTACGGGATTTTTACCACACTAAAACTACCCTGGTGATCACTATCAGCATACAGAGGGCCACCATTACCTCTTAAAAGACCGTTCCGGATCTCCCTCTGTGGTGCAACGCCTGTTAAGGTACATCCCTGAGGAGACTTGTCTTGAGTCTTGAGGCTCAGGGGCCTCACTGTGCATGGCGGCACGTAATCACAGTGCCACCTTCTTCCTTCGAATCACTCAGAGCGCCCGTGGTTCCTCACGTTTCATATCTACGCTTGGCGATCGAGCTAGGGTAGGCGTCATCCGCTCAGTCCAAGTGCGTATGGTCCGAGATATCATGACTGTGAGCGGTGTCTATGTGTGCGTTGCTAGAACTTAGTATCTAGATAGCCTTCTGTGCCTATCTCTTTTGTGGTACAACGCAGTAATATTTACCAGCTAGCATGGGCTAAGAGAATAGCTAACTGAAGGCCGCCTAGGGACAATATGGCGACTATTCATACAGCATAAAGGCTGTTGCATGGTACTACAATAGCTGTAGCCAGCGGCTTCGCTGCGTGAAAGTAGAAAGTAAGTATCCCAAGGGAACATTACTCGTACTCCTGCAAATTTAATACAAATTCAATTGACACGCAAAGATGTGAACGAATTATTTAACGTTTGAATCCCCAACCGATCCTATGAGACCGCGCTGTTATTGTTTTACTATTGTGTCTCGTTTCGCGGGTATCTGAGTAATTAAGAACAGAAACAGTAGGTTTGCATTCCTGTACATGGCCGAAATTCTGTTTATCTTTTACTAGTTTCTGCCACCGGTTACGCCTGCGTAAAAGAGATCCAAAGGGAACATACCCGCGGGATAAAATATCCTATTTCTAAACATTCAAACGAAACTTATACCTATGCAAATTGTTATTTACTTTTTGGGTAAAAAATTCTTCAAAATAGGTAGCAGATATTGAAACATTTTGCAAAAACCAACAAATTGTCTCGGTATACTCTTCAAACATAATTTCGTTTCCCGACAACATAAATACAGCGTTTCGTTTGATCACGACACAACTCCTGTCTCCCGGCTCCTGAGAATTGAGTTTGCTGTGAGACAGTAACGTGCTTACCGATGCAAAGGCTGCACAAATTCAATAATAAGGAAACTGTGAAGATGCGGAATTATTTAAGAACAACAGTATGCATTCGAAGGACATTCTGTTTATCTTGTACTAGCTTCTGCCAATGGCATCGTCTGCGTGAAAGTAAAAATCCCTAGGGAACAAAATCCTAGAATAAAATGTATGCACAGACAACTCAAGTTTTATTTGTACGTGTAGATAAGTTATACTTTTTTTGAATGATTTATATCATATTTGTTAATTACGAAAGAAAGAACCAATTCCTGCAAAAACCGCAAACTATCATCATCATCATCATCATCATCTGCCTAGCCTTTTTCCCAACTTTATTGGGGTCGGCTTCCAGTCAAGCCGGATTTAGCTGAATACCAGTATTTTACGAGGAGCGGCTGCCTACCAGACCTCCACAACCCATTAACTGGGGTAACACGGTACTTCATGGCAAGACTGGAGTCAGATTTACTGGCTTTCTGACTATCCGTAACGACTGCCAAAGATCTCCAAATGACAGCCGGGACCAACGGCTTAACGTGCTTTCCGAGGCACGGAGGAAACTCGTTATGTTAAGATGGTCACCCATCCACAGACCAACCTAGGCAAGCGTTGCTTAACCTTGAAGATCGATCTGTGCGGCTGTTATTATCTAGCCACGAACCCCTCAGCCACGAACCCCTCAAACGAAAAACCGCAAACTATCGCTTATGTCAAAAATCTTTTTTAAAATAAATTTTATGAACCATTCGAACAGTATTTGAAAACCAGTTTTGATTTTATTACATAACGTAGGTATTTTTATTTTTTCATGACTAAGTAACTTCCAGATTTTGTTAGGTAAAGTGATGATTTTTTATTATTTAGCTTTAGTCTATGTGTCCGTGGCATCAGAATAACAGCGCTGCGTTATTATCATTATTTTTTTGTTAGCTTTTGCTGTAATAGGAGGCTTTTTGGCTTCGCATAGGTCTTTTTAAAATTGATCTTTCTATTGTTGTAGGTATATTTATTTAAAGTTATTTATAGAGATTAGGTTTTTTTATTGTTGATAGACTTGCGCTTGACCACCATCTCATCTGATGGAAAGCGACGATGTGGTCGACGAATGGAGCGCACTTGCCTATGTACTCGTACTACACTATGCTCTACGCGCAATGTGATGTGGTGAGTGGTGTGGTAGTTTGTCTTGTGCCAGACATAAATGCAATTTTTCTTCTTCTTACAATCATCTGCCTAGCCTTTTCCCAACTATATATTGGGGTCGACTTCCAGTTAAGCCGGATTTAGCTGAATACCAGTATTTTACGAGGAGCGGCTGCCTACCAGACCTCCACAACCCATTAACTGTGGTAACACGGTACTTCATGGCAAGACTGGAGTCAGATTTACTGGCTTCTGACTATCCGTAACGACTGCCAAAGATCTCCAAATGACAGATGGGACCAACGGCTTAACGTGCTTTCCGAGGCACGGAGGAAACTCGTTATGTTAAGATGGTCACCCATCCACAGACCAACCTAGGCAAGCGTTGCTTAACCTTGAAGATCTACCTGTGCGGCTGTTATTATCTAGCCACGAGCTCCTCTTTTCTTCTTCTTACAATATTCTTCCTAAAAGGGGTTGATATGATAAATTCAATTCATCAGGAAATGCGGGAAACGTTAGTTTTTCTTACAAAATACCGTCTTTTATTTCATTTCTAAAGTATTCTCCTAATGTATTTTCGCGAGCCCGTCTCGAGACGAATTTGTGTCAAATTGGATGGTTTTTGTTTGTCTTATAAGTTAAGTTAACCTACTTATTTTATGTTTCCAATTTTATGTATGTTTGTTGAAGGTAATATTAGTATTGTTTTCGTAAAATTGTATGTGTTTTGATAGCTGTTTTTATTGAACAAAACAACTATTTGCTTGTGGCACTTGTATTGGTCGTTGTTTATTTGCAATAAAATGACAAATCATTATAATTAGAGATATTAATGGTCAAGTGATCATAAATGCTAAAAGTTATTTCTATGTTTGATATTATCATCAGTGCCTCACTATGTACGTACATAAAAATAAATATCCTTTTAGACCTTAATTTCTAACTTTTTCAATACACAAAGCTTATTTTCCATCTGTTGCTGAAAAGAAAATCAAGCAATACCTATTTTCACTACTTTCAGCCTGTAAAAGGCAGCTTTTGTCTTCGTGAGGATAATATACGAGCGTTACGGTTTTTCTCTCTCGATGAGAGTCCGATGTTTTTGGCTGTAAATCACGTCTGGACGGCAGACGAAACAGCTGGTAGAGAACAGAACCCGCGCAAAACGAGTAGGTAGCTACTATATTTGGTACCGATAATACTCGTTAAATGACATAACTATGCATTTTTTTGGAGTGTGAATTCATCTAATAACTCCTTTCTAGAACGAAAGAGCGTGTCTGCCTTTATTGACTAAAACCAACCTGTTTCCTTTAGTTATCATTTATGATTTGTGACTGTACCTATGTACCTACTGTTTTAAAAATTCCCGTGGGCCTAGCAGGTATCGGCCTTACTGGGCTCCTACGGTTCTGCTGACATCTCTTTGAAAGTCATTTGGAATACCACACGCCATTAACGACTTGGCTTCGGTCCGGATAGTTAAGCTCGCGCCTACGGTGCCCGATTGTCATCCTGGGAGTTCTCGACGCCCAAGGCGTCTCCTGTCTGGATGTCCGTTCCTCACGCGTACGGCGCATTAGGTACTACTTCGCACAAGAAGTATTTGTAGGTAAAAATATAAAAACAAACATCCATTCACCCACAATTTCTAACAAACACCTAGTTAATTACACACCTTTTATCAAGTTACATCATCTGCGATGCAACGATGCAATTAATATAATCTGTCAAGCGAGTAAAAGCAAAAGGTAATCAACGGAACATCTCCTGACAGACTCCTACACACCTGCTTATATCATAAGAATATAAAGAGTGATGATATGATATTGTTTCATAATAATCTCCCACACATATACAAACAAATGATTTAATTGCAGAAGTGGGTTCAGGTACTACCATATTTTTATTAATTTGGACCATTGTATATAAATCACTTTTAAACTAGCTGTGGGATGCAATACTTCTTGTTCGTCTCGAGTAGTGATGTTCAATTCTGCTATAAACTATAAACATGCTATAGACTATTGACTATATTTTTATAGCACGCTATAACAAAACGCGGCAGTCAACTGAACGCGGAGATGTTATAATGTTATTAATTAGCAACGCGCTAAACGGGCGCAATAAATGATAACTTGTAACGTGTGTAACATTAAGTATTTTTTTGGCGCTATTTAACACATTATATGCCGAAACGTGTTTATGCTTTAGATGAGTTTAAGGTTTGTTTTCGACGATTTTTACGATAGTTCTCGGCGATAATTACCTATTACAGACAGCTGTTTTGCTGCCTTCACAGTACATTTCAAAAAAGTTCCAAATAGGCAAATCGCCACCGCGAGGTATTCTTATACTTACCTATATTTGTTTGTTAATTGATAACAACACAAGTCTTATTTTACACAGTAGGTAGGTACCTTAACCTACGAATTTCTCACAGTACCTACACAGACATTTCTTATACACTAACACAATGTTTACAGAATTACAGTTCACAATCACAACGTTATAACTTATAACATTCAAAAACAATCGAAAAAGTACCTATTTAAAGTTAACTCCGCAAGAGCACGTGCGCATTCGTAATAATGTTTACAAACAACAGAAGTAGAAGAAGCATCGCATATTTGCAACGGGGACTCCGAGCAACTCCGAGTTTAACCGATGCGCAAACGAACGACAGCCGCTGTCGTACGAAAACGCCGCGTGCTATCCGACAGCGCGCGGCGGTTGAGTAGACGCTTTCGTGCTATGTTGCTATCCCGTTTTGGCCGCGCTGTTGGCGCTTTGTAGAGCAAGACGTTATAAATTATAGCATATAGCATATAGCACGGAGGCAGATCGGAAATAGCAAATGCTAAATGCTAAAATAAAATAGCATGCTACATTTTGGCGCTATACGCTATATTAACCACCACTAGCAGGCCTCCGTCACTCCATGTACTTGCGCGCTATAAGTGCCTACCGCTCAGCCGAGCGCTCTCGGTCCGCTAGCGGATCAAATTCAGTGCGGTTTTCGCAAGCGAAGCGCGCGCACGCCGTTCAATTTTAATAATGCTGTTCGTTCGCACGCGTATTACGATGCCGTGTGGTGCCTTGTTTGCTGTAGATGGGTGCAAATCAAGTAAAAGAAGGGATAAACACCTAACATTTTTCCATTTACCTGTCAATGACGAAAGAACGACGAAATTTGTAATAGAAATATTTTATAAACGATACAATTTTAAACTGTAACTATAAGTCAGAACATTCACAGTTCTCAATAACATAAACACAAAAAGTCATGGTAATTTAATTATATCGAAGAGGCAGCCCTGCGATTGCTGCGGGATCGCGCGGTGCGAAGCAATCACGACTGTACGCTTGTGCGTTTAGGCACATTTTAGCATGCAATGGTTGCTGGCGCGACGATGTAGGCTATTATAGCAGTAGGTATTGTAATTTTTCTACTGAGTGAAGTATCTGTTACGTAGTAACTATTTAGTAATCTGTGCCACTAGTCTCGAGTCGATATTTGTCTTTTCCTCAAAGTTTTTTAGGTCCAGTAGGTTGCTACGTTTATAGCGGCGTCAATGGCATTGTTTAGGTCCTCCAAAAATCAGGTGTAGTGACACTTTGGGCACTCTAATAAGGCATCGTCTGATCAGGAGCACCGCACTCGCATTAGGTGTCTGAGGGGTCTAAAATCCCTCATTTTGCCTACTTTGGTGTATGAAAGGAGCCTCCTCGAGTGGCGTTAATCTCAAATCGTTTCACCGAAACGGACCCTGGGTATCTAGCACTCAGTAACGCAAAGTCTATCTGACTAATCCAAACGGCAATATCTTGAAAAAATTATAAATAAAAAAGTAAATTATTTTGCTTGTAGGGGAGAGGTGGCATGAAAGGGACGCGTATTGAAAGGGACAAGACGAATATCTTGTAAAATAAGAAACTTCTCGAAACGAGAATATTTTTGTTCTGTGGCAACCCCGAAGCCCAACCATTCGTACCTAACGTCCCGCTTCTATCACTTCAAACATGGCGACGGCGAGCAAGTGTTCGTAATCGTACACAAAAGTAAATTTTTCGTTATTCTGTCGAAATGTTTTGTAAAGTGTTATAATTAGATAAGTATTGTTTTACCAGTGTTTTCGATCGACTTAGTTATCGACAAATACGAGAACAAAAGGTCAGAAAACTTTTATTAATTGGTAGTAGGTTTTAAAGTCATTTTTATTATTTATGTGTCATATTTATGAAAGGGACACGAAAAATGGTTATGAATGGGACGTCCCTTTCATAACTTTCCCATTCATAAACAGTACTTTAATTAGCTAATTAGTACACAATCTCTGTAACACCTAGAATCTGGCTAAGGAATGACTAGTTTTAAGCTTTTCTTATCATCATGTTTTGCAATAAAAAGTATTCTATTTATTTGTCTATCTATTTTGTTGATTTTATAGTAATATTTTTGTTATGATTATTTTTGCAGTATAAATATACCCAGAACACTTATAGAAGAAGTTGTGAATGAAACTGTATATAGGCATTATTATTGTCTTAGTCTCTCTTATATATATCTTAGTTGATGATTAAATGTAACCAAGAAACCAAACAAGTTAAGACAATTGAGTAAAACTCATATAAAAAATATAAACACTTAAGTTGTTAAAAAAAAACAATTATAAAACGGTTAATTACTGTTTAATTTCAGTTTTAGTGTTTTCTCTAAATATTTTTAGTTGCTATTAGTTGGTTATTTTATTTTGCTAGTTGCATTACTAGTGATAATTTTACGATTAGCACCTAAGTAGATTTATGTTAGGAAAGCCAGATAACCAAACTTTAAGATTTTTGTTTGTTTGTAACTTAAAAACTAGATTTTTAAACATTACCAAACTAGTATTAATATATTGTAAAATGATTTTATATGGATATTATGTACTGTCCCTTTCATAAATGAATTCGTCCCTTTCAATACAGCTCATTTATGAAAGGGACAAAATCCACATTTTTTTAAATCGCTAATATGAGTACCTAAGAATAAGGATATATTCATTATTTACTTTTATTTCATTAGAAGATGAATGTAGGTTTCTCATTCAGATTCAACCTATTTAAAATATTATATAGAGCGTTCACTAGAGCCACTAGAACAAAAATGTCCCTTTCATGCCACCTCTCCCCTATCAGGTCATAGAAGTTGCTCTCACATAAATATTAATAGGTAAGTTCTCCCTCAAAAATAAAAAAAAGCTCATGCTAGATACCTAGGTACATACTCGTATAATATGCATTTTATCGTCAGTACCTCTGATAGAGAAAACTTAACACAACAAAGAGTATTTTATCTAACTATTAAGTGCAAATAATTTCCTGTTGTATTTTCCAATACTTGGAAATTAAAGCTCGAACAAGGCTAAAAATAGCTCAACCCATAGCTGATGGTGTGGGCGGGAAAGGTCATCCAATTTATTATATATTACAACATCAGATAATGCAGCTGCGGCCATGTTTTAACTAATTATAGATATTCATCACATGGATTGACATTGTAGGGTAAGTGATGATGATCAAATTAGATGTACTTGAACGTTGCGGAATTTTACTTATATATTGTATGGGTTTAAAAACATGTAAACCAGCATCACACAAAATACCCAGACCACAGATTACTAAATTGCCCAGACCCAGAACAATTGTATAATATGCGGGCCACATAAATATTTGTTCCGTTGACTGTCTGATAATCGCCTCGAATCGAGTCGTCGTCCGGCGCGTAGTGTTCCACGCGCGCTTCAAAGAGGTGTTGGCAAAACCGTAGGCCCACCCAGTAGGGTCGAAGCCTACTGGGTCCATGGATTCGCTTCTGAAAAGAAAACCCGAGGTCCTGGAACGCAAGGCAAAGAAAGAACATAGGAGTGGGTTTTAGTCAGTCAAAGTCTGACAAACCCTTCCGCTCCGCTTAAGAGCAGAAGAAGTCATTGGATAATTTCTCACCTAAAAAAAGACATCGGTTACGGCTTCATTAGGAGTTCAACAAAATAGCTATATATATTTAAGACCAATCTCAGGTATCTAAAACGATAAAGTTTCAACCCGTTCTCACGTCGTTAAAACCATTTGTTAGAAAAGTTTCCGACGAGTTATCCTCATAATAAAGAAGACAAACGTTGTACGTTACGTTACGTCTGTACGAAATACGTTCCCACGCGTTAAACTCACCATTACGAAGTCTGCTGATGATGGCGGGATGACCTAAATGCCTACCACATGGGCTGGTTCAAGGTGGCTCGAGAAAAGAATACCTGGAAGCAGTTGGGAATTCCTTTGCCCAGCAGCGGGAAAGTATAGGCTGAATAAAAAAAAAATATTCACCAATATATAAGTTGATGTGTTTATGACTTTATGTGTAGTTGATGTGGCTCAAAAGGCTGCCCAACTGCAGAAATGGGATTGGACAGGACATGTCTGTCACCTGCCCAAAATACTGTGTGCCAAAATAGCACAAAGTTGGTACCCTGAAACAATCCGACAGACTCGCGGTAGACTATGAAGAGAGAGATGATGCGACGAATTAGACAGGTTCCACCAGAACTGGCAAGAGGAAACGCGGACCCGCGAAAGATGGAATGAGTTGAAGGAAATCTTTGCCCAGGAGTGGGACAGAACAGGATAACAATAAAAAAGAAGAAGCTAGAAGGACACTTATATGTACATGGACTTTAAAAACTTTCTCTACAGTTTACAATGACACTGAACTCCTAAAATATTGATCAATTGATTCTCCAAACCCGTCATTTACTCGTAGACATGGCAATTTTTGGGTAAACATACAGCTATTAATCAACAAACTTAGAGGCACGCCTATACGTCAGAACCGTAAAGTTTTGATTTATAGTCGTTTGCTACAGACGTCTATGGTAGTATGTTCAGCTTTTATTAGGTTGTAGTAAGGGATCACTCTTCTTGTTTAGATTCTGCGTCCCTCACTGCCAGATACATCTGCGTATGAGTTATGAAGATGTAGGTATTTTAAAGCTGTTTGAATCTGAGCGAGGGCTCGCTGTCTTCTAAGGAACGGACCTGAGTTGGCGGCTCGTCGTTTTCCACACGTATAGAGATACCAGCATGATTAATGGGGCATGTAAAAAGGCTACTGAGGACGGTCGTAGGTCAGGTTCGCGCTTGATCACTATCCCACCACATCCAAGGACGCTGTGGTCGATGATGGAACACGGTGGCCCAGAAGTAACCTATTCACTCTTGACTTAAAGACCCCTAGACTGCAGCTATCCAGAAACAGATTACGGTAGGGAATTCCACTCTTAAGCTATACGTACAATTTACCCAATTTTATATAAAAGCATAGGCGTACACGTACATACGAGTAGGATGATACATGATACATGCATGTCATAGGTATTCCCCTTGTATCTAAGAACCAAGACCTCTCACATCGAAATAAACCTTAAACACAGCAACTATGAAACAAAGACACCATCTCCACTATCACCCAATCTCCAACTAACCGGGTTACATAACTATCACCAGGATAAAGTTCGACGAGATTTATTAGCGAATTTGTCGTCCCGCGTTAGTCACAGCTGGGTATTTGTAATCTATGTCAATGGTTCAGTCCTCATTGCGTATTCTGTGTTGCTACTTGTTCACAGGCGGGCGACAAAGTGTTGTGTGAATAGCGCCACTGATTCGGTTTAGCGGTCATATAGCGTGACTGTTAACGTCGTCCTTGTAATGTTCCCACTGTTGGGACTCAGGCCTCCTCGCTAAGAGAGAGATGGGCCGTTCCACCACGCAGGACCAGTACGGGTTGATGGATGTCACATGTCTTCAAATTGTTGGTTCTAGGACATGCCGGTTTCCTCACAATGTTTTCCTTCACCTTTTGCACAAAAGAAGGTTTCCGACATGGTCTAAAGAATTACCAGAGGCAGGTCACATTGTTAATAGAACAGATGGTTGATGGGAACGGAAAGGTTCTGGAGTGACAACCATTGTGCAGGAAGCCGGAAGGTGCAGCGTTGGAAGACCTCCTACAAGGTGGCCGATGGGTGCAAGACGCACTCATTGGATTCCCGCGACATTCTATAGTACCTATTTCATAAATTTTAATTGACTCCTCTTAATTTTACCTCCACAATAATGTTACTGGCAATAAATCCATCATCAAAACTAGCTTAAACCCTTTCCACTATCTCCAATACCTAACTAGTCTGCTGACTCACTTCCAAGAAACATCTGACCATTAAAAGCGCCACTCCGGATAAAGCGCAGATAGACAGCAAACGAGTCTAGATCGAGTAGAAAGTTAGACAAAACAATGGGCTATTTAGACAAACTTACTTTCTCCCAGCTGAAACAATGAGTTTAGTGTAAATCTAAGCAGGTATACCTAGCCTAAGTGGTGTTACGTATACCCTGGTTAGATAAATTTAATCGTGTCCATCCCAACACTTTCACAGGTTTATAGTACATGGCGGTTAAGAGGAAACTTTTGTTTTGTTGATTTAAGGAAGTTTGTTTGATTTACCTTTGTGGCCGGTTTGTAGATGGGTGAGAATCTTAAAATAGAGCCTTGGAACGTAAGTTAAGACTTTGGTGCCGGCTGTCGTTTGTAGATACAAACAGCCGGGGCCTGTGAAGACCACCTTTGACTGTCTTTACGGATAGTCAGAAGGCAGGAAATCTGACAACAATCTTGCCAAAGCCTACTCCAACATAGCTGGGTAAAGGCTACGTGGGTTGGTTGATAGGATTTTTTGATACTTACCTTTGACAGAATAATAGGGTTTCCAAACCTGTCTGTGGTGCGGGCTCGCGGACGGCGAGCACTGGATAGCTCGCCGTCCGGCAGTCTGGTAATAACCTGGACCGAGCCTAGTCGTCAACGGTGCGTTCTGTTCCACGCGCGCCTCAAGGAGATGTCAGCAAACTGTAGGGCCCCGGTAGGGCCGAAGCTTCTGGGAACACTGGAATTCCGAAAGGTAAGCCCGTGTCCCCCAGATCAAAGGCAACGAAGGAACGGGGTGAGGTTTAGTCAGTAAGAGTCTGACACGCCCTCCCGCTCCGCCCAAGAGCGGGAGAAGTCATTCTGATGATTCCCCTTCCCAAAAAAAAATATTCTGTCTGTGGTAGTTTTGATATGGAATTGATCACACGTATTATATCCAACAGAGTATCCAACTGTCTGCCAAAGATTTAGGTACATAACAAATCATTGAATTTGACCGCACTTTCCTAAAGTCACGCGATAAAATGTTCACACAGTAGAGTGAAGCTCGTACACAAAGCCGTTTTCATGACAAAAGCAAAGATTAGATATCGCATTGTTAGTGTCAGATTTATCAAAAAGGGATAAAACTGCGACAATTTTCTGATGCGGTAGGTAGGGTGAATCTAACGATTTAAAAGTTTGCGGTCACCTAAATGATTATTGGTTGACAATTTGAGATATAAAATACTTGTATGTTTGCGTAACCGAAATTATCCGAAATTGGAGCATAATCCGAAATCTTCTTCTTCCTCCTGACCTTATCCCATATTACTTGGGGTCGGCGCAACACGTTTTCTTCTTCCATTCTGTCCTATCGTCCGTCACACTATAACTAACTATCTTTTCTTTCATATCAGTCCTTACACAATCCATCCATCTTTTCTTTGGCCTCCCTCTCGCTCTCCATCCATCCACATGTAAATTTAGAACTCTTTTAGTAACATTTCATCCCTCCTCTTCACATGACAATACCAAGACAAACGATTTCCTTACAACATTTCTGTCACTGGCGCCACTTTTAAACTTCCTCTAATGTACACATTTCTCACTTTATCCATTCTCGTCACACCACACATTCATCTCAACATCCTTATCTCCGTGATCTATATAAATATAAAAATGAAACCCGTTTTTCGTTGTCACGACATCACATGAAAACGGCTTGACCGATTTGGCTGATTTTTTTTAAAATGTTCCTTGAAGTTCAGTGATGGTTCTTACGGAGAGAAAAATTAAAAAAAAAAAAGTTAGGTAAAGTAGGGTAGGTAGGGTAGTGTAGGGTAGTGTAGGGTAGTGTAGGGTAGTGTAGGGTAGTGTAGAGTAGTGTAGGGTAGTGTAGGGTAGTGTAGGGTAGTGTAGGGTAGTGTAGGGTAGTGTAGGGTAGTGTAGGGTAGTGTAGGGTAGTGTAGGGTAGTGTAGGGTAGTGTAGGGTAGTGTAGGGTAGTGTAGGGTAGTGTAGGATAGTGTAGGGTAGTGTAGGGTAGTGTAGGGTAGTGTAGGGTAGTGTAGGGTAGTGTAGGGTAGTGTAGGGTAGTGTAGGGTAGTGTAGGGTAGTGTAGGGTAGTGTAGGGTAGTGTAGGGTAGTGTAGGGTAGTGTAGGGTAGTGTAGGGTAGTGTAGGGTAGTGTAGGGTAGTGTAGGTAGGGAAGGTAGGGTATGGGTAGCGTAGGATATGTAGGGTAGTCATTTGACGAGAGCGAAGCCGCGGGTAAAAGCTAGTTTAATATAAATCCGTAACCGCATCCGAATCCGACTAAATACTTATCTTATATCCGTATCCGGCTCCGAAGTGTCATATAACAGCTAAGTTTCAAATAAATAGATTGTTCTTATTGCTACTTAAAATAAACGGACGCATGTCCTATATTAGGTGTCAAAAGCCCCAAGTTAGTTAGTTAGTTAGCCTGTTGTGTCCCACTGCTGGGCGAAGGCCTCCCTCTCCCTTTTCCACACACGCCTATCTTTAGCCACTGCAGGCCAGTCCCTCCGGTAGTTATCCAACTCATCTCTCCACCTTCGCCTCGGTCTCAAAAGCCCCAAATTAAAATTATATGAACATTACACGTATTCATTTTTACATTTAACCTAATCAAAATTAGGATCCAACTTATATATGTGAGTTTTTGCTCTACAATGGTTCTCCTATTGTGTCAGGCTTATGAATGAATAAATCATCATCATCATCTGCCTAGCCTTTTCCCAACTATATCGGGGTCGGCTTCCAGTCAAGCCGGATTTGGCTGAATACCAGTATTTTACGAGGAGCGGCTACCTACCAGACCTCCACAACTCATTAACTGGGGTAATACGGTATTTCATGGCAAGACTGAAATAAATATTACATATATTATAAATCAATAAGTAAATAAAGGGTTCTCTCTATACTTGAATCCCTTTATCAAGCCAGCCAACAATTTCGGGTTTCACATAAAACCCACATAACAGTAATAAATTCTATTCAACTAAGATTTAAATCGAAATAGTTTCAGAGAATCTTAAATCGTCTTAGTTTTGGGCCTCGGGTCCGAATTTCATGAAATATATTGCCTATAATGTGTTTAATATTGTACACTGACCACGATATTATGTTTAAAGGAATTTCGCTGGTCTTTGTAATATGCTAAGTTTATATTGTGTTACCCAAATATTCTGTTGGCAAGATTAAATGATTCGTAGGTTTTAATGGGAGACTTGACCTTCTCAATTCTAGACTTAGTTTAGCTTTTAATGACTGAAGTAAATGTAGGATACTAGGACATCTCTGGATGATCGACTAAAAAATTCAAACTTTTAGTAGAAAACCCTTATACGAGTATACTACCTACTATTGAACCATTTGACCTAAACAGCTATCCATTCTGCGAACAATAAATGTAATTACTAGAACCCTAAACAGGTTCGATTTCTACACGAAAAAAATATTTTCTTAATCTACAGGCTGAGTGTCTTATACGAGTAAAATTATATGAGTTTATATGCTTTGAGCATAATCTTCGATACTGAAGTAATTCTTAGTGCAAAGCAATCATCATCATCATCATCATTTCAGTCGAAAGACGTATACTGTTGGACATAGGCCTCCCCCAAGCGTCGTCACAGCGACCGGTTCTGTGCGTCTCGCATTCCCGCAACCCTCGCCAGGTCGTCGGTCCACCTTTGTAGGAAGCGTTCCAACGCTACGTCTTCCGGTACGTGGCCGCCACTCCAAAATCCTCCGTACCCATCGACTGTTGTGTAAGGCAATGTTATAATTTAAATAAAAGAAAGAAACCTTTCTTGCTAGAGTTATGATCAAATTAAGATTACACATAACAGACAAAAATCCGACATGAATATAAAATCTAAGTACTAGATAAAGATTAAATACCTAGCCAGAACACAAACCGGCTACATATTGGAGCACATTAGCTCGAGTCCAAACTTACGATAGTTTAATATATTTATAACTTCCATAACCTAACGTTTCGTAAACGATATCAATCGGATACAGAATGTTATACGTGGAACTGTATCGTAATATTACTAGACTTATAAAATCTACCAAAAAAGGTTAGACCTTTCCCCAACAATGTTTTTTTTTTAGTTAGGGCGGTTGTGGTAGTGGTTTTTATCTGTTTTTATCTAATGATTTCTCCTACTCCTCCGGGTGGAGTAGAAGGGCATATTAGACTTTTACTGACTAAACCCACTTTCTGCTCCCCATAGCGTTCTAGGACCACGGTTCACTTACTTCTAGTGTTCTAAGACCACGGTAGGTTTTTCAAAAATTCCTGTGGCCCTAGCGGGCATAGGCCCACTGACCCCCTGCGGTCACTCGGTCTTTACCGTAAGGACGGTGAGCTACCCAATACTCGTCGTCAACAAGCCCTTAAAGATCGAACCGTGCGACTATAATAATTACAGCATCGATAATGGTAATATAGGTAAGCTCTAAAGCTCCTAGTAATAAAACGCTTATATTAGTCGGCTCCCTTTCAAGTTTCACTCACAGCCTCCTTAAGAGGCTTATTTTATTAGGAAACCATTTTAGGTCCTCGTCAAAAGTTGACGAAATTATGAGTTGAAAATCTGCTCTCGAGTGCCATATTGAAAATCATAATGATTTATTAATAAGGTCCCTAGCAAACATTGTCGCTCGAAGTATTTGTAATGAACCAACTTATATGTAGAATACATACTGTTATACGTTTTTGAGTTTACCATCGTGGTGAAAGGATTTTGAGGTTGCGCACCCAGCAGGTAGGCCAATTTGTATTTCGCTGCAAGGGGTTTTACAGACCCGTCGGATACTCAAAGTGAATGTGGTGCTCCGGTCCAAAACATGAGCCACATATTGGAATGTTCCAATTGCCCCTACAGCTGCACTTTGGAGGATCTAATCAGCGCCACTGATGCAGCTATCAACGTGGCCACTTACTGGGCCCAAAAAAGTTAGCGAGTTTACCGTCTAATCGAGAAGAAGAAGAAGACTGTTATATGTTTATGTATTATACATATCTTTTAACACATTAAAATATAGTAAGGCAAAAGATACCGCTTGCCAATCGTCACATAACATCTTGGAGACAATATGTAGTTGTCACATTGTCTCCGGTCGGATGGTTTCTAGGAAAAAACACATAAACCGAAGCCGCCTGGGGCTTAAGAAGCTTAGACTATACTTAGTACCGTGCGCGGCCATATAGACCTTTTAACAATTAGTGTTCGCGTTTGAAATCGCCACTAGAGGCGCTGGTGTAGCGGGAAGTCCTAAAATGGAAATTGCACAGATTCTGTTACGTAGGTTTCAGAGAGGCAACCGTCGTCGAGTTGAACGTACTGCCAATGATTAGGGAAGTAACTACAAAATATTTTTTATTTATTTATTTATTTATTTATTTAAACTTTATGTACAATGGTGGTACATAGGCGGACTTAATGCATCAAGGCATTCTCTACCAGTCAACCTTAGGGTTAAAAAGACAACGCTGTGGTAGGTCTGCACAATAAACAAATAATATTCATTACAAAAAAACAAAAGTTATAAGTATAAAATTAGTTGTTTATAATAATAAAATACGTATATATGTTAATATTATAAACTAATAAATACTTAGCTAACTAATAAATTTTTAGTAATTTAGGCGTAAATCCTATGGCCGAAAACTTTTTAGTAGCACGTCATTTTGAATATGGTCAAAATCTTTCGAAGTATGCTGCATCTAATTGTTTTTTATTGTCCATCTCAGTGACAGTATCATCATCATCTGCCTAGCCTTTTCCCAACTATATTGGGGTCGGCTTCCAGTCAAGCCGGATTTAGCAGAATACCAGTATTTTACGAGGAGCGGCTGCCTACCAGACCTACCAGGGTAACACGGTACTTCATAGCAAGACTGGAGTAAGATTAACAGGCTTCTGACTATCCGTAACGACTGCCAAAGATCTACAATGAATCCGGCTTGACTGGAAGCCAATTGTTGATGGTGAGGCGCAATAGTTTATTAAGAGCCTAGAAGACACCCAAATAATAGACGGACGGGAAAACCGCAGCAAGCCCATTGTTCCAATCAAGAAACGACGAGGCGAAACGCTCAGTACGGACCATAAAGGTTTCAATAAAGTAAAGATGGATATTCGCCTCATATTTCGGTAATTAAACAGTGTTAATTATTTTAATCAATTCCTCTCACAAACAGCCTCTGTAACCAACACACGTAATCAAGGTGTCAACACGTAAAATGTATAACAATCAATTAAATTAAGCTCACAATTACAATTAAGTGGACAAAAAACTGGATTAAACTGGGCTATGAACTAGTTTAGACTGGTTTCCAGTCTGAAAATGAATGATTACATCTCCATTTTAGCCGTCCTGTTTCGAGTTTTTAACGGTATCCTGGCCTGAGGGCGTTTATTTTAAATTGTAATTATACTTTAAATATGTGCATTAATTATTGTAGGTTTTATACTTACATGACCATAAGTAGAAGTTGCTAGCTTGAAAAAGTATGCAAATTTCTGATATGTTATGTAAAAAAAGTGTAAACATCGTTTAATCTACATGTAATTGTTAATGCGGAAGTAATTCAGTCACTCTGTTCGTTTTTTGTGTTTCTATTTCTAAATCGCTGAACAAATATGGATGAATTTTGTTACTGAGATGGATTAGACCTTGGAGTAATACATAGGGCGAAAACGCACTGCTTGTTTTATAGCTAAATTACGTCAACGATGGAGCACGCGTTTAAAAGTAACCTATTTACTCTTGACTTAATATGTCCCAAAAAAATTTTTTTCACAATTTCCCCGTGGTCGTTATGATTATGGCTGTATTGTGGGTTTTAGTTTTGCAATATTTCATTTCCTTCCATATTTCTTTAATTCTGCTTTCAGCCTTGTTTTTTCTTTGGATTTTTACTTTTGAGACATTGTACGTTCAAATTTCCTACCGGGAAATCCTGAGAGCTACAACCTGGAGAAAGTTCAACCATCCCCAATGTTGTAGCTAAAGCATTTCACTTCACAAGCAATATTCTTATGATCCATTTTATGTAGGCAGCAATAAACAACATCATTACATAGTAAGGGATTTATTGTAGCAAATTAAATGATGAAGTGGTTCCTTAGGGAAGAGCCCCGAGTTATTTATTCATTTTGATAGATTGCGGTACGCCATACATATTTAATTTGTGATCATAAGCAAACGAGAATATAGTGTAGTACCTTCACCGCCAGGGTAGCCCGCGAAATTGAAATTTTCTTCAGGATTTTTTCATTTTTTACGTAAGTGGTAAGTTGTATTATGATTAAAATATGATTTGCAACGATAGCACGTAACATCATTAAAATCATCAACACTGTCCTTTCAGTTTAGATAATTTGAATGACTTATAAATGAAAAAGTAATTAAGTAGCGTTAGACAAAAATTTTAATTTCGCGAGCTAGTGCTTGCAAAAGATTTAAAAAAGTAAAATCTAAACCTAAGAACCTGTGGGTCTTTTTGTGTAAAACTAAATAGAAATGTATATTAGGTATTAACAGTTCCGTAGCAGTTGAGCATCCTTAAAATATCTTACTTAGCTAATAAAATGTACCTACCCAGTACGTACGATCGTACGAGAACTAATACATTAACTTTAGTCGACGTCAAAGCGAGGCGAGGTGAGAGAGACAGATTTTCAACTGGATCTAACAACACATTCACACACTTCAGGATACATATATTAACGACCTGGTAAATCCAAGTTATCTAGTTACAAATCAAAAAACTAAAATTAAAAAGCCGAAATGTATATTACTCGTATATCCCATATTTCACACATAAAATAGACATACTATTGCATGTGTGAAATGTATGGGATTATTGTAAACTCGTCACATTTTCGATTCGTCACACTTTGCGTCGGCAAATGAAAATGAAACGAAAATGTGACGAGTTTACACTAACCCGAAATATGTGCGTGTATATGTTTGTAACTCTTTTACGCTCAAACAAACAGTTGAACAAATATGGATGTAATGTGACACATATGAGTAGGTAGACCATGTCCTTGAAAATACCATAGAATGTTTTTATTCAATTGAGCAGACAGCCCCCTTGAGATAACTTCCAACTTTCACACGACCGAAGACGCTAGTAAACCATAATTACCAAGTATCAATTGCCCAAAATGGCGCCTAAATTACCTTAACTTCACATAACCAACATAAAAACTCAACAAGCAATCATATGCAATCAAATACGAATAAATCATTAATAAATAGGTACTATAATCAATCAGACTCGTGACTAAGACTTATATAATAAACACATAACTGTAGAGGACTAAATTAGACTTACATAATATCCTTACTAACATACCTATTACTAGCTGTCCCCTGCGGTTTCACCCGCAGTTTTCGTTACTGCTCCGCTCCCGTGGGTCGTAGCGTGATGATATATAGCCTATAGCATTCCTCGATAAATGGGCTATCTAACACTAAAAGAATTTTCCAAATCGGACCAGTAGTTCCAGAGATTACCCCCTACATACAAACTTACAAACTTACAAATTTTACCTCTTTATAATATTAGTATAGATAAAGTTCCACACCGAGTCTGTTTGTTTGAACGTGATTAACTCAAAAACTACTGAACGGATTTACACGTCGTTTTCAACAATAGATAGAGGATTCATAAGGAAGATTTAGACGCATAAGATATGCAAATAAAAATGACTCCGCGAAAGAGGAGTTGATTTCTGAGAAAGCGACTTTTGGAGAGTCAGTCCACATATCGGCATCAATGTCAAGTCTAGTTACAACACGCAGCAATGCACTCAGTACCGTAAAAGCTCCTTAAGCTATTTCGATTTCTGTAACAAAATTGAAATAGCTTTAAGAGCTTTCTTCACGACCCTGCCAAGACAGAACTAGTATGACAGCCAACGTGTGGACACCTCTATAAGCGAAGCGGCTGGAATGCCTGTGGGCCACGCCTGATTTGAACGTAGAACGACGACGTCGCGTGGCGTGGATCTAATGTAGCTCTACAAGTGTAGTTGCCATATAAAATGTATGGAGACCGACGCGCCCAGATCGGCGTACGTGGCCCATGTGTGTGCAATGTAGTTCTACCTTAAATTTACTGGTCAACATCGGTACGAGGGTTTTGTTAAGAGCGCACCGAGTTTCTAGCGCTAATCGACTTTAGGTTTTCTTTGCGCTCTGTGTATGTGTGCGTGAGGCACACCGGCAAGCGAGCGTGCGAGCCGCACGCGCGTCACTGCGCTGTGCCGCCGTACAATATTATTACGTGTATTACTATTTTGTAACTTTTTTCCGCTTCGCTTCTGGAATAATACTCGCGGAAGGCATAGCTTTTTTTCGTTTTGCTGACTCTTTCTTATCTATTGCGTCTAAAATATATTGTGGCTCACGAATTTCCATTTTTCTGTCTAGCCTTGAATCAATTATTTCTGGTAGAAGACAATCAAAGTAAAAACTTTTTAACTTTGTTTCCATAATGTTCTTCCAGAATTATATTATTATCTCTTTTTATTGCTTCTATTTTTTTACTGAGTAATTACCGAGAATTCAGTATGAATTTTGCTGCATAAAATATTTTCATCTCATACTTAGTAGGTACCACCGTAGGCGCATGCTTGCGGGCGACGAGCAATAAGTAGTTCGCCGTCCGGACGTCTGGTAACAATCCGGACCAAGCCCATGTCGTCGACGACGCGTATTGCTCCACGCGCGCCTCAAAGAGATGTCAGCAAACTGTAGGGGACCGACAGGGCCAAAGCCTTCTGGGGCCTGGGTTGACGAAAGAGATCCCCGGGACCACGGAATTAGGGCAAAGAAGGAACAGGAGTGGGTTTTAGTCAGTAAAAGTCTGACACGCCCTCCCGCTCCGCCCAGAGCGGGAGAACTCATTTTGATGATTCCCCAACTAAAAAAAAATATTTCGTAGGTGGGCAAAGGAGGAACAGGAGTGGGTTTTAGTCAGTAAAAGTCTGACACACCCTCCCGCTCCGCCCAGAGCGGGAGAACTCATTTTGATGATTCCCCAACTAAAAAAAAATATTTCGTAGGTGGGCAAAGGAGGAACAGGAGTGGGTTTTAGTCAGTAAAAGTCTGACACGCCCTCCCGCTCCGCCCAGAGCGGGAGAACTCATTTTGATGATTCCCCAACTAAAAAAAAATATTTCGTAGGTGGGCAAAGGAGGAACAGGAGTGGGTTTTAGTCAGTAAAAGTCTGACACGCCCTACCGCTCCGCCCAGAGCGGGAGAATTCATTTTGATGATTCCCCAACTAAAAAAAAATATTTCGTAGGTGGGCAAAGGAGGAACAGGAGTGGGTTTTAGTCAGTAAAAGTCTGACACGCCCTCCCGCTCCGCCCAGAGCGGGAGAACTCATTTTGATGATTCCCCAACTAAAAAAAAATATTTCGTAGGTGGGCAAAGAAGGAACAGGAGTGGGTTTTAGTCAGTAAAAGTCTGACACGCCCTCCCGCTCCGCCCAGAGCGGGAGAACTCATTTTGATGATTCCCCAACTAAAAAAAAATATTTCGTAGGTGGGCAAAGGAGGAACAGGAGTGGGTTTTAGTCAGTAAAAGTCTGGCACGCCCTCCCGCTCCGCCCAGAGCGGGAGAACTCATTTTGATGATTCCCCAACTAAAAAAAAATATTTCGTAGGTGGGCAAAGAAGGAACAGGAGTGGGTTTTAGTCAGTAAAAGTCTGACACGCCCTCCCGCTCCGCCCATAGCGGGAGAACTCATTTTGATGATTCCCCAACTAAAAAAAAATATTTCGTAGGTGGGCAAAGAAGGAACAGGAGTGGGTTTTAGTCAGTAAAAGTCTGACACGTCCTCCCGCTCCGCCCAGAGCGGGAGAACTTATTTTGATGATTCGCCAACTAAAAAAAAATTATTTCGTATGTGGGCAAAGAAGGAACAGGAGTGGGTTTTAGTCAGTAAAAGTCTGACTCGCCCTCCCGCTCCAACCAGAGCGGGAGAAGTCATTTTGATGATTCCCCAACTAAAAAAAAAATATTTCGAAGATATTTTTTTTTCACTCTCAAATATATTTTTTTCAGTATTCTCTTTATTTTCAAAATTCGTGGTCTGTAATATCTTGATCTAGAAAGATAAAATAATTGTTTTTTAAAATATCCCATTTGAAAAAAAAATATACCCAAGTCAGATAATTGGTAAATAAGTATGTAGGTAGGTACATATACGTATACGAATATTAATTCATTTTTTCATGCAACCGTTTAGCATTGATTTTTCGCCAACCACTTCTCTCCCTTGTTTTGTTTACTTTATTCCTCATTTTAAATAGGTACGAGTACCTACAGTGAATTTTAACACAATTTTACTCGTAACTTTTTTAAACCCGTGCGTAATCGCAAGCGACACAGGTTCCCCGTTCGACGGCCGAAGCATGACTAAAGCGGATAGGAGGGAGGCGAGGCGGCTCTAGTTATGATGGGCTGGTTGCGCGCTAGTTTAGGTATTTCCTTCGTATTGTTAAACAAATACACATTTTGAAAATATAAAGTGTATACGGTATACATAACATGTAGTTTTGTTAATATTAAAAATCTGAGAACCTTCCGTCAAGAATTCACGTCGTACTAAGCGTTTATTGTGGTTTTTAGAGGTATCTTTGTGAATTTATTCTATCGAGCAAACTTTATCAAATCGTGTTTCCATCGTATATACGGCCTAGTATATATCCTCAATAATACCAACATATTTTCTTAGATTTTAATTTAATTACTTACTACTTCAAACAAGGGTTATAAAAACGTGTTTTTGTGTATAAAAAGCTCGGTGCCTTCTTAAGGTGGGGGATCATCAAGATGACTTCTCTCGCTCTGGGCGGAGCGAGAGGGCTTGTCAGACTTCTACTGACTAAAACCCACGCCTGTTCCTTCTTTGCCCTAATTCGAGGGACCCGGGTTCTCTTTCGTCAACCCAGGTCCCAGCAGGCTTCGACCCTTTCGGGCCCCTAAGGTATCGATACGAGGTATAGTGCCAACTTGTGGAGCCAGCGGTAGACTGGAAGTCTAGTCCAACGGAAATGGCTAGGTAGATCGAATAAATAATCAGATACATAACAGTAGATCAAAATGGCGAAGTTACATAAGAATGATTAAATAAAATTAAAATGTAGGACAAAAGTGACATTGTTAAATCTGCTGAATAGGACCAGTTTGTCGACAAAATTTATGATTTTTTAAAGCGATTTAAAAGATTAAGAGCGATAGTTGTTTTTCAAAGTTTTCGAATATGGTGGTGACTGGTTGTTAGTTCCTAAGGCTTAAATTACTGTATAAGGATTTTTGATGGCTTTCAACTCTGACTTTATGTTTAACGATCCGGAAGTAGACACTCAAATGATAATGTTTCTGCATTCTGCATTACGTATAGTTGAAAGTATTATAGATATGATCTTTGAAATTGAACCCAATCACATCTACCTATCCTATGGTGAACCCGTGTCCCTCCAGATCGAAGGCATCGAAGGAACGGGGTAGGGTTTAGTCAGTAAGAGTCTGACACGCCCTCCAGCTCCGCGCAAGAGAGGGAGGGCGTGTCAGAATCGGATAATAGTGATAATTCCCTACTTGAAAAAACATCTTATTTTTTTTTTCCTGGGAAATCATCAAAAGACGCTCTACTACAAACTACAATTCGCTGTCGGAGAGAACGGAAGGCTCGAGCTTGACTGAGATGGTCATTGGTCACTTATCGGTAGACCGACCTGGGTAAATGCAACTTACTTAACATTCTTCTTCTCGATTCGACGGTAAACTCGTTAAATGTTTAGGGCCCGGTAAGTGGCCACATTAATAGCTACCAGTGGCGAGGGGTTAACATGGGTGCGAGTAAACCCGCTGCTTGTACCAAAAATTATTATAAACCTGACCTAATTAAGCGACGGAGGATCTTAACTGCGAGATTCAGAAACCGTCGCTCAACTAACAACGCCATCTAGTGACCGCATTCCCAACTTTTTTCACAAATTCACAATTTTCTCAAAAGATGACGCAGTCAACCAATATTTATGTAAACACAATTTTAAAAATAAGTATGTAAATTATATTATTAAAGTTCACTCACCAAATGCCGCTCGCTCAATGATGCAATAAATCCAAACCGGCGTTTTTGTTAATTGTCGTAACTTAATTTTAGGAACAGGATTTTTTGGTCGCGTAAAACGAATGCGATACTTTGTATCAAATCATTTTGTATATCACTCGAAAGACCAGAGAATGAGGGATTCTGTATTGAGGAACATTGTTCCAAATGCGAATCGATTACGGTATCATACTTTCTTAAATATAACAACGTTTCGATGTAGTTACCGCGGTTATCGGTAGCCGAATTTTCGTGGTGTCCGCGAAAAGCTAACTCTTGTTTACCTAGCAAAATGACTGTGTCGATGAACCGTTTCATTAAACTTCTATTCCGATCTATTTTTTCTATTATGAACTTCATACGTATTAGTAAAAAAGTTTCTATCCTACGATTTCCGAAATCTTGCAAAGATAAACAACTTCGGATATGTTTTTCGGTCTGAACATGTTTTTTGGACGAATTTGTAAGATTATTAATATCACTAAATCCCGTGTGGCTCCATAAGCTAGGTACTTACTAGAATCTGAGAATAACAAACATGGGAAACAAAACATTGTTTTTACTGCACTATCACTACGCAAAACTCACTAGTTTACATAATAATAAATCAATTTCAACCATAAAACTATAAGATTCTAAATTATAATACGAATATATCAAATAAAATGAACAGGTGAAATATGACACATCAATAAGCGCGAACCAACTCTGTTGTCATTATTGTCAAATGTCAAACTAAATAATAAAATCTAAATAAATTAAGAAGTTCAGTATCATTCCATCTCGTTCTAGCGGATGCATTTTATGGTATGTAACTCGATTAATAGCGGGTTCCCTTGAACCAATATTTAGCCGTGTTATACTCGCTTGACGCCTGCGTAACACCGCTAGATGTCGCTAGAAACTATGAATTAAAATGTATGAAATTCCGGTATTACGAATCGGCTTACCGAGACCGACCTGTTTTGCGTGAGTTGATATTGCCTCGAAAAAACTTGTAGGCGTTTATTTATTGTTGATTTTTATTTTCACAAGCAAATATTATGCAGTTAAATGATATTTGAATGATAATTTAAAATAATAGATACTACTATTTGCCATAATTTGAAAGTGAAGCCGGCCGGAATGGAGTTGTTTGGAGGCTGCGCGGCTGATAGCTACATCAGTGGCGCTCACTAGATCCTTCAAATTGTAGGTGTAGGGGCACTTGGTGTATTCCAACATGTTAACATTGAAAAGAGACTGCTAGGGCCATATTTCACTGAGACGCCGCAGCCAACACACAAGGCCAACACGTGAAAAAAATATGTGATTGACATCGTGACCTATAGTAACCTAGTGAGGTACACACCTAAGAAATGTATTCATTTGTTTGGCTGCGCATAATGGATGAACCACCATGGCATTCCAGTAAAGCACGGACCTTGTTATAACAGCCACGAATAACCAAAAATAGCCTAAACAATAAAGATTATGTACCAATTCAACGGTTTAAGTAAACATAATCCCCAAAAACCTCAAAAAAAATCTCTTTAAAAAATCTAAAGGGTAAAAACGCTTACAAAAATCAGTAAGTGTACAGTAAGCAATGTAATTAAGTTAAAATATCGCGTCGCGTGCGGGCAGTCGTTACCGTCGGCTGTAACCCGTTATGCACGATCATAGATGTCGTGTACAGCCGAGCACACAAGTCGTTACTATACATTATATTGGGCTACGTTTTGTGAGATCAGCTGTTTTAAAGACTGCGAATGAAAAAGAAGGATGAAGCTGTGCACCCTATATACATAAATATTTAAATATATCAGTTCAGTTTCTCCTTGTATTCCAAGACCACAGTAACTTTTAATAGACTCTCAAATAGATCGCATTAAGAGCTCGTGGCAGTGCCCTTTAAATATATTCTTAGTGGGTAAAACGCTTACAAAAATCAGTAATTAAGTTAAAATATCGCGTCGCGTGCGGGCAGTCGTTACCGTCGGCTGTAACCCGTTATGCACGATCATAGATGTCGTGTACAGCCGAGCACACAAGTCGTTACTATACATTATATTGGGCTACGTTTTGTGAGATCAGCTGTTTTAAAGACTGCGAATGAAAAAGAAGGATGAAGCTGTGCACCCTATATACATAAATATTTAAATATATCAGTTCAGTTTCTCCTTGTATTCCAAGACCACAGTAACTTTTAATAGACTCTCAAATAGATCGCATTAAGAGCTCGTGGCAGTGCCCTTTAAATATATTCTTAGTGGGTAAAACGCTTACAAAAATCAGTAATTAAGTTAAAATATCGCGTCGCGTGCGGGCAGTCGTTACCGTCGGCTGTAACCCGTTATGCACGATCATAGATGTCGTGTACTGCCGAGCACACAAGTCATTACGATAAATGATATTGGGCTACGTTTTGTGCGATCAGCTGTTTTTAAAACAAAACAGGAGACCTACCATATATATTTTTTAATTTTAGCTATAATAATAACTTCTTCTGCTCTAGGTTGGAGCGGGAGAACGTATCAGACTCACTGAGTAAAAACCCATCTGTGTTCTTCAGTTGCTCATTGCGGTCCAGGGCCATATTAACTTTCAATAAATCCGTGGCTCTAGCGGATGAGATTCGGCCCTACTGTTTGGGTTTCGTGCTAAAACTGAATAACTCATTCCAACTTGTGTGTGTGTGCAAGATAGAATTTTTCAGCAAGAAAAGCACATTATTCAGACTGCGGGGTTTCAGCGGCCATTTAAAAAGCGCTGAAAGTATCTTGTATGTTCAGGCTTGTAGTTTATTAGTATGCTGCTTTGGGTGCGAAATACCGCAATGCGAAACTTATATCTACTTGACTGGCCTAGCGGTTAGTAGGCCTGACTCATAAGTATTTATTTATTAATTTTTTGATTATTTGTTTGTTTTTTTTTTCTCTCTTTCTTCACTTTCTTTTTCTTCTATTTGTATTTGTTTTATTCATGCCCGATAGTTAATTTATTTTATTTATTATTTTATTTGTCATACTAGCGATTTTATTTTATTGAAGTAACCCACAGTTAATCTGTGAGCAGCGCTGTGGGCTACAATATTGTTTAGATGTTTTGCATACCTGTAGTACCTAAGTCTTATATTGTAGCTGTTTGTTGTTCCTTTCTATAAAAATAAAAAATAAAATAAAAAGACTTCTATACCAGAGTTAGAAGGTTCGATTCCCGCCCAAGACAAATTTTTGTGTGATGAGCACGATCATTTGTTCTGTGTCTGGGTGTACTTTGGCTATAATACGAGAATGTATGTATTTAAAAATATATAAGTATATTTACCAGTTATCTAGTACTCATAGCACAAGCTCTGCATAGTTTGAGACTGGCGTTGTGTGAAAGTTGTGGAATATTAAAATAACGTTAATTTTAAACATTCATAAAAGTTACGGTCATAATTTTCCTGGATGTTAATGTTTTGCCGACTTAACTCTAGAATTGTCTGTGCTAGGGTAAGTAATAGTTACTTAAAGCTGGAGGAAACACTAACTTACCTGCTAACTAGTAAAGTTACCGTTTATGTTTACCTACTATGTGTACTCATTATAAGTTTTATCGCTAAAAACACGCCGTTTAGTAGAAAAACAAACACAACTGCATGTTTCTTGCACACAATAATTATAAGGATGCTAATTAAGTTAGTGTTGTTCATGAAATAAACATAAAAGGAAAATTTTCTTTCCGCAATCCTGATCATTCCACTCGCGAGAGAAGTCTTTGGATGAATTCCCAACTTTTAACGGCACGGTTGGCGCAGTGGTTGAGCCATTAGCTGCTCCGCTGCGGGTCGCGGGTTTGATTCCCGCACGGAACAAATATTTGTATTGCCCAGAGATAGATGTTCCGGGTCTGGGTATCTTGTGTATGTGAGTTTACGTTTGTGAACGTACCCAAGATACAGGAGTCATTTCATTCAAAAAGAAAAAACTACGAACAAATACTAATCGATACTTATTATTAGGCTAACAGAAGTAATGACTTATCACATAATCTATTATTACCATGTGTATTTAAACATACCTAATTACAAGGTTTTACAAATAAATATTTCAGTTTCGAGACTTCAAGGACAATTTAGTCTCTATTGAAAACAGGATATATTATATGATTATACAGCAAATAATTCTAAAACCGTGGCAACGGCAATTAAGTGTGAAATTGGTATTGTGACGCCAGATGTGACCGAAATTATAATAAGCTTTAGAATTTGGCGTTGCATATTGTATAGGTATTGGCAGGAACGCCAAGAGATTCAAAATTATTGTGATATGGAGGAAATCAACGCACTGTTTTATGTGAAATTCTCCACTAGATATTTTTACCATGTGGTGACGCTTCTAAGCTTCACAACCTTTAACTAGTACGCCTCACCATCTACGATTGCATCACTGCTTACCATCAGGCTGGATAGCAGACAAGCACTAATTTATGTTATAAAAAAGAAGTCTTCGGACAGTGACAATAAATAACAGTTATCTACAATACAATTAACTGTTGGCGGGGACGAACAAGTGCACTTTCCCGCACTAGTGCTGAAAACAGTCAATTCCGTGCCTAAAGACGAAAAAGATAAGAGCGCGTTTCCAAGTAAATATACTGAAAAATAAATTGATATTATTCTGTCGTCGACTATACCACCAGTAGAATTGTCACTCCAATCACGCTATCTTCACATTGCGGTGCCGAGGTGACGTGATAGCCCTCATATTATTGTTGTTTTCAACCAGCCTACGTTTACAACACTAGTGTAGGTATAGCATACTGTTTTGGCAGTAAGTGTACTTGCGATAACAGATGTCCTTCGTGTTATTGCGCACTGTGCGCGAGTGTACCGCACGAGTGTGGTTTATTGTTTATTTCTAGTAATAACGCTGTTGGGATAATATTAACTGCATATAAAGCTGTGGTTTCAAATAACTTTTGAATTTTGTTTATTTATCCTTTAGCAAGTATGAACTGAGTGGAATTAGCTCTATATTTTCCTGCGAAGAATGAAAGTTTTTGTTAAGTGTTAGTAAGTATTGCAGTAGCGTTTACAAATCGTAAGCTCTTGAACGCCACATAAATATCATTCAAGCAATACTATAAGTATACATGCCTAGAAAGCTTACGAGCCCACCGTAAAACACAGGATTGATGCCCAGACACGAGGACGCGGGGTTGAGGCAGACCACGAAGATAGCAGGATGACATGAAAGTCTTCCTTAAGAATAGGAATGAGAAAGCGAGGAACCGTGATCGTTGAAAAGAATGGGGGAGGCCTTTGCATGAAATCAGTGAAGAAATTAACCGAAATCTGTTAAAAAGGTGACTTTTTTGGAACGTTTCATTTTCTTCTTACAGTGTTTTTTTTTTTATTAATATTTTTTTTTTAATAAAATATGGCATCTCGTTTTTTTTTTCTAAAATTTTATTCTTTTCAGCACTCTTACATGATGTTTCTGACTAAAGAAACAACGATCAACCATCTTAGGAAATTCCATTTGTAATGGGCTGAATGGCATCAACACAAAAAGAAGAGAAATCTCGACAAGTTACCGACCACTTCCTTGTCATCTGTCCGGAAACCAATCACACCATACTAGTCTTCCTCCCATCTTACATTAAAGGTGCGTTTCTACTGGTGCAGAGTTGGGTGAACTGGAGAGGAGCGAACCGTAAGCTGACCAGTCACAGTGCTTGACATCTCCACTCCGTATCAGTGGAAATACTGTACCTCAGTAGAGCGATGTGGACATGAGTGGACTTTAAAATAAAACAAATGTATAAGTGGCCTCGAATCGGACAGCGTGCAGCGGAGTCAGGTGCTGAGTAGGGTTCGCAAGTAAAGGGTAGCTCTCAACTACACTACGCCCCGTTTCAATAATAATATTCCACAACTTTCACAATGTTATCTAGTCAACAACAATTTGTCTCTTGCGGTCTTTCCGTCCGATTATAATTTGGGTATCTTCAAGACTAGAGTGAATTGGCTATTAATAAACTAGTGCGCCTCACCGTCAACGATTGCATCACTGCTTACCATCAGGTGGGATTGCTGTCAAGCACTAGTTTATGGTACATAAAAAAAATACTTAGCAGAGCTTGTGCTATACTTCTATATTTCTACGAGTAAATACATTCATATTTATAAAAAAATTACACTTAAACACAGAACAAATGATTGTGCTCATCACACAAATATTCGTATTGGGTGGGAATCGAAACCACGACCTCTAGCATAGCAGTCAGTCTTCAATAGAAACACTCTGTCTACCAGTTTTCACAGCTCATCTCCGCTCCACTCCGCTCCGCTTCAATACGAACACAGCCTTATAGAGCTTGACAAAACCGTATCAAATATACCGGAATCGCCTCGTAACACAATGCATCTGTACGACATTTCGCTTGACATTGGAATCTAGACCTTACTGCCCACGTAATAAGTGTCTTCGTTGTGACGGATTTAGACTGCGCCCATGTTTAGGAGGGTAAGGTTGACAGACAATAAGTGTCGGATTTAATAATAGGTGCTAAGTAGTGATTTGTACTGTAAGGACAGGTGACTGATTTGAATAAATGCTTGCTTGCGTGGGAGGTGTAATGTAGCTCAGTTTGAGTGACATAATAGTTACATTCTTAAGGTACCTATTTAGTGCCGTCTAACGGCCGAACCCAATAACCTATCTATCTCCAGTTTTGGCATACCGTAGATAGTAAAACAAATGATACAATACATCATCATCATCATCTGCCTAGCCTTTTTCCCAACTATATTGGGGTCGGCTCCCAGTCAAGCCGGATTTAGCTAAATGATACAATACAAAAATTATATATGTTTTCTGTTGTTTCATTTGTTTTTCTATCTCCGATATGTGATAGATAGGTTATTGGGTTCGGCTGAAAACAGTGACTTTCTGAAACCTAATCTTGGTAACGGCTGGGTTATTTTTTTATTTTTATGAGCCTGTTCTGTACTGACTCCTGTGCACAGGCCTCCCTCCACTCTCTCCACCTCTCGCGAGCCCGCGCTTCCTCTTGCCAGTTCTGACTGGGTTAATAGATTTAAAAAAATGAATTATAGAGTAATAACATAACATAACATTATCAACCAATGATTTTTTCATATATCTAATACTTTTGCCAAAGAAAATTGTTTAACAACATGCTATTTTTTCGCTTGTTTACCCTTCTCCTTTCAAACGGCTTTGATCTTTAGAAATATGTTTACACACAAAAAATGGTGGTTCAATGTACTTCACAATGTGTATTGTATACATAGCATATGTAAACTAATCAATATTTTGCAAAGAAATTGGTCCAAGGTCATCGGGGCTCTTTGCGGACGCAGGTTGCAGTATATGTGTGCATTTAAATTCGCCCAGATGTTCGTTCAAGGGACTATATGCCTTAACCTATTGAATACCCACAACACGAGACACAATAGTAAAACAATAACAGCGCGGTCTCATTGGACCGGTCGGGGATTCATGAATTAAGGTGGCTAGTTTTAAAGGAACAACCGCTTCTAGACTCGCTTAATCGATTGCAGATTTGTTAACCATCGCTTTCGATCAAGGTCAAGAGCAGTGATTTAATGTGACAAAAACGAAGAAAGAACTAAAATAGAAATCTCTAGAGTCAACTCTCAGGGTCAACAACGTCCTTTATTTCAAACGAATTAATCAATTGAACAACTCCATGTTAACTACCGTATACATGGCCTTCTTAACATATGACACTAGAATTATAGAGGCGAAAATAAGTAAATATGAGTATGTTTGCTATCTCTTCACGTTCCTGAACGGATTTATATGAAGCCATGAAGCAAATAACCGGTGGAGTGCGCGTACGATGCTATTGCGCTCACCAAACATATGCTAAAACTAGTAGAAGCGGCAGTCGCAAATGCAGTACGCACGTCACGTGCTCCCGATTTTTAAGCGAATCAAATTAAAGGTACACGACTTGACCTTGAACAGACCAATAGCAGCCGCGCATTTTTCTTCGTCCCCCGGCCCGCCGTGGTGAGTTGTTTACTTAGAAGAAATCGGGCTATGCGCTCTCTAGTGGTTATATTCTCTATGTATGAAGCCCACGGGTAGACCATATCCATGAGATATTTTTTTATCACAGGATTATCGTAGGTATCATTTCCATTACTACTTTCATGCGGGCGAAGCCACTGGCAGCAGCTAGTATTATAAAAGTGTAACTTTATATGTATAAGTATGTAAGTTTGTTACACCTCTTCTTAGACCATAGTACTGGACCATAGCACATAAGATACATTTTATGCCGAGAGTATATTCCATAGGTATAATTTTCTACTTTCACGCAGACAAAACCGCCAGCAAAACCTAGCTAACCATACAAACAATAAAACAATACACTTACGTCACAGACATAACGCACGGAAAAAAAATCTAAAATGGCGTCAAGACTATACTCGTCCGACATTACCCTACCCACTACTTTCACTGGCGTCGAAAAACTATAATTACGGTGATTTGAAGTTCCCCACAAAGGTTATGGTGGAACTCATAAAGTCATAACTATTGTCTTTAAACCATTAAGACCGTTTTCACATCTTCCGATCCGATATCGGTATCGGACGCCGATACGATATCGGGGTAAGTAAAATGTATGAAAAGCGGTGCTCCGATATCCGATATCGGGTCGGACAATATGAAAGACAGGTACATATCTCATACATTTACCTTACCCCGATATCGTATCGGCGTCCGATACCGATATCGGATCGGAAGATGTGAAAACGGTCTAAGGCCGTGTCCGGGTTGAAAGGTGACAGTTCGGCGTGGTTCGGCGTACTTCGGCTATGTCCGTATAGTGTGAGAATGTTCGTCTATGGTGTTTTAAAAATGAAAACGTCAAATGCTGTGAGTTGTGAATGTATAATTAAGACATTTTCGCTTGGCGAAAGTGTTTTGTGTTTTAGCGTGTATTTTTGACAGGGCGAATTGTAAATATTACCACCACATGCTAAGTAATATTACTACTAAAGAGTAAAGAGTATACCATGTAGACGGATGGACAGGGAGAGGGAGGCCAAAGAAAAGATTTGGTGGATTTTGTGAGGAATAATATGAAAGAAAAGGGAGTTAGTGATAGCGAGACGCGTGACTGGACAGAATAGAAGAAAAAATTGAAATTGAAAATATTTATTTCAGACCAGCAAAAAATACAAGTCCATAGTAATATGTTAGTAGGAACAAACTTATAACTATGTTAGTACTGTAAAAATCACTGTACTTAAATATAGTTTTTGTGTACAATAAAGAATTAAGAATTAAAAAAAATGATTAAAATGTCACTTACGGGATATCTTCCGTGATTGTTCATTGTTTTGAGTTGAAGTGACATTTTAAATCGTGAAATAAACCGTGATAGCCTAAAACAGTGTTTAAAATTATTATTATTTTGGACATGCAATCATGAGCAACCACTGCTTTAAGATGAAAACTTGTTGCGCCGACCCCTAGTAATATGGGACAAGGGCAGGGAGGAAATCCTATAACATTTATGTACTTAGTTACCAGCTTTTGCCAGCGGCTTCGCCCGCGTGAAACTAGAAAATTATCCGAGAACATTTTCTCCTGGAATAAAAAGTATACGTTGTACGTTGTTACATGTAATTTGCCTATAATTAGGCCTAAATTATTACTTACTATTTTTGTTTTCAAACTAGTCTAAGGGCCTGTTTCACCACCTATGATTAAGTTTCGAGTATCTTACTTGGCAGATAATTTCATACGAATTCTGTCACATTTTTGAATTTATTCAGTGAGTAGTGCCTACTCGGACATTGTGAAACAGGCCCTTAGTGCAGAAAATTATTTGGCGCTTCAGTTATGGTGTATAGGTTTGTCAGGTTGTATATTTTTTCCAGATACATTCGCCCCTAATTCTTTTTTGCCAAAGGTCCAGTGTTGCTAAATTGTAAGTTTGTGGAGGTCAAATAAGGCAGTCATTTCATGTAAAATTTTGGTATTTGAAATTTGCTGGAAAGTCGACCCCAAGCTAGTTAGAAAAAGGCTATGTAGATTTATTTGCGGCAGCAACATATTCAAACGAGGTAAAATTATTTAAAGTGGTAACTTAGTTCTTGCCTAATTATATTAATGCCCACTCAAACACACAGGTATCAATCATTCGTCAGCTGCAGTAAAGGTCTACGCACACTATTGCGTAACCAACGCACGCGATCGACGCGCGACGATCGTAAAAAATCCGTACGAGAATATTTTCCGAAAGAAGAAATTATCTTAGGAATAAAAGATGTATGGTAGCTGCCTGTTTTTCATTACTAGATAATGATCACAACTTATGTAAACTTCATGTATTTGTTTCCGTTTTAGAAATTAAAAATGTTAATAAAAGGTGGCTCAATGATTGCAAGAACGTTTGAACGATTTATCGTGACCCTAGGACACAATCACTAAAAGTCAGTTACCCAGAAGAGGAGAAGTCATTTCACGATTTCCCTCCTCAAAAAAATTGATTCTATGACCGTTATTGTAAATTTATCAGCGGCTACCATTGGAACGATTAGAAATGGCAGCAAATGTGTACGTGTTTATCCATAGGAATTGTCATGGCAGCTTAGACTACGTAATTCCTGTCAGGACCTAGACTGTATGGTTCGAATAACGACTAACCTATGAAATAAAACCACCGAGAACTGAAAACATAAATGGATGAAAACATGGTATTCATCCCGCATGAAAGTCGTTAAGTCAAATTTATGTTTCCTACTTGTATGGGGGTCTGACCTTTAAAAGTGTACTTATGCTATGATCTTGGGATTTTAAACAGTTTTCTATACATACTGAATGTGGATTAGGGGCGTAGCTAGGTGATCAACAGCCCCGGGGAAAAAGATCTGGGGCCCCTTACTTTTGTGAGAAACCTACAAAGAACTTCTACTTCTCAGAGTGTAGTATGCAAGTATCAAACTTTTACTGACTAATTACAACATTTTATTTCAGATGAGCCATTTACAGGCATTTTTGAAAGGTCAAGAACTAATAAGTTAGTCTGACAGAAAAAATGCTGCATTTTCCAAAATACAATGTAGAGTTATAACTTATTTTATTTAGATTTCGAAGGTGGGAGATTTTTTTTGATATGAGGTTCAGAAACGATAAGATTCAATAAAAAGTTTGCTAATCAGATTTTGTGGCCTGCCCTAGCTTGGGGCCCCCGGGACACAGACCCGCCCAGTAGCTACGCGGCGGAATACCACTTTTGAGGAATACAAGGTTCATGTTTCGTAACTCCAAATGAGATCACCTTGAAAATCGACACATTACAGCACAAAAGGCTTAAATGCATTGTTAATACCATTCCCAGAATGTGATTCTCACATTATGTGCACCAGGCCTGCGGTGCGCACCATTATGTGTGCCGACCTTAAGACCTGCGCTTGCGTCACATTGTGAACGAATTTGACATTAAAACACAAAATGTTCAGAGGTTATGTTACATTCTCTAATGTGCCAAGGCTGTATTAAGTTTAGATTTATAAGTAATAGCGTCATTTGTTGTGAGTTGCATCGTAGACCGCAGGTGAGAAAATTTTGAAGTCCATTTCTGTATGGGCAGGATATGTCTGCTGCATGTCTGCAACAAGCTGCGGACAGGATTGGTGTCCAGACAGCGGGGCCGCGACAGACCACGAAGGACATGGATAGACGGAATTGGAATAAGAAAGCTGGGAACCGTGATCGCTAAAAAGGATGGAGGAAGGCCTTTGCCCGGCAGTGGGACAAACGGATTAACTATAAGAATAATCATTTCTGGTTAAATCTATCAATATCATGTTTGTCTGTTTTGGCTTAAGACTAGGGACGATCGGAATGTTGAGCACATTCCGTTCTTCCCTTCCCTTTCCATTAACGCAATAGAAAAAATTGGACCTAAAGGAAATTGTAGAACTTAGTGATTTAAAGGCCTGTCGAATCGCAAGGTTATAGACTTCCTCTTAGAACACACATTCGTATCGATTAAATTAGCCAAAAGTAGCTAAGGACAGTGAAGAATGGAAGGTGCCTCCCTTTTACTCTGCAGAGGAACACGAAAAACTCTTAAATATTAATAAAATCTTCCTATAATAAAACCTCATTAAATTATTGTTTATCAGCAGCTTGTTATCGTTACAGGATTTGGGTAAAGTAATTAATTAGCCTAAAGCTTTTTACTCAACCTTCAATATTTATTGGGAACTGGGTAATTAAACTTCGTTCTATTAATTTTAATGGCTGCTTGCCACCCCATTAGGCCGCCACTGGCTGAGATTGGCCACCGTGACCAAAATTCGATCGGGAGGATTATTATTATCTCTTTTATTTCACTTTTTTTAAATATTTACATATAAAATTATTTACAAATATAAAAAAATAGTAAGTAACCCATCGGTATCGGGAACCGGGTGCAAGTTACTAGGCGGTTAAGGCTGAAGAGAAAGGAACCTCCTAACAATCCAACCGCCTAATGCGAGCCTCCTGAAATGTTGGTCGAGACTCTTGGGTATTAACTATTAAGCCGTTGCCTGATAGAACTATCGATACAATGATCGCCAAGTCCACATCCCATATGTCAACAACCTCGCGACATCAACCAACCTTATGCCTTACTATGTTTGTCTGTTATTGCTGCTGATCAAACCACAGCTATTGCATAATTTATCTTTAGAAATGTAAAAAACAAAGAAATCGTTTGTATGATAAGCATATTGAAGCAAGTGTGATCGCGTGACGAGACGCAGACGACACGCAATATTACTTTATTCACTGCTTAGCGATTTATGAAGCTTAGGGCTCTCTCAAACAGGCGCGGCGCGGCGACGCGAGATGTATAATCGTGGTTTCTGTGGCGTCAGACAGGCATTATGATGATAAAAAAATATACTGTTGTGTTAAAAGAAATGGACTGGAAGAAAAAAACGTGTTGCACCGACCCCAAGTTAAATGGGATAAGGGCAAGAAGAAGAAATTACAAATACTATTTGGTCACTAGAGCAAATGTGAATAAATATCGACGTAATCAAAAATGAAGTTCATGTATGTCACTTTGTGAATCACGTCAAAAGCCGTTTCGAGTGATTGTAAACGCGATCATCACATTATCATGACGTCATCAGAGACTATCTTGCAATATCAGAGCTCTCACCTGAAGTCGTTAACTTCTGAGCGATCTGTCAGAAGTGACATTTCACTATTTTTTGGTCTGTTTATGGCGTAATTTTTTGTTACAAACCGAGACAAGGCGATGTGGAATTCGATTGTTTAACTAGTATTAAGTATATTTTATTTCCTTACACAAGTAGAATAAAATACAAGAATTAGTAAACTCTCTTCGATAACTCATTACGTAAGTATTATTTTATATGTAACAAATAATTGCCAATTTATCACTTACCAAACAATTTGATTTTTTTTTGGATTTAGTTAGCAGTTTAGCAATGTTATATAATTTTTATTTGTTTTATCTTTTTCCAA
Source organism: Mythimna separata (assembly GCA_030763345.1). NCBI lineage: Eukaryota > Metazoa > Arthropoda > Insecta > Lepidoptera > Noctuidae > Mythimna > Mythimna separata. Next base: position 3,710,977 of record CM061173.1, on the reverse strand, counting down.
AGTTTGCGATGTCAAAAATTTAATTATTTTACTTAACGTAATTTTTATCTCTTTTTTTTTTTAATTATTTTCAATCATAATTTAAATTCAATTAAATTAGTGTTTATTACTTAGTAAATATTTTTTTTTATTAGTTCATGAATCCCCGACCGGTCGTATGAGACCGCGCTGCTATTATTTTACTATTCTGTCTCGTTTTGCGGGTATGTGATAGGTTAATTGATGCATGTTCTCTTGTAATTATATGTTGCGATTTAATTTAATTTTTAAAATGCTATATTATTTTGTATTCAAACTGTGTGCCAAACTAGCACAAAGTTGGTACCCTGAAACAGTACGACGGGGTCGCGGCAGACCACGAAGGAGATGGCGGGACGAATTGGATAGATTCCACCAAAACTGGCAAGAGGAAGCGCGGGCTCGCGAGAGATGGAAGGAGTGGAGGGAGGCCTTTGCCCAGGAGTGGGACAGAACGGGCTAACAAAAAAAAAAAAAATTATTGGTGAACCTAATAAAAAATAATAACCGGTATTAATTCTACTGCAGACCTGTTGGCCCTGTGGTCGCCAATATCGATATTATTACTACTAAGAAAGCACTCATAGTCGCGAACTAGCACGACCACGCGACTTTTCACTCTATCGCGTCAATATGTGGTAAGCCTAATGTCAAAATATTACGATTAGCTCGCATACGACGATCATATAAAACAGAGCGTGGTGAATATCTTCCTGAAGTGATCGTATTAATTAGCAAATCGGTAATTAGGTAGTAAATGCTTTGAATGAAATCTGAATAATTATATATCGATTTAGATGATATTTTAATTATAGAAAATAGTCATTATTACTTGCATGATTTTCTCTAATTATAGTGTCGATTGTACTTATATTAAAACGGTTTACTTGAAATATATTTACTTAAATAGGAGCGCCTCCCTGGCCCTGGAATGCAAAAGGAAACTGGAAGCACACGACCAATGCGTGTGCTTCTAGTTGTCTTTTATTTTAGTTAGTAAAAGTCTGACACTCCCTCTCGCCCCATCTAGAGCGGTAGGAGTTAATTGACGATTTCCTAGACAAAAAACAAATAAGTAGTAAGACGTACTTATCAATGTACTAATCAATGTTTTTTAATCAATTTTTATTTCCATGTTTTACATTAATTTCCACATCAAACGGTAGCCGTTTACATCTCACGACCTTGGCTATTCATCTTTTTATAATTAATTCATCAAAGATTTATATCTGCAGTCATTATAACAACTATTAATGTATTTAATTTTATATAAACAGTCAAATTATGGTAATTAATTTTTAAGAATAATGATTTTAATTTAAGAAAAACATCATTTACTAAATGTTGTTACCACGAAACTTAAAAACTTTGACAGTGTATAGCGGCCATCTTGGTTAACTGTACTACAGCTGTCAAATTTGGCGGGAACTTAGTCATGACATTTGACCCTGAGACAACTAGCGATTCAAGAATGCATTGAAATTAAAATCAGTGTGCTGTCTCGTCTGTTCGCCGTACTGTGCGCTGTGTTCAATTTCTTAATAATGTCGTTTTGGGCCCTGGTTTATGCGAAAATGTCGTCCAAATTTTTACAGCATAACCAAGTCGGCATTTTTAATTCCGCACAGAATACCATATTAAAAATATTAAAATAACAACTGTAGCAGAACCACTCAAATTATTTGTTTTATTAAATTTAAAAGTTTGAGCTCTCTAAGAAAAAAGCCTAATACAATTAAAACAAAGTACCTAGGCATCTTTTTAAACACTGAAGGACATAAAGTCTTGTAGACAAACCGCTGATTTTTTTTTAAATTCAAATAACCGGGTAAGGTAAGGTAGATTAGGCACGTCAAATTAATGAACGCTTAATATAATTTGGTAGGCAAGCACGCTAAGTATCTGTTCATTATTTAGACACAGTCTAGATTCCTAATTTAGACAATAAAGTGTTAAGTGTTTTGACCTTGTATTGACGTATCTAAATATAACTTAGTAAACTACAAATTGTCTTCTGCTTACAGTATAATTAAGAGCGCACCGAGTTTCTAGCGCTAATCGACTTTAGGTTTTCTTTGCGCTCTGTGTATGTGTGCGTGAGGCACACCGGCAAGCGAGCGAGCGAGCCGCGCGCGCGTCACCGCGCTGCCGCCGTACAATATTATTACGTGTATTACTATTTTGTAACTTTTTTCCGCTTCGCTTCTGGAATAATACTCGCGGAAGGCATAGCTTTTTTTCGTTTTGCTGACTCTTTCTTATCTATTGCGTCTAAAATATATTGTGGCTCACGAATTTCCATTTTTCTGTCTAGCCTTGAATCAATTATTTCTGGTAGAAGACAATCAAAGTAAAAACTTTTTAACTTTGTTTCCATAATGTTCTTCCAGAATTATATTATTATCTCTTTTTATTGCTTCTATTTTTTTACTGAGTAATTACCGAGAATTCAGTATGAATTTAGCTGCATAAAATATTTTCATCACATACTTAGTAGGTACCACCGTAGGCGCATGCTTGCGGGCGACGAGCAATGGGTAGCTCGCCGTCCGGACGTCTGGTAACAATCCGGACCAAGCCCATGTCGTCGACGGCGCGTATTGCTCCACGCGCGCCTCAAAGAGATGTCAGCAAACTGTAGGGGACCGACAGGGCCAAAGCCTTCTGGGGCCTGGGTTGACGAAAGAGATCCCCGGGACCACGGAATCAGGGCAAAGAAGGAACAGGAGTGGGTTTTAGTCAGTAAAAGTCTGACACGCCCTCCCGCTCCGCCCAGAGCAGAAGTCATTTTGATGATTCCCCAACTAAAAAAAAATATTTCGTAGGTGGGCAAAGGAGGAACAGGAGTGGGTTTTAGTCAGTAAAAGTCTGACACGCCCTCCCGCTCCGCCCAGAGCGGGAGAACTCATTTTGATGACTCCCCAACTAAAAAAAAAAATTTCGTAGGTGGGCAAAGGAGGAACAGGAGTGGGTTTTAGTCAGTAAAAGTCTGACACGCCCTCCCGCTCCGCCCAGAGCGGGAGAACTCATTTTGATGATTCCCCAACTAAAAAAAAATATTTCGTAGGTGGGCAAAGAAGGAACAGGAGTGGGTTTTAGTCAGTAAAACTCTGACACGCCCTCCCGCTCCGCCCAGAGCGGGAGAACTCATTTTGATGATTCCCCAACTAAAAAAAAATATTTCGTAGGTGGGCAAAGGAGGAATAGGAGTGGGTTTTAGTCAGTAAAAGTCTGACACGCCCTCCCGCTCCGCCCAGAGCGGGAAAACTCATTTTGATGATTCCCCAACTAAATAAAAATATTTCGTAGGTGGGCAAAGGAGGAACAGGAGTGGGTTTTAGTCAGTAAAAGTCTGACACGCCCTCCCGCTCCGCCCAGAGCGGGAGAACTCATTTTGATGATTCCCCAACTAAAAAAAAATATTTCGTAGGTGGGCAAAGGAGGAACAGGAGTGGGTTTTAGTCAGTAAAAGTCTGACACGCCCTCCCGCTCCGCCCAGAGCGGGAGAACTCATTTTGATGATTCCCCAACTAAAAAAAAATATTTCGTAGGTGGGCAAAGAAGGAACAGGAGTGGGTTTTAGTCAGTAAAAGTCTGACACGCCCTCCCGCTCCAACCAGAGCGGGAGAAGTCATTTTGATGATTACCCAACTAAAAAAAAAATATTTCGAAGATATTTTTTTTTTCACTCTCAAATATATTTTTTTCAGTATTCTCTTTATTTTCAAAATTCGCGGTCTGTAATATCTTGATCTAAAAAGATAAAATAATTGTTTTTTAAAATATCCCATTTGAAAAAAAAATATACCCAAGTCAGATAATTGGTAAATTAAATAAGTATGTAGGTAGGTACATATACGTATACGAATATTAATTCATTTTTTCATGCAACCGTTTAGCATTGATTTTTCGCCAACCACTTCTCTCCCTTGTTTTGTTTACTTTATTCCTCATTTTAAATAGGTACGAGTACCTACAGTGAATTTTAACACAATTTTACTCGTAACTTTTTTAAACCCGTGCGTAATCGCAAGCGACACAGGTTCCCCGTTCGACGGCCGAAGCATGACTAAAGCGGATAGGAGGGAGGCGAGGCGGCTCTAGTTATGATGGGCTGAATGCGCGCCAGTTTAGGTATTTCCTTCGTATTGTTAAACAAATACACATTTTGAAAATATAAAGTGTATACGGTATACATAACATGTAGTTTTGTTAATATTAAAAATCTGAGAACCTTCCGTCAAGAATTCACGTCGTACTAAGCGTTTATTGTGGTTTTTAGAGGTGTCTTTGTGAATTTATTCTATCGAGCAAACTTTATCAAATCGTGTTTCCATCGTATATACGGCCTAGTATATATCCTCAATAATACCAACATATTTTCTTAGATTTTAATTTAATTACTTACTAGTTCAAACAAGGGTTATAAAAACGTGTTTTTGTGTATAAAAAGCTCGGTGCCTTCTTAAGAAAGAGAAGATGACTTAATAAATGGGCCCACAAATTATTACAGCCAACCTATATTGTTCCACTGCTGTGCAAAAGCGTCCCTTAATTCTTCCCACTGTCTGATAATAAATAATCATAAAAATAAATTAATATCATACCTCAATTAAATTATCTTAACACACGCACTACAGTAGAGTATAACCCTCCACTAGAACCCACACCTTTCAGCTTTCACAAAACAAAATAAGAAACCGTACAAAATCCTTTTCACATAAACCTTTTTTCTAGTTATTTCAGTACCAACCTGGCTGTTCAATGAATGGACCGAAAGCCCTGGCACCAAACTTGAATATTTTTCTCACTAAATCTGACCTCCGAACGAACTGGATTTTTACCTGAAAAAAAAAACATCGCTATTAATTCGGGGTTACTCGGGTAACTTCGGGAATTTACCGAGCTTGTGATGCAACGGTGTTTCTCGTGATGTAAAAAGAAGAATTTTCCCAGTTCCAATGTCAAAGGAATTTCTGGTAATCAAATGTGTCAGCGTTTCTGGCAAAAATGTAATCTCGATTCTCCATATCAAAGGAATGGTTACAAGTAATTTGATTACGTGTGAATCGAGTTGTGAGTGACATTCGATTTCAGTAGCTTTGAGGATCGTATTTTGGAAGCCTGAAGCGACACGGTTTGTACAGAATATTTAGAGGTTTGGATAATGTTTTGGACTGTTGGGGTTAAAAATTGGATAAATAAATAAATACGTATATTATTTTATATTGCTCTATTTTCAAAACACAAGCGAGACATAACACCACTTTCTTTATTGCAATTACATTTTTTTTAATTTATTTTACTGTTAAGACAACAACATTCCATTCATTAGCATTATCGGCCTTATAATGTGTTCCCACTGCTGGGACTCAGGCCTCCTCTTGGAGAGGGAATGGGCATAATCCACCGCGCGGGCCCATTGCGGATTGGTGGATGTCACATATCTTCGAATTTTTGGTTCTAGGATATGCCGGTTTTCCTCACGATGTTTTCCTTCACCGTTTTGAGAGACGGTGATGAAATAAATTACACAAAGTAATGCGCCTGACCGGGCTTGAACCCGCGACCTACAACTTGCAAGTCGGGGTAGTTACCTACCACTGGGCCACCACTGCTCATAGCTGCTCAACATTTCATTCATTTTACCATAAAGTTTGTTAAGCGGCCAGGCAGTTGAGGTCGCGGCGTCAGGTAAACTTGACAGTGTGTGGCTATGAACACGCATGACAAGTCAACTGTATGTATTTAATAAGCGGTCAAGTATGCATGACGATAGTAGTCTGCAAACTTGACGGTAAACTGGATCGTGTGTGGCTGGCATTACAACCACTTCCAGGAACTATAACAAAAAATAGCTAGACAGTTTTAAAAATATATACTGCTTTCTGCCCTCGTCCTATTTACTAGGATTGTGCGTATCATGTTTGCATGTTGCATTCTGTCCTTTCACCCGTCATACTACCGTGATACTACCACATACTCCCTTTTCTTTCATACCAGTCCTCACACAATTCATCCATTTTTCCTTTCACAGTTTAAAAAAATACTAAACACAAGAATATTTCTTAATTCATGAATCCCCGACCGGTCTCATTGGACCGCACTGATATTGTTTAACTATTGTGTCTCGTTTCGTGGGTATTGATAGGTTAACAGACTCCTCTTATTTACTCTATAACATAATATTGTATAATGTAAGTCTAAAAGTTAAAAGTGAATAGCAACATTCGCAGAAGAGGTCGCGAAAGCCACACGAGAAAACTCAGTACCGTATTTTGTAAAATGGTGAAACAGCAACGTTTTCCCATCTTTTGAAATGTCAGACCTCTGCTCGTCAATCTGGAGCCGGTATAAAATATAAAGGCAGGCAGTCACGACCTTTCTATATACAGGGTTATTTGTAAAACAGAACTTTTTAGGACTATGTTACTATCATCGTATAAAAAAACTTTTGATCTGCTTATGACTTTTAAAAATTTATCACAATTTAGTTCATATTCACATATTTTCATACAAAAGAAAATATTATTTTAATTGATCATTCTAAATGATATGAAGTTAATGCAAAGCCACCGATTGTACAATAGCGGGGGGAGCAGGGAACGAGAAAAATGTGGCGTAGGTCGTACAGCAAAATACATAGTTGAAATGTGTTAGATAGATCAACGAAATTTTGAAGGTTTTTTGTTGGTAAATGCATTATTATTTTGTAAAAAGTCATAGAACAATAGTTGTTGTTAAAAAGTCAATAATACAGTCATGCAAGGTTGCTAGAGGGCGTCTAATGAAAGCGCGACCTGGAGTTTTTTTTTTAAATTTAATTGGGAACTTTATTCAGCCGCAATTGTAGGAAATAAAAAAAATTGTGAAAGGTCAAGACATGATTCTCCTACAGTTAGTATTACCACATACAATTTTTTTGGATTAAACCTCTTTTTCTCAGGTCGCGCTTTCATTAGAAGGATTATAGTATTTTCCAATAACCCTGTATACTATCGAACGGTTCCGTACACCGTATACTTATAGTGGAATTAAAATCACGACTTTGGACAACACGAAGCACGAGTTACTATCGCTTCTAGTTACCGCTCGGTAAACGTACAACTTACTATCCGTTCTCGGTTGTAGTTACGGCTTAGACGCAAAACGTCTCTTATGCAAAATGTCTAGTGGTATTAAAATGTATATTTCTCATAATGTAACTTTCGTAGAAAGACTTTTGTCAAAAGGTCGTTTTCTCACAAATGGCTTCTTATCTCAGATTTTTTTCTACTAGCAAAATTTTATTATAAGTAGTTACTTTTAATAAAATTTTGCTTTTGTGGGTTTCATTGGGTGTTACGCCTAGCTAAGTTTTTTTTTGGTGTAAAATCAACTTATAGCTTCTGTAGCTCTAGGACGGAGCGACTCAGACTTTTACTGACTAAAACCATACCTATGTTCCTTCTTTGCCTTGCTTTTCAGAGCCCCGGGGTTTCCTTTCGGAACTCTGGCCATGACCCAATTGTGGTTTAACCTCGCCTACGTACATGATCTGACCTATATTGTTTGATTTTATATAAGTTGTGTGTACTATAAAGAATATTCCTACCTATGAATGTATGGCCTTATTTTGAGTAAGAGTAATTCTGACACATTTTACGGCCAGTTTTTTTTTCCTTAGGCTAGCGTTAGACCACTATCTTTTCCGATGGTAAACGATAATGTGGCTAAAAAAAACGAAAACACAAACAAACATAACATTTTTTTTTGTACATTTCGCCAAAGAGACGTTTTGCGGCTAAACTGTAGTTACCGCTCGGTATCCATTAATTGGTGCAGGAAGTAACATTTGAACGATTCGTTGTATATGTCATGATGAGTCGGAAACTTCACAGTGATTACATAGGGGCTGGCATTTGCGTGCGATAGTCGCATGCTAAGGAGCGTGGCCGAAATGTGGATATTATTTTAATACATAATATAATAGTCCCAAAAGTCTCAAACGAAAAAGAGAGAGGTTATGGTATGAGTACTAGACAACTGAAAAACATATATAATACATACAATATATATATATATATATATATGTAGGATGTTAATTGTGAACGCATCATAATTTTAAGAATTTATAAAATATAAACTTGTGAGCGCAGCGATGAGTGAATGAGAGAGTATGTGTGAATGAATGGAAAAGATGGCGAGCTAAGCTAAGAAAGGTGAAGACGTTAAAAAACTGTATTAAGAAATTAAAAGTAAAATAAAAGAAGTTCCAAGAAGAAGTGTTTACACACATACATACATATATTGTTTATTACATACATATATATATAAATTACCCTCAGCCACAGAACAAATTAACAGCCTTCTAATGTTCTCACTGTTGGGACTCAGACCTCCTCTCAAGGAGAGGGAATGGGCCATAATCCACCGCGCGGGCCCAGGGTGGGTTGGTGAATGTCACAAGTCTTCGAATTTTTAGTTCTAGGAAAGGAAAACATCGTGAGGAAATCGGCATGTGGTGGCGGGCCTCACGATGTTTTCCTTTACCGTTTTAACAGCAGCGGAACACAACAAATGATCGTGTTCATCCCACAAATATTATTCCTGGGAATCGAACCCACGACCTCCGGCTTAACAATCAGGGTCTACTGACCACTAAAGCAACAGTACTGTCAAAATCATGATGACACGGATACGTCGGATACGGAAACTTCATAGTGATTACATAGGGTAGTCTGACATTTGCGTGCGACGGACGCATGCTAAGGAGCGTGTCCGAATGTGGATATTATTTTAATACATGTTTAATGGCTGTTTTATTACCAAACTAGTTGCTGCCAGCGAGTTTACATGTGTGAAAGCAGAAAAAAATCCCAAGGGTGCTTCCGGTAAACATAAAAAGAAAGAATGTTAATCCAGGATTCCATGATCATGTATCAAGTTTCATAGAAATCTGTTTATCCGTTCGAGCGTAAAACATACATAAACTCACTTATCACGCCTTTGATTTCCGTGATGAGAATTGTCCTTTTCCAGACATTTGTAGCAGGTATCTAAAGAATTGGAACTTTCCCTAAAATTTTAAACTAGTTCTCCTTTTGGCCCTCCACTATCCCTGAAACCAAAAGGAGAACTAGTAACGACGGATACCTATCCGTCAATAAAGAAATATTTGAAATACGATTTTGATGATTTTCTTAATCGTTTTGAACGCAATATTAATGAAATTATTTTTTCTGACTGGGTTTGATTGAACCCACGACGGCGACGTTCGAGAGACTCGTAAGTCGGGGCCTGTAGTTCTAGGTCACCACTTATCTCACAAAACAAAATTCCAAACAATCACATGAAAAATCTCACATTTCATCACACCTTCTCTAAAACAAAACTTACTCGAAACACAAAAAAAAGATGTCTCCTAAAACTGTATTGTATTAGCAACAATATGAAGTTCATAGTAAGGGTGTCTTATCTGTGAGAGGCATCTTATGAACCTGTTGCCAAACGAGAGGGACGAGGGCGTTCGGGAGGGCGAATGACCTGTAAAAATAAAGAACCTCAGTATTTTTATATAAGCTTTTTCAGCATTATAATATTCCCACAGCTGGGACTTAGGCCTCTTCAGGATAAGTCGGTTTGCTGATGATGGCTTTCTTAATCGTTTTCAAAGCTGTGGTAATGAAATAAATTATTTTTCTCTGGCTGGGTTTGAACTTACTATGAGATACTGCTAAGTCAAGGCCACTGCTTCTAGGTTACCACTTCTCTTACAAATGCTTTTACTTCTGTATAAGTGCAAAAAAACACACTATACCATCAATTGAACGCATGAAAAACCTCATCTTTCATCATTCTCACTACTCTTCTATCTTTAAAACAAAACTTACTTGAAACACGAAAAAAAAGATGTCTCCTAAAACTGTATAGTATTAGCAACAATATCAAGTTCACAGTAAGGGTGTCTTATCTGTGAGAGGCATCTTATGGACCTGTTGCCAAACGAGAGGGCCGAGGGCTTTCGGGAGGGCGAATGGTCTGTAAAAATAAGGGCATTGAGAGGGAATATAAAAAGTTGACTTCAGATGAGAGGAAACTGTTTTTATGTGCTAGTACACAATATTTTTTTAGTGCTGACTTTTTTTTAGGTGGAAAATCATCAGACTGACTTCTCCCGCTCTTGGGTGGAGTCGGAAGTTATACTTTTACAGACTAAAATCTATTCCATTGTTCCTTCTTTGCCTTCGTTCCAGGGACCCGGGTTTACCTTCTAAAAGCGAAGAAATAAATACGCGCGAGTCGACGACTGTGGCTCTGTCCGGATGATTTCCGGACTACCAGACGGCAAGCTACCTGCTTGAAGTGCTTGACTGCGATCCCACCTGATGGTAAGCAGTGATGCAATCGTTGATGGTGAAGCACACTAGTTTTTTAGTTCATGAATCCCCGACCGGTCCTATGAGACCGCGCTGTTATTGTTTTACTATTGTGTCTCGTTTTGCGGGATGTGATAGGTTAAGAGCTTATTCACTCTACCCTTGAAGACACCTATGTTATAATAGGACGGGAAGTACGCTACAGACAAATTGTTCCAGTCCTTAGATATACGAGTACGTGATATAAACGACGACGAGGCGAAACGCTTAGTCCGGACCGTAGAGGTGTTAACAATGTAAGGCACACTTGACGTAGGTCAGCGTTTTGCAGCTGTTACGTAACTGTTATTTTGGCCAGAGAGACAAATCCCGATCGTGACTGGTTTATGTCACAATTTTTGATCATATTCCCATCCTACCAAACTACATGAAGGTGTCACGCAATTGTTTTTAGATTGTTTGTTTTATTGTGGTTTTGATTTATCCAATGACTTCTCCCGCTCTAGGCTGGAACGGGAGGCCGTGATAGACTTTTACTGACTAAAAGCACAACAGTGTCTGTTGATGTGGACTGTATTTTCATAGGAATAAAACGCTGAATTGGTAACGAGTTGAATGTATTTTCTTTCTTCTACAATGGTTGATTCGTTCTTCAGGGTCGGTTTGTTGCTTCGGGCTATCTTGAGAGAACACTACTGCTTGATTTCTTGAACGACGTACGGGAACTTGCTTGAACTACGAGCCTCGCAACAAACCGCCCTGATTACATAGTATTTTTGCAGGGTGCAAGTCGTGGGTGGAGGGCGAGTACAACACGGCCATTTAATCGAATGAAAAGGCTTTGTCAGAGTTCGCCTCGTGTTGGGGTCCAGACAGGTTTCGACATGTTCGGACCTGTCTGGGCGTACTCGCGACCACCGCACATCGTCATGTTTACGTTCTTATCTAACTAGAGGATAATAAAACAAGCCTTACCGATAACAATAAACATTCCCTACTATCAAATGATCTTTATTTATGTTATCCTTATAATCTAATTAGAATCAGTTTACACATTAAGTACCTATATTTAGGTTTTCATTTGGGTCATATTTAACTTTATTTACATGATTTATTTATATTTACATGGCTTATTCATATTATTACGTCACGAAGCGGCGACGTCCGTAACATCCTCCCCCCGGCGCAGGGCTACCGTAGCCTTATCTTCCACGCAGAGGACGGCGAGCTTCGTAGTTGGTCGCCGAAGGATGCCCGCTGTAGTCCTGACGTCGGCCGACCGCACCTTGCCGTCTGGCCCGACGTACGTAGTCTCCACGACGCCTCGGGGCCACGTCGCTCGTGGCAGTGTAGGGTCGATGACGACAACCAGGTCACCGACACGTAGAGGCTGTCGTTGGTCGTCGGATGCCCCCCTGGGCACCAGCGTCGGCAGGTACTCGGTCACCCAGCGCCGCCAGAAATGGTCGGCGAGCGCTTGGGCGGCCCTCCAATGCTTTCGGCTGACCTCCTCGCAAGGCCCAGTGTGGGGAAGGCCTGAGGAGGTCCCGATGAGGAAGTGGTTCGGAGTTAACGCCTCCGGATCTTTAGGATCAACGGAAACGTGCGTGAGAGGCCGAGAGTTTATAGAGTGCTCGGCCTCTGTCAGCAGGGTCAGCAGCACTTCTTCCTTTAGTGCCCGCTGATGTAGTGTTGCCCCCAGCGCCGCCTTGACGGAGCGCACTAATCGCTCCCATGCTCCCCCCATATGCGGCGCCCCTGGTGGTATGAACTTCCACCTCATTCGATGCGAGAGCCCGAAGTGGACGAACTCTTTGGCCCACTCTTCATAGGCCGCGCGTAGCTCGGTGTCTGCCCCCCGGAAGTTGGTGCCGTTGTCAGAGTGCATCACCTGGGGCCAACCTCGTCGTGCTGCCATTCTTCTTATGGCCATTATGGCCGAGTCAGTGGACAGACTCGCCACCAGCTCCAGATGTACTGCCCTGGTCACAAGGCAGGTGAACAGCGCCCCCCAGCGCTTCTCGTGTCTTCGTCCCACGACCACTGTCATAGGCCCGAAATAGTCGACTCCACAGTGAGTGAAGGGTCGCTGCGTCTCCACCAGTCGTTCCATTGGTAGGTCCCCTGTGACTGGTTTCACCGGTGTCGCTCTTCTGACGCGACAAAGCTGACATCGCTGCGCCGTGGCTCGTACTGTGGGACGCAGATTGACTACCCAGTACTTCTGCCTCAGGTCATTGACCACGCGTTCGTTGTTCGCATGGCCGGCTCTTCGATGGGCGTCATCTACTAGCAGTCTGGTAAACGGGTGCTTACCATGCAAGATGACTGGCGTCTTCTTCGCATCGGGAACTGCAGCGTGTCTGATCCTCCCTCTTACCTTGAGAACCTGGTCTTCTACATAAGGGTCCAGCTTGTATAGGCTACTGGACTTGGGTACTGGCCTCCCCTTTTCCAGCAGTCGTATCTCTTCCACGTAGTCGTCGAGCTGCGCCTGTTTCACCCATGTCTTCTCGGCCCTCTCCATCAGGTCGACGGTCATCTGGCTGGCTCGATTCCTACATTTTTCCCTGAAGAGAAAGAGTAACGCGGTAGTTCGTATCAGCTTCTCATATGAAGAGAATCTGCTTATATCGGGCAGATGAGAAGCGCGTTCCTTCTTTATTTCGGTGAGTACGTAGGTCACCTCTTCCTCTGGGTCTTCGTTCTTGGTCTTCTCCTTTGGCCATAGGTCTTCAGCATCATACAGGAACTCAGGTCCGACGAACCATCTGTCTTCCGGTTTCATTTGGAGTCTGTAGTTAGGGCGCGTCGCGTCGTCTGCCACGTTAAGATCCGTGGGCACCCATCTCCATCGGTTGACGTCAGTCAGCTCCGCTATCTCGCCCAGGCGGTGTGCAACGAATGGTGTGTACCTGATAGCGTCTTTTTCGATCCAACGTAGGACGGTTTGTGAGTCCGTCCAATACGTCACGCTCCTGGGCTTGACTCGATGTTCTCGTATGATCGTCTCTGCCAACCGTGCGCCGACCACTGCCGCTTGGAGTTCGAGTCGAGGGACTGTTACTGGTTTTAATGGCGCGACCCTTGCCTTCGCCGCAACCAGGCTCACAGTCACCCTTCCATTTGGCTTCAGGATCCTCCAGTAGGCGGTCGCCGCGTACGCCTTTTCACTTGCGTCGCAAAAGACATGGAGCTCTATCTCGTCCTCAGAGCTCTTCCCATAGTACCTTGGGATTCGTAGCTTGGTGGCCACATTCAGACTTCGTAGCCACTCCTCGAAGTGTTGTGCATCTTCCTCAGGAATTGGCTCATCCCATCCCACTCCATGTCTCCATAGATTCTGAAGGATAATCTTACCAGTGATGGTGAAGTGGCTGATGAGACCGAGGGGATCATAGACTGCCATCACTGCTCCGAGGGCTTCTCTCTTCGTCGGCGCTCTGTCCCTCATCTTTACTTCGGGTGCGAGACGGCTCAGCCCTGTGTTGAAGCCCAGCTCATCTCGCTCCGTATGCCAGAGCAAGCCGAGTGTCTTGTCGGAGTTCTCTTCTCTCTGGCCCAGCTTCACCTCGGCGTTGAGTACCCGCTGCTCCCTTGCCACGTTGTCCACCACATTAGGCCTATTTGAGCACCATCCACGGAGGTTGAAGTGTGCGTTCTTATGTACCTCCATGACCTCACGTGCCGTCCGTATAGCTTCCTCCTCAGTGTCAAAGCTATCGACGTAGTCGTCCATGTAGTGGCTCGTCGTTATGGCTCGCACAGCGTCAGGGTATTCCTGTGCGTATAGCTGCGCGTTGGCGTCTCTTACCGAGTGTGCGATGAACGGCGAGCACGACGCCCCGAATATCATTGACACCATCTTGTACTTCTTCGGTGGCTCGTCACGCTGCCCATCTCGCCAGAGAAACATCTGAGCTGCTTGGTCTTGTGGTCGTATCTTTACCTGGAGGAACATCTCTTGGATGTCTGCTGTCACGGCCACCTGGCGTTCCCTGAACCTGAACAATATTCCTGGCAGCGATCTCAAGAGATCAGGTCCCTCCAGTAGCTGGTCATTAAGGCACACTCCGCTGTACCGGTGCGCCGCGTCGAAGACCAGCCGCATCTTCCCCGGTTTGTTTGGGTTCACAACCGGGAAATGTGGCAGGTACCACACCTTCCTGCTCCGATCCTCCTGTCCATCGCACTCCTGGGCGTAGCCTTTATCTAGTAGGTTTCTTACCTGAGTGCGATACTGGGCTGCGAAGTCCGACGAGGAGTCCATCTTCCTCTCAATCATCTTCAACCTCTTCACGGCACAGCAGTAGTTGTTGGGCATCGGAGCGTCTTCGTTTCTCCATGGCAGACCTACTTCGAAGTGTTCACCAACCTTCCTCATGGTTTGGTGGACCACGTCGATCGCCTTTTGATCCTCAGGTCTGACTTTCCTCGCCATGGAGACTCCTAGGGCATCAATCCTGAAATGTGACTTCACCATTTCCTCGACGCGCCGTATGTCATCTGTTTGCTTGCTCGCAGACACGTCGTAGGTGTGGAGCACCAGCTGACCCTCCTCTTGAGTCAGCGCTGAGCGCGGCGCCGTCCCATGAATCACCCAGCCTAGTTGGGTGTACGAGGCCGCAGGCTCATCCCTTTTGCCCACACGTAGTCTTCGTGTCACTATCAGGTGCCAATTGTCCGCACCTATCAATACCTTGGGCGTGGCTTCATTGAAGAATGCGTCCTTACGTATGTCTCGGAGATGTGGATATTTAGTTAATGTCGACCTATCCACTGTTTGGCCATGAAGTCGTAAATCTTTCATAGTACGTGCGCGCAACATTTTAAATTCACCGCTATGACCACGGATCTGTAGCTTGACCTCTTGACTGCTCTCCTCGTGCGGCTGCGAGGTCACTCCCTGGATCCTGAGTGTCGACACTGGACCTTTTACTTGGATGCGGTGTGCCAAATCTTTATCTATCAGTGAGGTCGTTGACCCCTCGTCCATTAATGCAAACGTACTTACTTGACCTCCTGGACCTTTCAACACGACGGGGCACATCTTGAGGAGCACGCGGCGCGGTGCGTCGCCATTCACCGATACGGCCATCACCGCCTCTGCTACCGGTTCGACGTCCATCGCCTTCTCTTTTACGTCCTGCGGCGACATCTCTCTGTGGAGCAGCGTGTGATGTGGGCGGGCGCATCTCTCCTTGGCGCATCGCTTGGCTCGGCAGCGCTCTCGTCGATGGCGGTTGTTTACACATTTAAAGCACACCTTCTCCTTTCGTGCCCATTCCCATCTGTCGTCGACACTCATTTTCAAAAACTTAGCGCACTTAGGTACTTCATGATCCCCGGCACAACATAAACATACCTGTTTGTTTTCCTCATTCTTCTCGGTCGTGGCGTATATGACTTCTCGGCCCGCTTTCCTCTTTGCACTAGCTTGCACCACATTCTTTGGTTCTCTCCTCGGTGCGGGCATGGGCGTCGAGTTTGTGAAGGCGTACCTCATGGCACGGTCAGCCTCCCTCATCAGGAACCGAGATAATATAATAATTTCAGGCTCACGTGACGTTTCCATTGCCTCTGAAGCGTAGTCGCACCACCTGGATTTCACGTGCGGGCTCAGCTTGTCCACGACTTCACGCACTAACATAGGATTCCACAAGTAACCGCGACTGTCTACGTTTGATAACACACACACAATGTTTTGTAGCTTCACTGCGAATGTGTTCAGTTCACTTGCCACACTAGTAAGCCGAGGTAACCTTTTCACATCTTCCATCACCTGATCCATGAGTATCTCCGGCCGTCCATAGTACTGCTCCAGCGTCTTCATTATCGTCCGTGGGTCAGACGCAGTGTACAGTAGCGCGGAGACTACTTCTCTTGCTGGACCTCTGATGCAGTTCCTCAGTCTTGCTAAGTTCTCCACCGCTGTGAACCTGTAGACACTTGATGAATCCTCATAGGCCGCCTTGAATGGCAACCATTCCGTGGCCGCTCCGCTGAACAAGGGTAGTTCGGTCACTTGTCGCGGCGGCGGGCGGACACGCATCATTTTGTCCAGCGTGTCGGCCAACTGTTCGATTCCTCTTCCTACTCTACGTTCCCCTCTTGTGGGCGAACGTGAGGTCGAACGGTGTCTCCCACGTGGCATGGCAGGTGTCGTAGCGTCGGCACAATTGATCGACTCTGCTGCGATTCGATGGGCGGCGGGGTGCGGCGGCTGCGTCCTCTCATCGGTGACTGGTGGGTGGCCACGGTCCATACTTTGCAGCCACTCATCCACCCTGTCTTCACTCCTATGTCTGGAGCCCTCTTCACGAGCCTCCGCTTCCGCTTCGATCGCCGAGACTTCATACTCGAATCGCTTGTTCACTAGAGCCTTCTCAATTTCCAGTTGCTCGTTCCTAATTGCAGCAATCCTCCTCTGTGCCTCGTACTCTGCTAGCTTCATCCTTGCCACGTCACTGTTGTAGGATCTTCTTGACCTTATTGTGCTCGCAGTGTCTCTCACCGATACATTCGTAGCCATTGTCCGGGCAGGGTCCTGATTTCTTCGTTGGAACGACGTGCTTGGAGCGGCGACTTCATCTTCCCGCACTGACACACTCGCGATCGCGGCTGCTCGACTCGGTACGCGGCGAGGAGCGGGTGCGGTGAGCGCGGCGGACGCACCATCCGACGGCGGCACAACTCTTCCCGTCGCGGCGGTGACGGGGGCTGCGAACACTGACGCGGCGGCGGCGGGCGCGGCACTGTCGATTTCACTCGCGGGCACTTCGTACTGGGCGCGCGGCAACGTAGACATGACGGTCGACGGCGATCTCGGCGGGTCTTCAAACGTATGTGGACGCCTGCTGTCGTATCCTGACTCCGCTTCGCTGTCTCTGGCCGTAACGCTTCTGGTCTTCATTTTCAGGAACGCTGCACTATTTTCTTCAACTCTTCAGACGATCGATGATCCAATAAAATCCGGCGAGCGTAGGACCAAACTGTTGATGTGGACTGTATTTTCATAGGAATAAAACGCTGAATTGGTAACGAGTTGAATGTATTTTCTTTCTTCTACAATGGTTGATTCGTTCTTCAGGGTCGGTTTGTTGCTTCGGGCTATCTTGAGAGAACACTACTGCTTGATTTCTTGAACGACGTACGGGAACTTGCTTGAACTACGAGCCTCGCAACAAACCGCCCTGATTACATAGTATTTTTGCAGGGTGCAAGTCGTGGGTGGAGGGCGAGTACAACACGGCCATTTAATCGAATGAAAAGGCTTTGTCAGAGTTCGCCTCGTGTTGGGGTCCAGACAGGTTTCGACATGTTCGGACCTGTCTGGGCGTACTCGCGACCACCGCACATCGTCATGTTTACGTTCTTATCTAACTAGAGGATAATAAAACAAGCCTTACCGATAACAATAAACATTCCCTACTATCAAATGATCTTTATTTATGTTATCCTTATAATCTAATTAGAATCAGTTTACACATTAAGTACCTATATTTAGGTTTTCATTTGGGTCATATTTAACTTTATTTACATGATTTATTTATATTTACATGGCTTATTCATATTATTACGTCACGAAGCGGCGACGTCCGTAACAGTGTCCTTCAAATCTCCGAGCAGGAGAAGTTATTAGATGATTTCTCACAAAAAAACCCTTAAACTTTGAACATAATCTACATTTCAATACCAGTTCCATAGGCTTCTACAATTTAGACGGCAAAAAGGAGTAAATAGCCTTCACAGACGTTAATCTGCAAGAAACTTATCGTAAATCGACGGTCAGAAAAAGTATCTCACCTGTGCATTAGACCAGCTATACTCAAACTGCGGCCCGCGGGCTGCATGGAGGCCCGTGAAGGACTGCTAAATGGCCCTGTGGTTTAGTACAATATTGAAGTTGATGTCTTTATTGGTTCTGTAGCCGCAGTGAAAATTAAACTCAGAGATTTAATACTATAACTAAAATTAGTTTTAATTAAAGTTTATTTTAATTTATTCTCACACATGGAGAATTTGTACGCATGTAAGATTCATATCTAGTAGTCTGGTGTCAATCAGGTATTTGTTTTACGATTTACTTTTTTGTGTGATTGTACATCAGTTTTGTGAATTGTAATAAAAAATAATTATGTCTAAAATTTAAAAGTCTCATTTACTACTTTCTTATTTTTTTTAGATAAGTACTATTAAATTAAATGTAAGTAGTTTTATTTTACTATTAGTTATTGCGTCTTATCATGACAATAGTAAAAGCGCTTAGTGGTCCAAGCAGAAAAAAAGTTGAGTATGACTGCATTAGGCCTTGTCCTCGAAACCACTAAAACTTTATTTGCAATGTTTTAGAGCTTTTTTAGAACTTTTTGTCCACTCCTACGCAATCGAACTTTGTGTCTATCGACCTACGCACCACAATTTATGGGGATTTAAAGTGGAATTTATGGAATCGATAAATGTACGAGTAAGTGATAAAACTGAGGTAGTGTCCTTATTCAGCTAAAAAAAAGATTCCTATACGACCTTACGAGCCTATATACGAGTTAATAACAAGTTTTTTTAATGTTAAAAACACCTTGAAATCACTTATTTTAAATAGACCAATTTCAGGCGTGTAGCCAGTAATTAAACAGCTCCGAAACGCGGTCGCTCACAAAAGACCTCATCAGAAGGCTTAAAGTCATTCAAAGGGCAAGGAATTCCCTGTGTGATCACATCAGAATTGAAGATATAAGCAAGAGAACCAAGTTAGTAGAGACAGTTACCGACATAGCGCGAAGAATCGCCAAACTTAATTGGCTGTAGCCTGTAGGCAGGGAATATTGCTTATAGAACAGAGAGTCGGTGGGGACGAAAGGTTGTGGACGGGCGACCACAGACCGGAAGAAGCAGCGTTGGAAGACCTCCCACAAGGTGGACCGATGAGCTGGTGACGATCGTAGGAATACGATGTATGCGAGACGCATAAGAACGGTCGTTATCGCAAAGTTTGGGAGAGGCCTATGTCCAGCAGTGGAAGTCTTTGGACTGAAATGATGGTGAATTTTAGGCAATTCTGAATTGCCAAGCGCGACGCGAAGTCAAGTCACATATTTACTCCTTCCGATGGCCATTCATTTGCCCTTTGCGTTCAAGAGCCACAGTACACATATGCAGATTTTAGTCAGTAATAGTCTGACAGTTCCACTCCCTCCACCCAGAGACGAAGGATGTATTTCATGAAATCCCACCTCGATAAAAACCAGTGATAGTCTGCTTCACACAATGTTAGGTAAGACGCAGATGCATTAAGTCTTACACATTCTCACATAACACGTCATAACTATGAAAGGCCGTAAAATCTATGATTACTGCCTACATAGTAACCCACTGATTACGAAGATTGACCGAGCAGTTAGTGTGTAACCGTTTAACTTTATAACTAGGTTCTATTAGCACTTAGAAAGAATTACACGATAAGACGTTCTATTTTTCTAGTGGGAAATCATCTAATCAGAAGGCAAAAATGCAATGAAAATGTCTTTTTTTAAGTGGGAAATCATCGACTGACTTGTCCCGCGCTTGGGCGGATCAGAAAGGCGATGTGAGGGCGTGTCAGACTTTTACTAACTAAAACCCATTCTTATGTTCCTTCTTTGTCGTTTGTTCCACGGCCCCGGATTTTGTTTCCAGAAGCAAACCAATTGCCTCAGAGCCTTCCTGCACCGGGCACCTACGGGCAATGGCAAGGGCTATGCTCGGAGTTTCCTTGCGTGATCACATCAGTAATGCCTATAACCCGAGGAATCACTAAACTTAAATATCTGTTACTTAAGTTTAGTGATTCCTCGGTAGGGTACATTGCTCGTAGATCATATGATCGATGTGGCCGCCTTCCAATATGGTACAGAGTTATTCCTGTCTTTCCACATTTCCAAACTAATTCTAGTATTATAAAGAGGTAAAATTGGTGAGTTTGTAAGTAGGGAGTAATCTCTGGAACTAACAACCTCTAACTATCAATGGGCTATTTTACTACTTCCACGAGGGTAAAACCGCTGGCAGAAACTACTCTTCAATACACACCACATCACAGTGACACTTAGTAAAAAGAAAAAGAAAACAAAGCAAAGAAACCCTAATACTTTCAAATTCACACGTATCCTACCTTCCGAGTCACAACTGGGTTAATTAGCTGTACGGGACTCTAAAATCCAATTAAGTTGGAATATAACTTCTTCTACACCTCAAAACCATAATGAGGATCAATACAGAAGGTTCGGTTGAAATTCAAGATCACGATTAATGGGCCTACCACACCCACAAACGTCACCACAGTCTCTTTGGCTTGCGCAAGCCGGTTTGTACCGGAACACCGTGTAACACTGTATGAGTTTTACCAACTTCTAGACTTCAACTTCTAGCGTGCTCCATCGTCAACCACATCATCGCTTACCATCAGGTGAGTGTCAAGCGCAAGCTTATCACTCTCTCTCTAGCCTTCTCCCAACTACTTTGGTGTCTGCTCCTAGTCTAACTAGATGCGGCTGACTACCTGTGTTTTACATGGAGCGACTCTCTGCCCTCCACAACCCAGTAACTGGCTAGCACGATACCCCTTGAATAAACTGATGGATGGATTGATAGCTGAGATCACAGAAATCTAAATAATAATTATTTATATTTCTGTGGCTGACACGTACCATTTCGATAAACATTTTATGTCTCCTTACATATTACCCGTTCAATAAATTCGTGAAAAAAGGGCGTATCAATGTTTATTAACATTGTGTTCTTGTCCATACTGATTTTGTGCTCAGGAATCAGAACAGCTTGTACAAAGTAAACCTTCTGTTCCTCTTATTTACAGTGCGGGTGTATTTAACTCTGCGCAAAATGACTATCATTACACTGAAGTTAACACTGTTGGTTAACCGCCATGGTAATTTACAATTTGCCGCGCATTTCTGTTACTGCCATGCGTAAGATGAGTGGTCAAAACATTACGTGTAAGCTACACACATCAAAAGTGTCTAGGGATCAACATATATTTTTGCAATAACTTTTCTCCTGATTGATATTAATTAAAATGTTCTTTAAGGATTCATCAAATAAAGTGTTTTCGTTTGTCACGTAACGATAAACCAAGTCACCTTTGCATTAATAAAGAAATTTGCCATTTTCCTAATAAAGGGATTTTTGACATTTGAACCACTAACATTAAAGTTCGAAAAAAAGACTGAAATAACAGTTTTCTTTAAAATTTTATTTGGTAACTTAAACAATTAATAATCCGTGTTTCTACCGCGAACACTAACAACACAAGAACATCGGTTTGGCATACTCAAAATGAGTTCATCCAAATCACGCTGTGGAATGGCCGCCCATGTTCGTTGCAACAACAAAAAAAGGTCTTCTTGCGACTGGATACCCTCCATATTCGGCAGAGCTCTTCTCTGTAGCATATCCCATGCATGCTCAATCGGGTTCAAGTCTGGCGACTGAGCAGGCCAGGGCAGGACATTGATGTTAGCTGCGGCGAGAGTCTGTCTTACAACTCTTGCGGTGTGCGGTCGTGCATTATCATGCATTAACTGAAATAAGGGACCGATTTGCACTTGTAGAGGAACGATGACGTCTGATACAATCGTCTCAGCATAAATTTGAGCGTTGAGGTTGCCTCTGATCCAAATCAACTCAGTTCTTCCGCCGATCCAAATACCCGCCCATACCATGATGGTTCCACCACTATAAGGATGGACTTCCTGGCAGGATTTTAATCGCTGTTGGCGTCCAGGGGTTCTCCAGTGTCGTATACGTCTTGTATCCGGTCTCATACCAAAACGAGACTCATCAGAAAAGCACACGAAACGCCATTGTTCTTCTGCCCAATTTCTGTGTTCAAGAGCCCATTGATATCGAATCCTACGATTGTGCATTGCTATAGGTGGTACCCGTAGCGGTCTTCGGGAATGAAGGTTCACTTCATGCAAGCGGTTTCTGACTGTTTGGTCGCTAATTAAGTTCCCTGAAGAGTGATGAAGCCTCACGGCTAACATCATGGCGGTTATTGTTGGAGCTCTTCGAGTTAAGATTTGAATGTATCGGTCTTGTCTCCGTGTGGTGCAGCGATACCGTCCTCCATGGCGCTCAGCCACGGTACCAGTGCTTCGGTAACGTGTCCAAAGTCGACTGATAACACTCTGACTTGTATTCAGAGCTAAAGCCACAGTACGTTGCCGGGAACCAGCTTCTATCATTCCCACGGCTCTGAGCATTTCTTCCCTGCTTAAATGACGTCGCCGCTCCATAATAACGTTGGTTTTAATCAGTAGTAGGGAAACAGTAGCACTAATAATGTCTTCAATGCGTTGTATGTTTTTATAGGGAAAATATTGACAGCTGATTTTCATCTTTTACTCGAATTTGATTCACAGTTCCTGATTCAAATTATGAAATGCACCAAAAAGGATCCATATAAATTTATAAAATCATAAATTTATTACAAAGCCACATCTCAATCTCAAGAAATCCGCATAAAAATGCTTGATCCCTAGACACTTTTGATGTGTGTATTTTACAATATTGCAGATTGCACTTATGTTTTGTATAGTTTGAATGATTTGGAAATACATTGATTGTGCGTATAGCATAGGAGTGGAAATCTCTGCTGGAGTCTCGTTTCCTGATAGCTTTATAGCCATCAGGAAATTATACCTAATTTCCTGATTTAGTAATCTTTAAGTAAAGAGTGAAAAGGTTACTAGGCTAGAGTACTCCAATGATTTTGTTTTCCATACCATGTATTTTATTTATTTTAATGATTATGTGAGGCATGAATACATATTTTCTTTTTTTCAACGTCGACCATATCGTCGCTTTTCATCTGATAAGAAAATGGTCAATAATAATAAAAAAAAAGTTTTGTAAAGATAATATCGACCATGCGATGTTTATGCAATTTTCATGCTGTAATACTAAGTTAACCCAGTGTTGAATCAATCAATTTATCTTTAGCAACATAAGCGTTTAGGAAACACTGCTCACTTATTGCAAAGACAATTCGTTATTCTGTTGAAATGATGGAATAAACAAAAAATATATAAACTTATGTCAACGTACAGCCAGAAATACTGAGATTAGAAGCGTAAAATTTTGCAGGTTTCTTTCTATGACGTAGGCAAGCACTAAGAGAAGATTTTCCAAATTTCATCTCTTAAAGGGATGAAAAGGGCGTCCAAAGTTTGTAAGGCGATAAACCTACGTAACCGCGGGCGAGGCCGCTAGCAGAAGCTAGAACTAAATATTTTACAAAATATCAAGAAACACGGAAGCTTTATCAAACACCCAATTATCAACCTATCAAACAAAACTGCGGCGCATTACCTAAGTGTGACGAATAAATGAATAGATCCATCTGCTAACAGAAAAAAGGTCCAAACACGATTACTACCGGGTAAAAAACTTACAGAACTTGATTGGGTACGTCATTATATAACCTCTTTTGTCTGAACAAATGGAACTGTCATCCTCCGCACTTAATTAAAAGCCGATTACTTCAATTATATTAAAACCAGTTTACATTGGCCCGCGGCGAAAATTGGAACTAAATACACAGTACACAGAATTTGACGTTTTGACGTAAGCTGTTGCAACTAGCGCCACTCTGAAATGTCAAGATAAGCTGGACTTTTAAATTGCGCGGGTAATCTTGACAGTTTGCTTGTCAGCAGATTATCGTTGACAGTTTAAATTAATGTTTGATTTTAAACTTTGAAATTAGTTGTTATGATGTTATCTATGTATACTTATAATGACGTCTAGTTATGAAATTGTAAAACAAAGTTTTTGATTGTCTGTGAGTATCTTTTCATCGAGCCAATCATGATTGTTGTAACGAATGAGTGAATGAATGAAAGTGATTGGTTGTTTGTTGCTACATAAAGTTGTCAAAGAATAATAGGCCTGTTTTGACATTTGAAGAAATTGCATAATACCTACTATAAAATAAGCGCAAAAAGATCTCGCAACAATATAATCCATCATTATTATTTAACGCTAATTTAATGATGAATAGCACGCGATTTCTTCGTATGTCAAAACAGGCCTATTATTTTTTGACAACTTTAAGGCGTTTGTTCGAAAGAGTTGCTGAGGCCCTGGCTGGAACGTAATAGAAAAATGAAGAAAGGAACGCGAGTGGGATCGTCAGTAAAAATCTGCACTTTCGGTCGTACCGGAGCTTAGATTTTGATCATGACATCCCATCTAAAAAATTGGGTTTTTGAGCCGATATACGCCTTTATGATGAGGAACTAATAACTAACGCACGGGTAATTATCCAAGATTAAGCAACGCTTGCCGAGACCAGTCTGTAGATGGATGCCCATCTTAACGTAAGGAAATTTCTCCGCGTTCGAGAAATGGTTCCGGCTGTCATTTATAGATCTTTGACAGACGTTACGGATAGTCAGAAGACAGGAAATCTGACACAAGTCTTGCCTAAGGGGCATCGTATTATCCAGTTACTCGAATAGACAGCCGCTTCATGTTAAATTCTACGTATAATCCAGCTACATCCGGTTTGACTAGAAGACCGACCCTAACCCAAAGCCGTTGGGGAAAGGGATAGACAGATTGATTCTTATTTTAAGAATGTTTAAAGAACATAGGTATCTGAATTTTAACATTGAAGTAATCTTAAGTACAGAGAAGATACTTAATCTATTACATACGGGCGAAACGAGACACAATAGTAAAACAATAACAGCGCGGTCTCATAGGACCGGTCGGGGATTCAAACATTAAGTACCTACACAAACGACCTTATAGTTTTAACAAACGCTCGAACTTGATACAACGCATTTGGTCCGTCCATACCAAGTTCGAGCGTGACTCAGCGTAAGTTTCCGTCGTATCAAGATCAAGAGGGTGCTTATACTACACAATATAAAGTGGTATAAATTAAAATTAGGAGGGTGTTTATACTCATTTACGCTGAATCATGTCGAAGCATTGATCAGACGAACCAAATCCGTCGAACCAAGTTCGAGTATGTCATATTATTAGTAGTCTAACGACAGGAGGTAGATATTGAACGGAAAGTACGCAGGTTTCCTTTTCAATAAACAAATACCAATACTTCACAAATAAACAGTAGTTCGTATTATTGTTATGTTCCGTTTTTCCTGCTACAACATCCGTCCAATAATACCGAATTGAATTACTTCGTCAATGTTTTCGGCAACATTGATTTTCGCTCCGACGTAAATTGGCCTACTTTTAGTTAGTCTGGTAAAAGCCTTTTATTGGCTTTTAACAACAGAAGTGCTCTATATTATTATATAACCGATTCGATTAAATACATGCCGGATACTTGTTACCATTACTAAAAGTACTGGTTATTTGCGATGTAATGGCTGCCACAAACTGGCGTGACGTGACAATAGCGGGTTCATGAAAATTGGTCTACCTATAGATTTCTATAGAAAATCGTTGTCGCATTATCACATCCTCTCACGCTTCATCATTATCATCTACCAAGCCTTTTCCCAACTATATTGGGGTCAGCTTCCAGTCAAGCCGGATTTAGCTGAATACCAGTATTTTACGAGGAGCGGCTGCCTACCAGACCTCCACAACCCACTAACTGGGGTAACACGGTACATCCTCTCACGCTTAATTTACGATAATGTTTTTACAACAATTAATTTACCCCAACCCTAATTCTATGAACGCAAATGTTTTTACAACAAAATATACGGACATTGGTTTCGATCAACCGGGCCATAAGTTTTGTCAAAATTAATTATTATTTTAAATTTTCGAATACTGTCCAGATATATTTCGAGTTATTTAAAAAAAAATAACCACCGTGCTTGCCAAAAATAAAAAATAATTTTATAGAAACTTCAAACATGAAATTCCTAGAAAATTTCTTCGCATTGTTATCGACTGAAAGTATGCCTAAAAAACACTGGCGGTATTTTTACTTCTAAAACACCTAAACATCAAGCGAAAGCAAAGGAGTTTCTCATTCAGCCTCGTCATTATTTACGCTAAAATGATCATTTCTATTCAGACAATCGTAGCACAAAGACGTGTTTACAAAACAGCTCTCGCGTTTTACTTTGTCTTACAACTAGACAGCAAAGATGTCCTAGTTTTAGTGAATACGGCTTTACGGGATAAAGGAGGGTGGCTTGCTTTGTTTTTGTTGATAGTTTTCTTTGGTTATTTTTTCACACAGGAAATAAGATTTGCTCTGCTACTTGGCGCGTCAAAAGCATTCGATTAGAGAAGATATTATGCAGCCTGTCTACGGCTTCAACATAATTTCTCTACCATAACATGCACATCTAGTGAGCAGTGGTGACCAAATGGTAACGACCCCGATTTACAAGTTGTAGGTCATGGGTTCAAACCCAGCCAGGCGCATTACTTTGTGTAATTTATTTCATCACCACTGCTCTCAAAACGGTGAAGGAAAACATCGTAAGGAAACGGAACACCCCAAGACCTCATCCAAGTTTTCCTCAACATTCTACCATTCTGTTCACACAGTATTCCGCATGCCTTCATCATCTGCCTAGCCTTTTCCCAACTATATTGGGGTCACGGGGAACAAGCGTTGCTTAACCTTGAAGATAGACCCGCGCGGCTGTTATTATCTAGCCACGAGCTCCTCAATATTCCGCATGCCTTCATTTCTCTCTATAAGTCTCAAATAGAATCCCACCCCTCGCGCACCTCCGTTGCCCGTTTCCACCATATTCACGCCACAAGAAACGTAGATTAATTAAGAATTCTATTACGACTCACGTTAAGCAAATTATTTCACACGAGCTCTGCAATAAATTATTCATAGGAAACTCGATTGGTAGCTCTGACAATAATATGGAGCTGTCGATGTTAGTTTATTAAGAAAGCTGCTTCATGATAGCTGCGAAATTCAAAGGACATGGCTGGATTTGTATGGAGTGGTGCCCTAACAAAAATATTCTTGTACTTAGGTCTAGAGTACGTTGTATTAAAGCTTAGAGGTAAGGCTTTATAATGGTTTAAGTTCTATAATCAGAGATGAAGGGATAGTCATAATAAATAAGATTCAACGTTAAGTTTGTGTGTAGGTATATTTGTTTCTTCTTCACGCTCGAAAGTTTAAACGGTTTTGAAAGAAATTTGGCCATGTTCTGTATTCCAGAAAAACAAACAAAAAAACAGGTAAAAAGTATGCTTTGTGCAATGTCCACATAGCATACTTTTTACCTTTACCTGGGCAGCATTTTACCTTCGGAACGTAAATAAATAAATGAATATTATATACGCTACTGTCATGAAGCAAATAACCGGTGGAGTGCGCGTACGATGCTATTGCGCTCACCAAACATATGCTAAAACTAGTAGAAGTGGCAGGAGCAAATGCAGTATGCACGTCACGTGCTCCCGATTTTTAAGCGAATCAAATTAAAGGTACACGACTTGACCTTGAACGGACCAATAGCAGCCGCGCATTTTTCTTCGTCCCCCGGCCCGCCGTGGTGAGTTGTTTACTTAGAAGAAATCGGGCTATGCGCTCTCTAGTGGTTATATTCTCTATGGCTACTGTGTAGTGTCGCTTTGTGATTGTCTTTGTAGGTATGTACTAACTATAGCTTCATAAGGTTTCTTGTGTTACTAGAACTTTTGTCTGAAATAAATGTCTTATATAACTATTATTATTACTAAAGTTCTACTCCAATTTCAACAAACGTACTACCCTTATATCGTTTCTCCCTTACCCTCACAACTACACTGACCTTTACCCAAGTTAATATACTACAGAAAAATAAGATTTATTTATAAAGAAAATAATAAACCTCAACACAAAGGAGGTACATAGCTGAGAGTATTGTCTTGCGGGACTTCTCGGAGGGACCGCCAAATGGAATGTCAGTCACTCCGGTAATACAAAGGTAACTTGACGTGCTGGCGGATTTACTATGAAATAAATTGTAACACTAATATTGTAGAGGAGAAAGTTTGTAAATATGTGTATTGTGTATGTATGATGGTTACTCAAAGCAAACGGCTGAACGGCTTTACATGATATTTGGCACACAGGTAAGGGCCGATGCCCGCTAGTGCCACGAGAATTTTAGAAAGAAATTCTAAGGATACTGTGGAAAGGAAAGCAAAAAGCAACTGAATATCACAGGTGGGTTGAAGTCAGTAATAGTCAGACACCTTGTCGCTCTACCCTATAGCGGGAGAAGCAATTTGATGACCTCATGACCGATGAGCACCTCAAAAAAAAAGGAAGACCATTTTCTAAAATAGTACATAGTATACTTTTTATCCCGGGCGTATGTTTCCCCGACCGGTCTCATAGGACCGCGCTGTTATTGTCTTACTATTGTGTCTCGTTTCGCGGGTATTGATAGGTTAAGGCGAGTGAAGGCGTGGCGGAAACTAGTTTTCTTATTATCCTGATATCCTTTTTTTGTTTCTAAAGGATTATTCAAAAATAGTTTCCCTGTAGGTTTAAAAGGATACGTTCTTAGAAAACTAAAAAGGTACCTCTAATGCCGCAAGGGAATTTCATATGGTACGAGTATATCCAAGGATACCATAAGAAATGCTATCACTTAGGAAATCCCATGCGGTGTCCTTCTCCTTGGCACTCCAAAAAGGCCTTTAAATGAAAAAACTTGAAGTTTTATAAACTTATCAGTTCAGGTAGGCTGATATTTTTTTGTTGTCAAATTTGCGGCCTCATCTAGTAAAAAAAAGGCCAAAAAAAATTTATGTATAAAATATTTTTAAACCTTTTTGCAAAATAAATATCATTCTTAATTCTTTATTGTACACAAAACATATAATCTGAATACAGTTAGGTATTGGATAATTCATGTACAAAGGCGAGCTTAACTCAACAATGAGTTTTCTCCCAGCAAACCTTTGAGTGACAGAGAGAGATCACATTCGAGGGTAGGATCCAGTGTACAACATAAAAAATACATAAATAATAAATAAATATATATATACATATATATAGGTATAATACATAGACTAATAAATATCAATATATATACTAATATTATGTCAATTGAGAAAGGAAGTGCTCTTTAATTTTCCTCTTAAAGATATCCAGGGAAGGGCTGTCGCGAATAGAATGTGGGAGAGAGTTCCAGAGACGAACTGCAGTTACAGAAAAGGAGCCATCATAGCGGCTGGAAGTGTGACGCGGAGTACGAAGGAGAAGAGAATTGGAAGTGCGGCAGGGTTTGCCTCTAGGGACGAAGTACTCAAAGCGTTCACGAAGGTATTGAGGAGCATTGGGATTGTGTAGGATAGTATAGAGAAGGGATAGAATGTGGGTATCTCGCCGACGCCGAATTGGCAGCCACTCTAATTTGGTCCGAAACTCCGACACGTGGTCGTATTTGCGGAGGCCAAAAATAAAGCGGATGCACAAATCATAAAATCATTTTAAAAAATCATTTTAAATTTCAATTTTTAAAACTTTATGCACTATTTGACAGTACAAAGGCGGACTTATTGCCTCAGGCAAATCATCATAATAATTTATTTAGCTTGTCAAACACAGGTATTACAGATGGTGATATAATGAGTACAGTGCTCTGTTTTACTAAATATTGGCGTCATCTAATGACTTCTCCCGCTCTGGGGTAGAGTGAGAGAGCGTGTCAGAATTTTACTAATTTATAAAATCCAATTATGGTCCTTCATTACAGGATAGATTGGGAAAAGGCTAGGCAGATGATGATAATTACAGGATAGATTGGTTGGTTCCCGCAGCCTGAGCAGGGGGCCGATACTGACCTTGGTTACTTGTTTTAGTTACAAGTCGTTTATACCGCGTACATCGAAGGACTGGAACAATTTGCCTGCTGCGGTCTTTCCGTCCGATTACAATTTGAGTGTCTTCAAGACTAGAGTGAATAGGCTCTTAATTACTCAGATACCCGCGAAACGAGACACAATAGTAAAACAATAACAGCGCGGTCTCATAGGACCGGTTGGGGATTCAAACGTTAATAAACTAGTGCGCCTCACCATCAACGACTGCATCACTGCTTACCATCAGGTGGGATGACAGTCAAGCACTGGTTTATGTAATATAAAAAAAAGTTTCCTTCAACGTCTTTCGGCTGAAATGATGATGATGATAATGAGGTCTCTGACCTCAAAAAATTTACAAAAACACTTATGTAGTACATCAACAGAATAATCTCAACAATTCTCACGGTAAACGCAAACAGCGACCGGTTACCGTGAACCGCGTGGGTCGCCGGTTCGATACCTACCCGACGCAATCTCGTTAATCGCTTCGATCCATAACGAGCATTTAAGATTTATAGTGCTTTTACGCACTCGTGTTATTTTCCTGTTTATTCTGAGGAGGTGTTATGTTTGATTTAGTTAACTCTATGGTAATTAAAAGGATGAAGGTGGGATATTTATAGTTCCGGTTATTTTCTGTTGGAGAAACAACTGTTTTTGAATTTTAATTGAACTACAAAGGTGGTTTTATCGTTTGCGCAAGAAATGCTATTGTCATAGATTTATGCAGAAACTTAAATCTATGGGTACAATAGCGGTCTTATTGCTGACAGCGATATCTTCAAGACAAGCTCAGGATGGATGGTAAGAACTAAAAATAATACTATTATAATAATAATAATAATAATAATAATAATATACGCTTTATTGTACACCAATTCAATTTAACAATAGGAAACTTAAAACTAAAACACATACAATGGGCGGCCTTATCGCATTCCGCGATCTCTTCCAGGCAACCTGGAATGGACAGAGATTGTCTGGACAAGAAATGGGGCTGTCGTTGGTATGACAATAACTCACACAGTATGTTCACATATTATACATACTATAATAGATACATAGATATATACATATGCTATATAATAAATACATATATACATACATAATCAAAACTACAAACAGAAATATAAATTATGACTATCGACACTCACAGCGACAAGTAATGTTCTCTAACGAGTTTTTTGAAAACAGGCAACGATTTTGCACGTTTAATCGTGTCTGGCAACTCGTTCCACAAACGAGCAGCTTGGACAGTAAAAGACTTCTCAAAGAAAGTTGTGGAATGCATTGGCATCTTAAGTCGCAAGTTCTCTGATGACCTAAGAAATCTAGAGTGTGAATTACAGAGAAACTCAAAACGTTTTTTGAGGTAAAGAGGCGTAAAAGGGGAAAAAAGAACATTATATAGGAGGGAAAGAATATGAGCATTCCGGCGAAGGCGAATTGGCAACCACTTGAGCTTCACACGAAATTCGGATACATGGTCATATTTGCGCAAACCAAATATGAACCTAATACAAAAATTTTGAAGCCGCTCAAGTTTATCCAGTTGTTCTTGAGTAAGGTCAAGATAGCTGGCATCAGCATAATCAAGGATGGGAAGAAGAAGAGACTGTGCAAGCGCAATCTTGGTGGCGGTCGGCAGGAAATTACGGAGTCTTCTCAAAGCTGCGGCAGATGCGAATACCTTACGGCTGACTTCTTGTAGCTGGGCAGTCCAAGAAAAGTTCATGTCAATAAATATCCCCAAGTTCTTAACTTTATCACTGAAAGGAATTATGGAGTTGTCAAAAGAGACTTGGGGAAGGGTCGTCCAATCGATCCTAGAAACCATCCTAGAACTGCCCACCACTATAACCTGCGTCTTTATAGGGTTGACCGTAAGACCATACCTCTTGCTCCAATCGCATATGCGGGCCAAATCACGGTTGACAGTGACGATAGCCTCAGATAGATTTCCAAGCGGTGCTCTCGAGTAAATTTGTAGATCGTCAGCATATAGATGGTAGGAAGAAATTAGTTCGTTGGAAATTGAGTTTATAAAAACAGCGAAAAGTAAAGGAGATAATACGCCACCCTGCGGTACTCCAGCAGAAGTACTACACCAGGAAGACAAGGTCTCTCCGATGCAAATACGTTGCCGGCGACCAAGCAGGTAACTATGAAACCAGTCAATCGCCGATGGAGATATGTTAAGAGAGCGTAAAATACCAAGCAACACATCAAAATCTACAGTATTAAAGGCATTACTGAAATCAAGCAATGCCAAGACCGTGAGATTACCGCTTTCCATGGCTGATCTAATATCATCCGTAATATTTAGGAGCGCTGTAGTTGTGCTATGACCAGGACGGAAGCCGGACTGAAAGGGATTAAGGAGATTATTTTTGATCAGGAAAGTACTAAATTGGTTGTGGATTAACCGTTCTAGGACTTTGGAAAGGAAAGGTAAAATGGATATTGGACGGAATTCGGAAAAGGATGTAGGATTGGACTTTTTTGGTAAAGGAATAATTTGAGCATCTTTCCATGAACATGGAAAGACCCCACTAGACGCAGAAAAATTGAGGATATGGCACAATACGGGAAGGATTACGTCCAGCACTGGTAGCAGCATTTTACGGCTGATACAGTCACTTCCCACAGCATTGGAAGTAATTGATAGAATGCTCTTCTTAACATCACATGCGGAGAATTCACTGAAAGCAAATGGAGAATAACTGGGAGTCGGAAGAGATGAAAGATGATCCAATGTATTCAGTTTTACGGTCCTATCAAAATCGGACGAAGCTGTAAAGTGATGATTCATTGCATCGATGTCTAAATCTTTAGGAATTGACTCTTGTCGGGTTTTACCGACCCCCAATGATCTAAGAAAGTTCCAAACTTTGGATGCGTCCCCATTTTGGACGGAATTATGAATATGCTGGCGATTAGCATTCCTACACACCTTATTGCAGTGATTGCGAATTGAAGCATATTTGTCCCTATTAGCATCATTTGGCTTCCGCTTAAACTTAGACTTTGCTAACGCTTTTTTCTTCAACAACATTTTGATCTCATCTGTCAGCCACGGCGCCGGCAAATGTCTAACCTTAACCGCTCGAACTGGTGCATGAACATCATACAGCTCGAGAAGTTTAGTACTGAATATATTGACTTTCTCGTCGACTGACTCGGCTTTCAACAGAGGAGACCAATCAATATTGCCGGCATCCTGGCAAAGAATGTCAATGTTCACACCACCAAAATTGCGTTGAATTGCGTTGTTGAGAGTTTTGGCTTTAGCCTTAGGTGGGCGAATTTTGTATGAAAGAAAAATCAAGTCATGATAGGAAAATGCATCGGCTGCGCATTGGCCATGCTTAGCGACGCGATCAGGAGAGGAAACAAAAATCAGATCAAGAAGCGAAGGTGTAGAGTTAGGAAAATGATGAGTGGCACTCAGTGGGAGAATTGAAAGATTACTAGAAACGGAAATATTAGTCAAAGAAGATGAGCGGTGGTCTCTTTTCAAGAGGCAAGTATTAAAATCACCCATGATTATGCTATGACTGTAAGAAGGGATAAGGGTTTCTAACAGTTTTTCAAAGGATGAGAAGAAATTGATACGAAGAGAGGGACAGTAGTAGACACCGAGAAGTAATTTCGAATGATACAGCTCGATTTCAAGAAACAGGTGTTCACCAGCGTTTGACGGCGGTGGCTGTGCCGACATATTGACAACAGAGTAGGGAATATGCGCACGGAGATATATGGCAACACCGCCACCACCACCAACGGCCCGATCGTTTCTTATGAGCACAAATCCAGGAAGAGAGTAGCTAGTGGAAGGCAAACAGGGTTTTAGCCACGACTCGGAAACAAGAATAGCATGAATGTTTTTACAGTCAAAACTTGCCAGCATATCGTGGAAATGGGCCGGAATACTCTGAGCATTAATGTGAATAACATTAAAATTATTAGGAACATCAGAAAACTGCGTCGTAAGACACTCTGCAAGAGACGGAATACTTAAAAAGCTATCATCGCTACCTGTTAGAGACAAAAAACTATTACTATCGCTGCTGTTATCGAAAGACATAAACAAAATAAAATAAATAAATAAAAACCTAAATATTTGTTACTTACAAGTTACAATAAATACCCAATCAAGTCCACCTGCCGGTGGCGTTACAAATTAGAATCAATAATTAAAATAAGCTTTACATACTGTCCGGGTAATGAAAAACAAAAAGAAATAAAAAATAAAAATAAAAAAAAAACAATGAAAAGTGTAATACGACGTATCATGCCAAAATGGAACGCACTATAAAATAAGACCAATAATTACTGTCAGACTAGGCAATATGGTATGAGATCTTAGCCTACACTTAGAGGAAAATAAAAAGTTGACTGACATTGACAGTGACTGTTTAAAAAAATAAATAATTCTCAATAATATTTCATGTCAAAGCAAACTAAAACAATATGAAAAAAAGTGAAGGTAATAGAAATAAAAGCGACATTACCCGGACATTGGATAAACAATAGAGATCACTTCTTTAAGACTGCAGTCCGCTTAAGTCTTGCAGTTTTCACAGCAGCAGCAGCGGCGACTGGCACGGATCTGGACTCGCACTGCTCGAGCTCATTGCTTGTCGATTGAAGTGGCGCAATCTTGTCCAACTCAGCGAGAGACTCAACTCGGTGCCTCGTATCATTTGCTCCAAGTACATAAACAGAGCCCGCCTTGGTCCAGCTCCTGGATACGCCACACCTTTCTCTCGCCGCCAAGAACACGTCATGACGCGCCTTGGTGAGGAACTCAGATATAGTGATGCCAGAGCCCTTCAATTTGGCTTTTGAAAACCAGATCTTGTCACGGATTGCCTGACTACTAACCTTGAACAGGATAGGCCTGGTTTTATTGGCTACAGCACGCCCCATCCTGTGACACCGACCAATGTCAGTAACAGCGAAGTCACTCAACTGCAGCTTATTGCGTACCACCTCAGCGATGACTCTGGATGTGTCTTCCTTGGGTCCCTCGTTAACTCCGTGCAGCAGCAGGATCTTTCTTCGCGCACGCATCTCCATCTGGTCGACACTTCGAGCAAGCAACCCCACCTGCTGCTGAAGACAGTTGACAGCTTGTGTGACGAATGTCCTGAACGTCAAGAAGTCTGTTGCTAGGCTAGAAGTTGTCATCGGTGACTTGCGCAATTCTTCCTCGTAGAGAGACATTCTGGTGATGAACAACTCCTTAAGCTCCATCACTGAGGCTGTTAGTGATTCCATGGTGTTGATGAAAATTAATTGTAGAGTGAAAGTTGTGGGATAATAACGCTACACCAGCAGGTACAAACTGTTAGCTTTTAAAATATAGCATAAATACTTTTTAATTGTATGTTTTTATAATATATATTAATTTTTAAAATACGAGCAAAATTTTCTATGTGCACCTGTAACAACTACCCACAAAAAAAAAAGTCTTATTATGTTCGTTCATTAGGAAATTCTACGTAATAGTAGCAAGGAGTCTGTGGTGAGGAGTCGTTTTATTTTAAAGGCTAACTATAAACTAACACCAGCTGTATTTTGTACACTTAAGTACCTATGATCAATAAACTGATTACACAAACAGACAACAATAAAGAGATTGAATTGAATTGAATTGCTAAGGTTGAGAGGTACGCGCGAAATCACATTGCGACTATGGTTCCACCATAATTGTTTTTCTTATTCGTAAAATCATTTCTATGAAATCGTGTTGGTGCTATGTCTTTTGTGTTTATGAATATTTAACAAACAACAAAACAAAACTTCAGTTTATTATGCAATAATAAGCTGAAGTTTTGTTTTATGTTTTTTGGACGCGCCAATCTCAAGACCAATTATTTATTTATTTATTCACTAACACTTCATGACAAAAGGATACA
This sequence comes from Mythimna separata, assembly GCA_030763345.1. NCBI lineage: Eukaryota > Metazoa > Arthropoda > Insecta > Lepidoptera > Noctuidae > Mythimna > Mythimna separata. The sequence continues at coordinate 3,674,850 of CM061173.1, read as the reverse complement.
TAGGCGGACTTAGTGCCTTAGGCATTATCTACCAGTCATCCAAAGTAGTAGGTAATAGTTTGAATTAAAAAAATATTTTAGTGTTGGATAACCCACATACCGAGGAAGGCTTTAGGCTATAATTATAACATCAACTATAACCAATAGGAACGCAGCAGTAACTAAAAACGCGTAAATGTAAACAAAGATTGCCTTTAAATAAAAAACTTCACAGTAAATTCAATAGTTGATTAGTTTGAAGTAGGAGTTGTGCCAATTTTTTTATACGTTAGCCAATCGAATCTTAAGGCCGAAGGTCAAATCTGCTAAACAAAGACTTAGGTAAGTACTAGCGACCATGTTTAGGGTTCCGTAGGTAAATCATTCCGTAGGGTGATAACCGGACCCCATTATCAAGTCTCTGCTGTCTGTCTGTCCGTCCGTCTATCTGTTAGTCTGTCTATTTGTGAGCGGGCTGTATCTTATAAACAGTAGGAGGTAAAGAGTTGAAATTTTCACAGAATCATAATTTTTATTGCCGCTAACACAAGAAATAATTAAATGGTGTTTCTATACAAGAATTTCGATACTTTGTGGGCATGTTTTTGCTCTATTTCAATATTTATAATACGGAACCCTTCATATGCGATTCGAACTCGCATTTACCCAGTTTTTTCATCCCATCTCACATCTCAGTACCACTAACCTCAATGGGGCCTCTCAGATCGATAAGAGATCAATATGAAAGCAGTTTTTGTTCCTCCTCATCACATCGTATATCATTGGGCAATCTTTGTTACGATACTTATTTATTTAGACGAGGGGGCGGACTGAACCAGGTGAAACAGCGGTTCTCAAACTGTGGGTCGCGACCCACTGGTGGGCTTTTATTGTAATTACTGTAACACCTTACTATGTTCCTATTAGAGCAATTAATTAAATTTTAATTAATTCATGAATCCCCGACCGGTCTCATAGGTCTGCGCTGTTATTGTCTTACTATTGTGTCTCGTTTCGCGGGTATTGATAGGTTAATTCTCCATTATTCATACCTGGAGACCTGGAGAGGGTCGCGGGAATCCGAAGGATGCGAGACGCACAGGACCGATCGCTGTGGCGACGCCTGGGGGAGGCCTATGTCCAGCAGTGGACGTCTTTCGGCTGAGATGATGATAATGAGTACGGATCCCTTCGAGTGCGACTGGGATACAAATGGCCAGTTTATTCATCCCATCTCACATCTCAGTAACACTAACCTCAAAGGGGCCTCTCAGATCGATAAGAGATCAATATGGAAGCAGTTTTTGTTCCTCCTCATCACTACGTATATCATTGGGCAATCTTTGTTACGATGCTCGTTTATTTAGACGAGGGGGCGGACTGAACCAGGTGGAACAGTGGTTCTCAAACTGTGGGTCGCGACCCACTGGTGGGCTTTAATTGTAATTACTGTAACACCTTAATATGTTCCTATTAGTGCAAATAGGGTTCTAAAATTAAATAGGGTTTTCCATTATTCATACAAATAAACGTCATTTTGTCAGCGTTTATGCTTTATTTTAATATTTTAGTACGAACCCCTTGATGTTAGACTCGGACTCGCATTTACCCAGTTTTTTCATCCCAGCTCACATCTAAGTAACACTAACCTCAATGGGGCCTCTCAGATCGATAAGAGATCAATATGGAAGCAGTTTTTGTTCCTCCTCATCACAACGCGTATCATTGGGCAATCTTTGTTACGATACTTTATTTAGACGAGGGGGCGGACTAAACCGGGTGAAACAGCGTTTCTCAAACTGTGGGGTCGCGACCCACTGGTGGGCTTTTATTGTAATTACTGTAAAATCTTTCTATGTTCCTATTAGTGCAATATTAGCTAGTTAAATTAGTATATAATTTTTAAAGGTATATTATAAAGGTACCTAACTATACCTAACTAATTCATTATGATTTTAAATTTCGCTTACCAGAAATGGTGAATATGGGGATCTTTACTGTTATATTATCTAATGTAGTATTCATGTAGGTACCACATATACTTTGACTTTGAAAAAAAAAACTATTAAAACTTTGTTATTAATATTGATGATGATGATGATGATCAGATGGGTCGTATCCCAAACAAGTTTGAGAACCACTGCACTAAAACAATGAGATAACAATTAATTTCTAAACTATAGCTAAGCAATTAATTTTGTAACATGGTGCAATGGCTGGCCTATTGGCAAATGAATCGATCATGAAAAGATGTTTCCTAATGCGTTAGGTTTGAGCTTTGGGTTGCTTTGAGTGGTAAGGCCGTGAATAATTAAGTAATATGCTTTTTTTTAATGGGAAATTCACCACATAACTTTTTCTGAACTAGGTGGAGCGAGTCAAGGGCGGTGTCAGACTTCCACAGTCTATAACCCACCAGTGTTCCTTCAATTACTTGTGAATTGTGTGCACTTACAGCTAAGGAGTGCAATTCCCTGCCGGAGTCTGTATTTTCTGATAGCTACAGCTTAATCAAGAGGTTACTTCTAGACAAGAGGCGTATTTCCCTTTCCGTGTTCAACTGGCGACACCGGTCTCGCGAAATCCACACGCTTTTGTTTTACTACGGAATCCTACGATCCCGTGTTCAATTCGCGTCAACTGAGCACGCTTTTGCGATCAAGCAACGTTAAAAGAAGTTTTACAAAACAGTGTGTAATTGAATTGAACACAGTTTTTTAACCTGTCTATTCGAAACAAATCCGTACTGATTCAGCGCGTTCGTAAATGTTCGGGATAAATCGTGCGGGCCGAAGCAGGCGAGAGCGCCCGAAGTTGGATTCGAGACGGCATCAAAAACAAATACCCAGTAGTAGTAGAATTCAGTCCGGAAGTCCTGTTAAAAAGAAACGTGCACACAATATCGCTGTGAACATAGACCAAAACGAACGTTCCGCAAAATAGTTGTCTTGTCGGTGTTTTTTTTTGTGTTGATAATAAATGTTTCATTAATTGTATTGTATGTAATATTTCATTGAAATCATATTGAGTTAATAATACAACCTACTGTCTACTATAGAATAATACCGTCGCTGATTCAACACTGATCCGTACAACAACACTGTTCCGTATGGTGTCTGGAACCGAAGAATTACACCATCCCATCTCTTCCCGTGGGTGTCGTAAGAGGCGACTAAGGGACACACCAGAAAATGGGCAGCAGCATTTTCTGTGCATTTCAACATCTACACTGCGATCGCCAACCCGCATGCCAAGCGTGGCGATTATGGCAAAAACCCCCCAACAATGCAGACACGCAAAACGAAACGGCCCCTAGTACCCGGCAGCCCGTCTAACCTTGACTACGGTAGCGGTCAAGGCTACGGCGAGGCAAGGGGTGCGAAGAATCTCCGGAGGAGGCTAGGCTACCCCTTCCAACGACTCGACCTGGCAACATACAACACGCGTACACTGCGGACCGACGAGAAGATCACCGAACTAGAGGGAGAGTTGAGCGGGGTACGATGGAGTATTGTGGGATTATCCGAAGTCCGAAGACAGGGGAGGACACGATAATTCTCAAATCCGGTAACCTGCTCTATTTCCGGGAGGGCGACCAGCAGTCCCAGGGTGGTGTCGGATTTTTCGTCCACAAGTCCCTTGTGAACAATGTGGTGAGGATCGAGAGTGTGTCGACCAGGGTGGCTTACCTTATACTCAGAATATCGGCAAGATATTCGCTGAAGGTCATACAGGTATATGCCCCAACCTCGACACACTCCGACGACGAAGTAGAGACCATGTATGAGGATATATCCAGAGCCATACATGGTTATAAGACTCACTTCACCGTGGTCATGGGGGACTTCAACGCTAAACTGGGCAAACGAGACGGTGATGAGCTGCGAGTGGGGCAATTTGGATTTGGACGGCGGAATCAGCGGGGACACCTACTGGCTAGCTTTGTGGAGAAGGAGGGCCTCTACATGATGAACTCTTTCTTCAAAAAGCGTGAGCATAGGAGGTGGACCTGGCAAAGCCCCGATGGTGCAACTAAAAATGAGATTGATTTCATCTTGTCGACGAAGAAGCAAATATTCAATGATGTCTCTGTGATCAATGCGGTGAAAACTGGTAGTGATCACCGCATGGTGAGAGGCACATTGAATATCAACATCAAGCTTGAAAGGTCTCGACTGGTGAAGTCTACGCTCCGTCCAGCACAAATCCAGCTCCAAAACCCCGAGAGCTTTCAGCTCGAACTCCACAATCGTTTCGAGTGCCTAGGTAGCTCCGTGGACGAATGTAACGATGGGTTCGTGGAAACTGTCCATACGGTCGGGTCTAAGTTTTTCAAGACCCACCGTACAAATAAGAACAAGAAGCTCTCGGATCCGACTCTCGAGCTCATGAAGAAGAGGCGTGAGATGATTCTGCAGTCTTCAGACGATTCGTGCAGATACCGTCAGCTCAATAGACAGATTTCGAAGTCCTTAAAACGCGATCTTCGCCACTTTAATTCCGAAAGGGTTAAGGACGCGATAGAGCGGAATAAGGGCTCCAAAGTCTTTGCGAGGGATCTGTCTATTGGGCAGAGCCAACTCACGAAACTGAAGACCGACGATGGCAGAGTCATATCCGCTAAATCGGGAGCTCCTGGGAGAGATCGAGGCATTCTATGGACAGTTATACACGTCTATCTCTAAACCCACGGCAAATCTAGCGAACGATCCAAGAGCTAGATTGACCCGACACTATACCGAAGATATCCCGGACGTCAGCCTGTACGAGATTAGGATGGCTCTGAAACAACTTAAACACAATAAGGCGCCGGGTGAGGACGGAATTACGGCCGAACTTCTGAAGGCGGGTGGAAAACCGGTCCTTAAGGCCCTTCAGAAGCTATTTAATTCCGTCATACTCGAGGGCAAAACGCCACAGGCATAGGGCAGAGGTGTGGTGGTACTTTTCTTTAAGAAGGGCGACAATGCCCTCCTTAAGAACTACAGGCCCATCTCACTTCTGAGCCATGTCTACAAGTTGTTTTCCAGAGTCATCACGAATCGTCTCGCACGCAGGTTCGACGACTTCCAGCCTCCTGAACAAGCCGGATTCCGAAAAGGCTTTAGCACCGTAGACCACATACATACGCTACGGCAGGTTATACAGAAGACTGAGGAGTATAACCTGCCTCTCTGCTTAGCGTTTGTGGATTACGAGAAAGCCTTTGATTCGATCGAGACTTGGGCTGTACTGCAGTCTCTCCAACGGTGCCAGATTGACTATCGGTACATCGAAGTGCTGAAATGTTTGTACAAAAACGCCACCATGTCAGTCCGACTCCAGGATCAGACCTCGAAACCTATCCTCTTACAGCGGGGTGTGAGGCAGGGAGACGTTATCTCTCCGAAACTGTTCACGGCCGCATTGGAGGATGTCTTCAAGGTTCTGGAATGGAGAGGGCGAGGCATCAATATCAACGGCGAGTACATCATTCACCTTCGGTTTGCCGACGACATAGTAGTCATGGCTGAGACTACGGAGGAGCTCAGTACAATGCTCGGTGATCTCAGTAGGGCTTCCGAAAGAGTGGGACTCAAAATGAACATGGACAAAACCAAAGTCATGGTAAACATCCATGTAGCTCCCACTCCTATCAAGATCGGAGACTCTACACTCGAAGTTGTGGACGACTACGTCTACCTGGGACAGACGGTCCAGTTGGGTAGATCTAACTTCGAGAAAGAGATCAATCGTCGAATCCGACTCGGCTGGGCAGCGTTCAGGAAGCTGCACGATATCTTCTCGTCCAACCTACCGCAGTGTCTCAAGACAAAAGTCTATGACCAGTGTGTGTTGCCAGTGATGACATATGGCTCGGAAACGTGGTCGCTCACAATGGGCCTCATCAGAAGGCTTAAAGTCACCCAAAGAGCAATGGAAAGGGCTATGCTCGGAGTTTCCTTGCGCGATCACATCAGGAATGAAGAGATCCGCAAGAGAACTAAGGTTACCGACATAGCCCGAAGAATCGCTAAACTTAAGTGGCAGTGGGCAGGGCACATTGCTCGTAGAACAGATGGTCGATGGGGACGGAAGGTTCTAGAGTGGCGGCCACGTACCGGAAGACGCAGCGTCGGAAGGCCTCCCACAAGGTGGACCGACGACCTGGCGAGGGTCGCGGGAATCCGATGGATGCGAGACGCGCAGGACCGGTCGCTGTGGCGACGCTTGGGGGAGGCCTATGTCCAGCAGTGGACGTCTTTCGGCTGAGATGATGATGATGATGATGATGATTCAACACACTTTTGAAGACTCAAACAGTCTAACAGTCAAGTCAAAAAAGTGTTCAGTTCAACTGCACACGATTTTGTTAAACCTTACCCAGCGCCACTTGATCACAAAAGCGTGCTCAGTTGACGCGAATTGAACACGGGATCGTAGGATTCCGTAGTAAAACAAAAGCATGTGGATTTCGCGAGACCGGTGTCGCCAGTTGAACACGGAAAGGGAAATACGCAGACAAGAGAGCTCCGACATCAACGTGTGGTCGGCATTGCTTACCATCAGGTGAGATAATGGTCAAATGCGACAAAATCTATGAATAAAAAAATTATTACTGACACCGTGAATAATATTGATGTGCATTCAACACCCGAGTTCGTTATCCACTGGACTCACAATTAGAAGACCGATCAAGTGCGAGTCAAACTCGCGCAAAAAACGGTAAATAAAATCATGTTTGTTGTATAGGAGTTCCACTTAAAATATTTAATTTATTGTTTTTAGTATTTGTTGTTATAGTGGAAACCGAAATAAATCATCACGGTTCACGAGATACAGCCTGATTATAGACAAGATGGACAGCGGAGGAGCAATAGGGTCTCGGTTTTATCCTTTGGGTACGGAACCCTAAAAAAAGATCTGCTGGACACTGATGTAGACACTAGTGTGGAGTGGCGGCCATGTACCGGAAGACGCAGGTGCACAAGGTGGACCGATGACCTGGCGAGAGTCGCGGGAATCCGATGGATGCGAGACGCGCAGGACCGGTCGTTGTGGGAAGCCGCGGACGTCTTTCAGCTGAGATGATGATGATGGACACTGATGGGTCTGACTTGGACTCACACATTAAATCAGTTACAACGTCATTGTGTATGTGGAAAGTATAAAAGTAAGAATAAATGTTAAGTATTTGATGTAAAAGCGTGTCGTGTATATTTAATAGTATTTATGATTTACTAGATGCCACCCGCGGTTCGTTCCGCGTGAAATTAGCACTTTCCACCTCCATAAATTATGGCCTGTGTGTAATTACTATATTGTTGATGTTAAATATTATAAAGAAGTAAAATTTGTATTTTTGTTTGTAATGAATAATTTCAAAAACTTAGCGTTTCATCTCGTCGTTTATACCGCGTACATCGAAGGACTGGAACAATTTGCTTGCTGCGGTCTTCCCATCCGATTATAATTTAGGTGTCTTCAAGGCTATCGTGAATAACCTATTATAAACTAGTACGCCTCACTACCAACGATTGCATCACTGCTTGCCATCATTCATTTTTATTCATCATTTTAATTATTCACCAATAGAATGCTACTTTATCAGTGACTGACATAGGCATATATTTTCTACCTCCAGGCGAGCGAAACCGCAGGCAGAAGCTAGGCTGGTAATAGAGACCAGGTGGTACACGTATAATACTTTTTTTATCCCGGGAGTATATTCCCTTTTGATAATTTTCTACTTTGAAGTGGGCGAAGCTATATTAGTGAAATAATATAGAAGCCGATTTTCAAGAAAGATAGATAGAAATTACTCTAATATTTCACTGAAAACCTGCCAAGTTCCTTCTTGAATCGTGACAAAGACGAAGTTTATGATCAAAGGAATATTTGTTACTGAGTTCAGCTACCTATAATAAATTCAATATTAAACCCTTGTCAAGTTCTTTCCTAGTTAATGTAAAAGAATCTAGGAAGATAATGTAATTGAGGCCAAAGACAGACGTCTCGTAAAAAATAAAATAACTTTCTAGACTGAATTTCGATCACGGGGGCCAATCTCAACAGAGATTATCCACTACAGTGCGTAAACAGGTGCACTCTCTATACCCTTTACTCTCATAGTCCGAAGGGACGGCAATCCGATACAACAGGAGAGAGATCAGGGGCAGGACCAATGGTTTTAAGTGCTTTCCGAGGCACGAAGGTATCACACCACCATCTTTCAAACTCCAGGCAGCTACAGAGTAATTCCTAATGGAAAAACGCAATAGCACTTTTGCACGACACAAAAAACAAAATCGAACTCAGGACCCCATACTCAGTATTCAAGCTTGTCCGATGTCTCATAGGAGTATCCCATCCAATTCCCAACATAATATCCACTTACATAATTAATTATGAATAATATTACATGATGCCATCTATAAATATCATTTACACCCTTATCTGACATAAGCCCACGGCTAAGTGACACTGTTTTCCTGTGACACTATACACCGTAGCCCGTAGGTTATTATTAGCATAGATTGGAAATGTAGTTAAAGTATAGTTACTTAAGGTTCATAGAGTTGACACTACCTTTTTAAAATAATATAAGCTAGTGCAAAAAGTCAAAAGCATTTATCTCAAATAAACCATACAGGCACTTCTGAAAGGTCAAGAGGTCAGTCTGTTAGATAAAAGATGCTAATTGTAGATTCAAAAGCTTAGATTCCTATGGAGAAGAATTTGTAAGAAATTCCATGGACACTCTTTTCAAAGTGCTTGATTGCGATACCACCTGATGGTAAACAGCAATTCAATCGTTAATTGAGAAGCGCACTATTTTATTAAGAGCCTATTCACTCTAGCTTTGAAAGCATCTAAATTATAATCAGACAGGAAGACCGCAATAGGGAAATTGTTCCAGTCCTTCGATATACGCGGTATAAACGATGAGGCGAAACGCTAGTCCCCTAAAATCCCGGAATTATACTCGTAATCATGACGATTAAATCCTGGGTATTAAGATGGATGCTCAAAGGTAGCCCGCGAAACTGTGTGAAGGGCATAACACGTATGTATTTACGAAATTATAATCAATCTACGGAATGTGCAGTTTTAATTAGTTAAGTGTTTTTATTTTTCACGTTATATCTAAGTTTAATAAATGTACTCTATCGTTGAAAAGAAAATCTGCGGAATTGTACAACCCTCTCAGTTCGTTGTACCCAATTTAATGGTAATGTAAACCCACTCCTGTTTCTTCTTTGCCTTCGTTCCAGAGCCAGAGTTTACTATGGGCATCCTCAGTAGGCTTCGACCCTGCTGGGCCCATACGATTTGCTGACTGACATCTCCTTGAGGTGCGCGTGGCACACTACGCGCCGTGGACGGCTTAGGCTCGGTCCGGTCCGGGCGATTACCAGACGACGAGCCACCCATTGCTCATCGTCCGCAAGCCAACGCCTATGGTAGCTGGAAATCGCAATTGGAATCCCGGTGGTTTAAGCGCGGGGGCCATTCCCTCGCTCAAGAGCATTTGAACTAAATTACTTCTTCTTCTACTACCTGGCGTTAATCCCGGCTATTGCCAGGGTCCGCCATCCGGCTAAGCTTCTTCCACTTTGCCCGATCTTTAACATCCATTAAAGTCATTCCATTGGCTCTCATGACGGACTTCACGACGTCCGATTCGATCTAAATTACTGTCTGTGTTTAAACACAGACAGTACATAATGACATAAACATAGACTCACAAACAGACGCTACTGTTTCACTATCACTTCCATCTCATCCTTGACCTTCCCATCCTCAGCTCCAAAGCCCTACCGAGCCTACAGCCTTAGATTCTGCATCTTCATCAAAGCCATCAAGTGGCGGCAAGCTACCCATTGCTCATCGTCCGCAAGCCCACAGCTACGGTGGCTGAAGATGAGGGTCGGGATCTTGGCGCCTGTAGCGTGAGGTCCTTTCCCTCGCACAAGAGCAATTTGACTGTGTTTCAATCGTAACGTCAAACCATTAAACATAGCCTCACAAACAAACGTTACGGTCTCACTATCACTTCCATCTCATCCTTGACCTTCCCATCCTCGTCTCCAAAGGCCTACCGAGCCTACAGCCTAGATTCTGCAACTTTATCTACATCATCAAGTAGCGATGCGCAATGGAGAGAGGTTTTATTCGGTTGTTCGAACTTCTCGATGGTTCTCGATTGTTTTGACTTTGACTCGAGTCCGACTCGGTCTGTTATAGCGACTGGCGTACAGCGTGTTCATCCGTGAGTTGATGGTTTAGACCGGGACCAAAGCGGAGACGAGCCAAACGGAGAGATGTTTTTTAACCAACTAATAGAATTGTGTTATTGACACATCTCCTCTCCGCTCAGTTTCAGTGGAGATCGCTGTGCAGAGATGTGTAAAATTTATATGGCGCTATAGAAGCGGAGATGTGAGATGCAACAGTATTGCACATATCTCCACTTTAGTGGAGTCTCCCGAGCTGAAAGAGATCTCTTTCGCACAGCCCACCGCAAACATCTCTGCTTTGGTGGAGTCCCGGCCTTAATGTTTCGGGCGAGAGTGACTGATTCGTACAATCGAAAACTAGTAGTCAGTTTCGTTGACTCGAAACATCAACATCTCGATTACTTCGTAGAACGGCGAATCGATATTTGACTCGATAGTTTATTTTAACGATTCCGATTCTTTCGATTCTCGATACATCTCGGTATCCTATCGCTACCATCAAGTGTCGTGCTACAAAGTTCGCAGATATCGTGAGAAACACCGGGTATTAGCATTCACATGCACTAAGTCTGTAAGTTGGATACTAAAAACTGACACTAATAGATTATCGGCAACTGGCATGTGACACTTTGTAGTATCAGTTACACGCGAGAATTATGATTTAATTAGTTAGTTTTTATTTTCTTTGGATTATCCTGTGAGCTGCATAAAAGCTTATTCTCAAGTTATAGTAGGTAGGTTTTTCAATTTTAGTTTTTTTTTTCGGTAAGTACGTTCTAGTGCTTGACTGTGATCCCTCTCACCCAATGGTAAGTAGTGATGAAATCGTTGATGGTGAGGCGCACTAGTTTATTAAAAGCCTTTATTTTTTAATTACTCAGATACCCGCGAAACGAGACACAATACAAAACAACGACTGGCCTGTTGGTCTAGTGGTTAGTGACCCTGACTGCTATGCCAGAGGTCGTGGGTTCGATTCCCACCCAGGACAAATGTTTGTGTGATGAGCACGATCATTTGTTCTGTGTCTGGGTGTAATTTATCTATAATATGTATGTATTTAGAAATATATAAGTATGTTTATCAGTTGTCTAGTACCCATAACACAAGCTCTGCTTAGCTTGGGACTAGATAGCGTTGTGTGAAAGTTGTGGAATATTATTATTATTATTATTAATAACAGCGCGTCTCATAGGACCGGTTGGGGATTCAAACGTTAAACTGGGATATCATCAAAGGACTTCTTCCGCTCTGGAGGACGAGTCAGACTTTTACTGCCTAAAATCCACTCCTGTTCTTTCTTTACCTTCGTTCTGGGGTCCCAGGGTTCTCTTTTGTTCGTCACAGGGAAAGATATGGGATGGTGCTATTCCTTACTAAATGAAGTGGACTAACTAGATGTGAAATCAAATCATCTGCATGATGACATACCTGAAACAAACAAATAAATATTTATTAGTATGCATCTAGTAAATATTTCAACCAATATGGGCCTCATCATAAGAGAAAGAATAGCTCGTGCACCTCTTAACCTATCAATACCCGCGAAACGAGACACAATAGTAAAACAATAACAGCGCGGTCTCATAGGACCGGTCGGGGATTCATGAATTAATAAATCGTTATCATATCGTTCCCTAGCTTTTTTTTTAAATCGTTATAAACTAGTGCTTGTCTGCGATCCCACCTGATGGTAAGCAGTGATGCAATCGTTGATGGTGAGGCGCACTAGCTTATTAGGAGCCAGCGGCTTCGCTCGCGCGAAAGTAGTTTTCTCTGTAAAAACTTTGGACCCCCGTTTCATTCCTTAGATGGTTTTTTTTCAGTGGGAATCATCAGAATGACATCTCCCGCTCTTGGGCGGAGCGGGAGGGCGTGTCAGACTTTTACTGACTAAACCCCACGCCATGCTCGTTGCCTTCAATCTGGGGTCACAGAGCTTCCCTCTCGGAAACCGATCCATGGCCCCAGATCCGATCCATGGCCCCAGATCTCCTAAGGGAGTGAATTTTAGAAAATGCACTCTTAGTGCTCGCCTAAGTCATAAAAGGAAACCTTGAAAAATTTCACACTCTAGGCTAACTCTTACAATAAAACCCGTGCTGGGCCACGGGTTTTATTAAACAGCTTATTAACCAATACCTTAAAACCAGAATTGATTACAGAAACAGCAAAAATAAAGTACAATCGTACAGCAATTAATAATTACTTAATTAAAATAAACAATTTAACGCACAAATTGTGAAGGGACTTGCAAAACAAAAGTTTGCGTCACCCTGTCGTAACAACGGTTGAAAGTTCAAAATTAATAAAACACACATGTTTATGTATGTTTGTAAATATGGCAATTAATATTGTTTATAAATAATTGATATACGCTTTCATTTGTTTCTTTGTTTTGACATAAAACTTCAAGGATGTGTTGCTTAAGAAGTTAAGAGTTGCCAACGTGAGATACTCTATATGTAAATGTATCTACTGTAATACTTTTACGTGATTATGACATTATTACACCTTTCTCCAGATATTTTGGAATCATATCTTGTTTAACTCCTTCACAGTCAAATTGTGAACGGATTTGGATGGAACTTGGCAAATGTGTAGGTAGAGCAGATTAGCACATAGGATACTTTTTATCCGCTTTCAGAAGCTCGGAATCATGGGTTGGTCCGGTAAGGACAAAGCCGGGGTCGATGGCATGTTGTGTTCCACGTGCGCCTTAGGAGCCAGTAAGGTTCGCCTGCTAGGGCTATGGATTATTCGAAGGAGTCACCGCAACCCCGCTGGGCAACTGAAAGAACACTCCCTACCACCGCACCCATACCAGGAAAAGTTGTTTTATGGTTTCCCACACAAAACAAACAAAAAGTTTACTAATCGATTTGTCTTTCTATGAACCTACTCCTAGGAACTACTACTAGGAACACAGGTACATATAACCTTACAAAGGTCGAAACTTCCGATCACACGTTCCGATTGGATCTGTAGTTCCGATGGTAAACGGATCTTTTATGGTAAAGCAACTTTACAGCATTTGACCCCGTCTTCAGTTACCTACAATAAAACAAGATTGTTTTACTGCCGTTAAAACCTTTGTAAAACTTTAATAGGAACAGAGGTAATACTGATTTTAATCTCAAACTGAGACTTTTACAATTGTTTTACTGACTAAAACCCACTTTGTTCCTTTTTTTTCCTTCTTTCTAGGGTCCTGGGGTTCTTTTTCGTTCCACCCAGGGCAACCGCCCGCAACTATATTCCTGTAGTTTGTCCTATAGATACATATATTCCAGCAGGCATTCACACTAGTGCGCCAAAAAAGCTTATTTGGTGGAAAGCTTTCTACATACACAGTAGGTACACAATCAAACGAATCCATATTTTAATTACCAACAAATAGGGAAAGAATTCATTAAACCTCTATAATATTGACCAATTGACTTATTATTATATGAATAAATATTCTTGCAGCTTTATAGTATCAATTTAAACCTTTTATCAATGCCAAATCAAAAACTCTCACAACAAAAAAACCTACATAAAATAACTATTATCTATAAGCGGATACGATAAATCACTTTCGTTCGTACAACTACTTACGCGACAGGAAATCAGAATCATACATATGTATCGCGTAATGAGGCGAAAACAATACGCCTGGGCCGTTTGTCAACACAGCAGGTGTACTGCATGCAAAATCAATCGAGCTGCGTCACGCGTACTGGCAGAAAAAAAGGTTGGAGAGGACGGGTTATGAAGTGACTAGGAAGATAGAGCAGAAGGTTCGCCGTAATGAGATCTGAGCTTGCGTTTAGAAACATGTTAGGTACATAGTCGTGAAGTTTTTCAAAATAACCTTTTTTGTCATTCCTAACGTCATAAAGGATGTAGGTATGCGTGTGCAAAAACTCGATATTTAACCGCATTCGGTTACCCTGCAAACCAACCTTGAACTACATATTTAGCTAACTAGTTAAATATGTATCTTTCTAGCCTTTTTCCACCTGGGAAAAGGCTAGAGAGATGATGATTTGATGACGATGATTATCAAAACGTCCTAAAAATATAAAGTACTAGTTTTAGCCCGCAGCTCCGCCCGCGTACATAAAATATAGCCTATGTCACTCAGGAATACAGCAGCTTTCTATTGGTGAAAAAATTTTAGCAATCGGACCAGTACTTGCACAGATTACCTCATACAAACAAAAAAACAAACTTTACCTCTATATTATATTAGTGTAGATGGAAGGTGGAAATCCAATAGGTATGGGAATGTTCGAAACTGTCACCTGGAACGCAATTGGCAACTGAGGGAACACAGGTGGTATAGTCTGTAAAAGTCTGACCCTCCTTCTCACTCCATCCAGTGTCGGATAAGTTTTTGATTAATATTCCTCCCAAAAAAGGAGGGAAACAGGAGTACAGGATTTACATATATATACCCAAAATATAATGGTCGAGTTTTAAGTAAAGCTTGTCATAAAAGATATTTTAAGGTTTACGGAATTGACTTTCTGCTAGGTTATTCTATGCGACCGCGACACGACGATAAAACAAATCGATGTGTCACGCAATTATGAACTTAATTGACAAGAATGCCGTCTTACACCAAGTTTGACGAACAATCAACAAAAAAGCACTTCGGAAAGCGTGTTTCTCATGATAAATTTAAAATTTCTCGACTTTTGTGATCTTTTTATACTGTTTTCATTCATGTAGTTTTTAATTAACGGTTGAAATGAAGTCGTTTTACGAAACGGTCCTTTGTTCTCAGTTAGCAATGGAAAAAAAATATAGCAAAATTGTGGGAATTGTTATTTCACACGTAATAAATTTTTGACTAGAATAAACTTTATGTAGTTTTGTTTAAGACAATCAGAATCTCATAGTTCTGTGCCAGCAAAATTATGAACTATCAAACATAACACACATAAACCTGAGTAATAAACTCTGAGGTATTAAAAACTTTAGTCATTTCCTTTGGGCAATGCAGACATGAGGCATGAGGCAGGTGCAATAAATATAAAAAAAGCGAATACGAGTATATGAAATAAACCAACACAGTCATCATTATTTCAGCCGAAATACGTCCAATACTGGGCTTAGGTCTCCCCCAAGTATCACCACAACGATCGACTCTGTAGGGGAGACCGGGGCTACAAGTTCCGATTTTCAATTAACCTTAAAATTTGTTAAGAATACTTGATTTTAATATTCGTATGTTGCGATTAAAATGAACCTACATGTTTCACTTTGCTATTCAGATAGTTATCTGGATCATTTACTGTGAGATTTATTTGTTATTAATTTTTTTATCACAAAAGTCGGAAAGTAACAACTTACCCCGACTCGGGGCAAGTTGTTAACAAGCCGGGGTAAGTTGTTACCGTATCTGTTAAAGCTGTTTGTGAAATAAAAAACAATAAATGATTAAACCAAGTCTGTTTATTCAGTAGTAAATAATCAACAATATCCTACGTATTTTCAGGTAAATTGTTTTAACAAGTAACTATAATTTGTAGAAAAACAATTATTGAACATTTAGTCATTAGGTGCTTATCAAATAAATTCTTCCTAGCTTCGGACCATGTCACCGATCGGCCCCACGAGGACAAGGGCGGTGCTCCGCCCAAGCGGGGCACCCCTTATGATCCACCGTGCTCTCAGCGCGGTGATCACAATAGTGACACCCGAGCGTTTCTTCCGCACGAATCCGGCACAAGAACCTCCCGAACTTCCCATGACTGGTGAGGACGTGCGTCATGTGGAAGGTGAGAACGCCGTGTTGCCGTTCCAGCGACTCCACATAGAGAGGACTTACCGCCATAATGATGGCGTGCCTAGCACTGTGTTGCGACAGTCGTAGTCACCATTCCACCATGAGATGCCCACGAAACTCTGTCCGCCAAGTCACGATTTGTCGTGGCAGCGGAGTTTCGCCCCCGCGCTGCATCTCCACGCTCAAATCGTGCATGCGTGCAATGACTGTTACCTCCAGATCCCATGGTGGCAGACCAGCAAAGAGGCTCGCCGTTTTGCGGGAGACCATGGCCATGACCCTTTGGCAGGCGTTCAGCTTGGCCGCCAGTCAGGTGGAAAATGCCAAGCTCTCTGGCCACAGTTTTTATTTTTCTGCCATCATTTATAACTGTATTCGCTGCTGTTTGCAGGAACTCCTTTGATATTAAACCTTGGGCAGATTTTCTTTTGCAAGTCCGCATACTGTCAAAGAAAATAACAATATATCTATTTACTACATTATGCGCTTATTGGGGGATGCCTAGGTCCAACAGTGGACTGCTATAGGCTGATGTTCCGAGGTCACAACCTGCCCCAGAAAAAAGGAACATCTAGCCCCAAACACACGAGTTCAAAAAAAGTCAAAATATAGATTAGGTTACAAATCATACGTCATTTACGCGTAGTGTGTCACAACAATAGATAAAACCTCACATTGAAACAATAAAATACTAAACGATAATCGTTAAGATTCATGAAGCAGACCAAAAATGCTAAATACGAAAATATTTACTTACGTGTATCAGCGACCCACGTGCTGCCGATCCAATATTCCCGGTGCCACTGGCCCGATTAAGATGGCCGCCGTTGGTGCGCTGTGGCATTGCATTTCATGATGCGTTTAGTTGATATTTTTATCTCTTTTCTTCGCGGAGTTATTTTAATCGGAACAACTTACCCCGGTAACTTCTAGCCCCGGTCTCCCCTACCTTGGTGGTCGCCACCAAACCACCAAACCCGATGTTCGCAAGAACAACAGAAATTTTTAAGAGTTACTTAAGGCTAAATGAAATACACATTTGGGTTTTAGCCCCTAATCATTTCCAGATTTCCCATACATAAAAAATAGGAACACATAGTCATTACAAACACTGACATGGGATTCCACTCTTTAACTGCGTGTATCTCTGATCACCAATTCTTCACCAGTCTCGTTAAGCCAAGCTTACTAATCCTGACATTGACCCCTATCATCATCTGCCTAGCCTTTTCCCAACTATATTGGGGTCGGCTTCCAGTCAAGCCGGATTTAGCTGAATTGAATACCAGTATTTTACGAGGAGTAAATACTTCATGGTAAGACTGGAATCGACATTGACTCCCAAACCAACTCCCTCAGAAGACGAAGAAAGTAAACACTAAAGGTCTTGACGACTATCCACATATAAAACTAACGGACGAACAGACAACTATACATATAAAGAAGACGAACACGTTACGTTCACAACCGGCTTCCGACCAGAATGTCCGGTTGTACTGCGATTACAGATTTGTTAGAGATTCCTCTGATTGCCAAGCGTGAGACGCGTGGAGTAATGAACGAAATTGCTCGTTGCTAGCCAACGAACAAATTAATATTAAGAAAGTAAATCTCAGAGACAAAGAATTTCTAAATATAGCTCACTTAATTTATGAAGGTAATACGGCGAGGGTTCTATTTTAGGAGACGAGTCTTTTAATAAAAGAAGGACAATGCAAATAGTTTAGTTTTCTAAGCAATTTAATTAAGAATTGTACCGCCATTTATATGTAATCTCAAGCCTGCTGCTGCTGCTATGATAGACAGAAAATACGAAACACTCTCTCAGTTTAAAAACAAATGCCCTACCTTAAGAATTACTCATGTATTTTGGATGCATGCACAAACACGTCAACTCAAATGCACAAGACTATCAAACCTGGACTATCAAAACTGTATCTATACAGAAGGTCAACCTGGGAAGAGGTGGTTGGTTCAAGGTGTCTCGAGAAAGAATACCTGGAAGAAGTTGGGGAACTATAGGCTAAATTCTTCTTCTTCTTCTTCCTGCCCTTATCCCATATTATTTGGGGTCGGCGCAACAAGTTTTCTTCTTCCATTCTGTCCTGTCATCCGTCAGACTATCACCAACTCCCTTTTACTTCATATCGCTAACTATAGGCTAAATTAATTAAGTAATTAAACATGATACTTTTCATCCAGGTCGTAAATTTCCCTAAAACGATGTACGCCTTCAAGGTAGGACATAGCTGTTCGCAATACATTAAATTAACACCAGCTGTATTATGTACACTTTCCTATGATCCACAAAAAGATGAATGAATCAAATTAATTCTACTTTTGCGTAGGCGAGGCTTCTAACTGAAGCCAGTTTTTAATAAAATTCATGCATACTAATATTATAAAGCGATAAGTTTCGTGTATTTGTATTTTTTAATAATGTTCAAAACTACTGCATCGATTTTAAAAATTATTTCACCAGTAGAATGCTTATTTATCACTGAGTGCCATAGGCTTATATGCTACTTTCACGCGGACGAAACCACTAGCAGAACCTAGTCCTAAATGAAGTCATCAGAACTAGTTTCCAGTCAAGGGCATTCATGTGATTGCACAAATCTTAGCTTGCCTATCTTACCATCTTTATGACGAGATAAAATATCCAATTTCTAGCCAGGAAACACAATATTCAAGTACAAGTCGGAGGCAAGCACTAGTAGAGACATAAAAGGCCTATTACACCAGCCGTTTTTACGACCGGTCTACGTAGACTGTCATCGAGGAGCTCGTGGCTAGATAAGTAATAACAGTCGCACGGGCCGTTCTTCAATGTTAAGCAACGCTTGCCAAGGTTGGTATATGGATGAGTGACCATCTTAACATAACGAGTTTCCTCCGTGCCTCGGGAAGCACGTCAAGCCGTTGGTCCCGGCTGTCATTTGTAGATCTTTGGCAGTCGTTACGGATAGACAAAAGCCAGTAAAATCTGACTCCAGTCTTGCCATGAAGTACCGTGTTACCCCAGTTAATGGGTTGTGGAGGTCTGGTAGGCAGCCGCTTCTCATAAAATACTGGTATTCAGCTAAAATCTGGTTTGACTGGAAGCCGACCCCAATATAGTTGGGAAAAGACTAGGCAGAGGCTACGTAGACTGTCGTTGAGTCTACGTACAAGTAAGACCGTCTTACCCTTATTACACTGCGCGACGTAGACTAAGACCGTTCGTAAAAACGAGTGGTGTAAGCCTTTAACTTGTATCGATTTCGCTTATTACCACACTTTGCATAAGCAGGTTGATGGCCGAGAATTATTTTATATGCCTATTGCTTAGTCCGGAATCTCGGCGAGTCAAGCCAGTTTTGAGATGTTTTTAATCTCAGCTGTAGGTATGTTTTGATATGAAGACATTTTGTCTATGAATGAGGATTATCTCGAGCCGTGAGAAAAGAGAGAAAAGGTAGTGGAACTCCAAAGAATTCAGGGGTGGGTGTCCGAGCAACAGCTGAGGAGGTCAACGTTTCGTTACGGAAATTCTCGGTGCTTCTAGAAATCAGTGGTTTTTTTTAAGGAAATCGTCAAATAACTCCTCCTGCTCTGGTTGTAGCGAGAGGGAGAGTCAGACTTTTAGTGATTAAAATATACCAGTGTTTTTTCAGTTACTATTCACAGCCATGGTAACCTTTAAAACAACCACGCAGTCTTGGCAAACATCGTTGACTGGATTAGTTGAAAGATGATGTGGCTAGAAAGACAGAAAGAAAGTGATCCACATTTCAATACATCGATACATTTCTTTCCTTCCTTCCAATACACCAGGATAATGTTATAGGTAATAGAAGACGCTAATATTTTCAAAGCTTACTAGTGTACACAGAAAATTGCCGGAAGTCGAGGTATTTGCGGTTTAACAGCCATAAGCATCATCGGATCGGAGAGGTTACGCTGCGCTGGCTGCGGTCAGACTGATTTATTTACGTTAGGTAACTCGGCAGATATCGGATTTAGTCCCCTGCAGTAATATGTACGAGAATGCATATAAATAAAATTGAAGTGTCAGTTGGTAATATCAAAATAACATTTTTTTACAAAAGTTTATTCGATACCTATAGCAAAAATCCATTTTTTTATCTTTCTTACTGCCTGTTTGTTCTGACTAATCTCAAGAACAGAAGGAAGAAGAAGGAAACAGCTGAACCGATTTTGGCGGCACTTTAACCAGTAGATAGCTTAAGTGTTAGTAGTATTTACACCACAAGATGTCCGCTCAGTCACATTTTTTTAAGTGGGTAATCGTCAAATAACTTCTGCTCTGAGTGGAGGGAGAGGAAGGGGTTTTTACTGACAAAAACCTACCTGTAGTAGTCCCTTGCTTTACAAGGTCACGCTGAGTTTTTAATTGCATTTTGTAAGTTTCTTTTATATTTCCCTTCTTTATAAAATATCACCATAACAATATGTCAGTTATGTTAAATGTTAACAAATAACATCAGATATATGAAATAAGGCCCAAAACTATTTTTAATATATAACTGATATACGATCTATGGCTTACAGATAACCTTGGAACAGTCCTTGGGTTGCGGAGGCAGTCCACGTAAGACGCTAATGTATTCGGTCGCATCTGGAGATTATGTTTTACAAGACAACGTTTGGAGAATATTTCTACTATCCATTAGCTTGGCTGAATATTTTATTATTTTTTGTCTTCTATATTGTAGGACTAGTAACTATTTACTTAGGCAAATATTATTCTGTGGGATTGTTCGTAAGAGTCACCAAGTGCCAAAAACGAAAAGGGCAATTGAAAGAACACATGTTGGTTTCAGTTAAAAGTCTTATTTGACTATCTACCACACTCTTTCAACACAAATCTTTCTCTAATTTTAGTATTGTTTTATATCATGTAGGAATAGAGAGCAATGGGGGCCAAGTGGTAACGAAACCGACTTAGGTGCATAGTGGTAGATTCCAACCAGGCGCTATACTTTGTGTAAGTTTATTTCATCACGACTACTCTCAAAACGCAGAAAGAAAACATCGTGAGGAAACCGTCATGTTCAAGAACTAAAAATCCGAAAACATGTAACATCCACCAATACGCACTGGGCCAGCGTGGTGGATTACGGCCCGTTCCAGAGGGAACAGCCTAATGTTCCCACTACTGGTATCAGGTCTTTGGTAGGAGAGCCTACTGAAAAGACCTGATACCAGTAGTGGGAACATTAGGCTGATTATGCTTATGCTTAAGTAGCCTTTCGATTTCAATGATAAATTCGCTTTCAACAAAAGTAGATTATACATAAGTATCTAACAACATTTTAGATACTTATTAAACTATCTAGTACTAAAACTTTTGAGCCACATAAAGTTTATCTAGATGGCTTGTAATAATGAAACTTCATATCTAACTAGTTTTAGTTCTAAATTGTAGTGTACTTGAATAATAATACGTAGGTTATTTCAGAATAAACCAATACAAGGTTTTGAAAAGTTTTCCAGTTAATAGATGGCAAATACAGAAAAGCAGGATTATTGGTACCTGAACTAATGAACAACATTAACGTTTGAATCCCCAACCGGTCCTATGAGACCGCGCTGTTATTGTTTTACTATTGTGGCTCGTTTTGCGGGTATCTGAGTAATTAATTATGTCACATGTAGATGATACAGGATTAAGTTTCCAAAATTGTAAGGATACCTCATGAAAAAACTGTTAGTGTATAGGTATTAGCAGCACATAAAAAATTGTCTTCAAGAGAAAAACCAAATAAATGAATGTTTTGCGAATTAGGTACTCTTTTTTTATTCTAATCTTTTATTTTTCCTAGTCAAAAGTAATTGTGATAAGTTATTTTAGTTCCAACCTACTCGTAATAGATATAGTTAGCTACTTCTATCATGCCAACATTCTAGGCATAATAGATTTAGCGAGCTAACGAAATATTGTCAGGACAGAGAGCTTAACTAAGCCTGAGGAAAGCTATAGTGAACGCGGTCACTCGGCTTATGGGATAGTCAAGTCACAGAGCTATGTGTCTAGCTGGCACGTGACTTGCGAGATGACTATAGACACGGTAATCTATACTAATATAATAAAGAGGTAAAGTTTGTTTTTTTGTTTGTATGAGGTAATCTGTGGAAGAACTGGTCCGATTGCTAAAATTTTATCACCAATAGAAAGCTGCTGTATTCCTGAGTGACAAAGGCTATATTTTATGTACGCGGGACTAAAGCTAGGTATTCCAACTTCATACAAACGGACGAAGTGTAAGTTATAACTACGCGCCTCGATGTCGGCAGACCTCCTATTCTGCCGATAATAACTTGACCTCTCGAAGAACAATAATACGTATTGTATGTAAGCTTTACTTCTATGTTTCTCAATTCTGTTTTATTTTAATGTTATTAGTAAGATCCACGGGTGTTAAAGTGGATAATAAGTGGGCTTAAATGGTTGAGCGCAATTAGAGGAAGGAATTTAGCACATGAGTAGACCATGTCCTGGAATAGCACATAAGATGCTTTTTATTTCGGGGGAGTATGTTCCCTTTAACATAATATTCTTCTTACACGTGGCTGCTGACAGAAGCTAGTATTTCTATAAGTTTAGTACGCAAAACGAGATATTCCACGAAGCACAACCAAAGGAAGCGCAACTAAAGTATTCCACGAAGCACAACTTTGTGCTTCAAATCAATTTTCATTTGATGCATAAAGTGTGGTTGTGCTTCGTGGAATACCTCCGCAAAACATATCATAAAATTCTTACTAACAATGATAAATCTAGTCAGATTTCAATTTTTCTCTGTAATTGACTGTAAGTGGCAAAGTCACGCGTGCCTTCAAGAGAAATATGGCTGTTTTACTAAAAGAAACCAACCACTATACTACAGAATTGTGCGTTGTGTGGGAATAAGAAGAAATACACACAGAATCGATTTGAAGGAAATCGTCTGTATTGTGTTATTCGAAGAAAGTGACGGTCGAAGATAGCAAGAAACTACAATCCGTGTTTACAATTATTGTCACTTTTATGCACTTCAAGAATTTCCTGCGTGAAACATTTTAAATGTTTCTACCAACCTGCTTATGGTTCCTGCTTCCAAGAAATGTAGTTTTTCTAAATTTCTGCGAATCAGTAAATATTATGTATTAAGCGGAAACTACATTAGACCGACGCATCCGTGGGGCTGATTTATACCGTAGAACGACGTCGCGTGGCGTGGATCTAATGTTGCTCAACAAGTCTAGTTGCCATATAAAATGTATGGAGATTGACGCGCCCTAATCGGCGTACGTGGCCCACGTGTGCGCAATGTATTTCTACCTTTAATGTATTTGTAAAGTTTTTGCTCCGAACTAAAACTGTCAATAGTTTTTCTAGCAACTGAACCTTCCGATCAGCCTCCGATGTGCTAAAAACAACGTAGATAAATATTGCCACTTTGAACCAATTATTCCGCCAAGTCGATCCATCATCGAACCACTAGAAGTATGGGTGTTGCGCCACCGGTGTCCGGTACACGGTAGACATCCCACCTATACGTACAAAGAGTTTTAGGTACACATTTATTGTGTATACAGCTAAGGCCGGAGTTTTTATTTTCTGATAGCTACAACTTCTTTAAGTCAAGAGTAAATAGGTTACTTCTAGGCTCCATCGTTAGCCACACACATCTCTTATTATAAAGTAAGATAGTGGTCAAACGCGTGCCTATCAGTAATAAAAAAATAATTGGATATGATGGCTTAATAATTTCTTACGTTATAACTATCCATTTCTGCAATCAAAAGATGTTTACCATCGGACCTCCAAGCCAATATGTACAGCGCAAGTTTCCAGTTAACTACCTCGTTCAAGCTTCAACAAGTAAGTAAAGATATCGTTGTTTTACCGCTTAACTTCTAAAGCAAAACAGCTTTAAACTGTATACTCAACAAGCCACAGCTACTTATCTTTGCGAAAACAGTTAGTAACAACATATACTTTTGAACAAATCGGTACGTTCCTCTCGTTAATTTACGGATAAAAGGCTAAAGCGAGGCTCATTCACGTTGATCAGAACCGAAAGCACTAATTTCATGCAAATTGCCCTTCAGTAAACGATGGAGCAGCTAATACCTATAGCCGATAGTACGGCGATTAGTGAGGGTAGTTGAGCTTTTACAATGTAATGGTGCAGTTTATAAGTACCCGCAAGTGAAGAGTTTTGAAAAGTGATTGATTTTTTTTTTGTTTCTATGTGGTTTGTTTGCTTATTATTCTAACTCAGATTTTATGAAGGTTATTTGATTTAGTTTTCAATCTACTCCAGTTCCCGTTTGACCTCGAAATCTGTGTTGGCTTTCAGTTCATGATTAAATTGTGTTTGGACTTTATTCCAGTAAATTACATGTCAAAAGCTGTGAAGTTTATCGAACGGGAGCTCAGGAATTGTAGTCCTTAAACACGCTTGAAACTAAATTTGAGAGCAAAACAAAGTTAAATTGTTACTGGTGCTACGTTAGCACCAAATAAATTTGCCATAGCGGTCAGTGGACTACTATTGCAAATTTATCTGGAATGATGGAATCGTTCTATGTTTATTGAGATTGTTAATTTTAAAAACAGAGACAGAGATTAAGACATAAAACTATCTTAAATAGACATTTATTGCGATCCTTTAGCTATATTTGCTAGTAATGAATTGATTAGTTCAGTTGTTTATATTTTAGAAAAAAGTCAATGTAAGTACTTTATTGCAAACTTATTAGGCGATTATCACACAATTTCGTGGAACATGACTTTTCGAACACGTCACAACGGAAAAATAGTCCATAATATATAGTCCGCTTCGACTATTCTGCCGTTTTGGTTTTTTACCCTGCATGGAAATGCAGGGTAGACAAAAAACTTAGGTACCGGTACTCGTATGCAGGGACTCAAACTGTAACCATATTAAGTGTTTTTAACACTGTTTTTTTTTTTTAAACAGTTTAACAGAAAAACACTTTTCAACGTAACAGATACAATAATGTTACCGAATCAAACTTATAATTCTTTAACTTTTAAAAAGGAGTTTTTAAGTCCCTGCACGAGCATACGAATGCACGAAATCAAAATAATAACATAATAACAGACAGAAGGACATTTATTACATCCAGAAGTGGCTATAAATGTCGACCAGGTAGTGATAGTGCTCGTAAATGATACACTAACGATCTGTCAATTCAAATAATACAGTAACTGTAATAATACTCCGTTTCCTGTTTTAAAGGAAACTTAAGATTATATTATTATTTGGAGGAAAATTGT
Organism: Mythimna separata; assembly: GCA_030763345.1. Classification (NCBI taxonomy): domain Eukaryota; kingdom Metazoa; phylum Arthropoda; class Insecta; order Lepidoptera; family Noctuidae; genus Mythimna; species Mythimna separata. Next base: position 3,649,577 of record CM061173.1, on the reverse strand, counting down.
GATATGCGAAAGCTCAGACCGTGATGTTTTTATGCAAGCTTCTCCATCTCATCTCTTAATTACTCAGATACCCGCGAAACGAGACACAATAGTAAAACAATAACAGCGCGGTCTCATAGGACCGGTTGGGGATTAAAACGTTAATTCATGAATCCCCGACCGGTCCTAAGAGACCGTGCTGTTATTGTTTTACTATTGTGTCTCGTTTTGTGGGTAGGTATGTGATAGGTTAAATTGATCTGATTAGATTAGATCAATTCATGTTGTGGTTTAAATTAAATGATGAGCATTGCTCATAAAACAAGAAGAGACATGGATGTAACTTTTATCTCCTTCTGATTCTGCAATCTGTCGATTCGACATTGAACGGGAAATAAGTTTATTTGGTCGTGTATGGAACAAAATCCATTGATATGCCCATATAATTTTAATTATGGTAGATACCATAATAAAAATTTCATCGATATAAAATCCTGTGGTAGGTACAATATCTTTATCCTTGGATTTTTTTATTCGGATCCATTAAATTATTAATCTGAATGAATGCATACGCTTTTTATAAGTTTTGGATTTTTCGATTGGCTGAACGGATGAGTAATGACCTTTACAATAAATTATACTGATGATGACAACTCCAATATGCCTTCTAAAAGAGCGGGAGACCTCTGTAACTGCTTATTATGTCATGTTTCTAATTGTCATGGCCGTTTCATCACGTCATCTCTTGCCTTTACTTTTTGAAAGTCTAACCTCACCTTCGCCCATCTATGACATCTAACATTTATAGGTCCTGAAAACATTGTTCATAAAATAACTTGGTTGTTTCAATGCCAACGTTATATTGGCAATATCAACAAGCCTTCTAGTTGAAAACCTTCAATTATTTTCTAAGAACTTCTTTACGGTTAGTAGGTACGATGTAGTCTTGCTTGTTAAAGAAAATAACTTTCCGATTTTTCTGCTTCATACTAATAACAGCCGCACAGGTCGATCTTTAAGGTTAAGCAGTGCTTGCCAAGGTTGGTCTGTGGATGGCTGACCATCTTAACATAACGAGTTACCTCCTTGCCTCGGAAAGCACGTTAAGCCGTAGGTCCCGGCTGTCATTTGTAGATCTTTGGCAGTCGTTACGGATAGCCAGTAAATCTGACTCCAGTCTAGCCATGAAGTATTACCGTCCACCGCGCCGACCCCAATATAGTTGGGGAAAAGGCTAGGCAGACTATACTATTAGAATTGTATCTGAATTGTCTTTATAATTGTTGATTTTGACAAGTTAACAATACGAAACTTGTTATTTGTCTTTGCGTCTTATCCTTGGCAGCAGGTCTGCTTCTCTTCAGAAGATCCGTCGAGCTGTGCGGATGCTATATCCGACGTGGTGCGTCAAGCTATGGAGTATTACATTCCTTATAGTGACGTACCCGTCGGTGGCTCAGCTCACCCATGGTTCAACGCCGATTGTGCTGAAGCTGAAAAGCGTAAGCATTCGGCGTTTCTTGCCTGGGCGGACGCTCGTGATCGTAAAGCTCCGGATCTGAGCTCAAAGAAGAGAGCCTTTAACCATGCTGCCAAGTCCTACAAAAAGGCACTAAGGAGGGCTCGCTTCGATCGTATTACTCATATTGGCAAAAAACTCTCTGCACAGCCATCTGGTAGTAGAGCATTCTGGTCCCTTGCCAAATCGGTCGAAGCGAACTTTTGTCGACCCACACTGCCTCCGCTGGTTAAACCTGACGGAACACTGGCTCATACGGCGAGAGAGAAGGCAGGTCTCTTTGCATCTCTCTTCGCCCATAATTCGCGTCTTGACACTAGCAGTGCTACTCCACCGAGTTTGCCTCATTGCGACTCTTCAATGTCCGAAGTTCGCATAAGGAATAAAGAGGTTCTGAGAGCGCTGTGTCGTCTAGACGTGAATAAAGCTAGTGGCCCAGATGGTGTACCAGCGATAGTTCTCAAGGCTTGTGCGCCCGAGTTGTCTCCTGTTCTGACACGCTTGTGTCGCCTCTCATATAGGACTGGAATAGTGCCCAAGTCCTGGAAGCTTGCCAACGTGCAACCCGTGCCAAAAAAGTCGTGTCGATCCTGCCAACTATCGGCCGATTTCAATTACCTCCATACTCTGCAAGATTATGGAGCGTGTATTGAACTCGCGCCTCATGGCATACCTGGAAGGTAACGATCTCCTCAGTGACCGACAATACGGGTTTCGCCACAATCGGTCTACTGGGGACCTACTAGTGTATGCCACTCACTTGTGGGGCGAGGCCCTCGAGAGGAATGGGGAAGGTCTTGCCGTTTCCTTAGACGTCTCAAAGGCCTTCGACAGGGTATGGCACGCAAGCCTTTTGAGTAAGCTTCCAGCGTATGGCATTTCTCCTGGTCTGATTACCTGGGTAAAAGACTTCCTGAGTGAACGGTCTCTCCGAGTCGTTATCGATGGATGTTCATCGGAACCCATGACAACGAATGCCGGGGTTCCTCAGGGGTCTGTTCTCTCTGCAACTCTCTTTCTGCTGCATATCAACGATCTGCTAATGCCCGGTATCTATGGGTATGCAGATGACAGCACAGTTGTAGAGAGATACCTGCCGGGTGCTCGGGCTAGTAAGGAGCTAATCCGGTCCGAAAGAGAGGCTATGGTAGAGCGTGTGAATGTCTCCCTCGAGGCAGTCTCCAAATGGGGTGAAGCCAATCTGGTAGAATTCAACGCTGCCAAAACACAAGCGTGTCTAGTCACTGCAAAAAGGAGTCCGTTCACCTTGACTCCTACTTTCCGGAAAGTGTCACTGGAGTGCACCGACCGTCTTCAGCTTTTGGGTGTTGAAGTTTCTTCAGACCTTAACTTTGGGCGGTTCATTGAGTCCAAAGCCAAAGTGGCTGCAAAAAAACTCGGCGTTCTGGCAAAGGTCCGGCGGTACTTCACACCGGGACAGCTTCTTATGCTATACAAAGCACAGGTCCGATCGTGTGTGGAGTACTGCAGCCACATATGGGCTGGCGCTGCAAAATGCCATCTAGCGGCTTTGGACTCGGTGGAAAGGCGTGCGAAGAGGCTAATTGGAGACCCTGATTTGGTTAAATCCAATCTGCAAAGCCTAGAGCACAGGCGTAGGGTAGCCAGCCTATCGGTGTTCTACAGGATGCATTTCGGAGAGTGTGCGCAGGAATTACATGAGTTAATTCCGCCATCTCGCTTTTACCATCGGACAAACCGTCGTACGGCGAGTATCCATCCTTACGTTGTCGAAACCTGCACGGTCCGGACAAAGCGGTTTGCTTCGTCCTTCATACCGCGTACATCGAAGGATTGGAACAATTTGCCTGCTGCGGTCTTTCCGTCCGATTATAATTTGGGTATCTTCAAGACTAGAGTGAATAGGCTCTTAATAAACTAGTGCGCCTCACCATCAACGATTGCATCACTGCTTACCATCAGGTGGGATTGCAGTCAAGCACTAGTTTATGGTATATTAAAAAAAAAAAAAAAAAATCAACAATTGTGAACCCATTAATGGACAATTCTAATAGCAGACCTAAGGTTCAGTGTCCATCGTTTTAGTAGCTTCATTGACAATAATTGCACCAGCCTTTTATGTGATACAGACCTGAATGAAAGGGGTCCTGCATGAATGGATGGAACAAAGGGGATGAGATATGCAGTGGTAGAATGGAATCCCATCCTATTGTTGTGGCGTAGGGACAGTAATGAAAATATGCACATTTGTAACGGACTGCTAAAAGTTGCAGAGGGTAATGGTTAGTATAACAGGACTGCCAGATTTGGTAATGTTTAGGGGAAGTTGTGCCAGGTAGTAGCTTGATGCGCTTGGGTTAATTGAGAAACAAGTCTAGATGATCATACTGTTGCTAAACTGTCGGTTTTCTATCGTTTGCATTTTGGGGAGTGTCCGTCGAAATTACAATAACTTCATTCCGCCGAGCCCGTTCCATCTTCGAACCGGTACAGTATGGACACTCTTACGTACAAAACATTTTGAGAACACATAATTGTAATTTATGGAGGAGCTCGTGGCTAGATAATAACAGCCGCCCAGGTCTATCTTCAAGGTTAAGCAACGCTTGCCTAGGTTGGTCTGTGGATGGGTGACCATCTTAACATAACGAGTTTCCTCCGTGCCTCGGAAAGCACGTTAAGCCGTTGGTCCCGGCTGTCATTTGGAGATCTTTGGCAGTCGTTACGGATAGTCAGAAGCCAGTAAATCTGATTCCAGTCTTGCCATGAAGCACCGTGTTACCCCAGTTAATGGGTTGTGGAGGTCTGGTAGGCAGCCGCTCCTCGTAAAATACTGGTGTATTCAGCTAAATCTGGCTTGACTGGAAGCCGACCCCAATATAGTTGGGAAAAAAGGCTAGGCAGATGATGATTAATTGTAATTTAAGGAGAAGTGGAATTCTCTTCCAGAGGCTGTGATTGTGATTTCTGATGTCCACAACTGGTATTTAAGTCAAGTCAAAAAAACAAAAGGGTGCTCCGACGTCGACATGAGGTCAACGACGTTTTCCATCAGGCGAGTTAGTGGTGGTCAAAACCATGTATATTAACGTACTCCATCGTTAACCATATCATCGTTTACCATGGTGAAGATGTTTAGGTATAGATAGAAGTCAAGCACGAGCCAATCAATAATTAAAAATAAAGTGGAGGTCTAAGTGATAATGACGCTAAGTGTAAAGCGATGCCATTATAGTTTAAAAGTTTCTGAATTAAGTTTTTGGAGTCATGATCTTTTTCATCCCATCTATTCGAAAAGGACGACTTTGTTCGCCTTTAAGTGCGACCAAAGGTAGTGTTTTCTGTATCAAACTTTTAACGGGAAATAAAAGTATTTTTATTTCCCGTTAAATGTTTTATTCCCCGTTAAGTATTTTTATTCCCCGTTATCTGAAATAAGTGCGCAGCAATGAATTTGGAACATCTTAGTGTTTAGCGCCAAAGAAATTGAACGCATATATTGTTTGAATGATAAATACAACAAAAATGACTAAATTTTATAAATAGGTCTAAAACCAAACAAAAATAGATTAAAATGACTAAAAATGACTAAGTATTACAAAAATGACTAAAAATAGACTAAAATAGATTAAAATGATTAAAAATGACGAAGAATTATAAAAATGACTAAAAATAGTTTAAAATGACCATAAATAATGTCAAAAAATGACTAAAATGACAAAAAAATGACTAAATGACTAAACATAGATTAAAATGACCAAAACTGTCTAAAAATGACTAAAATTACAAAAAATGACTAAGAATTACAAAAATGACTAAAAATGACTAAAATGACTAAAAATGACAAATATTGACAAATGATAAAATGATGAGGCGCCTTTTATTTCCTCATAGAGGGTGATGAAAAGTAGAGTGTATGACTCGGGCGCAAATATATTTTTGGCTCGGGCGACGTACTTTGAATCCCTCGCTACGTTCAGGATTCTACTAAAGAACCCCTCGCTACGCTCGGGATTCTACACAAGAATCCTTCACTTCGCTCTTGATTCAAAAAACGCCCTCGCCGTAAAAATATTACTTTGCTCCCTTATGATACAATCTACTATTAATCCTAGCGGGCTCACCGTATTTCATACAGACTAGCAAGTCCATATTATTGGAAATTAATGAACCGATTATAATTAAAGGTATACCGTGAGGAGTAATCGCTCTTAAGAAAATGTCAAACCCTACTTACATGCCTAAGTGTGGAACGTTTTTCAGACTAATGAAGAGCCTGACAAATATCTTCTAAGCTTTAAATTCGTATTTCAGCAAATAGGGAAAACATATTGCTAAGGCTGCGATCGCGAGTTCAAACATAGCCTACCAAGCACATTACTTTGTGTAATCCATTTTATAACCCCTGCTCTCAAAATGGTGAAGTGAGGAAACCGACATGTCCTAGGTCTAAAAATCTGTAAAGGGCCCGCATTGTAGATTACGGCCCATTCCTCCTCCTAGCGAGGGGGCCGAACCCCAGCAGTGGGAACATTACAAGGCTGATTATGTTTTGCTATAAATATTAGCAACAAATTCAGTACTTAACTAGCACAAAATCTAGCCGCAAGCAGACAAGATACTAATTGTTTGGTAATAACGAGAACGAGCCAGTCTTAATCGTCGAGAGAATTAGTTACATAATTACGATCCTGTAATAGTTTGTAATTAACAACGTAAATGCTTTAATTTATTTAACTGTTTGCTTAAAAGCAAAACGGGTTACTAAATGGAGTAAGTACATAAGTATAAATTGTCTTTAATTAATTTTACTTTAAGTTTTTTTTCTTCACAAAAACTTGAATGGGATATGCAGGAGTATGTAAGTACCTATCTATGAGCTGGTAAAATTAGTAGGAAGGTATTCGTGTCCAGAGGGCTGGGTCGTACTTTACCCAAAGAATTATCATTGTTCTGGGATTTCCGACGTATCCAGGACGTCTACTCTCTTAAGATCTCCGAAATCCGAAGTTTCGACCGAAATTTCGCGTGTTTCGTTAGTTTAACGTTAACATTCCCAATAATCTATCTGTCAAGATATTTTTTATTTTTCGGTACATTACGAATTAGAGTAGGTTTAGAAATTCGAAACGTCGAACCATTTTCGTTCATACAAAATTTCGGAAACGAATGTAACCGTAGTAGGAAACACGTGAATTTTCGGTCGAAACTTCGTATTTTGCAGAAAGAGAGTAAACGTCTTGGATGACAACGATGGGTACGAGTAGGTACTTCGATGCCTAATTGCTTTCGGTTTTGATTTAGATATGCACGTTGTTAGGTTTATTAATATTCGTAGTTAGATAGATAATTCATCGGATCAAGGAGGAAAGGACGCCCGGGTGTCGCCACTGTGTGGACCGCCCGGAGGACACGGTGGAGCACACGGTAGAGGTGTGCCCCGCTTGGGCGGAGCACCGCCGTGTCCTTGTGGAGGCTATCGGCGGCGGTGACCTCTCGCGCCGGGCCCTGGTAGAGGCCATGGTCCGGAGCGAGGAGGGGTGGCACGCAGTCGCCTCCTTCTGCGAAGCAGTAATGTTAGCGAAGGAGGCTGCCGACCGCGTGAGGCAACGGAACTCACGCCGCCGCCGCCGAGATCCCGATCCCGATTTCCGACCACCGTAGGCGCGGGCTCGCGGATAGCGAGCGCTGGGTAGCTCGCCGTCCGGCAGTCTGGTAATAATCTGGACCGAGCCTAGTCGTCGACGGCGCGTTCTGTTCCACGCGCGCCTCAAGGAGATGTCAGCAAACTGTAGGGGCCCGGTAGGGCCGAAGCCTCTAGGGAACACGGTATCCGAAAGGTTGTCACCGTGTCCCCCAGGTCGATGGTAACGAAGGAACGGGGTAGGGGTTTAGTCAGTAAGAGTCTGACACGCCCTCCCGCTCCGCCCAAGAGTGGGAGAAGTCATTCTGATGATTCCCCTACCGGAAAAAAAAAAAAAAAGTTAGATGGATAATTATATTCTTTAGGTATTATACTCGTACATCATAAAAATACAATAGGAGCTTAAAATTAATGGAGTGCACCTTCTACCTAACAATGTGCGGTTAATGGATAGTTAATTTTAAAATTCTTCTTCGCTTTTTTCCACAAAAATTAAATACGTGTATTCCATGCAAGTAGGTTTAGTATTTTTGCAATTTGAGTTAATTATTACATTTCGTATTTATTCTACCTGCCCTTATCCCAATTAAATGGGGGCTGACATAAAAAATAACATACGTAATTGACACCACAGTTTTGGTGCGATACACATAATCGGATGAAAAACGTCAATTATCTACTAAAGTATGGATTCTGGAACATTTGTCCGACAGGTTTAGGTTAGGTTAGAACTGTGACCCTCAACGCTACATCCATGCCCATGTAGAAATTAGTCGGCGAAACGTTCGTCGTCGAAAAGTTATGTCGGAGAAAAAATGAAAAGTGAATCGTTATGTCGGTGAACCGATAAATGACGAAACGAATGTCGGAGAAATGTTCCAGAATCAAAGTATGAGTATGTATTAGCGGTAGGGAAGTGTACGTCAGCTGATACCGCAACATTGTGCGTTACAATAAGAGACCGAAGCTTTACACTGGTCACGCATCTTTAAAAACACTCATTCATCATCATCATCATCTCAGCCGTAAGACGTCCACTGTTGGATATAGGCCTCCCCCAAGCGTCGCCACAACTGCCGGTCCTGTGCGTTTCGCATACATCGGATTCCCGCGACCCACATCAGGTTATCGTCCACCTTGACGCAAGACGCAGACGCTGCGTCTTCCGGTACTCATTATGTCTACCAAAACTATCTAAAACAAAATACGTCCCCAACTGGACAGGACCCAAGCATCACAACGTAATCTATCACATACCCGCGAAACGAGACATAATAGTAAAACAATAACAGCGCGGTCTCATAGGACCGGTTGGGGATTGAAACGTTAAAATACTAAACAAAATAAACAGCTAATTCACAAACAATAAAACAACAAACTCGTGATCAGTAAAACAAAGCGTTATTAATGTTACGACCACTTCTGACCATTACGTCGGCCCTTTCGCGCCATTCTGCACACTGAACAAAATGGCCGCCGGACTCGAATTGTCTCCAAATGATTCTCATTTACCTGGCTGAGGGCAGGTTAATTTTTAATGGAGGCAAGCCACAGGTAGCTGGAATATAATCTAAAGTATGGTGGGTAGTTGAATAAATAATGCTACTTTCTTGATTGAGTTTTATCAAGTGGATATTACTTTACTCATTGTAGAGTAGGTATTAGCGAAAGCACTTATGAACACAGATCATAGCGTATTCCAATTGGGGAGGAGAAGACTAGCTTCAAGCTGAAGATATTTCTGTATGAAATGACACATCATTGCTTTCTATCAAAAATCTTATGACGTCAGACAAACTTAATTATAGCTGAATAGCCGATTGTAAATTGATTGAGGAGCTCGTGGCTAAATAATAACAGCCGCACAGGTCGATCTTTAAGGTTAAGCAACGCTTGCCTAGGTTGGTCTGTGGATGGGTGACCATCTTAACATAACGAGTTTCCTCCGTGCCTCGGAAAGCACGTTAAGCCGTTGGTCCCGGCTGTCATTTGGAGATCTTTGGCAGTCGTTACGGATAGTCAGAAGCCAGTAAATCTGACTCCAGTCTTGCCATATAGTACCGTGTTACCCCAGTTAATGGGTTGTGGAGGTCTGGTAGGCAGCCGCTCCTCGTAAAATACTGGTATTCAGCTAAATCCGGCTTGACTGGAAGCCGACCCCAATATAGTTGGGAAAAGGCTAGGCAGATGATGAGCCGATTGTAAATTGACAAATCTACACTAATATAATAAAGAGGTAAAGTTTGTTTTTTGTTTGTATGAGGTAATCTGTGGAAGTACTGGTCCGATTGCTAAAATGTTTTCACCAATAGAAAGCTGCTGAATTCCTGAGTGACATAGGCTATATTTTATGTACGCGGGCGAAGCTGCGGGCTAAAGTTAGTATATAATAAAATAATAATAAAAAATCTAGGGGATGTGGATGTATAAGTGCAAAACTTGAATGTCGTAAAGGTGAAGGTTGAGGAGATGCAATAGTCGGCGCGCAATCATTTATAAAGATGACTAATTAAACAATAACCAATGCCAACTACAGTGGCGCTAAGTTCACGCCTCCGCTCCCCTTGCTTGCGTCTCCCGAAGCCTAGTTTGTGTCTCACTGATGGGCAAAGGCCTCCCCTTTCTCCTTCAAAATTTCTCTGTCAAGGGCGATCTCTGGCCAAGTTTGCTCCGCCATCATGACCAGAATGTCACACCACCTTCGCCGCGGTCAGCTCGCGAGCTCCAGATTTATTAAATGAAAAATGTAGATAGGCATATCGGTGTAAATTAATATTAAAAAAAACTCAAAATGAAAACATTATAGCCATTAAACTAGGTTAATAATCACGCGTCGCCTACACTCATTAAGTAAATAGTGATATTAGCGGTCGCTTTGTGAGCACGTGTTTACTTGTGGATAAATAATATAATAGTTGGTATGTTCATCAAATATAATCTATTACCGTATAGAAGTTTCGCAATATATCGCTATTAAATAACTTATTGATGTCAATATTAACAGGCAGATTGAAAGTTGACGGATATAGGATACGAAATATAAAGTGATATCCGCAAGCAAATCTATAAAGGTTCTCACGAAACTTGAAATATGGTTCTCTCGGATGTTGCTGAATTGAGATTGATGACCATTTCCCGAAAGCTAAGGCTATAAAGATATCGGAAATACAATATAACAAAATTTATATATAGAAAAGGAGAAACTGACTGTCATATCAACGCACAGCTGAAACTTCTGGGACTAGGAACGTACAATTTTGCACAAGGCTTCGTTTTATGACGCATAATAACAATATAATAATAATAAATTGTTTATTTTTCCCAAATCGTTCACACAGACAGTTAAAAGAAAGTGGCAGAAGAACATTGAACAGTATAGCGTTTACGCGCACTAAGAGATGCTCTTCCAAAATTCACGCTCCAAGGTGACGAAACGTGGGTCCAAAATTTGTATGTAAATACCTACTTTCACGCAAGCGAAGCCGCTTGCAGAAACTAGGTACTAAACATAAAGCAATAAATCCGAAACACTAAAATTAATTTAATTCGTTAAACGAACGAGAAAAACCCCAGCCAACGTCAGGTTACAAATTCCAATAAATTAGCTACGTTCAGTTCAGTAAATGCAAGTAATAACTCCGGTCAGATCCGTTCCAGCCAAATGACTTTCTTTTTGCTGCCTTTACGAGTTCGCTACTTCAAGTATTTGCTTTGACTTTAGGTTTTGTGCAGACTGTATCAAAAGTTTAAGGTTTGAGATACATTAGTTAGCATCGGTGCCGACCGCCTCGTTAATGCTGCCGCGTGCGATCGAATTCTCGCTTCAGTAAATGATGGCTCAAAGTCTAAGCGCTGTGACTGTATCATAAGTTTTAAGGGTTGAGCTACATCTGTTGGCATCGATGTTGACAGCCTCGTCGATTCTGCCACGTGCGATCGCATTCCCGCTTTCGTTTTTGCTATAAGAAATGACATGGTTTTAAACGCCAGAAAAGGATAGAAGTTTGGGGAAGTGCGATTAGGTTTTTGACCGATGTAGCTCAATCTTAGATGCGTTTTGGCATTTCTATATCTGTACAAAATCATATTCCTGATACGACCCCAAAATCTGAAGCATACGTATAGGCGAAAAGTCGTTTCGTATCTCTGCTCAATCTGGCGTAAGCTCCTCAGATTAATCCCTTCATGTTGCCTTGACAGACTATTAATTAGCGTAAACAATAATGGTAGGCACACTCGAAACTAAACGGTTTCAGACAGGGTTGATAAAGACAAAACCATTATGTTTAGGTGATGCTAGGGCTACGGGGAATTTCTGAAAAGGAAACCTGTAGTCCTGAAACGCAAAAAATTCAACTGAAGGATTCAGGTGAGTTTTAATCAGTAAAAGTATGTGCTTTTTCTTTTGTTGTAATAATAATTGGTGTACAATAAAGCGTATAATAAATAAATAAATAAAAGTCTGACACATTCTCGCACCTTAGATCGGGAGAAGTCATTTCATGATATCCTACACCAAAAAAATAAGTGAGAAACGATAAGAATTTCTCTGCAGAACCATTTCCATGGAAACGCATTGTCGCACTACACTGTCTTGTTTATCTCCCGCGCTAAACCCCAGGATTAAGACGTTATTCTCTCGCAGAAGGGGTGAACGACAGGTGCTTAAAGATCGCCTTAAAGCCTTCGTAATGGGCTTACTTCTTTCGAGTATAGACAGGTTTAATAAGGATTAATGGGCTCTCTACGCTGGCTTTTGGCGTCGATACTTTAGCGTAAAAATGCAATTTGGATGCAGTCTTTATAAAAGCAAGAATTTACTGATGATAATGAAACACAATATGTTTTGACTCCAGTCTGGCCATGAAGTAACGTGTTACCCCAGTTAATGGGTTGTGGAGGTCTGGTAGGCAGCTGCTCCTCGTAAAATACTGTTATTCAGCTTAATCTGGCTTGACTGGAAGCCGAATATAGTTGGGAAAAGGCTAGGCAGATGATGATGAATGATAAGTGGCTCTTGTAGCCTACAATTCTTATCTGACATGTCAAGCGCAATCCCATTAAAGAATAGCAGATTTTCGGGTGATATAAAATGGGTGATCTTAGTTTTGGCGCGCAATATAATATATTGTGTTCAGGCGACAATCATTCAGGCTTCTAGGTGTCATTGTGCGAACCGCCCGTAGATCATGGTGAAGCATACAGTAGATGTGTGATATCCTTTTTTTTTTAAGCCTAGTTTGTGTCCCACTGCTGGGCAAAGGCCTCCCCTTTCAGCTTCCAAATTTCTCTGTCTTATCTATATGTCTGTGATATCCTACCTTTAAAAAAATCGTCTCGTTCAACTACATTTACATTATTGACCATAACTTACCCCACAAACCCGTTCTTGGTTGTAGAACAAGTACAACAATCACGGCAAAACATGGCAGCCTGTCCTGGAAATCTAATATTCCTCTCACCTCAGTTTATGTTATGGTGGAGATAATGGCGTTACATAAACTGCCATGATGTGAGCGCAGCGGGTGGGCGAGCCTATGCAAAGACGATATAGGAACGTACGGATGGACATAGATGCTGGCTTTCCGCTTTATTTTCCGCGGTCAGTGGTTTAAGGATGTGGAGGGAAGGCTGTTGAATGACGACGATTAGTATGTAATATGAAAAAGAACTATTATATCTTGCAGACGACAAGACGAGTAATATGAAAAAGTACTAGGTACTAATATGAAGATTAGCTGTTAAGCACGCCTTTTTTTTAAATCTTCATGCAACGTAAAGGTGCAAACGTGGACTTAGTGCTTTTTATGTCTTCATTCTAGAGGGGCTTAAGAAAATTACTCTTCGTTTATAGAAATTATACATTGTAAGTTCTTATAAATAACACATCGAAGTCCGGACTAAGCACGTTGCCTCGTCGTTTATACCGCGTACATCGAAAGACTGGAACAATTTGCATCATTGCTTACCTTCAGGCGGGAAGTACTAGTTTATGTTACTAAAAACATAAATAAAACTATCTGTTGTCTGCTACGAAGTACAACACATCTCCAACTAGAAGATGCACTTATTCTACAGATATCATGTTTGTTGTGTCGTAACATGAATCTTTTTCTCTGACTGCATATTACATTACATTTTCCCCACTCAATTACGTTCACAAGCGAATTATTTTTGTACATACATGTGTTGGGATAAATTGCATTCACATGTACTGTGTCAGATTATGTATTAAGCTGCCTGGATACATGTAAATGTAATCTGTCAAACCACAAGTGTGTCATTTAAAAGGCTCGAAGGTTTAAGCTCTTAAATTGGCCGTATTGACTCGATTTACCGTGGACCGAAAATAAATATCGAAAGTGGGTCATTGTAAATGGTTACGAAATTGACAAATAATACAGTTATGTATCGATACAATAATTGGCTATAAATTACGAGGTGCTGCAATAAATTGCCGTTTATTTTATTTGTATTACCGCAATGCTTAAAAAAATCGCGTTTGCGTTCGAAAATCGAGTGTGGTCATTTGATTTAGTGTAATTAGAAAAATAATAAATAAATAAATTTTCTTCCACAAGAATCGCCATTCAATGATCGAAGGCTACCTCTTCGATCAACAAGCCTACCTTTATATAAATTTTACTTAGGGCCTGTTTCACAATGTCCGAGTAGCCACTACTTCCCGAATAAATTCAAAAATGGAACAGAATTTGTATGAAATTATCTGCCAAGTAAGATATTGGCAACTTAATCATAGGTGGTGAAATAGGCTCTTAATCTACTTACTTATTAACTTAGCTACTTCTTATTTTCCCGTGGGAACGCCACTTAATTAGAGGACGACACGTCTCCGAAATGGATAAACCGATTTTGGCTGGACTTGCACTAACAGATAGCTTAGATAGTGTTATTATAACCAACCGTAGTACTTTTACTACAACACAATTAAACGCAGAAAATCTTCCGGAATAATAAACTAAACCACTGGGGTTTGGTTTATTAAGAGGAAATGGATAAATAGACTTTTGACGGGACCTCCACTAACAGATAGATGTGTTATTATAACCAACCGTAGTACTTTTACTACAACACAATTAAACGCAGAAAATCTTCCGGAACACATAAACTAAACCCCAGTACGCCACAAGTTTATTGCGAAATAGTTATGAGATCTAATCGCGCCGTGACTAAAGCCTACCTGTAGCTCCCGACTTTCCACCAGGAAGTTTGAAATCAATTTATAGTTTCATCCTCCCTTTATGCAAGTAATTATGGTTACGACAAAGTAACAGACTAACTGTGTCACAGAATCCCGAGAGCTTTTACGTAATTTGCTTTATGTCCAGAGGACAGCTTATTAGTACCCAAGGGCGTCGCCAGCTTATGACAAAGGGGGGGGCAATGGAGCACTTTGGAAATCTTTGCCTCGATGACGATTTACTTTTCAAGTGGGGAATCATCAGATTGACTTCTCTCGCTCTTGGGTGGAGCGGGAGGGCGTGTCAAACTCTTACTGACTAAACCCCACCCCATTCCTTCGTTGCCTTCGATCTGGGAGGACACGGGCTTACCTTTCGGAATTTCCGTGTTCCCCTGAGGCATCGGCCATACCGGGCCCCTACAGTTTGCTGACATCTCCTTGAGGCACGCGTAGAACAGAACGCGCCTTTGACTTGGTCCGGGTTATTACCAGACTGCCGGATGGCGAGCTACCCAGTGCTCGCCGTCCGCAAGCCCACGCCTACGGTGGTTGGTGGAAATCGGGATCGGGATCTCGGCGGCAGCGGCGTGAGGGCCGTTCCCTCGCGTGCTCGCCACCCCTCCTCGCTCCGTACCATGGCCTGTACCAGGGCCCAGCGCCAAAAGTCGCCACCGCCGATAGCCTCCACAGGGACACGGCGGTACTCCCTCCGCCCAAGTGAGGCACACCTCTACCCTGTGCTCCACCGTGTCCTCCGAGCGGTCCACACAGTGGCGACACCCGGGCGTCCTTTCCTCCTTGATCCGATGCAGGAACCTCCCGAACTTATCGTGTCCGGTGAGGACCTGTGTCGACCTCGATCGCTTACCAAGCGACGGCGCCCATACCGGCGCTCCGTAAAGGGCCATGGACCAAAAGATCCCCGCGTAGAACCTCCAGCAGGGGGCGTCTGGACCCTCTGGGTTAGGCAGGAGCCGCTTCAGAGCAGCCCCAGTCCTGTCCAGTTTGGGAGCCAGACGTCGAAAATGCTCCTAGAAAGTCCACCGGCTGTCGAGCTCACAGGTACTTCATCGTCGACCCGACGCCGACGTGGACGGGGGGTTCACTACCGATATTTGGGAACCCGGTGGTAGCGCGTTCCGAGGGCCATGAAAGCACATGGCCTCGGACTTGTGCAATGCCACCTTGAGTCCCAATTGCTGGATCCTGTTTACGACTGTCGCAACCCCGCGTGTCGCTGTTTCGGCCGCCGCCTGGTATAACTCTCCCCGCGCTAGGACCAGCGTGTCGTCTGCGTAGCAGACCACGCTGACCCCGTCGGGGAGGTCGCCGCGCAGCACGTAGTTGTATCCGATGTTCCACAGGGGCAGTCCTAGTACCGATCCCTTCGGAACACCGCACGGCATCTCTCGCCGTCTTCACTCTCCCTGGTGATCGGGGTAGATGATGAACCTATCCGACAAGTACAAGGGAGGTGATAATCGAATCTAAGTATGGTATTACTAAAGATCTCTACCAGTATTCTAAAGGGCATTCTGCTGAATGATTGTTTCTGTGACGTTTTTTCCCCCGTAATACGCGGCATTGATGTAATGTCCAACTCCAGTCCGACTTTCTCCGCAACAGCAGTATAGCTTCCTTTATAATTTCTTGCAGTTTATAATATGGCAGCATAAGTATAATTTCTGCATTTATTAATAGTTAAGGCAATTGCTCGCACTTTGGTCGCTTTGCAGCTAGCTACATTTGATCTCTAGGGGGGGGCAGCTGCCCCCCCTGCCCCCCCTTGGCGACGCCCTTGTTAGTACCTAGAAATTAAGTTGAAGTTGTTCATTCTGACCAAGGTAAGTTACTGTTAGGATCTGTACACAGTGAACACAACACGGTTTTTAAAAGCGCCGTTGACGCGCGTTTGTATCGATACATACGCGATATGCACGCGAGTCACACCTGTATAAATTCAAATACGCTTATGTATCGATACAGACGCGGGTGTAGCGAAACAGACGCGAAACAAACGTGCGTTTGTGCCGATACAGATGTTTCTAAAACGCGCGTCAACGGCGCTTTTAAAAAATTTGGTATGCACAGGTAAATATGTGTGGATCGAAGAAAAAGAGAACAATACTGTGAAGTTACAAAACACAACCTTTTCCAACCCTTCGTAAGATACCTACATAACCATACGACATACGTATTAAACAAAGTCCTCGTCTGTCTGTGTGAACGAGATAACATAAAAATATATTGAACGTATTTTCAGACGGTTTTAACCAATATACAGAGTGATTTGTGAGGAAGGCTCAGCTGAATAATACATGCATATTATAGTAGAGAAAAGTTGGGAATTTCAAAGATTTGTATCACCTGTACGATGCTGAGGCGGGTCGCTGACAACTTTACGAGAGCGATCAGTAATTTTTACTTAGGTTTATATACTACCTACTTACAATCTTGTACCGCGTGAAAGTAGAAAATATATACTTACTCAAAAAAAAAAAAAATATATGAAAGAATTTTTAGAATCACTTCAACAAACTACAGTTTCAGAGAAAATATACGTCTTTATATTGACTTAGTGTAGGCTTATTCATACGAATTATCATGACTATTATTCGGACAAATCCTGCCAACATTTAAAATTCTATCATTCAAAATGTTCACTTTGAAGCCAACCAAGAGTCATCTGCCCACCAAACAAAAGGCGACCTGTACCAAATATTCTACATTATGGCAAACATCATAGGATGCAGTCGTGTCTTATATGTACACTCGTGACTACCGTAAAAGTTGACTTTCCATTTAATTTCTCCTAAAGTAAATCGTGATATTAAGGAAATCGTGGTGACGATTTAAAATACGGCTTACAATAAATTTATAAAATACGGGCAACATTTAAGGCTTGGGCACACCAAAAGCAGTAGCAGTGCGGTAGCAGTGCGTCTCGTTAGAAAATAATGTAGTTATATGAGGGATGACACACTGAACAAACGCGGGCCCGCTGATCCTACCTGCTCCGCCACTGCACCGCGCACGCACTGTTCTTCTACAAAACTTTTGGACGGGAGCAGCGCAGGCGCGGGGCGGTGGCAGCGCGGGCGCGGGGCGGCCGCAGTGAGTACACGTTGTATTACTACGTCCGCCATATTGACTAGTCACACCAAAGTAGTTGCGCGGGACAGACGCAGCGCGGGTCGTAAACGGTTGTAATTTTTTACAACTTTATCATAGAAACAAATGAAAAATTGATTGAGTTGGTGAGGAAATATAAATGTTTATATGATTTAAAGGATAAATATTCGAAAATAAGTATAGAACCTATCTTCAAAAGATTCTAATTCCCGACATAGACGATGGTACTCCCCATATTCTTCTCTTCTCTTATTTACATCGTGAACCCATAGTCTTTTTTTTTTACTTAAAGCTAGAAGCAACAATAGCTCCTCTTCGTCAGAGTCAGAACCGTTCAACATCTTGAAATGTACTGAGTGTGGCTATCTATACGACACACATAACGCAGTTACAAAGCAGGCCCGCATTCAAACTGCTTTCTGACTGCTCACGTTTCTGGTGTGACATCAACCGCGGCGCAACTGCCCTGCCCTGCTAAGGTGCTGCGCTTGTCCTGCTTTTGGTGTGCCCAAGCCTTTAAGCATGAGCAGTATGAGTACAATGGCAACAGTCCGAACTTATGTGTTATGGGTCCCTTCAATTTATTTCATCGCCACTACTCTCAAAACGATGAACAAGAAAACATTGTGGGGAAACCAGCATCCTAAATCCAAGAAATCAAAGACTTGTAACATCCACTAACAGCACTGGCGCCCGCTAGACGAGGTCTCAGTCCCAGCCGCAGTTCCAAGAACATTCTAAGGTAATCAACAATGTATGTGATAATTTGCATCCCAAAGCATTAGATCTCATAAACTACGTTATTATCTCAGGAAAGGGGTCAAAGATTCTTCAGACAACACCTTTGTTCCACCTAGCGTTGCCAGGCGTCCGGAAAAAGCCGGACACAGTCAGGCTTTTTGGTTGTGTGTCCGGCTAAATTAGGTGGAGTACGGCCTGTCCGGCTTTTTAAATTAGACCATTTTTTAGATTTTTCATTTGTTCTTGCAATTGCAAGCGTTTGCAGACGAGCAATGATTTGTTATTTCATTAGAATGTAAAAAGTAAAACTACCGTACAAGGGATCAAAAACAAAAAATCGGCCTTTTTACTCAAATGTCCGGCTAAATGGGCTTGTTTGTCCGGCTTTTCGCTTTGAAGATCTGGCAACCCTAGTTCCAACGAAGCAGTTAAACCCAGCTAGAACTCTACAAATGGTTTTATAAGTACCCGCAATTGTAATGCATGGAGGTTCTTGTCAAATATGGATTAAAGTTATTCAGGGTTATTGTTTCTTTAATCGTCTGTGACAATAGTGACCTTCGCTGCTGGGACAATGAACCGCTTTTAACACTCCTATTTATATTATTTAAGAGCTCTAGGCCTTCGCGTTGATGTCGTAAAAGTTAAAATTATGTGCGCACTGGTTAAGGTAAGAGTATGCGGCGAGAATGTTTGTAAGGACGACTGAAGGACATAGGTGAGATATTAGTCAGTAAGTCTGTTTGACCTTAAAGCGTAAGAAGTAAAAAGTGATTATATTTTAGGTGTCTTCAAGGCTAGAGTGAATAGGCTCTTAGGGCGATGTTCACCGACACCAAATCGACTGTTTTAATATTAAAACGGCTGTTTTAGCAATATTTCCTGTTCCTTATCGTCGGTTATTGACGTTAATCAGATGGTTATCTTAAACTTATGTCGGTGCACATGGCCCTTAATAAACTAGTGGCCCTCACCATCTACGATAGCAGCACTGCTTACCATCAGGTAGGATCGCAGTCAAGCACTAATATTTATTATTAAAATAATGGTTAAGGTATTTTTCTTGAGTCTATAAAACTGTCGAAAGTTAAATTAAAATATGTAGTTGTTTCTTTTGAGTATTAAAATTATGATACGTAGATATTATCTGTCTTTTCAGAATTTTAAAGTAGGGAGCATTATCTTAAGTAATCTCAAGATGCTAAGCATTATGTCTCATCTTAACATTAGATAATATCGTCTATCCTATTTGAAGTCTGGAAACTTTTTACTCATTATTTTAAATCTAGTAATTATACATAAGTACCTAGGCCTAGATAATGTTTTAAAATTAATAGGTTTACTGCCGAACGCATGTTTTCTTTTTCAAATTTTTGTTTACTTTATCAATTAGTTACTTCATTGACATTAAGAAAGAATTTTAAATTCTACTTGATATGAGTACATTTTTAGAATTTTAATGTACTTTAAACATAGTATCGAGCCTTATCAAAAATCGTAACTGACAGGTTTTGCAGTAAGTAGAGCATGTTTTTCCTAGTTTATTAAATAAGTACTTAATTTAAGTAATAACTTTCCAAAAATGTTAAGAGTTGTGTTATTCATTAAAGTAGTGATCTATTGTAATAAGCATTATTGACATAATTATTTTTATCGTTCTTTCAGCC
The DNA here is from genome assembly GCA_030763345.1 of Mythimna separata. NCBI lineage: Eukaryota > Metazoa > Arthropoda > Insecta > Lepidoptera > Noctuidae > Mythimna > Mythimna separata. The sequence continues at coordinate 3,629,709 of CM061173.1, read as the reverse complement.
AAAAAACGTACACTGAAGGACATATGCCTCCCTCCCTCAAGTGTCACCACAACGACCAGCCCTGTGCGTCTAGCATCCCTAGGACCCCTCGCGACCCTCACTAGGTCATCGGTCCAACTTGTAGGAGACCTGCTAACGATGCGTACGCAATCGTCACACCAGAACTTTCATAATCATACTTAAATCTCTTCCTGTAAAATTGCTTACGAAGACATTCCTGAAAAGGTTCGATATATTAAACCTAAATCTTCCTACAACTTGAGTGATAAGGATAGTTATTGAACAAAAGCAGGCTTAACTTTCAACTTCTCGAAGCGAACCTTTGAGTGACGGAGAGAGATCACAATAGACGATAATACCCGTACATTTCTACACACCAACCTGACTGTATACTGTTCCGATTGACAAAGCTATCTTCATTTCTTCTTCAATGAAGCGAAACTTGGGATCGGACGGAACGTTATAGACCATTCGTCATTGTCACTGTGTATATTTCCTTAAGTCTTTTACGGTAAATAAACAATAGGTATCAATCTACCTAACCGTTTACCAACTATGTTTTTTTTAGGTGGAGAGTCATCAAAATTATATCATCATATAATTCCGTCTAATTTATTTATTTATTTCAAATGCTAGCTATACTTACAGTATGCACCAAAGCGTATTGCTGGCCAACAACTTACAAACTAAAGAATTTTGTGCACAAAGTGATCATTTCATTAATATCATCCCGCCCGCGGGAGCGGGAGGGCGTGTCAGACTTCTACTGACTAAAACCTACATATTTCTGTTCCTTCTGCGCTAATTCCAGGGCCCCGGGGTTCTCTTTCGTCAACCCAGGCCCCAGTAGGCTTCGACCCTGTCGGCTACAAACTGTGTTGGGATGGGGACCAGTATTCTACATGGAGTAACTGCTTTTCTGAACTTCACTTACCATTTGGCAAGACTGGTGTCTAATTTTCTGCTTTCAGCCTATCCGTAACGATTTTCCAACAGTTTAACATGCTTTCCGAGGCACGGAGGAATCCCGGTTTGTTAAGATGGTCGTCCATCTACAAGCTGACCTCGGCTAGTGTTACTTAACCTTGGAGATCGGCTCGTGGAATAGAAAACAGTCTTATTTTAGATCGACCTCTTCGGTAAAGAAACGTATGGAAATCAGAAGTTTTTCGGTCACAAGTTGACAGAAAAATTGTATTATATTAATAAAAAACTCGTTATCAAGTTGACCTTGTATTCCTTTGAAACTTCGTACTAGGCCAGGTCACGGACAAAACGATATCACTGACGACCGGACTGCATGTGACCATCAGCTTGGCAAGCTGTTGAAATCTAAATTCTTTGAAGTTTAGAAAAAAGAAAAACTGTACTATGTTTATGATGTAATAAAAACACCTATAAAAACCGGCTAAGTGTGAGTCGGACTAGCTCGAAAAAGGTTCCGCACCATCCGTAGCAAAAAAAACGGCAAAAAAGTTACGTTTTCTTGTTTCATACAAGTAATGTGACCTTTATGCTCCACTTATTGTTTTGTTTTTTGAAAATTACGTGAGACAGATATATATAGCCTATAGACAGATAAACAGACGTACAGCGGGTTCATATTCTCATTTTATCCCTATTTTTCTCTAATTTTTTATGAATTTCTCTTCCCCAAACATGCCAATCTTAGTTTGTAATTTAAAACTAACATTACGTAAGACGGCACAATTAATTATTCCTTTATGAGACTGGTATCTGCATTAACAAATCCAATTACATAGATTACAAGACCCCACCAGACGAAATTAGACTACCCTCATTCAAAAGCATGTCATAAAACATATCGATCAAATCAGCCAATGACATGAGAGGGACCACACACGTTCATTAACCGTACCATGTATTACAGTTAGCAGATAATAGACAATAGGCTAGGTTCATATCTCCTCATTCCGTCTTATTATGCCTTAACTGAAGGGCCGTAACACACTAGCGGTTTGTGAGCGGTTGCGGGGCGTGGCGGGCGAGCAGCGAATGCGACGCGGATACGCCGCGGCTTCACAGCGAATACGACGCCGACGCGTGGCGAATTCGCAACGTTTTCGTCGCGTATTTGCAGGCGTAGCTGGCGGGTTGGCGTGTGTACAAGACAACCAAAATGCGGCGATCTCGTTGCGCACCCGCAACAAATTCGCCGCGCATGCGCGGCGGTTTTCTTGCGCGATCAGTGCCATAAAACAGTGATTTTCTGAAGGCAAAATGCGGCGATCTCGTTGCGCACCCGCAACAAATTCGCCGCGCATGCGCGGCGGTTTTCTTGCGCGATCAGTGCCATAAAACAGTGATTTTCTGAAGGCTACTTCTCGGTAACGGCTCAATAGGTTTGAAAACAATATATGTTTATTATAAACTTGTATGCATTTGCAACATATGATTTTTTCAAAAGTCTAATACTTTTTGCCAAAAAAAAATTAACGCCATGATATGAAATTATATGAAAAAAATAAGTGTAAAAACACTTATTTTTTTCACTCGTTTTCCCTACTCCTTTCAAACGGCTCTGAACTCTAGAAATATGTTAACACAAAAATCAATCTTATTCAGACGGTAGGTACATAGCGTATTTAATTTTCTTTCTTATCTAAATCCATCAATATTTCGCAAAGAAAATGCATTTAAAGGTCAGTCGGTCAGGCTCTATCCGGGCGTTGCTGGCGAGAATTAAATGTACACATACTCGTACTGACTCGTCCCTCTCCTAGAGAGGAGGCCTGAGTCCCAGCAGTGGGAACATTATAAGGCCGCTAATGCTAATACTCGTACTGCCTAGGCGGTAGTATATACGAATATGTGTCCATTTAACTCCGGCCAGATGAACAAGAGGCTATACGGCTTAAGTGCTAAATTAGCTCCCTTAGTGAGATTGGCATCGCCATCTATTCACGGTTCTCGATTATGTGTCCCTTTGTATGATTCTAGCACATCTGATGATTGGTAGATGATGCTTTAGGGATGTCGGTGGTAATGTGTTTCTATTGGAGGCCTATTGTGAAGGAGATGAGGTGGTTAGAGTACTGTAATTAATTTTCTGATTAGTTTTCTGCATTTCCGGGGATGGAAATATTGTAGGTATTTCTGTTTCTTGTATCTGGGGAAATATGTACCTATAAAAGAAAAAGGAACCCAAATTGTGAAATAAACCGTGATAGCCTAAAGCCACTGTTTAAAAAGGAACCCTTATACGATCACTTTTTCGTTGTTTGTCTTTCAAGAACCTTTTTCTCAACATTTGAGACTCGCAAGGGAATCAAAACGAATACAATACAGTACTTCCCATTGACCTAGTTATGAATTTTGGCAAGCGGCAAGGTCTCACAATACAAAAAAGGAAAAAGACCGAATAATCACTCGTTTTTGTTTTTTACTGTTACTAACTTACATAAAAAGAACTGCAGTTGAAGAGTTTGCCGTGACGTACATATATCGATGTATGAGAGAACGATTATTCAACATTAATCGAGTTTTTCATCCAATCCTACTTATCTTTTCGTCATAAAATTACGATTATTCAGAACTCATCGTAAGCTTGTCCATTTGATTGATTCTGAGCATTGCGTCATAATACACAGGATTATCGAAATCGGAGGCATTCCACGAAAAGTCCTTCAAATCAATAAAATTAAAATAGATTTGAAGCACAAAGTTGTGCTTCGTGGAATACTTTAGTTGTGCTTCGTCTGGTTGTGCTTCGTTTGGTTGTGCTTCGTGGAATGCCTCCAAAATCGCAATGCATTGAATTAACATACTAATGACTAAACATCGGATCTAAATATTAATGCTAAATGTTAAAATATTAATAGAAATCAATTAAATTTGCATCTCCGGGCATTGTCCTCATTCAGAACTAGTTTCCAAGTTAGTCTTACATCAAAATCTAGGCATAATTAACATACCGTTTACAAAATTAAGTCATAAAATGAGTAATTGTTTTTTCTTTTATAATATAAACCAGTTAATGAGTTGTGGAGGTCTGGTAGGCAGCCGGTCCCGTAAAGTACTGGTCACTTCACCTAAATCCGGCTTGACTGGAAGCCGACCCTAATATAGTTGGGAAAAGGCTAGGTGGATGATGATAAACGCCCTAGACAGAGAGGTTTGGAAGGAGAAAAGGGAGGCCTTTGCCCAGTAGAGTGACTCATAATAGGCTATTAAAAAAATGTAAACTAGTGCTTGACTACGAGACCGCCTTATTAAGAGCATATTCACTCTAGCCTTGAACACACCTACAATTTAATCTGCTTTAGAAATATATATATAGACAGTTTTACAACTTCATTTTATTCACATTTTTCGCAAAACATTAAAAGGTTAGCAAAATATTTCAAGATCAAGAGTTAACCGTTCAACCATGTCAAATCCGGTACCCGAGCAATGACTGATGTAACCATTTGCCTACTCTTATCTTTGGTAAGTAACCATTTGTCTAGTCTTATAAGCTAAGATCTTCGCAATTTACAGATGGAGACTTTCATCATTGTTGAAGAAACAGCCATCTTACTTGTAAATGAAGTTGGCACAGAGCATTAAATACGGTATTCTTGCAGAAACTATACAAAACCGGAATCTTCATACATTCAAAAACTCGTCGTGTAGTTCATAAGAGTGAGATAAATTATCTCTGATTTATGTTGCCTGTTTCCGAGGTAGGATTTAAGTTTTGTTTTAGAGTTCAATGTGGTGTTTGGGAAAACGAATGAGCGTATTTGGGCGGTAAGCCCTTTGACCGCAAAGTCGTAGGGCTCTTCGGAACGCTGTCCCAACTTCTAACTATATGTTTTTTTTTGTAGTATTTTGGAACCAAAAGGATAAAAAATGCATTTATTTTTATTATTGGTAGTTGGGAACGGGGTCTCGATCCTAAAAGGACAAGACCACAATCCCGGCTGTCTCGTCAAAACAGCAAAGGTGCTGTCACACCCAAGATACGTTTTCATAGTGTTCGTATTTATGACCTTGTACTAATACGCATAAAATATATAGGAAGCAGTTCACCATCTGCCTATCCTTTTCCCAACTATATGGGGGTCGGCTTCCAGTCAAGCCGGATTTAGCTGAATACCAGTATTTTACGAGGAGCGCCGGTTGCCTACCAGACCTCCACAACCCATTAAGGGGTAACACGGTACTTCATGGCAAGACTGGAGTCAGATTTACTGGCTTCTGACTATCCGTAACGACTGCCAAAGATCTACTAAATATAGGAAGCAGTACACACAATATAAATTAGAATGAGTCTAGCAAAAGAATTACTGATGGAAATAAGATATCAATACTTCTTTTATAACATTCATTAGCGTTTAAAACGCATAGCATCTGTCATCTAACTGTGACGTGGGCGTACTGGACACACATTTTGCTTTGTCATGTTTATGTCGTGGCTGATCTTACAATTGATCACTTTATGATATGGCTAGCTAAACTGGCCAGATTGTTTAAACATTAGCGTTTAATATAATTATGTCTATCCACGTTTGGTTTCATCATTCATGTAGGATTTCTATGCATCATCTACAATGGTCCTAGAGGGTCACAGACCCTACCGTTTCCTTCGTGATCAAACCACCCAGAAGAGCATATTTTAGTGAAGAAAGCTTATTATGAAGTAGAAAACGGAAATACATTGAGGAACAGTGGACTTTACCGGTGGACAACGTAACTATGTATTTATCGATACGATCCACGTTGGACCACACACCCATTCCATCCCTTAGTAGAATTAAAAAGAAAATGCCTTAGGATAAACAATTGTAAATGAGATTTTCTCATATTCTTGTGCTGATACAAGAAAAATGGTAAAATTTATCAGTTGGGTATAACATTATTTGTTCTTTACGTTGTAAAGTAGTTTGGTTTTTACTGTTAGGTCGTTGTCACCTCTCTCTGTTACAGTTTCGAGACTTAAGTAATACTTTGTCAAACATTGTGTATTACATAATCAAGAAAGTGTAAAAATCACGACAATTTCACTATTTTCTTAGTATTCAATAAGGCATAATAATTATACATATTTTTTCACTTAGCCCATGTTGTCCCACAGCGTATACGTGTGTTTGTCACCTAACTCCTACTAAACGGCTTGACCGATTTGGATACAATTTTAAGTAGGCTCCTGGATGATTTGAAAATAACATTTGGTGGCACTGCAATCGGATACTTAATTTATTTTCTGACAAAAATCCAGCTTTTGAAAATGAACAACGTCTGTCGTGACCGCTAGTTTATGATTTATGTATTTATTTAACTCATCATCATCATCTGCCTAGCCTTTTCCCAACTATATTGGGGTCAGCTTCCAGTCAAGCCGGATTTAGCTGAATACCAGTATTTTACGAGGAGCGGCTGCCTACCAGACCTCCACAACCCATTAACTGGGGTAACACGGTACTTCATGGCAAGACTGGAGTCAGATTTACTGGCTTCTGACTATCCGTAACGACTGCCAAAGATCTCCAAATGACAGCCGGGACCAACGGCTTAACGTGCTTTCCGAGGCACGGAGGAAACTCGTTATGTTAAGATGGTCACCCATTAGGGTTGCCAACTTTTTTTGACGAAAATAAAGTATAAAATGACTTGCATAGGAAAAAAAAGAGTATTTGAAAGAAAATAAAAAGTATATTCCAAATTTTATTAAAAACGTATTTTTTTGTGTGTTAGCTTGAGCTAACAATTAAAAAAAAATGCTTCATAACTTGTTATTGTCAAACATTTCAATTTAAACGTTCTATTTCTCTCTTCTCGCCACTTCAGATTCATTATTGAAAAAAACCCTCTCAGTGAAATATGAACGAGAAGTTTTTTTTTACATTTTGTAAGCTTAGCTCATTTTAGCTTTTTAGTCACTGTTGGAGTATCACTATCAGAAATCACCATTTTTAAGCATTAATTTTAACTTTAAAATGGATTCCGTAATAAAATTTAAAACCAAAATAACTTACAATTTCGTCGATAGTGACATCTGACATCTTACATTTCGATCAGTAATTATTATAAATAATTCCCATCATCTGTTGTAACTTATAATACTGTTATATAGTTAAGCACTTATCTATAAATCCCGTAATAAGTGTTCATCGTATTGTATGCATTGCAGTAAAGGTTGAAAATAAAGTATTTTTACATACTTTATTTGTATGTAAAAGTATAAAGTATAATTACCAAAAATAAAGTAGGATACTTTATTATAAAGTATGGTTGGCAACCCTATCACCCATCCACAGACCAACCTAGGCAAGCGTTGCTTAACCTTGAAGATCGACCTGTGCGGCTGTTATTATCTAGCCACGAGCTCCTCTGAATTATGTATTTATTTAACTGCTATGGCCTAATTCAAACAATTTACAGTAGACTAAAACTAACGAATGATTTCAGCATTATTGGGGCTGACTTTCAAGGACGTTCCGAACATATATCATATTATATTTTACCCAAATAAACATTTCTGAACATTACGCTATTGTAATTCCGATCGTTGATACTATTATCCCGGGTAATAATTATTCTAGTGCTGTTCATGACATTTAATTAACCCATTTATTAATATTAGAAATAATATACAGAACCCACTGTACGGTATTGCCTACAGTTTTTTTTTATATCATAAACTAGTGCTTGACTGCAATCCCGCCTGATGGTAAGCAGTGATGCAATCGTTGAGGTTGAAGCGCAGTAGTTTATTAAGAGCCTATTCCTTCTATGTACGTGATATAAACGACCCGCCCTCACTTCACATATGAATATTTCAGTACCCTGACTTACAAAAACATCGAACTAGGTTTTCCCACAGTTTCGACCCCGTATCGACAAGGAATGTGTGTACTTTTTGGTTTAAACAGTACTACACAGCGGTGTAGCACGAAAGCGTAAAATGACAACGTTTTACAAGAACAATAGACTCTTAAACGTGAAGTCAATCCTTTCTGATTATGTACCAAATTGAAATTTTCCTGGTAACTGTATCAGTAAGTACTTCCCGATAACACCTCCAACAGAATAGTGTAACATAATCGATCATATAATGTTCTTACTGCTGGGACTAAGCCTCTAGGAGAGGGAATGGGCTGTGATCTACCATGCCGACCCAGCGCGGGTTGGTGGATGTCCCATGTCTGCAGATATTTGGCTCTAATTAAAGCCGATTTTCTGGCATTTCCTAGGTAGAACCACTAAAGCTGAAACTAAATTAGACCGATGCAACGTGGGCTACGTGTGTCGCGCATTACAACCTTCGATTTTAATGCTGGATGTCGTCTGTATAGTTAGATAGAAATATACGGAACATTATGAATTTGTAGATGTTAGATGTATGGCATTAGACAAAAAAAACGGAAATCTGTATGTAGTTCTACCTTAGTTCATGAATCCCCGATCGGTCCTATGAGACCGCGCTGTTATTGTTTTACTATTGTCTCGTTTTGCGGGTATGTGGTAGGTTAATCCGATTGCGACACGACGTTTTAATTCATTATTTTAAACAATTCTACATCTATAATATCTACACATCAATTTTATCTCAACAACATTAGTTCCGATTCTAGGTATCACAGAGCGAACCATTTTAAAACTCCACAGAATCAATTAGCATAGTGCTGCGACCTTATCCACATCTCGACATCTCAGCAGTCGATTGGTAATATCGGTCAGCCAACTACTGCACGTACACCACACGTGATTCCGATATAACGGGCCGCCAGGTGACAACTCAATAATCCTGTTTTTTGCGCTGTAATGTAATACCAAGAAGGCTAAACTTGCTTATAAAATAGTGCTCGAAAATGTATACACTAGGGGCGTAGCTACAGCTATATCAATTATACGGGGCCCCTAGGCTTCAGGATTCTTCTTCTTCTTTTCGTATCGATGTCTTAACTAAATTTTCAATGGCTTCAGGATCGGAAGCATAAAATTACTGTCCAAAAACTCATCATGAAAGGCTCTCAGGCTATTGGTCTGTCGAATTGTCAGGTGATATTTGGGTTTATTTCGTAATAAAAACAATATCCTTTTATATTGTTTTTATTACAAAATACCTCAACCCAACTAGCACTGGGCTTTGCCGCAATCAGACAAAAGAGGGGCCCCATTTTTTATTACAAGGGGCCTCTGATGCACTAGCTACGACACTGATGTGCACATTGCTGGTACAAAATACTAATGAGGTTTTGAACAGAATGGTTTTCAGTGGCTGTTTAAATTACAAAGAAAAAAGTGCAAAACAAATGAGTTTCAATTGGATGGCTAACCCATTAACATTTCTGTTACTGATCTACGTTCACGAGCATTTATCTCAATTAATTATTTTATTATACACTAGCTGCGCCTCGGCTTCGCTCAGATGCAATTTTTTTTAAATATCTTTTTCATAAATTATAGAAGCTTAGATGTGTTATTCTGATGTATTAAGGTACATTATTGTAAATCCAATCAGTAGTTTTAGCGTGAAAGAATAACAAACGTCTATACATAAACATAAAATGATACGCGTTTATAATATTAAGTAAAATAAATCAAAAGGTCGTCCATACATACAAACTTTCGCGTCCACAATATTAATAAGATATATATATATAGTCAAAAGGTTAGATCAGTGAAAGGTCAAAACCATTTTACCTACGACAAGACTTGATTCGATGGCTCTTTACAGTTTTTGGAAACTCCAGCTCATCAAATAATTATGCTCATCGCCGCTACAAAAGTAGTTTACTGTAAGTCCTTTTTTTATTATTATTTAGGGTTCCGTGTAGGACATATCAAACTCATTGTACTAAACAATATGTACATCAGTCCTTAACATTAACTTAATTAATATAGTACACTATTGGCTACTGAGGGAGTCGGTGTTGAGGCTGTGGCAGTAAGACCGTTTTCACATTTTCCGATCCGATATCGGTATCGGACGCCGATACGATATCGGGGTAAGGTAAATGTATGAGATATGTACCTGTCTTTCATATTGTCCGACCCGATATCGGATATCGGAGCACAGAATTTCATACATTTTACTTACCCCGATATCGTATCGGCGTCCGATACCGATATCGGATCGGATAATGTGAAAATGGTCTAACAGGTAAAACATTTTCGCCATTTCTGATAGCTACTGGACCAGCTAAAACGTGCTGAATGACACCTACATCTATCCCATTAATGTCAAACTTTCTCATAAACTGTAAGTCCTTATAATCAACTTAAGCCTTAAAAAAGGCCACAAAAGGCCCTGAAAAATAGACAACAGGCAGGTTCTATCTACGAAAGAAATCACAAGAAATGCAATAAGTTTAATTGAAAATGTTGGGATTACTTTTCATAACAATTGCTCATTCTAACTTGAAGTTACAAGCCGAGACGTTGAGTTCCTAAGTTCGTAAGAAGTTCGCGTATAAGCTAGACAAGTTCTTGAGTTTATAACAGATGCACGGTATATTTGAGTTTACAGTTTCTTATGTTCCTGGAAATCGTACAGCGCTCGTTCGTGGGAACTCTTGCATTATGATAATTATTATCTTTCTTCAAGAGAACCATTGAGTTGTATGGTCGTTGCATTGAGTCGAGAAGATTTCCTCTCCTAAAGAGGAGGCATGAGTCATAATATTGGGAACATAATAAGGCCGATAATGCTAATGAGAAGAATATTCATATTTCATGCTACAACAAATATTCGCTGTCTCTATTTAAAATTAGAGTAAACGAGGTGGACCGGAGTTTTTGGCGAGATTCATTCGAGTGAGTTCAGTGGCTATTTTAGTTCATCATCATCATCATCATCATCTCAGCCGAAAGACGTCCACTGCTGGACATAGGACTCCCCCAAGCGTCGACACAGCCACCGGTCCTGTGCGTCTCGCATCCATCGGATTCCTGCGACCCTCGCCAGGTCGTCGGCCCACCTTGTGGGAGGCCTTCCGACGCTGCGTCTTCCGGTACGTGGCCGCCACTCTAGAACCTTCCGTCCCCATCGACCATCTGTTCTACGAGCAATGTGCCCTGCCCACTGCCACTTAAGTTTGGCTATGTCGGTAACCTTAGTTCTCTTGCGGATATCTTCATTCCTGATGTGTGTATTTTAGTTATTGGCAATTATTGATTCCTAGTACACATTGTGTTGTAAAATTGGTGGAGTTTTGTATCTCAAGTGTCTATACAGCTGAACAATATGAGATATAATTGGAAAGGGCGCGATTTCGGTAACATGGAGCAGAGAATTATTGTAGTATTGCTTTTTTAATTTTCGTGACAGTGGCTGTTTTAATTACTCGCAATTTGATAGGTACATCGTGGGCATTGTGTCGTTAAATTGGTGTAGTTTTGTATTTCAAGTGTCTGCGCAGCTGAACAATATGTGTAATAATTGAAAAGGGGGCAATTTTGGTAACATGGAGCAGAGAATTATTGTAGTATTGCTTTGTTAATTTTCGTTGACAGTAGCTGTTTTAATTATTCGTAAATCGATTCCTAATGGACATTGTGTCGTAAAATTGGTGTAATATTGTATCTTAAGTGTCTATACAGCAGAACAATATGAGGAATAATTTGAAAAGGGCGCGATTTCGGTAACATGGAGCTTTTGTACTATTGCTTTTTTTTAATTTTCGTTGAGAAATGGCTGTTTTAATTATTCGTAAATCGATTCCTAATGGACATTGTATCGTAAAGTTGGTGTAGTATTGAATCTTAAGTGTCTAGGCAGCTGGACAATATGTGGAATAATTGAAAAGGGCGCGATTTCGGTAAAATGGAGCGGAGAGTTATTGTAATATTGCTTTTTTAATTTTTGTTGACAGTGACTGATTTAATTATTCGTAAATCGATTCCTAATGGACATTGTGTCGTAAAATTGGTGTAGTATTGTATCTTTAGTGTCTACGCAGCTGGATAAAGTGTGGAATCATTGAAAAGAGGGCAAATTATGGTAAAATGGAGCTGAGATTTATTGTACTATTGACTATCGCAGCGAAAATTTTGAGGATTTATCTATCTATTCTTCATCTCATTTCGTATACGACGAGGATTGTAGGAAGTCTTCTTCGCCTGAACTTAACATGCGAAATAAATATAATTTTATTAAACTAGGTGTACGTTACAAAGATGCCTTCGTAACCCTTCTGAGCGTACCTACCAGTGTGGTGTTATTTTATGAAGCAGTGTTAACAATAAACAGACATAATTTTGTGATTAGAGCAATCCCGGATTTGTTTTAAAAACACTTTTTTCCTCGAAGTTCTTCATGAGGACGACACTCTTCTAAACAAAGAGGATCATTAAAATCAGTTAACATTTAATTTTGGCGAAGATATCGCTGAAGAAGATATGAAAATTATAGCATTCTGCAAAATTGAGAACCTCCTCCTTATTTGAAGTCGCTTAAGAATGAGAGAATACACGAAAGGAATGTTGTTGACAATGGTTGTCATGCTGCTAATGTGTATTTTCATTTTGTATTTAGTTCAATACAGGTATAGTTTTGTCAAGGAGCATTTGTTACGTACTTACATGTTTGTAAATGGGTAAGGCACCTATGTTCATGCACTTAGGTTTTAACTGTGAGAGGTAGGTATTATACCTTATTTGGTACTTAAGTAGGTACCTAATTACTATTAGTTGCTATGTAGGTACCTATCATAGGAACTATCGTATCATAGGATCTATATTCGTCCGATTACGGCGAGCTATTTAACCACTTATTATTTCATTTACTACTTGGAATCTATCTACAATAACATACCTATATATCCAAAGTTACAAAATACGTATACTTTTGTACATGTGTAAGGTCCAAGTGAACAGTCACAATGAACGGTCCTATGCCTATATCCAACATTCAAAATGATTTTATTTTACATAGGCCTACATGGGCACTTATAAAACGTAAAAAACTAGTGCACGGTTCCAAATTGGTCGTTTCCTATGGAGAAAAAAAAACAGACTAAACCAACAATGGACATCATAGTATTTCGGCTGAAATGATGATGATGATGAGTAGTATAGATAGGCGCCTTTATCCAGTTACGTATTTAATATTTAGGTACTAATCTCCGTCTCCTAGCGGGGAGGCCTGTGTCCCAAAAGTGGGAACATTTCAAGGCCGTTAAAGCTAAATATTTACTAATTGCACATAGCATAGTGTGATTGTGATTGTCTCTGTATTTACTAACAATAGTTTTATAAGGTTCTTTGTGTTACTATACTCCGTTTGTTTAGGTAGTTAACTAAAGGTAAACAGTCTTGGTATGTCTTTTTATATTAAAGAGGTCGTATATAATATACACAAAGATTATTTAAATTTAGCTTATTGGCTAACATCGATTTAGGTAAATACCTATTTGCAAAGATTTTTACATACAATTTATAGACAACTTTTAGATAAAAAGACATGCCAAGATTGTTTACCTTTAGTTAACTACCTAAACCGACGGAGTATAACAATTATAGACTGTTGTCTGAATTAAAATCTTATTATTATTATAGCAACACTACGAGACACAAAACCCAAGGTAGGTTTGAAAATGTGAAATGATAAGAATTTGAATAGGTACCTATTTACCTAACTTGTTTAGGTAAATACCTATTCAAGCAAGAGGTAGTGAAATAAAGGACGGGGGTTTTAAAGCATTGGGAGTAGGGAGAGGCCTATGTCAATTGTTCAGATGTCTGTACTGTAATTCAAGACTGTTGGTGCTTCTAATTTCAAATAAATAAAATGGCGACCTGTGAGTTAGACCTGCACAAGTTTGAAAGCGAATCGAAGACATTATTTTTAGAATATATGGAGGTAGATAAGGAAATGTTTAGGTATTATTTAGAATTATAGAACCTTTATTGACCGTTATGTTTTTACGACCTTCTCAATGTAAATGCATGTAGGTAGGTAGGAAAGTACCTACACAGTGAAACTGCAATGATACAATCACAGCATATAAACATAGGTAGGTACGGTAGTTTGGTACCTACCTAATAATTATGTAATATAAAACTTTATTGTTGCTTAGACGGACATAACATTAAACGACAATAGGTACCTGACTACCAATAAAGATTGCACGTACATAACAAAGCAATAAACTCCGCAAAAATACGTGAAATATCGTAGAAACAATCGTAGGTACAATAATCACCGTTATTTATAAACAGTTTACATGCAACCGAATTCATACGGGTTGAACGCTCACTAACCTGTTGCCAAAGAACGCCTGGGATCGGCGAAATATTAGCTCCGGACCGGTACAGCTCCAATTAGAATCCAACTCAACACTAATTATACGATAAAATCACTGTTTACAACACTTATCGAATCACAACAGCAATCCGAACAATCTTTCAATCGAAAAGTTTTAGATGAAAAAGAAATTGCAACACTACTTTTTAGCATAAAATCTAAACATTCAACTACTTTTAAACACACATAAAGTTTATTTTCAACAATATTACACAATTATAGACGTGGGAATATTTAAATATGTACACTTTTCAACAGATTCATCTTTGTTGACGATCGTTTTTGGCGGTAAATTCGGCACTGACACGTCTTCTCGCGGCGCGGGTATAACTGGACTGAAGCAAAAATGGCGGTGGCGGCGGCTGGCTGGCCGGTCGACTGGCGACGAACGGCGCCGCGCAGTCAAAGATCATGCGTGCAGTGCACAGGTGAGAGAATTTATGTACAGGTAGATTAATGATACGGGTAAATTTAATTAGCTGCATAAAACAGATGCAATCGTTTGCGTTATTGGTTTTTGAAAGAAATTGCATAAGGATAAAGGCTGTTTGTTTCAAGGAGAAACGAAACGAAGCAGTACACTACAGGTTGTTACCTAAGTACCTAAATAGGTACAGTTTAAAATGTCTATACTCCGTCGGTTTAGGTAGTTAACTAAATTTAAACAATCTTGGCATGTCTTTTTATCTAAAAGTTGTCTATAAATTGTATATAAAAATCTTTGCGAATAGGTATTTACCTAAATCGATGTTAGCTAATAAATTAAATTTAAATAATCTTTGTGTATATTATATACGACCTCTTTAATATAAAAAGACATACTTACCAAGATTGTTTACCTTTAGTTAACTACCTAAACCGATAGACCATAGACAATTTTCTTTAGTTGTCGTTGTTTTAAAGAAATTTAATGACGTAACCAAACTCGCCTTGAAACATTTTGATTGTTCCTACCGTTCTACAATAGATATTTTTATGAATGTAAAATGTACCTATGTAAGTTGCATGCGGGTATGTAAGTAATGCTACATCAATATTGCTAGAGCACTTATTTATATTTTGAAATAAAAAATATGTCAAACTTCAAATAGTTTGAATGAAACACTAGAATGGCAGACTATTACCTACCAACAAAGAGAATTCGTCATTGACGCATCTCTGCATTTCCTAGCCTTAGTCTATGATGCAAGCAACAGTGCAGAGCTACCGCGCTGCAAAAACCGGTTTTTTAAAACAAGAAGTTCTTATATAGCCACAAAATACATGTAAATACTTAGGTATTTAATTTAAAGATAACATATTATCTGTTATGCAAACATAAAAGCCGGAGCTAAACTTAATTGACTTGTGCTTTCAAAACGATATTACTTTTACCAAGTTTTAACGAGCGAGCTGAACCGACTAACTTTTTAAAATGTTATAGCAATTCATCAGGTCCCTAGTTTTGCGGAACTGACCTACAAACTTATAAGTTCAACACTTAGGTAGGCTAAAATAAATGAGTAGAAAAAGATCTAGTTATTCTATTTTTAGTACATATATCTATCTGATGACATTAAGGTCCCTGCAGACACGACATCGATAGGTACGATTTACGATACGACAAAATGTCTCATACATTTTTTTTTAAATTCTACAGTTATAACGGGCTTGTAGGTAAGTATTAATTAGGTTCAAATGTAGAAGTGCATTTTATTTTTAATGATATTTCATTCTATTGTAAAATATCTACTTAAGTATTCTATTATTTATGTATTGTGCATGTGCACACCTAGTGTAGTTTTTTTAAACCCAAAGTTTAACTGGTAGAGAATGCCTAGTTGCATTAAGTCCGCTTATGTACCACTACTGTACAGGAAGATTAAGTAAATACCCGTAAATTGTGTTACAAGTTAATGATTAACCTATCAATACCCGCGAAACGAGACACAATAGTAAAACAATAACAGCGCGGTCCAATGAGACCGGTCGGGGATTCATGAATTAAACAACCATCAGATCAGAGTAGTTTAATTCCCTTTGGTTCATAGAGCTCAGGCAAAGTAGATAGATACCAAACCTAACTGCTAGATAAAAATCGAAATCTATTTTCGAAGTTTTATTCTACGAATCTGAGATAGGCATTCACAGTTCAAATGTAGGTCGGAACCGGAACGAAACGGATTGGATTGGTTATAAGACAATTCATCTGGTTCTTTGAAAACATTTTTCTTGCTTTTTTCCTGTTAGGTAACTAGGTATATTCTTCAGGTACGGACCTACAACTGCTGTTGATAGTGACACCTTGTAACAGTTTTTTTTTTTTTTGGTTTTAGCTACTTTTTTATTTTTAATCCGATTGATTGTTCCCCAATTTATTCAGAGGCTCTAAGATCAGAAATCAGAAAATACATAAAGTATAAATAAATATTTTATCTATACTACTCTGAGATGATGATGAATGAACTAATGACTAGAACGTAGGTAATCTACTGTGAGCTCGCAGTCCGACCGTCTGATAATCATCCGGACCGAGCTCAAGTCGTTGACTGCACGTAGAGTTTCACGCGCGCCTTTAGGAGATGTCAGCAAAACCGCCCAGCAGGATCGATGCCTCTGGGGCTATAGCTTCGCTTCTGAAAGGAAACACCCTGGAACGGAACGCAAAGAAGGAACAAAGGAGTGGGTTTTAGTCGGTAAGTCTGACACGCCCTCCCGAACCGCTCAAAAGCAGGAGAAGTTATTCAATGATTTCCCTACTGAAAAGGTAATCTGCTGTAAATGTGCGTGAATTAAAGATAATTGTTTTTTTCGGCTTTTCATAAATGCAAAATGATATATATACATTACATTAATGCATTTACATAAATGCATATTTTCGAGAATCTAATTCAGTAGTAAAAAATACACACAAATGATGTTAGAACAACTCAAATAAGTTTATCCTATGGACGCACATGCAATGATTTCCCACAATCAAGTTTCTGCAAAACGTTACCCTAGCAGGAAATCAAATATCTCTGTTACCCTAAGACGCACAAATTCCGTTTTCGGCACACATTTACTCACAAATCCTATAAGCTATATTTGCCCATACACATTTAGCCCCGGTTATTCGTTTACAATCTTCCTGTTGGAACAACGTTACTACAGCAGAATTTGTTTTTCTCGAAAACTATAAGTAACTTGAGCATTTTTTTTTATATCGCTTACATTATAGTAGATTTAACGCTTTAATTTTGATTGTTCAACTTAATTCATTCCAGGAGACTGATTTCCTACTGGGATTAATTAAAAAAAAAAAAACAGAATTTGTTATTATCCAATTGATTATTATCTACTTTACATAGTTAATCGGAAGAGGATCTGTTACGATTACCATTACTTAGGTATTTACCTAAGTAATGTAATTTAGTCTGAGAGTGAGAGGACCTAGAGACAACCCACTGATTTAGCAAAGGGAAGAAAAGCCCGGCAGATTTTTTATTGAAAAATGTTATTTAGCTACATAATGCTTACAACTAAAGTTAAGAACTAGGTAAACATCGTCATCTATAGAACATGTAACAGTAAACGCACGCAAAATCATCAAGAATCATTAAAGATTTTTTTTATTATTTCAATAATGAATAGCAAATTTTTCCAATTACTGCAATCTCGAGTCTGTTTATTGTTAACACCATTTCATACTTCTATTGATTCCACAGCTATTTAAAACTAAATAGTAAGCAATTTCTTTAGTAACAGCAACTTTCTTTTAAGGTGGGAAATCATCAAATGAATTCTCCCGCTATTGGGTGGAACGAAAGAGCATGTCAGACTTTTACTGACTAAAATTAACCTGGGTCCTTCAATTGCTCTTTGTGTTCTAGGGCCACATTTTCGTAGGACTACGAGCCCGAGCAGGCATCATTGGTCCTACTAGATCCTTTTAGTTTTGCTGACATCTCTAAAGCTGGGTACTCACTTAGCAGTGTAGCACGTAACGTATCAGATACGGTATCAACCTGCAAGTGGGTACGGCTCGTCCACGGTCCTCCGCGTATCTAGCTACGAGCTGCCGGTTCCGCAGTGCTCGCAACGACGTCACGCCGACAACCTCAATAGTTCGTTTGAAGCTCGCGCGTACGTACACTCTGTTACTTATTTCGCGTAGCACCCCCACACTAACGTAATAAATGTGTGTGTTTAAACGCAAGCGCGTGAAACACAACAGGTATTATCGTTGTGTGCTACAAATTAACTCGTCTGCGCATCGTCATCCCAGCGAGCGGCTACGATTGGTCGGCCCAGAGGGCAAGTGCGGGGCTTAGTTCCGTTTTCTTACGCGCGCGCCGCCACTGTCATTCCGCCGTGGCGCAATGCGTATGATACATGTCTGACGAGTAAGAGGTCCCAAGTTCGATTCCTATCGTCTGATGTAATAGAAAGATTGCTTGTTTTTGTTTTCTATTTGATTTACCCGTTTTTTAATAGTAATGTTATAGTTACTCCCATAATAATTAATTATCTGTTATTTTCTTTTTGTTTTACTCATGCTTTTTTTTAATAGTAATGTTATGGTTACTCTCTTGTAATAATTAAAATATTCGAAATATAATTTTGTAATTTTATACACATAAACTATGTATATTTACGAAATTAATTAACGAAATTTTTGTATATAACTTGTAATATAAATAATTTTATAATATATATATAATACATATATTATTTATGTAATATAATAATAGATACGTTATTATTATAATTATTGTTAGTTGACAATACTTTCATTGTCAACTTTTTTTTTATTTTCGCAAACATTCACTTATGAAATTATTATAGTTATTTAAAATAACATCAAACACTTACACTTAATCTTTGGAAAGTATATTTTTATGATATGGGTAGGTAATCAGTAATAATGTTCACAATAATCAAGTAGCTGTGGGTATAAATCAAAAATAAAGTAAAACCATACCACCAACCAATTCACCTATTCAAGTAATATTATGTAGCCAGCTCAACTCGTAAACAAAATAAAACTCGTTTACTACTCGATATACACACACACATATATATGTGTTTGCTACGAATCAGATAAACAAATTCGCTTCATTCATTAGATGGTAATTTAGCACTGATTATTAAGTGCTTGCTTGCCGTTAAAGATGTATCGAGTTCGATCCTAGCCATTGACAAAACATTTTTTTTCTACTTTATTGTAGTATAATGATAACGAAGTTTAATAAAACTAAAACTTAGAATATTTGCTTTAGCGTTTGAATCCCCAACCGGTCCTATGAGACCGCGCTGTTATTGTTATACTATCGTGTCTCGTTTCGCGGGTATCTGAGTAATTAAAAACTAAGTGTATGAATATTATCATCTACCCACTTTATTAGTTATTTACTAAGAAATGAGTCGGATAATAAGTTAACCTGGCATAACGCTTTTGCCTATCACGATCGTGTGTTCTACAACTTACTCCGAGACAAAAAATAATTAATCGTTGTGGAAAGTGATACTTTTTACAAATAATAAACAACATGTCTCATTATTTTGTCTACACTTTTGAGGGCTGAGATAATAGTATTACATAAACAAAATGTATCCATAAGTGAAATTTCGAGGAGATTAATGCTACCGGTAAGTAACAAATCCAAACTTAAAATAGGTAATGCAAAATAATTTAACATTGTTGATATTTGTAAGGTTTTAACGTAATTTTGTGATTGTTTACAGAGGAAAACTGTGCAGTTTTGGGTGCAAATATTGTTGCTACGTATAACGCTGACGGCTTTGCTACAACAAGAAATACTGCAATTATGCACGACGTGTCTATGACAATTGTTCGACGCCACTTACGAGCAGCTAAAATAAAATGTCGCAAGCCCGCGAAAAAAATTTTACTGACGGCGTTGCATAAGGAAGAAAGGATGCGGTTTGCAAGAAAATTTATAGATTTCGATTGGTGCAATAACATAGTTATATTTAGTGATGAAAAGTGTTTTAAGTCAGATAAGGATGGGCGTAAAATATTATGCAGAAAAAATGGAGAACGTTACCATCACAAAAATATTCTCCCATGCAGGTCTAGTGGTCGCATTACGTTAGGGGGGATGCTTCAGGTCAGCCCGCGAAATTCAAATTTTCTTACAGCTCACTTAGTTGCAGGAACGTTTTTGACCTCGAAAAAATCGTTCCAACACTTAGGTGAGCTTGGAGACTAGTATTGATGATTTTTATGGTTATAATTATATAACTAGTTACGTTTTACAGTCGCGTAAGTATTTTTAACTTCATACAACCTATCACTGGCTTACAAAATGCAAAAAACGTAAGAAAATTTGAATTTCGCGGGCTGACCTGAAGCATTCACTTTAGTTATTGGGGCTGGATGTCATCGATGGGTCCCGGTGAGTTAGTGGAGGTAGGGGGTCGCAATACCAGTCAAGGTTACTTGGACATCAAGAGTTACGATACCTATCATAGTTCATTTTTTAAAACATGTTGATTGATAACTTTGATAAGTAAAAAAAAAGACTAAGAAGTAAGCTGTAGGTAATTATACTGTTGTTGTATTATGTGACATGATGTTATTGTTATTGAGATCAAGAGTTGCGATATCTATCATAATTCATTCTTGATAACATGTTGATTTATGTCACTAATAAAAAACTTAAAAAAAAGTGACGTCCATCCTTGTCTGACTAACGGCCCGACTCAGGGACATTCATTAACGTTAATCATCACTTAAGAAATTGTCACATTGACAGTTTTACACAGTTTTTCAGTGAAGGTTTGACAATACTTAACTTTAATGGACGCTAATGAACCATTAGCTGGACTATGCGTTCGGCCGTTAGAATATTTTCACTTTATATATTGTATTAAGGATAATCATGAACAGATTCGTTAATTGTGACCATTCCGTTTAATGTATGTAATTAATAAGTTGTAATAAACATAATTGGATCGTTATCGCAGTTTTCTTTGTCACAATATTTTCAAAATATTTTAATTATTATGAGAGTAACTATAACATTACTATTAAAAAAAAGGTCAAATAGAAAATAAAAACAAGCAAACTTTCTGTTACACCAGACGATTGGAATCGAACTTGGGACCTCTTACTCGTCAGTCACGTATCATACGCATTGCGCCAGGGCGCCGATAACAACAGTAGCCAATTCTTGCTGTAGGTACTTTCATAGTGGTATACGGCTACTAATTGCTTTTTGCAAGAGTGTGAGTGTAGAAACGACGAGTTACTTTGTAGCACACAACGATAATACCTGTTGTGTTTCACGCGGTACACGGCGCACACATTTATAACCTGCTACGCAATCTCCGCCGCCGTGTGTACTCACTACACAAGCGGTTGTGATGCCGTCCACGAACACACTGCGAGCCACCTTTGTGTTCGCAGTAAAACCGCCACCCGGCGGGTCACTGCGAGCTTACAGCGCGCCACGTGCGAGCGTGCGAGGAACACTACGTGCTGTCGACATGGGCTTGGTCCTTGCCGGAAGGCCGGACGCGAGCTACCCATTTCTCGACACTATGGAACTTTCTCTCCTCTTTACATTTAATGGAAAACGAGATATAGTTAAGCACTATCGCCCGAAACCAATAACCTATCTATCACATATCGGAGATTGAAAAACAAATGAAACAACAGAAAACATGTAAATTGTATGGTATCATTTGTTTTTCAATCTCCGATATGTGATAGATAGGTTATTGGTTTCGGCTGTTAGTCACCTATATTTAGCTTTTTTATATCCTAAGGCTTGGCAAAGGTCTTCATCTCCCATTTCTTCGGCGGCGGTGACCTCTCGCGCCGGGCCCTGGTAGAGGCCATGGTCCGGAGCGAGGAGGGGTGGCAGGCAGTCGCCTCCTTCTGCGAAACAGTAATGTTAGCGAAGGAGGCTGCCGACCGCGTGAGGCAACGGAACTCACGCCGCCGCCGCCGAGATCCCGATCCCGATTTCCGACCACCGTAGGCGCGGGCTCGCGGACAGCGAGCGCTGGGTAGCTCGCCGTCCGGCAGTCTGGTAATAATCTGGACCGAGCCTAGTCGTCGACGGCGCGTTCTGTTCCACGCGCGCCTCAAGGAGATGTCAGCAAACTGTAGGGGCCCGGTATGGCCGAAGCCTCTAGGGAACACTGTATCCGAAAGGTTGTCACCGTGTCCCCCAGATCGATGGCAACGAAGGAACGGGGAAGGGGTTTAGTCAGTAAGAGTCTGACACGCCCTCCCGCTCCGCCCAAGAGTGGGAGAAGTCATTCTGATGATTCCCCTACCGGAAAAAAAAAAATCTCCCATTTCTTCAAATGTGTTTTTTGTGCCATTGCGGACCAGTCTTTCGGTAAGATCCAAATTCCATGACCTTATGTCATAAACATAATAGGGTCAATTTGACAAAGGGTAATTGAAATAAAAAGCAAAACTTTAAAAATATGATTTCGAGTAAATTAATATCCCATGTATTTATTAAATTATATAATTGCATTTTCTTATATGAATTTCTATTAGATACCTATCTATTTCAAAAAGTTTGCCCTTTTTTACACATTTTCAAGCTGCCAGTGGGTGAACACGGTAAACAGTGCTTCAATTGTGACTTGCCAACGTGCGTAAATTTTTACAAAATACATTTAAGGAATCGGTATCTGGCAGCCTAAGCGTGTGAGAAAGGGGTTTTAACTTTTAACAGAAAATACAGACATGAGTACATTTTAAAACAAAGGGGAGTGAAAAAAACGTATCTACATAATTAATTTAATATCATAAAGTAATGTATTTCTTACTTTTTATTGCAGTTTTATATAGGTAGGTATACTCATATGTACTGGATATATTCGGAAAAGATTGCCCTTTTTCAAATTTCAAGACTGCCTGTAGTTGAACAGGATAATATATAAATACATAGTTTTAGTTGTGATTTGTGGCAATGAGGAACTACAACTTTTGATAAAATTTTGTATATAAAATAAAGACTGAGCGTGGACTACAAAAAATACTAAGTAGGTATTTCTTACAACTAAATCGAGTAAAAAAATAAACGTAATGCTATGTATGTTTAACCTGAATTGCTTTTTCAATATACATAATTATGAAGGTGCTTAAAGAGGTATAGGTACTTATTCGAAAAAGTTTGCCTTTTTCACATTTTACGCCCGTTTTCAATAACCTACCGCAGTTCATAAATAGATAGATCTCCGATAAACTGTAAGATTCTAGTTGTCAATGACACAATATTGGTAGGAAATGCTAACCGTCGGTAGGTTATAGGAAAGCAAGTAAGGGCAAAAGGATAGATTTGTTTATCTTTAGTAGCTGCAACTTTAGATAGGCAGCTTATTGAAAATGGGCGTTAGGCTGTCACAGTAGGCATATGGGTAGGTACAGACGGTATAAGAGTATGTTAGGTACTACAGTGGACCGCATGTCAGAAAATTTACCACTTCTACCCTTAGCTGACCTAGTATACGGCGAAAGACAGGCCAACTAATACAGGTTTCATTGACAGTGAAGTGAAGCTTCTCATACATTTGCACAGATACTTACTACATGTGTCAATTTAGTCTCAGGGATTAAAAAACAGATTTTAGTGACATACCGGCTATTTACAGTTGTACAAAGTTTTGTATGTAACAAACTAACATCTGATATTTTGTTGTTCCGGTCGACCGCTTTTCGACCTTATTGCTAAAAGTGATCGAACGTAACTATTGCGCTTATAATAAAAAAAAATCTTTATTGCATTGTGTACAAGAACACATAAAAATTATAATAGTAATAAATCTAGCAGAAATAAATTACGTTAAATATAATTTACATTATATCTTATTAATATCAGCCATACTTAATCCTAATAAATCAATAAAATCATAGAATTTCGTTTTTATAAATTAAATGTAATATTTGTACATTGCACTTCTTTTCCCTAACCGAACTACGATTGTATTCTATCTATCTAATTTAACACATAAATAAAAGTAAATAAATTGTTAAGAAGAACTCTTCAAAATTTATAGGGTTTTTCTCGTTTACCTAGAATCAAAGCAAGGTCTCATGGCACAAATATAAGAAAAAGTCTGAAAACTGAGTAATTACGTCACAGGAATTATTTTTTCGATTCGGAAAAGTCTTCAAGACTCGATTCGGGAATTGAACTATTTTCATAGGTAAGTTGGTACGACTCGTACTTGCGAAGTTTTTCATAGATGATAGGCTCTTTTATTCATTTATGATCTTTTGTTGAAAACTAAAGTCAAAGTAGCATAAGAAGTAGTAGTAGTTAAGTAGTAGTGCCTAGGCATTTTTTTCAGTAATTTGTGAAATCTGTCAAATTTACATGGGTACAAAAAAGTTTTAATATTAATTTGAAGATTATATTTTTTCAGTGACTTTAGTTTCCAAAAATGTGAATAAATAAAATTGTATTTTAGTAAAACTAACTTTATCATTCACTCTGTCAATTCTATGAAGAAAAATGACCGTAGTATCAGAGTTTAGGTAAAAACAACAGGAATATTGATTACTTTTTTTTAAGATTTGGTCTCCTTAAAATATTATTCACTTTTTTATTTAAAAAATGCAGCATATTTTGCCTTAAAATTTTGATTTGTTATTATGACAAAACAGGATTTAATGTTATGACAAAATTAGCTAACTTTTTTGGTTCACCATGCTTCTTTAAAATATGTCTGCGAAGAGAATCTCTACGAAAGAAACTTTTATCACACTCAGGACAGCTAAAATTCTTTTCATCATGCCTTTTTTGATGTATGGCCAATTTCTCTGCATTTTCAAAGAAAAAGCCACACTCTAAACATACAACATTACTGGCTGTATGCCTAGATTTATGGGTTTTCAATAATCCTGCTGTGAAAGCTGTATATTCACACATATCACATTTAAAAGATTTCGACTTATCATGTACTCTTTTACGGTGGTTACAAAGTTCACCCATTGTATAAAAGTTAGCGGAACATGTCTCACAAGTGTAGCCTCTGACTCCAGTGTGCCTTTTCATATGATTCGCTAAATTGTCACGACTTTTCAATATTTTCTTACAGACCTCACATTGTACGGACTTTGGCGTATGTTGTCGCAAATGTTTGTAGAATTGATTTCGGCCTTTAATGATTTTACCACAGTACTGACACGTTGATACAACTCGATATTCTTTGTGACTAGACTCCCTGTGTCCTTGTAGCGAAGCATGCTGAGTAAAACACTTCAAACAATCTTTACATTGATATGGCCTGAGTCCGCTGTGTATCACCAAATGAGCATCCATATCCTTGATGCGTCTAGTGCTATAGACACAATCTTTACAGTGAAATACTCTTTTTTTACCCAACCCTTCAATGCGTACTTTAGAGGCAGCTCTACAGCTCATTGATTGTTTTTTCTTATGTATATTGAAAGCTTTAAAAGTTTTGAACTGCCGTTTGCAGCTAGGACAAACTAACTTTGAGAGTAGATGAACATTTTTCCAGTGGACTGCAAGTTTACACTTGCTTTTAAAGGAACCACCACAATCGTCACATATTAACTTTAAGTCTATTGCCCTGCTTGGTTTCCCCGTTGCAGTTATGTTTCCTGTACCTTTAGATTCTTGGTTATCATCTTCATCCTCAAGTTTTTCGATGCCTATTTCTTCTTTTGTTGATGTATCAATAACTAGTTCTCCATCAGATATTTCATAGTCTGGTTCTTCGTCCTTAGGTATTAAATTGATAGGAATGACATTTACTGGTCTCGTAATTTCAGACTTTTTATTAACATTTTTTTTAGTATGAGTTGTTTCGTTTGCAGATTTTTCAATGTGAGGCACTTCAAGTTGTTCTGTTCCCTTTCTAGATATCTCTGGTTTTGTTGTTCCTGTTTCAGTTCTATTTTCAAACACTACATCTACTTCTTTCTTAACTGGAACTTTAAAGGCTATTCTACATATTTTAGAAGGCTGCTTAACTATACTCAGCAATATCTTATTAGATGTTTCACACTTTTGTTTAAAGACTACGGCTGTTTCGAGTTGCAATAAACAATCTGGACATATTCTACTGGGCAGGCCATCGCTTTCTTTAATCTCAATGTTAGCTACATACTTTATTTTCTCTGCTATCAGGGAATTGTTGTATTCCTCAAACAACGACAAACATTTCTGGGATTTTTCTAAATCGTAGCGTATACAAACTCGGCAGTTTATGTTCTTCTTTTGCTCGCTCATGATTTCACTCGATGTCGCATCAATATTCCACGAACACCTCAAACTTCCAAGGGTTTATTGTGCAGTTTCTTGTTCGAATAGTAGAATATATTGAAGATATAAAGGCTTATTGCTCTCAGCCATTGAACAGTAGAGGTAATTTATTCTCGTAGTTATTACTAAATCCACTTTTCACGAAATTAAATACTGGAAATGTTGTTTTTCTTTTTGTTTTAGTAAAATTGTAAATAAAAGCAGAATTCGACTCAAATATATTTTGACATGACAATGACATGTTGATGCTGTCAGCAGTGCTGTCAACTGTCAAGTTAGGGCTGCGTTCATATTTGAAATCTATCGTTATAATCGTCAAAATGGGTTGCCATATCAAGAACTATAAATAACTACTATATTTGAAAAAAAAACAAAGATCCGTACCATATCTTACATTTGAATAGTCAACTATTAAAGTACAAAGATGCCGACCTTATAGGTTTCGAAGAACGCTCGGCAAACTCATGCATTTGCAATGAATTATTTTTCTTCTTTTCAATTCGGTCCGGAGCTAGATAGAACTCCAAGGATGAACAAAGTTCTAAAGATCTGTCTTCGACTTATATAATTTATTATTATTAAAATATAATCGGATTTAACCAACATTTACTAATGTGGTGGATATGACCTAACCTTGCTGTGAGAATATTACAAGGCTGATTATGCTTATGCAGACAAAGCCGCTGGTAGAAGCTAGCACAGAATATTTCATTTTTACATGCTATATTTTAGACACTACGGGTTTTTTTTGTCTCCACCATGCGCACAATGGTAACACTAACACTTACATTACATAGCCACTCTTGAAAGAGAGGATTTACTCCCTCGATTGTGGCATACTACAAACAGATCCTGCCCCGGACGGAGCTTTGTCCGAATTTATTAAAGAAAAAAGTCTCGAGTCCACGCTACGGCTCTGCCGCAAGAATATTGTTGTCTGAAAGTTTTGATTGTTTTTCTTTTTGTTCCGTTGCTTTTTTCGATAAGGAGATCGTATGTTTCACGACATTTGCTGTTTAATTCCCATTTTTAAAGGTAGAGGGTAGATAAGTATCAGGGATGGAAGTCCTTCCTAGAAAAGGGGATCCTTTACAGTCGTTAAATAAAACGCAAATTGTAAAATAAATATGTTTTACCTTTTTTCTGTATTAATATTTTACTATAATACATATCACTCTCTTTTCTTACAATGGAATTCATTTTAACTAATATTTAACACAACTTATTATAAGTATTAAAGTAAAATACTAATAAAATGTTGAAAGTTACAAAGAAACTAAGAAGACTAGCAAAACTTTATGGAGCATAGACACGCTTTCCTTATTTTTTTATTGAAAACATTCTTACAGACAAAATTGAAATTAGGATTATTATAATATCAAATGATAGTAATGATATATTATTAATGATATATTATTTTAATTGAATGCAATATTTCACAACTGTAACAAAAGAAAATTACATAAATGTTTGAATGATAAACAGTTTTACTTTGTTAACTAATACTAAAGCACATACAATAGCTCAAACATACGATATCTACACTTTACATTTTGTAAGTAGTTGAAAAAGTTATTAAATTTACTACGGTGTGCCCAGTATATATTTGCATGCGGCGGTAATTGGAAACTTTACAACTTTCTTCGATTTTTTAATATTTAGTGCATCACCAGCTGCACTATCGTCTGTAAAACTAAGTTTCTGTGTTTTGCTTATACATACTTGGCTACCTATATTTGGTTTGATGTATGGAAAGATGGACCATACATTATACCATTGTCTCTATTGAATCTGTCATCATACATTTTCCCGCCAATTATTCAAACATCATGTGACTTACTTTTATTCTAATTAATTATTACTTACATTTCATTTATAATTTCTATAATCAGGGACTAAAAATACTAAGGCACTTTTTCTTAGACACAAATAGGGCATTTTATGAAACTTGAATTGAAAAATGAGTAAATCTGACGAATGATGTTATTTGGTCCCAGAATTATTGAAAGTTGTATTTTAGTGACTACAGAACGCACTAGTATTATTTTATAATGCCAAACTTACGTGAAATAACGTGAAAAGTGATTTAAAATTAACGTTATCCTATTGTACTTGCTATTACATGGCTTTTTTATTAGCTACCGTCTGTACTTTTTATAACAAAATTGAAATATCAAAATATCTACTAATTAATATTATTATAGTGTCTGTTCATTGGTCTTTTAACCCATATCTATTTAAAAATAATATGAAATCTTGCATTCCAGTAACCGTAGAGTTATTAACTTAGGAGGCCAATTTACTTGAGTTACATGCGGCTGTAAAATTGTAAATACCGTTAGTTTACAATCTCACTAGGCAGATTATAATCTAACGGTATTTTCAATATTACGGTGATTTATACATTTGGTTTGAGTGCTTTTTATGTAATAAATGTTTTGCCTTTAAAAATCAGTTCATGATTTCCTTATTTGCGGAAAAAACAACTGAATAGCCTGTTATGTGGGCAAAGTAAATTAAATTTAATATTTCACAGTAAAATGACCTTTATTAATGGAATGCGAAGAGCTAATTACATTTGGAATTACGAAGTCTAAACAAAGGGTCTGTCCAGTCATTAGTTACTTTACAAAATGCGTCAACGTCTCCGTGAATTCCAAATGTAATGATTCATTGGTCGTCTAGTATAGTGGTTATTATGTCAACAGCTGATTGATTACTCTATGGATCGTCTGTGTCGAGACTTTTTTTAATAGAAATTACGTCTTATATCACGTCAAAGGCACACTAAAATGAGTAGGAAAAGGAAATAATATTTCGAGGGTAGATAAATTGTTTGAAATGTTTTCGGACACCGCCATTTTTTTGATATTTGCGAAACGTATACAAAGTCAAATTCAAAAGTAGAATTGGACATTGTATACGCCTCGTAAATGTCAAAAAGTTTGGCAAGTGACATTCTGTCAGCGGTAAAAAGTTTAAACTACCTAAACGACAGCAATGTCAATCCCTCAATTTAGACTTTCCAGAAATCGTTACTGCTGAGGGAATATTGCCTCTGCCCTTGCTAGAGACCGTCATATGTCAGGCTCACTAAAACAATTCAAAACGAAACATTATTTCATTTCCCAAAACACTACAAAGTCTGCTGTATCAAATAGTCTGCCATACAATTTGTCTTAACTAAAAACTATTGTCCTGTGTCAAACACTGTCTTAACATCACCACTACACTTAACCCTAGAATTGTAACAATCTACCTAGACGTAAGAACTAAGAGAACAAGTCAGAATCTTCAGTCCGGAGGTTCCTGGTGAGAGCAGTGTGGAACAGGTGTCGGTGAGGACTTGAAGGCCCTCGGGAAGAGTGAGGAGTATGAAGGAGGAGGTTCGTACTCTGGCGGCGAGGGCGGGAGGGGCTGCGTGAACAGCTGCTGGGACGCCGCTGTCACTGTCACTGTGGGTGACAGGTCTATGCAAGATGGCGGGATGTTGATCGGCGTGTCAGATGGCTTTGAGCGTTTGCAGCAGCATTCTGTAAGGAGAAATGTTGGGTTTAGTGACCATAGAAAAGTTGGGGTTGCTTTTATAAAGGTGGTAAAATTAGGAGCGAAAATGCGAAGCACCCGCTCTGTGAAGGGTATTATTATTCATTTTAGCCAAGCATCCTTCTTTTTCTACGTCTGTGATTCCCGTTTTTGGATGACTATCAAAATAATCATCATATAATTTCAGCCAGTCACCTAATCTTCCAATTCCAGTGTCCATGGAGTTCCTTGTACATTTTTACACCTATTCTCTATGCACTATGCCTTGGCATGTGCAATTAGCTTCATTTTATTTAAATAATGTAAAGCTTGTAAATTTCTACTTGTAATCCATTGATTACAAGTAGGAATTACAAGTAAAAGCATTCTTTTACCTCACAGCTATTGTAACTTCATCAGCTCAACTTCCCCTTAGCATTTCCTCGTTTTCTCCCAGTCAAAAGTGAGTTTATTTGGGGGTTTTTAAAACAAAAGCTCCTCAACTTACCCCAAGCCAAACAGAACATGAGTATAGTGGCACAGACGAGCATTCCCACGACGAGGTAGCTCCAGGGCCCGTACGGCTTCAACGCGGCCGCGAACTCCATGAAGGCGTTGGTAGACTTCTCCGGCTCGCTGATCTTCACTGAAAGGGTCAAGTCGCCTGTTTGTGAGTTAGGTACATCTGCTGCTGGAGCCGAAGCATTGGTAGGAAGGATAAATTAAATGAAAATAAAACAAAATAATGAATGAACGAGATACGAGTTCATACATGTCACCATCTGCCCCTGCCTTTTCCCAACTATATTGGGGTCGGCTTCCAGTCAAGCCGGGTTTAGCTGAATACCAGTATTTTACGAGGAGCGGCTGCCTACAAGACCTCCACAACCCATTAGCCTATCACATACCCACAAAATGAACAATAGTAAAACAATAACGGCGCGGTCTCATAGGACCGGTCGGGGATTCATGAATTAATTCATACATGAACCAGCAATAGAGTTCATACATGTAATTTACCGAATTAAAAAAAAACAATATTGTGTGAACACAACAGTTGAAAGATTGTGTGTAGGGTTTTCCTCGTTGGTTTAATAAACCATATTTCCTAGGTGTCCTTTTTTTGTCTAAAACTACCTTCTACTCGAGTGAAATTAGAATATATATGCCTTTGTAATTTAATAGTAAAATCTTAAAGTAACAGAAATTTTAATATCAATCTTGAATGAGAACTTACTCATCACAATTATAACAACAAATCTTTCCTCTTAAAATCTATATCAATAAAAGGAGATGCTTACTGACTGACATATCAACGCACAGTCGAAACTACAGGGCCTAGGAGCGTGAAGTTTAGCACAGGGTTGCCTTTAGTTGCCGTAGGCGAGCACTAAGAGAAGATTTTTCAAAATTCGGTGTGAATTTTGAAGGGGAGAAACTAGGTCACAAGTTTGTATGGGGAAACCCAGTTCCAGGCGGGCCAAACCACTTTCAGAAGCAGTAATTATGAATGAGGACAAATAAATAATCCCATTCAACAATAACGGGGAAATATGTTGAACACATACTAATGTACTTTTTGTTATGTGTTGCAGATAATGAGGAAACACTATAACAATGTCTATTACAATATTATTATAGCCTGATTGGTTTCGCGAACACTCATCGATAGATAATTATGGGGACAATCCCGTCGAATGGATGCCCCGTTTTTAACGACACGTCAGAACTGCATTATTTTTAGTTGAGATATCATCCACCTCCGCCCCTCCCCTCCTAGAAAGGAGGCCTCAGTCCCAGCAGTGGGAAGATTATAAGGCTGATGCTATGCCATGCTACGAGTATGTTATCCACCCGCGGGAGGGCATGCCAGACTTTTACTGACCGAAACCATTGCCATTGTGTTACTTTTTTGGTGTACAATATAGTTTTATTCTATTCTATTCTAAAACCCATTCCTGATCATCTTTGCTTTCGTTTCTTGGCCTCCGGGGTTCTCTTTCGCACAACCCATTGCCCCAGTAAGCTTCGACCCTGACGGATGCTCTGATCCTTACGACATGTAAGAACTCTTAGCTTGTCAATTTAGGACCGAAGCCTTGGGCGAATTATAAGGACAATCCCGTGACATAGAGCTGGACGGATGCCCCGATTTTTACGACACGTCAGCTGCTGTCTGCAACTGCTTGTCTGCCAAATTAAGACAAAGACCTTGGACGAGGTGGACGTGGGACCTTATATTAATGGAGGCTTTATTGTAACACGTTTAATTGACAAACTTTACATTGCACTATGAATTGTTCTATTCACTGTAATCACCTAAGATGTATGCGCCAGGGTAGACGGCGAATTCAGACCTTCGAAAGTTTTTTTAAATTTTCAGATCGATAAGTATTAGCAAAAGTTACATTTTCGGTAAATACACGTACGTATTTAACATACCTATACTCATTAAAACCAACACAACAGACAAGGAAAATGTCAAGTTTTTATTAATTAAAATGACATATTTTATCTGTTTTCCAAATCAGAGTTAGAGGATGCCCATAGTAAATTTATTTCTAGACCCTCATAACACATAAAATACTATCAAAATCCAACACTCACTTATAACAGAAGGCTTCGTCATCCCATCAGGCTGTTCCAAGCCCAGTAACTCCTGGTTCCTTGCCGCGAACCTCCTCAGCAGTTCCAGGAGAGGCGGGTCGTGGCGATGGGAGCAGGCTCCAGGGTCCTCGTCCTCTCCACCAGGGCAGTGGCGCACTCCGTCGCAGACCAGGTACGAGGATATGCAGAGGCTGGTCACTCCGCATACGAATTGGGAGTCGTTGTTGCAGATTGAACCTGGAATTGTGAAGGAAGATTTTGGTTTAGCTGAGTGCGAAAATTTTGAATTTGAGGCTTATCTAAACTTCAATGCAATATTGGTATTATTGGAACTAGTGGCATAGCTAGATGACCAACAGCCCTCGCGGAAAAAACTGTAGCTCCTTTTTTACGTGGGAAATCATCGAATAACCTAATTTGCTCCGGGTGGAGCGAGGGGCTGTGTCAGAATTTTAACGACTAAACGAGTTGCCATATAGTGTTGCAACCAATTTTATTTAGAGCTCGTACACACGAACGGCATGTTGCTAACGGCAGAGGTAACTGTAGCTGACGACACGAGGCGGCGGCAGTCGTCAACACTTCCACGGCAGCCGTCGACGCGTCGACGGCTTCTTACCTCTGCCGTTGGGAACTTACCGCTCGTGTGTAAGCGCTCTTAGATTTCGAAGGTGGGAGAATTTTTCACTTGTTCAATACGAAGTTTGTTAATCAGGTTTGGAGCCCGTCGAGCTTGGGGCCCCGGGGCAGATGTCCCCCACCTAACCCTTAGGTAGCTACATGAGTGTATTGAACGACTTTTTGCAGTCATATGAGAGTTATTAGGAAGTAGATTGCAAACTAGCACTGATTGATATTATGTTAGATACTAGCATTAGTCTCAAGGCAATGTTTCTATTGAATATATCTTTAAATCAAAAGGGTTTTCTTTTATTTCTAACAGGCTCGTGGTTGACTGCTGTTACACCTAATGGAAAGTGACGATGTAGGCGACGTTGAAACACGTCTGCCTAGAAGTTGATAACCTATTCACTCTTGACTTAAACACCCCCAAATCTTTATATAAGTACTTCGAATTCATTGCCACATCTCTCCCATAAATATGTAGCAATTATTCCACCATGTTAACCAGAAGATTACCAGCTAGACAAGTAGTGCTACTTATATTCGACGCAACGCATTGGGACACTCCATCATTAAAACATGTCACGCGTTCGTTTGACACGCCGCGCTGTCGAAACCAGTGGGTGAACGCATAGCCATGAGAATCGAGTTAGTGGTAATCTGGTAGAAAGGGATGAGGTGGCTGTATGGGTAATAACTGGTTTTTTGATGGGAAATCATCAAATAATTCCTCCCGCTCTATTGGTGGCAATAGGGAGTGTACGACCTTTACTGACTAAAATCCACCACTGTTCTTTCAGTTGCCCTTTGCGATCTAGGGACTCGTTCAAACAACACGTAAAAGTAGCCCTGGCGTGTGGCCAATACCTGTATCTTCATATTCTTTATGAAGCCTCCTGTAAGCCTGCGCTGCGACGTATCCCAATTCTAAATGGGACGAATACTGGCAGCAAGACAGTATTTTTTTATTTAGATGGAGGAAGAAGATTGTTGTAACACTCTTACACTTTTCAGCTGTTTAGAGGTATCAGGGTGTAAAATTCCGTTGAAAAGAGAGGTTCCTCCGATCAGATCCGATGGTGTCTGGACCGAGCAACCGCTCGATGGTTGATTTTGGACTGTTGTATATGTTTTACTCAGGGTAAAGTTAATGTATTAAATATATGAGACACCTACCACTATTAATCGCGGTGACGACTAGCCGCAACTTTTCAGTATGCTGGTAGGGGGAGGTGGGGGGGTTCCAGACTATCCTCAGCTTGGAAGGCAGCAGCTTGGTGCCGGCCCTCGCTGCTACTGCTGCCGCGTTCCCTCCGCAGAGGTTTAGTCGCCACATCGGCGTTTTTGCGTCGCCGATGTACTGGAAAAAAAAACAAAGAAAAAATGTTAGCTACTAAGTATATTCATAAATATCTACGTTAATATGTAGATACGTATAATGCGATTCAATTAAGAATAGGAAAGTCAATGACTGCTATCTGTTACTTGAAAAGTACGGTAGGCAAAAAAAAATTATTTGTGTATTTATATTTTTTTTGTATTTTTTTTATTGTTATGAACTACTGCTTGACTGCGATCCCACCTAATGGTAAGCAGTGATGCAACATGGTGCCAAGTCGGTCCTATACCTATTTGAAACGCTCAAATAGGTGTCTATTTAGCATTATAGTCAAAGAAAGTTCTAGGTAGTCGTCTGAGATGCATGTGTGAGATAACAAAGAATGGAAAGTAGTAGCACATTTCAAAAGTATTCAGACATGACAGTCACTAGCAGTCTAGAAAATTAAATAACTTTTTCGCACATTTCGTCAAGCGTAGAAATTTTATAATACCAGATTTATGACACTAATATTATAATGCTGTAACTTTGTATGTATATACAAATGTGTGTATGTTTGTCATTCTTTCACGCTCAAAGGGCAAAATGAATTTTGGATGAAACTTAACAAGAGATCGTACAGCTTTATTGTTCAGAATAATATAGGAAGCAATTTATAATGGAAGGGAATACTAATTCCACTGCTAGTAGCTAGCTAGAAACACAGAAGATTTGGTTAGACCAGGTCTTTTCAAAACAGTGTGTGTAGAATCCATCCATATCGGGTACTCAACTCCTCAGGAAAACAACAACAGACAGTCCTTGCAGATATAATTGAACACATTTGACTCCAATTAACCCGAATATTCTTGTAATACGATAATTGTACCACCATAGTAAGGCTACCCGCTCATGGACCATTCGAGACTAGGTATATTCCGATACTATTAAATACTAGTCAGTACTCGATACTTTAGTTTCGTCTCGAAACTACTATAGAATCGAATCAGAGTTGCGATGCTTAATTGGTATTAAAAGTAAAATATTAGGTATCGAATTGAATCAGTATCTGAATCTGAATGAATGTTTCCAAACGCATCAGGACAGGACAAATGCTTTCTCTTTAATTGTAGTCGCAACATTGGTCCTA
The DNA here is from genome assembly GCA_030763345.1 of Mythimna separata. NCBI lineage: Eukaryota > Metazoa > Arthropoda > Insecta > Lepidoptera > Noctuidae > Mythimna > Mythimna separata. The sequence goes on along the minus strand of CM061173.1, from coordinate 3,593,986 downwards.
AGCAACTGTTTACTTTCCAAAGCTGGAGTAACAATGTCGCACCAAGTCACTTGCAAAAAAAAGATCCAATATACTTTAACAGTTTTTAGGCAAAAAGAGGCATTATTTAATTAGCTCAATAAAAATATGTATAACTTTTGATAAATATTAAACCAAAATTACTGTCCGTAGAGTATTCATTAAAAGTATTGATGCCAGTAAGTATCGATACTTTAGGAGGAAGGTATTCGTATGAGCGGTATGGCATTACTGATATGAGTATTGATGGTATCGGAACTTTGAGGGTATCCCTATTCACGATTGCCTTTAGAGGTCCATGGACCTTGTCCAAATACTTTCATCTGTTGACACAATTGTCAAGTACATTCATGAGAAAAACATTACAAAGTCATAAACATCTAATGAAAAATGTCTGGTGTTATATTTACTTGAAACAATGACATTTAGATCCCAAGTAAAGTTTCGAAAGTTTTTAAAAGATAACGGAAAGAGATTGTTTGGACCTCATTTTTGCAGCAGCGAATAAGTTTCATTATGCTGTGAAGGCCAGAATAATGATTTATGAAATCACACTAATATTATAAAGAGCGAAACAAAACACCTAATAGGTTGCATGAATGTGTGTGTGTATGACTGTTGCCCTTCACGCTCAAATGGTGGAACGGATTTGGATGTAATTTGGTACACGGGTGGAACATGTCTTGAAATAGGACATAATTATGATAGTTTTTATATTTGTCTACTTTCACGCGCGCGAAACTGCTGGTAGAAGCCAACGTTAGTAATGGAACTGCTAAGATTAAAAGGAGATACATACAAACTTCTTGTAGCTGATCTATTGTTAAAATAATAGCTGAGTCACGCTCGACCTCGGTACGGATGGACCCAGTCTGTCGTACCAAGTTCGAGCATGTTTATCGGACTACTCTATAGTTGGACTGATTTGTTTCGAAAGCGAACCAACTTCGTGGTTCGATCATGCCTAATGTAGTTCTTCTTCTACTTCTTCCTGCCTTATCTCGCGTTATTTAAGGTCGGCGCAACATGTTTTTTCTTCCATTCTGTCCTGTCACCCGTCATCAATAACTCCTTTTCTTTCATATCAGTCCTCACACAGTCCATCCATCTTTTCTTTGGCTTCCCTCTCCCTCTCCATCCAACCACATGTAAATTTAGAATTTTTTATTTTTTATAGTTTAGTTTTTTCCCTCTTTCTCTTCATCCATCATGCCTATATCCGTCGTGTTAATACTAAAACAGTTACAAAATCTGATGGTACTCACAATAAGCAGCTTGCAAGCGTCAGTACTATTGTTAACGGGCGCGGCCTGGTCGGTGGCGGTGTCCTGCGCGTGGGCAGCGGTCCTGGCGCTCCACTTGCGGCCCAGCGCGCCGGCCACCGGCGGCACCTGCACGTCCGTCATGCCGGTGATGCCGCGCTCCCATTCAGCTAGGGACTCCTGGAAGAAAAGAAAGGGGTTTTATATAGTTGTTTGTTTTGTCAATGTGTATACAAATATTTTAATATTGCTATGTATAAAAAATTTAAAAAATTAGCCAACACTTGGTTATGGGATCAGGGTAACGCAATAAACGAAGAAGAGAGCAAACATTGAACAAAAAAAATGTTGAAAAAAATGTGGAAAAAAATAAACATTGATTAAAACCAAACTGAGTTCCTCCTTTGCGTTCAAGGGCTATGAACATCTTTGAAAGAATCCCGCAGCCCTGACTGAGTTATTATTTGTCCTGTGTATATGTATAGTCCTCTTGCTATGGTCTTTAGGATTGATTTGGTATCGCAGCTACATATTTTCCTTCATCTTTATTCGGCATAAACGGTCACCTAATTTCTAGCCACATTGACATGATCTTTCACACAACCCAGCTATTGCATCCTTTCCTCTTAAATACCAAAGCGAATAAAATTCAAAACAAACCATGATCCATATCTAATTCATTGTCATGGGAATTTCTACTCATCATGGTTACTTAGTTCTCATAATTAACTTCTGTGACCAAAAACTTGACAGTGACCGACCTTAACATTGGAACAATGTTTAAGACAATTGGATTTAAAAATAGACGCAAAAAATATTTGTTGTAAGCAAGAAAAAATGTCTTCCGATAATCTTACGTCAGAAGTGTCAAAAGTTTTGACAGGAACGCAATAGTTGCCAAAAGTTGAATGAGTATACGTAAATAGCTGAACAAGTCATGGTGACGTTCATTTTTTTATTTTTTGAGCGACACTTGGAATTACGTTTGTGCTGTGGGTGCGTCCACAAACGTTCACAACTATCTATAGGCCACGTGCTGCATATGTTCCGCACGGGATTCTAACCCGCAACACGCAGCGCAGTAGCTTATCCCTCGACCACTACGGCAATTATGTCGCAGGACAGCTATATTAAGTTGCCAAAAGCTTGAAACACACACACACAATCATGGTGACGTTGTTCTCGCGTTATTCATTTTCTGACCCCAGTGGAGGTATTGTCCTCGGTCAAGTCCATGGTCAAACACAATGGGCACATCCTGACAAAGACTAGTAGCGACTAGTGTGATTTGGTTAGCTAGTTGGCTATGGTGTTTGTATAGTAGTAATTAATTGAGGAATTGGTTACACAACTGATTCCTACATGCATTTCAAAGTCAGATGTTGTTAGTTGGTAAAAACCACTTTTAACAGTAAAAATTGTTCAGAAGTACTTTTGACCAGCACGTCAGGATCAGGTAGTCTGTTAAAGATTGCCCTGTACGATAAGACCGCCCATTGTACAGTTGTTACATGTGAATGTCTGACCTGTGATATGCAAAAAATAATATAATAAATAAAAGGCTGAAGTTTGTTAATGGGGAAGAAATTCGTACAGAATTGAAAGAACTTGAAGAACTGAATCTTAATCAAGATTAATATCAATATGAACTGAGCCTTATAGAGACTAACAGAGTTAGTAATCGTGAAGTTAACTCATAAAATTTAGAGGACGAAATGAGAATTAGAACGCTCTACCTCAGAAAATTAAGTAATAAAATAAAACGATTGTTACAAAAGGCACGATTATTATTGCTATTAAAATAATATCTCACTCAGGCAAGCGGTTAACTAACATAATGGTCAAAATGATTACGAAGATGACGATTGTGTTTCAAATATCAGTTTGTTGGTGGTTAACGTTCGTCATTCTGGTAATGATGAGACGAGACAATCATTACTAATTAGCTTCGTACTAATGACACCTATCTACGTAAAGGATTCAAAATAAACTGGATTTTACGAAGAGTTTATATATATCACCACTGATCTCAAAACACTAAAAAGGAAAACATGGTGAGGAAACTGTTATGTCCTAGAACAAGACATTCTAAGATTTGTGACATCCACCAATTCGCACTTCTTTCCTAGAAACGAAGTCTGAGTCCCAACAGTGGGAGCATTAATTGAATGTTGTGTGAAATATAGAAAAGAAGAATTCTAATGACGGCAAACAAGGTGAAGTTACCAAAGTTCAAAATTAAAACGCGAATTATAAACTTATTCATAGTATTGCAAAGAGTATTCCTAAAAACATTTCAAATCCAAATGTGGACACAATGAAAATGGAATGAATAATATCAGAATACAAAATAGGATTATAAACATCAAAATCGTAGACAATAGATTTACCAACGACGGAATAAAACAGCATGTTGAAGATCTTCTTGATAGTAAGCTAACGTATTCCGAAACTTTGCTCAATTTGGTCAGAATCTAAATATTTATAGCAAGTGTACGTATACTGAATTGTAAAAAACCATTGTTTCAAAACGTTGAGACGTTCATACCTTACCAAAAAGGTTACGTTTGATCTGCCAACAAGACCATGTGTTATAAAATCTTTAAGTTTAGCTACTGTTTAGGATGTTAACCTCATGTTTTAGGAAATATTTGTATTGGTTTGCTTGTAGCAGATTGAATACATCAGGCTCTAACAGTAAAACAGTAAATCATAAGATGATGATGATGATGAGGTGTCAAAATATTTACATATGAATTAGGGAAAACAATATTTTGCCACAGTTTTTGTGATATAACCATAGATTTATTGACCTATGATAGAATAGTATAAGATGCATTGTTCCACACGAAATAATTTGTACAACTCTTTTACACGAACTTAAATCTATAAGTCCAAAGGCAATATGACTAATTTAATAATGATGAAATATCGAGGTAATTCAACCGATTCATGTATTCAATAAGACAATCGGTAAAGAATCCGTTGTATTATAACGTAAGTTCGAATAGTACCGACGACCTGCTTGATATTCCATGTGCAAGCAAGGTCGTATAATGCAAGAATTTACGATTAAAATTGCACATATTTTTTTTAGTTTCAGAATTAGTACTGCAATCACGAACGATGAATCTGTTTCCTTTAAATAATGTATAAAATACTGTTTTTATGTAAGCTTTGTTTGAAAATGATGAGAATATGCTCAGGTAGGAAATCCGCTTATAGCTGTGATCGTGATAATTTCAGTTTTAGTTTCATAAAACAGTCTCTCTAGTACATAACCTTCTAAAGAAACAGCAGTAGATGATAAATGTCTTGAAACTGATGGTGGACTTGAAGAAGCAGTCGTTGTAGCCAACAAGGAAGACTTAGAATACGTCCGTCAGAGAAACGTTATTAACAAAGTCACTTGTATGTTATCTATGTACACAATTACGTCCATATAGCATGAATTTTCGCCATAACTCCACAAATATTACACAGCTAGTCAAACCGTCTAACACGGTATGATAAAAAATTTGAAACGCTAAACAATAGGTGTTATGAAAGTCCTAACAATAGGATTTCTTACCCAACTGGTCGGGTAACCAATGTGTTGCATATGAGGCAGTAAACCGACAATTATACCATTGTCTGTAGTTACTGAACTGAAAATCTTAGAATTAAAGTGGTAGGAATGTTGTGAAGATGTATGAGTTAAACGATGATAAACAACAAAAGTTATTAAGAGAAATGTACCTTAGATATTTTTAGAGATATTCATCATCATCATCATCTGCCTAGCCTTTTCCCAACTATATTGGGGTCGGCTTCCAGTCAGGCCGGATTTAGCTGAATACCAGTATTTTACGAGGAGCGGCTGCCTACCAGACCTCCACAACCCATTAACTGGGTAAACACGGTACTTCATGGCAAGACTGGAGTCAGATTTACTGGCTTCTGACTATCCGTAACGACTGCCAAAGATCTACAAATGACAGCCGGGACCTACGGCTTAACGTGCTATCCGAGGCACGGAGGAAACTCGTTATGTTAAGATGGTCACCCATTCACAGACCAACCTTGGCAATCGTTGCTTAACCTGGAAGATCGACCTGTGCGGCTGTTATTATTTAGCCACGAGCTCCTCTACATTTCTCTGAGCTATATTTTTAGAGATATTACAATGAAAAAATAGGGAGGATCGATTAGATTGTGGAGGTTAGATAGGCAGTCGCCCCATGTATAAAAAATACTAGTATTTAGCTGTTTTAGATTAGGTTGGGTAGTCAGCAAGCCGGTCAAGTCCAATAAGCCGGTTTAAAAAGGCGGTGAAGATCGCAAAATGACAAGAAAATCAGTGGACACATAAAGAGAAGTAAAAACGGCAGTCAAGCATATTGTTTAGTCGGTTACTGAACAGAACTTAGTGAAGAGAAAAACGAAGTAGATAACAAAGCATCTATAGGCAAAAGCCTTAAATTCGAGAGATAAGTTTGGCTTTAGTGATAAGATGATCTAGATCTTCTATGTTTTTTTCTGAACAGCTGCCTATCTAGGCGCAATATACTCATACTATCCAGTATCTTCCCAACGACCTCATCTATCCCAAGTATTGTGATAAACAGAATTACTGCTCATCATCTATGACATGAACGTGGCGTGTGAGACAAAGGAACAGTTTATATAGTGAGTGCAGTTGCATCAGCGTTTCATGACAAGTTACGTATAGGAAGTATGTATTTGACGGTATTACGATGTAAGCAATTAATTCTTGCTTAACTAGCGAAATGACAGGCTGTATGTGAGGTTAGACATCTATATTACTTTCAGCAGCTTGAATAAGACTGGCTTTTTGCACCGGTTTAGCTGTCGTGGCGTCTTTGACACTATGATCTCCGACAGTGTCTGTGCTTATTTTGGAATAAGAAATAGCTCTAACAAATTGTGAATTGGTTCGATTCGGATCAGTATTTCCAGTTAGCCAGCCAGTCTCCCAGAAATTGGAATATTAAATATAATAAAATTCAGGATTATAAAATTAGTTTAGGTGATTTAGATTATTTGAGAGAATACAGGACGAAGACCGGGAATGGCAGGGCGACGCTTGTGAAAGGTATTGAAAGTCACAATGCACGCGCACTGCAATTGTGCAAGGGGACACTAAGGTGACCCCAGGGCGGAACAAAGCAATAAATATGTCAGCGGAAGTCACACCATATACGCAGCCCTCGGCGCAAGTGTGCGAGGGAACATCGGGGTGATCCCAGGGCGATGGATATTAATAAGGATGTCCATCCCGACAATCAATAAGTGCATACTGTAAGTATAGCTATCATTATGGCAGTAAGTCCCCTCTTTGAGGAGTAGCTGGAACGGCAAAACGGCGTTCTCACCTTCCGCATGACGCAGGTCCTTACTGGTCATGGGAAGTTTGGAAGGTGCCTGCACCGGATTCGTGCAGAAGAAAGCCCATGTCGTAGACGGCGCGTATTGTCCGCGCGCGTCAAAGAGGTCTCAGCAAACCGTAGAGGCCCGACAGGGTCGAAGCCTACTGGGGCCTAGGGTTGACGAAAGAGAATCCTGCGACCCTGGAATTAGGGCAAGGAAGCAACAGGTTTGATTACATCTTTCATTAAAAAATAAATAGCTAGCAATTGATCGATAAATAAATAAATAAAAGTTCATGTGGGAGAAACATATGTATCTTACATGAAATACGTTGTAGGTGCGTCTTGTTAAGTTTAATGCTCGGTGTTGGTAGTAAGAACGTAATAACGAACATAAAATTAAGTTTGAAAAATCAGGCTGCTTACAACAATCATATTTACGTCACAATTGCGATGCTAATCTATGATTTCCATCAAAGTTTTTACTATTTTAATAAGAACTAGTTAAAGGGAATTAAAGCCTTGCCTAAGGACAAAATAAGGACAGTAAAACCTTCAAGATTAAAATCTCGCCTTAACCTTCCCAAAGGTTTTCAATAATCATTAAAATTTTAGCCCATAGAGCAATTTGATTAATCGCTAAAGTTATTACAACTATCGTAAAGATTAATTGGACAGTTGTTTGTTCCGGTTGGACAGGGCCTAGACTAGACACTTCCTGACCATAGACAATTGATAGATTAGTAGTTGAAATATAGGGCATCCAGATCAAACAAGATCTGGATACCCTATATTTCACTATTCGAAATGATACTTCTAAAAACGCTATTCAAAATTACACTTAAGTATTTACTTTTGAATACTTGGATAACATTCTAACAACATAATTATAAGAACTGATGCAATATTCTGATCTGTTTTGTGGTTATATATTCATTATAACAGACCAGTTCATATAAGAACTGGTGCAATATTCTGATCTGTTTTACGGCTATGTATTCATTATAACCGACCAGTTCATATAAGAACTGCTGCAATATTCTGATCTGTTTTACGGCTATGTATTCATTATAACAGACCAGTTCATATAAGAACTGCTGCAATATTCTGACTTGATCTGATCTGATGAAATACTTTTACTCTTATTATTGTCAAATAAGTATTTAAATAAACAGTAGTAATGAATACAATTACAAAAGCCAGACCAGACCAAATATCAACCTTTCCGTGTAGGAATCGAACCCACAACACTTGGTTTAGATGAATGATAATGAAAATGTAATGACTACATTACATTTTACATTCTTCATTAATTTTTCAGATACTTGTCTAGAATGACATAATTGTTACAATCATCATATACTTGTAAGTATTTTTAAAGATGGGAACAGGTAATTATCAAGTAAAATAAGAACACAATTAATAATTTGACAAATTTATTTTTTGAATAAATATGTCTTAGAAATATATATTATATTGTACTAAAAATATTATTATCAAAGCACCATTTTTTTAAACTCAGAACATTTTTTAAAGCACATATTGAGTCATGATACATACAGCTATACAAATCTTTAGAATATTGATCACACAGACTTAACAAATTAGGACAATTTTTATTTTCTAAATCAACTACATTATTATTTTTTAAAATATTTTTTAACCATTTCACTTTTTCAGTACCTTTAGTGTAAACACGTTTATCTCTTAAAAAATCTAAAATTAAATATTGATAGTTTGAATAAGGTATAAATCCTTCATTCCAGTATATTTTTCTGTTACGCTCAATCCAACTAACTTGTCGTCTTTCTTGATTTGTTAAATCGTAAAAGGGAAATGGTGACTTAATTAAAAATACTTGCAACTTATTATTACACCATATAGCAATTTCTTTTATTATAAATTCGTTTGCTTCAGTTTTAAAACCTTGAACGTCTACAATGGCAATCATGATAATCTGCGTACAATGTTGCTTAAAGGTTTGTATTCCACAAGTCGGTCGTTTATAATTAAACAATATGCTGTCGTCTTATCTGGTATTGTAGTAGAACATTCAATTTCCAACCGCACGTCAACTGGGCCTGTTTTTAGACTATCGTTTTGTCTTGAGCAGTCTAATATAAAGAGAGGAGCTTTTTCCTTGAATTCCTTTAGGTTAAGCAACGGGTCTACAGGACAGTTGTAAAACGACTGACGAAATTTTGCATACATTTCGTATAATATACTGTATTTATTCTCAGAAAACTTTAAACTCATTGGTTCATATGGATAATATTGCGAATTCAAAAAGAGCGTTACATTTGTCACTTCACAATGATCAAATATTGAACTATCTTTAATTTTATTATTTTTTCTATCAGTTTGTAAGCAGAAAATTACATATCTGGGTTTTTCCAACTGTGAAGCAGTCTTAACTGACCAAGAATGCTTAGTGGTTTTTGGTAATAAAGGATACTCATATAAATCCCAATTTCTAAAAGCCATCTGAATAGATTTATCTTTTTCTAAATGTTTTAAAAGTGTCAGTCGCTCTCGATCTGATACTTTTATGTGTGGCACTCTCCACTGAACTCTTTGCATATCTATTTGAAAATGAGCAATATCATCAGTAAGGATAACACTGTTTAAGTTAGAGTTACTTCTATTCAATATAAGTTCATGTTTGCAATTTATGACAATTTTATTGTAATCTTCAGCAAACCCTAATATTTTATTTAATGGTATCACAACGCTAAAATGCCCATCACTTTTAAATCCCTCTAAATTCCAGCCCCACAAGGCAGCAACTTTATTTTCTGCTTCATTTAAGGAGATGTATGATTTTATTGTAGATGTCACTCCCGAATTTTTTATACGGTCTATTTCAATACCATTCATTTCGTATCGGATGTCTTGAAACAAAGACATAACAGCGTTATTAGTGAACGTAACAGTTTTCTTGATCGGATTCCCATCTTTACCGAACAGTTTTGCCTGACCTTCGATGTAAATTGAACTGGCTGATGGTAGCACGTATACGTCTTGCTGATGTATGGGGATTCTGATTTCATCGTTTTCTCTAAAGCTGTTATTGTAGGGATTGTATGAATGGACTTCATAACTTTCAATCGAAGTGTCGAAGTGTGGTAATTCAGTAATCTGTAGTATATTCATACTTTAAACCCTAAGGCTTTTAGAAAATCCTTATTTGCTTCAGTTAACTTCTTAACTTTTTTCTTACGTCTTTCCACCTTGACAATCGTAGAAGAACTAAGACGTTTTGTTTTCACTGGGGTAATTTTATGGTATACTATCATTTTGCTTTTCTTAAATGTAGACGTAATTCAATATGTTCTTCTCCAAAGTTAATACAGTGGGTAAATTGATCTACAATCTTAACAGATATAGATGAAATTATGTTTTTGTTTACTGGAAAGTAAATGACGTTTTGCGGTATTTCCATACACTGATGACCTGGAGCAGTATCAGATACAAATTCATGAATAAAATGAGTTGGTAATCCGTTGCAGTACGAACCGTGGACAAGATCACATTCGATTCTGATCACGGACAATCTGTTGTTAATAATGGGAATATTTTGTCTTGAATTTAATACTGAAAAGTATAGCAAACCGCACTCGTATTGATCGGATAAATATAGTGGTGGTTGAAAGTATGTAACCAATTCCGATTTATTTCCAGAGATCGTAACCGTAGTAGACATTCTTGTATACTGAACGTTATTGTATGATTATGTTTGTTTTATTCCTGCACTATACCAGAAATTATTCAAAAAGTTTAAACAAAGATGCCCACAATTAAAAGGGTGATCACGCTGAATATTATCATAATTATAGTGAACTTTAGAACCCACGTATTTTATAAATTCCTTTGGAGGTTTGAGATTTCCATAACTATCAAAATACTCAATATAATCATTATATTTTGCATAGGCTACCCAATGAGAACCAGATTTTTTAGAGCTATCTAAATTAATAACTCCACATTCTTTTTTAAACGGGTGTTTTGGAAGCTCATCTCTCATAAATACACCTCTAAAGTAGGGAATATTATCCCCATACTTCAAAATGTCTAAATTAGTTAAGGCTCGTTTGGGTAGCCGATATCTCAGTTTTTTTCTTTCGATACAAAAATCCCGAGCCCATCTTTATGAGGTTTAAGGTGAAGTCCTTTTCCGATACAAAGAGCTTCCATCTTTTCATTATGTCTCTTTGATTCAGTATACAACTTTCTAGCCATCTTGAATTCATTTATGGTTTTAGCAATACCAGCAGCACCGCCTGCTAAGGCTCCCACTGCAGATAATCCCGCAAAAATTGGAATCAATGGTAATACTCCACCAGATTTTGGTATAGGAATAACGCGAGGTAGTTTAATAGATGAATCATTAAATAACTCTCTAGTAGCAGCCATAGCTAACTCAATTGCCACTTTTTTACATTTCGGTTTTAATTTTTTTATATGTCTTTTCGTTTTGTTGATAACATTTTTAAATTTATTTTTTAAGCCTTTTCCAGACACATCTTTTCGCAAATACTTTTTGGTACTTTTTTTTAGACCAGAACCAGTTTTAACTTTTGCTGCCATGGCGCTGCTTACTAAACGTGCTGCTAGTTTTTCCCCTACAGTCGAATCCGGTGCAACTGCTCGTTCTTTTGCCATATTCAACAAGACTAAATCTGCTTTGTGACGATCCTTTAAGTTTGAGGACTTGTGATAAGCAATGTCGTGTTCTTTACAATATTCGTCTAATTTATTAACAGCTTTATCACCACGAGTAAGCCTTTTAATTAATTTAGTGCCAGGTCCACAATAATTGTAACCTGGTAAGTGTAACTCCAATGGTAAGTTATTTATTAACCAATTGAGAAGACTACTCTCTCCAATACACATCATAAGACTATTGAGTAATAGATTGAACCCTTAATAAATAGTATTGTAAAGTTAGCTCCTATTAGTTTGTTACAATTTATTCAATTTATCGATCCAGCTATTCTCAGAAGGAGGCAAGCCTAACCATTTCACTAAAACTCTATTTCCTTTCCTTCTCAGAACTTTTTCCACTAGATATACATTGGGATGATTCGTTTTTTGGAGCTCTTGTGCATAAAATGCACCTAAAATAGGTCGGCCTCTGGCATCTTCAATTAAATACGTGATAGGAGATGTATTTTGTATTTTTGTAATTTTAAATATTTCTGTTGACCAGTTAGGTGTATATCCTTTTTCAAAAGTTCCCTTATACTTACTAATGCGTACATAATCATCTACCTTATATTTACTTTTTATATTAACATTTTTTACCAAACTTACATATCTTTCCAGTATACGTTTTTTATTTTTATTATCTACATTTACCGGAATTTCATTAATGGTTCGATGTTGAGTGTGATTGTATTTGTAAATAACATTATCAAGAGTATTATCTATCCATTTATAGTTTCCTTTTAAACTAAATTCTTTATACAGTTTCGATTTCAGTGTTCGAATAAATCTCTCTACTATAGAAGCTTTTTTTGTTGAAAATGTTGAGTAATGATTAATATTATAAGATTTCATAAGTTTTTGAAATGTATTATTATAAAATTCAGTCCCGTTATCCGTTTGCAAATTTTTAGGCACACGCCCTTTGTTTAACAACATCTTGAAAGTATTACTAATAGCATCTTTGGTCTTACACTTCAAGGGAAAGACCCAAGCGTATTTCGAAAATGTATCAATAACTGCGAGAATAAATCTAAAGTTTTTATTTTCCTTAGAAATTGATTGCATATCAATTAAATCCGCTTGCCATAGATCATCTATATCTTTCATGATGACGTGTCTTCGTGAAAAGTTCACTCTTGCATTTTTATGAATTTCGTTGACCACGTCGGCTTTACTCATGTTTCCTTTTTTGTCTCAGTTTAATTATATCTCTTATCAAGGTTTATGTAAAACTAAACAAACGCTACATTATTCTCACTATTTATTCTTTAATAATGCCAGCTTCTTTTAATTCTTCAATTATTGATAAAATTTCATTATCATGATTTGTGTTGCCAGCATCTCTCGACGCAACCAATAATTGCAATCTCTCAACCAATTCATTAGGGTCATCCCAATATACTAAATCAGTGTTCTTTTTGTATTTCTTAAGCTTTGGTAAGGTTCCCCCAAATTTAGCAGTAACTTTTTCATTTGATATTTCGGAAAACAGTGGTCTGATAATTGCACGGTATTTTATCCCTTTATCACCTCTTATTTGACCATTAGGATTAAAATCTCTCTTATGTGCATTTGTAAAATGTAACATGTCCTTATAGACAAGTTTATCTTCACCAGATATTAATTTTAAATCAGGTTTTCTTCGAAGTAAAAGTTCTTTTAGACCAGGAGTTAAATTATAAGCTCTGTCACCAATTTTAACCAAAATTACATTATCTTTATTCAAATTTTCTATTTTAGAAAAGGATACTACTGAATTACCGATCCATAATTTTTTATTTTCACTTCTTATCCCGAACGGTATATTTACACCATCATAAATATCATGTACATCATGATGCTCTAATGAAATTTCTAGGTCATCTGATAACTCCGTTTTAGGTGAGCTTACAACTAACTTTTCAGAATTTTGTTTAGGTTCGTAACAGTCTTCAAACTTCACAAATGAACTTTTACTATCGTTATCAGATTCAATGCTGTCAGTATTAATAAAAGATGAATTTTCCACATTTCTATTTTTTATAATAGGTATATTCGAATCAACTAGGGTCTTAAGTGGATCGGCGACAGGTTTCAGCATTTTATTGAGGGATAAGTTCATATCATGTTCCCGAGTCTTCATTTGTTTTATTTTATTTTTTATGGAGTCTACAGACTTAATTAATTCTATTTTAATATTTTTCTCCATCTTATGTTCAACGCCCGTATTCAGCCAAAGAAGAACTGATACTAATTTTCTTTTACATGTTATTTATAATTATATCAGATTGTCAATTAACTTTCATCAAATTTAAAAAATATATCAAAATTCTTTCTATATCTTCCATTACTTAATGAACATTCTTTGTTAATAAGCACAAAACTGTAAGGATTACTCCATACAGTTTTACAAATATCTTTAAATTGGTTCCAGATTAAATCAGGGCTAACATGTTCCTCATAAATATGTTTCAAGTTCACATCATCTTGTTTAAATATTATAAGAAAATTAGCGTTATCACGTAACAACTGCTTAGGAATTTTTGAATAGGTTTGAGATAAATAGAAACAATCGATTTGTTTATGTCGTCCCATACAGAAATAATTCCGAATATTTGTCTGGTTCTCGGTTGCAACGTCATCAAAAATAAATATAGAATTTGTTAAAGCTTCACTTGGAGCCATAACATCTTTATCATCGTTAAACTCGTAGAATTTAATCTGTGGCACCCTTTTCATCACTTCGCTCAAAAAGCGATATTTTGGTTGATAAGAAGTTTTAGAGTAAAGATATAAATTTTTAAATTTCAGTCCATTTTCATGTAGTACTAAACTGATCATAACATTTGTTTTACCACAGTTGGAAGGCCCACATATTATACAACGAATTGTATTCGGTAATAAAGGGCTATGTCTAATGTGGTGAGGAGAGTCACTAAAGTTTATATTGTTGACGTTCAAGGATATGGGGTGCTTGATCAACTTCATCTTGCTTAATAATATTATTACCATCAAACATACCAATTTATAACCGTTTAATAAAGGTGTAAGGTAAACATAAAATAAAAAAACTGTTTAGTAATATTTTTTTATTCAAGACATTATACAATAATAAATTATTATCATCATTATATCTACTTATTAGTACTTTCACTAGAGTTATTAAACATTTTTAATTTATGCACACAAGAACAGTATAAAATACTATAAAAGATTAAAATGCTAGATAAATATTACATGTCACTGGAATAATCTAAAAACATAGAATCACAGTGACCCCAGGGTAATGTATGAATTTGATCTTGTAATACTTGAACTTTGTCGTCGTTTCTTTCTAAAACTAGTTTATCTACTTGTTGAGTGTATAAAACGTGTTTAATGGATTTTATCATATTCATTTTATGTCTATATGCTTTATTGTTTGAGAGTACATCAATGTAATCACTTAATTTCAGGTCACAAGTCACAGATTTGGAAACACCTTTAGCTTTTTTTATTTGAGTTTTGATACTATTTATAAAATATAATTTGGCTCTTAAACCGATAAATTCTCTAATTAAATCGTCACCAACTTCAAGTTTCCATAAACCAGGAATTTTAGCATTTTGTTGCGGTATGTGATAAGGATTAGTTACTGCAAAATTACTGGTATCAAACTTAGTAAGATCTTCATGCATATCATGATAAAAATCATCCGTATAAATTAAATACAATAAACTATCGGTATCAGTGTAGCATAGCTCAGCGTTTTCTCCGTATTTATTTTTTATAAAATCGTAATGAAATTGGTATAGATGTTGCTTAGAATATTCCAGTACTGTGAACCCAATATAAATAGGTCTATCTAAGACAATCTTTTCCCGATATAATTCCACAGCTACGAAATTTTCTGAAAAAATTGATATACTTTTTAAATTTGGTTTAGCAATCAATTTTTCGGCACTTAGATACTTGTTCGTTTTATTTCTAGTATCTCTCCATTTTGTTACTAATTTAACGTCAGCTTGCTTGCGTTTGTTTTCAATGGTTTTCCCGAAAATTGCATTATTCAATAATTTAAAGAAGTCTTTCTCGAACGCTGTTTTGGAATTTTGTCGAAGACTTGTATTCAGATCTATGTACTTTTTGAGAAAGCATTCTTGTTTGAAGCTTAGTATGCAATGAGTCTTTTTTAAAATTAAACCGTTTTTCAAACATTCTTTCAAGTGAACATAATGAATTACATAATTATGCTTGTCATAAAAATTCGCAACCAATTTTGCTGATTTTCCGTAAGGAGGTATTAATTTTTCAACTGCAAAAGGTAAGTCTTTATGCTTATTATGTAAATAATTCGGATATAACAAGTCTACTTCCAAAATATAACCGTAATCATTATCATCTGACACATTATTTACTTCAAAGTTATCAATTTCTTTTGGAGTCAAAAACTTAAATTCTGAAGTTGGAAGCTTCTTCATCATAGCATAGCCATATAAATTATTACAATCAAGATATATTAAATAATTACTCGGTTCTAACTTATTAAAATGTGGTAAGTATTTATTGTTCGCTACAGCATGGCGGAGAGAACACTGTGCCAGCCCACCACGAATTCCTTTTTCTAATAATTCATACATTTGTAAATCACTTATCAACTCAAGTTCAATACCGGTATATAAAAGCATGGCATCCCAACTTAAACTCGGTGACGTTACATAATAAGCTGGATCCAATTTATAATAAAGTAAGCTTGTAATTCTAAATTTTTCGAATATATCACATAGTAAAAGCACATCGCATTTCATGTATAAATCTGTATATTCACCAAGGGACTTAACTTCAAAAACGTTCCAGACCTTTTGAGCGTGTAAATATTCCTCTTCAGTTATATGTTTCTCACTTAAACTGTTATAAAAACAAGACTTTGAGGGAAGTTTAGTCTCATCAAATTTGGACCAAGCATCAATATAGTCATATGGGTAAACACCTTTTTTTCGCATTAAATCAAATTTTCTTTTAACAGTGAACTCTCTATTTAAGTTAATAAAATCGTTTTCTGATAAACTTTTACTTAATGAATCTAGACTAGAACTGAGAAACTGAAAAGAATCAATAAATTTTATTTGTATAGGATGATTATATTTTTCTGTCTTTATTACTTTTGTAATTGAAAGGTAGTTTTCTTTAGTTCTCGGTATGATATTAATAGAGCCTTCATAATTCGCTAACTCTTCAATGAATAAGTGTGAGTCATACCCGGACAAATTATGAAAGACAACAGGAATGAATGAACAAACTCTATACATCAAATTACAATGGGAGTGTGCTGCTCCACGGTACTCTGATGTAATATGATCATGATCTCGAACTTTATCATTCAATAACAATTGTTTACATATGTGACATAGAGTCGAGTTTCGATAATCCATCTCTTGTTCTGTAGATAAAGGGGTCATTGGCTTTTTACTATTTAAAATTGTGTGTAACCGTTTGATGTCTTTAATTAAACATTTAACAAATTTTTTGACGCAATCTACACCCCGGTATGTAACATATTTGTTTAATTGATCATCATGCGCGCAACAAATATAATACGCGAAACATGAAGGCTGATGCATTTTTAGTTTCCGAGTATTCAAAGAGTTACTTTCATTGTAGTCAATTAGCATACATTCAAAATCAGCGTAAATTATAAAATTAATTTTTTGCTGCCTCTCATAATTTTTAAATTTTAGTTTTGAATTATTTTTAGGTAAAATACATAAAATCTTGGAGCAGTTATGTGACTTGTATCTTTTTTCTAAACTAAATAGTTGCAAACATGTTTCGCATAAATAAACTTTACC
Organism: Mythimna separata; assembly: GCA_030763345.1. Classification (NCBI taxonomy): domain Eukaryota; kingdom Metazoa; phylum Arthropoda; class Insecta; order Lepidoptera; family Noctuidae; genus Mythimna; species Mythimna separata. The sequence goes on along the minus strand of CM061173.1, from coordinate 3,576,823 downwards.
TTTGTAATGAGTGAGTTGACGACGTACAAGACGTGTCAGATCTTTAATTAAACAATAATGTCCAATGGTTTTGTTTTCAATATAAAGTAAATTAATATGATTTTGTCTTTTATTTTTTGATACATAAAGAGGTCCAGTCACAATATCATTTTGTATACCATATATATTTAAACTAATGTTTGCATTGTTTTTTTCAAACATTTTAATATCATTTATCGTAGGAGGAAATGACATTCCTTCAGTATTTAAAACAGAAGAATAGTGAGGATATGAACTTGTTCTACATACATTATTTTTTGCTGGGTATAATCCAGCTACTATACTCCACAAAAAACAGCCATTATCATTATTTTTTATATTTATACAACTTTTAGAATATTTTATAGCTGTCGGTAGTTCTATATAAGATCCACCTCTCATAGGAGAGTATTTGTTAATGTTAATTTCGAGATGATTCATAGAAATAAATGTCCAACCAGATTGACAGTGCTGAAACTCGGTTAATTTGTTATTCAATTTATTCATTACTTTCGTTAATAATTCATTCAAATCAGTGCTCTTATAAATAATATCGTACTTGGTATTAAATGATTTTAATTGTTTTTCGTCTGATTTTGGTAGCATAAAATATGCAAACAATTCAAAATTCAATTTGATACAACTGTGTTCATTCAGTGACATATTTATCAATTCTATTAAATTTGTTCGATGATCACACAGGAACGTCTCTAGACTGAGGTATTCGTCTTCCTGAGTGACATTCAATCTGTAAGTCATTAATCTGTTTTTAAATGCTGTTGCAATAATATGGATATCTCTGAATTTCGTATCTAATAAACAATTTGCTTTGTGTATATTAGTTCTCATATGATAAGTATACTGATTTTCTGGTATTAAAATGTTACATTTCTCACAGTTTATTGACTTTCTAGATCTTGATAAATTGTTGCTGAGGTGTGTAACTGTAAAAAAAAACAATTAATACAATGATGATATTATTTATACATATTTATTAATACAAATAGTCATGAATATACATGGTTACACAGGTAGTACAAAATATGAATATAGAGGGCGCGATTATTATTATTATAAATATGGTTACAATTAATGTGTTATTTAAAATAAAGCGCTTAATTATCGTAGGATCCTATATGAGTGACTGCACAATTTTTGAAATCTTTATGAGTTGTTTTCACGAATTCTTTTATATGTTGCCAAGACTCCTTATTTTCATCTAATTTAGTTTTTATGGTAGTAATAGCAGAGCGCCATCTATTTATTGGTGCTATTTTTTTAATTTCGTCCGTGTAGTATATTTTCACCTCCACGTAGTACTTCCCTTCTTTCGTCTCACTTATCTGTCGAGAGTAACCCTTACTCAATCTTCTCGTAAAATAAGAATAAAGAGGTGGTATATTACCGGTTTTTGCAGAGTTTTGTATTCGGGTGACATTTTCGTCACTGTCGCTGTCTTCACCAAATAATTCAGCGGCAGTAATTCGGCTTGATGATGTAGTCGGAGAAATAGTGGGTTTCGACTTCTTTGAACTGGAGCCTTCATTCGACTTGCTACATCTTCCACGCTTCGTTTTTCTTTCCGTCAACTTTTCTTTCGCCTTTACTTCTACTTCAGAGTCACTAGACAGGAACAGGTCATTGGCGAGTAGGTTAGACCTGGGAACAAAAAAAAAAAATTAAAGCAATGCAATCAGTTTCAATATCATTGTAAGATTAATTAATTTAAAGATAGAAAGCTAGACTAGGTAAAACATATTTATTTATTTCATTCGTTAGCTCACACTTTATACATCCGAAAACACCTACATCATCTCAACACAACTATTATACGTGTATTTAGCACAGAAATTATATTTGCTCACCTACTACACTAAACAGAATGATAATTATTTTTTTAATAAATGACTAATAATTAGCAAATATTTTATTCGTGCAGGAATCGAACCCACGACACATAGCATCTGTGGAAAGCATATCAGCTTCTAAGCTGAACGTGCTAATTAATTAATGAAGTATTTAGTACTTGAATACATAATTAATTAAAATAATATTAACAATTTAATAGTTGAAAACTAATTATGAATACTTACATGGTTGATGAATAGATAGTAGCTTGATGACTTTTAACTCAGGATTATCGATTCGTAGTTGATTCGATCCAGAGAGGATGTGTACCGAATCTAACTTGGGAGCTGATTTTATAGGGCTAAAAATCACATCATTCAATCCATATTTGTAAAATTGCACTGTTGCAAAAAAATACAATAATAATTAGGTACTTAGTCATACGAGCGTGCAAAACGCTGCGTTTTATGTTTTATTTTGTTCGTTTAATCTGAAAATAAATTTTTCATTGATACCTATAAAATTTGTAATTTCATATTTTTTATTTATGTACATGAGTTCAAAATCCATTCAAGTCTGTTTAAAAACGCTACAAACGTAAAACATAAAACGCAGCGTTTTGCACGCTCGTATGCAACCCATAGTCATGTGTAAATAAGATGAGTCGGACTCTCATATTTCTAGGTAACTAATAGGAATAATGAGTTATTAATCTAATTATTTTGAACCTTAATTACAAAATATATTTAATCTGGACAGGTATAAAACCAATACAACTTAAAAAAAATACCTTCCCTTAAGTTTTCTTCATCTGCAATGTCGGTAAATAAACCAATTATTAGACGCAAAGAAATATCAAAAAAATATTACTTACCTTTCTATCGGTAACAACAATTAAAATAAGCTTAAAAATATTACAATATTAACAGACAAATCCAAACGTAACGATAGTATGTCGATATTGTATATTGTTTTGATCTTCTCCTTATAAATAAATACTTACGTTGCAAAAATAATTGTTTCTAACATACTAGCTATGTACAATGACTTTGCCTACTGATTTTTCTTAATTGGATATATGAAAAAAATACAATGAACAAACGCATTGTAATATTTGTTTTATTTATATAATTTTAAGTAAACAATAAGTTGTTAAACACGTGTCCAGATGTTAAGGTTTCAATTTCACTGCACCATTTTTTGTATAGGATTCACATCTAACAAAAGCATACGATTTTGAACTCTATAGATTACAATTAAATCTATATATATTTAGAAAAAATCTTTTAAAATGTATTCGATTTCTGCACCTGACTGTTGCAGCTGCCTATAACGTGTAATAGTGGTAAGTTTTTATATTACTCCTCAGTATTTTATCAAACATTAAAAAAATATTACCTACATCATTATCAGACAGTATAATTGCAATTTAATTTAAGCATGTGTCCAGTACATAAATGAGTATTTAATTTTACATAACACTATGTTTTTTTTCTAGATATTTGACATAGTCTGGATATCGAATTAAACACGATGTCAGGCTCACCATCCTACAGTCCTGTTCTAGATATCGTTGACCAACAATGTAACGTAAGTATCGCATCAATGGTCACTTCCATTGATTTTAACGATTGAATTCATATTTGATGCTGTTTAATAACACGTAATAATTCATATTTTTATTTCAGAATTTGATAGGGGCCTCAGATCCAATTCTTAATCCATTCGATTATGCTCAAGATCGAGAGAGCTGGTACGCCGAGGTTGCGGCAAATGCATGTAAAGAAAGTAGACAGCAAGAAATAGAAAAGAAAAAATTGAAGAAAAAAAAGAATAAATCAAAACCTTTCAAAAACACATCGTTTATCGTTCGTAAAGACTCAGGAAATGTTCGTCGAATAATAAAAATAATGGTACATGATGTGGATGGTCGTCATATGGAAGATATAGACTGTGATCCTGATTGTGCTAGCGTGAATGTACAATATTTAGTGCGAAGTGATTTTGACGAAATCATGAGTGAAACTGAGTATTTAGTTACTAAAATAGTTAAAATGTTAAGTTCAACTTCGAATATGAATATTTAAAATATAATTATTTGAAGTATTATTTTGCTTTTATTTCTACGTCATAACCTTCGAAGTAATTAGCCACAGCACTACATATAAAAGGCAGCGCGTTGGATAATACCAAGCACATTCCATTTTCGTTAGGTTGTCATCATTGTCGTGTCGAATAGACTTATCATAGAGTAGGTACCTATGTGATCAAGTTTGTTACCTTCGCACACAACACGCTTAGTGCATTAGATAAATGATCGAGACATATCTAACTGCACTAAGTGTTTACGGGTTCAATTCCTGTATGGAGAATTCATTACACTATGTAATAGTTTTATAAACAAGATAAGTATCATTTCAAAACTTTATTAGTGTAGAGAAACATTCACATTTTTCTATGCAATGTACTTATTATTCATGTCGATACTAATTATGTAAACCTATTTGTTTATCATAGATATACATTTTTGATACGTGGTATATTGGTTTAATCATAATAGTACATGATGATTTCTACCGTAAATTAATAATAATTAAAGCTTAGTAATAGCTGTGAGGCACACGATGGGTAGAAAAGAATGCGATCCGTTTCCTTAACGGGAATGGTAAAGTGTTTGTTATTATGTAAACAAGCAGTCGCGCCTAACAACTGATTCCTAGATGCAATTTTAAACGATTAGGTATTCAGTTTTTCCTCAGAGACATGTCACTGCATCATAGACACCTAAATTAACAGTTCTTATATGAACTGGTCGGTTATAATGAATACATAGCCGTAAAACAGATCAGAATATTGCAGCAGTTCTTATATGAACTGGTCGGTTATAATGAATACATAGCCGTAAAACAGATCAGAATATTGCACCAGTTCTTATATGAACTGGTCTGTTATAATGAATATATAACCACAAAACAGATCAGAATATTGCATCAGTTCTTATAATTATGTTGTTAGAATGTTATCCAAGTATTCAAAAGTAAATACTTAAGTGTAATTTTGAATAGCGTTTTTAGAAGTATCATTTCGAATAGTGAAATATAGGGTATCCAGATCTTGTTTGATCTGGATGCCCTATATTTCAACTACTTAGATTGTCTATGATGTCTGAAAGTGAAAATATAGGAAGCGGGAAGTTTATGTTACGTCAGTTGGTAGTAAGTTTGTGTTTGTAGGGTATGGTTGTTATTATTTGATTATTATTGATTATGGTCTTTTGAAAGTTAGATTTATAGGTTTATTTAATTGTGATCAACAGCTCTGAAATAGTCATAAAATCTTTAATATTTTCCGTAAAAACGAAGCTTAGACAATGTTTTTTTAAAAGCGCTAGATGATTGAATAATTAACACCACAAACCACCCATCCATATGCACAAAAAGTTTTGGTAACGCGTTCATAGTACCTACGTACAAACAAGCAGTAGAATTCCCTGCCAGAGTCTGTGTTTCCTGATCTGTGCAACCTGGGGGTCTTTAAGTCAAGATTGAATGGGTTACTTCTAAGCAAGCGAGCCCCATCGTAAACCACATTATCGCTTACCATCAAGTGATACAGTGGCCAAACGCGAACCTATATTATAACAAGGTCAACATTTGGTATACAGGGTAACACAATGACATCAATTCCTCTTCAGCCATATCTAATACCAAGAAATGAACCGGAACTACGGAAAAACCTTTGGCAACCCATTATGACACTACCTAAGCACCTATGTCCACACTAATTGGGTGTCATGGCGGTGTATTATTATCATAAAAGTTAATCGCGCCGACACGCTTTCCGCGTGACCTTCAGCCCTTCACCTAGACACAGTTTCTACTCCATCGATCTTAGCTGATCTAGTTATTATGTATGAGTCATATAAAAGGACTAAGAAGTTCTTTTCGGATAATAGGTTAGGTATATTTTAACACTGGTTACGAGTATTTTCCTAAATTTCGTAACACGTTTCGTGTTCTCTCATTCAGAGACCGTATCTTTGTCTGGGATAAATTAGTTTGGGCGGGAATTCATGAAATAGCTTCTCCTGCTCTAGGCAGAGCGACAGGGGATGTTAGATTTTTACTTACTAAAAGTCAACTTGTTCTTTTAGCTGTCTATTGCGTTGTAGGTGGCAGTAGCTCTCTAATTACTGTACTCGAAAGATTAAAAAACCATCTCGCAGTCCTGGCCGGTTTGGCATTGGCATCAGCTCTAGTGTCCTCGTCAATTGTGCTAACCACTCTTTAAGGTGCACGTGGAACACAACGACTTGTTTATGTGTTATACTTAGGTTAGGCGGGATTTCCTGCCACTTTTTCCTTCATGAAAACTTAGAGGTGAGTCCCGAATTTGATATTTTTTGATAGGTTAATTGGGGGACCCCAGTTGATTGGACAATCAACTTTGGGAACAACTTACTGATCTAAAAAAAAAACACGCAATCAAATTGGATAATAATTGATACTTCGATCGCCCTTTGCCTGCACAATAGGCAATACTATCATGTTACATAATTATCCTCCTATTTTCCTGGTAGGAAATCTGAGAAAACATATGTAATGATTTATTGTTTATCTATAAGAAAATCTATGTAGTGAATCATACAAGGTTCGTTATTACCAGTAGGTACTGTCAGAAGAAGATTTATAACAATTAGTAATGATTTAACTAATTGACCACTAATTGAGTGTTGAAATACATTATGATAAATCAGTGGTAACGTTTTTATTAATGTGAAATATGACACTATAGTCAAAGAGTGAGAACATTGGTACTGGTAGGCACGGAAATGAACAGATTTCATTCAATTTTGGTAACAAAAATATAGTCACTTTACGATTTTTTTAATTCCCGCTGTCTTTATCATTAGTTCATGAATCCCCGACCGGTCCTATGAGACCGCGCTGTTATTGTTTTACTATTGTGTCTCGTTTTGTGGGTATTTGATAGGTTAATCTTTCGAGTACCGTAATTAGAGACCTAATAGAAAGACAATAGGTGTGCGGACGCCGGTGTCCACTCGGGTTTTGAACCCGACAGATTATGAACTGTGGTTCGTATACGGAACTGATACTTATTTCAGTTTCAAACATAAGAATAATTTCTTTTCCATCATTTCTTAAGAACTTTGCCCCGTACTTGGATTTACTCCTATATCGTGGATTCGTTCATAAACATGTAAACTCACATACAGAAGACACTCAGACTCGGAACGGCTAGTTTAGGATAAACATTATGACAAAGTTATTGGTCACGTAGTCTTGTAGGCCCGTTTTAAACAGGCCTTACTACAGTGTTGAAAGCCTACCACGGCCAGAATTGTGTGACAAAAAAACTACGGAGCTTCTCGAGCGCAGCTAATGGAACCCACACCGCCACACCGGTAGGTTTTATTAAGTTAAATTTGGACGGGGAGTGTCTAGGTCCACCTAGGGTGAAAGGCTATTGATGATATTGAAACAAAATAAAAATAATGTTAATATCATGGAAAAAACAGTCCCTAAATGGCCAACCATTTGTCGGTTCTTACCCCAAAAGAATTTGCAGTTTGTTTTAATCACACAAAATCCTACATGTTGTCCCAGATTTAGGTACAATCTAGGTATTGATCCAAACGCCTACGCCAAGGCGACTGCAAGGTCTCAGCGGACGTGATCTGATGGACCTTGAGCTCAAATACATGACTTGACGCAGCATTTCTATATAATCTAGGATTTCTCGTTAAAATCTGTGATGTATACGGTTGGTTTCTTAGTAGGCTTTCCCGGAGCTTTGGTCTCTTTTCCATAATTATCAATTCAGCCGAAAGACGTCCACTGTTGGACATAGGTTTTACCCTAAGTGTCACCACACCGACTGGGCCTGTGCATGATTCATCCATTCTGCAAACTTCACCAGGTCATCGGACCCCTTCTGGGATGCCGTCCAACACTGTGTCTACTTACACAGCCATAGCATAATCTTTATTTAGCGGTTAAAGTAACAAAAAGACAGACTGACTTACTTTTGCGCATATACGGAGACCTTTTTAGCATATTACAGTACCTATAGATGTCTTTATTTAGTACCTCATGGTTTTTATATCGGCTTATATCTGGTGGGTATATTAAGGATGCAGATTTCTTTATAATCTAAGATTCCTTGAAAATCATATGCATGTATTCCTTATAGTTCTGCTTTTCCGTTCAGTTTTTTCGCTTCTAAGGACTGAGTAAGCTTTGAATAATTTATGTTATATGTGTAATGCAGCATATGTGTTATATGTGTAATGTATATGCAGTAGTTTTTATGAATGAGTGCAGGTGTGGCCTGGTAGGGTCATGTCTCTAAGCGTTTTAGATTGGCGTTTTAATATGGAAGCCTTCGTGCTTTTAGTTAATTGATATTGGGTTTGTTAAGTTTAACGTAATTGGATTTCCGTGTAACGATAAGTATTGCAGTATTGTGTTTTCTGAAAAACTTCGACTGGCCCTTAGAGTGGTTAAAAATTCGCGTTTTTTACGAAATATGTTAATTTATGCAACTTATTTAAGTTAAATCTGACTCCAGTTTTGCCATGAAGTACCGTGTTACCCCAGTTAATGGGTTGTGGAGGTTTGGTAGGCAGCCGCTCCTCGTAAAATACTGGTATTTTATAAATCCGGCTTGACTGGAAGCCAACCCCAATATAGTTGGGAAAAGGCTAGGGATAGGATTTAAGTTAAATCACTTCGGAAAACAGATTCTACATCTTTTTCTAAACCTGCTTGAAGCTATTTAAGGCCTTAACTTTAACAAACTAATAACCAAGATAACAATTTATGTAACTCGTTACAAAGTTACTCGCTCGTACTATCTAGAATCTACAGCCGTACGATCCAAGGCTGTTAACCCTCTAGTTAACTGTGATACTAGTGTTATATATGAATTACCTGCAATCAGGCGACCTCCGGCTGTGTTAGAAAAAACTTCAACGTGACATGGGCAATGTGACAACTAGTAGGGTTGCACGATCAGTTATACGGTTTCTGTGGTCTTGATGTAATTTTACACTCTAGACTAGGTTGGCGGAATATACCTTGACAGTATAAATAAGCTCAAAAGTCTAAGAAAAGGAAAACAATAGGGAACACTGTACCTATAGAATTGCTTTTAAATATAGTGTTCTTGTATGTTTAAGATATTTTTTAATTAATCGAACACAAATAAACAGCTAACGTATAGGCACCACTCATGATAAATCTATCTGTGGTCGAGTTGAACATTAGGTGAGTTAAGCAATCAAACGCTAGAGTCAAATCCATAAGTTTGTAAATGATTTCCTTTATACAATCTGGCAATCTAGCTTCTGTAATAACAACTTACGATAAACATCAATCAAGTGCCTTATTTAACAAACAACTTTAACTAGATCTTAGCTACAGGATAAATGTTTTATCGATTAACAACAAGGATAAGTGTAAACCGTGCACAGCCTTTCACAGAACGATCTAGACTGGAATCTTGCCTACAGTACCATATTACAGTACCCTTGACGGTAAAGTTTTACACATAAAAGATGGAATTACTGCACCCGTTGAATTAGGCTGACCTAGTTTAGTAACAAATATAACGGTCACGCATATACTGTTCAAGAGGGCTACAGCATGAACATGACTAAGAAAATTTATGAGGGGGCTTTTTTGAGGGGGTAAATCATCAAATAACTAATACCTTTTTGGAGGGATAGAGAGGGAGGGTCAGTTCAACTCGGTAACCCGTTACCGATTTGAACCTGTATTTATCTTAAATTAATATAAATTGTTTTGAGTATTCATGTAGATGGAGATGAAGATGGATGGATTGTGTGAAATGTAATATGAAGGAAAAGAGATTAATAGCATGTAATCACCCAAACTCAAATAATAATATGACGAGTATCATGGTGATGAGTGATGAGTATATGATGATGATGAGTTTTATAGTTTAGATAGAACTGTTTTAGAAATGCCATGGAGTCGCATCAAAGTAAAATGAAAAGGGGCTGCCGAACAATTAATTAAAATTAAAGATAAATGAAGCACGTTGTAAAAATTCTGCATTCGCAGTCTGTTGTCTCAGTAGGTGTGATTATTCTATGCTTAGCTACTTAATTGTTTGTAAGATTAATTGCCGGTTGATTATAATGATTTAAATGCTTCAAGTGAAGGAAAATTTTATAACAATGCCTTTGTATGTTAATAAACTGGAAATAACTAAGTTCTTCCTCATTTCTCTTGACTTGATAATGGTGTGTTTTCAGTGACAATATTTGTCTACTAGTCTTTCTAAGTTCTGATGAATATGAATTTCGTCTCATTAGTCTTATCAGAAAAAAAATTGGTGATGTAGTCTATTTTTTTAAGGTGGAAAATCTTCCAATTACGTCTGCTGCTCAGGGTGGAGTGGGAAGGCGTGTCAGACTTTTACTGACTGAAACCACACCTATGCCCTTCAGTGGCTCTTTACATTCTAACTTCAAGGCTACGGGTTTCATTTTCAGGAAATCCTCGTGGCCCTAGCGGACATATTCTGTATGATCGGGTGATCTCCGGAAAGTGTGTTCTCGGAAAAATTTACTATTCCTGTGGAATCGGCAAAGGTGCAAATCCGTTGGAGCAAGCAAGTGTATTATTATAACAAACATAGAATCTATACTCCGTTGGTTTAGGTAGTTAACTAAAGGTAAACAGTCTTGGTATGTCTTTTTATATTAAAGAGGTCGTATATAATATACACAAAGATTATTTAAATTTAGTTTATTAGCAAACATCGATTTAGGTAAATACCTATGTGCAAAGATTTTTACATACAATTTTTAGACAACTTTTTCATAAAAAGACATACCAAGATTGTTTACCTTTAGTTAACTACCTAAACCGACGGAGTATAGTAGCATTTGATGTGCGTGTTTGAACTGTAGGTACACAAAATTGTAAACCTACTATGACTACATTCAAGCTGCTTTGAATAGAAATATCCTTTAAAATTCTTGCACGCACATCTACTAATAGGAAAATGTCAAGAAAACCTAGTGAATGGGTGATGAATGACCTGACTGTTAACGGTTGTAAGTAAAGACTAATAGGTGTAATTATTGCATTAGTCGTTCGATTTTTATGTATAGTTCAGCTATTATTATGTTTTGTAGACACATGTAATCTGGTTTCAGATATATGAAGAAATAGATAAGCTAGTCCTTCGAGCCGGATATGTAAGGTCTAAGGATTAACGTCATTATAAATATATGGATCGACAGTTTTTGTACCGAACAACATCAACATGGTGTTTTGTTACCTTTTTATTTTGAATAATTTGTTTTTGGTTTTCTTTAACGTACATTTTTCTGTGGTAAACAAAGTTTCTTTCTTTCTTGGTAGGTTTATAAATATAGTTTTAAATTCAAATCGCTTTCACCTGCATTTTTGACACAGATAACATCATTAAATGATTTTTTAAAAGGCTTTTAAACTTTATGCAAGACACAGCTTTTAATGATGACATTTAGTTTGAAATATGAAAATAATGATGACTTGTGCAAGTTGCAGGGAACCAATTTGGATGATTGATTGTAGATTGCGGTCAAGCAAGGCTTTCATAAAAAGATTGCTAAGGCACGACCGAATTTGATGATTATGATTTTTTCATTGAAATTATGTCAAGTGACTGTAATATTCAGTCATAGCCTGCTGAACTGGATGGTGTAGGTCAGATTAGCATTCACTCTATAATAAAATAAAATACTGATATTCAGCTGCATCCGGTTAGATGAGAAGTCAGAAAAATGCTTCACGGATTGATTGAATATAAGCCTGATGAAGACATTATTAGTTGTTTAGTACTTATACCACGAGCTCTGCTTCGTTTGGGCCTAGAATGATGGCGTTGTGTAAAAGTTTTCGAATATTATTACTACTCGTATTCCTCAACAACCTTTATATTGCCACAACTACTACACCTTGGTCGGTTCAAAAACCTTCAGAAAACCCATTACTAACAGTATCTTCAACCACAAAATTCTGCTATTCTACTATGCATACTACGCATTTAATAATTATGTATCTGTGACGGTAAAGACACACCCACACAGCCTTGAAGGTGACATAACGCGCCGACAATCTTTTGATCAAGCCAACTCAAGCCTTTACCGTTCTGACGTCATTCGTAAGACTTTAATCGAATTGGTAGATTATTTCACCTGGGGTGCTGGGATTTTCGTGTTTTTATCGAGTGGTAAAGAAATAGGATGTTTCTTGAGGTGACTGGTCGGTTCTTGGACCCTTTTGATCTTTAGTGTTTGTGCGGTGTCTCTCCGCAAGGGTGGCACGACACTGGTCAAGTCGGTAATTCGTCAAGTACGCAGTTCGTCATTCGCATAATTTGGCAAATTCACGATTAGACGAACTACAGGCTTTGACCAATTTCAAATTTGACGAACTGCGTACTTGACGAATTACCGACTTGACCAATGTCGTGCGTGCCACCTGGTGCCACCCCTCTGCAGCTATGTCCCACCAACTATGTCGATCTTGCGTCACGTTCCTCTTATAACTGTTCATGTAGGGATCTAATATCAGTGGAGAGCAATGCCGTGGCCGTATACAAGGCAAAGAATTTACATTGAAAAAAAAAAAACTGGTTCACCATCTACACGCTAAGAAGAAGAAGAATTGATAGGTTAACGTAATACCATTTTTGATGATTCCTGCATGCTGGCAAACTGCAACGCTACTTCCCTGAAGGAAGAATAATGTATGGAATATCATCATCATCTGCTGAGCCTTTTCCCAACTATATTGGGGTCAGCTTCCAGTCAAGCCGGATTTAGCTGAATACCAGTATTTTACGAGGAGCGGCTGCCTACCAGACCTCCACAACCCATTAACTGGGGTAACACGGTACTTCATGGCAAGACTGTAAATGTATGGAATATACAATAACAAATAAATATTACGTCATTAGAATTTAAATAAATCATGTTTTTAGTGAAATAAAAAGTATTTAAAAGACTAGTACAATAAAGTTGATAAGACCCAACAATTTTATTGTATAGGTGCTTAATGTTTCTTTTGCTTATCTTTAAAACTACTAATTAATTTTATGTGTAGGTAGATTTAAAGGTATATTATAAGTTCGTGTGTCGACTGTTTTATTATTTGCCTAACAAACCGGTTAGGTTAGTCAAAGTAATTATTTAGCAATAATTGATTGGATTGTTGAGACATTACCTATTGCCAATGGCATATTAGTGGTTGGAAAGAAACTTTCATTACCATATTCGATTAGCAGAGTCTATAAGGAAATTGATGCAGGGTACAATAAAATTTAAAACCTAATTTATGCAACCTTTTGTAATTCAGCTTACGTAATTAAACTGCTATATTTGATAGCTAAGTCGAGTAAAAATCATAACCCGGTATGTGTTTTATTTTATTTCACAATTATGTAAATTCTGTCTTATATTTGTTGTAAAGCACTATCAGCTAACTATTACTCTTTCTCTCTAAGGGCCTGTTTCACAATGTCCGAGTAGGCACTACTCACTGAATAAATTCAAAAATTTGACAGAATTTGTATGAAATTATCTGTCAAGTAAGATACTCGAAACTTAATCATAGGTGGTGAAATAGGCCCTAATAATTATTTCTGTCAATCAATCTCCAAAGCTTTTTCCCAACTAACTTTTTGTTTACTCAAAGGAAGTTTACTCAAAGGAAGATTTTTTGTTTGCAGCAGAGGAAAATCCGGGAAACTAATTAGGAAGGAAACCTGTACTATCAAAAAACCTATCCATCATTCTCCGAAAAACTCTATTTTTAGGCACTACGTTATTTAATTTTAAAAGGGGAACTACTTAAAATGGTATTAACGTAATTAGTAAGAAGATAACACATGAGCCAATCATAAAGCGATCAACAGTTCTCAGAAGCATATTGACGTATATGTAGATATTAAATAAAAAATACAGAGTTATGAGAAATCATAACTTTATGCGTTTGCTGTAGAAAAATGTTAATTGTTTGAAGAATGCGTTCAATGCGATAAAACCACAGGAACTCGGACTTGCTACTGACATGACGCTCATTAGCCAGTTGCGCTCACTAATTGGTAAACGATTAGCGAGTTAAGCATCCCTTGGCGCGGTCAGTCTATGGATGGGTGATCGTTTAGTGGTATTTCATCTGAGCATCTCCGTGCTTCGGAAGGCACGTAAAAAGTCGGTTCCGGTTGTTGTCAACTGACAGCAGTCGTTAAGCCAAGTCCTCTCTTCGGGCGGCTTGAAAACTCGGACACCAGGTTGGCCACTAACTGCACGATAAGAAGAAGAAGAAGAAGACGACAATACATAAGTGACCAACCCGCATTGAGCCACTGCAACAACGCTGCGTCAGAATTTTAATTTTTTTTCTTCTATTTAGAAAATCATCCAAAGACTTTTCCGGCTCTAGGATGGAGTGGGAGGGCGTAACTGGGGGGAGAGGGAGACCTTTACTGATTAACCACATCTGTGTAATATTTTATATATTTTTTTTGTTTACCATAGGAAGAATATTAGATTGACACTTCAGACAATTTATTATTTCATGGAATCCAAAAAAGGGAGTGCCATAATTATCACAATCGTGCAAAACAATTGTCATCTTCCATATATTTTTTTTAATCGTCTAATATTAAATAGTGAAGTCATCAGTCAACATCCGTAGGTCACCTAAAACTTAAACAAATTAGCTTAGCACTATTGACTTCCCAAATATTCGTAATGCAAATAATGTGTGAGACAACGTGAATTTGAAGATAACTTTTCCTGTTATGAAAAGTCCTTTTAAGTATCAAAAGGTGCTAAAAAATATATTTGGCGCTAAATGATATTTCCCGACCTGGCGAGGGTCGCGGGAATCCGATGGATGCGAGACGCACAGGACCGGTCGCTGTGGCGACGCTTGGGGGAGACCTATGTCCAGCAGTGGACGTCTTTCGGCTGAGATGATGATGATGATGATGGTATTTCCAGAGTAGTGGGAGAGGCGTAGGCTTGCAGACGATGAGCAATGGGTAGCTCGCTCGCCTTCCGGTAACCGTCTGGATCGAGCCAACGTTGTTGACGGCGTGTAGTGTTTTACGCCCTCCCGCTCCGCCCAAGAGCGGGAGAAGTCATTAGATGATTTCTCACGTCAAAAAATAAATAAAAAGGGGAGTTACTTATCAAATGTAGCGAAAGATAAATAGATAGAGGAGCACTGTTAGTAAGCAATAGCACGCAATACTGAAGTTGTCTGTGGAAGTTGTATTGAAAAAACAAGATGGCGCCGCCGTTCAGACTGATTTTGGCGGGAATATCTATTTCGTTAGTTTAAGCAGAGAATGATAAGGGTCCGTTCACACAGACCGGCTCGGAGAGGAGAGCAGATTTTTTTCACGTTGAAAAAAGAGTTTTAAGTATTTGTAGCAAGGTTTATTTTTGTATGTACACTGTTTTGTCATAAAGAATGCTTGAACGCGCAGTGCACATGCAAAAATAAACCTTACTACAAATACATAAAACTCTGTTTTCAACGTGATAAAAAATCTGCTCTCCTCTCCGAGCCGGTCTGACGTGTGAACGGACCCTAAATGTTGACGAAATATGCAACGGATAAAATGTCTACAAAAGCCCACTACAAATCGTAAAACCAAACTAGAACGGCAAACTGATACGCAAAACCGACACAAGCCTGACAGCTAAAATTTACGTTTCTATGGCACAATATGGGTCCAATCCTTTTGTGTTGTGTTGACTCAGAACAAAACTGGTTTCCTCCGTAGGAGGCAAGTATGGTAGACGACGGTAAACAACGACAACCCGACCAAGTACAAAAGTCCTGAAGTTTCTAAAATGACGGTAGATGAAGAAGACTTTTAAATTTGGTCGTGTGTTACGCATAGTAAGGAATGTCATCATATTTACGCAGGTATATAGATTGATATTTGTGTAGAATATTAAAGAATATTGGATTTTTATACGTAAGTCACGTTCTTGATATGTTTGTTTAAAGGATATGAAATAAGAATGAGAATTTTTTTTCGATGACGATGTCTTAGAAAAAGACGTCGATTAAATAAAAAAAAAATATACGTCTTCAACCAAAAACTACAAAATAACTCTAATTCCGGAATTAGGTGTTAACAATATTTCTATGGGACCACTTCGGGAATATTTCCCAAGAAAAGAAAAAAAGCTCAGAATCACAATTGACCGAGAAATCGGTGAACAGAGGCACATAATATAAGAAAATACATACAGCCGAACATATAACCTCCTCCTTTTTGAAATCGGTAAATAATCATTATTTCGTATCACACAACCTTTGGAAGAAATAGAAAGCCGAAACGAAGAACAAAGAAAAATGCATAATTTCTTTGTTTCAGTCCCATAAATCAATAATAATTATACAGTAAAATCAACAAACCTTTTAGTTACAAATTATGCATAACATTGAAAAGGAAAACGCTATAGTAAGGCTTTAGTAAACGTCCAATGAATATTCATTCATAATAGTTACAATGGTGGAAGTCAGCTACGTCAATCTTTTAATGATTTTTCATTGATGTCTGATTTTTCAAAGACGAAATCTGTTCGTGATTTTTAAGTGTAAGTTTGCCTTTTGTATTTTTTTTAAGGTTATGTATAAAACGAGAAACAGACTATAAAATATCACTACTGGGAACAGGAAAGTGAAAATTTAATTTTTGACATTTATTATGTAGGAAATTGGTTCAATTTGCATTTTCTCGTAACAACAATGCCAAATCCCAATTTCCTTCAGGCGCACGTGGAACACTAAATTCCGTCAACGATTTTATTTTTTTGGGATCGTTCCGGGTGGTTACATACCGGACGGCAGGAGGGCGAGCTACCCATTGCTCGCCGTCCGCAAGCTTACGCCTACAGTGGTTGAAAATTACCGACAGGGGTACGTATGCCTGGTTTACCCTTATATTATCTTGCACTGGGTGAATACTCGTCAAAAGCTACCTATTTATTGCACTACATCTTGTTTAAAGTCATCAATCAACTCTTATTGGACCAATCAGGACCCCAGAGCGTGATTTCCACATGCAAAGCTAAACTAGATAAATTGCAATATGTGCCAGTCTTATCAAGCTTCGTACAACAGGCCACTTGTGCGAATCATTTCATGTGATGACGTCCACAGCCTATTGAGTTTTAAGATGCTATGCATATTACATGTTCTAATTGTAGATAACGGGTCTAACCCGCCTGATTATTGTCACTATCCGAAATTTTTATATGTTTCCTACTTTTTGTCACGTTTTGTGTACAGAAATAAGTATTCATTGGAATAGGATGTCTTTTTTTCGTTGTTAAGATTTTCTGTATGCATGAATTGTGTATGTGCTGGATTCAATTTTGCAGATATCGAAATTGAGGGCCTACTTTTTAACCAAAAAATGCACGTTTTTTGGTGAAAAAGTCATTCGAGAAAATCTGCAGAAATAGGGAGGTAAACATATTTAGATTATTTAATATATTTATTAAAGGAAGCAGAAGCTAGTGCTTAAGCTTCGTTCAAGCTACGTACATACAAACTTTCGCCTTTAATTATAATATTAGTGACGTGATAAGTGTGATAACGGATTCTATATTTAATTTATGTGTAATCGTTATGTCATACTAAGGGTTTTACGCCTTGTTAAGGTTGAGTGGGTACTTAACTAATTTCCATTAGAAATTATGATTGCATATTGCTCTTTCTGCCTTGATTTTCCTGATTCTATCTGAACAATAATTTCGAATTACAACTTTGATAAAGCACTTGTCTGTATTGCTTTTGAAGCATGTGTGTGACTCGGGAGATTATTTCTGAATACTCACACACACACACTTCATTCGATTTATTAAAATCGGAAGTGATCCATTTTTAATAAATCATTTCGCAAATGAATTTTTTTATCAAGTAGGGATCATTGGAATGACTGTAATTGAACACTATCTCATCTGAAAGTAAGCAATGAAGTGGTCGAAAATGGAGCACGTTTCCCTAGAAGTAACCTATTCACTCTTCAAAAAGACATCTGGATTGTTGCTATGAGCGTCAGCAAACACAGACACAGGCAGGGAATTCCTCTCCTTAGCTGTTTGCACAATGAATGTGTCTCCAAAACGTTATGTGATTTAGACTTAGACAAAAAATATGGTACCTAGAAGCTATATCTAAAGCTATATCACGAAATGAAATAACCAGTTATAACTAATAAACATAACAAACAACAAATCCCGTTTAAGAAACAATAGAGAAAGTAAACGATAAGAAACAAACGTTTCACCTACTTTTAGTTTTTAGTACTGCATTGTCAAGATCTATTCTATTGTCTGTCTGTTACCACTTTACACTTAAACAGCTTGGCACTCAGGCAGAACATGTCTTGGAATCATCATTATCTACCTAGCCTTTTCCCAACTATATTGGGGTCGGCCTCCAGTCAAGCCGGATTTAGCTGAATACCAGTATTTTACGAGGAGGGGCTACCTACCAGACCTCCACAACCCATTAACTGGGGTAACACGGTACTTCATGGCAAGACTGGAGTCAGATTTACTGGCTTCTGACTATCCGTAACGACTGCCAAAGTTGTACAAATGACATGTCTTGGAACACACACACTATACACTTAGATTCTTTTTATCCCAGAAGTATCTATTTTGTTTTAGGTGGGAAATCATCAGAACGACTTCTCCTGCTTTTGGGCAGAGCGGGAGGGCGTGTCAGACTTTTATTGACTAACCAACCACTCCTTTGTTCCTTCTTTGCCTTTATTCCAAGGTTTTTCTTTCAGAAGCCAACTCATGGCCCCAGAGGCTTCAACCCTGCTGGGCCTACCTACCTTGTAGGGTCGAAGCCTCTAGGACCTAGAATTATAAACTGCATGGTGATATTCATTCAGTTAACACAATATACGAGGGCCTATGAGAGGACCTCGAAAATTGAAAATTAAGGAGATTCAACACGAGGTCTCAATATTATAAACTTATTTATTTAAACTTTATGTACTGTAGTGGAATATAAGCGGACTTAATGAAACAAGACATTATCTACCAATCAACGTTTCGTTAGAAAAACTAAACTGCGGTAGATGAAACTAAGTATAACATTAAATTCAAATTAAAAACCTATTATTAAGTTACCTACTTACGAGTATATAGTAATAATAAAAATCATTCATATACTAAAATGATAAACAACTACACAACAATAAATAAATATTTGAAAAATTAAATAATTATTAAAATAATAACAATTGAGACACCATAAAATATAATAATTATGATGAAAATCAAACTAAATTTATTTTTTGTGGGTAGTCCCGAATTTTCCGCAGCTTACAAACAAATTAGCCCAAAGATACAGATAATAACACAAATGATTCTCATCTTTTTATGAATGAGACTGAACAATAGAAGCTGCCCAGAAAAAAGTTAAAGCAAAAAGGTTAAACGCGCAGTTGAGTGACGGATTCATTTAATTTAATACTTCGTTGTTTGGGCTGTGGGAAGACTGGACCTAATTTATTTAGATTAGAACTTGAGCCTTTTGAGATGAATCATTTATTTTTTTCATGAAATCTTTATAAATAACTTCTGAGAAGTGTAGGACTTATATTCGAAACAGAGTACAAAGTGCGGCACACCCCCGTTGAAGTGGGAGAATCCCCCGACCAGATGTATTCATGTATGTTTTCCCTGATCTGGGCAACTGCCCGAGAGATGATTTTGGGCTGTTGTATAAATTCAAATAGCGCGAAAAGCTGTAATTGTACGATTTGTGTAATTAATTTTATCACCACTCCTATCAAAACTGTGAGGGAAAACATCGTTACAAAACAGGAGCATATTAGGAGGAAGGTGATCTTCCTCTGCCATAGAGAGTTCTCTCTCTAAGACGGGCGAACGGAACTCCCATTCCCTCTGAATCATCACAGAAAGAAGGCTTGGTTCCCAGTTTTAGCAACTGTCCTTTCTTTGAGGTTAATGTTTGAATAATGAACGATAAAGACAAAGAAATTACCTACGTACTTACTGATATAGCGTCTTTTATTGGTCTCGACAGTAACCAAAGTATTACTATCAGCTCAATATACAATAATATGTATACATACCTGAAACAAACAAAGAAAAGTTTATTAATTTGAGTTTACGTTTTAATTAATACTTTATTATAAACAATGAAGCATATTTATCACAATAATAATTATTATAAACACGAAAGTTTGTGTATACATACATATTATTGTTTCTCCTTCACGCTCGAACGATTTCGGATGACATATGGCACACGGGTACATCATATTCCCGAATAAGATAAAGCTATACGTATGTATATAAACTTTCACGCAGGTGAAACCACGGTCAGAAGCTAGTAATTCATAAAAAACATCGTTGAAAACAGCTCAAAATCCTCCATACCACTAACATTCCCTTTTTTGGGCAATCTTGCCAAAAGCCAAAAGATCCATAGGGAAAAACGACACTACAGTGTGAATTAACACTAAATATTACAAAAATACATATGACTTATGACAAAAGGAGAATAACACGTTTTTGTAAATCATATTAGCGAAACCCGATATTATTGAATAAGGCTAATTGTGAGTTCGTTCGCACGGTTATACAACTCGTATATTGGTAGTGGTACGTGACCAACGCGGCGTAGTATCGTAGGGTCGAGGATGCTTGCTAAATACTTTGTTTATTTACCTTGGTTTTTTTATTGATAGGGTCGCGCTTGACCACTATATTACCTGGGCTTTAAGTCTGCTATTAAAATTTGTATCAGCATTATCGATCATTGGTTTCATAATTGTTGATTTTGACAAAATGGCATGTGATTGTCAAAATCAACAATTCTAATAGCAGACTTGGAGACCTGATGGTAAGCGATGATGTGGCCGACGATGGAGCACACTTGACTAGATATAACCTATTCACTCTTGAGTCTTGACTTAAAGACACATTTATGTTGTAGCTATCAGGAACAGACGTAACTAATTCTTAAGTGTTGCTTCATTTTTCTAAGTTTTTCTATACAAAGATTATATCTGCTATCCTGATTAAGTCTTGGAGTATTTTAGATTAGAGTGAATAGGTTCACTCTACTCTTAATACCACTAGGCCAAGGTTACCGATAGCCCAAAGAATCGTCAAACTTAAGTAGCAGTGGGCAGGGCACAATGCTCGCAGAACAGATGGTCGATGGGCCGAAAGATTCTAGAATCGGCAAGCATTGCTTCACCTTGAAGTTGAATCAGTGCGACAGTTATTATCAGATCAAGAAATTGTACCTAGTAGGTAAAATAATCAACAACACCGTCGGAAACAATGGCCACCAAGATTATATATCCTCTCCGACGAACGAATACACAAAACAAAACGCAAAACGTCTCTTTCGCAAAATGTCCCCTGGTCGTAAAATGCCTCTTTCGCAGAATATCACTTTCGCAAAATGTTTTCGATTTTCATAAAAAAAACATTTTTTTCAAAGGTATCAATCAATACCTACTGATATTGTTTTTATTTGGAATACATACTTAAGTACTTACCAAAATTTTGGCATCACAATTACTCTATAACTTTAATAAATGATTTTATTCTGAAAATCGAAATTTTATTCCTAAGTCCCTGGCGCGACATTTTGCGAAAAAGACATTCTGCGAAAGACACATTTTACGACCAGGGGGCATTTAGCGAAAGAGACGTTTTGCGCCTGAGCCAACAAAATGATGACTATTTCTCTAATTGAGTATAGAAAGCAACAAATGACACAAACGAGTCCATCGCATGCAAGACCAATTTAGCCATTTCCTTCAATTGACTGCTCACTACTCCGAATAGAGGGCTGCAACTACTGAATCACTCTCATTGTGCTGTAATATAAAGGACTAATACTAGCTGACCCGGCAATTTATTTTCTGCCATATAAATTGCTAAAGAAGAAATGGGGATAAGGGTAGTAGGGTAAAAAATAGCCTCCGACCTATTCTCAGACCTACCAAATACACAAAAAAAGAAACATAATTTAAATCGGTCAAGCTGTTTCGGAGGATTTCGTTAAGAAACACTGTGACGCGAGATTGTTATATGCTGGAAAGGTTAAGTTACAAAGAAGCATTTGTAGTTTTGGTTGTAAAACACAGTAAGCCCTTAAAACTATACGATCAATCAGCCCTCATGGTAACTAGGCACATTTTTCCTGCGATCTCAGATATCACTTTGCAATCAACAAAAACTAATATACCAATTACTTAACTCTTGAACTAAAAAAATATTTATGACACATATCTCTTTAAGTACCGAAAGCAAGATAACAATAATTCTCTGACCCGCTGATCTAGAGCTATGCTATTATGTTTCGCGGACACTGACCCAGGTTATCTAAATGAGTCCGTCTCGTAACACAAGAAAGAAAGATAGACAGACATCTAAGTTTTAATCCTTAAAGAGATAGCGAGAGTACAGATTGCGAAGGTGTAGAAACTAATTGAGAAAATCGAGAAGTGGCTAGGAGGGAAGATGTTTGGGAGCTTACTCTAACGAAAGAAAAAATAGGTCTTAGCTGTTGACGAACATATTGAGGCTAATAGAATAGAATATAACTTTATTGTACACCAAAAAAATTACACAACTTCTAATGTCAAAACGTATTGCACATCGGTGACCGTCAGGCGTATTAATAACAAATGTATTATGCCTATTGGAAGAGACCAATAAAAAAAGCCTTAAGGATATGAAACCTAGAGAAGTGAAGAGTGTCATCGGAAAACAAGAACTGAAGCCATGTTTAAAAAATGAAAAGAATGAGCTGCAGACTGCGAACTATTTGACAGGAAAACCAAGATTACAAAACAAATAATAAAATAAAAATGAGAATATAAGTGTCCGGGGAAAACCAAATTAAGTAAGGTACTGTAGAAAAAAGATCGCAGGTATTTATTTTTCTCATTATTTAATATGATTATTCGTAGAGTACGTAAGTTTTATAGAAATATAATAACAATTTAAAGTATTACTTTTCGACCGACAGTTACCAACCGTAACGAAACAATAACCTGACCAGCTCTTATTTGATAACATGTGAATGGTTCTGCTTTATTTAGAATATCAACATTTGGAAACTATTCATTCCGTAATAGAATGATATTATTATCAACCTACCAAAACAGGCGACTACTTGTATAAGAAAGGGGAAAACTAGTGACATGATGGACGGAATTCGTACAAGACTTTAACTAGGATAGGAAGGGAATGAGAGAGACTGAGATAATGACTAATATAAGTAAGGAAGATAAAAGCAACCCCAAATAGAGATGAGAACAATCAAATGTCGAAACAAATCCACTTGATATTACTCCACATTGACCTTACTTGAAGTGCGAAAAACTGAAATGTACTAGTTAAAATTAAAACAGCACCCATCATTGTATGCAGAAGCTGCACTGTCGAAACAATTTGCACGCGATTGCACAAGTTGCAGTAGCGTTGCTTGCGAATGTTGCGACATATCATGTGAATTGCGGTTCGGTGGGTCGTTGCAGGCTGGCCTGTCAAGGTCCTTTTAATTTGTTTACTGGTGCAAAGAAACCTCCTCCGGCAGAAGTTTTTAGGTCAAAGAGTCAATTGTATCGCGTTGGTTATGACATTACTCTTTTGTGTTTGGATGCATGCATAGACCAAAATTAAAGAGATTGAAATAATAATGGATGTGAACATGATTGTACACATAAAATTAATATAGATAATTTGAACAGAAATGGACTAAATGAACCACTAGGATGAAACCACAGAACATTAGACGAATTCGCAACAAAAATGATGATGAAGATGGCGGTATGAGTACGACTCCTATCAAAAAAGATTGGACTGCTCTAGAAGAAAACAATATTTTACTAAATAGAGAGACCATAGAGCAATGCAGTGAGACAACAAAAACCACCTACACTAGATTAGTAGGTAGTGGAAAGTATATTAAATCCAATTATATAAATACGAGGGTAACAAGCTAAGGATAAATGACGTCCATATAAAAATTAAACTAGATTAATGTCACATTCAGAATAAGTCATACATGATTGTATAAATAAGGCTTAAAAGGTTGCTAATGAGAAACGGAATTGCCTCAGTAGTCAATAAGTTGGTCAAGTTCAGACGATGCGTGATGTTTGCTGCGTTTGCAATAAGCGGAATTTTTTATTGATACATTATTCAATGAATGCTAATTAATGTTGATTTTTATAGAACCCGTATGTTTCAGAAGAGAGTAAAGTTGTATAAGTGACTGTGGCTTTGACATATGCCAAAGAATTGGGTCCTTTTATTGGCCTACATGTGGTAAAGGGAGTGAAAGGACTTAGTCATGTACTGGTAGTGAAATAAGACAGGATAATAGAAAAAAAATCGCTTTCCATATACATTAAATTGATTGGGAACGTATTTATAGTTGTACAGCTGAGGAATCTAATTCTTTGTTGGAATATGTGTTTCCTGATAACTATAACCCGGAGGTATTTACGTAATTCTCAATTCTTTATTGCATTCCTCAATGCAGGCTTAGGTGGTAAACATTTGCCAAAGAAACAATCGTGGACCCTGTCAGGCAAAGCAAAAGATAGATATACATAAATTCAAAAATGTTAATTATTTTAGCTTATTTTATTTTTATTTAAGTCTAGATTGAATAGGTGACTTTTAGAAAAACGTGCTGCATCATCAGGCGAGGTAGAGGTTAAACGTGAGTCCACTTCTAAAAGAGACATTTTAAGTTGACCCCAAACAAGAAAACCAAACACGAGACTGATAATCTGCAAAGTAGATTCTTTTTTTATCATTTTGGTTTTGTTGTAAAACTAAAAACGTGTCTGCTTAAACTAGTAGTAACAAGTCTAAATAAGAAAACTAAATAGGACAGAGAAGAGTGGACGAATAGCCTCCCTCCAGCTTTTGCTCTGCACAACAAGCCTAAAATTAAATTTCTAAAACTTGTCCACTTTATTGACTAGTTTGACTTTACGTAACTCAAGTTTTTAAGTGCTCATTAGTAGATATGGAAAATTTCTATCACTCGAGTAGTATTAGCGCCCTGCACACGTACAGTTCGGACCGCGGGAAACGCCACGCGCCGTTCCATCCCGCGCTCCGAACTGTACGTGTAGATGTGCGGGGCTGACAGTCCGATCTGGCGCATCGACGCGCGCGCATGTCTCACGGTTTGGCGCGCGCATCACGTGTAAACGTAAAATATAAAGAATGGCGGTTTGGAGCGTCGAGGCTCTCACTGAATTCATTCGTTTGTTCCGTGAACATCCGTGTCTCTGGAAGATAAAAAGTAAGGAGTACAGTAACAGGAATATAAGAAACAAAGCATATGACGAACTCGTTGATTTTTGCAAGTCAGTAGGTTTTGTGTCTGCTGATCGCGATTTCGTCAGCAAAAAAATACAGAATTTACGAGGTGCATTTCGCAAAGAACTGAAAAAAGTAACGGAGACACGGAACAAAAGTGGAAGCTCCCAAGAAGATGTTTATAAACCGACTCTTTGGTACTATGACCTACTTTTATTCACAAAAGACCAAGAACTACCAACCCCAAGCGTGTCTAACATGCCGACGGACGAGTCTACAGCTGAAACTTTAGACTATTTTGCAAACCACACACCATCCCCACAACATTATACTAACGACGACATACCAACATCTCAGCAGCCTGCGAATATAGCGTCACTACCAAACTCTGACCACACAATTGTAGAGGTAAGTGATAAATAAAAACACAATATTTTGTAATTTTTTTATTACAATTTTTTTATTACAAATAAAAAAAATTGATGTATACCCAGTCGCCGGTCAGCCATCTAGCCGCGTATAGCACTGTCTGTTCCCGGCAAAATCCTAATTTTACCCGCGCTTTTCCCCCGTTTACTAATACGACGATATCTCAGAAAATACGCGTCCTAGCTCAACGAACCTTCCGTTTCTGAAATTGTTATGAAATAAGCTATCTGATTACGTAGGGTTTTGTGTAGATTCATCTAATAATGTATTACAAATTTGAACTTGAAGGTAGCGTGATGGACTATTTCTCAGATTTCCCAGTTTTGTATACAAAAGTCGCTATATTTACAAAATGAAACCATAATATATGTAGGTAGCGGCAATTTTATTGCAATTATTTCTGCCTCTTTAATCAGCGCTCAACTTACGTCCATAAACCTATAGATACACTGAATAGAGTTATGCTCTACCAGCGTTAATCATAATTTCTTGCCAAGGCACACGACCTATTGAATTAAAATATGTTTTGTATTCATCTCTGCTCTGTTTAGCCAAAGTTGAGACATTCCTGACTGAAGGTCTGTCCAATCTAGTTAGGTCGACGTTGCCTCTTCGCCACTCTCCTTCACTAACGCGTCCAGATTCAATATTTTCTCTGTCTACTGTCGTTGCCGACAGGTACATATTACTTCTCTTTCTTAGAAAATTGTGGATGGTACATATTGCTAGTACTATGTAACATATGTTTTCGGGTTTCATGTTAATGGGTGTACGTAATATCTGGAATCTAGAGGCTATTATACCGAATGCATTTTCGACAACATTGCGAGCGCGCGAGAGTCTATAATTATAAATCCGTTTGTCATGATCAAGCTCTCTTTGTGCATAGGGAGTTAAGAGATTTTCTTTGAGAGCAAAACCTTCATCACCAATGAAAACATAGTTTAAATTGTTAACGTTCTCACTTTTGTCGGGTAGTTCTAATTGATTTCTTATCATTTTTTTGTAAAATTCCGTGTGTTCGAGGACACCTCCATCTGACATTCTGCCGTTTTTACCAATATCAACAAAAATGAACTCGTAGTTTGAATTGACCAACGCTAATAAAATCATGCTGTAAAATTATACCTTAGTAAAAATATATGAATGAAATATTAAAAGGTTATTTATTTACTATATATACAAAATTTATTTACAGTATAATAAAAAACTAAACTAATTAAACTAACTAAAAACTAACTAAAGTAAGGCGTCAAAAAACTCTTCCACATCGCTGTCGACCGGTAATGTTGTAAAAGTTTTTGTAATTACAATATTTTGCACCAGAATTTGCAGGTGGTACAATTCGAATATGCTTTCCGTCGAGAGCTCCACCACAATTAATGAAATTCCACTGATTTTGAAACCCTTTAGCAATTTCCAACCATTCTTCTTTGCTCGTAGGAAACTGAAAAAAAACAACATAATTATGTTTCGTCAACTTTTATTATAAATTGTTTTGTTTCAGGAATCATCTTCATCTTTAGGATCAGCCTCAAGAGGTATAAAGAGGAAAATGAAACCTAGTATGGTAGATACTCAAATTAAATTTATGACTGCTTGTACAGAAGCATTAAAAAAAAAGGAAGTGACAGAATATGATGCTTTGGCCATAACCATTTCCAAAAAATTAGAGAAAATGAATAGTACTCAAGCCTTACATGCTGAAACAATTATACATTCAGTTTTACGCAGGGGTATACTAAATCAATTAACCGATTCAACTGATATTTGTGATAAGCAGTGCAATAAAACTATTATTTTATCTTCACCATCATCATCTACTTCTGTACACACGGACGCTGCTCAACAATCGTCTCTTCAACCAACATTGGAAACCCAAAACACTGATGTAACTCTCGTGGATGAATCTCAGTGTATATTAAGAGATTACTATAAGAATTTTAACTAATTATTAATTTTAGCTGATTGTACTGTGATTGTTGAGACTGATAAAAATTATTTATCCCTTAACACTGATGTAACTCTCGTAGATGAATCTCAGTGTATATTAAGAGATTACTATAAGAATTTTAACTAATTATTAATTTTAGCTGATTGTACTGTGATAGTTGAGACTGATAAAAATTATTTATTCCTTAACACTGATGTAACTCTCGTAGATGAATCTCAGTGTATATTAAGAGATTACTATAAGAATTTTAACTAATTATTAATTTTAGCTGATTGTACTGTGATAGTTGAGACTGATAAAAATTATTTATTCCTTAACACTGATGTAACTCTCGTAGATGAATCTCAGTGTATATTAAGAGATTACTATAAGAATTTTAACTAATTATTAATTTTAGCTGATTGTACTGTGATAGTTGAGACTGATAAAAATTATTTATTCCTTAACACTGATGTAACTCTCGTAGATGAATCTCAGTGTATATTAAGAGATTACTATAAGAATTTTAACTAATTATTAATTTTAGCTGATTGTACTGTGATTGTTGAGACTGATAAAAATTATTTATTCCTTAACACTGATGTAACTCTCGTAGATGAATCTCAGTGTATATTAAGAGATTACTATAAGAATTTTAACTAATTATTAATTTTAGCTGATTGTACTGTGATAGTTGAGACTGATAAAAATTATTTATCCCTTAACACTGATGTAACTCTCGTAGATGAATCTCAGTGTATATTAAGAGATTACTATAAGAATTTTAACTAATTATTAATTTTAGCTGATTGTACTGTGATTGTTGAGACTGATAAAAATTATTTATTCCTTAACACTGATGTAACTCTCGTAGATGAATCTCAGTGTATATTAAGAGATTACTATAAGAATTTTAACTAATTATTAATTTTAGCTGATTGTACTGTGATTGTTGAGACTGATAAAAATTATTTATTCCTTAACACTGATGTAACTCTCGTAGATGAATCTCAGTGTATATTAAGAGATTACTATAAGAATTTTAACTAATTATTAATTTTAGCTGATTGTACTGTGATTGTTGAGACTGATAAAAATTATTTATCCCTTAACACTGATGTAACTCTCGTAGATGAATCTCAGTGTATATTAAGAGATTACTATAACTAATTATTAATTTTAACTGATTGTACTGTGATTGTTGAGACTGATACAAATTATATACCTAAGTATAAAACTGATTTACAAAATGTTTTACTTACCCTCATATAATCTTCCCGAAGCGTTTCATAAATTACTCTACACGTTTCCGGTATTAATTTACTTAACGCCGATGTAGACACACCTGTACTAAATTGAAGATCTTCGTAGGACCGTCCGGTCGCTAAAAACCTTAACGTGGCAGCCAATCGTTCTTCTGCTGTTATACATTTTCTCATAACTGTATCTTGCTTAGTTATTTTGGGACGTATCAGTGCTAATAAACAATCAAAATCGTCACTGTCCATCCTTAGGTAATTTTTAAAATCTTCCGGATGACACTGTCGTAATTCCCTTAACATCGGTAAATGTCCATATCTTTGTCTGTATTTCTTTACCCACACTCGTCGTTTTTTTCGGCTGTTTAAGCTAACTACAAATCCAGCTAACGCGATGACCAAGCGATCGTCCATTTTTCTTACTACTGAGTAAAAAACTTTTAAAAGTTGTAACGTTCCACGCGCCAGTCCAAACTGTAGTCAAAACTCTTGAAAATCAATTTACACGCACAGTTCGGAACGTCTGTCTAGATATGTAAGTTTCGTCCGCAGTCCAAACCGTGAATGCATTTTTAACCGTAATCAGTAAAACAGTTTGATCCGCAGTCCAAACCGTACAGATCTAACCGCGGTTTGGAACGCAGTCCAAGATGCGCGGTTCGAACTGTACGTGTGCAGGGCGCTATTGAGAGCTGATAATCTCGCTAGATTTATTATTATATATACTCGTATACTAATTTTGTTTGCGTTTGAAATAACCCGATGATATATTTTATTTTTTACCTATAGCTTCACGTATACATAAGGTACATCATTTACTTATAACATATATATGAAGATTAACACAAAGTAAATTCATGACATAGGAGCTGAAAATAGCCATATAATACTTGTAAAATTAGTTGATATAAAAATATTTGACGTAGACACGGCCAATATTTTTCCGTTTACTAACAAATTGTTAGATCACGACGAAGTAGAATTTATAACAAAGTCGTGGTTAAGCCATTAACGTCTAATGCGTTTGAATTTTAACGTGATACTTAAGGTAGGTATCTACTTTCCTTATATGACCTTCTGATTTTCCTATATCTTAGTTAATTGCTAGATTTTTTCTTCGTATTCGATTCAAGATTCAAGGGACTTGAAAAGTTTTCTTCCGGGACTCATGTTTCACTCCCACTAGAGAAATCTACATTTTTTTCCCGCCGGGAGCCAGAGGGTATGTCAGGCTTTACTGACCCACCCGGGTCCGTCAGTTGTTCTATGCGTTCTAGGATGATAAGATTTGAAAGAGTGGCCCCCACGGTCACTCTTGCAAATAGTATCTTATGCTCAACTTACTTAATAGGTATCGATAATATTTCCAAATTCCGATAGATAGAAGGTAAAACCTTCAATATATCGGAATTGGGTAACATTACAGCTGGCCATATACCATAACTGCCTTTAGATTTGCAAGACAAGGAGCCTGTTACCTATGACCCTATCGTTTGTAGACTTGCAAAAAATAATAAATAACTTCAGTTAAAATTTTATAGTAAAATAAACTTCGATTTTAAACATACATTTTGGATTGTTACAAAAGTTCTACGCTTAAATCTAAACCTCTCAAGACTCTCAACTAACCATCAGTTTTATCCGTTTTATCAATTTTCGCTTGCTTGCGTAACAAAGTCGTTGGCCTACGATTGACCATTAGACTATCAAACTCACGGAAGTACCTCTGCCTACGCCGCAGCCATAAAAACCTTGCTCGGCAACTTTTTTGCCATTCAATCAACTGATGGGAAAAAATAGCAGCTGGCCCAGTATAGGGCTGTATGAAATATTCGTAAAATCATTTGATGAAACCATACACTAAAGCGGGAACTACATTAGACCGACGCACACGTGGGCCCACCTGATTTGTACGTAGAACGACGTCGCGTGGTGTGATCTAATGTAGTCACTTCTACAAGTCCTGCTACATAAAATGTATGAAGACCAATGTGCCCAGATCGGCGTATATGGCCCATGCGTGAGCTCTAGCTTAATAATGCACTAATGTGAGGTGGGAAACTATCAAAGTAATCCCGCTCTAGGGTGGAGTGAGAGGGCGAGTCAGACTTTTTATGATTAAAACTCATCTGTGTCCTACAATTGCTCTTTGTGTTCTAGGGCCACGGTGACCTTTTCAACCGTTCCCGCAGCCCTAGCAAAATACCTATTAAATACCTACCTGTACAAGAATGCCATAAAATCAATGGCGGAAGCAAAAAACTGGTACCTATTTAAAAACTAAAATTGTTGATAAACATTTTTTTTTTGCTTAATACAAAAATGATTTCAAAGTTGATCTACAGAAATTCCCTTCTGCGAATGAAACAGCCCTGCATATTATCATCATAAAGGTACCATATCTACGTCATCAGATTTCACCGTCAAAACGCCGTAGGCTGCGCAGGCGCCACTTTCTCGCACTACAAA
Source organism: Mythimna separata (assembly GCA_030763345.1). Lineage (NCBI taxonomy): Eukaryota > Metazoa > Arthropoda > Insecta > Lepidoptera > Noctuidae > Mythimna > Mythimna separata. The sequence continues at coordinate 3,545,436 of CM061173.1, read as the reverse complement.
CATGTAGCATGGAGATTATTATCTAATTTATGGTGTTAGTCGAGCTGACTGTTCTAGTACTAACGTTGCGACTGCGGAGATATCCTTACTTAAACTAACCTTGTTGGAAGTTATATTTTCGCCGTTTGCGGTTGAAACTTTCGGATCGTGGGATCAGAGTGTTCACAAATTGTACAGTCTTTTCCAAACTTTGTGACATCCCTTATTTATTTTATTTTACCTTGGACAGAGGATAAGTATCATATTGAGACGCAGCGTAGAATTCCCAGCAGTTTTTTGGGTATAGTATCAGTCGAGGAGTTTTTCGATGCCATAATTTAGATTACTTTTAGTTAATCCAGTTTAACGGTTTTCGAACAAATTTTCTTTAACTGTCAACAAACGAATTTTGGTTCTTTGGATCCAATCGTCAAAGTTTCTGACTTTTATATTTCTCGTTTTTATATTGTAATGGTTTTTGTTCGTTTTTGTGATCATATGATAGTGTATTATTTTTTGCAGTATGTATACTTAGTCTTTTTATCTCTGTGTGTTACTGAGTACCATTTGTATCCTACGCCATTTTAACAGGTGTGTGGTTGTCATGCGTGGATAACGGTAAAAATTACGTTTTTAAAACGGTTTTCACAATAGGTTTTGTACCGACCTCAGTAAATGTTGGTATGTAGGTTGTACAAGTAATTGAATGCTGTAGTCACATTATTTAGTTTTTAGGATTGTTAATAAGGTTGTTTTGAGTTCGGAAATCATCAAGTAACTTCTTGTGCTCTGGGTGGAGTAAGAATAGGATTGTCAGAATGTTACTGATTAAAACCTATCTTTGTTTCTTCAGTTGCACTTGTTTAAGAAACATAGCGCGTGTTACAAAAACCAATACCAAATGGTATCAATATCCAAGACGGAGATTAAAAAATCTCTCACGGGTCACTGTTTCTGAAAACCAAACGGCGCCTGTTTTGAGGGCCAGAGTTGCGTTAGTATAAAATTAAACACATACAGTGTAAACTCTATGTAACATCATTCGATTTAACGACAAACCCTCTAAAGCGTCGAAATTAATTGACTTTGGTTGGTTTAGCTTGTCTACCATACATTGATACATTCCACATAGCATTACACCCACTCTCAATTACGACAATTGAGTAATAAAAAGTACCTTTTAAGTTGCTAAAATTGATATAAATTGTACAGCTGTTGTGTGTACGTTTGTTTGTGGCTTTGTTATCCTAGTCAGCAATAAACTGACTGTCGGCATATCGAAATTCGTTCCTTTGTTTACAAATTGGGATTGTTTGCACGTGTTGACTGTTTAGATTATCAAGATTATCTATACGTTATCATTATTCTCAGTTGCTCACAAACTTACCGACTGTAAACATGGCTAGTAATATTTTTTTTTTACTGATACGCGCAATAGCAACGGGAGAGAACTAGTCTGAAATAAACTTTTACTTTTCTAATCCTGTTTTTGTTCGTCTCTATTTAACGACACCTCTCAATAACGCCATAAAATGCACAGTCCCTTCAGTGTCGTTATATAGAGTTTACACTGTATTTGTTAACGATGTGACCTATGTCAACAGTTGAGTTTTGAGGACAGACCACCTTTATAAATAACATAAAATAAAGATAATGTATGTAGCAACGTTGTCAGGTTAGCAAATATGTGCCTTTGCATGAAATCTGGCAACGTTGCTATGGATGATATTAAATTTGGTTGTTAAGTTTTGGAAGTAATTTATGCTATCAGTTTGATAGGTTAGGGTAGGATAATTGAGTTCTTGGTAAGACAGATTATAATTTTATAAATTTACGTTTTTGGAGTAAGAATATAATCAGGTGAAGGATAAGATAAAGTAACAATTTACTACAGTGAAAGAAGTTTTTTTTAAATTGGTAGGTATAAACTAATGCTTGATAGCAGTCCCACCGAAAAATCAAAAATACAAATCTTTTCTCTTTATAATATGAGCATATATAGATATACAATATGCGTATGTGGTACCTAAGTTAGCTTTGTAGCTACCCAAACAAACGTTTCGGTAACCGAACCTATTTTTGGACTATCACACAATAGGCCTCACTGTCGTCACAGTGACGTAGATAGTCTATATCTAAAGTATTATCCTATTGAAACACGACCTTTCCTCACGCAGAGCCATGCTTCTACTTTAAATTAATAACTTTCTTATATCTTTCTTACTTTGTTTTTGTGCCTGTTTTCTACATATTTTCTTTAAAAAAAAAAGAATTGTCTCACACTGGGAATTACTCCTGAATCGACCAACTACACTACAATTGCTTTAGGATGGCATGTGTGACAGCTGTCGGATTCATACATGTAGCTACCTATCCTTTTCTCTCCTCTTATAGATGCTTATTTTCATCCTGCTGTCACCATTCTTGCTATGTAAAACAAACTGTAGACAACTCCATCAACTAAACTATCATTTCCTGACCAATAACTCCATATTTCTGCCAAAATATGTAGAATAAAAATTGTAATACAGTAAGAAGTCAATCCACAGCCATATTTATGTGTAAGCTAGTCACTAAGTAATGATACATTAACAATAGTATGTTTGTTTGCATCGACGCGTAATGAGCCGGCATCACTCCGCAAGCATCTCATTGATTGAACATATACGCATTACCGGTACATAACTCAGTATATAATCCAGACTTGTTATTACAAGTGTCGAGTATATGCAAGGTCATTCAGACAGTCATTACCTGAGTAAGTTGCTATATGATCATCATACTTTGTGACTCAAAGGACCAAAGGTTGCTGGCAGATGAATTTGGTCTTTTGGGTCGAACTTTACCCAGTACTTATTCTTAAAAAAATATGTAATTTGCTTATTGGGGACAAGTGAATGTATTGCACCTAGCATCATTTTTTTCTGCATCACCCACTGTAGTGGTACGGTGGACTTGTAAAAAATACCTTAGTCATTTACTCCGCCTCTGTACTTTTGTGTGCATAAAGTATTTAATAAAAATGACTCATATACGGCGCCAACTCGAGACCTCAGCATACTCATCATTTAAGAGGATTTTTACACTTAAAGCGCGGTTACTCTCAAACTGCATACAAAAGAAAGAGATTATACACAAAGACATAATAATTACAAAATATAAATCATTTCAGCGAATTACCATAAAATCTAAAGATTTTATTATAAAATTAAAACACTAAAACCGAAATCCGTTGCTAGTAGAATAATCTGACAAACTATTAGAATGATTGCATGTCAAAATAATTGCATGTATATTAGTCCGGTTTTTAAGCGGTAAAAGTAATTTTCAGAGGCATCTTTGCGATCTTTTTATATTTGCATTAATTACCTACGAGTACCACACTATGCTTTAAACAGAATTTACCTAGCATTTGTCCTAAATAATAACATATCTTAGTCTGATTCTGTTTACTGTAGTGGATCATATTCCTACTTTTAGGCATTTTACAACTCGTGATTACCTCCTGTAATTCCCCTAAGAGTCACCTTAGTATGCTGTAAATCTAAGCACAAGTGTACCACATATTTCCAAGTAGTTTTATCATCTGCTACGTGATATATTTTAAACAGACGTATTTACTCCATTAGTGCTGGTAATTTTTCACGCTCTTTAAGAAATAAGGTCAGTATTTTATATTCCAAGTGTGTTATGTACACAATATGCTCTTTTGTGTAGCAGACGTTGGTCTCATGGTCCTGACCCCTATCTGCTTCGATTCTAAGGTCTGATAAAAACTACTACTGGGTTTCCCCATAAAAAAATACTCTGTACTACAGCAAGCCTCAGGAAGGACGTAAAGCCGTTGGTCCTGTGCCTGATCTTTCTTCGGTCGTGCCTAATTGTCGTCCCATTAAACTTTGAGAGTAAAAGAACAGAGATTTCATCTGTGTTTGCACACATGCTTAAGCACTATAACATATCCTAAGTACCTGGCGAAAATCCATTGTAATTGACCACCCTGATTGAAATTCGGTAGGGAGAGTTATAATTTATGCTGTGTTTAAAGCATTGATGATTTTTGCTTCAAAAACGTCTAAGGTCAGGCCAGGTACCATTTGACATTTAAACTGTCACTGACATCTGCTCCTATTCCAATGACCTGTACCCTTAATGAATCATGAGATAATGTCTCATTAACGTTAATCGTCGTCTGTCTGAGTGCATGGATGAGTCTGTCCAAAGCAAGATAATTAGTAGGTATAATGTTAGCGTAAATGCCATTAAAGAGTCATTACAATGCACAGGTTGTTTGCTTACCATCCGAACAACAACCCAAGCTGTGCATCTGCGCATATTGATTAGTTTGTGTTGTAGAATTCTTGGAGTAGCTCGTGGCAAAGCCATAATAAGACACACGGCTTGATTGAAAGGATGAGCATCGGTTGCAAAGGTTGGTCGTTAGATGGGTGGTCATGCTTTACATATTGAGATTTATCTGTATTTCGGAAAGCATGGTAAGCCGTTGGTCTTTTTCCACCCGTGGAACACTATGTGCCGTCGACGACTCGGGCCCGGTCTGTACAGTTACCGGACGGCCGGACGGCGTCGTCCGCAAGCCACCGTAAAGATGGCTGGAAATCGGGGTCGACCCGCTGGCTGGGGCGTGAGAAGGTCTGTTCCCTCATGCGTGCGGTCGCCTCTGGTCCTGTCTGTCATTATTAGAGGTTAGAAGCCACAACATCTGTCACGAAGAGGTGTCGTGATAAAGTTAAAGGGTTGTAGAGGTCAGAGAGGCAGTTGGAGTCTACATCCGGAGTACGACCCCACCATGACACCATGGTTGAGTGATTAGCAGTTATGCTGCTTGTCGCGTGTTGCTTACCCTACGGAACAAATACTCGTATTTGTCAGGCCTGCAGATAGTTGTTCCGGGCTTGGATGTCTTTTGTTGAATTTACATGTTTGTGAACGCGCCCGCGATACAGAAGTAACGTTAACCGCTGCAAAAATAATCTGGACAAACGGTGCTTCCTCGACCCATCTCTAACATAGTCCGAGTGTGGAGCCGCTGCACAGGACAGGTTAGTTGCTAAGCTACCCAACCTGCGAATTACTTGCTCTTTCTAGGATTTGTACGAGCCCATTGGCAGCCAAATACTGAATAATAATTTAAGTTTATCGACAAGAAAAAAGAAGAAGGAGTAATCCCTAATAAGGGAGTTTTTTAAAGGCTTAGTTAAGAATAAGCTATGTAGATGGTTTGTTTATAATTCCTAGCAGATCCAAGTGCTAATGTATTTGCGCCATTGAAGTAAACATGGAACAATGGCTGTAAGGTCGTGTACTTGGATACGGGTATTAATTATACTTTGCCCATCAAGGTGTGTGGTTAACACTTGTGTGTTTAATGTTTCTATGTGGGTGTATTATAATTGTTGTTTTTAATCTTAAAGTGATTTTCTCGGTGATAAATAAAGTTTATTTTCGTTACAGGACTTTGAGGATGTCGTTCCTGCACTCAAATATCTTGGAACTATACATGTTTCAATCGATGGGTTCTACTTCCTTTGAAAGTAAGCAGTGATGCAATCCTGATGTTTAGGTGCACCAGTTTATTATGAGCCATTTTACTTATAGCTAATAAGAGTCAAGGCTAGTAAACTTACGAGTCACATAGAAATTACGGACAACCTACTGGGAGACCTACTACATAAGAAGAAGAAATTCATGCTGAAAAATTGAGGCTAGACTATAATATTTCTAAAACCAGCACAGAAAGTAAATTACCGCACCTGTCAATTACAATCGATTAAAATGGCATATAATTGCATAAAATGGCGGCCAAATGGAGACATAAACGACTGCGTTGAGGCAAATATGTCATGAACGTATGATTTAGTGGCGTGTCGTTAGAGTATGCGACACAATGCACTCGACAGACTAGTCTTATCCTTCTTATGCAGAAGAAGAAGAAAAATTTCATGGTGGCTAACACTAGTCTGTATGATATAAAAAATATTTCTAAACCAGCACAGAAAGTAAATTGCCCCACCTGTCTATTACAATCGAATAAAACTGCATATAATTGCAGAAAATGGCGGCCGAATGGAGACATAAACGACTACGTTGAGGCAAATATGTCATGATCGTATGATTTAGTGGCGTGTCGTTAGAGTATGCGACACAATGCACTCGACAGAGTCATTGCAACAGAACCGCTTGTTATTATGTCATAGTTATGTGAAACAAGCTAATTAAGCTGGTCGACTATTTAACGAGAGGATATGGATGTGGATAGCAGAGAATTAATTTTTCAAGTTCCGTGTAGGATTTGTTTTCTTTTTTTTTCAGCCTATACTTTCCCACTGTTGGCTGTACCTCCTTTCAGGTATTTTTATCTCGAGCCGCCTCGTGTAGTATCATCATCTAGGTCATCCCGCTATCTCTTCCCGGGTCGCCCTAGGCGGCATCTTCCATCTTCAATTCCAGGTACTTTGTAAAGACTCTTGCCCAGCGGTCACTGTACATTTGGCTGATGTGACCCGCCCATTCTTTATATTTCTTTTTTTTATGCTCATGCCATGTTTTCTCTTTACCATCCTTGAATAGAATGCCTAAGGAGTTAAGTCCGGGTGTGTACTTTTATGTTGCATGAAGTGTTAATAAATAAATAAATTCAGCGTCATCACCACCTGAATTTGCCCACTGCTTTACGTAGGCCTCGCTATCCCTGTCCTATCCCTATTTTTCTGTGCCAATTTCAATCAGACTCTACTGACGACGGCAGCTCGTCCACTGTTAGAAGACCACCACTCCTGCAAATCAACCATGCGAAATCTGCTTGCTATCGCAGTCTTACGATCCTCAAGCATACAAGCTTAGTTTCAGAATAGTGGTACTTTACAAGTAGATTGACGATGATGAGATTTGAGAAGAAGAATTAGAAAGACGGACATAACAGAGTGTTTAGGAAGTAAGTAGCTAGCTGGTCTAGCTAGACTTCGAAGAGAAAATGAGGATATATATTGTTTCAATATCTAATATCTATCACCTAACAATGCGTGGGAACTCCCGCAGGCGATGGGAAAATAATATTAGCCCGATATGATTAATAAATAACAACTTTATTACATAACCTAACGCTGTAAGATTGATATCAGTATATAATTATATAGTTCCGACAGATTCGTGCAAGTTAAATGGCACGGTTTTATCCATTGATCTCATATACCTTACATAAGTCCACGACTATTCTCCCCAAAGATATGCGTGAAGGTTTATTTTAATCGGTTTAGTATAAGTATCTCGATTTCAAAACTTTTTCTTTAGGTGGGAAATCATCTAATGACTTCATACGCTCTAGGGCGAAGTAGGAGGGCTAAAACCCACTCTTACATGTTCTTTTTTGCCTTGCTTTCCAGAATCCCCAGTTTTCCTTTCAGAAGCTAAACCAAGGCCCCAGTAGGCTTCGTCCCTTCGGTTTGCTGTCATCTACTTGAGGTGCGTGTTGAACACTACGTACCGTAGACGACTTGGGCTCGGTCCGGATGCTTACCGGACGGTTTCAACACTTTCAACCATCAAGTTTTTCTTTGCCTACATTTCGATATATCAATTCCCAAAAACACTAGCTGCTAGTTATTACTTAGCTGTTACTTTTCGGTATACGATAAAGCTTATTCTATTCTATTTTAGCTGTAGGATCAATCGAAAGAGTTACAATAGAATTTTTAGTCAGTCTGTCACTCCCAAAAGTCGCAAAGGACCAATCGATCAGCAACAGTACAAAGTACGTGTCGTAACAGGGTTATACTGGTTATACAGTACACATGTCGGGTCGGGCAGTTAGTCGGTTTGTCCGACCGTGTCGACGCGGTTGGGCAAACGGTCCAGTCAATTAACTCTTACTAATAAAAGGTGAAGGTAATGTAGTTGATGGCAGCGACGCACACATTGTTAGTGTATGTCACTTACGAGGTAGATCGACGAATTTGTGGATGGACAAACGTGGTTGTGGTTACGAATATGTAGATGTGTGAATTGTGAGAAATTTCGTTTCTAGGAGAATTTTGATGGCACATTGCGATTAGGGATTGCAATTGCTGGATCCAGCATACAGCAATCCAGCTGGATCCAGCGCCTTTATAAACATGCTGCATCCAGCATACAGTGCTGGATCCAGCGATGCGGATCCGCAAACGTATCAATTTATATTGTTTAGTTTTTAATTGCATCCGTAATTGTTATATGTGATGACAACTGTGTAATGGCAACTGCCCGATACGATTTCGGGCTGTTGTATCTATTCAAATCGCGCTGAGAACTTAGCTTGCGTGATGCAGGATTCTGTGACGTCAGATGTCACTACAAGGGTATATGTTATTTAATTTTAAGTTGTTTCTTTTGATCTCAAATGGTTAAGAAACGAAAGCAAATTAGTGAAAGGTTTCATAGATTATCGTTAGAAGTTATTATACAAATTGCTTAATAAAAATAAAAAAAATGTCGCCTTTTTATTTGCGTTCTACATTTTGCTGGATCCGCGCTGGATCCAGCTGGATTCAGGTCAATCCAGCAAAAATCCAGCTGGATTAAAAACGCTGCTGGATTGCAATCCCTAATTGCGATGATGAGAATGATAATTGAGAAGCGACGTCTTTAAGCTAAGACTTCTGCAGATAAATCTAATTGCTGTAGGATCGGTACTGGATTCTCGATTGGCGCATCGCGACTCGGATGGAACCTTAAATCAATTCTGCTTGGCTTTTCTTTTAGTAACATGCAAAAAACTTAGCGTAAATGCATGCGAGAGATTCTAGAACTGGTTCATTACAGTATTCTCATTTTGGTCTCATTTAATGTTATTTATGCATACAAAAGAACAGAGGTGGATAGGTAATGAGGATGAGATATTACATAGAACCATAAGATTTTCTACCAGCCAAACTTTGGGGAAGGCAGACAAATTGTTATACAATAAATAGAACACATACAAATTATATAAATACATTATAATATAGCTACTCATATGAATAAACTAAATAGACGAACGTACATACATAAACAATTAGTACAAACAGATATCTTATAGGACAACAAATTAGCACTGTGACCATACTATTGCCATCGTCTTACGAATGTGCTTGCAAATTGGCTATTTAAGTTATATTACCCGAGTTTTAGTCATCCTCACAAATAATTAGAACATTACAGCTGTAGATAATTATCCTATTCAATGCATGTTTTGCAAAACTAATATTATTACAACTAATGGCCTCAGTACACTACGCGCCCAACTCGTACATATTTTGCATACATTGATAGACTACAAACAACTTTGATTGACATGTTGTGAACAAAACTAGCGATGGATACTAAAGCGTGTCTGTCGTATTATTCTGATAATGTACTAAGTCAAGAAATACGTATGAGTTTGGTAATATTTTTCTAGGAAGTGTACAGTTTGTTATTTAGCACAGTTTTGCACTTTTTACAACAATATCGCAAAGCCGGATTTAGATATGTGCTGACTAGTTTGAAAGGACGTATGAGCTGAATTAAAGATAAACTTCCGTAATTGTCTCTTGTGTCTACGTACGACCTAACTAGTTTCATGTTATAGGTAAGTCTTTTTTTTTCTAGGTGTCTCCCAAGTCCTTTCAACATTCTTCTCGGTATTCACCTCAAAAAACCGTCAGTAGCAAAAAAATCACGTTTGTTAATTGGGAGCCCCACGCAAATATTTTACAGCAGCAACCGAAATACATAATTTGTTCGTAAGATACAATATGGTGACAGAAAGTCGGACAGTGGACTAAAAAGAGGCCTAAAGATACTTGCGTATGACTTACCACCACGTATCCTACCCAAAGTTGATACGAAAATCAATCAACTACGGACTTATAAAAATCGCCTTGGAATGGAAAGCAGGAAGAAACTGAAAAGACACAAGTCTAGTAATTAAAGCCTGACATTAACTTAAAGTCTCGCTCCACCCAGAGCGGAAAGATTAATTTAAATACAAATACAAAATACAAAATTGTTTATTGTCACAATTAGCGTTATCATAATTATTAACAAGTTTTTGGAGACTCCTTTTAAGCAAAACAGTGCCTGTATTAGGAGACTCCGCGCTTCCATATCATTGCCGTGCTTATACTAACTGTGAGATAAAACAAAATAAAAAAAAATAAAAAAAATCTACTATGACACACAAAAAAAGATTATTAATAAAAGAAAAGTAAGAAGAATCACAAAAAAAAAAAAAAAAAACAAAATTCTAGATGGTAAGTATAAAAATATTACATTGTGGAGTGGTGTGGTGTGGTGTGTTATAGTGTGGTGTGGTGTGGTGTGTTGTGGTGTGGTGTGGTGTGTAGTGTGACGTAGTGTAAAATGCTTGGTGTGTGGACTGTGTGCTTTGTTGTGTGTGTTGTTGCTGTGTGTGGCTACCCAACGTGTTCCAGAAGTTCCTCGGTTTCCTCATACGTAAGAGGTTGTATCCAGTCTACTATACTTTTTTTACAGTCTCGGAAATTTTTATTATGTATATACACATGTTTATTAATTTTATTATATAGTTGAGCAGAACGCTTATTAAATTGCCTGCTTGCAAATTTAGTTTTAGTTTGGGGAACTTGAGCCACTAAATCTATCCTCCTTTTAATTTTTTTGTTTCTGTGGTATGGTAGGGTTTTGTGTATTTTAAGAGCGATTTGGGTTATGTACAACTTTCTAACTGAAAGTAGACCACTTATTTGGTACAGGCTTTCAGTAGAGAATCTTTTATTTTTAAAGTACATAATTTTTATTAATGAACGTTGTGCTCGTTCTACGTTTATAAATTTTGTTTTAGCTGCACCGCCCCAAATTGGGATACAATACAGTAGCACAGACTGCGCCAGAGCTACATAAATTTCATTAAGAAGATTTCTGGGACGGTTTTTGTAGTTTACCATTTTGGTTGGAACAATATGTCTCAGCGTTTTGAAAATCCAGCTGAGCTTTCTTATTCTGGCAGATGTTTGCTCAAGTTGGGGGTACCAGGAAAGCGCTTGGTCTAACATAACACCCAGATACTTAGTCTCAGTGACTCTCTCAATCAAAGAGCAGTTACAGCTTGAAAGAGTCACGTTTTCACATGTGTGCACTTTTATATCTAATTCTTCAGTGGGTTGTGTTTTGTTACTGATACTAAAACAGATGTAGTTGGTTTTATTAGTGTTCAATGAGAGTAAGTTATCCTCTAACCATACTGCCACCCGAGCCATACCCGCTTCTGCACTCAATTTTACCTCACGCCAGGAAGAACCCGAGAACACAATAGACGTATCATCGGCGTACGAGAAAACTTTTGCATTTTGGATTTCCATATTACAAAGATCGTTTATGTAAAGGAGAAAGAGGGTAGGTCCCAAAACGCTACCCTGTGGGACGCCGTATGATACATCTACATCGTCACTGGTATATTGTCCTATTTTAACCCTTTGTTTCCTGTTGGAGAGGTAGTCTGTAAATAGGCTGAGTGCGATTCCTCTTATTCCGACTTTTTCCAGTTTGTTTACCAGGATTGGGACAGAGACGGTGTCAAATGCTTTTTTAAGATCTAGGAATACAGACAGGCATTTCTTTCCCTTGTCTAGGTGCTCAGCTACAAGGGAACTTAACGCAGTTACTGCATCCTCTGTAGATACGTCTTTTCTAAAGCCAAATTGTGAGTTAGACAGAATATTAAATTTTGTAAAATAGTTTGTTAGTCTAGTATTTATAATCTTTTCTAGTACTTTTGATATCGATGGCAAAACGGAAATAGGCCTGTAGTTGTTGACGTCGTCTTTGTCCCCTCCCTTGTAAACTGGGGTGATTACGGATTGTTTTAGTGGTGCCGGAAATACACCTTTCTGAAGACAAAGATTGGCAAGGTGAGTTATAATGGGCACAGCTTCGTTTCTTATAAATTTTAAGAATTTTGTCGAGATACTGTCCCAACCCGGGGCACTGTCTGATTTCAAATTCATAAGTATTCTTTCTACTTCTGCATCATCCGTGTCTAGTAGCACGAACGTATTAAGTTGCGATCGTATTGTATTTTTTTGGTTATGAGCAACATTATTTATTCCAGAATTAATTTTTATTGCAAGTTGTTTTCCGATATTAGCAAAATAATTATTTACGTAGTTAATTGACTCTTTGGGGGTGGCTTTTATGTTTAATAATTCTATGTGTTGACTTTTTAATTTATTTGAGTATGTGATAGTTTTTATATTTTTCCAAAGTAATTTGTTGTTAGATACTGACTGTGCAAGTAAATTTCTTTCATATTTTCTTTTTAATCTCTTTATTAGCCTATTACAAAAGTTTCTGTATCGATTGTAGGTAATTTTTATTATTTTATTATGAGGATCTTTGCATGTTTGTTTTTGCAGTCTATTTCGGTTTTGGATGCAGCGTAGAATGCCTGGAGTGATCCAAGGCTTTATGATGCGTTGACTGCTTGGAATTTTTTTAATATTAGTATTTTCATTAATAATATTGGTGATAATGTTAATAAAATTATTGATTAATAAGTTCGGATCATTACAAAATAATAGTTCTGATAAATTATTTTCCTGTAAGTCCTTTAAAGCTTGTTCAAAATTCAGCGTAGTTGAGGTCCTATTTACGATTTGGACATTTTTTGCCTTTTTTATACAGATAAATGTTGTGTAGTGATCAGTCACTGTAGTGTGCAAGATAGCTATAAATGCTGAGAACTTTATTTTATTTATTTTAATCATAAAATGGTCAAGACAGTTTTGCTCCCGAGTTGGCAGAGTATGTCCCGTAAGTATACCGAAAAATGACAACATATTCAAGTAATTAACTCTATTCTTGTGCTCTTGTGAAGACTCAGACTCTCTGGGTTTGATGTTTATGTTTATATCACCAGCTATTATAATGTTTTTCTGTGATGTTACTGCATTTAACTGCTTGCTGAGAGAGTCAATGAAACCATCAGTGTTTGAAATAGAGGGGGAACGGTAGATACAATAAACGATATTACTCAATATGTCCAGTCGCAAACATGACGCATTGACCAGCTGTATTTCTTGAACTTTATGTTTTAGGGAAGTTTTAACATATAGAACCACGCCGTCATTCTGATTCATCTGTCTGGTCGTCATATACGACTGGTAGTTGGGTATTTGCGGAATCTCTTTACTTGCATTCAACCTACATTCCGTCAGGATTAAAATGTCTGGTTCGAATTTAAGAGTAGATATAGTTATAATGAAATTATCAAAATTACAGTAAATACTTCTTATGTTTTGAGATACGATGGTGAGGTCGTTTTTATTTACATGAATATGTTTATGGAGCTCTGTGGCGTCACATTCCACTGTACGGGCAGTTTCTAAGTTATCTATTTCGGTGACAGTTTGCAATGTGTTATCCATTTATACTTAGCATTAATTGAATAACCGTAAACTTTAGATAAATAGTTATTTCAAAGTGTTTAGATTGTAAGTAGCTATGTACTAATTTGAGGATTTGATTGTTCCGGGTTGCCTGTATTTTTATTTTAAAGGATTTTTCAATGGGTGAGCAGATGAGTTTGTGTGTGTTATGTAAATTGTGTATATTATAAGTTTGTAAAGTTACGTTATGTATAAATGTGTTATAAATGTATAGTGTGTGTTTATTTATAATAGCAATTCGTTTTTTAACAAAATAACTTGGCATGACGCCTGGTAAAATATAATAGCAAATTAGGCAAAGAGTTAAACATAATAATTTAGAATGATACAGTAATAACAGCATATGACCTTTTACAAGTGAGCGACTTATAAAGTTAAGGGAAAATAGTCATTTCTGTAGCACAAGTTTATGTACCTGTTCTTCATTTCTTAAGATTATTGTAGGCGAATTTTCGTCCTTCCTAACGTATACCTTGCCGTAGGCAGTCCAACAAAACTTATAGGTTCCCGATTTAATTAGGTCACGTGCAAGGAAGTGAAGGCGGGAGCCTTTAGCAGTTAAATGTTCCGATATAAAGACTGGTGTATCCTCTTGAGTTTTAAATCCCATGTGTTTGCAACTTAATTTATGCTGATGTTTTATGTTGAAGGCCTTGGCCATTTTCAAAGACTCGGTCTTTAGGATTGTGGAGCCAGTTTCAACGACAATAGGTGTGTTTTGCTTTTCCGCAGTTTTTCCGCGAACTCTATAAATATCCTTGATGTCGTGTTTTTTAATGCTGCATTGTATGCTTTGAAAAAGGCACATAGCCATTTCCAAGAGATCTTCTTTAGTTTCACCTTTTTTTCTCGGTACATTTTTTATCACTAGATTACTTTTCCGACTTTCAGTTTGCATGTCCTCAATTTTGTTCTCTAAAATGGAGATATAATTCTTGTCCTCTTTCGTCTGCATCTCGAGTCGGGTAACCTTCTCATGAAGGTCCTTGTTTTGCGCAGTTAAGAACTCGATAGATTTTTCGATGTGTGTATTCGATTGTTGAATTTCGTGTAGTTTTGCATTTATTTCTTGTGTCTTTTTCTCCTGTTTATCGGTAAATGATGAGAGCATTTTTCTTATTTCCTCCCTAAATAAATCCAGTTGTTTGCTTAGTGAATCCTCCATATCTCCATAGCCTCTTTTGTAGCGTTGGAACACAAAGTTAGGCGGGGTTGTAAGAGTGCCCGCTGTGCTGATTTCCGATTCCGACATAGATTTATTCATTGAATGATCCATTAGTACCAGGCAAACAGACAGTACAAGGAGGTTATTGCCAATAGCTTGGTAATGAGCAGGGACGTCCTTCACTAATTAGCTTAAGATGTCGTCGATTTAGGTCAACGCAATTGGGCGCCCGCTTGACACCCCACCAATTTCAATTTGACGAAACCCCACCTCAAAATAATGACATTTGCGTATAACATAACACCATATATCATGATATATCCTACCCATACGGAAACGAATCAACTGCGAACTTATAAAAATTAGCATCAATCCAAAACTGCGACTTAATTAATATTCTCTGAAACTAGGAGTATGGCTATACTTGTTCGGTTACATAAGGATTATGAAACCTTTTAGAGATTCTTACGATTCTTGTCATGCCACCTATGTATCGACACACATCGGTGCTAGTCAGGGCTGTCGATCTTCAAGTACAAGGTGGTAGAGTGGAGAGGGACCTGGAGATTTTTTTTTTATTTAATTGTTTTATTCAGCCGCAATTCTAGGAAATAAAAAAAAATATTAAAAAGTACGATTCTCCTACTAGTTAGTAATACCACATACAAAAGTTTTTGAATTGAACCTCTTTTTTCAGGTCGCGCTTTCATTATAGAACTTTCGACTATATTACAGAACAACCGATTCTTCACATTTTTCTTTATACTGTTCTTATTCTGTTTTATTTGGGGTCGGAACAACACGTTTTGTTCTTCTATTCTGTCCTGTCACCCGTCTCGCTATCGCTAACTCCCTTTTCTTTACTTATCTATACTAATATAATAAAGAGGTAGTTTGTTTTTTTGTTTGTATGCGGTAATCTGTGGAAGTACTGGTCCGATTGCTGAATTTTTTTCACCAATAGAAAGCTGCTGTATTTCTGAGTGACATAGACTATATTTTATGAAGGTAAGCGGGCGAAGCTGTGGGCTAAAGCTAGTTATTTATATATTATGTATTAATACTTATGCACACAGAAGTACAGAGGCGGACTTCACACACGATCCATCCGTCTTTTCTTTGGCCTCCCTCTCAACAGAGTAACCGATTAAAGGGCTGATATTAAAGACTGACTACTTAATTTAATCATAGTTGGATACCCTTTTCTAAAATATAAGGAATTATAAAATTAATTAAGCATTTTTTTTGTTAGTGTTATTATAAATTACAAATTCCTTAAAAATTCTACTCCTTGCCTTCCAAAACTAATATGTACTCAGTTTTGGAAGGTCAAAATTTAAGTCAAAGGTACGACGGACCTTCAACTTTACCGTTCAAGGGGCAGCCCTGATTATCCGTCAGTACGTATTCAGGCTGCGTCTCGTCTAGTTACTCGAGTTACATAAGAGTAGTTAAGAGTACCAGTAATTGTGTCACTCAGGACCTTCGGAGGAGGGCCGTGAATAACGTGGATATAAAAGGTTATTATGGTATGTGAGGATAAAAGGTCCAAGTGCGCGTCTCCTTTTCAAGGAGATTTCGCACCGACTGGTCGACACTGTGTTTTTATTTCACAGAGGCATTTTTAAAATATCAGTAGTTAGTGCACGGTTCCAATTAGTCGTACAACCGGCAAGATAATCCGTGTTTTTTTTTATTATGCATTGCAACGCAAGGCTCGCGTTTGACCACTATCTCACCTGTTGGTAAGCGATGATATGGCCGACGATGGAGCACGCTTACCTAGAAGTAACCTATTCACTCTCCTAAGTTGTAGCTATCAGGAAACACAGACTCCGGCAGGCAATTCCAGTCCTTAGCTGTACGCATAATAAATGTGTTCCGAAAACGCTTTGTGCGTATGGGTGGGATGTTTTTACAATATTTTCTTATTACAATATTAATAAGTGTTTGAGGATCAGAAAAAAAGACTAGACCATATCAGAGACCATATTGTGCTCAAAAGCACAATGAATAATATCAATGTTCTGTTTAAGCGATTCTGGACATCCGTATCCGTATCCGCGGATATCCGCGGGAGAAATAAGGTTCGTGTAGGTATCCGTATCCGTCACTTTACTCGCGGATCTTTTACGGATCTTTTATATTCAATTGACAGGATAAAATGCTGCATAATAACTTATACTATGTGATTAAGTAGTATAATTAAAAAATAATCCCTTCAGAGTATTTTTTATTTCTTAAAATCAAATATTTAGCACCTTTAATTGCAAACATATATTATATTCTAGTAAGTTTTCATACCAATAGCAAATATAGTAGTATATCCCAAAGATACTTAAATCAATTATCTTATGAGATCACTATTACACAAAATTATGACATTACTTTTATAAATATAGGGAAATTAAAAATCAACAACCTCTTTTGTTTCTAAAAATACAACAACCATTGACTAAGAAAATAAAGATCCGTATTCGTATCCGCGAATCTTCACACTAATTATTTTTGACGATCCGGCACATCACTATTCTGTTTTAAAGATCTACAGAACATCTTTGGTTTCTGTGAAAAAAAAAGTTCAACGTAACAAGAAGGTTAATGCCCAAAGTAGAGTTCAACATAGGTTTAATTTCTAAGTTTTACCGGTACCGGTAACATTAGTCTTTAGTGCACTCAAGTTATTAAATTAAAAAAGGTAATCCGACTGTCTGGCGCCAGTACCTTGTTTACTTAGGTACTTACCGCTAAAATGTTGTGTGTTTGTATGTAGGTATATACCTTCATACTACTCCTACATGACCCGTCTGATACCTAATGTGGGAGCGATGCCCCTTTCCAGAGGGCGGTGGCCCTAGTGCACACACATCAGCGCCTTCGAGGACCCATTAATGGCCATAATTGTTTAATTACTCAGATACCCGCGAAACGAGACACAATAGTAAAACAATAACAGCGCGGTCTCATAGGACCGGTTGGGGATTCAAACGTTAAAAGATTGCAAGTCAAATAGAAAAACCGGGCAAGTGCGAGTCGGACTTGCAGACGAAGAATTCCGAACTAATAACGTATATTAAAATCGAGTAAAATGCCGATGGACAACGCATAGGGAAGGCGTAGTAAGTCAATAGGATCCCCATTGGCACCCTGAAAAACGTATGTCTATGTGATGGAGTAAAATTACACAGGTAACGGGAATATAGTTTATCCTTAAGGAAAAACCATTTAAAATGAATACACGTACATTTTAGGAAGTAAAGTTCACGATCCTATAATCTTCCTTCCTTCCTCATTATTATATAATTTCTGACCTACTGATACATCTATGCATCATTGGTAACTCTTTAGAAGATTCTCTGTTTCCTTCTACGAAATCAATTTGCTAAGAAATCGACGCAACAAACTAAGCAGAATACATTTCACATCTTCTAAAAGCTACGATGACGTTTGTTTTTCGCATGTTACGAAACATAATACTATGACGTCACAAAACCGTTAAATCCTGATTATCACCTTCAAAGTCCAAAGTATGAACAAGTTTAAAAATCGAACCAATCTGTTCCGAGAATATCTTGCGCAAGAGTGGATCCATCACCGTTTTTTGGAAGCAAACGCCCTTTTTAATTAATTTCGACGAAAATCTTCAATTTACAAATAATTTTCCTGTTTCT
Source organism: Mythimna separata (assembly GCA_030763345.1). Taxonomy (NCBI): domain Eukaryota; kingdom Metazoa; phylum Arthropoda; class Insecta; order Lepidoptera; family Noctuidae; genus Mythimna; species Mythimna separata. The sequence continues at coordinate 3,527,182 of CM061173.1, read as the reverse complement.
TTTAACTCACAGGTTTTTTTTTTGGTTATTATCCTTAAAATATAATGATTATATCGACAGTCATCCTTTCTAGGTAGGTACCTACTCGTAAGTTATAAAAACTTAAGTGCGGGGTATTCGTTCTCAGAATTGGTCTTTCGATACAAACTAAGGAAAGCACTAAAAACTTACAAAAGCTCTTGGGCTCTCATTCTATATTGACACCAAAATTTTAAAGTCGAAAGTATGTATGTATTTATGGATACTTGTTACTCTTTCACGCTAAAATCAGTAAATGGATTTTAATGAAACTTGGTACGCAACTTCACAGTTAGACTATGTCCTGAAAATACCACGTAGGATACTTTTTAACCCGGGAGTAAGTTCCTTTAGGCTAAGCCGTAGGTCCCGGCTGTCATTTGGAGATCTTTGGCAGTCGTTACGGATAGTCAGAAGCCAGTAAATCTGACTCCAGTCTTGCCATGAAGTACCGTGTTACCCCAGTTAATGGGATGTGGAGGTCTGGTAGGCAGCCGCTCCGCGTAAAATACTGGTATTCTGCTACATCCGGCTTGACTGGAAGCCGACCCCAATATAGTTGGGAAAAGGCTAGGCAGATGAGTAAGTTCCTTTAGGATATTTTTCTACTACCAGGCGGGCGAAGCCGCTGGCAGCAGCAAGTATCTAATAAAAAATGTGTATTTCGAAAATTTTCGCTCGTAGGTAATATCAATAAAACAAAGTTTCCATAGCCTTTATATACACTATACACAAAGTAAGTTGTTTACTATTCTTGTAGGCAAAGCTTTCATTCAGTCTATTGTAATTATAACAAAAGAAGTTTCCCCATTATTGTGTTTGTATCATTCATCATTCCTGACTTTCCTTTTATTTCCAAAGTTCGAACAGTCGAAAAATTAATGGATTTATACCGTACTAGCTGTTCTTCGCGGTTTCACCTGTGTCTTTTGCTAATGCTTCGCTCCTATTGGTCGTAGCGTGATGTTTTATAACCTTGCGTGGTGTTATATAGCCTATAGAGTTTCTCGATAAATGGGCTATCCAACACTAAATCAAACTAAATTTTCAATCTGAACCAGTGGTTCCGCGTTCAACCAAACAAACCCTTCAGCTACCATAACTTTTGCTAGCGGCTTCGTCTGCGTGAAAGTACATAGGTTTCCCACCTCATCACCCTTCATCATCTATCTAGCCTTTTTCCCAACTATATTGGGGTCGGCTTCCAGTCATGTCGGATTATTATTTTACGAGGAGCGGCTCCCTCCCAGACCTCTACAACCCATTAACTGGGGTAACACGGTACTTCATGGCAAGACGGGAGTCAGATTTACTGGCTTCTGACTATCCGTAACGACTGCCAAAGATCTACAAATGTCAGCCGGGACCCACCTCATCACTCTTAAGGGTTGGTAATTTTGGAAAATCCTGTCTTAATGCTCACCAACGATATAAAACGAAACCTCGTATAAAATTTCACGCTCCTAGTCCCTGTAGTTTCAACTGTGCGTTGATATGTCAGTCAGTCACGACTTCGTCTGCGTTAAGTTCTTAAAAAAACACAAACTTAACTAATCATTCAGTGCTTGTGATTCATACCAAAAGCATGTAAGTAATTCATTTATTTTACTTCTACATAAAACGAAAATTACCTCCAGTAAATATAAGTAAGTATTTGCTAAATAATAGTTTTAGTTTAAATACGTGGATACAACCTCAGTTTAGCCAGTCTTTCAAGAAAACGTTGCATAAGTCACAATTTAACACTACGAAAATCATTCAGCTATTTTACGACTGTTATTTATTACGTTTTAGACTTTAATGGAACATAGTCATTTCGTCTAAGTTAAAGTTAGTGTTAGAATAACATTCAAATTATTACTAAACTTATGTACCTACAAAGGTATTTTAGTATTTTGTATACTAGCGGTCCGCCCCTACTTTATAGTTTTCTAACGGGTGTTTGAAAACTATAAAATTCTCGTCTTTATTATGAATGAAACCTAAACCTTTGTGAATCAGTCTGTATATTGATGAAAACGGCATAAAAATCCGTTCAATAGTTTTTGAGTTTTTCGGTAACAGACTGACGAGGTGGTTTGGGTACAGGGATGTAAGAATAAGGACTTCTTTGACGTTCCAACGGCTAAATAAAAATTATAATAATTTATTTGTATAATATAATATTTAATAAAATGTAATATTCCGTAACTTACACAAACAACGCCATCTAGTCCTACACTAAGCAGATTATGAGTACTGGAAAACTGTTAAACATACTTATAAATACATACATATAATAGGTACTTTTAATATTTTATTTTGATAAAAACATGGTCTTATCTGACAATTTTATTGTAATCTTGCATGTTTCGCTATTTACTTGCATACAAATATTCAAACAATATTGTCGATAGCAAGGACGATTGGTAAACGTATAACTACTTTTATGTGACAAAACAATTGATATTTAAAATAATATAAATAATTTACATCGCATTGAATTTGTGGGAATCTGATCTGGTGTAGCCACTCATCCATCGGATTCCCGCAAATCCACGCACAGGACCGGTCGTCATGGGGACACTTGGGAAGCATATGTCCAACAGTAGATATTTTTTGGTTAAAAAGATGATGATGAGGAATTACAATCAGTAATAATAATAACATTTTATTTTCTGATGGTAAGCGAAGATGTGGTTGAGGTTAGATCATGCTTGCCTAAAGTAACCTATTCAGTCTCGAATTAAAGATCCCCAGATTTTGTCCAGGAGACTCCGAATTCCACTCCTTAGCTGTACGCACAATGTATGTGTTTCCAAAACGTTTTTTTTTGCGTATTGGTAGCCTGCATTTGTTTCCAACATTCAAACTGCACACACGAAAAAAAAGCACACACTTTCTTCGCACACACTACAAAAACAAAAAAAAAAATTGCACTCAAATATAATTTGTAGCGATCATAACTTAAGGTGCAAATTACTGTGCAAGTGAAAGGTGAAATGTGCGTGTTGTGGACCGTACAGACCGTTAATGGTTGCTGGCCAAGCTATTTTTGGACTACAGAACCTGCTTGGCAGGTCCCAGGCTGGTTTTGCAGCCTTCTCGGCCGTTCTATCGAGTATTATATAGCCAATTTTAGCTCGATTTGATCTCAAGATAGATGCTTTTATATCTCTGTGTTTAATTGCTGACGATCAAGTTTTGTGAGGCCTTTTCGTGTTTTGAACACAATCAGCGGAAGGTCCGGCTCTTTAATTATTTTTTGTTTTAACTGTTTTTAAATTACTTCCTAATGTCGTGATCAATTAGGCTAAAATTCTTATACGAAACTCATTAGGTAAAATTGTTTGTGGAAGGTCATCTCAGAACCTACTGCTTCCATTTTTAAAATTAACACTATGGAACTCCTACACATACTATCCCTTGGGTGTCACCATTGTGCATACCACCCAGAGGACATGACAGGTTGTGCATATGATGGAAGTGTGCCTCGCTTGGGCGGAGCACAGCATTGTCCTCGAAGAGATCTCGTCATGTTGAGGGACATTTCATCCCCTAATGTATCTAAGGCTTTATTGCTACTTTGCTAGCTCTTAGTACAATCAATGTATCAAGACAAGATACCAAAACTTACTCTAAATTCTTTGAACAAAGACATCACAACATTACGGTATTGATAAATAAGGATGTAACTCAGATTCTTGTAACGGCGCAGATCGGTAAGTGCCCTTTTCTGGTCATAACTTAAGAATGCGAATACATTCTTATTTATTTTGTTTCTTTATGAAGTAACTGACCTCTAAGGATCCTTGCGTGCCGTTATATTAAAGAAATGTTTTTGTTTCTGAGCTTAGTTTAATGAAAGAGGTCAAGCTGTCTTTATTTGCAAGGCTGGCGTCAGATTTTCTGGCTTTTGCTGGCGTCTCTACAGCAGTAAGGACTGTTAAAGATGGACTTGAAGATATGCAGTTGCGAGAAAGACCAAAGGAGTGGAAGAAGGTTCTAGCCTAGCAGTAGCATAAACAGAACAGGCAAACATAAAAAAATTGGAATGACTGGTTTCTGTACAGCAGTAAAGACTATTAAAGATGGACCAATCATAGCCAGAACTACAGACTTGAAGAAACGCAGTTTCGCGAAAGATGGAAAGGAGTAGAAAGAAGACTTTGCCTGGCAGTGATAGCAACAGAACAAGCTAAGAACAAAAATATAGGTAAGAATCACAGAAATCTAATTGACTTATTATTTAGATTTCTGTGGTAAGAATATTAAAATAGGACACGTAAATGAAAATACCTTCTATGTATGTCAAAGCTTCGACGAAGTAGAATAGAAGAATGAGCTTGCAGATAAATTCTGTATGAAAATTAATGAGTATACGAAACAATATTATTAGAAAGTGACCTAAAAGCGGACAGAGCACTATCTGCTGATTCACTCATAACATGTCATGTGGACAGTAACACACTCTTCTCGTTACTGATTTCACTTGGCAAGGCAGCCGAAATTATTTTCTCTTTATTGAAATTACCTATAATTTATGTAAACAAAGATGTGTCCGGGTTGTAAGTGTCATAGTGACACGGCATTGCAATTTGTTTAGTTGATTGTTGTTATGGTGTATTCAAAAGAAACTTACAATGCTACAACATGAGACATAGACCTCAATTTTTTTTTAAGTTTTTCTAAAAAGCTAAGTAATTTTTAACCTCTATAGGTTCTAAGTAAAAAATTACTATGCTTACGTAACTAACGCGAATTCCTTCATGTATATAAAAAAAAAACTATTTCTCTTAGGTATATTATTAATTATTTCGTATTTTAGACTTCATACCCGTACCCATACATTAACATACAATGAAACAAAAAACCCTTAACTAACCAAAAACCGATCTAAAATATGGCGTCGAAAAACTCCTCCACATGGCTGTCGACAGGTACCTAATGTGCACACTGTCGGCATTCCCACATGGTATATCAAAACTTATCCTCGGTTCAAGGTAAGAGGCTAGTACACGTGAATAATTAGTTGAGATAAAAACGTTAGACATAATCTCCATACGCCCAAAGTGTGCATTACAGACAACAATATAGATCAAAGATAAATCAAGGAAAATGTATCATCTGGATATCGGGAAAGCCCAAACACAACAATGGAAAAAATGTAAATTGCTTGCTGATGAAAATAAGGAAAGATATTGAGCAATAGAGCTAATGATCAGATGTATAATGATACCAGCCTTATCGGAGATGAGCAATCGTGAATAAATACAAAAGGAAAATGAAATATGGCCTCCAAGAGCCAAAATCAATATAATTGGTTAAAAAGTGTCATATAGACACTTTTTAACCAATTAGCAAAATTTGAGGAAAAGTATTACCATTTTTTTTGTGTTCTTACATAACGATATCATCGTTTATTCCAGAAACTATTACTGCCGGTTATAGGCCTCCCCAAAGCGGCGCCAACTCGCCAGAACGACTGGTCCTTTGAGTCTCGCATTTAGTGGATTCCCGAAACTCTCACCAGGTCATCGATCTACCTTGTGAGAGGCCTTCCTCCTTCTACTCCAGAATCTTTAGGCTCCGCGACCGTTTTTAATGCGAGCAATATGTCTATAATATTAAGTACTTCTGTATAAAAGTACTATACTTCTTGACGTCTGAAATTATATTATTACTTACTTGATAACAAAAGTGTAAAACGTCAGCCTTAATTGGTTCCTAATTATTAAATAACTATGACGGCGTAAGTACCTGAAACCAAAACAATTCGTGATTAGAAAAACAATTAAGTAACTTATTCGATAACAATTTATGAATGCCATGCCTGATTACGAGTATTTTGGTACAATTTCACGTAAATATTTTTGTTTGTGATAGCAGCCGAATTTGGACTCTATTGACTTATAAGAAAGTAGACGGTAGTGATTTTTGTTTTGTTTTCACGCTGGTTTCTATGGAAACCTACGCAATGTCTTGTCCCATAAAAAATACATGCAGTTTTCCTTAAAGAAGGTTTTGATTAGTTCTATTTTTGTTTGATTTATATTTGGCAGCAGTACACCGCAAACTACCTTCTTTTTTAATTTAACTTCTTACAGTCCATCCTAAGGTTGTCTGGTAGATATCCCTGTCAGCGATACCTCCGTACACATTATAGTAAATGATGTACACCAAGTTAGACGTAAAAGCCAAAGATAAATAAAGGATGAATGTAGAAAATATAAATTGAGTCTCTCCAACATGCTTTATGAATTTAGCTATATTTTGCAATCTAGGCAAATGTAGACCAATACAAATGTCAAATCAAGTAACTCAGGCAAACCACGTCATTCACGTGTGATATTATTTAACCTCGATAAACGTTGCATCCAATTCATCCACTTGTTCTGATTCCTATATTGAAGAGGAATATCTGATTGATGGTAAATTGCTACAATAATATCGGCCTTCGAGTCTTGGAAAATCTCCAGGAACGATACGATGGAAACTATCGATGTTTACTAAAGAAAAACTAAAAATAATAGAAATGAACTTTAAACCCATGAAAACACAACATGACACAGAAGCCATAGAATAAAGACTCCATCAAAGAAAAACGAAGAAACAAAACAAATGAAGACGTTAATAACAAAATTGAGAACAATAAAAAGATTAGTAAACATTCGAAAAATCGCAAGCGATTATTCGGTGACAAAATCTTAATTAATTTATATTCTTTGAGAGCAAAGGATGCGCACAACTGTGAAGAAATTAATCACATCAATTTTGTAAAAACAAATTGGCTAATGTCAGAAGAAATTTTCTAAGAAGCAACCATGCAAACTAATCATAATGGAAAAACTAACAAGGCAACGGACTTTATAAGCAATAACCGAAGGATCATAGTTCAAGACTCTAATCGTAACTGTGCCAATATGGAAGACCTGGCCAATTGACTCTGATCAATCGTGAATGCATGCAATTGCAATCATCACACTGTCCGTTGCAAATTGACCAGAGTTCATATGTATCATGATGTGTCCGCGTGTGATGTGGAATCGTGTCAAGCTTGTTTCCATGAGAGTATACTGGTACTTAGGTCCTGGTCTACAAAGATTTACAGATTTCTGCTTTAGAAATCTAATTCTAAAGACTTTTATCTTTTACAGGATATGGTAAATAAATCCAGCATGGTATTGTCTATCTCTGTTGACAGCTCAAATGATTATCACTCGTTATAACCAGCATTCCGAATTGCGATAAAAGTGATCATATTTTGAGCTTTTAATAGAGATAGGCAATACTCCCGCATGTACTATTTGGCTAATTTAAAGTATACTAATTAGCTACATAATCATATTTCATAGTCACAATATTTCCAGAAGAAGATTGTGTCAATTAACCGGAGCTCATCGTCCAGGTTATATTATTATTATCGGCCTTATAATGTTCCCACTGCTGGGACTCAGGCCTCCTCTCTAGGAGAGGGAAAAAACATTGTCTAAGTGCAATACTTTTATTCTGATTATTACAAGATTTACAGATACAATGAAGTGGCCAAAAGAACATCATCATCTTAACGTTTAACACACAAACTCCTGTTTGTGGTCATATAACGGGACGAGGTAAAATAGTATACTGCTTACGAGTGATTTACTTTAATCGAGTTGAGTGCATTGGTCTCGTAAAGATATGCAGTCATAACATTTTTATTAATGGTGTATTTGAATAAAACGTGACTAGATTTAAATATCCATGTTTGCCAAAATCAAAAATTTAAATGTCAAGACAACATTTTAAATACCTTATTTTGGTACTAGACTAGATTCGACCAGTTTGATGATAGGTAGTATAAATATACATAAAATAACATTTTCCAAAAGTTTATCTTTGAATTAGAAGCCACACCTACAGTTTATGACAACTAACAAACTAATACTGTTATAATAGAAACAAAACTACATAATCAAGAAACAAACGCAACTAAACGTACAAATTAAGATCAAATTAATAAACAAAAGACATTGCTAGCAGCTGTCATTAGCGTGAACAAAGACAATGACAAGATAGCGTTTGTGAACGACACAGAGGAGACGCGGCCACGAGGCACGGCTGCAGATTGATCAGTCGCATGTCGTACGATTATTCTCACGTGCATCTCCACGGGGAGACAGGGCTTTCTCACGCAATTTCTATATTAGGTGTAACAATTTATCTTAGAGACTGTAGACTGCAGGTTTTGTACTCGAATTACTTGCAGTAGGATAATTGAATAATATAAACCAGCGCTTGACTGCGATGCCACCTGATGGTTAGCAGTTATGCAAAATTTGATGGTGAGGCGCACTAGATTATGAGAAGTCGTCTTTAAGGCTAGAGTAAATACTCTAGCCCAAAACACCCAAAACACCCAAATTTAATTAGACGAGAAGACGGTAGCAGACAAATTGTTCCAGTCCTTCGATGCAATGTACGCGGTATAAACGACGAAACGCTCAGTCCGGACCGTAGAAGATGACATTTAGCGTGTTGGTAATAATATATGTACTATGTATTTATGTCGGACTGGTGTAGAAATATCACATCCTATGTATTTTGCGTACGGGTGTGACAAGTCTGTCATTCGATCGAACCCATCCTCTTCAAGAAAGGCCATTAGAGCTAGGGCATGAATCTCGGAATCTCGGAATATCGCAATATCGGAATCTCGGAGTGCAAGTTCCGATATTACAATTCCGATACTGGGTGACCCAATATCGAAATCGGACAATGTTTTCTATATTTTGAGTTTTAAACTAAACCAATATTTTAGTTCTGTAGTTTAATTACTAATAAGTATAGATGAGTAATTTGAATACCTAATATACAAATGTTTCTAATAATTGTAGTTCCAAATTGTTGATTTTGCTTTAATATTTTAAATTTTAATATGTTTGTTGATTCTAAGTTCGATAGTTTATTAGTTGTAAGTATAGGATATAATAATGAGTGATATGATAAACAAATATTTCCATTTCTTGTTGTTCCTAATTGTTGAGTTTGCTTCCACATTTTAAATTATAAGAAGTTTTGTTGATTCTGAGTCAGGTAGTTTAATTAGTAATAAAAATAATGAGAAATATGTGATTTTATATATACAGTGAGCAAACTTAAAAACAAAACAACCATTGTATGAACCAAATTAAAGAATATTGAAATGTTTTTTTTTTTTTTTTTTATTTGTTTTTAGTTTAATTTTAGTTTTGCATATAAACAAGTGTTTATTTACACCAACCTCCTATTAACAATTTAATTAAATACAGGTATATACAAACTTAAAATAATACTATCTACAAAAAACAGGAAACTCACAAAGCATCAAAAAATTCGTCCACAATTCCACATCGATGTCAATGGGAAAAGTGCCCAGAACGCTGGCAGCATTGCCACGCTGGATGGCAATGCTGATTCGTTGACCGAAGAAAATTCCAGCCCTCTGGTCACGCGAAGTGTTGACCAACCGTTTGCTGATATCGCGGTAAACACGGTGAGCGCTCGGACCCCAAGGCCCCAGTGTTTCAACCCCAAACGACTCAAATACATAGCTTCCTAAAAGGTTACTATATTTGCGCCGTTTGAGGTTCTCTGCACCTGCAGCAGCCGCTCCGGCACAGCCCGCCGTACTCAGAAGATGGGATGGCGCAAGGGTATCGACACAAGTTGCATCCCACACCAGAGGCCAACCCAATTTCCAAGGCATTATGGTCATCCCGTCAGGTCTCTTCCCATCGTCACGTGCCGAGCCGTTGGGTTCTAAAACAGCTGGCACCCCAGCGGTGGCAAGAGCTCGACGGATGATGTCATTAATGCTGGCATGCCGTGCTATCCGACCAAAGCTTCTACTGCAGGATAGGCCATGGTGCCCGAGGCGGTCGACTGCTTCGCCGCACTGACATCGATGTGGGGCTCCACTAGGAGCACCCAGCACGCCGGCATGTAGCGATCTGGAATGTAGAGTCACTCAGCAAAGTACCTATATTAGGTGACGGTAGAACCTGTAGCCAGAGGCCCGACTCCCATTCACCCACAGCCAGTAAGCACACGCTCGCGGCACGCTCAGCAGTATTGGTGGACGTATTAATGAGATTATTCCGTACCAAACTGCAGAGCGGCTCGTCCCACTGTCTCTGGGAAGATGGATTCTCGGGCAACGCCTTGTATTCAATCCAACCTCATACTGATTTTGTGCAATTTATGAATAAAATGTGCAATTTCTAAAGAAATAACGAAATTCCGATATTAATATCGGAATTCCGATATTGAGATCTAATATCGGAAATCAGTATCGGAATTGAAAACCTTCCGATATTACATGCCCTAATTAGAGCCTTGTTATTATTACGGACCATTTTGCAGAGGGCAACCAGGTTTCCAAAGTATTTTGCTCTAAGCTACTACTTTAAGTTTAGTTGTTATAGAGAATGATGATACGTTACACGTAATATACACTATTCATGATCTTCCGCCCATGTTGGTCAAGGCGCCTCGACTCGACCAATATCTACGAATGCTCTGATCTACTTAGATTGGGTCAAGGGCTTGGTATTAAACATGATTCTTTTGTTAATGTGTTTCAATGGTAGTATCAAAAAACGGTCTAGTAAGGTCTTCAGACTTTATTGAAATGAATCGAGTTGCGTCTTAACAAGCAACTGTAAATTTTGAGCCATTCACTTTTTTAATGTTGGATATAGTGTCATATACTCGTATTTTGGATATTGCACAATAATTTTCTGATTTTAATCCGATGGATATGAGACGCACAGGACGAGGAGGGTAGTTGTAGCGGCGCTTGGGTGAGGTCTATGTCCAACAGTGGACGTCTATCGGTTGAAATGGTGATGATGATGACAATAAGTTTGAATATATTCTAAAGCTTTACTTTCTATGACAAAAAAATTATAGCTTTTCTTTGATTTTTATTTAAAATCTTCATGATGACGATGCGCTTTTGCAAATGGATGAATCATTATAGACTAGTAAGGAGATTGCACCCGGATGAACAGATTGGCATTTTAAAAGGACCAGACATCTTCGATCACTGATTTAAAAACTAGATACACAATCCCATACAAAAGTTCGCTTCAAAACTGTCGCCAACTATGTTTAGGTAATTATAGTTAAAATAAACATGCATTAATGTAAATTAAACTTTAAGAGCAACTCATAGAGTTGTATTCAGAAAGTTATGTACAAAAACTAAACATCTCGTATGACCGAAGCCCTTGGTCGACATACATCATAACAAATTTAAACCATACACGCATGACTCTAAAGTCGTATTTACAAAGTGTCTAAAATAAGTAATAAAATTTTACGACCAATGCTCACCGCTAGAACAGAGAATGATTGGAGTCGAAATGTCTTGTGAGATTTTTTTTTGTGTTCATATTTTTATACTAGTTTAGTTTACATATAAAAATGGCATACATAAAATCGCATTCTCTATTGTATTATTTTCTATTGGTTTTATTAGAACATTTATTTATGTTCAATTCTGATACATCAACAACTCGTATTTATATATAAATAATTCTATGGATCTTTGACGTGCTATTACTGATATCCATTTTTGCCACCGCACTGGATTTCTAGGAAAGCTAAAAAATCAAATAAAAACTTAATTTCTTTAATCCCATTACATGTAGGTAGTCATAATGAAATCCATAAAATGTTACTATTATTTTAATAAACACAGTAAAGAAGTATAATTAGAAAAACAAACACATTATACCTACTTTAATAACAAAAATAATAATAATTAGAAACAACAGCGTCTCCACTAAACGGAACCGAATCAATCCACATACACCGAACAAATTAAGTGGTCATGCGAGAGTATGATTTATACGTTTAATAAGTGTCTTTGTAATCGGAGTGCATAATAACTCCGGGTTTTAAAGTTTTTACGCTGATTTCGTAATGAAATATCAATATTTACAGTACAACGATGACAATGATATAATGATAATATTATTACTTATCGAAAATATGAAACTCCATCCTTTTTTAGCGTCCCTGAATTGTATTTTTTGCAGTTTTTAAACGAGCACTGAGGCATGTTTACAATCGGAGCGTTAGAGTGTTACTAAATCAAAATGAACACCCGTAAGTTGAGTGGGTGCGCATTTAGTGAGGACATTTTTTCGTTGCTGATTGTGTATCTAGTTTTTAAATAAGTGATCGAAGCCAGACATATTAATAAATGGTCTAAGATCCAAAGAAGAATTTTATACCTCATCTGTTATTTGATTATAATTCAGATTATATGCTAGATAATGTATTTATTGATGCATTGCGAATAGGTTGCCGAGCTAAATTTGGTGCAAAAGATGTTAAAAAAAAAATTATTGTTCGCCATTTAATTACGTAATTAGAATTTGAAAATGAAACTTTTAATTTGATAACTTATTAACTAAATCTTTGAGTAATTAGTTTGGGTCTAGCCAGAAAACGATATTATAGTAATAATAATTCTAGTTAGAATCTTATTGGAAAAGATATGGCAATCTTTGTGTTCATAAGTATGGTCGAGTTAACATTTTTACTCAATGATGTTCCAGAAACTTTTTTATGTGCAAATTAATGTTAAATGTTATTATTTTATATGAAAGTATATATTAAAAGGAACATTTTTATGTATATATTTCCATAGTTACCTACATAAAGATTTGAATAAATAAATGCGTAAGAAAAGAATCGACAGAAGTAAAAGTAAACGTAAAAAGAGTCAACAAAATACATGGTCACCAATAATAAGGGAACTTAGCCGACTATTAAATTGTTTAAATGCTCTAAGATTAAAGAGGAACCAATTTCGGTACGATCGTAAAAAAGTTAAATCAATAAAAAAGTTACTAAAACGTGGTAACATCCTATTATGACCAGTGTATAGAACTAAAAGTTAGAATCAGCATGTTGGATAATTATTTATTTTTGTATACCTAAATAAAAATCAATTTTTATATGTTTGTCCTCTATGCGTTCCTAAATCATTGTTCAGATTGTGGACGCCCGAGAGTATTCCTGGTCCAAAAAATGAACAAAAATAAAAATGGTTCCCGGGGTAGGGCATCTCCGAAAGGTTGGAAATGCGTAAGTAAGGCTTATTTTAATTTTTCTGTGGAAATGGAATTTCAAACTACGGAATACGTATTCAACATAGTTAAACGAAAATATCGGGACTTTCCTTGGGATAAGTTTATAGTAATATAAGCTACTTTTTTAGGGTTCCATAGGGATTAGTCATGTCTGTCTGTCTGTCTGTCCGTATGTCATAGCCACTTTTTTCCGAAACTATAAGAACTATACTGCTGAAACTTGGTAAGCAGGTGTAATCTGTGAACCGCACTAAAATTTTCACACAAAAATAAAAAAGAACAATAAATTTTGGGGATTTTCCCTACATAGAACTGAAACCCAAAAAGTATTTTTTAATCAAACCCATACGTGTGGGGTATCAATGGATAGATCTTTAAAAAATATATTGAGGTTTCTAATATCATTTTTTTCTAAACTGAACAGTTTGCGCGAGAGACACTTCCAAAGTGTTATTTTATAGTTATTTTACCATCTTCAATTTAGGCAACTCTGGATACGCACCATTTTTGGTAAGGCAACTTATTACAGTTGAATTAGGAATAAAATAACCTTTCATTTGGTATATAATTCGATTAAATAACAGATGAGGTATATTTATGTCCAAAATGTAATTACAAATTTAATTGTTTAACATCTTTTGCACCAAATTTAGCTCGGCAACCTATTCGCAATGCATCAATAAATACATTATCTAGCATATAATCTTAATCATAATCAAATAACAGATGACGCATATTTTTTCATACATTTCGTCTATCGGATCTCGTACTAAAACGCCTACGTACACATGACATTTAATCGTTGTTGACAGAGTAGTGCTTTAAGTTCGCAAATAAGGCTCTGTTAATATTAAAATTAATATTTTATCTTAAGAATTTGCCTGTTTATTTCATACGAGGTCATTATACACTTTTTAAAGATTTATTCAAAAGTTTACTACACTTCGCATGATCTAAGTGCTAACTTTTGCTTCGGCCAGAGATTAAGCATTGTCATACAACGTGGCAATACCACCAGTCTTTTGGAAACTCTTCCAGTCGACAGACATGCGGTATAAAATTAAATTGTTTCTTTTTAAACTTATTTTTTTATAGATTAAGTTTGGAATGTATGTTTTAGATATATAGATGAGTTAATTAATGTGTATATGTTAATAACGTGTATATTCCCGATATAAAAAAGAAAATACTTGTAGTGTTTTTTGCTTACGTTAGACAGAATTGGCCCTTCAACGACATTGTTAATTTCTTCTTCCTCCTTATTGTTCCTTCCTTCTTAGAGTTTTTGTTTGCGGTTTCAACGGTTTGATTCTGTTTTACGAGTATGAATGCGAAATGATCAAAGAAACAATGGATGGATTGTTTTAAAGATAACAGCGACCTACGTTTATATAAAAATGTTGAAGTAGCTCTTTCACTCTTATTTTGCGCAATTATATATTTGATAATAATTAAAATATTACTTGTTGTACGCATATACTTTGTATACATATTATTATATCCTATTAGGTATAGGTACTAAGAATAAAAAAAGGTATACCCTAAATCCATATGCTTTCGTTCAGACAATCCAAAGGTTGTTTATAATCTTGTATAGCGCTGCGCGATAATATCACCCATCGTACACTTGATTTTGAGAAGTGTATAATAAAATACATAATAAACGAGTAATAATAATAAATAAATATGGCTATTCAGGAAGTGAATATTAAGTGGATATCGACGAAAAAAAGAATGGAGAAAGAAAACCTGCTGAGCAGACACCGAACGCATTGGAAAGAGATCAGGAGCATGATGATGATTTAAGCTTAAGAGAGCTTTTTACCAGTTTCTATGTATAGCAATATCATGTCGAACATGTCTCACAAAATTCTCAGACTAGAAAATAAAGCGAACAACCGTCGCCGTATATAGACGTCCTTGTATTTTTTGCCTAGAAACTGGTTTAGTTGCTTAACGCGTGGTGTTTGTATGAGAAAAACATACGATTAGGTATATATTAACTGTTAGAGGCTTCTAGAAAGAGAAAAAAATATTTTTGACAGCGGCAATTAGTGGACCCACCTTAAACTTGAATTCTATTAATAGAATCTGAATGCTGCTGCTTAACATTAGTAGTTCTTAAAAAGGGCCAGGGAGATTACTTCCAGCAGATGATAAATATATTAATAATTGCCTGCCTTATTAATATAGCGCTAATGCTGAGAATGAAGTTCTTAATTTGATTCCTGGATAGATAAATAATAATTGAATTTTAAGTTCTTGAATTGGTTTACCTTCCATCATTACATGGAATTTAAGTCAGATTAGATGATGGTAATTAGGATTATTGGACGTGAGTTCCATACAGAATGATTAGTGTCATATTATTACGTCGACTGTTCATAGATTTATTTAATGTTATATAGCTTCTTTATCATAATATTAATGTGAGGCCACTATAGGCTTTTCCGACTCATAGAATATTTAGCATTTAGATGGATTTTTTTTAAACGTACATAGTTGGTAGACTAACCAGTCTTTTAAAGTACCTACGTAAAAAAAACATGTAGGTATTACTGTCTTGTCCTACCTAGTAGTATTGTAAAAAACAATAATCTTTTTCGAAAAGAGTCACCGTAGGGTTTCTTGTCGGTTCTTCTTCATGGTAAACAACAAATTGGTACCTTGTACTAACTTATGCCGTATAAGTGCTCAATTAGGCCTTTTGGACTGAACAGAAGGCTATTTGCGTTTGAATTCCCATCGATGATAACATTATCTGCTTTTTGATTACATCAATTCAGTTTAGTAATTAATCTTCAGAGTTTCTATTTCCTTTGATCTCTGCCATAATCACTAAAGCTATAAACAGCAGATTCTACTATTTCAACACCTTCAGACAATCTTGCGCAGTCGTCAAATGACGTAACTGTTGACAATCAAACAGACACGATTTAAACTCAAAATGCGAATATTTGTGTACCAAACTATTTGCCTCATTTATTTGAGATAACATAATGGGCATGCAATAAAGATTAAACGGTTAATGCTCTAGTTTGGTTTGAGAATTAAATAAGTGAGTATCTTTATTGTATTTTAGAAGAAGTTAGAATAAACTTTGTTGTACAAAAAATTTTTTTTACAGAAATTAAAACTATGGGTACAGTGTCTCGGTGCGGGAATGTTTGAAATATTGATCGTGGCCATATACATATAGGGTAGGCTGGAGGATCACCAAAGAGTTTTAGTCAGTAAAAGTCTGACGCGAGAAATAATTAGACCAGTTCGGTTCAGTGCAGTATGGTTTCCGCAGTGAGTCCTATGCGGACCATTATGCGTGGGCCATGGCGGCCAAAACCCCTGGTGGGCTTATTCCAACCAGCCTACCTCTCTCCAAATACTAATAAGTCTTGTCAGGTTTTTCAGGGCATCTGTGAGGGAGTTCTAAGGAGAAGTGTGAGGGTATTCTAAGGGAGGTGGGTCCTAACGGGACAGAGGATAAGAATTGCCTTGCGGCGATTTTAGACAAATTACCAGTCGACAGCGATGCGTTAGATTTTAAAAAATCCAGTCAAGCCAAAAAATCCAAAGCAAGTTTGCTGCAGAATTTATAATTTCAAAAGTTGCTAGAACAAATTTGCAAATTAGCACTTTATTTATGTTAATACTTAATACGATGAATCTTAACTCATTCATTCATTTTTTATCTGCACTTACGGTTCTTGTGGCCGCATGGTAACTAGACTAACCCCATTGTAAGTAGAGCTAGTCAAATCTAGGTCAGGTCAGTTAAATCTAGGTTTAACTGTGAATCGGCCTGTGTAATCGACTCGACTGATTACATAACACATACGTCGCATACTCGTCTGTTGAACTGTCGAAGGAGCAGTAACAGCCGCATAAAGAAAGACTAACTATGACTAGCGGCTTTACCTGCTTGTACCTAGAAAGGTACAAGTTAGCTGTACAAAGGGCTTATGATAAGATATATCTTATCATCTCCTTAGCCTTTAGCCTACTAGTCTTTTTTACATAGCGTGAGTTGGGTGACAGCAGGACGAAAATATTCATCTTTAAGATGAGAGAAAAGTATAGATAGCTACATTGTATGATCTGACAGCTGTCACCGAAACCATCCTATAACAAATTTTGTATAGCTTAGGGTCGGCCTTCAGTCTAGCCAGATGCGGTTGAACACAACCTGTGTTTTACATGGAGCAGTTACTCCATGTAATCGTAAAACATGCTTGATAGGCATGGAACTGCCTATGATTGGATGTTGCATACAATGGGATGGCACTATAATCTACCGGGATTTTGCAAGATCACCATCAGCACAAAGGGGCCCCGTTACCTCTCAAAGTACCTACACCATCGCCATACCCTTACGGAGATACATTCGTAATTTTACGAGTTCTGACTCATTTAGTGACGAGACCGGTTAACGACAAACACGACCACCGATCATATAAACGTAAGAATTACCCTTTACGCTTTAACAACGTTGCAAAAACAATAAATGGCTTATAAAATGACATTTATAAGCAAAAAGGTGATTCATCGGAATACCCGTTTGTTGATAGTAGGTATTAATGTCTAATCGTATTTCATAAACTAACCGCATTAAATTAATTGGCATATCAATTGACGTAGAAAACTTATGTCAGTAACTGTATGTATGTATGTATACTGTGTAGGTTGGTAACTGGTCTTAAAGTGTGGTCCTTTTGGTCCTTTGATCCGCATCAACCTAATAAATTACTTATCGTCGTTGCGCGTGCATAACCGCGGAACAACAGTTGGTAAATACCGCGTATCGGGTTTTGAACGTTTTAGCAGGAGGTGAAAAAAACTGAATATCTTAGACATTTGGCTATATTTTACGGGTCTTATTTCTTAAATTTACGTTAACAGGTAAATCACGAAAAAAGTTAATACATAGTTCAGCCCGTAAAATATAGTCAAATGACTTAGATATTCAGTTTTTTTCACCTCCTGTAAAATTGTTCAAAAACCGATACGCGGTATTTACCAACTGTTGTTCCGCGGTTATGCACGCGCAGCGACGTTATGTATTAAGGCGGGCGCGACGTTAGAATTATCCATACAAACGTAATACCAAAATCATTTGCAGTTTAAGCATATTTACACTATAATATGATGTTATTCGGATTCAGACAATAATTATCTAGGTTCCTACATCGTCTTTTTGTTGAAAAACTTACCCCAAACGAAATTTAAGCGAATTCAAATTTGCACTTTTTTACAGCGAAAATGTCATGTTTTTATTTTGTTTTTTCTATATTATAAACAACAATATTTCAAAATATCTCTCCGTAGGAACACAGATATTATTATCAAGTTATAAATACTTGAAACAATATTGGAAATACATTAATTTTTCATTCATCATTTTTGGTATTACGGAACATCTCCCAAATTTCCAATCATTTGTATTGCTATCACAGCAAGCAACTGTCAGTGTGCTGATGATGACTTTACTCCAGTCAGTGTGTCCAAGAATTGTTTATACTATCTGGATTGATTCCATCAACCTCAAAAACGTATTTTTTTTCGTCTCAACTCGAAATAGCGCGCGGTCTCCGCAGGCCACTTAAGCGGGAACTACAATAGACCGACGCATACTGGGCGTCGCTCGCCTGATTTGTACGTAGAACTGCGTCAGAGCTGGAGAAGTTATTGGATTATTTCTCACCTTGATAAGCATTGCCACTAGTTTTTTCGATCTAGCTGAAATGGCCCAGCTAGATCGATACGCGTAAGTAAAGACCATTCTTTCACTCTAGAGAAGCGCTTAGCCACATCTGGCCAATCCTTTGGGTAGGAGTCCAACTAGTTGTAATTAGTTTTTGTCAGCTAAGTTTTAACCTATCACGTACCCGCAAAACGAGACACAATAGTAAAACAATAACAGCGCGGTCTCATAGGACCAATCGGGGATTCATAAATTAATTTGTAGCTATTTAGCGGGTAGATTAATAATTATACATCCTTTGCCCTGCAGTGGAAAATAACGGGCTCGTAAAAAAACCTAATTAGTAAAACGCACCAAAACGTCATTATTTCATCAACTCCACATACTAAAGCAGTTATACAGTTAAAGCATTTGTTAGTAACATTAAAAACAATACTGTTTTCAGTGCTTTTCTTTGATTTCGGATACGACCTTGTTTTAAAATGACTTCCTAAAGCGAGATCTATTGATCTATTGTTAGTTTATCCGTATGACCTCGTTGACAGTTTTCCTGGTAAAAACAGATTTATTTACATGTAAATGAACTCTAATTAGCGGTCTGTAGTAATTTTCCTCTGGCGGAAAAGCTGGTAAGTGAAGTGTCCTTCCGATTTTTTGGCGTTAAATTTAGGCTAATTTAAGCCACATCTAGTTATCCAATACCTACCTTTGTCCTCCGAAATAGCCTCCGAAGTTCAATTTCGCGGGCTACCCTGGCTCTTTCTCAGCAATCTTAAAACTAGTTATTTTAAGAGCCAAATCATCCAATCCAATCCATCTTCTCCTTTCATATTTTCTTTTCTTACAAAAAAAAACAAGCTTTACTTCGTCTCTAACGCGATTCACGGTGAGCTCAAAACTTATGAACGAAATTTTTCTTGTGATTTTCACCAGTCGACAGAGTCATTAATAATAAATTAAAGGTTTAGATGTATAATACGTGCATATTATAGTAGAATTTCTCTGCTGAAAATTTTAAGTATTTATAACACCCGTGAGAAGCTGGCGCGACACTGTTAGACTTAGGCCACTGTTAGACATAAGCCTACCCCAAGATGTCGCCACAACGACCGGTACTTTGCATCTCACATATATCAGATCACTAGTTACAAAATATGAAGAAGAAACTAACCATCACACAAAGTGGAAATGATCTTAACAATTGCATCATTACTAGTCTTACAAACTAACCGAATTATCATGACAAATGCACGTAGAACTAGGCGCCATGATGCCCATATATCGACAGTATCACCATTGTCCACGCCTCGTTTGACCACCATAACTGACTCTAATGGGTTCCTGCTTACTACACGATGGCTGGATGTTGCATACAATGGGATGGCACTATAATCTGCCGGGATTTTGTAAGATGAACAGCACAAATTGAGTCGTAAAGTGGAGTCATATTTGGAGTAGAACAATTTGATTGCCAAATGTCCGTATTTGTTAAGGGTTAGGCAAAGATGATTCAGAGGAATGCGGAAGACAGTGTTCAGAATTGCACCAGACGGGTGTTGTGTATGGTCCGAGCGTTACCCTATAGTTGATTTCGGACTGATGGATGCCCTAATCGTGTGGAGAATCGCGCAGTTCCTATGCAGCAACATAACTGTCGCTACGAAGACATGATTGCGGATCTACGTTTTGCGAGCTTTTTCATAGAAACTAAGGAAATTACAGATTGCTCAATCAGATCTATACAAATGCACTTTTCTTAGAGCCAGCTAACTGGCTATGTCATCACTATTTTCTTGCTCTACTCCCATTTTACTTAGAGTTGCCGCCACGTCTATTGCTATCTTCGGACGGATAGGTACGACGATTGACCTCTTTCTCGAAGTTGGAGTTACCTAACTGGATCGTTTGTCCCAAGTAAATCTTTTCTTCTATCGCCGATATTGATAGGAAAGGGTATGGGGACATTATGAGTACTACTAAGTATGACATTTTTTTTACTCATGCCATTTAAGATCCACGCTTTCGAAAGCACTTCAGCACCTCGAGGTACCTATTAGCATTGTCAATCTGGCACCGTTGGAGAGACTGCAGTATAGCCGAAATCGATAGTTTAGTGGTCTAAAGCAACAATTTTTGACTGACCTGTTCTGTTTAGTAGTCATCGTACAAGCTCTGCTTAGTCTGGGACTAGAAGGTGTGAAAGTTGTGAATTATTATATTTTACTTTGACACACATAGAATATTTTTAAATTGAGTTTTGTCCTTTGAGACTGCAATATGTAATGATTAGCAAATTGTTTGTCGTGAGTGCGTGTCCAAGCCAATATGGACATGATTATCACGATTGCAGTTATTATGGCACGAGGAAGGCCAGTTTAAGCTAGTGTATTGTCAAGCGCCTAATGAGTATGACACAATCCTTTTTACACTTGTCATCTATACTAATATATTAAAGACGTAAAGTTTTTTTTTTTGTTTGTATGGGATAATCTCTGAAGATCCTAATTCGATTACATAAATGTATATATTGATAGAAAGCTGCTTTCTTCCTGAGTGCTATAGGCTATATTTTATGTAAAAAAAGTTACTTTTACGCGGGCAAAGCCGCGAGCGGAAGCTAGTTACTGATAATATAAAGATTTTCATGCTGTAACGTATGGGTAGACCAAGTTCAGGAATAGCACATAGGGGACTTTTTATTCCAGAAGTATGCTCCTTTGGCTGCCTCGGTCTTGTGATCGCAAGCGCGACTCCTGGGTGTGGACTTTGGGGAGTGTCTTTTCCATTAGAAATTAATATGTTCCTGCCCATGGTCTGGAAGTTGGTGGTGTGATAATACCCGTGTCAGATTTCAGTAAGGGACAATTACTCGCGTTTCGCCGCGTCGTTTATACTGCGTACATCGAAGGACTGGAACAATTTGCTGATTATAATTGTGTTGCCTTGAGTGAATAGGCTCTTAATAAATTAGTACGCTTTTCTGTCAACGTTTGCATCGCTGCTTACCATCAGGGGGGATCGCAGTCAAGCTCTGGTTTTTAATTATTTACTGTCTCAACAAAAATTAGTCTTACGTTCGAAGTTGAAAATTTGTTTTGCTTGAAAGTCTCGACCATTGGCGATAAAACTTCGATAACCGATCGCCTCGCATAATTGATTATTCGGTCCTACACGTGCTATGACTAACCGGAACAGTAAGGTGCACCGTGAAATAATTGATTTTACTACATCATGTAAATTCTTGAGTAAAACTTGGAGGATAAAGTATACAATGTTGTAGGATATCGTAGCTACATAATATATTTATACTATTATATTTTTCCTTTCCTTATCCCTACATCCTTATCTAATACGTAAAGATCTCGTGTCAAAGTGTTTGATATCAAACTCTTCCGAAACAATTTGACCGATTTTTTTCTTACCTATTTATGGTCGGTCTCAGAATAAGCCATAGCCTATTGTTCTTCCCTTACCCTACGTTGATTTATATGACAGAACAACGTTTGACAGTCAGCTAGTTTTTACCTAATTATAAAATAAAATTCCCCACCGTGTCGTTTTATCTGTTCAATTCAAAAACTACTGAACGGATTTTAATATGGATTTCACCAGTAAAAACCTGGTTGGGACTCTATTTCCACATAACACAAAGTCGCTTTCCACGTCTATCTTTTTATCCGCTAACTCCTTCGAAACTTTGATGCTGTTATCAGTAATAGAAAGAGCCAGGAACGAGGTAGATGTACATAATTGCACCCGTACGAAGTGGAGACTTGTCACTAGTTTTATGATAAAACGTTTAATTTGATAGTAATCCATAAAACAAGAATTAATTACTATTAATTACTCTTATGGCCTTCTAGTTCTAGCTGAGTATCCTTAGCAACTGATGCCATTGGATTTTCCTACCTGCTTCTGTCAATGTTCTCAATGATCATATGAGTAAATAATCTAGGTTTTTTTAAGGTTGGAAATTATCCAATGACTTGATTAGAGAGCGTGAGAGACGTGCTAAAGCAAAGCAGTAAAATCACATCTGTACCTATCCTTTCTTCGACCTTTGTATCCTAGGATCACGAGTATCCTCTACCTTACAGTTTACAAGCTTAGGGGGTTCAGTAGATCTTATTTGTTACAACGGGTTTTTTTAAGTTTTCATCAAATCTCATCTCCTGCTCTAGGTTGAAGGACCTGTAAGAACGATGACCTGGTATAGTAGGAATCCTATGGATGCGAGCACAGACATCTTACTTAATTGCCTTATTATTAAGATTTCTGTGGATGCGAGACATAGGACCGTTCGTTATGGTGACGCTTGGGGGAAGCCTATGTTCAAGAGTCAACGTCTTTCGGCTGAAATTATTTATTTATTTCTTTAGTCGTAGGAGAACCAACAGCTATAAGAAATAAATAACAATTGTACATGAGACATTGAGCCAATTACAGATGATGATGATACCGAGATAGTAGTAGTATAAATTAAATGTCACCTTGTTTACCACACTTAGAAAACCACCTCTACATTCGTCCCCACGTGCCAGACCACATTTCCTCTCGGAGACTAGACATCCTTTAAGGAAAATCCCTCCCATTAAGGAAAAGTCGAAAAGAAAAAATGGTTGCGACCGTAATAATAGCTGTTTTTACCTAAGGTCAATGCCATATTGAGGAAAACCACATCAGTAACGATCTAAGATGTCGCGATGTCTAGACGAGCTGGTGACGAGCTGGTGACGAAATGAGACAGAAGTCACGCCCTTTATTGTGAGTACTGACATAATTTACCATATCGTTAATGGTGGTCTGACGTTCGCTCTGTGCTTGATGTTTTTCGGCCATAATTGGTTATGTAAGTCACATGCATACATTTATATTATAAGGAAGCGGCACATCTTTTTTTTTAGGTCATTAAGATGACTTCTCCCTCAGACTTTTACTAACTAAAGCCCCCCCCTGTTCCTCCTTTACTTTCGTCCTAGGGGTTCTCTTTCGTATAACCCAGTAGGCTTCGACCCTGCTAGACCCCTATAGTTTGCTGACATCTCTTTGAGGCGCGCATGGCACACTACGCCCTTCGACGACTTGGGCCCGGTCTGAACTGTTACCGGATGGCGAGCTACCCATTGCTTGCCGTCCGCAAGCCCAGGTCTACGGTGGCTGGAAATCGGGGTCGGGAATCGGGTACAGACTGGGTCTCGAAGGCCATGCTCTCAAGCGTCCAGCGCAGCACATCGGAGCTCACAACCACCAACAGGAGCCAAAGAATACGGTCGCTGTGTAACAATCACTGCTTACCATCAGGTGGGATCGCAGTCAAGCACTAGTTTATAACAATTAAAAAAAACCCGCTAAGTGGCATCATAATCATCAGTACCTACTGACAATTGACTAAAAATGAGCGGCCAGAATGCGGAACTTCGGTAACTTTTTTTGTTTTACGCTCGAGTTGTCATAAGCTGCCATGTGATTTCTGTACCACCCTTGGGTTTACAGGTTTTCTTATGGTTCCTTTAGTACGGCAGTCGGCATCGGCAAAAACGGAAATGAATGAGATCACATTGCAGCTTTGTTATCCGTCTATCGACTTTCTGTCAAGAGCCTTTTACTCGGTATCACGTGGAGGTATGAAGCTGAAATTAATATCAATCAAATACTTAGGTAAAAGAGAGTGATCGTTATTTTTATTTTGTAGCAAAAACCTCAATACTGTGTTTAATTTAATACAATTTAACAAGTAATAAAACACTATTACAAACAATAATTAGCAGCGACCTAGTTGTTTTGCAATAAAACTAAACCGGTATTACACATCTAATTACTTGATTATGTCACCACCTAATTAGCTAATGCAATTAACACCTGGATTTTGGAAGAATTGCTGACTAACAGTATGTTTAATGTGACATAATTAGGTTTATGATCTTTAGATAAATAATTGCGAAATCGGAGAACACTGTTTGGCAGCAGAAATAACATCCTTATACTCACAAAGGTTGAGACTACTAAGACGCTGTCTAATCACAATACAATTCGTCCACTATAAGTTGGCGAGTGTGAAGTTAGGCTCTGCGAATTTTGGCGCTTGAAATATCGTACAAAAATAAAGGTTTTAAAAAAATTTAATGCCAATAACTGTTTTTAACAGCAATAAGAACTGCAAATTGCATTTGTTTTTTTAAAACCTTTATTTTTGTACGATATTTCAAGCGCCGAAATTCGCAGAGCCTAACTTCACACTCGCCAACTTATAGTGGACGAACTGTAATAAAGGCGAAAGTTTGTATGTAGATGTGTCTCTGTGTGTTATGTATATTCCTAAACTGCTGAACGGCATTTAGCACTAGTCTAGACAGTGCCATAATTAGGCTGATGCCAGTGGTGCCCAGGGCAAACATCCCTGGAGGGACCTAAAATTTTTATATCTAGTCCATTTTGTTTGTATAATACTTATTTAGTCACGTCATTGCGTCTAGACCACGTCCATGTAATAAAAAACTTTGATACCTGGCATGACCCTTGGGATCATTTTCTACTTCAACGCGAGTGTCAATATTATATGTAATACATAAAATTACGATTGCATATCTACATGTATTTTAGAACTTTGGTAAATCCCAGTTCTTAAATTTTGATATTTATTTTACTTCTAACTGTACTAACAATGCAACTGGCATGTAATTTCTCCACCACCTTAGGATGACTGGTAAACAATACCTAAAGCATTAAGTCCTCGTTTTTAAGGCGTTAAAAACTATCATGACAACCCCATACTTCAAGAATGAAGCACTAATGACGCAAGTAAACCTCTCCGAATTGATACTACCCGGAGATGGACCTACTTTAAAACCTCATAGATATCGTGACCTGGCTGTAGCAACGCTTCCAAGCACTACAGTCACTTCTCAAAGTGTGTTAGACCACAATTTTCAACAGAACTTACCTTTATACAGTACAACTGGTTAACCACAGACATAATATACAGGCTGTGTCAGACATTGACGCACAAACGAATACCAAGGATCCAGTACATCATACTGGACACCGCGGTGATGGAATTTTTCGTCGGCTTTTTTCCTAATTTTTCAAACAAAAATGTTGTTTTTATTTTTTATTTACACTGTATAAAATGTTTTATTCTAATCAACGTTGATGATAGTTTTGGAGAAAAATAGTAGATTATGTGACTAGACTTAAAGATACTGCTTTACTAGCAGTGTCTTTAAGGCGAGGGCGGCATGTTAAATTCCGAACAAAACGAAGGTTGCTAAGTTTTAATCCCGAACGTCAGTGAGGGATTTATATAATTGACTCCCGAGCATCGCGAGGGAGTTAATAGAGAAACCTGAGTGAAGTGAGGAATTAAAGCCGCCCAAGACAAAGACAGCTTTATTCCCGTGTTGGATACTCCACTTTTTACACCATCTGTGAGATAATTACAAGTCTACTACGATTAATTAACTAGGTACTATATATCGTATAAAACAAATTATAAATAATTTAAAAAATATACAGCATTATTTACAAGTTAATCTCAACTCGAAATTAGAAACAAACAAAATTCACTACTTCAATATTACTCTATCACTTTACTCTTTTTTAGAACCTCCTCAGTATGTAACCACATTTATTATTCTTTTTTTTTGTTAGTGGCCAGTTTCATTTTTTAATAAATTTGTTTGATGCACGTACATTTTAAATTACTGAAGGCGTATTTGACGTTCTAAATTAAAAAAAAAAAACATTATTCCCTAGAGATGGGCCATACTGTATTATCTCCCTAGGTGATAACGAGTTGCTTTAAGTGCAGGTTACATAACACATAATAGGGCCATTATCGAGCAGGTGGTGTAAAAAGTGAATTAATTACCCACCACAGAGGGATTCAAATCATGTACTGGATCCATGGTATTCGTTTGTGCGTCGATGTCAGACACACCCGATATATTGTAACCGCAGTCTAGAAACACGTAGTCATACCTAGTCATAGTTAACTACACTAGGTATAGTTATAGTATTAGGATCATGGGTAATAATTATAGTTATGGGTCATGGAACTTGGAAGCCTGTTATAAGACAATCAGAAAGAAACCCAGGCAAGTTGCATAAACACTTGGGTTTCTTTGAAGACTGATATAGTCTGTGTGTAACTTAATTATGACATTACAATATCTGAAACGATTTTCCTTATTTCCGAGTTCGGCAGAATTGTTGACATTAGCAGAATTATTCATTAGTCAATGGCGGAATTGTTGACAGTGGCAGAATTTTCGACATTGGCAGAATTTTTTACATATTATAAGTATAATTGTTAACTTTGGGAGAACAGTTGACTATGGCAGAATTGTTGACAGTGGAAGAATTTTCGGCATTGGCACAATTGTTAACAGTGGCAGAATTTTGGAAATAGTCAGTATTGTTGACAGTGGCATAATTTTCGAAAGGCAGAATAGACTGCATTGACGAAAAATTTTGCCATGGCAAGAAAACATGGTATGGTATATCATCGACATCGGCACCATTGCTACAGCGAGAATAAGAATACCTTACTACAATACAAATAATATTTTGCGACTTTTTTATTAAGACAACAAAACAAGTTTTCCACTTGAAAACATTCACAACTCCGTAGTAGTTTTAAAAAATTCGCACGATCCTCCTATTGTCCTCTAGGCTGACAGAGCCAGTTCAGCGAATACTTCGCAATATTGATTTATAATTGTTAGCACAAACACACGATCAAAGTGCTAAGTGCTAGCGTAATCATGATATTACGTGATATAGGTATTACGAGTAGGTTTGTAAAAAGTCGTTTCACTCCGATCGTTCGATTGTAGTTCGCGATTTAGCGGCATGTAAACCGTGACTGGTGTGAGCATAACTTTGGTGTTTTTAGTTCTGGTAATATATATATATTCGGTTCGGTTTTAGGACTCCACCTAACCTAATATTAGGAGGTTCTAGAGTCTAGACATAGCGAAATGAGCGATAACGATTGTCAAATTGTATGAAAAGGATTGTGTGAACAAAATATTATTATCTAACTAGTCCACTAAAAATGCAAGTATTACTAATTCTTGAATCAAAATTGGCAGAAAAGAATAATTTTAAACCTAATTTTATGCGTGCGCGGTTAAGGATTCCCTACCTGAAACTTGAGTTTTTGTTTACGTATGACGTCAGACTGTTCGCTTCCTTGTCAGCAACTTGGAAGCTTTATAACTTCGTCGTTGATGAAGGATTGATGATAATATTTTGAAAATTGTTGAATATTTGTTGGTAATAATTATTTTACTTAGCAAATAAGAAAATGCTATGTTTATTCTCTATTGACAAACGCAACCCAAAGGTCAATTCTTTACATTTTGACTTTTCAATGATCATGCGTTTTAGAGACCATGGGCAGTTTGTTGCCTGCTACCAAACTTACGAGTACCGTCTGATATTTTAAGACCTATAGCGACACAAAGGATAAAACAGTCTTCCAAAAGTCCAAAATCCTTACCTTAACATCAATAAGCCGGACAGCGAAGGCAGCCGCCTCGGGGGCAGTAAGACTCAGCTGGCAGCTGGCTCGGGGCGCGGTGGGGGGCCGCACCAGCGCGAGCGCCAGCGCCGCCCCCGCGCCGCTGTTGCTGCCCAGCTCCAGCTTCTCTGTGCGCCCGCATAGCAGACTAGAACATAACCCTGGAAACAAGGAAAAGGTATTATTTATTTATGTACAGATAAACACTACAAAATGCACATGACAAATCCAGATAGACGACCACAAAGGTGCTGCTTATTTTAAATGATTTTTCTTTGTGAATAACAGTATGGAGTAGGTAAATGAGGACAGCTTTTTTTGAAAACTTAAATGCCGTGCAGAAAAAAAAAACCCTAGGACTTTTATTTAAAAGAAGACATTTGAATTTGACATAATATGGGCAACAGACTTTTACCAAGCAGCAAGTTACTTCGGATATTTTAAAACGATAATAATCTGGGCTGCTACGATAAAGATTTAAATCAAGAGTTTAATAATGCCCAGCCCAGACTGAGAACTGTCTCAATTTTACAAGCTAAACATTCTGTTGTAGTCAGTACTTCTACACTCCAATAGCGGCAAAGTCTGAGGAGCCTTATCAAAACAGTCAACTATCAACTCGCACATAAAGAAAATAAAGGTTGAAACTCAGAGTTTTATTGAACTTTTAGATAATACTACTTCCAGCATTGGATCACAAAAGGGGCAACTAAAGGAAAACGAGTGAGTAAGTCTCATCCAGCCCCACACTACACAAAGCAAAAAGCGGAAAAAAAACATTGGCTAATTTATAGTAAAAAGTCACAAATCAAGCATTGAACTCATCATGAATGAACACAAACAAAGAGGCTAAAAGAGGAGCAACCGGACCTCACAAGTATTACATAACCGATCACAACATCGTACTAGTAGTTTGTCAAATAGTTTTGTTAATACCGGTATCGATAATCCGTCGCCTGCGCAGTAACCGTATACTACTGTTGTTGTCACAACACTAATTGGTTCTACACGTATTCTATAATTTTTAACACTGACAACCGTACCTACACACAGCGAAAAACGTAGCGTGTACAAGAGGCCACAGACTGTGAATACTGTGATACAACATTGATGAAACACGGCGGCGGTGCCGTGCCGTAGCGCCACCGTGTATTTATTTATTTATTTAGTCTTCAAGCAACTCAATGTACAAAGGCGGACTTAATGCCATAGGCATTCTCTACCAGTCAACCTAGGGTGGTGAAGAGATAATATGGTAGGTGCATAAAAAGAAAATGTAAGTAAAAACAGAGTAAGTATAAGGAGTATGATCACGAGTAAGAGAGTATGTCAACAACCTCCCCCAGTAATCCATACAACACTGACAAAGAACTGTGCTTAAACACAGCGAAATAACCGTGCCTACACACAGCGAAAAACGTACCGTTTAAAAGAGACCTTAAATTAAATACCTTTAAATTCTTTAAGGACTTAATAAGTGCCAAAAATAGCCTTCCACGCGTCCGTTTGGTAATCGTTCAGCTCATTAACTCCTAACACGTTTTTCTAGAACATGTTTATTATTCTAGTGATATTTAGGTATAGTATGTAAACTTTAAATTAAAATAGCTTTTTTGTAGGCTTGTTTTTCGTGAAAACTAGTCTCTACAGAATGTTGGTGTTATTTGATTTGCGTTTCTAATGCTCGCTTAAGAGACAGACAGACAGTCTTTTACATATTTTCCGAATACAAATATGTGTTAAATAAAGATAAGGCTAGAAGGCCAAGTGATTGATATTCGGGTATGATGGGAATACGAGCAGAAAAGTGTGAGAGATAAAAGTATCAAGGGTTCTGTAGAGAGAGCCTTTCACAAATTCTGATGGGGCCACGTCACAGGCATGCAAGTAGCGTTGCCAGACGTCCGGATAAAACCGGGCAAGGTCAGGCTTTTTGGTTGTGTGTCCGGCCAAAATAGGTTGAGTCCGACCTGTATGGCTTTTGTTAGGCTTTTTAAATTTGGCCATTTTTTTTCATGTGTTCTCGCAATTGTAAGCGTTTGCAGACCAGCAATGACTTGTTATTTCGTTAGAATGTAAAAAGTAAAACTTCTGATTGGCTTTAAAAAAAAGTTGTCGGCCTTTTTAGTCAAATGTCCGGCTAAACTGGCTGGTTTGTCCGGCTTTTCGGTTTGACGATCTGGCAACCCTACATGCAAGAATAGATGAATTCTGCACATACCTATAGTCAAATGGGGTGAATAAGAACGCTGGTGTGAATGGGAACTCTAAGGTGAAAAGAAACAAAACGTTATTTAAATATTATGCACTCAAAGTTAATGATTTGTAATTTAAAAAGTTGCTTTGATAGAAGGCAGGTATCGAGGCGAAAAACCAAACCAAAGTTTTGTTTCTTTAACCCCGTTTGATAGACATATAGAATGTAAAACGGGACATGAGTGGCAGCTCAGTTGCTTAACAATTATTTTTCTAATAAGAAGTTGTCTATTTTTTAAACAATACCCTCATAAAATGGACCTCTACTCCATACCTCCTTTTTCTCATGTCATCTAACCTTAGAAAGCAGTTGTGCCACGTGGTACCGGCCCCAACTTACGAGTTGAATGCCGTGGTTTCAAACCCAAACAGGCACCAATCATCATCATCTGCCTACCCTTTTCCCAACTATATTGAGGTCGGCTTTCAGTCAAGCCGGATTTAGCTGAATACCAGTATTTTACGAGGAGCGACTGCAGGCAGGCAAGCAGGCACTAATATACTTTGTATATTTTATTTCATCACCACTATTCTCGAAAACGGTGAAGAAAAACAACGTGAGAAAACCGGTATGTCCTAAAACCAAAATTTTGAATACACGTGACATCCACAAATTATTTCAAATTTTAACGCTCTTCTAGAAATTTAGGAAGCCTGAAGCAACGGGAAAATATTATACCGAAGACTGATGATACTTTTATCTCTAAAAAGGAAGAAGGCCTGAGTTCGAGCAATGGAAAAATATTACAAAACTGATAATGCTATTATCTATTTACCTTAAACAGGTGTTTTGTTATCAATGGATCGTAATTAAAGGCATTTAAATAACTTAGTTATGGCTGTCGATAATACTTAAAGGCATTGAAATGATTAAAAATAATTATGTTTTTGTTTGAATCAACGTTTGAATAGAAAATGAGGACACATTTTTGGAGGACACAATGGCATGTCTAATTAGTTTTGACATTTTAACGAAAATTTTCCTTAATGTTACAAATAGAAGACTGTATTTGACATAGAGTTGCCATCCGTCCGTGTGTCTTTGTAGGGCGTCCGGAGCGTGTCCGGGTAAATGGTCATTTGTACTCCGGGTGTAAAAATGTGACACTCCTCGCTCCACTCTGAGATAGAGGAGAGTTGTAAGTTCATTTCCCACGTAACTAAATAAAATGTGAAAGATTTTATATTTCTTTTAGTATAATTTTTTCTCACTAGTTGATTTATGACAATTTAATTTTTTTTTATACTGAGAAAGTTTAAAACAAAATTGATGATAATAATTATATCTGAGTTCAGAGCTCTTAAATTTAGAATATTAACTCCAAATTTTTAGAAATGGCAACCCTAATTTAACAGAACAGCACTTAAGCAAATAGCATTTAAAAGAGTGACGCAACTGTAAAAAACTTGAAAAAATATAAAATTATAGTGGTAACCAAGGTGAAGGATCAATCAAGCCTTGTACAATCTGTTCAATAATTCCGGAGACTAAAATGACATTTCAACACCAAAGAACTGGCGTCATTCCTATAGAAATTTTGACATTACTTATGTCAATTTAGTCTCCGGGTTTATTGAACAGACCATAGTTAAATCATTTTCAAAGCAAATTGATTAAGTTATTATTTACTAGTAAGTTTTTACAGAAGAGACATAATAAAGAAGAACAATAGATTGTTCAGATTTCATGGGCTATTAGACAATCTTTAACTAGAATTTAACACGTTTAAGTCATAATGTATAGGCATTTTTTATATTAATAACTAGATAAGTAGGCAAACATTGTTCTGCCATAAAAATTATCAAAGAAAGAAGTTAGTATAGTTTAAGTCCTATTCTTAGAGATTCCTACTGAATCATCATCATCTGTCAAGCCGGATTTAGCTGAATACCAGTATTTTACGAGGACCGGCTGCCTACCAGACCACCACAACTCATTAACTGGGGTAACACCAATTGTTATGAAATTTTGGGAGGAGTTTTTTTACAAACACGGTGACACGAGTATTTTTTATATTACAGAAGAAAATTTCTCTTTTGAAACGAATCAAAAATGAGGGAAGCGAACCAAAACTACCCCGCCAAGTGCTGAATCGCGATTGCGTTGCGAATTAAAAGTTTAAATCTTGCACTACACACTACCTGAGTGTAGTAGGTTCCTTTTTTGAGGTGCGGTACCCTAAAAATGAATAACATGGGATCTATTTTTAAGTCACTACATTAAACAACAAAAACACAAAAATGGCGTGAAACCAACGAATTTGAAACAATACAAAAAACTAACCTTGAGGTGTCATGAAAACTCTAGAAATACTGAAATAAACAAGATCCTTTTGGGCGTCATTTTCGTTTGCCGTCAGAAAAACGTTTCGTTTGCCGTCAGAAAAACGTGACGTCGGTCCAACGTCAAAGTGTCGTTACACAACGCACTTTGGACGTTTCACGGCTGACAGAACTGACGCTGACTAAGATGTAATCGAGTGAAATGATCGTATTTCCTTTAATAAACAAGTAACAACACAGTGTTGAATGAAGATTGTTTAGCTGGGAAATCATATGATATCTCCCTTTATTTATGTCAGTTTTTTATTGACTTAAACCACTCTTATGTTTGTTCTTTGCCTCGCGTTCCAGGATCCCAGGTTTTCCCACCGGAACCCATGGCTCCCATAGACTTCGACCCTGCTGGGTCTCTACGGTATTGCTGACATATCATTGAGGCGCACGTGGTCTAAACAGCATCGACGACTCGGGCTCGTTCCGGATGGTCAGCTATCCCACCTAGGTCCTTTAATTTCCCTTTGTGATCCAGAGCCACGGTAACTGTTTCAAACATGCCTATACCTTCAGCGAGCATCGGCCTCACTGGGACCCTTCGGCAAACATATACGAGTATACTACAAGTAAATCGTTTTATGCAGCGGGATTGTTCAAAAGAGCTACCACGGACCTATAACACAAAGGGTAACTGAAGAAACAACACAAATTTAATCAAGAGGACTAAGTTTTATTTGATGAGTTCCAACTACAAATAGAAAAGCATTAAAATACCCACCTGGGGAAAAGAAGCCTCCACCATAAATATGGATACGCCTACCGCTAAAGGTCTTATTATGCTAAGCCTATTCGCTGGCGTAGCCCGTCTATTTATAGAGCAGTCCTCGCCTTGCGTAAGACCTACCTATCCACTTTGGAAGGCAGAAAGCCGCTTCTAACTAGAAACACGTCTTCGACACACTGTCTGCATAGCAAGAAATCGATACTGGATAACTGCAAGCTTGGTTTCACTTACTGAAGGTGTAGCGGTTTTGTATTGTAAGTTTTTTTAAATAATCATATATTAAATATCCATACATACAAACTTTAGCGTTTATAATATTAGTAGAAAGTAAGTAAGAACTTACAGTGGAAAAAGCAATCAGTCTAATCAGTGAAAGATTTTTTGCAATCGGATCATTTGGATCAGCACTTTCAGCGATCACTCTTACAACGAAAATAAGCAATTCAACCTCTTCATAATATTACGTATCCAGACTTTAACAAGACTCAAGACTGGTAGAGTGGTTAACTAACCAGGGTGTGCCGGATGCAAAGTTCATAAGCAATCGTAGCCAGTCTTAGGCACCAAGCATAAAACAAGTCTCTAACATTCCAGGAAATAAGTTAACCGAGCCAAAACCCATACAGTTGTCAAGACGCTACATGATTTCCCAAAGACCCGGTTCTACTAACTTTGTCGTACATTCAAGTAGGTTCTGCTAAGTGACTTCGAATGGTGCCAATACACTTAACATTCTCACGGCGATACCATTGCTAAAGATCGGGCAAAGTTCCAATAACTGTCCTCATAAGAAACAAATGCAAGTGACAATTGAAGCGTAGTAAGTCGAAGACCAGCGAAGATAGCTAAGGCCCAACTTGACAGTTGAAAAAACATGTTTCGTAACATGTGGATAACGTGACGTATTTAGTTACTCAGGTGATGATTGTAGTGATGCCAACCGGGCAACCGAATACCAGCAAATCTAACCTAACCTAACCTACCCGAAGACAAACTTTTCTAGTTGCAAGCAAAACCACAAATTATCCTACTAGGAACCACACAGATATAGTAAATGGACTAAGCGTTCCCTAATCTGGTGAATTGTATATGGGCAAGAAATGTATGAAAGAGATAAAGCGATCTGGCGGTCTATAGCTGACAAGATTGAGCCACGCGGCCACGCCATAGGTTTGCAGGAGAGAATTTTGCACATCAAGCATGTGAAAAAGATGGGTTATCACCGCATAACCGAAGTCACTCAGTCTTGTTCCTTAGTGTAGACAAAAAATGCTGGTGATGTTGAAAGCGAAAGTAGCCAAGGACCAACGAAGACACTCGAAGACCAACTAGAAGATTTGCAAGCAAAACCACAAATTACCGAATTACCTGTTAAGCCAGTTCGTTCACACCACATACACGAACACTGACATAACAAAGAATCGAACTATGTATTTATAAATCACGTAGCGAGTTCCGTGAATACATTTCTATTATGTTATGTGTATTGTACGCAACTCTATCGGTCAATGACCAGTGCACACGTCACAGAACCTGTAACCAGATTCACTACGACTATGGGTATGCTATGGCCATTATAAAATTCAAGGTATTATAGTCCCTATGAAATAGATTCTATAGAAGAAGAGTGAGGCGTATTGCATGATGCAGAGTCTCACGTTTGACCAAATCTCATCTGGTTGTAAGCAATAATATGCTCGACGATGGAGCACGCTTGCATCTAAGTAACCTAGACGCACGAATACGTTCAGATTTCCTGGCTTCTGAACATCCGTAACGATTGTCAAACGCACATGGCAGCCTGAATAATGTGCTTTCATGGCACGGAACAAATTCGGTAACAGACAAAGTTGGTTATCCATCCATAGACCGACTTCAGCAAACGTTGCTTAACTACTAAGATCGACCGACCCATGTCAGTGTTATTATTTCAGACAGGTAACACTACTAATGCTATTTTAATTGATGGCATTACAAAATTAAAAAATACACAACCTTTTTAAAAGCGCATATCCTCAAACATTAAGGAAGTGTAATAATTAGGTAAAACGTTAGCAATTTCGTAATCAGCGGAACTGTTTTTCAGGTGTTGCTTAAATTTTTAAATGCTTCCTCGAATATCAAATATTTAATGTAGCAAAATCATCATCATTTCAGCTGAAGACTGTGCGTCTTGCAAACATCAGATTCCCTCTTTACGTCTTCGGTCCACTTCATTAAAAATCTTTGACGCTACATCTTCCGGTAAGCGGTCGCCACTCTAGAACCTTTTGGCCACATCAAACCTCTATTCTGCGAGCATGTCCTGCCCACTTCCACTTAAAGGCGATTCTTCGGTCAATATTGGTAAGCTTGATTCTCCAGCAGATAAATTCTATGTGCATAAAGCATTATACACAAAATAAATAAATAAATAACCTAATTCTTGGTGTGATCACGCAATAAAAGTCCGAGTATAGAACTCTCCATTGCCATATTTACATCTTCACTGGCCACACAAAACCGTGACACTGATCACAGACTTTCTTCTTAAGACACTGAAGTACGTGGATTAAGAACATTACATAATTGCATTGTTGCTAGCTATAAAATTTTATAGTTCGTTTCCAAGATAGGCAGAATGAGTAACTTGTGTAGAAACATAACTTTATTACTACCGTCCGTAAGTTATAGTGCTGTTCTATGATATAACACAATACTTTTCAATCGATATGTATTTTTCTCGTATATCAATAGATTTATTTTTCACGTGGGAAATCATCAAATTACTTCTTTTTTTTAGTCTGGATGGAGCGACATGGAGTGTGAGACTTTTACGGATAACCAAGGAATTATTCTTGCCCTTTGCATGGGCAAGAATAATTCTTTAAAACAATCTGCTTTTTGCGAAACTTAAATTATGATTTTGTTGGATATCATTTTAGTTTTATCTCGGCACCTACGGATTCCAAAATATTAAACTTTTCGAAGTCCTACGTCACGATAAATAAATTGAGATGGGACTAAACGGACAAACCTTCGCAAGATTATAAACAAGTCAATATTATACTGCCAAGTTACAATACCTCTAAACATTTCTACTTTACATAACGACAGTACATTACTCAACTACACTCACTATTATATTGAAGATGTACTCCCTTGAACCGTCTTTAAAGCGAGTGTTGAAGCCGTCACCATTGCAAATAAGCCCTATACATTGTTTAATGCAAATAAGGGTACATGTGTCGTGAATCATGTGATATTTGCTGCGTAAATCATTGAGCAAGTATGAGAAAAAAATGAAGACATCATCATTCATGCGACATCTTATAGCAATGTGTATAAACTCCTTCCGGTATTGAGTGAGGACTGACTTCTAAGCTGCAGGTGGAAGATGATTAGAATTCTTATAAGAATGGATCCTTAGAAATGTGTCAAGGCTTGAAACCCTTTCGAAAACTGATCATATTACATAATTTATGGATAATAATATGTTCAGCTTAAAATATAAAACCTGAAAATTTATATTTAAACTGGCTTCTCCCATGTGAAGATAGGTTTGTCCATAAAAACTTTGTTAAGTTTAGTTAATAGGTTTGTCCCTTAGGGAGGACTTTTGAAAAGTTTTCTCTTTTTTGTATGCATCATAAAAGGTAACCTGTGCAATATTTCGGCATTCAAGGAATTGTACCTCTTGGTGTTGTCGGATCAGTGAATGAGTCGGGACTCTACCTTTTATGTATACAGATGTAGATAATAAGAAAACACAGAAAAACTAAATATACATATTTGTAATTACACATATGAAATCCTTTCATATGTGTAATTACAGAGCAATTAAAATATTGCAAAAGCTACACGTAAACGTTTAATTCTTGCTATTGCTAAAACCTAACGAGCTTGTCAAGAAGTCTTCATTAATTCAAATAATCCCTTAAAACAAACCGGTACCTAGAGGAATAAATAACGTTACGACCTTTAAATCAGGCAGGGCAATTAGTAATTAGTAGGTAGTTAATAAAGGTGTGACGTCAGTGTCTTGTGCAACGACTGCGAACACACGTGCACCTTCACGGTTCGCGTTAACGTTATCGGAGCAACCTTTAATTGCTTCACAAGGATTTCGTAGTGCAGTTAAAGTAGGAAATAGGTGGACGAAATAGGATATGAAGAAAAATTAAAGAACCTGTTAAATGCGTGAATTGTTGGAGCAATTTGTGGATTGGCTTAGCTTAATGGAAGAAGACTCAGCTCCAAATTGGATAGGAAACGCACCCGTAGCACCTCCTACATTGCAGATAGGTGTTATTAAACAGTAATAGTTATTAGTAGTCATTTAATGATTTTTTAAGACTTAATATTCAATTACCCCAGTGGGGTATCATTAATATAGTTAATTTTAATAAATATGTACTCTTCAACTTCAACACTTTTGCCTCGCGTAGTCAGAAAAAAATGGGTCCGTGTGGATGATAACGATGATAATTAAACCCATTTGAAGGTTACTATAATAAGATGTTTTATAGCTCCATCTTAGCGGCAAAGATTATAAGCCAAGACTGTTGTAACATCATCATCAACTATTCGTCTTATGCTAAAACTGTTGTAACATCTTCAACTACTCGTCCTAAAATTGTGGTATTAACTTTAATACTAACATTAAATTCTGTTGAAACTGTACAAAACATGTTTAGTGTAAATTGAATTATATGACAATTTACAGGACGTCAGGCATCATATTACCTACTTAACCTTTATTTCATTGCTGATGCGGGCGATGCAATTAACATCACGAAAATATGCAAGTAAAATTTGCATATTTTATGAAAGGTTTTCAAAATCATCTTTCTTGTATAAAGTTGCCGTTTTGTAAGAGAAAATTGTAAAGAAAGAAATGTTACCCTATTCATGTTTCACATAATCGTATAAATTAAAAATACAAATTTATGGAAAAAAAACATCAAAATCTGTGCGAAGCAAAAAGGCGCCTTACTCATAGCATATGCTGCAATATTTAAAAAGATAAATAATGCAACACTAATATTGTACTATGCTGTAAAAATGTGAAATTATAGGAAGAAGATAAGGTTGAAGGTTAACTTACGCATAGAATACCTACAACTCCAGTTAAATTCCAGTAGAGAGACAGCCCATACGACAGGCACAAGACAGAAGACATACGTGTGTGACATAATCAGTGAGCGTTAAAGACACTCGGCCGTGAAGATATAATTAGTCGGCAAGTTGTTTGTGGACAATGTTTACTATTGTGCCAGACTGCATAGAGATACGGCAAGGATAGGCCGTTGTACGCTCGACTATAAATATCACGCTATATGTTCCCGAAGCTGACCTCTCACTGTATGAAAAGAGATGTCAGCTACAACTGGATATATAGATTGATGAGCCGTTTACTGTTCGAGTTCATGCTCGTATATTAACTTGAGGTCAGGGGTGAATACTCTTGCTAAGGTCTTGTAGTAAATGCTGTAGGTAAGATGAGCTTCATCGTAATCAATGAATGTCAACGTTCGCTTTGTTTCTCTTGTGATCTTCATCCTTGATTGTTGTATCAATAACTACTGCTACTTCCCAGAGCACCCATTGTCTGTAGTATATTATTGACTTTAATATGAACATACAATAAATTATTCTTATCTCTTTCTGCATCCTCAGATTCTATGACAACATCAGTTAATTTAAATTCATTATTTACTCTGTCTCTCAAAATAAATCACTCCACCATAATTTTCTGTAGCAAACAACCCACGATATATTTAGTTTTGTTAGGAGGTGAAATTCCCGAGGGTAAAATACTCGTAAACATTAGAGATTAAAATAAACTAGAAACATGATGGTCAATAACAAAGTGACGCCAGTGACGTTGATAGAGAGGTCGGTGGATTATTAAAAAAATTGAGGGAAAACAAAGTCGACATTGACTTTGGTTCGTAAAGGTTGGTCGTGAGACCTTCAAGGTCGGGAGTGCGACGTGTGAACCAGAACTAATGGCAGCCATTGACTCTTTCTTTAGTGGAATTTTTATGGGTGTTTTTTATGTAATTGCTCGCCCTTTCGAAGATTGTGAAAATATCGTTGAGTTTGTTGGCATTTGCACTATTTGCCTTTAGAAAAATATTTACTCAGATGATCGTGGAACGGGATTAGTACTGAGCATTTGGATCTGCAAAGTTGGTTATAATCCCATTCTTCGAAATCAGGTCAACATTTCCAAACTCACACTAGAGGGTATTTGGACATTATGACCTTATGGTTTGGGAATTGAGATCATGTAAACTCTCTACTTAATACTTTGGCCTAAGGCTAGCTGATGCAGTCAGTTTTGGTAATGATTCTGTTTACCAGTTCACCTCGTAAACAGAAAAAGTAACTATAAATCAAGTGTAGTCGGTTATTTTTAATATCCTTCGAGTTAATTGCACAAGTAACCGAAGTGAAAGCCGTACATGTACCTGCTATGTAGAGGTTATCTCTGCCATTTATATCTACTTTATGTAAATACGAAGTGTTTGAACACAAGTTGGTAAGTCAAACTACAACAATGATAATTTTATATTTACTTAAACTGAGCTGATGTGTATATTTTGTTTGTTCATTATGTTTTAATGAAACAGTTGGGTTATGGCTGAATTTAAAGTCTCTTTTAGTTGAATATGTACAATGCGTGTAATAATTCCCTTACTATTAGGTATTGTTTTAGAAAGTGGCCACATTTGATCATGTGCATGACAGTCTTCAAACCATAGGAGTCACATGGAACTATACTAGCGTTTGTGGGTTTAAATATGCATGAAATACACGTGTATTTCATACATATTTTAACTGAGTACCGTATGAGTACCTAATACAAATTGTAAGCTAAATCCTGGTTCCTGAATCCAAATTTTAAATTAAAATCTCGTCAATATTTAATTTAAAGCTACAGACTTTATCAATAAACCAATTAACTAATGACTAAATGAATCGACTACAGTATTTGCATTTCGACATATTTTATCGCAAATTGACTGAGTTCCAGTACAGTGTTTTACTGAAGTTCCACTGGGTTTGTATAACGGGTATGTTCCCATGTGTTGATTCTCAGGCGAAGCAATGGGACGCCATGCGGCCAGGTCAACCGTTTCTTGGCACACTTGGTTACGGATACAGTCTTGTATTCCAACAGATATGCGAATATATACTTCAATCTTGTGTTTTGTACTGTGGGAGGGATATATATGCCATTGTGTAGTTTAACTCTGCCAAATTAAGATTTTAAATGGACTAAAAACTCAATTAAGTCAAATCTGTGTGATGAATAACACACAAAAAATTTACTTGGCGATTATCTTGATTTAATTTTGTAAATAATAGGAGCCTGGTCCAAATTCAGCCACATGGATTTTTGTGTGACTGGTAGACACTCTGATGCCTTTTGCATTGTTAAAATTTGAGATCATCTTGATAATGACAAGCATCATTGTTAGGTGTCTGAAGAATACCTCATTTTTAAGCCCGGATACCTTTTCTACTTCAACTTCTGATGGTCAGTTACGTGGAAATCAGCTAATAGCATTTGCACTATCGCTATACGAGTACCTACCACAATAGGATTACCTGAAGCCATTTCTGCGTCCATAATAGCTTCAAACGTTTTGCCAACTAGATCTTGTGCTCCAGCATTATTTATTTTATTATTCTTATGAACAGCTACTTCGACTAGCCTTAGAAACATATCTTAGTAATTAGTCAGTTCAAGAGCATCAACCCGTTGTGGTATCTTCAATTGACACTGTCATATTTCTAGGGTCAATTAGTACTATGATTTGGTCAGTGGACTTTGCTTCGATTTCATGGCTATCCGTGTTTTGAAGACGTCAATGAAACAACCGAAAGATTCGCAGGTCAAACCAATTACAAAAGGAACCTCTACTGTTAGAATTTTATTATAATAATTATAATTGAAAGTAGGTAGTAAGCATTTTGTACTGTATAAACCTAAATCATAGTTATGAAAATGTTCTACCGTTCCAGAGCAAAGCTCAAGCACTTTGCCATTCTGTTGTCAGTTTCTGAGATTTGGCAAGTTGTCATATTTAGGTAATTACAGTGCTGCATAAGTCACATCTCGAAATAAAATTGGCGAATCTATAGGAATTAGCAAAAACAACGAAACCCCTAAGCGTAAATACGCTTTTCCATTTGGCTAGCAATAGCATGCAG
Source organism: Mythimna separata (assembly GCA_030763345.1). Classification (NCBI taxonomy): domain Eukaryota; kingdom Metazoa; phylum Arthropoda; class Insecta; order Lepidoptera; family Noctuidae; genus Mythimna; species Mythimna separata. Next base: position 3,485,315 of record CM061173.1, on the reverse strand, counting down.
TTGGACGATAATTTTGGATTGGTCTATGACTGAATAACATTCTATGGAAAATAAATAAATCACAATCGACTGATTTATAAGGCACTTTCTTCGATGAAACCATTAACTTACCCACAAAAGATTAATAGCTGTAAACAAGGTTAGATCTTTCTTAAGATGATGGATCTGCTAGATATCATTGGATTGTTTGAGAACAAACTGAAGTGACCTGCAATTTTCCCCAAATATCACTGATTTTGCAGATTTAGCGTGCCAATTGTGGTGACTCGGTGACTATGACCAATAAATTTAAAGATATTTTTAGGAAAGCACTTGCTCTAGTTCACACCGAGAAATTTTCACTGACATCTTATTATAACAATGTTATAGCAGACGTTGTGTGATCTACACGTGGTGCAGTTTCAAAACACGTTGATGATGAATCTTGGCACAACAACACTGCGAGTTCACTCCTCTTGCGAGCACCTAAAACTAGCGCGTTGCTACAAGCGACTCATCGCAATGTTTATTTACTATTAGATGCTCGGTGCATTCGTACCTAATTATTAATACCTACTGAAATAAAATAAGCAGTTTACTTGTGTCGCGATGTCGGACGCTTTAGGGAAATTTGTGCCAAGTCGACAACGTCTTTCTTTCTGGTCACCAGTCACTTTATTGCTCTTTATTTCTGCTACTATTATTTGTGTCAAACACTTTTGGAAAATCTATGCCGAACATAAACAAGCTTTTCTACCCAGTATTGTAGCATTGTCAGAAATATTCCGAAGTCATTCAATTGCTATTTACGAGCTATCGACGTGGAAAGTTTGGCTCTTTCTTAGTTTATGTATAATATTTATTTTATTTTATTTTCTATTTGTTCTTGCTCTTGATTATCTTTTTCCCTTGATGTTATTTGGTGCTATATCACTCTGTTTATCGTTAACAACAGTTCTAATAGTTTCACTGTCTGTCTGTATGGATGACGTTCTGCCAAATTTTGAATTATGTAACGTACCTATGTTCATGACATGTGGTGCGTGCCACGTGCCTCTTGGCCGTGGCGGTAATGAGTTAATTTGTGACTAGTACACTTGCTTGTCGTTACTAATAGGTACCATTTCTTTAAGAGTGTCATCGTTCTTCTTAAATGCGTCTGAGGTGACTGGTTGATCATGGACACCATTTAGTATCTTTTGAAAATCGTCAAGGCCTGTGGGAGCTGTTTCAGCTATGATTGCTACTGTTAATAGTTGGGTACTTTTCTGTTACGTCTCTCCTTTTATTTATTTATTTAAACTTTATGTGCAGTAGTAGTACAAAGTCGGTCGGTTAATGTAAATAGATACCTCTTCTGTTGTTTTTCCTTACTTTTTATGACTCTATAGTTAATGTTTATTAGGTGTATAAAGATGTAGTGTGTGTTCCTTATTTCCAATAACATCTTCATTATCATACTTTAAATAAGTATTCCTTTAGGGGGGTCCGTTTACATCCTAAGGACCCAAGCCAACCTCACCTGCTAGCGGTGCACCCTGCTGTTCAACGGACGAGGCTCTGGCGATCCTGGTTTCCCTCTCGTAGGGTTGTGGGGGTCAGACGGCTGGTCGCCCCACGTAAAACCAACCTCAGTCGGATAAAAATGGATTGGGCAAGGAATAGACTGGGTACTTGGGCTAGGGCGTCGCCGAACAACGACGCGCAGGCACATCGCCTTAAACCTGCGATAAGTGGGCTAGGGCTACCGTGTCAAGTACGGGCACGGCTAAAGAAGTTAGTACCCAAAAAGAAGCTCCGCTTTGCCACCTGGAACATTGGCTCTCTAACTGGACGTTGCAGAGAACTCGCGGACGTACTTGCGAAACGTCGGGTCCAGTGCGCCTTCCTTCAGGAGACGCGCTGGAAGGGGAATAAGTCCCGTGACATCGGGCAGGGGTACCGGCTAATGTACACCGGATCACCATCGGGCAGGAACGGAGTAGCCGTAGTACTGTCTAAGGACCTTCAGGATGGACTTCTTGAAGTAGACCGATACAGCGACCGGTTGATGCGCGTTAAGGTGCTGATCGAAGGGTCGGTAACCAACCTTTGTCAGCGCCTATGCTCCTCAAACTGGTTGCTGTGAGTCTGAAAAGGAGGCCTTCTGGGATGAGTTCGAGGACGTATTGCGCGCTATTCCGAATTCTGAAGATATTTTGGTTGGGGGGGATCTCAACGGTCACGTAGGTCAGCGCGCTGGAGAGTACGGACGTATTCACGGTGGTTTTGGCTATGGCCAGCTAAATGCAGAGGGAGTCAGCATACTCAGGACCTGCGCTGTGTCGGACCTAGCCATCGTGAATACATTCTTTCAGAAGAAACCCCAGCATCTTATTACGTACCGTGGTGGTTCACACTCAACCCTAATTGACTACCTGCTGGTGCGACGGTGCAACATTGGCAAGGTTACCAACTGTAAGGTTATCCCAGGCGAAAGCTTAACGGCTCAACACCGCCTCCTTGTCATGGACCTGGCGATCGTACCAAGGAAAAAAGTGACTCAGAAACGCAATCCCCGCACCAAGTGGTGGTTGCTTAATGGTCCTAGACTGTCGGAATTCATCGCGGAGGTCGAGCACCTCGAGATCAGTTCTCCGCATGAGTCCGCTCAAGAGATATGGAGTAGGATTCATTCAGTAATCACCGCCGCGGGTAAGCGCGTCCTTGGCAATTCTCGTGGTGGTCGCACCATGGACAGGGAGACATGGTGGTGGGATGACGGGGTGCAGGAGGCGACCCGGAAGAAGAAGGTATTATTTAAAAAGTGGCAGGGGTCCAACTCTCCGGAGGACAGGGAGGCATATGGAGCGGCTAAGCGCGCTTGCAAAAAAGCAGTAGCCAGAGCCCGCAGCAAAAGTTTGGCGCCCTTGTACGACAAGCTGGAAACTGCGGAGGGGCAAAAGCTTATTTTTAAGCTGGCGCGTGCCCGGGAAAAAGCTACACGGGACATTAGCAAATGCCTCTGTGTAAGGGACGCCCAGGGTAAGCTGCTCTATGATGCCCCCTCTGTTAAGGAGAGATGGTGCACATACTTCGAGGAGCTGTCTAACAAACAGCACCCCCATAACCTTCCTCCCGAACCGCCTCCTAACCTTGGTCTTATTTCCCCTATTTCCCCCGACGAAACTCGCATTGCTCTTCGCCACATGAAGAACCGGAAATCGGTCGGGCCTGACAATGTGCCAATCGAAGTGTGGAAGGCCATGGGCTCACATGGTGTGGACCTTCTGACGGATCTATTTAACCGCATCCTGACCACCAAGGAAATGCCGAACCAGTGGCGATCAAGCCTCATTATCCCTATTTACAAAGGCAAAGGTAGCGTACAGGATTGTAGTAACTACCGCGGTATTAAGATCATGTGCCACACCATGAAGCTCTTCGAGCGGATCATTGACACACGGCTCCGTAGCGAGTGTACTGTCTCTGAGTGTCAATATGGCTTTCGGGCGGGTAACAGCACCATGGACGCAGTGTTCGCCTTGCGGAGTCTGACTGAGGCTTACAGAGAGAGAAGGAGAGCTCTGCATATGGCCTTTTTAGACCTGCAGAAGGCCTTCGACTGTATTCCTCGGCAGTCCATCTGGTGGGCACTTCGCTTCAAGGGTGTGCCCGAGGCCTATATTGACATTATCAGAGACATGTATCGCGATTCCGTGTCCTCTGTCCAGACCGCGGTTGGCGAATCCAAAGTCTTTCCAATATCTGTTGGCGTTCACCAAGGATCGGCTCTTAGCCCGTTCTTGTTTAACGTTGTGATCGATGTAGTTACGGCATACATCCAAGATCAGCCTCCATGGCTAATGATGTATGCCGATGACATCGCCCTCGTTAGCCAGAACAGAGCCCAACTTGAGCGGAAGGTCAACATTTGGAAGGACACGCTGGAAAACGGCGGTCTGAGACTAAATGTGGCGAAGACTGAGTACATGTCCTGTGGCAGCGCGGATTCAAATACCATCCGAATAGGTTCGGACCGGATCACAAGCTCCGATACGTTCAGGTACCTTGGATCTGTGCTGCACGAGTCTGGCAACGTGGACGACGATGTCCAAGCACGTATAGGCGCGGCTTGGGCAAAATGGCGAGAGGTAACGGGCGTTGTATGCGACCGCAAAATGCCTCCAAAGCTTAAGGGACAGATATATAAATGCATCATACGTCCTGTCCTCCTGTACGGCGGCGAGTGTTGGCCAGCACTAAGCAGACACACCCAGGAGCTTCGCGTCACGGAGATGAAGATGCTGAGGTGGATGAGCGGCGTAACGCGATCCGATCGCATACGCAACTCGTTCATCCGAGGTAGTCTTGGTGTCCGTGACGTGGGGGAAAAACTGCAGGAGTGTCGTCTGCGATGGTATGGCCACATCATGCGTCGCCCTATGGAGTACGTTGGCCGGAGATGCATGAATATGGCTGTCCTTGGCGGTAGGTCTCGTGGTCGCCCTCGCAAGCGCTGGCTGGACGTCGTCAAGTCCGACATGAGAGCCAATGGGCTTACTGTCAGGGATGTAGAAGACCGGGCAAAGTGGAGCAAGCTAAGCCGGAAGGCGGACCCTGGCAAAAGCCGGGACTAACGCCTAGTAGAAGAAATAAGTATTCCTTTAGGAAGATTTTAGCTTATCCATATATGTATAAGTGTCCCAACTTTGAAATAGCCAAAACCCCATAAATTCTATAGGACGTGATTTATCTACAGATTGTTGTTATTATAAGTTTATTTTCGTACATTTTATATTCACGGCAATTGAATAAAGTTTTCGCACATTTCTTTTGCTTGTTGCTGTTTGATATTGGGTCAATGGCTTGTGCCTGGATTACAATCTAAATCTGTCGCGAAATATGTAGGTTTGTTTTGTATGTCGAGTATTTTTGAACAGGCACATTTTAGATAACATAACATTAGATTATTCGGTATACTTTCGAACTTGCTCATTTTATAAAGAGACTAGTTTGTCTGTTTCGAAATCTGTCTAATTTGTCCCATCGAATAAGACCGATTTCAAGAGAGCTGGAAGTATTCCTCCTTCCTTGGATTCCAGGGTGAGCTCGTGAATGACGAAAGGAGTGGTGAGAGGCCTTCGTCGGAAAGTGAAAAGAACAGTCTAGCAAAAAAACAACCGTTTGTTTTTAATAGGCTACACCTGAAACTACCGAACCGGTTACGTGAATTTATTTCATTGACGGAATGTTACACTATCGCTAAGCACCTTGCGCTACTATAGGCCATGGGGGCGAAACTACGGGAAAACGTTGATTAGTTTAGCAAACCTACATTTTACAGCGAACTATACGTATGGTGTCATGAACGCTAAACTGTCACTAACATAAACTTTTTAAATGCAGGAGCCTAACGAACGAAAGGAATTTAAGGTCTTGACATGACCTCACACACGGTGCATAGAGAAAGATATGCAAGGACACGACACTTGAAATTTTACCTAATATAAAATCAATTTATTAATTTACTAACAGAGTAATTTAAAATTCAAAATAAACAAGTTTTGCATTAAGGTTCGATTCTTTATTTGTTATTAATGTCTCTGACGCACATTGCCTTTTTAAAAGGTCCAAATTTAAGCTAATTTTGACGACCATTTCTGGTCAGTTTTTTTTTAAACGTGTTTCAAAACAACCACATTTTTAGTCAAGAGGCACGTACACCTTTCACTTTTTCTGCTGCTTGCAAAGTCCACAGATTAGGTAAAAAAAAATGGAAAATCAAGAATTTTCGTGTTTTTGCGAATGTCAGCGTCTGAACTTTTAATCGCTATGACCTTCAGTTTGTTTATCTAACATGCTTCCTATCCCATCGATTTAAAAACAATGGATTTTCCTTATAGCCATTAATTGCAAAATTAATTACACAGGTATTAACCTGATATCTTATGTACGAGATTTAGCTTATTTTACAAAACTCATGTTCTTGATCAGGGTGCTTTTTCAAAGCTTTGGGGAACTTGACTAATTTTTAAAGAAGGTTTCTGATTTTTTGAAACCTCTTTGAAGAGACTAGGCATTCGGGGACCTAACCTAAGTTTAGCCGGCTGTAAATAGACACTTTGAACTACCAGCATATCTCTGTCTTTTTCTGTCAAGTCAAAAAATGATTTATGGTGATAAGACCGCCTCAACAGTAATTTTTATTTGGAGTGTATTTTTTAGAGTATTGTATCTATCTAGTTATCGTGTAACACCGCAAATGACCTGTTATCACCGTTTCCTTGGTTGATCGTATATTAGACAATGTTGCCATAATTACCGTAAGTAACAAGTGTGATTACCTACAGGGTGCGTGTGCGCAACGACACACCTTAATTGATGGGCTTGCAGTGATCACGCTATACACTGCTCTACCTTTAGCCATGCTTCATGTTTTTCTGTTGGACACCATTGTCGATTCTGGCTTCAAAATACCAGAGATTTATTCATCATCATCATCTCAGCCGAAAGACGTCCACTGCTGGACATAGGCCTCCCCCAAGCGTCGCCACAGCGATCGGTCTTGTGCTTCTCGCATCCATCGGATTCCCGTGACCCTAGGTCATCGGTCCACCTTGTGGGAGGCCTTCCAACGCTGCGTCTTCCGGTACGTGGTCGCCACGTGGTGGAGATTTATTAGGCTGAGAGTTATTAGTCTGCCCTAAGGAGTTAAGAAAAATTTCAAGACCTGGTTACAATATTTTTTGCGCAAAAATTGAGAATTGAGGCTCGTGCTTGACCTCTATCTGACATGATAGAAAGTGACGATATGGTCGACGGTGGAGCACGTTTGCCTATAATTAGTTAAACCTATTCACTCTTGAAGTCTTGACTTAAAGACCCCCAGGTCATAGCTATCAGAAAATACATTTCCAGCACAGAATTCCACTCTTTAGCTGTACCTACGATAAATTAACGTTTGAATCCCCAACCGGTCCTATGAGACCGCGCTGTTATTGTTTTACTATTGTGTCTCGTTTCGCGGGTATCTGAGTAATTAATGTGTTACCAAAACACTTTGTGTAGGTATATGGGTTGGATGTCTATCATGTTCCAGTAGCGCAACACTGTACGTCTGGTGGTTCAATCATGAAACGAACGGAAGAAGCAGAATTACCTAAATTATGCAATTCCGATGCACACTCCCCGAAATGCAACCGGTAGAAAACCGACAGGCTAGCAACTCGGCGTCGATGCTGAAGACTTAGATCGTAAGAAGAGCATTCAAAATGACTGAAACTGTAACTAATTTGAAATATTTTCTTGCAGTTACAGCTGCCTGCAGAAAGTACACAAACTGCTTTTAGAAAGTTAGACGAAGCGGATATGTCATTATTCTCCTAACTAAACACTTCGAATTCAATAGTTATGTACCAATTTAAACTTGCTGAAGGCACCTACCATTATCTCAGAGACTAATCTGCATTGTTCTCATGTGATTCGACCACTACTTAGTTTGTATAGGCTCTAAAAGAGACTGTTTCCTGAGTTTATTTCGGTGTGTTTTCCCAGGGTAAGTAGTCAGGTAGGAAACACCGGCCTCATCTAGTTTAGACTGACGAAAAAAAAATTTACGTGTTAAAAAGTTTTGTAAAACCTATTTTCAAAATAAATATCTTAGGTTATATTATTTAGGTACTTACCAGCTTAAATATGAAAATATAGGCTGGTAAATGATAACCGATTTGATTGGACATTTAAAAATTAAATATGTAGGTAACTTAAATATGTAGGTAATCATAAAGTAGGTAAATTCACATTCTCAACTGAGCAAAATCTAAGTAGCTTAATTTTATTTAGCAAACTGTGCGGATAATGATAATTTCTTTACGCTCTGGTGAAGGTAGGTCGAGATTTTGGATTGTACCTAGGGTTGCCAACCATACTTTATAATAAAGTATCCTACTTTATTTTTGGTAATTATACTTTATACTTTTGCATACAAATAAAGTATGTAAAAATACTTTATTCTCAACCTTTACTGCAATGCATACAATAAGATGAACACTTATTACGGAATTTATAGATAAGTACTTAAGTATATGACGGTATTATAAGTTACAACAGATGATGGAATTATTTATAATAATTACTGATCGAAATGTAAGATGTCAGATGTTAATGTCACTATCGACGAAATTGTAAGTTATTTTTGTTTTAAATTTTATTACAGAATCCATTTTAAAGTTTAAATTAATGCTTAAAAATGGTGATTTCTGATAGTGATACTCCAACAGTGACTAAAAAGCTAAAATGAGCTAAGTTTACCAAATGTAAAAAAAAATATTTCTTAAATAGTTTCGGTTCCCGCTTCCCGCTACTTCATATTTAACTGAGAAGGTTTTTTTCAATAATGAATCTGAAGTGGCGAGAAGAGAGAAATAGAACGTTTAAATTGAAATGTTTGACAATAACAAGTTATGAAGCATTTTTTTAATTGTTAGCACAAGCTAACACAAAAAAAACGTTTTTAACAAAATTTGGAAAATACTTTTTTTTCTTTCAAATACTCTTTTTTTTCCTATGCAAGTCATTTTATACTTTTTTTTCGTCAAAAAAAGTTGGCAACCCTAATTGTACCTAAGTGTAGGAAATTATCTACCCATCTCATTCTCATATTCTTTCTATTAGATATTTGTGTAGATCTTCAGCTTAGAGAGGTATAATATAAATGCTCTAAGATCTTCAGATATAGGAGGCAATACAGGCAAATTATACGAAGTTGGATGGGAACGGAATTAGTGTCCTGGAAAGTAGAAACTGCTAATTTCGGGACCTCAAGCTCCGATGAAATTAGTAGGTTTAATAATCATAATAATTGTCTAATAAATTCAAAAAAAGCTTCTAGGCATAGAAATATGCAATAATATTAAAAGAAGGATTCCGTTTAAAAGTTGTCCATTGGCATTAAAAGTTACCCACATTCACTAGGTACTTGCTTGATAATTAATTGTAGATTTTATTACATTGACTGTGAATTTTAATAGCCATATTTTTTACAAACTAGTTTTATAATAACAACATACCGACTATTGAATAATGAAGGTCACTATAAACTACTGAAAGAAACAAATTAAGTGAACTTACCTGAAGGGAATATATGTGAAACGAGCACACAAAACACTAGAAATCCTGTCAACATTTTCTCAGCAGTGCAATTTCGTACACGCTTGACAAATACTCAAAAACCATAACCGTTTGCATTGTGTTTGAAAACGAAAGAACTAACAAAATACAATCACCAGTCACCACACATTTGTTATCAATATCACTAACAGCACTAAATAAACTGTTGTTTTTTATCAGAGTGAAAATTAACAGTTAAAAAGTGATCGAGATGAGAAATGTTTAAACGTTCGTAGCGTGAAATCGGAGCGGAGCGAGCATTTTGGCGCGAAACAGAACACGTCCGCGCGGCGAAACGCGGCGAGGCGGACTTGACGCGACGCAACTCGGTAGTTGATTAACCAACGCAGCCGGTGTCGGCGGCTGTGGCGCGAGGCTTGTTTGGGCGGTTCGCCATTACAAACTGACGCTGTTGCGACGCGGCAGTCGTTCACTCCGCTCAACTCCTCCACTCCTCGGTATCCAATCTTGTTTGACCTCAAAACGTTTGTACTTCCTTAACCAGCACGGGTCGACGTCTGCTGGTCCGCTTTTCTATGCAACTTCATTCAACTACTTACGCATACTGTGTCTGGTAGACTTCCGGGGTGATAAGTATCGTACCGTGTTATTTTTCAGCATTTAAGACCCTCGGGAACGATCAGCTTTACCTACTCGGGTGAAGCTGCCATCTACGACATACTTTAGAGTTAAGGCACAGTTTTACAGACTATCATCATGCATGCCCTCCTCATATTTCCTTCTAAAGCCTACACAAAAATTTAACACGTCTACAGTAGCTGACAACTGCTGGACATAGGTCCCTCCTAAGTTGCACCTCAACACGATTGTGCGTAACCCAGAACCAGTCACTTTTTAAAGTCATGAAAGATGCAGTGACATCTTTTCGTGGTCCGCGTTGCTGATCAGATGATTTTCTTATTTCATCTGAGGTCAAAGTTCTTCAAAAGAACTGACTATGACGACCCCGGCCGGATTGCAAAAATTTCATTTTAATGCTACAGCGCAGCAGACTGAGCTAACAGGGACTAACTTGTTCTTCTTCTTCTTATTTATTTATTTTTAATTGCTTTATGCACATAGAAGTACAGAGGCGAACTTAATGCCTTAGGCATTTTCTGTCCAGTCAACCTTTGGGTGCTTCTTCTTACTGATCATGTAAATACTGTCTGCCTTTCTGCTTTTTGAATATAGCCTGACATCCAGACTCAGAGACTTTAACCCTAAACCCCTAACATAGCGAAAATATATATCGCGTGCGTTGGAAGGTGCCCTCTAGAGCGGTCGATGCCTCGCTAAAATTGGCTTGAACGAATGTCAAAACATTCATCATTATCATCATTTCAGCCGAAAAATGACCACTGTTGGACACAGGCCTCCCCCAAGCGTCGCCACAACGACCAGTCCTGAGCATCTCGCATTCATCAGGTTCCCACATTCCTTAGGTAATCAGTCTACCTTGTGGGAGGCCTTCCAACGCTGCGTCTTCAAATACGCGGTCGCCACTCCAGAACATTTTGGCTCCAACAGTCATATAAAATAATAATAATAATTTATTTGATCCACACAAGTTCATAGGAAAACAAAGAATTAGATACCTAATTAGGAAGAGAACAAACAGAACACATTAAAAGAAGCCGTGGGCCTCAAACTAGGCGTAGCTTGTATCTTGGTGGCCCAGGACTTCTTCTTCCCCAGGATTTCTGCGAGCAATATGCCCTGTCCATTACCACTTAAGTTTGGCATGTAACAAATTGCGAGAGGAAAATTAACAAAGCAATTACGATATTATGACGAGTCCTACTCGAATAGGGCTTTATGTATTGTACAAATTAGATAACGAGTACTTAGTACCGTCATTACAGTGAGAGCCACTTCATGACATCCTCATGAGTCAAGAGCAAACGTCACTCTGCACTCATCGCGGGGTTCTCCCAAAGTTACTTAGCAACAGTGAAGTAATTAAGTAATTTTGTTAAGTAGGTACTGAAATAGGTACGTACTGAATATTATGAAATTTCCATCAGACTTTGCATTCCTGGGGAACGAAAGCGAACTCCGGAACCCTGGAATGAGGGTAAAGAAGGAGCTGGAGTGGGTTTTAGTTAGTAAAAGTCTGACACGTTCTCCCGCTCCGCGCAGAGCGGGAGAAGTCACATCAAAGATTTCCCACCTTAAAAAACCAGGTCTAAGAACCCCTTGCGCTACTGTATGAAAGTTGCAACCGTTGCATGCTAGTCGGCTGGGGCCGCCCCATGGGTTGGCTTCCGAAAGGGACACCCGGGGTCCTGGAACGCAAGGCAAAGGAAAAATATAGAAGTGGATTTCAACTAGTAAAAATCTGACACGCCCTCCCGCTCCACCCTTCATTGGGAGAAATCTTTGGACGATTTCTCACTTAAAAAAACCGTTGCAGGCTGTTTTTGATTTGGTAGAAGTAACTATAATTAAGAAAGAAGAACTGGGTTGACTAATTGACTTCTTGCGTCTTATTATTTGGTAGTAGTATAGATTTTCTACTATTTCTACTAAATCATGAAAATGTGGGCAACTCTTAAAATATTTTGGGATGCCATTGATCTTCTGAAAACTCCCCAGTCTAGTTGAGGTTAAATAAATTATACCTGTATTGGAATTTGTTAAAACCTAAATTGTTTATATTATTTTTTCTTTTACTGTAAGTAGGTAGCGTGAGATGCGAGTGGTCTAGAGGTCCAGAGTAGACTGGAAGTGTGTTGGCACAGACTGGTGAGTGTTGGCTTAGGCCAACACTCACCAGTCTGTGCGTGTGTCAATATTAGTATTGAAGCCTGAATACTTGTTCTGCGATTCCTGTATTCAGCCCTTAGCTCTCGTGAAACACCCATACTGTTAAAGTTGGAACAGACTTTACCTGTACCTCGGATCGCTTATCCAAGGGAATGATGAGGTAGACCGAGACTTGAGATAGACGACCCGAAGTAAAATTAGAAAACGGCATGAAGACGACGAGTTGTTTTATATACCTACGTAACGCTATGATATTGATAGACCAAGAAATTGGACATAATAGCAGATTTCAGTCGAGGAAATTATTTTAGCGATAGTGGTACCACAGCAGGGATATAAATGTATTTCCTCTTTCTAGGAGAAGATGTAGCCATTATATAAAACACGAGGCACAGTGCGGGCCGTATATTATTTTAAGTTAATATAACTTGGCACCATTATGGGTAATTTAAAACTGCTAGGTTGGCAACCCCAACCAATGACATTTCTGTTTGACAGATTGTACGTGCCTGATCGCGCGTCACTCAACACGTCAGTGGCATTGTCAACAAAAGTTCGAAGTGTCAAGCCGCCAGCCGGGTGCGCGGGCGCCGGTAAAATATAAATCTCCAGAATCCAGTTAAAACTTTTACAAAACTTATCAATGTGAATTAGACGGGGAGTTATTAAATTAATATTTGAAGAGTTACGAGCAAGAATAAAACATGGGTGTCTCGCGTACAACACTAAATGTGTTTGTAGGATGTTGTTCCAGCGCTTTTCTTATGGAAATTCTTATGGCAAGGAGGCCTAGCAGTGCTAATTTAGTAACATTTCTACAATTCTTCTTTATTACTCTATATGGCTTCGTCGCTACTACAAAGTTTGGAACGGTGAGTCATTTACATGGAAATAATTACGTCAGTTCCAGTTTCTCATCGTATTTATTTTTGTTATTTTCCTTTTAAGTTAAAGTTTTTGTTACGACAATATTAAGTACTGTAATATGACTTCATAACTTAGCACTTTGTATATTGTCGATAGATGAGTTTTCTATATTAGTTCTACACAATTCTATCTTGACTCTTAATAGAAAGTAGAAACTTTTCTACAAAGTTAATTAGAGTTGAATAAACTGTGGTTAAGGAATATCTCGTAGCTTAAAGTACATTATGTACTTAAAAGGAAGATTTTCTAGTTAATGAATAATTTATTTAACCAGAGATTTCCTTAATATTGCATCACAAAGTATGAATCAATCATGTATTAAGCAACTAATAGACCTTCAGGCATTTGTCAGTGATTTATAACTAACTTATATTTTTTTATACATAAATAATGTACTGTCATTTAGACAATCTAATAAGAATATGCTTAGTCATGAACAACAGATCAACAAACAGCCTAAACCGCTGATTGTAAAAATCTGAAATTTTGAAGGATATATTTTTATATGAGGTAGGCATCCAATAGTAAAAAAAAATTCTGATTTTCTGCTCCTAAGGAATGAAAAAGAGGGAAGTTTGTATAGAGAAACCTGCTTTTGAGCGGGTGAAACCACTGGCAGACAGAAGCTAGTTTAAAATTGTTGAACACATTCAGTGCTAAGGTTCTGCTAGCTAGGTCATTTAATAATTATATATTGAGTTGGTCTCGCTGGTCGGGACCCAGCCCTGGGTATGAATGCAAGTCAACAATAGCTACATACAATAACAGCTTGGGAAATGAGTTGAGAACACATCTATTATTATTTCACAAATATTATTGTTTGTAGTACTGAATGTGAATGGTTAATATTTGCATGATCTATACTATTGTTTGTTCTCATTGAAATGTTTCCTATATTCTTACTAATGCCATGCAATATTCTTTCAGGTAGGACCAAAGATACCTCTAAAGCAGTATTTAATGCTAGTCACTCTCTTCTTTATTACTACTGTGGCTAACAACTATGTCTATGCCTTGCATGTGCCTTCCACGCTGCATATGATCATACGGTAATTATAATTTTTGTTCATTGCTTAGTGGTTGTAAGTGATAATGGTGTGCATGAAGTCCTAGGTTTAATTCCCAGGTTGACCGTTGTTACTATACTCTATTTACTATAAGAAAAGAAAACAAAAGAAACTTATGTTACTGTCCGTTCAACCGATTTTGACTTCCATTCTGTAGACATAAGGATGATATTAAAAGCAAAAAATGTGGTCACAATACCAACTTTTTCTGCACCCGTCATTTGTCATGTCACCAATGCAATAAAAGTCGAAATCGGTTGAACGGACGGTAAAACAAGTTTCTTTAAATTTCTTTTCTTATAGTAAATAGAGTATAGAATTTTTTAAATTTTGTTTTAGCTGTCTCAATTTGTACTATTTTGACTGCAATAGGCTGACTTTGCTTGGTCTAATTCAAGTCTCATTCTATATTACCCTTCAGGAAATGCATGTGTAATGTTATGTATCATCAGATATTCATTACTTTTCTACGAAAGTTATCATTTAAAATATCAAGCTTTTTCAGGAAAAACATTGTAATGATTGTAAGGGACTGTTCACAATTTTTGCATTATGTCTTTTTTTAATTACGTGTATGAGGATAGTGTCTATTTGAATAGATCTTTAGATGTAAGTAAAATAATAATGAGTTTCAATACTTCAAGAATAATAATATTATAATAATTACTTATAAATAAGGAAAGGAAATACTAAAACTCACTTACGATGTTGTTCATAGCAAGGGTTGATGTAGGTAACTTGGTAATAGTTTGGTTAGGGGCTTTTCCCTCATGAAAGTAAAAGTACAGTATGTATCCTTGAAAATATAGGTACTTTACTCTGGGATAAAAAGTATTCAATGTGCTATTCTAGGAAATTGTCTACTTATGTCCCAAGTTTCATCCAAATCTCTTAATCAGTTTCAAGAAGAAAATGTGACAAGCATACACAGAAACTGTCGCCTTTATAATATTACTGTAATATCTTATTGAGGAAGAAAAATTCCTATTCTTTATTTACTTGGCCAATTCATTTTCTTGTTTACGAGACTAGTGTACTTAGCATGGAAACTACATAAGACCGACGCTCACGTGGGCCCCGCCTGATTTGAGATCGAATGTAGCTCTACAATTCAAGTTGCCATATAAAATGTATGCGCGCAGATCGGCGTACGTGGCCCACGTGTGCAATGTAGTTCTACCTTGATTAATGCTTTTCACGTTTCTACAGTTAATTGCTGTTTCATACAAGTTACTTACCATCATCATCTGCCTAGCCTTTTCCCAACTATATTGGGGTCGGCTTCCAGTCAAGCCGGATTTAGCTGAATACCAGTATTCTACGAGGAGCAGCTGCCTACCAGACCTCCACAACCCATTAACTGGGGTAACACGGTATTTCATGGCAAGACGGGAGTCAGATTTACTGGCTTCTGAGTATCCGTAACGACTGCCAAAGAGCTACAACTGACAGCCGGGACCTACAGCTTAACGTGCTTTCCGAGGCACGGAGGAAACACGTTATGTTAAGATGGTCACCCATTCACAGACCAACCTCGGCAAGCGTTGCTAAACCTTGAAGATCGACCTGTGCGGCTGTTATTATCTAGCCACGAGCTCCTCCAGAGATACAAGTTACTTACCATTGATTGTAATTTCCACTTTCAGGTCAGCATCATCCCCAGCCAGCATGCTGGTCTACTGCTGTGTCAAGAAACAAATGCCTAAACTGACCAATGCAATAGGCTCAATACTAATCAGCGCAGGCGTAGCACTGGCCATGTATGGAGGAGCTCCCACTGATGAAGAGAATAAGGGGACGTTCCTATACTGGTGTATAGGTGTGACTATATTGTTGGCTACGTTGATCACCGGTGCCTTTACTGGTCTTCAGCAGGAGCGGTTGTATTCACAGTATGGGAAACACCCTAATGAGGTAAGTGTAGCACAACAATTATAAATTTCTCGTAACATTTCTGAGAACTTAAAAGTGTTTCTATTGGAAACCTGAGTGTACCTATGTCCACGTGTCTACTAGATAATCTTCTTTTTGAGTATTACCACAGTCTTGTTAGAAAGCAAACGTTTCCGTGTCCTCCACGCCTTGTCTTTATTAGAAGACTAGCAGCCCGTCCCGGCTTCGCACGGGGTAGACAATTATTTATATTTGGAAAGTTTTCTACACCTTCGATTACATTGTTCAAATTTTACCAAGAATCCCTAATTTTTTTCAAAATGAAATGTAGCCTATGTCAAATTGGAAGAATGTAGCATTCTATTGGTGAAAGAATTTTTTAAATCGGCCCAGTACTTTTTGAGCCATTACAAACATACAAAAATAGGTACAAATCTTTCCTCTTTATAATATTAGTATAGACAATATCTAAAAGTACAAAAAAATGCTTTTATTTCTACGCGTCGTGAGGAAACCGAGTCGGTTTCCTCAGGACGCAACCGTTAACCGACATGTCCTACAACAAAAAATTCGAAGAAATGTGACACTAGTCTGCACTGGGCCTGCATGGTGGACTACAGCCCATTTCCTCTCATAAAGAGGAGGCCAGAATCCTAGCCGTGGGAACATTAAAAGGCAGATTGTACTATATCTTCCAAAGTGTCAGTGTACAGCCCTTAGGGGCACCCGTTTTCTGAACAGAAGTACCACACTAACATTCGCAGATGATGAGCATTATCAATCCAGCCTACTGGGGCCCTAGGTTGAACGAAAGAGAACCCCGAGACCATGGATTGAGGGCTAAGAAGGAACAGGAGTGGGTGTTAGTCAGTAGAAGTCTGACGTGCCCTCCCCGCCCAGAGCGGAACAATTCATATACATGATTTCCAACATAAAAATGTACCACAATTGACTAATAAAATGCAAGGAACTAATGAGACAATGTTAGCTAGATAACATGTTGTATTTATATTTTTATCTTTTAATGTATGAAAGTTTATCAATATCACAAAATGGTCAGTTAAAATTATCTCTATAATACAAACATTGCATATTTTGTACTAATTATATAAACAGCAGTTTTGTGTTGCAAATATACAGCTGTGTGTATATTAAATGGGATTGTTGCGAAGCGCGTGTGGCCTACAAAAAGAACTTATTTTTTAAGTTTTTTTTTTATTGCATTTACAGGTCATATAGTTTTTTGTAATAGCGTTCTATTGAATGTCTCCATTCTTTAGGCTCAGACAAAGGTCTGCAAATTTGAATTTCCTCTATTAGTCTGTAAAATACCGCTCCCGTCTTCTCCCCAAGGGTAGAAGTTATATGATGGTTTTCTACCCCAAAAAAAAGCTGATGTGATATACCTCATTTACATCAAAATCATAATACCTAATTTATAGCTGGTTAACGTCACTTAACCCATGTTTAACTCCAAACCAAATTATATCCAAATCCACTAATATAAAGTTAATAAGGTTAATCATGCCACTTAACTCCATCAATGATAAAACGGCACGACAACAAGCAGTTTTAGATTCTAGTTTTTCGGTCCCGCCATCCCACTCACTTTTTCATGAATACCTACGTATTTACACTATTGCCAGTCTTGCCATGAAGTACCGTGTTACCCCAGTTAATGGGTTGTGGAGGTCTGGTAGGCAGCCGCTCCTCGTAAAATACTGGTATTCAGCTAAATCTGGCTTGACTGGAAAGCCGACCCCAATATAGTTGGGAAAAGGCTAGGTAGATGATGATCTATTTACAGTATTGCCAAAAGTTATCTTCTTGAGTGGCGAGAATACGTGCGGCAGATGCAGCGTTGGAAAGCCACAGGGTGGACCGATGAGCTGGTGATGGTCTCGGGAATCCTTTGCATGCCAGATGCATAGGATCGGTCATTATGGGATATGTCTAACAGTGGACGTCTTTCAGCTGAAATGATGTTATTGCAAATTCACTTGAAACTACATAAAAATACGTCAATCCTTGCGTGAAGTGTTTATTTTCTTGGTGTAATCAAAACTAACTCCTACCACGTAGTACAAAGATTGATGGCTCCTCTCACTGGGCTGTCGTCCCAACGTGACACTGACAGAATAGTCGAAACTGGCTCTATTGCAAAAAAAAAAACATCTCAACGTCAAATCTAACGTGAATATCACCGCGATGAACACGATTTTTCTAGTGTAGGTACAATAATTCCTTCCTAATTTCATTTACAGATGCTGTTCTACACACATGCTATTCCATTGCCTGCATTCTTGGGAATATCTTCCCAGTTAATGGATACATCATCAGACCTGCCAATGGATGCCTGGGTACTCGTAGCTCTTAACATTATTTCCCAGTTTTACTGTACACATTCCGTACATGACTTAGCCACCAAAGAAACTTCAGTTACAGTAACTTTTATACTAACTTTGAGGAAGTTTGTTTCTCTGTTGATCTCTACCATAGTTTTTAAGAATAATTTAAATATTTATCATGTAGTAGGAACACTGTTAGTCGCAGTAGGTACTTGTGTATATTTCGACTTTTTCTCTGCTAGACGGCGGCAAAGGCCTGTCAGCATAAAAACTAAATCAAATTAGGACTTATGATGGCTCAGGCGCAAAACGTCTCATTCGAAAAATGTCGCGCCAGGGACTTACGAATAAAATCTGGATTTTCAAAACCAATTTTTTTTTTCAATGTTTGATACCTACTGATATTCGTTTTTATTTGGAATACATATTTAAGTACCAAAATCTTGGCATCATAACTACTCTATAACTTTATATTAATGATTTTGTTTTGAAAATCGAATTTTAATGCCAAAGTCTCTGGCGCGACATTTTGCGCCTGAGCCCTTATTTTTTCACATTCCTGGTACATACATTTTAGAAAAAAAAACCAAATTTGTGATTCATGTTTCGACTTATTTAGATCTTTATTAAGTGTTAAGAATTTATCTTGTTATTCATAGATTTACTTATACACCTGTTTGCATTTAATTAAAATTGTATTATAAATTTACCTATTATAAACTGTACTCTAAACTGTGTTTTTAGTACATTATAGAACTATATATTTTTTGAAATAGTGGTTTATATATTAAAATTATATTTATAATATTAAGAAATAAAAAATTACATAGCTTTTAAATCCCACATTTATTTAGTCATCTTAAAAATATTTTGTATGTAAACATATCAGTATTCTTACAAGAAAATTATACAACATTGTAAGGTATCTACAGCAATAAAAAATATACAACCTTACGGCAAATAAAGTAACTACATTACACTCGACATGATGAAGCTGCTTGTACCATAATTTATGAGAAAAATATACTTGTTACCTACAAAGATTCATACACACGATCGCTCTATTCACTTCACGTCACTTATATATTACAGAATATTTGTCCAATCATATAATCTCTTCGACTGCATTGTCTTCATAGCCTGAAAAAATTATAATATACGGTTAGTTATCTAGTGCGATTAAAAAAAAACGTAATTCGTTGTTTGCGCTATTATGGGCTTTTAAAGAATTATACTATCGCATTGTTTTATTAGTTTTAATAAAACGATGCAATAAAACAATTAAAATGTCGAGTAAAACTCAAATATGGATATACGTACATAGAATAGATAAAGGGGTTTCATTGGGTTTACGTACCTTACCTGCTCTTGCTGTCGGAGCGGCTTCGTCGGTCGCGAGATCGTGAGCGCCGTACAGACGGTGAGCGACGGCGTACGGACGGCGAGCGACGAGGAGATCCCGACCTGCCGCGCGAGTACGAGCGCCTGCGAGGGCTGCGACTGCGGGATCTAGCAACAGAACCATGTCATGACAACGTCCACTCTCCCCACTACAATAACACTGAACAAATTCTACACCTCAAGGGTCATTTCAATTAAACAGCGCTTGAATTTAATCTATCCCTCTTTGTAAACAAATCAATTTAGTTATTCACCGCTTTGTTGCATTGATATCTCTTCTGTGTAATCTTGTATGACTTAGTATTCAGACATAATAGGGGGCCCATTTAATATTTACAGTCTACATTACACAAAACCCTAGTTACCTACACCTTTAAGCGCCAACACGACGTCTTCTAATACTAAGTAAAGGCAAGGTAAGGTTCTAAGTATAGGATTTAAAAAGTACCGAGACATGGTGAGCCTGCGAAGGTTGCCGTTGTGGGGCTGCTGTGAGGCCGAAGGGATATTACTGAGGCGGAGGCGGTTTTCAATGTTATCTTCCGTCGAGCGGTGGCATTAATTGGAAGTTTCAAGAAAAATTGCGGTACCACGGGGAGGTCGATCGCTGTTAGGTTGTATTCTAGCTCGGTGCCACGGTGACGACGGTGTGTGCAGTCGGTGAAGCATTAGGAGTTGCAATAACATTCAGGATGTTTGTAGGATCCTATACTGTGTGGCGTCTAGTATGCATTTATTCAAGTCCAGGTTCGGATTACGGTTGGGGACTAGGTGATGGCGGTCAGGAGGTAAGTTATAGGAACGCAGATGTTGACTTCGGCTGCGCGCAGAAGTTTGAAGAGCCGATCGCAGAAGTTGAGCGGGATGTTGTTGCGAGCGGCGTTCGCGGATGTCAGATTGGTTAACGAGCCGTAGTGGTGGTGAAGACATGTGGTGAGGTCGTTGGTGTGTTGGTGGTTGGTTGATAAAATGGACCTGTAAACGTTCCAACACCCACCACTTTTAATATCTCCAGATCAACTTACTTAACTACTTGTTTTGAGCAGATATGATTAATATAAAACATCTTAAAATTATTGTTAAAAAGAATTGAAAGTGTCATAAGCAAAATGTATTTAAGTCAATTTGCTAATTGTAGCTGAGACTCTTTAGAGGTAAATAATGATAATGTGCATTGTAGTTTGCGATAATTACTAGTAAGTATTCACAATTAACTCATTTACTTCTCGACAAAGATAAAAGGCACTTATCGTTAACAATTTTATTGTTAGGTATGTAATGCTTTTAAAATGTTTTCTACTGGCACAATCATTATTATTCCCCTAGTTTTTAAATAAAATATTGGTAAACAACACCAAAAAGAGCATAAATAGATTGTATAGTACATACCTGGAGTATCGGCGGTCTCTTCTGGTGCGGCCGTTAGACATTTCCACACGAATGCGAGTGCCACAGCATCGACTATAAAAAAAAATAAAAAAAATCTATGCAAAACTTGTATCTGTTGAAGGAAAGTAGGTAATGGTAATCATAAAAGTAAGAATACAACAGGAATTAGCTTAATTGCCTCGATCGGCGTGTAATGAAGGCTATCGTATTTGAATTCGCAGTAATTGATAGAAAGGTTGCTGGTATAGCATGGTCTTTGAAATAACTACACTGTTTCATGTGGAGTTTTGACGCAAGTTTCGTGTGAATATTTAAGTATGACTTGGTATATTATAGTAGCGTAGAGTATTTGCCATAAATACGTTTCTACAGGCCATCACTTCGTTTTTTCTGACGGTAACATAATGACGTCGTCTGTTATTGTAAAACGGGCAAGTTTAAAACGTCGATATGCATTATTTCCTAAAATGTGACTGTGTGTGTGGCACTTTCCCGGAAGGTATAAGGAACTAGAAATATTATTCAAATTCTAACTTTCCTTCCGTGCGCGTAATAGTTAGCTGTGAGCGCAAATACGATAGCCTTTATTGCAAATTGATGAAACTCAAATGCATAATGTTTAACCAGCATAAATACCATACCAACGCTAAAAAGAAACTGTATCTTCAAAGCCTGTATCGTCTTACTTTACGATGTAAACATGCTTCGCTCTTTAGGACCTAATATTGTTTAATAAAATTAAAATGTTCCCCATTCCAAGACAAGTGATATCCACATAGGAGATCACATCTCAGTCTCAGTATGGAGGTATCATGATCTAGCACACTTATGACTCAAGCGTAACACATTGAAGGTGAAACGGATCTAAGGAGCGTGCAGAAAAGTAATCAAGACGAAGGGTAAGAATTGAACTCACGACCTATCGATCGGCAGCCGACGCTGCAACCGTTAGGCCATTATCGGTTTCAGAAACATCGTGAATTTGGTATTCAGATTGAGTTTAGTGAATAAGTAAAAAAGCGGATTGGCGCTCAATAGCAAAAGTGAGACAGAAAAACAGTGAAGCCAAAAATAAGAAAAGCGTCAATAACTAATGTTGCTTCTCAGGGACGTTCCGGTATGAGTGTGGAATTTATTAAAAACATCACGTGGTATTTACTATTTGAAGTATTTCGAGATAGCGGCAAAGTTATCAACATACGCTCGCCTACATTTGGCAAGGGTAGCGATACCACCACTTACCAAATGGGTCAAGTGAAACTAAAATGGCGGATGAATATAATATTAGTTAACACTGGGTTCAAGAAAACTAGGCTAAAAGATTAAATGAGAATGATCACTTACGTGCCGTCTAGCCCTCGCACGGAGTCTTCAGCGTCACGTGGATCTTCAAATTCCACAAACGCAAATCCTGGCGGGTTTCTAGCCACCCACACATTTCTGATATTTCCATACTTTGAGAATACTTTTTCTATTTCATATTTGGATGCATTTGTTCCGAGGTTTCCCACATAAACTTTGCACGAAAGATCCCACTCTCGGTAGCGAGACATCTGGAAAATGTAAAAGCAACGTGTAACATTTTATGCGACGCCATATTGACCGATCTTCACTAAAATAGACAGAATTACGACGATATAGTTAAACAAATAGAACTTACATTTATTTTAACACAGTGATATTGGTAGAATAAAAGTAAGTATTTGAAATACTTTGATAACTTGAATATTTGAAACGGACACAATTTCACCCTATCACCACTAACGTCGTGAACGGAATGAACTAGAATGAAATGATACAATTGATTGAAGCAAACGAGACCGAGACCCTCTATTGATTGAATGAATTTGGCCTGAAAGAATGAATGACTAAGGATCCAAAGACAACGAACAGAAAACATAGACAATTTTGTGATTGTCTACCGCGGTAACTTGCTGTATTTCCAACTTCCGCTCGATTATCTATGGTATATACCCCGTTCCCCGCGCCGCGTTCCCCGCTTCACTTTTTGTTATTTATTTGTCAAACAGCTGATTGTTTCATTGAATCGCGATGAATTTCTAGAGTAGAGTTGAATAAAAATCGATAAACTTAACGAAGATGGACGTGGTTGGACTGCTGAACAATATAAACGACAATTCGAACATGTTTGCAGTGAAAACATGGACGTCCGAGTGGTCAAACAATTTTCAAGACAACCAAGTAAGTATTGATTTTTCGGTCTCCAGTCTACCGAATTTCGTTATTACTGTGAAAAGTATGTGATAAAATAAAATATTAAACGTACGGTGTGAAGACATTATCAAAGCGGAAGTGTTTTGTTAGGTTACAAGGGTAAAGACTCGTAATAATAGAAATCGGTATCCTTGAAACCAATGTTATCGTGTTCGTTGTAAGAATAGAATTGGAAATAGTCCGGTTATCAATTAATGAAAGATTACTATCGGTTTAACTTCTTCCAAGTTGTCAAGTTAGATCCTTGTAAGATTAGCAAGATGATGATCACATTTTAAAAGTTTTTTTTTTTCATATCTTTTCTTATTGGTATTGGTAGGCGTTTGTCCTTTACCTCAGTTGATGGTAAGCAATGATGTGTTCGACTATAGAGTATATTTGCTATTTATTCTCCTTTTTTAATATTTAGATTTCATGCATTCATAATATACAAAGATCTACCTACCTTCTTATCTTTCAACTACAGGAAATTAAAAAGTTTAACTGGTATCTGCAAATCAATATGTTAAATAATGGATAACAAGAGTAATAGATAAAACATTGACTATCTGTAGTTACAATGTTAAATGGCAGTGACCTATTGAAACAAACATTATATCAAATAGATAAAATTCTGTAAAGATCCTATTACAACAATAATACTGAATAGATTTAACTACCACATTCTAGCAGAGAACGCTTATCTATCTATGCTTTCTTTTCCCATCTAATATATAAAATTCACATGTCACAGTGTTTGTATAAAAATCAAAACTCCGAAATTGATTGATTGATTCAATAGGTCTGAGAATAGGATCTAATAGTAAGTAATCTTTTTTCGGTCAGTGGGTTGTCTTAAGGGCGGTTTCTACTCTACAACCCCCCTTTTTTGGTGTTTGGCGACTCAGCTAGTAATAATATATTACTAACTTTTACCAGCGGCTTTGCTTGTGTACAAACTGCATGCAATCTTTGGACCCGTTTCATTTCTTTAGTCGGAGAATTTTACAAAATCTTTTCGTATTCTTTGTAAACATCGTAAAAAGAAAACCAAAATTCAAAAATGGAACAGAATTTGTGTGAAATTATCTGCCAAGTAAGATATTGGAAACTTAATCATATGTGGTGAAACAGGCCCAAGTCCAAAGGTTTAGTCGGGGTGTCGATGAGTCAGTGAGTGAATCAGGACTTTGCCTTTTAGATAATTATTATAGATACAGATTCTATTAGCTTCTGCTAGTGGCTTTACCCCCATAAAAGTAGAATATCTACAACCTATGTTGCTCTGTGATATAATAGCATTTTATTGGTAAAAGAGTTTTTAAAATCGGTTCTGGAGTTTTTGACTTTATTGATTACTAGCTGTTGCCCGCGACTTCGTCCGCGTTAAGTTCGTTAAACTGCACAAAAGTAACCAATAATTCTACACTTGCGAATAATTCCGAAAGCATCCAATTCATTCATTTTACTTTCACATAAAACAGTTTAACTTCATTCCTTTTTTTAGTTGGGAAATAATCCAATGACTTCTCCCGCTATTAGCTAACGCATCAGGGCGTGTCAGACTTTTACTGACCAAAACCCACTCCTATGTTCTTTCTTTGCCTTGCGTTCCAGGGCCCCAGAAATGCCTTTCAGAAGCGAACCCATGACCCCAGTAGGCTTGGCGACCCTGATGGTTCTCTATGATCTTGCTGACATCTCAATGAGGCACGCTTGGAACACTACCCGCCGTCGACTCGGTCTCGGTGTAGATATTTGGTTACCGAACGGTCGGACGGCGCCCCATTGCTCGCCGTCCGCAAGTCCACTTCTACGGTGGCTGGAAATCGGGGTCGGGATCTTATTTCCTCAATGCTGGGGCGTGAAGGCCATTTCCTCATCCATGCGGCCGCCACCTTGGCTGGATTACTGCTTCTCAGAAGGAGGCAACCGCCTGCCACTCCACCCTGCTCTGGACCAGGGCCCGGCGCGAGAGGTCGCTGCAACCGATGACCCCCACAAAGGGCGCCACGGTAGAGGTGTGCCCTGCTTGGGCGGAGCGCCGCCGTGTCTTTGTAGAGTCTATCGGGTGTGCATAAAGTAGTTTTTAGTTGTCAAAATATAATTATGAATGGTCAGCACAAAGCTGATCCTGAATTCAATAGAAGGTTTAGTATTTGCCTCTTTTTTATTTGAGATAGTTATCCAGCTCTAAGTGGAGCAAGTGGTCTTTTGCGGACTAAATTCCACCATGTTCCTTCAGTTGCTATTTACGTATCAGGGCCACTAACTTTTGCATGCCTCAGTTATTAGGTACTTCGGTATATTCTCTCTTTAAAGAGTAACTATATAGGCGTCATGGCGTTCTCACTTTCTGCATTATGCAAGTACTAACCGAACATGAGTGTTTCGAGAGGTACATATTTTGGATTCGGCGGGAAGAAAAGGCCAAGTCACCATTCTGCGGAACGCCCGGAAAACACGGCAGACGTTACGGTCGAAGTCTACTCCGCTAGGCGGAGCACCGCCATACTGTTTTGGCGTCAGAATCTGAATCCTAATGCCCTAGTTTGGGTCAATGTATGGGGCAAGACCTCCTCTTGCCCTGCCAATGGAATAAACCTGCTATCGTGAGAAAGACATCCTTAAGCCTCCTATTGTCCTGTAGACATTTCTTAGGTGTCATTAGTCACAAAGCGATTCCCGACGTTTTTAGTTATTGAAATTACTCGTTTATTTAGGCAGATTTTTTACTTGGGGTGATATTTGACTGATGCCTTAATACATCATACGGTGTTTTTTTTCAGCGGGTACTACTTTCTTTATCGAGAGTTAACTATGCAATTTATGAATTAAGTTAACTCTTGAGTGCGTGCATTTTTACTCAGCAGACTTCACATTATTGATGGTCAAACATGGTCAAACGCAACCTGTGGTGCGATTTTAAACGGGTACAGTTTGCAGAGCTGTAAAAAAACCCACCATGTTCCTTCAGATGCCCTTTGTTAACAATTTCTCAAATCAATTCTACCTACCTATACTATGACAGCACAATTCATAAGAAAGAGACTTCGCAACAGACCGTGCAGCAGGAATCGTAATATTTTAATTTCGCCATAACTTCAAAACCAAACGTCCAATTTTAATCATTCAAAGACCAAATATTATCTACATAAACTGTACTTAGTGATAAAATATTTATTTTGATAAGGGTTAATAGCATGAGTAAAATAAATGCGTTTAAATGTAGTCCAAAAAAAATCAAGATTTTTAGATTAAAAAAATGGTTGTTGTGCCTCACTCGACATAGATAGGTATAGTGCTTCGCGGACTTTTTTGTAGATATTTATAAGATCTACAATTAATTAGAACATTTTATGGTTCTATCTTTTACAGTTTAGGCAGCGTACGCAAAATAAGTAACTTTTCTGGTTGATTTTTTACACCTAAACCTAAATATCTTACGGAGCCCTATTTTTTGCAGAATAAAATTTAGCCTATGTTATTCGTGGATAATGTAGCTTTCGATTGGTGACATTATTTTTAAAATCGATCCGGTAGTTTTTGAGCCTATTCATTACAATCAAACAAACAAAGTTTTCCTCTTTATAATATTAGTATAGACAAATAAAATTATTAACACAAAAAAGAAAAACCTCTTATTCACTGGACAATGACTAGTTTACAATAAAATTACATAAAATATGTACCACATCCGTGCAAGTAGGCTGTTGCCTACTGTTCAGCATATTGCCGTGACCACACACATAATGCGACTAGTCCACAGTGCTGGTAAATCAATTCTCTTTATAATATTATTATAGTACAGATATAGATTATACTATCTGTCATTGTGTCAACCTATAAATAATTAATTAATGTATTGGTAATGAAACAAAAACAAAATCTAAGAGCAATGACTTATTGACAGTCTAAAAACAAACAATTTTGGTTTATCTTATAACAACTAATCCATCTAATTTATCTATATGGGTAATCTTATAATTAATTAATTAAAAACATAATTGGCACAGTGGTTGAGTGATTAGTTGCTGAGTTGCGTGTAGCAGCTTCAACCCTCACGGTTTAAATATTTTTATGGACTAAATATAAGGATTCTGGGTTTATTTGTCTTTTGTGTGTTTATATTTTATGTGATTCCATCCACGTTACAGGAGTACTTGCTAGTGTGGGGCAAATTTTTTTAATTGATATAAACTAGTGCTGGACAGCAATCCTATGCTGTGATTTATCTATAGTTTCTATTGATAAGAATCCTAATCAGTTCTCCTTTGATAAAACATTGAATATTTTTTTTTTGATATATTTTTTTTGTTGTTTTCACACTGAATTTTTATTATGCTTTAGAAAAAGCTAGGAAACCAACTACATAAAACTGTAATCATCATCTGCCTAGCCTTTTCCCAACTATATTGGGGTTGGCTTCCAGTCAAGCCGGATTTAGCTGAATACCAGTATTTTACGAGGAGCGGCTGCCTACCAGACCTCCACAACCCATTAACTGGGGTAACACGGTACTTCATGGCAAGACTGGAGTCAGATTTACTGGCTTCTGACTATCCGTAACGACTGCCAAAGATCTACAAATGACAGCCGGGACCAACGGCTTAACGTGCTTTCCGAGGCACGGAGGAAACGCGTTACGTTAAGATGGTCACCCATCCACAGACCAACCTAGGCAAGCGTTGCTTAACCTTGAAGATCGACCTGTGCGGCTGTTATTATCTAGCCACGAGCTCCTCAACTTACCATTGATTGTATTATAAAACTGTAATATAATTTATACTAGCTTTGTTTCGTCCTTTAACAATGCAATTCGCGAGTTGGCGACACGCTTCTCTGGCTTTGACCCTCCCACAGGACATTGCTCTCTTGGCCAATAAAGCATTAGTCATCACATTTATGTACACAAATTGTTGCTACGGTAGACAACAAGGCAGGCTTTTACGAAATAAAATTACATGAAATTATGGTCCTTTTTTATTGAGTCATCCTTTAATTACTCAGATACCCGCGAAACGAGACACAATAGTAAAACAATAACAGCGCGGTCTCATAGGACCGGTTGGGGATTCAAACGTTAAACTAAATGAAAGGAGAATAAAAGAAAGAAAAATATATTTTATTTGCGAGAAATGACACAATCTTAGGACTAGACACATTAAAAAAATATAGGGAAAATATGCGCCACAACTACGCAAAACGGCCTTTCTAATCCGATGGTAAATCATAATTTAGACTTAAATCTCTGGTGTTACTATAGGAAAAATGATCTGGAGATAGTGCTTCCATTCCTCTGGAGAGCTGATCAGTTGTATAAGCTGCACCTTTTTAAGGTAAGCCTTGAGACAACAGGGTCCGAAAATAAAACATGTCTTTTGTTGGCATTGTTTCTGGAGAATAATAAAACAAGACGCTCTGGAGGCACAATCTTAATAGTAACCTGGTTATTGGTATCCTTATAACATCATCTTATCTGCTTTAAAGAGATACCAGCAAAACCATAGAAGCCAAGCAGGACTAGGGCCCGCTAGGGTCATGGGGAATCCGTAGTCCTAGAACGCATAAGACAACTGAAGTCGAACATAGATGGTTTTTAGTCACTAAAAGTTCAAAGTCGGCTTGGAGGGAGTAAAGTCGTTAGATGATTTTACGAATGCCAAAAAATTCTTTCCGCGGGGGTCTTTTAGACCATTTCTATTTTTATATAGGATTAAAAACTGACCTACATACGCACTTCGTTCCGCAATATCTAATCATAAATAAAATAAACTGTTAGATAAGCGTAAATATTTTGCTCTAATATGCGTAAAACAATATCAATGACGAAGGACATAACAGACATTGTATTTATTTAAAGTTCACGACTCTGTACGTTACTCTAGCAGCAAAGTATCTTTTAGAAAGATTTGAAATGAATAATTAGGACAACAACTGCTGTAACTGTGTGCGAAATAAAAAAGAGTGCACGTTGCCCTTTTGGAGAAAAACGGGAAAAACTGACCCTGTTCGTGGGCAGGCGTGCTCAATCATCGCTTACGGTGGCTTATAGCGGGTGATATAGTTGTTAAACGCGAGCCTATGTTTAATAAAAAGAAGAAAAGTAAATTTAAAATGAAATACCGGAGCGATAAATAAAGTATAGGTCAGATAGTTACATTTGTAAGTAAATGTGTGTCGACGTATTTATAGATTTGACATTTTTAACTTTAATCTCGAACTGGTTTGAGCTTGAGCCTGGGTACACTGAACTATAAAAACTATTATGAAAAACCCCGACAACATGCACATTTTCTTTTATTTTCCAGAAGTTAATTTACTGCCATTATCGGCCTTGTTATGTTTCCACTGTTGGGACTCAGGCCTCCTCTCTAGGAGAGGTGGCCTGAGGTTTACTTCTACGCTCTAAATATTCATTGAACTTAATTCATTTTAGAAGATCATGCCTGCTACGGTTACGTACACTTCACGATATGCCATGTTGATGTTTACCAAAACAAGCGTGTTCGCATGACATTCTCGTGATTATGAAGAAATTGTTACAAACACTTTGTTTGTGAGTTCACAGAACTTTTGAATGAAGTTTGACACCTCTGCTTATCACTACACATTATAAAGGCGTGACAGTGAATAGATATCACATTACCTTATTGAAATATTTGAAAAAACTATACCAAATCTTTGCGAAAGAGGCGTTGTGTGAAAGCAACCTTTTGAGAAAGAGATATTCTGCGAAAGAGGAATTGTAAGAATGAGTTTTTGCGAAAGAGGAATTGTGAGAAAGAGTAATTTTGCGAAAGAGAATAAATCAAGAATCACGGCATTATATGCTGACAATCAAACGTTTGTTGTTGATTGAACAGAATTTATTGTAACAAGTAGGTTTATTATTAAAGTGTGCAGAATGCATTTCAATAAATTGGCATAAATATTCAAGGAAACGTGTAGTAATATAGTATTAGGTGGGCTGGAAAGTTCGAAGGTTGATATATCGATAGTGTTACTACAATAAAAATCTACTTAATTTTCAGTTATTAATAACGAACTGAAAATTATATTTATATCTGACTGTCCTAAGAGACCTTAAAAAAAGGAGTTCATCTCGACACCGACAGCTGGGCACAAAAATGAAAACAAGGAGAGCCGACCCCAAATAAATGGGATAAGGTCTAGCCAGAAGAAGAAGAAGATAATTTTCAGTTAGTACTTATCTTCAAAGGTTAAGCCGTAGGTCCCGGCTGTCATTTGGAGATCTTTGGCAGTCGTTACGGATAGTCAGAAGCCAGTAAATCTGACTCCAGTCTTGCCATGAAGTACCGTGTTGCCCAATTAATGGGTTGTGGAGGTCTGGTAGGCTGCCGCTCCTCGTAAAATACTGGTATTCAGCTAAATCCAGCTTGACTGGAAGCCGACCCCAATATAATTGGGGAAAAGGCTAGGTAGATGATGACTAATCTTCAAAGGTTACGTGTGTAAACTATACGGCTTTCGAATAGTTGGTTCTTGTGATATAGCGTTTTGAATGTGAAGCAACAAAAGCTTATTGTTAAAAAATGGAAAAAATCAATTTCATTTGTTAGTTGAATATTGTTTTTTTGAGGAAAAAAAATTAATACTGTTGCAGCCAAAGCTTGGCTTGACAAACATTATTTGGACTTTACTCTAGCAAAATCAACAGTTCGGAAATGTTAAGCTAAGTTTAAAAGAGGCAAAATGAGCATCGAAGTCAATGAACTTGGTGGACACCCCAAAAAGAGCGATGACCGATGTAAACATTAAAACAGTCCCACAAAATAATTTTGAATGATCGTAGAGTGAAATTGATTAGATAGTCAAAACTAAAGATATCAGCAGAACGTGTTGGACAAATGGACACAACGTGGATGAATGTTAGGCCATGCGAAAGCTGTGTGCAAAGCGGCTGCAACGCTCACAATCGATCAAAAACAACAGCGTGTTGATGATTTGGAGCAATGTTTATTGATATTTAACCGTAATAAGGACCAATTTTTTCGTCGCGATAAAATATGTCTCCGTCTGTATACTCCAGATTACAATCGACAGACAGCCGAGTGGACTGCAAGTCCGAACCGAAGAACGAACGAACAAGATGAACCGTGTCTAAAGCGTAGAAAGACGCAACAAGCGGCTGGCAAGATTATGGCCTCAGCATTCTGGGATGCGTATATGGTATTATTACACAGGGAACAGATGAAAGAGCGTCTGTTCCGTGGTATTACATCTTCGATCAACAATTTGTAAGTTTGTATGTAGGGGGTAGTCTCTGGAACTACTGGTCCGATTTAAAAATTCTTTCAGTGTTAGATAGCCCATTTATCGAGGAATGCTATAGGCTATATACCATCACGCTACGACCCACGGGAGCGGAGCAGTAACGAAAAATGCGGGTTACATACACTGATTACATCAAAAAGGGTCCGACAATTAACAGCACTTTATCACATTGTCATTGAAACATTTGAAAGATGAAATCAAGAAAAAACTTCACCATTTGAAGACCTGAACCCCAGCATTGAGAACGTTATAGCTCTAATTAACAATGTCAAAATGTGCAGTTGTAATGGTTTTAGGACATAGCGGTTTCCTCACGTTCCTCTTCACTGTTTTAAAATAAAATATACAAAGTTTTTGCCTGTCTAGCCATTACCACTGGGTCATCATTGCTCCAATATCAAATTAATGATCACTAAGGCGAAATTTTGCGAAAGAGCCATTGTGTGAAAGCGAACTTTTGATAAAGAGTCTTTCTGCGTAAGAGCCATTGTTTGAAACCAACCTTCTGAGAAAGTCATTTTGCGAATGAGGAATCGTGAGAAAGCAACCCTTTGAGAAAGAGTTATTCTGCAAAAGAGACTCCCTGCGAAAGAAGTAACAAAGCGACCTTTAAGAGTTTTTAAATAAGTGATCGAAGCCTTTTGAGAGTATTTCTGTAAACAGACATTCTGTATCTAGGCCACACATAGATACTCCAGTCGCAACCATTTTTACTGTTCGTTCAACCAATTTTGACTTTTATGGCATTGATGACATGATAAATGGCGGCTGCAGTAAATTAATTGCGGTTAGTTTAAATGTCTAATGTTGTAATGGAGTAGTGTTAAGGTGGAGTGGAGTGTCCATATAAACTTTTTCCTTTATAATAGATTGATTAGGGATGCTATTTAAGGTCACAATAATCCCTAGTAGCCCCGGAAACTTCTTAAAAACACATTAATCCTTTTATCAATTAATTAGAACGTAAAAAAGGCTTAGTACAGCATTTTTCAACTCTTTTGCTCTTCAACCAAGGCCGCAGTCGTGACTGTCAATAAACGACTTGTTTGCTCAAGTTTTTCTTTATTTGATCGACCTTGTGTATTGTAAGCAATGAATAAATATCAGATAAATGTGACGACGTAGAGGACTGACACACCTCCGGAATAAAATTCATCGCGTCAGTAATGTTCTGAGATTGCGTAAGGTCTTTTTGACGGTGCGGTGTGAAGGTTAGTGGACAGTATTTGTTGACAGCTTTATTTTGCATAAAACTAACCAATATTCTGCCAAAAATGAATGTTCACCGTGGTTAAGTATTCTGATTTTTTGCTGTTGTTTGGCTCTCTTGTAAAAATAACCATGATTGAATTAAGGCTTGTTTGAACTTCAGGGAACACGATTTTTTAAAATTAAAAGTATATAATAAATAAATAAATAAATACATTATGCCTAACCTTTTCCCAGTTATGTTGGGTTCGGCATCCAGTCTAATCGAATACAGACTTGTAGCGACAGCTGTGTTACCACATAGAATAGTTATCCTTCGTCGTGGTGTCAGAGTTGCACTACTCCACTAGATTACTCCCACAAGGTGGACCGATGACCTGGTGAGGGTCACGGGAATCCAATGGATACGAGGCTTATTAGACCGGTCGTTGTGGCGACACTTGAAGGAGGCAACTGCTACGTAGTTGTCAGGCATTTTGCTGAACTGGACCTATTTGTCGCAGCTGTGAGACACATAGTTATTGTTTATTTTATTGATATACTTCGCAGCTTCGCCCGCGTACATAAAATAAAGCCTATGTCACTCGGGAATACAGCAGCTTTCTATTGGTGTAAAAATTTTAGCAATCGGTTCTGTACTGGTACTGGTTACTTCCACAGATTACCTCATACAAACAAAAAACAAACTTTACCTCTTTATTATATTAGTATAGATTTATTTAAATTTCATGTATAGTTGTTGTACCTACATAGGCGGACTTAATGCAACAAGGCATTCTCTACCAGTCAACCTGTAATAGGGTTTTGTGTTTAAGTTTGCAATTATTATTACTTGTTTGTTGATGAATCTCGGTGTGCCAATTAAACATGTTTTCTTTCCTCCCTTTAATAGTGGACGTCTTTCGTCTGAAATGATGATGATGACTCCCTTTGGACTTGCACACCTATAGAATCAAACAAGTTTGTTTGCGCGTGTCCTTTTGCGGAATAAATCGCGTTGTTGACAAAAACAACAAATGAGTAATACGTAATAGGTACTTGAGTATGAGCTGTTTATTAAGACGTAGCGTGGGCGAGGAGGAAATTAATCTATTACACTGTTAACTAATATTATAAAAGCGAAAGTTTGTGTGTATGTTTGTTACTGCTTCACGCTGAAACTGCTGAAATGCACAATGCTGAAATTTTGCACACCGATAGTAATTTTTATTTTTATTATATTTCTCAACGCACACGTACGTCACGTATGCGTTGACAAATGATTTTTCAAAATTCACCCCCCTACGGAGATAAAACAGATGTCCAAAGTTTGTATGGAGAAACACTCACTAACACGCGGGTGTAGCCGCGCCTGGTAGAAGCTTGTCGATCAATAAAGATTATGTGTGCTAATTCTTAAAAATATCTAAGTTTTTGTATGTTTAATTTATTACTGTCTGAATATCGCCCTGGGTGGCCTAAACTATCTCCTGCTAAGTCAACCCAGTCATTAACAATAACTACACGTGTTCTTTGTCTTTGGACCTGTGAATCATTGCTTTGTTACAACTTTGACCCGTTCGCACCTTATTATCACTTTATTGAAAGGCACACACGTGGTTAGTATGAAAATATATTTATAATAAATAATCAGCGATTAGACACACAGTAACAAACTATAACCAAATGCTGATTTAGCAGAAAACACATTTCCTTTGTTATTTTTTTACGTAGTAACAGATGACGCGCGTTGCGAAATTATCGCTTTTGCAAAACTACAAAATTAGGTCTAGGATAAGCGCTGTACGTTGTAAAGTGCTACCGAACGGTAGGTAGTCACAATGCGTAGATAATATGATAATAATGCCGGAAACCGAGTCTGAATTCGACATCACTATCAGCTGTTAGTACTGCTAGCAACGAAACGTCTAATAAAGGCGTGTGTTGCAACGCGACTGGACGCGAGCGCGCCGCAATTGCGCTTGCGACAGAAAATGAAAAGTCGCACGCAAGGACTAAACTTGTTTACAAACTCGCGATTAGTGCATCCAATCTGTTTTGTATTAGACGGACGTGTTATTGTGAAGAATAGTTCCTAAATATTATACGGAAGAAAGCGAAAATCTATGTATAAAGGCAGGATTTTCAGTTGAAGTAGGTGTTATTAAAAGTGAGTAATTAATTAAATTTAATAAAAACAAATGTGTCGTGAATTGAACTGATAATAAAACAAACATTTGGAAAAAGAATAAAATAGTGCGAAATAGGTAAGCTAATAAAAGTGTGTAGTTAATTAAATTTAATAATAAAAAATGTGTCGTGAAGTGAACTGATATTAAAACCAAAAAAGTTCCAAAATTCGAAAAAACAATATAATAGTGCGTAATAACTATTCTTGAAAGTGTGTAATTAATTAAATTTAATAAAAATAAAAAGTATTGTAACTGTCATTATAAAAAATAACGTTCCAAAATTCGAAAAACAAACAATTAAAAAAAGAATAGAACAGTGCGGAAGTTTAAAACGAATTCTAATAAAAGTGGATGTAATTAAAAATTGATGTAGTTTAATAAAAATGTGTGTGTAATTAACAAGTGACTATGGTGTTCTTTGTGGCATGCGTGTGCGTCATTTTAACTGCCCAGCTGGGGGACAAACAATATCGCGTGAGTTTTACAATGATAAATAATTTGCTTGATAGTTTATTTTATTGCACGATCTTTTTATGTTGACAAACTATAATGTAAAGATTGTTTTCAATTAGATTTGTCTTTCGGAGTGTCATCGCGTTTCTGGAACGCAAAAGGCAACGTAAGTTTGTCGTCTGTGTCTCCCTCTCGTTCCAACCATAGCGGGAGGAGTTATGATTTACCAACCAAAAAAAAAAAAACGATCTACAATAAATAATAAGCAAAAAAAGGCTTATTATTTATTTTATAAATTATTGTACACCTTAAAATCACACTGGAATAATATTTATAAAAATGAATGTGTGTAAGTCGTGTACAAAAGCGGTCTTATCTCCAATTTAATTTAATAGTCAGGTTAATCTCTATAATTTAATTAATACAATGTTTTGGCCATATTTTTAGTGTACAAAACCTGGTGATAAAGCCGAAGTTTTAAGGAAAACTTAATCTCTACTTCATTCTAGAGATAATATTCAAAAACTGTAATTTTGTGGTGAATATATTTTTCGATAGTTACCTAGATGTTAATGGCATCATCATCAATTCAACCGAAAGACGGCTACTGGTTAACATAGGCCTTCCTCAAGTGTCGCCACAATGACTGGTCCTGTGTGCCTCGCATCCACAGAGTATAATATAATAATAATGTAATTATAAACAAAGGGCCTAAAGCTTCTGGAGTGGCGATCACGTACCGGAAGGCTCAGCGTTGGAAAACCTTCTATAAAATGGATGACCTGGTGAGAGTCGCAGGAGACGCACAGAAACGTTCTTTCTGACAATATTGGGGGGGTCTTTCGGCTGAAATGATGATAAAATGGGAGTTTGAATGAAAATTTAATCTCTACTTCATCCTCTAAAACGATCGTTTTTTGGTCAAAATATTTTTCAGCAGTTGACTTAACTAGATTTTAATGGCATAGTGGGTTTTATTGGTATACCTAGTGACATTAAGCACTTATAAACAATAGGTTAATGATAGCATAAAATGTTTTAAGCCGGTTCCAAGTAACACGGGACAAGCGAGGGTAGGAAGTTGATTATGAAAATGTAAATACAAACACATGGCAGCATGTCATAATATGTTTATGTTTTGTTAAGAATATGACGCAATATTCGCGTCTAACTGCTAAACGATCTTGTTTATTTATTACTAGCTTTTGCCAGCGGTTTTGCTTGCTGGAATGTAGAAATTTATCTTAAGGGAATATACTTCCGTGTTAGAAATACAGTCGTTTAGAAATAGCTAGGTGAAAAAGCGAACACAAAGCAATCTACCGGGTCTTATTGTATTATCAAACCTTCCACGGGGTCCTTGGACGGACTGAATTCTTCTTCTTCCTGCCCTTATCCCATATTACTTGGGGTCGGCGCAACATGTTTTTTTCTTCCATTCTGTCC
Source organism: Mythimna separata (assembly GCA_030763345.1). NCBI lineage: Eukaryota > Metazoa > Arthropoda > Insecta > Lepidoptera > Noctuidae > Mythimna > Mythimna separata. Next base: position 3,448,601 of record CM061173.1, on the reverse strand, counting down.
TATCACCTGACGGACGGACTGAATTAAACACACCAAAAATAATCCTAATCGGTCAAGCCGATTAGCAAAAGTTAGGTGACAAATCAATCAGTCAAACTAGAGACACGAGGACCTGTTATACCGATTTGCAGAGGAGTGAGACAAGGAGACCCTATTTCACCCAAGCTGTTCATAATGGTACTACAACATATTTTTGACAATCTCGACTGGCAGTCAGAAGGGATTCGAGTTAATCAAGATCGACTTACACACCTCAGATTCGCGGACGATATTGTCTTATTCGCTGAAACAAGTAAAAGATTAGAAAAAATGATAACCACCTTAAATGAAGAAAGTGAAAAAGTGGGCCTCAAAATGAACGAGACTAAAACTAAAATAATGACAAACAGCTACATAAACGCTATAAACCTAAACGGAAAGCCGCTAGAATACGTGAATAACTACATATACTTAGGAAAACAACTATCATTCGAAGACAAAAGTGAAGAACTAGAGGTAGACCGTCGTATTAACATGAGTTGGAAAAAATTTTGGTCCCTGAAGGGAAATCTTAAAAGGAAAATATCCTCTCCACCTAAAGAAAACAGCTACCTGTATCTTACCCACTCTAACCTATGGATGCCAGACATGGACATACAACACTAAAATAAAAACCAAACTTGTAGTGTGTCAAAAAGCTATGGAGAGAAGCATACTGAAATTAAGAAGGATACAAAAAGTGAAAAGCGAAAAAATAAGACAAAAAACGCAAGTTATAGACGCCCTACAATATGCCCTAAAACAGAAGTGGCAGTGGGCAGGACATATAGCGAGATACAAAGACAAAAGATGGACTCTAGAGACGATTATATGGAAGGGACCAAGAGGAAAAAGGAAAAGAGGGCGCCCTCGAAAGAGGTGGATAGAGGATATAGAAGAGGTAGCGGGAAGTAAATGGAGGGAGAAGGCTATGGATAGAGAGCACTGGAAGACGCTGGAGGAGGCCTTTACCCGTGAAGGGGTTCCGATCAATGGTACTGAAGAAAGTAACGATAGCGAGTAGAAGAAAAAGAAATAGAAATTTATTTATACTTAAACATTCACATCATTGCACGTTGTTATACTTGTACCTAATATATATTTAAAAAAAAAAACATGTAAATAACAATTGTAATTGGAAATAAAAGGGCTTTATTATTATTATTATTATTTCTTTATTTACTTTTTTAAAACATATTAAATATATTTTTAAATATTTTTTACAAAAATAATAAAAAAAACATTTAAAAATATAAAAAATAGAATGCCACCGTTAGCGGGAGCAGGGTCCAAGCTACCGGTGGTTAGGGCTCCAGAGACAGGAACCTCCTCACGATACGAGCCGTATCCAGGAGTACTGCCTTCTGTATCAGGCCCTTGATCCAACCGCGCAACGACAGCTTCGACAGGTGGTCGTCGAAGCTTTTGGCCATCAGGCCATTGGCGGTCACAACAATCGGCACAATGACAGCCGAGTCCACATTCCACATGTCGACAACCTCGTGTGCCAAGTCGAGATATTTAATCTGTTTCTCTTTCTCGGCTTTCACGAGGTTCTCGCCATGCGGGATGGTGACATCGACTATCATTATGCGGCGCGCTAATCGGTCTATCACCACTATATCCGGCTTATTGGCTACAATAGTCCGGTCAGTGATGATAGACCGATCCCAGTACAGCGTGACATAGTCATTTTCGAGAACTGGGTCGGGCACATACTTGTAATACGGTACCTCTGATTCCACAAGTTTGTATTTCAGAGCAAGTTGCTGATGAATAATCCTGGCTACTTGGTTATGCCTGTGCAAATACTCGCCGTTAGCCAGACGAGAACAACCAGAGATAATATGTCTAATGGACTCTCCCGGACGATGGCATGCCCGACACACGTCCACCGTCCCGTCCTTAATTATATGTCTCCGGTAGTTATTCGTCAGGATAACTTCGTCCATAATCGCACAGACAAAACCTTCAGTTTCCCCAAAGAGGTTACTGAACCGTAACCAGGCCACGGACGCTAAGAAATCTACATCAGGCTCATGGAGAGCCCGATAAAAGCGCCCGTGGAGCTCCTTGCTTTTCCATACTTCCTTGCGGTCATCAGTAGTTAGTACCACAGGTTTGTGCCAGTTCTCTTTAGCCATGGACAACGGGGTTAGTCCCTCGTCCATTGCTACCACATCTCGGTGCATACCCACGTCGGAATTGAGAAAATACTCTCTGAGGCTGCACACCTCGCGGTTGTGCAGAGTTTTGGCGTTTAAAAAGCCTCGACCTCCACATTTCCGCGGGATGTACAGTCTCATCACCGACGAGCGTGGGTGATGCATCCGATTTGCGGTCAGCAATGTACGAACTCGCCTATCCAGAGCGTCTAGCTCAGTCTGAGTCCATTTGAGTATGCCAAAAGCGTACATCAAGACCGGCATGACCCAACCATTGAAGGCGCGCACCTTATTTCCGCCCGACAGAAGGCTGTTTAAAACCTTCTTCAGGCGGCCAAAGAAGCGCTCCTTCAATGATTGCTTCATGTCAGCGACGTTAATGCCTAACGCTTCCGACATACCCAAATACTTATAGGTTTCGGTCGAGGAGAGGGATCTAAGGTGTATGGAATCTGAGAGTTGAATACCCGCAGATTCCATAATCTTCCCTCGCTTTACATGCATGACTGCACATTTGTCAACACCAAATTCCATCCTAATGGCACTACTGAAAGTTTCAGTTACCTTCAGTAGTTCCATTAGTTGCAGTTTGTTGGAGGCAATGAGTTTCAGATCATCCATGTAAAGAAGGTGAGATAAAACCTGACCACCTCTTCTCAACCGATAGCCCAAGCCTGATTCCTCCAGCAATGTGCTGAGAGGATTCAGAGCTAAGCAGAACCAAAGTGGGCTCAGACTGTCGCCCTGGAGTATTCCCCGTTTGATCCATATAGGCTCATCGTCCCCCCGGCTTGGTCGACATCCCGGATAGCTAAGGACCGTTTTCCATTGCCCCATACATGACCCAAGGAAGGCGCGAAGAGTTGCATCTATTTTATACAACTCCAGCACCCTCATGAGCCATGTATGAGGAACAGAGTCGTAGGCCTTCTTGTAGTCTATCCAGCATGTCGACAAATCCTTGCGGGACCGACGAACCTGTTGGCTTATGACCATGTCGATGAGGAGTAGCTCCTTAGTGCCGCGGGACCCGTTCCTACATCCATTCTGAGAGGCAGACATAATTGAGTTATTTTCAATATGTTGATTAATTTTCACTCTCAGGATGGATGTAAGAAGTTTATAGACCGTCGACAGACATGTAATCGGCCTATAATTCTTGGGTTCCGCGGTACTACCTGTCTTATGGAGCAGGTGGGTCACTCCAGTTGTTAAAAACTCAGGCAGCGACCCGGACTCTAAGGATGCCTGAAATTGAGTTGCTAGGAGCGCGTGTGAGCTGCTATACCATTTTAGCCAAAAGTTTTGCAGTCCGTCCGGTCCCGGAGACTTCCAATTTGGTAACGGACGGACTGCTTTGGCCACATCTAGTGGACTGATGGTAATTTTTGCCATTTCTGGTATAGCTTCACACACGCGCTCGACATCACGCATCCAGTCATCCTCAGTATGACTGACGGGCACCGACCAGATGCCGCGCCAGAAGGTATTCGTGGCGATAGCATCTGGGCGGCACACCTCAGCCATATTTTGTTCAGGTCGCTCCCAAGTTCTGTATACCCACCTCTCATCGCTCCGGAACATGCGATTCTGTGTGTACCGGTCGACTCGCCGTTTATACCGCCGAATACGGTTGGCCCATGCACAAACTTGCTGCTTCAGGAAGTCGATGCGCTCCGTGACACGGGATATGTATTCTCGGGGGCTGATTCCAGTTCCCGAGAATGCCCGCCTCACAAAGCGCATCACACGCGGTCGTGTATTGCCCTCCCTGAAGCAGTATAGTTTGCCAATGAGTACTCTGGCCCCATCAATACGCCTCTCGATCCTGCTCTGCCAGGCTGGGACGGCAGGTTATTATTATTATTATTATAGGTGACAAATACACGTACAAAATAATCATATAAATAAAGATATATTAGACTATAGACTAACTTCTGCTATAAAAGTAAAAACATATCACAAGAGAACACTCCCGCGGGATAAAAAGAATCCTACAAATGTGCTATTCCAGGACAAGATATGATCTCTCCGAGTGCCAAATTTCATTTAAATCAGTTCGGTGGTTTGAATGTGAAAGAGTAACAAACGTAGGTATGATATAGTATGATAGCTGCCAAACAGTTTACTCCCCACCTAACAACAAGCGCGAAGATACAAAATATTCTTTCTTCCCAATGTTAATTTTCGTAGTAATCTCGTTAGTTCAATGTCAACAACTGGTTGAACGTTGCAGAAATAGTAACAACTCCCCAAGGCCGTGAGGTTTGACACATTTTATCGCGCTCTTTGATAAATCGTATGTAAAGAAGTTTGTTTATAAGGTCGTACTATATTAGATTAGAATATAAAACGCTCTTAGGCCTCTTGTACGTGACACGGTTTCACTCCGTACGTAGATCCGGTCAATTCTCCGTCCGTAAGGACGGCGCGCAGTGTCGTATGGATCACTGAGAGAGCTTGTAGACACAAACGGCGACGCTACGGAACGGCGCCGCCGCCGTGTGTCATCACTTCATCAGTGTTCTCCTCTCCATAAGATTACACTATGGTACAGTCAGTGCTTCTTATTGACGGGCCCATATTTCTCTCTTTATATTTCTAAGATGGGTCAGGTAACATAGGGCACAGCTGCACCTGTTATTATCTAGCCACGAGCACCTCAACCTCAAACCCGGTTCTCGAAACCGGTGCAAAATCATCACATCACACTAATAAAGTTGATGAGTGTGTGGATGCTAAAGAGTTGTAACGACAGGTCCAAAGTTTGTATGGAAAAGCCTACTGTAATGCAGACGAAACTGCTTACTGGAGCTAGTATCATAATCATACAGATTCTAAACAGTGATCTGTATTGACATTACTACAAATAGTTTCGTAGTTCGTACGCAATGCTAGTGACATTATACAAATACGGACAGAATGCAGGAAGCTATAAAGTGGTTTTGCTAAATCAGGAAGCCTGTCAGCGGCGTTAAATACTTTAGTCACACACAAACAATTACAATTCATTATCTATTCTTTTTTTATGAATTGGTGGCGAGATGGGTAGGCGATATTGCTGTTATAGTGGGTAGAAGTCTAGGACTAGAGGAGACTAGCATTGAAACGGAGGATTGACACAAGGAAACAGAGGCCTATGCTCCGTAGGTAGTGGGCAAAGTCGCGATGAGTATGGTGATGATGCTGATCTATTATTTCGGTTATTTAGTGACCTGCATTGTTAGATATAGGCCTCTCCCTGGTAAGGTAGAAAGGTCCTATGCGTCTCGAATTCATCGCATTCCCCTTCATAACCCTTACCAGATCATTGGTCCAACTTGAAGGAGATCTTCCAACAGTGCGTCCGGCCTTGGTGCGAACTGCCCAGGCTAAGCTCGGGTAGAATGATGATGATGTTGATCTATTCTTTTAATTTTTAAGTGCCTTGTCCCAGCTATGTACGGGTGCAAATGTAGACACAAACCATTCAGAAATCATTTATAGCTCGTTCCGTAAATGACACATGAATCAAAACCCTTTCTTGCTCGCGCTACTACTAATGCTACTACCAGTAGTTTTTTACTACTGCAGTAGTAAGTTGATAGAGGGGCAATTACAATTCCCTTTGTTAATACCTCCACTTGTAATTAAAACCTCTTTGTCAAATTAGTAGGGGAGAGGTGGCATGAAAGGGACATTTTTGTTCTAGTGGCTCTAGTGAACGCTCTATATAATATTTTAAATAGGTTGAACCTGAATGAGAAACCTACATTCATCTTCTTATGAAATAAAAGTAAATAATGAATATATCCCTATTCTTAAGTACTCATATTAACGATTTAAAAAAATGTGGATTTTGTCCCTTTCATAAATGACCTGTATTGAAAGGGACGGATTCATTTATGAAAGGGACAGTACATAATATCCATATAAAATCATTTTACAATATTTTAATACTAGTTTGGTAATGTTTAAAAATCTAGTTTTTTAAGTTACAAACAAACAACAATCTTAAAGTTTGGTTATCTGGGTATTCTAACATAAATCCACTTAGGTGCTAATCGTAAAATTATCACTAGTAATGCAACTAGCAAAAAATAAAATAACCAATAATTTTTACTAAAAATATTTAGAGAAAACACTGAAACTGAAATTAAACAGTAATTGACCGTTTTATAATTGTTTTTTTTTTAAACAACTTAAGTGTTTATATTTTTTATACGAATTTTACTCAATTATCTTAACTTATTGGGTTTCTTGGTTACATTAAGATATATAAGAGAGACTAAGACAATAATAATGCTTATATACAGTTTCATTCACAACTTCTTCTATTTTGTGTACTTCTACAAGTGTTCAGGGTATATTAATACTGTAAAAATAATAATAATATAAATATTACTATAAAATTAACAAAATAGATAGACAAATACATAGAATACTTTTTATTGCAAAACACGAAGATAAGAAAAGCTTAAAACTAGTCATTCGTTAGCCAGATTCTAGGTGTTACAGAGATTGTGTACTAATTAGCTAATTAAAGTACTGTTTATGAATGGGACAGTTATGAAAGGGACGTCCCGTTCATAACCATTTTTCGTGTCCCTTTCATAAATATGACACAAAAATTATAAAAATGACTTTAAAACCTACTACCAATTAATAAAAGTTTTCTGACCTTTTGTTCTCGTATTTGTCGATAACTAAGTCGATCGAAAACACTGATAAAACAATATTTATCTAATTTCAACATTTTACAAAACACTTCCAAAGAATAACGAAAAATTTACTTTTGTGTACGATTACGAACACTTGCTCGCCGTCGCCATGTTTGAAATGATAAGAGTAGGACGTTAGGTACGAATGGTTGGGCTTCGGGATTGCCACAGAACAAAAATATTCTCGTTTCGAGAAGTTTCTTATTTTACAAGATATTCGTCTTGTCCCTTTCAATACGCGTCCCTTTCATGCCACCTCTCCCCTACCTTTGTTCATGATTTTAGCTAAAAGACCTTTAGAACAAGTAAGCTAAGAAACACAGCAGTTTTGTTTTATATTATTTAGATTTAAGTACAGCATGACGACACATTCTCGTTATTGAAACCTTGACCCTTTCCTTGTAAACAAAGCGTAATTCGTCATAATCATCATCATTCGTAACCCAGTTTCGCCCACAGCCTTGTCATAAGCCTCGCTTTTCTTGGGCGAAGTCCAACAATCACAAAAAAGAGAGGGAGAGAGAGGTAGGCTTCTCTCTCTCTCTCATAGACAGGCTAGGAGGCTTAGGAGAAAAGATGATTAATTGTGTAAGAAATGATCAGTAGACAGATGAATGGCATAAGGGCCTGTGTTGCGTCGATTACAAGTAACATGGGACAAGAAGCTGACGTATTTTTTTGGTAGACCCGCGATGATGTGATCGACGATGGAGGATGCTTGTCATGTGTGTAACTTATCCACTCTTGACTTAAAACTGTTGAAGAAATTCAGACTCCGGGCAATCCTTAGCTGTCTGAAACCTTAATGAAAGTGAGGAAACGTTGTGTTCGTGTCCTGGGTGGGGTTCACCATATATACTACTAGGACTAGGACTAGCAATTCAGCGTGAAAATTGAAAGTTGAAGTTTTATAGGTATATATACTTGATTATTTCACTTTATGGAAAGCGACGTTGTGTTCGACAATGGAGCACGCTTGCCTAGAAGTGACCTATTCACTCTTGACCTAAATGCCCCCAGGATGTAGTTATCAGGAACCATTAATTCCGACAGGAAGTTCCATTCCTTAGCTGTACGCACAATGAATGTGTTCCCAAAACGTTAAACGTTATCATTGCCGACGATCTATGCTCTGAGTGCGAGTTGTTTTTACGTTACCGTGATCAAACGTTTGCCGCATCTGGCTCTCTGATTTTTGCTTTTGAACTTGAAGCGGTCGGCGCGGCGTGGAATTCTCTGCTGGAATATGTGTTTCCTGATGGCTACAACCTGGCAATGTTTTAATCAAGAGTGAATAGGTTACTTCTACGTAAGCGCGCTCCATCGTCGACCGCATCGTAGCTTTCCATCAGGGCCTTCTGCTATTATAATTGTACCAAAATTGTCGATCATTGGCGTCATAATTGTTGATTTTGACAGTTTGGTAACAAAATTGTTCTTAATTTTGACAAGTTTGGTACAACCAAACTTGTCAAAATCATCATCAGACAATCATCAGCAGACTTGAGGCCCAGATGAAATAGCGGTCAAGCGCAAACCTATCAGCAATAAAAAAACTCATTATCAGTTTAGCTTGTTTCTCAATTGACTCAAACGAATTATTTTTCAGGTAAAAAACGTTGTTGAAAACTCTAGATTAGCCTTTATAACAAGAGAATATAAAAATTTCATAAGCTAATATAATCCAACAAGAACAATGTCATTAAAAATTCATCACGTTATTCGATGTACGCAGTTTTCACACGTCACACTCAAGGATGAGTTGATATTGTTACTTGCCAAATAAATTTACAAACAAAACGAAGGTTTTGTGTATTGACTTGGGTAATATTTATATAGTGTAAAAGAATACAGTAAAGTTTTGTGAAATAAATGGGTAATCATTCAGGGCTCCTGTCTCTACGCGAAGTTTCATTGATAAAAAATCTTACTTAAGGTGAATGTTCAAGGTAGCCCGCGAAATTCAAATATTCTTACGTTTTTTGCAATTTGCAAACCAGTGGTAGGTTGTATGAAGTTAAAAATACTTTAGCGACTGTAAAACGTAACTAGTTATATAATTATGACCATAAAAATTATCGATACAAGTCTCCAAGCTCACTTAGTTGCAGGAACGCTTTTGACCTCGAAAAAATCGTTTCTGCAGTTAGGTGAGCTTGGAGGCTTGTATTAATGATTTTTATGTTTATAATTATGTAACTAGTTACGTTTTACAGCCGCTTAAGTATTTTTAACTTTATACAACTTACCACTGGCTTTCAAATTGCAAAAAACGTAAGAAAATTTGAATTTCGCGGGCTAACCTGGAACATCCCCCTTAATATAAAACTTAAAAATCCCCACCACTCGTTTCTCTCTGTTCGCGATAAAACTAACAACTACTGAACGTAAAACTTAGATAGAGTGATTCATGTGGAAGGTTTAGATGTGCAATCTACCTAGACTTATAAAATGCTTTGTCCTGAATGACTGACTGATGGATCAACGCACAGCCGAAGCCGCTAAACGTAAAGACCTTAAACTTGGAGGGTATGTTCTTTGTGATGGATGGATAGTCAATTTGTTGAGAAAGGCTATACAAAGTGTTTATGTCAATGCGACAGTAAATGAAAACACTGGCAATACTCATCATTATGAATAACTTTTAGTATGGGACCAACCCTGAAATCGCCAAAAAAAAATTCAGCTCTCCCGTACATTTTGTTGATTTAAGCAAACGTAAATGTATTGACAGTGTTTTCATTTATTGTCGTATTGTCATAAACTCTTTGTATAACATCACGTTACGTTACGACCCTTTTAGCGGAACAGTAACCAAAGACGCGGGTGAAACCGCAGGGGATTCTTAGTTGTATTGTACACTAGCTTGGCTTCACTCCCGTCAAATGACTATTCTACTTATCCTACGCTACCCTACCTTCCCTACACTACCCTACACTACCCTACACTATAACTACACTACCCTACACTTCCTTACACTACCCTACACTACCCTACACTACTCTACACTACCCTACACTACACTACCATACACTATCCTACCCTACCTACCCTACTTTACGTAATTTTTTTTTTAGAATTTTTCTCGCCGTAAGAACCATCTTTGATCTTCAACGAACATTAAAAAAAAAGAATTGGCCAAATTGGTCCAGGCGTTGTTGAGTTATACCAACACATTTTGCGATTCATTTTTATATTATAAGATTATAAGGAGCGAGGTAAAATAATACAGTCTGACCATAAAAATTAGATAACTTTTGCTATTAGAATACTTATAATTTCACTGTAATTATCTATGTTTTTACAATGAACGTGACAAAGTTAGTCTTTAATTAGTATGAAACTTCTAATCAAGCACAAGTCTTGTTGGTTTAAATTTGAATCTTATGTGTTTCTGAATAAGTTTTATGTTTGTTCACAGTTGCTGTGGTCTATTTGCGGTTGTCTTCTCGTATCCTTAGTCGTCGTATTTTTCTACTATTATAGAAGATGGAGGTCAAAAGGTAATTTATTTAAATATACTAATCTACTTCATGAACACCTATTAAAAGCAGGTGCGAAATCCTATTATTTAACGTATAATTTGTAACGCACGGCGCACCTACGCAATTGGGTAGATTAATAAAAATCTATTCCAGAATAATAATTGATTGTTGTTTAGTGTACACTAAACATGTGAATAAATACACAATTTAAAACTTGTGAGTTGTTGCCGTTTAAGATACGATTATGCCTCGGGATATGAGAGTGAGGTAACAGAGAGTGCGCGCCTTGTCGTTGCCGGTAAGTCAACCGAAATTCAGAACAGAAGGGCCATTATTATTCTAATACCTTATAGCCTCAGGCTTAAAAACACCATACTGGTTCTCCACGTAGTTCAGACAGTAAAAAATGTCTACACGTTTCTTTACTTTCTAAAGAAGAAGTTAGGAATATCTGGCTATCAGCGCAAAAAGGCCACACTGACGCATCACAGGTAACACATAATTGTACATAGGTATTCCTTCGTTCTGTTCCCTTCTGACCACAACCACATCAAAAACTGACACATTCCTCAACCATCTATTCCCCCAGAATTAGCCGGTGCCACAGGCGGTGCCGGAGCGACAGGGGACCCAGTAAAGAGGTTCCGCAAACGAGACAAGATGCTGTTCTACGGACGGCGCATGCTGCGGAAGGTCAAGTCCATCTCCAACTCGGGGCAGGGCCGCAAGAGGCGCGCCGTCATGCGGTTCGCGAGGAAACTGCTGCAGTTGAAGAAGGAAACGGCTCCTGAACAGTTGAAGGTGAGCCTAGTTGATCGAAACGGTCTTAGGGACGCTTTTCTTCCCCAGGGAAAGGTTTTAACAGGTGTTGCACAGACATTGATCTAGGATGGTCTTTTAAGAGCTTATGGTGATCACCTAGGGCCATGGATTGATTCCGATAGGGAAGCTCGTGACCCCACAACCAAGGCAACGGAGGAATGGGATGGGGTTTACTCAGTAAAAGTCTGACACGCCCTCCCGCTCCGTCCAAGAGCGAGAGAAGTCATTGTGATGATTCCCCATTTGTAAAAAAAATATGATGATCACTATCACCAGTGGTGATAAAATCACCACACAATTGCACAATTTCTAGTTATTTTTAAACGGAAATACAAAAATAAGAAGTTATAATGTTTTGGTAGATATAGCAACTTTTATCAAATAATTATGTCCAACTTTTATGCAACCATCACGAATAGGTGACTAAAAACGTTTTCGATGTGAAAAAAAAATCTGATGCTTAGATTCAAGACTTTGATCTCTGAGTTTCTTTCGATGTTTCTTCTCAGGGTGCTTAAACGATAAATTGACAAAACAACTTGACGTGTAAAAATGTTTTTTAAAAACCGATTTGCAAAATAAATATCTTTCATCATTCATAAAATGTTAAAAAAAATCTAGACACGGCGTTTAAGACAGATTTTCACTCAAAAAAACATAAATTAAAACTAGTACTTTCGTTATATATACGTTTAAAATATTTATGTCATGACCTTGTCTGTGTTTATTTGTGTGTTTTGCTTTATTACATACGCATTGTTTTCTAACAGGTAAATCCATATAGTTTTTATGCTCGTTGAAAGTAAACCTCTTGAATGTTTTTGACATTGATTCATGATTCCAAACTTAAGTGGCTGTGAGCAGGGCACATTGCTTGTAGAAAAGAGGTTTTTTAGTGTAGGTAATGTTCTAGAGTGGCGACCACGTAGCAGAAGACGCAGTATTTAAGGCCGCTATCCCACTAGCGTTTTACGAGCGTAGGCGTCTCTCGAGCGTCAACGTTGCGCAAAGCCTCGTCGCGTTTGTTGCTAACAGGTACAATCACGCCGTTCTGCTCTGTCTGTGTGGGTACGGGGATACGGGTACGGGTACGGGGGAGCTACGTGCGCGACACCAACGCTGCGCAGACGCGACGTTGCCGTCAACGATTGTAAAACGCCAGTGGGATAGCGCCCTAAAGGATTCCCACAATACGGATCTATGACCGGTTGAGGTTCGCTGGAATCCAATGGATGCGAGACCTACAGGACCGGTCGTTGTGGCGACGCTTGAGGGGGGCCTATGTCCAACAATGCACGTCTTTCGACTGAAATGATGTGCTGTATGTTTTTCAGACCAATCAAAATAACTTCTTACCGTATAAATGACTAAACCACCTCATCTTTCCGTCAAGGTACTGGAACCGCCAGCAGAGTACCTAGAAGAAGACCTGACGAGTGACGACAGGGTCCCTCCAGATGCCCTCTACATGCTGCACAGCATCAGGGTGTTTGGCCACTTCGAGAAGCCCGTGTTCCTCATGCTCTGTAAGCACACGGAGATCCTCAATCTGCCGGCTGGGTCTTTCTTGTTTAAAGTTGGTAAGTGGACTTTGTATTATTCTAATGATCTACCCTTACTTCGCTCGGTTGCAAATTATATCCAGTGTGTTGACATCGACGCACAAACGAATACCATAGATCTAGTACATGATTCTGGACCCCCCAGTTGTGGAATTTTTCATTGGCTTTTTCTTAAGTTTTTTTAAACAAAAGTCGTTTTTAATTTTAACTGTATTAAATTGTTATTCTAATCAACTCCATGATATTTTTGAAAAAAAAAATGAATACTTTTTAATTAAAATTAATTTATTAAAAAGTCATCGGAGTTGATTAAATCGTTCTTATAATCAAGCCGTACGACATTTTTAATTTTAATGAAGTCGGTAAAAAGTAATTCATTCATACATTTTTGTTGAAAAACGTAGGAAAAAAGCCGATGAAAAATTCCACCACTGGGGGATCCAAAATGATGTACTGGATCCGTGGTATTCGTTTGTGCGTCAATGTCAGACATACCCGATATACCTAAGCCTTCCTCGTTTACAGCTCTATTAGTGAAAACCATATCAAAATGCGCTTCGTGATTTAGGAGTTAGCGGCTAAACAGACAGACGCGTGCTTTCACATTAAATGCTATTAACATTAATTTACTCCCAAACTCACGACACTAAAATGGCTCGTAAGTCAGTAAATATTCGCTCAGTAGATCATCGTGTGTGTCAGCCGTAAATGTCGTACGGTCTAGAACTAGACTCGTCTGTCTTTATGTTACGGCCTCGTATTTTACTAATATTTGACGTGCCACAATATGCTGTATAGCAGAATTTTTGAATGTTGTTATGCCATAGTTCAAGGATTACAAAAATAATTATTTTCACAAAAAAACTATTTTTCGGGAATGATAAGTAGTATATGACACTTGGTTTTCATGTAGCTTTTTATCGATAAAGAAAGAAAAAATATGTGTTACGACAGAAAAAATACAGTGAACATGTGTACACACAGCAGAAATAAAACTACACGTGACAGTCATAAAAAAATAACATTGTGTTCACGGCTACACTAAAAGAAGATTCATTTTTAGCAATGTTGCCAGACTGATGCTGTCTCACGCTGGTCTTCTAATAAACCCTTTAGTGATGATTCATAAAGCAAGCAGCTTCACAATAAAAAAATAATATGAATACTTTTGATAATTTAAATGATTCAGTAGGTTTAAAAGTAGGTTTATCTAGGTTTCTCTGCAGTACGGTTAAGAATATCATCATTATTGCATCCTTCTTCTAAGCAGTTTTTTTGAGCCTCCGGTTTCACACCTTTAAAATTACTACATACACACGACAGTACTCCAGTTCTGTTATACAGTTCTTGAAACTATTACTCGTATAGACTCCAAGCGTTCACAAAGGACAGATGTTGTAATTTACTAGTTACTTTTAACCTTTGCATCTTTTTGAGAGAAACAAATAAATATTTATATTCTTCATTACAGGTGACACAGACGAGAACGTATACGTGGTACAGAATGGCAGAGTCAACGTGTACATCACGAATCAGGATGGCAGCAGTTTGTCGCTGAAAGTTGTAAGAGCCGGCGAGAGTGTCACTTCGCTGCTGAGTTTCACTGACGTGCTGACTGTAAGTTAATTATTATATTACTAGCTTTTACCCGCGACTTCGCTCCCGCCAACTGACTACTACTAACCTACCCTAATTTGTAAGTACCTATCAAATAACATTTAAGAAATTCAACCGGTAGAAAATTGACAGGCTAGTAACAAGACACTCAAAACTTTGAAGTTTTAACTCTACGAGATTGCACATCTCAATTATCCTTTTGGCCCGCTTTTCAATTGAGAAAAGGGCATTAAGCTGGTATCTGGCGGTTCCGTCTCAAATGCATTAGCAGTACTTCTAGGCAAACCTGCATCACTGCTTACCGTCAGATGGGATCACAGTCAAGCACTAGTTTTTATCAATTAATAAAAACATGTTCCGTTGGCGACCACATCGTCGATTTTCATTCCCATGCTCATTTCACCACTATCTGAATTGGACTTGATAGTGGTCTACCGCAATAACGCCAACATAAAATTGTATAATAAACAATTTACCAGGCCAAGGTCTGCACAAATGTTTGAAAAAGTTGTTACCGTAACGCTGGAACACAATGGACACAGGTGTGGCTATAGTCAGTCTGACACGTCCTTTCGCTCCACCCTAAAGCGGGACAAGTAATTAGATGATTTCCTATCTTAAAAAGAACGGTGACCAAGGTGACAAGGTACTGATATTTCGTTTAATATTGACTTTTAATCCATAGACTGATAGAAAACACAATTTAGCATAGACAAGTACAGTAAGGCCGAAATACATATCTTGACCGCTCTGAATTTCGTATGATTGGCTACGCAGTAATATTCTTTTTGACAATAAATTGTATGACGAATGCGTATTATTTACTTTTTCCAGTATGCGCAGTAGTTCGGAACCCTAACTTCAGAGTGGTCAACATGTTTTGCCTGTACTTTAGCAGAAACTTAGACAAAAACCTAGTATTTGGTTTGTCTATTTGTAAAAAATATCCGCATAGGTGTAAAATCTGCTAAGTGACTTAAACGTGATTGTCGAGAAGCAATAAAACAGGTCATTATAATGTTTTAGTAGTTCAAGATAAATAAATGAAGTTTTATTGCACGGTCATTTTCGACCCGACTCATAAAATCGCAGCGTGCAATCATTATTGATGGTTATTGATAATATCAGTATCAATAAGACTCGTAATAACTGGTTTTAAATTATTATGCTTGCTTACTGTAAAGCTGATGCTTTTGGGTTCATTTTTCAGAGACACTACCACGAGAATGCCTGACAGAAAACGGAATGCATATCTGGCGTGTGTCACTACGCCTTAAAAAAATATTTATTTGTTGGAAAAACAAAAGATAATTGCATTGTTTTGTAATGCATTGTTTTCATGGTTTAAAATAATTACATGGTTGAATGGTTTCAAAGTCTATAGATATAGGTGTACACTGCGCATACACTGTACAAACGTTTTATACTTTTTTAGAATTGTACGTATATAAGTTAGTGCTTGACTGCGTCAAATCCCACGAGATACACAAAACAATGATGCAATCGTTGATGGTGAGGCCAACACTTTATATAAATATAATATAAAATTATTATTATCTTTATATAAGATATCACACTGCCGTGGTATAACTAAAATGCCGTTATCCAACATCTGGTCGATTTTCAACTTTTGATGCTATATTAATGAGAAAAAAAAAAATCTATCGATCTGTGTTTGCAAATTTTCAATATCTTGAAAAGTTTTGAAAATCATAATTTAAAAAATGCCGTTAAGTACATATTTCTCACGTGTGAAATAAGCAAAAATGACATTAAGTAACTTTATGAGTCTATAAAGCCGCTAAGGTTCATTAACACATATTTCTATCACAAAAAGTCTATATGGTTACTTGTCTTAATTGCCGTTAGCAGTCTTTTGTACACTACAAAGCAGTTAAGGTACTGTAACTGTTTTATAGGATTTTTTTTTCAATAAACGAGTTCGCTTTTTTTAAACTATAACGTCGTTAATTGAAAATGTTAGACTTAAACTTGACTAACGATGTTTAACGGCATTATTGCTTAATTTTTGAGATACTCGTATTTTGATTTAACGTACGTAGAAGCCTAAAGCGGCACTTACAAAACTAATCAAAAATATATTGTCCGTCATTATTAGACTAAAATGACGTTATCTCACACTAATACACTACAAAGCCGTTAACTGATCTCGCGCGGGACGGGGGGACACTAGCTACGTAACGATCCTGTACCGAAATCAAGGGGCGGAGGTGAAACTAGTGCAGATTGGAGATGTTTAAAGCCGCAAATTTCTGTCTACGGCTTTCAACCTACAATCAAACCTTTGCACCACTTGGTAAGATTACCGCAGAATTAAAACCCCTGACAGTTATCTGGCATGATGGCATTGCAGGGAGAAGGCAAGAAGATATAATGTCAGCATTTTATAATTTTCTATTGCGTAACAGAGATGTTGAAAAAGTACACCTCTGGCTCGATAACTGTAGCTCACAAAATAAAAATTGGTTGTTGTATGCGATGCTCACTCATATGATTAATAGTGAAGATATTGCCACACAAAGAATAACTCTATATTACTTCGAACCCGGCCATACTTTTATGAGCTGCGATCAAGTGCATCACCAGGTAGAGTTGGCTATGAAGAAAAAGGGTAAGCTTTACGATTTTACAGATTTCGAAGAGTGTGTATCATCCATAAATAAATCAAAAGTCATCGTTCAGTCTATGTTGCCAGAAAACTTTTTAAATATACCTAACTGCGTGTCCCAAAGAAGGATTCAAACATCCAATCCAAGAGCTTATTTAAAAAATATAGTTGAGGTATGTTTCGTACGTAAAAGTTATGATCTTATGTATAAAAATAATTTCGATGATGCATCATATACAACTCTTCGTTTCATGAACGATAGATATTTAAAAAACCCACGTACAATGGTATTTAAATTTAGAACCGAACCGAAAGGTATCGAACCTAAGAGGAAAACAGATTTACTTAAAAACCTATCGAACATAATTCCCCCTCACAAATTGTTATTTTGGAAAAACTTGCCAACAAGAGAAATTGAGCATTCCGGTGCAAGTTCTGATTAGAATAATAATAAATATAGAGTACTGCCAGTTTATTGAGACTGATTTCAACTAAATAATAATTTCTAAGTTTGTAATGTAACTGTGATACGATTTTGAATACTGTGTTTTTAAGAATATATAAATTTTATCCAAAAGGTTTTAATAAATGTAGGTAAAAAGTAAGAACTACAATTTAAATAATTAAAATTGTTTTTTGTTTTTGTTTTTCAGTTGATGATTGTTTTTTTAATGATAAGTACTAGAAATATAAAGTTTTGAGTTCAAAGAGAAGATTAGACTTAGTTTTGATTGTTTGTTATTTCAGGTTTAATGAAAGACTGAAGTTTGTCTATAAATTTTGTTTTATGTTATCTTATTTTAAAGTACAAGTAGTACATAATTATATTGCTAAATAACTGATGTGATTCTTGTTTGAAAGTTCCTAAAAAATCTAATTATAAGTACAGTTTTGTGAAAGTTATAAGTTTAAGCATAATTACATATTATTATAAAAGCAATAAAGAAATATTGTTAATAAAGACTAGTTGATTGATAATACTATGACAATTATTTAAAAATATTATCTTTAATTTCAATATATTTAATTTATTTTGTGCAATAAAATTATTCACTATTTTTTTATTATTAAGTTATAATGTCGTTAAACTGTAAGGTTTTTAGTTGAACCACGTTTTAGCTTAACAACAATTCAAGTTTATCCTTTTCATTAAAACGCATCTAAAGGTTACCAGACTTAAAAGCAGTAAAGTAACGTTAAACGCACTAAAGTTTAACATGAATCAGTTCTATAATATAATAATCGTAAGCTGAATTGTCGTTATGTGCAAATAACAACATTTTAGTTAATCATTGAAGTAATGAAATTTTGCATTTTAAAAAACAATAATTTGCTATGAAATAGATACACTTAAACGCCGTTACGCTATACGCAGCGGCGTTTTAGTCGATGATCCATTATGATTTCGGTTACATCTCTGATGAACTAGAACACAAAAAACGCTTTTTTATGAAATTAAATTATATTTACGATATGATAGGGTAAGTAGTTCGAAAGTATGCGATTTCATCTATGTTTTGGTACTTCCAAATCTCTGATATGTGTTGTAATCGAAAAATTACATCGATTTAAAAATTTGCCGCGGTTTTTTTGTATTATTAAAAAAAAATACTTTAGCAGATAACGGCATTATAGTTATACCACGGCAGCACATGTACGTATACACAAATACATATACACAACATAAACTTTCACCTTTGTAATATTAGTCTGATTCTTGACTATTCTCAACACTGCAATTATTTTTGTCCAGGGCCATTCTCAACCTTACAAGACGGTCAACGCCAAGGCGCTAGAAGATTCCCAAGTCATCAAGCTACCCATGAGGGCTTTCCAAGAGGTGTTCAAGGAGTACCCGGACATATTCGTCAGAGTGATACAGGTGAGTTTAGTAAATCTGACTCCAGTCTTGCCATGAAGTACCGTGTTACCCCAGTTAATGGGTTGTGGAGGTCTGGTAGGCAGCCGCTCCTCGTAAAATACTGGTATTCAGTTAAATCCGGCTTGACTGGAAGCCGACCCCAATATGGTTGGGAAAGGGCTAGGCAGATGATGATGATGATGATGATACAGGTGAGTTTAATTTGGTTTTATAAAAATATTAACAAATATCTACAGTAAGAATATCAGTCGATCCTACCAACAACTCCCCAGAATTTTAGTCTTTTGACTACACGTATTGACTCTCAGAGATACAAGTCATACATATAACGGCAAGCACAACAAGTAATATCTCTAAATAATGTATGAATTTGTAATATTTTCAGATCATTATGGTGCGTCTACAGAGGGTGACATTTACTGCTCTTCATCAGTACTTGGGCCTTAGTGCAGAATTGGTCAACCCGGTAAATATATTTTTCTTGATAATCCTTTATTTTTACGCCATCAAGTAAACCTTTGGACCAGAGTGGTATCAACCCAGACATACGTTGTCTGGTTCAAAACCCAGGCAGGTGCTTTATTTTGTGTAATTTGTTACATTACTATGTTATTGCTCTCAAAACCGAGAAAAAAACACGCTCTCTCGCTCCACTCTTCAGCGGAATAAGACATATGATTCGCCACTTCAAAAAAAGTTGTGATTTTGTTTCTGTAAAAATTATCCTTTTTTTTGTTGGAGGAGTGATAGACTTTTACTGATTAATAGGTACCCCACCATGTTCCTTTAGCTGCCCGTTTCAGGGCCGCCGCTTCTTCAAAATGACCTTATCTTGATGTTTTAATCACTCGCAGGGCCGCGACCGCCGCCGCCCCACGACCGTGGGCTCCTCGCCCGGCAAGACGTCTAAGATGACTAACGTGGACAGCAGTGGCAACATGCACTCTCCCCACCACAGTGACCGCGCCATGTCCGAACATTTGGTAACTTACTAATACCCTCTTTATATAATTAACATGAAGCATGTGAAGTTGTTTGGCGTAGGAGCGTAGAAGATAATAGCCTATCCCCCCTTTCCCTATTTGGATTTACTTATGTAACCAATACCCAAACTATTCCTGAATTTGTGTATGGTTTTATTAAAATTTTGTAAAATAAGATTAAAATTATTTTAGTGAATTTATATATTTGTTTGTGTGTGTTGAAAATTCCAGTTTTATGCATAATGCCTGCAGCTTTGTTTATGGTAGGATAAGCATGTCTAATTGTCTACTCTAACATTAAATTTATCCCAAAAACAAAAGAAAAACTCATTATTGACCTGATTTTAAATAACAGACACAACTGAGCATCAGTAGTTTTTTTGGTTTAATATATTAGAAGCCAAAATAATTCGTAAACCTAGTAACATAAACTAAAACAGACAATGTGTGTGTGACAACTAACAGCGCGTGTGTGTGTTTGCATGTCAGGAAGGAGGAGGGCATGCGAGCTCGTCGCCCATACACATCCAGGGGAGGCGCCAGAGACCCGACATGGTGCCCGACATCGCTTCCAACACGCCCCAGGTGAGGACTGGACTGAGACTTGTATGTACATAGTCCGTCTAAGAAAGCACAACCTGACAAAAAGAGGTTAAATCCAAAAAAATTGTATGTGGTATTACTAACTAGTAGGAGAATCATGTCTTGACACTTTACATTTTTTTTTTATTTCCTACAATTGCGGCTGAATAATGTTGCCAATGAAATTTAAAATAAAAACTCCAGGTCGTGCTTTCATTAGACGCACTCTGGTATCCCTTGGTTGAAATCTCGTTTGATGAAAGTGGTGGGGTCTGAAATTGTAACTGTAGATGGTCAGTAGATTAGATTTATGTATATGAATACTGGAATGAACAGTTTAATGATATTTATCGTCGTTATCATTATTGGAAGCCTAAATTAAGGCTTATTTATTTGTACGTAATTGAGAGGCCTATTTATAGTCATGCCTTAGAGAGATATCATGCGGGTTTTGGACCATTGGTATTGCGTCACGTACTCTGTTACCTGTTCACGTAGAGACCACAATTCCTTTTGGCAATATAAATTTTATAGAAAAATTGTGCACACGCAAGTGCATGAATTAGTTATGACATATGTGTGTATTTCTTAGTGATACATTGTATTTAAGTAACCTATTTACTCTATACATTTTTTTGGGTAATCAAACTGTATGTATTTTTGTAGCAGCAACCCGATGTCCAGCCAACACCGTCCCTGCAGAGAGCTCGGGAGGGGTCTTCCTTCAAGAAACACAACACCGATAACCTTGATGAACAGGTCAGATTGTTTTCTGTCTTATTATTTTACAAACTCTTAGAATAAGTTGATGGCAATAATCTTTTATGGAGGTATATGAAACAGAGTGTAAAGTCCTTTAAACTTCCGTTGAAAAGGGAGAATTCTCTGACCAGATGAGTGTTACGTCTGATCTGGGCAACTGCCCGAGAGACGATTTAGGGCTGTTGTCGCTACTAATTTTACTACCACTTAAATGTGAGCAGTCATGGTGGTTGAGTGGTATCAGACCCGAATTACAAGTATTAGGTCTTAGGTTCAAGCGCAGCTAGGAGCTTTACTTTGTGTAATTTATTTCATCATTGACATCCATCAACCCGGGAGGAGGTGTGAGTCCTAGCAGCGGGTACATTTTATGACATTGTTACAAGTTTACACATACATAATTTGCCTGAAATTTCAAAAATTTTGAATTTGTTGGTGTTTTTCTGTATCTGTGTCAAATAAATATTCACTATTGTATTCTATTTCATAAACTGAATGAAACTTTTTTTTACAGGCATTAATCCAGATCGCGACAGAAGCATTCGTGAAGGAACTGGGTCTAGACTGTGACACCGTGCTGCGTGGGAACGTGCAGGTTCGAGACCTTCCCGCTGGAACTTATATTATGAAGGAGGAGAGTCATAAGGTATGATTACACTGCTTAGATTTAACTGGGTGCGTGAAGATCGCAGGCGTTTGGAATGAGTGATATTTGAACTGTAGTATTACTACCCGTAAATGGACCATAGGATAAAAACAACAAGATTGTAACGTAAAGTTAATTGTTGTAAGAGCAAAATAACTTTTCGGGACACGACTTTTTATTGATAACTAAATTATAAATTATTTGTTTTAGCTCAAAAATATTGTGTATTTTTTATACCTACTAAACTGTGCAACAGTTGGCCGGTGGGATTAACGCTTGTTTGTTACTTTAGTTCAAATACAATCAACAATAAAATAATTAGTTTAAAAAGTACAGTAAATTTACTTGGTGATGAAATACCACTTCTTAGTTGTTTGATGATGGTGATGATGTGTTTCCAAGACATGTGTGTATGTATGGATGAGATTTCCACCATGTTCCGGTGGCGAATCTATCTCGGACGATCTGTTTTTTTTTTATGGTATAAATCATCAGAATGACTTCTCCCAATCTTGGGCGGAGCGGGAGGGTATGTCAGACGTATGTCAGATTGACTAAACCCCTACCCAGTTCTTTCGTTGCCTTCGATTTGGGGAACACGGTGACAACCTTTCGAATTTTCCCAGTTCCCCAGAGGCTTCGGCCCTGCCGGGCCCCTACAGTTTGCTGACATACGATCTGATGATGGAACATGCTTGGAGTAGTAATACTACCTAATAGACTCACATAAGTGGTTCGGAGTCTATTAGCAAAGCATTTTTATTTTGCTTCAGTTTGAATATCACATATTCTCAATACCTGCGATTTTGCCAACAAATTACCGTCTTTAAATACGTAAATCTTTTTGTTATTAAATTGCTTTATAATTTCCTTTCAATAGCTGTATTATAGTATCCCCGGTGAGCCGGAAATTACTCAGGTATGGTGTGAGAGTGATACATTGACAGTTAATACATACCATGATAAGGCCATCTATATCACTGTCATTACCACTAAAAGTGCAGCTTTACGGCGATTGAAAAACCTGAGACATATCTGTGACTTATTTATGTCTGTTGTAATTTTTATTATATTACAAATTGTTCATTGCTCTTTTTATTAGTGAAAACAGCAAAATTCTTTGCGTGGTATAGGAGTTAGCGTATACAAAGATGGACGCGGAAAGTGATTTTGTTGATACTGTCCCACTGCTGGACAAAACCTACCAGTGGCTAGCAGAAGAAAGACTTCTAAGTCGTTCCGCCATCTCCTTCGTGATTTGTTGCAGTCTTGCTCGCAATTTCAGGGCACTCATTTTGGGTTTACGGGCCCACTACTCGATTGGCATGTGGCAGACATATTATAAATGATTTTCGTAAAACTAAAAAATATTACTGTGTATTCCAATTCGATCTTGCTTTTTTATGAAATTTTAAGTCTCTTGTCAAAACCGTTTTTAACTTATTTCGAAAAACTGTTTTCATAAGTAACCCCCACTAGAAACTCACTTATTACATAAATGGTTTTAAATGTGTATTTATCTCTGTTTTTATTTTGTGTTACACTCTCATGGCCTACATTCTTCTTAACTGATTTGCTTGACCCATAAACACGATATACTTTTGTATCTAGTATAACTTTATAATAATATACATCTCTCGTCAATTTGACTTTTTTTTTTTCGAGTTGGGTGAAGTGAAGGTGAAAATCATCAAATACCATCCACTGACTGACATCCGCAATCCGGCGGCTGTTAATACTTACTACATTATATGCTCTACATTTATACACATAAAAATAGTAACTGACTGACTGACATATATAACGTACAGCCGAATGTACAGGGTCTAGGATCGTGACATTTTGCACTAGGTTCCCGTTTATGCTGCTGGCAGAAGCTAGCCTAAACATAAGTAAAATAATGTAATTCTTTATAGGATGTGGCTCTGGTGTACCTACTGTCCGGCGCTTTACTGGTCTCGCAAAGAGTAGCGGAGGGAGAGGGAGAAGTGCACATGTTCACTGCTTATCCAGGTAAGAGAATATTATGTTATCTATTAGTTTAGCCAATCTGTATCCATATCTATGAAGCTACATGTAACTAAACTTTAAAACCCTACATCGCGGTATCTGAGATTTCCGTGTGATTAGAACATAATTATAACAATCTGACATAAACTATAGAGTAGTTGCCCGGAACAGACACAACACTCGTGTGGTCGGACTCACAGCCCTGCCAGGCATCAACAATAGTGGACCCGACAGCTATAGTAACTGTTGTGTTGCGTCTGTCCCGATTAAAACTATTCTATAGGTACGTTTCCATTCTATCAGGCGATCATAGCTACTTTATGAAAAAGCCGTGCCAAATGCTGGTCAGAACAAGTTTGATAAGAGTCCATCGACACGGAAAGAAGAAGAAGGAGCTGCTTTATTAACATATTACACTTTATTAGCACTGCGTTATTCAATATTCACATAACGTCTTCTAACCTTCCCAGGTGAAGTAGAAGGCGGTCTGGCCGTCCTAACAGGCGAACCAAGCTTCTTCTCCATCCGCGCGAAGCATTTCTCTCGCATCGGCCTGCTGTCCAAGACTACGGTGTACAGCATCATGAGGGAGCGGCCTTCGGTAGTGTTACACATCGCCAATACTGTTGTACGGAGGTTGTCGCCCTTCGTGAGGCAGGTGGACTTCGCATTGGACTGGGTAAGTGGCTTTTAGGGATAAGGTGTGTAAGGCAAATGATTTTGTCTGTTTTATTTATTTCTGGAATAGATCAAAGCGTGCATAAACTTATTCGGTCCAATTTTGCTTAAATTGTTTTAAACAAAACTAAGTCTGGGGTTACCATAACAAGAAGAATTAATTTTTTGCGAGTACCCGCTCAGAAATCATTTTTGAAAGATATAAAATGCGTTGCTTGGTTGGTAGGTTTCAGATCAATTTACCATACAGTTATTTGACTTCTTTCTTATAGTAATAATTGCTATGTAGGTACCTGAAAAACAAACAAAGAACTGCATTTTTATTTCCGTTTTTGTAATTAAGAATGTCAATAAATGTCATGGTCAATGGGTTAATTCGTGCTGCTATTCCGTATTTATATGGCGCCTACCTCAATTATCGTTTACATCTATGATTATTTCTATACTTGTCCCATCCTTGCCCTAATTTATCTATTGAATCTTTATGCACAACAACATTGTACAAAGGCGGACTTAATGCCTTCCTTTTGCCTTAACCTAGTCGTGAATCTATTTTGTAGCAAACGATCAGCTCACACAATTACAACACCCACTTCTTCACAGGTCTTCCTCGAATCAGGCCGCGCAGTCTACCGTCAAGACGAAGAATCCGGCTCCACATTCATAGTCCTGTCCGGTCGACTCCGTTCAGTCATCACCCACCCCAACGGCAAGAAGGAACTGGTCGGGGAATACGGCAAAGGCGACCTGGTAGGGATTGTGGAGATGGTGACGCAGACTCGGAGGAGTACCACTGTGATGGCGGTCAGGGATTCTGAACTGGCGAAGCTGCCTGAGGGCTTGTTTAATGCCATTAAGCTGAGGTTCCCTGTGGTGGTGACGAGGCTGATTAATTTGTTGGGCCATAGGATTTTGGGTGAGTGGTTTTATATATTGTTGCATTATCATTATTTTAGCCGAGAGACGTTCACTGCTGGATCTAGGCTTCACCCTATATCCGGTGATATAATGGAATTATCGAAGTCTTTAGGCGTTATCTCTCCTTTTTCGCTTTGCTTCTTCATTAAACATTGCGTTGAATTGCGTTTTATAAACAATAAAAAACAATAAACTTTTAGACCATGTTCACCTTGACCACAGACTAGTGGGTAAGGGCCCTCTTACGAACACTAAGAGAGAATTTTTCAGAATACACCCCCCCCCCCCCCCCTATGGAGATGAAACGGAGGTCCAAAGTTTTTATAAGAAAACCTTTTTTTTTACGAGGGCATTGTCGCAGCCGGCAGAAGCTAGTTTTAATTATTTTTTATTAGGTTATTACCAGTGATAGGAATAGGTAGTGCCTATTTGCCTAAACTTTGAAGAACAAGAAACGGAGACTTCCTTAGGACTACATTTTTTTCCGAGACATCTGTCCCGAAATTTCGAGACAACACTTAAATACATTTAAAAAAATTGTTATTTGTAATAAGTAATACCTATTACGATCAACAAGTCATTTACAAAATGTTCTCCAAAAAAATAAATTCAAATATTTTTATGGTTGTAACGACTGTGTATGTTATTTATTATGATAGTCGCAAACTTTTGGTAAATGTTGACGAATTACTTACCCAAATAACAATTTTTTTAATGTATTTTAAGTGTTATCTCGAAATTTCGGGAGTCTCGGAAAAAATTTAGTTCTAAGGAGGTCTCCGTTTCTTGTCTCTGTTCTTCGAAGTTTAGGCAAATAGGCACTAGCTATTCCTATCACTGGTTATTATACATATTCACACAATATTAATTATAATATTCTCTTCTGCAATATAAACATATCAATTTATAAATATTTGCAATACATCTCACCATACCATAATCTTCTATTCAGGATCGTGGCAGAAGCCGACAGCCGGCCTCGGTGGTGCAGCCGCCATTGAGCCTCGTCCGTCGCAGCACAACTTCTCCACAGTGGCCGTGGTGCCCGTCAGCGATGACGTGCCGCTCACTGCCTTCACTTACGAGCTGTACCATTCTTTGTCGGCTATTGGTAACTATTGAATTTTATCTTTTTCAAGTCGTTATTTTGGTGTTTTGTTTACTTGTGGGACATATAAACTGCTACAATATACATTCTAGACTAAAAAAAATACAGTACAAACGAGCGCTAAGAATAATATTGTAGCCCACTGCATTATTCACATGTTAACACACAAAATTAGCGGATGTGAAAGGCGTTGAATAAATATCAACAAACAAATTAATATCATTGAATGAGAGTTGTTTTTACGTTAACGCGATTGAAATGTTTACCGCGTTTAGCTCGCTGATTGGTTAAGAGCTTGGAACGGGCTAATCAGAGTGTCGAACGTCATAAACGTATCGATCGCGTTAGGCCTACTGTCCATGGACGCGTTGCTACATAGACGCGCCGTCATTAGACGCTTTGTACACCCCCGGGAAGCATTACAAATCTATGACACTCGGTCGATGCAGCTGCAACGACACAACGGCACGATGTTGGCTTCGTCGCATTTGCTTTAAATAAAGGAATAGAAAACCCAATTTAAAAGACTGCTCACTATAAATGAGTAATAATAATTCAATATCAAACTTAATAAATATTTCGACATAATACATTTTCAGGTCCAACAGTGCGTCTGACATCTGACGTGATCAGGAAACTCCTCGGCCTGACTATCATGGATCCTAACAACGAGTACAGACTCAGTTCCTGGCTAGCACAGCAAGAGGATAAACATAAGGTATGGAAGAACATTAAAGTTTATCTTTCTATTACATAATTTAAACCTTCAGTTTCGGGACTATACTCCGTTTGTTTAGGTAGTTAACTAAAGGTAAACAGTCTTGGTATGTCTTTTTATATTAAAGAGGTCATATATAATATACACAAAGATTATTTAAATTTAGTTTATTAGCTAACATCGATTTAGGTAAATACCTATTTGCAAAGATTTTTACATACAATTTATAGACAACTTTTAGATCAAAAGACATGCCAAGATTGTTTACCTTTAGTTAACTACCTAAACCGACGGAGTATAGTTAAGTTGCAAGAATCAATCCTTAATTCTTTAGAGGATCAGAATGTAAAGGTCCGCATAGAAGAGTCTAGTCTCCGGCCAGACGGGTGTTGTGTCTGGTCCGGGCAACTGTCTGCAGGAGTTGATTTCGGACTATTGCACAAGTTTTAATTACGCGGAAAACTCGATATCGTGATGCAAAATATAATTCCTCTGTGGCGAAAAAAGTATCTTTCCTGAAAGCTACATATATTATAATTCCGCCTGATTGTAAGCTGTGCTACAGGAGCACAGCTTACAATCAGGCGGAATTATGATTAAGACTGGACAAGCACTAGTTTATATCAATGGAAAAAAAACACAACACAATATTTTTATTTATTTATTGACACCATACAAATGTCTGAATACGTAATAAGGATGACCCAACAAATGAAATGCACTCACACCTTCCTAATTTGTAATTTCCAGGTTGCCTTGTACCAGTGTGATCCTAGCCTCACTCAATGGACCCAGCGCTGTATTCGCCAGGCCGATTGTATCCTAATCGTGGCGCTGGGAGATAAACAGCCGAGCATTGGCAAGGTTAGTTCTACATTTTGAAAAAGAACGTAAAATTGTATTGTAATATAAGTAGTAATATCTACTAAGAATATGTATGCATTATTAACATCCCACTAGAGCTAGCCACATAGAATTTCTAATAGGGAATCCGTGGTCCTAGACCGCAAGATGAAACTGAAGGACATGGGTGTAGCCAATAAAAGTCTGACTTGCCCATTTCGTTCCACCTTACAGCGGGAGAAGCCATTAGATGACTTCCCAATTAAAAAAAAAAAATTCATAAGATTTATCTTCCTAGCCTGTCGGATTGTTTGTGATCGTGACTCAAGGACCATGGGTAGGTTTTAGTTAGTAAGTCTGATAATTCGCTCTACCTAAAGCGGGAGAAGTTATTTGATGATTTTCCACCTTGCTTGATCTTTAAGTTCCAGGATATGCCAGAATCCGCCTCGACTTGTTTCTCATATTTTAATGAATTCTTAAAATCACACAATATACTTTGTATCATTCGTAAATCCCACTTATAACACCCACATGCCGATATTTACAGATTGAAAAAGAAATCGAGCGTCTCGCCATCCGTACTCAGAAGGAACTAGTGTTACTGCACCGGGAGGGAGGCGCCAATCCCTCAGGAACAGTCCACTGGCTGAACATGAGGACCTGGGTCAGCCAGCATCACCACGTCAGGTGTCCGCACCGGATGTTCACGAGGAAGTCGCAGTACCGCATTGTGA
Source organism: Mythimna separata (assembly GCA_030763345.1). Lineage (NCBI taxonomy): Eukaryota > Metazoa > Arthropoda > Insecta > Lepidoptera > Noctuidae > Mythimna > Mythimna separata. Next base: position 3,419,736 of record CM061173.1, on the reverse strand, counting down.
GTATATCAGGGCAAATTAATTGTGAGTGATCAGTACTTCATCGTAGGCGTGGGTTTGTGGATGGGGAGCAATGGGTAGCTCGCCGTCCGGTAATTGTCCGGACCGAGCCCGAACCGTTGAAGGTACGTTGTGTTCCAAGCGCGTCAAGGAGATTTCAGCAAAACCGTAGCAGCCCAGTGGAGTTAAAGCCTACGGGGATCATAGGTTGAACCCTCGCAATGCTCGGGAGTTAAACATATAAATCCCTCACCGCCTTTGAGATTAAAATTTAGTAACCTTCGTTTTGTTCGGATTTCAATATGCCGCCTGTGACTTGAAGATACGGCTATATCCCCTAGTCACGTTATCTGTTATTTTTCATAAACATCCTAGTTCAACACTGATTTTTTGACTTCCAGAGCGAACTATACAGCAAAGTGTTGATGTCAGAAGCGTCAGTGCATTCCGACTTCTCCCGCTTGGCGCGCTGGCTCACTGGGACTTCCGTGGGACTTGTGTTGGGAGGTGGAGGCGCAAGAGGGGCAGCGCACGTGGGCATGGTGCGCGCTATACAGGTGAGTTAATACGTCTGAGATAATTACCATAATCAACCTTATGTTCCCACTGTTGGGACACGAGCTTCCTCTGTAGAACCGTAATCCATCACGCATGTCTTGGGTCTAGGACTTGCCAGTTCCGTCACGATGTTTCTCTTCACCGTGAGAGCAGTGGTGATAAAATAATTTACACAAAGCAATGCGTCTGACTGGTAAACCCAGTAGTCAACTCGCGACTTACAACTACAAAACGCTAAAGTTGCGGATGTTTGTTACTCTTTCACGCTAAAACTACTGAATGGATTTCGATAAAACTTGAAATACAGATAGACCATGTCTTGGAATAGCACATAATTTTCTTCTATCACGCGAATGAAGCCGCTGGCAGCAGTTAGTCTAATATATAATTTTTTTGTGTCATAGTCTTTGAAACAAAATTCCTTCGAGGCGACATTTTTAAATTTAAGAATAAATATTAGTTTCCAAGGTACACCGACGACCTGGCGAAGGTCGTGGGAATCCGATGGATGCGAGACGCACAGGACCGGTCGCTGTGGCGACGCTTGGGGGAGGCCTATGTCCAGCAGTGGACGTCTTTCGGCTGAGATGATGAAGATGATTAGTTTCCAAAAATATAGTTTTAAAATGTCGTCGTTCGATGGCTAAACACGTGTATTCTGGTTTTCAGGAGGCCGGTATCCCTATCGACATGGTGGGCGGCGTGAGTATCGGCGCGTTCATGGGCGCGCTGTGGTGCATGGAGAGGAACATCACCACCGTCACGCAGAAGGCCCGCGAGTGGTCCGTGGTCAGTATATCTTTACAATAAAGACAGCTTTAAATCTAAGTGAGAGTGTTTCTTTTTTTATAATCCTCTTGGACATGGGGGACGGTAAAAATAATAATTAATAGTCATGACCATGAATAGCACAATCACAGAATGAGAATAAATTTTTAATTTGTATTATTAGTAAATAGTAAACAGCTCTTATAATAATATATATGTTATTCTTTATGGCTAACCAAAATATTTTATACTAAAACACCTCGAGCAGAGGATACATGACAAAGTCGCCAGTCTTTTGAGTACATTACCAATAGGGAATATGCATAAAAAATAAAATGGCCTGATTTTTTTTCCCTAAACCTCTAAGGTCGTACTATTACACTCAATTCGTTATTTTCTCATTTAATATGCATTTAATTATTTAAAACATAAATCAAAAAGTGGAAAATTTACGAGCGAAATTCGAATTTGTAAAACGCCTCACCATTGGTCGTATGAAAACGACCAATGGTGAGACGAAGACGGCGACGACGTTGACGTCATAGGGCACAAAACTGACAGGAATGGTGAATTTATCTGGTGTACTTTTTATAGTGTTTTACACATTGGTATCATGCAATATCTATAAAACGGCTTTTTTTATTCTTCCATGATTATTACGCGACTAAAGCACCTTGCTATCTATCAAACTAACTCTCAATGCAAACAATAAACTGACAGGACGTACCCTATGACGTCACGCCTCAAGCGCGCGAGAAATAGGAGCGTTTGAACTCGTCAAATTAAACCAATATCTTTAAGATTTTATAAAAAAGTAATTACTACTCTTACAGATATGGTTTATTTTTTTTCTACATCAAAATGAAGTGAATATTGAATAAAAAATAATAAAAAAATTGCCTGCATATTCCCTATTGACAGCGATGTGGAGGCCTTTTTTGGCGCAATGTTTTAGTCGTAATTAATTTTTTTTTTGTTAACTATTATTATTTGTTTCTTGTGTAGTTATAGTTTTTTTTTTCATTTATTTGTAAAAAAAAAAAATAACTAAGAGATTTTTCAACAATTTTATTTTTAACAGTAAATAAAAAGATATTTTTTAAAGTCGCGCGAAGCTGTCCTTGGCTCGCCGTCCGCAAACCCACACCTACAGTGGCCATTAATCGTCTCACCTTCTTTTTACCACCACCAACCTTCAACCAACCTCTAAAACATTCCAGAAAATGACGCAATGGGGCAAGCAGCTCCTAGACCTCACATACCCGGCCACCTCCATGTTCTCCGGGCGGCAGTTCAACGCGACCATCCGCTCGACCTTCGGCGACGTGCACATCGAGGACCTGTGGCTGCCTTACTTCACTGTCACCACGGATATCAGTTCCAGCTGCATGAGGGTGCACCGCCATGGTGAGTTTGGACCAAGTTTTTAGATTGGATGGATGAGAAATATGATACAGTTCGTTCGTTATAAGTTGGCGAGTGTGAAGTTAGGCTCTGCGAATTTTGGCGCTTGAAATATCGTACAAAAATAAAGGTCTTAAAAAAATAAATGCCAATATTTTAACAGCAATAACAACTGTAAATTACATTTATTTTTTTAAAACCTTTATTTTTGTACGATATTTCAAGTGCCAAAATTCGCAGAGCCTAACTTCACATTCGCCAACTTATAACGGACGATCTGTACTTAGATATAAAGTTTCGTCTTTACACCGTGTCATTGATATCGATTTACAAATGTACAATGCATTCAGTACATGATTTTGGATTTGTAAGATTTTTTTTATTAATTTTTAAATATTTTGTTTTTTTTTTTATTTTAGACTGTTTTAAAACTTTATTCTAATCGACCCTAATGATATTATTCATTTTATTACAAAAAACTTTAGATGAACGGTTTAAATTTTTTCATATTTTTTATTTTTTCATTTTTTTTAATGACATTAAAAATAACATTGGGGTTGATTACAATAATGATTTTATACACTTTCAAATTTAAAAAAAGGTTTACTTTTAAGAAAACGCCCAAGAAAATTTTCATCATTGGGGAACTTCAGAATCATGCACTGGATTCATTACATAGTACGCGTTAGTGCGTCGATATCTACAGTACGGTGTATATCTTACCTTAACTACACAGTATTTTTTACAAGTTAGAATAAGTTATTTGTTCGATAGTGCATAAAAACACTGAAGAACAGAAAATACAATAGAAAATTCAATATGATACTACTTTATTTAATGATCAACAATGTTAGCCGAAAATGGTTTAACTTATAAATAATTATTGCTTTACAATTTAAATTGTCACTTACGGGATATCTTCCGTGGTTTTTACCACAAAAAAAAAAAAAAACCACGGAAGATATCCCGTAAGTGACAATTTAAATTGTGAAACAAACCGTGATAGCCTAAAACAGTGATTATTGCTTTAAATTGTAAAATAATGCATTTTGAAATATTTTTTTATAAAGAAACTACTTGTGTGTGTGTGAAGCTTTACAAATTCACAGTTGCGTGTGCAATGTCCAGAAAACTTGCACATGTACCATTAAACTAAATAAATTCTCACAAAACCGCTAGCTATAATATTAGTTAAAATTTAACACAACACATTTCGTGGACAGGAAACTGTTATATTTTTGTTGTTTTTTAAATTAATTTATAGCTTTTTTGCACTATACTAACCCAAGTTATATTTATTTGCATTAAAATATTTTTATTTAAACGGAAATGTCTGGCTTTATTTTTTACTATATGGCCAGTTTTAGGCGCATTTTACAAATCGTTCCTAAGAGGTTGGTTCCACTATTTACGACCGTTTTCACTAAGCTATCTATCTACAGTTACAGCTGTTAAAGATAAACAAATCTATCCTTTTGCCTTTACTTGCTTTCCTATAACCTACCGACGGATAGCATTTTCTGCCAAAGTTGTGGATGGATAGATAGAAATCTTATTGTTTATCGGGGATAGCTATCTATCTATGAACTGCGGTAGGTTATTGATAACGGGCGTTAGACGTGAGATCTATTGGTTCTACTATTTCGATCCGAGATCTATAGTGAAAACAACCTCTAAATACTTTCAAGGAGTTCGATTGTTAGTAAAAAATGCGCCAACTTAAGCCATTGTGTAAACGAGTGTATAAAATGTTCGTATTGATGTGATGCATGTTAAAACTGATGATTACTGTGTAAAATTATTGTTGTTGTAATATCTGCTGACCAGATAATTATTTGTATGGCAGTGTGTTTACGTAAGGGCGGTTATAGATGAACGGATATATTTAGCTGCAGTTGTCAAAAAGCCGCCTCGATGGCCTGAATAGACGACTGCAGTTATGAATATACTTAACGAGACTTTAAATTCATAAGCAATGTTTCGAAGGGACTTTTAAATACAAACAACTTATGAGTGCCTAGTGCGAGTTTGTTTTACGTTAACGCGATCGACACGTTTATGACGATCGGCGCTCCGATTGGTCCGCTCCAAGCTCTTAACCAATCAGAGAGCCACGTGCGGTAAACGTTTTGAACATTAATGTAAAAACAGCTCACACTAAAGTCTCTGTTTTTGGTTTAGTACTGCAATATATATAAAAAAATATTGAGTTTGACTAACAGTAGGAAACAGACTTACTGTGATAAGCTAATGCCATTGGAATTCCATTGTAAGGGAGAGGTTGTATAGGACGAATGGTGCACTCTCTTTTTCATAGCCAATTCGCAATGGTATAGGGGTGACCAGAGCTTTGTCTGATAGTAAGAGCTGTTATTCTAGTGCATTTACCTCAAAGCCAATGAATTTAAAGTCTCTCTATAATCGCCCTAATAATCTTACATAAACGTGCCCACACTACGGCTTAAGCCCCATAGCGCATTAGCGGCCAGCGGCCAGCGGCCAGGACGCGGCGGCCATCGAGATACATACCTTAGTATGAAACCGCCATAGAGCGCGCGCACCTGTGGCGCTGGCCGCGTGCGGACAGAAGCGCGCGCTCTATGGCGGTTTCATTTGTTCCTCCTGGCCGCCTGCGGCCATGGCCGCTAGTGCGCGCCTGGCCTTAGTGAGGCAATTGTACGACACATTGCCACGCCACCCGTCATTCGGCCACCCCACGCGGACGCCTATACCTTCATACGATCAATATCTATGATGGCAATAGTCGTTACGGGCATTAACGTGCTAATATTGTGTTCATAATTCATTTTTGTTCTACCAGTTCCTGTGACTGATTTGGTTTCATTGTCCGCCACAGTTTACAAACCACACTCACTTGCATTTATATGTTTGTATGATGTTCAAAGTGTGTTTGTTACATGCAATAATATGTGTTTTTTACAACCCCCCTCACTCCCTGTTCACTCAATGTTCTAAACACCCCCCTCTCTCTCTCTCGTAAAGCTATCGAAATTTTTAATCCTTATTTTTTTAACAACGATACGAATCCGACATTTGCCTTTGGGAAGTTGCCATTACTTTAAAAAAAAAAACGCTTGTGATTGGTTTACCTAACGCTAATTATTTGGGAGTATTTATATTTAAAAAAAAGTATATTTTATTTATATTAATCGTCCATACAATGTCGGGTTGGATGCGATATAATATAAAGTATGTATTAAATCATCATACATTAATCATACATTCTCTCATCTTCATGTATATGCATGAGTGTGGTTCTTAGTTGTTTCCTCATTAAATTACTTGTGTATTTTAATCTTTTTTAACTTCCCATCTGTAGTGTTGCCGCAGCGTTGTCGCAGCGTGGTCGTTGCGTGCCATCGTAGCATGTTGCATGTACTGTAGCAATATCTATTCTCATCATAGATTATTCACGGAACCGACGACACTGATTATTCTATTTGTAAACTGAATGATTTCTATCACGTTCATTTCCTATCCATGGATTGTGTTGTATAACTTTGACTAATAAACATGTTAGGTTTGAACAGAAGGGTCAGATGTGCGTATGTCTGTAGGTTCGCTCTGGCGTTACATTCGCGCCTCGATGTCGCTCAGCGGGTACATGCCACCGCTCTGCGATCCTGTAGACGGCCACCTCCTATTGGACGGCGGTTATGTCAACAATCTCCCAGGTAAACCAATCACAGAGCGAGGTCTTGCGTGCGAGTGTCCGATTGGCTGGCTACCACGCTCGTACTGTTAGGCTGAGTGAAAATATTGTCGTGAGACTCTGTGGACGACGTGGATAGTTTTTAATGTTTATGAATTGATAAATTAGTGCAAAAACGAACTTAAAAACGTTATTTCTTGTTCTTTTCGAAACAGTTAGATAGTTAGAAACATTTAAACTGGTTCAAACTAAACACAATCCAATAAGTTACTAAAAGATTATCTTTATTAGTATAATAATCTGAAATTTTTCTCAAAACTAAACTACCATTAGCTGCAAATATAAAATTGTTAGTACTACCGGTCTCTCGATTAACTGTGTAGAGTAATAATGTAGATAAGGGATTCTAATTCTAAACTAAAAATCAACTTTTTAACTCTAGTGAACGTAGTTCTCTTTCACAAAAAAATAATCTATTCACACGTTCTCTTCACTATCAATCTCGAATTCTCACTTTTAAATTTCTCTTCCATTACTAACTTAAAAAAAAAATACATTAAAAAAAATCGTTTCTTACTAGTTCCATGGATTTAAATAATGTTGCCAACGTAAAGACGTATATTTACACTCAGTCTAGCGTGAAAGGTAAGTAATGGCAACGGCCCAGGGTTGGTCGGTCGTTACAATGATGGAGTATCATCAGGTGTGCTATGGAGGTACTGCAGGTCTTCAATGAGTATAGCGGGCATCTTCCCGCCTATATGCGACCCCATGGATGGCCATCTTCTGCTTGATGGGTGCTACGTCAATAATGTGCCTGGTAATGTATTTTGAACAATATATTTGTCTGTTATAGTAAGTTTATTAAAATTTAAGTCTGAGGAAGAAAATCCATGCTAATTAAATAGGTCAGGATTTTAAATATATGGAATCCCGTTTTGTTTTAGTTAGAATAGATTATAATGTTTTGTTTTAGTTTGTTTTTGGTAATAATTTGAATATACAAGAACCTTCTTATAAGGTATAGTAAATGCAGTTTAAATACTTTTCTGAATATTTAAATATGATTATGAGTATCAAAATTAAGGCCTCCTTGATATGCTCTTGATATGAGAGTACATAGGCCCTTAATAAACTAGTGCACTTCGCCATCGACGACTGCATCACTGCTTAACATCAGATGGGATCGGCAGTTAATACCATTTAAAAAAGAATTGACTATGAGAGTCAATTCTTTTTTTAATCTTTTTAAGATATGTATTCATATTTATAACAGGCCAGTCATATTTATTCTCCTTAGTTTCTTCCAAAGAGTTCTTACGAAGACCCAAGAGTATTGTCTATAACATAACTCTATAACTGTTCCAGCGGATGTGATGAGGTCTCTGGGCGCCAAGCACATCCTGGCCATAGACGTGGGCTCCCAAGATGACACTGACCTCACTAACTACGGCGATGACCTGTCTGGCTGGTGGCTGCTATGGAAAAGGTGAGCAATAAAAAAAAATATATACAGACGAACATAGGATCTCTTCCTTTTTGAAATCGGTTAATAAAAGGTAGAATAGAATAAACTTTATTCAGATTCAGATTCAGATTTATTTATTTTGTGAACATAGGTATAAATTACAGGTGTTTTTCAATAGTTTAATTGTACAAACCATGTCCCGCCGATAGGCATACAAAATCAGTCTTATGGAGTTAGTGTCCAGTAGAACTTATCCATGTATATAAAAAGAATTAACAATGTCAAAGAAATGTCAAAGATAAGTACACACATCAAAAGTGTCTAGGGATCAAGCATTTTTATGCGGATTTCTTGAGATTGAGATGTGGCTTTGTAATAAATTTATGATTTTATAAATTTATATGGATCCTTTTTGGTGCATTTCATAATTTGAATCAGGAAATGTGAATCAAATTCGAGTAAAAGATGAAAATCAGCTGTCAATATTTTCCCTATAAAAACATACAACGCATTGAAGACATTATTAGTGCTACTGTTTCCCTACTACTGATTAAAACCAACGTTATTATGGAGCGGCGACGTCATTTAAGCAGGGAAGAAATGCTCAGAGCCGTGGGAATGATAGAAGCTGGTTCCCGGCAACGTACTGTGGCTTTAGCTCTGAATACAAGTCAGACCGTTTCCACATTATCCGATCCGATATCGGTATCGGACTCCGATACGATATCGGAGTAAGTAAAATGTATGAAATGCGTTGCACCGATATCCGATATCGGGCCGGACAATATGAAAGACAGGTACATATTTCATACATTTACCTTACCCCGATATCGTATCGGCGTCCGATACCGATATCGGATCGGAATATGTGAAAACGGTCTCAGAGTGTTATCAGTCGACTTTGGACACGTTACCGAAGCACTGGTACCGTGGCTGAGCGCCATGGAGGACGGTATCGCTGCACCACACGGAGACAAGACCGATGCATTCAAATCTTAACTCGAAGAGCTCCAACAATAACCACCATGATGTTAGCCGTGAGGCTTCATCACTCTTCAGGGAACTTAATTAGCGACCAAACAGTCAGAAACCGCTTGCGTGAAGTGAACCTTCATTCCCGAAGACCGCTACGGGTACCACCTATAGCAATGCACAATCGTAGGATTCGATATCAATGGGCTCTTGAACACAGAAATTGGGCAGAAGAACAATGGCGTTTCGTGTGCTTTTCTGATGAGTCTCGTTATGGTATGAGACCGGATACAAGACGTATACGACACTGGAGAACCCCTGGACGCCAACAGCGATTAAAATCCTGCCAGGAAGTCCATCCTTATAGTGGTGGAACCATCATGGTATGGGCGGGTATTTGGATCGGCGGAAGAACTGAGTTGATTTGGATCAGAGGCAACCTCAACGCTCAAATTTATGCTGAGACGATTGTATCAGACGTCATCGTTCCTCTACAAGTGCAAATCGGTCCCTTATTTCAGTTAATGCATGATAATGCACGACCGCACACCGCAAGAGTTGTAAGACAGACTCTCGCCGCAGCTAACATCATTGTCCTGCCCTGGCCTGCTCAGTCGCCAGACTTGAACCCGATTGAGCATGCATGGGATATGCTACAGACAAGAGCTCTGCCGAATATGGAGGGTATCCAGTCGCAAGAAGACCTTTTTTTGTTGTTGCAACGAACATGGGCGGCCATTCCACAGCGTGATTTGGATGTACTCATTTTGAGTATGCCAAACCGATGTTCTTGTGTTGTTAGTGTTCGCGGTAGAAACACGGATTATTAATTGTTTAAGTTACCCAATAAAATTTTAAAGAAAACTTTTATTTCAGTCTTTTTTTCGAACTTTAATGTTAGTGGTTCAAATGTCAAAAATCCCTTTATTAGGAAAATGGCAAATTTCTTTATTAATGCAAAGGTGACTTGGTTTATCGTTACTGTGACAAACGAAAACACTTTATTTGATGAATCCTTAAAGAAAATTTTAATTAATATCAATCAGGAGAAAAGTTATTGCAAAAATATATGTTGATCCCTAGACACTTTTGATGTGTGTATTATAACATGCATGTCAAATTGTAAAATTGTCTCATTAAAATATGTAAAATGTCATGAAAATAGGATGAATTAAATAAAATAAAAAATACACAAAGTCAGAAATAAAAAAATAAATAAAAAAATTGTCATTAAAATTTGTCATCCAGATACTCCTTCACAGAATAATATACCTTGTCATTTAGTAGCTTAAAAAGCTTACTTCTGAATTCACAATTATTCTTACTATTTCTAATATGACAAGGTAATTTATTGTACAATTTAGGTGCCATTGCATAAATACTTTTATAAGCAAAAGCAGTTTTGTATTGTACACCAAAAGAAGTTATAAATACATCTACAACTAACAACCACAAACACAAACTACAACTACTATTAGAACTTTTTTGACACCGTGGGCCATGTACGGCCATCTGGGCACGTTGGTGTTCATACATTTCATATGGCAATCAGACTTATACATAAGACGCGCGCGACGCGGTACTACGTACTAACTCGGGCATCGCTCACTTGTGCATCGGTCTTATGTAGTAGTATATGTGTGTCCTTTTATGGATGATCATCGTGTATATTATTATGAGAGTAGAATGTCAAACATGTAACTGAATAGCGCATCGAGGGTTGTCTTGATGTAAAATTCGAAAAAAAAAATGCAATACGGTGACAGTTGATCAGCCAAATAACAGTCGCATTCCAACTTCTCGTCGCGTTCAAATCTGAACTATCCTTCAAAATTGAATCGTTTTAACAAGTGTTTGATATTGGTTGTCGCTGAAATCTATTGCTATTCGCTTTGAACGTTTTTAGTATGGATTATGAACATGCATACATTTCATGACTTGAATATATACATGTTTTATTATAAAATTAACCCGGATGTATTCTACCTTTCAACTCAACTCGGTTTTTTATCTCAATAATTATCAGCTATAGAAGCGGCTAGAAGGGACGCTTATCTCATCAGAATTCGAATTTCAAATATTGGCGGGAAACCGCCATGTTTATTACTAACTTAGGTTTTGGCGCCGGCTAACTAGATGTCGCTACTAACATGTTGTGAGAATAAGTTTTTTAATACATTGTTTTCTGTGGATCAATAATAAATATTGCAATTATAATGTTACAAAAATAAATTGTTTAGTAAAATAAAAAATAAAACAATTTATCTTCTCAAAACATTACTTGACCGCGCACAGTTTCGTCAAACTCGCCAACTCGCCAACAGATGTCACTGTGCCGTGACGTCACGTTTCTGAATCGCGGTGTAAAGATTCTCCGCCGTCGAACGACCCTCGCGCGCTTCTGTAGCGAAATCATACTTACCTGGCATAGGGGATACCGTGATCATGAAGGCGGTTCCCCCAGGGCGAGGCCTTCCCATTGCACTGCGGTTAGGTTGACCCCTGCGATTATCCCTAATGTGGATAACTCGGATGCGTAATTTTTGGTAGTGGGGACTGCGTTCGCGCCGTCCCCCTGGAAACATTAGAATGAATATTGCAGTTATCTGGATACAGTGGATAACTTAGTTGTGAATATTGCAGATATAGAGGATAATGTCTTCTGTGCCACAATGTCCATTTAGCACATTATCCTCTTTATCTGCATTACTTCTTAGAGTTCCGTGAGGCTCATGCTGCACGAGTCATGCAGACTACGCTATATACAAAGTGGCGATTAGGTTATCACAATAATTTGTACAGCAGTTTTTAGAAGTTATCAATTCGTTAAAATCTATTCTAATAGCATATCGCGTATAGTTCATAGCACAAAAGTATAGCAAAGTGTGAACGTGTTCTAAATAAATGTATGGTAAGCGATATTCTAGTATGTATTAGTGATGGGAATTAATTCTGTTTCGCATAAATTTCATTAGCATGCGAATTCGTAAGTCTTAGCATGTTAATTGCTATTGCTATGCTATTTGCTAAAATAACGATAAATGATAATAAATATTTATTTATGAATTTTGTTATTATACGAATTAAAAGCGCGTTCGTCAATAACGTGCGTATAGTTTGCTCTCCGATAACGTTTTATTTCTACTAGCACACTTGCATTATGTTGTGATTAAGATAATGAATTAATGATCATATTATTATAATTAAAAATATTTAACAATTGAAACCTTTTATATCAATAGCATGAAGTTAACGAAACACGAAGCAATGAATTCACTTCGCACTTCACAGAATTTTGCATCTTCATTTCATTTGCTAAATGCTAAATGAGCATTCGCATGCTAACAATGAATGCTAATGCTAATTAATCCATCACTAGTAAGTATAACTTTATGTTAGTGATAGACTGTGACTAAACTACTCTAGTTAGTTAATTTGCCATGTAATTTCAATCAATCAATACTATACTATATCGGATGGTATAATAATATAGCGTGTATTTCACCCAAAAAAACAAAGAATTTGCACTCCCGGCTAGGAATATTAGAGTATTCAAAAATCCATTTGTGTAGTGTTTTTTTTTATCAAAATCTGAAGCCCGAAACTCCTTTGAAGACGTGGTTTTAGATAATGGCCATTACATTCACACCCGCTTGAAAAAAAAAAACATACTGTTACTAAGTCAGATAGAGTACAATATTTTACTTTTTTATTTATTGTTATCTCCCTTACGACTACTATATGTTTATGATAACACAAACTCTGGTCAGGAATTACTAGTAACTTATTATTGTATAGTTCGTTCGCGTTAAGAATGCAGTGATTTATCAGTGCAACTGCAAGATAAAGGTGTATTTACAGTGGTGTTAAATCCAAACAAATTATATTTTAAAAGATTAAGTTTAATGAATTTATAAAAATACACTTAAACAGCTTTGATTGGTTAGGGGGCGGGGCTAGGCCGACGGACAAGGATGATTTTACAGCATTCTTAACCCGAATGTACTATAAACGTCTATAATTTATTGTTAGGCATTATATTTTATTACTTCTTTTTATAATATGAATGTCAGAACACTGAAAACCCCGCGGATTCATATCATACATTAAATTTTTATGTACTTTTGGTTGGGTACAACGCTGACGGGTCTACATTGTCCTCTCATATGTATTAAAACTGTAATGTGAAAATATGTATTGTAAAAGCACTCATTTTTTTAAAGAGTAACTATGGAGTTTCTTACCGATTCTTCTCCATAGAAACGACCAATTGGAGCCGTGCGCCAGATTCTGGCGTTTTATAAGTGCCCATGTAGGCAAAAAAAAACATTGAATTTTTAATTTGAATCCCATTCCCTTTTACGCAAAATGAAGCTCTTTAAAAAAAATGTATTGTTTGCAGATGGAATCCATTCACAACGCCGGTAAAGGTTCCCAACTTGCCAGACATACAGAGTAGACTGGCCTACGTGTCCTGCAACAGACAATTAGAGGTAAATATAATGCTTCTATTTTATATACATTTTGATCCTTGATCTTTTATTAACAACCTTGCCGCTTGCTGCTAACGGCATCACCCGCGTGTTGTAGAAAATTATCCCAAGGGAGCATACACACGGGATGAAAAGAATCCACGTTGGCTATACCAAGACAGTTATGGGTCTACTCGTTCACCAAGTTTAATCTAAATCCGTTTCACTGTTCAAGCAGAAAGAAGTAACAAATAAACTCACAAATTTTTTCGTTTATGAGTGTGCTATGGGATCAATAATTAAATTGGCTTAAAATCAGTTTAAATTAACAGGCGTAAATAAATTATTTTTATTATTAATAAAAAAAAAACAAAGATTAACTTTGTCCTTTCTCAGTACTTATGACATTCTAAAAACGCTTTGACTTGAAAAACTGCTTAATTTAATTATTTTTGTTGTCATAATTTTCTAAAAACTATTATGTGGTTTTATTTGTTGTTGCTTTGGATTAATAAGCATAGCCCTACCACGCACTCTTTAAGACAGTCCATATGACGATCTAAAATAAACTGTTAAATAAATTCATAAATATCGATTAAGCCTTTCCAGAGGAGTCCGATGATAAACAATGTGACACCAGATTTTTCTACATTAGACTATACTAATCATTCTTGTACCCTCTCGAAGAGAGGAGGCCTGAATCCCAGCAGTGGGAACATTATAAGGCCGATAACGCTAAATGATAAATGATATTTATTTTGCAAATAGGTTTTTTCCAAACTCTTTTACACGTCAATTTTTCTTTTTTTGGACTTTTTTTTTTAACTAGATGAGGCCGCTAATGCTAAATCATTCTTGACAATTTCTCTCTCCAGGAGGTAAAGAAATCAGACTACTGCGAGTACATCCGCCCGCCAATCGACGCCTACAAAACCCTACAGTTCGGTTCTTTCGACGAGATCCGTGAAGTTGGCTACAGGCACGGCGCAGCGTACTTCGAGGGCCAGCGGAGGGGCGGCGGCGGGGGCGTCAGCGGGGCGGCCGCTGCGGAAGGGAGACGGCACGATGCGCCTTCGCTGACTGAGTGAGTAGGATAGAGATAGTTTTCTCGTCTTGTCATCTTGTGCTAGTCTTGTGTGCTGGCTTACGGACTTCGGGGGATGGTGCTGTGGTGGTTGCGATGTATTTCGAAGGGATCCCATTATCTGTCATGTTTTGAAGGGATTTCTCTTTTAATTTGGCTATGTTTTGTGTTGTTTATGTGTTTCTGGTTGAATTCTCTTTCGAAACTGTGAACACGCTCTTAACATCAACGATTGCAGCGCTGATTTCCATCAGGTGGGATTGCAGTCCAGCACTAATTTATTATATTACTAGCTTCCGCCTACGACTTCGTCCGCGTGGAATTATACCTTTGGGCTAACGCTAACTTTAACTTGCTCCTATTGGTCTTAGCTTTATAATTTATAGCCTATAGCCTTCCTCGACAAATGGCCTATCTGACACTGAAATTCCTGAATTAGCGCGTTCAAACAAACAAAATCTTCAGCTTTATAATATTAGTATTAAAAAAATATACGTGTTCATAAGTGTCGATTGAGAATTCACGGGCAAGAAAAATGCATGCAAAAATTCACTATCGCTATTAATTTTCATGTTTTTATTTAATAACCATGTTCACTAAAACCTCGCTTTTTTATTAACGTTTCCATGTAAAAGAACTCCTTTTGGATCCAAAAAACAAACTTTTAATTTTTATTTTTAAATGATCATGTGGTTCCTTCGAAATAATCCAATGGCGAAGGACACAATCCAACTCTTAAGTGAGTAACTATCAGTAACTTCTAACTATCATATATCTGAACTGGTCTTCTGGTGGTGGATCACTACGGAGCTCTCCGTCCGGCAGTTATGGCAGTAGTGATACCTTCTCTTTTCTATGAGGTACCGCTACGGGACTACGTACTACGAAGGTCAACGGCGGGGCAGCAGGAGACCTAGCGGATTTGGAACCGATGGCAGGAAAAGTCACCCGCAACCCTCGATTACAGAGTAAGTTTGATGTTAGTGGTTAGGTGCCGATTGTACTAAAATGAACCAACCCACAACAACAACATTTTAAATAGATGTAGGAAAAAATTTGGACACACATTCGTTTTCATGATGAAATGCAAAAAAAGTGAAAAACTACAACTGTTTGAAGGTGAAATGTGCCAACCGAGAACCTATTAAGGCATTTTTGACTAGTTTTGGCGCATAAAAAAAGTGAAAAAAAAAAACTATAAAAACACTTAGCAGACATCTGCCTGTCAAATACTTAAAATAGATTTCACACTGCGGCAGTGCTAAATAAAGCCAGGGACCTATCTACTTATTCATAAGGTGCCTACCATTATAAACTTTAGCTATAAAACATTAATAGGATTGTTTCTCAAAATGGAAAAATGTGTGGGTTGGTACATTTTAGCATAATTCGACACAAACAACTTCCTTGACTGATCTCATTCTTCTTGAAACTTATCAAGACTGATCTGTAAGGAATTTTAAAAACTCTTTCTTCTCTTTGACACAGAATTGCTTCGTTTACTACGTAATGGATACAAGGTGTATGTATTATAGAATTAACCTGGATATACATAACTTTCCTTTATTCATTACCATACATACATTTATTAATATTCATTTTAATATGGTATTAGCACGATATAAACATCTTTGAGAACATGGTAAAATATCAGGGCTCATAAAAGGGGTAACCTCCTTACATTATTGGCCATCATACAGATAAACCTGTGGGTTGGCTCTGTTTACTCATAAATTAACGATCAAATAAGTAATTGCGATTTAATGCTACAAGTTTCGTTAGATATTTTAAAAATGTATACTCCTAATATACTGTTTTTTGTAGTGGGAAATCATAAAATGACTCTTCCGGCTCAGGATAGAGCGAGAGGTAACGATTCACTATTTTACTGACTGAAACCTGTGTTCTTTCAGATAAAGCCTCAAATACATTAGGGAATAAAATGTTTCCCAACATAAAAAACAACAGGGATAACGATGGAATAATGTTTTCAAATATATTCCACAACTTTTCACCCAACACCATCAAGTCCCAAGCTAAGCAAAGCTTGTGTTATGGGTATTGGACAACTGATAAACATAACACACAACGCTCAATCTAAGCGAAGCAGCATCGTTGCCCCCCAACATTTTAGAATACTAGGAGACGCGGGACTTATTGTTGAACAATTTGACGGCGTCACATTAGAACGTTAGCGTATTAGCGTTTCATGTTAGAGGGCATTTTGTTTCCTAGTGTTTATAGGCTTAACTCTTTCAAATCCTGCTATCCACTATTTTTCGAGCGTAAACTAAACAAAATCTCTCCAACACATTTCAGCTACACATTCACGGACTTAGCTCAGATGGTATGCTCAGTCCGCACTGCTCGCGACGTGGACAACGATTCCTCTTCATCATCAGACTATGAGGAAGACCAGCGGCATTTCGAAGGGTACGCGTCGGAGCCCAGCGCTGGGATTATGGAGGTAAGCTTGCACTTTCCTTGTACAACTGTGCTGGTAAATTTTAGACATGATTTTCATGCAGGATCAAGTTATATTGTAGATAGATAGAGATACTTTAATGGATCTAGATTTCTTTTCTAGTGTGTTTTTAAGGTTTCTCTTTGGTATTAAACTTTTTCTTATTTTGTCATAGTGTATTCCATATTTTGTTTAATTTTTCTCAGTGATGTTGTAACCTATTCCTTAAACTTTGAACTAAAAACTGTAGTATATTTTTATTTCTATTGGTTTACTTATACTGTCTGTGGTTTAGCTCGCTTTTGTTCTAGTTGTCTTGTGAGTTTATAACTCTTTTTTACAATTTGTTTTCATTATGTTTTATTTCGATTTCCGTGTTGCAGTAAACCAATTTTTGTAAAATTGGTATTGAAAGATATTACAAATAGATATTTTTTTTAATTATAAAATACTAACTGTCTCGGCAAACGTTGTTCTGCCAATAAATGGGCTTTGGGGGTAGAGCCCTATTCTATTAGTAGGGACCTATTGAACATACACAAAATTTCATAAGAATCTGTAAAGTCACACCAGAGGAGTTTTTTTACAAACACTATGACAAGAAAACTAAAAATTTGACAAAAAAATTATTCGAAATAAAGTCAATAAAAATGTTACTTACCTTACCAAGTCTAGACAGATTCTAGACTGCCTACTTAAGTAACATACATTATAACTTATATATACTTATTTTTATATTCTGAAATTGTACGTATTATGTATATTCAGAAAACCAGTATGGACGCGGGAGCCTCGTGGATCAGTGACACAGAATTGGTGGGCACATATTGATCGCAGCGCACTGTAGTTTTGACATTACGGTGTAGTTGTAACTTTTTTAATTTTACTTTTTTTCTAACGGAGCTTTTTACGTTTCGGGCTTGGTTTAATTGGTTGTTGTCTGTGTTTATGTGGCTATGTGTTTATCTTCTTCTTTTCATTCAAAAAAACGTTTAATATTTAACAATAAAGAGCTAATATTAATGAGGGTGTTTTAAAATGACGTTCATCGGGTGGCAGCACTGAGCTATCAGGTCCAAAAACCTGCGAATACGCTTATGTTAAAGACATTACTGCCGCGCTAATCAAAAGTACAGTAAGGAGGTTTTTACTAGTTTATATTATAGTAATATAGTATGTATGCTAAATCCGGCTTAACTGGAAGCCGACCCCAATATAGTTGGGAAAAGACTAGTCAGATGATGATATTATAGTATGTATGTATATTCAGAGCTCAACAAGGAATCCGAATCTATGTGTAACTCAATTTTCCAAAAACATCCTTCCTTACTTTTTTTTTCCGGTAGCGGAATCATCAGAATGAATTCTCCCACTCTTGGGCGGAGCGGGAGGGCGTGTCAGACTCTTACTGACTAAACCCTTACCCTGTTCCTTCGTTGCCATCGATCTGGGGGACACGGTGACAACCTTTCGGATTCCGTGTTCCCCAGAGGCTTCGGTCCTACCGGGCCCCTACAGTTTGCTGACCTTAAGGCGCGCGTGGAACAGAACGCGCCGTCGACGACTTATTATTAACATTAACTTATTATTATTATTAACATCCTTTCTTACTGCGTTTTTAATTAGTGCGGCAGATTAGTTTGACATCAACGTCAGCATCATGTATAAGTTTTCAAAGGATCTGACGGCTAACAGCCGAAACCAATAACCTATCTGTCACATATCGGAGATAGAAAAACAAATGAAACAACAGAAAACATGATAATTTTTGTATTGTATCATTTGTTTTACAATCTCCAGTATACCAAAACTGAAGATCGATAGGTTATTGGTTTCGGCCGTAAGTAGCGCCAACTGGTGACGTGAGTTTCCCTGAACACCCTCATTTGGGAGTTATATGCTAGTTCATTTTTGGGAACAATGCTAATACATAATAATAATTTACTAAGGACCAATCTTTTAATAGTTGGATAACTTTTATTAGAGGAATAAATATGGCTGTTGACATATTTTCTGTGCAAAACCTGCCATTTTTATTCCTCAGTTAAAAGCAATTCGACTATTGAAAAAAACATTGTATTAAGCATTTATCTCTATTTTATCTACAGCTTTACTAATAAGGGCTAAGGGGTATTGTTATGTGATTGTCAGAAATGTACTATAGTCCGTCTAATGAAAGCGCTACCTGGGAAAATGAAGTTAACCTATCAATACCCGCGACACGAGACACAATAGTAAGACAATAGCAGCGCGGTCCTATGAGACCGGTCTGGGATTCATGAATTAAATCCAAAAAAATTGTATGTGGTATTACTAACTAGTAGGAGAATCATGTCTTGACACTTCACAATTTTTTTTTCCTACAATTGCGGCTGAATAATGTTGCCAATTAAATTAAAAAAAAAAAACTCCAGGTCGCGTTTTCATTAGACGCACTCTAATATCGGTCGATGGAGGGTATTTGAAAATCAATAATTTTCTTCTAACAAGTTTCTGCCACTAGTGTCTTTTAAAAATGTGTAGAATAGAATGAAGTTGTTTTTAAGCTTGGTTTTATAATTCTAATTTGGTTTGGGCACCTATGCACCGGGAACGATCAGGAGCGGGTTATTTATTTATTTAAGGTGAAAGCGTCAGGGTAGCAAGCGTTTTTTCTTACGTTTTTTGCAATTTGCAAGCGTGTGGTAGGTTGTATGAAGTTAAAAACACTTTAGAAACTGTAAAACGTAACTACATAGTTACAATATTATAACCAGAAAAATTATCAACACAAGCCTCCAAGCTCACTTAGTTGTAGGAACGATTTTTTTAGGATCAAAAACGTTCCTGCAACTAAGTGAGTTTGGAGGCTTGTGTTGATAATTTTTCTGGTTATAATTTTGACGCTTTCACATTAATGGGGAGTGTATAAGGGTGTGCATTATTCTAGTTACATGTTGGAGTTAGAGGTTGCTTTTTAAATTCCACAATTTACGTTTTTATTAAATTTGAACACCAAATATAGACCTGTACCTATACAGGCAATATTTTTGCTATAATTTTCATCCGTATCCGATTTATTGTACGCATTTATAAAAAGGACTGAATCTTGCAAACACTTCAGAAGCTGATCTATTCGATATAATATGGCATGCAATTGCTTTTCAAAATTTAATATGAACTTTTAAGTAAACAATACCGTTGCACTCACGCTATATGCTACTAACGTAGATAACATTTTAACGCCAAAACGGATACTCACGGAGATTTGTAGTTTTACTAAATTCATGGTAATAACAATATTGTCATGTATTCAATATCCACAATTACCCACTAAAAAACAATATTCACGTCATTCAACATACACAAACATTATAGCTGCTACAAGGATTTTTTGGCGAGTGGCCAAACAACTAAAGCCGCCATTTTGTCCTTTCTTCAATACATTTTTTTTTTAATTTTTCATTTTGTAGCACGTCAAAAAATCCTTGCAGTACTTTTTACAGACTAGAAAGTCGATTTCAAAATAAACCATCTCTATTTCCAGGAGGGCCTACGCACCCGGCGGGTAGGTGGCTCCCTCTCCCTCTCCGAAGACGAGATCGACTCCGAAGCCGAAGTGTACGACCCGCTGAACAAGCGCGGCGGCGGCAGGTGAGACCGAACCCTGCACGATCTGTGCAAGGCGCTCTACGAGTATGTCCAGTTTACTGACTCCTGCGCAGACTAGCTGGATATTGTACTGCTGGCAAGACATTCTGTGTGCTGTCCAAATTTCAGTAACATTATGTGCAAGCTAAATGTTCTTCAGATATGACATAAAAATATCTGCAAATATAAGAGTATGTGTGGACTGATTCCTGATTAGCAGGACGTAGGCACTATACAAAGACTTTTATCTCGAAATTCCAGTATCATTATGTATAAGTCAAATGTCCGCTAGAAAGGACATAAAAATGTCCCGCAGAAATCACATTATAGACCTACAGATAAGACGAGAAAATGTCTTGAATGTAGGTCTATTAATGACCGGAAGACAGGACAAGTAACATGCCAATGAGTAAAAATGTCCTACAGATAGAACATTTAAATGTCCCACAGATTTGACATTGTATGATGTCAATAATCTGTCTTTACAGTATGCGGCAGAAGATACAAGTATTTCGCGCAAGTTTGTGTGTGTGAAAATGCAGATTGTACTGCAAATAAGACATTTATATGAGTGTATATGTCAAAAGACTGTGTGTAATATAATGGTCAGTATGGTGTGTAGTTAGTGTATTATAGTAAATTTTGAAAAGTGTTATTTTGGTGATATTTGATGGTGATAATTGCGTGATGCTGCTGTGAAATTGATGTGCATAGTGTGATAACTATCCAAGATTGATAAACTTATGCCACGTGCTTGGGGTTAAATGATTCCATAATTTTCTTGAACGTGGGAAATGTTACGGTAGCATTCCGTTCTTAGCGACTGAGATACGCGATCACGACTAGCGACCGCAATCGGGTCGCGCGACCCACTGTTTAGTATGGATTTGCAACCAAGCAACCGCGAGGTTGTGCGACCCATAGCAGTATGGCACCGGTCCCGGTCGCTAAGATCCAAATACTACTTTTATTCTAGAGATAATTCTTAGCCACAAGTTCTTGAATAAAGTTTATTAATCTAAGGATTGAGATCCGACTGTATTATTTTGCACTAGGAATTGCCACATTTGTGAATAGTCTTTTTGTTTCAAAATGGGTCGTTTTCCTCGGCGGGATGATTGCAATAATATGTAGCGGTAAAAAGAAAGTGAAATTTTCTTGTAAATAATGTACTTCCTAGCCGATTTCGGTCACGGTGACTGGTTTCTGGTGTAGTGCAACTATGGATTGCGATCTTGTGCTCCAATGTGGCTTATATACGGCCGAACCCAATAACCTAACTATCTCCAGCTTTGGCATACTGGAGATAGTAAAACAAATGATACAACACAAAAATTATACATTTTTTCTATTGTTTCATTTGTTTTTCTATCTCCGGTATGTGATAGATAGGTTATTGGGTTCTGCTGATAGCCTGTCTTTGCTGTGGCTAATATAGCCTATATTTGCTGTAATGGTGCGTCCACAGTCTTGTAAATTCTTGTTGGGCAGTGTGTGTAACTTGAACCTTTTAGTGATATTAATATAGGCTCGTGCGATAATGAAAATAAAAACAATAGACATGTTTATATTAAACGTCTTATTAATGGTTAAATAACTATAACGTTATAAAGCCATACAAAGCCAGAGTTTCAGTAACCTTTGTAACCGCTTGCATCGGATTGGTTTGACGAGTGTTTTTGTGTCCTGTACGCCAAGGTCGTGTTTTCACGACTGGATACTCCGTTTTGTTTAGTCCTTCAAAGTCACAGAAGAACTGACGAGATGACCTTTTCATCATGAATATG
This sequence comes from Mythimna separata, assembly GCA_030763345.1. Taxonomy (NCBI): domain Eukaryota; kingdom Metazoa; phylum Arthropoda; class Insecta; order Lepidoptera; family Noctuidae; genus Mythimna; species Mythimna separata. The sequence goes on along the minus strand of CM061173.1, from coordinate 3,397,459 downwards.
CGACCCTGATGAAATAAATGCATGAATATTTGTCGGATATACCCGACAAAACATGTACCCGATAAAATAAGTATTCTTGTTTGAATACTGTTATTATTGGGTATACTGTAATTTTTAAAGAGTTTCAAATAATTGTCTGTAGTTGCCTTTACCGAAGAATGTATGTGATAGAGTCAATGTAACTAAATAATTATTGGAAGTCCTCTTGGATCCATTATAACAATGCAATTAGATTTAATTGTAGATTAAAATAAATATAACCTGTAGCGGATATTATTAAACTTAGTTAAACAAAAGTAGGATAAATCGGGTAGAATAAACGAAATAGAATAAAAGTGAAATTTCCAGTATTGATGCAAATAGTACCTATGTAATTAAAAGGCCTATACAAATAGTAAATATCACTATACAGTAGTTAATAGTATATAATGCATTTTAGAATTACCTGTACATAAAATCCACACAAAACATAGATAGAGTAGATATACACGATAGATAGACTTTTCCCATTTTGTATGGACGCTACTAGTAATTTTAATAAATTAACCTAGTAAAAACTCTCCTATTTACTCGATACAACAGTAGATGATTTAATGTAGCAAATAAATGCAGCCAAAAACTCTACAACATGTAACATAATTAGCACACATCCTCTTGGGGGGACAACTTTTACTATGGGACCAAACCTGAAATCAAAAAAATAATAATCAGCTCTTCCATACATTTTGGACGAAATAAGCGATCATAAATGTATGGAACAGCTGATTATTTATTTTCGATTTCAGGTTTGGTCCCATAGTAAAACTTGTTCATTATGATGAGTAAAATGACCCTCCAAGGGGATGTGCGCTAATTATGTTACATGTTGTATAACCAGACATTTAAAAGTTCCATTTATCGATAACGCCAATGCGCTTCACTAATGGCTAAACTAGCAATGCGCGCTAGCGAGAAGTTTTATTCGATTGTACAAACATTTCGATGGTTCTCGATTGTTACGATTTGGACTCGACTCTGACACGATTTGTTATTGCGACTGGCGCCTGGCCAGACGTAATAGCAGAATCGACCGCTAGTTTTTTTAAGAATGACTCGAAACAATCGGAAATCATTTCGATTAACGTTTGAATCCCCAACCGGTCCTATGAGACCGTGCTGTTATTGTTTTACTATTGTGTCTCGTTTCGCGGGTATCTGAGTAACTACAGGAGGAGCTCGTGGCTAGATAATAACAGCCGCACAGGTCGGTCTTCAAGGTTAAGCAACGCTTGCCTAGGTTGGTCTGTGGATGGGTGACCATCTTAACATAACGAGTTTCCTTCGTGCCTCGGTAAGCACGTTAAGCCGTTGGTCCCGGCTGTCATTTGGAGATCTTTGGTCGTTACGGATAGTTAGAAGCCAGTAAATCTGACTCCAGTCTTGCCATGAAGTACCGTGTTACCCCAGTTAATGGGTTGTGGAGGTCTGGTAGGCACTCTTCGTAAAATACTGGTATTCAGCTAAATCCGGCTTGACTGGAAGCCGACCCCAATATAGTTGGGAATAGGCTAGGCAGATGAGTGATAAATAGGTTACTCAAATCGTAATCGATAATTCTATAGTATTTATCTGCATATTTATTTATACTGTCGAACAAACACTTTGCACAAAATATTATTTTAATGTCTTGAAAATGCAGCTCGATAAAATAATGAAAATAATGATCTTTTTTTTACTCGACTAATGAAATGTTTTGGTTCAATGTGTAGCATAGTATCAGCCTTATAACGTTCCCACTGTTGGGATTGAGGCCTCCTCTTTAGGAGAGGAAATAGGCTGAAATCCACAACGCGGGTTCAGTGCGAGTTGCTGTTTGAATGTGATACACGTTCTATTTTATTTTCATCTATTTAATTTGTATTAATTATATAGTTATTATATTCCTGTATTTTTCTTACATTTTTGTACATGTATTTTATTTAAGTCTTTGAATTTGTATGATTTTTCTTGTTTTGTTTATATTTACTGAAGGTATATAATTACGTTATATCCCATTGATTTACATTTTTATTGGTTAAAACCAGGAAGTTTAGGTTTATTAAAATAATAGGGAATTGATAAATTATCCAGTGTTTTTTCTATCCAAGGTTTAAGAATAATATTAATTAAAAATAAATGCTTATTTTTTTCCAAATTAATGTTCCAGTCCAAAAAGGTTATTGCTCGATACGTGTGATTTTAGGAATTTAAGTTTTCATTGTAGGCTAAACAATAAAAAGGAATTCATACTTTTTCAAAAAGATTCTGATGAAGACAACTTTAATTATTAAACTGTATTAATGAGTTTTGTGAGAATGAAATAATGATTATTTTTATTTCAATTGCTAGTTACTGCGTCCAAATACTTGGATTTTTTCTCTTTACGTTACACCACATACATATTTATCTATTATTGATAGACTCGCGTTTGACCACTATCTCACCTGTAAGCGATGATGTGGTCGACGATGGAGCACGCTTGCCTAGAAGTAACATTCTCTCTTGACTAATGGCCGAACCCAATAACCTATCTATCTCCAGTTTTGGCATACTGGAGATACTAAAACAAATGATACAATACAAAAATTATACATGTTTTATGTTTCATTTGTTTTTCTATCTCCGGTATGTGGTAGATAGGGAGATAGGTTATTGAGTTCGGCTGTTAAAGACCCACATATCCATACTTGCGAACTTTAAACCACAATAGCCAGTTAATTTGTAGATAATAATGTTTAATTTAGTCTAACCGACTGAATGTAGTTCTAAGTATGCCACGAGGCACAAAACATGTTTTAATAAAAACCAAATGTCTAGCTCAAATATTGTAATTCGTATAATTTATAAAATAAATGCTTATTATTAAAAATATCGAGTTTTAATCAAAACGTAACTTCTTTTAATCAAAACGTAACTTCCTGTATATGAATGTCACCAAAAAAGTAAAATGTATAGAATTTTCTAGTTTGAACAGGTTTTGTATAAAAAAATACCGACTAAAGTTTGGTTATTTAGCAGGGCCTAAATAACAAGACTTTAAGTCGGTATTTTTTTATTTTTGGGTATGTTTTTGGCACAAACTTATTAACCAATGGGAACACGAGAAACTGTTTACTGTGTTTCTATTGGTTATCAACTTAGCTCAAGTACCCCCACTTTACGGTATTTTGGAAAGTTACATTATTTACCGACTTGAAAAAAATTGAGTACTTTAGTTTTTAGAAGGTTCCGAATTCATTTTATGGATCAGACGCTGCTTAGTCGCTACCACACGCTTTCTGTAGCTTTCCACATTTAGTGCCTCTGCATTATCGCCCAGACACACCTTGATGGTCTCTGCGCCGGGCACATACCTCGTCCTGTACAGGTGGCCGATGTCAACACCATAGTGTTTCGTGTCCGTAGTACCGTCCCACTGGTCAGCCTTCCTGATCTTTATATCTCTGATCCTCGTGTCCAAGGTCTCCTTAATAAAATTTCTGCAATCGGGAACTTCGCACATATTAATCAACACCTGCATAGCTCGCAATTGCAGTACCGGTACGTCCTTCTTTAAACACAACCATACTAATCGCTTGCTAAGTTGGTACTGGAACTCTTTCAGCCGCCATTTTGCCTTCGTTGTTAATGTTGTGTACATCAGTAGACCTACAGTGCTGATTACAATGTTTAGATCTTCACAATAAAGGTAAGATACTAGATGCCTCGTCATGTCGTACTTGTCGGCTAGTTTCTTACCTATGCTGTGCTTGCAGAGCTGTCTCAAGCATTCCATGGCACCTTGCACGACCCTTTCATCTTTAAACTCGATCAATTCTAGCATCACTTGAAATCCGTTCGCTTTCAGAGCTTCAACTGGATCCCAATCTGTTAGATTTTTCAATGACTCCAAATGTAGTACAACAATACCTACATGATCATTTTTGATTACTTTTAGGAGGTTTTCAATGATTTTTTCGTTTTTCGAGATCATTTCGCAGCCGTATCTCGTGAGCTGCCTGAGGCAGTAGGCTGCAGCGTATCTGATTTCTTTGCGGTCTCGCATGAAGAGGAACATGAGATGGTCTATAATGATGGGTTCGGAGAGGATGCGCGTCCTGCCCTGGAAGTAGTTCCCAAGGTGCGCGAGGATCAGACAGACCTTCTCCTTAACGATGGGGTCACGGTGTTCGAGCAGCTTTATGAGCCGGTATACGATGTTGAGATCGATGAGGAATAAGGCGCTCTCTGATATTTGAACCTGTTGGAAGACATAGACGTTTAGTATAGCCTGTGAACTGAAGTAAGTACCTCAGCTACACCTAACTACTTTACTGTCAACATTTTTCTTTTTTAATGTTTTCTCAATTTTTTTTAAGTGAAAAATTATCCAATGACTTCTCCCGCGCTTGGGCGTGACTGACTTACTGACTATAAAACCCACTCCTGTTCCTTTTGTGCCTTTGTTCCAGGGCACAGGGTTCTCTTATCGCATGGGTTAGGTTGCAGAGATGTAAAGACACACAAACCCAACACTTATCTGAAGGCTGTTCAAATATTTGTTCCATGCGGGAATCGAACCCACGATACATACGTAGTGCAGCAGCCAATCGTTCAACCACTCCACTCCACTTATATCTTTCTTCATTATTTTATAAATATAGTCAAATGCAAATTAACCAAATAAATATACATCCCTAAAGACAACGCGCAGATAGTGCTTCACTGCGATCCCACCTGATGGTAAGCCGTGATGCCATCGTGTATATTCAGGCGCACTAGTTTATTAAGAGCCTATTCACTCTAACCTTGAAGACACACACATTATACAGTGGGTGGCCAAATTATTAGGGACAGTACCTGAATTTCGTACATTAGTATCAACTTTGAGTGCATTTTACAGGCAAACGGTAGGTTGTAGGTCCGGCTAATATTTTTTATTTTAAGACTTTATTGATTGAGTTAATAAAAACATAAAATTTGAAATCAAAGTCTTTTATATATTTTTGAAAAAAAAAGATACGTAATACGATGATTTCGAAAAAAGTCAACAAAGTTATAAATCTCACTTTTTAAGCTAACCAACGGATTTATATAAGATTTTTTTATTTGGTATTATTACTGGCATCAGTATTATTATTTTTTAAATAAAGCAACATTGTAAGATTGCGCCATTTTTTTTTAATGATATTTTTTAACTTTGTTGACTTTTTTCAACATTTGGTGAATATTTGGATCCTCTTGCCGGTGAAAAAAATAACACCAACTGATTGTAGCCCTCATCAAAGAGTGGCCATTATACCAGAAACCTGCTACAGAAAGCCAGAACTTGCATAGAGAGCATACCACGATAAATGGATGCTGTCACAAAATACTAGCAATATTCATCCATCTTATTACGTATCTTTTTTTTTCAAACATATATAAATAATTAAAACTTCAAATTTGATTTTTTATTATCTCAATCAATGAAGTCTATAAGTAAAAAATATTTGCCGACCCTACAACTAACCATTCACCTGCAAAATGCAATTAAAGTTGATAATAATATAAGAAATCTAGGTACTGTCCCTAATAATTTGGCCACCCATGGTAATTGGACGAGAAGACACGGGTTCACGGGAGGGTAGATTGGTGCAAAATGAGTGAATTCGCAAAAGTTACACTATAAGTTATTTAGATTAAGATATTTTTTTTAACTAAGTATAAGGTGTAGATTTAGGATTTAGTTAGTAAGGCCAATCTGTTGCATTGGATCATAGATCTGTAATGATAGTGTAGGTAAGACTGTTATAAATAAATAAAAGATACTCCTAAACCTAATCATCATCTCAGCCGAAAGACGTCCACTGCTGGACATAAACCTCCCCCAAGCGTCGCCACAGCGACCGTTCCTGTGCGTCTCGCATCCATCGGACTCCCGCGACCCTCGCCAGGTCGTCAGTCCATCTTGTGGGAGGCCTTCCAACGCTGCGTCTTCCGGAAGACCGGAAACCTAATGCATTGAATAAATGTAAGTTGAACACATCACCTGATCAAGTAAACTATGGATCGCTTGCAGCTGAATGAAGCTGTCTTCTGAGCAGATGTTCTTGTTGATCGTACGTAGACCAACGCGCTCGAAGCCCATGCGTGCTCGCGAGATGTCCGTCCACGGAGCGTACAGCGACGGCTGCATTGACGTCAGTCTTTGCGCTGGTGGCCGTTCTACAAGATAAAATCCAATATGTTAATTCATGAATCCCTGACCGGTCTCCTGGTACCGGTACTATTGTGTCTCATTTCGCGGGTATGTGATACGCTAAGTAGAAAGTTTAAGACGACTTTCTGGGTGCAGCGGGAAACCGTGTCAGACTTTTACTGACAAAACTAAAATCACTCCTGTTGTATCCTTTAGTTGCCCTTTGCTTTCTAAGACCAGTTTCCTTTTCAGAAAATCTCCGTGGCTTTAACGGGCATCGGCCTAGCTGGGCCCCTATGGTTTGCTGACATCCATTTGAGGAGTGCGTGGGTAACTACGTGCTGTCGACGACATGGGCTCGGTCTGGTCGATTACCAGACGGCCGGACGGCGAGATACCTATTGCTCGTCGTCCGCAAGCTCATGGCTATCGTGGCTAGTAACCGGTGTCGGAGTCCCGGAGGGCTAGGGCGTGAGGGTGTCCATTGTCCGTTCTCTCATGATTGCGGCCGTCTCCTTTGCTAGAAATACTGCTTCGCAGAAAGAAGCTACCGCCTCCACCTACCGAGCGAGGAATATATATAGTAGACATATTCCTCGCACCTTCGGTTTGCCGACGACATAGTAGTCATGGCTGAGACTACGGAGGAGCTCAGTACAATGCTCGGTGATCTCAGTAGGGCTTCCGAAAGAGTGGGACTCAAAATGAACATGGACAAAACCAAAGTCATGGTAAACATCCATGTAGCTCCCACTCCTATCAAGATCGGAGACTCTACACTCGAAGTTGTGGACGACTACGTCTACCTGGGACAGACGGTCCAGTTGAGTAGATCTAACTCCGAGAAAGAGATCAATCGTCGAATCGGACTCGGCTGGGCAGCGTTCAGGAAGCTGCACGGTATCTTCTCGTCCAACCTACTGCAGTGTCTCAAGACAAAAGTCTATGACCAGTGTGTGTTGCCAGTGATGACATATGGCTCGGAAACGTGGTCGCTCACAATGGGCCTCATCAGAAGGCTTAAAGTCACCCAAAGAGCAATGGAAAGGGCTATGCTCAGAGTTTCCTTGCGCGATCACATCAGGAATGAAGATATCCGCAAGAGAACTAAGGTTACCGACATATCCCGAAGAATCGCCAAACTTAAGTGGCAGTGGGCAGGGCACATTGCTCGTAGAACAGATGGTCGATGGGGACGGAAGGTTCTAGAGTGGCGGCCACGTACTGGAAGACGCAACGTCGGAAGGCCTCCCACAAGGTGGACCGACGACCTGGCGAGGGTCGCGGGAATCCGATGGATGCGAGACGCGCAGGACCGGTCGCTGTGGCGATGCTTGGGGGAGGCCTATGTCCAGCAGTGGATGTCTTTCGGCTGAGATGATGATGAGAATGATTCCTCGCTCCGGATCACTGCCTGAACAAGGGCCAAGCGCAAGAGGTCGGTGCCACCGATAGCCTTCACGAGGATACGTTGGGTACAAATCGTGGCTTGAGACTTTAATCTTAAAAAGTTTTCCACAGGCAAGACCGGGTTAGAGAGACACGCGGGAGGTTACGTGTTAAAGTGTAAATATTTATTTTAGTTACCGTCATGAGGATCAATCTGCGTCTTTCGCATAGCACGCCGAACCGCCTTGTTGACAAGCTTAGGGTCCACGCTCGTCGTTAACTGCAGGTACGAATTCTTGTAGGGACAATACATTTTTGTGTTTCTTATAACAGCTATAAAAATCTAAGTAAACAACTACAAACTATATACTTTTGCCGGGGAGCCAGCTCAGTTTTGTAAATATTCCGAACTATGAGAAACCACCAAATAATCATAAAGCAAATAGGGCAAAATAATTTGACGAGTATGTTTGACATTTTGATTTTGGTGACGTTATGTCTACGCAGAGAGTTTCTTTGGTTTCTTGTTTGTGAATTATTCGAAGAAGGTTTTACTGCATTATCTATAAAAAGAACGTTGTTTAATTGTGTAATTCACACTATCCAAAAGTTCGCCAAAAACATGTAAAAATTAAGTTAGACGACCTTTCACAATTGAGACGGAAAAAACGCCGGTGTAACATAGGTTGGAAGTCTGCCTTGCTTGGGCGGAGCTCACCTTGTGAGGAGGGTGTCGGTGGCGGCGACCACTCGCGTTTGGCCCTGATCTGGAGTCATCATCATCATCATCTCAGCCGAAAGACGTCCACTGCTGGACATAGGGCTCCCCCAAGCGTCGCCACTGCGACCGATCCTGTGCGTCTCGCATCCATCTGATTCCCGCGTCCCTCACCAGGTCGTCGGTCCACCCTGTGGGAGGCCTTCCAACGCTGCGTCTTCCGTCTGATCTGGAGTGAGAGAAAGGAAAATGGTCGCTTCTTTCTCTAATTGGGAGTAGGAGTGGATTTTTTGCATCTAATGAGTAGTTTCTCAAGTTAACCTTCGGTCAATGTGCATTCTCAGGCTCAGAAGTGGTTTTCATCTGCATTGCGATGGAGGAAACAGCTATTTTATTTCTAAGTCACAAGTGCTTGTCCGGTTACGTAGCCGTTCCGGTTGCGATTATGACCCGTAAACTTGGCGAGTGATACCTAATCGCAAGATGGGCGGTTAATTATCAGTCGAGCTCCAGACCGCCATGAACACACGAAACTGGTAGTTGCGTTATACTTACTTCACAGAAGAAATTAAAAGACAGAAGACCGCAAAAGTTATAGGTGCATCCACTGATTTTCGGACTTCGCGTCGGATTCCTGTACCCTCCGCCGGCCACTGCGGGCGCCGACTAGGTTGTGGGTGACCGCAGCCCGCGCCATTCTACTAGTTGCGGGAGCCGCAGACAACCGCGCACATCGCGGGCATAAAACACGTCGTGAATTAGTGCTACCCGCAAAACGGGACACAACAGTAAGACAATAACAGCGCGGTCGCTTGTGACCGGTCGGGGATTCATTAATTTAATTTAGGTATCTCATCTGTAAAATCATTAAATATATACTAATATTTACTACTTGCTTATCTGATTTTACAGAAGCTGTGGGCCCGCAGCCAAAGCTGTGGGACGCGAGCGAAAACCGCTCCGTAATTTCGACACGCAGAATTTGATTATCTAGTTTCCTCATCTGAAGGTATATTTTGCATTAGATACACTAGCGCAAACCTTCCATGTTTTCACCAGTCTTGGATTCTTGTAAGACTTTTTTGAAATGCTTTGGATGGATCGTCACAGGAACTGATAATATACTCGTCATAGTAGTTTACACGACCTCTCCTATAATACTAGTTGAACTATTGTAACTAATTGTCATTTTTGTTTTTCAAAATCAAGATCACAATTAATTTTATCAGCTAAACATATCATATTTGTTTTTTAAATTTCATCCATAGTAACTGAATCTGGATCTCAGTATACTCGGGGTCAAAAGAACAGACTGCATAAGGAACAGTATACTTCGTTCCAAAACATAAATCACAGACGTAGTTTAGCTGCTAAACTAAAATGGGACTGGGCAGACCACATCTGCCGCATGTCGCAAAGAAATTGGGCGAAGGCGACAACTGACTGGACTCCGAACAGCAGGAGTCGGCGACGCGGTAGGCCCAGAAGGAGATGGCGTGACGACTTAAGACTCCTTTTTTGAGGGATTAGCCGCAGAAAAGAGTGAAAAAATGGAAGGGAGGCCTTTGCCCTGCAGTGGGACACAACGGGCTAATAATAAAATCTGAGTTTTTTATAAAGAAAGTCGCTCGCCCATGTCCAGCTGTGGACGTTCGGCTGAAATGATGATGATTATGATGATGATAAAGAAAGTATCTGCAGACAGTATCGCTTTTGCATCTCGACAGTATCGCTATTGCATCGCTATAATACAAAAAGTAGCCGTGGGCGAGGGACCTTAGAGACCCAACCAAAAGAGGTTTACTTATTTTTGATTGAATAAAATAGTGTTTTTTTTTTTTACTGATGGTGTAATTTAATTGCCTAGAATTATTGTAATTTTATCTTCATTCTTGACTAAATACCCCTAGGTTGTAGCTGAAGCGCAGGCCACACCGCCAGATGGCGGGCGGGCGGGACTGTCGGGCGAACATCGTTTCACCTCTTTACATACTTCGTTCACCTCGTTGGCGCCCCCGCGCTTCGCTAGCCCGTCCTCCCCGTGTCGAGTAGACTAGTCGACGTTCGTCTTTCGAATAGCAGTGCGCCCCCCGCTTCGCCCGCTTAGCCCGCTCCGCCCGTCGCTTGTCTGTCCGTAGTTTTCGGTGTGAACCCAACATAGTTTAGCTCGCCAATATTTCGCGTAGTTTGTTTAGTTTCCTTCGTTCGATTCGCCAGCTTCGCCCGCCAGCTGGCGGTGTGGCCTGCGCTTATTAGGAAACACAGTCATGTAAAAAAAAAACATGGATTCTTATCACCTCGGGATACGAATTTAATTTTTGTCTTTTCTAACATTCATTGCTTTTAACAGTTTCTGTTTGACAACAGTCATTCTGCTCAAGCAGCTGTACACATCTTCAGGCTGAACACTATCACCGTAGTCAGCCCTGATGGCGTCCACGGTCTCCACACCCATCGTTTGGTAGTTGTACCCACAGGCAAGACCAAATGTTGTCATCTCTGACGTACCTTCGAAAGCCTCATATGGACAAATTTTCACATTTTTTGTAATAACCCCTTCCCAGTGGGTCTTTAGTTCGATCCTGATGTCGGAACAGTCGCAGAGGTTGACCAGCACCTGCATCGCGCGCATCTGCAGAATTGGTATGCTTTGTGAAACAGCCAACGCCACCAAACGCTTGACAATGTCAAACGTGTACTGTTTTGCTCGCCACAGTGAGCGCGGCGTGTTCGTGGTGAACTGCATGAGGTTAAGAGTGCTCACAACCACCTGAATGTTTGGAGATATTAGGAAAGTCATTAAACGGTCGTTAACGTCGTAGTTGTCGGCGAGTTTCTTGCCCACACTGTGTTTACAGAGTTGTGACATGACGTCCATTGCCGCTTGTACCACTCTGTAGTGGTGGTAGATCAGAAGTTTCAGCATCACTTGAAACGCATTCGCCTTGAGCGCTGGTATGGGGTCCCACTCGGACAAGTTCTTCAGCGAGTTTAAGTGGTATAACACGATCTCCATGTAGTCATGCTTGATCATTTTCAGAAGGCTTTCGATTATCTTTTCGTTTTGCATGATGATTTCGCACGCGCACCTGGTTCTGGTTAGGGTTTTGATACAGAGAGAAGCAGCATATCTTAGCTCTTTGCGATCCTGCGTGATCATGTTGATAAGGTGGTCGATGACGATGGGGCGCGTCATGATGAGTGTCCTGCCTTGGAGGAAGTTTGACAGGCGGGTGAGGATGATGGCCACCTTCTCCCGGACGATGGGGTCGTTGTCCGGCATCAGCTCGATGAGTCTGTACACGACGTGGTGGTCGAGAAGGAAATACACGCTTTCTGGTATTTGCACCTGTTTGACGATAAAACATAACTATTAGGTATTAAACTAGTTTTTTAACAGAGTATATGGTTATAATTTCAACTCAATATCTCCAATCGTCTCCGAGATTAACGGTCTCAACAGACAGACAGACAACAAAGTGATCATATAAGGGTTCCGATTTTTTCCTTTTGAGGTACGGAACCCTAAAAATGGTTAAATAATTATCATCACCTGATCCAGCAAGGTGTGAATGGCTTGCAGTTTTACGAGTTTGTTATGTGAGTTGAGTTCTCTGATGAGGATCTTGAGCCCGAGGCGTTCGAAGCCCAGCCGGGCCACCGTGACGTCGACGCAAGCCATGGACAGTGAGGGCTGTTCCGACTCCAATTTTCTGGCCGATGGTAGAATATCTTTAATATTCTTTTCATCTGAAATTTAAAGTGACAATGAAGATTATCAGATAGGTAACCATCTTAACATAACGAGTTTCCTCCGTGCCTCGGAAAGCACGTTAAGCCGTAGGTCCTGGTTGTCATTTGTAGATCTTTGGCAGTCGTTACGGATAGTCAGAAGCCAGTAAATCTGACTACAGTCTTGCCATGCAGTATCGTGTTACCCCAGTTAATGGGTTGTGGAGGTCTGGTAGGCAGCCGCTCCTCGTAAAATACTGGTATTCAGCTAAATCCGGCTTGACTGGAAGCCGACCACGCCGAGTTGGGAAAAGGCTAGGCAGATGATGACTGAGGATTATCAGACTACAATCTTTTCACCGCACTCTTGGAACCGACGCCGACGGCGCGTTTATCGTTCCACGCTCGCCTTAAACCGTAGGGGCCCGATAGGGTCGAAGCCTAATGGGGCCTGGGTAGGTGAAAGAGAACCCTGGGACCCTAGAATTAAGGTAGAGAAGGAACAGGAGGGGATTTTAGTCAGTAGAAGTCTGACATGCCCTCGAAATCATAAGATAATTTCCCGTAAAAAAAACGTTCCGTAATTAAAAATAATGGAGACTGCTAAAAGAATGTCGGAGAAATATTTCAGACTCGACGGCCAGATGGCGACGCAACGTTTATATTATTATTTTATTTATTTATCTTTCTTACAAAAAGGGGTAAGTTTGTTACATGGATTCATGTAATATTAGGAAGTTACCCGGTCGACGCGTATATTTCTTCCTCATAGCGTAGCGAACCGTCTTGTTGATGATCCGCGGGTCCAGCGGACACACCAGCTGGAGGTAAGCATTCTTCTCAGGGTGGTGGAACGTCATGCCCCCTGTTATATTCAACTAAAAATTATTAAAAATAAATGTGTAGTAAATGGTACAAAATGAATTGAGTGTGATATTTTTCGGATATGATTTTTTTCAATGACATTGTCAAATGATTTGTCAGTAATTTTCAATGACGTCAAATGATGAATGGATGAACGATTGTCTCTGCCTATTTTTTTCGTGCAGTGGTTTCTAGTCTTTTTTATTCGGGACCTCCTTTGGATTTTTTTTAATAGCCGAGAATTGTAATAGAAAACACTACATTTCTGATAGAAACTTAGAATATGTTTACAATGTTATTTTCAATTGGAAAGTTTGAAATTTTTAGACCATTCGTGGACCATATTCAATTTTACAAAGAATACTTTTAGGCGAACAGTAGGTAGACATATTATATGGTAAGTTGTCCCACATTGAACCAGGTAAAGAACAATGTTCAAAACGTCCCCACCCTTGTAGCACTTTATAACCTATATCAATCGAACGGCTTTGACCGTCTTATCATTTTATTGTATGACAGCGAAGCTGAAATATGCATCCGAAAAAAGTTATATCGAAATGAAGTAGCCGAAATCAGTCCCAATTTATGTTCCCATCTACTACAATTATCCCTTGTAGCACTATAAAACCTATATCAATCGGACGGCCTTGACCGTCTCATCATTTTATTGTAGGACGGCGAAGCTGAAATATGCGTCCGAAAAAGTTATGTGGACATGAAGTAGCTGAAATCAGTCACAATTATGTCCCCATCTACTACAATTATAATTATAAGTTGGCAAGTTTTTCAGTTTGAATATGTTCATAGTCCAAAGAAACTATAGGTGAGCAAGATAGCATAGTAATCATAAGGGCCGCATGCGCAGAGCATCGCGCAATATTGTAATTATAGCAGAACTTCTTTTAGTTCGTATAGAGTATACAAGTTCCTTGGAGTAGCATCACGAAAAAAGTACTGTACGACACTTAATAAATAACTTCCTCACGTCTTCACTGTCTTCTGAGTTGCTGAAGAGCTTCCCAATACCTTCAGGGACCGTTTTCAAGATAGTGCATACGCCATCGACTTCTTAGAACGAATTAGTCACAGCATCCATACCAGTAATGACTGTGGAACAGAACGCACCGTTGACTTGGCTCGGCCCGGATTATTACCAAACTACAAGTTACCCAGTGCTCGCCTTCCGCAAGCCTGCGCCTACGGTCTTTGGAAATCGGCATCGGGATCCCGGCGGCGGCGGGGGCGTGAGGGTCGTTCCCTCTCGTGGTCGTGGTCGGCCGCCTCCTTCGCTAGCATTACTGCTTTGCAGAACCGTAGACCCAATAGTTTTTTGAAAAGAGTAACCATGGAGTTTCTTGCAGGTTCTTCTCCATAGGAATCGACCAATTTGGAACCGTGCACTAGTTTTTGACGTTTTATAAGTGCCCATGTAGGCCTATGTGACATAAAACCACTTTGACTTTGAAGAAGAAGGCGACCGCCACCCCTCCTCGCTCCGGACTATGGCGTGTACCAAGGTCAGACGCGAGAGGCCGCCGTCGCCGATAGCCTCCACGAGGACACAGCGGTGTTCCGCCCAAGCAAAGCACACCTCCACAGTGTGCTCCGGGCCATCCACACATTGGCGACACCCAGGCGTCCTTTCTGCCTGAATCCGATGCAGGAACCTCCCGAACTTACCGCGTCCGGTGAGGACCTGCGTCATATGTAACGTAAGGACGCTGTGATCTCTTTATAGCCACACCTCAAAGAGGGGACTTACCGCCGCAATGACAGCGTGCCCAGCACTGGGTTGCGACAGTCACAGTCGCTATGCCACGCTGAGATCCCGCCGGAACTCTGTCCGCCATACTTCGACTTGCATCTCCACGCGCAAATCGTGCCTGTGTGCAAGGACTGTTGCCTCCAGATCTCACGGTGGCAGGCCAGCGAGGAGATTCACCGCTTTGCGGGAGATTGTGCGGTGGTATCCCCGAACCATTCATATGACCATAACCTTCTGGCAAGGATTCAACTTGGCCGCCGGTCGCTTACCCAGCGACGGCTCCCATAAAGGGCCACGGGCCGAACGATCCCCACGTGGAGCCTCCAGTAGGGGGCGTCTGTACCTCTTAAGTTAGGTAGGCGCCGCTTCAGGGCAGCCTCAGTCCTTTCCAGTTTGGGAGCCAGACGTTGAAAGTGCTCGGTCAACCCGGTGGTGACGCGGTCCGAGGGCCATGACACAAAGGCATGAGGACAATGGTGGGTCCGATGGCACATGGCCTCGGACTTGTACAATGCCACCTTGAGTCACAATTGCTGGATCCTGCCTATGACTGTCGCAACCCCGCGTGTCGCTGTCCTAAACATTAGGGGGATGCAGGAAGTGGATATTGCGAGATAAGTGAAAATAATTTTAAGGTGAATGAAGTGAGATGACATGTGTCGTACAGTACTTTTTTCGTGATGCTACTCTAAGGAACTTGTATACTTTATATGAACTAAATGAATTTCTGCTATAATTACAATATTGCGCGATGCTCTGCGCATGCGGCCCTTATGATTACTATGCTATCTTGCTCACCTATAGTTTCTTTGGACTATGAACATATTTAAACTGAAGAACTTGCCAACTTATAATTATAATTAATTGTGACTGATTTCGGCTACTTCAATTCGATATAACTTTTTTCGGACACATATTTCAGCTTCGCCGTTTTACAATAAAATGATGAGACGGTCAAGGCCGTTGGATTGATATAGGATTTATAGTGCTACAAGGGATAATTGTAGTAGATGGGAACATAAATTGGGACTGATTTCGGCTACTTCATTTCGATATAACTTTTTTCGGATGCATATTTCAGCTTCGCCGTCATACAATAAAATGATGAGACGGTCAAGGCCGATCGATTGATATAGGTTATAAAGTGCTACAAGGGTGGGGACGGTGTCCGAACATTTTGAACATTGTTCTTTCAAAGTCTCATAGTGGGCTGGATGTTCAATCAATGCCTTTAATTTTTTGTGTATAGTTAGCATATTTATTTAGCTTCAATTTTGTAAAACATTAATTTCTCATATTCCTTTTAGTTTCGGTGTAAAACAGGTTTTTATGAAAAATGATTTTTGGTTCAATCAGTACCACAGGTGGTACACATTTAACCAGGGTATCGTCCATATTGAGACACCTTATTAACGATGTCTTCTAGTTCAATTTATAAGGCAAATACTTTGTAATAATAATAATAATAAACAGTAATAATAAAAATCAGCCTTATATTTATAAAAATCACTTTAAATCATTATGCAATTAAACCGAGAGTCTTAGTTTTATACATCACAAAACCTTTTCAGTCAAATTCTTATCATAATTATTTTAATAATAAAAACAAAAGTAACAGTTTTTAATTATAAAAACAAAAGTACCTTCCATAATATAACAAATTAAAATTAAATTAAAATAATTGTAAAAAACACTCCTTTAACGACTGGGGTGTACACAGTAAACCGTGGTTCAATGTGTAACACCCTCAGGTGGTTCAATGTGAGATACACCACGTTTTGATCACTAAACTCAAAATTTTACCGGCAAATCAATCTCTTAAAATCACGAATTATAGCGCTTTTAATTGCTAAATAACCGTAGAAAACAGTGTACATATAAATAAATAATAAATTGATATTATTTTAACGAAAAAAGCTAAAAAAGAATGAAATTGGCAAAAAATATTTACTTTTTGAGTCAGTTTGCTTTCGAATACTCCTCACACAACCACTTTGCACGCGATCGCCACGCAAACTAGTGGGCAGGAACGGAACGTAAATACCTCTCTTTCACTCATATTAGTGCGGTTTGGCAATGTCGCATTTTCGAGATTCGGCGGTGGTTCAATGTAGCTGCCTGGTTCAATGTGAGACACCCGACCCTACATATAGGTCATCAGTCAAAAGATACTTTTTAGGTCATATTATAAACTAGCAAAAATATCCATTCAGCACTCTTGAGCATTTCTTTACATTTTATTTGTTTATTTATTACAGCTTGGAGGACTTACAGCTAAAAAAAACTAAAAATATTTTTTCACCTCAGCACCTCAAACAAGTATGTTTTGCAGTCTACAGACAGTGAGCAAAATTCGATTTTGCTGCGAGCGTGAGACAAAGTAACTTTTTAATTATTTTTTTTTAAATGCCGAGTCAGTGCTGGGTCTACTCACAACATTCGAAAGATTTGAACTTCACTTTGTTCTGTCACTTTCACTTCGATACGAAAAGAGCGAGAGATAGATACAAGTCGATTCAAAGTTCGATTTTCAAATTCCATATATAATAGGCTCAAAAAGAAACCAACAATAAAAACGTTCGGAAACACGTCACCTATAAAATTTCAAATCAAGGTTTAAAAGTAATTATTATACTTTTCTCTTAATAATCGAATTATATTTTTTATGATCAAATAAAGAGATGTTGAATTAAAAAATACGAAGTTTATCATGTATCTACATGGTAATTATTTAAAGTTTTAACAATCTTTATTATGACAGAATAATTTAGTAATAGTGCAATTCCCGAACGCATCTTTAAAAAATAGCGGGCTTTAATTTTTTATTGTTTTCTTCTTCTGTTCGCTAGCTACAAAGTGCGATACACGTTGGATATTATTAAAATAATAATAAATAAATATGAGTGAATCCAGTGATGATGTCTGCGATTTAACACCGGAAGAATTGAAGCAGTATGTAAAAATTTTATTTGTTCTCGCTGCTGAAGTGAAAAGTTGTATGTGCTACACGAGACCAAAGTTATTTGCATCTCGTGTCTTTGAATCCCTCGCTGCACTCAGGATTCTAACCTAGAATCACTCGCTACGCTCGTGATTCAAATATAGAATCCTTCGCTTACTCGGGATTCAAAATCAACACTCGCGGCAAAAACCAACTTTGCTCTCTTGTTGCACAAATAACTATTTTTATTACTATTAAAAGATTAAATTTTAATTTTATAGCCTTACTAAGTTCTCAAGGTAAGTCGTTCATATAATTTTCCAACCCTTCCGATCATAGTTAGGGACCTAGTGGTTCCTAGGGTTTAGTTTAGGGTTAAGATAATCAAAATTGCTGCGTGATGAATTTATTACTAGGTTCATAATCGATTTTGGAGTTGAGGAAAAGTTAGTTAAAGAAAACACCAGTTAAAATATATAAATAACTAAACCTATTTATTTACATTAAGTTAGCACATTTTTCGCATAACAGTAACATGAGTTATATGATTATTACTCCCAAATATTATATCGGTATTGTGATTTAACCTTTCGTACACTTTTTGCATTTTTTCTCTAATATTCATATTATACTGCATTTCTTTAAGTACTTTAGTTTGTTCATCCTGAATGGTGTTAATTACTTCTCTTCCTTCTTTTTTTCTTCTCTTCTTCTTATTACTTCTTAGGGTAAGGCAATCTGAACCCTTTCCTTCTGCATTTAGTGTCCACTATCAGTTGTGCTTGTCTCTTGAGGTAGCACCGCGAAGGTATGTCTTCTTCATCCTCTGAAGCTGAAAAATATTATTACAGCTTTTTAATGTTTCGATCTATGCGCACACGCATTTGCCAATAATTCGCGAACGCACTTGGGATTTAACGAATTTCGCGACCTACCCTGGAGCAAAAAATGAAGTCAGTTGGCATTTATGAAGAAATTTATGTAAAATTGTAAACAAGTTTGTTTAAACAATTGCAACCAATTCTCAAGTTCATGGTTTATTTATTACCATCAATTTATTTTACTATTCTTCAGGCAATATCTAAAAGCTCCTTTTACTATTGCTGATAGAATTTACGGATCAACCTTTTTTATGGCAACAGTATTTCATGGGTTACATGTTATTATTGGAACATTATTCTTCTTATTCTATTTTAGTTTTTTTTATGGCAGAAATTATGTAATGACTTTTCCCGTTCCGCTCAGAGCGCGCAGCGTGTTTATTGACTAAAACCGATCCTATGTCAATGATAATGTTTAGGTACTTACTTTGGGCCTTGACGGGTTCCTTCTGCAAGAGTTCCTTGTATGTGGGCACATTCTTCTCCGACTCTTTGGGCGTGCTCTGGCTTCCACTCATACCGGCTACTGAGGCGGCTGCACTGGCCGGCTGTAGGAGGTAATGAAATTCTTTGAATTGGCACCTTGTAGAAAGCTGATAAATAAAATATTATTATTTACCTACACAGATTTTTGTGTGTTATCGTTTTTGCTCCTCACATAATACTATAGTCGTATTTAATGGAAAAATGCTTTATAAATGACCTTCCCATTTTAGAATATGTATCACTAGTATCTCATTTACTATTCCAGCACATGGTCTACCCGTCTGACAAATTGTATCCGAATCGATTCAGCCGTTTAAGCGTGAAGTAGTAACAAACATACAAACTTCCAAACATTCCAAGCATTTAGTGTGATGTGATTGTTATATCTTGTTTGCGTTTCTTTAAACTTTAATATTGTTTTTACAGTTTTTTATCCGAGTTAGTTATTTATACGAGTATTCTATCTTTATTCTTTCTTTTACACAAAGTTTTTGACGTGGTGTATTTTGGTATATTTGTTGCTACACTGCTTAGATGACGAATATTCTTTTCACTCCTATTTCCTATTGACACAAGTACATCTTACCGTCGAAGGCACCATGATTATAGTGGTATCCTTCTGCTTCTCCTTGATATCCTCGGCCTTGGTCCTTGCCTTCTCGTAGCGGACTGTTAGCACCGTCACCAGCTCCTGCACGTCTCTCGCCTCTGCTGTCCATTCAGGCATGCTGGGTTCTGGGATGATCTGGAATTTAAAATGGAGGTAGCTTTTAAATTCGATTATTATTTTTCTATATCGGTAGGCTCGTGTTTGACCACTATTTCATCAGATGGTAAGCGATAATGTGGCCGACGATTGAGCACGTTTGGCTAGAAGTAGCCTATTATATTCACTCTTGACTTTAAGACCTCTGGATAGAACCCAATTTGAGTAGGAGTTTAATATGCAGAAAAGTTATACTATACATTAGGTATGTTCGTTTTTTAAATTAATAAGGTCGCATTTGACCACTTTCTTATTTGATGGTAAGCGACGATTTTTTTTAAAGGTAGGAAATCCCGCGCGAGGCGGGAAGTATGTTAGACTTTTACCGACTGAAACCCTCTCCTGTTTCTTCTATGCCTTCGTTCCAGGATCCCGGATTGTCTTTCGTTTAACACAAGGCCCCAGTAGGCTTTGACCCTGCTGAGTCCCTACAGTTTGCTGACATTTCTTTGAGGCGACGCTAGGGTCGACGTTAGTGTATGCTGGCCTAGAAGTAACCTATCCACACTTCTACAGATGATTTATTTCTGTTACCGCTATAACAAATAATACTAAAAATAGAATAAAATAAATATTCAAGTGGGGCTCCCAGCCTCCCGTAAAGCTGACGTGATTTTTTGGCGTTTTTTGCCGAACCCTTCGTGAGCGAGTTGTTCAAGTACAAGGTCATGTATTAAACTGCGGCCTGTTTCAATAGTGCTACAATACTTACATCTAACAGCTTGCACAGCTCGTACAGCAGTCTCTTGATCTCCAGCAGCAGCGTCTCCAGCTCGTCGATATTCTTCTCCAGCTCGGCGTAGATCTCATTCTCTTCTGCTATCTCTTCTTCTAGCGCTGTTATTACAATACTTACATCTAACAGCTTGCACAGCTCGTACAGCAGTCTCTTGATCTCCGTTCTCTCTATTCTTCTCCAACTCTGCGTATATCTCATTCTCTTCTCTCTTCTTCTAGCGCTGTTATTTCACTAGTGCTACAATACTTACATCTAACAGCTTGCACAGCTCGTACAGCAGTCTCTTGATCTCCGTTCTCTCTATTCTTCTCCAGTTCTGCGTATATCTCATTCTCTTCTATCTCTTCTTCTACCGCTGTTATTTCACTAGTGCTGCAATACTTACATCTAACAGCTTGCACAGCTCGTACAGCAGTCTCTTGATCTCCAGCAGCAGCGTCTCCAGCTCGTCGATATTCTTCTCCAGCTCGGCGTAGATCTCATTCTCTTCTGCTATCTCTTCTTCTAGCGCTGTTATTAGAATACTTACATCTAACAGCTTGCACAGCTCGTACAGCAGTCTCTTGATCTCCAGCAGCAGCGTCTCCAGCTCGTCGATATTCTTCTCCAGCTCGGCGTAGATCTCATTCTCTTCTGCTATCTCTTCTTCTAGCGCTGTTATTAGAATACTTACATCTAACAGCTTGCACAGCTCGTACAGCAGTCTCTTGATCTCCAGCAGCAGCGTCTCCAGCTCGGCGTAGATCTCATTCTCTTCTGCTATCTCTTCTTATAGCGCTGTTATTTCAATAGTGCTACAATACTTACATCTAACAGCTCGTACAGCAGTCTCTTGATCTCCGTTCTCTCTATTCTTCTCTAGCTCGGCGTAGATCTCATTCTCTTCTGCTATCTCTTCTACCGCTGTTATTTCATTAGCGCTACAATACTTACATCTAACAGCTTGCACAGCTCGTACAGCAGTCTCTTGATCTCCGTTCTCTCTATTCTTCTCCAGTTCTGCGTATATCTCATTCTCTTCTATCTCTTCTTCTACCGCTGTTATTTCACTAGTGCTGCAATACTTACATCTAACAGCTTGCACAGCTCGTACAGCAGTCTCTTGATCTCCAGCAGCAGCGTCTCCAGCTCGTCGATATTCTTCTCCAGCTCGGCGTAGATCTCATTCTCTTCTGCTATCTCTTCTTCTAGCGCTGTTATTAGAATACTTACATCTAACAGCTTGCACAGCTCGTACAGCAGTCTCTTGATCTCCAGCAGCAGCGTCTCCAGCTCGTCGATATTCTTCTCCAGCTCGGCGTAGATCTCATTCTCTTCTGCTATCTCTTCTTCTAGCGCTGTTATTAGAATACTTACATCTAACAGCTTGCACAGCTCGTACAGCAGTCTCTTGATCTCCAGCAGCAGCGTCTCCAGCTCGGCGTAGATCTCATTCTCTTCTGCTATCTCTTCTTATAGCGCTGTTATTTCAATAGTGCTACAATACTTACATCTAACAGCTCGTACAGCAGTCTCTTGATCTCCGTTCTCTCTATTCTTCTCTAGCTCGGCGTAGATCTCATTCTCTTCTGCTATCTCTTCTACCGCTGTTATTTCATTAGCGCTACAATACTTACATCTAACAGCTTGCACAGCTCGTACAGCAGTCTCTTGATCTCCGTTCTCTCTATTCTTCTCCAGCTCGGCGTAGATCTCATTCTCTTCTGCTATCTCTTCTACCGCTGTTATTTCATTAGCGCTACAATACTTACATCTAACAGGTTGCACAGCTCGTACAGCAGTCTCTTGATCTCCAGCAGCAGCGTCTCCAGCTCCTCGATATTCTTCTCCAGCTCGGCGTAGATCTCATTCTCTTCTATCTCTTCTTCTAGCGCTGTTATTACAATACTTACATCTAACAGGTTGCACAGCTCGTACAGCAGTCTCTTGATCTCCAGCAGCAGCGTCTCCAGCTCCTCGATATTCTTCTCCAGCTCGGCGTAGATCTCATTCTCTTCTATCTCTTCTTCTAGCGCTGTTATTTCAATAGTGCTACAATACTTACATATAACAGCTTGCACAGCTCGAACAGCAGTCTCTTGATCTCCGTTCTCTCTATTCTTCTCTAGCTCGGCGTAGATCTCATTCTCTTCTGCTATCTCTTCTTCTACCGCTGTTATTTCATTAGCGCTACAATACTTACATCTAACAGCTTGCACAGCTCGTACAGCAGTCTCTTGATCTCCAGCAGCAGCGTCTCCAGCTCGTCGATATTCTTCTCCAGCTCGGCGTAGATCTCATTTTCTTTTGCTATCTCTTCTTCTACCGCTGTTATTACAATACTTACATCTAACAGCTTGCACAGCTCGTACAGCAGTCTCTTGATCTCCAGCAGCAGCGTCTCCAGCTCGTCGATATTCTTCTCCAGCTCGGCGTAGATCTCATTCTCTTCTGCTATCTCTTCTTCTAGCGCTGTTATTTCATTAGCGCTACAATACTTACATCTAACAGCTTGCACAGCTCGTACAGCAGTCTCTTGATCTCCAGCAGCAGCGTCTCCAGCTCGTCGATATTCTTCTCCAGCTCGGCGTAGATCTCATTCTCTTCTGCTATCTCTTCTTCTACCGCTGTTATTACAATACTTACATCTAACAGCTTGCACAGCTCGTACAGCAGTCTCTTGATCTCCGTTCTCTCTATTCTTCTCTAGCTCGGCGTAGGTCTCATTCTCTTCTATCTCTTCTTCTACCGCTGTTATTACAATACTTACATCTAACAGCTTGCACAGCTCGTACAGCAGTCTCTTGATCTCCAGCAGCAGCGTCTCCAGCTCGTCGATATTCTTCTCCAGCTCGGCGTAGATCTCATTCTCTTCTTCTATCTCTTCTTCTACCGCTGTTATTACAATACTTACATCTAACAGCTTGCACAGCTCGTACAGCAGTCTCTTGATCTCCAGCAGCAGCGTCTCCAGCTCGTCGATATTCTTCTCCAGCTCGGCGTAGATCTCATTCTCTTCTGCTATCTCTTCTTCTACCGCTGTTATTACAATACTTACATCTAACAGCTTGCACAGCTCGTACAGCAGTCTCTTGATCTCCGTTCTCTCTATTCTTCTCTAGCTCGGCGTAGGTCTCATTCTCTTCTGCTATCTCTTCTTCTACCGCTGTTATTACAATACTTACATCTAACAGCTTGCACAGCTCGTACAGCAGTCTCTTGATCTCCAGCAGTAGCGTCTCCAGCTCGTTGATATTCTTCTCCAGCTCGGCGTAGATCTCATTCTCTTCTTCTATCTCTTCTTCTACCGCTGTTATTACAATACTTACATCTAACAGCTTGCACAGCTCGTACAGCAGTCTCTTGATCTCCGTTCTCTCTATTCTTCTCTAGCTCGGCGTAGGTCTCATTCTCTTCTGCTATCTCTTCTTCTACCGCTGTTATTTCAACAGTGCTACAATACTTACATCTAGCAGCTTGCACAGCTCGTACAGCAGTCTCTTGATCTCCAGCAGCAGCGTCTCCAGCTCGTCGATATTCTTCTCCAACTCGGCGTAGATCTCATTCTCTTCTGCTATCTCTTCTTTAAGCGCTGTTATTTGATCTTGAGCCCTGGATTATGTTAGAAATTATTTAGAAAAAAAACGATTATGGGTATATTTTATTGGTAGACTTTTTATATGTAATGTTACCCTTTGATCTCTAGAACCACGGTTACCTTTCAGAAATTACCCGTAGCATTAGAGGATATCAGTCCTATTGGGCCCCTACGGTTAGCAAACGTATCCTTGAGGCGTGCGTGGAACATTATACAGCATATAGCGCCGTCAATGACTAAGGCTCGGTCTTTGCAAGTCGACTAGACGGCTAGTTACCCATTGCTCATCGTTCGCAAGCCCGTGATCGTTATTCCGGTGTGAGAAAATTTTTACATGGGGAAACCGCTGACAGAAGCCATAGTGACAAATATGTGTAAGTACTTCTTGCAATGCAATGCTTGTTGGTGTCAAGACAGTCCTACATGAAATCCGTACGCACTCATCTTTATCCTTGACGGAGGCAAACTTGAAGGCCTCCAGTTCTGCCATCATGGTAGCCTGGGTCTGTTCCAGCTGCAGTTTCTCCTCTTCCGTCGTCTGCTGGAGGTAGCTGAGGCGTTGTGACGTGTCTCGCTGTGCCCGGAACCTGTCGAATACTTCCTCGGCGTCTGTCACTCCTAGAAGAAGACTTGGTTAGTGGTCCAATCGTTTTTTGAAGGTATTGGGTGGGAAAGAAAGAGGAAGGGTCCAAACTACTTGGATGGCAATTAATCAAAAGGACATGGAAGTATTAATGGGACTACACGAACAAGACGTTCGAGACAAGTATAACTGGCGTGGGGGAAAGTCGACAAAGCCGACCCTGCAAACGGGATACAGGCGAGGCAGAAGAAGAAGAAGAAGATTGGATAGGAAATAACAAAATCAAAGTTTTGTGCCTTTCCTATCCTATCCTATGTTTAATTGTCTACCCTTTGATTTACCGACTGTAAAAAGGAGGAGGTAGGTTCTAAGGAGGGATACTTTCGATTGTATGTAATTTTAGTTTTTAAATTATCAAGGGAGAAGAGTTTGATATTATCTTACTTCTGTTCATCATCATCATTTCAGCCGAAAGACATTGGTGGACATAGGGCTCCGCAAGTGTCGCTATTATAAACAGTCCTGTGCATTTCCATCGGATTCCCAAAACCCTCACCAGAATTCTACTTCCACCGAATTTTCTGATAGCGTATAGTATTAATCTTAGAATTATTGATGAAAGTGATGAACATACCAGTAAGTTTCATCAGCCTCTGGAAGATGTCCTCCATTTGCTGAGAGGCTGACAGTTCTTCTGGGACAGTTTCACCCTCTGTAGATCTTGTGGACTCCTGACGTACTACTGGCCGTGCTGTTGAGAAGAGACGGAAAATTATTAACTTGTACGAAATGTCTGCGCATGGGTGCTTAGAATTGGGCTTGCCAATAGGTTTTTACAAAACACTTTTACTCTATGTTAATTAGATGGGGCCAGTCTTAGCCCAAGTTGTCGACAGCGCGTAATAGGTATTCACGCGTTCCTCAAAGAACAAATAGAAGATGACAGCAATCCGTAGGGGGCCGAGCCGACGCGCGTAAGGGTTGCGGAACTGAAACCCATGGCCTTAGAACGCAAACTGAAGAACACTAGGTGTATTTTTAGTCAGTAAAAGTGTGACACGAAGAGCGGGAGAAATCATTGGATTTAGATTGGATAGGATTAGTTTCTTAAAAATAAGTATCTTTGACGTCTCTTTAACGTTTGAATCCCCAACCGGTCCTATGAGACCGCGCTGTTATTGTTTTACTATTGTGTCTCGTTTCGCGGGTATCTGAGTAATTAAACTAACACAAGCCATGATAATCTAGGTGTTTTTTTTTAACTTATTTAAATAATAATTTGCTTTGTAATTGCTATATGGGCTCAAAATAATGTCCATCAGCGTCACCTTGAGGAGGAAACACTCTCTTCTCCAGCTTCTCCAACTCCCGTTTCCTCTCAGCGAAGCGCTGTGCGAAGTAGGCTCGTTCGGACGCTCGGGAGTGTTCGGCGTCGTGCGCCAGCGCAGCCTCCGCTGCTGTTGCGGCTGTAGCGCGAATACGCATCTCTGCTGCTTCTTCACGAATTCGCTGTAATATGTTATTTAGTTAGTGAGGGACCAAGTGGATAATGCGCACCCTAGCGCCCACCTGTGAAGGTTTTAGGCTACTGACTCATATTTTATGATGTTTCCAAAATACCGATTATTTCACAAAAAAATCACGCATGTCAGTGTCTAGGTCTCCCCTGAAAAATTAGCCTAGATATGCCAATGGGGAAAATTGTGAATAAAGTTTTGAATATGAATGAAGATCCCTATTATTACTCGTATATACTAGGGGTACGGCAGAAACGAGAGATAGGAGTGGAAGATATATCAAGAAATTAAAATAACTTCGTAGATGATTATTAATAGTGAAGTATGACAGAAGGAACGACGCCAATCCTAAATCAGGCATATTCACTTACTACAGGTTAATAGGGCTAATATTATTAAGATCGTACCTCTAATTTCATGATCTCTTCTTTCTGTTTCTTCAGAAGATCCTCAATACGAGTTAGTGAACTTTCAAATTTTACCGAATCATCCAACAAGGCTTGCCTGTAAAGAAATTAATAATAATGAGTTTTACACAAGTGCCCTAAGGATTATTTATTTATTTGATTGAGACAGGAATAGATGGAAGAATATCGTAAGGGTTAAGACGATGGAGCAGAGAGATCACGACCCTCATCATTGAGAAATACGACGTAAGGAGGAGAGCAGAAGACTTACAGACTAATAGAGAAAATTATATTAATTAAATTGCTATCAAATCAAAATTATTATCAAATCGCTGTTTATAAGTCTCCACACATAGATAAAAAAATCGAATATGATTCGAACGCTTCATCATCAAAGGTCTTACTATGACGTCATGTTAAAATGACAAGCGTGCGAGCGAGAAGGATAAAGCTATGCACACTGTAAAGCACCATCCCTTTAACAGTTTAGTTTATGTCATCAAATGGATCGCGTTAACAGATCGTGGTAGGCCCTCATGACGGTGATAAAAATTCACGTAAGTACACAATTAAAGAACCAAGGTATACCTTATAGAGATATATTTCTTCTTGACCAGCTCAGCCTCCGTCCATTGAATGAGAACCTTGTGAATCTCGTTTTCCAAGTGCGAAACGTGCTGCGAGTAAATTTCAGTTATTAGTTTCTTCGTCATCACACTTCGCCTTCAAACAATCTCCCTAGCCTTTACCCAACTAGTTTTGGGTCGGCTTCCAGATTTACCGGAGGTGATTGAATACCTGTGTTTTCCATGAAGCGACTGCCTATCAGACTTTGACAACCCAATTACTGGGTAGCATGATACTCCTTTGATAGATTGCATGGTGGTCAAACTTTCAAGCTTCGACAACTTAGAACTACTGTCAAAGATTTACTAAAGACATCCGGAACCAACGGTTTTACGTGCTTTCCGAGGCAGTGTCAGTAATGTTCAAGTACAAATTAACTGACTGAAAAAAAGGTTTTCTTTTTAGGTTATTTTAGAGATTGATAAGATCGATTGGTACTTCCCCGGTTGCGAAGCCGCAACCCCATGCTTGATAGGCGGGCGCCTTAAACTCGGGGCCATCAGGATTTAGCTTTCAAACATACTGTACAATTACAATAATAATTTACTTATGATTGATTAGAGAGAACTAGACATTTTTTCGAGTAATACGAAAAGGATTGGAATATTACATGGAAAATTACCTATAGCTACATACCTTTCTAGCTTTGCTACTGTTTTTAGACTTGACAAGTATGCCTTTATTATTCTCTATCAGAAGATGTTCATATTCCTTCTCCAGTTCCGCCAGTTGCCTCTTTTTATTTCTCTTCTCATATTTCAGTAGGTCCAGGATTTTTCTCTGTTCCGTCACTTTTAGATCGAGATTGTGAATTATCTGTAAAGAGGGAAAGACTGATTTATCCTACTTAATATTATAAACGCAAAAGTTTGTGTTTGTTACTCTTTTACGCAAAAACTCCTTAATGGATTTCGATGAAATTTGGTACAAGTTTAAATCATGTCCTGGAATAAGCACATAGGATACTTTTTATTTGAGGAATATGTTCCCTTGGAATACGTTTCTACTATCAGCCAAGCCGATGCCAGCAGCTAGTTTAAAATAATTTTATTGAAACATTCTTTGAGATTCCTGATTACATTAAGTATTTTTTTCTTAATTTATATAAACGAGTGATTGGAAGCGATCTCACATGATCGTAAGCAGATTATCATTTAGTCTATTGTGACGTTTAAAGACTACTTGAGATTTCGGCGTCTTTTGCATCTTCTATTCAATCAAATAAATCGCCTCTTTTTTTAATAATGCATCCGTCTAAGGTCGACAGGTGAAAACCTTTGGTATTAAGTTTTCCTCTGTACTTTAGCAAGTGTAAAACAATAATAAGTAAAGAATATTAACAACTTAGATTGCAGTAGGTAATTTCTTTCATCCTCAAAAAAGCTCAAGCTTCTATACCTTATCAGCACTCTTGTCCCCCATAGGACACACTTCATTGAGGTACTTCTTGATCTGCACCTCCTCCTCTCCAATCACAGCTCGAGCCTGCGCCAGCTCCGTAAGCCTCATCTTTATCTCTTTCTTCAACGTGTCTATGAGATCATTGTTCTGTTGCTTCTCTGCTTCATTCTCCTCAAAGTTTGACTTTCTTTGGCCCTCTGTGATGGAAATTGAAAGAATAATTATGATTATTATTGTTAGGGCCTCTTTCACCACCTATGATTAAGTTTCCAATATCTTACTTGGCAGATAATTTCATACAAATTCTGTTCCATTTTTGAATTTATTCAGGAAGTAGTGGCTACTCGGACATTGTGAAACAAGCCCTTAGTCTTTAAACCGTAGGTCCCGGCTGTCATTTGTAGATCTTTGGCAGTCGTTACGGATAGTCAGAAGCCAGTAAATCTGACTCCAGTCTTGCCATGAAGTACCGTGTTACCCCAGTTAATGGGTTGTGGAGGTCTGGTAGGCAGCCGCTCCTCGTAAAATACTGGTATTCAGCTAAATCCTAGGAAAAGGCTAGGCAGACGATGATGATTGTTAGTCTTTAAACAGTTTTTACTTAAAGTATGTAGGTACTAGCTAGCGTAGAAAGGCTGGCAAAATGCCATGGGCCACGAAGATGTAATCCAATTTATTAAAAAATATATCAAAATTAAATCACACCGCGCACCGTGACGATTTTTCTGAAGCCAAAAAATGATTGCAATGAATTTGGCTTGGACCTCAGATAATATACACACATCAAAAGTGTCTAGGGATCAAGCATTTTTATGCGGATTTCTTGAGATTGAGATGTGGCTTTGTAATAAATTTATGATTTTATAAATTTATATGGATCCTTTTTGGTGCATTTCATCATTTGAATCAGGAACTGTGAATCAAATTCGAGTAAAAGATGAAAATCAGCTGTCAATATTTTCCCTATAAAAACATACAACGCATTGAAGACATTATTAGTGCTACTGTTTCCCTACTACTGATTAAAACCAACGTTATTATGGAGCGGCGACGTCATTTAAGCAGGGAAGAAATGCTCAGAGCCGTGGGAATGATAGAAGCTGGTTCCCGGCAACGTACTGTGGCTTTA
Organism: Mythimna separata; assembly: GCA_030763345.1. Taxonomy (NCBI): domain Eukaryota; kingdom Metazoa; phylum Arthropoda; class Insecta; order Lepidoptera; family Noctuidae; genus Mythimna; species Mythimna separata. The sequence continues at coordinate 3,367,759 of CM061173.1, read as the reverse complement.
GCTCTGAATACAAGTCAGAGTGTTATCAGTCGACTTTGGACACGTTACCGAAGCACTGGTACCGTGGCTGAGCGCCATGGAGGACGGTATCGCTGCACCACACGGAGACAAGACCGATACATTCAAATCTTAACTCGAAGAGCTCCAACAATAACCGCCATGATGTTAGCCGTGAGGCTTCATCACTCTTCAGGGAACTTAATTAACGACCAAACAGTCAGAAACCGCTTGCATGAAGTGAACCTTCATTCCCGAAGACCGCTACGGGTACCACCTATAGCAATGCACAATCGTAGGATTCGATATCAATGGGCTCTTGAACACAGAAATTGGGCAGAAGAACAATGGCGTTTCGTGTGCTTTTCTGATGAGTCTCGTTTTGGTATGAGACCGGATACAAGACGTATACGACACTGGAGAACCCCTGGACGCCAACAGCGATTAAAATCCTGCCAGGAAGTCCATCCTTATAGTGGTGGAACCATCATGGTATGGGCGGGTATTTGGATCGGCGGAAGAACTGAGTTGATTTGGATCAGAGGCAACCTCAACGCTCAAATTTATGCTGAGACGATTGTATCAGACGTCATCGTTCCTCTACAAGTGCAAATCGGTCCCTTATTTCAGTTAATGCATGATAATGCACGACCGCACACCGCAAGAGTTGTAAAACAGACTCTCGCCGCAGCTAACATCAATGTCCTGCCCTGGCCTGCTCAGTCGCCAGACTTGAACCCGATTGAGCATGCATGGGATATGCTACAGAGAAGAGCTCTGCCGAATATGGAGGGTATCCAGTCGCAAGAAGACCTTTTTTTGTTGTTGCAACGAACATGGGCGGCCATTCCACAGCGTGATTTGGATGAACTCATTTTGAGTATGCCAAACCGATGTTCTTGTGTTGTTAGTGTTCGCGGTAGAAACACGGATTATTAATTGTTTAAGTTACCCAATAAAATTTTAAAGAAAACTGTTATTTCAGTCTTTTTTTCGAACTTTAATGTTAGTGGTTCAAATGTCAAAAATCCCTTTATTAGGAAAATGGCAAATTTCTTTATTAATGCAAAGGTGACTTGGTTTATCGTTACTATGACAAACGAAAACACTTTATTTGATGAATCTTAAAGAAAATTTTAATTAATATCAATCAGGAGAAAAGTTATTGCAAAAATATGTATATATTGATCCCTAGACACTTTTGATGTGTGTAGTTTCACTGGTAGACTGGTAGGGTACTGATGACCGGTTTTTGAATGGAAGATTTCAATGCCAAATGTTGATAATTTTTCAGGCTAAAATAGAGTGTAACAAGTACTATACTTCAAATTATATATACTGAAATAGAGGGTACGTAAGATAGTCCAGTCAAAATAGACATTCAAGTTTGCATTAATTCCCAACAAGCTGGATTTTTGTGCAGGCCTTGAGTACGTCATTACAAATGATATGTCAAAAGTCCCCATCGATCCCGCTTGTGCGTTGTTTTTTATTCGAGGTCAAAGGTCACAAATTTGTGTTTTTTGCGTATATCTCTGAAAATACTAAAGCTATCGAAAAATGGTTCAGACAAAGTTTGTAGATCGTAAAATTGTCTACAAAAAGATTTTCACAATTTTCTTCTACAAAGCATAGTTTTCGAGATATCGTGACTTTAGACCGCAGGAAAGTCGTATTTTAGTGTAACAATCACTGTGGTACGGTTAGCCTCAGCAGCAACGAAGTCATATTCATATTGAATGCCGGCAATGACACTACTTGCTAGCTCATCAAAACCAGTCTGAGCTTTCTTCAAGATGGTTTTCTTGAAGTCAAAGGTTGAAACTTGAGACACTCTTCGTCGAAGATGCTGCGCTTTTTTTTTAATTTCAGCCGTTTTATCTGCTTCATTGCCACAGAACAAACAGTATTTCTTGAAAAAAAAACACGATTCACTACCTCAAAATCTAGGAGGACGAATCCCAGATGTGGTAGCTATCTCTGCCTCACGCTGTCTTTTAGCTGCTGCGATGCTGCTCTTCCGGGTGTATGCTTTACGACACTGCTTATGTGTCGTTACAGATGTTTTATCCTTCAAATATTCATCGAACCCATCACCCCTTAGTATGAGTGCATATTCGTATTTTCTATGTTTAAAATAGCCATAATTCGAGAACAGTGCACCGTAGAAGAAAAAGTGTAGGATCATTTTGTAGAGAATTTTACAATCTACAAACTTTGTCTGCACCATTTTTCGATAGCTTTAGTTGTTTCAGAGATATGCGCAAAAAACGCAAATTTGTGACCTTTAACCTCCAATAAAAATCAACGCACAAGCAGGATCGATGGGGACTTGTAATGACGCATCCAAGGCCTGTACAAAAATCCAGCTTGTTGGGAATTAATGCAAACTTGAATCCTAATTTAGTCTATTTTGACTGGACTAAGACCCACGCACCGGTATTTTAGTTCAGTAGATACTAAAGTCTGTACCTTGTAAAATTTCGGCCGTTCATATGTTTTTTTTTCTAATAAACAAATTTTAATTCATAAAACTGTTTATCATACGCACCTGATAATTGAATCTTCTTTTTGATCTCAAATATTTTAGTATTGATAGTAGTAAGCCGGTCTTCTGTTTCTATTTCGAAGGGATGTTTTTGATAACACATCGCCATTGTTATAAATATTATTGTCGCTGTTATTAATAATAAAAAGATACGAGTTCCACCCTTTCGCTAGGTTCACAATAACAGTCCGGCCAACCAAGTTATCGATAAAACAATGCTACTAACAAAGGTAGAATGTATAGTATGTCGTTGTTTAGTTGTGTTTTAGAGAAGTCGTTTATCTATTATTATATAAAAATAAACTGTCTCCATCGTTAAAAAAATTAACAGCTTTTTCTAAATTCAAATAATTTAGTTCCAAATTCAACCCTTAGTTAAAACAACGCAAAGCGCCATCTGTGTTGTGGCGCATAAACCACAAAGTTCAAAAGCTCTTGATTGGTTGCGCGCACACAGCGCTGCTGAATCGCTTGATTTCTCCATTGAATCAACATTCCTCCGCGTACGTTTGTATGTGTGCGTAATTCGGTTCTCACGGTGTTTTAGCCAAATATTCTACAATTCATGACTTAAATCGGTTGTGTTCTGTTTTCAAATGATTAAAACTAGTCCCTCAGTGAGGTGATAAAGCATAGATACCAAAATATGTATTGTTACAAGGGGTGCGCACGCACACAGGCGCGCTGGCGGCCATTTTGATTTACCGTACGCTGTGTATTTACGGACAAAGCCGTCAGATGCGAGCGGGACGCGGCTGCGCATGTTCCTACCGGGCTTTACGTTATTTTTAAACGTGTTTTACCGCTAAAATGTCCAATAAACAAATGTTTTCAACGTAACAACAGTTCAAAAACAAAATGAAGTGTCAGTTCTTACATTTGGTTCCGTGAGTGTTGATTATTTTGTGTTCAAACGACATAGAAGGAGTAAAACAAATGTGTGTGATCCATGTGTGAATGTTGTGTTACAAAATGTGGTCGAGGAACTTTATACCGGATTATGGGATTCAATTGCTGTCAATCTTCATCGTGCTGTCGACGCTGGCCACCAGGATCCATGGTGTCGAAGGTGAGTGCTAGTTATACAAGTAGTTGAGCTTATGAAAGCGCGGTCTGCAAGATTACGCGGCCGAGTTGCGTTGGCGCGCTAGCTTAGCGAGCTTTCGGCGTACCGATGTCTTTTGTAATTGTTCGGATTACCGGTCGGTTCTCACAGTAGGGACTTGTGAAACGAGTCGTTTTAAAAACTGGAGTGAATTCAACGCATCGCATTTTTTAATGTTTTTTAATTGTACCGCGTTTGTTGACGTTAAGCGCTGCTCGTAACTCGAGCTCGTATTATGGCATCGGTTTGCTTTCTGCTCCGTACATTTGTATTTTGTACCTCGATTCTAGTAGGCTTAGCTTGTGGCCTGTAATATTTAGGTACCCACGTCATACTTTGTATTTAGAGCAAGCTCCATAGATAGATATATTTTTGATTATTATGGCTATGCGCTTTTCTTCAGCTTATCTATTTGTTTTATTTGCGTGGCTGTTCTCAATTACATTTAAACTAGTTCCTACCATCTCCATACCAAATATACACTACCACAATCCTATTACTCTTTCCAAATACATATTTATATGTATGTATGTATATCCCGAGTTCAAAAACAACACGATATTTTGGTTCGTCTTCCGTCAACTGTCGTTGTGGCCGTGTCCCATGAGTCTAATGCATCTACATACAAATCTCCTAATCCCATCCTCTCTGAATATGTATGAATGTGTTGCTCATCCTCTTCCTTACAAACACCATCAGGTGTATGAGTATCGATTAGAACACTAGTAATAATGTCTTGGTTAAAGTTAGAACCAGCAATTGTAGTTACTTGTCGAAACGGAATGTCCGTTAACTCTTTTCGTTTCACTTTATCAATAATGTTAGATGATTTCATTTGAATTAGCTTCACGATTTTCACTGGAAAGTTTCCTAACATTATCATATTTATTTAAAACAATATAGGAATCCTTCCTTATTCTTATATTATATTATAAAACAAAGTTCTATAGAGCGTCTATAAACTCGCCATATTGCGATAAACTCAAAAGCACTGAACGGATTTTCATGCGATTCGTGGAATTGTTTTCATAGAATAATTTTAACGTTTGAATCCCCAACCGGTCCTATGAGACCGCGCTGTTATTGTTTTACTATTGTGTCTCGTTTCGCGGGTATCTGAGTAACTACGGAAAGTTTTTTATAATCAGCCTTATGATGATCCCATTGCCGGGAGTCAGGCCTCTTCTCTAGGAGAGGGAAAAGGCCGTGTATATGCATGTTATAGTAAAGATAGCCGAAAATTTCAAAGATTTCTTACACCTTAGCGAAGCAAGGGCGCGTGATAGTCTTTACTAATACATAATAAAAAAGAAAAATACGAGGAAAACAAGAAAGAGGTAAAAGTATAATTACAGTTTGTATGTATAGGTCAATCTCTAAAACTACAGGGCCGAATTAAAAAATCTTTTACCAGTAGAATTTACTGTGGAGTTTACACATTCACATTCACATTCGCGAAACCACTGAACTTAAAATGTTTAGTGGTGAGAAATAAACAATTATTATTATTAATTATCGTGTAATATAATTTAATCGTCTTAAATACAGCCTCAAACTAGTCTAAATAAATCCATAACTACATTCTCTCATTGTTTGCTTGAAAGTTCTATGGATAGTTCAAAATATTTCTCAATTGTTGTAACACTTCTAACTTGTAAATATACGACTAATCAACTCTGTTTTATTACCTTCCTAAATAACATAATCGCTGTCCCCTTTCTATAAAATTATTAAATCGTAGTTTATGCCCCGTAATAACTCTATTGCTTTTTATTACATTATTCTATCTTATACGGCTTGGTCTAACAAAAAGAGTAATTTCTACAAATCCGCATTTACGATTAAAACATTGCTTATCATTGCACATCCACATTGACACAGAGCTAATGCCAAAAGCCTTCCTTACTCCACGTTTGCCCATTTAATTTTAACAGCTTTCATAATCCCAAGATAACAATGAATGCTAGTAGTTTCCCAGAATACCGTCTACACTAAACAGATCTAAAACATCGGAATATCCTAGATCTAGTGATAAAAAATAACAGTTTAATTCTATACATCAACTTCTCGCCGTGTTCGCCTATACTGGTCTGGGTGAATACAAATGTTAGTGTCCACCATTTGGTATTCGATGCATCTCCACACGATTTCTGTGGTCGGGACTCGGCCGGGACATTTTGAATATTGATCAACCTAAGTTGTCACTTTACAGTTTAGAAAGGGACAATGTGTATATAAATTCTCGATTTTGGGGGAAAGTTCTTTTTTGTTCTCGTAATTGTTACTTGTTTTGTATGCTACGAAGATAAACAAACACGATTCCACTCAAATCTGTTCTGTGATTCGATTTTATATTGCTGTTTTTAGTCATAATGCTCATTTTAAATGTTTATTTGCTTGAGAAAGTACGTTTAGATTTCATATTTTTGTCACCTGCTTTGGTTTATTACCGAATTTTAACTTGTGTGTAGTAATAACAAATTCTGGGAACATTCTAATGCCACCAGTCGTAATATCAGTAGCATTCTTATTCAATATAGGCTAACATTTTATAACATAACTCTTAATGCTGATATTACGAACATCTTTAAAAACTATTAACAAAATGATAAAAGCTGATGCGTGTTCTGTAACACTGCTATCACTTACAACAACCCCATGTCCTTATCAAGTCTCAAAACGATTCCCAGTATTGCAGTATCTAACATTCACTCCATTACCGGCTACAGCATGCCCAAACAAACTAACGGCTAATGTTATGGACACAACGCCTCAAATATTGTTTGAAATCATTATTGGTTTCCGTTTGTGTGTTTAGCAAGTTTTCGCTTTAGTCGTTTAGATACTCGGTTTATCTAGGTTCAAAGGTTATTATGTGTTTCTGAACGCGTGGTGCAGTTAATTCAGATTGTATTATCTGAAGATTAACGCGTCCTGCAGTTAAGTATATGTATTGCTTACAATGTATCTGGTTCTGTAGATAAATGCTTCTTAGAAATCTATTACCGCTGTTTTAGTATTAGGCGATTTGGTTACGAATTTGCTATCTTATCTTAAGCTTTGAAAAATGAGTCATTAGCTACAAGATTAACTCCATTATTCATAATATCTGTATAAAAATTCTTGGTACTGCTAAATCTGGTCGGTTGCTAATGCTTTTGCTATCTCGCTCTATTTACAAGAATATAACAATGTCAGGTAAATGTTATCGATGGATAAGGGTTGATCTTTTGTAGAGGTAGAATTATTTGTGAAATTCGCAGGTTCTAGGGTGTTTTAAAGCATCGTTTTGACGAATTGAAATAAGATCTACTACACTCGAAATATCTTCTGCAAACTACGAATTGGTGATGGTATTATATTTTTAATGTATATTGACGGTATCAAAAATAAAAAATTGTAATAGATTTGATAAATATTTTTCTCTTCCTTGATTCTAAGTATCTGTGTGCGTATAGATAAATAACACCGCATCCGTTATACTTATATTCCGGCAGACTTAGTTGGTTCTCCAGCCATGCAGATGTCGCCAATCGCCATGTTGTATTACACAGACGGTTCGCTCCAATTCTATAAACACGCGCAATTAATGGCCAATTGTCCAAGTTGTAGCCGGCGGCCACTCGCCCGGGGTCACTGGACACTGTCACAAATAAATCTCAACTAAAGTGTACCCTATATGACCAATTTCTCGTTTAATCTACATCATTTGCATCTGTTACAATATCACCATCAATAAACAACCTTATATCTTGTGAAATAAAGTTTAAATTTACAAAATTATAACATGCCTTCGGGTGTCCGCGACAAGAAATTGTTCTGCGAATCGCCTATAGTACTTATTTGTAACGTACGTAGTCTGAGAAACATTGAATATTTGAACAGTTCCAACTCACAGAGGTTTCAATACAGAGCTTTTTAGTTTTTCTGTTTAGAAATACTCAATTTTTGTTACACCTGTTTGCTTAATGTGTTTCTGTACCAGCTTTGTAAAATCTCAAAGGCCTGTGGTAGACATGTTTTATTTATGTGCGGAGCCTTAAAATACTTAGCTTCATAGTCAATCATATCATATTTCTATTTTCAGCCAATCACAATCACACGGCAACTTAATACTCAAAGCGAATTATCATAATGTTGCTAGACTTCACATAAATCAGCAATAATTGTTAGTGATACTTAACTGGTCTTACCAAATTAGGAGCAAACTTTTTGTTGCATTAAATTATCAGTTTCTATTTCGTCAAAACGTTGGGACAAGCCGGACAAACCTAGGTTTTGCCATATGAGTACAGAGTTTAGACCACACAGGTTTTAACGGTTTACTAATTATGTGTTTATGACCATGAGACACTAACTGTCAAGTCTTTCTGTAACATAATGGTTGCTTTTTGATGGTAATAACCACTCAAGTTGGTCCTAAGGTGTTTATGCTCTGACATGTCTTAGAAGCACATTGTTAGAGCGCCAAGTTCTTATGTTTTTGAGGGTGCTTAGAGCTCGTATGACTAAAGAAGCTTACAACTTAAGAGTAATGCTCGCTTCAAAGATGTTTTGCCTTTTGAGTATGCAAAAATTTAAGTTCAAGCTTATTAAATTTTGAACTTGCAAATTACTAACAATTTGCATAATGTCTACAATAATTAAGAAATAAACGAAACTGCATCATACCTGAAATTCCTTAACAATCAGGATAACACTGATTGGACATTCAAGAATGTTTATTCCAATAACAAATATAAAGTCAACAAGCTTCATAAAATCGGCGTTGTTTCTGCAGCTCGTCATAAACTGATCAATGCCCTTAACAACTTAATTTACTCTTATAAATTCAGGCACACTGGTTAAATCAGCATCTATAAATTTGTAACGCTTGTTAAAGTTACAATGAGCAGCATTATACTGTAAAATGGGTATAAAAGATCATTTGCCGGTGGGAGATTTTTATGAGAGTGTATGCTTTTGGTAGTTGCGCTCTCTAGCTACATTTTAACAAAGATTGCTGGTTGTTTGTTTGTTTTTGTTGTTTGCGATTCTGTTATGGCCTGCTCACGCCATTATCTGCAATGAATTTGATCTTTTACCGATCCTACAATAGACATATCGAACTCTTAAATTAATATTATTTCTTGTTGCTATCTTAAGTCTTTATGAGACTCCAAAACGGTAGTTATATTCGATCTTAATTTTTTGTTATGACCTTCAGCAACAGTTTCGTCAACTATTTTAATATTGCAATATCCAACCAAGCTGTACTATTTCTTCTTTATCCTCAATATGACAAGTCTTCCATTCTCCATTAAGCTACAACCAAGATTCAACACCAAAACCTTCATATATGCCTAACATCTCAGTATCTATCCCTAGTTATCTGTAGCGTTGTTTGCTCACACAACAGTACGCCTGCACAGCGGCACGGTGCTCAAACACGCCCGAGTTTGGACCTCACGGATGTTAGATAGGGTTGTCTCCTTGCTCCGCTTACTTTGCTATCTTTTATGCTATCTATAAGTGTCTGGCCTTGTTGCTTCACTGTGTAAGGTTTTACTTGGTAAGAGACCATGGAAATTTGCAAAGAATGTTATTGTAAGCTCCCTGTAATTAATGCTATGGTTTGAGCTTGAATTTTGTACTAAATTTTAATTTTGCTTAGAAATTACAAATAATACAGATTTGACAATCTTAATTTGAATATACAAAATTTTAGTGATGATGAATTTCTGCTAAAAAAAAATTTTAGACATATATTAACTCTTATTTTTTACAAAGTGTAAGCCCTGATAGACAGGTTTACGATATGAACTAAGAGGGGACGAGTGTTGAAAGTGATAAATCTGTCCTGAACATTTTATGATTTACCCATATTTGTGACAAGTTCCATGTAAGACTGTGATCATTATCATGACCAGAATACCTCATAGTGATTATGTACTTGTAAATAACAGCTGGAATATTCCCAATCAATATTCACTGACGTCAAAGGGACAATGAAACCAATCTAAATAAGAAACATAATAACTTGCTAATAGCTTGAATAGTCACCATCATTAGATATAATTTACAAAACTCATAATGACGTTTTAAGAAACATATTTTTTGTCGCTAGTTATTATAAATTATCTACACGAACTTAACATCGCTGATTAGCGTTCGTTTTTAACAAATAAGCAACAATATTGAGAAGTAAATTTAAAAAAAGGGAGACAATGGAAGACTTTCGCATGAGAAACCAACATTTCCCATACAATACTGGTGGCGCATGCGCAATAAAAACATGTCGCAGCCTCGTTGGTGACGTGGAAAACCTCAAAACAATTATTTTTACATAACACGCCCGCATGGTTTCAGCTTCTTGTGAGAAATGTTGAAAGAAATGTCACCCGATATACTTTGTTATCTGAACATCTTTTTTTAAATGATAGAAACTAGTGCTTGAATGCGATCCCACCTGATGGTAAGCAGTCATGTAAACGTTGATGATGAAGCGAACTAGAGTCTATTCCTTGTATCCTTGAAGACACCTAAATTATAATCGGACGGGAACATCTCTCGCGTTTTAACCAGACTTTACCTGTACCTAAACATTGCTTATTCTAAACCAAGGGCTACAAGCTTGTTCAAAAGGGAACCGTGAACACAGATTCAACTGAAGAAGCCAGTGAAAGTCTGACACTTCCTCTTGCCCCCGGGAGAAGTTATTCTGTGAAGTTATTCAGTGATTTTTCGACCTAAAAAAAAGCATATTACAAACCGTATTTTCTAGCATCCTGGATGATTCTCTAAAAATATTCAAACACATTCTGTTCTAGTGTTTACGTTGCCTCCATGCATATGCACTAGTAGTTATCGGCCGTCCGTTCGTCCGTTTGCTTTAATAATAAGCCTGCGCCCGCGCCGCTGTCACGAACTCCAAACATAGCCTCGAGCTAAGCGAGTTTTGTGGCGGGATACAAAAATGAAAAAGTGTTAAAATGTGGGTTGAGAACGAGAAGAGCGGAGAAAAAAATTAACATTGAAATCATCTTTGATAAAAAAAAGTGTTAGATTCTGATCTGTTTTCGACTTTTATTGTGGGCATCGGTCAGTGCTTTATTGTTTGCAGAAGTGTTAAGTTTTTTTCTCGACTACGCCAGAAGAAGGGTTATGTTTTTGCATATACTTATATTTATTTACTTACAAGTACTTGTACAACACTACGGAGAAGATCCAAGGCTTGTTCAGTGTCAATTAAAAATGAACACTTAATAAAATAACCTAAAACCTTAATATACTAACATTAAAAAAATAAAAACAAGTCATGTTTTCTGTCCTTGATACTTCAACATCTTATTAAAAAAAATTAAATTGTTAAGTATGCAGTACCATCATCATTTTAGCCGAAAAAAATCGTCTACTGCTGGACATAGGCCTCCTCCAAGTGTTGACACAACTTCTGGTTCTGTGAGTCTCACATCCTTCCGATGTCCAAGTTCACCTCAGGCACCGAGAGAATAGTCCTCTTCATTCCTCCAATCCTTTGGGTGAGTTTAAGACTTCTAGTGTGCAGTATACATTAGAGTTTTATTCTCAGATGAAACTAGATTCAAATATTTATCAGTTTCCCGTAACACGTTTAGAATATCTCTGTAATAGATACTGCTAACCTAAGTGTATTTATTTTAGATAAGTTCATTTCTAAATCCAAAGAATTTCTGCTTTTTACTGGTCAAAGAAACCTGATAATTCTTTAACATACTGAGCTGCATGTAAATATATCGGCTATTACCTTTTATTTGTCCATTTGGTGCCTTCAAAGTCCAAAACCAAAGGGTTGTGGGTTCCTTTCCCGTATCAAGTGTCCGAATCCTCTCCCACGTAAAAACTCCGACAAACATATTAATTACAATTCACAAAACCTTTACGTCATTATTTGATGAAAATTTTACTTTAACAACAGCCGCAAAGTTAAGTTTGTCAACATTTCTATTCTACAATGGTTTGTCATAGTTTCTTAATTGATATGAATAACAAAACGATGGTCCATTAGTGCATTTTATTGATGGTACGGCCATCGAATGTGTATCGATAAATTAATTACTTATTTTTTTGTTGTTCTCCAATCTATATAACGGGCGCTTTCTGTGAACTTAGTTTTTATATATGATGTACACGTAGCTTGTGTAAATTCATCTTTTTCACATGACTTTTCGGTTCCTTTGAAATGCTTCTATTTTCGATATGAAAAATAGATATCTTACTTTGTATTCCCCAGTCTTTTACCATGTAATTATTTAGTGTTATAAAAGCATACATTTTAGTATTTTGACCTTCTATCTTCTCAAGTTCAATGAACTTTTATGTTTATTCTAGAACTCCTTTTGCTATAATATCTTATTCTTTCCTTCTTCAAATCCCGTTATTCTTGTTTCTTCTATCAATATCTTTACCAAATCTGGATTTGATAAAATTAGATTTCGCTTAAAGCCATTTCAATAACAGCAAGAATTAATAAAGTCCATCACACTTCACTAAATCCAATTCATAATTTTAAATATAGTCTCACGTCTGTCTGTCCCGCGTTTTTTTCAACCTGTCAATTGTAAATTACTAGTCTGGTTCCTAATTGCATCGTAAGTCAATCTAGACGAAAACTAGACAAGTTTGTGCAGAAGGATCAGTTTAGAAAAAAATGATCATCATTTACCTTCTAATTTAGTCGTTAAAATTAGACAATCATGTAACTTCAGTAACGACTTCAACTGTTTTAAAAATTCTTTGTTTGTTCGTAGCTTTTGTTACTTTGATATCATTTCCATCAATTATAGTAGTCCTTCTGAGTTGATGTATCTCGGTTGTGGCCTAGACGATCGTGAAAGCAAAGCTTATCTCAAGTTATGGCAATCAATGTCTGTGATCTAATGTCTGGTGGTATTTAGCCACTTCAAAAATTGATATCGCAACGATTGTTGTGTTTTCAAAGTCATTAGGATTCAAATGGCTGCGCAGGTTTTGACTAAAAGTAGATACTTTATTTTTTAATTTCTTATTTTCCAAATTATTTTACTGGTCTTGCTTTAGGATTAGGTTACATTAATATTTTTCTACCTACGAAGTTGTAACGGTATTCAGAATCAGATTAAGTAAACAATGAATTTCTGTAAACTAATCTCCGGCAATATTTTAAGCTTGTACTTCGTACTTTTAAAACAAGAAAGTGCCAACACAAATCTCTTAAAGCCATATAAATCACTCTTCGAAATAGCGTCCACTTAAGACTTGTGGAATTTCTAACCGCACATAATTGATTTTAAATTATTCCGAAATACATTGTGCCATGTGGACATACGTGTAAAGCATTTGGATGGGCCCTGATAAAGCGTGGTACCTGTGAGTTTCGGGTTTTATAGTCCCCCTATCCACAAGAGATTACGTTTTATGAATCCTCTCTTGGCTTCGTTGAGCTTAAAATATTTTTAGTGCTGGATGGCTGCAGAGGTCCGGCCGTGAAGTATCTATTGTTTAATTTATTATACAAATAAAAAGAGTGAACTATGTATTTGAGAATGAAAGAATAATAAGCTTGGTGGAAACAAAGGATACTTACATACATGGCATTGTTTGTGAAGACGTCGAAAACTAAAATTGTAGTTTCTTTTAGTTTCCGTATTATACAAAACGACTGTCAGACCTCTTCAAACCAGTTATTAGAAATCACTATTTGGATAGACTTATGGTTAAACTTTTGGCGTCTGCTTACCTGTAACGATTGTCAAAGTTCTGTGATGTAAAACCAACGGGATTTACGGCTTAACTTGCTTCCCAAGAACAGCAGCGTCAGAAATTTTCTAGATGAACTTATAAAGGTACAAAGGTATAAATAAAAATTTAATATAAAGAAAACAGATTTGTATTTTTGTTCCTAATCACAAACTGGAAAACTGCACGACCAATTTAAAAAATTCTTTCTCTAGTAGAATACTACTTCATCACTGAATGACACAGGCTATATATTCTTTACTGTCACGCAGGCGAAGCCGCTGGCAGAAGCAAATTTTCCGATATAAGTACTTCAGGTTTCGTAATCCATCATAAACCCATGTCAGCGGCAAATAACTTCAACTGTACTCCACATTATAAATCACTAAAGATGCATAGAGATCAAGTTTCTGAAACTGTTTTGTCTTTATAATCATTAGTGTGAAAGTTTGAGAGCTCCGTGCATTACTTGTTACTTGGTCATCATTAATCATTTTTGTCTTACAAATCTATTATTTCATGATGGTACATATCTTTTGTTTCGAGCCGAGCTCTGGATTTGAAACTCATTTCGTCCGTTACGTTTTTTAATGAAGCTTAAAGCAAAAAACTCGGTGTGTAATTTAATTTGGCAGTAAGTTTATTGTATAAGAGTAATACTGAAATTGAAATACGATTACTGATGGTGTCTATATCGTCATGAGTTCAAATATGATTGATTATGCCTATGTTCTTCTTCTGTATATTATTGTTTATCTATGCTAATCATTTCTAAACTGTCTTACTATTAAAAAGTCTCATGAACTACTCATCCTTCTTCACATATGCTCTGCCTAACCATATACTTTTTTTTAAGACCTCCGTTATTAGTACTCCCCACCACATCCAGTCAAAAATCAACTCATTACAAAATTTTCACCGCACAACCAACAAAACTTAACGGATCAATAAAGCCTTTAGCAACCGTCCAACAAGTTTCATTATTAAAACAAATACGATAAACTATCGAGATAAGATGGAGGCTATAGATGATGAATTACGAAATGACCTTTCATTGTTTTGAGGCGGTCAGCAGCCGCTTTGTAACGGTACCGAAGTGCAATCAAGAATAGATCATCAAGTACCTTAGTAATATGCAAAAACTGATATGACATGTGAGAGTGAGATATTTTGTTTGAAGTTGAAGTTGTAATTATGTGAATGTGAAATCTTTCATGTTTCATGGCAATTTATGTATTTCGTTTTTTATTATGGATTATCTCGCGTTTGACCTGTCTCCTAATGGTAAGCGATGATGTGACTGACGATTCACTCTTTACTTAATGGCCCTGAAGTTGTAGCTATCATATACAGAATACATAATCAAGCCTTAAATGGTTCTAAATTGTCTGTACTATCTTCGCCTTAAAGCTTTGCACCCATCTTCACAATCACTGTATAATCACAAACTTTTAAACTACTATCACAAATGTTCTTTCTGCAATATACCGTTTTGCTTTTAGTTTTCTTAGTTTAGGTAATTTGATTTTATTCCTTTATCTTAATTTCTACAATCCTTTCTTTTTTCTTCTGTTCTTATGTAAAGCTGCAGCGCTGCAGTCTAGTGTAGGTCTTACTTCTTCATTTATCTTAAATTAACACGTTTTATTTCACGCCAATTGTATCTCAGTCAACACTACCATGAGTTTCTTCACCAATACCTTCATTCAAAAGCCCTTAAACATTTCTAGCTTCAAAATTGACTTAACAATCATAATTAAACCCACAACTTACAATCAAGTTGTCAATCTTTAAGTAACGTTCTACAGGTGGCGTGAGGTCATACACTCGCGTAATTGGATTACGGAATGGCTCAAGTCAACTGGTGCATGATGTCTGCTGACTCCCAGACAAGTGACCAGACTGATGCTTAACGCCTGGTTGGGCTGTCAATTTAATTGTGTCTGCCTATTAGTGTTTGGGTGAGCTTGGTCAATGTTTTCTGATCTGTGTAAGTTGGGATTATGTAGGTAGGATTTGAATATTGATGAGGTTAAATTTCGTTTAAGTCTGTGCAATGATTTGGTCTGTGGGTAGCGGCTAGCTGTTTGTTACTAATCTAGAATACTAATTCATGATCAGATCCGTGAAGACAACATCTCTCAAATTAAGTTTGATTCTCAAGATATCGAATGTTTCGATAGAGAAAATGTTGTAAATAACTTGCTCCGTCATTTTAATTCTTATGACTTCCGTGGAAATATTTCAATGCACACTAATCTTTGAATCTAAATTCAAATGAGAGTAATTTCGTCCCACAGATTTCCTCATTTATCGGATAATCTTATAAAACAATGAACGCGATCGCTTTAGCATTAAGAAACGTCAATTAATTTCGTGTGAATATAATATTTTCGTAATGTTGCGCGCGCAGCTAGTCGGATAATGATGGGAGCGGCGCAGGCGCATAAAACTAGGAAACTGCGGCAATCGCTGTGAGAAGTGAGACTGTAATGTCTCACACGTTGTCTAGTGCTAATATAGTACAAATACAATATGACCTTATAAGCCCCTTATTTATTTTTAGCTTTTCTTTTAATATTTTGTAGCTTATGTATTACTTCTCTAGCATAAGTGCTCTTGCCATTTAGAATTAGGATCCTATATTTTATAAAATATTCTGACACCATTACTATTATTATTATTAGAGCCAATTTTTTTTATCTTTATATCATTGCACAACATTTTTACAAACGGTTCCCTTATTCCCCATAGCTGACCTTGATCTAAATACCCGAAAATAGTCCACAAAAAAATAAATAATATCCATATCCAAAGTTATCATTATCACTTATGATACTGAGACAAACATTGTCGTTTGCGGCGTCCGGCGGAAGTGGTACACTGGTCCGATAGCGGGTCAGGTCTGGACAAGTCGACGGAAGGCCGCTCTCGGAAGCTCTATCGTACGTACGTACCGTGTGAACGCCGCTATCAAGTCGCATGCGCAAGCGCAGCCACCACCGAAATGGGCACCGTTCGAATGAAACTGGATACTTTATGAATGGACTATGGATATGAACGGTTAATAGTGTTGAGGAAGAATGGGGGTCTATCTGATCTAGCTGGTTTGTGTTTGTTGTGGATCCGTTTCTTGATGACCCCATTCCATGCATGAGAGGAAAACAAACCATTTTGTTAAACTGAAAAAGGAATATCACCACTAAAATAGAATTCTATGTATATATTTTTTTCAATATTGTCATTTAAAAAAATTTCGGCGTTGTGTTTCCTTGTTGGAAAAATGGTCGGACCACTGGTCTCCCCTTTCTGCTTCCTTTCTGTCCTACTATACCAAATTTGATTGCATCACTACTAATTAGGCAGCATCACGGCCAAGCACTAGTTTATATCAATAAAAAAAAAAACAAAAACAAAACTTAACCTCAAAAACGCCAAATTAATGGTACCAAAAACACCAGCAATATGTCGTTTCTACACTCATTGCGGTGTGACCTCGGTGGCTTGTCGAAATCCAACCTCATTGGTCAATGAACGCTGCCTGATCTATATCGGCGATTTAGAATGGTTCCGGATTCTGGCTAATATTTGGTACTTAGTTACCTATATTATTGTAATCTCATTTAGTAATCTCATTGTCTCGTTGTATCAACAATTTTGACTGTCAATGATTAATCACGTATTTAAAGCATGTAATTGTGCGTGTGAATTAAAATTATATGGGCCATTACAATTTTTTTTTGTTCTGTTTTTATTTAATCTTGACGCATATTGTAATACAAATGACTTTCAAAATAATATAAATAAGATTTTGAACGCAACTTCGCCTGCGTACATAAAACATAGCCTGTGTCACTCAGAAATAAAGTGGCTTTCAACGTTTCTAAAATTTTTAGCTATCGGATCAGTAGTTTCACAGATTACCTCCTATAAACAAAAAAATAACACTTTACTTCTTTATAATATTAGTGTAGATACTTTGTTATTAAAGGTAGTCAAATCAATCAAACGCTTTAGACAAGTCTACGCCTTCTTAACTCTGTGAACCCCACTCCAAAAACCAATACAGTTAGACTATTACCCAACATTGAAAATTTTATCGTTTAACAACTTCCTTTGAAAGTCAAAAGTACATTCAAAATATGTATAATAACCCTAAACTTTTATTCAAAGTGTTCTTTAATATGGAGCAAAATAATATATTATAAAAAATTAGCAGTAGAAGTAGTTTTTGCAAAACTATAACTATTTTGGTGTACAATAAAGTTTATTCTATTCTATACATTACTTTGTTGTTAAAGGTAGGCAAATCAATCAAATGCTTAAGACAAGTCTGTAGACAAGACAAGGCTCCTAACTTACAGCGAACCTCACTCTAAAAACCAATACAGTTAGACTATTACCCAACATTGAAAATTTTATCGTTTAACAACTTCCTTTGAAAGTCAAAAGCACAGTCAACACTTATACCCCAAAAACTTTTGTTTAAAGTGCTCTTAAAATGGAGTACGCTGTCCGGAAGAGTGGAATCCGGTAAAGTTGTCGTTGTCAGGTCCTCTCATTGTGGCAACTCACAAAGAGCCGTAAACTTGCACTTGTCATCTACCTGCTGATGCCCTCCATTGTTTTAACCGCCGTAGTGTTTTTAATGAGCTGTTGTAGTTTGTGGAAGGGATGGGTAGGGGTGTCTCGGGTACCTTTTTTTAGGTGGAGGGTGGTAAGGATCTAATAATGTTTTATCTTCGTGACTCATACAATCTTTTATGTTCTTTTTTTGCGGTTTATTTAAGAGCTTCTTTCACTTTTGATTGGAGTGTGAGGACGTGTCAATTTTTTGCGACTTAATCCCACCTTGTATCCTTCAGTTACCCTTTGCGTTCCTAGAGCAAGGTTACACTTTTGAAAACCATCGGATACCCGGATGGCGAGCTACCCATTGCTCGTCATCCACAAGCCAGCGCATGAATCATATCATAACGATTAGTCTGAAGATTATACGTCTTGAAGGACCAAATGTGTTGCGACATTCTTGTTCAAATTCTATTCTATTTTTGGTTTCTATGAAAATAATGAATCATTTATTTAAACAGCCTATTGTTTAAAGATTTCGACATTCCTTTGAGCCTCATCGTAATCCGTTCACATACACATCACAGATCAACACGAACTGGATGCTAGCACATCACGCGGGGCTGGAAGAAATCTAGAACGTTCCACAGTTGATGGGCTACTAAAACTTAATGATTTAAACGTGGCTTCAACTGCGCGAGATCCTGGTGAAACAATAGCATTAATTATATGGATTATCCTTTACTCAGTCGGACCTGCAAGTCGTGGTAATAACGGTATGAGCTTAAAATCGACATCTGGTCCGCGAGCCCTGACTGACATGCGTAATTGCTTAAGTATTATTATAAAGCTACTGAAACCAGAAGGCCAGTCACCGTTGACGGTTAAATACCCATTTGCGGACCGTGAGACCATTTAAATCTGTTTAGATTCAACCCGTATCTCAGAATCGTGGATTATAAACAAATCTAATTGCTACTTACTTCATCGTTGTCGAAAATCGCGTGTTCACCAGTCATTTCGGTACCTGAGAGAACATTATAACATTCGTCCACATAGACGAAGCCGAGAAAACGAAAAATGAAAATTATGTGATGATTTATCAAGCTTTATAATTATGTCGGCGCGAATAATAAACCAAAATACATCATTTATACGACAATTTAATGAATAAAATAACCTCCACGTGGGATTTCGACACACTTGGTAATGGTTAATTATATAATACCGGAGTATCGTGTCGGTCGCTGCCGCTGCTGTAATTAATACCTCTAAACCTATTCCATGGCTCGTTTTTTGTCTGTCTGTGATGATTTGTGCTGAGAATGGCCCGATGCTCGGCAGCCGCGGACACACGCACGCTGCGCATGCGATGTGCACGGTAGTTGCGTAACACGTGAGATCCGAGCATTTTCTTTACTGTAATTATGTTCATTACATCTAAATGATTAGATTTGTTATTACTTTTATACACGTAACCGGCAATTTTAACATCTCAATTCATATTCGCATTTGAAACTAGTTTCAATGATCTCG
Organism: Mythimna separata; assembly: GCA_030763345.1. Classification (NCBI taxonomy): domain Eukaryota; kingdom Metazoa; phylum Arthropoda; class Insecta; order Lepidoptera; family Noctuidae; genus Mythimna; species Mythimna separata. The sequence goes on along the minus strand of CM061173.1, from coordinate 3,348,269 downwards.
GCGGCTGCTGTGGGGACTGGGGACCGTTTACCTGCGCGTCTCCCTTCGCCCGGAGCCCGAAGGCGTCGCACCCTCCGAGATTTGCGCCGGGTGCGGCGGCGCAGGTGCTCGACGCACGACGCTCGTACTAACCGTCTATTTTACAAAAACAACAAAAAAGCCCAGCCGGGAGCGATGGCAACCGTGTCATGTTATTCCGTCGGTTTATACCATAAAAAAGAACGGAGAATTTGGCCGTTTCCGCTTTCTCGGAACCGTGATTCACCTCGCGTGTGAGCCTACACTATGATTTATACACAGATTATTGTTTGCGGTCAAACTTGAATGTTTTATGCGATTAAATAAATTTTGTTAGAACATGAATTTTAATATTCAACTTTAATAATGCATGTCGGTATGGGACCCCGGCTAAGTCTTCTTAAAGACTCTTTGAATTTATCATTTAGAGTGCGCTTTCACCGCCATAAGTCACGCAACGCTAATAAATATCGAAGTTTAATGATGACAGGATAAGGAGAAATCTATTTTGAATGAGGTATCCTATAGTGCACCGAGTTATTGATACTTAAACTATTTCATTACTGCAGGCAGATGATACACATTCAATCTTCTATCATACTAAGGACCTTAAACTTGGTTTCCCATAGTTAAATCCATATGTGGAACAGTAATTTGATTCAATACTTGGTATATAAATATTGTTGACACATTGATAACAGTAAACAATGAAAACAAAATTACAGAAAACAAGAACTCCAAATATAACAGCTTGTTAGCCAAAGTAATGGTGTTCGGTGGATCCTCGCCAGTCGGCCTAAATATGCCGTTTACGGGCGGTTCCGTTTAAAGTAGGGGTATTACAGTAAATCGTGAATCCAGGCTATTGTGGTTTAGACATATATGGAATATTTAAGCTGATTCCCCGAGGGATTTTAACCTGCGGGTCGCAAACCATTTCGTGACCTTTAAAAGAAAATTGGACATGACTTTTGATTCTAATTAGATGATGCTTTTGTTCAAAGGCTTCAGTAAATGCTATAAATGGGGGAAAGGATTTGAAGCTTGAATAGCGTCTAATGGAGTGGTCGGAGGTTCGCATGTTATTCACGGGTTGTGACAATGATGCAACACCTCATTGTTAGTAGATTTACGATATATTTCTTTCAACGCACAAAGCGGCTAGAGAACAGAGAACAGGTGCTGTAATTTAAGGGCTATGCTTTCGAAATCGTTGAGATCTACAGTCACTTTCAGAGCCGCAATTTAGCCGTGAGCGCTCCTCTCACCACACAATAGTTACGGCCACCAGTGTTAAAATTCATCATATTCCTACACATAAAACAAGCCAGTTGGATTCTGTCTGTCCTAACGACGTAATTTACGATCACCTACTTCCATAATTGGCACACGCAACAAATCTATTTCATCGAGACTATTAGTCATTGTTAGCGGGTCTGGTACCCTGGCTAAACGACGCTGCTCATAATTTAGCCGTTCACGAAGCTACGGGATAATTATGATTAATTTTATGCATGAATTGAGAAGGATTGGGGCTGGAAGGTCTCGTGGATGTGAGTCGTGATAGCTAAATGAAATACAGTTTTACTCAGACGTGTCTATCTAGCAAGGTGATAGTGCAATCAAACGAGTTGATTGTCGGTAGATAACTGAAGGGAAGATTGAAGAAGGTCGATTTGGTCTTGATGAACCAGTCCATAACAGTTTGCCTATTTCGAATTGTACAATTTAATTGCATACAACCTTAAACGACGATATTGTTTGCTGACTTTAACGAGCTTTTGTCATGATTTTTGAATATTCTAAGAGGTATCCCACTATAATAGTATCAAATATTGTGTACTTATATTAAAGATTTGACGATCACAAATGTCACAGAAGAAACAAGATTTAATAATGATGCTATAAGACATAAGCACCCGATCGGTAGTGTTCTACACCCAACACATAATCGTTTTCGAAAGTAGCCAACACCCAAACTACTAGTAACAAAACAAGTTGCCCAACTTTAAAATATAACCGCAATAAGTGAGGCACTTTGAAAAATTACATGCCCATCAAAAAGCTGTAGCTTTGAAACTGGTAGAAGACATATTGTACGGTAACTACTTCTCTGCTGACGCCATTTGTAAACCTCAGACTAATATTCGATTTACTATCGTTCGTATGTTCGTGATTAATGAGTGTCAGGAAGAAGCCGCCTTTTCAACATGTACTAATTAGTTGAGATCGTTCCGCGTAATGTGATGTGATTATAGGCTTTATCTTTTTATACTCGAAGTTCTCCTATGTAGATTTGGGGAAACGGTTGATTGATAAAGTAGAGAAGCTTGATGTTGACAGGTCTATATTTCTTATTTGGTTTATCTACAGTATCCAGGGAAGAGGTGAGGTTAAAGAAGAAGAAATGTACTAAACAGTGTTTTCACTTACGTAAAATGTATATTATACATGACTTGAAGTAGCAGATGAATCACCAAACATAATACTTCGGCACATAACTGAATTAAACTCAACATGCAACAAAATCGTATTGAAGCATATCACAATTTTACGGTTAGCCATAAACAATTTCAATATTATATTGCGATAATTTGCGAGTATGGACCGTGGTAGACAATTACGTACATTTGAGAACACTGGAGTCGGTTAGTGTCATGACGAATCGAAATCACCATTCTGTGATGGCTCTTAGAAGTTCGTTTTTGAACCAAGTTGGATAAAAATCTTGTGAAATGTGTTGTTGTTAGAATTTGATTCATGATTTATTCGGTTAGTTAGATAGACACGAGTATTTTTTAGTTTAGAAATGGAAGAAGAATTGCATGCTCCAAATTGTTTTATACAGTAACTCCGTGATGAATTTGAAATTGAAATTGCATGATGCAGAATAGTTAATAGTTGTAAATATTACAAACCCTGCTCTACCTGGTTTGTTTAAATCTCACTCCGATCTGGAAAGTAGAAAGGCACGAGTAAATGTAAATCATTTTGCTAAAGATCCATCTTTGGGCCAAGCTCCTTCTAAAACGGGTTTCAACGATTCTATTTCCGTTGATAGACAGTATTGTGAGGTAAGTAATGACTCGCTATAATATTGGATAGCGGTGTGTCTATATTTTCTCATCTTCGTTTCTCATCTGTATTATTGGATTCGAAATTTTCTTTTGAGGTCACTAATGCTACTATTCAATAAGCTTTCTAGAGTTATTGATAAAATTGTTACCTCATGTTTTTGATATCTATGCACTATAATCGCAGACACGATTACAGTTGTTATATAGAGATTTGTGTTCTTACATTGTCATCATGTCTTCAGTTACCATTAGCTTTTCCCGTCACTAAAGTTCTCATACTATTTTTAGTTTCTGTATCTACAAAACCATGTCCTATCTATCCTGTATCTACAAATCCTACAACCAATATATTAAATGGACAACACAGAAAGCTCATTGTCTCCATCTAATTGGCAATGAAAATTCTAATTCCAATGTTACATAGGAAGTAATTAGGGTTTATTTATTGAGCTACCTTATCTTTGGGCGTCACGAGTGCTCTGGGCACCTGGGCCAACCAATTGTTTGCAATACTGCTAGAAACAGTCGCACGCGCATGTTGTTTAAGATCTAGAAGGCTGTATTGTGCTACGGACCTGACTCCGTCTGGTCATTGTTTAATAATATCTATTGTACTATTGCATGTATTTATAAATTATAAATTTTCAGTGACCGATATTTAGTTATTAGCGGTTGAGTTTGTGTTATGTCGATTCAATTAACCTGTAGCATCAGAATCCTGGAATGTGCCAATTTTTCCAATTTGTTTCAGCTTATATTATAGAGCTTCAACGAATACGGAATATAACAGACACATTATTTAAAAACCTCCCTTCCGAACATGTTTGTACTTGTATTAAAAGTTCCTTAAACTTGAACTATAAAAGCAAGAATTTCGCAGTTATCCCTCCAAACTGGATATTCTGGTATGTCAGAAAGTGACCAAAGGTGGCATCACATCATGTTTTTATCCTCGTGTCTACGCTTGAGCGGGTCCCATTATTCCCTAGCTGTGACGTCGGTGGCAGCTGCAACTAACGTACGCCACGTGTATGCTTGTCTCTTTCTAACTTGTGCATTTGGTGCGCTATCTCTTTCCCGCTCAAGTGCATATCTATCATCCGGTCAAGTCTACTGCGCGCGCGGTGAAACTGTATCGATTTGTGTCATTTTGTTTTTGAGAAATTCTGGCTGTTGGAATACTTTTTGGCTGTATGTTTTAGAAATTTTTGTGCTTTGTAAATTTTGTCTGTGATAAATAAAAATTTTTAGCTCAATAATATTATGTCATCGTTCCGAAATTTAAGTTATGTGATCACAGGAACCAAAAATTCTGTCATCCACTAGCTCTGCATTAAATCTTCAAGTTCTTTTATTTCAACATATCAACCAAAAGCTCCGAAAAGCTATATAGCATCAAACTAATCGCCTTACGCTATCGAACGCCCACGTGTTCTGATCTCAAACCTTTTTTTATTTATCAATCTTTTATCTTGCTTTGTACTTTTTTTTGCTTCTAATGGCATATGAAATGTAACACAAAAGGCGGATAAAAAATTCTACTATGATTGTTACATGCAATACGCATGACCTTTATTTGGTCGTTTTTTTGTCCTTTTTATATCTACGTCAAAATGGCGGTGTTTGTATTTGAATTATTAATTTGAATGTTTCTGTGGGTTATTATAGCTGTTTGGAATTCTTGAGTAATTACTGTAATTTGTCTTGATGATTTAAGATTTTGACATTGTCCTTATTTAAAACTTTAGGTAGGTATGTGTATAAAAGAAGAAACTGACTTGACTGACATATCAACGCACAGCTAAAACTACTGGGACTAGGAACATGAAATTTTGCACAATATTTCCTTTTATGACGTAGGTGAGCACTAAAAGAGGATTTTCCAAATTTCGCTCCCTGAGGGGATAATACGGGGGTCCGAATTTGTAACGACAAACCGACTTGGTGAAACCGCTGGCAGCATATATTATGTACCAGTTGTATCTACACTTTTTAACTGTCCTTACTTAGTTGTGTTAATAAATAAAATGCTCCGTTTATTTTGCTTTGTTTGCTACAATGTAATCAAGGACCGCTTTTGAAATCCACCTGAATTGTCATTTCTTTCACGACAGTTAACTTTAAGACTTTAATTGTCATCAAGCGCAACATAGTATGTAAAGGCTATGCGCAAGCGCACCCCACCTGTGTCGTGTAACGGAAGCGCGGGAACAACGTAGCACTGTTTAATGCCGTCACAAATTCTTAATGTCTACATTGTAAAGTGGATACAAAATAAAATTGTGGTTTTTGAAACGAAAACAAAAAAACTTAATTTTAGGGATAATTTCGATTTTGAAATAAGCTTTTGATAAAATGTAACTTTTTGTATTTAATAAACCACAAAAATATGGCAAAGAATTGTTGGTTTTTACAATATAATATTGAACAGAGACTTTGGTTTTGCAAGATACTTTTGAATCACATACACGCATGCATGTGTGTATACATAATTATGTTAATCTTTCATAATCGAAAGGTAGCATGGATTTAAAAAATATCTGTTATTAGGACATACACAGACATAGGTAGAAGGACTAATTTATAGGCGGGCGAAGTTGCCTTCAAGCTAGGTCTCCATAAGTACACCTATGAAACTGATATTTATTTTTTCAACCCATCTTCCATTGGTACGAAAAGTTCTGAAAGCCCCATCTCATAGCCTACCTTTTTTCACCACCATTCTAAATGATTTTACAATACAAGAACGAAATTTCAATACCGTCAAAAAATATATACAAATGATTAGTTTCCTATAATAATAGCGATAAAAAGACAGCTCCAAGCAGGCGGTCTCTGGCGCCACCGAAGATAATGCGCCTTGTAATAAAATTCCGTCAAATTAATATTCTACTCTTTAACTAAGTTTAATTAGCTTAGGTTAAAAGTAACCGTGAGAATCGTCTGTCGGCTATAACAATTACTGATTTAAGGTTTTTATGTCCAATGCTTATTTGTGTATAAATTTTTTGGTATTAAAATTTAATTACTTTAAATTTTACTTGCGTTGTAGCGTTGGTTGTGTCGTTTATAATATTTGACTATAATATTTTTTAATGTAACTAAATATATTTTTTTATCTCTTTATTACTGATTGGTCTTTTGGTACAGAGGCGGCTGTCTAGCTCTTTAAATAAACAGATTTGTTCATCTTTCTAAAGCTTAGATACAGCAAATGTTTGAAAACAAATGTTTAGCACATGTCTGATGTAGTTAGTGGCAGAAGGTTCAATATCATCAACCTAGTTACCTATCAGTAAATTTATAAAGTCCTCTCAAATTGGAGCAAGATCTTTATAAATCTGCCCAGATTTCCCTCTTCCATACTTTTTGGGCCTTACGTGTTATGATTTGCTATTTTACATGAGATCATCTTCATCTCAACACAACACCTCAATTTCACAATGTACCATTTCAAGTTACATTTCTTTTTTAATAGTCATGTCCTTTCACCCACACGACTTTAAACTTTCATTCATCAGCTTCATCAAACCTATTCACAAACTCAAGAATTCACCCACACAGCTCAACAATTTCCATACTACGGCCGGGTTTTTCATACAAATACTCGTAAAAATCAATGATACACATGTGAGTGATCGTCGCCAGATGGGGCGCACTTGTGTTTTCGTTGGGGATGCGGTGGGAACGCCGGCGCATCTGTGCGTCGCTTGCGCAGACGCAGCCGTGGAGGGCGAACGGATATAAAGGATAAGGGAGATGTGTGCTGTTTAATTAGGAGGTATTATTATCAGTTTTCTCTTTTACTTGTGTCATATTTTTTTTGTTAATTAATTTATAAAAACCGATCAAGTACGTTTTGGAGTAGTGCGCGAAGAGTTCCGTACTGTCTGTACCAAAAAACGTACCTATTTGTTATTATAGCGTCAACAGAAATATAGCATCTATGAAAATTTCTTACGAAATACAGCAGATGGATGACAGACACAGACGGACAGAGGATTCTTACTAATAAGATTCCGTTTTACCCTTTGGGTACAGAGCCCTAAAAGGTATACCTAGAGTAAGACAAATATTAAAATATAACAAATATTTGTTATGAAATGATTATGTCGGAGCAACAACCAATGCAAGTAAATAAGTTTTTTTGGATCCTGTTTTTAAAGAAAGAAAATTTTTAACCTACCAAAGTTTCATTTTGATTTAAACAGGTATACTCTCTGCTCTAACATTTGAGACCAACACGTGCAGAGAGTTATTAATTATTACAAAGCATCAATTTAACTCACATTTAGTGGTCTATACTACTAATTTAAATACTCGTGCTAAAACGAAGCCACAATAATCTAGACCACCAATTACCTGACCCAGATACAACCAAAGTACTCCACATATTATTTGCCAATTAATTTGTCATTCTTATATAGCCTTGATTGGTCAACAGACAAATTGTCGGAATGACACACGGAAAATTGGTCAAGCACTGATCTATTATGTTCCACTACCATTAGACCAAGGTCATATATAAAGTCAGGTTGCTGTCATACACTGCTATTAAAGATAATGATCAAGTAAGGTCAATATTGCGCATTAATTCCTATTATGTTTGTAGTTGACGCGTTCCGTGAGAATGTGGCTGATTTATATATAGCTGGAGTATGATCTACATATTATTAAATATCCATGGTTGGACCTTTATGCAAAGTGGAGTGTCAGTCATTATATTGGACCGTGGACATATGCTAATAAATGTGGGATTCTATCCATAGAGCTAATAATAGCACTCTTATTAGAAGAAAACCGTACCTAAAGCATATTTGGACAAAAATATCAAGATTAAGGAAATCTGTAGTGAGATATTGAGAATGTGAAAATATGCTGCAGACATGTCCTGCCGAAAATCATTTAAGTTGATATTATAATTCTCGACTTTTATCCACACTGTTCTCAAGAGCCAATCATTCTGGTTATTCATCTATTGGGTGGTCTACTTATATGAATACGGGTCTTACAGTACTTAATATTGACATTCCATCTTAAGAATGAATGGTTTTTCACTGTTCAAAGTCGTCACTCATAAATGCATAGTAAGCGTGTGATATATCAGCTACTGCCTTTAGTAGCTTCATATGACTATGCATTACGTCATTAATATTAATAATTAGTGAGATTTTTTCCGATGTGTTTACTGAGATCAGGCTCCTTAATTTTAGATTACTAATTAGTTTCTTGCACATTCTTCTTCATACATAACTATGCTTTGGAACGTGTAATTTAGCTTCGCTTTTGACTGACCGACATTTTTACAAATCAAAAATGCCTGTAAATGGTTTATTTGAAATAAACGTTTCTGTTTCCGTTTTTAAATGTTTCCTCAAGTTTCAAACAATTTTTGTACCATTTCATTCGAAAATCGTCCATAATGAATGACTGATGCCTCAGATTTTCACACCAGGTCCATCGGTCTACCTCATCAGAGGCCTTCCAACGCCGCGTCTTTTAATACGCGTTCATTATTCTAAAAAATTTCATCCACATCAACCATCTGTACCGCAAGCGATGTGTCCCCGTCCACTGCCACTTACTCGTAAGTTTGGCGATTCTTGAACTTTGTATCTATATTACCAAAATTAATCAACATTAAAAATAAACGCATATTAATGGCTCGAACTCGAATTGTATCGATATTTATAAGTCTCATACAATTTGTTATCAAGAGTCTGATTGATTCAGAATCTTTATTCGCCGTGACCAATTGGAACAATCAGTTTGCTGCGTCTGCCGTAGGGTTGCCTACGTTAATTAAGATTTTTTTTTCTCAATTCATTTTAAATGTAAATAGGATTGGGAAATAAGAATTGTTAATTGGGGTTAATTGTTGTTTAAGTGTGGTTTATTTCTACACAAAAGAATAAAACAAAACAAGTGACTGAACTAGTAATGACGAATGAAGAATGAAAATGCACCAAACCCAAGTAACATGGGATACGTGCAGAAAAGTGATCCAGGATAACTAAAAGGGTCGCAATAGTCTTGGAACGCAAAGGGCAATGAATGAATAGGTGGGTATTAGTCAGTAAACGTCTGACACTTCCTATTGCCCCACGCAGAGTAGGATAAGTTATTTTATGATATCACACCCTCAAAAAAGGACAAGAACATGACTATTAAAAACAAAGCAGAAATAAATGCACTAATAGAAAGCTTTTTGGCATCCAAGTAAATTATATCAGAAAACGTTTTTTTTCATGTCATATATATTGAAATATAGACCAACTATTACAGTACACATTTGAAATTTCTATAAAAAAATAATATCAATTTGTAAAAACTGCTATCGCCAATAACCTAACCTCCTGATGACCCTGACATTTAATGCCGCGGCACCTTTGATCGCTACTTGCTTGTTTATACCAATTAACTAGCTCAGGCACACGGCTTCGCTTCTCTCACTAACTTCAATCAACCACATTTAATTACGTAGAGTAAGATGCCACAATTTCTGTTAATTACTACAATTTCTTATAATTGGACTATGTAACTATTTTGTCTTTAATCGCCATTTTGTGAAGATTTATTTTTATTTGGGGCTAAAAGTTCTTCGGCATTTTGCTGGCATCTTTAGTGTATAATATTGTTGCGTCATCTATATGGTCTTAATTTCTTTGTTTGATGGTCACAATCGCTTGAGACTCTAACAGTAACATCATCATTAGCTGTCTTCGTTTAGTCGAAATGGTCTTACCTTTTTGTAGTTACATCATTTTTTATACAGTCAATCCATCTCTTCTTTGATCTTTTCTGCCTCTTCTAGCCAGCCCAGACTCAGAAACACAACCATCTAAATTAATTACTCCCGACTCAAAGGACCACATTTTCTCAAAATTCAATGAAACCTACTTACACGAATCTCTTGACACGCAAAACGGGCCGCAACCGATGTTTGATCTCGCCCGTGTTCCAACCGTCCCCCAGAGATTACTCAAGTCGTTCTGATAAATGGGTCTATTCTGTAGGATCGATTTATGCAGCGACTAAGCGTAGCCCATTAGGCCACTATTATAGGAGTAACGCGTGCAACTCGGTCCGTGAAGACAGTTCGGGTATTCAAGTGTCAGATTGTACTGGGTCTGGACAAGTTTTAGTCTATAATTGAGAGAAACTTTGGGTGGAGCAGCCTGAATAGAGAACATTTAGGTTAGAGCTAGGTTTTTAGAGAGCTGAATATCTTTTTGTACTGCCTTTTCCTTAGCTTTGATTGTATCGTTATGATTATGACGCCCACTGGCTAAGATTGACCTATGTTCGATACAAATTCGGTCATAGGTCAAAAATGTGAAAGTATTTTTTGGCTATGTTCTTTGTTGAAATAATTATTGTTGTAATACAATATTAAGTATCTATCAAAGATTAATTATGGACGTTCAATATTTCGAGATTTTTTTCGTAGAGTTAATATAATGCCGAAAGACCTTTTTTGTGTTATGGTTCCAAGCACTGCTAAAAAAATATAGTAATTATCACCAAACTATGGATTTCAGTCAAGTGGTGACAAAAGGCTTGGATCATCAGAAACAATATGTACCTAGTCTTAGAAAGATAACGACTATAGTGTTGAATTAGGATAGATTAATTTTTGCAAGACTTCAACCAAATTTACTCACAAAACCACCGTATTCATCCACATAATCCCCCACTTAGAAGCACAGTATTGTCTAAAGCTCTAAACTGACCCCACTATCAGTAACTATCATTAGACCCATCGTATCGGGCGAACCGGTAATCGTGTTGTCATGTAGCACCACAGGAGCCCCAACTATGGTCATAGACCATGTTCCTCGTGTACCCATAACGATTTGTCACAGGTATCAATTCTATAAATCCATGGTATCTCTGTTCCATACGCCACTTGTTTGAATTTGCATTTTCAGATTATAGGTAATGCAAGGAAGTGTTGGTAGCGATAATATTAACACGTTATCTGCGGCACCAATTTTTGCATACTTTCCGTTCCTGCGGCACGAGGTATAATCGGCCCGTACCGTGACCAGACGTTAGGGCGACACGCGGTCTATTAGACCCCACCTCCTTTTACAGACTAAAATCCATTTTCTGGCGCGAAATCAAAGATAAATGAGAATTTTGGTCCTTATTGATATAGACAGTGAATTAATGAACCCTAATCCACCGTCGCCCCGGGATCTGATGGCTAGTTTAGGAATTATTAGCAAAACAAAATATGGGATCTTATACACCTCGTAACGCACTGAAATAGGGCAAATTTTCGCTGCGATTAGTGATGGGAAAAATAATATCGACGTTTTTAAACTGTCTTAACTACGCAACGACTTGACCGATTTTGATCAATTATATCTCATTAGATCGTTTTAAGGGCAAAACCTGGCAAAACAACACAAAGCTATCAAAGGATACATTTTTTTTTAAATACCTAATCTAAATTGTGCTTGAAGGCGCCGTAAAGAAAAAAAAACCGGCCAAGTGCGAGTCGGACTCGCGCACGAAGCGTTCCATTCTATACCATTAAGAGGCACCTATTACAGACTTATTATTGGAAAATAATGGATTACGGTTTATGCATAAGGTTTATCTTTCTATTTGTATATGAAAATCTTAATGCTTTTGCTCTCCAATCGACGTGATGCACAACACTGGTCGCGGGAAGCTCGCGTTGAGTGCGGTACGAGGTCAGGGGGGATATGGGACGTTTTAGCCTCGTTCCGCACTGCATTAAAATTATATTAATTCAGTGCGGCACGAGGCCTAAGACATCCGGTACCAAGGTAGGTACACCACCGAGTCCGGAACCATTAGTGATCTCAAATATATATTTATCTCTTTCCTACACTGGACCAAACCAAAGCTATGCCATTCGCACGACAGAGAAATTCACTTTTTTGCTTGCCGCACCACAGGGAAGTTGCATCAGGGGTGATTTAGGCCTCGCTTCGCACTTAACGTGTTAATAAATACTTTATTGTTGAATGGTTGGGGTGTGGAAGGAGTTTCTGCTTTGAAAGGGACGTGTTAGTTGGCGATATTGGATATGGGTTGGGCAGTTTATTTTAATGTGATGTCTAGTTGTGAAATATGTCACTAAGATCGCTGTGCCTTTTGTAATCACAGCAGATCATACTTATATTATAAAGGTGACAATTTGTTTCACTGCTTACCATTCGGTGGGATTGCAGTCAAGTACTAGTTTATGTTATTTTAAGAAAATGTATTGTGCATGTTTGTTACTCTTTCACAATCGAACCACAAAACAGATTTGGATGAAATTTGGCACACGGTGGACTATGCCCTGGTATAGAACATAACATGTTTTTTATCCATTGCCTGCCATAGCCAAGTTTCTAGGAAAAGCTAGTATTCATAATAAAAAGTCACTATCTGCATATCTAGTGATTGTGTAAAAATTAAAACCCGAAGCTACGTCCAAAGTTCACAATCCAATTCGAGTGTTCGAAAAAGTAAACCAGTTTCTTGACCAACGGAAACGCAATATTTGCATAATAGCTGTATTCTCACTTGTAAAAATAAAGTCCTTATTTCTTTACCAACATTGGTGTATTGGTCTGTGACTATACCAGTTTCTACATTCGCTCGATTGGATGCATTCTTGATGCAAACATTTGGCTCAAAGAGTCCTTTAGGACCAATAGCCAAGGCAGGCATTTGCATATTGGTCCTTAGGTCCAACTCTCGCATATCCAACGCAGACATTTGCGTATTGGCCACAACCAAGCGTGGGTTTGCCAGATAAATAGTCCAATTTACAACCTCGACTGACTAATGGTGTACTAATGAACTAACGACATATACCCGATGGTTATAATGTGGTACACAGATGATAAAACGACCAGATAAACTTAGAATATAAAGTAGATTGTTCGATTCGTGGCGTGGTACTTTTAATTAGTTGGTGTTAGTGAATTGCGTAAGTGTTGGCTATGTGTCGTGTTGGTGGGCGGTGACTTGTGGCTTAAGATGCGGTAAGCGATAATTTAGTGTCGTTTGGCTTTTTAAGGGACATTTGGAGGTATTGATATTGGCTTCTGGGTATTTTGGGGGAAAGTAAAAATGTCTCTTTAGCTTCTGTTGACCTTTGAGATGAAGTAGAGCTTTGGTTTTGTTGTTGGCCATCTATCAGACATTTGTTTTTTTTTTGTGTATAAGTTGTCTTGCTCTGGGCGAGAGGGTGTGTCAAACTTTTACATTCAGTTCGTTCGGTTGCCTTTTGCATTCCAAGCGGTGACTCATATTTTTAGGTATTTTTTCGAAGGTATTTAGTTTTTTTTGGCATTTCCTTTCAGCTAGGCGCTGTATTTTTTTTCTGTACTACCTACGTACTTAATAATTGCACATTTGCACAAGATCCTCTCACACTTTTAAATTCTAGTCCATCTTTAAGGGAGGCACGCTAATTAATTGACTAGGAATTCCCCTCATTAGTTTCTCAATCTTAGTACATTTAACATACTGGCTCTCAGGAATCTAGAAAAATGCGGATCGCCGATTGAGGGCAATTTGTTTAAGTATATGCGCTTGCACATTGATGATTTGATGATGTTTAGGAGGCTGTTGAAATCAGTATAGTATTTATTTAGGTAAATTAGAAGTGTTTTGATGTTGCAAAAATGCTACAAAATTTATATCGATGTACTTTAGGATAGAACAAATATCATCATTATCATCATTTCAGCTGAAAGACGTCCGCTGTTGGACATAGGCCTTCCCAAGCGTCGCCACAACAATGGGTCCTGTGTTTGTGAAAAATATACACGAAAAAATTACAATAAAACATCAAAATTTCTATTCATTTTTTTTAGCAAAAGTTTCAAAGAATATGGCTCTGACTTGGAGATTTTTTTATGATGACTTCGTGTCGTTATCACACTGTAATGCTGCTCTATATTGCATAAACTTCATTTATTCATAAAATCTTTCAAAAGCAAAACAAGTCCACATTCTCACCACTAACCGAGCTAACTGCATCAGTTAAATCCAGTCACATAATATCTTAGCGAATATTTGTCGAAGAAAGTCTAGATCATACACTTTCTTCAGGTTTCTGCTGAGACCCGCCATTTAAGGCGTTATGTTATGAGTGCACAGCGCACTGCACGATTTCTCCGGGCAATTAAAATTAATATGTGGGCAACTCGTTCTTGGCATAATACCATTTTGTTGTAGGGTTGCTACTGTTTCTGATACTGCAGACTGCTTTTGGGGAACATAATCGGTCATGTAATGTTCACACTGCTAAGACTCAGGCCTCCTCTCAAGGAGCGAGCCGTAATCCTCTACGCGGGCCCAGTGCGGGTTGGTGGATCTGATGTTGGGGTACTTAAAAAAAAAAAATCTGTAGAGTAGGAAAGATTGACAGAGTTTTACCGACTACTTCCTAGTGTTACTTTAGTTGCCTTTATTGTTCCAAGTCTAACTAAGAATGACTAACAGTGGTAACTCTTTCGAATTTTGCAGCCTTGGTAGGACTGGACTATGTGATTTGATCGAAAACCGGTTCACGTGGCAAACTTGGCCAGGGATCGCTCGAAAAAAGAGACGTTTGGAAAAGAAGGACGATGCCTTTGCCCAGCAATGGAACATTAGGCTATAAAAAATTTGGTCACAAAAATTCTCGCAAGACTGCTTTAAAAATTTCTCTGCAACACAACCCTATCACATATGGACAAATGCAAAAACTCGCAATGTAATTGAGATCAATATTTATCGTTAACTGAACTGGTCTTGGATTGCGGATAACTTCTCAATTCGGTGCTTTGGATGTGTTACACGCTACAAAGTATTATTGGTTGCTCTTAATAAAACCTGCCGAAAGTGCACCTCTTTTACGTAAATTTTATTACAGTTAAAACGATTTTTTTGGTCCTGTTAGTAATGCCGTCCTTTTGGTGCTAACTTGATGTCTTGTCCACTGATATCATGGATATGAGAATACAAGGTTGTTCATTTCTCACGTTGATCACCAAGGTCTATTTTGGTCCTTATGATCTCAATTTGGTCCTTGAAACTTCAGTTCGTTATTCGCTTAATTCTTTATCTAGTTGTCTTTGTATCTTTGGTTTTAGAAGTTTATATAATTTGTTTTTATATGCATCTTAATTTACGTGTGATTGATTCGAGTTCAATAGCAATCTCATGACTTTTTTTAATTTCTATAATCCAGCGCTTGACTGCAATCCAACCTGATTAAGTAGTGATGCAATCGTTGACGGTGAGGCGCACTAGTTTATTAAGTGCCTAAAACAAATCTGCTCAGAACAGTTACATTTCTCAACCTTAAGTTAAAATAAATATCTGGTTTTCCACACTTCCAAACTAGCTTAAATTTAAAGAGTATCTCGGTGCCTATTACCAGCATTCAGCATAACAATAGACGGCCGCTGTAGGGCCTTATACAGAGCGATTGTCCCAAGTCCTTCGAGACTCCTAATGCAATGCGTGCCAGGCTTGTGTGAACTGTATTGTTTACCTAACAAGATGGTCTTAGTTGTATATATATGTTTTTTTTGGTTCTGGTGTACATGGTGTCGTGTTTTTAAGTTTAATAGGGATTTTGGGTAAGCCATTTCTTATAAAGGAAGCAGTCGTGGTAAAATCTCCAACTTACGAGTCAATCGTGAGGCTACCGACATATTGTAGAACCATAAATTTTAAAGCATGTGACATCCACCAACTCGCATTTTGCCGGCGTGGTGGATTTCATCATTCCCTTTAATAGAGTGAAGGCTTAAGGCCCAGTAACGGGAACATTATAAGGCTATATATACTACATACCTATTTCTAATCCCAATAAGGTTCTAAATTTTACGGAATTTTCTTTTGTAATTAAAAAGAAGTCATGGTGTCATATCATCATTATCAAGAAAGTCCTCTGTAAGTCTGATTAATTTTGTCAAATCTAGTTTATACAGCGTATAAACTTTGCAGTTATTCTGAACATTAACATAGAACACAAGATGTTATAGCTAGAAAAGAGATTAAGAGGTCCTATTACTAGCAAAATTAGACTTCAGCATCCAAGAGAAAGCTTCAATCAAATTATTAATGACAAAGCGACATATTAGCTCATCAATGTACGTCCACGTTCCCCATATTTCGTCATCCATTGTGTGTTCAAACGGTATTAACGAATTGCCCGTCAATTTATCACTGAACAATGGACAGCAAAGTGCTTTTGTCGCACGAAAACCGCTCGATAATTATGTTAACAGAGTGGTTTTGAGATTGATGGCAGAAACAGTTGAGTGAACTCTTCCAACACAATATGGAGGTTGTTGGACCTATTTTGAACTAATGGAAGGTACTTCTGGATTTGTTTGAACTAAATGCTTTCCTCTAAGAAAGAACGAGAGGATATAGGTAAGGTATACTAAAATTCCAGAATGTATTGAGATGCATCGTTTGACACAGTTAGAACTAATATCAGGTACTTCTGAATTTGCTTATGCTTTCCTCTAAGTCTGAAGGTGAGGATATATGTAGTACCAAATCTATTGCTTCCTCTTTGAGCCTTTTATTGAAGTCGTTTAACTTATCTTAAAATAATTGTCATAGTATATTTTCAAGTTGTTCTGCAGTTATCTGCATATCGCTTGCTTCATTTTCTTCTCTGCATATAATAGTGAATAAGTTATTTCTAGGCAAGCATGCTTTATCGTCGGACTCATCCTCGTTTTGGTGAGATAGTGGTCAAGCCACACTATCAATATTTAAAAAAAACATAGTGTTTCCCCAAACTTTCGATACTTTACCAGTCAAAACATTTGCTACCTTACCTTCATTTTCGGTTTTCCATTGACCCATTTAACTTGCTAACTCATTTAGTCGTAAAAACACCGGTACTAACACCCCGTATACATCTCCTTTACTGCTTTCAACCATCAATGTCCTATTACCATTTCCTTCATCACTTACATCTATATCTGTATTCAGGAAAATCTAATTCTAAACGCCTATAGAAACCGCGATAGCAGTTCACGTTTTATGCCCATCGTTCTAGGAATAACGGGGCCTATACTAGACCATAATATGCATTATAACGGCCTTATAGCCATATGCTCTGGTTAATGCTAGCCTTTTTGTCTGGATAATTTTATGAGATGTACAGCGCTGGAGGATGGAAAATAGCAGTATTTTTATGTTCAGTTTTACATATGACATGTGAAATGGACTTCATCTCAAGCGTCACAGTTTTTACTAGCATAGGTATCAGTGAGTGTATGGTTTCCCTGTTACGTCATCATTGTTACCACCTTTTTTTTAGTTTACATAATAATTATGTAAAGGCTGTAACAATGTTAATAATAACGCTATGGTGTTAATTAAAGAAGTAAAAATTAAAGTCTGTCATTCTCTCGCTTAAACCAACTAATGTTCTTTCCATAGACTTATGCGTTCTAGGGCTGCAGTAGCTCTTTTGTACAATTCTGCAGCAGCGTTATATGGTTATCTTCAAAGTATTAAATAAGATTCTTTAGGAATTGCCGGATCTGTTCTTATACGTTCGGCATTGCGTTTCTCTCTCATTAATTATCGTGTTCCTTCTAACTGTAAACCAGATACTTTAAAATCTTCTTAATTCATTTACATATCACGCAAGATTAATTTTTTGTCAACTTCCGTATCATTGTAAGATAATTCAGTATAGGTAACAAGTGCCTTCAGAGGTAACGGGGTCATTCTCATGTGCTGATGATAATCACTGGGTTGGTTTTAGTGGGATAAGAAACCAACACTCTCTCCGATCTTGTTACAAAAGTCTAAGCATCCTGAAGGTTTCCCTCTGAAATCAAAAACAACCACTCTAACATGGTCCTGAAGTCTTCCTAACCCATATCTAAACACAAACCAAAACACAGTCCACACTCTGACCCATGTCACGAAGGTTAACACACGGTTGATACTTTGATAGTCTGATAGTAGTGTAGAGGTAACGGGGGCCTCAAATCACCAGCAACAGCGGATGCTGTAGTTTATCCGCCGTATCCGCCACCAGGCGACACGGTTTCACTTCGCTTTTATATCAATAGCATCTCTCTGGAACTAGATAGTATGTTTTGGGTGATTGATTTAGGTTTTGAGAGGTTATATGTATTTTGGAGAAGGAGTATTGAGTTGATGTTTGTAGGTATATGACTATATGTGTGAGAAATATACCTAATAAGAATTATGAAGGGGAAAGTTTGTGTAAATGTGTGCGACTGAGCGTGTTGGTGTATATTTGTTACCTCTTCAAGCTCAAAAGGCTGAGCTTATTCCCATATTCTAGAATAGCACTTAGGATACTTTTATTTCGGGGGTATCTCAAGATATTCATGAAATAATTTTAATCAAATTAAACACTTACGAATAGTTTTATTTCTACGCATGCTCCGTCATACTGATTTATTCTGTTGACTGTGTTTTATTTTGATGGACAAAAACAGAGTTAAAAAAAAATTAAGATTGGGATCAAACATTGAAACTGGTCTAGGTTTTTGTTTATTATAATGCGTTTTATCATGAAAATAATGAACTAGGCTAGGTAAGCTAGATTCAAACCAGGCAAGGCTCCGTAAAACAGAAAAATATTGTCCTTCAAATATTTATCATAAATATTTCACAACCCAAAACATAATTTCCAATTGATAAAATAATAATATCTGCCCCCGCCATATACAACATGGTCGCAAAACAGTAACCGTACAATGCGCGTACGCAGCGCGCGCCTCATACTATCCGCTACGGAGGGTGAGCACGACCCCTGGTGTGGCACGGGGTAGTAATAATAATGACCATCGAAGCTACTAGATGTTGTGTGTAGAAAGTTAATTGTTTACTTGGAGGGCGTAAGTTTTGTGCGTCTGGTAATAAATTAGAGCTACTTTGTCTAACTTAAATTTCTTTTTAGTTACAATGTTCTATAATTAGTAGGTATAAATGGATGATGTTGTTTACAAGACCCCAAGTAACATGGTATAAGGGCAGGAAGAAGAGTTATTTATAGGTAAAAGAACAATGAAATGAGAAAAAATACGCAAAAAAGCTGTGAATATACTAAGCAAAATCTAATAGTGTCTGTAGGAAGCACAATTCGCAGCCAACACTGAATGTAGGTACGGCTCCTACCGGTGGTAACTAAAAATCTGCCAAAAAATAAAATGAAATAAATCCAAGATTACATAAAAAATATATCATAAGATCTGACGAACAAGTGAGTCACTTTTTAATTACCGCTATATCTGTTTTATCACAACCATCAGTTCAAAGATGCTTTAGGTCAAGCCGAATATTCAACCTCTTTTTGGGCAAACATTTTTTTTTGACCGCATTCGAACCTTCTTAACATATCTCGTTTGTCTTGGTATGGTCATGTAAAGAGGAGGGATGAAACGCATGTTACTAAAGCAGTTATGAATTTACATGTGGAGGGATGGAGAGGAAGAGGGAGACCAAAGAAAAGATGGATGGATTGTGTGAGGACTGATATGAAAGAAAAGGGAGTTGATGATAGTATGACGGGTGACAGGACCGAATGGAAGAGAAAAACATGTTGCGCCGACCCCAAATAATATGGGATAAGGGCAGGAAGAAGAAGAAGATTCGAACCTTCGGTCGGTCGTTAGTATCTAAGTTCAAATACATAGAAAATACACACGTCCAATATTAATAAATTATTCCTAACATATATAATTAGAAAGCTAATTACTACTCATACACGTATATAATAATTATAATTGATCAATTGTTGCCCGTCCCAATGACAAGCCGCTAATTGATATCCGTAATTAAATTTGGTGATCAGCGTTTAGATTAGTATTATTTATTAATGACAATTGCTTAATGTAACGGGTTCCGTATGTAATAGAAAGATCATCATCTAAGTGAAAACATCAAACTTTACAAGAGGACCAAAAAACTGCGCCGCAAAAACCTTTGTTTCCACAGTTTACTCACATAACAAAATTGGAAATTTAAAATACTTTTTTTATTTGTAAAACTTACATGTAATAAAAATGACTAAAATTACATTATCGAATTTTTGTTCCATGACGACGATAGAACAAACAATTTTGTATATATTCCTACATTTGCTGTCTATTTTCCATTGTTTTTTTGTGGTGGGATATTATTCGATGACTTCTTCTACTCTAAAATGGTACTAGACGGCGTTTTCGTATTCCACTGACTAAAACCCACCTGGTCCGTTTCTATTTACGTTCCAGACCTACAATCACTATACCTAAGACCCTTCGATGCAAATTCTAAAACAGCCTCCAAATCTCCCCAACTTCAATATAAGAACAAATTAAAACAACCCAAAACACCATAACAGCTGATTAAATAACAATAACTACACACCATAGGACCCAAAACCGGCCAGCGCCCACACAGTGTAACAGTAGTGGGGACTAGTGGGCCACTAATGTCCACTAACGGTACATAATGGGCCTTTATGCTGGCCCAACTTCCGCGACTAAACCATGTAGACCATAATCATTTGTATTTTTCTACTTAATTTAATTAATAGAATGTTTAATGATGAATTTAAAGTGGAGCCTACTTTACTGTTTGGAGGTGAAAGGTTGAAAATTAAGCTGTGTTGTGTGAGAAAAGTGGATGCGTGGTTAGTGACAAAAGTTAAGAGTTATGGGATTGTTTGAAGGGGTCCTGGAACGTAAAGGTCAATTGAAGGAACATAGGTGGGTTTGAGTTAGGAAAAGTTTGACACAACCAAAGGGCCTGTTTTAACCAGAGTGGGAGGATTTTTTTGATGAGTTACCATAAGCATAGTAAGCCTTTTAACCTATCAATACCCGCGAAACGAGACACAATAGTAAAACAATAACAGTGCGGTCCAATGAGACCGGTCGGGGATTCATGAATTAATGT
Source organism: Mythimna separata (assembly GCA_030763345.1). Classification (NCBI taxonomy): domain Eukaryota; kingdom Metazoa; phylum Arthropoda; class Insecta; order Lepidoptera; family Noctuidae; genus Mythimna; species Mythimna separata. The sequence continues at coordinate 3,327,255 of CM061173.1, read as the reverse complement.
CTTTTAACTCTTCACACTGTTGTTGGTGGCAACAGAAATACATTATCTGTGAAAATTTCAACTGTCTAGATATCTCGGTTTATGAGATTCAGCCTGGTGACAACCGCACAGACTGACGGACGGATAGTGGAGTTTTAGCAACAGGGTTCCGTTTTACTCATTGGGTACAGACTCCTAAAAACAATTAATACAAGTACAAGGTGGTAATTTCACTTAATCATACATGTAAACCTTATTGACAACATTAATTACCCTTTAAACATTAAGCTCACAATAAAAATTACTTATCACAAAACTAAACAACAATATTCATAAATCAAAATTCTCAAATAAAACTTTATCACCACTACTCTAAAATAAACTTCCTAATTACTATAACTAATTAATTAATTACTTATTATTAGAAAGCAGTTATCAATTACTGTGTAACTGCCACTCCATTGACTCGTTTAATTATCAAAACAAATAATAATAATGAATCATTATGATTGATAAGCGTGGATACGATTTCTTTTAATTAACTTCGCTTATCAATAGAGATAACATCGTCAACTTTGACGTTAATGACCTAAAAATTAGTTAAATTTCAAGTTATTGAATGTCAAAGTTCAAGAGGCTTTTCACGGGCACTAAAATAGATAAATGAAACATTTATTCGATACTACATAGAAAATGAATAAACAATCATAATTAAATTAAAAAACTAAGCACATTAGCATACCTAAGCATAGCATAATCAGGTTTATAATGTTCCCATTGCTGGGACTCAGGTCTCCGTAAAATTGTCCCACCTTTTTTCGGAGGTGACTTCTCCCACAAAACCTACCTGTGTCCTTCAGTAACGATTCTCTCAAATATTTTCGCAGTCCTAGTAAAAGTTGCCCCCTTTTGTGAACGATTTACGAAAAGAAGGACGATAAAGAAAACTTCGGACGCACATACATTCGTGACTCCAATCACCGCAGAAAAACAATACCCAAAATTGTTTTACAAGCAACAATCCACGCATACCAACCATGAAAACATCATCCAAAACTCTATGGGAACCGCAAAAGATTTTCCTATCCCGCATTCCAATATGGCGGCTCATCCACAACTGTCAAACAGGCCTGATACACCGTGAAATCGCTAAACGCAACCAATTATTGTTTTATACGAATATGTATTGAACATATCGGCATTTATCGACCATCGACATGCGATTACACTTCACTAATGTTTGACAATTAGCTTTACCAGACTTGGATATCGGTCTTTTGGTATTTGGTATCTGGTACCAGATTGCGTAGTATCCGGTTTTCGCTTTTTGAAGTTATGGCTAAACTTGTTTTTGTTTATCAATTGACTGGAAGTTCGGTTAATATCGAATAACGAGGGAAGTAATAATCCAACGGTGAAGGAAATTAAACTGAACATGGGTGGATAAGTGATGCTGGTTTTTAATAAGTTGCTAGCTGTTTCCCGCGGTTTCGCTTGAGCTTTTGGTTACTGTTGCTCTCCTATTAGGCGTTTAATAAATGGGCTATCCAAAAAATTATAATTTGGACCAGCAGTTCCTAAAGTTTGAAGAGTTTATTTATTCAAACTTTATTGCAAGACAAAATGGCAGGTGCATAAATAATATTAGTATGAAATTATATAGTATTGTTAAAATAAACATACCTTTACATTTAATTTTATAAATACTACTAAACAAACTCTTCCGCTTTACAATATTAGTAAAGATTTAAAATATGTAGAACTTTTTCGATCGCCTTAGAATCTGATGACTAACCCAACTATGGTGTGGATTTCATGAATATTAAATAACATCTCACCTTACATATTTATTTTCACATTTAGATAAAATGAATGAAAAAAAGAATCTACACCATCTCTCTTCAAATAGTATTTACGAAATCGGAAATCGATTTTAAATATCTAAATTATAACTCGATATATTTGTAAGCGTGCCCCCGCGGGGTTCAAGTCACAACCATGAATGTTAAGTAAGTACAACAGTATTACATGTGGTCAGACACTCATAATGCTGTCAAAACTACAATAATGAGCTGATTATACACAAATAGCCTTCGGATGTACTTTTTTTTCCGAATATTCTACTTGGATCACAGTAACTTGGATGGATACTAAAACCTAGTATCCGTCCGAGATATATTATTATGTTTGTAAAGTTTTCGAAAAACCAAAAAGCAATGTCAATAAAAGTGTTTCAAAATTATAAAAAAAAGGATTCTTTATTTTTAATAATTTTCCATCAAGTAGGTTGTCAAAACTTTAGAGAAAAGTGTCAAAGCACCATTGTCTGGATGGTATCCAAGAGAAAAATGAAGGAGAATTTCCTGTCATATTGACGTAGTCATAAATTTTGTATTTGTATTTTGTGTAATTTTCATATTGCTCTCAACGTCTACTACCTATGATCTTTTTCTATCACTCAAAGTTTTATTGAAGGAAAACTCAACTTTGACTTAAGTTTGCTTAACTATATACATGAACTTTATTACCATCACCGTGTATAAATACGTGTATTATTATGTAATTTGTTAAAATTGTGGTCTACAATCATCATCTGCCTAGCCTTTTCCCAACTATATTGGGATCGGCTTCCAGTCAAGCTGGATTTAGCTGAATACCAGTATTTTACGAGGAGCGGCTGCCTACCAGAGCTCCACAACCCATTTTCCCAAAATTTTGGTCTACAATAAAGAATTATAATATTAAATCATACCACATCACATCTTCACTAACTCAGCTGATACTCCTACATACCTTGCTTTACTCCTATGTACGTTGTCCTCACAATTCTCACTAGCGAAGCTTTTTCTTATCTCGCGTTAACATTCTTTGTCACAGTGTCTGTTTACACAAATATGCAAATATGGGGATAACGCTTAGCTATTTGTCGTGTACTTTAGTTAACCAATATGTATCAAGAATTTAGGCGGTGTTTCTTTAATTTTTTTTTGTTGTTAACGGAAAAAAATATTAGCGCACGTATTTGTTGACATGTAGATTTTAGACTCGGCTGTCATTGTGCCAATTGTTGTTACCAGGCCGTTGAGGCCTGATGGCCAAAAGCTCCCCTTTCCTTCTTCGTCGTTCCTTTTGAGGTTCGAAATCCTAAAAACCAACTCAGTAGTGCATTCTTCGTCTTATCGTGTCGATGGCAAAACTAATGAGATACCTTTTCGGACCAGAACTCGGCCACGGCAATGCCGTCCACTGATTCTGTCATTATGTCCTCACGAGAACAGACAGTAGGGCACATCATGATGATGCACAGTGCATTAAATAACAAGAATAATTTTACTACTGTTTTAATAATTACGTTATCCATTATCAGTGTGTGTGGACAGTTATTTACGTCCCTTATCATAACTAAATGCAGATCAAGTCGAAACTTGACCATCGCTATCAAAACCTATCACACGCTTTGCGGAAACACGCACTCGTAGGCGAATTTCAAATATATTTTTTTAAACTAATGTTTATAATATTTTTAGTTCCCTTATCAATGGTTTACGGGCAATGTTCCCACGGTCCAGATAGGCTTATCAGTGTTTCCTGAATGACTCAATGATATTTGAATCTAATGATTTTTGTCCGCGTATTTACATGTTAAATTTGAATTGATATTGTTGTTATTTCCTTGTGTTTATTTTCCGGGTTCAGTAGAGGTTTATTGGATTAGTATTTCCTTTTTTAAATGCACACTTTGGATAAGCTAATATCCGAAATTATTCCTGGAAAGTATATTGGCAAGCATTAAGTACTTTTTTTGCAGATAAAAACCTTTTTATTCCCAATTACGAATACAGTTTCTTTGCCAACCACCATCTTACACATTGGTCGTGAAACTCCAAATCCGGTGTGTTTGAAAAGCGACGCAAGTGCTGTATTCCTTAGTAAGAGATCAATAAAACATCAATAAGAGGCCAGTCATTACTTCATAGTCATTCCTCAAGCAGTGCTCGGCATCGATCAATGTCCTTTAGTTAAAGCGCTGAAGCGGCTGAGTACCGCAGGGACCAATCGAACGAGTTTTGTGATTGGACATTGACAATGGTGATGTTTTGAAGTTTATAGGGATGTACGAGTATGTTTATATATGTATGTTTGATTACGCTATTAGTAGTAAGCAAATAAATGTACGTAGCACAAATATTAACTGCAATAAGCATAATTACCGTCGTACGGCGAGTATCCACCCTTACGTTGTTGAAACCTCTACGGTCCGGACTGCGTTTCGCCTCGTCGTTTATACTGCGTAGGTACATCGAAGGACTGGAAAAATTGGCCTGCTGCTGTCTTCCCGTCCGATTATAATGTGGGTGTCTTCAAGGCTAGAGTGAATAGGCTCTTAATAAATTAGTGAGCCTCACCATCTACGAGCAGTGATGCAATATCACTGCTTACCATCAGGTGGGATCGCGGTCAAGTACTAGTTTTTAACCACAAAAAAATTTTAATTAAGAAACAGAAATTACTGAATTGAAAGAAAGAAAGAAAAATATTTTATTTGGCGCATAATTATAGACACATACAATGGAGTATCAATGTGTGTATGCAAATTAATTAAGTCGTGCAAAAAGGTTTGCTAGTGTGAAATAAAAACAGTTTTCTTATAACACCACTATCTAGAGACGGGCTGCCAATCTATCGCCAAATAAAAACAGTAGGCCTGTCATCTGTCAATGGTCAGTCAGATTCAAATACTGATGCTATCGGTATGGCAGCAGTCACTTCGCCAAAAGTGTGAGCGCCATTTTATTCATGTGCGTTTGAAAAAAGAACGTTATGGTTTGAACTATTTTTTTTCACTGATGTTTTTTTTTGTGTGTGGGTTTATGGCCTGTGTTAAGACTTATTTGAAACTTGTTTTGATTGTTAAAGTATTCACAAGACAGGCAGGAGACGCCTAGGAGTAATCTAGTGTCAGGCAATGTTTAACAAAAACAATAAATTAAGAAGATAATATTTAATAACAATCATATTTTGTAATTGTAGAAATGCAAAACAACTTATCTTCAAGAAAGTTATTAAATACCAATGTTAATGAAAACTGAACCTTTCACACCAATTTGGATTAACTGATGATGATGATTATGTATGGAAAGTTTTTTTGAAAATTTACTATGACCTCTTTTAAGAAAACTGTTTATTTATTTGAATAGAGACTTCTGTATTTAAAATCTCCATTTCCGGTACAACCAGTAGGAAAATATCAAACTTTTGATGAAGTACACATAAAAAGTATTTTTATTGAATGCCAAAATCTAGGCTATCGGAAGTGACGTCAATAGTCGGTGTTATACATATTTAGTTTTACATAATTTATGCTATTCGCAATACTAATTCTAAAATCAAACCAGTTTTCGGTTGCAGATTTAAATTGCGAAACGGCAATTTAATGTCAGATAACTGTCACAGGTGTTTAGATTAAGTAGTTTTTGAGTTAAATGGAATCTAAAAGTGTAAATTGCTCAAAAATCATAAATTCTAGCTGCCTCCCGCTGTTTTATCTTTTCTTTGCGTATTGCTTCTCTGGCGAGACTCGCGGGAGTCCGATGGATACGAGGCGCACAGGACCGGTCGTTGTGGCTAGCTTGGGGGAGGCCTATGTCCAACAGTGGACGTCTTTTGGCTGAGATGATGATGATAATGATGATTGCTTCACTTCCGTACTGAGATGTTATATATAGCTTGTAAACTTCCTGACTTTATTAATTCGAACCAGTAATTCCGGAAATTTGCGCGTTCAAACAAACAAACTCTTTAGTTTTATAAAATTAGAATAAATTCAAAATATCTTTTACCGATACAAATTTTCTTTAGCGTTCCTAAATCTCAAGATCCTTCTCCAAGTTCTCAAATCTAAGACTGCCTCCACAAAAAATCCAGTGTTAGAAAAATAAACCTACCACGTCAAAACTTCCTTTTATTTCTTCATAAACCCACACGTACCAACCACAATGGGCAGAGAATTATCAGGCAGTGTCCCGCCGGTCCTGCGTTCCTCCCCAGCAAAAACAATCCATGACCTTATAAGGTGACGCCAGTTGCAGCCAGTTTTTACTCCAGCACCCGCCCGATACGCGAATTTGGCAAGTTATGCGAAAAAACGAATATGCAGACTTGGAGACTCGCTTTGTTTAAATATTTTCGAGTTTTGGTGTTGCGAGGATCTTTAACGATTGTGTGTTGGCTCAGTTGTCGTGGTAGAGGTCAAAACTTGAGATGTATCTTGAATTTGGTGATAGGAGTTTCTGGTGTATCTATTTTTGGAGTTAAATTTTCTATTTTTAATGGCATGTCGCTAAGGGATTTGAGTACGTTACGTACATACAGTTAGTATTGTGTGAAAAAGGGAAAAAAAGCCGTCTTTGACCAGCAGTGAAACATATTAGAATTAGAGTTAAAATTGTGCGTTTCAAACGCTAGGGCGATGGGAAAACGTTTGGAAAGAAGATAGCACATAGGTCTGTGAAGTTTTGGTCAGTAAAAGTCTGACACTACCTGCTCCACCGTAGATCAAGGGCATTAGATGATTTTTCACCTTAAAAAAACCTAGGTCTCTAAAAACCCTTTGCTTTTGAAGTAGATAACAAACCAGATAATGTTATACATAAAGTTAATTTAGTACATAGATACTTACTTACAAATGTATAAGTACAAGTAAAGTGTACTTTATAAGCTTGAGTATACTTATTCCCACCAGCCTACAATCTATTTTAGGACACATTTAGACTAAATACGAACGAAAGGTACCCAAAAGCCATTTGCAATCCGCTTGGTATGCGGATCATGGCATTTATCTGATCCCAGTTGAGCGAGTGACCTGAAATTATAGGTGTCCTTGATAACTCGGCACAATGTGCGCGTGAGCATTGTCGAATTCTATCATAGAGCGGATTTGATATAATTTGTATAGGTTGTATGTATAGGAAATGGTATTGTGTAGTGTATTTTTTGCATGCATCTGTCAGTCGCATGCACATTGAGCGGTGCGCAAGAGTTTGTTTGTCCAAAGCCTGTCGACGGACAATCTGGGAAGAGGTGGCGAGATGACCTAGATGCCTACTCCAAGAATTGATATTAGATGCTCTTGAAAAGAATACTTAGCAGTACATATTTGGAGGAGCCCTTTAGAAGGGAAATAAAAAGGCACATTTTAACAAAACCCTCTTTTGTGATCTGCTTTTCTTACTTAGTCCTTTTTGAACCATTGTACGTGGGCCATGGCGATTTTGGTATGACTCCTTATCAAAATAAACCCCATCTTTCTCCAAAAGCAGATTCTGATGAGGACTTTCATTTTACTCTGAGCGTCTATCAGCAAATTCGGTGGACCCAGGGTTCGTGGCCACATTTCGCTGACGGCTGTGCACTCGAGGAGCACGTGTATGACAGTTTGCTCCGACTCCATGCAACCTACCTCAGTTTAACTCTGTTTACTTAATGTGAACTTGTTCCCACGCGTGTCAATCACCGAACATGTTTACTTTTAATGATAGGCAAGTGCTTACGATTGATGAGTTATGCCCCTTCTTGTAATTTTTCGATATTATAAAGCTGAATGTAGTTTGTTACTTCCTGAATTTTATTACATGAGGGTTTTGCTGATTGTCACCACAGTTAACATAGTGGTTGAGCGATTAGTTGTTGGCGATGCGTGTTCCGATTTCGATTATCGAAAAAAAAACTTGTCAATGTAAGACAAATTTTTTAAAATACTATTTTTATGAAGCTAGTATTCAGCTAAATCCGGCTTGACTGGAAGCCGACCCCAATATAGCTGGGAAAAGGCTAGGCAGATGATGACTATTTTTATGAAGCTGAAATTTTGTTTGAACGCGCTAATCTCATGAATTAGGTACTACTTCGAGTAGAAAACATATTTTAGTGTTGAATAGCCCATTTATCGAGAAAGGTTTATAGGCCTTGGGGTTTAACATCACGATAAGACCCACGGGAGTGAGGCAGTAACCAAACACGCGGGTGAAACCGCGGGAAGCAACTAGTAATAAATACCATCAATCATATTAATCACAAAAAAAACTTTGTATAAGAATTACCCACACCTAAGTCAAGTAACACTTTCAAGTGTGTTTACATTTTTACGAGTACTTAGTCAACAAGTGAAAATCGCTCTTATCATTTTAATTTTACCAAAAATTATTTATCACTTTGTACAAATACATGTTTAGCCCTTATCAGATTCCACTTACGAGCGAAATTCGTTAAATTTTCCCACAGATGAAATATTTTATGTAAAAAAAAAGTTTTTTTTTATTATTAATGTCTTCTTAATCTTGTTTACATAATATTGTTTGGAGATAGTTTTTTAAAGCAAATATGTTTAATAGGTAATGTTGTGTGTTTTGTTATATTACATTTAAATATGTTCCCACGAAAAAAAATTTTCGTAACGTTTTGAAATCCTACTGTAAAAACTATACTATGTCAAACGTAGTTATGTTCAAACTTCGAATCCCATTCCATAGAGGTAAACTTATTATCATCACTGGCCACAAGTCCAAACTTTTGGCTAAAAAATATTGCAAAACAAAAATTATTTTTTTGAATAAAAAAAAAACGTATTTAGAACATTTGAATTAGGCAGTTGTCCGGGCCAAATGCAATACCATCTAGGCGGGTATTTTAAATGGCGGTTTGCGGGACATTCATCCCTGTACTTCATCACACCTTATCACTTTTACCAACATCCCTAAGATGTACATTGTTGAGTTTCTTTTTCACCGAGCAAAATCGATGGTGTCTTTTTTATGAATAAAATTAACATTTTAAGTGCAAGAGAGACAATGAAAAAGCCTTCGTACTACACTAGCTGCAGTTTTTATTCTGCACTATTTTTATTTATTTATTTAAATTAAATAAAAGCTGCCATTTTGAGTCCAATTTCCTGAACTAAATGTATCCGACATGTTTGGGTGGTCTCGATTCTGACTGATCGATACATCGAGATTATATCGAATCGATACTGGAGTGTCGATAACAAATCGAATGTTTAAGTTTTTTCGTTGGTGCCTTCTTAGTCTTACTGCTTTTTTAGAGCAATCTATACTAATATTATAAAGAGGTAAAATTTGTAAGTTTGTATGTTTGTAAGTTTGTATGTAGGGGGTAATCTCTGGAACTACTGGTCCGATTTGAAAAATTCTTTCAGTGTTAGATAGCCCATTTATCGAGGAATGCTATAGGCTATATATCATCACGCTATGACCCACGGGAGCAGTAACGAAAACTGCGGGTGAAACCGCAGGGGACAGCTAGTCTTCAATAATATCTGATGTTGTATCTGTGCTTATATAAATATTTACTTTTAATAAGATATGTGCATAAATTATCATAACGGATTTTTATCAATTTTAAATAAAGTGAAAACTTCAAAAAAGTTTAGATAATGATAATATAAAACGGCTTGAAATAATGCCTAACGAAAAAAACAGAAACTTTTTTTGACAATAAACAATTTGCATTTTTTATTTTTTCTTCAAATACTTATTCCGCATGAATTTTAAAAGCCCCGGTTCCGAATTTCGCAAATACACTGCCACCTAAAAATAACCCCCAAAAATTTCTGCAATAAGGTACACTTCCATCCAAAAAAAATGGGTCCACAAAAAAATTCTTCAATTTATATTTTCTCCTTTACCAAACACCTCATCACGTCTCCCAAAATGCTTTAATGCTCACTATCAGTACATCAGCAATACTTCTCCGAGACACAAGCAATATGTTTGCTCTCCCGTCACTTGATCCGTATCTCGCACTTTACCACCGGATCACTCGGATGCTTTTGTCGCCAATCAATCTTCTTTAAGCTTCATTTTGTTCGGTTTTATTTTTTTGGATTACATTTTCGTTCGCAAGTCGACACTTGTTGCTTGCAGTGCTGAAGTTCTGGACCAGTGTGCCTAGTGTGAGTTTATTTTACGTTACCGCGATCGACACGTTTATGACGTTCGATCCTCCAAGCTTGTAACCAATCACAGAGCTAAACGCGGTAAACTTTTAGATCGCGTTAACGTTAAAATAGCTCGCACTAAGTCCTCAAAAGACTACTTGCTAATTATTCGGAGTTTTCTAAAGCATATGCTAATAAAATTCATTATGATAACTAAATTAAGATAAGATTATAAATATTGTTATTTTATTCACCATTTTAAACTTCCAATTGACTGCAGCATTGACCTGAGGCTACAGAACACATGTTTCTTTCGCAATCTTAAAACAGATCTAATGGCAACTTTTATCGAGATCTGTCTAATATTATGTTTTTTTTTTATTTCAAATCTCAGCTGTGACCCAGATGGCCTTTTGCAGTCATGTATAATGTCTGTCATAGTTATAACGTTGCTGCAATTAATCAGACAAATTAAATGTGTATAATTTTTAAGCTTCATAAAGATAACGTATCTATATTTTGGTACTTGTATCGGTCTTTTCTTTTTGATATGTTTTTGATTCTTCTATTCTATTTCTGATAGCTTGTTTCTGTTAGAGGCTTCGCCTGCATGAAAATAGGTTGCTCCATACAAACTTCAACCCCCCTTTCAACCCCTTAGGTGCTACATTTTGAAAAATTATTCCTTAGGGCTCGCTTATGTTATAGAAGGAAGCCTTGTGCAAAATTTTGTGCTCCTTGTCTCAATAGTTTCAGCGCTGCGTTGAAATTTCCGTCAGTAATAATCTTTTTAAAATGTATATAGATAAAAGCCATATAGGTAGGGACTTGTTTTTAAATTCCGATTTCCCTACACAAATAGTTGTACCTAAGACTTCTACTAAAAATTGTTAACCTTAGATTTCTATTGGCGCCCTTATGATATTAGCAATAATGCCTACTATTAGAACATGTATCTCTCTTGTATTCTTAGAAATATTTATCGCCATACAGCTACTTTTAACAGTTGAGCCTATTACACTACTCGATACGTCGACTTGACGCGTCCACTCGTTACGTCGACTCCATACGTCGAGCCCCGTCGAAGACCGTCTTACCCATATTACACTAAGCGACGTAGACTAAGACTGTTCGTAAAAACGAGTGGTATAATAGGCCTTTTTGTGCTCATATTATAGCATGCTAATATGGTGTTTTCTTTTTCTTCAGGTTTCGTCTCGTGTTCGCCTTCGCCATGCAAAAATGGCGGAACTTGCCTGTCAACGCCGAGAGGAGAATATTTTTGCAAGTAAGTGTATTCATTTATTAGCTACATATTTTATTCTGGCATTTTTGTTAAGTTTGTTTGAAACTTGATTCGGATAATAAGTTATGCGATTTAAATAGGAATAGGAAATATCTACTCAAAGCTTAGACCATTTTTCCATAATTGCTCCACTAAACTTACTATTACCAAACACTATTCGATTGATCGGAAAACGTAGTCCTATTCGTATTTAATCCGCATATTACTTCAATTTCAGTACACTTTATTGAAAATATCCTTAATCACGTTCAGTTACTTAAAAATGACTCAACTTATCAAAAAGCATCATATTCGTAACAAAAATTACAAGCTCAAAACTCAAAAAATCGTTACAAGCTTTCCGAAAATTGATACCCCATCCATATACCATAGAACCGTTAGAATTATTATTTCACCGCGCCCCATAGATACCCACATACACACACACAAACATGTAAGCTACGCATGTGTTACAAACGCACCTACAAACACACATATAAGCAATACATGTGCGTGAATATCACGTGCGTTTGCGCATGTGTGTGTGCCTCGATCAACGGACAGATGCGCAAGCCCTTGGAACTCAAGTGGGTCCTTAATTGCGTTAAAAATATATATTGCAGTAATGAATTTGTTGGGTTCCTTCAAATAAATCATCTCCATAAATGTGCTTAGGGAAGTAATTTAGACTTTTGTTGATTTACTTTTGTAAAATGTTGTTTTGTATTTGATAAAAACTGTTCTATATTTTTTTGTAGTTGATTTGAATTATGATGATGTTTATTATTAACAGAATGGTTTTATTAATAAATATTACTAATTTCTTTACCACAGTCCCTAACATCATTCAAAATCACCTTATGAAGACTACATATTAAATACTTTACATATATCGGATATACTGAACCTAAAAACCCTTTGGCCATCATTTACCTTTATAAAAGCTAATGGCTTTCAATCGTGTCGATTGATATGTGACGTTCAGCCAATATATTGCAAATGGCCACTTTTCGATGATCGCCTTACAAAAAGTATATCGTCTTTTTTTTCCTATAATGCTTTTAGCCTGACTTTGAAAAAGGTAATAAATATTGGAGTAAGGGTTTAAAAGCTGCAAAAAAAAGGAGATATCAAAAATCGATTAGTGCAAAAAGAAACCTAAAGGATTGAATGTATGAATCAAAGATAATAGTGACATGGTAATAGATTCTATAGTTGAACAAGCAAGATATTGTCTTATTGATTTCAGTTGATAAATAATAGACACTTAAAGTACTGAAGACACCATACATCTTATGGCAACAGAAAATTCTGATAACCCTATTTTTGAAATGGTTTCCGAGTACAATGACAATGCGCTCGCGTCGAGAGCAAGCATCGCTTGTCTGTAAATATTATGACTTGCCATCCAATAACCTGGCAAAAATGACACTGCAATAACAAGCACACAGACTGAAGCTTAAAGCCCATAAGGGTCCCTTTGTTATACCCTCAAGCATTTAAAATATGAGCTCGTTCGTTAAAAGATCTTTCTTTGACTTCACTATATGTTTTCAAAGGATTGAAACGACCCTTCGTTATCGTCTTTAACCGATTTTTCGATTTTAATTTTTCTGCTATATTGGTTTGCTGTGTTGAAATTGTGAAGTTTTGGTGACTCAAGCACTTTAGCCATAGGTTTAAATGGTTGACGTCTACTTACAGATATCTTAATCCTCAGTTAGTCAGTTAAATCGGCCCACGCTTTTGGTCTAGAAATTGCCACTTTATACTAAGATACAAATATACATAGTTTTCTTTACTTTAAAAAGCAAATTAAGCAAATACTGCTGGATTTTCTTGTATAACTCGCAGTACTGACAGGCAAATTGATATTACTTTTGTTATGGATGATACTCAGATCATTTGAAAATCAAGAAAACTTAGCAGTAAATGCATTGAACTTGATAAGCCAAAAAAGGCGGATAAACCACCTCTTACCCGTTGCATCGCGCAATCGAGTAAAAACAAAATTCTCAAATTTTTGATGCAATTTTAATAAAAACCTGTTGCGATAATCATCTCAAAGTCTAGACACATTCAGGCAGGTAACATGACGAAACACAGACAAAACACTGACTGATTATCTTATAGTTGATGAGTGATTCCTAGAAATTGGTCGAACATGTTCTTTGTAAGATTTCTTGGCAGTACGATATACCTACTGAATATTGTTAAAACAACGAGGACAATGTTCATGTTATTGCAAGTAAGAGGCTAGAAGGACTAGCTAGTAACATAATACTCCTTTTTTATTTTAATTTTAAATAAGGAGTACAGACTAATATAAATAAAATGATATAATGAGAACAATGCTATCCAATCCGCTAATTTCAAGCCTCCACAAATAGATAAAAAGAATCTATAAAAAGAAAGTACACAATTATGAATTTATAATAATATACGATGCCTAAATTGGAATTGATGACTTAAATACAAAATCAAGTAATCTCATTCGGAAAGTCCCGTATTGCTATAAAAGAATATCTGCAAGCACCAGTTATAGAGTTTACAATCGCAGGCAATTCTTGCTTTACTGTGGTAAGGCACAGTCCCGAGGTAATAAATAGTGGTCCGCTATCAGATGGCCATATATGTCATGTTATGTGCAGGGATTCACACTAGCTACCTTACCAGTTGCTCTCAGTGAGACAGAAGTGAGAATTGGATATAAAAGTGTCGAAGATGTAGAAGCCGTAAATTTAATAGGTAATAAAATAATGAAGGAAATAACCTGAGATATTAGTGCTGAACCGATAAATTACTACGATTGAAAGTGCAAAATATGGCCAAAGAAAGTAATAAGAAGGCATAGTCTCTAACAGAGAAAGAATCTGAACATTACGAGTACATTATAGGAGGCTCTTTAAGAATAAAAATTGCGTAAAGACGTGTGTCTTTACGCATTTTTTTTTTCAATTCTATAACAACCAGAGGTCTTCAGCCATATAAACTAGGGCCTCAGATCTTTGTGACATATCACATTATGTTATGTACCCCTACCCTTCCTACACCCTTACACCCACTTACGTACGTATACCCTTTCCTTCTTCTCACAACATTGTCGCTTAGAACAGTTAGAACTAGTAGTACGGGCACTGGCGCGGCAGATCCCTTTGTTTTGTGCTCATTAAAATGGCTGCTTTTATGGTGATAATGGCAACTGCTATGACCATAAGCTCAGGCGGAAGTTGTAACACCGCTATCAAATACATATTTGTATCGAGTATCTCCTTATTGATATATTTGCCTAGTTTTATAGCATTTGTATCGATGATTTCTATGTGATTTTCCTTTAATACCTTTTTGGATACTCGTAGATTTGTCGTCTCATGAATAAAAATTATGGTCACTGCTACGAAGCGAGTTTGATATTAAATGAAACTCTTTAGTTCTAATTCATTTGAAGCTATGCCTACTTTTATTTATACTAGGCGTATCGATGACCTCATTGTGATTTTCTTCTTGTTCAATAACGGTTTTCAGTCTAATTGAGTAAAATTCATCGTTTTATACTTTAGTGTAGTGAAGTTTTTTAACTGCATCTTAAGGGATGACTCATACAGTTTTTGAGTCAACCGGACATTCCAAGTTAGTGCTTGCTTCATAAAAATCATTACCAAAAAAGTTACAACAGGTTTCTTTAAGTTCAAAAAACTGACCATAAGTATGAAAGGTTCTTTGGTAGAAGCACAGATAATAGATAACAATTGTCCACTCGGTTCGTCTAGACGACTAATGGAGGTGGGCGGTTGGCCCGATTCCGCTTATGTCATGCGCGTGCGTTTCTGAGATGTACCGATCTATGACTACAATCTGCTTTAGGATTATTCGTTATAGTAATGTCTTTTTTTACAGCTTTTTTTGAGTGAGATGTATCTACATTTTCATTTTTTATATCCTAGATGGTTGACTTTTTTATATTCAACTATAAATTCAATAAAGCTTGAAATCCTTTTCAAAATTTTGTGGAATTAGATAAAGCAACAGTTTTGATGTATCTCCAATTGTCCGTATTATTATTATTGCCAAGAGAGGAGATCCACCCTAACATTAGAAATACAAAAGAGTTTATCGTGAATGACCCTTACACGTGTTTCCTTCCCAAAATGTCATTCAAAAACATTAGGATTATCAAATTCAAAAGCGTTTATGATATCAAATTCACCTTCCATTGCCTTTATTACCAAGATTTATAATGATAATAGCTCCAAATCGTTGGTATTAACGAAATTATTCGAAATCAATTTAGGTACATCACTATTAGAGACTATAACAATTACGATTATTCGGTTCTGTATCAAAGGAATAATGGGTTGTTTTAAGCAGCAACACTATGGAACAATTTAGCTTTGTTTTATTTTTAGTTTGTTTGATTAAGGTTCGGTAATATAATAGATGATTTTCTGATAATAGAAGAGGTTAGGATAATGACAGTCACACGGATCGACCTCAAAAGTTAAGCAACTTTTGCTGAGGTCGGCTGGTAGATGGATGACTGTCTTGACATATCGAGTCTCCTCCATGTTTTGGACATCACATTAGTCTTAGCTGTCATTTATAGATCTTTGATCCCCAAAGGGGATAAACCGGAGGAGCCTAAGTTTCAGTAGAGAAATCTTCTTGCATGTGGGTGAAGCCGCTAGTAAAGGTTAGTACATACTACATACAATAATTGAAAAATTATATCCTAACTTAGACAAATATCTTAGTCACACCTTAATGCAATGAACATGGCCCCGGTTATGCATGAGAAATAACTGCAACCATGTAGTAACTATTATTTCACACAGTAAAACAAAGCCACGATTACTTTAACCCAAAAGTACCGAAATCTTACATTACAACAACTACACGGGATTGAACCCACGACCCTTGCTCGGACATGCTCACGATAACGTTATTTGTGATGAAATACGTTACGTTGGGTACTTGTAACTATTACTAGATGACTAATACGCATTCGCACTGGAAGGAGGCCAAGTTATTGTAGAATGTGATATGTTTGTTATTACGGTTCTTACCTCTATAAAGGGTTTGTAGACCTGACCAAAAGAATATCAGCTGTTAGAAAACAGTCAGAAATATCGTAAACTTTTTTCTGTGCATGTTCGTCATCCGCCGGATTATTCGATGAGAATTACCGCGACCCTGGAACGCAAAAGACGACTGAAGGAAAACAGATTGATTTTAGTCAGTAAAAGTTGGACAGTTCCTCTTGTTCCATTCAAAGTGGGAGTAGTCATTCGATGATTTCCCACCAAAAAAAGTTGATTTGTCATGTTTTCGAAGGTATTTTGACTCTGTGAAGGACTGGCAACTAGTTTAAAGTTGATCTGCAGATATAAGAAAGGCTATCGATGTAGTAATCAGCACATCTCCTTAGCCTTTTCCCAAATACCTTCCGATCGGCTTCCAGTCGTAACTGGATGCGGCTGTGTTACATGGAGCGACTGCCTATCAGACCATCATAACTCAGTTACTGGCCAGCACGATCTATAATTTTTAAAACCAGCCAACGGTTTAGTTATATTTTTTTGGTTAACTTAATATGCAGATTTATTACCAGATTTGTTCGTGAGAAATTCCAAACTAATCACACGTTGTTATTTACAATTTTATTATTTCACACATACCATCGTATTTTCATGTTAATCCAACTAAATTAGTATGTGACACCCTATAAAGAGCAGCCAGCATCTTTCTCTAATTTCCAATTTACGAATGCACAAATACTACATAATATTTCTTTACACACGATAAAAGTGCTCAGATCCAGTTTTACAGCATGCATTATGTATTTAACATACGTCGTGAGGCATAAACTTTTATGATACTGTGATACTGAATTACAAAATGTAATAATAGATGATGGTATAAAATTCTATGCATATGTAAAAATATGTTAAAGGAAGTCTGTGGGTGAGCTTTCGTAGAGGTATCTGGCTCAAAATGCCACACACCCCGTTGTGACCAATACCTCTGTGCTATGTTACTTTATTGTTTTAAGAATGAACGTAAACAGCCTGTATAAGTTCAAATTTCATTTCACATCCGATCTGTATATTTTTGATTTCTCTTAATAGTCAAGCAAAACAGCAAAATTAGTTTTGTATGCCATTTTGGTCTCACCTCAAAAAAAAAATGGTTTTAATTAAATATACTTTGGGATTAAATACCACCCTCTATATGATTCTGGACTAGCATGTAGCTCAAACAACGTAGAAACTAGTCTGGATATTTAATTAATATATTCAACTGGTTTATATTTACTCAGCAGTGAAACCACAGCAGTAACACTGAAAATATCTTATTCTATCGTGCATCTGTCAAATCTTATTAGACACAGTAGTTAGAAAAGTTCACACGAGTACTTACGAAATAAGAAACCAAGAAGTATTGCAATGTTATGCAATGTTGGTTTAGAAGAGCGTAATGTGTTTTGACTATGTGTGTATGTTGCTATTTGAATGACAGTATTGCCAATAGCAGTGTCAAGACATTGTCCTTTGTTTTGACAATAGTTCTGTTTTGCATAACAATGATTAGTTTATACTTTTGTTACATTTGTTAGTCTTATGCTTGGTTCCATTATGTTAGTAAAACAAACAGTATTTAGGACTTCACGAATCAAAGATATCTTCGTTTAGTAATAAGGATCCTTTAGTTCTTTTGACGTATTGAAAAATTGCCAAATACTTACAGTTCACAAATAGATACGTTTGGTAACCAGATTGATTCGTCATAAGCATTTAGGTACATGTCACACATAAAATAATACATGATAAGTCATATAAATACCCAAAAAAACTCGCATTACTTATATAATTCAAACATACTTCTTCCCCTATCTATTCTCACAAGTTTCGACCCATTTCCGCAGTTACATAACAGTTCCATTAGTACTAAATGAGTTTATAATAAAGGGCTCCACAGTGCTCTATCTTGAGCCCTCTCCTGTTCCACTAAGAAAAGCATTAGTTTAATTGTAGGCCAACATCAAGCTCTTGTTACACCGAATTGAAAAAAAGGAATTTTTAGAGTTCGGTGTACGTAGAAAATTGGTGTGGACTTTATTTATTTATTTATTTATTTAAACTTTATGTACAATGGTGGTACATAGGCGGACTTAATGCATCAAGGCATTCTCTACCAGTCAACCTTAGGGTTAAAAAGACAACGCTGTGGTGGACTTTGAGTACGGTTTTTGTTGAAATAAATTATGTAGTAGTTTGGAAACTGTCTTTTGGTTTTATGAAACAAGGAATAAAATGATTCCTTGTCTTAAAATCGTTGAGGTTTGTTTAGGGAAAATGTAACATGTATAATATTGTAATATTATATTTCGTAAAAGTATACTTAAATGATGATATACTTGTAGCGACGTTTAGATTACGATCTTTGCATAAAACATCTTCATGTAAAGCTCATTTTTAACTACATTTACCCACCTGTTTTTCTTAATATTTACAAGTCGTGTTTTTCTCTTGACATAAATGACACCTGCCTAAATAAATTTCTTAAAAGTTACGGAACCAGTTTCCTATGTACGACTTACGACCAAGCGACCATGCGACCATTTCTCGGTTTGTTTGACTAAGTTGAAGGAAGATAATAGCGGCGACTTCCTCAAATTCGTTTCGAGATGACTCGCCTAAGAGCGTGAGAAATAAAATGATAGTTTTTGGAATTGTTTTTGAAGTCAGTGTGAAGTCTGGTCATGCAGCCTCTTTAGTTACTTATATTTATTTAAATAAATAGGTAGTAAGTTTTTTGTGTTGTCTTGCATCGTCATTGTCTATATTTCTATCAAGTTAATGAAATTCAAATTACTGTTGCCTAAACGATGGTGAGGGAAGAATAAAACTGAATGAATGATGAACTAAAAAAAAGCGTAGATTTGTTAAGGCTTCTTCTTCAAATAATGTATCTTGTAACTCTGCTTTTAATTCATGAGATACTTACAGTTTTTTCTACTACCACTGCTTTCGAAAGCAGTACTTTAATTAAAAACACCCAATTAGTTAAATCAACTTATAAAATCTGTGATCAAGTTAGATTGAAATTATAATCATCTACTAAACCAGATCTTGGCGATACGATTCCATTCAATGCGATCAGTCTCAGAATCCCAGTCTTCACAGGTCTTCAAGATTAAATCTTAATGAATCACGTGCGTAGTGTCACTTTGTGGTTATTTTTCGTGCCGCTGGAGTATTAGATTTCAGGTCAGGTTGTTTAGATGTAACTTGTAGTCATATTTCTACAGATAAAATTTTATCTTGTTAGCTTTTGTTTGATCTGACTTTCAAGTTTCATTTGTGAATTTCTACAACTGTATGATCTTAAACTTTATTTTTACCTGTGACGTCATCTTTGTTACTTTCATCAACAAGTAGCAGCATATCGACTACATAGTCTTTTAACAAAAAACGTATAAAAACACGAAACTTAACCATACACTTGTATCGGCGATAATGACTCTCATCGTATGCCATTATAAGCTCAATTAACATAAACGTAGGTTGCAGAATCCCTCGTTACGTATTCAAACCACGTGGACAGTGCAATTTTAAGTGGTTTTGATTTTCTGGCTACTGGGAAAGGAAGAAATGAGGGAAAAAGAATAAATAAAGTTACAACTTAGCTTATTGATTAAATAACAGAAGATGACGTGTTTAGAAATAACTTTTTAATCAAAGGACCTCCGGCCTCCGTAAGACTGGTTAAGCTGCTAACATTAACTTTTTTGTTGACATTTTTTTTTACTATGTCATGAATTTTACTAGCCCTGACTGTTGTTTAGTATTGCCTAAATTAAAAAAAATACAGACAAGTACATCTAAACAATGTAAGTACGTATTTCAATGTTTAGAACCAACCAATATTAAATGTTTATTGCAAACATTTTTAAAGTCCCTAAAGTTTGTTGAAAAAACCACTCACCCCAACACCACTTATAATACAAGTCCCAAATGGATCCCAAACGTGGCAAAAGTAACACCAAAAAGATTAACTCCTTTTGTGACTCTTAAAACACGTCCCAGTCTGGACCATGTTTGTCTTCAAGTTTAAATAAGTGTTCTGCTGACCACCATGACACTTAAAGGACAAACTGCGGTCAGAAAGATCAATTACAAGAGTTTTACAACTTTAAAAACCTTTTAGCTTCACGTGGCCCGTTATTAAGGGGACAGCAGGAATCTCTGTGGTCCTGAATGTGGTTAATTATAATGAGAAGGTTCTCTGAATATTTAAGCAGGGTCTGACTGTGCATCTTATGAGGACACAAAACTGGTTGATATCTCAACCTCTACTTGTAGAGCATACACTCATGTAGAATAATTTATCTAGCGAATATATGCAGGAATATATTCTATCTTCGTCTTTGTTGAACAATCGATGCTTACATCTACATATCAGGCATAAAATTATGATATATTATTTCATACAATGCTCGAAGCGAAATAAACTTGATACACCGTCCCGGAACAACGAATCACGTATATAAGCGCACGCGCAAACCGCCGCCATTGTCTCAAATTTGCCCAAAGAAACCGGTTCCCGAGATAATAGCACCAAAACGATCGTCCACGCACGCAGTCTCGGAGAAATTCCGACCAAAGTAGTTTTATTCGTTGAAACTTTAGGGAATCCTGTCCGAAGGCATCTCTCGATAAAAAGTCATAGACGTCCGCTTATTTATCGCTCGACCAACAAATAAATTATGAAACGACCATAATGGATGCTACTGTGATTTCAAATATTATTTCTTACTATCTTGGAACAGGGAATTTTATTCTGCTACCGGTACAGGCCATTAACGGTGATAGAAAATTAGTGGCGTCTAACGATTAATTGAATATTAATGTTTTTGATTGGATTCCGGAGGCTCCAGTTATAAAATACAACGCTGTCCATACGTTACAATAATATGAAGCTGTCATCTACGTAAACTATTTTATTTTTACATGAAAAATAAATTGGAAGACGAAGAGACTCTTGATAATTTGTTTCAATATCAATAAAACATAAACAAATATCATTGTAGATCGATTAAAATTGATATTAGCCGCACTTTTATTCGCCTTGAAACCCCCTAGGGATATATTCAAAGCAGATTACACTTTGTCATTATCAGACACTTGCCTTAGAGCGGCAAAAGATTTCCTACACGGCACCAATGAATAATAATAAGCCCAAAGGTATTGAACCATGACTTTATGCTATAAATAATGTGATACAATCTTTGCTCGGTCGGCAACTTGTACATACTGAGTCATTATAGGAATACTGGCCTTATGAAGTTGGTACATGCAAATGTGTGCTTCTGTTGCAGGTTGAAAAGGCATTTAGTATAAGAGCACCATAACTGGCTCAGCTTGAATATCGTAGACGGTAATACCGTCCCTTTAGTTTAGCTTTAGGCAAGGTATGTTTTAGAAATTTCCGGCGTATAGAATTTGAAATTTTAAATGCAGTCTACGATATTATCATAAAAATCCTTTTATCATAAAAAATCTGATTAATTTGAATATGGAAAATATGTAGCTTTAATAAATAAATTTATAAAAAATACTGACGAAAACCACGATGAAAACATAAAAAATAACAACGTCCAAGAAATAATAGGATTAGACAAGAAAAATGAAGTGACAACTTTAACCCCAGGAAAAATGTTAAGAGAAGCTGTTGGGTTCAAGTAATTGTGTATATGACAACACTCATTTAGTAAAAATTCAAATCAATGGATTAACCTGGTGAACATATTCATGATGTTTTATCGAACATGTCAAAACATGGTGTTAATCAGCTGAGTTATGACAGGGATATATCAAATATTTGAATAATACAACTGTTTTATTATTCATAGATGAAAAGTTTTACGTATTAACAGCTTAGAACCGTGCGAAATGATTAATAAGAGATGTACCGCTTCATCATGATTTCAAATTAAAGATTCACCAAATTAGTCTGTGTCAAATTAAGGATTCTTTATTTATGTTTTTTCTTACAAATATTCTTTGATGTTTATCAAAGCTTTTAATCTATAAAACTGAAGTCTATCGAATATTTCATGAATAGATCAAGGTTAGTCTTAAAACAATGCTGAACATTCCAACTTATTTGAACAAAAGCTAATCACTGTTGATCCATGCGAATGGTCCACTGTAGGCTGGTCACGGGCGACTCAATTTTTTTGCACCTTTTTTCGAAACCTTATCGGCACCCGATGATTTAGTTTCGTATTCACGTTTAGTATTTGGCAGATGTTCAGCGGACGTTTGATGGTGGCATTTGCATTTTTGTGTTGTCTTACTTTTTTAGTTTTTAGTTGGTTGTATGTGTTAGCAATATGATTTAAAGAAATAAAAGAACAATCGTAGTAGTTACTTTCATCTTAAAGAATATCAGAAATAGTTTTAACGATGATTAGGGATTTACTAATAACACTTCTTAGAAAGCAGTAAACCAAGGTATTGCTTCGTTTACATTCCTAGTATATGGAATTCTCTGAACTTCAATCAAGATTAACAATCTTCTAAATGTTAAAGATAGCAGTTAGGCCGTTAACATTAGCACTTCGCCCATAGGCCTAATGCTTGTCTAGTCCATTTCCCTAAATTGATGGCTAGTTCGTAACAGTTTCCAATCTAAATTTATTACTGCATTAAAGTTTCTCAATTCAACTACAATTCAAATTGAATCAATGCTTGTTCTCGTTGCGAACATCGATTCCCTTTACCGTATTGTAATTTAGCTAGCTATCACATTTAGAATGGCTCCGTTCCCTCGTCCTTTGGCCAAACTGGAACATGTGGAGTACCTGTGTTTATGTCCTTTAATTCAATTAGTTTGTGAACATTTAATTTATGTAATGTTTAAGCTGTCATTCGTAATTACTATGAATTCTGCATACATTACCCATAGTTCTGGGTTTGTTACATGTTTTACTTTGTGATATTTGCAAGTTCTCGTCAAGAGCTCGGTGTTTTAGGTTCTAAAATAATTTTAGTATTATGTACTTAGACGAGGTTTCCATAAAACAATATCTTCGTGATCAAAACTACAATTAGCCTTCTGTTTAACATTTTGTCTAACACTTATTTTAAGTATTTCTTTGTTCTCTTTAGGAGAATGTGTTTATCTATCATCTTTGTCAGTAACCGAAAACAAATCTTTGTTCGGTTTAACTGAGGCCGTCTCTCGGCCTTAACATTTAGTAAAAAATATTCCGAAGTCTGTACCGCAAATTAAATATTTATTCTAATTGACATTTTATTCAGCGATGGTCTAGAAGATCTGTTTTGTAAGTGTTACGTTGGTTTATTTTCCCACCATAACCTGCATTTTTATTCTAGTGTTTTGAATTGCTTAATTATTTTAATTAAACGGCCTTCCGCGTGAATGAATTATTCTTATTTTTTCGTCTGCAAATTCGAAACTGGTTTCATCAACATACACTGAATAGTTATTATGATCATCACTATTTTACATTTCGTCTCTTAACTTTTATGTTTTTTATTGTATCGCAACTTCTGGGAATGGTCAATATCAAGTTTATTACCGGACAACTATCGAACAAAAAATGGTGAAACTTTAACAAGGCTTCTGAAAACAATAGTCTACAATCACGACCGTCAGGCATTTGAATCAAACATCAAGCCTCATCAAGTCAGCCGGATCAGTCCTAATGAACGCTTGCGACGCCATTTATGGGCCCGTTCGCTGCGCCCGCGCAATCGGCTCAGCGATATCTGTATCACATCGCATTGTCGTTAACGATGCGGATTGTGTGAAATGTGGAACGGTTCTGGGCTTCTATGTGGTATGAGACGCGTGAATTTTGTATTTCAACTCGTGCTGTATTCTTTATGCTGTATGTATTGTCAAGAGATAAAACACATATTCTAGGTTTGCTTTTAGTTAAAACGGATGGTAAAACCCGATTTCAGATAAAAGTGTGGTCAGTTTTTTGTGGTTTTTTGGTATCAGTGAGTCCATTGTGGTTTTTAATACTGTATGTATGACCTTCTGCAATCAGCTTCGCTAGCGTAGAAATTGAAGGTTATCGCAATAGTACATACTTCTGGAATTAAAACATATAAAATCAATGATGACCAATTCTAGGATATGGTCTGCCCATGTGCCAAGTTTCATTCAAAGCCATTCAGCCAATTGAACGTGAAGGAGTAACAAACACACAAATATATTTACAAACTTTTACCTTTATAGTATTAGCGTGATTCGTAGCTAAAAGAGGATGCTTATTATTTTTTTTATTTTAACTTAAGATGCGTCAAATTTTACAAAATGTCAGTACCGCTACCTAGCCAACTAAAATCAATTGAGATATTTCAAACGGGAATCAAATATGATATTATATTTCCAATAAATATAATAATCACGATCATTCAAGATTATTGAGATATTGACAGCTAAATGCAGTCGGAACTACGTTCAGCTTGCATCTTGATAGAATATTCTCCATTAATGATACAAACTCTTGATATGGCGTTCATTATAACGGTACAAAGGTCTTGGAATCCAAATTTAGTGTCTATGAAATTTAAATAATTGATAAAGATTGTATGGATAAGGTTATTGAGACGTTATGCTTCGGTAGCCTTTTGGTTGAACATGATACTAGAATTGATTTTAATAATGTTGAGTTTAAATACGCTATTCTAAAAGAAAACAAAGCAACTATTGATGTTAATAATAATGCGCTAGTAACGAAACCGAACGGTAATCAGGACGATACCGATACAGCTAATACAGACAATTGACGCTAAAGACTGTTGAAACAAAGCACAATCTATCTGTTTACTGTAACGATTGTGGATCTATAGGAACACATTATTTACGATCTGCACGATATTGACATTAGTCCAGACAAATAGACACAAATCATCTAGCAGTTTCAAATGAGGGTTATTTACGGTTCAAAGGCAATGGTTTGTAAACTCGTCAACACTTTTGGATAAACAAATCATGAGCAAGAGCAACAATCTTTAGAGCCAGAAAAATTATGAGAATTTTCAACTTTGCCTCTAAAAACAACAATTTTAACCACAACAGTTATTTCTTTCTTAGAACACTTGAGAACACTAATAATAAAACAGTTATAAAAAACCTTTGTCGTATTATCACGCTTTATCTTGACGACAGCATAAGTAATAAAGAACTTGGACTTCCACTAAAAAGTGCCGACTTCACAACCACGGAATTCCTCATTGTTTCAGAAAAATCAACCTTATTTTTCAAGATATAGAGGTGGCAGAATTTGTTATGATAGTTTGGTACGATTTCTGTGAAAATTCACCTGCGCTCGCGCCTATCTCGATGCATGAAGCACGTCTCATTCGGTCGCCATGTTTTTATCTTGCAGTCATATGTCTTAATGGTCTTAGACCACATGAGTAAGCACGAAGGGTTCATACGAAGTTATTTTCTTAACCGTACAGTTATTTAAATTGTAACGTTCAGATTTTTTTGTCCAAATTCTTTCACTCTTTGTTAATTTTCAAGAGTTCAAAATGTGTCATGTTCAAATTTAATTCTTTTTTCTATGTCGCCAACTTCACCATTCCTTTAATAAATACATATAAAAGCAAATCTGTTGGTGCCAATTCTCTCAGTATTTTGATTGATAATGAACCTTTAATATCAGCACTATCATCATCATTCTTGATTGAAGAAATCTTAACGAATACCTCTAATGACCCTCTTGAGGCAACAATATAATTGTTAAGACATGATGTATCGAGTTATTTAATCACTCATTCACATTTAAATAGCATTGGTAAATCAGACTACATGTTGTATGTGCTGCCACCCACGGAACACTATCGTTGAGAGTAGGATAGACTTAGGTTACGTTAGGAAAAGTGGAGACTGATTTTGTGTCTGCCACAACTACTCCTTTCGTAGCTTCTTTGGTGATGTCAGCAGTATATGGCATTTCGTAAAGATTTAAAGCTTTGTTTTTTTATTTAGCCATTACTGTCCTACTGTTGGAAAAAGGCTTCCCCTAAATCCCTCCAGACTATCTTCTCCAGCGTCGTCTTAAACCAGTCCTCGCGGTACGCGTCCAGATCATCCCCCCATCCTCTTTCTAGGCCGCCTCTACGACACTTTCCTTCTGCAGGAACCCACTGCTGAACTTGTTCAGCGAATTCTGCGTATGCAGCTGAAGTGACCCGCCCGATCCTATTTGAGCCTGGCAACATTTTTGCCCACCAAAATAAAGCTTTAATAAGTTTACCCTCGTCTACTCTTGAAGAAGATTCCTTAGGCATATTATCGTCTCTTCTAGAATTATTTTTAGATATTGGAAAAACGGGTTTCTTAACAACCAAATAAAGGATCAGAAACCAGTTGTTTACCTTTAACTAGACCACCGTTAATTGAATGAACAGTACTTAAAATACCATTCTACAACGTGGCGTACTGATAGTATGATTCTTGTCAGAACCATAGCGCGTAACACGAGCTATCCATCTAAACTGTATTACAACATCTAAAACGATCAATTATTCGTTTAATGAAATAATAGCGGTGGTGGATCACGACTTGTAGTATGATTAGGGCTGGCTTACTATAGCGATCAAGGCTAAAGAGATCAGAATAACGGACTAACTCATATCAAAATATCGTTAAAGATTGATTCAATACAAATCACAGATCTGGTTGTGTGTGGAGTACTGCAGTCACATATGGGCTGGTGCTGCAAAATGTCATCTAGCTGCTTTAGATTCAGTGGAGACGCTAATTGGTAGTCCAGATTTAGACACCAATTTACAAAGCCTGGGGCTTAGACTTAAGATAGCCAACCTGTCGATGTTCTATAGGATGCACTTTGGAGTGTATGCGCATGAATAACATGACTTGATGCCGCCATCACCTTTCTATCATCGGATAACCCGACGCACGGCGAATGGCCACCCTTCAATTGTTGACACTGTTAAACAATAAAATATGTATGTAATTTTTTATAATATCATGTGGCAGCGTAGATGCAATATAATATAGGATACCTTCTAGCCTGGTAGAAAGTTCCTTTAGGATAATTTTATACTTTCTTCTGGAAGCTGGTGGTAGAGGCCAGTTTGATTATAAAGTAAATACCTAAAGAATACCACGAAAATATCTTGCTAAAAATACGTTACAGCTGCAAGCAACCCTACAAACAGTGCGTCTTGCACTGGAGTCGTTTGTTATAGTAAAACGAGATTATGTTGATATTTAACTGAATCAAAGCATCGTCACATATATCCCAGTGAGTGATTTTGATGGACAGTTAATTCAAAATGTTTGTAAGGAGCCCATTAGCTTTATATTGGATCAGAAGTTACTGCTTTTGGATAATGGTCTAATAAGGTCTTGTGATTCAACATATGAAGGAACACTATTAAACATGAGGCTTGTTAAGACCAAGTTAGGACCAAGACTAATGGATGGTTCTGTCAACGCAGATTTGCTTTTAGTTTATTTGTTGCAACTTGTTGGACAATGTTATATTGATGATTGTCTTAGCCCATCCGTATGTTCAGATATTTATGTGTTAGATATTATGGTTTCAGTTTGAAATACATGGATTGACAAAAATATTTCAAGAAGAAAGGACTTGAAAATCAATCCCTTCCTTCTTCATCTTAAGTCATTTAAATATAATATTAATGATATTATAAAAGCAGAAATATATATGAATGTTTACTACTCATTAGGTTCGCTAAAATACCTGGACGTATTTTGATTTTATAGCATAAAGTATGATTGTACTTCTAATTTACTAGCTAATTTTCTTTACTTTAACGCAGACGGAAGCTAGTATATAAATAACCATTACCATATGTCATGTCACTAGACGAAAGTTTATCTCATATTTTTTAAAATGAATGAGCACTGTCACTTAGTTTTTATTATCATATAGTATTTCTCTCCACCGCGGTCACATGACCCTCTAAACAAAGAACATTTAATATTAATTATATTCAGATAGCAAACAATGGACAAGAGACTTTACAGGGCATTGAAACTCTAACATTAGCTGGTGTTGCAATACCGTTGCCACAGCGACTGGTGAACAGCTATCATTAATTAAAGCATGAATACAAAAGTTATAGATAGACGGTAATTCATCAATTGGCTTACCATGTTGTTCCAGTTGTAATAATTTATTGTCTTTATAGGACCTTTCAACGGGTCTCCTGCTCTGGGTGCAGCGAGAGAGCGTTTCAAATTTTTACTGACAAAATTCGTTATTCTTTAGTTGACTTTTTGCGACCCAGAGTTGCAGTAATTCTTTCGAATATACTCACTAGCTGTGAAATGCTTAGATTGGAAATAATCATAATTTATTTAAAGACAACTTTTATTTTCAACAACATTACAATCATTATTTGATTTTCTTAGATTAAAACTAATTAAATATTTAATAGTTTTGTTTTAAATACAATCTTAAGAGGCCTGCGGAGACCGCGCGCTATCTTGAGTTGAGACGAAATAAAACACGTTTTTGAGGTTGATGGAAGCAATCCAGATAGTTTAAACAATTCTTGGATACACCGACTGGAGTAAAGTCATCATCCGCACACTGACAGTTGCTTGCTGTGATAGCAATACAAACTATTGGAAATTTGGGAGAGGTTCCGTAATACCAAAAATGATGAATGAAAAATTAATGTATTTCCATTATTGTTTCGAGTATTTATAACTTGATAAAAATATCTGTGTTCCTACGAAAAGATATTTTGAAATATTGTTGTTTATAATATAGAAAAAACAAAATAAAAACATGACATTTTCGCTGTGAAAATGTGCAAATTTAAATTCGCTTAAATTTCGTTTGGGGTAAGTTATTCAACAAAAAGACGATGTAGAAACCTAGATAATTATTGTCTGAATCCGAATAACATCATATTATGGTGTAAACATGCTTAAATTGCCAATGATTTTGGTATTACGTTTGTATGGATAATTCTAACGTCGCGCCCGCCTTAATTAAAAGTAATAAAAAGTGCCTACTTGCGATTAATTTATTCGATTCCATAATTTTACGACACCTACAAAAAACATATACATTATTATTTCAAGTCATAGCACATGAAATATTACTATTACCACCAACGCGACATTAAGAAACGCAATTCCCTCATCATTACACCTATATACCGTTATAACACTAACTGTCTATCTAGCTGTCAAATTATTTAGTCGATTAATCATTACCCACAAAGGCACATCCCTATTAAAGCCTAGTGTTGTTTACCGACTTTCGCCGGCTAGCGTGGTATCACGCAATTCTGTAGCAGTGCAACCTGAGAACAATGGTGTGGTGTTAGCGCTAACCTGCGCGCACGCATGCTTTCGTTTCACACAGTTTGATGTAATATGGCGCAATTTTATTGTGGCTAATGTCAAAGGCTTTTTTATAATTTGCGTTATTTATTTTCTTGAGTAATGTTAGTTATTAGAGTAATTTTTGTTGCGTTATCTGTTTTAAGTGCGAGTAATGTTTTATTCTTACCTGTCAGATGTTAGTCCATTATTATCTTCGCTAGTTTTTCTTCCAAATTGAAAGCACCGTCAGCATCTATATGATTTAAACTGATTCGTCATTTTTCAACCTTACTATTTTACTCTCTTCATTTTTACAGTCATCATCTCCTATTATATTTGCTTCATCTGAGCTGTACTGCACAGTACATTATATAATAATAGTTTGATCAACACCACGTGCTAGGCCAATAACACAGCAGTATCGACCATGATTCATGGCGAGTTGAATAAAATAGTTATCTAGCGACCGGATGATGGCTTAGGGTACAGACGTATTATGGCTGCCTCGATCGATACGTTTGTTAGTGTTCGATTGATAGATCAATTATGTTATTTACGTAGTATGTTTGATTTATAGGTATTTTGAAGTGGAAATCGAACAAATCAGGCTTCGTATATTTGTTTTGCGGAAATATTTGACAGAACTGTACAGTGCAGTTAAAATTATATCTTTGAAATTTAGTAATTAAAATTGTTCTCGAAAAGTCACATAGGAGTATTCATATATTCAAACCCATTCATATTCTCATATTTTATATTGCAACAATAAAAAATACCTGTTCAAACATTAAAGTAAAATTACCAAAAAAACAGTACAATCAACTCCGCCCCTGCGATCACGATTCAATCACATATGTCAGCACCTTTACGTAAGACTTGAACTTTAGCTCTACACAGCTGTTCAAACATTAAAGTAAAATTACCAAAAAAACAGTACAATCAACTCCGCCCCTGCGATCACGATTCAATCACATATGTCAGCACCTTTACGTAAGACTTGAACTTTAGCTCTACACAGCATGAAACCTCATCATTTGTCAGTCAACGCATTTGAACGATTTACGTAAATATCAATGGCGGGTCACTAACCTTTACCCAAAGAGGTCTATTGGTTTAGAAATGTACATATTTTGCTTGCTCTTCTTATCTCACGTTTGTTTTGAGACCACCTCTAATGGAGGGCCTATGCGTCATGAGGTCATCGGTCATACTATGAATATGTTATGCGCAATCATTATTGCTTTCGGGTTTTGGATAATTTGGTTCATGACCAATACTACTGACTACTAAAACAAACACTGCGTTATTATAATCAAAGTGTGTTTACTAAAGTTCATTATCACGCTTTGCCGCTCCTACTGTTTAATTTCTAATAGCTCTGAATATCTCACCGAACGCAAGACGTGACGAGACGTTCCCGAACACTATGACAAAAAACAAACTAATTTCGGATTTAGATTACTCTCTCACCGTGACCAATAGTCTTATACCACTGTTTACTCAACACCGACCGTTTATCAACGCACGATCTTTGTAAATCCGTGATACTTGTGAGCTAAGGTTCCATAAAAATATTTGTGGCATCTTTCTTGAGATCAGTTTGCGCGTGAAGTGGTAATGCAGCATGGGACTTCCAATTTGCTCTGCTGATATAGAGAATAATAGCCGTAGTGACGTTATGATAGAATGTTTATCTGGTGATATACTCGTATAAGTTCTAGAGAATTCTTCTCCTGTTTTATTATTATCTATCTATTGTGGTATCTGAAGTATTTAAACATTCAATGTCCTCCTTCATTATCGAACCAGATTCTCAGCTAGTTCAGTAGTAAGCCGCCATCGCATATCTTATTTAATATTTACATTCCATCATTGAGGTATGCTTATTTGTCTGTAATAAAAACTTTTGGTATTCGGTCATAAATTTCTAAAAGAAAAATGAGACGTCTTTCACTTAACATAATATTTTCCGTGGTCAACCACTTAATATCTAAAACTTCGTAAATTACATCATCTCCTGCTCTATTTAACAGCATTCCCATGTCGTATAACTAATTAACTATATTTAACAGCTGCCGCATTTCAACTGATGCTTCTATTTAACGAATATTAAACTTAACTACCACTAAATGTCACTCCATATATTTGTTAGTACCTCCAACACGTACAATGTACCCTTTGACTGGTTGTGCGTGTTAATTGCTTTTGTTTATCGTTGTTATGTTAATTTTGTACTTTCTTTTCAACAACTCGATCAAATTTCTCTGGGACTTGTTAGGAAGTTTCATTTACAGGTATCGGTGTTGACTCAATATTATAAGCGAGTCTTCTTCTTTAAACACAACAATATATCTTTTGTTTTATGAACGCTGACTTATGTTTGCCTAATGCTTCTATCAGCTTCTCTACTCAGTTTTACTTTATGACTGCATTTAAACATAGCTTCTTGTATGACTGTTCCTATATCTCATGCGCTTAAGTTATGTGAATCAATAGGATCAGAAGTAGGAACGATGTTTTTCACAGTAGTTGACCGGCTTTTTGCCGTCGTATCTTTAACCATTGTCTGATCGACCATCTCGGACATGACGGGCCTTAATTGGAAGTTATTGCAGCTGAAAACGATTGGTATTGTAAATTATTACATCGTGCCACCAATCAGCGTGATTGATTCGACTGAGTAATGCGCGCACGCAGAATTTTAATTGAAACCTTTAAATGGATTGATCGGAATGACATTTCCGAATGTTTTGATAACACTGCGTTTCCATGAAGTGAGGAAACAATGAAGTTTCTTGCACGTCATTCAAGTTTTTCATCATTCTTGACCTGAGTATTGTTCTTATCGTAATTTCAACATCCTTGTACCAAATCATTCATAAAACGTAGGTTTTAACCAATATTGAGTTCACTATCTTCAGCTTCTGCGTGTGGTTTACCAGATGCCACATGACCACAAGTCAACTCAAAACACAATTTATTTCTTTTATTCCTGTATTGTTTACTGTCTTTACAGTATTTTGAACAAGACATTGTCTGTTTGTGTATATGTCAGTAACAGTTCGCACTAACACATTGTGCCTGATCTTTAACCTGTTATTTCTTGGGCACGGTATGGTTGCCACGCCCTGTCCTGATCGATGGCTGGTTTCTGTAATTAAATAGATGAACTTTATATTTGTTGATTACCATATTTTGTATTGCTAAAGTTTGGTAGTAATTTTGAATAAGAGAGTTGGTAAAGTTGGTATAATTTTTTTTTTTTTTTTTTATTTATTTACAGATATATATTTACACAAAATAAAAAACCCTAAAGAACTAACTAAAATTAAACTAAAAAATGGCGTCGAAAAACTCCTCCGCATCGCTGTCGACTGGTAATGTACCCAAAAGGCTGGCAGCATTGCCACGCTGTATGGCAATGCTTATTCTCTGGCCAAGATAAAAGCCAGCCCTCGGGTCACGCGAAGTGTCAACAAGGCGTTTTGCGAGTTCTTTAAACAATTGGTGGGCGCTCGGGCCCCACGGTCCAAGAGTTTCAACCCCAAACGGCTCGAATATATAATTACCTACTAGGTTATTGTATTTTCGCCGTTTGAGGTTCTCCGCAGTCGCAGCGGCAGCACCAGCACAGCACGACGAGCTAGGAACATGAGATGGCGCAAGAGTATCGACACAAGTAGCATCCCACACTAAAGGCCTACCCATCTTCCAAGGAAATAAAGACATACCGTCCGGTCTCTTGCCATCGTCGCGTGCCAGGCCATGGGGTTCCAATACGGCCGGAACGCCGACGGTGACAAGAGCGCGTCGGATGATGTCGTTGATATTTCCATGCCGCGCTATGCGACTCGCACTACGGCTGCATGAAAGACCGTGGTGTCCGAGGCTGTTGACAACTTCGCCACAGTGGCAGCGATGAGGAGAACAACAGGGAGCGATAAGACGAAGGGAAACAGCGAGGCGAAAAGTAGTATCGTCGAGCAAGGTGCCTATGTTCGACGACGGCAGTGCGTGAAGCCAGAGACCCGACTCCCATTCCCCCACGGCAAGCAGGCGCGCGCGCTTCGCAGCAGTTGGGGATGCTGCAAGCAGGTTATCTTGCACTACTTTGCAGAGCGGCTCATCCCACCGCCTTTGGGAAGAAAGGCTGTCGGGTAGTTTAGAACTCGGGCAAGCGAGCTTCCAGGCATTTACAGCCTCAGTAAAACAGGGCACATTGAAATCAACCAGTGAGGAAGATAATATATTCCTGGTTAATTTCTCAGTGCCGTGAACCGAGGATATAAATGCCGGTAAACTGATATTAGTAATTTTGCGGACGCCGAGGCCTCCCATACGAATAGGAAGGGTAGCTTGAGCCCAAGCTCGGTCGTCCATGGCCACATTTAAAATTGATGAAAGGGTGTGACGTATTATTTTGTCCAATTTTTCTAAAAGATGAGGGTGTTTCCACAAATAAGATGACCGCAGGAAATAAATTAATTTAGGGCCAAAACAACAGAAACGAATTAAGGTAATGGCCGAATGAATATTAATTTCAAGCAATCTTTCCGAAATATCATTAAAATTTTGAATTTTTTCCTCCACAAAATCGGGAAAGGTATAATTGTCTTTTATTTATGACAGAATTTCATTAACTAGTGCTTCAATCTAAAGAAGTCTTTAAATAATTCAAAAGTGAATGTTGTCTCTTTTTCGATATAGTGGTAATGAGAATTATATAAATCTGATGAACATGTGCAAAAACCAAGTAAATTATATCAATTTACAGCTAAATAGATTACTGATAATTTTGAAGTTATGTAAGAAAGAAGAATTTATCAACAATTTTAACAATCCGTGTTTGCTTTCTAAATCAAGTTTGATTGCTTTGAAAGTATATTTTTTTAGTTTCCTGTTCCGTTGCTTAAAGTTGAATGGTACCTATGTTATCTTTACGGGTCTTGCTCCAAAATCATCGCTACGGATGTCATAGTTGACCATAACATCCTCCAAGCTAAACTGTATCTTTCCAACCAGTAATTAAAGACTACTATCCTGTACCTTATAACTTGGAATCATCAAAAGAGTTACATTCAAAGAGGTTTCAACTTTGTAATTGGTTACCGAAAGTCGATGTTCAATTGTCGGAGAAAATATGATAATCGATTTCTTAAAAACGGACTGTTACTAAGTAAATATTCGGAGATGAAGTTTCAAATCGATTCGTTGGATGTTTATTTAGGAAAAAAGTGTTCATGCCTCTCTGAAGTTGAACTGAGCAAGTATCGATTTGACATCGAGTGGGGTATCAATTGATTGTGTCGATGCGATGCGTCATAATATTGTTGCTTGTAGTGTAAACATAATGTGTTTATTCGTTGTCTTGATTGTAAATGAGCGCTTGTAAGTTTGTATTTCTTGTTATACTAGCATTGATATTGGAAAGTCTGATAGTATTTAAGAATTTCTTAACTGTTGTATAGATTTTTAGAAAGAATTATTGCGGCTCTGGATCATCAACGTCATCTGAAGAAACACGTGTGTTTTAGTCTGTAAAAGCCTGACACTCCTTCTCGCTCGGACACATAGAGCGGTAGGAAACATTTGATGATTTCTCACCTAAAAAAAAATATATATTTTTACGATGGTCTACGGTGATAATCTCTTTATGAAATAATTTATAACTTAATTCTGCTACGTGATTTAGACAAATATATGACTTTCGAATTTAAATTAATTAATTTTTTATTATTATTTGAGATCCATAAATCTCACGCTAAGTCCAAAATACAAACAAGACACTATGCGAAAAATCCCACATAAAATAATCTTACGTTGTATAATTGTATTATAAAAATATAAGATCGTAAAAGTGAAAATTTATTGTATGCTACTTAATTTTTAATCGTTACTGGAATGTTTAGTATATTAAAATTTATTCACGAGATAATAAGACCATATGATATTAAAGGTCTCTAATTTGGTGGTATGTCCATTAGTAATTATGTATTCCTGATATCGACCATTGAAACAGGCACAGTGCCCGAATGTTAATAAAATTAAAATGAGTTTCGGTAAAACAACACTCTAGATGGTGCAAGTTTGGAGGTAAAAGCGGTTAAAGTTTCCTAGAAGATATAGAATAGGACTTAAAAATTTGTGCCATTGTAATGTACTCATATTATAAAGCTGAAGAGATTAATATAATAATTCATTTAAATTAGCTAATTTGAAGAACTGATTCGAATTGACAAAATATTTTAATGTTAATTGGCTATTTATAGAGGAAGGCTATAAAAAGGGACAGCTAGTTATATTTTTTTTTATAACAAAACGAGGAATTATGATTAGCCCGATAATAATCTGTATTCGTTGAACTTATCCAATGACTAATCTCATTAAATAATTTGCAAAGCTCACTCACTATACATAAGCTTGACAAGTTTTACTTCTATAGGACTTTAGAAAAGGTGCCAGAAATGAAGTCATGTTTGGTTCCCTGCATTTCATCAGGATCGCCTTCACTCTTGCCTTAGACTAAAAATCTCCGTAATAAGCGTTAATACGGTGCCGACGACCGATTACCTCGTTCATTTGAATAAGCCCCCGCAATTGTATTGAATTAAAAAAACCAAGTAAATACCTTTTCAAGCAAGAATGCATCGAAGGATGAGCCCGAGATATCAACCAATCGCCAGACAGGAAGAATTAAGAACGGTCCCTGATTGGTCGATGATGTTGGTATTGGATTTCAATCTCATTCAAGCTTTATCTTTCACTAATGTTGTTTCCATTAAATCTTTGTCTGTATTTGTCTTAGAGATTTAATGGGACACCTTGGCTTATCATTTTTATAGATGATTATCTGTTCATGAATTTTCATTTAGGTTAATTTGAAGGTGGGACGTGTTCGAGTTTCGAATGTTCTGATTTACATCATAATGTTCAAATAAATAATGCATCTTATTAACAGTAATTTCTATAATAAGCTAATTTGTTATCTGCATTGTTAACGAAACAGAGAGATCATTTACTAAATTAGATTGTTGGATAATTTACCTAGCCGAATCTGTTTAGAAACACGTACGAATAAAAATATGAATCACAACAAAAGAAATAAAATTTATAAAGTTCTTAATGCAACCTGTTCTGATATAGCCTACGTTGAAAGCATCCAAAGCGGCTTAAGCGTCAATCATGAAATTTGGATTAACCACTAATTCCTTAAGACGAGAAAATTACCCGTGGACGGCACTTAAGCGTAGTACCATAAGCTTATCGTGATCCATAATGTTTAATAAAAAAATAAAATGAAAGCGAGTTTCATCAGAAGCAATATTTTGATCACTAAGCAGTATCATTGGACATACGAATGATCATGAAAATACAGTTTTAAGGCCGTGGAAAATAGTTCAAACTTATGTTAGTCTAGAATCCTAAAAACTTGTGATTACTTATGCAAAGAGTCGTCTCGAAACCTATGTGATCGGCGATAGCTGTAAAACAATATCCGGGTAGCATCAGTACCGGTTCAAGCTCCACTTTTCTAAGGTTTTATTCTTACGATGCACAAAGAAAGAGAATAAAGGTCTAATTAAAAACAATAGTCATCTTCAAAACAAAAATATTCACGCTTGGGTCAACTAACTTAAACGCGATATATTTAAATTTAACTGGAAACGGGAAAGTTCTAGTCAAGAAATATAGTAGGTATAAGAATAATCTATAAGAAATTGAGATATATGTGACTGTTCCTAAAAGACCCTAGGCTGATAAAATTTTCATTTTGCCTGAATTGGTGTCAAAGTCGGCTTCCCTGACATATTATAAAAAATCTAATAGAGCAAAAATCACACCAACTTATAAATAGAGATTTATCAAAGGATATTTTCTTAGTTCGACTCGTGAATATTCACATAATCGTGCTAGCTCGTAAAAAATTATAAAACCGTAGGATTGTTATTAGAAATATTAGATCTATTGGCTCATAAAATCTTTTGATTTTCGTTACCCGCCTTTATTAGTGTTAATCTATTCAAAGGCTTTACTGCCCCGAACCCGTTTGATGCACAAATTGGTCTCCTCAGATGGAT
Source organism: Mythimna separata (assembly GCA_030763345.1). Classification (NCBI taxonomy): domain Eukaryota; kingdom Metazoa; phylum Arthropoda; class Insecta; order Lepidoptera; family Noctuidae; genus Mythimna; species Mythimna separata. The sequence goes on along the minus strand of CM061173.1, from coordinate 3,289,577 downwards.
GGTGCTATGAACTTTATTAGAGTGTGATTTTACGACTGGATTATTCCATATCTTTTAATTTGTAGGTAATTGAAGACTAAAGCTCATTGTGAAATATGGGAAAATAAAATTAAGTAAGATTAGTCTTCGGTCTTATTTTAGTGGATCTTGAAAAAATAATATGCTGAAGATATTGATTCATAAGTTAGTCATATTATTAAAAATAAGTCTACTATCTTGATCAATCAAAAGTTTAACTTTACTTAAGAACATCTTACCAAATGTAATTAACCCTTCATACTAATAACTTAAAAAGTAAAAATAATCCACACCATTATTACCTTCCTTCTTTTTTCCTTCATCATAAATTACCAATAGTCCATTTGAATTATAATCGTCTTCTCAAATAAAGCTAATTACCCATACAAAGCGGGAACCCTCTTTAATTATGACAGTTTGAAAGCTGGGCGGCCACCTGCCCACTCTACGTCTAACCTGTTGATGATTCATACTTAACTATAGTACTTAACAAGCCCTAATTTTGAAATCTGTGGGATATTAAAATGGCCTTGCTGTCTTGTTTCCTCGTTTACTTGTAAGTGTGCAATTTGTGTTTTCATTTCTTGGCTCTGGCTATTGGTTTTGGTATCATTGTTGTCATCACACTTATGCTTAAATTTTTGTGTATGTTTACGCTTATTTCTTTCATCTCTTTTAACGTATCATAAGTTTATAATATTGAAGCTTTTAAACTAATTTACAACGCCATAAAAATTAAATAGCTTAGAATATGCGATATTACCCTCCTACATGGACACTTATCTAGACCATCTCATAATAATAACTGTCACTCAGCTCCGAGATTGTAATCTCCCACACAATCAGTGGAACAAATCATATCATCAAACTAGTTATGACTGGTGATGCAACTAGGTATGCAAATTGTCCAGCGTCGGGTCATCGGCCGCCATCTTTGAGCATCGTCGCGCCCCCATTGGTCGGATCTGAATCGATTCGTACTGCGCCCGCGCAGTTAAGGTCAATGTCGATACGCCTTTGATCTGCTACCGATTTTTGATCTAGAATTAATCTCGCGGTTAGTTCTCTGGTTAGCCATTAATCTTTTAAGTCGTTTTTGTGTACTTTTTCTTTATTGACGTTTTTTTTGGTTTTGTGCTTTTTTGTGTTTTTATAGCACTTGGATTATCTTTTCGCACATGCAAAATTGTTTTAAATCTCATAAATAGTATGTATATGAAAACTATTTTAGAGAGGCGAAATTATTCATTTAAGAGACAGCAATGACTGCATTGCTCTCAATAAAAATCTATAAATCCATCTAAACGGCGATGGGGCGTCACATTGTACCATTATATCTGATAGCATCTACACTACACGCGATGCCCACGGCATGGCCTCTGCGCAAGCGTCTCTTAGAAAGACGCGTGCTTTCAAATCATAAGGATAAAGTTGAACTGGATTTTTTGTAACCTAAATTTTTTGTGTGTATTTCTTTTCTAATAATTTGGAGCCAAACGTAGGTAGTCAATATATCCACCTGGAATTGTAGATATTCGGCTATTAGTCTAATAATAGCAGATATAGCAGCAATATTTATATTCAAAATATATCCTTAGTTCATCGCTTCTCATATATCAATGAACTAACGCAAAATTTTCAATATCAACGATTAGCATATTTTATATCCTATTCAATGTCTCGAAGACCGACAAAAAAGATGTTACTTATACCATAGTGTTTGTTACCTGCATAAAAAGTTACATTTGATTGACCACAGATCCTTTTATTGATGAAATTTCTAGGAACGAAATAATTTGCATCTTTGAGATGATCTTTTGCTTGTATGGTATTTTTAGGTATGCATTCACAAATCAATCAAGTTTTTGATCGTTCTGTGTTAACATATCAAATTGGTTTTGATATCATAATTCTTTACTGTGTTTTCTTGGTACGGTCATGTAGAGTGGAGGGACAAAAATAATGTTTCTAAAGAAAATGAGTGTACATGTGGACGAGGCCAAAGAAAAGATGGGTGGGTGGATTTTGTAAGCAGTGATATGAAAAAATTGGAGTCAGTAATAGTGTGACGGTTATCAAGACAAAATCTAAGAAAAAAATTGTGGTACCTACCGACCCCAAGTAACATGGGGCAAGTACAAAAAAATGATGATGATAGTTTTACGAAAACTTTTTCATCTTTATTCGTGAATACTTGATCTCCCATGGCGATTCATTTAATTTGAATATCGAATATTTACCTAATATTCTGAATGAAGTATTGCACTAATAAGATGTTATTGCTTTTTCAAATCGAACATTTCTTATATTAGTATTATTTAGTTTAGGTAATTTGTTTTGAGAAAAGGTGGGCGATATGATAATTTTCTCCATCTCAGTCCACACATCTTAAATCACGGCCTGGTTCCCAAGATTTCCTGTGTCATAAAGAACTATGCACAATATCACTACCGACGCAGCATCAATAAATTCCATATTACATGCTGAATATATCCATATGTATGTATCACCACTATTCCTCGCTTGCATATTTGAATCTTTAATAAGATCGCATAGTAGTTGTATTTCATGCACTATTTCTATAACCACTTCATTTGTAAGATTCTCGCTTATCTAGGTTAGTGATAACTGTATTGCTTAATTTATATTTCCTGTATCTAGATTGTTAGTAGTTAATACATAGAGGATAACGGCTAGGATCGAATTTATAGAAGTAAAGCTGTGTATTACGGTAGTGATTTAGGATTAAAAACTGTCTTGCCAATTATAATGTCATCATCTAATGAATGTCCAAGATCATCTTAATTTATTCGAGCATAACATCTGCTTAAACCTATAAAGTCACATATTTTTTCTATAAAGCCTAAGTTAATATTTAATTAAGTCTCAAATTTACATAATGTGTTAATTTTGCGTACATTTCAGACGTCATAAGATGTCATTTCGTTATTAAGACACTATTGTGTAAACTCAGATCAAATAGAAAAGTAGGACAACTTGGACTAAATAACATATTTTTAGGTTTGAATATGAATGCAGACGGAATCATTTCATAAAAAAAAGTTGAAACACATTTTATTGTGCATTCTAGCATCATCATAGCATTCGTTTAGTACTGAGTGTAAAATTAAACAACCAATATAGACCACAAAGCTGTGGTCAAAAAGCATTACAAGCATGTTACATTGTATCAAACTCTTCCTCAATCTCTGACACAACACAAAACCAATCACAAGCTCAAACCACATTTGTAATCGATTATAAACCAATTTCAATTCTATCATACCACACATTATTTACTAACATTGTTTCCAATGTAAAAAGGCAGCAAGAACCGGTGGTTAGGCCAGGTCGGAGCGCCCGGGGCGGTGGCGCGAGCCCAATCGAGAGCCAAGCCTCGAGGGCTCCCATGCGAGCCAAGCCTCTTTCCCACCAACACGTAAATATACCGCCACGGGATCCTAGGCTGTACCGTTCGAATTTTATCAAGAGCTCTGCGAAATTACTAGCATGAAACAATTTAGGATTTTGGACTAATTCTCTCAATAGATTCACTGTTTTTTTGACTAGGCAAAGCCTTTTTTGTGCTCTCGTTTTTGCAGCTGTCGCTAAACTGACGGCGTTTTTTTTTTTAAGTTTTTCAGGTCTTTATAATTAATTTCCTATTCAACCATTACATTACCTGTCGCCGTAAACTCAAGTTCGTTAGCTTCCATAATCTTTGCTTAGAACTGAATATAATCTTGAATATATTGCTCAAGATTGTACTTTATGTACAAACTATAATCTCCTTAAAGTAATGTTTCTAGTTTGAAACTTATCTTACTTAATAAATGCAGCTTTCGCCCTGTGCTTGTTTACGTATAAATGTCTTTATTACTGTACATTATACTGTCTGTTTATTCGCTTTCTAAAACAAAATCGCAAACGACATGTCATTCTCACATACATAATAAGATTGCTCAATATTCAGAGAAGTAATCTGGGTGAATTCAAGAGGCGTTCGTTTTAAACGTTTTAACGTCTAAAGCGTGTCTTCTTGTCACAATAGGGTGACACGCGTTGCTCAATCATTATTTATTTTGAGAAGTGTACGTCTATGGTTTAAGTTATTAACTTTGGATGGCGTAAATGTTTTGATATGATTTATTGCAATACTGCAACAGAAATTCCAAGACTGCCTTCAAGGCATTCATTGTTTTCAAATCATAGCATTGAAGAATAATATAGTCTTACGTTATACTTATCTGTGATCCAGTCAGTTATTTGGATTTCAATAATGACACCAAGATCTAACCGCTGATTGGACTAAAGCGGAACGGCTCAGCCGGCTCTCGGCAATGGTCGATACCAAATTAGTTATCGCTTTCGTCCCAAACTTGTGTCTGGGAGAACGGCTTTACAATTTGCATATAATGGCTGAACGGCGCGACCACGACTCAGATTTGGAGCAGAGATTTGTGAGTGTCGTGCGCCTCTCCGCCACTCCATACATCATACGTCCAGATTACGATTCAATCCCGGCTTAGCACATCTGTGTCGACGTATAGCAGTTGCGCACTGCAAATATTTGCCAATTACACTGCACAATCAGTAGCTCGTTTGCAGGCAGCTCCAAAAATGACACCGAGATGCTAACTCAGAAAAACTTAATAAAAGTTTATTGACTTTAAACCTCATTAAAAATAAAGTTCGCATGACTCACAGCATTCGAGCAGTGTTGATGGAAAATCAGCAATCCTTATCTCGAACATATAAAGCTCAAAATCGCTCATAATAATATGCCAGTTATGACAGCAGTACTAGTATATGTACTCACGTATTCTTATGGTTTTAACTACCGACTCGTTGGTTATTCGAGTTGTTGCGCCGTTTAGCACGGTGACCCGACCCCGGGCGTGCTTGCCAGTACAATCTCATTGATTCGATATGAGATTAAGCGGCATCCGTGAATGTTTCCATTTTGATTCTGCGGTGATGCTCGCATGGACTCGCACCCGGATGTCATGTTCGATTTACATTTCGTTCTCTTGTTGCCGCATTCAATAGCAGTCGTGATCTCGAACTATTTACGAGCGAGTACATGATTGACGCTGGTGCGACGTCTGATGTAGACACAATAGTTACGTCCCGACCACAGATAGATCTGATTCTCACTATAAAAAAGATGGAATTCGATAATCGCAAAAAAGTGTTACGATCGCTGGGGTCGCGTGTTTCCCCGGCTATCAGTATGCGCGTCGCACACGAGTCCACATGTCTTGTTTACAATCCGGTGTCGCACGTAGCGATCGTGAAGGAACAATTATGTTGCTAAACCATGGACTATTGTATTCGCGGTTTGTGCGACCGTTAGCCGCGACCTTGAGCGTGATACGTTGAACTCTGCTTGAGGTATTAATCGCTGCGGTTCCAAAAAGAGAAAAACCCTCTCGGAAAGTGAAGTCGCAGAGATACGAGACGTTCGTTACTAAGCGTGCATTCGTTTGGTTCGAGCGCCCGAGGCCAATCATGTCTCGGTATAATAAAGGGTTGTGCGCGTCCTTTCGGCCCGGCTTTTAGATTTATGGGCGAGGCCGGCCGCGAGCCGCCGCCGCCGACGCCCGCTCCATGCGTTTGTCACACCACTATCGCGATCGAATGCTTGCATCCTCTATTGAGTTCAGTAATTGCTAACATGTGCTCAATAGCACAAGACAGTACTCAACTAGCACCAATGTAGTCCACAGTCGACAATTAAAATTTAAAGAGAATTGGGCACCATATGATTAATCTTCCTAAATGTAACATGACATGGTTACGCCCATATTAATATTTATGCTGATCGAAGTAGATATCGTAAATCGAAAGACTTTTGTTTTTATTCGGTGATGCTATCGGTGTTACGAAACAAATATGGATGATTATTTATTTTTATGTTTTCTTTTGCTTGGAAGCGGTATTGGGAGCCCCGATTTGGGTCTGAAGGTTGATTTACACACCTCTCGAATATGTTATTGGAAGTCCCTGTAATTATTTTGAGCATCTGTGCTTGTTTCATTCGGAAGAAATTTAGCACACTTGCAATTTTTTATTTTTATATGGACGTCAATGTTTTCCCAGTGGCATATTTGCTAGCGTGAAAGTGAAAAAAATTTTCAAGGGAACATACTCCAAAAGCAAAAAGAATCCTATGTCCTATATGAGGATATTGTCTACCATGGTATGACAAGATGCATCCAAATCCATTCACACATTTGAGCTTGAAGAAGTAACAAACACATACACAAGCTTTGGCCTTTTAGTGTGATGAGATATTCTCATCCTTGTTAAGACTTAACACATTAATGGATTCTCATTACAGCCTCACACATCTGTTGGAGATGTTATCTCGGATCTAGCGCCAACTGGAGCTGCCGTTTCAGGCTCGGACGCGATTCTCGCAAGCCGTTAAATGATCCGATTGATCTCGTATCTTGCTTCGTTTATGTTCAACAGTCCTGTTTCAGTTCCTTTAGGTTTCCAATTACATGCTGATTTAATTCTGAAATTAATGGAGATGGATTTTTTTAATTTGTTTTGTCGTTAACGACTGCTACTTATTTATTTTCTTCATCCTCTTAATTATCGATGCAGTCGAGGTTTTAAACATCGAAATTTTTAGCGAAGATTGGACTGATAATGAAAGAATTTTTAAAAATCTGGAGTCAGTAAACTCACTTTATTGCATTATGACAAATTTTTCCAAAACCAGTAGCTTTATCCACCAAGCCCGTTTCACATCAAAAGTTAAGATGTTTGGCAAATACTAAGAAAAACATTTAAAAAAAGCATCCAAAGCACTATATGGCAAAAAAAGATAATCTCATAAAATTGATAAAGATGCATACAAATTTTTGCAAGAACAAGATAAGTTTCTCATTAAAGCTCATAAAGATTTTAAGACCAGTTCAGTGAAGTGGCCAGCAATGCATTATCAGTGATTGCGTCAGTTAATTGGATGCATCCAGCAGATTAATAACTAGACCTTCATGGCAATTAGCATAGATTATAGAATTCTGTGGCTTCTGTAATAGCTTGAGAAGTAATACTGACTTGAACACTGGTTCCATTCACTGGGGACAATTTAATTAGCTTTTACTTAATTTAATGTTGTTCTGCTTTAAAATGCCTGTTATTTACATTCTGATTCAAAAGGAATTTGCTATTGCCTTTTGTGTTGTTAGTTTAGCCTTAATACTACCTTATTTCTATTTTCCAACTATATCAAGTCACTGCTTAGTTTTCTTAGCTATGCTTTCGTCTTTGTGTTCTTCTAGTTCTTTTTTATTTGCAAAGCCTGTATAAATAAAAGGACAAACTGATATATCAATGCACTGCCAAAATTACTGAACTAAGAGTGTGCAATTTTGCACACTGTCAGAAGCAGTTAGCTTCTCAGCTAATTCTTCTCGCTCTGGGTGAAAAAAAAGGAATTGACTTTTATCTTTATCTTTTTTTAGAGTAATTGAAGGCTGATACCTTCAGTTACCCTTTGTGTTCCAAGGCTGCAGTAAAGCTTTCGAAGAATCCTGCTGCCATGGCAGCAGCCTCATCAAATATGCTGGCAGCTTTTCCTAATCTCTTAACATTAGTCTTGTTTACAGAAAACCCGCTTTGCCTAACCGTTTACTATCGCGAAACCCTGCCTCCATTACATCACATTACCCTAAATCTATGCATTACTCTTCAATGTTACACAACTCACCTTGCTCACATCTACCAACATAGCCGTATGTAAATCTGACAGCACATGAAACCTTAAACTTCAATCATCTTGACATTACTTGCATAACAACCGACCATGACGGAACTGCATCGAGGCAAAATTTCCGCCCGATCTCTCACGGAGACGCGCCTGCGCACCAAGGTACAGGGAGGGGGGTATTGCACGTGTGTGCAGTAACATGATCCCAGTGTATAGATAATTCCGTATTGTTGGGCACATAATGAAGCAAGGGGATGATGAATAGGCGCGGGGTATAATGGTAATTTTTATTTTTAATTTGTGAAGGTGTATTTATTGAGATTGAAGGGAGATGGTTATCAATTGGTTGAGATGATAAAGCAAAACAATATTGGTCATGTTTCAGTATTGGTAGTTAGGAATGATTAGATAGATGCTTCATCTCTGATACACTAAGACTTATAATGTCTTTGTGCAGTGATGAAATTAAGAAAGCCTTTTTCACCAATCCAATTTTCTCACCAACAATCTAACCAATGATTGTCCCACCATTACTAGGTGCAATAAACGAAATAACCTCTGATTTGTAGTTCATAAAGCACAATGCTATCACCTTGACGATGACGTCGACGGTATCAGCAGACGTGTGCTCAATGGGTTCGACGGATGTTGTTCTGCGGGTGCCCACAGAGCAAGCGACAGATGTGTTACAACCTTTTTGTTAAGTCCCATTAGCATCTGTGAGGTCAGAGCCACAAAAAAAGGGGTTCGTTGATCGAGTTGGCAGTTGCAAATGTTTATGTATTGGGGTTAAATTGTTCAAATCTTTTATAGAATTCAATGTCACCAGCAGTTGCTATGTTTCGGTAACTTTACTTGAGATGTTGTTATTTTTAAATATTATAAATTTTATTAAGGAAACGTGTAGCATAGGTTACGTTAAATTATTCAAAAAGCCATTAACGAGCCATGTTATCACTATTTTTATGATGTTCCTTTTTATATATTTCAAAACAAGTTGCCAACTTTGTAAGTTATATACAAAAATAACTTCACAAAAAAATATCTTCTACAAAGTTGCCTACAATTATAAATTTTACGATCAATTTATGTCGAACATTGTCCAATTTTAATTAAGACTATAGAACAAGGGATTGTGAACTGAGGTGTCCAGTTCAGCAGATGTATAGGACACAGTAACATCTGCAATTTAGCTGTCGACCTTGCTCTGAACTGGTTTCACGTTTACCGTTGATTGATGACTTCAAAATTCGTGGTATACCTATCTTTCTTACGTCGACAGAATTTTTAAATTTCAAATTAGATTTTTATGGTTAAGTTATATTAGAATCTGACAAGATTTATTGTTGTGTTTCGCGTTAATTACTGTGCTTGAGTGGTTTAGTGTGTCTATGGCAAACATCATCATCAATGTGCCATAAATTACTGGCCACACTAAAATATTATCATTTTAGCTCTGCCTATTCCTTACTTCTGTTGGAGTTAGCTATCATTATAAACTCTTGGCAAACAAGCTAGGTTGGCACACTTTGTTCACACTCGAAAAAGACAGCCGGGATCAATGATTTAACATAATTTAATTCATATAATGTAATCTACATACTCGTTCATATTTGCAAAGACAATTCCTAGTTTGACCGTCCAGCTGAATATAAATTCACATTATAATCTTACTCTATGAAAGTTGGGAGCGCAAGCTGCGCGCGCCTCACACACACTAGCGCGCGATGCGCGTGCGCGTGTGTGCGTGCGCGTGGGAACGGGCGCGGCGGACGCGTGCGCGGATTGTGACATGCGACTATTGTGAATTATTTAAACAAATCAACATTTTTCTACCTTTACGTTACGACTTGACTTGTTCTAGCTTTATGATTTGAAGTTCAGATTTTGTGGGGGAAGATTTATTTCATGGTTTTATTCTGGATTTGTTGCTAGGCTGTCAATTGCTTGAACTTCTCAAATGTTAAGTTACAGTGACCCCAGAATGCAAAGAGAAAATTTAGGAACATATTTTCGTCTAGTCTGACACGCTCTGTCACTCCATTCTGGAAAGGCTGAAGTCAATTGTGTGTGTCAAACCCACCTCTAAAAGAAAATGCGATTCTAGAGAATTCGTTAGGTTTTGTGAATCTTTTAATTCAGTAGAGATATAAGTTAGCCTTAGTTGGAGTCAGCATCTTATTTTCACTCTAAAAAAATATTAGAAGAAAAAAATTGAATCTAATTCACATTTCCATCTAAACATCTCGGCTCTTCAAATACTTAGATCTATCATTCGCTCTCCATATAAGTAATAGTAAAACATGACTTTGCTAACCGTATCTTAACCTGGCTCCCAAACCTTGTATTATATAACCTCTATTTGTCTATCGCCATCTAAATGATTCGATGTATAGATTAGGATATGACTTGCACGATCCGACTGATTATTTTATGATGAAGATACCATTTGTAACCTGTAATAGTGGTATCTTAGACTGTATATTGTTTATTAATATGTACTTTAGAAATTGTACAAGTATCTGTGATTTATTTTGGAGTGTTTAGTTATTTTGGGCTTTTTTTGGAGGTGGGAAATTATCTAGTGATTTCTCCTGTTCTAGAGTGGTCATATTTTTACTAATGCTCATATATGTTGTCACCCTCTGCGGTATAGGACCACGGGTTTCCTTTTCAGAAATTCTCTCGTGGCCTTAGCAAACATCGGCCCTACTATGTTCCTACGGTTTGCTGATATATCTTTGAAGCGCATGTGGAACGTACGACGACTCGGGCTCAGTTCTTATGGTTCATTCTTTGCATAAAGATTTAGCATTGCCATTCAATGTGGTTTTTCCTGCAGTCTTTTGGCCCTGGGCCCGATTTCATCGTGCCCAAATGACAGCAATGGAGGACGTTTATGCCTAAGCGTATTTGTTTGGGCATATACATATTTGTGTATTATGCTAAATGAAACACACTACATATGTGTGCCTAATTAGGTCATAAATATTCGTAGTTAGTTAATAAGTTCTGTGATTCAAGGATATTTATAACTGTGACCTAGGAAATCGAATATATCTGTAGCATACCTGCTGAGTTGATTAATATGAATATAATCTGCACAGCAGGTATGCAGGTTGTGTGATATTGATTTACATTCACTTAGTACCTTGTTTTTACTCTTTTAAACTTTACATATTTATAAAAACATTTTAAATAATGATTTGCTTTGGTTTTTAGCAACATTATCTATCAAAACAACATTATAAAATTCTTTATATCACTTACTTTATTTGCATTAAGACCTGATTCTTTTTGAATATTTAATTTAAAATACTTTTCAACATCACACTCTGACAAACCATTTGCAGTCATTACCATTTGCCGAATGTTTGTAGTCATGATTTCGCAACTACCTCGAATATCGGTATTATGATATTGCGCAAACTTTTATATGCAGAACGATTGCCAAATGCACCAAATCCGGGATTTAGGCCCAAACATTTTCGTAAACAAGTGTCGGTATTTCGAAATGATTGAAAAAGTTATAGTGTGTGTGGTAAAAACCTTTGGGATTGTCATAAGCTAAAAATATAAATAAATTACCAAACCACACTGAATAGCTTTTAGCAGAACATTCGATCATCATAAAATATTATTAAGACTTAACTTTGAACATATCCCATTCTTACCCGTGCAAATAATGCATCGTTCATCAATGCCTTTACAAAATCTTCAATCAATAGAAAAAACAACACGAATACTCTTGTCTGGTACTTAAAGTTCAAAATCCCGTGCACTATTCATCTGTACCTTAGGATACAGCCAACCACATTTCCATTATAACAATTTGACGTTAACAGTGTCTGTATGTCGTAGTAGTAAGAGCGGTTTTCAAAGTACAGTGTTATCCTTACCTGTGGTTCAAGGTACAGGACTCATTGTGAGGTGGCGTATTGTCCTGGAGGCCTGAGAGCATAGACCCTCTGTGTTATTTGTTCGCGTTCCATTCGCCTCTGCGTTTAATGTCCTCAGTAAATTGACTTTTGTTAGTTTCATTAGATTTTATGCATTTGTTGTTATTGTTATCTGCAAAGCTGTTACATCTTTCATTATTAGCTTTTGTGATAACTGTTTCTTTTTTAACTCGTTCAGCTTCTTTAGTTCTGGGGTTTTGTATAAGCCCTTAGTTAAGCTCTTGTCTGTATAACTCTAGGTTTCTTTTTTCATTATCTACCATCTGAAAGTTAGCTACCACCGTAATTGCAACAATAAAGTAACTTATCACAACAATCTTGCTTATTAAGAAACATCGACTCATCTCATTTAGCGGGAGCCCCACTATAAATCTTGTTGTCTTTCTATAGAAAAACTTGAAGAATTCGAGTGCACGGAGGTTAGCTATTACGAGTAGGTGCGGGTGTCCCTCTCCCCTCCCTCGCTACTGTGGCCACGCCCCTCGGCAAATTGCGTCCGTCGCTGCGCTTGCACCTCGCGGTCGCCCAATCACGTCCTAACATAGATTTGAATTTAAGCGATCTAGATGCTTGAACTGTGTCTGGGGTTATGTTTGTACTTTGGTAGGTGGTCAAAAAGGTGGATCGGTAGAAGTGTGTGCTTTGTTGAAGTGGGTGACTGTAGTATAGCTGTGGTAAAGCTTTATACCAAACTTAACTTGCTTTTAATATTCGTATTGTCCCAAATCATATTTCATATTGCTTTTGGACCTACATATACCTATATTTACCTAAGATATCTACATATTTTTTGTAGGAATGCCATTGTGGTCGAGTTGAGTCATTGACCCGAATTAGAAAAAAAACTACATTAGCGTCATGAAATATGCTTTACAATAAAATTTCGTTACTAATACCACGCATCCTAAAACAAACCATATCAAATAATAATTCGCACGAAAATCCAGACAGGAGACTATTTATTACTACAATGTGTCACTATCAGGACTCCTATCTGTTTTAAGTCCTAGGACATAAAATTGCTGCAAAGGGGTTCAGAAACCTTTAGCTTATTACTACGCTACGTCAATTACGGGGGTCGTGTGGGTTCTTATCGACCAGTGTCTGCGAGCACTATCGGGAAGATTTACACGGTGAGGGAAGTCCAGAGGACTCCGAGATACAATCCTGGGCCTTTGTGTTCGTATCTCTAATTGTTGTTACGCTAATTAAAGGTTCGGTTACATCTACTGTTGGTTCTTTTACATTGTGTTAGTCTTTTGGAATTTTGCTGTAAATTTTTTGTGAAGTGTTGTATAATGTTGATAAAGTTCAACTAAATCTTGTTTTTTTTTAAACTTGATAAGTTTGAATGTAAAATTCTAGTAATGATTATATCTAGGATAATTCCCGGCCGCATGTCAAATATTAAAAAATATATAATGGAGCAAAGTGAAAGACGAAGTTTCGTGAAGAGAGTTTGGAAGATGATGAAAATGACCAAGTAGATCAAAATTTGAAACTTCTACAATTAAAGTAGGAAGAAATAAGAGAAACCATCCACAAAATATTTAAAACAGTAACGTAATCAAAACCAAGTACCAAAATGAGCATTGCTAATCTAATTTTACACTTACAAGCCACACCATAACAGATCTTTCTGGGAATCGGAGAAATCTGATCGCCGTACGTTAACAGCATTTTTACACATGTTTAAATAACACGTGTCTGCCTGTATGTCACATGTTCACATGTGAGAATGAGGGCTACCATTATTTTTATGGTCAACATGCATATGTAGGCTAAAATTATGATTTTGGAGCAATGAGGTGCGATACGTGACTAGCATATATTCTTGATTTAAAGGGTCTATAAAATCAACATGCCTCAAAGATATGTTAGCAAAACTATAATTATGGGTCCAGCAGGGTCAAAACCTCTGTGGCCATGGGGTCACTTCTGAAAGGAAAACCCAGAGCCTTGGAACGAAGGCAAGAAAGCAACTTACGAGTAGTTGCATGGGGTTTTAGTCAGTAAAAGTCTGATATTCCGCTCCGCCCAAGAGCGGGAGAAGTCACTCTGATGATTTCCAACCAAAAAACAACATCAATTTAAAAAAAAAAACATTTCTATATTTCAAATTGCATAATACATGAATCTATTCAAAATACAAACTTAGAGTAACCATAAATATCCCTTCTGAAGCCACAAAACGCCTAACCCAATAGCGTAAACTAGCCTTAAAAATCCATTCAGAAAACAAATAAGACATTGTAACCACAATTTGCATACAAAGCCAGGAGAAAAGAGAAGTATTTATTGAACAAGCGAAATGTAATGTTTTAGTTGCGCGCAGCCGATGAGCTATGGCGCTGCGCCCGCGCAAGCTACCGTGCGTTTTATGCTCCCGCCATATTTATTTTGTTTATTTTCAACGAACAGTTTATATGGGCTATGGGGACTGTTAATTTGGTCGGATCGAAATGCTGTGTTGTGGAAGTCGGGGTCTGTAATAAAAGATATTTCGTGTAAGTTATTAAGTAAGTCATAATCGTAAAAATATTCGGTAGGCGGTTTGGTTTTATTCTGTTCCGCTGACAATTTCACTGATATCATAATGAAAAAAAATTGTATGAATATGTTTGTCGGTGTGTATGTTGGTGACTCCTTCGTGTTCGAACGTCTGAAAGGATTTAGAAAAAAAAATAGCACACTGTTTGATCAAGAGGGGGAAAGTAGGATCGTTTTTTAAATCGATGCACAAAAAAAAAATGATTGCATTCCGCAGTAATCCTATAGAATTGATTAATCGATCTTAGATCGCCTTCCGACAGAAGCTAGTTTAATAATAAAGATGTGAAAATATTGAATACCTATTTCAAGATGTTTGCATCACATCAACACATTTGATCTTACATTTAATTGAGATCATGGTTCTTTTCTCAGAGACACAAAATCAAACCATTTCTTAAGCTACGACCGCTTTCGATACAATTTAACACAAATTAATATAATTCCCATACAAAAATCCCATTAAAACGGTTGATCATCATGAGTCCATTGCACTTCTTATCCGCCCTTTACGGGTCGCATAACTGGGCATGTCCATAGATGCGCAGCCGCTCCTAATGATGACAGGAACTGAACTGGTTCGGCGGCTATATGTTCTCTTAGGAAAAAACTCGGGAATCTTGTGGAAAAACACTTTTTCTGGGCTGACCAGCTTGTTACCGTTACAGTTACAAATTGGTATGAAGTGATTAGTACAAGGTGATGTGGGATCAACGCTTGCCTTATGCAGTAAAGAGTTCAGTGGTAATAGGATCTCTGTTGACTTGTATATGTTTCAGAAGGCACTCGTAAAACACATGGTTGTGTGAAACCGGGCCATTAATACTTATCCGGACTATATCCAGATAAATTTTAATTGATCTTGTTAAAAGCTTTTCGCAAAACAGAAGACATTATTTATTTGAATTCTCCTTTTATTATTATCACTACATTTATCGTCAGTACCCAAAAAACAAGACATTCAAAAACTCTCAATCGAAAGATCCGCCGATACAAAATCTTAATCTCAACCAGAAATAACATTCACATTTCGATGACACTTCTGCGCTAAACGATTTAACGACAAGATACACCCTATGCGCGTGCGACGAAGCGCACGCAGGCCGTCAGCGCGCATCAGATAACTACGACATGCGAAGCTATGCGCGCTTCCACGAACCGAACCCAACAGAATATTTGTCGTCTGTGCGCGTTTAATCATATTATACATGCATTCATACGTGTCCATTCTAATTATGATGTACCAAGTGTTGTTGGTACTGTTACATTTGGTACATACGCTTTTGGAAATATAAATTATTTTTGAAATAGATGTTACGTGATTATTATTGAAATATTTTTGGTTGTCAGTGCCACCATTAAACATGCATAAAGGCATGTTAAATTCTTGACACATTGATAAGTAATGATCCATCATTGTCATCTACAAATATATTCTCTTACTTATCGTAAAACGCATCTAGTCTCACAAAGTCATTAACGTCCCTAACTTACACAATGACGACTTTTTCCGCTGATTCTGTAACATAAATGGTGTAACCCTTTAAAAGTTCACTCAGCCCAGCGTATCGTATAACATAGAGCAAGCACGCAACTATTTATTTATTGCGGGCACTGGCTGCGACACGGGATCTCCTGTCGCCGGCCATAAATTATGGTCGCACAACCAACCTTGGTCTTGCGAGCTTTCCAACTAGCCGTGTGCTTTGACACAAATGTTGTCCTGCAATCTTTGGTTTACAAGGACCAATTATTTGAAAGCTAGAAAGTGAACTACATAGTTAATGAATTTGTAGAGGAATCAGAATCGCAGGTTGTTAAAATTGTTGAGATATCTTTTATTATTGATGACTAATCTGAAGCATCACAATCATAGTACGTTTATTTATCCGTCAAAAAAGGTTAAAACGATTCACATAAAGAAACCGAGATTAAGAAAAGGGTTCAGTCGGCGATGACATGAATAACCAGTTATCACAACAAATCATAAAATACAGCAAACGATGGGATGCCATCTTGAAAATTGCACATAAAAGCCCAGTGTAACCGTGTCGGCTCATCGGTCCTCTTTTTCACTCACCTCTATAATTAGATCAGCGATAATAATAATTTACTGTTTGCCCTATAATGAAGATTTAGCTCCTAGTCTTGTTAGCCGAACAAAAGCCCTATTTTCAAGACAGGTTATAATTTTTAGAGATAATCTCTGGAGCGGTGGCCATCGTCATCTTGCAGTCTTATTGTTTCGCTCTTGTCGTAATTAAGCTCGGTGAGAAGCTTCCTCGGGTATCGTGATACAATTTCTGTTTATCTTACAGATTTTTTTATAATCTAGTCCGTAATAAAAGGTTTCTTAGCAGATGAGCTTAATGTCGTTTGTAAATGACTTTCAAGATTAACTTTTATAATTTTTTAAACTACAGTGTTTTGTTTTAAAATACCTGGTTTTTAGATATTGATCTCATAATCTGTTTTATGACAGTATTTTTCTTGGAATACAAAGTTAGTGAGGTAAAATATTCTGAAATATCCCAGCGTTCGCAATGCTATCATCAAGGTAGCAGGTCCAGTGCATGCACCCTCTGGCGAGGTAACTGCGTGGGTAGCCAACAGGCTTGTCCTCCCACGCCAGCACATA
Organism: Mythimna separata; assembly: GCA_030763345.1. Lineage (NCBI taxonomy): Eukaryota > Metazoa > Arthropoda > Insecta > Lepidoptera > Noctuidae > Mythimna > Mythimna separata. The sequence goes on along the minus strand of CM061173.1, from coordinate 3,272,686 downwards.
CAGGCTCACAGGCTCACCTCAGCTTTAATACAGCAACCTAACGAAATCACGATAAAGCCATTTGTATTTGGTAGAATCCATTGTTTAGATCCAAAACATTTTGCTGAAGCAAAAGTAAATCCTTGGAGTGTTTTGTATATTTTGTTTCATGCCTTCGAAATATGTTTTAGGTTAACATTCTAGCGCTTACGTTTTGAAAGTATCTGCTATTTTCATCTTCACATACTCAACTTTCTCATATATCAAAGCTTGTTGAATCAAAAGTAATAAAACATTAATATTCATAATTATTAGAAAATAAATAACGTTACATCTATACTCATTTTATGAGTTTTACTGCCCATAAATTGTGAGGTTATAATTGTTACAAATAATATAAACAATATTAAATACACAAACCATTTAAAATGAATGTATAATCAAACGGCCAATATGGGTTTATGATGTACAATTTGTGTAAAATGTGTATGGATGCTTGTCTACAGCTTATTTTCCCACAACACCTAAAGTGTTGGTATTAGAACGATCCAATAAATGAGATTTACTTCGTTTAGTTAAGGAAATTATCATATACGTGGGTGGGTACACTTAGATCGGGACTGCTATCGGTAATATAAACTAATATAATAAAAGTGCGGGAGGTGTTACATCCTATCTTTCGTTAATCACATTAGTCATTAATATATTTTCTTTAGTAAAGTCGAATACAGTGCCGTTGGCGTATCTGAAATCTGATCTGTTTGTAAATCAAGATGGAACATATGTTTTATATCGGACATGCTTCGAAAAACTTTGATGTTTTAACAGTTCTTCTCGTAAAAAACTGCACTTACAGAATTTTGTGACGTACGTAAATCAATGGTAGTGACAATGATATATTTTATACGCGTACATTCTGTTCGGTTATCATGGTATTGTAATTTATCGTGAGATTATGATAATATGGCCTTATTACTGTTAAGAGAAGATTTTCTCAGTAACGTGGGCGTTCCTCGGCCGTTGTATCTCCGAACACATTGAGTGCACCACCAATTGTGTCAAGAATGTCTATATCAATAATGTTTTAGGCCGTTTCTTTGTTATTTACTATCAATAATGTATTCCTATTTCGAAAATGGAAAAGGTTTCTTTTTTTCTTCCTTCTTTTAGATTCGTATTTATGATCCTCTTTTGTTTGGTTACTTATTCCATAAAGTTTCAAATTTTTCTTCTTTTTCAAATTTAGAATCATTATGAAGACGTCTAGAAAAGAGATTAGTAGATGCATAATTTTTAATCATTCTCATGTAGTTAGTAACATAATAAATGAAACTATAGAAAGTACATGTAAGTTGTTTCTGCAAGGTGTAGAAGATAACTGAGGAAAATTGATTACTTAATGGCGTTCTTAGACGATGAGGCTGCGATCCATGATTACCTGCATTATGGCAATCTGCAAAAACACCATCATACATACATCTCGCTGTTTGTTTTAGTATTTCTCTTTGAATGGGTTATCTTGTTACTTTATGTGTTGTTACTTTATTGTTTTTTTTTCTGGGCGGAAAATTATCAAATGACCTCTTCCGTGCTGGGTGGAATGAAAAGAAAGTTAGATTTTTATTGACTAAACCAACCCGTGTTTACCCTCAGTTGTTTATTTTTGTAAATTATTGTAAGCATAAACTTAGCTTTTCAAGCTTCCCCATAACATATTTGGTACCTAATGTACTACTAACTACTAACGTAAATGCTATTCGTTTATGAAATTTTTCATACATACATTTCCATAGTTTTAGTAACATTTCCAATTTAATATTGAAACTCAAAAACGCACCATAGCGTTGGCGAGGCTTGGGCCGCGCGTGCGCACGTCACGTGGTCGTGTTTGCGACGTATCTGCGTTATTTATTGCCGACGTCCGGCCCGGGCTGCACGACTGCACACCTACGTACCAACACCGCCAGTATGTTATAAGCCTCATAATGTACGGAATATGTTATACGGTTCATACCTGAATTTTGTATTTTTTTGTGTGTTGACTTTTACATGTAATAGTATTCCACATATTTCACACAACGCCATTTTTATAAATTTTTAAATAACTACATACATATTATAGATTAATTACACCCAGATACAAAAAAAATATTGTGCTCATCGCACAAACATTTGTCCTGGGTTGGAATTGAACCCACAGCATCCACCGTAGCAGTCAGAGCCACAAACCGTTGGACTAACAGATCAGTTAAGTCCAGTATGAAAAAAAAAACAAGTTCTCATTTAATATGTCCATGTTTACTTCGGCCAAATAGGGACAACCAGCAACAAGTCCCAATAGAAGCAGCGGGTAAGCTGGACTTATTTTTGAAGGATTACCTGAAAAGAAGTTTAGCTCATACTACCATCTCTTTTAATGCCTGCCTCGTAACAGTTTTCTTCTGTTTCCCAGCCAAAATACATTTAAATGCAATGACTACACTATTATGAGACCGCAAAACTAAGAAAGAGAGGAGCCTAATATCATATAAATAAAATACATAGTAACATCGATAGAGGCATAATCATAAAATTTAAATTAATTAAAAATAGATTTGTGCAAAATTATTTATATATTAATTAATTCATAGATTACAATAAAATATCAAGGTTTTGTTTGCTTACTCAAATTCCAAAAACTAAATTTAAAACGTGATTTGTATTCGGTGAGAAACTCGATACAATGTCAATGTATCATAATTAATTAATTTGGTCAGAGATCAAACATGTCACGGAAGCCTTAACGTAAAGTTTATTAAAACCAGACCATGTTTCTTAAACAACTAGTTTTACATACATAATTAATATGAATACAATATCTTCATATACCTAAGCTTAAGTCTAAAGTCATACAGGAAAGCCATCTGATAGAAAACGCCGAGCTTACAGACCCATTGTATGCTCTAAAGACCCCCAACGGAGGCACAGTAATAAATATACTACCATGTTAAATAGAAGTAGCTTTAATAATAAACATTTACACATGTTCTGTGGCTCACATGTGAAGCCAACAAGTAAAATAAGCCTTCATGAAAAGACTATAGCTCTATGAATCAGGAGACTCATACAATGGGATAGAGGTACACACTACGGACATTAAAAAGCTAATGGACACACAGTGGCGGTCATTAAATGGCTTATTATTCACTTAGGCGAAAAGTGGATGGTCCGATTCGCAAGTAAACGGACTCCTTATACAAATCTGTCTTCCTCTCAATTGTATATCTTTTGGTTGGGCATATATTATCATATCTTCAATTTTGACGAATTTTGAATGATGAAACTAAAAATCTGCTGTCAAAAATTTATTGCCTAAGAATGTTCTAATTTGGACCTGTTGCATTTAGCATCTTTTACCATATTATTAACATATTATTCATTTGTTTCAGTTGTACATCCAGATACGCGGGCGAGTTCTGTCAGCACCTGAACCCTTGCCACAGCGAGTCCAGTCCTCGATGCCAGAACGGAGGGTCTTGCAGAGTCCGGCCAGGAGTCAGTGGAGGTCCACCTTCCTTTGCGTGTGACTGTCCTCTGGGCTTCAGTGCGTCCCTATGCGAGATCAGGATACCGGCTGCCTGCGATTCTGCACCTTGTCTGAATGGAGCTACGTGTCGATTAACTTCGCTTGACACGTATGAATGTGATTGTCCACCAGGTTATACAGGTTAGTATCGAATTTTCTTGATAATTTAGGTGAGAAATATCTTATATGTACTTATAATAAAAAAATATTTAACAAACACGGTTTACAAATTACAGTAATAATTCGACAGGAAACGGACTAACAAAATGGCATTAAAAATTAGGAATGGGTCCCAAATAAGGCGTAGTCTGTACTTTAGTGAGCCAACAAATACGAGTATGTTATAATGGTACAGTGGTTTCTATCCTAGAATGTGATCTCCTACTCTCACTTAAAAGTTTCCTTGGAGAAAAATAATTGTTAACTTATGCTCACCTTTGTAGGTACTTCAATTCTCAAATTAATTTGCCGAATAAAATCCGAAGCTCATATTGCAAAAATCTGAGACGTTGATCTGCAATCCCACTTTATGGACAATAAATATAATTGTTTCGTTAGTCAAGAAATGGATAAAAGTTGATTAAGGAGATAACTCCTTGAGTGTCAGAGTGATTGTTTATTCAATTATATAAAGTGTTATATCGCAGTTTATATCTGTTGGCTCCATTAATTTCATATGCAGCATCTGAATTTCAATTAAAACTAAACGTGTTTATAATCGGCGTCCGTAAACAGAGATTAACATTTCTTATTTTCGTTTGATTATTTCTCTTCATCTCCAATCATCTTTATCTTCTTTCCCTCTCGATCCGTACAGATCTATGTAATTATAAAGTTCGTAATTTTAACCAGAAATAGCTGTAATATTATTATCAAGATAATTGCTAGCCCGTCTTTGTGAATCTTATATCCTTTATGCGTAATTTGTTACGCATTTTGATGACTAATAAACAGGTGCTTGTGATACAAGATATGAATTATGGTTAAGATATAAACGCGAGAATATGAAGAATTGATTAAAATCTTTGTGTCGTTAATTGTCAGCGTCTAAGAGACCTTTTATAGCGCATATTCATACACCATTTATGGCTTTTGTTATGACTACAACGGTAAGCGGTATTTATTCACATTTGTTTTTAACGACGTAATGTATAAGAATAACAGTAGAATTAATATTAAATAAAACACAGAGCAGTGGTAAGACCAATAGAATGCATGAGTGGGATGAAAACATCGTGAGGAAACCGCCATGTCCTAGAACCAAAAAGTCAAAGATATGACATCCACCAAATCACAGTATAAGACTGACTATGCAATATTTTTTATAGATGTTAAATAAATGCGTTGTTTAGTTGAAAAGACATCCTAGAAATCTCCATAATGACAGATTTAAAAATTCAAATCCTAATTAAAATAATACAAAGGCAATAGTAATTTAATAAATAAAAAAGAACCAATAACGAACAAACAGACACCACAACAAAATTTAATTCTGTAAATCTTAAATCACCATCAAAATATGGAAAGATTTAATATACTTGGATACGTAAACGGTATCAATAAAAGTCAATATAAATCCGTCATCTAAAACGATGAAGATTTTTATATTACACTTGGTATAAAATAAATTACGAATATAAAAGATGGACAACTAAAAGCGAAATTCGATCAATCAGTGCCTCGAGCGAAACTTGTTACAGAATTATGTTATCAAAATGATTTAGTGAAGTATTAATGTCGTAAGCGAAGGAAGGAGTAACTGGTAAATTTTGGAAAGTTGTTACCGTCATTTCCTTTCAAATAGTCTTATTATATCTATAATTATGGAGTGCTAAATCTTATTTTGTTCTACATAAAGTCTATAGTATATTGTCAAATGGATCTTTGTACTTGAGAGCTGTTGAGAAGCTGCTAGTTTCGGCTTTGTCTTCAGAAGTTCTCAATTTTTGATCTTACTTGTTTTATTCTTTGAAATTGGAAGATTTTATTACCGTGTGGTAAAACCTTTTTCGATATCGTCAGTTCATATCCAGACGTTCGACGTCTTTTTTCGATGAAACGTGTGCCAGAATTGATTCTTCAAATTAATATCGCAGAACAATGTTCCATTTCGTTATTATTCTGGTTAAATTTATAGAATCTGTCTTCATTCATCATAACTTTTGTTTACATGTTCCCACCATATTATTATTTAGTAACTAGTTTTACGACATGTTTTATATCCTTTTAAGGAATATCTGTAAGTACTAAGTACTGGCATGTCTTAGTTATTTTATTTGTTGTATTGCCGTTACAGTACCATAAAGTTGATGGCCATAAAAATATCGTAAATTGTTCTATAATGTCACGGTTAAAATAACATTTATTTTTAGCTTGTCTGGCTATATTTAAGTAACTTACAACAGGACGTCTGTTATTATATTTTTACTTTAATTACACGTTTTCTTTAAGATGGAACTTTATTACTTTTAATTGTTTGTGACTTTCTGAGATTGTCTGTTAACTATCTTGTTGCTCTATCATTTAGTACTTTAATTGTGAACATCACTTTATTAGTTTTGCTAAAGATCAGTAACATGTGCTACAGATAATATGAGCTGCTAATAGTAGAGCTCACACAAGTACAGATTGCTTGTAAATACGAAATAATCAGACTCTATAAAATTAAATTGGTTTGGACTAAATAAGATAATTTTATCACATACAGCCGACTCATAATCTCCATTTAATTTTACCGTTATACTTATTTGATCTGTGCAAATATTTATTGTTGATTGCGAACCTTTAATGATTATTACAATCGTAAATAGATGAATATGTAAAGCTCGTAAATATATTAATTTAATCTTAAAGGATTCAGAGTCATCGAAAATTATGACCATCATAATATTTCTATTAAATAAACATCTTTTTAGAGGTTATTTCCCTTATCAATTTTGGAAACCCAACATTTTTACTGGACTTGAATATGATATTTACGGTTGAAAAACACTTTAGTAAAAGCAGATTTAGGAAATTTTTAAATTCTCCCCTCGTATCGTATCACACATATCTAAACCAGTAGTCTACATAAAGTATTCGCCATAAGAAGGGTTCTTGAGCAAAAAATCCTCCTATGCGTCTGCGCAGTCGCCATTTACGGCAAGCGAGCAATTATGGACCTCACTGGAGTTTAGTCGTTTAATATTTTTGTATAAATAGAGCTAGTCATTTAGAATATGGTAGGAGGTCGGTAAAGAATTACTTCTTTAAGACCAATCTCCTTTCTAAGTAAATGAAAAACATGAATTACTTTTTGTTCTTAGAATTGTGAAGTAGATGACTGTAACTCTTACTTAGGTAGCTAGCTTATTTTTTTACCGTACATGCTCGTAGGTGTCTTTTAATTAAGCACTAAAAAAGTGTGAATCTCTGACGGAATTTGAACTCACGATTTTCAGACGCCACCGGAATTAGCAGTGAATCATGGGCAAAAAAAAACGGGAGAAAAAGTAAATTAGAAATAATGAAACAACCGGTGTTGCATGTCTGCGACGGCCAATTACTGTCAGTAGCGCGTCTACCTACTTTTGAGGAAACCGCCATCGCGCCAAGTCCAATCAAAAACAATTTTCAATTAAACGAACACGACTTTTAATAGATTACACGGAAAATTATATATTATAACTGTTTGTATCACACGGGAGTCGGAGAAAGCTAAACAAATGTAGAAAGTCTACAATTTGTCATTCCCTGAATTGCACTAGGTTTGTTGAAAAAATATCGATGTTTCGATATGTCAGTATCGAATAAAATCAATATTTGAATTATATTTCCAGGTATTGAAATATAAAAATATCTATGAACGACGACGGCTGAATATGAATCGAAAACAATATTATCTAACGCACTAAAAAACATGCCGCAGGCTAGAAATTCAGTCTAGGAAAAAGATACCGATCCTTTTTAGCCTTATCTAAAATTGACAATATATTTAATATTTTAAATCCGGTTCCAATCTATTTTTTGTATATCGATATTCCTCAAAACATCATATATCTATCGATACTTTTTGAGACTGGTCATCTCTAAAACACGCGTCATACTTTCCGAATATCAGTCGTGTCACAAACGCGTTGTGTGAACGCGACCAATTTGCCGTTCAATTGTTTATGCAACTAATGAATTAGACGGTTTACCGTTGTAGCCGGCGGTATCAGCTTTGTAGTTTCTGGCATTTTTGAGCAAGAGCTTTAAGTTTCTTTTAGGTTTAACCTATCACATACCCGCAAAACGAGACACAACAGTAAAACAATAACATCACGGTCTCATAGGAGCGGTCGGGGATTCATGAATTAATAAATTCTGTTATAAATGAGGAAGGAAGTTCGAAAGTGGCGCCAGTGATTGAAAATTTGATAGAGAATCGTTTGTCTTGGTAAAGTTATGTGAAGAAGAGGAATTAAACGCATTTACTAAAAGAATTAGAAATTACATGTGAATGATGGAGAGGGATGCCAAAGAAAAGATGGAGTAGTGGCAGAGTTGTGTTACCCTGATCCCAAATAGCACGAAATAAGGGCAGGAATATGATGACATTCTGTTATAAATACTAGTTTTTGATATACCAACTATTAATTATTTAGTATAGCAACAGTTCCAATTTGAGAACGAACAGTTCAATTCAATTCAAACCTTTAACGATGGACACTTATAAAATGTTAGAAGCTTGCGCACGGGTCTAATTGGTCGTTTTCTATGGAGAAAGACTGACAAGAAACTCCACGATCATCAATAATAAATACAGACAGCAGTGTTACATTTACCTTGCAACTACGTGAACTACGAGTACATTCCGTCCGTCAAATTTTAACTTACATGAGGTAAACAGATAGCAAACCTGTTAATAGTCATCAAGTTTAGACTCGATGAAATTGTTGTTATTCTTTAACTTTGTCCGACTTAAGAATCGAATCCAGAGTTTCATGTGCATTATTAGCTTCTACGACATCAATGGGCTCTTTAAGTTATCGGTATTCAATTAATACTGGCAAATGTTTACACCTTATTCTCTTATTTTCTATGACTTGATTACCATTTGTAATTTTATCTTCTCTAAAGTTTCCACTTCTATTATACAAAGGAGATGGCAAACATTTAAAGCCGTAACCTTTTTATAGCGCCATAAAAAGTCTCGAGTAAATAATAGCTACGTATCAGGCGTTAAACATTTTGTTTTCTGAACTTGCATACAGATCGAAGCAATGCCCATAACAGCAATTGAGCTCGTTCCACCAATCAAACCGAATTCTTTCGTTTGGTCACTTAGTCAGTCTAGCATTCTTATTAGATGATTAATTTTGTGAGGTCAGGTTTTGTTAGTGGATTGGCCGTTTTAGGAGCTGAAATTTTGATGTTTTTATCCGACTAACAGTAAAGTATGTATGTTTCTGGAATTTCTTAAATTAGTTACTTCTAAGTGCATGCCATGATTTGAGTCTCATTAATTTAATATATTTTCAGTTTGATTTGTATAGCTACATAATCTTGTTTCTACCTCTATTACTATTATTAATTTCCCTATTCTCTTCTCATGCCATTGCTGGGCAAAGACCTTCCTCAATTCTTTCAATTACGATCACAATCTCCGTTACTTTTTTTATTATATGAGTGGCTACAATTCTCAAACTTCCAAATTCAGAAATTCACATTGTGTAGGAGTTAATCGTTAACGTTAATAAAGGAAAGAGTCAATTGGATATTGACACTACGTATCGTTACCGGATGATATTGTTTCCAATTGTAGCCATTCAGTAGTGGATATAAACGCGTTTGTTCGTGTTCTTGGCGATTCTGCACTCTTTCATGAATTGTTTCTAGGTACTTCTAGAGTGCTCTTATATCTTCCTGCCTTTGTATCGTGTTAACCGGAGTCAATGCAGCACTATTTTTTCAACTAATCTGCCAATGTATCTACAATATCTTTACTTAGAAGATTAACCACAGTTATCGTTACCAAAATACCTGATTCTATATTTGGAACAAATCATAAAGACCTCTTTTTTCCGATAATGTTATGCTTTCTCCAACAATCTTCGATTGATACAACTAATTCATATGCAAATAAAAGACAAAAAAATCAATTACAAAACGATGTCAAATTCCTAAATTGTATCCAAAAATATAAACCCAAACTATTCGATTAACAATCGATATAAAATCGCAATCATGGATACAAATGATTCGATTAATATCGGCTCGTCTATATGCAAATTGTGTTTTAGCGAGTTTTACTGATTCACACGTATCTTCATATTCCTGATTAGGTAATTATGTGACTATAGAAGCTTTCTTTAATGATAGCTTTACGACTGTTTATAGGTGATATATGTTTGTTAGTCTATTTTATTAGTTCATTCGACTTGGTGTCATCGAATGGAGCCATGTCTCTTGGCCTTGGTGATGAGTTATTAAGTTCGTTTTTTGCACAAGCTATTATGGAATGTCAGGATTTTAATTGTTCTTTGATGTTTCTCTTAAGAATTATGACTATGACTTTTTAAGTAGTTTATCCTGATTGACTTGTTCTATAATAATTTCTGGTGATGTTGCTTCGTTTATGTTCCCATGATATACAGAGTCAGCAACATAATAAACAAAAAACCGGGCAAGTGCGAGTCGGACTCGCGCACTGAGGGTTTCGTACCAACCTACCTATAAAAACAGTTTAATTCTCGAATCGAGTCTTGAAGACTTTTCAATTTTTTTTTCTTGTGACGTAACTAAAATTTTCAGTTTTCAGACTTTTCCCGATATTAGTGCTATAATACCTTGCTTCGTGCCAAATTTCAAGATTCTAGGTCAACGGGAAGCACCCTATGAGTTTTGATTCCTTTGACAGTGTCGAAATGTACGTTTTTTGCAACATAAACGGGCGTATCTTTTTTTCCCTTCAACTTACAAGTTTGATTTTTGCCAACTTCAAGGGACCGCGGATTTCAATATATGGTTTTAATTTCAACTTGATACCTTCACGCGTTCCTGAGAAAAAGGGTCTTGACAGACGGACGGACGGACAGACGGACAACAAAGTGATCCTATAAGGGTTCCGTTTTTTCCTTTTGAGGTACGGAACCCTAAAAACATACCAATTTATTAGACATTGGCGTGTCCAGGCATCACCAAAATATCAATATGTACTAGTTTCTAATTCCCAATTCTCTTCCACAGGTGACGAATGCTCCCACGAAGACCACTGCGCATCTCAACCTTGCCGCAATGGAGGCCGCTGTGTAGCCGACAATACCACCACTGCCGGCTACTCCTGCGCATGTCCCCCTGGCTTCACCGGCTCCCGTTGTACCGAAGACGTGGTCGAATGCTCCAGTGGCTCCGGACCTTGCCACCACGGCCGGTGCTTCAACACCCATGGGTCCTACACCTGTGTGTGTGAGCCAGGGTACACTGGGAGAGATTGTGATGCGGAGTATGTTCCCTGTGAACCGTCGCCATGTCATCATGATGGAAGGTGTACGCCGCTGGATCAGCTGAGATACGAGTGTGATTGTCCGCCGGGTAAGTCATACAATTTTTTGAAATAAATTTTCATGCCTAAATATGTCGAATTTGAGAAATTGCTAACATTGTTAAACTTTGAAGTACTGATATAGGTAATAAACGATCACGGGTTTCAAGTTAGTTGGTTTGATGTTAAATCCAGGAATTACACTGACAGCACATTCAATCTTATAGTTCAACAAACAGCAATGAACTTGGATATAATCTGCAGACAAGACAAGATAATATTTTAACAATTAATAGAACCAGGTAGTAGAATCAATAAGCACTAATCTCCGCAAGTAAAACAGGGCGTGTATTCCAAAGAGATTTTACCACATACTACCTCGTGCAATAACTTTCCTTATGACCATATTGACCATGTTGGGCAGTATTATTTAATCAGTGAGATGTACTATGTTGTAAAGCTAGTTGCCATAACAGGAGCTACTGTGGCTGGATAGCTAGGCAGTAAGATTTCGCAACAGGATGGGCGTGGCTAGTCGTTAGGTGCAACTTTATTGGGTGTTTGTGTTGGTGTTGTAGATATTGAAGGTGTAGCTGGACATGTAATGGTCTTAGAGATAAACTGAGAAGTAGATAAAATTAAATAAACGTAACACAAAGTTAAGAGAATTCAACAAAGACGTAGTAGTAGAATTGATGAAATATACAGTCAAACCTTAGCCCAACCTTAAAACAATTCCTCTGAAAGAAGAAATAAATAATCTAGATAGCATAACCGTCCAACGTATTAAACTTATCTAGAAACACGGCAGTATGCCAAGCTAAGTTCACAAAACACAAGCCATTTCCAAAGTTAATTTACGCACTATAACTGCGATTCTATTAACACAAACCAGACACGTTATAACCAGACTAGACCAACTTTCCAAGGTCTATCTAACAGACCAACATAAATTTCTCGTACCAATATACTGCATAAGCCATAGCAAATATAATTCACACTATGTAATGTCACAGCGCTTGAGAGGACTCGAGAAAGTTCGAGATATTTACAGGCTTATCTTGCCAAGTTTATGCGATACCTTTAAATATGGTTTGTGTGTAAATTGTATTAATTATGCTGTCTTTATCTTAGTAATTTCTACGGTTGTATCTTGGTTGATTAGTTGGGTAAGTAGGTGATTATATCTTGTCTGTTTAGGGATGGGTTCAGATGAGATTTTGTCAGGTTTGTTGATATAACGTCTGCGAATATATTTACTTCCTTATAAACAGTTCTGAATTTAACTCGAAGGAGTTCACACGATATGTATGGGCTTCAAAGTCATGACTTAAGCGCTGGAAAGCAGAAAAAGTCGTTGGCAATACTGATTCTTGGTATCACGTCAAATGATAATGAAATTGCTAAACTCAACAACTAGAGTGACAAGCCTTCGAAAGTAACAACAAAAAATCTCGTACAATTAAAGAACAAAAAAATAAAGATAAACAAACACACTCAATCTAGATTAACATCCCTAGTCTCACGAACATACGCACCAAGCAATAAAACGGACAGTCATAATCGTGTCTGCGTTATTTACGTCACAGCTCAGAACGCGGTCTGAAAGGCGACCGTGGCCTAAGGCGACCACGACTTGTACGAAAGCGGTACACAAAATGGGTATACTGCATAAATCTATAATGTTATGTGCTATGTTTATCTATACTGCAAATAGTTCTAGTTGTTATAGGTATTTGATCTAGCTTGAAGAATCTTTGTTGGTCTTTGTAGGGTGGGGAAGTAGAATAGTTACATAAAGCTTCTACGCAGATGAATGAAATTGTTCTAAGATTTTGAATATGTACGAGTATACAAAAACTTTTAAGATAATGAAGATGATATAAGAGGTGAACTAATAAAAAATGTGAATGATAAAACTGCTAGCAAGGAATGGAACAGTTGTGATCTAGTTCATTTCAATTAAAGTGGTTATTTAGTTAATCCAAGTAACTAACCCAATGTTTAATTAGTTAAAGTTAAAAGTGGGTTCATCGCAATAGAGCAGCGAGTAAAGGTTTATCTCACGGCCTGTTAATTTCATTTTATTGTCATTGTCCTGAATGGGTTTGTAAGTTGTCATTACTTTTGCAAATGTCTGCATATATGCGCAGGGGGCTTAAAGAGACATCAAGATATGATGTACGACTACCGGCTTAATCTTTATCTCAAGAAGGGATACATGATTCATAAATAAGACATATACAATATTAAAAATGAGACAAAAAAATGATCAAATGAAACATATCCAATGCTTCTACACTCCTTTATTTTAATATTCCTTGTAATTGGTTAAAAACCAACCGCAATGATGCAAAAGTTACGTCACAATTTTTGTAGTGGTGCTGCGCATCTAGGATTCATTAGCTTCATTACGCTCTTGCAAAATGGTGGTGAGCACTTTCAACATCCAGTGCTGTGAAATGTTCCATATTTCGAGGTTCCATATTAAGTTTCTGAGTAAAAATTGCGAAACGAGGAAATGATGGTTATAGTAATAAGCACTGAGAAACTTATAAAGCTTTTTGTAATTGTATATGTTGGTAGGTTACAATTAAGGAACACTTGCTGTTTTTGTTGCATAATGGCGATGAGATAAAGACCGCGTAGTGTATTTTTCAGTTAAAATTGACCGAAATTACACTCATTAAGGTTTTAAACACAACATATATTATTAAACTTAAAACTCTAAAATACATTTTCAAGTGTTGACATAAAAACGTCTTCAATATACACAATAATGTCAACGCTTACAAAAATACTTGTCAAAAGCCATAAAAATAGAACATTCGTTCCATACTTGAATCATACGAAATAATTGACCAATGACTCAATACATTTCAATGAAAAGCACTTTCTCCCATACATTCCTCTTTGGAGACATCCATCGACCACTTAAATTAGCTCGATGACGTCAGACCCCATGCCCAAGTGTGGGAAAAGCTATACCCACTTAATTAACACCTAAAGTAAAGTAATGTTGTTTATGAACTCGACTTTAACATTTCTACAACATACGGTGGATCATGTGAAAAGAATCTTGGGAATTGATATTGGGTCAGTTCAGTTCGTAAGTTAAAATTTTGCGAGAATTTCTTTGCGAAAGTCATTTGCTGCTGTAGAAATTTTTATGTTATTTTCTTTTCTTTTGTTTTTCAAAAGTATTAGAAAATCATTTTCTCCAAATGACATTTTCTAATTTATGTTTTTCTGTGTTTATCATGTTAAACGTTTCGTGTTTATCTTTTTATGTTTTTCAAATTATCATTCAGTTTTATTCCATTCAAGTAAATCCATTTAGCTAGACAGTTGATGACAGGTTTTTACTACATTCCCATTCAGTTAACTACGTTTTTAATACAGAGTTCTGCACGCTTCGCTAGCCACTTTGATTTCAAGTTTATTGTGGCAATCTGTATTGTAATAAATACATTCATGATTAGTATACATTCTGTTATCTTTAGTCTGTGTTTTAAGGCTTGCATTAGTAGCTAAATGCTCATCATTACGATTAAAAATAACAGATTCCATTGAAATGTCTCGATTTAGTATTTCAATATTTACATTTGTAAACTTATTAACATCAGTTTTATTCTTTTTGTATCTCAAACGATCAAGATTAAGATTATCATCGATTTGTTATCTTTTCATTGCCAAAATCTTATCATTACTAATCACTTTGATTTATCATGAGTTAAATATTTGATGCTTATCTAAAACAAGTTAATTTTTAAAACTTGCTCACACGTGCTTTGTCTGACTAAAACATTTCAATTCAACATGTTCGAACATCCTTCTTCTAAATTAAAAACAATCAATCATCTACCATAAAACTATCCATTACGTCTTTCCATTTCCTCCATCAAAAATAGACATTATTAATTTTCCTATTAGTTAATATAAGAATCATTAACACATGTCCAAATAGCCTTAACATGTGTGAGTCTGAAATAATAGCTTCCGTACAAGTCCCAACTTATGGGAATGTAGGGAGACGATCTCACACTCTGCTATATTATGGTAATCTGATTGTCAATTTAGATTCTTTAAACGTTTACGTAACACGAAACACCAATATTTGTTGCCAGTATTTGTATGTGTATTCAATCATGGGCCATAGCGTACAAAGGTAAATACAGCGGGAGATTTTGGGAATCGTGTTTGGAGAAGCAATGGAATAGAATTTGAAATGTCTGGACAAACATTTGGTAAGATTGTCGATATCGTACCAAACTTCTTGGGAAAGAAGAAATAATAAGTGTACTTGATATAATCCTTAGTAAAATTGTTGACAGAAATCTTGAATAAACATTCAATAAAGTTAATAATATCAAGGAACTTATTCCACAAGAACTAAATCTTGACTATGTTGACAGCTTTTATTAATCTGATGAATTTCTAATTTAAAGCTCAGAAGGGAGCACAATATATTACGTTAATTTTCTAATGGAAATTTAATTTGGGTGCATCGTTTCTCAACTGAAATAGTGAAATGTATAAACATTTTTATATACAATAAAACTTTAGAATTTTGTTTCCAAACACATAAAATTGACGGTGTGAAGATAAAATCTGCGTTTGCGCATCACCGGTGACAGTTTTATAGTGATCTTCGTTTTATTCCTAAACCGCCGTAACGATTTTCAATCTTAATAAGTGCTAATTAGGATTAAATCATTTAATTAAACCGAGTTTTTAGAATTGTCAAAGTTGATTTTTTACGATCATGTTTATAGCTCTTTATTCTCTAAATGAGATGAGAGTCGTATTAAAATAATTTGGATATGCTCAATTTATTGTTGGTGTACGTTAAATCAACTTTATGGATACTTAAACAAAATAATTTTAATATTCTACCAGAAAAACCCATTAAATTTGAAATATACAAACCATACAGTAACCATACAGTTCATACCATACGTTGTCTTACTTGTATTTTCAGCCTGCAACAAATACTGCAAAAACAATCCTAGTTAAAATCGTAACCAAAATATTGACTCCCGACTTTCCGCACGCTGGTTTCGAGGCAAAAAAAGGCGTCGAGAGATTTAAACGAGGCGCCTCCACCATAAACAGTTGCACATGTGTTACTCGTGGGAACCGCTCGGTTAATGAACATAATAAGATTCTCTACTCGCTAATCAAACTGTATGAACCATGGTGTGATTTCGACACTTAGAGATTGACCATTGATCAACTAGTTGTACCTCTACCTTCGATTGTAAACGGATCTTTATCAATAGCTGTTGCTGTTTCTAATTGAATTGTATTTAATTGTCTTCTGAGATTTCTTACACAGATATTCTTTTGTCTCATTAGAGTTTATTGTCTTGCTTTTAATAAGATTTTTTGTTGGTCCCCACTTAGTGCTTAGCGTGTTGTTTTAAGACACAAAAAAGAGACCCATGACTAAAGTAAATACTAAATAAAAAGTTCTTGTGATATGGTCGAGTGGGTTTTAATTATAATGATAATCGTTTGGTTGCAATGCCCGATCATAATCTGACTTTTCAGCACAAATAGTCCAACTACAACCCTAACTATGATTATCATGTAAAATATATTTTTGACACGACACATCAATTACAGATATAATAAATTAAAAGTGTTTTTAATCCATATGGTGCTTAGAACACTTCACCGAAAATAGAAACCAGATGTGATACTTAGAATAAAGAGTCTATCAAAATTTTAAGAGGATAGATGACTAATTAATTTGGGAACCGTTTCTAATAGGAACTCTCATGAATGATTCATGGTCTAGGAATGTCCGATTTAGCATCAAACTGTACACTTCAGTTACAGTTTCCTTTTAAGCAATTTTGTACAGATCTGATTGCATTATGTATGCATTCCTCTTCAGATTCATAATACTAACTTCTATATCTGGCCCCTCTTCTATTTCATATTTTATGTTGTATTTTCTATTATGGAGTTGCAAAGCGTCTAGTGGTGCATTACCATCATAAGTTGTTGCACTTAAGCACGCATATGGTTCAACATGAGCAGCTGTAACGTGTTGAGTAAAAATCGATAAACAATTCGAGGGGCCTAACATAACTTCGTAGTTTATTCTTTGACAGCCATGAAATATGCTATTGTTAAAACCAAAATTATAATGAAATAAGCTGGAAACTTATCGTTTAAACATACCTATATCGGAAAATCTTAAAGCCTAGCTATTTACTTTCTTGGATACCTATCTCAAGTTCAGCATGAAAACCCACATTAATAACCCTAATAGTAGCTCAAAGCGATTTATCATTCCACCGTTATCTAAATCTCTCATCTTTCCCCAGGTTATCGCGGCCAGAACTGCGAGATCGACATCGACGACTGTCCCGGCCATTTGTGCCAGAACGGCGCAACCTGCGTCGACGGGCTCAATTCTTACACTTGCGAGTGCCCGCCCACTTTCACCGGGACCCTTTGCGAGACCGATGTCGACGAATGCGCTCTTAGGTAAGTCGATTTTGACCTTAGCTGCTACAGTCTTATGATGTCTTGGTACTTTCTGATCTGTATCAATAGTTTGATGGTGAGTGTTAGCAGCATCAATATTTATTATCGTAGTATTGTGTACTTAAATAATAGAAATGTTATTAATTTTAACTTTCCTAGAAACACTATAAAGCGTTCTATAAATTTTGAACAAACGTACTTCAAAAACTTTATGTAAGCTGAACTTTAGAAATGCGACTGCGTTGTTTATTGAAAGCTAACAAGACAATTCTAAAGCATTTTCTAAAGTCGATGCCTTCGCTATTCTTTGATCAGTCAACTCGTAAAGGACAGTCAGTAAAACTGACAGTATTGAGAATCAAACTGAATGACAAGAGAATAGGTTCTTGATGTGCGATAGTGAATACACGACGAAATAATAGCTTTTATAAGTAACGTTTGTAGAAATCTTTCATGTTAATGACATCATTTGTCAGAATATTATATTGTCTAAGTCGTCATTAAAACATGTTATAAAAGATGAATTGTTGTCCACTCTATGAAATTCCTGTTTTTCAAAAACTGTCGTCAAGCAGTGTATCCCACGTATATCTATCGGCTATTTTTGTATCAAGCTACAAGTTCTCAGAATTACTAAACTAGTCGAGTAATTTAATAAAGAATCGCCATAACAGAGATTTTATCATTAATCTAGATAAATGAAGATATCCGCCGATCAACACGGTTAAGATCAACGCAAATCAACAAAGCGAAAACCGTTGCCTTGATATAGCTCCGCAGCAGTACTGTCAATTATTTTGAATTAATTGCAGTTTTATTAAAACATCATTGCTGTGTAAGGTAAAGCCAGTAAAGTTGTCGGCTTTTTAAAAATCAGTAAGAAGTAGGACCTTTTACCGACCTTTATTTATGACTCGGCCGATAAATTTTAGCGACAATTAAATCATACGCAAACAATTTTATGTGCACAGTTACAGCTCGACAATTTGTTGCACCATGTATCCTTGTTGGACCTCGAAGCACTACCTATAATTGACAATGAAATATTACGGCTGCAGTAACGAATGTCATAGAATTATCGACTTTATTGACCAGATGAAAGGGGCGCGGTATGCTCAGATTGGAAAATATGTGTTGCCAGATATTATTCGCTTGTCAAGGAATCGGCGCGGCCCAATTAAACCAGCGTCCCGGCAAAACGAAGTCTGGAACGGATCGGATGATTGCACCGCCGAAAAAATAGATTTAACCGAAGATTACGCTTTATTACGAACACACAAGGCTGAATTTTAGGAGGGAGTTCATTTTAAAAACAATGCCGCGTTCCGATGTCCGTAATTCAATATCAGACGCCATGTTGGATGACGCTGCGCATGCGACTATGTCCATATTACATTTTTTGCGTAACTCGTTAAAAAACCGACAACTTAATGAAACGAATTACTGCCAAATGTTATTATAAACGGGCTAATGATATCTACATCTGTATTGAGATGGTTTTTTGTATGATACAATATCATCTCTGCTGTGTGTCGATGTATTGGGCGTTAATTACAAAATAACTCGTCAAGAAGTCAACGGCCCCGCGCCTCAAGCGACGACAGAATAGCGGAACACACTTTATTCTTCCTGTTTACTTTGTTATGTTTGTGTTTTTGATTTTTTCCGAAATGTTTTCTTACTTAACAATACTAATTTTCTAGGAAACGTTTGTTACAACTTCACTATTCTCTTTGGTTAATATTCTGTTGTTGACGTCCTTCTGTAAATATTGTGCAATTTTTGTTGCAAGATCAGTTTCAACCTTGACATTTTTAGCAGAAATTCGTTTAAACATTCTTACATGTTGTCTAGTCTCTTTGACATCATCAAAATTATTATGAAATTCTTCTTAACCGGTTACTTTTAGAGACAGGTGATCATTTTCTTCCGCTGACTTCTCACAACTTAGTCTAAGAGCAACGTCCTAAGTCGCCATGTGCGATGCGCCGTTCCTACATTAATTGTTAGCTAATGATTGGCTACAAAAAACGCCATGATGTTCCTACGTTCGCACGGTAATAGTAAGCTTCGTTTTCATAATACTTTTGCGTCTGTACATGCAAATGACTTCATTTTTTCCAGTAATTGACTTCTGAAGTGATGATTAGATGTATTAACGATCGTTTGCGTTTTCTTTATTAAATAAATATTTGTTATTGATTTGCATGATTTGATTTATGATATGACATATGATCTATAACCTACGGCGAACAGCGGGAGTTTTATAAGTCTTCATTGTCCTTCATCGAGTTGTGAGAGTATTGATAAATTAACTTGGCTTCTGTTTCATCTTTAGCTGAGTTTTTAAGTGTATCAAGTTCACATCCGCCAAGATTTTTAGCAAAGTGTAAGGCTTCTGTATGTCCGGAATTGAAGGCTTCATATCGATACAGAAAAACTTTTTTCGGTAACTAACTGTCCATGGAACGGTTTTTTTTCTTTCGCACGGGAATTAATTTAACTGTCATCATTTTATTGTAAGTTTCGTTAAATGTCGCGTGTATCGATGTTGGCATTCAAAACATTCACTTTATGGTTCATAATCGTGAATAATTTTGTAGAGATTAACTGTACTACAGTGCGATCGTGTCCAAAATATGTCATAAATGTAACATTCCGGTGTAGCGCTCCGAAGCTTGTAGGTAGAGATTGATGGGTGTCTGGAAGATAAAAGATGAGGTGTAGATTCTTCCTATTTTATTTATAGTTTCGTTCGATAATAGTAAACAATGCCATTGAACTGAAGAATGTACTACCGTCTACCTGATTTTTGTTACTGTTTATTCATGTTTTCCAAAAACCTACCTTTATGAGGCTCAGTTCAAACATATAAAAACTTATCTATCCTATAATTTCTTAATTCGGCCACCAAGAGACTCCCAATGGCGATCAATTAAACACAGTAAGAATCATTAAACAAAAAATCTAAAAATTTATTACCACCCCAAAAACCTCTCGTTTTTGGGTCCTCTGATATATTGTCTACGTTATAAAAGTAATACGATTATAAAAATGAATATTATTACCCATTTCTTTTGAATTAATCGTGTCCATACAAACTATTAATATTTCGACCATCTATGGATATGTTAGACCTCCCGCTGCAAAGGCCTCTTACGAAACCAAACAATCTATAAATTCACCTTGATCTGCATTCTAATAATTCGTATCACAACCCAATAAAGTTGAATTTCGATCACAAAATCCATTCCCAAATGAAATGATAACTTTGTACGGACACACTTTAGCGTAGTGTTGTTGCTTGTGTTTTGTTTTACTTACAGCATGTACTATAGGGTTTACTTTAATTATGTAATTTTGGACTTTATTCCTTTCGAGTTTAGTTTTGTTTTTGGTTGTGGTTTGGATTCATGGGATAGTGTCACAGTATCCGAGTCGCTGGCTCATGAAACGCGTCAGATAAATGCGTGCCCAATATCGGGTTACGTCTTGGTGCCTTTTATTCTTTTATTTTCATTTGGTTCGAAGTTCTTTGAGGTGGAAGTCGATACAGTTTTATAATAAAGTTTTATGCTAGATCGAGTCGCACTTTAGGTGTTGCGTTTGAGGGTGTAAGAACGTTTTGTCTTTTAATAGTTCCATCTAGTTCTTTGTGAATATGGTTTTAAATCCTTGCTCAAAATGTCACTGAAAAATGTTTGGCCTTTATTCCAGTTACTAGAGTTGTTCATTAAGGGGGATGTTTCAGGTTAGCCCACGAAATTCAAATTTTCTTACGTTTTTTGCAATTTGAAAGCCCATGGTAAGTTGTATGAAGTTAAAAATACTTAAGCGGCTGTAAAACGTAACTAGTTACATAAACATAAAAATCATCAATACAAGCCTCCAAGCTCACCTAAGTGTAGGAACGATTTTTTCGAGGTCAAAAACGTTTGAATTTCGTGGGCTACCTGAAGCATTCACCTTAAAATATTATTTTCTTTGCTATCATCTGTTTTTAGTATGTCTTGTGTTGTCTCCCTTTTTTAAGCAGTGTCTCTATACACATAGTTTCTTTTGCAACACCTTCTGATGTGTCTCATTTTGAGTTTTGATAAACAATAGCCAGCTCTAAGTCTACGATTAATTCTGTTTCATCAATCATCTCGCTACGTCCCTTAAGGCATAAACAGGTATAATCTAGTGTCAGTCATGACTTACGATGTATCTGTTGCGCTTGCGCCGGATGCGTAGACAACGGTACAGGTGGCGCTGCTATCGTATTACCATGCTTAGAAATTTATTATTGAACCTGCATCTTCTATTTGTCTTATTTCATAGGAAAGTCGTAACAAATCGACTTTCTTTGATCGTAGATTGTCGTTAAAGAGAGAATTATTTTGGTCCTTATACTTGCAGATGTGGTATTTGCAGCTATTTCTTCCTGACCTATGCATATTTTATATGTATCTTAAAATTTGTAGTGCCGTATATTTTAATCAATTTTTACAAAGATTCCTAGAGGGTGTTCAATTCCATTAAGTAATAATGCATATTTTGACTGTTTCAAAAAGAGAATCATTTCGACTGAATCACCAAATAATTTTCGAACTCTAGCAAATAGTCTACGGATACTTCAAGAAAGTCTCAATTAACATACCTTTTCCTCCATTTGGTCCAAATGTTGATAGTAACCACCAGAATTCTTAAACACATTACATGTTTATTCATGATGTGTCCCGTAGCTGTTCAATTATTCGTAAGTATGTCTTTTAATTAACGAAATGAGGAAAGTTTAATTATAACAAACGATAATGTTTCTTCTTGTTGATATAGTACATTGTTAGAATAGTAAGGACAGCCATATTCTATTAAAACGACCTTTTATGAGACTTTTGATTCAGCTGGTAATAAAAGAATACTGTTTTATTGGTTCGAAGGACCAAATCTCTAAAGTGATTTTTATAGTTCCAATAAATTATATAAGCATCTCACGTTACTGACTGTAGCTATAAAATCTCAATAAAATATGGGGACTATTAAAAGCACACCTACACTTAAGCTTCAAAGGACCAATCAGCCACTTAAACCTTCTAAAAAACATAACCTCACCTAACCCTAAAACAGTTACAGAAGTCTTCAACAAATTACTCAGTCGTGGATTTACAACGTGTCGGCAAACGCAGCCAGCCATCTTGTTAGGCGCACAATTTTATTTTTTACCCCGATTCCAAGGGAATTGGCTGGCTAGGAAATTGTCGCATAAGTACGCACTATTATAACTGTTCCGCTGATGGTGGCAGCAGAAGAATGTGTCAGCTGCCCGTCTTCCTGCGAAGGTCGGAGGAGTCAATTGAACTTTAAGCCTTTGGTCCTATATGGACTGTTTATAAATATCCTGTTATGTTAAATTATAATTGAGTTTGCATCAGTTCCGTCTTTATCTTTATTATTTTATCTCGCCTGCGCTGCCCTGCAAAGGCTTTTCTGCTCTTTAGTTCCTTACGTTGGACTACTTCTTACCAATTCCTAAGGAAGAATTTAAGTAGTCCCGCGATCTCCTACGTAGAATGCCGCGAACACGTCTCGCGATTTTAAAACATTTTGTTTTTTGTTTTAGGGCCTTTAACTTTAATAGATTGAAATTTAACAACTTCTATGTTTGTCTTATTAGAGTTATTTTCTTTCATTTGAACTTTGACTGCTGACCGCGTCCTTGAATAAAATCTTCTTCTGGCTAGACCTTATCCCATTTATTTGGGGTCGGCTCTCCTTGTCTTCATTATCCACTCTTCAACAATATATTTAAAAAAAAATCACTAGCCCTAGGAACAAAAAAAGAAAACGAGTTCTTAACATTCTAGTGACGTTGCCTTCGTCCGTTGCCATAATTTGTATCTGACTGGCTACCAGATTGCCGATAGGATATTCAATTTGAGCATCATCGATGGGCTATTAATCATTGCTAATCGATTATTTTATATGCCGAGGAGTAATCTGCTCAGAAACGCGTTCACTCGCTTACAGATGTTGTAAGATACGAGCTATTAAGGTTATGCGAAACTGGTCTTTTATCCTTTTCTTTATTTTTGTCTGCTTTATTATTAGGCTTATGTTTTGCTTTTAAAACTAGTAGTTTCTGAAATGTAGTTTTATTTTTAGTTTATTATGTGTCAGTCAGTATTCGAAGTGTCTGTACTCCACGGTCCTTTCTCGTTTCCATCAATCATTTTCGAAGGTGTAATTGTCAATCTCTTTTATTTCCTCAAAACACTAACGAGTATTCTCAAAACCAGTTATTTTGTCAAACTTCATCACTTTTTTACATATCCTTACTGTACCGTCCTCAGCAATCAGCCTCATATAAAACTTTTATAACCGAACTTTTTGAACATGATACTTTTATGAGGAAATTGCTTCGGTACAATTTGCGCTGAGCACGCAGTGTCGGTGTAGATCGTTAAGCGAGGCTGCGCTTGCGCATGATGCTGCTACCGGGTACTTGAGGCGGCTGGCTTAAGTGGGGAGAAAGGGCGGGTGGATAAACGATGATTGTAAAGGCAGTAATTATAACCAAGCACGATACATGTAGGTGGTCGCAGTTTTTATTTGTACGATATGATTGCTGATCGGAATTTTACTTTATTATCCGAAGCTGACTTCCCGATTAATTAAAATTAAATGAGACTCCTGTTAACGAATTATGACATGATTGACTTTATTGCCTGATGTGTAAATTATATCGAAAATCTTTGACCAAATCGAAGCCAGGAAGTCGATGATAAAGATCTAATGTGTGTTATGGGTGTTCAGTGTTAACAACATAATCAAGTTTTATCCGAGCTTCATCATAGAAACTAAATCAAAGCCAGTTACATCTAAAGATCAAATCTTCGATCCTGATTTGAACGTCGGCGTTGGCGCACCCAGTGGGTCCCGTAAACCGGAGTGATTAATGATGATGACCCCCGCAATCATCTCGGTTCACTTCCGTGCAAAGCTAGTGATGAATGGGCCCTCATCCCGGTCTAATAGATAGATAAGTGATGATAGTTATATCGCCAGCTAACTTGAAGTAAAAAGGATTTTGCTACTGCTGACTGATGAAGATATAGTTTTCCTGCTTTCAAAGCAGGAAAACTATATCTTCATCTGTAGCCTGGTTTTGGGACTTACAATTTTAAAATTTGTATGTAAGTTTTTGAAACGATTTTACTCGTAGTCTTTCGAAAGTTGAAGAGTTGTGTCAGTTGGCCTAGTGATAACGGCCCTAATTTAAGACTTAAAGAAAAAAATAGTTAGGAAACTGGCATGTCCTAAAACCAGAAATTCGATGCCATGTGTGATCCACAACGAAATTTGGTAGATCACATAGCTAAGCTGCAAGATATGTTATGTAGAATATCAAATCTAGTCCTGTTTCCGAAAAGACGTGGTCTTATAAAAGAGCAAAATATACTTTTTAAAACAAAATATGATAGATGGCACCTAGATGAATAGATTAATAAATTTATTTCTATTATAAGTTATGATTTCCGTCACCAAATATGCAAATTATTCAACACATTTCACAGAGGTGTCAGATATAGTCAAAAATCAACAATTTATTGACACTCCCACTGAATTTACGTTGGTAAGCCTACGAAATATTAAAAGCTACGGTTTAGGCTTAGCTTGGTTTAAGGCAATGGTGGCAAGCGGTATAGCATAATCTACATTTTCACTCTCTTCTGAAATATGGTTTCTATACATCTCTGTTTTCTTTTTTTATATCTAACATCGTTTTCAGAAATGTTCTCAAGTTTATAACTACAGGGCATATTGTGTTCAGTTGGCATGGATAATTGGATATTTTTATGACATGTTTGTACTTACTCGAATATACTTATAGTTTTATTGATTTCACCATTCTCATTTTTTTTTTCTACTTCTTGCCTTAATGGCAAATACAGATTTTGATAAAAGCCAGATTGGTAGACCAGACAATTTTTATTCCGGGTGTATGTTTTCTTGAGTTTTTTTTTTTGCTTTCAAACAAGCGAAGCTGCTGGCTGATGCTGGTAACCAATACCATAATTATCGTCTTTTATATCAATCTGCTTGTCGTTCATTTTAATCGCTTCATAGCGTTAATCATAAATCTAAAAGGTTTGGTTTTGATTTATAACTAGTTTGAAAATGTAACAAGTATATACCAGTCTGTTTGCATTATAAATCTAAGTGTTAATTTTGTAATAAGATTAGTATTCTAAATGGTTTAGTGAACTATGCTACTATGCTAAGTAAAGGCTCTTTCCACATTTTATGTTAATTAAGTGATAAGTTTAATAACATGTCTTTCGTCAGTAATTAGACAATTCATACAAATTTTGCATCTGCCTCACTGATAAAAAAAACTCCCTTGGTTATTATTTTGTCTAACTTTCTATCTTTCGTTTAGAACTTCTTTTTTTTAGGTTGAAGATCGTCAAATATTTCCTCCCACTTTGGTTGCAGTAAGGGGAGTGTCTAAGAATTCCCCCTTCAACCTTACCTTACATTCTCTCTTTTCTTCAAAAAACAACCATTATTGTTCTACGGCCACGATAATTTTTACAATCCCGCAGCCATTTGAACGCTCTTGTATTTTTTAAAAATGTTAGAAGAACTACAATAAAGACTGGTAAATTATTTTTAGTGTTTCATACCCAAAGGAAAAATGGGACCCTGTCTGTCACCAGGGTGTGTCCCATGAATCGTAACCAACTACAAACGTGGCTTTTTGCCGTTTTGCGGTACAGAACTTTTCGTCCGCGAGTCCAACTCGCACTTAACCAGTTTTTTTAACAACTTAAACAAAGCCTTTCCCTCCACACCCGTTCCTTAACTTATCAATCTGACACCGCCAACATACGACCCCTTAACTATATATTAAAGGTTTGGCAATATTGCTTGCAATATGATCTGATACGCGCGGGCGCTCGTGCCGCGCCCGTTCTCGATCCTTGCCGATTGTACCCGATTGTGCCCGAGCGGCCGCATAAATCTTTCGTAATACGTACTTTAGTGATTTACATTGTGCCTTTAACCTTTATTGTGGAAATATTTAAATGTAATTACTATGATTTTTGATAGTTGATAGTTTTGGTTTAAGCCTAGATGAATTTTTTCCTTTTACTTATAAAGAGCAATCGTAGGAGCATTGCTTCCATAATCATCAAATTAGGTGAATATATTGCTTCTTATATTGCTTATGTTAACTTATTGTAAGATTTAATAAATATGTTACCTATATGTACATATGTAAAATGTAGCAAAGCTGAACATGGTCAACAATTAACTTAAAAAAAGCCAAAAAAGCAATGAAAAGTTAATGAACTTCCATAATTACACAACCAGGTGATTATTTCAGTTCCACAATACATATTAAATCTACAAAGTCACATTAAAATACAGTAAAATATGCTAAACGACTAAGCTATTAACGAGACTTAAAATCTGCACCAAATTCCACCCCGAAATTACGACGAAGGTTTTACACAAAAATTTAAACCTCCTTAACAAGCTATATTTAAAATAGTTTTAAAACTAAATCTGGTAAAAAAAGATGGCGGCCACTTTTTGTTAATTTCGCGCGAAAATTATTGCACTTTTATGTGCATTCTTTGTTTTACTTAGGGTTTTACTTTCAAAATGCGTTTTATATGCGTATAACGCGTATTTTTTAATAATTGCTTATAATTTTCGGTAACTGAAATGAAGTTAGTTTCACTGATCGTTGTATAAAAATCTAATATGTACATATTTTGTTGGTTATTTTCTTTGTAAAATTTTCAAAATTATTACAAAACCTTCTATTTTTGCGGCGACTATGGTTTACGCAATACGATTTAAAACTTCAGAAGCTATAGTGCACGGTTCCAACTGGTTTTGACATTGATGCTGAAAACACTTTAATATTTTATTACCCACTACTAAGAAATCTCCATCTTTCTTTATTGATGCTGCAAACACTTCAATATTTTATCACCAACGAAATATAAATCCCCATATTTAATTATTTTTTCCTAACATCATCTAACCTCGTCATCTTCTTCCTCAGGCCTCTAGTCTGTCAGAACGGAGCCACCTGCACGAACTCTGTCGGTGGCTTCTCCTGCATCTGTGTCAACGGCTGGACTGGTCCGGAATGCTCTGTGAACATCGACGACTGCGCTGGAGCAGCTTGCTTCAATGGCGCCACTTGCATCGACAGGGTTGGGGCTTTCTACTGCAAGTGTACGCCGGGGAAGACTGGTATGTTGACATTTGCTATTTTGATATCAGGTATTCCATATTGTACGAGTAGGTATACTGAAGAGAAATTAAGCCAGCTTTGGTTAGATTTCTCCTATCTCTGATTTTGAAGGAAAGGAGTATTTGTTGGCAGGATCTACCAACCAACACTCTAATAAACGTTTATGTAATAATCGTTTTGTGCCGACTCTAAGTAAAGTAAGGGCAGAAATATGATGAGATTGGTGACCCAGAATTAGAATTAGATTTAATAGGTACAAGATTTTGCAGTCTTGTAGGCGTATTAATCAGGTGATGACAATTTGAGCTGCTGTGTTTATAGCATATTATTGTGTACTTGGATTCAACTTTTATGAGTGAATAGGTTACTTCTAGGCAAACGCGTTCCACCTTCGGCCACTTCATCCCTTACCATCAGGTGTGATAGTGGTCAAGCTTGCGCTTGCCAGTAATTGTAAGCCAAGGTATAAAGGACGAGCTACAGTTAATTTCTGTATTTCTAATCTTTGTTTCTTCTCCCCAGGTCTGCTCTGCCACTTGGACGACGCGTGCACCTCCAACCCTTGCCACGCCGACGCTATCTGCGACACCAGCCCTATCAACGGCTCCTACACCTGCTCCTGCGCATCCGGCTACAAAGGGCTAGACTGTTCTGAGGACATCGATGAGTGTGAACAGGGTGAGTTTTGAAAAGATAGCAGATAATTCTTGGTCAGTTACTATGGCTTTATTTTCGTGGTCAAAAGAATTGTCAACGTCTGCTGTATATGTTCTGCCTTTGGCCTTCTTATTATGTATTATACTACCGTGGACCTTTTGTTAAAGTCTTTTCGACTTGTTCCATTTGGAAATATTAATGGTAGCCTGATGACTTGAAGTTTTAAAAATTGTTACCATTCTTCTTACGTACTTCGGGAAGGGCAGCTAACCTCAACGACAGCGATATACCTGGATACTAGTTTTCAAGTTAAAAAAATATATATTTCAAGCCTTTTCACAGTTTTATTATTTTTTGCATTACTTCTAAAGTATTTTTCAACAGCTGTTATCCGCGGTTTCACCCGCTCCCCTGTTAACGTACTTAAACAAGCTCTTCAGCTTTATAATATTAGTATAGAATTATAAATTTACCACGTCTCTAATACCCTTCTCCCCTTCTCAGGATCACCATGCGAACACGACGGTATCTGCGTGAACACGCCAGGGTCGTTCGCTTGCAACTGCTCCGTGGGTTTCACTGGACCACGATGTGAGACCAACGTCAACGAGTGTGAGAGTCATCCCTGCAGGAACGACGGGTCTTGTCTCGATGATCCTGGCACCTTCAGATGTGTCTGCATGCCTGGTAAGTTGATTTTGAGGTTTTGTTATCTTTTCTTCTGCAGATGATCAACTTTTTTGTACGAGTGATAAAATGTCCTAGCGGAACTGATAAAGGGTTTTCTATCCGCATATCCTATCCTTTCAACATTCCCAGTCCCACTGCTGGGTGATAAGATTTCTGTCTTTAAGGGGTTTTGGGTCATGATACTCCACTCAAGCCCAGCGTGGGTTGGTGGATGTACCTACTATTCATTTTCGAACAGTTATAGGTATAGAGCAATTACTTGTAACTTATTTTTTGAGAGTTAGAAATTATTAAATGACTTCTCTCGTTCTGGATGACGGGAGAGGGAGTGTAATTTTTATTGGCTATAGCCCGTCTGTGTTCTTTCTGTTATCCTTTGTGTTCTTTGGCCGCAGTGACTCTTTGGAATAACTTACAGTGCCTAGTGCAAGTTTGTTTTACGTTAAGGAGATCAACATTTTTATTACGTATGGCCCTCCGATTGGTCTGATTTAAACTCTTGACCAAGAGCCAAACGCGGTAAACGTTTCGATCGCATTAGTTCTGGCATATACTTCTAACTTACGGTAATAAGTATGAAGGGGCAGGAGGGCCTTCATCAGAACTCATCTTGAGTTATATATGTGGGTAGGTAAGCAGGTAGGTAGGCAGGTGGGCGTGAGCAGAACAATCACGAGTCCTTGTTACAATTACAGGTGCTGATTAAACAGCACAGAACTACAATGTACAGTCTTCAACACGAAACCAACTCAATTCAAACACTAGATTAAATTATTACTCAGTTGCAAAGCGATTCGTCACAAGCGTGGTATGCAGGCACCGTCTCCAACAACCCTGTCTTCAGATGGCTGCCCTCATAACCATCATCAATGACGCTTCGCTAGGCCGACTTTGACAGCTAAAAGTCAACCTGATGTCTCACTTTGACGCATGCGCCGTCAAGTATAATCAGTTCCTTGCATTTTGCATTACTCATTGAAGGTGCTATATGGTCGATTGCTCGCATAGTCATGATACGTACAAGCGTTTACCTAGTTCCATTAAAACCAGTTCCATCTGAGTCATTGAATTAACATTCAAACAACTTATCTTTCTGAAACAAACACACAAATTGCCTTATCAAGCATCAAACGACTATATCAGTAATTTGCATAAACCTGAACATTTACCAAACATTGTAAGAATCAGTATCTGCTTAGGTATTAGTCTTGTACCGGTACACTTAGCTGAAGAGATTGGTTTGTGAGATTATTTGAATGTGTCACCACGGGTTTAGAATGCAAAGGGTAACTGAAAAGAAGTCAGTGAAAGTCTGAGACTCTCTGTCACTCAGAACAATGTGATAATTTACCGCTCCTGCCCCTACAAAATGGATAAAAAAATAAAAACAATAGCAATTAATTATAGTGGCTATATAACTCAACAGTTAGACAGTTGCTATCTACGTTGGACTTTTAAACGAGGTACAGGATTTTAATGGACTAAAACTTTACTCTATTAGGGTTTTATTGTTCGCAAAACAATTTTTTTATGCATTTAAAAAAAACATAATGAGCAGCGCCTTTATATTGCTAAGTGTCAAGTTTTGTTATGTTTAATTAGGTACTGTGGTGGGCAATACATTAAACGCAATCCCAATAATTAATTAAAGCATTCTAAAACTGACTTCTACCAAACTTTTAGATAATAAACTGTCACAAAGGGGTAACAAAAAGTTAAGATGTTTTCAACAATATTATTGTTGACGATTCTCGACAATTGTGTCTGTAAGGGTACCGTTGTCACAACATAGCTAGGTGTCTCTTTGGCCAACTGTACAGGTAGGGCCTATTTTCTCCGGTAAAGCCGGCTGAAGCCGCTAACTTACAATTTGCTTCCAGTTGATGGCAAGCTTGATGATTATCATTAATTCCTATTAGACAGAGACGGGCGATAGACCGCGGAGCTTAGGGCTGTCCGTTTGTCATTTGTTTGAGATTACCGTTAGATTTTTGTATTTTGTTTTATGTAAGGGAGATTCAGGTAATAATAGGTTTATTTATTCCTTACATAGATTTTTAAATTTCTATACATTATTAGTTGTGTTACTATTGTTTTTATTATTCTAGTTTGTTAAAATCGTGAGCTGTTATAAGAATCACTCTGGCTTTAAAAGCCTCCTCCATTTCGCTTTATCTCTAGCCAGTCTATTACAGGTCATTTAGCATCATCCATGTCATCACTTCATCTTTAAACGGCCTGAATTAATCATCATTTACGTTTTTTTGAACTGACCTGTCTGGCAATCATAGCCAAATAATTTCCTCCTTAATAAT
This sequence comes from Mythimna separata, assembly GCA_030763345.1. Classification (NCBI taxonomy): domain Eukaryota; kingdom Metazoa; phylum Arthropoda; class Insecta; order Lepidoptera; family Noctuidae; genus Mythimna; species Mythimna separata. The sequence goes on along the minus strand of CM061173.1, from coordinate 3,241,217 downwards.
AAGGTTTATATAGCTTAGGTCAAAAACCTAGAAATAAAAACGCTGTTATTTCTTTTGGCATATTTTTTTCATATTGTATTTAGCGTTTCTATTCGATATCTTATCTTCTTTCCGTCACACAAAAATTGCAGCCACTACCACAATAATTATTCCACGTCAATTTTCTTTTATCAAGCAAATTGCAGGACATAGCACAGTTACCACTTTCGTAAAAACCAATTCCTCATCACCTATTACATCACTGTCACACTTTTTATCAACAACTGTATCACCTATTACATCACTGCCACACTTTTTATCAACACCTGTACCTATTTCCGTAACTAAAACATATATAAGATCTATCACTGCTCCAATTACCAGCAGAACTATAGCAGCCCTATCCAAGACCCGATTCCCATAGCGATGAGAGCGTCTGTGCCTGCACATTGTCTTGACGCGGAAACGATTGCGCGCAGACCTCACTATCAACGTCACAGTTAACGTAATCTTTGCTACGCTGCGCTGCGCTGCGCTAAACATTGTGCTATAATACGTAGTATTATTGTACTGTCCCCTGTAGTTTCATTCATTTAGAAAGCTGTGTTGTGTGACGATTTGTCTTACGTAGGTTAAGGAAAGGATGACATTATATTTCTAGAAATGACAGTTTTGCGAGACTAGTGGATTATAGGAAACGACAATGATGGGATGTAAGGCCAGCCGTTTTGGAAATAGATTCTTTTGCGATCCACGCTTTTCCATTTCTCTTCCTACCTTTTCCGAGAGGCATCGTCTATCCTCAGGTACTGCCTTCATTCGCCAAATGATTCTTAAAAAGAATGACTGCGCAGCCAATTGTTCGAAGTTCACAGTAGTCAAGATATTTCGACCTTATTATTCAATTTTGCTAAGTTTAAAGCCATTGAGGGTTCTAATGAGGGTCTTCTTCTTCTTCTTTATGTGTTGATGCCCTTATTAACATAACTTCCACTCCGACCAACTGAACGGACCAACAAGTTGTGCCGAAAATTTTTCACGATGTCTTAATCTCAAATGAGGTTTATTATCTATACCTACTAATATTATAAAGAGGTAAAATTTGTAAGTTTGTATGTAGGGGGTAATCTCTGAAACTACTGGTCCGATTTGAAAAATTATTTCAGTGTTAGATAGCCCATTTATCGATATGCTATAGGATATATATCATCACGGTACGACCCACGGGAGCGGAGCAGTAACGAAAAATGCGGGTAAAACCGCAGGGGACAGCTAGTTTATTATATTATACTTCATTAAGTTTACTCTTCGCCCCACTCTCAACAGTTCCACCCATTCATGAACGCACCTACATTGCAAAAGACAAAAGGAAATCGGAAACTTAGACCACGATAAACTTAGTTCTCGTCCTTATTAATGTTTTAAGTGTTAAAATCTTTTAATATAATCTGTGAATAGTAAACGAGAAGTCGGAGGGTATCGGCACATCTCATTTTGATGTCGCCTCAAGTTTAGATGACCTAAAAACCGTGAGAATTTATACCACTAATGTGCTAAGAATAAAATGATTTAGTCATAACTATTTAAACACTGGTGCTAGGTTCTTGTAGTGGCTTCGCTTGCGTGAACATAGGTTTCTTCTTACAAATGTTGTATTCACATTTCATCCCTTTTGGAAGTGAATTTTGGAAAATTCTCTCTTAATACTCGCCTACATCATATGATAAGGAAGCTTTGCCAAAATTTCACGCTCCAGGTCCGAGCAGTTTCGACTAGGCGTTGATATGTCAGTAGTTTCTGCTTTCATCATATAGATACTATTTTACAATATTGTAAAAAATATGAGACAATAGGTTGCGCTGGACCACTAACTCATCTGCTGGTAAGCGGTGATGTGGTCGACGCTAAAGCACTCTTGCCTAGAAATAACCTATTATCTTTTGACTAAACTTTGTAACTATCAGGAAACATGGTACTACCTTGATCTCTAAAAATCTAAACTATCTAATGAAACAGATTCTGTACAATACACAAATCTAACTTTTTTAATGTTACGCAACTAGTTCAAGATAAAAATAAGGCAGAGAACATTATAAGACAGTCCATTAAACTCAAAACATAAGTCAAGTGGACATAACATGTTAAAATATGTCAGAAACGCAATGGTGCGAGCATGACCACTCTTTGGAACGGGTTGCCTTTACTCCCATGAGTAAACCGACCAAGTGATATAGTACCCACTACACTACTTACATGCTTATAAACCGCAAACTTTGTCATATATCCGGGTTATAGCCAAGTTGCTCTGGTATAATTTTCTACTATAATAATGCACTATTTTTCTGATGTTATTTTGTCTTCTTCTCTTTTAGAGTTCCATAACTAAGTCGGTAAAAACGGAACCCTTATAGATACTTTGTTGTCTATATAATACACCCTTTTTCTCAGCAGCTCGTAGAGGTATCAAGCTAATATTAATATCAAATTCTCAAGTCTGCTAGTCAACGCAATTTAAAAACAAGGCCATTTATTCTCGAAATTACTTAATCTCAGTTTTTTTTACTATTTTTGTCTTTATTTATACCATCACCATATTTCTAGTACAAGAAACATGAATGAATATCAGAAAACCATCTTCATTCAGCCCATTGATTCTCATCCCACGGCGAAGGCAAGAGGTCTCAAAAGTAGGTACAATCGACTCCTCTGCCCTCTGACCTCCTACTTCCTGTAGAAGGTGTTAATTGTGTGCCTATGTTGTATATTTGTATGTTGTATTCAGTTTTCCAAGTAGATCTGTATCTATTTATAGATATCCGTATTTATTGCTATAATTATAAGGTGCTATAAGTATGCTATAAGTATGCTATAAGTGTGCTATAAGTATGCTGTAAGTATGCTATAAGTACGCTGTAAGTATGCTATAAGTATGCTATAAGTATGTTGTAAATATGTTATAAGTATGCTAAAAGTATGCTCTCTTAATAACCGTCTTCATGGGTCCCCTAGGACTTATAATATACAGCCAGCTTCAGGGGGACCACTTGAAAGTTTCCTCAAGAATATTAACAGGCGTTGCAGGGATGGGATTCCACAGTAGTCTTTTAAGAGGTAACGGAGCCTCTGTCATGCGCTGATGATGATCAACGGGGTGGTTTTAGTAAAGAAAGAACCCCACCGTTCTGGTCTCTTACTTAAAAGTTCATGCACCTTTTGAAGCTTTCGAATAAGAGGTCCTATGATCAGGGTTTCCAAGTTATCTTTACTTGAAATATAAATTAAAAGTCAGTTTAGTGTGTTGAATGCAAGTAGTGTTTACGTTGACCCGATCGAAAAATTTAACTTTTCTAGCTCTTTGATTGGTGAAGAGCTCAAAATGGAGTACCGAACGGTATAAATATGTCGATTATGTTAACGTAAAACAAACTCGCACTAAGCACTCTGTCCATTAATGGCGATTAGATATTTAGCCTCAATCACATTGCTAAGCTCACAAAATCTTTTTATCTGTCCCATGTTATGGAGCTCTTAAAACATCACAATATTTCGTTAAAACAACAAGGAATTGAGTCGTCATTACACCGAGACCACAAGTTCATCTGGTTTTGCTCGTGTTACCTCGCGATGCTCGACTGGGCTCGAACTTGTCACGCCACTACAAATAAGGGCATGACTGCACTGTATGACGACATTATAGTTTTTATAAAACACATCTATAAAGGTCTTTGAACTGTTTTATTTAAAAAAAAACCGTTGGCTTTGTATTTTTTTTATTGACCTTTTTCTAGGACACCTGATGTGTATCTTTTTGCATGTTGACTAAAAAAAATGAAATTTGGATTAAAATGTATGCAGGCAGTAACTGTTAGGTGCTGTAAACACCCTCTAGCTTCACCTAGAGAGGGAGGAGTTATTAGATGATTTCCCACCTCAAAAAAAATAATGCTGTTAATTATACTTTAAAAGAAAATGTCCTTTTAAAAGATGCCACAGACAGCGGCAGCAATAAATTTCCTTTTTGCAAAATAATTTATGAAGATATACAGTTAGTTACGTAAAAAATTCTCACCATCCAACAGTCTTTCCAACTATCTAACGTGCACCATTAATCAATCATAATTCCTAAGAGTTTTTACTTAAAACTAAGTATTACTACAATTCAATTGCAATTCTCTAGAGACTGTCAAGTAGGAAATGGTGCTAGGCTGATTATAATTAATTCACCGAATTGATTATTATAAATCAGATTGAGAACGTGCAACATTTGCTGATGGATTGTGTCCGGAACAGGTGTGAGAGGGAGTCACTTTTAGAAGCATTGAACTTGAATAAACTTAATATGGGTTTAATCAAAACAATTTTATCTTAACTACAGAAGATGCCAAAAATTTGTAACTTTTAATAAATCCCTAATTTGAAACATCAAATTCAAATCAAAGAAGAAATTTAAATAAAAAAAAAACCGCCTTCACGAATTTCATATGATTAGAATCAATGGCATTTTTACAAATTTTGTGATGTGTACTCTTATGTTAAACAGCACTATTTTGTTCGTCGTCAACATTTTTATCCCAAATTTTGACGAAGACGTATAATTGTATGTTGACCAACGGTCATTTTCAATAAATTTTAACAAAAGCCACAATTCCCACATCTTTCGGGGTTTCCCAAACAAATACCTACATAGTAATAAATACATAATATTTAAAGCATTTAGAGCCAGCTGGGCATATGTATTTAAAACCGGTATTAGGCATTCATGTATGCGAATAGTAGCCATTAGCATGCACCAAACATTCTCATTGTGGCTTGTGATCCGAAATCGTGACGGTGGAGCCACGGCGTAAACTATAGGATATCTTGATAATATACATGCTATATTAACAATACTAGGATTTGCGAGATTAAGCCCTCCCTAGACGACACTCCTGTGAGACATAAGTCCATTCTAAGGACTTACAATCTCTAATTTAAGTGTACTTACCAATTCATCGTCATCATTATCTTCCTGCTCTTGTTTTATGTCACTTGGGGTTCTTTTCTTTCATTCTGACCTGTCATCAGATACGCTATCACTGAGTCCTTTTTCTTTCATATGACCTCATACAATCTTTTCTTTGGCATCCTTCTCCATCCACCCACATATACTAGTTTACTCATAACTCTTTTAGTAAGTAACATGACTTACGTTTCATACCTCCTCTTCATATGACTGTACCAAAATAAACGAATCCGTTGCAAATTATTCACTGGCGCCACTTTGAACCTTTCTCTAATATACTAATTTTTGACATCAATCTATTGTCGTAATAAAGAGTAGAAAATTCATTTTGTTCCTTATTGAGATAACTTTCCATTGTCTATTTTGTAAGATTCTCCTAGCTAGGCCATTTCGCATTCTGCTTAGAGACCTGTACTGCTTGAGTACCAGTTGAGTACGTTTTATCTATTCCTGTGTTAGAATTTATAAACATTCAAGTCTTAACATCTTGCGGAGATGGTAACCCATTTGGTACAGGCAAACTTAGTGCAATTTTACTGTAGTATTGTGTGTCTCTTTTACTTTGTGTTAGTAACCGTAGTGCTGTCTGTGTCAAATTAATATTTTCTTTCCTATTCTATATCCTTTTCTTAGAATATAAATACTTTCAAAAATCAATCTATGTTATCCCCTATTTTAGTATACATACCATCTTTAGTTGACTGGCAATCATCGTGTCTTGTATTCCCAAATCAAACCGCTCGTCTCTCAAGCCTTAATCCCGATTGACCACTACTTGCGCCGGCGCACAGAGGCGGGGCATCCCTACCAAAACCTCACCATCACCACTCAAGAGGCTATATCGCTCATGGACCAGCGGTTTACTTAGTTGTTTAACACATTTTAGTGGCACTGTTTTGGGTACTTGTAATTCTGAATTTGGTCTAGGATCTCGGTAAACTGAGGATTTTGTTGTATTATTGCCTAACTCAACGAAACTTGCCGAGAAGGCTCGATGTATTTGCTGCGAAATAATGCAAAAGCATAAGAATCACTGGGCTTGAATACTACAGTATTTAGGCCCAGTGATTAAGGAACCTGCTTATCATACGGTAACGGGTTCGAAATTAATTCGTAGATACTTAAATCTAGGATATTACTGACAGCCCGTGCCTCGGAAAGCACGTAAATCGTTTGGTCTCGATTGTCATTCGTAGATCTTTGACGGTTGTTATAGATAGTTTTAGGCTAGAAAGCCTAATCATCAGCCTATTCAGGGAGTATCGAGTTACTGGGTTGTCGAAGTCTGATAGGCAGTGGCTCTATATAAAATACCGGTATTTATCTGGTCATATGTCATAGACCCTGCTGTATTATCATAATTTTTAGTCGTATAGTTTTTATTTCCATTTGTGTATACAGGAGTGATTATGTTAGTTTCTTTTATAAGTGCACTGTCTTCATCAAGTTAGATTCCATTCCTTCGTTCTCGTTTAGAACTGGTACAAGGTATTTCTGCACGTCTTCTTTTAATTTTTTCGTATAATAAAGTAAGATTCTACCACTCTAGAACCGCTATTTAAATATTTAATTTACTTTTAAGGACTTAAACGGTCTTTAATTTACGATTCTTTTAACCAGTTAAAATGAACTCTACCGCAATGCACATAAGAGTCATTCAACTGCGATTATTTTAATTTTTTGCTATGCAGAACCACATTCCCAATTTGGTGGGATAGTGATTTTCTTAAGAATAATATTACCAACTTAAAATGTTACATAAGCAAACAGAATTGAACTTTATGTCTTTACGATAGAGGTCATGAGAGTGCGTGTTTATTTTTGCTTCTTTAAAAGGGCAGACTTGATACTGGTCGGAGCTAGATTGTCCTGCCTCGAGCACTTTTTCGTTCACGTTTCGAATATAAACTTTACTGCTCTGGTTTATAGTTCATATTTCTTTGTTACACATCGACGTCCACTTCGATGTTGGCCACGGTAAACAATAAGTAAAATTGAGACCTATTTAAGGTGCAGTAAGGTGGTTCTTTGAATGGGTTACTTGATGGTATGGTTTTGATGGGACTGGAACGCTGACGTCAATTAGCATTCTCGAGAGACGGGTCTATGGTACGAACGTAAAATCTGTTTGTCCGTCATAATGGCATTCATGTGAAGTCTGTATGAACTGAGCAGTCTGCATGATATGAGTTCTATTGTAATGTATAATTTGATTTGAGGACAAAAGAATGATGATAATCGACTAGGCTTGAATTTTTCTAATGTTTTATTATTTTTCATTTACTAACTGATGACCGCGACTCCCTTCGCGTTAGACTCGTGAAACAGCACAGTGACATTAAGCATAAATAACCTTTTAATGTTCCCATTACTGGGACTCAGGTTTTCACTGTGAAAGAGAAACGTCTGGCTGGTTTTGAACCCACATCCACTCGTAAGACGAGACACTGGGCTACCACTGCTCTTATTACTTAATTATCTACAAGAAGTTTTTTTTTGCGCAGAAACTACCTCTTTTTATTATCAATAAATAGTTTCGTAAACCTATGTAAATCAGGCAGGTCTACATTACAGTAAGAATTAAATTTTCACTTGATTAAGTTTTTATTTTACTTAAAATTCATCGATCACGGGTGATCGATGTTTGACAACATAACAATTTACAAGAAAATATAATTAGTCCATTTACAAAAAAATACAGATAACAACTGGCAAGCTAAACTGAACCCAACCCTTTATTTCCAACTTAAAACAACTAAGTTACATCTAAGTGAACATTGTATTTTGTAGTCACCATCATGTAGCACATTTTACGAGGCCTCGCTAACTTAAAGTCCATACTTTAAACTAAGTCATTCGCTCAAGTTGTATTATTAGCCTTTCAACTTGAAAGGCTATAAAGACTTGTGATTATGTTTTGTTTCGTCCCTTTGTGGGTTTGGACTGGTTTCTGAAGACAAAGATGTAGCATAGCTTTTAGTTTTAGGGCTTGTTCAAGCTAGTTTATGTTTATTGTTTACTCTGTTAAAGTTTTCATTAAAAAAAATCTTTAACTTAGTTACTCCTTCATCCAAAGTCTCCAGACTTACAAGTTTTTTGCTACGGATAGACTCGCGTTTGACCACTATTTCACTTGATGGCAAGCGATGATGTGGGCCGTCGCCCATTGGAGCACGCTTGCTTAGAACTAACTTAGTTACTCTCAACTAAAAAACCCCTAAGTTATAGCTATCAGGATACACATCCTTAGCTGTATGCACCAAAAATGTGTTCCCAAGACGATTACAGATAACATCCCCAACATACAAAATGTATCCGCGGATGTCCACCATGTACCAGGGACGCAACGCTGTGTCTAGTGGTCCGATGATGAAACGGACTTAAATTTTCTTTACTTCAATATGTAAGCACACTCCTTGAAATCTAAACGATAGAAAACCGACAGTCGCGCTAATACCGACTCCCTTTTGATTTACATCACTCCTCACATCATCCATCTTTTCTTTAGCCGCCCTTCCTCTATCTCTCTATCCATCTACATTATGTACAGCCATAACTTTGTTATTTACGTAATATTTATATTTCTCTTTGTAACTTAAAGGTTGAAGAAAAGGCTGGGAGAAAACTCATTGCTGAGTTAAGCTCGTCTTTGTACATGAACTATCTAATTACCATGTTTTGTAATGTTTATTTTTGTGTACAATAAAGAATTAAGAATATACTAAATCAAATTTTCTTTTGTCTTCCAGGATTCACGGGAACGCAATGTGAGGTGGAGATCGATGAGTGCGCTAACAACCCTTGTCTGAATGGAGGAATCTGCCACGATATGATCAACGCGTTTAGGTGTACTTGTGTCATAGGGTAAGTCTTCATCTGAATCAAATTTTACCTTCTGACAGTTTTCATAATTTTGAGAAGCTATGCCTTAACACAATGAAAATCTTCAGTAGGTGTAACCTAAATTAATCGTGTATCGTGTATGTAACATATATGTAAATTCACGTACACAGGACACCCATACCCGGGCTTCGCCTGAGGGCTATACAACTTTCCTGTGGCAATCAAACCCGCGACATGTAGTGGCAATCGCTCAACTACTACGCCAATTGTGTCGTCTATCATAATAACTGTTTACAGTAGTACCTATTCGGCAATCTTACACATGGCGTTTACCAAAGATATGTAGCGATGTGGTTTTGAAGACAGTATTTTTGTCTCGTGATAAATTTTATGTACCGGTAAGTTTAAAGTGTCACTTTGTGTATCTGCGCTCCTTTTTGTTCTTATTAAACCTCCATTTTCACTCCTCAGGTTCACGGGCGCACGTTGCCAAGTGAACATAGATGACTGCGCATCCAGTCCTTGTCGGAATGGCGGGACCTGCCACGATTCAGTCGCTGGGTACACCTGCGAATGTCCACCTGGTTACACTGGTAAGTTTCTCCTTTCTTTCTTAGCATTTGTCAAATAGGATTTTTTGATTTGAGAACAGATGAACAAACAAACGTCTCGGACACTCTTTAGACATAGGTCATTGCAATATTTCAGAGGTATAAAATTAATGCCTACAACATTTGAAAGACATCAGTGGTAAACTGCGGTAAAGACCCCGAGTTATGGTCGTACGTCATCACTTGAAACTGAGGGTGGCACTGTACTTTGTGTAATTATTATTATTAGAGGAGGCTTGAGTCCTAGCAGTGTGTCAGTGCATAAGGCTGATTATTCTATGCTTCCAAATCAATCACCACTGGTTTATATTCCCTACTGACCCTGTTGCAGACCTAATTGACTAGATAGATAAAGATCTTCGAATTGTTTTCTCTGTTCTCTTGCTTTTTTATTATTTTCTTCTTCTTTTTTGACTATTTCTTTTCTTATTCTATATTCCTCATCAACTCTTCAATTCCACAGGCATGTCTTGCGAGACGAACATCAATGACTGCCTCTCAGCGCCCTGCCACCGCGGCGAGTGCATCGACGGAGACAACAGCTTTACCTGCAACTGTCACCCAGGGTACACCGGCAGGGTCTGTCAGACCCAGATCAACGAGTGCGAGTCTAATCCCTGCCAATTTGGAGGTAAGAATGATAATTATCTCTGGTTTTCTACCAGCAGCAGGGATGTTGTGGTATTTCGGATACAAATACGGATATAGAAATAATTATACCAGTATTATCGGTATAATTATATATAGATTATAATATATCGGTTTCGGATACGTTTACGGATATGAAATTATTTCGAATTATCCGCTAGTTAGTCTGATAATTTCAATTCAATTTCAAATTAAAATACAAATACCAAATTCTTTAGACATACATGTAGATTTTTTTACTTTTTCACTTGTAGCCTGGCAATAGCAAGAAAAATCTATTGTAACCTGTCATTTAGGCTTTGCATTTATCTGAAACTATCTGTAGTTTCGGTTACGGTTACAGATATTTTGTTAATTCGGAGATCCGATAGTTTCGGTTAGGGTTTTTTATTGAGGTTAGAATCATCACTGTGTACTGATAAAATCTCCTCCCTTCTCTGTAAAAGAAGAGGCTTTTATACAAGACGAGAGTGACCTCATCACTGAATGAAGCACCAATAAGTCTAAATGACTGTGTTAATATTGTATTCACGTATGCTGAGGTTCAGAGTGATACTTCCAAAGTGATTCATCGTGATGAATGCTGTACACGCCACAATCGATGTGTCACCTTATCTCTTCTAATGGGACAATGAAACTGATTGCAGTATTTTTGATCTTAGTTCAATTGAAACGGATCTTAAACTTCATTCCTGTGTAGAGCACAATTGGTGTAAATTTTGACTTTGAACATGTTGTAACATAACAGGTTTTAGAGACAGTGTTTCCCATTATCATACGTTACAGAGATGTATGATAATTATGTCTGCATAATAGGATGTGACATTCCACATTCCTCCATTGAAAATGCAGGATGCTCAGACCAGACGGGTGTTGTTCCTGGTCAGAATTCTTCTTCTTAGCACATCGATGGCAAAATTAGTTAATACTAGCTGTTGCCCGCGACTTCGTCCGCGTTAAGTTCGTAAAACTGCACAAAAGTAATCTAAGTATCTAATCCTATACTTCCGAAAAGATCTGATTAATTAATTTTACATAAAACTGTTTAAGTTAAAACTCCAATTAGTACTTTTTTTAGTTGGGAAATCATCTAATGACTTTTGCTCTTGTGTGAAGCGGAAGTGCGTGTCAGATTATTACTGGCTAAGACTCACTTCTATATTCCTTCCTTGCCTTACGTTCCAGGGTCTCCCTTTCAGAAGCGAAACCATAGCCCCAGTAGGTTTCTTGTTTAGGTTTTTTTATTCAGATGGGTAATCATCAGAATGACTTCTCCCGCTCTTAAATGGAGCGGGAGGGCATGTCAGACTTTTACTGACTAAACGCCACCCCCGTTCCTGTGTTGCCTTCAATTTTGGGACACCGAGCTTATCTTTCGGAATACAGATCCATGTGCTCAGAGGCTTCGGCCCTGCCGCGCCCTACAGTTTGCTGACATCTCCTTGAGGCGCTCGTGGAACAGTTGACGACTTGACTCGGTCCGGGTTATTACCGAACTGCTGGACGGCAAGCTACCCAGTGTTCGCCGTCCGCAAGCTTGCGCCTACGGTGGTCAGAAATCGTTCTCGTGATCCTAACGGCGGGGGCGTGAGGGTCGTTCCCTTTCGCGCTCGCGGCCGGCCGCCTCCTTGGCTAGCATTACTGCTTCGCAGAAGAAGGCGACCGCAATACCTCTACCGTGTGCTCCACCGTGTCCTCCGGGCGGTCCAGACAGTGCGCCTAAGTCTGGCTGGGGCGCCCTTTACCCCTGAATCCGATGCAGGAGCCTCCCGAACTTACCGTGTCTGGTGAGGACCTGCGGCATACGGAACGTGAGGACCTCTTTCCAACTACTTCTCAAAGAGGGAACTTACCGCCGCAATGACGGCGTGCCCAGGTTTCTTGTTTAGGTGGAAAATCATCAGAATGACTTCTCAGAGGGTGAATAAACCTCACCCCGTTCCTTCTTTGCCTTCGTTCCAGGGTCCCGGGTTTTCCTTTCGGAAGCTCACCCATGGCCCCAGAGGCTTCGAACCTGCTGGGCACCTACAGTTTGCTGACATCTCTTTGAAGCACGCGTGGAACAATACCCACGGTTGACCGTCTGGATCATTACCGGACAGCCAGATGGTAAACTACCCATTGCTCGCCATTCGCAAGCCACTCCTACGGTGGCTCTAAATCGGGGTCGGAATCCCAGCGACTGGGGCGTGAGGGGACTATTTGCCACTACTCCTCGCTCTGGATCATGGCCTGTACCAGTGCCCAGCGCGAGAGGTTGCTGTCACCGATCGTCCCCACAAGGACACGGTAGTGCTCCGCCTAAGCGTGGCCCACCAGTGTTTTATGTTCTAACGTGTCCTCCGGGCGATCCACCCAATGGTAACACCCGGGTTTTTCTTCCGCACGGCGTCAATTGCCTTAAAAACATCAACGAAGCACAGAGCCGCAGAGTTCACGTTCTAAATAGTTAATTGCCTACTCTATGGGTAAAGTCGTTAGTTTACTTCATATTGCGATAAAACCAAAATGAAAATGATTTGTTCTTCAAAAAACCAAATTAGGGCCGATAATCGCCTTTAGTATTTGCCTCTTTTTTTGTTGGGTAACCACCAAATACCTTCTCCCACTCTAGGTGGACCGAGAGAGAGTATCAGACTTTTACCAACTAAATTCCACAGTGTTCTTTTAGTTGCAATTTACATTCTAGGGCGACTAATATTGGCACACCATGATTATTACTATGATAAATTCGCTCTAAGCGCAAGCGCTTTACGCAGGTCCTAACCGAACATGAGTGTTTCGGGAGGTAGATGTTTTGGATTCGGCGGGAAGACACGGTGGACCTTACGATCGAAGTTACCCCGCTAGGGCGGATTACCGCCGTACTGTTTGCGGGTCAAAATCAGAATCCTCCTACCCTAGTTCAGATCATGGTATGAGCTGGGAGGAGGAATGGAAAGCAGTCACCTCCTAGAGTGAAGCAACGTGGCTGAAACCGTGCGAAACAGGACATCCTTAGACCCCTCCCATCGCCACTTGGACACTTCCCAGGTGTCATATGTATAGGGCGTTTACCGATCACCATCATCTTTTTGTGTTAAAAAAAAAAAAGTCCTAGTCGACTTCACATGCTGATGATCGAACGCAGTCTGTAAACTCTCGATTTTTACGGGTAGAGCATGCAGAGCAGTAAAAAATACCCACTTTGTTCCTTTAGAATACGAACAATTTTCCAGCTATCGAAGCCCGTTAGGGCCGTTCTCTTATGCGTATCTCTTTTAGGTGCGCGTGGCACATAACGCAACGTCAGTCGACTAAGACCAGTCTTTATTCAACAGCGAAATGCCAATAGTGCACCGTCCAAAACTCCGCGCTAACGGTATCATGGAATCGCCCTGCGACTCGAAATGCCAAGGGTATAATCTTCGCGCTTTCTGCTACCTTCTTCGCTTCATTTGCGGAAGGAAGTGATGACTGCTTTCCATACCTTCTCTCTCTGTACCAGGACCGGACGTGAGAGGTCGTTACTGCTGATCACCTCCACCCGGAGTCCTGGAATGCAAGGCGAAGAAGGAACACACAAAGGTGTGGGTTTTGGTCAGTGAAAGTCTGACATCCCCTCGTGCTCCTTCCTAGAGTGGAAGAAATCACCTAAAATATAAATCGCCTTTAGTTAAAAAAAAATAAATGGATGTTTGTATTTTGAAAGGAAATCGTTTGTCTTAGTATGGTCATGTGAAGAGGAGGGATTAAAAGCACGTTACCAAAAGAGTTCTGAATTTACATGTGGATGAATGGAGAAGGAGAGGAAGGCCAAAGAAAAGATGGATGGATTGTGTAAGGACTGATATGAAAGAAAAGGGCAGATGATAGTGTGACGGACGACAGGACAGAATGGAAGAAGAAAACGTGTTGCGCCGACCCCAAGTAATACGGGATAAGAGCAGGAAGAAGAAGAAGAATGTCATTGTTTGTATTTTGAAAACGGGGTGCAACTCCGCAGTTGTAAAATTTGTCACCATGGTTTTTTTTTGGTTAAACAATAATAATAATATTTTTAGGTAATATTTTTGTTAAAAAAATTGTGAGAATGCAAAAATATGTGAAAAAAAAATATACAAAAATTTAAAAAATCTAAAACACCTCCTGGGATTCGAACCACCACCGTGTTACGTCCCAGTCTAGTCATTAATCAATCACGCTGCAGTGTTCGATGAAAACCAAGCAAAATAGACGTTCTCATATAAATGTCATAAATGACTGCCCCGCTCTTCGTCGATGATAGCGTGATGATTTTCATTTCAGTAGATAAATTTGCAGCTAAATGGACTAATGTAACATTGTAGTATGTGAATTTCGTGGACGTTTGGATTTTATAACGTGTTTTGATTAGTTTTTACAAAATATTTGGGAAAAATCAAATAGGAATGTTGATTTTTTTATGAAAAAATGTTAAAAGTATTTTTTTTCCAAAAACAATAAGATAAAACATTGACAGAAATATAAATTGTAGGTGGGATTCGAACTCGGGGCAACTCGTTCAAAACCGACAAAATGCAATATTGCTCACCCCCCATAGCAAATAGCGTGATAAAATATAGCCTAAAGCAAAAAGGGTCCTATAAGGATTATGTATGCAAAATTTGAACAGGATCGGTTCAGTAGTTTTGGCGCCATTTCCGGCAAACGATGCACAATTTAACTGTTTTATTATATGTATAGATTAATAATTATACCTTGCCGGGCCCAGTATTCAGTCACGGCAATGCCGTCCACTGATGCTGTCATTAAGTCCTTACGCAAAAAGGTCCGATTTCGTATATCTTCTAGTTGCGTGCAGATTTTTAGTGAGAGAATTTTAGTTCCTTTATAATTTCCAATATGTCATTACACTAATCTTGTGAAATAGTGTTATCTAAACATTTTCTATTGTCTCCAGGTCATTGCGAAGATCTAATAGGCGGCTACCAGTGCCGCTGTAAGCCAGGCACCTCGGGCCGCAACTGTGAGATCAACGTCAACGAATGCTACTCCAACCCCTGCAGGAATGGGGCCACTTGCATCGATGGCATCAACAGGTAATACTACACTTATATGTACAACATTAATATTAGCCTGTTTCACTCTACCTCTGGATTTATTTGATTAATTGTAACTATTGAACTCGGGCCAGGCAAAAATTACTACTGGGTTTTTTAGACGAATTACTTAATAGGAGCCTGGAGCTTGAAAGTTGGTGGTGTGACACCCACGTACCTTAGAAAGCACATAAAGCCGTCGGTCCTACGCCTTATTTGTCTCTCCGAACTTGTCGGATAGGGGTCCTATGAGATTAATGAAACAAACAGTGCACCACCTGTGCTTGCACAAACACTATGCACCATAATTCTCTTGCTTACCTTGGTCATTTCTGTTGAGATTGGCCACGGTGTACAAAATTCGATCTAAAGGATTATGTAGCTGGTGAAACGGGCTCTAATTAGTGTTTTTGTAAGGCCTACGCCTTAATCAGAGCCAGAATTCTTCGTTTCAACGATTTTCTGCACTGAATAGTCTACACTATATCCACTATTTATTTTAGTTGTGTAAGTCATGCACTGCACTTAATCTGTCACTTTTTTTTCAATTTCACATTTCATTTAGTTCTGATTTAATTCAGAACTTTCCATAAAATTTATGATAATGTAAATATCTTTTTATGTTTTTAACGCTTATTTATTTTCTTTACATGCAGCAATAATTATTTTGAGTAAGTTGCCAAATCATTTAGTAAAAATAAAATGCATGGTAATGAGTACTTTTGCTTAGTTTTCATATTTTGTCCTACTGGGTTATAGTATGTGACCCATTACTTGAGTATAACCCAGTAGTTTGAAGTTTTGCATGTAATTAAAATAAATTGCTAAGATACAAAGTTATTTTTTGAGTGTTCTGCTGTGCATCCTTCTGCTTATATCCTTTAAAGTCTCAAGCTGAAATTTATAAACAATACTTAGCACCAGTGGCATAGTTAGGTGGCCAACAGTCCTTGGGCAAAATAATCTAAAGCCCCTTTATTTATATGGGCAATTATTAAATAACCCAGAGTGAGCGGGAGTGTCAGACTTTTACTGGTTAAAAGGAGTTGCCATGATTAAAATAGTGTTGCAACCTATTTTTTGCTTCGCACATTTGGCCAAGCATATCTATGTAAATGTCAAACTACAATAATTTCAAGATAATTATGGGCTATGAACAAATCTATGACAATGACGTGCCAAATATCATTAATTTATCGATCTCAGCTTAAGAATCAGTTTCACCATAGGGTCTCTAGTAAAATCACCAATACCCAACAGAATATAGCAAAACTGGCGACCAAGTCCCACCTATCCCTCATCAGCTCCAAACTCATCAACCACCTCTAAAACCTCCTGCTCATCCTCAGGTACACCTGCGAGTGCATCCCAGGCTTCACGGGCCAGCACTGCGAGACCAACATCAACGAATGCCTGTCGAACCCCTGTGCCAACGGCGGGAAGTGCGTCGACAGGATCAACGGATTCCGGTGTGAATGCCCTAGAGGATATTATGATGCTAGGTACGGACGGTAGCAGGGTTGGATGCTGGACTACTACTTTAAGGGTTTTGGGATTAGTTTTATCGGAAGGCTGATGGAGATGCTACGGAACTGCTGCTGAAGGTTTATCTTCGACACCACAGTCAGAAATTGTCGGAAGATCTGGTCGTCTTTGGCTAGGAATCCCAAAGCGTTGAAAATGCTTGCACTTTTGCGGTAGATCAGCTCGTTGCTGTTCAGTGATGGAAAACAACGTCAGTGTTCCCCCAAGTCCAAATTTTTGGCCATCAGCATCTGGAGAAGGTTGTCCATATTAAAGGAAAAAGGAGTACAGGAGCTCCCCCTATTTTAAACATTATCTTCTTCGACAAAATTTTCCTCTTAGATCTGCCTTTCACTACCCAGTTAGACTGGAAGCTGACCCCAAGCTAGTTGGGAAAAAGGCCTTCCATCATCAACTCTATATACTTATATCCTTGCCTGGTACTCATGACATATTTCCCTTTACAGATGCCTATCTGACGTGAACGAGTGCGCTTCGAACCCGTGCATCAATGGTGGATCCTGTGAGGATGGAGTCAACCAGTTCATCTGCCATTGTTTGCCTGGATATGGAGGTGAGTGCCTATAGTGTTGACATTATTTCCTGTCTTACTCCTATACCGGACAAAACCCTAACTGGTACGGAAAGGCGTGTGAATGGGTATCAGCTGAGTCCTAAGTAATTATTCGTGCACTCGCTCGATGTGGTGATGTCTATTGATAGCATAAAAAAAATACCACCGCCGGTAGACCGATAACCTGGTGAGAGTCACAGGAATCCTATGAATGCGAGACGCATAGGACCGTTCAATGTGGTAACATTTGGGAGGTCTATATCAAACAGTGGACGTCTTTCAGCTGAAATGACGATGATGATGATGACTATTACTCCAGTAAATATCTTAGCTACATGGTTATTTAAAGTACCTTTTTAAACTTTATTTTGGTTAAATATTAAGATTTCTAGTTTGCCATAACTTTTTGGCAAGTTTCATTTTGTTTTAATTTAGTCTCTCTTAGCATCTCTTAGCACTTCTTCACCAAATTCTCGTCTTATACCAGCAATAGAAATTGGTATCTTCTGTGTCAAATCATCGAATGCATCCAAATCTTCCAGATAGTTTATTGGACATGTTGTACTAAATCATCCCCTATGTTTCAGGTCAACGTTGTGAACGAGACATCGACGAGTGCAGTTCCAACCCCTGCCAACATGGAGGCACCTGCCATGACAGACTGAACGCCTACAAATGTGACTGCGTGCTTGGATTTACTGGTAAGAACTAATACCACTTCTTCATTTATGTATTCCAAGATTATTGTTAGGTTTTGTTTATCTACAGTACTAGTTTTTATGATCGAGTTCATGATTTTAATCTTATGATTAACATCAGTTTTTTTGTAGTATCTGTAGTCAGTATATCTTCAGTTCTATGTAGGTACTAGAGGTAATCTGGCTCAATTATGTTCTTGAGAGAATTGTTGGTTTTTTGTGATTATTATTTTATCTTTCTGATATTATTCCAATAATATTGAGTTTTCTAACGTCACCCTTTCGGTATGGGCACGCTCGGCGCATCCTTCGCTTTTATTTTCTAATTTACTTTGTGTTTGTAATCGTTGTGCTGTGTCTGACCCGAATAAATAATAATATTCCACAACTTTTCCACACAACTTCGTCTAGTATAAATGTTATTCTTTTAATTTTGTGATAGCAAAACTGAAGACTTTTAATTATTTGCCTCATATTGGTTTATATTAGTATGGTATTAATATGGTTTATATGACTAAATAGTAAATAATATGTTTGATTTTCCTTGCTGTAGTACTCATATATTAACAAATACTTATTTCACCATTAACCCTACCTTCTCGTCCTCAGGAGTGAACTGCGAGACGAACATCGACGACTGCGCCGGCAACCCGTGCCTGCACGGCGGCTCGTGCATCGACCTCGTCAACGGCTACCGCTGCGTGTGCGCGCCGCCGCACTCCGGGAGGAACTGCGAGAACACGCTCGATCCTTGCACGCCTAACCAGTGAGTAGCTTTATGGTTTTTACTATGGACAGCTTTGAAAGAAAGATCTAGACTGTAGATTAGTAGCAAAGATGATCCAATGTGCGTCAATCTTCTAGGGTCTAAAAATGTCCAATATTAAGCAGAGATTTGATGTTCATAACTTGGGAAAAGGCTAGGCAGATGATGATGATGACAAAGAAGTTTTATTTAAGTCAACAGAATTCTGTCTTTACAATTCTTTGGACGTCATGAAAAGAATATACCACCTAACACTACCCCACCTTTAACCTTCACCTAACCTTCACCTTTAACCTAACACTATCTCATTTAATGAATATTTGATTTTAGGACACTATTTCAAAGTTCCATTCCTCCTAACATAATTCTCCATTTCTCCCAAAGATGTCGTCACGGCGGTCGCTGCGTAGCCGAAGCGTCATACGCGGAGTTCACGTGCCAATGTCCAGTGGGCTGGACGGGCGCGCTGTGCGAGCGAGACGTGGACGAATGTGCAGTCACTGCCCCTTGCCACAACGAGGCCACCTGCATCAACACCGAGGGCTCGTACGCCTGTCTGTGTGCCAGAGGGTACGAGGGAAAGGACTGCGCTATTAATACTGATGATTGTGCTTCATGTGAGTAAAATATTTATTTACTTGATGCCTTAGGTAGTCTGCCAATTTTCTCTCTAAAGAAGAATTCTGTAGACGTTTTCAATAAAAAAATTGACCGGTCTCTAAAATATAATACGGATCCATTTGGAGGCATTTTGTCCTAATTTTTTTTATGAATTGTTTCCTCAAAATAGATCATGCTTCATATGGGTAGGTACTCTTCAATATAGGATTTTTCATTGTAGCTTGTACGGCTTCGCAGCTATGAAAGTAACAATCGCAAACTCCTGGGATTCAAATTTCATCCAAATTAGATACATAAAACTTTAACATAGGAGGGATATATTTTTCTTGCTTTCAGTACTATTACAATAAATAATATTTTAACTGTCACCGACATAAAAAAGATTTTCATACTTACCTGAAAATTTTATTGAATCCGAAATACTCAGAAAAACGTTTTCTGATTAACTAACTTTTACGATAATTTCTTCTAGAACATTATAATAACTATATTCTTCTTCTACAGTCCCATGTCAAAACGGCGCAACATGCCTGGACTCGATCGGCGACTACAACTGCGTGTGCGCGAGCGGGTTCGCGGGCAAGCACTGCGAGGTGGACATCGACGAGTGCCAGTCTAGACCCTGCATGAACGGAGCTACTTGTAATCAGGTGAGGATGGGTATATTACAGTGCTCTTTAACCTATCAATACCCGCGAAACGAGACACAATAGTAAGATAATAACAGCGCGGACCTATGAGACCGGTCGGGGATTCGTGAATTAAGTTAAAATTAAGGGAGAAAATAGGAATAGCTTTGAGTGTAAAGCGATTGTCATTTACTTAGGCCTTCTTGATTCTAGTTTTTTCTCTGATTTTAATGTCTGTTCATGATTATTAAGGTTCCATACCAACCTTATTACTGTCCGTCTGTCAGCGAGCTGCATCTCATAAATCGTAAGAGGTTGCAAAAATAAGTTAAAATAAACTAAAAAATTAAAGGAGATTCTCATACAAGAGTTGTGTTGCTCGTTGGCCAAATTAATTACCAGTAAATACACAAAAATATAAATTGATACCCACTCCTTTTCTAATGAAGGTTTGAGAAAACTCTATAGCTACCTGCTACGATTCTTAAATACGAAAAGAAAATGCAAAATGATTTTATGTGTGATACAGAAACCCATAGGGTGTAATTTTTCTATACAAATTGTTCTTTAATGTTTGAATCCCCGACCGGTCCTATGAGACCGCGCTGTTATTGTTTTACTATTGTGTCTCGTTTCGCGGGTATGTGATAGATTAAAACAAAATGTAGAATTTTTCTTATGGTCTATTATTTCAGCCTTAGATTTTTCTGTACATTACATCAAATATGTAATACAATACTAATATAAAATCCTTCTCATCTTCCTTCCAGTACGTGGCATCTTACACCTGCACCTGTCCGCTTGGCTTCTCCGGCATCAACTGCCAGACCAACGACGAGGACTGCACCGAGTCCAGCTGCATGAACGGCGGCTCCTGCATCGATGGCATCAACTCTTACAACTGCTCCTGTCCTCCTGGGTATGTTACTGTCATATTTTTTCTCTGATTTTGTTAGATTTAACTTCCATATTTTGCCCTTTTTTTCTGGTAGGGGTATCATCAGAATGACTTCTCCCACTCTTGGGCGGAGCGGGAGGGCGTGTCAGACTCTAACTGGCTAAACCCCTACCCCGTTTCTTTGATGTCTTCGATGGGGGACACGGTGACAACCTTTCGGATTTTCCGTGTTTCCCAGAGGCTTCAGCCCTACCGGGCCCCTACAATTTGCTGACATCTCCTTGGAAATTATAAAGTGGTACTTAACTCAGAAAGAAAGGCTTTATCAAAACAACGTTTGCCGGTTTATGTAATGAAACTAGCGGTCCCGACCTAACGTTGTTTATCCCGAAAGCTGATCATCATTTCTTATCACAGCTTACTTATTAGTACATTTTGATACGAGTAGAGAAACTGTGTCATTGCGACCGGGGTGGAATTCGCCCGAGCCATAGGCGAGGGTTATACGAGGGTATACGTCGAAACGACGTTTTTCAATACACTTACAAAGATACTATATGAACTAACGGGAGTCGCATATCGTTCAGCAGGATACGATAAATACAATCAAGTATGACGTGGGCCAGGTCTTGCACTTTTCCACACTAGTGCGGAAAAAAGTAAAAGCGTTAGGGATAGTAACAGATTTTGAAGTAAATGTATTTAATTATTTTTTTCTCTCATTGCAGCTACACCGGCTCTAACTGCCAGTTCCGCATCAACATGTGCGACAGCTCCCCGTGCGACAACGGCGCCACCTGCCACGACCACATCACGTACTACACGTGCCACTGTCCTTACGGCTACACCGGGAAACACTGCGAGACTTATGTTGATTGGTAAGTACCCATCGATTTCATTTCCTGCAAAATTGTTACTGTTTGGGGGACAATAAAGTTATATTCTATTAAATCTTCAGTCCCTATCTCGAGCTCTTATTGAGATCCATTTGGCGATCTAAACTGAACTCGATCTCGTTCGCACGGCTGTCATTTTAACAAGTCATAGTAAGGCCCCTGAATATTATTAGGTAACTTCGACTTTTTATATGCGTGGATGAAAACTTGTTCTACTTAATTTAAATAACCACGACCCCAGAACCACGTTACGTATTAGCATCATGTATGTGAATGTGAATACATCACATTTAATGGCATACACACGTTCAGTAGGTATAGGGTTTCTTTAGTACAAATCTTTTTTTGAATTCGCTCTTAATCATTTTTTTTTTCATTATACTCGAGGACTTAGTTACTAACCTATATTCTTTTCCCATAGGTGCGAAAACAATCCATGCGAGAACGGAGCCACATGTTCACAGAAGGGTCCACAGTACACATGCACTTGTGCCCCGGGTTGGTCCGGAAAACTATGCGACGTCGAGATGGTCTCATGCAAAGACGCAGCTATCAGGAAAGGTATGGATTTCAGAGGTAATTTAGCGTTAAATTGTTGTTGATTTTGAAAATTTTTAAGATTATTTTTACATCCATTACTTGATTTAAAACTTTTTCTAATCCTTATAATTCATTATTCATTTTTACCAAGGACTTTCCATTTAAAAGGTTGACTCATAAATTGCTTTTGTCCTCAGGTGTAAAAATAAAAGCACTATGCAACAACGGTTCTTGCGAGGATATCGGCAACTCCCACCGTTGCCATTGTCTCGATGGCTACACTGGGTCTTATTGCCAAAAAGAAATCAACGAATGTGACTCAGCACCTTGCCAGAATGGAGCCCTGTGCAAAGACCTCGTAGGAACCTACCAGTGTCAATGTGCTAAAGGATTCCAGGGACAGAACTGTGAGCTCAATGTCAACGACTGCCTTCCCAACCCATGTCAAAATGGAGGGACCTGCCACGATCTGATCAACAACTTCTCCTGCTCCTGTCCCTTCGGAACACTTGGCAAAATCTGCGAGATCAACGTAAACGACTGCAAACAAGACGCCTGCCACAACAACGGTACTTGTATCGACAAGGTTGGAGGGTTTGAGTGCAAGTGTCCGCCTGGCTTCGTTGGTCCGAGATGCGAGGGAGATATCAACGAATGCCTATCCAACCCATGTTCATCGCCTGGGACTCAAGACTGCGTCCAACTTGTCAATGATTACCATTGCAACTGCAAGCCTGGCTACATGGGCAGACACTGCGATGCTAAAGTCAACTTCTGCGCGAACTCTCCTTGTCAGAACGGTGGAATCTGCACCGCCATACAGGGTGGACACGAGTGTCTTTGCAGCGATGGTTTCTACGGCAAGAACTGCGAATACTCAGGATATGCTTGCGATTCTAACCCATGTCAGAATGGCGGATACTGCCGAACCTCAGAGATTGGAGGCTACGTTTGCGATTGTCCATCAGGCTTATCAGGTATCAACTGTGAAATCGATTCCATGAACGAATGCCTCAGCAACCCTTGTAAGCATCCTGAAGCTAGATGCATCGACAAGCCAGGTGATTACCTCTGTTACTGCCCACGACAATGGACTGGCAAGAGCTGTGACATCCACGACCCGCACTCTAGAGGTGGCTACGGTAGTCCAGTAGGAGTAAATGGAGGTTTCGGCAACAAGAAACCAGGACTTACCTTTGAAGAACTAGATTTGGCTTTCCAAAGAGAGCAATGCGTAAAGAAAGGATGTAAGGAAAAGCAAGGCGATCACCACTGTGATGAAGAATGTAATACTTACGCGTGTGAGTTTGATGGAAACGACTGCTCATTAGGCCTGAATCCTTGGGCAAACTGCACAGCGCCAATCAAATGCTGGGAAGTTTTCATGGACGGAGAATGTAACGAAGTATGCAACACACAAGCTTGTCTTTTCGATGGCAGAGATTGTCAGAAGTCTTTACAGCGTTGCAACCCAATCTATGACGCGTACTGTCAGAAACATTATGCTAATGGTCATTGTGACTACGGTTGCAACAACGCTGAATGTAACTGGGATGGTCTTGACTGCGAGAACGAACCACCACACTTGGCCGAAGGTGTCATGTCTGTTACTCTCCTCATGGATATGAAGACCTTCAAAGAGAATTCCATCGCTTTCCTCAGAGATTTAGGCCATCAGTTGCGTACGACGATATTGATAAAGAAAGATCATTTAGGCAATGATATGGTCTACCCATGGAAGGGATCAACCGATGTTGGTTTACAAGATACAGAATTCGGCAAGAAACACAACATCGTCTTCACAGAAAGAGGACAAACAGGAGTGCAGGTCTACTTGGAAATTGACAACAGAAAGTGCACATCGATGGCTAGTTCTGAATGCTTCTTCTCGGCGAGAGAAGCTGCAGAGTTCTTAGCGGCTACAGCATCCAAGCATTCCTTGTCGCCTGACTTCCCGATATTCTCTATCAAGGGTGTAAATACCCCTGAGGATACCGACGACGTCCCAACCAACTCTAAATACGTCTTCATCGGAGTAATTCTGGTCCTTCTGGCCGGATTACTGATTGGCGTGTTAGTCACCGCTCAAAGGAAGAGAGCAGCTGGCATAACATGGTTCCCTGAAGGTTTCATCGGCAACAACTCTTCGACCAGACGTAGATCACGCAGACGTGGTCCTGATGGGCAGGAGATGCGGAACTTGAACAAGGGATCTATTGGTTGTATAGATGTTGATATCAATGGTGGTCATATGGGACCTCCTCACCATTGGTCGGATGAGGATGACGATGGGTCGGCGCCTCCGAGGGCCAAACGTGCTAGAGGTCCTGGTGACGCTAACGGCGCTCCCGGAGGTTACGCATCTGACCATACTGCTATTACGGATTATGAAGAGGCTGGTCATGATGGTCGAGTTTGGACTCAACAGCATCTCGATGCTGCCGACATCAGAGTACCTCCAAGCATGATGACACCACCAGCCATCGTGAGTATTGACTTATTTACCTTCAAATATCAAAAATGTTAGATTTAATCTTTACTTTTCGCTAAACTAATATAGCCCTCCGATTTCTTCCAGCATGATGGTCACGTAGAAGTGGACGCTCGTGGTCCTCTGGGCATGACGCCTCTCATGGTGGCTGCAGTTAGAGGAGGTGGACTGGACACTGGATCTGATGCTGAAGACGAACAGACTGCTCATATCATATCGGAACTGGTCGCGCAAGGAGCTCAACTGAATGCTGCTATGGATAAGACTGGGGAGACTAGTTTACATTTGGCTGCGAGGTAAGGAAATACTACTTAGGCTGATTATGTTAAAATGTTATGTTTGGCTCAAGAGAAAGTACTTCTAGTTGTAGGGGATCAAGTTAGTAGTAATTGTTAATATTGAAAATCAAAGACACAATGCTGGGTCTAACTCAGGTGTCATAGATATGTCAATTTCGGATCTTACCATTTCTATCTATACCAATCAAGTTTTTGAGTAGAAAGTTACTTCAACTTGATTGGTTTCCCTTCTTTCTTTTATTTTCATTGCCTATTTTATTTTTCGTATCACGAAATTAAGCAAGATACTTTTTTGTGAAAAAGTTCTTCGTACGTAAAATATTTGCACACTGAAAAGACAAATATATACTTATGACACAACATGCATCTAGGAAGCACCAACAAATTCTAACTCCAATGTCTTCCACAGATACGCACGTGCAGACGCAGCCAAACGTCTGCTAGACGCGGGCGCGGACGCGAACTCACAAGACAACACGGGACGCACGCCATTGCACGCGGCGGTCGCTGCGGATGCCATGGGCGTGTTCCAGATACTGCTCCGAAACAGAGCCACCAACCTGAATGCGAGGATGCATGATGGGACTACACCACTTATTTTGGCTGCTAGGTAAGCTATTAATAAATCATTTTTAGTCGACACTTAGTTCGATCTTGTAGTCTAAGAGTGAGCGAAATGAGCTTTGATTTAGAAGGTTAAGGTGGGAACGAAGCGCAGCTCCCGCTTTAGTTTTCGTAATTAAGAAGGTTATGTCGGTTTTTAGAAGCGAATAATGCTCTTTAAAAGTATTTTAGCGCAAAAATATTTAAAATTTTGCTTTTCTTAATTTATGGAAGAAACTTACGAGCAACAAGCCTTTCGTAAGAGTTGTACCTTACATGTACTGGATTACAGAGTACGATTATTACTTTTTACTTTTTCGTCTAAAACCAGAAATCTTCAACCTATATCTCTACTAAATTAATACCCTTTTCACCCCAACAGGCTAGCCATAGAAGGCATGGTGGAAGACCTAATCAACGCAGACGCAGACATCAACGCAGCGGACAATAGCGGCAAGACAGCGCTCCACTGGGCGGCGGCTGTCAACAATATTGATGCAGTCAACGTCTTGCTAGCTCATGGAGCTAACAGAGATGCACAGGATGATAAGGTAAGCGATATAGGACAGCATAACGTTGCTGTTAACGCAGCGGACAATAGCGGCAAGACAGCGCTGCTTTGGGCGGCGGCTGTCAACAATATTGATGCAGTCAACGTCTTGCTAGCTCATGGAGCTAACAGAGATGCACAGGATGATAAGGTAAGCGATATAGGACAGCATGACGTTGCTATTAATACAGCGAACAATAGCGGCAAGATAGCGCTGCTCTGGGCGGCGGCTGTCAACAATATTGATGCAGTCAATGTCCTGCTGGCTCATGGAGCTAACAGAGATGCACAGGATGATAAGGTAAGCGATATAGGACAGCTTAACGTTGCTATTAAAGCAGTGGATAATAGCGGCACTGGGCATCTGTAGTCAACAATATTGATGCAGTCAATGTTCTGCTGGCTCATGGAGCTAACAGAAATGCACAGGATGATAGTTTTAGAAAACATAACAACACAGAACAACAGAAACACACAATGACAATAATAACAACAAACAATAACATTACATCTCGAACCAAAGAAAGCAGAGACTAGTATGGTGTACTTTTATATCTCAAGAATCTGCAGTACAGAACTGGATAGTAATAATAATTATGTAAAATCTTTGAAACGGGTGTAATTTGGTAAAATAGAACTGTTTTGAATTTATTTGGAGTGTTGACCACCACAACGAAAATTGTCAAAAAAAGTTGACTCGATATATTTGCTGCCAAATAGGTACTACAAAATGTGTACAGCCTACAATTAGTTATTCCGGGTATGGGTGTTTTGTACATGTGTGTTTACTTGTTTGTGAACGCAGCCACGATACAGGAGTAATTCTTAGTGTGGTGCAATGTTTTTTATGTAAAAATCTAGCGTGTATAATTTTACGCATCCTCACACCAAAACTAACCACGCCTTCCCCCAACAGGACGAGACTCCCCTCTTCCTAGGCGCCCGCGAAGGTTCCTACGGAGCATGTCGAGCACTCCTCGACGCCATGGCCAACAGAGAGATCACGGACCACATGGACCGACTGCCCAGAGACGTGGCACAGGAGAGGATGCATGATGACATCGTGAGGCTACTGGATGAACACTGTCCTCGGCCGCCGCCGCAGCATCACCATCTTATGCGTGAGTTTAATAAGGGTAATTTGAGCGTAGTAGTTTTTTTTTGTTTGGTACTAACTTAGTTTTAGTGGTAGCTCCTTCCTTAGGGATATCATCATCCAAGAGAAGATGTTCTCGAGAGAAAAGTATCTTATGTTCAGGATGTGGTTTAACTGTGTCCTTATTTAATCTAAATCCATTTCCCGTATAGAAATCTTCATCCAAGGAAACATATTCACGAGATAAAACTACTTGTGTTGTAGTTTCATCCATTAAGATTTGGATAGGGAATAGACAGACGGAGCTACTTTAATATTTATAATATTGGTATGAATAGACAGAGAGGGAGAGGAAGGCCAAAGAAAAGATAGATTGACTGTGTGAGGGATATGAAACAAAAGGTAGTAAGTGATAGTATGACGAGTGATAGAACAGGACAGGAAAAAATCTGTTGTGCCGACCCAAAATAATATGGGACAAGGGCAGGGAAGTGATGAGTGTCCATAAGATATAAGGAAGTCTTATTCCTCATACCTCTTCCCAGTTCCCGACTCATCATAGCATGACCAATGTCTTCATCTATCTCTGCTTTGACACCAAGAACATCCTTCCTATGCCATTTCACCAAGAACTGTTCTCACACCTAATTTTAGTCTCGACATCTTGAGATAGCCATACAGCTAACTTTATTTCTTCTCCCATTTCACCAAGAGCTAGTCTTACCTAATTTTAATCTCTTCATCTTGAGGTAGGCATATTTCCCCTTTCTCCAAGAGCTGGTCTTCCACCTAATCTCTTCATCTTGTAGACAGACAGACAGCTAACTTTATCTCTTCTTCCACAGCATCACCAAACCCTCACCCGCAGCTGATCAGCCAGCCGACGGTGATCAGCACGTCAGCGAAGGGAAAGCCGAAGAAGTCGCGCGCGAAAGCCGGCCCCGACAGCCCCGACCAGGCGTACGACAACAACAACTTGCAGACGACACAAATTAGACGGTATGACAACATTTCCTATAATAATACCATTTACGAGTATATTATTGTATTAGTGTGGAAAATAAATAATTATTTTTCAAAAAAAAAAAATTAATATTATTAGGAGGAGCTCGTGGTTAGATAATGCTGGTCAATCTTAAAGGTTAAGCAACGCTTGCCTTGAGGTTGATCTGTGGATGGGTGACCATCTTAACATACCGAGTTTCCTCCGTGCCTCGGAAAGCACGTTAAACCACAGGACCCGGCTGTCATTTATAGATCTTTGGCAGTCGTTACGGATAGTCAGAAGCCAGTAAATCTGACTTCAGTCTTGCTATGAAGTACCGTGTTACCCCAGCTAATGGGTTGTGGAGGTCTGGTAGGCAGCCGCTCCTCGTAAAATACTGGTATTCAGCTAACAACAAAGAATGGTTTTGTTTAAGACTTTACAGCCTAGGATTGAAGAGTATCATTAAGTTTATTTGATTCTTACTAATGTATTATTTTATACATTTTTTACAGGAAACCTAGCGTAAAAAAGAACAATAAGAAAGTGGCACAAGAAGTGCCGCAGAGCGTGGAAAGTTTGGGCTCCAGTCTGAGCCCGGTTGAATCTCCGCTCCAAAATTTACAGGTAAGAATAGAAACTGCAAAAACCTTAAAAACCTTTTAAAAATGTATCAAATACTAATGAATGAAAGAAAGAAAGAAAGAAAATTTTTTTTTATTTACATGAACAAGTGGCATATTTAAAAAACATGTACAATATATTTATAAAAAAAAAAAACGGTATGAATTAAGCGCCACGTCCATGCAAAACGGCCGAGCGCTCAGCATGATGCTATGGGCACACATAAATTATAGTGCGACCAATCCACAGCGCTGGTTTTCAGCGTCGGCCGGTGACGCTGTCGACTCTAAAACGTCGGATCGGTTGTGCCAAATCAATTTGAAAACTATACATAATATTACATAAATAATTGGTATTTAGTCAGTGTTAAAAAATAAAAATAAAATAAAATAAAATAATACTAAAAACTGACAAAACTAATCAAAACTTAACTGCATCCAGACGGACCAAATAAAACCATTTGAAGATTTGTTCAGTCGTGGATCGGCTAAAACTGTAGGAGCTATAGGATTTGATTTTATGGCTTTCTCTTGTGCCTAAAATAACATCAGCGCTACCGTTCGATCTCCTAGCTTACCAATGTTTTTGTTTCTGAGGTCGATCCATAGCAACATAACATACTGAAATTCCTACTCAATTGTGAAGGTCAGATAAGCAGCCTCTCCATATAAAATACTGGTATTCAGCTGCATCTAGTTTGACTGGAAGCCTACCTCAACAACGCTAGGCAGACAGACAAATTCCGGCAAAATTATTTATACTACGTTATGGTTCATTTTAACGTATATTTATGCTGATAATGCACAAGATTTGACTACTGCAGTATTGTACAATGTTCTGTTTACGTTTCTAGGACTTGCCGTCGCCGTACGACGCAACGTCGCTGTACTCGAACGCGATGGCGCAGTTCGTAGGCATCGAGCAGCTAGTGCAGCACAAACAGCCGCCCAGCTATGAGGACTGCGTTAAGGTAATACACATACACAGTCTAGCCTTGCAACAGTATCTAGTAAGACCTATATGAACTTTAATGATGAGCATCCTCATATCCGTGTTTTAAGCATCGGACGCATGTAGTGTTGGCAGGCGTCCGGACCCGGTCAGGCTTTTTAGTTGTGTGTCTGGCCAAATTAGGCGGAGTCCGGCCTGTCCGGCTTTTATTAGGCTTTTTAAATTTGGCCTTTTTTTATAGATTTTCTTGTGTTCTGGCAATTATAAGCGTTTGCAGACCAGCAAGGGCTTGTTATTTCATTAAAATGTAAAAAGTAAATCTTCTCTTCTTCGAACGGCTATAAATGCAAAATTGTCGACCTTTTTAATCAAATGGCTAAACTGGCTGGTATGTCCGGCTTTTCTGTTTGAAGATCTGTCAACCCTAGGTGCATGGCATCAAACGGATTAATTTTTCATAATGCGACCACTGTACCGGTAGCGATCGAATTTACCGATGCAAGTCTCTGTAATCAGATTTATTCAGAAAGATCAGATTTTCGTAGTGATATCAAAACTGTTAGATTTAGATAAGCTCTAACATGGAATTCTAGAAATGCATACCTAAGTGTAATAAGATTTTTTTTGTATTTGCGTTACATTTTATCGTCTAGCCAATCAGTTTTTAATTACGACATCTAGCCATTATTTCTCAAACCATCTAAAGATGTCTTGATGAAAAGGACTAACGCCCGTTTTCAATAAGCTATCTATCTACAGTTGCTACTAAAGATAAACAAATCTGTCCTTTGGCCTTACTTGCTTTCCTATAACATACCGACGGGTTGCATTTCCTACCAAAGTTGTGGATTGATAGATAGAATCTTACTGTTTATCGGGGATAGCTGTCTATGAACTGCGGTAGGTTATTGAAAACGGGTGTTATAGAACTAGTAGCTAGGATATATGTATATAAAGTGTAATATAGAGCTAGTAAGTAACAAGAGCAGTGCTTCGTCCCGCAGACGGGTCAGACGCTGCAACAGTCGTTCGGCGGCGGCGCGCACGGAGCGTCCCTCTCGCCGCCCTACTCCAACCACTCTCCCACGCACAGCAACCACACCACCTCGCCGCATGCCTATATAGGTAAGTACGAATATACTTCTATGTTTATATTAAAACTAGCTGACTCAGCAAACGTTGTTCTGCCATATAAATTATAATATGTACTCGTAACATGATTCTTTACACCTTGTGTCCGAAAAACCCAAATATCTTACAGAACCCTATTTTTTTTTCAAAATAAAATTTAGCCTATGTTACTCGTGGATAATGTAGCTTTCGAATAGAGAAAGACTTTTTAAAAACGGTCCGGTAGTTTTTAAGCCTATTCATTACAAACAAACAAAGTTTTCCTCTTTATAATATTAGTATAGATTAGAAAAACGTTTTTATTTTAGCTTGCTCGTCTCAGTTCGTCTAACCATATTGAAAGGCATCAAAATCATTCAAAAGCATGAAAAAGTCATGTAAAATTAATCAGTTTTTTAAAAGAGTACCTACTTAACCATAATGTTTCTTACTCATTCGAGAAATTGAACCAATTGAAACAGTATACTAGCTTCTGACGATTTATGTAGGCCTATGTGGCATAATAAATTGTTTTGGATTTTTAGAATAAGCTGAACTAAAAGGTTTTTTTAAATGATTCTTGTGATAATGATTTCATAAATAAATATATGTTACGATCGTCAATTATATCGTATATAGAACTTTAAGATGCCTTTAAAAATGAAAAAAAAAACTTAAGGTTTTACTGTTGATAAATTTTGTGTGTTGTCCTAGAGCAGCTCAAACTCTATTGGAGCCATATGTTTATAATTTTCGATTGTAAAATATGAGTTAACAATTTCATTAGTCGATAGAGCCCGCATGCGGGTTGCGGGAAATTACTGGAACGCGTGCCACAGGGCCCGCATTCGGGGAACCGTAGACGGTATAACGAACAAGTTACTTTCATTGGTTGTTATCTCGCCTGCGGGGAGTGCGGTATACCGAACGAGTTAACGACCAGTGAAATTGCGCCATTAGAGCTGAAATTTTGCGTATCATTTTCTGTTCAGTCCAGTCTAGATTATAGAGAATCAAATCAAGTTATTTTTTTAGAATATGTATTTAAAAAAACTCCTCCCCTTAGGCTCTCCGTCGCCGGGCAAGTCGCGGCCGTCGCTGCCGACGTCGCCGGCGCACATGGCGGCGCTGCGCCACTCGCACCAGCACCAGCTCGACGCCGCGGCCTACTCGGCGCTCGCGCAGCTCAGTAAGCACTATTATTATCTTTTAATGTACCCAAGTACCCTGCTTACTTCTAAGCAAGTATGCTCTATCGTCACCCAAGTTGCTCAGAAAGGTGACTGTACTTTTAGCGATTTGGGTTGGTGAGGGTGGCCTTTCAAGATGAACAGCCATCAGGCTTACTGAAAGAAAAAAAAACAGTTTCTGTACGGAAAACACAGGATGAGGACTATCTGAGTCTGTGAGGCTACTAAACCAGTCCAATTTAACAACTTTTAGTCAAGAGTGAATAGGTTATTTGTAGACATGCCATCGTTGGCCACATCGTGGCTTAACATCAGCTGAAGTAATGGTCAAACGCAAGCCAAACAATGATAAAAATATAATATAGAGGTATTCGGAACAGGGCTTAAAGTCTTGCAAACCTCCGTTGAAAAGAGAAGGTTCCCTGACCAGACGAATATTTGTCGACCTGGGTAGCTACCCAAAGCGATGATTTCGGCCTATTCTATATGTACAAATTGCGCGAAGATCTCTATCGCGCAATGCGCAAAACTATAATTTAGTGATCTTTCTTAACAATACGTCATATACGAGTAATTAACGTCTGTCATGTATTGCTCCTCCAGGTGCCAACGGACAACACAACGCACAGCTGCAAGCGGTGATGACGCACGCAGCAGCCCTAGGACAGGTGCAAGGCGCGCAGCATCCCGCGCTCACGAATATGATGTCAAGTGAGTATCAGAGTTTCCAGATCTACCTAGTCTGTAATAAAATCAATTGTAGGTATTTATAGGAATTATCTATTTATTAGGAGTTTATCTAGGCCATTACTCTCTAGGACACAACGTAAAGCACATTGGGTCTCGGTAATCATTCGTAGGTCTTTGACAGTCGTTGCAAGTAGTCAGGCACTAGAAGTTCTGGCCATCAGTCTGTCCAAAGAGTGCTGTGTAATGGTGTTAACCAGCAACTGGGTTATGGAGGTCTAATAGGCAGGCTCCATGTAAAACATGGGTATTCAACCGCATCCGGTTAGACTGGAAGCCGACGCCAAGCTAGTCACAGCTAACAGGATTAAGCGGCAGTTTTTAGTTACAGCATCATATTCTCCTAATTTTCTGGTTTTTCATTTTCACTTCCAAAACACCCTCGACAAATATTTCACAATACGAGCTCGATTGAGACCAGATCACATAATAATAAAACCAGAAGCTCTCTCTTAAAGTATTTCTGTTCTAATAAAAAATACTTAATGTACAAATTATTTTACAATAATAATTTCTTCTACAGGTATATACGGCGGTTGGGGCATCGGCGACACATTCCCGACGCCATCCCCAGAATCCCCGGATCACTGGTCGACGCCATCCCCACAGACGCCGCTCACGCAATCCCCGCACTCTGATTGGTCGGATCGCGCCGCGCTATCCCCCAACGACATACAACAGACCAATAAGGGAGGGACAGAAGCCATCTATATATAGGGATAAGTTAAGATTTGGGATTAGATGAATTTCTGACGTTCTTTGTATTTTGTAAGTGGTGACTTTTTGTTGGATTTGGTGAATATTAAGCCTTAGCATTAAATTAAATCATAGATTTGTCTAGAACTGGTGCTATATTACTGAATTAAATGGCAAATCAAAAATACTACCTTCCCATTACCTTACTATTTTAAATAGACTCCGTAAATTTAACTTCCATAAAATAAAATAAAGATTCCTTAAAAAAAAAACAACAAAACAAGAATGTATGCATGTTTGCACAAAATTCCTAATACTTCCTTTTTGTGTTAAATTGCCAAATAAACGCCATATCCAACTACAAAAGCACCACAAAAAAGAACGTCAAGCAGCATACGAATAAAGACAATGTACAGCACGACGCATGTATTACCGTCCGGCGTCTGTAACTGCGTTCGTTCGGCGTCCAAAGCTGCGTTCGTTCGGCTTCCATGGCTGCGTTCGTTTAGCGTCCATAGCTGAGTTCGTTCGGCGTCCATTGCTAAGTTCGTTCAGTGTCCGTAGCTGAGTTCGTTCGACGTCCATAACTGAGTTCGTTGGGCGTTCAAAGCTGCGTTCGTTCAGCGTCCGTAGCTGAGTTCGTTCGGCGTCCATAGCTGCGTTCGTGTGACGTCGAGCGTAATATCGTGAACATAGACTGACTTGTACAGCCATGACTCGAGTGTATAGCTATTAACATAGTGTAGAATGATGCACTAACATTTGGTAATCTCGTGATTTTATAACATTCCCCTTCCGGTGTATTTTTTTGATCAAAGATGCAATTTGGTTTAGACAATTTTACAATGAGAATGGTTAGTAATATTACAGTTTTGAGTACTGAAATAGTACAGCTTAGTACAGAATATACAATTTTATAAACTTACATTAAAAAAAACATTTCATGTTATAAAGACAAATTAGTTTCAATTAAGGTTTATACAAAAAATATACTTGTTAGTAGTAAAATTTAAATGTTCAAGAAGCATAGTGAAAAGTTTCTTTCGAACAGCATCAAAAATACACCGAAAAATAAATATCACATTTTGATAAATGACACACACACTTGTTACGTTGTTGATTTTTTTTATTATTTACTTGTTTGTAAGCTGTGTTTTTAAGCCCTAGGGTTGAAATACATGAAATTTGTTAAGTGCGGTCGATGACGCCACCGTCACGAGGTCGGAGCCCGGTAGGCGTCGACTACACATTTGTACGGAAATTATTTATGTGTGATTCTATAGTTTAAGATATCATCGCTTTTAGTGTGTAGATAGTTTCGATTTGTTACTAAAGCTGGAATAAAAATTAATAGCTAATATTTTTATTATTATTTTTTAAATAAGCCTGGCTTTTGGATTTGCAATGGAAAATAGTAAATGGGTTTTTAAGAAAAACGATTTAAATCGGCTTTAGAAACAAATTGCGTTAATTTAGTATTTAAATGTAATATTGACTGAGATTGCTGCCGACGTCGCGTTTCTCACATTTATTTTAGTTTTTTTTTGTTTATTTTACAGACTTTATTTTTGATCTGGCAATAATCTCAGTTTTAAATATTATGATTGATAGTTTACATATCTTCCGTATATTGAATCATTCCATGATTGCTTCCAATTTTACTTTTAAATGCAGAGGTGTCAAAACATACCTTTTTAACAGGTATCACAAACATTTTTGTATTATTTTATAATACAGACCATTAAAACTAAACCATTCCGTGCATATAATGTTGCCATTAATAGTATATGCGTGCCACCTCTTGCATATTGCATATTTCCAATTGATATAAGATCTCATTCATTCCATTTGCGCTTTAAAATGACAACACTAGTTGATTTGTTATTATTATATATTATAATAGTTGGGATCACTCATGCTCAATTTTTACTCAATTCCATACATACTCTATTATATTGTAATATATTTTATATAATTAAGTAATTTTAAAGTTTTTAGCTTCCGATGTTGTAACGCCTGCATCATTGTAAATATTTTTATCATTTTTTTTTTAAATGTAAGTAATATTTAAATGCGAATGAAATAACTGATCTTCGTAGTTTTACGTTAGTTTTAATTTTATTTTTTTGTGTCATCTATAATGTGCCAATGAGCAGATTTGAATACTGTAAACGTTAGTGAACGCACAGAAATGTTACATGCGTATTACTAGTAGTAGAATAAATATATGGATAAGCGATTTGTGCTTCCTAAATGCTTATTTTTAAGCAATAAATGGCCCTAAATACGTATAGGAATTGGCTAAAGTACAAAAGGATAAATTCGTAAATTTTCGAAGTAAAAAAAAGAAAACAGCAAATTATTGTAACGAGTAAAATATATGACAAAATAAAGACTGTAAAAGATAATTAAGTGCAAAAAATTATACTCATGAATTCAGTGTTTTTTAAATATATTTTTGTGTGTGTGTAAAAAGTAACAACTCGGCATATTTTTTAGTGAAAACTGACACATTTCTAATGCACCGTGAAGGCACTTTGTTACGAATAAATAAAATAATGAGAATGATCTTCAAATCCGTGTGCCTTTTAATTAAGATGTTTGTAATTTAAACTATTAAAGTAGTTTAGTGACGTAGCTTTAGTTGGTAAGTTTGTACATATATTTTAAACAGTTATTTTCATTGAAGATAATTGCATTTAAATTGTAAGGAAAAAATGAAATTTTAATAAATGTTCTCCCGTAATGACAATAAAGGAATAAAATAAACTTGATTGTTTTATTAGCTGTTGGTTTGAGCCTTTTTGCCCACTGTGGAGTTTTTCATGATTCTGATAACCACACTATGGATGGTGGATGAGTAGATATTACGACGCACTCACACCTTTAACCTATCAATACTCGCGAAACGAGACACAATAGTAAAACAATAACAGCGCGGTCTCATAGGACCGGTCGGGGATTCATGAATTAAATTAGTCTGACTGAGTTTTAGAAAAACCAAAAACGTCTGGACGTAGGCAAACGCTTCTCATACAAAATTACATAAAAAACAAAATTTATTTTTATAGTACATCTATAAAACGTAGATTAGTATAATATTAATTACATTTTATTGAAAAAGGTGTCTGGCGAGGGATTGTCCTTGTCACCACATTAACCTATCACACACCCGCAAAACGAGACACAATAGTAAAACAATAACAGCGCGGTCTCATAGGACCGGTCGGGGATTCATGAACTAAATTTTTCGAAACTTTCTAGCATTGCATAAACACGATTTACCAATATCATCCCAAAGAACATTATAAACAATTGAACTGTGTGCATTCGCGCAGCGGAATTTTGTTGAATTTAAAGATTTTAAGTATGCAGATATTTAGTGTATGACGTCGTGTAATTGTGTATGGTAAAAAAAAATTGTGCACGCAGCCATTGTGGAGAAATTAACCAAAAACTGATTCCGCTGGGCGAACGTTGTCCTGGCGGAACTTTTTTTAATCCATGGACTTTAGAAGAAAAGAGATGTGTCCAAAAATTAGTGTGTATTTGTGTGTAATTGTGTATGTATGAATAAAAGTAGTGCATGCATAAACTTCGGAGAAATTCAAGTTTCCGCTACGCGAACGTTTGGCCATTAGCTAGTTTTCATATAAAGCGCTTACATAGAGAGCTGTAGATTTTTACATACATTGTTTTGAATTTGTTTATATTTGTTTAAAAAACAGATTTAGAAAAAATCGTAGGGCTTAAAAAATAAAAATATAAACGTAAAATACGCTTATTAGGTCTTAGTTCTTAAAGTATGCACTTTGGGGTCTAGATTTTCACGTTTATACAAACCTTGTAGGTAAGTGTCTGTAACATGTTGCCAAGTACGTGCCATATATCTAAGAAACGTTCTTAACCTTCCAATATAATATTTATTAATATGATAAAGTTGCGTACACAAGCGTTAGGAAAAAATAAAACAATTGCATTTCTTGAATGAAAAATATTTTTTTAATAATAACGCCACTATCTACGATAAAATAAATCCTCAATTAACAAGTACTTCTACATTACACTAAAGTTGCAAAGGGGAACGCTCGTGCATGCCTAGTCTATTGGTTAAATAGTGTAATAAGCTACAATATGATAAATATTTACCTAAACAGTAGTAAGTACCTATATGTGGTAATTATTTAATTTCCCTAAGGGGTCTATAGTTAGAATCCTGATCCGTGAAATCTTCAATAGAAATTAGCTGTATAAATTTTATTTGTCTTAAATAATATATCTAGATTATATCTCAAGTCTCAAGTGCATAGGTACTTAAATAAAGTACCTACGTAAATAGTACCTACTTTCTGTCATAGTCAAATACATTTAAAAAAGTAGGTGTACGAAAATAAGTGACCTATAAATTATATCGAAACAACAATTGTGTTATCACCTATACCAATTCAATACCGGTATTATAGTGTAAATTTTGGAATGTTACCTAAATATATTGCACGGCCGCTTTTTTGTAGCTATCCGAACTTGGTCGGGTTATGTAGGTTTTCGATGCTTCGTCAGTATTATAATTGTTTTTCTTTAATTACTGAATTTAATGACATGAAATTTTGCATACGAATAGTTGAATGAATGCACTAATTATTGACATACATTTTACCATGCAATTCCTTTAGAACGTCGTGATATTTGACTGCTTTGTAAACAGTGATCTATTCATGGTAAATTGTCCTATAACTCTTTAATTACTAACGGAACATCATTGATACTTGGCAACATGTTACAGACACTTACAAGGTTTGTATAAACGTGAAAATCTAGACCCCAAAGTGCATACTTTAAGAACTAAGACCTAATAAGCGTATTTTACGTTTATATTTTTATTTTTTAAGCCCTACGATTTTTTCTAAATCTGTTTTTTAAACAAATATAAACAAATTCAAAACAATGTATGTAAAAATCTACAGCTCTCTATGTAAGCGCTTTATATGAAAACTAGCTAATGGCCAAACGTTCGCGTAGCGGAAACTTGAATTTCTCCGAAGTTTATGCATGCACTACTTTTATTCATACATACACAATTACACACAAATACACACTAATTTTTGGACACATCTCTTTTCTTCTAAAGTCCATGGATTAAAAAAAGTTCCGCCAGGACAACGTTCGCCCAGCGGAATCAGTTTTTGGTTAATTTCTCCACAATGGCTGCGTGCACAATTTTTTTTTTACCATACACAATTACACGACGTCATACACTAAATATCTGCATACTTAAAATCTTTAAATTCAACAAAATTCCGCTGCGCGAATGCACACAATTGAACTTTATAATTAAACCAATTTAGATGGCTAGGTACGTTTTCGTCTCTTTTCGTCGTTTGTATTTTGATAAAGTACACTTTTTGTACATTATGCTGAAATTGAGACTACATCTGTAGGTACCTATTAAAAAAACAGCTGTCATTAAAATTCTAGAATACCCTCATTGTTTCTTATTTACATAGAACAATAACTTATTCTTTAAAAAGTTTCTATATCACTAAATTCTGAATCGATTTGAAAAATTGGTTTCTAATAAAGTTATGTATTCATTTTTGTTTATACTTACATACTCGTATATGCTGAAACTGAGATGTGGTCTCAATTTCAGCAGCACAGATGTGTCTGTGTCTATTAAAAAAAAAAAACTTAGCTGTCATTAAAATTTTAGAATACCCTCATTGTTTCATATTTACATAAAACAATAGCAGATTCAATTGTCACAAAGAAAAACGTGGATTTTACGAAAGCCGCGTTTAGTCACAGATACGGTGTTATTTAATATTATTTAGAGAATAATATATCGGAGATTAGTATCTATTATCGAGATGCATTTTCTATTAGATGCTGTAATAAGTAACTGATATATTTACTCTAGTGTTTAGTATGACGAGAACTGTCGTCCGAAGATAAGCAAGGAGTATTTACCTAATAGTGAGTTTTGTTTCAATTATTGTCTTGTACTTTTACAAATGAGTGTAAATGTGAGTCAATTTCTTGCCTGTTCTGTTCGTGCTACCCACTTCATTATTTAACCAGTGCAATAGTGACATCGTAGCGTTTCTTCCTGCCGAATCCGAAACTAGATCCTCCCAAAAAACTGGTGTGCGCTGAGGACTTGAAGTGAGTGTTTCTTTGCCTGTAGTATTCGTGTTACCTATTTCATTACTTAACCCGAACAATGGTGACACCCGTGTGATATCTTCCTGCTGAATCTAAGACTGGAACCTACCGTTAAACTTGTGTCCGGTGAGAACTTGCGGGAGGCGGAAAGTGAGGATGTTATAGGGTATGACTAACCAAGTCTAGTAGCCTGACAATTTATCTGAGGACAAAGAATGTCACTATATACTTAATTGATTATCATGTAGTCTGTTTCTTGACGGCGAAGGAAAACATCGTGAGGAAACCGGCATGTCCTAGAACCAAAAAATCGAAGACATGTGACATCCGCCAATCCGCACTGGGCCCGCGCGGTGGATTGTAGCCCATTCCCTCTCCTAGAGAGGAGGCCTGAGTCCCAGCAGTGGGAACATTATAAGGCCGATAATGCTAATGCTGTTTCTTGATATGTAGCTGCAATCCGGGGGTTTTTAAGGTAAAAGTTAATAGGTTAGTTCTAGGCAAGCCTGCTTATCATCAGGTGAGATTTTGGTAAATCGCGAGCCTTTTAATAATAATCAAATTAATTCATGAATCCCCCGACCGGTCCTATGAGACCGCGCTGTTATTGTTTTACTATTGTGTCTCGTTTCGCGGGTATCTGAGTAACTACAAGAAGGGTAATTCATTTTTCAAGTATGTAATTATTTCTTTGCCTGTTTTTCCAGCAACCGTGTGAGTTT
The DNA here is from genome assembly GCA_030763345.1 of Mythimna separata. Taxonomy (NCBI): domain Eukaryota; kingdom Metazoa; phylum Arthropoda; class Insecta; order Lepidoptera; family Noctuidae; genus Mythimna; species Mythimna separata. The sequence continues at coordinate 3,200,702 of CM061173.1, read as the reverse complement.
GTTTCTCCATAATAATATAAACTTTGTAAACCCGTTTCATCCGCTCAGGAGTTACTTATTAGTCTTGTACCTAATAAGTAACTTATTTTGTAATGCAGAGTTTTGTAATACCTGTCACCAATTTTACGAGTATTAGTTTGCTAACTAATGGAATCATGTGTGGCAATTTGGAGGTAATGGACAGAGAGTAAAGTCCCACAAACCTACATTGAAAAGGGAGGATCCTCCGACCAGACGGGTGTTATGTCCGGTGGGCTATAGGTACCCGATAGATGATTTCGGGCTGTTGTATCTTTTCAAATCGGGCAGAGAACTTTGTTTGTGCGATGCAGGATTCTGTGACGTCATATGTTGTAGATCGAGTCGCTACAGCGAAACTTGCAGAGAAGTTCAAACGGAGTGTCAGCTCATGACGGGACACTACTACGTCTACTACCCTTAGCTGTACATTTGACACCGCCACCTGACCTGCTAAGGAGTCAGTTCTCTACGCACACACAATATTGCAATTATAGGCGTCTCCAAATACGCCTTACGGCCCCGAATCAAAATTAATTACTCAGATACCCGCGAAACGAGACACAATAGTAAAACAATAACAGCGCGGTCTCATAGGACCGGTTGGGGATTCCAAAGTTAAATTGTTTTTTTTTTTTTTCATTTTACAATATGATAATTACGTTGTGTGAGGATTCGTGATTGGCCACGAATGATCCTAACTGGATTGGTTACATCCATACTTCAACCTTTCTAGATCACCATGAGCACTCTCCAGCCCCGTGGAGGCCTCACCAGCCTCTGGTGTGCCGAAGCAGCTGCGATGGCCGCTCTCGCGACCGCCACGGTCATCGGCAACGCGGCCGTGTTGGTCGCCCTCCACCGCTCCAAAACGGCGCCTGCGCACTACCCGCTGGCGAGTCTGGCGGCTGCGGATCTACTGGTGGGGATGTTTGTACTGCCTGTCGCTGCTGCCAGGGAGCTGTTCATGTTTCATCTAGGTAAGAATTTTAAGAATCAAAAGTTACAAAAAGGCCTATTTGCGTATTATCGTAAAATTTATTGTAGGTTTTGATTGATGATGATTGAATTGATGTTAAAGAGTTCAATTATTTAAAAAAGAAAATTCGCGTCTCCCGGCTTGACAACGGCAAACGGTGAACTCGGCAGTCCCGTGCCTACGGTAGGAGGGGATTGTCTTATAAATTCCGATACCCGTGACGTATTTTATCATGGTGAGGTGTGAAGATGTCCGTTTGCAGTAATCTCCTTCGCTACCATTACTGCTTAACAGAACGATGCGACCGCGTCTTACGCTCCGAGCTACTTTTATGACTATTTATGTCATTTTTTCTATATATTTTATTTATTCTTCAGTAGAGCATAAAGCTGATTACAAAACGCAAATAAGCGAATAGGTAAATTAGGTACCTTTATGTACAAAAGAAATAAGTAACGAATTCCATCTTTCCCTTTCCAGATCCTCTAATCTGCAACTTCTGGAAGACTCTAGACATAATGTGCTGTACAGCATCCATCCTGTCGCTCTGCTGCCTCGGCTGGGAGCGCTGGTGCGGCATCACCGCTCCCTTCGCTCGCGCCCGGCGAGCTAAGCGAGCGAGACTCTTCGCTGGCCTGGTCTGGCCGCTGTCACTAGCTGTGGCACTGCCTACTATCTTCATACCCTCTCCGAAGGCCTTAGTTAATGAGGACAAGGGCTGTCCTGATAATACTAATATTGGGTAAGTTAATTTTGTTTAAATTTTTGTTAGGCTTGCGTTTTAGTGTAGAGACTCACTGGGTTATTTAATAATCGTCATTTCAGCTGCAAGACGTCTCCTGTTGGACGTAGGCCTCCCACAAGTGTCACTACAATGAACGGTCATATGCGTCTCGTTTGCATCAGATTCCTGCAACTCTTACTAAGTCATTGGTCCACCTTGTAGAAGGTCTTCCAACGCTGCGTCTTCCGATACGCGGTCACCACTCCAGAACCTTTCGTACCCAACGACCATCTGTTTTGCGAGCAATGTGTCCTTTTTTTTTTGTTGTCGGGGGGAAACCTTCAAAAGGCGCCTGGTCTCTTGGGGAAAAAGACTAGGAAGTGTGGGATTCTTACCTCACTAAAACCACCCCGGTGATCACCATCTGCACATAGAGAGGGCCCCGTGTCCTCTTAAAAGACCACCCCGGCACCCCCTCTGTACAACGCCTGTGAGGGCACATCCCTGAGAAGACCTTGAAGGGTCTCCCCTGTTCCTTGTTGTGCACGGCAGCACGTGATCACTGTGCCACCGTCCTTCCCGAAGTCACTCACTGGGCGGACAGAGTCCCCTCTCTGAGAGCCCGTGACCTCGGTGTCCCGCCTACCTTAAGTATTGTAAGCGGGGTTTCGGCGTTTTACGCGTCGGGGCGATTGGCTCTCCGACGCCTCCTTCTGCGAGTGGGATCAGCCCTCTCACGATCCCGCTCGGCGGCCTCCTTCTGTACCATCACGGCCTCACAGAAGGACGCCACTTCCCTCCAGTTTTCTGTCTCCACCAGCATAGCTATCACTACTGCTGGCAAAGACAGATCTCGCCCAATTTTAACTACTAAAACCTGCCGCTCAGAGGCCCACGCAGGGCACTCTTCGAGCGTGTGCTGTGCAGAGTCAAGCTCGCCTCCGCAATGGTGGCAATTCGCCGTAGCCTCCCGCCCAATCCTATTCAGGTACTCACCGAAGCAACCGTGCCCGGTCAGTACCTGAGTTAGTCTATAGGAGATGCGCTCTCCTCTTTTCAGCCAGGCTTCGAAGTATGGCAGTACGGCTTCGACAACGCGCTTACGCGAATATTCCGGCTGCTGAAGCCGTTCGCGCCACTTCTCGAGCGCGTGTCGCCGTTCCTGCCGCCTCAGCCTCACTATTGCGATCCCTGGCATGCTATTACCACCCACCACCACCCACACCCATTACCACTTACGTTTGGTAACCAGGTTAGGTGACCTATAAGCTCGTAATAATACTGGCCCTGACTGCTAAGTCAGCAAACATAGGACAGTCAGGAACAGTAATTCTAATGAACGGTAGGACGGCTAGGAATAGCTATTTCAGCTTTAGGTCAGTGGCAAGCCAATAGGGTTGCTCGTGCGCGAAGTCACATTATGTAGTGTAGCACGCCCCAGAATGGGGAGAAGTGAGAAAAGACAGGGACAGGAAAAAGAATCTATGGAGTTTACAAAGCACGTTTCGGCAGAGTAAGCTGTAAAGAAATACGCAGTCACGCAATTACCGGGCGTGTCTCCAATGAGCCCGTATGCCGCAAGGCGGGTAGGACCAACAGCGGTGGGAGGTGGGATTATGGCCCTCCCTGAAATCAACTGGAATGTCGCTACGGTTATTGCCGAATCTGCCGTAGATGCTTGAGTCTAGCGTAAAGCATACGACTGCGTACCACAAGCTGCGTCTTCCGGTACACAGGCGTATTAGTAGGCCTCGCACAAGGTGGACAGATGACTTGGTGATGGTCGATGGAATCTGATGAATGCAACACGTGTACTCGTGCAGCAACGCTTGTAAGAGGCCTACGTCCCGCAGTAGAAGTCTTTCGGCTGGAATGATGATGATGAGCACTTTTGCTTCCAGATACGTGTTCTACTGCGCAACCCTCTCGTTCTACTTACCAGCTATCGTGATGGTGACATTGTACGCTCGCATCCTGAGCGCGTTGTCCGTGCCTCTGCAGATCCGGTCACATAGGGGAGGCTTGCCTTGCCCGGACACTGGACAAGCGGTAAGCTATATCTTCGATGAGCATTGCAGTTAGTGTTTTTTTTCACCAAACTATACTGGAAATACCGTACGGGAGTGAACTGTATATCTGGCTGACAGAATCATAGCACAAAGGTGCTACTTAAAAAAATTTCTTCCAGCAAACCTGCGACGGCTGATAAATTAGGAAACGTTAAAATAGACTACTGATAATAATGATTTATGTAGGTACTAAGTTTACTTTATTTTTAAATTTCAGGACAAAACTCCCAAGCCTGTATTAAAAAGATGTGCCGCTTCAGACGACATTTGTTCACAGGAAGATCAAACGAATGCTGTGTAAGTTTCATGACCACTTGTTTTAGATTTTTCTACTATTGATTTTAGCTACACGAAGGCTCAAAATCACTCAAAAGGCCATGGGGAGAAGGCTACGCTCTGAGTTTTCTTGCGTAATGGAATCAATAATGGACATGTATCCGCAGAAGAACCAAACTTACCTGTAAAAAGCCATTGACACCGAGTCCCTACCAGATCGAAGGCAACGAAGAAACGGGGTAGGGGTTTAGTCAGTAAGAGTCTGACACGCCCTCCCGCTCCGCCCAAGAGCGGGAGAAGTCATTCTGATGATTCCCCTACCAGAAAAAAAAACCTGTAAAAAGCCAGAATAATTGCCAAACTTAAGTGACAGTGTGGGCTTTGGGCAGGGCACAGTGTTTTCTTAGATCAGATGATCGACGAGGCCGGTAGGTACTAGAGTAGATACCGGGTACCGGAAGAAGCAGTGTTGGAAATCCTCCCACAAGCTCTAAAGGGCCTGGTGAGGATCTTCAGAAGCCGATGGATGCGAAATGCACAGGATCGGTCCAAACAAGCAGCGGATGTCTTTTGGCGCAATGATAATGATGATTTACAAAACCTTTGCTATGTAAGAATGAAGGACTTACTTATCCTTTTCCTAATTAATTACTTCCATCGTTATTCTAGGGTACCATCACCGAAGGGCTGTCAGTTGAATGTACCCGAAGGATCTAAACCTGGAAGTTGTGCCACATCGCCAGTGAGGCATCCTGGAGCACCGTAAGTGTATTCAATTATTCATCTTAAAAAGGAAATGTTTACAAACGCGAACATGAGTTATATGTATGAAAAAAACAATAAATGGCTGTTGCCAGCAGTTTCCCCCTGTAGAATATGGTCCTCAGAGAACATACTCTAGGGATTAAAAAATATCATTAAGTGCTATAACAGGACAGGGTCTACTCGTGTGTCAAGTTTCACACAGTTTTGTTTAAGCATGAAAAAGTAGCAATCATACAAACACACAAACTTTTATCTTTTTCGTACTATTAGCAGGCTGCTGCCAGCATCTTCACACGCTTGAAAGTAGAAAATGGTCCCAAGGGATAAAAGTATCCTATATCCTAGTACAGGATATATTCTACTCGTGAGCATAATTTCATCCATAGGCGTTAAGGCGATACTATTTGCCAGCGACCTTGCGCGATCGGGCCGTAGCTAGCACCCGCGTCCCGCGACCGCGCATGCACCCCTCTTCGTACGCTCGTTTCGTCAGTTTCGTAGGGTAACCATCCGTTTCAAATAGAAAGGAATTTACTGCCGGATTTTTTATAGCTAACTAACATTTTTTTATAATCTACTTATTTTCTTAGTTACATATTTTTACAAGTAAATAATATCTCATAATAATAAGTTAAAACCTAAAAATATATACATAATTATATATTTTATTATTCACCTCTAAAATACGGAGTAGTTTAAAACCAAAATTGTGTGTTTCAAGTGCAATTACTTAAAAGAAGTAAAATTAGTAGGTACGTAAGGATCGTAATGCTGGAACTTGACTTGACGAAATATTCGCAGTGTTAAAATAGAATAGAATAAACTTTATTGTACTTACACCAAAATAAGTAGTAGCAGTGTTATCGGGATAAAGTTCATTTTATATACCACTTATAGCTTTACAAAGCATGCCTCGTTAAAACCCCATGGGATGTCACATTCCCAACTTCCATACTCCAGACTGCTACTAAGAATCATTATCATCATAATTATTCATCATCATTTCACCCAACAGACGTCCATTGTTGGACCACAAAACCGTAGTTGCCCAGCAGGGTCGAAGTTTACTGAGGTTATGTTAAAATGAACCCCTGAGCCCTGGATCGAAGGCAAAGAAGGAATAAGAGTTTTTTTTTCAAGTGATTAATCATCAGAATGACTTCCCCACTCTTGGGCGGAGCGGGAGGGCGTGTCGGACTCTTATCGACTAAAACGCACCCCGTTCCTTTGTTGCCTTTGATCTGGGGGACACGGGCTCACCTTTCGGAATTACCGTATTCCCCAGACGCTTTTGGCACTACGTGCCCCTACAGTTTGATGACATCTCCTTGAGGCGCGCGTGGAACAAAACGCGCCGTTGACGACAAGGCTCGGACCAGGTTATTACCAGACTGCCGGATGGCGAGCTACCTAGTGCTCACCGTCCGCGAGCCCGCGTCTACCTGGTCCCTGGTATCCTGGTTGGAAATCGGAATCGGGATCTAGGCGTCGGTAGCGTGAGTGCCGTTCACACGTTTGCAGCACTGGGTTGCGACAGTCTAAAAAGGCAATGAAAATATTGTTACGAACGTGAGTAATTAAATGCCGGTTTACTAGCAGATAAGTTTATTAACCACAAAACAATGACAAATTAGTCCAATCAACAAATAACCAATCACTATAAACACTCAGAGTTCCGTTTAGTATCGCTTAGGTCGCTAGGTATCACTTCAAGCACTTAGGTAGTTCGCTCTGTATCGCTGACGAAATCAAACTCACTCGCTTCTAGCCGGGGGCCCGTATTTATATGCGAAGCCATCGACATTTCTCGATACCGACGTTTCAAGGACATTCTAGCACAAAATAGTCGCATCGGGAGGCCATAAATCATTATTATTACTCTCGTAAGTAGGTACTTATCTACCACCTTACATGCAAATTTCGACTCTATTGCTAACACCGGAAGGTACAAATTCCCTTATCCACCCACATAACTACCTACTGAATGTTATCTAATAATAATAGCGTATGTCGGACTTTTCTGGAATTTGCCAGGCCTGAGTATGTACTCCTATTCTCGAAGCTTCGCACAGCAATGCGTTTTAATTATTTGATGCTACTCTTGGTTTCGTCGAAGATATAGCGTACTCAAGTTTCACGGCGTAACAGTGCCCCCCTCTTAGTCATGCTCGTCCCGAGCATTATTAGATCCGTGATACGGCGCCAATCTATCCACGTGGACTACCTTAGGTTTCCCTCGTAACCCTTTCTTGATGCGGTAGGTAACGTCGTTGATCCTTTTTATCACGGTGTAGGGTCCCTCCCATCGAGCTTGAAGTTTCGGCGACTTCCCTTTTCGTCGAAGTGGGTTGTGGAGCCAAACCAGTGCACCTTCCTCAAATCCCTTGGCGTTGGCATTGCGGTCGTATCGAGTTTTCATTTTAACGCTGGTGTGCAGGCTATTCTCACGCACTCGTTTATGCACTTCATCCAATTGATCTTGGAGGTCACTTACGAAGTCCGTAACTGGCTTAGTCTTGTCAGGTGGCACGCCGGTTATGGTATCGACTGGAAGTCTCATCTCCCTGCCGAAATTCACTTTTGCTGGGGTATGGCCCGTGCTATCATGCACTGCTGATCGATAAGACATCAGAAATAGTGGAATATACCGGTCCCAATCTTTCTGATGGTCATCGACAACCTTAGCCAGGTGATTCTCCAGGGTCTGGTTAAACCTCTCCACCATTCCGTCCGACTGTGGGTGCGCAGGTGCTGTGCGTGTCTTATAAATCCCCAGAAGAGTGCACATTTCCTGGAACAGCGCAGATTCGAAGTTGCGGCCTTGATCGGAATGGATCTCCAAAGGTGCGCCATACCGACATACTACTTCTTCGACCACCTTTTTCGCCACTGTCGTCGCTTCCTGATTGGGTAAGGCGAAAACTTCAGGCCACTTTGTGAAATAGTCCTGTATCACCACTATGTATTTGTTTCCGTCATCTGTCACTGGGAAAGGTCCAGCTACGTCAATGGCAATGCGTTCCCATGGGGCTCCTACATTGTACAACTGAAGCTTGCCCCTGCTCCTAGTCTGTGGTCCTTTCACGGATGCGCACGCTGTACATTTCCGACACCATTGCTCTATGTCTTCTCTACAATTGAGCCAGTAATACCGCTGTCTCACTTTCAGTAGAGTTTTCTTGATTCCCAGGTGTCCACCAGAAGCGCCATCGTGTATCTCCTGAAGCAGGGGGACCACTTCACGTCGTGGTACTATCACTTGTGTGGTCACCTCCTTGCCATCGTTCGATTCCCATTTCCTACAAAGCACGTCATTTTCTAGGACTAAACTGTCCCACTGTGCCCAGTAGCTCTTTGTGACAGGACTATGTGACGATACTTCATTCCACTGAGGCCTAGTTCCACTACGCTTCCAGTCCAGTATAGGTCGAATATCGTCATCTTCTTCCTGGGACTTCTTAAAGTTGCCTTCAGCCCTAATTAAGTTCACGTGTTCCCGGGCTTCATTCTGCTGGCAATGTCTACAGTCCTCATTACATGGACGTCGCGACAGGGCGTCAGCATTGTTATGCCCTTTTCCACTACGATGTTCCGTCACAAAGTTGAACTCCTGCAGCTGCTCTAGCCATCTTGCAACTTGACCCTCAGGGTTTTTGAATTGTAGAAGCCATTTCAATGCAGCGTGGTCCGTCCTCAACGTAAACTGTCTCCCTATGAGGTACTTGTGGAAATGTTGCAAAGTTTTTACAACAGCCAGTAGTTCTCGTCGAGTCACGCAGTAGTTCCTTTCTGGTTTTGAAAGTGCCTTACTGAAGTAAGCGATCACGACTTGCCTATCTTCTTGCACCTGCGACAGCACTCCACCAATTCCTGTGTTGCTGGCGTCGGTATCGACGACAAATCTTCCATCTCTGCTCGGATACCCCAGTATAGGCGCTTCACATAGCCGTTGCTTTAGTTCGTTGAATGCTGACTCACAGTTCTTGTCCCAGATAAAATCTCGTTTATCCTCAGTCAGCTGATGTAAAGGTTTTGCAATGTCCGAAAAACTCATAACAAACCGTCTGTAGTATGTGCACAACCCTAGAAATGCACGTACTTCTGTTTTGTTCTTTGGAGCCGGCCACTGTTGGACAGCCTTTATCTTCTCAGGATCGGTTCTCACTCCATCGGCGCAGATGACATGTCCTAGGTAGCTGACCTCCTTCTTGAACAGGGCACACTTCTTTGGGCTTAGTTTTAGGTTAGCCCCCCGTATCCTGGTGAATACTTTCTCCATATTCCTCAGGTGTTCCTTAAAAGTGCGGCCCATTATAATGACGTCATCCAAATATACCAGACAGACGTCACCAAGAAGGCCCACCATGACTCTATCCATGAGGCGTTCAAACGTCGCTGGAGCGTTGCACAACCCAAAAGGCATGACGTTAAATTGCCACAGGCCGTTGCCAATTCCTGTACTGAACGCTGTCTTTTCCTTATCTTTCTCGCTAATTTCCACTTGCCAGTAGCCACTTTTCAAGTCAACGGTTGAAAACCACTTCATACCACTGAGCATATCCAGTGTGTCGTCTATCCTAGGCAAGGGATAACTGTCCTTCTTCGTTACATCATTCAGCATTCTGTAGTCTACACAGAATCTGGTACTGCCGTCCTTCTTCTTCACCAGAACGACAGGAGAAGACCATGGGCTCGTAGAAGGTTCAATTATTCCGCTATCAGCCATATCCTTTATCATTTCTGCTACCTCAGTTTCTTTAGCCCAGGGTATGCGGCGCGGTCTCTGTTTAATTGGTCTAGCATCACCTGTATCTATCTCATGCTTGACGAGACCTGTTCTTCCGCAATCTTTTCCCGTTGCAAAGATATCCTGACCTTGGATCTTCCTTTCGTCATAACTAACGTCCTCGCGGTGATAAGTTCCGGGTGCCGGCCAATGTCTTCAACCATAACACATCTGCGTTGCCTAATTTTCTTAGGAAATTTAACTTCGACTAAGGTTTCCGTTCTTGGAGCCAATGTGGTATCCTTTAAGCAATAGAGGTTGCATGTGTTAATTCCTTGCAGGAAGACTTCTTGGTTTGGGAATTTCAATACTCCTTTATCGATATCTAAAACACATCGGTAATTCCGCAGGAAGTCGAGACCCAGTATGCAATCGTCGGTAATATTCGCAATTAACGCTGAATGGGTGTACACTTGATCACCGATTTTAAACTCGATTTCTGTATCACCGAGGACGGAGACTGGTTGGCCAGTGGCTGTCTGAAGTCGGTAGGCTGGGGTTTCTGTATGCCACAAGATGGTGCGTTTCAGCAACTCAGGTCTTATAATAGTCCGTGACGCCCCGGTGTCAACGGTGAAATTGCAAGCACGTTGATTCAGCGTTCCCTCGATGATCAAACTATTTCCGTTGTGGACTTGATTGATGGTGATGGTTGGGGCCTTCAGTTGACCAGCCAGCACCCGCCCCGCGGCCCTGGCGACATTTAGTTTAACGACTCCTCGTTAACTTGAGTTCCGGAGTCCACACTTCCCCTCTTCCTCTTGGGGCAATCGGTACGAATGTGCCCTTTTTCTCCACATCCATAGCACGTCGGAATATAGCGGGACTTTGCCGACGAAGCCACTTCTCGGTGACGTGGTTGCACTGAAGGTGAGACCACCACTTCCCGAACTCTGTGCGTACGTGAGTCTTGTCGTACGGCTTCCACTTCCAAAGCGTGGGCCATCGCACTCTTCAGAGTTTGGTGGTGTCCGAGTCGCACCGTAGCCCTGACTTCAGTATCCCGTAGACCGTCGATGAATGCTTGCACCAGATTTACTTCCACCATCTCCGGTGTCATCGACATGTATGCCCGCCGGACCAGCCGTTCAACCTCTACTCCCCACTGCTGAAGGCTCTCGTTCGACCTCTGCGTTCTCTCGCGAAGTTGCGCGCGGAAAACATGTTCGAGGTGCTTGTCACCATAGCGAGTGTCTAGTCCCTCCATTAGACGCTCCAACGTCCTGCCGTCTGGAGGAAGGTTCTCTAGGACCAGCAGAGCGTCCCCTCGTAGGGCCAAAGTTAACGCCGCGAAAGACTGGTCATCATCCCAGCGGTTCGTCTTGACCAGTGTTTGGAATTGGTACTTAAAAGCCGTCCAGGACGACGTGCCATCAAAACGCGGCATATCAAATTTTGCGGCTGATGCGCAGTGGGTGTGCGATGGTGCGCTAACAGCAACGGGTTCGCGTGCTTCGAGCTTGATAATTTTTTTGTTGATGTCCAGCAGGCGATCTTCGTGGCCATCAATTCTGGTTTCGAGGCTATCAGCTCGGGCGGAAACCTCCTTGACCTCTAAGGTGAGATTTTTCACTTTCTCGCCCAACGTGACGAGGCCGTGATCGATTTTTTCGAGGATTAGGTTCTGCTTAACCTCTTGATCCCGGCGGGCTTCCTCCTGTTCGCGGCGGGCTGCTTCCTGTTCGCGGCGGGCAGCTTCCTGTTCGCGGCGGGCTTCTTCCTGGTTAGCCGCGATTAGATCCTGGAGCTTACGTTGGTTAGCCTCTTGTTCGCGGCGGGCAGCTTCCTGTTCGCGGCGGGCAGCTTCCTGTTCGCGGCGGGCTTGTTCCATACTAGCTTGCATGGCGGCCAACACTGCGGCGAGGTTCATTTCCGAGGATGGCCCTGTTGGCGCCTCAGCAGCTGCCGTTGCTCCCATACCAGCCCGATCTTCCGCTTCCAGACGTTGACGTGCAGCATCCATCTCCACTTGCCTCCTTGTTCGTGGTCCCTGTTCGTCGTCCCTCTGTAGTAATGGCATCCCACTTCTGACACCAGTTGTTACGAACGTGAGTAATTAAATGCCGGTTTACTAGCAGATAAGTTTATTAACCACAAAACAATGACAAATTAGTCCAATCAACAAATAACCAATCACTATAAACACTCAGAGTTCCGTTTAGTATCGCTTAGGTCGCTAGGTATCACTTCAAGCACTTAGGTAGTTCGCTCTGTATCGCTGACGAAATCAAACTCACTCGCTTCTAGCCGGGGGCCCGTATTTATATGCGAAGCCATCGACATTTCTCGATACCGACGTTTCAAGGACATTCTAGCACAAAATAGTCGCATCGGGAGGCCATAAATCATTATTATTACTCTCGTAAGTAGGTACTTATCTACCACCTTACATGCAAATTTCGACTCTATTGCTAACACCGGAAGGTACAAATTCCCTTATCCACCCACATAACTACCTACTGAATGTTATCTAATAATAATAGCGTATGTCGGACTTTTCTGGAATTTGCCAGGCCTGAGTATGTACTCCTATTCTCGAAGCTTCGCACAGCAATGCGTTTTAATTATTTGATGCTACTCTTGGTTTCGTCGAAGATATAGCGTACTCAAGTTTCACGGCGTAACAATATACAGGCAGTGAAACAGACTTCAATATGAAATAATTTATTTTGTTAAGAGTATAAAGGTACAAAAAATGGCTTAATCTAGAGGCTAAATGACTTTTGCTTAGATTCAGGTTTTAGACAAAAAATAGTTATTGTGACATAAAAAAATGTTGTGCAAAGTTATAGTATATTATTTTTTTCTATCAACAATATTTTTATCACACGATGTAAGGAGATTTAAAGGTAATTTATTTACACTTTATCTTATTACAGCTTTTGTACGGAACCCTATTGTTTTTTTTTTAAATAACATATAATCAGAGTCATAAACTAATTTTCTACTACTGATAAATGATATTTATTTTGCAAGTTGGTTTTTCCACTTTTCACGTCATTGTTTTTTGTCAGTTTATATGTACTAGATGAGGCCGGTATTTCCTAGCTAACTACCCTGAGAAGGAACACCGAAACAAACTAAGGGGTCACAGTCTCTTATAAAGTCCATACAAAATATACGTAATGGTCAAATCACATTAATTTCCTTAAATTTATCTCTGAGGGAGTATCCGGGACTTAATTTATAAATTGAATTAATAGCCATTTTCTGTAAATAACACGGCTTTTGTTCAAACTACTGTGTATTTAAAAATCCTTAAAATTGAGCACTGTCACACACACAGAAACATTTGATTGATGTGGTGTCTCTTGATTGTTATCGCAAAGTGGTTTTTGCTTTTTTGGAAGTTCTTGTGTGACTTGACAGACAGACTTCTTGACAGACAGACGGACAACAAAGTCGTACGGAACCCTAAAAACTGAATTTTTGTACGCGATTTTCATCAAATCGGTAAGTTTTACATAAAATTAGTAAGTACATACAAAAATTACACAGTACAGATAATTATCAACAAAAACGTCTAAAAACATTTTTCCTAAGTGCCACCGTTTTATTTTATTTTTTACATTTTAGGAAGGCTTACAGACTAATAACAACATAATGACTATAGTAGGTAATTACATTGCTTAATTACAAGCTTCCTCATGTATGTAGTTATAATGACAACAAAAAAAGAGTTTTTGAGATATAACGATTTCAAAAGTTGAAAGAATTGTAATTCTTATCACTAATTTGACATATAATGTATATCGTCGCTGCGCGTGCATAACCGCGGAACAACAGTTGGTAAATACCGCGTATCGGTTTTTGAACAATTTTACAGGAGGTGAAAAAAACTGAATATCTAAGTCATTTGACTATATTTTACGGGCTGAACTATGTATTAACTTTTTTCGTGATTTACCTGTTAACGTAAATTTAAGAAATAAGACCCGTAAAATATAGCCAAATGTCTAAGATATTCAGTTTTTTTCACCTCCTGCTAAATCGTTCAAAACCCGATACGCGGTATTTACCAACTGTTGTTCCGCGGTTATGCACGCGCAACGACGATATGATAAAACTTACCGTTTTGCTGAAAATTGCAAAAACTGCAATAACCAAAAACTACTCTGTAACAACCAATAACAGCTCACAACGCAGAAACCACCAACACTATGCAACAACAACACCTAGGTACTACAAGTCAATAAAAACCAATAAAAAAATAATAATAACCAACAACAAACAACAACAACATCCAACAGTAACTCAATATTAACCAACTACAACTAAACAACACTCACCTACTACTCTACAGCCAACACAATCCAGTCAACTACACAACAGCCAACAACAACTCACTAACAACAACAACTCATTTAATTAATCGGGAATGCCCCTGACACTAAAAGCGTCCGGGTTTCACTCGGACACTTTTTGAAACCCCGCCCGGACGCTCCCCGGACGCCCTCTAAACTAGGACAAATCCGGGGAAACCCGGACGGATGGCATATCTTCACATATCTTTGGAGTGCATTCTTTCTGTTTGTGTCTTTTATCACTTTACGCGACTTTTTTCGCCTGCGTTGTTTATTGCCCATTATAATTTATAACTGAAAAGCAACCAATTCTCAAAAAGAGATGATTTGGTGTGCGTAGTTGTCGCTGAAGAAATTGACACAGGTCCGTCGTCGACAAGCGCCAGCGCGCGACTGAACGGACCTGTCTGAGCCGCCGCGACCGCTTTTAATTCTTATTAAAACATAGTAATTAAGAAAATCATTTTATCAATTCAAACTCTGCGAATTTGTTTGTAACTAATTAGTTTCTTTATTATAGTACAAAAATGAAACATAACAAATCAGTAATATAGTCATAATATTGAAAAAACGTTTTAAAAAGGGGTAACTTTGCGATTTTTTTCTATCGAGTGAAGTTCATCAGGTCTTGCAACTGAATGCGATTTTAACTAGATAAGATCCTTAACTAAAACATATATTTTTTTTTTAATTTAAAACACTGTAGTTTTTGTCTCAGATTGTTTTAAAAAACTAAAATTTGGGCCCACCTCGTCTTAATAATCTGAAGTGGCGCCTTAAGCCATTCCAGCGTCAAGAAGTAATTTTATAATATTAGAATGATGTGATTCATATTTTTTTCCCAAATATGATTGTTATGCTTACAGCTGCTCCATCATATCTCGTCAGCAACGCGCCACCCGCACTATCATCAGGCTGATGGCTCTGTTCCTTGCCTGCTGGACTCCATTCTTCATCGTGCTGCCTCTTGGTGAGTTAACTATTCTATATATTGATCGCAAGGGCATTTATCCCGTGGTAAAAAAAATATGCATGGCTGTGTATAGTTTTTTTTATATAGATATGTAATATCTAAACTAGTGCTTGACTGTAATCTCACCTGATGGTAAGCAGTAATGCAATCGTTGATTATGAGGCGCACTAGTTTATTAAGAGCCTATTTACTCTAGTCTTGAAAATACCCAAATCATAATCGGACGGAAAGACCACAGCAGGCAAATTGTTCCAATCCTTCGAGGCAAACCGCTTTGTCGGGACCGTGCACGTTTCGGCAACGTAAGGATGGATACTCGCCGTACGACGGTTTGTCTAATAGTAGAAGAAAGATGGCGGCATTGGCTCATGCAATTCCTGCGCACACTCTCCGAAATGCATCCAGTAGAACACCGATAGGCTGGCTACGCCTGTGCTCTAGGCTTTGCAGATGGATTTAACCAAATAGTTCATTGAATAGCGCCACTTCTTCATGACATCTCGGCGGTCAGTCGGCGGGTGACGACAAGCGACAGAAGTGCCAATCGGTAGCGCGTTTACCTTAGATTCGGTCAATTCTTTGGACTGAGCATTGATCAGTTTTTGAGTGAGTCAGAACATTTCTTTGTATATAAATGGGCGCAAAGCAATTATAAGTATTTTGATAAGAATTTCATTTGACAACTTCCTTTCGAATTATTTTAAATATCGTAACGTGTTTTCCAGATTCTCTCTGCGACTGCGTCTGGGACTCAGTCTGGCAGTGGTGCACCTGGCTAGGGTTCACCAACTCGGCGCTGAACCCCCTGGTCTACGCAGCAGCCTCGCCCAGCGTCCGTCGCGCGCTGCAGGCTTCGCTGACGAGCTCGGTAAAGCCTGACGTGCCTTTGACTCCTGTTAGGAACCGCTGAGGTAAGTGATATGCCTAAATTATTGTTGTTTTTCTAAATGAGAGCAAATGATAACACCTGATTACTTTTGTAAAGAGGAAAGATTCGATTTTTTTGTTTGTTTATAGAAAGGAAAAGAAAGTTTAGATTTTTATTTGTTTGTTATAAAGGTGACTGAGTATATGTAGTGTACGGCTTAGTGTTACTAAAAGGCCTGTAATATAGGGTTATTTGTAAAACTCTGACTACCTCTCAGGACTGTTATTATCATTTAAGTTAATTAAATTGAACATTCTAAATGTTGAGAAGATCGATTTATTAACATTTAATTCATGAATCCCCGACCGGTCTCATTGGACCGCGCTGTTATTATATTACTATTGTGTCTCGTTTCGCGGGTATTGATAGGTTAAGCGAAACAAGCAATAGTACAATAGTGGGGGAAGCGACGGGCAAGAACCGTGCCTGGGAGGCCTACGACTCCCGCAACCTCAACTCTGTATTTTGCTGTACGTTTAGAGCCTATGGCCTAGCTCTATTTTGGTGGGTAAAAAAGTTTTGTAAAAAAATCATAAAACAATAATCGTTGTTTGTGATGCCAGTAATACAGTCCTGCAAGGTTGTTAGTGTTTTACAAATAACCCTGTATAATAACTAGTGATCGGCGTAGGTAGTGCCATTCGCGGGATTTTGTGACAGTTATCTTAACATGGATATGCCGTCGAGTTCCGGGAAATATTTTATTTATTTATTTTATTATATTTATAGGTCCATAAAAACGGTTCTCTCATTTTTTATTAATGCTTTATACCCTGAATTAGAACTAATATTACTCGATTGCTCAGCAGCATTTAATAAATACATGGAAAACATTCTTCAGAATCCCGGGAATCCCGGGGCATATCCATGTGAACATTAACATTTAAGTTCATTGACCCCAAATGGCACTACCTACGCCGATCACTAATAATAAAAGAAGGTAAGAACAAAATAATTCAAATTTTAAAATAAATAATATTTATTTACACAATACATTCAATATTTGTGTACACTTCTTTGGCATAAACACTACCCATTTATTATTAAAAACAAATATATAAAATTGCACTCGCAAAATACTGTTTTATGTGAAATAATAATCTACACTTAGAATTTACAAAGTTTTAACAACAACAATTATTATTTACAACTTAAATAAACTTTGAAATAGACTACGAACAATGTAACAGCCTAAAACTAAAATATTGTGCGATATATTATTAATTTTTCTAGAAAATAAAAATGGATTTAATTTTGCATTCCTGCTCAGAAATGACTTGGGAATGCACTCAGCAGTTATGTTGTTAAAAATAACTTATTATGGTTATACAACATTCTGTTGCTCAACGAATACTTTAATTATTTTTTATTATTATAGATAGGTTTGCGTTTGACCACAATGTTACCTGATGGTAAGCAATGATGTGGCCGATGATGGATATTATTTTTCACTCCATGCATTTCTTTTACTTCCAGCATTTACGTCTGCTTTTTAAGATCTTTTTAAATTAACAAATACTAAATCACTGATTGATCAGATTTGATTTCTCTTCCAACATCTGTTTCGCCTTCGATATTAATATCATTTTTCCTTAAACAATAATAGATATAATTTTAACAATCTGTACACATTCTACTTTTACAGCTGGTATCTCAAAATGGCGGCGATGGACAAGATGACTGACACAAATAATGGCGGGCGCGACAGCGTGGTCGCCGCTCCGCCAAAGTCTTTGGCGTCCGGAGAACAGTTCTTACAAGTGCAGCGACCTGATAAGCAGTATCCTGGCTCGTTTTCTTCTGAGACACATTCCTGGAATAGAAGAAGTGGATATAGTCGTTTTTTTTAGAGAAATGTTGATAAGAAATGTTGTTATGGTCTATCGGTTTAGGTAATTAACTAAATGTAAATATACAATCTTGGCATGTCTTTTTATCTAATCTTTGTGTATATTATATAAGACCTCTTTATATAAAAAGACATACCAAGATTGTTTACCTTTAGTTAACCACCTAAACCGATAGACCATAGTAGGACTAACTTTAAGTTTAGTTAAAAGATTGTTTCGAAGTGAATGTGATATAGACCAGTGCAGAAGTTTTCGTTAAAGGTCAAAAGTGGAACAAATTTATAGTAAGATTAAACCAATTGTAAATGATAGTGAATATAGGAAAAATAAATGTCGTTATCTGAGATCGGGATGGGGTTGGGAGTGCGCTTTTATCTCGATTTCCGACAAAACTACAAGTCCTATAGAAAAAGTTCAATAGCAAAGCTGTAGGTTAGAAAGATCTTTAATAATTACTTTTTCTTCACAAAATCTCAAAAGTCATGTGAAATATTAAGGTATTTTTTCTATATAAAATAAATTAATTAAATTTAAAAAATACAGTGTGTTTTGGGAAATAAAAAGTTAAGTTTTCACCAACTTTCATGATAAAGAAATATTTTTTGTAAAAGGTTTTAAGTTAAAAGCCAAAATCATAGTTATTTCATTTTTTCATATGAATTTTGAGGTAAAAAAAAAAATCAATAGTAAAGTTTCACTTTGCTATTGTATTTTTTTGCTATTGTGTTTTTTCATAGAACTTGAAGTTTTGCCGGACAGTGAGATAAACCGTTTTTTCATCTTAAAAGCGCACTCCCATCTACTTCCCGACCTCGGATCACCAATAATTTATTTTCCCTTTTATTTTTACTATATTTCCTTTCAAAAATTATCTGCACTGGTCTAATTATAAGCCTAGTGCAATTTGTAAATTGAATTATTATTTTAAGTTTTGAAAGTCAAGCGTTTTCTGTAAATATTTTAGCGCTATGAAATAAAGTGAATGAATTTTATTTGGCTCTTAACATCGGGAATCGAACCCACGACCTTCTAGCATAGCAGTCAGGGTCACTAACTCGCTAGACTAATAGGCTAGACAAATTGATGGTCAAAGGGAATATAAACATGACGACGGGGCCCCAAGTCTGCTATTGGTGCAATGATCGACAATCCAGATACAATTGTGTAATTTATCTATAATATTATTATGTATACAGTATTTTGAAGTATATAAGTATGTTTATCAGTTGTCTAGTACCCATAACACAAGCTCTGCTTAGCTTGGGACTAGATGGCGTTATGTGATAGTTGTGGAATATTATTATTGTGGAAAATTATTGATCCAGATACAATTCCAATAGCAGACTTGAGGCCCAGGCCTGCTGTCAGTCAAAATAGCTTCTAAGTCTTCAGTGTAACAGTTCAATAATAGTTACCTCATCTCTCCTACACTCCTGGCCCGGTCTTCTCCTATGCCAGCACCGGGCAGGGGTACCAGCCGCACGGGCACTGTAGGCACAAGCACAGGCGCCTCCCAGGCACAGAGCGGCGCCCGGAGACCTGGCGTCAGGTAGACCGGCCAGACCGTCGCACTGGACGTCGTATTCGCAGGAGTCGTTTAGTTCTTTTACAGCTGAAACGGGAAAAAAAATCATTAGTTTGGCATATCGTGGTGAATAGATTGGTAACAAGGATGTTATAGGGATCTGATGGGATAAGGCCTTTAGTACACAGCATGATTTTTGTCGTGTGTAGGCACGGTTAATAAAACCAGGCCATAGACTGCGATAAAACACTGATGAATCACGGCGGCGGTGCCGTGCCGTAGCTCCGCCGTGTATATCCACAAGCTCACCCAGAGATCCATACAACACTGACAACCGAGCCTACGCACGGCGAATTATCAAAAAGGCCTAAGGCCTTGTACAAAGAGGCCTAAGGGGTCCGATGTCCTAAAGGGAAACTAGTTCCCATCATGTTGGTCTAAAAAACCAACATGATCGGAACTAGTACATTTAATGACACACCGTAGAGGGTAAATACGAGTAATATCCCGACCAATTGTTGACAATTCGATTAGGCTTCTTTGAAAGTCTCGACACGACGGTAAGTTTTAGTCAGTAAAAGAGACACGCTCTCTCGCTTTACCCTAGAGCAGGAGAAGTCATTTGATAATTTCCCAAATATAAAATATGGTATAAATATTTCTATGCAATTAGTCCGATCAATCCGATGGATGCGATACGGACTGGACCGGTTGTTGTGGGTCACCACAAGCGTCAACCAACCAAGTGTCAACTTGGGGGAGGCCTATGTCCGATACCTAAAATATAAAAGTAGTAGTATTGCAGCTGAAGGTTGAAATGATGAATTAGTAAACAGACAAGAATAATTTATTGGTGGACCAGACTCATTTATTAGTAGACCCAGTTAATGAGTCAAGGGAATGTATTGCTAATTTATTCACACCATACTAATGAAACTAATAGACCATCAGAATCAAAAGCCCTTTAACCATAATCTCCCTGACCCAATTAATTAATTTTCGAAAGGTACAGTAGTTTAACGCAGGTAAGTATTAATTACGCTTTTATGAAAAGTACCTTCAACATTGCTATATGCATACGTTTGGTTAGCGTAGTGTTAACGTCAAACAGGATGTAAACTGCATCTATCAATTAATTCGACCTTTGCAATTAAGGGCATAGTTAGTACCTATACCATTGTATCAAGGACTTGTTAATAAGAATAGTGATAAGTATACAGAAAGCTATTGAACTGAATGAAATTTTATTGAACAGAACGTTAACACAACGTTTTTAAACTGAACTTTATTAAACAGAACGTTACTGAACGGAGTTTTATTAAACCAGCCTTTAATAACAAGTTATTACTTTTCGACTGAGGGCAGCTTTAGTTTGATTACTAGCCAGCTAGATTGATCAAATACCGGTACGTGCGTTGATGGTAAACATAATGAGGACATTGAAAACGCTCCTATAAAATTAACCAGCTTTTAAAGGACCGACCCTATTTCTTTCTTTTTTATACTAGTAGAATAAAAGACTCCCATATAAAAGTTACTCACATTCCACACAAGAGTTGGTGCCGTTATGCGCCACCCAGTTGTCTCTGCAGCGACAGGTGCCTCGGCACTCCAGACCTGGTCCTGCACACTGGAGCTGATCTTCACACTCCTCGCCTAACGTCGCGTCACGGACACATCTGTCAACAGCAGGTTTTATAAGTCAAATGATGGGCTAAAACAAAAATGAGGTCCCACAATGCTTATAATTATTATTATTTTTAATTGTAACTAATAATCAATCCTAGCAATAAAAGAATGATTGAAACCTCGAAAATAAGTTCTTTAAGTAATACATACAATTTATAATCACAAAAAATGAGGCAATTTTAAGTATCAATGTCGAGGCAATATTCAGTACCTTTATTACAAAATACTCTGTGCTTTGAACAGTCAAACGCACGAAGTCATGAAACAGAGGGAGAAATGTAGTCGTAGTGTTCTGAAATTTTCTCGTAAGAACTTTCTGGTTCTGAATACTTTGTAGGAACAAAGTATTACTAACTTTTCAAAAAAACCCAAATGAAATCGGCAAAGATCTCAAATTATAGCGCGACCGAGGGAAATAGGAATTCATTTATGTAATATAAATTAGTTCGTTTACTTCTAAAGTTCCACGACATTAAGCATTGTACCAGCGGTTGTACCAACCTCGTGCCATTATCCCTAGGGCTGAACTGCAGCTGACACGTGCAGTATCCTCGGACGCAGTACGCCTGTCGCTCTACGCTCTGGTCTCCTAGGTAGCAGTTCTGGTCTACTACGCATCTCTCACCGATTACTGGAAAAATCGAAAACCAATACAATATTTATTTTATTATTATTTATTTAATGCTTTATGCACATAGAAGTACAAAGGCGGACTTAATGCCTTAGGCATTTTCTACCAGTCAACTTTTGGGTGATGCAGAGAAAAATAGTGGTAGGTGCACTAAGAGAGAAAAGGCGGATACAAGAATAAATGATACTAATAAACCTTAAATATAATAACAATACATAATATACATATATACTCAAATTAATAAACTACATATATCTACACTGATACAGTCAAACAATTGGTTATAATCGACGACTAGAAACCATCACTGCTGTGATGATACCACTGCCAACTTCTTACGAATCAGCTCGCGAACTTTGATTTTGAAAGTCAATCGGTTCGTTGCCATCCTGATCTCCTGGGGGAGCGCATTCCACAAAGAAATATCTTGAACGAAGAAAAAACAGTGAAGAAAGTCAGTACGATGAGAAGGAAATTGAAGTAGGCGGTTATGAGATGAGCGCAGATTTCTATTGTGGTTAGCGCAGATGTAATATTATAGCTAGTTATTTCACAGAAGACAGGTTTACAATCATTCAATGTCGAATACATAGGCATGTCACAGCGCGTGTTTCACGGGCCTCAAAGAGATGTCAGTAAGATTGACAAGTTGCCAAGTCTGTGGATTGTTAGAAGGAGTTACCGTGGCTCTCCAAAAAGGTAGCTGAAGGCACAATGTGGGTTTGGTTTGGTTTTTAGTAAAAATTTGCAGAAGAACTAGGGTTGAAGAACTTTTCGTTTGGCTACAATATTGATGAGAAACCGTCAAGATGGCGGACACTTTCAACCAGGTTGGCGCAGCGTGAAAACGCACTGGAACTGTCATAAGTCTTATTGTTTGTACCCAATAAGAGTAGCTATATCAAATTGTATAAAAAAGTGATTCAATTCCTAACCTTTCTTATTTATTGCACCATATATGGGATACACCCACCTGGTGGCTGATCTTAGCTCAAACCATCCTGACGATCGGTCAAATATGTACAGGCCTCCCAAAAAGATAATGTACATAGAAGTCTTCGTCACTGTTCGGCAACGGTCGTATTTCCCGAGCGTCGGAAGACGATATTATGTATATAGAGTGGTTAAGTGCATTTTCTTCATGCATAATAGGCTCTTACTATTCAATGATTTGATTTGTCGTTACGGATAGTCAGAAGCCAGTAAATCTGACTCCAGTCTTGCCATGAAGTACCGAGTTACCCCAGTTAATGGGTTGTGGAGGTCTGGTAGGCAGCCGCTCCTCGTAAAATACTGGTATTCAACTAAATCCGGCTTGACTGGAAGCCGACCCCAATATAGTTGGGAAAAGGCTAGGCAGATGATGACTATTCAATGATTTGGGTGTTTCCAGGAATACGTCAATTAGCGAAGATCTCCGTGCGCTTTTTTTAATTTGGGAATACTGTATAAATATATCGTACTAACCAGCAGTCTCATAGCAGCGATCATCTTCGAAGTGCGCGGTGGGCGCGCAGGCGCAGACGCCGTTGGTGCAGAGGGAGTGGATGCCGGTCGTGGAGTGACACTGGATGTGCTGCACGCACTCCTCGCCGATGCGGGCCTCTGGAAGCAAAGTTAGAGGAATGAGAATGGATTGAAAGCTTTTAAAAGATTCTGAAGAAAGAGGAGCATTGATGGTTGAAGGGAGTATAAACATAAGTAGTAGGAATAGATAGTATGTAAGGAGGTATAGATAGTGTGTAAGGAGGTTGTAGAAGAATTTTTTTAAAGTAGTAAATCATTGATTGACTTTTCCCAGTGTAGAGCAGTGAGAGCAATCATTAGAGGGTGGATGAGCGGGTGGCGTGCCAGACTTTTACTGACTAAAACTACACTTGCCCGCTTTGCCTGAAACCCGTGGACCACAAGTTATCCTTTTCGGAATCAACTACTGGCCCCAGGCTTTCCGAAGGCTGCGATATCGTTTGAAATATTCAATGTAGCCCTGCCAGCTCTGGTAGGCAACTGATGAAACGTGGAAGGGTTTTAATCAGTAAAAATATTCCCCTCCCTTCTCCCCCCCATTCCCATCAACACACCATCATCATCATTAAATTTTTCCCTTTCGCTCCCCTGGGAGGAGTTTTTTGATGATTCCAAATCTAAAATAAACAAGACTTTGCAAATATGATACGCTTAGGTGTAGCAAGATGGAGATACTGTGGGTTGAGATATTTCATTTATAGCTACATCTAAACGTTCCCCGTGAATCACTATTGTCTATTACTCAAAACTGCATGAAAATTTGTTCGGTCAATTGAGTTTATCGCGTACGCGTCCATACAGACACTTTGTGGTACTGCATATTATGTAAGAATTAAATAATCATAAGCACGGGCTCGCGAAATGTGGAAAGAGTGAAGGGGAAGCCTTTGCCCAGGAGTAGGACAGATAGAACAGGCTCATAAAAAAAGAATAAAATATAAATATAAATTTTTGTCACACAAATAAAAAAATGTCGGCAGAAAATGTATAACGAAATGGAGCTGACCTCACCAGGCTTTCATTCGGAAAACTGGGCCGATCAGGTTACATGCAAATTGTTTCAAGTGTTACGAGTACCACTAAAAATGTCGCAATAATGACAGCACTTAGTATCTTTTGTACTTGATAATAGCTTTTGCGATATCCTTGGAAATGTTATTTTGTTTCCACTGAGTTTAAAAAAGCGAAATGTTGCTAATGCAAAATTACAATAAGTGAAACATATTATATAGGTGGTATTTCAGAATGGTCGATCTAAAAAGAACATACTAAATTACTCGTCCAGAGTCCCAATAGCCTGCAGTCTAAAGAATAACAGTTTTTTTTTCATCCTTTATTAACGTTTGAATCCCCAACCGGTCCTATGAGACCGCGCTGTTATTGTTTTACTATTGTGTCTGGTTTCGCGGGTATCTGAGTAATTAATAAGGCGTAAAACCACGGGACAGCTAGTTTGCCTTTGGATAAGACTAAATGTAGAAGTACATTGCGTACACATGGGCCACGTCTGCCGAACTGGGCGCGTCGGTCTCCATACATATTATATGGCAATTAGACGTGCAGAGCTAAGTACATTAGACTTCGTTCTATGTACAAATCAGGGACTCAAGTCTGCTGCTATTAGAACTGTATCTGAATTGTCGATCATTCAATTGGCTTCATTGCTAATTTTGACAAGTTAACAATACCAAACTTGACAAAATCAATCATTATGAAGCCGCGAAGACGTGTGCGTCAGTCTAATGTAATTCCTACTTAAAACGACGATGCCAATACTTCCAAAAGACTACAATACCTTTCAAGCACCCCTTGTGGGTGCTGTTGACGGCGGCGTACACGAAGCCGTCCTTGCAGACGCAGTAGCTGCCCAGCCGACAGAACGCGTTGTCAGGGCAGTCCATGTCCACCGCACACACGTTGCCCGTCCGACCTGGGGAAGAAGATACAATATCTTCATTACACGGGTTCATTTATTTATTTAGGTATAATAAACTAGCACTTTATAACTGGTAACTGTCTATCTATAAACATTGCTACTACGTCTTCATTGAGTAACATAGGCTATTTATTTTCCCAATTCCATGCGGGCGAAGCCGCTGGTTAAAGCTAGTTTATTTAAAGTCTAAATAACAAATGAATCACTACCTTATCATAGAAGATCAAAGTTAAAAGGCACAAAACCAGTGTGTACTCATTTACTCAGTCATACAATATTCGGGGAACATAATCTATGTAGGCTAGGCTAGTGCTCATGTTTATTTACTTTGTTTATATCACACTTATATTATTATGATGTGATGGCAAACAAAAGGTTTTCCTTTAAAATGAAGGCACGTGAACACATTCGCAAGAAGTTGGTAGAACCGTAGAATCCATATTGAAATTTAATATAATTTTGTATCACCTATGTTAAAATAATTAAGCAATAAAGTATTGAGTCATAGGGCCTATTTCACCACCTATGATTAAGTTTCGAGTATCTTACTTGTCAAATAATTTCATACAAATTCTGTTCCATTTTTGAATTTATTCAGTGAGTAGTGCCTACTCGGACATTGTGAAACAGGCCCTAAGTCATAGTCATAGTCATTTATTCACTAACAAAGAAATCGTATCTGAATTCACAGGATTGACTGGTTGGATTTGGTTTCTTCAATCAGCAATGTTATTGCTTATTTTGTTTATCTATTTACTAAGGGCCTGTTTCACAATGTCCGAGTAGGCACTACTCACTGAATAAATTTAAAAATGGAACAGAATTTGTATGAAATTATCTGCCAAGTAAGATACTCGAAACTTAATCATAGGTGGTGAACCAGGTCCTAAGTAAAAGTAAAAAGTAAGTAAAAATTTATTTATTTTCCACACTAATATAGTATACATAGATAAAGTTGCACCTACTCGTATCATGTTATGTTTCTGCGTCACCATAAGGTAAACCGATGGAAAATGCCTAAGGCTAAGTCCGCCTTTGTACAATGAACGGCCTAGTGTTATTTACTAGGTAACCCAGGAGTGGGACAGAATAGGCTAATAAAAGTTTTTTTATACTTATGACTATTAGATATGTATCCAATTAACCTATCAATACCCGCGAAACGAGACACAATAGTTAAACAATAACAGCGCGGTCTCATAGGACCGGTCGGGGATTCATGAATTAAATAGTAAAATGTAAGATAGGATTTACAGATCATCTCTTTAGTTCTGGAGACAGATCCAGCTTTTGCTGGTAAGGTATCCATCATTTTAAGTTTTTTTTTTTTCTATACATAGGCTTGCGTTTGACCACTATCTCACCTGATAGTATGCGATGATGTGGCCGACGATGCAGCAGGCTTGCTTAGAAGCAAGCTATTCACTCCTGACTTAATGACCCTTAACCTATCACATACCCGCAAAACGAGACACAATAGTAAAACAATAACAGCGCGGTCTCATAGGACCGGTCGTGGATTCATGAATTAAGTTGTAGCTATCAGAAAACACAGACTTCGGCTGGGAATTTCCCTCCGTAGCTGTACGCACAATAAATGTGTTCCCAAAACCCTTTGTGCGTACGGGTGGAATGTTCACCATGTACCGGTGGCGCATCGCCGTACGTTTAGTGGTCCAATGATGGAATGGACTTGGCGGAATTAAATTGTGCGATTCCAGTGTACACTTCCCGAAGTGTAGACGTTTGAGTCTATCATCTACCTAGCATTTTCCCAACTAACTATATTGGGGTCGGTTTCCAGTCAAGCCGGATTTAGCTGAATACCAGTATTTTACAAGGAGCGGTTGCCTACCAGACCTCCACAACCCATTAACTGGGGTAACATGGTACTTCATGGCAAGACTGGAGTCAGATTTACTGGCTTCTAATTATCTGTACAAAGACAACCGGGACCTGCGGCTTAACGTGCTTTCCGAGGCACGAAGAAAACTTGGTATATTAAGATGGTCGCCAATCCACAGACCAACCATGGCAAGCGTTGCTTAATCGTGAAGATCGACCTGTGCGGCTGTTATTATCTAGCCACGAGCTCCTCTCGAGAACATGTTTGAGTCTCTCATCATCATCATCATCTCAGCAGAAAGACGTCCACAGCTGGTCATAGGCCTCCCCCAAACTTCGCCACAGCGACCGGTCCTGCGAGTCTCGCATCCATCGAATTCCCGCGACCCTCGCCAGGTCGTCGGTCCACCTTGTGGGAGGCCTACCAACGCTGCGTCTTCCGGTACGTGGCCGCCACTCTAGAACCTTTTGTCCCCATCGACCATCTGTTCTACGAGCAATGTGCTCTGCCCACTGCCACTTAAGTTTGACGATTCTTGGGGCTATGTCGGTAACCCTAGTTCTCTTGCGGATATCTTCATTTCTGTTTAAGTCTATGAGTAACATAAAATGACGAATTCTTAAACAAAGACAGATACACTAATTCTCCGCTATCATCATTTCTACTTCGTTCCGCAAAATGACGTAAGATTCGGTAATCTATAAAATATTGCTGAGATAAATTCAAAGTTGATGAATATAGCTATTTTTTCCTGTCAGTGTTGCCCAGTCTTTTGTTACAATTAACTTAAAATATTCTGCAGAATTCGCTCAAACATTTGTCTTCGGGTCATGATGTAGTGAAAAATTATGTTAATGAGTCCACATTTTAATGAGATCACGTTTTATTTTGTTGGCAAGCTAATTTTCAAAGAGATCTATTATAGCGTCTCTGTTTTTTCTTTAGAAATATTTGCAGTTAATGAAACAATGGAAAAGATTTAATGATATTATGCAGTTGAAATCTGTGTACCTATCTTTTATCATCATCATCTACCTAGCCTTTTCACAACTATATTGGGGTCGGCTTCCAGTCAAGCCGGATTTAGCTGAATAGCAGTATTTTACGAGGAGCGGCTGCCTACCAGACCTCCACAACCCATTAGCTGGGGTGACACGGTACTTCATGGCAAGACTGGAGTCAGATTTACTGGCTACTGACTATCCGTAACGACTGCCAAAGATCTACAAATGACAGCCGGGACCTACGGCTTAACGTGCTTTTCGAGCAATATAGAGGTAACACGATACCTACCATCTTTTATAAAGGTGGGAAATCATTCTTTTTTTTTAATTGTTATAAACTAGTGCTTGACTGCGATCTCACCTGATGGTAAGCAGTGATGCAATCGTTGATGGTGAGGCGCACTAGCTTATTAA
Source organism: Mythimna separata (assembly GCA_030763345.1). Taxonomy (NCBI): domain Eukaryota; kingdom Metazoa; phylum Arthropoda; class Insecta; order Lepidoptera; family Noctuidae; genus Mythimna; species Mythimna separata. Next base: position 3,172,458 of record CM061173.1, on the reverse strand, counting down.
GAGCCTATTCACTCTAGCCCTGAAGACACCTAAATTATGATGAAAATGAATGGTCCAGCCGGAGCGGGAGATAACGTTGGATGATTAGATGATCACGGGATACGCCTGTACATGACTAACACTACACCTGTCCTTCAGTTGTAATTTGCAATCTAAGACTATAGTTTCCTCTTCAGAAAATCCCCGCGGCCTCAGCGGGCATTGGCCTTGTTCTGACTAGCTTTAGCTAGCGGTTTCGCCCGCGTGAAAGCAGAAAATATTCCAAGAGAGCTTAGCTACTACAGGGATAAAAATTATCGGTATTCCAGGATATGGTAAACCTGTGTGCTAAATTTGATTAACATCTGCTCAGCTGTTTATGCGTGAAGGTTTTACAAATACCCACATTATATAATAATAATTATTTATTTATTGTCAGGAAATTATTCCCACATTAAAAAATCATTACGAACGTTACATTAAAAAAAAATATTATCATCGGCCTTATAATGTTCCCACTGCTGGGACTTAGGCCTCCTCTCTTGGAGAGGGAAATACCCACATACTCACGAACAAAACTATCTTTATAAAAATAGAAAAAAAAGTACAGAAAAGAATTCAAAGATCCTAAGCCAGAGTTGACAAAGTTGGTGTGTTTTTAGGGTCCAAAGAATTATATAAAAAAATAGTAGCCCATCAGTATCGGGAGCAGGATCTAAGAAACCAGCGGTCAGGGCTCAAAAGAAAAGAACCTCCTGCATCCTGACTATACGAACCGTGTCCAGGAGTACTTTCTGAATGGAACCCTTTATCCAGCCGCCTAATGCGAGCCTACTAAGGCGCAGGCCAGACAGAAGAGACGTAAGACGAGGACGCGTCGCGGACAGGCGCAAAAGTACAAGCTTTGCGCCCGCGCCCTGTCTGTTCTGTATGTTTTGAATCGAGACGCTTCTATACATTTTGTATGAAAGAGACGCGGTAGAGACAAATGCCCGCGCCCCGTCTGCGTCTTACGTCTTTTCTGTGTGTCCAGCGCCTAAGGTGATGGTCAAGGCTCTTGGCTATTAAGCCATTCTCTGACACGACTATTTGGACAATGATTGCCGGGTCCTACCCTCACGTCGACAACCTCGCTAGCCAAGTCAAATACACTTGATTTGTTTATCTTTATTATTTTATTATATTAGTCTCAGTGCCTACCAACAATTCTATTTACTCAAATCTCACAAAGAAAACTTTACAAGATGTATAATATTTACTCTTTTCCTAGTTCAAATGACAACAAGGAAATGTTAATATATAATAATAATATACTTGTACAAGTATCAGTCATTTTGCGATAACTTTGTGTGCACTCCAGTGTAATCGCTGAACAAACTTGTGAGACTAGCCTATTTTATGGCACGACGGTGTACGTAGAGTAGGTATATTTTTTGTACCTTGAAGGCCATTTTTTCAGGCGATTGTTTACAAGACTGCTCTATTTTAATCCGTCTAAGATAAATTACTTTGATTGTTCTAAGGGATTTTTTTATTACTTGCAAACAAAAAAGTTCTGTAATTTTGAGGTAGATTACGTTGCGAACAACGTTTTTGTTCGTGATAATTATTATGATACTCAATCTTTTTTTTTAATAGCCTATTGATAGAAAATCTTTTCAACCAGTATGACCAGCCTATTTTTCAATTAAAAAATGTTATTGCCATTTTTTAAATTTTCCTTTGGCATCTAGCTAATTTTGTATATTATATATTAGGTCTACGGTAATAGAGACTTAAAAACATATATCTCCTCGAATTATAAGACACTGGGTCGGGAACTCACTATTTATTTATTCTTTTTTTTTTGACATTTTACATGAACATTAACTAACCAAGTTGATGTTCATAATTAAGTATTTGAACCATGAAAACGTATAAGTATATTAAAACTATTAAAATTACTTTTCAATCTGATCTAAAAACCTATAAAGATACCGAAGTAAACGAATAACCGTCAAAAGAGATTAATGAAGTCATCCGTGCGCGACAAACGATATTTAAAATGAATGACAGTTCAGAACATTTATTGAAAAAAGATATAGAAACCGGGCAAGTGGAAGGTGGACTCGCGCACTGAAGGTTCCGTACCAACTTACCTATGAAAACAGTTCAATTCTCGAATCGAGTCATGGATTTTTTTCTGAAACCCATTTTTTTTCTTTGACGTAACTACAAATTTTCAGTTTTCAGGCTTTTTCCTATATTAGACAAGAAGTATCCTATGAATTTTGATTCCCTTGAGAATCTCGAATTCTATGTTTTTTGCGACATAAACGGCCGTATTTTTTTCTTTCGTTCGGTTACAAGTTTGATTTTAGCTTAGCTTCAAGGGACCGTAGATCTATCTGAGACTCTGAGTATATGGTTTTAATGTCACGCGTTCCCGAGATAAAGGGTTTTGAGCTTGACCGACAGAGAGACGGACAACAAAGTGAACCCTAAAAAGATATTGAAAATGAAATATATGTATAAATAGTTTTATTTATGACTATCTAAGTAGACATACGGCAATGATGCACTCGTCGAATCGAAGCTTCAAAGTCTTGAGCATCGACGTCGAGTCGCTAGTCTGTGAGTTTTATATCGGTTGCATTTTGGGTGTGACTGAAAAAAAAACCGTTTTTTTTTTAGGCAATAAACTAGCTTCTGCCAGTGGCTTCACCTGCGTGAAGATAAGGTTCATAGAAACTTTAAATACAGGTTTCACTCCCTTAGAGAGATGTATTTTTAAAAATCCTTTCTTGCCTACTTCATTTAAAGGTAGCCTTATATAAATTTTTATGTACCTAGTGCCAGTATTTTTGGCTGTGTGTTAGAGGTATGTGGAACAATGTAAAATTCCGCAAACCTCCGTTGAAAAGGGAGGATCCTTCGACCAGGCGGTTGTTATGCCTTGTTTTGGCGACTTTCCAATAGATGATTTCGGGCTGTTGTATCTATTCAAATCACGCGGAGATTTTTTATTGCGCGATGCAGAATTCGTAGTTTCTATGTGACGGCATTGATGTCGCTACAGTATGTCACTCAGTCAGTTTCTCCTTTTAAATCTGTACTCAGATATATTTATATACAAAAATACTAACAGTGAAAACAATATCAGAATTGGCAGAAAGGCAAACGGGATACAACATTGTACAATCATTTTTCTGTCTTCCTTGTCAAGAACCTTTTGCTATGGCGGCTGCACGGGAATTTTCTAGCATTTGCATCTTTCATTACTTTGGTGTTAAAGTTCATAATTGCAGTTGATTTAAAGCTTTATAATTTTATTGCTAAAGATCTGGACCTCTCTATTCAATCTGAAAATTCTATCTGTATATGAAAATGTAACAAACATCAACACACTCGCAAACTAGCCTTTATAATATTATTGTGATGACAATGATCAATAACATCAAGAATAAACGTCAATACCCAGCATTCCATTGCAGCCACAATAACTGAAGATAGCTATCCACCGTTAGGAACCATTTGCAACACTCGATTCGTTTCAATTAAACCGGACTCGAACCTGCGCTGTCGCACTCGACCGCCTACTAAACGAAGCATCGCACTGAACGAGTGGACGCAGCCACAAAGTAGATAGGTACAGTAGCCTTACCATGAGTTTGTAAAAACGTTCTCGCTATCGAAAACTATCGCTTTGTCCCAGTCATTGTGGTACACGTGAAAGAGACAAAGCTATAGTTTTCGATAGCGAGAACGTTTTTTCAAACTCATGGTAAGGCCACAGAAGGTAACTCTACATATAAGGGTCAGCTCACACCGAGACGCGACACGACGCGACGCTGCATGTACATTTTAATAGAGTGACTCAAAATAGAACTTTATTCACTACGTGAAACGATACACATTTCATTTTGAGAATTTAAATTACGTTGCTTCATGCAGCGCTGCGCCTCGTGACGCCGCGCGGCGTCTCGCTGCGCAGCGCAACGTTTTTACATTCGCGACGTTGTGTTGCCGACGATTTTACTACGCGCCTCGCAACGTTGCGATGCGTCTCACGGCAACGCGCGGCGCAGCGCGAAATCACTGGCATTCCTGCATCGTCGCGTCTCGGTGTGAACTGACCCTAAAGCGCACTCGAGCAACGCACACATAGACACGATGGCTTGGACCATACGCGCTTGGGCTGTGCTCGGACTAGCGCGATCGCCGAGCGTTGCTATACAAAGCAACCTTTTTTTTTCTGGTAGGGGAATCATCAGAAGGACTTCTCCCACTCTTGGGCGGAGCGGAAGGGCATGTCAGACTCTTACTGACTAAACCCCTACCCCGTTTCTTCGTTGCCTTCGATCTGGGGGGGACTCGGTGTCAACCTTTCGGAATACCCATGTTCCCCAGAGACATATTTTATATGAGTTTGTATTCTGTACCTATCTATTTTGTGACGCAGCATCATTGGCAAACGGCCGCGGAGAATTGAAAACCGCGAATGACCGAAGGAAATTGTTTTTTTTTCTACTCTCTAATTTTTAATAAATTTTTGTATAACGGTCGTTTATGGTTGAAAAAAAATTGTTCATGGTTATTGAGTAAGAATTTGTTGTGCTATTTTAGTTGTCTATATCATTGTGGGCTTACACTTAAGATTAAATGAACATTTTTAAATTTTTATCTTACTTGGACAATCATTATTTGCGGGCATCACTGACTAATGATTTGACGAGCTATGGAGCGCAGCATTCTGAGCGTCATAAGAGACGACAGAATTAGGAATGCCACACTGTGCCAAAAGACTGGGATCATAGACATAACGGAACGTACGGAACCAATACAGGACGGCAAGCTACCCATTGCTCGCCATCCGCAAGCCCGTGATGCCTACAGAGTATATACCGTGCATGACTTACGAAGTCATGAAGCCGTAGGTCCCGGCTGTCATTTATAGATATTTGGCAGTCGTTACGGATATTCAGAAGCCAGTAAATCTGACTCCAGTCTTGCCGTGAAGTACCTTGTTACCCCAGTTAATGGGTTGTGGAGGTAGGCAGCCGCTCCTCGTAAAATACTGGTATTCAGCTAAATCCGGCTTGACTGGGAGCCGACCCCAATATAGCTGGGAAAAGGCTAAGTACTAGTAGTAGTAGTAGTATGACTCACGAAGTCACTAATCAGTTAACTAGCTATCCTCCTAACAGGTCGACGAGAGTACTTAACTGCAAGTAGTTACCCTTACCTTGTCCTCCTTACCTCACTTATCAGGTAAGGTAAGACCGCAATTGGTTAATATGTCTGTTTGTACGCATCGGTATTTATGGAGGAAAAACTAGTGAGGACGTGTGGAGAATGTTTATAGAACACCGGCGTGGAAATTCCGAAAGGACCTTGTAGACTGGCGTGGTGGTCTAGTGGTTAGTGGATCTGACTGCTATGCCGGAGGTCGTGGGTTTGATTCCATTTGTTTGTGTGCAAGTGTTTTTTTTTAAACTGATCTATAGATACCTATAGGTATAAAGGCAGGGCTTCGGTCCTGTCGAGCCCCTACGGTTTTGCTGGTATCTCTTTGATGCGTGCGTGGAAAGTCCTACGCCATCCATGACTCGGGCTCGGTTCGTATGGTTACCAGACACTACCAGACGGTCGAACGATGAGCTACGTAAACCGATCCTTGCAGCAGTTATCGTTGTACGAGTAGTTCACAGTTTAAAAATAGTAAGCGTGCTTTATTATTACACGGTAACAACAATGAAATTGATTTAGAACAATTCTAGTGCAAGTCCATTTCATTTTAACTGGTACACTTTCTTTCTTATTTACTGAATAAACTATTTAACACTGCATTAGTTCTCAATTTTCATACTTTCCATTTCTAAATCTCCTCTTTTATCATCAACCTAGCCTTTTCCCAACTATATTGGGGTCGGCTTCCAGTCAAGCCGGATTTAGCTGAATTAGTATTTTACGAGGAGCGGCTGGCTACCAGACCTCCACAACCCATTAACTTGGGTAACACGGAAATCTCCTCATTTATCAATCATCATTCATTCTAAGTTCGTCTGAATATAATTTGGGTGTCTTCATGGCTAGAGTGAGAAAGCTCTAATAAACTAGTGCGCCTTACCATCAACGATTGTATCACTGCTTACCAGAGGTGTTATGTTATGGCAGTCAACCACTAGTAATTTATGTAATCCTCATCATCTACCTAGCCTTTTCCCAACTATAATGGGGTCGGCTTCCAGTCAAGCCGGATTTAGCTGAATACCAGTATTTTACGAGGAGCGGCTGCCTACCAGACCTCCACAACCCATTAACTGGGGTAGCACGGTACTTCATGGCAAGACTAGAGTCGGATTTACTAGCTTCTGACTATCCGTAACGACTGCTAATGATCTACAAATGACAGCCGGGACCTACGGCTTAACGTGCTTTCCGAGGCACGGAGGAAACATGTCATGTTAAGATGGTCACCCATCCACCGACCAACCTTGGGAAGCGTTGCTTAACCTTGAAGATCGACCCGTGCGGCTGTTATTATCTAGCCACAAGCTCCTTTGATCAAGCACTAGTAATTTATGTAATACTAGCTGACCCCTGCGGTTTCACCCGCCTTTTTCGGTACTGCTCCGCTCCCATGGGTCGTAGCGTGATAGTATATAGCCTATAGCATTCCTCGATAAATGGGCTATCTAACCATGAAAGAATGTTTGAAATCGGACCAGTAGTTCCAGATATTACCCCCTTTATACAAATTTTACCTCTTTATAATATTAGTATAGAAATATAGATATAGATTTAAAAAAAACGCATAGTCCTCTTAATTAAGAACTGACATAGTTATAACAAGTCTATCATTCCGTTTCTCTTCACAATTTACGATCATATCTGTAAGTAGGGAAATAGGAAGCGGATGAAAGATTTCTTACACCGTAACGTGGGAGAGCATATGTAATAAAATTTATTGTGCTAATTTCCTCTAAGTAATGCTTTACATAATAAACGTGACTTGTTAACAATGGTTTCTATTGATCGGAAATAATTCTCTCGTGAATGTTATATCTACTCGTATATAATTATATAGCATACTAACTTTTTGTTTTTGGAATCTTCAGAATGACTTCTCCCGTTCTTGGACGGAGCGGGAGGGCGTATCAGACTTTTACTGACTAAACCCCACCCCGTTACTTCGTTGCCTTCGATCTGGGGGACAAGGGCTTACCTTTCGGAATTTCAGTGTTCCTCAGTGGCTTCGGCCCTACCGGGCCCCTACAGTTTGCTGACATCTCCTTGAGGCGCGCGTGAAACAGCACGTGCTGTTGACGACTAGGCTCGGTCCAGACTTCCGGATGGCGAGCTACCCAGTGCTCGCCGTCCGCGAGCCCGATAGCATACTGACTGACATATCAACGCACAGCCAACACTACTGGGCCTAGGATCGTGATATTTCGCACTAAGCTTCCTTTTATAACGTAGGCGAGCACTACCAAGGGATTTTTGGAAACGGGAGACCCAAGTTTGTATGGGGAAATCTACTATCACGCGGGCGAAGCCGCTGGTCGAAGCTAGTGTATTAATTGATTCTACGCAAGCCTTAAAGAGATGCAAAACTGTAGGAGTCCAGTAGGGCCGATGTCCGTTAGTGCCAAGGGGATTTCTGAAAGAGTTACCAAAGTTACCATAGTCCTGGAATGCAAGGGGCAACTAATGGATACGGCAGTTGGGTCAGTAAAAGCACAGAATAAGTATCATTACAAGGTAAAAATTTGTTAAAACGTCTCGCTCCACCCTAGAGAAGTCGTTTAATGATATCTGACTTCCACAAAAACACTAGCACCTATGAATACGTAGTAAGAATTGTAGCAAAATATAATCTCATTCCGTTTATGAGAACACATTTTAGAGCTTAGAAGAGAAAAAATTGGGACTATAAAAAATGGTGAATACAGTGTATTGAAGAAGATACGAGTATGGCTAGATTGTTGGGTGGTCACCACTCACCCACCATACTGCCCTCAGAAGCGTCAGCTTAGTAACACAAAAAAAGTGAATTTTGAGAAAACAGGGACTGGAATACAGTCAAAAAACCCGTCTGCATAAAAACAAGTAAAAAGATCGATGCAGTGATGGCGTGGAATCTATGAATTGAACTGAAATAAATTCCACGGACTGTATTAGTGTGACTTGTTTTGATTTTGTTATTTATTTTTGTGGAAGTGACTATGTTTTTTTACAGTGTCTACTTTTTTTAAACCTCTGTACTTTGGTTGCCTTAAACTCATTCCCAAATTAATATAAGTCCTATAGAGTAATTTATTGATCTACCTTGCCTGAGAAGGTTTAACTTTTTTTTGTATTTTCCAACTCCGGGTACAGCGACTACTTACTTACTTTACTTTACTGCCTAAATCTCACCCTTCAGCTCCGCGCCTAATGGGTTCGCTAAAGGCTCCGAAAAATCAATAAAAAAATAAGAACCATTATTTATTCTTTATTGTACACAATAGCTTATTTACAAACATTAATTGGACAATTCATGTACAAAGGCGAGCTTAACTCAACAATGAGTTTTCTCCCAGCAAACCTTTGAGTGACAGAGAGAGATAACATTCGAGGGTAGAATCTAGTGTACAACATAAACTTACATAAATACCATTAGGTACTACCTACTATCAAAAATTATTATCAGTCGCATTGGCATCACTATATCGAATCCGGAAATCCGTGGCACTGGACCGCAAAGAGGAATTATTGAAGGACAAAGCCGGGTTTTACTCAGTAAAAGTCTGACACGCTCTCTCATTCTACCCTAGAGCGGGAGAAATCATTAGATATTTTACCCACCTCAGGTTTGAGGTAGGTAAAATATCTAATGATTTCCTATACTTTTCCTTATTTCCTTACCTTTACTTAAAAAAACACTTTTTATTTGTTCCGATCTAAAACGCTAAATCCAGATTTGTTTTATCATCTGTCCCGAATGTAATCCAATTGGACCTAGCAAAACTAGCCCCGAGGCATTGATGAACACAGCAGTTGTGTCATTCAGCGTTTGTGCGCTCCACTCTAGAGCGGGAGAAGCCACTTAATAATACACCGCCTACAAAAAAAATTGAAGCAAGATATAGGTACTATAATTCTGTTCATAATCTCATCTGTTCATGTTTCCAACACGAGCACCTCATTGCTTAATTCATGAATCCCCGACCGGTCCTATGAGACCGCGCTGTTATTGTTTTACTATTGTGTCTCGTCTTGCGGGTATGTGATAGGTTAAAAGGTGACCTCCAACTCGTGTTTGCTGTAACTTAACTGTAATTGAAATAAACATTTTTTTTTTATAATCTAATGTAGTGAACACTACCCCACCTAGCTCTACGGTAGCTAAACCAGTGCTTACGTCTTCTCGTTGCTATCTAGGATGACTGAAACGAAGTGATTTATAACTTGCACAAGATTGATAAGCGGTTGACAAGCTGTGTAAGGTTCCACACTGTTTACTGATAACCGAGTCAATGACATAAAAGTTTAAGCCTTGAAACAAACATGTTGAAACAACGACTCAACGAATTTGAAAAATAGGCCTGTGTTGTAAAAGTTTTGTTAGTATAAAAGAATAACAAAAATTAAATTAAAGAAATAAGTAAAATGTATTTTTTTACATCTGTATTAGGATATAACAAGACGAGTATACGTATGTGGAAGACTAGAGAGGGAAAGCGAGCACAATGAAAATATGTATTAGTTGTATGAGTAATGTCATCATCATCTGCCTAGCCTTTTCCCAACTATATTGGGGTCGGCTTCCAGTCAAGCCGGATTTAGCTGAATATCAGTATTTTACGAGGAGCGGCTGCCTCTCAGACCTCCACAACCCATTAATTGAGGTAACACGGTACTTCATGGTTTTTTTTTTTTTTTTTCTGGTAGGGGAATCATCAGAATGACTTCCCCCGCTCTTGGGCGGAGCGGGAGGGCGTGTCAGACTTTTACTGACTAAACCCCTACCCCGTTCCTTCGTTGCCTTCGTTCTGGGGGGGACTCGGTATCAACCGTTAGGAATACCACATGTTCCCCCCAGAGGCTTCGGCCCTACCGGGCCCCTACAGTTTGCTGACATCTCCTTGAGGCGCGCGTGGAACAGAACGCGCCGTTGACGACTGGGCTAAGACTGGAGTCAGATTTACTGGCTTCTGACTATCCGTAACGACTGCCAAAGATCTACAAATGACAGCCGGGACCTACGGCTTAGCGTGCTTTCCGAGGCACGGAGGAAACTCGTTATGTTAAGATGGTCACCCATCCACAGACCAACCTCGGCAAGCGTTGCTTAACCTTGAAGATCAACCTGTGCGACTGTTATTATCTAGCCACGAGTTGTATGAGTAATGTATATGAAAGAAAAGGGTGTTAGAGATAGCGTGAGGGCTGAGAGAGTAAGAGGGAAGAAATAACCCAAAATGTAAAGTACAAATGACAGCGAAGTGGAAGAGTACTTCGACGCCAAAGTTTATGTTCGTACATAATTATATGCACATGGTAAGGTTTATCTCGTAGTTAGTGCCTTTATGAACATAATGAATGTAATTATATTTGATTAACTGATTATCGTGTAGCTACTGAATGCAAAACGCCTGTATTTCCTTGAGGTAGTCACCGTCGAAATATCAGGCGGAGATAATGGGCGTCAGATTCACAGAACGTTTTCTTGCTACTGTAAGCGCGGACTTGTGGACGGTGAGTCATGGGTAGCTCGCTGTCCGACCGTCCGGTAAGAACCAAACCCGAGTCGAGGCATAGATGTCAGCAAAATTGCCGACGCCAGTCAGAGTTGCAGATTGTTCGAAACAGATACTGTAGCTCTCGCAAAAAGGGCGACAAAAGGACGACTATGGGTTTTAGTCCGTGTAGTATGGAGTAGTAGCTATGGAGACATTGTAGGGAGATCATGTTTAACAGAAGCTCTTTAGTTAATATGATAATTAAGATAAATCGATGAAGCAAGGCAGAATATGAAGCAAGGCAGAATATGAAGCAATATCTCGTCAATTCACGTGACAACTTTTGTAGGGAATTTAATTGTTGTTATACATAATTATAGATTTTTGCCCCATCGGATTTTCCGAACAAAGCGCCTACAGCTAAGAAGTGAAATTCCTTGCCGGAGTCTTTGTTTCCAGATAGCAACAACTTAGGGGTCTTTAACTCAACAGTGACTAGGTTACTTCTAGGCAAACTTGTTCAATCGTCGGCCATATCATCGCTTATCTAATAAGACAGTGGTCAAATACGAGCCTATCCGTAATAATACATAAAACAAAAAAACTTATATACAAGTTTACCAATAACAACTCGATAGTAATGTAATCGGTTACATAACTACCCTCGATAATCGACAAAAAATGAGGTAAATGATCAAGCCAAATTACACACAAGCCATTGAAAATAGTACCTATTAAAATAATAAACATTATTACACAATTCAATAATGGCCTACATTACGTGATTATTTTACAAAGAAAAATTGCGCAACCACTAGTGGATAGTTCATGGTTTCTGCTGATATTTTCAACCAACCAAAAAACTTACTAAGGATTTATCCACAAAAACTATTTAATTATTTTCACTCATATTGTTTTAGTTTCTTATTTTTTTTTTACGATTTTTGTAATTTTGCAATTTTTTGAACGCTTGTAATTTATATGTGTATATGTAATTTGTAATTTTTATGTAATTTATACTGTTAGTGTAAATTGGCATAAAATAAATAAATTTTATTTTTGTTAAATATTTTTACTGTCTATAGCCTGCCGTGAACACAACAGGGATACCTACAAATCTATCTCTATTTGAGCACAAGAAAATTGGCATAATAAAAATTATAATTATAACTAAATATAATAAAAAATACTCACGTTTTTCCGGCCCCTGTGCCAAAACGACCCCCAGAAGGGCTAAAAAGCCCAATAATTCCCATCCCTTCATTTTCCGGCAACACAGGGGATCGGGGGCAATCGGCAAACGTCGGGAGAGATCGGGTTCCTTCGACGCAGGAACTCACGCGCACACGACTTCACGTCTGGGAAAAAAAATAAAATGTAATTATAGTAAGTTTAACAGAGTGATGATAAGATGTTATCGCATCTCTTTGATTAATTGTGTGATAGGAAAAATACTCGTCACGAGATGGGAGGGAGTGGGGATGGCGGACGAGCTGTTGTACTAAATGTTGGGTTAGATAGAGATGTAGTAACCAAGATATATAAGGCCTATCGTACAGCCTGTTTTAGAAAAAATGGTTATACTTAGTCGATGAACTAAGACTGTATAATGTAATTAAGCAGGCATTTTAAATTATTATTTGCAAAAATATGTTAATTCTTAATTATTATTGTTTAAATTGGTACCTAGGCTACTATACGACATTGTAATGATTTTGTTTCATATTAAAATTATAAATTATTCTGGTTTTATGTGGTGAACGTTTTCTTAAAAAAAAAACGATGTTTGACACAATTATATGGTTATCATTAAAAATATTACTATTAGCTGTTTTCTGAAAGAGAAACCTGAATATTATTTGAATGATTTGTCAAGAAGTAAGACCAAAGATTTAAAGTAGGTTGAAAAAGCACTGTAGAAAACTGAGTCATATTTTAACGGCGTATTGTACGCCCAATGTGATAACGAGTGCTACGAAAAGCAGGTCACGTGAACCTGGCTGGCAGGTTAGCTTAACCTATCACATACCCGCAAAACGAGACACAATAGTAAAACAATAACAGCGCGGTCTCATAGGACCGGTCGGGGATTCATGAATTAATCTTGTCAATTAACTTAACATAGAAGCTAATTATTGGGACGATCTTCTTTATATGACAAATATTCCATACTATAGTGTTTTTTACATAGCATGGGTTGGGTGACAACAGGACGAAAATATGCATCTTTAAGATGAGAGAAAAGGATAGATAGCTACATTGTATGAATCTGACCTGACAGCTGTCACCGAAACCATCCTATAACAAATTTAATATATGAATTAATAATCAACCATATAATGTTTCCATGTTTGTATATATTGTATGGGCCGTAATCCACCACGCGGGCCTAGTGCGGATTAGTGAATTTTTGTTTAGGAAACAGACTAGCCACTTTCCTTACTATGTGTTGTGTTTTCCGAGCTCGTTTTGAGAGCAGTGATAGTGACGAAATAAATGACACAAAGTAATGCGCGTGGCTGGGTTTGAACCCGTGACCTATTCGTAAGTCGAGGCCCAACATTTGAGGAATTAATTACTTTATTGTGGGTACGTTCAAATATACGAGTATGTAAAGTCACATAGCCATTCTCTCAACCACTGCACCAACAGTGCCTCAAACAATATCTGTGAGTAGATCACCATTCTCATAAAGATCTTTAGTACACATGAACAACAAAAAGCTTGTTAACTACAAGCTGTCATGTGTAAACACAACAGTGAAGACAACTATTTAGATCAGTTACACGTTTCTCTCGTTAGACACTGAGTAGACTATGGTCTATCGGTTTAGGTAGTTAACTAAACGTAAACAATCTTGGTGTCTTTTTATCTAAAAGTTGTCTAAAAATTGTATGTAAAAATCTTTGCGACTAGGTATTTACCTAAATCGATGTTAGCTAATAAACTAAATTTAAATATTCTTTGTGTATATTATATACGACCTCTTTAATATAAAACGACATACCAAGATGGTTTACCTTTAGTTAACTACCTATACCGATAGACTATACTTAAATGTTGTTAACAAACTATGGTGTGCTAATGGCTATGGATAGATATGTTTTGTAAGCAATTTTATACCAGGTAAGCTATACCTACGATGCGAGACGCATAGGACCGGTCGCTATGATGACGCTTGAGGGAAGCCTATGTCCAACAGTGGTCTTTCGGCTGAAATGATTATGATGAAGCCATACAATTACAATATTTTTTGCATAAATAACAGTTAAAAACCAGTTTTTTTTTGCTATTTTGTGCAAGTAAGTTGTTTCTTTTTGGTCTAAAAAACGATCAAAGAAATATTACTACTATTTCTATTAATCATTTCTTTAAGACCTTCTTTTCGTTTGCCTTAGACTTAGGCCATTGTCTTACTTGTCGGTTGATGATGGAGCACGTATTACACTTAACTTTAGTTAACCACCTAAACCAATAGACCATAGTTACCTAAATCTGGACCATTCAGGTAAAAAAAATGTCAATCATTTTTAAATTAACTTCTTGATCTAAAATTCATGCAAAAAATCCAAAACCAACAAAACAGTTGCCAAATTAAACCGACAATCAAACACACAATTACTCTTTGCGTCATAATAACAAGAAGTTATTAAACTAGATTAACTGTAAGTTAAAAAGAAACAGTGTTATCTTTCCATATTGTAACTGTTTGAGTTAATAGGTCACTATGTCGAGTTTTGTGATAAGCATGGAATGGGTATGGCGTTTTAAAATCCACCATGAAGCACAGTGGCGCCATAATTGTAAGAATTGAGTACGTGAAATTGCTATGGTGTAGTTACCCGTATTTCCCTTTTTTTTTCGTTGGGAAATTATCTTAAATGACTTTTCCTACTCTGGAGCTAGCGAAAGAATTAAAAAAAAAGATTTGCATATTGAATCATAAAACGGAGAATTTTGTCTCTTGGTACTCGTCTATGTCATATAAGGATATATCTTCTGCCAAATTTCACGCTCCTAGGTGTAGTAGTTTTAGCTGTGCGTTGATATGCATTGATCGAGTCAAAATCTTTTATTTCACATAGGTCTACATATTTTACTCTCTAGTTTTTGAGTTATGTCTATAAAAGAATAGAATATTAAAATGAAACGTACATAAAATACAAGTTATAATGAAATGTAAATACTTATTCCCACCAAGCATTATTTTGTAGGTATTTCGCTGAAAATAAGGGCCCGTCCTACTTTCAATGTCTTATCAGGGGTAACTAGTAGCTATGTACTATTATCTATTCTGTAGCAATGAGTAGCATCAAGGGCAAGATAAGTAAAGTTGACAACAATGTCTTTGATATTTACAGATGTACTATCAATTACAAACTGTCACTCTGTCAATAGGAAATTATGCATGAAAATAAATAATTGTTATATAACCAAAAAATAGAATACTATGTGTAATAATCCCCCGACCGAATTTCGATCACGGTGGCCAATCTCAACAAAGATCAGCCAAGTACAGCTTGAGATATTACATATAGTGAACAAGTATGTGCGCAAACACAGGTGCACTCTCTGTTCCTTTACTCTCATAGTCCGATAGGACGGCAATCCGACACGACCGGAGAGAGATCAGGCGCAGAACCAACGGCTTACGTGCCTCGGAAAGCAAGTCAATCCATGGCCCCAGTAGCCTTTGGTTCTCATAGGTGTAAGGGAACCGAGGGCGATCCGCATGCTCCGCCCAAGAGCGAGAGTAATCATTGGATGATTTTCTACCTAAAAAATATCTTCGGGCCCTCTGGCCTCTATGGGTATGCTGGTCAAGTTTTATTCTTATTTCTAAATCACCCACATATACCTATAGACTCCTCTTAGAACTAAACCAAAGCATTCCATCGACTTCCCACGATAAATTCCACAGTTAACACAACCATTACAAGATGCTTATCGCCCAAATGATACACTCGGACACAAATCGAATGTAACTAATGTAACAAATCGTTTTAAAACAATAGTTTTTACTAGGCTGTATAATTTCTATGTGCTCTCCGCTCTAGTGAGTCTCGTGATTCTCACGGTGACCGCTCTAGCGTAGAGAAATAACTCTACAGTGAAATTCTGTCATATTATATTTTTGGTCTATATTTCTGACCTTGGTTGGACGAGTTTCCTCCGTGCCTCGGAAAGCACGTTAAGCCCGTCCCGGCTGTCATTTGTAGATCTTTGGCAGTCGTTACGGATAGTCAGAACTCAGAAGCCAGTAAATCGGAGTCCAGTCTTGCCATGAAGTACCGTGTTACACCAGTTAATGGGTTGTGGAGATTTGGTAGGCAGCCGTTCCTCGTAAAATACTGGTATTCAGCTAAATCCGGCTTGACTGGAAGCCGACCCCAATATAGTTGGGAAAAGGCTAGGTAGATGATAATTTCTGCCCTTGGAAGTAATGAGAATTAAAGAATACAGAACTTCAAGAAAACAGAGATTTTATAGAAAAATATTTCTGTCTTCTTAGCTTCTACCCGCGGTTTTGTCTGGATGGAATGTTAATAAAAAGATTTCTTATGTTTTTCTCTCGATTCATGGCTTTTTTATCTCGATTTCATTTAGAACGTTTTTGTTAATATTTTTAACTTGCCTAATTATTTTTTACCATTAGAATATGGATGTACACATTCTAAAGTTTTGTGGTATTTGGTAGCAAGCGTATAAAGAGAACCTTCTCGGCAAACTTCCAAGACCAAGGCTACCTTAGCATATACTCCGATATAGGAGAGCTAAAAAGGAGACTGGTAGAGAATGCCTTGTTGCATTAAGTCCGCCTATGTACCACCACTGTACATGAAGCTTAAATAAATAAATAAATAAGCTATCTATCTAAAGTTGCAGCTACTAAAGATAAACAAATCTATCCTTTTGCTCTTACAAAACCAAAAGTTGCGGATTTATAGATAAAATCTTACTGTTTAACGGGGATAGCTATCTATCTATGAACTGCGGTATTGTTATTGAAAACGGGCGTTAGTGTGTTGAATCTTCCCGTATCGCCAACACAGTCGGACCACACGCAGAAAGCCTGTGTTTTCAATCCATATAAAAATAGACACAATGTTTACGTAAGCAAATGTGTCATGTGTACAACTCCTTAACATTCTGCTCGAGTGTCGAAGTTGCACGAGTGTTGCATTCGGACTTGCGTAAGCGCATTTACAAGTTTTTTGCATTACCCACTAACAAATAACATTCCACTGAAAGTTGGTCACCGGGTTTCTTCATTTTTTAGACGATATTTAAATAAAATGCATTTAGAAATCATTTTTCTAGGGTTCCGTAGCCAAATGGTAAGGATAAATACCCAAACCGTAGGGAAAGTAGATGGGAAAAGACACAGAGGCAAGGAGTCCGATACGTTGTTGGTCAGATCAAATCTATGCTACACTGGAGACCACAGTCGCAGAAGATATTATAACATGTTGATATACTACTATAATAGTCCACAAGAGAGTTATTCACTGAGTTCGATCACGAACCTCAATATTGAGGATAAACGACGCAAGGAGGAGATGGATACCCAAAGGGTAAAAATGAGACTGTATTACTAACGCCCGTTTTCAATAACCTACCGCAGTTCATAGACGGGGATAGCTATCTCCCCGATAAACAGTGAGATTCTATCAATCCACAACTTTTGGTAGGAAATGCTATCCGTCGGTAGGTTAGGAAAGCAAGTAAGGGCAAAAGGATAGATTTCTTTATCTTCAGTAGCTGCAACTTTAGATAGATAGCTTATTGAAAACGGGCGTAAGACTACAGTGTCCGTTTCACTGTTACCAGACTGTAATCTCATAAACCGTGATAGCAAGATAGTTTACTGATGATGTTTTTCTGTTGCACTATAACAACAGAGACTAAAAACAGAATAAAATAAATATTTAAGTGGGGCTCTCGTACATTTTTTAGTACGGACAGTGGGTACAAAACCCTTCATGCACGCCGATTCTTTTTATGGCACGGTATTGATATTTTTATGCGATTTCAGAGGTTAAGGGTTAAGTTCGATATTTTTTGTGCGCCGAACAAATTCATTGAAGTGAAACCGGCGCAATTTATAAAGTAAAGTAAGTTTTGTGGTCACATAATGGTCAATTTGTAAACAATTGAAGCACGACGAAAATCATGCTGAGAGTAATATTGTATATCACTTACACTGTGTACAGGTTGTGTCTTTACTTGTGGCATTATTGTTATCATTTTGTATTGCCTCGGGCATGTCAATCTTCCAGTGAAATCTCAAGCTCTTGGGCGAATCGGTGCGCGCCAAACTTTTACTGAGTAAAACCCACTCCTGTTTCTTCTTTGCTTTCGTTTAAGAGTCATGCAATAATACGTAAGAAATAGGCTCACTCATACGTCGAACAGAATCCTAAAGATGATCGCTGAAAGCCTAAAGTTGCCTGTGTAGGAAATGTTTGGGGTATTTCCTCCAAGTATCCGTCGATGATGAATCAATAATAAATTCTGCAATTCATGTGCACACTCCCAACTGTAAACAGCAATCCATGTGCACACTCTCCGAAAGGCAAACGATTGAAAACCGACAGGTTAGCAACTCAACGTTGATGCTCAAAACTTTGAAGCTTCGACTCGACGAGTACATGCCGATGATCTCAGTTCGCTTCTCAATCGATTATCTATTAATCTTGCTTGACGATTACGACAAAGATTATCTCGCAAAGCTAAATTTTCTTCACAGTATGGATTCAAATAGACAAATCAGCAGTAACAAAAATGACTCATCGCCTCAAAGAAACGTCGGGTTATCACCCTGTATAGACACGTTTGTAAGAAAAATTACGAAATGCAAGCAAGTACTAATCCAAGGTACGGTCGACAAAAAAACGTTTTGTATCACGATCGATCGTGACGGTACATAAAACGCGTGCGTTTCTATCTCCGCTTTTTACAAATGGTAGGGTCTGGTTTGGTGGATTCCTTTTTTGTGTTTTAGTTTTTGTTTAATTTAGTTTAGTTTTTTTACAATGTACTAATTAAATGTGAACTAACTGTACCTACTACGCAATGTACGTCTAACTGGAATAATGTACACCCATTGGTGTATACACCTCGAATCAGAAAATTAAACTACAATATAAGAAGAACAGAAGTTTTACTGAAATGCAAGAGAACAGAAGTTTTACTGAAATGCAAGTAGTAACTACTATACTGTATGATACTAGTATAGGGGGGGGGGGGGTAGTGTAGTAGTAGTATTAGTTATCCTAATTGTTGACAAGTTTAAAGAAAAATCATCTCCACAAAGGAATAATCTGACACTCCTTTTTGCTCTACCCAAAGCAGTAGAAGTCATTATTTTGATGATACCCCACCTCAAAAAAGGTAGTTACTGATGAGTTTTCACCAAGAAAAAGTGTCATGGTAGGTAATTCTTTTAAACAAATCAGCAGCTTGGTCAGGCTACATGAACATCCAACATATTGTACCTTAATCTATCACATACCCGCGAAACGAGACACAATAGTAAAATAATAACAGCGCGGTCTCATAGGACCGGTCGGGGATTCAAACATTAATCAGTAACTGAAAACAGAACAAGTCAGTTACAAGGTCTAAGTTAATCTGCCACAAATTGTCGACAGTGTTAAATGGATCGCTAGGGATGTTCCAAGACCTAGGCTCAACTTTATGAATAACATGAGAAAAGTTCTTACCTAGGTCTAGTGACTCTGCCTAGGTTAGGTTTTAACCTTTGTAATCACCGTTTCTTAAGGTGAAAGCGTCAGGGTAGCACCCGAAATTCAAATTTTCTTACGTTTTTTGCCATTTGCAGGCCAGTGGTAGGTTGTATGAAGTTAAAAATATCTTTTGCGACTGTAAAACGTAACTAGTTACGTAATTATAACTTCCCCCTTAAAATGGCGATTGACTTTAGAATTATAAGTTCAAATACACTTTACGTTCAAGGTTATTATTATTCTTTGTTCCTAATTCTTTTTTTGAAATTAGTTATTTAGTGTTCTCTGTGTTTTGTATTTTCCGTAATAATATTCAATTTTCTAAGTTTTTTATTATGTCTACGGTCGTTTAAAAGCATTCTGAATGCAATTTATTTATTTGTTGACTTTTAAACGTGTCACTTCATCGTTTATGGCGCAATTTCATTAGTCGATAGGGCCCGCATGCGGGGTGCGAGAGATTACTGGAACGCGTGCCACAGGGCCCGCATTCGGGGAACCGTAGACGGTATAACGAACATGTTACTTTCATTGGTTGTTCTCTCGCCTGCGGGGACTCCCCGCATGCGGTATACCGAACGAGTTAACGACCAGTGAAATTGCGCCATTATACCGCGTACATCGAAGAACTGGAACAATTTCCCTGCATTGATCTTCCTGTCCGATTATAATTTAAGTGTCTTCAAGACTAGAGTCACGCTAGAGTGAACAGGCTCTTAATAAACTAGTACGCTTCACCATCAACGATTCCATCACGGCTTACCATCAGATTGAAACACAGTCAAGCATTAGTTTATATTGTTAAAAAAAAACTCCCGTTCTGGCAAGAGCGAGAGTAGGCGTCAGACTTTTACAAACCCAAAACCCATCCATCTTCCTTCAGGGCCACAACATTCATCCGAACTCTTCCGAACAATCCCGAAGCCGTCCCCTCTCTAAAGCCTCATCCTCACAATGAAACCGGACAGAGCACACCATCCTATTGTATGCAGGCACTGACCGTATCGTGATGTATGCCTCTAACGTAATTAGCTAACTTAATTAGCACAGGTTGTTGACTCGCGTGCCCGAAATGCTGATAAGACGTTCTAAGCGAATAGTAATGTGGTGTTAGGTGTCTTCAAGGCTGGAGTGTATAGGCTCTTAATCTGTTGAGCACCGAGCGGACGCCGGCGTCCGCACACCTGTTGTCTGTCTATTATGTCTCTAATTACGGTGCTCGAAAAATTAATAAGCTATAGTCTATTCGCCGGAGCATGAGCCAAAAGGTAAACAAAGAAATAATTTTTTCAAAATAGCGGGTATAACCCGACCGATGACAAAACGTCACATTTTAATGTAAAATGTTCACAGTATCTGTGGTCTACAACTTAGTAGTATTAAAATGTCTTTTTAGGTTCTTTTACATGTAAACTATTTAATACATATTAAATAGTTTACATGTAAAAATTATATATTGATAAAAATTTTAAAAAATAATTTAAGGCATTTATAATGTTTGATTTCAAATAAATCTGAAAGGATAATATAAGTTCCACAGACATCATTCTAAAATATAATTTCTAATGTTGTCAGTGTATTAATTCCGTAGTTATTTTTATAAAATATATTCACTACATCAATCGTGACATATAAAGAACCCTTTTTGTGGTTTGTTTACCTTTTGGCTCAAGCCTCGGTGAATAGGCTATAGTGCGCCTCATCATCAACGATTGCAGCACTGCTTACCATCAGGTAGGATCATGGTCAGGCACTAGTTTAAAGAAATAAAAAAAAAATGGAGAGGTTAATGCGCGGATTTTGCTTGCGTGATTAGATCTTAGGCTACCACGACGTTTTAAAATGTCAAAGACATGTCTTTAACAGTTAAACTTAGAAAAAAAAAGGGTTTGTTCTTCGTTCGTCTCACTGCGTTCTGTCCCACATAAAAAATTCCTGGTTTGTCCCAACTCATATGCTTCGTTTGTCCCAAACTATTATTTTAATTATTTTATTCTCGATTCGACCCAGTTCATATTCCTTATCTGTCCCATATTTTTTTTGTATAGGCTTAATTGACGTTTTTGTACAGTCAACAAAACGGATATCTAACTATTTTATTATTACTATAGCTCTTACCAGCGGCTTCGCCCGTGTGATAATAGCAAATATTTACCTAGCTATCTAGTGGTGGAAGAATGTTTAAAACCGGTCTTGTAGTTTTATGTTTTATTACAACTTAATAATTTGTTTTTTTTTTTACCAAAATACATTTTTTTTCTCTTTATAATATTAGTATAGAAATAAAGATTTAACGTCAATAAACTATTTAAATAATCGCTCCTCATTCGGATAGCGGAGGTATACATTAAAATTTAATGAAATATTTAATATCTCATCTGTAATTTTATAACATTCGTGGGTGATTCTAAAAGTTGGAGTAGAAGTTAGAAAAAAAATTTGAATAAATGTAGGTCGCAATGATACCGAAGTGTATGTATAGAAGTAAATGAATGGATGTATGTTTGTATACATGCGTACGTATATAAGTGTAAAGGAGTGTATGTTTCGTGGAATGGTATCTGGTGATTTTTTACGCAGTGGATTCAAATAATAGTTCCGTATTGTCATAATTCAATGAATTTAGAAGGTTAAAAATTTCAGTTTTAGAAGCATGTTTATTAAGATGGCGAATTTGAGTCAAGTAGTACGACTGTCATCACTGGAATCTATGTAGAAGAGTTTACCTTCCCTAATGGTCAATCCCTTTTTTATTGCGTCCTTTGTTTTTTTGCTTGTAATGACTAATTTGATCAATAGTATTGTTATTCAGCTTCAACTGAAAAGTGCTTCTACATTATGCAATATATACTCTCTATTTTAAAACAAAAGTAATTGAATTGATCCAGGTTTTCTTTAATATGATAATATTTTTATCTGAAGAGTGGTTATTAATACAATGCTGCAAAGCTTCTAACGTTTTATAAGTGCCCATGTAGGCCTATGTGAAATGAAAAGATTTTGACTTTGACTTTTTAACTTGTATGAAAGTTTATTTGTACGTAATCGTTATTATATTACTTACTAAAGCAAAAAAAGATGCAAACAATTTAAGATACTTAAACAAATTTATCATCTAAAAATTATGTGAGTTTATGCTACTACCTACGATTTAAAAATCAAGTATCACATAATTTGAATGTTTGATACTTAATACCCGCTTTTTAGGATAAGTGAATTTACTTGATTTTTCGTTTAAATCGGCTTATGCTTGTGAGGAGCTCGTGGCTAGATAATAATAGCCGTACGGGTCGATCTTAGAGGTTAAGCAACGCTTGTCAAGGTCTATCTGTGGATAGGTGGCCATCTTAGCACGGTAAGCCGTAGGTCCCGGGTGTCATTTGTAGACCAGTAACTCTGGCTCCAGTCTTGCCATGAAGTACCTACTGTGTTACCCCAGTTAATGGGTTGTGGAGGCCTGGTAGGCAGCAGCTCCTCGTAAAATACTGGTATTCAACTAAATTCAGCTTGACTGGATGCCGACCCCAATATATTTGGGAAATGAGAATTACAAATGAAGAGAGATGATGAAGAATTAAAATAAGTACTTACATGTTTTAGTTGACTGTACTTTTAAAGAACTTGGAATGTGGGACGAAACACCACATCAAAAGTGATGTGGGACATACGAGGAATTTTTTGGAATGTGGGACAAAAATTCGGGACGAACGAAGAACAAACCAAAAAAAGTAAAGTAAATGTCGTGGTAGGGATTCTGAAAGGAATATGTCCATAGGAGAAACAAGATTACGCAAAACAGATGGTCGTTGGGGTCGCAAGGTTCTGGAGTGGCGACCATGTATGTATCGGAAGAAGCAGCAATAGAAAGCCTCCCACAAGGTGGACTGATTCCCTGGTGAGGGTCGCGGGAATCAGATGAATGCGAACCGCACGAGACTGGTCATTGTGATGACACTTGGGCCTATGTCCAGCAGTGGACGTCTTTCGGATGAAAGATGATGCCAATCATGTGTCATGACTGGGATGCAAAGTTGAGAGATCTAGGAGTATGAAATCATATAACTATAGTAGTTAAAAAATCTAAAATCTATTATTTTAGATTTTTTAACTACTATAGTTATATGATTTTGATAAACCTAAAACAGTACCTATATGATTTTTTTTTATAGTAAGAGATAATTTCCTACTATTACGCAGGCGAAGCCGCTTTCAGCAGCTAGTATACCTATTAATTTAACGATAATAAAGAAATTGAATCAGAAATTGTAAATTTACTTGAAAGTTCGTTAATAGGTTTCGAAAGCCAAAAGGCTTTCATCTCAAGGGGTTTCCAGCAACTTTCTTCGTTATACGAATAATATGAACGGCCAATTTTCAGCTCAGTGATAAGGAAATACAAAAGGACTCTTATCAGAGAGCTACTTGTGAAATATCGATTAACAGACTCTTCATCTCTCGGAATTAACTTAGTTTTAGAGATTCTATTAGCTTTTGGCCAAGTGGAAACGACACTGACTGAAGAGTAGAAGTCGTGGGGTCAAACCTAGTCAGACACTTTACTTTGTGTTATTATTTTAACACCACTGCTCTCAAAACGGTAAAGGAAAAACATTACAAAAATTAGAAGACGTGTCAAATCTACCAACCCGCAGTGAACCCGCGTTTTGGATTATGGCCCATGCCTCTTATAGATAGGAGAGGCTGGAGTTCCAGCTGTGGGAATATTAAAAGGCCGATTATGCTATGCTATGCTTAAACGATGTGCTTTAATTGAGTAGAAAATTATGTCAAATCAACACAAAAAATCCGTTTAGCCCCTTGGCTAAGGTAAGACCTGGACCCTGGGTCTTACTTAGTTGTTAGGTTGTGGAGGTCAGATAGGCTGTAGCTCCATTTAAAATTCTGGTATCCAGGTGCATCCAGTTTTACTGAAAGCCGACCCCAATTTATTCAGGAAAAGGCTACAGTGTCATTATCCAATTACCTATATAAGTTGTATGGGCAAGTCGAAATGAATCGCGGGAATCCAATGGATGCTGGACGCACAGGACCGGTATTTGTGGCGACGCTTGGAGAAAGCCTATGTCTAGCAGTAGACGTCTTTCGGCTGAGATGATGATGATGAAGCCGAAATGACGTTAGTTCCAGACGAAAGTTAAGTATGTAAATAAAATTGTTTTCTTTCATTGTTACTTCCTAATTTATTACCTATGTTTATAATTCTTAGTCATCATTTAGATGACATGGTTGCATCGTTACATTGAATGAGTATGACACAAAAATGGCGTAATGATGCTGACTCGCGAAGGGCTAATGACTTATTCAACAAAATGCAGTAATGCGCGAAATTAATTACTCACCATTTCCATATTTAGACTTAATTACTATTGTGATTTAACGTGTTACTTGTAATTAAATTAAATAAGTTATAAAGTATACCTACATCTAGTAAATAGTGTGCATCATTTTCCTAGCCTTTTTCCCAACTATATTGGGGTCGGCTTCCAGTCAAGCCGGATTTAGCTGAATACCAGTATTTTACGAGGAGCGGCTGCCTACCAGACCATAATAAATGTTAAAATTAAAATAATCAAAATGAGTAAGACTAGGAACTTAAAACTACGAAAGAGTTTTCTGCTCCTGAAAGGCAAGGACAACTGAAGGTACACAGTTGCGTTTAGTCAGTGAAAGCTAGTTTCTCTTGCCAACGAAACTGAAACTAGCAGCAGACAGCATCAGGCACTTGTCAAGAAAAGGGCCTTGGCCTCAAAATATTTATGAAGTAAAATATAATAATAGTATCTTTTATGGGGATCATGGTGTGCTAAATAAACATGTTTTCTTTCTTTCTTAAGATTATATTATTTAAAAAAAGGAAAAGGTTTTTGATTTAACCTATCACATACCCGCAAAACGAGACACAATAGTAAAACGATAACAGCGCGGTCTCATAGGACCGGTCGGGGATTCATGAATTAAAAAAGGGCTAGGACCCTGCCTCAATAACTAATCAGTTAGGAATCTTAATATCTTACTATTAGGAACTAAAGGAAGAAGGTCTATCTACACTATCACAGATAAACGGCGTGAACGTTATTTAATTTATAGGCCCATTTTTCTATAACCAACACAAAATAAGTTCCTACTAAAAAACCTTCAAAAAATATTATTATAACATCCCAATTTCAGCCGATTCAACCGTTAAACTGCGGTTAAAAATGGTTATTGCAAAACGAATTATTATCGATTTGCGTAAAAAATGTTTCAACCGAAAAATCAGTCGACTTTCTAAAAATCTTTTACGCTATCTCGGTTTGCGAGAGTTATAAGTAACGAAATATAATATCTGAGTATCGCATGTTACTGAAATATTAAGATTTGTGCCGTCGTTAAGATGATAGCTGTCGTTCAAGCATAGCTAAGTATTGGTAAAAGTTGAGAGCGTGGACAATCAAAATCGCTTTTAGAAAGCTCAACTAGAAATTGCAGAATCTTTACGATATATACCAACGTATACAGAGTTATGACATGTGATATTCTGGTTTCAAAGAATAGGGACTTTATACAAAATGTCATTCTAATAGTCATATTCATGTCTAATGGTCCAAACAGAATGTGTTGGACTTAAGTTACCAAAAGCTTATCTTGCCCATTTGATCATCGTTTTTGTAACTAAACATTTTGTAAAAAAATACAGGATTCTTTACACACATTTGCTACTTTAAGTAAAAATTATTAACACTCTACACTTATTCTTATTGTTAGCTTTATCATATTTTGTCGATTTATTTCTCACGTCAGTAACATTTGAATCAATTATATAAACATATGATGCAAATTGTCACATTAGAGGCCAGTGGAAATCAATGTGAAAACTGGCAACTTACTAGTCATAATTATTTGAATTGAGTGACTTACTCGATACTATCGATGCGAGCGGATTTAATCCAATTATTTCTACTCAATCAAATACAAGTTTAGCTTGCACTGATTCTTCACATCAATATTCCACATCCACATATTATCTACATGCTTCCGACTTATATTAATATATCATCCTAAAACCACACGAGGAACACTCCAACCACACTGTTAATAAATTCAATAACAATAAAACCACGTAACCATTTTCCAGAACATTAACATTAATCTTAATTTAACCAGTTGATTTATTAATCAAAGGTTAACGCACGGTGCGACCCGGCTCGCTCGGTAAACTCGGGTCAAGTCAATATAAACAAACGTGGTTAATAGAATTTTACATTTAGATAAAAACATGTTTCGATCGGTATCAGTATTGGTATCGGTATCGGGACTACAGTATCGATATATCGTTTTGTCGATAAGCGTCGTATTTATCTTCGTTCCAAGTTTTTTGTGTCGCAAGAAAGATTTCAAAGGAATTGAGGTAGGCTTGAATGCCGATGCGTTGATCTAAAGAATGGCAATTATCTAAGTATAATTACTTTGGTATTGATTGTTCTTGCATACCTACTCTTTTGTGATATGCATCACAAAAGAAAACTGTGGATATTTTTAAAAGTTTTTTTTTTTTTTTTTTAATTATTGATAGGCTTGCGCTTGACCACATTTCACCTGATGTTTCTCTATGTTTAAGCATTCTTTATTTTTTTTAGGTAGGTATGTCTCGATAACAATCTGTTCGGGATATAATATAGGTGAAATCGGGTTTTCCATTATGTAGCTGGTTGGAGTTTGGAAGTTGGTGATATGATACCCCCGCGCCTCGGAAAGTATATACCTAGAGCTCTTGCTCTTGCTCCTGATCTCTCTCCTATCATCCGTTACAGTAACAGAGAGTATACCTGTGTTTGTGCACACGCTAGAGCAGTTTTACATCTACTACGTACCTGACTAATCTTCCTAGAGGTTGGCCACTATGCTCGAAATTCGAGAAGAGGATTATTTTAGTATACGATTTCCGCATTTGATTTCATCGATAAAACATGAATCGATTAGGGAATTCAGAAGTTTCTATAAGTACAGGAGCTCACGTTATATAACCCTTTGTTAAAGTGTGGTTTATATTCTAAGTTCGTTGTTGGAGATCCAAATATATTAAAAAAGAGATGTCAGTGTCAATAAAAAAAGAAATATGTAAAGAGTTGTGTGTTAGGTACCCACTGAGAGTTCTTAAACTTGGTTTAGATGTGCTGATTGCGGTTAGTTTTATTGGTGAAATTGACCGTAAAAAGACTAATAAATTAAATCACTCAGTGAACATGATGAAAACATGAATTAATCAAGTAATACTGTATTGAACATTCCTTCAAACGATGAATTACTGAAATACAAAAGAGATAAGATTAGATTATTTTACAATTCATACCTACCTACGATTAGGTGCAGCTCGTCGTACAGTCATAACAAAAGAATTCTATTGTTTTGCAAACGAAACATAAATAAAAAACACAAAATAAAAATGGCGCATCTTAAACCCAGTTTCATGAGTAGCGGGGTTGAGGATGAAAGTGAGATGAGATGAGAGACCTTTAAAACGCAAAAGGCAACGAAAGGAACACATGTGGGCATTACTCAGTAAAAGTCTGACACACCTACTTGCTCCATCTAGAGCGGTAGAAGTTAATATTTGATGACCACAGAAAAGGATAAATAGATGTATCATTTTTATGTAGCTAACTTGAATGCAGACTCCACTGATTTATCTAGATTACTTTCTATTTCGATCCACTGTTCTTTTTATTGTACTTTTGGATACAATGATAACTGGTTTATACTGTTTTCTCATACCTATAATTTTTTTTTTAACACTATCGGCCTTGTAAGGTTCCCACTATTGGGACTCAGGCCTCCTCTCTAGTAAAAGGAATAGGCTATAATCCATCACGCGGGCTCAGTGCTGATTGGTAGATGATACATATCTTCGAATTTTTGGTTCTAGGACATGCCGATTTCCTCACGATGTTTTCCTTCACTGTTTTTCAATTTTTATATTGTAATATGAAAATATTGTACAATCAATATTGATTTAAAAAAGAATAGCCATGGAGTTTCTTGCCGGTTCTTCTGCATAGGAAACGACCAATTGGAACCTTGCACTAGCTTCTGACGTTTGATAAGTGCCCATACTGCCCATGTAAACTTATGTAACACTAGCTTTAGCCCGCAGCTTCACCCGCGTACATGAAATATAGCCTATGTCACTCAGGAATACAGCAGCTTTCTATTGGTGAAAAAATTTTAGCAATCGGGCCAGTGTACTTCCACAGATTACCTTATACAAACAAAAAAACAAACTTTACCTCTTTATTATATTAGTGTACATAAGTATGTATATATTTTTTTATATTGATAATAATTATTTTAAGTGTTAACCTTGGTATTTCTAATCACCGGTTTAACGATAATATTTTAAACCTAGTTAGATTAGTATGTTTACTGTTTACGATATTATCAGAATAAAGTGACATAATAATTATGAATGTATATCAATAATATTGAGATCATCTGTAATAATAAATTACTTATTTGACAGTACAATTGGCGCTGTGGTTGAGGAACTAACTGCTACGCTGCGTGTTGCGGGTTTGATCCCGCACGAATGGTTTATGCCTTACAGATAATTGTTTCAGGTTTGGGTGTCTTATACTGAATTCGTAAATTAGTGGATACACATACTATATAGGATCAAATACCTAGTGTAGGGCAAGGTCCATTAAAAGAACAGATATTTATCTGTTATTAGCGATCCCTACTAACGCTTTCTTGCCGATTGCAGCGCTACCTACCGGGTCTAATTGTATTTTTAAACCATCCTTCAAATATACCCCAAAAGTTTCATCTGATTCGATCAAGTTGTTCAGGAGGAGTTGGACGACAAACACATGTACTAAAGAATTATATATTTGAAGAAGTATAAAGGTAAGGACTAGCTGACCTGAAAAACGTTCTGTCAATGTCATATATAAATCATCAAGGAAGAAATAGGGGGTGGGGAGTAGGAGAGTAAAAATAGCTTACGACCTATTCTAAGACCTACCAAATGTAGACAACAAAAATCATAAAAATCAGTCAAACCGTTTCGTAGAAGTTCGATAACAAACACAGTGACACAAATCAAATGACCAAGATACACACATAAGTGTCTTAGTATCCGTTTAGTCATTAAATAAATATAAGATTTCTAACAACTCTACGCAAGATAGGAAACGCTTAATCTATTCGCGAAAGTTGTATGAAAGGAAGGGAAATGAGTAATTTTCATATGTCATAATAACCAGTAATTAGAACCTTTCCGATATTATATACTTCTGTATATTAATTACTATACTCCGTCGGTTTAGGTAGTTAACTAAAGGTAAACAATCTTGGCATGTCTTTTTATCTAAAAGTTGTCTATAAATTGTATGTAAAAATCTTTGCAAATAGGTATTTACCTAAATCGATGTTAGCTAATAAACTAAATTTAAATAATCTTTGTGTATATTATATACGGCCTCTTTAATATAAAAAGACATACCAAGACTGTTTACCTTTAGTTAACTACCTAAACAAACGGAGTATAGTTACTGCTTGTGACTTTGCCTGCGCGATGGTAGGTAATTGTCCCTAGGGAACATGCTCCCCGAGATAAAAAGTAAGTATCCTATGTGCTATTTCAGGATAATTGTGGTCTACTTGTTCCTCAAGTTCTATTGAAATTCGTTCAGCTGTTCGAGAGTTAAGAAGTAATAAACATGCTTACTTTTGGAGTTATAATATTAAAAATCAAGGGAACATACTCTCGGGAATAAGTTTCCTATTTACTGTTACAGGACATTATCTATCCTTATGCCAAATTTCATTCAAATCTGTTCAGCCGTATGAGCAACAAACGTACTCATACCATTACCATACAATATATATATATACAATACAAACTTTCGCCTTTATGATGTTATGTGTGATGTATGTCAAATAATAATTTATACATACTTAAAACTTGGAATAATGTGCCAACATAATGGGGTTTATTCAGCTTGTTGTTTAACAGCGATTACTTTTTTTACATTTACACTCGAATAACAGCTGGTATTTTCAGCAAAAATACTTCAAAAACTATTGTACTTATTTGGACGAAATATTTCCATAACTTCATAGTAACTTGAAAAGTATTTTTGTAACTTCATAGAGAAAAACCGACTAATCAAAATAATATTCACTGAAACATAAGCAAACTGAAAAAAGCAAATTTTGTACCTATTGTACTTGAAAATAGCGATAAAAACAAAAAACCTACATATAAATAACTTCCTGACAACATAACTTAATGACAAGAAAAACTATGAATAATAAAAACTATAAACAAAGCCATTACCTATTTATTGAACAAAAAAAAAACACTCAATCATTCTAACTAAAAGTGAAAAATAAACCTCACTACAATGCTATCATTTAAAATCAAAACAACTATACAATACACATACCTTTATATACTAAAAACTGTATCCAACACACACTTATAAAACACTATGTATCACTTATATCATCATGTATTATATTTTTGAAACACACGCGTATATATTTCGCGGCACTTTCGTTCGCACGTCCGTCGGTCAACGCGGTCAGAATCAGACTGATTCACTGATCGTAGTGACCGGACGGCTGAGAAGTATCGTTGATTAGATGATCGCTTGCGAATTTAATTTTCTTCATACCTATTTGGGTAGGTATCGTATGTATTGTTATATAGTGTTTTTTTTAAGGTAAGTGATTATCAAAATCAACCATGTTACCCCAGTTAATGGATTGTGGAGGTCTGGTAGGCAGCCGCTTCTCGTAAAATACTGGTAGTCGGCTTAATCCGGCTTGACTGGAAGCCGACCCCTATGTAGTTGGGAAAAGGCTAGGCAGATGTGATAAGATGATCAAAATGACTTTTTCCGCTCTATGCGGAGCGGGAGGGCCTGTCAGACTTCTACTGACTAAAACTCAATCTTGCTCCTTCTTTGCCCTAATTCTAGGATTCGGGGTTTTTCTTTCGGAAGCCCACTCATGCCCGCAGAGGCTACGACCCTGCTGGGCCTCTAAAATTTGCTGACATCTCTTTGAGGCGCGCGTGGAACTTATTTGGGTACGTATCATAGGTACATATTGTTATACAGGATGTTTAGAAAACGGCACGTGTCTATTAATTTTCCGGGGCGGAAAAGGTCAACCTGTATTTTCTTTTCATTTCGTACACTCATTTTTTCAGCGGCTTTTTTAAATTATGTTTATATATAATTTAAATATAATAAAAATAATAAGTATGTTTAAAGAAACTGTACTAATAGTATTATTTATTTCTTTAAACTTCTTGTACAGTGATGGTACATAGGCGGACTTAACGTTTGAATCCCCAACCGGTCCTATGAGACCGCGCTGTTATTGTTTTACTATTGTGTCTCGTTTCGCAGGTATCTGAGTAATTAATACATCAAGGTATTTTCTACCTTTGGGTTAAAAACACAACACAATTATTTGTATTTTTATTATTTTTACTTTATATCTCAGGATCTTGGGGTAGAGGCCCACGGGAAGGCTATACGAGGAGCCGAAGTCAACTCGCTGAGGCCCTTTAGACAATTTCCGTGGAACGTGGCACCAACCGACGATTATCCCTGTACGTGCTGTGTTAATGCCCCCAGGGACAGACCCTGGTTGATGGTTGGTGGAAAACTGTTGTGGCACATCTACACTAATATAATAAAGAAGTAAAGTTTGTTTTTTTGTTTGTATGAGGTAATCTATAGAAGTACTGGTCCGATTGCTAATTTTTTTTCACCAATAGAAAGCTGCTGTATTCCTGAGTGACATAGACTATATTTTATGTACGCGGGTGAAGCTGCGGGCAAAAGCTAGTGGAAAAAAAAGTATTATTAGTTACTATCATTTTTATAGTAAGTTTACTAGTAAGTATAGGTATAAGTTTTTCTTAATTGTTTTCTAGCCCATAAGGATGTCACTAATCATCTACCCACTTAACGAATTGCACTGAAAGGCTCGCAGATATGTAGTTATTATCTCAGATACCTATTTAGAACATTGGTTATTATGCTAAAGGCTTGCGCTAAGAAAGTATTTTTCTAAATTCATCTTTTAAGGGGAAGAAACAAGCTAGTTAGACCGGGGCCGTGGTCCCAACTTCCTTCCTATAAAAATAATATGTTTTAGTGTAACATTAGCTGTCCTACCGATGGGTCGGTATGGTGTCGGTAGGACAGCTAAAATTTACCTACCTATGTAGGTACCTATCCACTATAATTTTCAGGATGGCTGTCGCTTACTCTAACCTGTGACAGTGATGCTGTGTGAATATTGCTGATCTTTATCTCCTTCTTCCTTTTCCAAACCCCTCTGATCCGACATTGCAAGCTAGAATGCGTCTAATGAAAGCGCGACCTGGAGTTTTTTTTTAAATTTAATTGGCAACATTATTCAGCAAAAAAATTGTGAAGTGTCGAGACATGACTCTCCTACTAGTTAGTAATACCACACACAATTTTTTTGGATTTAACTTTTTCTCAGGTCGCGCTTTCATTAGACGGACTACAGAGTTCCACACTGGGAGGAAGTTTCTCCCTCCATCCTCGAATCGGCCTGCCTCATTGTTGCTGAGCATTTTATGTGAGAATTTTAATAAATTTACAGTCCATTTTGTACATACTAAAACTCCATTTATTTATATCTCCAATTAGCAGTTGATTTGATAACAATCAGTAGCGTGTTGCTTACCTAGAACACTGATAACCTTCTGATTGGTTTATCGGCAAACGTCAATTTGATAAGAAATAATACGAATTCGATTCTAAGTATTGTGAATCATTGGTGTTAAATTAGTATTTTGGTAATGGTTCTTGTTTGTTTACTAGAAATTGAGATCTATCTGCCTTTTTTTTTCTTAATTTACATTCACACCTGATGGTAAGTAGTGATGCAATCGTAAATGGTGAGGCGCACTAGTTTTTTAAGAGCCTATTCACTGTAGCCTTGAAGACACCAAAATTATAATCAGACGGGAAGACCACAGCAGGCAAATTATTCCAGTCCTTCGATGTTCGCGGTATAAATGACGAAGCGAAGCAAGCCTACATTAATATTAAAAAAAAAAATGGTCACCTTTGTTGTATGGGAGCCCACCTAAATATTTTTTTATTCTATATTATGTATTTGTTGTTATAGCGGCAACAAAAATATATTATCTATGAAAATTTCAACTGTCTAGCTATCACAGTACAGTAAATACACCTTGGTGATAGCGCTGTCCATCTGTCTGTTTTAGGGTTCCGTTTTTACCCTTTAGATAGATACGGAACCTTAAAAAAAAATTGAAAAATAATCCATCTATCTGCCTAGCCTTTTCCCAACTATATTGCGGTTGGCTTCCAGTCAACCCGGATTTAGCTGAATTATAGCCTATTCCTTTTACTAGAGAGGAGGCCTAAGTCCCAATAGTGGGAACCTTACAAGGCCGATAGAGCTAAAAAAAATTATAGGTATGAGAAAACAGTATAAACCAGTTATCATTGTATCCAAATGTACAATAAAAAGAACAGTGGATCGAAATAGAAAGTCATCATCATCTGCCTAGCCTTTTCCCAACTATATTGGGGTCGGCTTTCAGTCAAGCCGGATTTAGCTGAATACCAGTATTTTACGAGGAGCGGCTGCCTACCAGACCTCCACGACCCATTAATTGGGTAACACGATACTTCATGGCAAGACTGGAGTCAGATTTACTGGCTTCTAACTATCCTTAACGACTGCCAAAGATCTACAAATGACAGCCGGGACCTACGGCTTAACGTGTTTTCCGAGGCACGGAGGAAACTCGGTACCTATGTTAAGATGGTCACCCATCCACAGACCAACCTTGGCAAGCGTTGCTTAACCTTAAAGATCGATCCGTGCGGCTTTTATTTTTTATTAGAATATTTTTAGTAAGTTATGTATTAAGTTTTGTATATACTTTTTTAATTAATGTGGTTATAGTAACAATGCCCCGAGGAATTTGTAGAAAGGTCCTATTGTTTATCGATCTTGGAAAGGAATTTCCCATGAGGTATGAGGACATATTTAAATATTCCTAATGGACTGGTATTGATTCAAAGTCACTGGGTTATTCGGACATAGGTATTATATCTGATCTATAGTTTTAAAAGGATTAGGTAACACAAAAACACACACACACACGCACAACACATACACACTCACACACACAGCCAGAACTATTAAGACCAGAAACGCGAAATTTTACACTCGGCTCTCTTTTATGATGTAGACGAGCACTAAGAACGAGTTTTTGAATGCTCGACGTACAATAGTTTTTCTTTTCAAGTGGGTAATCATCAGAATGACTTCTCCCGCTCTTGGGCGAAACGGGAGGGCGTGTCAGACTTTTACTGACTAAACCCTACTCCGTTCCTTCGTTGCCTTTGTTCTGGGGTTCTTCGCTTCCCTTTCGGAATCCAATCTATGGCCCCAGAAGCTTCGAACCTGCTGGGTCCCTACAGATTGCTGACACCTCCTTGAGGCGCGCGTGGAACAGTACGCACCGTTGACGACTTGGGCTCGGCCCGGGTTATTACCGGACTGCCGGATAGCAAGCTACTCATTGCTCGCCGTCCGTAAGCCCACGCGTACATCATCATCATCTGCCTAGCTTTTTCCCAACTATATTGGGGTCGGCTTCCAGTCAAGCCGGATTTAGCTGAATACCAGTATTTTACGAGGAGCGGCTGCCTACCAGACCTCCACAACCCATTAACTGGGGTAACACGGTACTTCATGGTAAGCCCGCGCGTACGGGTGGTCGGATATCGACCTTTGCGTTCTAGGACCCATAGTAACTTATAACTGTTTTGCTGACATCTCTTTGAGGCGCGTGGAAGACACACGTACTCGTATTCCACGACGCCGACGGCGTCAAAAAGCTATACACAATTACACATATCACATCATGCTTACCATTAGGTGAGATTGTGATCAGACGCGAGCCAATCAAGAACAAAAGATAGGAAGTACGGTTGGCGTAGTAGTTGAGAGATGGGCTGTTGCACTACGTGTTGCGGGTTCGATTCCCGTATGGAAAAAATATTTATAATTTGTTTTCTGTACATATTTTTGAACGCACACACGATACAGAAGTACCTACTGTGAGTGGCCTTTTTTTTAAACTTAACCAAGCCCTTACCAATATGTTTTTTATTATAATTAACTACCAAGGAAACACTATAAGGTCGTCAGCGAGTATAGTATTTCGTTTTCCTAAAGTGACTCATATATTACGTAAGTCGAACCATTTACGAGTACAAGAATACTTGTATAAGTTATACTATTGTCACCAAGACTATGAAAAACACAGGAAATAGTGATAACTTGAATGACACATAATTAATGGTAACTTTTGTCATTCAAAACAGAAGTAGACAAGGTCACATCTGTGGAACTGTTAAAGATTGATCAGATAAAATTGAGATATAAATAGACTATACAAAAGAATACTGGGGTAAACAACTACTGCTGGGACTCAGGCTTATTTTTAAGGAGAGGGAGTGGGCCATAATCCACTTTGTGGGTCCAGTGAGGATTGGATAAGGGGGCAGTGGTGGTCAAGTGGTAATATCATACAAACACTCTTATTGATATAAAATTTCAGAATTCTAGATCAGAGAGTCGATTTAAACGTTTTTGTGACATAAACGCTGTATCTTTTTTTTTCGGTAAAAATCAAACTTCTAAAAGTTTGACTTTTTCCCAGTTCGAGGGACCGCAAACTTGAGTATAGGGTTTTCATTTAATTTCAACTCGATATCTTCACTCATTCCCGACATTAAAGGTCTTGACAGACTGACAACGGACAAGAAAGTAATGCTTTAGGGGTTTTTACGTTTCAGGTGCGGAACCTTAAAAAACAAAAAAAAAGGGTACCACTTTTATCATTTTTGCCGTTCTAATTCTCAGCCAGATTAAAACTAAATGAATAAAATGTACTATCCAATCCACCCGCCTCAAAAAAAGGGTCAACAACTTCCCATAACAGCAGAGGCTTTACAAAAAGAGTCTCCCCATTGAAATCGGACTCCAGTTTCGTAAGTAGAAGCGCAATAAAACATCGTACAACAAAAGTATTGGCGCCATACCGTACGAGCTCGGAGGAGGAGCTCATGGCTAGATAATAACAGCCGCACAGGTCGATCTTCAAGGTTAAGCAACGCTTGCCAACGTTGGTCTGTAAATGTGTGACCATCTTAACATACCAAGTTTTCTTCGTGCCTCGGAAAGCATGTTAAGCCGTAGGTCCCGGCTGTAAATTGTAGACCTTTGGCAGTCGTTAGGGATAGTCAGAAGCCGGTAAATCTTACTCCAGTCTTGCCATGAAGTACCGCGTTACCCCAGTTAATGGGTTGTGGATTTCTGGTAGGCAGCCGCTCCTCGTAAAATACTGGCATTCAGCTAATTCCGGTTTGACTAGAAACCGACCCCAATATAGTTGGGAAAAGGCTAGGTAGATGAAGATAAATTTTTGCTGTTTAAATTCATGAATCCCCGACCGGTCTCATAGGACCGCGCTGTTATTGTCTTACAATTGTGTCTCGTTTCGCGGGTATTGATAGGTTAATTCTGTGCCAGATTAAATTAATTCATGAATCCCCGACCGGTCCTATGAGACCGCGGTGTTATTGTTTTACTATTGTGTCTCGTTTTGTGGGTATCATGTGATAGGTTAAACGAATAAAATGTACTATCTAATCTATCCGCCTCAAAAAAAGGTTCAACAGCTTCCCATAGCACACAAAAAGCTTCTCCCCATTGAAATCGGACTCCTCTTTCGTAGGTAGAAGCGCAATAAAACATCGTACAACAAAAGTATTGGCGCCATACCGTACGAGCTCGGAGGAGGAGCTCGTGGCTAGATAATAACAGCCGCACAGGTCGATCTTCTAGTTTAAGCAACGCTTGCCAAGGTTGGTGTGTGGATGGGTAAACGAATAAAATGTACTATCCTATCCACCCAACTCAAAAAAGGGTCAACAACATCCCATAACAGCAGAGGCTTTACAAAAAGCCTCTCCCCAATGAAATCGGACTCCTCTTTCGTAAGTAGAAGCGCAATAAAACATCGTACAACAAAAGTATCGGCGCCATGTGAGCAGGATGCGTAAGCGCAAGCCGGAACGCCCGCGCTGACCTTGAACGGCGCTCTACTAATGTAACCATGCTGTTTTCTCCGGATATGTGTAGTGGTATTACTAGTAGTACTACTGTGTTGTCATCATTTCTTTGATTTTGTGTCGGAAACTATTAGCCTATCACATACCCACAAAACGAGACACAATAGTAAAACAATAACAGCGCGGTCTCATAGGACCGGTCGGGGATTCATGAATTAATTCCGGCTGTGCGTTGCTATATCATTCGTGATAGTTTCTCCCTTTATATTATACTAGCTGTCCCCTGCGGTTTCACCCGCATTTTTCGTTACTGCTCCGCTCCCGTGGGTCGTAGCGTGATGATATATAGCCTATAGCATTCCTCGATAAATGGGCTATCTAACACTGAAATAATTTTTCAAATCGGACCAGTAGTTCCAGAGATTACCCCCTACATACAAACTTACAAATTTTACCTCTTTATATATAGGTTAAGCTGTCTCCATTTAGACCTTCTAAATGGAGACAGCTTAACCTATCAATACCCGCGAAACGAGACACAATAGTAAGACAATAACATCGCGGTCCTATGAGACCGGTCGGGAATTCATGAATTAATTCAACAATTAATATACTTTTTCCATTTTTTTTTGGAGTGGACAGTTGGGTCATTATGACTTTTCCCCCTCTGAGTAGAGTCAAAGGACAAGTCAGATTTTTACTGACTTAAAACCCCAACGGTGATCTTTTAGTTGGCTATTAGTGATTCGATTCAGAGCCGTGATGATTCTTTGGGACAATCCCATAACCCCTACAGAGCAGCCATCTGCCCTAGCGTTCCTCGATCGTTAATGTTTTTTTTTATATAAGATTAATTAGTGCTTGACTGCAATCCCACCTGTAAGGTGAGGCGCACCAGTTTATTAAGAGCCTATTCACTCTAGCCTTGAAGATACCCAAATTATAATCGGACGGGAAGACCGGAGCAGTTCATTGCGAATAATGGCCTGATGATGATGATGTTCAAGACGCCTGTTGCCGAAGAGGAAGAAATAAGTTCTACGAAATACCTAAAAGAAATGTTTACTACGTAATGTGGTCAGTTGTTTGTATGATTCACTTATCTTTCTGCGTTCTTCGCGACTCGGCTTAAAGCCATATAAGAGCTGGTATTAAAATAGCTCACTCGTATTGAATGTCGAGTCCATGTGCATTACTGCGATTGTACGTACAGTTGTTATTTATTTTGATTTCCGTCAAAAAAGGAAGGACCTTGAAAGGAACAAGTTATTATTTAGTACTTATTAGTAGCATTATCGGCCTTATAATGTTCCCACTGCTGGGATTCAGGCCTCCTCTCAAGGAGAGGATCTAAACTTACGGTCTAGTAAATCAGTCTTGCCATGAAGAACCGTGTTACCCCAGTTAATGTGTTGTAGAGATCTGGTAGGCAGCCGCTCCTCGTAAAATACTGGTATTCAGCTAAATCCGGCTTGACTGGAAGCCGATCTCAATATAGTTGGGAAAAAGGCTTGGTAGAGTAATCTAAGCTTACGGTCAAAAGCCCAAAACCTTAATATTTTGACTAATAGCTTCTCCAAAAATTTTAAAGACAAAATTGACGATTGTACCCTGTGATTGTACCTAAATTCTAAACCTGGGTTGACAAAAGAGAACCCTGGGACATTTTAATGATCAACCGCCTTAAAAATGTTGATATTGACAAGGTTGCTTGAAATCTGGTTGCCCGGACGCATTTAGCATTAGCATTATCGGCCTTATAATGTTCCCACTGCTGGGACTCAGGTCTCCTCTCTAGGAGAGGGAATGGGCTGTAATCCACCACGTGGGCCCAGTGCGGATTGGTGGATGTCACATGTCTTCGATTTTTGGTTCTAGGACACGGTTTCCTCACGATGTTTTCCGTCACCGTTTCGAAAGCAGTGGTGATGAAATAAATTACACAAAGTAATGCGCCTGGTTGGGTTCAAACCCGCAACCTACAACTTGTAAGTCGGGGCAGTTGCCATTAGGCCACCACTGCTCTCTGCCCGGACGTATCCGCATGGAATCCGGAAGTGTAGCAAAAAAGTAGAGCAACCTATCAATGTGTTTTTCCGGTATGAAATTATCCCGTTAGATCATTTGTTGATCATTTAAGGACTTCATTAATCGAAGTAACTCCACTAAATAAAATAAAGAACGTCTAAAAATAGCTTGGAACAACTCTAATCGTTCAATCTTCATTCGAACAGTGCCTTAGGCATGTACCCGCGTTTCGTAAGAGCGGAGGTCAAATCAATAAGGATGGCCTTAAGAAAACAATCTGCTGACATTGCTGCGTGTGTGATTGTGTGTTTGTTTATAAGGAAAACATAGGTTAGAACGGGCTTGAATTTTTAGATATTATTTGTCCTTTAATGGTGCGTTTAGTGGTCAATTTTATGCAGGGTCGAAATCATCACGAGTAAACTGAACGGGTTGTTTGATCAAAATTGTTTTGAATTTTTTTTCAGTCTTTAGTCTAATTTGATAACTTTAACATTGCATGGCCATCATTCATCATCATTTCATTCATCAGAGGATAGGCGGTAATCTTACGCGCCAGCTGCCATGGTCTGGAGTGAGAGGGAATGGGAAGCAGTCGCAAGTACTGCTTGCGAAGGAGGCGGCCGCACGCGTCAGGGAACGGCCATCCTTAGAGCGTTTTCAAATTATCCGATCCGATATCGGATCGGACGCCGATCCGATATCGGGGTAAGTAAAATGTATGAAATGCCGTGTTCCGATATCCGATATCGGGTCAGACAATATGAAAGATAGGTACATATTTCATACATTTTACTTACCCCGATATCGTATCGGCGTCCGACACCGATATCGGATCGGATAATGTGAAAACGCTCTATTAGAGCGTTTGTATGAAATATGTACTTGTCTTTCATATTGTCCGGCCCGATATCGGATATCGGAGCACGGCATTTCATACATTTTACTTACCCCGATATCGGATCGGCGTCCGATACGGATATCGGATCGGATAATGTGAAAACGCTCTTATGCCTCAGCTCTCGTGACTCTGACTCCGGTTACCAGCACCAGGCACCAGGTGCGGGCAATGGGCGACCAGCAATGGGCAGCCCACCGTATATGACCGTCCGGTAACCGGACCGGTCCGGTTAATGTCTCTTCACCACCCTAGGTAGAGAATGCCTATGGCATTAAGTCCGCCTTTGTACAATGCGTTGCATAAAGACTAAATAAATAAATAACCGTTCGGACCAAGTTCGAGACGCAAGGGGATGTCAGTAAAATCGTAAGGGTCCAGCAGGGCACTACCCTCTGGCCTGCCTGGATGCTGGCCCGCTAGGCCCCGGCCAAAGGGAATTTCTGAAAAGAAAACACATGGTCCTAGAGTGCAAAAGGCAACTAAAGGACACAGGTGTGGTTTTAGTCCGTAAAACTTAGACACTTCCTGATATACCCTACAGGTATATCAGGTAGGTGTGGTGCAGAAAAAAATATTAGATGAATTCCTACCCCAAAAAAAGGCAGGAGCAAGTTAGCATAGGACACTGACGTTTTTGCCTTTGGTTCTAAAACAGTCGTCCGGACTAAACCAGGTAGTAACTAATGCCCGTTTTCACCAACAGCCCCTAAAATTTAAGTGTCTCTTACGCCAATATAATCACGGTTTTTGCATATTATAAAGTTATTATTCTGAATCAAAGTATGAAATCGAACACTTTTAAAGATGTCATACTTGAATTCAGAATAATAACTTATTAATAACTTGCAAAAACCGTGATTATATTGGCTTAAGAGACACTTAAATTTTAGGGGCTGTTGGTGAAAACGTGCATTAGCCTACTAGACGCAAATAAAGTAATGTTGTTTTGTTTGTAGAAGCTCCTCACAGCGCTATGTGCCCGTTTGAGCAAGAAACCGGTTTTCGATACGTACTATAATAGCATTGAGTTATGTATTCGACCTTGAACTTGTTTATGTATCATAACATTATTCTGCGTGGTCTACCAACGCGTGGAGTATAATTATGATGCTATGAGTAACTATGATATTATTATCTATACTAATATTATAAAGAGGTAAAATTTGTAAGTTTGTAAGTTTGTATGTAGGGGGTAATCTCTGGAACTACTGGTCCGATTTGAAAAATTCTTTCGGTGTTAGATAGCCCATTTATCGAGAAATGCTATAGGCTATATACCATCACGCTACTACCCACGGGAGCGGAGCAGTAACGAAAAATGCGGGTGAAACCGCAGGGGACAGCTAGTACAAAATAAAAAATATTACTTTTATTGAGGTAGGGAAGGTGAAGCGAGAGGGCTTGCTAGGCTTTAGGCTTTTTTTTATGTCTTTAAGTTGCCCATTCAGTTCTAGGACCATGGTATCAATCTCATGTCAACTCTGGGATTATGGTATGTTTTGCCGCAAGACAGCTCCCAGCCACCCCAGTAGGTGTGGGCTTACAGACGAGGAGTAGGCGAAGTTTTTCATGGTACTGAATGAACATAGGATTAAGTGTGTCGATACTGCAGATCGCGGAATAAATTCAAGAATGGAATTTATATAAAAATATTACTCTGAATGGGTGTGGTCTCACGATCTGGATGGAGCGAGAAGATTGATTTAATTTTCATTTGAAAAAAATGAGACGATTTTAAAACGTCCTGATTTTTTGGAATTTGTTCAAAAAAGGTAAAAAACAAATACATACAAACTTTCGCCATTTTAATAGCAATATGATTACTGTAGCTCTGAAAGTATAGAGTACTTATGTTCATGTACTTTTCACTGACTCTGTTACGCTCTGTTTTGCTTACTTGCACTGTATTTCATTGTGTCTCAGCCAACGCATGCCGCATGAGTTCGCTAGATTCATCATCATCTACCTAGCCTTTTCTCAACTGTATTAGGGTCGGCTTCCAGTCAAGCCAGATTTAGCTGAATACCAGTATCTTACGAGGAGCAGCTGCCTACCAGACCTCCACAACCCATTAACTGGGGTAACACGGTACTTCATGGCAAGACTGGAGTCAGATTTACTAGCTTCTGACTATTTGTAACGACTGCCAAAGATCTACAAATGACAGCCGGGACCTACGGTTTAACGTGCTTTCCGAGGCACGCACGGAGGAAACTCGTTATGTTAAGATGGTCACCCATCCACAGACCAACCTTGGCAAGCGTTGCTTAACCTATCACATACCCGCGAAACGAGACACAATAGTAAGACAATGACAGCGCGGTCTCATGAGACCGGTCGGGGATTCAAACGTTAACCTTGAAGATCGACCTGTACGGCTGTTATTATCTAGCCACGAGCTCCTCTCCTCTGTCCCTATATCCCTATGTATACTTAAATCTTTAAAACTACGCAACGGATTTTGATGCGGTTTTTTAATAGATAGAGTGATTCAAGAGGAAGGTCTTACAGTATAATACATGTATAATTTATAGTAGAGTAATACTGACTTCACCCGTGCGAAGCCGGGGCGGGTTGCTAGTGTAAGATAAATTTAAATTCTATAAATGCTCGTATAATCCTCCCGGCCGAATTTCGATC
Organism: Mythimna separata; assembly: GCA_030763345.1. NCBI lineage: Eukaryota > Metazoa > Arthropoda > Insecta > Lepidoptera > Noctuidae > Mythimna > Mythimna separata. Next base: position 3,129,278 of record CM061173.1, on the reverse strand, counting down.
ACGGTGGCCAATCTCAACAGAGTTTAGCCAAGTACGCAGGAGATGTTATTATAGTACTCAAGTTTGTGAGCAAACATAGGTGCACTCTCTGTACTTTTTACTCTCACAGCCCGATGGGATGGTAATACTACACGACCGGAGGGAGATCAAGCTAATTAGGTACCTATAGCTAGTTAATATTAAGAGTGGTAGTGTTAAGCCTGGGATACACTAGGGAACATTTTGTCCCGAAACACGACGCGCAACACTAAATTTACGTGACGCTGCAACGTTGCATATTGTCCTGCAACATGCCCCGCAACATAGTACGTGACGCGGGGCATGTTGCTTGCTCCCGCCTCGAGAGCGAGCGCATGAGTCCCGTGTCAGTATGCATGTTCCACGTAGTTGTTGAGCAACATGTTCCGCAACATGTTGCTCCATTTGTTGCAGTTCAAGTTCACCTTTGGGAAGGCTATGCATTTTTTACGCCTCTAGTTGCAAATACCGACCTGTACCTCTATGGTGACCTCTTGCCACCAGGAAACCAGTAACAAGTTTTTTGCCTGCTCTGCTCACCTTATAAAAGTATTTGACCGTGAGGATATTAAAAATAAGATTCCTTTCTTTAAAGCATATAACTACATATAAATGTATGTCTGTATACAACTTTTTTAAGAATAGCAACCCGCCTCAAGGCTGTTCTTTATCTCCATTGTTATTACTTTTTAGGGTTCCGTAATTGTTAAAAAAATCTCTTTTAATTCATGAATCCCCGACCGGTCCTATGAGACCGCGTTGTTATTGTTTTACTATTGTGTCTCGTTTTGTGGGTATGTAATAGGTTAAATACACCTACTTGAAAACACGGTTTTATCCCTGCTGATTTTAGGCACGTAATTTACTGTTTTCCGCGCTAGTGCGGAAAAGTGGTAACCAATTTATTATGGGTATCGTATCAGGTTGGAAATTAAGCGACCCCTATGAGTCGCGTGTCAACCCACGTTTATTTATTTCTTAAGTGTATTGCAAAACGTCGTTGGTACCAGTGAAAAGAAGATGTTAGATGTTCCGCCTCGGTCAAAATGACAAAATTTCACCATTTGTATCAAAATGTAATATGTCTGTAATGTTTTTTCTTTTTAGACCTTTTCACCTTTTCTTCCCTTCCCTTTGAGTATCATCTTGTCAGCTTGCAAACGTCCACATTTGGACATAGGCTTCACACATTGCCGCCAGAACAAAAGGTCTGGGCGTCTCGCAAACCTCGATAAATTTTTAAATTTTTAGTTGTATATAATGTGAAAAAAAGTTTCACTTTTACCGTGGTTTCATTTGTCTCTGTGTCTTTGTTAATTACTGTAATTGTTTGACCAACCGCTGTAATTAAAATAAATAAATAAATAATAAATTCATCAAAACCACACAATCCTTTTTTATTCGCAAACACCTTTTTTTTGATAGATTATACCACAAATACACAAACAACTATAAGATATGTATAATCCGAAAAGCTATGATTAATATTAAATTTATATATTTTATCCCGTCACCCCGACTCGCACTTGACCGGTTTTTGTATCTATATTAACCTTCAACTGCGCAGTTCACACGATCTCATAAGAATAATATAGATATAATAGATATTATTATCTTGTGCTTATTTTGTAAGTAATCAAAAATATTTTGTAACATTTCGTTACTTTACCTTAGCATTTTTACCTTAGTTTAATAATATTATATTAATATTAAACTAGTTTCAGAATGCGGTTTCGCTCACGTCAAATTAGAAAAATATCTTAAGGGAAGATTTTTCTGAGATAAAAAAATCTAAGTGAGTAAGAATCGCCCGGGTGTCATGGATGGAAGTCGCGGTAGTATCGAAAAAATAATCTACATCATCTACCTAGCCTTTTACCAACTATATTGGGGTCGGCTTCCAGTCAAGTCGGATTAAGCTAAATACCAGTATTTTACGAGGAGCGGCTGCCTACCAGACCTCCACAACCCATTAACTGGGGTAACACGGAACTTCATGACAAGAGTGGAGTCAGATTTACTGGCTTCTGACTATCTGTAACGACTGCCAAAGCCGACTACAAATGATAGCCGGGACTTACAGTTTAACGTGCTTTTCGATGCACGAAGAAAACTCGGTACGTTAAGATGATCACCCATCCACAGACCAAACTTGGCAAGCGTTGCTTAACATTGAAGATCGACCCGTGCGGCTGTTATTATCTAGCCACGAGCTCCTTCGAAAAAATAATATTGACTGTATTTCCAAAAACCCCTTAGTGGTCGCCTACATCGTAAAGGGAAGCCTTGTGCAAAAATTCACGTTCCTAATCCCAGTACTTAGTTTCGGCTGTGCGTTGATATGTCAGTCACTCAGTTTCTCCTTTTATACAATGTGCAGTTTTGAAACTATGGCATTTCGGGAGGTAATTAAGTTAGTGATACTCGACCCGAATCAATTTAATAAAATTAGTACCTAGGTAATTTTTTATTGATTTTTTCATTATGGAAATCGGTACGTGTGAACTACCTTTATTAAAACGTGGCCAGTCTGATACTCGCCCTATAACTGCGCTTTCACACACACAAACACTATTTCATTGATTCAAAGCACACTAGCACTTCCCACACGTTTGTTTAGAGTTATTCTGAAAACCAATTAAAATAAAATAAAAATGTTTTATTGATTATTAACCAAGTATTGTATTTTTATATGATTATTTGTGACTTTTTTTACGACCTCCCGAAATGCCATACAGTTGCAAAACTGCACATTGTCTAAAGATAAAACCATTAAAATCATTTAATTTAATATTCATAAACAGTCCACTAAACGAGCATGAATGAACTCGACAGCAATATTTCCTAACACGGCCCCAAAAAAAACATATCAAAGCTAAAAAAAGAACCCACCTATAAAAAAAGTAATTGACCTCATAAAGATATAATCGGTTTCCCTACACAAACCGCATGCTTTAGTACCAAATGTACCAACCAATACTTTCAACTGGGTCAATTGTACCAAAAATATAACCCGTCGATGCAGTGGAGTAGTAAGTATTTAAGGGGCCCCTCTTAAAATATGGGGGCCCCTCTTTTATCTGATTTCGGTAAAGTCCAGTAAATAAAAAAGTAAAAACATGTATTTTATTATAGTTTTACTACGAAATAAACCCAAATAGCTCCTGACATACATGATGTGACGTGGTACATAGGCGGTCTTAATACGTTAAGGCATTCTCTACCTGTCAAAGTGTAGGTTAAAAAAGACAACAGTGTGGTAGGTCTAACTGTTAAATAAATAACAGATATACATGATAGTCGACAGACCATAAGAATTTAACTTTTTTAACAGTATTTTTATGCTTCCATCACCCCTGAAGTATGGGGGTCCGTATATAGAATAGAATCATCGATAGGACTTCTTCCGTTCTGGGCGAAGCGGGAGGGCGTGTCAGTGTACTCTACACTATAGTACTCCTGTTCCTTCTTTGCATTCATTCCAGGGCTCTCTTTCGTTCAACAACTTCGACCGCGCCGGGCCCCTGCAATTGGGGCCCGGCTGCTACAGCAGTAGCTACGCCCCTAGATCGATGTATGGTCTTATTGACCGAGTGACCGGTAAACGGAACGGATTCAAACATGGCGTCCATCGGTAAAAACTTGATTGTTAACAGTACCTATGAATGTTTGCACGACTCACATGTAGCTGATCTTGATGGCCAGAGTTATGAGTTTTTTGTTCGATTCAAGTTTAGAACAAAGAAATGCGTTGGAGTTGGTAATCGGAAGATGTTTTGAGTGATTATTGTCATCTTCTATATATATAAAAATGAACCCCGTTTTTCGTTGTCACGACATCACATGAAAACGGCTTGACCGATTTGGCTGATTTTTTTTTTAAATGTTTCTTGAAGTTCAGTGATGGTTCTTACGGAGAGAAAAATTCAAAAAAAAAAAAGTTAGGTAAAGTAGGATTTGTAGGGTAGTCATTTAACGGGAGCGAAGCCGCGGGTAAAAGTTAGTTACATATACTACTATTATAACTTATAACACAAAGTCCCTTTTCTCAATTGTGTTTTTATAGGTGGGAAATCTTCCAATGATTTCTCTCGGTCTCGGGCAGAGCTGGAAGGTGTGTCAGACTTTTACTGACTAAAACTCATTAGTATGTTCCTTCTACACCTTCGTTTTAGGGCCAAGGGTTTCTTTTTCGCACAACCTATAGCCCCAGGGGAATTTGACCCTGCAGTTTTGCTGACATCTCCTTGAGGTGCGCGTGGAACATACACGCCTTCGACAATACGATGCGCCATTGGAGAGTGTGTGCGGGAATCACATGACTTGATTACGCTATCTCCGTTCTACCATCGGACGACCCGTCGTAAGGTGAGTGTAAATAAAAACGTCATCTACCGAGCCTTTTCCCAACTATATTGGGGTCGGCTTCCAGTCAAGCCGGATTTAGCTGAACACCAATATTTTACGAAGAGCGGCTGCCTACCAGACCTCCACAACCCATTAACTGGGGTAACACGGTACTTCATGGCAAGACTGGAGTCAGATTTACTGGCTTCTGCCTATCCGCAAAGACTGCCAAAAATCTAAAAATCTAAGTTCGATTTCAAATAATGACAATTTTCAACCAAATTTACACCACCAGGTGGCGCCACTTAACTGACATGTCTTCTAGTTTTGAAAACGTATACCTACCTGTAAGTGACGTTGACGCCAATCTAAGTAGGTAATGTCATCAACATAAGCGTTTTGACAAGGTCTTGAACCTGATAATTTAGTGCTGCCATCTAGTGAACGTCATTGTAGAAAACTCTCATAGGAAAAAATCCGATAGAACGTGAAACTAACAAATATACCGAAGAAGGAATGCACTGAAAAAATTACGAAATCGTATAATAATTTATCAGCTAGGTTATTGATAAGAACCGTAAATATTACGAATATACTAGAGCTATTATATGTGTATAAATTGTTTAGAAAATTTCGGTGAAAATGCTGTAACACTATAATCATTACAATAAGTAAATATTTAATAAAAACATAATATGTGAACCTAATAACTATTAAATAAAAAAGTAAAAAAAAACTTAGAATCAAAATTAAACAAATCCTTCTCATAAAATCAGTCTTTGATAAAAATCGTCAAATAACACTACTCGCTCTGGGTGGAGCGAGAGGGACTGTCAGACTATTACTGACTAAAACCCACTTAGTGCCCTTTAAACCACTGTAACTCTTTCGAATAATCCTGTAACCCACGTACTATTTTGGTTCATATATGCACCCAAAAAAAATGTATTAAGTATAAACCAAAATACTAACTCACTATTACAATTCATATCTGCATTCGATTTTTTTTTTCATATAACATCATTCTACCTACTTTTACCACTACATTTCAACACATTAACCCACCAAAATATATATATAGAAATACCCACATGTAAATTCATACGAATATTCTACATCCCTGGTGGGGATCGAACCCACGACCTTTGGATTAGAAGTCCAACGCGCTATCCTCTGCGCCACAGGGACGGTTGAAATGTTAACAATTATAACGCTCCTCAAGAAAAACAATTACTTTTGTAACAAGTAGAAATAATTGATAAACAATAGTGTTTGATTAAGAAATTATGAATAAGGTTTATGTGTGTTTAATTACTCAGATACCCGCGAAACGAGACACAATAGTAAAACAATAACAGCGCGGTCTCATAGGACCGGTTGGGGATTCAAACGTTTAGAAACAGCCGAGGCTGTATATACTTTTTTTTAATTAATACAAACAATGCTTGACTGCGATCCCGCCTGATGGTAAGCAGTGATGCAATCGTTGATGGGGAGGCGCGCTAGTTTATTCAGAGCCTTTTCCTTTTCACCTTGAAGATCCTATTAATCGAACGGGACTACCTCTGCAGGCAAATTGTTTCAGTCCTTCGGTGTATGCGGTATAAACGACGAGGTGAATCGCTTAGTTCAGATCGTAGAGGTGTAAACGTTGTGAATGGACACTCGCCGTACATCGGGTTGTCTGATGGTAGAAAGAGGTGATACGAGAATCAAGTCATGTAATTCCTGGGTTCACTCTCCAAATGCATCAGAATACCGGCATAGAATAGTCTTTGTCTAGCCTTTTTCCAATTAGCTTGTATTCGGTTTCCAGTCTAACCGGATGCCGCTGAATAATCGTGTTTTAACCTATCACATACCCACAAAACGAGACACAATAGTAAAATAATAACAGCGCGGTCTCATAGGACCGGTCGGGGATTCATGAATTAATGTGTATCAAACCTCCACAACCCAGTTACTGGGTTACACATACTCATTGGATATACTGATGGTCAGACTTTCTAGCGTCTGGCGAATTATAACCGGGCCAAAGGTTTTTGGTACTTTCCGTGGTCAGGGCGTCAGTAATTTTTTCGATTCACATTGGTCACAATCCGAAATTACGATCCCTAGCCAAGTGTCACCAGAAATACCGGTCCTGTGCGTCTCGCATCCATCGGATCTAACTAGGTCATCGGTCCAGCTTATAGGAGACCTGTTTGGTCTATATTTCATACCCCTTACTAGGGGTATGAAAAATAGATGTTCGCCGTTTCTCAGACCTACTCAATATGCTCACAAAATTTCATGAGAATCGGTCAAGCCATTTCGGAGGAGTACGGGAACATACATTGTGACACGAAAATTTTATATATAAGATGATAATTATGGGCCTGTTTCACAATGTCCGAGTAGGCACTACTCACTGAATAAATTCAAAAATGTGACAGAATTTGTATGAAATTATCTGCCAAGTAAGATACTCGAAACTTAATCATAGGTGGTGAAATAGGCCCTAATACTATAAATAAGGAACCCTTTGTTCAAGAATAAATAATTAGTTCTGTTCTGTGAAAAACGATAAACTTACACATATAATCTTGTATTTATTTACTTTTATATATATGTATTTATTACATTAATTGAAGTTTCCATAAACTTTCCTTTTCTTTTTCTTGCACACTATGTATCGTCTACATCTCACATAACCTCGAGAAATTCTTTTTTTAAATAATCAGTACCTTTGTATAAATTTTTATAATAATGTTTCCTTCTCTGTATATTTGTGTGTACATAAATAAATAATTGTAAAATCTATATCTATATCTATATAAGTATATAAAAATCAATTGCTGTTCGTTAGTCTCGCTAAAACTCGAGAACGGCTGAACGGATTTATCTTACCTTGGTCTTGAAATGTTCGTGGAGGTCTAGGTAAGGTTTAAAAGATTAGAAAAATTCGAAAACAAAAAAAAATCGGCAATACGAAGTCGGTCGGGTCAGCTAGTAAATAAATAAAATAAATAAATCATCATACACACACACAGTGTTTGATAATTCATGAATCCCCGACCGGTCGCATGAGACCGCGCTGTTATTGTCTTAACGCGGGTATGTGATACCTAGGTTGTTAATTGTTAGTTTTAATTATGTTGTTTTTTTTTTATGTACCTAGATGTTTTTCTACACTGTGTGTATATTTATTTGTGCCAAATAAAAAAAAAACGACACAACCTTGTGAGTCATTCTTGATTTGCTTTTCTTTCTCGGGATATACGAACTCTGGCGCCCGAATTTATTATCTGTTTCATTATTATTATTTTTTTATTTGGGAGATCACATGTGTTTTGCAGTAAAGATCACACATACATACATACACCTTAATTTTGGTTCACGTCTAGGAACACGTCAATTTTTTTTATTGATGTTACGTGTATAAAGTTTATTAAAAAAAATAGCAACATAACGTTAATTCAAGAAATGCAGAAAATCTGTATTAACCACGTATCACTTAACAAGTTAAAAAAAAAACAATAATATTAAAAAGTCCAGAACAAAACAAAAAGATTCAAAATTGCAAAAAAAAATACAAAAAGGAATTTCTCACATGCGATTTGACTCCCAGTGAAATATCGCATCCCTGGTGGGGATCGAACCCACGACCTTTGGATTAGAAGTCCAACGCGCTATCCTCTGCGCCACAGGGACTGTGAGCGAGACGTCGTAATAACGTATTGCGTTCTACGTCACGCACACACCCACACGGCACACGTATATAGGTCATGTTTATGTGTGCGTTGTGTTGGCAACGCCGAATGGATGACGTAAAGGAAATACAATGTTTTTGATTATGTACTATGTTGAATACTTTAAATTGAGCAAGAGAGTTTTTTGTGTTATTTTAGTATCACGCTTTTTATAACAGGTTGAGCAGTGTTTTAAATGAGGCAGATGATAATATTGGTTTTTTATGCTATAATGCACATACAAAATAATGGGTAATTATTAGTAGTATTCTGCCCTCGTAACAGCAAATGCAGTAATCGACATTTTGGCGCCTTTCCGTTTATCATAAATTACATATGTAGTCAAGCTATATGTAATTTTTTTTCTTTATTGTTTTCTATGGTGGGAACAAAACATATGAGATTTATATAAGTGAAAGTAGAGATTTAATTAAAACACTTAGACGCGTTTTTCTCGAAACCGCCATTTTGCAAGTACTGCATTTGCTGTTACGAGGGCAGTATTACCTACTGGTTTATTATGTGTTATCGAAATATTTGTGCTGGTAGTTTTCTTGATATAGCATGCTAGTATATTATATTATTTGTGATATAGCCCATTTGCCAAATTATTTGTTGGAATAGTACCTAAGGTGCCCGGCAGGGCCGAAGCTTCTGGGAAATACGGACATTCCGAAAGGTGAGCCCGTGTCCCCCAGATCGAAGGCAACGAAGGAACGGGGTGGAGTTTAGTCAGTAAGAGTCTGACACGCCCTCCCGCTCCGCCCAAGAGCGGGAGAAGTCATTCTGATGATTCCCCGCATGAAAAAAAAAGCCTAAGACAACAAATCGGATAAGTATTATTTTTAAACTATCTTTATCTTTACTAATCTACCTGCTAATAAGATATGATAATTAAATGATAATTTATGTAGGTATAGTATCTATTTCTGTATCACAACAAAAACATATCAATGGATCCAGCAAACAATACAAAAAAAACTATCTTGATTATTATAATTATGTAATGTATAGGTGAAGAGTTTGTTCAGTTGAAAGCGCTAATCTCAGGAACTGCTACTGAATACACTATTAAGTTCTCTTTATGATTAATATTTGTTATAGTATTTATTTATTTATTATTTCAGCGTATATACATATATGTATTTTATTATTTCAAGCAACTTATTTATTCTGGTTTTATTTGTTTTTTATGCAAACCTACCACATGTTGCTTTTTTTTAAACCCATAGGTTGACTGGTAGAGAATGCCTTGTTGCATTAAGTCCGCCATGTATCACCACTGTACATGAAGTTTAAATAAATAAACATTGATAATAACAACAATAAACGAGGACAACGACTAAGTATAAGAGGAACAATAATAACTATAGTAGGGCAGCAGGAACCAAAGACGGGAGTGAAGCCATAGAGAACACCATCATCTTCATCTCAGCCGAAAGACGTCCACCGCTGGACATAGGCCTCCCCCAAGCGCTGCTACTGTCCTGTGCGTCTCGCATTCATCGGATTCCCGCAACCCTCGCCAGGTCGTCGGTCCACGTTGTGGGAGGCCTTCCAACATAGAGAACAACATAGCAAAAAAGAAAAAAACTTATGTAGAATATCTTAGCTATACTCCGTCGGTTTAGGTAGTTAACTAAAGGTAAACAATCTTGGCATGTCTTTTTATCTAAAAGTTGTCTATAAATTGTATATAAAAATCTTTGTAAATAGGTATTTACCTAAATCGATGTTAACTAATAAACTAAATTTAAATACCTAATCTTTGTGTATATTATATACGACCTCTTTAATATAAAAAGACATACCAAGATTGTTTACCTTTAGTTAACTACCTAAACCAACGGAGTATAGTACACCATGGGATAAGATGCCTCAATGACGAATAGATAAGTACAGTACGGCCGTTATAAGTTGGCGAGTCTGAAGATAGGCTCTGCCAATTTTGGCGCTTGCATTGTTATTGCTGTTAAAAACTGTTAATGGCATTTATTTTTTAAAAACCTTTATTTTTGTACGTGTTTTCAAGCGCCAAAATTCGCAATGCCTAACTTCAGACTCGCCGACTCATAACGGCCGTACTGTATTTGGAGGTAACTAACCACCAAACGACCACCACCGGTCCACCGGTTTGGTCCGACCAGACGAATATTTTGTCTGATCTCGCCAACTGCCCGAGAGATGATTTCAAGCTGATGTATGTGTTCGAATTGCGCGATACAGGGTTTTGTGGTTTAGTTGATATGGGCTGCCATAGATGTCGCTACTGATATATTATTGACATGTCTAATAGAATTTTTTGCCAAAAATAACAAATCGAAGTTCAAACTTATCATCTACCTAGCCGTTTTCCCAACTATAAGTATTGGGGTTGGCTTCCAGTCAAGTCGGATTTAGCTGAATACCAGTATTTTACGAGGAGCGGCTGCCTACCAGACCTCTACAACACTAGGGAACCACGGTAACAAGGTACTTCATAGCAAAACTGGAGTCAGATTTACTGGCTCCTTACTATCCGTAACCACTGTCAAAGATCTACAAATGACAGCCGGGACCTACGGCTTAACGTGCTTTCCGAGGCGCGAAGGAAACTCGTAGTAAAATCTCTAAAATCGAAGTTCAAACCACGTACCTACTAAAAATTGTTTGAACTACCAAAAACTCTTTATCAGCCTAAATACTTGAGTGTAGTTCACAATATTTCGACACGTCGTTAAACAGTTAAACATGTGAATAAATAAAATGTGTTTCTAGTCTACCGTAACACTTAACTGAATCCTCAGATTTATTTGTTTTAGTTTTACTGAAAGGCGAAGGGCGATACGAAGATAGATTTGTAGTACACTAACCTTGCTATAATCAATAGACAAGAAAATATTCGATCTTGGATCTTGGTAGGCTTGAGGAGCTCGTGGCTAGATAATAACAGCCGCACAGGTCGATATTCAAGGTTAAGCAACGCTTGCCTAGGTTGGTCTGTGGATGGGTGACCATCTTAACATAACGAGTTTCCTCTGTGCCTCGGAAAGCACGTTAAGCCGTAGGTCCCGGCTGTCATTTGTAGATCTTTGGCAATCGTTACGGATAGTCAGAAGCCAGTAAATCAGACTCCAGTCTTACCATGAAGTGCCGTGTTACCCCAGTTAATGGGTTGTGGAGGTCTGGTAGGCAGCCGCTCCTCGTAAAATACTGGTATACAGCTAAATCCGGCTTGACTGGAAGCCGACCCCAATATAGTTGGGAAAAGGCGAGGCAGATGATGATGACTTTTAAGGGGTTAACACAGAACCGTTCGCTGTGGCGACACTTGGGGAGGCCTAAGTTTAACAGTGGACGTCTTTCGGATGAATGTTGAACCACGGTTAACTTACAATAGATCAAATGTTTGTCTGAGAAAGTTCTCTTACAATAGTGCTCACTTTATGTACCTGTATGAGTATTTTCTTGCATGCCCTAAAGCCTAAAGACAAGATGCCATGGTATGTGATACTTAGGTTAGGACATACCTGTTCGCAAAATACTAAATTACCACCATTTGAATTATGTACACTTTCATATCATCATCTGCCTAGCCTTTTCCCAACTATATTGGGGTCGGCTACCAGTCAAGCCGGATTTAGCTGAATACCAGTATTTTACGAGGAGCGGCTGCCTACCAGACCTCCACAACCCATTAACTGGGATAATACGGTACTTCATGGCAAGACTGGAGTCAGATTTACTGGCTTCTGACTATCCGTAACGACTGCCAAATATCTACAAATGACAGCCGGGACCTACGGCTTAACGTGCTTTCCGAGGCACGGAGGAAACTCGTTATATTAAGATGGTCACCCATCCACAGACCAACCTAGGCAAGCGTTGCTTAACCTTGAAGATCGACCTGTGCGGCTGTTATTATCTAGCCACGAGAAATCACAAAGCCAAAGAATTCCTCCGAGAATTATGTACACTTTCATAGGATCTACAATAAAGATGAATTGAATTTAATAGCGTGGGTGTAGTGTTGGGCAATGATAATAATCCGGTTAATATCATTTGGCTAATAATCGATTAAAAGCAAGTTAATAGCCATTAATAGCAATTATGGATGATAACCCTGCTGTTAATACAAAAGACAAAAGTCTGTGACCAGTGTGTGTTGCCAATGATGGCATATGGCTCGGAAACATGGTGGCTCACAATGGGCCTCATCAGAAGACTTTAAGTCACCCAAAGAGCAATGGAAAGGGCTATGCTCGGAGTTTCCTTGCGTGATCACATCAGAAATGAAGATGTCCGCAAGAGAACTAAGGTTACCGAAGAAACGCCAAACTTAAGTGGCAGTGGGCATGGCACATTGCTCGTAGAACAGATGGTCGATGGGGACGGAAGGTTCTAGAGTGGCGGCCACGTCCGGAAGACGCAGCGTTGGAAGGCCTCCCATAGGGTGGACCGACGACCTGGCGAGGGTCGCGGGAATCCGATGGATGCGAGACGCACAGGACCGGTTCCTATGGCGACGCTTTGGGGAGGCCTATGTCCAGCAGTGGACGACTTTCGGCTGAGATGTTGATGATGACGAGTTTTTTAATTCTTAATCGGTAATTTATTTAGGATAATTTTTGGGATTTATTAAATATTTTTACTGTCGTTTTTAGTTTTTTTTTTTATATTTGTTGCTCAAAAATAATTTTCTGCCTAATTACTGCTAGAATCCCAATCGCTCAATCAATCACTAATCGATTGGATCGGACGCTTCTTCTTCTTCTGCCTGGCGTTAGTCCCGGCCGTTGCCAGGGTCCGCCTCCCTGCTAAGCTTACTCCACTTTGCCCGATCTTCAATATCCTTCCCAGTAAGGCCATTGGCTCTCATGTCGGACTTGACGACGTCCAGCCAGCGCTTGCGAGGGCGATCACGGGACCTAGCCCCAAGAACAGCCATATCCATGCATCTCCGGCCGACGTACTACCTAGGGCGGCACATGATGTGGCCATACCATCGCAGACGACACTCTTGCAGTTTTTCCCCCACGTCACGGACACCAAGACTACCTCGGATGAATGAGTTGCGCACGCGATCGGATCGCGTTACGCCACACATCCACCTCAGCATCTTCATTTCCGTAACGCGAAGCTCCTGAGTGGGTCTGCTTAATGCCGGCCAACACTCGCCACCGTACAGGAGGACCGGCCATATGATGCATTTATATATCTGCCTTTTGAGCCTCGGGGGCATTTTACGGTCACATAAAACGCCCGTTACCTCGCGCCATTTTGTCCAAGCCGCGCCTATACGTGCTTGGACATCGTCATCCACGTTGCCACTTGCTTGGACTCGTGCAGCACGGATCCAAGGTACCAGAACTTATCGGTCTTTGTAACCAGATCCGAACCTATTCGAATAGTGTTTGAATCCGTGCTGCCACAGGACATGTACTCGGTCTTCGTCACATTTAGTCTCAGACCGCCGTTTTCCAGCGTGTCCTTCCAAATGTTGACTTTGCGCTCAAGATGGGCTTTGTTCTGGTTAACGAGGGCGATGTCATCGGCATACATCATTAGCCATGGAGGCTGATCTTGGATGTATGCCGTAACTACATCAAGCACAACGTTAAACAAGAATGGTATAAGAGCCGAACCTTGGTGAACGCCAACAGATATTGGAAAGACACTGGATTCGCCAACAGCGGTCTGGACAGAGGACACGGAATCGCGGTACATATCTCTGATAATGTCAATATAGGCCTCGGGAACACCCTTGAAGCGGAGTGCCCACCAGATGGCCTGCCGAGGTATACAGTCGAAGGCCTTCTTCAGGTCTAAAAAGGCCATATTCAGAGCTCTTCTTCTCTCTCTGTAAGCCTCAAACAGAGTCCGTAAGGCAAACACTGCGTCCATGGTGTTGTTACCCGCCCTGAAGCCATATTGACACTCAGAGACAGTGCACTCGCTACGGAGCCTTGCGTCAATGATTCGCTCGAAAAGCTTCATGGTGTGGCACATGATCTTGATACCGCGGTAGTTACTACAATCCTGAACGCTACCTTTGCCCTTGTAGATTGGAATAATCAGGCTAGATCGCCACTGATTTGGCATTTCCTTGGTGATCAGGATGCGGTGCAGGTGAATTGATTGGATCGGACGCTAATGGATCTATTTCTGGTGTATTATCTATATATCTGGTCTCATAGGACCGGTCGGGGATTCATGAATCAAGAAGAAAAAATCACAAAGCGATGCGTCAATAGTATTGGTCAACAATATATGGTTTTTATACTTAGTACCTATTGGATCTCTAAATTATCAAAACTTAATTTCCCAAGAAAATTGTATTTATTTTATTATTAACCCTTTTTTTTACATACTAAAAGTTAAAATAAACAAATAAGAATCTCAATACATTGATCAATTTATGTTAACACTCACAGATTTTACACTAAACAAGAAAAAGCATTTTTTATTTGACAATACATTAATAGCAGGGTTATCATCCATTGCAAGGCTATTAATGGACACTTATGGATTATAATCGATAATAACTCAAAACATCCGGCTATTTACCCAACACTAGTGGGTGTAATGGTATACTTACAGTGGAAAGTGTTACAAAGTAAGTCGTTAACCAAACGAGTAAAATAAAGTCAAGTAACAAATAGTATGTCAATCGATTGACTGACTCACTAGATGCATTGATAGCGACCACGATTGCACATAAACTGCTGTGGAATTAGGGTTGCCAGATATTCAAACCAAAAAGCCGGACAAACCAAACAGTTTAGCCGGACATTTGATTAAAACCGCCAACTACCGACCGACAACTTTTATTTTAGATGCCATTCATGGAAGTTTTATTCAAATTCTAATGAAATAACAAGTAATGCTGGTCTTGCGATTACAAGAACACGTCACAAATAAAAAAAAAGTTGTTAGGCTTTTTAAATGGTCAAATTTAAAAAGCCTAACAAAAGCCGGACAGGACGTGCTTTGACTAATTTGGCCGGACACACAACTAAAAAGCCTGACTGTGTCCAGCTTTATCCGGACGCCTGGCAACACTATGTGGAATGTATATTAGTAGTAATTTGTAGTCTTCGCGTGTTTAGTGAGACCTTGGGTGATGGCTGGCAGGACTGGAGTACTACGTGGGAATACGTGTTCCTGCAAGGTTAAACACCTTCTGAGTCACTTAGTTTCACTTTTTATGGATAGGTAAGGTACCCACACATAATAATTATACAGTTTATACATCCCTAGACAAAGAAAGCGGTAATTCAAAACCGTCTGTTTTTTTAGAAATTACTAAAAACTGATTTTTAACCGACTTCAAAAAAAGGAGGAGGTTCTCAATTTGACTGTATTTTTTTTTTGTTTTGTTACCTCATAACTTGCGACTGGGTGAACCGATTTTTATTATTTTTCTTTTATTTGAAAGCTGGTGCTTTCCGTGTGGTCCCATTGTCACCATTTCAATATCTGATGATGGGATCTTGAAGAAATCGAGGGAACTCTTCAATAAATAACAGCAGATTAACCGTGATTGTTGCTATATCATATCTAAGCATTGTTTACGCCATCACACAACATAATATCACGTCTCGACAACAAAAAACAAAACAAAAAAAAAGGTTAAAAAAACTTTTTCGAAAAAAATTATGTGTGTGTGTGTGTGTTGTATGTAACTAAAATAAACAAAATTAGATGTTTGTTCTGATGAGATATTCGGTTATATGAACAAAACTCTTCAAATTTCATGCGTCCTATTTACGTTAGCTGGTCCGTGGTCGCGGTACTGTCCTTGGGTAACCGTGACCCTGGAACTTAAAGGGCTATTGAAGGAACACTGTGGATGAGTAGGTATGACAGTAGTATGACTGTCAGTAAAAGTCTGACAGTCCGTCCCGCTCCACTCAGGGTGGGAGGACTCATTGGATGATTTTGCCTCGTAAAAAAAAGGTGTATTATGACTTAGGTACTTATGTGTGACCTTCATTATCGGACTTCAGCTTTCGTAGCCTTGTCATATCCTGCAATGATCTATCGTCGTGTGGTTTATTTAACAATTTGTTGGCGTCCAAATCCGATAAAACTATGCCTGCCAAACTTTTGACACGACTTAGTGCAATATACTCCTTTGTTTCATTTAAACGGCGCTGTCTCTATGAGCAGCGCGTTTAGTAGGTCTACCCATACTCAAATAAGTAATTAGTGTCCATCAGATTCACTAAAAATCAAGAAATAAAAAACCATTTTAACAAAAAAAAACACCGACTTCAAAAAATAAATAAGTAAGTATTCCAAAACAAATTAATATGCACTAAAAAGTAAAAAAATAATTGCGTATTTTTATAAGCTTACAATTATTTTTATTTTTGGAGTCGGTGTCAGCCAAGGAAACGCCAACAACCTAGCAATAATAATACCAACTTACTAACAATTAAGTACAACTACTTACAACTGGTGTAAAACTGTGATGTTTTGTAGTGATAATAAATAACAAACCTATCTTGGTTGGCTGGCACCGACTCCAAAAATAAAAATAATTGTAAGCTTATAAAAATACGCAATTATTTTTTTACTTTTTAGTGCATATTAATTTGTTTTGGAATACTTATTTATTTTTTGAAGTCGGTGTTTTTTTTTGTTAAAATGGTTTTTTTAATACTTAGGAAAGATATTAACAATCCCCTCCTTTTTGAAGTCGGTTAAAAAATGAGGGGGAGTGTATAGGTTTGGTACGGGAATTTTAAAGATGTCTTTACCTCCCAGCGCCTTATAAAGTATCAGATAATTTGTCTTCTTCGCAGATTTTTTACTCATTTGTATCGTACATACATACTATAAAATCCTTATTGACTATTAGGTATTTGTTAATTTTAAATTATTTTAGCTCTTCGCGCCTGCCATATTATATCTCCACCTTCCTAGATTGACTAGTAGAGAATCTTAATTTATATTACATCTGAACTTAAGAAGGCACCGAGCTTTTTATACGCAAAAACACGTTTTTATAACCCTTGTTTGAAGTAGTAAGTAATTAAATTAAAATCTAAGAAAATATGTTGGTATTATTGAGGATATATACTAGGCCGTATATACGATGGAAACACGATTTGATAAAGTTTGCTCGATAGAATAAATTCACAAAGATACCTCTAAAAACCACAATAAACGCTTAGTACGACGTGAATTCTTGACGGAAGGTTCTCAGATTTTTAATATTAACAAAACTACATGTTTTGTATACGGTATACACTTTATATTTTCAAAATGTTTATTTGTTTAACAATACGAAGAAAATACCTAAACTGGCGCGCAACCAGCCCATCATAACTAGAGCCGCCTCGCCTCCCTCTTATCCGCTTTAGTCATGCTTCGGCCGTCGAACGGGGAACCTGTGTCGCTTGCGATTACGCACGGGTTTAAAAAAGTTACGAGTAAAATTGTGTTAAAATTCACTGTAGGTACTCGTACCTATTTAAAATGAGGAATAAAGTAAACAAAATAAGGGAGAGAAGTGGTTGGCGAAAAATCAATGCTAAACGGTTGCATGAAAAAATGAATTAATATTCGTATACGTATATGTACCTACCTACATACTTATTTACCAATTATCTGACTTGGGTATATTTTTTTTTCAAATGGGATATTTTAAAAAACAATTATTTTATCTTTCTAGATCAAGATATTACAGACCGCGAATTTTGAAAATAAAGAGAATACTGAAAAAAATATATTTGAGAGTGAAAAAAAAATATCTTCGAAATATTTTTTTTTTAGTTGGGGAATCATCAAAATGACTTCTCCCGCTCTGGTTGGAGCGGGAGGGCGTGTCAGACTTTTACTGACTAAAACCCACTCCTGTTCCTTGTTTGCCCACCTACGAAATATTTTTTTTTTGTTGGGGAATCATCAAAATGACTTCTCCTGCTCTGGGCGGAGCGGGAGGGCGTGTCAGACTTTTACTGACTAAAACCCACTCCTGTTCCTCCTTTGCCCACCTACGAAATATTTTTTTTTAGTTGGGGAATCATCAAAATGAGTTCTCCCGCTCTGGGCGAAGCGGGAGGGCGTGTCAGACTTTTACTGACTAAAACCCACTCCTGTTCCTCCTTTGCCAACCTACGAAATATTTTTTTTTAGTTGGGGAATCATCAAAATGAGTTCTCCCGCTCTGGGCGGAGCGGGAGGGCGTGTCAGACTTTTACTGACTAACACCCACTCCTGTTCCTTGTTTGCCCACCTACGAAATATTTTTTTTTTTGTTGGGGAATCATCAAAATGACTTCTCCTGCTCTGGGCGGAGCGGGAGGGCGTGTCAGACTTTTACTGACTAAAACCCACTCCTGTTCCTCCTTTGCCCACCTACGAAATATTTTTTTTTAGTTGGGGAATCATCAAAATGAGTTCTCCCGCTCTGGGCGAAGCGGGAGGGCGTGTCAGACTTTTACTGACTAAAACCCACTCCTGTTCCTCCTTTGCCCACCTACGAAATATTTTTTTTTAGTTGGGGAATCATCAAAATGAGTTCTCCCGCTCTGGGCGGAGCGGGAGGGCGTGTCAGACTTTTACTGACTAAAACCCACTCCTGTTCCTCCTTTGCCCACCTACGAAATATTTTTTTTTAGTTGGGGAATCATCAAAATGAGTTCTCCCGCTCTGGGCGGAGCGGGAGGGCGTGTCAGACTTTTACTGACTAAAACCCACTCCTGTTCCTCCTTTGCCAACCTACGAAATATTTTTTTAGTTGGGGAATCATCAAAATGACTTCTGCTCTGGGCGGAGCGGGAGGGCGTGTCAGACTTTTACTGACTAAAACCCACTCCTGTTCCTCCTTTGCCCACCTACGAAATATTTTTTTTTAGTTGGGGAATCATCAAAATGAGTTCTCCCGCTCTGGGCGAAGCGGGAGGGCGTGTCAGACTTTTACTGACTAAAACCCACTCCTGTTCCTCCTTTGCCCACCTACGAAATATTTTTTTTTAGTTGGGGAATCATCAAAATGAGTTCTCCCGCTCTGGGCGGAGCGGGAGGGCGTGTCAGACTTTTACTGACTAAAACCCACTCCTGTTCCTCCTTTGCCAACCTACGAAATATTTTTTTTTTTGTTGGGGAATCATCAAAATGACTTCTCCTGCTCTGGGCGGAGCGGGAGGGCGTGTCAGACTTTTACTGACTAAAACCCACTCCTGTTCCTCCTTTGCCCACCTACGAAATATTTTTTTTTAGTTGGGGAATCATCAAAATGAGTTCTCCCGCTCTGGGCGGAGCGGGAGGGCGTGTCAGACTTTTACTGACTAAAACCCACTCCTGTTCCTCCTTTGCCAACCTACGAAATATTTTTTTTTTTTGTTGGGGAATCATCAAAATGACTTCTCCTGCTCTGGGCGGAGCGGGAGGGCGTGTCAGACTTTTACTGACTAAAACCCACTCCTGTTCCTCCTTTGCCCACCTACGAAATATTTTTTTTTAGTTGGGGAATCATCAAAATGAGTTCTCCCGCTCTGGGCGGAGCGGGAGGGCGTGTCAGACTTTTACTGACTAAAACCCACTCCTGTTCCTCCTTTGCCAACCTACGAAATATTTTTTTTTTTTTGTTGGGGAATCATCAAAATGACTTCTCCTGCTCTGGGCGGAGCGGGAGGGCGTGTCAGACTTTTACTGACTAAAACCCACTCCTGTTCCTCCTTTGCCCACCTACGAAATATTTTTTTTTAGTTGGGGAATCATCAAAATGAGTTCTCCCGCTCTGGGCGAAGCGGGAGGGCGTGTCAGACTTTTACTGACTAAAACCCACTCCTGTTCCTCCTTTGCCCACCTACGAAATATTTTTTTTTAGTTGGGGAATCATCAAAATGAGTTCTCCCGCTCTGGGCGGAGCGGGAGGGCGTGTCAGACTTTTACTGACTAAAACCCACTCCTGTTCCTCCTTTGCCAACCTACGAAATATTTTTTTAGTTGGGGAATCATCAAAATGACTTCTGCTCTGGGCGGAGCGGGAGGGCGTGTCAGACTTTTACTGACTAAAACCCACTCCTGTTCCTTCTTTGCCCTAATTCCGTGGTCCCGGGGATCTCTTTCGTCAACCCAGGCCCCAGAAGGCTTTGGCCCTGTCGGTCCCCTACAGTTTGCTGACATCTCTTTGAGGCGCGCGTGGAGCAATACGCGCCGTCGACGACATGGGCTTGGTCCGGATTGTTACCAGACGTCCGGACGGCGAGCTACCCATTGCTCGTCGCCCGCAAGCATGCGCCTACGGTGGTACCTACTAAGTATGTGATGAAAATATTTTATGCAGCTAAATTCATACTGAATTCTCGGTAATTACTCAGTAAAAAAATAGAAGCAATAAAAAGAGATAATAATATAATTCTGGAAGAACATTATGGAAACAAAGTTAAAAAGTTTTTACTTTGATTGTCTTCTACCAGAAATAATTGATTCAAGGCTGGACAGAAAAATGGAAATTCGTGAGCAACAATATATTTTAGACGCAATAGATAAGAAAGAGTCAGCAAAACGAAAAAAAGCTATGCCTTCCGCGAGTATTATTCCAGAAGCGAAGCGGAAAAAAGTTACAAAATAGTAATACACGTAATAATATTGTACGGCGGCAGCGCGGTGACGCGCGCGCGGCTCGCTCGCTCGCTTGCCTGTGTGCCTCACGCACACATACACAGAGCGCAAAGAAAACCTAAAGTCGATTAGCGCTAGAAACTCGGTGCGCTCTTAACTCATTTAGTCCGCCTTTATACCTTTGTTTGCATAAAAATTAAATAAATAAAGTAGCTATACTCCGTCGGTTTAGGTACTTAGTTAACTAAATGTAAACAATCTTGGCATATCTTTTTATCTAAAAGTTGTCTATAAATTGTATGTAAAAATCTTTGCAAATAGGTATTTACCTAAATCGATGTTAGCTAATAAACTAACCGACGACCTGGCGAGGGTCGTGGGAATCCGATGGATGCGAGACGCGCAGGACCGGTCGCTGTGGCGACGCTTGACGCGTCTTTCGGCTGAGATGATGATGATGATGATGAATAAACTAAATTTAAATAATCTTTGTGTATATTATATACGACCTCTTTAATATAAAAAGACATACCAAGATTGTTTACCTTTAGTTAACTACCTAAACCGACGGAGTATACCACAACTAGCTCCAATCTGTGTTCCTCATGAGTCACTCGTGTGTATAAACAGGTTGACAAGCAACCGCAAAACCGACCAGCTGTCTCCTGTAGGTCCTCACATCCGTATTGGTCAGTAGGCGTCTTTGGCAAGGGTAACAGATGTGGTTTGGGCAAAACGGATGTCATGTGCTTCCTTTTGACCACTCGGGCGTACAATGTATGAGTCCCCTTGCTACTATGAAGACTTGGTCATCGATACGGTGTAAGGGATATTATTTGAGTAATATCTGAATCCTTATAAAGGTACTAGCAATATGTACTTATACAGATAGGTTAGTAGGTGGCTCGTGGTGTAACTAAAAACAGTGATCGTTTGTAGTGCGGGAATCGAACCTCCAACACTCAGCGCTGTAGCCATTCGCTCTACCACTGCGCAGACGGTGTCGTACAGATTAAAGTTGTTTTCTTGATTCTTTTCCCACATACCTTTCTTAACATTTGAATCCCCAACCGGTCCTATGAGACCGCGCTGTTATTGTTTTACTATTGTGTCTCGTTTCGCGGGTATCTGAGTAATTAAAAATATGCCTTGTGTTTTGGGAAAAAGGCCAGTGTCCAAAGAATATTTTTTTCACCGCACTAACCAAGGTGGTTACCCTGGTGATCTATAGACACATGGCCCGTACCGACATCTATGTTGCCACATAGGAAATATCCTGCATCGCGGTAACATAATTCTCCACGCGATTAGAGCATAAAATAAATACAATAGTCCAATATCAATTATCGGGCAGTTGCTCAAAGAAGACACACTGGTTGGAGGATCCTACTATTTCAAAGGATCTTTGCGCTTTCAACGGATTTTACATCTTGTTCCACATATCTCCTAACCCCTTCCAAGGCCCGTGGTCCACCGGTCCCCAGACCACTTAAAAGACCACCCTGGAAGCCCATGTGTACAACCTGCCTGTTATGGCTCATCACTGACTGAATTTATCATTCTTATCCATGACAGACCCCAGTTCCTTTACAAACCACGAAGCTACTGTGGTGTGACCAATAAATACACGTTGCTATTGTATACAAATATGTTTATGACGATACGACAATAAATGAAAACACTGACAATACTCAGTATTATAAATAACTTTTAGTATGGGGCCAACACTGAAATCGTGAAAAAACATCAACTGTCCCGTACATTTATGTTTGCTTAACTTATCACATACCCACAAAACAAGACACAATAGTAAAACAATAACAGCGCGGTGTCATAGGACCGGTCGGGGATTCATGAATTAAATCGACAAAATGTACGGGACAACTTAAATGATGAGTTGACAATATTCATCATTATGAATAACTTTTGTGCTTTCATTTATTGTATTATTTTATTGTACCGTGTTACCCCAGTTAATGGGTTGTGGAGGTCTGGTAGGCAGCCGCTCCTCGTAAAATACCTGGTATTCAGCTAAATTCGGCTTGACTGGAAGCCGACCCCAATATAGTTGGGAAAAGGCTAGGTAGATGATGATTTATTGTCGTATTGTCATAAACACTTTGTATAAAGTAAAACTTTCAATCTTCCTCTTTATGGAGAATTTCCATCTATTTAACAGACGGTACTAAAATCTATTGCAACTGAAAGTAGTTACTGCAATAACCCATTGTATCAATGAGGTTTGAAGATAAAGTATACTTTGCGCAATTGACTTTTACTAGCGTGAGAAAGTTGCTTCTGATATAAATAGTATGTTTTTTTGAGAAGTTGAAGACTATTTGCAATGATTGCGAAGTAAACAGCCTATTACACTACTCGATACGTCGACTCGATACGTCGACTCGATACGTCGACTCGATACGTCGACTCGATACGTCGACTCGATACGTCGACTCGATACGTCGACTCGATACGTCGACTCGATACGTCGACTCGATACGTCGACTCGATACGTCGACTCGATACGTCGAGCCCCGTCGAAGACCGTCTTATCCATGATTACACTACGCGACGTACACTACGGTCGTTATAACTTGGCGAGTCTGAAGTTAGGCTCTGCAAATTTTAGCGCTTGAACTCGTACAAAAATAAAGGTTTCAAAAAAATTAATGCCAATAACAGTTTTTAACCTATCACATACCCACAAAACGAGACACAATAGTAAAACAATAACAGCGCGGTCTCATAGGACCGGTCGGGGATTCATGAATTAATAGCAATACTATATTTTTTATTTTAAAACCTTTTAATTTATAATATTATTTTTTTTAACCTTTATTTTTGTAGAGTTTTCATGCGCCATAATTCGCAGAGCCTAACTTCAGACTCGCCAAGTTATAACGGCCGTACTGTAGACTAACGCCCGTTTTCAATAACCTATCGCAGTTCATAGATAAATAGCTATCTCCGATAAACAGTCAGATTATATCTGTCAAATCAAAACTTTTGGTAGGAAATGCTAACCGTGTCGGTAGGTTATATATATAGGAAAGCAAGTAAGGGCAAAAGGATAGATTTGTTTATCTTTAGTAGCTGCAACTTTAGATAGATAGCTTATTGAAAATGGGCGTAAGACCGTTCGTAAAACGAGTGGTATAATAGGCCTTTATATTCGCAAAGTACGATACGTGTGTCACAGGAAAATTGTAGCTACTATAGATGATTTTTTTAAAGGTCGGAAATCTAAGACTTCTCCCGCTCTGAGCGGAGCGGAGCCATTAAAGATGTGGATAGTTTTTGAAGAATCTAACGAATGTTTTCTTTCTTCCTACTTATTTACGGTTTTATTTCTGAATAGAACATGGCGATGATATAAGCCATTGTTATTAAAAACATGTTATTTAAAATAGGTACCTACATAGAACTTACGAATGTTTTTTTTTTAAATAAACTCTCAGATCGTGACGTTATGTCTCATCTAATTCTTTATTGTAGATACATCTAAACGTTACATAAATTGTCTGTAAGTATACCTTCTAGTTATGTACAACTACCAATTACTATTGACAATTCACGTACAAATATGGAGGAAACTACATATATTTTGAAGCGGGCGAAGCCGCGGGCAGCAGCTAGTCACCTGGTCACGATATACGTTAGTGTTATAGATTCGAGTAGAATTTTGATTATGTTGATTTTTTTTAATCCAGTTCTAGGAAGGATTTATTAAACATAAATTTTGGAAAATAATGAATCAAGTTAAATATAATATTAGTTCATGAATCCCCGACCGGTCCTATGAGACCGCGCTGTTATGGTTTTACTATTGTGTCTCGTTTTATGGGTATGTGATAGGTTAATCCTATATTCGTATCTAGATTCAAAATCCATAACATTCCTGCTCCACATAAGAGTAGGTATAATTATTGTTAAAGAATGTTCTTATCTTACAAAATATGCTAACTAATAATAATGAAAGCTAACTAGTTCAACAGACAGACAGTAACGGTATACCACATTCTAACATTTGGCAATTTGTTCCGACTGCGGTATTGTACCGCAATCTGCAAAGTCGGCTAAATGAGTATTATGATTTGATGTTGCATAGAGTGCACTTTCATTGATTGTATAGGTAATCGTGTTTGGAAGTGTTGCAATATAGTGATCTACATAATAATATAATACGAGTTAGTTATTCTACAAATGTACCATCATCTACCTAGCCTTTTCCAAACTAAGTATATTGGAGTCGGTTTCCAGTCAAGCTGGATTTAGCTGAATACCAATATTTTAAGGCGCGGCTGCCTACCAAACCTTCACAATCTATTAATGGGGGTAAAACGGTACCTACTTCATGGTAAAACTGGAGTCAGATTCACTGGCTTCTGACTATCCGTAACGACTGCCAAAGATCTACAAATGACAGCCGTGTCCTATGGTTTAACGTGCTTTCCGAGACACGAAGGAAACTCGTTATGTTGAGATGGTCACCCATCCACAGACCAACGTTGGCAAGCGTTGCTGAACCTTGAAGATCGACCCGTGCGGCTGTTATTATCTAGCCTCGAGCGCGGAGCTCGTGGCTAGATAATAACATTACTAGATTTAACTTATTTCTTTATACATGATACATTTTTTTTTATTTGTTGTAAAGATCCCACCTGATGGTAAGCAGTGATGCAATCGTTGATGGTGAGGCGCACTAGCTTATTAAGAGCCTATTCACTCTAGTCTATATTCTACAAATGTATCATGTATAAAGAAATAAGTTTCTTTGAGCAGTCGTGTAAAAAATTGAATATACAATTGAAACTGACTGACTGACATTATCAACGCACAGCCGAAACTACTGGGAATAGTAATTTTTGGAAATTCAACTTTAGAGGGGGTGAAACGGAGGTTTTAAAGTTTGTATATAGAAACCTACTTTCAGAAGAGCGAAGCCACTGGCAGAAGTTAGTAAGTAAATAAAAATAAAATTCACGAATCCACGACCGGTCGCATGAGACCGCGCTGTAATTGTTTTACTATTGTGTCTCGTTTTGCGGGTATGTGATATGTTACTTATCTGTCATCACACTCATCACAAAAATTTGGTGAGCAGCAAATACTTAGGTCCTTTTGTGAGAGACTGGATGTTTATAACTCTCTTCCTCCGAAATAAGAAGTTTCGACCAACATTCTGCGTATTTCTACCACGGTTTTATTCATGTCCAAAATTTTGAAAGAACGAAAATGGTTCGACATTTCGAATCTCTAAACCTATTCAATTCGCAATGTTCCGGAAAAGAAAAAATAGTCTTTACAGATGGATTATTCAGAATTTTAACGTCAAACTGGCGAAACACGAAATTTCGGTCGAAACTTCGTATTTCGGAGAGAGTAGAAGTTCTGATGCGCAATCTTGATAGGTTGATGTGGTTTTTTTTAACCTATCAATACCCGCGAAACGAGACACAATAGTAAGACAATAACAGCGCGGTCCAATGAGACCGGTCGGGGATTCATGAATTAAAGGTGAGAAATCTTCAAATGACTTCTCCTGTACTCCAGGGAGAGAGGGCGTGTCAGACTTTTACTGACTAAGAACTCCTAACACAAAACTGCAATGCCGATCGCAGGAACCTGCGATGCGATTTCATGCGGCAAAGCATCGGTTCTATACTCCGTCGGTTTAGGTAGTTAACTAAATGTAAACAATCTTGGCATGTCTTTTTATAAGTATAAAAGTTGTCTAAAAATTGAATTTAAAAATCTTTGCGACTAGGTATTTACCTAAATCGATGCTAGCTAATAAACTAAATCTAAATAATCTTCGTGTATATTATATACGACCTATTTAATATAAAAAGACATACCAAGATTGTTTACCTTTAGACCTTGATACCCGCGAAACGAGACACAATAGTAAAATAATAACAGCGCGGTCTAATGAGACCGGTCGGGGATTCATAAATTAACTACCTAAACCGACGGAGTATAGTGATCAATACATCGTGCGATGCGAATCAGTTCGCAAGTTCTTGCGATACATCGTGCGAACTCGCAGATTTATACGATGCGACCAGGGGAGTATTTTCATTTCTGCACCCAGATTTTCCCAAGCTATTCCTGGTTCGGCACCAATAGGCATTTTGAAATGGAATTTTGTATGGGTTACCACCATCCAAAATACCTATTGGTGCCGAATCAGGAATAGCTCGGGTGCCGAAACTTTTGGTGCCGAAAATCTGGGTGTCGAAACGGATATACCCCTTAGGTACCACCCAGCGCAAGGAAAGTTATTTGATAATTGCTTTTCAAAATGAAGCCTGAAGCAGTCTTCGATTTCGCTTAGTGAAATGATGAGGTAGATAGATGAGGTCTGTATACATAGTGTGTCGAACGAACCTATACTCCGTCGGTTTAGGTAGTTAACTAAAGGTAAACAATCTTGGTTTGTCTTTTTATATTAAAGATGTCGTATATAATATACACAAAGATTATTTAAATTTAGTTTATTAGCTAACATCGATTTAGGTAAATACCTATGTGCAAAGATTTTTACATACAATTTTTAGACAACTTTTAGATAAAAAGACATGCCAAGATTGTTTACATTTAGTTAACTACCTAAACCAACGGAGTACAGATAGTTATTTTGTTTAGCCTCTTGTTTCTAAATATGTATCATAAATTGAGACATAGTCTATACGATATAAAATTGAAATTAATTAACAATATAAACAAAAATAAATAACGTTAGATCAATCAGACGTCATAATAATGGAATTTAATTTAAATACAAATAAAACAACACATTACACAATCAATCATAAAATTTGAAACAATAATTACAATTATGTAGGTATATTCATAAATGCAATGTCAAATTTATAAGTAGGTAAGTACCTAATTAAATTAAACGGGTGTTAAAATTTCTTAAGACGGATTCCATTTGGGAATTCGTTTTCGTAAATTTTCGCCACAGAAAACACAAGACGACTTTAGCTGTTTTCCAACAATAATTAGGCGCTCTTTTTGAACATTATTTAAAATTACAATGAATTAATATGTCAATTTAAAATATTCTATGAAAGAGTCCCAAAACCAAGTTATTAATTAGACAAATTAAAAATTTATTTCTCTTTGATTACCATTAACAAATCACCTAGTTAGTTAGCTAACTGCGCAAATATGTAGTTTTAAGAACCTACCTATACCTAGCGATGAACCTGATATCCAATTATAATTTTTATTTACTTACAGTTAAAGCCAAAATTCGACTGTACAAAACAATTTGACAGACAAACCAAAACAGCTTGATAAACACGATGAAACCAATAAAAAGTGCAATAATCGTAACACATACCTACTTACTTTGCTTCACAAACAAAATCAAACAATAGAACAGCGTTGCAAACATCCAGAAATCCGAAAACGGGCTCACCATATTTTTTTATACAATATAAAACATTATTCACAATACACAACAATGTTTATAGACGATTAAAAAGTAGTTTATTTGGTTACATCCGCGTTGCTATGACAACGGCAAGATGGCGTTCGTTCGCGCATGCGCTCTCCCGGCCGAGCGGGCATAGACTGTCAGTTTAGATTTGTTTTGGCGCCAAAGCGTTGCCCGTTGATGATGCGCACTGGCCCGTGTGAATTCCTTCCGTGATTGCCCCGGAAAAGATTAGAGGTACGCAGTAGATGCGACATCAAAATTGGGACTACAAGTTGATGACTTGTTTTTTATGATTCTATCTTGAGAAACATTTTGCTAGACCTGCTTTCGAGTGAAAAGACTCCTTTGGATTTTACTGAGAGTAGGCAAAGCGCACAGATTCACCTATTCGGATCTCTACAGATCAATATAGCTTTAAGAGAAGTGCCATTCTAAACTCTGTTTTTCGTGTTTAGCAGTGATATAAAAAAAATGTTCCTGAAAAACCGTCGATAACAACCCAATGCATTAAACAGTGAGATTCCTAGAGACGTTTTCTCTGTGGTCTATGCTATCACAATCTTCCTTCTTGTCACGTTTTAGTGAGAGTCTGTGCTGTGTAATTTGATGTTTTCCTTCATTTTGTCCTGTCAACTGTCATCACTGTCTTCCTTTTTAACCGACTTCAAAAAAAGGAGGAGGTTCTCAATTCGACTGTATTTTTTTTTTTTTTTTTTTTTTTTATGTTTGTTACCTCATAACTTGCGACTGGGTGAACCGATTTTCATTATTTTTCTTTTATTTGAAAGCTGGTGCTTCCCGTGTGGTCCCATTGTCACCATTTCAATATCTGATGATGGGATCTTGAAGAAATCGAGGGAACTCTTCAATAAATAACAGCAGATTAACCGCGATTGTTGCGATAGCATATCTAAGCATTGTTTACGCCACGCGCCACCACACAACATAATATCACGTCTCGACAACAAAAAAAAAAAACAAAAAAAAAAAGGTTAAAAAAACTATTTCGAAAAAAAGTATGTTTGTTCTGATGAGATATTCGGTTATGTGAATAAAACTCTTCAAATTTCATGCGTCCTAATTACGTTAGCTGGTCCGTGGTCGCGGTACTGTCCTTGGGTAACCGTGACCCTGGAACTTAAAGGGCTATTGAAGGAACACTGTGGATGAGTAGGTATGACAGTAGTATGACTGTCAGTAAAAGTCTGACAGTCCGTCCCGCTCCACTCCGGGTGGGAGGACTCATTGGATGATTTTGCCTCGTAAAAAAAGGTGTATTATGACTTAGGTACTTATGTGTGACCTTCATTATCGGAAGACAGATTTCGTAGTCTTGTCATATCCTGCAATGATCTATCGTCGTGTGGTTTATTTAACAATTTGTTGGCGTCCAAATCCGATAAAACTATGCCTGCCAAACTTTTGACACGACTTAGTACGATATACTCCTTTGTTTTATTTAAACGGCGCTGTCTCTATGAGCAGCGCGTTTAGTAGGTCTACCCATACTCAAATAAGTAATTAGTGTCCATCAGATTCACTAAAAATCAAGAAATAAAAAACCATTTTAACAAAAAAAAACACCGACTTCAAAAATAAAAAAGTATTCCAAAACAAATGAATATGCACTAAAAAGTAAAAAATAATTGCGTATTTTTATAAGCTTACAATTATTTTTATTTTTGGAGTCGGTGTCAGCCAAGGAAACGCCAACAACCTAGCAATAATAATACCAACTTACTAACAATTAAGTACAACTACTTACAACTGGTGTAAAACTGTGATGTTTTGTAGTGATAATAAATAACAAACCTGTCTTAGTTGGCTGACACCGACTCCTAAAATAAAAATAATTGTAAGCTTATAAAAATACGCAATTATTTTTTACTTTTTAGTGCATATTCATTTGTTTTGGAATACTTTTTTATTTTTGAAGTCGGTGTTTTTTTTTATTTCACTCTTTACACAATTCATCTAACTTCTCTTTGGCATCCCTTTCCCTCTCCATCCTTAAGTAGGTATACTCATTACTCTTTGAGTAACATGCGTTTATTCGTCCTCTTCACATGACCAGACCAAAAACATGATAAACCACTTTCTTTCAACTTTTCAGTCCCTGCCAATACTTTCAAACTTCCTCTAATATACTTATCCGCTGCTCCATATATTTATGTTCATATAATTTGACAAAATATACGGAGAAGCTATTTTTTTATCATGATTTCAGGATTGGTCGCATAGTAAAAGTAAAGTCGTTCATATTGATGAGTACAACGACCCCTTTGAAGGAAAGCCCATCTGTCTTATCAAACGTTGATATAAAAAAAAACACTTTAAAATATAGGTACTTACACCATTTTTACAATAAAACAAAAATAATTCTACGATACAAAATATTATTACTTACATAAGCCTTTTCGATCGAACAATACCGTTCCTATTTAAAATCGTTGCACAATCAAAAGAATCAAAGCTTAGTATCGATACTCCATAGATCACATGGCATTTGAATCGAATGGGATCGAGATAAAAAATTATTGTTCTGTAATAATAACGTTTCGTGCATTGTCGGGTGTCCGACCGGATCCGATGTCGGTCAGTCCGGACGGTGGGTGTCCAGATGGTGGCCATGTGAAAGTAAAAGGTGGGATAATCTTCACTGGCATTGTTGTTGTTTTGTTTTTTAACGTGTAATTCACTGATGATGAGACGATTCCAGGACGGGGAGACAGTGCGTTATTTGTCTCGCGCCTAAAAGAGATGTCATTAAAACTCCAATGACAGCTAAGGTTGCGAGATTGTCTCAAAGAGTAACCTCCTAAAAAGCAAAAAGCAACAGAGGGACACAAGAAGATTTTAGTCAGTAAAAGTTTAACACTCCCTCTAGCTCCACCCAGAGCGGAAAAAACATTTATTGATATCCCACGTAAAAACAAAAAGGATAGCAGGAGTAAGTTTTGTCAGTAAAAGTCTGACAAGCCCACGCTCTCCGCTCTAGTGCAGGAGAAGTAATTGGTTCATTTCCCACCTATAAAAATAATAATCAGACAAACGTAAAAAACGAAACAGTAAATTCACTTCTTACTTGACCATTGCCTGTCAATTCAAAAGAGGATCTTTGAAACAAGATTTTACACCCGGCAAGGAATTTACCAGAAACGCATGGTCCTCCTACAAACTGGTACAAAGCACAGAATCGTGAACAATTAAGTATTACGGCGGTGAGCTATAGCGCCGTCTGGCAGACGAGTCCGGGCGCCTAACTAGTTTTGTAGCTTCACGCTCGCCTCCCGTCTGGGTGGGCAGATACCCCACACCCGAAGGAATTAAGTTTGGCAGGTTTGGTGTTGCATTCACCGTTCTATTGTGCCAGGTTTTTAGAAAAAAGGAAGGTTTTTATGAAACTTTTTTTTCACATTATAGACATCTAAGTAACTAAAATGTTTTCGGAATAATATTCCATTCAGAGGCCTGCGGAGACCGCGCGCTATCTCGAGTTGAGACGAAATAAAATACGTTTTTGAGGTTGATGGAAGCAATCCAGATAGTATAAACAATTCTTGGACACACCTACTGGAGTAAAGTCATCATCCGCACACTGACAGTTGCTTGCTGTGATAGCAATACAAACTATTGGAAATTTGGGAGAGGTTCCGTAATACCAAAAATGATGAATGAAAAATTAATGTATTTCCAATATTGTTTCGAGTATTTATAACTTGATAATAATATCTGTGTTCCTACGAAAAGATATTTTGAAATATTGTTGTTTATAATATAGAAAAAACCAAATAAAAACATGACATTTTCGCTGTGAAAATGTGCAAATTTAAATTCGCTTAAATTTCGTTTGGGGTAAGTTTTTCAACAAAAAGACGATGTAGGAACCTAGATAATTATTGTCTGAATCCGAATAACATCATATTATGGTGTAAATATGCTTAAATTGCAAATGATTTTGGTATTACGTTTGTATGGATAATTCTAACGTCGCGCCCACCTTAAAGGTATATTTAAACACTGACAAAAACAAATAAAATAGCTCCACGCTATTTGGTTTGTTTTTACTGGCACAATTGAATAATAGTATATATGTAGGGTCGGGTGTCTCACATTGAACCAGGCAGCTACATTGAACCACCGCCGAATCTCGAAAATGCGACATTGCCAAACCGCACTAATATGAGTGAAAGAGAGGTATTTACGTTCCGTTCCTGCCCACTAGTTTGCGTGGCGATCGCGTGCAAAGTTGTTGTGTGAGGAGTATTCGAAAGCAAACTGACTCAAAAAGTAAATATTTTTTGCCAATTTCATTCTTTTTTAGCTTTTTTCGTTTAAATAATATCAATTTATTTATATGTACACTGTTTTCTACGGTTATTTAGCAATTAAAAGCGCTATAATTCGTGATTTTAAGAGATTGATTTGCCGGTAAAATTTTGAGTTTAGTGATAAAACGTGGTGTGTCTCACATTGAACCACCTGAGGGTGTTACACATTGAACCACGGTTTACTGTGTATACCCCAGTCGTTAAAGGAGTGTTTTTTACAATTATTTTAATTTAATTTTAATTTGTTATATTATGGAAGGTACTTTTGTTTTTATAATTAAAAACTTACTTTTGTTTTTATTATTAAAATATGATAAGAATTTGACTGAAAAGGTTTTGTGATGTATAAAACTAAGACTCTCGGTTTAATTGCATATGATTTAAAGTGATTTTTATAAATATAAGGCTGATTTTTATTATTACTGTTTATTATTATTATTATTACAAAGTATTTGCCTTATAAATTGAACTAGAAAACATCGTTAATAAGGTGTCTCAATGTGGACGATACCCTGGTTAAATGTGTACCACCTGTGGTACTCATTGAACCAAAAATCGTTTTTCATAAAAACCTGTTTTACACCGAAACTAAAAGGAATATGAGAAATTAATGTTTTACAAAATCGAAGCTAAATAAATATGCTAACTATACACAAAAAATTAAAGGCACTTATTGAACATCCAGCCCACTATGAGACTTTGAAATTTACCTGGTTCAATGTGGGACAACTTACCATATACATAGTATAGTATTGGCGCCGCCATATTGGCCTTGGCTGGTCTACGTCACATGCACCCCACCATCACGCGACATGCAACACTCAGACGAAAAAGTTTGAGACGATGTAATAAAAGTTTTACTTTAAAAGTAATGATAGTTGATTGTGTACGAGCTTCTGATGTTTTCATACCCTGGATTAATCTACACAAAAGACGGAACTCGAATAAAAACACCCATATGTAAACACCTAACTAGAAAATTAAGTTACAATCATAATTTATTTGCTCAATGCCATTAAAGTTTGGAAAATCTTCGGGTTATTTCAGTTTTAGTTCTCCTAGGGCCTGTTTCACCACCTATGATTAAGTTTCGAGTATCTTACTTGGCAGATAATTTCATACAAATACTGTTCCATTTTTGAATTTATTCAGTGAGTAGTGCCTACTTGGACATTGTGAAAGAGGCCCCTAGTGTCCAATATTATTATTATTGGTTATTAAATTATTATTTGTTTTTTATTTGAGGAGCTCGTGGCTAGATAATAACAGCCGCACAGATCGATCTTCAAGGTTAAGCAACGCTTGCCGTGGTTAGTCTGTGGTGACCATCTTAACATAACGAGTTTCCTCCGTGCCTCGGAAAGCACGTTAAGCCGTAGGTCCCGGCTGTCATTTGTAAATCTTTGGCAATCGTTACGGATAGTCAGAAGCCAGTAGGTAAATCTGACTCCAGTCTTGCCATGAAGTACCGTGTTACCCCAGCTGTTAATGGGTTGTGGAGGTCTGGTAGGCAGCCGCTCCTCGTATTTAGCTAAAACCGACTTGACTGAAAATCGACCCTAATATAGTTGGGAAAAGGCTCGGCAGATGATTAAATTATTATTTTTTTATTAAATAATAAGGGTCCGTTCAAACAGATGACCGGCTCGGAGAGGAGAGCAGATTTTTATCACGTCGAAAACAGTTTTAAGTATTTGTGGTAAGGTTTATTTTTGCATGTGCACTGCTTTTGTCATAAAGAATCCTTGAACGCGCAGTGACTAACGTGCAAGTTTACCAAAGTGCGGCCGTTAACTAGAAAAAAAATGGTACAAAATAATAATTAGATCTAACCTGAACTAGGAAAAACCTATGCCTCAGGTGTTTTAAGAGCTAAAAATCTTATTATTTAAGCTAATATTTCCTAAGAATACTTATACACATAAAAAACTAAAAATTTATTAACTTACGAGAACAATTTTACTTATAATAATAATGCCGAGAAAGAGTCCCTAGACTTTTCTCAGAAAGGAAACCATACTGCACCGGCAGAGCCTTATTGCCCTCAAGTTATAACAGTATACGAAGGGATATGGCTCATTACTGTGCTCGTCCACGAAGCATCACATAACACAGCCTGCCATTAGGTTTGTCATGGTATGAACATTAATACTTAGCGTTCATTGCGAGAAATGAGAATTAAATAGGTGAGCCCTGTATTCAGTTTTTGGAAAACATCATTTTCTTCAAGAAATAATATTACTTCAAGTATTTATTTAATTTCTTGAGGTTTGCCAGCAAGCTAGCACGGAGCGTCTCCTATTACTTTCCATCCAATATCCTGGAGGTTCGACTCCAGCTGGAAACCGCGTCAGAAATTGTGTTCTGACTACGTTGAGGACAGAATAAGACACTTATAAAAATCATTAAAACGTCCTAAAAAACATATAATAAATTTTTTACTGGTATTCCGAAAGGTTGACACCGACTCCCCCCCCAGATCATAGGCAACGAAGGAACGGGGTAGGGGTTTAGTCAGTAAGAGTCTGACACGCCCTCCCGCTCCGCCCAAGAGCGGGAGAAGTCATTCTGATGTTACCAGAATAAAAACCCCAGAAGTATGTCCCTAACAACGATTATCCACATTCACGCGTCCAAAACCACTGAGAGAAGCTAATAAATTAATAATAAAGAACCAGAAAGGCTACTTCGGACAGGAAGTCTTAAAAACCAATAAAAAGAGAGTACAAGTTACCAATTAACCGCGTAATAAATTGATGACCATATAAACGCTAACTATGTCTTGATTCTCACCAGTTAAGCTCTATAAACTGGTGTAGTAAATGACAGTCGTAAAATTCACGTCGTTGTTATAAAATGGTTGTAAATACAGATGTTGTAGGTGGTAATAATCAATCTGTCAACAGGTTTATGGTGATTTACAGCCGAAACCAATAACCTATCTATCACATATCGGAGATTGAAAACAAATGAAACAACAGAAAACATGATAATTTTTGTATAGTATCATTTGTTTTACAATCTCCAGTATGCCAAAACTGGAGATCGATAGGTTATTGGTTTCAGCCGTTAGTCATCATCTACCAACTATATTAGGGGCAAATTCAACACGGTACTTCATGGCAAGACTGGAGTCAGATTTACTGGCTTCTGACTATCCGTAACGACTGCCAAAGATCTACAAATGACAACCGGAACCTACGGCTTAACGTGCTTTCCGAGGCACGGAGGAATCTCGTTATGTTAAGATCACCCATCCATATACCAACCTTGGCAAGCGACCTTGAAGATCGATCCGTGCGGCTGCTTTATTATCTAGCTACGAGCTCCTCTTTTATGGTGATTTAGTAGGACGAGCAATAGGCAGCTCGGCGTCCGGCTGTCCGGAAATCGCTCAATTGAAAACCGTTGAGTTCCACGCGCGCCTCAAGGAGATGCCAGCAAACTGTAGGGGCCCAGCAGGACCGAAGCCTGCTGGGGCCATAGGTAGTATGAAAGAGAACCCCAGGGTCCTGGAACTAAGGCTAAGAAGGAACCCGGCTGAAGTCAATGGATGATTTCCCACTTAAAAAAAAACGGGCAAGTACGAGTCGGACTCGCGCACTGAGGGTTCCGTACCAACTTATCTATGAAAACAGTTCAATTCTCGAATCCAGTCTTGAGGATTTTTATTTTTTTTTGTCCTATTACGTAACTATATTTTTTTGTTTTCAGACTTTTCCCTATATTGGTGCTATAATACCTTGTTTCGTGCCAAATTTCAAGATTCTAGGTCAACAGGAAGTACGTACGTACCCTATGAATTTTGATTCCTTTGACAGTGTGTCCAAATGTACGTTTTTTTGCAACATAAACGGGCGTATCTTTTTTTCCCGTCAATTTACAAGTTTGATTTTTGCACAGCTTCAAGGAACCGCAGACCTTATATGGTTTTAATTTAAACTCAACCTCTAACTTACCTATGAACATAGTTTAATTCTCGATTCGAGTCTTGAAGATTTTTCAAACATTTTTTTTCTAGTGACGGATCTATCGTCTGTTTTGTATACCCTGAGACTAAATTGACACAAGTGATGTTAAATTTATTTTAGGAATGTTGCCAGTCCTTTTGTGTTGAAATGTCATTTTAGTCTCAGGGTTTAAAAAACATACGATACAAATTTTCAGTTTTCAGACTTTTCCCTATACTTGTGCTATAATAACTTACTTTCTCGTTGCACGGCAATAGACGGTGTTAACAGCGACTTTGCAAGAAGGGGTACTTGGATTTACTTTTATTCCTAATAGATAACTATAATTTATTTATTACATTACACACTAGTGCATGCTAGTATATTATTATTATCTGTGGTAATGGTAATCAAAATGACACAGTTTGGCACGAGTAACTAAGTGCAGTGCGATTATACTCACTTTCTGAGCAAGTGTATTGAAAACATATTTTCTTTCAACTATGCTTTAATTTCATCATAATCACACTAAAAACTCAGTACAAAGCGAGTCTTTATTGCTCTAGAGCAATAAAAATGTATGAAATTTCATTATTGCACAGTTTATTTCTTAATCTTGGATTGGCTCTATTCAGCCTCTATGAGGAAATAAAAGGGACCTCATCATTATCATTAGTCGTTGGTAGTTGGTTGTTGGTCGTTGGTCGTTAGTCGTTGGTCGTTGGTCGTTGGTCGTTGGTCGTTGGTCGTTGGTCGTTGGTCGTTGGTCATTAGTCGTTGGTCGTTGGTTGTTGGTCGTTGGTCGTTGGTCGTTAGTCGTTGGTCGTTGGTCGTTGGTCGTTGGTCGTTGGTCATTAGTCGTTGGTCGTTGGTCGTTGGTTGTTGGTCGTTGGTCGTTGGTCGTTGGTCGTTGGTCATTAGTCGTTGGTCGTTGGTCGTTGGTCGTTGGTCGTTGGTCGTTGGTCGTTGGTCGTTGGTCATTAGTCGTTGGTTGTTGGTCGTTGGTCGTTGGTCGTTGGTCGTTGGTCGTTGGTTGTTGGTCGTTGGTCGTTCATCAAAACAAGTGATCGTGTTCATTACTTAATCCTGGAATGGATGGGAATTGAACCCACGATCTCTGGCATAGCAGTCAGGGCCACTAGCCTCTAGACCAACAGGTCAGTCAAAATGAGTGCATATACAAAAAAGCGAGCCAAGTGAGCTTAAAAAATAAAATTCCAGTAGACCTAACTTTGTTACCTAGTCTAGTAGTGATTTCACATCCAGGCTGTCCAGAGATACGTCACACTACATCGGTTATGATTATTACTAGGTCTTCATTA
Organism: Mythimna separata; assembly: GCA_030763345.1. Classification (NCBI taxonomy): domain Eukaryota; kingdom Metazoa; phylum Arthropoda; class Insecta; order Lepidoptera; family Noctuidae; genus Mythimna; species Mythimna separata. The sequence continues at coordinate 3,091,571 of CM061173.1, read as the reverse complement.
TGTTCATCTTTAGTCCAACCTCAAGGCTGTAACTCTAAGACCTTGTAACCTTTGCTCTTGTCCTGTGGTTCATCATCTGCTTAGCCTTTTCCCAACTACATTGGGGTCGGCTTCCAGTCAAGCCGGATTTAGCTGAATACCAGTATTTTACGAGGAGCGGCTGCCTACCAGACCTCCACAACCCATTAACTGGGGTAACACGGTACTTCATGGCAAGACTGGAGTCAGAATTACTGGCTTCTGACTATCCGTAACGACTGCCAAGGATCTACAAATGACAGCCGAGACCTGCAGCTTAACGTGCTTTCCGAGGCACGGAGGAAACTCGATATGTTAAGATGGTCACTCATCCACAGACCAACCTTGGCAAGTGTTGCTGAAGTCGACTTGTGCCCTATTACTTACACTGAGCCACCAAAAAAAATTACGCAGATGTTAAAAACTTTTCCTGTATATGAAGCAGTGGTGGTCCAGTGGTAACGGCCCGGACTTGCAAGTTGTAGGTTACGGGTTCAAACCCAGTCTGGCGCATTACTTTGTGTAATTTATTTAATCATCACTGCTCTCAAAACGGTGAAGGAAAACATCGTGAGGAAACCGGCATGTCCTAGAACGAAAAATTTGAAGACGTGACATCCGCCAATCCGCACAGGGCCCGCGAAGTGGATTATGGCCCATTCTCTCTCCTAGAGAGGAGGCCTGAGTGAGAACATTATAAGGCCTATAATACTAAAAAAATGCTAATAAAAATAACCTCTGTTCTGACACCTTTGAACCCTCAGTAAATGAGACAGATATAATAATAATAACAATTTTAATTAAACACCTGCAGAATTAGTAAGAAAATTCACGCAGATCGAGGAAAATTAATTGATTCACTTACTTATTCTTCTTCTTTCATTAATTATTCGTAACACGCTACATTGACTGGGCTTGGCCCCGTCATGTAGCTTAAAAACTAAAAGCCCGGAGCTAAGAAAAACTACACACCTATTACACCACCCGTTTTTACGACCGGTCTACGTAGACTGTCGTTGAGTCTACGTATAACAAGTAAGACCGACTTGCCCTTGTTACACTTCACGACGTAGACTAAGTCCGTTCGTAAAAACGAGTGGTGTAATAGGTCTTTTTAAATTAGATAATAATGAAAATGATTTATTAAACTAAAATAAGGATACAGAGTGTGCGTAATCCTAACATAAAACATATTGTTTTCATAGTTTCCGAAGACTTCCTGCTTCAAGCGAGGCCTGGTCTGCAGGAAACTTACATGTTTTCTTTGGAGTTACAAAATTATAAGAAGGTATGCGTATAATACCTAGAGAAAATAATAATATAGTATGTCCATTATAACATAATTAACATTGCAAACATTCTAAGTTAAATCAAAAAAACATAGTAACTTTATTTATACCTGGATATTTTTATATCTAAAACACTGAAACACAAAATGTCGATGAATGCTAATACGATACTACAACATCGCGATGCACGTTACCGCGATGGAACTTCACAAGGGTATAGTACGGCCGTTATAAGTTGGCGAGTGTGAAGTTAGGCTCTGCGAATTTTGGCGCTTGAAATATCGTACAAATATAAAGGTTTTAAAAAAATAAATGCCCATAACTATTTTTAACAGCAATAACAACTGCAAATAGCATTTATTTTTTTTAAACCTTTATTTTGTGCGATATTTCAAGCGCCAAAATTCGCATAGCCTAACTTCACACTCGCCAACTTATAACGGCCGTACTGTACGTATCAAAATCCCGAAAGTTCATAATAGCTATGATTCAAATACCGATGTCCAAAACACCGAAATTCAAAATACCCTCGTTATATCGAAACACAAAATAACAAAGTTCAAATGCCCAAAAAGACGAAATCCCGAATGGAAACGAGCTGATCATGATGATGCGGTTGACGTAACCATGTGGATCAAAACCCGGTAAACAATAAATGAAAAAAAAACAGGTTCCACTGTATGAGTTTTTAAGTTAAATTATAAGCATATTTATAGAGTACAAGAATAGAATAATAAGAAGAAAGAAGTATTCAATTTTAGTTGCAAATTCAGGGAACTTTCGCCAGGCTTTCGGAGGAAAATACTATATCGATCTTCTTCTTTGGTACCAATGGCCTGAAAAAAAAACAGGAATTATTAGTACAGGTACTAGCTGTAATTTAGCTAAATACCCATACATATATACCAATACCATATATATAAATACCAATACACATACATATAATAATGAAGGTATTCAGCTAAATCCGGCTTGACTGGAAGGCGACCCCAATATAGTTGGGAAAAAGGTTAGGTAGATGGTGATGACTAGCTATCCAAGTGAAAAGCGTTTTATTGCAATAAACTACTATAAGAAGAAGTTAGTAAGTATCTTCATATTTGTTCTAATTCTAGCAATGAAGTGACCTGTGTGCATCGCCTAAATCCGTTTTTGACCCACCGGTCTAAGTAATCGGATCATACAACGTTCATACGACAGAGGAGCTTTCTTTAAAACGTGTGGTTGTACTCATTATTATGAACAACTTTTATTATGCGACAAACCCTGTAATCATGAAAAAATACCGCTCCTCCATACATTTTGTCAAATTATGTGAACATAAATGAATAGAGAAGTGGATTTTTTTTTTCGTGATTTCAGAGTTGGTCGCATAGTAAAAGTTGTTCATATTGATGAGTACCCACACGTTTTAAGAAAAGCCTCTCTGTCGTATCAACGTTGTATTATAATCGCACAAAATTCGTTCATCCGTTAAAACGTGATCCCTTGATGATGATAAACATCCAAAATACAAACGTTCATTATCTCCACTAATATTAGCGAAGCGAAGGCTAATAGGAGCGGAGCAGTAACCAAAAATGCGGGTGAAACCACGGGGTTCAGCTAGTAATTTATATTTATACAAGTAGCTTCAATTATAGATGAGGAACCTTGCAAAATACTCACTCAAACTTCACACCAGCCGCTATAAACATTGGCTCCGAAGCCTTAAACTCAGGTTTGTCGTTTTTTTCGTCAGAAAAATAAATTACTTTTTTGATTCCAGACTGGATTATTATCTTGGCACATTCATTGCACGGGAACAGGGTAACATACATAGTGCAGCCCTTCACATCGGTCGTATTCCTGAAGATAATTGCATTCATTTCTGCATGGCACACTGAAATCATGATTTTATTTTATTACAAACTTATGAAACGACCTGATAGTCAGAAGCCAGTAAATCTGACTCCAGTCTTGCCATGAAGTACCGTGTTACCCCAGTTAATAGGTTGTGGAGGTCTGGTAGGCAGCCGCTCCTCGTAAAATACTGGTATTCAGCTAAATCCGGCTTGACTGGAGATGCTAGGTAGATGATGATGATGGGACTATAATATATGAACTTTATATCCGACTGGCATTCTTGAACAATGATTAAAACGTTGTGGGCATAGTTCTGTTATTGTGTGAATGTTTATGATGCTGTCACATAACAAATGCCATTACAATTTGAATGCGAGTTTTTTAAACAAAGACGCTGGCGAGATTTGCGATAGTATCTATAATATAATGTTGTAACTCCGAATCATGTGCAATTCCATACACTATTTTATCTAATCTCATCAAAAATGTATTTTAAGATAGTAGAACTGTAAATAAAATCCCTGTCTAAAGCATTACCCAGGTTACGAACAGGCCTCGAAGACCACAGACCATGAAGAACGGCTGCTTATCAGACCTCCACAACCCATTAACTGGGATAACACGGAACTTCATGGCAAGACTGGGGTCAGATATTACTGGCTTCTGACTATCCGTAACGACCAAAGATCTACAAATGACAGCCGGGACCACGGCTTAGGTTGCTTTCCGAGGCACGAAGGAAAGTCGGTATGTTATAGTACATTACGATATTAGTGCGTAATGATGGTTATAACATGCGAGGCGGAATTTCAGCCCGAGCCGAAGGCGAGGGCGTAACTGAGCCGAGCATGTTATAACCAATACGCACGTATATCGTACGACGTTTTTTAACACATTTGCGAGGAAACAGAAAAAATTAACATTTAAATAAACTGAATCTGTGAATGCACACTGTTGCTTCCCACCATTTTAACAGCGCGCTAACGCCTGCCTACTGACAGGCGCCGCGCGGCGATGAGTTCGAAATTTGAATTTGCTATTCTAATCGCCGCGCGCGAAATGGCAAATAATGTTGTCATGGAATTTGTATGGACTATAACTTAACTATTTGCTTTGTAACACACGCGTTTTTTATGACCCGCTTTACATATTTAAAACCGGTGGAATTATATCAGCTTTACGAGCAACGGTGTTAAAAAGATAGTAACTCATCCACAGACCAACCTTGGCAACCAAGGTTGGTACCTTGGCAACCAATTATAAGTAACCATATAGGTTAGATAAAAAAGCTCACCATAATCATGTTTGCCTCTTGATTCATCAGTTCTCTTATCCCACGAAAATTCATCGTCACTGCAACCCAATGGAAATCCATTATATCTGTAAAACAAGATAAGTAATGATAAAATATTTTTAACAAGGTTTTAAAAAATATCCGGTTAATCTTTTCTACTCATCTGCATCTGCCTAGCCTTTTACTATGCGACCAACCCTGAAATCACGAAAAATAAATCCGCTGCTTCATACATTTATGTTCACATAATTTGATAAAATGTATGGAGGAGCGGATTTTTTTTTTACACAGTAGAAAAGATTAGGAGAGGAGCTCGTGGCTAGATAATAACAGCCACACGGGTCGATCTTCAAGGTTAAGCAACGCTTGCCTAGGTTGGTCTGTGGATGGGTGACCATCTTATCATAACAAGTTTCCTCCGTGCCTCGGAAAGCACGTTAAGCCGTTGGTCCCGGCTGTCATTTGAAGATCTTTGGCAGTCGTTACGGATAGTCAGAAGCCAGTAAATCTGATTCCAGTCTTGCCATAAAAGTACCTTGTTACCCCAGTTAATGGGTTGTGAAGGTTTGGTAGGCAGCCGCTCCTCGTAAAATACCTGGTATTCAGCTAAATCCGGCTTGACTGGAAGCCGACCCCAATATAGTTGGGAAAAGGCTAGGCAGATGATATAGGTATCAATGAGTAGATACATTTCATAATAAAAGGCTGTAGGTAGTGTAGCTACTTCTCAGGGATGTGCTCTAAAAGGTATTGTACAGAGGGTTCCGAGGTGGTCTTTTAAAAGGTCACGGGGCCCTCTCCTATGTGCAAATGTTGATCACCGGGGTGGTTTAAGTGAGTTAAGAATCCCACACTCCCTGGTCTTTTTCCCAAAAAGTCTAGGCGTCTTTTGAAGGTTTCCCCCGAAAACAAAAAAAAAAGAAAGGTAGTGTAGGTACTAACCCAGTTCCAACAATTTTTTTGTCGTCGTTGATAATACAAGCCCCAACTTGGTAATCTGGATCCTTGCTGCGGTGCCTCGCCAAGAATGCAGTAGCCATAAAGTATGTGTCCCAATCTATGACATTTTGACGTTTTTGACGTTTTGCTCCTCTGAAATCACAATAAATAAGTTCATCAATATTATTTTTACACCACCTGCTCGATACTCCCCTATTATGTGCCCTATAACCTTCACTAAAAGCAAATCATTTAGTCCCTACGGTGTTAATGTAGTATGAGAGATACCTAGGGAATAATGTGAATTTGGAACGTCATAAATAATTATTTTGAAGAAAAAACACAAGTAAATTAAAATGTGTGTAAATGAGCAGTAAAAGTTAAGGACAAAAGTAACAGTTAAAATTGTGATGAAACGAATTTAACCGTTATTATTACTCTAGGACTTTGGATGAAGAAACTGGCTGTATATAACTCTTTTTAAACCACCTACTTGATAATGGCCCTATTATGTGTCATGTAACCTGCACTTAAAGCAACTCGTTATCACCTGGGGAGATAATACAGTATGGCCGATCACCGCCAAATACAATTATTTTGAAAAAAAAATGCCGTCAGTGAATTAAAATGTACGTGCATCAAACAAATTTATTCAAAAATGAAACTGGTTACTAACAAAAAAAAAAGAATAATAAATGTGGTTACATACCGCATACTGAGGAAAAGGTTAAGGAGGTTCTAAAAAAGAGTAATGAATTATACTCCGTCGGTTTAGGTAGTTAACCTTAACTAAAGGTAAACAATCTTGGCATGTCTTTTTATCTAAAAGTTGTCTAAAAATTGTATGTAAAAATCTTTGCACATAGGTATTTATCTAAATCGATGTTAGCTAATAAACTAAATTTAAATAATCTTTGTGTATATTATATACGACCTCTTTAATATAAAAAGACATACCAAGATTGTTTACCTTTAGTTAACTACCTAAACCGACGGAGTAAGTATTTAATATTATTAATGAGTAACTAGTGAATTTTGTTTGTTTCTAATTTGGAAACATGTCTAGTGATTGTTGAGATTAACTCGTAGATAATGCTCTATAATTTTTAATTTATTTATAATTTGTTTTATACGATATATATATAGTAGTTAATTAATCGTAGTAGAATTTTAATTATCTCACAGATTGTGTAAATAGTAGAGTATCCGACACGGGGATAAAGCTGTCTTGGGCGGCTTGAATTCCTCACTTCACTCAGGTTTCTCTATTAACTCATCATATAATTTATTTATTTTATCGAAAAAAGAAATAATAGCCGATCTTTCCACCAATTTCTGTTGTTTTAATATGAATGGGTCGCTAGATATGATTTTTTTTCTCATTTTTCGTTTTCATTTTTTTATTCATCTAAACCGCCGTAGTAGGTGGTCATTCCTACATCAAAAAATTGCTAATACTTTCTATTATGTGTAGTATTTTTTCCAAAACCTAACTCGTTGGTTTTCAGGAGTTATTGGAAATTTTAGTAACTAAAACTAAACAGCGGTTTAGATGAATAAAAAAATGAAAACGAAAAATAAGAAAAAAAAATCATATCTCGCGATCCATTCATACTAAAGCAACAGAAATTGGTGGAAAGATCGGTTATTATTTATTTTTTCGATAAAATAAATAAATTCTGGAATAAATACTTCCGTTAAATTATAATGATTTTTTTTTCGTTTTTCACAAGTCGGATATTCGGAAACTTTGACATTTTTATAAAAAAAAGTACAAGTCTTAGCGAACCCGGAGTTTTATTCTACTCCTCAGAATTGTAGACTCTATCGATTTATTCAATAAAAACACGATGACACAAAAATCGTCATCTTATCACACTGTGCGTAGGGATGAAAAGTATCACTTTCAACCCGCTCTGCAGGCAATTACAAACCTACTTTCAGAGTATGAGTAATGAGAAAGATTTGAAATCATATATCTGCCAAAAGAAATTAACGTTTGTACTTTGGAAAGATCCTTTTTATTAAATAAGTAGGTACTATATAGCTGACCCGGCAGACTTCGTACTGCCGATTTTTTTTTTTTAATTTTTCTCACTTTTTAAATTGTTCCTAGATCTCCACGAACATTTCAAGACCAAGATAAGATAAATCCTTACAGCCGTTCTCGAGTTTTAGCGAGACCACAGACACAGTTTATTCCTAATACATGATATTAAAAGCGCCCTGTAAACTGTACTTTTGAATTATTAGACAAAAAAAAATAATTAAAAAATGGAGTGGAAATCTTTGAAACTTAATACAAAAATATTAACTAAATTTAATTTAATCTTCTGGTAAAAATATGAATTGACCATTCCAATCATCTTTGAAATTTGGTATAAGAGCCCATTGTTCCATAATTTTGTGTGTATTAGGAGTTGATTATGTAAGAATAAACCTTAATAAAGTCAGAAAAATAATAACATTAAAATTATACACACTTCAACCACAGAGCAACACATGTCGCGCCATCTAATGACATTTATTTGAACGATTTTTTTTTAATCGTTATAATCTAGCGCTTGACTGCGATCCCACCTGATGGTAAGCAGTGATGCAATCGTCGATTTTCTACCTTAGCAGTGAGAACCCGTGAGCGAGACTAACGAACAGCAATTGATTTATAGATAATAAATATACGAGTATTTGTCCTGTAATGATACTCTTTTTAGGGTTCCGTACCTCAAAAGGAAAAAACGGAACCCTTATAGGATCACTTTGTTGTCCGTCTGTCCGTCCGTCCGTCTGTCAAGACCCTTTTTCTCAGGAACGCGTTAAGGTATCAAGTTGAAATTAATAGTAGATTATGTGACTAGGGAGTAAATCAGTGTCTTTAAGGCGAGGGCGGCATGTTGAATTCCGAACAAAACGAAGGTTGCCAAGTTTTAATCCCGAACGTAAGTGAGGGATTTATATAATTAACTCCCGAGCATCGCGAGGGAGTTAATAGAGAAACCTGAGTGAAGTGAGGAATTAAAGCCGCCCAAGACAAAGACAGCTTTATTCCCGTGTTGGATACTCTACTTTTTACACCATCTGTGAGATAATTACAAGTCTACTACGATTAATTAACTAGGTACTATATATCGTATAAAACAAATTATAAATAAATTAAAAAATATACAGCATTATTTACAAGTTAATCTCAACTCGAAATTAGAAACAAACAAAATTCACTACTTCAATATTACTCTATAACTTTACTCTTTTTTAGAACCTCCTCAGTATGTAACCACATTTATTATTCTTTTTTTTGATAGTGGCCAGTTCCATTTTTGAATAAATTTGTTTGATGCACGTACATTTTAAATGACTGAAGGCGTATTTGACGTTCTAAATTAAAAAAAAACCATTATTCCCTAGAGATCGGCCATACTGTATTATCTCCCTAGGTGATAACGAGTTGCTTTAAGTGCAGGTTACATGACACATAATAGGGCCATTATCGAGCAGGTGGTGTAAAAAACCATATATTGAAATCCGCGGTCCCTTGAAGTTGTGCAAAAATCAAACTTGTAAGTTGACGGGAAAAAAAGATACGCCCGTTTATGTTGCAAAAAACGTACATTTCGACACTGTCAAAGGAATCAAAACTCATAGGGTGCTTCCCGTTGACCTAGAATCTTGAAATTTGGCACGAAGCAAGGTATTATAGCACTAATATCGGGAAAAGTCTGAAAACTGAAAATTTTTAGTTACGTCACAAGAAAAAAAAATTGAAAAGTCTTCAAGACTCGATTCGAGAATTAAACTGTTTTTATAGGTAGGTTGGTACGAAACCCTCAGTGCGCGAGTCCGACTCGCACTTGCCCGGTTTTTTCGTTAACATTTTGAATTCTTTAAGAAGAGGCTTTGCGGCCCACCTAGTCTAAGGTCTTCATGCTTTGGCCCACAAGGCCACAAGTAACCTCGAGATTGACATGCCTGCTGTACGATATCATCCTAAAATTTTACGACATTACAAAATACCTTTCATCCTGCTCCACATCCCTGCTTGCCATGTTGACACTGCTTACAGCAAAGAAATTACTGAAAAAAAATAGTAAGGTCATCTTTTTTAAAAAGTAAGGTCATCTTTTTTTTAATAATTGATAGGTTCGCGTTTGACCACTAGCTATCTCACCGTAAGCGATGATGTGGTCGACGATAGAGTAGGCTTGCCTAAGAAAGAAAGAGAAAGAAACTTTACTGCTTACTAAAACGTGACTATGGCATAATAAATTAAAAGATAAGTAATAAAACCTCTTTTTTTAAGGTGGGAAATTATCAAAATTACTACACCCGCTTTTAGGCGGAGCGGGAGGGCATGTCAGACTTCTACTGAGTAAATCCCACTCGTGTCCCTTCTTTGCCTTAGTTCAACCTTTGGCTGGCCTGTTGGTCTAGTGGTTAGTGACCCTGACTGCTATGCCGGAGGTCGTGGGTTCGATTCCCACCCAGGACAAATGTTTGTGTGATGAGCATGATCATTTGTTCTTTGTCTGGGTGTGATTTATCTATAATATGTATGTATTTAGAAATATATAAGTATGTTTATCACTTGTCTAGTACCCATAACACAAGCTCTGCTTAGCTTGGGACTTGATGGCGTTGTGTGAAAAACAAAAAAAAAAAAATCCTGTGCAGTGCCTGGGGTCCTCTTTCGTTTAAGCCAAGGCCCTAGTGGGCTTCGACGCTGCCGTGCTCCGACAGCTTGCTGACATCTCTTTGAGGCGCGTGTGGCAGAATAGATACGCGCCGTTGACGATATGGGCTTAGTCTGGACAGTTACCGGACGTCCGGACGGCGGGCTACCTATTGCTCGCCGTCCGCAAGCCTGTGCTTACGGTTACTGGCGAGTCGCGTGCGGTCGCCTCCCTCGCTAGAATTACAGTTTCCCAAAAGGGGGCGACCTCCTTCCCGCTCCGGAACTGCTGTGCTACTCTCTGAAAGTCATATTCATGATTGTAAGCTGCGACGCGCTCGACGTCGAGACAGCCTTCAAACAGCGAACGCAAATGTATGAAGAACTGTCATTGTCAATTGCACTAGCGCTCATGACTGAGTTGACAATGACACTTCTTCATACGAAGAACTGTCGCGCGTTCGCTGTTTGAAGGCGGTCTCGACGTCGAGCTCGTCGCAGCCTACAGCCATGAAAATGACTTTAGAGAGAATAGCACAGCAGTTAGCCTAAAAGATGGAGTGACGACATCGTACACATAGCCGGCGCCTTATGGCCCAGACGGGCAAAGGACAGAGACACCTGGAACAGTTTGGAGGAGGCTTTCACCGCAAAAGGCGGCACTAACAATACTAACTTTATCTAAGGACAAACTAACACTACTAACAAATATATAATTAGGTATACAAAACAAACACTAAAATGTAGGTAAGGGATAAAAATAAAGTTCATTTATAAATGATACAACATATTTTTTAAACATATACAATGTGTCCGGGCATGGACTAGCGATATTCTAAACACTTAAATATAAGCTATTTTAAAGTGAAATTACATTCTAAGCTTGGGTCCAAATCACTTCCCTGCTGTGTGGCAGCCATTTTGTTTTTTTTTTTGAATTCAATTTATTGGTTGCGTCATCGGCTTTGCAGTTTTTAGACTCATTCGTTTTCCTTATAGTTTATAATTTAAATCTGAACTGCTGTCGATATACAAGACCTACTTATGCAAGAAAAAAATATTTGTTTACTAACCAGCTTATAAATAGAATTCGTAAATAAAATACTAGATCTAATTTTTTCAAGAATCTAGATTTTTTCAAGGTCAAAAACGTTCCTACACTTAAGTGAGCTTGGAGGCTCGTATTGATGATTTTTATGGTTATAATTATGTAGCTAGTTACGTTTTACAGTTGCAAAAGATATTTTTCAACTTTATACAATCTACCACTGGCCTGCAAATTGCAAAAAACGTAAGAAAATTTGAATTTCGTGGGCTGCCCTGACGCTTCCCCTTAAGCCAAATCAGTGAAAAATAAAAAAAGGTAACGGTAATTAGGCAAAGAATAACCGGATACGGAGAATAACCGATTTACTGGATCCATGAAACCAGAATCAGAAGAATTGTTTGCCAATTTATGACGAAACGTGCCATAAATCATTTACAATTGTGTACAGTATTCATTGTTGCATTCCCGGAAACACCCGAATCAAAACACATAAGTCTACTAAATTATGCATGAAGAAAATGCACTTAACCACTTTAGATAAATGTACATATCGTCTTCCGACGCTCGGGGAATTAAGACCGTTGCCGAACAGTGACGAGGATTCCTATGCGCATTATCACACTGTGAGACCTGTGATTTCTTTGTAACTACCGAACATGACCACTTTAATAAAGTTTATTAGAAATCAAACTTACCCGACTGGATATATGTGCCGATGTGACGGTGATTACTTCCGAACTACATATTATTACACTTATATCAGAATAAAGCACCACCTACCACAAAACAGATAAATACAGAAGTCAATCTCATGTATGTACCTACTTCACTTTTCATACCTACGCTTGGAGGTCGAATCCGGCCTATTGTACACGACTTTTTCCTTTATTTGTGTCATGAGACCTTCCTTTATTCCAAATTTCAGGATTCCAGGTCAACTGGAAGTACCCTATGAGTTTTGATGTAGGTTCTGTTCTTTATTTTATTCATACTTTTTAGTGTTTACTTTTTTAATTGAATTCGGGTTCATTTTGCATAACAAAGTTCACAGACGGATGACACTTGCGCTCGCACTAATTCTAAGCGATCTGAAATATCTTATTGGAAGGTAGATTGGCCTCGCTTTTACACACTTGTTTCTTGCACTAACGTTGCTACTGGGTAATATTGGATATTTAATCATGTTTAAATTTCCCCTCTGTTATATATGTTTCCATTCTTTTTGTTAAATCAAAAGAAATTTCGAAATTTGTACGGGATGCCAGCAGGCCACATCATCTTGATGACCCTGTATGGTCATTGGGTCGCCAAGATACAGGCTTTGCCTAGTTTGGGACCCATTGCTAATCTGTTAACATCATCAACTATGTAACCCTTGTGCAGTGCCGTAACTAGCCTTTTAGGCACCCGGTGCGAGCTTTCAAAACTGCGCCCCTGAAAAATGCTCTAACCAGGCTTAGTCTGGTCATTTCTGCGCCCCTCCAGGGTCTGCGCCCTGTGCCTGGGCACTGCTCGCACCGCCCTAGTTACGGCACTGCCCTTGTGGTGCGAAGTAAACAAAGTGATTGTATAAACCGTGTATGTCTAAATAAAAACAAAATAAAAAATCTATGTGTGCGTTGCTCGAGCGCACTTTGTACGTAGATTGACTTCTGTACTTTTATCTGTATTGTGGCATTATCGACCGCAACAACCTACGCGTGGTTTTGTTATCAATGCCTTTGCACAAATCAGGAAGGGCAAACTGCATTGATTTAGGGTAAATGCTCCAGTAAATGAACCCACCACAGTGAATTAAATTAAAAAAAAAAAACGTAGTTAAAAATAAAGTTTTTTTTTGTAATTGCACAGAAAAAAAAAACATAAAAAACATACTGATAATTTTTTAAATTTCTTCTGAATTTTTAAGGGTCCGTAATAAATAAAAAAATACTTATGACAAGAAAGCCTACAAAATTTTTTTTTTTGGTTGCATATATAGGCATTACTTTAATTAAATAAAATAAAAATTAATTTATTTATCATTTAATTTAGCCAAAAATAATAAGTTTTTGAAATTTTGAAAAAAAAACTTAAACCGTATACTGTATATTGTATTAAAATGATACTAATAAATGTTAATAGATCTATAAAAGCCTTATGATGATAAGGTAAAAGTTCGAAGGGTTTATTTAATAATATTTAATCCTGTTTGTTTGTGACAGAATATAGACTTATGTTCGTTTTCAAGCTTTTTCTGGGACTGAATCCTCACGAATATATATAATATTATAAATGTAAAAGTAACTCTGTCTGTTTCGCTTTCACGGTTAAACTACTGAACCGATTATGATGAAATTTTGTTGAATCCAAAGGATGGACATAGGCTAATTTTTCTTTTGTTTTCTGTCTTCGACTTCGTGTCTGCTGTAATCAACATTCGTATGCGGCGGGCAAAAGCTAGTATGTTATAAAAACAAAGATTTTTGAATGATTGACCAAACAAAAATTGTGTTCATTTACTAGATTTATTCTGTTCATTTCGTAGAAATGGTCGTTCACTGGGGTTTTAGGGTAATAGTATTGTTAACTTTATAGTCAAATAAATCTTAAAATGTATCCAGGTTATATCGTAAATCTAACTTAAAAAGCATTATGTAATATATTTACATTACCAAAATATAGATTTGGATCATGTAACTTAGATGTAATGGTGTAATTCTTTTTGAAGATCAAAAATAGCTTGTGTTCATTCACTGGAGCACTTACCCTACTTATCTGCAATTATTTCATGCTGAAATAATGCATTTATGAACATATTTACCTTATCAACGAGTTATTTTTGCAGTTTTAACCTTGATATAACCTTGATCAAAATCACAGTCAAGGCCAACATGGGCATGTAGTCATTGCAGTGGTAATGAGTCACCTCTTTGAGGAGTAGTTGGAAAGCGGTCTCGAAGTCCTCTTGTTCCGTATGATGCAGTAGGTCCTCACTGGACACAGTAAGTTTGGGAGGTTCCTGCATCAGATCAAGGAGGAAAGGACGCCAGGGTGTCACCACTGCGTGGACCGCCCGGAGGACACGGTAGACCACACAGTAGAGGTGTGCCCCGCTTGGGTGGAGCGCCACCGAGTCCTCGTGGAGGCTATCGGTAGCGACGACCTCTCACGCCGAGCCCTGGTACAGGTCATGGTCCGGAGCGAGGAGGGGTGGCAGGTGGTTGCCTCCTTCTGCGAAGCAGTAATGCCTGCAAAGGAGCCTGCCGACCGCAAGCACGCGAGGGAACGGCCCTCGTGCCACTGCCGCCGAAATTCCGATCCCGATTTCCGACCACCGTAGGCGTGGGCTCGCGGACTTATTTTTTAAAAGGAACAAATTTATAGTAAGATGAAACCAATTGTAAATGACAGTGAATATTGCGAAAATAAAGAAAAAAATAAATTACGTGCGATCCGAGGTCGGGAAGTGGATGGGAGTACGCTTTTAAGAAGAAAACACGATTTATCTCGAATTCTGATAAACCTACTTTCAAGATTTTTTTTTAAAAATCCCAAAATTTTAAGTAATCTGCATATTTTTAGCCAAATTAGATGATAAATGAATTAACTTTTATTTTATTTTATTAGAGTAATGTCTAAGCAACCCGAAAAAACATGTTTTAGTTATTTTTTTACAGACATTTAAATTTCAACAGAAATTGAAAAAAAAAATAACAGTACGTTTTTTAAACCTTATTAAAAAAGTAACGAAGGGTGCTTTTTTTGTACAAACCTTTTTTTGAATACATGTTTGACAATCGTTTTTTCTTTTGAGGTATTATTTACGCGGATATTTTACAAATGATTGAAGTTAGGACCTACAAACCAATACGTCATGTATTTATATTAAACTAGCTTCCGCCTGCGGCTTCGCCGGAAAAATAAATAAAATAAAAGTAGCCTATATGTTAATTGACCTATCTGAATACCAAATTTCAACCAAATCGGTTCAGCCGTTTTTGCGTGAAAGAGTAACAAACATCCACACATCCATTCTCACAAACTTTCACATTTATAATATTAGTAGGATGTGTCAATAATTTTGAACCAACGAACACTTTTTTTTCTGAAATATGTGCTGGCACCAGTCTACCACAATAATAAAGTTGTTACAATAACATTATAAATGCTGCAATGTATAATATTGTGGTGCGAAATAAACATATTTATCATCACTTATTTAAATTATAACTATATTGGTATTATTATCCTTATTCTAAATCTGTGACTAATGTAGTAATGACTAATGACATTTGATTGACACCTATTATCATATTATTATTAAATAAATAATAAATAGTCTACAATTATTAAACCATGTTATTATGTAAATATGAGTACTTATATTCTAACTAATAAATTAAATTCATTTCAGAAAATGTAAACATGTGGAAATACCTACTGCTGCAATTTTAAAATAACCAAAACCGTCACAAAAATGTCCATTGATTTATTAAAACTTCTGAAATACAAAGGTCTCTACAGATGAAAACTTTTAAAATAAGAAATAGATCACCAAATAAGAAGGCATATTTACATCACTTACCGGTGGAAAAATGCTAAAAAACTAAGGGCCTGTTTCACAATGTCCGAGTAACCACTACTTCCTGATTAAATTTAAAAATGGAACAGAATTTGTATGAAATTATCTGCCAAGTAAGATATTGGAAACTTAATCATAGGTGGTGAAATAGGCCCTAAGTCTAACTTGTCCCAAAACCGTAAATAAACATTAAGGGGAGATCCGACTAGGATTTCCCAAAAACGTACTGTCTCTGAACGTCAAATGTCCACTATAGTTTTAATATACTGAGGTAGGAAAAATATCCTGTAAAGAAAAAGAACTAAACTTCAGGTGTACTGAATCAAATTTTCAAATTAAGTCACTAAATCTATAAAAAAATGGTTTTGCCTCCTTTTTTTATCTTTATCGTCGAATATCTCCGTAATTTAAGCGATTGCATAATAAGCATTTTTTTACAAATAAAAAAACATATATTTTTATTTTTTTTTAATTTATATTTTTGATATATTCAATATACACAATTTTCACTTCTATAGATTTATTAAGTATTCAGAGTGTAAAAAGATCGATCACATAGCCGATAACTACACATTCTGTACTTACTACTCGTATTAAGCAACTTTGACCAAAAAATATTGCTGGGATATAGGTAATTGTTTTTGCCATCTTTAAAAAATAATTAATTAATAATAACTTCGATCAGCTGAGCGTTCGGCGGCTCGCGCTTGGTCATTGAACCGACCGCACGCTTGTGTGGGAGAGGCGCTCGTTGTGTTTAGTAAAAAAAATAAAGGGTGTAAAAAGACCCTTAACGAAAACGAAAACCCCATATTCTACACATCACTGGGATACTTTTTCTCTTCTAGGACATACCTGGGAATTCACTGGTTCTGGAGATATTGAAGGTCAAAGTCAACAATTTTTTTTCGTTTTTTTTTCAAAATCGTATTCCAAGTATCATTAGTAAACTTTCTTCTGAACAAACATTATCAAAATTATCAATTTTTCACAACAAGTTACGCATTTGAAGTTAGAAAAATGCAACGAAAACTAAACACAACGAGTGCCTTACACACACAAGCGTGCGGTCGGTTCAACGACCAAGCGCGAGCGGCCGATCGCTCAGCTGATCGAAATTATTTTTAATTATTTATTTTTTAAAGATGAAAAAAAAATGTTTTTCCCAGCAATAATTTTTGGTTAAAGTTGCTTAATTACATGTACAGAATGTGTAGTTATCGGCTTTGTGATCGGTCTTTTTACACCCTGTATAGCAAATTACGCATTTGAAGTTACAAACTTATAATTTTTTTTTTAATTTTGATAATGTTTGTTCGGAAGAAAGTTTACTAATGATACTTGGAATACGATTATGAAAAAAAACGAATTTTTTTTTTTACTTTGGCCTTCAAAAAAATCAATCTCCAGGACCAGTGAATTCCTATGTTATGTTCCAGAAGAAAAAAACTATCCCAGTGATGAGTAGAATATGGAGTTTTCGTTTACGTTAAGGTTCTTTTTACAGGCGCTAGATTAGATGTATCGGTTGAATATTATTCAGACTGGTGACATAATGATGTCACCCAGTCTGAATCATAAATCACAAGGACAATTAAGGACAATACAATATCCTGTTGCACTTTGCGGTTATAAAATATTAATAATAGAATTGATAACGAATTTATATTGAGAGTTATTATTGTTAGTATAAAAAAAAATGTTGGGATTCTGTTCATTAACGCTGTCAGCCTACGTCAGACTTTTTGTAGGACGGATAACGCTGCCCGCCCACGACCGATAATCGGTGAACGATTTTTTGTAAGTGATAAATAGAAAATACTGATACAATTTATAGTAATAGTGCAACGCACACGGCCTACAAAAAGTCGGTCAGAATATACTATAGGATTATAATTTGTGACGATTATCGGACCTACAAAAAGTCTGTCGTGGGCGGGCAGCGTAATCGTCACAAATTATAATTCTATCCGACTATTCTATCTGACCGACTTTTTGAAGGACGTGTGTGTTGCACTATTGCTATCAGTGTGTTCTATTTTTCACCTACATAAAATCGTTCACCGATTATCGGTCAGACTTTTTGTAGGACCGATAATCGAAACAAAGATAAATTTATCTTATCTTTTATCATAATTATATTGTTTTTGAACATTATTTCATCGACATCAAGCGTCAAGTTAATATGACCGACTAGTCCTTACTCTTCCTTTAAAATCACAACTCGCTATCATGAATGAACCATTTGACATTAAAATAACGTGTTCCTATGAATGGGACGCGCCTACGAAATGTCATGCACGTGAGCAAGTCGCCCAAGCGTATAGTGGAACATCACAAATCTTCTGTAATGATATACGAGTACCATTATAATGGTACTCCTGTACTCTGCATCAATGAAACCAGAACGCTTATTTATTTCTCTCAGTGACAAGTTTTTCAGTTACGAGTTTCCTCCGTGCCTCGGAAAGCAGATTAAGCCGTAGGTCCCGGCTGTCATTTGTAGATCTTTGGCAGTCGTTACGGATAGTCAAAAGCCAGTAAATCTGACTCCAGTCTTGCCATGAAATACCGTGTCACCCCAGTTAATGGGTTGTGGAGGTCTGGTAGGCAGCCGCTCCTCGTAAAATACTAGTATTCAGCTAAATCCGACTTGACTGGAAGCCGACCCCAATATATGTAGTTGGGAAAAGGCTAGGCAGATGATGATGATGACAAGTTTTCATTTGTTTCATCCCATACGGATCATTCAAAGTAATGTTTGAAAGCTGTATTGCATTTGGGAGCGCGTAAACACAACCGCCGCACACTTCGAAAGCTAATTCACTAAACTTAATCTAGTAGACTAGTACCTAATATAAGTATATCACTAAACTTGGACCGTTTTATAACTATATTCCTAGTGAGATAGTAAAGAATCGCTTTCGTATAACTATGTTGCGGTATATAATTATATCCCTAGGGATATAACTATATTACGGCGTCATCTATCTTACAGCGACATACGAGTATATACCGTGTGTCGTCGACACACAAACGAATATCATTTTTTTAGGTGGGAAATCATCAGAAGTACTACTCCTCTTTGGTGGAGAGGAAGGGCGTGTCAGACTTTTACTATTTTCTTGTTGTATTCTTGACTTCAAATCCTATGTCCCCCAGCTGGGGCAGAGGGCGTCGACAGTAGTCACCCAACGCGACCGGTCTTGCGCTTTTCGCTTGACCTCGCTCCATGTCAGTCCGATGGCCTTTGCTTCTGCTAACACGGTACGTCGCCACGTCTGTCGAGGACGGCCACGCTTCCTTTTTCCTTGGGGATTCCAATCCAGCGCCTGTTTAGGTATACATATGATCGGGATCCCTCGTAAGCGTGTGACCAATCCAACCCCACTTGCGACGTTTGATCTGGTGGTCGATCGAGCTTTCGTGGCATTTCTCCAACAGTTCCACGTTAGATATGGTCTCGGGCCAGTAAATCCCGAGGATACGGCGGAGGCATCGGTTCACAAAATTCGTGTAAGTAATTTTATGATTTAATTATGCTTTGGTGTGTTTTGTGTTGTGGCAAATAAACGATTATTCTATTATAGATTTTTTTTATGAGCCTATTCTGTCCCACTCCTGGGCAAAGGCCTCCGTCCAGTCTTTCCATTTTTCTTTTCCTTTCTTTTACTGACTCAAATTTCAAATCATTTGTTCGTTCTATAAACTTACGTTGCCTTAGCGGTCTCAATGCTCTGGAAATCTATCTTGACTGGGAGGGCGGTGTGAAGACAAACTCAAACTGTTCACTTAATTTTATTAATTACATAAGTATGTCAAGAACAAATAACTATAATTATTATACTCAATTATTACACTACTCAAAACTAATATCCCAATGGAATGTCCCAATCGACGACCCTGGAGCGAATGTGCCTCCGCACACTCGTTCCTTGTTAAAAACCCCCAAGCGAACTCCCCGATTGGTCCACGACATGGGGTGAAGCGGGACGTGGTCCAATCGTTGAGTCACCTGTTATCTCGCCACTTACAATTTCAAAACGGCGTTAATATTTTCAAGCAAGAACTGAATAGTTTATACCACATTCCTTTTACAATACTTAAAACACAAATGTTTATATGTAAGACAAAAATCCTGATAATCTTAACTTAATTTAACAATTATTTTTAAGAATGTAAGGTACTATTTAGTACAAGGGACAAAACCTAACAATCGTCCGTCCTGACATCGTGTGCGGCCCTGCACACGGCTCCAGGTGGAAACCTAACAATCGGACTTTTGACCTTAAATTGTTACAATAATAATTAATAACTGTTACCAATTGTTTGGACTTATTACAATAAAATTATAACTAACACTGATACTAGTGTTAACTATTAATTAGTTATAACAAATTAAAACAAATAGTTAAAACAAAATAGCAATACATACTAGGGGTGATCCAAAAGTAATGATAATCAATATGAAATAAGGATATTTTAACTATAAACAAATTATATTTATCTATAAAGTCTCTTAGCAAGTCAATACATTTAGTCCATTTTTTTTTAAATCCACAATTCGCTTTGAAAAAAAATCTTTGGCTTAGTCATCCAAAAACGCCTCTACAGTAGTCACCACCTCGTTATTATTGTCATTTTTTTTGCCTCAGAGGTGTTTCTTGGGCCGAAAAAAGAGATATAAGTCACTGGGTGCCAGGTCTGGAGGATAGGGTGGGTTTTCAAGCAATTTGAATCTCGTTTCTTGAATGGCAGCCATCGCAACTGCGGCTTGTGAGCCGGTGTGTTGTTTTGGTGAAACAACACTCTAACTCGAAGTTTGCGACGTTTTTTTTCTTGGATGACCTGCCGCAATCTTCTTATTTGGTCTGCGTAGTAAGAGTCCATAATAGTGGCTCCTTTTTCCAAGTATTCCACTATTATAATTCCTTCAGCATCCCATAAAACGGACGCCATAATCTTTCCTGCCGAACTTGACTCATTGAATTTCTTCAGCGACGGGAAGAGGCTCGTTTCCAAGTCTTAGACTCTTGTTTCATTTCTGGATCAAAATAGTAGATCCAGGTCTTATCCATAGTCACGAAACGAGACAAAAAAAAATCCTGATCCGTCTGGAACTTTTCGAGATTCGCCCTCGAAATGTTGACACGTTTTGATTTGTGCTCGTCGGTTAACATTCTCGGCACCCAACTTTCAGAGACCTTTTTCATATGCAGTTTGTTCGCAATGATTCTTTGAACACTTGTCATATGACATCCCGATGATCTCAGCTACATGCTTTATGGTCAATCTTTGACCTGCAAATTCGATATCTACGACTTTTTTTACTTTTTCTGCAGTGTGGGACGTGGGTGGGCGTCCTTCGCCATGTTCATCTTCTGTGGATGTTCTACCCAGCTTGGACTCCTTTGACCAGCGCGCAACTGTGGAATATGAAGGAGCAGAGTCCCCTTATGTTTCCACTATGTCACTTTGTATGTCTTTGGTAGATTTTTTTTTCAAACAGAGGTGGAGGAATGACAGCTCTGATTTAATTTTTCTCCATTTTGATTTTTACTCTCCGACTGTTCGTATTCAAATGAATGTAACTCCCTGTAATCGTGGCCTATTTTTATGATTTTTTTATGATGAAGTACTGGATATATGAGGAAACAAAAAAAAAATATTTCATATTTTTACGTGCCCTACAAATGTCCGATTATCATTACTTTTGGATCACCCCTCGTATTGAACTTTAAACATTTTTTTTTTGCAAATATGTTTCAGCTGTATTACACAAATTTTGTAAAATACTATGATATCACTTATACAATAATAAACATTTTTTTTTTTCAGTTAATTTACTGTATCCTATTAATTAGCTGGATTGAAACCAAAATCTAAGAGTAAGTTCACGACCAATCGATTCTCGTGATACTTAATCTTTCACTATTGGGCATTACAACCCCAACATACTTAATCTATCACTGTTGGGCATTACAACCCCAACATACTTAATCTCTCACTGTTGGGCATTACAACCCCAACATACTTAATCTCACACTCATCTCGACTCTCGTGTGACTCTCACACTCATCTCGACTCTCGTGTGGTTAAAACTCTATATCTCACACTCATCTCGACTCTCGTGTGACTCTCACACTCATCTCGACTCTCGTGTGGTTAAAACTCTATATCTCACACTCATCTCGTGTGATTAAAACTCTCAGTATATCTCACTCTCATCTCGAGTGATCAATACTCTATAAATAATAAAGATCTGTAACAATGATTATTATCCTGTAAATAATAAAAACACTTTAAAAATTCGACACATCGTAACAACTGAGGTGCTCGTTTTCTAACTAGAATTATTCTCAGTATTATTGTCGTCACTATCACAACTATCGTTAGCATCTTTTCCGTCGATCTCTAAAGCGGTCATATATATCTAAAACAGGCCTACTAGCCATACTCGCTTTTAGCCTCTCGGAGGCCTGCTCTTGCTAACTTGCAACTAACTTTCATCGAATCGAATCTTTCATCCAAACTTTGACTCGATTGATGGTCCATCAATAACTCAATTCACAACGTTGACTCTCTCAGCACGACAAAAGATTGGCTAGGATGACATTCGGCAAAAGCCTAAACATGGTACAATCAGTACATGTCCTTTACGTCCCTTTCGATTTCCCACAGACCAACTAATACATGGCATGTAAGGTATTAACAGTAAGCCGATTATTTGTTTAGAAGGTAACTTTGTTGCAACATACTAACCTTTATTTTAACCCAATACTATCCGATAAAAGAAGGAAAGATTTGGTACTTAAACATGCTTATGCTCAGCGATTCTACTTATTTTTAGGACCTTACTTGTATAATCAGTCTAACAAAATACTAAAGACCTTAAGTTATGATAGGTGTAATTTACTAGTTCAAGAAAATTTGGCAAAACAGATTTATGCAGACACGGAAAAGAAAGAAAATGAAGAACTTCTAGAAATTGTAAAATAAAGACTCTTTTGTAATACGAGTCACTTACTTTAAATAATTATTAAGTTTACGTTATTGGCTATAATATTGTTCGTAAAGGAGACGGGGACTTCTAGGCCCAGCATAGTAAGGGGTTGAAATATGGCTTAAAAATTTAGTTATTATATTCTATTTCAAAATACAAAAATAACTAGGGATAAGCGTGCCAGGAAGATGAGATATGACAAAAATAAGTTTTAGTCGTGAGTAACCAACCTATTTTAGGCTAGCAGTCTGTTAATAAACAGTATATTCCAAGGGGCTCGTATACCTGGTTTATTCTAAGGTATTTTTTTAATTTATAATGACACTGACGTGTATACTCTTTTCTCTGATTTATTTGGTCCACAGAACTTTCTGTAAATGGTTAAAAATATATAAGCTATTAACTGACATCAGTTTAATTTTTTTACAAACAACTAACAACCTAGGCCCAAGATTGTATGAAAGGGTATCGGTCTCCTTTGTTTAAATATAATATCACATTTAATCTAGATTAAAATAATGTTCCTATTCAGTCATTGAAAATATTGTCTTCTTTTTTTTTTTTAATTTGGCATTTATTTTATTTTATTTTTGTTTTTCTTTTAAATGTTAGATCTAAATAGATGGCCTGAAACACGGATTATTTTTTTTTTATTAACCTAGATCAGGCAGGTCTACATAACAGTTAGAAATAAGGAAAAATCGCAATTGTAATTCATGCAAACCTCAATTGTACTTTGATTTTACTTGAATAAATTATTATATTATATATATATATATGTATGTATATATCCATTAATTAAATTATAAAGTCCTCCAACGATGAGATATTGATTATTAGGTTTCCCGCTATACTATTTTTGTTTAAAAAGTGCATTTCCATCAAACGCGAGTTGAGTCTCCACTCTAACTGTTGCTGGACCATAAATATCCATCGTCTTAACGGCAGAATACCTCAACAAACTATCACTGTCACCAGCTAGTTCAGAACATGGCAATTCATTCCTGATATTGTGGAATTGCAATTTGCTCCTATCTTTGTGGTCTGCTATGTGTGTTTGTACCGAGAACGATTTCCCCATAAGCGCAGGGACCTCCTATTAGATTGTCGGGCACGACTTTGCAAGCAACCCTTCCCTCTACCTCATCGACACTCATATCAAGAGTCAGATTTCCTAGCGACTGGACTACGCTATTGCCAAATCCTTTCAATAGTGTAGGGACTTGATCATGTGTTGCACCTAGTTTCCTGGCAGTAGAGTTCCTTATCAGGGTAACGTCGTTCCCAAAATCTATAAAAGCTCTTAGTACACAACCATTGAGTCTTACCTCTTTTATAAACTTAGAGCCAGGGTGATTATCTACATGCGCATTTTCATTGTTTTTTTTTTTTTTTTTTTTAAATCAATCCGCATAGTTTACTGAACTGTAACACTATTGTTTATTGTTATGAGTATCATCAGTATCATCTGGCTTGCTATGGCACCTTTCCGCAATGTGACCAACTTTATTACAGCGCGTGCACTTCATCGGCTTAGTGCACTGTAAGAAATGATGTCCCTTATCCTGACAATTGAAACATCCTTTGAGGTGGCCCGGTCGAGCACTAGAATTAGCGCTCGCTGCTTTGAAAACTTGTGAATTATCAAAATTTATATTTTCAGTGTGAAAACGTTCCTGACCAGATTGACTATTGTAATCCCTATTACTGAGTAAATACTGTAACAACTGATCGGGGTGGGTACAACGTAGTGCTAATGCTCCTGATTTGAGAGTTTTATCTGTTATACCATGTATAATGCACTCTACCGCGCGAGTACCTACTATATCGCATTGATTCACTAGACTTAGCTTTTCGTAATAATAGACCTCTATGGATTCGTTATATCTACTCTTTCTTTTAATCATTTCTTCCAAGGTCTGGCCATAGTTCTGTTCGCATGGAAAAGCACTTAATAGCTTTACTTGCCATTCTTGCCATGTAAATAGTATGGTATGCAAACTTTCGTACCACGTCTTGGCTAGACCTTGCAACTTTTGCATTGCAAAATGAGTAGTGGTTCTTTCATCCCAACCGTACACCGAAGCGCACTCATTTACCTTCCTTAACCACACGTCCATTCGCTGGTTCTTGGCCGAGGGATCAAAGTTTGGCAAGATATTGTTATGGTTAATCTTTTGTAGTGGTTGGGGTGCGTCTTGGTGTACAGAAGGGCATGAGAGACCATCCCTCAAGTTCCTAATTATATTAAACAAATCTCTTTTTGAAAAAGAATGGCTACATGACCTTTCAATCCGTTCGGCGCGGTCGTGCTGCCGTGATCTGCGCTCCACACGTTGCTCTGCACGTGGCTCGGCATCCCGGCGCCGCCGCGCCGATGCCGTGGAGTTGCTGCGGCGTCGGCTGGCTCGCGGCTCGTCGCTGCGACGTGACGCGTGAAGCAGGTCCTCGGCGGCGCGTTCGTGGCTGCGCCCCTTCCTGACTTCACTCTGCGGTCCGCGATGCACACGTGGCTCGGCGTCCCGACGCCGTCCCGATGCCGTGGAGCTGCTGCGGCGTCGGCCGGCTCGCGGCTCGTCGCTGCGACGCGACGCGTGAAGCAGGTCCTCGGCGGCGCGTTCGTGGCTGCGCCCCTTCCTGACTTCACTCTGCGGTCCGCGATGCACACGTGGCTCGGCGTCCCGGCGCCGCCGTGCCGATGCCCTGGAGCTGCTGCGGGTTCGGCTGGCTCGCGGCTCCTCGCTGCGACGCGATGCGTAGAGGTGTTCGGCGTCGCGAACACGGTCGCGTTCCCGCCGTACTTCATTCTCCAGCATCCGAAGCCGCTCACGGCTCAGCTCGATGTCAGGCTCTGAGCTCCGACTTCGCAGCCGACTTCGGCTCCTCGTGGCAGAGTGCGGCATGCCGCGACCCGGAGTTACCAGCCTGCGTTGACCCGTTGACTTTGACATTGTCTGAAATCTCACGGTAAAGAAACTTGAGAGCCGTATCTTGAAGTTGTAATTGGTAAATAAGTTATTACTGACAGACAAAAGGTCTTAATGTCCGTTACTCCTTGCTTTGAAAACCATTAGAAAATAAAATATGGTATAGGCTCATGGATATGTTTTTTTAATTGCGCATATTTACTGAGCAAGTCGCCATTTTTTGGATTCAGCGTGAATATTTCTTAAACAAAAACTTCTTGTTCTAAAAATAAAACATAGGCAATTTTGTTTCAAGTGTAGGTTAACACTTAAGGACCACAAGCGATAACTGCGGTATGCGGCGTCAAGTGCTTCGCTCGCTTCGGCCCAACTTATCGTGGGAAGTGTTGGGTGACGCTCTTGGTTGGTAAGTGCCGTTACAACCCAAGGATAACCTTTTTTTGTGAAACTTATAAACTTCTAATACCCAAAAAAAGCTACGGTACAGTTCTATCGTTGAATATTTTTAACTTTGACTTGAAGAGTTTCTTCACCACAATGGATGAAAGAATGAATCGATTTAAGCTTGCGATTTGGCCACTAACCGGAATTCAAACTTAGATCCCACAAGCTAGTTCAATTGTATGTGCAAATAAAAAAAAAATACTAATGCTAATGCTATCACATCTGCCATAGTAACAACACGAAACAGTGATGACGGATATTCACGCGCTAAAATACTGTCTACAATATAATTACTCAAACTATAATTAACTATACAAGTTGTAAATAAAACGTCATTACAGATTTAAGCACGATAACTTTCAACACAAGATATATGTGATGACATGATCTATAAATAAAAGCTGGTTGGTGCCTGAATAACACAACAGGCACCTAGGACTAGTGGGTCAGAGATTAAATCTGTAATAATAATCACATCAAACAAAGTACAGGTACAATTTGGGCGCGTACTTACGTTTTGGGTACACATCCCACTTCTGAAGTATAAACTTACGTAGCCTTAGCGGTCTCAATGCTCTGGAAATCTATCTTGACTGGGAGGGCGGTGTGAAGACAAACTCAAACTGTTCACTTAATTTTATTAATTACATAAGTATGTCAAGAACAAATAACTATAATTATTATACTCAATTATTACACTACTCAAAACTAATATCCCAATGGAATGTCCCAATCGACGACCCTGGAGCGAATGTGCCTCCGCACACTCGTTCCTTGTTAAAAACCCCCAAGCGAACTCCCCGATTGGTCCACGACATGGGGTGAAGCGGGACGTGGTCCAATCGTTGAGTCACCTGTTATCTCGCCACTTACAATTTCAAAACGGCGTTAATATTTTCAAGCAAGAACTGAATAGTTTATACCACATTCCTTTTACAATACTTAAAACACAAATGTTTATATGTAAGACAAAAATCCTGATAATCTTAACTTAATTTAACAATTATTTTTAAGAATGTAAGGTACTATTTAGTACAAGGGACAAAACCTAACAGTTCTTTGCCTTCGTTCCAGCTTAGGGCCCCGAGTTTTCCTTTTTAGAAGTGAACTCATGGCCCCAGAGGCTTCGACCCTGCTGGGCCCCAAGAGTAACGCATACCATGACTGACCGACCCCTCAATGGTGGAAGTTTTCTTCGGCTTTTTCCTAATTTCTTAAAATAACATAATTATGTAGTTGTAATTTAAACTACATATATGAAATCGTTATTCTAATCATAATAATAAATAAATAATCTGTCTGTTGGTCTACCGGTTACTGACTGCTGTGCCGGAGGTCGTTGGTTCGATTCTTACCTAAGTCAAATGTTTGTGTGATGAGCACGATCATTTGTACCTACTGTAATTTGTGTATTATTTATCTAGAAATATCTTCTTCTTCTTCCTGCCCTCATACCATATTACAATTGGTCGGTATAAGACGTTTTTTTCTTCCATTTCACCCATTAATCTAGAAATTTATAAGTAGCACATAAATTCGTCGTTCGCGTCATCTAGCTCTACTTCTCTAAGTACAAACTCTGCTTAGTGTGAGACTAGATGGCGTTGTGTGATAGGAATAGAAAGTAAGGAAAAAAAAAAATTCAAGTCAAAACAATATTTCCCGTCTATAAAGTCAAAACATTTTCTACAAAAATACACACTTTCTTCTTTAATTCCCTCTCGTTACTTAACTCGAAACTAGCAACTCGTTACTGTTAATTCCGGTACGAAATAACAACCATAATTTTCAAACTGCTCCAAAGGAACTATTAAAATCTCCTCAGATACATATCATCATCATCATCTGCCTAGCCTTTTCCCAACTATATTGGGGTCGGCTTCCAGTCAAGCCGGATTCAGCTGAATACCAGTATTTTACGAGGAGCGGTTGCCTGCCAGACCTCCACAACCCATTAACTGGGGTGACACGGTACTTCATGGCAAGACTGGAATCAGATTTACTGGCTTCTGATTATCCGTAACGACTGCCAAAGATCTTCAAATGACAGCCGGGACCAACGGCTTAACGTGCTTTCCGAGGCACGGAAGAAACTCGTTATGTTAAGATGGTCACCCATCCACAGACCAACCTAGGCAAGCGTTGCTTAACCTTGAAGATCGACCCGTGCGGCTGTTATTATTCAGCCACGAGCTCCTCCCAGAAAAAAAATCCTCAGATACATATCTTCATTAAAAATCGTCTGTCAAAAATAAAGCACAAATTATCTCTCGGTTACCGAAGCAAAATCGTACAGTCACGAATTTGTGAAGGAGACGGGGATATAGGGGTGTGTGTAGGGGGGAAAGAGAGGGAAGATTCAGCCTTTCATCGCGCCGAAGTTCCCACGACACGGAGAGTATGTACTTACGTACTTATGCTTATTAAATACATGTCAGAAGCGGTAATGTTGCCTTGGAATTATTCTGGTATTGTTAGGTAGGTATAAAATTAAATCGGATCTCGGGCGCCGTTAGTTGAGACTGTTCATCTTTTAGCTGCTAATAGCTTATATCATCATCATCTGCCTAGCCTTTTCCCAACTATGTTGGGGTCGGCTTCCAGTCAAGCCGGATTTAGCTGAATACCAGTATTTTACGAGGAGCGGCTGCCTACCAGACCTCCACAACCCATTAACTAGGGTAACACGGTACTTCATGGCAAGACTGGAGCGTCAGATTTACTGGCTTCTGACTATCCGTAACGACTGCCAAAGATCTACAAATGACAGCCGGGACCCACGGCTTAACGTGCTTTCCGAGGCACGGAGGAAACTCGTTATGTTAAGATGGTCACCCATCCACATACCAACCTAGGCAAGCGCGGGGCCCAAATCTGCTATGCAATATTGTCAGAATGGTCGATCATTGAGCAGTGCAAGAGGGACGGAGCTATACAACTTACAAAGCTCTGTCCCGCCTGCACCAAAAAATGGTCGACCATTCTGACACAATTGCAATAGCAGACTAATGCCCGTTTTCACCAACAGCCCCTAAAATTTAAGTGTCTCTTAAGCCAATTTAATCACAGTTTTTACATATTTTTAAGTTATTATTCTGAATTAAAATATGAAAACTTTAAACTTACGTGTTCGATTTCATACTTTAATTCAGAATAATAACCTAATGATATGCAAAAACCGTGATTAAATTGGTTTAAGAGACACTTAAATTTTAGGGGCTGTTGGTGAAAACGGGCATAAGGCCCCAGTTCGGCAGTACCTCAAGGAGTTTGCTAGTGTGGGCATCGCTTTCACGGAAACATGTCGGAAGACGAAAGATGTGGACACCAGGAACAACTACAAGATTTTATAGAAAGCTACAGAAACGATAATTGCCTTCGAAAATTACATTTAAGGATTACCATGAACGCAACAAAAACAATGCCGCCTACAACAGGCTAGTCGAAAAATACAAATCCATAGATCCAAATGTCACCAGGGATATAGTGGTTAAGAAGATCAATAATCTTCAGTTCGAAGATTATTGATCCAGTCTTGCCATGAAATGCCGTGTTACCCCAGTTAATGGGTTGTGGAGGTCTGGTAGGCAGCTCCTAGTAAAATACTGGTATTCAGCTAAATCCGGCTTGACTGGGAGCCGACCCCAACTTAGTTGGAAAAAGGCCAGGTAGATGATGATGACTCGTAGTATCTTTTTGTTAGATACGTCTTATTTATCGGGGGCACAGAAGTAACATTCGAAAGTACCAAAAAGTAACGTAAACGTAAACCCTTCTAAAAGCACCATTGTGCTAACTAGAACGCATACACTAGTTATTTCTGTTAACACTACTACTAAGGGCTCATCCATATTTTACGTTACAGGTTTAGGGGTGGGGAGGTTCGACAAATTATGACATTTATGTGGCAAGGGGTGAAAGAAATCAGAAAACTGGGACTGACTGCCATAACTTGAGAAAAGCTTTACCAATTTTACTTAATATATATTTTTTTAACTTTGAGTTTGTTATGGAAAGAAAGTGTAAAAAAATGACAGAAAAAATATTCAGAACCCCTAACGATTTTTTTATTTTTTAACCTTCGCGCACTTGAAAGTTGTGGTGGGGTGCGTTTCACAGAACATTCATAGCCATACACAAGAGATCTGTCATGTCTTAGTCTATGTACAAAAAGGCAAAAATTTAAATATTTGGAAATGTTGCCAACTCTCTAAGATTGTTTTATTGATGAGTTTAAAAAACGAATTTCCAAAGTGCCTACAAAATTTATCATTTATATCTGACTTGCTACAAGGGAAGTCTCATAAATGCTGAGCTGAGACAAGGACGAGAGCAGTACAAAAAATAATGAAATTTCCGTAACATAGTTTATCGATGGCCCATAACTTACCGTGAAGATGTGTTTTATACTTCACGAGCTTGAAAGCAAAAAAAAAACTATTTTACAAAGAATTCATTCATGAAAGCGGGTCTACAAGATGACGTAAATCATTAGTTCTGAATGCTCTATTTGAAGTTTATGCGGTTGAGTAAGAGGTGTTGTCACGACAGACTTTTTGTAGGACCGATAATCGTCACAAATTATAATCCTATAGTATATTCTGACCGAAGAGCTCGTGGCTAAATAATAACAGCCGCACAGGTCGATCTTCAAGGTTAAGCAACGCTTGCCAAGGTTGGTCTGTGGATGGGTGACCATCTTAACATAACGAGTTTCCTCCGTGCCTCGGAAAGCACGTTAAGCCGTTGGTCCCGGCTGTCATTTGTATATCTTTGGCAGTCGTTACGGATAGTCAGAAGCCAGTAAATCTGACTCCAGTCTTGCCATGAAGTCCCGTGTTACCCCAGTTAATGGGTTGTGGAGGTCTGGTAGGCAGCCGCTCCTCGTAAAATACTGGTATTCAGCTAAATCCGGCTTGACTGGAAGCCGACCCCAATATAGTTGGGAAAAGGCTAGGCAGATATAGTATATTCTGACCGACTTTTTGTAGGCCGTGTGCGTTGCACTAGTGCTATCAGTGTATTCTATTTTCACCTACAAAAAATCGTTCACCGATTATCAGCGTAATTAAGATAAGGAATAATAGGCCATACAAAATATTTGTTTCATACGGGAATAGAACCTCGTAGTGCAGCAGCTAATCGCTCTACCTCACCAACACACAACCAACACACAACACACCAACCGTGCCGTCAAGTAAACTTGAAAAGTTTATTTTTATTATGCATAGGCTCGCGTTCACCGCTATCTCACCTGATCGGCTGTGAAATATCAAAACCCAGTATCTGCATAAAACCAAATTTTACAGGAGAGCCGAAAAACGATTTCATATCTTTGACAGCTTGCCGTTTAATAATATTAGTCGTATCTTCTTGGGAGTCATTGCAAAATTTGAGGTACATAACAGGCTTTAAAAAAAATTAGTTTTAATGCGTCTATCACAAAATATGTACGTAGAGGGGCACAAGGGCGTCGCCAGCTTATGACAAAGGGGGGGGCAAGAGGGCAATATTATGGATGATAAAAAATATGAACGTCGAGAGCATGAACAATTACACTTTGGAAGTCTTTGCCTCGATGACGATTTTTTTTTCAAGTGGGGAATCCCGCTCCTTCCGCTCTTGGGCGGAGCGGGAGGGCATGTCAGACTCTTATTGACTAAACCCCACCCCGTTCCTTCGTTGCCTTCGATCTGTCTTCGTCACCTTTCGGAATTTCCGTGTGCCCCAGAGTCTTCGGCCCTACCGGTCCCCGACAGTTTGCTTGAGGCGCGCGTAGAACCCCAATTGCTGGATCCTGTCTAAGACTGTCGCAACCCCGCGTTCCGCCTTGATGCTACTCCAGAGACTTCAAGGGAGGTGATAATTGAATCTAAGTATGGTATTCCTAAAGATCTCTTCCAGTATTCTGAAGGGCTTTCTGCTGAATGATTGTTTCTATGACGTTGTTTCCCCCGTAATACGCGGCATTGATGTAATATCCAACTCCAGTCCGATTTTCTCCGCAACAGCAGTAGCTTTCTTTATAATTTCTTGCAGTTTATAATAATTATAGCAGCATAAGTATAATTTCTACATTTATTAATCATTTGATCTCTAGGGGGGGGGGGCAGCTGCCCCCCCCCTAGAGGTCCTTGGCGACGCCCTTGGAGGGGCAGTTACTAATAAAAACATTGTTTTCTTAGACCAAACTTTTTGAGTGTGACAATTTCAAAACCTAGTAAGATCACTTGCTTTGTATTCATCTAGTTCCAAAATATACTGAGTAGGGACTTGACGTTTATTTCAACCATTTCATTACTACTTAGTATCTACATGAACCATTTCATATCCAAGTAACTACAAGCACTTGCTAGGTTTTTAAAATGGTTGATGTTAGATACTATGTTTTAATCTTGTAATTTTTGCATTTTGAAAACGTTTACTGTAGATACTAGGTTTCCAACTTTGTGTAACTTCGTTTTTGACTTGTTTTTGGGAGTTTTTGCTATCCAAGTATGTGGAGAGTGGTCTATAAGGTCAAAAAATGCAAAAACACGCTTTTTTTAAGATTTGTCAGATACTAGGTTTTGAAATTGCACAGCCGTGATGGTAAGCGATGATGGGGCTGATGATGTAGAGTATGGTTACCTTAAATAGAAACTCAAACTCTACCTCAACACCGTCTTTTTAGGGTTTCGTAGCCAAATGCAAAACACGGAACCCAAATAGATTCGCCATGTTTCGACAGATATTCCGACATTTGTTCTGTCTGTCCGTCCGTCCACCCATACGTGTGTGGCGTATAATTATATGGATAGTCTTCAAAAATGATATTGAGGTTTCTAATATCTTTTTTTTAAACTGAATAGTTTGCATGAGAGACACTTCCAAAGTGGAAAAATGTGTACACCCTGTAACTACTAAAATAAGAGAATGATAAAACTAAAAAAATATAATGATGTACTTGCAAACTTCCACCGAAAATTGGTTTGAACGAGATCTAGTAAGTAGTTTTTTAATTCGTTATAAATATAATCCGCAATTAAGTGGTACGTTACCCTCAGTGCGGGAGTTCGACTCGCATTTGCCCGGTTTTTTAAATATCTAGAATTCTAGATATAAACTAGTGCTTAACTACAATCCTACTAGACGGTAAGCAGCGATGCAATCGTTGATAGTGAAGCGCACTAGTTTACCGTTAACAAAAACCCAAACACTCTCTCTCTTCCGAAGGGAATCCATTATTCTTTCCCATAAAAGACAAACAATGAATCACGATGTGTTCATTAATAACTGCGCTTAGGGTTGCCAGGCGTCCGGGTAAAGCCGGACACGGTCAGGCATTTTGATTGGGTGTCCGGCCAAATTACGTGGAGTACGGCCTGCCCGGATTTTGTTAGGCTTTTTAAATTTGACTATTTTTTAGACTTTCATGTGTTCTTACAAGTGCACGCGTTTGCAGACCAGTGTAATGGATTGTTATTTCATTAGAATGTAAAAAGTATAATATACGAGAATAGCATTAAAAAAAATTGTCAGCCTTTTGACTCAAATGTCCGGCTAAACTGTTTGGTTTGTCCGGCTTTTTGGTTTGAAGATCTGGCAACCCTAACTGCGCGCGCGCATTGTGTAATGAGAATTAATCATGGCGACTGTGACGTAGCGTTTGTTTGTT
The DNA here is from genome assembly GCA_030763345.1 of Mythimna separata. Taxonomy (NCBI): domain Eukaryota; kingdom Metazoa; phylum Arthropoda; class Insecta; order Lepidoptera; family Noctuidae; genus Mythimna; species Mythimna separata. Next base: position 3,057,877 of record CM061173.1, on the reverse strand, counting down.
TGTTTGTATGTGCCGACGGATTATAATATCGCGTTCCTTTTTGACTTTTGATGGGCTTTTGAGCTGTCGGGTTGAGCTGTAAGAGTTGTGATTATTTTTGAGTGTTGAGAGCGAATTGATGGATGCTACAATTAAGATGCTTTTCATCTTTACTGGGATCAAGAAAGGTTTTGGTGAGATCTTCTGCTCTAGGATAGAGTGGAAGGGCGTGTCAGACTTATACTGACTGAAACCCACTTCTAGGTTCCTTGTTTGCCGTAGCGTTCCAGGATCTGGGGTCGCGGGTTTCCATTTCGGAAGTCCACCTATGGCACCAGTAGACTTCGAACCTGCTGGACCCCTACGCTTTTGCTGGCATTTCAGTGAGACGCACTAAAGATTCAGATTTATTTATTTGCATAAACATGTGTACATTATACAAAGATGCTTATTATAGGTTTTACAAAATATTTTTTGGCTCATCATGTTTGACCATAGCTGGTGAGCAAATTAGGTGGAAAGACCATACGATTTAAAAAATACAAAAAGAAAAAAACTAATTTTAAAAACATAAATAACAAAAAAATATCATTAATAAGTATTAAATTTAATAATTTGGTCAATATAATTGTGCGTATGGAGTAATACTTCAGTTCTAGAGCGATTTACCGAGCAATTTACTTGAAATGCAACTTACCGTGGACACAGACTTGGTCCTTACCGGACGGCGACAGTAAATCCTTGCCACCGTTCGTAAACCCGCGCTTACGGTGGCCGAGAATCTCTCTACCTAGCCTTTCCTCAACTAAATTGGGGTCGACTTCCAGTCAAGCCAAATAAAGCAATCTAAATATGGTGCTGTAATATTGACAAGGGTTAAAGCAATGACATATAAAATTAGTTTTAAATAAGTTTACCTGTAAGTACTTTTTAATGCCCTTATCCTCTAACGACAGTGGTGAAGCCGTACGAGGAGCCAGTCAACCTGCCACATCGCTGGATGTCCTAGTGAGATGTCCCCACTGTTCCCAAGCACGCTTTTTTAAGGGTGAACATGGCTTGAAGGTACATTTGGGAAAGAAGCATAAACCCCACAATGTACCTTCAACGTGTCCACCTATACACACACCCTTTACCCCTGATCCTTCTCCTCAGCCCTTTTGGAAAACTCTCTCAAAATTAAAATCATCAACTCCTGTTCTAAAAAGAGTTCCCCGTGGTGCGAGAGCAACCGTTGCTTTAAGCCTAGCACGATGTGTCCGCCTCGCCGCCCGGGAGAACTCTCTTAGTGCTTGGGAACAACTACTCACCTTCCCGTTTAGGATTCTACATGTGCAAAAAAATTTGGCAACAAAAAGAACTTTAACAGCTCAAATTAAAGATAACTGTAATATTTCGGCCCTAAGTTTCGAATCTAAATTAACATCGCACTTCCCCCAAAGAGGGTTATTGCATCATGTAGAGTCTAAACTAGGCGAGGGTGACATCCGAGGTGCTGCTAGGATTATCTTTAGCAGCGATATGGTTGCGCCGGACTCTCCAGAGATACTTACGGCTCTGGAAAGCAAACACCCGACCCCGGCGGATGACCTCATCTTCCCTGATCCTCCCAATTCAGAAACCAATTCCCTCCAAATTTCAACCCAACAGGTATGTGCGGCCGTGTGCTCCTTTCGGAGTGGCTCTGCCGGCGGTCTCGACGGCCTGACGCCTCAACACCTCAAGGACCTAATGTGCGCAGGCGCCGGGGAAGCTGGCGAGTCACTTCTGAAGGAGCTGACGGCCCTCATAAATCTCATGCTCTGCGGCAATGTGAACGAAGCCGTCATTGATGTCCTTTACGGCGCAAACCTGTGTGCTTTGCGCAAAAAGGATGGCGGCATTCGTCCCATTGCCGTAGGGTCTACCTACCGACGTATCGCAGCCAAAATTTGCTGTGCATTTTATAGAGAAGAACTTGCCAGTAAATTCCAGCCCCTACAGCTGGGTTTCGGATCCAAAGGGGGCTGTGAGGCTGCGGTACACGCCCTTTCCACCTACCTCAACAGCAACGAAGGTGAGGTCATTCTTAAGGTTGACATTAAGAATGCCTTTAATTCCGTGAATAGGGACACCTTGTTGACAGAAGCTCAAAAAGAAATACCCAAAATTTACAGTTTTCTCTACCAATGTTACAGGCACCCCTCTAAATTACTTTATAAGGAAAACCTATTAGAATCAGCAGTCGGTTGTCAACAGGGTGATCCTCTTGGGCCAGTCATTTTCAGTTTGGCAATAAATCCAATCATTCGGCAACTAAATTCTAAATTCAATGTCTGGTATTTGGATGACGGAACCCTAGGAGGTGATGTAGACACGGTCTTAAAAGATTTAACTTTTTTGAAAAATAAATTTGATTCTATTGGTTTACAACTCAACCTCTCAAAATGCGAAATTTACCTCACCCAATCGACTGACAGACAGACGACTTTAGCAAAATTTGACTCAATAGCACCAAATATCCAAATTACTGATAAAAATTCTCTTCACCTCCTGGGCTCCCCAATTTTCGATGAATCTTTTCCAACTTTCATTGAACAGAAAATACAAAATTTTAATGATGTCTCGGAAAGACTTTTTAAAATTAACATGCATTCGGCTTTCACACTCATTCGATACTGTTGTTTTGGGCCAAAATTTACATATACCCTCCGCTCCTCCCATCTTTGGAAACATCCACAACTTTTGGAAAAAGTCGATCAAATTATTAGAAACACTCTTTCTTCGATCCTAAATGTGGCTTTGGACGACCGAGCATGGCAGCAAGCCACGCTTCCCATTCGGCTGGGTGGCCTCGGCGTCCGCAAAATTTCGAGTATAAGTTTACCAGCATTCCTTTCCTCGGTGCACGGTACTGAAACTTTAACCAGGAATATTTTATCTTCCTCACTGGTTAATGATGAGGTACCGTGCTTGTCCGATGCATTGAATGCTTGGAAAATGGCTTGTCCCAACACGGATTTTCCCGACAACCTGTCCTCGCAGAGACTGTGGGACGTGCCGCTCTGCAGTACTGTACGTAAAAACCTATTAAATACATCGTCAAGTACTGCTGAGCGTGCGCGTCTGCTGGCTGTGGGAGAATGGGAGTCGGGTTTGTGGCTTCAGGCACTCCCGTCATCCACCGTAGGCACTATGATGGATGACGCCTCGTTTCGGCTCGCTATCTGTTTACGCTTAGGCGCCCCTTGTGTTGCTCCACATCGGTGCCACTGTGGCGAAGCTGTCGACAGCCTCGGACACCATGGCCTGTCCTGCTGTAGGAGCGCAGGCCGCATAGCACGACACGCTAGCATCAACGACATTATTCGTCGAGCTCTTGTCACCGCTGGGGTACCTGCTGTACTAGAACCTAACGGCTTGGTACGTGACGATGGGAAGAGACCAGATGGTATGACGTTGGTGCCATGGAAGGTGGGTAGGCCTCTGGTGTGGGACGCAACCTGCGTCGACACCCTTGCGCCATCCCATGTTCCTAGTTCGGCGGGCTGTGCCGGCGCTGCCGCCGCGGCTGCTGAGTCCCTCAAACGGCGCAAATACTGTAATCTTATTGGTAATTACAGTTTTGAGCCGTTTGGGGTTGAAACTCTTGGGTCATGGGGTCCGAGTGCGCGTTTTCTTTTTAAAGATATTTCACGCCGTCTGATCGACACTTTGCGGGACCAGAGGGCTGGCTCGTTCTTCGCCCAAAGAATTAGCATTGCCATACAACGTGGCAATGCCGCCAGCCTTCTGGGCACATTTCCAGATGACAGCGATGTGGAGGAGTACTTCGACGCCTGAGTGTATATTTTATATTTGTATTATATGTACATAGCTAGGTTTAACTTAAGTTTTTTATTTAAATTGTTAATAGCATGAGTAAAATAAATGCGTTTACAGATAAAAAAAAAAAAAAAAAAAAAATGACAGTATGTTGAATTTTGAAGGAAACGAAGACGGCTATGTTTTTACCCCTGAATATAGCGAGGGATAAGAGGGATCTGTCATGTATACTATGTTCTATGTTATATTATCTCAATTTCTCCGTTTCTGTTCATTTCATAATTTCATGATGACATTTTGTTGCTGCACCACCCTAAGGTGGTCGACTGCTAGAAAAGGCTAAGCGATTTTTTGCAATACGAGTTCACTTTTCTTACGTTCGGTATAGATGCAGTGTTTGTACTACTCTGAAAAATCCTAATAGTCATAAAATTTTCATCTCAAGCACGTAAAATCATTAACAACAGATGCTGATGATAATGTCGTATGTAATCACGACACGCCTCATTACATCAGAGACACCATTATCAAATGAATTATCTCCACACAATTAAATTTCGCCCATTTATGAGAAAAAATGATTACCATTTCTAGACTCATCATTCATAGGATTCTCAATTGTAGTGTTTACGAAATAAGGGTCTGTGTTGTGTAAGTTAATTTTGGTGTAATTCGATGGTTGTATTCATTGTCTTAGAAGAATCTGTAGAGAGAGTAGACAGGACAGAGAATTATTTTATGCCTACGTTATTTGAGTTTCATTGAGGATAAAACTGGACATAACTTTTTCTTACTTATTTGTGCTTCGCGAAATACCAAAATAATAAACGTAACACCATTACAAACACGCGTTATCCGCAATGATTGATTGATGCATTTCTTTTCAACAACTTTATCACTTTATGACGACTTTCAGAAAACCGGAAGATATTCAATGAAATACTATTTAATTAATTACGGATAGTCAGAAGCCAGTAAATCTGACTCCAGTCTTGCCATGAAGTACCGTGTTACCCCAGTTAATGGGTTTTGGAGGTCTGGTAGGCAGCCGCTCCTCGTAAAATACTGTTATTCAGCTGAATCCGGCTTGACTGGAAGCCGACCCCAATATAGTTGGGAAAAGGCTAGGCAGATGGCAGATGACTATTTAATTAATTGACAATAATGTTCTATGTGATAGCCAGAGAACAGTTATAATATGTAGGTAGGTAATACATTGTTGTAATAAACGATTTGAAAAAATCACTTTTAAAAAATCCCGTGGCCCTAGACCCAAGGTGCAAAACAGATTGTTTTTCTTTTTTGTTTTTCTCAATCACATAACATCCATTTTCAAAGCACGACTTCTTTTCATCACTATTGAATAACTAGTAATACAGCAACTATTGCCTCAAACAACCGCTACTGTTTGCTCTATTTTTGTTAATACTATGCACATATAATCTATAGATACTAATATAATAAAGAGATTAAGTTTGTTTTTTGGTTTGTACGGGATAATCTCTGAAGATCCAAGTTCGAATACATAAATGTAAATATTGATAGAAAGCTGCTTTCCTCCTGAGTGCTATAGGCTATATTTTATGTAAAAAAAGTGAACTAAGTAAATTCAGAATAAATAAATTGAAAACTTTCACGCGGGTGAAGCCGCGGGCAAAAGCTAGTAAGGAATATAGTAAATAAATAAATACTGCTGTTATAAGTGCCATTTTAGGCAAAAATCTCGGCGGAATTTCACGTCTTGCTATTAAGTGTCTGATCTGTTAAATTGAAATCCTTAGTTCCATTGTGTGTGTTCCGTCATTTTAATGGCAGGATTCTATCATCTTTGCGGTCATTATACAGATTGGCTGCGTTCAAGTAATTTCTTTCGTAATCCTATAGGAATGTAGGGAATGACTTAAGAGCTCCCGACCCATGCTACTATTCCTCTCTTTGTAAATTATTGTAATGTGTGTGTACCTACAATATGTAAACCAACATCTATGGTGTGTACCTGTACCTATACCATAGATGTTAACAAATTATACGTTTGAATCCCCAACCGGTCCTATGAGACCGCGCTGTTATTGTTTTACTATTGTGTCTCGTTTCGCGGGTATCTGAGTAACTACGTAATACATATTTGTATGCCGCTTACTGTGGCAGAACACGGAGATACTTGTATTTTGTAACACCTAAAGTGTACCTGTGTACACAAATAAACTCTTTGACTTTGACTTCGACTTTGACTCTTACGTGATCAAAATGACACCAAACCAAATGATAACTTTATGACACGTCTTTCTCTAGATATTTTGGAAGTAGAAAACTTATGGATCTAGGTTTCTTTTGAAATCAAAACATGTAATTGTGTAAAACAAACCCAGTAAAAACTTCTGAAAATCTAATTTTTTTACAAATGTTATATAGACTTTGGCCCTTCATGATTCATTAAAAAATTTAAAAGTCTTGCACATTTAATCCCGATTTGTTTCCAAAAACGTTTTCCTTGGAAAAAGTTTTGTGAAATATTCGATTGAGTGATGAAATTACGGAATGCTAACAGAGGGTTCTCATCATCACGCTTGAGGGAGTTATGTCCAGCTGTGGACGTGTTTCGGCTGAAATGATGATGATGATGACGAACAGAGGGTTCTGGCATTATTTTATTTTTCACGTTGATTCTTTATCAAACATTACATTGGATTGCGTTGGATGAAATAACAACCTTTTAAACCATGCTCACGTCGTCTAAATTCCTTCTAATGAAAGCGTGACCTAAGAAAAGGAGGTAAAATCCAAAAATTTTGTATGTGATATTACTAACTACCGTCTATTCGCCGAGCCATGAGCCAAAAGGTAAACAAACCATAAAAAGGGTTCTTTATACGTCACGATTGATGTAGTGAACATATTTTATAAAAATAACTACGGTATTAATACACTGACAACATTAGAAATTATATTTTAGAATGATGTCTGTGGAGCTTATGTTATCTTTTCAGATTTATTTGAAATCAAACATTATATAAATGCCTTTAATTATTTTCTTAATGTTTATTAATTATGCATTAAATAGTTTACATGTAAAAGAACCTAAAAAGACATTTTAATACTACTAAATTGTAGACCACAGATACTGTGAACATTTTACATTAAAATGTGACGTTTTGTTATCGGTCGGGTTATACCTGTCATTTTGAAAAAATAATTTCTTTGTTTACCTTTTGGCTCATGCTCCGGCGAATAGAGTAAAAGAATCATGTCTTGACACTTCACATTTTTTTTTATTTCCTACAATTGCGGCTGAATAATGTTGCCAATGAAATTTAAGAAAAAACTCCAGGTCGCGCTTTCATTAGACGCACTCTATAAACGGAACGGGCAAGGTCCTCTTAATGGGTCATTTTCGTATTCGTGGGAGGGACAGGAGGGGTTAAGAATGACCTGAGGGTATGAGGTTCCGTGTCGGGACTTTGATCTTTGTAAGTACATTTTTTTAAACGTTGTTTAGAATTCCTCCGGCATCGTAAGCATCTTGCTTGTTTTGAATGAGTCCAAAAACTTTTGATTGGTATGCGTAGGTGCGTTATCAAAATTAAGTATCACACGGCTCGTGCCTAAAAATAATAATAGTAGCCTTACAGGACGATCTTTAAGGTTCACGACTTCATAAGAGCTGAACTCAAGTCACTCATAAGACTCACCACCATATGCCAAAGAATTTTAAGAAGATTAATATCTTTAATTTCTTTGACCACATCGCAAGAAAGTGAAGTAGGTAATAACCTTGAAAGTTTCTACTGACAGTGAGACTGACAGGAAAAGTACCTAGACAGAAAAAGATTGCGGACCGGCCTCTGGGGGCATCAGTCTGCAACGTTGGTCAGAACAAATTAATCCGTGCTAAATTGGAGTTTTTTGGCACCAAAGATAGGACAACATGGCTAAATATAGTCCACCAAAAAGTTATTAGTCGAGGTCACCACCCTTAGTATTGAGGATTAACGACGTTAGGAGGAGGACTGAAGTCAGTATCTGGATGGGTCTGTGGACCTAGACCGTCTTAACATACTGAGGTTCCGAAAGGGACTCTAAAAGCTCGCTAAACTGTTGTTCCCAGCTGTCATTTGCCATGGGGAATCGTGTTTTCCAATTAGTTTCTTGTTTAGATTACATTACGAAAGAGACCTCTTTACACATTGTCAGAAGACAGAAAAGGGTGTAAAGCCCCAATCTATTGAAAAGGGAGAATCTTTCGACAAGACGGACGTTATATTATCTAGTCCGGGCAACTGCTCAATAGTTTTTTTCAGACTGGTATACCATAGTTATGTATATTCTAATCGCGCGGAGTACTCCCGTGGATTTGTAGTTCTCATGTGAAGTCAAAAATTTCGCCACATATTTTTTTATCCTGGGAGTTAGTTCCCTTTTCATTGGACCATTTTCTGCCTCTACGCTTACAGAGACTCAGTAGTAATAGTACATTATGATACAAGTGTGTAATGTGGGTCATTATCGTCGCGGTGGTATTAAGACCCGAGCCATGGCGAGGGTCTTAAGAGAACCAAGAACGATAATGACCAATTACTCACGTGTATCATACGACGTTTTTCGACACACTTGTGAAGAAAATAAATTAAAAATCAACTTTATTTAGTAGGTATTTGAAAAGTCTAAAGAAACAGTTCGTAAATGTGCAGTCAGTAAAGTTATAATTAACTATTTTTGACTGTATAGTGGTCCCATGACTTAGATTTTTTACTTGAAGGCGTACAGCATAAATCATTTTCCTCATAAATAGTTGTTGTAGACATTTTTGTAAAATCTGTATTTTATTTTTAAATATGGCGGCAAAAATTTTCTTGAACGTGCGCATGCGCGAAAAATGGCGGCCATAGACTAGCTACTCTAGCTCTTGGTTTAGAAAAAATAAGGATGAGGTTGCATATAAACAGAAAATACAAATTTGATGAAAGATTTAATTAATTAAATATGTAAAATTTTAAATAGTTTATTTAAACACGAAATTGCTTGAAATAAGTAAGTAAAACACTAATTTATGCTATTGAACGCAATAACAAATTTTATTCTTTTTTGTCTTAAAACTCTTTTTGACAAAAAAGAGGTTAAACAAAAAGGTTCTAACTACATTACCGCACATGTGCATAATAGTAATCAAAATGTCACAGTTTGGTAACGAGCCCCTTTATATACCTAAGTGCAGTGCAATAATAGCCACTTTATGAGCAAGTGTGTCGAAAATAAATAAACAGTGCCATGCAAACCCAATCTTCCCTCTTGATCCTTCACCAACACCTACTTACTGTACTTTCCTCAGCTTCCCAAGCTCCTGACTAGAACATCATCATCATCTGCCTAGCCTTTTCCCAACTATGTTGGGGTCGGCTTCCAGTCAAGCCAGATTTAGCTGAATACCAGTATTTTACGAGGAGCGGCCGAGAACAATGTGCTTATAACATAAAACGAGTTATCTCAGCGGGTTCCCACGGCGGCGGCATGTCTTATGACGTGATTACGGCTGTCTGCTATTGCGGGCGAGGCCTACACGACACACGATCCACGAAGATTATCTGGAACAGACTGAGGTACTTCTTTTAGTAGATAGGTACGAGTAGCTACTAAAAGAAGTACCTAGAGAGCGTCTAATGAAAGCCCGAGCTGGAGTTTTTTTTTCAAATTTAATTGGCTACATTATTCAGCCGCGATTGTAGGAAAAAAAAATAATTGTGAAGTGTCAAAACATGATTCTCCTACTAGTTAGTAATACCACATACAAAATTGTTGGATATACATAGTTAACTAACCTATTTTTATCTGGTCGCGCTTTCATTAGACGGACTATACTTACCTTTGTGTGATGTGATGGCCTTCGATGGATTTCTACGCTGCCTCTCGCGGGTTCGATTCCGGCACGGAACTAATTTTTGTATGGCCTTCAGATACCTAGTTGTTTCGGGTCTGGGTGTCTTGTGAATGAGAGTTTACATGTTTGTGAATGTACGGTGCCCGTATGGAGAGTTAAAAAAAGCCCAAAACTGAGTTAAACTAATTTAAGTTTATGTTTATGTAGGTACAGCACAGTGTACACACAAACTCATAAAAACGAAAAGTACAAATACAGATAGAAGGGCACATAAAATACCGATTATATATCAAAAGGATTTTTTTCCAGCAGACCTACGACAGGACAGTTGGATAAGAAAGGTAGAGTGTAAAAAGAAGTAACGACACTTAAAATAGATTGTACATATACGAGCATAATTATTTAAGTCATCATCATCTACCTAGCCTTTTCCCAACTATATTAGGGTCGTCTTCCGGTCAAGCCGAATTTAGCTGAATACCTACCTACCAGTATTTTATGAGGAGCGGCTGCCTACCAAACCTTCACAACCCAGTGACTGGGGTAACACGGTACTTCATGGCAAGACTGGAGTCAGATTTAGGGATTTGTCACACTGGATGCGTTCTGCGGTCTGCGGTCCGGTCAACGTTGTCGGTCGGTCCCTCGCCTCCGCCCCGCCGGGCCAACATGCGTTCTTTGGTTGTGCTCGCGCGGTCAGATCACATTCTATTTAAAATATATTAATACCGACAATGCTGTTCATACATGATGCGGGCTGCGTTCGCTTTGACCTGACCGCAGACCGCAGAACGCATCCAGTGTGACAAATCCTTTACTGGCTTCTGACTATCCGTAACGACTGCCAAAGATCTCCAAATGACAGCCGGGACCAACGGCTTAGCGTGCTTTCCGAGGCACGGAGGAACATACAACATACGAACGTTGCAAGTGAAATAAAAGCTCTGTAAAAATACCTACCCAAAACCATTAATAACAATTATTCTCGCGTCCATTTTGATTACGGCATCCATTTTGTCTGGCTGTCATTTCACTCGTCCCGTTCTGTGATGAGCGTCATTTGTCAACACTAATCGGCGTGTGATGTCGGCATTATTATTATAATTACCTGTAATTGTGGCTCTCTAATTTAATTACTGTGTGTATTTTGAGAAATGAGATGACTAGATGATAATGGGCGGTGTTTTAGAGATTTTTTTAGAGTTAATTAAATAGAATGATATGAGTGTGTTGTTTTTTATGATTTTCATTTGGTTGTTTATATAGATAATTGAGGAGCTCGTGGCTAAATAATAACAGCCGCACAGGTCGATCTTCAAGGTTAAGCAACGCTTGCCTAGGTTGGTCTGTGCCTCGGAAAGCACGTTAAGCCGTTGGTCCCGGCTGTCATTTGGAGATCTTTGGCAGTCGTTACGGATAGTCACAAGCCAGTAAATCTGACTCCAGTCTTGTCATGAAGTACCGTGTTACCCCAGTTAATGGGTTGTGGAGGTCTGGTAGGCAGCCGCTCCTCGTAAAAATACTGGTATTCAGCTAAATCCGGTTTGACTGGAAGCCGACCCCAATATAGTTGGGAAAAAGGCTAGGCAGATGATGATGATGATGATGTTTATATAGATAATGGCGCATTTTCACTGGTCGTTAACTCGTTCAGTATACCGCATGCGGGGCGACCCCGCATGCGGGATAACAACCAATGAAAGTAACATGTTCGTTATACCGTCTGCGGTTCCCCGAATGCGGGCCATGTGACACGCGTTCCAGTAATCTCTCGCACCCGGCATGCGGGCCCTATCGACTAATGAAAACGGTTTCCCGAATGCGGGCCCTGTGGCATGCGTTCCAGAAATCTCTCGCACCCCAAATGCGGGCCTTATCGACTAATGAAAATGCGCCATAAAGATCTAAAAATTTCAAGAATAAATAGTATTTTTATGTACCCTACATACTTATACCTACTTTAATAAACAGCTTTTGTGCGGTATATACCTAGTTATTATAATTACTATAAAACAATCGACCAAATGCTCATGTTTTTTGTTTTTATGAGCAACTGACTAAATTATCATAATTATAAAATACTAAAGGAATGGTTTGGCCATTTTCACAATTTATTTATTTCGCATCGCTATTTTAAGAATCTATGTATGACAGCGACATCTATATTACTTTATCCAAACTACAAACGCCACTGAGAACGTATTTCCTGTGTACTAGGTGGTTAACTACTGAAAGAGCAGCGTGAGCGTTTGTGTTGATCATGGTTTCAATAGTTACACGCATAGCTCCTAGATGGCGATGTAATAAAATTATTTTTAATTTTCATAAAGCTTCTAACAGAACTTACAGAAAAATAGTATACAAAGCTGAATTAAATAATTAATTTTATACTAGTCTAATAATGACTTTTTCTTGTTATACCTAGTATAAAGTAAATTTAATTTCGATATTTCTTCTTATTCTATACCTTCGTTGTTAACATCGACTTCCAAAAGTTATTTTTAAGGCGGGCGCGACGTTAGAATTATCCATACACACGTAATACCGAAATCATTTGCAATTTAAGCATATTTACACCATAATATGATGTTATTCGGATTCAGACAATAATTATCTAGGTTCCTACATCGTCTTTTTGTTGAAAAACTTACCCCAAACGAAATTTAAGCGAATTTAAATTTGCACATTTTCACAGCGAAAATGTCATGTTTTTATTTTGTTTTTTCTATATTATAAACAACAATATTTCAAAATATCTTTTCGTAGGAACACAGATATTATTATCAAGTTATAATTACTTGAAACAATAATGGAAATACATTAATTTTTCATTCATCATTTTTGGTATTACGGAACCTCTCCCAAATTTCCAATAGTTTGTATTGCTATCACAGCAAGCAACTGTCAGTGTGCGGATGATGACTTTACTCCAGTCGGTGTGTCCAAGAATTGTTTAAACTATCTGGATTGCTTCCATCAACCTCAAAAACGTGTTTTATTTCGTCTCAACTCGAGATAGCGCGCGGTCTCCGCAGGCCTCTTAAGGTTTTTTTTACGAAAACATACATTTAGATAATTGTGTGGTCGTGTTAATAGCATAATACACAACTACTTAACTTAAACTTTTGTTGTTTGGGTTGCTTTCATTTCAGGCGTTTATTGGTGAATCTCCAAAGTTTAAGGTCCAAAGGTTGCGAAATTGTTCAGAAGAGTTGCAGTGGCACTGGAAAGAAGAAGAAGAAAGAATCTTTCTTTCATTAAAAAGAAAGAAAGAAAGAAAAAACATTAGGTAACTGGTGCCTCGCGCATGCAAAGGGAAGGGCCACAGATGGGTTCAGGCCCGCCGCTAGCTGTTTGGGCGCCCGCGTGCAACACCGCTTAAGGCGCCCCTGTTTAGTATTTTTTATTAATTTTTTGATGCGGTAAATTACTAATGACTTCTCCCGCTCTAGGGCAGAACGGGAGGCTATGTAAGACTTTTACTGACTAAAGCCACACGCATATTCCTTCTTGCCATTCCAAGATAGGCTTACTAGGTCACTACGGTTTTGCTGACATCTCTTTGAGGCGCTCGTGGAACACTACGCGGCGTCCATTACTCAGGCTCGGTCTGACTGGACGGTCTGACCTTTGCTCGTAGTCTTCAGTGGCTGGAAATCGATTTCCGGGGGCTCGGCGGCTGGGGCGTGAGGATGTCTGTCCCTTACGCGTGCGGTTGGCTCCTTCGTTAGCGTTATTACTTCGCAGAAGGAGACAACCGCTTCCACCGTGTCCACTGAGCGATCCACACGAGTCACCATTGTGTGGATCGCTCAATGGTGGGCGTTTCTTCTTCACGAATCAGGTGCAGGGACCTTCCGTCCTTAACATATCCGGTAAACATCTGCGTCATGAAAAATATGAGATCACTGTAATATCTTTCTAGCCACTCCTCAAAGAGGGTAATTACTGCCATAATGGTGGCGTGCCAACCACTGGGTTGCGTCCACAAGTTGCATCAGTGGCTGTCATCATTCCACCATGAGATTCTTTCACAACTCCGTCTGCATGCAGCGGAGTTGCATCTCCACGCATAAAATGTGCATGTGTGCAAGGATGTGGTCTCCAGATCCCATGGTGGCAGGCCAGCAAGGATTTCCGCCTCTTCGCGGGAGACCGTGCGGTATCTCCGCACCAACTGGATGGCCATGACCCTCTGGCAAATGTTTAGCTTGGTCGCCGGTCGCTTACGCAGCGTTGGCGCCCACACTGGCGCCCCGTGAAGGGCCATGAACCGAACGATCCCCACGTAGAGACTCCGGCAGGAGGCGTCTAGACCCCCTAGGTTGGCCAGGAGCTGCGATAGGGCAACCCCAATCCGTTTCAGTTGAGGGCCCAGACGTCGAAAATGCTCCTCGGTTCAAATTTTAGTTATGTTTTATACTTTAGTAATGCGAAGCTTCAAACATTTCTGTTTATTTCACGACATAACCGCTGACTTTTTTAAATTTTTCGAGTTAAGGGGCACTGTGGTCGCTTGGTCAAGTGGTGTCGGGTTTCGCGCGCCAAAGGTACACATATCATGAATGATCTGATATGTAAATAAACATTTGAGACCTCATCAGTTCCTTAGACATCAAGCCAGCAACTAATAAAAATATATTAGGCATGCAAATTATGACACTGTTTCATTTTTGGCGCCCCCATGATGACGGCGCCCGCGTGCGCCGCACGCTCTGCACGCCCGCACGCGGTGGCCCTGGATGGGTTGTAGGTATTAAAAAAAGTCTGATACTCCGGCTCGTCCCACCAGAAGCGGGAGAATCATTGAATTCTTACTTTGGCTACATGCAATGGGACCACCATGTCGAATTTTAATTCATGAATCCCCAACCGGTCCTATGAGACCGCGCTGTTATTGTTTTACTATTGTGTCTCGTTTTGCGGGTATGTGATAGGTTAAAGTCATGAAGCAAATAACCGGTGGAGTGAGTGCGCGTACGATGCTATTGCGCTCACCAAACATATGCTAAAACTAGTAGAAGCGGCAACCGCAAATGTAGTACGCAGGTCACGTGCTCCCGATTTTTAAGCGAATCAAATTAAAGGTACACGACTTGACCTTGAACGGACCGCCGCAGCCGCGCATTTTTCTTCGTCCCCCGGCCCGCCGTGGTGAGTTGTTTACTTAGAAGAAATCGGGCTATGCGCTCTCTAGTGGTTATATTCTCTATGGTTAAAGTCATCCACAGATATTTATGAAGTCACCCCTCATTTAATAACTGCAACCGAATTGCTATTTGAATACAATCCTGAACCAGTTACAGAATTACACAGTCATACAGTCTGCAACGTCATCATTACTATTCATAGGAGTCTCTCTAGTTTGTAAATCTTCTAAAGAGCTTATTAGACCTTCCTAAATTTAGAAGCCTAAATGATTCAGTTACTAAATTTAGGCAAATACAATCGCATTTAGGAAGGTAGGTTTCTAAATTTAGGAAGAAGTACGGCTACTGACTCACTAAATCATTTAGAAACCTAATTAGAAACGAATTTAGGAAGGTGCGATCGCGTTTAGTCGCTTCAGTCGGTGTGCAGCACTTTCCGCCTGTGGATGTATCGCTTGTTTTTATTTATTTTATTTATTTATTTGGCTCTTCAACAATGAATAGGTACACTATTAAATGTAAAGAAATACAATTTTGCCTTAAATCTAAGTGCCCCATCACTTATGGCGCATTTTCATTAGTCGTTAACTCGTTCGGTATACAGCATGCGGGGAGTCCCCGCATGCGGGATAACAACCAATGAAAGTAGCATGTTCGTTATACCGTCTGCGGTTCCCCGAATACGGGCCATGTAACACGCGTTCCAGTAATCTCTCGCACCCGGCATGCGGGCGCTATCGACTAATGAAAACGGTTCCCCGAATGCGGGCCCTGTGGCATGCGTTCCAGAAATCTCTCGCACCCCGCATGCGGGCCCTATCAACCAATGAAATTGCGCCATTATGGCGGAATTTCACTGGTCGTTAACTCGTTCGGTATACAGCATGCGGGCAGTCCCCGCATGCGGAATAACAACCAATGAAAGTAACATGTTCGTTATACCGTCTGCGGTTCCCCGAATACGGGCCATGTGACACGCATTCCAGACATCTCTCGCACCCCGCATGCGGGCCCTATCGACTAATGAAATTGCGCCATAATGAAAACGGTTCCCCGAATGCGGGCCCTGCGGCATGCGTTCCAGAAATCTCTCGCACCCCGCATGCGGGCCCTATCGACTAATGATTTTTCTTTATTTTGATAGACCCACCGGCCACAGCCACGGCGAGGCTATTTTTTTAATATTTGGACAGTACTGGAGTTATTATTAATTATAGTAATAAAACGTCCGCTCTTCTTGCGTTTCAGCAGGCAACTGATTTAGTAACTAAATTTAGAACAGTGTGATTAGAAGCTTCTAATTTCGTTCCTTTTCTGAATCCTAATTAGGCTACTAAATTTAGTAAAAGGCTTTACACTTTACTAAATTTAGTAGCCTAATTAGGATTCAGAAAAGGAACGAAATTAGAAGCTTCTAATCACACTGTTCTAAATTTAGTTACTAAATCAGTTGCCTGCTGAAACGCAAGAAGAGCGGACGTTTTATTACTATAATTAATAATAACTCCAGTACTGTCCAAAAATTAAAAATATAGCCTCGCCGTGGCTGTGGCCGGTGGGTCTATCAAAATAAAGAAAAATCATTAGTCGATAGGGCCCGCATGCGGGGTGCGAGAGATTTCTGGAACGCATGCTGCCGCATGGGCCCGCATTCGGGGAACCGTTTTCATTATGGCGCAATTTCATTAGTCGATAGGGCTCGCATGCGGGGTGCGAGAGATGTCTGGAATGCGTGTCACATGGCCCGTATTCGGGGAACCGCAGACGGTATAACGAACATGTTACTTTCATTGGTTGTTATCCCGCATGCGGGGACTCCCCGCATGCTGTATACCGAACGAGTTAACGACCAGTGAAATTCCGCCATAATGGCGCAATTTCATTGGTTGATAGGGCCCGCATGCGGGGTGCGAGAGATTTCTGGAACGCATGCCACAGGGCCCGCATTCGGGGAACCGTTTTCATTAGTCGATAGCGTCCGCATGCCGGGTGCGAGAGATTACTGGAACGCGTGTTACATGGCCCGTATTCGGGGAACCGCAGACGGTATAACGAACATGCTACTTTCATTGGTTGTTATCCCGCATGCGGGGACTCCCCGCATGCTGTATACCGAACGAGTTAACGACTAATGAAAATGCGCCATAAGTGATGGGGCACTTAGATTTAAGGCAAAATTGTATTTCTTTACATTTAATAGTGTAGGTACCTATTCATTGTTGAAGAGCCAAATAAATAAATAAAATAAATAAAAACAAGCGATACATCCACAGGCGGAAAGTGCTGCACACCGACTGAAGCGACTAAACGCGATCGCACCTTCCTAAATTCGTTTCTAATTAGGTTTCTAAATGATTTAGTGAGTCAGTAGCCGTACTTCTTCCTAAATTTAGAAACCTACCTTCCTAAATGCGATTGCATTCTTCTGAATTTAGTAACTAAATCATTTAGGCTACTAAATTTAGGAAGGTCTAATAAGCTCTTAAGCCTTTTAGAATAGTAAGTGCGCTCTTTGACTAGGTACTGTAGGGACCTACCTTTTTTTTAAGGTGTGAAATCTATACTTAATCTATCACATGCCCGCGAAACGACACACAATACACCGCGGTCTCATAGGACCGGTCGGGGATTCATGAGCTAATATTATAAAGCTGAAGAGTTTGTATGTTTGAACGCGCTAATCTCAGGAACTCCTGGTCCGATTTGAAAAATTCTTCCAGTGTTAGATAGCCCATTTATCGAGGAAGGCTATAGGCTATATGTTATTATGTCAAGACCAATAGTAGCGGAGAACCTCACCTATATAAACGAAGTCACGGGTTAAAGTTAGCTTAGCCCAAAGTAACGATTCTACGCGGACGAAGTCGCGGGCGGAAGCTAGTTATCGATATGACTTCTCCCTCTCTGGGCGGAGTGGGAGAAGTCCGACTTCTACTGACTAAAACCCACTCTTGTTACTTCTTCTTCTTAGAACTATCATGGTCAACTCACAGTTGTCACAGCCATGAGCGTTAGTGCAATTGACAATTATTATTAAAGTTCTTCATACATTTGCATTCGCTGTTTGAAGGCTGTCTCGACGTCGAACTCGTCGCAGCTTACAGCCATGAGAATAGCTCTTACAGAATAGCATAGATGGTCCTAGACACAGCTTCGACCATGCCGAGCTCCTACAGTTTGCTGACATTACTCTTAGAGGCGCGCGTGGAACAATACGCGTTGTCGAGACTTCATGGGCTGACTACTGTAACTATAGTACGGTGGTAAGTATACAGTTATGCATGCGAAGAACATTGGTGAAGAAACTTCCAATCTTTCACCATCCCTTATCCACCAATCCTAGCGACAGAAGTGTGCCAAACGGTAGGGGGAATACGGGAGACTTGTTCAAGTTACCAGGGAGAGTAGAACTATTTGTCAAAATTGTATTTTCACCAAATACAATTATGCACAAAAATACCTAATAGAGTAAGGCATCGCAAAAATGTATAATCCATTCTTTAACCTATCACATACCCGCAAAACGAGACACAATAGTAAAACAATAACAGCGCGGTCTCATAGGACCGGTCGGGGATTCATGAATTAAACCCTATGGACAAGAAATTATGGCATTTTAATCCGGCAATAAAATTATGGCATTTCTGATTTCCCCTGCATATATTGTTAACCAGTTACAGGATTACACAGTCATGCAGTCTGCATCATCATCGTTACCATTACAGCATCATTAAACACAATATTTTGCCAGCATCATTGTTTGTAAATGATCGAACAATCGTATCGTCGACATCATCATTGCATTGTATGTGCAGTCATAATAAATGCTTCAAAGTTAGGGCGTACAATGAATCGAAACTTGTTTTGTATAAGTCAATTCATCATCCTTCTACCATTTTCAATTGGTACCACCCACAGAACAGATGAATAACTGTTCTGTGGTACCAACCAACCATAAACACTGTTTTAGGCTATCACGGTTTGTTTCACAATTTAAATTGTCACTTACGGGATATCTTCCGTGATTTTTAATTATTTTGAGTTCCCGATATTTCGACGCTGTTGCAATAGTGCGCGTAGCAAGAGACATAGAAAGAGGGTAGACAGATTTGTCTGCTCTTAGCAATTATTTCCATCCACCCGCACTCTCCAGTCATCCCGCGATCATGGCGCTTGCAACAGCGTCAAAATATCGGGAACTCGAAATAATTAAAAATCACGGAAGATATCCCGTAAGTGACAATTTAAATTGTCAACCAATCATAGTTGGTCAACTAAATTCAATCTCAACTCACAATGTAGATCGGTCAACTTTGTCAATCCTACAACATGATTTCTTCCATCATACCAATTTATGCCGCGTGGCCATGGTCTGGAGCAAGAGGGATATTGGAAGCGGTCGCCTCTTTATTGTGAAGCTGTAATGCTAGCGAAGATGGCCGCAACAATGAGGGAACGGAATTCTTCATGCTCCAACTGCCGTCATAGGTTTTTTTTTTCGATAGGGGAATCATCAGAATGACTTCTCCCACTCTTGGGCGGAGCGGGAGGGCGTGTCAGACTCTTACTGACTAAACCCCTACCCCGTTCCTTCGTTGCCTTCGATCTGGGGGACGAAACGGCGACAACCTTTCGGATTTTCCGTGCTCCCCAGAGGCTTCGGCCCTACCAAGCCCCTACAGAACTGCCGTTATTATAGGTGACAACCGTGGCGTGAGGAGTCGCGATTCTCGGCCTTCGTAGGTGCGGGCTTGCAGATGATGAGCAAAGGGTAGCTCGCCGTCGCCGGGTCGTCCAGTAAGGTCCAAGCGGGCGTTGTCGAAGACGCAGCAAGGCAACTTCAGCAGGCCCGATGCACGCTAGGACCACGGGAAATTTATGAAAAGGAAACCGTGGACCCTTTCACTCCACCCTAGAGCGAGATATGTCACCTCAAAAAATAAGATAACTATGTGTGTACTTTATTGTTAGCCTTTTTTGAATCAGTACATTTCGGTTCGTTCTTTCGAATGACTGACCATTCTGATCAATGCGACATTCACAATTAAAAATTAATCCTTTACAACTTACCCATCCTCTAATATTCATCTAATAATCAGGACCCCGACAGAAGGCAATAAAAACTAAAATTTAATACCACTCAGTCCAAAAAATATTTGCAAACCGCTTGACTGTAAGAGATTAATTTTAAATCCTTACGTATCAATAACTACCCTCATTTTTATTGCCTCCATAATCTTTGTTTACCGCCATTTTTGACAATAGACCATAGCTTAGCATTATAAAGAGATAATGAGGCGCCCATCATAGACAACTTTTTATTTTTTTTAATACGTGACTAAGCATACAGGGGTGATTATTTTTAGGGGATCAGTTTGACATTGACGGCGATGTTTTGTTTTTTTTAGGGTCCCGTAGTTGGTTTGTTGGTCTAGGAGTTTTGTAAGTAAATTGGTTATTTGGTGATGTCCCAAAGGCGAATAATAATAATATTATTTTATCAGGGATAGTTACGTAAAAAATGTGCTAAATAATAGGGAATGCCTAAATTACTTAATATCTAAGAGGTCTTCCCAAACAATACACAGAATGTCAATCTATGTCATATGATAACTTTTAATTGCATTTTCAAAACAATTAGATTAACGTCATATAAAATACGAGTTCAAAAGTATATAACTATATTAGGCGATAGTTTCCTACTGATATTTTTCATAGATCGTATAGTTTTCAAGCAACTTTGCTATTAATTATTCACTAGGCGCTTATTTTCGTTTATGAAATTGCTTTCCCAACTTGAGTTGTAAGGCCAAAAACAGGTAAGTATCCCAATACGCTTATAGGTGGCATCTCCTGGAACTATCAACATGACTGTCAAAAGGAAAGACTTTTGTATGGAACTGATGCATGGAAATACGAGTAAATGTAGTGCGTTATGTAAGAGCCTTATAAATCATGTTATCATATAGAAATAATATAAAATATACATGCGTAATCTGTCAGTTTTAGGCATTTTCTTTGAGCATTGAGATACATCCAATCCGGGAATATATGGAGTACTTACCTTTTATGCAGAGTGTATGTCTCTGCCACCAATCCGCACTGGGCACGCGTGGTGGATTACAGCCCATTCCCTCTCCTAGAGAGGAGGCCTGAGTCCCAGCAGTGGGAATATTATAAGGCCGATAATGCTACTAATAATGTATGTCTCTGTGATAATTTTTCTTCATTCATGTGGGAGAACCCACTGACAATTCTTCTTCTTCGTCGTCGGTATCACTCTTGACAGAGTGGTCCTGGTCATCACTTCAGATGTTGGCAGCAAACTTCCCTGATTCCGCTTTCCTCGTGCATTCATGAATTACCACTGGCAAAATATATGTTCCACAAAATAATATAATATGTTCCACAATTTTCCACACAACGCCATCTAGTCCCAAGCTAAGCAGAGCTTGTGTACTAGACAACTGATAAACATACCTACTTATATATTTTTAAATACATACATATTACAGATAAATTACACCCAGACACAGAACAAATGAATGTGCTCATCACACAAACATTTGTCCTGGGTGGGAATCGAACCCACTAAAAAGCTAGCATAAAATAATAAGTAGGTATGTCATTTTTGTTCTGCACAACCTTCATTTTTGTCCTTTTCATCATAATTCCGTCTAGTCCTTTCCATCATCGGACCACTAGCTAGACGTACGGCGATGCGCCATCGATATATGGTGAACATCCCACCCATACGCACAAAGCGTTTTGGGAACACATTTATTATGCGTACAGCTAAGGAGTGGAATTCCCTGATAGCTACAACTTAGGAGTCTTCAAGTCAAGAGTCAATAGGTTACTTCTAGGCAAGCGTGCTCCATCGTCGGCCACATCATCACTTACCATCAGGTGAGATAGTGGTCAAACGCGAGCCTATGAATAATAAAAAAAAAAGATATTTAACTAACCAAATGGGCCATATTCTCATTACACTACGACGATATTTATTAAAAAGACTTAGGTTTTATTTCCCAATCCCCAAATCCAACATTTAGGAAAAAATAGATAGATATTTTAGCTTAGCTTACCTTTATAATTACCTGCTCTTAATTAATTTACCTGCTAAACTTAGATTTACGCTGAAGTTAAGCTTTGTCCGGGAAACGGTAACTCTTGGAACAGCGCCAACAAATTAAGTGAACCATTTAAGTTACCTGACCAATCATTTAATCCGGTATCTAAGCTTCGTTAATTCTTAGACCATCATCTTTATTCTCTTATCCCAATTCAAGGCTGCCGGATTATTTAAAACTATAATTATATTTTTAGTCAGTAAAAGTGTGATAGATACTCCCTCTCGCTTTAACTGAGCGGGAGTGGCTTTTTAACAATGACAATGTTTTTGAGCTGTATAATTTATGACATTAAGGGCCTGTTTCACAATGTCCGAGTAGGCACTACTCACTGAATAAATTCAAAAATGTGACAGAATTAGTATGAAATTATCTGCCAAGTAAGATACTCGAAACTTAATCATAGGTGGTGAAATAGGCCCTTACATTTGTAATAACAAATCCTCGCTTTTCCAATGTCCAATAAAGCTAGATAGATAACTGTTTGGGTAGATAGTATTTTGTGGTTTTTTTAGATAGTATTTTCTGGGCGTCAATGTGGTCGCTAACGTGACGAATCCCATTGATTAATTTAAAAAAATAGTAGGTATAAGAAACTAAATTAATCATCGATCTTCTATAGTTTGATGCCGCATTTAAGAATTTTGGACCTTATTCCATGCTTTGGACCTACTCATATACCTGCATTTTATTTTTCTATGAATTTCCCATGGTTGTGCTTAGTACCTCATACCTACTTAGACACTTCTTTCACTTATAGAATACTACTAATATTTCACACCTAATTAAAACGTAAAAAAAACAGCAGCCTCAAAACCCCAATGAGCACAATCATTCATATCTTCGTTTGTTAATCCGTAGTCCATGGTTCGTGTTTATTTATGGTACATGAGCATAGTTCACGGATGGGTAATTATTTGTTTATTCAAGCATGTCGGCTTATAGATAAATGTGGGTAAGCAGGGCTGCTTATTGAGATACTTTCTCTACATCCGTTAGAATAGATAATCCTGCGGCACACAGTGAGTAATTCGGTACTTATTTGCTTATAGCTACATTGTTATAAGCCTGTTGTGTCCCACAGCAGGGCCTTCTTTTTGTGGTGGGAAATTATTAAATATCTTCTCCCGCTCTAGTGCTAGGACTAAAGTCCATCTGTGTCCTTCAGTTTCGTTTTGCGCTCCAGAATATCTCTATCGAAAATTTCCATGGCCCTGACGGGCATCGGCCTTACTGGGTTTTGCTCACATATATTTGAGATGCGCGAAGAAACAATATGAGCACTATAATAACACCACAGAACCACATCTCCCTCCTTAATTAACCTATCACATACCCACAAAACGAGACACAATAGTAAAACAATAACAGCGCGGTCTCATAGGACCGGTCGGGGATTCATGAATTAACGCACATACCTACACATTAGCGGTAGTTCATTATAGGATCATAATGTAGTAAGAATGATTATAGATTAAGGATATTTGTACACGAAGTTACAGTAGAATACTGTCTTCTAAGTCACAAGGTCCCCCCTAGTTTAGCAGGCAGGGCTTTTCACTATTTAAGCAACCTTTGTTTTCCAAAGTTTAATGTTCCTAATTTCCTATATGTATTGTAGGTTTTTTATATATTTATTACTGTATTAGTTTTCTATTTATTTCTATATCTTTAAGTTGCACCTACCATGTTGTTTCTGCACCACCCTAAGTCTGCCTTTATACGTTAAGTTGTGCATAAAATTTTAAAATAAATAAATAATATGCGCCGACGATGCCTTGTGCTCGGTCCTTACTAGTGTGTGGGCATTAAGATAGCGATTGATCTCTCGTCCCCAAGCCCGTGCCAACGGTGGCGTGGGATAGCCCTATGATTCCTGACGCCCGGAACATCTTTTGTGTATTGCCCACTACAGAAATCTGTATTATTTTAATAGCCATTTATTCAGTAGCTTTACTCCAAAAACTTTCAATAACAATAACCATTCAATCTGACCGTACACTTAAGCCCAGCCGGGCAATGCACGCTAATCCGTCATGCCCTCAGGCTGAGGCAATGACAATCATAATGACCACGTACTACTGCGCCACGGCTTATGATTCCACCCATACCCTTTGTGTACCCGCTGGGGCCTCGGGCTAGCCATTGCCTGTCGTACGCCCTAGGATCCCTAGGCTTCCTGATACCCTGGACATCTCCTGTAGCAGCTGCGAAGAGAGGATGTCTCAAGGTGTCGGCCATCTTCTTCTGTAGCGTTACTGCTTCGCAGAAGGAGTGACAAGTCAAGTGCATCATGCGGTAAAAGACACTTTATTAACTCGTAAAAATAACATATTAAGAAAGAAAGAAAAACTACTTAAAGTAAAATTATTGTAAAATTAACATTCACAAATTATGTATGTAGTTGGAGATGTAGTTGTAGAGATTTATGTTGTTAGAATTTAGTTTGTAAAATTTTGACACTACTTATCTCTCGCTCCACTCAGAGCGAGTGCCGTCATTTGATGATATCGAACTGAAAAAAAATGTATTATATGAACAACCATTATTATTTATTGTTAGTTCAAATTTTTGGAGTAAAATCCAAAAACTTGAACTAACAATAACCATTCAATCACTGACCGTACACTTAAACCCAGCCGGGCAATGCTCGCTAATCTGTCATGCCCTCAGGCTGAGGCAATGACAATCATAATGACCACGTATTACTGCGCCGCGGCTTATGATTCCACCCATACCCGTTATGTACTACTCCAGTCTTCTCCTTCTTCGTTCGTACTTGCTCCCATCATCTGGGGTCGAGTTTTGTATTACTCCAGTACTATTTTCTATTCCCAAAAGTATATGTCTGGGTCAACGAATTTAGGAGATGAAGGGCGGTTAAGAATCGGAATGCGGGGTTACAGTGCCTCACAGAAGTGTCAAAGAAACGCTTGGAAAGCATTTCATGAACTGCTCAATGGTGGGGATTTTGAGATCCAGATGAAATCTTATGTCAGACTTAAAGAAATAAGATTTCATCTTCTCATCAATTCGGAGGATTTTTAGGAACCAATTTTGAAGTAGGTATATGCCTTCTGTGGGTGATGTGGTTTTACGTGTGCCAAGACAGGGTAAGAGTACGTCATGATCGGACGAATCTCTTCAGATGTCACAATATTCTACTGAAATAAAAAAAATAACCAATAATATTAACAACCATTTGTTCAATAACTTGCCATAACAATAACCATTCAATCACTGACCGTACACTTAAGCCCAGCCGAGCAATGCTCGCTAATCCGTCATGCCCTCAGGCTGAGGCAATGACAATCATAATGACCACGTATTACTGCGCCGCGGCTTATGATTCTGCCCATACCCTTTATGTAAACAGCATGATGATATTCCATTGTCTGAGACCAAACTGATCGCCCCCTACTGGTATAGGGTAAGATAGAGTAGGCAATGTGTAGATGCGGATGAGAATAGGTTTTATATTATGCCTTCAGTGTCTATGCGCGAGAAACCTTTGTATTATGGAAGGAATCATTTTATTGGGCCAAAAGATCAATTTTTTTTTTTGGTTTTTGTAGTAGCAAATCATCCAATGATTTCTCCCGCTCTACGGAGGAACGCAATTGAGTGTTAGACTTGTCTTTTTCTGCTTAAAATCAGTTTCCGTTTATTTTCCAGTGCTTGCAGTATTTGGCAATAAATATGTCCAGTCAGTGAGTTAGCCTTTACTAAGGTAAGTAGTCAATATTACAATATAATCTCAGTTCCATTTTATTGAAGTGACACCTGTTTTTTAATGATTCCACATATTGTCCACTTATGCAGACCCTTGATATACAAAAGTACACCAATTGTGCAACACGATATCCTCTTGAAATAATTTTTTAAGACTTTATATTAATTAAAAACAGGCACTGAACTTCACTCCCAAAAAATGCTGCCTTACTGTCTACGAATTTCTTACTCTATGGCCAGAAGCTTAGTAGCGGCCTGCGGGCGAATATATTCTGTTGTCGATAGAAATGTGACAATTGAGAGTTTGGCCAACAAAATATGTTTGAATAGATACCCTTTATTATGTCCTCGAGTTTGCTAGTCATGGTTTTTAGTATGGGATATAAGTCCGCCTCTGCACTCTTGTATGCACGAAGAGTTAGTTAGTTAGCCTGTTGTGTCCCACTGCTGGGCGAAGGCCTCCCTCTCCTTTTTCCACACACGCCTATCTTCAGTCATTGCAGGCCAGTCTCTCCGGTAGTTATCCAACTCATCTCTCCACCTTCGCCTCGGTCTGCCATGAAGAGTTAAATAAATAAGCTACTTTGACAATGCATTGTGACCATTCCATATGAATTAAAGGGTAATTAAATTGTTGCTATCCTAAATGGGTCTTTCTAACTGCAGATTGTAAAGATTTACCTGGTTACAAGGATTACGGTAAAAAAATCGGTTCATCTCTACGGTCCGGACTAAGCGCTTCGCTTCGTCGTTTATACCGTGTATGTCGAAGGACTGGAATAATCTGCCTGCTGCGGTCTTCCCGTCCGATTATAAATTGGGTGTCTTCAAGGCTAGAGTGAATAGGCTCTTAATAAACTAGTGCGCCTCACCATATACGATTGCATCACTGCTTACAATCAGGTGGGATCGCAGTCAAGCACGGGTTTATAAAACTTAAAAAAAAATGCGCTAGCCTACCGAGGTTTCCGTACGAACTTACCTTTGTAAATAGTTCGATTCCCAAATTGAGTCTTGAAGATTTTCCCGAACCATAAAAAAATAATTGGACTTTCCTATACTTTCCTATACTTGCGCTAAGACCTAGCTTCATGCCAAATATTAGGATTCTGCAAAATTATCTAGGGCTGCGGTATTGTTTGAAAGAGCCACCGTTGCCGTAGAGCGCAAAGGGTGACTGAAGGAACACAGGTGAGTTTTAGTCAGTAAAAGAAACACTCCTTCTCACTCTACCCAGAGTGGAAGTTACTTGATGGTTACATATTATATTTGGCCAAAGCAAAAACTACCTAATAAAATAAATATAATAATTACACGAGCAACCTAAAATGGTCACCCATCCACAGACCAACCTTGGCAAGCGTTGCTAAACCTTGAAAATCGACCCGTGCAGCTCTTCAAGTCTACCCTTACATAGTTTTTTTTTTCGAAATAGCGTCATTTTAAAAATCGAGTTTTGATCACTGCTTTGTATGGACGGATCCCACCGTGCACCGTGGTCTTAGATATCCTTATACAGAACTATTAAATTAGTTACCGCGGCTCTGGAACGAAAAGAGCAATTAAAGGAACACTGATGGTTTTCGTCAGTAATAATCTGATACTCGCTCGTGCTCATCATCTGCGTAGCCTTTTCCCAACTATATTGGGGTCGACTTTAATCTGGCTTGACTGGAACAAGCCAGATTTAGCTGAATACAAGTATTTTACAAGGAGCAGCTGCCTACCAGACCTCCACAACAACACACGACACGGTACTTCATGGCAAGACTGGAGTCAGATTTTACTGGCTTCTGACTATCCGTAACGACAGCCAAAGATCTACAAATGACAGCCGGGACCTACGGCTTAACGTAATTTCCGAGGCACGGAGGAAACTCATTATGCTAAGATGGTCACCCATCCACAGACGAACCTTGGCAAGCATTGCTTAACGTTGAAGATCGACCTGTGCGGCTGTTATTATCTAGCCACGAACTTCTCGCTCGTACTAAAGTTCTTAATAAAATAAATACAATAATTACACCACCTCCATTAAAAAGTATTAGATATTAAAGCCCGTCACACAGCGTAGTGCCCATCCGTCTATGACATTGTCTATGGCGGGCCTAGCGCCGAAGGGGTTGCATGGTGGTTACTTAAGGGTGGCCGTAAGAATGTTGTACAGTCACTGCTTACACTAATTGAAACTGGTCGGGAGACTTAGATGGGTGGGCGGTGGATAAGAAATCGGGAATCTGTACTTTAAAATACAAAACAGGAGAGTTTATTTGATCCGGTTAAGACATACCCACTTGTCTATCGTCAACGTCAGTATGGTTTAAAAGCTATTTGTTTCATCCAACGCTAATGTTTGATAAAGAGGCAACGGAATAACGCCCGACCGAACGCTCAGTTGGCTACTCGAAAACTTCACAAAACTTGTTTTACAAAATACCTACTGTACTGTTTGTTCCACTTTCCAATGAGTTATCCAATACTATAGATAATATAATATGCTAGCATACCAATACTAAAGATTTTTTTACAATACAGTACATACAATACGATACGACCCAACATTCCCTGATAATCGCTCATTTAAAACAACTCTTCACTTATATAATATTAGTATAGATCAGCTTTACCTACATACCTACATAGATAGTCAAAGTTAAAGTCAAAGCCATTTATTTGCATCAAATGCGGTACATGAGATGGTAACACATATACAGGGTGTGGCGTAAATAGTGGTCCACCGTTAAGGATTCGATTTACCAGATAATTTACTATAACCTACTAAAATTTTAACCATTTTTACCCATGGGTTCCGGAGATATAATTTTTTTTTCCATTTTTAATAAAATTTCTACATTTTGTTATAAAATTGGTTGTATTAAAAAAAAAGAAACATGTTTTTCTTGTTCTGATTTCTGTTAATAACTGCTGAATACTAGAGCTATCGTAAATAATTGTCCTTTTTTAAGTATATTTCGAGAATTTGAAGCAAAAGCAATTCTTCTCTATTATTAATCCAAATTTTTTACATTATCTGCAAGTTTGAGAGCGATTTCTGTAAAAAAAATGTACTATACTCTCAGTGCCCATGAGTTATAAAATATGCCTACTAAATATCAATTCTAAAAAGGTATCATAATAGCAGATCCTATTGTTTAACAGAAAGATATTCAATTTTAATCTAAGAAAGAAAGATTTTCATTCAAATAAATTTTAAGTTCTAGTTACGTTATTATTTACGATTTTCATAAAAAAATACTACACTGCAATGCCAATAACATTTTTTCACTATTGTTGCAAAGTAATACAATGCACCCAACCTATTTGGCCAAAGCAAAATAAAACAATTCATACTTGTCATCATTTATTGAAATCTTAAACATGGTTAAACAATATTAATTCATGAATCCCCGACCGGTTCTATGAGACCGCGGTGTTATTGTTGTACTATTGTGTCTCGTTTTGTGGGTATGTGATAGGTTAAAATTACACAAAATATTCAAAATGGCCCCCATTCGCAGCGATACACGCTCTGCAACGTCGAATAATTGAACATTTAATCCTTCTAGCATACCCGCTTGCGCTGATTTCTCTAGCTGCTGTCTGGATTCTAGTCCTCAACTGCTCAATACTTGTAACTTGTTCTTTATAAACTTTTTCTTTTAGGCAACCCCAATAAGAAATCCAGAGGATTTAGGTCTGGCGAGCGCGGTGGCCACCTATTTGGATACACCATATTCAAGTGCTCTCGTACTGCACGAGCATAGTGAGCGGGACAGCCATCGTTTTGCAGCCACATGTCTTGTTGGACTTCAGGAGCGACATTTTCCAAAAGCGACGGCAAGTCGTTTCGCAAAAACCTCAAATACCTCTCCGCATTTAAATTGAGAACAAGAGAACAAGTTACAAGTATTGAGCAATTGAGGACTAGAATCTAGACAGCAGCTAGAGAAATCAGCGCGAGCGGATATGCTAGAAGGATTAAACGTTCATTTATTCGACGTTGCAGAGCGTATATCGCTGCGAATGGGGGCCATTTTGAATATTTTGTGTAATTTTAATATTGTTTAACCATATTTAAGATTTCAATAAATGATGACAAGTATGAATTGTTTTATTTTGCTTTGGCCAAATAGGTTGGGTGCATTGTATTACTTTGCAACAATAGTGAAAAAATGTTATTGGCATTGCAGTGTAGTATTTTTTTATGAAAATCGTAAATAATAACGTAACTAGAACTTAAAATTTATTTTAATGAAAATCTTCCTTTCTTAGATTAAAATTGAATATTTTTCCATTAAACAATAGGATCTGCTATTATGATACCTTTTTAGAATCGGTATTTAGTAGGCATTGTAGCGTGAAAAAGGAAAAAAAAAAAACTTTTCACCACAATATACGTATAATTTTGTTTAAAAAATTATCTAAACATTTTTAAAAAATATAAAAAAAAATACAAAAAGGTATAAAAAAGGATATTGACGACGAACTTCGACGAATTGCTTATAAGGTGTGGAATGGAATATTTAACGGTTTTATTTTTTTAAAGAATTAATCGGTAATTTAAGGTAGTCGTAGTTGCAACAACGAATTATCGTATTAGCGCACGGTTAGATAATGCCCGTGGTTAAAAAAAAAATCTAAAACGGCTCATTCCGCGACCTTTTGACACGAATATTTTTGTTTTTAAAATAGAAAAACAACTACAACTCTATAACTACGAAAAATATGTGATTCTGGACAAAACTCAGGCGAGGCGTTGTCGTCGCGATGAACCTTGGTTCCGTTCGAAGTCGCACCAGGATCTGCTGCGGACGCCAATACAATATCGGCGAGGGAAACACCAAACCGCCGGTTAAATTCCGGGGTAATCCTTGAACCGATTCAGAGCGAATCGATTCTTTGTGAAAAGTACAATAAAGCGACGGGCGTGGGTACCACGTCAGAGTCATATAATATAAAATCAGATAGAATTCATATGGCGCGATATTGGCGATGCCATGTTTCTCACTTTAAACATAACTAAAATAAAATTAGAAGGTTGCACCAATAAAATTATTAAAGAAAATTCGGGATCATGACGTTTTGCTTTGTCAGTCGCTCAAAAAAAAAATGCATGAAAATTCTACAAACATCCGAATTTTCACAGTTCAAATTTTAGAAGAAATTTAGAAGAGGTTGACTTACAACGAACGGAAAAGTTTTTAATTAGCCAAATTAATTAGGCAGCTTTATAATGCTGCAATACCCCCTTTCTAAGAAAAAAAGGACGAAAGTACGAACAAGAAAAAGGATAAAGCTGGAACAGGCAAAGACTGCAGGAGGAATCATTTCTGAATCAAATCGATATCAAAGTGCAACGGATACTGGATAAACACGGTGGCCACGTCCACATCTAAACGTTAACCGCGCGAACTCGCGATATCTCTATAATATTTATGGAGAATATGAAAGAAAATAACGAACTCAAAATCTAAATATAAATCGTTCAATTAAAGTCAAACACTAACCTACCACAACCTAACAACTAAGAAGGACAACCAAGGAACCATACATCTAAGTAAAGCTAGCCTAACTTAATATAAGACTTAGCCTAACTTAACATAACTAATACCTAACAACAATAAGAAAAAAATCCGGGGATTATAAATCTAAGTATAGCTAGCCTAACTTAACATTAGGCTTCACTATTACCAAACAACAATAAGAAAAAATCCCGGGGATTCTCAAAAATATAAATAACGTTAACACGTAAAGTCCAACCTTAGTTATAGAAACAAAAAAACGAGTTGGACAAAAAACAAAAAACTTAGTTTGAAAAAGAAAACTTAAGTCGACAAAAGAACTCAAGTCGAAAAAAAATACTCAAGTTTGAGTGAATTTGAATTCAAACTGAGTGTTAAATAACATGACATTTGTGTCAAACTAAAAGAAATAAAATAACCTGAGAACACAGGTTGACACAACACAGAGGTTCATTAACAGACTATGAAGTTTTTAAGATAATTAAAAACTTATGCAAAAACATTCCCATAAACAAAGGGGAAAAAAGGTTTAGAAGACAAAGGTTAATGTTAAAATTGAACAAAGAGAATTTAATTCAATTTATTTTAAGATATCTTTGATATGATATTGTCCGGAGTGGACTGAATCACAATCCTGTAGCAAATAGGTGGTCCTAGATATGACCCTTATCACACGGCACTTAATAAAACGTGGAGCTAGCTTTCCAGAAAAAAAATCATTCCCAGAAGACTTTGAAAAGTTCCTTCTCCATACAGTATCACCAATATTCAGAGTAACAGCTGATCGCTTGGAATTATATGCACGTGAGTTACGTTGGAAAGCTAAAGAAAGATTATCAGCAACCTTTGCATAAACTTCGCTGAGAGAAGATAGGTTGGAAGCATGACGAGCCCGACTTTCTGCCAAATTAGAGCTTCGAGTCTGACTATGTGCACGTCTGCTATCCATAAGGACCTCTCTACCAAACATAAGAAAGTTAGGCGTAAAGCCAGTAGCTAGATTAACACAAGAATTGAGGTAAAGCTTAACTTTAGGTAACATTTTAGCCCAACTTCTTTGGTTTTCACCAACCAAAATACCTAAACACGTAATAACACTTTGGTTGTATCGCTCAACCGTATTTGCTTGGGGTGTATAATATGGCGTAAAAGTGGGTGATGGAATATGGAAAGATCTGAGAAAACTAAGGAATTGATTACTACGAAAAACTGTAGCGTTGTCGCAAAGAATAGTACGCGGAACCCCAAAATTAAAGAAAATTTCAGACTCTAACGCTTTTATAACAGAAAGAGTGTCAATCATTTTTAGTGGAACTAGCCACACGTATTTGAAAAAAACATCTACCATAGAAAGGATATATTTATACCCATAAAAAGCACAGGGTAATGGACCAATTATATCTATAGAAATCATCTCTAAAGGCAAGGAAACCTGTTTAGGGTAGCACATCTGTCCGCGAGGTTGCGTGTTTGAAATTTTATAGGCCTTACAAACCTCACATTGACTTAACGTCGAAGTAACGTCACGAAACATATTTGGCCAATAGAACAACTCCCTGAGCTTTAGATACGTTTTAGTAACACCGGGGTGTATCGAAGGAAAACTATTGTGAATTTCCCAAATAGCGTCTGGAACCTTTTCAGCTGGTAAGACCACGCGCCATGGTTCAGAAGATAAAGGGCTAGAAACTGGCATGCGTCTCATAAGGATACCGTTATTTATAACGTACGCTGGGAACATTTGTGGCGTGTCTCGAGCACCTATATATACCTTCTTATACCAACGGTCATTAGTATGTTCAGGACCCTGGTCAAACGAGACAGGATTAGCATGGATCCTGGAAAGAACATCGGGCACTACGAGTTGAGAGCCTTTACGATGCACAATATCAAAAGTACGAGGATGAAAATAACGAACCTCACCAACTGAGGAAACTTGAGGGGGAGGAGAGTGCTGAACAGAAGGAATAAACATATTACCATCAATATTTTTATCAAAAGCCTGACTAAAAATAGACGTCAAACGGAATTTATTCCAAAATTCGATACCTAAAATAACAGAAGATGACATCGAACTTGCCACTAAAAACTCATGAATAAAAGTGGTACCGTTAAATTTAACTGGAAGGTACAGTACCAAGAATATCAATCGGCGAATTATTAGCCGATATAACACGTGGACAAGCATCTTTTGATGTCAAAGAAATACCTAGTTGCTGAATAAAACTATCGCTAATAAGCGACATCTGGGCACCAGAGTCGAGCAATGCTTTAACAACTCTGCCACATAATAATACCTCAATAAACGGTCGGTTATCAAATGAATCTGAAGTAAAAACTGGGGATACTTTAGGGAAAGAAGCGTATCGCCCGTTTGTTTGTTTATTTATTTGGGTTTTAGGATTACATTTCGGACATTCTCTAGTAATAAATCCAGGAGTACGACACTTAAAACAAATCATGCCTGTAATCTCTGGGCAAGAGCGGTAAGAATGACCTACTTTGTTGCATTTAAGGCAAAGCTGTGATTGAGTACAGCTAGGACAATAAAAAGTTTTGTTCGGCCTGGGTTTCGGCGTGTTAATGGCCTGAGAATTTGACTGGACGGCAACACTATCGAGACTGGCTACCGCCTTTAGAGGTTCTAAATAGGATTCAAAATGGGTAACAATTTCGAATAAATGTTTAATGTTAAGAAATTTATGGACGGACAAACAAGGAATATATTTAGGCAACATATTCTGAGTAATAATCCATAATAACTCAGACTCTTCTATAGACTTGCTGAGTTTGGAGTTTAAATAGGTAACCTCAATAATATACTCCCTGATAAGTTGTTCAGGTTTCTGCTTTAAATTTTGTAGCGTGAAAAAGGAAAAAAATCAGCGCGAGCGGATATGCTAGAAGGATTAAACGTTCATTTATTCGACGTTGCAGAGCGTATATCGCTGCGAATGGGGGCCATTTTGAATATTTTGTGTAATTTTAATATTGTTTAACCATATTTAAGATTTCAATAAATGATGACAAGTATGAATTGTTTTATTTTGCTTTGGCCAAATAGGTTGGGTGCATTGTATTACTTTGCAACAATAGTGAAAAAATGTTATTGGCATTGCAGTGTAGTATTTTTTTATGAAAATCGTAAATAATAACGTAACTAGAACTTAAAATTTATTTTAATGAAAATCTTCCTTTCTTAGATTAAAATTGAATATTTTTCCATTAAACAATAGGATCTGCTATTATGATACCTTTTTAGAATCGGTATTTAGTAGGCATTGTAGCGTGAAAAAGGAAAAAAAAAAAACTTTTCACCACAATATACGTATAATTTTGTTTAAAAAATTATCTAAACATTTTTAAAAAATATAAAAAAAAATACAAAAAGGTATAAAAAAGGATATTGACGACGAACTTCGACGAATTGCTTATAAGGTGTGGAATGGAATATTTAACGGTTTTATTTTTTTAAAGAATTAATCGGTAATTTAAGGTAGTCGTAGTTGCAACAACGAATTATCGTATTAGCGCACGGTTAGATAATGCCCGTGGTTAAAAAAAAAATCTAAAACGGCTCATTCCGCGACCTTTTGACACGAATATTTTTGTTTTTAAAATAGAAAAACAACTACAACTCTATAACTACGAAAAATATGTGATTCTGGACAAAACTCAGGCGAGGCGTTGTCGTCGCGATGAACCTTGGTTCCGTTCGAAGTCGCACCAGGATCTGCTGCGGACGCCAATACAATATCGGCGAGGGAAACACCAAACCGCCGGTTAAATTCCGGGGTAATCCTTGAACCGATTCAGAGCGAATCGATTCTTTGTGAAAAGTACAATAAAGCGACGGGCGTGGGTACCACGTCATAGTCATATAATATAAAATCAGATAGAATTCATATGGCGCGATATTGGCGATGCCATGTTTCTCACTTTAAACATAACTAAAATAAAATTAGAAGGTTGCACCAATAAAATTATTAAAGAAAATTCGGGATCATGACGTTTTGCTTTGTCAGTCGCTCAAAAAAAAAATGCATGAAAATTCTACAAACATCCGAATTTTCACAGTTCAAATTTTAGAAGAAATTTAGAAGAGGTTGACTTACAACGAACGGAAAAGTTTTTAATTAGCCAAATTAATTAGGCAGCTTTATAATGCTGCAGCATATTTTATAACTCATGGGCACTGAGAGTATAGTACATTTTTTTTACAGAAATCGCTGTCAAACTTGCAGATAATGTAAAAAAATTGGATTAATAATAGAGAAGAATTGCTTTTGCTTCAAATTCTCGAAATGTACTTAAAAAAGGACAATTATTTACGATAGCTCTAGTATTCAGCAGTTATTAACAGAAATCAGAACAAGAAAAATATGTTTCTTTTTTTTAATACAACCAATTTTATAACAAAATGTAGAAATTTTATTAAAAATGGAAAAAAAATTATATCTGCGGAACCCATGGGTAAAAATGGTTAAAATCTTAGTAGGTTATAGTAAATTATCTGGTAAATCGAATCCTTAACGGTGGACCACTATTTACGCCACACCCTGTATATTGACGCAAAGCCATATTTCGCCATGAATTGGCATGCAAATATTAAATTATCTTATGAGATGCTTATAATAAGTAAAACTCCACAAAACATTATATTTGAGAGAAAATATTTAACCTTCTGAATACGGGCAGTTAAATAATTTTTACTTACACTTATTATATACACAACCAAAATAAAATCTTTATATAAATTAACAATAAGACATATTTTTTAAACTTAAATGTAAATTAACTTTTAAACAACAGATAACAGATTTTAGAATGTAGGATAAAATATAAAAATTAAATTAGCATAGCAATATAAAAATAGGGTGGGTCTTATAACAGCAAGACAGTACCAAAACGGTCTACAACAAATTTCTGTAATGATAAGATTGGCAAGAACCTTTTTTTAGAAATTAATAATATTATACGATGAGATCATTTCCCCAAGACATTTACTTTCTTATCCAACCATCACCTACTCCACGCTGGGGTTCACACGTGCACCTCAAGCGGTTCCGTAAGTAATTATTAATTGTCTTGATATCCTTCTGATAAGATAGAGTCATCGGCGATACCCTTTAATTGCGTTTTAGGGTATGCCACAGCCACTGAGCATGATAAATTAGTTTTGTTCTCCAAAATTGAGGGACATACATCTGGTGGCTTCCATAATGGGTTTAAAATGTGGCCATTTTAGTTTTAAGGTAACGTTTTATTGGCCTATTACTGTTATAATACTACGGCTAGAAACCAACCCATAAGGAACCAGCCAAGTGTTACTAGCGGAAGGATTATTAAAAGGGATATTTTGAGGATAAGTTTATTGATTTTACGGAGAATTGGCTCGTTGTAGCACTGGGACGAATAAGTTGTAGGTTCTGAGTTCAAACCAGAGATAATGGACCTCCATTTTTATTTTACTTTTTTCAGGTTGGCAATCATGAAAAAGGAATTGACCGTGAACAATTTCGCGGGCCCAGCGCGGGCTGGTGGATATCATATGTTTTCGAATCTTTGGTTCTAGGACATGTCGGTTTCTTCATGATCTGATGTTTTTATTTACCGTTTCGAGTTAATAAAATAAACATAAAACGAAAGTAGTGATCCTCGACCATAGACCAAGAAATTAAAAAAAGTCTTCGACCTTAACATTCTTTTAACATGCATGTTACAACTTATGCTTACCTCACCTCGTAAACACACGTCACGCAGATCTACAAACAATTATACAGCAAGCGTATAAATCAAACAGCAAAAACAGATGTGCAATGTCCACACGAAATGAAGCGGGACGGAGGGCGATCCTCGAATATTAACGAGTATTTACGAAGATCCACGGACACACCCGAGCTCCAATACATATTAATGAAGGTGTGTATTTGCGGGGAATGCTACAATGATCTATGGGGTAGTTTGCAGAATATGGTAAAGTCTCAATGATCCGTGGAAAATGGACTGAACTATAAGCGTAAGCATACTCAGGCTAATAACATTCCCACTGCTGGGACTCAGGCCTTCTCTCTATGAAGGGAAATGGCTCAGTGTGGGTTAGTAATTTTTGACTTTAAGACTTGCCGGTGTCCTCACGATGATATTTGCCTTCATTGATTTGAGAGCTATGGGGTTAAAATAAATAATACAAAGTTAAGCGTCTTGCACCTAAACGTATTAAGAGTAAATTTAGTCAGATAACTTCTCTGCTCCTAAGTGGAGCGAGAGGGGGTTGCCTCCATTTAAATATTCTCATCTCCATTACATGCACCACACGTTAGGTAAGTTAGGTTTTCAATGAACACAAAATAAAACAGATTTAAGTAAATAAATACGGACAGGTTTTGACGACATAGCATACAGATTTGCCATCCTGTAGTGATAGTTGGCCACGTTTATCTCCAGCAGTCTACAAGCCAACAAGAAAGCAGGGCTTTATAAAAATAAAGCGTTTACTTTCCTCACGGCTGCACCCCCATGGCTGTGAGTTCCATGTAACTGTCAGCCATCACCATGCAGACAGCACCCAGCAACTGTCGGAGTTAAACATTGTGTAGTGTATAGAGCAGAGAATCGACATGCTGGCAACAGCTAAAGCTGCCATTTATATATTACTAGCGACCCGCCCCGGCTTCGCATGGGTTCAAATTTATCAGTGTTACTCAACTATATTATGCATTTCTTATACATGTAAACCTTCCTTTTCAATCAATCTATCTATTAAAAAAAACCGCATCAAAATCCGTTGCGTAGTTTTAAAGATTTAAGCATACATATAGGGATATAGGAACAGAGAAAACGACTTTGTTTTATACTATGTAGTGATATCGTCAGTATCAGCGTTAAATTGCGTGTTGGTTTTATATTTGTTGCTCGTAATTGCTTATTGTGCACGCAAAAAACGTTTTGGAAACACATTCATAGAGCGTAGAGTTGAGGAGTAGAATGCTGTACTTTTTTTATTTTTTTCCCGGTACCCCAATCATCAGAATGACTTCTCCCATTCTTGGGCGGAGCGGGAGGGCGTGTCAGACTCTTACTGACTAAACCCCTACCCCGTTCCTTCGTTGCCATCGATCTGGGGGACACGGTGACAACCTTTCGGATACCGTGTTCCCCAGAGGCTTCGGCCCTACCGGGCCCCTACAGTTTGCTGATCTCCTTGAGGCGCGCGTGGAACAGAACGCGCCGTCGACGACTAGGCTCGGTCCAGATTATTACCTGGACTGCCGGACGGCGAGCTACCCAGTGCTCGCTGTCCACGAGCCCGCGCCTACGGTGATCGGAAATCGGGATTCCGACCACCGTAGGCGCGAGACGGGGAGTTCCGTTGCCTCACGCGGTCGGCAGCCTCCTTCGCTAACATTACTGCTTCGCAGAAGAAGGCGACTGCCTGCCACCCCTCCTCGCTCCGGACCATGGCCTCTACCAGGGCCCGGCGCGAGAGGTCACCGCCGCCGATAGCCTCCACAAGGACACGGCGGTGCTCCGCCCAAGCGGGGCACACCTCTACCGTGTGCTCCACCGTGTCCTCCGGGCGGTCCACACAGTGGCGACATCCGGGCGTCCTTTCCTCCTCGATCCGATGCAGGAACCTCCCGAACTTACCGTGTCCGGTGAGGACATGCGTCATACGGAAGGAGGAGTATATAGAGGACGCCGTGACCTTTTTCCAACCACTCCTCAAAGAGGGGATTTACCGCCGCAATGACGGCATGCCCAGCACTGGGTTGCGACAGTCGCAGTCGCCATGCCACCCTGAGATCCCGCCGGAACTCTGTCCGCCATACCGCGACTTGTCGTGGCAGCGGAGTTTCGCCCCGGCGTTGCATCTCCACACGCAAATCGTGCATGCGTGCAAAGACTGTTGCCTCCAAATCCCACGGTGGCAGGCCAGCAAGGAGGCTCGCCTCTTCGCGGAAGATCGTGCGGTATCCCCACCATCCGGATGGCCATGACCCTCTGGCAAGCGTTCAGTTTGGCCGCTGGTCGCTTACTTAGCGATGGCGCCCAAACTGGCGCCCCGTAAAGGGCCATGGACCGAACGATCCCCCCGTAGAGCCTCCGGCAGGGGGCGTCTGGAAGAATGCTGTACTGGAGTCTGTGTTTTGTTATACGAGTAGCTTCACCTTCAAGCTGATGTTTACGCAATACTAATTAAACCAAAATAATTATTTTTAACTGATTGTCTGTCTGATTGTATCTACTTTCCCGATATCCGAAACGGCTCAAAAGACACTGCAAAGTCCGTGGTTTAAACAAATAACACGATCAAAATCCGTTCAGGAGCTTACGATGCCAAAGATCCATAAGGCAAACTTGAAACACCCCTCGTGTTTTTGATAGTATTTTTTTTGCGGATGTTTAAAAATTTCTGGTCACATAATCTTGCCGTGGCCGCTTCGACGCTTTAATAGTCTGTGGCGTGCTGTATCCGCAGCTTGGAGTAGGCAGGCATGTCCATTTGCATTATAAAACAATTGAAACAATGGCTGTCTTTTGTTTTAACTAGGTAGGGTTGTGAAGGGACTCCCAGCTTGTGCATAAGCTACTCTTGTAAAATGAAAATGGAAGAGTCAAACTTGATGGGTATTTTGGAGTTCAGAGAGTGACAAATGAACGATGAAGAGCAAAGAGAGAATGCAGCCAGTGGGCTGAGCACATAGCTTGCAGGATAGTTGACAGATAGGTTCGAAAGTGTCTGGTATGGTAATCACGTGTCGGAAGTTGTCACAAGTTGGAGGTCCATAGCTGATGCACAAACGCTGATGCATGAACGCACAG
Source organism: Mythimna separata (assembly GCA_030763345.1). NCBI lineage: Eukaryota > Metazoa > Arthropoda > Insecta > Lepidoptera > Noctuidae > Mythimna > Mythimna separata. Next base: position 3,017,859 of record CM061173.1, on the reverse strand, counting down.
GATCGGTCGTTGTAACGACAAGTGTAGAGGACTGATTTCGTATTTCAGCCGAATGATGATGATGATGAAGTAACAAAATTTTAAATACTTATATACCAGGTAAGTAGGTATGTTGCCAAGTCCGACATGTTGCGCCACTGAGGCCCACTGGGGGCTTATTAAATACCACAAAAATCACAGGACAGTACGAAGAAAATATAGTGCAAAGTGAAGTGTTACTAACGTAGTTTTAAGTGAGACTAACAAATTAATTTAAGCAATTGAATGTATGTCAATATGTATTAGTTTATTGTTTCTAAGATTAATGTATGTATAGTGAGGCCTGAATCCCAGCACTATGTAAGCTAAGTTTATTGTATAAACTAGTATTTGAATAAAATAGAGAGCAGTGGTGGCCCAGTGGTAACTACGCCGACTTGTAAGTTGTAGGTCGCGGGTTCAAACCCGGTTAGGTGCATTGCTTTGTGTAATTTATTTTATTACCACTGCTCTCAAACCGGCATGTTCTAGAACGAAAAACTCGAAGACATGTGCCAATCCGCAATGGGCCCGCGCGGTGGATTATGGCCCATTCCCTCTCCAAGAGAGGAGGCCTGAGTCCAAGCAGTGGGAACATTATAAGGCCAATAATGCTAATGCAATTTGAAGTCATCATCATCTGCAAGCAATTTGAAATGATTCACGGAATATTCTTTTGATGTCACGCAAGTTCAAATCTAACTTCAATAGCTTACATATCATTTGATAAGCAGTTATACGAGTATTAGAAGTCTCGGACCAGCCAGGGCGGGAACACGACTCCTGCGCATGCCACCTCGCCACAGCGCATGCGTCAACCCTTACTGCATACCAAATTAGCCGGTACGCCACATACATCTGTTCCTTACCGGTACTGGCGACGAGAGAGGTGCTTACGGATTTGACTGTTAGAAATGGAATTATGGTCTGTCGGTTTAGGTAGTTAACTAAAGGTAAACAATCTTGGCATGTCTTTTTATCTAAAAGTTGACTAAAAATTGTATGTAAAAACCTTTGCAACTAGGTATTTACCTAAATCGATGTTAGCTAATAAACTAAATTTACCTATATTATACCTATATTTTATACGACCTCTTTAATATAAAAAGACATACCAAGATTGTTTACCCTTAGTTAACTACCTAAACCGACAGACCATAGTGAAACAAATTTAAAATACCTACTTTTTAGTATAGAAAGACTCGCGTTTGTGAACAAACTAGTACCTGATGGTAAGTGATGGTATGGTCATCGATGAAGCATTTAAGTACTTAAAAGTAACCTATTTATTCTTGACTTAAAAACATACTGGTTATGCATTTAGCCAGTTAAAAACTAAATACTTTCTATTTCGTTTTTAGTCACGGGTATAATATAATTGTAATGTTTTTGCAGTATTTGGTAGCCAAATGTATCAAGCCAGCCTTCTCGGTGGGCTGCGCTGGCGTAGTCTATACTGTTATAGGATTATCAGGTCAATTTTTTAGGAATCGCGCTTGTTTCAATGATTCCGTATATCGTCCAGCTGTGTAGACACTTGAGAGACAAAACTACACCAAATTTTATTACAATATCTACTAGGAATCAATTTGCGAATAATTAAAACAGCCACTGAAATTCACTCGGAAAAATCTAGCCAAAAACACCAGTTCATCATCATCTGCCTAGCCTTTTCACAATTATATTGGGGTCGGCTTCCAGTCAAGCCGGATTTAGCTGAATACCAGTATTTTACGAGAAGCGGCTGCCTACCAGACCTCCACAAACCATAAACTGGGGTAACATGGTACTTCATGGCAAGACTGGAGTCAGATTTATTGGCTTCTGACTATCCGTAACGACTGCCAAAGATCTCCAAATGACAGCCGGGACCTACGGCTTAATGTGCTTTCCGAGGCACGGAGGAAACTCGTTATGTTAAGATGGTCACCCATCCACAGACCAACCTAGGCAAGCGTTGCTTAACCTTGAAGATCGACCTGTGCGGCTGTTATTATCTAGCCACGAGCTCCTCCAAAAAACCAGAGCCAAAAACACCAAGTTAAATGTAAAAAAATATTTAAATTTTTTTCAAACACTTTTGTCCTTACCAGTACTTAACCCTGAACCACGCGGTGGGTATTTTGATCCTACTTAAGATATTACATATTTGCATACAAAATTATCGTTTAGTACGTGCTGTCTGTCCGTATGTTTTGTAGTGCGTAGCTACGTAACGTACCCGTGGTCCCGTTTCCTAGTTTTATAGGAAACGGTCGATTGATTTTTATATGTTGTTTTGGGGCATTTTTATTGAGAGCTAAGCGGTTATTGGGAGCATTTAAATAGCTAATTTATTGGCCACTACTGGGTATTTGACAAAAGAGTGAAACTCAGTCTTTTTATTTGGGGTACTTACGAGCATGTTAAATTATTGTTGGGAAGAATAAGTTTATGAAGTTATATGGGACGTTCTTTTCTTTGGAAAAAAAGTATGAAAGAGGAATATTTTAACTACTGGGTTACGTAAATAAAAAAAAAACATTTAGAAGCCCTTGAATAATAGAAAGCCTTCTATTTGACAGATAAATTTAAAGTAAAAAAATAATGGAAATCAAAAACTTAAGAATGTAAAACCGTAATTACAATACTTACATTATTGGTCGAAGGCGCAAGTAATTTTGGGTAAAAAAGAAAATATATAAACAAAAATAATAATAAAAAATTAGAATGAAATAAACGCCCATACTTCTAATAATGAAGTGGTCGTTTTCAATTGCATTCCATAATTATTTAATCTTTTTCAAAAAAGAAAATTTTAGATAAAGGTTTAGCTCAGCTGTATTTTATTTTTAACAAACAAAATAAGTTCGACAGCAAAAAAGTAACATTAACATTCACTATGTTATTAGATAAAACCGTTACCAAAAGCTAATTTGCATACAAAATTGCAACAACATCTCGCCCTCGTTAACACATCTGACCAAAATGCACAACTTGCAAAATAACTTCGAAAAAAAACCATTATTATTTCAATATCACGATTAACCCTACAAAGACCACTGACCATAATTAGACCACAAAATTTGAACTCACATCATCTATTGTGAACAAAATATGGACATATCATTATTTTAACAAAATAATTGGGTTACTACACTAAATATTTAAACGGTCAGTCGTTATAACAATCGGGCATTGTTGTAATGTAAATAATTTATAACATTAACAATGGGCGCGTGCTTAAAAAATATGTGATTGGGATAAATCACAACCGGGTTTTTTTTACCCGGTCACCCGGTTGCAAGCATTTGAGGGTTACTGCATCTGCCGCGGTACATAGCTGTAGACAACACTTGATGTATGCTTGGATTATGAAAATCTTGTTGTTTATGAGGAAATAAATAAAATTGGATAAAAGGTAGGATTAGATTTAGATTAGGGGTGCATTTGTAAGTGTCTAATAATGGTTTTGGATTAGAAGTGAAACCAATTTCGGTTTTAGGGTAGCAAAAGTGAGTACAGTGGTTGGTGTTTTTATTTCTAAGTAACCTGCGGCTGAAGTAGTTTATCTATAGTGATATTATGAAGAATAGATTTTTATTTATTATTATTATGAGCCTGTCGTGTCCCACTGCAGTGCAAAGGCCTCCCTTCCATTTTTCCACCTTTCTCTGTCTTGAGCTACTACCGGCCAATCCTTTAGGAAGGAGTCCAAGTCGTCACGCCATCTCCTTCTTTATTTCTATTTATTGTTCTTTTTTTTTTGTTAATGGCTTTTGGCAAATCGAATTGGGCTGTTCACGTCAACCGTTTGCATAATAACCGCTGGGCAAGTTTGCACGCAACTTTTAATTTTAATTTCTTTAATTATTGATCAGTGATTTTTAAACAAGCTCGGTTAGTTTCTGTTTAAAGCAACTATAGATAACTTACAGTAGAAGGTTAGTGTTACTTTTTATACAAATAGCTGTTCCGTGCGGGAATCGAATCCGCTAAATAAAGCTAATAATTCAATATCGTCTTTACTTTGGCCAGCTTCTCCGTCTTCATCCAACTAAATGTAAAGTCAGAACTTTTTAGTAACATGTAGATATTTCATTCCTCGTCTTCACATGACCATATTAAGAGAAACGATTTTCTTTCAACTTTTCAGTCAATGGCGCCACTTTCAATCTTCCTCTAATATACTTATTTCTCACAATATCCCTTCTATCTCTTAATTCATGAATCCCCGACCGGTCCTATGAGACCGCGCTGTTATTGTTTTACTATTGTGTCTCGTTTTGCGGATATGTGATAGGTTAAACACTCAAAATCGACATGACCTTCCCATATCACACAAAAATACTTACATAAGTACTACTTTAAAAGAAAACCCACATAATAATAACTTGACTATTTGACTCTAAAAATGCTCGAAACATTTAAAACTGGAGTAAATTACAGGTTAGATAGTAAGAAATAATAGTGGCGTAGATCTGGGTCACGGGGAGCGGGCGCAGGGCTGGCCGGGAATAGGATTTATATTTGAAGATTTTTTTGACTAAAATTATAGGTATTATAAAAATTTTGGTTTACTCCAAACAAGTGCGAATCGGGCTCGCACAATAGGGATTCTATACTACAAATCTTAATATATATAAATCTCGTGTCACAATGTTTGTCCTCAATGGACTCCTAAACCACTTAACCGATTATAATAATTTCGCACACCATGTGCAGTTCGATCCAACTTGAGAGATAGGATAGTTTAAATCTAAAAAAAAAAAAAAAAGTTAGGTAAAGTAGGGTAGTGTAGTGTAGCGTAGTGTAGTGTAGGGTATTGTAGGGTAGTGTAGGGTAGTGTAGGGTAGTGTAGGGTAGTGTAGGGTAGTGTAGGGTAGTGTAGTGTAGGGTAGTGTAGGGTAGTGTAGGGTAGTGTAGGGTAGTGTAGGGTAGTGTAGGGTAGTGTAGGGTAGGTAGGGTAGGGTAGCGTAGGATATGCTTAGGATATGTAGGGTAGTCATTTAACGGGAGCGAAGCCGCGGATAAAAGCTAGTAGGTATATAAAACATGTCCTCATGTTTTTTGAGAAATAAATGTCTTTAAACTTATAAATTATAATTTATGTATTCACTATATAATTATATTTGTAGCGACATCATTAAAAAAATAGATAAAAGAACTAGAAAAATTGTAATTCTGCATGGCGCCATTGTTTCTGTGCGATTTCGACATATACAACAGCCCAATATTATCTATCGGGCAGTTACCCGAACCAGAAATAACACCCATCTGATCGAAGGATCCTCCTATTTATTCCAATACTAATCTATACTAATATTATAAAGAGGTAAAATTTGTAAGTTTGTATGTAGGGGGTAATCTCTGGAACTACTGGTCCGATTTGAAAAATTATTTCAGTGTTACATAGCCCATTTATCGAGGAATGCTATAGGCTATATACCATCACGCTACGACCCACGGGAGCGGAGCAGTAACGAAAAATGCGGGTGAAACCGCAGGGGACAGCTAGTTTATGATAAAACTGAAAAATGGTTTGTGTGTTTAGTTGGCCGCGTTATCGTTATCTCTGGAACATCTGGACTAAACATACACAGAACAAGACCAGTTTGGTACGAAGTGACCAAAAAACGCAGATGAAACCGCAGAAAACAGCTAGATAATTTATAAAGTATCCACTACGAGTTAAAAATAACTCAAATTACCCACTACGAGTTAAAATTAACTCAAATTACCAACACTCAAATTAACGTTTGAATCCCCAACCGGTCGTATGAGACCGCGCTGTTATTGTTTTACTATTGTGTCTCGTTTCGCGGGTATCTGAGTAATTAAAATGAAATAAAGATGAGCTCTAGAAAGATTTCGGCATTGAAGACTCGATCAATTTATGCCCGTAACACCACAGCCGTAAATGCCAAGAAGAAGACGTATCTATCATTTCATGAATTATTTATTGTACGGAGTTCCGTGAAATATATTACCTATCTGCTTCTCCAGATTCTTCCATCTTTCTCGGGTGTTATATATCGTGTCTCATCTCACAGGGCAAAGCATTTTGGAGACCCAGGTATCCTCCGTGATATGGTCAGTGACACCAATCTTGAGGAGCTGGGGTGGATCGGATGATAAATTTGTGCCACCCATATGCAAAATACGCGCTTTAGTCGTGGATTTGCGGATACCAGTCCGTTATACTATACTCTAACGTTTGAATCCCCAACCGGTCCTATGAGACCGCGCTGTTATTGTTTTACTATTGTGTCTCGTTTCGCGGGTATCTGAGTAAATAATATACTCAATCGTGTCTCAAATATCTACGGTTAATCCTAGTCCCAATAGCTTCGGTTGTGCGTTGATATGTCAGTCAGTCAGTTTGTCTTCTTATACCTAGACTCCCCTTAGGGGGTGAATTGTGAAAAATTCTCTCTTCGTGCTCGCCTACTTCACAAAAGAAAGTCTTGTGCAAAATTTCACGCTCCTAGACTCGATAGTTTCGGCTGTGCGTTGATATGTCTTACTTCATCACGCAAATGTACAACCGAAAAAAAGAACTACCAACAATTATCGATATACTAACCAATATTATCTTTCACATTGGCCATCAACTGTACTACACTATCTAATCAAACACATTTTTTTAAAATAGCTACAAACTATTCTCGACAACCCTGTAAAGTAAATAATGAGCCGTCAAGACATGAAACGTCCTTGCCACTAGAGTTTGAGACACCCCGCTCAATTAGACCGGGCGCCGTCATTCCCACGGTTATACGAGTACAAGACGGTCGCGGCCAATGGGAAGTTTATAAGTTTTTGAGGTTTTGGTGTAGTGGGTAATTAGCAGGTTGTACTATAGATGTGTATTTTTATTCATTTAACGTTTGAATCCCCAACCGGTCCTATGAGACCGCGCTGTTATTGTTTTACTATTGTGTCTCGTTTCGCGGGTATCTGAGTAACTACCTAGCTTCCGCGATTTGAAACATTCTTCATTGGTGCTCCGCTCCTATTAGTTTTAGCGTGATGATATAATTATAGCCTATGGCCTTCCTCGATAAATGGGCTATCTAACACTCCTATGTTCCTTCTCTGCCTCGCGTCCCAGGACCCCTGGCTTCCCTTTCGAATAACCGCAACATGAACGCTAGTAAATTCTGTTCTTTAAAAGTTACTACAGAATAATCTTTCTTAATTCTTAATTCTTTATTGTACACAAAAATAAACATTACAAGACATGGTGATTAAATAGTTAATGTACAAAGGCGAGCTTAACTCAGCAATGAGTTTTCTTCCAACAAACCTTTGAGTTACAAAGAGAAAACATATTCGAGGGTAGGATCAAGTGCACAATTCTCTTCTTTCTTTTATTAAGTATCTAAAAATTACCGACTTAATTCTAAAAATCATAAACAATATCTGAAACAAAAACCCAGCTACCTAGAAGCACTAGGTCTCATCTATCTTAGGAGCTATTAATCATCGTTTGCTTGTAATTAAGACAGACATTGATCAATACGCCGTTATTACAAACTGTCTTGTAAGAACTTAACTACTTGTAGTAAATGAGGTTAGTCAGTAAATGCCTGATCATTATCTAATAATGATAAACTGGTAAGGTGGCGTCTGTTAATAATGTCAGGTGATTTTTTTTTAACCCTTTTCTTCTGCAGTGAGTAGTTGTGAGATTTGCCTTGATTCTTCGTCTCCCACTAATTTCTTGTGAGATTATAATAATAATAATAATAATAATCTTTATTTAGCATAGGACATTGGTACAATTTTTATGGAAGTCCCTGACTTCTGTGCTAGGTGATTAACCTGTGTTACAGAAGCCAGTGCCCTCTCCCGGAAGAAATACAAAAAAAAAAAAAAAAATCTTGATGAATCTTGATTGATAGATGATCAGTTTTGGTGTAATATGCGTACGTTACTTTTGGGTTTATTAAAAAAAATGCATAATTCGTTTAATTACTTAGTAGTTAGTTAAATTTGTTTAAATTAATCCAGTTTTAGATTTTACACTTTCCTTTTCAAAAAAAAGAAACTACGTAGGTGTACCTATTTGCTGAGAAACTCCTTCATCATATATGAGATTCGACTCGACCCCCTCTCCCCTCCAAACGCCTCACATAATTAATCGACGCCTCCTAAGTCATTTCTTCAAAGAGGCCGTAGTTACCTACTGTCCTCAATTAGTTGTACTTTTACTATTAAGAATTACCTACTTTCTTCCCATTTCTATAATAATTAGGATTATAATGTTCACATGACAGCCGGCACCAGCACAAAAGTAGCTTATTAGTTTAATTCGTGAATCCCCGACCGGTCTCATAAGACCGCGCTGTTGTTGTCTAACTATTGTGTCTCGTTTCGCGGGTATTGATAGGTTAAAATTACAATGAGACATCGTAATTCATTCATTCATTATCGATTAATACCTATATTATATTCGTATTATACTATTTCAAGCTCCAGTATATGAATCTATGTATCTATATTTTTTATAACAATTTATTCATTCCAATATTATCTCAATAACTCATCAAAATTCAAAGTACCATTCAAAAGTACATTAAAAAATAAAATTGTCAAACATCTCGTTAAGTACAGTCGGCAACAGAAATCCGTTACAAATGTTTTAAAAATAAAAAGAATATAATTTAATAAAACAAATTACTGACCGCCATAACGAATGAATTGAAACGCTTGCGCTGGCGCACCCTTCCCGATCGCGTATGACAATAATAACGATGTTTGAATTTCGAACACCGGTGTTAGAATGGGCGAATCAATTTAATTTTACATTTGCTGCGGTGTGGATACTCGCGTTGGTTTTAAATTTAATTTTTGGGGTTTTTATCCGAAATTCTCTGTTTAGATTTCGGATAAAACCTTTAAAGAAAGACCAAAAGAAAGAAAGAGGGAAAGAAAGAAAGAAGGATAGAAAGAAATAGAGAAAGATAGCTTTTCTGCTCAACTGATTAGGAAGAACTTACGAAGATAATTATAAATAAACAGAGGTTGCCGAACAACTAGTGTTACAACTGTTAACAATAGACTGACTGACTGACTGTTAGTGGTTAGATATATTCTTAATTTGATTTTATTAAGCACAGTCCACTCCTTAGCTATACACACAATAAATCTGTTAATATTATTTCTCATCCACTCGAAACCGAAATAGAAATGACAGACCCTGTACAGTGTACAACATCACTGAGTATATTTTTTTTTTCTATTTTTCCCCAAAAACGCCACTCAAATTCATAGCAAGGGTGCGTCGCATCTATTCACTACTTTCCATTTATTGGGCGTATCGAGTGTTCATTACGGACAGTTGATAATTTTGTCCGTATGTGTAATGTGTTAGCTCGCCTCGAGGTGCGATGCGGGCGGCAGATGCACTTGAGTGTACTTTAATGGACCTCCATTGCTTTTTGTGGTTAGTGGAAAGTTGTTGAAAAAATTGTTTTTTTTGGAATACAAAAGTCTGTTTTTGGTCGTTATTTTGATTCGTATGTTCGGTTGGAATGTAAACAGCAATTCGTAAAGTTTAACTGATTGAAGGGCCAGGTAGTTGCTAATTATAAAGTCCTGAGTTCGGTTCCCGAGTCAAGCAAAATGAAATTGATTCCATTTGGAATTAAAAGCAAAGTTTTTAAGCAAAAAACAAAAATGCATCTTCATTTTCATAGGTAGGTAGGTATTTCTTCGTAAGTGTATTGAAAAGCGGCGTTTCATAGGTACATGTGTGGTCACAGTAGTACTCGGCTCCATAACAAATTTTGCCAAAATCACATTGACAAACTTTCTTCACTTGTATCAAAATGTACTATTTAATGTATTATTCTCGATTGTGCACCACTACCCGACTCTTCGGGGACACGGGCCTTGAAATCATTAAATAACCCGTCCAGCCCCGTGTGAATGAGGACTGAATGTCAGACTCTTACTGACTAAAATCCGCCAATATTCATTCAGTTGCCCTTTGCGTACAAAGGTCATGGCCTCAAATATAAACAAGGTTATAATGTCCTCATTAGTGGCTTGAATCCTTCTTTCACTTTCTTCTGGCTCTGTTCCAAAGACCGCTTTCAGCGCTGTAAGCCTTTCCCAATTTGCTGTAAGCGCTACAAAGTATCTGTGTATTATAAAGTGTAGCAACAGCTTTAATACTGTCATCAACGGCTATTTTACTGGACAGCAAAACTCAGGTAAGTGAAAATAATAATGTTGTTATACAGGGGCCATCAATAACAGCCGCACGGGTCGATCTTCAAGGTTAAGCAATGCTTGCCAAGGTTGGTCTGTGGATGAGTGACCATCTTAACGTAACGAGTTTCCTCCGTGCCTCGGAAAGTACGTTAAGCCGTAGGTCCCGGCTGTCATTTGTAGATCTTTGGCAGTCGTTACGGATAGTCAGAAGCCAGTAAATCTGTTGTCTTGTCTGTCTGTCATGTAACCACAGTTAATGGGTTGTGGAGGTCTAGTAGACAGCCGCTCCTCGTAAAATACTGGTATTCAGCTAAATCCGGCTTGACTGGAAACCGACCCTAATATAGTTGGGAAAAGGCTAGGCAAATGATGATGATGATACAGGGGCCATCGTCAACCTTCAGTGGCAATGGGCGGGGCACATTGCTCCTAGAACGGATTGTCGATGGGGACGGAAAGTTCTGGAGTGGCGGCTGACGAAGACGCAGCGTTGGAAGACCTCCCACATGGTGGACCGACGACCTAGCGAGGATCGCGGGAATCCGATGGATGCGAGACGCGCGGGTTCGGTTGTAGTGGCGACGCTTGGTGGAGGCCTATGTCCAGCAGTGGACTTCTGAGATGATGATGATGATCAATTCAATCAGTCAATTATACGGAGTCCTCAGGATTCAGGGGTTCCGGTTTCAAGCATAACTGCATTACTGTCAAAAAACACATATTTTAACTAATAAGAAAGAGGCTCTTAGACTATTGATTAATTGTCAGGTATGTACAATTTGGGTTTATTTTGTAGTAAAAATATGAATACTTGATATAAATCTTAAAACCTCAAAGAGAAGAAAATAAATAAAATAAAATCAGTTCACATCATCATCATGATGGAAAAATCACTGGACATACATAAAAAAATATAGGCGTCGAACATAGAACCTCTTTCTTTTTTTGAAGTCGGTTAAAAATAATAGTAAACATTCCAACTTTTGAAGCTAGATACTGAATAAAAAGTCCTTTTTTGTTACCATCGAGAGTACTGCCACGTTTTAAAGTTCATAAGGTTATAGCTAACTTGATGGGGAGTCCGACAACAAACTCGGTTCATTTAATTTTTGACGATACGACTTTTCCCATTTCAGCGTTTCATTTGGGAAAATTCCCAACTGTGCGATACGGTGACTTTTTAACTGATAAAGACTGAAATATACTTTTCAGTGATGGAGAAATTGTAGGTTTTTGTGTTTAAAGTAATGGCGTATAAACTTTCTGACAGATTTTGATAAATGGAGCGAGTATCGGGAATCGATTTATCTTCTTGACACTTATTAACTCGACAAAGGCTTTTGGTATTTCCAGTGCGCTTTCATATTCACATGCAATCGTATTGTAAAACTGAAGTGAAGTTATTTCTGTGTGATATGTAAACTACTAGCTTTTGTCAGCTACTTAGTTCGCGTAAAAATTTAAGATATATAGCCTATGTTACTCAGTAACAAAGTAGCATTCTACTGGTAAAAGAATTTTGAAAATCGGTACAGTAGTTTTTGAGTTTATTCATGATACACAAACCCAAAAATCCAAACGTTTTTTAGATTATTATCGATAGGGCTGAAGGGTTTTGGAGTGGCGACTGCGTACCAGAAAACCCACGCATTGAAAGACTTTTAAAAGGTGGAGCTGGTGAGAGTCATAGGATTCCAATGGATACGAGAGGCATTCATTCATGAATCCCCGACCGGTCCTATGAGACCGCGCTCTTATTGTTTTACTATTGTGTCTCGTTTTGTGGGTATGTGATAGGTTAAACCGGTCTTTGTGGTGATACTCTTTGTGGTGAAAGTTCCAGAGGACACCTTTCGTCTGAAATGATGATGATGATTTGAGCAGTGGTTATTATTGAAATGAATACATAAAATTTGTTTCCATTGAAATTATTCATTTAGAAATATCTGTATTTAGTATCTGGGACCATGGATTGGATTACAAAAGGGAAGCTCGTGACTCCAGAATGAAGGCTAGAAAAGAACGGGGTGGAGTTTAGTCAGTAAAAGTCTGACACGCCCTCCTGCTCGGCCTAAGAGCGGGAGAAGTCATTATGATGATTCACCACTTGAAAAAAAATATCCCTATAGTACTTAAGTGTCAACGAAGCAAGCTTGCCTCTAGGCAACTCTAGGTTACTTCTACCGTAACCTATTTACTATTGATTTAAAGACCCCAGGTCGAAGCTATTAGGAAAAAACTTCGATAATGAATTCCTTCCTTAGTTGTTTGCGCAATGAATGTACATATTTCTAAATCTATTTTAATATATTTTGCCGTCATCTCATCATGGAAAGATATGTAATATATTAACAAAAATATGAGATCTGTACAATATTTACTGACTTACAAGAACAAAATGGGAACATTTGTAATGTGTGTTTGACTTTGTTCCCACTTTTTTCGTATCATTTAGGAATTTCCCAACCACAGTCCAAAGTGAAGTTCTACAACATTTTTAACAAAAAACTGTGGCGTATGATTACAGAACCAACAATAGAATTAAAACGTGTGTCCATCAAGTCCTATTATAAACCAGAAATGCCATTGTGGAATATATCTGATTTCTATTTGATTGTAATGCACCATTTTGAACTACGCAAAACCGGTTTAGAAACCCCTACACTTAAACAATTTGCTTTGCTTTGGGACAATTGAATATTTTTATTTTGAATAGTCTCTAATGTCCGGTTGAATATTTTGTTTTTTTTTTAGAGTTATAGAATTAGTTTGAATTGGGTAACAAAATCGTTGATGTTAGATTAGGTGGAGTAGCTAAAGTACAACACTAGAAATTGGGGATGGATGAAGTGTTTTTAGGGTTCCGTGCCTCAAAAGGAAAAAACGGAACCCTTATAGGATAACTTTGTTGTTCGTTTGTCTGTTAAGACACTTTATCCCGGGAATGCGTGAAAGTATTGAGTTGTAAATTAAAACCATTAGGTACTCATTTCTGCGGTCACTCTCAAAAGAATCAAAATTCATAGGGTGCTTCCCGTTGACCTAGAATCCTGAAATTTGGCAAACATTTGTGTTGGTTTCATGGCACGAATACAGGAAAAAGTCTGAAAACTGAAAATTGGCACAAGATTTTTTTTCTTATTGATTACAAGCACTAGTTTATGTTATATAAAAAAACCGGGTAAATGCGAGTCGGACTCGCGCACTGAGGGTTCCGTACCAACTTACATATGGAAACAGTTCAATTCTCGAAGCGAGTCTTGAAGATTTTTCTTCTTTTTTTTTTCTTGTGACGTAACCACAAATTTTAAGATTCTAGGTCAACGAGAAGTACCCTATGAATTTTGATTCCTTTGACAGTAGAAATGTAAGTTTTTTGCAACATAAACGGGCGTATCTTTTTTCCCGTCAACTTACAAGTTTGATTTTTGCACAGTTTCAAGGGACCGCGGACTTCAGTATATAGTTTTCATTTCAACTTGATACCTTTGGTGACATTTCTAATTTATAATTTTATGTGTTGTATCTAATTATTTATAACTGTATTGACATTGTGTGTGGATTATATTATGAAATTGGTCTTGTTTAATATTGTGACATTCCAAATTTATAATTTTATATGTAATGTAACTATTAATAATTGTATTGACATCTTGTAATACTAATTAATTAATCTAATTTATTAATCAATTTATGATATATTTGTATGCTGTTTTTGGCTAACATAGCGGCAAAAATGTAATTTAAGACCTAATGTTATATCCTATGTCAACAAATTAAAATATGAATATGACATTTGCGCGTTCCCAAGATAAAGGGTCTTGACAGACAGACAGACGGACAACAAAGTGATCCTATAAGGGTTCCGTTTTTTCCTTTTGAGGTACGGAACCCTACAAACATGATTACTTAACTGTACCATGGCATAACATGCGAGTACCTACGTCATCAATTAAAAAGTTTTACAGGTTTCCTACCATTTCAGTTACACCATACGCCTGAAAACGTACATATTTATTTAGAGCACTGACGTCAGAAAATATTATTTTGCTCTTGAGAGTATAAAGCCTTTAGTGCTTCCTGAGTTTGGATACGTCAGAACTTTTGAGAGGTCGGTGTTCATGTATACAAAACTGAATACGCTTGCCAAGGTTCATCTGTGGATGGGTGACCATCTTAACATAATGACTTTCCTCCGTGCCTCGGAAAGCACGTTAAGCCGTAGGTCCCGGCTGTCATTTGTAGATCTTTGGCAATCGTTACGGATAGTCAGAAGCCAGTAAATCTGACTCCAGTCTTGCCATGAATTGCCGTGTTAACCCCAGTTAATGGGTTGTGGGGGTCTGGTAGGCAGGCTCCTCGTAAAATACTAATATTTAGCTAAATCTGGCTTGACTGGAAAGCCGACCCCAATATAGTTGGGAAGAGGATTGGATCGCAGTCAAGCACTAGTTTATAACAATTTAAAAAAAAAAGGCTAGGTAGATGAATATATTATGTATACGAAACTGATACTTGTATTCTTATACTGAGACGAACTCGAGGCGAGGCTTTCACCATTACAAGGCCCTGGGCCGAAGATCTTTTCACCTTATCTTTTTTGCAAAGTACCTTTAAGAATCAAAACTGCGTCTTAGAGCTTAAAATATAATTTCAGAACACAATGATGATAAATTCGTAAAATGATATTCGCATTCGACGACTCGGGCACGGTTCCGACGGCAAACTACCCATTGATCGCCGTCCGCAAGCCCACGGTCTTTGTATTTAAGTTGGAAATTGCAAAAGCTTAACCTCAAAAAATACTGGACCAATTTTTCAGCAGTACAATGCTAAATAAAGCAGTATGAGTGTAATAGACTCTATTTTTCTACATCCACGAGGGCGAAGCCCCAAGCAAAGACTAGTTAGAAAAATAACTACTTCAAATTTAATTTCATCCTCAGAGAGTTTTACCTGGACAGCCTCAGAGCGCAACCGTAAAGTATTCGAACAAAAGCCTCGTGTACACAGTAGCATAAATTTTTAACAGCGCGTTCCATGTATGGTTTATAGTCCAATAAAAAGGCCCAATTTGTGAGGCCGCCGCGGACAAGTGCATGCACCTTTGTCGTTAATAAAATGTGGTGTTGGGTAGAGGGCATGGTGGGAGCGAGTAGCGATTTTAAGTTGGTGAGAGTTGCAAATGGTATTAAGTATGCATTCTAATGCAGCTGATGAAATTTATTTCAGTTCAATCATAGATTTGACATCACTTTTTTAGTAGATTTTTGCTGTCGAGGCTTTTAACACAGTCTTCTTTTTTTCCAACATTTTAATACGTTATACTTTTGTCTTCTTGATCCATTTATATTAATTACTTGACTGCCATCAAAAACGTATAAATTTTTGGCAAAACTCCATTATTTTAGCTTTTTGTAATTTTGACACAACCATTGTCATTTACCATAGGTTAACGCCCGTAAGGTAACTCTGAGGTCCTGGAACGCAAAGTAAAGAAGGAACATAGGTGGTATGGTTTTAGTCAGTGAAAACCTCACACGTCCTTCCACTCCGCCCTAGAGCGGGTGAGAGTCAATCTCATGCCTTCTTCCCACCTTAAAAAATCAGTGTCTTTCTCTCACCTAAGACCAAATCCTACCAATAATAAGTACAACGACACCTCACAATTATCATAACTATCTGGAACCTTTTCCTATTAAAACACTGAGTAACAACACGCTTCTATCATTACTGAATCATAGCCCTTAAAACAGTAACGCACATCGGTCGGTGGGCGACATGTGGACAGTTTTTAATGGCAATAATGACTGACGCACTTTGATGGACCTCTGATGGACTTTTAAACGCAGACACAATCGCACGCTTCATCACGAAAAGTCCTAACTGAAAAAGAGAGTATTCGAAATTGAACCTTATGTAAAAAAAATAAGTTTCAATTTTAAATATACCGTCTTTTTGAGTTAGATCTCTGTATGATTAGAGTTGTGTTATGTACTCGTAATTATTTAATTTTATTCGATTTTGTGGCTCGTGCCTTATGCCAGCTGTTCGATTTAATTTTGTGACAAATTATGTTGCGCATTGGAAAGTGAATAATTATTTTAAAATGATCTTTGTTTCGTATCGTGTTTTTTTAATTTGCCGTGGTGATGTTTGTTGTTGCGTTATCGCTATACGAAAAAAAACAAATAATACAGAATTGTTTTTTTTTCAGATCTTCGTATAACATATTATGATGGCGTTATTACATCACTGTTTCTGTCATTCTGTTTAGTGCATAGAGTGTGTGCATAGATTATGTCATCTCTAATTTGTGTGTTCTCTTTATGAAATTCAATTTTCCGAAAAAAAATTCTGAGCGACCGGTATAAAACAGCCACTTTCAATCACAAAATTTTGTTTCATCTGAAATATTTACTTTTGCTATCGCAGTCCCACTGCAGCTGATCCAATTCCTCCCCAAAAGTAGACATTAGAGCCAAAACCCACCAGGGCTGCGTGATTGTTCAAAAAAATCACAGTTCCATTTCAGTTTGACGGTTGAATCGTCGAACAAAAATAATTAAAGATAAAATTTGTTTTTTTTTCCTTCTAGGTACAAGTTTTGCAAACCCATAATAAATCGGGCAATTGCAAGTCGTAGTCACGCACTAAGGGTCCCATTTCTATGATTAATTGATTAGTAATGATTTGATATTTTAAAATTACATCTAGCAACTTTTGGTCAGTCGTTCAATTGATGTTACATACATTGTGATTCTAAAATTTTTCTAAATAAATATTTGGTCATTTAAATTTTGTTTATAGTTGTTTGTAAATTTGCTCGAAATAGTTTTGATTTTCTAATATGCAACCGTCAACATCTAGTAAGCACTAACGGCCGAACCCAATACCCTATCTATCTCCAGATTTGGCATACTGGAGATAGATAGAAAACAAATTATAGGTACGGTACAAAAATTATACATGTTTTCTGTTGTTTCATTTGTTTTCTATCTCCGATATGTGATGGATAGGTTATTGGGTTCGACTGTAAGAGGCAAATTGTTCCAGTCTTTCTATATACGCGGTATAAACAACGGTATAGTTACAGAACCCCAAAAAAGAAAGCAAACACAATAAAAATAATTATTAATTCGTATTTGCAATCAAGTAACCACAGCAACCCATGGTGCCACTACCACAGTACAAAACAAACTTGCCACAGCAATAACGCAATATTCGCATTGCACGTGCCCGATTGCAGATAAGTGAACAATTAGCTGTGATTGTCACAGCTGGAGGACTATTCCCGTTATGGCACCCAGATTTTCGGCACTTAAAATTTTTGGCACCGCAGCTATTCCCGTTTCGGCACCAACAAGTATTTTGAATAGCTATAGTCCGTCTAATGAAAGCGCTAATAAAAATGGTGCGCTTCAAAACTGGTGCACTTCGAGGAATACCTCCTAATGAAAGCGTGACCTGAAAAAAGAGGTTAAATTCAAAAATTTTGTGTATGGTATTACTAACTAGTAGGAAAATCATGTCTTGACACTTCACTATTTTTATTATTTCCTACAATTGCGGCTGAATAATGCTGCCAATTAAATTTAAAAAAAAACTCCAGGTTGCGCTTTCATTAGATGCACTCTAGTTACCATACAAAATACCAGTCCAAAATACCTATTGGTGCCGAATCGGGAATAGCTTGGGTACCGAAAATCTGGGTGTCGAACCGGGAATACTCACAGCTGGATATTGCGTGTTAGTTTATCAGCAATCTGAGCAATGGTAGACTGTTATTTGTTAGATTCTGTTCGCGAATTTTGTTCTGATTGTCGGCTGATTTGTGATTTTAATCTGAACTTAGTGTTATAATAATATAATTATTCCCTGCTGGAGTTTATGTTTCCTGATAAAGTAGTCAAAAAATAAAAGGTCCGTTTTGACATTTGTCATTGCGACGTAAGTCTTCACTACTTACGTATATATATAATAGAATACTAGAACTCTCGCATCATATTATTTTACATATTATTTTATCTGCCAATAAAAATGTATGTATTTTTTAAAACACTGTGTAATTATTTATTTTATTGTTTCTTTCATTTTCGTTTCAAGTTACATTCAAATTAATGTCAAAACGAGTTTTTTATTTTTTGACAACTTAAGCTACGTGTAAGGGAATTACAAGTTAGGGGTGATTACTGCTTGGCAAGCGTGCTCCATCATCGACAACATCATAACTTATCATCAGGTGAGATAATGGTCAAATAAGTGAGCCTAATAATCTGAGCATCGGTTGACTGTTCTTTGTCAGATTCTGTTCGCAAATTTTATCCTGATTGTCGGTTGATTTATAATTTTAATCTGTACTTACTCATAACATGTCCTGACGGAGTCCATGTTTCCTGATAGTTACAACTTAGAGGTTTTGAAGTCAAAACTGAATAGGTTACTTCTAAGCAAGCTTGTTTAATCATCGAACATATTGTCACATTTAAAATCAGATGAGATTATCAGTAAAAAATCAAGCTGAATGTTTTTTTTTGGGTTAAAGGCGCTTTTAGGAACTATTACTACCTACTGTAAATAAAGTTTAGATTAATCAACGGCGTTTAACCTATCACATACCCATAAAACGAGACACAATAGTAAAACAATAACAGCGCGGTCTCATAGGACCGGTCGGGGATTCATGAATTAAAGTCCATATCGAATACTGGCTTCTGCCAACGGCTTCGCCCGCGTGTAGAGTTAGTTTAGTCTTAGCTTGATGATATATAGCCTACAGCCTTCCTCGATAAATGGGCTACTTAACATTGAAAGAATTTTTCTAATCGGACAAATAGTTCCTCATATTAGCGCGTTCAAACAAAGAAATTCTTCAGCTTGATAATATTAATATAGATATCGAATATTTTGACAATATCTGCTTCTTTAGTGTTCTGTATGATGGTACGCCTCTGCGTTCTTTCGTGCGCAAGTCCGACTTGCACTTATCCGGTTTTTAGGGTTCCGTAGCCAATTGGCAAAAACGGAACCCTTATAGTTTCGCCATGTCTGTCCGTCCGTCCTCGCTTAATCTCTGTGACCGTTAGCTCTAGAAAGCTGAAATTTGGTACCAATATGTTTGTCAATCACGCCGACGAAGTGCAAAAATAAAATTTGGAAAAAAATGTTTTATTAGGGTAGCCCCCTTACATGTAAAGTAAAAAGCGTTTTTTTTTTAATTTCAACCCTAACGTGTGGTATATTTTTGAATAGGGGTTTACTGAAATCATTTTTTGATAATACCAATAATTTCGGAAATAATCGCTCCCAAAGGAAAAAACAATGCGTCGTCCCTCTAACTTTTGAACCATAAGTTTAGAAAATATGAAAGTAGAGCTTTATAAAGACTTTCTAGGAAAATTATTTTGAACTTGATGGGACGAACAGTTTTTGAAAAGTTGGGGACACTTATTTTGACGGACGGGAAACTACGGAACCCTACACTGGGCGTGGCCCGACACGCTCTTAGCCGGTTTTTTTTTCATGAAATAGTATCCTACCTCCCCGCTACCGCCCTTGATCTAGGCAACCTGTAAAGGCGTTAAGTTTTCACGCTGCAAGGCTTAAAATCTAGGTCACGTTGGAACCAGGTACACGTCGTGACGTCTCAATCCGGTATCCTACATCACTACCTACCCCTGCATTTCTGGTGCAATATTTACTTTAATGCCACCTGAAAGGAGATATTGCAGCAGGGAGAATTTCACGGGTTATCCTTGAATGCTCTAAGGTAGTTCGCGAACTTTTTCTTACCTTAGCTAACTCTATTATTTATTGTTATTTGGTACTAGCATCCATTAGCTGATTCGTGTGTTTCAAAAACATAGTTTGGAGACGTTTTACCGGTCCAATCGATTTTTAAAACCATTTAATTACTCAGATACCCGCGAAACAAGACACAATAGCAAAACAATAACAGCGCGGTCTCATAGGACCGGTTGGGGATTCAAACGTTAATCCTAACTAATATTATAAATATGCAAGTGTGGATGGTTGTTACTTAATCACGCAAAAACGGCTGAACGGATTTGGATGTTTGGCATGTTTATGGCCTTTGATATGGAAAAGAACATAGGCTTTTAACCTTTTATCCCGATTATTTTTTGTTAAATTTACGTGTAGTTTTGAATTTATTAAATTAAATCCAAAAAATGACGCCGGCGAAGTCGCGGGTAGAAGCTAGTGTATCATAAAACTTTCCGATTTATTAGGATCAGGCGCATTGAGAGGGTTGTATAAATGATTACAATGATTATAATTCCGTAAACAAAGAATGATGCCAGGATTTCCATGAAATCTGCCCACTCCAATAGCCAGGTGTGTGATATCATTGAATACGTAATTTTGAGCTGAATAAAACTTGCTGTCGGTCCAATTTCTAAATTTTAATTGAAAATACCTTTTATATTTTTAGGTGAGGAATCATGACTTCTCTCAGTCTTGGGCGGAGCGGGAGAGCGTGTCAGACTTTTACTGACTAAACTCCACCACGTTCCTTCTTTGTCATCGTTCCAGGGTCTCGGGTTTGCCCCAAAGGCTTCAACCCTGCTGGGCCCCTGCAATTTGCTGACATCTCTTCGAGGCGCGTGTGTGGTCAAAAATACCTAACTAATGATATAGCACACATAATTATTATTATATGCTATAGAAAAATGGGCCCAGGATAACACAAAGAAGGATACAAATCTTCCCTTGTAAGTATTACGCCGGTCACTCAATAATTTTTGAAAAGAGTATCCATGAAGTTTCTTGCCGGTTCTTTTCCATAGGACACGACCAATTGGTACCGTGCACTAAGTTCTGAAGTTTCAAAAGTGGCCATGTAGCCCCATGTGAAATAAAAATATTTTTGATTTTGATTGGTCGCCTATAATCCGTCTAATGAAAGCGCGACCTGAGCAAAAGAGGTTAAATCCAAAAATATTGTATGTGGTATTACTAACTATACTCCGTCGGTTTAGGTAGTTAACTAAAGGTAAACAATCTTGGCATGTCTTTTTATCTAAAAGTTGTCTATAAATTGTATGTAAAAATCTTTGCAAATAGGTATTTACATAAATCGATGTTAGCTAATAAACTAAATTTAAATAATCTTTGCTCGTATTATATACGACCTCTTTAATATAAAAAGACATCCAAGACTGTTTACCTTTAGTTAACTACCTAAACAAACGGAGGTAGGAGAATCGTGTCTTGACACTTCATAATTTTTTTTATTTCCTACAATAATTGCGGCTGAATAATGTTACCAATTAAAATTAAAAATAGAACTCCAGGTCGCGCTTTCATTAGACGCACTGTATCATAATTATTCACACTGACCAGCAAAATGCAAAAAACTTACAACCAACAATGGACCCTAAATTTTGTTTCTATTACAAAAACAAGCAACACAATAAAAAATTACTATCCATTATTTTTCCCTACAAATCAGTAACTTCTCTAATAGTTAATACTATCAATATTTTGCTCCAACAATGAATATTCAACTAAATATCGAAACAATAGCCAACATGTGCAATGTGCATATTGTTTTCATAGCAACACGTTGTTAGGTTGGTACTCGTACAAAGCCCGCCCCTATGTTGGTAGTACTGTAATAAAATGGCGTAATGTAGTCGTTGATGTGTCGGTCGTAATTATGTTATGTGAGATACGGGCGGCAGATGTGCAACATAGATACTAGTGGTTTAGTTTGTAGAAAAGTTTTGGTACCTGGTGGATCTGTTCGAAATACCAAAGGTACCTTAATATAAAAAAATACGTACAGCCGAAAATAGGACCCCTTTTTGAAGATGGTTAAATAAGTAAGGCTCGATCTGCAATATTAAAACAGAGAAAAAAAACACCGACAAAATAACGTTTCTTAATCTATGGAAGGATAGTCAGATTGACTGACCTGTTGGTCTAGTGGTTAGTGACCCTGACTGCTATGCCGGAGGTCGTGGGTTCGATTCCCACCCAGGACAAATGTTTGTGTGATGAGCACGATCATTTGTTCTGTGTCTGGGTGTAGTTTATCTATAATATGTATGTATTTAGAAATATATAAGTATGTTTATCAGTTGTCTAGTACCCATAATACAAGCTCTGCTTAGCTTGGGACTAGATGGCGTTGTGTGAAAGTTGTGGAATATTATTATTATTATTATTATTAGAAGCCAGTAAATCTGACTCCAGTCTTGCCATGAAGTACCTACCGTGTTACCCCAGTTAATGGGTTGTGGACGCCTGGTAGGCAGCCGCTCCTCGTAAAATACTGGTAAGTACTTATTCAGCTAAATCCGGCTTAGCTGGAAGCCGACCCCAATATACTTAGTTGGGACAAGGCTAGGCAGGCAGGCAGGAATCTATGGAATGAACGAAATTAAAATAAAGTTAAATTGAAGAGGATCTCTCCCTTTAATTTTTAAATTCTGTAAAAACAACTCTCCCCGCTGACAAACCGACGTAGAGACAGACTGACGTAGGTACAGACGGAGCTTTAAAACTTAAATGTTAAAAATATTGCTGCAGCGCTTAACTTTCTGCATGATGTTTCAAAAGAGTTACCATAGTCCTGGAACGCAAAGGGCAACTGATGAAGCACAGGTGGGTTTTACTCAGTAAATTCTGATACTCCTTTTGGCTCCTCTCAAAACGGTATATCCTCTAAATTCAGCTGCATCTTAAAGGATTAAGCTAGGACGCGTGTCGATGCATAACCCACACAACAGTTATCTTTGCCCAGCTGCGCAAATGATGATTATGTCTTTTGTAACGATAAAAAGCCGACAAAGTACGAGTAGCAACATACGGCTGACAAATCACGTTAGTTGTATGAGAGCCCACCTTAATGATTTATTTTATTCTGTTTTTAGTATGTGTTGTTATAGTTAGCGGCAGCAGAAATACCTACATCATCTGTGAAAATTTCAATTATCTAGCTATCATTTCCTAGCTATCAATGTTGTTTTTAGGGTTCCGTACCTCAAAAGGAAAAAACGGTACCCTTATAGGATCACTTTGTTGTCCGTCTGTCCGTCCGTCCGTCTGTCAAGACACTTTTTCTCAGGAACGCGTGGAGGTATGAAGCTGATTTATATCAATTACTCAAGTCTACTGTCCCTTGAAGCTGTGAAAAAATCAAACTTCTAAGCCAACGCAATCAAAAGATACAGCCGTTTATGCCGCAAATTTCAAAAACCTTAAATTTTTAGTTACATTACAAAATATATATTTATTTTTTAATAAATATAAACTTATTACTTTTTTCCTCATGAACGCGTAGAGCTATCAAGTTGAAATTCATATCAAATACTTAGATCTAATTGCCTTTAACCCGTGAAAAAAAAATTCTAAGTCAACGCAAAAACGCAAAACGCAAAAGTACAACCATTGATACCGCATATTTTGAAACTCGCAAGGGAATTAAAACCTAAAGACCACTTTCCGTTGACATAGAATCTCGAAATTTGGTAAGAAGCAATAGCTTACAGCACAGGTAACAGAAAAATTCAGAAAAGCTTAAAATTTTAAGTAGTTATACCAAAATTTATGCTCCTCCATCTTTCCCCATTGTAATGTTATGAATTTCATTTTGCAATAAAAATACCATAGTTATGACTCGATTGTCGTAATGAACGAACTTTGTAAACCTTGCAGCTTTGTACGGAACCCTCGGTGCGCGAGTCCGACTCGCACTTGGCCGGTTTTATTAGATACATCCTGGTGATAATGGTGATAGACAGACGGACGGACAGCGGAGTCTTCATAATAGGGTCCCGGTTTACCTTTTGGGTACTGAGGGAACCCTAAAAACTCAAAATCACGTGTTTACCTATCGTTTGAATCCCCAACCGGTCCTATGAGACCGCGCTGATATTGTTTTACTATTGTGTCTCGTTTCGCGGGTATCTTGTGATGGGAGTTCAGGTGGGAAATCAAACGAAGTAACATCATTCGAGTTTTCCTATATTTTACACAAATTCACGCTATCTCAAATTCCAGCTACTTTTCAAGCGTCGCTCAAAACAATCTAATCTAAACTCCCGGAAGTCAAAATACAAACCCTTTTCCAATATAACACGAATTATTTCAATAAGTCACAAATTGACAAACCTATAAAACAAATCAAAGTAAAAACAGGTGTTGGTGTACCAACCTAAAATATTATAATCAGACGTGATTAACAGTAATATTTCCAAGGTAATTAATTAATGTCAAGAGAATTAAGTATTTAAAATAACTATTATGAATATACAATTATCTGAACAGTGTCTCAATGAATTGATAGATGGCGCTATATTGAAGTTTATAAAGATTGTCTATATGGATTGGGCTTCTAGTACACCAGGTGTCTTGATTAGCCGGTAGATGGCGGGTAATTGTAACACTCGGCCATCCTGTTCACATCGTGGTCCTCCACGAAGTTAAGCTCCCGCACCCTCAGCAGTGGTAGAGACATCAGAATATCTTTTGTGATATCTGGAAAAGAAGAACAAGCCCACAGTATACTGATATAAATAACAACCTAACTAAGTATTTTTTAAATTTTGCTCTTATTATAATAACTGGAAGATAGATTTTGATCATTATACACACATTCACATACAAGTAACAGCTTAAACCGGTTTTTTTTTTTGTATTTATCACATAAATCTTCTATCACTACAGCTACATAATAAATTCTTTATCCTATAGGTACCATTCATGTACAAGTCTCAGCTTGTGAGTTTTTTTTTTATTTATTATTATATTCATAAATCACATTAGACCTTTTCTATTACTACTGTAGCATTTCTTTATACCATACCATTCATATCTATTTATTTAGTAGCTATAATTCTGATGACAACAAGGTATATTTTAATTTTTTTAATGAGATTAGTGAGACATCTCACATCAATGGGTGTGTTCAGCCTGAGGATTAATAAAGTCTAGTTAGAAAGATATTCACTCAGACTCAGATGCAGCATAGCAGATCAGTATTAGTATTCACATAGATCTAAATGGCACAGTATAGCAGAATAGTTTTTCTTATGGAGTAGCAGGATAGTCACACAGATCTATCTGCCTTATCACACAGTAGAGCAGTATAGATATTAATCACACAGATCTATCTGCTAAACACACAGTAGAGCAGTATAGATATTAATCACACAGATCTATCTGCTAATCACACAGTAGAGCAGTATAGATATTAATCGCACAGATCTATCTGCTAATCACACAGTAGAGCAGTATAGATATTAATCGCACAG
Organism: Mythimna separata; assembly: GCA_030763345.1. NCBI lineage: Eukaryota > Metazoa > Arthropoda > Insecta > Lepidoptera > Noctuidae > Mythimna > Mythimna separata. The sequence goes on along the minus strand of CM061173.1, from coordinate 2,992,357 downwards.
ATCTATCTGCTAATCACACAGTAGAGCAGTATAGATATTAATCACACAGATGTATCTGCTAATCACACAGTAGAGCAGTATAGATATTAATCGCACAGATGTATCTGCTAATCACACAGTAGAGCAGTATAGATATTAATCGCACAGATCTATCTGCTGAACACACAGTAGAGCAGTATAGATATTAATCACACAGATGTATCTGCTGAACACACAGTAGAGCAGTATAGATATTCATCACACAGATGTATCTGCTGAACACACAGTAGAGCAGTATAGATATTCATCACACAGATGTATCTGCTGAACACACAGTAGAGCAGTATAGATATTCATCACACAGATGTATCTGCTAATCACACAGTAGAGCAGTATAGATATTCATCACACAGATGTATCTGCTGAACACACAGTAGAGCAGTATAGATATTCATCACACAGATGTATCTGCTGAACACACAGTAGAGCAGTATAGATATTCATCACACAGATGTATCTGCTGAACACACAGTAGAGCAGTATAGATATTCATCACACAGATGTATCTGCTGAACACACAGTAGAGCAGTATAGATATTCATCACACAGATGTATCTGCTGAACACACAGTAGAGCAGTATAGATATTCATCACACAGATGTATCTGCTGAACACACAGTAGAGCAGTATAGATATTCATCACACAGATGTATCTGCTGAACACACAGTAGAGCAGTATAGATATTCATCACACAGATGTATCTGCTGAACACACAGTAGAGCAGTATAGATATTCATCACACAGATGTATCTGCTGAACACACAGTAGAGCAGTATAGATATTCATCACACAGATGTATCTGCTGAACACACAGTAGAGCAGTATAGATATTCATCACACAGATGTATCTGCTGAACACACAGTAGAGCAGTATAGATATTCATCACACAGATGTATCTGCTGAACACACAGTACCGCAGTATAGATATTCATCACACAAATGTATCTGCTGAACACACAGTACCGCAGTATAGATATTCATCACACAGATGTATCTGCTGAACACACAGTACCGCAGTATAGATATTCATCACACAGATGTATCTGCTGAACACACAGTACCGCAGTATAGATATTCATCACACAGATGTATCTGCTGAACACACAGTACCGCAGTATAGATATTCATCACACAGATGTATCTGCTGAACACACAGTACCGCAGTATAGATATTCATCACACAGATGTATCTGCTGAACACACAGTACCGCAGTATAGATATTCATCACACAGATGTATCTGCTGAACACACAGTACCGCAGTATAGATATTCATCACACAGATGTATCTGCTGAACACACAGTACCGCAGTATAGATATTCATCACACAGATGTATCTGCTGAACACACAGTACCGCAGTATAGATATTCATCACACAGATGTATCTGCTGAACACACAGTACCGCAGTATAGATATTCATCACACAGATGTATCTGCTGAACACACAGTACCGCAGTATAGATATTCATCACACAGATGTATCTGCTGAACACACAGTACCGCTGTATAGATATTCATCACACAGATGTATCTGCTGAACACACAGTAGAGCAGTATAGATATTCATCACACAGATTTACTAGTAAGTTTAGTTATGTTTGTATCACTGTATGTCGGGTTGTCCACTTACAAAATATTATTATCCCCTCTTTATAATTCTGTGTTTTCATTAGAAACCTATTTTTTTGCAATATTTTGTATGTACTTTTTTTAAAATTTCCATCTTACCTTAGGTGCAATTAAAATATTTATTAATTAATAGTAGATGTTTGTTTACATATCTCATGACACTGCATCAACTTATCTCTTTTTTATTATTCTATTTTATTATTATTTACCTCATGAGTCTGTGGAGCTGTCTGTTACTGTTTTATAACTCGTCATAATTAACATCAGTAAAACTATGCTGAACTTTTTATATCTCTCAAGACCCCATGAAACTATCCATTGCATGTACCTACACCAATTAACTGAGGCGGTTCAAACCGCATTATGTTACGATAAACTCTTCCTTCCAATAAACCAATTCTTCCATGTATCTTTTTTTATATCTACTTATTGTAATCGCCATATCTAGGAGTGACTTTGCATTGCACATTTAAGTAGTGTACATTTAAGTAACTGCTATTTTGGGTTGATAATGTTGATATTCATGCAGGAAAACATGATTGTTATTTACATCCTAGACCACATCTGAAAATTTCTCAACCTATGTGCATTCACATTCAATGGTATTATTGAGGCCATTTACAATAATTCTGTATTCCATAATCAAATGATAATTTAAATAAGGACAGGCAAATGTATATAATTGGAAATATCTGAAAACTGACTTGTGAGTGTTCTCTTCTAAACAATATTCTGCGGAGATTGCCAAATGTACATAGTAAAATTATGTTGCACCTGCACTACTTATGTCATTATTACATACATATGTCATTATACATCCTAAAATTGTTACCAATAATTAAACTTGTAAAGCTATTTTCAACCATTCACTCAAAATAAGGTTTCGTTGATAATAGAATAAAATTCCAGTAAAATAAGGTTTAAGACCAGCACAACTGCCATGTATTTGTTTGGCTTTGTTTTGCTAAACTGGACCTATTTAGCGCAGCCATGTTAGTTCTTACCCCTTTTTTTTTTATTAATTATTTGTTGTTTCTACATTGTGTGTCTGTGTGTCGACAAATATTTTCCTTTCCTTCTTTTTCTTTATTACTTTTTGTTTAAATCCCTTAAAAAGAATATCTTTAACAGCCCAGACAAACAATTCTGTGGAAGGACTCAATAATTACAGTTATTATCACTAGGTATGTAGAAGACAACAGAATTTTGATACAGTCGCTGGGTCACTAGATGATCTTGATATCAAAATCCTGGATTGTGAACCTCAATCGGACTAGGCAAGGGCTCCCTTTTTTTTTCATGGTTCCTTGTAACATACATTAGGTGTTTATCATAACTGAGAAACCCTTCTTTTGTTTTTTACTAATTTTAGAATGGAGTTTCATTATGCGAGTCATACATTGCCAGAACAGGGCGTCAGCCAATGTGTATTTTAGAAAGCTGGAAGAATATTCTTGTTCTAAATTCTGTAAATATCTTGGGTATGGTTCTTTACTTTTCTAGTGACTCTTAAGAATACGACATTGAATTGATTGATCAACACGTTTCATGCACCCGCCACCTGCATGTACTTCCCTAGAATTAATAACACTACTTATAGTGGATTAACTTGTTCGTACAGAGCCCATCAGTGACCTTATGACCTAATTAGCATGAGAAAGAAGTTATATTAAACCAATAATAAGAGGAGGAAAGATTTGACTATTTTTTTGTATGTATGTTAGGATTTAACTCAAAAACTACTGGACTGAATTTTTAAATCCTTTCACTAAGCATAAGCTATAATTTTCCATGAGCACAGGATTCGAAATCGAGTGGAACATCTACTAGTCTTTATATAACTTTATACCTTCTTGTATAATAAGTAGTATATGTACTTATTAGATAGGTACCGTCACTATGTGAATTACCTCAGGATCTAAAGCTTTTCGATTTAGACTTTTTTTTTTAAATTACAGGGCTTACGTAAATATTGTTTAATTCCTCGCACCTTTTAGGTAGGTCGCCTCGGTCAAAGGTCATTCACCCTTTCCTGTTCAATTTCACAGGGTCCTGCTGTACGCCTTACAAAACAATAGCAACTTCTGATTAGGTTGCAATATGCATTTCAATATTCATTGCTACTTTTTAACTAGCATTCTAACTATAGGTACTTCTTTAGTAAGTCTAATTATAATTTAGAAAATTTTCATCTACATCACTAACAATTGGTAAATAACTAGATCAGAACATAAAATGTCTTGTTCGGACGGATGTACTTATGCAACTGTTTATTGTTATTGTACCTACCAAATCAGTCGGATAATGATCTCCAAATTAATTTTGGTCTACTTTCTAAGATAATTTTTGGAAGGAACCTGTATTGTTGAATTTATCGAACAGAATAATCTTGAGTTGGTAACGAGTAGATATGTCAGTTGACGTTACCTAAATAAATTACGTGTAGACGCATACCTAAACCTATGTACATACAGGTGCTCGAAAGCGGAGGGTCCTCTAGCAAAACTGAACGTTGACATTAGATCAAACGAATAATTATGAATGGACATTTTTGGTCCCGCCTGATTGATAGTCATATCCAACGAGTAACGAAATGTCGCACTCATTCATCGTTTAATTATTTTATATTCATTCCACGGATTTAGAGGTTTAATAAGATTTATGTCCCAGTTATGAATCTACTCTACTCGAAGATTAAATTGATATCATACAGATTAACGTTTGTTAAGGTTATCAATCTCAGTCCTGTTTGTTTTTACATGCCCTTCCATCATCAGTGGTTTGTTTTAAAACAATTCCAAGCATACTGCCAAAGCCTCTTTACTGGTAAAATATTTAATCGTGACCTTCGATTGCTCCTTACGTACCTAGTTGGTAAAAGTCGGAAATCACTTCTGTAATAAAGTGATAAAATAATGTACTCTACCTGATGATATCTTTGGAGTGGCGGTGGCGCATCCCGCTAGCTACTCCCGGCTGCATACCAGCAGGTGTTCGCGGCGTGTTCCAGGTGCTGGTAGACCTGGCAGCGTACAGTCACTGTAGCTCCGCAATTCTCACGCCTCACGACCCCGTCGTCGCCAGTCGCACACACTTTCGGAGCCAGGTTCCCTGCGGAGCCTCGTTGACAAGTCCACCTGTTCGGCTTCTGGTTGGAGCGGCGTCTTCACTTTACAGTCGTCGGTTTCACTTCATTGTACGTTTTCTTCATTCGTAGCTCTCTCAGGTGTTCACCATCTTGACGTGCTAACATGACCAACGATGGACGAAATTGGTGGTACGCGGAATTGGTGGTGGTGTGGAAATAACATCGTCAGCCATTGTTCCCATCCATGTATTCCCTCGTGACGTTGTAATCCTTCAGGTCGTCATAGGTACCAGATGAGCACCGCGCCGCGTAGGCGAGTCTGCGTAGCAAAAATCAGTCACTTGTTCCTTATTAAAGATTTTATCCCAGTTGGTCGTTTCTGTGGAGCCACCCTTGCAAGTCAATAATTTTATTCAAGGGTTCGAATTTAGGAATGGTTTCTGTATCCAAGTAAGTTTTCTCTGGTATTTTGTTGGTAGGTTAGATTGGAGTAAGAACCGAGAAGAGAAAAAAAAAATGAAACTTTTTCTCGCGCGGCGTCCACCATTTTCTTCCGACTTCACACTCGGTGATTTTCTCAAGCCGCGATGATATGGGCAGTGGAATTCTTCAATCCCACTTCTGAACTGTGATGGGAGTTCAGGTGGGAAATCAAACGAAGTAACATCATTCGAGTTTTCCTATATTTTACACAAATTCACGCTATCTCAAATTCCAGCTACTTTTCAAGCGTCGCTCAAAACAATCTAATCTAAACTCCCGGAAGTCAAAATACAAACCCTTTTCCAATATAACACGAATTATTTCAATAAGTCACAAATTGACAAACCTATAAAACAAATCAAAGTAAAAACAGGTGTTGGTGTACCAACCTAAAATATTATAATCAGACGTGATTAACAGTAATATTTCCAAGGTAATTAATTAATGTCAAGAGAATTAAGTATTTAAAATAACTATTATGAATATACAATTATCTGAACAGTGTCTCAATGAATTGATAGATGGCGCTATATTGAAGTTTATAAAGATTGTCTATATGGATTGGGCTTCTAGTACACCAGGTGTCTTGATTAGCCGGTAGATGGCGGGTAATTGTAACAATCTGAGTAATTAAGATTTATAATAGAGGATCGATTGTAAAGCAATTTAGTTCGAGTTTAAAATACATTATCTAACAATGAAGTGACTTTGGTCGTACACTTGAAATTTTATAGGCCATGCTTGAAGGTTATTTTAACAAAATTTTCCAAAAAATTTAGTTAAAAATACTTGGTTGCTATTTTATCATTGTTTTTAACAACTTTATCTTCCTTCTATCGCTTTTATATTTTGAAAAACATCATAAATTAATAAACCGCAGATCGCAGTCAAGCACTAGCGTATACAATTTAAAAAAAAAAAAACCGATTTCAATGTTTATTTAACATCGATTTCTTTTTGTAAATCGATACAATATCTTGATCTATTAATGATTACGATCAGTAGCCTTACCATGAGTTTGTAAAAACGTTCTCGCTATCGAAAACTATCGCTTTGTCCCTGTCATTGTGGTGCACGTGAAAGAGACAAAGCTATAGTTTTCGATAGCGAGAACGTTTTTTCAAACTCATGGTAAGGCCACAGTAATAAAGATTAGTATTTACAATCGATTCGTAATTAGAACAAAAAACTAACAATAAAATTAGGAACTTTTGTTACAGGAAATTGATCCTTATGTCCTTTCAATAAGGATCTTTTGAAAAAGTTGTACTCTCAGCAGATGTTTAGCCAAAAGCTATCAGGACTTATTAGACAAGGTTAGGCATGCACTCAACATGAACTCTATGGCCATAAAAATAGCGTCCATTTTCTACTGCTACAGCTGTAACTCAAATATGGTAAACTTCAGTAGTGATGACAAGTTACAAGATCGGAAGATATTAACAGTTTTGTTTTTATTTATCGATGTAATAGGGATGCACCTTCACGCTTTTTTTCTGTTCTGGTAAGGTGTAAAGTATTAAATTATTCTAGAGAGAATGACATGACAAGTTACATCGATAAACACGTTTATTTTTGTTTTATAATTAAAAATGTAAAATTTTAAAATATGGTCCTGACTACGTATCATAGTCTTTTTTACATAGCATGAGTTGGGTGACAGCAGGACGAAAATATGCATCTTTAAGATGACAGAAAAGGATCATCATCATCAGTGAATAGGCTTTTAATAAACTAGTGCGCCTCACCATCGACGATTGCATCACTGCTTACCATCAGGTGGGATCGCAGTCAAGCACTAGTTTATCATCATCTGCATCATCTGCCTAGCCTTTTCCCAACTATATTGGGGTCGGCTTCCAGTCAAGCCGGATTTAGCTGAATACCAGTATTTTACGAGGAGCGGCTGCCTACCAGACCTCCACAACCCATTAACTGGGGTAACGCGGTACTTCATGGCAAGACTGGAGTCAGATTTACTGGCTTCTGACTATCCGTAACGACTGCCAAAGATCTCCAAATGACAGCCGGGACCAACGGCTTAACGTGCTTTCCGAGGCACGGAGGAAACTCGTTATGTTAAGATGGTCACCCATCCACAGACCAACCTAGGCAAGCGTTGCTTTAACCTTGAAGATCGACCTGTGCGGCTGTTATTATCTAGCCACGAGCTCCTCGTTTATAACGACTAAAAAAAAAAAAAAAAAATCATCTCAGCCGAAAGACGTCCACTGCTGGACATAGGCCTCCCCCAAGCGTCGCCACAGCGACCGGTCTTGCGTGTCTCGCTTCCATCGGATTCCCGCGACCCTCGCCAGGTCGTCGCTCCACCTTGTGGGAGGCCTTCCGACGCTGCGTCTTCCGGTACGTGGCCGCCACTCTAGAACTTTCCGTCCCCATCGACCATCTGTTCTACGAGCAATGTGCCCTGCCCACTGCCACATAAGTTTGGCGATTCTTTGTATGAATCTGACAGCTATCACCGACACCATCCTATAACTATATAGAGAGAGACACCCTCGTGGCAACCACTGTCCATAGTCAGGGAACGAGGAAAAGAAAACAATTCATCTATTAAAATACAAATTGTATCAGCTGTTTCTCAAAAGCCTCATACCAAATTCACTTTCTTAAAAGTAAAACTGCCGCTACAGATTAGCTTTTGAAACTCACAATTCAACGTCTTTCCCAAATAATATACGCTTCAATAACGTTCAAAGAGAGTTTCCTTAATCCTCAGTCCGTTTGTATTTTTTCACTGATTGCACAAATTGTTCATTATTCTGCCAATAGAAAAAATATGCAGCTGCTTGGGCCCACGTGCTACAGAAAGAATTTTGCTCCAATTCCTTTGTCACACACCCTCGCATCAAAAATAAGAAGTTTCGACCCGGATTCATAATTATTTCTTTTCATTCAACCGAAAACAAAATTATATTTGCCTTTGCACTACTCAAAATGGCGACCAAATCATTCTGCAACGTCATTTTTGCAATTCCAAATTTAAAATTGCACGATTCGAATTGACATTTCATAGACCTCCAAAAATTATAGGACTAGGTTAAAGTTTAGAACGATTTATTCAATTTTGAACTCAGAGTCATTAACAGAAGGTAGTATTGAAGTGCAGATTTATTTATGTTTTTTTTTTCAATTCACCGTAAGATTATGTCCGGCATTGTAAGATTTACAATTTCACAAAATGTTAGTTGACAGTAGCGTGCCGATTTATTGCTTCACAAAAGTTATAACAAATCATTGAAGAAGAGTTTTATTGTCCAATTTGTATTTGAGACAGGAAAAAAAGGAACTAAAGGACTAACTGTAGTAACTTTAAAGTAAGTAAGAAAGTTGTTTGAAGTTTATTGTAAAGTTGGGGTTTCTGTAAACCCCGACTGTTTAGGGACTCCTAACAAGTGCTAGGTAAAGTAATAATTTTACAGAAATTAAAAAAATAAAATCAAAAATTTCAAGTATTTTTTTAGGATTTTTAGCTTTTTACCTCTACAATATGTAATTGGAATATAAACACTTTTATACACCCCAATTAGAAAATTAATTTACAATAATAATTCAAGTAGTTACTGAAATTTTACTTAAAAGCAATTAGCTACTGTTTTAAAAAAAACCTAATTGTAGGTATCCGTAGTTTGTTCGTAGTTTGTACTACGCGAACCCAAACACGGTAGTGAAACAAGATTAATCAAGAATTTATCAAAATAGTAACGGGACTGGTAGGGAATGCCTTGTTAAAGCAACAGTCTGCCTATGTACGACTACTGCAAACGAAGTTCAAATAAAAAAAATAAGTCTTGATTAAAAATTACCTTTTGTAAAAATAGCTGAAATTGATTCATTAGCCGATTCTGAACTTAATTATTACTTTTAGTTGGCCCTGATTGTGCTCCCTTCTTTGTACAAACCTAGTCTTCTAACGGCCGCAACCAATAACCTATCGATCTCCAGTTTTGGCATACTGGAGATTGTAAAACAAATGATACAATACAAAAATTATCATGTTTTCAGTTGTTTCATTTGTTTTTCAATCTCCGATATGTGATAGATAGGTTATTGGTTTCGGCTGTAAATCTACAACAAATGTCCATGAAATACTTCGATTTGACATAAACAGTATCTTGATTTTTTTCTCCGTCGGATCCTGTCAAAGAACAGACGACCACGCGCTTCACCTGGCCCCTAGTGATGTACCCACGCAGACAAATTGTTCGATAAATATTTAATCTATGTTGATCGTCCGGCCGGAAGGAGTCCTGTTCAAATATAGAACATGTTTTCCACTTTCTGTTACGTAACTTACGGTTCGTGTTTTGAATTTTCAGTTTCGAAATTTGCTTTTTTTTTAAGTTCAATAGGTATGTATGTACCTATCAAAAGTCAAAGTCTAAAGCATTTACTTCAAATAAGCCAATACTTCACTTTTGAAAGGTCAAGGTGAGCAGTCACGGTTAACCTATCAATACCCGCGAAACGAGACACAATAGTAAGACAATAATAGCGCGGTCCTGTGAGACCGGTCGGGGATTCATGAATTAAGGTAGAATAAAATTAAAAGTGCTAATAGATCATTGTTTATCAATGTAGATTTAATCTTTATTGTTTACAAAAATCGCTTGGACTTCTTTAAAACCTTCCTAAACCACAGACAAACATAAAAAACACCCCGAACTAGAAGTAAAACGTCAATAAAATCTTTTCCCAAACTTCTATTTGTTTTATTCACGTAACCCAATATCGATAAAGCGCCCAGCCCTAAAGCTTCTAACAAGCATTCAACCGCATTTCGTCTCGCAAATACCTTCGCACAAAACTCCTTCAAGATATATTTATTCCGTTTCAAACAAAAGAAGGGTCGCGGCAGCTGATTTGGTTTTTTGTAATAGAAATACCAAACTTACCCCACTTTGAAACTGTATAACAAGCAAAATGCACCCTTATTTCTTAGCTCATAAGGATGCACATAAAATTTTGGGCAGCAAAATAGAGTTGCCGCCTAAAAAAATAGTCCACGCGTTCAAGAATTAGTACTCAAATTACTTGACTCCACCGAAAGAGGTTTTGTTACTCAAAAGGGTACGTATTGCGGTACCGCATTGTGGAATTAAAAAGAGTGTAAATGTCTTAAAAAAAATAAAGGAAGTGGGTTGAAGTTTGTCCAATTTTGACAGCTAATCCTGACATTTAATTAGTGGTGTTGCTATAAAATTAAAAGGATATTTTTTCGTGTGGCAATAATTGGGCCATTGAGATGGTTAATTAAAAAGGTTGATTATTGTGTGACGCGTGCCAGCTATATTTCCGGGATGCGGATCTATAGTACCTAATTATAAAAAAATATATGAGTACTTAGGGAATTTATAGTATTCGTATAAATAAAAAAAGTATTTTTACTTTACTTAATTACTCAGATACCCGCGAAACGAGACACAATAGTAAAACAATAACAGCGCGGTCTCATAGGACCGGTTGGGGATTCAAACGTTAAAATACCTTCTTATGACAGTAATTTTAATTGAATAATGACAAAAACTAAAGTAAGCTCCAGATAAACGTAGAATAACGGTCATTGTCCCTCCTACATTTTTTTTCCAATCTTATTTCAAAAAATGGAAATAAAGACATAAAGCTGTCTTGAGCCGGCGTCTATAGCGAATCTTTACATTTTCTAGTATTGAAAAACAGTTAATTGTTTGTTTTTTGGATACCTATGTACGCCGAGATATTAGGAATGTTCGTTAGTAGTGTTAGTAGGAATGTGAATTAACAATGTAGTTTATTTCACAATTATCTGTCACCTTGTATAATTATATTCAAATTCAAATATTTATTTGAGATTACATGGACATATTTTTATTAGTCCACATATTACTAAATCATCTTTCACTACTGTGTACATACCCGCAAAACGAGACACAATAGTAAAACAATAACAGCGCGGTCTTATAGGACCGGTCGGGGATTCATGAACTAAAAATCGAATTCTAATTCAAAAGAAAAATAACAGCATTACTGAAACACAAACTCCTTATATCACAGCAATGCAAATAAACTCAGCGACATACACCCACAAGTCAGATTCAGTCACACAGATTCCTATCCAACTCAGATATCGTATGTAAGTAGACAGATTGCTTCTCCTAATCCGTTCGCCGGTGACGTGAACACGTCAGATTGAATAACAGGATATAGCTAGCTGGAAGCACCGAGCGGATTAATGTATCTGCCTGCCTTACCTGCTTGCGTTACCTGCTTGCCTGGTAGCTGCGCTATTTCCTGACCTATATTCCTAATAAGATAAATGGAGAGAGTGTTTTCTAGTTGGAAAAACTATGTGCTATTTTTTGCTGTTTGAGATTGAGTGTGACATAATGATTCTGTGATTTTCAGGCTATTTGATCGTAGGTCGAGAAATCATTTAGCATTATTAGCATTATCGGTCTTGTAATGTTCCCACTGTTGGGATTAAGGCCTCTTCTCTAGAAGAGGGAATGGGAACGCGGGCTAGATTGGTGGGTCGATCTTTCAATTCCATCGACTATCTGTTTTGCGAGCCGTGCGCCCTGACCACGGCCACTGGTCACTATTTTATTTTCAAAACGTTAACTAAAATTAATTAATTCATATAAAATATATTATGTGAAAATTAAAATCATACTAAAAACAGTCTTTTAAAATAATTTCAACTTAAAAAAGAAAAAAATATTATAAATATGCTTTTCTCCAAATAAAACAATCTAAATACCCTCCGCTTAAACACAAAAAAAAACCAAATGGTACAATAACTACGAACAAATGACATCACATTACTATCAACTAGTCCCTCTTATAAACATTTTACCCGCATCATTAATATAATATTTGGTTAATATTCAGAACTTCTGTGCTTTATTCGAGTGTACACGCACGAACGGACATTGCGTTCGCTTTTTGAATGTCACTCTCAACGCTTGTCATTTCATTTTTATCGTGGACAATGACGTCATCATATCGATAAAGTGACATCGCGGACAGCCCTAATCGTGTAACGAAAATGTTATTCAAATGCTATTTTTTGGTTGTTTGAGTCTTGGAGTTTTTTTATTATGCGTTGTTCTTTATTTCATTACTCCCCTACCGGTCCTATGAGACCGCGCTGTTATTGTTTTACTATTGTGTCTCGTTTTGTGGGTATGTGATAGGTTAATAGTAGAGCAGGAAATAGTAGCTTTTAGTGCACATAGTTTTTTTTTAGGTGTGAAATCATCGGAATGACGTCTCCCACTCTTGGGCGGAGCGAGAGGATGTGTCAGACACGTAATAAAATCATAATTATTATTAAAATTTTCTATTGATTTTAACAACAGTTTTAATGTATTGATTTATGATAGCAAACCATGTTATATTTAAAAACTAAAAAGAGATCGCTTGTCTGTTTAATTTAGAAAGTTAATTTTATACTAAAGTTGTCAAAAAATATTGGGTTTTACACTATTCCCATAATACAATATTATTTAACCCATTCCCAATAATTTCTTCCCGAAACTCATTATGAAGATCATACATTAAGAATACTTCTTCCCGAACTTTATCAAGCAGATCACATTCAAGATGCAACTGCTTGACATCAATACGATACTTGAAGATAACTATCTCGCTTCCGACCTTCATACACACAATATGGTTCTACAATCCGATATCTATGCAATCGATAATGCCATAGAGTATAGCGACGATTAAGCGGCCACTGTATCAAAAACTTGTCAAAAACTCTTAATAACTTTATCCAGTCACAAATAGATAATAATATTTTTTTTATTTTTTTTTGTAATATTCCACAACTTTCACACAACATCATCTAGTCCCAAGCTAAGCAGAGTACTAGACAACTGATAAACATACTTATATAATTCTAAATACATACATATTATAGATAAATTACACCCAGACACAGAACAAATGATCGTGCTCATCACACAAACATTTGTCCTGGGTGGGAATCGAACCCACGACCTCCGGCATAGCAGTCAGGGCCACTAACCACTAGACCAACAAGCCAGTCAAAAATAAAAACTGATTCCTGAAAAATTCAATAAGATGGAACTCTATCAAACTTTATGGAATGGGAAACTGTAAAGGAAACAGAAAAAAATAATTACACACAGAAATATTAAGTTATGTCACCGTCACTACATTAAGTTATGTGCGTGCAAAATATACCTAAGTAAAAAAAAGTAGTAAGTAGCGATATGTTCCCACCAAAGACTTTACGACGGTCACTTGTTGTTTTGTTTCTTATTTGGCATAATTATCGCACTATATACCTTCTTCTTCTTGAAAATTTTGATTAATGTTTTATTAGACGCTTTTGCCTGCGCGACCGCGGCGAAATTGGTGTGTTGATCATGTTAGCGGAGCAAACTTGGCCAAAAATCGCCCAAGAAAGGGAAGTTTGGAAGGAAAAGGCAATTGCCCAGAAGTGGGACACCGTAAAAGCTAATAAAAAAGGTGCGAGCAACGGCGTCTGTAGACATTCCGTGCTCTATGACCAAAACGGTAGAGGAAATAGAATCGTTTACCGTCGAGTTACTCGATTGTGGGTAAAAGGGTTGTATTCATGCTCAATTGATATTTTGTGAACCGATATAGCTTTGACATCATGTGATATTGCTTCGATATTGATACTTCGTTTCTTGTTGTGAGAAGTTACTTCCTTTAAGTGGTTTTAGACTGCTTCGTTTCTTATGTTATTGTAGTAATTTAGTTTTCTTTTTCTAAATTAAAATACTAGATGACCCGGCAAACGTTGTTTTGCTATATGAATTATCATAGAAATGTGGGAGGTTAGTAGATGAGGTAGGAGGGCGAAAAGTAAAAAGTACAAAATAGTCTATGACTTCTTCTCAAACCTACTGAATATACACAAAGCTCAAGCTGGAGTTCAATATCCAACACTGTGACTCGAGTTTTTTATATCTACACTAATATAATAAAGAGGTAAAGTTTGTTTTTTTACTGGTCCGATTGCTAAAATTTTTTCACCAATAGAAAGCTGCTGTATTCCAGAGTGACATAGAGAGAGCTTCCTTTCTGGGCATACCTTCCTATGGCTAACCTTAAGAAAAACGAATGAAATTTTCCATTGAGCTCTTAACAAACTAGTGCACCGCACCATCCATAATTGCATCACTGCATACCATCAGATGGGATGGCAGTCAAGCACTAGTTTATGATACTTACCTACTAAAAAAAGGAGTAACAAAATAACGTAAACTCCTTTTCCAGTTTTTGTCAACAACCCTTCCAACATAATAAGTAAGCCTTTGGGACTCGTAATGACACGGGCCCATCGAGTTACTGTCAGGAACCCGTCATGGTGACTGACGCTCGATTTACCGTTCACAAGTGCCCTGGGGAATCCTAATCGGTCATTGTGGCTTAACCTATCACATACCCACAAAACGAGACACAATAGTAAAACAATAACAGCGCGGTCTCATAGGACCGGTCGGGGATTCATGAACTAACTTAGTTTCTGGTATACCCTTAAGGCCTATTACACTAATCGTTTTTACGATCGGTCTACGTAGAATATCGTTGAGTCTACGTACAAGTAAGTCCGTCTTACCCTTATTACACTACGCGACGTAGACTAAGATCGTTCGTAAAAACGAGTGGTGTAATAGGCCTTTAAGGGTATACCAGAAACTACACAGAGCTGATCATGGTTTCGACCATTTAGTAGGTGAACATAAATGTACTGAACAGCAGATTTTTTTCGCGATTGAAGCCGCGGCAAGAAGCTAGTCATTTATATGGTAGAACAACGCTTAACGTGAAAGCGTCAGGGTAGCCCGCAAGATTCAAATTTTCTTACGTTTTTTGCAATTTGCAGGCCAGTGGTAGTATATATTAAGTTGTAAATATCTTTTGCGACTGTAAAACGTAACTAGTTACATAATTATTACCATTGATATAAAAACCTCTCTCAAGTCATTGATTAAAATAAAGTGTTAATTTTTAAACAAAGGTTTCGATTTTATGACCGATCTGTGAGATTTACCATGGATATCATAATTGCGTCTTAACACGCTTACTTCTATTTTAAAACGTTGCCTAACACTAGGAATATAGGTGCTCATGTATCATAGGTGTGATCACAAACTTGTAAACTCACAGACACAAAGTAACCAAACCCGGAACAACTTATGTGTTGTTCCGGGTTCAACTGGGAACAACTTATTTGTTGTTCCGGGTTCAACTGGGAACAATTTATCTGTTATTCTGGGTTCAACTGGGAACAAATAATTATTTGTTGTTCCGGGTTTAACTGGGAACAACTTATCTGTTGTTCCGTGTTACTTAACTTGCGATACGTAGCGTGACAGTCAATCACTGAACTACTTACAGCCGAAACCAATAACCTATCTATCACATACCGGAGATAGAAAAACAAATGAAACAACATGTTTAATTTTTGTATTGTATCATTTGTTTTACTATTTCCAGTATGCCAAAACTGGAGATAGATAGGTTATTGGGTTCGGCCGTTAAAGGTCCTCGTGAGTCTTCAATTAGTACCACTAAGTTCCTGTTTGACTGAACTTAAGTTGAAGGCTTTGCTTCCTATTGACTGTAAGTTCTAAAGTCACCATTAAGTTCGCAGACGCTGGGAGCAATGGGTAAGTTAGTGAACTCAAACATGAATGAAGGTTGTGAAGTACTCGAGTTCCTTATATTGAAGTCAAAAGCAAAACTCAACTGAATAAAATTGGATACGCCATAATCATGGAGGTAAGTTCCCTCTTTGAGGAGAATGGCGTCCTCGCCTTCCGCATGACGCAGGTAAGTTTGAAAGGTTTCTGCACCGGATTCAGATGGAAGAAAATCCCGGAAGTCACTATTGTGCAGACCGGTCGGAGGAAACTGTAAAGCATAAGGTAGAGATGCGTACCGCTAAGTTATAAATTGGGTAAATAAATAATCTAATCTACGAAGTAAATACACACCACACACACACACACACACACACACACTCACACACTTCACACATACACTTGTATCTACTCATCCTTAGTATTTTCATCTTTAATGACAGCAATATAATGCTTAAAATGCCTTATCAAGAGGGAGAGTCATACAATTCTGGGCACAGGCTGTACGTTCTAAAATTCAGTCGGAAGTATTATTATCAAATATTTACATATTTCAATCCATCAACAGTTTAATTAATTTTCACGATCATTAATTTAAGAGGATCATAACTGTAATCAAGCCAATTCATCTTTAACCCTTTAACCTTCAAATTAAACTCTCTCCTACCTTAGGGATTTAGAACGTTTAAATTTGTATACAGATACAATATATAATACAGACCTTCCGAGGTGGACCTCCGGAGACCGTTTTACGGTAAAAACAATTAGAAGTGGACAGAACTCAGAAATAAATATCCAAAAAGGTATCATAAGCTTAGTGTCCCCAGACTGAAGGCAACGAAGGAACGGGATGGTGTTCAGTTAGTAAAAGGTTGTCACTCCATTCCTTCTTCTTCCTTCCTCCAGTCATTCTGATGACACCACACTTGAAAAAAGAAATTTTGTGTTATCTATTTCATTAACACTCTTTTTGAGGACTGGCAAGAAAGACTTCCACGGCGTCCACACCTTTCGCACGACGCATGTCTTCACCGGTCATGATAAGTGCGGGAGGTCCCTGAACGAGATTCGTGCCGAAGAAATGGAGGAGGATACGGAGGAGCAAAGGTGGTTGGTGGTTATTGCGCTTGGATGGAGCACCACCGTGTCATTGCGGGGGCGATCCGCGGAAGCGATATCTCGAGCCAGTATATTCCGGACCGAGGAAGAATAACTGGCGGTCGCCTCCATCTGGAAAGCAGTGCTGTTGGTACAGGAGGTAGCTGTACGGGTAAGAAAATGGACTTCTGAGGAAGTGAGTGGGCTTGCGGATGGCAAGTAATGGGTAGCTCACCGTATCACAGCTAGGGAATGCAAATCCGTCGTGTTTTGAAAATCCGGATTTTTTAAAACGGATTTTGTGTCCAATCCGGATTATCCGGATTTTACGGATTTTTCATGAAAATTAAACAAACCTACTTTTATTAGTTTATTAACAATTTTTTTTTAATAAACTTTTTTCCCTTCACACGATTTCCCTTCGCCGTTCGCCGGCAAGGGGAAACATCGTGAGGAAACCGGCAAGTCCAAACTTTTAGGACATGTAGCATCCACAAAACCCACACTGGGCCTGCCTGGTGGATTACGGCCTCTCCAAGAAGTTCTCTCCGTTTTCCCAACATGTAAAGACAAAGAATATTTTTTCCATTTTGGGTTGGAAATTATCCAATGACTACTCTCGTTCTGGACAGAGCGGGATATCAGATTTTTAGTGACTAAAATCCACTCCTTTTCCTTCTTCTTTGTCTTCGTTCTAGGGCCCCGGGGTTCACTTTCACATAACCCATGGCAACAGTAGGCTTCGACCCAGCTGGGTCACTACGATTTGTATCACCTTGAGACACACTACGCGCAGTGGCGGGGTCGATGAGCTACTTATTGCTCGCCATCCTGCTCGCAAGCCTGCGCCTACGGTAGCTGGAAATCGGGGTCTGGATCTGGGAGCTGAAGCGTGAGGATTATTCCCTCGCACGTGCAGCTGCCTCCTTTGCTAACATTACTGCTTCGCAGACGCAGGCGACCGCCTGTCACATTCCTTTGCGCTCCGGTCCATGGGCCGTACCAGGACCCGGCGGTGAGTGGTCATTGCCCAAACGGAGCATACCTTTAATAATAGTCCTCCAGACCGTATTTTGATCACGGTGGCCTGATGCCTACTGAAACCTGGAAGCCTGATGTATACTGCAGATATTATAGTGCACAAGTGTGTACGCAGACACTGGCGCACTCTCTGTTCTTTTAATCTTATAGTCAGATGGGAAGGCAATTCAACACGACCAGAGAGAGATCAGGTGCAAGACCCACAGCTTGACGTGTTTTCAGAGGCATGGGGGTATCATACCACCAACTTCCAAATATTATATATTATAGAGTAATTCCTAATGGAAAAACCCAATAGCACTATTTGCTTGACCTCTAGTTCGAGCCCAGTACCCACGCTCAGCATTCGCCTGGACATTTCTTTCGCACAAATCGGGCGCAGAAACCTCTCGAACTTACCACGTTCGGTGAGGACCTGTGTCATGTGGAAGGTGAGGACGCAGTGACGTCTTTCCAACCACTTCTCAAAGAGGGGACTTATAGCCATAATTATGGCGTGCCCAAAAAATGTAGCAGTGTTGGTAATTAGTTCATACTTTTTTCTGTCATAATGATGACGCTTGGCGCCTTAAAAAACATTCAGTCTTTTTTGGGCACGCATGCATTGCAACTTGTCATACAGGAAGACCACGAATTATATTGTACCGACGTTACGATATTTTTTTTCTGAATTTACTTGGTTATTCGTCTTCCACGCGGGTGAAGCCAGGGGTAAAACTAGCTTTTACCCGTGGCTTCACCCGCGCTAAACTAATAATAAAAGTAGATAATATCATCGCCAATTAAAATTTCTTATTATTCAGAAAATCCGCGGATTTGATTTTCAAATCCGGATTTACAAGTTGAGTAAAAATGTGCGGATATCCGGATTTTTCGGATTACGGATAGTCCGGATTGCATTCCCTAATCACAGCTTACTTACACGATACTGATTCAGTATTTGTAGAAATGATGGGACACATTCCTAAGTCTACCCTTATATAGTTTTTTTTCGAAATAGCTTCATTTTAAAAATCGAGTTTTGAGCACTGCGTTGTATGGACGGGTCCCAGTGTCTGGCCGTCCAGTAATTGTCCGGACTGGTACCAAGTCATCGAATTATTACGAAAAAAGTTAAGAAAATTGTGTAGAAAATTAGGAAATCGCAGAAACTATGACTATTTAACTTTCAAGCGTTTGATAGTTCATACCTAAAAGACAGGAAAACGTCTGTTGAGTCAGCTGGATTAAAAATAAAAATCATCCATCAACTTCTAAAATCAGGACAATTTCCTACTGGCCTTGCAAAAGGTTATGGTTATATAAATTGATAACAACACGATTACTTCATTTTTTATCATAACACCGGTACTCATTGGTACCGGCAGGTGGTACCAAATCCAAGTGGGGAGTACACGCGTAATCAAATATTTAAATATGGCTTAGTAACTGCTGATTTGAAGACGGGTTTGTAATATAGGTCACAAGGGTCAAAACTACGGCTGATGCCTGTCAGGGCTGCTAATTCCTATATTGAAGGGGGGGGGGGAGCCTGCCAAACCTTTTACCGCTCCCACGAGGACAAAGCGGTGCTCCGCCCAAGCGAGGCACATCTCTACCTCACCGTGTCGTCCGGGCGGTCTGCACAATTCTTGGCTTCTGACTATTAATTACTCAGATACCCGCGAAACGAGACACAATAGTAAAACAATAACAGCGCGGTCTCATAGGACCGGTTGGGGATTCAAACGTTAAGGTGGGCGCGACGTTAGAATTATCCATACAAACGTAATACCAAAATCATTTGCAATTTAAGCATATTTACACCATAATATGATGTTATTCGGATTCAGACAATAATTATCTAGGTTCCTACATCGTCTTTTTGTTGAAAAACTTACCCCAAACGAAATTTAAACGAATTTAAATTTGCACATTTTCACAGCGAAAATGTCATGTTTTTATTTTGTTTTTTCTATATTATAAACAACAATATTTCAAAATATCTTTTCGTAGGAACACAGATATTATTATCAAGTTATAAATACTCGAAACAATATTGGAAATACATTAATTTTTCATTCATTATTTTTGGTATTACGGAACCTCTCCCAAATTTCCAATAGTTTGTATTGCTATCACAGCAAGCAACTGTCAGTGTGCAGATGATGACTTTACTCCAGTCGGTGTGTCCAAGAATTGTTTAAACTATCTGGATTGCTTCCATCAACCTCAAAAACGTATTTTATTTCGTTTCAACTCGAGATAGCGCGCGGTCTCCGCAGGCCTTTTAAGAACGATTGTCAAAGGTCTACAAAGGTCACCCATCTACAGACTGACCTCGGTAAATGTTGCTTAACCCTAACGATTTTAATTGTGGCTGCAAGTTCCTGATTAGTGTTTGGAGAATTGTAAGGTAATGTTCAATTTTAAAAACAATGAAACAAAAATAGATTAATAACTCTCTCAAAACCGTTTTATTGAAGTTGCTATGCTACCAATGCCTGTTATTTGCCTTGGCCAAGCATTCTGACGCTAGGGTTAGTCAAATATCTCATGGATTGATTCAAAAAAGAGTATAAAGTCCCGCAAACCTCCATTGAAAATAGAGGATTCTCCTACAACACGAATGCTTTTTCTAATCTAAGCGACTGTCCGAAAGATGATTTCGGGAATTCGGGCTGTTGTATTCAAATCGCTGGTATAGGTACAAAACTCTAATTGCGCGAGGTAGGATTTTGACCTTTAGTTTTTATGTTGCGCCATAGATGTCGCTACAATCTAATAAGATTAATAAAAAAGCATAGGATTTAACATGTGTTTTACGACAACAGATAGATGGCGCCACATGGATCTACAACTTATTTAGTTTTGTAGCAAAAAGCTGCTGATATTGACCAACAGGAGTAACACTTAACCGCAAGTGACATCATGGTAGGTGCAGATAGAGATGGTAAGGTGTACTAGACTTCAATAACCTATCAATACCCGCGAAACGAGACACAATAGAAAGATAATAACAGCGCGGTCTCATGCGACCGGTCGGGGATTCATGAATTAATATAGAGAGATGCCCAGCAGACTAGAACCTGCATGGAGGTGGACGAGACAGCAGCTCATCTGTTTCTAAGCTAGCCAGTGGTTGCTGAATACTAAGTCAAATACTTCAGAACTCACCCAGGTAATCTCCACAGGTCAGTAACATCCTGATCTTACTCAGTTGAGATTGAGGAGTTGGGGTGGATCGAATAACACATTTGTCCTACCCATGTGTTGAGGTCCTACATCGTTTTCTTCTATCTGCAGGAACTTTCTCACAATTCTACATGTATTTAAGATCGCAGCCTTTTGCAGTGTTATGTATAGAGATTCTTTTAAGTCTAATAATTTTAAGCTATGAATGAGGTGATTGTGGATGACGCCTGTGGTGGAAAGGACTATAGGGACTACGTATACTTATTATTATACGCTTTATTGTACACCAATTATTATTACAACAAAGGAAACTTAAAACTAAAACACATACAATGGGCGGCCTTATCGCATTCCGCGATCTCTGCAATTCTACAGTTGCAGACATTAGCCCGACATACATAGTCCTAATAAGCTTCGTTAACGGTCAAAAGTGGAACAAATTTATATTAGGATCAAACCCACTGTAAATAATAGTGAATGTGGCAAAACTAAAAGGAAAAATAAATTACGAGCGATCTGAGGTCGGGAAGTGGATGGGTGTGCACTTATAATTGTTTCATCTTACTATAAGTTCCCTTCTACAAGCTATGCACTGGTCTAGTTGCTTATATCCATACTCCATACCACTCAAATTGAACAAAAATACGTTAATATTCACAAATTAACATAAAACACGTACAATCACAAATCAAATCGGTTCCACATCGGTGCGTAAGCGCAGCGTGCACGAAACATGTCATTTTGGGGTCAACATGTTAATATTTGTCAATCAATTTATGCATTAGTAATATCACGAAGTAACACGCTATTATATTGACACCTGGCTATCTAAAGGTTAATGCAGACAGGCGTGAAGCGACAATGCGACAAAACACTAACATGACTGTCTGTGCCTGTGTCTGTGTGTTTGACTGGCCTATAAGCTATTGGTCTAGTAGTTAGTGCTCTGACTGCTATGCCGAAGGTCGTGGGTTCGATTCCCACCCAAGATAAATGTTTGTGTGATGAGCACGATCATTTGTATTGTATTTAGAAATAATATTTATTTATTTATTTATTTATTCAATAACAATTTAAATTGTGTTTGAATTTACTTACATAATACATTAATTAAAATCACATAAATTAAAATCATAAAATCATCAATATAACAAATAACAAAATTAAATTCATTGTCCTTATTTAAAATTAAAAGCAAAATTCATTCAAATTTCAAATACAACAGATCATAACAAAAGCAAAATTAAAATCCATGTCATAATTAAAAATTAAAAATAAAATACAATAAAATTACAAAATCACAAAATTAACTACAATGTCATCATTATCAAAATTATCCAATCACATTAATTTTAAAATTAAAATAATAATTTAAATCTTCATATTATTAAATTATTGATATG
The DNA here is from genome assembly GCA_030763345.1 of Mythimna separata. NCBI lineage: Eukaryota > Metazoa > Arthropoda > Insecta > Lepidoptera > Noctuidae > Mythimna > Mythimna separata. Next base: position 2,969,749 of record CM061173.1, on the reverse strand, counting down.
TCATCCAAGTATGTTTATCAGTTGTCTAGTACCCATAACACAAGCTCTGCTTAGCTTGGTCTAGTCCCAGTGGCGTTGTATAAAAGTTGTGGAATAATATATTATATTAATGTTGTGGAATATTATTATATCATGTTAGTACTTATAGACTCATCGAATACTCAATGTGAGTGCGGTAGCTTTGCAGATGTGAGTGTGGGTGCGTGATGTTAAAAGCATGAGCCACACGTTAAAGTGCCCCAAATGCCATACTCCATACACCTGTACTTTAGAGGATTTAATGAATGCCACCTACTCATCATCATCTGCCTAGCCTTTTCTCAACTATATTGGGAAACACCAGCACACCAGTATTTTACGAGGAGCGGCTGCCTACCAGACCTCCATAACCCATTAACTGGGGTAACACGGAACTTCATGACAAGACTGGAGTCAGATTGCTTTTGACTATGTGACTAATGAATGCCACCTACTAGGCCCAAACATGTTAACAAGTTTACCATTGACTTGAAAAGAAGAAGAAGCAGAAGAATAGCCTCATAGTCGTACAGTGCTAGTCTGTGGGATCCATAGCTTGCAAAATGAGGAAAAACTTATATTTTTCGTTTTATTAGTTACATTTTCTAGAGGTCGCCAAAAAAACCCGATTACTTACAAAAAGTTGTCGCACCCACTATTTTTACAGCTGGCTTCACCTGGCATTTTATTAGCACAGTGGCTTAACAATTATTTACTTGAGACCCTTTTGAATCAGTTTTTTTTGACGTCATGTTTAAGTTACAATTTTAGATATTTTATAGACCGTGTTTTAAAATGGGAACTACATTAAGATCGACGCACACGTGGGCCACGCCTGATTTGTACGTAGAACCACATCGCATGGCCTACCGTGAGTTTAATGTAGCTCTACAAGTCTAGTTGCCATATAAAATGTCTGGAGACCGACGCGTCCAAATCGGCGCACGTGGCCCATGCACCATGTGATCACAATATAGTTCTGCCTTAATGTTTATTTTATAATAGTAAACTGGTAAATAAAATTCATCCTTTCGTATCGTTTCATTCGTAGATCTTTTTTTAACGAAACGAAATAACTACGAAAGACAAACGTGACCAAAGGATTATGTACTACTTATTAATATCCTAAATAAACTTAGAGAAGTATATGTATTAAAAACTGTAAAATTCACATTGGAACTTGCCCCGTTTCGAGTCTACCACCTCATGCATAAGAAGCGGGTATCTTAACCACAGGGCCATCATGAATTTGGAAAATAGAAATAGATAAAAAAAAGCATTTAACAAAAACTTGAAATAAAATAGGAATGCATGCTCGAAATATACAACAAAAACTGAACTTAAAAGACCTCGATCTAATAAAATCGACTATTCTGTAAACAAAAACATAAAATAATTATGCAACAATCACCACTGTAGCTACAATAAAACACCCTACCCACTCTGCATACTCATCTCTAACTAATCGCCATTCTAATCCAAAACAAAAGATTACGAACACTTCACTGAACCATAAAACCAAACCAGCAAAAAATATTACAGTGTCATCGAAGACTCGTTAACGTGGGACAAACTGGCACCATAATCCCCTAAACCAAGCCAGGTCGGGGGTCAACGCATAGTTGATTTATTTGTGAGCATAGACCTGAGGGTTCTACGGTCTATGAGTAGAGAAGTAGAAGCTATTTAATGTAAGACCAGTTCTAAGGTGTGGCTATTGGTTTAGAGTGTAATAATTTATTTTTTGGTTGCATTGGTAATAGTATTGGACCGGTCGTTGTGGCTTGGGGGAGGCCTATGACTAATATTGGACGTCTTTCGGCTAAAATGATGATGATTATAAGTTCATTCGCGTTAAGAATACAGCGATTTATCAGTGCAACTGCAAGATAAAAGTGTATTTACAGGGATGTGAAATCTAAACAAATTATATTTTAAAAGATTAAGTTTAATGAATTTATAAAAATACACTTAAACAGCTTTGATTGGTTAGAGGGCGGGGCTAGGCCGACGGACAATGATGACTTTGCTGCATTCTTAAGGCGGGCGCGACGTTAGAATTATCCATACAAACGTAATACCAAAATCATTTGCAATTTAAGCATATTTACACCATAATATGATGTTATTCGGATTCAGACAATAATTATCTAGGTTCCTACATCGTCTTTTTGTTGAAAAACTTACCCCAAACGAAATTTAAGCGAATTTAAATTTGCACATTTTCACAGCGAAAATGTCATGTTTTTATTTTGTTTTTTCTATATTATAAACAACAATATTTCAAAATATATTTTCGTAGGAACACAGATATTATTATCAAGTTATAAATACTCGAAACAATAATGGAAATACATTAATTTTTCATTCATCATTTTTGGTATTGCGGAACCTCTCCCAAATTTCCAATAGTTTGTATTGTTATCACAGCAAGCAACTGTCAGTGTGCGGATGATGACTTTACTCCAGTCGGTGTGTCCAAGAATTGTTTAAACTATCTGGATTGCTTCCATCAACCTCAAAAACGTGTTTTATTACGTCTCAAGTCGAGATAGCGCGCGGTCTCCGCAGGCCTCTTAACGCGAATGTACTACTTATAGTAACTTCCATAAGGGTTAGTAAACAAGAAAGGAAACTTATACCAATGTAAATAAACTGAAATTACCTATTTTGAAACAAAGTTGTTCTTCAAGATGAATATTTGAACGACATCACCTAACAGAGGAGAATTGTAGTAGTACCTCCTTACATTTAAGAGTTGGTCCACAGGCTGCACGTGTAAAACGCTTGACATTTTTATTTAAAAAGCACTGTTTTAATTAACCTACTATGACGTGTAAACCTAAAGTCTGTTTTTTAATCTCTGAGAGTAAAATGACATTACGTGGTTTGTCATATATGTCACACGTGTCACAACACAAAAGAACTGACATCATTATTATTGTAAGTTTGACATTTGCCTGTGTCTATTTAGTCTCAGAGCATAAAAACAGACTTTACGTGTCAACATAATTACCTACATGTGACTTTCAGTGTCCTATGTTTTTTTCTGAATATACTTTAGACGGGTCGATATACATATTATTATATATAAAAAAACAAACGCGAATAAATCTGACTAAACTGCAGGTGACATTAAATTGCAATCTAGACTGAAAATTCTTTGCATTATTCATTTGTAGATAAATTATTTTATTCTATACTTAATTTATACATAGTTTTGTAAATCACACCATTAGGTATATCTAAGATGTATTACACAAAAGTGATATTGTAACTACAAGAATTTAAATAATACCTAGATAGTAAAGAAATTCTGATGCAAAGAAAAAAAATTGCCTTGATAAACAACATAATGTATCATAGCTATGCATTAGTATGAATAAATAAAAATAATAAATTGGTTTATTTCATTCTATACGATAATATTATCAAAAACCTCAAATTACATTTGGCTTATTTAATACAATGAGATATTATGTTATATAAATGATTTTTACAATGATAATTTTATTAAAGAATAATAACAAATTAAATTAAAACAAAAAAATTGTACATGTCATTGAAAATGAAAATAGTATTAAATATTTTTCAAATTAACGTTTGTATCCCCAACCGGTCCTATGAGACCGCGCTGTTATTGTTTTACTATTGTGTCTCGTTTCGCGGGTATCTGAGTAATTAAAAATATACTCGGACAAAAAAGAAACGTAAACTTGAAATTATGACAATTTACTTACTAAAAATATATTATAGTGTACCACAACTAAAAGAAAACAAGATTTTTACTATTCCTAGAATTCAAATCCAAAAATCCAATGTTTCTAATTACATTTATCAGTTCAACTCGATTCCAATGTCTGCAAAAGCAACACTGCAGCAATTTCGCGTCCGTCGGTTTATTCCTACTTTATACGCTGCTCATAAAATGTTTAATATCAAAAGCGTCTAGAAAACAATCTGAGTGTTCACCTGGGGATTCAACAATATGGAAACTTATATCTTTTCATCTTAGAACTGCAATTTTGTTGATATAGTAATGCACTTTTGTTGCTCCGCTGAGGAATGAGATATTTTTATTTATTTACGTTTCTTGGGCAACTGGTATGTACTTACTGAGAGTTAGATAGATTCTATTTATAAATGTACGTATATTGTATCAGATAGAATAGCTAAAACAAAAAGTAAATTTTCCTTCAAACGCTAAAATAAAATACATATATACGCAAAATTTTAGCGTATATATGTATTTTATTATTATAAGCAACTTACATATTCTGGTTGTTATTTGTTTATTATGCAAACCTACCACATGTTGTTTTTTTTTAACTTTGTGTTGACTGGTAGAGAATGCCTTGTTGCATTAAGTCCGCCTATGTACCACTACCACCACTGTAGGTACATGAAGTTTAAATAAATATAAGTACATAATTATTTAAGTAACACTCATCGTATACTAACATGGGCGCGCGGACTTTGAGTTATAGGTAGTTCATAGTCCGCACAATGCACATCCGATAACCATTCGAACCGAGCTCTTGCCGAAGACAGCGGGTTCCACGCATGCTTCAAAGATCGGACCACAAAACCGCAGGGCCGATGCCCGAAGAAATTGTCCATGGTACTAACCAAGGTCAATTTCTGAAAAGATTAACCGTAGTCTTAAAACTCAAAGAATTTAAGCAACGCTTGCCAAGGTTGGTCTGTGGATGGGTGACCATCTTATCATATAACGAGTTTCCTCCGTGCCTCGGAAAGCACGTTAAGCCGTAGGTCCCGGCTATCATTTGTAGATCTTTGGCAGTCGTTACGGATAGTCAGAAGCCAGTAAATCTGACTCCAGTCTTGCCATGAAGTACTGTGTTACCCCAGTTAATGAATTGCGGAGGTATGGTAGGCAGCCGCTCCTCGTAAAATACTGGTATTCAGCTAAATCCGGCTTGACTGGAAGCCGACCTCAAAATAGTTGGGAAAAGGCTAGGCAGATGATGATTAACCGTGGTCTTAGAACTCAAAGTGTAAATGAAGGACACAGATGTGGGTTTAGTAAGTAAAAGTCTGATACCCTATCTCCTAGAACGGGAATAGTCATAGGATGATTGGTGATCTTGACAGAAAGAAAAACCGTCATGCCCCGACCTACGATACTATTTTAAAGAGTTACCGTGGCCCTGGGACTAAATATCTCCAAGCTGCTATTAAAAACTGTTTTATTTTAAGACGTATATTTAGCTTTAAAATCAGAATAAAATATCTTTGCTCGTTTAATAATTTACCTACTTTAATAAGACTTGAGGCAGTGTGTCTGAACTACACCTCTAATGCACCAAAATTGTAACAAAACTCTTTTAGAATATGCACTTATTGCTAATTCTAAAGGTACAATGGCGGTCCTATCGCTTGACCATCTATAGATCTAATAAAAGAAAATACATTCAAAACTCTATTTGAGAACTCGTTTCATTTAACTTACAAATAAGTCTTACTACATATACTCAAATTCGCAGTATTAACAATTAATCCAGTGACCCTTGAACTGCAAGCAAAATATTTTCTCATCGACAATGCCGTCTGAAATCAAGTTTCTTTCGCTAATTTCCCACTTCACTACAACTCATTGTAACTCTAAATTAAAAGTAAGGCAGCGTACATAACGAACGGGCTCGGAAACTCGGAACTCCTGTTACCAAGGGTGTAACAAACTAGCTCCTCAAGAATCGAGCCCGTAAATTCCCATAACTACGATGCATTGTTGACGAAAATAAATCAACATTTACATGAAGTGAAAAAAAAAACTAGTTTGGTGGACTTACTATTGTCGCTGACGCTCCGTTTTCGCACACGGAAGTTCCCGTTTGAAGAATACGCATTTTAAGATAACAATGCAACAATGGCAGACTGACAATAGGTTAGAACGAGAGCAGTTCTATTGTGTAAGGAGCAGCTGATCCACCGTTCATACTTTAACTTAGAAATGCAAAGACGTAACGGTGATTCAATTTTTCCGAATTTCGAGCTCCAGTTTTGGGTGAGTTATGCAATTGTGCACCCACCCTTAGTGCCATCTGCCTCTGTCTAATTCTTTTTAAATATTTTCAAGGTATTTTTATGTAAATCTTATAGAATTGACAGTATCTATAACAATAGGATTATGACGAGTTTACTTTTCAAATCTTCGTCTTGTTACATTTCTGGGAGATTGTTACATTTTCAGTTTTACGTGTTCAATTATGACATAGAACTGTTCATGTAATAAATGACTCCAGCGTATAGTGTTCCCACTGTTGGAACTCAGGCCTCCTCTGTTCTCAATCCCTCTGATTGAGTCGTAATCCATCATGTGTGCGCAGTGCGGGTTGGTAGATGTCACATGACATCGAACTTTTGGTTCTAGAATATGCCGATTTCCTCTCGATGTTTTGAGAGGATTGGTGAAGAAATAAATTGCAGTCAGTAACACACGCACAGTCTCTTGCTTGTCAGAGTTTCCTACAACTCGTAAGTTTGGCCTGTGACTACTGGGCCACCAGTGCAAGGAGCAATATATACAAATAGGTAAGTGAAATCATCTGTCATTGACAGGGTACTACGGCTGTTGCCAAATTAGTATGCACAAAACGACCAGTAGTACTGTGACGAGACTACTTAGTACTTAGCAATTCCTCAGTGGTCGTTTAACTCCTCAAGTGTCAGAAATTACCGCCAAAAGCGCGAATAGCCCGATTAGCATGCACAAAAGAGGTTTGACAGTTGACAGCTTTTTTTTTCTCGACATTTATGTCATACGTCATATTCTTCTTTTTATGGGCGGCCATGTTTGTAACCGGCCAGTTAACCCGTCCGCCGCGCGTGCCATCATCTAGACATTAAAACTAGACCATAAATAGTAACTAGTTTAATATTATAGTAATTGCAACCGTTGGCAGATGTAGTGTAGCACGCGTCTAACCTTTGGAAAATGTCAAGTTTTTTTATAGACTCCATTATCTGGAATTATGTTAGTATACTTTGAAGCCGATATAAAAATGTCTTAAAATGTGATAAATTGTTTTAATTTTGCGTTCAACGAATTCTATAAATTTCAACGGTTGCTTTTATGTGTTTTGTTAAGTTTTGTAGTTAAAGGAAATATTTACATTTCCGTTTCTGTAGTAGCAGCGGTTTTTCCTTAGTAACGGATGGTGAAATTGTAGTCATTCGACTTGCAATGTCCTACAAATTGCTCGTAAAAATAAGTAATAAAAGTAAAATAATGGTCAATTTGAATAAATTAATAATAAGATTATATGCAATCGTATTATTAATTTATTACATGTAGATACAATTCAATATTAATGAACTGCTTTTTTAAATATACTTACAAAATTAAATGACAGTAAGTGATTAAGTAGCATTTTACGAGTGAAATAATTTTTAAAACTCGGTTCGATAGTTTTAATATTTTTACATTACAGACAAAAATATATTTTATTATTCATAATAATATAATTATAAATTGTATAGATTGAGAATTTAATGACTGAGTTTTATTTCCAATAAAACAAATGGCTATAATCTATATTAATGTGTATAAAAGTGATTTACTTATTGATAATATATATTACAATAAGAATATAAAATAGATCACATTGAGTTACCATTTTATTTCTCGTGAACTAAATTTATTGGCTGTAAAACCAATAAATCTAATTCACAAGAAATAAAACTCCAAAGACATGCCATTAGCGGCGAAAATATTCAACACAGCAATAAAGGTTTGTACTCTAATCCTTACTAACCCAATTATCACATGACATGCATACATTACTGTTCCAAATTCAAATATTATTGCATCGATAAGAATTTTTATTAATTTTTACAACTTTTATTTTGCCGACTTCGTTTTGCTGCTTTGCGACTTAACCCAGCAACGTAAGGGTTGTAGTCGTTTGTCGTATTTATTTCTAAGACTAAATGAAGCAGTTGGTTTTGTCTATCTTTTATAACGTTTATTGAAGGGGCGTTTTCTAAGATCAGTGAACAAAAGGAATACTGCTCCACATAGATAAAAATATTTTATTCACAAATCTGTAGGGTAAAAAATTCGTACCGTCAATGTCACCCCTCTTTAATGTGGGGTTGGTGATTATTTTTTTAAACGCTCTCTTCCGTAAATAAAAAACGTGGGTACGTCTTGGGAGATAGAAAATAATAACAAAAAAAAAGTATCGATGTGATTTTTTTTCCATGTGTGTTGTAGTTAACGAATGATTTAGATTAGTTTTTCAACTAGTGTAGTGAGGTGTAAAATTTTTAAATAGATATTTGGAATGATCTTCTTTTTTCCCCTTCGGAAAATAATCTACGTTTGTTTTTTGTTTATAGAAGGTAATCTCTGAAGGAACTGGTCCGGTTGCGTTTTTCACCGTTATAAAGCTGCTTTATTCCTGAGTTACATAGGCTATAATATTTTATGTAGGGTCGGGTGTCTCACATTGAACCAGGCAGCTACTCAAAAATCTCAAAAATGCGACATTGCCAAACCGCACTAATATGAGTGAAAGAGAGGTATTTACGTTCCATTCCTGCCCACTAGTTTGCGTGGCGATCGCGTGCAAAGTGGTTGTGTGAGGAGTATTCGAAAGCAAACTGACTCAAAAAGTAAATATTTTTTGCCAATTTCATTCTTGTTTAGCTTTTTTCGTTTAAATAATATCAATTTATTTATATGTACACTGTTTTCTACGGTTATTTAGCAATTAAAAGAGCTATAATTCGTGATTTTAAGAGATTGATTTGCCGGTAAAATTTTGAGTTTAGTGATCAAAACGTGGTGTGTCTCACATTAAACCACCTGAGGGTGGTACACATTGAACCACGGTTTACTGTGTACACCCCAGTCGTTAAAGGAGTGTTTTTTACAATTCTTTTAATTTAATTTTAATTTGTTATATTATGGAAGGTACTTTTGTTTTTATAATGAAAAACTGTTACTTTTGTTTTTATTATTAAAATATGATAAGAATTTGACTGAAAAGGTTTTGTGATGTATAAAACTAAGACTCTCGGTTTAATTGCATATGATTTAAAGTTATTTTTATAAATATAAGGCTGATTTTTATTATTACTGTTTATTATTATTATTATTACAAAGTATTTGCCTTATAAATTGAACTAGAAGACATCGTAAATAAGGTGTCTCAATGTGGACGATACCCTGGTTAAATGTGTACCACCTGTGGTACACATTTAACCAAAAATCATTTTTCATAAAAATCTGTTTTACACCGAAACTAAAAGGAATATGAGAAATTAATGTTTTACAAAATTGAAGCTAAATAAATATGCTAACTATACACAAAAAATTAAAGGCATTGATTGAACATCCAGCCCACTATGAGACTTTGAAATTTACCTGGTTCAATGTGGGACAACTTACCGTGAATGAAGCCACGGCAAAGCTAGTGTTATAATAATATCACTTTTACGCTGAAAACTTTTAAATTTCTTGATTTAATTTTTTTATTTAAAATACATCATACTTTTAAGCCAGGGTTGGAAATTTGACAGTAATACTCTAATTACCGACCGAAGATTCGGTGTCAGTACTTGTATAGGTTGAATTAACTTATTATAAGCTACCAGTATGTTCCTATGCGAAAAATATTTTACAAAACAGCGGTTATGTTAAATGCAAAGCGACCTCGTGGCAGACCAAGGTGAAGGTGAAGATATGAGCTGATCGGCTACCGGAGAGACTGACCCGCAATGGTTGAAGACAAACGCGTCTGAAAAAGGGAAAGAGAAGCCTTTGCTCAGCAGTGAGACATGTGTAGTTTGTTAAAACTTATCAATATTCATGTGAAAAAAATAAAAAATATTTTAAAAGCATGAAGACGCTCGTTTTAACATTTATAGGTTTACCTATCACAAAATTACCATCCCACCTAATTCAAAAACTTAATCATTTTATAAACTCACGCTCTTAACATTACAGCACTAGTGCGATAATGAAATCATCAGCTGCTCTTAATTAACACTCCACCGCTGCCATGCGCCTGCGCAAAGGTTACAATCGAACGTTACATACCAATCGTGACCTTTGTTTTTGCGTTAACACTTGAGGGTTATTGTTTTTTTTTTAATGAAGGACGAATTTATAATGTGCAAGGAATTTATTTAAGCTGGTCAGGGAGCTTAAAGGTGCAGGAAATAGGAAAACACGCTATGTGTAATGTCAGATTATTAATGAAAAAAAAATGGTATATTGAAATGAGTCATAAAATTTTATTTTATTCTGAAATTGCGTGTGGGTACTGATAAGTCCAGAGAGAGAGAGAGAGGATAACATTACATAATATTTTTCGACACACTTGCTCATAAAGTGGCTATTATTGCACTGCACTTAAGTATATAAAGGGGCTCATTACCAAACTGTGACATTTTGATTACTATTATGCACTTGTGCTGTAATGTAGTTAGAACCTTTTTGTTTAACCTCTTTTTTGGCAAAAAGAGTTTTAAGACAAAAAAATTACATTTGTTATTGCGTTCTATAGCATAAATTAGTGTTTTTCTTACTTATTTCATGCAATTTCGTGTTTAAATAAACTGTTTAAAATTTAACATATTTAATTAATTAAATCTTTCATCAAATTTGTATTTTCTGTTTATAAGCAACCTCATTCTTATTTTTTCTAAACTAAGAGCTAGAGTAGCTAGTTTATGGCCGCCATTTTTCGCGCATGCGCGCGTCAATTTTTTAGTAAATTTTTTGGCCGCCATATTTAAAAATAAAATACAAATTTTACAAAACCAACTATTTATGAGGAAAATGATTTGTGCTGTACGCCTTCAATTAGAAAATCTATGTCATGGGACCGCTATACAGTCAAAAATAGTTAATTATAACTTTACTGACTGCACATTTACGAACTATTTCTCTAAATAAACTTTTCATATAAGTACCTACTAAATAAAGCTGATTTTTCATTTTTTTTTCTTCGCAAGTGTGTCGAAAAACGTCGTATGACACACGTGAGTAATTAGTCATTATCGTTCTTGGTTCTCTTAAGAATATAATACCACCGCGACGATAATTACCCACATTACACACTTGTATCATAATCGTATCATAATCGTATAATAATACTATTCATTATTTTTTTGCTATGCATCGGCTCGCGTTTGACCACTATCTCACCTGATGGTAAGCGATGATGTGGCCGACGATGGAGCACGCTTGCCCAGAAGTAAACTATTAATTCTTGACTTAAAAAAAAATTAAAGCCCCCTAAGTTGAAAGTCCCGTCCAAAAACTGGTATTTCATTGGAAAATATAGAGAATCTGATTGAGCATAAATATAAAGCAGCATTCCCTGCCGGTGTCTGTATTTTCTGATAGCTACAGCCTAGGGGTATTTAAGTCAGGAGTGAATAGGTTACTTCTAAGCAAGCGTCCTCCATCGTCGAATAAATCATCACTTACCATCAGGTGAGATAGTGGTCAAGCGCGAACCAACCATAAATAATTTAAAAAAATATAACATCCAATCAAAACGCCAACAGCTATAAAATAACGTGAGCTTTTGATTTTATGCTTGTCATCAGGGAACAAGAGCCCCACTGTGATGACAGCTTTGTTTCCTTTATATTATGACTGACATTAATATGACACCCTTTTTTGGGTTGGCAAATTATCAAATAACTTCTCCCGTTTCCTGTGGAGCGACAGGCGAGTGTCAGACTAACCGTAGTCCTTTAATTATCCTTTGCGTTCCACAGCCGTGGTAATCTTTCTTACGTTGTTGAAACTTCTACGTCTCAACTAAACGTTTTGCCTCGTCGTTTATACTGCATACGTCAACGAACTGGACCAATTTGCCTGCTACGATCGTCCTATCCGATTATAATTTAGGTGACTTTTAGGCTAGAATGAATAGGCTCTTAATAAACTGGTGCGGTCCACCATCAACGATTGCATCACTTCTTATCTTGCTTGGTGGGGTCGCAGTCAAGCACAAGATAATATCTTGTAAAAAAAATCAAGTCTGAAGCTCATGTGCCACACCTATACTAGGACAAATCTGTATCACAGATGATAGAAGATCTTACGTACAGTATGGTTTTTGTAGGATGTCAAAATTCTTAACATCCCTTGAAATACCTAATGATATTTCTGTTCATTACAACAGTTCATTGAACTATTCACTAACAACGTTACCAATGCGACCCACCTCCAACATTAACAAACTAACACCTTTATCCCATACAAAATCGAACAATCGTATCCATAATTAAAATATCCAATTATAAAATCTGCTATGCACATATTCGTTCGTTCATACTCTGTCAACCCTTTGTCCGGGGCGGAGTGTGGGCGACGCTGCCCCGCTGTGCCCAGCGTGCGATAATGCCGGACAATACGCACTAGTGCGGGACAAAGACACTGACGTGCAATGTAATGTAATGAACACGCATTCAGTTATTTTGTGTTAAATTTTCGACACGTGTAGGTATTGTGTTTGTTTTCTCGCCTGAGGCGTCAATAGAGGGGGGTTGTGGACGATTGTGATATGATTTTGGGTGGCGTTAATGAATGCTATTGCTGGGTATAGTTATTGAAATTATGATGTTTCGTTGAAACATCATTCAAAATTAATTCAGGACAAAGACTGTTTTTTTTGTTCAGTAGAAATGAAGACTTCCGCAGGAGAACCAAGATTACTGAAATTAATTAACGTTATTGATAAACTCACGATTGACCACTATCTCACCTGAAAATAGAATCGCCAAACTTACGTTGCAGTGGACGAGGCCATTACTGACAGAAGAGATGGTCAATGGGGATAAAAGGTTCTTCAATGTATTTGGCATACCCAAAAACACAGCGTTGCACACAGCGTCTCACCAGGACATCGGTCCACCTTGTGGGACGCCACAAGATGGACCGATGTTCTGGTGAGACGCTCAAGACTGGTGGAAGAGAGTGGTGGTGACAGTTTGAGGAAGTCTATGCCTCCAGCAGTGGGCCAATCATCCAAGTGAAACGATGATGGTGATTGGTGTATCTACAACCACGTTTCTCCGAATTAACACTAAAAATTGTAACTTAACATCCAAACTAACCTGAAAACTAAACGTAACACAACGCAATAACTACCTACCACACACAAGCCCACACACCATCAATCTTAAGCATATACAGAACCCATTAACATCCACTGATGACACAACCATCTTTACTACACTTCTAGCCAATAAATTGTGTCACACATTGGCCACTGTATCAGAAGTCGAAACTCGTAAACCTCAAGGGGAAAACGAGAGTAAGGACCTGACCACACTGCAGGAGCTAATCATGAGTTCTTTAAGCGATAATATTAACGACACGATATCGTTGAGCTGACAGTTTCATTTATCTGTCATTTATCAACAGCTTGTATGCCTTATACCACCGACTCTACGACTAGACTCCAATACCTAGTCGTACCAGCAACTTACATCTGATTTCTAGGGCAGAAGGCGTCGACAGTAGTTACCCATCACGACCGGTCTTGCGGTTTACACTTCAGCTTGTTCCATGTCAATGAGATGACCATCGCTTTTGCCAACCACGCTTCCTTATCCCTTGAGGATTCCAGTCCAATGCCTGTTTAGGTATATGCCACGCTTAGAAGGGATACCGATCATATTATCCAATCCAGCGAGTGACCAATCCAGCTCCATTTTCAGCATTTGATCTGATGGTTGATCGGGCTTTCGAGCAACTTATATCGTTTGTTAGAAAATGTAGGAAACTACCAAGATCTCACGATATCTTGTCGTTATCAGTATCACCTAATACGAAAGCGGCCTTACCGTAGTACTGTGGCCAAGACCTTACAGTAGCAATTGGCGATTCCAAAATTTTTTAAAAGTCGAAGGAATCGGAGTCGTTAAATAAACCATCGAGTCAAACATCGACTCAACGTTCTACAAGATAATCGAAATGTTTCGAGTCAACAGAATCGACCGCTAGTTTTCAATTGTCCGTATCAGTCACTCTCACTCGACAGTCTAACGGCCGAAATTAATAATCAATCCATCGCATATCGGAGATTGAAAAACAAATGAAACAACAGAAAACATGTAAATTTTTGTATGGTATCATTTGTTTTTCAATCTCCGATATGTGATGGATTGATTATTAATTTCGGCCGTAAATCATCGAGGAACAAATCGCGAAAGAAGGTGCCATGCACCAGTCGCAATAACAGACCGAGTTGGACTCGAGTCAAAGTCGAAACAATCAAGAACCATCGAAATGTTCGACCAATCAAAACAATAAAATAAAACCCTTTCGCCATTGTGTATCGCTATCTTTAGGTGGGTACTAACCAAACCGTCGTACGGCGAGTATCCATCCTTACGTTGTTCAAACCTCTACGTTCCGGACTAAGCGCTTCGCTTCGTCGTTTATACCGCGTACATCGAAGGACTGGAATAATTTGCCTACTGCGGTCTTCCCGTCCGATTATAATTTGGGTGTCTTCAAGGCTGGAGTGAATAGGCTCTTAATAAACTAGTGCGCCTCACAATCTACGATTGTATCACTGCTTACCATCAGGTGGGATCGCAGTCAAGCACTAGTTTATATAAATTAAAAAATAAAAACGATACTAGGTGTAATGTAACGTTCGTGCTGTCAGTACGTCGCGCGTCGTCTCACTAGTTTCCCCGTAACACGACGAACTGACTGCACGAATGCTCGCTGTGTAACACGTTACATTACACCTCGTAACGTTGGTCAGTACCCACCCTTCCAGGTCGTAAACAATGGGTTAAGTACGGCGGTCGCATCGGATTGATGGGACATTACTTATAAGTATTAAGTACCTATACGAGTATGTAAGAACCGTTAGCTACTGACCAACATTGATTACTACTTAAATAGGTTTTCTGTTCATTATTATTGAATAAGTGGAGGTAATATTTTTTAGTAGTAGAGTTGGGTTAGACTAGGAGATGTATTCAAAAAGATGAAGCTTATTTCGACTAATAGATCTAGTCGGAGAGTCTTGAATAAGTAGAACAAAAAACAGTAAGTCTTGATGCTTTTAACGTGTTCTTCTTTCTATATCGTTCTCACACAATCATAATAATACTACTAGCTTCTACCAGCGGCTCCGCCTGTGTGAAAGTCGTCGGTTATCTTAAAGGAAAATACTTCCAGAATAACGAGTATCCTACATCTGGATACTGTCAACCAAATGTAATCCAAATCCATTCGAGCGTGAAGAAGTAAAAAACATACAAATATACATACACTCTCACAAACTTTCGCCTGGCTCTACCAGTTGCCAGCAGCATTAGAAAATTACCCCAAAGGAACTCACTCTGCTATTTCGAAACACTGTCTACATAGTTTTATCCAAATCATGCTATTTTAATGTTTAAAATTTTAAAATTCTAATAGCCGTAACCGAAACTGCTTACGCCAAGCTCTAGTTTACATCAATAAAAAAAAAAAACTAGTGGATAATCTATACTAATATAATAAAGAGGTAAAGTTTGTTTTTTTGTTTGTATGGGATAATCTCTGAAAATCCTGGTTCGATTGCATAAATGTATATATTGATAGAAAGCTGCTTTCTTCCTGAGAGCTATATTTTATGTAAAAAAAAAGTTAATACTTAGTTAGTAGTTACTTAGTTCCCGACATTCACGCGGGCGAAGCCGCAGGCAAAAGCTAGTCCAAAATAATTTCATATCCATAACTGTATCCGATACTGGTTTAATATTATTCCTAGACATACGTAAATATCTCCCTGGTATACAGAGAATCATAAGTACTCCATTTAAATATTTTATCAGATTACAACAGTTCCACAAACTCGGAGCAGATCAAACACAACTGTTCCGGAACATCTGTTATCCAGCAGATAATCTAATTTGTACAAATCGTTCGTAAACCAATAAAAATAAAGTTTATAGTCAGACCCTCAAAGGTGCGGAAGTGATAGAAAAAAGGTTTAAAGTTTAAACTGTAACAGTTGTTTAATACTTATTATATCGTTATTGTAATCGTGTCGGTTTATATTTTGGTAGTTTTGATGATTTTTTGGTATTGTCAGATGGTCAATAGGGTCAAAAAGTAATAGACGACGCAACGTTAATAGGCCTCCCACAAGTTGGACCAAAACCTAACGGTAGAGTCGCGGGAGTCCGATGGATGCGAGACGCACAGAATCAGTTGATGTGGCGACACTTAGATAAGGCCAACACACGTCGTCTTTCAGATGTTATTGTAGAAATTCCTTTATCAGGAACTCTTTAGACACAATCCTACATAGTGTACAAACCAATTCACTTTCCTGTTTTTCTGTGTTGTCAATTTGTGGTTCCTGATTGCTACACCCTAAAATTCTTTTCAGTCAAGGGTACACGGTTACTTCTTTTTCGGCAAGCGTCCTCTATTGTTGACCACATCATCGCTTACCATCAGATGTGATAGTGGTCAAATGGGTTACTATAAGGGTTCCGTTTTTGCCAACTAAAGTAAAGAACCCTGAAAATAAAAGAAAAAGTAAGATCGTGAGCAAATTCTATTTCCACTCATCGCCCTAGAACTAAGATCCGAAGCTGACCTCACAATGACCTTGAAATCTCAATCTAACATGACTTCGCCATCTGAACTTAACAACTAGACCGTAAAAAGTTTGTCAAGTCATATTCACTTTTCACATTCCAGCTTACAAATATTACCAAGAGGAAAAAAATGACTTTTTGTTTGTTAGTAAGTTAAAATATTAGAGTGCGTTTAATGAAAGCGCGACCTGGAGTTTTTTTTTTATTTAATTGGCAACATTATTCAGCCGCAAATGTAGGAAATAAAAATAATTGTGAAGTGTCAAGAAGACATGATTCTCCTACTGGTTAGTAATACCACCTACAATTTTTTTGTTTTTTTTTGGATTTAACCTCTTTTTCTCAGGTCGCGCTTTCATTAGATGGACTATAGGGAAAAACGAACTGACAAATGTCAAAATTTTGTTTACCATTAAAAAACATCACTAAGTAAGCTATTTATTTTCTATGTACATGCAGGTGAAGCCGTTGGCAGAAGCTAGTCTATTATAAAAGGAGAAACTGACTGGCTGACATCTCAATTGTAGAACTTGGAACGTGAAATTTTGCACAAGGTGACCAATTGTGGGTTAAGTTCGCCTTTGTACATCATCTGTCCTATTTTAAAGTTTGTAAAAATGTTTATGTACTCAGTCAAGAATAAAAAAGGTTTCCTTTTATGACGTAGGCGAGCACTAAGAAAGGATTTTCCAAAATTCACTGTCTAGCAGCCGAAACCAATAACCTATCTATCACATATCGGAGATAGAAAAACAAATGAAACAACAGAAAACATAATTATATAATTTTTTGTTTTTCTATCTCCAGTATGCCAAATCTGGAGATAGATAGGTTATTGGTTTCGGCGGTACGGGGATAGATAGCGGTCCAAAGTTTGTATGGAGAAACCTGCTTTTACGCGGGCGAAGCCGCTGGTAGAAGCTAGTTGAACTATAAAATGAGACCACATATTTTTCTTTCGTAGACAATCATGCGTAAAATTCGACACTGCATTGTCGAATTCGATACACACTTAATAAACTATTCTGAAATATAATCATTTGTCTGTGCTACACTAGAAACTGCGAACAATATGTCATATATTGGCAAAAATCTAATCTGTTCCATAATCAACCTTAACAATTGGTGGTAAGGTCTAAATTGATTTGTCAAAGAGAGAATAGAGGGTATTTTGAAAAACAGGGCAAGTGCGAGTCGGACTCGCGCACTGAGGGTTCCGTACCAACTGACCTATGAAAACAGTTCATTCTCGAATCGAGTCTTGAAGACTTTTCCTTTTTTTTTTCTGGTGACGTGACTAAAAATTTTCAGTTTTCAGACTTTTCCCTATGTTAGTGCTATAATACCTAGCTTCGTGCCAAATTTCAAGATTCTAGGTCGACTGGAAGTACCCTTTAGGTTTTGATTCCCTTGCGAGTACTTGCGAGTTTCAAAATATGCAGCTTAAATTGCTGTTTCTTTTGATTGCGTTGACATAGAAGTTTGATTTTGTTACAGCTTAAAGGTATTATAGACCTGAGTATTTGGTATGAATTTCAATTTAATACCTCTACGCGTTTATGAGGAAATGGGTAGTAAGTTTAAAATTATTAAAAAAATATATATTATGTGATGTAACTAAAAATTTATGGTTTTCGTAATTTTTCCTTTATTTATGCTATAAGACGTTGCTTCGTACCAAATTTCAAGATTCTGAGTTCACGGGAAGCACCCTGTAGGTTTTGATTCCCTTGCAAGTGTCGAACATTTGCGGCATAAACGGCTGTATCTTTTGATTGCGTTGGCTTAGAAGTTTGATTTTATCACAGCTTCAAGGGACAGTAGACCTGAGTAATTGATATAAATTTCAGCTTCATACCTCCACGCGTTCCTGAGAAAAAGGGTCTTGACAGACGGACGGACAGACGGACAACAAAGTGATCCTATAAGGGTTCCGTTTTTCCTTTTGAGGTACGGAACCCTAAAAAGTGCCCAATCATGGCATTTGATTGAGTCTGTGGGCATATAGTGTGGGTACTATGTCTATACTAATGTCATTTGAATGTTTACGCGTTTTTGCAATGTCAAAGTGTAAAATGACATGTTTTACTTATTTCAAGATTTGTGTCCATTATTCTTTATTGTACACAAACATTTTACATAAATTAAAATAGGAAAGGTGATGTACTACACAGGTAGCTTAACCCACAATTGGGTTTTCTTACAGCAAACCTTATATAAATAAAACTTATAATATATAACTAATTGTGCTTCCGGATTTTTATGGAAAATTTTTAATGCTCATGGGCACCTAGTATTATTTTCATAAAGTATCACAAAGAAATATAAGTAAATGTAGGAGAAAAAATATGGAACTTTTGCTGTTTACATGAGCCAAAAAAAATATGTACATAATAATAGTTTAGTAAAGACAAAGTAATAGTTTTGGACGACCAGCCCCCATTTGCACTTGAAACATAAATTATTGTTTGTTGTATTTATTAAGAGCTAACCAGCTGTATGTTAACTGATTGTGGGACAAACTTTGTTTTTTTTTGGTTGTCATTATAACTACATACATGTGGAAGCTTGTAAAATTAGCAATGTAATTACCTACTATTGTCATTATGTTGTTATTAGTCTGTAAGCTTTCCTAAAATGTGAAAAATTAAAAATAAAATAACTAATTTTCAACACCCTTCCCTACTCGAAAACTTACTGTAAGGCTCACTACTAAATTTTCAGATCAACAGAAGACTCGTATTATTAGGTTATCGAATGAAAGTTAATAGTGATGGTGACCAAGTACCAGGTACCTATCTCGTATACGATATATCTCGTATATGGGGCCTGTTAGTTAACTAGTTAACTTAATTAACCTATCAATACCCGCGAAACGAGACACAATAGTAAGACAATAACAGCGCGGCCCTATGAGACCGGTCGGGGATTCATGAATTAATAGATAGACTATCTACGATATTTTTCGTATTGAATTTGACTCCTTATAATTATTATTTTCATTCAAAACAGTTCATGGACGAACTTCTCACACTATCGAAGGTGTCGGCAGTAACATAGTACCTACAAGTTCACTATCTAACACTACCCCTACACCCCTACCCACCCTCAACACAACTAACAACACTGACTATCAGTGACGTCAGCTAAGTCACGGGTGCGCGGGCGCAGGTGTCACCTAATTAACGTGACAACGTGAGAAAACAAGCAATTTGCTGCACTTTACCGAAATAAGGGGCTCTCGTACATGTTCCATTAGTTGAAATGTTGAAAAGGATGATAAAATTTAATTTGGGACAAAGCATAAGGGTAGAGAGCAGTATAGTGGCCCAGTGTTAACTGCCCCGACTAGCAAGTTGCAGGTTGAGGGTTCAAACCATACCAGGCGGATTACTTTGTTTAATTTATTTTATCAACGCTGCTCTCAAAATTTGAAGACATGTGCAATCCGCACACACTGCACCCAGTGCGTGCACTGGGCCCAGGTAATGGATTAAGGCCCATTCCTTCTTCTAGACAGGAGGCCTGATTCCCAACAGTGGGAAAATTAGAAAGCCGCTAATGCTAACAAGGGTAGAGGGTTGAGTACCCTTGCAGAAATGAAAATATCTGCAAGAACTAAGATTACTGACATAACCGGAAAAATTCTCAAACTTAAGTGGCAGTGGGTAAGGCATAGTGCTCGCAGAACAGATAGTCGATGAAGACGAAAGATTCTGGAGTGGCGACCATGTACCGTAAGATGCAGGGTTGGAAGGATCGAAGATTGGTGAAGTTTGCGGGAATTTGATGGATGCGAGACGCATAGGACCGGTCGTTTTGGCGCCACTATGTCTAACAATGGACGCTTTTCAGCTGAAATTATGAAGATAATGATGATAAGGGTAGATGGGGCCAACTAGAGCTGATGGCCAGCAAGGGCTTCCGGAACAAACAGACAGACAGACTGACGAAATTTTTGTTTTTTTTTTCTCTAAAGTATTACGAGAGAGCGGATAGCTGGGGTCAGACTTATGTATGCTGTTAAACTCAACCATGTTCCTTCAGTTGCCCTTTCCGTTCCATCCGAGTCATGGTAACCTTCGAACAATCCTGCACCAAATATCAACTGCATTATAATCTATCAATGTCTGTTATAACAGCCACAGACGCCATATTGGCCGGCAGGTGTCAGCGCATAAATCAAAAGAGATAATGATCTCTTAATTTAATTTACAACGGATAGATCACGATATGGAGCGACCTGTTAAATGATAACGGAACTCATGGCGAGGGGTTCTGTGGGCAAATCAGGGAGGATAGAGAGTTGTGAAATACCGTTGGAACTCCTGCTTGAACTGATCGCCTCATCGTTTATACAGCTTACATCGAAGAACTGGAACAAATTGCCAGCTCCAGTCTTCCCGTCCGATTATAATTTAGGTGTCTTTAAGGCTAGGGTTAATAGGCTGTTAATAAATTAATGCGTTTCGCCATCAACGATTGCATCACTGCATTGGGAGACAAGGAATTTAAAAAAAAAGTATTCAGATTAGAGTAGATTGGAATGGAATGAAACAAACTACCAGCCAGCGTTCCAAGCTAACCTATTGAGGACTAAATTCAGGACAATTTAATAAACTATCCTAAACTGAATCAAAGGAATATTCGATTCAGATTCTGGCATCACAACTAAACTATTTAGTACATAATAATTAATAAGATATCATGAAACTGACAATGGCTAAACTGTCAGTTACAGATTGTGACCACTTTATCTACGACCTGCGATACTTATCTAAATATCAAGCGTCAAGAACTATTGATATAATGCCTTAGCTCCTGCTTAGGAGTAATGGTGACTCAGTGGTAACGGCCCCGACTTACGAGTGGTAGGTTGTGGGTTCAAAGCTGGCCAGAAGCATTACTTTGTTTTATTTATTTCATCACTACTGCTGTCAAAACAGTGAAGGATAACATTGTGAGGAAGTTGGCATGTACTAGAACAAAAAAAATCGAAGATATGTAACATCTATCAACCCACACTGATCCTGCGTGGTAGATTACGGATTAAAGAAGGCCTCAGTCCTAGCAGTAGGAACACTAAAAAGTTGATTAAGAGAATGCCTTCTCGCTCTATTGAGATGTTAAGAGATATCAGTTTAACCTATGTATCACATTCCCGCAAAACGAGACACAATAGTAAAACAATAACAGCGCGGTCTCATAGGACCGGTCGGGGATTCATGAATTAATAAATTAATTTCATAGTACAAGTGAAGAGAAAACTTTACCTAAAAGTATTATTCTGTAAAAACCTCACGATAGGATAAAGACACCATAACCTTTATTCCGAGGTGAGAAATCATCCAATAAATAATTTCATACAATTTTAACCAGACTGACAGAAATATTAACTTCGATAAACACACTCCCACAAACAATCTTCAACTCCTAACATATTTTTGATAATTGACAACTATAAATTAACAAGGAAACACATAATAACACTAGAGCCTGTCGGAAACACTACAACAGAATGTAGGAGACATTAAGGACCTTACACACCTGTCTACGAGCGTATAATTAGGACTACGTAAAATATACGGACTCTCAGAATAAGTATTAGTGAGTAAGTGTGAAGAGGTGTTTGTCAAAGATTTTTTGTTGGAGGAATAAAGGTAGAACGCTACCCGCCCACGTCCGATTAATCGGTGACCGATTTTATGGAGGTGAAAAATAGAACACACTGATAGCAATACTGCAACGCACACGGCCTACAAAAAGTCGGTCAGAATATACTACAGGATTATAGTTTGTCACGATTATCGGTCCTACAAAAAATCGGTCACCAATTATCGGACGCGGGCGGGCAGCGAAAGGCCAGGCACGCAGACGCGGCCAGCGGCCACAGGTGCGCGCGGTCTAGATGGCGGTTTCATCCTGATGTATGTATCTCGATGGCCGCCACGACCTGGCCGCTAGTGCGCTTTTGCTCTAAGAGTGAGAAATACAAAACACTAGAGCCTGTCGGAAACACTACAACAGAATGTAGGAGACATTAAGGATCTTACACACCTGTCTACGAGCGTATAATTAGGACTACGTAAAATATACGGACTCCCAGAATAAATATTAGTGAGTAAGTGTGAAGGGGCGGTTGTCAAAGATTTTTTGTTGAAGGAATAAAGGTGTAAGAGTGAGAAATCCACCTCACCAACGATTGCATCACTGCTTACCATCAGGTGGGATTCCGGTCAAGCACTAGTTTATATCAATAAAAAATAATGTACTCGGTTTAGAATCTGCAACTACACGTCCATTATGGGTGTTTTTAATATCATGCGGATTTCGAAACGCATGCGGGATTGGCCCGCATGCAAAAAATTAAAATTCACGCATCCCGCGTGCGTATTCGTGATACCCGTGACCAGGTACACCTTGTGGCACGTCTTCCAACGCTGAGTCTTTCATACGTAGTCACCCCTTTAGGAACCTTTCGTCCCAATCGACCATCTTTTCTGCGAGCAATGCCACTCCCACTTAAGTTTGACGATTGTTCGGGCTAACATAAAAACCTATAAATTACCCCTTAATGGAGGGACGCTCGGGGGAGGCCTATGTCCAACAGTGGGCGTTCCTTCAGCTGAGATATTGATGATGATGATGAAACTATCAACTGTTAAATAAATGTTTTCCAGACATTCTTTTTCTTGTTTATAAAAGTTTATTATATTTAAAACCTCCCACCACTTTGAGAACCTCCTTCTATTATCGGACAGCAGGTGCGTAAACGCGCACGCGCCGATCTCCTGACGGTAAAAATACTTTAACGTTCTTGCACTAATTTGTTTCACTGACAAACTGTTTTATTTTACTATACTTGACAGCCGTACGGAATAATACACATTTTGTTTTTGTTTGAAAACTTGTTCATTCAAAGGTTTTTTTTCTTTGTTTGGCCTATTGTGTTTGGTAGGCTGATTTGTGGTTGAAAAGAAATCAATAAGTATTGGAAGGGTTAATTATTATTTGTCATGTGTTTCTGATTAATGGATCAACCTGTTACTACAAAATATTATAAAAGCGAAATTTTGTAGGTAGGTATGTATGGATGTTCGATACTCTTTCACGAAAAAATGTATAAAAGGATTTCGAAGAAACTTGGTACACGGGAAGACCATATCCTGAAATAATACACACAGTTTCTAATTTTCTATCCCAGGAGTATTTTATCTTGAAATAATTTTCTATTATCACGTGGACCAAGCCGCTGACAGCAGCTAGGTATAAATGAAAAGCTTGGAACTAGCCAAATAGTGAAAAGTTCTTAACGTTTGAATCCCCAACCGGTCCTATGAGACCGCGCTGTTATTGTTTTACTATTGTGTCTCGTTTTGCGGGTATCTGAGTAATTAATTATGTGGATATGAGATTACGTTTTGAGCACCAACGCAAAACTAGCCTGTCGGATTTCTACTAATTATTGCATTTCGAGGAGTGCGCGTCGCGTCGGCATTATATTACTTAACGTTTGAATCCCCAACCGGTCCAATGAGACCGCGCTGTTATTGTTTTACTATTGTGTCTCGTTTCGCGGGTATCTGAGTAACTACTTCTGTCTAACCCGTCCCATCTTCGGACCTACAAACGTTCCGACGATGCGACCGATACTTGATAGACACCCTAATCATACACATTTTGGGAACACATTTATTGTGCGTAAAGCTACGGAGTGAAATTCCCTGCCGAAAACTGTTTCCTGATAGCTACTTTAGCTACAACCTAGCGTTCCATTCGTTCGCTCAGACGTATTATGTTTTCGCATCAAAAACTCAAGACACATTTACTTCGATTCCATTGTCAACACACCATGGCCTTACAATAAATATAATATCAACATTCTTTATTTCCTAAAAACATGTAACTGTTGAAAAACACATCCATTTTATTTTATTCTTCTTCTTCTTAGCGTGTCGGTTCATAAACAGTTTTTACAACAAAAATGGCTTTTTTAAATCGCGTCACGGTAGATTCAAGTAAATCTGATTCGTTGTAGTTCTATTGTCATTTAGTAATAATTTATGTTATATTTTTTAAATCATATTACTTGTTATTTTAGGACACGGCTGCCTCTTCAGAAACTGTGTGCAAACAAGGCAGGATAAATAAATAAAATACTGTGCTAGCTGTAGAGATGGAATTTGAAATTGGAAGCTTTTTTTCGCGCCACAGTGTAGCGGCCATCTTGATTTATTTGACAGATATTATTGTAGCTTTGATTTTGTGTGGTGACCCATCGAATAACTTTTCAATTCTGGAGTATCAACCTGTTGTATCACCAAAAAGCACACGAATAAATACTTTGACTTTGACTTTGACTTTGAGAGGAAATCAGACTTTTACTGACTTTTTTAAGGTGGGGAATCATCCAATGATTTTTCCAGCTCTTAAGTGGAGCGGGAGGGTGTGTCATACTTTTACTGACTAAAACCTACTCCTATTCCTTCTTTGTCTTCGTTCCAGGATACCAGGGTTCTCTTTCCCACAACCCATGGCAGACGGTAACTCTTTTTAAAGAGACATAGCAACTCTTTTTAACAATTCTGCAGCTTAGGTATTTTGTACCAACGGTTTTCAAATAACTTTGATGGTCAATGGCATCAATATTTTTATTAAATATTTCGAAAGTCTTTACTTTATGATTCCCTAAATATATCCCAAGAAGGAACCCCTTTTTATTTTAACCCCTTTTTGTCTTTCCTTAGTTCGTAAAACTTTCTACTCATACTTTCATGTGTACAGTTTCATAAAAAAATAACGTTTTCTCTGATACGATAAAAGAGAGATGCAAAAGTTTACCCATAAAACTTGTTTTATATTGTGCGTAAAAAAGTTTCTTTTCGCAACGGTGAAATATTAAAAAACTGGCCAAGTGTGAGTCGGACTCGCACACGAAGGATTTCGTACCGTCGTCCGTTGCAAAAAAAGCAAAAAAAAAACATGTTTGTTATATGGGTGCCCCATTTAAATCTTTATTTTATTCTGTTTTTAGTTTTTTTTTATGGAACCAAGGGAAATACATCATTTGTAAAAAAAATTACTGTCTAGACATCACAGTTCATGAGATACAAGCCTAGTAACAGACAGACAGATACTTGAGTCTTAGAAATTGGATCCCGTTTTTAACCTTTTGGTACGGAACCCTAAAAGGAAAATGTGAGGAAACGACTATTGACGTACCGAGTAGGTTATATTCTCATCTGTTATTACGAATATGAAATCTCTTGAGTACGTCGTAGATACTTTTTATGAGTTGGTTGAAAAGTTTACGTGTTAGTACGTGAACTTTTCAACCAACTGTGCCTGAAAAGATTTTATTTGACAGTAAGAAATCAAAGGCGGCCGACTCTTTTTAGTGAAGGAGTAACGCTAGCGAAGCAGATCACACGCGTGACAAAACGGACATCCTCACTCCCAGTCGCCGGGATCCATACCCCAGTTTCTACCACCGTAGAAACGGGCTTTTGAACGACAAGCAATGAGCAACTCGCCGTGCGTATATCAGGTAACCGTCCGAATCGAACCCATATACGCGCGCCTCAAAGAGATGTCAGCAAAACCGCCCAGCAAGGCGAAACCTACTAGGGATGGCCTGGAGCCAAAGGGAAAGAGAAACTCGGGGTCCTGAACCGCAAGACAAAGAAGAAACACAGGAGTGGGTTTTTATCGGTAAAGGTATAACGCGCCTTCCGCTCTGCCTTAGAGCGGGAGAAGTCAATGAATGATTTCTCACCTTAATTCATGAATCCCCGACCGGTCCTATGAGACCGCGCTGTTATTGTTTTACTATTGTGTCTCGTTTTGTGGGTATGTGATAGGTTAAAATAAAAATAGTCGGGAAAAGGCAAGGCTAATAGAGATGAACGCATACTTTTTTGTTAGTGCCAATCATATAGCAGTACAATACCAACCAATCGCAATAACCACTACCAATATACTTATCATCTTGAAACCGTAATACAATCTCTTTACTCCACACACAAGCATGACTAATCAAAACCGAAGCCACACACATAAGTTAAAACGTCACATAAACGCAAATTCACGAGTGCACAGCAAATCGTTTAATTGCATCAAACGGGAACGAACCCACTGACCAACATACCCGCTGTCCCGCTATGCACACAACGTAACGGAGTTGCAGTGACTTGGGTATTTTAGAGTTGTATTGGCTTCTGTTAGTGGGTTTGCTTGTGTGAATATAGGTTTCTTTAAACAAACTTTGGACCTCTGTTTCGTCCTTTTAGTTGGTTAATTTTCGAAAATCCTTTCTTCACGTGTTTCATGTGGCGTCATAATTAATCTATCACATACCCGCGAAAGGAGACACAATAGTAAAACAATAACAGCGCGGTCTCATAGGAGCGGTTGGGGATTCAAACATTAATATCTTTTTTTTAAGGTGGAAAATCTTCTAATGACTACTCCCACCTAACCCACTCTTGTTCCTTCTTAGTCTTAGTTTTATGGCCCCAGGGTTCACTTTCACGTAAGTTATGGCCCCAGTAAGTTTCGATGCTGTTGGGCCTCTGTAATTTGCAGATATCTCCTTGAGGCACCTGTGGAACACTACGCGCTGTCGGCGACCTGGGTTATGTCCGGACTGTTACCGGACGTCTAGCTATCCATTGCTCGCATCATCATCATCTGCCTAGCCTTTTTCCCAACTATATTGGGGTCGGCTTCCAGTCAAGCCGGATTTAGCTGAATACTAGTATTTTACGAGGAGCGGCTGCCTACCAGACCTCCACAACCCATTAAATGGGGAAACACCCGGTATTTCATGGCAAGACTGGAGTCAGATTTACTGGCTTTTGACTATCCGTAACGACTGCCAAAGATCTCCAAATGACAGCCGGGACCAACGGCTTTACGTGCTTTCCGAGGCACGGAAGAAACTCGTTATATTAAGATGGTCACCCATCCACAGACCAACCTAGGCAAGCGTTGCTTAACCTTGAAGATCAACCTGTGCGGCTGTTATTATTTAGCCACGAGCTCCTCCCATCCATTGCTCGCATCTATATACAAAACAAATTCATCAAAATTGGATCAGCGGATTGGATTGGTTTAGACATGTTAACGTTACAAACAAACATACCGACAGTTTAGTAGATTGTAACAAATAGTTGACTGCACAATTTCTTTTGGTATGGTTAAAGTGTAATGAGTGTGTAATTTTTAGCACTTTACATGCTTCAAATAATGTGTTACTTCCTTTTACATTTTTCTCACAGTTTGCTTGGTTTTTTTTTTTATTTGGAGGTTTTTTTTTTGTGGTGAGAAATCATGCAGTGATTTCTCCCGCTCTAAGATGGAATTAGTGTGTGTCAGACTTTCACTGACTAAAACCTGCCTGTGTCCTTTACATTTTTTTTGTTTTTTTTTGTCCTTTTTGTTCTTTTCACTCCTTCCTCCTTCCTCCCTCCTACGGGGGAGGGAGTGTCTACTTCAACAACGGTTATGCTAACAGATAGAGAACCTTCTTTCCTTGTGTCTTTTATCTGTTCTATACTTTACTATACTTTTTGTATAAAATGTGCCTAACCATATCCATGTTTATTTATAACTATAAAAGAATTAACATGTAACGTCTTACATTAACTGTAAGGAATAACCAAATAAAAGATAAACAAATAAATGACTCTTGTCCTAAAAACCCCAGAACCCCAATATATTTTCCTAAAACAGTTTCCAAACTACAAAACGTATTTTTCAACTGTCCAACTAAGTCTAGAAAATCATTTATCAATGCGAACTAATGAACATTTATTTGCCACCATTATCGGCAAAACAAGGGAGCCCATTCAAAAAGTTTTAATGACCTTTTTATCAATGGCTCTTATCAAAGACACAGACCACTGAAGATAAGGCGGGAAAACAATGCATCAGGCGAAGAAAAAAGTTTTAACATCTTCCCGACCGTTCCACCTTCAATAAAATATAGCTCTCTCACTCACACATCTTCTTACAACATACGAAAGAAAGAGATAGACACGTCACATGAATGTCACACCGAACCCCAGGTAAAGTTTCAATTCCATTTATTCGAACGCGAGCTTTGCGCGCGAACGCACGATTGCGCGAGAGCTGTTCGATTTTTAAAAGTTTCCGGCGGTTTTATTCGAAAATGGAATCGTTTATGAAAGGTGTTATTATTTTTTAATTTTATTTTTTAACGTGGAACAGAACTGTGTGTTTTGAGGAGTTTCTAGTGATTTTTGTGAAATGACAGTTGGTTGTTTTTTTGTTCGCGGACCATCTTATTGTGCAATAGGGATTACTTTTTTGTATCGAGCTGAGGATACGGTGAGTCGGGTTCCTATTCAATAAGACATTCATGTTGCAACTGTTACCTTTCTGTTATATGTATATTATGTAAAATATATAAATTGTGTGAGAATTTTGATACCTGAAAAAGATTTTAGTAGAGCTTTTTGCAGAAACTTATCTTAGAAGTTAAATAGGAAAAATGGTACACAGACCATCGGATATGTTATGTACAAGATATTATTTTGTATTTATTTCACTAATAATCTTTTAATATTTATATCCATCATTAACCTAAACCACACAAAGGTAACAACAGAGTTAATGACTAACAGACATCCTCAAAAAAAAGATAGCCCGCCAAAAGTCCAAAACTTGTTCATCGCTCGCTCTACATTGAAACAAGGTCCTTTTAGTAACTAACGCATTTCTTTAGTACATAAATATTAAAAATAGGTCTTAGTTGATAGATCTCTCCAATCAACGATTAATTATTACCCAAATACTAGCTTATTTCGGGTCTAGAGTCTACAGTTTAGACAAGCTTCAATGAATCCAACTTTTAGTGGTATTTAAGGAATAAAATTATCTTTATCCAAATTGCATTAGTATTCTTACTTACTAAAACTGTGCATCCTACTAATATTATAAATACGAAAGTTTGTATGTATGAATATTTGTTACTCTTCCGCGCAAAAACTAGGTACCTACCTACTAAATGAATTTCGATTAAACACATGTATTTTCTGGAAAGCTTTAAGCCAAGAGTGAATAGGTCACTTCTAGGCAAGCTTGCTCCATCGTTGACTATAATAATATCGTCACTTTCCATCAGGAGAGATAGTGGTCAAGCGCGAGCCTATCCTTAATAGAATCTGGGCTAAACACAGACATATCAAAACATTATTAGTTCATGAATCCCCGACCGGTCCTATGAGACCGCGCTGTTATTGTTTTACTATTATGTCTCGTTTTGCGGGTATGTGATAGGTTAATTTCTACGCAATATAACCGTAGGTATTATTAACAGCCATTACTGGAGCTATAAAGTGACGGAAGTTTTAGCAAGTCTTGCGCTTACACATACTAGTAAGCGCATCCGGTTCCTCTTGTGTAAGCAATATAGATTTTATCTGATGGTATCTTTTCATTCCTTGTCACTGCATCTACGGTCGGTGTCCCGAATGTCATGAATATTATTATAATTTATGCTGTTTATCAAGATCTAGGGGGATACAGTAGATATCTGTTTATTTTTTGCAATATTTCTTGGATGGGTTGCAGAAGTTCTTTTCAGGTGAACGGTGAATTGGAAAAGATTGGTTACTTAAAATTGTGGTTAAAAATCCGTTTATTACAGACTCCGTTTTCTAGATTTTAAAAAGAAATATTCTGACTGGCCTGTTGGTCGAGTGGTTAGTTGTCTTGATTGCTATGCCGTGCAAGGTGCTAGATCGCGGGTTCGATTCCCACCCAAAACAAATGTTTGTCTGATGAGCATGATTATTTGTTCTATGTCTGAGTATAGTAGAAACATTATATTATAAGTTTTATGACAAGCTCTGCTTAGTTTGGGACTAAATGGTGTTTTGTTGATTTAGTAATACATAAACGGTACACTTAAATAAAAAATAAATAGCTTTGTTGTTGCTAAAGACTGGAAAGCCTTTTCGGACTCTATGTTTCCTGATAGCTACAACCTGGGGGTATATAATCAAGAGTGAATAGGATACTTCTCGGCAAACGTGCTCCAACGTCGACAAAATAATCTCTTCAGGAGAGATAGTGGTCAAAAGAATACCATAAATCGATATTAAAAAAAATCCTCCAGATGTTTCCATATTTCTTTATTTTTGCTTATTCCGTTTCTGCATTCTTTATTATCTCATTAATCAATCACTTCGTTTTCCAACATTCCAAATCATAGCATAATAGTCAGTCTTTTGATGTTCCTACTGATCTAAGTCAGGCTAACTCTCTAGAAGAGAGAACGGGCCCTAATCCACTTCGCATACCCAGTGCGTGTTAGTGGATGTCACATCATCTAAATATGTCTTCAAATTTTTAGTTCTGGACACGCCAGTTTCCTCACGATGTTTTCCTTAACAGTTTTGAGGGAAGTGATGATGAAATAAGTAACAATGCGCCTGGCTACATTTTAACTCAATTCTTTGCAACAATATATTAGGTACTTATTTCTCGACTTGATAACTATTTGTTCATGAATGAAATAAATAAGTACTTAGTACGTTTGTGATCTTCTATCTGTATTGGTTCTTTTAATTTTAAAGTCTCTAAGTGTACATAAATAACATTTAAACTTGTATGCCCCTCTATTAACCGCAAGAATACTGCAAACTAATGTACTTTACAATACTTACTTACTACCAGTCAACCACAATAAATTATTCCAACTTCTTCCCCTCAATACACTCCCATGATCCACACGACATAAATATTGATTAAACTAACATTTTTATGTTAACTTTATGTACATAAATAACTCCTAAACAAGTTATTAATGCAACCGATTCGTTATAAGTACAGTCAGAAGCATATTAGTGGGTACAATTAAAAATTGACAGCGCGTTCGATTTGTAGCCGTAAGGGCGATTTTCAGTGGCACTTGTAATGCGAATGACTGTATATTTGAACGACCTTTTTAGGGCTCTGTACCCAAACGGAAACATATTACTAAGATAAATGATATTTATTTTGCAATTAGGTTTTTACAAACTCTTTTACACGTCAAGACTCCGCTCTTCATCCGTCTGTCATCAGCCTCTATCTTATATATCATGATAGCTAGATAGTTAAAATTTTCAAAAATTATGAATTTCAGTTGTCACTAATGACAAATACATAAACAGAATAAAATAAATATTTAAGTGGCTTTCGCACACAACGAACGTGATATTTTTGCCGGTTTTTGCCGGTAGTACGGAACCCTTCGTGCGCAAGTTTGACTCGCACTTGACCGGTATTATAAAGTTATTGGCTGGTTACGGTTGAATAATTCGACTGTTTTGTTTGTTCCATTTTTGTATGGTCAGCATGGAAATTAATGAGCATATTATGGCAAAAAAAAATTATGAATACGTATAATATCATAAAAGACATTTATGAATTTGTAATATTGTAGTATTAAACTCGATGTTCAAATATCACATTATAACGCTTATTTTTTAAGGCAAAAGTTTGTATCTATTAAATGTGTGTTACCTCTTTCTTACGCTCAAATGGATGAATGGATTTTAATGATATTTTGTACATAAACAGATTATGTCTTTAAGTAGCCACAGGCAGAAACTATTTTACACATAAAAAGTACATAACATCACGTCTATCTTACCCAAAGAAAAACAAATCAAATCACACGATGAAGTAATTTATGATTTTATTCTCACCGGTATCCTTATTATTTTCTAGGAACTTAATAGAAGGTCGCGTACTTTATTTCTCAAAATATTCAGCCAAACTTCTAATAATATGATCTTCTTTTTTTTGAAAACAATGGGGTTTATAATAAAATATTATTGAAGATAAAGTACCAACATCTAAAAAACTACTAAGTATAATTATAAATTTAAAATGAAGAAAACGTAAAAAAAATAATCGCCATAAAATTTGCTAACCGTATCAATTCCACAAATCGCAATGCATGTTCGAAAAGTCAAAATACCAAACTATAAGAGCTCTTACACACTTAACTGCTCCACAATAAGACAAAAGATCATAACAAGCACTTCTCAAGCACTTGGCGGGGTCAGTTAAGCCCTTAATTATGACAGAGAGAGACGGGAATATATCTCACTTCAGGTTAGACAGAGAGGGAAGAGTAAATAGATTATAATAAAGCACCCTTGCGATCCAGCCAAGCGTTCGCGCGGATTTTTTTGCACGAGTTCAAACCTCTTTGGTAGTAGTTTTTTTTTTTTTTAAGTCTGTGAGAACTCGGCTTTTACAGTCTAGTGCTTTTGCCCAGTAATGGATAACCATCACGCTATCCTTTTATGGGAATGGTTTTTTTTTTAAATATAGTTTTTAATTTAGAGAATTAATTGAGTAGGTTTCGTGCTTTGTGGCGGAAATGGGCAAGATTGATTTATTTTTCATGCGGTCGTAAACGGTTTTTAGATTCGCAATTAAAAGGTTGTTTGAAAAAATGGTGGCCAGTGGCAGTTAGAACTTTGTAGTTTTTATTATTACTATAATTATATGGATATGTGTAATAAACTCGTACTTTTACTATTACTGTTATTATATAACTCATACTTTTACCACAACATAATAGATGAATAATAAAAAAAATATAATATAAAAGTTCTGTACAAAAAAGCTTCTGTAAAAAAAAGTTGGGTTGTAACTGGTGAGGCGCACTAGTTTACTAGGTGCCTATTCACTCTATCCTTGAAGAACTTACAATCGGACGGGAAAACCAGCAACAGGATAAAACAATAATACATTTCGGCATCTCACAAATTAATCTTACTCAAAATGATTGCATTCCCTTCTTCCTTCCCCTTATTCATTCAACCAAATCAAAAACGATACACAACCTCTTTACAAAATGTCACTTCAGAAAAAAAAAGTAAAAACAAATCATAGATCGCGAAACAAAAGACTAGTCGAACGCCCGGAATCACTCGCTCCTTTATAGTGTCAACCATACCGTAAAATGTTTTATTATCATTATAATTTATTTGTTTAGCTATAAACGTGGAGTGCGCATTTAATTAAAAGATTCAAGGGGTTGGCAGTTTATAAGACATTAGAAAAAATATCGTAGATTGATGTGTACCGGTTTTAATTTTTTGTTGTGGTAAAAAAATGTGTCTTGCAGTTGTCAAAAACTTGATGGCTGTTCATAAATATTTCTGACATTGACAGAATTGTCGATTTCTTATGCAATAAACGAAAATAAATAAATAAATAAAATGGGCGGGAAAATCTCGCGAGCGAGAATATACGAGTCAGAAAGTGTACCTACGGTCAAAATACAAAAATCACCGAAAAAATCATAAAAAATAACAAATTGTTCCTCACAGTCAGCGCGCAGCGGTTTGAAATTATAAATCTAATTTATGCATATATTTATAGAAAAAAATATAACTGATGAAATATTTTTTGCTATCACTCCTATGGTCGTATATTGTTCTCTACCGGTATCTGCTATTTAACATTAATATTCTACAAAAAAAAAATACCATAGACTAAACGAGTTTGAAAAAAATCAAAAGATACCGGTACCTATATTTGACTTTTTCACACTTCTCACAGGTAAAACTTACAAGTCACGAAAAAGTTAACCCATTAGCGATCTTGTGTGGGACTGTTTTTTTTTTGCTGAAAAAAAAAATGTTTATTCTCTATTCTCACGAAACGGAAAAAGGTCGGTGGACCCAAACTTAAGAAAAAAAAAAGTAAGAATTCGAAACTCAAATAATAGAATTATTGCAGTACGTAAGAAGGGTTGCTAGTAGTAATAAAAGTAAATTAAAAGATATGGATCACTTTTTTTTTCGTTAATTGAAGAGTGATTTGTTAAAGTGCCCCCGTTTTTTTTTGCACTCAGTATTATTTTTTAAAGGTTCGATTACAATAAATTAAATAATAATGTTACTTTTACGTACGCCTTTTTCTTCTTTTCGATTCGACGGTAAATTTCTTAACTTAAGGTTAACTTACCTATGCTTTAAGGGCCTGTTTCACCACCTATGATTAAGTTTCGAGTATCTTACTTGACAGATAATTTCATACGAATTCTGTCGCATTTTTGAATTTATTCAGTGAGTAGTGCCTACTCGGACATTGTGATACAGGCCCTTAATGTAATAAATAGCGATTGAAGTTTTCATAATATCCTAGATTTATTAATTCACAAACTTTTCGTGTAAAAGTATTAGATAAAAACACATAACGTACCTGTAAGATAATTATATGATCATTATCTACGAGTCCGCAACCTTAGAATAAAAAAGTGACTGAAGAAAAACTCGTAAGTTTTAGTCAGTAAAAGTCAGACACACCCTCACTCCCCACTAAAACCGGTATGGTCACTGTATGCCTCGCAATGGACACTCTTGACAACGAAATATACATTACCAAGTACCTACAGTAGGTACTCACTTAAAAATTAAAGGGGTCTGCAAATAGAGCAACCGAACTTGAAGTGGATCCAATCCAATATGAACCCTTTGTAAGCCTTTTGAAAATCAAAAAACTTTATTATACTTAAATAATAATGACCTCTTGAGTAGTCTTACTGATGATGGAGATATAATGCTGGTGTAAATTGCTACTTAAAAATAAGAAAATTATCTTTGTGATAAACTTTCTCGCTAATAAACTGAGAAAGTCTAGTAAGTCATACAGTCTATCCTAAAGTTGTATATTAGATATCGCTGTCAGCGATAATACCTCTATAATTTTACAAGGAGATTTAATTTTTTGTAAAATTGTTACTCCTATGGTGTACCATAACGTTTATTCTATTCTATTTAGTTATGCGAATATGTAATGCACTTTATCTAGAACTACAGTGTGCCCACGTGGGCCACGTACGCCGATCTGGGCGCGTCGGTCTCCATACATTTTATATGGCAACTAGATTTGTAGAGCTACATTAGATCCACGCGACGCATCTTCTACGTACAAATCAATCGTAGCCCACCGTGTGCGTCGATCTAATGTAGTTCCCGTTTTACTGCCTTTTCAAATAAATCGCATTTAAAACTAAAAAAAAAGCAATTTCTAACGACTCAAAACATTGCTTCAAATAAAACAAACCCCATCAATATTGCCTAAAGGGTAAAGACGACATGCATTAAAACTACCCTACACGCCATAAGTAGGTGTCAAGCCGTAACTGCTGGGAACTCATCCCCTAATCCTGGGCGCCCAAAGGTCAGGGGGTGAATAGGGCTGATTTATATAGATAAACCTGCCACCTGGTTTGCCTGGTGACTTTGAAGAAACGGACTCGTTTGGCGTTATTCTAAAAAAATATTATGAAATTCAATAGAATTGTACCAACTTTGTAACTGTCAAAATTTGAAATAGGCATAATAAAGCTACTTATTAAAAAAAAACTTTTTGGAAAGTCAATAAAATACAAATGGATGACTAATAAAAAAATATGCAACTTGAGATGACTAGTATAAAAGTAATTGTTGATTAATTTGAACGAATTCTTGGCGTGTTTGGAACTTTTAACCCACAATCCAGGAAGCCTTACTTTCATGCCCATAATTTTACTCTCGTGGTCACTTCTATCTCCTATACCAGAGGCACACCGCCATTTTCAACGTAAAAGTGTAGCATTGTATTTATTACCGCAATGATTAGCTGTTCTAGAAAAACCTAACATGACATTCTACATCAGTGCAGTGTCTGTGTAGTTTCTGTTGAATTATTGTAGTATTGACTACTAATAGCGAAACTTATCAAGAAAGCTGACATTTGCTCACAAATATTGCAAAAATATTGGAATGTGTTACAATTACGTTCTAATGAAATTCAAAGTAACTTAACCTATCACATACCCGCAAAACGAGACACAATAGTAAAACAATAACAGCGCGATCTCATAGGACCGGTCGGGGATTCATGAATTAAAGTGACCGGAAACTTAAAAACCTCTAAACTTGATATTGCCTATATACACAAACCGTGCCAAACCAAAAAATAACTAAAAAAAAAAGAAACTGTAATCCATAGGTAAACAATATGCACTGGTTATTCAGTTATTGGAAAATGTTCGGCCTTGTTTCCCATGAGTGGAAAAATAAATTCGAAATCGGGTCAATATTGGAATATTGGATTTTTAAACTTGATTACACCGGCGCCGTGGGCAATATCGGAATGCAGTTGCATGTTGCCGTGTTTTTGCGAAAATAAATAACTGTTTTTTTATTGATGAGGGAAATCATTCAGTTACTTTTCTCGCTCTAAAAGAAAGAAAAGAAAAAGAAAGAAAAAAGTTCGTACCTCTGTACCTAATCGTACACAATCTATGAGTGGTGGGCTTTAGGGTATCAAATTCTAATTCCTCCAAGCTCGTTTCATCATCAGATCACCAGAAGTATGGCGATGCATTTGATGAAGAACTGAACATGCAACAACAACAACATTTAGAACAGATTCATTGCATATACAATAAGTCTGTGTTTCCTGATAGCTACATCATCTGCCTAGCCTTTTCCCAATTATATTGGGGTCGGCTTCCAGTCAAGCCGGATTTAGCTGAATACCAGTATTTTACGAGGAGCGGCTGCCTACCAGACCTCCACAACCCATTAACTGGGGTAACACGGTACTTCATGGCAAGACTGGAGTCATATTTACTGGCTTCTTTCCTGATAGCTACAAACTAGTGGTATTTAAGTCAAGAATGAAAGATTACTTCTAAGCAAGCGTGCTCTATCACCGATCACACCGTCACTTACCATCGGGTGAGATATTATTACTATATTTTTAGGCTTGGACTCAGCAGGAATCTTAATTACTCAGATACCCGCGAAACGAGACACAATAGTAAAACAATAACAGCGCGGTCTCATAGGACCGGTCGGGGATTCAAACGGTAGACTATATTTACTCATAAAAACCTAGTTAGTCACACCTTACGCACAAGTTGCTCTAGTAATAATTAGCTTTTAATTTATAGCAGCACTACTGCTGATCAGACGATTAGATTTACTAAATAACTTTTTTACTACACACTGCTTGGAAGCAGGTCAAGAGTTACAAGTTTAGTTTTCATTTGAAGGTCGCTAGTAGGTTACGTGGAGGTTAATAACTATGTTTTTTTTCGCTGTTTTAATTTGTATTTTGTACTTAATACTATATATACAACCTATTTTGTTTACTTTTAGTATACTTAGGTACTATTACTATCCTACAAAATGCTTCATCATCATCTGCCTATCCTTTTCCCAACTATATTGGTGTCGGCTTCCAGTCAAGTCGGATTTAGCTAAATACCAGTATTTTACGAGGAGCGGCGGCCTACCAGACCTCCACAACCCATTAACTGCGGTAACACGGTACTTCATGGCAAGACTGGAGTCAGATTTACTGGCTTCTGACTATCCGTAACGACTGCCAAAGATCTATAAAATGCTTGGTTAACTAAAATTTTAGACTAGACAGAATTTTAAGAGCTCTCCCAAAAAAAGTATTTTCATAAAAGTAATGTAACAAACAAATAATCAATTCAGTCCTACCATTCTCAACTGATGCGCTTTCTATCTAACGTACAGCAATTTTTTTTAATTAATACATTCTGGTTAAATTAAAAACCATTGTCTCCTATTTACTTTTTTATTTTTTTATTTAGTGTCATTATACCAAATACAATTTTTGGGGGGTTTTTTTTTTGAGTGCAGTTTCGTAGCTATTTAAATTATACGCAAATTACTTACTGTATTTTGTGATTTAAAATTCGTGAAAAAAATCGAGAGGAGCTCGTGGCTAAATAATAACAGCCGCACAGGTCGATCTTTAAGGTTAAGCAACGCTTGCCTAGGTTGGTCTGTGGATGGGTGACCATCTTAACATAACGAGTTTCCTCCGTGCCTCGGAAAGCACGTTAAGCCGTTGGCCCCGGCTGTCATTTGGAGATCTTTGGCAGTCGTTACGGATAGTCAGAAGCCAGTAAATCTGACTCCAGTCTTGCCATGAAATACCGTGTTACCTCAGTTAATGGGTTGTGGAGGTCTGGTAGGCAGCCGCTCCTCGTAAAATACTGGTATTCAGCTAAATCCGGCTTGACTGGAAGCCGACCCCAATATAGTTGGGAAAAGGCTAGGCAGATGATGATGATGATTTTGTGATTTAAAATTGGTGTAGTTTTGTATCGTAAGCACCTACACATCTAGATAATATGTGAAATCATTCAAACAGGCGCTATCCCGCCAAATTAGTCTGAAAATTTTATTGTACTTACCTACTTACCTGAGCTTCGCTTACTGAGAACTGAGAAGGCCAATGCCGATACTTTTGCTGCCAAATGCTAAAAAATAATTAGAATGTGTTACATCTACATTCCAATGGCATTCAAGTAACTAAGTTATAGGAAGAAAACTACAAAAAAATTACGTTGCCACCTCTTTCTCGCCTCAAAACTTACATTAACATTTATTTTTTGTACCTGGCAGGAATTTAAATCGTCTGCCAGAAGAACTACAGCGAAACGTCAGAAAAGTTTTTAACTTTCGAACTGTGCGAGTATTTTCAATTGTGACCCGGGAGACGTAGGGTTGCTTACTTTGTGCTAAAACTTTACTTCGGTAGCCGAGATTGGCCAAGGATTTGTCTTTTAGTTTGTCCTCGAAACGGGTTGAAATATTTTGGAGAACATGTCTGCTATACATGTATTTATTTCATTGCTTTATTCTATCATTCTTTATTGAATAATCAATTTTAATTGCCGCTAGATATTGTTATTATAACGACGTGTCCCAATTATTAAATTACCTTCTGTTTTGCAAAAGTTTGTCTTGCGAAAATAAATGTCTTGACTCACCCAGATAAGAATATTTATATTGGCAATCGATTGTAAAATTAATTCTCTTAAAGCTACATTTACGTGGGATATAAAACTTTATAAACGTTTATCGGATTCACGAACAAAGATTTCAATATTGTCGATTAATATTATTTTTGCAATAAAAACTTTGTAATAATCTACTTACTTCAAAACGAAAACGAGGCGTTGTCTTTTCCCACCTGCCTAAATTTGAACCAAAAAAAACTAACACACCCCATCAATCAAAACTACACCACTAACCGTTGAAAATCAAGCCGGAATTACCACGTGGAAACAAAACGCCATTTTGAAAAATCACATCAACAAAACGTGTTCTTATTTCAAAAAGTCGACAATAGCTACGAGCTTTAGTTTTTTTTTTTCGCAAACTTAGGCACAGGGGCTAAAACTTACAGCCAGGTTAACAATAAGGGGAGTAATCTTCAAAAAGCAGTCTTAAAAAAATCGCGATTTATCGTTCTACGGTATTGTTGGAAATAGGTTATAAAAATTTTATGTCTCTATTATAGAGTTGGGATTATGTTTTCGATATTAATCGGTTATATGAAGACGGTTTACGACTATTTTTATTGTGTAACATAATAAAGTTAGTAGACTTTATATGAGGATTTAAGTAACGTTGGTAAGTGAATTGGTTTTTAATTTGTTAGTCCCAAAAGCTGGAGTTTCATTTCTCATTAAGGCTTGTAGTGAAGTCAAAACTTTTGCAGCATATTAAATTTGTTTGTTTTGTAGAAGTTTATGCTGCTGTAATTATTGGCTGGCATTTTGTTAATTACTTGACCTAGGGCCCGCCTGTTGAATAGTTCCCTTTCTCTAAAACCCTATTTCTGTAACTCTATTACGAGATAACAAACAAAACTGTAATCATCAACATTATTAATATCGGCCGTTCCAATTCTCATTACTTTACAATTAACCTATTCTGTACGTAGTACAATAACTTGGACCGTTACTTTCTATTAAAAGTCCATAATAAATATAGATTAAAACTTTCGCTACCTCACCTGTCTAAAACGTTATTTCTACAAAGTCATCTGCTCCATAAATTAGTTCACAATACATAATCAAAGATTCAATACGAGCCCACCCCTTAATATCCTCGTAAATTTCCCACAACGACTGCCGTGTTCCTTGTCACAAAATAAATCATGACATTTACATGTACTCTTTGGTTATTAAAAAAAAACTAGATCGGAACCGACACAACAAAACGGCTCCTTAACAAATGCGTTTGAAGACGCTCTTCAAAATTTAACTTTAATCCGTTAGAATTAAGGTCGGAATTCGTTTGTGAAGCTCAGTTTCAAGACTGCGAATCTTTCGGACAGGAACGCATCTTCGAGTTTCGCACACTTCCTCAAACAATAACGCGGAGAGCAGAGCGGGGTTAACAAAAGGATGAAGTTACTCCAGATTGTATAACAATAAATATTATTACTCCAATTTCTTCGGAACGCCAAAGGTGAACGATTGTTGCGTTAACAATAGTTTCAATTTGGTAAAGGTGAGGGCTTGCTACCTTTGACATAACGACATCTGCTATTTTTTATGTCTTCTTATTATTTTTCTTGGAAGAATAATTTGAGGTGCTTTTGCGAACCTGGATGTATGAACGTTTAGATTAAGTTTCATTTCTTAATAAGTAGGTATGTATTTTAATTCATAACCTCTACCTTTTAAATCTAAAATGTTATGTAAAGTAGCCACATGATAGACTATAAAAAAACTAAATTTAAATTATTTTTGTAAGTCTTCTTAAAAAAATAATTGCAATTAATTTTCTTCATTTTGTGATCGTAAGAAATTCAAATGTCCAATATTCTGGTACTTAAAACACGTTAATTAAGTCGTAATATCATCTCAAAATCAATCAATGTCAAAAACTCATCAAAATTTTTAGAAGTCAGACGTATTTTTGACATTATAGTGATGGTAATGTCATTGTGGATGTTCTTTAAAAACACGAGAATTACCTCTCTTTACACTAATACTTACATGAATTGACCACACAAAGCAATATCAAAACGTCGATGTTTCACATTAAAAAATACCCAATCAAAATACGCAATATCAATGACAGAAACAGATACCAATCAAATGTCAACACAACAATCGATTTAAACGAATTTATAGCCTAACACCGCCATAACCCAGCGGGTAACATACTAGCACCTATTGACACTTCATTCTCTACGGCGGCCATCGTCCAAAGATTGTATTTCTTTCCCATGGTCACCGAAATGTTTACCTTTTAAATTGAAAGTATCATTGATGGCAAGTTACAGACTTATAATTTTACGGACTATGATTTTGTTAATAAAATAGTTAGGGGTAAGTTTAATTGGTTATGGTTTGTACGATTCAGTAGTTGTTTTGGTTAGGATGTCCGGGCTACAGGTGTTTCTAGTAGTTTGTTGTGGGGTATATTCTATTGTAGGGTTAGATTTTCCTTTAATATTTTGCTATCGGCTAAAATACTTCATATTTATCAATGTGGAACACTAACTACAGTCAATAAAAATGTTCTGACCGACTTTTTTTATCAGTTATTTTAATAGCGACTGTTTCTTTTAATGCATAAATTTCATATCGATCTCCATAGCCCATTTCTATCTAAGATGGTTCAGTCGACTTCCACTCTAACTAGATTCAATTATGTGCCCAGTATTTTACATAGAGCGACTGCCTACCTAACCTCCATAACCCAGTAATTACATCAGTGATAACATGATACCTCTGGGCAAGAATAGTGAAAGATTTCCTGTTTTCTAACAATCCCTAACTACTCTCAAAAATCTACAAGTAGCAGCCGCATCTAGCGTTTTAGCATGTTTTTCTAAGCTCAAAAGAATTTTTGTATTTTGATAAGGTCAATTAAAGATTTCAGCATTAACTGCTACAGCAGCTTTTTCGCTGTAAATACGAGTATGTATATCTCAATCATTATCAGCTAAGGTATAATTGGTAGGAATGTAAAATATACCTAACCCCTTACATTTTAGAAACCTTTCTTCACTGAGGTGTAAATCAAACCAACAGTTTTTCATGCGGTCCTCTTTTACCTTTCTAATTCTAAATTTAAATTGCGTAGGTTTCAACCCGTATCCCTCATTAAAGATGTGTGAGGACGAGAATACTCGAAATTTGCATCATCAGCCCCATAATGTTTTCGATGCTGTGACTCAGGTTTCCTCCATATGAAAGAGATGGACCGTAATCCACCACGCGGGGCTAGTGCATTATATCGGACATTGCTGTAGCAGACATGTTATTCGCTGTGTCCGATAGTGTACCTTAGTGTGTTTTCTTATGTGTGTGTGTTCTATTTTGTAATTAATGTATGGGTGCTGTTGGTTGCCAGAAATAAGTGCTTTTTTATTTTAGTGCAGGTCTGTAGATGGAACAAAATCTTCTAATATTTAGTTCTAGGACATGCCCGGTTTCCTCACGATGCCCATTCCATCATTCTTCCATTACCATTTTGAGATAGTATTGAAATGTAAAGCAGATGCCTGGGCTTGACCCCATAATGGCCGACTCTTAAGTCGGTGGTATTAGCATAGAGCCACCATTGCTTACTGGGACAAACCGCTAATGAAATATAAAGGTGTCATTATTAATTTGTGCTACTTCAATTTCCTATTTTTCTTTGTTTTGTAATTGAACAAAACTATCATTGTTAGTGTTAACTGTGTGGAATGCTGATGATGCCTCCATGTTTATTTATTCTATTTTATTTATTTATTTTATTTTTGTTTATATGTTAAGAATTATTTTATTGTTGCTATCGTTGCTATTACCAATCTTTTTTTTTCTTTCT
The DNA here is from genome assembly GCA_030763345.1 of Mythimna separata. Lineage (NCBI taxonomy): Eukaryota > Metazoa > Arthropoda > Insecta > Lepidoptera > Noctuidae > Mythimna > Mythimna separata. The sequence goes on along the minus strand of CM061173.1, from coordinate 2,926,436 downwards.
CCTTGCTAATTTTAAAATTCTCATTTGATTTTTTTATGACTTCTGTTCTCCATAAATTCTAATTGGATTACCAAGAAAGTAGAAAAAAAAAGGTGATTTTATGTTCCACATAAAACTAAAAATTCTATTAACCATGTGGTCTTTCTCGAATAACCAGCAGCTCCTTCAAAAAACTCGTTAGAATAACTTTACAATATTTTGATTCATAGGCCCACGACCCCTGGCATGCGTACGCGCCACCATATGGCCAAAGATTGATAGATAAAAATGTCGTAATGGCCGCATGACGTTAAATAGATACAGTTTTTTGACCTTACCGAACTATATTTTGTAATATAAAATAAGTGGAATGATATTATGTGACCTTCATGTATCCCCGTCCGGTCGCATGAGACCGCGCTGTTATTGTTTTACTATTGTGTCTCGTTTCGCGGGTATGTGATAGGTTAGTCTGTTTTTTTAGTCTCGAAGACTGAAATAGCATTACATGGGTTGTCATACTTATCACAACACAAAAGAACTGGCATCCTTATTTAAGTTTGACATTTGCCTGTATCAATTTAGTCTCAAGGATTAAAAAAGTTTAGTGTCGACTTTCTCAAAATAATTGACACCAAAGACGCAGATGTAGCGACACTCTCGAATAGTTTTCGCAGTATTGAAAATATTCTAATAAGAGAAATAAAGAAAGTTCTCACTATAGTCCTAGAAAAATCTTGCGATATCGAAAGACGAATGACGATTCTTGCATTTTAATGCGAATTTATTTTCTTTAATGACACTATACCAATAATTTCTACGGGGTTTGTCCAAACAGTCACCGAAAATAAATAAAAAATAATTAGACGCATCCAAAGCAGAAAAAAATATTGGTCTCGACCTCAAAAAAAAACACTACTAGACTAACATTTTAACCGACCACTTATTTACTTATTTTTTCTTCTTTCTTTAATTATAATTTCTGAAAACCAATAAAAAAAATTCAAATTGAAAGAAAACATTGACTTATAGACAAATCTTATTGGAAAACTATGCCACATGTTGTAGCCATCAGTAAACATCAGATTCCGGCTTGATACATTGCTTAACCCCATCCATCATTATACCTTACAAGACCTAATACTAAAAATAAACTAAAAACAACATCTAATTACGTAATTACAGCGTAATTGTCGGCACTTAACGCGGCGCCTGCGCATACGAGTCGCGTGGGGGCGGCGACAGCTGCGCATGCACTTAGCATGGGAAATTAATACTTAGCCGTAAAGTCAATAGTTTTAGTGTGTTGGCTGTTTTTATGGGTGATGTTGGTAGTTGAATTTGTTGTAATTCTTGCAGGTAAGGGCAGGAGGTTGATTTGTATTTTTTTTTGGTGTTACAAATCTAAGGGCCTTTTTCACAATGTCCGAGTAGCCACTACTTCCTGAATAAATTAAAAAATAAAACAGAATTTGTATCAAATTATCTGCCAAGTAAGATATTGGAAACTTAATCATAGGTGGTGAAAGAGGCCCTGAATGTATTAGTGTACCTATTGGGATTTATGGATGTTTTAGAGGACAGAAGAGATAAAGCATAATTTATTGTTGATAGGTTCGATAGGATAATGTAGTCGACGTTGGAGCTCGATGGCCTAGAAGTATTTAAACTTTTCATTTTTCACTAAAATACCCTCAGGTTGTAGCTAAAAGGAAACAGACAAACAGTTAATAACCGTAAATATAAATTACTAACCGACCCGGCCGACGCACTTTGTCCTGTCTTAGCAATGAACTGTCAAACGCTAAAACGTTAAATAGTCATAGGTTTCTGTAATATTCTGCAAAATTTTCGTATTTTTTTCTTTTTGTAAGAACCTTCCGAGAAAAAACAACACAATAAAATAAGATATGAACGAAATTGGTCCGCCGTTTCCGCGTGATGACTTTACCAGCGGATATACATTAAAAGTGTAATACATCTTTTGATCCTGTTTCTTCAGTAATTACAATAAGAACATCTTGCATCTGAGACAGATGTATGATCAAAGTAATCCGATAATAACTACATGACTTGTTGCATTTCTTTTAAACACTATGTTTTTAAACACTGCACCTGATAATCATTATGTCATTGCCAATCGCATTTATCGTAATCATCATTGAAACGTAATCATTATTGAATCGCTTCTTCAATAACGATTGCAAAAGCATTTACGAGTACTTAGATTATAAGATATATCTAATTCATTATAATAAGTGCACGAAGATTATGTTTTTTTTTGAAGAAAATATATTTATTTTCTATGAAAAATACCTACTTTTAATTTGATAATCATCTACTTTTACGTAAGTAAAGGAGATGGAAGGACAAATTTACTTATTTCCTACTCTTACGCGAGCAAAGCTACTAGCAGAACTCGGTAGTAAAAATATCGACGCTTCACAAATCGAACGCGAGTCAAGAGATGCGATTAACGCCCGTTTTCAATAATTAACCTACCGCAGTTCATAGATAGATAGCTACCCCCGATAAACAGTAAGATTCTATCTATCAACCCACAACTTTTGGTAGGAAATGCTATCCGTCGGTAGGTTATAGGAAAGCAAGTAAAGGCAAAAGGATAGATTTGTTTATCTTTAGTAGCTGTAATTTTAGATAGATAGCTTATTGAAAACGGGCGTTACTCTAACAAAACTAAAAATCAACTCAGAAGTATATTCTAAACTAATCAGCAAACAGTTATTTTGCCATAATTTCCATTCCAAAACTTTAATCACCACTTAAAACTCTACCCACCCCAGAAACAGAACACGTCACCATAACAAATGACGTCAGAACCGGAACCAATAATAAAATATTCCGAAATGTCCCCAAAACATGACAGCATTTGAATTCCATTATTGAACCATAAAACCCTGGGTTCCGTAGAAACGGGTGCGTACTGAATTATTCATGTCAACGCCACCTGTCGAGCAACCGACAAACTAACGTTTGCTACCATAAATTATGTGCTAATAAATATTTGATCGGTTTGTACTTCGTAGAAGCTATTAAAGTGGGAAAATTTTCTGAAAAACTGACTATTTTCTTTACTGGTTTTGTTGCTAGGCACCGTTTTCACTTACCCTTTTATTTTTACCCGACAATCATAAAGCCAAAGTAGGGTTATGAGTTTTTACCCGACTACTGCAAAGGGTTATTATCACATAGTGTTTCCATAGTTATACTCTCTGTCTTTAAGCTGTTTTACAAATAAAAAAGGTTTTAACTTCATCTTACTGACCAAAACCCATTGACCAAAACTATTTTACTACGCCTGAAATAATCCTTGTAATGAAACGTTCACTTTTCAAGTGACTGATAAATATAAAGGTCCCCGAGCAGAATTTAATAAATACTCTTGGTCTTGAGTATAGCAATTCTTATTTTGTTATTTGATCATCTTTAAATAAGTTCAGACTTGTCAAGCCCATAGATTTTCATTACATACAAAATTATCAATTGTCTTTTCTTTTTTTTCTTTTCGAATCCACAAATCCATTTTGAATATCAACTGAATATACAGACCTTCATAACATCTTCTCACGTCAAATAAAATCCCTTAAATTGGACTACAAGCACAAGGTAACAATTCGTAAAATTCAATTCTAGACGACAAAAACATCCGGCCATGTTGGCGAAGTTCAAGACAAAGCTGATGGATGTCTTGCCGCTTTATCTTACCATCTTGCCGTCAATAGAATCCTTATCTCAAGAGGATAAAGTTTCAATTTCAATTGTCCAACTGACCTACAATCTTATCTGCTCCTTATGTCACTGTAATAAACCGTATCTACAAGGAATAAAGACTAATATCGCTAAGATGGAGCGATCGATTAATTTTGTATTACTCAGTAACCGCTCAACAAATTCGAAAGATTCAAATTCAGAATCCGCTAAAACGTGTTCCATTCTATTCAGCCAGCAGCTTTGACATTCAGCACGCACCATACGTTCCAAAAAGTATTCCAGACTTGAATCTAAACCTTATTCCTACGTGAGTTTGTCATTTAAAAAGTATATCGGCCAGTAATATAATATGGAGTTTGTGCATTGGGTAAGAAACTTTTTTGTTTGGCGACCCCACGTTTTGCGAGTCGAGACGTGCATTCGATATTAAAAAATGCTTCAGAAAAATCTTTAAATTCAATAGTAATTTGGTGTTGAATAGGTAGGGAGAGGATAATGTAAGTACGCCCTGTTTTTGCGGTGTTGTATTTAGTTCGCGAATTTCTCGAGTCGCATTGTGTACACACTGGTTTCTTGCTCAGCGTGAGTCTGTCACAGTACCCTGGAGATGAATGGAGCGGCCGAGTTTCTAATTACACAGTCAATTTGGTAAGTAAAGCGGGAAACATGAGTTATTGCCCTGGCCCGTAACCGAGATGAAATCGGCCATATTTAATATGCGACAATGGCTTGGAAATTTTCGTGAACGACTTAGCATAATAATGTGCATTGGATTGTATTTTTAAGCGATTAGTTGGTGATTAGTCCATAATAACTGCGCACAGTTCAAGGGCGTACCTTTTTAGAAATTACCGTTTTGTTTGTTTTGCAAATTATGCCACTGGAAGCCAAATTATAGCACGTGGTTCTACGATAGAGGCATCTATATTGAGGATTGTGAATTCCTTATAAGGCGCATTTTAAATAAGTAGCTATTTGCACTAAAGTATCAACCGCCTATTACGGATTCCCAAACAATTAAAGACTAATTCTAGAGCTCTTAGTAAAGTTTTCAAATATATACAATTCGTAAGACGATTATTTACCGGAATATACCAAAAACAATCATAAGTTTACGCTCATCTTCATCTAACAAAACTTTCACTATTATTTTTGCAACACCAAACTATTACACAACGATTATTTTTAAAAAAAGAACGCGTGCAATATATCGATTTAGCGCCATATCTAATATCGTCAGTGCCACATTCCGAATTGCATACGCTATGAAACGCGAGATGCCGCAAATGGTAGGTAACGGTATGGTTGTATACCGTATTGGAAGCAATATGGTCGCGTATGGTTATATTACATGAGTTATCATTAGGTGGTTATGTTAAATTTGTTGCATAGAAAGCTACCGAAGTACTATAAGTTAAGAAAGAATCTGGGCCCTATTTGTTTGCAGATTTACTTCATTTAGCTATAGACTCGTAAACCTGTAGATAGACGCTGTAGACACCTCAAATAATTAACTAATAATGATCATAATTCTACTAGAACATTGACCAAGACACGACTGTACAAACCTATATCTATACCCTAAAAGAAGCCCATCCTGTAGACACCTATATATAACAATTAGCTAATGATGATCATGATTCTACTAACGAAGAACAAAACAGTGTCTACGACTATAAAAAAACCTATATCTATAGCCTACCAGAATTCCAGCCATGTTCTCAATACTCTACACGATGAAGAGACCCTAGAGACAACCAAATGGCCAGTCATGCACTTACAAAATCACACCCCAGACTCAAATTCTCTTAAACCACATTGAAATCAAAGTTCTGTCCAGACTAACCCCTTAGTCTGATACCCATAAGAAAGTTGTTACGCACATCTTGCATATAGCCGCAAAGAATCAAAAGATTTTACTTCACGAGGGGAAGTAAAGAAAGATATTTACGATGATCATATTCACGCAATTCTCGTCGATGACCGAGACGCGTACGAATCAGCATCGCTTATAGGCTTATAGGTAATGACCATGTTATGAGTTTTGAATAGCCGTGAGATATAGCAACGATGACGTTAAAGTTATCGTAATGGGTTTACGTTTGCGTTTGGGTTTACGTTTGCGTAACGTTTTGTCTAACGTGTTTAGGTGGGACGAGGAAATTGGTTAGCAAAGCAATTATGGACCTATTATGGCAGGTTCTTGATGAGTATAGTTGTAAATATTTCTGCAATATTCGCATTTTTATTATTTTTGTAAAGACTTCTTTTAAAGATTCTTGTAATCTTATTCTTTGTTCTTATACAATGTTTTTAGGGTGATATTACAAACTTCAAGGGGAGATAAAGGGATCATGTACATGTATTTGTAACCCAAGATATTCCTAAAAGATATTCCTTTTTAAAGTCCTTTTGTCAAAATATTGAAAGTAATGTATTTTGAACATTTAAGAAAAAGTTGAGAAGATGGAGTAACAAAAAAGTGGAATTTCGTACTGGTTCCTTAGCCAGTTCTTCTTTAGAATTTGGTAACCTTTCTTTTTGGCGCTTTTTATGTAACTTTTGCATTTAAATGGACAAGCTTTGTATTTGAATGGTGTTATCGAGAATTCATCAAAGACTCCACTATTTTTTGCCCCATTTTTGTATCGTCTCAAGTTTTTTCCGTATTTTATAGTCTGTTATTAGCCGTCATTTCACTTACTTTCTTATTAAATATAGGTATCATGTTTCGCACATCCATTGTTCCTTATAAACTATGACAATGGCTTTAAATTATAGACTCTATCTTTTTGTAATACCCAGACAAACTACGACTATACCTAGTCTTCAATCACTCAATGTTTGTCCCATACATTATACATGCGAATATATAATCGCTCATTTCTCGTGCCCATGTGAACAGAGAACATTGACATCTGTCGGAGCTATGACAAATGTCAGACGTAATTGCTTTGAGTCATTAGGTGCTTTCATTAATTCATAGAAGCTTTATTAGCGTCTAGATTAATAATTTGAATCTATTGTTACAAAATGTCTCGGTTTTCGGTATCTAGGTAATGGCTTTGTTCTAGAATAGAATACAATAGAAGAAACTTTATTGTACACCAAAAAGTAATAGTACAGTTTATACAATAACTTAAATCAATGGTTACAATGGCGGTCACATCGCTGACAGCGATATCTACCAGACAACCTTAGTATGGATCGTAAGAACTTAAAATAGTTCTTACGCCAAAAACATTATAGATTATACTTCAAAGTAGTTAAAGTTTTGCTAACTCACTTATAAAATCATTTTTCTCTCATTCCAGATCAAAAATGTTGAAGTGGGCAGTCTACGGTAAGAAGAACCAAGAACTTCGAGTGTCGAACGACCTTGAAAATGAAGATTGCGAACAGTATACTGACGAACCTTACAACAACAACAAAATCAGAAGATCTCTTGATGCACAAACAGTCAAAAAGAGCAAAAAGCCCAGCAGATACCAGCGAAGATCCTTAGGGTCTAATGCAGTAAGAAAAAATATAAGAGCTGTAGACAAAGAAAATTTAAACTACATAGGAAATACACCAAATTATTACAAAGAAGGTTTCATCAAAAAGCAAGAAGGTATTGCTCTAAAAGATGTAAGCAATATCACACCAACAGGTACTCCTAAAAAAATTGAGAGGAGAAAATATTTATTAAGTAGTTCTAAAGATGATATTCCTCCAGATTTACCACCCACTCCTCCTACTTATAGCAGAAGAGTAAGAGAGGCGAAGAAGAGGAAACTAGAAATGGCTAGCGCCAATGAAGTGTTTAGGAGAGATAGTTGTGTATATAAATCTGAAAGAAGAATAAAGCCTATTGATAGAAACTCGTTAAGTCCTAAACTAAGTCATAGCTCATCTGAGCCCTCATTAAGTGATCTATCTGATAGATTGAGTGCTACAACCACAAGCAGCAGAAACTCATTTGCTTTAGGAAAGCAAATGAATGTTCCAGTATGTACAACAAAAGCAGTTAATGACGGTTTAGTTGAAATAGAATATGATCAAGATCTAGTATTAAACTGTATAGAAAAACCTCTAACCATCAACAAGAGCACTATTGAAAAAACAACTTTACCTATATTTGGACATCACATCTTTATGGAAAATCCTTTATATTTCAATAACAATGACATCGGTCTTACAAGTATAAGACCTTTGAAAAGAACGAGAAAGAAATCAAATGAGTTTGAAAGTGACTTCAAGTCTCCATCTGTTGATAAAAAAGATGTACATACACTAGTAAGAGAAGGATGTTCACCTATTTCTATCACACCTTTATCTAATAAACTAGCTGCCCTAAGATTTAGCACTATGAGTGTACACAGTAAATCACAAAGGGCCGCTTTTACCAATGACATTACTGAATATTTTCCTAAAGTAGAGAATCCTTTTACTATTCCTCTAAGAGACGAAGAAACGTCGGCAGAAATGGAAAATAAATTCATCCTAGGTAGGGATTTAACCAGTAATAACACTGACTCAACTGTGTCAACCACGCAAATGGGTGATGTAACACTTGAGAGGATGATTGAAGACATTATAAAGAGTACTAAAATTGTCAAGTCCAAAAGAAGGATATTGCAAAAAGCTCCAGAAGTAGAAATTCAAGAAGAAATTCCACCTCTCGAAACAGTAAAAGATCTATTTGTCAATCCTCAGGCAGAGAACAAAGCTAATTTAATAAAAGAAGCTAAATATGTAAACTTATCACGGGAAAACTCTGTATCACCTAAAGCTACTCCAACTAAGAAAATGCCTGTACATAGGGTAAACGACAAATTATTGAAGAACCTTCCCATTGGTTGTTTCATCTTAGATGATGGAGATGGTTATAATGAAAGAGAAGTAAGGACGCCAGACAATGCTATTGATGTTAAACGTAAGGCGAGCTCAAAGAAGCGTACCACAACACTTAGCAGGTCGCAGTCCATGAATGTTTATTTTGAAAGAGACAATCTAGGATCCATGTCGTCAGAATCAACACCTGACTTATATTCAGCAGCCGAAGAACGCGCAAGTCTTAGACTTAAACGACAAAGGTGCATACGAAGAAAGAAATCTACAGTAAGCAATGAAAGTCAGTGGAAAAATAAGGATCTGAAGACATCAATTCTGACTTTAGAAATTGGAATACCTAGTCCAGCAACAGAGCTACCTAATACTTCGTTATGTGAACCTCTGAGTCCTCCATTATCAAATCCGACTGTAACTGATGATTACCAGAATATTTCGTTGAAATCCACTGTGTCTCACAGCAGCTTGATGCCATACGATACTCTCAACAATTCTCATAATAAGCGATCGAGGGAATTGTTTGGTCTTACTTTAGAACATGGTATTCCTAGTCCTATTACTCCAGTACCGAACCTTAAAAGACCTGGTAAAGTATTGAGCGAAGAGAGAGCTCATAAGACTAGTAAATTGGATGAAGATTTTCTTCCAACTGATGCTTACACTCCTGTTATAGAGCATAAGTCTATACGACGATGCCTGACGTATTCGCCAGAAGAGAATAGCATTAGTAGTAGTGAAGAGAAAAGACGAAGCGTTGCAAGTAATAAACTAGAGCGTTCTAGCGAACGTTTCCAAGCCCTCAAAGGGACGATAGATTTAGAAATAATGACTAGGAATGACGTCATAGACGTACACGGTGAGTGGTGACTATCGACCTCCATATTACCTTATTGTTATAGTGGTGTCCAATTGGGTCGAGTTTTGATAGCCCTTTTTATGTTTGCAGTTATAAGATGCCGAGATCTTCTCAGGTCCACAGGGAAAGCGGATGATATCAATGCTTATGCGAAGGTTGGTAGTAAATTACTTTATTACTTTGGGGGTTACTTGAGAGATATATTTTGTGAAACACTCCTTTGTTTTTTTTGTGGGTTAAATTAAATTAGTGTCCTGATTTTGTTGTGAGTTTCTTTTGCGATTTTTTTTCAGTGAGATTTGTCATTGTTGAGGTACTCTAGGGTGGTCCGCGAGTTCATATTTTAGTAAGGTTTTTTGTAATTTGTAAGTATAGAATAATACTGGTACTTAACAAAAATTATATTTACGATATCGACATTATTTTATGTTTTTTATTAAAATAGCACATCTTAGCTCTTCTCTAGCACTTTTTGTCTTTTTTTTGGACTTCACGGAGATAACGTTGCTCTATACGTCCTAGTATAGCCCCCTACTGTGGGTAATATTTTCTATCCTTTCATGAGCTCATTGATATCTTGAGAACCTTAACATGTCCATCACCCTATCGCAGAAAAAAAACAGACTAGATGGTCTTAAAATTTTAAAATCCACGACAAATATCATAACAAGAACCAACAATTACTATATCAGGAACTGTTTCCACCAGGTCGTAATCAGTGGTGTAACAGAAAGCCAGACCCTCCCCTCCCAGAGGTCGATCTTCCAGAGGACTTCGGTGCTGTATGGCAAGAGGGCGCCAGAGTTCCAAAGACACTTGAAGCTGCCACTGCCAACAGCGATCTACGAGCATCAGGTGCTCCATATCTCTGTGTGGCATAGAGATAAGAAATATAGGTAAGTACCACTAGTGAATAGATCTTAAAGGAACAAAAACTCTGAAAAGTATAAAACCGGAGATAAAAATTGTTCTTTCTGGATTAATAATAATAATAAGAACTATATTTCAGACCTATTTGATCATAACAATACAGGTCCATATTTATGTTAGCAAGTTTTTAAGAACCATGTTAGTAAACCACGAAACAATAAAAAAAAACAATGCTGTAATGCGTCTGTAATGATCATGATAAAAGTTTATATTAAAATCAATTGGATTATCAGTTAATTTACTTCATACACAAATGTATACTAGATGTATTGGTAGATTGACGTAGGTACAAATATGCTAAATATTTGGATAGCAAGACGTGAAAATAAAATGTAAACTTCAAGCAAACTCAAAGGTAAGTAAGTTGTTTTTTTTTATCTCTAGTAACTAAAATAGCTGTCACTAACGACCGAAACTAATAACCTATCGATCGCCAGTCTTGGCATACTGAAAACAAATGATACCTACAATACAAAAATTATCATGTTTTCTGTTGTTTCATTTGTTTTTCTATCTCCGATATGTGACAGATAGGTTATTGGTTTCGGCTGTTAGTAAAGAGGATATTGCGGTAAGTTGGAACACGTCAAGACATTTTTCAAAGCAATAAATAACTTTTCGTATTTATTACATGTCAGTCACTGCAGTGCATGCTTGGCAGTGGCACTTCAATCCTTTATACAGCACTGCGCCAGTTGCACTTATTTTCTTTACGATAAGGTTCTAATAAAAATATTTAAACGAAAAATAGATACTCAGAGTTTCCTTGCGTAATCACATCAGATTTGAAGATATCCGTAAGAGAACTAAGGTTAACAACATAGCCCAAAGAATCGCCAAACTTAAGTGGCAGTCGGCAGAGCACATTGCTCGTAGAACAGTCGATGGGGACGAAAGGTTCTGGAGTGGCGGCCACGTACTGGAAAATACAGCGTTGGAAGGCCTCCCCCAAGGTGGACAGATGACCAGGCGAGGTTAGCGGGAATCCGATGGATGCGAGACGTACAGGACCTGTCGTTGTTGTGATAAAAGTATCTTATGTTTTATTCCAGGACATAGTCTATTTATGTGCTAAGTTTCATTCAAATACATTCGGCCATTAAATCGTGATAATAATAATAATCATTTATTAATTTACAAATATGGTTATAGTACATAGGTGTAGGAGTGAAGAGATCAAACAAACAGAGATACTTTTGCATCAATAGTAGGTACCCGGGACAACGGGCAAAGAAGGAACTGAGTGCGTTTTAGTCAGTAAAAGTCTGACACGCTCTCCCGCTCCCCCCAAGAGCAGGAAAAGTCATTCTGATGATTTCCCACCTTTAAAAAAAAATGATAGTAGGTTAGATTTTTTAAAACGGAAATATATTGTATAAGTAATCAATTTCGTCGAAGCTTCCAATTTATAGGCAGCAAAGTAATCTTTCTAAGCCAAGGCTTATGGCGGCACTAAAGCGGATTTATCGTTTTACTATAATTAAATAAACGAGCCAAACCCTAATATTTTAACGGCCGAAATTAATATTCAATCCGTAACCCAAGATCGAAATCGATCGCAGACATACACCGATCTATGAATCGATCTCCAATCCAGGTCCCAATATCGAAAAAAGGCAATCCCGCTGTTGCTCAATCCGTAGATAAGTGGAAATCCATTCCCTCTTGCTCATTCCGTTTTATGCAATCGCTATGATCAAAATCATTGTTACTTTATACAAAATATAAAAGAATTATTTATTATCAGTTGTTCTAATTTATTGTAGGTACTTTTTATTGTATACATATCTAATTGTATAAGACTCAAACGCACATTTAAATGGTGACAAAATTCTAAATGTTTTGGTTAAAATGGAACAAACTCCGTAGAACGGACTCAAAAGGACCCGTTTTTTTAGTCTGTGGTAGTTTGACGGATGTTTGTTTTTTCCAAGTTGACGCCGCGTCTGGTCACTGCTGGCTGCCAGTACTAAAATAAGAATGAACTGGATCAAAGAAGGTCTTATTTAATTGCTTTTTTCGAAGTTCAATATCAAGCGATTGATATATTTATTTAACTATATATTGTGCCATTTGGTGGTGATAAGGAACCATATATTTATTTTGCTGGTAATGGTGATGGTAGTGGTGATACCTACACCAAGAACCAGTAATGGTTATTCTTTAATAATTATTTATAAGCCGTTGAAATTACAATATAATTTAATGTAACCTTCACCGTTTCATAAAGTTAGTTTATGAAATGGTAAAGATTATTATTTACTTTTGGATTTGTTATTATCGCTGCTTAGCTCTTAAGGGCTTGTCCAGAAAGGGCGAATTCGTCGCGATTCTCTCTTGCTTATCAAGCGCAACCGTTGCGCCCAGAAAGAGCGTACTAACGCGGGAGCATTCAACAATAAAGTCTGGTTCAAAATGTTGGCGCTCAACTTCCCTGGATACGTGCACTCGCTCTGGAGTTCGCGCGTTAACTGGACGCAACAAGGGGTCTCTAGTATCTCGACACGCGCGCAATACGCGCGAATCACGCGCGTGTCGAGGATCTGGCGTTGTGCATACGATTTACGCGCGTATTTTGAATTCGCTTTTTCTGGACAAGGTTTAGACCTTGAGCTACTTATGTAGCTGAATAGATTTTACTGAATTTAGGATACTTTATTCCAGAAAGCATTGTGTTTGTTACCTTGAAACAGCAGCTACTATCAAATCAAGAATAAATAATAAAGAAAAAATAATAAAACTAATTTGTTATGTGGATACATAATGTTTTATTTGCCTAAGTAAAATAATTAGCAATAGGATCCGTTCTAGTTTGGATATCATGGTCATCTGTATTCTGGCTATTATTATCATCACTCGTATGTGTTGTATCCTTGACTTGGTTCCTCAGGAGGAACGTTTGCAATATTATTATTTGTACAAATATTATGTAATACTGCAGTAGCTGGTATATAGCCTGGACAACTGGCAATGATACACGAAGTGTGAGTGCCACAACTGGAAATCTACGTTTCCAAACACCAAATGTTCTGTAAACAAACATACACTTTTATTAGATCATAAGTACCAAGACAATAAAATGGGTACATTAAATTAATGCATTAGAAGGAAATACTCTGATATGGACTATCATAGTTAATGTAAGATTTGATCTGTGTGCCTAATTTCATTAAAATTCTTTCACTCCATGGTTTCTGCAATCATGTTTACATATTTTTATATCTACTGTAATACAAATTTTCTATTTTACTAGACATTTTATATTGTTAACTATTGAACTCACCTTGATGAGGTTACACGGACAACCGGCATAATTTCAGTAAACAACAAATTAATGCAGATTTCGATAAACTGAACCTAAATGTAAAGTTTGCATCATCCAGACTCTGCATATAGTTCACCCTTTTCATCCTTCTTGAACTTACGCATCGGCGTCACAGCTCTTCACCCGCTTCACTATCTGAGCTATCCCAATCTAATAACTCAAACAGCTAGAGAATACCGACACTGCTATTTTTACAAAATTAAATGAAATCTGTACCTAAAGCAAATATGAAATCTGCCAAAATTCTAAGTTCACAATTTGGATTGTTTTCACCGATCCAAGCAAATGTCAAAATCAACGGATTGGTTATTGACACGCTCAAACTGTCATTTCCGAAAAGAAGTCAATCTATTATCAGTGATCCGACCTCTACAGGATTGCTTGGTTTTAAAGATTGCGCTTTCAGTTCGTGGATAGCTTATTGGCACACTTTATTACATATCTGGATTTTATTTTCGATCTTCAATCGAAAGATTTTAGATTAGATTGATTATTAATTTCGGCCGTAAGTAGCACTGATTCACTACCTCTTTACGTACTCCTTGAGGTAGGTTATTAGTAATATTGGTTGGAAATTGAGGTTACTTTGAGACAAGTATACATTATATGCGGTAACTGGATTGAAAATTTGGAATTATGAAAAGCGGACGAACCCTTTTTAAATGTCAAAGTCGGCAAAGGTTTTCAGACTAAAGTAGATTTTGATAAATATATATTTATTCAAAAACCGCTGATTACTAACCTACCTTGGCAACGCCATAATTATGGCGGTAAGTCCCCTCTTTGAGGAGTGGCTGGAAACACGTCACCGTGTCCTCACCTTCCGCTTGATGCAGGTCATGGTTAGTTCAGGAGTTTCTTAGACCGGATTAAAAAACTGTCACCGAACAAAAACAAAAGTCTGACACGCTCAGAGCGGGACATGTCATTGGAAGATTTTCAACCCAAAAAAATGGTTACTAACCTACCTGTTTTCTGTCTAACTCCTGTTAAGTTATATCTATCGCATTTATAAAGTGTACACTTTAAAGCGACAATTATTATTATTATATTATATCTAGCCTATGCTGTCCCACAGCTGGGCAAAGGCCTCCCTCCACTCCTTCTCAATTCTCAAGGAAGACATTCAAGTCGTCCCGCCATCTCCTTCGTGATCTGCCGCGACCCCGTCGCGCGATTTCAGGTCGCCAACCTGAAAGGGACAATACTTAAAATTAATAAAAGTCTTTTCTATACACAAAAATTGCTACCATCCCCTAAATTCACAGTCACATATCAGTTCCTATACCTACATCTATTTTCGTCTTACATAACGTAAACGCAAACCTCTGACGCACGAGTATATCTATCTTCCTCCATATCTAATTAAGTGTTTCCCACAATAACATACACCCACGGCGTTTTGTTTCTACGCAACCTTCTTCGGAATCTACCCCAAAATATTCCGTAATAAATATTTAATATCTTTCAATTTACCTGTCTCATTTTGTTTATCTAGTAAACGCTTTTGTGGAGCGTATTATTCTAGATCCAATTCCTGGAATTTCTCAGCAACAAATGGGGCGTCCTACAAGGTGGACTAATGACCTGGTTAGGGTTGTAGGAATCTGATGGATACGAGACGCACAGGACCGTTCATTGTGGTGACATTTGAAGTAGACCTGTGTCCAGCAGTAGATGTATTTCGGTTGAAATGATGATAATGATCAAAATGGGGAGTCTGGATTTGTGCCTGATTGATAGCAATAGACTCATATTACGTTATTAGAGTTAGAGTTGTTGCACATCTTGAACATCTCACATAAGGGACCCCCCAAAGGTACGCAGAGTAAGCTCGGTCCACCCACTAGTCTCAGAGAAGACGATGGTACAGGTGAGCACATGTTGCTATGCGCAGTATTGCACAGTAAGGCTTAGTAAAGCCCCCTTTGCAATCTCTCTTGGGATGTATCCTAACAGGATTTGTACACTGACGTAGATTTAACCCTTCCTTAGCCATTAAGTCGACGTACACATGGGTGACGCCTGAGTTATACGCAGCGTCGCGTGGCGTGGGTCTAATGTAGCTCTACAAGTCTAGTTGCCATATAAAATGTATGGAGACCGACGCGCCCAGATCTGCGTACGTGGTCCACGTGGAGTTAATGTAGACTTTTGAGCGGGAACTACATTAGGCCGACACGCACGTGGGCCACGCCTGAGTTGAACACAGAACCGCGTCGCGTGGCGTGGGTCTAATGTAACTCTACAAGTCTAGTTGCCATATAAAATGTATGGAGACCGACGCGCCCAGATCGGTGTACGTGACCCAAGTGGGCCCAATGCAGTTCTACCTTTGTCCTCTCAGCCAAACCCAGGCATGATGTTGTAACCTAAAGGATATATACCTGGTAAACCAGGTCGGCTTACCTGAATTTTGTAGTATGCTCATCTGTAATTCAGTGGCATGCACGAAGCGATATTTAATTCATGGAATATGAGATTAGTAATGCCATATAGCTGTGGTATATATACTTGTATCATGATTACGCAATGAAGTACGGTATTTTGGAGGGGTATTTGATGATATTTAGTAGTGGGGAACACAAGAAGGAAACCTCTTTTAGCTTCCCCCAGGTAAAATGGACAAGAGCAATGTGGTTTTAATTCAATTTTACCAATTTCGGAATCAGAATTGAGATACCTTTATGAAAAATCTTAAGTAAAGCTTTGATTCTTCGAAGAATTAAAGTGATCCTGGTGACTGGCGCCATGGAAATATACTTCTTTCTTTCTTTCTTTCTCTTTATTTATTTCTTTCTGCGATCCTAGTAGGGTGGCTGGTAACAACAGCCTGAAAGCAGATAAGGATCAAGTATGCTACTCAACAGAAGCCTTATGTCAAGCAAAGGAACAGCACAAATATTTGTACGGCCTACTAATAGTAGTTCCACGTGTGGGTGTCTGTGTGTTTACAAGTTAGTGAACGCCCCAACGATACAGGAGGAATTCCTAGCGTGGGAGAACGATTAGTAAGACCGGCCCAGTGCCCAGTGCAAGTCGAACTCGCGGACGAAGGGTTCCTTAGCAAAAAATGACAAATAAATTCACGTTTGCTGTATTGGAGCCCCACTTGAATATTTATTTTATTCTATTTGTAATATTTTTTGTTATAACGGCAACAGAAATACATAATTTGTGAAAATTTCAACTAGCTAGACAGTGTATACACGGTTTATAAGATACAGCCTGGTGACCGACAGACGGGCAACGGAGTCTTAGCAACAGGGTCCCATTTTTACCTTTTGAACGGATCTTAAAAACAAATGGTCTCAGTAAGAGATGTAGCAGAAAACGTTCATTTTAAGTCCAATAATCATATTTAAAAAATAGTACTATGCTCCTATAAAGAAATTCATCCATTTAGACGCCACAAATGACCACAGCCTCACATTTCTGGCGCGCTGGTTATAGCCGTATCCCGTGAGACCGTTCGTTGTAAAAGGCTTTGAGAGCGGTCCATACACAGAATATTATAACGTTTAAGGCCTATATCTCTCACTTACATCATGTTCAGACCCTAAATAAAGTATTTACTGTAAATATGTATGCCAGTACATCTGACTCCAGTCTTGCCATGAAGTACCGTGTTACCCCAGTTAATGGGTTGTGGAGGTCTGGTAGGCAGCCGCTCCTCGTTAAATACTGGTATTCAGCTAAATCCGGCTTGACTGGAAGCCGACCCCAATATAGTTGGAAAAAGGCTCGGTAGATGATGATGATGACTAAATATGTAAAAGGCAACAAGGTTATCGGCCTCTGGCCTATCTTTTCAAAAACTTTCGCCTTAATCAAAGTTAAAAGGTTAAAATTTATTTGAAAGCGATTAGTTTCCAACTCATTGTAAGTAACTCAGTTAAACTTAAAAGTTTAAGCCATGAAACAGGTTATTAAAACTTATTTTATTAGAGGCTGTGTTTCAAAGTTAATTGAGGCTGAGAGATCATAAAACATAACCATTAATTAAAAATAAGTAGTACAGCCTAACCTTAATTAATGGTGTAATTTTTTTTAGTAATTTTCTCATTTTTTCCCAAGGAAAAATCATTTCCCTCGTCTTGGTCACGTTTTTTTTCGCTTTACCCAAACCCATATAAAAGCAGGAACCGATATCAATGTGATTGTTACGAAAAAAATAGCTGAAAAGCGAACATTTTGTCAAGTCGACTCGACGCGTGACATGAATAAATGAATTTCAAATTTCGAATGTCGACATTCGAATTTCGAGTGCCACGTCTCTATGGTGAGCCGCCATTTTGTTGTTTTTAAAAAAAGAAGTGTTAATGAAAAAATAATGCACGGCGCATGTTTTAAGTAGGAGTGCTGTATTCACTTTTTCCTCCTGTGTAGCACTTTCATACATAAGATATTGGGGAGTTGAAGTGACGCTGGCTCGACTGGACCTGCGCACAACGATCGATTGCCGAACGACGCAGACCCGGGCAGTTGCGTTGCCGACTCTAGACGGACAGTGGTCCCGTTTTTGCCGCGTCTACCCCTTTAAAAAATACGCATAGATTTATTTGAGTGCCGTGCAGTGAAGTGATTGTGGTGTTCTTATTTTAAAAAAGTGGATTGAATTTTTTGAAGGGTAAGGTTATTTTTTTTTTGTTTTTCCGTAATACTTACTCGTATCAAAATCGAATTGATTTGTCACTGAACCTGCATATCCATATTTTTTAAATTCGATTTCTTTTGCTTTTGTTTTTTTTTAATCGAACCTCATCCTGTAATTTTTTTTTTCGTATATTATGTAGCGAATTTAGAATTGTAGTAGTAGGTAATAAGGCTTAAAAATTAACAATAAATTGCGTCAGATTATTACTAATCATCGGACAAAATTACCGTAAATTATTTGGTCCTTATTTTTGGTCCTTACTATAACAATTTTAGAACAAAAACGGGCAGGACATTCTTTGTTACCATTTCTCGAAATTGTCAAAATCTAACATTAAAACGGCATTCATATTTACGTAATTTCCGTCGCGACATCATTAGATATTAAGGAACTCATTATTATTATAATTATAATGATATTCATCCCCTCACTGCGGTGGCATCCCCTTTCGACTCGTTTATAGGGATATGGGTGACATCCTTACGTCTGCGGGCCATGGGTGGCGGGATAGCACACTAACACAATAAAATTTTGAAGGATTTATTCGTCATATTTGAATGTTAGTCATTTTACTCTCTCTATCACAATTCCATTTTGAAATCCTCTAATTCATTGGTTTTTTTTTCGTAAACCAAAATCTTTATAGACAAATTAAATTCTATTTACAAAAAAACTTGTAATTCCTTTAGCTTTATATTTAAAAATCGAATCCGTACCTCTAAGATTGTTAATTCTATATTCAAAAAACCCTTTATTTGCTTTTTTTATTCTGGAAAAACTGTCGTCAATCACATGAACCATTTTCTAATTTCTTATCGAAGCCAGTTAACCTATATTCCCGTAGGTATACATATTGGACTAGTTCACCTGTAATGGGAGTGGTTTAGCTACTACAATACCTACAGTTAATAGATACAGTGTGAACTCGTTGACCTCACAATATAGAAATATCTATGAAAAAAATATTTTTTAACTAACCAGTCTATCAATATACAAAAAGGGAATACTAAGGGCCTATTTCACAATGTCTGAGTAGCCCTACTTTCTGAATAAATTCAAAAATGGAACAGAATTTCTATAAATTAACTGCCAAGTAAGATATCGGAAACTTAATCATAGGTGGTGAAATAGGCCCTAATAGTGAAGACAACAGTAAAATTGGTAGGAAAGCAACCGAGATATAACCATTTTAAACAAATGTATATCTATCTCTCTCGCCAAGAAGCGTTTGACGTCAAAGACTAGGTTAGACTTCTCTTTCATAATAGCAGCTTTGAAGCTTTATGACTTCGTTGTTGATGAAAGCATTTTAATTACTTTTCCTTATTTGTTTACCAGAGTTCTTTAAGCAAATAAAATAATTGCAAACATGTTCCCTACTTTTAGTTTAATGGTGGAACATTTTGTATTCTAAAGGTTTATTTTACCATTGATTAGTTTTAGTTTTAAATTTATATTTCTCCTACCCTTATTTAGATTATAACAGACCAGGTACACGCCCACTAAATTTGACATGGACAGTTATAAACCATTTTTATTAGGTCAACCTACTAGTCCTAGGTCGCATTGTTAAAGATTCAAATATTCCAAGCAAAGTGTAGATCTCTATGGAGAAGAATGTCAAGAGGACAAGAAACTCCATGGATACTCTTCTAAACACCTGATAACACTGAAGATTTACCTCCAGAACCTAAAATTACTTTGTTATTTGAGAAATGGCGTTAATCCCCACACTTGTAGCCTGCTAATAACTCTATCATCATCTGCCTAGCCTTTTCCCAACTATATTGGGGTCGGCTTCCAGTCAAGCCGGATTTAGCTGAATACCAGTATTTTACGAGGAGCGGCTGCCTACCAGACCTCCACAACCCATTAACTGGGGTAACACTGTACTGCTAATAACTCTATCATTTATATAAATTATGGTCTTATTAAAAATTAGACTCCAGTCTTGCCATGAAGTACCTTGTTACCCAAGATAATGGGTTGTGGAGGTCTGGTTGGCAGCCGTTCCTCGTAAAATACTGGAATTCAGCTAAATCCGGCTTGACTGGAAGCCGACCCCAATATAGTTGGGAAAAGGCTAGGCAGATGATGAGATGGTCACTTCTTGATATAACCCAGACAGGGAGACACTGCTAGCACCATACCCTTGAAATACAACTAGGACAACCTGTCTACCACTTCTTCAACCTTCACCTTCAA
Organism: Mythimna separata; assembly: GCA_030763345.1. Classification (NCBI taxonomy): domain Eukaryota; kingdom Metazoa; phylum Arthropoda; class Insecta; order Lepidoptera; family Noctuidae; genus Mythimna; species Mythimna separata. Next base: position 2,905,919 of record CM061173.1, on the reverse strand, counting down.
TTTAATTCAAAATCGGCTTCAGCCTGGCCTTACTGCCATACTTTATGATTATCTTCATCAGCACCACATTTTAGGAGCTTCTCTCTAAAGACTTGTCCAAGTCTTCACAAATGAGCTAAAACAAATTAATTGGACAACCATTCCTTTGTTTATATTGAATCCTAACTACAGCATAATTTAATGATTCTTTATTTACCAGAAGCAAGGTAAGAGACATGTCCTAGAATAAAAAAATCTAAGACATGTGACATCTAGCCCAAAGGTTTCGTGGTAGAAATTGCCTTTAGACGTTAAGTCCGCCTTTGTACTTTTGTGTGCAGTGGGCTTGCATGGTGGATTGTGACCCATTCCCGCTCCTAGAGAGGAGACCTGACTTCGAGACATTACGAGTATAAGGCCGATTATGCTTATGCTAAGTCAAAAGTGCTCCATCATGGACCAATTCATCGTTTTCCATCAAGTGTGAAAGTGCTTAAGCTGCGAGCCTATAAATAGTAAAAGAAAAAAGTAGTTTCGTGCAAAATATTCTTGACACTATTTTTACTATATTTTTTTTTCATTCCCTTTGATCTATCTAGGCACATTACAGGAGCTGGAATTTTTATGAGATATCATGTTCAGGTTTTCTAAGAATTTTCATTACTGTACAAGTGTACATGTTTTAAAGGCTTTGAGTTTTTCAAAGAACTAGAAGCAAATATCACGTAACTAGAAAACGTTAGTTGTTTATTATTCACTAGTAACTAGTCCCGGGTTTGCTTGGATACAAAATATACATACAAAGCTTTCTCATTTATTGTTCTTTTCTCTTAATAAAACCAGTATCAAAATCCGTCAATATTATAGTGTATTTTTAACTAGGTACGTTATCATAATCGCATAGGCCTCTCACAAGTATCTCCACAAAGTTCTTGTGCGTCTCGCATCAATCAGATCCCCGCGACTCTCACCAGGTCTTCAGTCCACAATGTAGAAGATGTAGAAAACCCTCTCACAAGTTCAAGGGCTTTCCATATAAAAGTCCAATTCTACCAACTTCTCCAAACCAAAAGCGTGAACTTAGACCCTAGAAAAAACCAAGCACTAACCTTTCATGAAGGCTGGATCTCGTACCAACTGACCCACTTCTACCTTATCAGCTTAAAAGCACATTTATTGAGCTTGAGCACACGACTCTGAACCAACAATTTATTTAAAACTATAAATCTTTTAAGCTAATGCTATTAGAGAAAACTATAGAGGCACATACGATTAATTTTTACGACTAGGTTTGGTGGGAGTTTGCACGTGAATTTAATTTTCTGTTTTTCTTTGCTTATTTTTTCCATTATCTTGGTAGTTATTGACATGTTGTTAGGAAAGAACCTCCCTCCATATTCTTTCCAATTCTTAAATAAATACTCCTGGTCGTTACGCCATCTTCTTCCTGGTCTCCCGCGGTCCCATGTTGCTATGCCAGGACATCAATCCGGTAAATTAAGGGCCCACTGCTCATCAGGCATGTGGAAGACATCTAGCTCCAGCCCCCCATATCCAGTCTCTCATATCACGCAATTAAAATCACTATCCTTGTCTGTAAATTGGTGATTCCGTGACCTTGTAAAATAACCAAGTTTCCTTTTTTTTAATGTGGGATTCTACAGTTTTGCGTTAACAATATTTTCACTTGAAAATTACAAAAGAAAAACCACAGTTAAACAATTTTAGTCACGTGTATAACTTAATTATACACATGGCATCTCACAACCACAAACACGAACGCATTGCTCCAATAACTATTCCTTTTCCTCATTCGAGGATATGAACACGCGGAAGCTCCTGAATAATGCATGCGCTACGCATCATGGCTGAAGATTACAGTACTAAATATAAGGAGAAGCCCCCAGCAAGGGACTTTGCTTACTAAGAATTTATGCACCAAATCTCCCTTGAAAATTGGTCCCGGGTGACGGTAATGGCAAAATTCACCTAACATTTTCTCGCTGTGCAAAGGTCTGAATAATGCAATTGCTTTGTTTCAGGAGTAGCTTATTAGTTGTAGCTTTTATCGTGTCCTTCTGCTGGACAAAGGCCTTCCCTTTCTCCTTCTAAACCTCTTTGTCTAACATGATCTCAGGCCAAGATTACCCCGCAAACAAAATGTTGCTACTGGTACAAAATCGGACACTTCATCATCATCTGCCTAGCCTTTTCCCAACTACATTGGGTTCGGCTTCCAGGCAAGCCGGATTTAGCTGAATACCAGTATTTTACGACAGATCATCAAATCTTCGTCTTAGGTGTAATTTCTTCAATAGAACCTTAAAAGAATCTGGGGTCACCAACTTAGGCCAGATTGATCGAAAGAGTTCACGTGAACCTGAAACACAAAAAGATGGTAACATGGGTGGGTTTAGTCAGTAAAAGTCTGACACTTCCTTTCGCTCTACCTAAAACAAGAAAAGTTATTTAATGATTTTCTACCTCATAAAAATGGCGTGTTGATAATTCGATTGTTATGCATAATGAGTGGGTCAAGCATTGGTGTTGAGTCTCTTGAACAATAATAATCGGTCGTGTGCATAATTTTAGTAGTTTCTAAGTCTAAATAACTTAGCATAATGAAAGCGACTCCGTACTGTAAGACGGAGCATTGGGAGACCTCCCACAACGTGCTCCGATGACCTAGTGAGGCACGCGTGAATCCGATGGATGCGAGACGCACAGGACCAGTCGTTGTGGCGACACGCGGGGGAGATAGTATTTCCTTTACATTTCTGGTATCTATTCGTGAAAATACTGATACAAATATATTATGTATGCGGAAATATACATGGTATGCGGAATTGTTAGAAAGAATAAACGTCGTCGATAGAAACACTGAAGAAACAAATAACAAGTGAAGTTTAACTGACCAAACTGAAGTGGAGGTGTCAGAATTTTTCTGATATAAATCTGACACTTTCTCTCGCTCCACCCAGAGCAGATGAAGTCATTTGGTCATTTCCCGTACGTAAAAAAGGATAAAAAATCACCAACTTCAAAAATTACATTCAAAATTCATAAGTACAGGTAACATCAGACAAAGTGTAAGAAAACACACTGCATCCTCAGGGGAAATCTTAGGAATAAGTGAACCCATTTCAAATGACCTTTATGGTTTATTCCTTATTCATATAGCTTGGGTCATCTGCCTAGCCTTTTCCCAACTATATTGGGGTCGGCTTCCAGTCAAACCGGATTTAGCTGAATACCAGTATGTTACGAGGAGCGGCTGCCTACCAGACCTCCACAACCTATTAACTGGGGTAACACGGTACTTCATGGTAAGACTGGAGTCCGATTTACTGTCTTCTGACTATCCGTCACGACTGCCAAAGATCTACAAAATACAGCCGGGACGTGCTTTCCGAGGCACGGAGGAAACTCGGTATGTTAAGATGGTCACCCATCCACAGACCAACCTTGGCAAGCATTGCTTAACCCTGAAGATCGACCAGTGCGGCTGTTATTATCTAGCCACGAGCTCCGCTATTCACATAGCTTGAGTAAATACTCGAGTAAATAGTAAAGCATGGCTTAGACATCGATCGGTACCACGAAGGTGTCTTGTAGGGCGTTCTAGGGCTGATACTAAGAACTGGAATTTTAAAATTCCACCTAAATAAGTTTTACTTGAAAAGAACTGTGTTTAGTGGTTTTACGAGAATGTCTACCGCGAAGCAGAGGGTTAGGTAGATGCCGAAAGACAGGACTTTTTTCAAACATAATGTTGCTATACTTTTCCGGAGTACTTTTTTTTAGATGAGAAATCATCCAATGTCTTCTCCTACTCTAGAGCGAGGTACCAGACTTTTACTGACTAAAAACCACTCCTATATTTCTTCTTTGCCTGGCGTTCCATCACCCCGGATTTTTCTTCAAAAGCGAACCTGAAAAGTGGATGTATCAGGATCCAATTGACACATTGCTAAAAAAAAACAATATTACACCAAGCAAAACTAAATTAAAACTCATTTTCATCAAAATTACTGATTTTAACCATACATTTTGGGCTTTTAATTCGACTAAAACCATCTTAAATTATGATGATCAAAAATTAAACATATACGAAGGGTATAAAAGGCTTAATATAATTTCATTACTTCGTTAATAAACAGATTTATTTATTATTAAAGCTGACATTTCGGGGTTCCTTGTCTAAATGCCAGCGATATTAATAAACCAACATAAATTAGCGGAACCGAGCCAAAGGACGGTTACATCGATCTTTAGGGTCAATTCAGACGAACCACAACACATCGCAGCGACAAAAACTGGTTACGTGTGAATCGTGTCGCTGCAGCTTCTAGCAGTTGCATTGAAAAACTGTAAAACTGAGTTTCACCTGAAAGGTACTGTAGTAAAACTGAAACTCATGATATGTTCTTGAAAAGGCACCATCAGTCCAAGCTGGGCATTTCGTAACTGCCACTAACTTATTTTAATCTTTACATCTTGCACTAGCTTCTACCATCGGCTTTGCCAGCATGAAAATAGAAAACAAATAGCTTCCATGTTACTCAGTGAAGATGTAGAAAATTCCGGAATTTTCAGCCTAAAGTGTTTATTTGAAAACTCATATTACAAAGAGGAAAGATTTGATTTTTAGTTTGTTTTATATTACGACTTACTCAAAAACTTATTGACCGATTTCAAAAATTATTTTACCATTAAAAAGTTACTTTATTTTTTATTTTCATGGGGGCGAAGTCGCTTGCAGAACCTTTTATTTTATTTGTCATAAACTAGTTCTTGACTACAATCCCACCTAATGGTAAGCAGTGATGCAATCGTTGATGGTGCACACTAGTTTATTAAGAGCACTTTAGCCTTGAAGACACCCAAATCGGTTCAAGATATAAAATTAGCCAGTGGTAGTTACAAAATGTCCAGTCTTCAACTGATGGTGCCCTTTCAGGAATATATCGCGTGTTTCAGGCCCATTTAATTCAACCATTTTGAAAGGAACTGAATGATCGAACATTCAATTGTAATGTAACTAATTTTGAAACGAGAATTTATTCTTGGAACTAAAGTAGTTAATGCTATAGTGTAGCTTTCCATCAGGCTGTTTGGTTTACTTTAACTATTTATATGGTTTCATGTCGTATGGTATTCTATTGTGGGAATATGCCGCCGATATCCAGATAACTTTTTGTTTATACAGAAGTCAGACAGAGACTGACTCAGCTTCAGTTTATCAATTTAAGTCTCAAATAACTACTCCATCCGGGATAAACTTTAAGATATTTAGATCATGATTTTTCGTTTCTATTATATTAATGGGAGGCCTATGTCCAACTGTGGACGTCTTTCGGCTGAGATGATGATGATGATTTTATTAACGAAAATATGCATTAGCATTATCGGTCTAATAATGTTCCCACTGTTGGGACTCCAGCCTCCTCTCTCGGAGAGGGAACGAAAACATGTTAACTCTTTAAAAATTATTGAGACATTATTATGTTAACACTAGGAACAAAGACAACTTTGTTTTTTATTACTGTAAATGTAGAGACTACGTAATTTATTTTTCTTTTCAGTCATTTTAACTGCTTACCCAAAAGTCTATTCATCTTGTTGTGTTCGGCTCATCTTTGAATTTCATAATCGTCCGGACTTGAGCTAAATGGATGCTGACAAATGCTTGCACAGATAGGACAGATCCATTCAAATCTGTGTGGTTCTTTGCTCTAAAGACCTCATTTAATTTAATATACATAGTTCTCTATAAATGATAAATTATATTTATTTTATAAGAAGGTTTTACAAAAGACTTTTAGGTCAGTTTATATGAAGTAGATGAGGCCAGTGTTTCCTAACTGACTACCCTGAGAAGAAACACCAAAACAAACTCAGGGGTCATAGTCTCTTAAAGTCCATACAAAGTGTATTGGTCAAATCATATGCGAACCATGCAGACTAGTGTCTGAGATAGTGTCTTTGATTTGGCCATTACTTGTTTACTGTATGGACTTTAGAACTAATTTTGACCTCAGATGGCGTTGTTCCTTCTCAGCTCAGATTACTCAGCCAGGAACTCGCCTAGTTTAAAATGACAAAAAAGATTTACGGTTACGTAATTCATGATCAAATACTCTTCCACGAGATATGAACCAACATATATTTTACTCTCCCTCTTGAAATTTTAGTTTAGATGACATACAGGACCTCTCTACTAAAGTAAAGGCTGAAATAAAAATACATATTCTAGTTTTTGAAAGCATTTGGTCGCGTAGGCACTTGGCACTCGCGACTATTTTTCATTTCTATGCGGCTGTGAGGAACATTTTTATTTTTCTTTTATACATATGTTTGTGTTTTCCTGTTTCGTGGGAGTTGTTTTTGTGGGGTCAGCAGTTAAATATGGAGTTATATTTTTGACTGAAAATTCACTTTCACAATGTAAAACCTGGTCTGTATGGGGCAGGCTTGTGCGGTTCACTCACATTTCTACAGAAAGAGAACTAAATTTTTACCATTACCTGAGAACAAATCCTAACCCTGGTAGGTTTTGGTAATCTTCATTCTTCATCTTCAACTATTTTAAGCCGTATTTGCTGTCTTTAGGCTTTTTTGTGGCAAAAAATCATTAAATGACGCTTCTCACTCTTAGTGAAACGAAAGGAGTGAGTATCAGACTTACTCAAACCCACCTGTGTTCTTTCTGTTGCCCTATGTCCCAGGGCCACAGTAGCTCTCAAACAATCCAGCTGCTCTGGCAGGCATATTGTTTGTAACTTTGTATACGGGCACTATTTTTTTTTATTGATATAAACTAGTGCTTGACTGCGATCCCACCTGATGGTAAAGAGTGATGCAATTGTTAATGGTGAGGCGCACTAGCTTATATGGTATAAAAAGCCTTTAACATTTCCATAAACCACAAGGCATTCCCTCAATGAAAAACCCTCAAAATGACCACAGTCCAAGCTGGCTAGAAGCCAGAAGAGGATAATGATAGATCACAAGCTCGCCGCTAAACTTATGCAAGTGTATGAAATGGTGACGCATTCCAAGTAACTTGGAGGTGTGCCCGCGCTAAAAGGAAAAGTGTGTTAAAAACGTCGACTTTTGTGAGTTATAATTAGTTTATTTTTTGGTCAGATTTTTTGGGTTTCATTTTTGCCTTAGCGTTTGTAACAGATGGGTGTGATTATTCCCTTAAAGAAGATAATAAATCGTGCTTGTTAGGTCATTCTGAAAAGGGTTTAATTCATGAATCCTCAAGCGGTAACCGGTAACCGCGCTGTTATTATCTTATATGTCTCGTTTTGGTATCTGATAGGTTAATTTATGGGATTTTTTATCACTATCATCATCATTTCTACTGGGAAACGTCCACTGTTGACATAGGCATTCTTTAAATGTCGCCACAATGACCACTCCTGTAAGTGTTCGTATCCATTGAATTCCTGTGACCCTTACTAAGTTATCGATCCGTTTTGTGGAAGGTTTTACAAGACTATGCATTTTCTCAGATAAATTCAAATAAAATAGGACTGGAATCTGAAATTGAAAAAAACCATAAATTTTCTTTGCAACACGAACTTATTTACTACTAGCTGTCCCCTACGGTTTCACCCGCATTTTTCGTTACTGCTCCGCTCCTGTGGGCCGTAGCGTGATGGTATATAGCCTATAGCATTCCTCGATAAATGGGCTATCTAACACTGAAAGAATTTTTCAAATCGGACCAGCAGTTCCAGAGATTACCCCCTACATACAAACTTACAAACCTACAAACTTTTACCTCTTTATAATATTAGTATAGATATCCAATAAAAAAAACCTTAGATATACGAGTACTCTTACACCCGTTTTCAATAACCTACCGCAGTTCATAGATAGATAGCTATCCCGGGTAAACAGTAAGATCTATCTATCAATCCACAACTTTTGGTAGGAAATGCTAACCGTCGCGTCGGTAGGTTATAGGAAAGCAAGTAAGGACCAAAGGATAGATTTGTTTATCTTTAGTAGCTGCAACTTTAGACAGATAGCTTATAGAAAAAGGGCGTTACATCTCACCCAAGCGTCAGCACCACCACAACGACTGGTTCTGTGGGTATTCTGCGGGTTCCTGCGACCCTTACCAGATCATCAGTCCATCTCACATTAAAAAAAAAAATAAAAAAAAAAAAAAAATAAATAAATAAATAATAAATAAATAAAATAGCTTATATCCTACCAAAACATAATTTCCTGTTCATAAAATACAATATTTACTCTCACTTTTAAAATCCTTTACGTATCAATGAGTAGCGAGTAATCTGCTTACCCTCAGTGAAAGTGTAAAACCAATTAGGTTAGAACGGAGCTCTACGCGATGACCTGTCACTAATACGACCTTACCACCACTGTGGAGGGTAGTTATACAATTATACATTTATACATGGGGCTATACGGTAGTGCCACACGTTTGGGATAGAACTTTTTTGTTTGTTGAGTGTTGGTATGGTTGATGGGTAGAAGAATAGTTTTGAAAGTATACCTACCAACATTTTAACAAAAATATTTTCAGGTTTGGTAAAACCGCCATTGTATTGAAATGGAATTTTATAGTAGTAGACGCGTCTATCTAAAGATAAAAATAGCGTCTGCTACTTTACAATAATAGAATCTTAAAAAAATACGCATGTTATAATATTTTATTTTGCTAGTATTTTCTACATTCATTGTAGAATATAAAGGTCTTTGTTATTCACTCAGTGCAGCATTCTACTGATAAAAGTTTTTTTTTTAAATCGATCCTATAGTTTTAGAGTTTATTCATTACAAACAAAAATAGAAACATACAAATCTTTCCTCATTATATATTATCACTATAGATAATTACTTCGGTACTTCAGTTTTATAATGAACATACAAAACATAAGCATTTGCAAATTTAATTAATAATACTCTGTGTTATTGTCTGTTTTCCCCAATAAATAATATAAATAAAGCTGACAAAACAAACAATACTATAGCTTACTACATAATATTATTACATTGCACAATTGAGATTTAATATCACAAATTGAAACACAAACAAAGCTTTAATGATACTTCACAATATGAACTGCGTCTAAATATACAAAATGGCAACCGTTCGAATTTTAATTAATAAATGTCCACTCCATGAAAATACTCGATATCACTAATATTGTGAAGGTTTCCATTTTTGACTTTTCCCGCTCTAGGGTTGAGTGGAATTGCGTGTTAGATTTTTACTGACTAAGAACCGCAAAAAAAGCAAAGACCTAGGACCTAGGTTCCCCTTTTTGGAAGCTAACCCATGGTCCCAGTAGGATTCGATCCTGCTGAGGCCCAACAGTTTTATTTAGTACTAGCGACCTGCCTCGGCTTCGCACGGGTGCAAATTTATCAGTGTTACCCTACTATATTATAAATATAAACCTTCTTCTTGAATCACTCTATCAATTAATCTATCACATACCCGCGAAATGAGACAATAGTAAATCAATAACAGCGCGGTCGGGGATTCAAACATTAAAGAAAAACCGCATCAAAATCCGTTGCGTAGTTTTAAAGATGTAAGCATACATAGGGATATAGGGACAGAGAAAACGACTTTGTTTTATATTAAGTAGTGATAAGATATAGGATCATTTTTACACCGAGAGTGGGGTATGTTCTCCAGTCATAATTACTTACTTTCACCCAGACGCAAAGACAACCATTGGTAGAAGCTAGTTAATTAATAGAAACCTTACCTATATATTAAAACTTTTATTGAGGCCGTTACGAAATGCCAAGGTAAGAAATAAATCCATATTTCATGTGTAGATTGACCTATCACGAAGTTCCGAAGGGTGGAATGAGAAACCTAAAAAACACATGAATGAGTCTCCAATATAGTCTAGCAGGCATGTTATGAAATTACGTATCCGAAACTATGGGATATCCGAAATTAAATAATATCTGAAAACGTAAGGTAGAGTTTAAAAGGCACACTAAAACTAGCGTTTGACTGCGTACCCCCTGATGGTAAGTATTGATGCAATTGTTGATGGTGAAGCGCACTAGCTTATTTAAAGTCTATTCTCTCTAGCTTTGAAAACACCAGTCCTCCGGACCACAGTTATGTTAGCAATGTAAAAGGCGATGGCGGAATCAAGTCATGTAATTCCTGCATCATTCCAAAATTCATCCTATGGAAACTTTTATAATTTTAATATCCGTAACCAAAATTATCCGAAACCAGCGGAAAATCCGAAATAATTTCATCGTACCCGTAACGGATACACCGAAACCGATATAACATCAATGCTATTTCTGTATCCGTATCCAGATCCGAAACACATCCATCCCTAGTCTATATACGCACTAGTGAACACAACCCTACCCGTTACTTCTATTTTTGTACCGTCGGCAAATGAAAAGTGTATTCACGGTACCTTTTGAATGAGTTGCGTTTGTGTTGAATTCGCAGCTTCATCATTATTTTATGCATCAGCGTTGCGAAGTTTTATGTGGTTTATTTTTGAAATGCTTCTCTCTACAGTCTACGGTACTTATAATTATGTATTTGCTCTTGTGACATCTGTAGTGGATTTTTAACAACGCAGCGCAAAAACTTGTTAATTGATTTGCATCGTAGATTTTGTCGTACAAAATTGACATCATTTCAGCCGAAAGACGTCCTCTGTTGGACATAGCCCTCTTTCAAGTATCGCCATAATGACTGGTCCTGTGCATTTTGCAACCAAAGGATTCCCACGATTCTCACCAAGTCAACAGTCCACCTTATGGGAGGCCTTTCAATACTGCTTCTTCCGGTACTTGGACGTTACTCTAGAACCTTTCGTCCTCATCGACCTTCTGTTCTGCGAGCCCAAAATTGTATCACAGTAGGTAATATGTATCGCAGGTTTCTTCGATGCGGTGTCACATCAAATTGCATGGCAGTTTTGTGCCTTTAATTAAATTCAATGTACAAAAATCAGTCATGAACCATTGAACGCTCTTCTACAAAGAAATTCTAGAAATTTTCCCATTGGAAGAATGCAACTGCAATTTTGACCCCTGACATACAATCGCTTCGATAAAACCTATATACCTTTCCACTATATATTTTTATATTTCTACGTTTCACAGTTCCATTTTTCTAACACTATTGATCCCTAGACCTGGCGAGTGTGCATTGTTTTACAATGGCAACTAGAACGCCTTTGTTCTACGTTTTATTGAAAACTGCTCGGAAACTCGGCATACTCGGGAAGTTGGGACTATTGTCGTTTTTTCTGACGCCTCTCTCTACCTTTATTGTTGTCGCCATATTGGAAAATTCTCGCCCTAAAAGCATTGAAAGGGAAAACAAATGGAGCATGCATCTTATCGGGTCTGTGGGTTTTCAACTATTTATGTGCATATTAATACGTTAAGCTGTAGATCCCGGCTGTCATTTGTAGATCTTTGGCATTCGTTACGGATAGTCAGAAGCCAGTAAATCTGACTCCAGTCTTGCCATGAAATACCGTGTTACCCCAGTTAATGGGTTGTGGAGGTCTGGTGGGCAGCCGTTCCTCGAAAAATACTGGTACTCAGCTAAATCCGTCTTGACTGGAAGCCGACCCCAATATAGTTGCGAAAAAGACTAGGCAGATGATGATGATTCTGTATATTTTTATGGTATGCGCCATGTTTGGCACAACAAAGTTCTTTTTCTTTCTTTCTTTTTGAAGGTCGTGTTTCATCACTTTCAAGTACTATATTCTTCTATCGGTATCTGTCTTCGACAGAAACTCTATGTATGTTCATTTTTAAAATGCCTTGTCCTTCTCGGTCGAGAGTCGAGGTTCAGTTAGTTTGGCGACATAAGTAATTAAATTGCTCTGCGATCCATCAATGACAAGGTTGGATTTTTTATACGAATTTCTCCACTGATCGAAGTTTCCGTTGTTTGAGCTTTTCATCAGAATTTCGTAAGTTAACAACCAATTCATAATATACTTAGGGCCTATTTCACCACCTATGATCAAGTTGCCAATATCTTACTTGGCAGATAATTTCATACAAATTCTGTTCCATTTTTGAATTTATTCGGGAAGTAGTGGCTACTCGGACATTGTGAAACAGGCCCTTAATGGCTTTAAGCAGGAACTACATTAGCGCACACGTGGGCCACGCCTGTTTTTGCGTAGAACTACGCCGCGTGGTGTAGGCCTAATGTAGCTCTACAAGTCTAGTTGCCATATAAAATCCAAGGAGGAGAGATACACCCAAATTGGTATACCTACGTGGCTCACGTGGGCCCAACATAGTTTAACTACGTTCAAAACGTGGCTCAAAAGGCTGCCCAACTTAAATGTAACTGGACAGGACATGTCTACCGATTTTCTGTAATTTAAAACATTTTATCGACAATTCCATTCGTTTTCGGTCAACATTTTATGACCTTTCCAGCATTTTAAGATCCCTACCCTTTAAAACCGTAACCGTAACGTTACGAAAAACCGTAAAACACATAATATTATCAATAAGTAACAAGCTGATCTCACAGGGGCGCTGTTTGAAACCATAAACACTTCGGGACCATCGTAAAAGACCGCTCGGTAAATCTTGGATTAGCTCCCGGGTTATAATGTGCCGTTTATTTAGGCCGCCAGTGTAATTGCTCGTCGGTGGTGAATTTTTTTACACTGGCGTGGAGAAGAATTGGGTAATGGGTTAATTTTTATCGTTACTCGTTGAAGTGGTTCGAGTTTTTTAGTCGTGAGGATTTTGTTTATTTAATGAAATGAAATTCTCGTTGGTATCGTACCTGTTTTACTAAATTTGGTTATTAGCATATTGACCTATATCTAGAGAAGGGTCGTTGTATTGCACTATACAACAAAAATAGGTACATCATCTGTGAAAATTACAACTGTTTAGCTATCAGGGTCATGGTATACTGCCTGGTGATAGACACATCGACGGGAAGTGCAGTATTAGTTATAGCAACTCGTTTTTACCCTTAGGTACAAAACCCTAAAAAGGAATAGGGACATTTTTGGTGGAAAAACACGAATAGGTACTTCATAATTCTTTATTGTTCACAAACTTTGTGTCACTTAGTGATATTTTGAACTGCTATTATCGGACCTAAACTAACAACTGTATCACAAAAAGCAGACATAGTGACCACTCACAAATATCTTTCAGGATTTAGTAGTGCATACAGTGTTGATGTTGCATAACATCCTAAGAGGACTTAGGGACATCTAAAACTTGGCCATTTAATTGGTCTTTAATTCTTAATGATCAATTTACAAACATTAAAATGTAAAGCTATTCAACATGTAATATTAAATAAAAAATCATACTTATTTTAATCAACTCAACCTAATCAAAACCGATTTCCTCAAAACCCAATTTCAAAACTAATCCCGGAATAGCATCAAAATGGATCCCCCTAAGCCATTAGGAAAGTTTTTTGAGCATCCAACTTTCAACTAAGGCTTAGCTGTACCCCTTCGTGTTCACATGGTAGGGCTGGCATGGAATTCATGGTTTTATTCACACCTTTGATTTAGTATAACTTACGGTGTGATAGATTATAGTGAGGAGCTCGTGGCTAGATAATAACAGCCGCACGGGTCGATCTTCACGGTTAAGCAACGCTTGCCAAGGTTGGTCTGTGGATGGGTGACCATCTTAACATAACGAGTTTTCTCCGTGCCCCGGAAAGCACGCTAAGCCGTGGGTCCCGGCTGTCATTTGTAGATCTTTGGCAGTCGTTACGGATAGTCAGAAGCCAGTAAATCTGACTCCAGTCTTGCCATGAAGTACCGTGTTACCCCAGTTAATGGGTTGTGGAGGTCTGGTAGGCAGCCGCTTCTCGTAAAATACTGGTATTCAGCTAAATCCGACTTGACTGGAAGCCGACCCCAATATAGTTGGGAAAAGGCTAGGCAGATGATGATGATGACGGTGTGATAGATTATGGTACAACTGAAAAAAACACTAGTAAAGGAGCCTCATCATTATCATCATCATTTCAGTTAGTCAAATTATCGGTCCACAATCTGGAAGTCCTATTTTGGTACGCGGTCGCCACTCTAGAACCTTTCATCCCCATTGAACATCTGTTCTGAGAGCAATGTGCTCTGCCCATTTTTTTTTTGAGCGTATTAATCTTCTAATGACTTACCTCGCTCTAAGGCGTAGCGAGAAGGCGTCTCTAACTTTTACTGACTAAAACCTTTTCTGTGTTCCTTCTTTGTCTTGCGATCAAGGACACTGGGCTTCCCTTTCAGGCTAGAATTTTGAAATTGTGCATCAAATATTTTGTTAATAGGTATTAAATAGTTGTTTTTTTTTTTACTTTTTAGGTATAGTTTTAAAAATAAACCAACTATTTATAACATACTGTAAATATACTAGAAATCAGAAAGACTGGGTCAATATTAATTTGAGAAGTTCTATACTTGAAAAGAAAATAAACTTCTTGGTTCTTCAAATCGTCGTTCGAAGAAAGAAAAACACGAAGAAAATAAAATTGGAACAATAAACACGGAGTAATTTGTCGACTAGTGTTTGTTTTATCATCGTAATTAATGTTTCTCTTGTTGATACTTTCTCTTGTTTACTCGTCCAAGAGATTACGCAACGGAAATAAAAATTGTTCATATGAAAATCGATACTCATACAAAACGCAAATGAAGAGGAAAACCCTTGTATTTATTTGGTCATTAGGTCATACCTTTATTTGTATTTTTCACCACTGAAGGATTACTTGACAAACTCTCATTTTCGCCTGCTTGATAATTATTTACTCAAAATAGAATTATCTCAAGGAATTTACCTGTTACAATGTTAAAAAGTATCAAAACTCCTAATCAAGTTCATGGTCTAACTTTATACCAAATTTCATCCAAATCCATTCTGCCGTTAAGACGTGAACATCCAAAAACAAAACCTTTAATATTGTCTAAAATTTAATAATAAATTTGTTTCCATTTTTCTCAAGACTATGAACGTTCTTTACCTTAATCATAAGTCAACTGTCAAAAGTTGACCAACATAATTCATATCGCAATAACTTCGATCAACAATGTACATTGTTGATCGAAGCGCAATAAGCACAAATTAAAAAACAAAACACTACGACAAACATATTTTTGCCGCCAAAACTGAAGCTCAATTTTTATCGACACCCCTAAACCTCATTTCGTTCATGGCAAACAGGGGCTGGGCTGACATTCCCTGGCTGTTTGCGCCCTTGCCTTTGCCTCGAACAAATTATTTTTATGTTTGTTTGCCACTAAGCTAATACGGCTTCTATTTGATTGGATTTTGCTCAACGAGATTTGAATGAGGAACGAGGGAACTCACTGTGGGTTAAATCAAACGAAAGAATGTGAGTTTGTTAGTGGAACTTTATTTTCGAAAACTTTTTGGGATGTAGTTTACTCAATTTTTTTTTCTGAATTGGTTCGAGTTTGACCGCTAATTAAACTGACGGTAAGCAATGATGTGGTCGACGATGGAGCACGCTTGCCTAGAAGTAACCTATTCAGTCTTTGACTTGAAGACTCGTAAGCTGTAGCTATCGAGAAATACAGACTCCGGCAAGGAATTCCACTCCTTTTTCTTGCTTTCTTTTTCTATTAAGCAATAATTTTGACGCTGATTTCAGAAAAAGATTTCTTTTTTATTTTATTTATTGTTTATCGTAAAATATTCTACAAAAATAAACACATTAAAACCTAAATGGCCAGTAACATTTGTGTAACTAATTTAGTACGTAGTGTGACTTTTATCTGCAGTTAAGTAGCAATTACAGCTTATGTTGGGCCACTTATCTGTTGAAATGTTTTGCCGTTTCGAGCATTTCCAACGCGAGGCCACATTAATCGTCTAGTATAGTGTTGTTTATATTTTACGAAGTTACTTTAAAACTTGTCTGAAAGCATACTAATGTAGACGGGACAGCAGTCTTAACGAGAGAGTCCCATTTTTTACTCTTTGGGATCAACGGCGCGTAGTACCTACTCCACGTGCGTCTCAAGAAATTGTCTTTCCTACAGCGGGAGAAGTCATTGAATGATTTCTCACCTAAAAAAAAACCTTACCCAAAAGTTTATTTTAATTCATGAATCCCCGACCGGTCTCATAGGACCGCGCTGTTATTGTCTTACTATTGTGCCTCGTTTCGCGGGTATTGATAGGTTAAGTGAGAAATCATTCAATGACTTCTGCCGCTATAGGACTGAGTGCGAGGGGAGTCGAGAAGCGATGTCCGTGGTGTTATTCACAGCTCTATATTTCCCACTACCCCACAAGTCTATAAACTAGCGTCCGTAACGACAGTCACAGGGCGCCGCCCCTACGAGCGCTGTTTACCGTTCTAAGCCAAAGGTTAATGGCGCTCGTCAAATACTTAATAACCGTTCGCTGTTAGTGGAAAATGTTACCCAATAACGATCGGTTTTAGTGTTAACTAGCTTCTGTTTTGGCTTCGCCCGTGTCAAAGAGGGTTTACACATACAAACTTTGGACCCCCATTCGATAGAAGAGGTTATTTGATGATTTCCCAAGTAAAAAAAATAGGCCCCAGTTTCATTTTTCCTTTGGCTACGCAACTGCTCAAATGTTACTTAACTACCGGTATTTATCCAACAAAACTGCGTACAGATCGACCCTTTTTAGGAAAAACGTCGTAACCGATAATTTGCGTTTTTTGCAGGGACGAGTTCTCTTCCTTCGTTAAAAAGTATTTACGAAAACTAGCTGCTACCAGCGGTTTCGCCCACGTGATAGTAGAAAATTATCTCAAACGAACATACTCCCGGGATAAAAAGTGTTCTAAATGTTATTCCAGAACATGATCTAACCGTGTATCAAGTTTCATCAAAATCCATTAAGGCGTTCGAGCGTAAAGAAGTGACAAACATACGCACACAAACTTGGCATACATTTTCAACTTTCACGCGGGTGGAGCCAGTAACTAAGATCTCTTATTAGAATAAAAGAATAGAATGATTCTGAGTGTCAATCACCTTATACATAAAAATTACCGCATTTTGCCAAAAAAATCCTTGCTCACAGTCGTTTTTAATTCAAAACCACTCCAAAACTAAATCTTCCACTTCAACAAACTATGCTCTCTGCCCACCCCTCAACAACTAAGCTAAAACATCCCCATAATCCAGGGTGGAGGTCCAAACGAGCCCTGGCAGCCTGCCAGACCGACAGCCCTTTAGCCCGGCACCAGCCTTGTATATACACATGTATATATAAGTGTATTTACTTATATGAAACATGAGTGTATTGCTCCCGACTCCCTCGCTATACGAGAATTAATGTAGGTTTCACTTTTAGATAGTTTTTTTTTTTATTTTGCGGCTGTTTTTTTTTGGAAGGTCACCTACATAGTATTAAGTACTAGTTTCGCTCGCGTGAAAGTATTACCTATGTAATGTATTAATTACTCAGATACCCGCGAAACGAGACACAATAGTAAAACAATAACAGCGCGGTCTCATTGGACCGGTTGGGGATTCAAACGTTAATTCATGAATCCCCGACCGGTCCTATGAGACCGCGCTGTTATTGTTTTACTATTGTGTCTCGTTTTGTGGGTATGTGATAGGTTAAGTACTAAAGTACGAAAGTAGGTGTCACCGTACAAACTTTTGACCCCTATGCCATCCCCTAAAGGGGTGAATCTCTTCTAGTTTCCGCTTACGTCATAAAAGGAAACCTTTTGCAAAATTTTACTTTCTTAGTTCGATTCGTTTCGGCTGGGCGTTGATATTTTACTCAGTCAGGTCAATAAGGTTTTTTAGGTGGAAAATCATCTAATAACTTCTCCCGCGAGCCAGAGGGCATGTCCGACTTTTACTGGTTAAAACCCACTCCTGTTTCTTCATTGCCTTTGTTCCAAGGCCCCGGAGTTCATTTTCACGTATCAAAAGATAGGGTTTGCTGAAAGAAAACCCAATTGTGGGTTAAGCTCGCCTTTGTACATCAACTGTCCTATTTTTATTCTTTATAAAAGTTCTGTACAATAAAGAACATAAGAATATTTGTCTGAAAACACTGAAAACTGAAGCCTCATTAAGTTACAGAATCCAGTTGTTAGTTTTAAAAATAATGTCTTCAAAACAACTCCGGAAATTTTATCCGTTATGTTGGTAGTCCTTATTCTGTGTATGTTACCGCGCCATTAGGCAAATTTATTTCAGAGGAAAATAGACTGAATATGCGCTGGCAGTAGTGGTAGTTCGTTACCTATGTTACGTAATATGTTTTTGAGATGATGTTAAGGGCTATATTACTGGAGCATGCGTATAGAATGTAAAGAGTTTAAAAAATAACCTCCGATTTCTGATTTGAGCATTTAAATTTGAGTATTTTTCACAGACTTTAGCCTGAAAATCTGAAAAAAATTGTCATTTAAGTAGTGTTTAAGATGTTCGTAATTTAAAATACTCAATTCAAAAACCCGGTATCTTTTATATTTTGATTCTTGTGTCGCGCTTGACCACTATCACTCCAGATGGTACGGTCGATGGATCAAGCTTGAACTAACCTATTTGTTCTTGACTTAAATACTCTTCGCGTTGTACCATAGGAAACAAAAACTCCGACAAGGAACCCTACTCGTTAGCTGTGCGCACAATTACTGTCTTCCTAAAAGGTTTTGTGCGTCTATCATGTACCGCTCCAGTGCTCTAGGTCTAGTAGTCCAATGATGAAACGAGTTGGCACGATTATGCCATGCAAAGAGAGACCCGTAAAAATCTCCATATATAAAAAGTCGACTTAATGACGAAGGAAATACATGTAACACTAACCCATAAAACCAACTCCAAATACTTTTACAATCCCATATTCCCAAATTCTCCTCACGAACGAACAAAAAAACAATAGAGTAATTTGTATAAATTGCCAATTCATTAATGGTCGGGTGTTCGCTCCTCGCGTGATGACCGACGATTTGTACTTTTTTCCTTTCCAACCTTCAGTCGAGACAAAGGGCAGTTTCAGACTATATAAAGACGGAATTGAAGTAGTTATTTACGTGGGCTCTACTCCCTGTGGAGTAGCCTACAGGCTATAAGTCGTAGCCAAAACCTTGGGTAGGGAAAAGGTCTGGTAAACATTGATGTAGGTGAAATTGGGTCTGCAATTGTTAGTGAAAATAAAGTTAGTGTTAGTTTTTTAAATTAAGTCCCAGTAGGGTCCAGTTAGGCAGCCGCTCCTCGTAAAATACTGGTGTTCAGCTAAATCCTGCTTGACTGGAAGCCGACCTCAATATAGTTGGGAAAGGCTAGGCAGATGATGATGAGGGTCTGTTACTAGGGCTGTGGGAATGGTCTAGAAAGGCAACTGTCTTAGGATTGCCAGATAGGATTACTTAAGTCGGTAAAAGTTTGCCTCTCCAGAGTCGAAGAAGTTACTTGACCTCAAAAAAACCGTAGCAGGTTTTTTGAGGTCAAGTAACCGTGGCAGGTGAGAAAAAAACAACAGTAAAAATATTTATGTACTTACTCCTGACTTTTTTATCGATGTATAATTATTATTTTTAATAACTTTATTCAGACGGGGCCATAGTCCAAAAATAGATCTTGGTAACCAGTCCACCTTAGCCTACCAAAACTGTACCTCTATATCTTTATTTCCCATATATAGCAATAGTATCCCATCAACCACTCATAGGTTGTCCTTGGGAGCATAGCGCGTACCGACAGGCAAAATATAATTCCCTAATTTTTCTTTTATTTACGGAGGTACGAGGACGCATAATTAGTGAAAACTTGCTTCCTTAAAAATAATATTTCAATCAAATATAAAATTATAAACCTAAACCTTCCTCGAATATAATTATTCATCAAAACCCATTGCGTGGTTGAGGTGTTATTCAACAGATAGACGCAGAAACCACTTTAATTTACACTATGTAGTAAAAAAAAACTTCAACATGATTAATAGTTGTTTGAAACTGTATATAGGTAATTCTAAAAGTCTATATCGCGTGACTATTTTTTTCTCTTTCATTTTTAAATTTTCGATTTCCAAGTTATCGTAGTTTCAGTCCATAATTGGCTGACTCCTGTATACTACAGGTACATGTACATATAATACCAGTAGTCAGGTACAAATAGTACAGGTACATACATATACCACAGGTACAAATAGTACAGGTATATCAACATAATTATGTAGGCATATGCAATGCTAACGTTTAATTGGATCAATTAGCCTAGATAAGATTAGCTAGTCTTGTGTTGATTGGCTCTAATTGGATGTTCTACTAATTATTAGTAGATGTAGGGTCGTATAATTAGTAGTAGCAATATGTAAATCAAGTGTACCTGACGTGTCTTCAGTTGTTTTAAGTATTAAAAAAACCGGCGCGACTTACAAGAAACCGTTTATTTTAACCTCGCTTTTTAAACCCTCAAAAAACAAACGTTAAAACAGCTTCCTCCCTCCCCACTGACAATTCTATAAAACCATATATTTTACAGTAATATCTCAAAAAAAGATGTCGTTCGTATCCCAAACGGTTGCCGGGCTGAGTCAGACCCGGGTGCGCGAGGACCCGCCACCTCGGCAGCACTGCTCACACCAGCACGCCCATCGCCAAATGCAGCTCAGCAGAAAGAACAGCCTCCCAGAATGGGACCCGCCAGAACAAAGAACCAGAAAGAACAGTCTACCAGCAGATATCTTGGACAGAATGACGGAATCCACCATCAGCACGATATCAGAAGAGTGACAACTATCCCCGTAAGTTTGGTGTCCCCGTCACTCTATAGTACGCATGGATGCACTCCAATGTAATGCACAGGATGGGAGGAAAGGCTTTGGAACAGCCCCTTGCATGCTTAGAGGCTTATGTGATTAGGGGAAGACCCTGCACGAACCCCATAGATATATGTTGTGCGTAAATGTTGTAAGCGAAGATATGATAACGAATCAAGAATGTAAAGAAGAAATGAGTGTAGATGAGGAAGAGAGAGAAGACATTGTACATGTATTGCCACTTGATAGAGGAACGATCGTAATTGACAATAATTTACAAAGAGACGTGGATTTCCTTTTGGATACCAATTGCTTCTTATTAAAGATAAATGATGATAAGGAAAAGGCAATGACACGACAAACAGTATAATACATGTGAGTGGACGTAATTTGCCTCCAGTATAAAAAATTCAACGATACCATGTCTAGACATAATATATGCATTCATATGAAAATCGATAGTGTCATGTTGATAAGCAATGTTATTGAACCCAAGGGAAAAGAAATAAATATTGACCTAGAACTATAAACACATTTTCACTGTAATCCTTTTAAACGAAAAATGAAAATATAAAAACGAATCATTCATTTTCCACAATCTATAAATAAATTTCTGAATTCATACGGCTATCATTATTTGAAATGGAACTTTGAATTTCCGATCGTGCAAAAAAAAACATAAAAAATATTCGACAGCAAAAATCCGCTGCAAAATTTCGCTTGCCTGGATCTCCAATTAATATTCGTAATCAATTTTCAGTTACCAGTCTGCCAGGTAACCGGGTGGTGTTCAAATCTCAAGTTGAAATTGGTTCAATTAATGACTGGCGTAATTGAGGTCCGATCAATTTTATTCAGGAAATTTACCATTTTTGACTTAACTTTGCTTCATAAAATGTTATCGTGTAGCCAGTCTACTACAAAAGTTATCCGCATTGTGATACTGTTGAGTAAATTAATGATTTGTTAGTCGAACAAAACTTTTTCAGAGGCCGTTACTTTTCTGTTACATATTGATGGTGATGGAGATGGATCAGACAAGTTACTTGTAGTTACTTTTTCATCCAATTGCAACTCGTGTCTTTGACATACTTCACACAGATGTTACATCGTTCAATTACACAGTACCGTGTATCAAGGAATCCTAGTTTACTAAGTCTGTTGCCCCAATTTGCTACCGGTTCGTTACCGGAGAGCATTTAGACCTTATTGGACATAATGATGTGAACTGACCAGTGGTTGACGATGAAGTATCATATACGTATAAGGAAGCAAGTCAGTGTTAGAAGGAAACAAAACTAAGTGACTTTATGGACTAGTTTCGTAATTAACGTTTTATAATGTGTTGTTAGTAGACTTACATTACGATTCGATATGTGATAGGCTGGATTGCAATTTGTATGATTTGTATCGGATTTAAACTTCGTGATTTCTGACTTCAATAGAATTTTTGTTAGTTAAAGATCTGTCACAGTTTTGAAATCATTCTCCACATTCGTTACATTCTCATAATTCAAATTACATCCATTGTTAAACTGCACTACGAGTATCTTCCGAAAACTAACAACAGACGGTTCTGAGCTCACTTACGTTTTAACTAAAGAAACCCTCAAAGTCAGACTATGTAGGAACAATTTATCAGATGAACCTGCAAGGTCGAGCGCACTTTCCCCTTACGTGCATGCTAATAAAGCACGCGAAGCTATTTCTGTTAGAGTGCATGCCACAGCACAGCTGTTTATAAGCACAGATTAAACTGCGATACCTATAAAAAACAACATTCGTGCTCGACTTGATTACACTGGAAAAAATTGTGAAGAATGTGAAATAATTATACGGAATCGTTATGCAGTTGATATTAATAAATGAAATAAACAGATTGAATAAAACAATGAAAGAAAAGAAAAGAACAATCGATGTAATAATGAACTTTAAGAAGACGATCTGAATTCGAAAGTTGGTAACAATGAAAAAGTGGACAATACTGAAATTAAATCATTGAAGGAAATAATGAAAATGAAGAAAGACAGCAAATACGATACTGAAAATGAAATAAAGCCTTCCCATTCCTGAGTCTATGCGTAACAGGCAAGCCGTATCAATGACTCCTTACGTAATACGAATTATGTATGTAGGTCATGACTCGCGAGCCTCCCTGACACGCTGTATTAAAGGCAGCTTACTGATGACTCATGTGTATTAACCTCACTCCCCGGCTTTTAATATTTTATTAATAAACACTGTATTCGTTGATACAGCTAATGTTTTTCGTATTTGTAAACCCTGCTTTAAATGCTGTAAATCCAATGTTTCCTTTATATCTGTGAACTGTATTCATCCGTTTTTGATTTTGTCTTATTGTATAAAGCTGTTTGTATAATTTTACTGTCATCGTATTCCTAAAAGATGTTGTTATTTCCTCGTGTGTATTTATTATTATTAGTAACCCTATATGTATCTACATTGCTATTTTTGTCAGGTCTAATTTTATCCAATTAATATAAACTTTCATCATGATCAGATCCAGTATGTTCATTTAGAATAAATTTTCACTATGGATCCTTTTGTCCATGTGGATCCAGCGGGGATTGACCATTATTATACATAACGACATCACCCCATTGCGTACATTTACATATTATTCCCATCTCGCAGGCGATCTATTGACCTTTAACGATTGAAATGGAGCTGGTATAGAACATTCAACTTTTGTACTTGGCTTTAGAGTTCAATTTAGGAAGCTCAGGCCAAGATTCAGCAGAGGCGAATACGGCGCAGTCATTTGTTAATTCTTTCTCCATTGTTACAGGCGGAGCGAGTTTTTAGGATGTGTCTCGTTCCCACTAAAAGATGCAATTAACTGCGACATATCCGGCACGTACTTCCTGCAGCAAGGCTCTGGACGCGGCCAGAACGCGGCGCAAGTGCACACAAATGACAAAGTCGTCAGAGAGGACCGCGTGACTGAAGGGGATCCACGTAAAATGGCTACTGACAACATTGAAACTAGCACTAATGATGGCACTAAAGAAAATCATAATGATAAAGGTAAGTTTGGTTTGTCTTTACTTGTTAGTAATAATAATTATACTGCTACTCCCGTTTAGGTAAATGAAATTTTTGTTCATTTTATAAATTATGCGACCTCTTCTTATGTAGATAATCTACCATGCTGATTATATCACACCAGCTGTCTAAATTTACGGAAAAATGGTAATTGAAGGACACAGATGGGTTTTAGTCAGTAAAAGTTTGATACACCCTTTCCCTACCCACCCTAAGCTGGTTACTTAAATTAACATTGACTAATATTAGTACCTATATCGCTCATCCCTTTTATCAATGATAAACAATCTGTTAACTCCTTACCATAATATGAAAAAATCTACTTACCTACCCAATTGTCTAGTCGTTCACCAACCATATTTTCACCACCATCCTCATCTCCAGGAGTGTCAACAAATGGCCCAGCGTCTACCACAGCGAGCGCGGCGCAGGCGGTGGCCGCAGCCCTGCAGAGGGAGGCTGACGAGCACCTGTTCCTCCGGTACCTGGAGCTGGACCCGCCTGAAGACCCCAATGCGCCCCGCAAAGCGCCCAGGAACGGGCGGACTCCGTTTACGACCACAAGAAAGTGAGTACGATCTTTAGATTTTTATCACTACTAGTTGCTGTTCGCCCACGTGATAGTAGAAAATTACCTCAACAGAACATTCCCAGGATAAAAAGTACTCTATATGCTATTCCAGGACATGGCCTACCTGTATAACAAATTTCATTGAAATCCATTTAATAGTTTTTGCGTGAAAGACTAACAACAACCATATATCCGTACACACAAACTTTCGCATTTATAATATGAGTAGGATTTTCTGTAAATACCTGAGTTGAGACTTTTGGAAGACTGACAATTTAAATAAAGTACGCTCATCAAAATGGGACCTACTCTTTTAGAATAATTCGCAGTAATAACTCTTAATTAATTAGAATTTTAATTAATTACTCGTACTACTCAAACATATGTACGTATTAATTTATTTCTAAACAAATCCTATCTTAATTACCGTTTCATAATTTGAAGCAAATATACAAATCAGCCATTCCTCGTTCAGCCTTTTGAACGTGAAGGTGTAACCAACACTTAATCTCATATAATTTTTCTTCTCTATACTTTATTTGTGTCACCAATAATCCACTTCTAATCATCATGAAACGAGTTAGGAAAAAATATTTTATAGTGGAAAACATAACATAATATCCATAAGAGTATCGAGGCTACTGAAATAACCCTCCTAAGAATCGCCAAACTTGAGTGGGTAAGGCACATTGCCTTGTGGACAAAGGCGCAGGACAGATGGTTAATATGGCTGAAAGGTTCTGAAATCTGGTGCCTTCTTCAAGGTGGACCGACCACCTTGTGTGGGTTGTAGAAATCTGATGGATATGAAACGCTCAAGATCGGTCATTGTGGCGACACTTGGGGAGACCTACGAGTATGTTCAGCAGTGGACGACTTTTCGTCTGAAATTATGATGATGATGACTACATCATTCTGATGTTTCCAATTCATAAATCAAAAACAAAATCAACTAACCAAATCATCCTTTCTTCCAGACTCATCCGCGGCACTACCGGTGGCTTCGGCTTCACAGTGGTATGGACCCGACCGCCCAGGGTCGAGAGGGTGGCAGCCGGAGGATCAGCTGAGCGCGCCGGGCTCCGGGCAGGAGACTACCTCGTGTTCGTGGGTAACAAAAATGTGGTGACGTCCAATGAGGAGGAGGTCCGCAGTCTTGTCAAGTGAGTAGATCAGATATTTGTAGAATTCGAACCATAATTTAGCCTTTACGTAGTGTAATAAGGTGAAAACATTTCCATTCCTCCCTGTGAGAAAACGAGCCGTAATCCACTTAGCCGCCCAGTATGAATCGATAGATCAGATATAGGGCTGTAAATTCTTTATTCAAAGATATACCAATGTTGTTATGATTTTTTCTTTATTTTTTTCATTTAATTCTTTTAAAAACTATAGCGTTTTCTTCGCAAATGCAAAACTGAAATTTTATGAATTCCATATGAATTACCTATTATAGAGACTATCAAATATCAATATGAAACTTATCGGGCACAGCAAAATCACACTTCACTTTACACACTTGAAAAATTCAGCAATTTAACAAACTCATCTTCCTCCTTTCCAGATCATCAGGTCAAATGCTAAACATAGAAACATTCAGGAGAGTGCCGCCAAACGGCGTCGGGATCCGACCGAGGCTGACCCAAGTGACCATCCCCACTGCAGAGTCCACGCCTCCACCACCTCCCAGGTCCCCTAGAGCTGCAGCCTTGGCGTCTCCAGCCACTGGAGCCAGGCCACCTACTGCGTGTTCCTCGACCAGCCAGTCCTTAGACCGACGCAAGCTCCACCTGCCCCAAGTGACGTTCTCCAAAGAGGTCGGTAACGGTATTATCGTTTGACAGCTCATAGATATCGTTTTGGAAACCATTGGAAACTAGTCATCTTTCTGGTCAGTCCGTTTGACGTAAACTTGACACGCTTTGTAATATTTATCCTTTGGATTGTAATTGTCATCAACTTTATTAATAAAAGTGTTCATTGACTGTCAGACTAAACACAACCCACACAGTGTTATGATAACTGAGAACTTCAAAAAACGCCTGGATATTTTGGAAAAAAGTCCAGGGTGCGTGATGGTTTTACTTCACTAAAATGATTCCAATGATCACCATGAGCATATCGAAGGGCTCCAAACATTACCATCAGCATAAAAAAAAGGGTCCCGTGACCTTTTGCCAAACATCCTTGGGGTTATGTCTGGGGAGACTGAAATGGTACCCAGAGCCTCATTGTGCACAGCAGTACGTGATTACTGCCACCGTCTGTCCACGGGTCTCCCAGTGAGTGGATGGACTCCCTTCTTGTCACGCCCGTAACCCTTAAGTTCTTCCTGCCTTATCTAGAGCAACCGACATTTTGACATTTGAAGTCCTGACATGTCTTTCTCCGAGCCGGTTCGCCCTTCAATACTGCACTGGAACACTAAAGCTTTTTTTTTTAATTCATGCCTAAACGGTGTTAAACAATGAATGATTTGTTTGAAACTTCATCATTATTGCCGATAGAAAACCCCGTTGGATACACGTCTTGTTACAAACCAACTAAACGACCCAAAATAGAATTAAGTTACCCAAAGTCACTTTGACAGATTTGTATCTGACATCAATCATGCAACACGTCAAGTTTCAAGTTTCATTAACGAGAACTTCAAGTTACCAAAATTGGGTTCCAAAGTTATTTAGAGATACGTTTCATCACATTTCTGCAACAAGTTTACGTCTTATGGGTTGACCATTAGAAACGTTATTCGAATTTATTATTTTGGTATTGAGAGGCAAAAATTTATCGAATTTGGTGCTAGTTTAGTAGACCTTGTATTTTCTTGCGTTGTGGAGTTAAAGTAAAAATCTGTAGGATGTACAGTAGTGTGTATGGTATTTTGTTATTTTTTTCTTTGTTTTTTTTTTGTAAATACTTCATGATACATTCCATTATTTTAGTTTGTAATCGCTAGAATTTTCTAATTTAATTAAGAATCAAAGTGTACTGCCGGTTTTTGATTGATAATGTTTATCACCTTTTAGGAATTACTGATGAAATTATTTATTTAGATGCTAACGTAAATATGTTTATGTCAAAATTTTATTTTAACTAATATTTTCCTTAAAAATCTGCAGTTTACACGGTCTTAGTTCGTAGATTGTCATTTATTTCAAGTTTAGTTTTTAAGAGAAAATCATTAAATGGGGAATCGTTACGTTTAAGCTTACCTACCTGTTTTTGTTAATATTTATTTTGTTAATGTTTTTTCTTTCTTTATTTATTTCCTTTGTCTTATTTCGTGCGTGTTGTAACTTCATAGTATCGTAGGCGTGTTTTTGTATAATTTTCCTTTTTTTGTAACTTTATGATTTTGTATTTCTACTTTTAATTTATTTTATTCGTGTATTGGATGCAAAAATTTGGTTCCTGTTGTTTTTATTTCGTTTTTAATTTATGTTCTATAATTTTAAGTGCAAATAAATTTATTGCTTTTAATTTCTTTTTGTTTGTTTATTTTTGTTTTTTCTTAATTTTTCCACATACCTACCTATATCTATCAACCATCGTCAGCATCGTATTTCATTCGTCAGTAAATCTACAATTCTTCTTAGCTACAGTAGCTAACCACAAACTGTTGTTTTATTTAATGACTTTTTTGATAGTTACACTGTTTTCAGCACTCAGTTATTCAATAGATAAAACACAGCTATCAGGTTGCTATTTTCTATACATACTCTTTCAATGTCAATACAATAAGAACGAAATAGTCAACCAACCAGTTAGTGAAAATTTTAAAAATTCATAAAAATAGTTTTAGTGATAAACAAAGTCTGAACAAACTTATTTGAGGCCTGCGTGTAAAAATCAATTGAGAACTGGACCGAGCCTAATCGTCAGTGGCGCGTTCTGTTCCACGCGCGCCTCAAGGAGATGTCAGCAACCTGTAGGTAGGACCGAAGCCTCTGGGGAACACGGAAAATCCGAAAGGTTGTCACCGTGTCCCCCAGATCGAAGGCAACGAAGGAACGGGGTTTAGTCAGTAAAAGTCTGACACGCCCTCCCGCTCCGCCCAAGAGTGGGAGAAGTCATTCTGATGATTCCCCTACCGAAAAAAAACACCCAAGGAGATAAATAAGTATTCAAACTAAACATAATTAAGCAGAAAATCTCCATCTTAAAGATCACTGCAGTCTATAACTTAGATCTTAAGGGACCTAGGATATTGCGTCACTTATGGAGCCTTTTTGTTGACCAATTTTCCCTAATAACCAGTTTTAAAGTGACCAAAGGACTTACAGAACCAAAAAATTTCCCAAAATGGCGAAGGAAAACATCGTGAGGAAACTAGCATGTCCTAGAACCAAAAAAATATGTGACATCCACCAATACACACTGGGCTCGTTTGGTGGCCCATTTCCTCTCCTAAGGAGGCCTGAGTCCCAGCAGCGGGAACATTATAGGGTTGATTAGGCTTATACTTTTATAGTGGCACTGTTTCACTGACAAAGTGGCTCGCGAAGAAAATACTCATATATTTGCAAACAAAAATGTCACAACTGTCCGGACCACTATTGCACAAAATGATAAAATATTTATTAACCTATAAATACCCGC
Organism: Mythimna separata; assembly: GCA_030763345.1. Taxonomy (NCBI): domain Eukaryota; kingdom Metazoa; phylum Arthropoda; class Insecta; order Lepidoptera; family Noctuidae; genus Mythimna; species Mythimna separata. The sequence goes on along the minus strand of CM061173.1, from coordinate 2,876,917 downwards.
GAAACGAGACACAATAGTAAGACAATAACAGCGCGGTCACATGAGACCGGTCGGGGATTCATGAATTAATTTTGTTACTACAGATGCTATTGAAGTAAAAGATTCCAAATATATTGGTAAACATAGAACGATAAGGTTTGTAATTCTTAGTAACAGAAGAAGAATAAACTGACTTTTGTGCACCAAAATAGTATCTACCAACATTGTTACACAAACTTTCTTACGAAGCTGATGCTATGGCGGTCTTGCTCACCGCGATATTTTTCAGACAATCTTAGGATAGACTATAAGAACTTTAAAAAACCAGTAACAGATGTCTACTGATATACTATACTTCTACTAAGACACTTAATAGCAATAATACATTCTATCCTGACCATACCGTACCTTCATCAGTAAAGTTGATCCATTGTAAGATAAAGGCATCTCACAATGACTGGCCTATTGGTCTAGTGGTTAGTGGCCCTGACTGCTATGCCAGAGGTCGCGGGTTCGATTCCCACCCAGAACAATTGTTTGTGTGATGAGCAGGATCATTTGTTCTGTGTCTGGGTGTAATTTACCTATAATATGTATGTATTTAGAAATGTATAAGTATGTTTATCAGTTGTCTAGTACCCATAATACAAGCTCTGCTTAGCTTGGGACTAGATGGCGTTGTGTGAAAAAAAGTCGTGGAATATCATTAATGCTTCGTCAACGATTTTCACCCAACTCACATGCTCATCTTGCGTACTCCTAAATTAACAAAACCCTTGACCACCACCAGACGCCAGGGCTGTCAACTGACGGCAGAAAGCGCGCCCTGCTAGCAGTGGTCGCAAGAGAACAGCACTACGGCACCTGCCTACAGTTCGGCCTCGTTCGTTTCGTGTCACCCCTGAACGAGAGAGCGGACCTCATCGCCCCCAGTGATCACCAGCTGTTGTTCCAAAATATTGAAGAGGTAAGTTGTTTAATTAAATATTGAAAGTAGAATTAAACTTGTAGTGGCATCTATGTCACCATATAGGAACTTTCCTGCTTCGCGGTATCAGAGTTGTCTACGCGATCAGAATATATACAACAGCCCGAAATCAAGGCGAGTTACCAGGACCAAACACAACAACAGTCTGGTCGAAGAATCTTTCCTTGTCAACATATCTCTTCTACCTAATGACGTACGTAACGATACCTATCTTAAACATTCACTGTTACTAGGAGACTTCAAAATACCAAATAGAGTAACAGACCAAATAAGGATGTAATACCAACCGTTGAACCACTAATTAGTAGATCTTTGACACTCGTTACGAATAATCAGTAGCCAGTAAATCTGATACGAGCCTTTACTAAGGGATACCTAAATACTGTGTGATGGAGGTCAAATATGCATTCACTTTATGTAAAATAATGGTATTCAGATATATACCACATTATCCAGACAGTCAGTGATTTCAAGTCTCATCACACTTGAAGACGCCACTTTCAAGGCTCACGAGACTAGAAGGCCACCAACCAACCAACCAAGGTTGGGTCTTTAAGTCTAGTAAGACAACTCTAACATAATTTGGAAAAGAGAGAGATTGAGCAGATTGACTTTCAGCCAAGCTCTTCTTGAAAAACCGCTTTGATGATATTTCATGTGGTACACTCAGACAGAATAATAATTAATAATGTAATGAATGAATAATAAATCCTACTACCAAAAGGCCTGCCCTTGACTGAAACCTTTGTAAGGTCACTTGGCAATGAGTCAGCACTTTCTATTCAGCCTCACTCAATTATTCAACGCATAATTAGGTTATTCGAGCTACTGAAGTCAATATTAACGTACTATTAATAACTACAATAGGTAAAGAAAATATAAGGAATCGAATTATTATTTCGATGGTAATATGTGGCTAAATATTAGAAGGTAATATCAAATATTTTATGGTACAAAGCCTTACTTCGATTTTAAAATCGGTTAAATGCAAGTCATTCTATAAAGAAAATCAAGTAGAAAAGGAATGTAGATTTGACTTTCACTGTATCAATTGTCTTTACCACTATATGACCTGATGGACACTAGCTTAGAGGACCAACTGTCTAAGATTTTGTTGCGCTGTTGGATCAAGGACCTGATATAGAAGGCAGTACTCTTCGACATAGCTTGCATTGTGAGGAGGTTCCAGTGCCTTAATTACTGGTAACTTGGACCCTGGTCACGATACTAGCAGACTACTATTTTTTAAATATGTAATGTGTGTTACAAATGTAATTTTTTACAATATATATTTAAGATTCATGTTTAAAAGAATTAATAAAGGAAATAATATGATTCTTGACTCCACTATGACTAAAAATTAAGGATAAAAAAAGATAGCAAAGATTACATCATTGTAATATATAATAATATAGTCCTAATGACTTCGATAAACAATGTACATTTTTGATCGAAGCCTAATGCCAAAGAAGACAACAGAACTGCAGTAACAAAAAACTCCCCTTCCAGATCTTCCGACTATCAGAAGACATCCTGGACCAAGTGGTGCAGGACGACAGCGAGATCCAGACGTCGACCGTAGTGGCCATCTACCTGCAGAAGACCCCTGTGTTCCTTAGCCTTTATAAGAAGTACTGCCTTGGACTTAAGAGAGCCGACTGTGTTTTGGTAAGCCAGTAGTAAATATAAAGTAAAAAGCATTTATAGCACCCATACGGTTATCATAAAACAGAATACACACATTATTATTATTATTATAATCTTATACCTAGCCTATATTGTCCCACTGCTGGGCAAAGGCCTCCCTCCATTCCTTCCATCGTTCGCGGCTTTGAGCCACTTCTTGCCAATTCTTAAGGAAGACATCCAAGTCGTCCCGCCATCTCCTTCTTGGTCATAATTAACACACATAAAGAAATAAATAATTGTACTATCGCACACACATGTTCTAACAGATAGAACAGGCATGTTTTGTTTCAGCAATGTCACAGATTACTAAATAGTTACTACGTAACAGATACTTCACTCAGTAGAACAATTACTATACCTACTACTATAATAGCCTACACCGTCGCGTCGGCAACCATTGCATGCTAAAATGTGCCTTAATGCTCAAGCGTACAGTTGTGTTTGCTTCGCACCGCGCGATCCCGCAGCAATCGCAGGGCTGCCTCTTCGATAAAATAAAATTACATGACTTTTTGGGTTTATGTTATTGAGAACTGTGAATGTTCTGACTTGTAGTTACAATTTATTTATAATTAAATACAGTTTAAAATTGTATCGTTTATAAAATATTTCTTTTATAAATTTCGTCGTACTTTCGTCATTGTCAGGTAAATGGAAAAATGTTAGGTGTTTATCCCTTCTTTTACTTGATTTGCACCCATCTAAAGCAAGCAAGGCATCATAGGTACGCGTACGAACGAACAGCACTATTAAAATTGAACGGCGTGCGCGCGCTTCGCTTGCGAAAACCGCACTGAATTTGATCCGCAAGCGGACCGATACCGCTCGGCTGGGCGGTAGGCACTTATAGCGCGCAAGTACATGGAGTGACGGAGGCCTGGCAATGTCCAATATATGATCATGGTGAACTTGCCTTCGTGAATCCCCATGAATAGGTAACATGGAAACTCAATTTGAAAATCATGATAATGTGAGAAAACTATGACAACGTTGCAACTTACTCTAAATAATCTAGAACACAATTCTAATAATAATTAATGGAAAAATACAGTAAGAAAAGCAATGCAATAATGCAATACAAAATACAGCTCGTGTTAAAAGTAACGGACGAATTAAAACAGTACTCTAGTTAGTCAAAGAACTTTATATAATAATTCTTAATAATAATTCTGAACTTTAGAACTTAATTTAAAAGAAATAAAGCAAACTTCCGCACAAATAAAACCACTCCTTCATCACCAGGTAAAAAAGTCAAAAGACCCGAGCGGCGCGTTCTCCCGGTTCTGCACAAGTCCGCCGATCCCCCGGAGAAGACCTGACATCACGTCCCTCATCCACAAGCCGCTGGAGCAATTCCGAGAGCTGCTGCGGCTGATGCGGGCGGCTGCGGCGGCCAACGGTGCCGGGCCGTATGACCAGCTGGAGAAGAAGCAGCTGCAGGTTATTGTGGAGCAGTTACAGGTGTGATGTTTTTTTAATAATTATGTATGCAACCCGTACGCATTATGATGGCACATGAGCCTCAAGTCTGTTATTAGGATTGCAACAGAATTGTCAATGGCTTCAAGTCTGATAAGTTTGATAGTAGCAAACTGTCAAAATCAACAATTATGAAGATTGGCTTCACTACTATCAAACTTGTCAGACTTGAAGCCAATGATCGACAATTCTGATACAATTCTAATAGCAGTTTTGAGGCTCTGCTTCGAAAACAGTAGCTACATTGAATACTCAACAATAGTCTAGTTTGTCACATTTAGAGCATCGTAAAGTGGAATGTTATAAGAAACGACGTATTTAGCAATATTAATTTACAAATTACAGGACCTGCTTATTGCCAGAAAAAAATATAGTTTCACGTTAATTTTATTTTTTAAAGTGCAAAAAAGTTGAAAGATGCCCTTTCAACCTAATTGATTTGGTTTACATAAAAAAATTGAAATTTCGGTCGGAGGTTTCTTAAAAATAATATTTTGGTTATAATATCGAGTATACTCAGTACTGACACACGAAGAGAATAAAGCTATCAATTGCTTACTTTCCAGAGCGGCTACCAAGACGTAACAGCCGGTTCCGGCCTGATGGGTCTCGCTGGTGACGGGAAGCCCCTGCTGTCTGTCGCCGACCTGGAGAGTCGACTCGTGTTCACTAGGTGTAAGGTAAATATCCTAGGACTTCTCTTTAAATATAGATACAACTACATTGCATACACATGGGCCACGTACGCCGATCTGGACGCGTCGGTCTCCATAATTTTTTTATGGCAACAAGACTTGTAGAGCTACATTAGATCCACGCCACGCGATGCTAAATGTGCCTACGAGACGTGGTTATACGTACAAATCAGGCGTGCATATGCGTCTGTTTAATGCAGTTCCTACTTTAATGTGTACTGGTTGAAATAATAAAGAAAATTACTATGAGTGACCATCAATGTGTATTAATATTATTGGAAATAGGATTCAAGACTGAACAATGTATTTACAATCTGATTAATGACTACGTTCGCAACCATGTTTACATAAAAACTGTAGCACCCCATAAACTATTATTTTAAGGGTAGATCTGAAAAATGAATAATGAAAATCTTTTTTGTTTACTTGACTTAGCTTAGTTTCAAACATATGAGCCCAACAAAGTTTTCTTTAATGACGTAGGCACTAAGAAAGGATTTTCAAAACTTCACTTTTTAAGAGGGTGAAACAGGGGTCCAAAGTTCTGTATCTTAGAGAAACCTACTTTCAAGCGAAAATAACCGATGGCAGAAACTAATATAATAAAGAGATAAAGTTTGTTTTTTTGTTTGTATGAGATAATCTCTGAAGATCCTGGTTCGATTACATAAATGTATATATTGATAGAAAGCTGCTTTCTTCCTGAGTGCTATAGGCTATATTTTATGGAAAAAAAAGTGATTTCGGAAAAACTTTCACGCGGGCGAAGTCGCGGGCAAAAGCTAGTAATAAATAAATATCAGAGAACCTTCCAAAATTATACTAAACCACCTTCCTCTCCCCAGCCGTTCGTGCTAAGCACGGCAGGACGTCAATGGATCTTCGGCGGCGAGCTGTCCAGGGTGGAAGGCCGCGCCATCAGGCCGTACTGGGCGCTGCTGTTCAGCGACCTGCTGCTCTTCGCCACCGTCTCCCGGGACCGGGTGCTGTTCGTCACTGAGGAGCCGGTGGCGCTGGGGACTATCTCCGAGGCACAGTTCAATGTTAGGAAGAAAGGTGAGGATAATAATATGGTTCATTTTTTCAAAAGGTAACCTAGGAAGCACTTGGGTGGTGGTTAAATAAACTATTAGGTGGCGAATAAGCTGTTAAGTAACCAAATAAATTTTTATGTGGTGAAACAAACTCTTAAGAGACTTAATAAGCTCCTAGCTGCCTAAATACTTGAGAAAGTCGATAGCCAAGCTTTCAGTTTTTTCAAGCCTAACAATAAGCTGGAATTGGGCATAAGATTGCAAGTTACCGTTGGTTTAGAACGTAATGGGTAACTGATGGAACCACGACTTCGTGGAAGGAACAAAAGTGAGTTTTATTCAGTAAATTAGTGACACGCCTTCTTGCTCCACCCTTAAGTAAGAGATGATTATTTCATCTAAAAAGAAAAAGCCAAATATCGGACTGTTATTAAATCAGTTTAAATTATCAAACCTAAACATATTGCTCTGAATATAGTCCTTGATTTTTAAACTGGTAAGTTTTCCTCATATTGATCCTTTGAAAGAACTTATGCGCGTTAGAAACTATACAGATAGTACTTTATTTCGGTGTACAAAATAATTAGAATATTCTTATATGACATTTTATTCAAGCAAATTATTCTGACATTCCAGCGACAGAATTCCGCCTGATCCTGGGTCGCGCGGGAGGCGAGTCTCCACTGGTGTCGTGCTCGCCGCGCACGCCGGCGCGGACGAGGACCATCGTGCTGCGCGCGCCCTCCATCGACCTCAAGGCAGTTTGGCAGAGCTTGCTGCAGCGACAAATGTGAGTGGACTTTATGTAGGGGCCCAGCAGGGTCGAAGCCTCTGGGGCCATGGGTCGGCTTCCGAAAGGGAAGCTCAGTAACTCCAGATCGAAGGCAAGGAAGGAATAGGGTGGGTTTTAGTCAGTAAAAGTCTGACATGACCCGCTCCGCCCAAGAACCGGAAAAATCATTATGATAATTCCCCATTCGAAAAAAAAAGTGTATTTTAATATGTACTTATAATTATATTTACACTACACCGTGTATCAGATATCGACGCACAATCGAATACCTTGAATCCAGTATATGGTCCTGGATCTCCGGACCAGACGCCGGACGAAAAATTCCATCACCTGAGAGTCCAGTATCATATACTGGATCTATAGTATTCGTTTCTGCGTCAATGTCTAACATACGGTTTAAATGGTAAGTATTTACAGTAAATATAATCAGTCACAGAATTGTGCGTAAATTCATAAAAAAAAAGTAATAGCCGCTAATCTCAGCCGGGTTACCCAACCCCGCTGAGCTTAGCGAGGCAAAGTTAGGTTATATTATTTGTTTATCCTCACAGCAGAACGTCTTACAGCAATTACACCAGCGGAGCATATTTATATATTAACAAATAAGATGCCTAAAAATTAAATATTATTAATGTAACTCACATTGTTCCAGTTACCGCGCCCACACGATGTCCGGCACGCCGCTGGGCTCTCCGCTGGACTCCCCGGACCCTCAGCTGACGTTCTCCCTCGCCACGCTGGACTCGCAACAACGCCAGGTATCCGCGTCCAGCATCCAGCGGCACTCCAGCCTGGCCCTCCTACCGGCCAGCTCCTACCGATCCCACCTCAATATGCTCGTCGAAGAACGACCAGAGAAGGAAGTCAGAGTTAGTTTTGACGTCAGAACCAGCTCTGATACTCCCACCCCTCAGCCCGTCAGAGGCCCCTTGAGCACGGTCTGGAGAACAGCTCCCACCCCTGAAACACCGTCTGCTAATCTCTCTCCGGCAGACTCACAGACGTTCTCCTCACATTTTGTCTCGTCGTCGAGCATTGAGAAGAACGATGAGCCGCACACATCACCCAGTGCTCAACTAACGCCAGACGGTGGCGAAGACTATTCAGAAAGTTCACCCTGCAGGTGGGAATCCTTCGAAGCTGATTTAGCTCTAGCAGACTTGGATGTAGACCCCTCGTTTAAACATGATGTTGAGGAGCTCATCTTTCTGCCCGACGATCCCCTGCTGCAGAGCATGGCTCTGCCGGAGCGGCCGACTCCGCCGGCCTATCTGGAACTTTGATCTGCGGAGTCCGATCCGGAGCTGGCAGACTCTTGCTATCCCCGGAATCGTAGAAATTGGAGATAAGGTTTCTGAAGGAACCTTCAACGGTGTGTTCTAGTAGTCATGTTTAGCTGGTGTTTAGGAGAGGAAGAAGAAAGCTTTCGCCGCGTAGACTGGCGAGTTTGTTGGATTGTTATAAAAATCGCTTATAGTCGAGATTAAGGTTGTGGTAACAAAATTTTGAGAGACATATTTTCGAACATTAGCAGTATTAAAGAAATCTCGGTATTTTGATTATATTAGAGAAATAATTTGTAAGTCTGATGCCCCACTTATGATATGCGACCGGGTATTAATGAAAATTTACTTATCACAGAACTGAATTCACGATTGGGTATTTTACAAATCGCTTTAGTGTAATCGAAAATGTGTATGCCAATATTTACCAAATAGAAAATCAGTGTCAAATGTAACTATAGGATACCAATAGTGAAGATTCGTGTACGATTCCTTACACTTTTTTGGATACCAGTTTGCTTAAGTCTTCCGTCCTTTTCTTAAGAAATTCAAAAAGCTTCATTATTTTTGGTACTTGATGGAACGGCACACTCTACTTCTTGACTCCTCCAACTGTAATGGAACAATTAGCTGATAAATGTTGATGTTGTAAATGTACAGACACTGGACATTGTAAATCTGTACATAGAGATATTTGTACAGGTCATGTGGATATTTGGCGATCTGCTTCGCGAAATCAATCATGTAGTTGCCATCACTGCACACTTAGAGCATTTTAATTTGAACAATGCTTCTTATGTTGAAATGTCATCGCCATTAGATATAAATATATTTACAAAGAAAAATGGTAGTCAATGTTAAATGTGACTGATTTATTTGATGCTTTTTTATTTATTAGTGTAATAAATAAACACATAGAATATTTTACTCATGTAACAGCAGAAGTTATTGTAAATGACGATTTAGAAGATCGTATACTTGTGTCGCTAGCATCGCAAAATGTTCACATAACCTAAACGTTTCCCGGGAAAATTTTTGTATGTGTATAAACGATTTTTTTTACAAATCTACGTAGTTAGAATCCAATAATTTTCGATGTCTTTGGCTGTGTGTAAATTTTTAATATAGTCTAATGATAGTATGAGGAAAAAATTATAATTTTGAGAAAGCATTTTACTTATAGTTCCGGTTTCTTCATGACATATTAATGGATTAAATAATATAAAATTTGGATGTTTATGTTTAGATCGGAGCAGAATATTTCTTATTATCCGTAAATAAAGTGATTTTGTCAATGGCGAAATGTACATCTTTTTATTTGAAATTAGTTAAAGGCCCAGAATTTTGCGACGCTAACGAATATTTAAAAATTTATCATTTATGATGATGACCTACCATTTTTCTCTGTATTTTATATTCTTAAGTAGAAGACAAACAAACAAACTCACGTTTTTCCCAATAATATCAACAAGATATAAAAATTTTGTATTTTGATGGAGAAGTAAGAAACATAAAATTTGATCAATTTGGTATAAAATTCGTGGAACTTAGAGATTTTTGAGATTGGCTTAAAGGAATCTAAAAATTAATTTGTTTGTTTTATAGTAATTATTATGAATCTCACATGGCAAAGTTAACTGATGAAAACACAAATATAAGATATATTAACCTGTCTTATACATGAAAAGTTTTTAACCACTGCGTAATTTTTTTTGGTGGCTCAGTGTAAGTAATAGAACACAAGTTGATCTTCAAAGTTAAGCAACGTTTGCCAAGGTTGGGTTGTGGATAGGTGACCATCTTAACATAACGAGTTTCTTCCGTGCCTCGGAAAGCACGCTAAGCCGTAGGTCCCGGCTGTCATTTACAGTCGTTACGTGTTGCCATGAAGTACCCTGTTACCCCAGTTATTGGGTTGTGGAGGTCTGGTAGGCAGCCTATGCTTTCCGAGGCACGGAGGAAACTCGTTATGTTAAGATGGTCACCCTTCCACAGACCAACCTCGGCAAACGTTGTTTAACTTTGAAGATAGATCTGTGTTCGATTACTTACACTGAACCAACAAAAAAAATTACGCCGTGGTTAAAAACTTTTCCTGTAAATTCGAACGAAAAATATATTGACAATAATTATCACACACAATTTATTTAATAAAAATAAAATATAGGTTACACGAAATTGGTATCAATCGACCCGACGTTAGCAAATAAAAGTGTGTTACTTCATACTACATCAGAAATTAAGACCTAAGTCCCAATGGTAAGTTTGAAGATTACTTTACTACCCTAACCAAATATCCACATTACTTGAATTCAATTAAAATTATTCATTAACCCTACAATATGACCAAGATACCACCAAAAATATCTTTGGTGTAGAGAACTCAAATACACTAGAATCCTTTCGCATATTCTAGACGCGACGCAGTTCAGTGGAAACACAGACAGGGGGAGGGGGGAGTGCCACTGAATTAGCCAGAAGTACTCGCAGCAAAGGATCAACACTTCATCTTCAAAGATGGATGACGCAACTGCCTGAAGCTGAAGAGCTTGATCCACCTGAACCCGATATGGAGGTAAGTGAAGAAAGAGATATAAATGATGATACGCCTTTTGAAACAATTTCAAGAAGGATGAAATCAGCTAACGATTTTAACTGCAATTAAATGTGAGAACTGGCATTTCATTTCATAACTAGTGATTTAACTAATATCAATGATTTAATATTTTATCAATGCGTACTTGCGTAGACGTAGACAATGTCCGGTATATAAAAATATAATTAAATTTTCTCTAGATGTGGAGTGTAGAAGAATTAAGAAAAAGATCAAAAGAACTTAACCTCCTAGAGGTAGCTGATCTTGTTTCAAGTCATGAAGCCAAAGGAACGTCTCCCGGTGAAAAGAAAGAAAATGATCGAAGCCCATCAAAAAGCAGCAATTCGGGAAGTCAAGTATGTATCGCTGAAGTCAGTCTCAAGTGTTGTGTTGTACTTTATTAAAACCGCATGTTACATTTCAGATAACGGTAAGGACAAGCCCGGTGGTTGTTGACACGATACCCGTCTGCAGACAGTGCCACAAAAAGTGTTTGTCCAAACCAAATAGCCCCCTTGTGTCCCAAAAAGAACCACCAGTGATACCCGCCAAACCAAAACCTGAAGCATCGCCCCAAACTTCCAACTCTAACAAAAGTTCCACAAGTCCATGTAGTGCGAACTGTGGAAATCGTAAACCAAGAAACTTCTCACACACACACTTAGAACGTAAAAATGCTATCAAATTACGTCCAGAAGATGGACCCAGAGCAGCCAAGAAAGTAATAGATTCAATAGAACAAAGTCAGAGAATGCTCAAATCGACGTCTTACGAACTAAAAACGGATTCGCCAATTTTAAGCAGAAGTGTTCACTCAGTTCATACGAAGAGCCAGTTAGAATTAAGAAAAGATAACTCAATAAGATCGCCAAGCCCGTCGTCTAGTAGTCGAAACAGTCCACTTTCAACTAGCCACACAACCTGTAGTTCTATGGTTTTTAATTCTAGTTCTAACGATTTAAGGATGTCCAATTCGAACATCGCTAATCAGGTCCAATGCGTCATTGCTCAAGAGAAATACTTGAATGAAGTTAAATGTGCTGAAAGCATAACTTTAACAAAAACTAAAACAGTCACGTCCAATTATCCGTCGCCGGCGACTGCAAGAAAAGAACAAATAACTAGACAGAAGGCAGAAAATGTACTGAACAAAGTCTTAGGCATGAATATTGTAACTAAAAGGGAAAATGTTGGTTCTTGTTTGAAGACATCATCGGTATTCCTAGAAGATGATTCAATACATGATGATGAACATGACTTTAAAATAGAGAGAGGTCTAAGACGCTCCCCAAGAATGGGTATTTCAGCAGTCAGTAAAATGAACGGCGATATAAATAAGAAGACTGAAAGAATGGAAGATGTTAATGCGAACAATACAATCGATGCAGGTTCTGATGAAGATTTAGAGTTAGGACCCCTAATGTTGATGGGTCTTTCAGCTATTAATCCTGCAGCGCATTTGATGAGAGTAGAACCTTTCAAGAGAGGTTCAGCGACGAGTTTGAACAACCCTTGTTCTAGACCAGGTAGTCTTGGCTCAGTCAAGTCAGAGTCTCCTGTTCCTAACATAGCTGTTGTTCCACCAACGCCCGACTTTAATTCCACTAATAAGACTGTGAGTTCAATTTTGAGGAGTTGTTTCGTTACCTATAGATTCTGATGATTATGTCCCAACTCTTATATTACAGGATGACCTTGTAGATGAGTCCCCAGATTCCCCCGATGTTCCAGATGACCTGCCTTATGTGACGCTCAAAAGGTGTGTTAATAAAAATTATAAAGTAGTTGTTAAACTAGTTGGTATTGTTGTAAAGACTACTAATGTTGTTTAAGATATGGCACAATGTCAAGCCTGGAGAGATTACCGTCCGATGAGACTGACGATGGCAACGTAAGACTGACAGCACAAGAGCCAGAGACCTCGAAGGCTTACAATAATCCAGGTAATCACAACCATAATTTATTTATTTAAAAAAAAAAAGTTTATATTGTTTGTTATTCCTTTTCGATCAAACAGCTGGACAGGCCAATCTGTTGGGTGATGAAATTTAATACACTGGTAAACCATGACTTGGAGTAACACATCGAATACTTTGTATCCTTGAAGTATTTTAAACAAAACTAAATAGTCCTATCAGTTACAATGGCCAATAACATAGGCCTATGTTATGCTATAGTTTCCACTACTGGAGCAAAGGTGTCCTTTTAGGGAGTAATTCACAAAGTAATATAAAGTTAGTAGGTTAGTAAAACCGAAATATGTTTGTTCTGTTTAGTGAGCGGTGCCGCTGGTGGCATCATGGGCTATGCGGCAAGAGCTGGCTCCTTTGTCGTGGAGAAGATGAATATCTTCAGTTATACTGAGAGTGTGCCCAGCACAGCCATAGCGCACAAACAACCCTCGTTCTTAGAAAGGTATGCTTTTAAAATTTGATAACGTATTCTATTAAGAAGGCTGAGTTTAGCATTACCTAACGAGAACATAGCTCTGTTGAGGCCCTTAGCTTCCACTTTTTCGATTGTCAAGTGAGAACTAATGATTCACTTTGATAAAACAGACCTCTACATTTAAGTGAACTAGATAGTTAATTCCCTTGCAATTATAATATGTTTTTTTTTAATGCCGTACGGTCGTAAGGTTTTTTACGTCACACAAATCCACGACCAAACACAGCTCGTCGATAATCTATGCAAATTGAAAAGCTATTAAACGAGACGGAATACCCGGTCCTAAAATCACGATTTAAAATTAAAATTAACTGATTTCTAATTGAAAATATTCTAAATAATCAAATCAATTCAAATATTTAGAATATTTATTTTCAATTGAGTCTAATTTTCTGTTTTGTGAACTGACATACATAACTCAAATAAACCAGTATTGTTTTTTCTTTTGTTATTATAAGATTTCTTTGTATAATAATATTTTTCCTAACATAGGTGGAAATCAACTCGATGCAGAAAGATAAAGGATCGATGAGTATGTGTGGGTGAAAACTGTAGTCCATTGATATGATTGATATTTTGATTAAAACTGTAATGGCGGTTTTTACTTTAGAGCTAAATTATAACTTAAGTATAAACATAGATTTAACTGTACTTTTGAGCCTATTTTGTAAGATTTGATATTTTAGACATTTTAGATTTTTTGCTAGAAACTTTTAAATATAGCATTTTGAAGCTAGAAATTTCTAAAAGAAAGAAATATTAGTTTTTTTGCTAGAAACGTGTTTTAAATATAGCATTTTGAAGCTAGAAATTTCTGAAAGAAACTTTAACCGATCTAGATTTTGCAAAACAAATATTATCAGGAAGATACAACATTAGATTTTTAACAACTAGAATTTAGGTATACTTATAGTAAATATATAAAAAATACATATTAGTAATTAATTCGTAGAATTGTATAATGTAATCGTAGTTATTTTGTGTGGAAATCATACTTTTCATATTCGTAATAATTTATATCGACTGTAACATTAGGCAAAACTTGTTAAAAATATAATAGAAATCTTTAGTTTTGCTCAAAATGATATACTATTTTTATTGTAAATATTTTTAACCCATAATAGACAGTAAAAAAAATAAGTTTTCATACTTCATTGATTTTTTAAATTCTGCACTATCTTAACAGTTCTGATTTTGCCAGATGTCTCGGAGTCAGTGACTGGAAGTCAACAATTGGTACTGAAGAAGGTACTGGTGAGACTGGAGAAGGAAGTGGGGCAAGTGGAGAAGAAGCTTGGGGCACCCCTTCATCTGGAGACCTGTCCGATAACCTGCCTGATTCTGAACATGGAACTCTATCGGTAAAGAATATAATGGAATTTTTGAAGAGCACCAGATTGAGTGTGGCAAATTTTATAATGCTCAATTATATATTGTTATACTAGAGCTTAGGGATATGGATAGTCAGAATTACGTGAATTTTGAGGCAATAATTGGTCCAAGTGCAATAAAGTGGAATTTTCGATTTTAGCAAATTAAAAAATAAAAATATAGATGGCGCTGAACATCTAGTGAAAACATGATCACGCTCAGGCTCGCAAATTTCACTTTAAGCTAAAATTTATATAAAATATTTCATTTTTAAAGTATATTAGAGGAAGTTTAAAAGTAGCACCAATGACTGAAAAGTTGAAAGTGTATGGTTTGTCTAGGTATGGGCATGTAAAGAGGAATAATGAAACGCATGTTGCTAAAAGAGCTATGAATATACATGCGAATGGATGGAGAGTGAGAGGGAGATCAAAGAAAAGATGGATAGGTAGATTGTGTGAAGAGTGACACGAAAAAAGGGAGTTAGTGATAGCATGAGAGGTATCAAGATAGAATGGAAGAAATAAATGTGTGGCGCTCACCGCAAATAACACGAAGCAAAAGCTATAGTTGATGAATTGTTAAAAGGTCAGGTACTTAAATTATGTGCAAAACAACTGCTGCTGCTGCATTGAAAAATCGAATATTTAATATTCACTAGGTTTGTTATGCCCTTTGAATGGAAAATTCTTCACTATTTCAGTCCCCTACGAAGTCATCATCATCATACGCTGGTGACGATGACACGGAGTTGATGATGGACGAACTCCTCATGGCTCCTACTATCACCGGACCAACGACACTTAGGCCGCTTCTTCCAAGGTGAATTTTACTATAGTCAATATAGCAGCATGCTAATTTATAAATTAAATTATTACTTAATTACCACATTTTTATTAAATCAAGTAATGCTTCACTAATTAGAAAACATTCATTGCTTTAACACATATTTGAAGCAGCAACTTTCTTAAAATTCGTATTTTGTCTTACTCTCAGATGCTTATCTAGATTTTACACCTATTGACACTCTTACACCTATCTATGAGTAATTTGATTAAACAAGTTTCAAGTCTGAATCGCGACCCAATCGGCATAATCATATAAATTTTGAAGAGACACCAGAACTAATGACAATGTTGAATGTAGGGATGTTTTTAGAAGAAGACTAGAACCTCTCATGGAAGAAGAATGCTCTGACAGCGGCAGTGAGGACAACAAGCCTACTCCCACCAACTCTGACGACCAGGTGAATATTAACGCTGATTAAAATAGAGAACTGATCACTAGTTGCACCAAAGTTCCAAAGTCCTAAATATTTGAAATTATAATCCTCCACGATAAATTTTGAAAAAATCACAATATTAATATTAAAAGCACTATAATACCCTGTAACAATATCCTAAAATTTTCCAGAGTTGAAGTTTGGTGCAAACACCTTTCCTTGTAATAAACAAATGTTATTATTAAGTAATAATTAATACGTACTGTTATGTGTAATTTATGACCCAACATAATATCTGTTTACTTCGAATGTATTATGTGTATACCATACCTGATTAGTCTGTCAAAATTGATGTTACTTAAAATAGCTCATAATATATTGTTTAGTATAATATAGCTATATAGTCCCTTATCCAAAACTAAATCAAATTTGGCAGATAGTGATTATTACTATAGTTATGTAGGAGTATCATTGTAACCCATAGCATGCCAATAACCATACAAGATGTTATTGGACACAGCATGCTTGTTGCATGTCATATTTCAGTAAGACCGAAGTATCGTAAATGTTGAATTTTGACATTAGATTCACTGTAAATTGAATCGTTTAAAATCGCGATAAGATCGAAACGAACATCAAAATTTCCAAAAATTTATAAAGATATATCTAAATTTTTCGTCCTGGAGTTGGATCCAGGTTATTGGCAAATGGAAGTAAAGTCCCGTAGCTAGGTTATATCTCACATTGTGACTGGTCCGCTGGTGCGGCGCTTGGCGCAGGACAGCGAGCGTGGCCTCGATGCTGACGACTGTTGCGACGTGCCGCACCCGCCGCCCTCTGCTTCAGAACAAGGTGAGTTCGCAACTCTACACCTATATGGATGATGTTTTAGTTTTCGGTAAGTGTGTAGAGGATCATGTGCGCGAATGTTCTGTGGACGATGCTAGAGGCTGACTGTATGATGTTAGGTGGATTCATTATTTAATTCGTAGCTTGCAAATTTTTCGCTGTATTTTGTACTGATCGAAACAATCTTCGCTAGTGTATCTTTTTGGGCATTGGTTAATTTAATCATAAAACTTTCTTGTCCATTTAGTAAATCAATTGTACATAAACTTTGACTGCTTAGAGGAGATGAATGCATTCGTTTAGAAAGAAAATGTTGGTAAAAACATCAACTTCAACATTTGCACACAACACAACGTCAAGCACCCATAAACATTACTAACAGAGAAAATACATTTTGACAGAGAAATGGACAGCTTGACATATGATGAAAGGTGAGAGATGACAACAGTCTCGACGTATAGCAACACAAAGAATATGAACAATGCCGACATTTTAACAATAAAGTCAGCACGGTGCATGAGTATTATTATGGTTACCATTATTTGTACACACTTTACCAGAAATAATTACTGTTTTAATTTTAAGCTTAGCTTCTTTGTTATACTACACTCGCGGCTTAAAATTGAATGTTAGTTTCTGGTAATCAGGTAACGTTGTTAATGTACCCCTGTACTAGCACGGTATCAATATGTAGCTATAGCAATCCACTTATAATATATTCATATTTATAATATTTGAACACCAATCTCTATATATTCAATACATCTTACCGGGGCCTCCAGTCTGTTATTAGAATTGTATCTGAATTGTCGATCATTGACTTAGTATTTGTTGATATTGATAAGTTTTGTACTACCAAACTGTTAAAATAAACAATTATGAAGCTCGTTGGCTAGATAATACCAGCCGCACGGGTCGATCTTCAAAGTAAAGCAACGCTTGCCAAGGTTGGTCTGTAGATAGGTGATCATCTTAACATACTGAGTTTCCTCCGTCCCTCGGAAAGCACTTTAAGACGTAGGTCCCGGCTGTCAATTGTACTGATCTTTGGCAGTCGTTACGGATAGTTAGAAGCCAGTAAAAATCTGACTCTAATCTTGCCATGAAGTACAGTGTTACCCTAGTTCATCGGTTGTGGAGGTCTAGTAGGCAGCCGCTCCTCGTAAAATACTGGTATTGAGCTAAATCCGGTTTGACTGGAAGCCGACCCCAATATAGTTAAAGGCTAGATAGATGATCGATAATTCTGCTACAATTCTAATAGCTTGAGGCCCTGTACGAGCCACACAAAAAACACTGAACTGTTATCGACTATTCACGATGGTGTGTTGGTTTCCGGAGGGTTGAAAGGTGGTAATGTTGCAGAAGCAGAGGAAGGGTGTGTGCACGTCGACCAGGATGCTGGAGGGGGGGGAGATGGTGGCGCCGGGTGCGAGCTGAGCCCCGACCGGACACCCACCAACGAGGCGCCCTCGACGCCCTTACTATCTGGTTTGTTTATTCCACTTCTTTGATTAACATCTTCACTCATCATTTTCTTCTTCGTTCTTATTCTTACGAGAATAATTGAGCTTGACAACTTGAGGTCGACAAATGGATATGTGATGAATATTTGTCATTGTGACCAAGGTGCCATTCAAAGTGTTATGGATACGAGGGCTGCAGTGGCGAATTTCTACATGTACTAAACAACGTTTTTCAATACACTTACGAGGGCTTAACCTTCGACTTCGGCTGCTGATAATTACGGTAAATGTAATAAAATTGTGATGCGAGCACACGCACTTTTCCGCATTAGTGGAAAAAACAGCAAATTGGGTGCCTTAAATAAGAGTGGATTTAAGGGTATTGGATTTTGGCTATATTGATTGACTTAGCAAAGTACCTAAATAATTTGATTGATTTTGTTTCAGTTTCAAAAGAGTTTGCGGAGGTGCGTGCCACTGCTGGAGCTGGTCGTCGGGGCTCAGCCAGCTCGGACAGCACGCCCTCCACACTCGAACGCACCACTATACACAACCCTACGACACTCAGCCCACCCGCACAAGGTAACAACTTGACGCAATAGTAACTAGCTATACTTAGTGCCACTGCTGGAGCTGCGCACAGCTCGGACAGCACGCCCTCCACACTCGAACGCACCACTATACACAACCCTACGACACTCAGCCCACCCGCACAAGGTAACAACTTGACGCTATAGTAACTAGCTATACTTAGTGCCACTGCTGGAGCTGCTCACAGCTCGGACAGCACGCCCTCCACACTCGAACGCACCACTATACACAACCCTACGACACTCAGCCCACCCGCACAAGGTAACAACTTGACGCTATAGTAACTAGCTATACTTAGTGCCACTGCTGGAGCTGCTCACAGCTCGGACAGCACGCCCTCCACACTCGAACGCACCACTATACACAACCCTACGACACTCAGCCCACCCGCACAAGGTAACAACTTGACGCTATAGTAACTAGCTATACTTAGTGCCACTGCTGGAGCTGCTCACAGCTCGGACAGCACGCCCTCCACACTCGAACGCACCACTATACACAACCCTACGACACTCAGCCCACCCGCACAAGGTAACAACTTGACGCTATAGTAACTAGCTATACTTAGTGCCACTGCTGGAGCTGCTCACAGCTCGGACAGCACGCCCTCCACACTCGAACGCACCACTATACACAACCCTACGACACTCAGCCCACCCGCACAAGGTAACAACTTGACGCTATAGTAACTAGCTATACTTAGTGCCACTGCTAGAGCTGCTCACAGCTCGGACAGCACGCCCTCCACACTCGAACGCACCACTATACACAACCCTACGACACTCAGCCCACCCGCACAAGGTAACAACTTGACGCTATAGTAACTAGCTATACTTAGTGCCACTGCTGGAGCTGCTCACAGCTCGGACAGCACGCCCTCCACACTCGAACGCACCACTATACACAACCCTACGACACTCAGCCCACCCGCACAAGGTAACAACTTGACGCTATAGTAACTAGCTATACTTAGTGCCACTGCTGGAGCTGCTCACAGCTCGGACAGCACGCCCTCCACACTCGAACGCACCACTATACACAACCCTACGACACTCAGCCCACCCGCACAAGGTAACAACTTGACGCTATAGTAACTAGCTATACTTAGTGCCACTGCTGGAGCTGCTCACAGCTCGGACAGCACGCCCTCCACACTCGAACGCACCACTATACACAACCCTACGACACTCAGCCCACCCGCACAAGGTAACAACTTGACGCTATAGTAACTAGCTATACTTAGTGCCACTGCTGGAGCTGCTCACAGCTCGGACAGCACGCCCTCCACACTCGAACGCACCACTATACACAACCCTACGACACTCAGCCCACCCGCACAAGGTAACAACTTGACGCTATAGTAACTAGCTATACTTAGTGCCACTGCTGGAGCTGCGCACAGCTCGGACAGCACGCCCTCCACACTCGAACGCACCACTATACACAACCCTACGACACTCAGCCCACCCGCACAAGGTAACAACTTGACGCTATAGTAACTAGCTATACTTAGTGCCACTGCTGGAGCTGCTCACAGCTCGGACAGCACGCCCTCCACACTCGAACGCACCACTATACACAACCCTACGACACTCAGCCCACCCGCACAAGGTAACAACTTGACGCTATAGTAACTAGCTATACTTAGTGCCACTGCTGGAGCTGCGCACAGCTCGGACAGCACGCCCTCCACACTCGAACGCACCACTATACACAACCCTACGACACTCAGCCCACCCGCACAAGGTAACAACTTGACGCTATAGTAACTAGCTATACTTAGTGCCACTGCTGGAGCTGCTCACAGCTCGGACAGCACGCCCTCCACACTCGAACGCACCACTATACACAACCCTACGACACTCAGCCCACCCGCACAAGGTAACAACTTGACGCTATAGTAACTAGCTATACTTAGTGCCACTGCTGGAGCTGCTCACAGCTCGGACAGCACGCCCTCCACACTCGAACGCACCACTATACACAACCCTACGACACTCAGCCCACCCGCACAAGGTAACAACTTGACGCTATAGTAACTAGCTATACTTAGTGCCACTGCTGGAGCTGCTCACAGCTCGGACAGCACGCCCTCCACACTCGAACGCACCACTATACACAACCCTACGACACTCAGCCCACCCGCACAAGGTAACAACTTGACGCTATAGTAACTAGCTATACTTAGTGCCACTGCTGGAGCTGCTCACAGCTCGGACAGCACGCCCTCCACACTCGAACGCACCACTATACACAACCCTACGACACTCAGCCCACCCGCACAAGGTAACAACTTGACGCTATAGTAACTAGCTATACTTAGTGCCACTGCTGGAGCTGCTCACAGCTCGGACAGCACGCCCTCCACACTCGAACGCACCACTATACACAACCCTACGACACTCAGCCCACCCGCACAAGGTAACAACTTGACGCTATAGTAACTAGCTATACTTAGTGCCACTGCTGGAGCTGCTCACAGCTCGGACAGCACGCCCTCCACACTCGAACGCACCACTATACACAACCCTACGACACTCAGCCCACCCGCACAAGGTAACAACTTGACGCTATAGTAACTAGCTATACTTAGTGCCACTGCTGGAGCTGCGCACAGCTCGGACAGCACGCCCTCCACACTCGAACGCACCACTATACACAACCCTACGACACTCAGCCCACCCGCACAAGGTAACAACTTGACGCTATAGTAACTAGCTATACTTAGTGCCACTGCTGGAGCTGCTCACAGCTCGGACAGCACGCCCTCCACACTCGAACGCACCACTATACACAACCCTACGACACTCAGCCCACCCGCACAAGGTAACAACTTGACGCTATAGTAACTAGCTATACTTAGTGCCACTGCTGGAGCTGCGCACAGCTCGGACAGCACGCCCTCCACACTCGAACGCACCACTATACACAACCCTACGACACTCAGCCCACCCGCACAAGGTAACAACTTGACGCTATAGTAACTAGCTATACTTAGTGCCACTGCTGGAGCTGCTCACAGCTCGGACAGCACGCCCTCCACACTCGAACGCACCACTATACACAACCCTACGACACTCAGCCCACCCGCACAAGGTAACAACTTGACGCTATAGTAACTAGCTATACTTAGTGCCACTGCTGGAGCTGCGCACAGCTCGGACAGCACGCCCTCCACACTCGAACGCACCACTATACACAACCCTACGACACTCAGCCCACCCGCACAAGGTAACAACTTGACGCTATAGTAACTAGCTATACTTAGTGCCACTGCTGGAGCTGCTCACAGCTCGGACAGCACGCCCTCCACACTCGAACGCACCACTATACACAACCCTACGACACTCAGCCCACCCGCACAAGGTAACAACTTGACGCTATAGTAACTAGCTATACTTAGTGCCACTGCTGGAGCTGCTCACAGCTCGGACAGCACGCCCTCCACACTCGAACGCACCACTATACACAACCCTACGACACTCAGCCCACCCGCACAAGGTAACAACTTGACGCTATAGTAACTAGCTATACTTAGTGCCACTGCTGGAGCTGCTCACAGCTCGGACAGCACGCCCTCCACACTCGAACGCACCACTATACACAACCCTACGACACTCAGCCCACCCGCACAAGGTAACAACTTGACGCTATAGTAACTAGCTATACTTAGTGCCACTGCTGGAGCTGCTCACAGCTCGGACAGCACGCCCTCCACACTCGAACGCACCACTATACACAACCCTACGACACTCAGCCCACCCGCACAAGGTAACAACTTGACGCTATAGTAACTAGCTATACTTAGTGCCACTGCTGGAGCTGCGCACAGCTCGGACAGCACGCCCTCCACACTCGAACGCACCACTATACACAACCCTACGACACTCAGCCCACCCGCACAAGGTAACAACTTGACGCTATAGTAACTAGCTATACTTAGTGCCACTGCTGGAGCTGCTCACAGCTCGGACAGCACGCCCTCCACACTCGAACGCACCACTATACACAACCCTACGACACTCAGCCCACCCGCACAAGGTAACAACTTGACGCTATAGTAACTAGCTATACTTAGTGCCACTGCTGGAGCTGCTCACAGCTCGGACAGCACGCCCTCCACACTCGAACGCACCACTATACACAACCCTACGACACTCAGCTCACCCGCACAAGGTAACAACTTGACGCTATAGTAACTAGCTATACTTAGTGCCACTGCTGGAGCTGCTCACAGCTCGGACAGCACGCCCTCCACACTCGAACGCACCACTATACACAACCCTACGACACTCAGCCCACCCGCACAAGGTAACAACTTGACGCTATAGTAACTACAGATATACTGCTAAAATGAGCGTCGGCATTGATTAAAGGTAAACAATCTTGGTATGTCCTTTTATATCAAAGAGGTCGTATATAATATACACAAAGATTATTAAAATTTAGTTTAATAGCTAACATCGATTTAGGTAAATACGTATTTGCAAAGATTTTTACATACAATGTATAGACAACTTTTAGATAAAAAGACATGCCAAGATTGTTTATTTTTAGTTAACTACCTAAACCGACGGAGTATAAATATTTTTAAGAATAAAGGTAACGGAACTTCGGTTACATCAACATGGTCTGCCAGCCCAGGGCTTGCGAAAGACGAGCAATGGCTAGCTTTCCGTCTGGCCGTCCAGTAATAGTCTGTACCGAGCCTGAATCGTCCATTTCGTGTAGCGTTCCACGCGTGTCTCAAAGAGATGTCAGCAAAACTATAGGAGTTAGTAAAACCGAAGCCCTAGGGCGGTTGATTTCCAAAAGGAAAAATCCAGGGTCCTAGAATGCAAGACATAGAAGGAACATAAGTTTGGTTTTAGTCAGTAAAAGACCGATACTCCCTCCCACTCCATCCTGTAACAATACAGATTAAAAATTGGCATTGTTCTGTTTTATGACCCTAACGAGTACCAGCTAGCACATTCATAAAATTCAACGACTACATACAACGATACCCGTAGCCGTTTCAGCCTCGGAGCCAGCACCAGCACCGGAGGCTACCTCACCACCGGCGGAACAGAGACCACGGACGCCGGAGCGACTCAGTCCTCGAGCGGAGATGAGGCTGGCGCTGGACCAGGGGAAGGACATGCTGGCCGATCAGGAGGTGCCCTGGGTATGGGTTTTAATTGTTTATGTTTTACGATAAAAAAAGAATTTAAAAAAGTTGAATATTTTTGTTTACCTTGATTCTCAAAGAAAAATATTCATTTTCATTTCAAGTTGACTGTATCGAATACATAACAATAATCTTTATTGACAGAAGAAATTTTTACCCCCCAGTTAATGGGTTGTGGAGGTCTGGTAGGCAGCCGCTCTTTGAAAATACTGGTATTCAGCTAAATCCGGCTTGACTGGAAGCCGACCCCAATATAGTTGGGAAAAGGCTAGGTAGATGATGACAGAAGACATTTTTAAAATTTTGTAACGTCCCTGACTCTATAGTTGGAAACAGACATAATGACATTCAGTCTTGTTATGTACCTACCACTCCTGAACTTATTTTAATATTTCAAAAGAAAGATGCAGCTTATGTACAATGTGTAACATATTATCATCGCTTAAGTTCTAATAAATGTAAGATTTTTTTTGGTCAAAATACCTACGTGTGTCATTTGATAGAAAATCAAAGAATCCAATGTTTGAAAACCAAACATATAGTATATACTTACAGTCAGTGTTGAACAGAAAAACAGAAAACCGCGGAACTCAATTGTACTGTCATGGCAACAGTAAAGCTGTTTTTTTCTATAAATTTAATTACGTCAGTTATGTGCTACTAAACAGTTTACAGCTGTCTTGAAAAGTTGCTGATTTGACTTTCGCAGTGTTAGAACTTAAGCGACGTTATTATTATATGTATTAAAGGGTATGATACGATGCAAAATGTCTATTTTCCCGTGAGTTCAAGTGTTCAAAAATGCTCAACGCTCATTTCCTGTCCATGTAGTTTTGCATCTGTGCCATAATTATGTGCCTCCTCTGCACGCAGGCTGGCGCGTCCGACCCCTGGTCGTTTCGCGCGGCGTGCCAACGCTCACTGCTGCGGCGCGTGGCGAGCGCCGACGCAGTGACGCTGTGCCGCGCGCACCCGCGCCGAACCGCCCCGCATACTACTTCGCGCAATTCTGTATATGCTTGGAAGGGTACGTTGGAAACTTTAAACTTATTATCCAAGGACGTGTAGCTTTATAGACGCGTATTCGTCTTTATACGCTTGGTTTACGCCTGCGTGAAGCTTGCGACGAAGCGGCAGCGTCGTCCCATCATGTTTCTCTGTCTACACGTACGTGGACAGTCGGTGTTATACTCACTCAAATAACAACAAAATTTGTAGAAAGATACACATTGTACATGCCCCAAATAAGATGGACAACGATGGCAATGATAATGCTGCAACGCAGCCTATTAGAGGGTGTAGAAACGAGCGTAGGACACATTGAAGAAGTCAGACCTTCAATGTCCAGATTTCCTCATAGTGTTTTCTTTATGGAAAGGTCGAAGTGTCATTCCCATTTGGGTAGAAGAGCAGTTAGAAAAAGATGTGTTGCACCTCAGTACACTAACTCTTTTTTTATCCATCCTTTTCAATGCCCAACATTCGGATACATACAACACATTATACTTCATACAAGTTATACGCATGCAAGTAAAAGGTGAAAATATACAACATTCTTATATATTTTCCCTTTCAACTTGAGAATCATCTGTGAGCCGCAAGTTGTTCCAGTAACCTGTCGCCATTTCACCCATCCTGAGTTATTACGGATCATTACGTCTATCGTCTGTTTTTTATACCCTGAGACTAAATTGACACAGGTAATGTAAAACTTAATAAAGGAATAATGTCAGTTCTTTTGTGTTGTAATGTCATTTAAGCTCAGGGTATAAAAACAGACAGTAGGTCGTTTATGTGACATTAGCTTCATTCCTCTAACATCTAAATCACGCTATATCCTGTACAAAATTAAAAACCCGTATTCTATTTGAAGCTAATTTTGTACTGTATTCCAGTTCCCGAAAGCGAGAAACCTATGGAGATGGAACAACTGGCACGAGCGGAAGTTCAGACGATGCGTTCGCGGACGCGCTCTCTATGCCAGAACGGGAAGATGTTAGTATCACTCTTCTAGTTTATTCTAGAAATCAGTCTGTATCGATCGGCAAAATTTTTCCATGTGCGCTACAAAGAGATGTCAGCAAACTCTAGGGTTGAACAAAAGAGCACCCCTGGACCCTGAAAAGAAGGCAAAGAAGAGACTGGAGTGGGTTTTAGTCAGTAAAAGGCGGACACGGCCTCCGCTCAGAACGGGAGAAGTCATATTGATGATTTCCCACCTAAAAAAAAATAAAATGCTTCGATGGGTTTTGATGAAGGAGTGCAATTTTTCAGTTATTGTTGATTCTTAAATAGTCAATTTTATTGAAATTGTCAAATGATTAACCCCCAATTTATGATTTAAGCATTTGAAGTTCAGTATTTCTCAGATTCTACTTTAGCCTCTAAACCAGTCAAAATTTGACAATGACTTCACGTTCTTGAATCAAAATACTCGATTCAGAAACCCAACTATAGCCTTTGATAGAAAGACCCTAAGGACAAGAATGAAGAACAAGACCCTATAGCAGATCTTCCTACACTACTTACAACTCTAACAATTCCACTTCCAGAATGGGTTTCCTCCGTCGTCGCGCGTCGTCCGATAGCCCCCGCCGCGAGCCGTTCCTCGTGGCCAGTGCGACGGCGCGCCCGTTCTCCCCGCGCCGCACATCCGTGAGCAACAACGGCTATTACAAGATATGCTTTGTCAATGGCTATGTGTGAGCACTGCGCACCCACCAGCGGCCTTAGTCTGCTATTACTAGTGATCGGCGTACAATTCGTCCACTATAAGTTGGCGAGTGTGAAGTTAGGCTCTGCGAATTTTGGCGCTTGAAATATCGTACAAAAATTAATGCCAATAACAGTTTTTAACAGGAATAAGAACTGCAAATTGCATTTATTTTTTTAAAACCTTTATTTTTGTAAGATATTTCAAGCGCCGATATTCGCAGAGCCTAACTTCAGACTCGCCAACTTATAGCGGACGAACTGTAGGTAGTGCCATTCCCGGGATTTTGTAACTGTTATCTTAATATGCCGTCGAGTTCCGAGAAATATTTAATTATATTTATAGGTCCATAAAAACGGTTCTCTCATTTTTTATGAATGCATTTATACACCCTGTATGTAACATTAGAGCTAATATTACTCGATTGTTCAACAGCATTTAATAAATACATGGAAAACATTCTTCAGAATCCCGGGAATCCTGGGACATATCCATGTTAACATTAACATTCAAGTTCATTGACCCCAAATGGCACTACCTATGCCGATCACTAGCTATTACAATTGTGTCAGAATGGTCGATCATTGAGCAGTGCAAGAGGGACGGAGCTATACAACTTACATAGCTCCATCCCTCTTGCACTGCTCAATGATCGACCATTCTGACACAATTGTAATAGCAGACTTGGCCACCAGCTTATCTGTGCCAATCAGCTGGATTTAAACATTCAACGGAAGTTTTTTCATTGGTTCCTCCTTTTGCACCTTCGGCAGTCGTCGTATGTGCCTCTGTCCTACTAACTTTTGCGGTATGGTGGTAGTCATGGTTTTAAAGCCGTTGATACTAGAGTCTGTTTTCAATCCCTGAGACTAAGTTGACAAAGGCATATGTCAAAATTACAATGATAATGATGACAATTCTTTTGTGTTGTGACATGTGTGACACATTTAATGTCATTTTAGTCTCAGAGATTAAAAAACAGACTAACTTTAGTCGGATGGTTGATATTCGTGGTTTTGAAGCCGTTGATACTATATATATTTATTATAAACAGGAATCTCGCGTGAGGGTATCGATTAATATTAAATGTAATGAAGAAACTTCCTACGTAGTATGTACACGTTTGTAAAATAAGATGTGACATTTTTAAATAATCAAATATTGCTGCGGGGTTTAGTAAAAATAAGAAAAAATGTTCAGAAGTGTCAATGGGACAATTAAAAAACCTGCCTTAATTTTAGATGCAAAATTTATGTTTAAACAATTTCGTCCTAGTAAATATATTAGAACAAGTAAACTTCGTGTAAGTTAGTTTGTATGCGAAATAATTCGAACTGTTCAAAACGATTCAATAATGCTATGATCGTGTTTTATAAAATTTTAATGGACATTTTAATATTTGGAAATCATAGGATTCGTGAATGTAAGCGAAAGGTTAAAAGAACTATTAATATACGAAATAGTAGTGAGTGATAATGTTAGTAAATTTTCAATAAAATTGGCCAATAAAATTGCCTTTCTTTTCAAAAATCTTTAACTAAATTCGAAAATGATATTGTTAAATTAGTACTAAAAACCTTTTTTAGTGAAAATATTCCATGTTTTTAACCTTTACCTATGTCTTAAGATTACTTACCGTTTGGTATATTGTTATGATTGTGATTGTCTTGGCACTAAGCTCATGTCAATTTGTTCTTTGCTTAACACTTAGAATTAAAGTTTAAATCCAGCTTTCAGATATGCTAAATTTGTTTTTGTTGTCTGTTGAACTGATCTGTCCATTTTGATTGGAACGAGTGTTCTCGAAAATATATTTTTAATAAAATATCATTCAGCTTTTCATTCTTCATCCTGCAGCTTAGCTGATCCTTCCTTTATTTTACACAATCCTTCATTTTGTTTAGCGCTGTTAAAGCCGTCCACTTCTTCCTTTTTGCTAATATTTTTTGCATATTTATTAGTCTTACAATGTCTTTAATATTTAAATTTGTAAAAAGACATTTCACGCGGATTATATCCTCTAGTTTCCACTTTGCAATCAAAATTAGCAAGCTGTAGTAGAATATACAGGGTTATTTAAGAAATTACCTAAAAGGCTGTCTATTTCATAAAATTGAAACTAATAACCCTGTATTTTTAAGCAAATGTAAAATAATAAAGCGCATAGTATATACAGAAATAGCAGTCCGTCAAAATAATACAATATTCTTGCAGGAAAAACATTTCGAGAAAAGATTCTGGAAACAAGTGACTAGAAGACGTCAATCTCTCGGATCTATCAGTCAAATATAGACTTGGTATACAAAGTAAAAACGATGATATAAAGTGTTCACGTGTAGAACTTCACAATATAGTAGTAGATGATTCAGCATTAGAGACTGTAATACTAGAGGGTCGTAATTTGGACCAGAAATAAGATATAAACTATGGAGTGCTTACGAAAGTGTTAAGATTAGAGAATGAAGAAGTCAATGGATTGCCAAACGATAACAGATATATGCCAAATACTGACGAAAGGGACCTGTCAATACTTCATATCTTAGAATCATTGTGTTTATAGTACATAACACTGAAATAGGCCTAATTGTTGACTGTAAATAAAAGAGCTGTTTATTTCTCATAGTTGTACAAATAGAGTTATTTGTAACTGAGCTTGTTAGAGGATGTAAAATATGTGATAGGTTACGAACTGTTTTAACTGTCTTGTAAATTGTTACATCTGAAACAAATATGTAAATTGATTTTTTCGTAACTATTGTAATATATTTTCTCGTCTTTGTATTCTACGTCGATTTGTCCTTTGAGATGTGTAATGCTTGATTTGTTATGTCGCACAATTTTAGATGAATCTTATGTGTGATCTACGGACTTGTACACATTTACTATGCGAACAATAGTTCAGTATTTTCGAGAAAGATCCTTGTACCAATTTTATTTCTTTAACCCAAGATGACTAATAAGTGTTGTTTTTTTATAAGATTTCATTTCATGGAGAATAAAGACCTTGTTTTGTTTGATAATGTAGTTATACTATTAGATTTCCATCAGACTGTCTAAATAGTGAAATACTTGGTGAAGCATATTTGTTAATGCAATGTCTTTTATGATAAAAAAATCTCAAGTAACATTTTTTTTTTATAAAGTTTTAAATAACTTTCGCACGTATGTGCCACATTTTGTAGATACGAAACATTATAATATTCATATGAAATATAAATTATTAGGAAATTTGTGCAAAAACATTGCTTGTTTAAGTTCCTAAATGACGAATTATGTAGAAAATTTTAAAAACTAATATTATTATGTATTTAAATATTTAAATTTTGTAGATAACAATGTCATGATCGTCGAATTTATTAATTTTAAATTCCTTGTACCAAATGTTTAGTGTTTCAAAGACTTTCATTTGTATTATTTTCTTTCAATCGATGGATCAAAATAAAATTATTAATTCAATTTTTTGACAATGTTATTTTGTTGTGATGTTTGTAAACGTTTCGGTGTAGCACCTGTGAGGCACGCATTTTGTTGATTTTTTACACTTACACATCTAGTTGCTGCCAAATAAAGACTTCTTTGTTCTTTATTTTTATATTTGAGCTCAATTTTATTAATTACACTAAAATACATAAACGTCATATGCGATCAACGAAAATAGTCAAAATTCGAAAATCGAAATTTAAAATAATGATTATAATTTGAAAGGTGATAGCAGGTATAAAAGACATTTTAGAACTAAAGAGAAAAACATTAATTCAGATTTTTACTAAAAACGTCCTAATGTGAATTTACTTTCTGAGCTTCAGGGAAATAAAGCTTATAAAATAAATTTATAATTAAAACAACAACATAAAAATGTTAAGGTACGTATATTTAATATTAAAATACATCAATTCACAATGTAAATACAAAATTTACATGTAAACAAATTCAATTGTTACAAAAAATGTTAGATATTTTTAATGTCTTAGCACCACATGGTTTTTTGTTTTTTTTTAACTTGAAACCTAGATTTTTTCTAAAAATTTGTGATCAGTTTTTTTAAACAACAAAATATATTGCATTTCAGTGGCATTTCTTAAAAAAACATATTTTTCATCGGTTGACTCGTCTCCAAACTTTCATCAGATGGATATTACATATAAAATTCCCGATAATAAATGTTACAACCGCTAATTGAGCACAATTTGCACTATCCCATTGCCCTTTAGACCCCACACTCACATAGCAATCAAGGCAAGAAATACTTCTTTAATCAAAAGTAATGGGCTTAACAAAAGAGATGCTGCTAAAGTCCGTTTTTTAATCCCTGAGAATAAATTGACACATGCAAATGTCAAAATTACAATAATAATTATGAGAGTTCGTTTGTGTTGTCACTTTTAGTCTCCGAGATCAAAAAACAGACTTTATATAGATGACATGACGATATCATCAACAATGCTTTTTTTTCAAAAAAAAGTCAAGAAAAAGTGCTAAATATTGTGGTAATAGAAGATTTGTTACCGAATTCAGAACAATAGCCCGTCTTGCCTCAATTGCTAGGTATAACTCTTCATTGACTTACAGTTACCTATATACACCTAAGATTAGTGTTGGCAGAAACAAAATAAAAAGCGAAAAAACCTTCAATAACCTTTACCGAGATTACCAAAGTCAAAGCTATTTCAAAAAAATATTCAAATGTACATAAAAACTAGAAAATGTACATAAAAATAGACATTTAAACAAATATTAAAGTATTCACTGATTGTTAGGAAGCGTTATTAATTCATTTTGGCACAATGTTAGTTACATTACATTTTATAAATTTTATTTTATTAAAACTTATGATAAACTAGTTGAAATTAAAAAAAAACTTGTTATTCATTATAAAATAATGGTTTAATTTGTATACAATGTACCTATGTACGGACACACTTCTTTCTAGGACTATTAAGTACGAATAGAACTAATTTGAAACAAAATACAAAAGTATCATGCCAAATTTTAATGTAAAAGAAAAACATAAAAATAAAATTCCACGTGAAAAATATACACTTGCATTGTATTAACCTATACTTGATACCGGAAATATACATTTGTATACTTAAAGAACGTATCTCATAAAAATAATGCCAAGCAATAAAATCGTATATAAAATAAATTCAATTACAAATATTATGTCACTCAAACAGGTATTAGTCACGAATGGACGGAGTCTTTACCCTAAAATATCAAGGAATGTAAAGAAAATTCAATAAAAAAAGGCAGTGAAAATTATCACTTTGAGCATAACACAAAACTTACAATATTTTGTTATTGCTAATTACAATCAATTCCTGAGATTTCTTTCAATTTACAAAATTGCGTACAACGCCATCTAGTTACATCGTTCTGTATCGCGCTGTCAAAGTTGTCTATTCGCGCCATTCTCGGGACGCTTGGAAGGTTCGCACTTCAGATGATGTGAAGGTTGTTAATCCTTGGGGACCTGAAAGAATTAAATATTTATTGTTTGATTTTTTTTCAATTAATAATTTTGATTTACTATTTGAATAAGTATTGAGAGTCAAAATCACGATACGTCAGGCTAAAAAAAAATGTTATTTAGGCTTATCTATTGCCGCAAACTGCAGGCTGTTACTTAGAATTTTAAATTAAAACATTGTCCGACCTCGGTTTCTAACAGAGGACCGCAAAGTCTGCAAAATGAATAAGGCTATCTATTTATAGGGAATTCTAAACATGCGGGTTTTCGAAATCAACCAAAATTCTAATATACCTACATATAAAATTCTCATGTCACAGTCACATGATTGTAATAAAACTACGAAAATTTTCTGTAAATATTTGACAGATTTTAGAATAGGTTATAGGCCATTTACCTTCCTACTATCATCCCCAATTTTTATCCTTCGTTATTAATACAGCAGAAACTCATTTTCCGAGTCAACTGAGCATTTCTCTTTTTTTTTGCCAATATACAGGTTGTCCCAAAACTCAACGATAATCAGGGACTGGATGAAAGGTCAAGCTATACCAGTTCTGGGAAAAATAAAAAATAAAATCCATATCACTCAGTTCAGCGATAAAAGACATTTTTAAAAAAAAGTTGAAATTCGACACCCTTGGTCGCATTTTCAAGGATTGTGATCACCAATGTCACAATTTCGCTGTGATTTTTTTAATTTCGTGATCTTCATTAACAATGCTATTAATCGCAACTACAAATTATTGCAAAAAACATTGTTAATTTAATAAAATAAGTTAAGTTTTAGTGAGTCGTGGTTCACAAAAATATTGTTCGTTAACTTTAACACTTCGTATTGAAAAAAAATTGTATTACACTACCCTTGGCAAGTCATTTCAAAAGATGGCGCATTTAATCAAGATTTCAAAATAGTGCAACACTTGCCACTTTTCTTGCCATTAAAAAAATTATTTCTTATTTTTTTCAAATTGAGCTCAATTTTAAACAACTCAACATTAGGAATTTTTGTTTCTAAAAGGAGATTGACAGGGTGTGGACCAAGTGCATTATGTTCCTCAGCCCAATACTAACTAACTCTTCAAAATCTGCTCCAGGAGTCAAGAAAAAAAAAGAGTTTTTCCAACCTAACCTAACCTAAGTTAGTAATCGTTTTAAGGAAGTTTGACCAAGTGCTGCCCAGAATGAACATCTAGTGCATTTCATACCTCAGACCAATACTAATCAGGGAACCAAAGTGCTTCAAAATCTGCTCCAGGAGTCAAGAGAAAAAAAGACTTTTTCCAACCTAACCTAACCTAAGTAAGAAATCTTTTTAAGGAATTTTGACAAAGTGCTGCCCAGAATGAACACCTATTTCCTTTTTTTCTCAGGCCAATACTTATCAGTAAACCGTAGCGCTACGAAATCTGCTCCAGGAGTCAAGAGAAAAAAAGAGTTTTTCCAACCTAACCTAACCTAAGTTAGAAATTGTTTTAAGGAATTTTGACCAAATGCTGCCCAGAATGATCACCAAGCGCATCTTGTTCTTCAGGCTTCAATACTAATAAGCACCCGAAGCGCTCTGAAATCTGCTACAAGAGTCAAGAAAAAAAAAGACTTTTTCCAACCTAACCTAAATGTGGCAAGTGTTGCACCATTTTGAAATCTTGATTAAATGCGCCATCTTTTGAAATGACTTGCCAAGGGTAGTGTAGTACAATTTTTTTTCAATATGAAGTGTTAAAGTTAACGAACAATATTTTTGTGAACCATGACTCACTAAAACTTAACTTATTTTATTAAATTAACAATGTTTTTGCAATAATTTGTAGTTGCGATTAATAGCATCGTTAATGAAGATCACGAAATTAAAAAAATCACAGCGAAATTGTGACATTGGTGATCACAATCCTTGAAAATGCGACCAAGGGTGTCGAATTTCAACTTTTTTTTAAAAATGTCTTTTATCGCTGAACTTAGTGATATGGATTTTATTTTTTATTTTTCCCAGAACTGGTATAGCTTGACCTTTCATCCAGTCCCTGATTATCGTTGAGTTTTGGGACACCCTGTATATTTGGTGAATGTCCCACAACTTTGCAGATTAATAACATTTGTGTAATGTGTATATTATTGATTCTGTTTTATTTAGGAGCACATTTGTTATTAAAATTCACAAAAATCATTCTAAAATATCATAAAAATATAGTATTTAATTAAAAAAATAAATAAATACAAACTACCAAAAATCGCAATGTATGAAAATTCGTATGTCCCAGTCTACCATCCGTTACTTCAAACTCAATTATTTTAATAAGGTTCAAAGAAACTATACTGAGATTTTGTTTCTAAACCATTCTAAGAGGTAAAAAGATCTACTTTCTTTGCTTTTTTGGTATTTTTTGTTTAACTTTTACAGATATAAACAAATTTTAAACTTGTCCCAGAAAAAGTTCCAAAAATAGATTTCAGTTTTTGTTACCCATTTTTTATGTGTTATAGTTGAAAAACTTCCATTTCGTTACACAATTTTAACTTGGCAATGCTACAGATACCCTTTAATGCCACCATACTGATTTTGGTGTCAGTCAGGTTCCGACGTTAAATTTGAAACACGTATTCCAGTTGGAAAATCGAATCTCATTCCAGTATTTGTTACAGCTGTCTCAAGATAACTTGATAATATTAACTACTTTCTTTTATCATGTCACAATAGTTAACAACTTGCACTAAAGTTGAGTGAATAATATTAGACGTAACTCCAATTTTAACTATTATAATAAAATTTTGTAAAAACTAAACCAGTGATTCGTTACTATTTTTTTTGTTACTTTGGCACAGTAACGTATAAGCGGAAAATACTAGTAACAAAAAAGGAATTATAAAGCTACGTTTGCATTCAACAGCGCAAGAAAATGCGATATAATGATATTATTAAAGCGTATGGTAGTACACCATACGCTATAATATAATAGTTTTCTTTGACTGTAAAATTTGAACAGTAAATACCTAGTTTGTGTTATCTATCTTTAATACAATCACTAAACGTCTATAACGCCTAGTACATTGTAGACGTTGCCTTATAATTTTTATTTTGTTACATAATATTCTTTTTTTGTTACTGTCCCACAAAAAATCTGATCTCTTTTTATGTTTTATGTATTTTATTTTTAATATAAAACAATGAATCTCATGAAGAGACTCAAGGATACTTAAAATTTTAATAAAAATTACGTAAAATCGGTAAATTTTGTTTATTTTTCATATTATCAAAACTTTAAATTTATTTAAGTGCAAGGTAACAAAAAAATAAATAAACACTTAATTTGAAAATTTTCTTTTACTTTTCTTGGTATTTCTTTGCAATGATGTTATTAAGTTTGTCATCAAGTATCAAGAAAATGATTATTCTGGATATAACAATTGCTCCTTCTAAGTTTTTTTTAACAAATAAAAAGTAACAAAATAAGAACATGTAATCTACCTTCATTTAGTTTTTAATACATTATCCACAAAATTCATTACAAAAAAGGATTTTCTTATAAAAATCCAAATGTTAATAAAGTAAACTAGCTGATTTCACGAAAAAAAAACCATTTATACGTATATTTTTATTTTTAGCGTTTTTTTGAAATTATGGCAAAAAAAAGAGAAATGCTCAACTAGCTATCCACAAAAGTCAGTTTTAACTGACAGTCATAGGGCCCTTACCTAAAAACGAGACAAGAGCAGGAAGATGATGATGATGATGAGGGTCCTTACCTCTAATCCTGCGTCCAGGCGTGGGTGTGACGTCTCCTTCTGGAGCCGTCCACTGTTCCACAACCTCCGTCGCCGAGCGCGCCAGGGATGGCTGGCTCACCGAGCGGTGCAGCGAGTGGCGCGACCAGGACCTGGAGACATAGCATGGAATTACTTTACAACTGTTCCAGTAGGATGTGCTGGTTCTCGGTGAACGTATCAGTATTTGTAGTAGATAAACGCCCTAAATTCAGTTGATTAAAGAAAGTAATGATAAATTAATAAGTTATTAAAAAGTTGTTCGCCATATTGGATTTAGAGTGACGTGGGTAGTTTTTTTTGTATTCTTCTCAATGTTCACTTTTAATTAGACCTACTTCTATCATAATCACAACTGAAAACAATTAAAAATAAACGTCACAATAATAATATATATAATAATTCAACATAGCGAATATTTTTTTAGGCAGTCGAAAAACAAACTAGTCTACAATCTTAAGAAATCCACCATTTTTAATTTCACTTTGCTAAACATGTGTTGTCATCTAAACTGAACAACTGAACAAGACCGCAAACATAAAAATTGTATTTTGACACTTGACAGAAGACCTGATGACATCGTATATCTCTACAGCTCTTTTGTAGGTATGTATTTGTCGGATTTATCAGAAAGTGTACTGTAAGTTTTTGGTGTACAATAAAGTTTATTCCATTCTGTTCTGTTACTGGCTAAAGAACAGAGGTGTACTCACTGGTTCTGATGGAAGGGATGTTCGGAGTCGCTGTCGTCATCGTAGTACCGGCCGAGCTGCGTGCCTCCCGACACCTCCGAGTGAGTGTCTGCCTGCTCACGCGCGTAGTCCACCATCATCTCTGACATTGATCTGGAAAAGAACAGGAGATAAGTTTATTGGTGTTAATTCTGAAAGGGAAACCCAGTTAATGAGTTGTGGAGGTCTGGTAGGCAGCCGCTCCTCGTAAAATACTGGTATTCAGCTAAACCCAGCTTGACTGGAAGCCGACCCCAATATAGTTGGGAAAAGGCTAGGTAGATGATGATTATGAAAGGAAAACCGTGATGCTAACGAACGCAAAGGTCAACTGAAAGACAGGTCAGATTTTGGGGCAGTAAAAGTCGGGCCCTCTCGCATCATCCTAGTGCGGGAGAGTCATTAGATGTTTTTGTTCAAAAAAAGTTCTTAGTTGAAATCTGAATATACGAAAACAATTTCACTCGTCATTTTGAAAAGTAGGTAAGACATTAAAATAACGGTCGAAACAATAGAAACTAGTCGTAATCGTATCCCAAGTCTTTGTAAGATCTTAAGGGAGAGATAGACAGCGAGTTTGGTTGGTGGTGATGGAGCTGACAAATATTTAAGTTGGAGATTCACACAGGACAGCATGGCGTCGGGTTAAGACCGAAAGAAGAGAGTTCCTTCATCGGTCTTATCCTAAAGCCATTTCCTCACCTCATGTCAACATGGTCACTCCGGTAGGAGGAGCGGCGCGAGCGCTGCGGGTCCCTCAGCGAGGTGGCGTCACTGTCATACTCGTAAAGCGTCGGTAGTGAGCTACGTCGCGAACGGGAGTCCCACTCTGTCTTCTTGCGGTAGCGGTTCTGAGGACAAGCATTCTAAAGATGAAAATCTATGAAACTAAAGATAAATGGAAATCAACAAAGATTTGGCGAAGTCAGTATTAAACCCAATAGGACAGAATTATATTGCTTTTTATCCCGGGAGTAAGTTCCCTTGAGACAATTTTTGACATTCACGCTGGTAGAAGATAGTCTACAATATTTTAGCTACACCGGCTAACAAGGTGAAT
Organism: Mythimna separata; assembly: GCA_030763345.1. Lineage (NCBI taxonomy): Eukaryota > Metazoa > Arthropoda > Insecta > Lepidoptera > Noctuidae > Mythimna > Mythimna separata. The sequence continues at coordinate 2,839,528 of CM061173.1, read as the reverse complement.
GGCGAGCATTGGACAGCTCGCCGTCCGGCCTTTCAGTAACCAACCGACCGAGCGCCACGTCGATGACGCGCTCGTGGAAGCGTGCGTCAAGAATATGTCAGCAAACTGTAGGGGCCCAGCGGGGTAAGCCTACTGGAACCATGGGTTGTATGGAAGTAAGGGTTCTAGTCAGTAACACTCTTACACGCCTCCCCGCTCGCCTATGAGCGGGAGAAGTCATTGGATAATTTCACTCTTGAAAAAAAATCGGCTAACAGGGTCCTCACCTTGGGTTTATCCGGAGGCGGCGCCAGGATCCTTATGATGACCTCCCACTTGGGCGGCGCGTAGAGCGGCGCGAAGCGGTGGTCGTGCGCGACGCGGCTGAACTCCTCGCGCGTGCTGGAGCGCGCCAGCTCGCGCCGCAGCGTGCTCTCGTGCGCGATCAGCTCGCGCCAGCGGAGACGCTCCTCGCGCGTCAGACGGTACGAGCGCTCGGTTTCTGCTAGGACCTGGTGATCATAATGGTGACTTAAGATATATGTAGATGAGGAAGAAGATGCAAAGTTGGATCTTATTGAAATTAACTAAGATATTATCGACCCTTTTCAGGAAGACCAGTTCGTATTTCTTGTAGGAAGGGGTGTTTTCTAATTAAAAAGTATTTATGATAATATGACAGTCTAATAGATCATAAGGTTTGTGAAAAAGGTTAGGCCGACCCTGGCAATAGCCGGGACTAACGCCAAGTGGAAGAAGATAAGGTTTGTGAAAAACAAATGTTAAGAACGACAAATACTATTAAATTAGAAAAGAAATCACCGCTTTCTGCAAAAAGCGCAAACTTACAAGGTACGATGTTCTTCCTAATAAAGCACGATCGATATATTTTAGTAGAAGGCTGCCAAAAATGTTACTGAACTTTTATGTGAACCCTTGACAGGCGATAAACATAAACCACAAAATATACATATACCCTTGAAAAGGTAATCTTCTATTTAAAACAGTATCACTGCACTACTAAATTAGTAAAATAAGTAATAGTAAAATGGTATGTGTTTTATACTAAAATAGTATAAGTAATAGAGTAATTAGATAGCAGTCAATCAATCAATCAGTCAATCATTTCATTGTCGCAAACAAGCCCAAAACCCTACCTCATCCTGAGCCTCGGTCTTCAACACCCTGGTGAGCACACTCCAGTTGACAGGCACGGGAGGTGCCGGCACGGGCTCCGGCACATCCTCGTCATCTTCGTCCCTGAACAGCGGGTTGCGCGCGGGAGGCAGTTCCGGCAGGAGCGGCAGGTCGGATGAGGGAGACTGGTAGACCTGGCCCGTCTGCTTGATCAGCTCTGGAGAGAATAGGTCGGGGCCGCCTTTACCTGGAGATAGAGGAATAGGAAGATTGGGATGAGAAAGATAATATGATGAAGTTGTTATGAATTGGTCAAATAATATTTTACTTGCTGCAAAGTATGAACCCTATTGCTTTAAAAAAATCTTCACGCCTAATAGTGAAAACCTTTGAAAAACCTTTAATAACGTCAGTCTAGTTGTTACAATAACAAGCCTCCCTGCTTGTTATTGTAACAACTAGAATACTTAAGCCAAAGTAGGCTTCCAATCCATTGCATTGGCTGTCCACTCCGTCCGTTTCAACATCTCAGAGGGTAAATTTTTAAACAACAAAGTACATGCCTACGTCATAATAACTATCTGGATGTCTATGAAATTTGTTCAATCAGTCAGTAACGCCAAAACAATATGAGTTCTATGCATGCGAATCCGGGCCATAGCTGATAATCAAGAAATAATTACGACAATTCATACTCTTACTATTTAAAAACTACCAAAACTTACCAATATACTTCTGCGGCGGCAGCGACAACGGAACCCTCTCCATCTTGGGCGTCAAGGTCATCCCGGACGCCGAACTGATGTCGGAGAAGTTCTCCCACTGCGCCTCGGGCACGGTGTGGTTGCGGATGGTGACGTCGAAGTGCGGGGGTGGGGGGGGCACCTGGGACGAAAAGAAAGAAAGACCTTTTATTTGCTGGAACAGTGACTAGTTTACAAGCATTATTTAAAAAAAAAACTGCAAGAAATATGCGGCTGAACGCACAGCATAATGCTGTAGGCAGACACATAGTGCGACTAGTCCACAGCGCTGGTTTTCAGGGTGGGCCGGTGACGGTGTCGACTCAAAGACGTCGGATCGGTTTTGTGCCAAGAAATTTGATTACTTTAAAATCTACATATATTATTAAGCTGAAGCTTGTTTGTTTGAACGCGCTAATCTCAGGAACTACTAGTCCGATTTTAATTCTTTCAGTGGTAGATAGCCCATTTATCGAGGAAGGCTATAGGCTATATATCATCGTGGACAAAGTCGCGGGCGGAAGCTAGTATATATATATAAATATTTGTTCGTATTTTAGTCGTTACCTGCTTGTACTCCGTGACCAGCCGCTTGTGGCGCTCGATGTCCTCGATCGTCTTCTTCTCGGTGATGGTGCGGAGGAACACGTCGTCGACTACGTGGGACGTGATCTCCGGTTTTCTGGTGAAGAATGGTGAATGTGAATAATTTCAAGAAGACTAACGACAGATATCAAGAAGAAGAATTTAATGATGGGGGAAAGTTATGATACATACATATTATCAATAAAAAAAAATAGATACAATAGCAATAGAAAGAAACGTAGACAACTACAAAAGAACAACAACAACTAAAGAATACTGAGTGTTGTTTAATATCTTCATTTGCTTGCCCAAGTCTGGTGAATATGGCAACATGAATATCTTTATGAAGGGAAACATTGATAAGTTGGCTAATTTTCTTAATGTCTTTTGGAAGAAAACCAACTGTCTACAGACGCGTATCTTAATAGATGCGTATTCGTCATTATGTCCTTAGTGTACGCTTCAAACTATTAAATTCTGTCGACGAAACGGCAACGACACGACAGTACTTTGAATGTCTGTGTCTTGTGCTGTATCTACCAAATAAATTATTTTTCTTTTTTCTTTATTTTTTCTTTCTTTCTTTCAGTCTTTATTTCTTTCTTTCTTTCTTTCTTTCGATCTTTCTTTCTTTCTTTCTATCGTCCTTTCTTTCTTTTTTACGACGATGCGGCGCACGAATACTTGCTAAAGCTCCTCAATGTATCTTACCTGGCTGGCATGATGGGTGTCTCCGAGATAGGTTCCAGACTCTCCATCAGCATCTCCTGTTCTTCCGTCTCCAGACGCTCTCTCATCACAGGAGGTGGCGGAGGAGGTTTCTGGACAAAAAAATGTTATTAATTATAATTTCTATTTTAAAGCGGTAAATGTGGCATCAAGCACTAAGAAAATAGTGGAATTTAAAGAATTGAAGACAAAAGTTCAAAGGTCTCTTTGAGAGGAAATTCAAGCTACGTCATCAATGGCGACCTCTAAATACTCTTGCAAACTACTGATGTGCCCATTGCTGATCAGGTACGCCTTGCCTCTAATCAAAAGTGGCCTTTTGAAGAACCTACTTCTAATAGTATGCCAATATTAAAATTAGTACATCACTGTTCTTGGGATATTGCTTAGGTATGTAGAGAGCATTGGTGGCCCAGTGGTAACAGCCCCGACTTACGAGTTGTAAGTCGAATCGATCAAACCCAATCAGTCACATTTTGTGTAATTATTTCAACACCACTGCTCTCATAAATAGTGAAGGAAAAAATCCTAAAGAAACCGGCATGCCCTAGGACCAAAAATTCGAAAACGTGTGACAACGACTAACCCGCACTGGGCCCGGCTATTGGTTTAAGGCCTATTCCCTCTCCAAGACAGGAGTTCAGAGTTCCAACAGTGGGAACATTTTAATGCTGATTATGCTATTATATGGATATTATACCTTTAAATGTTAAAGGAAAACATCGTGAAGACGAAATGTGACATCCACCGACCTGCACTGGGCCCGCGAGGCCTGTGTCGCAGCAATGGGAAAATTTTAAGGCTAATTAACTATGCTATTATTATATAGATAAATTAGTAGGTATACCTTGAGATGGAACATCCTGGCGTGCGACCTGTCGGTGACCTCGGTGACGGAGTGCGTGTCCGTCATCTCAGTGTTCAGAGAGACGATGGACCGCGGCCGCCTCGACCACTCCTGGTTAGTCACACGGTGATCATGATAGATTAATATATTGATAGTATACCTTGAGATGGAACATCCTGGCGTGCGACCTGTCGGTGACCTCGGTGACAGAGTGCGTGTCCGTCATCTCAGTGTTCAGAGAGACGATGGAGCGCGGCCGTCTCGACCACTCCTGGTTAGTCACACGGTGATCATGATAGATTAATATATTGATAGTATACCTTGAGATGGAACATCCTGGCGTGCGACCTGTCGGTGACCTCGGTGACGGAGTGCGTGTCCGTCATCTCAGTGTTCAGAGAGACGATGGACCGCGGCCGCCTCGACCACTCCTGGTTAGTCACACGGTGATCATGATAGATTAATATATTGATAGTATACCTTGAGATGGAACATCCTGGCGTGCGACCTGTCGGTGACCTCGGTGACGGAGTGCGTGTCCGTCATCTCAGTGTTCAGAGAGACGATGGACCGCGGCCGCCTCGACCACTCCTGGTTAGTCACACGGTGATCATGATAGATTAATATATTGATAGTATACCTTGAGATGAAACATCCTGGCGTGTGACCTGTCGGTGACCTCGGTGACGGAGTGCGTGTCCGTCATCTCAGTGTTGAGAGAGACGATGGAGCGCGGCCGTCTCGACCACTCCTGGTTAGTCACACGGTGATCATGATAGATTAATATATTAATGAGTATACCTTGAGATGGAACATCCTGGCGTGCGACCTGTCGGTGACCTCGGTGACGGAGTGCGTGTCCGTCATCTCAGTGTTGAGAGAGACGATGGAGCGCGGCCGTCTCGACCACTCCTGGTTAGTCACACGGTGATGATGGTAGATTAATATATTAATGAGTATACCTTGAGATGGAACATCCTGGCGTGCGACCTGTCGGTGACCTCGGTGACGGAGTGCGTGTCCGTCATCTCAGTGTTGAGAGAGACGATGGAGCGCGGCCGTCTCGACCACTCCTGGTTAGTCACACGGTGATCATGATACATTAATATATTAATGAGTATACCTTGAGATGGAACATCCTGGCGTGCGACCTGTCGGTGACCTCGGTGACGGAGTGCGTGTCCGTCATCTCAGTGTTGAGAGAGACGATGGAGCGCGGCCGTCTCGACCACTCCTGGTTAGTCACACGCTGATCATGATACATTAATATATTGATAGTATACCTTGAGATGGAACATCCTGGCGTGCGACCTGTCGGTGACCTCGGTGACAGAGTGCGTGTCCGTCATCTCAGTGTTGAGAGAGACGATGGAGCGCGGCCGTCTCGACCACTCCTGGTTAGTCACACGCTGATCATGATACATTAATATATTGATAGTATACCTTGAGATGGAACATCCTGGCGTGCGACCTGTCGGTGACCTCGGTGACCGAGTGCGTGTCCGTCATCTCAGTGTTGAGAGAGACGATGGAGCGCGGCCATCTCGACCACTCCTGGTTAGTCACACGGTGATCATGATACATTAATATATGGATAGTATACCTTGAGATGGAACATCCTGGCGTGCGACCTGTCGGTGACCTCGGTGACCGAGTGCGTGTCCGTCATCTCAGTGTTGAGAGAGACGATGGAGCGCGGCCGTCTCGACCACTCCTGGTTAGTCACACGGTGATGATGATAGATTAATATATTAATCATTGTGGGAGTGGAGTTAAGGTGAAAGTTACGAACCTTCACGCAAAGTTGGTTTGTTGATGTGAGTGATTGTGATATGTGTGTTTTAAAACAAGGGTGAGGTTGTGTGTGTGTGTTTAAAAATGAAATTATTTTTTTCTTGCATTCAGGTGATAGTGTGTTGGTGAGGTACTAAATAGAGTGAATATTATGCATGTATGTATTCGTATTTAGAAAAAAAAATGTTTTTTAAACTGTGATTTTGGTTCGTGCAACAAGTGAAATTCGTGCTTATGATAGGTTACATTTTATTCATTTTTTAAGTAAGGATAACGTGATAAATAGGAAATGGTCTCAATACCCATTAACTGTTTGTTGAATTAACAAATTACCTCATTACTATGTCTATTTTGCATGCGTCAAAAAAAATGGTTGCCTGTAAAGTCGTTTTTACGGGCGAAGATTTTACGTGACAACGTCTTTTTCTCGGTAGAATATTTATTGATATGAATATAATTAAATTGCACAATAGGAACAAGGAATTGAATGAAAATAAGAATTGCACAAATTTTAACTATAGAAATATATTTTGTTTACTAAAATTCTCTAGTGCTGCGCGCGCGGCAGACCGATCATAGTTGAGTGGGAGAGAGACGCAAGGCATTCGGCGGGCCTCTCTCTCGTTCGGTGACTCATCGTAACGTTACCGAGCGTTACACTTTTTCATAAGTGACTCCCAGCCGCAACCTAATTTAAGACGTTGTCACGTCAAAATGAACAGTTATCTCACACTCATACAAATAAGCAATAACATGTAACACCATACAAAATAACAAATTGTTTTCTTTCTTTTATGGCAATTTTATTAGGTAATAGAAAATTTATCAATATAATCTTATATGTATGATTTGGAATATCGCTCTATGGTTTCGCTTAACCCAGAATGTTCTGACCATAACACCAATGGCGTCATAGTACCTACTTATTAGTTTTACTTGTCTATAAGATGCATCTCCATTATCTGAATAAATTATATTATTTATTATTATAGTGAGTTATAGATCTAAGATTTCACATCAAATGCTATTTTCTCTAAAATGATAGAATTATGAGGTTACTTGTCATTGCTTTATTGTGCCTACATCAACTAATGCTCTACCACTCCTAACCCTCCATCAGCCCTGGTCCCTCCATACCTGTTTATCCCTGGACACCTGCGAGTAGACTGCGGGAGGTCGCGGCGGCCTCTCAGGAGGAGGTAGCTGAGAGGCGCGTGCGGGGAGAGGAAGGGCTACAGGAGATACTGTGCGGACTGACTCTTGGCGTTCGTGCTCTTCGGAGATCATTGTTTGTCTGTAGAAGCAAATAGAATGAGGTTTAATTAGTCATATTTAAATCATTTTAGGGTCTTAATAAACTAGTGCGCCTCACCATCAACGATTGCATCACTGCTTACGATCAGGCGGGTGGCCTCGCCCGCATGAAAGTAATCTCGCCTACGTCAAAAAAGGAAACCTTGTGCAATATTTTACGCTCCTAGACCCTAGTCCTAGTACTTTAGGCTGTGCAATGACAGCCAATAATAAGCCAGCCAGTAGTAAGTGATGGTAGTCAGTTTCTACTCAATCACTCAGTCAGTTTTAACTCAAATTCTTGATACGATAGATCTTCTTCTTTTCGAATCGAAGGTAAACTCGTTAAATTGTTTGGTCCCAGTATGTAACTACGTTAATTGCAGCATCGGTGGCTCTCATTAAATCCTCTAAAGTGAAGGTGTTTGGGCACTTGGGGCACTCCAACGTGTGGCTCGTGTTTTGAATAGAAGCACCGCACTCACATTGAGTATCCGATAAGATAGATGAAGATGACTTGATACGGCAAAAAAAAAACGAATGGCGCCCAGCAGGGCCTCTAGTAAGAAACGTATATTTACGTGTGCATGATCTTACCTGATACTTCCTCCGTCAGTCTCAGTGAGGGTGATGGTGGAGGGCGGAGAGGGTGGCACGACGGGACGCTGCACGCGCACGCGCACGTCGAAGGCAGGTGCCGCGCCGGACACCAGGCGGGCGTTGGTCGCCATTGCTTCACGAGTGGAGCCGTAGCCTGGAAGGAAAGAATGTTGGGTTAACAATATAATAATAATAATACTCCCCCGACCGAATTTCGATCACGGTGGCCAATCTCAACCCTACGCACGTACGCAGGAAATATTATAGTGCTCAAGTGTGTGTAAACACAGGTGCACTCTTGGTTCCTTTACTCTCATTGCCCAATGGGACGGCAATCTGACACGACCGGAGAGAGATCAGGACCAACGGCTTTACGTGCTTTCCGAGGCACGGAGGTAGCACTACACCAATTTCCAAACTCCGGGCAGCTAAAGAGTAATGCCTAATGGAAAATCCTGCTCTATCCTGCTATTCAACACGTTTTGATGTATTTTAACCAAGACTTAACAGGCCTAGATAAGTGGCAATCGCTCCGTGTCTATTCCTTATCTAAGTTTGATTTCGTCTTTGTGATGTCGATCGAAAATTGGTAAACAATGTAATATTATTGAATAATTATGTGTTATTAAATATCAAGAGAGTCTTCTTGTCTAAACTTATTGTCTAAACAGACCGATCTAAACCTGTTGTAATCCAGACTTCATTATTTAGTTTCCAGGGGGACGGCGCGAACGCAGTCCCCACTACCAAAAATTACGCATCCGAGTTATCCACATTAGGGATAATCGCAGGGGTCAACCTAACCGCAGTGCAATGGGAAGGCCTCGCCCTGGGGGAACCGCCTTCATGATCACGGTATCCCCTATGCCAGGTAAGTATGATTTCGCTACAGAAGCGCGCGAGGGTCGTTCGACGGCGGAGAATCTTAACACCGCGATTCAGAAACGTGACGTCACGGCACAGTGACATCTGTTGGCGAGTTTGGTGAAACTATAAGCGGAGGGTTTGTCGCACGTTTGTTCGCTTTCCATGCTCGGTTCTTTTCTGACAAAAACCTCAAGGTGTGATGTGAGAGCTATCCGAGAGATGGATATAATTAAATGTATGTGCATTAATGTTTTGTAAGAAAATAGACAAGCGATGAGTACTGTATTTTTAGTTCATTTGACTCTTTTCTTTAGATATGTATTTATTATTTCTAATTGTTCAAATATTTTTGCTAACTTGTTTGTTGAATTTCAATGCGAGTACTTGCACATTTTTATTTATTATATTTTCTATTTTTTTTTCTCACTATGTTTGATAGTTTAATAAAGTATTTAAAAGGGCTCTGTACATGAGCACAATGATTTGGATTTTTTTTAAATATAATATTAATAATATACCGACTTGTAAATAAGTTTAGTTACATAGGTTGACTGGTAGGGAATGCCTAAGGCATTAAATCCGCCTTTGTACCATGTTTTTGTGCATTTTAGTATTAGCATTATCGGCCTTGTAATGTTCCTACTGTTGGGACTCGGGCCTCCTCTCTCGGGGAGGGAATGGGCTGTAATCCACCACGCGGGCCCAGTGCAGATTGGTGGATGTCACAGGTTTTCGTTATTTTTTTGGTTCTAGGACATGCCGGTTTCCTCATGATGTTTTCCTTCATCGCTTTGAGAGCAGTGGTGATAAAATAACTTATACAAAGTAATGCGCCTGGCTGGGTTTGAACCCGCGACCTACAACTCTTAAGTCTGGGCCGTTACCACTGGGCCACCACTGCTGTCTATGTATCTGCTCTATATGTTTGTGTGCATAAAGTTTCAATAAGTAAATAATAAATATTTATCGTTTACATTGTACGTAACGCATGTGCCCCGATCGGGCGCCAATAGGCACTAATGGCGCCCAATTGGGAACTTGTTTTCGGGAGTACCATATTGTTTCTCGGTTGCTGAGGTATATCATATATTCGGAAGGACTACCTAAATTAATAAATCGCAATAGCTAGTATTAGTGTTCTGTATGTTCAAAATAAAAAAAATCCACGAGATGTTTTTTGTTATAAACGAGAATAAGTTCGGTGCTATAAGTAAAATATAGGGCAAAGAAGGCATAAAGCCCTATTAAAAAAATACAATAAAATTCAATTTAATTGCTAATTTCATGCTTATTATAAGTATTTGAGAATTAATCAATAAATTGACATTCGAATGCGATAACCTGCTATTCAACACGTTTTGTGTATTTTAACCAAGATTTAATAGACCTAGGTAAGTGGCAATCGCTCCGTGTCTGTTTCTTTTACAAGTTTGATTTCGTTTTTCTGATGTCGATCGAAAATATTGGTATAATGTTATTAAATATCAAGAGAGTCTAATATCATCTAAACAGACAGATCTCAACCTGTTGTAATCCAGACTTCATTATTTAGTTTCCAGGGGGACGGCGCGAACGCAGTCCCCACTACCAAAAATTACGCATCCGAGTTATCCACATTAGGGATAATCGCAGGGGTCAACCTAACCGCAGTGCAATGGGAAGGCCTCGCCCTGGGGGAACCGCCTTCATGATCACGGTATCCCCTATGCCAGGTAAGTATGATTTCACTACAGAAGCGCGCGAGGGTCGTTCGACGGCGGAGAATCTTAACACCGCGATTCAGAAACGTGACGTCACGGCACAGTGACATCTGTTGGCGAGTTTGGTGAAACTATAAGCGAAGTGTTGGTCGTACATTTGTTCGCTTTCCATGCTCGGTGCTTTTCTGACAAAAACTTTAGGGTGTAATGTGAGACCTATCCGAGAGATGGATATAATTAAATGTATGTGCATTAATGTTTTGTAAGAAAATAGACAAGCGATGAGTACTGTATTTTTAGTTCATTTGACTCTTTTCTTTAGATATGTATTTATTATTTCTAATTGTTCAAATATTTTTGCTAATTTGTTTGTTGAATTTGAATGTGAGTACATACTTGCACATTTTTATTTATTATATTTTCTATTTTTTTTACTATGTTGAATAGTTTAATAAAGTATTTAAAAGTGCTCTGTACATGAGCACAATGATTTGGATTAAAAAAAATATAATGTTAATAATATACCGACTTGTAAATAAGTTTAGTTACATAAGTTGACTGGTAGGAAATGCCTAAGGCATTAAATCCGCCTTTGTACCATGTTTTTGTGCATTTTAGTATTAGCATTATCGGCCTTGTAATGTTCCTACTGTTGGGACTCGGGCCTCCTCTGTCGGGGAGGGAATGGGCTGTAATCCACCACGCGGGCCCAGTGCAGATTGGTGGATGTCACAGGTTTTCGTTATTTTTTTGGTTCTAGGACATGCCGGTTTCCTCATGATGTTTTCCTTCATCGCTTTGAGAGCAGTGGTGATAAAATAACTTACACAAAGTAATGCGCCTGGCTGGGTTTGAACCCGCGACCTACAGCTCGCAAGTCGGAGCCGTTACCACTGGGCCACCACTTCTGTCTATGTATCTGCTCTATATATTTGTGTGCATACAGTTTCAATAAGTAAATAATAAATAAATATCGTTTACATTGTACGTAACGCATGTGCCCCGATCGGGCGCCAATAGTCACTAATGGCGCCCAATTGGGAACTTGAATTCGAGAATACCATATTGTTTCTCGGTTGATGAGGTATATCATATATTCGGAAGGACTACCTAAATTAATAAATCGCAATAGCTAGTATTAGTGTTCCGTATTGTCAAAATAAAAAAAATCCGCGACATTTTTTTTTGTTATAAGTAAACGAGAATAAGTTCGGGGCTATAAGTAAAATATAGGGCAAAGAAGGCATAAAGCCCTATTAAAAAAATACAATAAAATTCAATTTAATTGCTAATTTCATGCTTATTATAAGTATTTGAGAATTAATCAATAAATTGACATTCGAATGCGATAACCTGCTATTCAACACGTTTTATGTATTTTAACCAAGATTTAATAGACCTAGGTAAGTGGCAATCGCTCCGTGTCTGTTTCTTTTACAAGTTTGATTTCGTTTTTGTGATGTCGATCGAAAATATTGGTATAATGTTATTAAATATCAAGAGAGTCTAATATCATCTAAACAGACAGATCTCAACCTGTTGTAATCCAGACTTCATTATTTAGTTTCCAGGGGGACGGCGCGAACGCAGTCCCCACTACCAAAAATTACGCATCCGAGTTATCCACATTAGGGATAATCGCAGGGGTCAACCTAACCGCAGTGCAATGGGAAGGCCTCGCCCTGGGGGAACCGCCTTCATGATCACGGTATCCCCTATGCCAGGTAAGTATGATTTCACTACAGAAGCGCGCGAGGGTCGTTCGACGGCGGAGAATCTTAACACCGCGATTCAGAAACGTGACGTCACGGCACAGTGACATCTGTTGGCGAGTTTGGCGAAACTATAAGCGGAGGGTTTGTCGCGCAGTTGTTTGCTTTGCATGCTCGGTGCTCTTCTGACAAAAATCTCAAGGTGTGATGTGAGAGCTATCCGAGAGATGGAGATAATTAAGTGTGTCACATGAATGTTTTGTGAGAAGATAGACGAGCGATGAGTACTGTATTTTTAACTCACTTAACCCTTTTCTTTATATTTCTAATTGTTCAACAATTGTTTGTTGATTTTTAATGTGAGTACTTACAATTTTTTATTTATTATATTTTCTTTTTTTTATGAAAGAAAAGGGAGTTGATGATAGCATGACGGGTGATAGGACAGAATGGAAGAAAAAAACATGTTGCGCCGACCCCAAATAATTTGGGATAAGGGCAGGAAGAAGAAGAAGAAGATTTTCTTTTTTTTACTATGTTGGATAGTATATGAAAGTATTTAAAAGCGCTCTGTACCTAAGCACAATGATTTGGAATTTTTTAGATTATAATATTAATAATATACCGACTTGTAAATAATACTTGTAATAATAAGAGCTCGTGGCTAGATAATAACAGCCGCACAAGTCGATCTTCAAGGTTAAGCAATGCTTGCCTAGGTTGGTCTGTGGATGGGGGGACCATCTTAACATAACGAGTTTCCTCCGTGCCTCGGAAAGCACGTTAAGCCGTTGGTCACGGCTGTCATTTGGAGATCTTTGGCAGTCGTTACGGATAGTCAGAAGCCAGTAAATCTGACTCCAGTCTTGCCATGAAGTACCGTGTTACCCCAGTTAATGGGTTGTGGAGGTCTGGTAGGCAGCCGCTCCTCGTAAAATACTGGTATTCAGCTAAATCCGGCTTGACTGGAAGCCGACCCCAATGTAGTTGGGAAAAGGCTAGGCAGATGATGACCGACTTGTAAATAAGTTTAGTTACAAGGTCGACTGGTAGGAAATGCCTGAAGCATTAAGTCCGCCTTTGTACAATGTTTTTGTGCATAAAGTTTCAATAAATAAATCCTACTAATATTATAAATGTGAAAGTTTGTGAGCATGGATGTGTGGATGTTTGTTACTCTTTCACGCAAAAACGGCTGAACCGAATTGGTTGAAATTTGGTATGTAGATAGGTTATACCCTGGATTAACATATAGGCTACTTTTTATTTCAGGCGACTCCGCGGGCGGAACCTAGTAATAAATAATTATCGTTTACATTGTACGTAATGCATTTATGCCCCGATCGGGCGCCAATAGTCACTAATGGCGCCCAATAGAGACCTCGAGTGGTAATACCATATTGTTTTTTTTCAATCTTTCAACTTACCTTCACTATGATAAGACTCGTCCATCATAAAGGCGGCATTGCTGTGTGCCTGCTCGGCTTCACTTGGCGTTTCCGAAGGGTAGTCGGAAGGAATCGTGTCGGAGGCCACGCTGGCCACCTCAGCAGCGGCAGGGTAGACTGGATGGGCTCGAGGGATTTTGACTTCTGTTGAAAAAGGATTAGAATTCAAATTAAATTTTGTTTTTAACCCAGTCTTGCTCAACTTCCCACAAAAAATTTAAAACGAGACCATATTAATTAATTTAACAGTGTATGAACACGAGATTCTAACAAAGACACTGAGACCAAAATAAAAAAGTTTTAATGCGATCCTTACTTCTAAAATCATTATCATTATGGCATTTTTCGGTGAAAATGTTTAAATAAATTCCTAGTTTTCCGAATATGCATGCTATTTTTATATAGAATGTAAATTAAAAGATAGAAAGTCAGAGTCCTTAGGGCGGCTAGAAAACTCTGACACCAGGTTGGCCACTAATCGTACGATAAGAAGAAGAAGATCGTTTTTTTGCCTTTCATATTTATATATTTCCTTTTATTCTGTCTGGAGTTTTGTGAGATGAGTGTAATACTCGTACATGACCGTGTAGTTATAACTCATTATTATTTTGTTGATAATTTTCAAAAACATCTCTAACTAATTAATGTACTTAGCCTTTGGCCTTATTTTCTTTTAATTGTTATAAACTAGCGCTTGACTGCGATCCCACCTGATGGTGAGCAGTGAAGCAATCGTTGATGGTGAGAGGCACTAGTTTATTAAGAGCCTATTCATTCTAGCCTTGAAGACACCTATCATATCTCACCTTGAATACTCTCCCTGCTAACTATAGAAGCAGAGGAGTCATCGATGAACCTCCTCGGAGCGGGCAGGGCACGTCTCCTGAGACAGAGGTAGGAGACTCCCAAGCCCAGGAGTAGCAGCGTTAGGAACAGGATCGCGCAGATTATCATGAGGATGTGAGTGCCTGCGAGAGGGGCCTTTGCTGGGAGAGGACCGGCTTCAGGGCTGGAAAATGAAAATAAAAGTTTTAAACCATTGGTAGATAGATACCTAAAACATGTATTTAGTTATAACAAAAAAAAACAAAACACAGTTACTATATCAAAGTAAATAATAAAGATTATTAACTCTTGTGTACAATAAAGTATAAAAGAAGAAAAAAGTTGCCGTGTGTAATAGTGTGATTGAATTACTATAGAGATAATAAGGGTATCGCAATCGCGCAAGGTTTCGTTTACCTTTCACACTGAAAGACAACCTAAATTAATAAATCGCAAAATAATGTGTTAGTATTTTCTTACTAGTTTTATGCCCGTTTTCACCAACAGCCCCTAAAATTTAAGTGTCTCTTAAGCCAATATAATCACGGTTTTTTCAAGTTCCTTATTAATAAGTTATTATTCTGAATTAAAGTATGACATCTTTAAAAGTGTTCGATTTCATACTTTGATTCAGAATAATAACTTTATAATATGCAAAAACCGTGATTATATTGGCGTAAGAGACATTTAAATTTTAGGGGCTGTTGGTGAAAACGGGCATTAGTAGCCTATATCTGACTCCAGGGATATAGTTTTTTAAAAGTATACAGACATCGGAATAGTTCGGCGCTGTAAATATTAAGTAAAGAAGGCATTAAGCCATGTTAAAAAATACGAATGTTAAAGAATGAATAAATAAAATTGATGTTCAAATCCGATAGTAACATGCTATTCAAAAACAAGTTTTGATGTATTTTAACCAAAACTAAACCAGTGACAATCGCTCTGAGTCTACATAATTATTCTATTTATAAGTTACAAATAAAATAAAGATAGCGATAGCCTTGCGATGTCGATTTTGAAGTGGTAAACAAAGTTTATAGCGACTATTGTATCAAGATGTCAAGAAAATAGTCTGAATAACCTGTATACCTACCGCACACTAAAATCCTAAAGTTTGCCAGATTTCATTTTTAAGTTTCCAGGGGGACGGCGCGAACGCAGTCCCCACTACCAAAAATTACGCATCCGAGTTATCCACATTAGGGATAATCGCAGGGGTCAACCTAACCGCAGTGCAATGGGAAGGCCTCGCCCTGGGGGAACCGCCTTCATGATCACGGTATCCCCTATGCCAGG
Source organism: Mythimna separata (assembly GCA_030763345.1). NCBI lineage: Eukaryota > Metazoa > Arthropoda > Insecta > Lepidoptera > Noctuidae > Mythimna > Mythimna separata. Next base: position 2,823,970 of record CM061173.1, on the reverse strand, counting down.
TAAGTATGATTTCACTACAGAAGCGCGCGAGGGTCGTTCGACGGCGGAGAATCTTAACACCGCGATTCAGAAACGTGACGTCACGTCACGGCACAGTGACATCTGTTGGCGAGTTTGGTGAAACTATAAGCGGAGGGTTTGTCGTTTGTCGCCCTGTCTGTGCTCAAAGCTCCAGGAGATACATAAATGTATGACGCGAATGTTTTGTGAGAAGATGGGTGAGCGATGAGTAAACTACTGTGATTTTAATTCACTTGACTGAACTCTTGGTATATCATTATTAGTAATTAATTATTCAAAAGAAATCAGCATTTTTATTTCAATGTGAGTACCCATATATGTATTTTTATTTAATGTACTCGTATTTTCTGCTTATTTTTGTTATTTTAATTTTTTATTTGATATTTTTAAATTTGCACTGTATAACTCTTTGGATTTTTTTTATCTAGGTATAATATCAATCACATACTTACCAACTTATAAATAAAAGGTACATAGTGTATTTATTTATAACTTAGAAAGTGAATATTAATTTATATTTTTATTACTACAAAACGGTGAACTTCTTTTAGTGTTATTTCGTTTATACTTTTGCGACACGAGTGCGAAAAACATTTCAATTTCATCTAACATTGTTATATTTAGATAATACTCACGTAAATATAAGAGGGTTGAAGACGGGTTTGGGCACGATGGGGGGCGGGTAGCGGCATACAATGGTGATGACCTCATCCCCGTCCATCTCCAGACCGGGGTGGAACCGCACCACTATGTTGTTCGTGAAGACGCGGAGAGGATCCTGAAGGAAGAGGAAAGAATTTGGTTAATATCCACGTGCTTTTTCTAATAGTTCGAGAAGCTCGTGGCTAGATAATAAAACCGTTTTCACATATTCCGATCCGATATCGGTATCGGACGCCGATACGATATCGGGGTAAGGTGTACCTGTCTTTCATATTGTCCGGCCCGATATCGGATATCGGAGCACGGCATTTCATACATTTTACTTACCCCGATATCGCATCGGATATTGTGAAAACGCTCTAACAGCCGCACGGGTCGTTCAAGGTTAAGCAACGCTTGCCAAGGTTGGTCTGTGTATTGGTGACCATCTTAACATACCGAGCTTCCTCCGTGCCTCGGAAAGCACGTTAAGCCGTAGGTCCCGGTTGTCATTTGTAGATCTTTGGCAGTCGTTACGGATAGTCAAAAGTCAGTAAATCTGACTCGTCTTGCGATAAAGGACCGTGTTATCCTAGTTAATGGGTTGTGGAGGTCTGGTAGGCAGCCGCTTCTCGTAAAATACTGGTATTCAGCTAATTCCGGCTTGACTGGAAGCCGACCCCAATATAGTTGGGAAAAGGCTAGGTGGGTGATGGCTGTTGTTGTGCCGTATGTTATGGGTGTTTTGTTCCCTTACCTGCTTGGTGCCGCATCCCTTGAGCGGCAGTTCCAGTTTGTAGGAGAGCGCCCCCTTGCCCACGACCTGACACGCCGAGTGTCTGTCGAAGTCCGCGTACGCTATGCCATAGAACTTCTCGTTGAATTTCAACTCGATCTGAAAAACAGAACAAAAATTAAATAAATATACTTACTAGGAATTAGGAATGTATACTAACACGAGTATCATAAAGAGGTATCGGCCCTTTAACATATGACCTAGATTTCATTAGTGGCGAAAAGAAAAAACAAATCATGCCAGTTTTGTATGTCAAAAGTTTCATAGCTCTTTATAAGTTTATATGTAGAGGTTAATCTCTAAAACTACTAAACTGACGTACGTGTGTTCCTTGAAGTGCGGCAAAGAAAAACTGTCTTCTCTGCCGTGCGGAAGCCATAATTTCAATTTGGTTTCGTTTGTAAAAGAGATGAATGTATATTATGTAAGATACCCTATTAAGACCCAATGCAGTAAAGCTTGTAGTTTTTTTAAACTTGCTGAGTCTAATAAGCCCCTTACTGTCGTCAAACGAGGTCTTAAACGCTGACCTGCCGCTGTCAAAATGTTATTTATTTACTTAGGATCACCTCCGAGGGCTATTATGTCTTTAAGGATAATATGTATCACTATCAGTAAATCTTCTTCTTCTTCCTGCCTTTATCCCGTATTACTTGGGGTCAGCGCAACACGTTTTCTTCTTCAATTCTGTTCTGCCATCCAATAAATAAATTTAAAAAAATCAGTTGCCAAAATAATCTCCCACTATCAAGATGTCGATTTAGGAAGACTTGTCTAAGGAATGTCACATATCTTCGCGACTAATCTCAACTCGACGTTATCGATAACTATTACGTCTCCGATACCGGACAGCACCCAACAAACGGTGTCCGACACTCAAACGGACCGTTAACGCCTGTTCTATTGACAAACGTATTAGACGCTTACCTATATTGGTGTCACTCTCAATTCAAGCTACGTAACTGCATAAGCCGTTATTTCGCTCAGGAATTTTGTTTAAATTTGTTAAAACTTTAATATTGTACTATCGAAAGAGGTCGCATGCTACTATTGCTTGCAAACTTTACAAGATAATGAAACTTTTTAAGATTTATCCTTTGTTAATTTCCTGAAGTCAGGTCGGTCGTCATGCAGGTAGAGATAAAGTATTTTATAAATAACAGATCGGGTAAAAGCGTAGAATTTCTAATGGAAAGTATTCAGTTTTGCTTTGGTATTTACGCACATAAAAACGTTGGTCATACGTCTGATCTTTCCCTGGCCATGTCGGATGGCCACCCCACCCACCCCAATCGATCGCATTTGAGTAAAGACAAAATAACTATAGTTAGTCATATAGATTAGAAGCAACTCCAAAAAATACAGACCTGCATAGAGCCAGCGGCACAGTTGAGGGCAGCCTTCGTTCTGTTCAAGAAGATGACGGGGCTCAAGTCATCCAGCTTTGTGACCTGAAACAAACATAAATGCTTCATCAGATAAAAGACAGTATGAACATTTTATCAAATAAAGTTTAGTGACCATCCAGAGTACGATTAGCTGCTGAAACTGAAGCCGTAACAGAATTTTCGGCTCCTCTTTCAGTTTCGGCCGAAATAATAAAAACAAACAAAAAAATAAAAGTAATGTTTCGATAAAATTATTTCTAACTTGATATTGTTTTGCTTAATTACATAATAATAGCGTTAATAAAATCCAAAAAAATACATAAGAAGAATGCGAGACACACAGAACCGTTCGTTGTGGCGGATATTTTCATTCTTAAATCGATCACGTAAGGAAACTCCTAGCCTTTTCTATTCCACTTCAATCTTCAGTCAGCCTCTAACAAAGATTAGCAGCATTTCACAGAAACTAAGCAGGTACACCAAAGCTCTCACTAGAAACCAAAGTAGGATAGGCTGTAAGAAAATCTAAACGGCTTTGTTCCCGATACAAACGGCCCATCCCTTCACATAAGAGTCAAGAAACGCGATTACAAATGGTGTTATCTAAAACAATTGACTGTAGTGGCGTATAAGATAAATTTGAATACCGATATTGCCCTGTTTTCCTATCTAGTGAGACTGTCCTATAATTTCCTTAGGAAATAAGTCGTTTGAACTGGGACTAGACCAGATATTTGTAGACTAGACCGAAGCAAAACGGATCTTGTCATTTGACCCATAATTTTTAGATTTCCGTAACTCAAAAGGAAAAAAAACGGAACCCTTATAGAATCACGCCCGTCTGTCTTTATTTCGAGAACGCGTGAAGGTATCGAGATGAAATTAAAACCATATACTCAGGTCTGCGGTCTCTTTTTTATTTATTATTATAGATTGGCTCGCGTTTGGCCATAGTATTGGAATCAAACGTATTTTGGGATGCACTCTTAAAATTCGTCATATACTTACTCGTAACAGGAAGTTTGTACTAAAAGTATTCACACTTTTTTTTAAGTGAAAATGTAGCTAATGTTTTCAACTGAGGCGTGAGAATGTCTGTTCCCACTTCACTTCGCTAGCATTACTGCTTCGCAGAAAGTGGCGGACGCCTGCCTTGTCTTCTCGCTCTAGATCATGGCTTGATCCAGGACCAAAGCTAATTTGAATTTTTGGAAGACTAGACCATGTCCCGAAATAGAAAATTCGGATATTTTTCTACTATCACGTGGGTGAAGTCACTGACACTTGCATTTTAACGCAGCAACGTGCCTTTATCTTTAGTGACAACTATTCTAATCATCACAGATTGTTGCGACGGGACTTCCACGTCCCTTTCCACCGTCACCCATGTAACCAAGGTGGAATATTTAACGAGTACAAAAAAAATGTTTGTTACAAAATAAACTTCTAAAATAAACAATAGGGAAGCCAAATGCACCCTCAGGGCCCGATTTCACTCCTAATTGTATTACGCAATTGGCCGGCTGATCATCATCTACCTAGCCTTTTCCTAACTATATCGGGGTCGGCTTCCAGTCAAGCCGAATAACAGACCTCCACAACCCATTAACTGGGGTAACACGGTACTTTATGTTATATCAAAAAAAAAACTCCATGGCAAGACTGGAGTCAGATTTACTGGCTTCTGACAGTTGGCAATTGTCTCGCAGATAGGTAGACATCTAATCAATACCAGTCCCACCAATCATAAACCCAGTCCATCCTACCCACTACCCAAACCCACTAAATCATAGTTAATCAAGGATCCCTCACAAAATGCCAGGGTTCAGTATAGCAGCCTCGAGTCAGGAGATCGCAGCTACAATTCTATATTTAGTTAGTTGCATGCCAAACGCCGCTATAAATCTTTACTGCTAATTATTCCCTTGGGGCAGTTACTATCGGGGTTTGTGTCCATTGTGCAGTAGGACACGATACGAGAAATAACGTTTGAAAAAGTATGTAAACCCCTTAGTGTTTTGATGGGAGATATGGCATGCTTTGTTTTACATCAAGAGGGCCTACCACGAGATCTGAACGCGACCTATTTGACGGCCTAAACGGAACTGTTATTGTAGGGTATATAGTTCCTCCATCCCTCTTTCCCGCTCGCAATCCTGTCATTTTAACACGTCATAGTTTGTTTTTTTTTTCATTTCTAGGGCTGCGAAACTGTTTGAAAGAGTAACTGAATGAATACGGGTGAGTTTTAGTCAGTAAAAGTTTAGCACTCCCTCTCGCTCGCACCCAAAGCGAAAAAATATTTGATAATCCCGTCACAAACTCATCATCATGATTTTCTTGTCCTTGTCCTGATTCATTTGACGTCGCTGTTGGCGCAATAATTTTTCTTGTTTTTTTAACAACACTTTATATTTAAAAAGATGTTCAGTATATTTTTTAAATGTGTCCCAGAATCGCAAGAAAGAGATGGCGCGGATTCCTAGCGATTTGTAACCTTCCAACATAAGCTTACATACTCCTAAGCTTCAATTTCCCATCAACCGTCCCGCAAAACATTGGACACACACACAGCATTCAGGCTATCAGCACAACAGACAAGCGTATCTATCCGCGAGGTATATGTATCTGTGCCGGCCCAATAACAATATCTCGTCTCAGGCTGTAAGCCATGTTGACACTGCAGCTCTCCACTAGAATATTTAGCAATATTTCGTCTAGTATGTCGTTTGGCTGTGCACTAAAAAACTTAATTCAATCTTTTGTTCATTCATTCTTTTCTTCATTTTTGTTCCCACTGCTGGGATACAGGCGTCCTCTTTAAGAGAAAAAGAATGGACCGCAATCGGGGTATCTGTCCATAGTGTAGTTCATATGTGGCGTCATAGATGTCGCTACAAGGTTCAATTCTTCACAAACCGTACCGCAACACAATGGACACACACACAGCATTCAAGCTATCAGCACAACAGACAAGCGTATCTCTCCGCAAGGTATATGTATCTGTGCCGGCCCAATAACAATATCTCGTCTCAGGCTGTAAGCCATGTTGACACTGCAGCTCTGCGCTAGAATATTTAGCAATATTTCGTCTAGTATGTCGTTTGGCTGTGCAGTAAAAAACTTCATTCAGTCTTTTGTTCATTCAATCTTTTCTTCATTCATTATTTTCTTCATTTTTGTTCCCACTGCTGGGATACGGGCGTCCTCTATAAGAGAAAGTGAATGGTCCGTTATCCGCGTATCTGTCCATAGTGTAGTTCATATGTGGAGCCATAGATGTCGCTACAAGGGTCGATTGGCTACAAACCGTACCGCAAAACATTGGACAAACATACAGCATTCAGGCTATCAGCACAACAGACAAGCGTATCTATCCGCAAGCTATATGTATCTGTGCCGGCCCAATAACAATATCTCGTCTCAGGCTATAAGCCATGTTGACACCGCAGCTCTGGGCTAGAATGGACGCTGCCTATTGGCTTATAACTAATCAGTCTATAAATATATTTCGTCTTGGACGTCTTTTGACTAGGCACAAATGAATGATGAAAAAATGAATGACTTTGTTTTTTTACGTCATTAGATCTTGTCTTCAACCATTCCTTACTTCATTCATTCTTGTCTTCGTTCATATTTTTCTTATTTATTTTACACCAGTGCCCTGCCTCGGTAGCTTGTTTAGTGCTCTTTCTCATCATCATCTGCCTAGCCTTTTCCCAACTATATTGGGGTCGGCTTCCAGTCAAGTCGGATTTAGCTGAATACCAGTATTTTACGAGGAGCGGCTGCCTACCAGACCTCCACAACCCATTAACTGGGGTAACACGGTACTTCATGGCCAGACTGGTTTAGTGCTCTTTCTATTAATGAAAATCATATCAAACCCTATCATCAGCCATATAATGTTCCCACTACTGGGATATGGGCATCCTCTCTAAGAGACAGAAATTGGGCCGTTATCCACGTATCTCTCCGCAAGGTATATGTATCTGTGCCGGCCCAATAACAATATCTCGTCTCAGGCTGTAAGCCATGTTGACACTGCAGCTCTGCGCTAGAAGGGTTTTGGTCAGTCTATAACTATATTTCGTCTTTACGTCGGTCGACTGTGTAATAAGCATCTAAAAACTTCTTTCATATTTTAGTCATTCGTTTTAGAGGTAAAATTTGTAAGATTGTATGTAGGGGGTAATCTTTGGAACTACTGGTTCGATTTGAAAAATTCTTTCAGTGTTAGATAGCCCATTTATCGAGGAATGCTATAGGCTATATACCATCACGCTACGAAAATTGCGGGTGAAACCGCAGGGGACAGCTAGTATATTATATTATACATGCGAGGTATATGTATCTGTGCCGGCCCAATAACAATATCTCGTCTCAGGCTGTAAGCCATGTTGACACTGCAGCTCTGCGCTAGAATGGCTATCGGCTTGTAGCTAATCTGTCTATATTTCGTCTTGCACGCCGTTTGACGTTGTACTATCGTTCATTCATTATTTTCTTCATTCATTCTTTTTTAATTTCTTTAATTATACATATACTTAGTGCTTATTTGGAACAAGTAACCTGCCCCAGCTGCGCTTGAGGGCAAATTAGGCTCATAAATGCACAGACATAGATGTTGTAATTTAGAAAAAGTCCGCGAAGACACAGACATACGTGGAAGTGCCTTTCTTTTATACTATGTTTGCAACAAGTTTGCCAATTTTTCTAATGAAAATGTTTATCCGGTACAAGCATGAATAAAAAAACACAAAGCTACAGGTACAGAAGACAGTATTTAGAAGCGTAGTCAATAAAACTCAATTAAGTTTCATCTATCATGCACGTCATTCAGCCTATATTTTTTACACCCGATTACAACCGAAAAATTGCAAACGAACAACAAAAAACTACGGCAAAAAATCATAACAATACTAAAAAGTCGCCCACATAAAATTGATATTGATTAAAAATTCTATTTCCGCCACGTACGAATTGATTTGATCGAAACTTATAACAAAACAAAATTCTATCGAGCGCAGATAATAACTGACACAGTTTGGTATAAAGGTCAATTCACACACGATCGCAGTGTGAAAACGAAAGTGCGATTCTTTTATTATTGTTTTCGCTGCTGAAAGTCTTTTTTTTTCTTTAACAGTTTTGTAAGACGTGTAGTCCTACTACCTTTCCATGCATCCTACATTTAATGTAAGTACAAATCTTCGCCTGTATAAAATTAACTGGGCTAAGGAGTGGGATTTCCTGCCAGACTGTGTTTCCTAATAACTACAACCTGGATGTCTTTATGTCAAGAGTGAATAAGTTACTTCTAGGCAAGCGTGCTCCATTGCCGACTACATCGTCGCTTTCCATCAGGTGAGTCAAGCACGAGCCTATCAATAATAAAAAAAACATCATCCGCACCAGGTTTTACAATAGAAGTTAAGTAATTGATGAAAAATTCACCAAACTGGGAAAGTAACATTTTTTACTAACTTTTATTTAACTTGCAATCCATACCATTCATAAGGTCATAAACTCATAAAGCAAAAAGTGATTTATTTCTAGAGTTTAAATACAAATCTTTGGTTGTATGAAATAAGCATGGTTACCAAAACTTCAGTTACGAGAATATTGACCTCCTTTTAAAATAATATCTAAATCTGTTGACAGCGAGCAATAAATGTGTTGTCTTGAACATCTCCGTAACAAAAGAAGGGCAGGCATTGTGTGCATGCAGAATATGGTAACCGAGTCAAGGACGTCCAGAACTAGCAAAGTTCAGACAACATCTGCTGTGAGATGATTTAAAAAATACGCAATATCAACTGATGTGCAGTGTACAGAGAAAGAATAAATGGCAAAAATTGATGATGTTGATGATTTAAGAAGAAAAATCAAAAAAGATATTATGGTAAATATTAAAAGAATTAGAAGAACAGGATCTTCTACTATATCGTTATGAATAGATTGTCGTAGGTATCATTATGGATTTGCGGGAACGTTTGAAAGAGGTATTAATGCAGTAACATATGCTCACTCCACTCTGGAGCGGGAGAAGTTATTTGAACATGCCTCCCCTCAAAAAGAAATACCATTTATAGGTTACTAGCTTTTACCCGCGGCTTCGCTCTCGTCAAATGACTACCCTACCTATCCTACGCTACCCTACCCTACCTACCGTACCTACCCTACACTACCCTACCTACCCTACACTACTCTACCTACCCAACACTACCCTACACTACCCTACCTACCCTACTTTACCTAACTTTAGATTTTTTTTTTTTTATTAGATTTTTCTGGTTTTAAGATGTATTCTGCTATTCGGGGCGGAGACAAATCCAACGAATCAATAACCATGAAAATTGGTTCAGCAGATCTCGAGTTATAGCAAGTGCTGTAACAAACCCGTCTGTGTTGAATATATATAGATTTATATATTCGATAAATAACCTGTAAATGGTACACTCAGTTTCAAACCCATTATCAAAGCTAAGTTTAGGTACCGAATAGGTATTGAGCAGTGGCCTCTGTTACATAATACATTTGCACCGTCATATTGCACCGTTTCAGAGATTTCAAGGCTACAAAAACTTGAATACAACTGTCCAATCACGCCGTAATTAAATGTGAATTACTTAGCTTTACCGCCACTTTATAAATTATACCCATTCCAAGTATCTAGTATCTAAATGATAGTAGAGAATATGCACGAAAAAAATATTTGTCAACTAACTAGTTTATCAATAAATATACAAAAATAAAATACTTAGAGTAAAATGTATGAAATATGTAGGTACCTGTCTTTCATAATTATTGTCCGGCCCGATATCGGATATCGGAGCACGGCATTTCATACATTTTACTTACCCCGATATCGGATCGGCGTCCGATACCGATATCGGATCGGATAATGTGAAAACGCTCTAAAATTTTACTCTTCTAAATTTTTCTGTGGTGTTACCCCAGTTAACCTATCACATACCCTCAAAACGAGACACAATAGTAAAACAATAACAGCGCGGTCTCATAGGACCAGTCGGGGATTCATGAACTAATGGGTTATGGAGCTCTGATAGGCAGCCGCTCCTCGTAAAATACTGGTATTCAGCTCAATCCGGCTTGACTGGAAGCCAGCCCCAATATAGTTGGGAAAAGGCTAGGTAGATGATAAGTACGGGTATCATGGCCTTTGACGTCAAAAACCATGTTGGACTTCTCTTCCTTATTTAACAGCTTTGAAGCTTTATAAATTCGTTGTTGATAATGATATTTTAATACTTTTTTTCATATTTGTTTCATCATCATCTTCATCTCATCCGAAAGACGTCCACTGTATGACATAGGACTCCCTCAAGCATATTTGTTTACCTGTGCTTAATTTAACAAATAAAAAAATTGCAAGCTTGCGATCTGTAACGACATTATATTTTTCAATGTCACAGAGTCCACAATATGCTTTTTGTAAACGTTTGATTTGACACGGGTCGGTAGTGGTTAGGTAGTGTGTTGTCATTTTTCTCCGAAATTCCTGAACCAATCTGAGTGCAGTTTTCGTTTCGAGTTTTGTTCTGTTAAAAGCTTTTGCGATAACGAAGTTGAATGTACGTATCTCATTTGTTATTTGTGTTTTCTTCTTATTATTCAAAACCCACGCCGGAGGTGGCAGGACGACTTAGATGTCTTTCTTAGAGTAATTGGCAAAAAGTAGCCCAAAACCGGGAATAATGGAAGAAATGGAGGAAGGCCTTTGCCCAGCAGAGGGACAGCATAGGCTCGGTATGTATGTAATAATCTATACTATCTATACTAATATTATAAAGAGGTAAAATTTGTAAGTTTGTATGTAGGAGGTAATCTCTGGAACTACTGGTCCGATTTGAAAAATTCTTTCAGTGTTAGATAGCCCATTTATCGAGGAATGCTATAGGCTATATACCATCACGCTACGGGAGCGGAGCAGTAACGAAAAATGCGGGTGAAACCGCAGGGGACAGCTAGTAATATTATAATTGCGAAAATAACTCTGTTACATCTCCGCGTCTTACGGCTAAATCAACACGAATGACTACTGGTGGAACTGGAAATAAAGTATAATGTAGTTGCTCGAGAGAAATTCGCAAAATACCCCAAAAGGACATACGTCCTATTACTGTATTAAGCCAATGGAAAAAGCTAATATCTAAATTCAGGTCTTAATCAAATTTGGACGTTCTGGACATATTTATTATTTTCTAAGGGCCTATTTCACCACCTATGATTAAGTTTCGAGTATCTTACTTGACAGATAATTTCATACAAATTCTGTCAAATTTTTGATTCGTTCAGTCTTTTATTCAGTGAGTAGTGCCTATTCGGACATTGTGAAACAGACCCTAAGTCTCAAGAATAAGATTCATATTTCCTAAAGAGAAGGTCTATTAACCTATCACATACCCGCGAAACGAGACACAATAGTAAGACAATAACAGCGCGGTCTCACGCGACCGGTCGGGGATTCATGAGTGAATTTAAGTACTGTGCAATAGTCCTAACAGTTACAGCCATCCTTCGATACTGCAATCTACACAACACTCGCTCAAAATTGCATCATCTATTCAGGAAGAGATAGGCTAGACCCACAAACAGCCATTGAATCCGACTCTATTACGTAAAGCACATTGTAAACAAACCGACCGACACAACATTGTATCGTAAAACCGTTCCTGCTACACTTCGAGCGCGTGCACAGATCTTAAGCGTAGGAGATGAGTAATAACTTATAACCTGAGGTCGGAATTAGGTAGACTTACTTTTTGTACTTAAACTAATTTCATACAGCGAAAGAATAAAATGGACATGTCTTAAAATTTCGCGATTAATTTTAAAGAGTAGAAAAAATCTCGAGATTCATTAAATAAAAAGGTAACTAACACAATTTGTACCACTGCACGCGCGACGGTGCAAAACTTACATCAACGAGATCGGATATCCGAAGTTGCAAAATCCTAATGCGAACACGCGTGATGTTGCCGTATTTTTAATTCGCACAACATAGCTTGTGTGAACAAGAGAAAACTTTTAGCATTAGCATTATCGGCCTTGTAATGTTCCCACTGCTGGGACTCAGACCTCTTCTCTAGGAGAGGAAGTAAGCAGTAATCCACCACGCGGGCCCAGTGCGGATTGGTAGATGTCACATGACTTCGAATTTTTGGTTCTAAGTCATGCCGGTTTCCTCACGATGTTTTCCTTCACCGTTTATAATGTTGTTGGCCAACAGGATTGTGTATCAGAAATCCCGGCAAGATCCATATTAATATCAACATTTCGATGCAAGTACATGACTCTACGTAATTCCGATCTCTGCTCATAACAGACTCGCTCTTACAGCGGTACAGTGCGGTTAGACCCAGTTTGTGCAGCGGGGAACAATAACCATCACGTAAGCACATTTGTGGGCATTGTTGGACACCGCTATGTTGTGATGGAAAAGTGAATTTGTGACAAGTTTTGGTAGAGTGATGGTTTTTATTAAAGTATTATAGGTACAATAGAAGAATCGCCAAACTCAAAGGTAGTCGTGTTGGAAGGACTCCCTGATGACCTGGTAGGGTTCCAGGAATTCGATGAATGGGAGACGCACAGGAGCGTTCAACAATGCGATAAACAACAAGGCGATACTTGGGGAAGGCCTATGTCCGTCCTATGTTGTCTTTCAGCTGAAACGATGATGATGAATCGCCAAACTAAACTGGCAGTAGGGAGAGTATCAACAGTGCTGTTACTTCAAGAAATACTCCAGAGAAGACCACTAGTCAGCGAAATTTTTTTTTCTCCTGGCTTATTCCTTGTCAAATGTTCTAAGATTGGGTGAGCTCATAGAAAGAAAGAAGAAAGAAAGAAAAAAAGGAAGGAGGAAAAAAGACATCATACAATCTTATTAATTCTTCCAGTCCTCTACTCTAAACCACAGATACTGACCTTCCCATCCAGCACGGTTTGCTCCGGGAGTCCTTCTCCCTGGTATTCGATATTGTTCGCTTGAGAGCCGTAGTTCGACTGCGCCTGCGCCCCGGCCAGCGCGCACGCCATCACACACCATAACAGCGCCATCTCTTGGCTGGAAAACAAACGAAAAATATATTAGGTTGGTATTGAAAGTTGCATAATGTGCTCAATGAAGTCATGGAGTTTTTAGAGCATGACAGACAACTACAAGATGGTTGGAAATAGTTCTCGTATAAAACAAGTTATAAATGTGGTGATGAAGAGTGATTTCTAGAGAAACTTCTGTTCGTCATCATCATCATCATCATTTGAGCGAAAAGACCTCCACTGCTAGACATAGCCTCCCCTTAGTGTAGCCACAACAACCGGTCTTGAGCGTCTCTTATCCATCGAACTCCCACGACCTGATGAGGGGTATTATCGTTCCACCTTTTGAGAGGCCTACCAACACTACGTCTTTCGGCACGCGGTCGCCACTCCAGAACCTTTCGTTCCCAACGACCATCTGTTCTGTCAGCAATGTGCTCTGCGCACTGCCACGTAGTTACTCAGATACCCGCGAAACGAGACACAATAGTAAAACAATAACAGCGCGGTCTCATAGGACCGGTCGGGGATTCACACGTGTTTGGCGATTCTTTGAGTTGTCGGTAACTTTGGGTCTCCTGCGAATATCTTCATTCTTGATCCGATCCCTAACTTATGTTAGGTAAACACAAAGTTACGGAAAAAAGTACAGGGAAGCTAAATGCAGCTATGACGTCGAGCTACTATGGTTTCTTATTGTATAGTGTATACCTTTAAATTAGCCAGAATTTCAATCTTTTACCACCCTACTTCCAAATAACTGAAAAACAGTCTAACTTCATAAAAATCCTATCCACAACTGCATAAAGTTACGCTAGAAAGTGCATACATTTTCCATAAATCGATAACTATTATGTTCGATGGTAGAAAGTAGTCTACTATCTCATGTTACTCGCTACATTTCACTCAGGAAGTTTTTCTACCAAGTTTTCTATATACTATGCTTACACATCGCACTGTTTTCACTTTAAGAAACTCGTCGGTAATTTTCTTCTTTTCTCGAGTGGTTATATTTAATTAGATTAGGTTTTTGTTGCATTTTCTATCTTGTTATAAAATAGAATGAAAAGTAGTCTCATGCATCCAATAATTGTGATAAAAATCTGCTACGAGTATTATTGAAGTTTACTTAGCTTTATCTAAACTACTTATTATATGTTATAAACCTGAAGATTTGTTTGTTTGAACGCCACGAGAATTTAAAGCGATCCATTTTAGGGTCTATACTGAACTGTTAAAGGTATGGACTCACTCAAGGCTAATGGTTTGAATTGAAAAATTCTTTCTTGTGACATAGTCCATTCTTCGAGTCAGTAAAAGTCTGACACGCCTCCTACACCACCGAGAACGCGAGAAACTATTTGTTAATTTTCCACGTCAAAAAATTTGTAAAACTGATACCTTCTGTGGGTTTATGTATTGAAAACAAGGTACATTATACGTACACTAATCTTTTACCTCAATAGCAAATTTTAAACGGCAATGAGAAATTAGGTAACTATGCATAACCTTCATTTTCACACCTAATTTCGGCTGCGGAATAATGTTTGGTACTTAAATGCCTTGATGCCTTTAATTCCCACCACATACTTGTCCAGCAAGTAAAGCCACACTCTGCCTAACTAACTCCATCCACAGATCAAAGCCACCGCATCATATTTTTATCCAATACAAAGCCCATACACCATCCTTAAGCCACAATAAGTCACCCACAGTAAAAACGATCGCGTTCACACGTAATTCAGGCTGCGGTATAATTGTTGGTAAAGCTTCATCATCACCATTTCAGCCGAAAGATGTCCACTACTAAACATAACCGCCTCTCAACTCATCAGATTTCCGATTGTCTCGCATTCATCAGATTTCCGATTCTCAAATCCCTTCAATTCCCACCACATACCGACCAGCAACCAAAACCACACTCTGTACAGTCTGTACAACCAACTTATACTCTCCACACATCAAAACCACCGCATCATATTAATAGCCCATACACCATCCTTAAGCCACAATAAGTCACCCACAGTAAAAACGGTCGCGTTGGCATTAAACCTCCATTAACATATTTTGTGTCTGTCACTGCGGACAAGGATATACTCCGGCTGCGCGGGCGCATAACCTTTCACCGAATGAGACAAGGCCGTAGCGTATAGTCGACAGCAAAAATAGCTGAGTAGTTTTGGTAAGGTAGATAGATAGATCAGATGAATAGAACATTTATTTGATGCAACACAGGAGATGAAAAAGCACAATAAGTGTGCAACCTGCAACAGTAAGGGTCAGCTCACAACAAAACGCGACGCGACGCGACGCTGCATGCACATTTTAATAGAGTGACTCAAAATAGAACTTTATTTACTATGCGAAAGATACACATTTCATTGTGAGAATTTAGAATTCGTTGCTTCATGCAGCGCTGAGGCGCCGCGCAGCGTCGCGCTGCGCCTCGTGCGGCGCGCGGTGTCTCGCAGCGCAGCGGAACGATTTAACATTCGCGACGTCGCGTCGTCGATTGTGTTGTGTTGTCGATGATTTTACTATTCGCCTAGCAATGTTGCGATGCGTCTCGCGGCGACGCGCGGCGCTGCGCAATAGCGCAATATCACTGGCCTCTTCTCGTCGTCTATAGGAACTCAGCTACTGGCTATTGCTCGTCGTCAGGACATGCCGATTCGTACTGCTATGCTCACTCATTGAGTGTTCCCAGTTAGGCAGTAAAATGTCTGCCCAACTGGGAAGACATCGTAAAGAAACCACTTACTTGGTGACTACTTAGTTGTACTTAACTTTCGGGTTAAGTGGTTTCTTTACGATGTCTTCCCTCTCCATTTTGAGAGCAGTGGCGCTAAAACTAATTACAGAATGTGAAGTACTCGCCTTATTTACAAGAACCCGACCTTAGGGTGCCCGCCCACGACTGATAATCGGTGAACGATTTTTTGTAGGTGATAAATAGAACACACTGATACCAATAGTGCAACGCACACGGCCTACAAAAAGTCGGTCAGAATACTATAGGATTATAATATGTGCCTATTATCGGAATTCGGATCTACAAAAAGTCTGTCGTGTGCGGGCAGCGTTAACTTCACATATCTGCAGTTGACTGTACATACAATATTCGTAGTCTGTGGTCGTTGGAACATTTACGTATCTTTTGTCGCGGTCGACTAGGCATTGGTTTTTTGTGTTAGTGTGGTTATGTCAATGTTTACTTATGTGATATAATGTCTCGGTTTTTTGCTAGATGCCAATTACATCCTCACGGTTTCAGGTAATTGATAAAGTGTGAATGTTTTTATCATCTGTGAACAGACGTAGTTTGATGTTTTATTGGAAATTAGAGACGAATAGGTTATTCTTGCAGCTTGGCATTCGTTTTATACCACTCGAAAAATCAACACTTGTGATTAAATCAGCTTTCTAGATATAAGGGTTTAAGCTAGGCGTTGTAGAGAGAGACCGTTTCTTTTCCATATAATATTAAATAGGAGTATCTATTTATTATAAGCGATTTAATCAAAACAATATTTAAAAAAATATCGCCTACAATACAACTGAAAATTTCACTAGAACCTGATGAATATTTCAGGTTAAATAAAAAATAAAAATAATTGAACCAACTAACTGAAAAAAAAAACTGATAATTGTGTGAACATGATTTTGAATTATTAATAACTTTCTGACAAACCAAAGAAGCGAATTACGAATTACAGATACAGCTTTCCATTTGATTACACATAAAGGAACTCAAAAAGCCGACTACCAATTTCAACACAAGATGAAATCATCCATACTTATATGTTTAATTCTCAAAAACTGGCGTGATGCAGAGAGACTAACATTTTGTGAGCAAACGTAATGGAACGGCGAATCGCATTGACGCCCCCTGCCTCCAAATATAGGGTTTTGAATCCAATTCTGTCATTATCGAATACCCTTTTTTTGTGGTAATGGTGAGGCTATAGTGATGAGCGGGTTGGAAAAGCGATTTTAGAACAGTCAGTTTAGTTTAGCACCTTTTCCAGTGTCTTGCCATGCCAGAAGTACCGTGTTACCCCAGTAAATGGGTTGTGGAGGTCTGGTAGGCAGCCGCTCCTCGTAAAATACTGGTACTCAGCTAAATCTGACTTGACTAGAAGCCGACCCCAACATAGTCGGAAAAAGGCTAGGTAGATAATGAGTTTAACACCTTTCTGTTTAAGGAAATTTTCTATAAATGTCTCCTTACAGTCAAATCTTCTTAAGAGTTTTACTAGGTAATACAATAATACTCCTTGGTCAGAATAATGGTGAGAATTTCTGGCGTCTAACGGTAGTTCGAAATCAATGTATGCACAGGCATGTAACAACTGTCAAACATCAATAAATGACAACCGGTATCAACGGCTTTACGTATTTTCCGAAGCACGAGGTGTCAATAATATCCTAAATTAACTTTGAAAAGTACATACAGTACGGCCGTTATAAGTTGGCGAGTCAGAAGTTAGGCTTTGCGAATTGTAGCGTTTGAAAACTCGTACAAAAATAAAGGTTTTAAAAAAATTAATGCCAATAACAGTTTTTAACAGCAATAACAACTGCAAATTGCATACATTTTTTTAAAACCTTAATTTTTGTACGAGTTTTCAAGCGCCAAAATTCGCAGAGCCTAACTTCAGACTCGCCAACTTATAACGGCCGTACTGTACTTATGAATTGAAAAATTCACATTGGTAGTTGCCCGGCTTGCAACCACATACCTGGGTGGGCAGGACACTTTCCCTATCAGTTTTGGATCAATTTTTTATTTTAATCTTATTGACATTCAGAAGCCAGTAAATCTGACTCCAGTCTTGCCATGAAGTTACGTGTTACCTCAGTCAATGGGTTGTGGAGGTCTGGTAGGCAGCCGCTCCTCGTAAAATACTGGTATTCAGCTAAATCCGGCTTGACTGGAAGCCGACCCCAATATGTTGGGAAAAGGCTAGGTAGATTATGATTTAATTTTTTTGACATTGACCTTAATTGCTATTTAGGTTTAACTGAGGACTTAAAACTAGGAACACCGCCTTCCGCGTCCAACGCTGTATTTTGTTTATATCTATCAACTAGCTGTCTCCTGCGGTTTCACCCGCATTTTTCCTTACTGCTCCGCTCCCGTGGGTCGTAGCGTGATGGTATATAGCCTATAGCATTCCTCGATAAATGGGCTATCTAACACTGAAATAATTTTTCAAATCGGACCAGTAGTTCCAGAGATTACCCCCTACATACAAACTTACAAACATACAAACTTACTACCTCTTTATAATATTAGTATAGATTTAACGAGCACAAATAATTCATACACATTACAGTAATAAAGTAAAACGTAAGATTAACATTTTATTTTATATAAGTGTAGATTTCAAGCCGTGATTTAGGACGACGAGATTTTATCTTAATTAATACAGTTACAAAATATAGTGGCTGAGGAAAATACCTTTTTGTTGGGACTAACGGAAGCCATTTATATTACACTAAATGAGTTTTTGTCGTTTAGATTGAAGAAACGTTTTTATTTCCTGTACGTAGACTTTCTACGATATTAGAAACCTTTCAATCCTTATATCCACTCGATTTAGACTCTTTTGTTAAGCAAATATTTTTTTATCGAAAAATAGCAAAAAAAAAATAAACATCAGTCTCCTTAGAATTTTAAAAGAATAAATTCAAAGACAAAGATGGCAACAACTGAAAGTAACTTTATTTTTAGGAGGGAAGACATCCAATGACTGCTCCCGCTCTTGAACGGAGCGAGAGGACCTTTTCACACTTTTACTGACTAAAGTCCACTCTTGATTCTTCTTTGCCTTTATTTCAGGGCCCCGGCGGAGTTCTCTTTCGTACAACCCCTTACGGTTTGCTGACATCTCCTCGAGGCTCTACTTAAGAAGCATAGAATGAAGAATATATTTTGTTGCCAAAACGTTGATGAGCGAATACACAAAATCGCTTGTCGCGTCTCAGGTCTTACCCTTATCCTGATATCGTTCACATCACGCAACTCCTCTCCAAATAATCATTGCACAAATACATTAACTACCGAATTTATGGAGGAATAAAACTCAGAGCGAGTCCGACTGGTTTTTGCAGAATTATACTTTAAAACTTGTGTATTTTAACATTTTTAGGGTTCCGTACCACTCCGAAGAATGGGTCACTATTACCAGACCTTCGCTGTCCATCCATCTGTCCGTTTGCCAGTGGGCTGTTCAAGTCTCTCCTATGAACCTCGTAGGAGAGTTGAAGTTTTCACAGAAGTTGTATTTCGGTTGTCGGCTATAGGTAATAAATATTAATAATAATTTTAAAAACGTTAAAGAGGTTTCCCAAACAAGAATCGCGATTTTGTCGTCGTTATTTGCTCAGTTTTAATATTGTACTACGGAACCCATCGAGTGCGAGACCGACTCGCACTTGGCCAGTTTTTATTTAATATGATGCACAAATCATGTGTGGATGAAAAATAAAGATATTTTAAAAGTTGTATCATAAAGTTTTGGAATAAAACAAAACACATTTATTTTGCAGAGATTAAAATACAAACAGCAAATCCAGATATTAATGTTTTATACGTAGCTTCACAGTTATAATCAGACATCTTTATTAGTAGATAAAGAATAAACAAGAAATAACTGTATATTCAATGTTATTGACAAAGGAACTGGTTATAATAGTATAATCTTAAAACACCATAATTAATTATATGTTGATGAGCTCATGACAACAAAATGATCAAACAAATGAATATGAAGGAAGTAATTGGCATGTAGACTGAGTACATTGCTTATAAACAGATAGCCTATGGACCAAAAGCTCAATAGGGCCAAACGGAAGGCCTGGAAACTACAGAAGAATCGCCAAACTTAAGTGGCAGTAAGCGGGGTAATTTGTTCGTAGAACTTTGGTTTGAACACTTTAATATTTGCTCCAATTGCAACCCCATTTTGTGTCCAGGTCTGTCTCTGTTCATTTCAGGTTGCCTGGAGTAAATCGCCAAGTATGATAAGGCCGCGAATTGTATGTTTTTTTTTATTATAAGGTTTCCTACTACTACTAACTATTAACTATAATCTTGGTGTACAATAAAAAATAAAATAAATAAATAAACAGATGGCCGTGGGGACGAAAGGTTCTGGATTGGCGACTGTGCACCGTAAAATACAGTGCTGGAAAGCCTCCCATGGGAAAGACCGATGTCCTGGCGAAGGTCACTCCAGAACCTTTCGTCACCTTCTACCATCTATCCTGTGTCTCTCGACAAGGTTATGTCGGCACGCTCAAACAATTGAACAGATTTGATTGAAACTTAGCACACGGGTAGACTGTATCCTGGAGTGCTATTCTCTAAAAAAAACATCCTTGCTCACAGTGCTGTCGGAAAGGCTATTTTCTTAGAGAATAACTTCTCACAGTTTAGCGAATACCTACCGATTTACGGCCGAAACCAATAACCTATCTATCTGCAGTTTTAGCATATTGGAGATAGTAAAACAAATAATACAATACAAAAATTATAGGGTCGGGTGTCTCACATTGAACCAGGCAGCTACATTGAACCACCGCCGAATCTCGAAAATGCGACATTGCCAAACCGCACTAATATGAGTGAAAGAGAGGTATTTACGTTCCGTTCCTGCCCACTAGTTTGCGTGGCGATCGCGTGCAAAGTGGTTGTGTGAGGAGCATTCGAAAGCAAACTGACTCAAAAAGTAAATATTTTTTGCCAATTTCATTCGTTTTTAGCTTTTTTCGTTTAAATAATATCAATTTATTTATATGTACACTGTTTTCTACGGTTATTTAGCAATTAAAAGCGCTATAATTCGTGATTTTAAAAGATTGATTTCCGGTAAAATTTTGAGTTTAGTGATCAAAACGTGGTGTGTCTCATATTGAACCACCTGAGGGTGGTACACATTGAACCACGGTTTACTATGTACACCTCAGTCGTTAAAGGAGTGTTTTTTACAATTATTTTAATTTAATTTTAATTTATTATATTATGGAAGGTACTTTTGTTTTTATAATTAAAAACTGTTACTTTTGTTTTTATTATTAAAATATGATAAGAATTTGACTGAAAAGGTTTTGTGATGTATAAAACTAAGACTCTCGGTTTAATTGCATATGATTTAAAGTGATTTTTATAAATATAAGGCTGATTTTTATTATTACTGTTTATTATTATTATTATCACAAAGTATTTGCCTTATAAATTGAACTAGAAGACATCGTTAATAAGGTGTCTCAATGTGGACGATACCCTGGTTAAATGTGTACCACCTGTGGTACTCATTGAACCAAAAATCATTTTTCATAAAAACCTGTTTTACACCGAAACTAAAAGGAATATGAGAAATTAATGTTTTACAAAATTGAAGCTAACTAAATATGCTAACTATACACAAAAAATTAAAGGCATTGATTGAACATCCAGCCCACTATGAGACTTTGAAATTTACCTGGTTCAATGTGAGACAACTTACCATACATGTTTTCTGTTTTTTCATTTGTTTTTCTATCTCTGGTATGTGATAGATAGGTTCGGCTGATTTCGTTTTGAATAGTACGATAGAGAACTCATTATCTCGGAGTAAGTTAAATTCTACTTAACAGGCGAAGCCTCCGGCAAAAGCTAGTTTGCCATAAAATGCCTCCTTCATAAGCCGGTCCAGCCCTGACAGGACGCGCCATAAACGCTACTTTATGGCTCCTCTTCCCATGGGAATCAAGCCACAGATCACATAGAACATTCCTGCCATATTTTCCTTCACATTCGCCTACCAATAAAGTAATACAACCACATTAATATCTTATGTGCGCACATATTTAGCCAAACTCTGCTAATTCTGTACCCTGTGCTCATAATTGGTTCGGTCCGTTCCCATTCAATTGAACGTAAGACCGGTGAATGAATGATTCAATTAGCACTCATATAGCTCTACCATAGACTTGTAGAATCTATTCAAATCCCGTGTCTGCAATTGCACTTAATTTCACGTAATCTAAAATCAACTTTATAGTAATACAAATGAAATCCATTTCAGAATGACTAAGCCTATTGAAAAAGTCATAAAAGTGTATGAAGCTGTACTGCAAACTGAACTTTAAGTGTCGGTATTAAAGTTGCTTTTTCCAAAAACTAAAAATCATTAATGCAGGTACAGACCTTGTAGTCTCCCACGCAGCCACTCCTGCGCACCTTACGGTACAGTCGACGTCTTTAATATGTATGACTATTGGCGTTGTGTGACGTCGGGACTGAGTCCCGTTTTTCTATGTGTCCGGCCGTCCGGCGGATAGGAAGATTCTATCTTGAACCGTATAAGGACTCCTCATAGGTTACTAGAACTGTTGATGGTGGTTATTAAGCTAAGTATAGTGGACAGGATGGGTTAATGAGAGTGATGGTTCTCATGGTGACAAGAATGGGAGTAGATATGCCATGATCAATAGCATAATCTTTGTAAATTAGTTTAAAACTTTTGCTATGCTAATTGCACTAATCCTAGGTACTAATATTATAGCACGAAAGTATGTATGGATGTTTGTTACGAAATGGTTTTCGATGAAAGTTGGTACACGGGTAGACCATGTCCTGGAATAGCACTAATGGCGCATTTTCATTAGTCGTTAACTCGTTCGGTATACAGCATGTGGGGAGTCCCCGCATGCGGGATATGAACCAATGAAAGTAACATGTTCGTTATACCGTCTGCGGTTCCCCGAATGCGGGCCCTGTGGCATGCGTTCCAGAAATCTCTCGCACCCCGCATGCGGGCCCTATCGACTAATGAAAATGCGCCAATAGGATACTTGTTTATCCCGGGAGTAAGTTTCCTTGGGATAATTTTCTACTGTCATGTTTGTGAAGGCATTGGGAGGTATGATAGTCCAGATCACCTTCACCTTCTGAACTGGGACTACTTTGCACAGCCGTGAAGCATACAAAGTGTCAGTTGTTGTTTATCAATCTTAAGACTCTACATGTAATTTCTACACTTTGATGGTGTCTGTGTGTGTGGGTGTCATCCACCAATTTGGATATTAGAATAGAAATATCAGATTGAATCCGATCTGTGCAGCCATGAATTAATTTTTCGTGGCCACGAATATAATACAAACGTCTAATCTTCTAATCTGCAGAAAAACTCGGACAGGTCTGATTAATAGGCGTCATCATGACGAACTCATAGGGAGGTATATAATTTTGCTCTTAAGGTTCTCAGAAATACGTCTGACGATGATGAATGTCAAATTGTGTTTAAATTCTTAATGGCACGGGTTTTTTGGATTTTATTTAGTAGAAGCTTTACGAGGAAAATTGATTCTGTAGGACACATTCTTAGTGCAAATATTTAAAAATCGCCTAAGTGCGAATCCCACTCGCGCACGAAGGATTCCGTACCGTGGACACTTGGGCAGGGCACATTGCTCGTAGAACAGATGGTCGATGGGATTGAAAGGCTCTGAAGACGGAAATACGGAAAACGTAGCCTCCCACAGGGCTAACCGAAAACTTGATTAGAGTCGCGGGAATGCGAGACGAGAACACAGAACCGTTCGTTGGCGACACTTAACGAAGGCCATGTCCAACAATGAACGTCTTTCGGCTGAAATGATGACAATGATGATAAGAATAATCCACCAGTCCACACTGGACCCGCGTCGTAGATTATACCATTCCCTGATCTAGAGAGGAGGCCTGTGTTCCAGCAGCGGGAATAGTATAAGGCTATGCTTAATTTTTGCTACTATAAAACACTTTAAATACTACTTGAAAAATCCGGTTCACACTTCTATCCTCACAAAGGTTTATTTAAATGCCACGCAAACATTCTGATACGTCTTTGTTTGTCTATAAGGACATTTAATCACCATTCGCCATTTGCATGCTGATGCCACCGTAGGCGTCTTGCATTGTGTCTATAGACACAACGATCCGGTTTGATAAATTAATCATTTGAAGTTTAACAACAACGGCTGTGTAAACAATAATAATACAGTGGGTGGCCAAATTATTAGGGACAGTACCTGAATTTCATACATTAGGATCAACTTTGATTGCATTTTGCAGGCAAATGGTTGGTTGTAGGTCCGGCTAATATTTTTTATTAAAAGACTTTATTGATTGAGTTAATAAAAACATAAAATTTGAAATCAAATTCTTTTATATATTTTTGAAAAAAAAAGATACGTTATACGATGATTTTGAAAAAAATTAACAAAGTTATAAATCTCACTTTTTAAGCTAACCAACGGATTTATATAAGATTTTTTTATTTGATATTATTACTGGCATCAGTATTATTATTTTTGAGATAAAGCAACATTGTGAGATCGCGCCATTATTTTTTAAGTGATATTTTTTAACTTTGTTGACTTTTTTCAACATTTGGTGAATATTTGGTGTAGGGGCACAATATTTAAGCAGAGTGTAAGCAGGGAAACCAGGATAACGTATACAATGAATTTTATTGTGTTATTCTGAGAACTGTTTATGATCAACTGACAACTATAAATATAAACAAACAATCCGTGGAACGGTTACTAGGTTTATATGAAATTGACATAGTTCTATCGATAGCCAGATAGGTACCACCTATTAAAATAGGTCCGTATATAATATCACATTAATTAACTATTTCAATACGCCCCCTTAATGCGCATATTAAATACAAACAGCAATACAAGAAAAAACACATACAAAAGAAAGTAATATCAAAGAACAATCATAACAAAATAAACAATTAACAAGCAATGCCTAAACCACGCATGCACGAATAGTGCTTTACTCTGGGCAAAGCTTTCGTTAATATGTCCGCGAGCATTGAGTCTGTCGATAAATACTTTAGCTCAATACTCGTATTGTTCTTCAATACACTTCTAATAAAGTGGTACCTGATGTGAATGTGCTTACTCCGAGAATGAAACATTGGATCACCGGCAAGGCAAATCGCCCCCTGATTATCTACATGTAAAGATAATGGTGCAAACTTACATAGCCCAATCTCAGTAAGCAAGCTGTTCAGGTAAATTGCCTCCTTCATAGATGACGCCAAACTTATATACTCGGCTTCGCAGCTCGAAGTCGATACACATTTCTGCTTTTGTGACTTCCAAGACACGCATCCACCTCCTAACATAAAAACATAACCGGAATAAGAACGTCTATCTATCAAACATCCACCCCAGTCGGCATCTGAATAACCATGCAATGTTTTACCTGTTTTCGTAAACATAAGTCCGTGATTTCTCGTATGTTTTAGGTAGCGCAGTACACGTTTTGCTGCATTCCAGCACTGTTGATTAGGACAATCCAAGAATTGGCTCAATACTGCCACAGTATTCGTAATATCCAATCTTGTGCCCGTAGATAAATACATTAAACAACCGACTAACTCTCGATACGGATACTGCCCCGTATCACATTGTTCCGTAGGTTTCGTAATCTTAGTTTTCGGATCCATGGGTGTAGAAATCGGATTACATCCACTTAATTCAAATTTATTTAACAAATCGTCAATATATTTTCGTTGTGACAATTTAATGCTCTTGTCACATCTGTCAAACTCTATGCCTAACATATACTTCGCAATGCCATAATCTTTCAATTCAAACTTCATGGCCAGTTCCCTTTTGAAAGTTTGTATACACTCACCTCTTTGCGATGCGACTAAAATGTCATCTACGTAAACTAGTACAAAGAGTTTCGTTTCTGAATCTACGGCCTTAAAATAAAGGCATGGCTCGTTTAAAGAGACTTGTAGCCCCATGGACTTCAGCTCCTCGTCCAGCCTGATGTTCCATTGACGACCTGACTGGCGTAAACCGTACAAAGATCTTTTCAGCAGGCACACCTCGCCCCCAGACTTCAGGTTGCATAACAACTTGCTGGCACGTTCATGTATAACTGAACCTGGCTGTTCTATCCGCATGAGGTCTTGCAGGCATTCTTCTAGGAGGTCTGGCACCTTCATATATATTTCCTCATCCAACAAACCGTTTAGGTAGGCCGTGTTTATGTCCAATTGATGAATCTCAAGGTCAAGTTCAACTGCAAGTGCAACTAGCAATCTTACTGTGTCAAGTCTAGCTACAGGCGCAAAGGTATCCTTATAGTCTATTCCATAAAGTTGACTAAAACCTCTTGCCACCAGCCTGGCCTTCTTCTTCTCAGTTTTATCCACATTTAACTTTGTCGTTAAAATATAACGGCAACCTACGACGTTCCGTCCCATAGGTTTGTTGACTATATCGAAGGTGTCATTCTTGATTAAACTCTTCACTTCTGAAAGTATTGCATCTTTCCATCCTTTTCTTTCATTACTGGATAAAGCTTCCTTTAAAGTAATTTCAACGACTCCGGCAAAATCCTGACAATCAACAAACTCTTCCGTTGATTCGACGCGTTCCTCCACGGGAATATCTGGCTCTACGTTAACCATATTGTATATTTTCCGTGGACGTCCGACGTGACCTCGTTCCAGTCGTGGTCGCCCTGGACCTCTCTTCATTGCCCTCCCCCCATCAGTATGAACATCATCCCGATGATGATCGTGCTGAAATGGTCCTACAGCAATATCTGGAACGTCCGTCAGTTGTGGTGCATCAAAGGATGTTTCTTGACCTTCATATCCTTCCACAGGTACAGAAATGCCTTCACCTTCCACCTCTGGAATTTTGTTATCTTGGATTCTGCTGGATTGGTTAGGATTGAATTCTATTTCCACCGTTGCTGGTTGGTCCGAAATATTTGCAGGCCCTTCTTGGTCAATCTTGAAGGGATCAAATCGTAAATTTAAATTTTCTTTTTCTTCACTCTTCAATTCTTGAAACTTCACATCTCTTGACATGATAACTTGTCGTTGCGCTGGTATCCATACTCTATAACCCTTTCGATCTCTAGGATAACCTACGAAGATTCCTTCGAAACTTCGTGGAGCAAACTTATCTTTAACGGGTGTCTTGTCCAACACGTGTACCTTAGACCCAAACTTTTGTAAGTAGTCTAATCTGACAGGTCGTTCAAACCATTTCTCAAACGGTATTTCACCTTCAAGACTTCTTGTTGGACAACGATTTCTTACGTGACATGCTGTCGCTACAGCATCAGCCCAGAAACCCGGAGATAATCCTGACGAGATGAGCATACACCTCGCCATTTCCACCAACGTCCTGTTCTTCCTCTCAGCAACAGCATTCTGTTGCGGGACGCCAGGAACTGTCAACATTCTTGCTATTCCTTCTTTCTTCAAAAAATCGTCGAAATCTCGATTACAGAATTCACCGCCGTTATCTGTATGAAGATATTTTATTTTATGTCCTAACAAATTCTCGACATGACTTTTGTATACTTTGAATGTCGTGAACACTTCACTTTTCTTGCTGAGAAAGTATACTTCACACCACCTAGTATGATCGTCAATAAAAGTGACGAAATATTTCGCGCCATTTATTGACGTATGTTGCATGGGTCCACAAACGTCAGAATGTATAATTCTTAACTTTTCATCGCATGGCCCATTTGAACTAGTAAACGGTAACATACACATTTTACCTTTCGCACAAATATCACAATTGTACAAGTCACTCACATCTGTCATCTTAACATTCATGCCAGATTTATTTAAAATTCGGACGAGATCCTTTGCATTTAAGTGTCCTAAACGTTCATGCCACATCCATACGTCAACCTTTTGCTCAGAAATGGCTGACACACTATCTAAATGTTCCTCAACGTAATATAAATTACCTCTACGATTCGCAACAAGTTTAGTGTTACCATAACTATCTTGAACACTAGCTATGTTATCCTTAAACGTAACGCTAAACCCCTGATCAGTAATTTTGCTTACTGAAATTAGGCTACATCGTAAATCCGGAACAAATAGAGTATTGGGCAATTGAACAATTGTTTTAGAACCATTATCACATGTAAGTAATCTGACTGTCCCCTTACCTTGTACGTTTGTGCTTGAATTCGTTGCTAAGTTTAGCTTACCGAACAAAGGCACAAGTGTTTTGTCGAATTTACTTGCATCATTGCACAAATGTGATGTACAGCCACTATCGATGATCCAATTTCCACTCCCGTTGCAAACAGCATTAACATCTGAAACACAATTAAATGTTACAAAATTGGAATCGATATCAGGTACTTCATAATCATTCGACACATACTTTACGGTATCACTACACTGTTCTTTGTTCTTCTTCGTACAATCAGAGGCTTTATGACCATACAGATGACATTTAAAACATTTGTATCTGAATTTCGAACTTGTCAGCTCAGTACCACTCTTTGGTTTAGAAGACTTCTTTCCCTTTACAAGAAATGCTCTATCTACACTTTCTTTTCGATTTCTGGAATGATCTTCTTCTAAAATCTTAATCTTGAGCGTATCTGGATCCGGCAATGAATCTCGAGATTCTATGGCACATCTAAAGTTGTCAAAGCTGGACGGCAGACTGTACAGGAGCATTATCGAGGTCAGATCATTATGCATTTCGATATCCATGTCAGCTAACTGGCTTTTCACATCGAAAAATCTCATAACATGTTCTCTTACATCACCACCTTCTTCCAATTTATGGAGCAACAGCTGTTTTAGTAATGTCGCCTTTTTTGCAGGTCCCTTCGACGCATGAATGTTCTGTAACTTTAACCATACGTCTCGCGAAGTCTTACATCCTCGTAGATGTCGTAATTCGCTCGGACTTATCGATAAAATGAGATCAGACTTAGCTTTCGAGTCTCCAATGTCCCACTTTACTGCTTCGGCTGGTTCTGCTGGGCGTGCGATACTTCCGTTCACGTATCCCCAGGCATCGTTCTTAACTAAAACGGCTTCCACTTGGATTTTCCAGGTCTCGTAGTTGCTCTGATGGAGTTGATCAACTGGGCCCATAACCACTGTAGGGGCACAATATTTAAGCAGAGTGTAAGCAGGGAAACCAGGATAACGTATACAATGAATTTTATTGTGTTATTCTGAGAACTGTTTATGATCAACTGACAACTATAAATATAAACAAACACTCTTAACTCTTGCCGGTGAAAATAATAACACCAGCTGATTGTAGCCCTCATTAAAAAGTGGCCATTATACCAGAAACCTGCTACAGAAAGCCAGAACTTGCATAGAGAGCATACCACGATAAATGGATGCTGTCACAAAATACTAGCAATATTCATCCATATTATTACGTATCTTTTCTTTTCAAAAATATATAAATAATTTTAACTTCAAATTTGATTTTTTATTATCTCAATCAATGAAGTCTATAAATAAAAAATATTAGCCGAACCTACAACCAACCATTTACCTGCAAAATGCAATTAAAGTTGATAATAATATAAGAAATCTAGGTACTGTCCCTAATAATATGGCCACCCATGGTATATAATATAATATACTAGCAGCCCGTCCCGGCTTCGCACGGGGTAGACAATTATTTATTTTTGGAATTTTTCCCGTCAAATGACTACCCTACATATCCTACGCTACCCTACCCTACCTTCCCTACACTACCCTACACTACCCTACACTACTCTACACTACCCTACAGTACCCTACACTACACTACGCTACACTACCCTACACTACCCTACACTACCCTACACTACCCTACACTACACTACACTACCCTACACTACTCTACACTACCCTACACTACACTACACTACGCTACACTACACTACCCTACACTACCCTACACTACACTACACTACACTACACTACCCTACACTACCCTACACTACCCTACACTACCCTACACTATACTACCCTACTTTACCCAACTTTTTTTTTTTTTTTTTAGATTTAAACTATCCTATCTCTCAAGTTGGATCGAACTGCACATGGTGTGCGAATTTTATTATAATCGGTTAAGTGGTTTAGGAGTCCATTGAGGACAAACATTGGGACACGAGATTTATATATATTAAGATATATTCCACAACTTTTTCACACAACGCCATCTAGTCCCAAGCTAAGCAGATCTTGTGGTATGGGTACTAAACAACTGATAAACATACTTATATATTTCTAAATGTCAACAAACTGTAGGGGCCCAGCAGGGTCGAAGACTCTGGGGCCATGGGTTGGTTTCTGAATGGAAAACCCGGAACCCTGGATCAAAGGTAAAGAAGGAACGGGGTTGGGATTTGTCAGTAAAAGTCTGACACGCCCTCCCGCTCTGCCCAGACCAGAAGAAGTCATTTGATGACTACCTTAAAAAAAATCACCATTTTGCCATTTTCATGCAGATGTCACCGTAGGCGTCTTGCATTGTACCTATCTATGGAGACAACCACAGAAAACTAAATAATGATTACTTAGATTTCTGTGGAGCCAACGAACCGGTTTAATAAATTAATCATTTGAAGTAAACAACAACGGTTGTGTAAATTAACTTGTATTGTTGCGGAATACTGTGTTAGTTGCCCTATGTCCTGATACACCCACTGTTTGTAACCTAAATAAGATACCTAAGCTGGTATTTCCTAAGTTTGGTAGTGTTATATCAAACATCGCTTGGTGTAATGTGTTTTATTTATTTAAATCAGTATATAAATACAATCACACTAACATTTAAAAAGCGAAAGATTGCGAGTGTGTGTGTTTGTTACTTCTTCACTACTCGAAACGGCTAAACGACTTTAGATTAAGTTTGGCACGCGATATCTACCAGACAACTTTAGGTGTACTAAGTAGTAAATATTAATCAATCGAATATTTTCCATACAAAATATATGATATATCTATAGATAACAGAGCATGTAGATGATGCCAGTTCTATTCAATCAAGATAAGCAATGACTATGTTCACTAATATTCTATCAATATACATAATTATTAAATGAAACCAGATGTAACTTTGCGACTATGAAGAGAGATTATTATTTATTCTCTCTTATTTTTTATTACTTGGCCTCTGAAAGCTGCAGACCGCAAACGCATCGACGCCTTTGAGATGTGGTGCTGGAGAAAGATGCTCCGTATCCCTTGGACAACATTTCGGACCAACGTTCTTGCAAGAGCTTCAAATCTCCTCACGGCTGTCGTCCGAGTGTCTTTGCAGGATTCTGCAATACTTCGGTCTTTCCTTGCATAATTATTTAAAAGGGGAAACTAACAGACTTTTATATCAACGCGCAGCCGAAACTACTGGGACTGGAAGCATAAAATGTTGCCGAAGGTTTCCTTTTCTGACATACATAGGCGAGCACTAAAATAGGATTTTTCTAAATTCACCCCCTAAGGGTTTTAGTCAGTAAAAGTCTGACACTCCCGCTTCGCCCAGAGAAAAGTCATATTGATGATTTCCCACCTTTAAAAAAAGGATATGAAACGGAGTTCAAGTTTTTATCGAGAAACTTAGCAGCACGCAGGCGAAGCAGAAAGTTAGTCTTAATAAAAAGCCCATCTTCCAACGCAATGACTCTATCAAAAATTAATTCCCATAACTAACCAACCGATGGGAAGCAATTAAAACACAGCAGAATTTCAATTTAAATTCTAAGCTTCGAGAAATGAACTGCCTTGGAGTATGCTCGTTTCGGCACCCAGATTTTCGGTACCCAAGCTATACCCGTTTCGGCACCAATAGGTAATTTGGATTGGGATTTTATATAGGTTACTATCATCCAGATAATAACAGCCGCACGGGTCGATTTTCAAGGTTAAGCAACGCTTGCCAAGGTTGATCTGTGGATGGGTGACCATCTTAACATAACGAGTTTCCTCCGTGCCTCGGAAAGCACGTTAAGCCGTAGGTCCCGGGTGTAATTTGTAGATCTTTGGCAGTCGTTACGGATAGTCAGAAGCCAGTAAATCTGACCTCCAGTCTTGCTATGAAGTACCGTGTTACCCCAGTTAAGGGGTTGTGGAGGTCGGGTAGGAAGCCGCTCCTCGTAAAATACTGGTATTCAGCTAAATCCGGCTTGACTGGAAGCCAACCCCAATATAGTTGAGAAAAGGCTAGGTAGGTTACGACTACCATCCAAAATACCTATTGGTTCCGAAACGGGAATAGCTTGGGTATTGAAAAGTGCCGAATCGAGAATACTCCACTGCCTTGTCCGTGGGACTAAAACACAAATAAATCTCAACTATCTAATATTATAAAAACCGGATTTCAAACACTTTATTACGTATGTCATTGTATGTTATTATTTTCCGTCCAACAACCTAAATTGTATTCTATTTTTGTGTGACTTAAAGTTGAAATTTGAATGCAGGGCAGACGGCGATGACTTAACTTTTCTCTGAGGATATAAAAACTCGTCGTAAATGGTTTTTATTGGTGTATGTTGTGGTTTTTGTCGCTAACAATATTAATATAAAGTGGACAGTGTGTTAACTTTACTGGAACTACTTTAGATTGGGCACACGTGGGCTACGCCTGATTTGTACGTAGAACCGCGTCGCGTGGCGTCGTGTGGCGTAAATTTAATGTAGCTTTATATTACAAGTCTAGTTGCCAAATAAAATGTATGAAAACAGACGCGCCCAGATTGGTGTACGTGGCCTACGTGTACTTTAAAGTCGTGGTTGACAACTCTAAAATAAAACCAATACTCTCTGAAAAAAAATCATGGCAGTAACGTCCCATTTCAGTATATGCGTATTTATTCGTTTACTTGACAGTTTTCCCCTTCCACCAGATTTGAAAAGTACCTAATATTGAAAAGAATTGAAAAAATCTTTCTATTTGCAATTTTTGTTAAACTTACTTTTTAATAAAAATGATAAAAAGTGAGATATCTGCTTAATTATATAACCTGTATCTTGGACAAGGAATGATAAAACCATCTGCTACCAAATTACCTTCTTATAAATCTGGAAACTTAAAAGGGAAACCAGCTCGCCTTAAGAGGACTACAGAACCTAAAGCGCGGTCAGTCTCGAACTACATACAAAAGAAAAAGATGTGCAAAGGCACAATTATTGCAAATGTGAAGCATTTTGACAAAAAAATATTACCGATTTGATTACAAAATTAAAACACTACAACGGTAATTGACCGTTGTAGATGCTTGTAGAATAATCTGTCAAACATCATGATCATCATTTTGCCTACCCTTGCCTATAGTACTTGGGATTGGCGCAATACGTTTTTTTCTTTCATACTATTCTTTCACCCGTCACACTATCGCTAAATCCTTTATTAGGGTTTCGTAGCTCTTATAGATTAGTCATGTCTGTCTGTCAGTTTTCATATACTCATCACTCTTTAGTAACATGCATTTCATCCCTCCTCTTCACATGACTACACCATGACAAATAATCTGGCATACAAGTATGTATATTTTTTATCAATAAAAGATATCTATCGTACAAAATTAGCTGTATTATGTATTGAACACACTATCGATCTAGCATTTATCCTGAAGAATAACATACGCTTTTCTGATTCCGTTTACTGCAGTGGAACTTATACTTTTGTGCATTATAATACTCCAGCTTAGTTCCTATAGTCCTCTTAACATACGTGACCAGCCCTGCTTTATATGTCCCGACAATTTAAAGCCTTGAAGTCTTTAAAACTGGTCGACAGACGAATATATCCTCGACAAGTGCCTTACAAAATACCTTACTTAACATTACTGCTTAAATATCATCGCTCACCATTCCAAAATCATCCCTAGTACTTGGTGATAAGGTGGGTTTTAGGTTGGTGATAATGAAAGGCCTCAACAATTCTTTTTTGGCTGTGGCAACTTTCACTTTTTGCAAGCAACGCCTTCTTCGTATGTTTGTTTATGTGTTATGTAATGATTGAGAATCAGATGAATGTCTGTCTGTGGCCAAATGTGAGGATAATGATCCGTGGTGGGTATGCGTGCCAAGTTATGAGAACGGCTTGATCGATTTTGGTGAATTAGTTTTGGTTGTTTTTGTGCAATATGTGAGATTCATCTTCGTCAAAAGTTTGCGTGTCTAAAGTTATATAATTAAGTAGATTCTACCAGCGGTAACACCCGTATAACAGTATAAAATATTAGTATACCTATACCTATGTCACTCTGTAATAATGTAGTATTTTATTAGTGAGAGAATTTTAAAATCTGTTCAGTAGTATTTGAGTAGGTATAATATTTACAAACAAAAGACAAACTAATTTATTTATTTATTGAAGCTTTATATGCACCAAAACATTGTACAAAGGCGGACTTAATGCCTTAGACGTATATGTTATATCTTACGAACAATCAAGAAGACGTAACACCTTGACGCGTTCCTGAGAAATAGGGTCTTGACAGACCGACAGACAGACTGACAGACGGAAAACAATGTGATCCTATAAGACACAGTTTTTACTGAGGCACGAAACAAGAAAAAAGCCATGACAGTATACATATTTGAATAGATTATAGTTAGGGCCTGTTTCACAATTTCCGAGTAGAATTTTCTGTATAAATTCAAAAATGGAACAGAATTTGTATGAAATTATCTGCCAAGTAAGATACTCGAAACTTAATCATAGGTGGTGAAATAGGCCCTTACTGAAGAAAAGTTATGTTAAGAGGGCCTTTCTCGACTCCTCAATCGTCAACGTAAGCTTAGCTTAAAACTTATTATTTCATCCAAGGTGATCCAATGCAATGTTTGATAAATAAGCAACCCGACAAAAAGTAAAATATCGCCTAAACTCTATTATTGTTATTATAAAGATCTACAAACGACGGCCGATAACTGCTTAACATGCTTTCCAAAGCACGGAAAAATCTTGGAAGGTAGAGACGGTCACCCATCCACCGACCGACCTTGCGCAACCGTTGCTTAACCTTGCACTATTAATATTCTATATTCCAACCACAAGCTATTAATCAAATAAAAAACAAAATCACTAATATCAGATCTCAAAGAGAAGTAGATCATATTGCATCGCGCTGCGCCGGCTGGACAGATCGCTTAAGTAAGGCTAAGATAAATAGCCGGTATGTAACGCAAACAAGTCTAGCAGTCTAAGTAGCGTGTCAAGGTAACTAACTATTATAAATGTAATGTAACTTGTGCTGTGTGGTCAGCAGATTAAGTGAGCGAGTATGTTAAATTATATTTGTTGAGCAAATCGGTTTTTAAACTTAGTGTTTTGGAGATGAATGAAAGAAGTTCTTTGATAGGTTATAGGCGTTTTTTTTAAGGTAACATCCAATGACTGAAGAGGGGGAGGGCGTTTTAGGCCTGTACTGACTAAAACTTCACCTGCTCTTTGCATTCTAAGGTTACGGGTTTCCTTTTCAGAAAATCCTCGCGGCCGTAGCGGGTTTCGGCACTGCTGGCCCCTACGGTTTGTTTGATATCTATACATGAGGAGCGGGTTTATCACTATTCGCTGGGCTCAGTCCCGTCGATTGCCGGACGGCCAGGACGGCGATCTACCCATTGCCCGACCGCTGCTCCAACCGTGTCGTGGCTGTTTTGACTTTTATCAACCATGTCACTAATAGATTATCATTTTGTATGAAGGCCAAATATTACTTTCAACAGAATTCTAACAGTTTACACTATTATATACGGATGTTGAACAACAGAACATAGATCAAGGCAATTTCCGCCCGACAACCTTAGAATTAAAAGATTGTTTAGCGCGAATAACACAAATTAGATACCTAGTTTAACATATTGTCAAACGGGGTGAATAGGAACGCAGGGGTGAATAGGAACAAAACTTTGATTAGGATTTTTACTTCGATTAACTATTTTATATTGATTTCTATCTAAGAATCGACTTTTATTACAATCAATGACCAAATAAGAGTACTTGGATCCTTAAAAAACCTATTTACAAAATAAATATCATTTATCATTATCATTTAAATAATTAATCTTCAATGTTTTGTTTACTGCAATTTCATTAGTTAACTGGAGCCAAAAGCAAATTCCAGTCGACCTAATCAAAATGTGGTTGGACTAAGTCACCCCGTGGGTTCATTTCACATGGGTTCAGTTGAAAAAAAGACTCGAAAGTCATCCAGTTGTGGGACACAAAATAACGCAAAGAAACCAATACAATAACCATGCTGACTCTACTTCAAGCAACAACCTTGGTGATTTAGACACCAGCGGTCCAATCAAACTTCACCCGTCTACCCAAGTTTGCGTCTAGACTATGAATACGACCGTTTTCTTCAATCATCAAGCTACTGGACCCGCGGGTCCAGTTGACCACAAAATTAATTTTCTGCATGTTATCAGTTGAATGGATCCAAATTTGGCAGAGTAAAGTCGATCTATTGAAAATGTGATTGGGTTAAGTCACCCTGCGGGATCATTTCATATGGGTCCAGTAGAAAAAAACTTGAAAGCCTTTATCCAGCTTGGGGACACATAATAAGTCTAAGAAACAAATAAATAAACTAACCATCTTAAAAGTCATCCAGCTGTAGATACAAAATATGGCTAATAAACCAATAAATAAACTACACATGCTGACTCTACTTCAAGCAATAACCTTGGTGATTTAGGCACCACCCGACCAATCAAACTGCACCCGTCTACCCAAGTTTGCGTCTAGACTATGAATACGGCCGTTTTCTTCAATAACTACTTTAACTCCTATCGTATAATTAAGACATTAGCAATTTAACTTTATCGATTAACTCCTATATGCAGAATGTTCATGTTAAGTGTTATTCTCAGCTAGTCTATAAATGGCTAGTGCGTAATTATTTTCATTGGCTCGCTGCCATTAGATTCCACAAGTAGTCTTGTACAATTCAGAAGATATGCATCTTATATTTTGTTAATCTCTAAAAGGAACATTTTTCTTTTTTGTTACCTCAGTCATTTATAAAACAATTTAAAAAATTGACAACAATAAACCTTTGCTCCGCACAAAAAATCATTCATAATCGGAAAAACTCTCTGTAGGCCCAAATACTTGTTCTGTGTGGGAAACTAACCAACTGGGCTTTCCTTTTTTGTGCAAAATAAATTACTAAACTAATTCAGGTTACTACCAACCAGTATTACAAGTATTTATAAAATACATGATCATCATCATCTGCCTTTTCCCAACTATATTGGGGTCGGCTTCCAGTCAAGCCGGATTTAGCTGAATACCAGTGTTTTACGAGGAGCGGCTGCCTACCAGACCTCCACAACCCACTAACTGGGGTAACACGGTACTTCGTGGCAAGACGAGTCAGATTTACTGGCTTCTGACTATCCGTAACGACTGCCAAAGATCTACAAATGACAGCCGGGACCTACGGCTTAACGTGCTATGCTATCCGAGGCACGGAGGAAACTCGTTATGTTAAGATGGTCACCCATCCACAGACCAACCTAGGCAAGCGTTGCTTAACCTTGAAGATCAACCTGTGCGGCTGTTATTATCTAGCCACGAGCTCCTCCATAAAATACATGATAAGGTATACATATTAAGGTATATTAAAACAAATATACAACGGTAACCTAGAAACTGCTATTGACTGGTTCTTATTAAAACATCTGAGAAAACAAAACTAAATACATAGCCAGTATTGATAACCCATAGTCCATCGAACTATTTTCATGTTATACTGGTTTTTACCTGCACTAGAACATCACCACTGTTCTTAAAACATTGAAGGAGAACATCGTGAAGTAACAGGTATGTCCTAGAACCAAAGATTCGAAGATATGTGACATCCACGAACCCGTACTGAGCCTGCGTAGCGGATTACTGACCATTCGCTCTCATAGAGAGGAGGCCTGAGTCCCATAAGCGGAATTATGCTTACACAATAAGTTATTATTATCAGTCTTGCCATGAACTACCGTGGTATCCCAGTTAATGGGTTGTGGAGGTCTGGTAGGCCGCCGCTCCTCGTAAAATACTGGAATTCAGCTAAATTCGGTTTGACTGAAAGGCCGACCCCAATATAGTTGGAAAAAGGCTAGGCAGATGATGAATAAATTATTATGTGCAATACAAAGTGGGCGTAGCTAAAGCCGAAATTATCCGATCATTACCGAACTTAGACGAACATCTACGTATATATATGACTCGCATTTGTCCTTGCGCCAGCGCACCGTTCCACATTCGGACGCACATTAATGTCTATGCACGTCCGTTGCTGCTTGTCAATCATTTTTTTTTTTAATTAATTGAGCAAAATAAAATATAAGGTCATATTTTGACGGTTCGTTTCGCATTAGCAACCTGCCAATTCGAAACAAAATTAGATTGAACTCTAACAAATAAATTGTTTTTGCTTATTATTTCGAAATTCAGCTAGTTGTTAAGGATATTGTAATCTATATAAATATATTATAGGCAACGTGACTCACTGGTCTATCAACACGCAGGTCAAACTGAACAAATTGCACAGTAAGGCACACAAATATTTAATTATTATTCTATCACATACCCGCGAAACGAGACACAATAGTAAAACAATAACAGCGCGGTCTCATAGGACCGGTCGGGGATTCAAACATTAAGACATATAGACAAACGCTAAGAAAAGATTACCCATAATTCACCCCTTAGGGGAAGCCTAAAGATGGTATAGAGAAAACTACTTTCTAGCTAGTGAAGCCTATTGGGCCTTGGGTCGTACGAAGGAGAACCGTTGGACCCATGAAAAAAAATACCAGCAAACTTACCATATTAATACTAATAATAAAAGCAAGGCAAGGTTCCGGAACAGAACAACTATAAAAATACTAATACACCGCCCAAATTATACAAACAAACAACCTTAATAAAAGTACCAAAAAACCGTGAAAAAAATCGTGTCCGGAAATATAAAGGCAACACCCTCTATCTTCCATCTGTACTAAATTAATTGGCAACATTAATAGCTGCATTCACAAGGCTATACGTTTCGACATCAGTCGTAATTTCAAAGATATAGATTTGTTAATGCGGGCCTTAAAGATGGTAGATAACGAGTAACCAGCGGTCTCGCACTGTATTGAAAATATTGCATAATTATAGACTTTGATATGTATAGGTGGGTATTGAACAACGTTATGAGGTGTAATGTAACATTTGCATCGAGCATGTTACGCTGTGTAACATTTTTTTTTCCACAACTTTTACACAAGCCTTCTAGTCCCAAACTAAGCAGAGCTTGTGCTATAGGTAACTGATAAACATACCTACTTATAATATATATTTTTAAATACATACGTAGTATAGATAAATAACACCCAGACGCAGAAAAAATGATCGTGCTCATCACACAAACATTTGTCCAGGGTGGGAATCGAATCCACGACCTCCAGCATAGCAGTCAGGGCCACTAACTACTAGACCAACAGGCCAGTCACATGCACAACATGCTCGTCAAAACTCTGTACTTAACACCCGCCACACCGCGTAACAGTCAAAGGATTCACCAAAAAACCGACAGCCGGGTGGAGCACTCAAAGCGAGCAACGTTGCTCGCTGGTTTCTCCGTAACACGACGTACTGACTGCACGAATGCTCGCTGTGTAACACGTTACATTACGCCCCGTTACCCCGGTCAGTACCCACCTTAAGGTTTATAATATAATATATATGTATAAGGCTTGATAAGTGAGAGTCGTGTTATGTCTGCGGAGTATGTAATACTTTTTTTTATCGGCTGGCAACCTTCATGTTGACGTATGAGAGTGGCCAAAAAAATGGCCTCGTTATACATTATCTGTGGTAAGTGCAGGTGTTTGTGTATTCAAATTCGGGAGTTCCAGTCTTTGTTTTAAAGTAAATAAGAAAGTACAAGTTAGCCAAAATTATACTAATTTCTAAGTTTGGGGTTTGTTATTCTTTTCACCAGTAACATGCTAATTTATCTCTGAGTGACGTAGCCTATATATTTCCTACTAAACGAAGGAAGGAAGCTAGTTTTAAATATGCCCTAAAAACTAAAAGAAATTGCCATCTTCTTCTTTTCGTGTCGATGTAATCTCACAATTTTTTTTTGCCCAGTATTTGACAACCTGTATGGCTCTAGCATTGGCCTCGTACAGATATAATATTTTTGCCACAAAACTCATACATAACTCCGATCAAAATCTCCTTACACATAACACAAATCAAAAGTGATATAAAAAGGCGTCTCTCACTTTGACTCACATCTATATTTGGCACACAAGGTCAACAGGACTTGTCTGGTCCCGGCCCCGGCCAGTTCTTTCACTTCATTAGCAGGTCC
Organism: Mythimna separata; assembly: GCA_030763345.1. Lineage (NCBI taxonomy): Eukaryota > Metazoa > Arthropoda > Insecta > Lepidoptera > Noctuidae > Mythimna > Mythimna separata. Next base: position 2,783,880 of record CM061173.1, on the reverse strand, counting down.
CAGGCCCAATTTGGGAGGGAGCGGCAAAAAGCAGGAATTCTTAAGTGGAAGTCCATGTTTTGATGGCGATTGCGTCAAAGAATTTTTGCGTTCACTTGCTCTCTGTATGAAACCTATACTAATATTATACAGAGGAAGGGTTTGTATTTTTGTTTGTAACGAAGAAACACAAACTGCTGGACTGATTTTAGAAGTTATTTCATCAGTAGAATGATAATTTTTATCACCAAACAAGTAACTAAGGCTATATTTTGTACACACGGGCGAAGCCACCGGTAAAAATTAGTGTTGATATAATAAATAGTATTTTTATGAAAAATCATCAAGATTTTTTTTATCCCAGTATATTTCTTTAGAAGAATTTTCTACTTCCACGCGAGGTGAGTGAAGCCGTTAGCAACAAGTATATTTAAAAAGTCTGTACATGCCTGTAGGGCTTGACTAATGACTGACAAAAAATACTGAAATTTGAGTATAGTCATTAAGGTTAAAAACCCTTAAACCCCCAAAACCATCACTCACAAGAAGGCCATTTTAGCAGTTAATACAACCCAACAAACTCCTTAAGTCAGTTCAAGTCATAAATCAGTTATTTTCGGCTGCACAAGATTTATTTGCGTAAAAATTAAAAGTGAATCTCGTTACTCAAATGGCTGTAATTATGATGATGAATTTCAATTTCGCGACTCGTAAGAATATAATTTGTATGCCAAACATGTGTCCTGCGGTTTGCTTCCACTTAGTACCTATAAAGGGGTGTTGATACTTGTACGTAGTTTTGAACTTGAATGTAAACTTGAAAAGTGGTGGCCTTTTTAAAAATGCTCATTTTGACAAAAATTAAATGATTTGAATGACCACCAGTCAAATCTGTTTTATAATTTCGATTCAAAGGGCACGGTGAAACATACGGTAGAAGACTGCCACGCTTGGGCGGAGCGTCGTCATGTCCACGTAGAGGCAATCCGTGATGGCGAACTCTCGTCCAGCCCTGATTCAGTTGAAGTGAAGCAGTAATGCTAGCAAAGGAGGTAGCAGAAAGCGTGAGGGATAGGACCCTAGCCACTGCTGGAGAATCCCGGCGCCGGGCGTAACGTAGGCAAGGAATCGCGGACGGCAAACAATGAGTAACTCACCGTCCGATGAGGACCAAGCCCAGGTCGACGGCTGGTTGCACACGCGCTTTTAAAGCTGTCATAATCACGTAGCCACAAGGTGGACCGACGACCTGGCGAGGGTCGCGGGAATCCGATGGATGCGAGACGCGCAGGACCGGTCGCTGTGGCGACGCTTGGGGGAGGCCTATGTCCAGCAGTAGACATCTTTCGGCTGAGATGATGATGATGAATCACGTAGCCTACGAGGGCCAACCATGTAACCCAACCTTAACTCTTTCAAACCGTCTCTCCGCAAAAATATGACTTTACGAGTACTTACAAGAACAAAAACGTTATTTATTGCGTCGTTTTCGGCTCCGGAATCAATTAGGGTACAAGGGTAAGCGGTGGACCATCACTCATGTTTGTAGCTTGTGCTTTTTTTGTCGAAAAGTATGTTAGCTCGACAGGTTCATGGATTTTTGGGGTCAGCTTTTATGAAATACCGACGAAGTTTTGACGACGTTTTGCCGAGTTTTAAGAAAAGGATGCCTTGATTTCCTGCTTATGTGCTGAAACTGTTTTTACCAATACAGCCACAGTGAAAATATTACTTAGCTAACTTTAAAAGGTAAGTTTAGACAAATACAATTGTCTAAACTTAGCTCGACCAATGGCCAGAAAAGGGTCGCGGAAATACGATGGTTGCGGTACGTAAACTCACGGAGGCCTATGTCCAACGGTGGACGTCTTCCGGCAAAAATTATGTTGATGATGATAGGCTTCGCCTGCGTGGAAGTAGGAACATACTCCCGGAATAAAAAGTAGCCCATAAGGGACTTTTCATCATCAGTCTACTTTATGATATAATAAAGAGGTAAAGTTTGTTTTTTTGTTTGTATGAGGTAATCTGTGGAAGTACTGGTCCGATTGCTAAAATTTTTTCACCAATAGAAAGCTGCTATACCTATTCCTGAGTGACATAGGCTATATTTTATGTACGCGGGCGAAGCTGCGGGCTAAAGCTAGTATAATATAAAAGAATCAACTACCAAATTCTCCAGTAAACACCAGACACCACTTATTTGGTTTACCGCTTACTGTCTCATGACATTTCCCGGTTCCAAATTAGGTTTTAATTAACAATTGTTACACAAACCTTTACCGACTATGATCACAAGCCAGCCTTTCAAGAAACTTCCATTAGTAATGCGCGATGGCGAGAGGTTTTGTTCTATTATTCAAACATCTCGATACTTCTCGATTGTTACTTTGACTCGAGTCCGACTCGGTCTGTTATTGCGACTGGTGCATGGCGCGTTCATTCGCAACTAGTTCCTCGATGGCTTAGTGTAGTGTGTGAGTACAATCAAAAACTAGCAGTCAATTCCATTGATTCGAAACAATCGAAAAACCTCTCGATTATTTTGTACAACGACGAGTCAATGATTGACTCGATGGTTTATTTTACCGACTTCAATTCTTTCGATTGTTAAACGATCGAAATAGCCCATCGCTACTTCCACTAATGAGCTAAACAGACCAATAGGGTCTTCACAATACGAACAATTCATTCCCCGATAGGACCGCACTTTGTTTACCCAGAAAGGGCGATCCTTCTACAGTGATCCGAATGTATAGGCGAGGCCTATCGTACGCACATCTTCAAGGCTCGCCTATTGAGGTGTCGCAGCTAACGAGTAGATCTGCGATAACTAGCACAATGCAAGAAAGGCTGGTAGAAGACGAACATGAAACAATGTGTGAGAGGAGCAATGAGGTGAATGGTTCGGTTGAAAGGGAAACTAAAAAGAACAAGTAAGGAATAAAATTGAATTAGACGTTTGAATCAAAATGGCTATCAATGTAATAGTAACAAGTCATACTAATCTATACTTACTAAAATAAATAACAAAGAAGCTATTACTATGTTTGTGTGTTCGGGTATGTTTGTTACTAAAAACTGCTGAACAGATTTGATTAAAATTCACACAGGACCACCATGTCTCGGGATAGCACGTAGGACGCCTTTTATCCCGGAACATTTCATTGGGTTATTTACTTATACTTCATTATTTTTATATCATATAAACCAGTGCTTGACTGCAATCCTACCTGATGGTAAGCAGTGATGCAGTCGTTGATGGTGCGGCGCACTAGTTTATTAAGAGCCTATTTATTTACTCTAGTCTTGAAGATACCCAAATTTTAATCGGACGGAAAGACCGCAGCAGGCACATAAAGGTACAGAGGCGGAAGGCGGGTGGTTAGTAGTAGTTCTCCACACAATTAGAATAATATAAACAATAATCAGCAATTGACCAGTTCTCTGGGCCAGACCCCATACCCGTCTGGTCGGAGAATTCTCCCTTTTCAACAGAGGTTGAGTAGAATAAAGTAGTACCTATCTAGTAGTAGTAGTAGTAAAGGATAATAGACTTTACTTATTTTACACCCTGTTCCGCATTTTATAAAAAGCTCAGAATAAAGTGGGATATGTAGTATTAGACTTCTTCGCTAGTTTACTGTTCGCACCTACTAGGACAGCTTGTTAAAACTCTGCTAGATACACATCAGTGGAATATATAAATGTTATTTTGTCGGCTAAAGGGCGGCGATTGTTGCAGTTGTTACAACAATACATACATAGATACGGACTGTTGTTTGTAAGCACCTATTCTTCTAGGCGTATGCTGTGGGAGTGTCAAAACTCGATACCGATTCTTCGTGTCGGTTTTCTATCGCTTACGTTTCGGGGAGTGTGTATTAGAATTTCACAATTTGATTTTGCCAAATCCGTTCCATCAGCGGACCAATAGACCAAAAGTCGATGAACAGAATCAACATAACAAAACATTTTATTGTGAACAGATGAAACACATTTTATTGCGAACAGGTGTTTTGTTATGTTGATTTTGTTCATCGACTTTTGGTGCTGACTGTACATGGTGGATATCCCACCCATACGTTCAAAGCGTTTTGGAAACACACTTATTATGCGTACAACTAATGATTGGATTCCCTGTTGGAGTCGTGTTTGAGTGTTCCCTGATAGCGACCACTTAGGGGTCTTCAAATCGAAATAGGTTACTTCAAAGCAAGCGTGCTTCATCTTCGGCCACATCATTGCTTACCATGAGGTGAGATAGTGGTCCAGCGTGAGCCTATAATTTTTTCTTTTGTATTACTTTCTTACTTGCATACTAACTAGGGAATTTGTTAGTCTTCTTCATCCCTGATGGTTTTAGCTAAAATACAGATGATGATGACAACCGTATCCAGTAGTTTTATACTATGTACAGACGACTCCTTAATAATTTATTTCCAGAAACCTTTGGACAACTAACTTGCATATCCCGGAAACTAACCAACAGTTATTATTGTTGGAAATTTAAATACATTCGCAATTTCTATTCTCAACGTCCATTCATTATTTTCTCTTACAGCTAAAGTAGCTGAACCTGGTACAAAAGCTAAACTTATGAAGAAAGGAAGACGCCATTGTTACCTCTAGCGTTGTCACAATAAATCCTTGGCCAAAGGACATATATTTTAAATTGCACACGACTTATTTTTGTTAGGTTGGTAGTACTGAAGTTATGGGAGGGAAGTTATGGAAAAATATTTATGGTTTTGCTTGGAAAGTTGGTAGTAAGAATAAATAAAGGTTTAGAAACTTTTTTGTTTTAATATAGATGAAACTTGAAAAATCTATAATTTTAATCAAAAATGTCTTCTAAAAGTAGAAACTGACCGACAAACATGTCAACGCACGGCCGAAACTACTTAGTCCAGGAACTGAAACTTTGTATAAAGCTTCCTTTTTTCACGTAAGCGAGAACTAAGAGAAGACTTTGCAAAATTCAGCCCTAAGTTGATGAAACGAGGATCTAAAGACATAGGTACCTTCACGCGGGCGAAGACACTGGCAGAAGCTTATCTATACTAATATTATAAAGCGGAAGAGTTTGTTTGTTTGTTTGAACGCGCTAATCTCAGGATCTACTGGTCCGATCTGAAAAATTCTTTCATTGTTAGATAGCCCATTTATTTACAAAGGTTGGCTATATAACAACACGCGAGGACTAATAGGAGCGGAGCAGTAGCCAAAAATGCGGGTGAAACCGCGGGGTTCAGCTAGTTTCTTAATAAGTCTTCAGAGTCTATAATCAAACACATTAAAACCAAGCATCTGTTTTTTCCCGGACGATAAAGTGGTTTTCTCTACCTCTTATTGCATTGAATACAGTCATTTCCTAAGCTGTTAAGCTATAAAAACATAGCTGTATCCGACCAATAAATCTAATGGCGGCCCGATTCATGCAATTTGTGGGAGAAACTGCGAATCCTCACGTACCTAGTACCCACCAGAGTTGTGCTGACCGCATTATGTCCGTAATTAAAGGAAATGGCAACATTGGCGAGATTCTCAACGACTACCCGCCTTTTATAGACTTAGGAAAAATGTTTGAGCCTATTTATTTTTAGTCTAGAATCGCGTTTATTGGTCTCGTCTGATTGAAAGCGAAGACGTAATGAAAAGTAAAGTACGTGGAATTATTCCAATTTTATTTGAATCTAAGGTTGTGTTCTTTTATAGTTTCAGATCCTTTGGATTAATTTAATTAAACCAGAGATAAACGTAGTTAGGTTAAGTATTAAAAAACTAGTATAATAGAAAATAATCTCACCTGGCAACACTTGTCTATGATAAAATCAAGATGGCGGACGATCACGTTTCGGCGGGAAACTGCCGCGACCCGTCACATTGTCGGCTTGTTACTGTAACAAAGAAATAAATGGTTTTTATTTATAAAGCGGGACACAGAAGATCTCTTACGGCCAATTTCTTCAAAAAAGGTAAAACTAAAACTAAAGTTATAACTTTTCCTTAACCATTATTGTTGTCAATAGCAACTGTCATCTTGTCAATATTTTCATCCAAGTGACAGCCAAATTAAAAGTCGACTAAAATAAAATGTAGGGATAAACGCAGTGAAACCTATACAATTTTGTCAAAATGACAGTGACTTTGGATTTAATGAGCAGTTAAAGTTAAGGACAAAACTAACAGTTAAAATTGTGAAGAAACGAATTTAACCGTTGTTATTACTTTACGACGTTACTTTGGCTGTTATTTTGGTTGTTACGTTTGGTGAAGAAATTGGCAGTTAGCTGTTATGGTCTATCGGTTTAGGTGGTTAACTAAAGGTAAACAATCTTGGTATGTCTTTTTATATTAAAGAGGTCGTGTATAATATACACAAAGATTATTTAAATTTAGTTTATTAGCTGACATCGATTTAAGTAAATACCTAGTTGCAAAGATTTTTACATACAATTTTTAGACAACTTTTAGATAAAAAGACATGCCAAGATTGTTTACATTTAGTTAATTACCTAAACCGATAGACCATAGTAGCTTATTTTTTTCACATAATAATAACGACAAGATACATGAAACCGTGATATTTGTAATAATAATGTGATTGAAAAGAGTGTCCATAGAGTTTCTTGAACATTCTTCTCCATAGAGATCTACGCTTTGGAATGTGCAATTAGCATCACTTTTCTGACTGAACTCTTAGCAATTCAAAAGTGCCTGTAAAATGATTTATTTGAAATAAATGCTTTCAAGGTTTGAGTCTTAGAAGTTGAAAAGCATCACATACCCGCGAAACGAGACACAATAGTAAAACAATAACAGCGCGGTCTCATGCGACCGGTCGGGGATTCATGAATCAATGGCTTTTAATGTCAGGCAAAAGCCACCTATCAAAAGTTGATTTTACAGTTTTTTATTCAGTTAATTTATTATTTCAGAATCATAACAAGAACTTATTTATTTATTACAGTGCAAACTATTATGATTACAATAATTTATTTTCTTATGCTAGACAATATCAATAACACAATAAAAAACAGTAGTGGGCTACTTAAAGAAAAAAGTTTACAAACACATGTCGAACTTTTTTCTAACCGAAAAAAAGTTGTTCAACATTCTCCCGAACACCAGTAGGCGTTTGAAAAAAGAATAATTTAATCGGTACCATTGTACCCCTGTCATCACATCTGCATACAAAGGGTTACTTCTAACGGGGGCAATAAGACTCCACTGACAGCTCAGTATTGTTTTGATAACGGTTGAACTTTTTGCTAACCGCCTGCTAGAAATGTGGATTAACCGATTGAGAATTACGATTGTTATTTTTTTATGTAACGGCATTAGTTACGGTTTATCAGATGAATAAAAAACGGAGCATCACTGGCAGGTTGATAGAAAAAAAACATGGCGTCGGGCGGGAATTGAATGCAACTGTCAAAATCGTGACGTTTGTTTTTTTTATTTGGTGTTACAACTGTTGATATATCCTTGGTGGTTTAAAGGTCGTATACATATCGTTGGATCGTTCACTTTACGGAGTAATGACCTAGGACTTAAACACAGTATTTATGTGTATTAAAACAACATACTCATACACTCCTAAATAAGGTCTTTACTTTTGAAAATCCGGAATGATTAATTAAATTTTAATTTTTTTTTAAATTGATATAAACTAGTGCTTAACCGCAATCTCAGGTAATGGTAAGCAGTGATGCAATCGATGAGAGTAAGGTGCAATAGTTCATTAAGAGCCTATTCACTCTAGCCTTGAATACACCTAAATTACAATCAGACGCGAAGACCGTAGCTGGCAAATTATTCCAGTCCTTCGATGTACGCGGTATAAACGACGAGGTGAAACGCTTACCGTCTGTTTTGTATACCCGGAGACTAAAATGACATTGTAACACAAAAGAACTGGCATCGTTCCTATAGTAAGTTTGACATCACCTGTGTCAACTCAGCCTCAGGGTATAAAAAACTAAAAAACAGACGATAGTCTGAAATTATCCAAATGATTAAAAAAACAAAGGAAACCCTTTTTCAAGGTTTTTATTAAATTAATTTACTTCAAAGTCGCAAAGACTCACAATATTGACCATACAAAAGACAATGACTCGTTGCCAAGTATCGATCAAATCAGCGCAAACGCAGCATTCTTTTGCGTCACTCTGACTCACAGGTGACATTACTATTCCTTGTACGCAACGTGCCAAGACAATCACTGTGGTGTCAATATCACTACTACAGGTTAGTCATTTGTACACTTTGTCATTTGATGATTAATTTTTATTGATAAATTGCTAGAATTGTTGAGATTGTTTCAAGAATTGTTTAGTTTATCAGCTGCGTAAATTGTTGTGACTTGACAAATTGAGTCATAAAAACACAGAATACTTGGTAGTAAATTAATTTTCAAAAGGTTTAACATAACAAAATATCACGACTGGAACTCTGTGTTTTACACAGATGTATAATAACTTAAAGTAGACCAATTTAACAATAGGTAAGCGTATTTTTTTTATATAGTCAGAATAACTTCTCCAGCTCCGAATGGAGCGAGACGGTGAGTTAAACTTTTACCAATTTAAACCCACCAGTGTTCTTTGAGTTGCCATTAGTGTTCCAGGGCCACGGTAACTTTGTCACATACTGGCACAGTGTCTTAGTCCAATCTGAGTATAGCCTGTCTAATTGGACGGGTTAATACAGACACCACACTACTCTCTTGAGACGGACCCAAACCGTCATACCAAGTTCGAGCATGTGCACACTATTAAAATTGCAAGCAAAAATTCCTTCCGCTATCTACAATCCACATCATCATAACTGGTCCAATAATATTCAACTCGAGTCCACTATGTCGTCAACAAACCGTTTTGTACTGTATCATGTGAACCGCCATCAAGTTACAACTGTACTGTTAAATTCTTGGGAAATAACATTAAAAAACTGAGGTAAGTTTGAACAAAACGCTTTTTAACTATCACGAGAATTTGAATGGTTGTGAACTTAAGAACTTTTTGCTTTTGCTGTATTTTGTATAACGAAATGTTGTATTTGAACGCCAGCAGACCAACACTGATGGGAACATGAACTTCCCATAGTTCATGTTATTGATTGCGATTAGAACAGGAAAAAATGGCATGAATAATTAGAATATTTTACGCCATCTAGTCCCAAAGTATTAGACCACTGATAAAGGTACAATACGGCCGTTATAAGTTGGCGAGTCTGAAGTTAGGCTCTGCGAATTTAAGCGTTTGAAAACTCGTACAAAAATAAACGTTTAAAAAAAAATCCAATAACAGCAATAACAACTGCAAATAGCATTTATTTTTGTAAAACCTTTATTCTTGTACGAGTTTTCAAGCGCCAAAATTCGCAGAGCCTAACTTCAGACTCGCCAACTTATAACGGCCGTATTGTACATGAATATTACTAAATACAATAATTAACTCTACTACCCAGATTAGAACCAAGTATACCTAATCTAAAATCCAAATTCCCAAACTTACCTTAATTTGAAAAACCCTTATCTCAAAAATCTTTTTAAAAACCTCATAATTTCTCTCAGTAACTGGTCCAGTTGACAAAAAAAAAACAAAAAAAATCTAATTACAAATTCGAAACCGTGTGCAGGACCGGGCCCATCTAAATTCATGAACACGTTTGCTCATAAAACAAAAGGGAAATATGATCGTAAAAACTAAATGCGTCGAAGAAGTCTTAAGGGACCATGGTTGATTACCATTTTAGACCACCTATGTGAGTTTTAAGTCTGTAAGAAACTTGGAAAAATTTATTTGCCTACAAACCTAAGGAATGAAAATAGATTTTCCCATACAACCTTTAACACGCCCTAAGGCACAGCACCCACACTTAAGACCACCTATGTGAGTTTTAAGTGTGTAAAAATCTTGGAAAAATTTATTTGCCTACAAACCTAAGGAATGCAAATAGATTTTCCCATACAACGTTTAACACGCCCTAAGGCACAGCACCCACATTTAAGACCACCTATGTAAGTTTTGAGCGTCTTAGAAACTTGGAAAAAACGGTATTTGCCTACAAACCCAAGGAATGAGAATAGATTCTCCCATACAACCTTTAACACCCCCTAAGCATTAACGTTTAAGACCACCTATGCGAGTTTTGAGTGTGTTCTGCCGTCCAGCCAAAAGCGCAGTAAAATAACGTAAAAAACCCATGTTTTACTGCGATTTAGCAGGGCTGGAAACTTAGAAAAAAAAGGTATTTGTCTACAAACCCAAGGAATAGCAATGCATTCTCCCATACAACCTTTAACACCCACTAAGTCGTCCTAAAGAGGTATTTTTTAAAAACGAATAATGAAAACCGTATTATATTTATTTACTTCTTGCATTTTATTGTGCGTCCATTCAGGCAGAATAAACATATTTTCTTTCTTTCTACTTAAGTTACTATTTCTGCTAAGTTTCAAGTAAAAGAATACAATTTTGCATACAAACAAAGTTTACCGTTTACACCTTTAAAAGTTCAATTTTCTAAAACGACTTACTAGTCCTCGCTTAAAGGAAACCTTGTGCAAAAATTCACGTTCCTAGACTCAGTAGTTTCGTCTGTGCGTGGTTCTTGAAATGTATTATTATAAAATTGTAATTCTAAATGGTCTGTGCCTGTAATGTTGGCGGTCCTTAACAATCAATAAATAAATATGTCAGTCAATCAGTTTCTCTTTTTTAAATAAACAGATAATCTAAATCGACTTTTATCTCCGTGTGGACCCAACCGTAGGCTACAATTTTGTATTTTTTTCAGCCATTAACAGAAGTATGTTACTACGAAAGGCTTTTAATTGTACAACCTTTGTTGAGAGGTTTTTATGTTTATTGTGCGAGGATCCGACAATGGGGCTTTTAACCTATCAATACCAGTGAAACGAGACACAATAGTAAGACAATAACAGCGCGGTCCTATGAGACCGGTCAGGGATCCATGAATTAAGGGAGGTTTGAAACTGGAGACTAAAGTAATTAATGGGGATTGATTAACGTTTGAATCCCCAACCGGTCCTATGAGACCGCGCTGTTATTGTTTTACTATTGTGTCTCGTTTCGCGGGTATGTGATAGATTAATGTCTACGGACGCGTAGTTTCTTAATCGTGTATAAGTTTGGTGTACGCTTGCGTGAAATTTAGATACAAAACTATGAAACTCCGTCGACGATGCTGACGTCGTACCATCGTATGATCGTATCATGGCAGCTTCGATGACATACGAGTAGTTTTATAATTTTGAATACAGGCTTCACGCAGGCGTACACCAGGCGTATAATGACGAATACGCGTCTATGAAGCTACGCGACCGTGGACAGAAGTAGAGGCTTCAGTCAATGAGTCATACTCATCGTCATTGTTTTAAAACGCGTTGTAATTATGTGTAAACCGTATACCATTTTTGTATAGAAAGCCTCACCACTCCAGAAGATAACTTTACATCAAACACCAATTAATATTTCAAAAATAAATTGAAAGCTGACAAACCTTTTACAGACCCTGGAATTTGTCGCCATTTTCTTTATCTTTCTTTTAAACGATTTTTTTTCATCTATTTGTGGAGGCTTGTAATTAGCGATTGGATAGTATTACTATGCCAATATTATATTATCTGTGGTATTACTCTCTTTATATATTTTTTTCCTATTTGTCTGTAAGCTTTCTATAAAAAAACCTTAAATATATTGAAAAAAAAAACCATCACTAAACTCCAAACATGCAGGCTTCACGATCTCACCAAACACAAACCGCAAGCCACTGTGTACACGGCCATCAGCGGCCACTAACTCTGTTTCCCACATCGACACCCGTCACAGTCGTCACATCATCTATTAGCGATACGACGTAACGCAATTTGAGGAACTCGACGCTTGTCGGCCGCGCAGTAAGGGCTTACTTACACTGCACTGGTTCGACGGGACGACTTTGACCGCTATGGCGGGCGGCCGATATCGACAAAGTTTGGTTGATAACGCTGCACGCTAAAATGACATTCATTATAGCTCGACAATGTATGATAAATAATTATCGATCTAGCCCATCCTTTGCTGTCTTTCCCCAGGAATGCCAATAGAGCGCGTTAAGTTGCTTAGTTTTATTTAGAAGCCCTGGGCTCTAATTTTACTAAAGTCATCACAGGTATGGTTGAGCATAAGAGAATTTTCAAGTTGACCAGCTGGAAAAAATTGCCTTTCATAAAGTGACAATAATTGGCGGAATAACTGAAATGTAAACCATTGACATACGCTACCGCAATGTCAAAAGGTCAATCTCGAGTATTGTGCACTTTCTACGATCATTTTGTTGATGTCCTTTGTTTAGAGCTCATGAACGATGAAGGAGCCTTCCGCCTCTGTGTAAACAACGCTTCGAGAGTACCATCTTCGTCACTCACACATACATTCGCAGCATGTGCGTTAGGCGCCTTTTAGGCTTCGCACAGATTTTTAAATTTCGTTTTGCATACATGTATTTCTAAATTTATACGATTGTGTGAGGCACGAATAAACGTTTTTTTCTTTCTTTCTTTCCACCACTACATCAAAGACAGTTGACAACCCCAGTGTAAAAAGACCCTAAGTTTCGAGGAAGTGCGCCCGCGCAACCAGCATGCTCGCGCGTGACGGCGCGCCGTCATGTGCAGGCTTTGTGGTACTGTTGGAGGTTTTCGGAATTATTGATAAGTGACATGGGTATGACTGCGTGCCTACTGCTTAGAATGTTGAGTGGCTGCTGTTTGTAATGCAGGTGCTTTGGCAGCAAGTTATTGGTAACTAGCTTTAGCCCGCAGCTTCGCCCGCGTACATAAAATATAGCCTATGTCACTCAGGAATACAGCAGCTTTCTATTGGTGAAAAAATTTTAGCATTCGGACCAGTACTTCCACAGATTACCTCATACAAACAAAAAAACAAACTTTACCTCTTTATTATATTAGTATAGATAAGGGCTCTAATGCCACGCTGAAATCGTGTGCGTAAGCTATATATGTAATGTATCGGCGAAATATGTCTTAATGCCAGCCACACACGATCCAGTTTACCCTCAAATTTTCAGCCGAATAACACTATGCATACTTGACCGCTCTTACACACAGTAGACTTGTCAGGCATACTGATAGCCACACACCGGACGCCGCTTCAAGAACGCAAACTTGACGACAGACTGGATCATGTGTGGCTCGCATTAGGCGACGATTGAGCTCGACACTTACACCTAATTCAAATTAGTTGGCATTAGGCGAAGACTGAGCTCAACACTTTCGTCAGTTCAAATTATTCTACCCTAAAACAAATTACATTATATCAGCGATAAGAGACGTACGTCAAAGAGTACAATATGAATAGGTTTGACATGTTAGAAATGTCACTTGTATTTGCACATGACAAAGCATTGTTGAATGTGGTTATCCTTGACATATGAATGTAACTTCGTCTAAGCTATCTAGTCGAAGCAAGTTTTAAGACAGAGACCAAAATTGACCCTTGGTGAATTGAGGAAATTTCGGCCAATAAAGGCCAGATAATAATACCTATAAGAAGTCCATCTCAGATGAGAAACAAAGTGTTGTTATCAAACAGTTTTTGAATTTAACCAGTGTCGAAAATAAAAAGTATTTATTTTTTAATACAGAATAGCTTTCCCGGCAAAATCCATTTTATGTACATTGCGTCTCTTTCAATGATTCCACGACTATACCAGTAATACATATCAGTTGTAAATTAAATATTTACAAAAGTAAAAAAAAAAAAAAAAAGTAAGTAATTTTACATCACAATATCTACTAGAAACCAATTACCAAATAGTTAAAATTGCCACTGATATTTAAACACTGTTTTAGGCTATCTTTACTTGTTAGGATGCCCCATAGCTGTCTTCTCTCATCATCATCATCATCTGCCTAGCCTTTTCCCAACTATGTTGGGGTCGGCTTCCAGTCAAGCCATAGCTGTCTTCTCTGCCTAAGAGCGTTTTCACATTATCCGATCCGATATCGGTATCGGACGCCGATCCGATATCGGGGTAAGTAAAATGTATGAAATATGTACCTGTCTTTCATATTGTCCGGCCCGATATCGGATGTCGGAGCACGGCATTTCATACATTTTACTTACCCCGATATCGTATCGGCGTCCGACACCGATATCGGATCGGATAATGTGATAACGGTCTAAACCTTAATATCTACAATTACTTGAATAGACAGGTTTTTTAAAAAGAACAGATTCTTATAGAAAATGTCAAACACTTCGTTAGCTATGTTATTCAACATGACACCTACTCTATTAATTCGCCACATAAAAAGTATTTGACCTTAGGTCTCAACTGTGAATGCGATAAAAACGAGCAGATATTTTAGTTTTATTCGAATAAAAATCTCGTTAGGAGACTAGTTTATCTCGTTTTATAATCTCAACAAAATTCAACAAAAATGTCTGATTTTAAACAACAGCTAAAAAAAAGGATGCTAAAATTACCGGCTAATTGGAAAAACACAGATTTAAGGTCATGACATTGCCTTGTATTGAGATGAGAAATCATCAAATAACTCCTCTCGCTCTAGATGGAGTGAAAGGAAGTGTAAGACTGTTCAAAACCCACCTGTATTCTTTCAGTTGCTCTTTGCGTTCCAAGGCCGTGGTATTAGAACCTTTCCATAGCCTAGCCATATTCCAATTTCTGGCTTAGGCAGCTAATTATATTTAGTGGACTTAACTAGAAGAAGGATATATTTTAATGGGAAATCATTTGAGTTGAACGAAGCTACCCTAGAAGGAAGGCAAAGGAGGAACAGGAGTAGGTTTTAGTTAGTAGAAGTCGGACATGCCCTCCCGCTCCTCCCAGAGCGGGAGAAGTCATGTCAATGATTTCCCACCTTAAAAAAAAACATCATCGTCATACAACAATTTCAAGCAATCACTATTGACCATACATGAACTATAATTAAATCCCCTAAAAGTACAATACAAGTTTTTTACACTCCATAATTCCAAGCAACAATTTTCTTAAAATAGTGTTTATTCAAGTTTGCCTGACGTCACCAATGACTCAGTTTCCGGAGGATGTGTGTTTGCTTGCACGGTCCGTGGGTTCGAGACTGACCTTGGTATTGTGGATTTTAATATTCATCTTTTATTTACTTTAACCTTGTAGAGGTTTGAGTTAACTATAAGAAAATATTGGTAGAGGAACAAGGGAGTGTATATTGCTGGCAGATTTTCGTTAAAGTTGATCAGGTAGCATTATTTAATATTGTTAGAGGTTCTTAAAATATTGGATGTGTTCGTGGCTAATGGAAAATTGAATTACTTAAACAGGTAGTATTGTTTAAGGTAGCTTTTCAGTAGCGGTTTTTGAGTCGTTGCTTACGTCTGTGTAAAGTTGCTGTGTATTAGGAATAAATATTTTTTCAAGGTAATTTTTTCAAAGGTATTTCTTATTTTTTTATCGCCTGCTAAGATAGCAAGATGATTAAGCTACCTTGGAGAAGCGGGCTACCTCGGAGTATCCACCTTAAGAGTATTAAAATTGAGTGAATAGATTACCCAGTCCGCGTGGATGTCGACTACATCATCACATACTATCAGATGAGGTAGTGGTCTAACGTGTACCTATTCATCATCTCCCTAGTCTTTTCCTAACTAACTTGGAGTCAATGTCTAATCTGACCAGATAAGCTGAATACCAGTGTTTTACATGTAACGACTGCGTATCAGATTTCAATAACCCAGTAAATACGCACCACGATACTCCTTAGATAAATTGATAGTCAGTCAGACTTTTTTAGCATCAGACTACCTGTAACGACTGTCATTGATCTACGAAAGACAACGCCAACCTATTGTTGATAAATATATTATTTAAATAGCTAACTTTTAAACCAACCGTTTGAATGGCCGCAGACGCTAAAAAAGCCTCATTCAGTATGCACTATACACAAAATTGAGGCAGTTTGTTTACTCGCCCGAGCGACCGAGGTGAACCGTGGCTAGCATGTCAAGTAGAGGGATATACAGTGAGCTGACGTGGGTTTACGTGTGTGAGGATATTGGAAACAAAACCAAAATAACCAGGTTGTAACTGTCTCGTATAGAGAAGGCACAACATGAGGCGGTTTGAAATCGCTTAACTCCTTGGGTTAATGTTCGATATTGGAAAGATAAAGGTAAAAAAACCTTAATCTTTCCAATATCTTATCTTATTGACTAGCGACCCGCCCCGGCTTCGCACGGGTGCTAATTTATCAGTGTTACTCTACTATATTATTCATGTACACATAAACCTTCCTCTTGAATCACTCTATCTATTAAAAACACCGCATCATCAAAAATCCGTTGCGTAGTTTTAAAGATTTAAGCAAACATAGGGATATAGGGACAGAGAAAGCGACTTTGTTTTATACTATGTAGTGATAGGCTCGCGTTTGACCACTATGTCAGCTGATGGTAAGCGATGGTGTGGTTTATGAGTTATCTTGCTCTCGTATCACAAGCTCTACTTTGGGACTTATTTGATGATTTCCCACCTCAACAAAAAAGATTGCTTCTGCACTCACACATTACCTAACTTACAATTTTGACGTCATATCATGTGGAAACATTCATAATTTAAAAAGAGCAGATTATAAAACCTCTATTTTACTATTATGTTTATCTACGAGAAAGCTAGCCTATGTCCTCTGTGTCATGAGTTCATGACATCACCAGTGATGTCATAAAAACATAATAATAGTACAGGCGATGAACATTATTACTAAGTTACTTCAATCATTATACGAGTACGGTTTTTCCATCCAATTCGAACCAAAATTAAATTCTGCTAGCGACACGCCCAAGCTTCGCACGGGCGTTAGAAATCTTTGAAAAGTTCAGCCTTTCTCTATAGTAAACGCATGTTATAGTAATAAAATGCATATATAATACACTTCCTACTAAAATTCCTTCCTCATAAAACACTGTCTATTGGTGAAAACTGCATAAAAATCTGTTAGGTAATTTTTGAGTTTATCGCGTTTATACAGATAGACACGAGGAGGTATTTATTTCATAAGGATGTTAAGGAAGGTTAAACACGTATTATAATTTTATGCATTTAAAATTATACTGAGTACGAGAAAAATAGACAAATTAAAACGTAATAGGTAAGTTTTATTCATCATAAATCCGCCATATTTATTTGTTTATTTAAACTTTATGCACTAGTAAGAAACACTGTAGAAAAACGGACAAAACGCCTAACATAACATGGACATATTGTGTTTTTTTTTTAGTTTTCCTCTAACCCACTCATTCCCTTCAGATGTCCATTACATTCCAGGGCCACGGTATCTCTTTAAATTATTTCTACAGCTCGAGGAGTAAGATCTAAATGATGCTGTATTTGATCGACATTTGGTGTCATAATGTCAATAATTTTGACACTTTTCAGTGTAAACCTGAATTAGGTAATCTCTAGTAACGCCCGTTTTCAATAACCTACCGCAGTTCATAGATAAATAGCTATCCCCGATAAACAGTATGATTCTATCTATCAATCCACAACTTTTGGTTGGAAATGCTATCCGTCGGTAGGTTATAGAAAAGCAAGTAAGGGCAAAAGGATAGATTTGTTTATCTTTAGTAGCTGCAACTGTAGATAGATAGCTTATTGAAAACAGGCGTAAATCGATCAAAGTAAATCATGACTAGGCATAAAAAAACAATAATTACCCTTCGTGAAATAACTATGACCACCCAACATTTCTTCATTACATAGTCAACACAAAAGAACCTTTGTAATAACATAGTAATGACAAACGTACAACTAATGACATTCCGATACTGCATTTGATTACATTGTAATCAACTCATGCGCAAGATGTATGTGACCTTGCTGTAACCTTCTTTGGTCAGTGGGTGGTATAAGTATTACTGTCGCTTGTGAGTTTTAGATTATTATTTTTTAGGTGGGAAATGGTCAAATAACTTTTCCCGCTTTGGATGGAGTGAGAAGGAGTGGTGTCACACTTTTACTAACTAAAACCTACCTGTGTTCCTTTAGATGCTATTTACGTGGGTCTTGTTAACTGTTTCAAACAATCCCGTAGCCCTGGGAGTTTGAGATATTATATGTATTGGGATTTATGTCGACCAGAGTTGGTAAACCAATCGATCGCGATGATAATTGTAGCTTAAAAAAAACTGCATTTTTTAAGTTTTCCTTCCTTTTAAGTCGACCTTCAAAGTTCTCATTTCTATTTGAAATCTGAGCCACATTTTCATCATTATTTCAGTCAAAAGACGTTCACTGTTAGATGTAAATATCCCCGAAGTGTCGCCACAACGAACGATCCTTTCACATCTATCAAATCCGCATTTTACACAACAATAAGTCCTATGACAAAAGATCCCATATCTGTACCACACCCTACACATGGGTGAGATCCCTGGCCTTGTAGTCACCCTACACATGGGTGAGATCCCTGGCCTTGTAGTCACCCTACACATGGGTGAGATCCACGGCCTTGTAGCTACAACCTTCGCGTCAAGTGCGCGGACGCAGCGTGGGTGGCTTCCACAGAATTATAGCGACTCATAGCTTATTGATCAAGTTCTGGTTTCGAGATGGGCTCAATTCTTTCTTTAAGTTATAGAAGTCTTTTGTTTTAAAATGGCAATGCAATTTGTTGTAAAATGGCAATATAATTACAATTATTAGGTTGATCACCATTACTGTGTGTATCATCTCTAACTTTAAAAAATACTCATCTCAGTGCATGTATTCTCTATCCGCGTTTTATCTCGATTAAACGTTTGAGTACAATAAACGACCAGATATTTTATTTGATCAACTACGCAATATTATTTTGAAAAAACTGGTCTTGACTATAATAGCTAGCTAACTGTCAAACACGTGAAGATTAAACAGTCGAAGTATTTTCTGAAATTTTCTCATTTTCTGCGCAACTTTCTTAATTTTTCTTTCATTAGAACTTTATTCAAATTAGCGAAATTGGTCCAATCGTTCATATGCGATGACGTGACCAATAGAAATAAGAATTAATTTTAAGTGGCCTGCGGACACCGCGCGCTATTTCGAGTTGAGACGAAAAAAAATATGTTTTTGAGGTTGATGGAATCAATCCAGATAGTATAAACAATTCTTGGACACACTGACTGGAGTAAAGTCATCATCAGCACACTGACAGTTGCTTGCTGTGATAGCAATACAAATTATTGGAAATTTGGGAGATGTTCCGTTATACCAAAAATGATGAATGAAAAATTAATGTATTTCCAATATTGTTTCAAGTATTTATAACTTGATAATAATATCTGTGTTCCTACGGAGATATATTTTGAAAAATTGTTGTTTATAATATAGAAAAAACAAAATAAAAACATGACATTTTCGCTGTAAAAAAGTGCAAATTTGAATTCGCTTAAATTTCGTTTGGGGTAAGTTTTTCAACAAAAAGACGATGTAGGAACCTAGATAATTATTGTCTGAATCCAAATAACATCATATTATGGTGTAAATATGCTTAAACTGCAAATGATTTTGGTATTACGTTTGTATGGATAATTCTAACGTCGCGCCCGCCTTAACGTTTGAATCCCCAACCGGTCCTATGAGACCGCGCTGTTATTGTTTTACTATTGTGTCTCGTTTCGCGGGTATCTGAGTAACTACTATTAGATTCACCGAATTAAAGCCAAAGGCAATTTATTTTTTTAGTTACTGCTAAATCAATAATTCCTATAAATATGCAAGATAAATTGTGGTTCAAAGGGCATCAAAAATGATTTTTGTTAAAATCATCTAATTTGGTGTTGATATTACATTTTTTTTAAATATTGACTTATTTTGAACTAAAAGTTAGGACAATTTCTAAGAACATTATCCTCTTCCGAGGATCAAAACTAAGACCGGTCCTGTGTAGTTTCAGTACATAACTATCGTAGAATCCTCATTAAACAATTACACAATATCTTCACAATATATCTCCACTTTCAATTATGTTCAGGTTATCATAATAACATCTAGACGTACTTGTAGGCGAAGGTAACTTAACGTTCTAGCGCTCAAGCCACCTGGCTTGTAACAGCATTATTTAATAGCTACGTAATGAAAATAGTTGTAATAAATAACATATTAAATATCTTAGGTAACATACTCGTAAATACATAACATGGAAAATTATAATAAAACTATAAAAGAGAAAACGTAAGTCGTATAATCCACGGTTTTAATTACGATCGACGATAATTCTATAAGTCCTACAAATAAATATCAAATACAAATATGAACCAAAATCAGCGAAACATGTTTCTTAAATGAAAACAGCCTTGAAACATTCGTTATTTTAAAATCGCATTATTGAATTACCAAATAAAAAATATTTACCAAAAGTCACTTTGGTAAAACAAATCTTCCATATAAAAGACATCAACGAGCACCTTGCGCGAGCGCACACCATCAGACTCGCGTGTGATTCGTGTGAACATAGAAAATTACAGTTTTTTACCGGTTTTTTTATACTTCCGTTCATACGAAATTGTAGAGTCAACGGATCGAAGGCAAATATTGATTCTGACCGGGCACGAAAAAAAAACGTCAAGCGTGATTTTTTTTAATGGTGGAGTTCCTTACACGAAAAAAATCTGGAAAGAAAATATATTTTGTTAACCACATTTTTTTACACTTATGAGACATTACATATCATCGCCATGACACATTGATACAGTATGGTATAATGAATATAATAAAATAGTGATTCACAGTTCACGTGCATGTACTACGGCACGTGAATCACGATTTCTTAGGAGTTGATACTTGAAATGCGAACAAGGTTCAACTCCAGTATTTAGGGTCAGTCATAACTTGTTTAATGGGAAATACTATATACGAGCTTTTCCCGTTATGTCATAAGAAACATCACAATATTGTTGCACAGAAGGAAAATGTTTCCTATTTATTAAAAAAAAAATGCATTTATCGCCAAAGTAACTATAACCTATACTTGTATACTTAATATTTTAATAATATATCAATAATTTTTGGACCGATGACATGGTAAAGATTGCGGTATTCTAATGGATGCGAGAAACACAGGACCGTCCGTCCTTGTGGCGACACTTTGGGGGACGCCTGTGTCCCACAATGAACGTCTTTCGGCTGAAATGATGATGATGACATATAGGGCACACTTGTTCCAATAACATCGAGATCTAGAGTAGACTCATTAACCTATCACATACCCGCAAAACGAGACACAATAGTAAAACAATAACAGCGCGGTCTCATAGGGCCGGTCGGGGATTCATGAATTAAGAAACCCAAAATAAAAATTAAAAAATTATACATTTTGATCATCCATACCTCAACGGAACCCTAAATCTAGCTACTAAAAGATAATAGGTGCAACAAACTTTGGCCGCTCGCTAATTGTTAGACGCCGCTATCCGCTAGACTCGGCTTCACAACACAGTAACAGAAAAAATATGTTATTGGCTACGGAGAACTCATGGCGTTCCGACTTTATTCTTTCTAGGAAAAATAATTGTTAAAAAAAACTGGTTGATAAAGCTTGAAATTTGTGTGTGGTTATGCAAGACTGTTTGGTGTTTTTTTATCAGTAGAGTAGAGTGGGTTTTTGTAAATTTTGTATATTTCTTTGAAGAATGATGATGATGGGGAAACCATTATTTTAAGGTGCCTTGTAAAATCTTCAGCATATTATATTTAAAAATAAATCCTTACTGCACTTGGCTACGTTATAACTTGAGAATGACATCACCGATTTCCTAAATCTTTTATTTCAGTTTTCTGAAATTTGTAAAAGTTTCTTACAAGAAGACAAATTAGAAAATTTCAGGAAACGTAACAGCTATTTAATTTTCGCGTATTTGAAGAAATCATGATCAAATTGTTTTTATTTTACAAAAACCTACATGGGACCCACTTATAAAACGTCGGAGAAGTGCTTCTGAGTGTTTGACAGCTTACTTTTATAGAAGATATTGCGGTCTCTGATTTCCCTATTAATTATGTTGATTACGTAATTATATTCGTAGGAATGTGGCTCCAATGATCTATGTTTAATTAGATGACTAAATTATAAACTAAATAGAGCTAACATTCTAAGTTGAGAATTTAAAGTACATTTTTAACTTTATTTAAACGCCAAATTTCATCAGGTTTACAAATTAAAGTTGGAAAAAACATTAATTCAAAATCCGATACTATAATAATATAACAGAATTTAACTCACCTCACACACACACTCACTATCATCTTCACAAACTTTAAACACTAATTTTCCTCTCTCAAAACCAAACCTTGTCCCCAGACACCACTTTTTGCCCTCATTAAAACACTCACACTCAATCCAGTTCTAATAATAACAAGTCTAACACCAAACGCGTCTCACCCTGTATACTCGTCTAGTATGGAAATGTGATAAAAACCAGTATGCATGCTAATTCGTTGGCCATCTTGAGCGCGGGCTGTATTATGTAAATATTTTAGCGGAACTGGCCTGATGAGGCAATGCTGAGCCTTGTGACTCTGTGTGGCGTTATGTCATGACGAACGTATATATATAACAGTATATATGTGTCTTTTTTTTTAAGGTGGGAAGTCATGACATTAGTAAAGTTTGGAGTGGAGCCTCTCGCTCTAATGAGTGTCAGACTATTTTTTTTCTTCTTTTTGATAGGTTTGCACTTGACCGCTATCTCAGCTGATGGAAAGTGAACTAGCATCAACACACACAAACACGCGAACAATTGTGAATAGAATACTACAACTTTTATGTATATACGTAGGGTACAGAAAAAATATTAGAGTATACTGTCTGCACCCTTAGGTTTCTAGCTACAGAGAGAACAGATATTCCCTTTCTTGCTTTATTTATTAGTAAAAGTCCCGGAAAATCGTGAATACCTCTGCTGATCAGACACATTTTTCTTAGAATGCAATCACATTTTCTCCCGTTCTGGGTGGCGGAGCGAGAGGGCGTGTCAGACTTCTACTGACTAAAACCCACTCCTGGTAATACTTTGCTTTCATTCCAGGGTCCTGGGGTTCTCTTTCGTTCTTCTAAGGGCCTGTTTCACAATGTCTGAGTAGCCACTACTTCCCGAATAAATTCAAAAATGGAACAGAATATGTATGAAATTATCTGCCAAGTAAGATATTGGAAACTTAATCATAGGTGGTGAAACAGGCCCTTAGAATGATTGCGAAGTTGCGATCGAAGTCATAAGCAAACAAATGACATTACTTATTGCACAATGTTAGTAATCACACTTGCTTGTGAAAGCTAATAAAAGAGCCTCCATTATGACCAACTTATTGAACAAGTCGCAACAGACTTACAGTCGAATTTGATAACTTTTGCATAACTGATCGCCTAAAATCACACTTAGTATTATAAAGGCGATAATTTAAATGTGTGTGTGTGTATTTATGTTCATTAATCGAGTCTTTCACGTTGGAACGGCCCACGATTATCCACATTAGCAAGCTTATATTTAACCAGCGACCCGCCCCGGCTTCGCACGGGTGAAAATACTCTTCTATATTATGAATGTATTATACACAAAACCTTCCTCTTAAATCAGTCTATCTATTTAAAAAAACCGCATCAAAATCCGTTGCGTAGTTTTAAAGATTTAAGCATACATAGGGATATAGGGGTCTGTTTTGTAATTTCTATGTGTATGGGTGCTATTGGTTGCCTGGATTATTT
Organism: Mythimna separata; assembly: GCA_030763345.1. NCBI lineage: Eukaryota > Metazoa > Arthropoda > Insecta > Lepidoptera > Noctuidae > Mythimna > Mythimna separata. The sequence continues at coordinate 2,760,122 of CM061173.1, read as the reverse complement.
TTTTTTATAGTATGTAGTGATTCAGGGCTCCCGTTGCCCACATTAGCAAGCTAATAATTAAACCTGGATTTTCGTTGCTCAAATTAGAAAAGCTAATATTTAATTCTGAACTCTCGTTACCCACATTAATAGAAATAAAATTAAAGTTACAAGCTAATTTTAAATACCTATCGGACTCCCGTAGACCACATTAGCAAAGCAATAATTAAATCTGGACTCTCATAGCCCACATTAACAAACTAATAATTAAAACCAGACTCCCGTTACCCACATTAGTAAACTAATACATTCTCTTTATCTCATTAAAGAAACAAATGCTCCCCATCACTGGAGCTGTACCATCCATCATCATAATCGTTGCGTGTGCCCTCAAATCACGATAATTGGCCCTAAGGACACATGTCACGAGTAATAACAGAGCCTCCTGTAATAACACATGTAATACCTGTAAAGGAACACCGCTCACAGTTAGTATTTGACGGCGAATACTAAAAAAATATGATGTGCAGCGATAATTACAGCTTGCGGCAGTCACGGAGTGTTCTGAGACACGACACGGGATAGAAAAAGGGCAGAAGGTTTACTGTGGATACAGTAAAGACCAAAAGTTACAGTACGATTGCCCACACTTAACGTTGGCTGTACCTATTCTAAAAAATACTCAATTGGCCATAAATGATTCCTAAAAAGAATTACTGAGCGACTAAGGCTAACCGCTCGGAACTTTGAACTGACTGTTTTTTGGCCAGACTGTAGTTACGAGTAGGTTTTTATTCTTATTCCTACTCAAAATAGTTAAAAATTAAAACGCACATAAACTTTATATTTACATTAACTTATCTTTATATTATTTACATTAACATAATACTAGCGGATACCCAACCTGTGTGTACTTGCTGACTCAGTAAACACAAGTCAAACCATTTCTCCTCCGAAATGGTGTGACCGATTTTCTATAGTAAATACTGTGACACGAGGTTTTTATGTATTAGATAAAATAGAGTTGCAAGTGGGTAACTGCACTGCATAATTTGCCAGCTTGTAACTTTTCGTTTTAAACTAACTGGTCCTTCTGTCCAAACCCACACATCGGCATAACAATAAAATGTAATTTTATAATCAACTGCGACGTGTAAGTGTGAAGTAACTGTAATTACTGTTGTACATGCGTTTTGTGTGCGTTTTGCGTGCGGTTTGTGTGCGTTTTTATTTTTATTTTCATGATGGGCGACTAGACCTGTCATGGGCTACTACGATCTTTATGTAGACTTGTTTTAATAATGCAGTTTAAGTGGCACAAATAGAAGGGCTGGATTAAGAACCATCTTTGAGTCTGTTTTTAGTGTTGAAGATAATTATCTGTGACTTTGGTATTTAAATTGTTCGTAATTATGTGCGCTTAAAAGATAGGCCAACGTTTTTACTGTACTGGGTTCTTTTGTGTTTTGTGAATAGATTTAGGTCACGCAAGTAAGAATAGATAATTTTAAAAATTATCTATTCTTAGATGATTTTACTATACCTAGATACTATATGTCCCTCGATTATTGCTATTTCTATTATAGTGTCAGCTTCTATTCTTTCGCAACAAATGCCTTTGTGTGATTCCTAAACCACATGGTTCATTAATTCCTAAGTTACAGAATAAAAAAACATGGACGCCACTTTCGTTTCATACTATGTAGAGATTAAAATTATGTTGTATGCGTTCGTAGATCGGTATCGAAATAAATAAAATCTTTATAATGTCAACGACCTAAAAGGCGGTAATATGTCACAGAATCTTGTTCAAATTAAGAGTTGAGAAATAACGTTATACCCAAAACTAGACTGTCGTAGGCGGGAGCCAGCATTAACATATAAATGGTCATTTCATAAGAGGTATAATTAAACTTACTTGTAAATCATTGTCGAAATTAAGGTGAGATAAATTGAGTATCCACAAATACATGGAAGTAAATGAAAAGTTACCACCTACAAAAATTCTCTAATAGCTTAGATTTTTTTAAGGGAGCTCATCAAATAAAGTACAGTGGCTGTTTTAATTATTCGCAAATTGATTCCTAGTGCATAGTATATTGTGATATAAAATTGGCGTAGTTTTGTATCTCAAGTGTCTGCGCAACTGGACAACATATTGAATCGTTGGAACTGGCGCGATCTTGGCAAAATAGCACCGAAAATTTTATTGTATAGTTGACTACCTCAGCAAAGCTTGCCGAGAAGGTTTGCATAATACTTACTACAAAACATTAGAATGTGTACCTCCAAGTTCCAATAGTAAACAAATTAATTATTCATACAAAGACAAGGCTTAAAGGACTTAGTATCCAAGCCATAAACAAAAAAAATGCATTTGTTCAAAGCAAAACGCTTTCTTCAGTCCACCTCCTTCAAACAAACCGCAACGACCACATTTCTTCAGAGCACGTTTAAAATAAAATAAGCATTTTTTGCCACATGACTTACATATTTTTACATTATTATAAAATACTTTCAATTTTTGCACTATTAAATCTACGGTCGACAAAAACTGACTTTAAGCGCAAGCTTGAGAATTGCATGTTATTATATAGTTTTTACCCGCGATCCGGCACGCTCCGTCATTCGCAGAAAAAAAAAATTAAAGGACACTAGGCTATGGAAATATTAAAAGAATGTCTATAAGTGCACGCGACGCGATTGCATATCTTCACGCGTTTGGAAAAAGAATATGGAAACTGAAGAAATGTACTTTTATAGAAATAAATATTTCATTTTTTTGCTATTTTATGCTATAAGGAATTGTTAGATGGTAAAAAAGGAAGGGTTATAATAGTCTTAGCCAGCAACCATACTTTAATCGAATCTCTATCTACAGCCTACATTATATTTTTCCCGTGCCATAAAATAATTCTACCGTATAAAAGTACCATTGATAAATAAATTATTATTTATCAATGGTACTTTTATACGGGTATCTGGCATCCCAGCGGTAAAAATAGCGAAAGCGACAATCGGAAAAATATAAAGATTGCGAAATTACAGCTGCAGTCGCGCCATAAATCTCTATCCATAGACAAGCAACATGGCCGCTTATTCTATATTGTCTCTGGTCCACATGAATTCGTTTTATTCGCTTATTAATAAGGTAATCTTTGGGGGTGATTTAGACTTTAAAATGATTAAAATAAAGGTTATATTTGAATGTGTTTAAAGGATATAATAAATTTGTTTTGTAAAGTGCATGGCGATGACAATCTTTGCCGAGATACCCCGTGGTTTTATTGGTTGCAATAGAGAAGCAAAAATATGTTTATCAGTAAAATATTTATTTATATTACTTTAAGAATCTTATGTTTATTTTATGATTTTATGCTATATGCGCTATCTGTGTAAAAGTTTGAGTTACGTTTTTGAAATGTAATATATTTGATGCAAGTAAACTCTGGTGCGGATTGTAATAAAAGTAAGATAGTGTAGGTGCTAAAATAGGCACTCAAACTGAAATAAAAAATAAAATTGATTACAACCTGAGTTGTTGTTAATTTAATTTCCAATAAATTAGGTACAACAAATAATGTGTTTTATTATCCTAAATAAAAATTATATGAACACTATCCGTAGTTATTATAGCGCCAATTAAAAAAAACTAAATGACCAAAAACTAACCACCAAAAAAATCCAAGTTTTTTTTTATTTACCCCTCGGTTAATACTAGTCATTCGGCCATTAGGTACATCGAATAGTCAAAATTCAACTTTCGTATTTCAAAATTCTTCAAGATCTAATTTTAAAAACTTCGTGTTGTTTTTTAATTATACGCAGCAACTTTTTTTCAATTGTCACAGGTATTAACTAAGTAAACAAAACGTCAACCTTATTTATATTTACCTCGTTTATTCGACGTCTCTGCAACGGTCCCTTGTGGAGGGCGGCATTTAAGACGTGCGTTCGATTATCTGCAAAAATAAAAATAGACCCTTTAATTTCTTACGCATTATTTTTGTTTAATTAATTTTAGCTTCGAGCGATGGCTGATGCTGATATAGTTTATGAACGGATCGTCACACAAGTACAAAAAGTTTATTTGTGCACACAGTACCTATATTTTAAAGTCTGGTTTTTAATCCCTGAGACTAAATTGACACAGGCAAATGTCAAACTTACAATAATACTAATAATGTTAATGTGACAAGTGTGACCACCTACGTAATGTCATTTTAGTCTCAGAGATTAAAAAAAAACAAGACTTTAGACGTAACAAATATTTCTTGTACATATCTCTGTGTTTTGACTGGAACCCGACCCCAATACAGTTGGGGAAAGGCTAGGTGGATGATGATGATGATGATAATTATATCTCTGTGTTTTGCCCACAGTAAGTGGCATACAAATATTATGCCACTATTTGGAATTTTGGAGAAGCAAAGTGATATTTAAGTATTTTAAAAAAACTGTCACTTTTTACGTAAAATATCTGACATCATCATACACTGCAATAAAATTGGTATTTCCTTTATCCTTTCATTCATTCCAATTTATTGAATTGACCTTTCGTGGTTAACCGTTTTTGAAAGCGCATTCAGATGTTTTAAGGCTACGTATTGGGAACATATTGATTTTTATAGGTACTTATAGATGTCTGGCAATCTTTAAACTCGACAAAATGTAGAGGATAGCTGATTTTTCAATCATTAATGCGTAACTTCCCGTATGAATATAATTTGTGTGTTTTCAAGGCTAGAGTGAATAGGCTCTTAATAAACTGGATCGCCTCACCATCGGCGATTACATCACTGCTTACCATCAGGTGGGATCGCAATCAAGCACTAGTTTATGTTACATAAAAAAAAACTCCAAAACCATGTAAGAATTTTAATCAATTAAGCCGCCCAATATGGTTACCACAATTTAAAAGAACTTAAAAAGTAAATTATATGACATCGAATTTTATCAAAAAATACACAAAATATATGCGTATGTAGATAGAACAATAAATTACCTGTTTAATTTACATAAACAAGAAAAATAAAAAAAAAATAGTGTATCCGAGCTATCTAGTCTGCTCTCGGCTTAAAACCTACTTTTAAAGCATAGGGTTACCATAAAGTTAAATATTTACCGGACTTATGCAACACCACGCTTGTTATTTAAACGCCAGAAGGGACCTACTTAATTTGTTCGAGATATTTAGAGCATATTATATCTATTTGCCAATAGAAAGTTGGGGAGTACTTATGGCAGGTATAGGTAATGGTAGCAGTTGTTTTACTAGACCATGGAATTTGTTACACTTTTTGAAAGTTAGTTTTTCGTTTAGCATAATAATTATTATGTTGATGTAGGATGAATTTACTAATAAAGTAGGCTCTTAATAAGCTAGTGCGCCTCACCATCAACGATTGCATCACTGCTTACCATCAGGTGGGATCGCAGTCAAGCGCTAGTTTATAACAATTTAAAAAAAATATTTGTTTGTCTAAAAAGAAGAACTTATGAAACACTTATTCGAATACCTTATCAAAATGACTCGAAATGAACCCCAACAGTTTTGTTTAAGTTTAATGTAGGTTTTATTTTATTGTCAATAAATGTCTCAAACACTATCTCAAATTATCCCTAAAAATGATGGTTACCCTACCCCATTGTTAACTCAAAAATCGACTCTTTTTTAAGCCCTGCGTTTCCCAGACGCCCCAAGGACCTGCCAATGTGACTCCTTTGACATTACCAGCCGGTTTCAAGAGCAAACAACGAGAATGGGCCCTTACCTGACGAACCGAAAAAAGACAACACTGCGATATCCATTGCAGTTTTTGCTGTGGGAGAGAGCAGAAGAACGGATGCAAAACAGCAATGGAATGTAAAAAAAGAATTGTATACCCTAAGGCGAACCGAAAAAGATGATTCGACGACATCCATTACAGGTTTTTCTCTGAGAAAGAACAGAGGGATGGATGTAAACGAACAATGGAATGCAAAATATGATTTTTTATGTTTTTTTCTTGGTCCTTCTGAGTTCATCATAATAAAAAGTTATGCTAATGATAAAGTTACTTTGAAATTGAAAGTAACCGAGTGGCCTTGAACGAGAGGCTTTGTGTTTCGTTAACATTGTTTTGGAGCCACCTTGTTAAGAGCTTGTTTTGTAAGTATAATTTAATGCTCGCAATTTTAAGCTGACAAACGTGTTTTTTGTGAAATCTTTGGTACTTAAAATAATGGTAGCGTAACAATGCAGAAAAAATAAAAGATAAATAGTAGTTTTCTCAAAACCCCCTTCTAACATTTTTTTTCTTCATCATCTTATACAACATAGCTTGTTTTTTCAATTGATGTAAACTAGTGCTTGACTCAGATCCCATCTGATGCAATCGTTGATAGTAAAGCGCACTAGAAAGAAAGAAAGAAAGAAAGAAAACACGTTTATTTGGCAAACCATCAATATGAACGAGTACAGTTAAACTTAAATTACACATAAAAAAAGCAAAAAAAGAAATAAGTACAACAATATCTCACGGCTTCGCCAAATAGGTCCAGTTCAGCATAATGCCGCGCAACTACGTAGCAGTTGCATGACGCTGATTTTCAACTGAACCTTTGAGTGTCGGTACGGATAAAAATCAGTTGTCTTATATAAGTGAATTAAAATAAATAAATAGTTACATAAGAATATATATGTATATATGCATACTTATATTAATGTGTAAAAAGGTTACTGTTAAGGTTTCTAAGGCACTATAGTTACTCTAACCTTGAAGACACCTAAATGGCATAAATTCATGATAAATACTTTCGTACCCACGGTTTTATTAATAGTATTTTTTATGCACCTGCAATGTTATCTCTGCACCAACTCTGGTTGACCTGTAGAGAATGCCACCTTTGTACGTTTGTGTGCATAAAGTTTTAATAAATAAACGAATACATCATAATGATGATCATCAAAATGAATTAAACAGGAAAAACTGCTTGATATATTCAATTTTTTGTTGTTTTTATGTAGTATGAAATTAAAAGTGTTATATATATTATGAACAACAGTTTCTACTATAAAGTAGATTTTTATATACAAACTCTTGACTCCTGTTTCGTCCTCTTACGCCCGTTTTTGAATAACTAACTACCGCAGTTCATAGATAGATAGCTAATAGCTATCACCGATAAAAAAAAAAAAAATTCTATCTATCAATCTACACATTTTGGTAGGAAATGCTATCAACAAATAAGGGCAAAAGGGTCGATTTGTTTATCTTTAGTAGCTGCAACTTTAGATATGTAGATAGCTTATTGAAAACGGACGTAAGAGAGTAAATTTTGGAAAATCCTCTCGTAGAGCTCACCTACGTCATAAAAGGACACCCTGTACAAAATTTCACGCTCCTAGTCTCATTAGTTTCGGCTGTTCGTTGCTGTGCCCTTTTTGATCAGTTGTAAATTCGATTACTTTTTTCTGTTTCATAAAACACTTAAGTACACAATATAAACTTTCTGTACCCGTTTATTCATCGTTCGGTGTAAGTTACAACAATTTACATTTCAAACTTCGAAAATAAAGACCGTTTATTGGATTATATTTCGTCCAAAAGCCCGAATGCGTGACCACTTTTGGGATGACATCATTGCTATATGTCCTGAGCGTATTTTAATCAGTTCGGCTGCAAATGGGATTTAGAAATGACATCATGTGTCAATGATCTTCCTTTGGATTCAATAATCAGCATCCACACGCACAGGTTCCAAAAGTTTTAACCTTAAGGCAGTGGGCAAGGCTGTGGGCTGTTGCCCACACCAGACAATACATTCGTCAAGCTGGAGGATAATTTCTTTCAAAGTCAAAGTCAAAGTCAAAGTCAAAGAGTTTATTTGTGTACACAGGTACATTTTAGGTGTAACAAAAATATAAGTTTCTCCGTGTGCTGCCACAGTAAGCGGCATACAAATATTACTTGGTAACATCTATGGTATAGGTACACACCATAGATGTTGGTTTACATGTAACAAACAATAAACACATTATAATAAAAATACACAAAATAACACAACTAACAATATACATTAAAATGTTGCCTTACTCTCAACCACAACTTTACTTACCTACGTCTGTACTATTTACATAAAGAAGTATAATTATTTATTAAGAACTTAAATTTAATAACGCGCCCTACCTATACCTACAAGATAGAGTGTAATTGTCAATCTCGTAATCCGACAGGAACTCATTAATGGAGTAATATGTATTTTTGATCAAAAACAATTTAAGTTCCTTTTTAAATACTTTTATATCTTTTCAACAAAGGTATAGAGACTTTACTTTCTGTTCCACATACCTCCAAAAATATAGATAAGTTTCTTCTGGATCTTTAGTCCCTACTAAAAACCAGGAACAGTCTCCTATAAAATAATTTGGAAACCACTGAACTAAAGGCTGCCATCTTGGACACCAACATCCATATTATTCAAGTGTAGCCAAACAAAAACTCCAACCATGCACAGAGCTTAATCATCATTAGATCGAGACACATTAGCGACAGTCTACATCCATATTTATCAGGCTCAATGACCACTTGACCAGTTTCTCATCGTGAGGCAATCCTGACATTTCTACCAATATGACTAAAACGGCTTGACATAATAACGTATTGCCTAATACGGTACTCGTCCTTCCAAGTTAAGACCAATCACTATTAGCTTCGCATGTGTAGGCGAAGGAAAGAACGCGGAATCGTGTCTCTGTTTTGTGTTTTTGTTCGCCGTAGAAGTCAACCTAATTTTCGATGGAAAAAGCTTAATTGCGGGCTTACAGACGGGTTTCTATGGGATCTAGGACCGTGTTTGGTTAGCTCTGGCTGTAGCAATTATTGGTTGATAACTGTTATCTTATATCGGTTGCCTTTTGCAGTAAACTGGAGTGACATTTATTTTTTTGAAGTGGGTAATCATTAAGTTACTTCTCTCGCTCTAGGAAGGGAGAATTTGTCCTTTAGTTGCCCTTTACCTTTTCTTTTTCAGAATCTCCGAGCCATCCTTTAATGCATGGCGCCTTATTCGGTAAAAAGTAATTTTGAATTTACAACTTATAAAACTTGTTCTCCATATCTTTAACATGTCATTAGAAACGAAAATATCTCAATTACAGTACAGTATGGCTAAAGTTACTTAAGTCCCTACGTATGCAAATTACCTACTTCAAATACTTCAGAGTGGGCGAGGCTTGCCAAAGTGATTCGAAGAAACTTGAGTACTTCGGTAGGTGGGTGAGGTAGACATTGTAAGATTGAGTTAGGTCGTAAACTATGTTGCCAATTTAACTACTTTGTCGCTAAAACTGGCGACTTTTGCTTAAGTGACAGCGACTCAAAAGATTTAGCGACTTTTCTAACAATTTTCATTTAACATACAAAGGTTTGGTCCGCACTTAAACTTAAACTTCAATGCCAGCACTGACTCTTAAGTAACAATAAAGTGCTATACAATAACGCATTACCTACTACTCCTACTAGAGTAATGTTGTTTATTTTATTATTTATTTATTTTACTACTTTTAGGAAAACTTACAGCTAATAAATAGGTAAATGATAATTTATCATTGCTTATTTGACTACCTTATATGACCTGAAATTGGCGTTGGCTCTAACAAGGGCGGGGGGGGGGGGGGGTTCTACTAAAAACTGACTAAAAATAGAAGTTACACCTACCAGCCGAAATAAAAAACGAAATCTAAAGAATAGTTTCTATAACTAAGATTATCGTAAAGTGAATGTGACAAATTGCGAATCGCACAATGGCTGCTATGATTGCTTAGTAGAATAATGCCTTTAAAAGGCCAAAGCCTGTGTATATTATATTAAACGCTATATAAACAAAACTGTCATATTTAGCCGACACATGTCTAAAACCCAAGACTGTCATGAAAAACACAGAAATAAAAACCATTTGATGAGTGGCTATTTTTTACACACCATCATTCTGCAGTACACAACTACACACGTCAAATTAAGCTTCAAGTCATCCTTATCAATAGCAATGCTGTCATCAATTAAACGAATCTGACATGCATAAATAATAAAATAGACACTCAAAAGTATATTTAGAGTGCTTTGTTGATAGGGAAATCATCAAGAAACTCCTCCCATTCTAGGGGAAGCGAGAGGTTAGACTTTTATTGCCTAAAACCTACTTGTGTTTCTTCAGTTGCCCTTTGCGTTGCAGGGCCAGTGACTGTTAACCGTAGGGCCCCAGCAGTTTTTATTCTGAAAATAAGACCCGGGAACCTGAAACGAAGGCAAAGGAGGAACAAAGGAGTGTGTTTTAGTCAGTAAAAGTCTGACACGCCTTCCCGCTCCATCGAAAAGCGGAAGAAGTCAGTCAGGTGGGAAATCATCAGTCCCTCTGGTGATTTCCAACCTAAAAAAATAAATAAAAGGACCAGAAACTGCTTCAGCCTTGGCAGAATCTATTCACCCAGTTTATCACCTATTTATGCATATCTCTCTCTAAAAATCTTCGTAACGGATCAGCACATTCATATTGTAAAGAAAACCAACCAAAATTCCATTTAGCCCTCCCGACCGACAAAATCGTATTCGCGTCGTGTCGTGAACTCAAAACTATGATATAACTGTACCCACGTCAACGGTACAGCACACTCGTGCTTGCCCTGCTATCACTACGCCGTAATAATATATAATTGAATGCTGGCAACACTGCCTCAGTTAGGGCTTCGGCGAGAAGCCCTTGGGAATCTTCTACGTGACGGCATTTTGACGTGTGAGACGCTGATTTTAATATGGAATGAGATGATGGGAAATAATTGTTGTTAAGGGTCTAAGGACCAGTTTTAGATATGTGTAGTGAATGAATGTTGGGGGTAATCAAATTAGGTTGGTAGGTTTTACCTTGTAAAGTAAATGTAGTGGTAAAATTGTTTGTTTTATTGTAGAATTGTTTACTTATGGAAGTAGATACAGCGCAGTGTTGTGTTGTAAACATTACATCAGAACGATCTAACGTCTAGGGTACGATACCCAAGTGTACGATTTGGGATTTTTTGCGTGAAGTTTAGTGACTATTTTAAATTATTGTAGCTGAGCGTACATAAATACGTTAGATTTTCACAGTCGAGCGAGTTGACGTCAAAAAAAAAATAGATAAAACAGGAAGGTCATCTCATGCACATGCGCAAATACACTCGCCTGTTCATGAAAAAGCCAAAAAAATCTATCGCTTAGTTCCATGAGAGGCTTACCATTTTCCAGATCTCAGAAAATGCACACACAAGTCTGGTGAGATAAGTTTCGTGAGATCTATATCCGTTGGTTTAGGTCGTTAACTAAAGGTAAACAATCTTGGTATGTATTTTTATATTAAAGAGGTCGTATATAATATACACAAAGATTATTTGAATTTAGTTTATTACCTAACATCGATTTAGGTACCTATTTACAAAGATTTTTATATACAATTTATAATCATCTTTTAGATAAAAAGACATGCCAAGATTGTTTACATTTAGTTAACTACCTAAACCGACGGAGTATAGCTACGAGTATAAATATTCTAAGTTACGAACGCTACCTATCACTAAAAATATTCAAATGAGAAACCGGAACAAAATAATTTGATCTTTACCTTGTCATAGTGACGATATAATTTCCCTGAACCAGACTACAAATAAAAGTAAAGAAGCGCCACAAAACTGTTGTTTTTACGTCGTTACGAAACGCTTCCCATGCGACAATAACTCACAATAGATGTTACATCCATTACTTTCTACCAGCATTGTCTTCTTAAGCTTTTTATTACGTCTGGAAGTTACCGCCTTTCTCCAGTTTTCATCGACAATGATGTTATATTTTTAGGGTTCCGTACTTAACGTAAAAAGGAAAAAACGGAACTCTTAGAGGATCACTTTTTTGTCCGTCAGTCTATCTCTCTATCAATCTGTAAAGACCTTTTTATCTCGGAAACGTGTCGAGATATCGAGTTGAAATTAAAATCATAATTATACCCAGGGTGATCCCTTGACTCTATAAAAAATAAAGATCTTATTTAACCGAAAAAAAGTTACGGCCGTTTAAAAGGTTTTTCCGGCGTAAAATTATATTTCGACACTCGTAAAGGAATCAAAATGCATAGGGTACTTCCCATTGACCTACAATCCAGAAATTTGGTATGAAGCAAGGTATTATATCACAAAAAAAAACATTTCGGAAAACTCTTCGAGACTCAGGAATTGAACTGTTTTGATAGGTAAGTTCATACGGAACCCTCAACGCGCGAGTCAGACTTGCACTAGCCCAACCTTTTTTTAAGACATCTTCATTTCGCAATCTTAAGCAAAACGTTGCAATTTATGCAGTCTGTGCGAACTGTAAAGTCTATTTAGTCTGCGATATTTTCCTTATAATAAAAGTTTACCGTTTAATCTATTTATTTGTTTTCGCATGTTACTATAAGAGTTAAGGTAGAACATTTCCATTGCGCACACGTGGGCCACGTACGTCGATCTGGGCGCGTCGGTCTACATACATTTTATATGGCACTAGACTTGTAGAGCTACATTAGATCCACGCCACGCGACGTCGTCCTACGGACAAATCAGGCGTGGCCTATGTGTGCGTCGTCGGTCTAATGTAGTTCTTGCTCTATGAGTATTACATGTAGATGGATGGAGAGGCAAATCGAGGCCAAAGAAAATATGGATAGATTCAAGTGCGAGGCAGTGATAGCCTGACTGTTGACCAGACCTAATGGAATTGCATTAGCATTATCGGTCTTGTAATGTTCCCACTGCTGAGACTCAGGCCTCCTCTCTAGGAGAGGGAATGGGCGTAATTCACCACGTGGGCCCAGTGCGGGTTTGTGGATGTCACACGTCTTCGAATTTTTGGTTCTAGGACATGCCGGTTTCCTCACGAAGTTTTCCTAACAACATGGAACAAATGGAATTGAAATAAACCAATTATCGGGCAACGTTCATTCAGTTTTCCTATTCAATCTTGCAGCATTTAACCATATTGTCCAGTCTGTATTACCAAACATTCTGCATTTAGTACAATCACCGGTAGTCACCATTCAGGTGTCAGTTACGAGTACTAACCAATTAATAACATTTAAAAAGTAGCTTCCTGTGTTTTGATCGCTATACGTCCTGTACTAATAAGCTATATCCGTTTGTTAAGCATTTAGGAGGTATAAATAAACAATTTACATTCATTTGGAACTCAAATAGACAAGAATGATTTGGCATTTACATAGGAAAAGGATACTTAGGTACATAGACAAGTGATAAAGGTTTGTGATTTGGTGGCGCACATTTGACTAAACGGCAGACACGGTTGGCGTAGTGGTTTAAAGCTTGACTGCTGCACTGGGTGTCCCGGGTTTGATTCCCGCACAGAACGATACCGCAGTAATTCCTAAAGTGCGGTAAAGTTCTTATTTAAAAAATAAGATTAGACGCACTAAGACGTTTGAATTGAATGATCTTAATGATTAGGATTCCGTGAAAGTTCCGTTAAATACGTAGTACAGTCGCAAATCATTATAGTAATCAACATACAACTTGACACTGATCTCCTAAATGCAAAATTTGAATTCTGCGGACTACACTGGCGGAAGAAACACAGTTTTTAGTCAGTAAAACTCTGACACTCTCACTCTACCCACATTATTATAAGTAATTTAAAGATTTCCCACGAAAGAGAGTTATAATATTGCAAAGATAAGAAAGATACTCAGAGATCGATAGAATTACCTCCATACGTATCTAGGTGTCTGCTTACTGTCTACACATTATGCCGCGGCCACACACTCGACGAGTAGCATGGGAAGTAACGAGGAAAGGAGGCAGAGACATAGTGTGGCCACGTTACTCGTCATGCCACTCGTCATGCTCCTCGTCCTGCCCACTGCTCCCTATCTTGTCGGTCTTTGCGCGCGAGAGAGAGAGAGCAACATCGCGGCAAATCACGGCAGCGCGAGGAGCAGAGCGATGAGCAGCGCGAGGAGCATAGTCTGGCCGCGGCATTACAAACTTACATCACCGCCGTTTTGCTCCGAATCACATCGCAGACTAGTGATTACGATAGCAATGGTGATGATGGTATAATCACCACGCTTGGCAAATCGGGTAATAATAGATGGAATGATTCAAAAGCTAGGCATACCAATTTATGTGAATAAATGCCCCAAACAGCCTTTCCGTACCTAGATTTTGCCGAAAAAATCAAATGTAAGTTGGCAAAACCAAAAAATTATGAATGAGCATGTACCTACCATTTAATAGCATAGCATAATCAGTCTTGTAATACTCCCAGTGCTGGGAATGGCTTCCTCTCTAGGAGAAGGAATTGGCCGAAATCCACCAAGCGTTCCTATCGTGGATAACGTGAAGAAGGTATACAGTCCAATACCTAAAAGTGCAACTTGGCTAGGTGATCATGTGGCTTCTGCACAAAGATTACCTACGTAAGCATCAAAGGATCAATTTTTTAACACGTATCTAGACATTGTTGACCGAAGAGCTACGTAAAAGTATATAATTATGTAGGTATTGTAAAGAAAATATCTCTGTCATCAGGACCTCTTTAAATCATATAAACACCAACTCGAATTTAAAAAACTAAAGCAAGGATGTTGTCAGCAAGCCTGTCAAGCCGGAAGGTAGGTACGATTGTTTTTGTGTACAGCTAGCTATAATAATATACAACAGTAATTTCATAGGAATAAAATAATCCCACATCTAAACGAGAAGCCCTAGCCCTTTTCATCATCTCCGATCCCCACAACACCAATTCCGATCATCGAAATCTTCCCCAGACCTAATACCCATTAGTTTCCTATCCTAGAAATAAACAAAGCGAGCCTTGCTAAGTGTCCACTTAGTCGGCGATGTTCACGGAAGGAGAACTAGTCTAACTAGTTCTAGTTGCTGCACAAACATGTTTAAGAATGTACTAAGCGTTGCTAGTTTACGCGTATCATGGAAATAGAACACTTTGAAACTAACGCGAGGGTTCGTTTAGCGTTAGGACTTGGGTTTGAGAATAGAGTTAGAACTTAGAAGGGTTGTGGACATACTGGAAATTATAATAGTTTAGACAATTTTGTGGCAATGACACATTTGCTCGCAGAACTAAAATGTGTCAGTTCGGAGGATCCTTCCTTTCCAATAAAGGTTTTCGGGAATTTACACCCTGTTCCGCATAGGTACTTCTGAAGCTGCAGCTTTGGCAGGACTCCGTCAACGAATTGCCATGACAATAGTAATGTCGCAATCTATTTTATTGACATTTTGAAGATGAGAAATTTTCCCGGTAGTTCAATAAGAGGTTTTCTAACATATGCGATGTGGTTTTCCCCAAGCTCGAAGGACCCGGGGCATGCCCCGCTCAGTTTTTGGTAGCTATTCCAGAGAGGTTTTTTGCATTGCCCTTTATGTTCCAGGGTCACGGCATGCGATAATACTTTCGAACATACTTCTCTTCGAAGAATAGATACACCTTACTGTAAGAAACTATCTAAATCTCAATGTCAAATCTACCCACAAAAACTTTGACCTGTCAAAATCAATAAATGTCAAGTCAATTAAAAAAGTAAGAACAGTAGAACCTTTGTCGTGCTATTAGCTGGCACTTCGGCTGTAAGGCACCGTCATATCGGTTCCACTTTCGACGTTACACACGACTAATAGCAGGTACTTAGTTTACATAACCGATGTGGGTAGTGATTGACAGGTTGTAGGTATTAAGTTATAAGCGCTAAGCGATTTAGCAAGAAGCTAATAATGTAAAGCTTTGCAGTTAGATTTTTTACTATCTTACTAACTTATTGGTTGTTACGTTGTTACGCCAAGTAGGTAACTGAAGTAACATTCGATGTAAAGTTGATCATAACCAAGGCGTAGTTTACTCAAATTATCCTTGCCAAGTTATTTTAAAACATTTCCAATATATTTAATATGAAACGAGCTAGTTAGATTAACGGTTATGCACAAGGTTTGCCTAAAATAAACAAATTGCACGCAAATATTGAAAGGGTTAAGTCTTAGAACCTAGGATAACACTGCTTAACATGGGGATCGATCCCAGGTTTCCAGGACCCAAAACTTTTAAGACAGTAAGCATATATCTTTTAAAATCTAACAAAACCCCTAGGTAGGTACTCAAAATGCCTTCCACCTTTTCTTTACTAAAACAATCTAGCTAGCTCTGCTCGCAGAATTCTTATGCCTCAACGTCAACAAAACTTGTCGCGGCTGGTGTTCGAACATAAAAATCGTGTCACGGTCAACACATAATCGTATATTGACAGCCGTGGCTGTATGTAAATGTCTTCGGCGTCACACTTGCGCCAAAACCGACAAATGTTACGTAGGTATTGTTGTGCATGACGCTCTAGGAATGAGTTTATTAACTTTAAAATGAGGTTTTTGAACGATAACTGTAGGAAAAATTATGACCACGTTAGTAGGTAGTAACATTCATACTGCTAGGGCTTGGACCTCCTTTCAGTAAAAAGGAAGTAGGCCGTAAACCATCACGTGGGTCCAGTGTGGGTCGTGTCTTCGAATTTTTGGTAGGTTGGTTTCGCGTAACATAGGACCAAGCATATTTTATTATGTTGCAAGAAGCAATAAAGACGAAAATTCGCTCTTACTCTCATATATTATGTTCGTAGTTAACTAGTAGGAGCATTGACCTCGCGACCGCTATGTACCATTGGCTATTTGGCCAGTAATTAGCGTATTAAGAAACTCCTCAATTATCTACGAACGTCGAACATGGGTATACTATTCTAACGGTCTCTTCATTGCTGTCTAGGTGATCACTTGTGCAATACCTAACTACCTCATCTGCCTAGCCTTTTCCCAACTATATTGGGGTCGGCTTCCAGTCAAGCTGGATTTGGCTGAATACCAGTATTTTACGAGGAGCGGCTGCCTACCAGACCTCCGCAACCCATTAACTGGGGTAACACTGTACTTCATGGCAAGACTGGAGTCAGATTTACTGGCTTCTGACTATCCGTAACGACTACCAAAGATCTACAAATGACAGCCGGGACCAACGGCTTAACGTGCTTTCCGAGACACGGAGGAAACTCGGTATGTCGGTCTCCCATCCACAGACCAACCTTGGCAATCGTTGCTTAACCTGTTAAATTATCTAGCCACGAGCTCCTCCAATACCTAACTACCTATAGACAATAAGTAGACGCGTCGCAAAGAAAACAACTCTATAGACAATGGAGAATCATTTATTCACCGGAGATATTATGACACTGTTTACATTCATTCAATACTGAGTCCGTTTGCGCCGTGGCTAAAGGCCCGTGCACACAATGGCCCACTATTACAGAAGAATTTTGTAGGACGTGTCAAACGAAGGACTGGTCAATTTCACGCCTCATTGGATGTAGTAGCCATGAAGTGAAGTAGCTAGTAGTCAACTACACTTTGTAAAGTACAAATTGGCCCAATAATTGCTCAAACTTTATTTAAACTTAATTGAAAATAAGAGCAAATCAGGTTTTTTTTAGGTTGGGAAACATCAATATGACTTCTCCCGTTCTAGGCGGAGCAGGAAGGCATGTCAGACACTGACTATAACCCACTGTTGGTCCTTCTTTGCCCTGCGTAGGGGCCCACCTACACTTTACAGACATCTCTAAAGCAAACCACTTGAGAATTATTAAAGTTACATTAGTTCTTGATCGTGTTTTAGACAATCTACAAAATAAAAAAAAATCTTTGGTCATGTTTATTTTATTCAGGACATTGTGTACAAGAGCCTTTTCAGGCAATCTAAAATCTTTCCTCACTTTAAATGCAGTTTCAATTCAACACTTAATTAAACAATATTGAATTTAATAATTATTATGAAGTACTTACAAATAATAGTTGTGGATTTTTATAATAAAATTATTATGAGCAATCATTACAATACACTGTGAACCGTAAAAGTAGGTATATTATAATTGAGATTAAAATTAAACATAAATAAAAAAATGACATGGTTTTGGTTGTTTAAAACGAACAATCACGACAAACAGAGTAGGTTAAAGAGACATCAAAATAACTTACTTTTAGCAACCATTGACACTCAATAGAAAAACATATTAAAATTAATATCACTTCAAAAACTGCACCATTCTGAAATAATCTCTTAAAAGTTACAACTAACATCAAGTAGTCTGTGACTCAGAATTAAAACAATTAAAAAATCACTCAATTGTTAATAAGAAATCTCACTAAACTTGAATTATACTACGTCTTCATTCATCCACTTTATTAATAACTTAGGTATAAATTATTTCATGATTAACTTATATTACTAAAATTCTGGCAAAAATATCTAAATAGGTACCACAGTTCTGCCGCACTAATTAAAAACCCAGTAAGGAAAGATTTTTGGAAAATTGAGTTACACATAGATTTTTTTTGGTATTACTTTCTTAGAATGACTTCTCTCGCTCTTGGGCGGAGCGGGAGGGCGTGTCAGACTCTTACTGACTAACCCCACCCCGTTCCTTTGTTGCCTTCGATCTGGGGGACACGGTGAGAACCTTTCGGATTTTCCGAGTTACACATAGATCCTTGTAATGAGCTCTGTATACATTATATCCTAAAATTACTCAAAACAACTAAAAACCTCCTTACTGCACTTTTAATTAGCGCGGCAAAATTAATGACTGGCACTAGTAAGCCTTAGGACCAGTCTTTAGTGGTCCTTATATACCACATAGATTTAAAATGAAGGACCAAATATTTCTGCCGGAATATTTATTATGATTGTGCTAAACTAAGCCTAAGTTTGGAAAATCTGGGACAAGTCATAATTCTTCAGGTCTACTAGACCCATATGTCCATTTATCATACAGTAGTATTCAGCCCCGACTATGTAGGAGAGCACCATGGCTCCTACGATGCTGCCCAGGGAAGCCGACCTGGGAAGAAGTATCCCGGTGGCTATCAGCAGACCCAAGTATGTCAAGTACCTTGAAGGAGAAGGTTTATTTGTTAGAAAATTATTTTTGTTGGTTAAAATGTCCCCGAGATGATGGTGTTAGGTAATTAAATAAATGTAATAAAAACCTAAATACTTATACAATGAAAGCCGTGGATAATTTATTAATCCCAATAGGAATGGAATATTCAGTTTTGAGAGTAATAACATATAATAAAAATAATACAGACTAAGATATAATTATCATAGAATTGTTATTAGTTACCAGTCTAATTGATGAAAGATATTTAAATAAATGCCAAATCACATAAATTATGTCTGCTGATAAATATATTAACAGTCGCCATTAATAGAATAGATATTTCAATCAGTGTGTCATAGAATTTTTTATTTGACACTCAAACCCCAACCAATTCCAATAATAAATAAAACATACAAAAATAATTTTTAAATAAAATATTTGTAATAAATAGAAACTGCCAATAAAATGAGACCATATTTAACCCAGCACCAATAAATCAAAATGTTCATTTACCTACACAAACTATGACCACTATATCAGGAAGCCCTATAACTCCTCGTTTCTGTAAGAAAGTTTATTAAATTATAAACAAAACATAAAACAATGCACTAGTACACTTGTTAAGGGTTAGAATTAAGGCTGTAAAAGAAAATACAAGAGCCTTTTTAAGACTTGGTGTTATTTATAGAACTCAGGCCATACCATGAGTTTATAATGTCATCCATTTGACAACTGAACTGTTAAAGGGATTCAGTAGCTATATAGGATGTATAGCTACATACCTATTTGCTTGCTTGCATGCTTATCATTTTAACACATCCTGGTTAGGCCTCTGATATCATGCAATCAAAAAAATGGAATAAGTCTTGCCAACATTTTATAATATGTTGCAAAAAAATCATTGCAATATCACATTGCAAACATCACAGACAATCAAATTTGTCTTAGTCCTTATGGATACAAGGACCACAAACAATATTCTGGATTTACAACTAAAAGATAGCAAAAAATACTAAAAATACCTTGTAGTAGTCAACTTTTCAGACTGATCCTCATCTTCCCTCTCAGCAATACAGAACTCTCCTTTCTTAATATATCCTTTGGCACACTTCCGGCACATATCAGGCCCATCCCCGTGGCACGTGTCACAGGACTTATCACACGTCATACATGTAAATGACCCAATAGAATTCATACAAAATTGATTCTTAGTACATTTGTTTACATCATCACATTCGTTGATGTCTAGACAGCCTTCATCGGAGTCAAAGGCAAAGCCTGCCTTGCAAGCCACGCAGTCTTTTTGTGAACCGGCTCTGCATCCCCCCATGCAGGATCGGTGGCATGCAGAACACAGCATCTTTGTGTCATCCTTATATGACAAGTAATACCCAGTCATGCATTGATCACAGTTCTCTCCCGTATACCCTGGATCACATAGACATGTCCCATTTCCCTTCCTGGTTCCATCTCCTCGACATTTACCATTGCCGCTGCATAAATTTTCATGATCCCCAGGGCACGGTGTGCAGTCTTTACCGTAGTGATGTTGTGGACAACACACTTTCAAATTGTCAATGCAAATGTATTGGAGTAAGTCAGTGTTTTCATCTGGGTCTTGAGCCCACCATGTTTCAATAAACTCTTCAGCTTTTTCAGCCATATGGTGGCACTGGAGGGAATACTTGCCCTCCTTGCATATTCCTTCCTGAATGTCAATTAACCGTATCTCGCTTCGTTTATAAGATAGTTTTAACTTTTCTTCCTCCCACGCTGCATCACCGCCCTCGTATTTACCCCTTGATGTCCGCTCTAATCCTTTTTTGAATGATTCCACGAATAACTTACAAGCCTGACATTCGCCGAGGGATTTAGACTGAGTAAGAATGCCAGGATCGACGATTGGAGGCTGACGATTAGCGATAGCGAGCGGCAATATTACGAACGTTATTATTATGTTCAACATATTTTTCCCGCTGCTCCCCATGGTGACACAGCCCTGTAAAAGTGTTGAGCAGACGATAGAATCGTTAAATTTACACGTTTAATTCAGCAATTTTCTAATAAAAGGATAATTGTGCATCCTCAACTTATTGTTGTTGCATTGTCAAGTATGTACCTCTATCGATCCAGGAGATTTCTCGAAACACAACACTACGTTGAAGCAGAATCGCACCACAGTCACAACTTATCAATATTAAGTTCGGTTAAGGATTATTTCGTTTTCAACACGTTTATTATAAACGTAAAATACTGACGTGTTCTAATAAGACTCGCCGACCGCTTGGCGCTTTGAGATTATTTGACGTTTAGCTATCCATTGCCATTCAGCTGGCTTTGACGAGTTTGACGTAACGCCATCTTGTTACGTTTCGTTTCACCCAAAGTTCACGCGCGGAACAATCACAGTTACGTTTTATAAATTAAAAGTTAAATCTATACAAATAAAATTGCAATAAATTTTGTGTACCTAAATAAAATCCTTTCCATAAATATTTTAATAGGATTCACCTACACAAAACACCTACACGTTGTTGTTACGTTTATCGGCCGTGGGAGAAAATCCGTTGACCTTACTGATATTTCGCAAACTTGTGATGTTTATTCTTTTCGTAACTTGTACAAATAAACCTTACGTATGTTACGCTATACATAACGCAATATGCTACGTATAAATGTTTGTAAATAAAATTGAAAGCCTAGCTCACAATTCATCATATAAATGGCTACGGACGCTTTGGTACACAAAGCCATCAATTTCTTTTACTTTTTCGCTCGCATGAATAGCAAGGGAAGTTCTTACAACTCAATCTTCAGACATCTTGACCGCAACGTTTAAAAACCTGCGATGCTCATAATATAAAAGAAAATACGATAAAACATGTGGGGAGGCGTGATCAAGATGTAAAATGATCGATAGCAGACGCGATACGAATGGTATCTTCAATATCTTGGTATTATGCGAATAATGAATAATAGTACTTGAAAGAGACCATCATTTATTTTCCACCGCATTCCCATTCGATCATCGTAAGTGTAGTCTTAAACAAGGACCTAATTACGTGTTCCTTAGCTATGAATAGCGTTTATATCATGCTCCTTTTAGACATCGCAGTAAAAGAGGCTTCTTTATGATATGAAAGCTTATTTTATTGTAAAAGTTCCCTTGGGCAAAGATAATGAAGCTGATTATTTATAGGCTGAATAAATTATGCTTTGTATTTGTTTACTAGAATAGACACCTAGCTAAAGTATCTTATAATTTAGGTGCGTCATAAAACATTATTTTACAAGTACTTACCACACAAACTTTCGTAAAGTGTACTCAATAAACAGTAGTTTTTAGAGTAAGTGGGCAAAGTAGGTAGTAGTAAGTAGTAGTAGTAAAAAAAAGGGTAAAACTGGAACTACCTATCGTATGTTTTTTATACCCTGAGACTAAAATGACATTACAAAACAAAAGAACTGGTATCATTTTTAAAGTAAGTTTGACATTACCTGTGTCAACTTAGTCTCAGGGTATAAAAAAAACAGACGATGATAAGTAAACAGAACTTGTTATCAACCAAAATCGTCGTCCACATACAAAATACGGAGTCAAATGTTTAATAACACGTATACGTAATTACACCGGCAATGATACTTGCATAATAACTTCCTGCTTTCACTGTAACAAAGACTATTTCTCTTGCACGACTGTGAACTACAAACTCACACGTGCGGGTGGCAAAACTCAGGAACTAAAAAATGTTCGGCAAAAACGATGTTTCGCGAAGACACTAGCGCCATCCGCTCGGAAAGGGTGTTGGCTTTGTCGCCAGCATAATTGCGTTGAACAATAAGGTGTTCTTGTTGTAGTTTAGCGGTTTTGCAGCTTAACGAATTTAAGGGACACGTTAGCGGTTTGCGGAAAATGGAACGTTAGAGGCAGAGTGAAAAATTTATCGTCTTCAGATAGATCTATATGTAAAAAAAAACACGATAAAATTAAAGACTATTGCGCCTATGGGCCTATGGGCAGTTTTGAGCATTGCCTATTAACCATCCTATTTAATTGATTAATTTAATTACTCAGATACCCGCGAAACGAGACACAATAGTAAAACAATAACAGCGCGGTCTCATAGGACCGGTTGGGGATTCAAACGTTAATATTCATAGTAAAATTTCTAGCTTTTAGTTTAAGGTAGGTACTTAATCACAATAATGGAACTTGTTATAAGTATAACTTACTAACCCGCATGCTCTAAAGTATTTCCTGAGATCACAGCACAGTTAGTAGGTATCTAATTACGCCCGTTTTCAATAAGCTATCTACCTCCGGTTTCGGCATACCTACTGGAGACAGTAAAACAAAAGATACAATACAAAAATTTGACATGTTTCTGTTGTTTCATTTGTGTTTCTATCTCCGATATATGATAGATACAATTCGTCCATTATAACTTGGCGAGTGTGAAGTTAGGCTCTGCGAATTTTGGCGCTTGAAATATCGTACAAAAATAAAGGTTTAAAAAAAATTAATGCCAATAACTGTTTTTTAACAGCAATAAGAACTGCAAATTGCATTTATTTTTTTAAAACCTTTATTTTTGTAAGATATTTCAAGCGCCGAAATTCGCAGAGCCTAACTTCACACTCGCCAACTTATAGTGGACGAACTGTAGCTTATTGAAAACGGGCGTTAGTGACGAATTAATTGCTATCTGTTAACGCCTCTGAGTCAGGCTTAATTAAGTACCTACTAACTAGAAGTAACATTTTAATTAAGACATTACATTACCCAAGTATAGACCAACAATACTAAGTTTTGCCAGCGGCTACATTCGTGTAAAAGTAAAAATATATATTTATTTATTTAATTCTTTACGGGTACAGGGGCGGACTTAATGCCTTGAGGCATTCTCTACCAGTCAACCTTTGGGTGATGCGGAGACAAATTGCCTATGCCAATATAGCATAAGTTACTCGTTGATAAAGTAGCATTAAGTACCTATAATGGTGAGATTTTTTAATTTGTTTTTGTGTTTATTCATTAGTTCATTACAAAAAAAATTACAAATCTTTCCTCTTTATATAGTACTAGTATAGATTTGTAGATAACTTACAAACTTGAGTATTTCTCTACAATTACGGATACCTATTTCTGCCAACAGCCAGGTAAAGGTAATTCAGGTGGTAACTATTGTGACCCTGGCATACATCAAAGTATTGTATTTACCTAAGTAGACCGTATCTACCGAGCGGAGATGACAAACTATTCAATGAATGACTGTGATGACTCGTTAGTTACATATTATTTAATTAGTGTCTTACATGTATAAGTTTATTACATAAAAAACTTACAATTTAATATGGGTAGAGAAGGGTTATCATTCAAGTGTTAGGTACCTAGCTACTACATTTTCTATGTAGTTTAGAACTCTAGTTTTAAACTGCATAGGAAATATCTTTATAAAGAGCTAAAATTTGGCGTTTCTAGAAGCTGCTTTTAGTTAAATTGAGTTCGATTAGGCTGTCAATCCATTAGAAGAGATAGGAAAGTAGTAGTGAAAAGTTTAACATCTTATTTTGCTATCTGGTGGAACAGGAGCTTTTCATCCACAATTCGAGAAACTTCTCGAGTTATACATGAAAAACTGACTAAAGTACGTCCTACCCAAGTATTTATAGCAATCCACGTCTATATCTCAAATCGTTTACCAACTGTCAATCAATGTTCTAATCAATCAATCAAATGAACATCGAAACGTCACCAATACACTGTACCATAGAGCCACATAGAGCAATCATGACTCTTTTGTGTGGCATTCAAAACCACAAGACATTTAAACATTTACAACCGTAATATCGAATCTAACCGATAATACGAGTATATGGCAATACGACATGGAATATTACCTATGTTAAATTGCGGTTGTAATACCTGGTGATGAATACCACAGTACAGTAACTAACAGCAACGCTTGCCAAGGCCGTTCCTTGGATGGGTGACCACCCTTCACATTCTTACACCCTTCCGACCCTTAAATAATAGTAGGTACGACAAATAATAGTAAGCCGATGTAAAGAGGCAAAGAAAATAGTAACCATTAGTATTCGAAATATTCAGGTTTTTTCCAATATTTTTATTTTAACCAAAAGTGGTGATACTACCGTCTTGTAAACGTAATGAGTAAGCTTGCTTTCCCCAACAGCACGGTTGAGCCATCTCTCTACAGGAAAAATCCAAACAGTTAAAAAAAATAAGGAAGCTGAAAATATCGATCTTCAAGATTTTATAAGTCTTGAATTCCCTGAGCGCATTGTGCATTTATATGCATGATTTCTTTTTTCGCGTTCGTAATGCTGCATTTTAAATGGAGCGTGTAAGCACTACAGTTAGGAACTTGAGAAAACACATTCTATAAATAAGAAATGTTGAATGAAAGCTAACTATTTAAATCTTAGCTTTATTTGATTGAGTGACCAGGAAAAATCAGAATGTAACATCACATTACCCATTCATAAAAAAAAATTATACATTTTTTTAATAGTGAATAGGTCAATGTCTACCAATATTCTTATTCTTTTTTTAAATAATGCTGAAAAATATTCAAAAGCTCTGCGTTCGTAGTTCGAATAGCCACATTGGCGCGCGTTCGGATCTCGCATCAAGTTTATTTTCTTTTTTGTAATGGTTTTATCGTATTAATACAATAGTACCTGCTCGGCCGGCAAAGGAAACTATTTGTTCGTTTTTGCATTGTCACACAGCTGTTTTAAAAGCGAAAAGTTTATTTTTAAGATGGGTATCTAGTGACTAGAGTGGCTTGGCAGGTATGTTATTTATCTCACGCAATCTATACATACCTGAACCTGGCTATTTTAAGTGATTTCTGTCAATCTGGTTTAGGAAAATAAATTGTAGAGTAAAAAGAATTTAAGTTTTAGGGCTGATTTTTTTTTTTTGGGTACGAAAACTGCCAAAATATTGTATCAGAAAAATTATAAATATAGTAAAAACAGAACTTTAATCTCAAAGTTACAAGATTGGTGATACAAATCCAATAATTTAGAAAACAATAAATAAGTAAATATGTTTTGAGCGCAACGAAACTGAAAACCACTTTTTATTCATTCAGAAAGAGAAAACCCCTAATATCTCACAGTTTATTACCACAATAAAAGAATAATTGGCAGGTATTAATACCAACATTGTCGACATAAGAAGAAAACAATTAATTCTAGTCTAAATTAATGACCGTCAAATAGGTTTTCAACGTACCTACCTAGTTTAAAAAAAAATACCATACACGGCATAAAAAGTCACCCACGAGTGGCCATTAAAGACCAGAATGTGTGTATAAAGATGTAAAAATAGAGACATAAATTAAATATATTTTTTCACACAAGATATGCGTGCAAAATGCACTTAACAATTGTATCATAAATTATAGACATCCGATACTGGCTGTAAACGAGAACATTCCAGTGTGCTATTTTTAGGACGAATTAAAAAGTTAAACACAACCCATGATTCCATGAATGGAGACGCGTTTTACTAGATGCTGATGAAAACAGACGTTTTATATTAAAGCGAAGACGTTTTATTTGCAAGCAACTTTAATTAAAATTCGAAATACCAACAACAGCTTTTAATTTTAAAATTTTTAGACAGGTCTATATTATTTTGTTAATGGCGCGAAATATTTCAAATTTGGTTTATGTTTCAATTAAGTAAAAACTTCATTTTAACCTTTTTTTAGCATTATCGGCCTTGTAATGTTCCCACTGTTGGGACTCAGGCCTCCTGTCCTGGAGAGGTAATGGACCGTAATCCACCACGCGGCCCAGTGCAGATTGGTGGATGCCACATGTCTTCGCCAAGTAAAAACTTCAGGCAATAAACGTACTTTAAAAAAATAAACAATAAAAATCGTAGGGCTATTCTAAACCAATTATTTTATCAGCAATCGATTTTTAATTTCCGCTCAAATCTGATAATAGATTCTTATATTCGAATAGTTGGCTATGACTAGGCACGTTCTTACAAAGGCCCAGAGCTATTCGTTCGATCTCATAAAACGATATTCGATAATCTATGGTAGCACAATCAGAGATGTTCTATAACGGAAAAAAAAGCTTTGTATAGGCGTAATTTCGAATTAGAAGATAGTTAATCAATAAACAAATAGCCTTTTCTTTGTCTTTGTTAATAAAACGGTAGAATGATTTAAGTACTGACTGAGTTTACAACCAAATATTTGCTTTGAGAATCACCTGTTTTATAAGTTAGTTTAGGTAAATAAAAAATGTTAGTTACTTAAATTTTTATGATCTTATTAGCTTTTAAAGCTCTTTCTTGATCTTTATCCACTGTTACATTGTTTTTCTATTTAGCTACATAACAATTTAAGTAACGCATTCTATAATTTTATAACAGAAAAAAGTTTGTATAACTCAAATTCCTCAGCATATTATTAAAAAAAAAAGTGCAACATACAAACTCATTACTCGCCAAGTACTAAACACTAACATAATCTTGTAAGTATCGTAATTAAAATAAACAGTTTTATGACCATTACGCAAAAAGTGGAAAAAATCTTTAATATTTTAACGCCGTCCTGCAGGTAAGTAATTAACTTGGCTAAGCAGGTCCACTAGTAACTATGGAGAAAGGTGCGAACAATCTATGATGCGCACTTGCTTTATGATATCACTATAGGATTTGTTTTTTTTTTCCGATGTGGAATCATCAGAATGACTTCTCCCGCTCTTGGGCGGAGCGGGAGGGCACTCCATAGGATTGTTAAGTCTTTAATGCGTCCGTGATGGTTTTATTTCCGACACAAGCATAGCGTGGCGCCAAGTAGGTAAAGTTAATATTGTAATTGACGGTTCTGACAGATGTTTTTACGCGGCCATGTTTATAATAGTAAGTAAACACTAATGGGCAAAATGGTCTTAGGATATTTATCAACATGACTGTACAAAGAAATCTATAGCTATGTATTTTTTTTTATTCGACGTGAACTAGTGCTTGACTACGATCCCATCTACTGGTACGCATTGATGCAATCGTTGATGGGGAGGCGCACTAGTTTATAAAGAGCCTATTCGCTCTAGCCCTGAAGACTCCCAAATTATAATCAGACGGGAAGACCGCAGCACGCAAATAAGAAAACACAATCCCCTAAATGAACCAATTGGTATCCAAGTCTATAAAAGACTTCACCACAAAATACAGTTGCAATAAAAATAAAATCAAACTAAAATACACCTTATAGCTTTCTTTTTGAACCGTAAATAACAAGTGAGCTAGCTCAGTGCTAACAAGGGCTATAGTTTTGTGTAAAACAAATACAATTTATGGCTATCGAAGGCTTTACATTAAAATACTTTGTAGGCAACGGAGCAGGCGATTTCTTGAGTCACCGTGGAGTGACGTCATCGTTGCAAATGGCAACCGGCTTGGCAAGGCCTCGCGACAACTTTACCATACCTACCGGTGAGCGGTACGCAGTAAATAGTTAACTTGTGTCTATTATACGTAGTGTTATAATATTATAATTTACTTTGATTACATTATGTAGTATACAGCTTATAACTTTTACTTATATATTTTTTTTGTCTTCATTGTACTAAACCGCACATATTTTTTTTAAGTAGCTATAGGTAAATATAAAATCTTTGCTTTTACTTTCAGCAAATATGCGTGTTGTAAAAAATTTGAATATATTGTAAATGAAAAGGAAATAATATATAACAATTTCAACAGTAGATAATTTTATTATGATGCAACTTAAGTAGAGTCGAGAAATTGTTATGTATTTTGCACTTAACCTAGGTATATTACACAACAAAAGGCTATTTTCAAGGCTTGTTTAACTCACTCAATGACTACCGTAGAGTAGAAAATTGAAAATCAATAAAACTCCAATATCGTTCCATTTTTGTAAAACGTAAACTGGCACTTGAATTTTATGACCACAGACGACATCTCCATTCTGTCGAGGCAAAACACAATAAAACGTCAACGTTACAGCTTACACGGACCGTAAAACGAAACGGGACAGTCATTCCCGCCACAGAAATAATATCAATTCCCGCCAATTTTCACCCGCCATGTTAGGCATGTCTTCTTGTCTATGTTCTAAGTAAACAAGATATTGTGCTTATCTTGCCATTACTTTCCCTGTTTATTAGATTTTCATATTGGATAGTCGATAGCCTATTTCATCCGTTTAAATCAGTTCTAATACAGTGAAACGGAAAACTGTAACCGTATTTTAAAAACTTCGGTTGGTCATCGGACTGAATCACTTTCTTATTGGAAGTCATAATCAATTTCCAAAATATTTCTTGACTATTTTTTATCAGCTGATGATATCTTTGAACTTACAGAAAGTATAAATTTTTCTTTGGGTATTGACTGTGCTTTTCACTTTTTAAGTACTTTTTCGTGGACAGATGCAGTTTTTAAAACACGAGTTTTTCTTTAATTTTTCCTCACAGATACTTTAAAATTCTCTTTGTTTCTTTAACGGAACACAAAGTGCTCCGTAGACAAACTGATTTAATCTCAATAATAAAGATTGCAACGGTGCATAAGCAGAGACAAGTCGTCATCACATTAACTGTCGTTACAAACACCATGGCAACTAGTTTACTCGGTCTGTCATTCATTTGACGCGGTTGCTGAACAACCTGTATAAACCGTACTTTCATTTTTCCCAAATACTTTATGAGTATAGTATCTAAAGTCTGTTTTTTGAACCCTGAGACTAAATTGACACAGGCAAATGTCATACTTACAACAGTAATAATGCCAGTTCTTTTGTGTTGTGACAAGTGTGACACATAATGTCATATTAGTCTCAGAGATTAAATAACAGACCTTACAGTACAATATGCAAACGTCTAATTCTACGTAGGAACAGTGCACCTTATCGGTCGCCACCGTTTATGAATTCCATTACATTAATTCCCGCCATTATTCAAATTCCTATAATATATTTTGCAGCTGGCAACTGCGAGTGGGTGCGCCCACCGCTGAACCTTGTCCATACATCTAGTTGCGTAAGGTCTGACTTATTGCAACTCGAATAATCCTGTTCTAGATTTTGAATTGCTAATAAATGAGGTCGTGTAACCGATGCAAATAGTTTAGTGAAGGGCTAGGCGTTAGTTCGGCTCCGGAACTCGTTTTAGAACAGTTAGCGGCGCTGGTGGGTGGAAGAAAAGCGGTGGCGATGCGTGACTGCTGCACTATTATACTGATGACAACCATAGGAAAGCTACAAATTCTACTTATTTATCGTCGACTCAATCCTTGTATAGATATCTTCAATTTCCTCATGACTTACGAGGAATAAAAAGCGGAAGGCGGTAAATATACTCTTGATTTAGAGTGCTGTTAAGCAGTATGTTAGAAATAACGACTCCTTACAATTCGACAGCATATAAATGTCCAGTAACGGCTACAAAAACTACAACATTTTAATAAACTCTGCTACACTTAATCAGAA
Organism: Mythimna separata; assembly: GCA_030763345.1. Lineage (NCBI taxonomy): Eukaryota > Metazoa > Arthropoda > Insecta > Lepidoptera > Noctuidae > Mythimna > Mythimna separata. The sequence goes on along the minus strand of CM061173.1, from coordinate 2,729,637 downwards.
TCCATTATCTGACAGAAAACATTCAGTAAAAAATGTCGCTCGTTCTTAATAGGATTTCTTTCAATAACCGCGATGTAGTTACGTTAGTTTTTGTCGCCTTACATCAAATCGCGAGGGTAGAGCCTAATAAATAAGTCACGTACAAACATCCTGCGCGATGCGTCGTCGTTGTCCATAAAAAATGAGCCACGGCTAATCGCCGGTCATCGCTCTCTCTAGCTCTTTCAAAAAATATAATATTTTATTATAGCAACCCAGACGCTTACGGGAAAGACAAGTTCCATGTCAGTCGTGTCTCACTGTGTACACAAGTGTGCGCTGTGTAATTGTGATATTGCCTAATTTGGCTCGAACAAAGGAGTGGTCTACATTTACAAAAAGTCTAGAACAAAACGCAGCTCGATCTACACAAATCACTGAACGCATCGGCATCCATTACCTTGCATCGTGTTATTTGCCTAAGTGGTTCGATACAGGATAATAAGTTAGAAAGAATAGCCGTAGGTTACGGCCACCTTTGTCTGGACTCCGCTTCGGTCATGACACCTCGGGGCTAGACAAAACGTGGTCTAATCTTCCACAGGCAAATTGCCATGTAATGGGACCGTGGGCTCCGCAATTGTTTCTACACAAGGCCAAACGTGCTTTAAATGTAACGTTATTGGGAGATTATTATTTAAAAAATAAAAACGGGGTGTGCATCGGACCATATAGCCGAATTCGTTAATTTAAAAAAAAAGCGACCCCTTCCCGCGTTAACTGATGTCAGTGTTTTAAAAAAAAGTGATGCCACGTAAATTGGCAGCGGCCATGCAGCGGCAAATAAAAAGGTAAACAAAAAAGTATTGATCGGTCCCAGCAGGGCGCCTCGATAACTCTTGGGCCTAATGATGCATCAACTATCATATTCGCAAGGATAATAAAGATGTTTTTGTGAACCCTTATTATCTCGCTTTGTTCCATTTTTGATTACACCTCGAGAGCATGCGAGTGAGAATCATTTCTTGAAAGCGCACATCAAAAAGGATTTATTTTGACGTTTATGTTTTTGCCGGCGCAGTCGGTAATACAGCTTTAATAATAGAGTTTACCTAATAATGGACGGATAATTAAGTAATAAAAACTTTGACGTGCTTTTTTAACAGCGTGTCCAAACAACGTCAAGGTTTTGATGTACCTAACATTCTTATGTTAATTAATTAACATTCATTGTGGAAACTTCAAGTTGGATTCGTTTTTACTTCTATTTTTTCACTTACGATAAGCTTAATTTTATATTGTTGCTATGTTGCCGTAGTTTAGGCAATTTTTTTTATCCAGAATCAAAGAGAAGCTTAGAAAAGCATTATAAAAACATTTGGATGTCTGATGAATTAATCCATCAACAAAAAATAAAGCACCGATCAAAGCTACCATTGTAGCACACTACCATAGTCACAACGAATTTATAAAGTTATCTGTGCACGAATTAAAAAACTCCATCATCTTATGAGTCGGTTGTAAAAAGCTTTAGCTACTGATGTACACTTCATTTATTTTTTAAACGACGGACGAAAATCTCATTACCGTCCTCTTTTAACGGCTTACTCTCAGAATTAGTTTCGTTAATAATGCCGGAATAGTACAAGTTTTATGGTTTTGTGAGTGTGACGCGAGCGTAGAACTTCTGGCGAGAAAAACCTTTTAATTTTTATGAGCTTCAACAAAATCACGTTAAATAATGACGTCAGAAAAAAAATAACACCAATTAAAGGACGATGAGTGGTTTGGTTTGTAAGACCGATGACCACTAGCAATTTATGTCCATTATGGGTTATGTAATCTCGTCACATTTTCGTTTCGAAAAAGTGACAAGTTTACAATAACCTGCCCATACATTTCTGCCCAACCTCCTTTATCACAAACAACTGTGTCCTTTATAAAGGACAAAAGGTGAATTCTTAATTCCTATTGTTCCATTCCGTTCACACACTCGCGGAATTTTAAAACCAGAGACAAAAAGTTTCCTTCTATGCAGGTTCAATCTTCCTAGTTTTCAATCTCTAATTTATTTTGGAGATGAAGACCTAACTTCACCTGAAGCCTATACCTAGTTTTCAATCCTAATTTGATTTTGGTTATGTCTTCATCTGCAGCCTTAACGACATTTAAATCACAATCAAAGTTCACGTCGCCATTTTCCCATAACTTGGTCTGTTGTTAGATTCCCGCCATTCTAAAGTCGTCGAGGCGAGCGCATCCGAGAGGCGGAACTCTTGTAATAGGCGCATTCCACCGACCTGCCTGTGAATGCCGACGTACTTACGATCTTTGAATGACTTAGGAAGCCATTAACGGCCTCTTCGCTTAAAGCTCGAACATAATACCTTCCCATTGTTTATCGATTTAGAGAACAAATTCAATGTTTTATTATTAATGCTAAAGGGTTTTGTCGTTTAATAATCGTAATTCTTGCGGCTTTGATTCCGTTGCGATTTTGCAAACCTTTATTTTTTATTTTGTACACAAAAATTTTATAAGAACAGGACAGCCGATGTACACAGGCGAGCTATCATTTGGTAAAGAATATTTCATAATATTAAACTTAAACAAAAATCAAAGAGCGTCTTTGATTTTTGACAAATAATATATTTTTATAATGAACTAGCTGTCCCCTGCGGTTTCACCCGCATTTTTCGTTACTGCTCCGCTCCCGTGGATCGTAGCGTGATGGTTTATAGCCTATAGCATTCCTCGACAAATGGGCTATCTAACACTGAAAGAATTTTTTAAATCGGACCAGTAGTTCCAGAAATTACCCCCTATATACAAACTTACAAACCTACAAACTTACAAATACCTCTATAAAATATTAGTACCGTCAAACGGGGTGAATAGGAACGTAGGGGTGAATAGGAACAAAATTTTGATTTTAATTTTTACTTAAATATTTTATCTTCATTTCTGTATAAGCATCGCCTTTTATTACAATTAATGGATAAATAGGAGTAATTAAATGCTGGAAAAACCTGTTAAATAACGTTAAAATCCAGTAACCATTTTCGTTCCTATTCACCCCTGCGTTCCTATTCACCCCGTTTGACTGTATAGATTAAAAAAAAATATACCTAACTAGTAACCTAACTAGCCACATACCGCAATGAACAAGCAATTTTCATCAAGGTAACAAAGATTAAATAGATACAAAAATAACAGGTAATGACCTGTCAACCATATAATTAGGCATCATTATAGTACCTAGAACTGGCTAGACATTAAATGACCCATTAGGCTTATAATATTTCCAGGACTGCGTAACAGGCCGTGTGTGACCCTAGAATGCGAAACGTGGGTTTTATTCGGTAAATGTCTCACAGTCTCTCTCTCCATTCAGAGGGGGAAAAGTTATTTATTAAAATTATACAACTCAACAAAAAAAAGTTAGAAATCTAATAACTTTTTTATGTTTACATGTTTCTGTAAACTTTTAATCAAAGAGGTTGTCTTTGCCAATGTTGCAATAATTGCTTTCAGCTTTATCATGCGTCTTTGAACTCAACATACCTATACCTACCTATTGAAAACTATTGATGTTTTTTTCTATAAAAACCTAATTTCGAAATAGAGGACATACAAATTGGAAGCCAAGATCAGAATTTACGTTCAAATAAAATAATACCTGCTTACAAAAGAAGGCTGTATGAGCTAATCGGCTTAGCCGCCAATTTGATCTCACTTTATGGCGGGAAGCTTAGTCTATGGAAACGGCCACAGATGTAATTTGATGAAAAGATTTTTTACTCACAACTTTGTTTATGTTACGTTATTTTTATTTATAGATTTTAATATTTAAGTTAATACTAAGTTAATGCTTTAGTAGACTTTCTTAGGGCTACTAGGGCCTGGGTTGACGAAAAAGGACCCTGGGATCCAGGAATTAGGGCAAAGAAGGAACAGGAGTGGGTTTTAGTCAATAGAAGTATGACATGCCCTCCCGCTCCGCCCAGTGTGGGAGAAGTCATTTTGATGATCTTCCACCACAATAAAAACCTGTACTGCCCAATCGCCCACATCACATGTTCTAAGTATAACTGATAGGTAAAATAGATGAAGCGTTAGGGACACCTTGAGGTTTATTTCCAAAAAATAATACTATCCTAAGGTTTTTCATCTACTTGCCTTAAAAATGGTTTTAAACTTTGCTGGTAATTCGATGTGTAGCGTACTTAAACCAAATTAAGTAACTAGGACATGGTCAAACTTTTTGACCGAAAACTAAGTAACTAAGTAAGTTCTTAGTAGATTACTTCTGTGTTTGAAAATGTAAAAATACCTACAATAAAATTTCACATAACAATGAGAGGTAGCGCGTTTAGATTTATACAGTTGAAAAAATATTCATAAAGATTCTATACCTACCCATTTTAGTCAATTTTGTTTTTCCTATTTCTTGGTACCTACCTAAGTAAAATAACCTTTTAACTTTAACGCGTATTATCTACCTAATTTGTTCACCTTCAGCACTGATTTGTAAGTCAAAACAATTAAAATATTTAATAATATAGCGTCGACTTGGTTATAAAACTGGTAAAACTACTTAAAATGACATCAGAGATATTTACATCACGAAACATACATTGCTTGTTTATTTAATACTTTTGACTAAGCTATGGAAATAAAGCTGGGAATGTACTGTCAAAAGAGAATGGTTAGGAAGGTACCTACTGCGTGTTTTCCTATTTTTCAGAAAATAGGAAATATTGTTAAGCACTTTTTAGCGCTGAGTAATCTTGTATGGTTTCGAAAACGCTGTTAAGGGTCCTATTTACGAATATTCTTTTTGCATTCGTTCAATGTGTACAGTAATGTATTTTAGCATAAATAAGAATACCTATCTTATAAATTAAGTTTAATAATATTACACAAACTTGGTTATGATATGCCCTTGACACTTCTCGTTCTATCTTCAAAAATCTGCGTGGTCCCTACGAAAATCTGCGTGTTAGGGATTCCATCAATACCTGAGATTTTATCGGGACAATATTAATAAGTATAATTTTAATAAGAGTTACTTAAAGTCGACCACGCGACTGTCCCAGACAGGAATGGAGAGATGAGCTGGGACCTCACAGTATTATTTTAGCGAAAAATATGTAATAAAGGGGTGGGAAATTTTGAACCTACAGCGGGGCTACAGAAGCATATCATAATAATAGAAGCACAAAGGTGAAAGTAATCATAGTTTCTGCCCGCATCGTCATGACTTGGCTTGACTTATTACAATATTATGTAGAGCAATTCTTTAAAACCGTAACACTGAGAATACCTACTGCTGCAAAACCCAGCACTAGCTCTTAGCAGGAAAATGTTCAGATAGAAAACTTCAAGTTCAATTTCTGCTATTTTCTTGGCCGAGTGAGACATATCGAAGTATTGACGTAAATATTAGTTGATATCTACTCTTAAAAAAACACTCTTATGACTAATCAAGTGCTCACAAACAAAACAACAATATTTACGTACACGCAACAGCATTAAACAATAAAATTAAATCACAACTCCACTGCGGGCACAAATAGTCCACTCGTGCGCAATCAGAGACACGCACCAAGCAATCCTACGTCAAGTGTTATAATTTTGAAGCTCTCCGAGGTCAGGTTAAGTAATCCTTGCAACGAACCGTAACAACTCATTCATTGCTTTACAAACCGATGCAAATGAACCCGCGAATGGGCACCGAGTATCAAGTACCGACCATTTATCGACTAGACCACAATACTAGACAGAGAGAGCATTCGCTATTTGAAATTAGAAAAGTAAACAAACCTCTTTGCAGAGTCGTTGAAGCGGGATGTCCTTTAAAAAAAAATCACTGAACGGTTATGAAACACTATTGTAACGGGCACGATTGACAGTTTACGACACAATATGGATCCCGCGATCGTATTCCGACTGTGCGATGCCGCGACGTGCGTACGCGCCGTTCGTTCCGCGCTGACTGCCTGCCTCGCGAGACGTGCCCAGTGAACGTAGCATGACCTTCCTGCCCACAGAGCCTAGCAATAGAACCTCTTTTCCTTTTAAGACTTATCCCCGAAATTAATGACCTTCTTGGAAAAGTAGGACTTGTCCTTTTACAGGTTTAGGATTTCTGGACACCCGAAACTACAAAACTGTGACCCTTTACGTGCTGAAGTTGGACTTTTATTATATTTATACAATAAAAATGTTCAGATATTATTTACTTAGAGAAAAACTACCTTCCCACAGTTCCCACCGATGGTTTCGCCTGCGTGAAAGTAGGTTTCTCCATACAAACTTTGAACCCCTTTGTTGTCCCTTGTCTACCCCTCAGGGGGTGAATTTCGGAATATCCTCATGTTTTAAAAGAAAACTTGTGCAATTTCAAGTATCCCTGTAGTTTTAGCTGTGCGTTGATATTATGTCAGTCAGTTTCTACTTTTATATAATTATTTAGATTACTTCTAGTTTTTACACGACCGCCCAAAAAAAGGAGTGTTATTATCTAGTTAAGTAGGTACCAAGAGTTTAAAAATACCTAAATGCAGTCGCTAGTGACCGCATTTATTGAAAACCGCTAAACTTACCTCGGTTCATTATATTTATGAATGGACTAGACCTAAATGCAATGGATCAGTAATGAAGGCGAGTTCGCTCTAAAAACTACCTTTCGCTAAAAAATCGGTCGTTGAAAAATCTACAAGTAGGCGAAAATCGCTGGAAACTCATATTAGTTTTCTATTTATAGTTTATATATTAATTATACATTGAACTTTTTTTTTAATTAACGACGATAATATTAAGGATCTAAACGAGGTCAATGCCAGAGTCCTACAGGCTGCCAAATATTGGTCAGAATAAAAATAGTGAGAGCAATCGACACGAAAAGAAGAAAAACGACAATATTAAGCATTATAACTTTTGAACTTCATTTTATAATAATTTCAATTCAATCAGTACTTAGTTCACTTTTTTCTGTAACTAAGTCTAAGTACCTCACATAAGTTCCAGATCATTAAAAAATATAAGTTCCTACCCAACCTTCCTTATGCGTTTATTATTTTTATAATCGTAGCATAGCTGGTTAACGGTTCGCAGCATTGCGGTAACAACGGCGAAGAAAGTGTTAACAGGTGATTTCTGTTGAGTACTTTATCATTATTAATTATTGCGCATACTATGCGCAGTTATGTTGCGTACAACGGAACTGGTAAATGTTGCCATTACGAAATGTATATTCTCTAGCGGTAAGAAATAGTAGATTCACGCAAGAAACCGCACATAATTACTATACTCTTTGCACCGCACGTGACGTTCCGCGTTCAAAATTAGGTTAAATTATGGTGAAAGTGCCAGGATAACCGAAGCCAAAATTCAATTTTTTTTATATTTTTTGCATCTTGCAGATCAGAGTCAACTTGACTCTGCTCTGCAAGATGCAAAAGGGTCATAGTAGGCCAAGTTGAAATTTATTTATTTTCCTAAGGTTTTTAATTTTGCGGGTTGATTAAAATATGATGGTGGCAGTAACACGTCTATTTTTACGAAATCCAATTTATTAAGATTATTATCCATTAAAACATCCCTCTCAGTTCAGCTGAACTTATTGAATGAGTATTTCATGAAATAGCCAATAGGCCGACCGATATTTGAATTTCGCGGACTACCCTGGAGGAGAAACTACAGGTAGTAATGCCAAAAAAAATGCCCATTATTTTTTTTGCATACCAGTAAAATAAAACAGTTTGGCAATGGTAGAATCATACACTTTGAATGCTGCAACATTACTGTCATCCTGACGTTTGTCACGGCTGTAACCAATGTTGCCAATTTAGCAACTATGTTACTAAAAGTGGCGAAATTTGTTTAGCGATAAAAAAGTCTAGGCGTAAAACCAAATGTTAGAAACAAAAAAGGTTTAGAAACTTGTCTAAAGAATTTTGGAGTACCAATCAACCTAACGGAACCAATAACGGATACAAGTAGGTAAATGTCAGGTACATTCGTTCTCATACATCACTGAATACGCAACAACAGAAATTTTATTACTCGACAGTTCAAGCATTTGGGTTGACTTCTGAAAGGGAACACCGAGGTCCTGGAACGCTAGGCGAAGAAAGAACATAGGTGTGATTTCAGTCTGCACACCCTTCTGAGCGGTAGAAGTCATTACATGATTTCTCACCTTAAAAAAAGCATGTAACATATTATTAAATTAAATTATCAAATTATAATGAAATACAATTAAACAAAACAATGAAAAAAAAACAAAATACAATGAAATATTTATTTACAAATTAATTACTTACAAATATTTTTTCAGATCTGTTGTTGGATTAGCCTCTGAGACAATTAGCGACTTTTTTATATTGAGCCTAGCGACTTGGGAACCTTTGGAGTTGACAACATTGGGTTAGTGATGGGTCGACTCGCATTTTTGACAACTCGAGTTGCTCAAGTTGGAATAGCACTTGACTCGAGTTACAATTCGAATAAACTCAACTCGGTTGGTAAAGCCCAACTCGGTTGATCCAGTGAACTCGGTCCATCGAGTCAACTTGTTGACTGTGTTAAATTTGGGCCACCGAGTTCGATAACGAGTTAATATGCACCGATCATAAATATACCTAAGTCGTTTTATGTCTTCAATAATTTTACATTAAACTTGCACTTTATAAACAAACAAATAAGATTATTTAATAAAAACTTTGCTTTTCCTAAATTAGTTTACGCCGTGACTCTCGTGACTTGCTAGCAATTTTTTTCTACCAAGTTGAGTCGTGGCGGAGCATCGCATTCGCGACTCGCGTCGTTCATTTGCTTACTGAACCACTACCAAACAACCGACCGAGTCGGAATTAGTTTTAATTCGATTTATTCGATTAAAATAATTCTATTTACCCATCGCTATTCGCTGCACTTGCCAACACTGACCTACGGTGGCTGTCATTGTTATGGCGTATTGGCGTCTGTTTTGCTCAGTTTTGCTGCGGTAATGACCGATTTATTTTGATTTAAAACATCCCTCACAGTTATTATATAAGTAAATCAAGATGTTTCACTTGAGAAAACTCGTTACGACTACTGGTAAGTTGTCTTTAATATTATAGGTTATGTTTTGAATAGGTTTTCTATTTCATAACAAATAAATTAAAATTGAAAAAAACTTTTTTATAACAAGCTTTTATTTAAATGCGCTTATGTAATAAAATAAACTTTCCTTTACTGTCAACATATAAAGTCATTACACAATTTATTTGATATAAAAACTTATTTCAAGATTTCAGTATTTGTATTTACTTATTTAGAAAATTTTAAAATTTCATTTTAATCTGATCAAGTTATTTAATACTTGTATATCAACACAGGTAAGTCTTGCAATGTGTAGACGAAAGATTTCTTTACTCTACAGTTATTTTTATTTTTTAGTTATTTTCTTTTTTAACTCTCATTTGTATTCCCATTTTATTTCATGCCCATTTTACAGAAAAACATAAAAAAATGGGTTCGCCAACTTTACACCCGCCATATTGTGGAATTTACAAAAAAAGTGGCTTCACCCCAAAGCCACTTTTTTTGTTGAGTTACCCTTAGCAGGCCCATTTATTTGACACCCATATTGTAGGAGTGCAAAAAAAAACTTTTTTATCTTGGGGTCTTCCGCCATATTGAATTTAGAATGAAGTCACACAACCTGCATAGCCATGCATTGTCATCTAAATAAAACATGTATTCAAAATTTCAATTTGATCAGTTGAAGATATCTCCTCCAAAATTGGGTTGGAAGATTCCACCCGAACAAACTTTGTTACTTACATTTACAATTCAAGTTAAATAAAAGCATGTAAAACACTTACTGCTCTGTTGTTACTTGTTGTTATGTTAGAGGATGAGGATAACTAAATTCAAATTTTTATCAAATAGGTAACATTTGAAGTCAGACATCTGCCTGAATCTAATTATAGTACTGAAGTTGTATGAGCAATGCAAATAGGCTCAGTATCTCACAATATGTCACTGCAATGCAAATATTTACTCAACATTAATTATACTCAGGGTGATTGACTTAGGTCTACTGTCCACAGACACTTAGTCATCATTACATCATTGTGCTAATTGGAAACGCCTGCTCTCAGCTTACATACAAAACTATAAAACTGTTGACAAAGCTGGACCAACTGATGGTACGATGCTGCCGCTTTGAGAGAGTTTAATAGTGTTGTATGCAAGCTTCATGTAGGCCTACACCAAGTATACAATGATGAATACACATCTGTGGATAGTATGCCTTATTAATGTTAGCCTTATTATGTTTGGTTTCAAAATCCTTTTGAAACCGATTTTGAAACCAAACAGACTCAACAGCTACAGGTATTCTACAATTAATATTAGTATTCTCCACGACACAAGGAATACTAGTGTGGCTACCAGTAAAGTTTTTTTTGATGAAAAAATTTATTTTCTTGAACAATAAATTATTATTATATTAGCCCCAAAAACTGGATACAAATAGATAAAACCCAACTATTTTCCCAGAACAGAAATTAAATAACGATATTTTTTTCCAGCAACCAAAGAGCACAAGAAACTATTCAGACTGCCTCTATTCAAAGACTCGTTAAGATGTTCAAGTACAATAGAAACTCCTCCTCAAGATAGTGAACGTAACATCCCAGGCAAGAAAACGGTTAAGAAAGAAAACGGTACACCAAGCAATCCTATAGACTTGTTTGGTATACCTAAAGGTACCCTGGGACAGCCTACGTATCACACACATCGGCATATGATAACGGATCAGGATCACTTGACTTGTGGGATAACGCAGGCGGAGTATAAAGAAAGGCGGGAGCGGTTTGTGAGTAAGCTGACTGAGGAACTAAATGTTAATGCTGCACATATTGTAAGTGGTTGTCTTTTTATTTTACTTTAATAAAAATATTATGTTAAAATTAAATGCATGCGAGATATTCTACAACTTTCACACAAGCCATCTAGTTCTAAAGTAAGCAGAGCTTGTGCTTTGAGTTCTAGGCAATTAATAAACACCTATATTTTTCTCAATAAGAACATAATTAATTACATCTAGACACAGAACAAATGATTGTGCTCATCCCACAAACAAATGTTTGACAGACAAATGTCTGGGATGGGAATCAAAGCCAGTACAGCAGTCAGGGTCATAAGCCACTAGACCAACAGGCCAGTCAAACACAATGTGAGGGTGTTACAAGATGTATGTAACAGCAGTCCCACAAGATCGTGTCGAAAGACGTCCACTATTGGACATAAGCCTCCCCCAAGCGTCGCCATAACGACCGCGTCTAGTACATCTTTCATTCATTGATGAATCATTAATTCCTTTTTCTTGCGTCGTTTTCCTCAATGCTAAGGGATACGAATCGTGAACTCGTGAAGGGCATCGTAAATTGTACAATTAAGAACGGCGCGGATCTGGTTGAACCAGCGTATTGCGCTGCGCCCGCGAGGCCTTTTCCCATCTACTTTACCCGTCACAATGAGCCTTTCGAGGTTCCTTACAAACCAAAGTATTGCAGAATCCTGCGAGGTTGGAGCCGTGAGGAGATTTGAAGCTCTTACAAGATTGATGCGTTGGCCCGAATTGCTATCCAAGGGATACGGAGCATCCTTCTCCAGCACCACATCTCAAAGGCGTCGAATCATTAATTAATTAAAGTTATATTCTTTTTTCCAGATAGTAATCCCAGCAGCTCGGAAACAGTACATGTCGGACAAGATACCGTATGTGTTCAGACAGAATTCAGACTTCTTCTACCTCACTGGCTGCCTGGAACCCTCTGCAGCACTTGTCCTGCTGAAGGAATCGCAGACAGACAACTTCAAGGTAGGAAAAAAAATATAATCAATTGAATACGGATGTGCAACGAGACAGCCGCGAATAGAAAGGAAGAAAGAAAGATTACACGTGTATTTGGCACACCTTGAATCATAAGAAAAAACAAGTACATAGTTGCAATAGCAGCTTGGACGCCATAGGGTTCGTTTACACCGACCGGCTCGGAGAGGAGAGCAGATTTTTATCACGTTGAAAACAGTTTTTATTCATGAATCCCCGACCGGTCCTATGAGACCGCTCTGTTATTGTTTCACTATTGTGTCTCGTTTCGTGGGTATTGATACTAGAAGTAAGGTTTATTTTTGCATGAGCACTGTTTTGTCATAAAGCTGCAGCTGCTGCTGTTTTGTATATTTTCGCGCGAACTGGATGCGGTGTCGTCGTGTTTTTGTTTGGATAATGTCGTATTCGAACTGTGCGAGACGATTCGCGTGCAGGTAGGACATAGTCGCCGCGTCGCACCGCATCGCATAGAATTCGCGTGTCACCGCTTCATAGTCGCATTCGCTTTGAACCGCCCACCTAGGACGCCGCGTTAATTTCGCGCCGCTCTGCACCGCACTCCACGTGCGTTTGGTCACGCAGGCCACTTCAATAGGTTTAGACAGTTTGTTTTTTTCGCGCCGCGCCGCTTCGCTTCGCGTTCGCGTCTAGATCACTCACGCAGGACGTCGCGTAAGCGTCCGCTACAAATTCGATACGCTTGCGCGGCATGCTCGTTGCGCACCCGTAACGTATTCGTTGCGCACCCGCTCCGCTTTGAAGACGCTTGCTATCCGAGAGTGTGATAAAGCCCTTATGTAGAAAATGTCCGCTTGTTCCCAAGCGAAGCGAGATAATTAGACCACTAGAACACCCTATCATATAATATTATTCATTCACTACTTTTAAATTCTGTCTGGCCTCTTACCAACAACAGAATTTAAGATTATAGAAAATATATTAATAATTTTGGTATATATATGTACGCCTCTGATTTAGGTCAAATACACCCATTTCCATTTCATCATATTTCATAAAAAATATCACACTGCCAAGAGCGTAAAGAAATTGAATGAAATCAAAATACGATGCGATGAAAGGTTGACGTTTCGACTTTGTCTCAGTCTCAGCCTTATTTGAATTAAGGGCGCCTTCAATTTATGCGTTTGTCCGAACGGCCTGCATTGGTGCCGAAACTGTGCGTTAGTCGTACTGTGCACGGACGATCGTTTTTTTTTTCATACAACGCTCGCTGTATAGCAACCATGCGGCGCCGGCTCCGTGAACGCTCGACTACAGGGCCTCAAATCTGCTATTAGAATTGTATCTCAATTGTCGATCATTGGCTTCATAATTATTGGATTTTACAGTTTGGTAGTAGTAAACTTGACAAAATGAACAAATATGAAGCCAATGATCGACAATTTTAAATTTAAAAACTATTAAATTAAAAATGATTACGTCACATATTAAGGTTATAAGTTTTATAAATATTTGAGACAAGAATCGAATACTGAATACCTTCCCTCAATAAGTCCATCGTTTGACCTAACATACTGTATATTTCTAAATACATTTATACATAATATAAATTTCTAAATAAATTTGCATTTAAAGTTGTATCTATCTTTTCACAGAGTATACTATTCGTCCACGACAAGGATGCTCACGCAGAACTGTGGGAGGGCCCCCGCACCGGCTGCGCGGTGGCCCCCAAACTGTTCTGCGTGGACGAGGCCCAGCCCATCGAGCAGTTCGGCACCTTCCTCAACAAGTGAGCGTATAACTGACTTATCTTACACAATGCTATTCTTTTTACTTTCTTTACTTGTACATTTCTTTTTTATTGCTTTGCTTTTTATGTTTCGAAAAAAGACACTTTTTTATTGATCATGTTTAAAAAAAGACGCTTTTTTTATTGATTATGCTTAAAAAAAATGACCCATAACAACACCTTAGCCACAGCTCTGTGTAAACCATCAGCTATCAAACGATTAAAACGACACCACATTTGGGACTTTGCTAGTTAGAGCAAGGTGGACATAATACTGAGAAGGCAGATTCTTCACTGGAAACTTTATGTTGGTAATGACGAACACAACAACAAAAATAGAACAAAATCAGTCGGCCGTTCTTCTAGAAATGATTCAAAACAGCTTCTGTAAATTTAATTACACACCAAATGTGGTAGCTCGATTTAAAATTAACGGCGGCTCGGGACTCCACAAATCGCTACGCAGCGCAGCGGCAATTTCATGTAACAGCAGCATGGGTGAGGAATTATGTTTTTGTGGAAAATCAACAAATAAGTACTCGCCTTTGTACATGAACAATCTATATCACCATGTATGTAGAATAGAATAGAATAAACTTTATTGTACACCAAAAAGTAACGGTATAAATAATTAAAAATTGAAATAAATTCTCTCGTTTTGGATTGATTGAGAGGGTCTTCCCTCCTGTTGCGCCCAAAACGAGAGAAGTTATTAGATGATTTATCACCTAAAAAAAAAAAAATAAAACCCTGGTGGGTGAGAGACGGGGTGCTACCCAGTGTATAGGAAACTTCAAAACCGCCTTTAGGATTTCAATCGCGTAGCCCCACTAAATAGGTACACTCTCAAAATAAAACTACACACACACACTCATAGATAGCCTTATACCCACAAATATAACCCGACATAAAGATTTAAATACCTAGCTCTTGTTACAGAATGACCCTATCCACCAAGCCAGCAGTTCTGTGGTACAATATGGAGTCAGTAGCCGATCTGGAAGTCCAGAAGGCAGTCCAGGGTGCTTTAAGAGGAGACAATAATAACCTGACTATAGCTGATCCTCAGCGTGCTCTACACTTTATGAGGGTTATCAAGTCGCCAGCGGAGATTGAGCTGATGAAGGAAACTTGTTACGTTGGGTCACAGTCCATTAACATGGCTATGGCTTGTACTAGGGAAGGTGAGTGAGGTTTTTAAGTGGCTTTTATTTCCAAATTCTTATTGTGTTGTTTTTATTTATTTTTTATTTTTACGGTATGCGCCATGTTTGGCACAAATAAATTATTTTTCTTTCTTGCTAACAAGTAGTGATTTATCAAACCTAACCAATCCCAATCTCTTCCAGGCATATCAGAACACATGATGGGTGCGGTCCTAGAGTACACGACTAAGATAGGCGGCGCGGAGCACCTCGCCTTCCCGCCGGTGGTGGCGGGCGGCTCCCGCGCGACCCACATCCACTACGTCGCCAACAACCAGCTGTTGGGCGAGAACGAGTTGCTGCTCGTTGACTCAGGTACGTACAGACATACTGCAGGATGTGTCACACGAGATAGGCGGCGCGGAGCACCTCGCCTTCCCGCCGGTGGTTGCGGGCGGCTCCCGCGCGACCCACATCCACTACGTCGCCAACAACCAGCTGTTGGGCGAGAACGAGTTGCTGCTCGTTGACTCAGGTACGTACTAACATAACATGTCAGCTCCCCTATATTTATGGTTAGGTCGTCATTATCATTTTAGCCGAAAGAGATCCACTGCTGGACATATGCCTCCCCTAGGCGTCGCCACAACAACCGGTTCTGTGCGTCTGGTCATCAGCCATGTGCCTTGTATACATGACGTTGACATAAGTGAGATTTGACAGGTGCCTAGACCTGGCGCCTCAGTGCTGCCACCTGGTGAACGTCAATGAGTTTTACTTGTGGTTTAACTAATTGTTTTACATAATATAGCCACTAGGGTGTATATGGATCTGTTTTACAGAACCTTTATTTAATATACTGATAACTTTCAGGCAGTCAACGATCGATGTACAACTCGGACATTTCGCGGACGTGGCCGGTGTCCGGAAAGTTCAACAAGTACCAGCAGATATTATACGAATTAGTTCTCAATGTGCAGGTAACTTGTTTATACTTTTAATTGCCGGCATAGACCTGCGCAATTTTTTGTTACACCTATTCGCTGGGTGCGAAGTACTAGGTGGGGGTAACATAATCTATCGCAGCGCTCATGGTGGTCAAAAGTAGAAATAATGTAAGCTCTGTCATCAGATGTATGTATCTGTCAATGGCAAAGCGATTCTACATAATACATTTTAATATCATTAATTAATTTCATTAGTCCGCTAACAAAAATGAGTCACAGTAGTTGTTGTGTTGTAAACTGCAAGAATACTGGCAGAAATAGTAAATGCAAGTTTTACCGATTCCCAAGAGCTACTTGGAAACTTGAACAATGCAAGAAATGGATAGCTGCCGTCAAAAGAATTGAGTAAGTAACATCATAACCACATTTAAATCCTGTATTTGATATTAATCAAAGAATCCATTTTACCTATTTAAATTCAACTTTGTTTCAGTGCTGATGGATTGCCATGGTACCCAAGACCAAATGATTTAATATGCAGTGCTCATTTTATTGGTGGCAAGAAATCAGACGAGTCAGCCAGTCCCAGTTATATACCGACGATATTTCCTTCAATCTATCGTTCAAAAATACCAAATGAATCTGCAGCTATGTCCCGGTACAAACGTTTAATGAAAAAGAGAAAGAAGAATGAATTATTTAACACCATACCAACCAACCAAAAAATTATTCACTCATCTGAAACATTTCATCAAGTAGACATGACTTTAAGGCCCGGCGCCCACTATCGGTGGGCATCGGTGCGGCTCGGTACAGCTCGAGCGCTTTACGCCGGCTTCGAGCGGCTTAGGGCGCCTTAGAGCTCCGTCGGGCGACTGCGGGCGGCCTCGGCAGCCATAAGCATGGCTAAGGATGCCGAGGCGGTCTTCGGATAGCTCGAGTGGCATTTTCGGATCAGACACGTCGCAGAACAGTCATTTCGATCACGCACGCGCCTTCATTATCGTATCGTACAAGTAGACGCAAAATAACTTGGCAGTCCTGAACATAGGCTCTGCAAACTTCTGCGCATGTACATTCGTAAAGAAAACTGTTATTGGCATATTTTTTTTTTAACCAAAGCTTATACACCCAAATCTTCTTCTTTGTCTTAAGGCTCCAAGTTTTTCTTTTTTTTCAGCAAGATGAACAATGAGAACTAAGTCCCAATCCACCATTATAAATACACACTCATAACTGTTTTCACGGAACGTTACTAGTGACTGCTCTGCGATGTTTCTGCAGCCAGAACTATTCTTAGGCTACCCAAAATCAGCTACGGCGTCCTTAGGCGTGTTTACGACTGCCAAGGCAGCTCCCAGGCGCAGCAAAGCCGCCCGAAGTCGACCGACGCAGCTCTAAGGCGCCCAAAGCCGCCCGAAGCCGGCGTAAAGCGCTCGAGCTCTACCGAGCCGCACCGATGCCCACCGATAGTGGGCGCCGGGCCTTAAATGTGATCAGGAATGTCAAGTTGATATATTTTCGAAATTTAACAATGCAGAAAAAACATTTACATGTAATAGATATATTTATAACCAAGTATGTGATGCTGAAATACAAACAGAAATAGACAACTCTACTATTTATATTAAAAATTACAAAAAAATGAAGGACAACGAATGTAATACCCCTCAAAAAACATATATAGATATGACAACTTCAACCGAAAAATCAGATTTTACTGGGTTTTCATCGATCCGTAATGATGAGCAACTTATGGATCTCGCAGGTGTGACATTCAACAACTTTCGATTATTATTAAAAACATTAACAATCAGTCACAAATACAGTATTTCCAAAGAAGATAGACTCTTTATTCTTTTAATAAAAGTTAAAACTGGCATGACATTTTCGGCTCTAAGCGTCTTGTTTGGTGTTCACAGAACAACAATCTCAAGGATTTTCTATACAACTTTAGAAAATGTAGCTAAATCAACAGCTAATTTTGTTTTTTGGCCAAATAAAGATACTGTTCAAGCCACAATGCCAGACTGTTTCCGTCCAAAATACAGTAATACAAGAGTGATAATAGATTGCACTGAGTTCAGGATAGAAGTTCCGGCTTCAGTAGATAATCGTGTATATTGTTATTCACATTACAAGAAGGGATTTACTGCTAAGTTGTTCATAGGTATTACTCCTGGAGGCTTCATTTCTTTTAAGTCTAAAGTGGCTGGTGGAAGAAAAAGTGATTCGCAAATGACGACAGAATCCGGATTGATCGATTATTTGGATGATGGCGACATTGTTTTAGCCGATAAAGGTTTTCCAGAAATAAAAACAGTTATAGATAGAAGTGTTTGGAGGTAGTGAGACAGAGAGTAAAGTCCCACATACCTCCATTGAAAAGGGAGGATCCTCCGACCGGACGAGGTGTTATGTCCGGTGGGCTACTGCCCGATAGATGATTTCGGGCTGTTGTATCTATTCAAATCGCGCGGAGAACTTTGCTTGCGCGATGCAGGATTCTGTGACGTCATGTGTAGATGTCGATGATCGTAGTCGCTACATCACTCCCCTCCGGAGATCGGAGATCGATAGTAATCCTTGAGGCTTCTTATGATGCGTGCCAGGCCAGCGGTAGGTTGCTTTGTGTGGGTTTGAACCCAATACCGCATAGTTCACAGTGAGGTGCTGTCTGAACTTTGTGCTGCGGTAATGCCCCAGTGAATCGGGGTGGTGTCGTCCCAGTAAGTCGGGACGGTGTTGCAAGCTCCAGTGAGTCGGAGTGATTGCTGCTGGTTCCAGTGAGTCGGAACCGGATATCGCATAGTTCTCGGTGAGTCGGAACTGTCTGCGATGATGCCCCAGTGAGTCGGGGTGATGATGTCCCAGTGAGTCGGGATGATGATGCCCCAGTGAGTCGGGGTGATGATGTCCCAGTGAGTCGGGATGATGATGCCCCAGTGAGTCGGGGTGATGATGTCCCAGTGAGTCGGGATGATGATGTCCCAGTGAGTCGGGATGATGCTGCAGGCTCCAGTGGGTCGGAGTTATGCAGCTGGCTCCAGTGAGTCGGGGCCGGACTGTGCGACGTAGGGCTTGATTGCTGGCGTCGACCAGGAGAGGTACTTCATAGCTCTTCATGTGACTGGCCGAAGGTGCAGTGTGCCAAGGTCGATGATGAGGCTGAAGGTGATGACCAGGTATGACCAGGTGGGCATGCTGGTGGTCGTGATACCCTCAGTGCCGTGCTGGCTGCGTGGCTCGCTGCTCGAAAGCTTGAGGAAGTGATGATGACGTCACGACGTGGTTGCTGCACGAAGGCTGCGCTGACGTTCATGCTCGAGGGTCACCAGTTTGGAGGTAGTGAGACAGAGAGTAAAGTCCCACATACCTCCGTTGAAAAGGGAGGATCCTCCGACCGGACGAGGTGTTATGTCCGGTGGGCTACTCTGCCGCGCTAGCGATATTAGCAGTAAGTCAAATTTTTGACAAAATGAGTTAAATATTGATCCCGAATCAGCGCAATGAGCTCTACCAGATGTGCTGACACCTGTTTTGATAGCTTATCGGGAACCAGTAAATTTCGTTTAGAATAACGGCAGCTCTATTTCAGTTACTTCAACTTACACTAAATATAAAAGGAAATTCGTCATCTAAAACTATTCAAATATATACACAACCTTATTGAGTGAAGAATATAAAAGCGCTTTATTTGGGCTATACGTTTCAACCATCACAATTGATATAAACAAAATTTGTAACAAAAACTTTGCGCGTCAATTACTCAAAACTACGCAAAACGTACTTACTGCTCATATCGCTAGCGCGGCAGTACTGCCCGATAGATGATTTCGGGCTGTTGTATCTATTCAAATCGCGCGGAGAACTTTGCTTGCGCGATGCAGGATTCTGTGACGTCATGTGTAGATGTCGATGATCGTAGTCGCTACAGTGGAAAAGAGGTGAAGATTGTTATGCCTCCCTTTCTCAAAAATAAGAGGGAATTTTCTACAGAAGAGACTCAAGAAACATATAATATTGCCAGTGTAAGAATTCATGTCGAAAGGATAATGCAAAGATTAAGAGTTTACCAAATCTAGAGAAGAATCTTATAGAAGAAAAAGTCAACCTTCAATTGGCTCGCAATATTCAATCTCAGACGTCATCCAGCATCGTCCTACCACCGGAAGAGGCATCCACTAGCTCTCACTCGACATTTGCTGAAGCCGTTAATAAAAACAAAACCAAAAAACCTAAAAAAAATAATAACAATATGCATAGTCAATCAACCGCCGAAATCCAGAATGTAAACAAGTGTGGGGCCACGAAATCGGCTACTACGGTACTTGAAACACAGGCGAGTTATACTGGCGCCCCAGACGTTATCGAACAGTCGCAGCGAGAAGAAGAAACTGGCTGGACTACAGTACAATATAAAAAACCTTACCGTTTGTCTAAAAATGTGACTATTGGAAGAAATACGGAAATTAAAGGAATAGTGGCTATGGAAAGAATGAAATATCTACACGTATGGCGCTTGCACCCGGAAACCACACAAGAAGCTATGACTGATTACATAAAAAATCTTTGTGGGCCTGAAACATCTATGAAAATTGAGAAGATCAAACATAAAACAGCACGAGATTACTCGTCTTTTATTATAGGCGTATCCGAAAAGCACTATACCTTGTTGAATAATGCGGAAGTATGGCCACTAAACGCTGAATTCAATGAATGGATTTGGTTTCGTAAACAACCCAACAGCCCGCTCCATAAGTAATAGTGTAATTGAAATATATTACCAAAATGTTAGAGGTCTTCGAACTAAGCTAGACTACTTCAGAAATAATTTATTGGCATCAGCCTCGGACTTATTTGCTATAACTGAGTCTGGCTGCAGTGAATCCATACAAGACGCGGAAATTGTTCCACCCGGATATAATATATTACGATGTGATCGAGCGGATGGTCGAAAGCAAGGCGGCGCGCTTCTCGTGGCCACACACCGATTCGAGCTGCGACAACTACCTATCTTGGACGCGTCAATAGACACCTGTGTGTTCGAAATGGTTTGTGCAACGGTACATTTAAATAAACGTTTTTTGTTTGTGTGTTGTGTTGTCTACATTCCGCCAGGTAGTACGGAAAATGAATACATGTTATTATTCAGCATAATAGAAAAATTGTGTGATAGGTATGGAGAAGTTATTGTAATTGGTGATTTTAATTTGTATTCTTGTCCTGCTAATATTAGTAATTATTTCGAATGTTTTTTATCATATTGCGAGTTCACTCAAAGTAACACAGTACCCAACCATTTAGGTCGTCAGTTGGATTTGGTTCTGAGTGCAGGCATTAGCGGAGGAGTCACGGTGGTAGCGGCGGATGACGCGCTGGTGCCGGTCGACGCGTATCACCCGCCGCTAGCGGTTAGCGTGCGCCCCGCCTCCACCCCGCCTCCGCCGTCCCCCGCCGTCGCCCGCGATTCTAGTGCACACCATATTAGACCACAGTGGAATTGGAATAAGGCTGATTTTCAACTGTTATATTCTAGTATTCTTTCCATTGACTGGAGTATGATGTACGAAATGCATAATTTGGAAGAAATGTTGAACTTCTTTTATGATAATATTAATTGTACTATTAATGAGTGTGTACCCCGGAAAAAGCTGAGTAGTGGAAATTCGCGGTATGTGTACCCAGTATGGTACACGAAAGATATAATAACAAATATACAAATTAAAGCCAAATTTCACAAAAAATTCAAAAAAACTAAGTTAGATAATGATTATCACAAATTTGCAGAATGTAGAACTCGTATAAAAAAATTAATAGAAACTGCGCATATACAGCATAAAAATAAAATTCAGAATCAATTTGTAAAGGATCCGAAATCGTTTTGGCAGTATATAAGATCGAAAAAAAATACATTAAATAGGCAGAGTATCATAAAAGAAGGTCAACATCTAACGGATGATGAGTGTGCTGTGCAGTTCGCTGACTTTTTTGAGTCTGTGTACAGCAAGGAACCACCCAAACTGGACGCGTGCGCGGCGGCGGCGGAGGTCGGCGCGACCAGTGCACGGGTACACATTGAGACGCTGAGTCTCGCGGAAGTTCAGCAGGCGCTTGGGAGTCTCAAGCCCAAACGTTCGTCTGGCCCAGACGGGATACCAGCGTTTCTGTTCCGAGACTGCGGGAGGGTACTGGCGGAGCCATTACTTCACATTTTTAATGCATGTTTACAACAAGCCACGTTCCCTCAAAGGTGGAAGATCACGCGCGTTGTTCCGGTTCCTAAAGGAAAACCAAGTTCAGATACCTGTAATTATAGACCGGTGGCTGTACTCTCCACGCCTGCTAAAGTACTCGAGTCGGCTATTCAGCGCTCCGTTCAGGAACAAATGCGTGCGCGTCTGTCAGATGCGCAACATGGGTTCCGACCTGGACGCAGCACTGCTACAAACCTTATTAACTTTATGGTACAGGTGGTGCCGGCAGTAGACTCGGGGGTACAGGTAGATGCTGCGTACTTCGATTTTAAAAAGGCGTTCGATACGGTGGATAATGACATCTTGTTAAGGAAGCTCGCGAAAATTGGATGTTCACTACCTCTGCTACAGTTCTTCGCTAGCTATATGAGGGATCGCCAGCAATATGTCGACTGCAATGGCTGTGTATCTCAACCGTATTACACGAGATCGGGCGTGAGCCAGGGCAGCAATGTAGGGCCTCTTGAATTTATTGTGATGATAAATGACTTGCCGGAAGTCGTCAGACATGGGACGTGTTTATTGTTTGCGGATGACCTGAAACTGCTGCTCGAGGTTCGGGATCAGTCGGATTGTGAACGCCTACAGGAAGACATTGACAGAGTGGTCGAATGGAGCAATGACAACAAACTGCATTTCAATGTTGCTAAATGTTCGGTGATGTCGTTCACTCGCGCACGAACTCCCTTGAGTTATCAGTACAAGGTTGAGGATGTGCCAATGCAACGAGTGTCTCAGGTACGAGACTTAGGGGTAGTCTTCTCTCAGGAACTAACCTTCCGTGAGCATATCAATAAGATATGTAAGAAGGCATACAGAAACCTAGGTTTCGTACTCAGGCAGTCCCAAGGATTCACCAACATCACGACACTAAGGGTACTATATGACGCATTAGTCAGAAGTCACCTCGAACATAGCGCATTCATTTGGGCTCCTCATGAGGCGAAATATAGCATTATGTTAGAACGTATCCAAAACAAGTTCGCGAGACACTTGTATTACAAGCTGTATGGGGTATATCCATTATACCCATTGATGTACCCTACACTATTTGTTCTGGGTATGGTAGGGTACAACACTCTAAAAGTACGACGGGAGTTTTCGCTCGTAGCGTATGTAGTGAAACTACTACGTGGCGTGGCGCATAACCCGGGAGTGTTGCGACACCTACAGCTGTGCGTGCCCGACCGGTACGTGTGGAGGCGACTTCGCCCGCCCCTGCTCGCGGTGCCTGCAGCCAGGACCAACCTGCTGGCGAGAACTCCTCTCACTAGAGCCATACGCGTGGTGAATGAGGTTCACGGGAGGGTTGATGTATTGTGGTGCAACTTGAGTGAATTCGCAAAAGTTACACTATATGTTATAAGTTATTTAGATTAAATATTTTTAAACTAGGTATAAGGTGTAGATTTAAGATTTAGTTAGTAAAGCCAACCTGTCGCATTGGATCATATGTAGATCTGTAATGGTAGTGTAGGTAAGATTAAATAAATAAATAAATAAATTTTGAACAAAATTCCTGAAAATTTATTTTACTGCATCGATGACATTGTACATATCTGCTGTGTATTGGTAAATTTACAGCCCCCGATATTTAAAAAAAAGAATGTGTCTCTGTGAATATTTCTTTATTAATATTTCCAACAAAATAATGATCTGTTTATTCATATTTTTATGCATAACAATACAAAAATAATTAAATGATACTTATTTTTACTTTCAGTCAAACTTAAATCATAGTCCAGTCAAAATAGACATTCCACTTTGCATTAATTCCCAACAAGCTGGATTTTTGTGCAGGCCTTGAATACGTCATTACGAATGATATGTCAAAAGTCCCCATCGATCCCGCTTGTGCGTTGTTTTTTAATCGAGGTCAAAGGTCACAAATTATCGTTTTTTGCGTATATCTCTGAAACAACGAGAGCTATCGAAAAATGGTTCAGGCAAAGTTTGTAGATCGTAAAATTGTCTACAAAAAAGATCTCGACACTTTTCTTCTACAAAGCATCGCTTTCGAGTTATCGTGACTTTAGATCGCAGGAAAGTCGTATTTTAAGTGTAACAATCACTGTAGTACTTAGCCTCAGCAGCAACTAAGTCATATTCATACTGAATGCGGGCAATGCCACTACTTGCTAGCTCATGAGAACGAGTCTGAGCTTCCTTAAAGATGGTTTTCTTGAAGTCAAGGGTTGAAACTTGAGGACACTCTGGGTCGAAGATGCTGCGCTTTTTTCATTTCAGCCGTTTCATCTGCTTCATTGCCACAGAACAAACAGTATTTCGTCAAAAAGACGATTCATTACCTCGTGCCTAGTACGAGGAGGACTAATCCCAGATGTGGAAGCTATCTCCGCCTCACGCTGTCTTTTAGCTGTAGCGATGCTGCTCATCCGGGTGTATGCTTTACGACACTGCTTATGTATCGTTACAGATGGTTTGTCCATCAAATATTCATCGAACCCATCATCCCTTAGTATGAGTGCATATTCGTATTTTCTATGTTTAAAATAGCCATAATTCGAAAACAGTGCACCGTAGAAGAAAAAGTGTAGATCTTTTTTGTAGACAATTTGACGATCTACAAACTTTGCCTGAACCATTTTTCGATAGCTCTCGTTGTTTCAGAGATATACGCAAAAAACGCTTATTTGTGACCTTTGACCTCGAATATAAAACAACGCACAAGCGGGATCGATGGGGACTTTTGATATGTCATTTGTAATGACGCATCCAAGGCCTGCACAAAAATCCAGCTTGTTGGGAATTAATGCAAACTTGAATCATAATTTAGTCTATTTTGACTGGACTAATCACAACAATAAATAAATCATAAATACATAATATATATGTTTTTATCAATATAATCATTAATAATAAAATAACTTGTATGACTTATTTACTTTTTTTATCCAACCTACATCACATTGATTATATTTTTTCCAGTAAAATTACGTTTTGGTTGTTCAGTTTTATTATTATTACTATCATTTTCACAAGTACTTTCTAAATATAATGATTTTAAATAATGTTCAAAGTAAAATCTTTCACTAACCAAAATTACATGTTTAATGAATGCTTCATCACGGTGTACCCGCACTGTGCAGCTACCATGTTTTACAGGCGAGTACACAAAAAGATCACAAACGGTCATTCCAGTTACATACATCTGTACCTGAATTTGAGTATAATATGGTTTTTGTGTTTTTAACTCTAATCTATCATTTACAAACTCTAAATACTTGACATTGCACATCTTTTCATTATAATTTATCACAGGTTGTTTTGAACATGATAATGGACATTTGATTTCAACTAGTCTTGATAAGATACAATCATTTTCAATGACCACCCCGTCAATGCTGGCACAAAGCCAAGGTTGATATTTGCTTATGATTAAACCAACTTTTTTAACCTTACAGGAATGTAATTTTTCATATTCATGCAAAGCGTGCTGTTCATTTCTTAAACCATATTTTGTTGCCTCACATTCAATTTTTCGTGGGTGTAAAAAGCTTGAAACTAGACTTTCAGTGGTTTTAGTTTTTTGCACTTTAATATGGTGAACGTTTGTGCTCGCTGATATTCTTAAACGCCGGTTAGCGTACCAGTCTTCACACTTCGATTGCTCAATTGTTTTACAACATACATTAATTAAGGTTTCTTCATTTATCTGAATGTTTTTCTCATAGAACTGTTGTAATTGTTCTTCCAGTTTGTATTCAGCCTGATATACTTCAAATTCATCTTTGAAAATTAAAAAACTGATTACGGATGCCTCGCAGTCTTCTCTCACCAAATTTGATTCTGTATGTTTTATTATTGTCTCTACTACATCCTTTATTATAAATGTATCCTCCGTTTGAGATGAGGCTTCCATCACAGATCTTAAAGCTGAGTGTTCTGCTAAGTCTGACAGATCTATTGTCATTGGCTCATAGGATATTTTTTGTTTTGTTGGAAACATTTCATCAAAATATCTCCCTTTGGAATATTTTTGTTTGGCAAATTGGCGTGCACTTGGCTTACCCCACTGTTGTTCGTGACATGTTTTTGACAGGCTCTCTTCATGGTTTATAAAGTGGATCAAAGCAGCGATATGCTTGCATTTACCACTTTGATTGTAATAGTACATTACGATATTAGTGCGTAATGATGGTTATAACATGCGAGGCGGAATTTCAGCCCGAGCCGAAGGCGAGGGCGTAACTGAGCCGAGCATGTTATAACCAATACGCACGTATATTGTACGACGTTTTTTAACACATTTGCGAGGAAACAGAAAAGAAAAGCATTTTATATTTTGTTAATTTTTAATTATTGAAACAGTGAAATTACAATTATTAAAATGATACGTAGTTGTAGTTGGATTTTCAATTATGTTTTCATTATTATTATTAGTATTCATAATGTCATTGTTTTGTGTTAGGGTAAATGTTGGAGACGACGAAACTTCTTGAAAGGCGGCAGGAGACCATTGTAATTCGTCATTAGAAGTAAATAAAAAAATATCCTCAGTACACTATATTTTCGGAAAATGACTTGGCATTTTTCATGTTTTTCCACTTCAAAAAATTTTCATACGTTGGTATCTGTCTTTGGATATTGACGGCAGCAAGCTGTCGCATGCGGTTCGCGCTTCTGTTAGTATATCCGGTGGAGTTGAAGTAATATATGGCTCTTCTTCATTATTGAAAGTTGTCATATTTATATTTTCACAACACAAGTACAAAGAAAAGAAAATTTGAGAAAATGGCGCGAGGATTATTTTCTGCCATAGCTGCGTGAAAATGTTGGCAAAGACGTTAGAGACCATGCAGCCAAGTTTTTAAATTACCGAATAAACTGTTTTTTTTTACTCACTTATTTCATGCAATTTCGTGTTTAAATAAACTATTTAAAACTTTACATATTTAACTAATTAAATCTTTTATCACATTTATATTTTCTGTTTATATGCAACCTCATTCTTATTTTTTCTAAACCAATATATTTTTTTAAAATGGCGGTCATAGACTAGCTACTCTAGCTGTAGCTAGTCTATGACCGCCATTTTTCGCGCCTGCGCGCGTTTAAGAAAAGTCAATTTTTAAAAATAAACTGCCATATTTAAAAATAAAATGCCGATTTTATAAATATGTCTACAACAACTATTTATGAGGAAAATGATTTGTGCTGTACGCAAGAAAATCTATGTCATGGGACCACTATACAGTCAAAATAGTTAATTACTGACTGCACATTTACGAACTGTATCTTTAGATAAACTTTTCGTATACCTACTAAATAAAATTGATTTTTAATTTGTGTGTCGATTTTTTTTTTTAATAAACTGAATCTGTCTGTGAAATCGCTGCCTACTGACTGGCGCCGCGCGGCGATTACTTCGAAATTTGAATAGCAAATTCAAATTTCGAAGTAATCGCCGCGCGCGAAATGGCAAATAATGCTGTTATGGAATTTGTATGGACTATAACTTAACTATTTGCTTTGATAACACACGCGTTTTTTATGACCCGCTTTACATATTTAAAACCGGTGGAATTACATCAGCTTTACGAGCAACTGTGTTAAAAACACAATTACATTTCACACTTGTGACTACTCGTGCTGTATTTACCTGCAATCAAATTAATATTTGAATATTACGTCTATCAAAACTCGATCAAACTAAGTATTAAGTTCAAACGGAAATAATCACTTACATTTAAAACCGTTTTGTAAGGTGGCAAAGTAATAGATGTTTGCCTTATGATGAGAGCGTGAATTATTGAACTCTGCCCTTGTTTTGTTCTTAATTCTTCTACATCTCGGACATGTCCAGCCAATACCAACAACTTTCCTTTAAATACGGTTTGTGGTTGGAATTTGATATTGTGAGTAACACTCACAAACCCGGTCTTCAAAACAATACTCATTTCGATCTGAAAACGATATTTAATTTATTACTAGCGATACAGGAACATTTAAATATATTTACTGTTATATAATGAAACCATTAAAGTAGCTTTTTCTTTTTGTTTTACTGTAAAACTACAACTATAAATGAAGTAAACAAACCCTGACACAATCAAAATTAAACACGCTTTTTGGACTTAGGTACCTCATTTGATTTGAATGACCAAAATGATTTAAAAACCCTTTTTCCACCCAAATCGTGGTATCACAACAATTTATGAGTCGAAAATATTTGTTATTTTTTCATTTCGATATTTTTTCACAAATACACACTGACATATAAATAATATGGACTTGGCATACCTACAAGAAAAACGTGTATACCTACACTTTACTGAGAGGATAAAATGGCGGCTAATAGAGTAGCCCCTAACTATCGATATTTCTATGAAATAAACTTTTTGTTTTGTAACTTCACTCTTTCATAAATAAATTGTTTGTTGGTTCGTCCTGCTTTCACGGCTAAACCGTGGACCCTTTTTAGGGTTCCGTAGCCAAACGGCAAAAACGGAACCCTTATAGTTTCGCCATGTCTGTCCGACCGTCCGTCCGTTCTCGCTTAATCTCTTTGACCGTTAGCAGTTTAGCACTAGA
Source organism: Mythimna separata (assembly GCA_030763345.1). Taxonomy (NCBI): domain Eukaryota; kingdom Metazoa; phylum Arthropoda; class Insecta; order Lepidoptera; family Noctuidae; genus Mythimna; species Mythimna separata. The sequence continues at coordinate 2,701,102 of CM061173.1, read as the reverse complement.
AAGCTGAAATTTGGTACCAATAGGTATATCAATCACGCCTACAAAGTAGTAAAATAAAAATAGGAAAAATATGTTTTAATAAAACATATTTTTCCTATTTTTATTTTAGCACCTACATGTAAAGTGAAAAGTGTTTTTTTTTTATTTCAACCCTAACGTGTGATATATTGTTGGATAGGTATTAAAAAACGAATAGGGGTTTACAAAAATATTTTTTTGATAATATCAATAATTTCGGAAATAATCGCTCCAAAAGTAAAACACAATGTGTCCCCCCCCTCTAACTTTTGTACCATAAGTTTAGGAAATATGAAAAAAATCTAGAAAGAACAGCTTTACAAAGACTTTCTAGGAAAATTATTTTGAACTTGATGGCACGACCAGTTTTTGAAAAGTTGGGGACACTTATTGGGACGAGAAACTACGGAACCCTACACTGAGCGTGGCCCGACACGCTCTTGGCCGGTTTTTCTTGTTTACCCTTGGTTGTACTGTAACCTTGATGTTACGTACAGTATTTATTTTGTATATACTTAAAATAAGTAGGTCTTACAGGACTTACATTTTAAAAATTATAAGATTTTGCTTATTGACACCCTGTTTATTTAATTTGATAGTGTTTCACGGCCAAGGGTACAGCAGCGGTTCAAAATTGATCTTTCACTGTAAAAGCAGAGTGTGCACAGGAAAAAAAGGGACCGTAAAGGTGTTTCCGTCAATTGGTCGCTGATGGTAATTAAAATATAATATTTTTTACTTATAATTTTTTTTATTGATATGGTAGTCGAAAATCTCTGAATTTTTTTGGCAAGCATGAAATTGGAAGAAAAATCGATTTGACACTGGTTGGTGTTAACTAAATGAATAAAACCGGGTAAGTGCAAGTCGGACTCGCGCACTAAGGGTTCCGTACCAACTTAATTGCGGTTTACGATTTATGACGTATTAAAAAAAACTACTTACTAGATCAGGTTCAAACCAATTTTCGGTGGAAGTTTGCATAGCAATGTACATCATACATTTTTTCACTTGTATCGTTCTCTAATTTTAGAAGTTACGGGGGGGGGGGACACATTTTACTACTTTGGAAGTCCCTCGCGCAAACTATTTAGTTTAAAAAAAATGGTTTAGAAACTTCAATATCATTTTTGAAGACCTATCCATAGATACCCCACACGTACGGATTTGATGACACCCAAAATTTATTGCTTTTTTTTTCTAATTTTGTATAAAAATATGGTTCACAGAATACATCTACTTACCAAGTTTCAATACTATAGCTCTTTTAGTTTCAGAAAAAAGTGACTGTGACATACGGAAGCACAGACAGACAGACAGACATGACGAATCTATCAAGGGTTCCGTTTTTTGCCATTTGGCAACGGAACCCTAAAAAGCTTCTTGTCTTACCTGTTAATTAAATTGTTGTCGCGTATCACATTATGATCAACAAAAGACAGAGCTGGAATTTGCAAAAAAAAACCTATGAAAACTTGAATTTCTCGGGCTATATGTATTTGATGGGTACCAACATGATTCATATTTTTGATGTTAAGTTTCCAACACTTACTTTTTCTAACATGTAGATGATAATGGGCTTTAATTAAAAGTCAACAATAGTAAATAATAATATATATATTAAAAAAAAAGTATATATATAAAAACAAATCAAATTGACACAATCAAATAAACAAAGTGAGATTTCATTCATTTCTGAACAATACAATTTTGTTCAAGTAATTTCTATGTGAAATTCTCTCAGTAGATTTCTTCCCATAATATCTGTACCTCAAATTCATGTACACCTCAATTACACTTTTAATTAACAAGTATTTATGATTCGTATCATGTTCATAAGCCTCTGTAGTGGTAAACCTTTTGATTTAGCAACTTGTCGTTTTAAGAAGTCTTGGGGTCCTGCACATTCGGCAAAGCTTGGGATTCTGAATTTAATAAATTTCTTTCCTTTAAATCTTTGATTATGTTACTAAAATGAGCGATTTTGTTCGTCTGTCTTCTAACTTTCTCATTAAGTCTCTTTATCTTCTTAGACTGTTTTTGACAATTGCCCTTTAATTTCTTTATCACTTTAGATGTGTGTATCTGAAATAAAATAAAATAAAAGTAAGCTTTGATAGATATTGAAGACAAGCGAGAGTTATCTCCCACGCAGTCTCAATTCAGTTGATGAGATGACTTTTATCACTGAGATAAAATTCGCAAATAATGATAACAAGAAAAACTAAGCTAATCATACCGATAAATCTGCCGTAGCGGAGGTGGTAGTGGAGGTATTAGCGGCAAAACCTGGCGCAAAGGAGGTGCTAGCGGCTAAATCTGGCGCAGCGGAGGTGCTAGCTCCTGAATCTGGCACATCAGAGGCTCTAACGGCCAGATATGGCGCAGCGGAGGTGCTGGTGACTAAATCTAGCATAGGGGTTGTGCTAGATGCTAAATCTATGCCACTCCTCTTTAAAATCTCTCCAGGTTGATTTCGAATGGTAGGACAGCTTCAACCTGAAAACCGTTCTTTATTAGTAACATAAATATTAATAAAAATAGAAAAACAAATACTCAAAAATTTTATGACTTCAAAAACAGTAGATGATCTTAATGTTTTTATTACAAAAAAAAATACCTTATTAGGAGCACCACATCCAGATAATGATTGTGAGTTTGTTACATTTGTATCATTTTCAAGTAAAATGCCAAACATGTTGGATTGAACGGCAGGCTGTAAACAAGAAATAAAATGATTAGTATTTTTAATGTTTCTCGGTTTTATTAAAAAGATTTTTAACCTATCACATACCCGCAAAAAGATTATTGTTTTACTATTGTGTCAGTAAAACAATAACAGCATGGTCTCACTGGACCGGTTGGGGATTCATGAATTAATAAATCTAAAGATCACACTCGAACACATTCTTTACATCACTCTTTGTGTCTATTAGAGAAGTGTTGCAATAATGAGGACATCATCATAATATGTATAACAACCACTACGCAATCATGTTGGATAAATTTATAACATACAATGCTGCCGTACAGGCCCTAAAGCGCGGTAAAACATGGATTTTTTACACTTTTTTACTGCGCTTTAGGGGCTGGACGGCAGAATGTTACTTACCAATAAAGTTCGTGTAGGTAAAGCATCGTCACGCAATGTTACTTTATTCAGTGTTCGGTTGAAACATGATTCTTCAAAGTGAAGAGAACAAAATTAAATATTAATGGTTTTTGTTGACATCTTTAAATTTTCAACACCAATTGCTTCCACCCAAATTTTCTTTTTTTCTTTATTAGTCGGCAGCCTTAAAGTAAAATAAAACAAATAAAAAACCATAATATGGCATTATCGATAAATATAATAATGTCTAATGTACTACTCTATCCCTTCAATAACAAGAAAATAATTTCATGAAATACATGTTGAAAATACAAGCAAAAGGGAAATTATGAATGTTTTACTGTTGAAACTCTTCAACGAATGCAGAATCTTTTGTTTGTTATCTAAATCTTAAGATATTTCAAATAAAATTAGGTACGTACTGATGCAAAGTTATGTTCGGGCGATTTCTGCTTCTTTTGATGCCACATCCGATTATATTGCAATTGGGCATCTTGCTATAGACGATTTCCACTATAGGACCGAGTTCAAACACAATAACACAGCAAATTCCTTCAAAATTCACAATTTTTATCCAGAGCTCAAGAGCATTTGACAGTTGACGTACCCAACTTTGGTACTAAAAAGCGAGAAATCGTAATGGCGACCGGCCGCAAACAGGTATTTCAATGACGTTAGGAACTAAGAGTTGCCATCATAGTAACTCTCAAAAACACTATTATCCCTTTTCGCTTATGCAAAATTAAGAGAGTTAAAAAGAGATGGCAGTATTTTTATGATTTTGGCGTCGATAAGCCATATATTTGTATAACTGTTTTTTCTATAGTCAAACATTTCAAGTCCATATTATTTATACGTCAGTGCAAATACACGACCTAAATGTCAATGTGACAGAGCCCACAAAGTTGTGGACGCTAGTTGGCGCTGTAATCGTGCACGGATGACGGAGCGAATACACGCGCAACTTTTTGTGATACCAAAACTCGCACCAATTTTTGTGATATACCTATTCGCGCGCTAATTTTTGTTACTGTTACTCGCGCACGATCCTCAAAACGAAAAGTTATCAAATATAAATAAATATTTATCAATTAAAATTATGTTTTCTGAATCAAATGAAAATCTAAAACAAGATAATACCGAATTTGGATATAATGAGTTATTTTAATGATCCTTTCATGTATATACATATTTTTATTGAGATAGAACATAACCAACTGTCACATATATCTTGAAGCACACATAGGAGCCTTATTAAAACCTCTACACATTTTCTCCATGTCCAGATCCGCCTGATAGAGATCCTAGGCGAGCAGCGTCCGCCGCTGGACCAGCTGTTCGACACCATGTGCCGCCTGCTCGGCACGCACCTGCAGCAGGAGGGCATCCTCTCCAGGGAAATTCACAGCCAGGAACTGATCGGGGTGAGACTTTCATTTAAACTTGATTAATTTGGCCAGCCGCACCCAGGTTGGCCGTAGCAAAGACAATCTCCACAGATGGGGGTTCTCGGACGGCTCTGATCTTCAGTGTTTGTGCGGCGTCTCTCCACAGACCATGTCCCATCTTTCTTCCTGCACCACGTGCCCTGTTGCTTGTTCTCGCAAGGACCTTATGACAGCATCAGTGGACGGCATTGCCGTGGCCGAGTACTGGGCCAGGCAAAGTATCTGACTGGTTTTGCCATCGACACGCTGAGAAGAAGAAGAATTTGGCCCGTGGCTTCGCATGTGTGTCAGTGCTGTAAATTACGGCAAAAGCCACTACCCACAGAAAAATACTTGTCTTAATTCAGGTCATGGTGCCATGTTGGGATAGTTTGAAATTTTTATACTTTGAATTTCCTACGTATATATTACATCAAAAGACGTCCACTGTTGCATTTAGGCTTCCCCCAAGTGTCGCCACAGTGACCAGTTATGTGCGTCTCACATCCATCTTATTCCCGCGATTCTCACCAGTTCGCCGCTATAGAACCTTTTGTCCCCATCGACCGTCTGTTCTACAAGCAGTGTGCTCTGCCTACTGCCACTTTAGTTTGGCGATTCTTTGGGCCAAGTTGGTAGCATTGGTTCTTCTGCGAATATCTTCATTTCTAATGTGATCACGCAAAGAAACTCCGAACACAGCCCTTTCCATCACCTTTTGAGTGAATTTAGGCCAGGACCGGTTGCTGTGGCGATGCTTGGAGGAGACCTAAGTCCAGTAATGGACGTCTTTCGACTGAAATAATGATGATGATGAAGCTTCTTTATTGAACCATGCATGACCCCTTTAATCTTATCAACTGTCTTGCCTTCAATTTTACTTAATGTTTGAATCCCCGACCAGTCCTATGAGACCGCGCCACAGATTACTAAATAGTTACTACGTAACAGATACTTCACTCAGTAGAAAAATTACAATACCTACTGCTTTATTAGCCTACGCCGTCGCGTCAGCAACCATTGCATGCTAAAATGTGCCTAAATGCTCAAGCGTACAATTGTGATTGCTTCGCACCGCGCAAACCCGCAGCAATCGCAGGGCTGCCTCTTCGATAAAATTAAATTAACATGACTTTTTGTGTTTATGTTATTCAGAACTGTGAATGTTCTGACTTATAGTTACAATTTATTTATAATTAATTACAATTAAAATCTTAAATTCTATCGTTTATAAAATATTTCTTTTAAAGTTTCGTCGTTCTTTGACAGGTAAAGAGAATAATGTTAGGTGTTTATCCCTTCTTTTGCTTGATTTACACCCATCTACAGCGCATAAGGCACCACACGGCATCGTAATACGCGTACGAACGAACAGCACTATTAAAATCGAACGGCGTGCGCGCGCTTCGCTTGCGAAAACCGCACTGAATTTGATCCGCAAGCGGACCGAGACCGCTCGGCTGGGCGGTAAGCACTTATAGCGCGCAAGTACATGGAGTGACGGAGGCCTGACCGCGCTGTTATTGTTTTACTATTATGTCTCGTTTCGCGGGTATGTTTTAGATTAATATCCATAATATTTTCATCTACAGAAAGCCTACCGCCTCTGTCCCCACCACGTGTCACACTACCTGGGTTTGGACGTCCACGACGCGCCGCTCGTGCGACGCAACGTGCCCGTCAGCACCAACATGATCGTCACTGTAGAACCAGGTAACGAACCAGCAAAGAAAAGCTATGGTAGAGCGTACGAATGACTCACTTCAGGCAGACCTGGCGATGCACCGTTTTGGCTGAAGCGAAAGACATCGGACTGACGTGGAGCGAGGTCAAGCATAAAGTGCAAGACCGCTCGCGTTGGATGACTACTGTTAACGCCCTCTGCCCCAGCTAGGGGATATAGGATCTTAAGTCAAGTCACTTCAGGCAGTCTCCGAGTGGGGCGATGCCAATCTGGTGGGATTAAACGCCGCCAAAACACAATCATGTCTGTTCACCGCTAAAAGGAGCCCGTTCACCTTGGACACATATGGGCTGGAGCTGAAAAATACCACCTGGCAGCTTTGGATTCAGTGGATAGACGTGCGAAGAAGCTTATTGGAGATATAGATTTGGTCAAGTCCAATCTCAAAGTCCAGGCGTAGGGTAGCCAGCCTTTCAGTATTTCACAGGATGCATTTCAAAGTGTGCGCAATTCCATGATTTGATTCCGCCATCTCTTTTCTACCATCGGGCAATGATTTACATATAGTAACATGGTACTATTTTTTTTTTAAAACCTCTCATCTCCAGGACTCTACATTCGACCTGACGACGACACAGTCCCCGAAGAGTTCCGCGGCGTCGGCATAAGGATCGAAGACGACGTGCTCATCACAGATGGCAGTCCCCTCGTCTTGACAGACCACTGCGTCAAGGGCGTCGATGAAATCGAAGATATAGTGGGCAATCACAGGCAACTAACATAACACTAACGGCTGTTACTATCATACTTTTGGACCAGGCGAAAATTCTGAGCTTATTGACTGTATTTTAATCCCTGACTAAATTGACGCAGGCAAATTTCAAACTTACAATAATAATGATACCAGTTCTTTTGTGTTGTGACAAGTGTGACAACCCACGTAATGTCATTTTAGTCTCAGAGATTAAAAAACGGACTTTAGGTTATTTTATTATTAGGACTAAAATGTTGCCATGATTTTGGCTATTCTCACTTAAAAAGGCCACTATAGATTAATACTAAGTGAGAAAATGAAGAGTTTTCATGGAGATTCAATTGGCTGTTAGAAAATAAGATTTTGAATGGACTTAATTTTGGTTTTTATGTAATTTTCTGACGAATTTGCGTAGTTAATTGTTTGCGCATTTATTGTTACGATTGTATAAGTTATACAATCGTTCGTCAACTAGGTACATAATTGTGTACATACATATACATATTTTTGATACACTAAGTCGCACCTATAATGGTACCTAGTCAGTGACTTGACAATTGGATACCGTCATACCAGTTTAACGAAAAAAAATTTTTTTTTTAAATAGCTAAATGACGTTTAAAAATCAATGAACTGAAATTATTTTACTCTAGGACAAGCATGTCATAGTTATAGTATAAAGAGTTGTAAAATAATTATTTTCAATATTACAAGGGAACTAACACATTTTATTTAATTTATGTCGATTTCAATTATTTATACCATTCATTCTTTTTTTAAAATTCATTCACTCTCTCTTTTCATTATCAGATGTAGGTTGGTAACATTATATTACTAAGAACTGTCAAGTTACTGAAACCGCTTCTGGGTCGGACCTTAAAATGTGGTTTAGTGATGAGCGATTCCGTCATGTTTTAATAATCGAAAGAACTATTCAAATAAACCATCGAGTCATCCATCGACACGCCGTTCTACAAAATAATCGAGATGTTTTTCGATTGTTTCGAGTCAAAGAAATCGACCGCTAGTTTTCAATTGTACAAATCAGTCGCTCTCACTCGAAACTAAACCATCGAGGAACAACTCGTGAATGAAGACTCCATGCTCCAGTCGTAATAACAGACCGAGCCGGACTCGAGTCAGTCTAAACAATCGAGAACCACCGAGATGTTCGAACAATCGAATAGAACTTCTCGCTATCGAGCATCGCTAATGTTGCTATTATAAAAATGCCGGCATTTTTCATACAAAACTCTTACTAGCAGCGCAAATATAAACTTATTGTACTGTTGTACAATATTGGTGATAATTTTGATATATTTACCTATTTTGTAGCATTTGTGCGTATTATTTTTATCATTGTGTGTTGTTCATCATCCGTGTTGTACTGTTGTACAGAACATCACACACCCATGTTCCTTTATAAGTAAAAAATATAAATAAGATAAATAAAATGTTTAGTTGCATGATTGAGTTGTATTATTTTACCCAAGAACGACATTTAGCAACATTATTGTTAGTGTAGGTATGCGGAACCTCGAACATGTGCCTAGTATTTATGTAAAGAATATATGCACAAAATTCCAAAATCGTGTCATGACAAATCACAAAGTTATAAGCTTGTTAAGTTACGTGGTTTTCTGTAGAAAATCATGGTAACCACGCCGATAACAATTCCCATCACACTTGCACGCTTTGGAATGTCATGACTGTGGTCAAGTGTAGGTAGATATTTAGGTTTAGGTTAAAATGGAGTCAATAAGTAATGCCAATCAAAGTACAAAGTGGATGAAAGGTATGAAACACCTATAGCAGGGTGAAAGTACAAATAATAACTTTCTACAATGAACTGTCTTGCCATGTTTAAAAATTCACTTAATCATTACACAACATTTTATACCAACCACTCACTACTTAGTTACACGATAGTTTTTGCATACGATAATAGGTAGGTAGGTGCACCCACTAACACTGTCAAGCCTACGGCGCGGCGCAGCGGCGGTGGGGGGGAACGCATACGTACGCACGTGCGAATCGTTTGGCGGTATTTTGTCGACTGATGGTAGACGGAATGCTCAGGCGCGCCCGCCGTAGGTAGGTATAAAATCGCTAGGTGTATAACTAGTAAATATTTTTGGAAAAAATAGAACATGGTGTAAAAATGATTGGAATCGATTCAGTTAACGATTCGGAACAAACTATATTCAAGTTTCGCATATACTAAAAATAATGTTGTATAATTATGAATAAATAAAATGAAACATTGACAACTTCTAACCTATCCAATTCTAGGTTCTTTTCATCGCCGGGCTTACTAGTTATTTGGACCAAGTAACAGTGGTGTAAAAAAGTGCCCGGACTTCGGGGGGAGGCAAGATCAGATCATGTGAGGTTTTAACCTCACTATTCTAAATTAGTTACAAGATGGTTTCGGTGACAGTTAAGCAATAACCTATCTATCACATATCGGAGATTGAAAAACAAATGAAACAACAGAAAATATGTATTTTTGTATGGTATTGGGCGTTAAAGATGCATATTTAGTCTTGCTGTCACCCAACCCATGCTATGTAAAAAAGACTATAACACCATCCCTATGGTCATCATCAGGACATGCAAGGTGGCCTTACGTCCTAGAGTAGGGATACCAACTTTTCAAGCATTTGCATCCTTTGAATTTTACGTAGGTAGACAGTATACAGGTGTCTGTGAATGTGTGATCAGTTTTTGGATTGTAGCATCGTCTATGGCTTCACATAATAACTAGAATACGTCTAACGAAAGCGCCTTTTTTTAAATTTAATTGGCAGCATTATTCAGCCGCAATTGTAGGATATAAAAAAATTGTGAAATGCACAGAGTATTATAATATAAAAAGGGAAAGAGTGCCCTCTCTCGTGACTTTTAGCCATGACATATCTGAAGCGCCATCTCCATTTCTGAACCAGAACTACCGATCTATCACACACTCACACGTTTACTTACACACAGTAATGTAATTGATATCAGATTTATATTATGAGCCTTGTATTTCCCAGTACCGAACTATTTTGTTCTTATTTTCTTGCGGAACATTATTTTGTAATAATACCAATATTTAGGAAATCAAATATTCACATCAAGAAAGTAAGAACAAAGTTCGGTACGGGGAAATACTGGCTAAATGCAAAAATTGGGTTTTAATAAAACAACTAAGTATTTTAAGTTAAATTTCTTTATTTTCTATTTTTATAATTTTTGTGCTTATTATAGTAATTAACAGCAGCTAATTTTACTTCATCATCGCCTTCATATTTTATTTTTCCGGACAAAATCCGATTGACAGACCGACACCAACTGTAAATAATTATATTTAATGTTGTGTCGGTAAACATTTTATATAGGTCGTCTTTGTGACTAGGACATTCAAATAAATTCGTGATTAGCAAGTCTGCTAACGAAGTTATATTTGATTTTAAAAACAATTTGGGCACATCTCTTTTCAGAAAAGAAATGGCCATGCTTTGTATTTCTCTAAAGAAGTATTCTGTTTTCTCACTGGGATAGCAAAGCCATTTATTTTTTTGGTACTCTTTGGCTGTAATAAAAGAATTGTTTTTATTTGACGTGTTGTCTAATAATTCACTCTTACAATTTTTGCAACCTTTGACAATTTTTTTTAGACATTTAGTCAAGACCCAACCACAGACATAGTTGCTTTGACCAGCATCATTTTCATGTTGCTGATCAAAGCAAACTTCATTGTTGAAATGAATTGTACTTTTTTCTTCGGAAACATTAGGAGTAACATTTTTTTCTTTTAAAAAAAAATCTAAATTTTGCAGGCATTCATTAAAATCCTCCTCGCAATTACCTCTACCCGAGTGAGGAGAGCTATAATTATTTAAAAGAAGCGCTTTAAATGCCCCTTCAAAACCTACAGTATTAGGCGCTATGTTTCTTACTCCATAACTCCTAATGTTTCCAAAGAAATTTTCTAAAGGGTCTTGATTAAAGTTCCTGGTCATCATAGCATCGAGTCTATAATTACAAGACAACACTTGCCAAAGGAGTTCCATACCCTCTATCGTTTTAATCAAATTCGTAACAGACGGCACCACTTTCTCAACCAATCGGACTTTGTTTCCATCAGTAATTTTTTTGAAAAATTTGATAGTCCTTAGAACTATTTTGGCTTTTTTCCACAGCTCATGATGAGGCGTGTTACGTTTTATAGGTCCTTTATAAACTTTGCCATTCGGTATTGAGAAACTGTTTACATTTAAAGAGTCGAACAAATCGTCGATTAGAAGGGTCAAGTCAACTAGTTGTCGACATTCTACAGGCAGATCACCCCTTGCTGTCAAATGTTCAGTTACAACAGCAACACTGTGACTGAACAATTGTGTTGCCGACTTGACCTTCATTTTTTTTATTTTTTCTGGGTTTATATGTTCTTCTGTGAGCTTATGCAAAAGTCTCAGCTCTCCATACGATTTATCGGCATCATACACCATTTTGAAGTAGTCCCACTTAACGATTTTCTCCTCATTATTGGTAACATATCTTAGATCCTTTGTTAGTAAATTGTTTCTAATGCCTTTTATAAGATGAGGTGTGTCATAAAGTGGGACTACGACGTGACCATTAAAACGCATCACTTCATGACGCCATTCTTTACCTTCGCGTAAATAATTTGCTTTGGTTTCCTGAGCCAATTCTGTTATAGCACTGACATTAACAGGACTTTGGTCACAAACAGTGTTTAATACTATGAGACCACATTTAAAACATTGTTCGATTACCGATTTTAATTTCGTTTTTAATTGGAATTTACCTAGGCAATTCGTAAAATAATATGCAATTGGCTGCTTATAATTATTTTTGACTCCCTTCACCATGAAAACCAGTACATGGTCAGCAAATACTTCCTTCGAGTCCGAAGTAAAACCTTCTAATTTATCCTTTTGAGCTGAATAAAAAATTTGCGGCGTGATTGACATTTCATCAAAAATGAGGCTACACAGCCTATCTGGGATCTGTTTTTTGAGCAAAGTTTTATTTATTTTTTCAAAAATTATATTATTAATGCCAGGTGCTAATTTTATTTGGCTCAGTATTCGTTTCATAGCTTTGCATGAAGGGAGAGCAAAATATTTATATAATAGCCTGTAGCACTTAGGGCTTTTTTTGTACAAAGACAAACTTAGGATTTTCTCCTCAATTGTAAACCGTCTTCCTTTTGGTTTATTTTTGGCTTGTTGCTGCATATGTACAAACAATTGAGCTGGTTTGGTCATATGTTGTATGACTTGCTTAAATATGACATTTTGTGACAACTTCTGTGCATTACTCAGTCGTTCCTTATACAGTTGGCTCCTTTTGCGCAAAACACTTATCTCCGTTTGCAGATATTTAATTTTCTTCTGGAATGGTCGTACAACATTCGATCTGGTGTAGAAGGGTATTCCAGTAGCAACTGAAAAAAGAGAAATGAACACAATTATCTATATTGTTATCATTATATTGTACACAAATTATTATTATAGTTAAGATTGGTGTTAAAGTGATTACTAGGAACAATACTAATAAGTAGAGGGTTTGTACATTTTGAACCATATTGAAAAGAATGACAAATCAGCAATTTTTTTTACTAAATCATATTATTTACTCTCTCTAAACAATAATAAAATGATGACATTTTCGAGTACCAAAATAGAGTAACATAATTAAAAAAAAGTCATAGCAACACTTTATTCATTACTCTTCTTCTTCCTGCCATTATCCCATATTACTTGTGGTCGGCGCAACACGTTTTTTTCTTCCATTCTATCCTGTCAACCGTCAAACTATCACTAACTCCCTTTTCTTTCATATCACTCCTCACACAATCCATCCATCTTTTCTTCGGTCTTCCTCTCCCTCTCCATCCATCCATATGTATACTCAGAACTCTTTTAGTAATATGCGCTTCATTCCTCCTCTTGACATGACCATACCAAGACAACCGATTACCTTTCAACTTTTCAGTCACTGGCGCCACTTTCAAAGTTCCCCTAATATACTCTTTTTTCACTTTATCCATTCTCGTCACACCACACATCCATCTCAACATTCTCATCTCCGCTAAATGCAATCTTTTTTCATACTTCTTTTTCACAGCCCAACATTCTGATCCATACAGTGTGACAGGTCTTATGACGGTTTTCGGACCTGTCGCCATTTCATCCATCCTGCGTTGATCCAACGTGTTACGTCTCGGTCTACCTCACCATCCCCTTGGACGAGCGACCCCAGGTACCGAAAGTCGGAACAGATTGGTATGGGCGTTCCGGCGACGGCGCGGCGTAAAGGCACAGGGTTGGAGAGACCGCCGAAATCGCAGAACAACTACATGCTGCCATCCTTTCAATTTTCTTTTTTTCTCTTTCAACACATTCTGAATTTCTATCGACCATCACCATGTATCCCTATCTGTTTTGCCTTTTCCTATCGTCTCTCCCAAAATGTCTTTCGCTGCATACCTGATACACTCCGCCAACTCATTCCAGCTTTCATTTACACTTCGATCATTCATGTCTCCCATCTCTATCATTTTGTCGACCAGTCGCTCTCTAAACTTCTTTGCACAATCATTCTTCTCTAGCATATGCCATTTTATATTAGGGGGAGGATGCTCTTTGCTTTTGTTGCATTTTATTTTGACAATTGATTCCATTATCATTATTTATTATATTATTCATATATTATCATTGTTATCATTATTCATTACATTTGTATATTTTATTCAATACATTTTACTAAAAAACAAATTGCATGAATATAGTTGTTATTTAAACCAAAGCCAATGGACAAATTAACTTGTATTTAATAAGTATCATATGCATATAAATTAAAAGCTTACCATTAGCAGCTCTTTTTGATTTGTCTTTACTTATTGCACAGTAGTTATGTTCTGCTAACACATGACATACAGCAACACTGTTAATTTCACCTGAAAAATATAAAATTGCACAATGTTAAAATATTTGTTCCCACAACCAAGACAACATTCTATCCATCTGTTACAAAACAGTTCATGTATAACTATTGTAATAAAATTACATACCTAATACATCAGTAGAAGGTTCAGTAGCAGTAGGCTGTGTAGCAGTAGGCTGAACATTATCAGTAGTCTCCATTGAGAGACTTCCAGATACCTCTGAAATATAAATATAAATATTTTAATAGTTCTGTTGTGGTACTCCCCATAATAGAATAGTTATATTTTTATTTACAAATTAAGTACTAGAGTCTCCATCCAACCAAGCCAACAATGTATCCATATGTTACAAAATAGTTCACCTATAACTGTTATAATAAAATTACATACCTAATACATCAGTAGAAGGTTGAGTAGCAGTAGGCTGTGTAGCAGTAGGCTGTGTAGCAGTAGGCTGATCATCATCAGTAGTCTCCATCGGATGACTTCCAGATACCTCTGAAATATATAATTATATCAATATTATAATTCTGTTTTGGTAATCACCCCAATAGAATAGATATATTTACAAATTAAACACTAGTAGAATCACCATTAAAATCTAGATATTATAATGTCCACAAAAAATTACACAAGAAGCAAGAGGATTGCATTATACATGCAGCCTTAGTGGAGATATTTATCAAAATTGTGTTTATGATATAACATTATAAATATTGCATTTATGCAACACATACATTATAATTGAATAGATTGTGATAAGATATTTCATAAATAAATTTATTTTATACCTAAACACACAGGAATCGGCAGGAAAGCAGAGGGTTGACCATCACTGGTAACAACAGGCTGTTGAATTCTAGAAGTGCCTATAACAAAACAAAAATATTGATTAGCATAGGTACACTATCAGTGTTATTATTATGAAAGTATGAAAAGCAAAGATTTGATTTTTTGTTTGTTTGTAATACCTATTAGTGATGTTATGAATCTGAAGATATATAAGTGTTCATTTTAGACATTCACAAATGAGAATGCGAATGTAGACCTTCAAAAAAGAAAATGTATCTTAACAAAAAATAAATCATTGAAACTATATTTGAATAAATTTAGTTTCAATGATTTATAGAAACATTAGTTAAATTTAAATTTTTAAGATTTAAAAAAATAAACCTTTCATTTTTTTTATTGTGGAAAATCTTAGGTAGTTATATGTTTACTCCTTTTTAGTTGTCAAAAAATATATACAGACAAATTTAGAACCTCTTCCTTTCTGTTAAATCAATTAAAAACATTCACATTAACTCTTGCGAATGTGAATGTCAAAAATATGCAAATGTGAATATTCGTAACATCATTAGTACTCATAAAAAAACATTTTTAGCCTAGGTTATAAAACATCATACTGCGAAGCATAGGTTTGGAACAGTAGTGTCTTACAAGAGTATGGAGAAAAGGCAAACAAACAAAAATATAATTGTAACAATTAACCTGTTGTATGTCCGGAACGCGGATCCACACGGGACGCAATGGCTTTTTAATTGTATCTCTAATTGCGACATACGAAAGGTTAATACATATGGCTACTTAATATAATATGTAACAATTATATCTGCAAAGGTGGAAAGAGGGAACTCACCTGGTAAATGAAGATTTGGTACTGCCAATGCATTTAGGCGTATAAAGCGATTTTTTTGATCAATCGAAAAATGGATGTCACATAACCGCTGCTTCTCATAAAATTCGTAGTCAGATGGTGTTTCAAGCTTTCCTCCAACAAGATTCACCCAAGTTTTAAAGCGATCAGGAAACTTGGTAGGATTTGGAAAGACATGCAAAGGCACATCTGAAACAAAGAAAATGTATGATTAATATAGAAAAAATCTTCTTTCGTTCTTCACGTTGATAATTTTAATGATAAATAAATAAATTAGGTATCTTACAACTTTGATGAATTCCATTGCAATTATCATAACTATGTACCATATAATAATTATAATGACAGATGGACTAACAGACAATAAATTTGAGAAATATGAAATAGTTTTGGAAGGTGGAGTCTACTGTTGTATGTACAAAAAGCTAAAATGCTGTTTCCACTGCAGGGTTCAATATTGCAAAACAAGTAACCACACCACACCACCACAATTCGTTTCTGCATCACCCAAAGGTTGACTGGTAGAAAATGCCTTAAGGCATTAAGTCCGCCTCTGTATTATAGTGTGCATAAAGAATAAATAAATAAATAAGTAAAACAGCCGGTTTTTAACCTAAGTAGATTTGAATTTACCTGTGCTTTTACATCCGAGTGTACATCGGTGCGGCATTGTAGCAATGATGAACAGATGAACATTCACTGCAGTCACAACACAACACAAAATAGCGTCTTTAGCGCGTAGTAGAACACAGTTTCTGGATGATCTTGGTATTGAAACGGAGGAGTAATCTCGACTCGACGTTTATAACGAAGATATTATCTCAAAAACTAGGATATACACATAAAACAACCGAAAAACATAGTCAAGCGTGTGCGCAGGCTATGGCGACCATTTTACGTGTCATTGACATTAGTAGAAAAAGACGAGTGAATTTTTTTTTTTTTTAATTTATTTAACGGCCATGGATACAAGTCCTTAAAGCCTAACTTAACTATTTTAGAAACATATCCGTATTACAATTTTCGTACAGTATCAACAATGAATTTATATAAAGATTTAAAATACAATGGTTCTGATAAAATTGTTTGCAAATCGTTCGGCACTTCCTTATCACACACACTTTGTAATTCTGACACTAAGACCAAACGTTCAAAATTGAATTTTTTTACACTTCATTATTATATGATCAAGGTTAGCGACGTCGTTGATACAATAATCACATTTTCCTTCAGGTATAATTTTCAGTCTTGCTAGATGAGCTGGAGTTTTACAGTGACCAAACCTTAATCGATTTATTGTAGTTATGAAATTTCTGCTATCAGCGTCTTTGTTTTTATGATACCAGGGTCTTAGCGGCGGGACCTCCTGAATTTTTGTGTACCACTTGCCTTTTTCTTGGCTTATAATTTTCCAATACTCATGCCACAATATTTTTAGGTTCCCAGATAACTTTTCATTATAGTCTGTAAAAGGAACTTTAAGCAAAGCAGAGTGATCTTCATCACAAACTCCTCGGGTTGCCCTATCCACCTCTTCGTTTCCAGAGATACCACAGTGAGAAGGTACCCATTTAAATTTAATACATTTGCCTCTTTGTCTTAAGTCTAATAAAGTTTGTCTAATGTTAAACAAAATAAAATTCAAATTATACCTAAAAGAATTATTTTCTAAAGCTAACAAAGCACTTTTACTATCTGAAACAATTAAAATATTAGAACTATTTACAGAATATACATATAATAACGCTCTATACATTGCATAGCATTCAGCGGTAAAAATACTACAATGAGGGTCTAATTCAAAGCATTTGGTTTGTTTTACTTGTGGATCATAATATGCTGCAGTAACTCTATTCAAAACTTTTGATCCATCTGTATACAATTTATAAATATTTGGTTGACTGTGTAAGTACTCTGAAAATTCAGACTGACTAGACACCTTTTCAAAATCAATAATAATTAAATCACTATCTATACAGTTGTAATCAATTGTATATAATGGTAAAGAATTTGAGGAGTATATATTATTGGTTAAAGTTTTGATGTTTAATGTTATACATAAAATTTCTGGTAAATGTCCAGACACAATCTGTTGAGCATTTATAATGATATTATTAATTAAGGAGTTTGGAAGAGCCTGTTTTGGTAAAATCCTGTTTAAAACAAATGAATTTTTAGTAGCCAGTAGTTTAAGACTGAATTTTTCTGCAATCTGTAAACGTCTGAATTTTAGAGGAATAATACCTGATTCAGACTCCATTACATTTATTGGTGTTGAACACATGGCTCCAGTGATAATTCTAAGTGCTTTATTTTGTAAAATGTCCAATTTTCTGAGGTGACTAATATTTGCATTCATATAAGCTATACAACTATAGTCAAAATGACTCCTAACAATACTCTTATATAGCATAGACAGAATTTTTGGATCTGAACCCCAATGAATACCTGCTAAAGAACGTAAAATATTAAGTCCTTTGCTGGCATTCCTTATAATGTTGTCAATATGACTTTCAAAAGTTAATTTAGTATCTAGACATACACCAAGAAATTTCTTTTCATGCAACCAATTCAACAAGTTATTATTAAAATAAACTGAAGGAATTTGATCAAGTTCAATGAATTTTTTGCTGAATAACATAGCACCACTTTTGCTGACATTAATATCTAGTTTTAAACTGTTGTAGAATCTATGAACCTGATGTAAACCCTTGTTCAAGTTACTTATGGCCTTATTTATATCTTTATTTACACTATAAACAACAATATCATCAGCAAACAATAAACATTTAACAGAGGATTCTGTTAAATATTTATTAATTTGAGAAGTATATAAATTATATAACAATGGAGAAATAGTAGAACCCTGCATTGTTCCTTTATACACATGTCTGGGTCCATGTAAGATATTATTATATTTAACATACATTACCCTGTCATACAGAAATGTGAATATCCATTTACAGACTTTACCTGGCACACCAATATCACTTAAGATCTGAATAAGTACAGAAGGATTAACATTATCAAAGGCACCACTAACATCAAGAAAACTACAAGCTGTGTAAGTGTGGCTATGAAAGGAATTTTTAATATCTGATATAAGAGACATGAAATTTTCTGCTGCACATTTACCCTTGCGGAAGCCAAACTGTTGTTCAGGTAAGATGCTATGTTTTTCACTATAGAACTCTAATCTAAATTTCAGCATACATTCAAATAGTTTACCTAAGCAGGATGACAGAGATATTGGTCTATATGAATTACAATCATTCTTAGGTTTTTCAGGCTTTAAAATTGGAATCACACACTGAGTTTTCCAAGAGTCTGGGACAGATTCCGATAACCATAACAAGTTGTAAATTTTAAGTAATATTTGTTTAGCTTTAATATGGAGGTTACGAATTAATTTATAGGATATGTCATCAAGACCAGGAGTAGTATCCTTTCTAGAGTTAAGAGCAATTTTGAATTTACTTAGTGTAAAAGGCTTACATAAAAAGTGACTTTCAGTGTTTCCAGCTAATTCAAAAATGTTTTGTAACCTTGTTGTGTCAATATCTTTTTCAGGTGGAGATATAGGAGCATATTTTTCAAGGAAAGAAGGGATCCATTCATCATCTTTAGGAGGTTTGCTAACTGCCACACATTTAAATCTACGGATGTAGTTCCAAATCATGCTAACAGGTGTGTATCTATTGAATGATTCACATAACAATCTCCAACCAAGTTTCTTTTTTTCCCCAAGTAACTTCTTTTTTTTCGCATCAACCTTCTTATATTGTATATAATTATCTATTGTAGGATAGGATGTATAGTTTCTCCATGCTAATTTACTGTTATTGACAGCGGTGGTACATTCATTGTCCCACCAGGGAACTGGTTTTTTAATTTTATGTTGTGATTTATTCACAATTTTCGGAATATGCTGCAGTTTTAAATTGTTCAGTGTATCACAAAAACTGTTATATAAATCAGTTGGGCTAGCTGTAATAAAGTTTAAATGATCAAATGCTTTTTCGCTTTCAGAATTATACCCGGACCAGTCAGCCCTGCTATATATGAAGCGTTCCGATGGATAACCTATCTCATATTTTTCAATGGAAGTTTGAATATTTATAATTGTTGGAAGGTGATAACTACCCATTGGATCGTCATGCACTTTCCAGTCACATAAAGGAGCTAGAACAGGACACACACATGATATGTCTATAGCAGATGGATTATGATGAATAGTGCCCACAGTGGTTGGAACTCCTGTATTTAAAATGCAAAGATCACATTCATCTAATAAGTTATAGACATCATTACCTCTCGAATTCGATGACAAGCAACCAAATGCAACGTGATGTGCATTCAAGTCACTTAATAAAATGGTAGGCTTGGCGAAATCATCAATAATTTTTTTTTAATTTTCTACATTTAAATCGACCTCTTGGAGGACTATACGCACTAAGTATAGACAAATCTCCTACATTAGTCTTAATAATAATAGCTACTGTTTGAAGATTATCATAGTAAGGAGTATGAACCACCTTGTATTTATAGGTATTTTTGATTAAAATAGCAACCCCACCATAACCATTAGGACCATTCTGTTTTATAATATCATAGCCTGAAACACTGAAAGTGCTCCCTTCCTTGAACCATGTTTCATTCAATGAGCAAATATCTATATCATTATCAGAAAGGAAGTTAATTAATAATGGTTTTTTATTATTAGCACTCTGGATATTAAAATGAGCTATTGTTATATATGTCTTAATGTAAGTTTTATTATAAGTTCTTATATTATCCATTAAAGTAAATTAGATAGAAAAACATCTTTTATTTTGTTTAAAGTCATCGGCTCTGTACCAGTTGAATTTGCTAATGCTACTAAGGACTTAACTATGGCATTTAAAATTATTTCATTGTTAGCAATTTTTTCAATTTCATTATTTTTTTCTACTACTACATTGCTTTTTTTATTTAAAAAAGTAGAGTCATTTACAATATTATCGGAATTATTTACAATTTTATGTACAGGCTTAGATTTGAGAACAGGAAAATTATTATCGTCTTTAACTATAGAGGCAAATGTTCTGTGTTGGTTTACAATTAAATTACGTTTTTCTTCTAATTTCTTCTTTTTAATGGGACAATCCCGAGATATGGCAAGGTGGGCCCCACCGCAGTTAATGCATAACAAGGTATCTGTCAAGCATTCCTTATATAAATGATTTCCAGAACATGATGAACACATTTGTTCGCTTCTACATATTTTTGCTGAATGGTTAAATTTGAAGCATTTGTAACATTGTACTAGAGGTGGAATGTAAGTATTTACTTGATATCTGAATAAATTTATAAAAACATATTTCGGTAAAGTTGTAGAAGAAAAAGTGATAGCCACTGTTGTCAGGGGAACTAATTTTCGGTCAGCATCCCTCTTCATAAATCTTTTTATTGAAATGATGTCTGAATCGGATGTAATATTTCTATAAATTTCCTCATTAGAGATGTCAGTGGGAACGAATTTGACAATGCCCACTTTCTCCACCAAGTGAGCGGGAATGAAGGCACGAAGTTTATGTTTAATTAAAAAGTTGTCCAACTTTAGAAAGCTGTTAGCTGCAGCTGCTTTTTTGAATATAATGCCCACCTTATAGGCATTTATGCGATATACGCTTGTGATTCCTTTTACATTATCGGTAAATAATTTGGTAAGTTTTATAGGGTTTTTGTTACCAAGTTTTTCCTTTTCTTTAGATTCAACATAGACTGTGTAGTCAATATTGGAGGTATTTTCTAGGAACAGTCGTGTATAATTAGTTTTGAAATACATTTTATACCTTTCCTCATCTGTTGGGTTGGATATCTTGGGCATTTTTCTTTTGCGATCCAAGGGATCATCATCCCCGTCACTGTCCGACCCCATATTGGGGCAAAAAATAACGCGTCAAAATCTATTAAATGAAACTTTTTCCTTACTTTAAACCGAAAATAAAATGAAAATTATTGGAGAGAAAATTTAAAGCTCCCGCTTAATTTGACTTCCCGCCAAAAAGTCAAGACGAGTGAATATAAAGGCAGTGTTGCTATTATTTCCATTATATTAAATGGATTTAAGATATTATAGATAAAAATAATTAATTGTTTATATGAAGATTTTAATATATTTAAACTAATATTAACCTGTTTGTAATTAGTAAACTTAAACTAACATTAAATAAAACGTGTTAGTTTTAGAATTTTATTACAGAGACATCTATTGCTGACTAGGTAAAACTAAACCTTGGTTTCAGTGTTCAGAAATGAAGATGGCACTGCTTCATTTATCGCCAAGCTTGATGTAGGCAACTGTCCCCCCCCACTGACGTATAAATAATATGGACTTGAAATGTTTGACTATAGAAAAAACAGTTATACAAATATATGGCTTATCGACGCCAAAATCATAAAAATACTGCCATCTCTTTTTAACTCTCTTAATTTTGCATAAGCGAAAAGGGATAATAGTGTTTTTGAGAGTTACTATGATGGCAACTCTTAGTTCCTAACGTCATCGAAATACCTGTTTGCGGCCGGTCGCCATTACGATTTCTCATTTTCTCGCTTTTTAGTACCAAAGTTGGGTACGTCAACTGTCAAATGCTCTTGAGCTCTGGATAAAAATTGTGAATTTTGAAGGAATTTGCTGTGTTATTGTGTTTGAACTCGGTCCTATAGTGGAAATCGTCTATAGCAAGATGCCCAATTGCAATATAATCGGATGTGGCATCAAAAGAAGCAGAAATCGCCCGAACATAACTTTGCATCAGTACGTACCTAATTTTATTTGAAATATCTTAAGATTTAGTTAACAAACAAAAGATTCTGCATTCGTTGAAGAGTTTCAACAGTAAAACATTCATAATTTCCCTTTTGCTTGTATTTTCAACATGTATTTCATGAAATTATTTTCTTGTTATTGAAGGGATAGAGTAGTACATTAGACATTTTTATATTTATCGATAATGCCATATTATGGTTTTTTATTTGTTTTATTTTACTTTAAGGCTGCCGACTAATAAAGAAAAAAAGAAAATTTGGCTGGAAGCAATTGGTGTTGAAAATTTAAAGAAGTCAACAAAAACCATTAATATTTAATTTTGTTCTCTTCACTTTGAAGAATCATGTTTCAACCGAACACTGAATAAAGTAACATTGCGTGACGATGCTTTACCTACACGAACTTTATTGGTAAGTAACAATCTGCCGTCCAGCCCCTAAAGCGCAGTAAAAAAGTGTAAAAAATCCATGTTTTACCGCGCTTTAGGGCCTGGACGGCAGCATTGTATGTTATAAATTTATCCAACATGATTGCGTAGTGGTTGTTATACATATTATGATGATGTCCTCATTATTGCAACACTTCTCTAATAGACACAAAGAGTGATGTAAAGAATGTGTTCGAGTGTGATCTTTAGATTTATTAATTCATGAATCCCCGACCGGTCCAGTGAGACCATGCTGTTATTGTTTTACTGACACAATAGTAAAACAATAATCTCTTTGCGGGTATGTGATAGGTTAAAAATCTTTTTAATAAAACCGAGAAACATTAAAAATACTAATCATTTTATTTCTTGTTTACAGCCTGCCGTTCAATCCAACATGTTTGGCATTTTACTTGAAAATGATACAAATGTAACAAACTCACAATCATTATCTGGATGTGGTGCTCCTAATAAGGTATTTTTTTTTTGTAATAAAAACATTAAGATCATCTACTGTTTTTGAAGTCATAAAATTTTTGAGTATTTGTTTTTCTATTTTTATTAATATTTATGTTACTAATAAAGAACGGTTTTCAGGTTGAAGCTGTTGGTGTGCCTACCATTCGAAATCAACCTGGAGAGATTTTAAAGAGGAGTGGCATAGATTTAGCATCTAGCACAACCCCTATGCTAGATTTAGTCACCAGCACCTCCGCTGCGCCATATCTGGCCGTTAGAGCCTCTGATGTGCCAGATTCAGGTGCTAGCACCTCCGCTGCGCCAGATTTAGCCGCTAGCACCTCCTTTGCGCCAGGTTTTGCCGCTAATACCTCCACTACCACCTCCGCTACGGCAGATTTATCGGTATGATTAGCTTAGTTTTTCTTGTTATCATTATTTGCGAATTTTATCTCAGTGATAAAAGTCATCTCATCAACTGAATTGAGACTGCGTGAGAGATAACTCTCGCTTGTCTTCAATATCTATCAAAGCTTACTTTTATTTTATTTTTTTTCAGATACACACATCTAAAGTGATAAAGAAATTAAAGGACAATTGTCAAAAACAGTCTAAGAAGATAAAGAGACTTAATGAGAAAGTTAGAAGACAGACGAAAAAAATCGCTCATTTTAGTAACATAATCAAAGATTTAAAGGAAAGAAATTTATTAAATTCAGAATCCCAAGCTTTGCTTGCCGAATGTGCAGGACCCCAAGACTTCTTAAAACGACAAGTTGCTAAATCAAAAGGTTTACCACTACAGAGGCTTATGAACATGATACGAATCATAAATACTTGTTAATTAAAAGTGTAATTGAGGTGTACATGAATTTGAGGTACAGATATTATGGGAAGAAATCTACTGAGAGAATTTCACATAGAAATTACTTGAACAAAATTGTATTGTTCAGAAATGAATGAAATCTCACTTTGTTTATTTGATTGTGTCAATTTGATTTGTTTTTATATATATACTTTTTTTTTTAATATATATATTATTATTTACTATTGTTGACTTTTAATTAAAGCCCATTATCATCTACATGTTAGAAAAAGTAAGTGTTGGAAACTTAACATCAAAAATATGAATCATGTTGGTACCCATCAAATACATATAGCCCGAGAAATTCAAGTTTTCATAGGTTTTTTTTTGCAAATTCCAGCTCTGTCTTTTGTTGATCATAATGTGATACGCGACAACAATTTAATTAACAGGTAAGATAAGAAGCTTTTTAGGGTTCCGTTGCCAAATGGCAAAAAACGGAACCCTTGATAGATTCGTCATGTCTGTCTGTCTGTCTGTGCTTCCGTATGTCACAGTCACTTTTTTCTGAAACTAAAAGAGCTATAGTATTGAAACTTGGTAAGTAGATGTATTCTGTGAACCACATTTTTATACAAAATTAGAAAAAAAGCAATAAATTTTGGGTGTCATCAAATCCGTACGTGTGGGGTATCTATGGATAGGTCTTCAAAAATGATATTGAAGTTTCTAAACCATTTTTTTTAAACTAAATAGTTTGCGCGAGGGACTTCCAAAGTAGTAAAATGTGTCCCCCCCCCCCCCGTAACTTCTAAAATTAGAGAACGATACAAGTGAAAAAATGTATGATGTACATTGCTATGCAAACTTCCACCGAAAATTGGTTGAACCTGATCTAGTAAGTAGTTTTTTTAATACGTCATAAATCGTAAATCGCAATTAAGTTGGTACGGAACCCTTAGTGCGCGAGTCCGACTTGCACTTACCCGGTTTTATTCATTTAGTTAACACCAACCAGTGTCAAATCGATTTTTCTTCCAATTTCATGCTTGCCAAAAAAATTCAGAGATTTTCGACTACCATATCAATAAAAAAAAATATAAGTAAAAAATATTATATTTTAATTACCATCAGCGACCAATTGACGGAAACACCTTTACGGTCCCTTTTTTTCCTGTGCACACTCTGCTTTTACAGTGAAAGATCAATTTTGAACCGCTGCTGTACCCTTGGCCGTGAAACACTATCAAATTAAATAAACAGGGTGTCAATAAGCAAAATCTTATAATTTTTAAAATGTAAGTCCTGTAAGACCTACTTATTTTAAGTATATACAAAATAAATACTGTACGTAACATCAAGGTTACAGTACAACCAAGGGTAAACAAGAAAAACCGGCCAAGAGCGTGTCGGGCCACGCTCAGTGTAGGGTTCCGTAGTTTCTCGTCCCAATAAGTGTCCCCAACTTTTCAAAAACTGGTCGTGCCATCAAGTTCAAAATAATTTTCCTAGAAAGTCTTTGTAAAGCTGTTCTTTCTAGATTTTTTTCATATTTCCTAAACTTATGGTTCAAAAGTTAGAGGGGGACACATTGTGTTTTACTTTTGGAGCGATTATTTCCGAAATTATTGATATTATCAAAAAAATATTTTTGTAAACCCCTATTCGTTTTTTAATACCTATCCAACAATATATCACACGTTAGGGTTGAAATAAAAAAAAAACACTTTTCACTTTACATGTAGGTGCTAAAATAAAAATAGGAAAAATATGTTTTATTAAAACATATTTTTCCTATTTTTATTTTACTACTTTGTAGGCGTGATTGATATACCTATTGGTACCAAATTTCAGCTTTCTAGTGCTAAACTGCTAACGGTCAAAGAGATTAAGCGAGAACGGACGGACGGTCGGACAGACATGGCGAAACTATAAGGGTTCCGTTTTTGCCGTTTGGCTACGGAACCCTAAAAAGGGTCCACGGTTTAGCCGTGAAAGCAGGACGAACCAACAAACAATTTATTTATGAAAGAGTGAAGTTACAAAACAAAAAGTTATAGAAATAAGTATAGAAATATCGATAGTTAGGGGCTACTCTATTAGCCGCCATTTTATCCTCTCAGTAAAGTGTAGGTATACACGTTTTTCTTGTAGGTATGCCAAGTCCATATTATTTATATGTCAGTGTCCCCCCCCGATTTTACGTGTCATTGACATTAGAAAAAGACGAGTGAATATAAAGGCAGTGTTGCTATTATTTCCATTATATTAAATGGATATAAGATATTATAGATAAATATAATTAATTGTTTATATGAAGATTTTAATATATTTAAACTAACATTAACCTGTTTGTAATTAGTAAACTTAAACTAACATTAAATAAAACGTGTTAGTTTTAGAATTTTATTACAGAGACATCTATTGCTGACTAGGTAAAACTAAACCTTGGTTTCAGTGTTCAGAAATGAAGATGGCACTGCTTCATTTATCGCCAAGCTTGATGTAGGCAACTGTCCCCCCCCTGGTGAAATGTCAAAACTGCTGCTGTCCGCACCGTCAGCACCGTAGATTGTTGGAATAACCCAGCGTCACGGTATACGCTGAGCAACGCCTATTTTCTCCTAGATGCGACGCACAACTTGGATTTATTTATTTATTTTTTGTCTTGTTGTTGATCATATTACTGTTTATATTTTGTTTGTCTTGCAATAAACCACAGATCACAGCTAAACATAACTTGCCACAGATTATCTATGTGTTAATAACTTGACAGCTGGGCAACTGTGTTCTCTCTAGCTCTAGTGTCTATGATGCTATAAAAGAATGCCGGGTTCACATAGCCTGACAGTTTTTGTATTGTTAGTTGTTACTATTGTACTGTGCGTCCATTTGGGCAAAATAAATTCATTTTCTTTCTTTTTCTGAACATGATTCTCCTAGTAGTAATACCACATACTTACAAAATTTTTGGATTTAACCTATTTTTTCTCAGGTCGCGCTTTCATTAGACGGACTATACGAATCCTGCATCGCGCAATTAAATTTCTCCGCGTGATTTGAATAGATGCAACGGCCCGAAATCATCTATCAGGCAGTTGTCGACTGGCCTGTTGGTCTAGTGGTTAGTGACCCTGACTGCTATGCCGGAGGTCGTGGGTTCGATTCCCACCCAGGACAAATGTTTGTGTGATGAGCACGATCGTTTTTTTCTGTGTCTGGGTGTAATTTATCTATAATATGTATATATTTAGAAGTATTTAAGTATGTTTATCAGTTGTCTAGTACCCATAACACAAGCTCTGCTTAGCTTGGGACTAGATGGCGTTGTGTGAAAGTTGTAAAAAAAAAAAAAACACCCACCAGATCAGAGGATCCTCCCTTTTCAACGAAGGTATGAGGGCTTCTACTGTTTGTTCCACATACCTCTAAAGGATAATCAAAATACTGTGTACCAAATAACACAACAAGAATAGAAAAAAAAACATTTATGTAAAGTACACTTACATTTTCCGGGCTCTTCGATTTTAACATTAAAAATAGTTTGGCCAACATGACCAAAAGGAATGATTACCTAAATTGTTACAAACAATATGGACCACAGTAAAATCACAACAAAGATCTTATTTTTTTCTAGGAGGACATTTGGAATAGTAGATACATCAATTTTTTCTAGTCTTATACGGAATACAAATTTATTATTATTATGATGATAGATATAAAAAAATTGGTCCCATAATAAACAAAATGAGTTCAAACTTACAAGATAAGGGCACAAGGAAAAGTCTTAAAATTATTACAATTACTGTGTACTTTCAAAAAAAATAAGATTGTATGAAAATTATCATGAAAACTGATAGATTCACACCATTTTTTTTTAGTTCTCAAAATGAAGATATAATATTCTGCATATACTATGCAATTTCTTGATAATATACATTCTATATACCCAATTGATGATAAAATATAAAACTATACCTATTTATTTTGTATGCTGATAATCTTTTACGCATTACGTTACGAACATAATATTAAAAAAAAATATAAAATTTATGTATGTATAGGAATGTTTAGAAAAAAATCCTACTTAATCTAGGTATATTAAAATAATGTAGAGCTAACTATAGAATCTGTAGTCGTAACCAGCACGACTGTTTTAAAAACAATATATATAATTATATATTTAAATCTAATATTCGAGGTATGATTCGAATCAAATGCATATTTATTTGAGAATGTTTAACTTTTATCGAGTGAAGATGTGGCCATGAGGAAATTCGAACACAAAATAATTACTGCATTGAAATAACTCATTTTTCAAAATTTCAAACTCCAATCCGTTGTAAATCAACGTCAAATATTTTTCAGAACTTACTATATTCACTACACTAAATTCTGAAAAAATATAAACACCTGCTTTCGAGAACGAAAAGCTACTATGGTCTGTTTTTTTAACCCTGAGACTAAAATGACATTACAACACAAAGGAATTGTCATCATTTCTATAGTAAATTTGACATTACTTGTGTCAATTTAGTCTCAGGGTATAAAAAACATACGATAATTGATTGTATCATTACGAACGAAACAGATCTTTTGATTATGGTTTAATTTCTCCACATCCTTGATACATTTTCGTTCCAAAATCCGGGTCCAACTTTACTGGCGTCAACAATTATTTCCTCACGTATTTTCACTGAATTATAATTACTTTAGCTATATTTCTGTATCATAACTGCTTACAGGGTAGCCATAAAAATAAGGCACTAAGGCTAACCACAAGTTCGCACTTACAACTTCATAAATTATATTTAAAGTAAGAATTACAGGACATATTGCCGCTAGATGGCGTTAAACTCAACATTTTTAATTTATATATATTTTGTCTTTAGATTATAAGAGCAATTTATTGAAATTAGTCTAATTCCACCTAATTGACTGTTGATGACTCTAAAGCGAGATTTGTACGTAGAACCACGTTGCGTGGCGTGGATCCAATGTAGCTCTACCAGTCTAGTTGCCATATAAACTGTACGGAGACTGACGTGCCAAGATCGGTGTACGTAGCCCACGTGTGCCCAATGTAGTGCTACCTTTATTACGGTGCTTAAATATATTATTAGCACTAAACGTATATGCTCACAAAATAAGCTAAAACTGTTGAGATCAGCGCCATCTAGGAACAAAATGACCATAGCTTTCACTTTAATATTCGATTACTACTAAAATAGATAGAAAAGAAAACATTTTGTAAATAAAGTACTTACACTAACAAGATTGTACACTATATTTTAGTTTACAATTACCTTTTCGAGCGACTTTCGTATCCCATCCACACACAATAGTTTCTTTTTTAAGTATATCCTAAATAATTGCAACATTTGTCTTGATTTCTTTATAATAATGTATCTTATTTAGTTTCTGACATCATAAGTGATTTTTGGGTGAATATAAACGGTTTTGGAACTAAAGTTATGTAGGTTCTGTGCCCTATGACCCATCTTAAAAATATAGAGCGAGTAATATGGGTCAGATAATAAGAGGCACTGACTTTACTAAAGAAATAGCTAACAGACTGACTAATGACAACTGTTGGGATCGTTTCAGCTTCCAGGCATTCGGTGTTGGATCTCAGACTTCTAATTATCCAGATCCGAGATGTTCCCACCACACCCCTGCTCTTCCTTATTCCAGTATTTGGAATGCTAATAACTACTTCATTTAATAACCAATTTAATAATTTAATAACTATTTTCAAAAAAGATTTCTTTTTAGTGTTATTTATTGTTTTCAAAATAAAACCGTCACTAAAATCGTTTATACCCACCCAAAACCACTGCACACTTCATCTATCACCCACCACTCATCACCATTCACTGATCACCATCACCGTATCGTTCACCAGTCATCATCGGGTACTCCGCCGGGATACTCCCCAGTGAGACAGGCGGTGCAATGACCTCCGAGCCCGTCGCTAGGAGTAGACTTCATATTGTAGTGTACTGCTGATACTAAGCCTTCTACGCTTAGGTATTCTAGACTGTCGGCGCCTGGAAATAAGAACGGTTTTGGGTTAGAATGTGATTTGAAACGTTGTTTTGGTTAGATAGAAGTGCATCTAGTGCAGTGTTCATTTTAACCGAATGAACACTGTTGGAACTAGGCTGGTGAATTTCAAGAAAATTTCTAAGTATCGAAAGCTTAAGCTGCTTTGCGGTCTACCGAAAATGCCACAAAGTAGTAAAGTAGTGTGTGTAGTTAGTAGTAAGTTTTCGAAGTAGATTCTGGTGGGTCTTCGGATACTGTACCATAAAGTAATCACACTAATATAAAGATGATTTGTGTGTATATTTGTGCTTGTTATTTCGTTAAGTTCTAACGGTTGAAAGGATTTATTTCGATGAAACTTGGTACATGGGTAAACAATACTCATAGGACATTCTTTTATTCCGGGAGTATGTTCCCTTGGGATATTTTCTATTATAACGCGAAGTTCTTCAAATAAAAGCTATAGACTATTAAATAACCATTTTGAAATCATCTTCAGTAATTGTCGCAGTACTCACCAACATGCTCAGCTAGTTGGTAGGCGTCCATCTTGTTGGCGATGAGCTCCTCTCGCGTGGGGATGTTGATGCCCATGTAGCACGGATACTTCAGCGGCGGAGACGCTATCCTTATGTGTACCTGTGGACCAAATATACAGAATTACACGCGAGTATTGGTAGACTAATTTGAACTTTATTGGCAACTTAAGCTTATTATTCAATTTTATCCGAAAGTCTTCGATGCTGAACAATTCCTAGTGTAGGCATACCCTAATTTAGACCGCAAAGGCAATTGCGAAGGACGCAGGTGGGTCAATAAGAGTCTGACGTGCCCTCTTGCTTCATTCTAAAGCGGGCTTCTAGGGAAGTCATTTGATGATTAACCACCTCAGACTTTTACTGATTTTAATCAGGGGTGTTTAATCCCTTTCGCTAAATTTGTTTTTTTTTTTTATCGTTTAACTATGCACCCAATAGGGAATATGCATAAAAAATTAAATGGCCTGATTTTTTTTTCCCTAAACTCTTAAGGTCGTAGTAATACCATGCATTTAGTTATTTAAAACATAAATCAAAAAGTGAAAAATTTACGAGCGAAATTCAAATTTGTAAAACGCCTCACCATTGGTCGTATGAAAGCGACCAATGGTAAGACGACGACGGCGACGACGTTGACGTCATAGGGCACGAAACTGACAGGAATGGTGAATTTATTTGGTGTACTTTTTATAGTGTTAATACACACTGGTATCATGCAATATCTATAAAATTGCTTTTATTCTTCCATGATTATTACGCGACTAAAACACCTTGTTATTTATCAAACTAACTCTCAATGCAAACAATAAACTGACAGGACGTACCCTATGACGTCACGCCTCAAGCGCGCGAGAAATCGGAGCGTTTGAACTCGTCAAATTAAACCAATATTTTTAAGATTTTATAAAAAAGTAATTACTACTCTTACAGCTATGGTTTATTTTTTTTCTACATCAAAATGAAGTGAATATTGAATAAAAAAAATAAAAAAATGCCTGCATATTCCCTATTATTTAATAAATAAAGTGCCAGTAACTGTTCATATATAACAGAACACAATGGCTTAATTCATGAATCCCCAACCGGTCTCATAGGACCGCGCTGTTATTGTCTTACTATTGTGTCTCGTTTCGTGGGTATTGATAGGTTAATAGCCAAGAAGTATCTAACTACTTACTAACTAAAAAGAAGTAACAGAATTATAAAATGAAGTTTAAGTTAACAACTTCTTTCATATCCTTACCTCAGCGGCCCCAGCATCTCTCAACAGCTTAATAATAGGCCCAATAGTGTTGCCCCTGACGATAGAGTCGTCGATGAGCACGATCCTCTTGCCGCGCACGTTCTCGGAGAGCGCGCCGAACTTCTTGGCCACGCCGAGCTGGCGCAGGCGCGTGGACGGCTGGATGAACGTGCGGCCTACGTAGCGGTTCTTGCAGAGTACCTCCATGAACGGGATGCCTGACTGGAACGGTAGAAAGAGATTATTGAGATGGTACTAGGAAACACTATTGCTAAAGCGTTTTGGGAGTACATATATTATGCGTACAGCTAAAGAGTGGAATTCCCTGCCGGGGTCTGTGTTTCCTGATAGCTATAACCTAAGGGTCTTTAACCTATCACATACCCGCGAAACGAGATACAATAGTAAAACAATAACAGCGCGGTCTCATGCGACCGGTTGGGGATTCATGAACTAAGTCAAGAGTGAATAGGTTGCCTCTAGGCAAGCGTGCTCCATCGTCGACCACATGATCGCTTACCATCAGGTGAGATGTGGTCAAGCGCGAGCCTATCAATAATAAAAAAAAGAAAACAACAATTTTTTGATGGAAATCAATTAAGGGAAGGAGCGAGATAACCCCAATACATGTATTAATAATAAGTTACTGAGGCTGTTCCGTTAATATTTGTAATGTAACCGTTTAAGACCAAATAAACAATATTATTTTATTATTATTTTTTATTTTAAGTCAACTATTTTGTGTTTTGATTAGTTTTCACAAAATAATTGATAATTATCGAATAGAAAGGTCGAAATTATTTTGCGAAGATGGTAAAAGCCGTTTTATTACAAAAAAAAAAAGATAAGATAAATACAAAAAATTATAATGACAAAATTGACACTGCAGCTGGGGATCGAACTTGCGATCAATGTCGTTTAATACTGATATAATGCAATATTGCTCACCCCCTACAGTATATAGCGTGATAATTTATAGCCTTTTAGTTGGCGAGACTTATAAGGATTATATGTCCAAAATTGGAACAGGATCGGTCCAGTAGTTTTTGCGCCAACCGTAAACATCGCTCCACATTTAATGTTGCTGCTTGATATTCTTTTTCCATATCCGGCTACGGTTGTGTTGGCGATTGGAGTGGTACACTCAGAATCGCACATTCCAAAGCAAACGAAATATGGGTTTATAGGACTTGGGAGCGACCGGACCAAAGTGTGAGTAAGACACACTTACCAGATAATATAATCACATAGTTAAGACGCATTACATATTGTGATTTAGAAAAAATACATATTATGGTTGTAATTAAAAGTAGATGTTAATTATTTAAAGGGTACGATGAGGCTGACGTACCTTTGTAAGGGAAAAGTCTCTAAATAAATAAAGATTAAAAAAAAACAGTGTCGCAGAATCTGGTCGGTGCATGTCAGTTACACCGAGGGATTTGTACTTAGGAGAGCGAGTGCGCATGCGATCTTATACTAGAAATGGGGGCAAATACCATCAAAGAACCCTAGATGTAGCTCGTGCATTTCGTCTGGTGCCTAACTAGCTGCAAACTTGTGGATTAAATCGAAATCCAAAGATTACACACTCGTTTTGCATCTCAATTCTAGTCTGGCCTAGAATCAGGATCGCTACACCAGTTTTTTACGACAGGAATAACGTACCTGCTCCATAAATCAGGCAGTACTGCGGAGCCTAAATATTATAGACCGATCACATGTTTAGCAATCAGTCTATAAAGCTCTTACATCCATACTGAGAGCCAAAATTTATACTCACATTGAGACAAATTCTATCTTGTTTGCCTCTCAGAATGGATGTAGGAACAGGTCCCGTGGTACTAAGGAGCTGCTCCTCATTTACGTTGCCATTAGTGAACAGGTTCGTCATTTTCGAAGAGATCTGTTGACATTTTGGATAGATTATAAGAAGCCTTTGATTCAGTGGCTCATACATGGCTCATGAGGGTGCTGGAGCTGTATAAAGTTGATGGAACTCTGCACAACTTTTTGATGTGAAATGAAATGAAAGAAAGGTCCTTCACTATCCAAGATGTCCACTTTGGGAAAACGATGAACCGATAAGAATCGAACTTGACATATTTCCTGGCGACAGTCTGAGTCCACTGTGATTTTGATTAGCCTTGAACCCTCTTAGTACACTGCTGGAGGGTTCGGGTTTAGGCTACCGGTTAAAAAGAGTTAGTCAGGTCATATCTCACCTCCTTTAAATGGATGAATGAATGAATCTGTAACTTTTTGCCTCTAACAACTAGTAATTAACGAACAGAGGTAACTGCAACCTTCAGTAGTGCCATCAGGATGAAATGGGCTAAAAAGTGAAGACATGTGTAGGGACACATCGTATGATAGGTAGGAAATATGATCGCGTGACGTATGCAAAAGGTATGAGGTATGTATGTGTTTAGAGACGGCTGCGCCCGTCGAATAAGACTTCAGTCGTGAATATACGGTCCTACAGGAACTACGTATTTTATTTATCAGTACACTCGCCAATAACCCTACATTGGTGACCGCGACGTGATTTGTATAGTTCGCGAGTGTTGTGGCAATGAATCCGTCTCAACAACCAAGTACCGCAGCGGCGGGTATCCAGCCCAAGGTCGAAGGGGAAACCGTTTTAGCCAGCATCACGGTTTCATCCAGGATACCAGAATTTTGGTCAGACCAACCGCGACTCTGGTTTGTACAATTTGAGGCCGCTGTGGATGGTCAGCGATTGGGCGACGCTGCCAAGCAGAATTTGGTGGTTACGAAATTGGACAAGGCCGCTATTCAACAGGTCAGCGATCTATTGCTTACTCCTCCTGAAACGCAGAAGTACCAATCTTTGAAGGACAGACTACTGCAAGTTTTCGAAGAATCGGAGACGCGTCAGTTCCAAAAATTGCTAAGTGAAATGGAACTCGGAACGCAAAAGCCGTCTCAACTACTACGCCGAATGAGGGATTTGGCACGTGGAAAAATTCCAGATAAAACGCTAAAGATAATGTGGAACAGCCATCTTCCGTCTGCAGTGCAAGCTGTTTTGGCAGTAACAGAAGTGGAGGACCTGGAAAATTTGGCAATAGTGGCGGACAAAGTGATGGAGGCGACGCGTCCAGCGGAAATAGCTGCTGTAGCGACGGCGGAGGCACCCAAGGACGCTGGTGCCGCCGGCGACCTGGCATCCATCGTCGCCAAGCTGAGCATCGAGGTTGCTGAGTTGCGACGTTCGCGGCAACCACAGCGAGGCAGAGGAACGTTCAGAAGAGGTAACCGTTTCAGATCGAAATCTCGCAGCAGGGACGATAGCAGAAAACGTCGCGATCCGAAGTGGTTGTGCTTCTACCATTACCGTTACGGGGCGAAAGCAGCAAAGTGCGTCGAACCCTGTAACTGGAAGGCGGCACCATCAGCTCCTTCGGAAAACTAACGAGTACGCAAGCAGTGACGGAGGTTTGTGTCGATTTTACTAAAAACCGTCTAAGTGTTGTTGATAAAAATAGTAAGTTAAAATTTTTGATAGACACCGGTGCTAATGTGTCCGTGATTCCCGTCTCTAAAAAGTATGTGTCGAAAAATATCGCGAGTGATACGTACAAACTATACGCGGCAAACGGCACGGAAATTAAAACATACGGTATATGCAATTTAGTATTAGATCTTAATTTAAGAAGAGCATTTAGATGGCCATTCATCATAGCAGCGGTTAAGCAACCTATAATAGGCGCAGATTTTTTGAGCCATTATAAGTTGTTGGTGGATTTAAACGCGCGGAAACTGAGAGATCAAGTTACTAATTTAAATGTCGTAACATCTATATTCAAGCACGATGAGCGCGAGTTATCAATTAAAACTACAAACTGCAATGATAAGTGGCAAGATTTATTGCTCAAATATCCTGATGTTACTAAGCCGATTTCATATAAAGAAATCCCCAAACACGCTGTATGCCATTATATAGAGACTTCGGGACCCCCGGTATATACGAAAGCTCGACCTCTTTCCCCGAAATGGTACTCGAAGGTCAAGGAAGAGTTTCAAATTATGACAGAATTGGGTATTTGTCGCCCATCTAAGTCCCCTTGGGCAAGCCCGTTACATGTGGTACCCAAGAAGGACGGTGGGATCAGGCCGTGCGGTGATTATAGGCGTTTGAACGCTATCACCAAACCAGACCGCTACCCAATTCCGCGGTTACAAGATTTTAAATATGTTTTAGCAGGAAAAAAAACAATTTTTACTAGGTTAGATTTAAACCGCGCTTATCATTTTATACCAGTGGCCCCGAACGATATTGAGAAGACTGCAATTATAACGCCTTTTGGATTATATGAGTTTCCAAGGATGACATTTGGTCTGAGGAACGCTGCACAAACGTTCCAACGTTTTATGGATACAATTGTATTGCAAGGATTCGATTTCTTGTTTAATTTTATCGATGACGTCATCATAGCAAGTGAAAACGAACTATCTCACAAAGAGCATTTAAATGCAGTTTTCAAAAGGTTTAATGAATATGGCATTACTGTTAATTTGTCAAAATGTGTTTTTGGTGTGTCCAAATTAGAATTTTTAGGTTTTGAGGTCTCCACGGACGGTGTTCGCCCGTTAGAGGGCAAGGTACAAGCTGTTGTAAATTTTCCGAAACCCGAAACAGTAGAACAATTACGTCGTTTCTTAGGTATGGTCAATTTTTATCGCTCACACATTCCGAAAGCCGTAGAATACCAGATTGAATTAAATAAGTATTTGCACAATTCTAAAAAACGCGATAAGACGCCTATATTATGGACAGATAAGGCTAATCAGGCATTTGAGAAGTGTAAAGAAAGCTTGCAAAGCGCCGCTACACTATCTTACCCTTTGCCAGACAGTAATTTAGCCCTGATGACAGACGCTTCAAACACTAGTGTCGGTGCAGTCTTGCAGCAGAAAGTAGGGGAAAATTGGCAGCCAATTGGATATTTCTCCAAAAAATTTACGGATACGGAAATAAAATATTCGACGTACGATAGGGAGTTGTTAGCAGTATTTATGGCCGTTAAGCATTTTAAGCATTTATTAGAAGGTAGAGTTTTAACCATTTATACGGACCATAAACCACTCGAATTCGCATTCACAAAAATCAATAGCGATAAAGAAAGCCCAAGGCGTATTCGCCAACTTTCTTTTATCAGCGAATTTTGTACAGACATACGTCATATAAAAGGTAGCGATAACTTGGTAGCGGATACACTTTCAAGAATCGAAACGATAAGCTGTCCCACGGTGCTCGACTTCGCAGAAATAGCAGACAAACAAAGCAGCGACGAGTACCTAACGCAAGCGTTGCAGGTATCGCATAACAGATTCAAACAAATGTTATTGTCGGATTGTGATAAACATATTTTTTGTGATACCTCTACTAAAAATGTAAGACCGTATTTACCTAAAGAATTTAGAGAATTAGCTTTTAAATCCGTGCATAATCTCAGTCATCCGGGTATAAAAACTAGTAAAAACTTGATGAAGCAAAAGTTTTTTTGGCCTGATATGGATAGGGACATTGCGAGATGGGCAAGAGCATGTCCGCAATGCCAACGTGTAAAAATTACTAGGCATACGATATCAGGCGTAGGAGAGTATGAACATGCTGATAGATTTCAGCACCTCCACGTAGATTTGATTGGCCCAATGAGTACCACAGCCGACGGGTATAGATACTGTGTAACTATGATAGATCGTTTCACAGGGTGGCCAGAGGCCTACCCCGTTCAAAACATTACAGCTGAGACCGTAGCGAGAGTAGTGTTTGAAGGTTGGATTGCTCGGTTTGGATGTCCTGCGAAGCTTACAAGCGACCAGGGCAGACAATTTGAAAGCGATTTATTCGTTAAGTTAATGAAATATTTGGGCATACATAAAATACGTACAACCCCTTATCACCCGCAAAGTAATGCTAAGATCGAACGCTGGCATAGGGCACTTAAAGTGGCCCTGATGGCTCGTTTGGAAAACAACAATAGTAATTGGGTCGATGAGTTGCCGATCGTATTGTTAGGATTGCGCGCCGCTACTAGAAGCGACAGCGGTGTGAGCGCAGCCGAATTAACGTACGGCAAGACGATTAGGTTACCAGGTGATTTCTACGACAATGTCAAATTTTGTGTGCCGGACTCGGAATATTTGCAAAAGCTTAGAGACAGTATAAAAAATCTTAAACCTAAACCGTCGAGTCACAGCAATTCACGTCCAATATTTGTGCCAAGCGAGCTGAGTACTTGCAAAAGTGTTTTCGTAAGGAATGATACCATGCGTAAATCTCTACAGCCACCTTATGACGGCCCGTATAGTGTCATAAGCAGGAGAGGAAAAACGTTCGTTATAAAAATAGGTGATAGAGAAACGACTATTTCGGTAGATAGACTTAAACCAGCCTATTTAATCGATGAACAATTGTCGTCAACGGACCATAATCTTTCGGAAAAAAATAACGAAATATTACCATCAAATAACGCAGACACTTCTTGCAAAGTTCTACATCCGAGAAGCTCGCGAAGTGGCCGCGTTATCAAGCGTCCAGTACGGTTTGCAACGTAAACACTTTTGCAGGTGGCTCACGCGTTTTGTAAACATTTATGTAATTATACACGTCATATTTTTTTTTCATGTACCTATATTATAATATAACAATAATGTACGTTTGTGTGTGTGTTGCGTTTATAGTGTATTGTAATTAGTGATTAGGCATTAGGCATTTGGGGAATATATTTTTTTTTGTAAAGGGGGGAATACTGTAGGGACACATCGTATGATAGGTAGGAAATATGATCGCGTGACGTATGCAAAAGGTATGAGGTATGTATGTGTTTAGAGACGGCTGCGCCCGTCGAATAAGACTTCAGTCGTGAATATACGGTCCTACAGGAACTACGTATTTTATTTATCAGTACACTCGCCAATAACCCTACAACATGCATGTAAAGCGAAAAGAGATTATGGAATCCGTGGGAACACAACTCTCGGATTCCATACACCTTAGATCCCTCTTATCAACCGGGGGTGCGCACATGGTACGGGCTTTCAACGTTCGGGTCATGCCGGTTTTAATTTACTCTTTCGGCATACTCAAATAGACTCGGTCAGAACTTGAGGCCCTGGACAGGACCGTCCACACACGCTAACCACAAATCGGATGCATCGCCTACGATTATCAGTGATGAGGTTGTATATCCCGCGGAAGTGCGGGGATCGGAGCTTTTTAAATGCACAACCATGAGGTGTTCAGGGAAAGTATCCTTGAAACCGACGTGGCGATACACCGAGACGTACAAGGACATACCCCTGGTCTCCTTGGCTAACGGAGGCCTCTAATACTGAACACTAATGACCGTAGGTAAGTATGGCAAATCAAGGAGCTCTACGGGCGCTATCACCGGGCCTTACATCAGCCCGATGTAGATCTTTTAGGGTCCTTATTCTTGCTGCGCTTCGGTGACCTCTTTGGGGAAACAGAAGGTTATATCTGTGTGATCATGGAAGGTTCTAGAGTGGCGGCCACGTAGCGGAAGACGCAGCGATGGTAGGCCTCCCACAAGATGGACCGACGACCTGGCGAGGGTCGCGGGAATCCGATGGATGCGAGACGCACAGGACCGGTCGCTGTGGCGACGCTTGAGGAGGCATAGGCCTCCTCAAGCGTCGGACATAGGGTTAGCAGTGGACGTCTTTTGGCTGAGATGATGATGATGATCATGGATGAAATTATGATGATGAACAACTACCGGAACCATTTGTCATTTGTTTCTGTTTGTTTGTTTAGTTGTAGTACCTGTCTCGCGTAGCCGTGCGCGGCCGCGGTGCCGGACTCTGGCACGGACGACACGATGTCGGCGTCCACAGCCGACTCGCGCGCCAGCATGCGGCCGCACTGCATGCGCGCTGAGTACACCATTTGTCCTGCAACACATTATATAAAGTTACTACTACTCGAAAACTCATTTAATTAAAAGAGAACAAACGACAAAGGAGTGTAAGGAAATTTTCCGAACGTCAGCGAGGGATTTATATAATTAACTCCCGAGCACTGCGAGGGGGAAAAAATATTTTTTCTTAGTTATGCTCCAATCGACCATTAGAAAGTTTATGTAGAAAATTATTATGCAAAGTTAATTTGAGACTGTTAAAACCACACTAACTAAATCATAATTTAATTTTTACCAATAAATAAACAAACTATATTTTTTTTTAAATGCAAACCATTAACAAAACACCTCTGAAATACCACTTCGGCCCTCACCTTCAAAGATACTGTCCGCTCTAGCGAAGTAGACGTATTCGAATATACAGAAGGCTTGCTGCTTGTCGGCCGGCCTCTCCACGACGTCCACGGTTCGGATCCCGTGCTTGGACATCTCTATTATCTCGCCGGGGAGCACCTCGCGCACGTAGCGGGCACCTGGAGGATAAACAAGAGTTAAAAACATAAGGAATGATGGAATGTGTACCAGTAATCTTAGTTACGTTGACAACATGGTGCTGCTGAGCCCATCGTTTTAATAGTTATTCTGCTATTCGGGGCGGAGACGAATCGAACAAAGCAAAGATCTTCAGAATAGATTCAAGTTATAAATGGTGTAACTAAGACGACTTTATTTTTTAAACTTAACCTATCAATACCCGCGAAACGAGACACAATAGTAAGACAATAACAGCGCGGTCGCATGAGGTCGGGGATTCATGAATTAAATATATTATTTTATAGATACAACTGAAGACTTGAGTTCGTAATCTCAGGAACTACTCG
Organism: Mythimna separata; assembly: GCA_030763345.1. Classification (NCBI taxonomy): domain Eukaryota; kingdom Metazoa; phylum Arthropoda; class Insecta; order Lepidoptera; family Noctuidae; genus Mythimna; species Mythimna separata. The sequence continues at coordinate 2,660,360 of CM061173.1, read as the reverse complement.
TTCGAATTGAAAACAATATTTTAGTTTCGTACAGCTAACTTATCGAAGAAGGCGACAGTCTACATAACATCAAGCTACGACCGACAGGAGCGGGGCAATAACCAAAGACGTGGTGAAAGTAGTATACTAACCAATGGAGAGGAATCCACAAGACTCTGAGGACACGACCCATCCCTCTGCCCTGTCTTCCACGCCGTTCTTCGCACAGCCGTTCAATAAAACTGAAATAAATAACATAGGAATTTAATATCTCTGTTTTAGTAATGATTTAAGTTTTTGATTTGCCTATACAAAAACGTGGTACTGCTGTGAACATCGTCATTTCAAAATTATCTCCCTCTCGCTCCACCCAGAGCGGGAAAAGTTAGTTAATGATTTCAAAACTTCAAAAAATTACTTTGAAATGACGCTCCCTCTCGCTCCACCCAGAGCGGGAACAGTTATTTAATGAATTCCCAACTTCAAAAAGTTTTGTGAGTTTTGTGAAGTTACTATTATTCATGTCCCTTACGTTAAAAAATCTTACAGCAAAACGGAATCGTGTGATTAAAAATCATGCAATATTTTAATGTTACAATAAGTACAACTTACTTTTTGTAAATGGTGAAAATTATGCGATTAATCTATATGTAGTGCAATCAATGAAAAGGTGAGATCAAACTTTAATGCAATGGGGTGCAGAAAATAGATTCAGGTTTTCTAAATTTAAACTAGCTTATAGTAGGGGAGCCCCAGAAGGGATTTCGGGATTTACTAAAGCGCGGCAGATTAATATACAGGGGGATACCTTGCACCCAGTTAAGTACCTCCACCAAATATGAGGCCCATATATAAAGCCGCCCGTGAAGGATACAGGATCAGATTAGTAAAAAAAAAATGACCCTCAGACATTCTCGAGCGCGACAGATTAAGGTAGGGTGAGTTAATTACATCTTAAAAAGTGTATATTCCACTAATCTGACAATTTGAGAGAGACGTAAAGAAAGGGGAGGGCAGCAAAGTTGTAAAAAAAAAACGTCATCTCGACATTCTCGAGCGTAGCTAATTTTTTTTTTATTTTGAAGGAAATAATTCAAGAATAATGAAAAATATATAATCTGACGATTTCCTCAAGCCGAAATAACAAAAAATCGTCGATAAAGTTAAATGCGTGCAGTTGTGTGATGGCTACATTTCCTTCTCCGGTTTTCTAAAGAGTTCTCTCAAAATTAGATTTCGTGGGAATTTGAACTGATTCGGACCGTTAGATTTTGAGAAATTTAGAAAAATCTCAAAAAAATAAGGTTTATATTTTGAAAGTGTTTTTTTTTAAATAACTTTTAAACGGCTTTATCGATCAACTTCAAAAACTAATCCGCCTTTGAGCTTGAAAAACCACGTCGATCGCTACCAAGCTGGTCAAAATCGGTTGATTCATTCGAGAGATATCGTGAACGAAAGAAACCCGAAAAAGTGATTTTTCGGGATTACTCCGAAATTTTTGGTTCGATAAATTAAAACTAGAAAATAACTTATGAGGATGATAAAACTGCGTTGAATGCCGCAAACCGCGTGAAAATTACTTGATCCGTTCAAAAGTTATTGCGGTTTGAAGATTCCAAAAATAGTGTTCTATGAAACTTTTATCAGACTTTCGAGCTGGGAGAGCTCAAATATTATCTCTTTGAACTCAGCGAGCTCAAAATATCATATAAAATATATTTTGAGCTCAAAAATGATGTAAGTACAATTTTAAGCGCCCAAGAATGGACTTATCTGGAAGTTGCAGGGGTTTTTTTGTCAGATCAGGCGAATCCCTCTAGATAATCGTCAGATTATGAGACAGTACGTTTAGAACATAAAGATGAACCATATATATCTTAATCTGACGCGCTTGAGTATTTCAAAATGGCGAATTTTTTTTGCACTTTATGAAAGTGGCCACGAGTTTGCGTCCCATCGAAATGGTCAGATTAGTGAATGAGATCTTTTTTTTTGGTGCACTTAACACTCCCTTAGAAAATCTGACGCGCTCGGTTAAATTATTTTTTTTTCCATTTTAAACCCTTCTATACAACCACCCCCATCATGCAAACGATCAGATTAACATACGTTCATTATTAAAAATACGTAGGGCATTGATGCTATCAATATCTGACGCGCTCGAGGATGTCCATGCAACAGTTTTTTTTTACATATTTAAAAATCTATAGCCGCTTCCCCCACCGATGAAAAGGTATAATCATAGAACATTTTTTTCTTCTTATCATCTAAGCTTTGCAACCCAATAGGTGTCTACGACGCTCGAGTAAATCCCCACTTAGCATCGTGGCCTCCCCTACTATTATGTTACACTGCTAGATAAAGGCAAGACCAGTCTACCGCTGTCACACTGCTGACAATAGGCCTTTTGGCCTCTCATGCTACGCCCATAAATTAATCCAAGTTATGAAGAAAAATGAAGTATAAACCGATCAAGACAATTAGACAACTGATTTATTCTGCGCTCATCTTAGTTCTGGTGCATTTCATGAAGCGACTCTATGTTTTTTTCGTTTGTATCAAAAAATAATTGTATCTGAACATATTCAAATAGAAATTATCCGTCCAGTATCAAGTAAGTTAGAACTTTTCATAACTAGTGGAAGGGGAAACTGTCAAGTTACAGAATGAGGATGTAGACACTGAAATGTGACGTCACCGTCGAAACTCTTCCTCACATCAATATTTGAAATGTTATTCTTATTAATTACTGGGCCTCAAGTCTGCTATAAAATTGTATGAGAATATTGTCGTTCATTGGCTTCATAATTGATGATTTTGACAGTTTGGTACTACCAAACTTGTCAAAATTTAAGATAAGGATCGATAATTCTGATAAAATTCTAATAACAGACTTGCGACCCTGCTTCATTTGGGAACAAATTTCTATGCTGTTTTCATAAACATATTGTATAAAATGATGTAGTATAAAATATTGTACAAAAATTAACATAACCCAATTAACGTGACCTCAACATTCATGAAATGCATCATACTGCTAAAACCCGTCAAATGAACGAATGAATGAATGTACAGTTGTATAATCAACTTGATCGGTTGGTAAGTATTAAATGGAATGTGTTCATGCATTACCCTCAGCATGCCGCGCCGACGACTGTTTGTAGACATCTGTAAACGTGGAGTTATTACCATCTTGTACATATGTATTAGTTCTACTGTAAATGACTGGTCAATGGAATTAACAAACAATGCTCTTATATAATGTGCGACGATTTTAACTTATCGCGTGACGAATATGTTTATACTGTTTGTTATTGTTGATTTTAGGTATTCTCAATACATTGACCAGGCATTTAAATTCGTTATACAACACGTATGATAAGCAGTGATAGGAATAGGTAGTGCCTATTTGCCTAAACTACGAAGAACAGAGACAAGAAACGGAGACTTCCATAGGACTAAATTTTTTCCGAGACTCCCGAAATTTCGAAACAACACAAAAAATACATTAAAAAAATTGTTATTTGGAATAAGTAATTCGTCTATATTTACCAAAAGTTTGCGACTATCATAATAAATAACATACAAAGTCGTTACAACCATAAAATTATCAGTTTTTTTTTTGTAGAACATTTTGTAAATGACTTGTTGATCGTAATAGGTATTACTTATTCCAAATAACATTTTTTTTTATGTATTTAAGTGTGTCTCGAAATTTCGGGAGAGATGTCTCGGAAAAACATTTAGTCCTAAGGAAGTCTCCGTTTCTGGTCTCTGTTCTTCGAAGTATAGGCAAATAGGCACTACCTATTCCTATCACTGATGATAAGTCACATACATCATTTGTTTTCCCATGTTATAGTATGTTATGGTGAGTCCATTACACATCTGTCAAGTATTGGTTATTGTTAACAACCATTGTTTCAAACATTCATTTAAATAAACTCAACCAGTAGAGTTTTCAGTAGTAACAACCCCCATAAAGAATACTTACATGCATCCCAGATTAGCAGCATAGCACAAAAAAAGGATAATTTACTTTTGATTTAAACTGAGATGTACTATTTCAGTAGTGGAATTCCAACTGATACAGTTTTTACAGTAATACATATTAAATTGATAACATCAAGTTGAAAGTTCAATTTTTCTACTAGCCTTAGTAGCCCCACAGCTGGGCAAAGGCTTCCCTTAAGTTCTTCCAGTATTTTTTTCCTCACACCACCTCTTACCAACACAGTACGCGTGCAGGTCGTCTGGCCACTTATTTTTATTACGGCTTCGGCAGCACCGACCATCTTCTAGCTACCGCTGAGTAAAGATTTTTGCCCTATTTCCCAATAAAATAAATGTTATCTAAAATTACACATGTTACATGCTATAGAAACATCCCAATGCATGTGCATACAATGAACTTGTGCTTAGATGATCATAATTATTTATGAGTATAGTCTATTCGCGTCAAGAAAATAGCAACTCATCTGTGATTGACAAAAGAGGTGTTTTGTAATTTACTATGATCTAATTGGTCAAGGGGCGTGGCTAAGCCACCTGACAACGATGAGTCACTATTTTCTTAACGTGAATACACTATAGTGATTCGTTTACACACAAATCTTCCTCATGTATTACTCGCTTTTTCTAATAGTGCCACATTACCAAATCTGTGGTGGTGCGTGGTTTAGTTAGAGTTAGCGTATAAACAGACAAACATGGAAAGTTACTTCGTTTTTTTTTATAGTCTATGACTTACATGAGGATCCTAGAGGTAAGATCTTGCCGAGACACAGCGGTCTGTTGCCGTAGGGGTCGCGAACTGCGTAGATTTTGTCTTTCAACATTATCACCAGGGAGTAACTTAGAGGAGCCAGTCTGGATGGAAACAATAGGAAAAAATATTAATATGTAGTCTACTCGATAGAGGTCTGTTTCTGTAGTACACGAGTGTCGACAGACTATTCTGTGCAGTATTTACAGAATTTAAAATACTAAGATATCTTAAAGCCTGGGATACACTAGGGAACATTTTGTCCCGAAACACGACGCGCAACACTAAATTTACGTGACGCTGCAACGTTGCATATTGTCCTGCAACACGAGTCCCGCGTCAGTATGCATGTTCCAAAGTAGTTGTTGAGCAACATGTTCCGCAACATGTTGCTCCATTTGTCCCCTATACTCCGTCGGTTTAGGTAGTTAACTAAAGGTAAACAATCTTGGCATGTCTTTTTATCTAAAAGTTGTCTATAAATTTGTATATAAAAATCTTTGCGAATTGGTATTTACCTAAATCGATGTTAGCTGATAAACTAAATTTAAATAATCTTTGTGTGTATTATATACGACCTCTTTAATATAAAAAGACATACCAAGATTGTTTACCTTTCGTTAACTACCTAAACAGATAGACCATAGTGTATCCTTGGCTTTAAGATAAGAAAAGATTAAGATTTTGAAAGAAGGATAAATCGGTAATCGATAAATCTTTTTTGTCGTAGAAGTGGGAATTAAACCCGCGACACGCAGTCCAGCAGTCGATCGCGACCCGTTTCCTTTGTCGCTTCACACGGTTTGTTGAATTCATAAAAAACATGGAACTACAAGTTTTCTCATAGAGTCTGCTTACCTCATGAGATGGTTAATACGCGCCGGCCAGTCAGGTCCATTGGTCTCTCCTTCCGGGGGATTGAGGCAGAGCGCCTGTGTGATCAGCTCCGAGTCGGAGTGTGTTGATAGACCTACTCCACGACCTAACACCTGGAAAGTTATCATCATTATCGTTGTGGGCTATCATCAACAACTACTCTCGATTTGGGTGGAGCGAGAGGGTTTATCACATGTGTGAAGGTATGTAGTATTGATTAGCGACGCGCGATGGAGGTTTCATTCGATTGTTGTAACATCTCGATGGTTCACAATTATTTCGACTTTGACTGGGGTTGGACTCGGTCTGTTATTGCGACTGGCGCATGACGCGTTCATTCGCGAGTTATTCCTCGATGGTTTAGGACTCTAAACTTCGAAATTTCAACTGAGAGTGGCTGCTATGCTATTGTCAACTCACAGTTGTCACAGCCATGAGCGCTAGTATAATTGACAATGACAGTTCTTCATACATTTGCGTTCGCTGTTTGAAGGCTGTTTCGACGTCGAGCTCGTCGCAGCTTACAGCCATGAAAATTAGTTTTAGAGAATAACATAGCTGATTCGCACAATCAAAAACTAGCGGTCGGTTCCGTAGACTCAAACAATTGAAAAACGTACTTAGGAAAATGAAACGGGGGTCCAAAGTTTGTATGAAGATATCCACTTTCACGCTGCGTGTTGGCAGAAGCTAGTTATAGTCCGTCTAATGAAAGCGGTATTACTAACCAGTAGGAGAATCATGTATTGACACTTTAAAATTTTTTTATTTCCTACAATTGCGGCTGAATAATGTTCCCAATTAAATTTTTTAAAAAAACAGGTCGAGCTTTCATAAGACGCACTCTAGTATAACTTACCATCTTTCTCAAACTGCTGCAGTTGACAAGTTCCCCGTTGTGCGCGACGGCGAGCGCGCCGTGCGCCGTGTGCACCACGAACGGCTGGCAGTTCACCTCCTCCGACGCCGCTGATGTCGAATACCTGCTCAACATACGTTCATTAATATTACTGACAAGTTTGCCTGCTGCGGTCTTCCCGTCTGATTATAATTTAGGTGTCTTCAAGGCTAGAGTGAATGGGCTCTTGATAAATTAGTGCGCCTCACCATCACCGATTGCATCACTGCTTACTATCAGGAGGGATCCCAGTCAAGTTTAATTTCAATTTAAAAAATAGTTTAACAAAGCAAACCCTCTGGTAAGCTATGACCAATAGTAGAAATTTAACTTTAGCTGCTTAGATTAAAGCCTGGGATACACTAGGGAACATTTTGTCCCGAAACACGACGCGCAACACTAAATTTACGTGACGCTGCAACGTTACATATTGTCCTGCAACATGCCCCGCAACATAGTACGTGACGCAGGGCATGTTGCTTGCTCGAGCCTCGAGAGCGAGCGCACGAGTCCCGCGTCAGTATGCATGTTCCACGTAGTTGTTGAGCAACATGTTCCACAACATGTTGCTCCATTTGTCCCCTAGTGTATCCTTGGCTTTAGGGTTCAAGCCTGGGATACACTAGGGAACATTTTGTCCCGAAACACGACGCGCAACACTAAATTTACGTGACGCTGCAACGTTGCATATTGTCCTGCAACATGCCCCGCAACATAGTACGTGACGCAGGGCATGTTGCTTGCTCCCGCCTCGAGAGCGAGCGCACGAGTCCCGCGTCAGTATGCATGTTCCACGTAGTTGTTGAGCAACATGTTCCGCAACATGTTGCTCCATTTGTCCCCTAGTGTATCCTTGGCTTTAAGTTGGCATAACTTGAATAAATCATGCTTTTTCGTCATTCAGTTATTTCATTAAGCTGCTAGTGTCATGCATCCATTTTTTCCTGTCTTATTTTCGTGCTGACCATCCATCGTTTCTGGATTGAATTTAAAATAACTGTCATTTTGTTTCTCAATTTGTCTCTGCATCACCCAAAGTTTGACTGGTAGAAAATACCAAAGGCATTAAGTCCGCATCTGTGCTTTGGTGTGCTTATAATAAAACATTAAAGTACAAACCTAGTGTGTCCAATGCCGAGGTTTCCCTTGAGCTTCTTCATGGCTTCATCGTTGAATATGTTGTTGATCAGTCCCATGCCCTTGTGTGCGTTGAACGTGCGCGCGCTTTTGCCCTCCGACGTCACTATGCCCGCTGACTCTTGCCCTCTGAGGAATTCAGTGATAACATGTTTTATTTTTTATTTGTAGTAACATCTATGTATAATACAAAGTCGTGAATCGCGCAATCAGAGTTCTCTGCGAAATTTGAACGTTTAGAACAGCTCGAAATCACCTCAAGGGCAGTTGCCCAAACCAGACATAACACCTGTCTAGTCGAAGGATCGTCCCTTTTGAACGGAGGAACGTAGGACTTAACTCTCTGTTCGTTTACAAAGTAACGGATCGCGATTGAAATACTCTTAGAAACCTGCTCAGCTTAAGTGGGCTGGACAATGGACATGTCTTCCGCATCGGCATCAAGCGGTGAGGCCGTCAAATATAGTTGATGCGAGCATGCTGAAATGGCAAGAAGGAGTCGATCATGTCAGGGCGACTTAGATATCATCCTTAAGAATTAGCAAGAGATAGTCCAGAACCGGGAAAAATTTAAGAAATGGTGAGAGGCCTTTGCCTACCAAGCGATGGTAAAGGCAAGTTTATTAAGTAGCCAATTAGGAAGACTAGTGTACCTATTTTTATTTACAGATTTTTCTGGAATGGTAAACTACTATTTCTGGGTATGGGTTTTAGTAACCCTAACCCTGTAAATTAAGCTTTATGAGCATGAAAATAAGATTCATACTCTAATATAGTGTTTTCTTATCACATTTTTAGGAAACATTGACCCATAACATGTTAACAGCGCGGTTCTCCCCCTGATTCCCATAACAAATAAGGAAAAAGGATGTAAAGGGGCGGGGTTACAAGTGTTCTGCGCAAAATGAAACAATGTTTCATTATTTGCTAACCAATTTCAGCGTTCCTAGTAATCAGGCTAGATATCTATTATTTGTTTGGCGTATGTACATATGAAGGGAATACCCTTGTTATTTGGTTTATTAGTCAACGTATCTACATTGTATTAATGTATTATCTCATCCGGTTAGTTACTATAGGTTTCTAAATAAAAAAAAAAAACGTAGTAATAAAGTAAGATAAAAAGTTGTCCCTATCATGAACAATGCGACTTTCTGGCGAACAGTCTTTACTTTGAATGTCAATGCTTGAAAGATCGATATTCACCACAGAATTTCGAAGAGCCTAAAGATGGAACTTCATTGGGCTAACGTGGACCACTTACGCCGATCTGGGCGCGTCAGTCTTGATGCATTTTATATGGCAACTAGATTTGTAAAACTACATTCGACCCACGCCACCAGACGGGGTTTTACGTACAACTCTGGCGTTGCCCACGTGTGGGTCAGTCTAATGTAGTTCCCACTTTATTTTAATGTCTTTCTCTTCATATCTCGTCATGACAGAAATCGTGACATTATCATCTGCCTAGCCTTTTCCCAACTATATCGGAGTCGGCATCCAGTCAAGCCGGATTTAGCTGATTACCAGTATTTTACGAGGAGCGGCTGCCAACCAGACCTCCACAACCCATTACCTGGGGAGACACGGTACTTCATAGCAAGACTGGAGTCAGATTTACTGGCTTCTGACTATCCGTAACGACTACCAAAGATCTACAAATGACAGCCGGGACCTACGGCTTAACGTGCTATCCGAGGCATGGAGAAACTCGGTATGTTAAGACAGAAATCGTGACATAAACTGTGATAATATCTCACCTGTGCTGTAGCGCCACGAGTCCTAGACATATGACTTGCGGTATGTCCACCTGTGTCGGCCATTCTCCGGTACTGATGGCGCCGAAGACTCCGCACTCGTGGGTCAAACCTGCAACAGGAATGGTTTGCGTTAAGTAACGATTGTAAAGTTATTAGCTCCGATAATGCAGAGCAACTAGAATAATTTCTTTTTATTATTGGAAAATTAGCATCCAGGATTACTATTTTTAAAGTTTTTCACTTCGCGTGACCCAAAGGCCGGCTTTTACCTTGCGATCCTTTAGAGGATAAGTATTGCCATACAGCGTGACAATTTTATTATTTGCTAATATTTAAATACTTATCTAATTGAAACCTAATTTTTTATCATAAATAAACTCAGAACTCTATTTTTTTATGTTATTTTTATAATATCTTCAGAAACCAACGAAAACATAAAGCTTCAAAGCTCCCAATTTGAAAGAGAAATCAGACAATCATGGTCTTTGACGGCAAAGGCATCAACATCCGTATTTATATTATTAAATTGTTAGTTATATGTACATCTCGTTTGCAACAAATTTTGATATAGTTTTCACAATTAATATACTATTTTTGTACATTTATTGAGAAACTGGTTAGTAAGAAATATTTTTTCATACATATTTGCATAGTCCCTTTTATTTTTCGCATATTTTTTGCACTACAAGGGATGAACCGAAGCATTACTAACAAATATTAAGAAACCCGTCTCTTACCCAGACTGAATTTCTTCCAAAATTTAGGAATGATGGGAAGTATCCTTCCACATCCGCGGGTAAATCGTTTTATAAAAACTTTCGTGAAGAGTCCGATCCCGGCGCGGGTATAAGGGTAGCGGCTTGTAACGAAACCATAGCGCGATTCAGCGACCGACTTCTGACGGCACAACGCCATCTATCGAGCGAGCCGGAACTAATGGGTCGGGACTTCGGCACCGTATACCACCTTCTTTTAGCAGTTTACTCACATTTAATATTGTTTTTGTGAACTTAAATAGTGTTAAGTATTCGGTAATCTTATCCTATTTCGTAAAGCTAATGGCGATTCCAGTAATTAGCTAAGTAGTAACAACAGGCAATGCTAACTTTATATCTTGTTACAGAGTTGCTTTTGTTTTACGAAATAAATAAATTGGAGAACCAAGATCAAGATTCAAAGTATTTATTTTAGGCACTTTTAATATAATGCTAATTGCACATTCCATAGCGTAAATCTCTATGGGGGAATGGAATGTGCACGAAACTCCATAGACTTTTATAAATGTTGATGTATTACAAATATCTCGGTTACATATAAGATGAAAATGGAGCACAATTCAATTTATGTAAATGTTTTATTCATAGTATTATATTTTATGCACCCCGTCTAGTTGCAAGTCAAGGAAATGTTTTTTTACGATGTCTAAATAACACTGACGTGGTACAACTCCAGGTACCGTACCGTCTAACTTTAACGATGGCAGGGTGATGGTAATGTGGCTAGACTATAAGACTAAAATCATCATTGTAGCAGAAGGACGACTATCGCTTTTTTTTAAGATGAGAAATCATCAGAATTCCTTCCCTCGCTCTTGGACAGAGTGGCGTGTCAGAATTTTACTGAATAAAATCCACCCCTTTGCTCCTTCTTTTTCTTCGTTCCAGGGTCCTGGGTTTTCTTTTCAGAAGCCTACCTATGGCCCTAGAGGCTTCGACCTTGCTGGGTCCCTACGGTAAGACGTCTACCGCTGGACTTAGCCAAAGTTTACGGTACACAACAGCATTGCCTCGCATTTGTAACACAGAACGCCTACCGACTGCCATGACACACCCGATGCTGTTATCTTCTTCACTCCTCCTATAAGTTCACCGCGAGACCTCGCTAATCTAACACGTTTCTGTTAAGTGACCTTCAGTTAATAATGACCCAGTTTTTTGCCATCCATCAGTTCAGCGGTAATAGTAATTAACAAAGATAGAATGCCTTCATTCAGTTCATAATTTAGTCATTGATTGCGAAATCACTTATCGTTGTATTACGAATTAATTAAAATATTCTGTGGGTTATCAGATGCGGAGAACCATGCTTCGTTTTGATGTGTGAACCATCTCAAAAAAATAGGAAGACAAGACAAGCAGTGATAAAATAATATTGTGAAATATTCGCGCAAATCTATTTGCTATAAGTTTTGCCTGTTTTATTTAGATTTCTACTCATAGAGTACCAAAGTGGAAGAATTAAGATAGAGAGAGAGAGGCTAAACAAAATTGGATGAATTATGTGAGAAGTCATATAGAAGAGAGTTGATGATAGCGTAACGGTAACGGACCAAATGGAAGAAAAAAACTTTGCGCCAACTCCAAATAGCTCTAGGAGGAAACATTGGTGATGATTTATTCGTAGAAACGTGTCTAAGAGATGTGTTGGGGAAGGCAACAAATCGGGAGGAGATTCTTCTGTTTAGCAGTGGATCCTTTGAGTGGAACAATATAAGTTAAAAAAAATACAGTGAAGAAACAGAAATCAAAACAAAAGATGATCATAATTGTCATTTTACAAACAAGACCCGATTGCGCGGAAACTGCGTAATATCATCTAACGTAATTATTATAAGTCAGTGTGTATCCGGTTCGAAGGACCATGTAAGGTATTTGTCTGCACGATACCAACTTTCTGGATTTGTTGATATTTTGGTAATTTTGGTTTATTTAATAGCAATGATAATTTTTTGGTAATATGCACTAACTTATAATAACAACTTTATCTGCTTTTATAAAAATGCACGAAGATAAAAGAGCTCAGTAGTTAACAGTGTAGGTAAACCAAAATCAAGGTTATTCAAAAACGATCCCAAATCACGTGCCGAGCGAAGTTTCTCCAATAATGACAATTAACAATCGTGCAGCATGTAACACGTGGTCCTTATCGAAACAAAGCTGATATCTGCCGTAGTGACCTCTGAAGTTTCATCAACGCTGATAGTACGCGTCAGACAGACTGATACGCACTCTGGATCGATTACTTCCAAAATTCTTCTGAAGATCGTTCAGTTTCTTTATTGGGTGTAATATTGTGCAATAGTTATATGAGACGGTATACCTTTACACCACCAAAGAAAGAAATAGATGGATAATGAAAATGATGAAGCAGGGAGGTCAAGTCACGACCCTCATAACATTGCATTGAGGAATACGACGCAAGGAGGAGTTGGACAGGAGACATGAATCCGAAGTGGTGGTACAAAAAAATACTTAACATTCTAATAAACAGCGTTCCAAAACCATGATAGATGATTTGGCTGCAACATAACATGAATGTTACAAGGTAGTTCACAATTTTATATATTCTTTTGGCAATTTAACTTCAGTATCGTATAGCATGATAACAAACATTATATTTGTGGTAACAACATGTATGTATTTAGACTGCGTAAAAACTACTTACGTTAATAAATGCGTAATTTACACAACTATATTCATTAAAACCATCATCTTGAGTTCATGACCCTCTAACTTAGAGACAAGGTAAAACATCAAGATTTTATCAAAATGGCAAGTTTTAGCTCTTCTCTAAATAAGATAGTTATTATAATGATTATAATTGTGTAAATACTCGTAAATACAAGTAATCATCAGAAACAAAAAAATTGCCTTACGGTCCGATACCTACTGAACCGAAAATTGCAAAAAAAAGCGTACAAAAACTACCCTGAGGCCAATTACCTTAAATTGGACTGAGTGGGACATATCTGCTAAATGACAGAAAAACTGTGGACCAGACCACAGTTTTTGACTGACACTGACCAGGCCTGGTGCCCTGCGACAGACTAATGCCTACTGTCCACGGGAGTATATATACGCCTGCTTGAAGCTTACATACAAAACTAGGAAAATTTGTCGACGAAACTACAACGACTAGACGGCTCGATGTTGCCGCAGGGAAGACCACGAAGGAGGAACTAGACTGCTCACAAAAGATGAAAAGACCGCCTTCGCCTTTGATTCGCTACTAGAAAGAAGTATTCTTACTAGTAGCTACTGATCCATGAAACACTAGACTAGTCTAACATAAATAACATAGTAACAGTAACCATAAAACCACAAAAATGTCGCAATCTTAAAAGTAAACAGCACATAATGGCATAACTTGGCAGTTAATTGTGCAGGGTCGTTATAACCTAATTATAGCTTCGATATCAAGTGTGAAATCAACAATGGTAATAAACGAAGCACGGTTTCATATACTTTGATAAATGAACTTATTTAGAAGTATTTTTATCGTTATAGCTACGATAAAAGATTTTACAATCTATCATGCTGACATGCCTGGGAAATTAGGATGGTCCGGTAAGGTCGCTGATTCGAACCCAGCCAGGCGCATTACTTTTTGTAATTTATTCTATCACATACCCGCGAAACGAGACACAATAGTAAAACAATAACAGCGCGGTCTCATAGGACCGGTTGGGGATTCAAACATTAATACACCACCACTGCTCTCAAAACAGTGAAGGAAAACATCGTGAGAAATCTAAATGTCCTGGAACCAAAAATTCCAAAACATGTGACATTCACCAGACCCGCACTGGGTCCGCGAGGTGGATACGTCCCATTCCCACTCCTAGAGAGAAGGCCTGAATATCAGCAGTGGGAATATTAAAAGGCTGATTATGCTTTTGCTTATGATTACATTATGTCCGGTAACTAACGAGGTCAACTCCTTTTTTCCTACTGACTCACCTGGTGGTAAGTGATGATGTGGTTAGCGATGCACACCCTAGGAAAATTATTGTTTTAGATTCGGAGAACAAAATAAATGTACACTGTGTTAAAAATTAAATATTTTCAAAGCCTGTCGCTGGCAATAAAATGAGTACTTACTACTATATTTATCTTCATGCCAATTTGCGGATGAATACATAATCCATGGTTAAACCATACATTATGACTAACTGTAAAACAGCTGGCTTCCAAACGAATAAACTGTTTCTATACTAATTTTTAACGTTGGACCACTCGTGTTGATCGACGTGTCTCGTGTCCACGGTTGGACATAGGCCTCCCCCAAGTGTCACCACAACGACCGGTCCTTTGCATCTCGTATCCATCGTGATTCCCGTGACCCTCACCAGGTCATTGTACCACCTTGTGCGAAGCCTTCCAATGTTGCTGCTCCCAAAGGAAAGAGCTATGCTCGGAGTTTCCTTGCGTGATCACATCAGAAATGAAGATATCCGCAAGAGATCCAAGATTACTGACATAGCCCGAAGAATCACCAAACTTTAGTGGCAGTGGGTAAGGCATATTACACGCAGGACAAATAGTCGATAGGGACGAAAGGTTGGAGTTTGGAGTGGCGACCACGTTCCGGTAGACGGAAGACACTCATGTTATTGATTTATTTATCGTTTTAGCGGGCCAGAGACCAAACTAACATGTCTATCAAATCAAACAATAGTAGTTTGTACCGCTTGTAGCGTGATCATCTCAAGGCAAGTGCGGCGATAAAGGGCTACTCGAAGGCAATGCGATAGGATCGCAGACGATATTGACCTGCGAGACGTAATTGCTTCAAATTGACCGTAACTGCGCAGGGAAATTAACTATTGTCGACTGATTGGTTAGTTGAAACAATTTATTTTTATTATTTGTAGCAAAAGTAACTTGGTCTAAGAAATAGGGAAAAAATCAAATCCGCGTAGTCCACGGTTGCGTAGCTTCATAGACGCGAATTCGTCATTTGGTGTACGCCTGCGTGAAGCTTCACGCCGGTGTGAAGCAAAACGTATGATGACGACCACGTGTCTATGAAGCTACATGTTCGTGGACAGTACGCCTAAGTTATAAACCTTTCGAATAATGCTGTTATTCTGGTGGAAGAGGAAACTGTCAAGTATCAGAATAAGGACGCATATACTATAATATGACGTCACCGCCATTAGGATTTTTGTGTGTAAAAGCGATAGCAAGATATTCCATATAATCATATTAGAAATCTGCTTCATTTAATGATACATTTTGACGCTATTTTCAGAAAAAAACTTCCATTCCTAATATTGTAAATGTGAAAGTAACTCTGTCTGTTACACTTTCAAACTTAAATCGATTTTATCACGACAAATAAATGATGTAATGACAAGCTGACAACAATACAGATCTCATATTCCTCTTAATAGGTTTACAAACAAATAGCACTTCTCAAACGATGTGCAAAAACGTAAAAAGAGAACATTTCTGCTTCATAAAAAATGAACCACAATACGCTTAAATCGAGACCACTTATAGTCCAACTCGTGGGCTATAAGATTGACTTATAAAACTGCACTTTTAAAGAAAAATCTTAAGCAGAAATGAAGATAACTAAATACTTGATGGATCCAAAAGGAAAAACCACTTGGACGTTGCTTCATTCGTGTAGGCGTTTAACGAAGTACTCGTATATAATTAATCCAGAAGCACCGAGGATATTGAGGACTGGAGATGATTGTAAGTTTGTTTTGCTAAGTTATCTTAGAAGATTAGCCAAAGAAGACAATTAGCATTATCGGCCTTATAATGTTCCCACTATTGGGACTCAGGCCTCCTCTCTTGGAGAGGGAATGTACCATAATCCACACACACACAGCGCGGGCCCATTGCGAATTGGTGGATGAAGAAAATACAATCAAGAAAAGAAAGTAATAGAGGAGGCCTTCCCAGAAATGGGACAAGAAAGTTTGATATGAATGCTGGGCAGGAGATGAATAGACACTCACTCAGAACTGTCTATAGATTAACTGTTAGTTGGGCGTGAAGGAAATTTATATGCTTCAGCAAATCACTATACTTAAAGACATGATCAGTCACGATCAGGTGGGCAAACTTTCAGGTTTCTCCCAGAACAATGTTAAAAGCAAATTAAATGGAAAGTTTTATTGTCCTATAAGGTCAATCAGGTGTTTGTTCCTAGACTGCCTAGTACAGTACCCGGCACGTAACTTGGCATGTTTTTTCAAGTTGACGTAGTGGGTGTAAATTCGCGCATGTGGTACAAAAAAGCGAATGAGCGAACGGGACGTAACGCAGTGCGGGGGCCAAACTCGACTACTATTATAATACTGCACCAATCGCGTGCCAGATCGGCGCTACTTCTTACCACGCGTCCCGTTTGACCACCAAATAGTTCCAAAAAACGATTTCTGCTCAACTAACGACTCTTGCTAAGTTACGTGCCGGAAACTGTACGACGTTACCGCCATGCGTGCCGCCATGGATACGTTTATAAAGTTGGGCGCTCCGATTGGCCGCTCCAAACTCTTAACCGATCAGAGATACAAACGCAATGGTGTACCTAGTTGGCCAACGGACCTGGGGCAAAAAATTGGGGCCCCTTTTTCATCAAATAACCTCTCCTGCTTTGGGTGGAGTTGGCGTATGACACTACGTCATAGTTTTTCTAACTAATATTAGTAAACTAATGATTAGTGTTGTAACCTGTTTTTATTTAGATTTTGAAGGTGGGAGAGTTTCGTGGTAGTTCAATAAGACATTTGTTAATAATAAGGTTTAGGGGTTTGGGGGTTTGGTTTGTGGGCCCCTTGAGCTTGGGGTCCTCGGGTCACCACGCTTTGCCCTTCTGTAGATACCCCAGTGGCCAAACGCGGTATCAAAACGTTTCGATTGTGCTCAGGTAAAAACAAATCGTACTCAGCAGACTGGTTTCTAAAGTGGCAACTAAGGTTTTTATGACCTGACCTGTAATTTAGTATAAGTGACTTTTGGTCCTTTTAAGAAAAAATAAAAGAAAAATAACCAACCTGTCTGCACCGCCCCTCTGCCGAATCTCTTACTGTTGACTTTAACTTCACCAGGAGTGGTCCTGGCGTCACAACCGGGGGTTCCTTCCATTCCTAAGCGTTCCATGGCGGCCTGTGAGTTGCTCTGACCCTCACAACTTCCTTGGCAGCAGCTGCCAGGTCCTTCGGGACCGTTCATGTTGGTTCTGGAAAGACCAAGTTTAAATATTGAATAATAGGTTCTGCCAGTGAATTTGTCTGCGTGAATGTTGGAACTTATATCAAAAAAAGATATTTCTAGGATGAAAACTAGACCGTGTCCTGGATTTAGTCACAGGAACTTATATTGATGAGTTGATGATGACCCGTTTAGCCGTTAACGAGAAGGTTCGACCAAGTTAATTGTGCGTCCATATTCTTACAGATTCCTAATCGCGATTGTCTGTATGTATGTTTGCGATAAACCTACTCAAAAAATTCTAAACGTATTTGCATGAGAAAGGTTTAAGTGTATAATACAATAATATTACAGTAAAGCCGAGAATTTCAAAGATTTCTAACATTAGAAAAAAAGTTATTAAATATTAGTAAAGTTATTAAAATACCAGTTGAGTGTCTGTGTCCAACAAAAAAAAATTGAAATCGAAAAACATTTTGAAAAAGTATAAATAAAAACAACTCATTGTACTCGTATTAGCATATCAGGGGAATCCAAACAAAAACTGCAAAACACGATGTTGAAACTAAAGCTTTAATTCAAAACTTTTCCTTATTGTTTATCCTTATTTGTAAACACAGATATTTTTATTTATTTAAAAATAACAACTTACTTAAAAGGCAACGGTCACCAAACAATAATAAAGTAAAAAATAGAAAGTATTTTTTTATAATCAAAACAAACACGAGAGGTCACTAATTACTAATTACTCTGACCGCACTAAATGACACCGCGACGCTGAGAGTCAAACTAACCAGTATTCCTTTAACACTATAGATTATAAACGTCTCCAGCGTATGCAAACAAGTTTTTAAGACCAATAACACTTCAATAGCTCGATAACAAAATAAAAACAAACTAAATGAACATTCGACTAAATGACAAAAAGATACAACACTATACAGACGTTCCAATTTTAAATTGTGACGTAAAGGGTTCGTTTCAATAATATATTTGACGTCATGCCATGTTGGGATAGCGATAATTTGGCCGCGATAATGTTGTCAGGCGCGATATTGTCAATGACAGTTAGATGTATTTGCGCAGTTTCTCTGTATATAGGTCAAAGTGGTGTAGGGGGTGAGGGCAGACAACAATTGAACGTACTCTAATACGTCATGTTGTTTCGTGAAGCAACTTAATTCATGAATCCCCGACCGGTCTCATAGGACCGCACTGTTATTGTCTTACTATAGTGTCTCGTTTCGCGGGTATTGATAGGTTAAGGATGACCTGTCTGAGATAAAAAAATAGTGGACACTGCCTGAGTGGTGTATATCTTACCAAGGGACCAACCCCACCAAAGATAATGATAATAATCGTTTATTAGGAACCAAAACAAGAATAATCATCCGTTTTACGATGATAGCTGAAAAAGTCAAAACAGTGTCGCAGGCGCAACTGGTGAGCGATGGTTGTTCCCAAGTTTTTTGATAGTAAGGGAGAGGTATACAAATATAATAAAGCACTAATAAATTAGGTACATTAAGTTTTTACCAATTTTTTCGCGTTAGACCACTGAGTCACATTATGGTAAGCGACAATGGTGCACGCTTGTCTAGAAGTAGGTCACCTATTCACTCTTGGCTAGGGCTTTCAATACCGGTATTACGGGATCCCGTAATACCGTGATCACGGATATATTTTGGTCTTTTTTCAATACCGGTATTGACTTGCCAATACCGTGATTACGGTATTACAATCTTTAATATACAGGGTGTTTGGGTGTGCGTCAGAATGGCTGGTTGTATGTGGCGTTGATCTATGAGAGTTGATTCGCAAATTGCTACATAGATATAATAAATAATTGCTCTAAATAACATGAAGTTACAACTAAATTAGACTCATCATCATCTGCCTAACCTTTTCCCAACTATATTGAGGTCGGCTCCCAGTCAAGCCGGATTTAGCTGAATACCAGTATTTTACGAGGAGAGGCTGCCTACCAGACCTCCACAACCCATTAGCTGAGGTAACACAGTACCTCATGGCAAGACTGGAGTCAGATTTACTGGCTTCTGACTACCCGTAACGACTGCCAAAGATCTACAAATAACAGCCGGGACCTACGGTTTAACGTGCTTTCCGAGGCACGGAGGAAACTCGTTAAGATGGTCACCCATCGACAGACCAACCTTGGCAAGCGTTGCTTAACCTTGATGATCGACCTGTGCGGCTGTTATTATCTAGCCGCGAGCTTCTCACTCTGAACTTCGAACCATTTGAAATTTTATTTAAGTTCCTGTGTTCCCTAGAAGAGGCAGTTACAACTAAATTAGACTAATGAAGTAAATATGTAGCAATTATTATTATTATATTATAAAAAAAATATTGACGCAATACATTTCGAGAAACTCTGTATGTTTGACTTAAAACAAGGAGGTGACCAGCCAACCAAACGTCAAGATTCCTGGTCAAAAAAAGAAAATTATTTCTAAATACATATCCTATGTAGCAATTATCTATACTAATATAATAAAGAGGTAAGTAAAGTTTGTTTTTTTGTTTGTATGAGGTAATCTGTGGAAGTACTGGTTGGATTGCTAAAATTTTTTCACCAATAGAAAGCTGCTGTATTCCTGAGTGACATAAGCTCGTGGAGCTCGTGGCTAGATAATAACAGCCGCACTGGTCGATCTTCAAGGTTAAGCAGCGCTTGCCTAGGTTGGTCTGTGGATGGGTGACCATCTTAACATAACGAGTTTCCTCCGTGCCTCGGAAAGCACGTTAAGCCGTTGGTCCCGGCTGTCATTTGGAGATCTTTGGCAGTCGTTACGGATAGTCAGAAGCCAGTAAATCTGACTCCAGTCTTGCCATGAAGTACCGTGTTACCCCAGTTAATGGGTTGTGGAGGTCTGGTAGGCAGCCGCTCCTCGTAAAATACTGGTATTCAGCTAAATCCGGCTTGACTGGAAGCCGACCCCAATATAGTTGGGAAAAGGCTAGGCAGATGATGATGATGATAAGCTATATATTATGTACGCGTGTGGCGAAGCTGCGGGCTAAAGCTAGTTTATTATATATGTAGCAAATATTCGAATCAACTCTCATGGACCAACGCTACAGAAAACCAGCCATTCTGACGCACACATGTTTGGTGCATCGTGTACCAAATCAAAATGGTTGACTGGAAGGGTCATCTGCTCTCCTTTCAGGCCCCCTAAACACTACCCATGCCTTGTGGGTTTTTTTTATCGACATTTCAATGTTTTTTGAAAAATAGACCAACTTTTTACATTTAAATTCAAATATTAGAAAATTTATAAGGCGTAGACGGTAATTTTAATTTTATTTAAACGTATATTGTATAAGAGTACTTTTAAATCCAAAATTAGTAACATTAGTCATCTAGATTTTTAAAATTTACTTGCAAAGTTTCGGACTTAAATTAAAGCTGTTCATGTTACAGCTATTTACATGGCTACAAAAAAAGAACCAAAAGTGACTGGAATCCTCAAACTCTCTCAAAAATTCTCTACTCTATCCTCTTGCTAGTGATGTGAATTCGCTAGTTTTGTGAATCGAGTGACATAAATTTTATATTCAAAATTATGACTACAAAAAATTTTTTTGATTAAATGGTACCGGAAACACCTATTTAATCTGTTATATCACTCTTATAAGGTAAAATCTGCCTCGTATCTCTCTTTTCGTGGGTTTTATTGGAAACAAAAAAAGAAAATTGTGTTTTTAACCAATAATTTCATTATTTATTTAAATATTCTTATGATTCGAAGAAGAAGAAGCACTAGTTTAAAAATATTTTTTTTTTACAAAAAACTTGAATTCAATACCGTGATCACGTGATCACGGTATTGAGCTATTCCAATACCGGTATTAATACCGGTATTGAAAAAATCCGGTATTTGAAAGCCCTACTCTTGACTTAAACGCTCTACATCTAAAGTGAATTTATGGGCATATTTTGCATGTTATTACATTTATTAGAGTTCCGCAAGTATTTCTGTTGCGTGCGTTGTCGTGTGGAAAGAAAAAGAAACCCTATTTTTTAAATCGATCAACACCTATCAGTTGTCTAATACTCGGGTCTCATATGACATAAAACTAAAATATTAACTGCAGTAATTTCAACCAGGTGGTCAATGCACCTGTCCAGCCTACTTAACTCAATACCAAACAGAAGCAATACCAATATTGATTAAAGGGCACAGCAGCACTACTTAGCGATAGCCTAGGAGCAGGACAGATAGCCTAGGTAGATCTGCTACTCCTACTCCCCCTCCATCAATTCTTCGAGGCTGAATTAGTCCGTCTCGCAAGTAAACAAGACGTCAATCAGAGTCAACAACTTGTGATCGACACCATTTTTGGAATGTACAGTGCGCAAAAAAGTAGGCCATGTCTGCAGAGATAAAAAGGTCTGCAGATTCGCTAGTAGTTCTTCAGAGCTTGGTTTGTGCTGGTGGCGTATAAAAAGTGGTTTTTGATTACTCACTCGGGCTGTTTCTTTTGCAGTTTTTTCATAAGGTAGTATAGCAAAACGTCGTCACACGCAGCTCTTGTTAGAGATAAATTATCTTCATCATCTGCCTATCTAGTGTTTTTCAAATAATGTTCTCTTCCAAACTAACCGATGGAGCTGAATACCAATTCTTTAATCATAACCTATGAACGATGCTATGTTCGAACATTAAAATAAACCAACTTATCGAAGTGATAACGAAAACGAACCAGGTATACCAAGTTATTAGCCATCGGTTACGATCCTGAACTGGCAACCTGTTATTCCTCAACTCATACAATGACATAATCTTACTACCAAATATCCAAGGATTAAATATTTATGGGTTGTAAGTCTATGTTGTCTGGGGTCTCATAGCAGCAGGATTGTTTGAAAGACTTGCCCACGCAAAGGGCCTTTGAAAAAACAGTATGGAATTTAGTCAATAAAAGTTTGACACGTCCTGTTGCTCCAACTAGAGCGGGAGAAATCCTATGTTGTGCATAGGCTTTATGGTATATGGATTAGGGATTTATCCTGAATGGTATTTATATGGTATAGGGATTTATCAGATCAAGCTTCTCTTCTTCTTCTAGAAAACTACCAAAACAAATAGAACCATTCATTACGCACATTAGAATAATCTATCTGTGCCAGATTTGAGCAAAACAAAAAAAAAGATTCGCAACAAACAGAAAACATCAAGATCACAACGTGCGTATAAAACGTTATCAAAGACAAAAATGATGAAACTCTCTGGAACAAAACAAAAAACAATGTAATTTTTGCTCGCATTCTACAAATATCAACATTAGCAATACGCGGGCGAAGTGTCGTCATTACAAGAGCCGCTTGAGTCGTAGGGGGTCAGTTATCTCGTGACTTCAAGTACATTTCCACGAGGGGGAGCAATAAACAATATACGATAAGATTATTGGAAATTAACACAACATTAATAACTGTGATGATGACAGTGCCTCACTATATTTAGTAGAGTCTGACTGGCGCAATAAAAATAATCGTGTTGCCGTCCCGTGCATTTTCGTCAGATGTTTTCGATAGAGATTGAGTTGACCTATGCAATTATCGGATCAACGGGTCTCGATTGTTGCTTCTTGATTTTCTTGTACATACTTTTAGACTAAAAATACGTTCGTTGCCAGAAACCTTGCTGATAAAACGTGGTCTTGGATTGGTGAATTGATACGGACGACCCTGGGTCATCATTTCATGTAATGGATATACGCGATTACTTTGATGACAATGTAAAGTCTGTGCGAATGTGACTGCACATAAAAAAGTCTTCAGTCTTTTGGTACTTTTGCGTACAACATCAATTAAATTAATAGAATCTATCATGTTATTTATATTAACGCACCAAAAGAGTCGTTGGAACACTTCGATTACTTCGATAAGTTGGTTTTATTTTCAAATTTCGATCGCGTCGCGGTCGTCGCTTTCCATCAGGTGAGAGTGATGAAGCCGAGCCTACAAATAAATTAAAAAAGGAATAATCATGTTTTTTTTTTCTATAAAAGAAATGTTGCTGTGATTAAAGATGGCCATAGCCATTACTTATTAGTTTTTGCAAGAATCGGTGAACGAGTTGCAATCAATAAATGCAATCCCATTTAACTTTTGATAGGTTCTCTCGGTATCATTATTGTGACACCTGCACACTCAATGGCGACTATCAATAAAAGCAATACTTTCTCTACCACCGCTAGCTTTCCAACCGGGTTATGTCCGGAAAGTTCTAATCGCTACATCGTACATAACAAAGCCGCTTTCCACGTCTGTCTGTTCATCCAAACATCCTAATCCACGGACTCTGATGCTGTTTTTACTAATAGAAAAAATCTACCAAGTGCGAGTCAGACTCGCGAACAAAAGGCGAAAAAAACACGTTTGTGGTATAGGAACTTCACAAAATGTTTGTTTTATCCAGTTTTTATTAGTATTTGTTCGAATATCGAAAACAGAAATAACATCTGAAAATTTCAACCTTCAAGCTATCGCGGTTGTAAAACAGCCTGGTGGCAGACAGACGTCGGGCAGCGGAGTCATAGCAATAGGCTCTCGTTTTTACCCTTTGGCTACGGTACCTTAATTGTAAAATGATAATAAACTAGCTGTCCCCTGCGGTTTCACCCGCATTTTTCGTTACTGCTCCTCTCCCGTGGGTCGTAGCGTGATGGTATATAGCCTATAGCATTCCTCGATGAATGGGCTATCGAACACTGAAAGAATTTTTCAAATTGGACCAGTAGTTCCAGAGATTACCCCCTACATACAAATTTACAAACTTACAAATTTTACCTCTTTATAATATTAGTATAGATAAACGAGGAAAGTTTGCGAGTACTTATAATTTGCATCCATGCATAGCCGTTCAGTTGATTAGTTTTCTATGCGCAACTAGAGCAACAAAACTGACTGTCACTTGGTTACAAGTTACAACAGACAGCAGGGGCGTAGCTACCGCCGTATCTGCTGTATCAATTATACGGGGCCCCCGGGCTACGGAGGCCCCCAAAGTGTGTAAGGAAAAAAAATAAAAACTTTCTAATTTATTTTATTTTACAAATGACAAAATTCTGTAAAGCAATTACTTTTTTTCCCGCGTTATGAGTGCGTCAAAAGTTGGCAACACTACGCACTACTTTTCTTTTGTGAAAAATCTTTACCCCCGTATTAATAAGGGCCTCCAAACAAATTTTTTATACGGGGCCCCGACAAGGCACGCTACGCCACTGACAGACAGACACCTTCCTGATTATGTCTGTAACGCCCACCTTACTTACACCTACGTGTAACTACTGCTTACATAATGGCTGTCTGTTGATTGTGATGTAACGGTACTACGGTTGAAAGATAATTAAGTTTTTCTTTATTCAATAAGTTTATTTGCAAAGGCAAGTAATAAGTATCGTTACTGTATTGGACCCAATGCATTAGCACAGAAATCATTATTCGAAATGTTCTGCGGGATTGTTCGAAAAAGTTACCGTAATTCTGGAATGCAAAAGGTAACTAAAGGTAGACTGGCGGATTAGGCAAGAAAAGTATCACTTCTCGCTACATCGAGATTCGAGATCGAAGTTATTTGATGATACTTTGAAAAGCATAGAGGAACATTTTTTCTAGAAAGAATAAACTATGTATGTATAGTCAACATCGATGTTACACTGTATCTAGTTTATTTACCGGAATTCGACCAAAGCCAGCCAGTTAACAAATGCAAGTGACTAAAAAACTTCGCATTGAAAATACTAAATGTAAATAGTTTACACCAGTAGGTAACAACTAACCACAGTAACCACGTTCAAGAATCATTCAAATATTATTAATGTATTAGCGATAAATAAAATGCTAATAACGTATCGGCAACATGGCACCCGCATACGAAGTTAGAATGACGTAAGTTTATAGTGTGAATGAAGTGCGTATCGCGATATTATTGGATTAGACTTGAATCTGGTATGTATGGGTCGTATTAACCCAGTGGTTGAGGTAGGGAATGATTCCCAGTCGCCACCGCGGGGATGGGGATTTCCACCGCCGGCAATTGGGAACTCATTGCCCCCACTTCAGTTTCGCTGTACATTGATTTAAAAAAAAAATTGCAGGCAGTGCACATTGTCTTTTTTTTTGGAGATTAGATGCAGATTTAGGATAAGTTTCCCTATCCTTTTATTTCCTATTATGGAGAAAGCAATGTACAGCGAAACTGAAGTGGGGGAATTTTTATTCCCATTTGCCTCCGGTGGCAATCCCCACGGTGGCGACTGGGAATCATTCGAGGTAGGTTACCTACTCACCTCTCATAACAGAGGTTACGGGTTCAAAACCGGGCAAATACCAATGTGATTTATTCAATTCATATGTACTCACTCTTTTTAGTTTATCTAAGCAAGCACGCCAACTTCGCACAAGATAGTCTTTGTACCGATAGATTTAGAAGTTTTTTGTATAAGTTCTGTTACTTTTTTGGTTTCGTGACCAAGTGCCGTAGAATAGACATTTGTATCCTTTCGGAAGAAACTACCTAAATTATAATCGAAACCTCATCAAAATCGGTTAGGTTAAGAGGAAAGCAAAAGCAAACTGAAGTAAGACGACGGGTTTTAGTTAGTAAAAATCTGTCCCTCTCGCTTCACCCTGAGCGGAAACAGTTATTCGATATATTATACAAAGCAGACAATAATTGATGAAAGTGCAGGTTTACTCAATGTCTTAGAAATCGATCTGAAAGGACCAATCTTTTTTATTATTTGCAATGTCGGCTGGCGTTCTATCTAAGATTGAAAACCAGCTTGGGCAACGTAATTAAATGTTTCAGAAATACTTATTTCAATACCTAACTGGAGATTGGCAACACTGTGAAATGCTACCTACTCAATACTCAATTTAATGTTAGTGGTCACTTAAGGAAACTCCGAGCATACTGCATAACCCTCATTTGTAGGGTCTATGCTCGGAATTATCCTTGGGTGGTCGAATAAGAAATGAAGATTTTTTTAATGGTTATAAACTAGTGCTTGACTGCGAACCCATCTGATGGTAAGCAGAGATGCAATCGTCGATGGTGAGGCGCACTAGTTTTTAAGAGCCTATTCACTCTAGCCTTGAAGACACCCAAATTATAATCGGACGGAAAAACCACAGCAGGCAAATTGTTCCAGTCCCTCGATGTACGTATGTATGTACTTACGTATGTAAGACACTCAAAGGAGAACCAAGATTACCGCCGTAGTTCGAAGAATTCCAAACTTAAGTGGCAGTGGTTTCGTAGAACAGATAGATGGTCGATATGTACGAAAGGTTCTCGAGTGGTAATCACGGACAGGAATACAGCGTTGGAAGGCGTACCTACAAGGTGGAGCGATGACCTGGTGAAAGTCGTGGTCGTAATCAGATGGATGGGAGACATACAAGACCGATCTTTATGGCGACACTTGGGGGAGGCCTATGTCTAACAGTCGACGGTTCGGCTAAAATAATGAGGATGATACAAATGATGCCTACAACTTCGCTAAAGTTAACTTAGCCTATTTTCCTTCTTTAAATATTATAGAATAAAATTCTCAACCGCGTCTGTTTGCCTGTATGAGTGCGATAAACTCAAAAACTACTAAACGGAAAATCCATTTGCTCCAGTAGACGGAGTGATAAATGGAGAGAGTTTAAGCGAATAATACATGCATATTAAAAAGGTAAAGAAAAACCGAGAATTTCAGGGTCGCGAATATAGTATTTTATATTTTATCTCAGATGATTTTCGTTTGGTTTTACGCGCTAATTTCAGGAATCAGTAGTTTGAATTAGGACCGAAGCCTCTGGGGAACACGGAACCCCCAGATCGAAGGCAACGAAGGAACGGGGTAGGGGTTTAGTCAGTAAGAGTCTGACACGCCCTTCCGCTCCGCTCAAGAGTGGGAGAAGTCATTCTGATGATTTCCCTACCGGAAAAAAAACAACTAGTTCGAATTGTAACTTCCTTTTAGTGTGGGATACCCCATTTATCGACGAAGGCTACAGGCTATATAACATCACGCTACGACTAATAGGAGCAAAGCAGTAACTAACCAAGGACACAGTTAAAACTGCAGGGGACAGTCATGCTAATTAAGTTCATAACGAGGAGCTCGTGGCTAGATAATAACAGCCGCACGGGTCGATCTTCAAGGTTAAGCAACGCTTGCCTAGGTTGGTCTGTGGATGGGTGACCATCTTAACATAACGAGTTTCCTCCGTGCCTCGGAAAGCACGTTAAGCCGTTGGTCCCGGCTGTCATTTGAAGATCTTTGGCAGTCGTTACGGATAATCAGAAGCCAGTAAATCTGATTCCAGTCTTGCCATGAAGTACCGTGTCACCCCAGTTAATGGGTTGTGGAGGTCTGGCAGGCAGCCGCTCCTCGTAAAATACTGGTATTCAGCTGAATCCGGCTTGGCTGGAAGCCGACCCCAATATAGTTGGGAAAAGGCTAGGTAGATGATGAACCCTCACTAGGCCAGCAAAGGCAATAATCTTTTACAGCCTCTTAATATGCAAATAGGTCATACTATATTAGCATTGTAAATAACAAGATTGGCATTAATAGTATTATTTTCTTTAATATCTGTGGACCTATTGATAGACAGGGCAAGTAATAAGTGGGCCAATAACACCAGTCGTTAGCATTATTGTTAGTTATTGCTGATAAAACATAAAAACATTCCTTATGGTTCTGTTGGTGTGTAAGTAGGTTCTTTTTTACAGACTTTGGAGCCCCGTTTCCATCACCTAGTGGTGTGAATTTAGAATTTTGAAAAGACCTTACTTAGCCTATGTCATAATAACTATTTACACACTAATTTTCAATGCACTGGGTTCAGTTGTTTGTGCTGTGTTTTGATAGGTAATGGTTAACATAACATAGCCACCTACTGGGTCTAATTGTGTTTTCAAATCATCCAGTGACCCACTCAAATATACTCACAAAACTTCATCCAAATCAGTCCAGCTGTTTAGGAGGAATTTGGTGACAAACACAGTTACAGAAGAAATAAACATATTAAAGATAATATTTTATTAAACAGTCTTTTATCAGAGTAAAATAATGAACATTGAATAAAACTTTTTTAAATGCTAATGAGGAAGGCTATCTATAATGCTGTGAGAAAAACTGGTATGTTTAAAATATTTAAAAATGGATTTTTGGCAGGTTATTTTTATAATGAAGTTCAATGGCAATTTTAATTAATTGCAAATTGATTCCTAGCCTAGAGAAAAACCGGCAAGAAGTTTTATGGTTACTATTAAGTATTTTAGCTTTTACATATAAGAGGACAGTGTAGAGCCTACCAAATACGAAAAATAAACCTGAAGTGAATTAGAAAATTATCTATAATTATAAAATGAAACTGAATGTTTAATATCCACAATTAGCAATTTTCAAAACTTGCTAAATGTGTAATTAATTAAGTATCTAAGTATTATGTCATAACTGAATATATTGGTAGCTACAACTTCTTTGCTTAGTGTTTATTCATCCGAGCAAAAAATGGCGGAAAAAACAGATTGACTAAGTTGTCAGAATTTGATTGGACGGTCAATACGAACATAAGTTTGCCAATTAAATTCTTTAGGTCAGTTTTCTCAGATAAATAGGTTCTTTATCTTTATGATGCAATGCCAGAAACATTATTATGCAATAAGACAGATATTATTACTGTTCTCAATATCAATAGCGAGTATCAGCAAAATGCTGATTAAACTGAGTTTCATATTAAAAATATTTCTAGATGAGAAATCGGTGTTATTTTATTTTCTCACTATTTTTGACTAGATATACTAAATTCTAATTGAAAAAAAAAAACATTTTTTTCAAATAATTTTCTTTCATTTATTTTTTTAATTAAATGGCGGCCTATTAAAGTAACCAAGTAATATTTGTACTTATTCCACTTTTCTAATTAAATATAGAATAAAAACTTGAATAAAAAAAATAAGTTTCCATAAAAATAACTAACTACGTGTTTAATAAGGCAGTATAAAATTCATGCCTTCGCCTATACTATAAATATTAATGACATTGACGTTTAACAGAGGCATGTGATTTTTTGTCAAAACAAAACCACGCTGATGTCAACAAATCAAAAAGGCAATAAAAATTCCGAGGCCATATGACCTAACCTTGCATTGTAACTACTAATATCTTCGCAATTGAACAGCAATTGCTATAAATTAGGCTTACTACGGTCACACATGTGACAAACCAATTCAAGATCACCTAATAAATTACGTAAAAAAATAAATCGTAAATTATAACCATGTGGTGGACATAACATTAATGAATTAACATTATAACCAGACTAAATTGCAATGGACGTTATAAACAAACAAAAGTTTTATAACTTGACAGAATTTCGTTCCGTCGCATTATTTTAGAGACAACAGGTAAATGCACACCTGACCTGATTATGTACAAAGTTAGTAAAGTACTTAAATTAAATCACTCACCTGGACGGATTACTTGAGGAGAAAATAGTCCGCGAGAAATCGTACCGTATTTTTTAATCGTGTATTAACGCAGCGGAGCGACAACTTAACTTATGTATTGTGAAGGAAGTAATTGTACAGTCGTCTGTATTCATTCATTTGTTTGAATTAGTTTGACGTTAAGTGTGCGACAAGGACAGAAAACCGGAGAGATCAAGTGTGCGTTCCGAATTTTAATCAATCATTTTGATCTCTTTAAAACAATTGTATGAGACAGAAGAAAACTTCTAGCCCGAAACCAGTTTATATATTTACTGTCTCAATAAAAATAAGCAATAAAGCAAAAAAAGAATACATCAAAAACAAAGTTTAGTTTCTTCATATAACTCTGATGTTATAACATGCCTTTATCTTTAATAAAGCGACTTCTATTGTTATATCAATTAATGTTATACAAACCACGTGATTCTTCTAATTCTAATTTTTTTTTTAAACTTAGTTCTAAAACTGTCGGCCACAAATCAACTTAGTTTTTGTAATAGAGAAGTTTTAGTTAATATATTTAAATAATATTTGTTCAGCAACCTTGAACAGTGTTTTTAGTAGATTAGGTTCGGAACGTACCTATAGTTGCCCTTTCTGTTGAAAACATTTTGATACTTGCTTGCTTTCAAGATAAATAAACTTAAAATTGAGTGAGGGGTAGTTTCTTATTCTGTTGATGTTATAGGTATCGATTAATATTATCAAGAATAAGACAAACCACTGTACATTAAAGAGATACTAATATTCTATATAGTGTTTGTACTAAATTGAATGTCTCATACTAAATATCACTCAAATGTTAAAATAAACCGAGCGTGCTTTTTATTTCAAATATAATTATTTATTTTACTCCGTCCGCTCTACAGTGGGCTCTACTGGCAGCTTCGATGTGGCTGTCGGCTTACATCAGGGGTCGGCTCTTAGCCCTTACCTCTTCCTGCTGATAATGGACGCTCTGACGTCCTGATATCCAGGAAGAGGCCCCCTGGTGTGTCCTATTTGCCGATGACATTGTGTTGGTTGCCGAGAGTGGCCTAGAGGTTCAGAGCAGATTGGAGGTGTGGTTGCACAGATTGGAGAGTGTTGGCCTACAATTAAGCAGAACCAAAACGTAATACCTTTTCTGCGATTTGGGCGGTCTCTCCTGTCCTGTGCCTTTAGATCTCATCGGAACGCCCATAGCCCCATACCAATCTGTTCCAACTTTCGGTACCTCGGGTCTCTTGTCCAAGGCGATGGTGAGGTAGACCGAGACGTAACACATCAGATCAACTCAGGATGGATGAAATGGTAACAGGTCACTGGAACAACTTGTGGTCCACGGATGCCCCTCAAGTTGAAGGGTAAAATCTTAAAAGTCCGTGATAAGGCCTGTCATGCTGTATGGATCAGAAAGTTGGGCTGTGAAAAAGGCGGATGAAAAAAGATTGCACGTTGCGGAGATGAGAAGGTTAAGATGGATGTGTGGTGTGACGAAAACGGGAAATGAGTATATTAGGGGAAGTTTGAAAGTGGCGCCAGTGTCTGAAAAGTTGAAAGGGAATCGTATGTCTTGGTATGGTCATGTGAAGAGGAGAGATGAAACGCATGTTGCTAAAAGAGTTATGAGTTGGCATGTGGATGGATGGAGAGGGAGAGGGAGGCCAAAGAAAAGATGGATGGATTGTGTGAAAAGTGATATGGAAGAAAAGGGAGTTAGTGATAGCGTGACGAGTGACAAGATAGAATGGAAGAAAAAAACATGTTGCGCCGACCCCATACTTATAAAACGAGACAAGGGCAGGAAGATGATGATTATTATTATTTTTTATTTTACCTACTTATGATACTAGTGTCCGCGTATACATACTTCCGGAATGTCACACTGAGACAGAAAAAAGTCTCAAGTGAAGCTACGCTTTCTCCCAGTCCCGATACTTGCCTGACTTTTTCATACAAGTTTCAAGTTTTAAATACTTAAAAATTATTTGATAAAACGTACATATATCTGAAGTTATACGTATTATTTAACATAGTTAACAGAAATGATAAAACACAACTAACATAACAGGCTACAGAAAAAAAAAGAAGAAAAAATATTACACCATCAAGAAATAAGATTTTGACAAAAATAAACCTTAAAGTAATTAAGTTAAGGTGGTCTAAATAATATAAAAAATATTGCAAGCAAAAACAATGTATTAAACAAAAATCTTGTCTACGTTACAAATAAATAAAAGTATCAAAACCGGTCCGTCCCACTACACTACTTGTTATCAAGCCGAGCCGGTCGTGTACGCAGCGGAGCACGTGGTGATATTCCTCACGTCTCCGAACACAAAACTTTATAAAAGGCCCTCGCTGTGCCGTGGAACAAACGCGCGACCCTAGTCTTGCAATTTATAACACAGGAGAACTTACTCGCGCTACAGAAAATGGCTACACCGAAAGAAGGTAAACTTTTTATTTACATTTTAAAAGTTTTCGACTGTCAAAGATAACCCGCCTAAATGAAAAAGGATCATAGACGAGGACAACAGAACTTGTCAGTTTTTTTTTTGTAAAGGAATTGCTTTGTTCGGCCTTGAGAGTAAATTAGATGTTGATCTTTTTATTCGTTTTTATTATTTGTTAGTATTGGTACGAGTTTTTGTTATCTTTTGTAACTGGATAACATGTTCTATTCATTTGATAGCATAGTCCTTGATTTGTAATCTTTATCTCTGTAATGCGAATAGCCTCCTTCTTGAAGACTTATAAAATATCAACTACCCACCTTTTTTTTTGTGTTTGAAACCTTCATATTGTTGCGTATTGTACCGAAAAAAGTACCTAACTAGGATTCTACAAATTCATAACAGACTGCTTTTAGCTGGTTTAGATCAATATCGACCCAGAGTTTTCTTACCGCGTAGCAAGCTGAACTAACCTTTAAATAACCGTAAACCGATAAATATACTTTCCATTTAATTATGTCCTCGACTCGAAAAAACACACATTTCCTAGTAAGTAGGTATTCAAAATAATTATTACGAGTATCTTTTCTTCTATTCCCGTTAACAAAAGGCACTTTCACTATCTTTAAAAATACTGGGCGCAATTTATCGTAAATGTTACAGGTCAAAAATATCAGATTAAAAATTTGTCATGCTGACTCTTGGCCCAATGAGATCTTAAATTAGTGTTGTGTACAGCAGAACCATTTTTTGAGGTGGTATATCATCAAATAACTCCGGGTGCAGCAAAGCGAGAGTGTCAGACATTTACTTATTGACTGAAAACAGGTGGTTTCGTGCAGTGGCCCTTAGCATTTCAGGGCCACGGTAACTTACGAAAAATTCCGCAGGCGCATCACCGCTCTAGGAAATGTGTTCTAAATTCAAAATTTTTTTTCGCATCACCGCGCTAAAATCAAACGTGTTCTAAATTCAAAATCTTTTTTTTTCAGTTGGCGGCTACAAGCTTGGAGGCCTCATCATCGAGGGCAAAACAAAGCAGGTTTTCGACCTGCCCGACGTGCCCGGCCACGTCCTTCTTCTGAACAAGGACCGCATCACCGCCGGAGATGGCGTTAAAGCCCACGACCTCGAGGGAAAGGCCGCTATCTCCAACCAGACCAATGCCAAAGTCTTCGAAATTCTTAAGTCTGCTGGTAAGAGCTTTTTGAAATTGCGCTCCGAATTCTGCTCCTATAACTTGCCCACTAGACTTGCACGTAGTAAACGAACATGAACTCTATGTAAACGAACGATGCGTTGGTCGCTCGATCAAACAAACATTCGATATATTAACCATGCAATATTATGCACGTTCAAATATTTAGAAGTTTGATTTAATGTGTTCGAATGTTCGATGAATTTTATTTATGTTCGATTAATGGAAATTCGATTCGGCATAGTACACCCCTACAGTTATAGTTCGGTATAGGCCCAATCGCTCAGGCATTTTTCGAAACGCAATAAAAAGAGTTTATTTTAAAAATAGGTATGGGAAACGCGCTCTTTTATCACATTTTTTACAGGTTAACGTCAACGGTTAAAAATCGTAGGTACTAAAGAACCTTTAGACAGTGTGTATCGTGTTTCTAATGCTCTTAGACAGCGCGTACGTGCGTTGTTTCACTTGCTCTGTACATTTTTTTTTAAAGGGTAATCATCAAAATGACTTCTCTCGCTCTTGGGCGGAGCGGGAGAAGTCATGTCAGACTTCTACTGACCACCATGGTCCCGGGATTCTCCTTCGTTTTACCGAGGGCAAGTTATAACCAGTCAATATATTACTACCTAATACCTATCAAATGTTTCATGACGCTCAACATTAATTAGCAAATTATAATCAAATCTGCTCCGGTGGTCCGATATTCCAATCCAGAGATAATTGAGTGCCCTTCGAATGTTGCTACGTTTATCATTTGTAAACTCATGAAGTCATTATACAATACCGTTCTGTTACTTGTATCGGCGAGATAAACCAATATGGTCAAATGATGTAACATTGGAGGTCTGGCTATGGACAGATCTTCAATATTATTTGATTGGAATTACGTCAATAGTTCCTGGTACTTATGTTGATAAATGCGACTATTGAATTAAATATTGGTAGTTTTGTAAGCTCAATGACAATAAATTGATAGGTCCGTTATTTTAATTAGGGTGGTATTCTCGTTCTCCTTGGTCAATAGTGTAGTTGTGGTACATATTTCACTTTTTTTTTCTTTTGATTTTAATTAATGTAATGTGACTTTGTTTTCCACTACAATGCCGATGTAACAAATTCCAATGGTTTTGCAGGATGCGGCAGTTTCAATGATATTGCCCAGCTGTGTAGACAGTCAAGATACAAAACTAGATACAAGCATTGGATACAAGTGATACAACACCAATTTTATATCATCATATCCACTGGGAATCAATTTACGAATAATTAAATCTACTACTTAACGTAATCGTTAAAATCTCAACAAAAGCTCAATACTTAATTTAAAAAAAGAAAGAAAGGTTTCTATTAAAAAAAACATCTAAAAGTGTCGTTTGCATTATTTTGCACGTAGGACTATCTCTTAAAATTATCATAGTATTTCTAGACATCTGCGATGATCTTCTAAAAGGAGAAACCATTATTACTTTAGGAAGCTTACAAAAGTTTGCGCTGAACCGAAATTCATGGTCACAGAGAGTCTAGACTAGCTTCTTAAGGTCATCACCCGTTTACCCTGCGTCAGTCTACCCCAACCAGCAACAATATTACGTACAAATCGTATTATTACGTTCTTATTATTACGACCCCCGTGACCCCCGCGCAAACAACAACAGATAATCTTGTAACAGTTATGAAACATTGCCTTCACTAAAGGTCATCTTAATAATATTTATGGACTATTATTATCTGTAACGAGCTTGTTTTTTAAATAATAGAAAACAATTGCTTACGTCATTGGGGTGGATGGGGACTTTTGTTTATGTAGATGATTATTTTTATCTTCGTTGTCAAAGCTAACTCGATGATAAAAAGCTTATTATACATGTATATAGTATTTAGGAACCTATAGATACTTGAAGAGCAAATGGTTTAAGATAGAACTACCTACATGGCGTACACGTGGGCCACGTACGTCGATCTGGCGCATCGGCCTCCATACATTTTATATGGCAACTACACTTCTTGTAGACCTAGACCTACGCCACAGGATGGCGTTCTATGTACAAATCAGGCATGGCCCATGTGTGCCGTCGGTCGAATGTAGTTTCCGCTTTAATAATAACACTAACAGCTGCACGAATCAATATTCAAGGTTAAACTATACTTGCCGAGGTCGGTCCAATGATGGGTCCATAACAAACCGAAATTCTTCTGTACCTCGGAAACCACGCAGTCTGGTTGTCCGGCTGTCATTTATAGATTCTGTCGTTACAGTTACATACTTGTAACGCAAAAAACAAACCTTTCATGGCCAGGAGTATCGTGTTACCAAATAATCAACTATCTCCGTGATAAACCTAAAGGCTTTATGACTGTGTTTGCCGTCTTGGCGATCCACGACGATCTTGTGGTTCTCGCATCCAGCGGATAATTAAAACTTAATTCCATTTCATTTTCAGGAATCAACACAGCCTACGTCAAAATCGCGTCCCCGACAGCTTTCCTCTCCAAAAAATGCGACATGATCCCGATCGAATGGGTGACCAGACGCTTGGCCACCGGCTCCTTCCTCAAGAGGAACCCTGGAGTGCCTGAGGGCTTCAGATTCACTCCTCCCAAACAGGAGACGTTCTACAAGGACGATGCTAACCACGATCCTCAGTGGTCTGAGGAACAGATCGTTTGTGCCAAGTTTAACATTAACGGACTTACTATTGGTGAGTAAACTTCAATGTATTAATCAATTTGAACTATTACTGTCCACTGCTATCCAGCAGATTGGAATCTAATTTAATCTGCACTACAATACCGGGTTTTCTGCCATCCACATCCAGTCGATCCTGTTCATCTTTAGAGTAGTTGCAGTCCCAAGGGAAAGAAATCATTCAAGCTGTTGAGAGCCTGTATAATTTACCTAATTGTTTTGTTTATACCAAAGAAAACTAGAATTAAAAAAAGAACATTTTAAAATACTTGATGCCCTAGTATGACTTGTAAAACTCATCAATGCCCCAATCTGTTTAGCTTAGACCCTTAAGCTTTATAGGAAAAATTACACTATCCCTCTTTCAAGATTGATACGGCCCGAAGTCTTACAATACCTATACGTTTAGTCTCCTCCACATATTCTCTCGTTCTCTTAAATAAATTTACCTCTGTCTTGACTTCTCTATGTTACCCCCATCAGGTCAAGATGAAGTGGACTACATGAGGAAGGCCACTATTCTAGTCTTCGAGATCTTGGAGAAGGCGTGGGCCCTCCGCGACTGTGCGCTCATCGACATGAAGATCGAATTCGGTGTTGATACTGAAGGTGAGGAATGTCATGATATGTTCTTGTTTTTATTGTTATTCAAGTATAGGTTCAAGTAGAGCCTCATATTGCTATCCAAGTATAGGTTTATGTTCACTTTCTCGTCTTAATTGTGCTTGATAAAGCGGAAAAGTGTATCCGCCTAAATTGATAGCTGTTTGCTTGACCAAGATGGCCGATAAATATTATCAAAGTTCGAGCGAACCGATTAAAAAGCCCTATAGTTGGTAATATAACCAGCTGTGGCCTTGTTACATACTTAATCGGGGTAATATTTTGCCCCCATATGACAGTATTACTCACACCTGGCAGTATTGTTCACACCACACTATACTTGTCTATCTCAACATGGCAATATTACTATACGTGGACCATGCTACATTGGTAGATTGGTACTTGCAATAGCTCAAAATAAAAAGCGTTTTTTTTTAACCATCTAATAAAAGGCCTTTTACCTGTTATCTTTTCACGAACTGTTCGCCGTATCTTATACGGATATAAGAAAAAAACCTTGATATATTTCAGTTAGTTCCTTTAATAAAATATGTTGTTCTTCATAAATATCAGGTAACATCTTATTGGCTGACGTCATCGACTCCGACTCCTGGAGGCTTTGGCCATCTGGAGACAAGAGGCTTATGGTCGACAAACAGGTAAGGCTATTCACCCAGGTAAATAAGACATTCCTTCTCAGAATAGAAACGTAGGGAACACTGGTTTCCTTTAAGTCCCTAACTAGTCTAAATTAACAAAAAAGGTTTTTTTTTTTATTGATAGGCCTGCTTTTGACCACTATCTCGCCTGTTAGTAAGCGATGATGCGTTCGCCAATAGAGCACGCTTGCCTATAAGTAACCTATTCACTCTTAACTTAAAGGCCCCTAGATCTAGGTCATGTTTGACCGCTTTTCAAACTTAAAACGAGTGTATAACGATGTAAGGTTGAAAATCGTATGACAATCTGCTAATCCCAAACTATCTTTGGTCCACAGGTGTACAGGAACCTGGCCACAGTAACCGCAGCTGATCTGGACGTCGTAAAGCGCAACTTCGGATGGGTGAAGGACCAGCTCGACTTCTTGAAGCCCAACGTGCACCACAAAGTTGTGATCTTCATGGGCTCGCCTGCCGACCAGGACCATTGCCAGAAGATCGCTAAAGGTGAACCATTCTCAAGATTAGATGCTATTCTGCGACAAAACTTACATTTCCAGCCAAGTTTATGTTGTACTTGAGTCCAGGTTGGTCCGAATACCCGGTTAGCCTAAGCTTTAATTTTGTTTCTGTGAATCGCTCGGAGCGTACGGTGGAGGTTTACCCCCTCCGCCTCATAGGAAGCAGTCATCTCCTTCTGGGAAGCAGTATATGTGTATGAAGTGTGAATGAAAGGATATACTCGTCCTCATGCCTTCAAATGCCTTCTGCTAGCTGCCTTATAGTCTAAACTCTAATTCTTCTGAGCTTTGACCCTTTACGACGATTACCTATGTAGACACAGTAAGATTGTAATATTTTTTTGCGACAGTGCAATTTCTCGATATAGTAGGTATGCATAGATAATTTCCAATACAATGTCATGCAAATTCGATAATTCACAATGTATCCGTGAAGTCGACCTTAAAGATAAAGAGTCTACAATTTTACACGATTTAGACTAACTTTTATAACACCTAAAGTAGAATACATTAGAGCGACGTACACGTGGGCCACGCTTGATTTTTATGTAGAAGAACTAACTTTTATAACACTTAAAGCGGGAACTACATTAGGCCGAGGCACACGTGGACCACACCAGATTTGTACGTAGAACTATATCGCATGGCGTGGATCGAATGTAGCTCTAGAAGTTTAGTTGCCAAATACAATGTATGAAAAACGATGCGCCCAGATCGGTGTACGTAGCCCACGTGTGCACAATGTAGTTCTACCGTTACTCTTTTATTATAAACTATCTTTTAAAATAGTCTAAGACCTATGTCCAGCAGTGGACGTCTTTCTGCTAAGATGATGATGGTTGCCAAAACTTACGGTAATCTTCCTTCTCCAGCGGCCCGTGAACTTGGCCTAAGCGTAGACCTGCGCGTGACGTCAGCACACAAGGCCACCGAGGAGACCCTCCGCATCATGCAGCAGTACGAGGACACGCACGGAGCCCTGGTCTTCATCGCCGTCGCGGGCAGGTCCAACGGCCTGGGGCCAGTTCTTTCAGGGAACACGTCTTACCCTGTCATCAACTGCCCGCCACCTTCCGATAAAATGGTCCAGGTAAATGATTCTTCATGAAATTGATATTTTTGTAGGGATCAAGACTAAGTGTCCTGTCGCCCTAATTCGAAAGAAGAAGTGAGTGTGGAAGTTTGGAAGAGGATCTATCTTCGTTACATAGTATTAAATTATGTCGCTTCTCGCTGTTTGTCCTATATAGGTTTTTAAAATTACGTAACGGATTTTGAAGCGGTTTTTTTATAGTATAGTGATAAAAAAGGAAGGTTTATATTATGTATAATACATGTATAATATACCTAGCACCCATGCGAAGCTCGGGCGGGTCACTAGTTCAGCATAAAGCTATTTTTAAATAAATAAACATAGTACCAAACTATACTAAATTCAATTCCATCCAAAGGTTGTCTGTAAAAAATCGCTGTTAACGATAAGACCGCCCATTGTAACACCATACTAATTTTAAGCTCCTTTGTGAAATTATTTTTAAGGTGTACAATAAAGTATATATCAATCAATCAATCAATCAATACTAATCACCAACATTTTCACAGGACATCTGGTCATCCCTCTCCGTGCCTTCCGGTCTGGGTTGCGCTACGGTCATCTACCCCGACAGCGCCGCCCTCATGGCTGCGCAGATCATCGGCCTCCAAGACTACATCGTGTGGGCCCGCCTTAGAGTCAAGCAGCTGCACATGGCACATGCCCTGAGACAAGCCGACCAGAAACTCAGGAACCAAGTCTAAATATATACCAAACTTTGAATGGCCTATTACACCACTCGTTTTTACGAACGGTCTTAGTCCACGTCGCGTAGTATAAGGGTAAGACTTCGACGGGGCTCGACGTATGGAGTCTACGTAACGAGTCGACGCATCGAGTCTACGTATTGAGTCGACATATCGAGTAGTGTCATCATCATCTGCCTAGCCTTTTCCCAACTATATTGGGGTCGGCTTCCAGTCAAGCCGGATTTAGCTGAATACCAGTATTTTACGAGGAGCTGCCTGCCTACCAGATCTCCACAACCCATGTTAAGATGGTCACCCATCCACAGACCAACCTAGGCAAGCGTTGCTTAACCTTGAAGGTCGACCTGTGCGGCTGTTATTATCTAGCCACGAGCTCCTCAACATATCGAGTAGTGTAATAGGCTCTTTAATCCGTGAAACTCGAATATTATTATTTTTTTGTTAAGTACTTTTTTTGTGCAGTATTTTGGAAGGAAGTTTATGTTTTTGTTGAAGTCGCTTGTTGTGTTGATTTGTGTACAGTGTATAGAAAGCAAATGCTGCCGTTACATTCCGTAAAATTTTGTTATTTTTATTCATAACAATAAAACATGAAATATTAAATTGGTCTTTATTTTATTTTACCTGTCTGTCATCTGATGTAAATAAAACGCCTCGATTCGTCGAGATTATTTTTTCTGTATGTGTCTCTTAACAAGTTTTCTGAAAATGAGGTATGATATACCAGCTCTGTATTCCCCAAAGATGTAAGCAAAGATGTACATATTATACACGTATAGGGTGAATCTTCAAGTGGATATGAACGACCAAATACGAAACCGCTTTTAGCTTTCTAATTTGCGATTTAGCCTTTAACATTAATTTGAAAAATTCACCCTATAGGTAAGTACGTCACAGAGTACTTTGTCATATAATTAAATAGTACGTTTGGTATACCCACGTTACCCATATACATTTCCTCATTTCCTGATTTAGAAATCGAATCTCATAGTCAACAGTCACGCTACGTGTCCATTCGATCAACGATTCAATGAACGAACAATGACGTAATTTTACAACGTAATATTGTTACTTAATCCAGTAGTGTAGTAAGTTAGGCCCATACTATCTTATCTTTGAAACTTCAGAAGATAAGCGTATAGGCCGGGGTTTGGGCCGGCCGGAAGAGGATTTAATCTTTCAGTACAGTAAATTAAGCGTTGTAACACTACAATATTTTTTGACCTTGGCAATACTTCTATTTAAATGTCAATGTCAGGTTTCCTGCAAAAGTGTCGTGCGAGTGCGTATTGTGGTGTTTTAAAAATAAGAAAATCATACAGACCGATTCATACGTATAAAATGGCAGATAAATCTACAGATTATTCAACTGCCAATGGTTTTGAGAGTAAAACTCCGTTCTTGATCGGTGTGGCAGGTGGCACGGCCAGCGGGAAGGTAAGGCTAACCTAATGTTTTGGTATACCATTATCGATTTTCTTACTTGAGATGTTACTTACGTAACGAAGAATTCCGCAGCGTAGTTTTGCACTGAAAATATAAGAAAATACAGATTAGTATTGTTTGTAATTTATTTCGATTATCTGCGTCGTATGTATGTATAACCTCTATTGTTGGTACCTCATTGTAACGTAGAATAAAAATAATCTTCCATTTACTTTGGAAGTAGCCAGAGAGCTTAATATTGCAGTTAAATACAGCGTTAATAGATAATATATCTTTAAATTATTGTAGTATTTTTAAATAAATTAGCATTATTACTACTGTGTAGGCCAAATTGTACTAAACCAGGACAATGAAACTAAAAACTATAAAGATTAAAAAATAACAATTACAAGATATGCATGATTGCAAGATAAGCATTGAAGGAATTGCAGCATTTAATTTGACAGTTATTTAGTATAATAATATAATGTACTAAACACTGAATTAGAATCCAAAGAGAAATTAAGTTTTTCCTAAACATTTATTGATATAATCATTAAAATAGAGAATAACAGAACAAAATGAAACAACATGTAAAATTGAATTTTTATTTCATCAGTTTTATTGTTTAGTAATAAGGAATTTGTGATTATAATGAGTCTTTGAATGTCCTCAAGTAGGCTGTTATCCACAGCCACAGCCACATATTGTTTGGACTATGCAAATTTTTTTGAATCAAATAATTTTTGACACTTCACATTAATTATAATGTGAATTATAATGATATTATTCAATTACTCGCTCAGTTCTTTAGGCTCTTTAATGAGTTCTATATGTCAAAAATAAAACTTTTTAAATAGTTTTTCCATAAACTTAGAAGACCAGACCAAACCTTATGCTTTAAAATCAAAACACAAACAGTAGGATTGAAACGCACCCCACATTCCCCAGTCAACAGTATGCCAGCGCATCATGGAGAAGCTGGGGCAGCAGCACAAAGAGCAGACAGAACGCCGAGTAGTCTGCATCAGCCAGGACTCCTTCTACAGAACCCTGACCCCCTCCGAGAGGCTCCGCGCTGAACGGGGACAGTTCAACTTTGATCACCCTGATGCGTTTGATGATAAGAAACTGCTGGCTATTCTGAAGGATATATTGGCTGGCAAGAAGGTGGAAATTCCTGAATATGATTACATCACAAACTCCATTAGGTAAGTTACTAGTAAATTTTTTAATCGGTAGAATAGAAATGTATGAAATTCGTTATAGGGACTAAGTCTGACTAAGAGCCTGGCCACATGTCTAAGGTGTGATAGCCTGGACTAAAGAGGACTGGATAAACCCAGAGCTATTTGAGGGTCATTGTAGTAGATTTAAATAGAATTAATTTATTGGTTGGTTCAGATATTTTTACAGAAAAGGAATCTAATTTCAAATGAGAAGAAAGCTTATCCAGACAGGAAACAAAAAAATGTCACATCAGCATCTAAAAGGCATTTTCTACCTTAGTAACTCAATATCTGTAATTACATAAGTGATACCTCATATACCTATTGAACTTTGTTTCTAAGTGAAACCAAAATCCTAAAGTAACCTTTAACCGATTAGATACTTGAGCATACTGTATGTTTATGGGTGGTTGGGTTCTCCTATAACAATGGAATAACAATGATGGCTACTGAGACCTTTAAATACTTGAAGCTCACATTTCTCAATATCAACCCATTTTAGAAAGAAGATCTTAAGAAAAAGTTTGTTTTTAGGATAATTATAGCTTTTATTCATATAACTACTGATCTAATACATACAAAGCATAACTCTATCAGCCATATCAATTATACGGGGCCCCGAGGCTTCAGGGTTCCTGATTGTAAGCATAAAAATACTGTCCAAAAACTCAAATTCTTACATATACTAAATTTGTTATAGGATGGTTTCGGTTACAGCTGTCAGATTCTTAGCTATCTATCCTTTTCTCTCATCTTAAAGATGCATATTTACATCCTGCTGTCACCCAACCTGTGGTATGTAAAAAAGACTATAATGAGAGGCTCTCAAATTGCCGAATTGTCATGCCGTGAGATTGTAAACGACAAGCAATGCTCGCCCTTCAGCCTTCCTGTAT
This sequence comes from Mythimna separata, assembly GCA_030763345.1. Taxonomy (NCBI): domain Eukaryota; kingdom Metazoa; phylum Arthropoda; class Insecta; order Lepidoptera; family Noctuidae; genus Mythimna; species Mythimna separata. The sequence continues at coordinate 2,617,002 of CM061173.1, read as the reverse complement.
CCGATCGGCCGGAGTTTGAGTCGTTGATGGCAGATAGTATTTCACGTGCACCTTAATGAAATGTCAGATATCTATAGTAGACAGCGATAGTATGTTACGCCGTTCAGAACAGAACATCAATTAACTTTTCGCGTGACAAGAATAAAAGTGAAGTGAAGAAGTAACACACAGACATAACACACACATAGTAATACACAGACTGCAAAATGGCAATATCTAATATAACTTTCATTGTGCATCAGCCCAAACCGCTCGCACACCATCTACCCGGCGGACGTGGTGCTGATCGAGGGTATCCTGGTGTTCTACTTCCCCGAGGTGCGCGAGCTGTTCCACATGAAGCTCTTCGTCGACACCGACTCCGACACCAGGCTGGCGAGGAGAGGTGAGTCATGGCACTGTTACAAACCGCTCGCACACCATCTACCCGGCGGACGTGGTGCTGATCGAGGGTATCCTGGTGTTCTACTTCCCCGAGGTGCGCGAGCTGTTCCACATGAAGCTCTTCGTCGACACCGACTCCGACACCAGGCTGGCGAGGAGAGGTGAGTCATGGCACTGTTACAAACCGCTCGCACACCATCTACCCGGCGGACGTGGTGCTGATCGAGGGTATCCTGGTGTTCTACTTCCCCGAGGTGCGCGAGCTGTTCCACATGAAGCTCTTCGTCGACACCGACTCCGACACCAGGCTGGCGAGGAGAGGTGAGTCATGGCACTGTTACAAACCGCTCGCACACCATCTACCCGGCGGACGTGGTGCTGATCGAGGGTATCCTGGTGTTCTACTTCCCCGAGGTGCGCGAGCTGTTCCACATGAAGCTCTTCGTCGACACCGACTCCGACACCAGGCTGGCGAGGAGAGGTGAGTCATGGCACTGTTACAAACCGCTCGCACACCATCTACCCGGCGGACGTGGTGCTGATCGAGGGTATCCTGGTGTTCTACTTCCCCGAGGTGCGCGAGCTGTTCCACATGAAGCTCTTCGTCGACACCGACTCCGACACCAGGCTGGCGAGGAGAGGTGAGTCATGGCACTGTTACAAACCGCTCGCACACCATCTACCCGGCGGACGTGGTGCTGATCGAGGGTATCCTGGTGTTCTACTTCCCCGAGGTGCGCGAGCTGTTCCACATGAAGCTCTTCGTCGACACCGACTCTGACACCAGGCTGGCGAGGAGAGGTGAGTCATGGCACTGTTACAAACCGCTCGCACACCATCTACCCGGCGGACGTGGTGCTGATCGAGGGTATCCTGGTGTTCTACTTCCCCGAGGTGCGCGAGCTGTTCCACATGAAGCTCTTCGTCGACACCGACTCCGACACCAGGCTGGCGAGGAGAGGTGAGTCATGGCACTGTTACAAACCGCTCGCACACCATCTACCCGGCGGACGTGGTGCTGATCGAGGGTATCCTGGTGTTCTACTTCCCCGAGGTGCGCGAGCTGTTCCACATGAAGCTCTTCGTCGACACCGACTCCGACACCAGGCTGGCGAGGAGAGGTGAGTCATGGCACTGTTACAAACCGCTCGCACACCATCTACCCGGCGGACGTGGTGCTGATCGAGGGTATCCTGGTGTTCTACTTCCCCGAGGTGCGCGAGCTGTTCCACATGAAGCTCTTCGTCGACACCGACTCCGACACCAGGCTGGCGAGGAGAGGTGAGTCATGGCACTGTTACAAACCGCTCGCACACCATCTACCCGGCGGACGTGGTGCTGATCGAGGGTATCCTGGTGTTCTACTTCCCCGAGGTGCGCGAGCTGTTCCACATGAAGCTCTTCGTCGACACCGACTCCGACACCAGGCTGGCGAGGAGAGGTGAGTCATGGCACTGTTACAAACCGCTCGCACACCATCTACCCGGCGGACGTGGTGCTGATCGAGGGTATCCTGGTGTTCTACTTCCCCGAGGTGCGCGAGCTGTTCCACATGAAGCTCTTCGTCGACACCGACTCCGACACCAGGCTGGCGAGGAGAGGTGAGTCATGGCACTGTTACAAACCGCTCGCACACCATCTACCCGGCGGACGTGGTGCTGATCGAGGGTATCCTGGTGTTCTACTTCCCCGAGGTGCGCGAGCTGTTCCGCATGAAGCTCTTCGTCGACACCGACTCCGACACCAGGCTGGCGAGGAGATGTAAGTCTTGTTTATGGTGCCATAATATTGTAAAAGTTCAGTTCAAGAACAGATCGGCACGTGCCGCCCTCGAGACTATTTTTATGTAAAATCTTTAGCAGAAAACGTCTTTATTAAACACTAATTTTTAGCCCGCAACTTCGCCCACGTACATAAAATATAGCCTGTGTCACTCAGGAATACAGCAGCTTTCTATTGGTGAAAATTTTTTAGCAATCGGACCAGTACTTCCACAGATTACCTCATACAAACAAAAAAACAAAGGAGATTGCCACGGGGCAGGTCCCTTTTGTGCTGTCGTGTACATGTTTGGAATAATAACCTAAAAATGTTATTTATTTTTTTGTGTGCAAATTATTTTTTATATAATATTTCATAAACTAATGGAATTAAAGTAATAGAGACATAATTCCACGCTCATGATGATGTTTAGTCTGTCAATTTGTAATTATAACCTAGATTTTTAAAACAGAAAAATAAAGATTACTCCTGAACCAGGGTGACAAAATGAAAAAAAGTTTCCGATGATTAAAATGCTATGTTTTTACTATTAGGTAAAATAAAAATCTTCAGGGCACAAGCATTTTTAAACTGGGACCCAACTTCCCTTACAAAACGGGCATTCTCCTTTACCTCTTTGTTATATTAGTGTAGATTTAATTTTTCTATCGTTTTGGATCTTTTATAAACCTTCCTATATTTGGGGTATCTGGGACAGAGAGTAAAGTCTCACGTAACTCCGTTGAAAAGAGACGATCCTCCGACCAGACGGATGTTTTTGTCTGGTAGGCAACTTCGATATTATTCAAAGACCTATTAAAGCGACCTCGTTCAAAATTCTTCAGCTTCAGGCGTTCGATTCGCCCGGTTCCAACTTAATAAAAAAATTCGATAAGATTTGCCGTCATTTTTTCACTCCTTTGTTTCTGTGCTAAAATCGAACACTGCTATGAAGCTGTATACTGTGTCCACTGTAGTAAAAATCCAATGACCTTGCTGCCGATAAAGTATAGTCCATTCAAATCTGTTGGAGAGAGGAAACTGTTAAGTAACAGAAAAAGGATACACACATTGACATGTTACGTCACTGGCATTAGATTATGCGGGTACAAAAGAGATAATGAGATGTTCCCACTACGCTCCCCCACTTCTACTTATACCATTATTATTTGAAATGATAATTGCTGCTTCATTTATAATTGGAGGAGCTCGTGGCTAGATAATAACAGCCGCATGGGTCGATCTTCAAGTTTAAACAACGCTTGCCAAGGTTGGTCTGTGGATGGGTGACCATCTTAACATAAGGAGTTTCCTCCGTGCCTCGGAAAGCACGTTAAGCCGTTGGTCCCGGCTGTGATTTGTAGATCTTTGGCAGTCTTTACGGATAGTCAGAAGCGAGTAAAAAGCCCAGTTAGTGGGTTGTGGAGGTCTGGTAGGCAGCCGCTCCTCGTAAAATACTGGCTTGACTGGAAGCCGACCCCAAGGTAGTTGGGAAAAGGCTAGGCAGATGATGAATTGCTGCTTCATTTAATGACAAATCTTGATGCTGTTTTTAGAAAAATATTTTTTTATGTTATTTTTTGGCTGTTATAAAATACTGTACAAAAATAAGGCCACCCACAAGGTGGACCGAATGACCTAGTGTGTCCGATGGATGCGAGACGAGGATGGGTCTTTCGTTGTGGCGACACTTGGGGGAGGCCTATGTCCAACAGTTGACGTCTTTTGGCTGAAATGAACATCATGTTCAAAAATAAACAAGGAAAAAAATCTCATTGTGTGAACGACAAATTTAGTCTATCATAATATCCTAGTGCCCAGACCGGCGTTATCGGACACATATCCACCTCCAAAACAATTTCACAAACGCCTTGTTCCATTCCAGTGCCCCGCGACATAATGGAGCGCGGCCGCGACCTGGAACAGGTGCTGAACCAGTACATGAACTTCGTGAAGCCTGCCTTCGAGGAGTTCTGCTTGCCGGTGAGTTACACTTGCTGTATCCATGTGAAATGCTGTTTGTTTGGGCTATTGATGTTTGGAGCGATGCGCTATAAAGTGTGTACTGTATAGTCTTGCAAGCCTTCGTTAAAAAGGGAGTTTGGAGGTACATGAGGATCCTTCGACCAGACGGGTGTTGTCTGGTGGGCAACTGCCCGATAAATAACTTCGGCCTGTTGCATTTGTTCAAATCACGCGGAGAATTTTAATTGCGTGATGCAGGATTCGTAGTTCTTGTATGATGCCATAGGTGTCGCTCCAGATAACACAAGTCTTGACACAAGCAAGAGGAGTTCTTTGTTGGTGTGATTTTTTCGAAACCATTTCATTGGCTGTTTTAATTATTCGCTAATTGATTCCGAATGAAAACCTATCAGTGTCTAGGCTGCAAAAATTACACAGCTAGCTTCATTCACTTTGCATTCTACTGTTGTATTGTGTACTAGCTGCTGCCCGCGACGTCGTCTGCGTGAAGGTTCTACAGCACCAAAAATACCATTGGCACTGTTGTATTGTGTATTGTCACTTTTCAGCAAAGTCTCCCGAATCTCTTATTTCTTTTCTTACTTGTCTAATTTACTAAAGAAAGCAATATATCATTATTTTTACATTTATGTAGGTACCTATTACAATTCAACTATTGAAAACTTAACTTTTAGTAAACAATAAAGCCATCGACAAAATACAATGAATTCATTTGTATATCATTGTTTGCAGACCAAAAAGTTTGCTGACGTCATCATTCCCAGGGGAGCCGACAATCTGGGTGAGACATCTTTATACATTTTTATTATAGTTTTATATTATTTAGTTCCTAAATTAGCATAAGGTACCCAAAAGATACAACGGTATCATTCAAAACTAAACTAAAATAGAAAACGAAATCTACATAAAATACATTAGATCCTCCGTTTATTATTACTGAGAATATTTCTACTTCTTCAATTGACTAACTTCATTTAGTTCAAACTTGATTTTAAACTAAAAAAATATATTAAATAATTTTAATCAAGTATACTGTATCTTACCTTCGTTTTAAATACCGTTACGAAAACCGTTTCTATTATTCTAAGTGTTATTTAAATGAAAGGTAAGTGACACAAGGTCATAGCCACTGCAACGAGGTCGTATACTGCAACATTCTGTATTCGAACTTTAAAAAAAAAATCAGCAAAAAAAAAAGTTTGCAGCGGCTATGCTCTTATGTAGCTGCAAAAAGCGACCGTATTCACCGCGTTTAAAGTCCGTTTTGCATTGTTGCAGTGGCTATTGACCTAATCGTGCATCATATTTGGGATATCATGTATAAGAAGAGAGCTTCTCCGCCGAAGATCGTGAACGGGTGCAATGGACATCAGGAGGTGGACGAGACCACGGGACGGCGGATGTCTGGCAGTTCTGAAGACACGCTGAGCCGATAGTAATAGTTTGTATGACGGTGTGTGACCTTGTGATCTGCTCGCTCTTATTTGTTTGGTCAAAAACTGAGGTATGTTTTGTTTTCACTGGAATTTGGTCAAGTATATTAACAATTAACAATAGGGAATATGCATTAAAAATATATTTGTTATCTATCAATAAATAGTAAAAAAAAATACCAACTAAAAATTGGTAGAAAAGCAAACAAGTTATAAGTATAAGGGCCTGTTTCACCACCTATGATTAAGTTTCGAGTATCTTACTTGACAGATAATTTCATACGGATTCTGTCACATTTTTGAATTTATTCAGTGAGTAGTGCCTACTCGGACATTGTGAAACAGGCCCTAACAATTGAAAAACAATATAACTATCTCTCTCGCCATGGCGCTATCATGATGGACTTTGACGTCAAAGTCTATATCGGAATTTTTCTCATTCTTATTTACAGATTTGAAGCTTTATAGCTTCGCTGTTGATGAAGATATTTTAGAACTTGTCTCTTAATTATTTTACTAGAGCTGAAAACTAAAAATATTGTTATTAAACAAATAAATAAATTGCTTGCATATTCCCTTACTTCATAAACTGCCATAGAGCACCACAAACTTTATTTTTAATAATTTTAGACCTCAGAATGATTTTCAAACAGTTCAGCATAATATTAGTACCAAAGACTGGTCCATTTTGCAATAAACCGTAGTTGAGTTGTAAAACGAGTACATTTCGATGACAAGGTCACAGACGGGTTATGTCACGCACGACGTTCGAGGGAATGGCACGTCCCGGTACCTCATACACTTGTGTTGTTAACGTGTAACCGATTCTATCGCTTACAGCATATGAGAGACAAGCATCATCTACTTATATCACTATACATATAGGGCCATATAGGGTTGAAGCCTACTGGGGCCCTGGGTTGACGAAAGAGAACCGCGGGACCTTGGAATTACAGCAAAGGAGGAATAAAAGTGGGTTTTAGTCAGTAGAAGTCTGACACGCCCTCCCGCTCCGCCTAGACTAGACTGTCGAGTGACTTATCAGTTCGACTGCAAAGTAAAGGCGTTTTCATACTGGGGTCAAAATTTGACTATTAATGTCAAAGCAAACTTTCAGAACACAGTATATTCAAATAACAATATTAATTATTATTATTTAAAATTGTAATGAGAATCGTCAGAATTTTGACTTTGTAACTTTGACCTATTCGTAAACATAAGTGTTTTTTTTGAGGTGGGATTTCATCAAACCGCTCTGGGTGGAATGAGAGGGCTTGTTAGACATTTATTGGTTTGTATCACTAATCCACCTGTGTTCCTTAAGTTGATTTTTGCGTTTCAGCGTCAAAGTGAATCTTTCGACCAACCCCGTAAAATTACCACCCCCTAAGCTCTATGAAGAAGTCAATGATTCCTATTTCAATCCGTATCAGTAGACAGCCGTTTCTCATGCGCTCTAAGTAAGGAATGTCTCCAATATCCATACATATAAGTAATGTGTAGTTAAGGTCCATTATTGTTTATTATAAGGCTGACGCTTTTCAAAGCATATAGTTTAAGTATATTTGTATAGCGTGTTCACTCCACATGTGGGTATATGGAAATATTTCATGTGGTTTTTTGAAAATGACAGTTTGGTCCCCAGTTTTTAAAAAATGTCAATATGATGGATTATTCCGATCTGTCACCCCCGCTTTGTCCCCTTAGGGATTAATTTTTAAAAGTAATGCCACACATACTGCAACATTACATTAAATTAAAGACTAGTGGTTTAGGTTTATAATCATATGTATTTAATTAAATAAGTTACAAACAGGGGGACAGATCAAACTTTGCTTCCTATATGTACCCCTAAGGGGACAAAGCGGGGTGACAGATCGGAACAATCCAATATGATCTGTGTTATAATTTTTTCAAGACATTTTTCTGGCAACACAGGAAAACAAGCAACTGTAACATTCATGTGGTCTGCAGATTTCCTTATACGGAGATTAGATTTAATCCTGTTTTACTATAATAATCAGGGATGTTGTGGATATGAAATTTTGAATCCGGATATAGGAATAATAATAACGGATATTCGATTTTTTTAAATAGCTATACAAGTAAGATACAAACATCAAAATTTTTACAATTATTTCTTATCTAGAGATTGTCAGTTGTTTTTACAACAAGTCATAGAAAAAAATTGTAAATTTAATATTACCACTTCTCGGACTTTATCCGAAACTTTCTTCCTTCTTTCTTTCTTCTTTTTCTTTCTTTAGTTTCGGTTAAGGTTACAGATTTTCGGTTGCAGTTACAGAGCTCCATAACATCCCTGATAACAATGTCAATTATCTTACAGATAACATAGTTCGGCTTTCACATAAAATATTTCTATGTACCCACAAATATTTTTCTAATCGTAGTCCAATTTGCTTCACAGGGTTACTCCGTATACTTTGTAACAAATGCCCCAACATTTGACGCCAATGTCTCATATAAAATTATATGTGTACCAATATTTGTGATTGTCACAAGCATTTGTTTTAATATTTGACTAAATTGTACGCTTTGTTCAATGGGTTTTTATGGATAAATTAATTTTGACTTAGAAATTTGGTAGTTGGTTAAGATGTATCCTAAATTAAATCAGGATAAGCTGGTAAAATAACATATGTGATCAGTATTTAAAAATACGCCATCAAGGTAGAGAAAATTAATCATTAATGTTTCATAAAATTTTTCCTCGAATCAATACTAAATAATGCATTTTTTTTTTTGTAACTGCCCGGTTCAGATTAGTTTGCAATATTGCTATATTATATGTAGCAGTGGTGGCCCAGTGATAATGGCTCCGACTTGAAGTTGTACGTTGTGAGTTTAAACCCAGGCAGAGGCTTTACTTTGTTTAATTTATTTTAACGCCACTGCTCTCAAAAAATGAAAGAAAACTTCGAAAGAAAACTGGCACGTCCTAAATCAAAATTGAGGACCCAACCCGCACAGGGTCCGCGTGTATTACGGCCCATTCCCTCTTCTAAAGATGAGGCCGAGTCGATTCGATTTATATTGTTAACATGTATAAGTTTTCTTATTAGTTAAGTATATTCCTAGCTGAGAAAGCGCGTTTATCCATTTATCTTACCGAAAACTATTTTGCGCACAATATTTATAGTATAAGTCCTCCATTTTTTCTTTTTTTTTATATTTAAGCCAAATATAGCTAATTTTATTTACTTATTATCTAATATGTATTTTATTCCACACAAAATGTGTGAGAAAACGACGTTCTCTTTGTAAAATGTTGACTATCTCAAGTTAGAAAATATGTATGTTGTTTATTTACTTTTTGGAATGATTTTCCTAAAGATTGTGTAGGTGAAACTATGTAGATTAGGATTACTGGTTACCATTGCCTTTTACAAATAATAACAAAACACCAATAGCTATTAGAATGTGATCTATTTTTCTTACAACAGAGGTTAGTAAACACTCGTTTGTTTTTGTCCAAAATATTGTCAAAAATGTTGCCTCAATGCCTGAGTGAAAAACAACACTAGATCGAGAATTGAATTAGGGGTATCAGGGCAATAAATAATGAATATCAGTTCATTACAGTATTTCTTGGTATTAGTGAAATCGAGGCTAAGTATGTTTTAGTAACAAAACAAGTTAACTAAAACTCTGGGCAAAAACTTGTCAAATATTCCTGTAGTAAAATAACATCATCTAACATTATATAATTTACAGACTGATTCAATAATTGGAAAAGACTCGTGCATCAATGTTATCATGTAGAAAATGGTAGAGTTTACATTGTATTTGACTGTTCACAACTAAATATCATCTATGTGCCGTCTGTTTCTTTATTTTTTCAATAATAAATCTGTATTAGCCCCTTTTTACATTTACGGATTGAAAGACATTGCTGAAAAGGAAGTCAGAAGGTAAAATACCTCTTACCTTCTGAGTTTTTGAAAACATTTCCGGGTTAGGTTACTTGCTTCTACAAAATCAAATATAGAGTCATAAATGCATTACACAAAAACCAACCGATATATATTTTTACTAAAGCTTTTTAAATAAACGTCTCATTCGGTTTCCCAAATCTTAGCACGACCCGGATGTGTAAAAAAGGGGCTTATTTACTCTTAATAAACTCTTCAATAGATAATAGAATTAATAAACAAAGTAACAGATTCTAAATAACTTGCAATACAATATTAGTGATAGTAAGATAGAGCTAACATATATAAAATATAATATATTTACCAGATACAAAATCATAGCAATAAAAAAGAAACAGAGAAAGAAACAGAGGGTGTGGCCAATTCCAATGATTAAATGTGATAAAAGAGAGTGGAAAACGTTAAAAAATATGTAAAAAAATAATTGGAAATGTATGTCGTTGTATTAGACTTTAGGGTTAACGCGGATTTTTGCGATTAACTACTATAATTGGTCGTCGAGATGTTTTTCTATAAATATTCATTCATTATCAAAGTCATTGGTCATTACCACGACTTACTCTCTCTTACTCAACTCGACCAATGCATCATTACGCACTCGTCGAGTCGAAGCTTCAAAGTCTTGAGCATCGACGCCGAGTAAATTTGTCGGTATTTTACCGGTTGTATTACAGAATCACATAATTTAATTCCGACAAGCCGTAGGGCAATGCGCCACCAGTACATAGTAGTCAAGCATAAGTCAGTCTAAAAAAATAAAATAGTGCCTCACAAAGGTCCGCCTTAGGCTGCGTTCCTACTTGCAAACAACTCGCATGCAAGTTAAATTACATTGCGGGGCACGATACAACGATTGATCTCGTTTTGCTTTGGAAGCCCGCAATGTAATGCGATATGCGATAGGTTAGCAATTAAATTGGTAGCCATAGCTGCAAAAATCCGCGTTCGATCTAAGAGTATAATGTCTTAGTTGTAGAATTTAAGTAGTGAAATAATATTATTGTTTAAATTTTAGATTTCGGCAAATTAACTTGTTTTTTTTGTGATTATTATTGACTGAAACTTTTGTATTGTTTTCTGGTAAAATGAAATTTTAGTACTTGCCACTTACAAAAATGAAATAAAAATGAATCAAATCTATGATTCATTTTTGTATAATGAATAAGTTGAAGGGTTAAGTGGACAAAGGTGTTAACTGGCATATAGTTAACAAATCAAATTTGTACTTGGTTGATAATTATCACCTTTTTTTGCTTTGCATGAAATTCTGATTCTTAAATCGGAATTTCACGAATCGATTTATCATCAGTTAAAAATATGTTCATTCAAAAACGACGGAGTTTTTAATTTCAAAAACACCTTTGTCCACTAGCTCGTTTTAATAGAAGGTCAAAAGAACTTGATTAATACCATATCAAATCTACTGCAGTAGATATTCCTATTACCATTGCGTATACAGAATAAAACAGGTGCAAATATAATCATTCTAAACTTAGGAAATGTTGTTCAATAGTTAAAAATTACTACCTACATACATACTTTAAAATTAGACTTTGTCTGTCTTTTTCCTAGATAATTTCCCTTAGGAGTATTACGTTGTTTATGCACAATCGCATATTGTACCATGGGTGGCCATATTATTAGGGACAGTACCTAGATTTCTTATGTTATTATCAACTTTAATTGCATTTTGCAGATAAATGGTTGGTTGTAGGTTCGGCTAATATTTTTTATTTATAGACTTCATTAATTGAGATATTAAAACATCAAATTTGAAGTCAAATTTATTTATATATTTTTGAAAAGAACAGATACGTAATAAGATGGATGAATATTGCTAGTATTTTGTGACAGCTTCCATTTATCGTGGTATGCTCTCTATGCAAGTTCTGGCTTTTTGTAGCAGGTTTCTGGTATAATGGCCACTCTTTAATGAGGGCTACAATCAGCTAGTGTTATTTTTTTCACTGGCAAGAGGATCCAAATATTCACCAAATGTTGAAAAAAGTCAACAAAGTTAAAAAATATCACTTAAAAAAATATGGCGCGATCTCACAATGTTGTTTTATATCAAAAATAATAATACTGATGCCAGTAATAATACCAATTAAAAAAATCTTATACAAATCCGTTGGTTAGCTTAAAAAGTGAGATTTATAACTTGGTTGACTTTTTTCGAAATCATCATATTATGTGACCTTTTTTTTCAAAAATATATAAAAGAATTTGATTTCAAATTTTATGTTTTTATTAACTCAATCAATAAAGTCTTTAAATAAAAAATATTAGCCGGACCTACAACCAACCATTTGCCTGCAAAATGCAATCAAAGTTGATACTAATCTATGAAATTCAGGTACTGTCCCTAATAATTTGGCCACCCACTGTAATAATAATTATTATTATGTATAGCTTGAGCATTTTCTGTAGCATTTATATACAGTTGACGCGTTGATTTGTTTAGTCGAATCAATGTGTGTGATGTCCTCAATGTTTACTCTAAATACTGTCACTGTTTTGTATAAGACAGCCTTTTAAAATATCAAGCAAAAAAATAATACCCACAGTACACTCTCCATATAGCTTCTTCACTTTTACGCAATCTAAAAATGTATTATCCAGCAGCGGTCCCGGCAGACATTGTCCTGCCCGAAAACCCGATTGCAGCGCCGCCTCCCGGGGTCAATTGTATTGTTAAACCATCTATGGACCCACTCAAATAAATAAACAAAATTTCTTCCAATTCGGTCAATCCGTTTAGGAGGAGTTAGGTGACAAACACAGGTACAGAAGAATTATACATATAAAGATGTATACGATATACCGATTCTTACATTATTTTTAACCCATTTCTATAATAGTGGAGAAACTTACGATTTTGTTTTGAAGCAAGTATTATTTTGGCTGTTTTATGCATTACACAAATGTATAATTTTACAAATAATTATGTAATCAGCACAAACAATGTATCTGTTTATTGTGTATCTAATTGTATAATTTCCATTTTAAACAATGTATATTTGAAGTCATTTATGTATATTTTAATGGAATAAAGTGTTTGCAAACTTGAATGGGCATTTTTATTTTAAATACATACTTATTTATTTAAGTTATGAAATGATACTTTTATCGATTTCAAATATTTTTTATAATATACTGTGCACACCTACCACAATGTATTCATTCTTAAAACCAAAGTTTGATTGGTAGAGAAAACGATGCTGCAGTAAGTTCGCCTATGCCCCACTACTGTACATAAAGTATAAATAAATAAAGTCTAAAACTGTAAAATCCACACTTACAGCTGCAGGCTAGATCTTTTCTATCATTGTTAGATCATATAATCTCAATATTTCTACTTACCTACTGTTGATTGTATTGTATTTCTTGGCGTTTTTTGCAAGCTTCCGCGGGGTTTACGCCTGGTACACTATCTTCTTTGGAAAACATTAGTTTTCTGTAATTTTAGGCTACCTTATTACAACCTTAATAGTAGCGAATTAGACGTATAAATTATAGCTTACGATTTATTACGGTGTTATGCATTTCCAATAGGGCTATGCATACTTACTAAAAACCTCATAAAATTATGCTCGTAAAGCCAGTCTACCTCATCCTGAACAATCTATCATCGTATAAAAGTAGTCTATGAATAGGCTAGTAAGTAGTTCATCCATAATTGAATTTTTACATTTATTAACGTTGTTTAGTTTTCAACGATTTAGCTCTATTCTAAGCTAGTATAACCAAATATAGTGTGACCTCGATATAACAAAATTAAGATTTTTTTGCATTGAGCGCACTGTTATGAGATCTATCAAATCGAGGTTTTCGTTATATTAAGGTTGCACTGTATAATTACTGAGATACACACTGTATAAATACTGTAGGTACTGAGATAAAACTTTGACCCAAACTAATTAACCAATAGAAATACAGTTTCTCATGAACTTATTGGTTAAATAAGCTTGTGCCAAAGTGTGTCCAGGGACAAAGTTACCCCATTTCGCTTGATATCTAAACGAGCTACAATTGTATACATACTCGTACGTTACTTACTGTAGACTGTTGATAAAATTCCTAAGTTTTCTTTATCCGTTTTCAGTGGCGATCGACCTGATAGTGCAGCATATATCTGACTACCTGAAGCGCAGCCCTGTGGACAAGACCATCGCGCTGGAACTCGGCCTCTCCTCGCAGTCCTCAGTGCCGGGCAGTCCGCAGCGCGCCGGGAAGGGGGGGCGGCCGCATTAGACTCGTTAGGTAAGGGGATAGTGCAGCATATATCCGACTACCTGAAGCGCAGCCCTGTGGACAAGACCATCGCGCTGGAACTCGGCCTCTCCTCTCAGTCGTCAGTGCCTGGCAGAAAGGGGGCCGGCCGCATTAGACTCGTTAGGTAAAGGGGGCAACTCTCATACTTTAAAGATTAACCCTAAGCCGTAAGCTATGTGAAAGTCTAAATTTGACAACGCAAGTTGCAGGCAACTTGTTTTAATAAAATGAAAGTAGTAAAAAAAATACATTGAGAAATGGTGTATAAAACAGTAGACAATAAGGAGGTATTTGCAGAAAGTTATCAACCTCAAATTCGACCTACCAAATTGATTTACTTCCACAATCATGCTAAGTGTATCACGACTATTCACGACACATTTGGCAAGACTGGCTGTCAGCATCTGTTTTAAAACTATTAGCGTAATTGCTAAGTTTTTTATTTCTTTAAAAACTGAGTAGTGTCATGTACTGGTGCGATCCGACTTTAGGGATCCGGTGATTCTTTCGAAAAATCTCTTACAGATTACCCTTGGCTAGCCTTATAACTATCTTACTTATATTTTTTTCAGGATAGAATTGAAGCGACAGCAATAAAGGAAGAGATTGGAAGCTTACGACGAACAACGCAACTGCACCGACATCGCTGGCGGTACCATCATCACGCGTGGGCTTCGCAACGTGGCGGGAAATGGGATGGGGTTACCTTTGTATCCAAAAATTATATTTAACTTAAACTCCAACACTAATTCGAAGACTTATAAGGTCTTTGTGTATGGAGAATTTAGCGATGCGCGGTGGCGAGAGGTTTTATACGATTATTCGGACATCTCGATTGTTTCGACTTTGTCTCGAGTAACGATTCGACTCGGACTGTTATTGCGAGTATGATCGCGGTGACCGAGCGAGGTTCGGTGAGTGATAGTGACTGATTCGAACAATCGAGAACTAGTTGTCCGTTCCGTTGACTCAAAACAATTCAAAATCGTCTTGATTATTTCATAGAAAGGCGAGTCGACGGTTTATTTTAACGACTCCGATTCTTTCGATTGTTAAAACGTCTCGGTATCGTTCATCGCTATAGTTCAATTTTACCGACCAAAGTGATGGCATCGCTTGGAGCTGTGCTCACTCCCTAAGGGACAACGGTCGTGAAGTACCATCGGCCAAACTTCCGCAAGCTCAACTTAAGGACGATAATTGCGTGGCAAGGCTCACGGCTCGATCATTCGATTAGTGTTTTGTCACTAGCTGCGCCTGCACAGGAATATGTCCTTAACTGAGCATGCGAAATTTTTGCCGACCGTACACTTGTATTAAAAATGTTTCGAACGTAGATAAGCTTAAATTAGATATTTATACCAAATTGAATGGGCTCGTGAGTAGACCTGACCTAGTGGTGTGCCTTGCTGAAAAAGGACGTTATCGATATCGACATTTTTATTAAACACACGTAGGTATCTAGGTGTAGTTGTTTCTATCTTAATACTTTGCCAACTTTCGAGATTTTTAAATTCTCTCGGCAACTTTGTTATAAGCACAAAATATTTTTTTATAGAATCGTGTTCCGCCTTTCAGAGTAGTTTCCCGCCATTACACTGCTACGCCATGTTGAAAAAAAAAAACAGTTGCTCTTTACTATAGATTAAATATAACGTAAGTAAATAATTTTCTAAACAACATTTTAAATAGGTAAATCTCATAAGTGAGCTACATATCTAGGGCTAAAAATTATAATATAAACTCTTCTAGTTAGCCACTAGTCAAAGAATTTGTTTTAACTAAACAGATGCTCAATGGCATTCGTACTTATTTGGTCTGTTTAAAGTTTTGATGTTTATATTGGCATTCTATTGAATTGTTAAATAAGATAAATGATTAAAATACCTAAGTTTTGAATAGGATTGTTTGAAATTAAAATGTCTTCGAAAGAACCGATCAAGGGGTGCGTTGATTAAAAAGAAAATTGGTAGTATTAAAAAGTTTGCTTGCCATAAGGCCTTTGTCAAGAAATTATATTTATTAAAGATAAGCCAAAAGTGACTAGGACCTTTTAAAATGTAAGTTCGAGGGCCTGTTTCACAGCGCCCAGTTAGGAAAAATCTTCCATAAAAATAATTTCCCACTAAATCTATCTGCCAGATAAGTTTTGTTAACTGAAGCTTATCTGGTGAAACAGGCCATGGGCCTTCCCCTTTGAACGTCCTAAACAGTGTGTTACTAGTCAGTCGTTAATGGATAATTTAAGGAATGATCGAGGCTGTTGAAAACATTGATTGTCGTATTAAATCGCGATATTCGCTATTATGTTGTTGATTTTATTTATTATAGTTTGTAATTAAATTTAGCTGTAGCTTGTACGCTTGGGGGCACTATTCCTCATTATATTGTACAAGAAGATGTGCTCAGTATCGGCACGTTGAGGGCTCAGATGATATTGAATAGTATGCCTTATTTCTAGTAACTTAAAGCGCAAATCAAATCAAACGCACCTGCTTTTGCAATCGTTTGATGATATTACAAGTTTGCACTTTATGTTACTGAAAATATAGTGTATTATTCTCTGCACTGAGTCTTAAGCAACCAGACTGTCCAAATGAGGTCTAGCCAACCTGATGGGCGTAGCCCTTTTAAGATAGCCATTCAAATGTGCCTACTGGCTGCTTCCAATATGACAGTCTGGTCGCAGCAATCGTTGCAAACGTTACTTGCACTTTTTTATAAGTCACTTGAAAAGGAAGTACGATTTCAAACGTTACCATCTTGATAATAGAGTTGATAATGTAAATGGCAAGCCATGATAAAAATAGTTTCAATTTTTCCTAGGGTTATTATATCTCTTACTAGGTGTAAGCAGCAGATTAGCCATATTTATATCACGGGGCTATTGCAAACATCGTCAGTTTTTAATGCAATATCGACATTTTAGTTTCCGATTAGAGTAGTGAACTACCGAATTTGGAAATTTATAATTTCTCTTTATTTATTTCAATCTGACGGTGTTTTCAATAATCCGATGATATAAAAATATCTTTTGAAATAAAAATAGATACTTGAAATAGTTTGTGGTGTCCGTCTTCTTCGTAATCCCTTTTGTATGTTGATTATTTTTAATTATAAAGTGCTAATTGATTGTTATTATTTAATGAATGCAAAATAAGTTAAAATAATTAGATCGTGGTTCCGTTTTGAGATTATCGCAGATTCGTAAACTTTTTACTCATTATAATTTTAAGAATATTAAAAGACAAATGAAGAGATTCTTTTTTTTCCTAAAAGATCTGCTATCATGTCAAAATGAGCCGAGTTGTTTGTTCCTTAATTATTTATTTGATTGGATTAGCTTTCGCCATTTTGTTAAACATGTGACAAACGCCTAATTAGTGATCGTACCAAAGAAAATGTTTACATGTTAGTTATGTGATTGTTTTTTTTAATGTTTATTGCTTTAAAATTGTGTTATTTAAAATATCATTTCAAATAGACCTACTTTTAAACTGCTGGCAAGTATTTGATTTCCAAGAAATTTTGTACTTTCTGGTTTTCAGAAGATGTTATGATTTTACCTTGGACATTAGTTTCTGTGTGATTTTGTCTTAAATTTTAAGTTGCCTTTTGACTGCCTTATTAATATTAAATTCCTGACTGTTTTTATTTAAATTTTAAAAGGAGAAATGAGAAGTAACCCCTAAAATATTGTTGGAGAAATATTCTAGTCTCGATTTTTATCTCACTGTAAATTTATCAAAACTTCTCCTTAGAATATGTTATGATTCAATAGTAAGTAATAGGGGCTTCAAAATTGTAACCTAATTTATGGAGTTTTTTTTTAACTCCTGTATCATGTGAGCGGGATGGGTGAGTGCGACGGAGCGGAACCGCTCAGTTGTATAGACATCACAAGAAAGGGTCCCGCAACGCATCGTGGGCTCCGGCCCTCGGATGTCCAATGATGCTGGGGCTACATTAGCGGGCGAAGATTCGTATTGCGTTGGCGCGCCAGACATCCGTTATCGGACATACACGATGTTCTTGTCTACATTATTATTAAACTGATTAATTATTACAACAAATAATACAATTCAAAGTCTAGACGACACTGAAGTGACGTAGCTAGTCAAGCGAATGTTGTCGCGACAAGTTCTTTGAAGCGCGCCAGTTTACCGACAGTGCCCCGATGAATACATCGCGTTGCAACGATGTACCCGGCCACATACATCGCCGTAGCCCGCTAATGTAGCCCCACCATGAGTGACGATCCGCGCTCTGCCCTGGTGCATTCGAGCGACGTGGCTAGACAAATCTAATAAAAGGTCTTTTTGTTATTCCTTGCCAGCAGTTACCTACTAGCTGCACCTCTACCGACACCGAGTGTTACTGTAAATAAGCATTATTCTATTCCGTACTACATTCTAATGTTTTGTATTCTGACGCAATAGTTCGTTATTTACACACAAACATTGTAAAAAATATATTATTTTTCAAATAAAACCAACCGCTGCTGTTTCATTTATGAAGAAACAATGAATTCGTGCTAATTTTGTTCACTTAGGGCCGGCGCTCATTGCTGGCATGGCACGGCACGGTACGCCGTGGCATCTCGCGGCATTCCGCCTAAACTATATTTTAACTAACTTAGCTATTAGAATTCCCCGACACATAGTGACCCATTAGGTCTCGCAGGATGAAATGGCACGCCGTGGAATGTAACGGCATGACCCGCCATACCGCAGCATGTCTATCGTGGTATCGAAATAAAGTAATAAATTCTAAACTCATCGAAATAAGATTCAAGATAACTTTATTAGTAACTAGCTTTAGCCCGCAGCTTTGCCCGCGTACATAAAATATAGCCTATGTCACTCAGGAATACAGCAGCTTTCTATTGGTGAAAAATTTTAGCAATCGCAGTACTTCCACAGATTACCTCATACAAACAAAAAATCAAACTTTACCTCTTTATTATATTAGTATAGTTAAAATCCTTTGCCATGACACGCCGCCGTACCGTGCCGGTACTTATTTGCTCACTGAGTCTTGAAACTCGTTCCAGTTGAATGAATTTACTAGATTTAAATAAGCGAGGGAGTTTATTCCTCACAGTAGGCACCAAAACAATGGATGGGCTCGCTGGAGAAGTTATTGCATTACTCTGAACTTAGACAAAACCCTGTGACCCTCAACGGTAGGAAAAATACAAACACTCACCTTGGAAGTTCATCAGGAGTGGACGGGATTTACCAGTGACGGTGCCCTTCAGGATCAGACGCAGGCTGGGGTGGCCGGCCAGATATTATCGCGAACTCACAGATTTTCACCACTATGTGTCAGGTCAGGCAGCCGGCAGGATTGATTATAACATAATCAGTCAATAAACTTCTAGCGAGGCATTCGGTTTTGCATGGAAAAAGGATATATTTTTCAAGCGCACGAGGTGGCCATATCACATAGGTACCTATCTATATTTTTTGAATGTGGTTTTAGTTCCAAATTGGCGCGCGCGCGTCGACCAATGAGAGGCCAGATACGCGAGTCTAGCTCCGTCGATGATGGCGGTAAATTTGAATTTAGATGGCAAACTATTTGGATGGGAAAATTAATCGGGATTGGTTCATGTCCATATGATTATGTTGGTAGTAGGATTATTTAACCACTTCCGTTACATCCCTATCCACATAGCCTGTGGACTAATCTTGTGTTGTTCTTTGTTCATGGAACAGATTTTTTTTTAATTGTTATAAACTAGTGCTTGACTGCAATCCCACATGAAGGTAAGCAGTGTTGCAATCGTTGATGGTGAGGCGTACTAGTTTATTAAGAGCTTATTCACTCTAGCCTTGAAGACACCTAAATTATAAGCGGACGGGAAAACCGCAGCAGGCAAATTGTTCCAGTCCCTCGATGTACGCGGTATAAAAGACGAAGCGAAACACTTAGTCCGGACCGTAGAGGTTTCGACAATGTAAGTGTGAATACTCGCCGTACGACGGTTGTCCGATGGTAGAACGGGGATGGTGAAATGCGTCCTGTAAAAAACCGAAAGGCTGGCTACCCTACGCCTGTGGTCAAGGCTTTGTATATTGGACTTAACCAAATCTGGATTAGCCTTTTCGCACGCCTTTCCACTGAGTCCGAAGCTACTAGATGGCATTTTGCAGGTCCATATTTGGCTGCAGTACTCCACACACGATCGTACCTACCTGTGCTTTGTATAAAGACTAAAATCCTTGTTTAATATTGTATTTGAACTTTCCTTAAATATTTATACAAAAGGGCGTGTGTTAACCACGTGTAGTGTACGACGGTAACGGTGTAATGTAGGCTTAAACCAAAATAAATCATGGTGAATCTAATGGTATGTACAAATAGGTAAGTAACAATAAAACACGAAAATTAAAATTTGATCCATATAATACACAATAAAATAATAATTATTGCAATAATATAATAGAAAACAAGTTAATCGTTGTTTATTAAATAGATTTATTTAAATATAGTCTCGCCTTACTGACGCGGTTGCACGTAGGGTGGCGCGCGGACTAGAGGGCGTTAGTGTCGTTTGCTCAGTGACATGACTTTAGTTGACAGAAGCAAAGAAATATTATGAGAAACATACTAGAAAATAATGGGTGTAAGACCGTTTTCACATTTTCCGATCCGATATCGGTATCGGACGCCGATACGATATCGGGGTAAGGTAAATGTTTGAGATATGTACCTGTCTTTCATATTGTCCGACCCGATATCGGATATCGGAGCACAGCATTTCATACATTTTACTTACCCCGATATCGTATCGGCGTCCGATACCGATATCGGATCGGATAATGTGAAAACGGTCTTATGAAGAAAAAGTTTTTGACAGTTAGAAAGTTCAAAGGTACATAGTTTAATATTTTTGGACATAAATAGAGTAAGTATTCAGTCATGTCACTGATCAACCGGTTACTAGCGCCCAGCGTGGGACACGCGGTGCTAATCACAAACGTTGCTTCAAATAGCCTTTTAACCGATAGTTACTGTAATTTCAAGCGATTGCTATAAATATGTTCCTAAAAATATTTCATGCCAAATTGATTCTTGTGAACATGTACATTATAGTCGATTATGGCTCATATTTGTATGTCATATTAACGTAATAAAAATAAAAGGTAAATTGTAAAAAATATTTGAACAAAAACTATCCAACGCACATCACGTTTGCTTATAGTACTTTATTGTACGAATCGATTTTCAGCCAACTAAACTGACTAAAACTATTTAGTCGATATACCAAGCTATTCATAAATCTAAACATCAAGTTTAGTTGACTGAATCGACTAATAAGTCAACTATTCGACTAAAGTCAAGATAGTCGAGTTACAACACTCGTACACCCGAAGCGAACAAAAAAATATATCCGAATTTATACTATACATTTGGTCAAAATATTAAAAAAGAAATGTACAATTAAATACTACAATTATTATAATAATATATAAGCTGTAAACACTATGACGCTCTATTTGTTACAAATCAAAGTAAAACTTATTTATTTAGGGTTTGTTCACTGGTTAGTATCTGTGAACGTGAAAACTATGAAAGGTCGATTGTACGTTTTATTTTTCAAGTTATTATCTAAAGATAAAATTATAAGTTCAGAGATACAAAAAAAAAACAAGAAAATGAATCATCAGAAATATTATTTAACTATTATTTGTACTTTACCTCAGAAACTATAATACAACAGAGAAAATTATCGTTCTTAGCAAGTTTCCAGGCGCCATAACGACTTTTTATTCCAAACCTTTCCGCACTAACCAGTACACAAACCCTGTATATAACAAATAAAACACTTGCGCTAGTTGTATTGCATTATCTGTCACTTACAATAAAATATACACGATATTTACAAGTATAGAAATCGTTATCTATTACTATTGATTGTCGAATAGGAATACAACCCCCAAACTGTAGTGCATTCTATAAGATGGTGTACTGTTGTGATTTAGAAGTGAAGATAAGAGAATCTGTCGCCTGGGCAGGCGTTGCCAAACTATAAAAACGATGTGGTTACAGTTGATAGTCACCAAAGACTCGGGAAACTGTGCGTAGAACTCGCCGTGGTACGAGCACAAGCAAATTAATCTATTTAATTATATAAAAGAGAAACCGACCGATTGATACATCAACGAACAGTCAAAACTACTGAGCTTGGAAGATGAAATTTTTTACAAGGTTTCTTTTTACAACGTAGACGAGTACTAAGAGAAGATTTTCCAAAATTCACCCCCAAAGGGAATGAAAAGGTGGTCCAAAGTTTGTATGAAGAAACTTTCACGCGGGCGAAACCCCCCGTGTGTTTGGTCGCAAAAATTAAAAAAAGTAAGATATCAGTAAGCCATCGTGTCCACGTTAGTGGATATGAATTTATGTTTGTGAACGCACTCTCGATAAAGCGATTTAGATTTTTTTACAGGTTAATAGTTGGTCTAATATGCAGCTCTATCGTCAACTTATTTATTCTAAACACAACAGTACACCGCCTACCAAAACTCAATTCCCCATTCAATACGTAAAGTACATATTGTCAAAGCTACACTGCTCGGATTCTTTAAAAATATTAGGTCTTACCTTATTGGTGCAACTTATTTTGTTTAATATTCGCCTTCCATTACGCAGGAACTACATTAGACTGACGCACACGTGGGCCACGTCTGATTTGTACGTAGAACGACGTCGCGTGGCGTGGATCTAATGTAGCTCTACAAGTCTAGTGCCATATAAAATGTATGGAGACCGATCGGTATAATAGCATGCTTAATCAATTAAAAAATAAGGTTCTATTTTCAAATACCCTCTTTTTAACATGCGTTCAGTTATGCTTTCACGGTATATTACTGTTGCATAAAGACTCCTCCAAACAGGTTCAACACGACCTCTGAAAACGCGTTTTCATAGAAATAGGTTTAATATTCTGCTTTACACATAAAATAATATCAATGAATGCGCTTCACACTTCTCTGGGCAGTAGAAGAAATTGATAATAAACCGTGTAAAACGACAATTCTGTGCACCAATAAAGCAACACCTGTATAGCCCACAAACGTTAATTTAAATATGTATACATGGTGTTTACAATCTGTGATTCACAAAAATGGTGTTCTCAAAGTTCTTAGCTGAAATAATTCATTTTTACTCCTGATAGATTGGTTTAAATATCTGAAGAAAATGCGGTATTTCATAGGCGTACTCTCATTCTACAATACGTCCTTAGGCACACGTGTTCAAAAATTAGTTTTTTTTTCTGATTAAAGTACTGCCTGTTTTTTTTATAACCATGTAATATTTTTCTTGGCATTAATTTATCAAAGAATGTATGCAAAAAATCCTGCATTACCCTTACATATTACAAAACAAGGTACCGCGTATGTTATGCACGATTTGCGCGTGCAGACCCCTTTATGATACCTAATGCCTAGGAAAATTTAAATGGCAATAAAAAAAATACGTTGTAGAACGTGAGTAGTTTACATAAAAATGTTTTGACCTGACTACGTTGAAGCCAAGATGAATGCAAAATGACACAATAAAAACCTTGCTTAAATGATGTGCAATGAATTCCTTAGGTTCTAGTGTAGATAAAAACTAGTATGGCTCTTTCCCAAACTAAATTAACGATTTAATTGTATCTTAGACTCCTCTCTTATTGGTCGATGAAGTATTGTGTGCGCAAATATGTGACTACCGAGCATGAACAAATTTATCAAACATTCTTTAGTTCAGTTTCTGCATAGCAAATGTGACAAATTGATAATCGTGCGTTAGCTACTGTGATTGGTTGAATATGTATTTTTAACATTTTCGGAGCCAAGAACTTACATTAATTCTTTTATATGATCACAGCTCGTAGCTATTGTTATACTGCCGTCCAGCGCTAAAGCGCAGTAAAAAAGCGTAAAAAACCCATGTTTTACTGTGTTTTAGGGGCTGGACGGCAGTATAACTATTGTTCATGTATGTTCATGTGCAGTAACCGACTAGCGAGTCCAAATCTCTGCTTAGGATAATTAAGACTTATTAGATTTTCAATTATTTTCTATGGCATCGAGAGTGTCAATAGTGAATCGCAATTGTCTTGAAAATTTGCGACACCTGGATGATAAATATTTTATCTATTACTGTTATAAACTTATTCTAGAACCCAGAAAAACAAACCCATCAACAAATAAGAGAGCAGTCCCAATGGCACCGTAGTCAGGTTATTCGCAATCACAGAATCAACTAGTATATCCCAAAATATATCACTATGATGTCACAACTCCGTACTAAATGTTCCTTTATAACTACTAAACGCGTATTGTTCCAAAATATTCATTTTACGTGTACTATGAACATGTGCTAGTCTATTATCACGCGATAAGCCTTTGAACACCGTTGCTAATACTGCACGGCTCTTGACTATTCTCAAAAAGGGCTCAGGCATAAAACGTCTCTTTCGCAAAATGTCCCCTGGTCGCAAAATGTCTCTTTCGCAGAATGTCGCTTTCGCAAAATGTCTCTTACGCAGAATGTCTCTTTGTTTTGAAAATCGAAATTTTATTCCTAAGTCCCTGGCGCGACATTTCGCGAAAGAGATATTCTGCGAAAGAGAGATTTTGCAAAAGGGACATTTTACGACCAGGGGACATTTTGCGAAAGAGACTTTTTGCGCCTGAGCCTCAAAAAGGTGTGGTTCCATGCACGCGACTGATCCGCAATCTCGACTAAGACTGTATGCTGCTGCGTTTATTACTCTATGAAGACTGATTTAACGTTAAAAATTAGTCGAGGAATAAATCACATTGAGAGGTAGCTTGTTTATTCGTTATACTCGGTTTTTATGGACTATTTTTGTTGATCTCAGTCAGAAACTCAGTCTTATATCAGGCACTTTGTATACAATCGTTTAGTAGGCAGACATATGTAAGTATTTACACCATATTTATCAAGAAATCTGTCTTGCAACCTTAGATCTGTCTACTATTTTAATTGTTTGTAAATCTGGGAGCAAATAGACAGCAAATTCAAGTTCGAAGTCGATGATTTCAGTCGCGTGCACAAGAACCGTACCTTATAATGAAGGCTATGGGCTCGAATGTGGCCATTTTGTCACTAGATGGCGTTGGACTCTACATTTTTAGTTTATTTGATTTATAGTGTTTGTAATTTATTAAGTGAAGAAAATGGTATTCGCTAAAGTCGGGCAGTCTACTTTATTGAACTTGTCAAATTATTGCTTCAAAATCTACTTAAAACTGACTGTTCATGACTTAGACTTAGTCTGCTGTCATAAGAAAGCAGGCCGTAACTGAGAATTTTATCAAAAATGAGATTAAGATATCATTTTATTTGCTGATTCTGAATATGTCAATAACTCAGCTGTGACAAAATCGTCAGTTACGGCTTTCGTTTTTATGACGTCAGTACTTATACTGTTTAAGTATGGCGGCTACACTTAAGCATGTAGTTAGAACCGTCTAGCAAGAAAATAGCTACACTCGAGCCTACACCTCTCACGTTAAGCAGTAATAAAATACAAAGCGATCGCGCCCGTCTTTCTATAACGTTTATGTTTATTTATTAATCAATATAATTATATAGCGTAGTACGTTGAACAACAATGGTTGCGAGGACCATGTGGCATCAATAACTCACTGAAATTGTTCACTGCAACTTTGTAAATGGTTTTGTAAAGTCTTAGGCCGAAAACGCACTGACAGGCGGTCTCCTTACAGCCGAAACCAATAACCTATCGATCTCCAGTTTTGGCATACTGGAGATTGTAAAACAAATGATACAATACAAAAATTATCATGTTTTCTGTTGTTTCATTTGTTTTTCTATCTCCGATATGACTGTGACAGACAGGTTATTGGTTTCGGCTGTTTGAGGTTAGAGTCTAGCGATCATCAAAATAAAAACAAAGGTAGTTAAGCTCGCCTTTGTACATGAACTATCTACAACGTTGATACGACAGAGGGGCTTTTCTTAACCTTCAAGCGGGCGCGCGTAGTCGAATCGACCGCGCTTAGTACATTTTCGTTCATATTATTATTACTACCCATCAAATTTATTTCTCATTTCTAGTAGCCTGTCGCTATGTCATTGGGAGTATAATAAAGAATACACCGTCGCGCGGGGCGCTCCCCCCACTTCACAAATCGCAATTGTTTTAGTCCCGGCGCAGTCGTCAAAAAGACTACACGCGCCTGTCGTCGAAAAGGTTACGCGCGACGTTCAACGCGACATACACTCGTTCACGCTCGTAATAGTTCTTCGGCCATTATTCAATATTATCAAATGTAGATTGGATTTTTTTATATAAAATGAGTCGTGGACGGTTACCACAAAGTGCAATCGAGGATTTACTAAGAGAAGACGAAGAAGAGAGTGAATCAGAGCTCAGCGACCATGGCTCTGAAACTTCCGACCACATCATCGCAGAGGAACCTCGATCTGCTGAGGAATCAAACTGCTCGGACTCGGAGGAGGATGATTTGCCACTTTCAGAAATAAATAGCTATTTTACAGGGCGCGATAAAGTAACAAAGTGGCAAAAATCTAACAATAACAGAGTAAGGCGTCAAGTGCAAAATATTCTTACGGAAGATGCGGGTATCCGAAGAAATGGTGTGGGAGTAACGACATTTACGGAAGCCTGGAGTTTATTCATTTCCGAGAATATTATTGAAAAAGTTGTTAGATGTACCAACGAATTTATTCAAAAAAAAACGCCATCGTATAACAGAATACGTGACTGCAAACCAACAGATGCGGTGGAAATTCGAGCACTTCTTGGATTGTTGTACATAGCGGGATCATTGAAGGCATCACACGCCAATTTAGAAGATTTATATTCAAGT
This sequence comes from Mythimna separata, assembly GCA_030763345.1. Taxonomy (NCBI): domain Eukaryota; kingdom Metazoa; phylum Arthropoda; class Insecta; order Lepidoptera; family Noctuidae; genus Mythimna; species Mythimna separata. Next base: position 2,590,326 of record CM061173.1, on the reverse strand, counting down.
GATGGGACAGGTATACCTATTTTTCCCACTACTATGTCAGTGAAAAGAGTAAAATTTTTACTGAACTCATTACGGTTTGATGATGCTACTACACGACAAGCTCGTCGTACTTTAGACAAAGCTGCGCCAATAAGAGAAGTTTTAGATATGTTTACACAAAACTGTCTTTTGCCATATTCAGTGGGAGAGAACGTTGTAATCGACGAGATGATGGTTGGCTTTCGAGGAAAATGTCCTTTCCGACAGTACATGAAATCAAAGCCTGACAAATACGGAATCAAACTTTATCCACTAGTAGATGCTGCTACGTTTTACGTCCTAAATATTGAACTTTATGCTGGCAAGCAGCCTGAAGGCCCATATCAGTTGAGTAATGCTGCGGCAGACGTCGTGAAGAGGCTAATTACACCGATTTCTGGCACTGGAAGAAACCTCACCATCGACAATTGGTATTCGAGTGTGACGTTGATGAACGATTTGGCCAAGGATCATAAGATTTCTGGTGTAGGTACCATGCGTAAAAACAAGAAAGAAATACCTCCTTGCTTTATAGATAAAAACCGACCTGAATATTCAAGTCAATTTGGATTTTCAGATACCGCTACACTCGTATCTTACGTGCCTAAAAAGAAAAGATCTGTAGTTCTTATATCATCACTTCATTCTGCTGCAGAGATTGATGAAAGTACAAATGAAAAGCGCAAACCCAGCATCGTTACTTTTTACAATAAAACAAAGGGGGGTGTCGATGAAGTTGATAAAAAAGCAAAAATGTATTCAGTTTCAAGGAAGAATAATAGATGGCCATTGACACTCTTCTTTCGTCTTCTGGATATTGCAGGAATAAATAGCATGGTGATATTGAGGGCAAATAATGTGGTTATACGGAAAAGGCGAATGTATTTACGGGCATTAGGCACTGAATTGACAAAAGAGTATGTCCAAAGAAGATCAACAATGTTAGGCCTTCCAAGAAAACTAAAAAGAAACATAAGGGAGCATTTGAATATGGAGGATAGTGCTGCTGAAACAGAAGCAAGTAGTTCTGGCACATCCAGAGCAACCTGTAAAATATGTCCAGCCAAAAAAAGGAGGCAATCAAAAACGCAATGTAAGTTATGTATGAAAAATATTTGCAGAAGTCATACAACATTTATTTGCAATCAATGTTATATGGACGAAGAAACTGATTCTAATGAAAACTAAACTAAAGTTAATTATTTTTATTCATAATTCGTAATTTTTATCATTAGACTAGGTATATAAACTAGTCTTAGATCTTAGAAAAGGGGTTTGTGTTCCTAATTTTTGTTTTGATTTCTATAATGTTTGAGTTATGTTAATTAATCTAATAATTGTTTCTTTTTCATGATTTTAATTACTTTTTTTTGACAAATTACGATTTTAAAACATTGATAATATATCTGAGTATAAATAAATAAATAAATATTGAATAATTAGTGCTTTATTTCTCTTATTAATCCCATAGGTCTTTTCGGTTACGCGCGCCCGCTCCCGTTACAAATGACCACGCGCCCGCTTGAAGGTTAAAACAGGTTGTTGTACTCATCAATATGAACAACTTTTACTATACGACCAACCCCGAAATCTCGAAAAAAAAATCCGCTTCTCCATACATTTATGTTCACATAATTTGACAAAATGTATGGAGAAGCGGATTTTTGTTGTTGTTCATATTGATGAGTACAATAATCCATTTTAAGGAAAGCCCCTCTGTCGTATCAACGTTGTATATCACCATGTTGTATGTTATGTTTTTGTGTACAATAAAGTATTAAAAAAAGGTTCTGAAATATTCGTAACCAGTTGTACTGCAGGCTTGGCGTCTTCACTTGTATCGGTATATCCGGTTATGAATATTTTTCGCTAGGCTCTAAGCACTATGCCAGTACGTTTCCAGCCTAAGTTTTTTTCACAATGCGAGGTGCAAAAACATTATTTAACTATAGCAACATTTTTGTTAAAAGTTAATAGTTTCCTTTTTGGTGCTTAGCTGATGTAATATATTCATTCTGTCATTTCAATGAGCTCATAGTTAAATAATTTTCCTGTGAAAAGTTTACAATTAATTGTTTTTTTTTGTTGACAAATTAAACACTGAATGGCCAGTATATCTAAGTCTACTTCAGATAAAAATAAAATCAAACTGTCAAAGTTTCATTGGTAAGCTTGTTGAAGCTAACAGATTCAGGTTCCGGTGTAGGCAGTGGTGGTGGTCCTTGATGCCACAGTGCGGCGCGGGGGGGAGTGGTGGCTAGTCGGCGGGGCGCGGCGGCGGCGCGCGGGGCGGGAGGGGGGACGCCGGCATGCTCCAACTTTCGCTGTTGCCCCATCTGTGGATGGTAGGACGGTTTGTAGTTGGGGCAGGCTGGACTCCAAATATAAACTGACGGTTTAATATGGTTCAAAAGAGAAAGATAAAAATCGGGTGTAGTAAAGTAACAACCGACAGACTTTCTATTATTTAATTCAGTTTAAAAAAAACTGTAGAAGTACACTGATAAATAGTAATTTTGCACTTGCAAATCAATTACAATAATATCATTTGACCTGTCACCAACAGCTGGACATAGACCTCCCTCAGAGTAGTTTTACCATTTATATTTATAGCAAAATGGTGTTTGTGGGCATGTTTTGATATAAAACTTGTTTTTTTTTTCAGCGGTTTCCCCCGCCTGCTAGTAATAAATTATCCCAAGGGAACTTACTCCCGGGATGAGTGTCCTACGGGTGTAGGACATGGTCTAATCGTGTGCTAACTCATCACACTCCATTTCAACGTTAAGTCATAACAAACTTACATACTTCATATCATAACAAACATACATACTCATTCATACAAATTTTCGCCTTCATAAAATTAGTGTAATAACTGAGAATCAGAATCTTTTATTTGAAAAATAATATAGGTAACAAACAAAATTGCATTCAATAACATGGCATGCAAATTTACCTAACTTATAAGTTTGAAGTAACAAAACTAAATACTAATTTATAGATCTCGCTGAAACAGGGCCAATCGTCAAAAAAATGAAAGATAATGAAGAAATGGAATGCTCACCTATGCTGCAGATGATGTTGGTGATGGTTGTCCCGGCGCGCTGCAAGGTGATGCCACTTGACGTACCCGCTGAGCCGGCGCTTCACCAGCCCGGCGAGCGAGTGTAGCCAGCCTGCGACCGAGCACCATCGACACGCGACCAACGACCCGAGACCGACCGCGAACTACACGCCGCTCTGCCCGCTCCGGACGTACCGACTCTTTGCTTTGCTCTAGTTTCAGACTGCCCACCAAATTTTCAAACTATATTCGATTTTGTATTGTCTATTCTAGATCGATTTTCAAGTTTGGTCAACTGAACAATTAAATATCAAAGACCGATTTATGTTTATCTAGATAAGAGGTGAAAGCTACGAGCCTAAACGCGGCCATGTTCTCGATAAGTGGCGCTGAACTCAACATTTATAGTTATTTTGTTTATAATGTATGGAAACATACATAAGTGAAGAAAATGGTATTTGCTGAAATCGGATATGCCAATAAGTCAAATTCCAACCTTAAAATCCACCTTATTCTAACTGTTCATGTAGTTTAACTACTTACTGTCCCCGGACGCGTAGTTTGAAATATAAGTATTAATCATCATTATACGTCTGCGTGAAGTCCCTGACTTTGTCGACGAAGTCAGGGACTTCACGCAAGAAGTTCACGCCTGAAGTTGCCTAAACGCCGCCGTACACCAAGCATATAATGACGAAAACGCTTTTATGAAGTTACGCGTCCGTGAACAGTAGGCCTTAGCAAAATAAAAGTGAAATTCAAATATTGATTACCCATCTTTCTTGGTACAGGAAGAATCATGGCCACGATCGAGCCCGTAGCTTTCAGATTTGAGTTTGTATTTTTTTTTTCAGGTTCATTCTTGGGCATCTTTCTGGAATAGGCTGTTACAATGCTATCAATTAGAGTTAAGTTTGAGAATTCGGTCGTTTCTTTCAGTGAGAAGTGCAGTTTTGCAAAGATATTCCGTTTGAACTTGTCTGTGTTAGGGCCATGTGCACCGACATAAGTTTAAGATAACCATCTGATTAACGTCAATAACCGACGATAAGGAACAGGAAATATTGCTAAAACAGCCGTTTTAATATTAAAACAGTCGATTTGGTGTCGGTGAACATCGCCCTAAGATGTGCGCGGTATTTGGAGTTTAATTATTTTTTAGAGAACTGCCAAAACGTGCCAGTTTAATAAAAACTAGACGTTTTACCTTATCATTAATGTATATTTTTTTACTTAACTATCTGATACTGAACTGCAAATTGTAAAAAAACTTTCGAGAATTTGAATTTTGCAAGATAACCTGAACCTTTTATTTTTAATTCTGATAGTTAAGCTTTGATTGGGATGTTGAAATCATGAAACGGTCTACGTCGTTCCATCTCCACAATCAATTTTTTTTCTAAAACTCAGCTCACATCTTACACAGACAGTCGTGTGAATGAAACCAAAGAGTCGGTACTGAATGCCTGCTAAGGTTACTGACAGCGAAGCTACCATGATTATGAAAGATGAAGTACAGCTGTCTCGCTTACACCTCGCTAGTAAAAGCCACGTTATTTACTATGCAAGTGGATAGCTTACAGGAGAGTAGAAAGAGAAAGTAACATTCTATCTACCTCTCTTTATGAAAAAGAAAAACGTTGCCCCACACTAGGGATGACTCCTGTATTGTGGGTACGTTCACAAACATGTAAATTCACATACACAAGATACCCAGACCCGGAACAACTATCTGTAGGGGCTTTAGGAGTAGGGTATTAAGATTACACTTTAGGTATAAAGAAAGGGAAACGAGAAATAAATTGGATTAATATCTTCCTGTAGCAATTTACTCGGTGTCTGAATGTTTTGATATGCTGTTAGGATTATTCTAAGCAGGGCTGCTTTCGTGTCGATCTGACTTAAATCTTGTCCGACTAATATTAAGCCACTTGGACAACTCTGTCGTTGGCCTCGTATAAGTCGTGGAAGGTACAGGCGGTTGTGTTTACTGTGCTCAGTAAGCACAACTCTGTACAGCAGGAAAGAAGGTGACACATATCCTGTGGTCTCCACACTGGTACTGTATTGGGGTATCCCCCAATACTGACATTTCCAGACAGGTGGGGTGGGTCATATGATGATTTCCCTTGAAGGATTATTCTAACCTAGCTTTCGAGGTGTTTACTACCTATAAAGCTTTATAAGTTATGCAGAGAGGGTTTGCATACTGGTAGGTGCAAATATGAGAGTGCAATTGTGAATAATTCCTAATTAAAAATATCACCGCCGAATAGTGCGTATGGTGGTTGATAAAGTCGAAAGTCCCGTAAACCATCCACTTCAAAAAACAACGTCGCAAATCTCGACATAAAATACAAAACACAAGTGAAATACTTTAGCAACGCTTCCCAAAGCGATACGTACCCGCAGTATACAAGTGTAGCCCTTATTAGCTAGGTGTTAGGGTCGTGTTTAGTGTAGCGAGGCATGTGACAGAGCTACTATGGGCAGGCGATGTGTGGGACGCGGAAGGACAGCGGCAAAGCACAGACACATTGGAAGGAACTTTTTAGAAGCCTTAACTTTATATGGAGAGAGCTTTTGTGATGAGAACTTTGTTCTAAAGTCGATCCTCGTCAGTCGAGGTTACACGAGAAGCTGTCTCCATATAAATGAGCCTTTACTGTGAACTATATGGCAAACAGTTTTAACGTTTATTCCTTTTCCCCTATTTCAAATAGTTGGGTACAAACGTTGAAACAGCATACCTAGTTCTAATTTTTTTTGTTAAGACTTTGATTGTACAACGTTAGATGACGGAGCGAGAAGTTTAAATGCTAATGATAATGTAATAACACTAATTCTACTTTAAACACACAATAATGTTACAAGATTTTATTTCTGCACAGATTTTTAACCTTTTGATCGCTACAGTCATACATGACAAAGGAACATGTGTCCAGTACGCCACGGTCACAACTGCACGACAGATTAGACGACGAAATAGCAGCGTGGCGCTGAGAGTTCACTTTTATTTTTTTTATGTGGCGCTTGAAAAGTTTACCATGCAGAAACGTGTAAAAAATTGTACAATCAACAAAAAAAAGTTCCCTCAATGTGTTATAACATATTACATACATCAACATGTTCGTAAGAAACATTTGGGAGAACAAACAATTTTGAAAAGCAGCCGTCTTAACACAAACCAAAGTACAAGGACACTTCCAGACTAAAAAGCATGAAAGCGACGAAATTATCTTGTTACGTTATTTTGTGCCGAAGTAACTGTTTCGAATATCAACGTTCGAAAGAGTTACCTTGACCTTGCAACGCAAAAGAAATCTGAAGGAACACGGGTGGGATGTACTATGTAAAAGTCTGACACTCCCTTTCGCTGTACTAGAGCAGGGGTAGCCTTCTGATGGTTTCCCACCATATAAAACAGGTATGCGACGAGATAATTTTGTCACACGCTCAAATTAGTCCAGTTGTTGGAATAATTTCAAGATATTTTTAGTTTAAGTATGTGTTAAGATTGCCAAACATACAATGAGTGGGTTAGGTAATAACGTAGATAATTTGCAGCTAAAACTCTAATAATATAAAGAGTTTATTTTGATGTAAAACATTAATTTAGCACATTTAATTATATCGACACAAAAATTTTATATATCGAGTTTTTTAGATAGAGATGTGAAAAATCTAAATCGATTATCGATAACAGTTTAATATCATACAAAACATATTTATATTTAATCAATCGTATTTCTAATTCAACTGAGATGAAATATCATATTATTAAAGTAATAATAATGACGATTTTATGTATCGATCCGTCAAAAATCCATCTACAAAACTCGATAATAATTTCCAAAAAGGTGTTTCGGCAAAAAGCCTCGTTCTGGCTGCCTGACTCCGGTTGTGTGCGAAAGCATATCACCGCAAAGCGCAGAGGACGCGTCAAAAGCATATATCCCATAACATCATGGTTTTCCTCCTGATATTTACATAATGGAAGGGTAGAAACAGACTGTATGAGAATGAGATGATTTGTGAAATCATTGCAATGTGAGTAGAATTTTTTTTGTTTTTAAAGGCCCAAAATGAGACAAAAACCTAGTGCAAAAAAAGAGCATAAGGCATCACCGGTAGAGTCGGTACCTATTGTTTTGTTTCTGTTATATCTAGCCATCGGCAAAAAACATTCGCCAGGTATAGGGACTCTAATTTAGAACTCAAACAAACTATCAGTGCACCTAAATCCCGTTCCAGAGCTTACAGATTCATCATTTTTGTGGAATAACAACACTGAGAGCCCTTGAACACACGATTTAGACGTACAGATCGCATTCAACTTTAATATTTAAGGTGAATTTAATCAAAACTCTGGGTAAGTATGATTTTATTGAACATTTTATCGATGTTTACCATCAAAAAGTGTGTGTATTGCAATAATTTCACGCGTCTATACACACGATGCGTGCGGAGAGCGTGCGCGCGCGCGGGGCAGCGAACAACGCGCGTTTAAACTCATAGTAGTCATAGGCTGGCTGTACTCCTTCGTTACAAATTGTCATCGTCAATCATAGCGTTGTTATAGTCTAGTCTGCTGGCGAACGGAAGGAGATGGGACTGCGTCAAAGTGATAATACTGTTCCGCTTGTGCCAAAAAGTATGTAAGATCAATTTAAGGTTAGGTTTCCAATCAATTTTATTGCCAATCAAACAAATATCAACTTTATAAAACTGACTATAAAGTACATTTGAGAATGACTAGTCTTGAAAAAGATTTGTAATGTAAATAGTTGTAGCGGAAACTGTAAATATGATTTTCACGAAAGTCTATAAGGTTTGAGTAATAAACGAAAAGAAATAAGGTTTGAAGAACCATATTTATTTATACGTCTGGAAATTTATCTGCGTACACAGATTAGGTATGCTATCTCATTCCGATCTTTCGCAGACTATACTATAATACAATAAGACAAATTAGACATGCGATATTTTACGCTTTATTGGACCATTAAGAGTCTAAAACATATTTGGTTTAACGTAAAATATTGTCTGTCATTTATTTTCTAAATAGATTTTGTTATTAAATACTTAGTAGAAAGTAAATTCTAATAATCAAATCACTAAACTAAGTTTTAATTATGTGAAAATAAGATAGTTTTAAATTAACTTAGATAAGGAATATAACAAGGAACTGTAAAATAAAATTACTTCTTAATCAATACTTTCAATTAGGTAGTTTTGTTTTAAACTATTGAGCGTATTCAGCGTTAAACTACATTTAGTCCCATCCTGGAGGTTTTTGCCACGGTTTTTTTTAGTGTGGATGAAATTTCAAAAGAAAACATGTTTTAGTGTAACAATAATTCATCTACTAATCTCAGGACCGACTGGTTCGAATTGAAAAATTCGTTCAAGTTAGATAGCCCATTTATCAAAGGTTGTAATACAAGGTTTTTAACATCACGTCAGGACTAATAGGAGTAAAGTAGTAACCACGGCACGGATAAATATTCAAACTTAGTGGTATGCTGTCAAACATTTATAACCTAAAAAAAAACGTCAACGGTGGTTCTTGGTCCTTCGAGACGGATTATTAGGTGTTTGTTCTTTGTATACATTAAACAAAAACAATAAAATACAAAACGCTGGATACGCTCATTTAGTTTCAAATTCACGTTTTCCAAGAAATTAGGCAAAAAGACTATTTCCCGAAGCCTCTTTTTTAGCAAGAGTTTCCAACGCCTCTAGTTTTCCTTTTCAACTACATCGTCGAAGATAAAACACCTGATAGACATGCATTTAACTTTTCAGCCCGAAGTAGTAGGTAGACCCTTCCCCCCCACTGGGCGTGGCGGTAGGTACTTACCCTGGTCGTCGTGGTGGTGTTTATGCGGCGCGGGCGCGGGCGGCTCGCCTCGGTAGCCGTTGCGCAGCTCGGCGCGAGTCAGGCTTTGACTACGGCCTTCTGATAGCCTGTGGAATGTTACAAGTAAAATTCTGTAGCTATAAGGCAGACTTCAAGAAATAGGCTTCCACTTTTCACGTACGCCGATCTAGGCGCGTCGGTCTCCATACATCTTATATGGAAACTATACTCTATTTACTATAAGGTTAAAAATTTAAAGAAACTTGTTTTACTGTCCGTTCAACCGATTTTGACTTCCATTCCGTAGACATAAGAATGACATGAAAAACAAAAAAGTGGTTACAATACTATTTACTGCGTCATTTGTCATGCCACCAACGCAATAAAAGTCATAATCGGTTGAACGGACTGTGAAACAAGTTTCTTTTAATTTCTAATCTTACAGCAAATAGAGTATAGATTTGTAGATCAGACCCGCGCCACGCGAAGTTGTTCTACGTACAAATCAGGCTTGGCCAATGTGTGCCTCGGTCTAATAATATAATTATACTTCTTGCTTTAACCGTAGGAAGGACTTGAAAAGAGTTACCCTCTAGTATTAAATCTCACGCTGTTACGAGTCGCGTACTTACCTGTCGTTGAGTAATAAGGGCGACGGCGGGTGCAACCTCTCGTGCAGCGCAGGAGGCTCTAGATCCGTCGTGCTACCATTTGCTGAAATTATAAATCAAGTATTACTAGTCTTCTTAGCTTGTTTTTGTACAGAAAACAACGTAAATATACATAGGGAGGAAGTATTACTAGTCTAATCTAAGACTATTTAAAATTTGGTGCTTATTTTAGTCGATCTGCTAATATGAATGACGTAGTCTTTGACGTCAAAGTTCTTTACACCCATACGACCGCCGCAGAATATGGCGTTCATAATGCCATGGAAATGTTCATAATGTCATGTTTGGAGAGAGACAGATATATTTACTTAAAAATGTCATCTCTTTTACTTTTCTACCAATTTTAATCTTGTTTTCACTGTTAATATTCTATTTTTTATTGATTAGAATTATTACTTATTATTGTAAATTAGTTAGGCCTCGTGCCTCGGAAAGCACGTTAAGCCGTAGGTCCCCGCTGTCATTTGTAGATCTTTGGCAGTCGTTACGGATAGTCAGAAGCCAGTAAATCTGACTCCAGTCTTGCCATGAAGTACCGTGTTACCCCAGTTAATGGGTTGTGGAGGTCTGGTAGGCAGCCGCTCCTCGTAAAATACTGGTATTCAGCTAAATCCGGCTTGACTGGAAGCTGACCCCAATATAGTTGGGAAAAGGCTAGGCAGATGATTGTAAATTAGTTAGAAACAAATATTTTTTTCATGCATATTTCCCATTATGAGTGATCAACATTACGTGTTTATTTACCTTCATGTCCTAACATAGTGTGTTGTCGACTAGTCCTCGGCGGCGGTTCGGGTGACCGCCCCGTACTGTGTTCTCTACTTAAACTGAAACAACATAAACATTCATTTGAGTTTTTTGGCGGGATTTTTTCGTGTGAAGTTCAGTAACGAAAGAAAATTATTTTATTTGGCACACATAGATACACACAGTGTAGTAACACCTTTTAGGAACTTAAATTTAAGAAGAAGTTCAATTCAGCAAAAAAAAAAACAGTAGTGTCTACACAGGTGGAAAATACATCGGAATCCTGAAAATCGGAAAAGTAAAATATTACTGTACCGTCTGTTTTTTATACCCTGAGACTAAAATGACATTACAACACAAAAGAACTGGCAACATTCCTATAATAATTTTGACATTACCTGTGTCAATTTAGTCTCAGGGTATAAAAAAAACAGACGATAGAATAGACTAGATGGAGTGGATACTTGGTAAGGGTGGCGAAAATCCAATAGGTGCGAGACGAACAGGAATCTTCATCGTGGCACCACGGAGAGGCTTAAGGTGCGTTGCTCACACGATTAACAGTCGAGGTGCAGTTGAGGCGCGGGCGCATAAGAAGTAGTGATGAGAATTAATGCTATTTCGCATAAATTTCATTAGCATGCGAATTCGTAAGTCTTAGCATGTTAATTGCTATTGCTATGCTATTTGCTAATATAACGATAAATGATAATACATATTTATATGAATTTTGTTATTATACGAATTAAAAGCGCGTTCGTGAATAACGTGCGGTTTGCTCGCCGATAACGTTTTATTTCTGCTAGCACACTTGCATTATGTTGTGATTAAGATAATGAATTAATGATCATATTATTAAAAATATTTAACAATTGAAACCTTTTGATGTTTAAGATTTCGTGAACTTTCCTTCATACTTTATCCAGGCTTAGGACTGGTGTTCATACAATACATAATCCATGATGACCGATTTTATTTTCTCCAGCAACTTTTGAAAAATAATCCCATATAGGGTTAGTTCGGTGAGACATTTTCAAGTTTAAAGTTTATACCTATTACCTATACGTAAATTATTTACACTAAAATATTTAATAAAATATTAAGTACTTAACACAAAACCTAAAATTATTATTTACACTTTTATACACGGCCACTTCTCACTACTTTAAACTAGGTACAGGGGCGTAGCTACCGCCGTATCTGCCGTATCAATTATACGGGGCCCCCGGGCCACGGGGGCCCCCAAAGTGGGGTAAGACAAAAAATAAAAACTTTCTAATTTATTTTATTTTACAAATGACAAAATTCTATAAAGCAATTACTTTTTTTCCCGCCTTAAGCGTGCGTTAAAAAGTTGGCAACACTGCATCGTTATGGCGGGCTGCGGGACTTCCCCGTTTTACTTACTTCTTCTTCAACTCAGCGGGGAATCCTTCATCGATATCGCGATGTACGTGTACGTTGTTGTACTTTACATTGGATGTTAAACCACGGAGAGCAGTGCAGTGTTTATTTACGCGCTTTATATAGATAAATGTGCATTACATTGTAATTCAGTACAAACAGTATATTTCTTCTGGTTTAGCAGTATTAGTAGCGATTTGCAAAAGAAATGACTGAAAGGAAAAGAGATTATCCCAGTGGCGCTGAGAAAAGAAAAAGTAAACAGAAAAGGGAATCATCATCAGCCATAAATGATTTAATAAATCAGTTTGCCAAAAAAAGGCAAGGAGAGTGAATATTTAAAATTGGATTTTTATTTGTAAAATGGTTAATTATGTTATGATAAATAAATATTTCTTTTCACGATATTTTTTTTCTTTTATGAAAAATCTTTACCCCCATAAAAGGGCCCCCAAACTAATTTTTTATACGGGGCCCCGACAAGGCACGCTACGCCACTGACTAGGTACCTACCTATTATTGTTTACAGTTACAGATAGGTATCTAATGAGTTCACACTGTTATCAATTTAAGTACAATAATTAGCGTAACGAGAGAGAGTACTTTTAAAAACTTAACTCTCACTATCACTTTCCAAAACGTACTGAACTTTGACACAATAAATCACAATACGACGCGCGCCACGCACGTGTCACACAAATTATTATTAAATAATTCCACGCATTCATACAATATACGACCCTAAGTACGATCAAAACAAAGACAATAAGATAATAATTGCTAAACCTAATTTTTCGCATCAAATGCACCTGCTAAAACTGCTAAAAGTCACATGAAACAGATAGATTTAGTTTTTCCGTGGGTGCGAGGGAGAGCGCACGTTGCTAAATTGCTAATGCTGTTGTGCAGTGCTGCGCGCGCCGCGGCATTATCGTGCATTAATAGCATGAAGTTATAAACGAAATACGAAGCAATGAATTCACTTAGCACTTCACAGAATTTCGCATCTACATTTCATTTGCTAAATGCTAAATGAGCATTCGCATGCTAATAATGAATGCTAATGCTAATTAATCCATCACTAATAAGAAGCACGCCGCAACAAGGTTTTCTTTACAAATGAATGGCAGTGCGCTCATATACAAGAGTTGCGGCGCGGGCGAGGCGCTCAAGTGTGCCTTTAAATTGTACATTTAATTCAATAAGTACGTAAAATGTGAAGGAAGCATAATAACCGCCTGCGCCTCGACTTTACACAGAGACCTATCCTCGCCCGTGCTGCGACGCTGCACCGCCGCTGACGCGACGTCGCCTCGCCTTACCAGTGAGCGACGCGTCTAAGTCCAACAATGGAGGTCTTTCGGCTGAAATTATGACAGATGATGATGATGAAACTGACCTTCTATGTCTGGGTGTCGAGTGAAGGTCAACACGCGATCTTCGCTGCTGGTTCTGATGGTAAAACCTCTGCAGGACTATGGGACTAGTGTTACCGGAACTCTGCGGAAAGAGAGAAATCTTCATAGTTATATTAACAAACATGGTGCCGGCAGGACTTGTTCAAGGGAGCGTATCTTCAGCCCTATGACTCGAATAGTATCTGATGGTCATTCATACAAAAAGAGGATTAACTTTATTAACTTATTTATTAAATTTACTTTTTTATGTGTTTCTATTTAGTCTGCCGATATTTATGTATTTTTTTGTAAAGACATATTATCAACATATAATATAAATTGATTTACTCTAGATTCTTGTTTAAGCATTGCTCCACACTAGGTATGGCTCGTGTATCGTGAGTGCATTCATAAATATTATAGAGAAAATAAATGTAAAAACGAACAACAAGCAAGTTTGAAAGTTCAAGTAGATCTCATCTCAGATATGTCAAGTTCTCTATCAAGACACATTTTCTTTATGACAAGTAATTTAAGTAAAAGCCAGGGAGGTACAAGAAAACCCCTTGCACCCCTCTCCCGGAGCTCATGCCAAAAAAGTAATGTTAGAAACTATTCTGAACTGTATATGTAAGTGTGTATACTAGGGTGATTTTGCTTCAATTATATGTAAGATCAAACTATGTCTGACAGCAATGTGTATATATTTGAAGAATACAAAATATGTTTGACTCATTCAAATGTCAACTGTAAAATCATGAGTATACTAAGTTGATTTTACCATAACAAAATGTGGAAAAGGTCATACAACAATTCCTGATTGAAAGCGGCTGATGTGAACAACAACACATTGTAAGTATAAAACTGTATGAAGAAAGATTAATTTTGAAATGATAAAAAAGTTTAGAAGATGTATCAAGAATTTAAGTTGCAATTTCAATCGAACTAGGAAACTTGTAATTGATTTACGGCCGAAACCAATAACCTATCGATCTCCAGTTTTGGCATACTGGAGATTGTAAAACAAATGATACAATACAAAAATTATCATGTTTTCTGTTGTTTCATTTGTTTTTCTATCTCCGATATGTGATAGATAGGTTATTGGTTTCGGCTGTTAATCTACTGCATGTTAACTAAGGTCCACTGTTCACGGACGCGTAGCCTCATAGACGCGTATTTGTCATTATACGCTTGGCATACGCCGGCGTGAAGCTTGCATACAAAACTATGAAACTCTGTCGACGAAGCTGCAAAGACACGACGGCACCACACTGCTACTTTTATATGAAACTCTGTCGTTGAAAATACAACGGCACGACCGCAAAACACTGCGGTTTTATAATTTTATGCAAGCTTCACGATAGATAGATAGACGACGATAATAACAGCCGCACGGGTCGATCTTCAAGGTTAAGCAACGCTTGCGAAGGTTGGCCTGTGGATGGGTGACTATCTTAACATACCGAGTTTCCTTCGTGTCTCGGAAGGCACGTTAAGCCGTAGGTCCCGGCTGTCATTTGTAGATCTTTGGCAGTCGTTATGGATAGTCAGAAGCCAGTAAATCTGACTCGTCTTGCCATGAAGTACCGTGTTATCCCAGTTAATGGGTTGTGGAGGTCTCGTAGGCAGTTGCTCCTTGTAAAATACTGGTATTCAGCTAAATCCGGCTTGACTGGAAGCCGACCCCAATATAGTTGGGAAAAGGCTAGGCAGATGATGCATGCAAGCTTCACGCAGGCGTATACCAGGCGTATAATGACGAACACGCGTCCATGAAGCTATGCGTCCGTGAACAATAAGCCTAATTCGAATGATGGAAAGTTTCGAAGAGATTATTTCAAGTTCTTAATACTAAAACGTTATTGCTAGTAGAAAGTCTAGTGACATGATTATTTACGACGGTTCACTGCAAACAAGACGCCGACTACCATTCACACTACGGCGGTGACACACGGTGCATTTCACTGCGACGCCACAGCGGTACACACACAACCCTGGTTTCTATAAGCTTGGCAAGCCTTAAGATCTTATTTAAATTATTTTTAACATACTCGAAAACAGCAGGTTTTTAACTTACCTCCTTCTGCTTTTAATGAGGTAAAGTTGTGTATTTTGCACTGGTGCGGAAAATGGTGGTGCATTTTTTATATTAATTGTATATCATTCCAGGCTAATCATCGGGCAGCCTGGCATTGCCACCAGGGCAGTGCCATGTCGCATGAAAATAAATGAGCAAGCCATTTCACACAATCACGTTCATGGGATTTACTTTTTATTTTATCCCGTGTATTGAAATAACGTCATTTGATTCATTAGGGCAATTAGTATTACACTCTCTCAGGTACATAAGGCCGAAAAAACAAGCAATCCTGTTATTCAGTTACTGAATTGTTCGACCCTAACTGAATTAGGGGAAAAAGCCAGGCAAATTCACATGAGATTTCTCATAAGCATAAATCAGCCCTTACAGAAACCATAGGATTATTAACTATCACACTCAAATTCAACAGCATGCAGCGTCGCAGTCCACATTTCCAACATACATGAACAATGTCCTGCTGCTCCAACTCCGGAGACCTAAGGAGCAGCGGCGCCTGGATGTAAGCCGACAGGCGCGCCTGGGGCGCTACGGAGAAGCTTATGTCCAGCAGTGGGCGCCGGTACGCTGGGCCCGACTCTTTGCTGGCCTAGAGCGAGTCTTTACTGTCAGTACTTTATGGGTTTATGTTTTGAATTCAGAATCTTTGATTGTTTAATAGGGAATTACATTTGATCACACACGTGGGCCACGCCTGTTTTGTACGTAGAACCACGTTGTGTAGCGTGAGACTAAGGGCCTGTGCGCACCACAAATCGTGTCTGTATCGCTAAAAACGCGCGTCAACGGTGCACAAGCCCTAATGTAGCTGTACAACTCTAGTTGCGAGTTGCTCTAGTTGAGACCAACGCGCCCAGATTGGCGTATGTGGCCCACGTGTGCGCTTTGTAGTTTTACCTCTACAATCATTGCCAGTCGATTACCTACTTTAAAACAATGGTTTAAAGTGATTTTTTAATTGACGTGGCGGTTTTATTTACAATGCAAGCAAAGACGCATTGGTTCATTCTCTCGTACCGTAAAGGTCCAATGCAAGCAAAGACGCATTGGTTCATTCTCTCGTACCGTAAAGGTCTATATCAAATAAGATAATATTATTTATGCATACAAAACTAGTTCTTTTTCTTAGCACTGGAATTTTAATTACATGAATCAATTATTCCAAATAGTTCATAAGTATGTAAGATTCTGAATTCAATAGAATATTCTAAAAGAGCGTTCGAGACTTACCGCAGGGGAAGCTCTCCAGCGATTGTCTGCGGACACTCTACGCACGGGCGGCGGGGGAGGAGATGCGCATGCGTCTATAGTTCTGAGAAAAAAAAACAACATAAATTAATAATCTTTCAATCAAGAGTAATAGGTTACTTATAGGTAAGTGCGCTATATCGTCGACCGCATCGTCGCTTTCCATCAGGTGAGATGGCAGTCAAGTGCAAACATATCAAAGATTTAACAAAAAACTTCTTTCTGTGTATTTCGACAACGTGGATTGCTTTGCTTATTTAATATTATATGGCTTTGAAAAACTCTATCTACAATGTCTGTCTTTCTACAATATAAAATTAAATATCTCCACTGGTGACAAGCACAAATACAGGAGAATTATATATACCTATAATATATGTAGGGTGGTGTGGATGACCGAAATAAACACTTCTTCTTGAAACTTCTTTTATTTTACTTTAAACTTCTTAGTACAATTTTTTAGGTCTTCACCTTGCTTCACCTTTTTCTTAGCTCATTCGCCATTTCTTCCCTCTCTCTCCCACACATTCTCTCTCATTCACTGATCACTGCGTTCACAAGTTTATATTTTAAATTCTTAAAATTATGATGCGTTCCAAATTAACATCTTACATATACTTTTATATTTACCTTCTTCTAGGATAAGGTGAGTGGTTGCACATGTCGGTTTCTAAGCTAGTGGGCTGCGAACTGCTGCCGCCCGCGTTCGCGTTGCTATTCGTAGCCCACCATGCTCTGCAAAGGAAATAAATTAATGGTCAAACTAGCTTCTATCCATTAAACTAAAAAATGAGGCGTCAGGTCGCCGACTGGGCGTCGGGCGTCGGGTTGACTGGTAGAGAATGCATTAAGGCATTAAGTCCGCCTCTGTATCTTGTGTGCATAAAGAGTTAATAAATAAATAAATAAAAATACCCTACCAGACCATGCCCTAGTCCGGGACATGGTCTACCCGTGAGCCAAAGTTCATCTAATTCATTCTGTCGTTAGAGCTTGAGAGAGTAACAAACACGCACCCATTTGCTTTGCTTGATGATTTTTAAGGCACGGAGGAATTTTAGTATGTATAGATGGTCACCTATCCATTGACAGACTTCAGCAAATAATGTTTAACTTTGTGGATTGATCCTTTTAGTTGTTATCATAGTCAAAAACTTGAATGTGACCTTCTTGGCAGTAACTGTTTGATGGATAGTTTTTCTTTTCTATACAACTGTTGTATGTTTTCTATACAACTGTTGTACGTCAACGTGATCGCCTGATGACTGCGCTCATATGTATTTTTTTATGTGATTTATTATACAACACTACTACTGGCTACTGCTAATATATCTAATGTCATCTGCCTTTAATTGCATCTATAAACCTCTAGAAACTCCTCACAATGAATACCAGTTTCTGATTAAAAATACACATGTTAAAACCCACCTCGCCGGCGTAGGCGTGACCTGCTCCATCCAATGCTGGGAACTGGTGACAAAGTTCCTGACGGCTTGCGGCGTGACCGGCGTCTCCACGCCGTTGCTGGGCGGCGTGACGGGCTGCGCCAGTGACGTCACCGAGCCCACCTTGGCGGCGCCCGACTGCCCGAAGATGGAGAGAGACGCGTACCAGGCCCCCACGGAGATAGAACTTCGAGCTGCTTTCACTACGAACGGGTGTTCTAGGAGTTTCGCGTATTTTGGACGTTGTCTGTAGTTTTTTGTTAGGCTGGAAACGAATTTTAAATATTTATAAACATAAATATAAACAAATATTGTAGATTTAAAAGTATACAGGGAAAAAATTTAGTATTTTGTCTGCCAGTGTTACCTAACGCTTACGCGGTTTAAGATTAAAAACAATAAGGAGTGTGGCTAAAGAGTCTGCATTTCTCGATAACAACCCAGAGGTCCTTAAGTCAACAGTATACAGGGTGTAAAAAGACCGATCACAAAGCCGATAACTACACATTCTGTACATGTAATTAAGCAACTTTGACCAAAAAATATTGCTGGGAAAAAACTTTTTTTTAATCTTTAAATAAATAATTAATTAATAATAACTTTGATCAGCTGAGCGTTCGGCCGCTCGCGCTTGTTCGTTGAACCGACCGCACGCTTTATGTGTGAGGCGCTCGTTGTGTTTAGTTTTCATTGCGTTTTTGTAACTTCCAATGCATAATTTGTTTGAAAATATTTAGTCGTCAATTATTCTTTCTTTAATATTTTTTCGTCAATAATTATCAAGAGCTTTATCTACATCGGAAAGTGGAATAGTTGCAACTTACCACTGTGACACAAATAATTTAAACTCAGGCGTGAAGTCAGTCGTGTCGGGAAGCTGTGGCGGGTCGTCCGCTATTACCTGCAGAACACAATATTATTTTAATTAGTTTTATGTACATGTAATCTAAGTTACATTTTCTATAGGTCTTTCTATAGGCTAGAAGATACCGTTGGCATTAGAGATGGACTTTGAACATTTTGCCGTCCATTTTTCAGCAGCGGACGACGATACTCTGGGGCCGACTCTTTGTTGGCTTTGAGCGAGTCTTTACTGTCATTACTTTAAGGGTCAGCTCACACCGAGACGCGACGCGACGCTGCATGCACATTTTAAGAGAGTAACTCAAAATAGAACTTTCATTTACTACACGAAAAAAATACACATTTTATTGTGAGAATTTAGAATACGTTGCTGCGCCTCGTGACTCCGCGCGGCCTCGCGCTGCACTTCGTGACGCCGCGCAGCGTCTCGCTGCGCAGCGGAACGTTTTAACATTCACGAAGTCGTGTTGCGGATGTCGTAGTCCGGCCGCGTCGGGTCCGGCGGGTCTATCCGTCCGGCTGTGAGGACACACTTACCCTGGTGAGCACCTCGAAGTCGTTCTGGCAGTCTCTGTAGGGGAAGACGCCGGTGGCGAGCTCCACCAGCGAGATGCCGAGCGACCACACGTCCGCGCGGATGTCGTAGTCCGGCCGCGTCGGGTCCGGCGGGTCTATCCGCTCCGGCTAAACAAAAACAACAAGTTTTTTTTAAATATTGATAACAATTGCTAAACAAAAACAAACTTTTTCTACTGAAACTGTATATAATATTGAACATAAGAGACATTTACGGCCAGGCAGAAGAAGAGGATCTCTGAAGGCCTATACGGCACGTTTTTCGCCGTCCGTAGGCACGGTGTGCATATTGTATGGATCACTGAGAGAACTTGTTGACACAAACGACAGTCTTACGGCACGGCGTCTGCTGCCGCCGTCTTTCATCACTCGCGCTGCGTGAGCGTCGCGTTTTGCTATCCTGCGACGTGTGTGAAGAGTGCAAGCGGCGCGCACGCGGCGCTCAAGTCACGTTCTTACCCCACCGCCCGCTATTGTATCGGTCAGTCACATGGTGGACAGTGTAGGCGAGCGCCGAGTGCGCGCAGCGTTCACGCCGCCCGCTCGCGACGCACGCGCCGCGCCCACGCTACTCACACGCCTGAGGATTGCGCACGCCTAATGTGGGCGAGGCCTAACACTTACCGCCATGTACGCAGCACAGCCGGCGCTCCTCGTCTTGGCCTTGGAGTCGACGAGGCGGCCGCTGATGCCGAAGTCGCACAGCTTCACGTTGCCGCGCTCGTCCAGCAGGATGTTGCTGGGCTTCACGTCGCGGTGGATCACGCCGTGCTTGTCCTTCATATATCTATCTATAACTGACTATATCTAACACTTACCGCCATGTACGCAGCACAGCCGGCGCTCCTCGTCTTGGCCTTGGAGTCGACGAGGCGGCCGCTGATGCCGAAGTCGCACAGCTTCACGTTGCCGCGCTCGTCCAGCAGGATGTTGCTGGGCTTCACGTCGCGGTGGATCACGCCGTGCTTGTCCTTCATATATCTATCTATAACTGACTATATCTAACACTTACCGCCATGTACGCAGCACAGCCGGCGCTCCTCGTCTTGGCCTTGGAGTCGACGAGGCGGCCGCTGATGCCGAAGTCGCACAGCTTCACGTTGCCGCGCTCGTCCAGCAGGATGTTGCTGGGCTTCACGTCGCGGTGGATCACGCCGTGCTTGTCCTTCAGGTACGATAGCGCGTTCACTGTCTGTGGCAGAAATGTTCCAGTTTTAAGTGAAGGCTAGAGTGAATAGGCTCTTAATAAGCTAGTGCGCCTCACCATCAACGATTGCATCACTGCTTACCATCAGGTGGGAACGCAGTCAAGCACTAGTTTATAACAAATTTAAAAAGAAAAATGTTGTGATAAAAATTATGACGAGTATTGCCTCTCTTTTTACGAAAAATTGGTACTCTGAATAACAGCCCTAAGTCTTCCGCTTTCACCACACAGTTTATAATCAGGTTTTGACTAGACAAAAGTTAAAATATTTTATAATAAAGTCACAATCTTATGCCATGCCATTTTGGCGGGGCCTGCTTCTTCGATTACACTTTAAGATCGCTGACCAACAAGGTCAATTTCTCTGGTATAGTCTCAGGAATGCGCACCCCATGCCGCCTCAGCAGGTTCCCGAAGGACTACTTGCCCCCACCACCAGCAACCCCCTCATCATAGCCACTCCTCACCGAAACCTACACTCCATCACATACACATCACCGTAACCTCCTACCGTCTTATTTTGGGAAGAAGGACCCAGGTTATCAGCTTAATGCACCCAACAGGTCATAACAACAAGTGCTCAGCTCAATACAGATCCACACTTCCGCGTCTTTGAGGAACCACATATTAGCAAGACAGTACTTACTACCACGGTCACCTTCCCCAGTTTAGCCTTAGGGATGGGCGCCCCCAGCCTCTTCAGCAGCTTGTCGAAGCAGGAAGCCATCAGCTCCATGCAGATCCACACGTCGCAGCAGCCCAGACTATACACAGTAAGAAGTAGTACTTACTGCCACGGTCACCTTCCCCAGTATAGCCTCAGGGATGGGCGCGCCCAGCCTCTTCAGCAGCTTGTCGAAGCAGGACGCCATCAGCTCCATACAGATCCACACGTCGGCGTCAGTGACGAAGCAGCCGAGACAGCGTACGATGTAGGGACAGTCGTGAGAGCGAACCACCACGTCCAAGTCCATTAGAATGCGTTTGGTTTCTTCTGAGTTGCCGGAGCGACGCATTTGCTGTTGAAAAAGCAAAATGAATAAAGTATCGTCTGTTTTTTAGACCCTGAGACTAAATTGACACATTTAATGTCAAACTTACTATTATGATGCCAGTTCTTTTGTGTTGTAATGTGATTTTAGTCTCAGGGTATAAAAGCGGAAGCAGAGCGGAAAGAAAAGATCGTCACAACAAAAATGTGAAGTGAAAAAATGCATATGAAGGCCTAGAAGTATTCAATGTAATGTTCATCATATTATGAGAATAGGAGCTAATACACAAGAGTGGCATGTTGCTAACGTCAGAGGTAGCTGCAGCCGTCGATAAGGGGCGATGGCGGCCGTCAACACTTCGACGTCAGCTGTCGACGCGTCGGCGGCAGACACATGTCGGCTGCTGCTGCCGATCTCATTTATTGTAATGTCGAACGCTCCGTTACTTCGGCCGTTGGCAACAAGCCGCTCGTGTGTATGAGCTCTAAATCATTTTAAGGTGAAAGCTTCAGGATAATCCGTGAAATTCAAATTTTCTTACGTTTTTTGCAGGAAAAAAATCTTTCCTACACTTTAGTGACCTCGGAGGCTTGTATCGATGATTTTTATGGTTATAATTATGTAACTAGTTACGTTTTACAGTCGCTAAAGTATTTTTAACTTCATACAACCTACCACTGACCTGCAAATTGCAAAAAACGTAAGAAAATTCGAATTTCGCAGGCTACCTTGAAGCTTCCCCCTTAGAGAAGTGAAAAAATCAAACTTCTAAGTTAACGCAATCTAGAGATAAACCCTTTTATTACCAATTTTTTTTTTACCAATGGGTAAAATCTTGAAAACTCGATTCGACATCATTAAATTAGGGTTAAGTAATATGATGGAATATATTGCGAGTTTTCTTTTTACACTTACTTTAGTAGTGTTAGCAGCATGCAATTTCTTCAAATGTCAAAACTTGCCTATTATTTTTTGACCACTCTAAGGGCCTATTTCACCACCTATAATTAAGTTGCTAATAACTTACTTTTATACAAATTCTGTTCCATTTTTGAATTTATTCAGTGAGTAGTGGCTATTCGGACATTGTGAAACAGGTCCTTACTCATAGAACTATTTAATTTATAGTTAAGTTTGTACGGAACCCTCAATGCACGAGTCATATTCGCACTGGACTGGTTCTTTTAGTAATACTAACTTTAACAGCGATGACGGTGTTGGAGGGCTTGTGCAGCATCTTGACGACGTGGCCGCAGGTGCCGCTGCCGAGCTCGCCGAGCTGCTGCAGGTCGTCCACGTGCGAGCGGTACTCCACGCCGTCCACGTTCAGCTTGCCGCTAACCTGGGGGACAATTAGCATTAGCGGCCTTATAATGTTCCCATCGCTGGGACTCAGGCCTCCTCTCTAGGAGAGGGGAAGAACTGTAATCCACCACGCGGGCCCAGTGCGGATTGGTGGATGTCACATGTCGACAATAGTTATCCTAAATTATCATGAAACAAAAGTAAGGATAGGTAGAACACATCTGGGCAGGCTTTATCGCCTACACATTAATATTGGGCCTTATGCTCCCTTCCCTTGACCAGTTCCTTCTTTGGGGATAGGCTAGAGAGGCATCACAGCTTCCTAACTTTCCGCCTAACGCAGGTCCTCACCGGACATGGTCAGTTCAAAATATTCTTATTTTGGATTTAGGCGGAAGAAACGCTCGGAGGATATAGTGCAGCAAACGGTGGAATTCTGCCCCATTTGGGCGTATCCTTGGGGAGGCATTTTGCGGCGGCGACTTTTCGCGTCCGGCCTTGGCCCAGGCCATGTTCAGGAGCGAGAGCGCATGGGAAATGGCCATCTCCTTCTACGACGTGAGCGATGGATATGGCCGCCGGAATAGGAGGCGCGGGCGTCGAATCGCATAGCCATTCCAGGTCACCGTAGGCGCGGGCTTGCAGACAACGAACAATGGGTAGCTTGCCATCCGACTGTCAGTTAAGAACCAAGCCCGAGTCGACGGCGCGTTCATGAGCCCCTCAGTAGATGTCAGCAAAACAGAAGGGCACAGAGAGAGCCTTGGAAAGACTTACCATGGTCCTGGAACTCAAAGGGAAATTGAAGGATACAGGTGGATTCTATTCAGTAAAAGACTGACATTTTCGTTTGTTCCTACCAAGAGCTGAAAAAAGCGGTTGTAATTTTTTTTATTACAACCGCTCTACCTCTGTCTGTTTATGGTCCTTTATAAGTTTTTATGAGATTTGAATTTGATTTTTAATCATAACCATCTTATGACAATTCAACATGCTTTATCATGTCATGAGTACATTTGTATATTTTTTCTCTTTAATATATTTTGGGAACTGGATTGGACTCCATTTTTGGATTATTTCAATAAGAATTGTAAAATACCTTGTAAACCTCTCGCATTCTGTATTCAGTCTCAGTAGCCTGTGGTGATCTCGGTGGGAACGCTGGTATTTCTCTACTTGAGAACATTTGTGCTGAAACAAAATACATAATTATGAACAGATGGACAAACCAATAAACTGTTTCAATAGTTTCAAATTCTTTTTTCATGTGTATAGCTAAGATTAGAATTCTCCTGTATGAGTGTATGTCACTGCACTTCTCTTAAATAGTGTTTTGACAATTTTTTTTTGCATTTAAGTTGGTCACAATTGGATTTGATGGCATTGCAATTGAGTTAGCATTTGTACAAGACAAGGTCTGTCAGGTCTGTGATCAGTTTAATTAAAGAAAGAAAAAATATTTATTTGGCGACAGTCACAAGGATCACACAACATAAAAACAGTAAATAAAAACAGTATCATTATTTAACTTCATTTTAAGAGGGCTGTCACAATTTTTGATGAATTTCAGCGTTTTATCCGATTTTTGACGTGTGACGATGCTTTAGATATAGCCATAAAAAAAAAACAAAAATATGGATAAGAAAGTTTGATAACTTATCTTGGGAGTGCTTTAAATAAATATTTGAATTTGTTTACCTACATCAGTAAAATCCTTGTCTCCGCAAAGGATGTTTTATAAAATGTTGCTTTAGGGTATCTTTTGACGCCTTGGTACACCGAAGATATTAAAGTTTAATCATTTATAAAAATGTCTATGATACAACTGTATCTTCTACATTGGAGTGCTGAAACCACTTTATTACTTTTCATACAGTAATACACCAAAAATAATTCTGTAAAACCAAGATCTACTGACAGTTTTCCGTACGAAACTACAATTTTTATCTACGAAATTATAATCCAAACTCAAATAAAAAAAATTAACCAACTAAGGTGGTATTTCTATAAATCTTGAAAAAAATAAATTGGGCTATTTAAAAGTTAAATAATATTTTTAAATAATTTTTGTATGCAATGCAAAAATCGAGCGCGACTGCTGCCGCCCGTCGTTTAATTTACCTATCGTCTGTTTTTTATATCCTGAGATTATATTGACACAGGAAATGTCAAAATTACTATAAGATGATGCCAGTTCTTTTGTGTTGTAATGGCATTTCTGTCAAAACGCTCAAATTTAAGAAAAAATGTAACAGCGCCCTTAACTTAAAATAATATTAATATTGAAGAAGTAAAAAATATCTCCTTATGTTAGTTAAAGTAAATGTGTTAGCCCAGTTAATGGGTTGTGGAGGTCTGGCTCCTCGTAAAATACTGGTATTCAGCTAAATCCGGCTTGACTGGAAGCTGACCCCAATATAGTCGGGAAAAGGCTAGGTAGATGATGGTGATGATGATGTGAGTTAAAGTAAACTTATTCATAATCAATAATTTATAGCTTTCATCAGGAAATCAGTATTTGATTCAATTCATGCAGTGGTAAATATAGTAGCAAGCAGAGAGTTACTGTAAAACCTTTAATACATGATAAAAGAATATTTTGGCAAAGATTGAATCAACAAATCATATCCAACAATGTATGTCATGTGGCACTATTTATTTTTTGTGATTGTTGATTGAGAAGTCCAATGGGTTTCAGATTAGTCTTGCAGTAAGTAAAATAATAACTTAGAAGATATTAGAAGTTAGTAATCCTACATCTTACTACAAACAATTGTATGAGTAAATATGAAAGTCTGTATGTCTGTTAACCTATTACATACCGGCGAAACGAGACACAATAGCAAGACAATAACAGCGTGGTCGCATGAGACTGGTCGGGGATTCATGAATTAATCAACCATGAAACACTTTTACTTAATTTTCAGCATTGAAGCTAGCATGTACATTTACATCTGTGAAGGGAGTTCCCCTTACATATTATAATCCTTTGTGCTATCATTGTAAACATAGGTTTACCTTGTAGTTGCTTGTTACTTGTTTAACCTATCACATACCCGCAAAACGAGACACAATAGTAAAACAATAACAGCGCGGTCTCATAGGACCGGTTGGGGATTCATGAATTAAATGAGAGATTCACTAATAAAAAAATTACCTTAAACTATCTTATAATCGTAATAGCATGGAAAAACTTATAAACACAAAACAAAGGTATAGTAATTTTCCTTATTACTTAGGGCGGCATGATCAACATGTTTTTTTTCTTCCATTCTGTACTATCAATTGTCACATTATCACCCTACCTCCCTTATCATTGATATCAGTTCTCACATATTTCATCCTTCTTTTCTTTAGCCTCCCTCTCCCACACACTTATAAATTCATAACTCTTATATCTACATCATCATCATCTACTTAGCCTTTATCCCAACTATATTGGGGTTGGCTTACAGTCAAGGTGGATTTAACTGAACTGAACTCTTTTATTAATAATTGGGAACTATATTTTCTGTCATCAAACTTTAGGTATATTTGTCATCAAGTTGTATTACCTAATTAATAGATCTATCGCCACGAAATATTTTCGTTCTCAGATAAACAAAAAGTGTATCCAGGTATGAATTATCAAAAAATAAGAGATGGATCACCAATAAAATAAAATTTCGTTCTTATAATAATAGTTTTATTACTAAATTAATAGCTTTGTGCTCAGAATGGTAGATCTGTCACCAAAATGGTAGATCTGTCGCCAAAATGGTAGATTTGTCGCCAAAATGGTAGATCTGTCGCCAAATAAATCGATTAATTAATTATCAATCCCTGACTGCAACTCTGTTTTATTTGTTATTTTGTCCCCAATAAAGTAGTTACATTTTATTTCGTTCGGTTAATAAAATAATAGTATTCCTTACCAATTTAAGGATCCTGCGTAGATCGCTCGCTACTTCGAGTTGAGATGAAAATAAAATACGTTCGCGGTATATTGCTATCTCTGTTTGGCAAAAACAAATGCGAAATTGCATATGTGTGTGTACGTGTGACTTGGACAATCTTCACAGCATAATATGGAACAGTTTTGAACTTGACAAAATAATTCCATCAAAAACACAGCTTGTAAAAAACTCAAGTCTCGCAACAGTACTCTTCTACCGTAAAAATATGTGAGATCCATGTTATACCAAGTCAAAATATCTTGTATGTTTTAAATAAATGAATTTAGCTTTGTAATCGCATGAAAACACAATGTATCTCAAAAGTAATTAAGTAAATCGTTTAGTGCGATTACCAAGTCAAATCTTAAAAATGTAACTTTGTAATCCTATACATTTATATGGGATTACTAAGTTATATATGCAGTTGGTGTATCTAGAAAACTAGGCCGAAATTGCAAAATATTTTAGTTTTCCCTTGGTTTGTACAGTAAACACTAATTGTAATCAAAATTTGAAACTTCTGTTTCTATGTCTGCTAAAAGTACCTTAGACTTTTTATGTTCGTTCAGTCAGTGAATGACAAAATTTAGAAACTGATAAGAAAATTTAATGAGATTTGAAATATATCGTCTTTTTAAGAAGCCTGCTTGATCTAGTTTCGTCCACAACAAATTTATAAGAGGTTGAAAATGGCTCGAAATGTTTCGAGAAAAGGATGCCACATTTTTGCGTGACTTGGTGGGTGGGACACTACCGTGCCCCCAGATTACCTATGCTCCATTGAAGAAATAGGGTCGTCACTTTTAATGTTATCCTAAAAATAAATTTAATGCAAAAAAAGTGTTCTGTAGTGAGTGTAACCATTAATGGGGCGACGTCCTCGGGGTCTTTAGTAAAGATGGGCGTGCCCCAGGGGTCAATTCTTGGCCCTTTCCTTTTCCTGGTTTATATTAATGACCTTCCTTACATGATGGCTAGTTTAGCTGATATAATTTTATTTGCTGACGACACTTCTCTTATTTTTAAAGTAGACAGAAAAGATGCGGATGTCTTGCATGTAAACGAAAGTCTGGCTGTTCTTTCGAAATGGTTCGCAGCTAATAACCTCTTACTAAATGCGAACAAAACTAAATGTATAAAGTTTTCACTACCAAATGTTCCTCAAGTGGGCCTTAATTTAATGCTTGACGGCAAAAAACTTGATACTATTACGGAAACTGTATTCTTAGGTTTAACTATTGATTCTAAACTTCAGTGGGGCACTCATATTAGAACTCTTTCAGGTAGATTAAGCTCAGCTGCGTATGCAGTAAGAAAAATAAGGCAATTGACAGATGTAGCTACAGCTAGATTAGTATACTATGCCTATTTCCACAGTATTATGTCGTACGGCGTATTATTGTGGGGGTCTGCCGCTGATGTGGAATCAGTCTTCATACTGCAAAAGAGAGCAATCCGGGCTATCTATAAAATGGGTCCCCGTGAGTCCCTTAGAAATACGTTCGGAGAAATTGATATACTAACTCTGCCCTCGCTTTATATTCTGGAAAGTATATTGTATGTACGCAAAAACCTAGGACTTTTTAAAATTAGAAGCGATTTACATGACAAAAATACGCGTAGCAAACACCAAATCGTATTACCAAAATGGAGACTAGCTAAGACCAGTAAGTCATTCCTTGTCAATAGTATACGCTTTTATAATAAGTTGCCCAAGTCGGTTATTGAACTTAGCGAGGGAAAGTTCAAAACCCATATTAAGCGTGTCCTAACCAAAAAAGCATATTACAAGGTTAGAGACTATGTCGAAGACGCGCTTGTTTGGAAATAACTGCTTCTGCACATGTGACCCCCTGGTAACATTATTGTGTAAATTTGTCTATTAACTGCTCCATGTTTGTTTTATTTCATAAAATATTATTACTCATAAATTTATTTTTTACTCAACACGTTGCTTTTGCAATATTTTTATATTATTTGGATATTAATCACCTTAATTTCATTAAGTCGTGATTTCATTTTGATAAAAACTAATTTGTTGATAGGTTTGATTTCTTTTCTCTCATATTTATATAGCCTCTCTCTTAAATTGTGAATGAGAGAACACTGTAGACTATGAATTTTAATTACTACTTAATTCAACCCAGTTTTTGATTGAATCTATTTTTATTTGGGTTACAATTTTGATTGGTCTACACTGTCCTCGCATATGTGTCTGTTTTGTAATGTGAAAATATTGTAAACCCAATCATTTTTTTTTTTTGAAAAGAGTAACCATGGAGTTTCTTGCCGGTTCTTCTCCATAGGAAACGACCAATTTGGAACCGTGCACTAGCTTCGACTTTTTATAAAATAAAATAAAAACATTTTTTATTTTATTTATTTATTTTATTTATTTATCAATCTATCGAATGGAAATCAATAATATTTTTATTTTACGTGGGCCTACATGGACACTTATGAAACGTCAGAATCTAGTGCGTAGTTCCAATTCGTCGTTTCCTATTGAGAAGAACTGGCAAGAAACTTCATGGTTACTCTTTTCAAAAAAATATTGGGTTTACAATATTTCCATACTAGCTGTGTCCGCGACTTCGTTCGCGTGGATGACAAAACTTATCAATAAGTTTTTAGTGTAGTACCTTCACTTCTATGTATATCAATAAATAAGCAAAATGCCTAAAAAATAATATCTACATAATTATACGAATGACTAATCTTACCTAAGAATACTAAAATACCCTACGTTACTTACACACTATCAAATATACTACCTACACTTGAAATTAAAATCTATACGGTCTGCGCCCTATAAAAGTAAACCTAAGTACCTACCTAAATAAAAAAAAATGAGTTCGGTGTCGGTCTCGTAACACCCCCTGCCATTATTTTTTTTGACATTTTCAATGTACAGAATTTATACTTCTACAAATTTATTATAAGTATAGATTACACAGATTTTGATTTATTATAAGACAGATTAAGATTGATAACCAAAAGTACAATAAAAATAATATTTATCAAAAAGCTGTCGAAATAGTAGTAATCAAATCGTAGTCTAGTGTTCACACATTCACACCATAAGAGAGAATATAAATATAAGAAAAAAGAACAAACCTATTAACATGAGATGTAACTAACAAAAATAAATCACGACTTAATGAATCTATGGTGATTAAAATCTAAATAATATAAGGAACAAACGCTCGCAAACCGCTTGTGCGATATGACCCCTACGCTAGTGTGAATGCCTATAGGAGGGGAACCGATTTTCTAGAGGCGTAACTACAAATTTTCAGTTTTCAGACTTTTCCCTATATTTGCTACTAGCAGCCCGTCCCGGCTTCGCACGGGGTAGACAATTATTTATTTTTGGAAATTTGGATATAAAACACTTTTTTTAGTGTTCGACAAAAGACATTTTAAGACTCATTTTTCTACACCTTCGGTTACATTGTTCAAATTTTACCAAGGATCCCTAATTTTTTTCAAAATGAAATGTAGCCTATGTCAAATTGGAAGAACGTAGAATTTTATTGGTGAAAGAATTTTTTAAATCGGCCCAGTACTTTTTGAGCCTATTTATTACAAACATACAAAAATAGGTACAAATCTTTCCTCTTTATAATATTAGTATAGATAAGACCTTTTTTATGCCAAATTTCATGATTCTAGGTCATCGGGAAGTACCCTATAAATTTTGATTACTTAGAGAGTATCAAAACGTAAGTTTTTTGCGATATAAACGGTTGTAACTTTTTTTTTTCTATATCTTATATGTTTAATTTGTGCACAGCTTCAAGAGATCGCGGGCCTATTCTCGAACTCGACAACTCCACGTGTTCCCGAGATAGAGGGTCTTGACAAACAAAGGTTTCGTTTTTGCCCGTTGAGGTACGGAACCCTTAAAACGAAACGATAATTGTTTAAAAATTTTATAGGAAATGAATTTCGATCAAATATTTTTCGAACCTATGATAAGTAGGTAACCCTGTAAGAGCGACACACACGCAAGGACTTTGTGTACCCTGGAATGATTACGAAGTAATATCACACAATCTGAAATGTACTTCATTTTCATTGCCATTAAGTTCATATTTTTGATTGACAAGCAAAAATGGAAAAAATGTACCCAGCAAGACGGAGCATAGAAAGAGGTAGCGTGTCCCTTTCTTACTCGTCTATGGACACCATGGTAGAAAGAGATAAGATACCCTTTTGTGAGTACGATTTTGAGGTTGACGTAATCAATCCAGATAGTATAAATAATTCTGAGACACACTGACTGAGGTAATGTCATACCCACACACTGACATTTGCCTGCTGCGATAGCAATAAAAACTATTGAAAATTTGGGAGAAATTTGGATGTGTACCGTAATACCAAAAATGATGAATGAAAAATTAATTATTTTCCAATTTCTTTTCTTTTCTTTATAACTTGATAATAATATCTGTGTTCCTACGGAGAGATATCTTGAAGTATTGTTGATTATAATATAGAAAAAAACAAATAAAAACATGACATTATCGGTGTAAAAATGTGCAAAATTAAATTCGCTTAAATTTCGTTTGTCAGACTACTGACTAAACCCCTAGGTTTAGTCAGTAGTCTGACACGCCTTCCCGCTCCGCCCTAGAGTGGGAGAAGTCATTCTGATGATTCCCCTAACCAAAAAAAAAACCATAACGACCGGCACCCGGTCTAGTAGGTAACACAATATATTGTTACGAACGTGAGTAATTAAATGCCGGTTTACTAGCAGATAACTTTATTCACCACAAAACAATGACAAGTTAGTCCAATCAACAAATAACCAATCACTATAAACACTCAGAGTTCCGTTTAGTATCGCTTAGGTCGCTAGGTATCACTTCACACACTTAGGTAGTTCGCTCTGTATCGCTGACGAAATCAAACTGAACTGCTTCTAGCCGGGGACCCGTATTTATATGCGAAGTCATCGAAATTTCTCGATACCGACGTTTCAAGGACATTCTAGCACAAAATAGTCGCATCGGGAGGCCATAAATCATTATTATTACTCTCGTAAGTAGGTACTTATCTACCACCTTACATGGAAATTTCGACTCTATTGCTAACACCGGAAGGTACAAATTCCCTTATCCACCCACATAACTACCTACTGAATGTTATCTAATAATAATAGCGTATGTCGGACTTTTCTGGAATTTGCCAGGCCTGAGTATGTACTCCTATTCTCGAAGCTTCGCACAGCAATGCGTTTTAATTATTTGATGCTACTCTTGGTTTCGTCGAAGATATAGCGTACTCAAGTTTCACGGCGTAACAATATGGTTTATTGGTGATCTCTTTCAATTAGTTTGCTTAAATGCTTATTAGGACAAACCTATTATAATATGTACAAAAACAATTATTTGGTACTAGATCCTATATCTCCATGATTTTAGATGATTTATTGGAGAATTGATTTTACATTGTTTGGTGACTAAATTTTGGCGACAAATCTACTATTTTGAGGACAAAGCTATTATTTAGGAAACACAAAACGAATTAAATTGGCGACAGCTTAAATGATACCCTTAATTATTTAATTATTTCTAAGACTCGCACCACGGTTCAAAATTTATGGCAGGAAGTCTTAAATAAAAGTCAATAGCTATGCATCATCAGATGACCATAAATTATGAATGAATAGTTAAATTAGTGTTATTATTTATTTTTCCGCTCTTTTACGGCAGGGGTTTCCAACATATGGTCCGTAAGTGCTTTAGTATGGTCCGGAATAGGAGTAAAAATTTAAAACCTTTTCAACTTAAAAGTAATACATTTTAAGTTTCCATCACAAATGTTAAGTTTTATTATCATTCTTCTAGGAATTGTCATAAAAGAATGGTATATTAACCTATCACATACCCACAAAACGAGAAACAATAGTAAAACAATAACAGCGCAGTCTCATAGGACCGGTCGGGGATTCATGAATTAATATTTTAAAGAATTGGTGTGCTTCAAATTTCAAATTGATAATAAGGGTTTTTTTGATTAGGGTAGTGAAGTGTTCGTCTACTTCCTGTTAAAAACGAAGAAACCAATGTGGTCACTGGCCGTTCTATTGTGTGGGTTTTTAAAGTGAGGGAGTACATGAACTCTTGTTAATTGAGTAGAGGTACACAAAATATTTTAGTAAAAGCTGCTGGAGAAATTACAATGTGCGTGAGAGGCATTATAGCCAAATACAGCCATCTACTTGATGTTAACATTGTACACATTTATTTCTTCTTTTTCTTCCTGCCCCTATCCCATATTTTTTAGGGTTGGCGCAACATGTTTTTTCTTCCATTCTATCCTGTCACCCGTCATGCTATCATCAACTTCCTTTTCTTTCATATCTTTCCTCACACATTTCATCATATTTTTTAATTGTACACAATTATTTATGTAAGTATATAAAGAATTGATTTATATCACTATATTAAATATCTATACTAATACTAGCAGCCCGTCCCGGCTTCGCACGGGGTAGACCATTATTACTACCCTACACTACCCTACTTTACCTAAATTTTTTTCTTTTTTTTTTAGACTTAAACTATCCTATCTCTCAAGTTGGATCAAACTGCACATGGTGTGCGAATTTTATTATAATCGGTTAAGTGGTTAACCTTTCACATACCCGCAAAACGAGACACAATAGTAAGACAATGACAGCGCGGTCTCATGAGACCGGTCGGAGATTCAAACGTTAAGGAGTCCATTGAGGACAAACATTGGGACACGAGATTTATATATATTAAGATTATAAAACTAAAGAGTTGTGGTTTTATTGCACTAATCTCAGAAACTACTGCTTCCAATTGAAAAATGATTTTAGTGTTGAATAGCCCATTTATAGAGGAAGACTATTATAGGGTAAATAACATCACATAACAATTAATATTAGCAGAGCAGAAACCAAAGGCCTGGGTGAAACCACGGGGAACATTTAGTAGATAATTTCATAGATCTTCTTCTTGTCCCTGCCTTGGGGTTGGTGCAACACATTTTCTTCTTCCATTCTGTCCTGTTGTCCGTCACACTATCACTAGTTAACCCCTTTTCTTTTATATTGGTCCACACACAATCCATCCATCTTTTCTTTGGCCTCCCTCTCCCTCTCCATCCATCCACATGTAAATTCAGTAGATAATTTCATAGATATTATCACAAAAATATGCCGATGATTGTTTTATCTCATAATATAATAAGTCTGCTTTATCAATTTTTTCTCTAGTAATAGATAAATTCTACTAATTGATAATCACACTAGTAGTTACTCAGATACCCGCGAAACGAGACACAATAGTAAAACAATAACAGCGCGGTCTCATAGGACCGGTTGGGGATTCAAACGATATTGTATATTTTGTATGTTTGTAAGCCTTTCATGTTCAAACAGCTGACCAGGTTGGGATAATAATTGGTAAAAAGATGACAATGTCCAGGATAATTGTAAATCACATTAACATAAGAGAAAAGAATGTATAATTTTGTAAACCCTACATTCCCAAAGAACTGAATGAATTGGGATAAAAATTAGCACACAGGCAGGCCATATCCAGGAATAGGAAGTTTTTATTCCAAAAGTAAACATAGGAAGCTTAACCTATGTTTACTTTCATGCTTGTGAAATGTTAACAGATGCTACTTAACAAGCAATGATTTTACATCACAATTGTATGTCACATACTCAGTACATACAATCTTCATACACACATTACAATAAACATTGGTTCCAAAAGATATCTATGCACAATATAAGGTTGTATAGGTTTAAACAAAAACAGAAAAACAATGTACGAGCTAATGTCTCAGCAATGACCACCCACCGCTCACTCAATGCCAATTTATGCAAATAATTTGTACACAATGTGCAACTCAGGCGGCAGGGAAGCTGCCTGCATGCATTATAACTCATTAATTTGTCACAAAACACTGCATAACCTTTAGGCATATTGATAACAGGGGCTCAATTTCTGTAGACAAATCTTAGGGTCAATTTCATAGTTGTAACCACAAACGTGCTTTACATATTATTGTATCACTTCAATTATGAGCTGGCAAAGCAAAATAACAACCAAAACTAACAGCACAGCATCAAAAAAGTGACTGAAACGTAAAGATAAAGTGTTATGGGGATGGTTATAAATGTCGAATGTATCGAGTTCACAAAGCGCACGTGCCCTGAATAGCGACATCTTCAAGATACTCACGGGGCCTCGGCCTGGTCCTGCCGCTCCCCGGCCTGGGAGCCCCAATTCCACCTTGGTTGTTGAAACCACCTTCTCTTCGAATACGCATTTCATTTTCGAATCGTTCCTGTAAACCTTTCAGTTTCCCCTCAATCGAACTATTTGACATTATAGCAACGAAAATAGTCCACTGATAACATTTAAGTACTTATTACAAAACAAATATACTAAATTTTATTTACACAAAATTACAATGAAAAGCGCAGCAGTCCAAGGATTTCCTTCAATTTCCTTAGCCAACCATTTCCATTCGCTCATTTTTAATCTTTATTCACTTTTTGCCATTCGTTCATACGGTCAAAACATTCTTTTTGTAATCCAACCAAATCGAAATGCTGTCGTGTAGTTCGTTTGTCTCTGTTCCACTTACAAAAAATAGTACACTGGAGATTTTAAGAAACACTCAATAGAGCATTTCGCATTTGGTAGGTTTGGATTTTAGCTGTCAAAAGATAAACCGTTCAGGAACTATCAAACCTCAATATATGAGAAATTTCTAACATTTTAATATAATTCAAAAGAAATGCCGTGTAATTTTGTGCTTAGATATAATATGGTCAGACATAAAGGCTTTATGTCTGAGTATAAAGGTCTGCATTAGAAAGATAAGAGTTGCTTTTTAAAAAGTAATTCGTATCGTTTTCTAGTAATTCCTGAACGTTACTACTCTGTCAATCATTCATTCACTTAAGTCTCAAAAGACAGAGATTTCAGTCAAGTAAGATATTAAAAAAATACGAAATTCATTTCGCGTTTCTCGTCTTTTTGCCTTACTTTCCGAAAAAGAGAAAACGAGAAAATTTATGAATATTCCTCAAGAAATAGTGTCCTTCCAAAATTAAATATCGGAAGATATTTACAATCTAATGGATAGGAAAACACAGTGTGAGATTTAATACGCAAGCGTAATGAAGGAAGTGAAAAAGTGTCAGAAACTTGTTTCCTTTTATTGAAATGACGTGAAAATACTATTTCATTAACATTTTAGTGCGAAATGTGTTTGTTATTGTGCTTTTGATTGTGAACGATCATGATGCAATCAACGTCGGAAGGATGTATGAACATCGCCGAACTAGCGAATCAGCTGAGGCGAGAGAAGATATTTATCAACTCTGAGAGGCAGCTGTTGCAGAAACTCAATGAAGAGGTGGAGAAGAGGGCGCTGGAGCTCCTGCAGGTGGCGTGGGTCTGCTCCCAGCAGCGCCAGAACCTTACGAACTTGATCACTTCAAGAAGTGAAGCTGACTCCATAGCATTTTGTCAGAGAGCCAGTCTCCTTGAAAGAGCAGTTTTTGTGGATGCCTTCAAAGTCTTGAAGTACAAGGTAAGTGATAATGCGTCGATTGTATTTACTTGAATTACTTGGAACAAATACATTGCATGACTTTTACTTTCTGTAAACATACAACTTAAATGATTAATTATATTGGCAAACTAAAAACCTTACAATTTATAATCAGTATCAATCTAATGTAACAATAAGGCTCAACCGTGATAATAAAAAGTTAGTAAAATGTTTTTTCTAACAGCATTACAAAACAATATGACCTACATGTCCACCCACTTTTTACAACCATTATTATTGATTGAGTTATTACTCAGAAATCCTTGTAATTGGTTAATTACGATTTTGCAAGCCTTTTCAAGAGTTTAGTTTAAAGTTTTACACAATTACTACAATCTTTTTGAAGAGATTTGGAGATTTTCTAGAAACAAATTTAAAACCTATTTTTTTTTAATATGTTCTCATTTTTAATAAAACGTTTTTTTTTATTATAATGAGTAGTAACATTACAAAATCAAAACATTGTGTGATATCAACTTACTGAGCTCTGTAAGTCAAATAATAAACCATTGAAAGTGTGGAGTTTTTGCAACTCGCCAGGAAGAAACAAATTGATTGTTTGTGGGCTGAAAAGCTTCCTCCCGGAGTCATTGTAATTGTGACTATTGATTGTTGACTTGTGTTCATGCTTAGGTATACTAAGCATAATTAGAATTAGACTGCTGAGGTCTCTAAGTTTTTTATATGGGATTATTGTATGACCCTGCTCTTGATTTTGTGACACAGATTTTTTTTTTTTTTGGCAATTGAATTGGTTTCGTCAGTAAACACCACCACAGGTCTTTGTACTGAATACAATTACTCTTATTGGCTGTAATCTAATAAAACACTAAATAAAACGATCTTTATTTCCCACTACCTAAATTATAGACTGTGACATTTTAAATGTATATTTTTTCTAATTGGTTAATACTTAGTTTTTATTATTCTTATAAACTAAGTTAGTATGTTGTTTGGGATATGGGCTCCTGCAAAATAAAAGCCCTCTTTCATTTCTACCTTATGTCCCTGTCAAATGTAATATTCTGCTAATCCTTTCCTGCTGTATCTGTTGTTTTTTTTAAATCCTTCTGTGTTAAATAAATTATATTAACAATTCAAAGTTAGTCATCCAATTTTTGTTACTGAAAATAATCACAAGGATAAGTGAACTGGTTGTATTATTTACACCTGTAAACCCCTTCCACGTGACTCCTACCATAATTAAAAACTTATGCCCAATGCACAACACACAGCCTTTTGGCTAACTGTGTGTCTGCTGTGTGCATTTAATTCCTCTGGGTAGAAGCATGATAATTAGCACAAGAGTTCTTTATACTCCAAAAGTGAAGTATTTACAAATATCCTTGATGTTAAACACTGTTTTAGGCTATCACGGTTTTGTTTCATAATTTAAATTGTCACTTACGGGATATAAATCATGGAAGATATCCTGTAAGTGACAATTTAAATTATGATCCTTGATGTTTTTATCCTCTCTATATGGGTAAAATTCTTTAAAAAAAAATATTTCTTTTTTGACGTGACAACGTCTTAAATTAGGTTGCGGCTGGGAGTCACTTATGAAAAAGTGTATCGCTCGGTAACGTTACGATGAGTCACCGAACGAGAGAGAGGCCCGCCGAATGCCTTGCGTCTCTCTCCCACTCAACTATGATCGGTCTGCCGCGCGCGCAGCACTAGAGAATTTTAGTAAACAAAATATATTTCTATAGTTAAAATTTGTGCAATTCTTATTTTCATTCAATTCCTTGTTCCTATTGTGCAATTTAATTATATTCATATCAATAAATATTCTACCGAGAAAAAGACGTTGTCACGTAAAATCTTCGCCCGTAAAAACGACTTTACAGGCAACCATTTTTTTTCTTTTATTTTCTGTCTTTTTCTTCTTTCTTTCTTTCTTTTCTTTCTTTCTAAAATTCAGGTAGTGAATGTAAATTGACACTCAGTTTACATATACAGGAATACAAAATTAAATCAAGTAAGTATACTGTGTAAATAAATAAAATCTAGTCAACAAATATCATGATATAATAATCAATGAACAATTTTCTAATCACAAGCCAATTAACCTATCACATACTTGCGAAACTATACACAATAGTAAAACAATAACAGTGCGGTCTCATGCGACCGGTCGGGGATTAATGAACTAAAGTGGTTCAGGAAACAGGGAGTGATACATAAGTGGGAATGTTATTACATTTCAGTTTGGAGGCAATCAATTGCTGTATCATCCAACATATATGATTATGGTGGATGACACACACCTGATCCAACAATTATTGGGTTGACACGTTGACAGTCAGTTCAAGCAATTGAAACAAAGAGACCATTGCCCATGTACACCTATGGAAATTAAAAAAATTGGTTTTGGGTTTGATTCAAATATAGTATTAAAATTATAAATGATTTTTTGAACTCAACAAGTACTAGACCGGTTTTAAAAATCCTCTCACCAGTAGGATGCTTCCACTGAGTAACATTGGCATGTATTTTTTACTTTCACATGGGCGAAGCTGGTATTCAGCTAAATCCAGCTTGACTGGAAGCCAACCCCAATATAGTTGGGAAAAGGCTAGGCAGATGATGATGGGCGAAGTTGGTATTTAATACCTTATCAGGAAGAATGTTGTAGCTGTAGGTTTGCGCATTTTGCAAGAAGGAGTAGTTTCTTTCCTAATTTAAAAGTAATAAATACTATTTTTCAAATAATAGGATTTGTTACTCACAAACCTACTGATGTAATAAAATAATCACTACTGGCATAGCATCATATTAAAAAAAAATAGTAATGAAAAAGAACCCCTTCTTCCAAAAATTTCGGAAGTAACTGTCGCTAGCAATATTCTTCTAGAAAGGGGTCAATTAACAAAACAATTTTCCAATCAGAACCCAGTGAAAGTAGATCAGGAAACAGACAATGCCAGATAAGTGGGTGTACTTATGTCATTGTAACATAACTTGTAGTCACACAGAATGGACCTAAAACAATAGTGTACATTACCATGTAGGTACGGGAGTACACACGGCGGCGGAGATTGCGTAGCAGGTTATAAATGTGTGCGCCGTGTACCGCGTGAAACACAACAGGTATTATCGTTGTGTGCTACAAAGTAACTCGTCGTTTCTACACTCACACTCTTGCAAAAAGCAATTAGTAGCCGTATACCACTATGAAAGTACCTACAGCAAGAATTGGCTACTGTTGTTATCGGCGCCCTGGCGCAATGCGTATGATACGTGACTGACGAGTAAGAGGTCCCAAGTTCGATTCCAATCGTCTGGTGTAAAAGAAAGTTTGCTTGTTTTTATTTTCTATTTGACCTTTTTTTTAATAGTAATGTTATAGTTACTCTCATAATAATTAAAATATTTTGAAAATATTGTGACAAAGAAAACTGCGATAACGATCCAATTATGTTTATTACAACTTATTAATTACATACATTAAACAGAATGGTCACAATTAACGAATCTGTTCATGATTATCCTTAATACAATATATAAAGTGAAAATATTCTAACGGCCGAACGCATAGTCCAGCTAATGGTTCATTAGCGTCCATTAAAGTTAAGTATTGTCAAACCTTCACTGAAAAACTGTGTAAAACTGTCAATGTGACAATTTCTTAAGTGATGATTAACGTTAATGAATGTCCCTGAGTCGGGCCGTTAGTCAGACAAGGATGGACGTCACTTTTTTTTAAGTTTTTTATTAGTGACATAAATCAACATGTTATCAAGAATGAATTATGATAGATATCGCAACTCTTGATCTCAATAACAATAACATCATGTCACATAATACAACAACAGTATAATTACCTACAGCTTACTTCTTAGTCTTTTTTTTTACTTATCAAAGTTATCAATCAACATGTTTTAAAAAATGAACTATGATAGGTATCGTAACTCTTGATGTCCAAGTAACCTTGACTGGTATTGCGACCCCCTACCTCCACTAACTCACCGGGACCCATCGATGACATCCAGCCCCAATAACTAAGGTGAATGCTTCAGGTCAGCCCGCGAAATTCAAATTTTCTTACGTTTTTTGCATTTTGTAAGCCAGTGATAGGTTGTATGAAGTTAAAAATACTTACGCGACTGTAAAACGTAACTAGTTATATAATTATAACCATAAAAATCGTTAATACAAGCCTCCAAGCTCACTTAGTTGCAGGAACGTTTTTGACCTCGAAAAAATCGTTCCAACACTTAGGTGAGCTTGGTTCTCCATTTTTTCTGCATAATATTTTACGCCCATCCTTATCTGACTTAAAACACTTTTCATCACTAAATATAACTATGTTATTGCACCAATCGAAATCTATAAATTTTCTTGCAAACCGCATCCTTTCTTCCTTATGCAACGCCGTCAGTAAAATTTTTTTCGCGGGCTTGCGACATTTAATTTTAAGTAAGTGGCGCCGAACAATTGTCATAGACACGTCGTGCATAATTGCAGTGTTTCTTGTTGTAGCAAAGCCGTCAGCGTTATACGTAGCAACAATATTTGCACCCAAAACTGCAAAGTTTTCCTCTGTAAACAATCACAAAATTACGTTAAAACCTTACAAATATCAACGATGTTAAATTATTTTGCATTACCTATTTTAAGTTTGGATTTGTTACTTACCGGTAGCATTAATCTCCTCGAAATTTCACTTATGGATACATTTTGTTTATGTAATACTATTATCTCAGCCCTCAAAAGTGTAGACAAAATAATGAGACATGTTGTTTATTATTTGTAAAAAGTATCACTTTCCACAACGATTAATTATTTTTTGTCTCGGAGTAAGTTGTAGAACACACGATCGTGATAGGCAAAAGCGTTATGCCAGGTTAACTTATTATCCGACTCATTTCTTAGTAAATAACTAATAAAGTGGGTAGATGATAATATTCATACACTTAGTTTTTAATTACTCAGATACCCGCGAAACGAGACACGATAGTATAACAATAACAGCGCGGTCTCATAGGACCGGTTGGGGATTCAAACGCTAAAGCAAATATTCTAAGTTTTAGTTTTATTAAACTTCGTTATCATTATACTACAATAAAGTAGAAAAAAAATGTTTTGTCAATGGCCAGGATCGAACTCGATACTCCTTTAACGGCAAGCAAGCACTTAATAATCAGTGCTAAATTACCATCTAATGAATGAAGCGAATTTGTTTATCTGATTCGTAGCAAACACATATATATGTGTGTGTGTATATCGAGTAGTAAACGAGTTTTATTTTGTTTACGAGTTGAGCTGGCTACATAATATTACTTGAATAGGTGAATTGGTTGGTGGTATGGTTTTACTTTATTTTTGATTTATACCCACAGCTACTTGATTATTGTGAACATTATTACTGATTACCTACCCATATCATAAAAATATACTTTCCAAAGATTAAGTGTAAGTGTTTGATGTTATTTTAACTATAATAATTTCATAAGTGAATGTTTGCGAAAATAAAAAAAAAGTTGACAATGAAAGTATTGTCAACTAACAATAATTATAATAATAACGTATCTATTATTATATTACGTAAATAATATATGTATTATATATATATTATAAAATTATTTATATTACAAGTTATATACAAAAATTTCGTTAATTAATTTCGTAAATATACATAGTTTATATGTATAAAATTACAAAATTATATTTCGAATATTTTAATTATTACAAGAGAGTAACCATAACATTACTATTAAAAAAAAGCATGAGTAAAACAAAAAGAAAATAACAGATAATTAATTATTATGGGAGTAACTATAACATTACTATTAAAAAACGGGTAAATCAAATAGAAAACAAAAACAAGCAATCTTTCTATTACATCAGACGATAGGAATCGAACTTGAGACCTCTTACTCGTCAGACATTGTATCATACGCATTGCGCCACGGCGGAATGACAGTGGCGGCGCGCGCGTAAGAAAACGGAACTAAGCCCCGCATTTCCCCTCTGGGCCGACCAATCGTAGCCGCTCGCTGGGATGACGATGCGCAGACGAGTTAATTTGTAGCACACAACGATAATACCTGTTGTGTTTCACGCGCTTGCGTTTAAACACACACATTTATTACGTTAGTGTGGGGGTGCTACGCGAAATAAGTAACAGAGTGTACAAGCCTTTGTCTGTGCTCACATATGACGAGTTGACGTAGTAACCGCGCTCGTGAATGGGTACGAGTTGGTACGACCATAGAGTTAATAAGGGTGTAGATGTGAACTCTTGCTAAATGGAATTTTAATGGCGTGACTTTCGGGCATTGGGAGTACAGCGCAGAGCTGAAAGAGTGATCGAGGCCCTAGAACGCAAAGTGTAACTGAAGGAACTCGGGTGCACTTTAGTCAGTAAACGTCTGAATTGCTCTCTCCCTTAACCCAGAACGGAAAAAATAGACCAGGAAACAGACAGACAAAATACAGATAAGTGGGTGTACTTATGTCATTGTAACATAACTTGTAGTCACACAGAGTTGACCTAAAACAATAGTGTACATTACCATGTAGGTACGGGAGTACAAGCCTTTGTCTGTGCTCACATATGACGAGTTGACGTAGTAACCGCGCTGGTGAATGGGTACGAGTTGGTACGACCATAGAGTTAATAAGATGTAGACGAACTCTTGCTAGACGGAATTTTAATGGTTTCAGTTCCGGGCGTACAGCGCAGGGTTACTTCCAAAGAGATATAGGGTACTGAAGGAGCTTTAAAAAAAGTTTTAATCAGTAAACTACTGACACGCCCTCTCGCTCCATCCAGAGCGAAGGAAGTTATTTGATGATTTTTCACCTCAAAGAAAAGTCAATTCTGCGTCGCTTTGAACACACGCCATACGTTAGACTTTTTTCTACAGTGCATGACATTATAACTCGTCTGTAACTACCTCGGTGGTCTTGTGCTCGTAAACAACAAATAACCCTAAAAATAAATATTTTTCTGAAACCGTCATCAAAGACACTAATACTATAAAGGCGAAAGTTCGTCTGTATGTGTTACATGTTTGTTACTTCTTCACTCACGAATGGTCGTATGGATTTCGATAAAACTTTGTACACTCGTAAACCATATCCTGGAATAGCACATTCTTTTTTGCAAACCAGTTCTGTCCTACTTCTGGGCAAAGGCCTCCCACCACTCCTTCCATCTGTCGCCGTTCCACGCTTTCTCTTGCCAGTTCTGGCGGAATCGGTCCAATTCGTTACGCATTTGCACAGAATAGCACATATGATAATTTGTATCCCTGGAGTATGTTCCCTTGGAGATAATAATTTTCCACGATCACGCGGGCTAAGGCGCTGGATGCAGCTAGTAGGTTAATATAAAACTTATAAAATTGTTAGTGACGATACATATAATAAGGAAGTAAATAGTGCGATGTTGTGATTATTACAAGTGTTTTTTAGTTGATAATGTTTAAGGCTTCAGTAATACTTGTGTTTATTGAATCATGTCATGTAAATAATATCTTGCTAAGTGTTCTAATGAAGTATATAAGTATTCATATGTAACGATATAATATGATGTGAATAATAAAGATTTTGTTAAGTCTATATTCAATTGATAAAGGATAAGCTTTCATAAGTGTACAGTAACGTTCGAATCTCGCATCAAGTCTAGATTTTTACGAATCATAAATAAGTATTATACGGAACCCTAGAAATGAGTGAAGTAGTAAGGAGTAGAATTCCGTTCCGGAGTCTGTTTCCGAAGAGCTCCAACCTGTACATCAAGGCAAGAGTGAATAGGTTACTTCTAGGCAAGCGTGCTTCATCGTCGACCACATTGTCACTTTCCATCAGATGAGATAGGTACCTACATATTCTAAGGGTACAGCCGTCAATCGCGGCGCGACTCTTTCAAGAGTAAAATAAAATACAGTCCGCATCTGTCCGATTGATTACTCTGTAGGTCTGATACGATGTAGGTACTTATGGAAATTGTAGAGGATAATGTTATACAGGAAATGGCATTCTTTGATCGTACAGCTAAGGAGAGGAATTCCCTGCCGGAGTCTGTGTTTCCGGTTGGCCATCCATACCATCTGGGGATCTATAACGCCCATTTTCAATAAGCTACCTATCTAAAGTTGCAGCTACTAAAGATAAACAAATCTATCCTTTTGCCCTTACTTGCTTTCCTATAACCTACCGACGGTTAGCATTTCCTACCAAAATTGTGACATTGACAACTAGAATCTTACTGTTTATCGGAGATAACTATCTATTTAATGAACTGCGTTAGGTTATTGAAAACGGGCGCTAGTCAAGAGTGAATATACATATTACTATACTCCGTCGGTTTAGGTAGTTAACTAAATGTAAACAATCTTGGCATGTCTTTTTATCTAAAAGTTGTCTAAAAA
Source organism: Mythimna separata (assembly GCA_030763345.1). Lineage (NCBI taxonomy): Eukaryota > Metazoa > Arthropoda > Insecta > Lepidoptera > Noctuidae > Mythimna > Mythimna separata. The sequence continues at coordinate 2,545,484 of CM061173.1, read as the reverse complement.
TTGTATATAAAAATTTTGTAACTAGGTGTTTACCTAAATTGATGTTAGCTAATAAACTAAATTTAAATAATCTTTGTGTATATTTTATACGACCTCTTTAATATAAAAAGACATACCAAGATTGTTTACATTTATTTAACTATCTAAACCGATAGACCATAGTAGGCAAGTCTACCACATCGGCACTGTCTCTTGAATGAGATAGTGGTCAAGCGGGGCGCGAGTCTATCAAGGGTAAAAAAAATATGTCCGCGTCTATCGGTCTTATTACTCTGCAGCTCTTTACTCTGGTACGTACGACGTACTTATGGAAATTGTAGAGGATAATGTTATACAGGAAATTCAGTGAATTGCCTTACAATGATATTGGTTTTCGGCCAATGAATTCATTGCGGTGAAGGATTTTTCGTCACAGCCTTTAATTCATGCTGACGTTCCCTTGTAATAAGGAAAAGTATTAGATAGTGAAAACTAATTGCATTTCATCATAAACGAATGTTCATATTTATAAAGTTTACTATTTTTCGAAATATCGATGTTGATGTACTCATAACTTTTTGCTACTAACTTCTGGCAAACAAAGAGAAAAGAAATACAATTCATATTAATATTATAAATGTGAAACTAACTCTTATGTGTTTGTTACGCTTACACGGTATAACTACTGAACCAATTTTGATGCAATTTGGTAAGAAACAAGCGTGAACTCCAAGGATGGACATCAGGCTACTTTTATCTGTCTTCGACGTTGACAGTGGCTCAGAAAAAGCCGCTGGCTGAAGCTAGCATTAAATGTATTCTTAGGTAGATAAGAAGTAAATTTTATTAGGAGAAAGAAGAACATCATCATCTACCTAGCCTTTTTCCCAACTATAATAGTTGGGAAAAAGCCGACTCCAATATAAATAATTTATATTGGAGTCGGCTTCCAGTCCAGCTGGATTTAGCTGAATACCAGTATTTTACGAAGAGCGGCTGCCTACCAGACCTCCACAACCCATTAACTAGTAAGGGGTAACACGGTACTTCGTGGCAAGACTGGAGTCAGATTTACTGGCTTCTGACTATCCGTAACGACTGAGGAGGAAAAAGAACATGAGTATGAAAATCTTTCTTGCGAATGTGTTCACGTGCCTTCAAGAGAACTTCTTAAAAGAGAACCGACAGGGTGCTGTATGAAAATCATACTATTGTTTGAACAATTTTTCTCTGAATGTGATTTTACTAGAATATTTCTATCTGCAATGCAAGGGCGATAAGCCCGCCCCCAATGACGTGGAACGCAATAACGTCGTCTACAATACATTACGCGTATCAGATGTAATGAAAAATATCGTCTGTGAATGCGGAAATACTGCCCCATTATGCAATGTGCATTGTAACCCTTTAGTATTTCTGTTAATGCCCTCTTGTGCTGGTTTACTTCATGCCAATAGACAGACCACAAGGAGGTGGTTTTTTTATGTGGGCAATCATCAATGACTTCTGCTCTAGGGCAGAGCGGGAGGTGTCAGACTTTTACTGACTAAAACCATAACTATTTATTAATCTGTGCTAAAACCCTCTTCTATGTTCCTTCTTTGCCTTGCATGCAACGGCCTCGGGTTTCAGTTTCACATACCCTCTGTAGGCTTCAACCCTGCTGTGCCCGTACGATTTGCTGCCATTTCCTTGAGGCGCGCGTGGAGCACTACGCACCGTTGACGATTTGGGCTCAATCTGGACAGCAGCCGGATTGCGAGCTACCGGTTGTTCGCTGTTCGGCAAGCCCTCGTAGGAGATTGTGGGATATGTGAATTTGTCTTCATTATCATTGCCTAGCAGTGGGCAGAAGTATTTGCCTAAGGGCCTGTTTCACCACCTATGATTAAGTTTCGAGTATCTTACTTGGCAGATAATTTCTTACAAATTCTGTTCCATTTTTTAATTTATTCAGTGAGTAGTGCTTACTCGGACATTGTGAAACAGGCCCTAAAAGTCTCTTCTTCTTTCAGTAACCAGCCCTTCCCACATCCAGTTTCTAGGAGTTTCCGGGATTCACACGACTTTCACTTCTTAGTCAATTCACCAAACGAGGTTCAACAATGTTACACGTTCCGTTCGCTCCAAATTTTTCGGCCCCTTTGAACACCAGACAATGCAAAAATACCTGAATAGGTAAACGAAACCGATTAGTGACTAAGCTCCAATGAGAACAATGCAACGTTTAGAACAAGGAAATCGCCACCATTGCGAATATTTAAAGGGAAATGAACGAATAACAATAGAACATGATGTTTTACTGATTAGTTAACTGAGAGACTCGTCATATTGGGGCGAGTTGAGATGAAAATAAAATACGTTCGCGGTATATTGCTATCTCTGTACTCGAAGTAGCGAGCGATCTCCGCTGGATCCTTAAGGATCCTGCGTAGATCGCTCGCTACTTCGAGTTGAGATGAAAATAAAATACGTTCGCGGTATATTGCTATCTCTGTTTGGCAAAAACAAATGCGAAATTGCATATGTGTGTGTACGTGTGAGTTGGACAATCTTCACAGCATAATATGGAACAGTTTTGAACTTGACAAAATAATTCCATCAAAAACACAGCTTGTAAAAAACTCAAGTCTCGCAACACTACTCTTCTACCGTAAAAATATGTGAGGTCCATGTTATACCAAGTCAAAATATCTTGTATGTTTTAAATAAATGAATTTAGCTTTGTAATCGCATGAAAACACAATGTATCTCAAAAGTAATTACGTAAATCGTTTAGTGCGATTACCAAGTCAAATCTTAAAAATGTAACTTTGTAATCCTATACATTTATATGGGATTACTAAGTTATATATGCAGTTGGTGTATCTAGAAAACTAGGCCGAAATTGCAAAATATTTTAGTTTTCCCTTGGTTTGTACAGTAAACACTAATTGTAATCAAAATTTGAAACTTCTGTCTTTATGTCTGCTAAAAGTACCTTAGACTTTTTATGTTCGTTCAGTCAGTGAATGACAAAATTTAGAAACTTTGATAAGAAAATTTAATGAGATTTGAAATATATCGTCTTTTTAAGAAGCTTGCTTGATCTAGTTTCGTCCACAACAAATTTATAAGAGGTTGAAAATGGCTCGAAATGTTTCGAGAAAAGGATGCCACATTTTTGCGTGACTTGGTGGGTGGGACACTACCGTGCCCCCAGATTACCTATGCTCCATTGAAGAAATAGGGTCGTCACTTTTAATGTTATCCTAAAAATAAATTTAATGCAAAAAAAGTGTTCTGTAGTGATCAATCTATCGAATGGAAATCAATAATATTTTTATTTTACGTGGGTCTACATGGACACTTATGAAACGTCAGAATCTAGTGCGTAGTTCCAATTCGTCGTTTCCTATTGAGAAGAACTGGCAAGAAACTTCATAGTTACTCTTTTCAAAAAAATATTGGGTTTACAATATTTCCATACTAGCTGTGTCCGCGACTTCGTTCGCGTGGATGACAAAACTTATCAATAAGTTTTTAGTGTAGTACCTTCACTTCTATGTATATCAATACATAAGCAAAATGCCTAAAAAATAATATCTACATAATTATACGAATGACTAATCTTACCTAAGAATACTAAAATACCCTACGTTACTTACACACTATCAAATATACTACCTACACTTGAAATTAAAATCTATACGGTCTGCGCCCTATAAAAGTAAACCTAAGTACCTACCTAATTAAAAAAAAATGAGTTGGGTGTCGGTCTCGTAACACCCCCTGCCATTATTTTTTTTGACATTTTCATTGTACAGAATTTATACTTCTACAAATTTATTATAAGTATAGATTACAATACTACCAGACAGATTAAGATTGATAACCAAAAGTACAATAAAAATAATATTTATCAAAAAGCTGTCGAAATAATAGTAATCAAATCGTAGTCTAGTGTTCCCACATTCACACCATAAGAGAGAATATAAATATAAGAAAAAAGAACAAACCTATTAACATGAGATGTAACTAACAAAAATAAATCACGACTTAATGAATCTATGGTGATTAAAATCTAAATAATATAAGGAACAAACGCTCGCAAACCGCTTGTGCGATATGACCCCTACGCTAGTGTGAATGCCTATAGGAGGGGAACCGATTTTCTAGAGGCGTAACTACAAATTTTCAGTTTTCAGACTTTTCCCTATATTTGCTATAAGACCTTTTTTATGCCAAATTTCATGATTCTAGGTCATCGGGAAGTACCCTATAAATTTTGATTACTTAGAGAGTATCAAAACGTACGTTTTTTGCGATATAAACGGTTGTAACTTTTTTTTTCGATAACTTATATGTTTGATTTGTGCACAGCTTCAAGAGATCGCGGGCCTATTCTCGAACTCGACAATTCCACGTGTTCCCGAGATAGAGGGTCTTGACAAACAAAGGTTTCGTTTTTGCCCGTTGAGGTACGGAACCCTTAAAACGAAACGATAATTGTTTAAAATTTTTATAGGAAATGAATTTCAATCAAATATTTTTCGAACCTATGATAAGTAGGTAACCCTGTAGGAGCGACACACACGCAAGGACTTTGTGTACCCTGGAATGATTACGAAGTAATATCACACAATCTGAAGTGTACTTCATTTTCATTGCCATTAAGTTCATATTTTTGATTGACAAGCAAAAATGGAAAAAATGTACCCAGCAAGACGGAGCATAGAAAGAGGTAGCGTGTCCCTTTCTTACTTGTCTATGGACACCATGGTAGAAAGAGATAAGATACCCTTTTGTGAGTACGATTTTGAGGTTGACGTAATCAATCCAGATAGTATAAATAATTCTGAGACACACTGACTGAGGTAATGTCATACCCACACACTGACATTTGCCTGCTGCGATAGCAATAAAAACTATTGAAAATTTGGGAGAAATTTGGATGTGTACCGTAATACCAAAAATGATGAATGAAAAATTAATTATTTTCCAATTTCTTTTCTTTTCTTTATAACTTGATAATAATATCTGTGTTCCTACGGAGAGATATCTTGAAGTATTGTTGTTTATAATATAGAAAAAAACAAATAAAAACATGACATTTTCGGTGTAAAAATGTGCAAAATTAAATTCGCTTAAATTTCGTTTGGGGTAAGTTTTTTAACAGAAAGACGACGTAGGAACCTAGATAATTATTGTCTGAATCCGAATAACATCATATTATGGTGTAAATATGCTTAAACTGCAAATGATTTTGGTATTACGTTTGTATGGAAAATTGACACTTCGCGCCAGCCTTAACGTTCGTCATCGTGATTTTCATTGTATTGCGCTCAATTACTGAGCATACTTACTGAGTGCAGATCTGGAACAGTTTACCCGCAGCGGTCTTCCCGTCTGATTATAATTTGGTCTGGATGTCTTCAAGGCTAGAGAGAATAATATAGTGCGCCTCACCATCAACGATTGCATCACTGCTTACCATCAGGTGGGATCGCAGTTAAGAACTAGTTTATGTCAAATTAAATTTAAAAAAAATCCTTCGACGCAAATGAATAGACGAAAATTCACTAACGTTTTTGACTTTTCGCGCTTACCACAATCTACATTTATATCGTTGGATCTGAATGGCATAAACTGACTAACTGGCTCAAGATCTTTGCCTTTTTTGTATGCCAAGATGGTGGGAAATCATAATTTCTCCCACTCTGGATGGGGTGAGACAGTGTCCTACTTAAACTTATTTATACCCAGTCACGTTCCTTCAGCCTCCCTTCGCGTTTCAGGGCTGCGGTAACTTTTTCGAACCATGCTGCAACCCTTGCAGGCATTAACCCTGACGTGCCTAGGCATTTTTTTTTCAGATAGATATCTTTGAAACGTGCGTAGAAAACTACGCACTGATGACCCGTGTTTGGTCCTCATCATCATCTACCTCACCGGACGGAAAATTACCCATTGCTTTCTGTGGAGCTGACTGTATTCCATTCCCTCTCGTTCACAAGAGGGAACTGAAGATATCTATAGTGGCTTTAAAAAAATTCTGGCCACAGATATGCAGGAAGGATTTCTGTGCTTCTGGTATTCTTATCAGAATACTTAATTAAAATCCTTGACCCACTTTTAACACAATCAAGTCTTTGATTTGACTCCAGTATCACCTTGACCAAATAACCTCTTTACTGAAGAAAGTTTTTTCTTCAATGTCTTACGAGTTGAACAAACCTTCTCGCATCTTACTCAGAACCTAACAACATAAAGAATGTACTGTAAATGTACATTGGAGTCTTAACAATAGTTTTCTTGACCTACGCCAACAGGAAGTGTATACTATATACTAGTGTGTTAGCAGCGCATGAGCGGGACAACAAAGTAATACTTACTGTATGTTTTCTTATTGCTTTTGGTCTAGTTTTCGCAGAAAAGTGCAACGCTATTACACTTAGGGCCTGTTTCACCACCTATGATTAAGTTTCGAGTTACTTGACAGATAATTTCATACAAATTCTGTCAAATTTTTGAATTTATTCAGTGAGTAGTGCTTACTCGGACATTGTGAAACAGGCCCTTATACTTGTACAACTATTAGCTTGTTTCGAATGGGAAGCTCGTGACCCCAGAACGAAGGCAAAGAAGGAATGGGTTAGGGTTTAGTCAGTAAAAGTCTGACGCCACGAACTCCCATTCCGCATTTACGATTTTTTAGTAATAATAATAATATTCCACAACTTTCCCACAACGCCATCTTGCCTTAAACTTAGCAGAGCTCGTGCTATTGATACTAGACAACTGATAAACACAGTGAAACTCTGTAGTGATTATGTACGTATTTAGTAGCTACATGCTACTAAATACGTACATAATCACTACAGAGTATAAGACAAAGTCGCTTTCTCTGTCCCTATATCCCTATATATGCTTAAATCTTTAAAATTCGCAACAGATTTTGATGCGGTTTTTTTAACAGCAATAATAACTGCAAATTGTATTTTATTTTTTTTGTACGAGTTTTCAAGCGCCATAATTCGAAGAGCCTAACTTCAGACTCGCGTAGATAAATTACACCCTGACACAGAACAAATGATCGTGCTCATCACACTACCATTTGTTCTGGGTGGAAATCGAACCCACGACCGACATAGCAGTCAGCGCCACTAGCCACTAGACAAACAAGCCAGTCAGATAGTCTTCGAAGTTTTTAAACGTAGTCAACCATTGATTTAAATGCACTACAAGCGAATATAAGTCAATGATAACAACATTGCCGATTGCACGCGATAATCGATCGCGCCATCAACGATCACAACATTGTTTTATTATTTTTTATTGTCATAGACATTACATAGCGCATCTGCATCGCGCCATTAGAGTTCCAATATCCCGAAATTATATCTCGGGCATTATTTGCCCAGATCAGACAAAACATCCGCCTGGTCCTCCCTTGTTAACGGAGGTTTGCGGGACTTTCCACTCTGTGCCAAAGACCTCCATAATCCATACAATGCAATGCATTCGCTTGCATTCTAAACAATCTCTCTTCTCTTGACCTACGACTGCAGGAAATATTAGCGGTAAGCGGCGCGACAAACTATAGACTTGCTAAATACGACTGTTTAGCGAATGCAGTGCGAAGTCATTATGGACTTGACTGGACTTTGCTTTAAATAATTATGTGTGTGGAAAATACTTTGTTGTCACGTACGTTTTGTAGTTTAAGTTTTTCAGAATTTCTGATTTGTAGAACAGTTTTCGTACGTAAAATACGTCATCATCGTAATCTAAGCTGAAAGACGTCCACTGCTGTACATAGGCGAGCAAAACGCCGCTCAACGACTTGTCCTGTGCGTTTTGCATCTATCGGATTCCCGTGACCCTCGTCAGGTCATCGGTCCACCTTGTGGGAGGCCTTTCAACGCTGCGTCTCGTTTAGTTCATATTCATAATGTGGCGCAATTAAAAAACGTACGAAGATTCAAATGTTCTGGAGCTTAAGAAAAACTACTACACACAGTACACACTACTATTATAGCTTCTGTCAGCGGGTCATTTGTAGATATTTGGCAGTCATTATTACGGATAGGCAGAAGCCAGTAAATCTGACTCCAGTCTTGCCATGAAGTACTGTTTTACTCCATTTAATGAGTTGTGGAGGTCTGGTAGGCAGCCGCTCCGCGTAAAATACTGGCATTCAGCTAAATCCGGCTTGACTGGATACCGACCCCAATATAGTTGGGAAAAGGCTAGGCAGATGATGATGATGATGATAGCTTCTGTCAGCGGCTTAGCACTCGTGAAAGTAGGTTTCTCTGTACAAACTTTGGACCCTCGTTTCATTCCTTTAGAGAGTGAGTTTTGGAAATTCCTCTCTTAGTGCTCGCTTACGCCATAAAAATAAACTTTAATGCACAATTACACGCTCCTAATCCCAATAGATTCGGTTGTGTATTGATATGTTAGTCGAGTCAGATTCTCTTTTTATATTATGCTAGTGGTCACGCAGCTCAATTCAATACAAAAATATTTTTCTTACTTCCTACTTAATTGTGGAACTGTCAAAGTGCAAAGGTCGGGCGGTGCACTTCCTCCAGAGTATCAATACCGTGGGGACAGACAGGAGGGACGTCATAATTGGGACATGCGCGCTGAGACTGTGACCTACCGCCTTCGCTTCGCCGTTGACGTAGGTCAGGAATACAAGGAACTGTTTATAATGTTCTGCGTATTGCCAACATTGTTATATTAATGAGAGCTATTGTGTTGTATTATTATTGTGACTCTGAGGTCAATAGAAGTACGTGTGAAACTGTTATAACGCTAAATGTGTTATTAGAGATAAATAAAATATGATTATGGAAGAATGAATGCTTTTTTTTATTTTTGACGGTGGGAAATTATCAAATAATTTCTCTCGCTCAGGGGTGGGAGGGATTATCAGATTTACTAAAAGATTACAATCAGATAAACACACCTGTGGGCTTTGTTCCTTCGGTTGCCCTTTGCGTTCCAGGGCCACAGCGACTCTTTCGAACAATCTTGTAACCCTGGATGTATCAATGTTGCTAATCTAATTGAATATTTATTTAAATTTTTGATTACAAAAAACGTTCGTAAATATAAATTTCGCGGGCTATTCTGGAGCTTCATCTTATAAAGCTAATAATCATAAATTACACAGGTCTACAAAAAAACAATTTTTTTTTTTGCTGGAAATCCCACGTTAAAATTTGATGAATTACTTGATATTAGATCGTACTTAAGTAGAAAAACGTCAAAGCTACGTGTAGTTTTTAAATTACACGCATCGGAAAAAAAATCCCATTTTGTTGTGTTTACAGTGTTCGCATTCTGCCAATATTTGTAATTATTGGATAATAGCATTATGTCGTCGTCTAGGAGGAGCTGATTAAATAACCCTAATACATTTTGCTGGGTTTGCGACGAATATGTGGCGAAAAAAAATTAAAAACCTATAAAGACCTTCGTAAAAAAGGCATATTTTGACTATTTCAAGACCAAATTTAAGGATTCAGACCAGCCATGGGTACCAAATATCGTGTGTAAATTGTGTAAGGAATATTTAAGACAGTCGTAGAGTGGTAAACGAACCCAATTGAAGTTCGGTGTACCTATGATATAGTCAGAACCAAAAAACCATTTTGACGTTTGTTATTTTTGTTTAGTGAAATTACATGGGGTAAATAGAATAAAACGACATATCCTGACCTCCCCTTTGCTAGAAGACCTTTGCCACACTCAGACGATACTATAAAGACAGTGCCATCAATTTGTCGGACATAGATATGATGGAGGCTTCTTCAAATGCACAGACAATGAGTTTGAATCATCGGCGGTGCCTTTACTCTTTACACAAAATGTAGAGAAGCTAAAAGCTGGTATATTCGATGGGCCTCAAATAAGAACTTTGATAAAAGACAACGATTTCATCAATACAATGAATAATTTGGAATCAGCAGCTTGGAAATCTTTCGTCAAAGTTGTCCAAAATTTCTTAGGTAATGAAAAGGCAAAAAAAATCGTAGAATTAGTTCCGGAGCTTCTGGATAACTTTAAAAATGTTGGTTGTTACATGAGCATAATACTGCACTGTCTGTATAGTCACTTGGACAAGTTCCCTGAAAATCTTGGTTCCTATAATAAAGAATAAGGAGAGCGATTCTATCACGATCTAAAATGGATGGAAAATTGGTACCAAGATCGCTGGGATGTGCATATGATGGCAGATTACTGTTGGAGTATCACACGGGAGGATTATAATACTACACATTCTAAAAAAACTGCAAAAAGAAGCTTCTTTCCTGTAAAATAATGAATCAAATGTTTAAAATTTAATTATTTTGTTCATTTTTTACATATCTCATATCTCAAAAACTACACGTAGCATTAAAAAAATAAGTATGCAGTTGTGATTCAGGGATCTAATATACTAAAAATCTGTTATAGTTTTGTCGGCAACAAAATCACTGTAGACCTGTGTTATCTTTTAAAAGTATAACATCTTAAAAAGCTTAAAAAAATGTATGCCACGGAGCCAAAGTAACCCAATTGTCATCAATGATCTACCTGGTGTCTGAAGTAGATTACCAATTTTAAGTATGTATTTATTTATTTTTATTTATTTTATAATTTATGTACACACAGATAAACAGATAAGGAAACAATAAAATATAGAAACATGTACAAAGGTACTGCTTATTTCAATAAGAAATCTCTACCAGCAGACCTGCGAAAGAGAGATTTTGTGAGATGTAGACAGTTGTGTGCAAGAAAAATAAAAGGAAAGCGTATGGAAACTTAAATTAAAGTAACAAATACATATATGTACTTCTTTTTAAACAATCTTCTTTTTTCTCCAACAGGAAGCGACAGCGCTAGGCGAGCTTCTAGGATGGCTCCGCGAGTCTCCACACCTCGTCTCCCTGTGCCTACTCCTGGGCGAGGACCACATCCCGCCCAGTCTACCTTCAGCTCTGGTCTCCGGGCTGTACGGAAGCTGTCGATCGGCTTCCGACAGGACCAGGTTCCTGGCTGTCGTGAGGTCCCTGATCAAGCATCAGATGGCTACGTCAGGGGATCCTAGGAAGTAAGTATGTTTGTAGAACTTAAGGAGAAAGCTACGTGCCGTTTTAGTTTTAGAAGTATAATATATTGTTTGTATAGTCGGATAAGCTTTAGTTGAGGAATCAAAATGGCGATTTGGGAGCTTTTGCATAGAAAATATGTCAATCGGATATATTTATTCCCCTGATAACAGTTATAGAGCAAGAGCCAGCGGCCCGCAGACCTTCGGTAAAGTATAAAAGCTGTAAGTTTCTCAATGTATGTCCCTAACACAGGTAAGAACGAATCCCGTCTATGTAACTTGGGTCGCGGTGGCTTTCGCAGGTATCAGGTAATAAAGGTGTGTAAAATTGTGTGTTAGATTTGGTAAAATATAAAACTCAGTTTTTACATATTTTACTTATAATAATCCCAAAAGTCATCTTGCCGAAAGCCAGACACTTCGTACGGTTCCAACCCTCTGCCAGACACCCTTAAAGTATATTTAATTGTTACTATACTTACGGTATAGTATAAAAGCTGCAATTTATATATGTTATTTGGATAACTATAAAATAATGTTTTTTCAATAGCCAGACAGTTTCTGTGGTTCCTCTATGTTGCCAGGCACATAAAAAGTCTAATGTAGGTGCGAGCGCGAGGGATGTATTAGTCAGCGGGTGCGACTGAAATAGCGCGTTCGGTCCATTGCGACGTTTTACTGCGCATCAGCTGTCATTTATTGTGTATTATGTGGTGAATAGTCATACGTACAAGAAGCGTTTTATTATTGTTTTGTTCAGTTTATAAAATAATAATAAGGGAAAATAAGTGTGATCATGGAAGGACAATTAATTTGTTTTCTGTGTAAGAAAAGTGATGGAAAAATAATATTGTTTTCTGAAGGAACATTAAAAAAATGTCAAACTATTTTAAAGGCGAGGAAAATACACAACCTCAAATATAACAGCGTTATTTTACCAAATGAATATACAGACGGTAGTTATCACCGCGAATGTTATAAAATATTCACAGGACTGCATAGCCAATATTATTCTTTAGAACCGATAATTTCAAAAATAAAAAAAAGTGTTAAGAATCAAACAACTAGTGTAATTACAGACGATTCATCTGCTACCACGCCATTGACACTTGAATTAACAACAAAGTCAACACCCGAACCTCCAACAACATCAGACCATAGTTCATCTTCTCAATCAACGGAACCACAACCTTCAACTTCTCAAGAACAGTCTCATTCACCACCTTCATTTACAGAATCTTTCTCAATATCACAACCAACCTTTGATTTTGAATCAGGAGCATCACAATCTACATCTTATCCAGAAAATCCGGATGTTTCAGCATCACATGTAAGTGAACATCCTTCGGACCGCGCCACCACCGGGTTCCCAAATAACGGTAGGGGGGGTTCACATCGGCGTCGGGTCGACGATGAAGTACCTGGGACTCGTCCTCGACAGCCGGTGGACTTTCGAGGAGCATTTCCGACGTTTGGCCCCCAAACTGGACAGGACTGGTGCCGCTCTGAAGCGGCTCCTGCCCAACCTGGGGGGTCCAGACGCCCCCTGCCGGAGGCTCTACGCGGGGATCGTTCGGTCCATGGCTCTTTACGGGGCGCCAGTTTGGGCGCCATCGCTAGGTAAGCGACCAGCGGCCAAACTGAACGCTTCCCAGAAGGTCATGGCCATCCGGATGGTGCGGGGATACCGCACGATCTCCCGCGAAGCGGCGAGCCTCCTTGCTGGCCTGCCACCGTGGGATCTGGAGGCAACAGTCCTTGCACGCATGCACGATTTGCGCGTGGAGATGCAACGCCGGGGCGAAACTCCGCTGCCACGACAAGTCGCGGTATGGCGGACAGAGTTCCGGCGGGATCTCAGGGTGGCATGGCGACTGCGACTGTCGCAACCCAGTGCTGGGCATGCCGTCATTGCGGCGGTAAGTCCCCTCTTTGAGGAGTGGTTGGAAAGAGGTCACGGCGTCCTCTCGTTCCGTATGACGCAGGTCCTCACCGGACACGGTAAGTTCGGGAGGTTCCTGCATCGGATCAAGGAGGAAAGGACGCCCGGGTGTCGCCACTGTGTGGACCGCCCGGAGGACACGGTGGAGCACACGGTAGAGGTGTGCCCCGCTTGGGCGGAGCACCGCCGTGTCCTTGTGGAGGCTATCGGCGGCGGTGACCTCTCGCGCCGGGCCCTGGTACAGGCCATGGTCCGGAGCGAGGAGGGGTGGCAGGCAGTCGCCTCCTTCTGCGAAGCAGTAATGTTAGCGAAGGAGGCTGCCGACCGCGTGAGGCAACGGAACTCACGCCGTCGCCGCCGAGATCCCGATCCCGATTTCCGACCACCGTAGGCGCGGGCTCGCGGACGGCGAGCACTGGGTAGCTCGCCGTCCGGCAGTCTGGTAATAATCTGGACCGAGCCTAGTCGTCGACGGCGCGTTCTGTTCCACGCGCGCCTCAAGGAGATGTCAGCAAACTGTAGGGGCCCGGCAGGGCCGAAGCCTCTGGGGAACACGGTATCCGAAAGGTTGTCACCGTGTCCCCCAGATCGATGGCAACGAAGGAACGGGGTAGGGGTTTAGTCAGTAAGAGTCTGACACGCCCTCCCGCTCCGCCCAAGAGTGGGAGAAGTCATTCTGATGATTCCCCTACCGGTAAAAAAAAAAAAAAAAAAAACATGTAAGTGAACATGATGATGCAAGTCAGGGTATAAATATCACTAGTTTACAAATTTTCGTTTTTTCTCTTACCCATTCCCAAATTTATACCAAACCTGTTTTGTCTAGTGTTCTTATCACGAAATTGTATGTAAAATATTTTTATCACGTCAAGTTTTTTAATTATACAAGAAGTTTTTGAAACCACAATTTTGAGGCGTATCGAGTGCATCAAACGGTATAGTTGTGTTTAATTAGTAAAATTAGTTACAAAAAAATTGTTAAAATGTCCTCAAGAAAGTGTTAATTCAATTCGAATAACTTTTGCTATGTTTGTGGTAAAGTTATTTTGACAAACACGACGACACCGACTAAAGAAGGAGTAAAACAGGCGTATTTTCAATACTTCCAAATTCCTGTAACAAACATTGAAAATATTGGTTTCTGAAGTAATATATGTAAATAATAGAAGCATATTAACTAACTGGGCTGCAGGGAATAATATAAACTTGCGTTTCATGCCCGTCATTGCTTGCAGTTTAAGTACAGAAAATAACTCAAAGCACATGGACTTGTTTATTAAATTTTGCATATTTAAAAACCGTCTGTCCCAAACTCTCTGATACTGAACTTAAAGAAGGAATCCATGTAAGCTGCCAAATTAAAAAAAAAATGAATAATAACAATTTTGATTGCCACTTATGTAGTGTTGAAAAAGATGCCAGAACCAGTAGCTTTGCTTTCTTGGGCAACAATAAAACTGAGGAATATGAATAAATTGTATCTTATTTATTGATTAAATATTTCAAAATGAGTGTACACATGTCATTGAAATTTTTTTTTTTACATTCACACTTGAATATTTATCCTGAATACCTGGGAAGCGTGAGTAGTGAAAATAGCGAACATTTTCATCAAAATTCAAAGTTATGGAGAGAGGTTTCAAGATTTGTAGGATAAAAATATGTTAGGCGATTACTAATACGGGTACCAAAAAAGAAACTGACACTAATTAGTATGAAAGTTGTGCCAGTTATTATTTTTTTAAGTAGCGGCTATGTAAGAAAATCGAAATATAAAAATATTAATATTTTTAAAACTTGACGTGCTAATTTTTTTTTTGCTTCCATATCCAACTAAGGGTTAAATACCCTACCCATTTTCATTGGTTTTATGTATGGGTATAAAATCTTGTAAACTAGTGTATCCAGGCTGAGAGTGATGTTCATATTAAAGATGCTGTAAACATTTGTATATTTTGCAAAAAAAAAATATACAAATGTTTACAGCATCTTTATAATCTAGAAAATAGTTCTCATTATACACAATAAATGACAGCTGATGCGCACTAAAACGTCGCAATGGACCGAACGCGCTATTTCAGTCGCACCCGCTGACTAATACATCCCTCGCGCTCGCACCTACATTAGACTTTTTATGTGCCTGGCAACATAGAGGAACCACAGAAACTGTCTGGCTATTGAAAAAACATTATTTTATAGTTATCCAAATAACATATATAAATTGCAGCTTTTATACTATACCGTAAGTATAGTAACAATTAAATATACTTTAAGGGTGTCTGGCAGAGGGTTGGAACCGTACGAAGTGTCTGGCTTTCGGCAAGATGACTTTTGGGATTATTATAAGTAAAATATGTAAAAACTGAGTTTTATATTTTACCAAATCTAACACACAATTTTACACACCTTTATTACCTGATACCTGCGAAAGCCACCGCGACCCAAGTTACATAGACGGGATTCGTTCTTACCTGTGTTAGGGACATACATTGAGAAACTTACAGCTTTTATACTTTACCGAAGGTCTGCGGGCCGCTGGCTCTTAGACTATTATCCGACTAATGAAAAATCATCATGTATTAGAGCTCTATTAGGTACAAAAAATGGTATTTGCTAAAACCAGACATGCCACTTTATTGAACTTAGTCAAATATTGCCTCAAACTCTATTAACTAGTGCTAGCTCTATATTACATTAGAAACCATCAAATGTAATGAATCTATTTAAATATGAATAAATGAATAAAAGGTAAAAGGTATACTACATGAACAGTCAGAATTAAGTGGATTTTAAGCTATAGTTTTCACAATTGAGTAAATGGTTGGTATAATCGTTGGTTAGGTCTTGGTTTACCTTAACTAGGTTTCATGCGTCAACTATGCCCTAATCCACTGCTAAAATTGGTCATGTTTCGAAGTATGACAATGACTCAAATACGGATAAATTGACGCAGAACTTTCCCAACCACTTAATGACTTAATTTTTGACGCACCAATTTTTTACTAATTCAATAGTCATCAAAAAGAAAACGTCAATTAAATGACTTGCTGTTTTTTATCCTGTTTTCCATACTTAAAGGAAAACTTCTGAGGACGATACAGACTAATTAAATACATATATGTATTAGTACGGTTAAAATAATTATTGGCCGCTCTGAAATTAGTGTTCTAAACTATTGCATATTCTCGTAATCCATCATTTTACGTGGGAAATGATGAATCACCTCCCGCTCTAAAAGCGAGGTTCTCAGTTACTTTCTAAAAAATCCGCAGTCCTGACAGATAGTGGATAATTCTGGCCGCCAGGCGAGAACACCCAGAAGTAATGATTGGATTTGGGTTAAGTTAGGATTGCTTCTAACAGAATAGAATTAACTTTATTGTACTTACACCAAAAAAATAAAAAATTATACAAAAAACTTAAATCTATGGGCATAATAGCGGTCTTATTGTTGACAGCGATATTTATTTTATTTTAATAAGTACAGTGACAGATTACGGACTAACACAATCATATAATATCTACTAGACAACCTTAGGATACACACAACAAACACACTCACAGATTCACAACCCACCACACAACAACAGATCATCATCTACCTAGCCTTTTCCCAACTATATTGGGGCAAGTTCCGGTCAAGCCGGATTCAGCTGAATACCAGTATTTTACGAGGAGCGGCTGCCTACCAGACCTCCACAACCCAGCACACAGCAACAGAATGTTTTGTCTAATCTTGCCTCCCTTCCCCAGGTTCTTCCGCGCAGGCAAGTGCGCGCTCTCCTCCCTGTACGCGGTCTACCGTGACGGCCACACTCCAGCGCGTCAGTTCCTGGTGGCGGCGCTACAGAACCCGGTGATGGCGGTGCTGCATGAAGACGAGTTCTTCCTAGACATCGATCCGGATAAGGCTATGGAGAGGTGAGTGGGGTTACGGCAGAATCTCCTAGTTCTAGTAAGAGGCTCCCTGTACGCGGTCTACCGTGACGATCACACTCCAGCGCGCCAGTTCCTGGTGGCGGCGCTACAGAACCCGATGATGGCTGTGCTGCATGAAGACGAGTTCTTCCTCGATATCGATCCCGATAAGGCTATGGAGAGGTTAGTGGGGGGTTATGGCAGGGTCTCCTAGTTTTGGGTGGAAGCTAAAACTAGATCTAAAGATCTAGATCTTAAGCTTTAGATGGAGGTAATACAGCTTGGTTGGTCTTGATCGCAAGCGCTAAGCATGGGGTGCTTTTTAAGGCTGGGAAGTCCTCGAATAACTTTTGACGCTATGGGTGGACCGAGAGGAAGTGTCAGACTTTTACTGACTATAACCTACCATTGTTATAACTCCAGTTGCCCTATGTGTTGCAGCGCCACAATGCATCTTTCAAACTTCCATTTGCTTTCAATTCATAGGACGCTTTACAAAAAAACAGTATTTTAATTGAGAGCAGATGAGTTGGTGTTACAGGATAATAAATGGGTTAGTGTAACAGGATAACAGAATCTACTAATGTCAGACGGAACCGACGGGTTAGGGTGCTTTTTAAGCTTCAGAAGAATTGTGTGTTAGGATGGTCACCCATCCACAAACTAACCAAAGACCGACACATGCATCTGCTATTGTTCTAGCCACGAGCTCGTCATCATTCCTCAGACACTGATGTCAAAGAAAATATTGACATTGATTTGAAAATAACTTCTGGTCAGTGGACGGGCTCAATATGTTCGGCCCTATAAAACTGCTGTTCATCATCCAGATCATAAAAATCCAAAACTGTTACATGTGGCTTGCACCGGTTGATCCTTCGACTTTAATTCTAATCGAATTCACCCGAATTTAAACTTTAATTCAAGGTTACTAGAACTCAAAATGGGTTGGTGTCACAGATGTAACATAGTTTTTAATTCAAATCGAACTCATCCGAATTTAAACTGTAATTCAAGGCCTTTAGAACTCAAAATGGGTTATTGTCACAAATGTAACGTTGTTTTCAAAACACAAGATGCAAAAGGTGTGAAGTGCTATTTTTAACCTAAATATTTACGGCTTAGTGCGAGATCAGACGTGTCGATCACGATTTTTGTAGTGTAAACTAGTTTTATGATTATCTTGGTACGTGCATCTTACGTGTAAGGAAAATTGTGGAGCAGCTACATAGGTCGATAGAATCATAAATTATAATTATTAGAAGCCATATCTACCAGACAACCTAAGGATGGATAGTAAAAATTTAAAATATTACAAGGGGTACTCGTATCTTAAAGCTAAGATATATTAAAGGGTAAAATGTCTCCTAACGTGACTGAATACTCAATCTATGTCGACGCTGCAACGTTGCCCAGTGTCCCACAACTTGTCCCACAACATTTCACAATGCATACACGTTACGCGGGATATGTTATTGGACAATTTGGCAGCGTTACGCATCATGTCGCGCACCGGAGGACACAGCGTAGGAAAGCCTCCCGCAAGGTGGACCAATGACCTGGCAGTCGCGAAGCCTTCATATAACTCCATTCCTTACGAGTTCACTTTGAAACAGAAATCTATAGGTCAACAACCCTTCTATTGTTCAATTACTTCGATTTTTTTAAATGTATACAACATTTGTCGTCAATGCCAAAATCATAAGCCGAAAAACACCGGATTACCTTTTCAAACAACTAAAACCCATAATACGCATCTATCTCTTTCTTTCCTATAAACTAACGCCTATTACTCGAACTCTTGCCGTCTCGTTTTCGCACGTAGAAAATTGAACTCAATATAACTCGATCCGGACCGAGTTATGAGGAAGAAGACAGTAAACATTGCATAGGTGCAAGCGAGAAAGAAAAATTCATTCATTGTGCAATTATAATGATTCCAAAATAAGAATGAATTTCACTGCATAATAACTGATATTGGCGAGTAATACATCTTATTTGGTAGGGTTTTTTATACAACCGAATTATCATGGCGGTTATCTTTCATTTTCTGTTTTGTAGTTGTTTTTTTTTTTGTTTTTTACGTTACTGTACATATATTTCGTGCTATTTAGTAATGGCATTAATTCATGTTAGAGATATAATATTGTTAATAGATTCTTTGTATTGCAACCAAATCCTGTTCCCAAAATTAAGTTACGAGTGTTACGACAATTAATAAAAACGCCGGTTTGGATTTATTGCATCATTGAGCGAACTGCATTTGGTGAGTGAACTTTAATAATATATTTTACATACTATTTTTAAAATTGCGTTTACATAAATATTGGTTCACTGCGTCATCTTTTGAGGAAATTGTGAATTTGTGAAAAAAGTTGGGAACGCGGTCACTAGATGGCGTTGTTAGTTGAGCGACGGTTTCTGAATCTCACAGTTAAGATTTTCCGTCGCTTAATTAGGTCAGGTTTATAATATTTTTGGAATAAGTAGCGGATTAACTCGCACGCAAGTCTACCCCTCGCCACTGTGACCTGGGATGGATGTAGGACGCATAGGACCGTTCGTTGTGGCAACACTTGGAGGAGGCCTATGTTCAACAGTAGACGTCTTGTGGCTGATATGATGATGATGATAGCGCGTCATATTGGGGCGGATCTGGTCAACTAGTACGTAGTAGATTTTACTGGGGTTGATCCGTGGATAGTTGACCATATTAACACATCGAGATTATTCCGTGCATAATTTTTTAACTTTCCTTTACGCGGGCGAAGCTAGTATACTTAATATTATTACTAGAATACAAGTAAACCAATGAAATTCTTCGTTGTTTAGGTATTTAATAATAATTGATGCCAATAAAATGCTTTTACATTGCAACCGTTCGACGTGAAACCTGTGCATTTTATATCAAATCAACTGTTTCAATCGATACTAGTTCTCAAGCCAGGCCTGGAAGTCTAGCCATCTGTTAGTCGACCTTCATCGACCCATCATTTTCTAAATAAATAATAGACCCGTCTATAGTGTCTATTCTTTGCACTGTTCCTAGAAACGTCGATGCGATTCATTCTTTAAAGGCTTATTACACCACTCGTTTTTGAGAACGGTCTAACGGCCGATACCAATAACCTATCGATCTCCAGTTTTGGCATACTGGAGATAGTAAAACAAATGATGCAATACAAAAATTATACATGTTTTCTGTTGTTCATTTGTTTTTTATCTCCGATATTCCGTTATCCGTTAGTCTACGTCGCGTAGTCTAATAAGGGTAAGACGGTCTTTAACGGGGCTTGATGTATCGAGTCGTAGTAACGAATCGACGTATCGAGTAGTGTAATAGGATCTTTATTCGTGTATTAAAGTAAATGATTTTTGCAATGATGGTATTTGCAGTTTGCGTGGAATTTTATCGCTTATGCGGGTCAGATTTTAATTGGTTTTAGCTCAGGGTTATGTATTATTGTTCTAATGATTGTAATCACCGTTATATTATGCAGGTGATTTTTTTAATCTGTTTGTGCTTGTGTGTGTGTGTCTATTTGTTTGTTACTCTTTCACGCTCATAAGTCTGAACAGATTTGCATGTAATTTATTACTTGTCACATGTCTTATAGGAGATAGGATGCTTATAATCTCGGAAGTTCCCTTCTTATTATAATTTTATACTTGTCGAAAGCGCTGGCATAGCTTAGTCAATTTTATAGTTTTACTAGCTTTTCCACAGAAACGTGTCATCGGTGTAATAAAATCGCCAACGGGAAATAATGTCAGTATATTACTGACTGTAATCCACCTCTATTCTTCCATGAGTCGCGACACACACCGTGCTAGTTTCTCTTCTTTTTTACTTTATTTAAAAAAAAAGTAGTGTTTCTACAATGTGTGTGACTATGTGTGTCAAATATTTATTTTTCTTTCTTACTAAATCTTTAAAAAATTCCCATAGTCTTACGGCCGAATTTAATAATTAATCTATCTCCAGTTTTGGCATACTGGAGATTGTAAAACAAATGATACAATACAAAAATTATCATGTTTTCTGTTGTTTCATTTGTTTTTCGATCTCCGATATGTGATAGATAGGTTATTGATTTCGGCTGTTAGTGGGCATCCAAACCTACTGACTAAAGGATATCAATGTAATAGTTATACCTAAGGATAACATAGTACTTTTTATTCAAGATTCAATATGCGCTCGTCACAGTACCAAAAACAGTGCATTGGAAATGCATTATTCTACAGTCATTTGCAAGTATATATAAACATAATTTATTTCTTTTGGCGAACACGTGCCGTGTTTTGGGCAAGTCTCCTAAAATATATTATACTGTCTACAAGTTATAAATATATTTATTTCTGTTTCCCACAATCAGCTATTATAGTCCTTACCTACATACCCAAGTGTAATATACTGGGTTACTGTTAACTCGACATATTTCTTGCAGGACGTCATAGTAATATAACCCTGTATAATGTATTGTAATCTATATATAAACTAGCTTTTACCCGCGGCTTCGCTCCCGTCAAATGACTACCCTACATATCCTACGCTACCCTACCCTACTTTCCCTACCTACCCTACACTACCCTACCTACCCTACACTACCCTACCTACCCTACACTACACTACCCTACAGTACCCTACACTACACTACCCTACACTACCCTACACTACCCTACACTACCCTACACTACCCTACACTACCTTACTTTACCTAACTTTTTTTTTTTTTTTAGATTTAAGCTATCCTATCTCTCAAGTTGGATCGAACTGCACATGGTGTGCGAATTTTATTATAATCGGTTAAGTGGTTTAGGAGTCCATTGAGGACAAACATTGTGACACGAGATTTATATATATGTATTAAGATATAACAGGAGAACCTGACTGACTGGAGTTTCAGCTGTGCCTTATCGATGCACAGCTGAAACTCCAGGATAAGAAAATATGAAAATTTTCATAAGGCTTCTTTTTATGACATAAGCGTGCACTAAGAAGGGGTTCTTAGAAATTCAACATGTAAGGGGGTGAAAAGGGGGAATTTTGTTTGTATGGAAAATGTTATTCCGTGTGCCAATCTATACTAATATTATAAAGAGGTAAAATTTGTAAGTTTGTATGTAGGGGGTAATGTCTGGAACCAGAGGCGGAAGGCCAATACATGTAAATAAGCCCGGCTTGTAATGGCTAAATAATTGATACCTAACACCTAAAGCATAGAAAACAACAAATAAATTAATTTATTAAAAATCATAACTTTAAACTTCGCGCGCAATCTAAATCAAAACTTTAAACTTCGCGCGCCTATGCGGCTACGCTTAGTTGCCAATTCGTGTTCAATACGAAATTCATTCATTCAATTATGCAATGTTGCCGCCTTGAGCATTCTCTCCCATCTCACTCTAACACTTAAAATTAGAAAGAGATCACAACCACAAGACACCAGTGTGTTTCTGTCTCAAACGACACACTGGCTTCCGTATATGGCTTAAATTCCATCTCTGTCTGTTCTATAAAAACGTAAAAATGTGACTGAGTGTGGGTAAAATTTGATACTGTGTGCAAGTACAAATTTTTAAATTTGTTCTAGCGGATAAGCCTGACTTCAGATATTTAATGAATGAGAATTTGTAAGTTCACGAAAATTACGAGTGTCTACTATGACATGCGCAGTAAACTTGCGCAAATTACGTTTTTGAAATGTTGCTAACTTCAATGTAGTTTCAATTGCTATTAATGGTTGTTTGTTTTGTTTTATTCAATTTTAAAAGTTCAGTCGTTTAAAGTTTTGTGTTTAGTTATTACTTACTGTAAAGTGTAAATTGCTTGGTTTTGAACTAACTAAAGTTTCTTGAAATGAAATGAATCTATGAAATGAATTCGGAAACGCGTGTAATGTTCGATGTGAAAGAATGTTTAAAGACATTTGGAAATCAAAGTGTGTGAACTGTGTGACTGAGTAACGACTTTACTAATTGGCATAATAAATACCTACTATCAAGTTTTAGAGATAAATTGATGTAAAACGTTCATCGTCACGCTCATGTAACATCTTTTTTAAAGAAAGATAAGTGCCTACTATGAACTAGAATTCAAAAAGTATTTTTTCAATTCATGTACCTATAAAGTAAATCAAAATAAACTATAATGTGCCTTCTGTGTGTTGTTATCTGTTCGTGGTAAGAAACGAAGAAAAACTGCTTGTTTACATTGTAAGTACTAATATTATCAATATCGTAAATAATTTGTAGTTAGTTTACACTAGATGGCGCTCAAACGATGCAATTTGTTATGACCGCGATTGTAGCGAAGCAAAGGTTGCCGCAAAAAATCTATAGATGGCAGTACAACCGTACATTTAAGTTGACTCTATTAAATATTAGTTCTTAATTGCTCGATAGATGGCGTTGATCTATTACGTCACTAACCTGAATCGCGGTGTTAAGATTCTCCGCGGCTATGTGACCTACTCGTGTTTTTTTTTTTCTTATCAATGGCATCAGGGTTAGTCTAGATTTCTTGGGCTTGCATAGGGTCTAGGTTACACGCACGCGACTGTCTGGAACTACTGGTCTGATTTGAAAAATTCTTTCTGTGTTAGATAGCCCATTTATCGAGGAATGCTATAGGCTATATACCATCACGCTACGACCCACGGGATCGGAGCAGTAACGAAAAATGCGGGTGAAACCGCAGGGGACAGCTAGTATAGCATAATATCATAGATTAAATTTGGTATGTGGCTAGCTAAGTCCCAAGGATGAACCTAGGCTACTAATTTTTATTTGTCTTCGACTAACTTTGCGCCTACTGTAACCAACATTCATATTATACTCATCATCTGCCTAGCCTTTTCCCAACTATATTGGGGTCGGCTACCAGTCAAGCCAGATTTAGCTGAATACCAGTATTTTACGAGGAGCGGCTGCCTACCAGACCTCCACAACCCATTAACTGGGATAATACGGTACTTCATGGCAAGACTGGAGTCAGATTTACTGGCTTCTGACTATCCGTAACGACTGCCAAAGATCTACAAATGACAGCCGGGACCTACGGCTTAACGTGCTTTCCGAGGCACGGAGGAAACTCGTTATATTAAGATGGTCACCCATCCACAGACCAACCTAGGCAAGCGTTGCTTAACCTTGAAGATCGACCTGTGCGGCTGTTATAATCTAGCCACGAGCTCCTCAAAATTCACATTATACTATAATGTAATATACCTACGGGGCCAACGTAGTGGCCTTGTGGAGCGTTTGCCTTCAACAATTAACTGCATTTTGCAGGTCCTTGTCCCATATTTGAAAGCGTCTATTGTTATTTGCGGGTAATCGATCACCGCGCATGCGCACCGATCTGCACTGACGTGACATTGAGTTTAAGGATAACTTACGACAAAGATGCAGTTGCATGTCTATCAGGATATTGTGAAATTCTCATTTTATTAAGTAAATCCCACTGCCTACCATCAGGCGGGATCGCGGTCAAGCACTAGTTTATATCAATAAAATAATATAACAATAATAAATAGATATCTCCTAAGTCACATTACAAAGGCGAAACTTTGTGTTAATGCGTATATATTTGTTATCGCGCGCTAAAACGGCTGAACGAAATTGTATGAAATTTAGGGTCATGGAATATCATAGATACATTTTTATCCCGGCAGCAGGTTCCCTTGGAACAATATTTTACATTCGCGCGAGCGAAACCGCCAGCTTCTGCCAGAAGTTGTATTTAAAAAATTAAAACTAAGTTAATGTGTGTTTACAATCGAGGACAAAACCTATATTGGTTTCGAATGACTGAGGCTATCCAGGAGGTCTCAACGCGATCCTTTTGACGACCTAAACTGTTTAAAGGTCGAAATTATATAGGGTGTCATGTGTAGATCTATCCCTATTTCTCGCTCGCGCGTCTGTTATTTTAACACGTCATGATAAGACCCCTGTACTAATTATCACAGGCATATTTATGAAGTTCTAAATCTATGTAAATATCACGTAGATTACTTGAGATTTCAATATCACTTGTGATAGTGAAGTACGGATATCCTTCACATCTTTAGCTGCACTACACGTATGTATGGTATTCAGACGTAATGATAGGAGTATTTAATCTTTCACTTCATTCATCTATATATACAAAAATGAAACCCGTTTTTCGTTGTCACGACATCACATGAAAACGGCTTGACCGATTTGGCTGATTTTTTTTTTTAAATGTTCCTTGAAGTTCAGTTATGGTTCTTACGGAGAGAAAAATTCTAAAAAAAAAAATGTTAGGTAAAGTAGGGTAGTGTAGGGTAGGGTAGCGTAGGATATGTAGGGTAGTCATTTGACGGGAGCGAAGCCGCAGGTAAAAGCTAGTGTGTGCAATAAAAATTTTAAATCAGATATTTAGCATTAACTTCTCAAAATCAATTTTACAATAGACTAGAGTTTAACCGTGTCATCGCTCTACTAGGTCTTTTCCTTTTCATAAGGACATGTTTCCGGAACATATGGCACTCGAACTCGAACGATGAGCTCATACATTTTGCCGGAGTAAACGGCACTCAAGCGATTTTTTTGTTTTGATTGTTTGTTCGCATGAAAGTAGGTTTCTTCATAAACATTGGACTTCCTTTTCATCTATACTAATATTATAAAGAGGTATTTGTAAGTTTGTATGTAGGGGGTAATCTCTGGAACTATTGGTCCGATTCGAAAAATTATTTCAGTGTTAGATAGCCCATTTATCGAGGAATGCTATAGGCTATATACCATCACGCTACGACCCACGGGAGCGGAGCAGTAACCAAAAATGCGGGTGAAACCGCAGGGGACAGCTAGTTTATAATAATCACACTAATATAATAGAGGCGGTAGTTTGTATTTGTGTTTATTTATATGCATGTGTGTAATTCCTTCACGATCAAACGACTGAACTGAAGTTACTGAACCGACCTGTGACCTTAGTGCAAGTTGATCGAAGCCTTACCGTGTTTGGCTCTCTGATTGGTTAAGAGCTTGAAGCGGGCCTATCAAAGCAACGAAAATCATTAACATCTATAGTCTATTCGCCGGAGCATGAGCCAAAAGGTAAACAAAGAAATCATTTTTTCAAAATGGCGGGTATAACCCGACCGATGACAAAACGTCACATTTTAATGTAAAATGTTCACAGTATTTGTGGTCTACAACTTAGTAGTATTAAAATGTCTTTTTAGGTTCTTTTACATGTAAACTATTTAATACATAATTAATAAAAATTAAAAAAATAATTTAAGGCATTTATAATGTTTGATTTCAAATAAATCTGAAAGGATAACATAAGTTCCACAGACATCTGTGGCTGCCATCAACAATGATCTCGAAAATATTCACCAGTGGGCTAAATCTTTTGGTCTTTTACTAAACCCAACTAAATCTCAAGCACTCATTGTTGGTGGCAGATACATGCTTAACTTACTGGATCACCAGTCGCTCCCACCTATCGTGTATGATTCTGTGCCCATATTATACTCTAAGAGCGCTAAAAACCTTGGCGTGCATATGGACACTAACCTCTCTTGGGAGGTTCACGTTGCCGATGTGAGTAGGAGGGTTTTTTACTCTTTTCAGTCTCTTAAACGTCTCCAAAAATTCCTACCATTTCACACTAAGGTTAATCTTGCACAATCTCTCCTTCTTCCGCTCATAGACTATGCAGATGTCTGTTTCCTAGATGCTACGGAGGTGCTTCTAAATAAACTCGAGCGTCTGCAGAATTTGTGCATCCGCTTTATTTTTGGCCTACGTAAATACGACCACGTGTCGGAGTTTCGGGCCAGGTTAAAGTGGCTGCCAATTCGGCGTCGGCGAGATACCCACATTCTATCCCTTCTCTATACTATCCTGCATAATCCCAATGCTCCTCAATACCTTCGTGAGCGCTTTGAGTATTTCGTCCCGAGAGGCAAACCTTGCCGCACTTCCAATTCTCTTCTTCTTCGCACTCCACGTCACACTTCCAGCCGCTATGATGGCTCCTTTACTGTAACTGCAGTGCGTCTTTGGAACTCTCTCCCTCATTCTCTTCGCGACAGCCCTTCCCTTGTTTCCTTTAAGAGGAATGTTAAAGAGCACTTCCTTTCTGAATTGACATAATATTAGTATATATTGGTATTTATTAGTATATGTATAATATTTATATATATGCATAAATATATTTATTTATTTATTATGTAGGTTTATGTTGTACACTAGATCCTGCCCTCGAATGTGATATCTCTATGTTACTCAAAGGTTTGCTGGGAGAAAACTCATTGTTGAGTTAAGCTCGCCTTTGTACATGAATTGTAAAAATAACTGTACTTAAATATAGTTTTTGTGTACAATAAAGAATTAAGAATTAAGACATCATTCTAAAATATAATTTCTAATGTTGTCAGTGTATTAATTCCGTAGTTATTTTTATAAAATATATTCACTACATCAATCGTGACATATAAAGAACCCTTTTTATGGTTTGTTTACCTTTTGGCTCAAGCCTCGGTGAATAGGCTATAGATCGTATTAGCGCACGTACTTACTTGTGCCCACATATTATATAACAGGAAGACGCAGTGTTGAAAGGCCTCCCACGAGGTGGAACGACGACCTGGCGAGGGTCGCGGGAATCCAATGATGCTAGACGCAGAGGACCGGTCGTTGTGGCGACGCTTGGGGAGGACATTGTCCAACAGTGGACGTCTTCGGCTGAAATGATGATGATATAACAGTGTATAATAAAGTTTATTCTATTCTAATTGTCCGCAGGTTCACCCCAGCCGACCGCGCCAAGAAGTTCGGCCAGCCGAACACGCAGGAGTACCTGACGAAGGTGGCTCGCTACCGCAAGTGGACCATCCAGTCGCTGTACAACCTCACCAGCAAGTTCATCGCGTCGCTGCGGGAGCACTGGCCCAACTTCCCCGCCACCATCGCCTGGATCGTCCAGCAGATGGTGCACCTACTGAAGCAACATTCCAGGTAAGGAGATTATAGAAATTAACAGGTTCTGTAGGTTTCAACTTCCTCCTTGCGTCGTATTCCTCAATGCTGAGGGTCGTGACATCCCTGCTTCATCACCTTAGCCCTTATGATGTTCCTCCAGCTGTTCTTGTCTTTGGCGTTGTGAAGGGCATCGTACATCGTGGAATTAAGAGCGGCGCGGATCTGGTCGGACCAACGTATTGGGCTGCGCCCGCGAGGCCTTTTACCATCTACTTTACCGGTCACAATGAGCCTTTCGAGGTTTTCACTTTCCTTGCAATTTGACCGAAACATTGCAGAATCCTGCGAAGACACACGGACGACACGAGGTTTCAACTTAGTGGTGCAGTATTTAAAAACTTAAAAAAATGCTTTTGGGACCTAGCCATTGAATGGCGACATGCCACCGCAAGCGGACCACCCAGATTCTGCACTTGTCAAAGCAAAACCGCTTTAAGAAGACTTTCATCTTAAGTACAGCAAAGGAGTGGAATTTCTTGCAGGAGTCTGTTCTTCCTGATAGCTAAAACCTGAGGGTCTTTAAATCAATAGTGAATTGTCTACTTCTGGACAAGCCTGCCCATCGTCGACCACATCGCCGTTTACCATCAGATGAGATAGTAGACAACAGAAATGGATTTAACAGGTGGTATTAAGCTTTTCAAGAGCAACAGATCTTGTGAATCTTGCCAAAGACTTTCTGTCAAATTGGCAGTAAAGAAAACTTGAGCTAGTTCTATACTGAAAGCTACTTGCTTTATAAATATGTTGAAACAGCAGCTGTTTACGTTTAGGTTAATCTCAGCGTCATCTTACCTTGGATTAAACTACCGAGTTTATCATCGCACACATTATACTTAGTGTGTAAAACAAGATTTAGCTTTAATCTTTATTTAAATCCCCACACTTCTGTATAAGTAAAAAGCAAAGTTCTGACTCAGTGACTCATTTACGCAAACCCTTAGATCTAGAACCACAGAATACTAAATAATTACTTCGCAAGAACGCTGAAATTTTACGCAGCGGTTCCTAATTGAGGTCTTTTTATGGTGATTACAAAGAATAAGAAAGGATTTTTTAATTACCCTGTAAGCATAGGCGAAGCCGCTGGAAGAAGCTAGTATTTTATATAATCAAGTAGGTAAGGTAATATTTTGCGTTTCTATATGAGGGATTCAACTCGATTAGGAAGTTTACAATGATATTTCTCGCCGATTGATCCACAGCGCTTGACCAGAGGGCTGGCTCGTTCTTTACCCAAAGAATTAGTATTGCAATTCTACGTGGTAATGTAGCCAGTCTTCTGGGTATTTTATGGATTATAGTGATGTTGACGACTACTTCCGACGCCTTAGTGTATTTTGTTTTTGTTTAGTCATAGTTAGATTTTAACAGAATTGGTAGACAATAATTTACTTTACGTCCAAAGACGCCCAGATGCATCTAGCCCTTGAACTACCAAAGACAATACGCACGCGTGGATGTCTACCCACTACTTGACTAACAACGATCCAAAGAGCTCATCTCTACAACGACGTGGTACAAAATAGAGCTAAACGGAAAACGAAGATAAGGAGGGCCTACCCTAAATAAATAGGATAAAGTTTAGCCAGAAGAAAAACGAAGTATCGTCTGTTTTTTATACCCTGAGACTAAATTGACACAAGTAATGTCAAACTTACTATAGGAATGATGCCAGTTCTTTTGTGTTGTAATGTCATTTACTCTCTGGATTTAAAAAACAGACGGTAGATAAGACAAACTAGTGGTAATAAGAATCAAACCTTTAATTTTTTTATTTTTTGTCTCCAGAACATCAGACCGAGAACTGCACGCGATCTGCACCGACCTCATCCTGAACCACTTCATATGCCCGGGCATCGTGAACCCCGAGGCGCACGGCGTGGTGGAGGTGCCCGTGTCGTACATCGCCAGATTCAACCTCATCCAGATTGCGCAGATCATCCAGATGCTGTGCCTCGCCAAGTACCAGGAGGTAATAGCTTATGTGCAGGTGTCCTACCTGATACAGGTCTAGTTTCGGGGCATTGTGTGTTACTAGTGTGCGGATCTCTCTAGGATATCCGCACATGGTGGAGGTCTCTCCAGATAGGTGGCGCACTGCCCGTGTCTTCGTGTTCCCATGATACGGAGTAAGAGGGCATGGGAATAAGTCACCTACTTCTGCGAAGCTGTAATGCGAGCGAAGCAGGTATTGAAAAGCGTGAGGGAAAAGGCAATTCTCACAGGTCAGCCGCCTGTAATACTGATTTGAATTCTGATCGACCGCTGGCTTATTTTTTACCTACTCATATATCATTTCTGTCAATGACCTAATAGAGATGTACGGAGGTAAGTACGACGATGGGGATCACAAAATTGTTGTTTTGGCATTGTTTATTCGTAGCCTACATCCAACCATCATTCGAAAAACCTACTGTCTACGACTAAGGCGTACTTTCCACAGACGCGTAGCTTCATAGACGTGTACGCGTGGCTAAGCGGCGACGACACGACGGCACGACGTTGCCGCTTCGTTGACACAGTTTTATAGCTTTGTATCATGTAAGCTTCACGCAGGCGAACCTCAAGCGTACAATGACGAATTCGCGTCTATGAAATTACAGATCTGAGGACAGTAGGCCTAAACAATTATGGATTTTTGTTTTTATAATATTTATTTATTTGTACGCAGGTAGAAGCGAAAGTCCGCGACGTGTACATGAAGTTCGAGCGCTCGTGCGTGTGGACGCTCATAGAGAACGTGGCGAGCGAGGCGTGGGCGTGCGCGCCGGCCCCAGCGCCGCCGCACGCGCGCGACCACGCCGACTCGCCGCGCATCACCACGGACGCGCATCTGCACACTACCGTCGCGCTGTTCACGCCACAAGACGCACAGCTACTGGTGAGTGTGAAGTTCGAGCGCTCGTGCGTGTGGACGCTCATAGAGAACGTGGCGAGCGAGGCGTGGGCGTGCGCGCCGGCCCCAGCGCCGCCGCACGCGCGCGACCACGCCGACTCGCCGCGCATCACCACGGACGCGCATCTGCACACTACCGTCGCGCTGTTCACGCCACAAGACGCACAGCTACTGGTGAGTGTGAAGTTCGAGCGCTCGTGCGTGTGGACGCTCATAGAGAACGTGGCGAGCGAGGCGTGGGCGTGCGCGCCGGCCCCAGCGCCGCCGCACGCGCGCGACCACGCCGACTCGCCGCGCATCACCACGGACGCGCATCTGCACACTACCGTCGCGCTGTTCACGCCACAAGACGCACAGCTACTGGTGAGTGTGAAGTTCGAGCGCTCGTGCGTGTGGACGCTCATAGAGAACGTGGCGAGCGAGGCGTGGGCGTGCGCGCCGGCCCCAGCGCCGCCGCACGCGCGCGACCACGCCGACTCGCCGCGCATCACCACGGACGCGCATCTGCACACTACCGTCGCGCTGTTCACGCCACAAGACGCACAGCTACTGGTGAGTGTGAAGTTCGAGCGCTCGTGCGTGTGGACGCTCATAGAGAACGTGGCGAGCGAGGCGTGGGCGTGCGCGCCAGCCCCAGCGTGAAGAACTTCCACCACCTGATGCAATGATGAAGCTATCGGTACTATAAATTACACGCAATCGTAACTGCAATCTTAATTTGTTGTTGCAGATAATGTTCCTGAAGCGCATCTCGTCGAAGCTGAACAACAACACGCCCAGCGTGACGTCAGCAGACGAGCACTCGTCGTCCAGTGGAGCTGCCCCTGAAGCCTCTGCCTTGAGGTAACTTTATACCTACCAATCGAAAAGTAAAAGTGGCTATCTGCAATGGCAAGAGGTTTTATCCGATTGCATCGATTGTACGAACTTCTCGATGATTCTCGATTGTTTCGACTTTGACTCGAGTCCGACTCGGTCTGTAATTGGCGTATGGCGCGTTCATTCGCTATTTGTTCCTCGATAGGTTAGAGTTTTGTTTGATTCGATCAATCGAAAACTAGCGGCCAATTCTGTTACTCAAAACAATCGAAAATTGTCTCGATAATTTTGTAGAACGGCGAGTCTTTAGTTGACTCGATGGTATATTTTAACGACTTCGATTCTTTCCATTGTTATAAAATCTCGGAATCGCCCATCGATGAGTTCACAGCTGACTCCAGGCAGGAGTAGCCTAGTAGGGTAACTTACATATACTGATGATGATGATGATGCCATCTAGCCAATTTCGGCCACAGCGACCGCATTCGTTGACTTCTCATGGTAGTTGTAAGCTCAGATTTGCTGTTCTGTTTTGCGCCTCATTTTATGCGCCTGTTCTGTCCCACTCCTGGGCAAAGGCGTTCCTCCACTCTTTCCACCTTTTATCTCCACCTTTACACCTTTTACCACCTCATGTATATGCATACATATACTATTTTATTTGCAGCAGTGAATCAAGCAGCGAAAGCTCCAGCAACGGAGAAGCCTGTGCCAACCGGCTGGCTGCCTTACTGCAGACCAGCGAGCCGAACTACCGCAGCCGCCTGCACGACCTGCTGCGCAAGATGCCAGACCTCTCCAAGTACAGGTATGAGCGATGAAACCCGTCCATCATGTGAGGGTACGGAGAAGTGTGCCAACCGGCTGGCTGCCTTACTGCAGACCAGCGAGCCGAACTACCGCAGCCGCCTGCACGACCTGCTGCGCAAGATGCCAGACCTCTCCAAGTACAGGTATGAGCGATGAAACCCGTCCATCATGAGACAGTACGGAGAAGCCTGTGCCAACCGGCTGGCTGCCTTACTGCAGACCAGCGAGCCGAACTACCGCAGCCGCCTGCACGACCTGCTGCGCAAGATGCCAGACCTCTCCAAGTACAGGTATGAGCGATGAAACCCGTCCATCATGAGACAGTACGGAGAAGCCTGGGCCAACCGGCTGGCTGCCTTGCTGCAGACCAGCGAGCCGAACTACCGCAGCCGCCTGCACGACCTGCTGCGCAAGATGCCAGACCTCTCCAAGTACAGGTATGAGCGATGAAATAGATATACGAGATAGAGAATGACGTAAAATATAAGATAAGACAAGTACTTAGGCATCACTAAGCTTAGGATCATGCAAGTTAGCTTCATTTTTTTTTTATTAACCTACCTATTGAAAACTTAAAAGGGTGTGTAAATAAGCATAAGCATAATTGGCCTTGTAATGTTCCCACTGCTGGGACTAAAGCGAGAGGGAAAGTTCCGTAATCCACCAAGTGGGCCCACTAAGAGTTGGTGGAAGTCACATGTTTTCGAATTTTTTGGTTCCAAGACATGCTGGTCCTCACAATGGTTCCTCACAATGTCTGCTTTCACCGTTTTTAGAGTAGTGGTTATGAAATAAATTACACAAAGTAATGCGCCTGGCTGGGTTTGAACCTGCCGCCATAACTTAAGTCGAGGCAGTTACCTAATTTAGGCCACCACTGTGTCTGCCTGTAAATAGTTTATTTGAAATAAATATTTGTAATTCTACTGATTTCCTCTACCACAGGCAATCCGCACCCTCCGAATCAAAAGACATGCCGTCTCCCATCGAGAACGGGCACGGCAACAAGAAGAGCATCCTCGCGAAGGTGCAGCGGCCTCGCCTGCCACGCAGTGCCAGCTCCAACTCCTCGCTAGCGTCGGCTGCTGATGACAAACCTGTCAACGGCAATGCCAAGGACGATGGCAGTGCCGAGCATATGGAGGTGCTGGTCATCAAGCTTGCCAATGTGGAGGAGCATGATTATGTGGGTGAGTCGATACAGTTTAGAGTTTTTATATGGATCCTGGAGACGCAGCGTTAGAAGGCCTCCCACAAGGTGGACCGATGACCTGGCGATAGTTACGGGAATGTGATGGATGCGAGACGCACAGGACCGGTCGTTGTGGCGACGTTAAGGGGAGGCCTATATCCAGCAGTGGACGTCTTTCGGCTGAGATGATGATGATAAGGATCCTGTGGAAACTATCAAACAGTATAAAGCCAAGGGTAAGTGAAGGACTGGTAAGAAGTTTCTAAGCCTTCAAATTAAGGTAAAAGCGAAAAATTCGAGCGTCTGTACTCGCTAGATGGTGCTGTACACAACATTTTAATTTGGTCAAGGGAATGTTGCTAAAATCAGACATTCCAGTTTATTAATGTTAGTCAAATTATTGCCTCATAATCCATGTGATTCTGACTGATCATTCTATGGTTACAATTATGATTCTAATGTGAACAGTCTGATAGGCAAGTAGAGGATGCTCTGACAACTTTTTGGTTTACAATAAGGTTCAGTTCACACCGAGACGCGACGCGACGCGACGATGCAGGAAGAGGCCAGTGATTTCGCGCTGCGCCGCGCACCGCCGCGAGAGGTATCGCATCGTTGCGAAGCGCATAGTAAAATCGTTGGCGACACGACATCGTAAATGTAAAAACGTTCCGCTGCGCAGCGAGACGCCGCGCAGCGTCACGAGACGCAGCGCTGCATGAAGCAGCGCTGCGTCTCTACGTATTCTAAATTCTCACAATGTGTATCTTTTCGTGTAGTAAATAAAGTTCTATTTTGAGTCACTCTTTTAAAATATGCACGCCGCGTTGCGTCGCGTTGCGTCTCGGTGTGAGCTGACCCTAAATAAATAAAAACTACCACGCAGGTTAAGCCTCGCATCACCATCCCAACTTCGCATTTCTTTAAAATAACGTCCTTATTTTTATCCAGGTCTAGTACCCGAGTCGAAAGTGCTACATTTTTTTTTTACGTCACGAGACGCAGCGCTGCTTCATGCAGCGCTGCGTCTTCTACGTATTCTAAATTCTCACAATGTGTATCTTTTCGTGTAGTAAATAAAGTTCTATTTTGAGTCACTCTTTTAAAATATGCACGCCGCGTTGCGTCGCGTTGCGTCTCGGTGTGAGCTGACCCTAAATAAATAAAAACTACCACGCAGGTTAAGCCTCGCATCACCATCGCAACTTCGCATTTCTTTAAAATAACGTCCTTATTATTACCCAGGTCTAGTACCCGAGTCGAAAGTGCTAGAATGCTACTACGGCGGCTCTGAAGCAGGTGATGCAGACGACACAGGGTCCGCACTCGCCGTGGCTGGGCCCGGCGCTCCGGTGCAGAAGCGAACAAGGTATGATGATATTTTGTGTTGGCCGTTCTTTTGTGTTTGTCGTTGGATTTGGCTATGAAGCTGTTAGAAAATTCCAATAAGCTTTAGAGGATTAGGGTTATGTTACACCTTCCTATATCTGTGTCCTCCTCTAGGACATAGATATATCTGTTGAACAATATTAAAATTTCGGCAATAGCTAAGGGCCAATATTGTAACTTTAAAAGACGTTAAAACTTATGTTAAAACACTTGGACTCCATATGGACGAGTTTGTAGTAGGGAAGTTAGACGTGTTTTTTTTTAAATAATGTATACTTTTATCGTCTCCACCATGTACGGCAGCGGAACACCGTACTCCTGGTAGGCCGATGAGCGTGGGTAGGATTAAATTAACCAGTTCCGACGCACACTCTCCAAAACGCAACCGGTAGAAAACCGACGTGCTAGCAACACGGCACTAATACTCAATCAAGACTTTGAAGCTTTGACTCGACGAGTGTATTACCAATGATCCTTTTGTCTTGTTTGTCAATTGACTGGTTTGCTCTTTATTTTACTACAAATTTACAGAGCAGTAAAACTAGGTTTATTCTTCATCAGGTTCTCAGTGTCACACGATGAGGTGTCTCTGGGCAATACGTCGGACAACCTGGAGGCCGTGTCCGAAGCCGCGTCGAACCACAGCGTCACTTCCAGCCTGGAGCTGGAGACTGAAGACCAGAACGATAACTTGTCTGATATGGTGAGGAACTTTACTGTTATGATATTGCTGGTGGTGATTGATTTCTTTCGACAGGACGGTTAGCGCAGTGGTTAAGCGATTGACTGCTGCGCTGCGTGTCCCGGGTTCGATTCCTGCATGGAACAAATATTTGTATGATCTATAGATAGTTATTCCGGGTCTAGGTTTTTTGTGTATGTGAGTTTTTATGGTTGTAAACGCACCCACGATACAGGATTAATTCCTAGTGTGGGGCAACGGTTTTATAAAAAGAAGAATAAAGAAAGAATTAGGACGTCACATAAGAACTACGAATGCTTCATCGCGCAGTCAAAGTTCTTCGCGCTATTATAATAGATACAACAACCCGAAGTCATCAAAAGGCTAGTAGCCAATCAGACATAACACGAAGAATGTGACCTTATTCCCTGTTCCACATACCTACAAATCAAAAGCTGTAAATTGTAACTTTTTTGGATTCTGTAAGTGTTTAATTTTGTGCAATATTTTGTGAATAAAATCTCACTCCATCGCGCATCGCTAATGTACCCACTATGTAACTTATTATTTCGTACATACATCCTACTAATATTATAAATGTGAAAGTTTGTGAGAATGGATGTGTGGATGTTTGTTACTCTTTTACGCAAAAAAGGCTGGATCTATGGCTGGACCGATGGTTGAAATTTGGTATGTAGATATACCCTGGATTAACATATAGGCTACTTTTTTTTTCGGGTGATGCCGCGGGCGGAGGCTAGTAGACTATAAAGAAAGAATGAATTATGAAGTGTTGTTGTTGGGTAGGTGTCGGCGAACGTGAGCGGGCGCGGCAGCCCGAACATCTCGGGGCGCGAGACGCCGTCGTCGCAGGTGACGGACGGCGACGCCGCCGCCGACGGGCCCGCGCGCCGCGCGCCCGCGCCGCCGCCCGGCCACGCGCACCACGCCAACAAGCTGCTCAAGCAGACGCGCAACGACATCGAGGACAAGTTCTGCAAGTTTGAGATTAAGGTCAGCCATCATTCTATATAATATAATCTCTGTCCATCTCATACTTCTGATTTTTATCCATTCTTCTTTCTATAATTATACAGTCCTTCCTTATGTGGATGTGCGCTTCCTCTCAGTATCAGGACTGCCGAAAGTCGATATACATTTAAGCGGAAATTGTGGAATTATTTTCTACACTAATAGCATGATTCCCCACTTAATAAAGAACAAAAAAACTGACACGCAATACAGCACACAACTCAAAAGAAGATCGAGACTGGACTAAAGAGCGAGAGAAAGTTTATCTGAAATCTGTACCTTTTCGTGTAGTAAATAAAATTATATTTTGAATCGCTCTTCGCCCAGCGTCGTGTCGCGTCTCAGTGTGAACTGTTGGAACCCTTTGTATTAGACATTATTTATTACTATTATATCCACCTGATTTTGACCGCTAATGTATTTACCTATTTCATGAAATCTTGTACAGAAGCTGCTGGAAGGCGACGAGACTATCAGCATAATGTCTGACACATGGAGTACAGATGTATTAGCTTCCGACTCGGAGACCATCGGGGATTCCTGCGACCACACGCAAGTCGCCGCCAGCCAGGGTAAGTACCTTAGACTTCTATATCTTATCTATACTTCTTATACTATAAAGTAAGAGTTTGTTAGTTTAGTTGGTAGAACGAGCTAATCTCAGGAACTACTAGTTCAATTTGAAATAATAATGATAAGATTATTATTTAATAGCTGTAAGTCCTCCATGTACTAAATAAATAAATGAGTTCACATCGAGATGCGATGCTCTGGGACTATGGATTGAATTCCGCAAGGGAAGCTCGTGACCCCAGAACGAAGGAACGGGGTGGGGTTTAGTCAATAAAAGTCTGACACGCACTCCCGCTCCGACCAAGAACAGGAGAAGTCATTCTGATGACTCCCCACTTGAAAAAGAACAAAAAATCTGACACGCGATTTATCGAGAAAGGTTGAAGAGTATGAACATCATGTTACAACTTAGCTGTAACTAAAGACACGGTGGAAAGTTAGTTTTATAACATCCCGGCTTCTGTCAGCAGCTTTTCCTGCCCGCAAATACAAAATTATCTCAAGGGAACATACTTTTGGAATAAAAAGTATTATATCTTTTTCTAGAATATGAACTATGCGCGTGCCAAAAGTATATGTTGAATTCACAGACGCATATTCTTATGATAAATTACTAGCTTATGCCAGCGGATTCGCGTCCTATGTCACACAGTGATGAAGCATTCTATTGGAGAAAGAATATTTAAAATCAATGCAGTAGTTTCAGAAACCTTGTGTATTAATTGCAAACACAAAAACAATTTTATCTTCTTTTCATTTTAGTATAGGAACTTAGTAACAGAATAAAATTGTCCGTCTAATGAAAGCGCGACCTGAGAAAAAGAGGTTAAATCCAAAAAAAATGTCTGTGATATTACTAACTAGTACGAGAATCATATCTTGACACTTCACAATTTTTTTTATTTCATACAATTGCGGCTGAATAATGTTGCCAATTAAATAAGTAAAAAACTGCAGTTCGCGCTTTCGTTAGACTCCTCTATTGTAAACCAAACCGTATGTTTTGTTAGGTACGAGCACAAGTAACACCAACGCGCCCGACGTGTCGGAGACGGCGAGCGAGTCCGCCTGGAGCATGGACGTGCTCGCGTCCGATAGCGACCGGAACACCGAGGTAACAACATAAACAACTTACCTTACTTTAAGGTGAAAGCGTGAGGGTAGCCCGCGAAAGTCTAATTTTCTAAAAAAATAATTTGCCGTTCAGAATCTTTGTTCTTTAAAATATGATTGTTTAACCCTATTAAGTTACTTTTTCATGAAATAGCCATATAATTAGGTAAAAGGGTAACACGAATTGAGAGGGTTGTATTAGAGATTTTAGTATTCATAATTACGTAAATAAGTACGTGTTACGCTCGTAAATCATATTTTAATGACAAAAATGTAACATCCTTTTTTTAGGGTGAGAAATCATTAAATTGTTTCCCTTACTCGGGCTGGAGCGTGAAGAAGAGTTACTTTTTGCATTTTACGACCACTGCAACACTATCGTTCTCTTTCTCTCTCTTGTCAACGGTTCTACTTTCTTTAATGTACCTGACTAACGGCCAGTTTTTTCATCAAAGGTAACAGCCAAAGTAACGACATAAAGTAATAATAACGATTAAATTCGTTTCTTCACAATTTCAACCGTTGGTTTGACTGTTACTGCTCATTGAGGGGCTGTTAAAGCTATAGTCACTGTCATTTTGACAAAATTGTATTGGTTTCACTGCGTTCATTATGGATGCGTTCAAACACATTTTATTTTAAAGTTTTTTTTTTTTAAGAAATAGGGTAAAGGCGGGAATAAATGCCCCGGTGGCATAGATACCTTGTTATCAAAAAATGACAAACGGAAACGGAACCCTCAGTGCGCGAGTCCGACTCACACTTGCCCCCTTTTTTATTTGTAATATGTACGAATGTAGCAGAACCATGCCATGAATATATAAAAGAAAGGAAGGAGTGCAAGTTCGAGTAGCATTTTGCATTAGCATTATCAGCCTTATAATAATCCCACTGCTGGGACTCAAGTCTGCTCTCTAGGAGAGGAATGATCCACCACGTGGGCCCGGGGTGGACTGGTGGATGAGAGTATGTTCGAGTTAGAGTATGGAATACAGAGCAATTACAGTCAACTTTCGAGGAAATGGACAGAAATACCATGGGGGGTTAAAATTCTAAAACTACAAATGCTTTTAGAATTTTAAAAATAGGTCCAAAAATATTTAAAGGATTAAACTAGCTAGCAATATACAGGGTGAAATTGAATAGATGCGACAAAATTAAATTTACAATAATATGTGTTGTGAAGAAAATTTTGAACATGTCAAATGAAATATTAATTAACTTTCATTAGTGTTACGAAAAACGTTAAAATAATTAAAGTATCAAAGAGTTTCGCGTGCATTACACGATTTAGGTACATTCCCGCTATGAATGAATACCGCTTGCGCGGCGCGGCGCCACGCCCCCGTCCGCCCGCGCATTTCTTTCCCGCGCGGACGATTAATAAAAATTATGTGAAACCAAACTTCCATTCATACTTTTCTCGGCTTAGGACAATCAAAAATACAATAAAAGTAAACAGTGAAATAATGTTAACGTAGGTATAAACTGAACACGTATGTTTGAACACAACCAATCAATTATTGTATTTTTGGCGTATTTAAAAAGTTGGAATCACAGTATTTACAATAATTATTATTAAGTATTTACAATAAATCAAATCTTACACGGTACACTTACGTGTATTTTAATAATTGTTCAAAATGTCCACCTCCGTTTTGTAAACATAATTGAGCACGGCGCCGCAAATTGTCCTTAAGTTTAATTAGCACTAAAGTTTGTGATTTCACAGTTTCGAATGCACTCACGATTTTGTTTTTTAGTTCGTCTAAAGTTTCGGACTCGCGTTCGTAAACGCGTCTTTTTATTTCTCCCCACAAATAAAAGTGTAAAGGTGTGAAGTCCGGGGAACGGGCCGGCCATGGTACGGGTCCGCCGCGACCTATCCACCTATCACCGTATTCACCTTGTAAATAAGCCCGCACTTCACTGAAATAATGAGCCGGAGCGCCGTCCTGTTGGAAGTACATACCTGCAAGATAAGACTCGGGCACGTCTTCCACCACCCCTGGCGTGTGCCGGCACATGTACTACACTAGCGAAATCCAGCATATTCTGAGTAATTGTTAAAATGAAATGAAGGTGGAGTGACATTGGGATATTTTACACGAAATCTTCACTGCGTTTCACGTAGATTTCTTATGGTATTGTACCACACAATAATATCGACACACTGTACGTTGGTAAACGGTTCACGACTATTTCGTCTCGTCCTAGCCATTGTTATGATTATGACACAAACACAAGACAACAATACAAATTATTCGCGATACGTAAAGTAGGATTTGCGAAATGCGCGCGCGACGTCCGTGACCTACATACGTTTTGGGGAGACTAAGGGTGAGCGGGCGGCGGGGCCGAAAGGGATGTCAGCGCTGGCGCCTAGCGAGGTTTGGCAACGTCGCGCGATATTGCACTAGAAAGTAGGCAAAATTGGGTAAATGACCGCTATGAACGGCAACGTTTAATAACATGAGTACTCCTCGACGGTCATTGAACACTGCGATGAGTCGGACGAGATTTTTTGATATTTTAATGTTCCTTATTTATTTTGCATATTAATTATTTTTCTGGAATGCCGATAATTCGTACTTAAATGAAGATAACAACGTCAATGGACCATTTTAAAACGATAATTACATAATTTTTTTTAATGATTTAGATTTTAAAATAAACAGTTTCAAATTATTATATTGCTGTAACTGAAGCTCCTATTTAATTTTGTCGCATTTATTCAAAGTCATCCTGTATATCCCGCCTTCACCCTAAACAACAAATGACATTTGACTTATGGCACTACTGGACAGTTGATGTTGCGATGTTGTCATGAGTAAAAAAAGCTCCCCACGTGTTTTTAGGGTAATTACGACGTTTGCGTAGCGGCAACTCTTTTTACTTTTAGTTTAGCTGTTATTTGGATGAAGAAACACATTTGCCATTATGACAGCTATGGTCAAGTAAATGTTAATGGTTTTACTGATAGTTTTAGTTTTTGATGAAAAAACTAGCCGTAAATAAATACTTGCTAGCCCATTCTATAAGAACAAACATAAGTATCTCAAATTTTGATTTAGGTGGACACAGACGACTGCGTGTCCGTAGCAGCGCGGTCGGACACATCGTGGCCGCGCCGACCCTCGCAGCAAGATGATCCTCCCTTCAGGAATAATAACCATCAGGTAACTTGTACTCCATCATCATCATTTCAGCCGAAAGAAGTCCACTTCTGGACATAGGCCTCCCCCAAGTGTCGCCATGACGAACGATCCTGTAGGTCTCCCACCCATCGGATTCCCGCGATGTCCGGCTATGAAAGGTGGACCCATGACTTGATGAGGGCTCATCAGGTCGTGGGTCCACCTTTCATAGCCGGACATAGAAGCCCGAAAAATCGCTAAACATAAGTGACAATGGGCAGGGCACATTGCTTGCAGAGCAGATGGTGGATGGGGACGAAGGGTTCTAGAGTGTGGCGACCGCGTACTGGAAGACGGGTGGTCGCGGGAATCCGGTTTTTTTTAATAGTTTTATCTCTTCGTTATTTAACACCTACTTCCGAAATTAGTGTTTTTTCTTTTTACTTAAGTCAGTTGTATTTTTTGTGTAAAAAAAAATATATGTTACACTCTTTTTTTTGTTTTTTATATATCGCATATGAAGTTGACAGATTCAGTTGATTGCAACTATCGAGATTGTGTTTTATTTCAGAATGGAAACGTGAAGCGAGCTGATGTTGGCAGTCCCCGGCACACGTCACGACCGCACTTGGCCAACAGGAATGATACTCATAATGAAAGGTACAGGACATACATTTTTTAAGCTTCCTCTTACTTGATCAATCTTAACCCTTAGGGCCTGTTTCACCACCTATGATTAAGTTTCCAATATCTTATTTGGCAGTTAATTTCATATAAATTCTGTTCCAGTTTTGAATTTATTCAGGAAGTAGTGGCTACTCGGACATTGTGAAACAGGCCCTTAACGTAAGAAATCGACAAATTACTTCTCCCTCTGTGGGTACAGCGGGAGTGACTGTCAGTTTTTTGCTTTTTAAAAATCTAGTGTATCTTCAGTTGCCTTGTGCAAGGGCTATTGTAATTTTTTCAAACAATTCGCAGCTCTAGGAGGCATCATTCTTAACTGACCCCGTTAATTTTGCTCTTTAAGGCG
This sequence comes from Mythimna separata, assembly GCA_030763345.1. Classification (NCBI taxonomy): domain Eukaryota; kingdom Metazoa; phylum Arthropoda; class Insecta; order Lepidoptera; family Noctuidae; genus Mythimna; species Mythimna separata. Next base: position 2,502,849 of record CM061173.1, on the reverse strand, counting down.
CGTGTATAACTCATTGCACTGTGGATCTGGGCTTGGTTCTTAGCGGATGGCTGGACGGCGAGCTACCCGTTGCTCGCCATCTATAAATCTGCGCTTATGGTGGGGACGCCTAAGGTGTGAGGCTCGTCTTCGCCTCACGGTTCCAGCTGATCTACCTTATACTGATGGTGTGTCTCCTTGGCGCGCAGGTCTGGCGGCGGTTACCTGACGGCGACGGGCGCGCTGGCGCGCGGCGGCGAGCTGGACCTGCCGGCCGCGCCGCACCACCACCAGCACTACAACATCGAGAACAGGAAGAGCATCCTCGTCAACGGATACCCGGTAAGCAAAACATCATAAAATAATCACTGTTTTAGGCTATCTCGGTTTATTTCACAATAAAATGTCACTTACGGGATATCTTCCGTGATTGTTTGTTGTTTTGAGTTCCCAATATTTCGACGCTGTTGCAAGCGCCATAATCGCGGGATGACATACAATAAACTTTCTCCTTGATTTAGGCCCTACTATTTTGTTCTTCAAACTGTTGGCAATCGCAGATAATAATTAATTTTAGATTTGGCCACTCCATGACGTCCTTTCACTCTACCAAATCTGACAATCCGACAATTCATATAAGGACAACGTATGTAATATAAAATTTATAAAAACGGTATCAAGCTTTAAAAGCTTGTTTACATGTTTCATTGGTCTTACTTTAGTAAAATTGCACACAAACATCGCCTTGACAACTTTTCTGTTAGAAACATTGATCATCAATAAATGTATCAGTAATTTGTGTAATTCTTGGACATATTAATTCATGAATCCCCGACAGGTCCTATGAGACCGCGCTGTTATTGTTTTACTATTGTGTCTCGTTTTGTGGGTATGTGATAGGTTAATCATCAAACTATACCAGTAATATATTCATTGATCATGATATTTTTGGACGTATGGTATGTCCCATATTATAAATGTCAGTAAATATATCATTGATCATCATACCAGTCGACACTTATAGTATGTCCCGTATTATAAATGTCAGTAATGTTTCATTGATCATCATACCAGTCGACACTTATAGTATACCCCATATATTATAAATGTCATCACTTTACCGTTCCATTTGTCATCTTTGTAGGTGCGTGTGACAAACCCAGGTATTCAGGATCAAAACACCAACAGTAGCGGTCAAAATGTAACTATGATATTTAGTCAATCATCTTTGAAATTATATATTATTTAATGGTTGGGGGTCGAAATTATTTAGTAGGTTTTATGCCGAAGTTTAAAAACGTTAGTGCGATCAGTACAGGTTAGTATAATGTAATATATGTTGAAACAAAATGAGACTACAGAATTGCAGATTTTTTTTAGGTAGTAAATCATCCAATGACTTCTCCCGCTCTGGGCGAAGCGAGAGGGTGTGTCGGACTTTTACTGACCCTACTATTTTTCCTTCTTTGCTTTTATTCCAAGGCTGGGGCCTTGGAATAAAAGCAAAGTTCATTTTGACATAATCACTATGGCCCCAGTTAAATTAATGCAATATGGAGCTCGTGGCTAAATAATAACAGCCGCACGGGTCGATCTTCGAGGTTAAGCAACGCTTGCCTAGGTTGGTCTGTGGATGGGTGACCATCTTAACATAACGAGTTTCCTCCGTGCCTCGGAAAGCACGTTAAGCCGTCGGCCCCGGCTGTCATTTGAAGATCTTTGGCAGTCGTTACGGATAGTCAGAAGCCAATAAATCTGATTCCAGTCTTGCCATGAAGTACCGTGTTACCCCAGTTAATGGGTTGTGGAGGTCTGGTAGGCAGCCGCTCCTCGTAAAATACTGGTATTCAGCTGAATCCGGCTTGACTGGAAGCCGACCCCAATATAGTTGGGAAAAAGGCTAGGCAGATGATGATGGACATACATAACATACATATGACGCATATCTTCCCAATGCTGATTTGCTATTCTTATTTTTAATGCTATGCGCCATGTTAGTCGCAAATAAACTCTTTTTTGCTCGTTCTGTAATCAGCCTTATAATGTTCCCACTTCTGGTATTCAGGTCTCCTCTCTGGGAAAGGGAATGGATCATAATCCACGCGGGCTCAGTGCGTGTTGGTGCATGTCACTCCTCATAAGATTACGTTATTTCCCGCAAATAATAGTACATTGTTCACCGAGAGGAGAAAGTGACCGATTACCGTTGAGGGTGTCGTTGTGAACACCCGAGATCGGGAATCGCACTTTCTCTCGAGTGATACATAGTGCTATATACTACACCTACGAGGAAAATAAATTTCTACGAAAACTGAATCCTCAAACAACACACAAATTGAAAATGGCGCCAATAGCGTCTGCAATTTTCACACGTTCATCATCTGCCTAGCCTTTTCCCAACTTTATTGGGGTCGGCTTCCAGTCAAGCCGCATGTAGCTGAATACCAGTATTTTACGAGGAGCGGCTGGCTACCAGACCTCCACAATCCATTAACTGGGGTAACACGGTACTTCATGGCAAGACTGGAGTCAGATTTACTGGCTTCTGACTATCCGTAACGACTGCCAAAGATCTCCAAATGACAGCCGGGACCAACGGCTTAACGTGCTTTCCGAGGCACGGAGGAAACTCGTTATGTTAAGATGGTCACCCATCCACAGACCAACCTAGGCAAGCGTTGCTTAACCTTGAAGATCGACCTGTGCGGCTGTTATTATCTAGCCACGAGCTCCTCAGTGCAATTTTCACATGTTCTTTTTTCAAATTGTTTGACACCATCCAACACACAGCTAGTGGCCAGTGTCATTTTGCGAACTTGGAGATAAAAACTCACTGTAAAAACTTTTTGGCTTTTGATATTTAGGTTACCAGCGCATAGTCTTACCCAAAATTAAAAAAGAAAAACCACGTAAGAAATGGATTTTCATACACTTTTCTTTCCCGCTCAGATGCGTTTTCTCCCCGCATATTTGTTCGATATGCAATGACGTACTTTCTACGGTAAATTTGATAAAGTATCAAGGTACTTTCCGAGCAGGTGTAGTATAAAAAGATTTTCCATCTTCTTTCTCACATGTCCAAGTGCTCTCATAATTTTTTTCTTGTCTTTAATGCGCCTGTCATGCTTGAACCTAAGACCTACCAATGACTCACCTCTACTACAATGCAATGTAAAATGTAACAAAACAATCAGTACAATTTGTTTCAACGTATATTACATGACTTACCGGTACCTGTGTATAGTAGAACATTAGTAATCCTTGCCACGGTTGCAGGTGATGACGTGTTACGCGACGTCGGCGCCCGAAAGCCCGAGCACGTCGACCCCTGCTGCGCTGCCCAACGATGTGTTCGACTATGTGCCGCAGAACAAGTGAGTACGCCTTTCGCAATAGGATTAGAAATTTGAATAAATCTTTTTTACTGTCGTTTCAAACGATTTAATGGCACGATAAATGGGGGGCTGCATTAAATAGTTGGAAATAGAAGTCTGACAATTTTCCAAATTGTCTTACCCAGTTACGGAGGTTAGATAGACAGTCGCTCCATGTAAAATGCGGATATCTAGCCGCTTTCGGTGAGACTGGAAACCAATAGATGGCAAAGCAGGTTGATATTTGTATAAATAACGCATAACATATACTTCGGGAACGTCCTCTCGCTCCACCTAGAGCGAAAGAAGTTATTTGAGTATTTCCCACCACCAGCAAATTAAATGATTTGATTTACTAATAAAAACTTTTCTTTCAGCGGTGGCGCCCAAACCGAATCAACCTTAGACGCGAACAGCCAATCCGACGCGACCTCCCAATGGGTGGACGACAGCTTCCCCGCGCCCCACCACTCGCCCGACAGACCCTACCCCTCCACCTCCAAATACGACATCCCCTCCACCTCCAAACCGTACGACGACAACGACATGATGGACCGATCGCTCAACTCCAGCGAGAGCTCCTACAACGCAATGTACGGCGGACGATTCGATTCAGGAATCGATACCGAACAAGCTGAATCGAGATCGACCATCACCGACTTAATGACTCGAATGAGTTCCGCAACAATCTCAACTTCTGCTAATCTCGTGAACAATATAACGAATCGGATAGTGAAGTCTGAGATACGGACGAGTATAGTATCGATTTCTTCGTCTAAGATCGAGAAGAAGAGGGAGGGGACGAGTAACATGTCGTTGAGTACGTTGTCAGTGAATAGTGCGGAGACGTCGGTGTCGGACAAGAGCTCGTCGCAGGACGTGAACTCGGAGATCGTGACGGAGCGCCGCGTCAGCCCGCCGCCCGTCAAGAATGTCTCTACTGGCGCCATTCCGAAGAGTATCAGCTTTGATGCTACGGCCGAGAAGTCGCAGAGGTGAGTTTAAGTTGGACATTTCTTTAATACTATGTAATAGTATAAATAATATCGCATCTTTGATAGAACGAAGTAAAAGTCTAAAATTGTAAAAATTACATAAGTATACCAAAATGTGAGTAGTAGTGAGTACACTACGCCACTAAATAGCGGCTCCCCGCAAAATAAAATAACCATAAAAGCTAAGGCGGGAGCTCCGCTGTGCTTCGTTACCGCGTTAATTATTTAACCATGTGTTGGTGTGCAAAAAATTCGCCATCTCACTATTTTTTTTCACCGCTTTACTCTCGGTCACTTAAAATATCTGCCGTCGCATTAAGAGTCGCTAATATTTTTTTTTATTCGCCCGATTAATAAAATCCCTTATTGGCATGATTTTCTGCACGAATCTCGTATTGTTGCACCAATGTTCGTCGCAGGCTCAGTGATAAATACCGGCCCATGCTGAAAACCAGCGCTGTGGACTAGTCGCACTATATGTGTGCCTACAGCATTATGCTGAGCGTTCGGCCGTTTTGCACGGAGGTGGCGCATATTTCTTGCAGTTTTGTTTTTGTTAACATGTTTGTAAATTTGCCACTTTTCATGCAAATAAAAGAGTTTTTCTTTCTTTCTTCTCATAAAAAATGGGAGCAAGACAACCCAACAAAAAGTGTCTTCTACACTTCTGCGTAAACCTTTGGGTACCACAAACATTACTTACAATATTTTATATAAACAAGCAGTTGACACTACTAAAGCACTATACCTCTCGTACAGGAGACGTATGGGCGAGGACGGTCTAGTGGGCAACCTGGACGAGCTCAAGAACAACGTGAAGCGCTCGGGCGGCAACCTGCTGCACAAGATCAAGATGTTCCGCCAGAAGGGACGCTCACACACTCATCAGAATGGTAAGGAAAATATATACTCAGCTTGGTTTAGCGCATCTCATGATGTTTTCTCCAAATGATTGAGTAGGATCATCACACCTACAATATGGCAAACATTCCCCTTCTTCTTCTTCCTGCCCTTATCTTATATTATTTGGGGTCGGCGCAACATGTTTTTTTCTTCTGTCCTGTCATGCTATGCTCTCCTCAACTCCCTTTTCTTTCATATCAGTTCTCACATAATACATCCATCTTTTCTTTTTCCTTTCCATCCCTCCACATCAAACATTCCACTTACCCTGTTGAAGATGGGCACACTATCATTTTGGCGGTTACTCCCCTCTTTGAGGAGTGGCGTTACAGCGTCCTCACCTTACGCATGACGAAGGTCCTCACCGGTTCGGGATGTTCCTGCACTAGATTCGTGAGGAAAAAACGCCCGGGTGTCACCATTGTGATGATCGGCTGGAGGATAGGGTGGAGCTGTGTTCTGCTAGGGTAGACTGTCCACGGTAAAAGTTGATACCATGCCATCTTTTGCCATGTCATCTTTTTAATTTTATTCTGACGAATATGTTTTTGTCGTCCAGACGTAAAGCTACCAGAAGAAGAGAGCCGCAGCGACGACGGCAGCCGCGCCGAGTTACCTGCAGGAGAGAGCTCGGAGGAGATCCTCGCCAAGTACCGGCGCAAGTGCTCCACGGAGTCCGGCGGCTCCCGGCACAAGCGCACGCAGAGGAGGCTCTCCGACGTGCCCGACACGGAGCTGGACAGGTGAGCAACCTTACACTACTCCTACAAGATAGTTACCTGCAGGAGAGAGTTCCGAAGAGATCCTCGCCAAGTACCGGCGCAAGTGCTCCACGGAGTCCGGCGGCTCCCGGCACAAGCGCACGCAGAGGAGGCTCTCCGACGTGCCCGACACGGAGCTGGACAGGTGAGCAACCTTACACTACTCCTACAAGATAGTTACCTGCAGGAGAGAGTTCCGAAGAGATCCTCGCCAAGTACCGGCGCAAGTGCTCCACGGAGTCCGGCGGCTCCCGGCACAAGCGCACGCAGAGGAGGCTCTCCGACGTGCCCGACACGGAGCTGGACAGGTGAGCAACCTTACACTACTCCTACAAGATAGTTACCTGCAGGAGAGAGTTCCGAAGAGATCCTCGCCAAGTACCGGCGCAAGTGCTCCACGGAGTCCGGCGGCTCCCGGCACAAGCGCACGCAGAGGAGGCTCTCCGACGTGCCCGACACGGAGCTGGACAGGTGAGCAACCTTACACTACTCCTACAAGATAGTTACCTGCAGGAGAGAGTTCCGAAGAGATCCTCGCCAAGTACCGGCGCAAGTGCTCCACGGAGTCCGGCGGCTCCCGGCACAAGCGCACGCAGAGGAGGCTCTCCGACGTGCCCGACACGGAGCTGGACAGGTGAGCAACCTTACACTACTCCTACAAGATAGTTACCTGCAGGAGAGAGTTCCGAAGAGATCCTCGCCAAGTACCGGCGCAAGTGCTCCACGGAGTCCGGCGGCTCCCGGCACAAGCGCACGCAGAGGAGGCTCTCCGACGTGCCCGACACGGAGCTGGACAGGTGAGCAACCTTACACTACTCCTACAAGATAGTTACCTGCAGGAGAGAGTTCCGAAGAGATCCTCGCCAAGTACCGGCGCAAGTGCTCCACGGAGTCCGGCGGCTCCCGGCACAAGCGCACGCAGAGGAGGCTCTCCGACGTGCCCGACACGGAGCTGGACAGGTGAGCAATCTTACACTACTCCTACAAGATAGAATCCTTCTCATCATGATCATCTCAGCCGAAAGACGTCCACTACTAGACATAGGTCTCCCCCAAACGTCGTCGCCACAACGACCGGTCCTGTGCGTCTCGCATCGTCGCATCCATCGGATTCTCGCCTGGTCATCGACATTGCTGATTTTGTCTTCGGCGGTGTGACGGGCCTTGTATTCCGTCAACCCAAGAGCGATGCGGATCTGGTCGGACTGCGCCCGCGAGGCCTTTCGCCATCTACTTTACCGGTCACAATACGTTTTAATGTGATCGAAGTAGTACAGAATCTTGTGAAAACACTCAGACAACTGCGAGGAGATTTTGAGTTCTCGCAGTATGGATACGTTAGCCTGAAAAGTCGTCCAAGGGTTACGAAAAAAAAATTCTCCAGATAATATGTATAGATCATTGAGAGAGCTTGTTGACACAAACGGCACCGCTACGGAACGGCGCCGCCACCGTGTTTCATCATTGTTGTATCGTCTATGGTCTCTTGTACACGGTAAATTTTATGACGTACGTACGTAGAAGTGATGATGATGATGATGCCATCTAGCCGATTTCAGCCACAACGACCGCATTCAATGACTTCTTATAGTGGTTGTGAGCTCTAATTTGCAGCTCTGTTATGCGCCCTCATGTGGCTTGCATATCCAACTTTGGCCGAAAAACTCCGAGCACAAAGCGGACATGTCAGAACGCCATTAACGACATGATAAACTATAGCTATTGGTGGTCTAGCCTTGAGTTCATCGCGTTTCCGGTCCAATTCCAACCTCCTCTTATCTTCAAAAACGTATACGCTTTGCTGCACATGGCGTCTCCATTCAGACCGATCTTGTGCCTGTTTCTCCCAAGTGGTGGGGTTAATATCGCATCTCTTCATGTGTCTATTCTGAACATCCTTCAAGCGTAGAAACTGTCCACCACGATTTCGTTTTCCTTGCTGGAGTTCAGAATAGAAGATACGCTTCGCCAGTCTCTGTTCAGACATCCTAGAGATGTGCCCACACCACCTGAGCTGTCGTCTCATCAAGTAGACTTTAATGCCCATGACCTTGGTTCTCCTTAGGACGTTTGTGTTTCTAACACGATCTGACCATTTGATGTCCAAAATGTTTCGGAAGCATTTGAGGTGGAATTTGTCCAAGGTCCGTATATGTTTTCGATACAGGCACCACGTCTCCGATGAGTACAACAGATTTGGAAGAACTCAAGCCATGTATACAGCGATCTTTGTTCTCAATTTGAGATCATGCGAACGAAAAACTTTGGGCTGCAGTTTGCCAAACGTTGCTGCTGCCGCACAAATCCTCCGATTAACCTCAACTTTAAGGTCTCCTTTGCCTGTGATCATGCTGCCAAGATACCTGAAACTCTGCACTTGATTCAATTTACTAGCGCCGACCAAAATTTCTGGGGCCACCGGTAGATCTTCTTCACCCATGACCATAATTTCGGGTTTTTTGACATTTATGGCAAGTCCAAACTTACAACAAACATCATTCAGTCCAGTTATCAGCGCCTACAAACCATCGCAAGTATCTGCCACAAAGCACAGGTCATCAGCGTACATGATCTCTGTGATAGTAGGTACTACAGTACCTACTATCACAGAGATCATGTACGCTACGGAAACCTTTGTACGAGCCCTCAACCTAGCAAGATTTAATATATTGCCATCAGAAACGAATTCGAATACCTTCTGAAATACGCTCCAAGGTTTCCCGAATGACGACGGCAAAGTACAAGGCAAAGAGTGTAGGCGCAAGTACACAACCTTGCTTCACGCCACAGGTGACATTAAAATAGTCTGATTGCTTGCCTTCTACCGCAACGCAACAGGACATGTCGTCATGCAGGAGTCGCATCGACAAAACAGAAAAATAGAGGTCGACATGCTTTTCTCTTGAAGTTGGCGAATGGAGAATATAGCTTCACAGGTTCCCCGCTCAGGGCGAAAACCAAATTGGGTTTCCGGTAGGATTGACTCTGATATGGGAATGAGGCGGTTGAGAAGGACCTTTGCAAACGCCTTTCCCGGGGCCGAAAGGAGCGAAACACCACGATAAGAATTACAGTCAGATCGGTCCCCCTTGGTCTTATATAGGGCGATTATTCTCGACACTTTAAAAGTGCCTGGAACTTCTTCCTCCTCCCACATAGCCACGAAGAAATTCCAAATAACTTCATGCAGCCTATCACCCCCGTATTTAAGCAGTTCCCCTGGGATGTTATCAATACCAACCGCCTTTTTTTTATGCATGTGCATGAGTGCATCTTTGACCTCTTTCATTGTTGGTGGCTCGTCCAACCCAATGGCTGTGGGGAACGTGGGCGTAGAAAGAATATATATGCCATGTCTGCTGATCGGTCTAAATAATAATAACTAATATTTAGACGTAGAAGTAGTAAGGTTGGAAAAAATGGTTGCCTGTAAAGTCGTTTTTACGGGCGAAGATTTTACGTGACAACGTCTTTTTCTCGGTAGAATATTTATTGATATGAATATAATTAAATTGCACAATAGGAACAAGGAATTGAATGAAAATAAGAATTGCACAAATTTTAACTATAGAAATATATTTTGTTTACTAAAATTCTCTAGTGCTGCGCGCGCGGCAGACCGATCATAGTTGAGTGGGAGAGAGACGCAAGGCATTCGGCGGGCCTCTCTCTCGTTCGGTGACTCATCGTAACGTTACCGAGCGTTACACTTTTTCATAAGTGACTCCCAGCCGCAACCTAATTTAAGACGTTGTCACGTCAAAACGTACCGTGTACAACAAGAGGTCTTACTCTCTGTTCCGCATACCTCCAAGCGTGTATTTACTATCTCGCTGTTTTGTTAGCTTAGCATAAAATTTGAATGTGAATATGTTCCTTGTTCCAGGTGCGAAGGAGTAGTAGATCTGAACGACCCGGAGGTGTTCAACAGCATGAAACGCAAGTTACGGGTGGTTTTATCCAACCCCGACCTGCACTGTGCGGAATATGTGCCTAATGTAAGTGTTTTATCAATCAGTAGACTATTTTTTTAAGGTAATTTGGTCCAAAATAGTAATTGGGCAGTTGATTGAAACTTTTATTATTTGTTTCAAAAAATTACTTTACCTATAATTGCAATCAGAAAGAACTTTTCAAATGCATTTAAATTTAAAAACTTTTGAAATGTAGTGGAAGGTTAAACTGTTTCTACTCAAAAAGTTACTGAGATATCATCATGATCCTCATCAACGTCATACCAGTGTTTTAAATTTTAACTGCAGTTTTATTAAAAATCAATTATGATGCTATTTTCAAAACTGGATTTCGATTTAGTTTTTGTTGTTTAGTATAAAATACTCAACCAACTTTTGAAAAATATTAATTGAAAATGATTGTAACGTGCTGTCTTATACGTTGTATAACTTTTGTGCTGTAAGTCGTTAGTATAATCTTTTAATTAAATAAATTGAGTGATTGATGTAAAAATTAAGCAGTAATAGTGGGTGTAAGGACTATAAACACCTTTTGACTTATAAAACAGTATGCCAGGGGCTTTGATTCGTGAGAAATAAATAATGTAAGATGTTTATTCCCAGCGTTGTACGAGCACGTCGCTGGTGGAGTGGGTGCGCGCGGCGGGCGCGTGCGCGAGCGCGGAGAGCGGCGCGGCGCACGCGGCCGAGCTCACGCGCGCGCTCGGCCACAGCGCGGCGCTGGCGGCGCGCCTGGCCGCCGCGCTGCGCGCCGACCTGGCGGCCAGGAGGCCCTATGCCGCCTACCTCGCCAGCTGCAGGGCCGCGCTCGCGCATACCGACCACGCGCTTACCAAGTACGTATAACTGACTGCCCTGTTGCTCTAGTTGTTAGTGGCCCTAACTGCTACACCGGAGGTTCGCACCCAGGACCAAATTTTTGTGTGATAAGCACGATCATCTATTCTGAATCTGGATGTATTCTATCTGTAACTAGCTTTTACCCGCGGCTTCGCTCCCGTCAAATGACTACCCTACAAATCCTACGCTACCCTACCCTACTTTCCCTACCTACCCTACACTACGCTACCCTACAGTACCTTAGGCCTGAAACTGCGTTAAGCGGGCACCCGCGCGGTTTCATACAAAAGTGCTCCGTCGCGGGGACCAGCGCGGGTGTCCGTCACGGGGAGGCGCGCCCCGCACCCACGCGACGGGGCCCGCCTCCGTGCAACGGAACCCGTCGCGGGGGCACGCGCGGTCCCCGCCAGGGAACACGCACGGGCTTGTTCAGGGTTGTCATTTCATCATTTGACAAAAATGACATAACGAATGTTGCCACTTTTTTGCAATTCTTAAATAGTGATGTACCTCAACCGTAAATTGCCGTTAATAAAATCAAGTAGTATCGTTTTTTATAATAATTTTTCCTGAATAGTAGATAGCTATTTAAAATGAAAAAATACAGAAGTAATAACGTATATTTTTATGTTAAACATTTAAAAAATATTTAATGAATGATAAATGATATTTATTTTGCAAATAGGTTTTCACAAACACTTTTACACGTCAATTTTTTTGTTGGACTTTTTTTTACTAGGTGAGGCCGGTGTTTACTAACTGACTACCCTGAGAAGAAACACCGAAACAAACTCAGAATTCTAATCAATATGAAGACTGGTTAAAAAATATTCTCCCAAAATTGAAACAGAATGCAGTTATACTGATACTGTATACTGCAATCGATTTTAATTTTGGAAGAATATTTTTTAACCAATCTTCATATCGATTAGAATTCATTTCCTTGTGATGGTCATCTAGCCCCTTTTTTGCATCGAAAACTAGTGCACCGCCATCCACGAAACTGTCTTCGCTTCCAAAGTGGGACAGTTTTTTTTTTGCTAGTCGTCGTTTTGCTATGTAATAATATATTAAGTTCTCCATCGACACGACTATACAAGCACACCGTTAAAATTGAACTAGCGACACTGCGTAAATCGGTCTCCGCGACGGGTCCCCGCGACGGGGACCGTCGCGTAGCCACGGAGCCCACGCGCGTGTCCACGCGCGTAGACACGCGACGGTTGCCCGTCGCGGGCGCCCGCTTAACGCAGTTTCAGGCCTTACACTACACTACACTACCCTACACTACTCTACAATACCCTACACTACCCTACACTACCCTACACTACCCTACACTACCCTACACTACCCTACACTACCCTACACTACCCTACACTACCCTACACTACCCTACACTACCCTACCTACCCTACTTTACCTAACTTTTTTTTTTTGAATTTTTCTCTCCGTAAGAACCATCACTAAACTTCAAGGAACATTTAAAAAAAAAATCAGCCAAATCGGTCAAGCCGTTTTCATGTGATGTCGTGACAACGAAAAACGGGTTTCATTTTTTTTTATATATATAGATATTTATGTATGTAGAAATATATACCTAAGTATGTTTATCAGTTCCCTAGTAATCATAGCACAAGCTCTGCTTAGTTTAGAACTAAATGGCTTTGTGTGATCATTGTGAAATATTTAAATATTAGACTGAAATCTAACTTAAACAGGTTTAAGTTAGATTTCAGTCAAAATTACCTACACTAAAATTAGACCTATTACCAGCAGTAGACGCCATTTGTGATGATGGTAATTAACTCTAATGTAACGTATCCTCTTCCAGACAGATAAAGCTAGTCCGAGAAGAATGCTACTGGTGTTGTCGCGCGGCCGCGGCTGCCCGCGTGCTGGAGCAACTTGAACGCGGCAGTGCGCTGCGCCGCCTCGCCAGGCATCACCACGCTCACAACAAACACAATATGCACAATGGTACGGAAAATCTTTAAAGAAAACTCCAAAAAAAGTCTACACTAAGCAAATCATCAATCTTAATAATAAATATTAACAAAACATTTAGTTTTTTATGTTTTTCATACACTAACTAGCTTTTGGCAATGGCTTCGCTCGCGTGAAAGTAAACAATATACAGTGTCAGTCCCTTGGGATAATTTTTTCACTATCACGCGGGCGAAGCGGCTCACACCTCGTAGCAAAAGAAGTCATTCAGTTTTACAAAAACTTCAACTTTTTCCAACAGGAGGCGAACTGATGGACGAGAAAGCTACAAGACTGACCGCCAGCATAAAGGCCATCACCGCTGAAGTAAAGGCAGATCCCTCGTGGGAAGGTGAGTCTCGTTAACTTTGTATGGTTATAGGGGAGGCTTTTCGTGCCGACCCCTGATCTAAGTCACGGTACGGAGTGAATAGGCATGGAAAACAGATAGGGTCAGCTCACACCGAGACGCGACGCTGCATGCACATTTTAATATACTCAAAATAGAATTTTATTTACTACACGAAAAGATTCACATTTCAGAGAATTTAAAATATGTTGCTTCATGCAGCGCTGCGCCCTGTGACGCCGCGCAGCGTCTCGCTGCGCAGCGGAACGTTACTTATATTCGTGACGTAAAGTTGCCAACGATTTTACTATGCGCCTCGCAACGTTGCGATGCATCTCGCGGCGCAGCGCGAAATCACTGGCCTCTTCCAGCATCGTCGCGTCGCGTCGCGTCTCGGTGTGAACTGACTTATACAGATCATCTTGCGAAAAAATAATGTGAGCGAAGGAAGCAAACGTGAGACGTCTGGAGACGCAGGCTGACTTCTAACATGCTTACGGACGGCGAACAATGGGTTGCTCATCATAAGGATCGTGTCAGAACGCGAAGAAAATGAAATGATGATCTGAATAAAAGAGAATATCTATGTATCAGTGAAAAAATCGCAATGGTGGCCGAGTGGTAACTGTGTGTGTTTTAGTTCCTTTTTGTGTTTATTAATGGTAACAAACAATAAAGCATATAATAAATAAATAACTGCCCCGACTTACAAGATATAGGTCGCGGGTTCAAACCCAGTAGTAGGGGAGGCCACGATGCTAAATGGGGATTTACTCGAGCGTCGTAAAGACCTATTGGGTTGCAAAGCTTAGATGATAAGAAGAAAAAAATGTTCTATGATTATACCTTTTCATCGGTGGGGGAAGCGGCTATAGATTTTTAAATATGTAAAAAAAAACTGTTGCATGGACATCCTCGAGCGCGTCAGATATTGATAGCATCAATGCCCTACGTATTTATAATAATGTAGGTATGTTAATCTGATCGTTTGCATGATGGGGGTGGTTGTATGGAAGGGTTGAAAATGGAAAAAAAATTAATTTAATCGAGCGCGTCAGATTTTCTAAGGGAGTGTTAAATGCACCAAAAAAAAAGATCTCATTCACTAATCTGACCATTTCGATGGGACGCAAACTCGTGGCCACTTTCATAAAGTGCAAAAAAACTTCGCCATTTTGAAATACTCAAGCGCGTCAGATTAAGATATATATGGTTCATCTTTATGTTCTAAACGTACTGTTTCATAATCTGACGATTATCTAGAGGGATTCGCCTGATCTGACAAAAAAACCCCTGCAACTTCCAGCTAATTAATTCCATTCCTGGCCGCTTAAAATTGTACTTATATCATTTTTGAGCTCAAAATATATTTTATGTGATATTTTGAGCTCGCTGAGTTCAAAGAGATAATATTTGAGCTCTCCCAATTCGAAAGTCTGATAAAAGTTTCATAGAACACTATTTTTGGAATCTTCAAACCGCAATAACTTTTGAACGGATCAAGTAATTTTCACGCGGTTTGCGGCATTCAACGCAGTTTTATCATCCTCATAAGTTATTTTCTAGTTTTAATTTATCGAACCAAAAATTTCGGAGTAATCCCGAAAAATCACTTTTTCGGGTTTCTTTCGTTCACGATATCTCTCGAACGAATCAACCGATTTTGACCAGCTTGGTAGCGGTCGACGTGGCTTTTTAAGCTCAAAGGCGGATTAGTTTTTGAAGTTGATCGATAAAGCCGTTTAAAAGTTATTTAAAAAATAACCACTTTCAAAATACAAAACTTATATTTTTGAGATTTTTCAAAATTTCTCAAAATGTAACGGTCCGAATCAGTTCAAATTCCCACGAAATCTAATTTTGAGGGAACTCTTTAGAAAACCGAAGAAGGAAATGTAGCCATCACACAACTGCACGCATTTAACTTTATCGACGATTTTTTGTTATTTCGGCTTGCGGAAATCGTCAGATTATATATTTTTCATTATTCTTGAATTATTTCCTTCAAAATAAAAAAAAAATTAGCTACGCTCGAGAATGTCGAGATGACGTTTTTTTTTTACAACTTTGCTGCCCTCCCCTTTCTTTACGTCTCTCTCAAATTGTCAGATTAGTGGAATATACACTTTTTAAGATGTAATTAACTCACCCTACCTTAATCTGACGCGCTCGAGAATGTCTGAGGGTCATTTTTTTTTTACTAATCTGATCCTGTATCCTTCACGGGCGGCTTTATATATGGGCCTCATATTTGGTGGAGGTACTTAACTGGGTGCAAGGTATCCCCCTGTATATTAATCTGCCGCGCTTTAGTAAATCCCGAAATCCCTTCTGGGGCTCCCCTACTACAGCCAGGCGCATTACTTTGTGTAAAATATTTCATCACCACTGCTCTCAAAAATGGTGAAGGAAAACATCGTAAGGAAACCGGCATGTCCTAGGACCAAACATTCGACGACGATGTGACATCCACCAATCCGCACTGGGCCCATGCGGTGGATTACGGCCCATCCCCTCTCCTAGAGAGGAGGCCTGAGTCCCAACAGTGGGAACATTATAAGGCCGCTAATGCTACTACAGCAATCGACTCGATAACACCCTCGCCTGCGGCTTGGGCGAATTCCAATTTTTTTCCACTTGAATCAAAACGCACTATTTTTAATGTGTAGGTGCTTCTGCAACGCTACTGGAGAGTGCGGAAGTGACGGTGGAGCGCGCGGCGTTCGCGAGGCTCTACCTACACGTACTGTTCCCCAACGGAGACGGAGACATCGCGCGAGATCAGTGAGTTTACTGCTTTACTCGTGATTACTAGCTTTCCCCACAGTCCAACTTGTGTCATCTACACTCCCGCAGACCGTAGGGTTCGTAGCGTGATGTTATGTACCATATGGCCTGCTTCAATATAATGGCTATCTATGGGTCAGCTCACACCGAGACACGACGCGACGCTGCATGCACATTTTAATAGAGTGACTCAAAACAGAACTTTATTTACTACACGAAAAGATACACATTTCATTGTGAGAATTTAGAATACGTTGCTTCATGCAGCGCTGCGCCTCGTGATGCCACGCGGCGTCGCGCTGCGTCTCGTGACGAACGTTTGAACGTTTTTACATTCGCGTCGTCGTGTTGCCAATGATTTTACTATGTGTCTCGAAACATTGCGATGTGTCTCGCGGCGGCGCGCGGCGCAGCGCGAAATCACTGGCCTCTTCCTGCATCGTCGCGTCGCGTCTCAGCGTGAACTGAACCTATCTGGCTAAAACAATTTTTCACAAATTCCTGAGATTAGAGCAGTCAGTAATTCAAACAAACAAAATCTTCAGCTTTATAATCAATGCTGCATTAACAACAAGACAAGTGTCGCAGCCGCTATTCCACCAAGTTTGGTTAGGTTTTTATAGTAGTATTTGTAATATACTCCATTGTACAGGGTGCTGAGCGAGCACATCCGCCGAGTATCGTCAGTGACGTCAGCGCGCTCGGTGGGCATCGGCGCGGCGCACCGCTGGGCGGCGCCCTACCCGCGCGCGCAGCGGCACTTACGTCACCTACCGGTCTACCGTACACCGAGGGACAAGGTACGTGTACACTGTACAGCACATCGGCGCGGCGCACCGCTGGGCGGCGCCCTACCCGCGCGCACAGCGGCACTTACGTCACCTACCGGTCTACCGTACACCGAGGGACAAGGTACGTGTACACTGTACAGCACATCGGCGCGGCGCACCGCTGGGCGGCGCCCTACCCGCGCGCGCAGCGGCACTTACGTCACCTACCGGTCTACCGTACACCGAGGGACAAGGTACGTGTACACTGTACAGCACATCGGCGCGGCGCACCGCTGGGCGGCGCCCTACCCGCGCGCGCAGCGGCACTTACGTCACCTACCGGTCTACCGTACACCGAGGGACAAGGTACGTGTACACTGTACAGCACATCGGCGCGGCGCACCGCTGGGCGGCGCCCTACCCGCGCGCGCAGCGGCACTTACGTCACCTACCGGTCTACCGTACACCGAGGGACAAGGTACGTGTACACTGTACAGCACATCGGCGCGGCGCACCGCTGGGCGGCGCCCTACCCGCGCGCACAGCGGCACTTACGTCACCTACCGGTCTACCGTACACCGAGGGACAAGGTACGTGTACACTGTACAGCACATCGGCGCGGCGCACCGCTGGGCGGCGCCCTACCCGCGCGCACAGCGGCACTTACGTCACCTGCCCGTCTACCGCACCCCGAGGGACAAGGTACGTGTACACTGTACAGCACATCGGCGCGGCGCACCGCTGGGCGGCGCCCTACCCGCGCGCACAGCGGCACTTACGTCACCTACCGGTCTACCGTACACCGAGGGACAAGGTACGTGCCACACTACTCCTGAACTTCATTCGCAATAAGGGCCCTCGCCCACGGCGACTTTTTGAAACGATGCAGTAGCGCGGCTGTCGCGCGTTTGCTTCGATATAATCGCTAGCTTCTTGCCTCTCCCACGCCACGATTCTCAGTCGCGATGCAAACGCGCGTCAGCAGCGCTACTAACGCGCTACAGTTGCGATGCAAACGCGTTACAGTAGCACAAAAATTATCTAATCTTATAATTTTTCCCCAGCTGTCGTGCATAATGCGGTGCATGACGTCGATAATGGCGGTGCTGGGCCTCACGGAGGGCACCACGCCCTCTGCCGACGACCTCACGCCCGTACTCGTCTACGTCATACTGAAGGTGAGATATAAATAGTTCCTTTGTTTTGAGTTTTGAAATCATCAAGTGTCTTCTCCGCTTTAGGGTGGTGTGAGAAACTCACCTTTGCTTCTTTATTTATCCTTTGAGTTCTAGAGCGTGGTTGCGTCCTAGAACCACGAGTTTCACTTGGCCTATTAAAAGTTATTTTGACTGAAAATTATATTGGCTGTAGCTTATAGGCCGCACACATGAATATTTTCAATAGAGTACATCATCATCATCTGCCTAGCCTTTTTCCCAACTATAGGTGGCCCTGGGGTCGGCTTCCAGTCAAGCCGGATTTAGCTGAATACCAGTATTTTACGAGGAGCGGCTGCCTACCAGACCTCCACAACCCATTAACTGGGGTAACACGGTACTTCATGGCAAGACTGGAGTCAGATTTACTGGCTTCTGACTATCCGTAACGACTGCCAAAGATCTACAAATGACAGCCGGGACCAACGGCTTAACGTGCTTTCCGAGGCACGGAGGAAACTCGTTATGTTAAGATGGTCACCCATCCACAGACCAACCTAGGCAAGCGTTGCTTCACCTTGGAGATCGACCTGTGCGGCTGTTATTATTTAGCCACGAGCTCAAATATTGACAATAATATTGTGTGTTTGCGATGGGCCGCAAACACACACGGTATTGTTCAATATTATTGTGGATTTCCAGAAAGGGAAAATAGATGCAATAATCAATACAACTACTGTTTTATTTCGATGCGATTAAGTCAGTTTTTACTACGAAAATTGTTCAGTAATGTTGCAGAATTATATCAATATTTTTATCAATCTTGCATTGATAATATTATTGAGCGTGTGCGGCTAGCCAAACATTTCTAATACTCAGAAGTATTACATAAAATACTATGTTAACTGTTCGTGACGATAGTCGTGGTGGAGCAAAAATGAAAGAGTACTGAGGATAGTGGACTATATAATAAGAAATATAATGAAAAACGGAAGAAAAGAAATTACGTCGTCGGTTAAATGATTTGAATTTACTTTAGTAAAAAAAGCGCGAGAGCAGCCGTGCGTGAGGGTGAGTAACAGCTGACTGGTTGGCGGAGTGGCGCAGGGATCCGCGCCGGCTGTTGACCGGCGCGCCGGCTGTTGAGTGCCGCCAGCGCGCGCAGATGTTGAGTGGAGCACGCAGCGGTCTCAACAATTACATAAAATACTATGTTTATTACATAATATGTTTCGATTCTTAAGTTCCTATTTCTTACGCCCAGGTGAACCCACCATCGCTACTATCAACGATCGAGCTAGTGAACGCTCTCGGAGGCGCGGCCCTGCAGGGCGAGGCGCTGTACTGGTGGACGCAGTTCTGCGCCGCGGTGGCCTACATCAAGACCATGGACTACCCGCGCCCCGACAACAACGATACCTAGCCCCTACAGACGCGCCTGGTGAGTTACACTTACTTAACATCGCTACTATCAACGATCGAGCTAGTGAACGCTCTCGGAGGCGCGGCCCTGCAGGGCGAGGCGCTGTACTGGTGGACGCAGTTCTGCGCCGCGGTGGCCTACATCAAGACCATGGACTACCCGCGCCCCGACAACAACGATACCTAGCCCCTACAGACGCGCCTGGTGAGTTACACTTACTTAACATCGCTACTATCAACGATCGAGCTAGTGAACGCTCTCGGAGGCGCGGCCCTGCAGGGCGAGGCGCTGTACTGGTGGACGCAGTTCTGCGCCGCGGTGGCCTACATCAAGACCATGGACTACCCGCGCCCCGACAACAACGATACCTAGCCCCTACAGACGCGCCTGGTGAGTTACACTTACTTAACATCGCTACTATCAACGATCGAGCTAGTGAACGCTCTCGGAGGCGCGGCCCTGCAGGGCGAGGCGCTGTACTGGTGGACGCAGTTCTGCGCCGCGGTGGCCTACATCAAGACCATGGACTACCCGCGCCCCGACAACAACGATACCTAGCCCCTACAGACGCGCCTGGTGAGTTACACTTACTTAACATCGCTACTATCAACGATCGAGCTAGTGAACGCTCTCGGAGGCGCGGCCCTGCAGGGCGAGGCGCTGTACTGGTGGACGCAGTTCTGCGCCGCGGTGGCCTACATCAAGACCATGGACTACCCGCGCCCCGACAACAACGATACCTAGCCCCTACAGACGCGCCTGGTGAGTTACACTTACTTAACATCGCTACTATCAACGATCGAGCTAGTGAACGCTCTCGGAGGCGCGGCCCTGCAGGGCGAGGCGCTGTACTGGTGGACGCAGTTCTGCGCCGCGGTGGCCTACATCAAGACCATGGACTACCCGCGCCCCGACAACAACGATACCTAGCCCCTACAGACGCGCCTGGTGAGTTACACTTACTTAACATCGCTACTATCAACGATCGAGCTAGTGAACGCTCTCGGAGGCGCGGCCCTGCAGGGCGAGGCGCTGTACTGGTGGACGCAGTTCTGCGCCGCGGTGGCCTACATCAAGACCATGGACTACCCGCGCCCCGACAACAACGATACCTAGCCCCTACAGACGCGCCTGGTGAGTTACACTTACTTAACATCGCTACTATCAACGATCGAGCTAGTGAACGCTCTCGGAGGCGCGGCCCTGCAGGGCGAGGCGCTGTACTGGTGGACGCAGTTCTGCGCCGCGGTGGCCTACATCAAGACCATGGACTACCCGCGCCCCGACAACAACGATACCTAGCCCCTACAGACGCGCCTGGTGAGTTACACTTACTTAACATCGCTACTATCAACGATCGAGCTAGTGAACGCTCTCGGAGGCGCGGCCCTGCAGGGCGAGGCGCTGTACTGGTGGACGCAGTTCTGCGCCGCGGTGGCCTACATCAAGACCATGGACTACCCGCGCCCCGACAACAACGATACCTAGCCCCTACAGACGCGCCTGGTGAGTTACACTTACTTAACATCGCTACTATCAACGATCGAGCTAGTGAACGCTCTCGGAGGCGCGGCCCTGCAGGGCGAGGCGCTGTACTGGTGGACGCAGTTCTGCGCCGCGGTGGCCTACATCAAGACCATGGACTACCCGCGCCCCGACAACAACGATACCTAGCCCCTACAGACGCGCCTGGTGAGTTACACTTAACATCGCTACTATCAACGATCGAGCTAGTGAACGCTCTCGGAGGCGCGGCCCTGCAGGGCGAGGCGCTGTACTGGTGGACGCAGTTCTGCGCCGCGGTGGCCTACATCAAGACCATGGACTACCCGCGCCCCGACAACAACGATACCTAGCCCCTACAGACGCGCCTGGTGAGTTACACTTACTTAACATCGCTACTATCAACGATCGAGCTAGTGAACGCTCTCGGAGGCGCGGCCCTGCAGGGCGAGGCGCTGTACTGGTGGACGCAGTTCTGCGCCGCGGTGGCCTACATCAAGACCATGGACTACCCGCGCCCCGACAACAACGATACCTAGCCCCTACAGACGCGCCTGGTGAGTTACACTTACTTAACATCGCTACTATCAACGATCGAGCTAGTGAACGCTCTCGGAGGCGCGGCCCTGCAGGGCGAGGCGCTGTACTGGTGGACGCAGTTCTGCGCCGCGGTGGCCTACATCAAGACCATGGACTACCCGCGCCCCGACAACAACGATACCTAGCCCCTACAGACGCGCCTGGTGAGTTACACTTACTTAACATCGCTACTATCAACGATCGAGCTAGTGAACGCTCTCGGAGGCGCGGCCCTGCAGGGCGAGGCGCTGTACTGGTGGACGCAGTTCTGCGCCGCGGTGGCCTACATCAAGACCATGGACTACCCGCGCCCCGACAACAACGATACCTAGCCCCTACAGACGCGCCTGGTGAGTTACACTTACTTAACATCGCTACTATCAACGATCGAGCTAGTGAACGCTCTCGGAGGCGCGGCCCTGCAGGGCGAGGCGCTGTACTGGTGGACGCAGTTCTGCGCCGCGGTGGCCTACATCAAGACCATGGACTACCCGCGCCCCGACAACAACGATACCTAGCCCCTACAGACGCGCCTGGTGAGTTACACTTACTTAACATCGCTACTATCAACGATCGAGCTAGTGAACGCTCTCGGAGGCGCGGCCCTGCAGGGCGAGGCGCTGTACTGGTGGACGCAGTTCTGCGCCGCGGTGGCCTACATCAAGACCATGGACTACCCGCGCCCCGACAACAACGATACCTAGCCCCTACAGACGCGCCTGGTGAGTTACACTTACTTAACATCGCTACTATCAACGATCGAGCTAGTGAACGCTCTCGGAGGCGCGGCCCTGCAGGGCGAGGCGCTGTACTGGTGGACGCAGTTCTGCGCCGCGGTGGCCTACATCAAGACCATGGACTACCCGCGCCCCGACAACAACGATACCTAGCCCCTACAGACGCGCCTGGTGAGTTACACTTGTATTTAGCGATGTTTTAAAAATCGATAGGATCGGATTCGGTAAAATAAACCATCGAATCAACCATCAACTCGCCATTCTATAAAATAATCGAGATGTTTTTCGATTGTTCGAATCAGTCACTTTCATTCGAAATTCTCAACCATCAAGAAACAATTAGAGATTAAATCGAGTCGGACTCGAGACAAAGTCGAGATTTTATTCAAACAATCGAATAAAATCTCTCGTCATCGAGGATCGCTACTTCTCTATATATACTATCCAGTCTTCACCGAACCCGTATGTTTGATTACGGCCCATGCTCTCTTCTAGAGAGCAGGTCAGACTCCCAGCAGTGGATGTTGTTTGGGCAACTGGCCGATAGATGATTTTCGGGCTGTCGTATTAGTGATCGATGGTCGCAGCTGTTCATATACCCGCGAAACGCGACACAATAGTAATACAATAACAGCGCGGTCCTATGAGACCGGTCGGGGATTTATTAACTAAGCCCAAAATCTAACTCCAGACTTGCCATGAAATACCGTGTTACCCCAGTTAATGGGTTGTGGAGGTCTGGTAGGCAGCCGCTCCTCGTAAAATACTGGTATTCAGCTAAATCCGGCTTGACTGGAAGCCGACCCCAATATAGTTGGGAAAAGGCTAGGTAGATGATGATGATGGTCGCAGCTGTTCCTTTGATTGAGTGACGCAAGATTTTGTAGTTCATGAGTGACGCCACAGACGTCGCTACATAGTAACTTACAAACTCCTTCTTTTTCAGATTTCAGCGCGTGTTCAGGATACAAAATTGGAAATCATTCGCCGCCAGCGGTGCCACTCTGTATAAGCAACGACTTACATAATCAGACATTTTGCCGCTACACTTAGATCTAGAACGAAATCATGCTGTACTATATACCAGACATTAATATATACGTGAAAAAAAAAATCATATAGTGAAATCAAATAAGTGAAACAAATCGTTACTGGCCATTTTCAAAATGGGCCCACAGTTGACCGAGAAATCGACGAAAAAAATACATACAGCCGAACAGCAAAACCTTCAAACCCGAACCTTTTTGGTAGCTGGTTTAAAATACACTAAAACTGTATGACAAAGGTAATAAACATTTCTCGCTAGTAAGTTTTGTGTAATAGTTTTCCTATTGCATTTTACACAGTTTTGAATCTGCAAAAAAACAGGAGACAATTATGTCAGTGATTCTCGATCCGAATCTACAGTAAAATGATACCCTTTCGGGTACCATTCACACAATGGGTAATTCCGTTTTATTAAGAGATTTATTCTGAATAACACTAAAACTAAAATATTATTAGTATTATTGAATTACTTCACGAGTTCTATAACGACCTCCTGAAATTTCGTGCAGTTTCAAAACTACACCTTGTATACATCTGGATTAATCTCCTCAGTATCAAATTCGTCGATAAAAACATAAAAACTTAATATTTGACTATAGATGTGATATTTGTAGTAAAAACTGCTTTGCTTGTAAAGTATCAAAATTATACATATTGTAGAGAAAGTAATCACATTTCATATAACCTTAAATCATTGCATTTTAATAGATACTTATTCACTGTAAACACCATATTATGAATACTAATAAAATATAAGCATCAATCTCCTAGAAATTATTTTGTTACCACAAAATATAAACTGCAAATTATTTGAACATTAAGCTTTTTATACCATCTGTAAATAAGACACATCAGGTTTAAGAAATTCGACTTAATAAAGCACCAGAACTATCATTATACTCCGTCGGTTTAGGTAGTTAACTAAATGTAAACAATCTTGGCATGTCTTTTTATCTAAAAGTTGTCTATAAATTGTATATAAAAATCTTTGCGAATCTAGGTATTTACCTAAATCGATGTTAGCTAATAAACTAAATTTAAATAATCTTTGTGTACATTATATACAACCTCTTTAATATAAAAAGACATACCAAGATTGTTTACCTTTAGTTAACTACCTAAACCGATAGACCATAGTACCTTCGGTTTTTTGTGGTGTGGGAAATCATCACATCTTATCCCTCTTTGGGTGGAACGAGAGCGAAGTATCGGACGTTTACTGACTACAACTCTCCCGTATCCCTGTAGTTTCTCTTTCCGAGTGCGATGCTAGCTCTTTCGTACAATCTGCAGCATTAACTAACCCGGTCAATTTCACTGCCATCTCTTTGAGGCGCCTGTTTAACACAACGAGTTTTGTTACTTACCGGACGATGAGCTACCTATTGCCTTTTTCCCTTTAATTAGCTTAATTTATATCTTTTCTCTAAATACTTCAGTACATAATATAACAATTACAACTAATTCTGTGTTCAACCGCGGTTGCTCTTATAAACTATCTCGCAGTTACCTTTGTGACAATCTCTTTCTACTTGATGTGTCAAATTTATTTACAGGCACTGTATCTATGTACTAATATTACCACAAGAATATCTCAAGCAAAAGTTTCCCATAAGTTTGTACCGAGTATTTTAGTGAATAAAGTATTAGGCTTAGGGCCTGTTTCACAATGTCTGAATAGCCACTACTTCCCGAATAAATTCAAAAATGGAACAGAATTTGTATGCAGTAATCTGCCAAGTAAGGTATTGGCAACTTAATCATAGGTGGTGAAATAGGCCCTTATCAATGTAGAGATCGAATAAGGATGCAGTTAACTAATTATTATGTAGTAGGCGATATTCGTAAGATGTGAAGTGTGCAAATGCGATCATGTGTTCTCAGCCTTACCTATAACCTAGATTTTGATTATAGGCCTATTCGGTCGGCGAAACCTTTTTTTGGGTTTGGGAAAATATCAAATATCTCCTCCCACTCTTGGTGTAGCGAGAGGTAATGTCAGACTTTTACTGACTAATCCTACCCGTGTCTCTTTAGTTGCCCTTTATGTTCCAGGGTCGTGGCTACTGTTTGTTTGATTTTCAATCATTTGTATTCTTCTAGATAATAGCTAAGTAAGGATCACTTTCAAATGTGTATAAAATCAGTAACTATTTAACAGCTTTTTATCTAGAAGACATTATCTTTAACACCATGAAATATAATTTAAAAAAACAATCATCTATATTTATATTTGGAATGGAATCTTTAAGAGTAAAGTTGGAGTGGCCTAAACCATTCGTTGAATTGTTGTTTTAATTATTTTATGCCTATAATATGTGCTCTTATTTTTATTTATGGTTGAATTTCCTACCATTGTATTTGAAATTCTGATCCATGGGCACTTGTAATGTTGATTTTGAGCTTTTGGTGTAGTGGAAATGGCGATATTATTAACAAGTTTTTACCAGAAGATGTATAATTTAAATTAGGAACTGTCTTACGGCCGATCCCAATAACCTATCTCCAGCTTTGTTATACTGGAGATAGTAAAACAAATGATATAATACAAAAATTATACATGTTTTCTGTTGTTCCATTTGTTTTTCTATCTCCGGTATGTGATAGTTAGGGTATTGGGTTCGGCTGTTCGAAATTTTAGTGGCTAGATCGAGTCAGCTAACCAGTTCTCACCTTACAAACTTACTGTGTAAAATTCTCAATTGATGATATCGTCACGTGCAGTACACCCGCTCGTATAGTTTGTATATTTTATTTCCAAGTACCTGTATACAACGGCACGGTCGCTGCCGAACTCTTGCGCACTCTTACCTAGCACGACATCTTGATTGGACTGTGATTTTAGAGTCGGATATAATACTCGAAAATGTGTATTTTTGAAAATGATATAGGTATCTGAAGGTGTGATAAGTAATATTAAAATTGATATCGAAAATAAGAGGCCGATTTTAATAAAAATAATTTATTGGAAAGTGTACATTTAATAGCATAGTTTGTGTAACTTAGTTAGGTTCTAATAGTAATATGTAAGCGGTTAAACTCGCTTGTAATGTAAACTATAAAACCATTATTAATCATTGAGGAAACCCCGTAATCAGAATATCATCAACTCTCATGTTTAGAGTAGCTGTAAGATTAGTTTTATTCGTTGTCTAAGCACCGGTTTACTTCGCACCCCGATTTAAAAGACACTATTTTTGAACTAACTTAGCATGTAACGAAATCTAATAAAAAAAACAGTAGGACGTAATCTTCTAGTAGTTCCATATATCAGGGAAACATGCTTCATTGTAAACGTCAATTCTTAAAATTCAGATGCTTAAAAAAATATTAATGCATAATTTTTGGGAATAATCAAAGCATTTAAAACCATTTATCAACAAAACTAACGCTAGGTAAACCAAGTCGTGGGCTTACTTTATTTTTGTACCAGAAATTTCCGAAATATTATTTCATCTGAATGTTAAGAACTGACGGAATTAGAGAATCTTCATATAGAACTTGCAAGTTGTGAAGAGACGCGAATTCTTAGGCAAAGCAAGGACACCATCTTGCTAAAACCGAATCCATCTTAAGCCTAAACAAAATGAATTCTGATAATATCAGTTTGTATTCTTGAACTATGTTCGCGTGTCGTCGTAACTTGCTCACTTATACAATTACTGGCATATAGCTTTCTAATCTCTTGCCTAGGTAGTCAGCAGACGTTAGGGTAGCCCTCACTGCCGCTGCGTCTCATGTAAACATGTACCTAATGTAATCAGAGCAATGAAATTATATTTAGCAATAATATTTACTGACTTTTATTTGTGTTACCTGCACCCACCTACTGCCTAAGAGGCTCTTTTTCTACGGAAATTTTAACGTTTGAATCCCCGACCGGTCTCATGAGACCGCGCTGTCATTGTCTTACTATTGTGTCTCGTTTCGCGGGTATGTGATAGGAGGCTTTATCCAGTTTATAACTATACGTACAACCTCATTTTTAGTATATGCGAAACCTGAATATAGTTTGTTCAGAATCGTTAACTAAATCGATTCCAGTAATTTTTACACCATATTATATTTTTTCCCAAAAATATTTACTCCTCGGTCACATAACTTGACACTTGGCGTTGATGAAATATTGTCCAAAAACAATTTAACAAGAACAGAGAACTAGCTATAATATTATCGATAACAAAGATGCTGACCATACCTGACACTTACCGGGCGCGAGCTAAGGTAAAGCTGGGGGATGCTCCCATTTCAGAAATGCATCAAGTTAATGTAACCAGATTGTACAAGTTGAACACCGGGCCACATTATATCTGAGGGTAGAGAGAATGCGCACCTGAGCATTTGTCTACCCTCAGTCGACAGAATGCCGCCAGGCGATTTGCACGTGCTTGCGCATACGTTCCGCGTGAGCGAGCGGCCTGCCCCGCCGTAGCCTTGACAGTGTTCGCGGGTATAACGGACTAGTGAGTGATTGGATTGTAAATAGGGATGATAAACATTTCAAACACGGCAAGGTGGTTAGTTGTAGAAAGTTATTATATGTACTTTCACCCTGCAATGGGTGTTTATCGCCTTTTATCATTTCGAACGTTGTATGGCATAAGGCGCAACAAATCGCATTGACTCCGTTTTATCTTTTACGGCTGCTTTTACGAATTAAACCTACTCTTGATCATACCGTCCAAAGCCTGCAAGTGTGATGGGAATTGTTATCACTGGTTAATTACAGACTTGAGGGAGCGGAAGGGTATAGACGGCGCGGGCGCGCGGCGTAGTGACCATGTATTTCTACGGACAACCAGGTAACATAACAAACTTATAACTTTGTGATTTTTGAGGAGCTCGTGGCTAGCCACGAGATAAGAACAGCCGCACGGGTCGATCTTCAAGGTTAAGCGACGCTTGCCAAGGTTGGTCTGTGCATGGCTGACCATCTTAATTCATCGGCGGGTCGGCGGGTTTGGTGTGTAGACTCCTTAACATAACACGTTTTCTCTTTGCCTCGGAAAACACGTTAAGGCGGGCGCGACGTTAGAATTATCCATACAAACGTAATACCAAAATCATTTGCAATTTAAGCATATTTACACCATATTATGATGTTATTCGGATTCAGACAATAATTATCTAGGTTCCTACATCGTCTTTTTGTTGAAAAACTTACCCCAAACGAAATTTAAGCGAATTTAAATTTGCACATTTTCACAGCGAAAATGTCATGTTTTTATTTTGTTTTTTCTATATTATAAACAACAATATTTCAAAATGTCTTTTCGTAGGAACACAGATATTATTATCAAGTTATAAATACTCGAAACAAAAATGGAAATACATTAATTTTTCATTCAACATTTTTGGTATTACGGAACCTCTCCCAAATTTCCAATAGTTTGTATTGCTATCACAGCAAGCAACTGTCAGTGTGCAGATGATGACTTTACTCCAGTCGGTGTGTCCAAGAATTGTGTAGTTACTCAGATACCCGCGAAACGAGACACAATAGTAAAACAATAACAGCGCGGTCTCATAGGACCGGTTGGGGATTCAAACGTTAAACTATCTGGATTGCTTCCATCAACCTCAAAAACGTGTTTTATTTCGTCTCAACTCGAGATAGCGCGCGGTCTCCGCAGGCCTCTTAAGCCGTAGGTCCCGGCTGTCATTTGTAGATCTTTGGCAGTCGTTACGGATAGTCAGAAGCCAGTAAATCTGACTCCAGTCTTGCCATGAAGTAGGTACCGTGTTACCCCAGTTAATGGGTTGTGGAGGTCTGGTAGGTAGCCGCTCCTCATAAAATACTGGTATTCAGCTAAATCCGGTTTGACTGGAAGCCGACCCCAATATAGTTGGGAAAAGGCTAGGTAGATGATGATGAGAAAAAGAAGACGATACAACCTACTGTGTTGAAGTTTTGTTCGTAGATGCTTTATATAAAAATACTAGACACGTGTTTGAGGTATCGCATATACTTATAATAATGTTGTTTATTAGTCTAACATTCTTTTTGTCCGTTCATAAACATAAAATTCTACAAAAACAAAATCCACCAATCCGCGCTATGTCCGCGTGGTGGATTACGGGCTCTTTTAAGAGAACAATCTGTAATTCGATTCGGTACCTAATAGATTACCCAATTATCACCTAGTGTAATTTATTATTAAAAAAAAATGTGAGCCTCACAGCTGTGCCAAAATAGGTCTAGTTCAGCATTACATTTAGCATGAAACCCAAAGTAGATATGAATGCCAGACAACTAGTACCTGACGCTGGTTTTCAACTGAACTTGAGATTGTGACGGTAAAACAGTTTTGCAGCGTAGCGCAGAAAACCTTAAGAATTGAGAATGTACAAGCCAACGAGAGCTACAAAATACTATGCACAGCTCTTTTATAAACTTTATTGTACACCAAAAAGTAACGATACAGTTTATCTATGGGTAAATGTCACATGTAAGCAATTCAACGCGAATACGAAGCGATCAGACGCGGTATTGGAACAAATACTTAATACTCTCGTGGTATCTAGGTACATGATGACTAACCGCACGTGCATAGGTACTGTTTGGCGACCGAGCTATGCGAAGCCAGCGCGAGCAGTTGGGTTGATTTTTTCACGCGAACTCTTGCGGTGCGGTGGCTTGTTATATTTGAAACTAGCTGTCCCCTGCGGTTTCACCCGCATTTTTCGTTACTGCTCCGCTCCCGTGGGTCGTAGCGTAATGGTATATAGCCTATAGCATTCCTCGATAAATGGGCTATCTAACACTGAAAGAATTTTTCTTATCGGGCCAGTAGTTCCAGAGATTACCCCCTACATACAAACTTACACATACAACTTACAAACCTACAAACTTACAAATTTTACCTCTGTATAATATTAGTATAGAAAAATTGCGGCGATTTCGCGCACAGGTAGCACAAAGCCATCTCGTTGCGTTGAATTTATGCACCTAAACCGCATCGCGTAAAATGCCGTGTTTTGAAGTCGCGATGCCAAAATGGCGTCGACACGTAACCCAACTTATCAATGCACATTGCAATGCATTTTCGTTTTTAACGTGCTTAACTTTCGTAATAGAAATCTTATAACACGTATATTATATATTGCGGCTCCCTAAACAAGGTCAGTAGTCGCTGCATACTTATCTGTCCCAAGGGCCAATGCTTCGCAGATGCAGGCGGTTGAGTATTAGAGATCGAAAGCAAATCGATCTAACTGCTTGTTTACGGAAACGCTGGCGCAGCATCGCACGTTGCATGCAGCGTGGCGCCTTCGCGACGCGTTGGGCGTTTACAGAGATGCTTTTACTAGTACTTTGTAGTATTTCCGCGTACAACGCCGCGGGTGTTAGGTAGGTACTACATTTTACGGTGAACAGAAAATTGCAAGAATAGCTCGCCAAGACGCTGCGTGCACCGCGGTGCAAGTGCTATCTGCAAGCACCGCTATGCATCAAACAAACGCATGTAAAATCACTCTCCTCGAACGCTACCAAAAAAGGCCATGTTTGAATAATGCATTCCGCGCCCGTTCATCGCCACATGTCTCCGTAAACGAGGCTTTAGGATTAAGTAGGTAATTATAATAGCTTAGAAGGCTTTTAGAGTTTCTGGCATATCTATTTGACAAGATTCTTGCTTTGAAATTCTGTTCACATGGACACAATAATACTTATTCCATTGCGAGGTAATTGTCGCCCAAGTCGACGGGCAGTAAATGTTTAGACGAATGAAATATTTTATATTCCTTCAATTATCGTATCTTCGCGACGAGAGATCCTCCATCTACTCATAAATGGACCTTTAAACGCGTACTTTATAATAGTGTTCCATGAATCTATTCATTAGTCGTCGAAAAAAAATAACGCGTGAATGCTGTCGGTTAGATTTCGAATAAGTGGGGTCAGTAGGGTGCGTTTCCATCGAGACACGTGCGGATCGGAAGACACGTGTAAGATTTAATCACAGCATTGATAGAAACACACGCTGAAGAAGCACGATGTGGATTTCTAGTATCTTTAGTATGTTCGGTCGATGTCGCATACCTACCTACCACTTCTAAGCTTCAGTGGAAATGCACCTTTAGCGAGAACCAGGCGAAGTAGGTTCCATAACCAGTCTGCCTGTCGAGTCGTCAGGCTAGGTTCTCGTGCATGGAAGTTAATCCAAGTTCGGCATCAAGAGACACGGACGCATGTTAGCAATGCTCCGACTGAGCAGCTTTTGGCACGAGTCCTCAGACGATCTCGAGTTCAATAACTTTTCTCGAATGAACGTAAAAACTTACTACGAGCATTTACGCACGTAGGCAGGCAGTAGAACCAACACGCCCCTCCGTGAACGGCGGGGCTGTGTATAAACAAGTTAGGAGATAACGCGCACCGGAAGTAAAGCCGCGCGCATGCATTGAGCATATTGATTTGGCGTACGGCAGAAGCCTCTGCTGCGGCTGCATTACTTAGGGGTACCTAACTACCTACATTATGTTTAGTTTGCTGCAGATGAGGATTTTTAGAAGACGACTGCAATGCATCATGCAGTCGTCAAACCAAAATCTGCTGTGCCGTTTTTTGAGATTTCAAGATTTTGAGCACAATATCTTATAGGTCACTGGCTGCCTTATTTCTTACATAAAAGAACTGCCATGTGCTTATGACCACTAGCTATGGAACTATGGTCTTAGAACAAAATGTGCTATGTGAAGCTACTAAAATGAGCAGGATTTTTTTTGTTTTTGCTTTTGGTTTGACGACACGATGCGTGAGTCACACGCCATGTGGTTATTGATAGATTTTGTCTGTATTTATTACAGGTATGGGTTTACATTTGTAACTCCTATGTTGAGTACCTAGTTTTGTGTATGGATGTGTGGTAAGGATTTTCAGTAATAAAAAATACATATTGGCATACACAATTTATTATGTACTTGGTTTTAAATTTTTTTTAATGTACACTTATAAACAACACGAGCTTTGCAGCAGCAGGTCACTGAAACAAAAAAGCATTTTGTTAGCAACTGTCGTATTTTCCTTACATTGTTTGTACTGAAGAATATTATCAGTTATAGTGTAACGTCATGGCAATCAGCAGTAGCAAATAAGAGTAATTACATCATTTGAACCACGTGTATAACGGCGAAAATTTTGAAAGGGCGACCCTTCTGCAGTACAAGGTTCGAACTTCAAATAAGTATCTGCCAATAACGCTATGATATTTAATTTTTTAGACAAGATAGATTTATGATAATAAAATAGTAATAATTACCTTATCACAGTGTAAGCACGCTTACGAACGTGGCCTTTCCTTCTTCTCTTTGTACAAGGCTAGGAGGGAGACGTTGGCCACCTTCACCACCTGGTCAACAAAAGACAAACTTCAGAACATGTGGAGAAACAGTTTGGCAAAATGATTATATTTACTTGCCGAATATTTATAAAACCATCTTAAAATTAGGAGTCAATAGAATCATGGTTATCAAGGAATTTATTAGATATCACAATCAATAAGGTATAAATTACGAGTATTCAATGAATTGAAAAAATATAATGGTTAGTAACTGGATAAATGGCATCAAATTAAAGTACTTCATGTAGTCATTACTTTTACATAGGTTAATAAGAGATGGATAACTTAAATACTTAGAAGACTGTCATGTGATTTATGCTTTGTGTTGCATCTTTTAAATTTTAACTAATTCTCTTGTAAACCATTCAAGTTCTATATTGGCTATCGAGAATTAGCGAACTGAGACTAATGCTTTGTGTTAGTTATATTGTAGAACTATACATTGATTGAAATCTCACCTTAAACCTGACTCCGGGAATGTCACCAACGGCGTGACCCTTACGACCGAAGCCTGCTACTAGTACTTCGTCGTTCTCTTCAATGTGGTTCAGACAACCGTCCCTGGGTACGAACGCTGTTACTTTCTTGCCGTTCTTGATCAGCTGTACTCGCACACACTTGCGGATGGCAGAGTTAGGCTGCTTGGCTTCTACGCCACTGTGGGGAGAGGGAAAGCGGTCAATCACATGTTATTTCTCAAACCAGTACACACAATAATTCTACAAAACATGAAGGTAAGTAATGGGTCTCTGGAACCATGGCTACAGCTACCTACTAATGTTGAAAGGCATCAAATACAATGATAACCATACTATGCATAATATCCAAAGAGTAGTAACTTCTATCATGCTGTTTCTCTTTTGTTATGTTTTAAAAAGACAATTCTAAAAACTAAAATTCGAAACAAAGTAGTTAAACAGTATCATAATAGTTAAGATAAAACAAGTCTAGTGTATTATAAACTACAGGGAACTTCAAAAACTTCAACAGTTGTCCTACAAAGATATACCTACTGTAAACATACTTTTCAAATACCACAACTAAAAAAATCAATAAACGCGGCACACACACGTAAACTAACGGCGCAAGAGCGTAAATACCATGCCTATACATGTGTATAACCTCATTCATAGTTCAATGACCCATGTGGTATTTACACATCTCATGTTTCATGCATTTTGTTTTTATAACAGCATTTTAGCAGTAACACAGTAGTAGAGAGTACTGAGCTAGAAAGTTTCTTGAATTTACATTTACAACTATGCGAAAACACGACACCTAAGTTAGGCTACAAGCATTACTAGACAGAGCATAGTACAACTGTAAAAACACTGTTAGAGCAATATATCTTCAGTTCCAAGTCTTGATCTTGCATCTTCTTCAGGAGCATCGCGTCACGACGCCGCCACTCGCAGTATTATCCTGTGATTGTAGTAGGAACACATTCACGGGAATAATACTGCGCGCGGAAGCGTCGCTATCCAACTGCCGCGTCCATCTTCGTGACTTCATTAAACAAACATGCAAGTGAGCCAAGTTCAGCAAACACTTCGGCATTCCGTGACACAAACATACATCGACACAGCACGAACAGGCTAACAGTGTGTCAGAGACATACTTACACTTTCTCCAGGACGATGCCCTTAGCGTGAGATGCACCACCGAAGGGATTGGCCTTCCACCTCGTCCCCATGTGGGCTTTCTTGTAATCTTTGTCAGCCCATCGCTGCTCTCTTCGATGATTCACGTGCTTTCGCGCCGTGCGAATACCACGGGGCTTACCTGAAATATTGACGGAGCCGGTTATCACTTGTGTTTACGACGCACAACACAGAAATCAATACACCGTAGTTTTAACAGGATAACGTAAAGGGGAAAACTTTAAATGCACCTCATAATTAACGCGGTGTCAAAGAGATGGAAATGGATTAGTTTTACACCACGAGAAAAACATGTCTGCGCCATGGCCGACACCTATGCGTGCACGTATAAGTTACAACTTTTATGGGGAATTATATTTTAAAAATTCACTCCTTCATGGCATGCGTATTAATTACACTGTTACACACAATTTTAAAACAAAAATAATAAATAAACTATATCAAAACTGCACAAAACTATTCCTTACCCATTGGGATAGCACGACACCAATCGGCTACAGATGGGAAAAGAAATTATCAAGCCAGCCAGCCAACCACCGGCTTCAACTCATCACTGTTGCCAACATAAGAACACTAACATAGGGTTGCCATTTCTGTGAAACAGGCAATCAATATTGTTTTATTTTTGTTAGGATTTTTTTGTCTCTATGCTGAAAAATAAAGTATGTACAGAATTTGATTACAAAATTAAAGTTCTATCTAGATGTATAGGCTGATAAAAAAGTCAAACGACTTGGGTAATTATGAGGGTACAACGAAATCGAATGTAGGTAGTACTTGATAATCGAGCAAGGTTAGTTAAAAAGTCTTGATCTTTGTTTAGAACCTTATAAAACGTATTGAATGTATAAAATTAAATGATTTAGGGCCTGTTTCACAATGTCCGAGTAGGCACTACTCACTGAATAAATTCAAAAATGTGACTGTATTTGTATGAAATTATCTGCCAAGTAAGATACTCGAAACTTAATCATAGGTGGTGAAATAGGCCCTTAATATTATAAGATGTCTATAAAAAAATGAAAATCCTGGCAAGTGCTAGTCGGACTCACACACTGAGGGATCCGCATAAATCAACTTATGTAAATGGTTCAATTCATTAATCGAGTCTCCAAGATTTTCCGAATTGAATAAGTTAACTTAGAAGCAGTGGCGTAGCGTGCCTTGTTGGGGCTCCGTATAAAAAATTGTTTGGAGGCCCTTATATGGGGGTAAAGATTTTTCACAAAAGAAAATAAATATTGTGAAAAGAAATATTTATCTATCATAACATAATTTAACCATTTTACAAATAAAAATCAAATTTTAAATATTCACTCTCCTTGCCTTCTTTTATTTTTATTTAAATTAAAATAAATTAGAAAGCTTTTTTTTTTTACACACTTTGGGGGCCTCAGTGGCCCGGGGGCCCCGTATAATTGATACGGCAGATACGGCGGTGGCTACACCCCTGCTTAGAAGTCTAATTTTCACAGCTTCAAGGGAACACCGACATGAGTATAAGGTTCTAAGTTCATCTCAATACCTCCAATTTTGTGGTACGGAAACCTAAAAAAGCAAAAGACTTTCATTTAAAATGTTTATCGGTCTCTCTAATGAAATAATATTCACAAAAGTAAGTAAAAATAATAAATTTATGTTATTATTTTGGAATCGTATTGTTTTTTTTATGGTTTTTAAGACCCCATAAAGCAATTTAACGTTTGAATCCCCAACCGGTCCTATGAGACCGCGCTGTTATTGTTTTACTATTGTGTCTCGTTTCGCGGGTATCTGAGTAATTAAAAAAGTACTTATATTCGATACGTTGATCAAGATCAACAGTGATCAAGATCTTTTATTCATCTTTGATTATTCAACCAGTGTTGCCTACTCCAGATTTACCCTAATAATTACTCAAGTCGTTTGTCTTTTTAGACTTTAGTTGTAAATTATAGTACTCACTAACTGTAAGAATCTACGGGTGTAGATATGGCGCAATTGCATTAGTTTATAGAAATACAATAGTTATACCATAGATTTAGCGTATTTTTATTTTATAGCTATGAGTAATACAGATAATACGTTCCATTGTAATCATTCGTTCAATTTACTGTCATTTTGCGTCCGACAATACAATGACACTGACTTAGCACTGACAGTTACAGTTAGTCAACGTCAAGTGAAGAAGCTACCTATCAATGTTTCCAGAATATTTCTAGAATTATAATTGTTTTTTAAACTATTTTAAGTTCCATTTGCTCTGAAAAAGCCACCATAATGACTATGAATTTGGGTAGAAAGGATGGGGGTCCAGGTTACGTCGGTATTCAGTTCTGCCAGGAGTGTAACAACATGTTGTACCCACGCGAAGACAAAAACAACAAAGTTCTCCTGTATGCCTGCAGGAATTGCGACTACAAGCAACTGGCCGACTCAAACTGCGTATATGTCAACAAAATTATGCACGAAGTCGATGAATTAACGCATATTAACCCTGATGTTGTGAGTGATCCTACCCTGCCTCGAACTAAGGATCATATGTGTCCTAATTGCAACCACAGAGAGGCAGTATTCTTCCAAGGACAGACAAGACGCGCTGAAGAAGAGATGAGACTGTACTATGTGTGCACAAGTTGTAAACACAGATGGACTGAGTGAAAGTTGTGTATTGTAAGATTAAAATTAAGTGTAAAAATAAATTGCTTCTTATCAAGTTTTGGTTTTTCTTGAAGCTTCTAGTTAACCTTTGATACATTTTGTAGTATCCTATCTACTTCAAGAAACAATTTGTCTACTTTGGGGCTTGTTGACAATCAACTACTTTGTAACATAGCTGTAGGTAAAATTTTACTCATCGTTGCCAAAGAGTTTGTGCTCTTTGGCACCAATGCATATGGATTTTACAACAAACAATATTAAAGAAATTGGGCACCGGTTGGTCTTCTTTTTATGAACAAGAGCTAACATATAACTATCAGTTGGGAGGCAGGTTGTGGACATGTTAACACATTATTGAATGTTCTTAACACTGGAAGCTCATGCTGACTCATCTATTTTCCACCAGTGTTTCTGCAAAGTGAATTATCTAAACAATAAACTTTCTTTCCAACTTATTCTTGTAACGTAGGATTAATTCATGAGTCCCCAACCAGTCTCATGCAACCGTGCCGTTTTTGTCTTACTGTTGTGTCTTGTTTTGCGGGTATGTGATAGGTTAATAGGTATTCTAAATAAAACACAACTTAAGTTTTGTACACTTTATTAACTAAAAATATTGCCAAGCATATCTGTTCTAAACAACAGTTAACAATTCACAGCCATTTATTAATAATAAACATGGAGTTTTCTACCTGACGTAACTCAAACATACATGCCATTTTATTGGATCATTATAACAACTTTTGTTTTATAATTAATAATTTTATAGGCCTGTTGAAATTAGAAATATTATTCTGCTATCACTAGAAAGTATCAAATTAAAAATGAAGTATTACTTGACCACATCTTGAAAAAAAAATAGTTTTGGTTATGGTATGAAATACAGAAAATCATCATCATCATCTGCCTAGCCTTTTCCCAACTATATTGGGGTCGGCTTCCAGTCAAGTCGGATTTAGCTGAATACCAGTATTTTACGAGGAGCGGCTGCCTATGAAATACAGAAAATATTAGAAGAAATTAAATTCCTTCTTCTAATATTTTTCATTCATCAAAGAATATTCTTCCATAATATTGAGGGCTGTGCCCAAATGACTAGTTAAAAGAATAGTTCACTGTACTGAATTATTAGTGTTATTGATTCCATGATAGGTAGTGTTACTTTCAAGCTAATTCTATCTGGTGATAACAAAATAAATGAAGAATAGAATTAATAGTAAAAGTGATTGAAGTAAGCTGTTAGCACTAATTTGGCACATAGTGAAGTATTTGAGTGCTTATTATTTTAGCTATTTATTGCAACCTGTTATTATGGCATTATTCTACTTCAATAAGAATCATCAGAGCAATTGACACATTACAATCAATCAATCGAAATAAAAGCACCCTTAGATACTAGAAATAAAAACAAATATTCCTGTTAGAATCTAACTACTATTTAGCTTAAAAATCTACTAAATATCTAAAAACAGCCTCCCTGTTACAAACGTCAGGGTTTTTAGAAGCCTAGGAATAGATTTAGGGCCTATTTCACCACCTATGATTAAGTTTCCGATATCTTTCTTGGCAGAAAATTTCATAGAAATTCTGTTCCATTTTTTAATTTATTCAGAAAGTAGTGCGTACTCAGACATTGTGAAACAGGCCCTTAGTTTATCAACAAACAACAGATAGTAGGACTAGTGTAAAGGTCTGTGCCCTAAAAGCGTGTGCAGTAAAGTTCAAAGTCTAAAATCAAGCTTACACTATGTAAAGGTAGAAGTTCGAAATTGTTAAGTTATTTAGTAAATGCAACGAGTTTTAACAGTTTAGGTTTCATAAATTTTGTTAGGTCAAAATGTATTTTAGTTAATTAAATGCTATTTGATTTGTTTTTACAAATTAGTTATTGCATATTTCCATTTTGAGTACTTTCTTAAAAACTTGACAATTGCTGTAGTTTGTTGTAATTTGCTTGTTTTAATTGATTCGATCTTTGAATTTAAGTTTAATCAATTACATTTTTCGGCTGTAAAGTGAATTACCACATAACTTCACTTGAACAATACTACCCTCACTCGAACAATCTCGAATTAACCCATTTCAATTGGCCTTCTAGGCAATACTAAATCTAAATACAAAATATTTTCTCTCATTTATACTTAAATTTACATTCAACTTAGTTTAACTTTCACGCGACCCTGCCGCCAATTCAGAACAGGAAGAGACGTAGTTTTTAATTGAAGCGTACAATATGTTGATAGGTTTCGGAACATTGCCTTTTCAGTTTTCTGATTGGGTCGAACAATTAGGTACAGTCAGGGCCAGCAGTCTCAACTCACAAGATATTAAAGAAACTGACACTATCGATCGCGAAGTTAAGTCCAAGCGACTGAATTTGGTAGTTAAGATCGTTATTTCGAGACTATTGGCCCTGGTTTAAAATTAGTAATCAATGTGCCAATCCATTCCAGTATGATCTAGCGCCCACCCCAGGATGTTGGGCTACTGATTCAAAATTCTAAGATGGACGCCAAAATATTGATAACTTCACGTAAAAATCAGGCATGTCAGGAGCCAAACGCTCCTAGATACGCCAATTAGTAGAAGTTATATAAATAAAATGATACAATCAATCACACAATTAATTATTTCTTTCAAATTCACTCGTACAAAGCATTATACATTTAACAGGAAAACTTAACAAGTGTACATTATAATTTTATCATCAACCTTGAGGAAGACGGGTTTTCAAAACTTTAAACGAAGAGCAATAAATCTTCTAATTAGTTGCGAAAGTGGCGCCACCTTAGATTGAAAGCATTGCGCTATTTTTACAAGAGATGGAGGTTACTATTACATACATGAATGATTTTCGCAACGCGTAACAAAGAACATTTTTTTTTAAACTTATTATATTTAGATAGTTACATAATTATTTAACGTATAAAGAGGTGGCACCACCTTCGCTATTTACAGTTTCTAGCATAAAGCCAGTCGTCTACAATGGAACAGTGTAGAAAATTCAACGGATAAGCAAATTCGGCTGTGACAAAGCCCTAGGTAGCATCATCTCAATTTAATTTTAGGTTCTGTATTTCTGGCCCTGTTCACTCGACTATAATGATGCGATATTTATCTGTACTGCTTTAGCATAATTTAATTACTTATGTATTTTTAAAGTGAAACTTTTATTAAGTACATCGTCTCTAACTTATTTTTCCTATGAGTATTGAATAGGAGGTTTTTATCCATTTGGATACGCCATGCGCCATCCCTATAACACCCTCTTATTAAGGTTTCTTATTGGATTTTGTCACACTATTTATACTAATAAGAACGGTACAATGATGGGCTTCGTCATGTGAACGGGGCCTAAAGATGGGTACCTGACCGGAGTTACGGGGCGTAATGTAACGTGTTACACAGTAAGCATTACTGCAGTCAGTACGTCGTGTTACGGAGAAACCAGCGAGCAACGAGGCTGTCGATTTTTTGGCGAATCCTTTGACTGTAACGCGGTTCAGTACAGAGTTTTGACGAGCATGTTACACCAATTTTAGACCGCGGCGTAACATGCTCGATGCGAATATTACATTACACCTAGTAACGTTGGTCAGTACCCACTTTATAATGCTGCGGCCAGACTATGCTCCTCGCGCTGCTCATCGCTCTGCTCCTCGCGCTGCCGTGATTTGCCGCGATGTTGCTCTCTCTCTCTCGCGCGCAAAGACCGACAAGATAGGGAGCAGTGGGCAGGACGAGGAGCATGACGAGTGGCATGACGAGTAACGTGGCCACACTATGTCTCTGCCTCCTTTCCTCGTTACTTCCCATGCTACTCGTCGAGTGTGTGGCCGCGGCATTAGAGTTAAATGACATAATTTTCAAAAGTATCGAGCAAGACACAGTAAAGTGTCAGCCAAGTTTAGAGAAGAAGTGAGTTATTTCTCTCTCGTGGACGGCGCGTTTTGTTTTTAACTATTATTTAATGGATAACTTGATAGCAAGAAACGTGCCTTAATCTAATGACATTAGCTATTAAATCCTTTGATTCTGTGGTATAAATATAAATAAATAAATCCGTACATCATTAATTGCGTTATACGTATGTTATATTGACTTTTTAAGCACCAAAAACAATCTAAGGCTATATGATTCTGTAAGTTTTGTATGCTGATCTTATGCGTATACTATGGCCATTATTATTAGGATTTCTTCTAAAAATGCTGGCTAGTTTAAATTACATAAACGTTATAATGGCGGGACCAGCTCTTGTACTTATTTAAATAATTACCTATGCATTATGATGTGTCATAATAGCGGTGCCATTAGGTATCATGAAATTCTGTTCATGTCGTATGAGGTACAAATATTTCAGAATGGGTACTAAATCGTAAATAATTTAAATACAAGAGTTGGTCCCACCATTATGACGTTTATTAAAATACGGCTCTAGGTACATGTAATGGGTTTTACAATATAAGTACTTATAAATGTATTCAAATATTGACTTTACGCATTGGAATCGCTATAGTTTACTACTTATTTTATAATTGAATTATCGAGCGTAACTTCACAATCGTATCGATTAGCAGTAATGATTAAAGTAACTTTTTGTGAAGTTTCGCCAATTTAAGCCGTATTCAGCAACACGATCGATGTGCAGGTAGGCTTTATAACGTCAATGTATCAACAACTTATTGGGTTTTTCATATTTCTTTCATTTGCGCGTAAACTTATTTATTTTAAGTTACTCCCTAAAGTTTTATGTGCGTATAACTGTATTGCTTCTATTTTCTAATAAATTTTATCAAATTCAAGCTCGGGCAAAACAACCATTTCTCTATTCTAGGTTTAAGCTTCGAAGATAAAGAGGTCAAAAGATTTTTCAATACATTTACTCGAAATCCGGCCCTCCACTGTTTTCCGCAATAGTGCGGAAAGTCGCGAGCTCGCCCCTGCCACAATTTCTTGTATCAGGCTGGGCGCTAAGCGACTGCCACTACTCGCCGATCAACCCTCGTTAAATATGTTTCTTCATAAATGTATTAAAAGATGTCGTTGATACACGTGGAAATTTGTCACTAGAGCACTCGGCTCCATGGACACTCGGTGCCCTCTCGAGCTCTCTGGCTCGAGCGAGGTCGCAATGACAACTTTTCTCGTCTCGTAAAGTCGTAAGTAACGTCTCCTACAACATGGTAGGGATATATTTTTATTAACTTTAATGAATTCTTAATGTGTACCTACTATTTTTCGGTCTAACATGGATGGCTAACCATGGTTGCACGAAATAATTATGAAGCTGTTTTACGTCTTGTAACTTATAGATAAAGTAATAATTGACCAACACCTTTGTTTAAGGTTTGGTTAGGCCATATTTACCCTTCAATTAGGACTTAGATAGACCGTAATAGAAAGTCAATTCTAGGAGCATTTAGTACTCATTTGCTTGTGAAATTTAGAAACAATGATTTTTATGATAATTATCGACACAATTGTTTAACACGGAACATTGTTTTCTGTGCTAAGCGGACGGCGGCATGAATCGAAGACGGATTTATTTGGTGTTCCCTTATTGCAGTGTCGATGGTTAACGAAATATCTTAATTACCCCCTACTATTCAGTTAAAGTGAAAAAGGGAAAGCGTTATTCGTGTTGTAAAGCACTGTCTCTCTTTCACAAAGGAATGGTATAATCGGCGGCACGTAACTTGGCAAGAGTCGTTAGTTGCGCAGAAATCGTTTTTTAGATCTATTTGGTGGTCAAGCGGGACGCGGGGTATGACGTAGCGCCGATCCGGCGCGCGATTGGTGCAGTATTATAATAGTAGTCTATGATTGGTGCGTTAGCCGACTTTTGCTCCCGCACTGCGTTACGTCCCGTTCGCTCATCCGCTTTTTTGTGCGCCATGCGCGAATTTACCCCCACTACGTCAAATTCTTGCCAAGTTACGTGCCGCCGATTATAGGGCTGCTTTTAACTATTGAATTGCATCTTATGATCTTACCTGGATATTGCAGTGGAATCTGTAGCTAAGAATACAATCTCTTTGGTACAGATGTACTCAAAAGATTAATTGACATGTTTTAGAATGAAAAAAGCCTTTTATCTTCAATTTACTAAGATTCCACTGTAAAAAATAAGTAATCCTTTGACCACCACGTTAAAAAAGCAAAAAGTGTGCTTTCAGCGCCAACCTGCGATTTCAGTGTTAATTTTTGTGAACTTATTCTAACAAGGATGAAATAAATAGTATAAGCAGTTTTCTTAATATAAATTGGAATGAGTCTAGCTACATAATTAACGATACATCTGGAAAAACCTATATTTTTATATGATGCTTATATTATCATTTAAAATGCGAGGCATCTAAGCTGTCATGAAATCATGACGTAGGCGTACCGGACACATTTTGTTTTATTATCACGTGACAGTGGTGGTCAAAAGGTTGAGTCGAGTTTTGTAAATTTTTGGTAAGAGGATCCTTATTATGTACCTAAGCTTTTCCTATATGTAGGTACTCCAACACTAGTGGCGTAGCTAGTCTCAAAGTTTTTGAGAGGATTTTTTTACAAAATAGTCTCTCGCAAAACGGTGCCCTCAAACAAGTTAAATTAACTTCATAGGTTACATCAATACTGACGAACAAGAAGTGGTTTTGTTTGGTCATCATATAAGACCGAGCTCGAAAATGGGTAATTACTCTAATAAAAATGAGAATGAAATGAAAGTGCTCATATTCAAATAAGACTATTTGAATTTGAGCTCGTTTATTAGAGCATTCAAAACTAAAATAGGTTAAGTTTTTCATACGATATTATGTAGAGAATGCTGGAACGAGCGAAGCTAACTATTCATTGGGCACATTCTATCATTTCTCATTATTTATCCACTTCGAGCCTTTTTTCAATAATTTAATGTTGTGGATAACGGGGCCCCACATTGATACGGTTGATACAGCGGTAGCTACGCCTCTGTCAAACACTTAAACGAGACCATAATTATAATTACACATTTGATAACAAACCTGTGTGTAGGCTCAACACATTTTGCATCTACCCTCTGAAAACTTACAAACCTCGACTCCACAAAAATGTCTAAAACTAACTAATGGCATTAATGTAAAAACGTGGCATCAATCTTCAGCCTCCTGCCACGTATGGAGAGCCGTCGTCAGTGCTGCGGGGGGGTGGGTATGTCCGGGAAGTTCTCGGGCAATGGGGGCAACACGTTGGCTTCGAATTGCCCGGACAGGTTGCCCGGGGGAGAGTAGTTGGCGACGACGATGATCTTGCCGTCTCGGGAGCGAGCTTTGCCGACGCCGAAGAAGGTTGTTGCTACCCACACCATTTGGGTGAAGTGGCCTGGAGATTGAGATGATTTTTATTAATACATAATAATTATAATAATAATCATCGATTATAATTCTTTTCACGTTCACTCACACACCCCACGAGCAAACAGTAAATCGGATAAAAATTACAAATCATAATGTCTGATTAAGCAAAACAAAAAATTCGAGATCACTTTCAAATTTTGGGACATCTAATTCAATTTCAAAGAAAAATCCAATAAAAAATAAATTCAAAACCTAAAAAAAATCTTATTAGAACCCATTCTTTCTACAGAAAAGGTTTTTTTTTCATAAAAATCTTATTCGATATAATTACTATTTAAAAATTATTTAATCAAAATGTCAGTCCTATTCTTGCTAAGCTAAATAAATAAAAAATGTTCATTTACCCGCGTTAACGTTGGCGTGAAGAACATCAGGCTCTTTA
Source organism: Mythimna separata (assembly GCA_030763345.1). Classification (NCBI taxonomy): domain Eukaryota; kingdom Metazoa; phylum Arthropoda; class Insecta; order Lepidoptera; family Noctuidae; genus Mythimna; species Mythimna separata. The sequence continues at coordinate 2,458,276 of CM061173.1, read as the reverse complement.
AAGTAATGATACTGGCGTACCGCTGCGTACCAGTAGGAAGACACTTCTTGACCTGTAATCAGAAACAGAAAGATTCACTTTTTTATCAGAATGTATTCGTACCAGTGGCTTAACCAGTTCTAAAGGGGCCCTGTATAATAATGAAAATGGGGACCCCTCTTTTATTTTAATTACGATAAAGCCTAGTGCTACTTGGGTTTAGGTATTTCGTGAAGTAGAAATTACCAACCAAAGAAAAACCAGCTCTAGCTCTAGTAGTAGGGTCAGATGGTGCCACTGGCACCCTTCAAATACAGGATCGAAAGTAAATGTTAAGTAAGCCCTCTTGTACACGAGATGATTTTTTCGCCGTATGGCGAGCGTACCGTGTACAAGCAGCCATACACTGGTGTCACATGGTGGCGGCACCGTTCCTTAGCGTCGCCGTTTGTGTCTACAAGCTCTCTAAGTGATCCATACACTTTGTGCCGGGCTTACGGACGGAAAATTGACTGGACCTACGTACGGAGTGAAACCGTGTACAAGAGGCCTAGGAGTAGGTGAGAGACATTACCTGTGACGTCAGGCTGTATAGCGCTGACAGGTCGTTGGTACAGGTTCTGACCGACGTCGCGATCATTCCTGTAGTGGAACTTGTTGGTGTGTGTGTGTGAGAGACATTACCTGTGACGTCAGGCTGTATAGCGCTGACAGGTCGCTGGTACAGGTTCTGACCGACGTCGCGATCATTCCTGTAGTGGAACTTGTTGGTGTGAGCCAAGTGGTTGGCCCACGCCTGCGCGTAGTCACATAGCTGTGAATTTGACATTTGACACATATGAAGGCGCTGTAAGAAGTTAATATCATTACCACTGATCGCAATACAAGACAATTTTATAACTCATCAACTCATCTTGTTAGTAGACCTATGTCGGGCGCCAAACCGAACTACTGGCGCCCAACGTGGGTCTAATTTTAGAGTATTTTATTTAATTGACAAATATTCAAGAGACTTATAAATAGTTTTATTATTATGAGTATATACAATTTTATAGGTTTATAACGAGTGCCCATTGATAGCTATTAACATTGATAAAAATTGCATCTCGTGGGGAAAAAGTAAACAGTTTATTTTTTTCTTTTTCTCACGCTAGATGTAGGAGACGCAAATATTGTATAAGTTTTACTCGGGCGTCATATAGTAGCTATAAACAATGTGCTAGTAAAAGTCAATTGACAAATAATTTGTTTAATACTTGGCGCCCAGCGCGGGCCTATCTAAAACTTTATTATTTGAATAATAAGTATATTTTTATTAGTATTTTTTTATCTCGGGCGTCCAACATTACCATCTAAAAATGTGTTAATAAGTTTACACGACAAATAACTATCTCGCATATTTTATTGGCGGCCATCGTGGGACACAGTAAAATTGTAAAAGTATTACCTCTGGTGCCATATAAAGCTGTGGAGAACCATGTCGCTGACGATACACGTTATGCCAACACAAACACTCTGTGATGAAGTCGCTATCTTGCCACGCAGTTCGGACTTCACTCCATTGCACTACCATAGTTACTGGTCTGGACTGTAGCACCTGCAAAGTATAAGACAAACCTACTTAGTTATGTACTTGGAACCGCACATTTCAAATCAGTCTTCACTGCAAACTCAGATCATTGTTTTAAGAATCACAGACCCATTTTCAGCATTTCGTACGGTTCATCATTTTGAAAATAAAAAACGTGTTTAATTTTAAAAAAGGTTTAAATAGTTACGAATGATCAAAACCAGCAGCACTCATCCTGCAGCCCTATCAGAATGGTAATACAGCCTGCTAGGAGGCTTAGCTTGATTGTTTGAAAGATTAATCGGGATAATAGACCGCAAAGGATCATTGAAGGAATACAGGTAGAATATAGTTAGTAAAAGGCATTTCAATCGTAAACAGAAAAATAATACAGTATAAGTATAACATAAACATAAGCCATCACCCCAAAAGGTCAAAACATCTAAAAGAAAACATTTCGAATTCCCAGAAAGTTTATAGGTACCCGTATTCCACAGAATTCGTGACCTGTTTGGGCCTGAGCCAAATAACTTCAGCATAGTCCAAAATAGGATTTATGTGTAATGTGGCTCACGTAGAAAATGTTATGCAATATGTGAGGTGCTCGAATTTCTACGCTCTACGGAACCTTGACTCGGCATTTTTTACGCTTCACTTCTTTTATATTTTGCTCTACTGATTTCAGTTTTCGAACATGCTGTCATTCGTATATTTTTGGATACGGGTTAATATTTTTTTTGGTTATCACCTCAATTTACCTTCGAAAATAAAGCTAACAAAATATCATGTTGCGGTAAATGATGCACCGTTAGAATTAAAGCGGTTATCACGAAAATTGCGATTTGTGGGAGAATACTAGAAATAGTCTTCTATAACAAATATAAATATAAGTCCAATCTTCAAAATATTCTTTTTTCACGCCAGGGCTCCAGAGTAGGCCCAGGTAGGCAGTTTATCGTATAATCAGAAGTTACAGGTATTTTAAGTCACTTTCTACTTTTAAGAGCACTAAACACGGAACTTATCAACTTACATAAAGCATTCGTACCAAAAATCCCAAATTCTGATTCATGCATTCAATACTACCCCAGCATAACTAAGTACCTACATTTGTAATAAAAACGATATTTTTTCCTGCTACGAAAAATAATGATTCCCAGTATTTTAACATCAGAATTCAGTCTGCGAGACCTTTGTGAATAATCCATTATTCATTTTAATTTTGCAACTTTTTATTGAACAAAATGGAGGGTAGTTGGTAATTTTGTGCAGGTATGAACAGTGTGTCTAATGGCTCATCAATCAATGGAAGCACCTGATGTTGCTCGTCGTACCTCGTTTATTTTAAGGATGATTGATAGATTTTTCTAGCAATATTATGATATAGCAGAGCTTTTCATGTTTTTTAAACATTCAAAAGTCTCTGAGTGTGTTAAATAAACCGAAATATAATTTAAATTAGTGCAGTCTATCTGTAGTTTAGTTATAAATTAAATAAAGCTTTTAAATTTAATGAAAAGAAGAGCTCGTGGCTAGATAAAACAGCCGCACAGTTCGATCTTCAAGGTTAAGCAACGCTTGCCAAGGTTGGTCTGTGGATGGGTGACCATCTTAACATATCGAGTTTCCTCCGTTCCTCGGAAAGCACGTTAAGACGTAGGTCCCGGCTGTCATTTGTAGATCTTTGGCTGTCGTCACAGATAGTCAGAAGCCAGTAAATCTGACTCCAGTCTTGCCATTAAGTACCGTGTTACCCCAGTTAATGGGTTGTGGAGGTCTGGTAGGCAGCCGCTCCTTGTAACATACAGGTATTCAGCTAAATCCGGCTTGATTGGAAGCCGACCTCAATGTCGTTGGGAAAAGGCTACGCAGATATATAACAATTTAATGAAAAGTGAATGTCGAACTTCGTTATATAATTATTCATTTAGATAAATATTAAATCAATTAGACTAGAATTATAGACCCACATAGGTACAAAAACCCAACTCCACATAACATACAATTGCTTCATTTTCCCCCAAGTCATTCTCATTCAGCCCCCGCACTTTCCAACTGACGTAGATATATCAACACACACTTTAGCTCCATAATTACCATATTTCGTGTAGGCCATAAGCGTCTTAAATACCGGTGTATAGTGTATATGGGGCCCATCAGTCAAATAAATGCAAATATGCAGCTTTACATAAACTGGCCCCGAGGCCGAAGCACGCGATTGTTGGAAGTAACAAGGACACTTAATTACTTTTTAATTGGCCTTTATTTTTCACTTCTTTGTTGCCAGAGTTGAGATTTTAAAAGAGTTTTTAATGAGGTACAGGTTAGCGGAGTGAGTTTGCCAGATTAAAAAACATTTTAATTAAACAAATCTCAAGGGTGAACCACTTTGAAGTTAAATGTTAAGTGGAAGTAAACGTTGCTATTTTAGGCATAAAACGCTAGCGTTTTTTTCATACTTGTATATACTCGACGATCGTTCTTAATTTTAAAAAGAAAATCTCAGAGACAAGTTTCGTGCCTACATTCTTGACCCCTCAGAGTAATAAAACTTAATCCCGTCAGTATCAAACGCGTAGTTTAAAAAACGAATTTAAAAAATCAGTTTGAATTTTCAAGAGAGTAGAGGTCGTGGGAGGGTACTCAGAGCCTCCGACTGGCCAAAGCCGCAGGGGGAGCAAACTCTTTAAGACGAGTGGCCTCTGTTCTCATTACTCTAAAAGCCTGTAGTCTCTGAGGCTTTACTCATAGCCACAACATCTGCGAAGCTACGTAATATCTAGACTTTTATATTTCTCCGATATTGAGCTTCAGTTTTATTCGATATGGCAACTTAGGTTGTTATTTTCGTGGAGATACCTATACCGTATGTAGATTGGCAAATGGAGAAGACATTACTGTTATTACTTTATTTGGGAATGGGATGAGAACGTGTAGGTAGCACATCTATCTATTTAGCAAGAGAGATACGGTAATAGGTATAAGTAGGTAGATTTTTACTGAGTAAAAATATTATCAATAAATACCGACGGTTTTAATTTAAAAATTCTATGATTAGCTTAAGATTTTAAGCATATTTATTGAAAGAAGTTTCAAGCTAACTCTATTTAATGACTTTTATTAAATTAAATAGCCATTCAATAGCGTTAGACAAACTGGGACAGTTGTATTGATTGTTGACTGATTTTACCGGACGGCCGAACAGCGAGCTACTCATTGCTCGTCGTCCGCAAGCCTACGCCTACGGTAGCTAATAATCGGGTTCGGGATCTCGGTGGCTAAGGTGTGAGGGCCATGTGCTCGCGCGTGCCACCACCTCCATCGTTAGAATTACTGCTTCGCCGAAGGAGGCGACTGCTTGAATCAGGTGAGTAGGAGTGCCTACTCGCCTGATATTATAGCCAAACGAAATGTCATCAATCTGGCCCGGTTTAGTTGGCCATATCGTGAAGTCATCAATTCTTAGATCCGCGACCTATAAACACCTTAGTAAAATTGTAACAAAAGCAAATAAAAAAAGCACTCCTTCTGATGTAAGATTAATGTCACTTTATTGTAGGCACTAACATCTACAATACAGTTTTACTGGCGCAGACATTAGGAAATCCTATAATCCAAATTGTAAATCATGTCAATAAAGTATTATTATATTTAATTCTATAAGCAACACAAAACCAGCAGTTTCAGAACTAAAACTGCTTCACTAAAACTACGTTATTCATCCTACCCACGGAGGCAGAGTAATAACTCCTCACGGCTTCACATTCTACGTCTTTAAAGTTTCACGCCTGGCTGGCACGTCGCGTTTGAGTCGCCTCGCCACGCCTCGCCTCGCCACGCTTCTGAAGGGGCTAAATTACTCATGAGCCTGTGTGAAGTTCGCCACCTGAATCTAGTTATAATTCAACCGTCTTTAGTGGAACGTGTTCGAGGCAATTGGAGCGCGATATGGTTCAGTATTATGGCAAATATTACTAACTGAATCATGTTTACGCAGAAGCAGAATTATTTTTCAACTTTTCATTCAATATGCGAAGTACTTAATACCTAATGCCGAGAAGGAGAGGACATGCCACAAGCCCCAGCCGTCGCTTTAGTAGACGCTGGGCGATTCGTGGACGCTGGCTTACGGACGTCGAGCAATGGGTAGCTCGCCGTCCGATCGTCCGTAAGGACTAAACTCGAGTCAGCTGTGTGTCATGTGCCAAGCACGTCTCAAAAAGATGTCAGAGAAACTGAAGGGGCTCAATAGGGACGATGCCTGCAAGGGCTGCGGAAATGTTCGAAAGAGTTCCGTAAACTTGGAAAACAAACGACAAATGGAAGAAAACAGGTGGGTTTACATCAGTGAAAGAATGATACCCCATCGAACTCCACCCAGAGCGGGAGAACTTACTTGATGATTTCCCACCTGAAACAAATTTGTGTTAAATTTGAAATATGAGGCATCTAGGTACCAATCTGCTCTGACGAACCCAACAAAACAAAGATCATTAAAATTGGACTTTGTTTTTTATACGTATATGAATTATAGATTCTAGAAACTCTAGAAAGCCAGCTGGTTCGAATTTCAATGTCCTGAATGTATTATCTAAGCCGAAACAAAACTGTCTGTTACATAAGAGAAGGTCATGACCAGATGGCAACCAGCCAACTGCGCCCCTATTTGAACAGGCCACAGACAATCTCCATATTATTCAGTAAAAGTTACGCAAGCACGACCAAAGCCAATAAGAGAAGTCCTCTAAAAAAAGCGGTTGGAACTTGCATTTAAATTTAGAATATTTTAGATATTTGTCTATTAATCTAGCACTTTGAATGCGAATTCTTTCGCGGGATTTTTTTTCTCAAAATCCGTTAATCCGCACGGTTAGGGAACTAATTAATAAAGACAGTCGTATTATTCATTTTGGCTAATCAATACTCAAGTTACAATCTTATTATCCCAAACATTGAAAAATAGGTTGTTGTTGTTTTGATATAAATAATAAGATTCTCCGATACAACTTTTAACGCTTCAATCATTTTATAGCGGTAGTTTTGAAAGTCAACAAAACTTTTTTTATTTACTTGTGTTTTGTTATGTTAGTTTCAAGTACATGTTCCTTGGGCAGGAATAAAACTTTGATAGTAAAATATAGTTTTTATTTGAAAACCTCTTTTTAGTGCTCCCCTACATCATAAAAGAAAGCCTTTTGCCAAAAAAATAAACTACCCTAGCTAATCAACCTCCTTACAAACTGAGCCTAGACTGAACAAAGAAGATAACAACCTCCGCTAAAATTATAATGGATCACCATCAGCCCCCAGCCCGCAAAGATAAATATTTAGACAAAAATTAACGCTAAACCCGCAGTTATGACAAAGGGCTTGTAGTAAATTGGATGGACCGTAAAACCAGGGTCTGCTTCATGACGAGATAAGTTACGTTTTGGTCACTAATCCTTTAATTAATTGGGACTTAAATGCAGATTATAACAGGGGTTCGCTGAGGACGGTAGCGGGTAAGGTAGGTAGAGTGCAATATGAAGATTGCTTTCTCATTTCGTTTACTAACTCCTGTGGTCTGCCTTGATTGGTGAATCATGTGAAATTAATTGGTAATTAATACCTACTTAATATACTATGATTCTTAATTAGATGGGCTAAAGTAACAACTATAGTACTCGTAGGTAGGCCAAATGGTCAAAACGTGATTAACCTCTTATTAGAATTGCGAAAAACTCTTGCGTTCGAAATCTAAATAAAATAGGTTACAACAACCCTACTTTGCAATTTATTTATTCAATATTTTTGCACAAAAAAGCTACAAAGGCGCATTTTCTACCAGTCAACCTTTGGGCAATGCAGAGAATATTATAAGTGGTAGGTGCAATAAAAGAGAGAAAAAATAATAATATTGAAAATATAACTAATGAATCCAGATACAACACAATATAAATATAATTTACTTATACATAATTCAATAAAATAAATATATATACATACATATGTATTATACATAGATTCAATTCAATTTCAATTTCAAATTCAAAATTCATAGATGCAATTCGTTTTAGTCAGTAAAAGTCTGACACTTCCACCCTCTCCACCCTGGGAAGGAGAAGTTATTTATTAGAATTTCTCACGTAAATAGTTTCTCACGTATTAATAGTAGTATTGAATTTATGATGATGATGATGTAATGCATTCATGAATGATCTCGCTTAAATAAAATGCGAAGCTGTGTATTTTTGTGCTCACACCATTAACACCATATTTTAAGGCCTATATGTGAGGACTTGTAATTGGCTTCCTAATGTTTATTGTTTCTTTTTTTCTGATTTTATTAGCTATAAGTCTTCCATGCACTAAATAAATAAATAAATAAAAATAAGGGAGCCCAGATTTTTTTGGCCCAGGGCCGTTGGCCCCCTACCTACCAGTGTCGTTTCTAATAAAACAAATTCATCATTCTGTTCATTGATATAACTTGTAGAGTCAAACAATCTTGTACGCAGGCAGTGTATGCAAGGTTAATATTTTCCAAAAGTTATATACTTAGGTACAACAATATTGTGGGAAATGCTTGTTTGTCGCGTCTGCCACGCCGGCGTCATCAATTTGTGGCAATCTGTCACGTCTGTAATCTATCGGTGTTCGAAGTCTACGCTCCAGCGGTGATTAATTCGTGGTTGTGCTAGGTATTTTCATTCATTTCAGAAATTGTCGTTCATTTCAACGTATAGACGTTGGGTTAAAATTGCGTAAGTACAGTATGGCCGTTATAAGTTGGCGAGTCTGAAGTTAGGCTCTGCGAATTTTGACGCTTGAAAACTCGTACAAAAATAAAGATTAAAAAAAATGCAATTTGCTGTTGTTATTGCTGTTAAAAACTGTTAAGTACAGGTATTTTTTTAAAACCTTTATTTTTGTACGAGTTTTCAAGCGCCAAAATCCGCAGAGCCTAAGTTCAGACTCACCAACTTATAACGGCCGTACTATACTCTCTGACTTTTTGTCACTATAGAAACTGAAATTCCATTGTACCACGCCAAAATGTATTATTTACGTCCGAATCGTATCTAAAACAGCTAGGTAGGTAATCTTTTTGTTCCGAATCTCGTAATTAACTCGGCTTTCAGCACAAATAAGGGTGTTCAGGTCAAGGACGATTATAATGGGAAAGTTTGGGCCATCCCCAATTCCGAAAAGTTATTTCATTTCAAATTCAACGAGGTTTGTTGAACGAAAATTCGAAATGGCCGTTTTATTTTAGAATGATAATAGAAAATCAGGCTACGGAAAACAGTTGATACTGTACCTAAAATATTTCAAGAATGCTTGAGTAAATATTTTTAGTCTAAGATTAACTTGTAAAGGGACTAAGTAGACGGTATGGTCGGAATTTAAGTAGGTATTTTCTTCGGAGCTAATATTTTAATAGCCACAATTTAATGAACTCCGAACCCGAGTCGAGAGCGCGTAGTTTTCCATGCGTGCTTTAAAAAGATGTCAGCAAAACTGAGGGCCTGTAGGGCAAAGAGCTAAAAGGGATACCGTGGTCCTGGAACGAAAAGGGCAACTGAAGAAAACATTTAGGTTGTCTGGTAGATATCGCTGTCAGCGATAAGACCGCCATTGTACCCATAGGTTTAAGTTTCTGTAAAATTTATAACTTCTTTTGGTGTACAATAAAGTTTATTCTATTCTATTCTATTTGGGTAGGTTATACTTAACTTAGCAAAACACACGCCCTCTGGTTGCAACCTACAGCGCGAGAACTGATATTTCATGATTACCAAAGTCAATATTATGCTAAAGTCAGTGTATGATGCTGTCAGTCCTCGGTAAGAAGATAAAAACCACAAGAATCTACTGCTTAAATTTTTACACTCGGCACGAACGAACTACATAGGTATAATATTAAGAATTCAGTTCAGCGTCTAGGCTAGGTAGGTAGATAAATTGACCTGGCTGCAAGCCTGCACTCCACTCTTGTCATTGGAAAACAGATATTTTACAATGTATACGAGTACGTACGAGTACCTACTCTACAATACAAGCTCGCCAAGGGTAATAGAATTCAGTGCAACGTCGAGTTTCTTTACGTAGGTATTCCAAGACAATAATTCTATCCAGTCTTACTGTATGAGGATTTAACTGGGTATCACACATAGATTTATTTTTTGGAAGGGGAATCATCAGAATGACTCTTGGGCGGAGCGGGAAGGCGTGTCAGACTCTTACTGACTAAACCCCACCCCGTTCCTTCGTTGCCGTCGATCTGGGGGACAAGGTGAAAACCTTTCGGATTTTCCGTGTTCCCCAGAGGCTTCGGCCCTACCAGGCCCCTATAGTTTGCTGACATCTCCTTGAGGCGCGCTTGGAACAAAACGCGCTGTTGACGACTAGGCTCGGTCCAGATTATTACAAGACTGCCGTACGGCGAGCTACCCAGTGCTCGCCGTCCGCGAGCCCGCGCCTACGGTGGTCGGAAATCGGGATAGGGATCTCGGCGGCGGCGGCAGTCTTCACAGTGTCTGCCTGTAGTTAAAAGTTTATTATTATTATTATTATTATTATTGAGAAAGACATTTCTCTTCTATTACTTCGGTAGCTACGCCACTTACATAATAATGTTACCTGAAAGCACATTGTAACCCCAGCTTTATTGCGCCATTTTAGCGGGTAAATTATTAGTAGCGTAAACAAAACCTGTCATTACTAGCCTTGTAAACCACAAAGTTATAGTAAATAATACCGAACTTCATTTCCTGTCGAAAGCAATGTGAAAGGTGATTAAAGGTTTGTGCTTACGCAAGCTAGCCCTATAAACATTTTTTTTGTATCATGTATCCAAACGCATCTCACACATTATAATCCTTCATATTGGACGACAGTATTGAGCCAATCATACTCCAACTTCCCATATCCGCATATCCCATGCCGGCGAATGAGAAAGCTTGTTCGCCGCTAAGCCAATCAGGAACATTTCCGCCTACCGCTGCAAAGAAAGGTCGCCATCTTTTTTGGTTGACCGCTCTCTTCTGCTTCGAGACTCCATCCACACAGCACCACCGCTAAAAGTAACCCGCTGATCCAGGAAACCCGCGGCGCCGCGGTGATCTAATATAAACCTCCTAATTAACGTGTTGGCCGACACAAAGACACAGTGACGCAAAATATAACCGATCTGTTAATCGCGAGTGAGACCCTCCGAGAGCACGTGTGAGCGTCGTCATCCACCCGGCAGTCCGTGCATCAACCTGGCTTCCAGATCTCCAAGTAAGTCACAATACTCTTCCCATACCTACTTTCCTTTAGCTCAATTTCTGTGTCCAATATAATATCGTCCAACGTAAAAAATTATTTTCCCGCTAAACTTATACAACGCTTAATCTGGTCCTTCGAGCACCGCAATTCTAAAACTTACCATAAGTTAAATGGTCCATTCGAGTCGGATTCATAGAATCAGCATTCATAGGTCTCATACCTAGGATTTAGGTTAAATAGGTACCTACTTATCTAACCTGAATTCGTAAAACCGCCATATTGAACGCATACTATCGTTCTTACATTCCCCGCTAGGTACATACCTACATCATTGGGAACTACTGTACCAACTTAATAGTTCGCCTGTTGCATTGAAATAGCATAGGGAATTATTAAAACCGCTAATTATCGTGAGTTAGTTCGGCAAACTTGCCTATAACATAAACTCAACCGCAATAATTTTCTTTCACCCGCTACTTAAATAAAAAAAAAAAAAAAAAAAAAAATATAAAATATTCTTGAAGTCTACCTACATAAACATAAATTATTTTGTCCGCTATAGTTACTAGAACTACTCCAATATGGAAGATCTTCAAATAAAAGTTAAAATACTGCAAGCTAAAAACCAAGCAATCTTTGAGCGTTTATCGTCATTGTATGAAATATCAAAGAAAATAAATACGACTAGTATTGAGCTACGTTCGGCTGAGACGTTTATGGCAGACACGCAAATAATCTCAGTTACTCGTCAAGAGTTTATTTCTAACATAGATAAAATAAATACATATTCTTTACAAATAAATCCTGATCATAAAATAGATTATAATAGTCAAGTATCTTTTGACGGCGTATACACGCGAGTAGAGAGAATACGCTCACTTATTGAAGCGAAGTCCTCAAGGTCATTGAAGGACTCAGCCTCTACTGATACCGCTTCGCAGTCAAAGTACTCAGTCAAGCTGCCACCAATTCAGATTCCGTTTTTTGATGGTAGAATTGATAATTGGCCTGTTTTTTATGAATCATTTAAATCAAATGTCCATGAAAATTCAAACCTTACAGATTCTCAACGTGTGCAATATTTAATAGGTAACCTAAAAGGAAACGCATTGCAAATTACCGCCGGAATTATTCCGTCAGGGGATAATTATACGTCTATCTGGAACAGTTTGGTTCAAAAGTATCAAGATAAACGAGCATTAGGCTCGCACTACATGTCTAATATTTTAAATATTAAACCCGCAATTAATAATTCCGCCTCTTTAAATAGTTTTATTGAAAGTTTTCACGCGTCTGTTTCGGCACTAGAACAATTAAAAATTAACGACCTAAAGGATTTCATATTATTAAATTTAGCTTTAAAAAAGTTAGATCCCGCTATCATACATTCATTTGAGATGCATATGAGAGATGTGGAGATTCCTACTTATACGGATTTCGTTGCATTTATAAAATCGCAAGTAAAAATATTGGATAGATCTACTTTAACTCGGAACGCATCCATAAGTAACAACAATAATAAAAATAATTCTTGTCGTAGCCAATCACGTGATAGTACAGTACATACATTTGTTGCTTGTGACAATAACCAAACTTGTATGTATTGTAGTGGCAAGGATCATTGGAAGCTTTATACCTGTCCAAACTTTCAAACAATATCGGCCGGTTCGCGTTTGGATTTTATTAAAAATAAACGTGGATGTGTAAACTGCCTTAGTACAACGCACACCGCCTCGCAGTGTAAATCTATACACACCTGTAGAACATGTAACAAAAAACATCATTCTCTTTTACATTTGGAACAAATTTCACAGCAGCGATCGATATCAGCTGACGCTTCCGCGCAGTCACAACAGGTGGCGCTTTGTGCATGTTCTCGCGTAGGAATAAGGACTCCACGTACTACGATTGTTTTGTCAACCGCACAAGTCTATGTTGATAACAAACATAACAAAGCCGTTTCTGTAAGGTGCTTAATAGATAACGCTTCGCAAAATAATATAATTACTACAGCCTGTTGTAAAAAACTGCAATTAAATATTATACCGCTTTCAAATTCATTTATAAAGGGTGTAGGAACCTCTTCGCGGCCTATCATAGGTTACGTGGAGATAACAGTTACTGCAAAAAATAAAACAAATTCTTTTAAAATAACCGCTCTTGTTATTGATTGTATAACTGATAAATTACCATCTCACTTGGTTGACACCTCTGCTGTGCAACATTTATTCGAGTTACCGCTAGCCGACCCCCTGTGGCACGTGCCCGGTGAGGTTGAATTACTTCTAGGGGCAAAACTGTTTCCGTATTTATTACTTCATAACAGAATTCTCTCACCTACCGCGCCATCAGCTGTTGAAACCGTATTTGGATACATAATTATGGGTGAGATACCCTCTAGTTTATATAATAACAATAACAGTCTCGACGATTTAAATACCGCTTCATGTTTTTCTACCGCGTTAACAGTAGATGATTCTCATTGTTTTTTGTCATTGGACGAATCTTTACATAAATTTTGGAGTATCGAAGAAATACCTTCACAATCTTTTATGAGCCCCGCTGAACGGGAATGTGAACAGCTGTACGCTTCTACTGTGTCACGTGACTCCAGTGGTAGGTACTGTGTTGCCTTACCATTCTGTAAAAATCCAGAATCACTCGGAAATTCATATGCTGTCGCTTATCGACGTTTAATTAATTTGGAAAAAACTAAGCTTCGCGACCCTTCTTTGCGCGCTAGTTATAACGAAATAATCCAAGAATATATCGATCAAAATTATTTAACTGAAACTACCCCTAGTTCTGTTGATCAGACTATAGGATATTACATACCGCATCACCCTGTTATTAGGAATGATAAACAAACTACTAAAGTGCGCATTGTCCTTGATGCGAGCGCTAAGTCTCATAATGGCGTTTCATTGAATGACTTACTGCATACAGGTCCGAATTTACAGGCTGACATATTTTTATTACTTTTAAATTTCCGTTTGTTTCCTATTGCAGTTACAGCTGACATAAAACAGATGTATCTTCGAATTAAGGTTATTGAGGATCATCGAAAATATCAAAAAATATTGTTTCGATTTAATACTACTGAACCTGTTCGCGAATTTAAATTTAACCGTGTTGCCTTCGGTCTCAAGCCCAGTCCCTTTCTAGCCATGCGCACTGTGCGCCAGCTTTCAGAGGATGAAAAACATCGCTTCCCGCGCGCATCCATTGTCGCTTCTCATGAGCTTTACATGGATGACTTGGCTAACTCGACCCCTACTCTAGAAGAAGCCAAGATTCTCTCCGCTGAACTTATCGCCTTATTTAAAGCTGGGGGCTTTGACCTTACTAAATGGGCAAGTAATTCCTTGGAATTACTGGAGGTTATTCCACACTCCAACCGCTCTTCTATTAATTTCTCTGACGGGGATAATTTAAAAATCCTTGGACTCAAATGGATTCCTTCCGAGGACTGTTTCACCTTTACTACATCTGAGTTAGATAAAGGTTGTACTAAACGCGTCATACTTTCCACTATTGCCCGTCTGTGGGACGTTCTCGGTCTAGTGGCTCCTGTAGTTTTATTCGCGAAATTACTCATAAAAGAATTATGGAAATTAAACACAGATTGGGATGAAACTCCGCCCGATTCTATCGTACTTCTCTTTCAAAAATTCAAAGAGCAACTGCCTCTACTTTCTTCTTTAAAATTGCCGCGTCATGTAGCCGTTACTATGGGTTGCGTGACAAATATAGTAGGTTTTGCTGACGCCAGCTTGAATGCGTATGGCTGCGTTATATACTTACATGTCACTGACACAAATGGTAATACACACGTAAATTTGGTGTGTGCTAAATCTAAAGTTGCACCTGTTAAGGTCGTATCTCTGGCTCGTCTAGAGCTTTGCGCCGCTGTTCTTTTGTCTAAACTAATTAAACTAGTTTATGACACTTACCGCTCTCGCACCGCTATTAATAAAATATTTGCCTTTTCCGATTCTACAATTACACTTTCATGGATTCATTCCTCACCTCACAAGTGGAACATTTTTGTTAGTAACCGCGTCGCTAAATGTCAAGAAAATCTTGATCCTAAACATTTTTACCATATTAACGGAAAAGAAAATCCTAGTGACTGTCTGTCTCGAGGTCTTCTACCCGAACAGTTACTAAACCATGATTTATGGTGGCATGGCCCTGAATGGCTTCTGCGACAAACTGATGAGTGGCCTATTACTCCGTTTGTTTCCTCATGCAGCGAGCAATTGCCTGAGTTTAAAAATAAATCTTTAACATTAGTATCTACCGTATCAGAACTTAACTTGATATATAGCCTTTCTCAAAAATTCACATCGTTACATAAAATATTGCGCATAATTGTATACATTTTGAGATTTTTGCATATTATTCCTTACGACAAGTCACATAAGACAATTACTGTCCGTGAATTGGTTGCCGCTGAAATTTATTTAATTCATTGTATTCAACAATTTCATTTTTTAGATATTTATGACGAGATTAAAAATAAAAAACTTCGCTCACAGTTTAAGAAACTCGATCTATTTATAGACGAGCATAACATAATTAGAATTGGTGGCAGGTTGTCAAATGCGAACCTTCCTTATGAAGCTCAGCATCCCGCGCTTTTACCTAAACATGATAACTTTACACATGTTCTAATAGACTATTATCATCGCATTCATTGTCATGCCGGTGTAAACCTTCTTACCTCTCTGTTACGCCAAAAATATTGGATCATCTCTTCCAGAGGTGTCGTCAGACAAAGGGTACATGCTTGTAACTTTTGTTTCAAAGTTTCTCCTTCTCACCCCAGTCCAAAGATGGCTGATTTACCCGCTTGCCGCGTACAAGAGACTAAAGCTTTTGTTCATACTGGTGTGGATTACGCTGGTCCTATTAAAGTAACCTTATGTCGACGCAGAGGCCAAAGAAGTCAGAAGGCTTACATATGCTTATTCATTTGTTTCGTTACCAAAGCAGTTCATATTGAATT
Source organism: Mythimna separata (assembly GCA_030763345.1). Lineage (NCBI taxonomy): Eukaryota > Metazoa > Arthropoda > Insecta > Lepidoptera > Noctuidae > Mythimna > Mythimna separata. The sequence goes on along the minus strand of CM061173.1, from coordinate 2,442,461 downwards.
GGTTACCGACGTGTCATCGGACACCTTCATTTCAGCTTTTAAAAGATTCATTTCCCGCAGAGGCCCCGTCTCTTATTTATATTCTGATAACGGAACAAACTTCGTTGGAGCCAAGGCTCAATTACAAGAACTACTTGCTAACCGCTACCGCATAGAGTGGAAAATGATTCCACCCCGCGCCCCCCACTTTGGAGGGCTGTGGGAATCAAATATTAAATCTACTAAAACGCATTTATATCGTGTTATCGGCTCTCAACTTCTTACTTATGAGGAGCTTTCGACTGTTCTCACTGAAATTGAGGCAGTTCTAAATTCCAGACCGCTCTGTGTCCTGAGTGAGGATCCGTACCCAGAACCGCTTACTCCCGCTCATTTTATAATGGCTTCTCCGTTAACTACGTTGCCTGTCGTAAACGTTCCCGAAACGACGAAACCTCTAACTTGCCGCAAAAAATTGCTTGACCAAATGGTTTGTAGCTTTTGGAGAAGGTGGCGTATAGAATATTTACATAACTTGCAAGTTAGGCAAAAATGGTTGAATGCCGACAATATTAAGATTGGTACAGTGGTTCTCATGCATCAGGATGATGTCCCTCCTCTACGTTGGCCAATGGGCATAATCACCGAGATTTTTCCCGGCAAGGATGGGATAACTCGCGTCGCCATGGTGAAGACATGCAGTGGCTCTTTCAAAAGACCCGTTGTTAAACTATGTCCTTTACCTTCTCAATAATACCACCGCGTAATTAAACATCTAATTTAGCTGTAGTTCACATATTTTCATTATAATTTTTCTCTTTTGTCCAAGTTAATTTAATTTCAATCCGCTTTAATTTGACTCCTTACTTTTTGAGTATACTTCATATCCTCGAAAGCCGGGCAGAATGCTTACGCAAGCTAGCCCTATAAACATTTTTTTTGTATCATGTATCCAAACGCATCTCACACATTATAATCCTTCATATTGGACGACAGTATTGAGCCAATCATACTCCAACTTCCCATATCCGCATATCCCATGCCGGCGAATGAGAAAGCTTGTTCGCCGCTAAGCCAATCAGGAACATTTCCGCCTACCGCTGCAAAGAAAGGTCGCCATCTTTTTTGGTTGACCGCTCTCTTCTGCTTCGAGACTCCATCCACACAGCACCACCGCTAAAAGTAACCCGCTGATCCAGGAAACCCGCGGCGCCGCGGTGATCTAATATAAACCTCCTAATTAACGTGTTGGCCGACACAAAGACACAGTGACGCAAAATATAACCGATCTGTTAATCGCGAGTGAGACCCTCCGAGAGCACGTGTGAGCGTCGTCATCCACCCGGCAGTCCGTGCATCAACCTGGCTTCCAGATCTCCAAGTAAGTCACAATACTCTTCCCATACCTACTTTCCTTTAGCTCAATTTCTGTGTCCAATATAATATCGTCCAACGTAAAAAATTATTTTCCCGCTAAACTTATACAACGCTTAATCTGGTCCTTCGAGCACCGCAATTCTAAAACTTACCAGTTTGTTTAGTATGTAGTAGATCTTATCTATACTCAATAATAAAAAGTACTTTGTTTGTTTGTTCCAACGTGTTAAACTCAAGAACTACTGGTTCAAATTGAAAAAATATTTAGTATAGGATATTTGGATAGCCTATTTATATGTCTAGGAACACAAGAACCCACAGGAGAGGAGTAGTAACCAAAGACGTCGGTGAAGCCACGGGGGTTATTTAGTTATACAAAAAATTGCTGATGTCAGCGAAAAAATCCGACGAAAAATTTGTTTGAATAGAGAAATCTACTTTTACGCGGGCAAAGCCGCTGGCAGTAACTATAGTTAAAAAGAAATTCAAGGGCAAGACGAAGTTCCCCGAGGTATTTTTGTTGAAAAATGATCGAACAAATCTAAACTTGGTATAATTTATTTCTTTTAATTCTCATAAACAAGATTTAATTCGCGTATTCACGAAAACACTAGATTTATGTCTTGTTAGATCGCAGATAAGACTGCAGTAACGCGCTAATAATATATTTCCTGAAATCACGAATGACAAGGTCCTTAAAAAAATGTTGAAAAAAAACATCACACAGAAGAAGTACGTTTTCTAATTTTATCTAAAATGGACAAAAAAAAACTCCCTAATGTTTTTTTTATTTGCGATTTCCAGACCAGATCTTTTGGTTACTTAAATAAAAACAAAGTGCAACTTTTTTTTTAACACTTACCTAATAAATATATTTTTGTTCCTATTCCTATGGCCGCGATTTTCTCAAAATCGACTACTAAAAGGACATCTACTAAATACTGGTATTCAGCTAAATCCGGGTTGACTGGAAACCGTCCCCAATCATCATCTAACTACATCTACCTAGCCTTTTCCCAACTAACGTCGAAAACACTAATCGGATCAGTATTTATTGAGAAAATTGCGGAAACGGCGGAAAGGGTCGAATACAGAAGCTTTTTTTTTTTAAAAAAAAAAAAAACTATATCCGGGCTGGCTAACAAAATTTAGGTTGATTTCTTTTGTATTTTTTTATTCGAATTTACAAAGTTTTTAACTACTTTCGAGAATTTGACAATCAGGTGATGGTAACCCATAAGGGCAAACCTACAAGCAACTAATAATTAACATGGTTTTAAAGGGCTCGAATATATATTAAGTTGATGACCTCTATGTCAGAATTCCTATTCTTGAGAAAAAGTATGAACCAATAAATACCTACTGTATTGTTTCAACGGTACCAAGATTCTATAAAAATGCAGGCAGCTCATATTGGAGAAAAGAAAGATAGGCAAGTGGAGCAAGGTCTTTACAAAAGAATGAAGAAGGATTCAAAAAGTTGTTCTAGCTTAGGGACTCGTAAATCACACCTATGTGTATGTAAGGGCATAGATATTCAGAAAGAATATTTAAGGGTTTTTTTTGGTTTCTAAAATCACACACACATAAACAACGTCTTTTTTATATCCCATAGGTAACTCTAGGGTATGAATGAGACCATATCAAAGAATCAACTAGCATAATTATGAATTATTTTGTTTGGCAACATCGCAAAAGTAAAGATATGTCATACAGGTGACCATTTTTGACCTAAATTAAATATGAAATTATCTTCGAAACCATGCTTTTTTGGACCACATACTCTAGGACTTTTTTTTTAGTATTATTTTTCTCTAAACGAAAAATGTAAACCTGGAGTTATGGGATACTTAACAAAAATAACACACCTGATCTATAAAAACTTCAAAAGCCGCAATGTGCTACTTGTCTTACAAGACAAATAAGAAAAACCCTTCCACCCGCCAAAGGACCCTTAAATCAAGATTAAAGAGATACTTTGCCGCTGAAATTGGTGACAAAGTACCGTATTTTCATAAAACCCGCACAGCTAACGAGGGGGCCGCGAAAGAAAAGTTTTCTTTTTTTCTTTGTCCCTTTTGAAGTTTTTGGCAATTAGGTCGGGAGGGTCAAATATGACTTACCTTTGTAGGTTTGAGTATACCAATATATTTTCTGTAGGTGTTAATTGTACACAAAACATAATGTACTAGTGTACTTATAGGCATATGTTGAGAGCAACGCGTAGGTTTTGGGAATAATTAACACCTATACAAAACACAACTATAAAGAAATAGTCATCTGTCACATTCTATATTTGTCTAGTTTCTATCTATTTGTAGTTAACTAAACGCAATACTTGAGAGTGACTGGAGCAATTTCGATGATTTTCATATGAAACGTATTTGTTCTTTACTACATCAAACATTACCTAGCTTAGAGCATTTAACCTATTAGGTACCTAGCTGTCTAGATACTTCTTAGAGTTAACTGTTAATCCTAGAGTTTGATAGAAAGAACTATCTCGACCTATATTAAAGCTATTTAAAATAGACACGCACAATTAACAACTTCATGCGTTATTTATTAAATATTTACTTAGGCTGAGGCCGTACTATGCTTTTTTTTCAGCAAGCGATTAATCGCTACAACCGCGAAACCGCTTGAGACGCACACACCACGATTAAAAATCGCGAAACGACCCGCAGTTTGAAGATGGATTTCAAGAAATAGAAAAAGGAGACGTCAACGCAAATTTCGAAAATATTAGATCCATCCACTTAGGGTGTAGATGTCAGAAAGATTTATTTCATAAGAAGTATCAAAGCTTAAGCTAAGAGACCATCCTGATAAGTTCTATAGATTACAAATTTTTTGGCCGCGGTTTTTACCCGCGAGCATTTTGTAGCAAATCACGGTTATAAAATCAGTCACGGGAAAAAACCGCAGGTGCGGCCGTTTAGTTTTCTAGGGGCACAAAGAATCATGCCAGATAATGACCTGAAAACATTCTGACTCGTCTGGTGATGAAAAATATCTCAAAAAAATGTTTTTTTTTGCTTATTACGTATCACTTAATTGCATTTTCAAATACTCCCAGGAAAAAAGTACTTAATGTTAATAAGTTTATCATTCTCAATAGATTTTAGAAAGATGATACGTAAGACTTGGCAATATGTTCAAAGGAGTTTAAATACCTCATTTAAAAAAATATGTAATTAAAAAAAAAATGTCATTCTATTGTTTGACGTTTTGAGGTAATTCGTATTTTCTTGCTATCGCAGTTAACCGTAGTGCAGCCTCAGCCTTATAGATACTAAAGTAGTGTTTTTTTTAGATTAATTTACGAAGCTAATCATAGACTTTTATATACCGGAAGTGACTTTAATCCTCTAAGTGAACACAAGGCTTTTAAGTTGTCTTGGCGCCCCTCTTACTTCCCTCTTAGATTTATTATCGGAATTACATACTGCTTCAGGCTTAACGCCTAAAATGCCTTCGTTTTCCGGGTCCATTCTCTGGTCGATCAGTGTTAACGAGTTCTTTTTATATGGCGCGTTGGTGGACTTAGGAACCCTATTATTCAGCCGAGGAAATTAGTTTCCTCAGTTTGTGCTGAGTCAGTGATTGATGGACGGGTGGTGATAGGCAGTTTTGTGTGGTTCATTGACGAATGTGTGGGTAGATACTTTGAGCCACTTTGAGAACTTAGTAGAACACTGGTGAAGGGGTTATATGGTTCAAATTGCATTTTGCTTTTATCTTGGGCTTGTTTGGAATTGGGATCATCAGATTTGCAGTCCAACCATTTTAATTATTAGAGGCTTTACTTGTTAAACAGGCAATCGTGCGAGTGAAAATGAGGAATGGAGGCATATACCTACAGTGTACACCATACTATATGCCTCATAGCATCCCTTTAACAATTCAGTTTAGGTCGTAAAATGGATCGCGATAGGTTAGGACCTCGTAGTAAGACCAGATTAATTCAATAGATAATTTAAATTTAGGATATTCTTTTGAAAATGTAATCGTCCTCATTTTAGGTCATTTTATTTCTGTCTTAATTTTGTTTATGAGCGAGCACGAGAAACTCGCAACTGCCATACTCATTTATAGGTCAAACAATTCAAATAATAACCCATAGGTAAACATACAGGACCTGCAATACTCACATTAAAAATAAACAAATGTTTTACTAAGTACTTTGATCTTTGATTGTCTCCTAATGACATTCCAATAAATTGTAGTAAGTAGGAGGTGCAGCCACTTCGTGACATGATTACAAAAATGGAGGGCTCGAAAAACAAAACCATTATTCTTCATTAGTCGGACGAGGAAACTCGGTTGAACTATGTACAAATGCTTGGCCTTCCGCTACCTTATCAAGACCCACTTAGATATTTAACTACATATTTAAGTTTCGTATGTGATTAGGGAAACAAATTTAAAAAATCATTAGGTATGTCTCATGTAGACCTACGTTTTCTGGCATCAAACGGGATAGCCCGCGAAATTCAAATTTTCTTAAGTTTTTTTTCTTTATTTTACATGCCAGTGTCAGTTGCATTTTATAGACCTTAGCTGACACTATGGTGTACGCAATGTTCATTCAAATAATTATGATTTTCGACAATACTATGTGGCCTTTTCGTAAAAAAAACTCATAGAATAGAGTTAACTGAACTGCTAGAGTAGGTGAACTGTGGGATAAGACAATGTTAGTTTTCTTGTTTTCTAATCTGAATTTCTACACTGTGTAGGTATAACACACACTAAGTATTTTATTTGGCACTATGTGTGCCAAATAAAATATTTTTGTTTCTTTTTTTAGGATTTTGATGATTATAATTCCGTAAATAATAAATAGGTACGTGTTAATCATTTTTTAATCGTCATAATCCTAACTAATAATAAGTAGACATACGCGGGCATTCACTTTAGTCAAAACACATTTTAAAAGCCTGCTTTTCAATAAAGCAGAAAAAAAATCCAATAACTTCTGTGACCACTTTATTTGGGACTTAAAATACCTGTTCGTGTCCCAAACGTCGACGTAACACAATTTTCCAACTTTTGGGAAAGGTTTCACCTTTTCGTCACATCATAGGTCATTTTCATGGTTGGAGGCGGCTCACTGGGCACGATCAGAGCCCTTCACGCAAAAATACTTCCGTACTTCCGTTTAGGTCAAGGACGTGTTCCAATTCCCAAGATAGGCCAGTTGCACACGTTCGGTTTCCTAATTAGGTTTCCTGATCAGGAATTCTGATTCGGAAACCTAAATACTCTGCTGCGGTTCGGAGAATTTCAAACGGCGGAAATGTGACAACCTCGCAGGCCAGATATATTTTCGAGCAGTTTTAGAGTTGAATCTCTTGGGCCGTGAGGTCCGAGTGTTTGTTGACACTTTCTAAAGAATTATCCAAACGCCTAGTTGACACTTCGCGTGACCCAAGGGCTGGTTTTAAATAGTTCAGAAATTAATCATTTCCATTGTATGGCAAAGATTAATTTGTGTGGGTCGTTTGTTTTGTGGCAATGCTAGTTTTTTGGGCACACTTCCAGTCGAAAACGATGCAGAGGAATTTTTTGGCGCCATATTTTGTCTTTCTTTCGCCATAGTTTATCTTTATTGTCTTTAATGTACTTAATATATTATAGTTTTAATCAGTTAAGTATTTTTAGTTTTCTTGTATTATTTATAAATACGATCGACGATAGTAATTAATTTCTATTAAATCAAAATAAAGAGGTTATTAAACTCGTTCAATAAATACTCTGCTTACCAAACAAAATATTGTCTTTCAATTTTTTTTAAAAAACCTTGCTTGTTGATCATCTTTTAAGTAGACAAAAATTTTCTCTTCAGAAATTTAATTCGGAAACCATTTAGGTTTTTCTGATTAGAAAACCTGAAACCGAACGTGTACGGCTGGCCTTAATAACATAATGTTATGCATAACACCTGACGTAGGTAAACAATGTGATGCCTAATGCTTGATGTAGCATTGTGCTGTTGTTACCCCTGTCAAACTTCACACGAATTTAAAAAGTTTAGTGACGTTACGGAACGTTGGTAGCATTGTTGTCGAAAACTTTTAATTTGCATAGGATCGTGCTCGTCTAACTTTTGATAAAGTAGATACACGCTTGTTGCTTGCATCTCGGAGCTTACTTTGCAAAAGTTTAATCAGGAATTTATTACGTTAAGGGTCCGTTCACACCGAGACGCGACGCGAATAGCGACTCAAACAATGATATTCTATTTAAGTACTAATTTTCTTTTTAAAGATATTTCACGCCGTCTGATCGACACTTTGCGGGACCAGAGGGCTGGCTCGTTCTTCGCCCAAAGAATTAGCATTGCCATACAACGTGGCAATGCCGCCAGCCTTCTGGGCACATTTCCAGATGACAGCGATGTGGAGGAGTACTTCGACGCCAAATATAAAATATACACTCTATTTTATATTTGTATTATATGTACATAGCTAGGTTTAACTTAAGTTTTTTATTTAAATTGTTAGTATTTGTATATAGTTAAATTAATAAAGTACTAAAATATCATTGGACTCAAAATAATATATGACTTTATTTACTTCACGTAGCGCCGCGAGGTTATCAGTAGGTATTTTGAGTCGCTCATCGCGAAGTGTCTAGTCGCCTCTTATCGTTCATCGTGTGAACTGACCTGACTAACAAAACTCCCAAAACGTTAGAAATTTGTAAATAAATCAGCCGAAAGTATCTTCAAAACGTATCGTGTCTCGGTAGGAATTCAAAAATTCTAATTTTTTTTTATTATTGATAGGCTTGCGCTTGACCACATTTCACCTGATGGTAAGCGATCATGTGGTCGACGATGGACCACGCTTGCCTAGAAGCAACCTATTCACTCTTGACTTAAAGACCCCTAGGTTGTAGCTATCAGGAAACACAGACCCCGGCAGGGAATTCCACTCTTTAGCTGTGCGCATAATAAATGTACTCCCAAAACGCTTTGTACGTATGGGTGGGATGTTCACCATGTACCGGTGGCGCATTGCCGTACGTCTAGTGGTCCGATGATGAAACGGGCTTGTTGAAGGAATCAAGTTGTGCAGTTCCTGTGCACACTATCCGAAATGCAAACGATACAAAACCGACAGGCTAGCAACTCGTCGTCGATGCTCCAGACTTTGAAGCTTCGACTCGAAGAGTGCATCATTACCTATGATCTTCTTGGCTCGCTTCACAATTGACTCTAGCGCCTCAAGCAGGTACTTGGCAGATCCGTCCCAAAGATGAGAGCAGTACTCCATACATGATCGAACTTGTGCTTTATAGAGGTTGAGCAACTGTTCCGGCGTGAAGTACTGTCTCACCTTAGTCAGAATCCCCAGTTTTTTGGCAGCCAGTTGAGCTTTTGCCTCTATATAGCAACCGAAATTGAGAATGGATGATAGCGTTACGCCAAGAAGCTCAAGATGGTCGGTAATCGGTACGGTCACATCTCGAAAAGATGGAGCTGGGTGGAATTGGCTCCATTTAACAGAGAAAAGACACGCCTGAGTTTTAGCAGCATTGAACCTGACCAGATTGGCATCGCCCCAATCGGAGACCGCCTGCAAGGCGGAGTCTAAGTCTAAATAACGGATCAAATCTTGATCCGTCATTTAGAATTAAAAAAAAGACCGTTTTAAAAAGCCGTTAGTCCTCTATGCCCTCCATTTAAAGTCAATAAGCTCCGTTTAGTCAATATAAATACTAGATGAAACGTAAAATATAAGATGAAAATAGAGGCTCACCCTTTGTAAAAGTTTGGGCCTGTTGTCTAGAGGTTCTTCGATTGTATTCTTATTTTGTTCGTTGTCATTTCTGTAGGCGTTTCTGTGAACAAAAAAAGCTATTATTAGTGTCAAATATTACAAAATGAACTTGTATAGGTATAATATCATTACACTACCTATACAACCATTACGTTGCTGGAATAATGCCCCACACCCTTATTCTCTCCAATTAGAAAAATACCTAAGTTACAGTCATTGTTTAAGCACTGAAAAATTACTTAAATACTCGTAGGTATTACTGAAATATTACTAAGGTAATGTTTTTTATTAAGAAATTAATTATTGTAATAGTAGGCAATAACAAATTTTGATTCAAGTGGAGAAACTTGGTCATTGCAACCGATGTGGAATTCGCCCGAGCCACAGGCAAGGGTGTTATGGAGTCGAGTGAGTGCTGCGGTGACAAATTTCCACGTGCATATTAACAACGTTTTGGAAACAATTTCTCAAAAACTGGCTTTTCGCTCTACGATTAAGTTCAATAAGCAATGTATATCAGGAGGATCATTGAGAAGCTCGTGGCTAGATAATAACAGCCACACTGGTCGATCTTTAAGGTTAAGCAACGCTGGCCAAGGTTAGTCTGTGGATGGGTGACCATCTTAACATACCAACTTTCCTCCGTGCCTCGGAAAGCACGTTGTTTGAATCCCCAACTGGTCCTATGAGACCGCGCTGTTATTGTTTTACTATTGTGTCTCGTTTCGCGGGTATGTGATAGATTAAGCCGTAGGTCCCGGCTCTCATTTGTAGATCTTTGGCAGTCGTTACGGACAAGGGCGTCGCCAAGGGGGGGCAGGGGGGGCAGCTGCCCCCCCCTAGAGATCAAATGTAACTAGCCGCAAAGCGACCAAAGTGCTATAGTAATTGACTTCCTTAACGTTTGAATCCCCAACCGGCCCTATGAGACCGCGCTGTTATTGTTTTACTATTGTGTCTCGTTTCGAGGGTATCTGAGTAATTAATATTAATAAATGCAGAAATTATACTTAGGGCCTGTTTCACAATGTCCGAATAGGCACTACTCACTGAATAAATTCAAAAATGGAGCAGAATTTGTATGAAACTATCTGTCAAGTAAGATACTCGAAACATAATCATAGGTGGTGAAACAGGCCCTTATACTGCTACACACATCAAAAGTGTCTAGGGATCAACATATATTTTTGCAATAACTTTTCTCCTGATTGATATTAATTAAAATTTTCTTTAAGGATTCATCAAATAAAGTGTTTTCGTTTGTCACAGTAACGATAAACCAAGTCACCTTTGCATTAATAAAGAAATTTGCCATTTTCCTAATAAAGGGATTTTTGACATTTGAACCACTAACATTAAAGTTCGAAAAAAATACTGAAATAACAGTTTTCTTTAAAATTTTATTGGGTAACTTAAACAATTAATAATCCGTGTTTCTACCGCGAACACTAACAACACAAGAACATCGGTTTGGCATACTCAAAATGAGTTCATCCAAATCACGCTGTGGAATGGCCGCCCATGTTCGTTGCAACAACAAAAAAAAGGTCTTCTTGCGACTGGATACCCTCCATATTCGGCAGAGCTCTTCTCTGTAGCATATCCCATGCATGCTCAATCGGGTTCAAGTCTGGCGACTGAGCAGGCCAGGGCAGGACATTGATGTTAGCTGCGGCGAGAGTCTGTCTTACAACTCTTGCGGTGTGCGGTCGTGCATTATCATGCATTAACTGAAATAAGGGACCGATTTGCACTTGTAGAGGAACGATGACGTCTGATACAATCGTCTCAGCATAAATTTGAGCGTTGAGGTTGCCTCTGATCCAAATCAACTCAGTTCTTCCGCCGATCCAAATACCCGCCCATACCATGATGGTTCCACCACTATAAGGATGGACTTCCTGGCAGGATTTTAATCGCTGTTGGCGTCCAGGGGTTCTCCAGTGTCGTATACGTCTTGTATCCGGTCTCATACCAAAACGAGACTCATCAGAAAAGCACACGAAACGCCATTGTTCTTCTGCCCAATTTCTGTGTTCAAGAGCCCATTGATATCGAATCCTACGATTGTGCATTGCTATAGGTGGTACCCGTAGCGGTCTTCGGGAATGAAGGTTCACTTCATGCAAGCGGTTTCTGACTGTTTGGTCGCTAATTAAGTTCCCTGAAGAGTGATGAAGCCTCACGGCTAACATCATGGCGGTTATTGTTGGAGCTCTTCGAGTTAAGATTTGAATGTATCGGTCTTGTCTCCGTGTGGTGCAGCGATACCGTCCTCCATGGCGCTCAGCCACGGTACCAGTGCTTCGGTAACGTGTCCAAAGTCGACTGATAACACTCTGACTTGTATTTAGAGCTAAAGCCACAGTACGTTGCCGGGAACCAGCTTCTATCATTCCCACGGCTCTGAGCATTTCTTCCCTGCTTAAATGACGTCGCCGCTCTATAATAATGTTGGTTTTAATCAGTAGTAGGGAAACAGTAGCACTAATAATGTCTTCAATGCGTTGTATGTTTTTATAGGGAAAATATTGACAGCTGATTTTCATCTTTTACTCGAATTTGATTCACAGTTCCTGATTCAAATTATGAAATGCACCAAAAAGGATCCATATAAATTTATAAAATCATAAATTTATTACAAAGCCACATCTCAATCTCAAGAAATCCGCATAAAAATGCTTGATCCCTAGACACTTTTGATGTGTGTATATTGTAAACTGCAAGAAATTATAAAGGAAGCTACTGCTGTTGCGGAGAAAGTCGTACTGGAGTTGGACATTACTTCAATGCCGCGTATTACGGGGGAACGACAAACGAACAACGTCATAGAAACAATCATTCAGCAGAAAGCCCTTCAGAATACTGGAAGAGATCTTTAGTAATACCATACTTAGATTCAATTATCCGAAGTTCTTGAAGTTCCTGGAGTAGCATCCTGGCGGCACTTCGGCACCATGAGGTGCCCGCCTACCTCCGTCGTGTGATCGAGGCCTACCTGTCGGATAGGTTCATTATCTACCCCGGTCACCAGGGAGAGTGGAGACGGCGAGAGATGTCGTGCGGTGGATCGGATACGAATACGTGCTGCGCGGCGACCTCCCCGTCGGAGTCAACGTGGTCTGCTACGCACGACGATACGCTGGTCCTGGCGCGGGGAGAGTCGTACCAGGCGGCGGCCGAAACAGCGACACGCGACAGTCGTAGACAGGATCCAGCAATTGGGACTTAAGGTGGCATTGCACAAGACCGAGGCCATGTCCTTTCATGGCCCTCGGACCGAACCACCACCGGGTTCCCAAATATCCATTGGCGTCAGGGCGACGATGAAGTACCCGGGACAAGTCCTCGACAGCCGGTGGACTTTCGAGGAGCATTTTCGACGTCTGGCTCCCAAACTGGACAGGACTGGGGCTGCTCTGAATCGGCTCCTGCCTAACCTAAGGGGCTCAGACGCCCCCTGCCGGTTTGGGCACCGTCGCTGGGAAAGCGACCGGCGGCCAAACTGAACGCTTGCCAGAGGGTCATGGCCATCCGGATGGTGCAGGGATACCGCACGATCTTCCGCGAAGCGGCGAGCCTCCTTGCTGGCCTGCCACCGTGGGATCTGGAGGCAACAGTCCTTGCACGCATGCACGATTTGCGCGTGGAGATACAACGCCGGGGTGAAACTTCGCTGCGACAAGTCGCGGTATGGCGGACAGAGTTCCAGCGGGATCTCAGGGTGGCATTTTGACTGCGACTGTCGCAACCCAGTGCTGGTCACGGCGTCCTCTCGTTCCGTATGACGCAGGTCGTCACCAGACACGGTAAGTTCGGGAGGTTCCTGCATCGGATCAAGGAGGAAAGCACGCCCGCGTGTCACCACTGTGTGGACCGCCCGGAGGACACGGTGGAGCACAGGGTAGAGGTGTACATCACTTGGACGGAGTACCGCCGTGTCCCCGTGGAGGCTATCGGCGGTGGCGATTTCTCGCGCCGGGCCCTGGTAAAGGCCATGGTCCGGAGCGAGGAGGGGTGATGGGCGGTCGCCTCCTTCTGCGAAACAGTAATGCTAGCGAAGGAAGCTGCCGACCGCGAGCGCGCGAGGAAACGGCTCTCACGCCGCCGCCACCGAAATCCTGATCCCAATTTCCGACTACCGTAGGCGCGGGCTTGCGGACGGCGAGCACTGGATAGCTCGCCATCCGGCATTCCGGTAATAATCCGGACCAAGTCCAGTCGTCAAAGACACGTTCTGTTCTACTCGCGCCTCAAGGAGATGTCAGCAAACTGTAGAGGCCCGGTAGGACCAAAACATTTGGGGATCACGGAAATTCCGAAAGGTGACTCCGTGTCCTCCCAGATCGAAGGAACGGGGTGGGGTATAGTCAGTAAGAGTCTGCCACGGCCTCCCACTCCGCCCAAAAGAGCGGGAGAAGTCATTCTGATGATTCCCCACTTGACAAAAAAAATCGTCATCAAGGAAAAGACTTTGAAAGTGTAATTCTTCATGCTGTCGGCGTTCATATTTTTATCATCCATAATATTGCCCCATTGCCCCCCCCCCTATGTCATAAGCTGGCGACGCCCTTGGTTACGGATAGTCAGAAGCCAGTAAATCTGACTCCAGTCTTGCCATGAAGTATACCGTGTTAGTGTCAGTGACGCACTACTTATTTATTTAAACTCATGCATTTATAATTTTGACAAATCTTAAGTTAATGTAATGCCGTATTAAGTTAAGGCCCTCAACTTTAAGCGTCACTGCATTGGTACAGTGTTATACGAACATTCCTATCACAAAACGTATACTAAGTAATCATTATGAATAATGTAGTAGCAGCCTGTCCAAAGTTATGTTCCGCTAAATTCAAACATAACCTCTATTTGATGAGATACCGAAGCTCTGTATATCTCGTATTTATTTATTAATACCAGCGAGAAAAATTGCTCTACCATTGCTTATTTATAGGACTACAATAACAAATCTTTTAAGCTTTTGCAATATTTTTATATTATTTGGATGTCAATCACCTTAAATTCATTAACGTTTGAATCCCCAACCGGTCCTATGAGACCGCGCTGTTATTGTTTTACTATTGTGTCTAGTTTTGCGGGTATCTGAGTAATTACGTCGTGATTATTTTTTTGTTAACATCTCATTTGTTGATAAGTTTAATTATTGTTTTTTTTTTTTGTTCTTATATTGATATATCTTGAGGAGCTCGAGGCTAGATAATAACAGCCGTACGGGTCGATCTTCAAGGTTAAGCAACGCTTGCCTAGGTTGGTCTATGGATGAGTGACCATCTTAACATAACGAGTTTCCTCCGTGCCTCGGAAAGCACGTTAAGCCGTTGGTCCCGGCTGTCATTTGAAGATCTTTGGCAGTCGTTACGGATAGTCAGAAGCCAGTAAATCTGATTCCAGTCTTGCCATGAAGTACCGTGTTATCCCAGTTAATGGGTTGTGGAGGTCTGGTAGGCAGCTGAATCCGGCTTGACTGGAAGCCGACCCCAATATAGTTGGGAAAAGGCTAGGCAGATGATGATATTGATATAGCTTCTCTCTTATAGTGTGAATGAGAGGGCACAGTAGACTACAGATTTTAATTACTACCTTTTTCAACCCAGTTTTTGACAAATTTTATTTTTATAGTGCTTTTGGGTATACCTAATATTGACCCAATAGTTTTTTGAAAAGAGTAACCATGGAGTTTCTTGCCGGTTCTTCTCCATAAGAAACGACCAATTTGGAACCGTGCACTAGTTTTTGACGTTTTATAAGTGTCCATGTTGGCCTATGTAAAATAAAATCATTTTGAATTTGAAATAGATACCAGCCTTGGTAAGGGGTAGTGTTTTAACCAGTTACTGGGTTGTGATGGTCACACAGACATTGACTTCTTGGTATCCATATAAAATATTGTAATAATAATAAATAACAAGCGGTACTCCTGGACACGGCTCGCTTTGTCAGGAGGTTATTCCTTCCCCTGGAGCCACCGATAACTTGGACCCGATACCGGTAGGCTATTTTTATATTTTTAAATGTCTTTGAACTAAATAATATTTCATTATCAAAATTTGACACAAACGTAAAGTACCACAACAAAATTGTCACACAATGATCAATTCAAAATTATTGGTATAAAGCTGCTTCCTTTTACAGTTTCTAATAACTAACGGAAAAAGCTAGGCAAGTTGATTATAGCATAGAAATGAAGGCAGTGAAGACTGCAGCAATCAACTGGTATCGCCATGCAACAGTGTATCATCACTTGGACGTCAATTACAGACGCGAACGTCGAGTGGCCGGAGGTCAAGCACTCAAGTGGTTAAAGGCTTATTTAATTCTCAATACAGTACGGCCGTTATAAGTTGGCGAGTGTGAAGTTAGGCTCTGCGAATTTTAGCGTTTGAAATATCGTACAAAAAGAAAGGTTTAAAAAAGTAAATGCCAACAACAGTTTTTAACAGCAATAACAACTGCAAATTGCATTCATTTTTTAAAAACCTTTATTTTTCAGACTCGCCAACTTATAGAAACTAACTAACTGGAAAGACTTTTAGGTCATACTACTGCAGCCAAAATAACCTACGGGCCTTTAAGTCAAGAGTGATTAGTTGTCACACAATGATCAATTCAAAATTATTGGTATTAAGCTGCTTCCTTTAACATTACTTGATTATAGCATAGAAATGAAGGCAGTGAAGACTGCAGCAATCAACTGCTATCGCCCTGCAACAGTGTATCATGCCATCACTTGGACGTCAATTACAGACGCGAACGTCGAGTGGCCGGAGGTCGAGCACTAAAGCGGTTAAAGGCTTACTCTATTCTCAATATAAACCGGAAAGAGTTTTAGGTCATACTACTGCAGCGAAATAACCTAGGGTATTTTAAGCCAGCAGTGAATTCTTTACTTCTAGGTACGCGTGTTCTATCGTCGGCCACATCACCGCTTACCATCAGGTGAGCCACTATCTCACTGACAAACGCAAGCCTATCTGTATTAAAAAAGTATTATCCATGAAGTAAGAATTCCTTTAAATATCTCATAACCTAAGACTGCCCCTAATTTTGTAACTGAAAATTGAAGTAGATTTTAGACTCTTCATCATCATTTCAGCTGACAGACGCCCACAGCTAGATATTAGTCTAACTCTTCTATAACTTAAAAAAATATTAAAGTATGGACTGACACGTTTTTAACTGCAAATGCAATTTCTTCTAAATACGACGAGATATTTAAACGGGCCCTTAATACCGCCGTGAACCGTACTAAGCAAGGTATAGCTAACACCTTTCGAACGTATTCAATTTACTTCAGAAATGTCATATTAAGATAGGATCGCGTGCTCTTATTACCACGCTGAGAAAGTTATAAGGGCGAATTCCATTGTTATACGGATATAAAGGTGGATCGGCAAAATAGTAGTATATCTCGCCCACCTTCCACCCTCACCCTCGTCGAACCTTGGCAGGTATTGGAGTAAAACACGCGATGTGCAAAGCGTATCGCTAAATTGTATACATTTTGCGAAATGGCTGACGCGACGCTTGAAATGTTTTCTTCCGTGTTTCATTGAAAGTGTGTAGTTTTTAGCGACTTGTTTAATTTAATAAATCGAGTAAATAATAAAATATAATATTGAGTGCAGTGACATTGACAGAGCATTACTAAACTAACATTATAAGTGTGGGACATATTGGCGCCCAACGTGGGACATCGACATTTTTGTTCTTATTGGCGCCCGACAAATTGTCTTTATTTTTAATTCTTATTGGATCCTAATACTGGAATTCACTCCTTCTACTTGGCGTTAGTGCCAGCTTTTGCCAGGGTCCACCTTAATACTGGAATTCACTAATTGGATAATTATAACTAGCGTCCAACAAGATTCAATTTCTTATAATATTTTTTCTATAAGTTTCTCTAACTTTAAAATTATTATTATGGGACCTATTGGCGCCCAACATGGGACATCGTTATTTATTTAATTCTAATTGGGTTGCCAATTAAAATATGAGACCATCATCATTTATCTAAATCTTTTTGCATCCAAGAAAGAGATATTGAAATTCCTTCAACAATTTGATGCCACCTTTCTTTTTTTAGGTTGAAACCCATCTAAGGTTCATAAGTTTGCAATATATTGATATGGCATTATATTAAACTATTGGCTTTTCAATATTTTTGATGAAATAACTTAATGATAGATGAAACCACAACAAAATCGGTTGCGTGGTTAAGAAGTATAGTGACTTCGTGTTATACTTTTTAGTTTTTGGCAGTCTGGACAGGCATAATTTATCCTTGTATTCATTGATAACAATCTCAACTAAATATTTCATAACATTATTTCCCGATTTAATACAAGATGAAAACCAATAGAGCGTTGGATATTAGATATCAGTGACGCCCGTCTTTTAGTAACTATTAATGTGGGACGATTTTTTTTCATATTCATTAATAATATTATCATATTTTCAGCCGTGTCATGCCCCAACATTCCCATTACACAAAAGTGTATTGCTGAAATTATGAAGTTACGTTTTTTTTATTATTATTGACAGGCTCGTTGTTTGACCACTATCTCACCTGCTGGTAAGGAATGATGTAGTCGACAACGGAACACGGTTGCCTAGAACTAACCTATTCACTCTTGACTTATAGAATCGTAGCTATCAGCAAAAAGACGATGGCAGGGAATTTCACTCTTTAACTGTGGGTATAATGTGTTATTATGTGTTATTATGTGTTCCCAAAATGTTTTGTACGGATAGGTAGAACGTTGACCATGTACCGGTGGCGCATCACCGTACGTTTAGTGGTCCATTGATGAAGATAGATTGATTGCTCATTGGAGCATGAGTATCAATCTATCCTCATCATTGATTGATAGAGCTGTGGAATAGAATCTCACTTGTCTGGCTGCATCATGGCGGGCGACACCTTCTTCCTGAGGTTGGCGAGCGCCGTCAGCTCCTCTCGTTTCCTGGAGGGGGGCGGCGCGCCGCATAGAGTCAACATCGGCGTCGGCGTTGGCTGTTGGGTGCGCGATAGTAGTCTGAAAAAGAAGAAGATCCGTTATTTTGATAGTTCCTCGGACAATTAAATCGTTTTTATAATAACTCTGCCTGTTTCTAATGTTTTTTTTAACCTATCAATACCCGTGAAACGAGACACAATAGTAAAACAATAACAGCGCGGTCCAATGAGACCGGTCGGGGATTCATGAATTAATTGGAATATCATCGCAATTTGCTCCCACTTTTAGTAGGAGTGGGAGAGCGTGTCAGACTTTTACTGACTAAAACCTATAACTCCTTGGTTCCTTCTATACCTTTCTATCCAGGACCCCGGGTTTTCCTTTCAAAAGCAAACCCATTGCCCCAAAGGCTTCGACCCTGCTGGACCTCTACGGTTACTACCGTGGCTTTTCGTAGTTGCAGTGGTTGGGAATTATAATGTGACAGGCATGTTTCAAGTTAAAGCCCTTCCAGATAATCAAGAAAGTACTTAAATTATCATGAACAACTAAACTATTTACGTGACTTTTATTTTAATCATATTGGCGTGGTGGCGCCCAACAAAGAACCTCATCATTTTCGTATTCTTATTGGCGCCCACCTAAATAGATCTTTGGCAGTCGTTATAGATAGTCAGAAGTCAGTAAATCTGACTCCAGTTTTGCCATGAAGTACCGTGTTACCCCAGTTAATGGGTTGTGGAGGTCTGGTAGACAGCCGCTCCTCATAAAATTCTGGTAATTCAGCTAAATCCGGCTTGACTGGAAGCCGATCCCAATATAGTTGGGTAAAAGCTAGGTAGATGATGATTAGCGCCTACCTAAAACCAAATTTTAAAAAAGCTAGCTAACCAAGCGGATTAAATTGAAACGAATCCAATTCTATATACGTCATAAGAGTTTATTTACACGCTGCACAATCTAGCTACCCAATGCGCCCCCTTACTAGATAGAACTTTTCAATTTCCGGTGGCTGTCAGCTCTGGAAACTTATCTAGGTTTGAGCAAGGTTAGAGTGCTTGGCTTAGCTGGGCTAACAAATCCAGCAAACATTATTTAATTGGAATTCTGTACCTATAGGTACATTATACTTAAGTGATTACAGCATAGTTATTTTGGACGGACGGACGGACGACAAGACAGAATGGAAGAAGAAAACGTGTTGCGTCAACCCCAAGTAATATGGGGTAAGGGCAGGAAGAAGAAGAAGATTACAGTATAGTTATTTTATAGACACTATATTTTACTTTGTAGACTCTATATGCTACCGTCTGTTTTTTATACCCTGAGAATAAAAAGACATTACAACTCAAAAGAATTGGCATAATTCCTATAGTAAATTTGACATTACCTGTGTCAATATAGTCTTAGGGTATAAAAAACAGACGATAAGTGTCTAGATTCAAAACCTGTCGAAAACTGTTTATAATAATAGGAGATAGCTATTGTAAGCCGTTTTACTTAAAATGCCAAAGAAAGAATCTTTGAAAACTTATCACGAAAAGTTCAACCCGAGGACGTTGATAAGTTATTAGATGCCAAATTTATAGAACAGATTGCTATTCAACGTTCCGAATCCAGTAAATTATGAGCAATTTATCTGTCGATAGTTGATTGTCCCCGAAAATTAATGTATACACGCAAACATCACGACATGTATAATGACATCTAGTAATTTATTAATAGGTAGTAGTTCAGAATTATTAGTAACTTGATTCTGATCGTAACTTCGTGGACGTATATTGGTCATTCAACCCTTTGAGGGGGTAAAAGGGGAATTTTAGTTATTATGCAAAATTATTCATATCAATATATAGTTGAAAATTAACACAAAGAGCAACCAAAAAATAATAATAAAGGTTTTTATTATTTGGTTTTTAGAACTACCCCCCAATAGAACAATTTAAGGTATGTTAAAGATTGTATGGAGAATTTTTATTTCCTGGGCTAAAAAACTTGAAAGGGGCACAAATTCTAATCAAAATCAGGTAACAAAAAAAAAAAAAAAAAAAACTGTCAAAAAGCGCGGGAAACGTCGAAGTTGACGGGTGTGATTTTTCTCGTAGTCTTTTTTTAATTAATTAAAAATTGAGAACGATCGCGGTAATCGTGCGAGGAAGCGCGTGTTTCGCAACTAAGTACTATCCTCACGTTATCAATAATTATTAAAGTTGTGTGCGCGGCCTTTTCTCACCGCCGGCGCACCGGAGTACTACCGTTATGTTACCGACGTACGGGCACTCAAATAACGAAGATACTCAATAGTCAAATACAATACGAATGAATGAAAAAATAGATAATGCGAATACAATAATAATGGCGAGCGACATTTCTTTGAGTGAACATAATTACTGTTTATCATATGCGGAGGACCAGCTTAATCGAGAAGAGAACTTAGTACAATATGGAATGGAAGAAGATCAACAATCACGGGGGGAGAAAAGGGATAGGGAGGAGGATTTCGTCGGAGTTGATGATAATAATGAGGGGTGGAATGTAGTCCAAAGTCAAGGGAAAAGATTAAAATCACAACGGAAGGAGGATATTGAGATATATATATCTAGCAATGAGAAGTTGCCTAAACAATTTGCATTAGCTAAGATGCTGAAGGCTTGTGGGATAATTGATATTACCAAAGTTAAATACATTAACCCTTTTAAGATTCGTGTCGAAGTTGGCAGTGAATTGAGTGCTAAAAAAATGGAAAAATATCCAGAATTTATAGAAAAAGGTTGGAAGATCTACAGGGCCCTGGAAAGAACTTCTTCTTATGGCGTCATAAAAGATGTTGATTTAGAGTTATCTGACGAGGATATATTGGAAAATATAATGTGTGATAAGCCGGCCGAAATAATATCGGTATTTCGGCTTAAACGTCGAGTCAGAGAGGGAGAAGGTTGGCAGCCAAGTGAAGCAGTACAGGTGTGTTTTAAAGGTTCGTTTATTCCACAGTACATATACGTTCATGGATTACGTATTAAAGTTACTCCTTACGTATTTCCCGTATCGCAATGCTCGAAATGCTGGAAATATGGCCATCCTACAAAGAAATGCCCTTCCAGTAAAATAGTCTGTCCGAAATGCGGTGATAGTCACGAGAACTGTGAAACTCAGAACTTTAAATGTGTAAACTGTGGTGGAAATCATTTGGCCTTGCATAAAGCTTCTTGTCCGGCCTTCTTAAAGGAGAAGAGGTTGAGAGAGATTATGGTAGAATTTAACTGCACTTATAGAAAAGCACTAACAATATATGTACCACCCTCGAATCCTGTTTCCGGAAAAAGTAGTTCGCGAGAACATTCTGGCGACCCTCCTTCCAGCATAAGGTCACAACCGGATTTTATGTTTCAACAACGTGATATCCCCACATTTGCAGAGATAGTTAAGGAGGACGTCATAGTGCATAGAGAGGACGATGTTAAGAATACTTCTGCCAATACTGCTACGAGATTTCGACGCACTCGTAGCAGGGACAAGACTTCTGGTAACTTGCAGCTCCCGATAAACTCAACAACAAAGGATGAGGTAGGAGGTAGTGAGTCAGCAGTCCCTTCTGGTGAAAAGAAAAAGAATGACAGTGTTAATTTGGACGAGCTATTAAAGAGACTTAAAGAAATTTTATTTTTAAGGGAAACGTCGATGGAAAACAAAGTGCATGGGGTTATAAAATGTTGTTTAGAGTGGTTAATATTATTAAGTGTGCAATTTGTATCGAAGTGGCCTTTATGTAAGTTTATTGTTGATTATTTTTTCTCCAATGGCTCATAGTCAGAAACCTTTTAGATTGAATATTGTGCAATGGAATTGTCAAAGTATTCGACCAAAATTATTATCCTTGGAGCATTCTCTCAATCAATTGAAAATTCACATTGCGGCACTCAGCGAAACGTGGTTAGAACGGGATAGTCGGCTAAAGGTAAATGGTTATACGATATATCGCAAGGATAGGGACGACGGTTATGGTGGGGTGGCGGTCTTAGTCCACAGGTCACTCAAATCAAGTTATGTGTCTTTCGAAAGCCTTAACCCGGGCATTGAGGTAGTTTGTGTCAAGATTTGCAACTGTGAGCATGTTCAGTATATATTATCCTTATATTGTGCCCCGGCAGTCAACACGAGGCAAAGTGATTGGGAGCAAATTTTTTCTCGTTTTCAAAGTAAGGTAGTGATTCTTGGTGATTTTAATGGTCACCATACTAATTGGTCTCATAAAATAAATCAGAGAGGTACACAAATTTATGACGCACTTTTAGATACGGAACTCGTAACATTGAATGATGGTAACCCTACTCGTATTAAACTAGTAAATAATGCATTTCAACAATCTACTCCAGATATATCATTAGCTTCCTCGGATATAGCGTACAGATTTAATTGGGGCATAATTAATGAAACATTTGGCAGCGACCATCTTTTGATTAAAATTTCTATGCATAGTGATACTCTGACTATACCACCGCGACGCAGAAATTATAAAAAAGCTGATTGGACTCAATACCGCAACTTAATAGAAACGCTTATGCAAGGTTTTACTATCACAGAAAACTTACAAAAATCGTATGATACATTTATTGAGTTTATTAATTTAGCCGCAGATATCCATATTCCATACATTCAAATTAATTCTGACCCCGAGAAAAATTTCTCTCCAAAACCTTACTGGGACAGTTCCTTATCAAAATTAGTGGCTGAAAGACGGTTGGCTTTATCAACATTTCGACGTAACCCTACGCCTTTTAATTTAGACAGGTTGCGGAAAAAAATTACGGAATGTCAGAGGTGTCTTCGTATAGCAAAAAGTAAGGGTTTTCAAGACTTTTGTACCTCAATAGACGGAACAACATCACATACTGTTTTATGGAAGAAAATGAAATGGTTTAAGGGAAGCTATGTATCCCGATCTGGTATTAGTACAGAGATGGCGGTTGCATTATTACAAAACCTGACACCGGACTTCGTTTGTACTGATGACCCAATATTTCATTCAAATAACCCAAAGCTTGAGACACAAATTTCCCGACACGAATTCGACAAATGTTTACGCACTAAAGACACTTCCCCCGGCAGCGATAACATATCCTATTCAATGCTAAATAATTTACCAAATAATGCAAAGTTGATTTTAGTCAGTCTATATAATATATTTTTTACTACGGGTTTTGTTCCCCAGCAGTGGCGTGATATAACTGTCATACCTATACCTAAGCCCGGCCGGGATCCTCAGTCTGTCTCCTCGTGGCGACCTATTTCTATGATTTCCTGTGTGTGTAAAATACTACACAATATATTAATTAAAAGAGTAGAATGGTTTATCTATTACATATAATAAAACAGTAAAATTGTGCATCGTTTGCCGCAAATGGCGCCAAAACTACTGAACCGATCCTGTTCAAATTTTGCATACATAATCTTTATAGGACCCTTTTTGCTTTAGGCTATATTTTATCACGCTATTTGCTATGGGGGGTGAGCAATATTGCATTTTGTCGGTTTTGAACGAGTTGCCCCGAGTTCGAATCCCACCTACAATTTATATTTCTGTCAATGTTTTATCTTATTGTTTTTGGAAAAAAAATACTTTTACCATTTTTTCATAAAAAAATCAACATTCTTATTTGATTTTTCCCAAATATTTTGTAAAAACTAATCAAAACACGTTATAAAATCCAAACGTCCACGAAATTCACATACTACAATGTTACATTAGTCTATTTAGCTGCAAATTTATCAACTGAAATGAAAATCATCACGCTATCATCGACGAAGAGCGGGGCAGTCATTTATATGAGAACGTCTATTTTGCTTGGTTTTCATCGAACACTGCAGCGTGATTGATTAATGACTAGACTGGGACGAAACACGGTGGTGGTTCGAATTCCAGGAGGTGTTTTAGATTTTTTTAATTTTTGTATTTTTTTTTCACATATTTTTGCATTCTCACAATTTTTTTAACAAAAATATTACCTAAAAATATTATTATTATTGTTTAACCAAAAAAAAACCATGGTGACAAATTTTACAACTGCGGAGTTGCACCCCGTTTTCAAAATACAAACAATGACATCCTTCTTCTTCTTCGTGCTCTTATTCCGTATTACTTGGGGTCGGCGCAACACGTTTTCTTCTTCCATTCGGTCATGTCGTCCGTCACACTATCATCTGCCCTTTTCTTTCATATCAGTCCTTACTACACAATCCATCCATCTTTTCTTTGGCCTTCCTCTCCTTCTCCATTCATCCACATGTAAATTCAGAACTCTTTTGGTAACGTGCTTTTAATCCCTCCTCTTCACATGACCATACTAAGACAAACGATTTCCTTTCAAAATACAAACATCCATTTATTTTTTTTAACTAAAGGCGATTTATATTTTAGGTGATTTCTTCCACTCTAGGAAGGAGCACGAGGGGATGTCAGACTTTCACTGACCAAAACCCACACCTTTGTATGTTCCTTCTCCACCTTGCATTCCAGGACTCCGGGTGGAGGTGATCAGCAGTAACGACCTCTCACGTCCGGTCCTGGTACAGAGAGAGAAGGTATGGAAAGCAGTCATCACTTCCTTCCGCAAATGAAGCGAAGAAGGTAGCAGAAAGCGCAAAGATGATGCCCTTGGCATTACGAGTCGCAGGGCGATTCCATGATACCGTTAGCGCGGCGTTTTGGACGGTGCACTATTGGCATTTCGCTGTTGAATAAAGACTGGTCTTGTCGACTGACGTTGCGTTATGTGCCACGCGCACCTAAAAGAGATACGCATAAGAGAACGGCCCTAACGGGCTTCGATAGCTGGAAAATTGTTCGTATTCTAAAGGAACAAAGTGGGTATTTTTTACTGCTCTGCATGCTCTACCCGTAAAAATCGAGAGTTTACAGACTGCGTTCGATCATCAGCATGTGAAGTCGACTAGGTGAAAATACTCGCACACAAGAATTCGTTTATTATTCTCACTAAAGAAAAACATTTATTTGGTGTATTAGGGTGTCAGTCAAATACCGCACCAGAAAATTCCTGCCTGAATAAACAGGTAATATAAACACAAAAAAATGATGGTGATCGGTAAACGCCCTATACATATGACACCTGGGAAGTGTCCAAGTGGCGATGGGAGGGGTCTAAGGATGTCCTGTTTCGCATGGTTTCAGCCACGTTGCTTCACTCTAGGAGGTGACTGCTTTCCATTCCTCCTCCCAGCTCATACCATGATCTGAACTAGGGTAGGAGGATTCTGATTTTGACCCGCAAACAGTACGGCGGTAATCCGCCCTAGCGGGGTAACTTCGATCGTAAGGTCCACCGTGTCTTCCCGCCGAATCCAAAACATCTACCTCCCGAAACACTCATGTTCGGTTAGGACCTGCGTAAAGCGCTTGCGCTTAGAGTGAATTTATCATAGTAATAATCATGGTGTGCCAATATTAGTCGCCCTAGAATGTAAATTGCAACTAAAAGAACACTGTGGAATTTAGTTGGTAAAAGTCTGATAATCTCTCTCGGTCCACCTAGAGTGGGAGAAGGTATTTGGTGGTTACCCAACAAAAAAAGAGGCAAATACTAAAGGCGATTATCGGCCCTAATTTGGTTTTTTGAAGAACAAATCATTTTCATTTTGGTTTTATCGCAATATGAAGTAAACTAACGACTTTACCCATAGAGTAGGCAATTAACTATTTAGAACGTGAACTCTGCGGCTCTGTGCATGTTTTTAAGGCAATTGACGTCGTGCGGAAGAAAAACCCGGGTGTTACCATTGGGTGGATCGCCCGGAGGACACGTTAGATCATAAAGCACTGGTGGGCCACGCTTAGGCGGAGCACCACCGTGTCCTTGTGGGGACGATCGGTGACAGCAACCTCTCGCGCTGGGCACTGGTACAGGCCATGATCCAGAGCGAGGAGTAGTGGCAAATAGTCCTCACGCCCCAGTCGCTGGGATTCCGACCCCGATTTAGAGCCACCGTAGGAGTGGCTTGCGAATGGCGAGCAATGGGTAGTTTACCATCTGGCTGTCCGGTAATGATCCAGACGGTCAACCGTGGGTATTGTTCCACGCGTGCTTCAAAGAGATGTCAGCAAACTGTAGGTGCCCAGCAGGTTCGAAGCCTCTGGGGCCATGGGTGAGCTTCCGAAAGGAAAACCCGGGACCCTGGAACGAAGGCAAAGAAGGAACGGGGTGAGGTTTATTCAGTAAAAGTCTAACTCGCCCTCTGAGAAGTCATTCTGATGATTTTCCACCTAAACAAGAAACCTGGGCACGCCGTCATTGCGGCGGTAAGTTCCCTCTTTGAGAAGTAGTTGGAAAGAGGTCCTCACGTTCCGTATGCCGCAGGTCCTCACCAGACACGGTAAGTTCGGGAGGCTCCTGCATCGGATTCAGGGGTAAAGGGCGCCCCAGCCAGACTTGGGCGCACTGTCTGGACCGCCCGGAGGACACGGTGGAGCACACGGTAGAGGTATTGCGGTCGCCTTCTTCTGCGAAGCAGTAATGCTAGCCAAGGAGGCGGCCGGCCGCGAGCGCGAAAGGGAACGACCCTCACGCCCCCGCCGTCAGGATCACGAGAACGATTTCCGACCACCGTAGGCGCAAGCTTGCGGACGGCGAACACTGGGTAGCTTGCCGTCCAGCAGTTCGGTAATAACCCGGACCGAGTCAAGTCGTCAACTGTTCCACGAGCGCCTCAAGGAGATGTCAGCAAACTGTAGGGCGCGGCAGGGCCGAAGCCTCTGAGCACGTGGATCTGTATTCCGAAAGATAAGCTCGGTGTCCCAAAATTGAAGGCAACACAGGAACGGGGGTGGCGTTTAGTCAGTAAAAGTCTGACATGGACATGTGCTCTCGCTCCATTTAAGAGCGGGAGAAGTCATTCTGATGATTACCCATCTGAATAAAAAAACATAAACAAGAAACCTACTGGGGCTATGGTTTCGCTTCTGAAAGGGAGACCCTGGAACGTAAGGCAAGGAAGGAATATAGAAGTGAATCTTAGGCAGTAATAATCTGACACGCACTTCCGCTTCACACAAGAGCAAAAGTCATTAGATGATTTCCCAACTAAAAAAAGTACTAATTGGAGTTTTAACTTAAACAGTTTTATGTAAAATTAATTAATCAGATCTTTTCGGAAGTATAGGATTAGATACTTAGATTACTTTTGTGCAGTTTTACGAACTTAACGCGGACGAAGTCGCGGGCAACAGCTAGTTGAACATAATAACATGTTATCGGCCGATACTACCGGTTTTCGCAAAGGTCGTTCCATTTTAGATAATTTGTCTACCTTAGTGTCGAGAATCCAACTAGGTTTCTCGAGAAAAGAATCAACGATCGCTTGTTTTGTCGACATTAATAATGCATACAACAATGTTAACTTAGAATATTTATTATATATTTTAGATAGAATAGGGATCGGTACTAAAATATGTAAATACCTACGGTGTTTCTTAAAAGAGAGGAATTTAAGTATTGAGACAGATAATAACTCAGTCATAAGTAGGAGATGTTGTTTCGGTTTGGCTCAAGGCGATCCCTTTTCCCCGCTGTTATTCAATATCCTAACAATGGAGATTTGCAAGTCAATAGATAACGTCTTTATATCACAGTACGCAGATGACTTCGTGCTTTATGTAACCTGTAGTAATATAGAAGAAGGAAGCCACCAATTACAATTAGCTG
Organism: Mythimna separata; assembly: GCA_030763345.1. NCBI lineage: Eukaryota > Metazoa > Arthropoda > Insecta > Lepidoptera > Noctuidae > Mythimna > Mythimna separata. Next base: position 2,414,624 of record CM061173.1, on the reverse strand, counting down.
TAAATCGATTAGTTAATATACTTTCTCTTGCTGGTTTAGAAATTTCAGGAATCAAAAGTAAAATTTGTATCTTCCAAAATAAATTTGTAAGGGACCCTGTGTCTATAGTTGTAGGTGGAATTTCTTTAGAAGTAGTTGATTGTGTAAAGTATTTAGGTATTTGGTTAGACAGGAAGTTACGATGGTCTAAACAAATAAATGAATTAAGAGAAAGATCCTTAAAAGTGCTTAATGTTTTTAAAGTTTTAGCGGGGACAGGGTGGGGTATTCACCCAACAAATTTAAGGCGTTTATACATTTCATGTATCCGTAGCAGACTAGATTATGCTAGTTTCCTTTATGGTGATAGTTGTAAGTCAGACACTAACAAATTAGATAAAATACAAAATCAGTGTATGCGGGTAATAGGCGGGTTTATTAAAACGACTCCAATACACGTCATGGAATGTGAACTACATCTACCGCCTTTAAGTGTACGTAGACATTACCTTGCCGGAAAGTATTGGTTAAAAGCGAAATCCTTTTCTAACCATAAGATTATAAAAATTTTGGATGATTTAAGTCTTTTGTGTCAAAATTCTTACTGGAGGTGTAAAGAAAAACCCATTTTAATTCTAGTTCATAGTTACCTTAAAGATACTGTTGTACATGTAAGTACACAATTAGATATGTTTACACTTAAAACCTGGGTCAGCAATGTGAATATTTCAAATATAATTAAGTTTAACATAGATGCCGTAAGTAACGCTAAAAGAAGTTATAATCCTATGGCCTTACAACAATTGTGTAGTAGTTTTATTAGAAACACATATCCAAATTATTATAGAATTTATACGGACGGTTCGAAGGAAAGTAATTGTGGCGGATTAGCCATTTATGACCCGCAAGTTAACAGTTCGGTGAAACTACGTATTGATTTAAACATCTCGATAATGTTGTTAGAATTGATAGCAATATCGGAAGCAATTTCATATATTCAATCTTTCCAGCCAGGCAAATACGTAGTTTTAACAGACTCCAAGAGTGCACTTCAACATATAGCTCGATGCACCTCGAATAGTCGAGGCACACCGATAGCATACAGGATCTTGGAGTCACTTTCCACATTAACCGCTAAAAATTATGCTATTGTATTACAATGGATACCTTCACATGTAGGCTTAGAAGGGAATGAAGAGGCAGACTATCTCGCGAGACAAGCCTTGTCTGATGGTATCCCAACGGTTTATTATCCGTATTATACCGACGTTTTTTATATGATTAAAATTAAATGTAGAAACATGTGGAACGAGTATTTTGATGAGCGCTCTCTGGTAAAAGGCATATGGTATAAAACAATACAAAATAATTTGTCCCGTGCCCCTTGGTTTATTAATTCCGAATTGTCTAGACATACCATAGTAACTGCTTTAAGGCTACGTTCAGGACACATTCCACTGAATAGTTTTGCTTACTTGATGGGCAAAGTTACGTCCAAGAATTGCACTGAGTGTGATTTTATTGAAGATGTTTTTCATATTTTAGTGGAATGTGTTCGGAACGAAGCTGAGAGGTTATCATTTGAGCTTGCTTACGGCATTAGCTTACATGACATTGGTGTTTGTAACAACATTCTTGCATCCCCCTTATCAGAGGAAGCGAGATGTATATATAATATGGTTGATTGTGCTTTGAAGCGTAGATAAGATGTAACTGTGTACCTGTAACGTAGATAAGATGTAACTGTGTACTTGTAACGTTTGTAACTATGGGGATGGCATGATCATGCATGATCAAATCCCTTTTTTTTCCAATAAAGATTTAAAAAAAAAAAAAAAAAAACTGTCATGATTAGTTTTTCTTAAAACGGTGTTAAACTTTTTCTGAAAGCATTCTTATGAACGAAGACGCTGACAAATAAAGTGAAAAATCTAGACTTCATGAAAATATCTTCGTCTGTAAATCAAGAGAATTTCTGTACTTCGAAATCTAAATGAGATAACTCTATTAAAAAAGAATGAATTTTTTTAAATGATCTCTGCCAAACAATGGATAAAAATGCAATAATGATATGCGGTGTATTATGAACATCTAATAACTTGTAGATTTTAGTCTAAAACACCACCAAAAATATAAAATTTGTTGATCTGGTGAGCAACCACCTTCTGGTTTGCAGAAACAATGGGCTAAATAATTAGCAAGCGGTGAAGCCGACGACGCCAAAATCCAACCTATTCGTACAAAGCACTAGCAAAGAGTTTGCTACTTCCGACAAATCATTGGATGAGAGACTTTTTTAAATTCAAATAAATGATGAAAACCAGCCTATATGTATTTGATTTTGATTCAATTTTAAAAACATTTTTTGAAGTACCGCCTCCGTAAATATACATGATTTTATTTTGTCTGACTTGGCCTGTTTCAGCTTAATTTTTATGGCTAAACACTGAGTAAATCTCAAGAAGACACTATCTACAAATCAAAAACACCTTAATCACTCAAAAAAAACAAACAAAAATACCAACCTTTTTGAGGCCGGCGTCCTTTTCGACAATAACGTGTAATCATACAGATTCGAGCTCGACGGATTGTTGTTGAGAGGTGGCGGGTAATACGACTCGTCATCTTTGTAATTGTTGTTGACTAGCGCCGATTTTAGCGGTAACAACTCAACAGTGTCGTTGGGACGGTGTTCGCGTGGTGTTGTCATCGCGAGACTGGCATCGTGTGGCCGAGCCGGCTGCTTGCAGCCTACTGAAAGATGTGGCCTTGAAAATGGTGCAGCGTAGGGATGGGGAAGGGGTGTTATCTGTTGTTATCGAGGAAGCTGTATGATGAGCATGCTATGGAGGTTGTTGAAAGTAGCATCCTACCTGAAGTAGTTACCTAAATTCTGATATTCTGGTGTGTGTGTGTGTGGAATTTATTAAGTAGATATTGTGGTTTCCTTCGCCCGCTCTGGGCGGAGCGGAAGGGCGTGTCAGAATTTCACTGACTAAAACCCACTCCAGCTCAGGCACAGCAGCAGGTTTTGCAGCTCTTTGCATTCGTTCAGGACTCCAGGGTATTGTTGCAGTAGGTATTTACAAACTATACTTAGAATAGGCTCTACATTTAAAGATCGTTAACGGACTCAATGGAAGTTTCTCGGCCATATTTTCTCTACTTCCATTATTACCCATATCACAATGTCTCTGTAAATATAAAAGCAGAACTGACTTTTTTGATTGCTGATGACTGACTGATTTTTTTGTGTTCAGAAGATAATAGGTAGTGAAAATATTTCGCTAACGGTCAGCAGCGCATCACTAGTGTTCAGGGGGAGGTGCCAGGCGGTTCCAGAGCGAATCCCGGGCAGCGCATGCGCGCAGCATTGCGCGTTCTATGCTGTCATTTGTAGCCATCCCCGTGAAACTGAACTCCAGACATCTAGACAATGCGACTTTCGATCACCTAACCTAGGAATATTGCCTAGTAAAACGCACACTAGGTAGGTATGTACCTATCTATTGTGTGTGTTCAAATACATATTTGCAACACACACCCGATTATTCCTTTTTTTTACAGGTAAAGTAAATTAGGTAAAAAAAAAATTGGTACGTAAGGAACTAAAAGTCCTTGTTTTTTACCGTTAATAAAAAGGCATGTACCTAATTAACTGCCATTAATATTAATTTGCAGCTCTTTTTTGTGGGTAAGAAATGTAAAGATATTTTTCTGTTTAAATTCCTAAAGGCTAATACCAATTAGCCTAGTAGGTAGTTATCGCAACATCATCTCGGCAACTATTAGGTACAGTCAAAAAGTACAGAAGAGAAGTGTGAACGTTCTTCAAAAAACTACGGGAATTGAATCAAGATTATCATCGATTTTTAAAAATTCCTATCTATCAGTCTGTTTTTATTTTATACCCTGAGACTAAATTAACACAAGTGATGTCATATTTAGTATAGAAATAACGCCAGTTCTTTTGTATTGAAACGTCATTTTAATCTCAGGGTTTAAAAAACGGACGATAATCACATTCTTGTTGGTTTCACACTTACTTTACCCCGCATTCCGAATTACGATATCAGCGCTGTTAATGCGACAAAAAATTGCCTGATTTACGCGTTTACGGTTTGGCAGTTCGCGCTGATATCCATAATATTTATTTGAAATCTATAAAAATATCGTATTTTCGAACGCAACGCTAAACAAACGTCATTTTTGACAACCCATTTCTACCGTCATCCATCTTCATCTAAAAAACACGAAGATTGCACAGATAATTTTGTTTTGTACTGTGAGTAATATGGAATGACACATTTTTTTGCATTTATTGGTCATTAGACATTGATGTTATTATTATCAATTTCCTCAAATCCTGTCTTCCTGTTTTCATCATTTTCCGGACTAACTTTTAAAACCGTAAGTTTTTCTATTTTATATTTTAGCTTATATTTTAAAAATAATCAAAATCTGATATTTTAATAACGAGGAAAGATTCAATGTTTTTCGAATTATGGTGCAATGTGCAGATAACACTGGACCAAACTATGAAACAGGAAAACCACTTACTCATTTTAAAACAGTCATTTATTCTTATTTATTTTTAAAGTCTTACCAATTGGTTTCGTTTGCGGTCAGAATCAGATTCACTAACGGTAGGTACTTTACGCCGGTATTACATCCTCATTGTAAAAATACTGTTTTTTTATATACGTTTTGTTTATATTATTTCTTATTCTGCCATTTCTTACGAGTTTTTAAACAGGCTACTTGGCTGCAAAAATTATATTTAATTTGGGGATCGCAAATTCTACTATCGGCATATGGTATATTAGAAATTCCAATTGGTATAAGTATGAGATACTAAGATGGGATCTCCTTGTTGCAAAATGGGAGATGAAGAACATTTTTCTGGTACCAACTATCATGTTCCTATTAGAACTAAGACTTGCTCAAGGAAACTAATTAGTTGTTAAGCTTAAGTTTTGTTAAGCTTATTTAGTGTTATCTCTAAAGTAATTTTATTTGTTATTTTTTACAGAAAATTTAGCCATGGATCCTTATGCAGCTTCGTCTAGGTCTACTGAAGAACAGAAACCTCCGGTGAGTACTATATGTTCGGAAAATTATTTTAAATGTTGCATAGGGTGCTTAATTTTTTTTATATTCAATTGTCATGACTTCCTTCAAATTCATGATACCACTCATGCATAATGTTCTTATCAATAATTTATAAATAAATATTACCATAAGTAATCAGATAATATTTAGAGTAAGTTTATTAAAAATTTCAAAATTTTTGCTTCCCTCCGCTGTGGATGATTGTATCATAAGGGATTGTATCATATTCATACTGTCTTGCAAAGTAATATTTTTACGGCGAGGGCGTTTTTTGAATCCAGGGCGAAGTGAAGGATTCTTGAGTAGAATACCGAGCGTAGCGAGGGGTTCTTTTGTAGAATCCTGAACGTAGCAAGGGATTCAAAGTACGTCGCCCGAGCCAAAATTAATTTGCGCCCGAGTCATACACTCTACTTTTCATCAACCTCTAGAGATTATTAGATTTATCATTTTTGTAATTTTTGTCACTTGTCATTTTTGTCATAATTATCACTTGTCTTAATTCAAACAATATTTGCGTTTGATTTCTTGGGCGCTAAACACTAAGATGTTCCAAATTCAATCAGTTATTTCAGATAACGGGGAATAAAAAGCAGAAACTTTTAGCGGGCGTAAAATGACGCCCGCTAAAAGTTTCTTATAGAAAACACTACCTTTGGGCGCACTTAAAGGCGAACAAAGTCGTCCTTTTCGATAGATGGGATGAAAACTAAATTTTTATTTTAGTGTTACAAGACACAACATAACACCAGTAATAGTTACTACTCTCTTCTGAAAATAATGAAACATGAAAGAAAAACACACATTGCATACAAAAAAAATTTCCATTGTAAAACTTGTCACTATGATTTTCTGTTTCAAATGGAACTTTTTATATTTACAGAAACCAGTCAATGTATCTCAAGTGTACAAATGTCAGACAAACGACGCATCCTCACTGTGTGTCCATGAATTGTTTGGAAAACTGAAAGAGGATGGTGTTTTCGATATTGGAGGAACTTATGCCGATACAGAACCGGAGTTCTGGTTCTTCTTCACAACATCGCTGTGCCACGGAGGAAACCACTTACTCAACTTATTTGTCTGCTATAAAAAAACAGGTTCTTTTTCCATAGATATTTCAAACTCAAATGAGCTCATACAAAAAACTGTACCAGAGGATGATATTCCGCATTTAGTATTACCAGAAACAATGACCAAGTACACATTTAAATCAATGAAACCAAATAAAAACTTTTTCATAAGAACCTTCTGTTTCAAGACCTTAGAACGCTACACCCAGACGTGCAGCCTGTACATACCAGTCAAAATAACAGTGAACCCCAAGTTCGTACTGAACGTAAATGTTGTGAAATCTATAAAGCTACAACATGATTTGAGTGGACTTCTCACCAAGCAGGAAATAACAGACTTTGTGCTTGAATCTGCTAGTCGTAAAAAGTTTCCTACGCACAAGATACTTTTGGCCGCACACAGTCCCGTACTTAGAAATATGCTCAAGAACTCTGATCTCACTTCTATGTTTATTGACATAAGTGATAATGACATGGATCTACTTCTGCAATTCATATACACGGGCACAATAAAGGAAGTAATGAAGCAAGACTGCCTGAAGCTTTTAGAGATAGCGGACAAATTCCAGCTGGTTCAACTGTTCACGTTGGCTCAGCATGTGATTGGTGATCAGATCACTGTGGACAATGCTGTAGAAATGGCTGTGGTTGCCAAGAAATATAAACTGGAGGATTTACAGAAAAGGGTATTCGCGTATATTGCGAAGAATCCGAAAGTGATGGAAACTAAGGCATGGAATGATCTTGATGACGTAGAACTAACAAAGTATTTGTTCCGGTACACTCGTTCAATGAACGTGTAAGGTGGTTTGAAATGTAGAAGCAACCAATCCAGTACAATTTTGAGTTATTTATTTTATTAGTTGTATTTAAAAACTCCCATGTTAGTCTCAAAAAATCTCATCATAGAATTTGATTTAAGCAGGTGCTAAACAAGTTAAATTTGAGATTCAATTATTATGATTCAATAATCCAATTTTAATTATTGCTTCATGATTTTCATTTCATCACCAAGGGAGATTTCAGTCTTACTTATAATATGTGTCTATGTATTTTTAAGCGTAAACTGTGTGTGTAAATATAATCAGGTTTTGCGAATGCGAAGCCGCAATGGAATCCGCGAAATTTTTTATTAGATGTCATTAATAATAAATGATCAATATTATGTATTGTGATCATATATACTACAACTGAACTAATTTTGATAAGATTTGTCAGAAAAATAGCTTGGTAAACTTTTTATGGCCCAGCTATTACTAATTGCATAAAATCATGATAATTTCGTAAGTGTTTGTATAAATGTATTAATTAGCATTTGTCATGTATTTTTTTAAAGTTGTATGATTGTAAGTGCTCGACTAATATTGCTAAGTACAGAAACCTAGATGGGAATGATTGTGATATTATTAGGAAAAGAATGAATTTGAACAAGGTGCAGGGTCTGTGATAATAGTCCGAGCATATTGGGTAGTGTGTGCAAAAAAGTATGTATATTGACTTTTTCCGGTACAATGGGTTTAAAAACCATTTCGGTGAATTTTTTTTTGATGTACCTAGTCTTAATTAGTTTCTTAAAATTGCGTTACGGTAAAAAAAAAACCGTTTTATGAATACATGTCCAAAGTAATGATTCGCCAAACTTTTTTGTTTGTTACCAAAAGCGTGAGATTTGCAGTTATGCCCTATAATATAATGGAGAGAGTCGTATTTTTTTGGTGGTGTGACCACATTTTGAACTTGTAAAAAACAAATTAATTTAAAATGTACCTATAAACTTTTATAGTTATTTTTATGTAATGTTTATATTTGTTTTAAAAGTGATATATTTTGTTACTTTCGATGTATTAAATACCGACTAAATAAAAACATTTGATTTACTAAGTCACAGGAATATTTATTTCCCGCCCACGACAGACTTTTTGCAGGTCCGATAATTGTCACAAATTATAATCCTACTAGCTTTTACCCGCGGCTTCGCTCCCGTCAAATGACTACCCTACATATCCTACGCTACCCTACCCTACCTTCCCTACCTACCCTACACTACCCTACACTACACTACCCTACACTACCCTACCCTACACTACCCTACCCTACACTACCCTACACTACCCTACACTACCCTACATTACCCTACACTACCCTACACTACCCTACACTACCCTACACTACCCTACACTACCCTACACTACCCTACACTACCCTGCACTACCCTACACTACCCTACACTACCCTACACTACCCTACACTACCCTACACTACCCTACTCTACCCTACACTACCCTACACTACCCTACACTACCCTTCACTACCCTACACTACCCTACACTACCCTACCCTACACTACCCTACCCTACACTACCCTACACTACACTACACTACCCTACCTACCTACTCTACTTTACCTAACTTTTTTTTTTAAATTTTTCTCTCCGTAAGAACCATCATTGAACTTCAAGGAACATTTAAAAAAAAAAATCAGCCAAATCGGTCAAGCCGTTTTTATGTTATGTCGTGACAACGAAAAACGGGTTTCATTTTTATATATATAGACTAGCAGCCCGTCCCGGCTTCGCACGGGGTAGACAATTATTTATTTATGGAATTTTTCCCGTCAAATGACTACCCTACATATCCTACACTACCCTACACTACCCTACTTTACCTAACTTTTTTTTTTTTTTAGATTTAAACTATCCTATCTCTCAAGTTGGATCGAACTGCACATGGTGTGCGAATTTTATTATAATCGGTTAAGTGGTTAAGGAGTCCATTGAGGACAAACATTGGGACACGAGATTTATATATATTAAGATAGTAAGCCTATAGTATAATTTCTGACCGACTTTTTGTAGGTCGTGCTTACTCCTTACCGAATTTCATCAAAATCGAATCAATAGTTTAACTGTGCAGACGTAACAGGACAGGAGTTACCTTCACAATATTTAAAAAAATCCTTGTGGATCGCTACATAGAAGTTACCTATTATAGATATAATATTTATTTGCTTTGATGTTCAAAACAGCGCGAATAAAACAAGCAATTGACAAAGTGAGTCACTTAAGCCACAGCAATTACGTGACCAACCGCACGGTGCGGGGCGGCGACAAGTGAAGCGAAGCAAGCGCGTTTACTTAGTTTGATGTTTTTGCACGAGCTCTTGCAGTTCGTTGGCTTGGTTTAAATAAATTGTAGCTGAAACAGTGACTTCGCGCACGTAGGATAAATAAAGATGTAATCTTTATCGCGTCGAATCGGCAACGTAGGCTAAACTGGTAATAAAATAAATCACACGACTCATTTTTATATCTACTAGCTACATGCCTAAGCTTCGCACGGTAATTAGGTGCAGTGCAGCCGTTTTGTAGAGACGCATATACATCCAGCCAGTTTTTTTCGTATGAATAGAAAAAAAAGAGTTCTAAAGGCTCGTGTTCCATGCATGGTAGAAAAAAATCAAAGAATGATTGAATGAATGGAAACTGAAGTTTACATAAGACCATAGACTACTATGTCTTTATTTTTTGTGACAACCATACACAATTGAAATTCTCTCTCCCTCATCCCAAGGTACCCTCCCGTCAAGCGTGGCTAATCAAGGCACGAAAAGGTGAGGTTTGTCATCATTTTAGAGCATTTAATTCTGTTTATTTAGCGTATATCCGTACGTAATTACAGTGAAATTGGTATCCTGTGTCGAAATTTCAGTGTGAACTTCCTTAAAGTCGTGAAAAAACAGGTGAAAACTTCGGAATGCTTAGAATTTTGTTGTAACAGTGTGGACTCCGATGCGTTGGATTTTTTATGTCCGAAACTCTGAACGGAAACGGTTTTTGCTTATCAAACAGTTTTAATTTTTAGGAAAATGAGCAGCTCGGAGGAGGTATCATGGATTTCATGGTTTTGTGGGCTACGGGGAAACGAGTTCTTTTGCGAGGTATGTCATATAATTTAGTCACTTATGCTGGAGATCGCTATAGATATTGATCCAACATGTTACTGTTTTAGGTGGACGAGGATTACATTAACGATAAATTCAACTTGACGGGACTAAATGAGCAGGTGCCACATTATAGACAAGCACTGGATATGATTTTGGACCTGGAGCCTGGTAAGTACCTGAACCGCCTTCTCACGACGCCTTATGAGGTCATTATACTGTCACTGCATTCATTAAGGCAAAGACATAAATGTCAAACAGCCATTTAAAAAAAAATAAGTACTTTCAGTTCACACTTGTAGTGCTCAATTTTTAGGTCATAAACTGTTTGATAAGTTAACCTCCATGCTTGTAAATGGGCCTAACACTACACCTTTCTGTATCCAAAGTTATCATACTTATGAAAACATAACCTTAATTGGTTCAAGAATCTGTGTCAGACGAGATAGAGTATGCAAATTGTTTTTAGTTAATTACATTTGTTATCATTCTTACTAATGTTACAGCTAAAGTGGGTCTGTCTGTCTGTTAGGTTCAATTTTATAGCTAGTCTGATGACTGAGATTTGTGAAATTGTTCTTAGAGGTAGCTTCGTATAATGTAGTTATCAGTACTGCATTTCTAGGACCAGAAACAGACGGTAATTTGTTCCAGTGCCTAAAAGCCACCTCCCTAGTCTTTATTATTGGCTAATATAGCCTAGTATTCATACCCAGTACCTGATTAGCGAGTCCAATTCTTTGTATGCTTTGTATACTTAGATTTTTCTATAATTGTATGGTTCCTTTGCACTGAATGCACTAAGCTTCAGTAATTATCATCATTAAACTTTATCAGTTCCTCACAAACCTGCTTGGCCTCTTTGGATACTGGTTGTCAAGCTGACCCCATACTCAGTGAACACAACTGTCTATTCCTTTGTTAGGACAATTGAAGCTGTTAAATAATGAAACAAAGAATCTATCATATATCACACTTATAAACAGTGAGAAGGTGTGTGCCCACTACTGTTACTAAATATATAACACAAGGCCATCTACTGTAGGGGCCCAGCAAGGTCGCAACCTACTAGGGCATAGAATTGTATAAAAGAATACCCCGGGGCTCTGGAACGAAGGCAAAGAAGGAATGGGGTGGGGTTTAGTCAGTAAAAGTCTGACTCGCCCTCCTGCTCTGCTCAGGAGTGGGAGAAGTCATTCTGACGATTTCCCACCTAAATAAAAAAGGTGTAGAGCAAATATTTAATTTATAATTTAGCTATGGAACCAATTATTGTTTCCAGTAGTGCCCTCTAATGATGAAATGACTCACTTCACTTAGTATTCGTTTTAATGACATTATTACTAATATTATCTTATTTCTCACTAAAGATAAAGGTTTTGGAGTTTCTGTTGCTAATAACAATATTATTTTCTTTATAATATTTTTTAGACGATGACCTTGATGACAACCCCAATCAGTCGGACCTGGTGGAGCAGGCCTCCGAGATCCTCTACGGACTGATTCATGCACGCTACATTTTAACTAATAGGTAAGAAGTTTTGTTTTTTCTTTGGCAACTGAGCCAATATCAACTATTCTGCCAGTGTTTAGTGGTGATGAAAGCGCTGTGAGGTGAACTGTTGAACTTTGCACCATCTACAATGTTAATGGTTGTAAGAAGATATTATGAACTGTAGCTAGGCTTGGTAGCAAAGAACTGGAGAAACATATTTATTATTGTTCTGACACATATAATTACTTAACTTCCTTATAAAATACAAGCCATTGGTTGATACATTGTTACTCCATATTATATTATGTAGGTATTCATTTTGTCAATATCGACTTGTAAAAAAAATTCTTACCTAAAATTTATGCTACTTAGCATGATTGGCAAAAATATAACTCTGTAGCTAAGGTAAAGGTAAAATATAGTAAGTATGCTGTGTATGTATTAAATATGACTAGGTTAAAACTATGAAATTTGCTTAAAAAAATTATAATACCATAAGATTGGCTTCTAAACAAACCAGATATAGCTAGAAACACCATTTTATATGGAACAACTGGCTATCTAACCTCCAAAACCCATTATATAGGTAAAACAATATCCCTTCTCATATAAAACAATTTTACTAAATGCAAACCATCACACAATGCATTTTTTATACATATTCTATTTTTAGAATCTAGCGTGTTCATGCTATGTTAGATACATGACATGTCCTTCAAAATGTGTAGAAAACTTCCATTTAAGCAATACTATTATACCTATGTTACAATACATATGTTTTGTTTTTTTTTTACAGAGGCATCGGACAAATGTTAGAGAAATTCCAGGCTGGCGACTTCGGTCATTGCCCCCGTGTTTATTGTGAATGTCAACCCATGCTTCCACTTGGTAAGTAATTTTACAAACATAATTTTACTATTTGCATACATAGATAGAGAGCAGTTGTGGGAGGAGCTCGTGGCTAGATAATAACAGCCGCACAGGTCGATCTTCAAGGTTAAGCAACGCTTGCCTAGGTTGGTCTGTGGATGGGTGACCATCTTAACATAACGAGTTTCCTCCGTGCCTCGGAAAGCACGTTAAGCCGTTGGTCCCGGCTGTCATTTGGAGATCTTTGGCAGTCGTTACGGATAGTCAGAAGCCAGTAATTCTGACTCCAGTCTTGCCATGAAGTACCGTGTTACCCCAGTTAATGGGTTGTGGAGGTCTGGTAGGCAGCCGCTCCTCGTAAAATACTGGTATTCAGCTAAATCCGGCTTGACTGGAAGCCGACCCCAATATAGTTGGGAAAAGGCTAGGCAGATGATAGAGAGCAGTTGTGGCCCAGTGGTAACGACCCCGACTTACGAGTTGTAGATCGCGTGACTTGTGATTTCCACCAATCAGCATTGGGTCCGCGTGGTAGATTACAGTCCATTCCCTCTCCTAGAGAGGAGGCCTGAGTCCCAACAGCGGGAACATTAGAAAGCCGATAATGCTAAAAAAAAATATGCATACATAGCAAACCTCGAAAAACTTTGGCGGCGGGACCTCTTGCGTTCATCCATTATTCTAACCATGGTACAGAGTAAGAGGGAATGAAGGCGGTCGCCGGCCGAAATTTTGACGCCGTTTGTCTCCGCCTTACTATTTCAGCCGGTGACCGCCCCTACCGCCACGACGATTTCCGGTCACCGCAAGTGCGGCAAAACAGCCCACAGTAAAAAAAACAGCGGCCTACGCAAAAACAAGGCAACTATGTTCTTTAAACATAGTGGGTTTAGTCAGTAAAAGTCTGATACCCCCTTCCACTCTCGCACACAAGAAAAATCATTTGATTTCCCACATACAAAAGATTTCCACGAGTCTCCTGTGGAAGCATTGGTGATGCTTCCATCAAGTGAATCTGTTAGTCTGTTGTTGTTGTCTAGGAAGCGTGGTAGGGGTGTCTGGCCAAAATAATGATGAGGATTTTATTAACACTAGATAGAAAGGCGCAATGATAGTAATTCGCTACTGCTCAATATGTCCTAGATTTTATTAGGGTTTCCAGACTTTCAAACCGAAAAGCCGGACATACCAGCCAGTTTAGCAGGACGTTTGAGTACAAAGGCCGAAATTTTTTTTGAGCTCATACTCGGAATTTTACTTTTTACATTCTAATGAAATAACAAGTCATTGCTGATCTGCAAACGCTTTCAATTGCAAGAACACAAATGAAAAATCTTAAAAAGTGGTCTAATTTAAAAAGCCTACCAAAAGCCGGACAGGCCGTACTCCAGCCTAATTTGGCCGGACACACAGCCAATAAGCCTGACTGTGTCGGGCTTTATCCGGACGCCTGGGAACGCTACCTAGGTTCGATTTGTTTGTATAGCTAAAAGTTCTAAAATTGCCCGATTCTGTGTAACATTTCATTTTAAACACTGGATATTATTCAAAAGATCTTGATGAACTTTAGATACCCATTAATATTAATTACAACGGCGGCTAATTCGAATTGTATACATACTTAACCTATGAAGCAACTAGTTAGCTCCACAATGCACCACACAACTCGCCTAATTGCCTCGTTATTACATAATATCAGTTGTGTAGTTATCAGCGTAATTCACTTTATAATAATAATACTGGTAATTTAGAACTGATAGCACTATTATAATGACATTATTAACTGAAAGGCCGCTTCCCACTATATGTAGAATAGAATAAACTTTATTGTACAACAAAATTGTATCAGTTTTACAGAACACACTATATCATCATCTGCCTAGCCTTTTCTCAACTATATTGGGGTCGGCTTCCAGTCAAGCCGGATTTAGCTGAATACCAGTATTTTACGAGGAGCGGCTGCCTACCAGACCTCCACAACCCATTAACTGGGGTAACACGGTACTTCATGGCAAGACTGGAGTCAGATTTACTGGCTTCTGACTATCCGTAACGACTGCCAAAAATCTATCTACAAATGACAGCCGGGACCAACGGCTTAACGTGCTTTCCGAGGCACGGAGGAAACTCGTTATGTTAAGATGGTCACCCATCCACAGACCAACCTAGGCAAGCGTTGCTTAACCTTGAAGATCGACCTGTGCGGCTGTTATTATCTAGCCACGAGCTCCTACAGAACGCACTATATCGTAACGATTAATTTATCGTGGGGCTGCTATAGTCACTAGCTATTTCTATTATAAAGACTGTCGTCAACATTTTTTATCGTTTAGCGAGAATCTAGCTGGTCCCATTAGATCGCGTGTTCGAGACGATATTTTATAATTCCACGACAGTCGTTTTGTCGTTTACACATGACTAGCAAGTTAAACAACACATAGTTGACAAATTATCGTTTTAAGACTGTCGTGATAGCCTTACTGCAAAAAAAAGTCGTAGACGACAGTCGTGTCGTCCTATATGTGAAAACCTCCAGTATTACAAGCTGCTACGACACTTAAAACTACACGAATATCTGTCGGCACGACAAGATGGGATCGCGGCCTAATATTATGGAAAACATTGAAAATGATATCTATTGTTCCCGAATTCTCTGTATTGGGTTAATAGCCTCAGCTTTTTTTGGTATACGTATTGGATATAGTCTGCTATGAACATTTGCCAATTTCTACACGGTAGAAGCGATCACGGGCGGAAATATCTTTATGAATACAATAGACGAAATTTTAATTTAACTACTAGTTTTCTGCCTGCTACGCCCGCTTTCCCGTCTGTTTATAATTGAAATGAAATTGGTTGGTTTTTTGATTGATGTGATTGTTGAGAATGCCCTGATACATTAAGTTCTATATGAAGTTTAAATAAATAAATAATTTGAGTGTCTTTAAAGCTAGTGATTAGGCATTTAATAAACAAGTGCGCCTCACCATCAACGATTGCATCACTGCTTATCATCAAGTAGTGTCAAAGTCTCCTGGGGCCCTGGGTTTACAAAAAGAACCCCGGTATCCTGGAATTAAGGCAAAGAAGAATTAGGAGTGGGTTTTAGTCAGTAGAAGTCTGGCATGTCCTCTCGCTCCGCCCAGAGCGGGAAAAGTCATTTTAGCACTAGTTATCTATATTAATATTATAAAGCTGAAGAGTTTGTTTGTTTGAACACGCTAATCTCAGGAAGTACTGGTCCGATTTGAAACATCTTTCAGTTTTAGATAGCCCATTTATCGAGGAAGGCTAAAGGCTATATGCCATCACGCTAAGACCAATAGCAGCGGAGAACCTCACCTAAATAAATATTAGCCCAAAGTAACAATTCTACGCGGACGAAGTCGCTGGCGGAAGTTAGTGTTATATAAAAGAAATATAGCTTAGTACCTAGTCAGTTAAGTGTAGTACTCATTGCGTTTCGCGGCTAGATTGATTACACGCGCTTACACGTGTTCTTGGACTTATCGCAACGCATGAAGACAATGACCCAATGCAGTAATCAGATGATTAACTAAAAACTATAACTAGGCACCTACGGCTGTTAATTAAATACGTACTGCTTTTGTTAACAATTTTTTTTTATGTGGGGAAAATAATTATTCGAAATTAGGCATTAGGCCTGTTTAATGTTTTGCTTTAAATAAGTAAGAAAAAACTGGCCAAGTGCGAATCGGTCTTGCACACGACGGGTTCCGTATCTTCCGTAGCAAAAAAACAGCAATGATAAGCTGATCATATAAACGACTGTCCTCACGCTCAGTTCCGAAAACCAAGTTTGGCTTCGAAGATCACCAATGTTCTAAGCAGAAGACTTTCTAAGTAACGCTAGGACATGCTACCTTTGGCACGCCTAAATCGTCTACCAGTCTTCTTTTCTAAAAGTTTAATTTCGTCATTGTTGCACAAAATGATCGCTTTGTCCAACTATGAACGTCCAAACTCAAAACGTTTATTGCGTACGTTAGCGTGTGTTAGTACTTATGATTTAGCAGCCTCCGTTCCTCCAGAGATGATGTCACCATCACGCCATCCTATCACACCAACTAAAGCTCACTTACTTTACCTTCCACCCAGGTCTATCAGACGTCCCCGGTGAAGCGATGGTGAAGCTGTACTGCCCGCGCTGCATGGACGTGTACACGCCCAAGTCGTCGCGGCACCACCACACCGACGGCGCCTACTTCGGCACCGGCTTCCCGCACATGGTGTTCATGGTGCACCCCGAGTACCGACCCAAGAGACCCGCCTCGCAGTTCGTGCCTAGGTAAGAAACATCCTCACAGCTTGTCAGACATACATGTAAAGACGCAGTGAACTATCGGAGATACGTGGTTTCCTCTAAACCTAAAGGAAAGACAAACTGCATGGTATCATCTACCTAGCCGTTTTCGTCGTGAAAACAACTACATTTGGAAGTAAAAACTTCTTCAGGCGTTTTGAGCTATTCTGAGGATATTTAGGCCGGGACTCCACCAAAGCAGAGATGTGTGCTGTGTGAGAAGAGATGTTTTTCAGCTCGGGGGACCCCACCAAAGTGGAGATGTGTGCAATACTGTTAAATCTCTCGTCTCCACTGCGCGTCGTCTACGCACAGCTCACATCTCCGCTTCCATCGCGCCATACAAATATTACACATCTCCGCACAGCGATCTCCACTGATGCTGAACGGAGAGATGTGTCAATAACACGATTCTATTGGTTGATTAAAAAATATCTCTCCGCTTGTCTCGTCTCTGCTTTGGTGGAGTCCCGGCCTTAGTGAGACAGCCGTCTCGCTCGGCTTTGTAACGCAATCGGCGAACTCGAGCCGAACTTACCCGAACGATTACGATTTTGTATCTTTCATCTCGCCTTGTTGAAGTTCTCACTTCTGTCGTGTAGTCTTAAGCACACACCGTTTTTCTTTTTAATTTTTAATAAACCTAAGACAACATTTGAATTCCTCATCTGGCTGGTGTTTAGACGTCATAAGGATAAAGGAAAAGTAATATTTAAACCTATTATCATTTGGTGTGTAGTTAGTTGCACAAGTAGTAGTTGTTTCATGTCCCCTTTTGTATGCGCTTTATTTGTTTTTATTCATACTTATGAAGGTAACGTTCACGTCACCAGGTTGTACGGATTCAAGATCCACCCGCTCGCATACCAGATCCAACAGCAGGCAGCGGCTAACTTCAAGGCGCCGCTGCGGAGTCTCTCGTATAACAACGGTAAACGCTAGGGCCGCGCCGCGCGCCCCTGAGCGCCCACTCCCGCACACTGATACAGACGCTCCCCACACGTGTACATACCGCCGTGACGTCACGCGCTGCGGAACGCACAGCCCCACCCGTGCCTTCCGTAACGCACGGTACTCATTCTAGTTTCACGCTGCGAGCACAACATACAACACGTATAAGAACCTTTTTTTATTAGTTACTGGTTGTGATTAAAATTGCTGTCCAATTTATTGATTTAAATTTTAAAGAATATAATCGTGAAAGATCCCGTCACGAGTGGTTCTTATATGACGTCTCTTGTCTCGCACGATGAAGTTTTGTGTTCCTTCTGTTTCTAAATCTAACTTTCACGCTTATAATAAGCTTCGAGTCTGAAGTGTTACTAGCGGAAGTTTGGCTTTCGTCGGTAGCTATGTGTCATGTGTCGTGGTACACGGGAGCCTGATCTGTATCAATAACACGTGAACAAACAGGTGTCGTACTGTGGACTAAACCATATCGTCTGCTATAACAGTTGGGTCTGCTAGCGCTGTTTAACACACCGACCGAAGCAGAGGCGTTTCTAAACATTTCAATACTTACAAAGGGGCTTTCTGTTTGTCGTGGGATGTTGTTCTGACGATTAATATAATGATAATTACTACCCTGTGGCCAATTAGTGATTAATGAGCACTCTATGTAACTCCAGCAACAAGTCGCTCACGACACGGTCTTGGACACTCGAGTGATCGACTCTAAGTGAAGTTCACGTATTT
Organism: Mythimna separata; assembly: GCA_030763345.1. Classification (NCBI taxonomy): domain Eukaryota; kingdom Metazoa; phylum Arthropoda; class Insecta; order Lepidoptera; family Noctuidae; genus Mythimna; species Mythimna separata. Next base: position 2,396,136 of record CM061173.1, on the reverse strand, counting down.
AGTTTAATGAGACTCGTGTCTATAAAATCATAAGTATTGTAGTAAGTAAATGCAGTTGACGAGTCGTAGCAATATGTACTGTAGCTTGCATTCAATATTGAATATAGGGGGTTCATGTATTTTTATTTTTATATCCGTTAACAACCATTAGGATGTAGGTGATCATTACATGGACGCGTATTTTTTTCATGAAAGATATATTCTATTTCGTTCTTGTGTACCGGTTCCAGTAATTATCAATAAACGATAAGACAACTATTGGCCTTTTTTCTTGCTTCTCCTGCATGTTGACCACGACGAATCCTCGCTGACCGCATACGAATGGATTTATAGATTCCAAATTAGATATTGTGTGAGTTAACACTGATTTCGAGAGCCATCGTAGCGTTGCCGTCGACTAGACCTTGCGACGGGTGCAATAGTACAGTTGAAATGAGTACCACTTTAGCTAGTTCGTACTGATCGCTATCCGTAGTGCAGCGCTGTCACGCGGATGTTCACGCGCAGTGGGCCGCTGCGGCTGCTTCAGTGACGATGTATCCGCTTGTTGCCTTGCCTGCCGCTTGTTTACGATTGCAATACATAGCTAGGCGTTGAGCCGCTTGTAGCGAGCCCATCGCGATGTGAACGCCCGTCCGCATCACGATACTCGGTATTTAACAGAGCCTTTGTCGCACTACCCGATCGTAAAACGTCGTGGACTAACATTTTAACAGAAGAAAATGTTTGTTTGCCGCAGAAATGAAGACTTCCAGTAACATTCCAAAATGATTATTTAGCCACCGTGTGCGCCGGCCGCAGGGCACGTGCCCCTAGCGCCGCCGCCGCTAGTGACCTGCGCCGCGCAACACTTGTACAAGCTATCTATCTACTACGAGTAACATACATAATGATAATATTTATTATTTAACTATTAATTTTATTACTTCCCATATAACGATAGTTATGTTTTAAATTCAATAAAGTTTATTTTTACGTTTTCTGTATAAATATGTTTTTCATTTATTTTGTGTGTAAAAATAGTTTTGACATGGTGTTGTATAATAAAATTTTTTTTTTTTATAAATATAGGTATATCATTTATTTGATTTTATTAATAATTTAACTTAAGTAACAAAACAATGAACAAAAAGTATTTAATACATAACAAAATCATAATTATTCCAAACAGTTACTGTGACTAGGCCTTAAACAGAATGTATTTATAAGACATGTGAAGTATTAAGTGGTGACGCCAGTTAGAACATAATCAACAAACTATATTTTAATCCACAGTATACTGATATCACTTGAAGCATTATCAAAAAGTTCACTTACATGCTAAAGTAGAAAAATTGTACAAAAATAAGTTTTAAAAAAGATTGGAGATAAAAAGACAAAAATGCAGGGCAAACTGTACAAGTAAGCAGTTTTGAGATATTACATACATATTATCATTTTAACTTCTGTACATATAATTAGAAGTTAAGAAGGACATTTATCTAGAAAAAATCTTTCGCATTATTACACATGACACTGGTTGAAGAATTGGCTCCATGCTGTGTACAATCAAATTGCACATTTAAAGTTACAATTTCCAAGTCTATTCAGTCATATAAGTGCACAATTGCTTGAGCAATACTGGGTTAGTAATCTCATTGAAAGAACTACTGTGTATTACTTCCTTATTTTCTTTTATAAACTTCAATGCCTCGGATTTAAGGAAGTCTGAATCATACATATCTCCAATAATAAGAATATCCAGGGCGTTATCTGAAGTCATGTGCTCGGAGAGAGCAAACTCGGACAGCTCCCACAGGCCTCTCAAGTTGTATCTGTCCGCCAACATAAGTAAGCTGCCAAAGTTAGTATATTCGATATCCTTGACCGTTCCTGTATAAATGTATTCTAACATGTACTTGAGATCTTCCCCACTAACATCAATCAGTTTCACGTAACTGTTCTGACTCTCGGCCGTCTCTCCTTTGAGCATGGCCTTGAAGACTTCACTGTGTGCAGTAAGGATCACTTTGTGGATGTGAAACTTGATTCCATCTGCAGATTCAATGACAAAATCAGATCCAATAGGGTCAGCAAGGAGAGCACTGCAGTCATGGTTCAGTTTGATATTATCAATGACTTCAAGGCTGACTCCTTCAGCGTCAGCAAAGGGAAATGCGGCAGCTATATACAGTTTCCTGTTTTTCAAACATTGGATGTCTAGTTCTGTAAAGCTATATGTGGTGAGATAAGTGTGGGACAGCTCAGTGAGTTGCTTGAATTGGAACTCTGTCAGGTACTGCTGCAAGTAAACTGTGTCAGATTTCTTGTCAACTTTCAACTTGTTGCCACAGCTGAGAGCGACGCTAAAGGAGCTCACTCCATGATTACAGATAAATATATGAAGAAGGAATGTGCTACCGACTTGCTCCGTTTTGAACGAGAACCAGTAATCCGCCACATCTTGCACGTAAGTGCCGCCGATGTCGTAGAAGCTGGGCCGGTAAAACTTCTGGTAGATGGAATCCAAGCATAGCCATTTTACTTCGCGAGTCTGGCATGTGCGATGCCCATACACCACGTCTGGAGCCTGGAGAAACAAATTGCGCAAGGTATTAGTCATCGTCAGATTTGAAAAAATGCAACAAATCTAATATTTTATTGAAATATACTTACAGTGATGCTCAGTTTATTCACCCCCGGATCTCCTACGCGTGGCTCGTACATTTCAAAGTTATTTGTTCACAAATAAACTGTAATTATAAATTGAAAATATTCCAAAAACACAGGCTAGACCAATAAAAACGGAAAAGGCGTCGAATTTACGAAAAGTTGCTGTCAGCTGTCATTTAATATTTTGACATTGAATGTTTCGTTGCAAAACTTGCTGCATATTCACGACCGCATTTCTGCACTGGACTATTGGATCGTTTCGGAGGAGCTCGTGGCTAGATAATAACAGCCGCACAGGTCGATCTTCAAGGTTAAGCAACGCTTGCCTAGGTTGGTCTGTGGATGGGTGACCATCTTAACATAACGAGTTTCCTCCGTGCCTCGGAAAGCACGTTAAGCCGTAGGTCCCGGCTGTCATTTGGAGATCTTTGGCAGTCGTTACGGATAGTCAGAAGCCAGTAAATCTGACTCCAGTCTTGCCATGAAGTACCGTGTTATCCCAGTTAATGGGTTGTGGAGGTCTGGTAGGCAGCCGCTCCTCGTAAAATACTGGTATTCAGCTAAATCCGGCTAGACTGGAAGCCGACCCCAATATAGTTGGGAAAAGGCTAGGCAGATGATGATGACTATTGGATCGTTTTGAAGCATTGTCACCGCTGTCGAGACACGAAACTTCCTCTCTAGGAAACAAACAGGTGCTTTATCGTCCACGTAGTAGGCCCATTGTGGGTTGGCGGTTTTAATAAAAAGGCAGACTCCGAGTGTAGATTTGACGTTTGTGCTCTTTACGAATAGGTTGGAACTTGGAAGGTTGCATATGCCAACTTTGTTTTTATACCCAACGACGGTGATTGAATTGTCTTGTGAACGTTAAGTTATTTTTTATGAAATCAAGTTTGATTAGTGGAGTGTACAACATGCATTATTCGAATATTGAAATATAAAATTTTAAGAGTGGCAACTCTAAAATAAAATGTCACCATGACAGTTTGACAGTGCATGGATCTCGATTGTTTTTAGAATTTTTCATTTCAATATTCCGTAATTTTACTTTGGATTACTTCCTAATGCTATGACAATTACTGAGGCTCTAAGCCTCTATCAGAATGGTTTTAAACGCTGCTGTGCAGATGTTGAGGTGAGTGAGGAATTAATTTTGTTGTAACCTAGTTTTTTATTTCGAAATTCTGTAATTTTCTCCAGTGAGGTCAATGGTCACTAATATTTCTATTTTCATTTTAATTATTTATTCGCTTCAGCTGTACAGGAGTTCAGCTGAAGTGATTAGAGATTCTCAGAATCTTATAAATCATGCAGAAAGTGGTGACCCTGTATAAGTTCGTCATTGAATGACACATTCAGTTTTCTTGATAGTAAACGAAAGTACATAGACATTCAGAAATCGATATATCTTTTTTATAGGGAGGCAGATGAGCTGAAACAGAAAATATCAAAATTCAAGAGTGGAATTTCTATGCTCCAAGAAAGGGGACTTTGGGCTTCACAACAACAGTTACAAAAGGTTTGAACACGTAAATTAAACTCCTTATGACATATGATAATATGTTTACCATTTAGAAAACAAACTTAGGTCAAAATCTACAATTGGCTTGGATACAAGTTGTGTTTGCAAATTTTAGCATAATCTCCTTCATAAACAGAACTTGTGTTATAAGAGGTAAAAATCATTGATATAATTTTCCCTGGTAAAAAATACTATTGCAGAGCTGTATGTATCTGGGAAAATGTAAGGCTACTGCAGGATAGATCATGGAAGTAAGGCTGTGTGAAAAACCTAGTTTATTATATTCACAACTGAAGACTCATTCAAACAGGTGGTCAACTGATAACTGTCAACAAATTCAAGCAATACAATATTTAATCTCTTTAAAATTATTTTATCTCTTGAGCACCTTTTTCCTTATTTTATGAAATAAAGAACAAGGCATTTTGAACCTCCTGCTTATGAACATAAGTGTTTTTTGTTAGGGGCAAAGATTAACCCAAAGACTTACATGCATTTGATTATCAAGTTTATTCCTAGAAACATGGTACCTATTTTATCTTATTCTATTACCACTAGCTGCTGGCTGGCTAGTGGTAACAGAATAAGCTTCAACCTCATGAAAGTAGAAAATTGTACCTTATGTGCTGTACCAGAACATCATGTCCCAAATTCCAACCAAATCTGTTCAGCCAATTGAGTGTGAAGAAGTAACAAATGTTCACTCACTCACAACTTCCGCCTTTAGAATAGTGTGATTCAACCTGCTTAGCAGCTTTACACCTGTTCTGACTAATCTGACTTAACAAAAACAAATGTTGTTTTCTTTTTGTATCAAATATTTGTCTGAAATAGGTATAAGAGCATCTCCTATGATATTATGTGTCACTTCAAAGGTTAAGCAGAGTTACTAATACCATATTGATGTGTTTTGTTGTCAGGTGTACCAGAAAGTATTAGTTTTGGATCTAGACTATGCATTGGACAAGAAAGTGGAACAAGACCTGTGGAATGTGGGCTTCAAGCAGCAGATTGAGGCCCTGCAGGCTATTTCTAAAGATAGAAAGGTAAGTCATTGAAAAACCTTCTAAAAGGAAAGTCCCAGAACGAAAGGCAAAGAAGGAATAAAATAGTGGGTTTTAGTAAAAGTCTGACACACCCTCCCATTCCGCCCAAGAGTCAGAGAAGTAATTCTGTTGATAACCCACCTTAAAAAAAAGTGATTGAAAACAACCATGAACAATAACAAAAGGAAACCCTGAAATTCCATGAGAAATAGGAGTGAATTACAATAATTGTGCATTCATTCATAACCAAGGAAAATATTGACTTTGGTATTTTTTGCATAAAAAAATATGAGGAAGTAAGGTGGAGCTTTCAAATGCCTAAAAGATAATTGAGTCATTGGAGTTCCCACTGTGAAACCAGTGTAAAATGCTGTTGACATTTTTCATACATACTAGTCATACTCAGCATAGATTGCCCCAAATTGAATCACCAACTATAGCAACAATGGGTTGATATAGAGAGAGCCTTAAGATTTCACTCTTTACTCAAATTCAGGCAGCTACTTTTCCTATAGCAATATGGACAAGAAAGGCACAATTTTGACTATCCAACAAGACACTACAGTCTTTTCGCATTAAGAAAATAGTGACGTCATCTCTGTGACTTTGCTCAACTATGCTCCTTGACTAATCAGATCATAGTCAATTAAAAAGTGTTCATATTGACCAACCATAAGGTTGCTTCCTATATCGGCTCTTTGTTGCTATAGTTGGTGAATTATGGCAATCTATGCTGAGTATGAGATAAATCAGCATTTTGAACTGGTTTTATAGTAGGCTTACAGTAGTGCTGTATAAATAATTATTGACTAGCCAGAACAAATAACCAGTGCTATGAATTTTCTGTAATGTTTGTTCCAGAATCCCCTCCGCAGTGAAGGGCAGGCGATGCTATCATGGGTGTTGCAGGCGGCTGCCGGCTTCTACCTGTGTTTACTGCACCAGATCTGCACCACATTCAAGTTGGACTTACCATTTAGGTAGATATAGTCATTTCTATACTGGCTTCAGCCAGCGACTTCGGCTGCTAGAAAGTAGAAAGATTAAATAGTAGCAAGATTAAGTAGTACCAGTAGTAGTGTAGAAGGAGGAGCTCGTGGCTAAATAATAACAGCCGCACAGGTCGATCTTCAAGGTTAAGCAATGCTTGCCAAGGTTGCTCTGTGGATGGATGACCATCTTAACGTAACGAGTTTCCTCCGTGCCTCGGTAAGCACGTTAAGCTATAGGTCCCGGCTGTCATTTGTAGATCTTTAGCAGTCGTTACGGATAGTTAGAAGCCAGTAAATCTGACTCGTCTTGCCATGAAGTACCATGTAACACCAGTTAATGGATTGTGGAGGTCTGGTAGGCACCCGCTCCTCGTAAAATACTAGTATTCAGCTAAATCCGGCTTGACTGGAAGCCGACCCCAATATAGTTGGGAAAAGTCTAGGCAGATGATGATTGTAACTGTCAACCGGCACTGTCCTATCCCACTCCGTAACAATTTCTACTCAAGATTGTTCAACCTTCAATCTTCTCAACAATTGGGACGGATCTACTCAGACGGCGAGTAATTGTAGTTGCATTGCATCACCTATATTTTATGAGGCTGATGAAAGTCTGTCTGAACACACTTTTCAGACAGACTTTCATCAGCGCGTTCAAGGAAATCCAGCGTTGTACTTAAGATTCCCGTTGTAACGAAACCATAGCGCGATCTAATTCGATCCCAACGCCATCTATCGAGCCATGAGACAACTCTGTTCATTTCAATAGCAGGTGGCTAGCTAGAGTACGTCCAGGGAAAGCGCGGAAAATTCAAAAAGGAGGAGGTTCTTTATATTTTTTAGAAAAAAAAAAACTTGGAAGTTCGAAGTATTTTTCGGGTGCACAAACCTCTTTGTAGGTGTTTATGTATGATTGTCAGGCAGCATTATGATTTTTTTTGGACTCGTCAACCAGTCCTAAGCCTGTGATTAAAGTAGGAAGGAAAGATTTCATTTCATCTACAAAAGCCGTATAACATTGTCGCATGGTACGAAGTAGATTAATAGACTGAAATACGCAAGTCTTGAAATACTTTCAAGTATTTTAATACCTGGTTTCCGACCCTAGTGTTTTTAGAAACTCGTACTTGCAAGCCCTGGTATTGACATTTGCAAGTATATCTCATCCCTAGTTATCATATTTACAATTTTTTTGGAGACTGACTCCTTTTAAGCAATACAGTGCCTTTATTAGGAGAATCCGCGCTTCCACATCATTTCCGTGCTTAAACTAACTGAAAACATCTGACCGCAGACGGCGCGCATCGCTGCTAGGCCTGGTGGAGGGCTGGGGCGCCGGGGAGACGGCCGTGGGGGCTCGCCTGCCGCCCCCGGCCTCCGCGCGCTACATCTGCCAGCACTGTCTCGTGCACCTCGGAGACCTGGCCCGGTATCGCCAGCAGTTGCGGGTCGCGCATACGTTTTACAGGTAAGGATTAAACATACATTTTTTATTAACTTTTTAGGGTTTCATACCACCCTAATGGCGCAATTTCACTGGTCGTTAACTCGTTCGGTATACCGCATGCGGAGAGTCCCCGCAGGCGAGATAAAAACCAATGAAAGTAACATGGTCGTTATACCGTCTACGGTTCCCCGAATGCGGGCCCTGTGACACGCGTTCCAGTAATCTCTCGCACCCGGCATGCGGGCCCTATCGACTAATGAAAACGGTTCCCCGAATGCGGGCCCTGTGGCATGCGTTCCAGAAATCTCCCGCACCCCGCATGCGGACCCTATCGACTAATGAAATTGCGCCATAAGGGTGTTAATGGAACCTTATTGCTAAGCCTCCACTGTCCGTCCGTCCATCTATCTGACCAGAGAGATGAAATTTTAACGGAATGTGTGTTTTAAAATTAAATTAGAAAATATAGAAATGTTATTTTGTCGATTTTTTTTCTCGATTTTAATATTGTAGCACGGAACCCTTCGTGTGCGAGTCGGAATTGCTCTTTGCTTAGCTTTTTTTAATGGCATGTCAATTTTGAAAACACCCTTTCCATTTTTAGATTTCTGAGTATTTAATAGTAGATTGTATCATAAGGGAGCAAAGTAATATTTTTACGGCAAGGGCGTTTTTTTGAATCGAGAGCGAAGTGAAGGATTCTTGTGTAGAATCCCGAGCGTAGCGAGGGGTTCTTTAGTAGAATCCTGAACGTAGCGAGGGATTCAAAGTACGTCGCCCGAGCCAAAAATATATTTGCGCCCGAGTCATACACTCTACTTTTCATCACCCTCTATGAGGAAATAAAAGGCGCCTCATCATTTTATCATTTGTCAATATTTGTCATTTTTAGTAATTTTAGTTATTTTTTGTAATTTTTGGTCATTTTAATCTATTTTTAGTCATTTTTGTAATTCTTAGTCATTTTTTGTAATTTCAGTCATTTCTAGTCATTTTTATACAGTTTTGGTCATTTTAATCTGTGTTTAGTCATTTAGTCATTTTAGTCATTTTTTGACATTTATGGTCATTTTAATCTACTTTTAGTCATTTTTGTAATTCTTCGTCATTTTTAATCATTTTAATCTATTTTAGTCTATTTTTAGTCATTTTTGTAATACTTAGTCATTTTTAGTCATTTTAATCTATTTTTGTTGTATTTATCATTCAAACAATATATGCGTTCAATTTCTTTGGCGCTAAACACTAAGATGTTCCAAATTCATTGCTGCGCACTTATTTCAGATAACGGGGAATAAAAATACTTAACGGGGAATAAAACATTTAACGGGAAATTAAAATACTTTTATTTCCCGTTAAAAGTTTGATACAGAAAACACTACCTTTGGTCGCACTTAAAGGCGAACAAAGTCGTCCTTTTCGAATAGATGGGATGAAAAAATATTTAAACAGATTGGAATAGTTTGATATCGAAATGAGTTCCAGACAACATAAGTAAGGATGCACAAATCCCCCATACGTCGCTGTCGGTTTTAATCGATCAATAATGTTTCCAATTTTGTACTTTCCTACTACCAATTCCGCAATTCGGGAACTGTGATAAAATACAATTTCCGACATACTTAATTGTTTCCCTTTTTTACTGTTCCTTCTTAATTTTGCGCTTAGTTGGTTTGACGTCAATTGAATGAGTAAGGAAGTAATTTAATTTTGTAACCCTCCCCTAAAAACTCAATGTTCAGCAAGCTGGTTTTTTCTCGCGTCCCTGTTAAGGCCTACGTATATCGGGATGGCACAGCAAAGGATTGGTAAAAGATTTTACCACCCATACACTAGCCACTTAGATAGGCGGCAGCGATTTGCTACGGCATATGACATCACGTCGACGGATAGTCAGAAGCCAGTAAATCTGACTCCAGTCTTGCCATGAAGTACCGTGTTACCCCAGTTAATGGGTTGTGGAGGTCTGGTAGGCAGCCGCTCCTCGTAAAATACTGGTATTCAGCTAAATCCAGCTTGACTGGAAGCCGACCCCAATATAGTTGGGAAAAAGGTTAGGCAGATGATGATGACATCACGTCGAAGTATCCCTCGGCAGCTGCTACTGCCCAATAAACATTTCAGTCATAACTAGCGTTTGATAGAGCGTTGACCGGCTTCGGTGGCTTCGACATCTCACCGTGAGAGCCTGTGATGCGTCTATAGTGTATAGCGGAATTGAATATAACTAACGGCCGAAATTAATATTCAATCCGTAACCCAAGATCGAAATCGATCGCAGACATACACCGATCTATGGATCCATCTCCAATCCAGGTCCCAATATCGAAAAAAGGCAATCCCTCTGTTGCTCAATCCGCAGATAAGTGGAAATCCATTCCCTCTTGCTCATTCCGTTTTATGCAATCGCTATGATCAAGATCATGGTTACTTTATACAAAATATAAAAGAATTATTTATAAACAGTTGTTCGAATTAATTGTAGGTACTTTTTATTGTAGACATGTCTAATTGTATAAGACTCAAACGCACATTTAAATGGTGACAAAATTCTAAATGTTTTGGTTAAAATGGAACGAACTCCGTAGAACGGACTCAAAAGGACCCGTTTTTTTTAGTCTGTGGTAGTTTGACGGCTGTTTGTTTTTTCCAAGTTGACGCCGCGTCAGGTTATTGCTGCCAGTACTAAAATAAGAATGAACGGGATCAAAGAAGGTCTTATTTAAATGCTTTTTTCGGAGTTCAATATCAAGCGATTTATATTTATTTAACTATATATTGTGCCATTTGGTGGTGATAAGGAGCCACATATTTAATTTGCTGGTGATGGTAATGGTAGTAGTAGCCAAGAACCGGTAATGGTTATTCTGTAATAATTATTTATAAGCCGTTGAAATTACAATGTAATTTAATGTAACCTTCACCGTTTCATAAAGTTAGTTTATGAAATGGTAAAGATTATTATTTACTTTTGGATTTGTTATTATTGCTGCTTAGCTCTTAAGGGCTTGTCCAGAAAGGGCGAATTCGTCGCGATTCTCTCTTGCGTATCAAGCGCAACCGTTGCGCCCAGAAAGAGCGTGCTAACGCGGGAGCATTCAACAATAAATTCCGGTTCAAAATTTTGGCGCTCAATTTTCCTGGATACGTGCACTCGCTCTGGAGTTCGCGCGTTAACTGGACGCAACAAGGGGTCCCTATTATCTAGACTCGCGCGCAATACGCGCGAATTACACGCGTGTCGTGGGTCTGGCGTTGTGCTCACGATTTACGCGCGTATTTTGAATTCGCTTCTTCTGGACAAGGTTTAGATCTTGAGCTACTTATGTAGCTGAATAGATTTTACTGAATTTAGGATACTTTATTCCAGAAAACATTGTGTTACCTCGAAACAGCAGCTACTATCAAATCAAGAATAAATAATAAAACTAATTTGTTATGTCGATACATAATGTTTTATTTGCTTAAGTAAAATAATTGGCAATAAGATCCGTTCTAGTTTGGATATCATAGTCATCTGTATTCTGGCTATTATTGTCATCACTCGTATGTGTTGTATCCTTGACTTGGTTCCTCAGGAGGAACGTTTGCAATATTATTATTTTTACAAATATGTAGTACTGCAGTAGCTGGTATATAGCCTGAACAACTGGCAATGATACACGAAGTGTGAGTGCCACAACTGGAAATATACGTTTCCAAACACCAAATGTTCTGTAAACAAACATACACTTTTATTAGATCATAAGTACCAAGGCAATAAAATGGGTACATTAAATTAATGCATTAGAAGGAAATACTCTGATATGGACTATCATAGTTAATGTAAGATTTGATCTGTGTGCCAAATTTCATTGAAATTCTTTCACTCCATGGTTTCTGCAATCATGTTTACATATTTTTATATCTACTGTAATAAAAAAATTCTAATTTACTAGACATTTTATATTGTTAACTATTGAACTCACCTTGATGAGGTTACACGGACAGCCGGCATAATTTCAGTCAACAACAAATTAATGCAGATTTCGATAATCTGAACCTAAATGTAAAGTGTGCATCATCCAGTCTCTGCATACAGTTCACCCTTATCATCCTTCTTGAATTTACGCGTCGGCGTCGCAGCTCTTCACCCGCTTCACTATCTGAGCTATCCCAATATAATAACTCAAACAGGGCCTCCATATCACTGGAGCTAGAGAATACCGACACTGCTATTTTTACAAAATTAAATGAAATCTGTACCTAAAGCAAATATGAAATCTGCCAAAATTCTAAGATCACAATTTGGATTGTTTTCACCGATCCAAGCAAATGTCAAATTCAACGGATTGGTTATTGACACGCTCAATCTGTCATTTCCGAAAAGAAGTCAATCTATTATCAGTGATCCGACCTCTACAGGATTGCTTGGTTTTAAAGATTGCGCTTTCAGTTCGTGGATAGCTTATTGGCACACTTTATTACATATCTGGATTTTATTTTCGATCTTCAATCCAAAGATTTTAGATTAGATTGATTATTAATTTCGGCCGTAAATGACGTCGATTTTATGGGACCATTTTAGTACACAGGAATTTATATCATATTTCTATTTGGATACGTATAAATGTCTATTGATAAAAACTTTGCCGGATGGCATCTTCCTGGTCTGCGTTGGCCATCATTTATCATCAGCCAGAACTGTCCTAATCGATCTCCCTCCCCCAGACACGCGCTGGTAGTGTCCGCGCACTCGGGGCAGCCGTACAACCAGCTGGCCCTGGTGGCGTGGCGACGCGGGCGCCGCCTGGGCGCGCTGTACTGGCACGTGCGCTCGCTGCTCGTGCGCGCGCCCTTCCCGCCCGCGCCCGCCAACCTGGCCAGGACTCTGCGAGCCGCTGCTGCAGTGCCCGGGTATGTAGCCTGACTCTCGCAGACACGCGCTGGTAGTGTCGGCGCGCTGTACTGGCACGTGCGCTCGCTGCTCGTGCGCGCGCCCTTCCCGCCCGCGCCCGCCAACCTGGCCAGGACTCTGCGAGCCGCTGCTGCAGTGCCCGGGTATGTAGCCTGACTCTCGCAGACACGCGCTGGTAGTGTCGGCGCGCTGTACTGGCACGTGCGCTCGCTGCTCGTGCGCGCGCCCTTCCCGCCCGCGCCCGCCAACCTGGCCAGGACTCTGCGAGCCGCTGCTGCAGTGCCCGGGTATGTAGCCTGACTCTCGCAGACACGCGCTGGTAGTGTCGGCGCGCTGTACTGGCACGTGCGCTCGCTGCTCGTGCGCGCGCCCTTCCCGCCCGCGCCCGCCAACCTGGCCAGGACTCTGCGAGCCGCTGCTGCAGTGCCCGGGTATGTAGCCTGACTCTCGCAGACACGCGCTGGTAGTGTCGGCGCGCTGTACTGGCACGTGCGCTCGCTGCTCGTGCGCGCGCCCTTCCCGCCCGCGCCCGCCAACCTGGCCAGGACTCTGCGAGCTGCTGCTGCGGTGCCCGGGTATGTAGCCTGACTCTTGCAGACACTGAACCCATGACCTCTCCAGCATAGCAGTCAGAGCCACTAACCACTTGACCAACAGGCCAGTCTTGGTTGGTGGGTCAGAAGAAAATTGGAGAGCACACAAAACTTTTCAATAATCTCTAATTTGTTTCACATGCTGGAAAATCCTTCGGACATTAGGGCTAGCTCGTTAGTGTTGCAGTGCTGTTGCTTTGTCGTTTTAAATACTAATAATCATAGTGTAGGTACACACGGTGCGCTGCATCAACGCAACCCACTTACGATGGACTGCAACCCCCTAAGACCTAAGTCGAACCGTGATGGGTGCACTTGTTGCGACACGGAAATGGCAGCGTTTGTGCAAACACACGCAAGCGCATTTGGATATTTACTTTGTTTTGTATTTGTTTATATTTGCAGTGTCCTAATCAAACCTAACCTATCACCTACAGCTCTCGCTAACAACAACTTTTGTTTCCACCTTCCAGCACTGACCCTAAGGACCTGCCGGTGATCCCGGGCGTGACGGACAGCACGGCGTCGACGCCGGCGCCGCTGGGCGGGCGGCTCGACGCGCACGCCTACGTCTCCGAGCTCATCCGAGCCATGCACTACATACACACCGTTGAAGAGTAAGTTACTTGTCTCATAGATACAGACTGCAGTAGCGAATTTGACTTTTCGGGCAAGAGGGCCAAGGCTCAAGCCTCTTTATTTCAAACTAGCTTCTGCCAACGACTTCGCCCGAATGAAAAAAAAATAGCCTATGTTACTCAGTGACGATGTACCTTTCTAATGGTGAAAGAATTTTTGAAATTGGTCAAGTAGTTTGTTAGTTAAATTTTAACAAAAAATTAAATCTTCTATCTTAAAGAAGAAGAAGAAGATTAGATTTTCTAGATGTGATTAACATTGAAATGATTCCATGTTAGTCACATATTACGGTGATAATGTATGTTTTTAGATTACTACTTGACTTGCTTAACATAAAGAAGCATGGCAGTTGGTCGATTGATTGAAAAAGTAAATAAAACTGCCCCAAGAGTAATTTCAGCCAAAACCATATCATCATCTTCATGCCCTTGTCCCATTTTATTTGAGGTCGGCGCAACACGTGTTTTTTTTTCCATTCTGTCCTGTCACTCGTCACGCTATCACTCACTTCCTTTTCTTCCATATCACTTCTCACACAATCAATCCATACATCTTTTCTTTGGCCTCCCTCTCCCTCTCCATCCATCCACATGTAAACTCATAACTCTTTTAGTAACATGCGTTTCATCCCTGCTCTTTACATGACTATACCAAGACAAACGATTCCCTTTCAACTTTTCAGTCACTAGCGCCACTTTCAAACTTCAAAACCATATACTAATACTAGCAGCCCGTCCCGGCTTCGCACGGGGTAGACAATTATTTATTTTTGGAATTATTCCCGTCAAATGACTACCCTACATATCCTACGCTACCCTACCCTACCTTCCCTACACTACCCTACTTACCCTACACTACCCTACACTACCCTACAGTACCCTACACTACACTACACTACCCTACACTACACTACACTACCCTACACTACCCTACACTACCCTACGCTACACTACACTACCCTACACTACCCTACACTACACTACACTACCCTACACTACCCTACACTACCCTACACTACACTACACTACACTACACTACACTACCCTACACTACCCTACACTACCCTACACTACCCTACACTACCCTACTTTACCCAACTTTTTTTTTTTTTTTAGATTTAAAGTATCCTATCTCTCAAGTTGGATCGAACTGCACATGGTGTGCGAATTTTATTATAATCGGTTAAGTGGTTTAGGAGTCCATTGAAGACAAACATTGGGACACGATATTTATATATATTAAGATTAATAATGATTCTTGTTGTAGATTGGATACAGCGGCGGCGCTGGTGAACTCGCTCAATTCGTCGCTGACGGCTCTCATCGCCACCGACAGCTTCGAGTCCATGACGCTTATAAAGGTGAGTGGAAATATTATACATGGATACGTCCACCATCCTATATACAGGGCAATTTTTAGAAAATTATATCTCAGCTAATGAGTATATATTATTATATTAATGAGTATAAATCAAAATCACAACATGTATGACTTCGGACCAGCGCGTAGTCTGGTTTTAGTTAGTAAAATCCTGACATGCACATAAAATTAGCTTGCCCTTACAACATAACAAATGAAAGAGCAACCGACAAAAGGCGTGGGGGTAAGGGCACTTCTGCACTACACGGAATTTTACTGTCCGGCAGTCCGATTTCTTACAATTGTCAATGAATTCTCAATGAAAGTTGTGTAATCCGACTGCCGGACGGTAAAATTCCGTGTAGTGCACAAGCACCCTAAGGAGATAACCCGCGTGAGAAGTATAAGTTTTTTTGTACTTCCGTTATGACCCCGATTCAAATTTTTCGGAACCGAAATCAAAATCGTTGACGCAAAATCAATGAGGAGTTCCAAACTTCCGCAGATTATTTTTTTGAATAGTTTTTTATTTTCTTATCTAGATGGCATGTGTAATGGTGTGGCTCATCCACTCCACGACGGAAGACCTGACAGTAGAAGACAGCGCCATGACGGAGGGCGAGGCGCGCGCCGCTCAGCTGAGCGCGTCCCTCGCCAGCGGGACACTGCTAGCGTTGTTGCTGCCCAACTACACCGTGGAGGCGCCGCTGCAGAGGTCGCTGCCTGCATGTGAGTGTACTGAGTAATCGATTCGTGTTTCCGCGTTAAGGAAATAGTGATGTTATCGGTGTCAGCTTAGCTACGCCTTTTGAGAAATTAGAGCTTAGTAAATTCAGCAATTGGAGCGAAGTAAGCCCTAAATACAGTACAGACGCGGTTTTGTGAATTTTAAAAATGAATATCAAAACTCTTCGTGATATTAAATATAAAAATTCAGACGATAGTGATTAAATTTTAAAATAATTATAAAATATTATTTTTTAGAAAATCTGTGTATGCTTTAATATTTATGGTCTAATACCACGCATAATGGTCTGCTAAGGACTAAGTGCAGAACACAATAGATAGAATGGTCTACTTTTTACCCCAATATGAATACTACTGTTTACTTTGCAGTAGCACTGATGAGTCACTATTTTCTTAACACGAATGTACTACTTGCAATTTGTATTATTGCCTCCTTCACATTTTTGACGGCACCCTGTTCCAGTACTTTTTCTTATCTTTCTTTCCCGTATGTCTACTACAGTGAAGGTGTGGCTGTCGTGGGCGGCGTGGCACGGCAAGATCCTCAGCAGCCCCGCGTGGTGCGCGCTGGCGGCGCTGTGGCCCGCCATCGCGCACACGCTCAACATGCTGGCGCCTTCCGCTGCCTTACTCACTGATAAATGTAAGTTTATATAATACTACACAATATAATACTCGTAGATAAACTGTTTTCAATAGCACCACCGTACTATAGCGGGAAAACCCCCTCGTAGTGTAGTGTCAAATACGACTGAAGGCATTGTGAAAAACACCCGTCTTGTGAAATTCGGTGGGATATTTTTGCGTCAAGAACAACTCATGTAGTACATATCGGGGACCGAAATACTTCCGACAGCACAAAGAAGCAAATGCCTTTCTTTCGGAGCAGATTTCCTTGAAAGCCGATCTACTACGTAGTTATATCGACAGGGACGGTGAAATACCGACATAATTATATATATATCCGATAATATAATAATCGATTTCGTCTAAGACTTGTATGTTTTTTGACCACCATCTCACCTGTGGTAGGCGATGATACGTTCAACGATGGAGCACGCTTTGCAGTAATCTGTTCACTCTTGACTTAAAGACCCCTAGTTGGACCGTTTGTTAGTCGTATTTCGTTGCTTGAATCTAGATAACCATTGTATTACAGATGACAGCGTACCTCTACCCGAAGACGAGGAGCTAGCAGGGTTCCTGCCTCTGGAGAACGCCATGAAAGGACTGCGGTTCCCCAACCACGCCGCGTGGGACACGTACGGCGGGAGGGTGCCTGATCTGGACGAGGACGCAGAGAACAATGATGTGGAGTAAGTACCCGCTAGAGAACGCTATGAAAGGAGTAAGTACCCGCTAGAGAACGCTATGAAAGGACTGCGGTTACCAACCACGCCGCGTGGGACACGTACGGCGGGAGGGTGCCTGATCTGGACGAGGACGCAGAGAACAATGATGTGGAGTAAGTACCCGCTAGAGAACGCTATGAAAGGAGTAAGTACCCGCTAGAGAACGCTATGAAAGGAGTAAGTACCCGCTAGAGAACGCTATGAAAGGAGTAAGTACCCGCTAGAGAACGCTATGAAAGGAGTAAGTACCCGCTAGAGAACGCTATGAAAGGAGTAAGTACCCGCTAGAGAACGCTATGAAAGGAGTAAGTACCCGCTAGGGAACGCTTTGAAAGGACTGCGGTTACCAACCACGGCGCCTGGGACACGTACGGCGGGAGGGTGCCTGATCTGGACGAGGACGCAGAGAACAATGATGTCGAGTAAGTACCCGCTAGAGAATGACGTGAAGTACCCGCTAGAGAACGCTATGAAAGGACTGCGGTTCCGCCTGGGACACGTACGGCGGGAGGGTGCCTGATCTGGACGAGGACGCAGAGAACAATGATGTGGAGTAAGTACCCGCTAGAGAACGCTATGAAAGGAGTAAGTACCCGCTAGAGAACGCTATGAAAGGACTGCGGTTACCAACCACGCCGCGTGGGACACGTACGGCGGGAGGGTGCCTGATCTGGACGAGGACGCAGAGAACAATGATGTGGAGTAAGTACCCGCTAGAGAACGCTATGAAAGGAGTAAGTACCCGCTAGAGAACGCTATGAAAGGAGTAAGTACCCGCTAGAGAACGCTATGAAAGGAGTAAGTACCCGCTAGAGAACGCTATGATGTGGAGTAAGTACCCGCTAGAGAACGCTATGAAAGGAGTAAGTACCCGCTAGAGAACGCTATGAAAGGAGTAAGTACCCGCTAGAGAACGCTATGAAAGGAGTAAGTACCCGCTAGAGAACGCTATGAAAGGAGTAAGTACCCGCTAGAGAACGCTATGAAAGGAGTAAGTACCCGCTAGAGAACGCTATGAAAGGAGTAAGTACCCGCTAGAGAACGCTATGAAAGGAGTAAGTACCCGCTAGAGAACGCTATGAAAGGAGTAAGTACCCGCTAGAGAACGCTATGAAAGGAGTAAGTACCCGCTAGAGAACGCTATGAAAGGAGTAAGTACCCGCTAGAGAACGCTATGAAAGGAGTAAGTACCCGCTAGGGAACGCTTTGAAAGGACTGCGGTTACCAACCACGGCGCCTGGGACACGTACGGCGGGAGGGTGCCTGATCTGGACGAGGACGCAGAGAACAATGATGTCGAGTAAGTACCCGCTAGAGAATGACGTGAAGTACCCGCTAGAGAACGCTATGAAAGGACTGCGGTTCCGCCTGGGACACGTACGGCGGGAGGGTGCCTGATCTGGACGAGGACGCAGAGAACAATGATGTGGAGTAAGTACCCGCTAGAGAATGACGTGAAGTACCCGCTAGAGAACGCTATGAAAGGAGTAAGGTACCCGCTAGAGAACGCTATGAAAGGAGTAAGTACCCGCTAGAGAACGCTATGAAAGGACTGCGGTTCCGCCTGGGGCACGTACGGCGGGAGGGTGCCTGATCTGGACGAGGACGCAGAGAACAAGGATGTGGAGTAAGTACCCGCTAGAGAACGCTATGAAAGGAGTAAGTACCCGCTAGAGAACGCTATGAAAGGACTGCGGTTCCGCCTGGGGCACTTACGGCGGGAGGGTGCCTGATCTGGACGAGGACGAGAATAATGATGTCGAGTGAGTAGTCTTTAGTCACTAGACGTTTTAACTAATGTAACTATATTAAAATGTGTTTGAGGAATGATGATGATGATTGATGTATTTGCGCTCATTTGTATATTCACGTTAAGAAAATAGTGATTAATCAATGCAACTAACTGCACAGTAAAAGTGTGTTCACACTGGGGTAAAAATTTGACTAAACTTTTTATGACAGTATTATTTATAAATACTGTTTCATGAAAAGTTTGAAATTAAGTTATTAATTCAAAATTTAATCAATATCGTCAGAATTTTTTTCTTTTATTTTTATGACTAGTGAAGTGTCCATTTTTAAAACTGACTAAAGATGAGTCAGTGCGATCTGAAGGGCTTATTTCGATTGGCCTATGTGCACTATTTATTTATTTAAACTTCATGCAACATAATGGTACAAAGGCGGACTTAATGCCTTAGGCATTCTCTACCAGTCAACCAAGGGTGGTGAAGAGAAAGCATGGCACTATTCAGGTCACTATTTTCTTAACGCGAATACACTATGGTTCTAGATACTAAATGTCTTTTTGTTGTGTAACATCTTGAAATACACCTCAGGCTTGTGCGTTATTCCTATATGATAATGTAATATGTTGTCCCCGCAGGCCCCCACCGGAGGTGTCGGTGACGTGCTTGAGCGGCGAGCCGGAGCTGGAACAGCGCGTGCGGGCACACCGGCTCATCCTGCTGGGCAAGAAGCTGGCGCAGCTGCGGCCTGAACAACTTTCATACACGTGAGTGTCTTTGTGTGTCTTATTGTTAATGTAAATTTCAGCCACATAGATAAGGGGCCTTTTAAGTATTACGAATGTACAATTTTGATAATTTTCATAAGCAAAGTTCCCCCGCACCTCTCTTTCTCATTTTTCTATGTTTATGTTTACATATAGTTTTTTTTATATAAGAATAAGTTCACGTGAAACTAGCAAGTCGTATCTGCGACGAAATGCAAACGCATTGTTGAGTCTCTAGCTAAAAGTCACCGCAAGTACTTCCGTTGCTATTAGTTGTTAGGGAATTTGTACCTTCCGTCTTATAGAGTACAGTCGTTTTATAGAATTTCGCAATAATCACTATATTGTTATACCCCCGCCTCCTCTCAAACATAACCAAAACGAAGATTCGGTCCTAGTAACTTACAGTAACAGAGTACACTTTGAGTCATTTTAAACTTGTTTAATTGGTTCCAGTGAAGAAGACGGCAAGGTAACATTCACGGCATCATCCGTGGGCGGCGAGCAGCTGTCGGACGCGCTGGCGGCCCTACGCGTGTGTGCCGCCGCGCCGGGCTCCCCGGGCGGCGCCCCAGAACCCGAGGACGACAGCGACGACGAGCCCGCGCAGCCGCCGCCGCCCATCGTCATTTCTGAGGCCGACTTTAGGGAGAAAGGTCACTTGCTTTTGATAAACCGGCCTTAACAATTCTAGTGCCTGTAAAATAATTTAACTGGAATGTTACGCGACTCAAATAAAATAAAGATCGATTTGGCTAGCGATGGGTGATTCCGAGATAATAGGGAATATGCAGGCAATTTTTTTATTCAATATTCACTTCATTTTGATGTAGAAAAAAAATAAACCATAGCCGTAAGAGTAGTAATTACTTTTTTATAAAATCTTAAAAATATTGATTTAATTTGACGAGTTCAAACGCTCCTATTTCTCGCGCGCTTGAGGCGTGACGTCATAGGTTACATCCTGTCAGTTTATTGTTTGCATTGAGAGTTAGTTTAATATATAACAAAGTGTTTTAGTCGCATAATAATCATGGAAGAAGAAAAATAGCCATTTTATAGATATTGCATGATACCAATGTGTATAACACTATAAAAAGTACACCAGATAAATTCACCATTCCTGTCAGATTCGTGCCCTATGACGTCAAAGTCGTCGCCGTCGTCGTCTCACCATTGGTCGTTTTCATACGACCAATGGTGAGGCGTTTTACAAATTTGAATTTCGCTCGTAAATTTTTCACTTTTTGATTTATGTTTTAAATAATTAAATGCATATTAAATTAGAAAATAACGAATTGAGTGTATTACTACGACCTTAAAAGTATAGGGAAAAAAAAATCAGGGCATTTTATTTTTTTATGCATATTCCCTATTTTACAATTGGAAGAATCGGAGTCATTAAAATAAACCATCCAGTTTATAGACCTTGACAATTCTATAATGCCTGTAAATAAGTTAAATAGGATAAATAAAATCGACTTTAACTTTGAAAGAAAAAGGAGTTGTAGTAGTACGACAAGTGATGATTGTTCAAATCGGTCACTCGAAACGAACGTTTAGTTTCGGAAAGGAAGGCCAAGCGCAATAACATACCGAGTCGGACTCGACTCAAAGTCTGAAAATGATAACGATGAAGCAGCATCTTTGTGCTCTTTAATCTGTATCTACTCTTTTCTCTGATAAGTGTATTGTGTCTACATAAATAAATACATAATACATACTTGTGTTATGTTCTTCAACAGTTCGCGAGAAGCGCGTGGGCATCCTGAAGCCGCAAGGGTCTCTGGAGCGCGCGCGCGAGGAGCGAGCGCTGGCCACGCAAGACGATCAAGTTGTCGTAAGTTAACCTTTTATTATTTACTAGTTTATGTCAGCGGTTTTGCCTAAGTGAGACTAGATTTCTAAATACAAACCCTTAACTTTCACACTGAGAAAGAAACGAGGGGTTCGTTTCATTCCTAGAGTCAATTTTAAAGAATTCATCCTTGTTCTTTGTATACATCATAAAAGAGAAATCTGAGGTCCTGGAACGTAAGCTATTAATGAACATAGGAGTGGATTTTTGTTGGTAAAACTTTAACAGCATAAGAAAGATCGACAAACTTAAATGGTAGTGTGCAGAGCACACTGCTCATGGAAACAGATAGTCAATGAGGACGAAAGGGTCTGAAGAGACGAGCACGTATCGTAAGACGGACAAAGGGTGGACACATGACCAGGGTCGCGGATATCCGAAGGATGCGATATGCACAGGACTGGTCATTGTGGCGATCGATGCTTGGGGAAGGTCTATGTCCAGTTGTGGACGTCTTTCGGCTGAGATAATGATGATGATGATGATGCTAATAAAGATAGAACGCTAATACGAATGTAATGTTTGTTGAACAGGAGGTAGAGCTGCTTGAGGATAAGAGCGAGGACAAGAAGGAGGTGCGTAAGCCGCGCGTCAACATCGCCATGGCGGCCATCATGCGGAAGCAGGAGGAGACTAACAAACAGGTAAACTAGTGTACTTGCTGGCTTTGTATCATTTATTTATTCCGGTGTCATTTAGTTTAAATTGACGAAAAAAAAGTGACGTACAACTCGGTCACACTAACTTGATGCTGGCGTCGATGAAAAAATGTTCAAAAATAATATAACAACAACAGAGAACTAGTCGAATTATCTACGCCCGTATCGATTCTCGCATTTCAGAGATGCGTCAAGTTAATGTGACTGGATTAGTAAAATGTTTTTTAAAATACCTATTTGTAAAATATCATTTATCATTTAGGTAGTTTGATATCAACCTCAGTTTTGTGCTAAACTTAAGTATTGTATACTTTACACTTCAAATTTCCAATTAAAAATGAAAAATCACGCCTAGTTTTTTTATGAAATATCGTGAAAATTACATGCTTTTGCGTATAATCTTACCTGGATCAGTGTACTTAATAGCAAATTTATGTGGCGTCTACTTATAGCTCTTTTGGCAATTATTATAAAATAAAACCGTAGTAATGTTTCCTCATTTTTAAATGGTAGCATCTTGCACACCTCTTGAAAAAGCAATAAACATTTCTCTGCGAAAAAAATCAACCTTATTGTCTTAAAAATAAAGTCGAAAATAAATAATCTTAACCACGTGCGTCTGTCCTCTTTCATGCTCTCAAGGAATAGTGGTAAGTTTATTTATTTACGACTTTATTTTAACGATTGCTGGCGTTTAGATTTTTGTTTTATTATATTTGTTAAGTACAATATTAAGCGACTCCAAAGACTGCTGCTATTCATAAAATTCAATTAATTTATAATAGTTTCCTTCTTCTAGAGAGGAGGCCTGAGTCCCAACAGTGGGAACATGACAAGGCTGATAATGCTTATAATAGATAATTGAAACGACACGAGTCTAAAGATAAAGTTTCACCTAATGTAAATTTAATGTCAAAAGAACAATGTTCAAAACGTCCCCACCCTTGTAGCACTTTATAACCTATATCAATCGAACGGCCTTGACCGTCTCATCATTTTATTGTGCGACGGAGAAGCTGAAATATATGCATATATGCGTCCAAAAAAAGTTATATCGACATAAAGTAGCCGAAATCAGTCACAATTATGTTCCCATCTACTACAATTATAATTATAAGTTGGCAAGGTTTTTCAGTTTAAATCTGTTTATAGTCCAAAGAAACTATAGGTGAGCAAGATAGCATAGTAATCATAAGGTCCGCATGCGCAGAGCATCGCGCAATATTGTAATTAAAGCAGAACTTCTTATAGTTCATAGAAAGTATACAAGTTCCTTGTAGTAGCATCACGAAAAAAGTACTGTACGACAAATTTCATCTCACTCTTCACTTCACCTTTTAATTATTTTCACTTACCTCGCGATATCCACTTCCTGCATTCCCCTAATGTTCTGGACAGCGACACGCGGGGTTGCGACAGTGATAGGCAGGATCCAGTAATTGTGACTTGAGGTGGCATTGCACAAGTCGGAGGTCATGTGCTTTCATGGCCCTCGGACAGCGTCACCACCGGGTTGATCGAGCACTTCCAACGTCTGGCTCCCAAACTGGAAAGGACTGGGGCTGCCCTGAAGCGACGCCTACCTAACCTAAGAGGTCCAGACGCCCCCTACCGGAGGCTCCACGCGGGGATCGTTCGGACTGTGGCCCTTTATAGGCACCGTCGCTGGGGAAGCGACCGGCGGCCAAGCTGAATGCTTGCCAGAGGGTCATGGTCATCCGAATGGTTCGGCGATACCACCGCACGATCTCCCGCGAAGCGGTGAACTTCCTCCTGGCCTGCCACCGTGGGATCTGGAGGCAACAGTCCTTGCACGCAGGCACGATTTGCGCGTGGAGATGCAAATCGAGGTATGGCGAACAGAGTTCCGGCGGGATCTCAGGGTGGCATGGCGACTGCGACTGTCGCAACCCAGTGCTCGGCACGCTGTCATTGCGGCGGTAAGTCCCCTCTTTGAGGTGTGGTTAGAAAGAGATCACAGCGTCCTCACGTTCCATATTACGCAGGTCCTCACCGGACGCGGTAAGTTGAGGAGGTTCCTGCATCGGATTCAGGTAGAAAGGACGCCCGGGTTTCGCCACTTTGTGCATGGCCCGGAGCACACTGTGGAGGTCTGCCTTGCTTGGGCGGAACACCGCTGTGTCCTCGTGAAGGCTATCGGCGACGGCGGCCTCTCGCGCCTGGCCCTGGTACAAAGTCATTACTGGTATGGATGCTGTGACTAATTCGTTCTAAGAAGTCGGTAGCGTAGGCTCCCTGAAGGTATTGGGAAGCGCTCCAGCAACTCAGAAGATAGTGAAGACGTGAGGGAGTGGTTTATTAAGTGCCGTACGGTACTTTTTTCGTGATGCTACTCCAAGGAACTTGTATACTCTATACGAACTAAAAGAAGTTCTGCTATCATTACAATATTGCGCGATGCTCTGCGCAAGCGGCCCTTACTATTAATATGCTATCTTGCTCACCTATAGCTTCTTTGGACTCTGAACATATTTAAATTGAAAAACTTAAGATTATAATTGTAGTAGATGGGAACATAATTGTGACTGATTTCGGCTACTTCATGTCGACATAACTTTTTTCGGACGCATATTTCAGCTTCGCCGTCGTACAATAAAATGATGAGACGGTCAAGGCCGTTCGATTGATATAGGTTTTATAGTGCTACAAGGGATAATTGAAGTAGAAGGGAACATAATTGTGTCTGATTTCGGCTACTTCATGTTGATATAACTTTTTTCGGATGCATATTTCAGCTTCGCCGTCATACAATAAAATGATGAGACGGTCAAAACCGTTCGATTGATATAGGTTTTATAGTGCTACAAGGGATAATTGTAGTAGATGGGAATATAATTGTGACTGATTTCGGCTACTTCATGTCGATATAACTTTTTTCGGATGCATATTTCAGCTTCGCCGTAATACAATAAAATGATGAGACGATATCACGATATCAATCGAACGGCCTTGACGGCCGTTCGATTGATATAGGTTATAAAGTGCTACAAGGGTGGGGACGGTGTCCGAACATTTTGAACATTGTTCTTTTACCAAATACATATACTAAAAGCTTGACGAGAAAACCATAGAAAATAAAACTTTAAGTTCAAGCAACTTTACTACGCAGTCACTGAACTCGTAGAAATTATTTAATTCTAGAGAGTTTTGTATAGCGTAATTACAATACGTAAGATTTACAAATAAAAAGCTATTGTGTCTTGATCTGCACTCATTCAGTGAGTTAATTAACCCGATAATAGTATATCATTATATTATCACCAATAACATAATGACATCATCTTTCCCAGGTGAAGTTCGTAACACCACCACCAACTCCAGACTCGGTCACTGACACAACGGATACCAAAGACGAGAAAGAGAAACCTAAGATGATACAACCGAAACCAATGAAATCCTTAGCCAACCTACCTCTAGGCAGGAAGACGGGAGGGATCCTCTCCCTCAAGGACAAGTCCGCAGGGTACCCTCACTTAGTCCTCAACACAGAGCCTGAACCTCCTAAAAAGACGGAAAAAGAGGAAAAGAAAGATGTAAAACCAAGTCAGTCAAGTCAGAACTCGCAGACCTATCAACAGAAGAGGCAGGATCATCCTCCATCTCCTAATTGGAATCCGATTCAGAACACATACCCAGATGCGCCTAGAATGAACTTCCAGAAGAACTATGGCATACAAAACGCAGGTTTAAGTTATAACCCTAGTTACCCAGCGCCTAATGTGAATAATCAGGGCATCAGGCTGCCTGTGGTCAACCCTAAGGAGATAGACGTGAGAACGGCAGCGCTGCAGAAGCAGAATTCTAGACAGGAACTCTTCCAAGACGGACAGAAGTTCAACCCGAACTACCAAATGTCGGGAGACAAGAAAAACTTCCTGAACGACTTGCCCCCTCGCTTCGCAAACCAGTACAGATACTGGCAGAATGCTCAAGAGAACCAGTTTAACGACAATAAATTCAGAGACGATAGCTTTAAGCCTAATAACACGCTGTTCAATGCTCAGCAACCTAGAAGTTGGAACACGCAACCGCCTCAGCAACCGCCCGACGGGTATCAGCAACCGATGTGGTGGAAACCGGACCAGCCGAATAACTTTAACGCGAATTTCCAACAGCCGCCGATACAGCCTAACTTTTATAGTCCGCACACGAATTTACCGAACCCGTACCAGAACTTATCGTATGGTCAGTTACAGAATAATGTACCACAGAATAAGCAAGAGAATTTCAATCAACCGGGGGGGTATCTACAATCTGCTATAGGCCAACCTCAGTTACAAACACTACAAAACTTAGTAACATCACCTAATTTCAATTCTTCCTTGAACAGTTTCTCATACGCTCCAACAGTGAGCTACGATTCGTCGATGTACCCTCAGTTTAGCAACAAGTTGTCTTACCAGCCGCTACAAATGAAGATGGTGGACAAGCCGCTAAACTACCAGGGTAACAAAGACCTGATGGATATGAACGCGTTGAACTTCGGCGGCAACGCACTCGATATGCAGCAGAGGAATATGAACATGAACTTCAATGAGCCGATTGGCAACGATATTGGGAATATGAAGACTGTGGATCAAGTTGGGGTGAGTTGGAATTATTTGTTTAAAATAACTGTAACATTATCTCCTATAATACAAAGTTGCTTTTCGTGCCTATATGTCTGCTTTATTCTCCTACGAATTTTGATGCGGTTTTACTAATACAAAGAGCAATAGAATTTAAAATCAGACTAATAGAAAGAGCAAGGTTTTGTTACATAATTTGCTCTCAAACGAAGCCAGGATGGCTTACTAATCATTTTGAACCTTTTAACCGGCGCAGTCATGTACACGTGACAACATGGCGCGGTCGTGACTACACGATAGATTGAAGATAGAATTGTTTTTCTTATTGGTATTGTTAAAGGATGACATGGCCGAGTTGCACGTTGGCACTGGAAGTAAGCCTTTGCTTTTTTGACGTTAAAAGTTGGCTGTTAATACATTTAAATTAGAAGAACTCTTCTTGCAAAAAGCCGCAAACTGTCAGTTACAAATTACGCTGAAATATTCCTGTCATATTCATATGTAGGCTAGATATCTGTAGGTAACCTAAATATTTTCAAATTCTCGACTAAATGAGTGTTTGTGTGATGTGTAGAGCGGCGAGGGCGGCAGCAGCGCGGCGCCCGGCAGCACGTACTCGCTGTTCAGCGGAGCGCCCGACACCAGCGCCTGGGGCTCCGCCACGCACAGGCAGCCGCCGGTAAATACACTATACTGTATTATGAACCACATTTTAATCTAGACAACATCGATCTGATGTCAAAGATGATGAAAAAAACTGGTATTGGCTGGAGTTTCGGTTTAGGCCAAAAAGGGGCGAATATGCGATTGAAGTGACGGCCTACACTATTTTATGGAAGTCATTACTGTATAATCAAGCATTACTATAGCGAAATAGAGTTATTTTTCGTCATGTTTTCTGTTACCACGTCAGTTTCGGTTATGGCCGGAACTGAAAGGGGAGCCGAACATTCGGTTCTAACTGCAAATTGTATTTTGGGCGGTCACTATCAAGCATCCTTCTTCTGATCTTACCCGTTTTAATGTCTGAGGTGGTCTTTTGAGAAAAGGGCCACACATATTTAAGGGGACGCACGTCGTCGGCGTTTCAGTTAAACCGTAACCACTCAAGCGTCCACGGTGACTACAGTCCCCAAAAACATTTTTGCTATTTACGTCCATGGTGACTACAGTCACCGAACGACATCTTTCGGTTTAAACGTGTACAGCGCTATAGCCAGGTGATAGTAGTGTAGTTGATTAATACTAGATGGCGCGTTATGAAGTTTGTCATCAGTGAGTGTGATTTTTTTCCGTGCAATGGCAACAAAAAATTTTTAAAAAAATATATTCAAGTGACAGTTCGTCGTTTTTGACAAGTGACTTTTTTGTGTGTGAAGCTCCTAACAAAAATGTGGTATGTTTATTGTTTTGTACGTTATTTATATTGGTATTTC
Organism: Mythimna separata; assembly: GCA_030763345.1. Lineage (NCBI taxonomy): Eukaryota > Metazoa > Arthropoda > Insecta > Lepidoptera > Noctuidae > Mythimna > Mythimna separata. The sequence continues at coordinate 2,367,830 of CM061173.1, read as the reverse complement.
ATATCAAAATAAACGTGAAGAAATTTCCTTTACGAAATTAGTATTATTACGACAATTTCAAAACGTTTACATAGTGTAATTTAGTTGGAAAAGTTAACACGATCATCGTTTGATAATTCTTTATTGTTTACAGTGCATCAGTGTATTCTATTGGTTATTTTTGTTAAATAAATGCAAAATATACGAGAATCCTTCACTATTAGCACGTTAATGGTCATTTACAAACGAAATACATTAATACATAAATACAATAAATGTTTACGTCGCGCGAGGCCGAGTGACCGTTGAGAAATACGAAACTTTGTTTATTTTTTCATGACAGAAAACTAAATATTTATATTAAGATATTGGTATCATTTTAAAGAGTATATCTTGTACTAATATAATAAAAAAAAACATTGTTACCGAAAAAATTGAAAAAATTGTTAAAAAATAATTACGATATTTTTTTAAACATTTTTTCGATATTCTCAACTTTACACTTTATTTTCATCGTTTATTATTAATTAAAGTAATTTACTTTTAATCAAATTAAATTTTACGTTCTTTGAGCTTTCCGTGAGTATTTTTTATTCGAATGTAGCTATTGTAGTTTTTTAGCCGCCATGGACGTTTGGTTAGCTATCAAAAATCACTACAAATTATAGTTCATCTGCCTAGCCTTTTCCCAACTATATTGGGGTCGGCTTCCAGTCAAGCCGGATTTAGCTGAATACCAGTATTTTACGAGGAGTGGCTGCCTACCAGACCTCCACAACCCATTACCTGGTGTAACACGGTACTTCATGGCAAGACGAGTCAGATTTACTGACTTCTGACTATCCGTAACGACTGCCAAAGATCTACAAATGACAGCCGGGTCCTACAGCTTAACGTGCTTTCCGAGGCCTCGAAGTAAACTCGTTACGTTAAGATGGTCACCTATCCACAGACCAACCTTGGCAAGCGTTGTTTAACCTTGAAGATCGATCTGTGCGGCTGTTACTATCTAGCCACGACCTCCTCACTATAAATTATAGTTATTACCACATAATTGAACATTGTATCATATTTTTTTCCAGTCGCTATGGTCAGGTCCGGGCCCGTCGCCGCTGGAGCGCCTGCTGGAGCAGCAGAAGCAGATGAAGCCTCCACAATGACGACGCGCGGCCGGCTTGAGGCGGCGCCTGCGCAAGCCCCACCTCCGGACGTCTGAGACTGCCCGCAAATTAGCCCCGAAAACACAGAAACATTCTGACTAACACTCCATTTTCTGATTTGAGTAATTTTAATATATCAAAGAATTTTAACTTTTTGTGTGCCTAAACTTAGACCCACGTCCAAACCTAACAGATTTGACTTGGTGCGTGAATATTCTTTTTTTGAATTAATCTGTCACAGGCGGCCATTACTGAATGGGTTCGGGAATGACTGAATGACAAGAAATGCAGTTCCATTCGGTTCATTTTAGTGACGTGGGTGCACGAAAGGTTAGCTAGAATTTTGATTAAATAGTCAAGATTGAATTGTTAAATCAGAAACTGTGGATATGACCACTGCATGCTCCAGATATTTGCTCAGTTCTTAGAAGAGCAAAATAAACTTTCAAACATGATGCTCATAATTAGATGTCGATTTGATTATTCTGATTGAGAGCCCAGGCGACCGGGAACATTTTGAATTGTCATAAAAATTGTTCCTATTACTTATTAAAAGACAGTAAAAAGGAATTAAGTTTTTGAGTCAATATTGCGCTTATTACCAATGCGTAGTCGTATTTAAATTCTCCTTGATGATGATGATAATAATAATAATAATGTGCTGTTGTATAAAATTGTATAAATGTAAACAGATGTATAAAAAATAGACGACGATGAAGGTGGCACGGATATAGTATTTTTGGTCAAGCTCTTATCATAAGACAATTATAGCAGACATAAGTTTTTTTTAGATTATATAAAACTTAGCACAAATCAGAATGTTATTCGTGAAAAAATAATGGAACCAGTATTAGGTATATTTTTTTGTGTTTAGTTTTTTATTACGTTTAAAAGTTTTCTTTTATATCCGTATAATATTAACTGTCTATAATCGTGAATTTATATAAACTTGTAGCTAAATGGTTTGGTAAATTCAACAATTGTTTGGTAATTCCTAGTCACAATAATTCTTGTACCGAAATACTATGCGAGTGCCACCTTTTAACGGGAGACCGTTAAAATGATCCTTATTCTTGTACACTTGCATATTTTTGTATAATAATATCTGTCGTATGTAGCATCGCGTGAAAGGTATACAAAAATGGCTTTGTTTTTAAATGTCGAACTGTACAGATAATAATTTTATATTTAACGACTAATTTCTAAAGCTAATTGTTTTTTTTTTAACTTGTAAGATTTTTTATAAGTCGTTGTTCGAAATTCAAAAAATGTTTGTGTTTTATTTAGTATTTTACGCGTTTCGCTTGTGGATAGTTCGACATTTACAAAGGCTTTATTTTAAGCATGATTTTGTTGTGATTTTAAGTGAAAGTAAATTGAAGTAATCTTTGTGAAGCAATATTTTGTAATAAAGATATTTTTGTTATTACAGTCTATTTTTATATACCTCAATATTTCGTAATTCCACTAGATTTTAGGGCTTAGGCTTCCCACACGTGAGGCGAGAACGTTCCTCGGTCGTGTGAGCGACGTGGCCACCGCATGCGCATTTTGTTGATAAAAGCCATGTAAAAATTATCTAATTGTAGTGACTAATGAACTTTATGGAAGATTCCCATAGTACATTGCTCATAGGTACTCCTTGTCTATAGATTTGGGTTAGTGTGTGTGCGGTAAAGTGATAGGGGTGGAAGTTTTGTTACTTCCATAATCAAATAAAACCACCGTATAATCAGTCAATAATTTAAATTTTATTCCTTCATAGTCATTCTAAACAAATTATCAGATGAAATACATTTCTAATGTGTAAAAAAGCGTACTAATTTTCTAATTGCATTATACATAAATTATTTACAATATCACTAATAAATATTTGAGTAAAACAAATAGGATTTGAGACAAAAACAATACTATTCTGTCATCTCGAATCTATAACAAGGTCAACTAGAAACAGTTCTAATATTAACTTTAAAAATTGCATTACAGATTCTCTTTACAGGCTAGTTAAAGGAGGTCGGTTAAAATAAATGTATAATAAGGCCGCTATCCCACTGGCGTTTTCCAAGCGTCGGCGTCACTCGAACGTCTGCGCAGCGTCTACGTTGCGCAAACGCGACGTTGCCGTCGCGTCTGCACGTGACAAGCATTAACGTCCGCTGAACGCGATATCAAAGTCGCCTTTGCGCAACGTTAACGTCGCGGTTTTTGGCAATAGTGTCATGTGGGCGACGTTAACGCCGCGTTCAGAGGACGTTAATGCTTGTCACGCGCAGACGCGACGTAGACATCAACATTCGTAAAGCGCCAGTGGGATAGCAGCCTAAAGCAAATTAATCTAGTTGTCGAGTTAATAAATAACAGTCGTGCGAACACAATACGCTAAGATATGTACAATGAATTGACAAACAATAGTGCAAACTGGACCGTATTGCCGCCATCGCGCACCAACCTTTACATGGCCTCTCCTGTTATTTGAAGGCTGTTTTATAATCTCCGAGACTAAAATTACATTACGTGGGTTGTCACACTTGTCACAACACAAAAGAACTGGCATCATTATTATTGTAAGTTTGACATCTGCCTGTGTCAATTTAGTCTTGGAGATCAAAAAACAGCTTAGAACCCACTTGATGCACAAATCAATTGCTCGTTGCCAAATGTTTTTGTTTGGAGAGCAGTGAAACGTCATACTATCTCCATCCGCTTGAAATTATTTACGGAAACGAATCGATAACTTAAATTTGACAAAATCGCTAAACATATTTAGAAATTTGTGGTACAGTGGGCCTTATAGTACTTTACAATAGTCCATGTTGAAGTGAGGGTTTGTAAGTGCGCGATGAGCCTAAACCTAGGATATTACCGCTCAGGGTACGTGTTTCGTGTTCTACTATTCAAATTCAGTGCTTAAGTGTTTCAGCACCGATTACATTCCCGACAAAAATAGTTCCATAAGGAAAACCAAAGGTATACTCACGCATACCCGTTACAGGAAATAAATACATTGTCTAATTCACATAATTACGATATTATCATGTATCAACCAATCGGGAATAACCTAATGACATGCAATTATATAATCAAAAACAATAAGTTCTTGAATTTGTATAACTAAAACTAATAAAAAGAACCTTAAAAATCATTCACAACTTTCAACACCGTTTCACAATATTACCCGGATTGTCAACACACTATTGACAATTAGGGTTAATTCATACTATAGCGAAAACTGTCTAAAAATAGACAGGACAATATAAGGTAAGTAAAAGATCCTGGTCAAGCAATTTTCGTTCTTATTTTATCCTTAAGGGGGATGTTCCAGCTTAGCCCGCGAAATTCAAATTTTCTTACGTTTTTTGCTATTTGAAAGCCAGTGATATGTTGTATAAAGTTAAAAATACTTAAGCGGCTGTAAAACGTAACTATTTACATAATTATAAACATAAAAATCATTAATACAAGCCTCCAAGCCCACCTAAATGCAGGAACGATTTTTTCGAGGTCAAAAACGTTCCTGCAACTAAGTGAGCTTGGAGGCTTGTATTGATGATTTTTATGATTATAATTATGTAACTAGTTACGTTTTACAGTCGCTAAAGTATTTTTAACTTCATACTACCTACCACTGGCTTACAAATTGCAAAAAACGTAAGAAAATTTGAATTTCGCGGGCTAGCTGAAGCATTCACCTTAATAAGATTGAAAACTGGTTGACCAAGAACTGTCGCTTACACACCTACATACTTGAATGAGCGTATGGTAAAATCATGTCAGTCGTTAAAATAGTGGTTGTTATCGAAATTCGTTCAGTTTGACTAGTCGTTGGCTGGCGGGTCGCCGGTAACCAGACCTACCGTTTGTACTGGTATTGGCACATAGTCGTCACACATCCATCGTAAAATAGTCCGTCTAATGAAAGCGCGACCTGAGAAAAAGAGGTTAAATCCAAAAAAAATGTATGTGTTATTACTAAATAGTAGGAGAATCATGTCTTGACACATTAATTTTTTTTTTATTTCCTACAGTTGCGGCTGAATAATGTTGCCAATTAAATTTAAAAAAAAAACTCCAGGTCGCGCTTTCATTAGACGCACTCTAGCACTCATAGAAAGTACTAGCTAAGTAGACTTTCGTAGTGAAAGTTTTTTACAGTATCAAGTGGTATTACAAGACAGGGAATGATGTAGCTCACTTAAGAGTTGGTTTTTTATCCTCACTTTTAAATATGCTGGAAGTAACTAACTTCAAATACAGGACTTTTATGACTGTTTTCACTAACACTAGGAAATATCTTATTACTGTCTATGTAGAGTTTACATGTACATTGGATTCTCTAGTGCGATTTTTTTTTATCACTTGTTTGCTAGAAGAAAAATCATAGGTTTATCGTCATTAAGCATGCCTTTGCGCATGTATCGTGAAATCTAGTGTTAATGAAAACGAGCATTGATAACGTCAATTTTTTTTCTTTAATCACAATTTGAGAGATGTGTACAACACAAAATAAATCCCTATAGATTAAGAAAGGCCTTGGTGTCAAGAATACATACTAGTTTATGAATAGAGGAATCACATTTACATTTTAGATAGGTATCACTAGGATACTTATGTTTATTTAAAGGTACCTATTACTCCAATTTTTTACATTAAAATTGTGCAATTTTCGGCTAAATTTAAAAATTATATTCCATGCGAGTCTTTAGTCAAAAATTTTTGCTGTTACATAGACGGATACCAACTTGACATAATACTAAAAGTAAATAAAAAACTAAACATTGTTTTCTAAATTCGTTCCCCATTTTCCCTTCCTTCAAAAATTTTATTTAATTATATTCCTTTCTTTAAAGATTAAACAAAAGTCCAGTTATGTGATTGGCTGTTGATAAATCGTGCAAACAATCTAAATAATTGACGAGAGTTTGACAACCACTTTTATTACATTTATTTTCGTCCCATAAACAACAAAGTTCGAACACAGTCTACATTTCTTTATGGCAAGAGTGCAATTATCTATCCAATTGTTCAATTAGATGCCAATATGTTTAAGTAACCGTATATTGTTTATGTCGGAACAATTAAACACCGTTATATGCCGTGTTGCCTCCGGCCAATCTGTACCTAGGCACTGACACGCGATACCAAGGCCTCAGGGTCACTCACTAAAAGCTAGGAAACGCGAGACAATGGATACAAAGACTTGCATGTTTTTACTTCATAAACAGTTCTTTTTGGAACAAAGAAATATCCAAACTATGCAATGTAAGATATTTCTTTGTTTTCATACTGTGTAGACTTGCCTTGGCGGGTAGACTGTCGTGCTCCCAGAAAAAATATTAAACAAAATTACTATTGTCACCCAAGATAAAGATTTATATTACATATTTATGCTTTATTGTATTTTTAATCTTTGATATCTACAGTCTCTAGTTTCAAAGCTGTCTCGTCAGATTTACAATATAAAAAAGAGATATGTGAACAAATTGCTATGACACCATAATTATATCGTCAGTCCTACCGTTGAGCTGACTACAATACGTCACATTTACAACACAACCAATTCATAATCATATTAATCATACATTGTCAATAATCAAAATCATTAATGATAATGAGGATAATTTAAAACTACCATGGAACTTTTAATTTCAATAGCTGGCTACATTCGAGACATCTGTCAAATAGTTCGTTACCGTTTTCTGGTGGAGTTTAAAAATGACAAACATATTTTGAAGAGTAGGGTACAGAGGTAAACCCTAATCTTTCAGTCAATCTTTCAGTTGGTTTAAAGTTTCTTTATGCATATGGTATTAAATAATCTCAAATTATAGAGCACTTTCAATTTTAATAGGGCAACACACAAATATTCTTGTAATCTCTCTAATTTTGTTCAATGGATTTTTTTTTCAATAATTATGTTATTGCATTTTCTACATGGTTTAAACATTATATCATCTATCTATGAGGGGAACAACAGACTAAAGTCAACTATTTGCAGGTTAATCTCTACCAATTATTGAGCAGTATTCTCTAGGAAATTCGCGAATTAGTCCTTTATTTTGAACAGGCAGAAAAGTATTATAGTATTCCACAAAACGTGCCTATTAAAATCAATTGCAAGGTCATTGTCAATTACTTGTAACAAAGATAATGCACCTTAAATTTAAGGCTATAGGGTTTATTTTAGATCGATGGCAATGTCATGTTCATTGTCGTACGTGGAAGAGGGATAATGTACCTTATGTGTGCGAAGTTAAGGTTTAGTCTCACGTTTGTCGCTCGACGCCGAAGTTGTAGGTGTATTCGCGGTCGAGATCGAAGCGCGAGCGTCGCTTTATGACCGGCAGTTGTGTCTGAAAACAAGAGGTTTTGATTAATTCGGGGAAGTGCTTGAGAACGCGCTATATTTAAACTGAAACGCATGTGACTGAAAGAGTGATGAATGTGCGACGATGGATGACAACACTTAAGGCTAAAGACGAAAATATCGTGTGAGAAATTATTCGAAAAAAAAAAACTGACCAAGTAAAAAGAAAATGTCAGTGCGCTGTGGAATGCAAATAATAATTGAAGCTAGGGTGTGGGTTTTAATCAGTAGCCCTACGTTAGGTGGAGCGAGAGAGAGACAATTCTGACACTGTCACAAGGTTTTTGAAGACATAATTATTTTTATTTTTTTTCATGATGCGCCCATGATGTTGGACGCAAATAAAACTCTTTTTCTTTCACAAAAAAAAAACTTTAAGAGCAGTGATAAATTAACTTAACTCTTGGGCATGACTTTAGGATGTTTTAATTAGAATGAAAGAAAACACCCTTAATCATGAAAAAAAAAACAAGTGATTGCAAACATATACAATGTGGGCGTCGATGAAATAATGTCCAGAAACAATATAACAACAACAGAGAACTAGCCAAATTATCGACGCGCGTATCGATTTATTTATTTACTTTATTCGATATAACAAAGATGCTGCCCATACCTGACACTTGCTGGACGAGCTAAGGGAATTAGATGGGAAGCAGGGGGATTCTCGCATTTCAGAGATGCGTCAAGTTAATGTGACCGGATTGTAATTATTTAATTAATTGTAATAGAAAGGTCAACAGACAAGGAAGATTTATGTAAATAATTTGCACTCGTGCGAAGCCGGGCGTCACTAGTGAGTAATAACCGTCAATTTGAAATCTGTGTTGAGGAAAAATGTCACATTTCCTGTTGTGGCTAATTAAGAATATAACATAGCCCTGTCTTTATCATCTTAACCAATATTATCTAAAACACCACTAAGAGAGTCGTAAATTATTGGAGGCAATTTTTTATGACGCATTTGCTTAAGGCATTTTCTTATAGCCATAATAAATATCACTGACTTTCAAAACCACCACATATCATCGCCTTACAATGAAAAGCTTAGTAATGTAATGTCAGCAATTTAATTAATTTCATTTTTACAATAAAAAGCATTTTTTTTTATAAAATAAAAATAATGTCCAATTGTCCATGTTTCACAAACAAAATTGTTTAATTGTTTAACAATCTGTGTATATTAATATAATACAGGTTGTAATTTTTTCTTAGTTTTGTTAAATTATCTCTTTCGCATTATTCATATGAAAAATATAAAAAAAAACTTACCAAACTATCACTAGGCAGTCCTCTCAGCTTGGGGTTCAATAAAAATGGCACTCCCTCCATTCCATTATATCCTCCTAACGTCTGATACATGGTGGTGTTCCTGGGCATAGGCGCGGGGCCTTTCTTCCTGCCATGCGCGACCGGGGACGTAGGCCCCAGGGGGCTCCCGTGCGGGATGGGGGACTTGGCCGACGGAGGCCGGGGCGCCGGCCGCACAGGCTTGTTGATGTTGTAGGAGGGGCTTAGGGCTTCGTAGTCATGGTCCGAGGTGAACTCTTCAATGTTCGGGTACGTGGTTGGGGACTGCTTGAGATTCAGGTTGTTTAGCTCCGAGACGAGAGGCGACAGTTTTGGTGGACGCTCCGGTGCTCGCAACCTGGAAATTATAAAACTTTGTCAACATACATACATGCAGTTCATTAAAATTATCATAGAATAACATTAGTCAAAATCTAGAAAGAGGAAATTTTAAAACTACCATGGAAGATTTAATTTTATTAACTGGCAACATTGGAGTCATCTGTCAAAATCTGGAAATTATTTATAAAACGTTGTCTTAATTCTCGAGAACTGTCTCTCAGATTACATAGAAGTGGCCCTAGTTTGAGAGGCAGGGTTCATTAACTGTATAGTTGCAAGTGTTGAATTATAATATTGCTATAACATGTCTACCATATTTATGTACAGATTTTGTACTTATAAAACATTTATTATTATTATTAAGTAGTATTTATTGTGTTCAATAATAAATTATACGGCTCGTGTTTACTTCTTGATACAATGGTCAATGTTTGATAACAGCTGTAATTGGCAAATATTTGACAGTTGTTACGTTAGTAACCATATTGTTACACTGTTTGTTAACGTTTGAATCCCCAAGTGGTCCTATGAGACCGCGCTGTTATTGTTTTACTATTGTGTCTCGTTTCGCGGGTATCTGAGTAATTAACTTATTAGGGGTTTTGAATGTATCAATTCATACACTTCTTCTGTCGATGGTTTGTAAAATATTGTATCAATCTGGTATTCCCTTTTTATCACGCTATAGATTGAAGATAAATGACGTTTTTATGAATTCGTAGAATTTTGCACACAAAGTTTCCAACTAGCGCTACAAATTATTACAATTAATTAGCATAGCAATATCGGCCTTGTAAGTTTCCCACTATTGGGACTCAGGCCTTCTCTCTAGGAGAGGGAATAGGCCGTAATCCACGACGCGAGCCTAGAGATTATAGGTATAGATTCTGTCAATTAGCGGAGATATGGAGGAAGGCGGGGTGCCGCGTTTTGATTGACCCTGTCTATTGAATGGCAGTACTAGACGCGTCTAGGTACGTCTAAAGTGGTGACATAACATCTGAATTTAGAGTTGGATGTATTGGCAGAAATCCAACGCTTGTTATGAGCATAAAATCGATTATTGTAGTCTACATCATGCTAATATTGTTATTATAAAGGTTACGTCTTCACGCTCAAACAGCTGAACGGATTTCGATGAAACTTGATATACAGGGTGTAAAAAGACCGATCACAAAGCCGATAACTACACATTCTGTACGTGTAATTAAGTAACTTGGACCAAAAAATATTGCTGGAAAAAAACTTTTTTTTTCATCTTTATAAAATAATTAATTAATAATAATTCCGATCAGCTGCGTATTCGGCCGCTCGCGCTTGGTCGTTGAACCGACCGCACGCTCGTGTGTGTGAGGCGCTCGTTGTATTTAGTTTTCAATGCATTTTATTAACTTTAAATGCGTAATTGACTATGAAAAATTGATAATTTTGATATCGTTTGTTCGGAAGAAAGGTTTCCTAATGATACTTGGAATACAATTAAAAAAAAAAAAAATGTTAACTTTGACCTTCAATACCTCCAGAACCAGTGAATTCCCTGGTATAGTATAGAAGAAAAAAAGTATCCTAGTGATGAGTAGAATATAGGGTTTTCGTTTTCGTTAAGGGTCTTTTTACACCCTTTATAGGTAGACCATGTCGTGGAATAGCACATAGGGTGTGGGTTTTTATTCTGGTAGTATGTTCCCTTACGCCCGTTTTCGATAAGCTATCTATCTAAAGTTGCAGCTACTAAAGATAAACAAATCTATCCGATTTTTGCCCTTAGGTACTTGCTTTCCTATAACCTACCGACGGTTAGCATTTCCTACCAAAAGTTGTGGATTGATAGATAGAATCTTACTGTTTATCGGGGATAGCTATATATCTATGAACTGCGGTAGGTTATTGAAAACGGGCGTTAGGATAATATCTACCATCACGCGGGCGAAGCTACTGACAGCAGCTAATTTGAGTATAAAAAGTACAAAGTATTTCGTCTCGTTGAAGGATTTGTTGATTTAGTTTAGCGAGTCCCTTAATTGGGTTTGAGTATTCGGTAATTTCCTGTTTATTTTTGTACACTATTTTAAACTAATAAAAAACCAGTTTGTTGTATGGGAGCCCCACATAATTTTTTGTTTTTAGTAGTTGTTGTTATAGCAGCAGTTAATAATAAAACATCATACGAGAAAATTTCAACTGTCTAGCTATCAAAGTTCATGACATGCAGCCTGGTGACAGACAGACAGACGGACAGGGGAGTCTTAGTAATAGGGTTCCATTTTTTCATACTTACCCTAAAAATGAGTCAAGCATCAGTATTGATACTCAACTGAATTTTCACGATATTCTACCGTGTTTGAAGCCAATTTCATTATTATTTTATTGTTTTTGTGCGAATCGACTTTACTGCCGCATTTAGAGTCAAGGTTCAGGAAAGCCTTTGTTCCAATCGTTTAGATCGAAGTTCTATTACTGCTTTTAAAACTAACATGTCTTTGATATGAAAATAGAAAAAGCTTGACAGTTAGAGCTAACACACACGAGCGGCATGTTGCCAACGGCGGAGGTAGGTTTATGTTTTCTGATACTACAACCTAGGGGTCAAGAGTGAATAAGTTCGAATACAGTGTAAATTGTTTAATGAATAAATAAATAAATGAAATGAATGAAATGGTTACTTCTAGGCAAGCGTGTTCCATCGTCGACCACATCTTCGCTTACCATCAGGTGAGATAGTGGTCAAACGCGAGCCTATCAATAATAAAAAATAAAATTTAAAATGGTACCCAAGCGAAGCCGAGGCGAATCAGTAGTCTTGTATAAACAACACATATGACAGCTGGTACTTGAGTTTAAATAAAACATATCAAGCTTAATCACTGTAGCCCCGTGATCCCGTCACTCAGCAGCAGATAGAAGGTTAAACTGTGCTAAATGGATACCTGAACTGGGCGTACTTTTATAATATCTATGCAATGCTAAAAACTATGATTTATCGATACACAGTTTGCGCTTTGTGGGCGCGTTTATGGCGCGGAAAGGGTTTTTACTTGCCGAATTTAAAAGACTGTTACTATTCGCTATTCTAATAGATCAGAGGCCACTAGCTCTTAACCCGATACATTTAACGACCTAAACTGAACTGTCAAAGGGATGGAGCTACTTAAGACTGTATAGCCTATCCCTCTTTATCGCTGGCACGCTTGTCATGTTAACATGTACAAAGCGTTTTGAGAATGTGAATTATGCGTCTAAGGAGTGGAATTCCTGTCAGAGTCTGTGTTTTCTGATAGATACTCCTTAGGGGTCTTTTAAGTGAATGGCGAGTTATTGTCGTGCTTACCTCCTGTTGGCCTCAGGCGTGATGGTGGTGAGCACGTTCTCATACTCGTTGTGCGTGGGCGACGTGTCCGTGCTGCCGCCGCTCACTTTGTAGCACACCACCTTGCCGTTTATCTTAAATGTGGCGAGTTATTGTCGTGCTTACCTCCTGTTGGCCTCAGGCGTGATGGTGGTGAGCACGTTCTCATACTCGTTGTGCGTGGGCGACGTGTCCGTGCTGCCGCCGCTCACTTTGTAGCACACCACCTTGCCGTTTATCTTAAATGTGGCGAGTTATTGTCGTGCTTACCTCCTGTTGGCCTCAGGCGTGATGGTGGTGAGCACGTTCTCATACTCGTTGTGCGTGGGCGACGTGTCCGTGCTGCCGCCGCTCACTTTGTAGCACACCACCTTGCCGTTTATCTTAAATGTGGCGAGTTATTGTCGTGCTTACCTCCTGTTGGCCTCAGGCGTGATGGTGGTGAGCACGTTCTCATACTCGTTGTGCGTGGGCGACGTGTCCGTGCTGCCGCCGCTCACTTTGTAGCACACCACCTTGCCGTTTATCTTAAATGTGGCGAGTTATTGTCGTGCTTACCTCCTGTTGGCCTCAGGCGTGATGGTGGTGAGCACGTTCTCATACTCGTTGTGCGTGGGCGACGTGTCCGTGCTGCCGCCGCTCACTTTGTAGCACACCACCTTGCCGTTTATCTTAAATGTGGCGAGTTATTGTCGTGCTTACCTCCTGTTGGCCTCAGGCGTGATGGTGGTGAGCACGTTCTCATACTCGTTGTGCGTGGGCGACGTGTCCGTGCTGCCGCCGCTCACTTTGTAGCACACCACCTTGCCGTTTATCTTAAATGTGGCGAGTTATTGTCGTGCTTACCTCCTGTTGGCCTCAGGCGTGATGGTGGTGAGCACGTTCTCATACTCGTTGTGCGTGGGCGACGTGTCCGTGCTGCCGCCGCTCACTTTGTAGCACACCACCTTGCCGTTTATCTTAAATGTGGCGAGTTATTGTCGTGCTTACCTCCTGTTGGCCTCAGGCGTGATGGTGGTGAGCACGTTCTCATACTCGTTGTGCGTGGGCGACGTGTCCGTGCTGCCGCCGCTCACTTTGTAGCACACCACCTTGCCGTTTATCTTAAATGTGGCGAGTTATTGTCGTGCTTACCTCCTGTTGGCCTCAGGCGTGATGGTGGTGAGCACGTTCTCATACTCGTTGTGCGTGGGCGACGTGTCCGTGCTGCCGCCGCTCACTTTGTAGCACACCACCTTGCCGTTTATCTTAAATGTGGCGAGTTATTGTCGTGCTTACCTCCTGTTGGCCTCAGGCGTGATGGTGGTGAGCACGTTCTCATACTCGTTGTGCGTGGGCGACGTGTCCGTGCTGCCGCCGCTCACTTTGTAGCACACCACCTTGCCGTTTATCTTAAATGTGGCGAGTTATTGTCGTGCTTACCTCCTGTTGGCCTCAGGCGTGATGGTGGTGAGCACGTTCTCATACTCGTTGTGCGTGGGCGACGTGTCCGTGCTGCCGCCGCTCACTTTGTAGCACACCACCTTGCCGTTTATCTCTCTGCCGAAGAAGGGAATACATTATTATTTGAAAAAATACCTAAATATTTCTTTAAAAACAACATGGCCAAATGGGGCTTCCTCGACACATTCTTAACGCAATGCCAGTGTGGAGCTACCCAGGATATGCGGCACTTACTATGCTGTCCACCCTGCACGACCAACTGCACTTTGCAGGATCTAAACGAGGCCAATGCCAAAGTCAAACAAGTTGCCAAATACTGGACAGAAAAGTTTGGTGAGAGCATCGATACGAAAAGAAGAAGAAAAAAATTAGACTTTCGATTGTTATGTATGCAAGTAAATCTACTGACCTATAGTGTATTCGCGTTATGAAAATAGTGGCTCATCGTTGTCAACCAGCTTAGCCCTTGGCCAATTAGTTCAAACTAAATTAAGAAGTGAAGGAAAACATCGTGAAGAAACCGGCATGTCCTAGAACCAAGAATTCGAAGATGCGTGTCATCTACCAATCCGCACAGGTCCCGTGTGGATTATGGCCCATTCCCTCTCTTAGAGAGGAGGCCTGAGTCCTAGCAGTGGGAACATTACAAGGCCGATAACACACGCGGTAAATTAGGAAGCCGTGTTTGTATTAACCAATTGAGTAAGCCCTTCAGACAGTATGGATACTGTAATTCTCAATATTTAAGAAAACATATAGGTACGATTAAAACAAAATAAATGATTTAATTGAAGAATTGGGAAAGGAAAAAATACTTCCTGCAAGAAACGCACATCGTCGCTTACGATATTCCCTGCCTACACACTGAAAGTAGCTACTAATAGTACTAATCCGTGCTTACAGGCACCCGATATACGAAATCCGAATTGGATCCGATTAGTCGGAATCCTGTAAAGCAGCTCAAGTCATGTTAACAGAGTCGAAGCTCATGTTTCGTTAGTTATCCCTTAACCTTTTGTTTTGAAAACAAAGCTTGTTGGCAGACAGTTTACGATTTGACTGGGAGTAAGTTTAGGACTAGGGGTGAAGTTTTTTAGGAGAGGGCTTTACTGCTGGCTTCGGGCTCGTATTGGATTCTAGAATATATTTTATCAACTAGCCGAATAGCTAGTATAATTCTCAACTAGTACTTTAACAATAGTACATGGCGACTTGTTTCATAGTCCAGTCAAAATAGACATTCCAGTTTGCATTAATTCCCAACAAGCTGGATTTTTGTGCAGTCCTTGAATACGTCATTACGAATGATATGTCAAATGTCCCCATCGATCCCGCTTGTGCGTTGTTTTTTATTCGGGGTCAAAGGTCACAAATTAGCGTTTTTTGCATATATCTCTGAAACAACGAGAGCTATCGAAAAATGGTTCAGGCAAAGTTTGTAGATCGTAAAATTGTCTACAAAAAAGATCTCGACACTTTTCTTCTACAAAGCATCGCTTTCGAGATATCGTGACTTTAGACCGCAGGAAAGTCGTATTTTAAGTGTAACAATCAGTGTAGTACTTAGCCTCAGCAGCAACTAAGTCATATTCATACTGAATGCGGGCAATGACACTACTTGCTAGCCCATGAGAGCTTCCTTAAAGATGATTTTCTTGAAGTCAAGGGTTCAAACTTGAGGACACTCTTGGTCGAAGATGCTGCGCTTTTTTCATTTCAGTCGTTTTATCTGCTTCATTGCCACAGAACAAACAGTATTTCGTCAAAAAGACGATTCATTACCTCGCGCTCTAGTACGAGGAGGACTAATCCCAGATGTGGAAGCTATCTCCGCCTCACGCTGTCTTTTAGCTACAGCGATGCTGCTCTTCCGGGTGTATGCTTTACGACACTGCTTATGTATCGTTACAGATGGTTTGTCCTTCAAATCTTCATCGAACCCATCATCCCTTAGTATGAGTGCATATTCGTATTTTCTATGCTTCAAATAGCCATAATTCGAGAACAGTGCACCGTAGAAGAAAAAGTGTTAGATCTTTTTGTAGACAATTTTACGATCTACAAACTTTGCCTGAACCATTTTTCGATAGCTCTCGTTGTTTCAGAGATATACGCAAAAAAACGCTTATTTGTGACCTTTGACCTCGAATAAAAAACAAAGCACAAGCGGGATCGATGGGGACTTTTGACATATCATTCGTAATGACGTATTCAAGGACTGCACAAAAATCCAGCTTGTTGGGAATTAATGCAAACTTGAATCATAATTTAGTCTATTTTGACTGGACTATCAGTTATCAATGCAACTAATGGTTTGCGATTACGTGCTCTAATGTGGTAAATACAGCCTATCTTTGCGGTGAAAGTGTGGCATTGTTGTATTGATATTGAATGTTAAAGGGCAGCCTATTTTTGATGGATTCTCGCCTGACGTCAAGATCTGTCTTTCACTGGTCTTCAACCAGGTCTATGTTTTGCCGCCTTCTCCCAGCGAGAGGGTCTATACTACATTTCTTCAAATCGACGTCTTTAATGTCCGGATAATAACGTCGGTAACCAAAAACTGATCCCTGCGATTACCGACTTATTGCCCGATGACGTCGATTTGCCTTTTCTGAATATCCTATTTATAGAGGAACTGCCCTCTTTCTTCATTATCGCTTAATGTCCAGAAAAGAAAATGCTCATAGCTACTCGCCTACCAAATTAAACAGCGCATGGGTAAGACAATGACACTGAAACACCTCCAATCCAACAGTTTACGGGCTTGCTATTCTTGATAATCCACTGTATACTTAGGCCTTTCTTGATAGTCACTCACCCCGCCAGTATGAAGCCCTGCGGCGCCTGCCTCATCTTGGAGCACACGATGACGTCAGTGACGGGCGGGTGCGAGCGCGCGGCCGCCGGGCGCGACACGCGCGTGCAGAGCCGCCGCTTGCCCGCACGACCAGCCACGCTGTAGCCTGGTGGGGCGCCTCGCGCGCTCCTACTATGACCAGCAGTCTACGGTCTACCACCATCCTCGACAGTCACTCACCCAGCCAGTATGAAGCCCTGCGGCGCCTGCCTCATCTTGGAGCACACGATGACGTCAGTGACGGGCGGGTGCGAGCGCGCGGCCGCCGGGCGCGACACGCGCGTGCAGAGCCGCCGCTTGCCCGCACGACCAGCCACGCTGTAGCCTGGTGGGGCGCCTCGCGCGCTCCTACTATGACCAGCAGTCTACGGTCTACCACCATCCTCGACAGTCACTCACCCAGCCAGTATGAAGCCCTGCGGCGCCTGCCTCATCTTGGAGCACACGATGACGTCAGTGACGGGCGGGTGCGAGCGCGCGGCCGCCGGGCGCGACACGCGCGTGCAGAGCCGCCGCTTGCCCGCACGACCAGCCACGCTGTAGCCTGGTGGGGCGCCTCGCGCGCTCCTACTATGACCAGCAGTCTACGGTCTACCACCATCCTCGACAGTCACTCACCCAGCCAGTATGAAGCCCTGCGGCGCCTGCCTCATCTTGGAGCACACGATGACGTCAGTGACGGGCGGGTGCGAGCGCGCGGCCGCCGGGCGCGACACGCGCGTGCAGAGCCGCCGCTTGCCCGCACGACCAGCCACGCTGTAGCCTGGTGGGGCGGCCTCGCGCTCTCCTACTACGACCAGCAGTCTACCACCATCCCTGATAGTCACTCACCCAGCTAGTATGAAGCCCTGCGGCGCCTGCCTCATCTTGGAGCACACGATGACGTCAGTGACGGGCGGGTGCGAGCGCGCGGCCGCCGGGCGCGACACGCGCGTGCAGAGCCGCCGCTTGCCCGCACGACCAGCCACGCTGTAGCCTGGTGGGGCGCCTCGCGCGCTCCTACTATGACCAGCAGTCTACGGTCTACCACCATCCTCGACAGTCACTCACCCAGCCAGTATGAAGCCCTGCGGCGCCTGCCTCATCTTGGAGCACACGATGACGTCAGTGACGGGCGGGTGCGAGCGCGCGGCCGCCGGGCGCGACACGCGCGTGCAGAGCCGCCGCTTGCCCGCACGACCAGCCACGCTGTAGCCTGGTGGGGCGCCTCGCGCGCTCCTACTATGACCAGCAGTCTACGGTCTACCACCATCCTCGACAGTCACTCACCCAGCCAGTATGAAGCCCTGCGGCGCCTGCCTCATCTTGGAGCACACGATGACGTCAGTGACGGGCGGGTGCGAGCGCGCGGCCGCCGGGCGCGACACGCGCGTGCAGAGCCGCCGCTTGCCCGCACGACCAGCCACGCTGTAGCCTGGTGGGGCGCCTCGCGCGCTCCTACTATGACCAGCAGTCTACGGTCTACCACCATCGTCGACAGTCACTCACCCAGCCAGTATGAAGCCCTGCGGCGCCTGCCTCATCTTGGAGCACACGATGACGTCAGTGACGGGCGGGTGCGAGCGCGCGGCCGCCGGGCGCGACACGCGCGTGCAGAGCCGCCGCTTGCCCGCACGACCAGCCACGCTGTAGCCTGGTGGGGCGCCTCGCGCGCTCCTACTATGACCAGCAGTCTACGGTCTACCACCATCCTCGACAGTCACTCACCCAGCCAGTATGAAGCCCTGCGGCGCCTGCCTCATCTTGGAGCACACGATGACGTCAGTGACGGGCGGGTGCGAGCGCGCGGCCGCCGGGCGCGACACGCGCGTGCAGAGCCGCCGCTTGCCCGCACGACCAGCCACGCTGTAGCCTGGTGGGGCGCCTCGCGCGCTCCTACTATGACCAGCAGTCTACGGTCTACCACCATCCTCGACAGTCACTCACCCAGCCAGTATGAAGCCCTGCGGCGCCTGCCTCATCTTGGAGCACACGATGACGTCAGTGACGGGCGGGTGCGAGCGCGCGGCCGCCGGGCGCGACACGCGCGTGCAGAGCCGCCGCTTGCCCGCACGACCAGCCACGCTGTAGCCTGGTGGGGCGCCTCGCGCGCTCCTACTATGACCAGCAGTCTACGGTCTACCACCATCCTCGACAGTCACTCACCCAGCCAGTATGAAGCCCTGCGGCGCCTGCCTCATCTTGGAGCACACGATGACGTCAGTGACGGGCGGGTGCGAGCGCGCGGCCGCCGGGCGCGACACGCGCGTGCAGAGCCGCCGCTTGCCCGCACGACCAGCCACGCTGTAGCCTGGTGGGGCGCCTCGCGCGCTCCTACTATGACCAGCAGTCTACGGTCTACCACCATCCTCGACAGTCACTCACCCAGCCAGTATGAAGCCCTGCGGCGCCTGCCTCATCTTGGAGCACACGATGACGTCAGTGACGGGCGGGTGCGAGCGCGCGGCCGCCGGGCGCGACACGCGCGTGCAGAGCCGCCGCTTGCCCGCACGACCAGCCACGCTGTAGCCTGGTGGGGCGCCTCGCGCGCTCCTACTATGACCAGCAGTCTACGGTCTACCACCATCCTCGACAGTCACTCACCCAGCCAGTATGAAGCCCTGCGGCGCCTGCCTCATCTTGGAGCACACGATGACGTCAGTGACGGGCGGGTGCGAGCGCGCGGCCGCCGGGCGCGACACGCGCGTGCAGAGCCGCCGCTTGCCCGCACGACCAGCCACGCTGTAGCCTGGTGGGGCGGCCTCGCGCTCTCCTACTACGACCAGCAGTCTACCACCATCCCTGATAGTCACTCACCCAGCTAGTATGAAGCCCTGCGGCGCCTGCCTCATCTTGGAGCACACGATGACGTCAGTGACGGGCGGGTGCGAGCGCGCGGCCGCCGGGCGGGAGACGCGCGTGCAGAGCCGTCTCTTGCCCGCGCGACCAGCCACGCTGTACCCTGGTGGGGCGGCCTCGCGCTCTCCTACTATGACTACGCCGTCCATCACGTAGCCGGGTACCCCTGTTGAAGAAATGGTTAAGTTAATAAAGGAGTTTGAAGAAACAGGAGTGGAATTTTCTACCGGAGTCTGCGTTTCCTGATAGCTACAATTTATTAGTCCTTTAAGTCAAGAGTGAATATTTACTCATTTTGTGTTGAAGTAATATTACTTCCAGGCACGCGTACTCCATCGTCAGCCACATCATCGCTTACCATTAGGTGAGATAGTGGTCAAACGCACGCCTCTGCATAATAATAAAAAAAAGGAATGGAGTGGAGCTGTAATAGGTCATATGTCCAAACCACAGAACAAACTTCTTTTTTCTATGGTCCAAACCCTGCCGGGTGCATTACTTTGAGTAACTTATTTCATCACCACTGCTCTGAAAACGGTGATGGAAACCTCACATGTGGACATGGTGGACATGCTCACCAAAAATAAATTGAAGACATGTGTCATTCACCAGCGAGGGGGATTGCAAATGCTCGAATCAGACACAACATAATTATGTAAGTCTGGTGGATTCTCCCTTATCAGCGGAGGTATGTGGGTTGTTCTTGTTCCGCGCGAGCAGTGACTAAAGATGCAAGCCTAATAGAAAAGGTTGCTACGTTTTATATTGGTGTTTTGATAAATGGATTCTCTTGAATTTACTTTCGCTTCCTCGTGGACCCCTTTAACTGATCCATCTATTAATAGATTCTTTAGTAATCTATAGAATACAGTTGTTGAAAGGGCTTGTAAGGACTACGGTAGAAAGTTATTCGAGTGGAAAGTAATTGATTAACTAAGCGTGTATGGATCTGGACCCTTTGTTCGGGATTTACCTATCACCAAAACACTACAACTTTAGGTTAGGATAATAGTAGCTTTTCTTTCTTAGCATAATTAATAATATAATGTATTGTTAAAGATCTGGAACTAATCCTGGAGCCTGGAATTAAACATGACGTGTTACAATAACAGACTTTTTTTAAGATCAACAGAATGATTTCTCCCGATCTTGGGCGAAGCGGGACGGGCGTGTCAGACTTTTACTGACTAAAACCCAAAATTAAGGCAAACATGGAACGGAGTGGGGTTTGGGTTTCAGAAGCTGGGTTGGATTGGGTTGGACAGGCCTGGGTTTTCCTTTCAGAAGCCATCCCATGGCCAACCAGAGACAATAACAAACGAAAGAAGGATGAAGCTATAGGTACACGTTATAAAACCAGGTTTTTTTATCATTATCTACCATTATATACCACAACATCTCATTCAATTTTATTTTAAGATTCAATTCTGGGTCTATTATTAATCAATCAATATTAATTTCAATAATTGCAATAGAAGTTGGCATTGGCACTAACTATTAATGCAATATACGTAATTGCTAGCCCGTTCGTATGTGCCAGCAAGCGATATCTATACAAGGTGAGGCGATCATTCGTATGTGCTAAGTAGAGATATACAAGATGAGATTGGTGAATAACAAAAATGTAAAAAAAATGGTTATGTTAAAAAGCCGAAGAAAACGGACAGGCCGGACGCGGAACCAATAATCGCCTGGCAACGCTAAGCCAGAGGAAAATGTCAGAATTTTACTGATTAAAACCAACCCGCGTTTTTTCAGTAGCCCTTT
This sequence comes from Mythimna separata, assembly GCA_030763345.1. Lineage (NCBI taxonomy): Eukaryota > Metazoa > Arthropoda > Insecta > Lepidoptera > Noctuidae > Mythimna > Mythimna separata. The sequence continues at coordinate 2,346,441 of CM061173.1, read as the reverse complement.
GCGTCCCAAGACCGCAACTCTTTCGAACTATCCCGTATCTTCTCTTGACTTCAATGTTATTAAATTATTCATATTTCACACGAATAAGTGCCCAATATCATGCATTACTCATAAAAACCGTGGTCACATTAGTCATAATATTTTTTTAGTATTAAGCCCAATGACTGGTTGATTAGAATGCTGACTATGAATCATGATCATGATTATTATAAAGTTGAAGATTTGGTTTGTTTGTATAAACGTTCTAATATCAGGAACTACGTTTAAATTGAAAAATTATTTTGTGTTGCAAAGCCCACTTATGTGAAACTGCGGGGACAGTAACAAACAAAATAAATAAATAGTAAAGCGAGTTACAGAAATATAAAAAATAAATATGATCGCATTAGACTTAGGAGGGCGGGATTTTTATATGATACTAGCTGTCCCCTGCGGTTTCACCCGCATTTTTCGTTACTGCTCCGCTCCCGTGGGTCGTACCGTGATGGTATATAGCCTATAGCATTCCTCGATAAATGGGCTATCTAACACTGAAAGAATTTTTGGAATCGGACCAGTAGTTCCAGAGATTACCCCCTACATACAAACTTACAAATTTTACCTCTTTATAATATTAATAATTATAAGTAAATAAGTAATAAGTATAAGTATATAAGTATAGAGTAGCTGTCCCCTGCGGTTTGCCCCGCATTTTTCGTTACTGCTCCGCTCCCGTGGGTCGTGATGGCATATAGCCTATAGCATTCCTTGATAAATGGGCTATCTAACACTGAATTTTTCAAATCGGACCAGCAGTTCCAGAGATTACCCCCTACATACAAACTTACAAACCTACAAATTTTACGTCTTTATTATATTATAATAAGATAATAGAGTTATTTCATATGGATAGATCCGACATCCAAATACGTATAAAGAAGTCACTAGATTATATCCCAACTTTAAAAAAAAAACTAAGTGCGCTTATGTCTTTCGTCGTGGGAAGATATATGTATACATATCCTTCAGCTGCACTGTTACCTAATAGCGCAGCTAAAGACCGTGGGAAGATACGAGGATATTATGATGTCAGCACAATCATCTAATCAGAACCAGAATACCATTACACTGACTCCTGGCCTATTTGTGTGTGAACTTGTGTGTGATGACGTCACACCAGTTCATCTCTAACCATCGACCCGCCTCTACGCATGGGTACATGGGTATTACACCTAAACCTTCCTCATGAATCACTCTGTTCTATTTGTGAAAATCGCATGAAAATCCGTTCAGTAGTAGTTTAGTAGAACAGACAAAGTATTCCTGTTTCTGCACCAAAGGTTTCAGCACTCAAGCTATTCCCGTTTCGGCACCAATAGGTATGTTGGAATGGTTACTACCAATAAATATACCTATTGTTGCCTTCTTGGAATACTTCGAACAGACAGATACTTGATTTACTCGTGTGCCAAGTTACATCGAAATCAGTTCAGTTGTTCCAGCGCGAAAAAGTAACTATAACACTCACAGACTCTTGCCTTTATGCATTAGTGTGATTTTAATAGCAACTATTAGATATGTAGTTATAAGTAAAAGCGCAACTAAAGGCCGTGGGAAGATACGAGAGTATAATGATGTCAGCACAATCATCTAATCAGAGCCAGAATACCATTACACTGACTCCTGGCCTATTTGTGTGTGAACTTCATGACGTCACACCAGTTCATCTCTAACCGCCGACCCGCCTCTAGCTACGTATGGCTCATAGAAATCTTTGGAATTCTCGGCGTTTCACTACTATTATCTATGTATGTATTATAAAAAAAAAAACCTAAAAAATCTCATTAACCACTCAGTGTATTGGAGAAAACCACATGGAAATCTGTTCAGTAGTTTTTGAGCTATCGCAAACAGACAGACACATGATCTACTCGAGTGCCAAGTTACATCAAAATCAGTTCAGCTGTTAGAGCGTGATGAAGTAACAAAAATATACACAAACTTTCAGCTTTATGAAATTAGTGTGATGTTAATAGCAATTCAATTAATTTTTAATTTAAGAAGAGAGTCAGAAGTCGATAAAAAAAAACTAGCTAAATGCCTTGAATGGCCCAGTAGGTATTTGGCCATGGCAATGAAATTATTATATTAATTTAAATGATTTTATCACATAAGTACTTTTAAATAGAAGAAAATCCCATCCCTGCCTGAAGAGAGTCGAAATGTATTTATTTATCGTAAGGAAGGATTACACTTTCGACTAAGATAAAAGATTTCTTTGAGTAACAAAGATAACATGGTTGACTAACGTCTAACGGTGAAACAGACAAAGGTCAAAAACGGAGCTGATATGCGTAACGAAGTACCGTGATACCGTCACGTCACAGAATAAGTAATACATAGTACAAGATAATATTACCGTGGTAATAAAATATGGTAATAAAAAAAATATAGTATTAAGTGTACCGTTGAGTTCACACGCATCGGCCTTCGGTAGTTCCGTCGAGATGAGGACCAATTAGTCTCATTATTTCGACAAGATTATAAACTGAAAACGGAACTTTCGAGTATGAACGGTGTCTGTTTAAATTTGGATATTTAGGACAAAATCCGCAAGTAGGTATGTTGAATAAATAACGGATTATTTTTGGGTTAACGCCCTTTCCTTTTAAGTGACAGAAATCATTAAATAAATTCTCATGATCTGGGTAGAGCGAGAGAGACTTTACTGACTAAAATCGACACGTGTTCCTTCATCATTTGCGTCTCAGCGCCACTCTTTCAAACAATCTGGGAGCTTACGTCGAGTCAGTCAGTCGTGCGAGAGAGAAAGAGGGATGGAGTTATACATGTACCTCCATCTCTTTAACAGTACCGTTTAGGTCGTCAAATTGGAGCAAGTTCTACAACTCACAAAGAAGTCCTAGGGCCTCTGGGTTATTTTCCTAGTAGGGTCAAAAAACAGTTTTAATTGAGTTTCAGTTCTTCTTTAGTTTAAAAGCAGATGATTTGCTGTAAGTGTCACAGGATCACAAAATCTACAAATAAATAAAATACGGAACCAACGGCTTAAGGTGCTTTTCGAGCTACAGAACCATCTCGGTGTATTAGGATGGTCACGGTAACCCATCCACGAACCGCTGTCGGCAAGTGTTGCTTAAATTTGAAGATAGACCCGTGCGATTGTTATTGTTCTAGCCACGAGCTTGTCATCATTCTTGAGAACCTGGGTCGTGATGAGTCTATAACAACATCTATGACGTCACAGAATCCCGGATCGCGCAAGCAAAGTTCTCCGCGCGATTTGAATAGATACAACAGCCCCAAATCGTCTATCGGGCAAGTAGCCCACCAGACATAACACCCGTCTGGTCGTACCCTCCCTTTTCAACGGAGGTATGTGGGACTTTACCCTCAGTTCCGCATACCCCCCAAAAGTCTTTCAAACAATTCACCAGCTCTTGGCAGGTTGGGTCAATGCTCTGACACGTTTTTTTAACTGAAATATGACAGAAAGGCGTTCCTTCCTTTGTTGACCATGTTACGTGGAACACGCATTTCTCGGAGAACAATGAATGCGTATTAAAAAACCCATTTACTGGGACCGACACGCCGATCTAATAATAATGAGGCAGTAACCCAGTATTGCTATAGTAAACACATTTAAGGCTCTGGCAACACCTTAAGCGTCTGTAACACAGCAAATACTGCGGGAATGTTGAAAAGAGTTAGGTACCGTGGCTCTAGAACACAAAGAGAAGCTGATCTATTTCATCACCAACTGCTCTCAATACGGTGACCGAAAACATCGTGAGAAAATCGACATGTCCACCAACTGCGGCGTGGTTTGGCCAATTCCCTCTCCTGGGAGGCCTGGGTCCAAGCAGTGGGAACATTATAAGGCTGATGCTTTGCTAAATCTGCCAGACGCTTTCGAACCGCCCAGGGCGGGAGAAGTTATTCGACAATTTCCTCAAAAATAAAGACTTGATAGAGCGTAGAGCGTAGATACGCGTTCTGGAGCAGTGGGACAGAAATGGCTAGGATTAAAAAAGAAAAATATTATTAAAAAAATCTGCAGACTAAAACGTGTTCATAGTGTCTTCGCCTTAACCGTGTCTGGGGGCTGGTCGCAGGTCTGTCTTCGGTCGTGGCCCCGTTACGACCATTGAGTAATCATCGGACAACCGATTCGGCCTTCGCCCCAACTTTAATGAAAGTGAATCAGCGCGACCGTTCCTGTACGAGACGCTATTACATTGGCTTTGATTTTTTTCGATTATTTCCGGACTAGCGTCTGTCAGCGGTGTTTTCCACGTGTATGTAGGCCCGGCTACACGACCGCCGCTCGGTGGTGTAGGTTGATTGGTAAAAAATGTCTTAAGACATTAATTCATGAATCCCCGACCGGTCCTATGAGACCGCGCTGTTATTGTTTTACTATTGTGTCTCGTTATGCGGGTATGTGATAGATTAAGTCCGATTTTTATTGATTCTTCTATCTAGCTAATAGAGACTGAATATTTGTTGCGAATAGTTTGATCATGTTTTGATTAGTAGGTGTCGTAGTTGTAAATTAAGCCAAGGTATACTAGGTACACGGATAAGTTATCATATGTGCCCGAACATGGTCTACCCGTGTGCCAATTCCGTTAAACAGTTCGAGCGTGAAGAAGTAACAAACAATTAAAAATAGACACAAACTAACGCTTTAACTTTAACTAACGCGTTAAAGCTTATAATATTAATGTGATGTAACTAGTAAGTATTTGTAAGGCACAGAATAAGTAATTGCTAAACAGCCTTCTCAAAATGAACAAAATTCGTCAGTGGAAAGCATTTTGTACGTTGATCGTTATCACACCCCTTAGGTATTTTAATTGAAGTCACTATCATGTCGCTTTTGATATTAACTAAGCAATTGATTGATGACCAACCTGTTGATCTAGTGGTTAGTGACCCTGACTGCTATGCCGGAGGTCGTGGGTTCGATTCCCACCCAGGACTAATGTTTGTGTGATGAGCACGATCATTTATTCTGTGTCTGGGTGTAATTTTAATTTATCTATACTTATAAGACTTAGTTTGTTTTTTTGTTTGTATGAGGTAATCTGTGGAAGTACTGGTCCGATTGCTAAAATTTTTTCACCAATAGAAAGCTGCTGTATTCCTGAGTGACATAGGCTATATTTTATGTAGGCGGGCGAAGCTGTGGGCTAAAGCTAGTCTATAATATGTATGTATTTAGAAGTATATGGGTATGTTTATCACTTTTATCAGTTATCTAGTACCCATAACACAAGCTCTGCTTTGCTTGGGACTAGATGGCGTTGTGGGAAAGTTGTGGAATATTATTATTATTATTAACTAGCTTTTACCCGCGGCTTCGCTCCCGTCAAATGACTACCCTACATATCCTACTACGCTACCCTACCCTACCTTCCCTACCTACCCTACACTACACTACCCTATACTACCCTACACTACTCTACACTACCCTACACTACGCTACACTACCCTACCTACCCTACTTTAACTTTTTTTTTTTTGCTCTCCGTAAGAACCATCATTGAACTTCAAGGAACATTTAAAAAAAAAATCAGCCAAATCGGTCAAGCCGTTTTCATGTTATGTCGTGACAACGGAAAACGGGTTTCATTTTTATATATATAGATTACCGTCTGAAGCGAGCAGAATTCGTCACATACCATCGTAGACAGTCAAACCCCAGCTAAGAGTCGACAAAAACTTATCTCTCTATCTTTTTGTTTCTACCCGTATAAAAGGGCTTTGGACTCACAGATAAAGAGCCTATCACCATAGAGGTCTTTCATAATTCAGTTTATCACATTGACCCATTTATCTTGCCGGCCAGTACTCTCTGCGTTGTGTAACGCATTGGCCAAAGACAATGCTCGGTTCTGTAATTCTGTCACAGCAGCGCGTATCGATACGTTTATCGATTAACCGGCTATTCGGTGTCGGATAACGAGACAATCGATTTGAAGCCTTTCTCTCTGTTACAATTGTACTTGTTGTTCGAATGACTAAGTAACTACGTGTAGACGCGGAAATACACAAGTAAATTGGACCTGTTCAATTACCTAATTTATTTATAACGAATACCTAATCTAAAAATCGCAGACTGGGTTCGTATTTTTCGTGAATTGAATAGTTGACTTAATGTTTTTTTATTTGTAACCAAAAATACCTTCACCCAAAATTGCAAATAGAAAGAATTTATGAAATTCGTTTAATAGAGTAAGTTAGAACCATTGACATATATATTACTAGAACCTTTTCAAATCCGGTGGAAAGGGAAACTGTCAGTGACAGAAAAGAGATATACTGAAATGTGACGTCAGTGTCATTACATTACGTGTTTACAAAAAAGATAGCAGGTTATTTCCAACAAGCCCCCACTTTTCCTCATATCAATACGTGAAATGGTAATTTACTGCTTCATTTGTTAACCAATTATGACGTTGTTACTATTACAATTATTATTTGTTCATTAAATATTGTACAGTTAAATACCAAATCCTATGACGTAGCATAGCATAGCACTGATGCTATGGCTGACCTTATAATGTTCCCACAGCTGGGACTCAGGCCACTATCTCTACTACTAGTGCTGGTTGCTGAATGTCACATGTCTTCGAATTTTTGGTTCTAGGACATACCGGTTCCTCACGATGGTTTCCTTCAGAGAATAGTGGTGATGTGATGAGATAAATTACACAAAATAGGTAATGCGTCTGGCTGGGTTTGAACCCGCGACCTACAACTCGTAAGGTTATCACTGGGCCACCACTGCTATAATAAAAGTACGTCATAGAGATTCGTCTCTATGACGTACTTTTTATCATAAAGCAAACTTCATTTGAGCCTTCACTATTATTTGTGACGAGCACAACAATCTGAGGTCACTTCTATTTCTGGTGCACGCACTTTTTCTTACTCCACAATTTACGTCTTTGAAGTTGGGAAGATTGTATTTAACAAAGGTTTATGTAGACTCATGGCTTAAATGAACGGAATGCGCGCAGGGCCTTTTCAATTAATCTTAAGTCCCTAGGGTTATAATGACTTTACAGTTTAACGTCCATTCATAAGCTCGTTGTACGGCGAGGAGCATTAACAAACTACATTTACTTTAATGAGATTATGAACAGTAAAAGCATGTTTGGAATGTAAGCGAAAGTGTCTAATTATACGGTCTAAGCTTCGTCTAGTTCAAGGTTATGTTATGTAAATTATAAAATTTCATTGCTAGGTTCGACTCTATATTATTTTGTGAGAGCTACAGCACAGTTTTACCAATACATCATCATCATCTCACCCGAAATACGTCCACTGCTGGCCATAGACCTCCCCTGTCGCCACAACGACATCAACAATTACGTCACTATAATAATTACGTTACGTTATTATAACGTGGATACTAGATAGACCATCAAACGCTGGAGAAATGACAGTAAATAACTCAATGTTTAAAGCGGGAACTACAATATAGACCGACGCACACGTGGTCGTAAACGTGTGCCTTAGTTGTACGTAAAACCGCATCGCTTGGCGTGGGTCTAATTTAGCTCTACAAGTCTAGTTGCCATATAAAATGTCTAGAGATAGTCGCGAACATATCGGCGTACGTGGACTACGTGGGCCCAATGTACTACTTTAATTATATGTCCTTATGTCACCAGCTCGCGATCAGTTCCTCATGCAAAAGAAGTCGCAAAAGCAATAGTAATTCAATAAAACAACTTACCCTCCGACTTGGACAAACAAATATAATGGCTTGGCTTCTTCCCGAAGAGTCCATTGGTGCGCAGTAACCCAGCATCGGCGTCTTCATCATAGGTGCGGCTGACGGGCCAGTACCCTAAGGGGCACTTGGCCGCACTCTCCACAATCTGCAGGGACAGGAGGGGCCGCTCGTCAGGCAACGCGCCCCCCAGCGCGCTCAGCACTTTCGACATCTTCGAGCTATGTCATCACTCAGTCTTTGAAAGAAGTCTCCACTTCTTATGTATCAGTCTTCTCTTATAATTAGTTTAGCACCTGGAACAAGGTTATTTTGAAATTAGAACACTTAACTTGTTGAAGATCGAGAAAAGTGGAGAAAGCTCAGTCGGAAGGCGGACCCTGGCAATAGCCGGGATTAACGCCAGGTAGAAAAACACTTCACTTCGTACGGAAAGTTCTTTAACAAATGATTCGAGTAAAAAATATTGTAAATAAGTACTCGGTTTGGAGTGTAAATTTATTTTCCTTATAGTAGAAGGTTACAGGAGGAAAAAATACTAACTGAAGTCGATTTATGCCAAATTTACGAATGGTCTTAAAATTTCAGAGGCGTTAATTTTGTGCGTGATTCACTAGCATCTAGACAACCGTCGCCATGTCTCTTAAACTCATCTTTGATTATAGATTGCAACTAGGCTAGACGTCTGGCGGGCAGACGTTTGAGAACCCCCCTCAAAGGAGCTATCCCAGACAAGGTGGATCACAATGACAGGGGTCACGGACCTTCACTTGAACCAATCTAAACGAGGTCTGCGCCCTATCCTAGGTCAAATGGGTGGCAGACAGATGTTACGTTAAACTTAGGTGAAACTATTGATGAAATGTGAACAAACTTTGCTTTGTTCAAAAGGGGTTTAGAAAAATTGCATTAGATATACGGTATAGACTATAGTTTTTTTTACATAGCATGAGTTGGGTGACAGCAGGACGAAAATATGCATCTTTAAAATGAGAGAAAAGGATAGCTGATAGCTACATTGTATGCATCTGACAGCTGTCACCGAAGACATCCTATTACAAATTTAGTATAGAGACTATATAAGAATTAGGTACCAACAGATAATCTGATTAATGTAATACATAAATCCTCTTTGAAGTGTAGTTATTGCCACTTATCGGCTTATATTCAGCGACTAAGGCGTGACCTGCAATGTGCTCTATATATTGTTACGTAAATTCTAGCTTGACTCCGAACGTAATAATCTACTCTGCATTATAATATTCTGAATGTACTAGAGGATTATCAATGTTATATATTTAATAATTTTATAGTGTTAGCTAGGGCATGAATCTCGGAATCTCGGAATATCGCAATATCGGAATCTCGGAGTGCAAGTTCCGATATTACAATTCCGATACTGGGTGACCCAATATCGAAATCGGACAATGTTTTCTATATTTTGAGTTTCAAACTAAACCAATATTTTAGTTCTGTAGTTTAATTACTAATAAGTATAGATGAGTAATTTGTATAATATACAAATGTTTCCAATAATTGTAGTTCCAAATTGTTGATTTTACTTTAATATTTTAAATTTTAATATGTTTGTTGATTCTAAGTTCGATAGTTTTTTAGTTGTAAGTATAGGATATAATAATGAGTGATATGATAAACAAACATTTCCATTTCTTGTTGTTCCTAATTGTTGAGTTTGCTTCCACATTTTAAATTATAAGAAGTATTGTTGATTCTGAGTCAGGTAGTTTAATTTATATATATGTCGCAGGGATATGATAAAAACAGGGAATTGATCAAATCTCTAAGCGATTTCATCAAATCACGGAGGATGTTAAAATAATAACACGTTTTTATCATTTCCCTAAGCAAATCTGGTGATTTGACAAATCCCAATAAAGAAATCTAGTGATTTGAACAAATCTCAAAATTGGTTCAGTGAAATGACAAAAATAACTTTTCTGTGGTAATTTAAAGGTTTATTTTGTACTAGCAACCCACCGCCGGGGTGGGTCGCACACAAAATGTAATATAGGTCTCAATAATCACAACTAGAACATAATTATTTGAAAAAGAGAAACAAAAATGTATTAAAAAATAGAAAAACGTAACGTATGATATGCCTATTTGTAATATTCACTTATTAAAACACCAACCAATACGTTACGTTTTTCTATTTTTTAATACATTTTTGTTTCTCTTTTTCAAATAATTATGTTCTAGTTGTGATTATTGAGACCTATATTACATTTTGTGTGCGACCCACCCCGGCGGTGGGTTGCTAGTACAAAATAAACCTTTAAATTACCACAGAAAAGTTATTTTTGTCATTTCATTGAACCAATTTAGGGGTTTGTTCAAATCACTAGATTTTTTTAGTGAGATTTGTCAAATCACCAGATTTGCTTAGGGAAATGATAAAAACGTGTTGTAATTTTAACATCCTCCGTGATTTGATGAAATCGCTTAGAGATTTGATAATTCCCTGTTTTCATCATATCCCTGCGACATATATAAAAATGAAACCCGTTTTCCGTTGTCACGACATAACATGAAAACGGCTTGACCGATTTGGCTGATTTTTTTTTTTTAAATGTTCCTTGAAGTTCAGTGATGGTTCTTACGGAGAGAAAAATTCTAAAAAAAAAAGTTAGGTAAAGTAGGGCAGGTAGAGTAGTGTAGGGTAGTGTTGTAGGGTAGTGTAGGGTAGTGTAGGGTTTTGTAGGGTAGTGTAGGGTAGTGTAGGGTAGTGTAGGGTAGTGTAGAGTAGTGTAGGGTAGTGTAGGGTAGAGTAGGGTAGTGTAGGGTAGTATAGGGTAGTGTAGGTTAGTGTAGGGTAGTGTAGGGTAGTGTAGGGTAGTGTAGGGTAGTGTAGGGTAGCGTAGGGTAGTGTAGGGTAGTGTAGTGTAGGGTAGTGTAGGGTAGTGTAGGGTAGTGTAGGGTAGTGTAGGGTAGTGTAGGGTAGTGTAGGGTAGTGTAGGGTAGTGTAGGGTAGTGTAGGGTAGTGTAGTGTAAGGTAGTGTAGTGTAGGGTAGGTAGGGTAGGGTAGCGTAGGATATGTAGGGTAGTCATTTGACGGGAGCGAAGCCGCGGGTAAAAGCTAGTTAGTAATAAAAATAATGGAAAATAATGAGAAATATGTGATTATATATACAGTGAGCAAACTTAAAAACAAAACAACCAATGTATGAACCAAATTAAAGAATATTAAAATGTTTTTTATTTATTTTTAATTTAATTTTAGTTTTGCATATAAACAAGTGTTTATTTACACCAACCTCCTATTAACAATTTAATTAAATACAGGTATATACAAACTTAAAATAATACTATCTACAAAAAACAGGAAACTCACAAAGCATCAAAAAATTCGTCCACAATTCCACATCGATGTCAATGGGAAAAGTGCCCAGAACGCTGGCAGCATTGCCACGCTGGATGGCAATGCTGATTCGTTGACCGAAGAAAATTCCAGCCCTCTCTGGTCACAAAGGTTACTATATTTGCGCCGTTTGAGGTTCTCTGCACCTGCAGCAGCCGCTCCGGCACAACACGCCGTACTCAGAAGATGGGATGGCGCAAGGGTATCGACACAAGTTGCATCCCACACCAAAGGCCTACCCAATTTCCAAGGCATTATGGTCATCCCGTCAGGTCTCTTCCCATCGTCACGTGCCAAGCCGTTGGGTTCTAAAACAGCTGGCACCCCAGCGGTGGCAAGAGCTCGACGGATGATGTCATTAATGCTGGCATGCCGTGCTATCTGACCAGAGCTTCTACTGCAGGATAGGCCATGGTGCCCGAGGCGGACGACTGCTTCGCCGCACTGACATCGATGTGGGGCTCCATTAGGAGCACCCAGAGGCAGGCATGTAGCGATCCAGAATGTAGAGTCACTCAGCAAAGTACCTATATTAGGTGACGGTAGAACCTGTAGCCAGAGGCCCGACTCCCATTCACCCACAGCCAGTAGGCGGGCACGCTCAGCAGTATTGGTGGACGTATTAATTTATTTATTTATTTATTTAAACTTTATGTACAGTGGTGGTACATAGGCGGACTTAATGCATCAGGGCATTCTCTACCAGTCAACCTTAGGGTTAAAAAGAAAACACTGTGGTAGGTCTGCACAATAAATAAATAAGTGATTATTAAAATAGAGGTTTTACGATAAAATTTGATTATAATTTATTATAAAATACGTATATATGCTAATAAAATAAACTAATAAATAGTGTAATATATACTAAATCAATATAATAAGAGAACTTAAATTAGATAGAACAATTATGACGACGACCAAACTAAGTTTAATTAATTAATGAGATTATTCCGTACCAAACTGCAGAGCGGCTCGTCCCACTGTCTCTGGGAAGATGGATTCTCGGGCAACGCCTTGTATTCAATCCAACCTCATACTGATTTTGTGCAATTTATGAATAAAATGTGCAATTTCTAAAGAAATAACGAAATTCCGATATTAATATCGGAATTCCGATATTGAGATCTAATATCGGAAATCAGTATCGGAATTGAAAACCTTCCGATATTACATGCCCTAGTGTTAGCACTATCGTGTTGTTAGATCTATGCTGATAATCCCTATCATTATTATGTTTTGTAAAATGTTTCATGTAAAGCATAATGTGTATTTAAACATCAAACTGATACAATATTAATCATCGTGTGTTGAGTCAAATGAAAATGGTATCGGATCCAAGGATTTGGATAAGTCAGTGGGCTGTCCTAAGCTGGCGACATTAAAGTGCCCATAAAAAATAGAATCAATGAAATACGCAATGCCATTTTTGAGACTCAATTGATCATGGGAAGTGCGTTTAGTTTGTAATTTTAGATTTACAATACATTACAAACTAAGCCTCTATGATCCCGAGTAATCCCACGCCATTAATCTCCAATAACCATGAAATCCAAGCCGATACTACAAATGATTACGTGACGTAGCTAACGAAGTATGAAGCTCGATTCGTTTACATAACTTCATAGAACAGGTACGAATAAATTGCCAAGCACTACAGCGATACAAGGTCGCCATTAAAAAGCGATTAGCGTACAAAAAGCTATGCTATATCAGGCGCCTGATTCACGTAGAATCAAACAAGTCAAAATATAGTTGAAGTTTTATCATCGTTCGATAGACGTCCTACCCAAAATCGGTTGGGGACATGGATCGGAATTCCGAAAGGTAAGCTCGGTCTCCCCAGATCGAAGACAACGAAGGAACGGAATGGGCTTTAGTCAGTAAAAGCCTGACACGCACTCCAACTCCGCCCAAAAGCGGACAGTCATTCTGATGATACCCTACATGAAAAAATAAACCCAATATCGGTATTCACGTGTGCTTTGAACGGGATAACTACAATTCAATTGGCTTGAAACTAAACGATCTATCGACGGCTTATTGCCAGTTACATTATTTTTTATTCTACCAGGATAATGACTGACCGCTGAATACGCGTCAACGACACTTCGATCGAACGCCTTGAAAATCGGTGTCGTTCAAGCTCTATTCATGGATGTGAATACGATAATGGTCTAAAGTTTAGACTCTAAACAACTAAGTCGTTACGATATCGTTACGGTTTTGGTCGTGAATCGGGCTGCAAGTCTTAGTAACGGCTATCAAGAGGCGAGAAACAGTTATATATAAAAAATCCACTCGGGGCATTGACTAGGACATAATAGAGGTCTGGACATCCAAGCAATCTTGAAGATTGCTGTCGTAATTACTTCGGTTGGGTGGCTTTGTCGCAGCCACGAATTAATCCAATCTTTGATACATCTGCCATACTTTTTTTGTGGTGGAGAATAGCGTCAGGGAAAAACTGTGGCTAGGGAACTCAGAGGGATCTTTCAGACTCTTTACTGATTCAAACGACATGGATTTTATATCTCGATTATTATGTGTGGGGCATTTAGAAGGTTTCAGAAGATATGTAAGTACAAAAAATCTGGTCGTGGAAAAGTCAAGATATTTTCGAAAATATTGCCAGTAGACTGCCAAGTAACTCATTCTAATATCACATGTTCGCTATTTTATTACCAGTACAGCGATGCGCCACCGGTACATGGTGGAGACCTATGCACAAAACTGTTTTGGGAACACATACATTGTGCATACAGCTAAGGAGTGGAATTCCCTGCTGGAATCTGTATTTCGTGATTGCTACAACTAAGGGTTCTTTAATCAAAAGTGTATAAGTTACTTCTAGGCAAAAACGCTCTATCGTCGACCATATCGTCGCATTCCATCAGGTGAGATAGTGGTCAAGTTCGAGCCTATCAACAAAAAATAAATATGAAGCCTTTTTGAACACGTTTCGCACGAATTTATAGGCGTATAAAGTTGCTCAACCACCTGATAAAATTACTTGATGTCTTCATACGTTCTCAACGACAGCCTTGCAGCTTGGACCTCAACCTTGAAACTATGTATAGCTGATTGTTACGCTCTGCTGGATACTGATAGTTATGTTTTATTTAGGGGCTTTGAAGCCTAATAAAGTGCAATAATGTACTCACATTATGGTGAGAGATTTCGTGTTTAAAACTTAAAGTAATCATGGAAAGGACGACCCATTTGGAAAGGAAGGAAGGTCCATTTGGAAGTCATCTTTTAGATTGAGAGACAAGGCCTACTAGGAAATGAACTTAGAATCTTTCAAATTAGAGCAAGTTAGTAGAGTGAAGACATGATTGACGCAATGGTTGAGCGATTGGCTGCGATTCACATTCACACAAAAAAAAAATTGTATGGCCTACAGCTAAGTGTTCTGGGTCTGGGTGTCTTGTGTATGTAAGTTTACGTGGTTATGAAAGCATCCACAATACCGGAATTATTTCTAGTGAGACTGGCCTCCCAAAAAGCCTTGATCCTACTTATCTGTCACAATATTTATTCCGTTATCAATGTTCTACGTCATACGGACAAACACGATGATTAATTTGGAAAGCATGAGAAATGGGGAAAAACCTGACATTTTATGGGCAGAAGAACTTGTAGGAAAACTAGTTATATCTGATATTAATTGATGCGCGACGATCAATGGATAGAACATCGGATTCTCTACTAGAGTACATCATCATCTTTATTTACCTAGCCTTTTCCCAACTATATTGGGGTCGGCTTCAGTTAAGCCGGATTTAGCTGAATTTACAAGGAGCGGCTGCCTACCAGACTTCCACAACCCATTAACTGGGGTTACACGGTACGGTTCTCTACTAGAGAACATTTCTATGAATCAAATTCGAGTTCTGAAGAGCAGTTGCGTCATAGCGAATGCGGAACCTGCATAATGTTATCATTAGTGATTCATTGAAGACTTAAGGATATTTTCAATGAACTTGCGAATGCTTACTAATAGCCTTCTTTGTGTCGGTGACATAATTATGACTTTTGTTGAAACATTCTGAATCTAAATAAAGGTAGAACTACATTGCGCACCCGTGGGCCACGTATACCGATCTGGGCGCATCAGTGTTCATACAGGTTGCCAAATACTGGGCAGAAAAAGTTTAATGAGAGCATCGATACGAAAAGAAGAAGAAGTGTTCATACATTTTATGTGGCAACTAGACTTGTAGAGCTACATTAGATCAACGCCACACGACGTGGTTCTACGTACAAATTAGGCGTGGCCCACGTGTCTAATGTAGTTCCCGCTTAAATCATTCTTCTGAAACTTAAAAGCGATATTTCACCGAGATTTCCGCAGTTAATGTTTCTTTTACAACTTCCTTGCATCTCAATTTCAATCACTTTAGCAGTCAATCAATTCTAAACACGCAAATATTTATAGTCGTTCTGTGACTCACAGATATTTGCTGTCATTTCGGTATAACCAATAGCTGGGCTATTTTATAAATAACCATTTACGTAGGTACATTCCATACGTGCTGCGATCGTGACCAACATTTTAGTAGTTCCTAAGATGGTTAGAGAAAATCGGATAACTACTGCCATACTATAGACGCTGAATGTTCGTAAGTAAATGTGAAAGTCAGGGTCGGGAAAAGGCCCCAGTCGACGGGAGTGTTGAACACAACACATGCAAAAATTATCAGCGAGTTCGATATGCCTGGTAGGAGAACGGGAGTTACATAGGACTACTGACAGAACATGGATGGGTTTTCGTCAGCAAAATTATGACACTCCTTCTCGCTGTAAACGGAGTGTGAGAAGTTATATGATGATGCATAATGCCAAAAAAGTGTTGCTTTCTTACGTTTCCAAGGCTGTGATTTTTGACAGGGAGGCCTTCTGGTAACTGGAGAAGAGCATCAGGTGTATTAAGTAATACACTGTACGCAGATAAATATGATATTGATATAAACCTTGAGATGAGCGACCCTGGATTCCCTCTAGATATCGAACGATAATACCAATCAATAAATTAATAAGTAGGTCTAGATAATGCTGATTAGCCAATAGGGAGGTAAGTTTTTGGGGTGGTAACCTCGTACCGAAAAGCGCAGTGTTGCAAGGCCTCTCACAAAGTGTATCGATCACCTCGCAAAAGCCGTAGAGATACGCTGGTTGGTAAAAAATAAGACGGGAGGATTGGGGAGGTCTGTATTCAGCCGTGGACAGTTTTCATAACTTCGTGGTTACAATCTTCATCTCCCTAACCTTTTCCCAAATAGTTTAGGGCCGGCTGCGACTGCCTATCAGACCTCCACAACCCAATAACTGGGCAACACGATACTTCTTTGCTTTGGACAGACTGATGGGATAGAAATGGTTTAAAAGATCTACGAATGACAACCGGGACTAGTGGTTTTACGTACGTTCTGAGGTAGGGGGTGTCAGCAATGTCCTAGATAAAATAAGTATAAATCTAACATTATGAATAAAAAAATCACTTTGGTACTTTCCCGGTTTCTAACCATTACCACGGGGCCTTAAAAACTGAACAGAACTGAAACTGACAGACTGACATATAAACGCACAGCCGTAACTACTGGGACTAGGAGACTGAAATTTTACGCAAAGTTTCCTTTTATAACATGGGCGACCATTACGAGGAGATTTCCTAAAATTCACCCCTTGTGACGAAACAGAGAGAATCTAAAGTTAGTATTGACCTTTTTTACGCAGGCTATGGCAGAAGCTATTCATTGCATACAAACCAAACAATCCGCTTTTTTTCACAAAATAGCGTTTACATGTACAGTTTATTTTTAATTGACGCAATCCATTAGGATAACTACGTAAATTACTCTGACTAGTTAAATTCATTTAACAAATGATTGTAGTCATTACCGAAGCTGGTATTAAATTAACAGTAATTATTATAGAACATTTTGCTAACCTTATTTTGCTTTGTTTAGTACTGAAATAAGTAAAAACTGCACACAATAGTTAGAATTTACAGGAAAATTAAACACATAAATGTATATTTAAAGAAACCGCGAGATTGTTCGAAAGAGTTACCGTGGCCCTGGAATGATAAGGACATGTGAACGTGTGTTTTAATGATCGATGGTTTTAGTCAATAAAAGTCTGACACTCACTCTGGCTCCACCCAGAATGGTAGAAGTAATTTGATAATTTTCCCACCTACAGAAATGGTATATGCAGGGCAATTTAAATTCAAATGCATAGCAAGTGTAACTGTAATCCAGAAGTGCATATTATTAAACCCCATAGACCTTCAATAAGCACCTCTCTGTCATAATATGAGTTACAGACGGCCCACTCTGCGGAGTCCGCATGGAGGAAGACGAGACAGCAGCTCATCTGTTTCTAAGCTACCCAGTGGTGGCTTCGTTAACACAGATCCCTCCGCGAAATGGTCAGTAACACCAAGGCGTTGCAGGCCTTCCTTGAGGCGCTGGGGTCTACCCCAGCGCCGAATCGAATGACATGTTTGCCACCCGTATGCAAATTACGCACTTTAAACGTGGAGTTACGGACACCAGGCCGATACACAAATACAAAAGAGTATAACCTACATGATACTAAAATTGCTTACTTAATAACTAGTATAATTGAAACAATAAGGGCCTGTTTCACAATGTCCGAGTAGGCACTACTCACTGAATAAATTCAAAAATGTGACAGAATATGTATGAAATTATCTGTCAAGTAAGATACTCGAAACTTAATCATAGGTGGTGAAATAGGCCCTAATTGAACTAAAATAAGTTGTGTATTGTTGGTAGGCATTCATTTGTGTTAGGTATTGTTATAAGTTGATTTTAACTGGAACAGGAGTAATTATTATTAAAACTGAGGTATTAACGAGCATGAATTAATTTACATTTCTGTATGGTTTAAGGAAAAGTAGAGTTTTATCCCGAAATAAATGCTACTGATATTATGAATGCGAAAGTTTGTGTGTATGGATGTTTGTTACTCTTTCACGCCAAAATCTATTTATTCAGTAGAACAGATTTCGATGAAATTTGGTACAAGGGGCGCTCATGCCCTGGAATGGAATAGCTTTTTATCCCCGGAATATGATCCCTTGGGATGATTTTCTACTATCACGCGGGCGAAGTTAGTGCCAGCAGCTAGTTGAGCAGCATCACATGAGTGGTTTACGCACAGGTTGCATCAAAAACAACATTTTTTACGATGCATGCCTTGTATAATTACTACACCAAGTTACCATGAAACACCTTATCTATATCAAAAGCATAGTACTGCCACATTCCACAATGAACCAAACTCAGCACCTATAGCCTGATTCACGTAAAATCAAATATCGTTGACATTTTATAGTCGTTTCATCGAAGTCCTTCCCAAAATCGGTATTCACGTGTTCCTTGAAGGGGATTCGATAGAACGACAATTAAAATTAAACGATCTATCAACGGCTTATTTCCAGTTACATTATAAGCATTCCCTCGAATAATTGTCAACGACACTTCGATCGAACGACTTTAAAATCGGTGTCGTTCAAGCTCGATTTTTGGATGTGAATACGATAATGGTCTAAACGAAGTCCCTACGATATTGTTACGGGTTTGATGACGTGAATCGGGCTACAAGTTGGAAACCAGTTTATTATGATTGCATGACTTTTATATGATTACTTCATCAAGTTACCATGAAAAAAGAACCTTATCTATTTCGTAAGCATAGTACTGCCCTCATTTATCAACAATGATACAATGAACCAAACTCAGCACCTGGTCAGTGTAACTTCGCCATGTAGCATGCTAATTGTTAACTAACCCAGATATCATACTACTCACTTATTATAACTGTACTTGTTGCCTACACTCTCAGAGAATAGATGAATCATTTCGCTTTATTTTTTACAAAACAAGTTTTAGGTCAACCTCTTTCGTATCAAAAAGTTTAAGTGTTGTCTATTAGAGAAGTGTTAGGTTTTTTTATAATTCTAGTTTATTGTTGTGGTACTACTTGTGTGGGAGAAAGGTATTTCCACAAGTAGAAGCATTTTGAATTTGACAAATTAAATGTAGTTACTCAGATACCCGCGAAACGAGACACAATTATAGTAAAACAATAACAGCGCGGTCTCATAGGACCGGTTGGGGATTCAAACGTTAATTACCTAACATTTAGAAAAAATACAAACAGATTTTTTCAATACAGTTATTCGAAAACTTGCTGCCATATGTACCGTTTTTAGGCACACAATTAACTGTTTTCCGTACTAGTGTTGAAAAGTACGCAACTACGCCAAAATTGATTGTATTTATCGTAACAGACTAGACACAACAGGACCCTCACGAGTCGCCGAACAACACCGGTTTATATATTTCTTCATATTAAGTGTACTAATAAACATAATACTTATTTCACCAAGGTCGCAATGACAAACTTTCTAATCTGATATTGTTTGAATACCTATGTTAAAGCAAACTAATTAACCTATCAATACCCGCGAAACGAGACACAATAGTAAGACAATAACAGCGCGGTCCTATGAGACCGGTCGGGGATTCATTAATTAAACTAAACATTATAATATTGTATATCAAATATCTCTTATATTTCTATATTATATTTTTTATCTTAGCTGCATTTGGATCAACTTCTAGTTAGCCCTAACATTCTTGGTACACTGCCAAGATGATAGTGGGTGCAAACTTTTATGTTTTGAGATTGAATTTTTATTATTGTTTTATTTATTTCAATAAAATTTGTTATGGTCTATCAGTTTAGGTAGTTAACTAAAGGTAAACAATCTTGGTATGTCTTTTTATATTAAAGAGGTTGTATATAATATACACAAAAATTATTTAAATTTAGTTTATTAGCTAACATCGATTTAGGCAAACAGGTACCTAGTTGCAAAGATTTTAACTATACAATTTATAGACAACTTTTAGATAAAAAGACATGCCAAAATTGTTTACATTCAGTTAACAACCTAAACCGACAGAGTATAGTCTTTTTAGCTAGAGGGCAGTTAACAGTATTAATCTGGAATTCCTCATATGTTTTTATGTAAGAAATCATCAAATTCATTCTATTACCCAGAATGTGGTGAGAGGGAGTATCAAACCTACATTGATAAAAACTCACAGCATTTCCTTCAGTTACGAGAGGCATGGTTCTTTCAAGCAATTCACAAATGTAGCACTCAGAGAGATGGACGCTAAACTTACCTAAAATAGTGTATTACCAATAACCTTTAGCAAATACAAGCTATATGTGACATTAATTCATGAACCCCCGACTGGTCCTATGAGACCGTGCTGTTATTTGTTTTACTATTGTGTCTCGTATTGTGGGTATGTGATAGGTTAAATAATCTTTATTGAGTTAGCTTTGCTCATATGCCTCGGAGCACTATTGTATGTTCTTTGTGCCCCAATTGATATAATGGAATGATAACATGTTGCATTTGAATTACATCTCAGTAAAACTCTTGCCAAGGCTAGTGGACAACTAGTTAGGATGATTCCTTTTTATCTACACATATATAATAAAGAGGTAAAGTTTGTTTTTTTGTTTGTATGAGGTAATCTGTGGAAGTACTGGTTCGATTGCTAATTTTTTTTCAGAAATAGAAAGCTGCTGTATTCCTGAGTGACATAGGCTATTGTTTATGTATGCAGGCGAAGCCGCAGGCTAAAGCTAGTTTCTGATAAGAAATGAAGAGCTGTGCACTAGATTTTATTTTTTAAGTGTTAAAACAAAGCAAAATCAGAACTAAGTTTAACATTTGAATCCCCAACCGGTCCTATGAGACCGCGCTGTTATTGTTTTACTATTGTGTCTCGTTTCGCGGGTACCTGAGTAATTAACACAATTTAAAGTTGTAAGATACTATTAAGTTTACACACAAAATGAAATTAAATATCAGAATCTAAAGTGATCTTTTATAAGTTTTATTATTACTTTGTTATTTATTTTTGTGCAAATATAGTTAAATCTATTCTATTTTAAAAACTATTTTTATTTATAGCAATAATAGAAAAGCTCTAGCTACACAAATTAAGAAATAAAATCACTGATTTCACAATCATTTTTATATGATTCAATGGTAAAATATAAATTCATATTTTCTCACTCAATACTCTAAGGGAGAGCACAAGTTTCTCACAGAGTTGATAACAGAGATCTCTTTAGGAAATAAATAGTGTCTTTGAACTCTACATTTCTCTGTTATCTATAACCTTTTCAAAGGTTTATATTTAGTTATTTCAATATTAATCTAATAATTTATCAGTTAATTGGAGAACAGTATTTTCCAATCTTATCTCAAGGAAGGCTTGGTCAACAATGTCAGTTATTCATTTCTACAGATATTTTGGTATGTAGTACTCAAGTTATTTGTTGATAATGAGACTTTCCTGTGAGACAGCCAGTGACTCAGATTACTTTGTTTAAATTTGGAAGCAGCATTTTATTGTTTGATTAATTAAATCATGTCGTGAATAAACTTTTACTGCCATTAAGTAGTAAGAGTTAGTTTTTAATTTGTATTGTTTCCAAGAATGTTTGGTTACAGGTTTTTTTCCTATGGTGACAATGACATGTAAACTTGAGAATGAAACATGATATAACAACACAACTGTGGGAAAATTAATTGATTAAACAATGCAACTACACTACACACAAAGAATCCTCAGTTGAAGGAATTCAACAAATACTTACTTGATGTGAACAGAAGAAAACAGAATCACAAATCAAACATTTACGTTTGAAAACGAAAAACAATGAGACACACAAACTTGGGATTACCGTCTCGAGAACTCGGGAATCCCACAAAAAAGATTGATGACAAGAACACAAGAATTCACACAAGCACTGGCACAATCGTAAATAATAAACTCAAAATAGGAATATCAAGAGGATTGAATGAAAACTGGTTACGCGATACGACCGACTTGGCACTATTCCATATGATCAGTGACGACGAGCGGAGAGTACGCGCGCACCGCCTTCGGTGCAACACTATTCACTAATAATTAACAGCAATTGGCAGGCGCCCGGGCGACCAACACGAACAATGACCCCCGCCATATGATTCAACTCATATTCAACTTTTATTATACAGCCTTTGCTCAGCAGTTGAGATAAACTTACCGTCATGACATCACGCAAAATAACTCGCCTCCTTCTCTTGCCGAGCCGAAAAAAGTACCAAACAATGAAGCCACAAAACAAATCAAAAACCAATAAAATAATCGTCTGATTAACATAGAATTTTACACTCGGCTTCGTCACAACCTAACTACTTTTAAGTATGTTCTTTTATTTGAATTAAACTACTGGATCTTGTATATTTATTTTTGTAAAATATTTAACAACAAAAAACCCTTCACTCATCATGGAATCAGCGAAATAACTGGGTTGCCATGTGAAATTCTAAAAATGTTGCCGAACACTGATTATGACAAACGACATGAAAAAATTACGAGTGGACAATAAAATTAGAAAAAAAAATAACATAATACAAAGAATATATATATATTATCTAATGTAACTGTTGCTGTAAGAGACTAAATTAATATATTTTAACTATTATAATGGTATGTAAATTGTAGAGTTGTTTTTTGTAAACTTGGGCTAATGTTTTGAAATCTTTTATATCTTTTAAAAGAATACTACACAAATCACTAATACATACCTATTTATATTATTTTTCTTGAGTATAATTATTAATGCAAATTCACTATAAAATGGCAACTTTGTTCTATACCCACCGGTCGAACAATGAAATCATTTTACAGGGGTGACTTTTCTGTTCGAGGGTTCGATTCCCTCACAAATATTTTTTCATCCCATCTATTCGAAAAGGACGACTTGGTTCGCCTTTAAGTGCGCCCAAAGGCAGTGTTTTCTATAAGAAACTTTTAGAGGGCGGGAATGAGTTTTTAATCCTTTTATCTAAAATAACTGAGCCGTAATTTACTTTGCCGCGCACTTATTGTATTTGGTACATCTTAGTGTTTAGCGCCAAAGAAATCAAACGCAAATATTGTTGAATAAAAGGCGCCTCATCATTTATCACTTGTCTTGTCTTAACAATTGATAAATGATGAGGCGCCTTTTATTTCCTCATAGAGGGTGCTGAAAAGTAGAGTGTATGACTCGGGCGCAAATGTATTTTTTGGCTCGGGCGACGTACTTTGAATCCCTCGCTACGTTCAGGATTCTACTAAAGAAACCCTCACTCAACTCGGGATTCTACTCTAGAATCGCTCACTTCGCTCTGGATTCAAAAAAGCGCCCTCGACGTAAAAACATTATTTTGATCTATTTTGCGTGATGACCTTATAAGATTCTAAGCTTGTGTCAAATTTTGATATTCATCTGTCAATAAACGAGATCTTGTTTACGGACTCCTTTTTTTGTCCACCTCATGAAAATTCATAGAAGTACAGAACAATCAGTACCGGGTAAAACGGGGTGAATAGGAACGCAGGGGTGAATAGGAACGAAAGTTTGATTTTAATTTTTACTTTGGTTAAATATTTTATCTTCATTTCTGTATAAGCATAGCCTTTTATTACAATTAATGGATAAATAGGAGTAATTAAATGCTGGAAAAACCTGTTAAATAACGTTAAAATCCAGTAACCATTTTCGTTCCTATTCACCCCTGCGTTTCTATTCACCCCATTTTACGGTATGTATACTTTTTAGTATCCACTTTATTGCTTGACTGTTCCACGCCATCTACCACTGAGTCTTCCATTGGTCAGCATTGATCCTTAAAAAAGTAATAAACAAAAAAGAAAACCACTTCATAATGGACATAATTTTATTGTATTATAGCAATACATAACATTGTCTATACAGACTAATACAAGGCATTCACAGTATTCAAAATATCACTATCGCATTGCCGAAGTTGAAACGTGTAGCCGAACTAAACTGACCGCCAACACGGATATATAACCAGCGGCACGTAACTTGGCAAGAGTCTTTAGTTGCGCAGAAATCGTTTTTTAGATCTATTTGGTGGTCAAGCGGGACGCGGGGTATGAGGTAGCGCCGATTCGGCGCGCGATTGGTGCAGTATTATAATAGTAGTCTATGATTGGTGCGTTAGTCAACTTTGTTTCCGCACTGCGTTACGTCCCGTTCGCTCATTCACATTTTTGTGCACCATGCGCGAATTACCCCCACTACGTCAATTTCTTGCCAACTTATTTGCCGGGAGTTATACCACGGAGAACAAAATTCATTTAATAACAAAATATTTGTATTATAAATAAATAACAACCTATCAAAAACTGTGTTATCGAAATTAGGCTAAACAATAGGTTCCATATTAAAATAAAGAATTGTTGCTATGTTCCAAATTCAAATGATGTCAATAAATTAATGAAATGGAATTATTGGTCATGGTTTATGGGCCATCACTTTGTAAAAGGAAGCTACGGACAGACAGAAGCTAAATTAGACATATCATCAAAAGATTATTTTTTTCATTTACATTAGCGATGCGCAATGGCGAGAGGTTTTATTCGAGTGTTCGTACTTCTCGATAGTTCTCGATTGTTTCGAATTTGGTTCGGTCTGTTATTGCGATTGGCGCATGGCGCATTCATTCACGAGTTGTTCCTCGATGGTTTTGAAAGTGACTGATTTGTACAATCAAAACTTACGGCCGCACTCAGGGTCATTCATTAACGTTAATCATCACTTAACTTCTAAACGACCTATTAAGAAATTGTCACATTGACAGTTTTACAGTTTTTCAGTGAAGGTTTGACAATACTTAACTTTAATGGACATTAGGGATGCTAATGAACCATTAGGTGGACTCTGAGTATGACCGTTAGCGTTCGATTCCGTTAACTCGAAATAATCGAAAACATTGTTTATTTTGAAGAACGGCGAGTCGATGGTTGACTTATTATTTTAACAACTCTGAACCGCCCATCGCTAATTTACATACAAAAGCGGCTATGCTCTGTGTATTATTGTGAAAACCTACAGCAATATCAGTAGCTCGTGGATAACGTATGTACGACCTAATAGTGCAGACATTGGTAGGAACAAAAATGTTGACCTTTTAACTTTTTTTTAACTGGCAATACCAAAATGTTGCCATGCTAAACCTGTCAAAATCTACCCTATTAGGTGACAAAACCAGTATCTTCCTTTAAAATACAATTCACTGCTAAACCTTATATTTCCCACCCATGACTTAGTTCCCGTTATACTAAACTGTGTTTTACTCTAGCACTTTGAATGGTAAGGGTGTGGAGTCCGCGGTGCCTGCGGATGAACTGAAGTAAGGGGATACGTCTGACAGGTAGTTTCGCGGCAGTAAGCCGATGAGCAGCGCTATCTTGGCGGCGATAGGAGCCTTCTCTTCGTCGTCGATTATCGTGTCTTGGTCTGGCATCACCTGGAAGTATAATGACGAAGGTTTAATAAGTGTTGAAGTCCTGGTTCCACTAAGATTTTTTTTCATCAATTTTTTCTAAAGATTGTCCATGGAGTTTCTTGCCGGTTTTTCTCCAAAGGAAACGACCAATTGGAATCATGCACTAGCTTGTGACGTTTTAAAAGTGCCCATGTAGGCCTACGTGAAATTAAAAAAAAAATGAATTTTAATGTCTATTTCTTTACAATTGGTGCTGGATCCGACTGTAATCGCGGGCACGAGGCGTCGAACTCAAATAATAAGAAGTCTATTTGAGTGGCTATAGTGAGCATGCAAGCAATGGCAGCAATATTAGAATATTTACCTTGTCTACAATGTGCTTCTGTATCAAACCATCTGAGCCTACATAGAATGTAGAGAACCCGTCATACCATCTGCAAAATAAAAGATAAATTAGGGGTTTTCAAACAGATCTCTGTATACTTATCTATAATATAAAAGGAGAAACTGAGTGACTGACATATCAACGCACAGCCGAAACTACTGGGACTAGGAGCGTGAAATTTTGCACAATGTTTCTTTTTATGTCGTAAGCGAGCACTTATACAGGATTTTCCAAAATTCACCCGTTAAGAGGACGAAACGGGGGTTTAAAGTTTGTATGAATAAAATCTACTATCACGCGGACGTATACTCTCGCAAGAAGCCAGTATTAACGATGAGAATAATACTAGTACTTTGTCTTAAGGGGGATGCTTCAGGTCAGCCCGCGAAATTCAAATTTTCTTACGTTTTTTGCATTTTGCAAGCCAGTGGTAGGTTGTATAAAGTTAAAAATACTTACGCGACTGTAAAACGTAACTAGTTATATAATTATAACCATAAAAATCATCAATACTAGTCTCCAAGCTCACCTAAGTGTTGGAACGATTTTTTCGAGGTCAAAAACGTTCCTGCAACTAAGTGAGCTTGGAGGCTTCTATTGACGATTTTTATGGTTATAATTATATAACTAGTTACGTTTTACAGTCGCGTAAGTATTTTTAACTTCATACAACCTACCACTGGCTTGCAAAATGCAAAAAACGTAAGAAAATTTGAATTTCGCGGGCTGACCTGAAGCATTCACCTTAATGTTATTTAATTATAATATTTCAAATATCTCTTATTATTTATCTATCGTACACCTTTACCCACAGCGCAGTCTTTTTTAACCCTAAGGCTGACTGGTATAGAATGCCTTGTAGCATTTTAAGTCGCTCCCCAATTGTCCAAGAGTCATATAATTTATCATTAGAAAGGATAATACTCACAGTTCCTGGTCTTTGAAGACCTCCTTCATGTTCCACAGCTTGTACTTCCAGAACATGAAGAACACCTTGAGGCCCGAGATGCCTTTGATGCGCCACCTCATTCTGTACACAGATTAGGCTTGTTTAGTTAACTATACACAATAAAGAGCTAAATAAAAATGCAGACTAAGAAAATATAAACATTAGTAAACAATGATACTCAATTAAAAGCTGAAAGAAAAATGTAGACTAAGAAAAAGTAAACTAAGTGTAATTTTTGTAATTTATTGTATCCTTAGGCTGCGCTTCCGCAAAGCAAATTGCTTGCAAATCGAATCACATTGCGTGGTACGAACGGCCAGTTGACTACATCATAACTCGGTAGCTCGCAATGTAATGTAACCACAGAACATATAAAGGAAGTTAGAAAGGCCTTGTGGGCGTGGCACGCGCGCCGCGGTTATGAGCGAATGCTCATAATCAACCGAAATTTACTTTACCGGTCAGCAATCGTGCTTTTGTTTTGACAGCGTACGTAAGCTCCGCAAAAATATTAAATTATGCCGTCTTGCGCTATTGTAACGTGTCGGAAAAGAAGCCAGGTGTGTAGTGTAGCACGAGATGTGATTTCTTTCCATCGGTAAGTCCAAAAACATTAAAATACTTGTGATATTTGTAATTATAACATTAGCATTATGAAGTTTGTAGACAAAAACGATATAATCGCAATCAGACCAATAGTAATATATTGCTTGCAATAGGTTTGCAAGTCGTGCAAAATGGTACCCCATTTTGCACGACGTGAGCGATCGCGCAATGTATTACGTTCACTGCGAGAGAACCAAAAGTACAATTCCACGAAATTTTGACATATCGATAGTGCTGTGCCAATTTGTAAACAATGTCGATAATTACTATGGTACAAATGATTATTATCAATAGAAAACTTTATAACTAAAATAACATTATTTATCACGATTAATAGATTTTGAGTAAGGTTTCTATGTATTTAAGTTTTATGATTTTTTTAATTGAAACTAACATAATTATGATTTAATATGTTTTTTAACACAGTTGCTCGTAAACCTGATGTAATTCCACCGGTTTTAAATATGTAAAGCGGGTCATAAAAAACGCGTGTGTTATCAAAGCAAATAGTTTAGTTATAGTCCATACAAATTCCATAACAGCATTATTTGCCATTTCGCGCGCGGCGATTAGTTCGAAATTTGAATACCCTCATAATTTTTTTTTACTTGTTTGAAACAGTTTTATCTAGTTTATAGTTACTTACGCCTAATTTGTACGCCTTGCAAGGCAAAACATACAACACAAATTTTATACCATGTACCATATAACCTATGTTCTACAAATAAAATACTTTGACTTTGACTTTGATTTTATCATTTGTCATGTTTTATCATTTCTTGTCATTTTTTGTCACTTTTTGACATTTTTTGTCATTTTTTGTCACTTTTTGTCTTTTTTTGGCATTTTTTTGTCATTTTTTGTAACTTTTTGTTATTTTTTGTCATTTTTTGATTTTTTGATTATTTGTGGTTTTTTTGTGATTATTTGTGGTTTTTAGTCATTTTTTGTAATTTTTGGTCAACTTTTGTGATTTTTTGCCATTTCATGCCACTTATGTCATTTTTGTCACTTTTTGCGATTTATTGTCATTGTTTTGTCATTTTTTGACATTTTTGTCACTTTTTGTGGTTTATTGTCACTCCAGTAATTTTTTGTCACTTTTTGTAACTTTTTGTCACTTTTTGTCACTTTTTGTCACTTTTTGTCACTTTTTGTCACTTTTTGTCACTTTTTGTCACTTTTTGTCACTTTTTGTCCCTTTTTGTGATTATTTGTGGTTTTTAGTCATTTTTTATGATATACGTATTTTTTTGTCACTTTTTGTGATTTACTGTCATTTTTTGTGACTTTTTGTGACGTATAGTGATTTTTTGTCATTTTTTCTCATTTTTGTCACTTTTTGTGACACCGAAAACCTTCGGAATATTAAATTAAAAGAGAGCAAGCGTATGCTACTTAATAAATACATACGTATTTATTTATTTATTGCATTCATGACGTATACAAGGCCTTGCTACAAAATTATAAGTTTCGTACATGGACCCTGCTAGGGCACCGCAACATTTTTGTTGATTAATATAAATTAAATTAAAATATAATTGCATGCATTATTAAGTAAATAAAGTTATTCAAGATTTATTATTACGTTATTATTGTCATCATGTAATTATTAATTTATTAATTATTGGCTGTCTTTATTACAATTATACGCGTCAATCTTCAAATAATCTTGATAATACAGAATGTCAATTTGTTAAGAACTCATTTAAGCTATAGTAACACTTCTGTATTAGGTACAATTTAAATGCGTTTACAAATTTATTATCAAATTCTATGTCCTTAATCTCATTCGGTAATTTATTGTAAATTTTTTTGCACATTACAAGAGGTCCTGATTGAAACATAGCTAATTTTGAACTTGGCAATGCTAATTCATTTTTTACTCTTAATGAGCGTTGCAGCGGTCTTTGATTCTTAGCCACAGGGAATAACGACGCATGTTTTCTAACAAACTTGCTTACCTCCATAATATAGATGCTTGTTAGGGTGAGCATTTTATATTTAATAAAATAAGGTTTACAACTCTGCATTTGGTCTATGTTCGCAAGAATTCTCACACATCTTTTTTGTAAAATGAACAGTTTTTTTACTGCGACGCAATTTCCCCATACAATAATGCCATATGTTAACCACGAGTAGACGTACGCGTAGTACGCTGTCTTCGCTGTTTTGAAGTCGGTTGATCTTTTCGACTCATTTAAAGCATTCACAAAACTTGCAACTTTGTTTGATACAAAATTAATATGTGCCTTCCAATTTATATTAGTGTCAACTATCAGTCCCAAGAGTCTAAATTCATCGACACACTGGAGCGGTATGTCATTGAATGAGTAGTTAATACTCAATGAACGTTTTTGATAAGGACTGTATTGCGTAATTTTAGTTTTTGAGAAAAAAAATTTCAAATTGTGGTCCTTTTGCCAATTTACTATTTTTGTCAGTATTAAATATAGTGTCGACCAGTATTAAATTTAAGTTGCTACCGTCGTCACATGGAAACACTATTGAGATGTCGTCAGCAAAAAAGACACTCTGGACATTTATTTCTCTCGGCAAATCGTTAATATAGATTAGGAATAAAATGCCGTATTACTTCAGGGACACTATTTTTTTCCTTTTGAACTGGTGATAAGCACCGGAAATGTAAGGTTGAGAGACAACCGACTTTCTCTAATAATCAAATAATAAACACGGTAAATATTCCATGGTAAATCCTAATTTTAATAAAAAAATTGTTTTTAATAATTCAGTTATGTATTTTTTTATTTGTTGAATGATATATGAATATCGTACGTGTTCACAACATGTATTACAGAAGTCCACATAGTCCACAATACTTGCAAAGTAAGAAGCAAGATTACATTAATTTTATCGATATCAATAATCGACCTTTTGGTCGCCCTAGCATACATGAGATTTTTACGCGTGTATGAGTGTACGTCAAACGCAGTAATTGCGTTAGTGTGACAACCAATAGCAAACTCACAATCGAAGTGTATGTTGTTTATTTGTGTGCGTAATCCGCGTAGGCATTGGTTTTCTGCTTGTAGTGAAATAAAAGAGTGGGAGACAAACGGCGACACGCGTTCCGATACAAATCAGGAACTATTTCCTTTCTAACTTCCTTTATATGTTCTGTGAATGTAACTTACATTGAATTTGCTTAAAACAAGACCTAACATCCTTATTCCTTCCTTGAATATTAGAAAACCAACTCTCTCTCATCTCTGCTAGTCTGTTCGCGATAAACTCAAAATCTACTAAACGGATTACCAAGCGATTTTCATCAATAGACAGAGTGATTCATGGGGAAGGTTATGTAAATGTATATTATATTAATATTAATTTCAATTTTTCCCTCTCCTGGAGAGGAGGCTTGAGTCCCAGCAGTGGAAACATTATAAGGCTGATGCTATTTTATGCTAAATAATTTCAAGTGTTTCTAAAAATTATTTGTACTTATTAAATAATATCAAGTGTTTCTAGGTTTCGTTATAATTTATATAGGCATGCTCTAGCTATATCCCGTTTAAAGATAGGTTTCAAAAGTACAAAGATTTAGATTTTATCTCTATATACAAATTCTATGACGTCATTTACCGGAAGTTTCATAAATATATGCTATCAGGCAAGTGTTTATAAGATAAGAGGACTATATTGGAATATTGTTATCTAGCGTATGCTACGTAAAAGAATATTGATGTGACCTAGATTATTCTCTCACACTTTAAGTGATCAATCAAGTGTTGTATACAATGAGCTATGCCTATATATAATACTAGCTGTCCCCTGCGGTTTCACCCGCATTTTTCGTTACTGCTCCGCTCCCGTGGGTCGTAGCCTATATCGTTCCTCAATAAATGGGCTATCTAACACTGAAAGTTTTTTTTAAATCGGACCAGTAGTTCCAGAGATTACCCCCTACATACAAACTTACAGATTTTACCTCTTTATAATATTAGTATAGATAGCTCTGATCCCCCAATTGCACCCACTACTTTGGTTACTACTACGCTCCCGTAGGTTGTAGCGTGGAGTATAGTCTATAGCCTTCCTCAATAAATGGGCTGTCCAAAGCTAAGAGTATATTTTTATTAGATTCAGTAGATCCTGAGATTAGTGCGTTTAACCGAACAAATTAACTCTTCAGTTTTTTAAAATTAGTTTACATTAAATGTGTAGTTTTCATAAAATGCAATGTTACCAATTAATAATTGCAACTTAAATTTAGCGCTTCATCAGGTTATGTCTGAAGTCTGATGTGTTTAAATGAATAACCTGATGAAACTTACTTGATGGAAGAATCCTCAGGATGGGCGGTGATCTTCATGACTTCTAGCTTGACATAGGCGAACTTCAGGTGCCCCACCGTGCGGAGCAGTGCCACCTGCTTCACGTAGTGGAACAGACCTCTGGGGAATCACAAATGGTATACACGTAAAAAATAATGTAAGAAACATAATAAAAATAAATATTTACGATTCCTATCTTAATATTTGCCCCTCTTAAATATTTATTTTATTCGGTTTTTAGTATTTAAAAACAAATACTAAAAATAGAATAAAATAAATAGCGACTATATGTAGAAATACATTGTCTGAAAGGAACCCTTAAAAATTTACAAGAAACTTCTAAAACTCGATCGAAATGCCATCTTTTTGTCCTTCATTATGATCTTAAATTAATGTTGTTAAATAGTATAATAATTTTTTTTATTCAAATAAGATTTTGACATTTTATGTTCATTTAAAAAAAACTTCTATATCCTATATGGGGACACACTCCTAGAATAAAAAATATGCTAACTGCTATTCCAGGATATGGTCTACCCGAGTATCTTATTTCATCCAAATCTGTTTAGCCGTTCGAGCGTGAAGAAGTAACAAATACGCTCACAAAATATCGCCTATACACTAATATTTTAGTATGATATGATTAGCGTGTCGTGTATAACACATTACATATACGTTTTATATGCGTCGTGTAGTGTAAAGATTTACGTAGTCAACATACACAATACATTATACTGGGTTATATAACAAACAATACAACAATCGAAGGCCGAGTCTGAAGCCATAAAGAGCAACATAAATCTGTAGTACCTAGTATTATAGTACTAGCACTTATCTAACTAGTGTTGAAGTGTAAATAAAAAAAATATTGCCCGTAGAATGAATGAACTTATAGCTATTTCCGAAGTTTTACGACAAACAAGATGCAGAAAATACCTAACCTTGAAGGTTGTACGCACTATTAGCATAAATATGGGTGCATTTCCATTGACGCAGAGTTGGCCCTAATGGAGAATTCGAGTACTATGATTAGCCAATACACCGTCCGCTCCTCTCCACACTGCCTAACTACGAGTCAGTACGCACAAACGCAGCCAATTTTTACAAACACATCATTCATTATTTTTTCTGGTTGTTGGTAATCCTTTTGTGTAGAAATCAGGAAGTGGGAAATCTTCAAATATCTTCGCCCGCTCTGGGTCGAGGGCGACGGAGTATCAGGTATTTAATGACTAAACTCGTGTGTGTGTGACTTGTAATCGCTAGTGAGAGATAGTATGATACAATAATATTGACTTACACAGTTGTAGTTCCTCTGATGTTGTTTACAAATACCATGTTCGGGTGGTAGATGGAGTAGTCCAGCGGTTTCACGAATAAATTTGGCATCTGAAAACAAATAAAAAAAAACACATGATTTATTTTGCTTACATATGTTGTGAAAATGCTGTTTTCTTTGCTGTGACGGTCGATAGGATAGAATGGAAGAAAGAACATTTATAACGTTTTGCGCCGATCCCATGGGTCAAGGCTTTCTAATAAAGAAATAATAAAAAGAAGATTCTAAAAACCAAGGAGGTTTTTAGGATTTTCTATTTATTATTTCTTACATTTTGTGAAGTTATGTGAATATAAATTACTGTTTTTTAGGGTTCCGTACCTCAAAAGGAAAAAACGGAACCCTTATAGGATCACTTTGTTGTCCGTCTGTCCGTCCGTCCGTCTGTCAAGACCCTTTTTCTCAGGAACGCGTGAAGGTATCAAGTTGAAATTAAAACCATATATTGAAATCCGCGGTCCCTTGAAGTTGTGCAAAAATCAAACTTGTAAGTTGACGGGAAAAAAAGATACGCCCGTTTATGTTGCAAAAAACGTACATTTCGACACTGTCAAAGGAATCAAAACTCATAGGGTGCTTCCCGTTGACCTAGAATCTTGAAATTTGGCACGAAGCAAGGTATTATAGCACTAACATCGGGAAAAGTCTGAAAACTGAAAATTTTTAGTTACGTCACAAGAAAAAAGAATTGAAAAGTCTTCAAGACTCGATTCGAGAATTAAACTGTTTTTATAGGTAGGTTGGTACGAAACCCTCAGTGCGCGAGTCCGACTCGCACTTGCCCGGTTTTTTTTCATACAAATAAATTTCTTTTTCTATTTTTTTACCAGCTCATTTTTGTATAAATTTGATCAATTCATAACGAAAAAATGATAACATTGTAAACTTGTAACTTTAAGCAGTCCCAAAAAATTGCAACTTCATAATTATTTTCCTTTAAAGTACTGACCGTAGCAGAGAGCGTATGAAAGACTTTCATAAGCTGTTCCTCGTTGGGCTTCCCCTCGTGGCTGGGCTCGACGATGGGCGCGCTCAGCGGGTTGGTGGACGATACCGTGCCGCGGCAGAACGCGACCGCGTCGCGCTCGAACTCCGACAGGCAGGTCGGCTCTATGTCCTGGAATGGAAGCATTGGCTGATCACTTACATAATTATAAAAGCCAATTGTTAAGGTGAATGCTTCAGGTACACAAGCCTCCAAGCTCACTTAGTTGCAGGAACGTCTTTGACCTCGAAAAAATCGTTCCTACACTTAGGTGAGCTTGGAGGCTTATATTGATGATTTTCAAATTGCAAAAAACGTAACAAAATTTGAATTTCGCGGGCTAACCTGAAGCATCCCCCTTAAGGATTGACTGATCCATCAACACACACAGCTTAACAACTGAATGGATTGCACTGAAATTTTCCACACAAGGCAAATATTTATTGTGGTGACGTATGAGACAAGCATCAAGAAGGGAATTTTCAAATCTTATAAGTATTGTTTTTTTTTATTTGTGTTGTAAAAGTCACAGAGTCGTATTTGGCGCCGAGATCACGATTTTTTTATCAAACAGTTATAACCTTCACGCCACCAGGATCCAAGGTTTGTATGGAGAAACCTTCTTTCACGCGAGCAAAGCAGTTGGTAGAAGCTAGTTTAAAATAATTCAAGAGAATGGCTACAAAATAGGCAATCACCCCATGTAAAATATTGATATCCAACTGAACCAATTTTGCTGGAAGCTGACCGTAACATAATTTATAAAAGTTACTTTACAACATTGGACAGGGTTAGTAATGGGCAGGATAAAGGACTTTCTTCCACTTATCAGTCTAATCTCAACAATACCTCTACAAACAATAGATAAAAACAACACTCACATTACTATATTTCGTTAAATCTATATCACTGATATTGCTATAAGGAACGTCAAATGCAAACGGAGGCATTCGCCTCTCTATATAGTCATCAGACGTTAATCTCATGGTCTTCAACTCCACATCATCACCGTAATCATTCTCGTTACTGTCCGTTTTACAGGTTGGTTTGTAGTAATTGAAATTAGGTTTCTGATGTGAAAGACGGGCGTTGACAGCCTCCTCGTGGATATAGATATCGTCGACGTTGCTCTCTGTAGTGCATTTTGGTGCTGGTTGACAACTGGATATGCGTCGGTTAAGGAACTGTGAAATAAAGTCAATTATTCAATACAGTAAAGATGGGTTACTTTTAGTCTTGAGGTACAACTAGTGACAGCCACATAAAATGTTCTGATAACTACTGGCTGTTCTAGGTTGCTTGGAAGATATTCCATAATGTGATGAGATCTCATTTATGTGAATGCTAGCCGGTAGCCTGCAAAATGCATCAAATAATTTGACAGGCTACCATTCAGCATGTCCAATAGGAAATAGGACACTCTGGTAACTGCTTGAGGACCAAAGTAATAAAACTTTTCTAAATTAAATTTAAAAAATGTGGGTATATCACAATTAAAAAAATAATAATTAGTAAATGTTTCCCATCCACAAATACAGAGATAACAAGAACAGCACTTCCTGTTCTAACCTCCAAAATGCATTTCATTTAAGAAATAGTGTATGAATCAAACACAATAATGATGCTGGTAGCATGCCAACACGGCTGCAATCACAGTATGTAAACAAATAATATCAACCCAGTAGTGCAAACAATATTAATGGTTTTTTTAAAACACATATAACATCACTATGAGTAATAGAAGCTTGTAAAAATAAGTTCATAATTATGAGACGGTCCAGAGTTTTTATGTGAGTAAAGACCTTTGCTAAGTAAATATTATTTATGTCAAGAAGTTTATGTTAGCACCACGTGAATCGGTAGCAGTTATAATCCGCATACCATAATTAGCTCAATGTCAAGGAGGAAAATACAGTTGGCCATACAAATTATTATGTATTTTTCAAATATTACGTAACAAGTTCTAACATTTCTACACCTAAGGTAACTAGAAAAATATTTAGAAACATAAAAAATTACGCAAAATACTCACTTCTTCCAGAAATTGTGACCGCAAAGGGATTTTTCTACACAAGCGGCTTGAGTGACTTTTGGTTGAAACGATGCCGTTTATAGGCAATATTCTTTGAGAAAACGTACGTAAACAAATAGACATTTTACTGCACGTACAATAATCACTCCGAAATACTGGAAAATTCGGCTTTTTTCCAAAATATGTCGCAGAAAAGTCCCGACATAGCGCAAAGACTTTGACAGTTGTGTTTATTTTTAATTTTGGAACATCTGTTTTAGCACCGACTTGATAGATTCAGCTTATATCAAAATTATGTAAACTGAAAGTGATCTTTCTAAGTACACGCATCATAAATAAAGAAAAACAAGTGATTATTATTTGTTCTAATTAAACTGCTTTTTATTTTCTAATAAGGAAACATATTATTTTACTCTGTGTTATGTGATTCCCACCGTTCGTTCCCTTTAACATCATTCACATAATTATTGTTTTAATGTCATTTGATGAGCTTCTAGCGCGGTATAATCCCGAGTGAAGATTAGTGGCTGTTTTAATTTATTCACCAAATGATTATAATGTCAAATTGGCCTAGTTTTGTACTACAAGTGTATATACAATTGGAAAATATTTAAAATCATTGAAACAGACGTGATTTTGGCCAAATGGAACTGAGAATTCTATTATAGTAATCACTATCTCAGCGAAGCTTGCAAAAAATATATTTTTCGCTGATGTTGAGGCGGTATGGTTTTAGTATTTAGGCTACCTAAATGGGCGAATAAAAAAAGTTAAATGCTAAACTTGACAGCCCGTGTGATCGATTCATTTGACAATTGTGTTGACAATTTAATTTCTGAACGACAATTTTGCGTTGCATTTCGCGAGTTTTGAAAAAAATCGCTTTATTATAAAACATTGAGGCTGATTTCTCGTAAAATTTAGTTGTCTACAAAAACTGCTACCAGTTATGAACCTTCAGAGGTCGTTTCAGCGAGTGTACGGATTTTTATTAAGCACCAATGTAAGCGCTGTATGTTTGCACTATTTCATCATATTATTTGTTTTAAAAATTTAGACTATTTTGGTGATTTGCGGATGTTATTTAATAAGAGCTAACTCTAGCATTGTTGTGAAATCCTTTTATAGTTGATTTGTCACTGTAACTGCATAAACCATCCGTAAATCCACAAATATAGTGATTAGAATTTAGCCTGCATTCATTTTTGCACCTGATATAATTTACTTTTGAGCTACATTTAACTACGATTGTTTTTCTCAGACCTTGACAAATGACCTAGGTACTTTCTAATTTCAGCCAGCACCATGTTGCTATTCAGTGCGTTTAAAGCACACAAAAGAAGAGGCTGCTGCACACAGAGCCAAAGTAATGGCTAAAGGATTGCCAGAGAGAAAGCCTCTACCAGGAGTGAAGAATATCATACTTGTAGCCTCAGGAAAAGGAGGCGTTGGAAAGACTACAACTGCTGGTTTGTATAACTTACTGTCTTCTGTGAAAACTCATCTGTAGATGTATGTAGATCTGTATAATATGCTCCAAATAACCTCCTTGCTTGATCCTTTTAAAAGATTTGGAAGATAGCAAGTAAATCTACCGCTAGGTGGGATTGTAGACAAGCACTAGCTTGAATCATAAAAAAATAATAATCATCTGCCTAGCCTTTTCTCAATTATATTGGGGTCGACTTCCAGTCAACCCAGGTTTAGCTGAATACCAGTATTTTACGAGGAGTGGCTGCCTACCAGACCTCCACAACCCATTAACTGGGGTAACACTGGTACTTCATGGCAAGACTGGAGTCTGATTTAATGGCTTCTGACTATCCGTAACGACTGCCAAAGCCAAAAAATGACAGCCGGGACCAACGGCTTAACGTGCTTGTTATGTTAAGATGGTCACCCATCCACAGACCAACCTAGGCAAGCGTTGCTTAACCTTGAAGATCTATCTGTGCGGCTGTTATTATTTAGCCACAAGCTCCACCATAAAAAAATAATAAAAAAAGGAAATGAAATTACTGTTATTTGTCACACATTACATTACTTAGTAACCTTTTTAGCTACAGTTTAATCCTTCGAGTTCTGTAATTAGAGACATAATAGAAAGACAATAGGTGTGCGGACGCCGGTTTCTATTATGTCTTTAATTACGGAACTCATGCTACTATTGTGTTTAAAAATGTGCTACTTCACACTTAACTCTAGCAATTTGTTATCCATTGGTAGTAGATACACTATTTTGCAAGTCTCAGGGCCTGTTTCACCACCTATGATTAAGTTTCGAGTATCTTACTTGGCAGATAATTTCATACAAATTCTGTTCCATTTTTTAATTTATTCAGTAAGTAGTGCCTACTCGGACATTGTGAAACAGGCCCTCAGTCGAATAAACCCTCAAAATAATAATAATTTCACTCTTTTCCAGTGAATCTCGCATGTGCTATGAAGGTGATAGAACCTGACAAGGAAATTGGTCTGCTGGATGCTGATGTCTTTGGACCCTCCGTGCCTCTCATGATGAACATTAACGGAGAACCCATGCTGAATGATGATCACCTCATTGAGCCTCTCCTGAACTATGGTGTTAAATGGTGAGGGGATAAAATTGTTTGACTATAAGCCTAGTTCACTAAGGCCTACTGTCCATGGATACGTAGCTTTATAATGCA
Organism: Mythimna separata; assembly: GCA_030763345.1. Lineage (NCBI taxonomy): Eukaryota > Metazoa > Arthropoda > Insecta > Lepidoptera > Noctuidae > Mythimna > Mythimna separata. Next base: position 2,307,642 of record CM061173.1, on the reverse strand, counting down.
TTGTCGTCATTATACGCTTGGTGTATGCCTGCATGAAGGTTGCATACAAAACTATGAAACTGTGTTGATGAAGTTTGTTGTGCCATTGTTAATGTTGCAGCTTGACCAACAGTTTCAAGGTTTTAGTCTCTTGTGAAATACTATAACAGTTGTTCTACTATCTGTATTTATTTTTTTCAGCATGATATTTTGAACAATGATTTCGTTATAAATGTGACCGTTTTTTGTCACTATTACGTAATAACACATTGTTTATGCAATCTTTATCTTATCACTTCCAAAATTAATTATTTTATCACTAAAATTAACAACAAAACAATGCGGATAATTAATGTAACAACGTCATCTTTCACACTGATTATTGTTTTTACTACTATATTATTTTATTAGTTTTTTCCTGCGTAGGGCGCTAACACAAAACTGAGATGCGATATGACATCGTTAACACCTACGAGTTTGCACGATACATCGCAAAAACTTGAAAATTGGTTCGAAATGTTCGAATCGCACATTGTATGATCATTTGAAACCATGTAATCGCATCGCATTGCAGTTTAGCGTGGGAGCCCAAAACCAATACAGTCGATCTCCATACATACCCTTAATGAATAGCCAAGACATTTTTTTTAATTGTTCTATCTTTATATTCCAGCATGTCAATGGGCCTGTTAGTATCAGGCGAGAACGCCGTGGTATGGCGTGGTCTGATGGTGATGCAGGCGCTAGAGAGGCTGACGAGGCACGTCGCGTGGGGCCCACTGGACTGCCTCATTGTAGACACACCGCCCGGCACTGGGGACACGCATCTGTCGCTCGCACAGAACTTGCCTATAGATGGTTAGTATGTGAATTATTTTTACGGCACAGTTGGAATGATTCCCAGTCGCCACCGCGGGGATTGCCACCGGCGGCAACTGGGAACTCATTGCCCCCACTTCAGTTTCGCTGTACATTGCTTTTAAAAAAAATATTGCAGGCAGTGCACATTGTCTTTTTTTTGAGATTAGATGCAGATTTAGGATAAGTTGCCCCATCCTTTTATTTCCTATTATGGAGAAAGCAATGTACACCGAAACTGAAGTGGGGGAAGTTTTATTCCCATTTGCCTCTGGTGGCAATCTCCGCGGTGGCGACTGGGAATCATTCCACAGTTGGCGCAGTGGTTGACGGATTGACTGCTGCGTTTCATGTCGCGAGTTGATGCCTCTCAGGGGACCAATTAGAGAAGTCATGAAGGTGTTCAATCTTCAGGTTCAAGTGAAATATTTTGATGAATTTGTATTTTGTTTAATAATTAAATATTATCCTGGTTTATTTTTGTACAATATGCAGTACTAAGTATCTAATAACACCAATAAGGACCGTTTTTTCTGAAAACAATAGCAAAATCAGTAATTAAATGAAGCTATTGGCATTTCGAATATCGGTATGCGGATGAGTCGGGGCGTTGCGTGAATATCTTGCAATCTATTTTGGCGATGACGTCACATTTCAGTGTATGCTTCATTATATTAGTTGAAAGTTTTTCCTTCTACCAGATTGGTAAGGTTTTTTTTTAAGTTAATATAGAATGAGAATATTTTCAAAACGGATATTGTTTTGGACTAAAAAATATCTTTTCTGCCTTTTCAGGAGCAATAGTCGTAACCACGCCACAGTCAGCGGCACTCCAGGTAACGAAACGAGGAGTCAACATGTTCGAGAAGCTAAAGGTTCCTATCGTGGGCATGGTGGAGAACATGTCCCACGCCATCTGCTACAAGTGCGGCACCAAGAACTACGTGTTCGGCAACGAGACTAAACAGACCGCCGAACAGATGGGGCTCGAGATCATCGAGAGCTTCGAGGTCGATCACAACATGTCAGAGTGCATCAACAGCGGGAAGCCAGCCATCTACGCGCTCCCCGACAGCACGCACGCAGAGAAATACAGAAAACTAGCGAACAAAGTCTTCAAATACATAGAAGATAAGGAAAAAGTCGAAGAACACGCGAAAGCGAAGGAATAGACGCGCAATATTTAAACTGTGATCCAGTAGTTGTTGATATTAATTATTATTACTATTTTACACACTTTAAATGTTTTATAAAACTCTATGTTGTCCTTTTTCTCAGACTAGGCTCGTGATTATATACAATTAAATGCGAAAGAATTAGATTAGTCATTAGAAATTAGCTACGCATAATTTATTAAGGTTATTATAAATAAACGATATAAACAATTTAAAAAATAAAACATTTTTATTATATAAAAATTTATTCGGAACAATCTTTTCAGGAATCTTTATCATCTATGGCCAAACTGAAACTTAAGAAAAATAAATAAAAAAAATAATAATACAAAAATATGTGTCTTTTAAATACTTTTGATAAATCAAATAATTATTTGTTTTTAATGACTACATTTTATAAGGAAGAATGAAGTACAAATCTTCGAATCGTGATACCCAAGTTTCACTTATGGCTACTGGAATATTAAAATTCATAAAAAGAGCATTTACTTTAACATTCAAAGATCTGTCTGTTTTTCAGTCAGTAAGTACAAAATAGATATATTTTTATATAAATATTTACATTACATTGAATCACAACAAGAAATGGAAGAAGAGAAAAGAACGGAATGAAAACATGTAGGTACGTTTTATGAGATGACAGCGGGGGTACGTTCAGTCTGAGTAACTAACACTTACACGCGAAGGGGCCGTGAGAACATAATATCACATCTGCGCGGCCGGGAGGAAGATGGTTTACTATTTTGGCGCGCATGAACGCAGCATTGCCTGGCCTACAAACATACGCTCGATACGCGCACTTAACTTTTGGTTTACGTCCTCTAAACGCGTTGTTGTAATCAAACAGCTATGTAGTGACTCATTGTGATGTTTTGAGATGGAATGAGCGCAATATTTCCGATGCAATACATATGTAGGCTAGCTAACATCATGTCAATCATATGCAACTATGCGACACTATAATTTATAATTTAAAAAAATGTTTTAGCTCGATGGTCAGGCTTTTTAAACGCCAAATTGGACGGTGTCCAACCTATCCAGCTATTTGACCATTTTCAATCCGTTGTACTTCGAAAAATATTTTTTGCGTTATCAAGAATAAAAAGTTACAGGTTTCCGGCCTTTTTTACCTGAATATCCAGCGAAACTGGCTGATCTGACCGGCTTTAAGACCTGGCCTAGTTGCAGCTATAGCCGCATTGTACTAGCCATGATGTAATCTTAATATACTTTCACTTTTCTTATTACTTGTGTTAATAACGCTTTTCGAGCGGTCTGTCTCACCATGCAACACTACATCCACGCATTCAGCTTCGGAATTCACAACACTATCTGTTAAACAGTGCCACGTAAATACTAAGTATCTAATATAAAAAATTGACAAAATAGAAATCATGAACCGTGTTTATATCGGCTTATTATCAAAACGTAGCTGGGGTCAAGGACCTCAGCGATTCTTTTATTAACCGTTAATTGATCGACCAAATACGTGCACTTTTATATAAAATTTTGTGTATGACACTAATCGTTTGGTGTTGTGGGTGATTTGCTGAGGGTTAGGCTAGAAATTGTTAACAAAATTCAAATATATACAACACCATTTTGTAGGACTAGAATCCTTCATATTCAATTTTGGGACATGCTTCGTAAAAAATCTACAACAAATTAGTTTTGGAGTCTTTATGGCTTTTATATTTGGCCTAATATTTGACAACATAGTATTTGCAGTTTCCTTTCATAGCGACTCCTCGCATCCCACAAAACTTAGTTAATTCAATACAAAAGCAAACCGCCCACAACACGAACAGGATATTACAGGATATGGAAGTAAGCTCAATGTTCACAATTGTCGCCGACTAGTCAGATTGTCACATAAAAACACCAAATTGTATGAAAAAAAAAAAATATCTTTCCTTTCGCACCATAACATCTTAGATTAAAATATCAAATGTCTCTCACTGTGCGTACATTGTACACACTGGGTGGGTTCTACCACTTCTTCTTGTGCTCGTCCATACTGACGCCGCCCGGTCCCAAGTACACGATCATTAGAAGACCGCCGATCACAGATAAAGTCTGGAAAGAGACAAAAAAGAAGTATTAATTTTTTAAGTATATCAATTCACTTTCAGTAACAAAAATATCAATGCAGTCAAACACGGTGAATAAGGGTGAAAAGGATTTTCACGTAGTTAAAAAAAATCCTAGCATTCATTTGTAAGTATTCGTAATTATTCATTAATTGTAATATACATTCCAGAACTCGTCTCCCGAGCCGTTGTTATACGTGGCTGTTGTTGACTTGTTCATGCCCCAGGACCTGACTAGCGAGTCCAAATCTAGTATAAAGCAGAGTTGGCGAAATATCCAACTTTAAATGCTTAATTCAGAAATTGGAAGTACCGTATGTATATAGATTTTTTAATTTATTGTATGACCCATATTTTGAGTCCTTGAGCACAAATAACTGTAGATAAAATTACCAACAAGTATTACAAATTATGCACAGAGCTTTATGTTGCATTATCCTACTTTCTTTTAAATACAGCCACGAGCATACAAGCAACGACCGGTCTGGAATGCAAATAAAATACGTAATACGTTCAAGGCTAGCTAGTTCATGTTACAGCTTCAATGGGATGGGGCGAAACGCATCGCAACTGAAAAACGACTACAAAACCGGTCGCAGCCCGCCTGCGGCTCGTACTAAATGTAAGAAAGTGATAAGAGAAAGGTTTTTGCTATGCGTTTTATTATGGATTATGAGTATGACACAGGGATCTTTCAAAGGTGGATAGGAGCAGTGGCGTACCTAGGTGCAACTTATTTTACGTGGGAAAACATCAAATAAATTTTCCTGCTCTGAATGGAGCGAAAGAAAGTGTCAGACTTTTCTGACTAAATCGAGTTGACGTGATTAGTGTTGCAATCTATTTATTTAGAATTTAGTAGAATTTTTCACTAGTTTAAAAAGAGGTTTGCAAATCAGGTCTTGGCGACCCTCGAGAAATTTTTTTTGCGCAGTTGGACCCATTGTAATTCCTACGTGCAAAAAACCATACAATAATACCTGACGCCCACAACTCAGTAACTGGGGGCACCGTCAAATGGGATGAATAGAAACGCAAGGGTGAATAGACACAAAACATTAATGGAGCTATTTCGTTAAAAATACGATACTTTATTGAAAATATCAAAGTAAAAAATCCTAATCAGTTTTGTTTTTATTCACCCCTTTTAACTGTAATAAGGTACACAAGTATTAGTAACGTTCTAAAGTTACCTGGAAGAAGTCATATTTGAGGAAGTCGCGGAGCGGCTTATAGGACGGCACGGCCCACCACGCGTTGTGGTACAGGTTGAGCACCGTCAGCACCAGCACGAGGATCAGCGCCGACAGCTTGGTGCGGTAGCCCACCGTCACCAGGATCATCAGGATGCTGCCCAGCAGGTCTTGCACGATCTGGAATGTACGATGTGGAGATTATAGTACTAGTTCTTTAATACCATGATTATTATCTTCTTGACCTAAAGAATAGATATTTAATCTATTCAACCCATTTTCATTTTTATTGCGTTGGTGCGATGATTGATAAATGACGGCTGCAGTAAATATGTAGTTGGTATTGTTAACCACTTTTTTGCTTTTTATGTCTACGGAATGGAAGTCAAAATTGGTTGAACAAATAGTAAAATAAATTTCTTTAAATATCTAATGTTATTGTAAATAGAGTATAATTTGTTTTATTTATTATACGTCGCCTTTTTTTCCCATAATTGTCATCCTCTTGACAACACGGTTTACTGCTGCGTTACCTGTCGCAGGTTTGATTATCGCGTGGAATAAATCTTTGTGCCGCCTTTTGCGAGTTTAATTGTTTGTGAAAGCTCTAGTTTTTAGCTCTAGTATTTATTCCAAAAGTGGCGTTCTTTATAGGAATAAATCTTAGAGTGGAGAATGGACAAAAAAAAATTAGGGTCGGCACAGTACGATTACTTATTCTGTCTTTTTAATTTTTCTTGCAATTAGAGGTTATATCATTTATACTATTCTATGATATCGGCCAAAAGACTAACTATTTATACTAATGGAAATTAAACAAAAGTCTCATAAAACGCATAGGTAACTAATACTATCCTACCCGACGAGACAACCGACGCTTTTAAAAAAAAAGTTGTGTCTTTAGCAATAAATCAAATATTCGGTTCTGGATGTGACATGTTGCGTCATATCGATTGTATGTCGGACAATGAAGTTTTGAGAACTCGAATCTACATAGAGAGTGAATAGTCTGTCGTGACGCCCTAGTTAAAATGTTCTACTTAGTTTAGTTAACTGTGTACACTATGCGTAAGGATGAAGAAAGGTTAACGCTATGAGTAGGTGTTACTTGATATGCCTTTGCGAGCTCCGGTATTGTTCTAAAGAGTTATCACGACCCTGGAACGTAACGGCCAACTAACATGGGTTAAAGGTCTATTACACCACCCCGTTTTTACGACTGGTCTACGTAGACTGTCGTTGAGTCTACCGAGTAGTAAGACCGTCTTACCCTTATTACACTACGCGACGTAGACTAAGACCGTTCGTAAAAACAAGTGGTGTAATAAGCCTTTAATTCATGAATCCCCGACCGGTCCTATGAGACCGCGCTGTTATTGTTTTACTATTGTGGCTCGTTTTGCGGGTATGTGATAGGTTAATTCAGTAAGAGTCTGACACTCCTTGCTCCACCCACACCAAACAAAAACAAACACGTGTTTTATTTAAATTCCTGACTGAAAAGCAAAATAACCTTGGTCGCTACCAGGATTTTTTTAACGTCTTATCTTTAAACCGACTTACAACCAGTCTGGTTTTCAGCCTTGACATAAGAAAATTCCAGTAAAAAAGAAACCTGTCCGCAAAACCGAGAGTGAACCGAATAATATGTAAATAATAATACCTCCTATATGTTAATCAGTCAACTATTTATAAATTTCCGCAACGTTCGTAGCTTATGACGTCATAGTTCATTAGCATAGCTTGATTATGTGATGTGTTCAATGAATTCGATAATGTCACCTAGTTTTAATAAAATATGTTTAATAATGTTAATATTTCTTCGAGCAAAGGTTGTAGGGGTAAAATGTTAGGGTCGACTGCCCATTCAATCCCCCTTTTATCAATATGATTATAATCTGCTGACTGAAAAGCGTAGGTGTCAGTAAATTAATTTTTAAATACCTATGAGCTGGACAGATTGCACCAGAACTGGCAAGAGAAAGCGCGGGCCCGCGAAAGATGGAAAGAGTGGAGGGAGGCCTTAGCACAGGAGTGGGACAGAATAGGCTAGTAAAAAAAAAACCTACTCTACTCTCAATATTCAACCACGTCCGGTTGGCAACCCCTTTACCAGGGGTGGCCAACCGAATGATCACAATCGGTTAGTTGATTTCGTCTGATAATTTAATCGATTTTGGCAGTAACGTATTTACTTTTAGAGCAAAAGGACTACGGTGGAAAGCGACAGATATCTAGCAATTTCGGCCCCTTATGTTGTTCGACTGAAACTTTTGAGTTCTATGGTAAGTACGGAGTAAGCTTAAACCCTAAGGAAGGACCAAAGGTTACTTTTTATCTGGTTTCGACTTTGACTTCGCATCCGCAATAACCATGTCCACATGGACGAAGTCGCGAGCAAGAGTTAGTTATAAAATACATTAAATAAATATAAAATCATTTTAAATGTTCCTTTGAATGATGTACTCAAGATAATTACACAGTATGTGAAAACGTTTGTCGGTTTTTTCTGCTATTAAAACGGGTTTTATATTTGTGTCAACGTAGAATTGAGTAGATTACAATAAGTTTTATTTGTAGTAAAGTAAACTATAATTTTGATAAGTTTACGTTGAATGTTCTAGTAGCATTTTAAAAACGAATTATTTTAGTAGATTGCGTGACAAATTCCAGTTAGATACATAAGTTGTAAAATATATAGAAGCCATGTTAATACCATGGTTTTGACCTTTTTCCTCAACACAGCACTGTTGGCACAATGTTGAGAGACTGGATGTTGTCGCGGGTTTGATTCCCGCACGGAACAAATTAATATTTGAATGGACAGACTACAGATTGTTGTTCCGGGTCTGGTGTATTGTGCAAGTCAGATTATAGGTATGTTTGTGATCGTACCCACAACACAGGACAACTTTAAATTCAGAAATCGGAGTTTAGGCTTATAAAGAAATAACAACTTTATCATCATTACATAGTATAAAACAGTCACTACTCGCTGTCTGTCCCTATGTATGCTTAGATCTTTATAAGTATGCAACAGATTTTGATGCGCTTTTTTCTAGAATATAATACATGCATATAATATAGCACCCGTGCGAAGCCGGGGCGGTTAGTTAGTAAGTAATAAAGTAATAGTTGTACCAACCTGCAAGAAGGAGTACTCAAATCTCAGCAGAGTGATGAACATGAAAGCCAACAGTATCCTCCCAGCGAGCTGCAGGTAGGTCTTGGGCTTGTTCTCCCCGAGCGACGGCACGCCCGCGAAGAGGCTGCGCCCCTCGGCGCGCGCCTCCGCCAGCACCAGCAGCAGGGCTCCGATGAGCGCTAAGTTACGCAGCAAGAACTGCATGTCCCATAATATACTGTAGGCGAAGGTCTGAAAGACGTTTCAAATTATTAGTAAGGGATCCAACTCCATTCATCATTATCATCTCAGCCGAAAGACGTCCACTGCTAGACATAGGTCTCCCCCAAGCGTCAACTTCATTATTTTATCATTATCTTCATGTCCTTGTCCCGTGGTATTTGGGGTCAGTGCAACACGTTTTTTTCTTCCATTATATCCTATCAACCATCACACTATTACTAACACCTATTTTCCATGGACGCGTAACTTCAAAGACGCTTATTCGTTAGTATACGCTTGGTGTATGCCTGCGTGAAACTATGCGTGAATATCTGCCGAAGAAGCTGCGACGACGTGACAGCACGAAGCCGTCGCTTCGTCATCAACATAGTTTCATAGTTTTGTTTGCAAGCTTCACGCAGCCCTTTGGTGTTTACCAAGGTATAATGATGAGTACGCGTCTATGAATCTACACGTCCGTGGAGCGGAGACCTTACTCTCTTTTCTTTCATATCACTTCCTTACACCACCTAAATGCGTAAGTAACTCAGTCTATCTGTCTGTCTGTTACCTTATCGCATATTCATGGTTAGACGGAGTAGCCGTGTCCTGGAATAGAATACAGGACACTTTTTATCCCAGGAACGGTTTCCCTCGAGATAGTTTTTGACTATCACGCGAGCGAAAGCGTTTGCAGAAACTAGTGTTAGACAAATCGATATATTGTGAGACTGCCATAAACGCTTACGCATCATGAGATAAAAATCGCAAAAATCAAAATACTGCAACCTCACAATGAGGAGGCCAACATAAAATTTATCAGATAGCTACAAAAAACTTCAAATAACAGGAAATGTATTACACAAATGAATGGCAGAACCGTTGGGTTAAAATGGAAACTAAAAATAATGTTGGTCATTGTGTCTTATTAGGATAATGACCCTGACGTGAAGCCACCGTGACTCGACCACTACTGTTCATATTAAAACGTATGTACATTGATTGTATGTTGTTTCTAGTACTGACTTGTGGGTAATTGAAATAGCATCAAAGTTGGCTGCGCAAAAAGAGTCGGACTGTCTTATACCTATTATAATAATATAGCATTTTCAGTCCGAGAATGTTTCCATAGTTGGGACTCAGGCGTACTCTCTAAGAGAAAGGCATGCGGGCCGAGGGCGGGTCACATGTCTTCGATGTTCTTTTGGTTCTAGAAGATGCCAATTGTTCACGATTTATTGTTCACTGTTTCGAGAGTGGTAAATGGTCCAAATAAATTACACAAATTAGCGCTTGCCTGGATTTGAGCCCATGACTATAACTAGTAAGTTGGGGCAACAACAAAATTTGGAGGTGAGGTCTCAGAATGTGTCGATTTTAGTACTTTTTCGTAGTGTTTCGTGTTTACTCTATCATCATCATTTCAGTCCAAATACATCCACTGTTACACATAGGCCTCCCCCGAGCGCCGCTACTATAAATGGTCCTGACTTCCTGAGTGTCTCGCATCCATCGGATACCCGCAACTCTTACCAGGTCATTGGTCCATCTTGTAGGAGGCCTTCCAACGCTGCGTCTTCTGGTACGCAGTGGCCACTTCAGAACCTTGCCCCAACGGCCATCTGTTTTACGAGCTAAGTTTACCTGTAGTACAACAATGAAGAAGAGGACTCCACACGCGATGTCCACCTTGAGCCTGCCCAGCACCATCACACAGCCGCCCAACTGACCAAATAAGTTTATTATCTGCAAACAAAAAGAAGAAAATGATATATAAAAGGAGAAGCTGGTTGACTGACATATCAACGCACAGCCAAAACTACTGGGACTAGGAGCTTGAAATTTTGCAAAAGGTTTATTTTTATGACGGAGGCACTCAACTTCCTAGCTGCCTTTTCCAACTATATTGGGGTCGGCTTCCAGTCAAGCCGGATTTAGCTAAATAACTGTATTTTACGAAGAGCGGCTGCCTACCAGACCTCCACTACCCATTAACTGGGGTAACACGGTACTTCATGGCAAGACTGGAGTCAAATTTAATGGCTTCTGACTATCCGTAACGACTGCCAAAGATCTACAAATGACAGCCGGGACCTACGGCTTAACGTGCTTTGCTTGCAGGCGAGCACTATGATATTTGTTTTCCAAAATTCTCTCCCTAAGGGGAGGATACGGGGGTTTAAAGTTTGTAATAAAGAAAACCTATTTGGATATTTCTATTTTTCTTTTTGAATAAACCTATTTTCATGTAGGCGAAATCACTGGTAGAAGCTAGTTTGAAAATAAACAGCGAAACTACTGTTAACGTGCTCAGAGGTGAATGCCTGCCGCCCACGACCTAGGACACGTAATGCTAGCTACACGCGATCCAGTTTACCGTCAAGTTTGCTGCGCGCTTGAAGCGGGCGTTCGATAAATTCGATTGTGTGTGGCGTCCATAACGCCATGTATACTTGACCGCCCATAATCAAGTTGGCTCGTGTGTGGCGTCTATTATACCAATACCATCCACACACACAATTCAGTTTACTGTCAAGTTCGCAGCGCTTGAAGAGGCGTCCGGTAAACTAGATAGTGTGTGGCGTCCATAACGCCATGTACACTTGACCGCCCATAATCGGTGTGGCGTCCAATAAGGTAGAACTGCATTGCGTACACGTGGGCCACGTACGCCGATCTGGGCGCGTCTGTCCATACATGTTATATGGCAACTAGACTTTTAGAGCTACATTAGACCCACGCCACGCGACGAAGTTCTACTTACAGCTCAGGCGTCGCATACATGAGCGTCGATCAAATGTAATTGCCGTTTTATGCCAGCCACACACGATTGAGTTCACTGTCAAGTTTGCAGTGCAATTGAAGCAGCGTCCGGTAAACTTGACGGTATGTGGCTATGAATATGCATTCAAAGTCTACTGTGTGTATCGCGGTCACGGAATGCAAAGGGCCATAATTATATGGGTAGTTTTAGTCAATAAAAGTCTGACAATCCCCTCACTGAACGCAGAGTTTTTTGATGATTTCACATCTCAAAAAAAGGGAAAAATAAGACTCTAAAGGGCTTACAACACTACAGAACTAATAGAAACAAAAAGTTTCCAATCAAATCTCACAAGAATTATGGAGTTCTATATTTATCAAACATTCCTACTTATTAATAGAACTGTTTGACTGACCTACAGATAAAAGAATGTACATATTTGAAGTCATAACATGTCAATCATTTTGTCAGTTCAGTAAATCCTTAAGTTTGTAGGAGAACATAATTCTGGTGCTATATGGTGGTTTTATAATCTGATTAATTACAGTTTACTAATGCATTTATAACGTAATAAAGCTCCTCTTATACAATTATCAGGCAGCGGCGTCATGCTGGGAATCCATCTTGCCCATTTGGATAGCTTTCAAGCTAATGTAGGTAGACGAGTGAGCAAACTGAGACTTTTATTAGTTCATAATAAAAGTCTCCGAAAAGGTCAATTGCGTTTGACAATATTTAGGTGATTCAAGAAGCCAATTGATGCAAAAGTTCAAGTCGGAGCAGGCGAAGTCATTTGATGATTAAACACCTCAAAAAAAACCTGGTCTTTGTAGAGTACCTACACCTAAATTTAGGCAAAGTTATCTCTTCTCTAAAGCCTTGAGAGAAAGAGACTTTACAGTAATGAGTGATTGAGATAACTAATAACCGTATGACAGACTCTTAAGCTCGACTTGTCATATAAACGCCTGAGTTCCGTAGATTAATTAGAAAGAAGAGGTTTTTTATTACCGATAGCCTTTAAAATGGTCGAGTGCATAGAAACAACGCACCAATTAAACCGCTACGCACGAAAGTAGTGGAAATGAAAGTGGCACGCCAAAACGGCGTGAAATTATGAATGTGTGCTAGAGGCTCGAAAACCGAAAATAGCGAGTACTATCTACACTGGTGCACTAGTAATTCACGGGTCTTTCTCCCGTAGGCACGAGTTTTCAAGGATAAGATCCAGACCTAGGCTAACTTTCTTCATCCTATTCAGTGAACTAATTTTCGTCATCGGACCAGCAGTTTTGGTCAAGACGTAGTCGTACAATTTTAATCAATAACTAGCTTCTGCGTGTGGCTTTGCCCAGTTTCTTGACGCAAACATGTGTCTCTTTGGTCTTAAATCAAATACCCTACTGCTTGCCAAGATCGACTGGATTAACTGTCGAAATTGTCTGGTTGATCCCGATCCACCGGTTGGTCACCCCTAGTCTAGGGAAGACTAGGAACGTTCGGCATTCGGCAGTAGCTAATGATGGCAAATCAATATTTTAACAGTACACCCATATAAGGTCACATGATTATTTTAATCATTGCTTCTACAGTCACATAATTGAGCACAAGTCGCGACAATAGCCTCGTTCAATGGTTCTGATTGAGAAATAAGGATAATAAATAAGTAAATTGATTCAATTTGTGTGACCACGTGTAGGGGCTCGATAAGAACCACGGTTTCTCTGGCTTCCGGTAGTATGTCTAATTGCCTATACATGAACTACAATTATTACAAAAACCTATCACATACCCGCAAAACGAGACACAATAGTAAGACAATAACAGCGCGGTCACATGCAACCGGTCGGGGATTCATGAATTAAACGAGGAGAAACGACACGACGAAAAATAACGAGTAAAGTCCGACCTAGTTTCGGCAAAAAAATGAGTTTCGCTTTCGGCTGATATACAACCGACACTGAATTCGAGAGGTTTCGTCCCACAATTAAATATGGACATGTCGCACCTTATAGAGGAAGTACTAAAACGCAATTTCGTTTTCTACCTTGAGTATCAGAGATTGAATTATTTATTATAACAATTGCTAGCGGCTACGCCTATGTGAAAAAAGAAAATTATCCCAAAGGAACAAATTCCCGTGATAAAAAGTATCCTAGGACATGATCTACCCCTGTACCAAGTTTAACCGATATCCTTTAATCTGTTTGAGAGGAATGAATTAAAAAACACAGACACATACCCACAGGCTTTCGCCTTTATAATACTATGGTGATGTGCTTTAAAACAGAGAAGCTTTACCAACACGGAACTTTACCTTATAAGGAAGTTACGGTATCAGTTTCGGTCGAAACTCAGACCGAAGTCGAAATTCGATTTCATTTATGGTCATGAAAACTAGTTTCGGTCGGATACTAACAAGATTACGATTAAGATAAGAGGAGAGAATAGAAAGGAGTTTTAGGCGGTAAAAGTCTGACCCTCCTTCTCAAAACACTCAGAGCAGAAAAAAGCTAGAGTAAATAGGCTCTTCATAAACTAGTGCGCCTCACTATTTACGATTGCATCACTGCTTACCATCAGGTGGGATCGCAGTCAAGCACTAGTTTATATAAATTTAAAAAAAGCTTTAACAACTAGTCTCCCTAGAATTAAAAACTAACAACAGCTAATTAATAGCGTATAATTATCGTTGTGTATACAATCTGCTAATAGCGGTTATTAGCCGGCAGGCTGTCGTGTGGTAACGAGCTGTCTCTGGAGACGGGAGCGGTCGTTACAAGTACCTATCTATTTCTCTGTGGCCGACTGATAGGCAGATATTGTTAGTTAATTATGTTTGTTGATTTAATAGGCTGCAGAGATATTACTAACACATAAACCGGGTGTTGTAGAAATGCTCTGTGATTTTTTCTGTTTTTGACATTACTAAAATCTTAAATGTGAAAGTTTGTATTTCTATGTTTGTTACTTCTTCACGCTCGTAAGGCTGAATGGATTAGGCTGACACCTGATACACGGGTGGACTATGTCCTAGAATAGCTATGTGCTATTCTAGGACATACTTTTTACCCCGTGAGTATGTTCCTTTGGGATAATTTTCTGCTATCACGCGAGCGATGCCGCTGGCAGTAGTTAACGTTTGATAAAAATAAATCTTCTCTTCGTTTTCTTGTTTGTGTCTTGATTGAATTTTGACAGTGTCATAGACTGAACTTGGCTTAGCTTTTTCTAGCTATGTTGGGCCTACTTCAAGTAACGTAGGAGTAGGAATAGGGCAGAAAAATAATGAAGTTTTATATGCCAAAAATGATTCAAGCGTCAACAATGAAAACAGATACAATCGACTACCTTTAACAGCTATTTTGGCAGTCATAACAATACATTAACAGACAAATATTGTATCAACAAATAATTATTTACACACGACAAATAAACACGTGTCGCTGTCGCCGTGTAAATAGTAGAGAACAGGTGCACTGCCAACCTTTAGAACAATTGACGCTGTTCAACGCGTGCATCCAAAAGAAAGCTTTCTATTTATCTACGAGTATTTGAACTTTATTACAGTATAGCATAGGTGAAGCAACAACGCATTTTTTCTACCAGTCAACGAAATCAATCAAATCAAAGTAGAAAATCATCCAGATATGCTCCCAGGAAAAGAGTATCTTATACCCAGGATAAGTTCTATCCTTTCTCTCCCCTCCATTTAACCTATTGAAAACCCAGAAAACGGGACAAAATTAGTAAAACAATAACAGCGCGGACTCATAGGACCGGTCGGCGATTCATGAATTAAGAGTAACAAACTTACACACAATCACAGAACACGGAAGTATGCATCTTTTTTGTGCACACAATCATGCATACGAAAGTTGTCTCGCCTTTATAACATTTGTATATCGATACGTCACTGGGTAAGGCCTAAACATCTGGTAAGTCCAGTTCCGTACCTAATTAAATTCCATTATCATTGCTTATCAGTTTATATGTTTTTTCTGCAATACTACAAGCCGTTTATCTTCGCAGAGGTTACATAAACTGTTTATCATTATTACTTCATTCTCTCAATAGATTGAACATAGATGTTATTTTAGTTCTTTTGTAACTAATTGGGATGCTTCACCTGAGGTCCTAGATGATGCTGCTTAGCTGTTTCGTTTATCCTTTATAATATCAGTATAGCCTAGCATCAGCCTTATAGTGTTCCCACTGCTGGGACTCAAGCCTCCTCTCTAAGAGAAGGAATGGACCGTTATCCACCACGCGGGCCTAGTGCGGGTTGATAATAGAATATCAGTAACTATAGATTTTCTCATCATCATCTTTCATAATCACTTTTTAAGGCTTGCCAAGAACTTGACTGAAGACTGAAGTACGAGTAAACCTATGATTCTCAAATACGACTCAACCGGAACAAATGAGACATTAGTACTTAACTCAACGTGGCATTGGGAAATAATCCGCTTATTAAAGAAGAATAATTAACACTAATATGTCTGACACATGCCCGGCTTCTGCTAGGATATAAGCTCACATAATATTCCAAAAATAAACGTCGTAAATTAGAATAATCGCCGGTCAGTCCGACCGATGTGTTACTAACTTAATCCTAGAATTAATTGTAATCTACAGAGAAGGGTAAGGATTGAGTGAACTGTCGCTTCGATGTGACAGAATTTGATTTGAGTTGAACACTGACTGGTCTAATTTACCTGATACAAGTTTCCTAAAATGGGGGTCGCCATCTTATTTTCAAACACAGAAAACTAAGAAATAGTAAGTACTCTTCTTCCTCTATCTTCTACCACTATACTTTTTTCTAAGGTGGAGAAACACCAGAATGACTTCTCTAACTTTTAATGACTAAGCCCCGTTCTTTCTTTGCCTTCGTTCTAGGGCCCCAAGGTTCTCTTTTGCACAACACATGGTCCCAGTAAACTTCAGACCCTGCTGGGCTGCTACGGTTTTGCTAACATCTCTTTGAGGCGCGCGTGGAACACTACGCGTGGTAAGACCGCCATTGTACCCATAGATTCAAGCTATTGTATAAACTATACTGTTACTTTTTGGTGTACAATAATGTTTATTCTATTCTACGCGCCATTAGCTAAAGAGAAGGGTAAGATAGAGTAAACTTTCGCTTTGATGTGACACAATTCGATTTGATTTGCACAGATCGAAGCGTAATTTTGCCTAACACAAGTTTCCTAAAATGGATGTCGCAAGGCGTCTTCAAACACTAACAACAGAATATCAGTGCTCTTTTACGTCTTTCAATAATTATATTGAGTTACTGTAAACTTGACACATTTTCGTTTCGCCACACTGCGCCGGCGAATAAAAATTAAAAGAAAATGTGACTAAATCATGTTCAAGCTCGAGCACCTAGTTTTCACCATAAGAGGACCCTTGTAAGCTTGTTGTGTTGTTTTATCCAACAATGTGTAATGAAGAGGTAACTCTAACAAAGAGAGATATGATAACGCCTGAAAAGTTTTTTAGTTCATGAATCCCCACGAGGTCCTATGAGTCCGCGCTGTTATTGTTTTACTATTGTGTCTCGTTTTGCGGGTATGTGATAGGTTAATTTATAAGTACATTATGAAGGCCCAAAGTTCACGCAAAAAAGCAGATTTTCAGAAGTCTGTACTGCATTAGTCTTATACAAAATTATTTGAGAAGGACGCTCTTGAAGTCATAAAGTGAGACTGTATAACTTTTTTTTAAATGGCCATGTCAATGCCAACAGGCGTTGCTCAGGGAGGTTCCGGAATGGTCTTTTAAGAGGTAACGGCGACCCCTCTATGTGTTGATGGTGATCACCGGGGTGGTTTTAGTGAGGTAAAAATCCCACACTCCCCGGACTTATCACCAAAATCCGGGCGCCTTTTGAAGATTTCCCCTAGAAATCAAAAAAAGGTGTAGGTACTTACGACAAACATAGTGGCGAGGAACTTCCCGCAGCCCCAGGACATGTCCATGTAGTCGCGCTGCTCCGACCACTGGAACCACATGCGGAGCCCGTCCTCCAGGAATGTGGAGATGAGGCACAGCCGCGCCACCGTCGGCAGCACATTCTTGCCTTTGCGGATCACCTGCCGAAGAGATGGGGGTGTTAATCTTCTTATATAAGTATAGCAGCATAGAAAAAGATAATACACACACCGGCACAATTAGGGGAACACAAAAAAAGTTTGTGTTTTTTTGGAACTCGTGGGTAATTTGTCAAGTGCTTCATTTATTTAGGATATTCCCTTCGTATAACATAATATTTTGAGACATTTTGACATTTTTCAACAATCTAACAGATCTTATACCCTCTTAAGTGTATTTTGACAAGTCAGCGCTTTTAAGTGTTTTTGATAAGAATTTTGTTTGTGCAGTCAATAGTGGCCCGAGCTTATTTTGTTGTTGCTGTTTGAAGAGTTAACATTGTGTTGCATACAAAATGAGTGATTTGCCAGCAACTGAAGTCGCCAGAGCTGTGACTATGATCGGGGAAGGTCACACATACCGTTCAGTTGAGTCGAACGTTGGGTGTATCAGTATCTGTGGTCCACCGTAATGTGCAACGATACAGACAGACAGGATCTTACGTGCAGAGGCGGGGATAAGGCAGAAATCGTGCAACCAGTGCTGTAGATGAACGTTTTATAAGGGTGCAAACTTTGAGAAACCGTCGTCAAACAGCTGTTCAGACCCGAAATCTCTTGGAAAAAGTTCGTAACGTGCGTGTAAGTGAACGAACAGTAAGAAGAAGGTTAAACGAAGTGGGTTTAAGGTCATACGTACCAGCAAAAGCGCCTAAACTTGAGGTAAGTCATCGAGTTGCAAGATTAGCGTTCGCTCGACAGCACCAAGATTGGTCCGATGAATGGGGTCGTGTTATATTCTCTGACGAAAGCCGATTTTGTGTAAATTTCATCGAAGAGAGGGAAAGGATGTGGAGGTATCGAGGAGAAAGGTACCGTCAAGCCAATTTTACCGAAACGGTGTCATATGGTGGAGGGTCCGTTATGGTGTGGGGTGGCATAGCTTTAACAGCCCGCACCGCGTTGGTCATCATTGATGGCGGTTCCCTGACTGCACACAGATACATAACAGAGATCTTGGAACCCCATATAATTCCTTTTGCCCCATTTATAGGCCCAGATTTTGTTTTCATGCACGACAACGCACATCCCCACACTGCTCGCGTGGTTCGCGATTACCTTAATGAAATCGGAATCACTCAAATGGACTGGCCAGCACGATTTCCAGACATGAATCCGATAGAGCATGTCTGGGACATGATTGGACGGAAAGTGCGGAAGAGAATTCCACCTCCAAGGAATGTTGAGGAATTAAATTTGGCGTTGACTGAAGAGTGGGTCAATTTGCCCCAGGACATGATTGACAGTGTCATTAGAAGCATGGATAGACGTATTCAAGCCCTAATAAGAGCCCGCGGCGGCAATACAAGGTATTAATTATGTGGTTTGACAAAATTTTCCTAGCTAACTTAATTTTAAAAATTGTCAAGAAAATCAAAATGTCATAAATTTCTTTTTTTTTGTAATTATCAATAAATAAATTATGTTCTACCCTAATTTCTGTTATGTCATACTTATTTTGAATAACCAAGCCCAAAGTAAGCGAAAAAAAATACATAAAAAGCTAATAATTAAAAAAAAACCGTCTTTTTTTTGTGTTCCCCTAATTTTGCCGGTGTGTGTAGTAATGTAGGTAGTAGATATTCAGCTTAGTGGCTGACTATGGTCATACAGGAGTTGAACTTAACCGAAGTCAGTGTAACGACGCCGACGTGCTATAATTTACGAACGCGGAGCTTCAGTGCGTCCGAGGGTTCGCTCTAAGAATATATATCGCTACAGGTGGTAAAGCTTATTTTAAAGCTAAGCACACATCACAGCTGCGGCAAAACGCATTTTATTTGACAAAAACAGTGTGGTTACAGAAAGTTGTGTGAAGGCTTGTACGAAAACTAGTGATGTATTATTGTATTCGCACCAGCTTGCAAGATAACACTGATTATTCTTCAATCAAATCTATCAATCAATCAATTCATCCAAAAATTCGCTAATGCTTTCACATTCCTCACTTTTACAGAGCAAAGGGTAATGGCCCATCACAATAGCATAATTATGCTCTTGCTCATTTTCATTAGTAAGTGCTCTCTGGTCTCGTTAACTCGACTCGAGTAACGTAGAGTCGTTGACTCTCGTCCTAATCGTTTTAAGGTCAAGGAGCCAAGGGTTATGTTATCTATGGCTGCTGGAAATTCATTCAAGTTTTTTGCAATCATTTCTCTACTAGCTTTTGTTTAGCATTTGCCATATTTTCGGAAAATAGAGATTGTCTGCTAGTCTAGTAAAGTCTACTTTTCAGACCTGTAGACTGTTCGACGGAGTCACAAAGTCGACCTGCTAGGCCTACGGATTGTTCGAAGGAGTCACTGCAACCCTCGCAATAAAGAGCGGTCAAAGGAACACTGAGGGTTTTTATTATTTATCATTTAAAACAGTCAGTAAAAGTGTGACACTCCCTTTCGCTCTCTCACAGAGAGAGAAGTTATTTGATCATTTACCAGGTACAAAAAAAATTAGTAAAGTAACTCGTTCCACACAAAGAAAGCTACAATCTCATAAATTAACTGTAAATATCATACGTCAGACGAAAATAAATACTTCTTATCCACGTGTTCAATAAATAATGTACAGTACTGTATAGGTAGAACAGTCATTGATCTGGCCAGCCATTCCCAACTAAGTAGGGGCCGGTCTTTCTGGCTTTTGGGCTATCCTTAACGACTGTCTAAGGTATACAAATAACAGCTGGAACCAAAACGGTTCAGCGTGCTTTCAGAGATACGGAGGTCGTTTGTCCCGTTATGTTAAGATGGTGACCCATCTACAGACTGACCTCGGCAGGCTTTGCTTAACCTTATTGTTTTAATATAATTTAAGGTAGAACGGACATTATTGTCAATAGTCAAGAACAAAAACAAAATATAGGTACTTCAAGCTAAAAATACACACGAAAGATATCAACAAATACTTCAATATTCTGATTAGTTTCTAGCCAGATAATTCGCGCGAAAATTTACTCGGAGTTTCATTGATAAGTGCAAGAATTCTGACTAACATGCTGTTCATAAAACAATTTTTTTTGCCAGAGACATATCATGCCGGTTAACCGACCCCATGAAAATCGAGTAGCTCTCAAAGGCAAAGTGACATTTAATGGAGAAAAAGAAGCAAAGCGATCTGTTTTATCGACATAATAATTATTATCTCTAGTATACTAGGAATATGTGAGGGTCACTGGACTGGTGGCTATGGTAACACTTTGGAGATGCCTATGTCCAACAATGGCCGTCTTTCGGCTGAAGGTGATGATTACCAGACTGCCTGACGGCAAGCTACCCATTGCTCCCCGTCGTTTTAAGTGAGCTTAATGATTCAACAAGCCGTCACAAACACCATCTGTAGTTACTAGCCAGTTAATTCGTCTACGTATCAGACATTAGACACACATAAGAGCGAATTACTAAAGTTTTCATCACAATGAGAGCGAGAATTCGTCACCGATACACGGTTAGAGGAGGTTTAACAATTTTATAGTTGCACTCGTTATTAAATCGCACAAACGGCATAGTAAACGCCTGTTGAACGAGCAGATCGTGACAGGAATTACGATCAAAGCAGTGCAAAGAAGCAGTGGTGGCCGAGTGGTAACTGCCCCAACTTATAAATTGTAGGTCGCGGGTTCAAACCCAGCCTGGCGCATTACTTTGTGTAATTTATTTCATCACCACTGCTCTCAAAACGGTGAAGGAAAACATCGTGAGGAAACCGGCATGTTCTAGAACCAAAAATTCGAAGACATGTGACATCTACCAATTCGCACTGGGCCATTTATGCCCCATTCCCTCTCCTAGAGAGGAGGCCCGAGTCCCAGCAGTGGGAACATTAAAAGGCCGCTAATGCTAATGCAGTGCAAAGAAAATAATTGACAATAATTTAAACATTTGCTTAAAGACGGGGATAATAGATGTAGGGAAAATGGGATTGTGCGGGTCACATCAGCCACATGCACACTACTGCTGGACAAGAGTCTTCACAAAGTGGTACCTGAGGATGGGAGACGCCGACGAGGTCGACCCGGAAAGAGATCGCGGGATGACCTAGATGCCTACCACACGAGCTGGATCGAGGTGGCCCGACAAAAAAAAGAGGAGGCCTTTCCCCAGCAGTGGGATAGTATAGACTGAATAAAAAAAAACTTTTGAATACCCTACCAAACTTTGCAAATATTAAGTATTTTCCATGATGAAGATTATTTTAGGGCATTCAGCAAATTGCTTGTGCTAAGAGTTCCCGAACAATCAAGAACTGGTTTAAATTATTAAAAAAAAATCGTGGGATTGTTCAAAAGAATCACAGCAATGGGTGCATTGGGCAACTGAAGAAACAGGGGTGTGTTTTAGTCAGTAACTGTCTAACACTCCCTCTTGTTCCACCCAGACCAAAGGGGGGAGAAGTTATTTGATGATTTGCCATCATCAAATTAAATAGCAGGTTTGTCCAGATTTTTTAAGCGAGTCGGCCTCGCAAGCGGAAGTTAAAATCTAGTAAAAAATGTCAACAAAATAACGTTTGGACCCTTTAATTTTTGTGTTGTAGCGTAAATAGAAATAAAAATACAGTGTAAATTTCGTTTTATGAGATACAACCCGCTGATGGGCGGACGGACATAGAAAGATGAGCATTAGGGTTTCGTTGCCACCCCTCGGGAACGGAACCCTAAAAAGATTATTTTTTACATCGTTTTTAGTAATAATTACATGAAAAGGTGCTAAATTTCTAGCGTTTAGGGTTCCGTTGCCACCCTTCGAAAACGGAACCTTAAAAAGAATATTTATAACATAATTTTTAGTAACAATTACAGGAAACGGTGCTTAATTTCTACCGAAGCTATCTCTTAAAGCAAAAGTGTTCACATGAATGATGAAGTAACGACCCGTTAAACATACTTTCTCCTTTCTATCGCGGCTAAAAACTTGTTTCTAACATAATGCTTTCGTCATTATTATTAAACGTCTATGTATAACAAATATTTACGTAAAACTTCGCCTACAAGTCATATCCGCCATTTTTTTAATCCGTTAAGGAAAAATATTTGTACGGCTTTGTAATTATCAATTTGCTCTCGGACACCATACAGAACAATGTCCATCCAAAAAAATGACCTTCATAAAAGCGACCCTACGTCTCGTTTTGAACGGGACTTTCCCTTTTATCGGTCAACGTCCGTTGTCCCAAAACGTACGCGGTTGCTCCGGATCACAAAATAGCGCGAAAATTTAAAATTTGTGGCCCGTCAGCTGCGCAATTTATTAATTTCTTACAGAGAATCTTTGCTACAATAAAACTGGTGGTTTTTTTTTTAATGTTACATTTTTTTTATAATAAAAATCATTTTATAATCAATATGAATGCAATTATAGTGAACACTAATATTATATTGAGTTACAGCTTTTCTAAATAAAGAACTTACTAAATAACTAAGTAAGTATATGCCATGTGTTTGTTGTAAAACCAACACATTCTAAGCTAAAAAAAATAAATAAATTAATAAATGGACCATCAGTTTATTCATACACTAGGTAGATTTGATCTAATAAACTGAAAACTGGACCAGTCATTGCACCAGACTTTAATCTTAGACTAAACTGGTAAACACAGCATGAAAAACCCCCTTCTTGTATGATCTGCTTTACAAACAATAAACATTTGAACATACTATCAAAAAGAGTCTTCTTTCTTCGGGTTTATCAATAACAAAGTTGAAACTGCCAGTCACCATGACTAAGAATTCTCATTTATGCAATTAATTAAAAACTTAATGTTCAAATGATACTGACAGACATGTTAATTTCTTGTTTGTAATATAAATTAAACTTTTGTTAATTAATTATAATAAGATTTTCCCACAGCTTTGGCCACTTCCTCTAGATTATTTTGAAATAAGCGAGTTTGAATTTTTCTGTGATAAAAATTGGTAAAAGCATAATGTAGAAGCTTACTAAGAAATGACTGAGCTATTATTCAAAAGAGGCCCCATGGCCCTGAAATGCATAAGTAACTGAAGCAACATAGCTGGCTAGCTATTTCTCTTACTCTTCTCAGTGTGAGAGAAGTTCAGCCAAGGGCACTAAAAAGCCACAGAAGTATTATTTAACCTATCAGATACCCGCAAAACGAGACACAATAGTAAGACAATGACAGCGTGGTTGCTAGCTACCGGTTGGGGATTCATGAATGAATGATATTACTTTACCATGATTATTTGAAGAACTTGAAACTGAAATAGTTATTATTTCAACTTATTTGTATCGTCAACTGTAGAGTTAAATGATCACTAACCTTTATTTTAATTAAACTTGATTTTGAAAAATAGTTATGATAATTATATCCTAACAGATAAAAAAATATTTTCTTTATCAATACTTAATGTAATAAGTAAGTATTAATATTACACCATCTCTGATGAAAATTTTATTATTTGATAAGTAAGATAAGATACAACACATTAACGTAACATAGTTTTTAGTAATTCATCACACAATTATAGATGTCACAATATCAATAGTTCAATATTTACATGTTTTTTAAGCATTTACCTGGATACTATATGGGAAAGAAATATACCAATCCCATGTACAAAGTCGATTTTCCTCGATAACCACTAGCACAATAATTAGTATCAATTTAGCACTAAATTATTTACACAATTTGCAATGAGATGTGGTAACTGTAATATTAATAACATCTTTATCTGAAGCATGGGTCAGTCCAAACTTTTTTAAAATCTTTTGTAATTAGAGACATAATAGAAAGACGATAGGTGTGTGGATGCCAGTGTCTACTCGGGGCTCAACAGATTAAACCACCATTGTAAACCACATAATATTTAAGTTTATAAGTTTTGTAACTTTTTGGTGTAAAATATATAAATAATAGTTTTATTTTATTCTAAAACACTGTATCTTGACTAGTGTTTGAAGTTAGTTAGTCCGAAAAATAAAGATTTGGGAATGAATGTCATTTCTCTGACTATTTTAAATTAATATATCCACATTATTGTTCCTTTTAAATGTAAAAATAATAATACCATACATTTTATGAGAACAAAAATCGGAGACAAAAATAGGCATGAAGCAAGTGAAAGGTGCTAAAAGTAAGAGTGTAGTCTATAGATGCCCGTTGTGCAAAATAAATGGCAAAGCTATTAACAAGATGGACTGGAAACTTATAATGTATTACGCAGACTTCATGTAATATGACCAAAGGGCATGATAATGAAGTCAATCAAATATTAATGTTCATACCCAGATACTTAAAATCACTTAACTGCTTAAATCCTACTCGAATGTCGGCATTTGTGAATTATTCGAAAATGCAGGTGTGCAAAGATTGTCATGTTAACCAAAACTACTAGTTAGGTAATAGAATGAATGAAAGTACCCATTCAGAGGTAGATAACACACTTACAACTGCTCAGATAATATCCGGTACCTATCTGTAACTAACCAAATGAGAAGTAGTAATATTTCACTCAAATGTTTCTGTTCAAAGAATATAACAGTTATGGACTGCTTGAGAAGATAAACTATGTTTTGCAATAATGTTATATACACCTTGTTCATGCCCCATAAAGTAACATTATACTGTTACAGATTTGTTATCTGTAATATCAAGAATAAAAGTCTTATTGGAGATTACTTCTAGTAAAATGAGTTAACTAATGTATAACAATTACAAATTAGTATGTCTTTAATAGATAAGTAATGAGAATCAACAAAATTTTAATAAGTTACAGCTGTTTACATTGTGTTTTTACTTTTGATTTTTGAATACCTTTTTTAGGTAAATATTGTCTCAACTAGGCTTTCAACTAACAATGCTTACATTATAAATAAGAATAACTACCCGCTGGTAAGTAACATCAAGAATTTAACTGATGAAATCAAAAGATAAGTAGGTTAAAGGGTGAGACATCTGTAGGACTACAAACATACAATACTGTTGCACTTTTGTCACTGAACATTCAACACGCATAATGATACGATATTTTTTTATAACTTGGCAGCCACGCAGCTTCCTTGCAATACTATTTATATTATCTTACATTTGTATTTCAACTCATTCAATAAGCGCCAACAAGAAATAAGTTCGGTGACGTGACAACCCCATCCAAAGTACGTTTTCAATTTACTCATTTGAAACTAATTTAACAGCTTTCACATATAAAATATCAATATGAAACCTACCTGATCTGCAACGTCCTCGGCCGTAGACACATATTCGGTTGGAATTTGCATTTTTCAAAGCCGTTTCACAAGCACATTCACTAAAAAATGAAATTTCACTGCTCGTCGGAACCGTCACGTCAGTCCTTCGCCGTCGAATGACGTGTGGACAGTTGGAATACACTTCCTGTCCGACTAATTAAATGTTAACTAGTTATCTCTTGTTTAGTGATAATAAGTTAAATGTTCTGTACAAAATTAATTTAGAATTTATTTTAACTATAATATTCGAGAAGATACTGCTAATTTGAGCAGTTTTATGTTTAAGGAGTAGACAACGACCCGGATGTTTTGGTTGAGAAGCTCGCTTGCTATGCGATAAACGTCAAACTGATAGCAACGTTTCGTAATTCCATTCAAAGACCATTTATTTTTTGTCAACATTTGTTTTATAGAAGATTAAAAAAATTAATATCTTTATTACGATTGATATCTAAAATTAAAATTTAGATGTAATCAAATCAACAAAAAAACAGTATATATGGTGAGCACTTAATATAATATTTAGTTTGTTACGAAACATGGCAATTACTAAACGAAAAATGTGTCAGCGAGTTCGGATTCGGAGATAGCAATTTCTAAACATTGTGTTGTGAATTATTTGTTTGTAGCTTTATTATTGAACTTAAAGAGTACGTGTACATTTTTAAGTGAGCTCTAGTGAAAAAATGGATATTGTAGACAGGTAACGATCAATAATTATCTCTGTATTTGATCCCTAACCTATTTTTGCAGAAGATGCTGGAAGTCACTTGTAATGACCGACTTGGGAAGAAAGTGAGAGTAAAATGCAACCCTGACGATACAGTTGGAGACCTCAAAAAGTTAATAGCAGCACAAACCGGCACACGATACGACAAGATCGTCCTAAAAAAATGGTACACAGTGTTCAAGGACCACATCAAACTATCTGATTGTATCCTTTTTATAAACATTCTATTATTCTAGATTATCCTTTCCCCTAAGGTGGAGGCTTGAATCCCAGCAGTGGGAACACTATATGGTTAATTATGCTCACGCTTTTTGTATTTAGATCACTCTAAATTTATCCTATGACTTGGTTAAAATCAAGTCTACCTATCTTGTCTCACTACAAAATAAAATGACTGAGACTTAATTTTTAACTATTTTAGCAGACAGATGTAATGAATTACTCAGATACCCGCAAAACGAGACACAATAGTAAAACAATAACAGCGCGGTCTCATAGGACCAGTTGAGGATTCAAATGTTAAATAAAAATCTGCTGGAATTTATTTAAAGTCGCAACCAATGGACATAATAAGCTGTATAATGTTGGCCATCATTTACACAGCTTCACTGATCAAAATAAAATTTTATAGGCAAAAGATCTATATTCCTGTGCATAAGCAAGAATCTCTTTGTAACATAATTATTAGAACACTATTATATAAATTCTTATTTCCTTAACTTCCATACAGATGAAATTCACGACGGCATGAACCTGGAACTTTATTACCAATAGCTGATTATGGAGTCTGAAATACCTAAACGATAATGTTAATTTTACTATCTACTTTGTTAAATATAAGTAAACTAATTTAAGACAATCTCGGTGTTTTATTTATTTAACAAGTCAACCTAATAAATAATGATTGCTTTGAACAATATTTTTTAACCATATATACCTAAAGCAATCAATTGCATTTTTATATTCAAAACAAAGGAATTGATACTGCTGTTCCATTTGGTTCATTAGATGGATTACCCGAAATAAATGGGAATATGTAGCAATGTTGGCAACTGTCTCTAGACAAAAGGTAGAATTGATGCTAAGCAGAATTTTAAATGTGGATTTCAAAAACTGGAATGTAGATTGGGCATGTGGTGGTTTATAATATAATGAATGATGCGCTGGTCCCCTACTACTTGGCCCTTGAGCTATTTTCCTCTCTCGTCTAGCTTTAAAGGTAGATCACAGAGGTAAATGGAGATAATACTGGCAAAAATTAAAGAATAAGTACTAAGAAGGCTGTATACTATTTTCTGTGCCTCATAATGATCTTTTTTTGATGTTGCCAGTTGCTACGGTATAAATAAGTAAAAAAACAACAACAATTAAAAACTACCACTTATGTGAGGTTTTCAGTTTCTATTAAAAGTTTTTTATTATTACATCAGCATTTTTTATCCGTGAACATTTATTGTAAAGGGTTTTATTCTTTAGCATTATTTTACAGTTTTTTTTTAATATGGCAAGAACGTAATGACCTCGTTGTAAGTTTCATTCAGTATTTCCGTTTTATTTATTTTTCGTACGTTCATCAAGCTTAATCATCATTCATTATAGTTCATTCATTGGCGGCCATTGTGGTTTACTTTGTTTTGTCAAATTCTGAAAAAACTTAAAATAATTCTGTTTTAATGAATAAACTTAGCTTCCTATAATTTCCTTGTATGAAGACGGTGCTATTATTATTATAGATAATTATTTACATGATAAGTATAGTGTTTTAAATAGTATAATGTCAGAAGTTGAAGGTGTGTATCGTGCCAATATTCTTGTGATTAGCATTTGGACTCGGCCACTAATGTTTGTTGATTTTCAGAGTTCAACCAGCAAAAGCCTGCAAAGACGGGCAAGCAACATAACATATTACCAATATGGGGTAATGAACAGACTATGAACCTGAACCCACTAATCTTAGCAAATATACAGGGCTCTAGCTACTTCAAAGGTAGGTAAGCAAACATACCAACGCACAGGAGCTTGGACTTCGTTTGTTCCACTTTATTTTACTTTCATTTGTTACCGTTATATTTCTGTTACTGTTTCTGAGTTCAGACTTGAAAAGTTAGTCTTCTTGTGAGCTGACGTACTTTTCCCGCTGTTTTTAATAATTAAGGAAGCAGCGGGAAAAATATGAATTCAGATTGTGAATCAGGAGACATTGTATGAGGCCAGCCTTATATTTTCTTAAAGTTTATGTTTATTTTAAAAAGCCTCTTCAGTTTTGAAACTATACTTGTTAAAAAAAAGTCATCCAGAAGACAACTTTTTAATAATATGTAAAATTTAAAATATTATTTTGAAAAAAGTAGATAAAATTCTTAAAGTCCCATCCCTAGAAAATTCCTAGTGCGGGCCAACCCATTTAGTAAAAAATCGTAGTTTATGTAACTGAATTGTAAATAAAGCACTAGCATTTTAACCTATCACATACTCGCAAAACGAGACACAATAGTAAAACAATAAGAGCACGTTTTCATAGGACCGGTCAGGGATTAATGCATTACAAAACAGAAACAGTAACAATACAAAGACAAATGAAAATAAACCCTTCTTTTACCAACAACTCATTGATGACTATCATCTGCAGTGCACCTATTCAAGCTGAAGACATACCATGAGGTGGTTGACGAGATCTACTACCAGGTGAAGCACCTTGAGCCCTGGGAGAGGGGCAGCCGCAAGACTGCCGGCCAGACGGGCATGTGTGGCGGCGTGAGTATGTTCAACCGTGTCATACTTTGTGTATTGTATTGTATTAATGTAACTATGGAGTCATAACAATTATAAATTCTCTCACAAATGATTATTTAAACAATACTCTTAATACAAAGCTGAGTCATTCATGGTTTTATTTGTTTAATGATTAGATAAACTTCATTTGTTGTCTCTATAACCAAGTGTAAGGAGCATGCGGTAATTTTTGTAAACAATATAACAAATTATGCCATTGATAAATTGGATACTGATAAACTAATAACATTTCAAGCAACATCAATTTTTGGTAATGACTTTTTGTAACATTGTTATCAAATATTTCAACATATCCAACATGTTCTAATTACTAAGTAGCTAGTTGTCTCTCTGCAAACAATTATTATAAGTATGCATAAAGTTTCCCTGACAAAAAATAGAGCTAAAGAGAGCCTATGTATGCTGTCTCTTTTTCTACATAAAATTGGTCCAGGTGCAACACTGCTACTTATGCTAAAATAAGAGAGAATATGTTTATAGTATTTTTTTTAACAATATGGAATAGTCTTGACTTAAAAAAAAGTAAGTAAACAGTTGACATGTAGTATAAGCTATTTATCATGTCAAAGTCCCTGGAATAATTTTACATTATCGTTCTGGGGGTGTAAAACCAGTTACCAGATGTATAATATAAATTATGCAAAATGAGTATGTAAGAATCAGAATTGGTGGAGTCTTGTAGGGTCTGTGCCCTATGTTACCTGACGAATCTTAGGAACATAAGTCATAAAAAGAGAAATATGGGGTCAGAAATTAAGAAGCACTGACTGTATATGTATGTATAATGGTATGGGTTTACCTGTGTATGAAACAAAGCAACTGTTTGTCAATAGGTGCGCGGTGTGGGCGCCGGCGGCATCGTATCCACAGCATTCTGCCTCCTCTACAAACTGTACACTCTGCGCCTCACACGCAAGCAGGTCAACGGCCTCCTGCAGCATTCTGACTCGCCTTACATCAGAGCACTTGGTAGGTATGAGTACAACATTTTTACTAGATGTTTCTAGCAAAATATTGTATGTCTGTAGTAGTAGTGTAGATAATCGATGGTCTCTACGTAAAGTATCGAATCAACAAAATAGCAATTTTTTATTATTACTGTTTTGAGCTCTTTTTAAAGGATGTTTTTTAATACAACTTCGTTTCCTGATAGTTAGAGACCTAATTTTTATAAAGATTTAATTACCCGTGACAAAATTATGCAAAAAATAAACTTTAAATCGCTCTCTTGCAAAGTAGCGATTTTCACTTTACCTAGGGACCATCGAGATATTTGTCTAGATGTAAGATTGCTTGATTAAAACGCAAAATGCCTATTACGTTTCGGGCGAACACTATCGACCAAAACACTATTTGCAGCCGAAACCATTGCCGAATGTTCGGTTTTTCTAGTTTCGGCCGAAACTGAAACTGTTACCTCCTCTAACATAAGTTGTCAAAAACATATTACTATCGATAATCAATCACGAATCGGACATTTTTTGAACATTGGACCAAAGCCTGCTTATAATTTGTTACTGTTATAATGTCAATTATATTTTCAACTTCTTGCTCTAGTTTGTCAGATTTCTGTTATTCATTCATTCCTCTAAAATCTTTAAACATTTTTCTTTTTGCCCACCCACACTAGTAATTTACTCCTGCATTATGAGTACCTTTGTCCACGAATATGGAAAGCTACACGAGATCCAGATCTGAAACAACAATCTGGATATCTTATTAAAATTTCCCATCTTATTTTCCTCAGGATTCATGTACATCCGCTACACGCAGCCGCCCGCAGACCTCTTCGACTGGTACGCAGACTACTTGGACGACGAGGAGGAGATAGACCCTCGCGCCGGGGGCGGCGGCTCCACGACCATCGGCGCCCTGGTGAGACAGATGCTCATCAAACTGGACTGGTTCAGCACACTCTTCCCCAGAATACCGGTGCCTATACAAAAGCAGATTGAACAGAAGTAGGTAACTTATTACCTTTAATGCCGATCATTTTTAGGTGTTGTTTTATTAAAATATACTGCAAATAATATTGCAGCCTCTTTGCTTTATATTATGATTTCGTACAATCGCCAAACTTGACTGGGATCCCATTGTATTTCGTTCTGTTTGTGTTTAATGGAAACTCATTATTACTCATGTTTCTCTTGTGTCACACATTATTTTCTAAAAGTTTTTCTTTTCTTCTTTGTCATATTTAAATTCAATAGCTTGTTTTTGCTTAGTGAATGAATATCATCATAATGTTAAAATGTAATGATTCTAGCAAGCCTGTGCGGTCTTCAGTCGACAATCCCGCGCTATTGCTGTGTGGATTTACAGGAATTTGTTACGATTCACTTTTACATGCAAATTGTCTGCTGATTACATTATAATCGATTGCTGCAAACAAGACTAAAAAATAACCCGATAGTATACCATCCATTTTTATTAATAAATCCCTTAAATATACTAGGTTAGGAGAGCACAACAGACGGACAGCAGCTAACAAGCCTGCGGCGAACTTCCGCGGCGGAGGAAACAGCAGTAATGGCGGCAACAACGCCCCCGGTGGCGCGGGCGGCGCCGGGGAGCCGCGTGCGGAGCCGCGCCCTGCCGCCAACGCGTACAACCCCGGCAGGATGGACGCCGACCGCAGGGAGCACGACGACAGAGATAGACGTGACTATGGTGAAGTTGACAGGTACATATCATTGACTTTCTTATTCCACAAAGGTCCCTAAAAGAAAGGATTTGATGCATGCTTCTTCATGTTGATATAACAGTTAGATTTTGCTCTCTAAATTCGTCACTAGGACTGATGACCTGGTGAGGGTTGCGGGAATCCGATGGATGTGGGACGCACAGGAAGGGTTGTTGTGGTGACGCTTGGGTGAGGCCTATGTCCAGCAGTGAACTTCTTTCGGCTGAAATGAATCGCCAGTTTTCGCCTTTTTTTTTAAGGCAGTCGAAATGATCTTTGCGCTGCAGCAGCAGGTTTTAAGACAATAAATTTTAGAAAAGTAAATGAAAACATAGTTTGTGGCAGTCCGCATCCGCAGCTTTTCCTTTTTCCCGAAGTTTCCTCGCTTCGTCGAACCGGCGTTACATCAGCGATCTAGTCAAAGACCATGAACTAATTCACCATCTCTATATTCCAGGTACTCAAAAGACAGAACGAGACGCGACGACAGGGACGTCAGAGACCGCGACCGCGACAGAGACCGGGACCGAGGAGACCGCGGAGATCGAGACCGAGACCGGCGGGACCGGGACCGCCGCGACCGCCACCGCGAGAAGTCGCGCTCCCGCGACCGACAACGTCACCGATCGAGGTCCAGAGACCGCCGCTTTAGATAATGTTCAGCAAAACATAGATGGTTACAAGATTGTGTCTTTATGAATGAATAATAATAATGTTCAAGATTTTGTGGTTTTATTTTGTAGACCCATTGATCTTTGTAGTAAGGTCAATACTGTTTGAATGAGTTATAGTGATAATACTAAGTCATGGCTTTGGAACGCAAAAGGAAAAAGAAGGAACACTAGTAGGCTTTAGTCTATAAGTCTGGCAACTCTCGCTCCACATAAAGCGGAAAGAATTATTTCCCATTTCATCGAATTCATCACGCGTTTCGTTATCTTCGAGAGCAGTCACTTGTGTAAGACATTAAAAAAATCGTGTTTTAGAACACGTACCGTGCCGAACTTTCGTGTGGCAGTCTTATCATTTTTTTTTTCAATTAACAATCAATTGCTTAGTTCACATTTGTGTTTATCACACTGTAATGAAAGAGAACTGAACATTTTATTTTTAAAGTGGAAAGTCATCCTGTCCTGTGCATGTGACACGCTCACCCGCTTTTGGCGGAGCGGGAGAGCGTGTCAAACTTCTACTGACTTAAAGCCGCTCCTGTTCTTGGTCCCAAGGTTAGAATTGAACATGCTATATCATAATTATTTATTAGTATGACTCAATTTAATTAAAAATTAATCAATGCACAGCTAATCGGAATTAGCACAGTTGATACAGATGGTTAATATACGCAGCTATGTACTGAAGGTGCAAACATAGTACCTAGTAGTAACTTGCAATAAGGGTCCAAGGCCGTGTGAAAGGATTGGATGCATAATGCATACTTATGACGCAATCATCTGATGCGCTGTTACGTCAGCTATATAGAGATTATACCGTTTGTTCAAACGTAAGAGGCTGAGATGTTCTTCCTTTCACACTTTCCATTTTTTATTGACTTACATGTTGTGTCATTAAACACTTACGACGTGACTCAAAATCAATGCGCTTATCGCATTCTCGTAATTTATTTACACAAGTTTGATATCTCTAATAACGTAAATTGTGTATAATGATATTGAGTAATAGTTAGGACAAAGGAAACAATCAAGAATTTCAATTATTAATTCTGTTTATTCCATTGTAAAAATAAAGCTGCCTGCAAAGCAGAGCCTGATATTTGAAAGATTGAGAACAATAGGCAAGCTTATAGCTAACAATAAATAAACATTCAATGGAGAATTATTTAGATCTATGCAGTTGTGCCAACAGCTAAGTCGCGTTAATCTACGCTGCAGCGCCTTTCACGGCCTCCTGCTGTTCAAACTTGGGGTACTTCTCCTCCACATTGGCCCAAGAAATCTTACTGTTAGATAAATCTCGCACAACAGTTGGTACATCAGTCAATGGCAGTCTCACTTGTCCCATGCTATCCCTCTCTCTCAATGTCACAGAATGAGGTTCTTTGATAGTGTCGAAGTCGACAGTGATGGCGTAAGGCACACCCAGCTCGTCAGTTCTGGCGTAGCGGCGACCAATCGAACCAGAAGAGTCGTCCACTTTGTGAGAGACATCAGCATCTATTAATCCCTGGGACAGTTCCCTCACAAATGGCTGGAACTCTGCATTGCCACTCAATGGCAGGACTGCACACTTCATCGGTGCAACTGTAGCTGGTAATGAGAAGTAGGTTCTCTGTTCATCACCTTCCCTCATTTTAAAGTTGTGTTCCAAGATAGAATAGAGGATTCTGCCAACACCAAATGAAGGTTCAATGACACTGGGGATAATCTCCTCCACATGGACTGTTTTCTGAGTCTTCTTCACACTTACAAGTTTAGGGGTGAGTTTGAATTCACCACCAGGAGTGGAGAGGGTGTATTCTCCATCAGCATCCAACTTGGCTTGCATATCATCCAAAGCTGCAGAGTCCATTGCTGCTAGTCCATCATTGATAAGCTTGGCATCTTTCTTGAACTCTTTACCAATGGCTGCTTTGTTAGGTACAGGTTCAACCACTTCAATCTGTTTAGGAGCTGGTAGTTTCTTCTCAGCTGCTAATCTGATGCCAGTTGCTTTGGTGTGCTGGGTCAAGTCATAAGCGGACCTGTCAGCACAGCCCACACACTCCACCCAGCCGTAACTGGTGAGGCACTCAGCATCCCAGCAGTCACAGGCATAGTGAGCCATCTCATTGCCCATGTGCTGCCTGAACCTCAGCTTCTTGGGGTCAATGCCAACAGCTAACATGTAGAGGTGGATCCTGGCCATGAAGTAGCCCAGGGTCTCATTGTTAACAATGCCTTTGGAGACGGCATCACCAATAGTCATGATCTCAGCAGGTCTGCCTTGCTCCTGGCTGTCAGCTGAGTAGAACAGCATCTGGGTGTCTTTAACAGATTCAAACTTGGGGTGGTCCTTTGTGTCACAGAAGTGTTCAATTTCACACATTGTGAATTCCCTAACTCTGAGTAAACCAGAGCGAGGTGAGATTTCATTTCTGAAGGAGTTTCCAATTTGTGCAGCAGCAAATGGTAAGCGGCCTTGGTTGAATTCTAGAAGACGTTTGAAGTTTACAAAGATACCCTGGGCAGTTTCGGGTCTCAGGAAACCTTTCACTAACCCACTGGGGCCAATCTGGGTGTTGAACATAAGGTTGAATTCTATTGGAGGAGTTAGGTCATTGCCACTGATGGGTGACTTCATCTGGAACCTCTGCATCAAAGCTGACATCTGATCAGCAGTCATACCATCAAGCTTCACAAGAATGTCTTCAATCTCAGCTTTAAGTTCAGCAGTTGTGTTTTTCTCACTCTTTATCTTCTCTAGATGAGCTTTGATCAAGTGGTCTAAACGGAAACATTCTCCAGACTTGACATCTTTAGTCATAAGGTCAGCAAACCGTTCCACATGGCCGGAAGCTTTAAGTACAGGCTCTGGAGTAAGGATCGAGCAGTCTACCTCCAACATCTGTTCTTGTAGGATAAAGTATTTCCTCCACAGCTGGATCATATTGCTCTTGAGGGCACACCCCATAGGGCCGAAATCAAATTGGCCAGTAATACCTCCATAGATAGCAAAGGACTGGTCATAGAAGAATCTTCTTTTGATAAGATCCTCCATTTTCGCACGGTCGAAAAGTTCTTCGGCTGGAGCGAGGCTGAGTTCTTTATCTTCCAGCACTTTCTTCCTGGCTTTAAGTTCAGCCACAGCTTTCTTTACGTCAATTTCTGGGGCTTTTTCTTCTTTAAGTTTCCTGACTAGATCACCCTGTTCCTTGACGAGGGCCCGCAGTGGCGCTAGGATTTCTTCAACTTTAGGATCAGCCATGATTATTTCTCTCTGGGGATTAGGTATTTTAATCTTCCTGTGAAGTTTATTGCTGCCCCAATGGTTATGAGATAGTCGGAATTGACTGCAGATGATAGGGAATTGTTTACTAAACACACTACACTTATATACTAACGCTACAACGTTTCTCATTTAACTAAACGTGAACTTTCTTTCTGTTAATATTAATCCATCTGGCAGCCGGTAATTATTAGCCTTTTAGTCGCGTGGAATGACGAAATCACGATAGATTTCAAGAAACTGACAATAACTTTCACGAGTTTAGAATTATGTTCATATTTAGCATAAGAGCGATATGGCTGAATACAGTTAAAACGAGAGAGATAAAGAGCAAAGAAAATCAAATGCTTCAATCTAATGTGGTCGGGTAGGTACGGAACGTTTCTGAATTTTGACATTAGGACGTGAACGTGAAAGGAAATGTCAAGATGACAAAAAGCTATGCCACATAAATCCTGCGTTCAATTTAATGAGATCGGCCAATCTCTAAATACCTTATACATAAGTAAACGGATGGCATACAATCATCGGTGTGTGAATAACAGGGTGCTCTTAAGAAATATCTATATGGAACACTTCGATTGTAATTAACAAAATAAAAACAATAAATCGGTCGACAAGTTATTGATATCTAGTCAATAAAAGAAAAAACTCCATGTACTTTCTTCAAGGCTGGTAACACTGTGATTTACCATCTCTTTCTCACTTTAAATCACTGCGTAAATGATTGCGAGATGAAGCGTGATAGGAATAGTTTTAATTATTTGTTTTCTTTTTCGAATAATTTCAGATTTGACAGCACAAAGGAGTCGGCCATTTTATTGCTGGTTGGTGAACGGGGGGTGAAGCTGTGGCTTAGCGCCCAGTGTAGCATTGTTGTATTTTTATTGAGTTATTTTTCTAAACATCCGTTTTAACAACGTACAAAAACGTATACGTATTTAGTGTAAGCTTAGGTGTATTTATGTATTGACTTGAGTCGGAAGCGCAATGGACGATCCAAATAGGATGATGGCGCACAGCGGCGGGCTCATGGGGCCGCAGGGCTACGGGCTACCCGGAGGCGAAGGAGCCCCGGCCGCCGGCGAGGGTGAAGCACGCAAGCAGGACATTGGCGAAATATTGCAGCAGATCATGAATATAACAGACCAGAGTCTCGATGAAGCGCAAGCGAGAAAACACACGCTCAACTGTCACAGAATGAAGCCTGCCCTATTTTCAGTGTTGTGTGAAATCAAAGAGAAAACAGGTAAGCGAACTGATGTATTTATATTAGTGGCTACTGAATTTACGGTGGTTGAAGAATTTGTGTTATGCATTAATTACGACGGCAAGCCGTAGTCTAGTTTTTCTTTGGCTTTGTTCCGTGAATGTATTCAGTTTTTTTCTTGAAATAGTATGAGTTCGCTAGACGTAAACTTCGTCAAATACATATTATTATTTTTTTTAGCAATATTATACAAACGAATTTACAACAAAACAAAATAAGTGGAAGTACTCAAATGATGAAATGAGTCCTCTTTGCAACATATTTCTGACTTATTCAGTATTCCCTTGGTCAAAGCGTCTTCTTAACTAAGAGCAGTTTTATTATATGATTAGCTTTGTTTTGTATAGTAAACCACAACATTACAATGTATGTGTTTACTTGGATTTATATGTGCAAGGTGATAAAAATATAAACAACAATTATTAATTTTATGTGAAGTTGTCCTAATAAAGAGTCATTCATACTGTCTGGGATTACTGTTTTAAAAACACTGAGTTTAAATTCAATTTTTTGTTTGGAAAATGGAGGTCAGTGTCAAGTTGTAAATTCATTGAAATATGATTGGTGGGCGTAATAAGTATTTATTTATGGTATTCTAATCATTAAAATTATTAATATACTCCATCCTACTTTATTGAATGACTGTTTCATGAATATAAATTGATTGATTGTAGTTTTGTAAGTAACAAACTTTACTTCAACAGTTCTGTCCCTCCGCAACACGCAAGAGGAAGAGCCTCCAGATCCTCAGCTGATGCGCCTGGACAACATGCTGATAGCCGAGGGTGTGGCTGGTCCGGAGAAGGGAGGTGGTGCCGGTGCTGCCGCCTCGGCCTCAGCCGCCGCTGGTGAATGGGGTAATTGCTTTGAAGTCTCTAAAACATAATATATATTTTTATCGGCATCATCACCCTGCCATCAGCCTGCTCACTATCTCAGTGGACTTGATGTTAAAAGATATTTTGCCTTTAAAATTGTATTGGTTTCTTTTAGATGCTTTCAAACATAATTTAAGCATCTGGTTATCCATTTCAGTTTATTTATTTTTCTTGAAATAAGTAGGAAATTAAATGATACAGTATTAAAAATAAACAATACATTCAGTTAGTTACAATCCAACACTATTGTAAACAAATGTGGTGATAAATTCCATTAATGGGCCTTAAATCTCATGAATGTAAAAATATTTAGACATTGTTTGTACAATATACATGTTCTATAGCATAAATGATGTGAATACAAACTGCAATTAGTTAGTAGGTATTTAGAGGGGTATGTGGGCTATGTAGGAGTACAGAAATCTTTTCTGGGTCAGTGAAACAAAAATTTCTGCAACAAACAACCTATTAATGTTTGAAACACCAATATGTTTTATGCTAGAATTCAGAAACTCCAAGATGCATCTGTAGATTCATAGATATTTAACCCTTTTACCACCTGCGCCGTGTGTTTACATGTCCTATTCACCTGGGTCCTATATTTGCAACTCCATTTCGTTTAGCTCTTTAATCCCCATATGTGACAGAAGAGCTTACAAGATGGATCTGCAACCCTGGCGGAATAAACGTGAGAGTGTCGGATATATTCCATTTAGGCAATTAAAGGAAATAGCTATTTTGTAGAAATATTTACGATTATAGCAAAAACTCGCATCAACGATAGCATAAGCAATAACTGTTTTTCACAGTTGTCTGAGCTCTCTTTTTTTCGAATTGTTAAAGCATGATTTACCTCATCTCTGTACAGATAACGCGATCGAGCACTCGGACTACCGCGCGAAGCTGGCGCAGATCCGCCAGATCTACCACCAGGAGCTGGACAAGTACGAGAACGCCTGCAACGAGTTCACCACCCACGTCATGAACTTGCTGCGCGAGCAGAGCCGCACGCGCCCTATTACACCTAAGGTAAAGAAAGAAACAGTTTATTGACGCAAAAACGACGCAATTTAAAATCTAGCTAGGTAGGCTCATTATTTATTCAATCGCAGTTTTGTATTTTTGTATCTTATTACGCAAGTGGTTTGTTTGGGCACGCTACAATAGTGGTAATGATCCTTCTTTTCTTCGAGAAGTAGTTAACTAGTTAGGAGCCATGACATCCATACTTTCCGTTTGACGCAAATCCTCGCCGAACAGGGGTGTTTCTGGAGATTCTTCTTTAGGTACATGGTACACTTAGGCCGAGTACTTTCCACGAGGAAATTACTTTGCCCAAGTGAAGTGTGGTGATCGGCAGCCACGACCTCACTCATCCGGCACTCGAACAGACCATGGTACAAGTGAGAGGAAATAGAAAGCAGTAATATCTTCAAACCTCGGAACACTTTCGGGACGAACAGGAACGTAAGCTTGCGAACAGCGAGTAATTGATAACTAGTCGTTTCGTAAAGGCCAAGCCTGGATCGATGGTGCGTGGTGTCTCACGCGCTTCTCAATGAGATGTCAGCAAAATGGGTTCGGATCGAGGTCTACCAGCCTTGGTAGATAATTCAAAAGTTTTACCTATGGTTCTGGAACGCAAGGGCGGAATCATTTGGATAATCCACTGAGCGGAGAAAACGAATGCGAGTGGTTGAATCTTTGAAAGCGCTTCACAGATGTTTAGACATAAGTTTTGTGCGTGTCTCCAGGAAATCGAGCGCATGGTGCAGATCATCCACAAGAAGTTCAGCTCCATCCAGATGCAGCTCAAGCAGTCCACCTGCGAGGCCGTCATGATCCTGCGCTCACGGTCAGTTGATATCCAAAGTAGATATTATATTGGGTGTGTCATATATCGACGCACAAACGAATACCAAGGATCCAGTACGTGATTCTGTACCCCCCAGTCGTGGAATTTTTTGTCGGCTTTCAAACAAAAATCTATGTTTTTAAATTAAAACTGTGTAAAATCGTTATTCTGGATACTGAATCCATTATATTTGATTTTGCGTCGACGTCTGACACACCCTGTATAGTTGTAGTTAAGAATTTAATAGTATGTTTGCCATGTCGTAGGTAAATGGAGTGAAGAAAGATGATTGGAAGACTCCTTACGCAGCGTCACGTCGTGAACGTGTTAACGTTGCGATTCCTTATCTTTATAGTAACGTTCTCGGACACACATTTTGTAAAAAATAAATAGCCAACGAAAAAGCCAACAGAACTCTCTAACCCTTAAGGGGTCCAGAATCATATTGTATTGAATCAACAGTACACGTTTGTTCGACGATGTGCCTTCCATCATGTATTACTTACAAAATAAGCACTCCATTTATCTATTACTATGTTTATATTTAATTATTCAGTAAAAAACTAAAACATAAGCACCGAAATGTCCCAAACATTTCTCGCTCTAACCAGCTCAACTTTGGCCTCTAAACAAACGAAAAAAATCTGGGAATTCCCGCTTGCAGTTTCCTGGACGCGCGTCGCAAACGCCGCAACTTCAGCAAGCAAGCGTCGGAGATCCTCAACGAATATTTCTACTCGCACCTGTCCAACCCTTACCCCAGCGAGGAGGCGAAAGAGGAGCTGGCGAGGAAGTGCGGCATTACCGTGTCCCAGGTACCGTGACCTCACCTCCGCTTTCAGTTTCCTCGACTCGCGCCGGAAGCGCCGCAACTTCACGAAGCAGGCGCTTGAGCTGCTCAACGAGTACTTTTACTCGCACCTCGCCAACCCCTACCCCAGCGAGGAGGTCAAGGAGGAGCTCGCCAGGAACTGTGGCATTACTGTATCGCAGGTACTGCAGGGTTGCCAACTCGCCACACCGAACATATTATACTAAGGGCCTGTTTCACAATGTCCGAGTAGGCGCTACTCACTGAATAAATTCAAAAATAGAACAGAATTTGCATGAAATTATCTGCCAAGTAAGATACTTGAAACTTAATCATAGGTGGTGAAACAGGTCCTAAAAGAGATTCAAGATGAAAGCTTTACAAATGAATTAGGCTCATTACAGGTTTATGGCAGTTCCATTTCAATATAAAGACGAATAAACAAATGAGTTAATAATAATATGTTTAGTTAGCATTGATTGATTGACAGGCAACACTTTCTCTCATTAAGTCTTATACACGAGTCTTCTACGCAAAGAAAGGCACTTGACAGTTATACAAGACAATAAAATAATCAGGTAAATTCAATAAGACTTGGCAACCCTATAGTTACACGTTACGTCACCGACTCAGCGCGCGTGACAGCCCTATTGTCTCGAACTGAGAGTAACTACACAGTTAGGTAATTTTTAACTCCAGCTTGAAGTTAAAACATTCATTTTAATTAGTATAACAATGGCACCGTTAATATTCGTGACGGGCCGTGTACTTAGTAGTAAAGAATGGAAAACTACTTGTTTAAGAGTATTGTTGTATGTCTCGTGATTTACAGTTTCCTCTGAATGGGAACTTACGATACTTGAAGACGTTAATTTGGCATTATCATTATAATTCCTTCATGGTCCCATTTCACTGGGGATATAAAAATTGGGATCTGGATACGAACTAACCCACTGGTACGGCTAATATAACATTATTTCTGATTTTCGAGTTTTAGTAAAAAAATATATCTAAATCTATATCAATAAAAAAAATCTACATCTATATTTAAATTGTAAAGTATAATGTAAACTAGGAAATAATTTAACTTTATTTCTAGTCTAGATTATAATTTTTTTCCGAACTCACATGCCACTGAAAAACTATTAAAGGCTTTTGCGGTTTTTAGCATAAAATTTAGTATCTGCGATTTTGAACGTTTATATTTTACTAAATGTAAAAAAAAATCGACGTCGTTTATCCAAAATTATCCGAAACTTTTATATCGGATTCGCTAACAGTTACGGATATATTTTTAAATTTCGGATAACCGATAGTTTCGGTTACGGAGCACCATCACATTAACTTAACTGATTTTAACCAAACATTCAGTCACTAAACTAAACGATTATTTTCTACATATTTCACATCGTCTCATATCTTCACCAGGTGTCCAATTGGTTCGGCAACAAGCGCATTCGCTACAAGAAGAACATCGGCAAGGCTCAGGAGGAAGCCAACTTGTACGCCGCCAAGAAAGCTGCCGGTATGTATACGGTTCCAAGTGGCTCTCTGCACAAACATAGCGGGTTATGAATACAGCACCCAACCCGTGGAATGTATCACATGTAACAACAAAAAACATAATATCCTTGTTTTATTAATAATCAGACATATGTCCATTTCAATGAGAAAATGTTGCTTTAAAAGGCATTTTTTTTTCTGAAATTCCGTGGACATCTCCACTGTCGGGTTCTGTGATTTCACAGTTAAACACAGTTAAAGCTATATGTGTGATAAAAATCATATTGTTTTGTATGTATTTTGAACCATACACGGTTATCAACTCGAGATAATTGAAAAATATTTAATGTTTTCACCTCTTGAATATGAAAATGAAGTAATTTGATATGAACTTCAACATTATATAACCTCCCTATAATATGTTGATATCCATTCCGCCCCTAACATACCACATGCTCATCCCTGAACCCTATAGCTGTATAGTTTGGGTGACGTGCGTTACATAGAGAACCGTTTCCGCACACAGACCTGCCTTGGGTTGGCGCGGGGCGCGATGCTAGCTCACCGCCCGCCAGAGCGTCTGCGTATTACAGTAAACCATAGACACTAACTAGAACTAGGCTCATTCGCACTGAGGCACGGCGTTGTTACACACGCGTTCCAAACGTTCAGACAGCGAAAAAAGTCTTCAATAGTCTATTCTTTGATAGTTTGTTACTAATAGTAGCGGACGGCACGTTGGTGCAGTCGTAGAGCGATTGAAAGAAGAAATATTTGTATACACTATAGTTGTGCAGAGTTTAGGTGTCTTTTTTATGTGAGTTTACGTGTTTGAGAACGCCCTCGCGATACAGGAGTAGTTCCTAGTTTATAATAAACTAGCTAACTCGGCAGAAGACCTCTGGCATATAAATTATCAAAGAAAGAATGGGGCGTGGGGTGTGAGGGTAATAATTTACGAAGAGAGCGGAGGAAAAAAAAACACAAAAACACTGTGACAACATATTTTTATAAATTAGATTATATCCAAAAAATTATCAAACAAAATAATTAAAAATTGTGAAGTCAATGTTAGCGCTGTCTCAGATTTCTACATATTGGTCCGACTAACTCTATCTAGTCAATCGCCACTAATAAATTAATACTAAGAAAATAATAGACTTGTATCGCTGACTGTACGACCGATGAACGCAAGTGTAACAAGATTATTTGCGCCTTTAACCTAATGCTTGCCCTGGCTACTCGTGCAACGAATATTTGACTCTCCTAATAATAATTTATACAAAGTTTTAAGTCTATCTTTGTTCTAGTAAGTCCATAATATAATAAACGAAGATTCAAGTCCATCATTGTTCAAGTAATTCCAGTATACTTCTTGTCTGAATAGCCAAGTGTAAAATTAAGTTGTAGACGCCTAGCAAGCCTCTCAGTGCGTGTGAAGCCTTACACACCGCGTACCTTACCTTAGTAGCGCACAGCGCTGTCCATATACTCTCTAGAAAATATCTCTATCCGTTGGAATCTCAGATCATTGTGTTGTGGGCATCTATCATCAACTATCGTCGTTCTAATACCATGTATCATCGTGCGTTTTCGATTTTAACTCGGTTTATCTGAAAAAATAGAGATATTTTTAATTAAATGTCGTATATCATCGATGGTAGTCATATTAAATTCGTCACGCTCCGAAAGCAAGCCTTTTTTTCTATTACCTGTTTACAGGCTTGCTAAAAAAAAAGACAAAGCGGCAACGCAAGCATCACGCAGGCGTACGCCAGGCGTATAAGGACGAATACTCGTCCATGGACACTAGTCCTTACTCTTGTCCATTCAGAACAGTTTTATTGCCTGTAACACTTAAAGTAAAGATTGTGAGTAGGTGGCAATTTGTAGTTTCTGCTTCAACATGGGAAAATCGCGCGAGTTTTTAGTCTAGTCGCGCTCGTTGGTGGATCCCCACACACAGCCCCCTCCCCGCTAGCCCTACACGTATACATGAGAGATGCCTGGTGCGCAGCCGCAGGCGCGTCGCCGTACTCCATGGGCGCCGCGTCGGGCACGGCCACGCCCATGATGTCGCCGGCGCCCACGCAGGACTCCATGGGCTACTCGCTGCCCGCGCCCGGCTACGACCAGCCGCAGCCCAGCTACGACGGCTCCATGGGCTACGACCCCATGCACCAGGATCTGTCGCCGTAGGCGGCTAGGCAACGCCCGGACCTCAGGTAAATCATTGTTTTATGTAAGTCGCCTTTATTTCTTTATTTAATTGGTTAATT
This sequence comes from Mythimna separata, assembly GCA_030763345.1. Taxonomy (NCBI): domain Eukaryota; kingdom Metazoa; phylum Arthropoda; class Insecta; order Lepidoptera; family Noctuidae; genus Mythimna; species Mythimna separata. Next base: position 2,263,131 of record CM061173.1, on the reverse strand, counting down.
ACTGGTCAGGAGAAGATCTTTCCCTCTCCTAGAGGCCTTTATTTTACGATAGATTAAGCTTACGGTGCAATGGACCTCACTCTCTCTTTTCAGTAGGAGAGTCAAGAGTATGATTATTTTATATTTAAAAATCAGTGGCGTAGCGTGCCTTGTCAGGGGCCCCGTATAAATAAATTGTTTGGGAGGTCCTTATATGGGGGTAAAGATTTTTCACAAAAGAAAAAAAATATTGTGAAAAGAAATATTTATTTATACATAATTAAACCATTTTACAAATAAAAATCAAATTTTAAATATTCACTCTCCTTGCCTTCTTTTATTTATTTTTTCCTTTTTTTAATTTTGTCATTTGTAAATTAAAATAAATTAGAAAGTTTTTATTTTTTTTGCTGACTGGCCTGTTGGTCTAGTGGTTAGTGACCCTGACTGCTATGCCGGAGGTCGTGGGTTCGATTCCCACCCAGGACAAATGTTTGTGTGATGAGCACGATCATTTGTTCTGTGTCTGGGTGTAATTTATCTATAATATGTATGTATTTAGAAATATATAAGTATGTTTATCAGTTATCTTAGTACCCATAATACAAGCTCTGCTTAGCTTGGGACTAGATGATGTTGTGTGAAAGTTGTGTGGAATATTATTATTATATTATTTTCCTTACACACTTTGGGGGCCCCCGTGGCCCGGGGGCCCCGTATAATTGATACGGCAGATACGGCGGTAGCTACGCCCCTGATTTAAATCTTAGGAAAAGCGGGATATACATGAAATGCACATCATGCTTGCTAAGGTTTGCGCCCCTATGCACTACAAATCATAAAACACATTTAAATGTAGCGATTTCTATGACGCCTTATGTTATAGGAACTAAAAATCAAAATCATGTCCAACCTAGTTTCCCTTACAAGTGACCCTTTGAGCCACGTTAACAATCTAAGTTTTGGAACCCAACATGTTCTTGATATATGAGAAGACCGTTCGAAGCTCTGAAGTCAGAGGCTAACCAAGTGAATCTGTATTGTTCCAGGTCACGGGCATGACACATAATTGTGCAGCTTCCACAGAATTGCCATTTACATTTACTATTATTATGTTAAGTAGGTCAGGTACTAATACTTCGGGCCGGCGACCGTCGCCGCCACACCGCGCGACGTCACTCCGGCAGACGCCTAGCCTTAGGACATAGGACATTGTATACTACACAATATACCTTAGACTACATATTATTAGCGATATTTTTGGAAGGAAATGTAATGAAACGTATTTTTATTTGTATTATGAACTCTACGACTGGTACCCAGTATTTGTTTAAGCGATTTATATTATACAATTTTATTTTTATCATTATTATTATATTATAGTCATTTTATTGTGAATTAATAATCAACGGCAACTATCTTATAGTATTATTATTGTTTTAACCAGTGACGTTGTTTTTTAAATTTTTGTTTATATTATTTTTCGAAAAGTAATTATTTGGGCAGTATTAGTAATTTATATACAAAAGTAAATCATCACATCGATATGGCGGGGATCTCGAGTTTCTATTCGTTCTAATAATCTTTTACTCTACGGTGGTTATAATTATACGATAGATGTAAGATGAAACTAGTGTAATATTATTAATTGTAAGTATTCAGATATTTTGTGCTGACTAGTGTCCTGTACGACGTGCGTCCGCGGAACTTACGTCTTTGGAACTATACTATTTATCGACAAACAAATAACTTAAATTATATAACGTTGACAACCTATGAAGAATAATTTTGCTATACGAATCAAGATGAAAACTATTACATACGATAATGTATACGCTGTAGAAGAGAAAACAATGTTTTTAATATGCTCAGGCTACTCCAATAATAATAATATATGAACATTTTATAATTGTTATAAAATTATTACGTCTTATGTACAGATAGTGTTATAATAATACTATGTACTAACCATACGAGCAAGATTACTGCACTCAAAACTTATGTATACGCAATCAAATATCATATTTTTATATACAATTTATTATTACTGGAAATATTTAATAAACGAGCATTAAAATTATATTTATTTAAATGAAATTCGTCGATAAATAGTATAGTTTTTATGTTAAATTATATTTGCGCGGACGTACAGACTTGTGTGCAATTTTAATATTTTATTAGCAATGGTTGTGTTAGTCTCACGCACACGCATCTTGGCCCAACTCATCTAAATGTGGAGTCGTTTTATAATACCAGTCAATTTTAATGGATTACGAAATATATTCGTTTTTTATAATAGTGCCGAACTTATAAGGCCCAAAAGTTTCAAAAGAACTGACCGATAAAAACGACTTATATTTCGGCCGCAAAAACTAAATTCGGCTTTGGTGACACGGTAAACCAGGAGTTGTGAATATCAGAACAAAATATTTTAATTGTCGTGGTGCTAAAATGTTGGTAGCACAATTTTATTTTACTTGTTAGCCATAAGTTGATGTTATTTTATTTCGTCGTACATTTTCATCGAAGCATTACAAGATCTTAACGATTGTAACTTAATTAGTTCCACTTAGTGATAGTTTGGATATGAAAAAAAAAATTGCTAGTATTAAGTTAATGTGTTCTAAAACAAAATATCTGAAACAGTATACGAGATAAAAAACGAAAATTTAATTGATGTTTTAACGCTGTGGAACATTGTAATTGACGTGCCGCCACGCATCGCACCATTCTTACTCGTTCACGATAAATTATTTATTATAATGGTTATAAAGTAATGTTAGTACCGCAAGTCGGGCGCGGCGGCGCGGACACACATGTATACGACGACGAGTTCAATGTTATTGCGACCATCAGATTGACTAAAATACATTTTTGTGTAGTTATTCAAGTTGTTTCATTTGCTTTTACCTGACTTTACGTTTTAATCACTTTCTGGACATTTTTTAACCACACACAAAACACAAGCCCGGTAAAACTATGTATCTGTAGACCACACATACTTACTGTGTCGATGGCAAAACCTGTTAATTCCTTGCCTGGTCCAGTATTTGGCCACGGCAGGCAGTGCCGCTTACTGATGTTGTTATTAAGTCCGTGAACAAGTAACAGGGCACATGATGCAGGATGGAACGTGGGACGTTGTCTGTGGCGTTGGTCTATGAGAGTTGATTCGAAAATTGCTAGAATGCGCTTAATGAAAGCGCGACCTGGTGTTTTTTTTTTAAATATAATTGGCAACATTATTCAGCCGCAATTGTAGGAAATAAAAAATATTGTGAAGTGTCAAGACATGATTCTCCTACTAGTTAGTAATACCACATACAACATTTTTGGATTAAACCTCTTTTTTTCAGGTCGCGCTTTCATTAGACGAACTATGCATAATTGTAAGCAATTATGTAGCAATTTTCGAAAAGTGCCTGAAACTGAGTGAAGACACACCGCAACTATTTGCCTTTATTATTTTATCAGGCACTTTTCGTTGGGATAATTTAAATCATTGCTACATCCTTTATTAAACATATACATATTTGAAGGTACAACTAAATTAGATAAATTAAGTCAATATTTAGCAATTAATTGACGCAATTCATTTCTCAAACTCTGCATACTTGACTTTAAAATAGGAGGTGATCAGCCAAAAAATATTTTGTTTCTAAATAGGTATATATCCTATGTAGCAATTATTTATTACTTATATGTAGAAAATATAAGCAATTATGTAGCAATTTTCGAATCAACTCTCATAGACCAACGCCACAGACAACCAGCCATTCTGACGCACACCACACGCAGCATGCTTTGAATCCCTTTTGAATCAAGGAATGAAATGAAAACAAATGAAAAAATGCTCGTTACCACAGAACACTTACTTTATATGTTCTGTGCTCGTTACTATATTAAAGTGAATACTCTAATAAAGAACCAACACATTTTTTCTGTATTAAAATATACAAGACGTCAATGAGGTCGTAATAAACGCATGACATTTGGATATTAAATGCAAAAGTTATCTTTTTGTTTTAGTTAGGTAATATTATCGCGAGTAGGTACACGATACTTTTTGTTTTCAAAACAATGCTGGTGTAATTTCTTTATCTTATCTAGTGGTTATTTACTACCCCTCAATGCCTATAGATATAAAAAACTACTTATATAATTTATCCAATTACTTGTCCCGCTCTTGGGCGAAGCGGGAGGGTGTGCCAGACTTTTACTGACTAAAACCCACTGCTATATTTCTGCTTTGCCTTGATTTCAGGGCCCTGGGTTTTTCTTTTAGAAGCGAACAATTCTTTTAGTTTTGGGTAGCCCATTTATCGAGGAAGGCTATAGGCTACATAATATCACGCTATGACCAATAATAATAATAATTTTCCACACAACGCCATCTAGTCCTAAGCTAAGCAGAGCTTGTGTTATGGGTACTAGACAACTGATAAACATAATTATATATTTCTAAATACATACATATTATAGATAATTTACACCCAGACACAGAACAAATGATCGTGCTCATCACACAAACATTTGTCCTGTGTGGAAATCGAATTATCGAACCCACGACCTCCGGCATAGCAGTCAGGGCCACTAACCACTAGACCAACAGGCAATAGCAGCAATCCAAACCCAATTGTGGGTTAAGCTCGCCTGTGGACATCACCTGTCCTATTTAATGTCTGTAAAATGTTCTGTGATTAATCCTAACTAATATTATAAATGTGAAATGTGACTAATATTATAAATGTGGATGTTTGTTATTTAACGGCTGAAAGTATTTGGATGAAATTTGACAATATGCATGTCAAATTTCACACGTGACATGGAAAAGAACATAGGCTACGTTTTATGCCGATTCCTTTTTTTTCTGAACTCCACGCAGACGAAGTCGCGGTTAGAAGCTAGTAACTTCGATCACTTATTTAAAAACATCAGTGATCGAAGGCTAGTAAAGAATAAAGCAGCAGAGCAGTAACCAAAAATGCGGGCGAAACCGTGGAGGACACCCAATGTACGATAAATAAACACAAAAAGATCGAGTTCGATGCTATACCGACGTTATGCCGAGTGTGAACGACATGGGAATGTAAAAATAATAATATAAATAAAATAGAAATCCGTAAAACGCATTCCTATTTTTTCATCCGATTTTCGAATATATTTGGGGCAGAGACCGTATCGAATTGTGTATTATGAGATGCTCAGGATAGTTCTACGCTCGAAACTATTGAGGGAACCGGTTCTTATGATAATTCATCGAAAGTAATTTTGAGTCCTGTCCCAAAAATCCCAATGACTATTAGTACAAAGACTGAAAATTAAACTCCATATAAGATGATATGTTTTTGCATTTCATATAATTTTTATAAATTTACTAGCTTTTGCCCGCGGCTTCGCTCCCGTCAAATGACTACCCTACATATCCTACGCTACCCTACCCGACCTTCCCTACCTACCCTACACTACCCTACCTACCCTACACTACACTACCTTACACGACCCTACACTACCCTACACTACCCTACACTACCCTACACAACCCTACACTACCCTACACTACCCTACACTACCCTACACTACCCTACACTACCCTACACTACCCTACACTACCCTACACTACAATACCCTACACTACCCTACACTACCCTACACTACACTACCCTACACTACCCTACACTACCCTACTTTACATAACTTTTTTTTTTTTAGAATTTTTCTCTCCGTAAGAACCATCACTGAACTTCAAGGAACATTTAAAAAAAAAATCAGCCAAATCGGTCAAGCCGTTTTCATGTGATGTCGTGACAACGAAAAACGGGTTTCATTTTTATATATATAGATTTGTAACAAAAAAAATCTTCCTAAATAAATTTATAAATTCGTATCGATTTTGTGTGCGAATAAATCTTAACTTTGCATGTCTAAGATGACCGGACTAGCATATATGAGTATTTCTCAAAATAAATGTACATCTGTACAAAAAAAAGTGTGTCTCGAAGTATTAAGAAATTTACACGTTGTTATTGAATTATTCAAAATAACAAATAACATAATCGTAAAGTAAAACTATTAACCATTAAAATTACGATAAATAATTATTATAAACTTATCATTTAATTAATTTTACTACATTTTTAAAAAGCAATGATTTTTTCCTTTCATACAAAATGAAATTGTGACCCTACCAGTTTCGTACGTGTTATACTTCATAAAATACGTTCTACTACGTCAATATTATGCATTTTTGGATATTTGAATTCGAATTAAATGTAGTTTCTTTATAAAAGTGATTTTATATGAGGTTCCTATGAGAAAAAACAAGATGTGTCGTACCCATTTACTATTTAGTTACATACTATTTAGTTGCGTTTTACTGTACTTCAACGTGATTTCTGAACGCATTAGTTAAATTTCTACACAGGCATCAATCCCTTTAATCTGATTGGTTGATGATCTGACGTCTCCGCCATAACTTTCAATGAGAAAATCAGTTGCAACGTGTCATAGAAGTGGAGTTACTTTTTCGTGACAAAAAATATTTTACGAGTTTTGCACAATAAAGTGAGTCTTGATTTGTTTATCTTATTATTTTACGTGTAGTACGTACATTTAATTCATATATATAACTGCAGTTTCAGTTTATAGCAAATTGTTGAGTTTTTAGAAACCTGTTTTGTGTAATTCTCTTTAGAATTTCGTAACGTTTTTTATGAATTTAGTAACGTTACGAAAAAGTATAGTGTAAAGCTAAATGCATACAGTAACAACCTATGAAAAACCTGTAGGTAATGAAGCACTAATGGATAGTGATTTACTGCTTAAGTTAAAATTTTATTTCATTTTAGAATTATTTTCTGTTGATCTGTTTCAATTATTTTTAATTTAGAATATTTTTAGTTTTTTATTAAATACGAGTAAATAAATATTTCCTGTTTTGTTTTCTTTAACCTCTTACAGTTGACATAATAACATAAAAGTATGTATGTAAAAATACAAGTAATAATTAAAAACATAGATTAAATGAGAAAAAATCAAGAATATTAGATAACTTTATAATAATTTTTGGCCATTGTATAACAAGCCTTACATTTACTGTTTAGTTACACTTAAGGACTATTACGTAACAATATTTCGTAACTACTATTTCGTTACGTACATTTATTTTGAGAAATACTCATATGTATTAGCCACACTAACAGATAACAGATATATCTTTGATCATAAACTGAACAGAACGGGACGGACGACATGAACTGATTAGCGGAAGAAGTCGGCTTTTGGGGATTGATTTCAACCGTAAACAATGCATTTTTGAGTATCATTACAGTCACGGTCACTCCTAGATTTAGAAAACTATCATGATAATATAATAGAAGCGTGCTTTTGTAACAAAACCAGCACGACTCGATCTTCAAGGCTAAGCATCGCATGCTGATGTCGATCCGTGGATGGGTGACCGTCAGTTGTTAATAAAAACATTGTACCTACGTAGCTGCATCCGGTTAGACAGGAAGCCAAAATAGCTAATGTAGTTATAAAAAAGCTAGGTCGGTTTCTTTCGGCAAATGTCTATAAAGGTTGCGCCAGGAGATCTGTTTGTCGCGCCCGCTTTCTGTGTGACAGATTGCATAGAAACTAACAGCCGAACCCAATAACCTATAGATCTATCACATATCAGAGATAGGAAAACAAATAAAACAACAGAAAACATGTATAATTCTTGTGTTGTATGATTTGTTTTACTATCTCCAGTATGCCAAAACTGGAGATAGATAGGTTATTGGGTTCGGCCGCAAAACATTACAAAATATTTCGTCCCGAAACGCAATCTCTTCCCGCCGCATGGGCGCTAGGTAATCTTTATATAGGCTACGAAGCAATACCGTAATAAAATTCTCTCATTTTTTTCCTCTGAGTGTGCAAGATGCGGTGACTAACTGTTTACGTTTCTTCCCTGTTTTTGACTTGTTTATGTTTCTGCACTGGAAATTCTCGGAACGCATAGTACAGTAAATTTGCGAATACTACACTCAAACTTTCCTTGTTTTGGTTCATGAGAAATGCGTCTGTTGTTGCCAAGTGATCTATAATGTTGAACTCTAAACAAAGAATGTATATCTAAGGTTGTAGCTAGATATAAAACCACTACTTCGCTCGTCGTTCTCGTAGTAAAAGGTGACAACTATGATGGACATCCTCACGTCCGGTCCCCCACCCGCCGCCACCCAGGACTCCAGGAGACGCGCTAGATCCACGACGGGAGTCGCAGGATGATTCCCGGCTGCTGTAGGTGCTGGCTTGCGGACGATGAGCAAAAGATAGCTCGTAGTCCGGTAAGAATCATACCCGAGTCGATGGCGCTTTCTGTAAAACTGAAGGCGGTAAGGCCGATGCCTGCTAGGACTGCGGGAACGTGATCCTAGAACGAAAGGGCAACTGTGCAGGAGCAACACAGCTGAGTTTTAGTCAGCAACTCGTAACACACCCTCTCGTTCCACCCTATAGCGGGAGAAGTCATTTTTACACTTCCTACCACAAAAACACAAAAGAAGATACCACCGCACATCAAGGTAAATGCACCGATAAATGTTGGATGACCTTTACAAAGGAACAATAAAATGCTGTTAAATACTCGTAATTAATCATTAATCGATATCCTGTTATCGCTGACCACAGATTCCCCTTCATTGTCAACTGATAACAAGTGTCAAAGTAGTGTACAAACAACAAAGTGTGTTATTTTGTTTGTGTTTATTTTTATCAGAGAGCATGTCTTGTCTGTCCTTGGCGCAGTGTATGAATCAGGTGTGTAGTAGCGTAGCGTCATGACTTGGGTTAGTATCGCGCTGTCAGTCGCCTGAGACGCTCGACTAATATTGTTTCTAAATGATTAAATCGTTTGTTAACTTAACTGCATCTGTGACCGCCAGAAACTGTAAGTAATTGTTGTTTCTTTGTAACATTTTGATAGGCACTAAATAATTAGACTGTCAACAACAATTAATTGTAATTTGTTTTAAGAATTCATGGCTTGTATGAAACTTACGTTTATCCTTGATCGTGACATGCCAGTTTCGCAATGAATGTACGATATTTCAGTTCACAATTAATGACTCAATTACGCCTTAGCTTGTCAAAAACACCATCAAAAGCTGCTAATACTTTGTAGTTAATACTTACTTACCTATATGTTTCTTTTTCTAACCAATTTTTTGTATAAAGTTCTGACACACTAGGAATTACTTCTATAACGTGGTGGGTGTGTTTATAAACATGTAAAAACACAATACATTATACACAAGACACCCAAATCCAGAACCAATGTCTGTAGGTCATTAAAATATAACAATTATTTGTATTTCCTACAGATATTGGTTCTGGATTTGGGTGTCGTATCGTGCGGGAATCGAACCTGCGAAACGCAGTGCAGCAGCCAATCTATCAACCACTGGACCAAACGTGTTGCCAAAAAATTCAGCCCCACTTCTGACCAAATTAATAAGTCAATTAATTTTTTATAGAGATTCACATTCTCATACGATTACGTTAGTCGTGCCATAATAGTTGCAAAATCACTACTATCTCTCTACAGCCGAATAATCTGATAAAACAAAAAAAATTACTGATACTCAGCACGTTTAGATACTTATTTAAATTATTACATATTCTGTGCAACAACTAATGACTTTTTTATACTTATTGATACTCGGCACGTTTGAAAGACATATTCTGTCTGCTTGCAAACTTTTTGCATTTACTTCATTGAGATGTATTTATTCGCGAGGTTAATGCTGTTGTTATCGGTTCTAGCAGTACCAGCGAGGATGACGAGTGTGCACAGCGCGTATAAAGAGGAGGTTCACGACGTGCCCATGTCGGTGATCATCAGGCCTTTTATTCCTGAGCTTACGGAGGACAAAGTTGTCTCACTTATGGAGACGATACAGGTGAGGATAACGTGTTTATTTACTGTGTTTTTCTGTGAGCAACTTCTGGGAATTGTTGCCCTAATTAGTATAGATTTATTTACTGTGTTTATCTGAGAGTAACATGTGGAGATTCTTACCCAAATTCTATCTGCTGAACGTGGGAAGCACAGGACTGATTTTTGCGGCGATGCTGGAAATATTTAGTAGTAGTAGTCTACTAGTTGATTTGGTACTGACCGATGACGATGAACACGTTTTACACTTGTCTTACAAACGGCCGAACGCATAGTCCAGCTAATGGTTCATTAGCGTCTCTAATGTCCATTAAAGTTAAGTATTGCCAAACCTTTACTGAACTACTAAACGGTCCATTAAAAAATTGTCACATTGACAGTTTCACAACATAGAACAATGAAGTCGCGAGTTTTCCCAGGCAAAATGTACGATCTGGTCAATTTTGTTGAGTTTGTGGAGTGTATTTAAGTGATTATTCCGATCCCTTTACAAATTCCTTTTTCAAGATTTTTTTTGCGCGGTATAGATTTTCACAATTATCGGTAGGTAAAACATGTTATATTGCCTATGATGGAACCTGATCTTCGGAAACCAACGAAACGAGGGTTACGATTTGCTCCTGAAACAATGTTGCTGGTAACATTACGGTTCTTCGGTCCCGGAGGCGTAACATCAGAAGTTTATAGAACTAGAAAAGGATGGTTTTCTGTAAATGTTCAGGCAGTCACTGGGCCTAACTTGGAATTCTTTGATTTAGTTGCTCGGTTGGTTGGTGACGAAAATTATATTTAAAAAAATACCTACTCTATGAGGTCGCCTCCCTCCCGCCACCTTCCCATAACCTCTTCTTGGACAATTATGACACTGACATTAGGAGTAGGTACGTAACGTCAGAATGTCAGTGACTCCTCATCGGTGACATCGAAAAAAAGCACCATAGCTTATATTTTAATTCAATAAAACTTTTTTCTTAAAAAAAAATATCATTAATCAAAAGGAATATCATTTAAAATACATAATATAAATCACAGTTTTGATGAGCCTAGATTGATAATTTTTAAATAAAATTTTAACATTTTTTATATGTACACGGACGCTCTGACAACGCTTCGGTCTATGGATACTTGAAGCTGTCAATTACTAATGAACCTTAATCACTTATTAACAGATTTAATACTCATTAGTTAATCATCCATTAAAGATAATTTAATTATTGATTCTGAGTTCCAGCGTAAGACCGTCGCGTTGTGCACTTCAGATTCACTTTTTTTTGACTGACCGACATTTTGACAATTTAAAAGTGCCCGTAAACGGTCTAGTTATTTGAAATAAATATTTTCAATTTTGATTTCGTCATATTCTGGCATGCCCACTGCTGATAGGGGTAGACAAAACTTAAAATAATGTAGAGCTTTCTAATAACTAAGTTTTCTGCGTCATTTTTATTACTGCTCACTTCATCGATTTTCCTCCCTAAGTCTGACTCATGAGACTCACTGTATGCGTTCGCATACTACCTATATTATAAGTGTCTACTTACTTTCCGATGTTTCCGGTATTTCTTCCTGTGATATTAATCTAGTCTGTGAAGGACAGGCTTCTCATAGAAACCTAGATTAATAGAGTGTTGTCTTTAATCATGTTATGTTGTCGTGACAGTGGCGTGTAGGACACATTTTATTTTGTCATGTATACCCACTGATACAAAACTGGCGGTAAAAATGTTAAAAGCATCTGCTTACCTTTTGTCGAAATTTCCTTTCTCAAATTCTCTTTCTACTTTATATTTGAATTTAAAGTACACTCAGATTTCCCCAATGTTAATCCATGTTCAATGGATATCAGAAGTGGCCAATCAATATACAGGTACTCAAAGCCGTTCAGGCAACCTAGATATTGGCCAGTTATCCTACACGGTTTACGATTAACCCCATTTATTAAAGACTGTTGCAACAAGCTCTGCAACTTTCTATATAAGTCCACTAAGGCGCCATAAGGAGATATAAATAGTTTTAGGCTCTGTTGTTGCTTGCCAAGCAATAGTTTCGAGATTTTATTGACGATTCAACTGATATGATGTCATTGGATGATACCGCTCATACTAAAGAGGTCCTGCCAGCGTTTTTAACCGCGTGAAAGTAGAAAACTATCTCCCGGGATAAAATAGTACCTCCATATGTAATTCACAAACATGTAACACAGTAATATTTTAAAAGCGAAAGTTTGAGTGCGTATGTTTGATACTCCTTAACTCTCAAACGGCTTTTTGTCCCTGGAATATATTTCCATCCGACAATTTTCTTCGTTCACACGACCAAAGCTGAAGGCAGCAACTAGGTAATAATACCCGTAAGCAAATGAATTTTGTTTAAAAAATGATTGAGATAATTAAACAAAACATATTTTTTGTTTTAAAACCATTGTCTCAAGGGTTATGAGGTCACCATAATTACTTATCTGAAAGTGAAAAAGTCATCTGTAATCGACAAAAGTATTTAAACTAATATTCAAAATAAACTATTCTCGCGGGAAATGACCCGAAGTATGCTAATTGTGTGACATGTGTATTAGCATTTGATATTTTGACAATCATGATTACTTACCTACTTTTTTCTTCTATTATTATTTGTTTTTATGCCGGATCTGCAGCAGCAATGACCTAATCTATGTACCTAGACGAATAAAACTGATGATTACCTACTTATGTACCTATTTATGCAAATCGTAGTAGGTAAAAACATATTTGATCATAGTTGCTTTGGTAGGTCATAGCTAGTCGTAGATACGTGTCCCACAGAAGATTGTCTACTGGGCTGCGGATTATTTAGTTATATTCTTTACTCCTCCCGCTGCACCTTTCTTGGGAGGAGCGGAAGGGTCTGTCAGACTTTTACTGATTAAAAGCCACCTGTATTTCTTCATTGCGTTTGAGAGTCACAGTAACTCTTTCGAACAAACCTAGGGCTCTAACAACCATCGGCTCTACTAGGCCCCGTCCATTTTGCTGGCTTTTTTGTGAGGCGCTCGTGGAACACAACCCCGCCATGCGTCGACCGTAAGCTGTCGAACGAGTATACACCTTACCGAAAGGTGATCTACCCATTGCTCGCCATTCGCAAGCCCGTACCTACAGTGACCGGGAATCTCCCTGCGACGCTTACTTCTCACAGAGGGCGGGACTTACCATCACAATAGTCGTGGGCTGTTACAACTAGTTAAGTACCACATCATTCATCAAATATCTCCAATCTTTTCCAGAAAGAAGAAGAAGCAGGCAACGTGCCCCCAATAGACATCCTCTGGATCAAGGGCTCCGAAGGCGGGGACTACTACTACAGCTTCGGAGGCTGCCACCGCTACGCCGCGTACAAACGCCTCAACCGACCGACTATTCCGGGCAAACTGATCCGGTCTACCATCACAGACTTGAGGACGTACTTGGGTAGCAGTACTCCTGATTTGAAGTAGTTAGTTCAGTTAGTTGTTAGTTTTCATTTGTGTTATGATAGAGAGATGCTGAATGTGGAACAACATTTTTGACTTTTTAATGTTTGAATCCCCGACCGGTTCTATGAGACCGCGCTGTTATTGTTTTATTATTGTGTCTCGTTTCGCGGGTATTGATAGATTAATTTCGGTACTAATGAGGGTGTTCTGAAATGACGTTTACCAGGTGGCAGCACTGATGCGTATGGTTCAGGCACCTGTCAAAACGCCTATGTTAATAACCACCTGAAACGTTAGACATCATCGTTACGCACACGTTTTCAAAGGAATAGACCTGACGGCTGAGTGGCGCCAATTGGTAATGCGAATTTTCCTGAACAACCTCGTTATTCTTAGTGTGGGGCAAAGATTTTTCAAGATAGAAAAATAGTGAACGAGTGCGCAGGGTCGCTCGACCTAGTCGCTACTGTTCGCAGATACTTACTCGCTGCACATGCGACTCTAATCTATCTATACAGTTGTGGTCTGTGGTACTAGCAAAGCGAGAGTTGTATCTGCTTTTCTCTGGCTCGAAGCTGACGAAACAAATGAATGCCATATTACGCTACGAAGGATTCCAAACATTTTCTAGAATTTAACTTTCTATGTCCATGCATTACTTACTTAGAAATGTTGCTTCAGAATTAGTAGCCATGTTATATAAACTATGTCAAGAATGTTATATTTGTAATATTATACTTAGTTATATTAAGGTTAGAAACTATAATTATGTGTACAGATCTAAGATAAGATGTTGTAATGATTTCCTCTAACGGAAGTTGTCAATAAAAAAATGTTTCTAAATGTTGTATGATTGTATAATCTGGATTTGGGTCTCGGTTTGATTAGATACCTAATTTGCATTTGTAGTTTTATAATTGTTTTTTTCTTTTAGTTGGACCAAAGTTTTATTTTTTATTTACGCTGTAAGACAGACGAGAAACTTAACAATACAGAATATATTTATAATGTTGTTTATTTTATTATTAATTTTGCACCTTCGATCAACAATTTGTTGATCGAAGTTTTGCTCTATATATTTATGATATTTATATGATCTATGCAAATTGTATGTACAAAAGCGAACGGAAGGTCAACAGGTTCGTCTGTGTTATTTCTAATTGCAGGATAAGATACAGTCAAAATAAAACTAGATAATTTCTCCAACAGTGTATTTATTGGTGGAGTGGCTTACCTAACTACAGAACAATGGATATGCCGTTTCTGTATATTTACAAACATTAACATAAATAATATCAAAATACAATTTATTACTAACGCACGGCTCGCGGGCGCGCGTTCGGAGCACTGGGAAAGTAAAAATAAATGAACACAAAATCAATTTGTTAGCACCAACATTCCATGCAGACATTTGGGGTCGAGCCTCACTGGGATGGGAAGGTGGCGTGGCTAAGTTTCGCACTCAGAGACGTTTAATGATTACATAAATCGATCATTAGTATAGTTACTAGTGTCCGACCGAAGGTGCAATTCTGGCCGAAGCCGAAGCCGAAGCCGATTAATCGGTATTCACCAAAACCTTCGGCCGAAGCCGAAGCCGAAGCCGAAGGTGATGATAAAAACACTAAATTAGATTCGCGCTCTCAAACTTGTTTAGACTTGTTTTGTTTACTAACTGCGATGCGTTCGGGCCGGTGCGGTGGTGCGGCGAAACGCTGCTCTGCTCTGCGCATTCTCCGTCTCGCTCTAGCATCGTTCAGTAAATTTCAAATTTTGACAACTTACAAACCTTCGGCTTCGGCCAAAGCTTCGGCTAATTTTTGGCCGAAGCCGAAGGTTTGGCCGAAGGTGCTATTTTTGGCCGAAGGTGGCCGAAGCCGAAGCCGAAGCCGAATCATCGGTCGGACACTAATAGTTACTTAGTATACTTTGTTAAATCTATTGTCTATTTTTTAAACCCGGAGACTAAATTGACACAAGTAATGTCAAATTTACTGTAGTGAATGACACAAGTTCTTTTGTGTTGAAATGTCATTTTAGTCTCCGGGTTTAAAAAACAGACTTGATATACTAAGGATCGATTTAAGTAATCATTAAAGATCCCTGAGTGCGGCAGTAAGTCATGATGACAAAGAATATGTATGGGTAAAACAGTGGACATGACTCCATAGAGTTGTATACATTTTCTTGGCTACGCAAACTGGCAACACCTCCGTGGTGCCCCAGTGAGGCACGGGTCTTAAACACTAAATTATAAGGTTGACAAATGATTTGATTGCAAAGGAAACGCAAAAATAATCCTTATGTAAACAATGTCAAATGTAAAAAACATGTCGAAAATGATATTGTAATTTGACAAAATAATTATAAACGTTTCTCATAATTTTTCACAGACCAGATCTATCAAAATAATATTACATTCATAATAATATTTACATAAATAATTTGACAGACGGCGCCTCTAAGGATTACCACTGCGCCAAATATAATTAACAAATGACATTGAGACGACCTACAAACGAAAATAAAAATAAATTCGTTTGCCATAAAAATTCGATATACAGTGCTAAACAAGTTTTTACATAAAAAGTGCTTCAAGTTGCAAACATATTGCTCTATTTACAACCAATAATTAAATTCATAATAAAATGCTACTAGGACCATTCCGCGTTTGAATCAAAATGTCAAAAGGAACTGTAAATAAATATTTAAAAAATTGTCTATGGAAAAGTTTGAAAAAAAAAAACAAGATGGAAGCATCACTTCAGATTCTCGCGCCAAAAGTTCCTGTGCAGTTGAAACTAAACTATTTTAAGTTTTTGTAAAGAACAACGAAACTTCATGATAAAGAAGTTATTTTGCACCCAAAAGGATGTGTCCGAACTAAAACTACATAATATATTTCCGTATATGTAAGTGGTAAATGAATATATTCTAGTGTAACAACGTACGATATTATAGGTTATGTCCACAAAAGGCGTTAATATTACAGAGATCATTTGATGCTTGCTCATAATAGTTTAAAATATTTTGGCACGAATCATAAAATTAGCGACTGAACGGGAGCGTAGCTAACTAACTTACAATAATTGCGTAAATATTATTTATAGAGAACTTTTGAAGGCAGTCAAATGAAATTGGCTAACAAAACTCCGCAAGATACGAACATAGCGAAAGATCTCATAATTTAAACTGTTTTGCCAACAGTCGGTCCACGGAATCGTAGCTTCATAGACGCGATTATATAATACCCGGTAAATAAGTTGGCAAGTTTCGCGCACGGTGACAAAAAAGCGAATGAGCGAACGGGACGTAACGCAGTGCGGAGGCAAAAGTCGTCTAACGCACCAATCATAAACTACTATTATAATACTGCACTAATCGCGCGCCGGATCGGCGCTACCTTATACCCCGCGTCCCGCTTGACCACCAAATAGATCTAAAAAACGATTTCTGCGCATTGCCAAGTTACGTGCCGCCGGTTATACGCTTGGTGACCGCCTGCGTGAAGCTTGCATACAAAGCTAAAGAACTCTGTCGAGGAAGCGGCTGTCGTGCCGTCATGTCGTTGCAGCATATCATGACGAAAAGCGTCTATGATGCTTCGCGACCTTTAGGCTGAGGCTACAGCGAATCAAATATCACTTGTAAAATTTGGCGTACAGTGTAGCCGTAATAATGAATTTTCATTATTTGTTTTGATCGCTCATGAATCGCCAATCGCGTCGCGGTCTAATGTAGCCTCAGCCTTAACGTTGCCCGCCCACGACCGACAATCGGTGAACGATTTTTTTTTTGTTGGTAAAAAATAGAACACACTGATACACACACGTGCGCACACGGCCTACAAAAAGTCGGTCAGAATGTACTATAGGATTATAATTTGTGACGATTATCGGACCTACAAAAAGTCTGTCGTGGGCGGGCAGCGTTAAACTTTTTAGCTAGTTAAGAATTATGCGTCGTAATTTTGCAACAGTAGAATTTAGCTAACCAATTTCATTGTTTCTTTAAAAGTTAGGATTAATTATTGCGTGTGAAATGTGGATAGTTTTATCACCTGATTATCTCCCGACCATGCCTCAATATAATATTAGAGGAATAAAATGCAAAATAATATTTTCTATATTGATCTATCTACCACTGCTGCCGTGACCCGCCGGGCTCGCCAACTAAATAGAAAAAATATATATCTATTACTTTACAACAACCATATTCTTTACTATGTCTCATATATTTTTTATATCATTTATAATATTTAATTTTTTTATATAACAACGGCACCCTGTCGCCATGGACAAGATAACTATTTTTTTTTATTAAATTCAATAGATATATTTTTTCTCCACAATCATATTCTTTATAAGCAGTGTTTACATGTCAGTTATGCAGATTATATTAAAGCATAATATTTTATTTTTTAAATTTTATTTAGTGGCACTAGTGTTTATAAGTAACATTTAAATCCATTTAAAATTTACATTTATATAATTTATTATGACGAGATGGAAGTGGCTCACAAATATTTATATGACGACACATGATTTTATTTACAAATGTAGAAATGACACTAACTAATAATATCTAGTGTAGAACAATTTATGATCGTTCTATTATAATATAAACTTAAAATTATAAGATGATCAGTGTAAATAAAATGCGGACTTCCATAGATTCAAAATGATGAAAGTGTTGCCCTGATAGCAACTTCCAGTTTTAAAAAAAACGAGACGGTATATCATTTACGCTAGGGTACAACATATTGCCACTTCCACACATTTACATTATTTCCTCAGTGTTTATTTTTACATGTACTTAACTACTTATACAACGTGGAAGGATAACATTCATTGTGCACGTCGACTTAGATGTTCCTACTAATTACATTTACAATAATAAATTAACAATATTTACATTGACATACGAAACCTATGGAAATGTTAGATTAGAAGGGATCAACTAATATCTTTGAGAACTTGTACAGTCTTTCTAGTGAAGTAAGGAAGAGAGTAATGTGTCATAAGACTTGAAGAACTAGTGACGGGCGATTCCGAGATGTTTTAATAATATCGAAAGAATCGAAGTCGTTAAAATAAAACATCGAGTCAACCATCGATTCGCCGTTCTACAAAAATAATCGAGATGGTTCTCGTTTGTTAGTAGTTTTGTCACTCGAAACTCTAATCCATCGAGGAACAATTCGTGAATGAACGCGCCAAGCGCCAGTTCCAATAACAAATCGAGTCGGACTCCAGTCAAAGTCGAAACAATCGAGAACCATCGAGATATTCAAATAATCGATTAAAACCTCTCGCCATCGCTCATCGCTATGAAGAACCGTCATAAGAGCGGAGTTTCGATTACGATCGATTTATATTAGGTAAAGAAATGGGACAAGCATGATCGAAGGCAGACTGCCCACAGTGCTTTAGTAAGCGCCCGAGTTTTACCTTAAAGTATCAAGAATTATCATAGAAAACAGTAATATTTGAGTTTCACCTATTAAATATTTAGATAACGAGAACAATAATTTTACTTTAGTATTATTACATAATAAATTTATTTCGTTCGTAGTTTTTTATGTTTTTGTTATTTTATTTAAAAAGTAAAGCTCGAATTATTTTGTAAGTTAATTGTTATGTTCGTGATATGTGGATGACTGATTGGAAGCATCGTCGATTGAACTTTGGTGATCTGTACAAAAAGTATTTTGAACATTCGGACTGGATAGTAGCACGCTGTTGAGCAATTCCAAGTCAGTTTCATGAATAAACCGAGCCATACTGTAGCTCATTCTGAACTTCAAATTTTTAAGACGCTTTCTTTGAGCAATTATATACCTTAATTATTTCTTGGATAAATGATTTATTTGAAGCATATTTGAACAATAATTCGTCATTGCTCTCAATCTGTTCGAATTTTCAAAATACATCTTGTAAAAGGAAGTCATGTGACATTTTAGGGAATAATTAACATTTATTTTATTAAATAGTACATTAACTCAGTATGAGTTCTTTTGGTATTGGTAGGAAGACAAAATTAATGAGGAAAATTGTGACCGTAATAATAACTAGTCAAAATATTCTACTTCAATATTAATAATTATGAAAAATTACTTCATTGTGAACCTTTTTAAGTTAGATTGTACCCCGAGAATCTTTGTATAAGAACTGTTAAAAGAAAAAAATAATACTATGCATTGGAATGTAGATAGAACGGCGATACTGAGGTATAAAATGGTGTCGGCATTTTGGCAGAACGATATGCAAGCAAAATTGCGTTGTATTTCTTTAAGTTTGAGAATAAAAAAATCTATTTAAAATATTAGGCAAACGACCAAGTTTGGCACTTTATAGATTTAATAATCTATTCAAATAAAATATTTGTTTCATATAAGAGCAACGAGCGACGAGTTAAGACCTATTTTTTTTTCAAGTGTAATATAACAAAATGGCGAGAGCACCGTTTAATTTGAACCATTCGCCCAATTTGTTTACTTTCGAGTTAGTGATAATAAAATTGCTATTTATTGCACATTAAACTTTTTGAGGTGCGTCGAGGTGACATTCAAATATAAGTCTTATGTTCGAACACGTTAAAGTACAACTAATATAGAAAATGTTAATAATATACAGGTTGAGCATTACTTTTCGTCATGGTGGGTAGTGCGAAGTCGAGGTGACAGAGAAGAAAATGACATATTGGAACGTCACAGATACGAAAAAGAGTGTAAAAGAAATGATGTTGATATTGAAAAATAAACCTTATTTTCATTGTGTTAAAGTGCAAAAAAAAAAAAACAATTCCCTCTTTTGAAAACCACCTTACTTCGTTTGATTTGCACTTTTAAGACATTAAAATTAAAGTTTACTTTCCAATATTATCCTATTTTGCGCTACTTTTTCCATTTCGATGACTTACACGTCCTAGCCGTGAAATTGTCACTGTTTAACTTAACACATTCTTATAAGAAGTCCAAGACTAAACGACACGTATGACAAATGACATGAAATATAATATAACAACAATCCCGAGTGTACGTATTAATGCGAACTAAGAGATTCCCATTCCAAATATTTAAATATCCTATCTACATTTAACATACTTCTCAGTATGTCTAGGCCAACAAAAAATCGGCCATCGATTCTCAGAGATCAAAACATCATTGAAGATGTGACCAATATATACACCAACATTGGTAACACATATACTGCATTTGCAATAAGACTTTGACTTTTATTGCGTTGGTGGCAAGACAAGTGACGGCTACAGTAAATAGTTGGTATTGCAATCACTTTTTTGCTTTAAATGTCACCCTTATATCTACGGAATGGAAGTCAAAATCTGTTGAACGGACAGTTAAACATCCTTTAAATGTCTAATCTTATTGTAAACATAGTAGATTGTGTCGCACAATGTTTGTAACCAATTCGCCGCATTAAAACGTACACTCCACCGCGTCGTGCTATGTACCGTGGCACGCCATACAATATAGCTACATTAAAGCATCAATACGCACCATCAAACATTGCCGAGTGCCACCAGACCAGAGAGCTCTTAGTTCTAGACTTTACTGAAAAAATATCTGTTGAACTATGGCTTATTTTACACCTATAGTCCGTCTAATGAAAGCGCAACCTGAGAAAAAGAGGTTAAGTAAATCCAAAAATTTTGTATGTGGTATTACTAACTAGTAGGAGAATCATATCTTGACACTTCACATTTTTTTTATTTCCTACAATTGCGGCTGAATAATGTTACCAGTTCAATTAAAAAAAAAAAACTCCCAGGTCGCGCTTTCATTAGACGCACTTTTTACATATATACATAAATAACTGGTTGGCTTGACCGGTCGTGAACAGCTGTACAGCCTATCCAGTCCGGTACTAGCTGACCAAGAGAATTCGTGCATAGGAATTACTATGCGATTCGAATAAGTATAGGATCGACTGAGCGCCATGTTGTGACGTCATAACTGTCAAATCGAATCAGGGAGGGTGAACATAACAAGATAAATAAAATTATTTTTTATTTCTTACCTCATAGAAGTGTATTGCAATTTGTGTTTATACAGGTCAAAGTTTTTTTCATTAACTTGGTTAGCTAGTAGCTTATTATAATATTTATTACACTCTAAATCTTATTTTAAATTAGACTGGTCGATGCGATCAGTCGTATAGCCTTACAAATAGTATTTTCTCAGTAAAGTCCACGTTATAATTTCACCAAGATATAGTTTTATACACAATAACATATATGCACATATATTTTACACGTTACATTATCAACACCTGAGATTGCCTCGTAAAGCCCCATTCACACGACTAGAGATTTTGTCTCGAAACTAAACTTTGAATAATTCCTAAAATAGTGCATTGCTACTAACTACACTAAAATATATATTAAAAATAAATTTTAGAACGCATTGCGATTATAAATTTGAAATCTTATATTTCGTATAAGTCTTTCCATTTTAGCTGCCTATATTCATACTTAGCAAAATCGATTAAAAATAATCGATTTTGCTAATGTTTTTTTCTTCTTTCCAATTCTTATACGAGATCAAGTAAATCGTTCCTAGTGCCTACTGCAAGTTTGTTTTACGTTACCCGCGATCGACACGTTTATGACGTTCAGTGTTCTGATTGGCCTGCTCCAAGCTCTTAAGGTGAATGCTTCAGGTAGACCGCGAAATTCTAATTCCTACACCTAAGTGTAGGAACGATTTTTTCGAGGTCAAAAACGTTCCTGCAACTAAGTGAGCTTGGAGGCTTGTATTGATGATTTTTATGATTATTATTATGTAACTAGTTACGTTTTACAGTCGCTAAAGTATTTTTAACTTCATACAACTTACCACTGGCTTGTAAATTGCAAAAAACGTAAGAAAATTTGAATTTCGCGGGCCAACCTGAAACATCCCCCTTAACCAATCAGAGAGCCAAACGCGGTAAACGTACAGGATATTTATGTTCGTATAACTCGTAACAATGCAAGGAACATCAGATGTTCGTGTTGTCTTCTTTTTTTAGTTGTTCCTGGAGTTATCATGTTGGCCACTGAATTAAAACCACCCATTCTCAGACCACATAAAAACATCGACGTTTATAATCGCAAGGCGTTCTACGTGACCTAATAAGTTGTCGTGCAAATCGGCTGCCTTATTTCTCAATCTAAATAAAATGTTCACAAAAGTGAATGTGCTCCTGCTTCCTATATTTAATGAATCCGTATTTTATAGTGGCTAAAATATACTTTTATTTGCCCAAGACTTGAAACTTTGTTGAACCTTATAAACATTTATTTAAAGTCTATTTTTCCATATTTACTCTGGAGGTTTTTTTTCTTAAAATTTCTCTACTATATTTAATCTTTATTTACGAGTAAGAGCAAGATCTGCTTTAAAACGGTGACATATTTGATTAATTCATCTTTTAAAATATTTTGATGATCTTCTATACATTTATTTGTTGTATATAATATTTTTATCTATTATAGACAGTGATAATAATGACAGCACTCGAACCGTTTTTCCTCGTTCCTTAGGCAAAAGGTACCGAACTTACATCCGCTACGTCATCGTAACACGTTTTATACACGCCGCATATTATAATATTTACACTATATTCTTTAGTAACTATTTCTCCAATCCCCGAGGCTCACTCTCAGGAATTCGTTGCTACTATACAACCTTATTTTTTTATTTTTTGTCGCACTTTTTATAACACCAATATGAAAATATAACTGCGTCCTCCGTTCTCGCTTTATACGTCATAGAACTTTTTATTCTAAGAATATCTGTCTCACCTATCAGGTTCCACTTGATACATAAATCTTTAGATCTAAACTGTCAAACTTATAAGTTCGACTTCTCATCTTCATATTAAACACTGACATTTAACATTTAGAAGGAATAAAACACTCTTACACATCTAAGAATGTCCGGTGTCCGCCACGAAGGGACCATTTCTCCCATTCTTCTGCCGAAGATTCATTGTATTGCCAATAAGTATGATACCTTAGAAATTTACTTTTCAAATAACACTAATTCTTGACGAGAAAGCGAAGGAACATTGAGTCCATTCTTAAAGATTGATGGGCCGTTCGTTAGCCAATTAAACATATACTTTAAAGTTGAGTTATTAAGGCAGCTTTCTCTTCGGGCATGTTTAGACGAGGCCGATAGGATCGCTGTCGTTCTCAAGTAACACTTCTTGGTGAGAACGCCCACTTTCTCCATTCTTAAAGACTGACGGGCCGTGCCAATTGAATGTGTACTTTAAAATTAGGTTGTTAAGGTAGGTTTCTGGTCACTTTCTCCATTCTTCTGGCTGATGGGCCGTTCCTTAGCCGACAATTGAAAATGTACTTGAAAGTTGAGTAGTTGAGGTATCTTTCTCGTCCAGTAGGCCGTTCCTTATCGCCCACAATTGAATATGTACTTTAAAGTTGACTTCATAAGGTACCTTTCTCGCCTGGCATGTTAACACGAGCGAAGGGCTACTTTCTCGATTCTTAAAGACGTATGTGCCGTTCCTTCATCAATTGAATATGTACTTTAAAGTTGACTTCATAAGGTACCTTTCTCTTCGGGCATGCTTAGACGAGGTCGGCAGGGTCGTTGTCGTTGTCGTCGTCGGGCGGCGGGCGCGGCGACGAGAAGTGCAGCTCGCGCTCGGCGAGGCAAAGCTGACATCAGTCCAGCGCGCCGATGCACTCCGGCTCCTCGCGCACGCACTCCTTGGGGAAGTAGCCCGACCGGTTGTCGCCCTGGAGAAGGAAGAAGGTGAATTTTATTGCAAAAATTGTGACCTAAGACCGTCAAAATTATCTTAGAAAGCTATAAGAACGAAAAAAAAACGAGCTGTTAACACAGTGCATTAAAAAAAAACATGTGAAATCATCTAACGACTAATTCCGCCCTGGGTGGAGCGGGAACGCATGTGTATTTTTTACTGATTTAAACCACAGGAGACATGTGAAATCATCCAACGGCTTATCCCGCTGGGTGGACCGGGAAGACGTGTCAGACTTTTACTGACTTCACTTGTGGCCTTCAGTTGTTCTTTGCATTCTAAGACAACGGGTTTCCTTTCAAGAAATCTCTGCGGCCCGACAGGGCATCTCAGTTCTACTGGGCCCCTACGTCAGCAAACGATACAAATAAACACAAAATAAACTCATAGAAATGTCAGATTTCTATGAGGAGTGCAAGGAACACTACATAATGAAAGTTTCGTAAAAAAACTACTTGTTACGGCCGCCAATTATAGTTTTAATCAACATACAAGATACAACCTTGACATTGACCTACAAAATGCAAAAAAATAAGGAAAACTTTGATTTTTAAGGCTATCCCTGTCGCATCCCTTTAAACATTATTGAAATATCGATACCTAAGTTAAGGGACATTTTTACGTTACGGGTAAAAGGCCCTTACGTCCATAATAGTCGTAAGGGACACTTTTACAGTTTAAGTAAACGTCCCTTATACTTATTCATAGCCTGCCAAAGCCTACCTTATCGAGCGTGCGTCCCTTCCACCAGCCGCGGCTGTCGCCCTCCTTGCTGAGCACGAGCACCTTGGCGCCGGGCCGCAGCGCTAGCTGGGAGGACTCCAGTGGTCGGAAGTCGTGGATCACCGTCGCCACCACGCGCCGGAACGGCCAGCGCAGGTTTGAGTTTAGGCTGAGGGAAAACAAGACATACATAAGTATCTGCTCCCTGCTCCGCTTGTATTGGTCACAGCATAATGTTATATTTACCTTCATAGTTAACCTTCTTCGAAAAATAGGTGGTTTACACTAATAAAATGATAAACAAAGAGGTTTCTACGGAGTATTTTAACACCATCATCATCATCTGCCTAGCCTTTTCCCAACTATATTGGGGTCGGCTTCCAGTCAAGCCGGATTTAGCTGAATACCAGTATTTTACGAGGAGCGGCTGCCTACCAGACCTCCACAACCCATTAACTGGGGTAACACGGTACTTCATGGCAAGACTGGAGTCAGATTTACTGGCTTCTGACTATCCGTAACGACTGCCAAAGATCTACAAATGACAACCGGGACCAACGGCTTAGCGTGCTTTCCGAGGCACGGGGGAAACTCGTTATGTTAAGATGGTCACCCATCCACAGACCAACCTAGGCAAGCGTTGCTTAACCTTGAAGATCGACCTGTGCGGCTGTTATTATCTAGCCACGAGCTCCTCCTCAGTATTTTAACACCAAATTATATTAATTACCAAAATTCTACGCAAATAAAGATATCTATCTA
Organism: Mythimna separata; assembly: GCA_030763345.1. Lineage (NCBI taxonomy): Eukaryota > Metazoa > Arthropoda > Insecta > Lepidoptera > Noctuidae > Mythimna > Mythimna separata. The sequence continues at coordinate 2,237,477 of CM061173.1, read as the reverse complement.
GGAACAGCCTTATATATTGAGATTACTTTGACTTATAAGTTTGATTTTTAACTGCTGCTTGGGGTAGCAGACCAAAGTATCTGATATTAATTTTACATTAATAATATCACACCTGGGCAACAGACGAACAACAAAGTGATCCTATAAAGATTCTGTTTTTGCGGACTTAACTGTGTTACTTGCTTAGTTTTCTGTGTAATTTTAAGTTCCGTAAACTTAAAAAATACACAGAAAACTATTTGTGCGTTTGATTTTATATATTTTTGATAATATAGAAGATGAGGTTTCTTTTAAACATATGCTCACCCCTCGAAGTTCTCGGAGAGGCTGGTCTTCTCGTAGTAGGTGATGAGCTCGACGACGCTGCGGAAGAAGCGCGACTCGGACAGGTAGTAGTGCGGCACCTGGTCGATGGGCTTGCGGCACACCCGCATGTGCTTCACTGTGTTGTCTGTTGAGTTACAAGTCTATGCTCACCCCTCGAAGTTCTCGGAGAGGCTGGTCTTCTCGTAGTAGGTGATGAGCTCGACGACGCTGCGGAAGAAGCGCGACTCGGACAGGTAGTAGTGCGGCACCTGGTCGATGGGCTTGCGGCACACCCGCATGTGCTTCACTGTGTTGTCTGTTGAGTTACAAGTCTATGCTCACCCCTCGAAGTTCTCGGAGAGGCTGGTCTTCTCGTAGTAGGTGATGAGCTCGACGACGCTGCGGAAGAAGCGCGACTCGGACAGGTAGTAGTGCGGCACCTGGTCGATGGGCTTGCGGCACACCCGCATGTGCTTCACTGTGTTGTCTGTTGAGTTACAAGTCTATGCTCACCCCTCGAAGTTCTCGGAGAGGCTGGTCTTCTCGTAGTAGGTGATGAGCTCGACGACGCTGCGGAAGAAGCGCGACTCGGACAGGTAGTAGTGCGGCACCTGGTCGATGGGCTTGCGGCACACCCGCATGTGCTTCACTGTGTTGTCTGTTGAGTTACAAGTCTATGCTCACCCCTCGAAGTTCTCGGAGAGGCTGGTCTTCTCGTAGTAGGTGATGAGCTCGACGACGCTGCGGAAGAAGCGCGACTCGGACAGGTAGTAGTGCGGCACCTGGTCGATGGGCTTGCGGCACACCCGCATGTGCTTCACTGTGTTGTCGGTTCTGTGGGACGGAGGACAAACATTTTATTATTTTTCGTGAGTTGCGTTCTTTAGTTGTGTTTATACGGCAGAATAAAATAGGATTTTGTAAGGTAGATTCCATCTATTCAATGTGTGGTTACATCTTTAAATTAAATTCGCTTCAAAATCATTAGTATTCATGTTTTCTAGTTAAAATATCGTCAAATAACTCTTCCACCTCTAGGTAGGAAATCCACATTTTGATTTGATATATGATGTGAATTTTCAAGAAAAAACCTCAAACCTGCTGGCTGGAAAGTTTTAGCCAAGACTGCTTGATAACAGGTAAAGCTTAGGCCTACTATCCAAGGACGCGTTGCTTCGTACACGCGTATTCATCATTACACGTTTAGGGTACGCCTGAGTAAAGCTTGCCGTCGTGTCGTTGCAGCGTTTTCGACAGAGGCCTTAAAAGTTTTGTGTGAAATCGACCAAAGATTTTCAACTAGGCTTACAAGTATCTTATTGGTTTTTGGCTTAGTATAGTGTATACGTACTTGAGTGATAGCGCTAGATTGGTGTCGGAGGGCGCGTGCGGATGGTGCGGCGCGTGCGAGGGATGCGGCCGCACTCGCAGCAGGAACGTGCCGTCCACGCGCCGCTCTAGTCGCGCCGTCGCTGTCTCGCGACCCATCTCGCCCACGTACCTATTGAAAATATAATAATTATAAAAACCTATATTCACTGCCTATATAAGGGGCCTCGCTCAGGGCGACTTTTTGTAGCGTTGCGGTAGCGATGCAGGCGCTAGTTGCCTGCCGTCGCGATTATCAGTCGCACTGCAAACGCGATACTATCGCGATGCAAACGCGATAACCAGAAACCACCACCAGAAATTTAGATTTTGTATGAAGAATTTTTTGTTTATCATTCACGCACCACCCTCTCCGATGTCGTTTGACACAGTCGCGTGTTTGCGGCGCTACAGTCGCGTCGCGATGCTGTAGCGCGTTAGCATCGCTTCTGTAGCGTGTTTACGAAACGCGCGACAGCACCGCTACAAAAAGTAGCCGTAGGCGAGGGCCTTTACAGTTTTATATTGCTTATAAAAACAATAAAATTCTTAAATCTATAATTTATAGCAACCTTAGTCAGGTTATCTTTTAACATGGGTCTCCCCATTTCGTCGATGGAACTTTTACAAACAATCCCGTAATTCTGGCACTGGACCCTTCATGCATCTCCGACCGCATAGGCCTGACAAAAACTTGATGTTTGGCAGATGTTAAGAACAGCATTAAACTTACCACATGTAGTAGTGCAGCGCCTGGTCAGGTTGGTGTTGGTGAGGAGGTAGCGGCGGCGCGGGCGCCAGGCCGCCGCCGCAGCGCCCCGACAGTGCGATGCACTCCTTGTGCGCGCACGCGTTGCATACCGTGCACAGGTAGCCCTGGTGACCAAGCATTGCGAATGTTATAGAGGTTTAGGTGGGATTATTTTTGGTGAAATTTCGGCAGCTGTTTTAGATTTAAACAAAACGCCGACACGACAGGAGCGAGGTCAGGTGCAGGACGTTAGATGCTTTCCGAGGTACGGGGTGTCACACCACCAACTTCAAAACTTGGGGCTGCTACAGAGTAATTCTGAATGGAAAAATCTGATAACTTTTTTGTAGTCGTTACTCAAGCTCAGCAGTTACGCACAACACCAACAAGGCAATAACTTACCAAGTTACTTAGATGGATACTTCAGCCAATAGTATTAGACAGACAAACAATTTTATTATAATGCGAAGTTTGTAAATAAGGTTTTATTTTATTCTTTAAAAAAAAAACTTCATTCATAAAGGTACCTGAAATATTCTGCCTTTGAGGAATTTGGAACAGTGGTGACACGTGGCTGGCTTCTCGAACGTGTGTAATACGAACTTGTGGTTCGTACTCCGACATCCAGGCGGCTCTAGGTTATCACTGTGGACAAACATAGACAATATTATTATTATTTATAATTGATTTTTCTTCCAACAAGAGAACTGAACTGTACTTTTTTGGAGCTTTGAAGTATAATTTCCTGTAAATAAGGTGGTATAATCTGTCAAATAACAAAGTTACAAATTAGATCACATTTATAGTTCTAGTGTTTCTGAAGAGAGTATTTGGAAATGGTCATTGTGCACGATAGTAATTTTTTTTTAATGAAAATTCTAGACAAGAAAAAAGGTATAGTTTGTGCAGCCTTGAGTGCAGATTTTATAGGTCTAACTTATTTAACACTAGCTGTCCCCTGCGGTTTCACTTGCATTTTTCGTTACTGCTCCGCTCCCGTGGGTCATAGCGTGATGGTATATAGCCTATAGCATGCCTCGATAAATGGGCTATCTAACACTGAAAGAATTTTTCAAATCGGACCAGTAGTTCCAGAGATTGCCCCCTACATACAAACTTACAAATTTTACCTCTTTATAATATTAGTATAGATTGAACAGATTTGAAATAAATACTTCGAAACGCGATTTTAGATAAAACTAGTTTTTTATACAAATAATAACAAAGAGTCAAAATACTCACATAGCATCCTTAATAGCCTTCACCCATTTACGTTTAGCATCATCAGTTCTTGCGTAGAGCGTGAACGTGGCGTCCTTAGTGCGTCGCACGAGGTAGAAGTGTGAGGCCCAGCGCGCGTCCCCTCTCAGCGCGCGCCTCCCACAGCCCTCCTCCACGCGGTACTCCGCCAGGCGCACTCCCACGCGGTACGAGTACTGGTTGTCCTGGGAAGAGAGGAGCTGGCGTGGGATTTAGGAAAGGAAGCTTAGTTAGTTGAGTTAGGTTAGGTTTTTTTTTTTGGTTGATATCATCAAATAACTTTTGCTCTGGGTGGAGCGAGAGACAGTGTTAGACTTTTACTTTAGGGCGTAATTACACTAGCTGATTGCGAGCGTCCAAAAAAAGAAGCGGGTGTGCAACGAATACGTCACGGGTACGCAACGAATACACCGCGGCTGCGCAGCGAATTTGTAGCGGACGCGCAACGAGACCGCCGCGAATAGAAAGGCAGAAAGAAAACACGTTTAATTGGCACACCATGATTCAATAATTCATGAGAAAAATACTAGTAATTACAATAGCAGCTTGCCTTGTCAGCTTGGACGCCATTGTGTACTGTCTCGTAAAACGTCAGCCCGTACCCCCTGCCTACAAACGACGAAAAGGTTGCGAATTCGCCACGCGTCCGCGACGTCAACGCTGCGCAGCCGCGGCGTGTTCGCGATGCATTCGTTACTCGCTCGCTCCGCTCCGCAGGCGCTCGCATGCCGCTAGTGTGATACGGCACTTACTGTCTAAAACCTACCCGTGTGGGAGGATTGTCCGCAAAAGTCTGACACTCTCTCTCGTACCACTTTGAGCGAGAGGGGTTATTTGATGATTTCTAACCTCAAAAAAAACGGTGTCCCTTCAGTTGCCCTTTGGTATTAAGGGCTACGGAGACTCTTTTTAACTATCTCACTCTTTAGCTAGTAGAATAACGATTATTAATAGTTTAACATAGTTATTGAAGCGATAATTAGCCTCATAAATTGTTTTAACTAGTAATGTTGTCGTTGATGGGACTTTTCAAAATAACCTCGTTAGTTTTCAAAAAACCTTTGTTAGCTTTAACTTTAAGCATCAGAGATAAGTATGTAGCACTAATTACACTTTAGCTAGGAATGATATTCGTTGCTTAACATCGAGGTTTAATTTTGTGTTTATTTGTGCTAATGTTCACAAATAATTTATGGAATCTGAGATCTTCTATTTTATCTGTTCAGTTAAATTGACGTTGTTAAATTTCAATTCTTTAGTCAGGTTCAGAAGAATAGCTTTTTTCTTATATTTGTTTTCTAACACTAGATACTAAACTAAGGTTTTTACGAATCTATTGCATAGAAAATTTATAAAGTTCATTAGGTATTTCTGAGGTAGAAAAATTAGTTAAATTCGCCATTATAGTATTAAAAAAAACCGTTGATTAAAAACCCTAAACATTTATACAATAAACCCTAACATAAGTACGCCTTACCTTAACAGGTTTGCAGAGCAGCATGAGCTTGTCAAAGACGAAGACGTATCGTGAGCGGAGCTTCTGGTCCTCGTGCGCCTTGACCTTGAGCTCGCCGTCCAGCAGCAGGCGCCCGTACGCCGCCAGGCCTGCGCCCCCCGCGCCCAGCGCGCCGCCCTCCCAGTCTATTATACTCTCCTGGGGAAGAGGGGATAGGGGTTAAATATAAGATATTATAAATTAGCAATCAGCAATTGAGCTTAGTAACCACTAGTATAATAGAACATGGCTGAGGTTCGCCGATGGCTGCTATAAAATCATGAGTACCTATCACTTATTTTTTTTAGGTGGGACATCATCCAACGATTCTTCGGGCTGTCAAACTTCTATTGACTAAAACCCATTCCTATGTTCCTTCTTTACCTTGAGTCCCATTGAGCCAGGAACCCTTATTAAGCTGGCGAGGTGTTGGCCATTTTAGCGATGCGCAGTGGCGAGAGGTCTCGATCGTTCTCGATTGTTTCGATTTTGACTCGAGTCCGATTCGGTCTGTTATCGTGACTGGCACGTGGCGCATTCATTCGCTCAAACAATTCAAACACCAGTATTATATTACTGATTCGAACAATCAAAAACTAGTAGTCGATTCTGTTGAATCGAGACAATCGAAAAACTTGTATGTGCATATTTGCATAATGCATTTAATAAATAAATGGCGTGTCGTGTCGATGGCTGGCTATATGGTCGTGTCGTGTCGATTTTAAGTTTTATAAACTAGTGCTTGACTGCGATCCCACCTGATGGCAAGCAGTGATGCAATCGTAGATGGTGAGGCGCACGTTTATTAAGTTTATTATTTATTACATCTCGGAATCGGTAACTAGTTCTGAATAAAAGAAAACACTAGCTCACCTGTACTTTAGCGAGTAGCGCGAGCACCTCGCTGTCCCTCTTCACTTCGTTGATGTACTGCGCGACGTCCACCATCGCCTCTTTCGCTCGTTCCAGCCCTCGGAACTCTTCATGATTCTGTTGATGTACAGGTAAAGGTTAATAAGACACCTTGTAGTGCTTCTAAACTTGTAAATATAATATAGCCTTTGGTAAGTCTAGGCGGAGTCTGAATTAAATTTCTGAAACATAGATTTTGAATCCGACTTTTATTTTTTAACCCCATACACAAAAAAAGTAAGTTTGACCGCTAAGTGCGTCTGTCTGTGTTCATAAACGGGATAAACTAATTTGGAAACACGTTTCTTTTTATTCGTATTTCACTGTTCCACAATTTATTCAAGTTTCTTACTTCAAAATTGCCGTACTAAACCTTGTCTGCACATACTGATCCAATTTTGAAAAATAGTGATCATCCGATTATAAATGACATGCACATATTTTAGTGTGGAAAAAAAAATGTATTCGACAGATTTTTCAAGTAGTAACCAAATGATCTACAACTTTACATAAAAAGTGATAAGTATTCCATGCTGGAAACTTTTTTTTTGAAAAAATTTATGATTTTTTTTTTTGCGAAGACCTTTCTAACCTCAAAAATATTGTAAAAAAGTAGTGATAAAAAGCCTTTAGCCGCAACATAACAACATTTACGATAGAGTAGTAATGTTACTCACACAATGGATAAGCTCGTGGCTAGATAATAATAGCCGCACGGGTCGATCTTCAAGGTAAAGCAACGCATGCCAAGGTTTGTCTGCAGATGGGTGACCATCTTAACATAACAAGTTTCCTCCGTGCCTCGGAAAGCACGTTAAGCCTTAGGTCCCGACTGTCATTTGTAGATCTTTGGCAGTCGTTATGGATAGTCAGAAGCCAGTAAATCTGATTCCAGTCTTGCCATGAAGTACCGTGTTACCCCAGTTAATGGATTGTGGAGGTCTGGTAGGCAGCCGCTCCTCGTAAAACACTGGTATTCAGCTATATCCGGTTTGACTGGAAGCCGACCCCAATATAGTTGGGAAAAGGCTAGGCAGATGAGTAATGTTACTCACGGGTTGTGTTTCATGCACCAGCTTGTCCAGCAGCAGATGGTACTTGAGCACCCTCTGCATGGGCACCGACAGGATGTCGCGCAGCTGTATCCGCCCGTCGCTGTGCTCCTTCTGGCATTTCTGAACACAGGAGAAAATTATGTTATGTTTTATGCAGGAAAGATGTAGGAGAATTTGGACCTAGTGTATAATATAATAATAGATCTTAGCTGGACTTAAGTCTTAGAATGGAGATTCTATCCATACTCCATTCAAATTCATTAGTTGCAGGGCGATTCCCCGACCAGCATAGAGAGAGCTTGCGGACGCCGAACTACCTAGTGCTCACCGCCCGTAAGCTTGAAGTCAGGGTTAACGGCTGGTTGTGTTCTACGAGCGTCTCAAAGAGATGTGCGCCAGATTGACACGGTCAATTAGGGCCGATACTTACTAAAACTGCAGATTGTCTAAAGTTGCCATGGCAGTAGCAAAAGGCAGCTAATGGAACACTGGGAGTTTTAGTCAGTAAAAGTCGGACATTCCCTCTACGGGAGGGATTACGTCTGCTAGGCGTGACGACGTTGTATACTAATACTCACCGCTAATTGTTTGTTAAACGTAGAATCCCGGGCGTCTAGCGTCTTGAGCGTCTCCTGTGCGTTAGTGAGGTTGGAGCAGTAGTCTCCGTACAGAAGCAGGCGTTCCCGCCACGCCAGGAATACGTCTGCTAGGCGTGGCGCGCCATTGCCGGGGACACATGCTTCTGTTGCTAGTTTTAATTGCCGGAGTAGGCCTGTATGTGTTTCGTGGAGTTCCTACAAAAGGTATAGTTAGTTAATATTAATAGTTAATGAGCACATTCGTCGTCCCATAGCTATGTGGACTGATGACCTTACGAAGGCGACTGGAAGCGTCTGAGCAACTTGGAGTTGGAAGAAGTTGTGTCCAGAAGTGGGCCATGTTAGGCGGAATTGAATAAGTACATATTTATTACCAATTTACAAAATTTAGTCAAAGAGTTTGATCTCACCTTAATTCCAAAAAATATGACCTGCATATCCTGAGGTTTGAGGTATGGCATCAGTGGCCTCAGGAAGTATTTGATAATTTTACTTAAAACGTCCACATAGTTGTTCTCCGTATCCACAAGTTCTCTTATAACGTAATCCCTCTTTTCTAAACTATGAGATGATGTCGCTAGCTGAAAATATTAGAAAGAAAATATGATCATTTTGCAATAAAATCTAAATAAAAACTGCAGGACGAATTTAAAGGTTTTTTTTTTCGGGTTTTTTAGTATGTAGCTATACCAAAATAACCCAAAAATAAAAATTCATTTTAAATAAATTGTCCCTCTAAATTCGTCCCGCTCCAAACAATGAAAGCGAAAGCGTAAAAAATTACCGTAACCCATCTACTATCTACAATTTACATTCATTCGTTTCCATGGCGCTGAGTTCCGTGACAGATACAACCATTCATTAATACTAATAGTGCAGAAAAGACATAGTGCAACGCAGTACGACGCGATACAATCATACAACGCGATATAATCCCGCACCACTTCGCACCAGATGGACAATCTAGAGCACCGAAAAACAAAACCCGTCTTCCGGCACATCCGCTTTATAAATAAACAACATATATTTTTAACCACTTACATCGCGATATCCACTTATTTTTATCATGAGGAACGCAACGCTATAGAAACTTGATGTTTATAATAGAAGTGATAGCAAAACTAAGACGTCGTGATTGGAGGAGCCATGCCATGCATTATTCAGTCGTCGTACGGTACGATTTGCTAAACTTTTACTTGTCCGGTTGGAATTTTATACGTCCGTCATCCGTGAACGGTTTTTTTTTGTTGAGAATTCTATGATTGTAGTTTGTAGTAAGTCTGCCGGTTTCGTAGCTCTGTAGAGTTACTGTGATGTGCTGAGGTGTATGGGAATGCTGGATAAATTGCGTGATTGATGTTTTGTTATGGTTAGAATGGTGGTGGCTCCAATATGGAAGAGAAAGACATCTTGCAACGAACTCAATCAAATTGGAATATGGTTATTTGGGTCATGGATGTTTGAGAACCCTCCATTACTGGTGATTACAATGACTTCCCGATATTTATGAGTTGAAATACCTCTCGTACTGAGAATAATAAACCTCAATAGTTTAATTTGAAAATTTTAAAAATGCTACAGTTTAATTATTAAAATTTGGCAAAAAAAAAATATTATTAAGCATTTTGAAAAGATTTACAGTTAGGGATTTGTCACACTGGATGCGTTCTGCGGCCTGCGGTCCGGTCAACGTTATCGGTCGGTCCCTCGCCTCCGCCCCGCCGGGCCAACATGCGTTCTTTGGTTGTGCTCGCGCGGTCAGATCGCATTCTATATAAAATATATTAATACCGACAATGCTGTTCATACATGATGCGGGCTGCGTTCGCTTTGACCTGACCGCAGACCGCAGAACGCATCCAGTGTGACAAATCCTTTAGCAAGATAAAGTGACCAGCTGATAAAAAAATATATCAGAAGTTTCAGAACAGAAACTATCATAATTTTCCCTAATAGTAAATTATTACTAATATCAATACCACTAAATATTTCACTCTATCACACACACGTCATTAAAAATGAATTACTGGCGTGCCCAGCAAGTGATTATGTGTGTACAGACAGAACTGGAGCATAAGTATTGATTCTGTCACTGATTGATCAACCAGCCCACATCTAATTTATTTAGATACAGCCCACCCCAAATATTTGAAGAATGATGGGGCGTTATGGTGTAATATTGTATTAGTGTCATCAAGATTAGTAGGTGTTCAGAGGGTATGCGAAACAAAGTGTCTCGCAAACCTCCGTTGAAAAGAAAGGATGTTTTGTCTGATCTGGACAACTGCCCGATTTCAGGCATGTTTTCGCATTGTCACATGTTAATCCAAAGAGACTTTTAAATCAATAAATATATACAAAATTATGGCAACATCGTAACGTTGCAATTATACAGATAACGTGAGAACGATGTAGAAAGACGTGCTATTTAAAAGCATCCAGCGTATTTATTTTCTTTCGAAAACATTGACCTCCTCCCCCACCAAAAGCAAAAGCCAAAAAAAAAAAAAAACAAAAGCAAAACAAAAAAAAAATCTCATGAGCCTACTGTGTTGAAAGCGGGCGGCTGTATGGGCGGTAGGTCGCGCACACTGTTCTTGACGGCGCACAGGTCGTGGTAGATCTCCTCGTCGTGGATGCGCGCGCAGTAGCTCGCGTACTCGCCCACATCCGCCGCCGGCGCGGTGGCGCCACCGCTGCGTTTGCGACCCACCATTTATATTACATGCGGAAGCTACGTTTCGCTTTTGGATTACCAGCTTTAAGGTAGCACACCGGTCTTAGCGACTGCGATAGAGACCCACGACCATACTGCTGTGAGTCGCGCGACTCATAGCAGTAGGTATGGCACCGGTCAGTGTCGCGGGTCTCACGTTTTTAGCGACCATGACGCGCGACCGCGACATCGTCCCGCGACCGGAACGCGCGACCCATCGCAGTATGGCACCGGTCGCGTTCGCATGTCGCAGACGCTAAGAACCGAATGCTACCTTTAGGGGGTTTGCTAGGCTAGTGAGCTGCCTTGCCAGTATTTTTTACTATAGCTTGGGATGACTCACGCAAAATTCGCAGGAGATATTATAATGCACAGGAGTGTGCTAACTAAGATCATGAGGACAGGATGATTTATTTTATACCTAGTATTTTAAGGAGTGACAACACATAAATATAAACAACTTTTACTATAGGATATAGCCTAAGGCCTGAAACTGCGTTAAGCGGGCACCCGCGCGGTTTCATACAAAAGTGCTCCGTCGCGGGGACCAGCGCGGGTGTCCGTCACGGGGAGGCGCGCCCCGCACCCACGCGACGGGGCCCGCCTCCGTGCGACGGAACCCGTCGCGGGGGCACGCGCGGTCCCCGCCAGGGAACACGCACGGGCTTGTTCAGGGTTGTCATTTCATCATTTGACAAAAATGACATAACGAATGTTGCCACTTTTTTGCAATTCTTAAATAGTGATGTACCTCAACCGTAAATTGCCGTTAATAAAATCAAGTAGTATCGTTTTTTATAATAATTTTTCCTGAATAGTAGATAGCTATTTAAAATGAAAAAATACAGAAGTAATAACGTATATTTTTATGTTAAACATTTAAAAAATATTTAATGAATGATAAATGATATTTATTTTGCAAATAGGTTTTCACAAACACTTTTACACGTCAATTTTTTTGTTGGACTTTTTTTTACTAGATGAGGCCGGTGTTTACTAACTGACTACCCTGAGAAGAAACACCGAAACAAACTCAGAATTCTAATCGATATGAAGACTGGTTAAAAAATATTCTCCCAAAATTGAAACAGAATGCAGTTATACTGATACTGTATACTGCAATCGGTTTTAATTTTGGAAGAATATTTTTTAACCAATCTTCATATCGATTAGAATTCATTTCCTTGTGATGGTCATCTAGCCCCTTTTTTGCATCGAAAACTAGTGCACCGCCATCCACGAAACTGTCTTCGCTTCCAAAGTGGGACAGTTTTTTTTTTGCTAGTCGTCGTTTTGCTATGTAATAATATATTAAGTTCTCCATCGACACGACTATACAAGCACACCGTTAAAATTGAACTAGCGACACTGCGTAAATCGGTCTCCGCGACGGGTCCCCGCGACGGGGACCGTCGCGTAGCCACGGAGCCCACGCGCGTGTCCACGCGCGTAGACACGCGACGGTTGCCCGTCGCGGGCGCCCGCTTAACGCAGTTTCAGGCCTAAAATATGAAACAAAATCAAGTTTTCATAGTGTTGCCAACTGTACTCTAATAAAGAGTATTGTAGGAACTCTCTCTCCCTGTACTTTGCGGAGGCGTAAATGTTCTACAAAAGTACCTAATAGAGAACGCTAAAATAGGTATTTCTATTTATTTTAAGACCATACTCTGCATTAACATTTTACTAAATCCAGATAGATTTAGCCTTTGTTTTCTAATATAAAGTTAGCAACCCTAGAAACAGCTGCTTTAATTCATGATTTCAAAATTAGTCCTATAGTAAATTTTATTCACATTAGTACTTTCACCTCCTTTAAAATGCAGTTACTGAACTGTAAGTAATTCTTATTTCACGATACCGGCAAGGCGCTCAGCTGCAGTGCAAAAACTAAATGAATATCACGTTTGCAAATTAAATTAAAATGAAAAGGGGAAGCTAATGATACAAAAGCGAATACGAAAATAAAATTCGAGGTCCATAGTTCTGTACACGATGATGTTAAAACAGTTTTTACAGAAAGCAAAAGAATTTATTGAGAAATAAAATTAAAATTTATTTTTAGAAGAAATCGGTGGCCATTTTGCCTGACAGACTGTAAAAACCGAATACCTCATCGTGTACAATAAATAATGCATTAAAAATCAAATGTACAAAATATATTAACAAAATTAATTTAAATCAAAACATGAAAACAGTATGGAGAGTTATAGATTTGTATATAAAGGCTTTAAATTGATACAGTAGCTGTCGCCAACATCACTGGATTCCGGCGCTAGATCAGCTCAGGAGTGCTATTCTCTAAGAAAACAGCATTCAACTGCCTTCTTTCTTTCTTTCTTAAACAGCAGCGATGAAACCCAAATCGGTATTCGCTAAATTGTGAGAAGCTATACTTTACGGCCGCAACCAATAACCTATCGACCTCCAGTTTTGGCATACTGGAGATTGTAAAACAAATGATACAATACAAAAATTATCATGTTTTCTGTTGTTTCATTTGTTTTTCTATCTCCGATATGTGACAGATAGGTTATTGGTTTCGGCTGTAAGAAAACAGCCTTGCATCGTTGTGCGCTAGGCTGTTTTCTTAGAGAATAGCACTCCAGCACTATATCAATGAAAACATGTTTATTCTGAATACTGGACTGGATTGAAATATATTTTCCTGGGCATGATGCTGGTGCTAACTACTAGTACTGTATCAATGTAAATAAGCCTTTAAGTATGTACCCTATATCAAAAACTAAAATAACAAGATGCCAAATAAAAAATAAACGTGACCAGCTAAACAACTAGACGACAATAAAACACTAGCTACAAAAATACACGGAGATAAAATAAAATAACAGGATACGCTAGCATAGTTTAACATCGCTCTATGATAACAATATAGGCTCCAAATGATAATGGCACTTCCAGATTCCAGAGATGGTCGCACCGACTATTTAGTCAGTAATTGGCCACTTATAAGTGGCTAATTGAATGTTTCGCTTCGGGGCAATCCCCAAACACAATTTACTCTTGAAGACAATACGTGATAATACCTACTCACGTGCTCATAGATCACTAACCTGTTGGTCTACGGCCGAACCCAATAACCTATCTATATCCAGTTTTGGCTTACTGGAGATAGTAAAACAAATGATACAATACAAAAATTATACATGTTTTCTGTTGTTTCATTTGTTTTTCTATCCCCGATATGTGATAGATTGGTTATTGGTTTCGGCTGCTAGTGGTTAGTGGCCCTGACTGCTATGCTGGAGGTCGTGGAGTCGATCTCATACTAGACAAACGTTAGTGTGATGGTAATATGGCCGCTAGTCTATACCAATTCAGTATAATATGACTTTTTTTCTTAACTATGAAAGTGTAGATAATTTTAATTATACAAAAGGCCATTATATTTTTACTCATTAAGTGCTTTTTACAAGAAGCAATGCTAAAACAGCTAAGCAATCCTTAAATAATAATCTAATATTCACAGAACTGACATAACTGACCACACCTAAATACAATAGTCAAATAGTAAAAATTTCCAGGTGTGTTCTGATAAGTAGAATTTTAGATAATTTTAACTGTACTAACTAGTGAGAACCTCAAGACTTCCACTTCGAAGTGCTCACAGAGGCAAGGTTTGGGAGGAACTATTGGTTTAACTTAGAGAACAGAAGAGAGAGCCACAGCAGAGGATAAGAGGACCTGTAGTTGTATACAACTAGTTCTAAAACCAACTTTTATTCATATCTATTTTATCATCGAAGTGTATTGCTAAAATGGTTATTTTGGCAATATTGTAGGTACTTATCACGCAACGTTTGGATAATTTCAAAATCTATAACGTCCAAAGGTAAAAACAACCATTGTGTATTTTATAAATTAGTATAAAATAATATAATAAAATACGACAGCATTATGAACTGCCAAAAGAGCCATAATCTGCAGAATATTCTGAGGAAGTTCAACATAATTTGACATTTCATATTATATTCGATCTCTTTCATCTTTAATCGAGGAGTTAATTATAGCATAAGTTTAGTTTCGTCGTGAGCATCAGAAAGTGGGCCACTATTTCTAGACTGCTTCCCCGGTTTTCAGCTGAAGTTTCGAAGTTATGGCGATGTATATCTAGAGTTTAACCTCCAAGTTGAAGCGCAAAAGCTATCTTAGTTTAAATTAGGTTTTTAGTACTCCATGTTAATGACTTCAAAATGTTTGCATTACTATTTTGTCACATGGCAGATGCGAAAAAGACTAAAAGAACCATCGAATGGGTTCCATTAAGATGAATGCCAGCGAAATTAAAATTTTCGAATGATTCTGCAATTAATAGCTCTGAATAGGATAGTATGGTTATCAATTCAGTCGAAAGACGTCCAGTGTTGAACACAGGTCTCCTCAAGTGTTGCTACAACGAATGGTCTTGTGATTCCCGCGACTCTCACCAAGTCATCAGTCCACCTTGTTGGAGGCCTTTCAACGCTGCGTCTTCCGGTACGCGGACGCTATTCCAGAACCTTTTGGATATTTATAGTAAAAAGTATTATAGAGACGAGAGAAAACGTCAAGTTTTATTAAAATACTCTCTCTAGTTTTTCTCTAAGTTAGAGAGTTATTCCGATGATTTTAATGAGCATAATTGTGTAGGTAAGTACATACAATTGACTATTATTTATTATCGTACTATTCGGTACCTACTGAATTGCAATTCACAAAAAACTTTCCAAAACTTCGAATTATACCTACCTACTTTAAACGCTAAACGATGTCATGGTAGACCAAGGAGAAGATGGTGCAATGACTTCGACTCTTGCCCGCATTAGTTTAAAACAGATTTATGGGGAAAAGGAAAGAGAAAAGTCTTCGCTCGGCGGTGGGTCAATACTCAACATACATAGTTGTAAAATCTATTGAGTAGTTACAAATCAGAACACACGCTGTTTATCATGCCCCTACGAAGCGTATCTACACGACGAGCTATTGCCGGAAGCTGGACACTGATCACCGCTAATTTATTAGAACATCACGCTTGGTACTAATCTGATAAGGTTTCTTTTAATTATCTTTAAATTTGTTTGTTTAGCATTAGCATTATCGGCCTTATAATGTTTCCACTGCTGGGACTCAGACATCCTCTCTAGTAAAGGGAATGGGCCATAATCCACCGCGTGGGCCCAGTGCGAGTTGGTGAATATCACATGTCTTCGAATTTTTGGTTCTAAGACATGCCGGTTTCCTCACGATGTTTTCCTTCATCGTTTTGAGAACAGTGGTGATGAAATAATTTACACAAAGTAATGCGCGGACTGGGTTTGAACCCGCGACCTACAACTTGTAAGTCGGGGCACTGCACCATTGGGCAACCACTGCTCTCTGTTTGTTTATATGTTCAAAAATGTAATGTCTAGAAGCAGTTATTCGATTGAGAAAATTCTTTCCTTGACAAAGAGTAACAGTAGCGCTGTAATGGTCAGTCTGCTTTATAGAATTCCGCACCCGGGTAAACACAGAACCCTATTGCTAAGGCTAAGAACTCACGGAGCGATTTTCGCCCGCGACCGCCGCGGTCGTGGAACTGCGGTTTTATTTCAAAACTCACGAGAACGGTTATTTGCGTGGTTACGCAGCCGCTGCGATTGCGATCATCGCCCGCAGACCTGGCGGGCGACGACCGCAAGACGGGCGGTTGCAAAATAGTGTTCGATTTCTGTACCTCCCGCCACCCGCCGGCCACCGCGGTCGCCCACCGACCGACCGCAGAGCGCGCGGGCGCCACCCGCCGAGGCTGCGGGTAACCGCGGCCCGCGCGATTCTACTAGTTGCCCGCCGGTACAGCGGGAGCCGCATACAACCGCGTACACCGCGGGCGTAAAACGCGTCGTGAGTTGTGCTTTAATTTTTTACATATGTATCTAAATTCTACAGAAGCTGCGGGCCCGCAACCGCGGCGGCCGCGGGCGAAAATCGCTCCGTGAGTTCTTAGCCTAAGACACCACTGTCTGTCAGCAGGCCTGTATCTTATGAACCGTATTAGGCAGACAGTTGAAATTTTCACAGATAATGTAAGTAGTATAAAAACAGAATAAAATAAATATTTTAATAGGGCTCCCATATAACGAACGTGATTTTTTGCCGATTTTTGCTACGGTCGGAATCCTCCACTTGATCGGAAGACGCAATTCATGAATCCCCGACCGGTCGCATGAGACCGCGCTGTTATTGTCTCGTTTCGCGGGTATGTGATAGGTTAAAGGTTTAGCAATAAGCAGTTACTGTTAAATGGTATCCCCTCCATAACCCCATCAGGCTATCTATCTTTCTACATTCTGCCAATACGTCAATTATTTATTAGTTCCCAGTAATACACGTTTATGTTACACAAAGCGATGGCACGCGGAAGAAACCAACTATTTATGATTTAGTACTGTACAATGTTCATCTACAAAATATATGGCAGCCGTGTAAAGCTCATTTCAGACTATGCTATAATATAATAGCATATCGCATGTAATTGACATAACACAAAAATATCGCTCGCCATACATTTATAATAATAAAGGGTGTAAGGGACAGTCCTCCACAAACTTTAAGAACTTTAAGAGCTTGCTCAGTAAACGAATCTGAACATCCTCCCACAATTTTTTTTTTCAGGAAACGAAAAAAAAATTTCAGCCTCACCATACAAAATTATAAATTTTATTGGACAGGTTGTATGGAGAGGTCGATTTTTGATGTCAGTATAGTATAGCAAAATGTGAACGTGTTCTCTGCCGCACAAATTTAAAACGAAGTAAGGATGTTTTCTTTTTAGAAAATTGTGTTACTGCGTTTTTAATATTAGTGCGGCAGTTCTAAATTTGAATGGCGAGCGATATTGTTGTGCTATGAACTATATGCCATATGCTATTACATTTTAGCGTAGTCTGAAATAAGCTTTAAACGCGAGTGTTTCGGAAACTTGGCTACAGCTGAGTATCTTACGTCTTTTGTTTTTGTTTCGTACGAACAAGAAACAATGAGGCTGAGATGCCTGGAAGAATAGCTTTTGGCCACAACTTCTTCTGCGAGAACGTCTGTTTTTCGGACGTGAAGTCGAAGTCGAAGCCAGTTATAAAGTAGCCCTTCCTTGGGGTTCAAGTTTATTCTGTACGAAATTTCATTAAAGTCATTTCGGTAGTTTAACTGTGAAAGCGTAACAGACAGAGTTACTTTTACATTCTTTTGTAATATTAGTAGTAGTAATATTAGGATTTATAAGAGTGAGTAAGAATACAAGAGAGATTCCAAATCAGGTGTAACGATTACTGAGAAAAGATTGTAACTAATCACATTATTATTAAGGCGAAAGTTTGTGAGTGTGTTCTATACGCTTGAACGGCTGAAATTTGCAGCAACATTACGCCGAGATAGTAGCCTTTTTGACATCCACCGAACTCTTTCTTGTATTTAAGTCTGTTAAATATTTTGTTTGTCTTATACGAGTCACAAAAATAACGTTTTAGTTTAGTTAAAAAAATTCGCTTAGTTTCCCATAGAATGCACAGATTCTACATGATAGACCAGTGAAGCGAGGCACAGCAACATTCAACAAACCAATAACAGACTGTATCGCTCTCTATAAAACACGTCAACTCAATTGATTAATCGGATTTTTATTACATACTAGCTCGTGCGAATGGCTTCGGTCGCGTGTTAGAAGAAAATTATCCGAAGGGGACATACTCTTAGGATCAATAAGTATGCTTTAAACCTTTCCAGGATATGGTCTATCAAGTTCAAGGGAAACTGACTAACTGCCATAACAGTCGAATCTACTGGGTCTAGAAATGAGAAATTTTTCCCAAGGCTTGCTTTTATGACGTAGGTGAGCACTAAGAAGAGGTTTTTGAAAATTCAACCTCTAAGAGTGTGAAAAATTGGAATTCCGTGTACCGATAACATTGAAAGTAAGCAAAAATTGCAATTATAATAACCATAATCATAAAGACGGTAATTATTAGATTGTCAAACCACCCACAAAATATGGTTTAAGGGTTACAGTTTTTAAGAAAACTTTCTCGAGAACAAAGTCGCTAGCAAAGCGATAGTCTATACATACAAACTTTGGCATTTATCATAATTTATAATAGGTATTAATAGATTACAACGAAACAGTAAAGTGAGTACTCTTTCCTGGATGCTATCAAGTAAATGACTTCCCTAGAATCGCATGCTATTTCAAGGTCCGCTACCTTGAAAATATTAAGTAAGAAGTATTATAATGCTATTATCATCTTGCGTGCCGATCATTGCGTTGAATACTTGACGGTCAGTGTAGCATATTAATCAAGGAATGGACATAATTATCCAGGTTTGCTTAAGCCGGCCGGGTAACGGAAACTCTGGTCACATTTATCTTTTCGCTGCCCCACATCCGATAATCGGTGACCGATTTTTTGTAGGAGAAAAATAGAATACATGATAGCAAAATTGCAACGCACACGTCCTACAAAAAGTCGGTCTGAATATAATATAGGATTATAATTTATTACGATTATCTGTCCTACAAAAAGTCTGACATGGGTGAGCAGCCTTTTAGTTAAAGATGCCACATTCACAGATGTCACAACAGTGCGTCTATGGAACTATCTTCCAAACTCCTTACGTGACAGCATTTCCTTTCACAATAACATAGTACATAATGTATAGTATATATAATTAATTTTAATGTTTATAAGTATATAATTAATATTAATTTTAAAATCGTACACAGGATTCTACCCTCCATTGTGATCTCTCTATCATTCAATAATTTACTGGAAGAAAACTCAGCTTTAAGTTAATTACGCCTTGTACAAGAAGTCTATTATCCACATATGTTATAAATATCCTTGTGTAGATACAATAAAGAATTAAGGAGGCCACTGAAACGTAAAGAGATATCGGCAAAAAATAAAAACCCGAAATAAGTATGTGTACAAACATTTGGTATGAAAACAAATCGCGCGATAATACAAGCGTAGGAGGAAACCTTTTAAGAAATTAGGCTATTAATAACCGAGCCAATGTTAGGGCGAAGAAAGGATCTATTCCCGAGGCTCGTTAGTAGCTGCCAAGTGATCATGTTAACAATCTATTCATGTGTGGTCTAGACACCCTTTTTGAGGTTTATTTATACATACTTTTCATACCACCTACTCGATAATGCCCTATTATATGTCATTCTGTTCACATCTAAAGCAAGTCATTCTATTCCTTGGGATCTAATGTAGTGTGGGCGTTCCCTAGGGAATAATGTGGCTTGAATTTGGAACTGGGCCGTCCTTCCAAGTCCTACTCATGTCTGTCTGTATGGACGCGATAAACATGAATACTAGGTATTATAGGAATTTTCATGTCGATTTTATTTATAGACAGAATCATTCATGAAGAAGGTTTAGGTGTATACACGCATATTACATAGAGAAATGCTAAGAATTTCAAAAACGTTTAGTACTCGTGTAGTTAGGACGGCTCGCTAGTGATAAATAAAGAGTGCAATACTAATACCACTTGACAACCTGCTATAAAAGGATAACGGATAGATAAAAGTACTCAAAAGATAGATAAAACATGACTAAAACTTTCTGAGAAGTACTACAAGTACTGAGCAAGCTTATCTTGCGTTGTGTTATCGAGTTCGCGAAAACGGTCCGTTGACGTCGTCGCTGCGCGGGCGCATCTAAGCACTCAATTGACATAGTCGTAACTGTCGTAATCGTAAGAATTTACATTACGTCATTGCACGGTTTTATTTCAATTACTTCCGTTGTAATTGATAATTTCTTGTGAATTAAATATTACCGGCGTAGAATTACGTTGGCTCAAAACTTTCTAGCGGCGTATTTGAAGTTAATAAATTAATTGATTTGAATGCGAAAAATATGTAAATTAATTAATTGCACAATACATTGTTTGTTCATTAGATTTTAGCATTTGTATTAGTGAAATATTATACATATGTTAGACTTGTGGAGTTTATTGATATACTTTTAGTTTATATCTTTCGGTAACATCTCTAGTCTTGTACAATAAACAGATAATGATGTATGTATACTTCTCCCTAATTCACGCGCCATGCGTCACAGTATTTCCTATCGAATTCTTTGATCCTTTACTTCAATTTTGGATGGAGATGATACGAATACAACGTAGCCGCAACTTCAACTTATATTCTCCAGATTTTCTAAGGCCTCAAGGTTCTCTTTCGCACAACCCATGGTCCCAGTAGGCTTCAGACCCTGCTGGGCTCCTACGGTTTTGCTAACAACTCTTTGAGACGCACCTGGAACACTACACGCCATTAGCTACAGAGAAGGACCATCATCTGCCTAGCCTTTTTTCCCAACTATATTGGGGTCGGCTTCCAGTCAAGCCGAAATTAGCTGAATGCCAGTACTTTACGAGGAGCGGCTGCCTACCAGACCTCCACAACCTATTAACAGGGGTAACACGGTACTTTATGGCAAGACTGGAGTCAGATTTACTGGCTTCTGACTATCCGTAACGACTGCCAAAGATCTACAAATGACAGCCAGGACCTACGGCTTAACGTGCTTTCCGAGGCACGGAGGAAACTCGTTATGTTAAGATGGTCACCCATCCACAGACCAACCTCGCAAGCGTTGCTTAACCTTGAAGATCGACCTGTGCGGCTGTTATTATCTAGCCACGAGCTCCTCGTTCGAGTTATCCAATAAATATGTTCGTGTCAATTCCTCTAGTTCGTATATTTACGAACTAAATACTCCAATCTCGTTTAACTCTTCAATTCCTGATGAGATGGATTATTATCCAAGGTCGTAAAATAATCAACCCTAGCCAAATAGACACGAAAATATTAGACGGCATAATACGACGTTAATCTGTAGAGACGAAACTCACATCAAAAACTTTGGAGAATCTCAGAACGGTTTGAGTATTGACTGGAAATATAAACAAAGATTTTCGCGGTAGTTTTGTTCAATGGAACACAAAAATATCTGTTCTAAACATAGCGAAACATACGTAACCACTCTACTTTAGCTTTATTTACATTACATATAAAAGCAAGTCTCTGCGTCTATCCGTGTATCACTCAAATCACAATAGATTTTAATACGGTTTCACCAGGGACTCAAACTGTAACCGTATTAAGTGTTTTTAAAAACTGTTTTAACAGAAAAACACTTTCAAATGTAACAGATACAATAATGTTACCGAATCAAAACGTAACCTTTTATGTGTTAATAAGTGTTAATATGTGTAACAGAAATAATCAGTTGCACAGTAAGTATGGCTGCGTTTACGTGTTACACTTATTTAGTGTTAACATTTTTATAAATGTTTTGGGTTAACACATTTAAAACACATTTATAAGTGTTACAGATTTGATTCTGTTACAGATTCAACATGTAACACTTATAATTCTGTAACCTTTATGAAGGTGTTTTTAAGTCCCTGGTTTTCACAGATTATCACTAATAAATAGAAAGAGGAATAAATGTGGAAGGTGCCGTGGTAGTGGAGGTGTAGATTCTGCAGAGCATAGTTTCCCAAGCTTTTATGAGCTACTTACTGCCCCCTTTACATGATATTTACTTATACCGATGTTATTATGTCTGTCTATTGTCCACAAATAATCAGAAATTAAAATTAATTCTCTTTCTCTCTGTAATCGTGCTAATCGTGATCATGATTATTAATAATTGTTTTATGCCACCATTTGACTTCAAACCCGCTACTTTCTCCATTAGAAGCCCCAGAATCCAGTAGTTGGGAATCTATATTATTATGGTGTAGAGCACTTTCTTTCACAACTGACATAATATTTGTATTTATTACTATGTACGTAGGTATATTTTTATATATTAGATTTATTTTTGTCGGTTAATAATATTGTACACAGGATTCTACCCTTGAATGTTATCTCTCTCTGTCACTCAAAGGTTTGCTAGGAGAAAGAAAACTCATTGTTGAGTTAAGCTCGCCTTTGTACGAGTACATGAACTGTCAAACTTCTGTGTATAATAGATTCCATGAAATTGTCGTTTTTTGAAGCGGGATCATTTGAAATGTGATATCTTTGGATTGACTTGGAAATGTCAGTTCAAAATAATCTTTATGTTAAAGGTATATAGATTATTCTATTTTTGGTAATAATCGTTTTCTGTTTTCAAGACCTATTATTAAGTTTTTCGTGTACAATGAACAGTAAAAATAAGGTTTGTGTACATAATCATTTTGGACCCTTGCAAAGCTGGGGCGAATCAGTAGTCAATTAATAAGAGCTATTTTATAATTGTAGATTTTTCATGGAGGAATACGTGGCACACAGACCTAGTTCTGCAGAGGATGTATGCTGAAAGTCGGAACTGATAGATAAGTTTAGTTCGCTAGCTCGCCACTGTTGAACCTAGTTAGAGACTAGACTAGACGTAGCTCTGGATATGTTAGTGTCTGTCTGTTATGCTTTCACAGTTAAAGTACCTCCTGGAACAATTTTGATGTAATTTAGTTCGGAGTAAGCTTAAACCCCTAGGAAGGACAAGACTATTTTTTTTTTTTTGTTATTTGTGGTCATTTATTTCCATTGCCTATTTTTATTATTGGTTTTTGCTAGCTTGTGCTGTTCTATGTAATTTAGTCGTGGTTTTGTATGTGTTTAGTGTTCTAACGAATAAATCTATATATATAAAAATGAAACCCGTTTTCCGTTGTCACGACATCACATGAAAATGGCTTGACCGATTTGGCTGATTCTTTTTTTAAAATGTTCCTTGAAGTTCAATGATGGTTCTTACGGAGAGAAAAATTCAAAAAAGTTAGGTAAAGTAGGGTAGGTAGGGTAGTGTAGGGTAATGTAGGGTAGTGTAGGGTAGTGTAGGGTAGTGTAGGGTAGTGTAGGGTAGTGTAGGGTAGTATAGGGTAGTGTAGGGTAGTGTAGTGTAGTGTAGGGTAGGTAGGGTAGTGTAGGGTAGGTAGGGTAGTGTAGGGTAGGTAGGGAAGGTAGGGTAGGGTAGCGTAGGATATGTAGGGTAGTCATTTGACGGGAGCGAAGCCGCGGGTAAAAGCTAGTGTTTTATATAAATGTATATCTATTTTACTCCTGACTTCTACTTCTGATTTATATTATTTTAAGAGGAGACAAGGGAACGTCAGTAAAACAGACGAACGTTTTATTATACTTTATGAAAACTGGGCTAATTTGATTTTTAATCTTACGCAACAGTATTTTTTCAGCGCTGCAGCTTATGCACACAAATATGAAAGCTGTTTTCTGACCTCGAATGGTTTTAATTAAATTTTGCGTAATATGAGAATGTTTCTACAGTTTCAGGAAAAATATTCATTATTTATTCTTTCAATGTTTAAGTAAGTTAGATAGAAAAATATGAATGAGACCACACGCATACATGTTTGGTAATTACACCACAATGGGAGTACGAATTTCACGGTTCGATCATTGCCTTGGAAAAGTATGGTTTAACCTAGTGCGTTTTTTTTACGTGGGAAACAATCAAATAACTTCTGTCACTCTGGGTTGACTGATTTTCATCCAAATCAGCCAAGCCGAAGTAGCTAGGTGACAAACACATGTTCAGATCACTTTTATATGTATGTTTACTAGTTTCTGACAGCGGTTACGCCCGCGTGAAAGTAGGTTTCTCCACACAAACTTTACACGCCTATTTCAGCCCCTTAAAAGATGAATTTTGAGAAAGCATTTCTTAGTGCCCGCCTACGCTATAAAACTAAACCTTGTGCAAAATTTCACGCTCCAAGTCCCAGTAATTTCGCCTGTATATCGAAATGTCAGTCAGTTACTTCCAACTTTTATACACAGATAAAGAATTCCGATTACCAAAGCGTCAGTATCATCTGTCGCTAGTTATTGACAACCTGTAACTAGATCGCGTTCACTATTTACTTAATTGGATCGCCGACCTTATGTGGGAAGCATGGAGCATGAAAATAATATGTCTGGCCTGCGGGCTGTACCGAAATACACTACTATTCAATTATGTTACTGTAATCAATAATTACGTACGTTACGTAACTGTAATTGGATTTTACTTGTTATGTTAATTATAGGCAGATTGGGCAGGAATATTGTCACACATACCAGGGCTGCGGATTGTTTAACCTATCACATACCCACAAAACGAGACACAATAGTAAAACAATAACATCGCGGTCTCATAGGACCGGTCGGGGATTCATGAATTAAAAGAGTTACTAAGGCTCACACAAAGGGAAACTGGAGTAACACTCCAATCGTAGTGGGACTAGTTTTTTTATGACTGTCCCATTCCTAGGTATCGGTATTTCTCCATATTTTCAACACACGTATGTCCCTAACCTACGCAGAGCATTTCTCGGAACGAGTCGGAAGTTCATGGAGGCGTGGTAACTAGAACGCAAAGCGCAACTGAAGATTAGTCAGTGAGAGTCAGACACTTCTGCTGAACTTCTGAAACTTCTGAAGTTATTTGATGATAAATGACATTTATTTTGCATATAAGTTATTAATAGTACATTATGATACAAGTGTGTAATGTGGGTCATTATCGTCGCGGTGGTATTAAGACCCGAGCCATGGCGAGGGTCTTAAGAGAGCCAAGAACGATAATGACCAATTACTCACGTGTATCATACGACGTTTTTCGACACACTTGTGAAGAAAAAAAATAAAAGATCAACTTTATTTAGTAGGTATATGAAAAGTTTATACAGAAACAGTTCGTAAATGTGCAGTCAGTAAAGTTATAATTAACTATTTTTGACTGTATAGTGGTCCCATGACTTAGATTTTCTACTTGAAGGCGTACAGCATAAATCATTGTTCTCATAAATAGTCGTTGTGTAGACATTTTTGTAAAATCTGTATTTCATTTTTAAATATGGCGGCTAAAAAATTTACTTTTCTTTTAATTTAAATTTACTTTACGCGCGCATGCGCGAAAAATGGCGGCCATAGACTAGCTACTCTAGCTCTTGGTTTAGAAAAAATAAGAATGAGGTTGCATGTAAACAGAAAATACAAATTTGATGAAAGATTTAATTAAATAAATATGTAAAATTTTAAACAGTTTATTTAAACACGAAATTGCATGAAATAAGTAAGTAAAACACTAATTCATGCTATTGAACGCAAAAACAAATTTTATTCTTTTTAAAACTCTTTTTGACAAAAAAGAGGTTAAACAAAAAGGTTCTAACTACATTACCGCACATGTGCATAATAGTAATCAAAATGTCACAGTTTGGTAACGAGCCCCTTTATATACCTAAGTACAGTGCAATAATAGCCACTTTATGAGCTAGTGTGTTGAAAAAAAAATTACAAGTCAATTTTGTTTTTCGTCAGTTTATACTTTACGTGGCTGGTGTTTCCCAGCTGACTACCTTGAGACGAAACACCTCAATTGATGATTGTTTACTTCAAAAAAACGTTTATGTGGTTCAGTGCACAAGAATACTGGAACAGTCTAAGTTAGAAGCTAGTGAAATAGCAACAGTGGTAACTAAATAGATTTTTGACCTAAAACACGTATCCACAGACGCGTAGGTGTCAAACTACGTAATAGTTGAAGGACTCGCGCAGATTCCACGTACTCTCACAATGAAGTAGAAAGTTCCACTCCCACGCTCGCCACGTTTAATTACATTAAAACTTTTCGACCACATTATGAGGATGCATATACGGAGGGTACTAGTGACACAGGTCGGTCGTCATCCATCTGTTTTAAAAGGTCTGTTGACTTGGAAATTGGGTCAAGCAAATAATTTGGTGCGATAATCCAAATTAATTATGTGTTTTTGATTGTGTTGAATTATTGATGCGGTTTTTTTTTAATTTATTAGATAGAGTGAATCAAGAGGAAGGTTTATATGAATAATACATCTATACTAATATTATAAAGAGGAAAGATTTGTACCTATTTTTATATGTTTGTAATGAATAGGCTCAAAAAGTACTGGGCCGATTGAAAAAAATCTTTCACCAATAGAATGCTACATTCTTTCAATTTGACATAGGCTACATTTCATTTTGAAAAAAATTAGGGATCCTTGGTAAAATTTGAATAATGTAACCGAAGGTGTAGAAAATTTTCCAAAAATAAATAATTGTCTACCCCGTACGAAGCCGGGACGGGCTGCTAGTGCATTATATAGTTGAGTAACACTAATAAATTTGCACCCGTGCGAAGCCGGGGCGGGTCGCTATAACCGACATTCAAATGAACGAAGTCGCGGGCAAAAGACCACAGCAGCAGATTAGGACCACTTTTTGACCACATTATAAGGATGCATGTACGGAGGGCACAAGTGACACAGGTCGGTCGTCATCCATCTTTGTTTTAAAAGGTCTGTTGACTTGGAAATTTGGGTCAAGCAAATAATTTGGTGCGATAATCCAAATTAATTGAGTTTGTATTTAATTGTTTTTGTTTGTATTGAATTGTTCTTACCACATGCGTTTAATCCATACTTAATATTGTGAATGTGAAAATAACTAAGTCTGTCTGTTACGCTTTCGCAGTTAATTTTGATGAAATTTGGTAAGAGGCCTGAGTCCCAGTAGTGGGGACATTACGAGGCCGTTAATGCTAAAATTCTATTGGTAAGAAGTAAGCTCCAAATTAAAAAAAAAAACCGGCCAAGTGCGAGTCGGGCTCGCGCACAAAGGGTTCCGTAGCAGCAAATATAATACAGTTAAATCAACCTATCTCAAAAACTATAAGAGATACTTTGATCAAACCAAAAATCGTTGAAAGAGTTAATTAGCATGCATCACCTCTATTTTTTTTAGAATTTTATACCCCGTAGTTATAAAAATAGAGGGGGGGGGACATACTTTTTACGACTTTGAGAGCTGATATCTCAAAAACCGTTCACTTTAAGAAAAATGTTTTTTAGAAAACTTTATATCATTTTAAAAGACCTTTCCATTGATACCCCACACGGGTATGTACATCGAAAAAAAAATTTTCATCCCTCAGTTACATGTATGGGGGGCCCCACCCCCAATTCTTTTTTTTACTATTTAGTGTCATAATTTTGTAGCGGTTCATACAACACATATTCCCATCAAATTTCATCACTGTAGTACTTATAGTTTCCGAGTAAATCGGCTGTGACAGACGGACAGACGGACATGACGAAACTATAAGGGTTCCGTTTTTGCCATTTTGGCTACGGAACCCTAAAAAGGTTCTACTTTTTGTATGGCTTCGACATAATGTCCGTTATAACCGATTTTTTCTAAATTCAACCCCAAAAAGGGATGAGCCAAACCGCGGACATAAGCTGTTTAAATTCAAAACAATCAGAAGTTACGTTAATTCTAAGAAAAAATACTTTAGTACATACTACATTGTTTATAACAAAACGTATGGGAAAAAACAAACGATGCTTTATTTAGATAACGCCAAGAAACGAGCTAAGAATGTGAGCATTTTAACACGCGCGCAGTTCCGGGGGAGAGAGCTAGTCTATCACTGAACCATAAAGCATTTTGAACCTTATAAGCCGAAGTTTAAGGTTGAAAATCGAGTGTTTGCTGTAGATGTTAAGGCAATTATAGTGACAATGATGGGTTGCACAACGATAAGTAAAGCGTATTCATTGATGAGCATTCCAAATAGATAAATAACAGTTGATGGCAGCGACAGTTAGCAATATCGTGTAACTGTATTGTTCGGATTAATTGAACGGGCTTTGCTGCTGTGCGCTAATGTAGACTAGACTGAAAATTCGGTATCGGTTTCGGCTAAAACTATCTGATTTCGGCTAATAGCGATCAAAAATATATTTGGCTCAATGGAAACCAGCGTCTTTGAACTGACGGTTATGATAAGACATTATTTAAAAGTTTCAAAAAGTCACTTATTTGTTAATGTGTTTTACGTAATCGACTATTTATTCGATTAATTAGTATTTTATTAAATATATAAGTAAGCAGAGCTACATCGAAATATAGGAATAACTGTATCAAAACAATATTTTTGTAATTTTTAGGGTTCCGTACCTCAAAAGGAAAAAACGGGACCCTTATAGGATCACTTTGTTGTCCGTCTGTCCGTCCGTCCGTCTGTCAAGACCCTTTTTCTCAGGAACGCGTGAAGGTATCAAGTTGAAATTAAAACCATATATTGAAATCCGCGGTCCCTTGAAGTTGTGCAAAAATCAAACTTGTAAGTTGACGGGAAAAAAAGATACGCCAGTTTATGTTGCAAAAAACGTACATTTCGACACTGTCAAAGGAATCAAAACTCATAGGGTGCTTCCCGTTGACCTAGAATCTTGAAATTTGGCACGAAGCAAGGTAATATAGCACTAATATCGGGAAAAGTGTAAAAACTGAAAATTTTTAGTTACGTCACAAGAAAAAAAAATTGAAAAGTCTTCAAGACTCGATTCGAGAATTAAACTGTTTTTATAGGTAGGTTGGTACGAAACCCTCAGTGCGCGAGTCCGACTTGCACTTGCCCGGTTTTTTAGGGTTTCGTAGACTCTGCAATTCGTCTGTCTGTCACTAGGCTGTATCTCATGAACCTTCATGGCTAGGCAGTTGAAATTTTATACAGATGATGATTTTTTTTGCCGTTTTTTTTTGCTACGGCCTATTCAGAACCCCTCGTGCGCGAGTGCAACTTTTCAGTCGGTCAAGTCAGTTTCGGTTTCGCGAACGGCCGAAACTGGAAGAGAATCCGAACATTCGGTTACAGTTTCGGTTTCGGCTGCAAATCGAGCTTCAGTCGCTCACTAGTAGATACTGAAAGCATTGGCTCATTGGAATGGCGTTCAATGAACTGTATGCGAATTATTCAATGGGCTAAATTTAAAGGCGTTTTCACACTGAACAGACATCCGCCGTGTGAAGGCGCAAATTAAATTAACAGAACTTGTAAATAATTTGACGGCGTCGTTGGTGGAGTGGTTGAACGACTGACTGCTGCGCTGCGTGTCGCGGGCTCGATTCAAACACGCAACAAGTATTTGGAGGCATTCGGAATAGTTTTATGGCCTACAGATAGTTTTTCCGGGTCTGGGTATTTTATGTATGGAAGTTTACATGTTAGTGATTGCACCCACAAAACAGAAGTTAAAAAAGAACCTAAACACATACGGCTGTGGACAACTTAGTGGAATTGTAGGAATTTGCATCGCAGGTAGCTGTTATGCCGCACCGCATCGCATTGCAATTTTGTATGGTAATTCAAGTAATAATGTGATTAATAACTGTATTTTTATGTACATCCGTTAGTGAATGATCACACTGGTTCCGATTGGTGGATTACAACTAATTTCCCTCTCCTAAAGAGGAGGCCAGAGTCATAGCAGTGCAAACATCCACCCATCACCCTTATGGTGATAGTTTTGGTCATACTTTAAGCGTAAAAACCTAACCGCAACCTAAGAATTAAAGTCAAAGACACTACCTAAAACCGAGCGTGATATTCCAGCAGTCACGACCGTCCATTTCTCTGGAGCACATTCAACGCTCTCACGAAGTGACGCTAAGCTCCGAAACTTTTACTGTATAGAACAGTGGGATTAACCATTGTTGTGATGATTACGTGGCGACCGGCGATCGTGGTTAGAATACTAACGAGCCAGACGAAAGTGTACCGTATTAGAATGTACCAAGCGTGATGTTAAGACGACTGGAAGAAACGAACATTCGTTTTGGCGGACAGATAGGGCTGAAGGTTTCTGGCTGTCTTACTTAAGATGTTTTTTTTTTTATTTATGGGACAAATTGTCAAGCAGTCGTCAATATATTGCAGCAATCAGATGCCTTACCACGGGCTTATAACGCAATCCATTTGACGACCAAAACCGAACTGGTAAGGGCCCAGAACCGTTTATGCACGCTTACGCTTGACAATTTGTTCAATATCATTTTTGCTATGGAAAATGAGAAAACACACAGCTTTGATCAGCGGACGTACGGACAGCATCATCAATTAGCTATCCCAACTGATGCTGCTATCCTATTAGGCCTACCGTCCACGGACGCGTAGCTATGTTATTCTGCCGACGAATCGGCAGTGTAATTGCAAAAACGTCAAAAAAGTTTCATCGTTTTGTATGCAAGCTTCACGCAGGCGTATACCAGGCGTATAATGACCAATACGCGTCTATGAAGCTACGCAACCGTGGATAGTGCGTCTTAGTCAACTAGAAGTACGCTCGATGATCTTAGCTAGTGCATGGCCAAGAAGTAAGTGCCTATTTCGAGCCAATCAAAGCCACCACCATATCTGTCCGCATCTAAAAACAAACACCCGTAAAAAAGTGACTAACGAAATCAGCCACCTCTGGCGCTGTCGAGTTTAACTTGACATAGCAGAGGTCCTCGTATATCTCCTCGACGCGGTCCTCGCAGGTGGCGGAGGGGATGGTGAACTGCACCCAGGGGACCTCGGCGGTGGCGGGGTGGCCGGGGCACTGCTCCACCACGCTGGAGTACGGGGGAGGCGCCAGCGTCGCGCTCGCGCTACTACAACGGCTGTTAAATTACCTCGCACTTACAAACTTACTACAATGTTAGTTTAAACTAGTTTAGCACTTACACGGATTGCAGATCTTTGTATATGTCCTCTTCTGACTGCGTTCTGAGAGCGGAGAATGGTCTGCAAGAGAATTGGGTATGTTAGTAAAGAATTGTAAGTTTTCCTTGTTAGCTCAATAAAATATTTTATCACAACGAAAAAAATCCGGACGTTATCATTTATCATTTCCCAGAAACATTCCCGTATCTAATATATTAAATTAACAGTGAATTAACCATGAATCATCTAATCGCCTAATCAACTTTCATTCACATAAATTCATTATCATTTTATCATCATTAAATCTCTACAATAAAGACTGCTTCGCTTAATAGCCTTGCACTTTTGTACTGTCCAGAATGAATTCTGAAATATGAAGGCACTTTCCCATTCATAGATTTAAATAAGAAATTGTAAAGATAGGGCTGTTTGAACGTGTACTTGTTCACGTTAAGGCGGTTACAGACATTGCCAGACATGTGCCCCACTATACCTGTGTATTCAGGTCTACACCCAGACGACCACGAAGATACTCTAGCTAGTTGGGCCAATATCAGGCCAAAAAGGGGCGTCAGAAAAACGCGCGGTCAACCCTAAGTAAATAAATCAATGTTCCCATTACAAAGCGTAGATCTCGGAACCTAGCGCCTAACCTAACGAAGTAAAAAGTATTAATTAGCCCTTGACTCACTTGATGTTCTTGGCGACTGCCTTCGGACACTGGCTGAGCTTGGCCAGCGTGCACAGCACCCGATGGAAGTTGGACAGGTCGAACAGCATGGACGGGTCGAAGAGATCCGTCTCCCGGAGCTCGAAGACCTCGTGGCATGTTCGGAGGAACACTTTGATGTTACGCATGCACAGGAACTGGGTACAACAGAGAATTTGGTGTTGGTTATGTGGGTAGTTGTGAGAAAGAGGTGAACATAGACTGAAGGTGAACGCACACTTATGCGAACCGAAAGCGTCGAACGAATCAGGAGTCCTTCCAGATTCGGACTGTTCGACGCGGTTAGGCGTATAGGTTTTCATAGCATTTCTTATATAAATTCAAAAAATCTTTTCTTTCGATTCGTTCGACGGGTTTGGCTCGGATAAGTGTGCGTTTACCTTAAGCGTGAACTACATTAAACCGACGCATACGAGGTCCACGCCTGATTTGAACGTAAAACCACGTCGCGTGGCGTGGATCTAATGTAGCTCTACAAGCCTAGTTGCCATATTAAAATTTATGGAGACCGACGCGCCCAGATCGGCATACGTGGCCCACGTGTGTGCAACGTAGTTCTACCTTGAAACATTACGCATGGGTGTCGTTTTAATGATTTTATTTCACTTAGGTCTATAAGGGCACTTATTAAAACGTTACAAGCTAGCTAGTGCAGGGTCAAGCATGCGTTTGAGAAAGAAGGATGGAGTTTAACACCGTATATGTAGGTACAGCTTCATCTCTTTTAACAGTTCAGTTTGTCAAATGGATTGCGTTAAGATCTCATGGTAGAGTCTCTGTGTTTCCCAACGGGTAAAGCAGAGGTGTACCGCACACCCAAATATCACCAGTTATGTGTAAGTTCGTTGTGATGAGGGTCGCCCCTTGGCCCATTTCAAAACAGTAGAGCTTCTGTTATCTGAACTTCAATGTTATGCAAACAATTATCTCATTTATAGTTAAAAAGATCCGCGTCTACATGATTATCTTTCTCGAATTAATAATTAATATATTCAATTATCCAATTTTTGCGTTTGCGACCGCTAGACCAAAGAATACTCCATTTCTGTCGCAGTTTCTGTATCCCGTAGGGATATTTTTCTACTTTCATGCGGCCGATGCTTCAGGCAGAAGGTAGTAATATTCCATATGAAACTAACCCATTTTCAAAAATTCGGCTGTGTCTACCCTATTTTTTTAAAGTGGGATATCAGTATGAGTTTTACTGACTAAAACCCACACTCGTTCCTTCAGTTGCCCTTTACGTTACTTGTTTTTTTTAAGGTAGGAAATAATCCAATAACTACTTCACTGGGCAGAGCGGAAGGATGTATTAGAATTTTACTCTAAAATCACACATATTTATTATATTTTAAAATCTTTATGCACCAATTGACATTAGGCATTTATGTATGTTCCTTCTTTGGCTTCCGTTCCAGGACCCCAGGATTCTCTTTCGGAAATCATCCCACGGCCCCAGCAGGCTCCGACCTAGCTGGGGCTGTGTTACACGTGTAAAGTTTTGCTGACATCTCTTTGAGGCGCGCGTGAAACACTACGCGCTGTCGACGACTCGTACTCGGTCCGATTGCTTTCCTAGAATAACTTGACTCTCAAACAAAACCGCATATTTCTATCCCCTTACACTATAAATTATAATATCAACAACCAATTAAAAAATCAATCATAAAAGACGCATCAGACATGCATGTCACAGAATGATCGCGCATCACTCAAAAGAGAGCGCTGTGTGAGAACATTTTGTACCTAATTGTCTCCTGATCTTTTACTGATAACATTATCTGTTGCGCGGTTCACGATGCCGAGATTTTAGACAGCCGGATTACGTTCCTAGGCTAGGGTGACTGTCAAACCAACCCGCATGTTTCTATCCCCTTACACTATAAATTATAACATCAACAAGCAATTAAAAATCAATCATAAAAGAGTTTAATTAGTTCGGCACTCAAAAGAACGCGCGGTGTGAGAAAGCTTGTACCTAATTGCCTCCTGATCTTTGACTGATAACATTATCTGTTACAGTGCTACTGTTACGCGAGTCGTTACTTCACCGCGGTTTACGATGTAAAAGGTTTGATAACAGCTTGTTTTCGAATGCCGCTTTATTGTTTGATGATCTATGGTTTATGTAACTGGGTTATTTAACTCTATAGAAATGGTTTGATTTTAGTTTATTTATGGATTAGCTGCTGCTGGAGGCTTCGCCCGCGTGAACATAGAAAATTGTCCCGAGGAAACATACTTCTGACTTGATCTACCGGCGCATGCCAAATACATATTATCAAAATTCGTTCAGCCCTTCGAGCTTGAAGAATTACCAAACATACACACACTCAAAAACTTGATAGTATACAGTTTTCGCCAGAGTTTTTGAAGTCCTAATGGATAGATACAAAATAATTATAGCTGCTTGATTATCTTTTTTTTTTAACCGTTTTTTAAACAATTGTCAAAATAAAATAAGGGAAATAATAATGGTTCCGAAAAACAAATTAATCTCCAGCGATCTGTGGCCGACTATTATTCTAATTAACCAGCGTTATAATTAACTACCGACAAAAAACCCAAAACATTAACGAAAAAAAATACCTAATTTAACAACAAATTAGAGCATGTTCAAATTACTTGTTCTCCTCCTAAAAAAATGAGTCGTCGAATAACAAAACTAAACTTCCGAATGGAATACTGAACCTCCGACAAAATTACTAAGTTACCGACAACAGAGGTTTTGTCATAATAATCATATTTTTACAACTTGCATGAACTGTTTTAATTTCTATTGTTGGTTATCAAATTTATTTTTTAACTCTCAATAATAATGAATATACCTTAACTGTTCGGCCCGTGAGATCGGGTTTAGACATTTTTTACTACCTATTAAAACTACATTTTTATTCTGATTCATTCCGTTTTTCTTCGGTTCCTAGGATAACTTAAGATGCAAAAGCGAGCGAAGCGAGCTCAAGACTTGGGGGCAACCCGACTTGGACAGGTTAGGTTAGAAGGAGGTGGCGGGGTCGTAGTGAGCGAGCGAAGCGAGCGAACACAGACCCTGCCACCTCCTTCGAGGTTATTTTTTTTAAACCACCCAAAAGTAGGAGCCCCGCGCAGCGGGGCTCCGTCGTCTACGCCTTTTAATCAATTTTTCGAATCGTAAATATTCTAGGAAACCAAAGTCTACGGTTTTACATTAAAGCATAAATACGACTGTTCTAACTTTTTAACGCCCGAAATAGGTACTACTTACCGATACCCAAGCATACCCGTAGTAAGTAAAATTCATGATATACGATACAAGCAAAAGTTATTGTACAAGTACATTTTTATATTTTTTATAAGTTTCTGTATAACCACTCAGAATAATATTTTTAGTATAGTGTTACAGTTAAAATAGCACCACAGTCTATGAAATTTGAAAGGTAATTTATGAATTAATAGTTGGCAAATATAGATAAAAATTACAAAGCATGGTTTTCGGTAGAACGTAATTTATGCCGGTAGAAAAGTATTATAGCAATAAACAGTCAAGTTTATTTTTCGAAGATTTCAGTATCTCATTCGGTCGTTTCGTCATTTTTATTCGGACAAAAGTAGTCGGAAAGTTAGTATTTTAGGCAGTAGATTTAATATTTTGAGTAAGGGTAATTCTTCTTTTTTTGTCGGAGCTTTTATTACTACCCATAAAATAATATGTCTGCAATTGACCAAGAAATCGGTGAACAAACATTAAAAAAATCCAGCCAAACATATAAAGTGCTCCTTTTTGAAGTCGGTTAAAACTACAATTTACCATTACAGTCCTCTGTACACCTTACTTAGATTAGATCTCTATGAGGGCTTTAATGACTGAATTTAGAGCAACAAATGGGTAAGTCATTATCTCACAACATATAATTTGCACCAGTTTTAAATAACTACTACATAAACGCCATATTACATGCTCAAGTTGGCATGGCAACTAAATTATTCCCCCTAGTTATCACATCACATAAAATTATCTTGTAATGGTCTTTAGACCACTTTGGACCATAAGTGTACATATTTAACAACTCATAATAGGTATGAATTACAGCCTATAATGAGAGAAACACTGGGTGTCTGTAGTTTAGCTGTAATTACATATATTGCCTTTAAGTATATTGCCTTTAGGTATAGGGTGGTGGCTGGTACCAGCGGAAGTTGTTAAGTTGGGCGTCTAATTGAACCATTCCTGCTCCAGAGATTTTACAAAACTGATTCTGATGTATATGATAAAATAAGAAGTAATATCTCAAATAAATAACAAAAAAACAGAAGTATTGAATTGCCAAAAAGTTATCCCCAAGTTAACATACTCCCGGAATGAAAAATTATGTTGTATTCCAGGACATAACAGGTAATTAATGAAAAGTCACAGGCACCAGGTAATATAATAATAAAACAAGACGTGATGAAATATGATTTTTCCCTAAGGTAAATGAAAAATAAAATACTAGTACTCAGATGAAGCTGGGAGGAAAAGATCTAGTTAGCAAACATAAACAAAGCATGGCTATTTTATGAGTGCCCATAAACAAAGGGGTGACTAGTTTAGTTTAATGGGCACCAGTTGACAATACAACCAGGATTGTGAAGACATAAAATGGATATATCCTGAATAACAATAGGGAGTGGAATGGCACTGGCATTAGAATAAAAATAAGGAGGATTGTTTCTTTGTAGCCCTGATCATTGGTAGTTTGGACCCTGTACCTGATATTAGAAGGCTATATCTATTATTTATTACATTTTTAAATATTTTATATGTCAATATTTAATAAAGAAATTATTATATGTTAAAAAATAAAATAAAGGAAATAATAATAAATATCAATTTCAGGTAAGATACCCATAGGTTGACACAGTTCCAAAAACATATAGGGCACAATATGAACAAATAAATCAATCAATTATTAAGGCACAAGTTTGTATGTGTTTGTTACTCCTTCACCCTTTAACGTTTGAATCCCCAACCGGTCCAATGAGACAGCGCTGTTATTGTTTTACTATTGTGTCTCGTTTCGCGGGTATCTGAGTAATTAATAACAGAACAGACTTGGATGAACATTGGTGCACCGGTAGATAATATCCTGAAATAAGTTCATTATTTTCATACACTTTAGGTAGGATTTCCTCTTAACAGATTTAAAAATAACTATGACCATTACTTTGCTTACAGGAAAAGGAGGTGTTATGTATTACTTTGAAACCAAAGTATAGGATAAATCTATGTATAAAAATAAATGCCTATTCCTCTTAGGCATGCCATTACTTGAGAACACCTTAACCTATCACATACCCGCGAAACGAGACACAATAGTAAGACAATGACAGCGCGGTCTCATGAGACCGGTCGGGGATTCAAACGTTAACCACATTCATTCATTTTTTTTAGTAAGTTTTCTAGTTGTAGTCTAAGATTGTTATGGGAAGAAAAATAAAAAAAAAACAGTACAGAAAATTGGAAAATATCAGAAAAATATGTCTAAAATAAGAAGAGATTAGATAAAGATAATGCGGTCACTGAACTAAGTAGAAGCCTTCTGCTTAACCCATATTACTAGCAACTATAATGACGTAGGGACATAAACATTAAATATGAATTGACAGCCAGTAACAGGCAGCGTCTGTTCATTCACAGTAAGTTTACGATGACACCACAGATAACACCGGAACATATATTCAATGGCTGTTGAATACGCACATATCAATAGCAAAGCTCCATTCATGATTGCATGCATAATTAACTACTCAACACATTATAACTGTTAATGTAATTCTACATACACATTTGAATACGAGGAAGTCCTCCTGTACGTTTTAAACGAAATGTTCATTTAAAATTACCAAAAAATAGTTCGTAAACCCAAAAACACGTATTCACATGCGAATGTATAAACCTTGTATCAAATTTCAAAACTACGAATGTACGACCTAGGAATTAGTTCCACATAACACGCGTGCAGCTATTATGTGCCAAATTTAATGGTTTTATAGTAATTAGAGTGAAGGTCGCGGCGGCGGTGCCACTTACCTGCGCCATCTGAGGCCGCTGGTTCACGTCCTTCATGTCGATGCAGCCCGGGTGCAGCACGTTCAGCAGGTTGCACAACAGCACCCCATCGCGCAGGGTGTACGCCAGGTCGTGGATTGAACTCGTTTCCCAGTTCGCCTTATGGTCGGGACGTAGCAAGCCACATCTCGTCAGCCAGGACGCGCACTCGCGCCACAGATCCTCACCGCCAGCAGCCATGATTTACACAAACTTCGAAGCGCACATCGATAGTAACAATACCAAGCACTGCTTTTTAATAATCAACAGGCCATCATTAAACGAGGGTTAATTGATAATTGACATACAAATTGATACAACAAACACAGGACGAACCAAGCGAGAACAAGAATTTTTGACAACTGAAAGCGAGAGTTGCTATATCGATAAAATAACCGCGGACAGATTAAATATTCTTATATCTTTAAAAAGTAAATTATATCAGTAATTGTAATATGGTATTATTAAGTACTTAAACTGGGAGTATGAACTCATAATGATTTAGATACATTAGCGGACTTTTATATTTTTAAAAGGGTTTCCAGTCCAATAACACTACTGGGATAAACTGGCACCCAACACGACGCGCAAAGTCCAATCGTGTGTCGCGTGACGCTGCTGATGCAATGTTATCCTATGTACTGCACTTTGCTCTTCAACATTTTACAACACATTCATGGGTCGTATGTCAGTGGTCGTATGTCAGTGGTCGTATGTATTTGTGACATTTAACCAATGTCGAGTTCAGAACGGTTTTGAGTGATTTAATAATACATTCTAATATTGTTGTAGTATTTGGCAATATATTGAACTCAGAAATCTTGTCAGGGCCTTTTTTTTTGTTAGGGGAATCATCAGAATGACTTCTCCCACTATGGGCGGAGCGGGAGGGTGTGTCAGACTCTTACTGACTAAACCCCTACCCCGTTCCTTCGTTGCCTTCAGTCCGGGGGACACAGTGGACACATTTTGGATTTCCCATGTTCCCCAGGATCTTGTCAGGGCTGGATTTGAGTCAATTTTACTAGGTATGTGAGTATTATATAGCTTCTGAAAAACGGGTAAAGAAGGTATGTGATGTGGGGCATTGTAGGATTGTTCGGCCGGTATAAACTATCGTCTGTTTTTCTACCCTGAGACTAAGATTTAAGAAGTTTGACACAGGTAATGTCAAACTTGCAATAGGAATGATGCCAGTTTTTTTGTGTTGTAATGTCATTTTAGTCTCAGGGTATAAAAAAACAGACGGTAGGTAGTGCATATCAAAGGCGCGGAACTGTCAAAGCCACGGTTCCATTTATCAGCTTCTACTTTTATTTACTTACTTTAATTGTTTACTAATAGTGTATTTATAAAAGTAAAATCTTTATTATTATTTCAGTTTGAAACCTATGCATATGAAATGAGGTCATTCAATCAACAGCTGTGCTGTCAGTGAAATAAGTTTTCTGGCAACATTGGTTGTAGGTGGAGTGACGCGACTGCACGTCGAACGAACGATTTTTCAAGAAAATTCATAGAAAAGTGTATAAATCGTGTAAAATCTGTGTTATTTTTAAGTCAAAGGTGAGTTTTTTAATAAATGCTTCCCCGTGTAGCTTTATACGTAGATTAATATTGTTTAAAGTGCTCAAATCTTATCTATGACACACCCATGTATCGGCGAATTCCTTACGAATGTCCAACTTTCCGAAAGAAATCAGATTCATGACTATCAAGATTCAAAATGGAAACCCTTTTAAAGACCACCCAGTAAAATTCTTCATTCCCGTGATTCCTGCGGAAGTCCAAAATTGGCTCCGGCCATAATCCTTATTAGGTTTATTTTGGAGCATTACGTCATTGTACATAAGAGGGAAGTATGTGGGGTCGATAGGTAGCAGTAGATTCGCCGGCGGCGGTAGTTTTTATTGCGGTACAGTGTCGGCGGTGCGTGTCGGGCAGGGCGATAGAATCTGGAGCAGTGCGTCGCCGCGTCCGCTGCCAGTACTTTCTACGCCAATAGAATATCTAGACCTAGTGCTTACTTGCTCAGAACTCCTATAGTGTTGTTACCTCTGCAGTGCTGTGTATTGATTTTGTTTTTGGCACCAGTTTTGTGTTTTTTTAGCAGGTATTTGTTTATATTTACATTATTTGTATAGTATATTTTGTTGTTTTTTTTATATTTTTGTTCTGTTTATATACTTTTTTGCTTGTGTTATAGATGAAATTTTAGAATTTTCAACACACTATATGATAGACAAGATCAATCAAAATCAAAATCTTACAATAATTTTTGAAAGAAATTTAGTTTACAAAAAACATGTAGTATTTTTCTTAATAATTATTCTAATAAGAAACTGAACATAGAAAACATCTGATCAAAACTCAAAATTATCCCTTATTATGACCTGATTATTATCTATACAAGTCTCTATATCTTTTAGAATACCACACTGGTCTTCATCAAGAGTAATAATATAGGAAAAACCATAAAACATGAAGTAAATTAAAAAAAAGCTGCACTTGTAATGCTAAGTGACCCCACCCATTCCATGACACACATCTGTCTGTGTGTGAGTGATTGCAATGCCAGATCAAGTTGCATTGGTATTGATTACCTGGGCTCTATGTTATATGTGCAATCAACTGTCACATTTATATGTAAATTAATGTATTACTAATATGTTGATGATAGTAATGTAAATAACTTAAATTGTGAAATTTTGGTGAACTGTAAGTACCATAAAAACTATGCTAATGCCATGCAATCAGCCTCATAATTTTCCCATTGCTGGGACTCAGGCTTCCTTCATATGAGACATATGGTCCATAATCAACCATTCTGGTCAGAGGATATTAAATGGCTTTGAATTTTTTGTTCAAGGACCTAATGGTTATCAGTATGGGTGTAATTACTTTCATTCATGGGTTTGAGTGTAGTAGTGATGAAATAAATTACAGAAAGTCCTTAATGGACGCTTCTGCCTATCACTTAAGATAATATAGGTCTGATGTTATGTTGAATATCTTCTTTTTGTGTTAAAATATGGATTAAAGTTTAGCCAAGTGCCTTACTAGATCTAGTAAATTATTTGGTATGTTACTAATCTATTATTAATATCATCAGTCATTATCCAGCTATTAGTGCACTGTTATATTAGACATTATTCTTTAAATGCTTATGTTAGATTAATCCAATAAACATTTTTGTGTCCATTTTGCCAGTGTCATATATTTACAACCAAATACTCCATCTTGTCCGCTCCTAGTCACATTTTTGGAAAAAAATACAAATTAAAAAGCTTTAGAGAAGCAATGTAATATTAGTTGAGATTAATCCAATGTAAGCAGTTTAATGTTTGAATCCCCGACCAGTCCTATGAGACCACGCTGCTATTGTTTTACTATTGTGTCTCCTTTCGCGGGTATGTGATAGATTAATTCATGAATCCCCGACCGGTCCTATGAGACCGCACTGTTATTGTTTTACTATTGTGTCTCGTTGTGTGGGTATATGATAGGTTAAGAGTTGAGTAAATCTTTACCAATATTTTTTTAATGAAATCATCTACAGTCTAGATTGATCTATTGCTAAGGCCTTGCTCACTCCACTGATTCTAGTTTCTTTGTAAAATCCTTCTTGGTTTGTCATAATTTCCAACCTTTTCTACAAAACCTTATTATGAAATCATTTATCTTTTAGTAATGAGAATGTACCTAGCCTCATAAGTACTGATAACAATCACTGTCCAACATTAATACTGATAAAAACAATATCAGTATTTGAATTCTTTTATACAATATTGTCATAGTCTAAAGAAAATTCTAAGATAAAATGTTACAAACAAAAAAAAAGAGAATAAAAGACAGTAAGTGAGTAACTATGTTATCATGGCCTAAAGAAAACTCCAAGAATATTTTTTTTAACCTTTCACATACCCGCAAAACGAGACACAATAGTAAGACAATGACAGCGCGGTCTCATGAGACCGGTCGGAGATTCAAACGTTAAACTTAGTAGGATGTATAAAAGGTAGTTAGTGAGTATAAAAGGAGTTGCCAAGTGCATAGCTTAAAGAGAGAAACAATGTTATCATGAGGTTTATAATAAGTTACATTGGGGTGAGTCACAAGGCCGTGTGATGTAAGCCTTGTCTGGACAAGTGCCACAGTGCAGGCAACTTGCAGTAGTCTCGCTTGGTAGATTGATATTTCTTTCTAAACAATATTTTTAGGTTTGCTTAATAAATAAATCTTTGGATAAAATAGTCTTATAAAACTACAGTATTGTTTGTTAATAAGTCCGTAATAGGTTCTATCTGCAAGTATAGTAATACTTACTACTAAATTAGTCTATTGCTGTATCAGGCTGCAAGCCACTAGGCTATTTTTCTATTATATTTTTTACGTTTCCGCTTGACCTATCTTCCCATCCTATCTGATGGTAAGCGATGATGTGGGAGATGTTAGAGCA
This sequence comes from Mythimna separata, assembly GCA_030763345.1. NCBI lineage: Eukaryota > Metazoa > Arthropoda > Insecta > Lepidoptera > Noctuidae > Mythimna > Mythimna separata. The sequence goes on along the minus strand of CM061173.1, from coordinate 2,195,192 downwards.
TGCTTTTGATTTCCTAGAAGAAACATATTCAAGCTTGACTTAAAACCTCTTGCTGGCTGCTTTTTTTTACTAATAAAAAACAAGGTTCATGTGGGAGCTAAGCCGCGTCTTTAAAATACGTTCTGATTAAATTTTACCGTAATAAAAGCGACACTATTTGAGAGAAACTGCCCATGAAATTGTTAATGGTACCCAGCGAAAATGGCTACAAATAAATCGTTTTCCAATATCCATTGATAGCTCGTAAAATACGCATAACAGTCGTCCTCGTCAGTGTATAGGCGGCCTTGTGAGCTAATGTGATGAAGCTGCTTTGAATACAACGCGTAACTATTGTTGGTAAACTACATTATTACCAGGGACGTTATAGAGCTCTGTAACCGTAACCGAAAGTATCGGATTTTAGAAACATATCCTAAACCGAAGTCAAAGTTTCGGATATCGGCGAAGTCTAAATAAAAGCGTTTTCACATTATCCGATCCGATATCGGTATCGGACGCCGATCCGATATCGGGGTAAGTAAAATGTATGAAATATGTACCTATCTTTCATATTGTCCGGCCCGATTTTATTTTTATAATTTTAAATCTCTTATATTCGTCACCGAAACCATCCGAAACTACTTAGTGGATAATCCGAAATAATTTTATATCTGAAACTAGTGTTGATCAGCTTCTCAGTTCTTATTTAGGTAATAAGTCGAATCAATTTTATCCATACATTTTGTTTCTTACGCAACTGACATTTGTACTCTGTACAACACTTATAATCACCAAATCGCCTTGTTGACGGTACCTACTCACACTTTATGCTGGAGAAGCAATTTCTTTCGCATTGCGTCATAAACTCATAACGCGCCTCATTATTGTCATGAATAATTAATGCAGCTTATTCAAAGCAACTACATCTCTAGTTGTCTCCAAATACTCGTGCATTGCATGTATCCTATGCATATGTAATGCGTTTCATAACTTAGTTCATGAATCCCCGACCGGTCCTATGAGACCATCAGTGCCGTAACTAGCCTTTTATGCACCCGGTGCGAGCTTTCAAAACTACGCCCCAGAAAAATGCTCTAACCAGGCTTAGTCTGGTCATTTCTGCGCCCTTCCAGGGTCTGCGCCCTGTGCCTGGGCACTGCTCGCACCGCCCTAGTTACGGCACTGGAGACCATGCTGTTATTGTTTTACTATTGTGTCTCGTTTTGCGGGTATGTGATAGGTTAAATGGGTATTTGACAATAAATTCGCCTTTAAATCTGGTGCTAGGGGAAACTGTCAAGTAACAGAAAAAAGGTGCTCAAATTACAATGAAAAGATATGAGAAATATTCCCACTCTACGAAATATTACAGACTCTAATTACTGCTTTCGCTAAAAAAGTCGCCGTGGCCGCTTAAAAGATTTATTTTTGGTGTTCTTTCTTGTTTGGGACAAAAATAAAAATAGGCAAACTGTACCCTATTTAGCTATTCTTGTCCTCGATTCTCCCCAATAGAAAACGATCGATGAGTTCTAAGATTGTAGTTACTCTGATACCCGCGAAACGTGACACAATAGTAAAACAATAACAGCGCGGTCTCATAGGACCGGTTGGGGATTCAAACGTTAAAAGCATTTTTAATTATAATGTGATCTATGCAACAAGTTTTGTTTTGAGTTGTTAACCTTCTGTTCATCATTTTCTGTCTATGGATGATGTCAAGTGTAGCCTGACCTTCTGAGTTAATGAGTATAGTGTTTGATGAGATCAGTGGATAAATGAATAGCTGACGCGTCACTGATAAAGATTTAGCCGTTTTACTTGAAGAATGCCATCCTCTAGGTCCTTGTTATTTCTCAGTAAAATTAGTAACTGTAGTCAGGTGATAATTTGAAGTGTTTGTTGTCAGTACTTGTGTAGTTGAAGGTATAAAGTACAATTTAAATGTAATCAGTAAAGCCTGCTCTCTACATATAATGATGCTTAGGTATGAAGCACAAAATTAAAAACTAACTGTTTTCAACCAATCGATGAAATAATAAAATATCTGCTAAATAAAATGAACACACATTTCAACTCAGTTGGTGCAGTGAGTGATCGATTGACTACTGCGCTGCGTGTCTCGGGTTTAAGTCCTGCACAGAAAAATCATTAATTGTATGGTCTTTAGGATAGTTGTTCCGAGTCTATAGCCTATTCACCGAGGCTTGAGCCAAAAGGTAAACAAACCATAAAAAGGGTTCTTTATATGTCACGATTGATGTAGTGAACATATTTTATAAGAATAACTACGGAATTAATACACAGACAACATTAGAAATTATATTTTAGAATGATGTCTGTGAAACTTATGTTATCCTTTCAGACTTATTTGAAATCAAACATTATAAATGCCTTAAATTAAATTTTTATTAATTATGTATTAAATAGTTTAAAATGTAAAAGAACCTAAAAAAACGTGATTACTACAGTCAGAATTTTAATTCGATTCCAGATTTGACATTAGCTACTGTCATTTTGTGAATTAATGATACCACATATAATAGTGTAGTGATGAACGCAAAAATCGATAAACAATCGTGCCATCAGTGTGCCAATTAAAGACTAAATTATTGATTTTTATTTAAATAAATACATAATTATTCATTAATTAGTAATCGCTGCTGTAGACGAAATGGCAGCACAACATGGGATCACGGTTTTAATACTGCCCCCTTACCCCTTACCGAGCTAAACCCTATCGAATTGATATGGGCGCAGGTAAAGGGGCATGTAGCTCATGTTCCTTCATCATCACATTTTTTTATTTATTTCACACACAATTATAAAAGAAAATTCTCAGATCGTTAATTAATCGTCAAAACTAAATTATCGCTTCAGAAATATTTTATTTCCTGATATACTTAGTTTACGAGGGTAAAATTATAAACGAGAAGAATCGATCCGGAATTATCCATTTCCATAACGAATAATTTCGCAACGTCACTATTTAGTACTTGTCATAACGTTCCAACACTGAAATAGTCAAATCTGGAATCGAATTAAAATTCCGACTATACTACTAAATTGTAGACCACAGATACTGCGAACATTTTACATTAAAATGTGACGTTTTGACATCGGTCGGGTTATACCTGCCAGTTTGAAACATTGATTTCTTTGTTTACCTTTTGGCTCAAGCCTCGGCGAATAGGCTATAGGTGATTTTACATCTTTGTCAACGCACCCACGATACAGGATTAATTCTAAAAGTCGGGCACAAAAAAAAGCTTTGTATCATCATGTTGATATTCAATACACATTTGTTTTAACTCATTCACGCCGCCGCCGGATATCCGGAACTCCATATCCTACCACATGATATTGCGTACTACAGTTATTTATAATAAACAAAGTAGCACAATCTTCATTATACATACATGTTGTTTACATGTATTGTTACTAACTTTCCCGTCTGTATTGTTACAGTTGATTTGACGCTTCCATCATCATGGAACAGATACCACCACCCAAAGAGGTGAAGATCCTCGAGACTGCCGAGGATATTCAGGAGCGTCGTGAACAGGTAAATATGGATATTTATTTATAATCCATAGGCAGAAGATATAAGGGAAAGAAAAGATGGATGGATTGTGTGAGGACTGATATGATAGAAAAGGGAGAGACATGACAGAATGGAAGAAAAAAACGTGTTGCGCCGACCCCAAGTAATATGGGATAAGGGAAGGAAGAACGAGGCAGGATATAAGGGCACTATGGCGGCTTTAACTTGAAGGTGCGCCAACCTTTAAATATAGGGTAAAACCGGGATAGATGCCCCACTTTTCGAAAGTGTTTAATTATTTGAATACCAAACATATTTGCATAGAAAGTCCCTGTAATATAGTTAGTTCAATCATTTATAGAGCTTTAGAAACTGTATTTATGTACCTAACCATTACTGGTTTTGCAAAAATTACATTCTTGCGAAACACCTTTTTTGGGGATAGGTGCCTACCTATAGGGATAGATGCCTCATTATGAAATCGCTTAGGAGGATAGATGCCTGTGATGCGGGATAGATGCCTTTTTAAATAATCAACAAGAATACGTAATCACAATGTAACATTTATTGATTATCTTCATGAGTAGGTTTTTTTTTTTTAATACAAAATGCTTATAAATATTTTTATTTATGCATCTCTTTAACAAAAAGTACAAAAAAAGCTGTTTAAGCGATAACATATTAAAACTATTATAGAATCATCTCAAACGAAACTTTCCCATTATTTTTAATAGCGTAACGCCTTCGTAATCTTCTGGATGGAATCCCAAATTGTCTGGATTGTTCATTGATCCCCCCTTTTTTATCCATTTCATTGAAAGCTGACTGTAGCTGCTCTGTTGTCCAAGAAATTACTCGAGCACGTATGCCCTTTTTTTGTATTTTTTATTATTTTTTCCTTTCTTTTGTATTTCCTTGGCATGACTCACCTACAATAAGCAAAATATTATTTAAAATATAATTATCTACAGTCTTTCATTAGGAGTCCTAACCACTTCCAATAATTGTTTCTTTTGTTTTTTTTTATTTACATAATTATAGATATTCCTAGAATTAGAATATCTATTAGGAAATACTAAAATATTCAAGACTATGACTTATAAATACTTTGATAGGGCTCTTGCAGTATAGAGGGATAGAAGCCCCTAAAGTCAACTATCCCTTGTAAACTCGGGGCAACTATCCTTTTCACTAGGGATAGATGCCTCTTAATATTTTGTAAATAAAACAAATGCAAATATCAGTGATTGACTCTTAAATGTGTTCTCAAAGAACCAATGTATTAAAATAATTCAAATAAAATGTAATCATTTAACTGTTTATAAAGATATGGAATAGTGAATACTTACGTTTGAAATTTTGAAGCATTCTTCGCATCTGCTGCGAATGTAATTCGACACACAAGTGAGAAACGTCCGTTTAGCACAACAACTAGCACGTCACGGAGGTAGGGAATGCATGTGGCACGTATATAAACAACGAATTTGCTGTTCCGTTCTCTGGTAGTTGAGTTTTTAGAAACGAGGCATCTATCCTAGCGCGGCATCTATCCCGGTTTTACCCTACATACCATAATTAAAAAGAGTGTCGTTGGAATTTCTAGTACTTTACGTGTACAGTACGTACGTTCTTCTCCATAGAGATCTACGCTTTACATTGTGCGAATGAGCTTCATCCTTTTGACTCATTGACATCTTGACAATTCAGAAGTGTCTGTAAATGGTTTATTTTAATTAAATGCTTTTTGAATTAAATCGTTTTAACTCGTAGATAATGGTCTATTCCTTGTCACAAAGACGAGGCCTGAATCCCGGCTATGGTAACATCGTTGAAAGCCAATAATTATGTTCCAGCAATCGACATTATGCGAATACCGTATGCATTTTGTTCCGTCTAGCCATATTCTTTCAACGTCTAAGTAATGAATTCTACTCAAGTACATGTGAACTTTCTATTAGGACTACATATACGTATTATTTACCAAAAGAAAGTTATGGTACGTAGTGTAGGGCTACGGGAATGTCCGCAAGAGTAACCGTGGGTTTGAAACGCATACAATAATATGGGGCAACTAAAGGGACATAATTGCGTTTTAGTTGTAGTTATCTAAAGATAGTATCGGTGGCGTTGCCTACCCCACTAAGAAAAAGACGTGAGTCTTATGTGTAGCACTCATAATAATATTCATTGCTTTTACATAAAAAATCGCAAAATCGAGATGCATTCAAATACCTAAAGGATGTTGCTAACGAGATGCAGACTCGAACGTGTAGTTTCTGAGATTAGCGCGTTTAAACCAACTCTTTCGCTTTAAAATAATAAGTATGACAGTAGTTAAAGAACAAATGTAGGAACTTAACAATACAAAAGAAGCATCTAAAGATAGTGCATAGTGGTGGCGCTGCTTACCCCGCTAAGCTGCTTTTACATAAGAAACCGCAAAATCGAGATGCACTGACATAAAGGATGTTGCTAACGAGATGCAGACGGTATTCGTTTCCCCTTCGCCCATTAACATACGCACACAGCGGACACAGTTACGGTGCAGTGACTGTACAAGCGGATAGTAATCACTCAGGCCCGCTATGTTGTGTGTTATGGATATGTTAGTGCCTAATAAAACTAGTATAAGAAAAGCCATTTGTCCCGATTACAGATTTTCAGTCACTAGAAAGTCTGACCATCAGGGTAGCACTATATTGCGTACAAATGGGCCACGTACGCGGATCTAGGCGCGTTGGTCTCTATAGATTTTATATGCCAACTAGACTTGTAAAATGGGGTATCCAACACTAAATGATTTTTTAAATTCGAACGTGTAGTTTCTGAGATTAGCGCGTTTAAACCAACTCTTTCGCTTTAAAATAATAAGTATGACAGTAGTTAAAGAACAAATGTAGGAACTTAACAATACAAAAGAAGCATCTAAAGATAGTGCATAGTGGTGGCGCTGCTTACCCCGCTAAGCTGCTTTTACATAAGAAACCGCAAAATCGAGATGCACTGACATAAAGGATGTTGCTAACGAGATGCAGACGGTATTCGTTTCCCCTTCGCCCATTAACATACACACACAGCGGACACAGTTACGGTGCAGTGACTGTACAAGCGGATAGTAATCACTCATGCCCGCTATGCTGTGTGTTATGGGTAGATGTGTACGGTACCGAATAAAACGAGTATAAACAAAAGCCGTTTGTCGCGGTTACAGATAGTCAGACGCCAGATAGTTTGACCATCAGTCTATCTAATAAGTATCATGTTGTCGATCCATGTAAAACACGGGTATTCTGCCGTATCCGGATAGACTGGAAGCCGACCCTAAGCTAGTTGGAGGGAGATGATTACGGTAGCTGACATTGTCATCCGTTAGCTTTGGTAGTGCTGTTTAGCTGTTTCTGTTAATTGACCTTCATATGATATTCGGTCCGTTATGTTTTCATATATATGCTAGTCTTCATATAATATTCGGTCCGTTATGTTTCCATATATATGCTAGTCTGTTCTTCAGTCTCTTGCGGTTTGTCTATGACAGAATACTCAACTCCATCGTACATATATCCAAATGTTGTCGTATTGTCGTACATGTATGGGTACTTACATAACTTGGCGTGCCGTACCTAAAAGCCATTTAAGCTAATAAAGCTTCTTGCGTGTTAAAAACCAGTAAAATTGGTAACTTTTACATACAAAAAGTTTAAAATGAAGTCATTTGGTTTAAAGTATTTGGAAAAGTATTTAATCATTTTTAATACTTTTGACGGCACCGTTAACGCAGTGGTTGATCAATTGGCTGCGTGTCACGGTTTCGATTCCCGCTCGGAACAAATAATTTTCTGTACTAATAATCCGGGGCTTGGTATGTTACACGTGTGAGTTTAAAGGTTTGTTAACGCACTCACGAAACAGGAGTCATTCCTAGTGCGGGACAATATTTAAAAAGAAAAATACTAGGTAACGAACACTTTATGCACACAAAATTGAAAAAGTATCTAGCTTAGAGTCGAATGAAAACCTGCGTCATGTTGTCAGGCAATGAAACTCAACGCCCTAGCGTCTAGTCACGCGTCGCTTCAATCAATTAAGTAGTTATTAGAGTGATAAAGGTTGGAGTAAAGTAGCACACTACTGATAGGCCGCTACTTACAACATCACGTATGATACATTTAGTTTTGACCTTTAAGAAATGTTGAAGAAACTAGAACGTTACAAAGGAACTAACACACATAGACTGATGACCACATGGGATATACAGGGCGACGCACGGAAGGGGTTCCAGTGCGTCACACAGTCAGGAAAAAAGCCTCTCTTTTTTATGACTGAATCAGACCAATTCACAATATAATGAATCTTGTAGACTTATATCTTGGAGATTTATTATTCTTGTTAGACTGTTTTGCAATCTCAAAATGTGAACAGTTATTTCAACTAAGATTATATCTTCATATTGACAGTACTGGTATTCTGCTAAATCCGGCTTGACTGGAAGCCGACCCCAATATAGTTGGGAAAAGGCTAGGCAGATGATGATTGACAGTAATAATGTACCTACTTGAAGCGATTTAATTTTGACTGTAATTTAATTATGTATTTCCTCATTTATAATAAACAATTTAGTACCCATTATTAACTATTTGGTACGCCAAATATGGCAAAACATGTTGCAACAGCAATAATATACTCGATTCCATCCCTACGTGCTTATCCTCATATTTAAATCATTTACAGACACTTTTCATAAGTCTAGGTTGAGCCAAAACAAAAATTAAGCTATTTGCACACTCCAAGGCTTACATCTTTATGGAGAAGAAGGTCATGCAGGCAATTTATTGCCTCTATTAATTGAGGCAGCACTTTTCGCCAAAAATAAAAGATAAGATAGCATCATCCAGCCAAAAATAAACACAGATACTATCATTGCTTGATAGGGATCATTGACGTCGGACCGTGTGAGTCTACGAGACGGTGTTCACGTTCGTACAGAGTGTCCATGGTCCGACAGGAACGGTATTGATTGACGATTGAAAGGTTGAAACTAAACAGCCTTGACCTGGCGATTCCCCTTGATTGCTAGGAAGTTCTGTCTGATACAGAGGTCTGATTCATATCAGTGGGAACGTTCTAAGGCTGATGCTATGCTAATCATACTATCATTGCTTGATACGGATCATTGACGTCGGACCTTGTGAGTCTACGAGACTGTGTTCACGTTTGTACAGAGTGTCCATGGTCCGACAGGAACGGTATTGATTGATGATTGAAACGTTAGTCTCTAAACAGCCTTGACCTGGCGATTCTGCTTGATTGCTAGGAAGTTCTCTCTGATACAGAGGTCTGGTTCATATCAGTGGTAACGTTCTAAGGCTGATGCTTTGCTATGCTAAACATACTATCATTGCTTGATACGGATCATTGACGTCCGACCGTGTGAGTCTACGAGACGGTGTTCACGTTTGTACAGAGTGTCCATGGTCCGACAGGAACGGTATTGATTGACGATTGAAAGGTTGAATCTAAACAGCCTTAACCTAGCAATTCCCCTTGATTGCTAGGAAGTTCTCTCTGATACAGAGGTCTGATTCATATCACTGGGAATGTTCTAAGGCTGATGCTATACTATGCTAAACATACTATCATTGCTTGATACGGATCATTGACGTCGGACCGTGTGAGTCTACGAGACGGTGTTCACGTTTGTACAGAGTGTCCATGGTCCGACAGGAACGGTATTGATTGACGATTGAAAGGTTGAATCTAAACAGCCTTAACCTAGCAATTCCCCTTGATTGCTAGGAAGTTCTCTCTGATACAGAGGTCTGATTCATATCACTGGGAATGTTCTAAGGCTGATGCTGTGCTATGCTAAACATACTATCATTGCTTGATACATAGATCATTGACGTCGGACCGTGTGAGTCTACGAGACGGTGTTCACGCACGTCGATGGTCCGACAGGAACGGTATTGATTGATGATTGAAACGTTACACTCTAAACAGCCTTGACCTGGCGATTCTGCTTGATTGCTAGGAAGTTCTCTCTGATACAGAGGTCTGATTCATATCAGTGGTAACATTCTAAGGCTAACACTATGCTATGCTAAACATACTATCATTGCTTGATACGGATCATTGACGTCGGACCGTGTGAGTCTACGAGACGGTGTTCACGTTTGTACAGAGTGTCCATGGTCCGACAGGAACGGTATTGATTGACGATTGAAACGTTAGTCTCTAAACAGCCTTGACCTGGCGATTCCCCTTGATTGATAGGAAGTTCTCTCTGATACAGAGGTCTGATTCATATCAGAGGGAATATTGTAAGGTTGATGCTATGCTATGCTAAACATACTATCATTGCTTGATACGGATCATTGACGTCGGACCGTGTGAGTCTACGAGACGGTGTTCACGTTTGTACAGAGTGTCCATGGTCCGACAGGAACGGTATTGATTGACGATTGAAACGTTAGTCTCTAAACAGCCTTGACCTGGCGATTCCCCTTGATTGATAGGAAGTTCTCTCTGATACAGAGGTCTGATTCATATCAGAGGGAATATTGTAAGGTTGATGCTATGCTATGCTAAACATACTATCATTGCTTGATACGGATCATTGACGTCGGACCGTGTGAGTCTACGAGACGGTGTTCACGTTTGTACAGAGTGTCCATGGTCCGACAGGAACGGTATTGATTGACGATTGAAACGTTAGTCTCTAAACAGCCTTGACCTGGCAATTCCCCTTGATTGATAGGAAGTTCTCTCTGATACAGAGGTCTGATTCATATCAGAGGGAATATTGTAAGGTTGATGCTATGCTATGCTAAACATACTATCATTGCTTGATACGGATCATTGACGTCGGACCGTGTGAGTCTACGAGACGGTGTTCACGTTTGTACAGAGTGTCCATGGTCCGACAGGAACGGTATTGATTGACGATTGAAACGTTAGTCTCTAAACAGCCTTGACCTGGCAATTCCCCTTGATTGATAGGAAGTTCTCTCTCATATCAGGTCTGATTCATATAAGTGGGAATGTTTTAAGGCTGATGCTATGCTATGCTAAACACACTATCATTGCTTGATACGGATCATTGACGTCGGACCGTGTGAGTCTACGAGACGGTGTTCACGTTTGTACAGAGTGTCCATGGTCCGACAGGAACGGTATTGATTGACGATTGAAACGTTAGTCTCTAAACAGCCTTGACCTGGCGATTCGCCTTGATTGATAGGAAGTTCTCTCAGGTCTGGTTCATATCAGTGGGAAGATTATAAGGCTGATGCTATGCTATGCTAAACATACTATCATTGCTTGATACGGATCAATGACGTCCGACCGTGTGAGTCTACGAGACGGTGTTCACGTTTGTACAGAGTGTCCAAGGTCCGACAGGAACGGTATTGATTGACGATTGAAAGGTTGAAACTAAACAGCCTTGACCTGGCGATTCCCCTTGATGGATAGGAAGTTCTTCCTCATATAGAGGTCTGATTCATATCAGTGGGAATATTTTAAGGCTGATTATGCTATGCTTATTGTGATAGGAAGACAAACTGTTTGTTTTATGCAATGGAAATCTCATTGTTAGGTTAAGGTACTGGGGCTGCGGTGATGGTCGGAAGAGTTACCATGACCCTGGTACTCAAAGGGCAACTGAAGAAAAACTACATCCATTCGTACAAACTTTCGCATTTATGCGTGTGTATGGTTAGTTATTTACGCTCAAACGGCTGAACGGATATGGATGGAGTATGGACGGAAATAGAACATAGGATATTTTTTATTGCAGGAGTTCTTTCACGCGGGCCAAGCCGCTAGCAGAAGCTGGTTTAATAATGCATCCAATTTAATTTTATATACGCTAAACAATTTAATTTTCCTCCCAGGTCCTGAACCGCTATGAAGACTTCAAGCAAGAGGCCCGCGCCAAGCGCGAGAAACTGGAGGACTCTCGCCGGTTCCAGTACTTCAAGCGTGATGCTGACGAGCTGGAGTCCTGGATCCAGGAGAAGCTGCAGGCCGCCAGCGATGAGAGCTACAAAGATCCTACCAACCTTCAGGTATGCTATCAAGCTTGTGTAATTTTTTTTACTAATTATTTTGACGGTACGCACTTTGCCAGAAGTGGTTGTGCCTTGTTCTGCAGCAAACAATACTTGTATGTCCTGCAGATAATTGTTTCCAGTCTAAGAAACCAGGAGTCATGCTTGATGGGTCCATTTAATATATAATTATGTGAAGTTACTTCTATATAATCTACAAATACACATCGTTTATTTTTTGTCACTTTATGTTTTAAGCAAAAGATAATTACGGAGTAAAATTGATCGAAGAGACAGTATTTACTGTCGGTCATATACAGCAATCAAATTAGCATTATAAATGTCTTATAATCTTATCAACTTCCAAATGTACCAAGAATTGTTCAAGTGATCCCCAGCAAATTCTTGACGTAAAAAGAAGCTAACGAGCATACTCTTCCAATAACACATTCACTGACAACACAACATTCTCCCAACAGGCCAAGATCCAAAAGCACCAGGCCTTCGAAGCCGAGGTAGCAGCCCACTCCAACGCCATAGTAGTCCTCGACAACACCGGCAGCGAGATGATCTCCGCCGGCCACTTCGCCTCGGAGACCATCCGCCGGCGTCTGGACGAGCTGCACCGGCTGTGGGAACTGCTGCTGTCCCGTCTCGCTGAGAAGGGCATGAAGCTGCAGCAGGCTCTAGTGCTGGTGCAGTTCTTGAGGCACTGCGATGAGGTCATGTTCTGGATTCATGATAAGGTGAGTGTTTAATGATGTTTTAAACTTCTTGATAGGCATGACAAAAAAATAAAAGCGTGCTCTCAGCGCCAATGGGAAACTTGTTCCATGGGTTCACTTCTGAAAGGAAAACCCGGGTCCTGGAACGCAAGGCAAACAAGGAAGGTAAGGAAGGAAAAAGAAGGAGAGTTTTTAGTCGGCAAAAGACTGACACGCCCTCCCCTGAAAATAATACTTATTAGATTTATTGGTGTTTAAGTCAGTCGTGTACTCGTGACCGTGGCGTATCGGACACATTTTGTTTTGTCATGACTGTGGCGGTCAAAAGATATATAATTATAGCAATATTATTAAGAGTATAATCTTAACTGTGACAAAAAAATGATTAAAAGTGATAAACTATAATGGTTAACTGCATTAGTGTCTAATTTGAAATGAATGTTTTTCTTATGAGATATGTGAGTTTAGTTTCGATTAGTTAGAATGGTGATGAATCAACATAATGATGGATGTTGAGCCAAAGATCGCCGTCGATTACCAGTCAGTCATTGTATTACGCTATGCTTTACTGCAACAGCCAAAAGATTATTTGAATAACAAACGAAAATATACATAATTATGTTATTAGTCATAGGTGGCAGTGATCATTAACATAACAAGATAATGTCAACTTAAATGGACATTTTTAAAAACAAAACTTAAATTGTCCGCAATATTGGTTTTAGTGTGACATAGTTTTTTGTTTTTATTATTCTCAAGAGACCTTTTTAATTGTGATCTATATCATAAGGGTGCATAAAATACTAGACCACTTTCAGGAGTCGAATATTCAATTCAGAATAACGCCACTTATCCAATCGGATAGGTTAGCTATTTTAAAATTCATTCGCAAGATTATCGTAAATGAACATAAAAACATAATAAAAAGTTATGAAAACGACCAAGTTAGCGTCTATTCAAAAACTTTTACTTCTAGAAAAAGTACCGCGTAGGTATCCCACATTATAAGGTTAATATGAAATGCCGGTTCGACGTGGGTGTAACCTACATTAGTACAATCTTGGGCGTGGACTCGTATCACCGACGCGACCGTACAGCAGAAATAGGCCATGCTAACTAAACAGTACTATAAAGATTGTTTAGATATTGTTCACTTTGCCAAAAGACTGGCCAGAAATCGACTGAATATAGGAGGATGACGTCAGCACTTAGTAAAACTGGTGATGTATTCTTTTCATAGATATGTGAATTGATGTTGTGATGAAGTCATCACTAAAGATGTCTTTCTAGTGATGTTTGTTGATTTGAAAAAGTATTTTTTATTACGATTTACCACTATGTCACCTGATAGTAAGGGATGGTTTGGTAGACAATAGAACTTGCTTGCCTAGAACCTATTACACAGTCGCAACGTCTAATTAACGACTTTAATATAAACTTCAAGGCTATTGTATTATACAGCAAGATTGTTAGCATGAGTTACCGCGGCTTTGAAATGCAAAGGCAACTAAAGTGAAACGGGTAGGTTTTAGTCAGAAAAAGTCTGAATTTCGCTCTTGCTCCCTCTTTTCCAGAGCGTGAAAAGTTTTCTGATGATTTTCCACCTCAAAATAAATTAATAAAAGGTACCGTCTATATCAGACCTCCTCAATTTAGTTATTAGGTATCTTGACCTCTTGTTCGGTATGGCGACGCTTAGGGACGACTGCGATCTCCTAGTAAGACAGTCCCTTGATAACACTCCACTACTTCATCATATTCTAATCGATATCTCCCCTTGGCAGGAAACATTCGTCTGCGCGGACGAGTTCGGCTCAGACCTGGAACATGTGGAGGTGCTGCAGCGCAAGTTCGACGAGTTCCAGAAGGACATGGCGGCGCAGGAGTACCGCGTCACCGAGGTCAACCAGCTGGCCGAGCGCCTGGTGCTGGAGGGGCACCCCGAGCGGGAGACCATCGTCAAGAGGAAGGATGTGAGTAGCACACGAGTGTCTGTGTGGCGGACAGTTCCAGAAGGACATGGCGGCGCAGGAGTACCGCGTCACCGAGGTCATTTCTCACCCGTTTATCATCAACCTGAGAGCACTTTAAAAGCTCGTTGGGTAATCCAAAGCAATGTCAGAAAGAGGCTATGGCTGACCCCACATTAGGCGTGCGCGATCCTCGGGCGTGTGAGTAGCGCGGGCGAAGCGCGGACGTGTGAGTAGCGCGGGCGAAGCGCGCGCGTCGCGAGCGCGCTGCGTGAGCGTCGCGTTTTGTTGCTTTGCGGCGTGTGTGAAGAGTGCAAGCGGCGCGCGTTCGAACCCTTTCGCCCGCTATCCGCATTACTTCACACACTAACGCACACAGCTGTAACACGCTACCCTTACGCAGCGCGCTCGCGTCGTGCACGCGGCGGCCGCGTCGCTCATACGCCCGACTAACGCGCGCGCCTAATGTGGGGGAGGCCTACATTCAGAATCATTAATTAATTCATTCAGAATCTTGATTAAATATGGTACATTATGAAGCATCCGCCCAAGAGCGGGAGAAGTCATTAGAACATTTTGCATCGAAAAAAAATAAAACAGGCGAGGGAAACCGCGGGATACGGGTAGGGGAATTCACAAAAGTAATTATTAATGACCAGCATAATTGCTAGTGCGTTGCATTGATATTGCGCACACAACCAGTTTGTCATAACAACCAGCGCAAGTATGACGAATCTAGCTTTAGAAAGAGGCAACGGCACCATATTTATGGCTGGGTCGTAATTTTCTTCAAAAGACTTGCAAACTTTCATAATCATAAAAGCAAGCTATCCCATGAACTACAACATAATACTATTTCTTAGGAGCTGAACGAGGCTTGGCAGCGTCTCCGTCAGATGGCGCTGATGCGTCAGGAGCGCCTGTTCGGCGCGCACGAGATCCAGCGCTTCAACCGCGACGCTGATGAGACCATCGCCTGGATCTCCGAGAAGGATGTTGTCCTGGGTTCTGATGACTACGGCAGGGACCTCGCTACTGTGCAGACTTTGCAGGTAAATTCACTCGCATATCTACTTAGTTTTCGGCAACATATGGATAATGTTGAGAGTTATACATAAACTATTGACTAGATCCTAAAGGCTTGTTAATTTTAATTGTGAAAAAATTGTGCTATTGTTTGTTTTCCCAACGAAAAAATCAAGGTAGATAAACTTGCTAACTTATTAAAGTTAAGTTATAATGATTAAACTTAACGTAAATAAAACATATTCATAGTAGAATAAGGTTTACTGTCCACGAACGCGGTAGCTTCCATTCGCGTAGTTGCCATTTCGTCGACAGTTTCACAGTTTTGTATGGAAACTTCACGTAGGCGGACACCAGCGTATAATGACGAATGCGCATCAGCTATGAACCTACGTATCCGTAGACGTAGGACGAAGCTTAATTTTATTAATGGTTTGCTTTTGGTTGACTTTAAGACCTTTTTACAATTTTTTTTTTTAATCTATTGCTATAGTAACATCTTTTTTCCCCTGTTCAGCGCAAACACGAGGGTGTAGAACGCGACCTGGCGGCTCTAGAGGACAAGGTGTCGACGCTGGACGGCGAGGCAGCAAGACTGGCCGCCATCCACGCCGACCACGCGCCCGCCATCCACGCCAAGAGGGACGAGATCACGCTCGCTTGGCAGAAGCTTGTGCAGAAGGCTAAGGTAAAGAGCTTTACGATTTTTTTAATATTCAAAAGTATTGTTATTTTTTTTAGACAGATACTAACTCGACGCCTTCTAGGTATAAAGCAAAAAATGTATATTTTCAAAAGAGTTATTTTCGTATAGTATGGAATCAATAATTCAA
The DNA here is from genome assembly GCA_030763345.1 of Mythimna separata. Taxonomy (NCBI): domain Eukaryota; kingdom Metazoa; phylum Arthropoda; class Insecta; order Lepidoptera; family Noctuidae; genus Mythimna; species Mythimna separata. Next base: position 2,179,064 of record CM061173.1, on the reverse strand, counting down.
TAAAAAAAATTACAGCACCCGATATTTTATACATAGGAGGGGTCAAAATGTATATTACAGATTTAATTAAACATTTAGGTCTGGACCTCAAACCTTTTTCTCAATATTTCACTGTACAGTACGGCCGTTATAACTTGACGAGTCTGAAGTTAGGGTCTGCGAATTTTGGCGCTTAAAATATCGTACATAAATAAAGGTTTTAAAAAAATAAATGCAATTTGCAGTTGTTAATGCTGTTAAAAACTGTTAGTATAGGTTCTAGTTGTTCATGCAAAACGAGGCCATTAGACATATCTCTCTCGTGTAAAGACGCAGAAGGAAAACTGGTGCTTCTGCCAAAATGGTCTAATATTAAATAATCGAAGTGTAAGTTATTGTAAGTTGATGGAACAAATATTTTTTTCCGTCAATTGCGACAGTTACTTAAATTAACCCCAGAATTGCCAAAAATCTCACAAGACTGTCCATTCCCCAGGAACGTCGCTCCGAGTTGGAGTCATCGCACGCGCTGCACCGCTTCCTGGCGGACTACCGCGACCTCATGTCGTGGGTCAGCGACATCCGCGCGCTCATCGCGGCCGACGACCTCGCCAAGGACGTGCCTGGCGCTGAGGCGCTGCTCGAGAAGCATCAGGAGCATAAGGTATGTCTTCTGTACAAGTTTGTTTTACTGTGAACCATCATTGATCGTTTATCAACAATCGGGATTGGTTACCAACAGCCGAGATCGGTTACTAAAAGCTGAGATCGGTTATCAATAGCCGGGATCGGTTACCAACAGCCGAGATCGGTTACTAAAAGCTGAGATCGGTTATCAATAGCCGGGATCGGTTACCAACAGCCGAGATCGGTTACTAAAAGCTGAGATCGGTTATCAATAGCCGGGATCGGTTACCAACAGCCAAGATCGGTTACTAAAAGCTGAGATCGGTTACCAATAGCCGGCATCGGTTACTAATAGTTGGGATCGCTTATCAACAGTCGGGATCGTGGCCAACTACTCGTAACAGTAACAGAAGATAAGATGGTTTTTGAGAAGACTTTATAAAAGTTTATATAAACAAAAAGTGGGCATCATCAATCATTTGTTATTTGGGGATGCTGATGCTCCTGTCCTAAATAAAGTCACCATCGTTGTTGGATGTCGCGCTTTGCTCATCGACTGCGCTCTGGCAGATAATCGACTGTGGTTTTAACTGGTGACCGATTCTATCATAAATTGGTATTTTTGTCGACAACATTAATTAAAATTCTACAGATGTCCCTAAAGAATTAGTTCGAGACGGAGAAATCCCTTTGCAATTGTTTTCATTTTGTTATAATTATACTAACACACATTTATTCCCAGGGCGAGATGGACGCGCGCTCGGACGTGATCCACGCGTGTGCGGCCGCGGGCCAGGCGCTGGTGGAGAGCGGACACCGCGCCTCCTCCGAGGTGTCGGCGGCGCTAGAGAACCTGGAGCGCGAGAGCTCTGCGCTGCACCAGCTGTGGGAGCAGCGCCGCGTGCTGTACCTGCAGTGCATGGACCTGCAGCTCTTCTACCGCGACACCGAGCAGGCCGACGCCTGGATGCACAAGCAGGAGGTAACAACACTTTTTATGTTTTTTTTTCTTCGTAATTAAATGATTTTTGGGGGATATGTGGAACACGCAGTAGCAAACCTCCATTGACGAGTGTTTTGCCCGGTGGGCAACTGCCAGGTAGATGATTTCGGACTGTTGTATCTATTGAAGTCGCGCAGAGAACTTAAATTGCACGATGCGGGATTATTTCTTATTTGATGCCATAGATTAATATACAGAAGTTATGGTTATCCTTTGTGTATGGTTTCCAACTTTGCATTTGTTTTCTCAAATTAACTATTAGCCCTGAAATGATTAAATAGTTCTAGAAAAGACCCCTTTCAGACGAATATGGTGTACAATTGATAAAATATAAACTTTTTATTGTGTTAACGATTTTATAGTTTTCAAAGAAAATGCAGTTCGGAAAATCTACTAATCACACTGTTTAAAAAAAAACACTAACTCAATGCTCTTGAAGAGACATTCCTGATAAACTTCTAAAATATTTCTCCAACCAGGCTTTCCTCGCCAACGAAGACGTAGGCGACTCCCTGGACTCCGTGGAGGCTCTCCTGAAGAAGCACGAGGACTTCGAGAAGTCGCTGGTGGCGCAGGAGGAGAAGATCAAGGCGCTCGACGAGTTCGCGTCCAAGCTCATCGAGGGACAGCATTATGCTGCTGACGATGTGGCGCAGAGGAGGGAGATGGTATGTATTGTCTTATAAGAAGATTTGTTGATGAGTGACACAGTATCAAAACTACCCGCAGTCAGGAAACCAGTTTCAAGTACAGAATCAGCAAAATGCTGGTTCTTTTAAAGGTCAGCAAGCTGGACAATTCCAGAATCAGGTCCAGGCTGAAGGCTTAAATTAAAAAAACTATTTGTTTATTTTTTATTTTTAATACAGACAAGGTTTTTTAGTACGTAATTGTTGTAAAAATATGCGTTTTATTTGGCATAATTTGTATTCTTAAAACTTTCCTAATAATTTCTATCCTTAAGGTGAATTTTGTATCCTCTCGTTCTATCCTAGGACGGGAGTACGTCATTTGACGATTTCCCTTATTTACAGGAAATACTAGATTTACGTGGAAATTATACTTTTTGTACAATTAAATTATTATTATCATACACAGTTTATAACCACTCGGGTTTAAAAAGATACTTCTAATATAAAAGTGCAAAATTAAAGCTTAACCTTCTTAATGTTTTGATAGTAAAGCATTTTAGTGGACATCGGTGGTATTTCGTACAATAGAATCTCTTTATAACAGTAATATTTTCTGACAGCTGCTGGAGCGCCGCGCCGCTCTTCTGGAGAAGTCCAGTCAACGCCGTGCTCTGCTGGAAGATGCTTACAAGTACCAGCAGTTCGAGCGCGACTGCGATGAGACCAAGGGTAAAAACTATTTATTAATTCATCAACAACTTGCAGCAATTTATGTTAATGGTCGATAGGATTTTCTGGAGCGGCAGCCACGTACCGGAAGACGCAGCGTTGGAAGGCCTCCCGCAAGGTGAATCGACGACCTGGCGAGGGTCGCGGGAATCCGATGGATGCGAGACGCGCAGGACCGGTCATTGTGGCGAGGCGTGGGGGAAGCCTATGTTCAGCTGTGGACGTCTTGCGACTGAGATGATGATGATGATATGACGACATAGATAGCGCTACATGTATTTTATAGACAGTTCTTGTTCTCTAATAATATTGTGTATTTCGTAGGCTGGATCAACGAGAAGCTGAAGTTCGCGACGGACGACTCGTACCTGGACCCCACGAACCTGAACGGCAAGGTGCAGAAGCACCAGAACTTCGAGCAGGAGCTGCAGGCCAACAAGCCGCGCATCGACGAGATCACCGTCACCGGCGCCCGCCTGCTCGAGCAGGAGCACTTCGCTAAACGTAAGATTCGTTTATCTATTTACATCTGTAGGTGATGTACGAAATAATGGACATAAGGTAAATGAAACAGGGTAGCTGCAAAATTAAAATATCCGCATGATTTTATCCGTCTTTTACTACAGAAGTCGAGATGAGAATTTAGATAGAGAAGGATAGAGACGAGATTTTTACGATAGAAGGAGTGTTACGTTTTTGTTTGCAATTCATATTGCATGCTCTTCTAAGCAACCTTTAAAATATTTTGTGATAATCTAGCGAGGTACAGTCAGTTCTTAAAGTCTGAACTCATATTATTCTCTCTTTATATTTCTAAGAGGGGTGAGGTAACATTGGCCACAGACCCTACATAATTATATATTAAAAACATACCCAGAAGACTGTTGTCCCTGATTTTGAATAGCAATGCTAGTTCTTTGGGCTAAGAATGATCCTGTTATCTAGATCACAACATTCTAACTTCATACCATACTATATATGCATAATTAACTTATCCTAATACTCATACTACCAACAGCTCAAATCGAGTCGCGCGTGGGTGAGCTGGCTGGCATCTGGGAGAAGCTGGCCGCTGCGTCTGAGCTGAAGGGCAGCAAACTGCAGGAGGCGGCCGCGCAGCAGCAGTACAACCGGGCGGTCGAGGACATCGAGCTCTGGCTGTCCGAGGTCGAGGGGCAGCTGCTTAGCGAGGACTATGGCAAGGTAACTAAACATTTTCTAGACATTCTCTAGACATACAGCAATAAATCGAAATTGACAAAACATGCATCAATATTTTTTGAAGAATTTACTTCATCTGGTCGACATGAACAGGGCTTTCTAATTTACTATGATCTAATTAGTCTAGATAAGTGACCACAATCACAAAAACATTTCATTACCATTTGTCCATAAAAGGATCATGACCAACGATGTATGGAAATCAGTCTAAAGTTGAAACACAATAAATCTTTATTTATTATAGACTACGCTTTATATACTATTAAACAAAAGTGTTAATTTTCACACAAATACCCGGATTTTGAAGTAATTAAACAAATACGGAGATAACCTACAAATTATGTCTAACCTACTCGCAACTTATAAAATGACCACAGATCAGTCATGGAGGTACAAAACAACAATGTCAGTTAAAAACAAAACAAGTGAACAGTTGCTAATTGAAAAATATAATGTAATATTCATGTTTTTTATGGCCTTGCGGCGTTGATGTGACAATATCGAAATAAAACGACAACTTCAGTCAGATAGAGATCATTTATTAACTTCAATTTGTCTCAGATCTATACAGAAATAAATAAGGTACCTTCCTGTTGTATATAATGGTATAAAACACATAATTATGAACAGACTTTTCATGTAGGTAGTCATTAGGTATTTAATGTTAGAACAAGTATACAACAAGTAACCTATAGATGTCCTACGTATTTGACAGCAGAACTTTAAGTACCAATTACCTTTATTATTCATCATACTCATCAAAATAATTATCTAAATACGAAGCTGGAGCAGTTATATCGTTATAACGCCCCCAGCTCAAGAACCAAACTTGTTGGTTTTGACGTCTCACTTCCCTATAAGCTGCCAACCAACAAGCATTGCACACTCTTTCCAATCTTGAAACCTAAAAAAGAACAAATTGACATACTATGTATTCAGTATTAAAATAAACCAATATGTAATATCAGCATTATCATTTCAGCTGAAAGGCGTCCACTGGTGGACATATGCCTCCCCCAAGTGTCGCCACACCTAACAGTCCTGTGCGTCTCGCATCTTGCTGTGCCCGACAGGGTCCATATTGATCTTAACATAATTTCATACCTTCTATGTAGTTATGTACATAATATGGAATGTACTAAAGTATTGAGTAATACAATATTATTATATAGCCAGTATATCTCAGAACTCTGGGGTCTTGGACCTTTGGAAGGCGTATGAGGAGCCAAACCAACTTGTAGAGGCCCTTTAGACACTTTTAATGAAGCGTAATAGCAACCGACGATTATCCCTGTACGCGCTATGCTGTGCACTCAAGGACTACCCCCGGTTGGTTGGTGGGAAACTATTGCAACATATGAAAACAAAGATAATAGGGTTTTTGAAGTCTTAAGTGGACTGGTTACCAGTGAACTATGTTAAGACAATATTATTATTAGTGAGAAACATATCAGCGTTAGTCTAGTGTATAGATTATTACTGCTCAAAGTCAAATACTTTAATTGGAAATCACCGCTGGCTTTGACACACCGGTGACCTTATACACTCACAGAAACAACATAGTTGTTTTGCTGCAGTTTTCTGCGTGGTGGTGAAGTTCCCCAAGAATAAAAATTAGCATTATAGAAATATGTGTAAGTCAAATATTTACCAAGTGCAGCGGAACCTTTCTTAATATAATGTTCCTTTCTGGGCGGTCAGATCTCACAGCATGTGTTCTTGATGCACGTAAAATAGACAGTCCACAAGAAAAGCATATACTTCTGTGACCAAAAGCAGGCAATGGTAAAGGATTCACTCCATCAATGAATGTATTTGCTCGATCTTGAAGTATTGCTATACACTCCGTACAAAGTACACTTTCTGATGAAAACTGAAATAAAAGAAAATACTTCTGTATGCTACTGTTTTTCTGAAATACTTAATTCAGGTTATACACCAATCATCATTTAATCCAAACATATTATAAAACAGAGTCCCTCACTGTGTATAAGGATATTATAAGCTCAAAAAGCACTGTACAGATACTCATGCAGTTTTCACCAGTATACGGAGTGATTCATGAGGAAGGTTTAGGTGTTTAAAACATGCATATCATAGTAAAAAAACAACCGAGAATTTCAAAGATTTCTATCACCCATGCAAAGCTGGAACAGGAGTAATATGTACTCCATCTGTTCAAGTAGTTAACTAAATGTAAACAATCTTAGCATGTCTTTTATCTAAAAAAATGCCTAAAAATTGTATCTAAAAATGTTTACAATTAGGTATTTACTTAAACCGAAGTTAGGTAATTAATTTAAATAATCTTTGTATGTCTTTTATACGATTTATTTTAAATAAAAAGACATATCAAGATTGTTTACCTTTTAAGACATATCAAGATTGTTTACCTAAACCGATAGAGTATAAGCATACAGCTGTGCCCGGCTGTGTTCCTACATATTCTTGTAAACTATAGTACTTGTAAACTATGCCCTAAACTAAACTACTGGAGTATTCTTTATGAATGTGATAATCATATAAAAAATATATTTTTCAAATCAACATAATAATTCCAGAGATTAGAAACAAATCAAAAAAGTTTTCTGGTTTATTATATTAGTATAGATATACATTTCATCAATATATTACATTGCTGTATTGTTCACATTAAAGCTCATTTTCAAGATTAAATTAAAGGATCAATAGTAGAAAATCGTAGTTAAGTTGTATGATGGCAGTCTGACCATAATATAATTCATACTATAAGTTGCACCAACGGATAAGGATGGATGATTATAGGATGTTGTCAGCTATTCAAAAGTAAAGGATGCTGGCATGTCTGATAATCTAGAAGTAATATAATATAGTGATAACTTACCTCAGTAGGAGTTATCCAAGATCGTAATATAGTAATCATCGTCGTAGACGCTTGTTGCAAGGAATGCTGCGGGTGATTTCTGGGTATCAAAAGTGAACAATTGACACATCGGTTTCTCATTACCACCGGCATCGGTTGAACAGAATCAAGCATCGACATGATAACAATAGACTCACTCAAAAGAGTTCAGAAACACAACACAAAAACGTCCTGGCGTAATAAAACACAACTAAAAATATAAAAACGTCCTGTCGTAAGTTACATGAAACACGCTAAGTTGTTTAAAACAAACACCAACGAATTTCCGTAAGTATTACTATTTACGTGGAGAGATTATCACAGCGACTATTTTCAATCGACACATAAACAGTAAACAGTAAATGACAGTAATGGCTTCCGACTTCCGCAGTTCCGCACAGGCACCGGCTTAGGGATGTCAATCTGAAATCGATTTTGTAGGTCAAGTATATTGTTTTTTTTTTTTATCGATCTTAAACATGGAATAGATACTTTAAATCGATTTTAGATACTTGAAAACGAGTTCCGATTTTTTCTTGCAGAAACTGTTAGGTTTTGATACGTAATCAGATTCTTTATTCTGTGTTTTGGAACCAAGAATATTATTTAATTTATTTTGTATTCGATTCATTGCAATTGACTATTTATGGTGGCGACACCAAAACGAATTTGTGATTATCTCTAACAGGGCTGTCGATATAAAATATGGCCTGAACCAGGGCCCGGTGTGAGATGTCACCGCTGCCGATCGCCCCCACAAGGACACGGCGGTGCTCCTCTTATGTGAGTCACACCTCACCGTATACTCCACGGTGTCCTCCGCGCGGCCCTCCGGCCGCGTTTCTTCCCCACGAATCAGGTGCAGGAACCTCTCGGACTTACTATGTCCGGTGAGGACCTGCGTCATTCGGAGGGTGAGAACGCCGTCACGTCTTCCCAGAAGCTCTTTATATTATACCTCTATGAGTCCCCTCGAACATACCGCCATGATGACGTGCTCATGACAATTCAAAGGTGATTGATTAAGTAATAAATATATTATTTTATACTGAAGCGAGCGGTTTTATTACACATATTATTATTTAAACGATCAAAGTACCTACCTATTTTCCGTAAGTTAATTTTTAAGTGAATGTTGTACACTCGATTATTCATCAGTTATGAAACACGTGCGTTGATCCATACGTGGACCATCAGTACCTACCGTGCTTTTTAGGATTCAGTACCAGCAGGGTAACCAATGAATCTATTTTTTTTAAATCGATCTATTAGAACTTATTTATTAATGAATCGATTCTTTAGACTTCGATTCGAATAGATTTAAAAATCGTTTTTGTTTAGGAAGAATTGCCATCCCTATCGGCCGGTCTGTCTGTCATCTGGCTTGACAGTTGCATCTGCGTGAGACGAAACACAAAAATAAATATTATCTTATTGGAATGATGAAATACATATACAGTACGATATGGTTATGATATTACTAATTATATAGCTATTTATGAGTTTAGTATCATTTTTGTGAAGATTTTGTCTAAAGGTTCATACTTACGTAACTCGTACAAATGAAGAGAACGAAATGTCAATCATGACTAATGTACCTAGCAATCGTTAATTTACTGTTTATGTTAAAATCATAATTCCGGATACGAAAACAAAATTCCTGAAGTGAAAAGCTTGTAAAAAATAAGCAAATAATTTCTATATTAATTTGATTTTGTTTCATGCATCTTTGCTAGACTGCTTTCGGTCATTCTCCTTTTGTAAAAATAATGGAAATTTTCTGGCAGACCTTTGATACTTTATTATTGACAGTCTGAGGCGTATACATGTAATTATTTTCAGGTCCATGTTGACCCATACCACAGAAATATGAATAAAGACGAGAAATGGTGGTGATCGGGCGAATTCATGTCCGCGCGACTTGCTAGGCAGATAGGGCACATGCTAGGCAACGGCCGTCAGTTATTCCTTATCCACTACGTAATTTTGACGCTCGACAACTGAACAAGCAATGTAAAAATAACATAATGATACTTTATCAATGCAATGTATTTCATAATTCGGCCGCTGTTAGTTGTGGCGAGTCAGTCCGGAGGACATATGTTCCGATGCGTTTTTTACAATATAACAAAAATCTCCTTTCTGAAAATCTATGACCATTACATGTACATTATGTATTTGTTAACAAGTTCAACAGAACCGAGCTGAGTAAATAACTAATCATAATTCTTCTTTCCATCCCAGGACTTGACTAGCGTACAGAACCTCCAGAAGAAGCACGCTCTCCTGGAAGCGGACGTCAGCTCACATGCTGAGAGGATCGACGCCATCCGCACTCAAGCCGAGCAGTTCATCGAGAGGGGACACTTCGATGCTGATAACATCAAGACTAAGCGGGTTAGTATTCAACCTGGATTTGATATGGAATTTACAATGATTTTCGCAGCTACACGCTGAGATGCTAACTTAGCGTAGGAGAGATTAGCAGTCGAAATTGTCATTCATGTTTGTTAAAAGTTCATTATTCGTTTTTCGAAACAAGATAGTTTTATAACGTTTCACGGGGGTGTTAAAGGTTGTTAGGTAAAAATATTCGTTAGGTTAATAAACCTAAAACTTGATACAAATTCTAATCAAATAACAAAGATTGTCATTAGTTTTCAAATGTACCGTCAAAACATGGTTCAAGGAGAGTTAAAATTTGTGTAAACATTCTCGCAAGTAAACTGACGGGCAAAGTGCTAGTCCATTATGTTACAGTTCGTCATTATTAGCGAGTATATTATATTATTATACCTAGCTCATATTGTCTCACTGGGCAAAGACCACCCTCCTTTGCTTCCATCTTTAGTATTACCGGGTACGAAACGAATTGAATGGTTGGATTTGGGGTGTGCGTAGGGCACTCAACAGTTAAAAACAAAAATTTAAAGGCCAAATGTGCTAATAAATATCGATCCCCCATCAGGACGGCCTCGTGGGCCGCTACACCGCGCTGGACAAGCCGATGGCCATCCGCAAGCGCCGCCTGCTGGACTCGCTGCAAGCTCAGCAGCTGTTCCGCGACTTGGACGACGAAGCCGCCTGGATCCGTGAGAAGGAACCCATCATCGCCTCTACCAACAGAGGTTAGTATGATGGTGTATTTAGACCATCAATTAAAAAAAAACATGTGTAGATAGTTCGGTCAACATTGCAAATGATATTACATATGTCTTTCCTACACACCTTTATAATATACTAGCAGCCCACCCCGCTTCGCACGGGGTAGACAATTATTTATTTTTGGAAATTTGGATATAAAACACATTTTTTAGTGACTTAAGACTCATTTTTCTACACCTTCGGTTACATTGTTCAATTTTTACCAAGGATCCCTAATTTTTTTCAAAATGAAATGTAGCCTATGTCAAATTGGAAGAATGTAGCATTCTATTGGTGAAAGAATTTTTTAAATCGGCCCAGCACTTTTTGAGCCTATTCATTACAAACATACAAAAATAGGTACAAATCTTTCCTCTTTATAATATTAGTATAGATATAGATATCTCAAAAATAGGTTTTATTTTCTTTTTTGTAGGTATTTTTACTTAGAATCATTGATTACGAAAGAACTTGTTGAAGTTATTTTGACAATATTGTTTGCAAAATTAATTTATGCTGAATTGATTTTGTACAACTTAGATACTACCTTGAAATGGTAGTCACTGATATATTGAATACTTTTAATTATCATATTATTCTATCATCATCTGCCTAGCCTTTTCCCAGCTATATTGGGGTCGGCTTCCAGTCAAGCCGGATTTAGCTGAATACCAGTATTTTACGAGGAGCGGCTGCCTACCAGACCTCCACAACCCATTAACTGGGGTAACACGGTATCATATTATTCTATATGAATGAATAAAGCGTGAATAATTTCTAATGAGTATAGCTGTCCAAGAATGCTGATTCTGTATTGTCCCTGTACAATATGATTCTTTCAAGACGACAGAAAAGTGACTATCTACAATGCGCTCATGTCGTATATCATATGTGAGCTTTTCGTTTTCTAATGGTACAATTGTCCGTAGGTCGCGACCTGATCGGCGTGCAGAACCTGATGAAGAAGCACCAGGCCGTGATGGGCGAGATGGCGCAGCACGAGGCGCGCGTGGACGCCGTGCGCGCCGCCGGACAGGCGCTCAGGGACGCGGGGCACTTCGCCGCGGACGACATCGCCGCGCGTCTGCAGCACCTGCACCAGCAGTGGACGCAGCTGCAGGAGAAGGCGCTGCAGGTATGACCACATATGCTGATACACTTTAAACTCTAATCTATTTACAAACTGCCATAGTAGAACAACATTAAATCAGTAAAGCCTGCTTGCTATCCACGACGAAGCAGCAAAGTCGTGCCGTCGTGAAATTGCGGCTTCGTCAGACATTATATGATTGACTTTCAACATATCCGATGATAAGGAATTAGATCGGTTCCTTGGCAGCATCGGCTTACATAATAACTACGGACCTCTCTAACTGCCGACAGAGTTTCATAGTTTTGCATGTAAGCTTGACACAGGCGTCACACCAAGCATATAAATATCTAAATATGCGTCCGTGAACCGTAGACCTTCATCATCGGCCTAGCCTTTTTCCTTTCACCTTAGTGACGAATATTAATATCGTCTTTCAACGGCTACAGCTGAAATGATGATGATTCTCTCAGATCCATCAATACCACTATTCATGTCTCAATACATGAGACTACTGCTACAATAGGGAATATGCATAAAAAATAAAATGGCCTGATTTTTTTTTCCCTAGGCTTTTAAGGTCGTAGTAACACACTCAATCCGATATTTTCTAATTTAACATGCATTTAGTTATTTAAAACATAAATCAAAAAGTGAAAAATTTACGAGCGAAATTCAAATTTGTAAAACGTCTCACCATTGGTCGTATGAAAGCGACCAATGGTGAGACGACGACGGCGACGACGTTGACGTCATAGGGCACAAAACTGACAGGAATGGTGAACTTATTTGGTGTACTTTTTATAGTGTTAGTACACATTGGTATCATGCAATATCTATAAAATGGCTTTTTTTCTTCTTCCATGATTATTACGCGACTAAAACACCTTGTTATCTATCAAACTAACTCTCAATGCAAACAATAAACTGACAGGACGTACGCTATGACGTCACGCCTCAAGCGCGCGAGAAATAGGAGCGTTTGAACTCGTCAAATTAAACCAATATTTTTAAGATTTTATAAAAAAGTAATTACTACTCTTACAGCTATGGTTTATTTTTTTTTCTACTTCAAAATGAAGTGAATATTGAATAAAAAAAATAAAAAAGTTGCCTGCATATTCCCTATTACAATTTGTCAGTGAGAGAACTGTTATATAATTAGATATACTTTGTGACTTTTATTTCTCACCAAAACTAACACATCCATCTACTCCAACAGCGCAAACAAGACCTGGAAGATTCGCTCCAAGCGCAGCAGTACTTCGCGGACGCCAACGAGGCGGAGTCCTGGATCCGCGAGAAGGAGCCCATGGCCAACACGCATGACTACGGCAAGGACGAGGACTCTTCTGAAGCTCTGCTGAAGAAGCACGAGGCGCTGCTGTCGGACCTGGAGGCTTTCGGCAACACCATCAAGAGCTTGAGGGAGCAGGCTGATGGATGCAGGGTGAGAGGTTTTTGTTGTTGATAGGCTCACGCTTGAAAACTATCTGACCTGATGGAACCGCGCACTAGCTTCTAACGTTTTATAAGTGCCCATGTAAGCCTACCTGAAATAAAAAAGGTTTGTCTTTTGACTTTTAGACTGTTGATGGAAAGAGATGATGTGGTTAATGATGGAACACACTTGCCCAGTAACGTAGCTTTATTCACTCGTGACTTAAAGATCCTCTAAGTTGTAGTTATCAGGAAACAGAGTTTGGCAAGGAATTACATTCTTTAGCAGTATGCTCAATGAAAATGTTCCTAATAGAGTTGTATTCAGGGGCGTAGCTTATGCCATATCAGCGGTATCAATAATACGGCAGGCTTTAAAGGCTTTGCAAAAATTCATATTAATATTTTGTCCACAACCTTCCATTCGTTCTAGCTTTTTCTACAAAAGACGACAGTAAAAATTTCTTAGTCCAGAATGCTTTAAAGGACAAGCTCATTTTCAATTAAGATCTGGCCTATCTCGGTTATCCTGATTTTTGGGCTCGGTTTTACATGATGACAAAAAATCTTCTTCCATCATCATGGGTGGGCGAAGCAAAGGTGCTTCGCCCACCCTTTTTCTAGGTAGTATGGATGTAGTCTATTCAGTTAGTTTATCAATCAATTTCCTTCATAGACTATTTTTTTTTTCAATATACTAATAAATTATATTTCCTCGCAGCAACAAGAGTCCCCGGTGGTGGACGTATCAGGCAAGGAGTGCGTGGTGGCGCTGTACGACTACGCGGAGAAGTCTCCACGTGAAGTGTCCATGAAGAGAGGAGATGTGCTCACGCTGCTCAACTCCAACAACAAGGTAAGGATACTTTGTTAGTGAGAAGACTAGGAATACTGAGTCGGAGGACTATCAATACTTTATGAATAAGAGAACTAGGAATACTTTGTGAGTGAGAACTGGGAATAGAATCTAAGTATAGCCGATTCCTTTAAAGTTTTATCGGAATTAGGTGAAATTATAAGACAGTATGATACTTACATATTGACCAAGTTATAATTTAATTTACCCGAAAATCTAATTTGCTTAGCACCTCGCGAATCGCCTGGTGAGCAGAAAAGTGAGATGAAATTTCTAAAACGTTCGTAACCGACCGTGCTCTTGGCAGTTTTGCGTGTCGCGCAACGCACCATCAGTATGATTAGAACTAGACTTTCTTACGACGCAGAAGAGACAGCAGATAAGATTCAGACAGTTCATCACAGTTGATTGACAATTGTCTCACAATAAGTAACCTTCACCTAGCTAGAAAGATAACAATACATCTGTGACTAGCAGATTACATTGTGATGCAAATAGTAGTCAGCCATAACACGCATATCTGTAAAAGATAGTTGTAAATACACATAATATTTTTCAAGGTTAGAATTCATCTAATAACCTCGTCCACTTTAGTTAGAGCAAAAGTCCTCTTTTAACCTATCACATACCCACAAAACGAGACACAATAGTAAAACAATAACACCGCGGTCTCATAGGACCGGTCGGGGATTCATGAACTAAGGTGGGATGAAGGTCAAAGGACGTGTTAAACTTACTGAAACCCAGCTGTCTGCCTTCAGTTGCCTTTTAAGTCCTAGAGCCATGGGAATTCTTTCTAATAATCTTGCAGAACTAAACTTTTAGATATACTGAAATGAATATTTGCACATTTAAAGATAATTGCGGGCGGTAGGGTGTGTCACTTGACGTCGGTACAACATGTATTTTTCTTCAATTTAGTACATACTAGCTGTCCCCTGCGGTTTCACCCGCATTTTTCGTTACTGCTCCGCTCCCGTGGGTCGGAGCGTGATGGTATATAGCCTATAGCATTCCACGATAAATGGGCTATCTAACACTGCAAGAATTTTTCAAATCGGACCAGTAGTTCCAGAGATTACCCCTACATACAAACTTACAAATTTTACCTCTTTATAATATTAGTGTAGATTACTCCTGAAAGAATCTGTGAATATTTCTTAGATCGCAGTCAAGCACTAGTTTATATAATTAAAAAATAACTTTTAGTCTACATAACATGCGTTTCAGCGCTCCACTTTACATAACCGACATGACATTAATTTTGTGACCCCTAATTAACAGCGCATTATTAACGCACTGCGCAACAATGCACAAATATTTCAGGCATAATATTTAAGTGTCGCAAAAACGATAACTAAGGCATTCTAGACAGAAGTGGTTAGTATTTAATTGACGTGAAGAGAGCAAATACTTTTCGCCAATCTGAAATTATGGTGCAGTTACTTGGTTTTGACAATAAGGGTACTATATGAAAAAACACAAAGTATCAATACGATTACGTCACACTACATTGCATCGATAGTGGTGTTACGCAAAACAGTAAAAATCGATAGTAAAAGATTATTCGGTACATATGTACATCGTCCTTGTAATTAAATTTTGTAGCACACTTAGATAATTCTTATATCATTGTGTTATCTAAGGTTTAAAAAAAACTAACTACACATGTGCGTATGGACTGATTACTGTGTTTGTATGATAGACGTAGTAGATACAATTATATTACATGAAACATATCTTAAAATATTCAATTGTGAACTGTGAATAACGCTGTTTTGACATTACATCAAATTATGATATAAAAAGCGTTTATTTTACAGACAATAGATTGTTTATAATATTCCGCTCAAATCCTAAAAACAATACACAATACTAAAATGAAAATCAACACCATATTTGAATAGTAAAGTACCTCAGATCTGATCCATTCCAACCATTGTAATATCTGGCTCGAACCGACCGTGTTTATATAACTGGCGCTAAATGGCGCGCGTGAAGTCGCGAACAGTCAACGATGAAACACGAAAGAGGTCGAACGCACTTATACCATAGAACCTTTTTATAAAAAGAAAAAAAAAAACTATGTGCCAGTGCCGAACTATAGATCTGAGCCTGTGTTAAAAAAATAATTGTTTGTTTTTTTTTTAATGAGGCAATGGAAGTATATTTATTGAGGATTTTTTAAATAAAAATGTAGTTTTTTTTTGTAAGTGGCCAGTGAATCTCTCTGTGATAGTGAAGTGATACTAGTGTTAAAATGATAGTGTTAAGTTGGTTAGTCGTGATGTTGGTAGACCGCCTGTTTGTACACAACAGAAAGAATGATAAGAAGTTAGAAAATGTGAGTTCTTTCCGAGCCTTACTCTCTCTTAATGCTACTACTAAGTTCTTGTTTCAGTATTTGTAGTTAAGTATTTCTCAAAGTATTTGTAGTTATGTTTTTGCCTGTTAACTTGTCCATTTTTGGGTTTGACAAGTTCTTAACATCTCAAAACATTACATTCAGAAACGTGCGAATTTCATGCGACAAAACATCAGTTCAGGAGATTATACAATGTGCGATGCGAATTAATTCGCAAGTTCTTGCGATACACCGTGCGGGCTCCTAGGATTTTACTAGAATTCCATCGCAGTGTTTAGGCCCTTAAATTAACTATATTAAGAAGTCAAACTTGACTTGTCTCGGCATACATTTTGAGATTTGTTGTCTTAACTAGGGACTAGTTGTAATACCAGAAAAAGATTTAATACCGACCACCTTAAATTAGATAGGGTTTTCAGTGGTGATGGTTGGTTGGAAACGTTTAAAATTATAATAAAGTGTAGTCATGTGTGTAGAAGGTCATTTTATGTGAGATAAGAGAATTGAATGGGTAGTATAATCGCTAGAATATCAATTAAACAAATAAACAAACTAAGAATAGAATTAGAATAATTTAATTAGTTAAGTGTTTTAATTTTTCATGTTTTTTCTCTGCATAATGAATAAAGAATAATTTAATATGGCAGAAAATAAATTTAGACGGGTTGGTTTTGTAACATCAAATCCAGGCATCTTCAATAACCATACTTTATATTGTTGTTCTAATAGATGCCAACAAGTGGCGCTTGCGCATATTATTACAAGTTGCATAGGATAACTTGGTTGTGTGTTCTCGTAATAATTACCACTGTATCTTCTTTAACTTAATAAAATTTACCGTCGGCCTAACGTTTTCCTAAAATTTGGTGATCATTTCTAATAAAGTTCTTTCGTAAATAAAAACATCATTAATATTGTAGGTGTAGAGAAATATTGTTCACTCAAATTATTTTTGTTTCTTAAACAAAATTTTAAAGCATAATTTTTTAAATATTTGTAGATTTTTCACGCAAACACTGTGAAGAAAACAGACACGCTTCCATCTTTTAATTTCTCACGCTTATAATAATTTGTCTGCCCAGTGAATTGTATATTTGAAACCCGAACATTTAAACACGATTCACACGGTCTTAAATACGCAAAACTTCCAAAACAGAGTAAGAAAATATTATTATAACATATTATTTGTTCCTCTGTGTGAATGGAGGTCGGAATTAATGAGTTCTGCAATGATAAGCGAAAACGTGAGATAAGAGATTTCACTCTCAAATCAGCGTAAGTAGGAAAACTAACGGAATAACAATGTTACGTGTGGAAATAATCTGTCTATAAATTTTTCTACCTACTTATCGTGTGAGGAGAGGGCTGTGGGATTGTTGGAAAGAGTCACCGCGGCCCCGGAATGAAAATACCTCAAAAAATGCCTAAGGTATTAAGTCCACCTCTGTACCTTTATGTGCATAAAGTGTAGATAAATAAATAAATACCAAATAAAGGTACACAGATGGGTCTTACTCAGCAACAGTCTGACACACCCTGTTGCTCCACACAGGAGAGAAAAAAAGTGTACATCTATTATTTGTGGCCCATGGGTTAGTAGGGAACTCGCGCATGATACCGGATATAATCCCAATTTGTATCATTATTTTATAGCCGGAAATCTAATTTATTTGTACTATTGAGTTAGATGCATATAAACATCGAGTCCCAGAAACTCGAAATCAAATTAATGGTTAGTGTGCGGGAAACAAATCCATTAGTGGCCATTAGTTTAGAAGTCAGTTTCTAGTCCTCTGCACCTGAACTGTCAAAGATTCAGAATTTATAGCAAGTAGCGCGTGCACCGTAAACTGTTCAGCCCAATATTGATTTGCCGGGACAGTTGGCGCAGTGGTTGAGTGACTAGCTGCTACGCTGCTTGTCGCGAGTTTAAATCGTTTGACCTACAAATAGTTATTCCGGGTTTTGGTGGCTTGTTTGTGTAAATGAGTTTACATGTTTATGAACGCACCCCAATATAGAAGTAATTACTAGTGTAAATACGGGACACTATTACTATGACTCCGCTGTCCGTCACCATCTACAGGTTGTATCTCAAGGACCGCGATAGCTAGATAGTTCTTTTCACAGATTATGTATTTGCTAAAAACAGAGAACAATAAATATTGAAGTAGGGCTCTTATACAACAAATGTGATTTTATTGCCGTTTTTTGCTTGCTTCGTTCGCAAGTCCAACTCGCACTTGGCCGCATTTTTGAGAGATTGTTACATCATTGTAATGTTCATTGATAAATCGCTGTTATTGTTTCTCGATCGCCTCGTTACCGCTAATTTATAACCAGCATTGTCTTTCAGTCCTAGGCTTGGCCTGATTGATTGCCATGTTGTTTCGCTTTCAGCTTGAATGGAACCAAGGTCGACTGAATTACAGGAAGTCTTGGATCTATTGTTCGGTTTGAACGTATTATGATAGGTTTCAGCCACTGAATATATTGAAGCTGGTATTTTTCGTTATTTATAACTACTAAAAAGTACTATTAAATTACTTATGGGCCTGGGCGCGGTTTGCACTGGTCTATATAGAATGCACTAAATCAGGTCATCGCTGCAAACACACTTTGGCGTAATGGGGTTTAATAGACTTGTCGGATACTCAATGTGTGTGCGGTGCTCCTGTTCAAAACTTGATTCACTAGAATTCGGAACGGTACGGTTGCGGTTTGATGTTTGGACCATCTACTGGGCCCACACAGTTTAACGAGTTTGCCGTCGAATCGAAAAGAAGAACTTTTTGGTATCCCTAATCAGTTTTGTGGTTAGCTTATCAACAGGGAAAATGGGCCGCTATCATTTAGAAACAGCATAAATGTGTATAACTTTTTATTTCACCATTTACATATCATAATAATTATAACAAAGCTGAAAGAAAGAGTGAGTTCGAAAACGTGTATGCAATCTTGATACATTTACATAATACTTTATGCTCGTAATGTAAAGTAGGGATATTTATAGGATATAGGCCATTTTTATAAGCGTAGACTGCGTATATTTTGCCTCATTGTTTTCAATTCATAAAAATATCAAGCAGTATCCAGAATAGTGATGGTCGTCCTAACGATTATTTATGCAATAACAATACGAAAACAAATCGAAGATTAATTCATAAATTCATCTACATTCAAGTCGTAGGTATTACGTCGTCGGTGACTGAAAAGATGAGATACGTAACCCATTTGTCTTGGTATGGTCATGTAAAGAGCAGGGATATGTTACTAACACCCGTTTTCAATAAGCTATCTATCTAAAGTTGCAGCTACTAAAGATAAACAAATCTATCCTTTTGCCCTTACTTGCTTTCCTATAACCAACCGACGGTTATAGGAAAGCAAGTAAGCGGTAGTATTTCCTACCAAAAGTTGTGGATTGATAGATAGAATCTTACTGTTGATGTTTGTTGTTGTTGTTTGTGTTTATGTATTGGGGATAGCTATCCATGAACTGCGGTAGGTTATTGAAAACGTGAAGGAAAGGGAGACCAAAGAAAAGATAGATTGTATGAAGAGTGATATAAAAAAAAGGGAGTAAGTGATAGCATGACGGGTGCCCGACAAGATAGAATGGAAGAAAAAAATGTGTAGCGCCGACCCCAATAACATGGGGTTAGGGCAGGAATAAGATAGAGTGCGTCTAATGAAAGCGTGACCTGGAGTTTTTTTTTTTTTCATTTAATTGGCAACATTGTTCAGCGGCAATTGTAGGAAATAAATAAAAATTGTGAAGTGTCAGACATGATTCTCCTACTAGTTAGTAATACCGCATTCAAAATTTTTGGATTTAACCTCTTTTTCTCAGGTCGCGCTTTCATTAGACGGATTATATTGAGAATTTTCATTTGCATCGTGTAAATGAAGTAGTTTCCTACTCTGGCCACATTAATTTTATTTATCAATCGTTCTTAGAAAGTGGTATAGTCGGTTTAAAAACAAGTCCTTCCGTTCGCAGGACTGGTGGAAGGTGGAGGTCAACGACCGCCAAGGCTTCGTGCCCGCCGCCTACGTCAAGAAGATCGACGCCGGCCTGTCATCCTCGCAGCAGAACTTGGCTGACTCCAGCTCTATTGCCGCTAGGCAGAACCAGGTGTGTACAGTGTTACATATTACTGTGAATGAATTAATAAGTAGCAGCTACCAATATCTATGATTCTACATAAGAACTACGAATCATGCATCGCGCAATCAAAATGAACTGCGCGATTGGAATAGATACAAGAGCCCGAAATCATCGGAGCGGATGTGGTCTGAGGATCCTCCTACTTCAATGGAGATTTACGGGACTTAACACTGTTCCGCATACCTCAAAAAATATATTAATGTACATTTTTGATGGAGTTTGTTTAACTCAATAATAAGATAACTTGCTACAACGCGATGCAAGCCGCAGAGGACCGTTCATTTTGTCGACACTTGGGGGAGACCAATGTCCAATAGTGGACTTCGTTAGGCTGAAATATTGATGAACTATAACAGTTCTACCATTTTAGTGCTACCAACTTTGTACACTACTAACTAAACCGTTTGTTCTCAGATCGAGGGTCAGTATGACAACCTCCTGGGCTTGGCTCGCGAGAGACAGAACAAGCTCAATGAGACTGTCAAGGCATACGTGCTGGTGCGCGAGGCTGCCGAACTCGCCACCTGGATCAAGGATAAGGTACGGTATTTACTTCTACTATACTTGAAAGACTATAGTCTATTCACGTTAAGGAAATAGTGATTCATCAGTGCAACTGCAAAGTAGAGGTGTATTCAGAAAAGTATCAATACGTTTTGGGGAAACCATGTCGTACTTACTTCTCAATCTTCGATTTCTATGAAGAAAAGCTTTAAAAATGTCTGTATTTTTTTAAAACTTTATCAAGCTATTAGGCTTTGCCACAGTCGATTTAATGAAGAAGTTATGTTGCAAAGTTTACTCCCGAAGTAGTGTTTAGATAATTCTTTCACATGTAAAAAATGTTAAAAACTGTGTCTCATTCTTTTTTGGAGATTTATTAATAGCCTTCTTGAAGTTCAGAATATTGGGTCACACCCTTTCTCTCGGCAAAGTAAGACTAGTCGGTATTAGTGTACAAAATGACATCTAACATTTACTCCGTCTCCACAGGAAATGCACGCCCAAGTGCAAGACGTGGGCGAAGACCTGGAACAAGTGGAGGTGATGCAGAAGAAGTTCGACGACTTCCAGAACGACCTGCGCGCCAACGAGGTGCGCCTCGCCGAGATGAACGAGATCGCCGTGCAGCTCATGACTGTCGGACAGACCGAGGCTGCGCTCAAGATCAAGACGCAGATGCAGGTGAGATAAATGAGTTTCAAGGCTAGAGTAAATATGCTCCTATTAAATTTAGTGTGCCTCAACATCAACTATCACTGCTTACCATCAGGTGGGATCTCAGTCAATACTGGTTTAGATTATTATAAAAAAAATCGAGTGATGGCACGCAAATCGTAAAGCGTTCCACAATGAGATCTCTGTTCGCCTATTAATGATTCCAGCGAAGACAAAGCAATGAAGTATCAAACATACTTACAAACGGTCTCTTTTATAATATTAAAGCGATTATAAGATATGCGTATTTTAGGTTCGTAGCAGATGGATCCAATTAGTTTCTGCCTAGTCCCATAACAAAATTAGAGCGAGTTTTTAGGTGTTTTGTTGGATTTCAAATTTTAATACCGCGCGACCGAGACGAAATATTACCGACGCATAACATGTCACATACACAAAGATTAAATGCAGAACGCATTTATTTATTTATGAAAACATGTATTTACATTCTGAAGTGATAATAGGCATCACAATCGTGATATGGCAATTTCATTTTACACGTTTAGTACATAAATATAAAAGTGACGCAATAGGGGTATTGCGTAAAAGCTTACGGCTTTCCACTTAGATAAGAGTAGACAAACACATGGAATTAACTGTACAAAATGTATATGATCAACTTATGACCGTGTCAACATGGAAATAGGTGTTTGATCCGTTAATCCACTATGGATTAGCCGTTAGATTATTGAGCGATAAAACGATAGAGATTCTTTATATGAATTCTCGAAAAGTCAATTTAGGTTTATTATAATTACAATTAAAAACTTTGGTTGGGATTAGAAAAAGTTGACAGTAATAAATCAATACATAAAATGATAAGTCAGATGTAACACTGGATTGGACAAATTAAAAGTCAACCAAGGTGATAAGCGATTTAAAATTTAGTTCCTGTGTGATGTCATAGATGGTTGCTATTCTCCTAATCCTCTAGCCCATACAAAACTGTGATACCTATTTTGTCAACAAAGCGGCAGTGTCGTCCCGCTTTATCGACAGCGTCACCAAGCGTATAATGACGAACACGTGTGTATAAAGCTAGGCGTCCGTGGAGTACGCCTTACGGTGCAAGTATTTTTCTGTTTTATTTTCACTGTAAGTTATTAGAAGGACAAGTGAGACGCGTCTTCATGTTTAACAGAATCTTTACCTTCCTAAACATTCAACTAATCAAAATCAATCTCTCACACCAGGAATTGAACTCCAAATGGACTTCCCTGCAACAACTGACGGCGGAGCGCGCCGCGCAGCTGGGCTCGGCGCACGAGGTGCAGCGCTTCCACCGCGACGTGGACGAGACCAAGGACTGGATCGCCGAGAAGGAGGCCGCCCTCGCCACCGACGACCTGGGCAAGGACTTGCGATCTGTGCAGACTTTGCAGCGTAAGTCAAACTACCAATTGTGTATTTGCCTGTGCTGATTTAGGTTAGATACTAAACAACAGATAATATAAAAAGATATCTTTTAAACACTGTTTTAGGCTATCACGGTTTGTTTCATAATTTAAATTGTCACTTACGGGATATCTTCCGTGATTTATATTTATTCAACCCGCATCAACATCATCCTGCGATCATGGCGCTTGTAACAGCGTCGAAATATCGGGAACTCAAAATAAATATAAATTACGGAAGATATCCCGTAAGTGACAATTTAAATTAAGATAACTTTTTGTGAAATTACTATCAAAATTGGTTAATAAATAAAGCAGGCAGCTGAATGTTAGGATTTTATATGGAGCACCTGTATGTAATAGCTCCACACAATCCTGGGTCAGCCATTTTATTACTTTGACTACCTGTAAGGACGGTCACAAATGATTCTTCTAATATCATTCATAATTAATTACCACTTTCCCTCACAGGCAAACACGAGGGTCTAGAACGCGACCTAGCAGCCTTGGGTGACAAGATCCGTCAACTGGACGACACGGCCAACCGCCTCATGTCCACTCACGGCGACTCCGCCGACGCCACGTACAGCAAGCAGCGCGAGATCAACGAGGCCTGGCAGCAGCTGCAGGCCAGGGCCAACGCCAGGAAGGAGAAGCTGCTGGACTCTTATGATCTGCAGAGGTAAGGACACTACAACCGCCTCATGTCCACTCACGGCGACTCCGCCGACGCCACGTACAGCAAGCAGCGCGAGATCAACGAGGCCTGGCAGCAGCTGCAGGCCAGGGCCAACGCCAGGAAGGAGAAGCTGCTGGACTCTTATGATCTGCAGAGGTAAGGACACTACAACCGCCTCATGTCCACTCACGGCGACTCCGCCGACGCCACGTACAGCAAGCAGCGCGAGATCAACGAGGCCTGGCAGCAGCTGCAGGCCAGGGCCAACGCCAGGAAGGAGAAGCTGCTGGACTCTTATGATCTGCAGAGGTAAGGACACTACAACCGCCTCATGTCCACTCACGGCGACTCCGCCGACGCCACGTACAGCAAGCAGCGCGAGATCAACGAGGCCTGGCAGCAGCTGCAGGCCAGGGCCAACGCCAGGAAGGAGAAGCTGCTGGACTCTTATGATCTGCAGAGGTAAGGACACTACAACCGCCTCATGTCCACTCACGGCGACTCCGCCGACGCCACGTACAGCAAGCAGCGCGAGATCAACGAGGCCTGGCAGCAGCTGCAGGCCAGGGCCAACGCCAGGAAGGAGAAGCTGCTGGACTCTTATGATCTGCAGAGGTAAGGACACTACAACCGCCTCATGTCCACTCACGGCGACTCCGCCGACGCCACGTACAGCAAGCAGCGCGAGATCAACGAGGCCTGGCAGCAGCTGCAGGCCAGGGCCAACGCCAGGAAGGAGAAGCTGCTGGACTCTTATGATCTGCAGAGGTAAGGACACTACAACCGCCTCATGTCCACTCACGGCGACTCCGCCGACGCCACGTACAGCAAGCAGCGCGAGATCAACGAGGCCTGGCAGCAGCTGCAGGCCAGGGCCAACGCCAGGAAGGAGAAGCTGCTGGACTCTTATGATCTGCAGAGGTAAGGACACTACAACCGCCTCATGTCCACTCACGGCGACTCCGCCGACGCCACGTACAGCAAGCAGCGCGAGATCAACGAGGCCTGGCAGCAGCTGCAGGCCAGGGCCAACGCCAGGAAGGAGAAGCTGCTGGACTCTTATGATCTGCAGAGGTAAGGACACTACAACCGCCTCATGTCCACTCACGGCGACTCCGCCGACGCCACGTACAGCAAGCAGCGCGAGATCAACGAGGCCTGGCAGCAGCTGCAGGCCAGGGCCAACGCCAGGAAGGAGAAGCTGCTGGACTCTTATGATCTGCAGAGGTAAGGACACTACAACCGCCTCATGTCCACTCACGGCGACTCCGCCGACGCCACGTACAGCAAGCAGCGCGAGATCAACGAGGCCTGGCAGCAGCTGCAGGCCAGGGCCAACGCCAGGAAGGAGAAGCTGCTGGACTCTTATGATCTGCAGAGGTAAGGACACTACAACCGCCTCATGTCCACTCACGGCGACTCCGCCGACGCCACGTACAGCAAGCAGCGCGAGATCAACGAGGCCTGGCAGCAGCTGCAGGCCAGGGCCAACGCCAGGAAGGAGAAGCTGCTGGACTCTTATGATCTGCAGAGGTAAGGACACTACAACCGCCTCATGTCCACTCACGGCGACTCCGCCGACGCCACGTACAGCAAGCAGCGCGAGATCAACGAGGCCTGGCAGCAGCTGCAGGCCAGGGCCAACGCCAGGAAGGAGAAGCTGCTGGACTCTTATGATCTGCAGAGGTAAGGACACTACAACCGCCTCATGTCCACTCACGGCGACTCCGCCGACGCCACGTACAGCAAGCAGCGCGAGATCAACGAGGCCTGGCAGCAGCTGCAGGCCAGGGCCAACGCCAGGAAGGAGAAGCTGCTGGACTCTTATGATCTGCAGAGGTAAGGACACTACAACCGCCTCATGTCCACTCACGGCGACTCCGCCGACGCCACGTACAGCAAGCAGCGCGAGATCAACGAGGCCTGGCAGCAGCTGCAGGCCAGGGCCAACGCCAGGAAGGAGAAGCTGCTGGACTCTTATGATCTGCAGAGGTAAGGACACTACAACCGCCTCATGTCCACTCACGGCGACTCCGCCGACGCCACGTACAGCAAGCAGCGCGAGATCAACGAGGCCTGGCAGCAGCTGCAGGCCAGGGCCAACGCCAGGAAGGAGAAGCTGCTGGACTCTTATGATCTGCAGAGGTAAGGACACTACAACCGCCTCATGTCCACTCACGGCGACTCCGCCGACGCCACGTACAGCAAGCAGCGCGAGATCAACGAGGCCTGGCAGCAGCTGCAGGCCAGGGCCAACGCCAGGAAGGAGAAGCTGCTGGACTCTTATGATCTGCAGAGGTAAGGACACTACAACCGCCTCATGTCCACTCACGGCGACTCCGCCGACGCCACGTACAGCAAGCAGCGCGAGATCAACGAGGCCTGGCAGCAGCTGCAGGCCAGGGCCAACGCCAGGAAGGAGAAGCTGCTGGACTCTTATGATCTGCAGAGGTAAGGACACTACAACCGCCTCATGTCCACTCACGGCGACTCCGCCGACGCCACGTACAGCAAGCAGCGCGAGATCAACGAGGCCTGGCAGCAGCTGCAGGCCAGGGCCAACGCCAGGAAGGAGAAGCTGCTGGACTCTTATGATCTGCAGAGGTAAGAGTTTCACTGCTGCACATAACGGTCTCCCTTTTTTCTGGTAGGAAATCATCAAATTACTTCTTCCACTCCAAGGTGGAGAGATTTTTGTTCTTCAGTTGTCCTTTGCGTTCAAAGGCTACGATAAATCTTTCAAACATTGCCGCAGCCCTACCAAGCATCAGCTTTACCAGGCCCTTTAAATTTTTCTGACATCCCGTTGTCGCGCGTTAGATCCTTTACCGGACGACTGGACGACGAGCTACAACAGAATATATTCAATTAATTGTTCGATTAGTAGTCAATTAGAGTAGCATATTTCAAGCGATTTATGTAGAAGTTTAGCGACCAACCAATTACATCAACTAAACTCTACCGATTAAACTAGGCAAGTCTGTCGTTATTTCACAGCACAATCACTCCTAAAACTCAGTTAAATCAAGACAATAAATCCGCAGGTTCTTATCGGACTACCGCGACCTGATGGCCTGGATCAACTCCATGATGGCTCTGGTAAGCTCTGACGAGCTGGCCAATGACGTCACCGGCGCTGAAGCACTGCTTGAAAGACACCAGGTACGTCCATGTTATGATAACGTTATGGATATGACTGATATGGTCACTAATTCTGTTGTTAGCACATAAAATGGGAGGGGCTTACGGGGGTTTTCGGACTAGCCGCGAGCAAGCATCATAATGTTACGCCGTGAAACTTGAGTACGCTATATCTTCGACGGAACCAAGGGTAGCATCAAATAATTAAAACGCATTGCTGTGCGAAGCTTCGAGAATAGGAGTACATACTCAGGCCTGGCAAATTCTAGAAAAGTCCGACATACACTATTATTATTAGATGAAATTCAGTAGGTAGTTATGTGGGTGGATAAGGGAATTTGTACCTTCCGGTATTAGCAATAGAGTCGAAATTCGCATGTAAGGTGGTCGATAAGTACCTACTTACTTAAATAATTTATGGCCTCCCGATGTGACTCTATTGTTCTAGAATGTCCTTGAAACGTCGTATCGAGAAACTTCGATGGCTTCGCATATAAATACGGGCCCCCGGCTAGAAGCGAGTTGAGTTTGATTTCGTCAGCGATACAGAGCGAACTACCTAAGTGTGTGAAGTGATACCTAGCGACCTAAGCGATACTAAACGGAACTCTGAGTGTTTATAGTGATTGGTTATTTGTTGATTGGACTAATTTGTCATTGTTTGTGGTTAATAAAGTTATCTGCTAGTAAACCGGCATTTAATTACTCACGTTCGTAACAACTGGTGTCAGAAGTGGGATGCCATTACTACAGAGGGACGACGAACTGGGACCACGAACAAGGAGGCAAGTGGAGATGGATGCTGCACGTCAACGACTGGAAGCGGAAGATCGGGCTGGTATGGGAGCAACGGCAGCTGCTGAGGCGCCAACGGGGCCATCCTCGGAAATGAACCTCGCCGCAGTGTTGGCCGCCATGCAAGCTAGTATGGAGGCTAACCAGCGTAAGCTCCAGGACCTAATCGCGGCTAACCAGGAAGAAGCCCGCCGCGAACAGGAAGCAGCCCGCCGGGATCAAGAGGCTAAGCAGAACCTGATCCTCGAAAAAATCGATCACGGCCTCGTCACTTTGGGCGAGAAAGTGAAAAATCTCACCGTAGAGGTCAAGGAGGTTTCCGCCCGAGCTGATAGCCTCGAAACCAGAATTGATGGCCACGAAGATCGCCTGCTGGACATCAACAAAAAAATCGTCAAGCTCGAAGCACGCGAACCCGTTGCTGTTAGCGCACCATCGCACACCCACTGTGCATCAGCCGCAAAATTTGATATGCCGCGTTTTGATGGCACGTCGTCCTGGACGGCTTTTAAGTACCAATTCCAAACACTGGTCAAGACGAACCGCTGGGATGATGACCAGTCTTTCGCGGCGTTAACTTTGGCCCTACGAGGGGACGCTCTGCTGGTCCTAGAGAACCTTCCTCCAGACGGCAGGACGTTGGAGCGTCTAATGGAGGGACTAGACACTCGCTATGGTGACAAGCACCTCGAACATGTTTTCCGCGCGCAACTTCGCGAGAGAACGCAGAGGTCGAACGAGAGCCTTCAGCAGTGGGGAGTAGAGGTTGAACGGCTGGTCCGGCGGGCATACATGTCGATGACACCGGAGACGGTGGAAGTAAATCTGGTGCAAGCATTCATCGACGGTCTACGGGATACTGAAGTCAGGGCTACGGTGCGACTCGGACACCACCAAACTCTGAAGAGTGCGATAGCCCACGCTTTGGAAGTGGAAGCCGTACGACAAGACTCACGTACGCACAGAGTTCGGGAAGTGGTGGTCTCACCTTCAGTGCAACCACGTCACCGAGAAGTGGCTTCGTCGGCAAAGTCCCGCTATATTCCGACGTGTTATGGATGTGGAGAAAAAGGGCACATTCGTACCGATTGCCCCAAGAGGAAGAGGGGAAGTGTGGACTCCGGAACTCAAGTTAACGAGGAGTCGTTAAACTAAATGTCGCCAGGGCCGCGGGGCGGGTGCTGGCTGGTCAACTGAAGGCCCCAACCATCACCATCAATCAAGTCCACAACGGAAATAGTTTGATCATCGAGGGAACGCTGAATCAACATGCTTGCAATTTCACCGTTGACACCGGGGCGTCACGGACTATTATAAGACCTGAGTTGCTGAAACGCACCATCTTGTGGCAAACAGAAACCCCAGCCTACCGACTTCAGACAGCCACCGGTCAGCCAGTCTCCGTCCTCGGTGATACAGAGATCGAGCTTAAAATCGGTGATCAAGTGTACACCCATTCCGCGTTAATTGCGAATATTACCGACGATTGCATACTGGGTCTCGACTTCCTGCGGAATTACCGATGTGTTTTAGATATCGATAAAGGAGTATTGAAATTCCCAGACCAAGAAGTCTTCCTGCAAGGAATTAACACATGCAACCTCTATTGCTTAAAGGATACCACATTGGCTCCAAGAACGGAAACCTTAGTCGAAGTCAAATTTCCTAAGAAAATTAGGCAACGCAGATGTGTTATGGTTGAAGACATTGGCCGGCACCCGGAACTTATCACCGCGAGGACATTAGTTATGACGAAAGGAAGATCCAAGGTCAGGATTGTAAATCTTGGGAAAAAGGAGATCCAGTTGAAGAAAAACAGTGTTGTTGGAAGATGTGAAGAAGTGAAGTATCTCCGCCAAATCAACACATCTTCAGTAAAACAAGACGCAATAAAAGGTGAACCTGATCACATCCAGCAACTTCTGGAAAATTCTAAGAGTAATTTATCAGTTTCGGAACTACAGCAAGCCAAGGAATTTCTGCTACGGTTCCGGGATATTTTTGCAACGGGAAAAGATTGCGGAAGAACAGGTCTCGTCAAGCATGAGATAGATACAGGTGATGCTAGACCAATTAAACAGAGACCGCGCCGCATACCCTGGGCTAAAGAAACTGAGGTAGCAGAAATGGTAAAGGATATGGCTGATAGCGGAATAATTGAACCTTCTACGAGCCCATGGTCTTCTCCTGTCGTTCTGGTGAAGAAGAAGGACGGCAGTACCAGATTCTGTGTAGACTACAGAAGGCTGAATGATGTAACGAAGAAGGACAGTTATCCCTTGCCTAGGATAGACGACACACTGGATATGCTCAGTGGTATGAAGTGGTTTTCAACCATTGACTTGAAAAGTGGCTACTGGCAAGTGGAAATTAGCGAGAAGGATAAGGAAAAGACAGCGTTCAGTACAGGAATTGGCAACGGCCTGTGGCAATTTAACGTCATGCCTTTTGGATTGTGCAACGCTCCAGCGACGTTTGAACGCCTCATGGATAGAGTCATGGTGGGCCTTCTTGGTGACGTCTGTCTGGTATATTTGGATGACGTCATTATAATGGGCCGCACTTTTAAGGAACACCTGAGAAATATGGAGAAAGTATTCACCAGGATACGGGGGGCTAACCTAAAACTAAGCCCAAAGAAGTGTGCCCTGTTCAAGAAGGAGGTCAGCTACCTAGGACATGTCATCTGCGCCGATGGAGTGAGAACCGATCCTGAGAAGATAAAGGCTGTCCAACAGTGGCCGGCTCCAAAGAACAAAACAGAAGTACGTGCATTTCTAGGGTTGTGCACATACTACAGGCGGTTTGTTATGAGTTTTTCGGACATTGCAAAACCTTTACATCAGCTGACTGAGGATAAACGAGATTTTATCTGGGACAAGAACTGTGAGTCAGCATTCATCGAACTAAAGCAACGGCTATGCGAAGCGCCTATACTGGGGTATCCGAGCAGAGATGGAAGATTTGTCGTCGATACCGACGCCAGCAACACAGGAATTGGTGGAGTGCTGTCGCAGGTGCAAGAAGATAGGCAAGTCGTGATCGCTTACTTCAGTAAGGCACTTTCAAAACCAGAAAGGAACTACTGCGTGACTCGACGAGAACTACTGGCTGTTGTAAAAACTTTGCAACATTTCCACAAGTACCTCATAGGGAGACAGTTTACGTTGAGGACGGACCACGCTGCATTGAAATGGCTTCTACAATTCAAAAACCCTGAGGGTCAAGTTGCAAGATGGCTAGAGCAGCTGCAGGAGTTCAACTTTGTGACGGAACATCGTAGTGGAAAAGGGCATAACAATGCTGACGCCCTGTCGCGACGTCCATGTAATGAGGACTGTAGACATTGCCAGCAAAATGAAGCCCGGGAACACGTGAACTTAATTAGGGCTGAAGGCAACTTTAAGAAGTCCCAAGAAGAAGATGACGATATTCGACCTATACTGGACTGGAAGCGTAGTGGAACTAGGCCTCAGTGGAATGAAGTATCGTCACATAGTCCTGTCACAAAGAGCTACTGGGCACAGTGGGACAGTTTAGTCCTAGAAAATGACGTGCTTTGTAGGAAATGGGAATCGAACGATGGCAAGGAGGTAACCACACAAGTGATAGTACCACGACGTGAAGTGGTCCCCCTGCTTCAGGAGATACACGATGGCGCTTCTGGTGGACACCTGGGAATCAAGAAAACTCTACTGAAAGTGAGACAGCGGTATTACTGGCTCAATTGTAGAGAAGACATAGAGCAATGGTGTCGGAAATGTACAGCATGCGCATCCGTGAAAGGACCACAGACTAGGAGCAGGGGCAAGCTTCAGTTGTACAATGTAGGAGCCCCATGGGAACGCATTGCCATCGACGTTGCTGGACCTTTCCCAGTGACAGATGACGGAAACAAGTACATAGTGGTGATACAGGACTATTTCACAAAGTGGCCTGAAGTTTTCGCCATACCCAATCAGGAAGCGACGACAGTGGCGAAAAAGGTGGTCGAAGAAGTAGTGTGTCGGTATGGCGCACCTTTGGAGATCCATTCCGATCAAGGCCGCAACTTCGAATCTGCGCTGTTCCAGGAAATGTGCACTCTTCTGGGGATTTACAAGACACGCACAACACCTGCGCACCCACAGTCGGACGGAATGGTGGAGAGGTTTAACCAGACCCTGGAGAATCACCTGGCTAAGGTTGTCGATGACCATCAGAAAGATTGGGACCGGTATATTCCACTATTTCTGATGTCTTATCGATCAGCAGTGCATGATAGCACGAGCCATACCCCAGCAAGAGTGAATTTCGGCAGGGAGATGAGACTTCCAGTCGATACCATAACCGGCGTGCCACCTGACAAGACTAAGCCAGTTACGGACTTCGTAAGTGACCTCCAAGATCAATTGGATGAAGTGCATAAACGAGTGCGTGAGAATAGCCTGCACACCAGCGTTAAAATGAAAACTAGATACGACCGCAATGCCAACGCCAAGGGATTTGAGGAAGGTGCACTGGTTTGGCTCCACAACCCACTTCGACGAAAAGGGAAGTCGCCGAAACTTCAAGCTCGATGGGAGGGACCCTACACCGTGATAAAAAGGATCAACGACGTTACCTACCGCATCAAGAAAGGGTTACGAGGGAAACCTAAGGTAGTCCACGTGGATAGATTGGCGCCATATCACGGATCTAATAATGCTCGGGACGAGCATGACTAAGAGGGGGGCACTGTTACGCCGTGAAACTTGAGTACGCTATATCTTCGACGGAACCAAGGGTAGCATCAAATAATTAAAACGCATTGCTGTGCGAAGCTTCGAGAATAGGAGTACATACTCAGGCCTGGCAAATTCTAGAAAAGTCCGACATACACTATTATTATTAGATGAAATTCAGTAGGTAGTTATGTGGGTGGATAAGGGAATTTGTACCTTCCGGTATTAGCAATAGAGTCGAAATTCGCATGTAAGGTGGTCGATAAGTACCTACTTACTTAAATAATTTATGGCCTCCCGATGTGACTCTATTGTTCTAGAATGTCCTTGAAACGTCGTATCGAGAAACTTCGATGGCTTCGCATATAAATACGGGCCCCCGGCTAGAAGCGAGTTGAGTTTGATTTCGTCAGCGATACAGAGCGAACTACCTAAGTGTGTGAAGTGATACCTAGCGACCTAAGCGATACTAAACGGAACTCTGAGTGTTTATAGTGATTGGTTATTTGTTGATTGGACTAATTTGTCATTGTTTGTGGTTAATAAAGTTATCTGCTAGTAAACCGGCATTTAATTACTCACGTTCGTAACAATAATATGGTCAACTTGTAGGAAATGCTTAATATCTCCGTTTTGTACAGTGTTTTTTGCTAGACCATAAAAATTTAATTCATAAGTAAATAAAAGCCCCGACCTTTTTGAAAGTTGTTGGTCGTGGATTAAAATTCAGGCAAGGTAAATCGCTAGCATGTAATTTATTCCATTACCACTGCTCTTAAAAACGGTGAAGGAAAATACCGTGAGGAAACTGGCTTGTTCGAAGACATGTTAAAAAAGTAAATGAAACTCGGAATAATATACAGGGTTACTTCAAATTTGATCGTGTAATAAGCTGATAGAAAATGATCTTACTGCTGCTGAGACTTGAGCTTTTCACGTAAACTCAGTTTGAATTGATGAGTCATGTCATTTGGGGACATGTCGGTGTCTTCGCGATGTTTTCTTTCAAAGTTACAACACAGGTACAAATATTTCAACAAATAACCCGTTTTATGTGCTAATAACAGTACTTATAGATATGTTAATTGTAAATTATTCCCGTTTGGTCCACAAGTGACTAATAGAATGAAGTCAATACATCTCATTAATAATGTTTGAATGTACAAAGTTTGATGACATTAGTTACATTATATCCAAGAGTGAACAGTAATTAAAAAAAAGTTTTTTCCTTACCCCTTTTCTGTGCTTCAATTTTATAATCGTTCTTATTTTATCAGTTGTTAATGCAAATATGGATTTAGATTTTTGAACGGTTTTAAAATTGTAGCTAGAAAAGAAGACTTTAGTACCACAAATAATGTAATAATAGTATGGTCTGTGCCCTATGTTACCTGACCCATTTTAGAAATATAAAGAGAGAAATATGCGTCAGACAATAAGAAGCATTGACTGTACGAAATTCTAGTATTATCTAAAATTTAAATTTCAACAAAAAATATCTATAAATTGGGGATCAAATTCTTGTTGGGTATTGGAGAGCAAGTGTGACATGGTGAGTGTGTTTCTAGAGCCAGCGCTTGGAGATAGACGCGCGGTACGGCATAATGCCGCAGGTCAGACGCATTGCACGCATGTGTGCCCCTGCCTTACTACCATTCTTGTCAATCATGGCTTCTAGCGGTTTTGTTAGGGCTTGTGTGTACTTGTAGAAACGGAAAAGATCTGTAGGCGTATGTATAAAAGGAGAAAGTGACTGACTAAAAGCGTGAAATTTTCCCCAAGGTTTCCTTTAATGACGTAGGCGAGCATTAACAGAGGATTTTCCAGAACTCACCCTTTAAGGGTAGTAAACGGGGTTCACAGTTTGTATCTTTCAAGTGGGCAGAAACTAATTAATAAAAAACAAAGTCTTCCCTTGTTTGATAAACTTAAAAAATATTGAGCGGATTTTTACGAGGGTTTTTACCAATAGACAGAATGATTAATGAGAAAGATTTAGTTGTATAATACATACTTACATATTATTGTTATGTTAGTATTTTAACGTGCGAAACTTGGGTAAGTCGCTAGTCGATGAGAAATAAAAATAAATGAGTATGAATGTTTCAAATCATTCAAAAGGAATTTTCGTAATTTCTTACAGAACTATTCAAACGACGAACGAACCCGGCGAACTATTTCTAGTTCGCCAAAAATTCAGTAATCATTGGCTCTTAACTTTTCATAATTCTATTTCATGGTTCTTAAAATAAAAGAAATCCAGACGTGCATTTACAGATCTTTAGAACCAAAACACAAGCCCTACAAAATGTCCGTCGCCATGACTAGCAAGAACTCTATAATAAACACCCGTGTATGCAAATAATACGCAATAATACGCACTTCACTCGATGTGCTGTTTACTATCTAATGTATTTAGTGGCGGGGTAGTTACCCTAACAGTTTAACTATAAAAAACTTTACGCAAAAACACGACAACTCTATTAACAGTTTTTTTAGTTTTTCTAGTTTTTTTTCTATGTTGTGATAAGGTACGGTCAACCAAAAAAAGAGTTTCCGTAACTTGAAGCTAGATACAGACTGCTGTAACATAACATGCAACGCGTAACATAAATGAGCATTTATAAGCGTGAACGCAGTTTGTTTACGGACGAAACATGCACCTACTCACATAGTTAAAATTAATGCTCTAATCGCGCGAGTAGCATGCGCGGTTTGCGCGCGCAAGGCATACACACTCTAGGAATTCTGTTACATTGCATGTTACATTACAGTAGTCTATACCCGGTTTGATGAATAAAAAGAGAAATGTATTCTTGTAGTAAGTAATTCTTGTTTCACAGAAAATGTTCACAAGGAAAACTGATTTGGTTTTTTTTTTTGTAAAAATAGGATGGAAACTCTTTTCAAGCTGACGGTACTAGTTTTCCGTGTGTTTTCAAGGTGTCTTCAGTTTGTTCTAAATGTTTTAGTGTGTGTGACTTTTTACTTTTTGTCCAATCTGTGTCTTCCATTATTTGATTTATTCTGTTTTCAAACTATCCACGGTTATTTCATTCTTGGTGTGTGTTGTACAGCTTTATTTACTAAACAGAGCAAATACGAATACGGTCCACGACTTGTTTTTGTGATTCAAAAGATGAAGATTAATGTATGGACACATATTTGAAAACACCTTTTGATATCAGGCTCATTCTATTTAGCCTTTATCGATTCTAATGTTCCCGAGAGAAACTATATTTTCCTCATTTTGAGTTGTAAATTCAACAGAATAGTATTTTCTTTTATTTACAAAATTTTCTTTTATTTACAATTGGCAATGAACTAAAATTAAAATATCTTTATTTTTTGACACTATGTTTTACGGGCCTACAGGTCGTCAAGTACGCGGCAGTTAAGTGTCCTGCCCGGTCCTATTTGAGTTAGGCAATAGGCAGTCCTAATAAATCATATCAACGATTTGCGTTTTGGAGCGCAGTCTAGTATTTCGAACGTGATCCGTTCATTTAATACATAGTATGCCACGCTCCATAACACTTTGGCAAACCCTAAGTTTGGACTTTTAGATGTTAGTCAAATACCAAGTTAGTGGAAACAGTTGTAGGTACTAAATATTTAAATCTTCACAGCACTGTTGGAAATATCTTAACATTACAGACTACCAAGAGTATTGATGGCTTAGGCCTACTGTCTACAGATGTGTAGCTTCATAGACGCGTATACATCATTATAAGCTCGGTGTACGCCTGCGTAGAGCTTAGATAAAAAACTATGAAGCTCTGTCAACGAAGTTGGAACACGATATTCCCACTTCGTCAGCTAAGCGTCTGTAGACAATAGGCCTTAGTGTGGTATTAAAATATTCTTCCTCTGTCTATTTCGATCCCTTACTAAACTATTGTGTATGGTATAGGAACATCGCACTGAGATGGACGCGCGCGCCGGCACGTTCCAAGCGCTGGAACTGTTCGGGCAGCAGCTGCTGCAGGGCGGCCACTACGCCAGCGTCGACATCCAGGAGAAGCTCAACAACATGAGCGATGCGCGCCAGGATCTTGAGAAGTAAGTCAACTAAGTTACAATTCACCATCTTCGTCCATGTATCCGCTTTTGGACTTGATAAAGAGAGACTTTGATATCTAAGCGTTTGACGTTTGAACACCAGCCTGTGCTTTCTTAAATTAATGAAAATAAAAATTGACGTCCAAAAGTATTAACTATAATCGATTTGCAAAGAAAACATACAACATTTATCATTCCGCATTCTTTCCATTCTTATCAACCTTTAGCTAAATATTTTAACAGTATAAAATTTCTCTTGATTTACTTGTTTTGCCTTTTTTAATGAACTTTTGCAATGGTGGAGAATGGTTTATTAACACACGTAAGGCACCTCTTGCGAACTCGAAATCTCAGGTAAAGTTTTCAAAAAGTCCAACATTTTCGCAAATCTTATCACACCAATTCTCTCTCCAGGGCCTGGGTAGGCCGCCGCATGAAGCTCGACCAGAACCTAGAGCTGCAGCTGTTCTACCGCGACTGCGAGCAGGCTGAGGGCTGGATGGGTGCCCGCGAGGCCTTCCTCTCGCCCTCCGCCAAGGACCAGACGGACGCTGACGCGGCCGCCGACGCTGCTCAGCCAGATAATGTGGAACAGCTCATCAAGAAGCATGAGGACTTCGATAAGGCCATTAATGCTCATGTAAGTGCGATTCGACTTTATCGAAAATCACAGACAGAATTTGTCAAATCCGCTATGTTAGTTAGAATTATTTTAAATCTACTGGAAGTGGAAATTGTCAAGTAACAGATAAAATATGCACATACTGAAATATGACGTATACTGACTGAATAGGTTACTTGTGAAGAGAAGAGGTACTAATAGAAGAGAAAAGCCTTTGCTTCTTTTATATTGGCGGTCAAAAGATTAAAACTAAATCATAGATGTAACTGTGGAGTATTAGAAGACATATATGGTGTAGTGTAGTAAAATTTTGGTGTGCCTCTAGGAGGCGTTTGTTTGGTCAGAGCCTCGAGTGGCTCGACGAAGAAGATTGAATAGGATATTCTGAGTGGGAGACGCAAATTCCGTTTCTCCCACAGTTGTTCCCATATGTAAAGGTTCCTTTTCCCCCTGGCAGGAGGAGAAGATCGCTCAGCTGCAGACGCTGGCGGACCAGCTGATGGCGTCGGAGCACTACGCGGCCGACGACATCGACGGCAAGCGCCGCCAGGTGCTCGACCGCTGGAGGCACCTCAAGGAGGCGCTCATCGAGAAGAGATCCAGGTATTGTGCCACCACACTGTTACCTCAGACAGAAGATTGCAGCGATCACAATTTGCCTGCTGCGTTTTTCCCGTCCGATTATAATTGTGGTGTCTTCAAGGCTAGAGAGATAGGCTCTTAATAAACTAGTGCGCGTCACCATCAACGATTGCATCACTGCTTATCAGGTGGGATCGCAGTCAAGCAAAAATATCATTCCCAAGCAGCACGCAAGCGTTTGAAACATCAATACAGATGATTTACACGTTAGAGCTGTATAAAACCTGTACAAGTGCGTTCAAAACAGCTTAAGGCTGCATAAAGGTACCGCCTATGTACATGAAATTTAAATCAATTAATTTGTGGTACAGGTTGGGAGATGAACAGACGTTGCAGCAGTTCTCACGTGATGCCGACGAGATGGAGAACTGGATCGCCGAGAAACTGCAGCTCGCTACCGAGGAGAGCTACAAGGTAACCATAATAAATCTACATAATTTTTTTGGTCCTTCGAGCCGAATGTAGGTCGTGTTTAAAGTGCACATACATACATTCGGCTAATTTAACTGTAACAAAAATTATTTTACCATGTACGCAGACTTTAAGTAATAATTTTTAATAGTAGGTTTTCATGAACGCATTATAATATGTTCGTTGACTCCCCAGGACCCCGCCAACATCCAGTCGAAGCACCAGAAGCACCAAGCATTCGAAGCGGAGCTGGCAGCCAACGCCGAGCGCATCCAGTCTGTGCTGGCCATGGGCGGCAACCTCGTGCAGCGCGGACAGTGCAGCGGCAGCGAGGACGCCGTGCAGGTAACCACACCTAATCACTGTCATCTTACTGATGACCATGTTTTGTTAAAGTACTAGCTTCTACCCGCGACTTCGAATGCGAGGACTTCAGAAAAAAAAAGAACCGGGATAAAAAGTGTTCTTTTCCATGTCAAAGGCCATATGCATGCTAAATTCCATCCAAACCCGTTCAGCCGTTTTTGCATGCTTAAGTAACAAACATCCACACTTTTACATTTAAAATATTAGTTAGGATGAGGAACAGTAAAGAAAAAAGAAAGCAACACATGCCCCATGATTTAAAATTAATAAAAATTAAAACTAAAACCGCATAATTACGATGAAAATTGCTAAAGTATCCGTTTCCCTGCAGGCTCGCTTAGCATCGATCGCGGACCAGTGGGAGTTCCTGACGCAGAAGACGACGGAGAAATCTCTGAAGCTGAAGGAGGCCAACAAGCAGCGCACCTACATTGCCGCCGTCAAGGACCTCGACTTCTGGCTCGGAGAGGTAACACACCAGAATAGAATAAACTGAAGGGTCAGCTCACACCGGGACGCGACGCGACGCTGCACGCACATTTTAATAGACTCAAAGTAGAACTTTATCTACTACGCGAAAAGATACACACATAATTTCATTGTGAGAATTTAGAACACTTTGCTTCATGCAGCGCTGCGCCTCGTGACGCCACGCGGCGTCTCGCTGCGCAGCGGAACGTTTTTACATTCGCTCGTGTCGTGTTGCCGACGATTTTGCTATGCGCCTCGCAACATTGCGATGCGTTTCGCGGCGGCGCGCGGCGAAGCGTGAAATCACTGGCCTCTTCCTGCATCGTCGCGTCGCGTATCGGTGTGTACTAACCCTTATTGTACACCAAAAGTAACAGTATGGTTTATACAATTACTTAAATCTATATGGGTACAACAATGGCGGTCTTATCGCTGACAGCCAGCCGGTACAGTTACTTCAAGAGACTAGTGCTCACCTTCTCCTTCCTGTCCTTTTCCCATATTACTTGGGGTAGGGGCAACAAGTTTCTTTCTTCCATATATTTAAAATGCTTCACCTGCTAGAATTAAGGGACTTACCATACTAGCGGATTGCGAGCATCCTCCTAGCGGAGCGGCTGTGCAAACGAATACGTTACGAGCGCGCAACGAACACGCCACGCGTTTTGTACTGTCTCGTACACTAACCAGCCCGTCCGCCTCGCCTACAAACACGCGACGAAAACGTTGCGAATTTACCACGCGTCCGCAACGTCTTAGCTTGGGTAAACTATAACCGCGGCATGTTGGTGACGCATTCGGTGCTCGCCTGCCCCGGCCTGCAGCCGCTCGCAAACCGCTTGTGTGATATAGCCCTAGTATTTGCCTTACCTTTTTAAATGTAAGCTACCCTGGTGCTAAGTCCGTTCAGCCGAGTAAGTGCAAAAGACTAACAAACATACATACTAACTTTCGCCTTTTTAGTTTGGTAACCCTTGATGTATGTTTTAGGTTGAAAGCTTGCTGACATCAGAAGACTCGGGCAAGGACTTGGCGTCCGTGCAGAATCTGATGAAGAAACACCAGCTCGTCGAAGCTGACATCCAGGCTCATGAGGACAGAATCAACGGTAAGCACTCTTCTCTCTCTTCTGCTAGAGAAGTCTTGAAGTTCCTAGTCTAAAAAGTCAGAAGACTACAAAGTAGCCCACTCAAATGTCTTTGTCATATTTTTTTTACTACTTTGTTCTGTCTTCCTCTTAAGTAGTAGCCACTTATTCCACTTTTCGCGATATCTTGCGTATATGGAGCTATGCGCATTATAAAACCACCTTTGAAAAGGGAGCATTCTCCGACCAGACGAGTGTTACGTCTGGTTTGCGTAACTGCCCAAAAAAATTATTTCGCGCTTTAAAATTACGCGGAGGATTTAGTATGTGGTGCCATAGATGTGATAACAACATCGTATTTTGCCATATGTTTGGGTTTGAGCGTGCGCTGCGTGCTCTGTAAACAGTAAAAACGCCCAATGCGCCGTGAGACGCCACGCTGCACGCAACGTCTTGCGTCTCCATAAACAAATAAAATATTCCATTAAAAGTTGTTTTTTCAGCATTGTTAGCTACCAGTATCTTTGTTTCGTGTGAGTAATGTATATTGTTGCTTGTCAGACATGAACACGCAGGCGGACGCGCTGGTGTCGTCGGGGCAGTTCGACAGCGCGGGCATCGGGTCGCGGCGCGCCGCCATCAACTCGCGCTTCGAGCGCGTGCGCAACCTGGCCGCGCACCGCCGCGCCCGGCTGCACGAGGCCAACACGCTGCACCAGTTCTTCCGCGACATCGCTGATGAGGAGTCCTGGATCAAGTCAGTACACTTGCTTTATTTCTACTTTAAACAGCCCACTGATATGTCTAACCT
The DNA here is from genome assembly GCA_030763345.1 of Mythimna separata. Classification (NCBI taxonomy): domain Eukaryota; kingdom Metazoa; phylum Arthropoda; class Insecta; order Lepidoptera; family Noctuidae; genus Mythimna; species Mythimna separata. The sequence goes on along the minus strand of CM061173.1, from coordinate 2,138,524 downwards.
AAGAAATATATTTAAAAAAACATATTTTGCACGAAACACTAAGGCTGAGGCTACAGTGGCCAGCGATTCGCGATGCGATTGGAAGAGCGAATCAAATATCACTAATAAAATTAAGCGTATAGTGTAGCCATACACGTACATAATTTCAATTATTTGTTTTAATCGCTCATGTGTCGCAGGTCGCGTCGCTGTCTAATGTAGCCTCAGCCTTAGTCTTCGTAACGCAAAATCTTGTAACCGGAGCCATCTTGGCAAACAGTCAGGTTAATAATAACCTGAGTGCCTCCCATAACTAAAGTAATATAATAGAAGTTGCAAGTAACCAACGAAACCAGAGCTAGCAAAATTTTACACACTATATTTATATTGTCTATTTCTTTTTTAAAATCTCTTCTAAATAGTTTTGTTTTATTTAGCATTTTTTTTAACATTATCAGCCTTATTCTCCTCTTGAAATCTATCTTTATTTTATTATATTAGACTAAATATTATGTTTTGTCTTTTGGGTGGTATATAATATACTCGTATATCTAAAGTGTAATTTTCTTAGTAATAACTACCACTTAATTCAGTAATTCCGACGCAAATAATAATAAACAAAATAACACGCAAGTCTCTAATTACTCTTAATTCCCCAGGGAGAAGAAGCTGCTGGTGGCGTCGGACGACTACGGGCGCGACCTGACGGGCGTGCAGAACCTGCTGAAGAAGCACAAGCGCCTCGACGCCGAGCTGGCCAGCCACGAGCCCGCCATCCAGGCCGTGCAGGAGGCCGGCGAGAAGCTCATGGACGTCTCCAACTTGGGTAACTTACACTTATTTACTTGTGTTAAGTACGTAGTTGTACGGGAAGAAAAGGGATACGCGTCAATTAAAGAAGGTAGGTTGTTGCACACTGTTTATTCGATGGCTCAAGGTCAAGCTCCTAGCTCAAGGCGCACGGTTAGTGCACGGGGGCAGGCGCGGAGTGCGGGGCGGGAAAGTCCAGCATCCACGACCAGCTTGTATAAAAATATGAATTTGTAACAACTTACTAAGTTACCCGACAAATGTTTGCCATGTCCAAACTGAATTTATACCAAAATTGGATAGGATAAGATTTTTACGAATTCCCCGCTGTATGATCTCTTGTGATCTAGTCACACACTACATTTAGATGATGTGCGCGGAATGAAATAAAAAATGGTGACTTAGTTTGAACTACTGTAATGTTCATCGTATTCTCAATTATTATTATTTTAATACAGGAGTCCCGGAGATCGAACAGAGGCTGAAGGCATTATCCCTGGCATGGGATGAGTTGCAAGCGTTGGCGGCTGAGAGAGGAACCAAACTGCAGCAATCATTGGCTTACCAACAGTTCTTGGCAAAGGTCGATGAAGAGGAGGCCTGGATCAGGTGAGAAAGAATGTTTGATATTTATTGGAGATTGTATACTGGTCTGGCTAAGAATTAACATATGGAAAAACTATTACTTTAAAACTCATTCAAGTCGTCATTGCCACATATAGTTTTATTTTTAAGAGGGTAAATAAAGAAAATATTAAGAGGGTAAAAAAGTATAAATAGTAATAAAGCAGCGTAAAACAGAATTATGATTTCATCACACAACCTGATACTTTTCTACTTTCGTATTTGTATTAATCTATCACATACCCGCGAAACGAGACACAATAGTACAACAACAATAACAGCGCGGTCTCATAGGACCGGTCGGGGATTCAAACATTAATAGGATAGCATCTAATAGAATCATATTAATATTATAAAAGCAACGGTTTTGTGTGTATTTTGAACAAAAAGGTTAAGGCTGATGGATGGGCTCACAGGTCGACCATGTCTTGGAATAGACCATAGGATTTGAATCTTGGAAATATATTTTCTTATGGTTTTCTACTTCGCGCGGGCCAAACTGCTAACAAACTTATCAAATGCTTTTCTTTTGCACAGCGAGAAACAGCAACTGGTAGTGGTAGGCGAGTGCGGCGACAGCATGGCCGCCGTGCAGGGGCTGCTGAAGAAGCACGAGGCGCTGGAGGCCGAGCTAGCCGCGCGAGGGGAGCGCGTGCGCGACCTGGCGGCGGATGGAGAGAGGCTGCTGGCCGCCGGCAACCTGCATGCTGACGCGCTGTCGCACCGCATCAGGGCGCTGCAGGTAACATGGAACAACTGACAGATTTAACGGTGTAGTCTATTCGCGTTAAGATAATAGTGACTCATCAGTGTAACTGCGAAGTGAAGGTGTATACTTACTATATTGAGGGCTGTACCCTATTCGCGTTAAGACAATAGTGACTCATCAATGCAATTGTATAGTCAAGATGTCTGTTATGAAAAAAATATTTTATTGAAAACTTTTTTATTTTATTCCCCTGCAAAAAAGTACTACTACCGCACAAATTTCTTCTTTGATCCTCCCATGTTATTTGATCTTGGTGCAGTAAATCGTGTATTGTGCTCGCCTTTACAAATGTGTTCCTTTCCCCAGGCTAAACTCGAGAAGCTGACTGGCCTAGCAGCTCGTCGCAAGGCAGCACTGGTGGACAACTCGCTGTACCTGCAGCTGCTGTGGAAGGCCGACGTGGTGGAGTCGTGGATCGCCGACAAGGAGACGCACGTGCGCTCCGACGAGTTCGGCCGCGACCTCTCCACCGTGCAGACGCTGCTCACCAAGCAGGACACCTTCGACGCCGGTCAGTAAACAGGCGTTTACTATAGTACATTTGTTTTAGGAAAATAGTGACTCATCGATAATGGACATCTTATAAAACCTTCCAGAAATATAACCTTCCATGCCGGTCAGTAAAGACGCGAGGCGTATAAATAACTATAGTAAATTCGTGTTAAGAAAATAGTGATTCAGTGGTTTTATTGGACATCCAATAAAACCACTGGTCTATCACTGACTTGTCAAGTTTTTATACTTATCAATATTTTTTGTTGTTCCTCTTCTCAGGTCTGGCCGCGTTCGAGCACGAGGGCATCCAGAACATCACGTCGCTGAAGGAGCAGCTTGTAGCAGCTGGTCACGAGCAGACGCCCGCCATCGTGCGGCGCCACGGTGACGTCATAGCGCGCTGGCAGCGCCTGCTGGGCGACTCGGCCGCGCGCAAACAGCGTCTGCTGCAGCTGCAGGACCAGTTCCGACAGATCGAGGAGCTCTACTTAACCTTCGCCAAGAAGGTACCGGCTCATACCTTACAGTCTTCCTCACAGTGAACATCACACACATTACTCGCAATAAGGATGGTCTAAAAAGACGTTCACCAGGTGACAACACTTTGGCGTCAGGTCCATGCAACTGTCAAAACCTCAATCTCAAACGTTACACTTCAACACCATGTCAACGTTTTCAAAGGAAAAGACCTGACGGCGAAGTGGCGGCAACCTGTGATATGAATTGTCCTGAACACCGTCATTAAATCATAGCTGTAGTAGGTCGGCCTGAAGGTTCGACCATCTGGATGAGACCTTTACCAACCTTAGTAGTAAAAATTTGAAACTTTTACGATTACTCATTATTTCTTATGAAACTGTTTTTAATACGCACGCTACGCTATTATCAGTGCTTTTGTTTAGTTGTGTATTTTCGAATGTAAACTTCCAAAGTATAAAATGCCATTCAGCAATCATATGACACACACTAAACCAGCATGTTTCCCCCTCAGGCGTCGGCGTTCAACTCGTGGTTCGAGAACGCGGAGGAGGACCTGACAGACCCGGTGCGCTGCAACTCCATCGAGGAGATCCGCGCGCTCAGAGACGCACACGCGCAGTTCCAGGTCAGTACTCATCATCATCTCAGCCGAAAGGCGCCCACTGCTGGACATATGGCCTCACTGGCCTCCCCCCCAAGCGTCGCCATAACGGCCGGTCCTGTGCGTCTCGCATTCATCGGATTCCCGCGACTCTCGCCAGGTCGTCGGGCCACCTTGTACGCTGCGTCTTCCGGCCTACCACTTATACATTTGTTTTACAATGTTTTGTGTAGCAAAGTGTTCTTTCTGTTAGCGTTCCAGAGCCAATAACTCTTGCGAACAGCGGTAGCTTTAGCATGTAGTGCAAAATGTGCTACACATTTTAGTAAAATTATTATTGCCCTTCTAGATGCACCTATAAAACCAACTGATAATCTATCGCTACTGTATCTCAGTTAGTGAATTATTGTTAATTCAAAAAATAGAAACCAGAATCATGTGAATAAAACAGTCATCAATAAAATTCGATATTTAATATTGTTTTCACGGTATTTTTACCTTTCTCCGCCACAGTCAGTTATACTTGACAAAGTAAAATATTTACTGCATGCCACTGTCACGACTACATGACAGAGTGAAGAATCAAATGTTAATTAGATGCCGAGAGCACGCTTTTGCTTTTGACATGGGGGTCAAAAGGTTAAGGACACAACTTCCCTAAACGATTTGTGATGTTTTATTTATGGTCTATTTTTCTCACTCCCAACTTTAAATCACCAGGCTTCCCTATCGTCGGCACAAAGCGACTTCGAAGCGCTGGCGGCGTTGGACGAGCAAATCAAGTCGTTCAACGTGGGCGCCAACCCCTACACCTGGTTCACCATGGAGGCGCTCGAGGAGACCTGGCGCAATCTGCGCAAGATCATCGGTAAGCTGATATAACCATTAAGGGTTAAACACGTTCCACAACCACTCCACATCGTAGTGACAAAAAGTTGGTTACGTGCGAATGGTGTGGCTGCAACTTCTTGCAGTTAACTATGTACTTCGAAATTTGTAGTAACTATATCAATTTGTAACAATAGCCACTGTTTGCAGACAGACTATTCGCACTAACGCTGGTGGTTGCGATGTGGTAACGGTGTAGTCGATGCCAACCACACGGTGAATGAAACTATTTATTTATATAAAAAATAGTGCCTAATCACGTGGTTTTGATGACGTTTGGTAGTAGTATGTGTGAATAGTGTTCCTTAGTTACTCTTACTCTCTACTCTCATTCGTTACCGTCCCTTTCCGTTCTACAGCTTCAATGACTCTTTCAAACAATCTCGCAGCTCTATATCAGACCCTAAGGGTCAGCTCACACCCAGACGCGACGCGACACTTCATGTATATCTTAATAGAGTGACTCAAAATAGAACTTTGTACATGCAGCGTCACGTCGCGTCACATCTCGGTGTGGACTGACGCTTAGTTCCAATAATACAATAGTAATGTTGTACTATGTGTTGTGCAGCGGAGCGCGACGTGGAGCTGACGAAGGAGGCGCACCGGCAGGAGGAGAACGACAAGCTGCGCAAGGAGTTCGCCAAGCACGCCAACGCCTTCCACCAGTGGCTCACCGAGACACGGTACGTCCGCCTTACAACACATATCTCCTAGCGGGATTATTATCGGCCTTATAATGTTCCCACTGCTGGGACTCAGGCCTTCTCTCTAGGAGAGGGACCTAGCGGGATATTGTTATGAAACCCTTGCATTTTCTGTAGAACAAATTTTAACTTGTGGTGTGGATCAAAGAAAACTATAGTGTATTCGCGTTAAGAAAATAGTGACTCATCAGTCATTGTAATCGAGAGATTACGATGGGTTAGAGCTTAGGCTCCTCAACCGTAGCAGTGAGAGCTTAGCCCCGTCGACCATTTAGAATCTAAATTTTAGATAATAGTAAGTTAGAAAAACGTGGACGATAAACGCCACGAGGAGCTCGTGGCTAGATAATAACAGCCGCACAGGTCGATCTTCAAGGTTAAGCAACGCTTGCCTAGGTTGGTCTGTGGATGGGTGACCATCTTAACATAACGAGTTTCCTCCGTGCCTCGGAAAGCACGTTAAGCCGTTGGTCCCGGCTGTCATTTGGAGAACTTTGGCAGTCGTTACGGATAGTCAGAAGCCAGTAAATCTGACTCCAGTCTTGCCATGAAGTACCGTGTTACCCCAGGTAATGGGTTGTGGAGGTCTGGTGGGCAGCCGCTCTTCGTAAAACACTGGTATTCAGCTAAATCCGGCTTGACTGGAAGCCGACCCCAATATAGTTGTGAAAAGGCTAGGCAGATGATGATGATGAGTAAGTTAGAAAAACGTCATTACATTGATCAGTTGAACTGTCAATTTTAAAAATGAATACTTCATCTATTCGTTAAAATAAAAGTGAAAATTCTGACTTTTCTAATTATTTTTTTAATTAATTATGTACTTAATATTTGAAAATACTGTGGTTGGCTTAACAGTGCTTTAATTTTACTACAGTATGAAGACGTTTTTACTTTGCAATAACAGTGATGAGTCACTATTTTCTTAACACGATTAGACTATAGTGATTATGACAAAACTATTGTTACTGAGTGCATTAAAAAAATGCGGTTATCTGAAATAATTGTGATGTTCAAAATTGGAGGTGTTGACATATTGATTGGTATACAGGTTACGGCTGCTAGGCTGGGACGGGTAACGTATTCAGAATGTCGCGTCTATACCTACTAAAATTGTAATACGGTTCGCTTCACGGCTTGACAAATAAAAAGTTGTAAACTCTTACCAAAAACCTAACTTTTGTCAAGCCCAACTTTATCGTTGTACACGTACGTTCTAGATGTCTGTCTGTACCGTGCAGCTTAACGATTGGCTTATTTCTAGTGTATTCTGTTATACAATGTGCAAAAGCTGCAAAACATTTCGGGAGGTAATTAAGTTAGTGATCCTCGACCCGAATCAACAATAAAATGAGTAGGTAATTTCTTTTTATTCATGGAAATCGGTACTTGTGAACTACCCATTTTTAAAACGCGGCCAGTCTGATGACACAAACACATTTCATTGATCCAAGCACACTAGCACTTCTCGTACGTTTGTTTGGAGTTATTCTGAGAAACAGCTAAAATTATAAAAAAATAACAAAATGTATTATTGATTGTTGACCAAGTCTCTTTATATGATTATTTGTGACTTTTATTACAACCTCCCGAAATGTTTTGCAGTTTCAAAACTGCACACCTAAATGACAATCTTTTACGTAAAAAAGTACCTGTACATATCACTATTTTACTACTAATTATTCTTATTTATAGATGTTTAATTTCTTAATTCATCTTCTATAGAAGTTAACAAAAATATTCTAGATGTTGTAATCAATATAGTTGTTTAACCGATAAAAACTAATAATACCAGAATACATCTGCTAAATTTATTACAATGTTACTTTCAAAACATCAAATTCTACAATAAAGGTCTATACAGGGCCCTCTTGGGTCACGTACGCGTACGCCGATCTGGGCTCGTCGGTCTCCACACATTTTATATGGCAACTAGACTTGAGGAGCTACATTAGACCCAAGCCACGCGACGTCTGCCGTCCAGCCCCTAAAGCGCAGTAAAACATGGTTTTTTACGCTTTTATTACGCTACGCTATTTAGGGGCTGAACGGCAGACGTGGTTTTTCGTACAACTCAAGCGTCACCCGCGTGTGTGTCAGTCTAATATAGTTGCGCTTAGCTATCATAAATGTATGTAGGAAGCCAAATTTTTTACCTGCCTTCTATATTTTCTACAATTACATAACTCAAAATTTAAATATATAAAACTAAGCAATATTCTTATATCATGAAACAGCACATCAATGATGGAGGGTACGGGTTCCTTGGAGCAGCAGCTGGCCACATTGCGCCAGCGTGCTGGAGAGGTCCGCGCGCGCAGGGCTGATCTGAGGCGTCTTGAAGAATTAGGTGAGTACACATAAAAGGAACGATTATTCATTTTAACTGCTGATGAAGTTAATTCCACGACTGACAGATTAATATCCACAACATTCATCCATCTACCAGTCGCGTGCGTGTAACCTAGACCCTATGCAAGCCCAAGAAATCTAGACTAACCCTGATGCCATTGATAAGAAAAAAAAACACGAGTAGGTCGTATAGCCGCGGAGAATCTTAACACCGCGATTCAGGTTAGTGACGTAATAGATCAACGCCATCTATCGAGCAATTAAGAACTAATATTTAATAGAGTCAACTTAAATGTACGGTTGTACTGCCATCTATAGATTTTTTGCGGCAACCTTTGCTTCGCTACAATCGCGGTCATAACAAATTGCATCGTTTGAGCGCCATCTAGTGTAAACTAACTACAAATTATTTACGATATTGATAATATTAGTACTTACAATGTAAACAAGCAGTTTTTCTTCGTTTCTTACCACGAACAGATAACAGAACACACAGAAGGCACATTATAGTTTATTTTGATTTACTTTATAGGTACATGAATTGAAAAAATACTTTTTGAATTCTAGTTCATAGTAGGCACTTATCTTTCTTTAAAAAAGATGTTACATGAGCGTGACGATGAACGTTTTACATCAATTTATCTCTAAAACTTGATAGTATTTATTATGCCAATTAGTAAAGTCGTTACTCAGTCACACAGTTCACACACTTTGATTTCCAAATGTCTTTAAACATTCTTTCACATCGAACATTACACGCGTTTCCGAATTCATTTCATAGATTCATTTCATTTCAAGAAACTTTAGTTAGTTCAAAACCAAGCAATTTACACTTTACAGTAAGTAATAACTAAACACAAAACTTTAAACGACTGAACTTTTAAAATTGAATAAAACAAAACAAACAACCATTAATAGCAATTGAAACTACATTGAAGTTAGCAACATTTCAAAAACGTAATTTGCGCAAGTTTACTGCGCATGTCATAGTAGACACTCGTAATTTTCGTGAACTTACAAATTCTCATTCATTAAATATCTGAAGTCAGGCTTATCCGCTAGAACAAATTTAAAAATTTGTACTTGCACACAGTATCAAATTTTACCCACACTCCGTCACATTTTTACGTTTTTATAGAACAGACAGAGATGGAATTTAAGCCATATACGGAAGCCAGTGTGTCGTTTGAGACAGAAACACACTGGTGTCTTGTGGTTGTGATCTCTTTCTAATTTTAAGTGTTAGAGTGAGATGGGAGAGAATGCTCAAGGCGGCAACATTGCATAATTGAATGAATGAATTTCGTATTGGACACGAATTGGCAACTAAGCGTAGCCGCATAGGCGCGCGAAGTTTAAAGTTTTGATTTAGATTGCGCGCGAAGTTTAAAGTTATGATTTTTAATAAATTAATTTATTTGTTGTTTTCTATGCTTTAGGTGTTAGGTATCAATTATTTAGCCATTACAAGCCGGGCTTATTTACATGTATTGGCCTTCCGCCTCTGCCATCTACCTAGCCTTTCCCCAACTATATTGGGGTCGGCTTCCAGTTAAGCTGGATTTAGCTGAATACCAGTATTTTACGAGATTAATATCCACAACATTTAAAGCCCCGTTTTTATGGACATTTGAACCACATTGAATAATCATCCTGTTTTATATGCTAACAAGCTTCTGCCGTCAGCTTCACTCGCATGAAAGCTAGGTTTCTTCATACTAACTTTGGAGTTTTGGACCCCCATTTCAACCCCTTAAAAGTTTTTTTTTTTAGAATTTTCAAAAATACCTTTTTAGTGCTCGTTTACGTCAGAAAAGGAAAAAAACCTTGCCAACCAACCTTGCAAACGTAGGAAAATTTCATGTTCCTAGGCCCAGTAGTTTTGGTTTTTCTCAATAATATTCTAATTTATCGATTTTTTTTGTTACCAGGCGCGGCATTAGAGGAACATCTGATCTTGGACAACCGGTACACCGAACACAGCACGGTGGGGCTTGCCCAGCAGTGGGACCAGCTCGACCAGCTGTCCATGCGCATGCAGCACAACTTGGAGCAGCAGATACAGGCCAGGAACCACTCTGGTAAGTTAATATGTCTATCTAGTCATAAAATATTGTACAAAAATTATCACAGGAAAATTCCCTAGAAGTATAATGAAGTGTAAAGGCCAACTTAGACTGGGACATCATGGCAAGGGATTTAAATCTTTACCTGTGCACATTCAAACGTTGATATAGAAATAAGACAGAATGCTCTGCTTTGAAATGATACCGTGACATCGAAACTTTAATGCAACGCTACTTGTCATTAAAATTTGTATCAGGCAGCAGAAGCTGCCGTGGCATTCTTCGACGTTACGCGGCATGCCGTGGAATACTTCAATACGACGCAGTATGCCGTGGCAAGGCGCTGGAATGCCGCGGTGTCTAAGCGGCTAGTGTGCGCTTACTGACGGCAAAATCCTTTGCCATTCCGCCCCGCTTTGGCCTTAAAAGGCGTTTCTTCAGTGATGTTTCTTTTTATTTATTTAATAAATACTTTATTCATACAGAAGTACAGCGGCGGACTTAATGCTTTAGGCATTTTTTACCTTAATTAATTTTCTGTAAGTAATATGATAACTACAATTTATCTGTTCTTAGGTGTAAGCGAGGACGCGCTGAAGGAGTTCTCGATGATGTTCAAGCACTTCGACAAGGACCGGTCGGGGCGCCTCAACCACCACGAGTTCAAGTCGTGCCTGCGCGCGCTCGGCTACGACCTGCCCATGGTCGAGGAAGGCCAGCCCGACCCCGAGTTCGAGGCCATACTCAGTGAGTCTACACTTACTCTACCATGTAACGTAGCTAGATGCTCCAGGATAGCCATAGCCTGCTTCAGCGAAGTAGTAATGCTAGCGAAGGATTCGGCCGCATGCGAGAGGGAACGGACATCCTCACGCCTCAGCCGCCGGGGACCTAGGCAACAGAGACCGAGCCCGAGTCGTCGACAGCGCTCCATGCGTGCCTCAAAGAGATCTCAGCTAAACCGTGCAGGACACATCATGGATTAGCTTCCGAAAGGGACACCCGAGGTCCTGGAACGTGACTGGTCTCCCTCTCCACTCTAAAGCGGGAGAAGTCATTGAATGAATCTCCGCCCTATCTCCTCTCAATTCAGCTAGAGTCAGTTGAATTGAGAGGGGTTTTTTATAACGACTTTTTCATGAAATAGCTATCACCGGTCAGACAGCAAACATTTTTTAACTGATAAATAAAAAATGGTACTCGTATCTAAAATATCTACAAGTTTTATAATGTTATTTGTTTCTTATAGATGTGGTGGACCCGAACCGCGACGGGCAGGTGTCCCTCCAGGAGTACATGGCGTTCATGATCAGCAAGGAGACGGAGAACGTGCACTCGTCCGAGGAGATCGAGAACGCCTTCCGCGCCATCACGGCGCACCAGGACCGCGCCTACGTCACCAAGGATGAGCTTTATGCTGTGAGTTACTACACTATTTGATTATGGGATAGGAAGACGCAGACTCAGTGGGGCGGTTCACACAATCATGCCCACAAAACGGGGTTTTGTTTTTGTAATTATTTGTGCGTCTGTTCCTGCAGTATAAACATGCTTTCTTTCTGTAAATACATTTATCGAAGCCGAGAACTACTTGTCTCTTTCATGCTAGATCATACAAAAAGACGTTTAAGACGGGAAATGCTTTGAGTTTTACATTGCACGTTACCGTCAAGAATGATTTTGCGCACAAGTATAAAATAATTTCCCAGCAGTTATATTTGTACAATGTTATTTGATTTATTGTACAAAACATACAGAAAAGAACAACAGCAGCTATTCACATTGGTCTTTTTCACATTTTGAAACAGCGTCAGCTCAAACCCAGTACACAACTAACCTATCATCCTATTCACAGAACCTCACCAAGGAGATGGCGGACTACTGCGTGGCGCGCATGAAACCCTTCGTGGAGGCCAAGACCGAGCGCCCCATCCCCAACGCGCTGGACTACATCGACTTCACGCGCACGCTGTTCCAGAACTGAGCACGCACGCGCACGCCTGCACGAGCGCACGCGCAGTACTAGCTTTACTTACATAACGCATTAAAATCAAAAAAGAAAATTCTCGTTTTTAATTTTGTGCCGAGTCCCACCCTCACGCGACAGTACTGCGCGTCGGCCGCGCGATCAGCTTGTATTACTATCTATATAGCACTAATTCAATGTCTCATTATTCCAAAAGTATATAGACTGAAAGAAAAAAGCATTTCAAACAATTCATTATGGTAGCTTAGAGTCTGCATCGTGGACTTAAAATTAGGAAAATAATCATAATCAAGTGATGTCAGTGCGTGTCGTTCCGGAGCAATGTGCCTGTGTTCGTAGTCGAGCAAGCGCGTCCGGGCGAGTAACGTAGTATGTCGAGACGCTACTTGCGTAGTTGCTCTGTACCTTATGGTATATGTAGTAAGGGTGAGAATTCCTTTTCTCTGACGCCAGCAGAGAAATACGAAGCTGCCAGTCTCTACTTGATGTCAGTATTTCTATCTAATAACAGTGTTTTATATCCGTAACTTTCTCTTTGAATTTTCAATGTTGACCTTGTTGCATTTCATAAAGTTTTATCATTTGCTAGATAGTGTTGTAAGCTAAGATTAACAAATCTTATTTTATTATTCATTTACTAGTAATTGTGCTAAGATGCTATTTATTTTTTGTATTCTCCAATTATTATCTTTTCAATAAATATTTATTCCCAAATTATTATTTTTTATTTTCAAATAAAAGTCGAGTGTTCCATTTTATACAGTACATTATTTATGTAATAAATTATCTGTAATACATTTATATTATTCCTATCATACAAGTTTCACACATACGCCATGACTGGCTACATTTCTAATTATATATCAATTTTACAACTATTTTTTTTTTCAAATTTAATATTGTGTCAAGATTAATAATATAAGTATCTTTTTTTTTAGTTTCAAAGCAAATTAATTGAATATTAGTATTTTTACATATTTACAAGAAGTTACATACATACTTTGGTATTATAATCAATATCATTTTCGAAAAGTTGAGTGTCCTAGATTACACACCAAGAATTTTTACGATTACTTTGTACTACAATTTAGTTACACATAATAAGGCCCATAAAAATAACAACCTGGTTAGTTTAAAATCTGATTAGCAGGTTATATATCCAAAATTATCTACCCATAAGAAGCTATGTGGATGGTATGGCACTTGCTAATCATTTGAAGGAGACTTTGTCCTAGAGTGACTAGAATGTGACGGAAGAGACATGTTATCTTAAATTTGGGATCTGCTAATCAGTATTTAAAGTAAGCATGAGTATTATTATTTACTATAAGTAAGGCTGAACATCATTCCATCGCCGTCTAGGCGACTAGGTACTGCACATTCACACAAAATATATTTACAACCATAATATCGTGGACGAAGCCACTTTTTTTTCTAATTCAATTAAGTATATTCACGCCCATCTCGAACAAGCGGAGTATCCAAATCGGAATAATTAATTCCAGAGCTAAAGATACGAGATCCGATTCTACCAACCACAATCACAATTTCGCCAATGACAATTTTCTGTCAAACAATTCGAAATAGGATTTTATTGGTGCAAGAGCATAGAAGTGAACCGTTTCTGTAATCAGAAAGGTTTAACTTCACCATCCAAAGTTTAGTTTTCCGTCACCAGTGTTGTCAAGGGTCGCGGGAATCCGATGAAAGCGAGACGCACAGGAGCGGTCGTAGTGGCGACGCTTGGGGGAGGCCTATGTCCAGCAGTGGACGTCTTTCGGCTGAGAAGATGAGTGTTGTCAATAGACAGTAGTCGTGTGCTAGAGCTGCGCCCTCTGCAGCAGTCGGAACTCCTGGGGCGTGACGAGCGGCTGCAGCTTGTCGAGCAGCGGCTGCGGCAGGCCCGTCTTATCGGCGTGCTGCAGGTACGGGATGGACAGTAGTTCGCGCACGGAGGGACGCGCGCGCGCGTTGTATGTGAGGCACCACTTCAGCGCTGCGATCAGTGTGCGAGGGAGGTCTGTGGGGAAACGGAGGTGATGATGAACAAGAAAAACTTGCCAATAAGAGTACCTGGTGTAATGTGGGAGATAGAATGAAAACAGTATTTACATATGACTAATTAACTAGAATACAAAATTAAAAAGTTAACAAAACCAAAAACTCGACCACAAAAACCTAAAAAGATGGACATGTAAGTTCGATAAGCAGTCTGGTGCATTTGGTGAAATTAATTTTAGTTCAATCATAGATTTGATGCTCCTAACGGCATTATACTGCTTAGTGACTTGTTTGGAACTGCTTATTTATACACACAAACACTTAACATCGATAAGATCAAAATATATAGATAGAAGAGCACAAAGATGCTGCTTATTTCAAATAAAATTTCTTCCAGCAGACCTGCGACAGGAAAGTTGGATGAGATATGTAGCTACAGCATGAATTTTTGTTGTTTTTTACGGGCGACGCTTTAGGTAGTGTCATTTTTTCAATGTGGCTATACGTACTATTGTATACACCTCCACCTGGGAAAACAGGCGTGGTGATAATGATGTCACAAATTAACTAAAGGTTAAACAGTATTACATAACAATAAAAAAAATCTGGTAGGTACAGAAATTAGCATAAAAATAATGTTCGACTTACGCTCAACGGGCGGGTAGTCGATGCGATGGTTGGGGTCGAGCACGGCAGCCAGCTTGGCGAGGTTGGGGATGTGGCCGAACGGCGTGCGCCCGTACACCATGCTGTACAGGATGCAGCCCAGCGACCACACGTCCGACCGGAACGAGATCTGTAACACCATCCAACGATTGTAGAAGAAATAGTTTCCGCGCGGAAAGTTGCAAACACGGGTCGGAAATCATGACAAGGGAACATACTTCTGAGATAAAAATAATAATATAGAAGCTTAAAGCTGGACAAAATCTTACCTTAATAGGAGCACTGCCGTCGCCGTTAGCGACGCCGTAGCCGCCGGCGCCGCCCATGAGCGCCTCGGGGCTGATGTAGGAGTAGGTGCCGGTGGCCTGCGAGCGCACCACGGACGTGGCGTCCGAGCTGATGGCCGACGCGATGCCGAAGTCGATCAGCTTCAGCCGCCCGCACACCAGGAGGAAGTTCGCTGGCTTTAGGTCCGCGTGGATTACGCCTGAAGAAAAATAATATTGTTATTAATAAGGCACACCAACAACTTGTTTATAAATCAGCATTAGCATAGCCTTGTAATGTTCCCACTGTTGGGACTCAGGCCTCCTCTCTAGAAGCCTAGTGGGCAGTAATCCAACACCCAGTGCAGATTGGTAGAAGTCACATATCTTCGTGTGATTATAAATCAATCATAATAATTTAGTCAGAAAATAGTTCCGTGTAAAGAAACCAATAAAAGACGTAGAAGAGTATTAACGTTTGAATCCCCAACTGGTCCTACGAGACCGCGCTGTTATTGTTTTACTATTGTGTCTCGTTTCGCGGGTATCTGAGTAATTAATAATAATAAATTAAACAAAAAATTACTTTAGAAGACAACAATTAATACAACTACATTAATTACATTACAATATAATCAGATTATTCAAAAGATCAATATCAATTATGTAGCCAGTTGTGTATTGTATACACAAATATAAATTTTAACAGAATAATAAAGCACTAGGTAAATGCCATTCAAAATCAGGGTGGCTAGAGACAATAGATGAACATGAGGCCCTATAGCAATCTCGAACTGAAATGAAGAATGATAGAATAAAAACTTAAAAGCATTTGTTTCAAACTAGCAACCCAAGTAATTCCTGTGTCTCACTCTTCCACAACAAATACAATAAGGTGCAGTTTCTAGAAGTAACAAAGATAACTTTATGTTTCATAGAAAATTTCATGCACAATGAATAAACCAAGATTCTCTCACGGTTCCGATCTTCAGTGTTTGTGCGGCGTCTCTCCGCCGACCATGTTCCATCTTCCATCTTACAGCATCAGAGCATGTGCGCTGAAGCTGTCATTAGGTCCTTACGCGAATAGTTTACAACCCGTGAGGACCTAATGACAGCATCAGTGGACGGCATTGTCGTGGCCGAATACCGGGATAGGCGAAGTATTTAAACAGTTTTGCTACCGACGCGCTAAGATGAATGAATTAACTACATATTCCACAACACTACCTAGCCCCGAGCTTAGCAGAGCTTGTGTTATGGGTACTAGACAACTGATAAACATACTTATATATTTCTAAATACATACATATCATAGATAAATTACACCCAGACACAGAAACATTAGTCCTGAATGGGAATTAAACCCACAACCTTTAGCGTAGCAGTCGGGGCCACTAACCACTAGACCAAGAGTAGTAACTGCTCACCATGCTCGTGGATGTAGTTGACCGCATGCAGCATCTCCTCCCAGTAGTGCAGCACGAGCGCGGGCGGCAGCGCCTGCAGGAGCTCTGTACACTAAGGACGACTGCTCACCATGCTCGTGGATGTAGTTGACCGCGTGCAGCATCTCCTCCCAGTAGTGCAGCACGAGCGCGGGCGGCAGCGCCTGCAGGAGCTCTGTACACTAAGGACGACTGCTCACCATGCTCGTGGATGTAGTTGACCGCGTGCAGCATCTCCTCCCAGTAGTGCAGCACGAGCGCGGGCGGCAGCGCCTGCAGGAGCTCTGTACGCTAAGGACGACTGCTCACCATGCTCGTGGATGTAGTTGACCGCGTGCAGCATCTCCTCCCAGTAGTGCAGCACGAGCGCGGGCGGCAGGCGCCTGCAGGAGCTCTGTACACTAAGGACGACTGCTCACCATGCTCGTGGATGTAGTTGACCGCGTGCAGCATCTCCTCCCAGTAGTGCAGCACGAGCGCGGGCGGCAGGCGCCTGCAGGAGCTCTGTACACTAGGGACGACTGCTCACCATGCTCGTGGATGTAGTTGACCGCATGCAGCATCTCCTCCCAGTAGTGCAGCACGAGCGCGGGCGGCAGGCGCCTGCAGGAGCTCTGTACACTAGGGACGACTGCTCACCATGCTCGTGGATGTAGTTGACCGCATGCAGCATCTCCTCCCAGTAGTGCAGCACGAGCGCGGGCGGCAGGCCGGCACCGCGCGCTTTCAGGAATGAGGACAGGTCCGTCTCGCCCACCTCGAGCACCATTCGCAGGAACTGATTGTTGCGGTCGTATTCACTGCAGGAAGACATAAGTTTCAGTCAGCAAAATAAAAGTTGTGGGTAAAAAGAATAAATAAAGATTATTTATTTATTTGTTGTTACTGTCATGATTACTTGCTACTACATTGTTGTTACTCTATAATAATTATGTATTTGTTATTTGAGTTGTTTATAACTTGTGTTTAATTATACAAAATGTTTTAGGGCCTGTTTCACAATGTCCGAGTAGCCACTACTTCGCGGATAAATTAAAAAATGGAACAGAATTTGTATGAAATTATCTGCCATGTAAGTTATTGGCAACTTAATCATAGGTGGTGAAATAGGCCTTAAGTTCAATAAATGATTATTATTTCCTGGCCTCTGGAATGCACTCTGGATTGTAGAGTAATCTAACAATCCAGTACAATATCGATGGTCCCTATGTAAAGTATTGAATCAAAAATATAGCATTTTTTTATTATTACTGTTTTGAGCTCTTTTTAAAGGATATTTTTTAATACAACTTCGTTTCCCGATAGTTAGAGACCTAATTTTTATAAAGATTTAATCACCCGTGACAAAATTATGCAAAAAATAAACTTTAAATCGCTCTCTTGCAAAGTAGCGATTTTCACTTTCGATACTTTACCTAGGGACCATCGATTTATTCCTCTCTCTGGAATCGGGGCAGATTTTCAGATCATTGCAGTCACAATCCAGTTGCTGGAATGGTGTGTCAACAGAATAATGTGAACCATATTTTTGGGTTTTGAGAGCAAGTAACTTATTACTGAATTTTTTTGCTAGCCTCTTCTGTTGAAGTCCTGCACAAAGGCTTCTCTCCACTCCTAAGCAAGCTCACCTTCTATTTTAATACTTAATACTTAAATCTAACTGTAGGACTCACTAATCAAACAGCCTGATGACTCTGTCTGAGTTCTGCAGTTCTCGCAGCAGGCGCACTTCATTGATGTAGCCTTGTGCCAGCTCGGGGTCCGTGGCCAGGTACACACACTTCACCGCATACTCACATGATGTGCCTACTTCTAACACCTGTAATATGAAGAATAGGATTTTATTTAGGATATTTTATAGATCAAAAGCAGTTTGGAACCATTAGATTTTTTTTTTTGTTTAAATATTAACAAAGCCACTTTTTAGATCTGTTTATCCACTAACTCCTAAAGTACATAACAGATTTGCACACAGTTTTCACTAACGGAGAGAATGATAAACAAGAAAGTTTTGTGTGTATAATTTGTACCCTGAACAAGCCAGTGTAATTCACGATTGTCTAATAAAATAAAACCTTAAACCATAGTATAAAGGATTATATAATTATATTTTTACATTCAACCCTTTACTTTAAAAGGGGTTTATATGTAGGGTAATCAATAAGCAGGTTACCCTTATGCATAAACAAAATGCTCAAAACCTGTTTGGATCGGACAAGTTGAGACTTGAAATATTTAAATGAGGGGTGATCTTTTCTTGAACTCCTAGTCACAAGTTTATTTGTTATTGAGATTACTTACGTTTGTTGCATATTGAAATGTAGGCCAAGGCCTGAATGGTAACAAAAAGGATTGACTTAAATATTGCCCGCTGTTTTAAACTATCTATGACTAATACTCACCTTGTAAACTTCACTGGAGCCTCCAGTTCCCAGTTTTTTAATGAACATGTACTTTTTATCTTTTATACAGGTTGTTTTAAACAAGACTTTATTAGAATGGTTGATCACACCCTGAGGGTATGAAGGTGTAGCCACATATGATGGAGGCATTACTTTTCTGTTCAGTGGGGTCTCCGGCACCGGGACGTGGGCAGGAGCTGGCTCAGCCCGCGGCGGGGGACACTGTGGCTCATCTTTTGAAGGTTTTTCAGAAAATAACTCAACTCTGACTTTGTCCCTGTTCTGGGTTAAAGCTTTCTGGGGAGTCTTCTTGTGGCTCTGTTTAGATCCAGGAGTAAACTTTCTGATTCCTGACTTAATTTTAGGTGTAGCGGATTTCAACTTCTGACTACTACTTGGTACTTTAGCCATCTCTGGAGTGCTCTTTACATGTGAGGGTGGATTTTGTGATCTCACGTTACGATTATTCTGTTGCATTAACACACTACGCTTTTTAGCTTCCGAATTTGAATCAGCATTTGGTTTCGCTTCTGATTTAGGACAAGCCATAGTATTCATACTTTTATGTGCACTTTGAATGATATTATTATGGTTTTCTTTTGCAGGATATGTTTGATGAGGAGCCCAGCTATCATGTGAATTGTTCTCTTTGTCATGTTCATTATAGACAAACTTTTTCTCTGACGCAAACGCTTTTATGTCTTTCGGTTTGGATTTGACTGTGGGCGTGTAGTAGTCATTGTTTATTTTCTTCGCAGGAGAAGGCTTTTTGGCCACGGTTTCGCTGAAGGAGTCATCGTTATCGGAGGAGAAGCTGGCGTCAGGGCTTTGTTCTGGATTCTGGAATGGCATCAAGTTAGCTAGCAACGCCGACATGGGCATCGGAGCGAACTTGATGCTGTTCGACGTGGATTCCGTGTTCCCACTCATGTTTGGCGGTGTTTACTACCTGCCTCCTATTACGTGTTTTACTACACTGTTTCCACTTAGTTTTTTTCACTATACGTAATTACTTTTAAAATTATTTCCGCACTTTCAAACTAGCCGTTGAACTTTTGAACATTTGAAGTTTGACAGATTAATGACAGCAAAATATTTTGCTTTATGAACAGTGTTACCAATGTTACCATGGCAAAAAAAAAATTTAGTCGATTATGTTCCTATACTAAATCTAATAATAGGAAATCGATTTTCAATTAAAATTCGTCTTATCTCTAAAGAACAAAAAATTATGCAACTATGCTTTAATTTCATCACAATCACACTAAAAAACTCAATACAAAGCGAGTCTGTAGTTACTCAGATACCCGCGAAACGAGACACAATAGTAAAACAATAACAGCGCGGTCTCATAGGACCGGTTGGGGATTCAAACGTTAATGCTCTATAGCAATAAAGATGTTTGAAATTTCATTATTGCACAGTTTATTTTTTAATCGCACCAAAAGCCCCAAAATGTGCCAATCTCAATGGATTAGCTCTATTCAGCCAGCCGATTTTTACTTTTTTTTACGTCGCGTCCTACGTATTATTCGAATCTATTCTGCTTGTTCCAAATTTAAAAAATGATTGCTGCTAACTTTGATTTAAAAATAAAAGAAATTAAAAAAGTGATTTGGCGGGAACTTAAAACAGGTCGTATATAATATAGGTAAATTTAGTTTATTAGCTAACACCGATTTAGGTAAATACCTATTTGTAAAGATTTTTACATACAATTTTTAGACAACTTTTAGATAAAAAGACATGCCAAGATTGTTTACATTTAGTTAATTACCTAAACCAGTGGACCATAGTATTACATAATTTTCAAAGGTACCTTGTTTACTGTGGAGTTTTTCTTAAAATGAATCTATCTAATAAACTGGTTGTTGTTGGACCTATTAGCGGATAGGGATGCTACTACGCTAAAAAAGAAAACGTTTATTTTGTTTTTATTGGTCCAAAATTCCAAAATAGTCTTCACATTATTGCCTCTTAAACCTTTGGAGCACGATTGCTACACGAATTTGCGAAACAAAGGTTGGTTTGGGGCAAAGTGAGACATTTGTCGATTTGTTTACATTTCTCATGGTCATGGTGGGTGTGTGCAAGCTGTCTATGGCCCAGAGGGATTCAAAAATAAAACCAAATGTTCACTATTATAAATTCTCGATATAATTATTCAGTACAGTACACATGATTACAGATTCTATACATTAATATATTTTGTCAATAAATAAAACTAAAGGCGGCATTATTTACATGGTATTCAGGAAGATTCGGTTTCTTCCGATTTTGTCGGATATCTACAGTCAACACTCCCACATTCACACTTCATCCATTTTGATTTCACTGACCAGAATTTATCTCCGTAGTCGAACCTGCGGGATAGAAAACAATTTTATTAGTAATATAATTGATTGCAACATGATTAGTACACAATAGACTAAACTAAGTCTTGTCTAAACTCAGCATTACACAAGGGTAAGCCACTATGGTGCCACTAATTCTCATTTAGATCCGAATCATATTTTAGCTGTAAATGCCTTACTTCTTATTCATAGTTTGATATCGACAATATGAGCAGTGCGCATAATATTAAGCTCTATAAGTGCGAGCATAAAAAACTATAACAATAATTTATGGCCCGACGAGTCAGATTTAAAAGAGAGGTAGTCCTTTGGCTGTATGCACAACGACTATTAGAATGTTGAGATTGTTTTTTGCAGGAAAGTGGCGACACCTATAGTCTCTGAAAATATTGTACTCGTATTTGCTATTTCTGGGTTATTATCTGAATTTATTCAAGCGGCGCATGTACAAAATAAACCCAACCCAAATGTTAAAGTAACACTTACTGCGAATAAACTGATTGATAAGAATAAATGTTTACCTACAATTTTTTTTTTGTCACATCTCATTAAAAATGTAATTCAACAGACTATTCAAAAATGAAAAAGGTAGTTTTATTTAAGGATATAAACTGGCTTAGTTTTCAACTCACGTCAGCTCCTCATCCTGGTCAATATCGGTGGTGGCGAAGAGCGCGACGGTGGGCAACCTTAGGTCGCGCGCGGCCGTGAAGACGCGCACGGGCGCCAGGTTGGGGCGGCACGAGTGGTTGATGAAGCGCGCCGCGCTGCCGAACTGCGCCGCGTCCACGCACAGCTGCGTCTGCTCCGAGCATTGCTAAGGGCCAAGGATCAGGGGTTAGTCAACAGAATATAATAGTCATATCGGTGGAGCGGTATGGCGGAGGTGTGCCCCGCTTGGGCGGAGCACCGCTTGGCAGCGACCTCTCCCGTAGTGAAAGTCTGAAATGCCATCCCGCTCCACCGTATCAGCCCTACTGGGGCCGACCTAGGACGAAGTTGCGAGATGACCTAGTCGCTTACCCGTCGAGATGGTTCAAGAAAATCATTCCTGGCAGAAGTTAGAAAAAACAATAAAGAACCCTTCTACTACCTTCGTTCCAGCTTGGCGATTCCAGGTTGGTGCAACGAGCTTTTTCTTCTATTCTTACCTGTCTACCTTCACTTCCGAGGATAAAGCCCTAATAGCGAGCTCTTACCGCAAACCATTTGACGAACTAAACTTAACTGTTAAAGGGATGTGGGGATGGTGATGATGGGATAGGGTGTACGTACAGCTCCCTCCGTTTCGCTCGTATGCCTGACATTTTGACAGCTGCCCGCTGTGCACACTCTGCTTACCTCCAGCAGGTCCGGCTTCACGTCCAGCGCGAACATGTAGTGGTCTGCGGGCCGGGTGTCGGCCTGCGGCAGCGGCAGCAGCTCGCCGCAATACAACGCCACCGGTGCGCCCTTCAGCACCTTCTGCCGAGCGCGCAGCCCCCAGCCCCGTTCGCCCCCGACGCGGAACACTTGCGCGCGCACGCACACGGAGCCCGCAGCGGCGGCCTTTGTTACTACGCTGTTACCGCAGCGACGCTATAGCAAAAATGTAAGATGGTTGTAGTGTCATGTTTTGACTGGAGGTATGAATAGGAGACCGCAAGCCTAACTAACTTTGCGCGGACGCGACGTTGACGTCGCGTCGTCGCGTGACAAGCATTAACGTGGCGTACATGTTACTATTGCCAAAAAACGCGACGTTGACGCTGCGCAGACGTTTGAGAGACGCCGACGCTCGTAAAACGCCAGTGGGATAGCGGCCTATGAATCATCCGGGACAAAACAGAAGATTTATCATGCTGCTATCCCACAATCTACCAACAAACCCATGTGACAGTTCAACGGTTACAGGCCAAATTTTATTTTATTTTCCCAAATAAAATAAAATAAAAGAAAGTCGAGTATTTCTAATCTACGGCACGATAGACGCTCATGTAACCCATCGCATTAACACTGGCTGGATGCAGTCAGTGGCGTCAGTTTTCAGGTGTGTTGTGCGACAGCACCAGTACATGACAAAACCGCGGTTCGTCCGGCCCTAAATCTACGGTGTTAAATGTTGGCCTTTGAAAAAAATCTTATGCCACAAAAATGCACATGACTAAAATGAAGATGCTGAAACGGCAGGAAATGTCACTTTTAACGATAGGGTTATAGTCCGTCTAATGAAAGCGCGACCTGAGAAAAAGAGGTTAAATCCAAAATTTTGGTATGTTGTATTACTAACTAGTAGGAGAATCATGTCTTGACACTTCACAACTTTTTTTATTTCCTACAATTGCGGCTGAATAATGTTGCCTATTAAATAAAAAAAAAAACTCCAGGTCGCGCTTTCGTTAGACGTACTCTAGAAACAAATACATCCGCGGATGTTTTAAGTTCCGCCTAATTGGAGAAAAACTAAGTGAGACTCGACTCAGATGGTATGGTTGGTGTTGGATGGTATGGTAGCCATATGAACATAAGACTAGGCAAATCTGACTTGACTGTTACAAAAAAGTGTGGTATATCTATCTATATCGATATCTATATATCTCTTCTAACTTGGATGTCTGTGATTAGCAATGGTCTAAAAAAAGCCCAATTAAATGACTCGACGCCCCTAAACCGAAATGTCTAGCGAACAATGACGAGTAGAGCCGTCCTCAAATAAAATGGCATAAGGCTTAGCAAAGAGAGAGTTGAAGTGATTTCGATATATTAGCGTATGGAATGGCTCCGCTTCGATCCGCTCCCGCCTTAGCCTTCTAACCTAACCTGTCCGTGTCGGAATGTCTTAAAATTGTACTACTAATACAAACCGACTACTGTCGCGGGTTCGGTCTAGGAGACACTAGTTCATCCTAAAATAGGGTTTGGCCGGTGACATATACACTATAAAAAGAACGTCTGTGCAAAATTTCAGCATTGTAGGTTCAAGAGTTTGAGCTGGGCATTGGTAAGTCAATGAATTGAGTCAGAAACTCAAAACTTTGACTAGTTTATATACCGAAGATCATCGCTAGTCAGCCGATACTGCTCATCATAGCCCACATATCGTCACATTGACCGTTTTCGTCCTATGAATCAGTACAAAACTCACCAGATTGCAGCCACATGTCTGGTTACACTCGAACAGCATAGGCGGGTCGTGGTACGGGAAGCTGGCCTGCAGGCGGCCGCGCGAGTACCAGCACTTCACGCCCAGCGCGCTGCACGCGCACGACCCTGACGTGCAGTCACCCTCCTTGCATTCACAGCCCTGTGGGGAGAATATAGCTTTAGAAGATCTTGTGGTGGATTCAAAGTTAATGCCTGGCTCGTAATGGCTGATGACAGGCGTGTGAAAGCGCTAAGTAAATTAGAATCAAAACGGGTAAAAAGACTGCCAGATTTGGTATGGTATTGGGTGAGTCATATCAACTTTAGGCGCATTATGTGGGTGGCCACTGAGCGGTAGGCCGTTTTGCGCGGACGTGGCGCATATTTCATATAATGTTTTTTTTAATGATTTTATTATATAAAAGGTTTTTCTTTCTTTTTTATTTTCAATGATAAAAATTATAATAAATAACTAACCTGCATAGTGCTGATAGTGTTGTCGACAGTGACGGACACGGGCGTGACGTGTCGCGTGACGTACGTGAAGTCGTCCGGCAGCGGCGCGTCGTCCACGTCGTTCACGCACGGGATCGTCTCGCGTCTAACTAATAACTAACCTGCATAGTGCTGATAGTGTTGTCGACAGTGACGGACACGGGCGTGACGTGTCGCGTGACGTACGTGAAGTCGTCCGGCAGCGGCGCGTCGTCCACGTCGTTCACGCACGGGATCGTCTCGCGTCTAACTAATAACTAACCTGCATAGTGCTGATAGTGTTGTCGACAGTGACGGACACGGGCGTGACGTGTCGCGTGACGTACGTGAAGTCGTCCGGCAGCGGCGCGTCGTCCACGTCGTTCACGCACGGGATCGTCTCGCGTCTAACTAATAACTAACCTGCATAGTGCTGATAGTGTTGTCGACAGTGACGGACACGGGCGTGACGTGTCGCGTGACGTACGTGAAGTCGTCCGGCAGCGGCGCGTCGTCCACGTCGTTCACGCACGGGATCGTCTCGCGTCTAACTAATAACTAACCTGCATAGTGCTGATAGTGTTGTCGACAGTGACGGACACGGGCGTGACGTGTCGCGTGACGTACGTGAAGTCGTCCGGCAGCGGCGCGTCGTCCACGTCGTTCACGCACGGGATCGTCTCGCGTCTAACTAATAACTAACCTGCATAGTGCTGATAGTGTTGTCGACAGTGACGGACACGGGCGTGACGTGTCGCGTGACGTACGTGAAGTCGTCCGGCAGCGGCGCGTCGTCCACGTCGTTCACGCACGGGATCGTCTCGCGTCTAACTAATAACTAACCTGCATAGTGCTGATAGTGTTGTCGACAGTGACGGACACGGGCGTGACGTGTCGCGTGACGTACGTGAAGTCGTCCGGCAGCGGCGCGTCGTCCACGTCGTTCACGCACGGGATCGTCTCGCGTCTAACTAATAACTAACCTGCATAGTGCTGATAGTGTTGTCGACAGTGACGGACACGGGCGTGACGTGTCGCGTGACGTACGTGAAGTCGTCCGGCAGCGGCGCGTCGTCCACGTCGTTCACGCACGGGATCGTCTCGCGTCTAACTAATAACTAACCTGCATAGTGCTGATAGTGTTGTCGACAGTGACGGACACGGGCGTGACGTGTCGCGTGACGTACGTGAAGTCGTCCGGCAGCGGCGCGTCGTCCACGTCGTTCACGCACGGGATCGTCTCGCGTCTAACTAATAACTAACCTGCATAGTGCTGATAGTGTTGTCGACAGTGACGGACACGGGCGTGACGTGTCGCGTGACGTACGTGAAGTCGTCCGGCAGCGGCGCGTCGTCCACGTCGTTCACGCACGGGATCGTCTCGCGTCTAACTAATAACTAACCTGCATAGTGCTGATAGTGTTGTCGACAGTGACGGACACGGGCGTGACGTGTCGCGTGACGTACGTGAAGTCGTCCGGCAGCGGCGCGTCGTCCACGTCGTTCACGCACGGGATCGTCTCGCGTCTAACTAATAACTAACCTGCATAGTGCTGATAGTGTTGTCGACAGTGACGGACACGGGCGTGACGTGTCGCGTGACGTACGTGAAGTCGTCCGGCAGCGGCGCGTCGTCCACGTCGTTCACGCACGGGATCGTCTCGCGTCTAACTAATAACTAACCTGCATAGTGCTGATAGTGTTGTCGACAGTGACGGACACGGGCGTGACGTGTCGCGTGACGTACGTGAAGTCGTCCGGCAGCGGCGCGTCGTCCACGTCGTTCACGCACGGGATCGTCTCGCGTCTAACTAATAACTAACCTGCATAGTGCTGATAGTGTTGTCGACAGTGACGGACACGGGCGTGACGTGTCGCGTGACGTACGTGAAGTCGTCCGGCAGCGGCGCGTCGTCCACGTCGTTCACGCACGGGATCGTCTCGCGTCTAACTAATAACTAACCTGCATAGTGCTGATAGTGTTGTCGACAGTGACGGACACGGGCGTGACGTGTCGCGTGACGTACGTGAAGTCGTCCGGCAGCGGCGCGTCGTCCACGTCGTTCACGCACGGGATCGGGAACTGCTCGCGCCCGTTTGAGATGTCGCTGTGCAAACAGTTATGTTGTGACTCGAGGCCTTATCATGGCGTGTTATAATCTAAGGCGTGCGAGTGAGAAAGAAAGATGGTGCTACACACATGTAGCGTCATCTATGGCGTCACATAAGAACTACAAAATCTTAGATCATTCAACATCATCATTTCAGCCGAACATTGGACATTGACCTCTCCCAAACGTCGCTACAACGACCGGTCTTATGCGTCTTGCATTCAATCGGATTACCGCGACCCTTACCAGATTATCGGTACAAAATACTGTACAAAAATAAACAAGGAGAAGTACCCAATTCACATAATTGTTTGCTGACTATACAGAGCTGAAGAATCTTCTTCTTATTCTTCCTGCCCTTATCCCATGTTACTTGGGGTCGGCGCAACATGTATTTTTCTTCCATTCTGTCCTGTCACCCGTCATAACATGACTCTTTTCTTTCATATCAGTCTTCACACAGTCCATCAATCGTTTCTTTGGCCTCCCTCTTCCTCTCCATCCGTCCACATGTAAATTCATAACTCTTTTAGAAATATGCGTTTCATCCCTCCTCTTCACATGACCATACCAAAAGCTGAAGAATAAGAAAATTTAAATATTTAGTGGAAAGTGTTACCTGGATAGCAATTTGAACCTTGAGACGTTGTCTCTAACGGCGATAGTCATCTGCATGTTCAGAGAGATCGCGCTCTGACACTGTCCCGTGCATACTTCCACTGCCAGCTCGCCTGCCGAGTTCTCTATGTCCGTCTGTGTACACCAAAAGTAATATGAAATAGGTTTTTGCGTTTAAAACATAGGTTTGAACGTCAGCTCTTTCTGTCACTCAAAGGTTTGCTGGGAGAAAGCTCATTGTTGAATAAGGGCGCCTTCACATTACGTCGCAAGCAGTGCGGCAGCAGCGCGGCAGCCGCGCGATATCAGCGGATGCCTTCTCATTACAAATACAGTCGCGCGACTAAGGCATCGTAATAATGTTCTACCGTACGTATGATTGCAACACTGGCTCGAAGTCGACTGACAGCACGCGGCTGCCGCGCTGTCGTCCAGTATGGACAATCACGTGTCGCGCGGCTGTCGCGCTGCTCTTTTCAGTATGGAATTAGCCACCTGTGAACAGCGCGTCTGTTGCGCTGCTATAGTCGCGCTGCTGCCGCGCTACTTGCGACGTAATGTGAAGGCGCTCTAAGGTGCACAAGTGTGCACCTTAAGGTCGATTTACATCAAACGAACATAGAGCTAGAGCTAGAACAAGAGCATTCTTTCTGGCTCTTTTGGTGTAAACAAAAGCTCGTTTTTACCGTTTACACCAAGAGAACAACGAGCAAGAACACAAGAACGCTTTGAAGAGACCGCTCCGGGGAGCGAGCACGTCCGAACACGGAAGAACGCTAACAAGCAAGTGTTCATACGTTCTAGTGCCGTTTACATCAAGCGAGCGAGCATTCTTAGAATATTCTATAGAATCTTTGCGAACGCACTAAGAACAACGAAAGAATGCTCTACGCCTGTTTACACTAGATGAATTTGATGTAGTGGGGATAGAATGAACATTCGCTCGTTTGATGTAAATCGACCTTTAGAGCCATCTCCGAGCCAAACGTCTCGAACGAACGGAAATAAAATAATTCAACAATTTTTATTCTGAAGTTCTTCCAGATTCGGACGATTACACGCGGTTTGCTGTGCGGAGTTAAGAATTTTAAAAAATGCCAAATTAGCTAGTATAGGTTTCTGTTGAAAATAGTCGCAATTTGATATTTATTTATTACTAAACTGTTTTTATTTTGATAATACGTACCCGTGCTCCGCGAGCGAGTAAGATAACCACACAAGCGTAGTGGCCCTGCCTTGCAGCAACATGTCTGGAATAAGGTTAATATTACAGTGATTACACACTTGGGAATTGTTCTTTGGATTGAGAGGATCTTTTATCTCTTCATGCCACACTCTTCCTGATACCAATATTTGAAATGCAAATTGTTGCTTCATTTAATAAACAATATTGATGCTGTTTTTAGAAAAAGAGAAAGAAGAAAACTAATCCAGGACAATACCCATTTAAAGTTGTAACATCACTATGAAACTTTTGTCTGAAAATCCAGTCGATTCATTAATTCAATACACATATTTTAATTTTGTTTTTAATCGATTTGAATGTATGCAATACAATTTTAATTTGATTTCAATTTCTTTTATTTTAATTTGACTAAACAATTTTAGATCTTTGACTTTAATTTATTTAATTTGATTATTATTATTCTTCGTGGCATTTCTATATTTTTTTTATTCGGCTTTGTGACATTTTTGTATGTATGAAAATGATATAGGGTATATATATATATGCCCAGAAAAAAAGAAAAATACGTACAGCGGCGTGTCAGCGTGCGCGTTCACGGCAGCCGTGAGCTGCGGCGCGGCGTGCAGCAGCAGGCGCAGCGCGGCCGCCGAGCCCGCCAGCGCGCACCAGTGCACCACGCCGTTGCCTTCAGAGTCGCACGACATCGCGTCTGCACCCGCTTCCAAGAGCACCCTGGGGGGATACATGGCAATATGTGATAATTGTGTATAGTATTGGCTATAGTCTATTCGAGTTAAGAAAATTGTGACCTCATCATAGCTTTAAAGTGCGCCTAATTTAACTGGTCACTCAGCTAAGTTACGCTCAATTTAAATCAATTTTGACCAATCAGATCATAGTACGTGTGATTACGATTAAATTCTATAATAATTACTTAATATTAATTAATATTAAAAAATACTGTGTTATGAAAATGTTTGTTTTAATTTACTACAGTATACACTTATATTTTGCAGTTGCATTAATGAGTCACTATTCTCTTAACGCGAATAGTCTATAGTCGTAAACTTTTGCTGTATTTTGGGTTAAGAGCTTATTACTTATGAAGTATCAATATGTATACTGAGAAGTAGAAAGAAAGAAAGAAAGAAAATGAATTTATTCTGCCCAAATGGACACACAGTACAATTTATAGTAACAATACAAAAACTGTCAGGCTATGTGAACCCGGCATTATTTTATAGCATCATAGACACTAGAGCTAGAGAGAACACAGTTGCCCAGCTGTCAAGTTATTAACACATAGATAGATAATCTGTGGCAAGTTATGTTTAGCTGTGATCTGTGGTTTATTGCAAGACAAACAAAATATAAAATATAAACAGTAATATGATCAACAACAAGACAAAAAAAATAAAATAAATCCAAGTTGTGCGTCGCATCTAGGCGAAAATAGGTCGTTGCTCAGCGTATACCGTGACGCTGGGTTATTCCAACAATCTACGGTGCTGATTTTCAGCAACCACCGTTCTGTGTGACAAATTGGCGTCCGCTCCATGAAACTATAGATGTATACGGCAGGTTAGTATACATATTATATCAATTAAATACACACGAACAATCATTACAACAACATAACACAATAGACAACAAGTACTATCTTTGAATAAATACATTAAACTAAACATTCATGTATATAACATAATCTTAAACTAAACTCAATTTCTATTATTGCAGCTGTAATTTTTTATCGATGGTGAATGCTGTTGCATTGAGAGCATACCTACAACTACAAGTACACATGCTCACCTCACAACATCAACATGGTCGTTCTCGGCGGCCCACACGAGCGGCGTCCAACCGCCGTGGTCGCGCGCGTCCACGTTGGCCAGAGGCATCAGCAGGCGCGCTACGTGGGCTCCACCGTGCTGGGCAGCCACGTGCAGCGCTGTCATACCGTCTGGGCCCTGGGGGAACACAACAATGATGATATCATTTCTGGGCTTCAAGTCTGCTATTAGAATTGTATCTGAATAGTCGGCCATTAGCTTCATAAGTAATTGTTGATTTTGACAAGTAAATAATACCAAACTAGTCAAATGATGCCCTGGTGTAATAGAGTCTGTCTGAAAAGTCAAATGAGTTGTGTAATTATTAGGGTACAATGAAATTTGATGTAGACAACACTGGTTAAATGATCAGGCAAGATTGATTAAAAGGTTTTGATCGTTGTATACAAAGCGTTTTGGGAACACATTTACTGTGCGTACAGCTAAGGAGTGAAATTTCCTGCCGGAGTCTGTGTTTACTGACAGCTACAATTGAAGGGTCTTTAAATCAAGATTGAATAGATTACTTCTAGGCAAGCGTGCTCCATCATAGGCCACATCATCGCTTACCATCAGGTGAGATAGTGCTCAAGTCTTGCATACATCAGGTTTCATTAAACCCTAATCCTTAAACCCCCCGATAATCAATAAGATTCTATCTATCAATCCACAACTTTTGGTAGGAAATGCTAACCGTCGGTTGGTTATAGGAAAGCAAGTATGGGCAAAAGGATAGATTTGTTTATCTTTAGTAGCTGCAACTTTAGATAGATAGCTTATTGAAAACGGGCGTTAGACAGACTCCATAACCACACAGTTACTTACAGAATAATACAAAAGACAAATCAAAATATCACCAGCTAGTTAAATCATAAAAAAAAAAATTTCACTCACGGGGAAGTTGACGTCACAGCCCGCCGCCACAAGATACCGGATCACTTTGATCAGATCTTCCTCCTTCGCCCTCTTAGGATCATCTCTTGCCGTCTTCTCCTCACTCGCGCCTACTCCTTCTTCTATCTTGATCTCTACATCTGACACTTCTTCTTTAGAACTGGCGTTCTTGAGTTTCTCTTTCCCTTTCTTGTCGGGTTTTTCGAGAAGTGCTGAAAGAAATGTTTGGGATTCAAACTTTTATAACCCACATCAGGTAAAGTATAGCATAATTAACCTTATAATGTTCCCAATGCTGGGCCTCGTCTCCAGAGTAAGAGGGGGGTCGGGGGGAAATGAACTGTATTCTACCACGCCAGTCTAGTGCAGATACGTGGATGTCACATGTCTTCGAAGTTCTGGCTCTAGGGCATGTCGGTTTCCTTCACCGTTTTAAGAGCAGTGGTGATGAAATAAATTACACAAAATTATGCACCTGTCTAGATTTGAAGCTATACTTAGTAAATTGAGACAGTTACCATGGGGTCACCAAAACTTCACCAAATTATGCGCCCGGCTAGGTTTAAACCTACAACTCGTTAGTCGGGGCAGTTACCACTGGTTCACCACTGCTTATGGTCAAGTATTGGCAGCCGGCATTTCATCATCATAATTTCGTTCTACGTCCAATGTTGGACATAGGCCTTCCCCAAGCGTCGCCACATCGACCAGTTCTATGCATCTCGTATCCATGGGATTCCCGCGACCCTCACCAGGTCATCGTTCCACCTTGTGGGAGGCCTTCCAACGCTGCGTCTATCGGTACGTGGCCGCCACTCCAGAACTTTTCGTCCCCATCGACCATTAAAATTTGTTCTGCGAGCAATGTGCCCTACCCACTGCCACATAAGGTTGTCATTCATTTCTTACCTAGTATAGCGCTAGCGAGCGGCGTGCGCATATAGTTGTCGGTGACGTCCAGATTGGCGCCCGCGTAGTGCAGCAGGTACACGGCGCCCGTGTGGCCCGTGCGCGCGGCTGCATGAAGGCAGGTGCCGCCCGACTGGCTGGGGAGCGCCTTGTTGATGCTGGAACTTGATACTGCAGGGAGAAAGAAACAGACTAATTGGAGAACAGATTGTAAGGATAAAGTTGTCCAGGCGATCGTTTGAAAGAGTCACACAAATAATAACTGAAGGAGCATGGTATTCTCTCTCACCCCAACCAAAGGGGGAGAGAAATAAGAACTATATTATCTTGCATATGAGAAAATTTAAATTGGACGATAACCATCACCTATTTTGGTCGGTATGCGCATGTGATGGCTTGACTTATTAATAAATAGACAGGACAACATTAAAAATTAAGATTTTTTTGAATAATGTGGCCATTATTAAAAAGTGGTTCAATTGATTCTGCTCGTTATTCTGATCAAACTATTTTCAGGTTTTGCGCATTGTAAGTTATATGTTGTATAACATCATGCTTAGAACAATAGGAGTGGAGCCGTAACCAAAGACACGAGGAACAGCAGGTATACACTGGACCAGAAATTAAACGTTCTGGAACTAAAAGAAAGCATTTACTACAAATACTCACCAATCTTTGGTATAAGCATATCAACAGTGTCCCCCTTCAGTATGGCATCACAGAGTTGCTGTGGGGACTTGTTGGGGGCCCCCGCCGCCTTCTCACAGAGCTGCTTCAGGTCTATCGGGGGGGACGGCAGCAGGTCCTCGGGGATGATGGGGCCTTTCTCCTGCTTGGGCTCCCGCGCCGTGAACGTTAGGTAGGCTGGTGTGCTGGAAGAAATTTTGAGAGTAATGGTGTGTTGAAGTGTGGATGTCGGTTTGAAGACTAGATTGTTCTATTGAGACGAATTTAAAAGAGAGAAGCAAATGTTTAAAAAACACGAGTTTTATCTTCTAAGTGTTTATTATCCTTGCAAATATAAATATACGACACTTACTTACTTTTTGGGCAACAGAAAGTATTTCAGTCTTCAAGTAGACTGATTGGCAGATACCTCTAAAAAGTTTTTCCATAATGAAATCATAATAATACAGCCCTAAGACTAACCGGGGGGGGAAGCTAGGGTATGGTCTTGGTGGGAATCGCTGTAGGTGACGGCAGCATTACCTATAAAATGTCAAGAAACCATCTGCTGTGCTCGTGGCGGAGTACCGTATGAAGCAGAGCCCTAGCCAGTCCGAGCCATCCACGTCCCCGCCGTCCTCCCTGGGACCTGCTGCACCCGCGCCGCCGCGCGTCCGCCACCTCGTGGTGCAGCTGAGCTAACGGATGCAGGGCGAAGGGCGAGTATTCTGCGCCTTAAAACAGAATCGTCTCACCAGGGAGAGAACCCGAAAGAAACCCGAGCACATCCGTAGGCTCTAAAGCGGCAGCCCCGCTAGCGGATTAAGGCACAGTGGGCTAATCACTCGCTTGCCCGACAATTACAGATTCAAGAAACCGAAACAGTAGAAAACCGGACCGATATTTTACCGACGACTTTTGGCATGAAAATACGGACACGAATTGCATTTTGGAATGTGCGTACGCTTAGTGATGACAGCCGACTAGCACAGGCAGAAGCAGTCATGCTTGGTTACAACCTGCAGATATTGGGTCTAAGCGAAGTGAGAAGACACGGCTTTGGTGAGCTGAGAACATCTAGGGGCTTGACTTTGCTATATTCAGGTAAACAAAATGAGGAAGAAGTGCGCGAGTACGGCGTGGGGCTTCTCCTCTCTAATGTAACGAAGAAAAGCCTTGTCGATTGGAAACCGATCTCAGACCGGCGCACAGTAGATCGACGCCATACAAGCGTTGGGACATAGGCTATTTAAATATCCAAATGTCAATTTTTGAAAAACGAGTTATGCCATCGTATTTGTCTTCTTATTAGCTGTTAAAAATGTTACTAGCATTTTCCGATTGGACTCTTACATCGAGAGCTATAGCGCAAAATGTGATTTATTTGTATGGGAAGTGACTTAAAAACTGATGTATCTCGAGATTCCCTTCGCCTTTCGACTTGATTTTTTTATATGGTAATAAGACATATATTTACCACATTTTCTTCAAACAAACATGGTGCGACAAATGTGCCCGTTTTGAGATACAAGTATTGACCGATTTTTGTAATATTATCCACATATAAGTTATCACTTTCACATATTTTATCTCTAAATGTTTAAAGAAGTTTATGAAATGATAGTCACAGAAGAAAATCAAGTAGAATTTTGTGACGTTATGAATTTAATACCTGATAGCGATTCTGAAGAATCTGAAATAGAATCTGATGATGATATTTTCTGTGATTAACACTTTCTTTTTGACTATTGATTTTTATGATGCTGTTCTTTGTTTTGTTTGTTATATTGAATATTTGGTTTTACTGTTTGTATCATATCTAAATATTAGTGTCAACCAATTTTAATTTTTGTCCTTACTTTATCATTATAAAATAGTTATTAGTAAATTGTAGTTAAGTACTTCAATAAACATCTTAGTAAGTAATAGAGATCTAGGTACCTATATGTATATTTTGATGTTTTTACATTTTTTATTATTTGTAATTTTTTTGGTAACTAAGCGTGACAATAAAATATTTTTTTGGTTTTTCATAAAAAACGACTCCTTTTATTTTATTTAATTTTAGTTAACCAATATAGTTGGGAAAAGGCTAGGCAGATGATGAATTTTAGTTAACCAATATGTATTAAGCCTCATTAGCACAATCCTGCCCAGAGATTAAGAGGGTAATAAAATATTTACCCGTAATCTGTTATCGTTGCATCGACGAGTTATGGCCTGACCATATCAGTGAGTCACCAATGAAATGAGATTTAGGGCCTGTTTCACCACCTATGATTAAGTTTCGAGTATCTCACTTGACAGATAATTTCATACGAATTCTGTCACATTTTTGAATTTATTCAGTGAGTAGTGCCTACTCGGAGATGGTGAACGAGGCCCTTAGAGATAAAATATGTGAAAGTGATAACTTATATGTGGATGATATTACAAAAATCGGTCAATACTTGTATCTCAAAACGGGCACATTTGTCGCACCATGTTTGTTTGAAGAAAATGTGGTAAATATATGTCTTATTACCATATAAAAAAATCAAGTCGAAAGGCGAAGGGAATCTCGAGATACATCAGTTTTTAAGTCACTTCCCATACAAATAAATCACATTTTGCGCTATAGCTCTCGATGTAAGAGTCCAATCGGAAAATGCTAGTAACATTTTTAACAGCTAATAAGAAGACAAATACGATGGCATAACTCGTTTTTCAAAAATTGACATTTGGATATTTAAATAGCCTATGTCCCAACGCTTGTATGGCGTCGATCTACTGTGCGGCGGGCTGATTACCTATGAAACAGCGATCAGCAAACAATTCGCAATCATCGCGCAGTCGACGCGCGATCAATCGCTTAACGTCAAAAAGATCCGCAGGCTGATTATGTATCTTGCAAAAGCCGAGCGATAGCAAAAATTGCACGAAAATTGCTCTCCAATCGCAAATTCGTATTACGTATTAGCGAAAACCACGCGATAGCAATCTAGCGACAGTGCTGCCTCTATGGAGCAATCGACTAACTAAAATGTGCATTGTTGCACTCGAATCCCTAGCGATAGCGTTTTACTTCGTATTACGTATGGTTTTTGACAGCGATGCGACAGCGATCGGCAAGCAAATTTAGCTGTCAAATTGCGTTAACCATTTCTTTGATTGTTGATCGCTTGCTTATCGCTCTCTGATTGCCAATAAAAATTAGCTTTCTATATCGAGTATTTTATTAGTTAAATTGTGTAGTTATATCTGCAGCGTGTGTTTAATTAACATTTCAATTTATTGTGTGTACTTTAAAATACTTTATTCAGTGTATTCAACCTACATATTATAAATTTGCCTGTCTTTTAAAGTTTCCTTAGACCTTGAACCAAGACCAACACCTTTGACTAAAGTGGTATGTTCTGCCAGATAGTCCAAACAGGATAAAGTACTTTTACTCTTCAAAGTAACTTTATTGCACTAAACACACATATAAAATAAAATAATATCATATTATTTTAAAACTTGTTGACATAGCAGTAGAATCTCGTTTGGAGTCCAAGTAAACACTGATTTCATTCCTTTATCCATTGTATGGTCGACATAAAGCTATTTTTAGTAAAGTTTAAGTGGCTTGAAGTGAACTTTAAGTTACAATTTTTTTTTTATTTTCCAAAACAATCACATCAGCTGTTAGACATCTTTAAATGGCTGTTAGAGCGTTTTCACATTATCCGATCCGATATCGGTGTCGGACGCCGGTACGATGTCGGGGTAAGTAAAATGTATGAAATATGTACCTGTCTTTCATATTGTCCGGCCCGATATCGGATATCGGAGCACGGCATTTCATACATTTTGCTTACCTCGATATCGGATCGGCGTCCGATACCGATGTCGGATCGGATAATGTGAAAACGCTCTAAGTTTTGTAACTCGTAGTTTGACAATAAATTAGTTCTCCAAATTGTTACTCAATTGCTGTTGGCGCTGGGGTCGCAGCAATAAGTGCATGGTAACAATCGGCGAGCGATCAGCAATCCATTTTTAGATAATACGGATCTTTTTGACGTTAAGCGATTGATCGCGCGTCGACTGCGCGATAATTGCGAATTGTTTGCTGATCGCTGTTTCATACATAATCAGCCCGCCGTATTATCTAAAAATGGATTGCTGATCGCTCGCCGATTGTTACCATGCACTTATTACTGCGACCCTAGCGCCAACAGCAATTGAGTAACAATTTGGAGAACTAATTTATTGTCAAACTACGAGTTAAAAATCGGCCAAGAGCGTGTCGGGCCACGCTCAGTGTAGGGTTCCGTAGTTTCCCGTCCGTCACAATAAGTGTCCCCAACTTTTCAAAAACTGTTAGTCCCATCAGGTTCAAAATAATTTTCCTAGAAAGTCTTTATAAAGCTTTACTTTCCAGATTTTTTCATATTTTCTAAACTTATGGTTCAAAAGTTAGAGGGGGGGGGACACACACACGGTTTTTTACTTTTGGAGCGATTATGTCCAAAATTTTATTTTAGTAAACCCCTATTCATTTTTGAATACCTATCCAACAATATATCACACGTTAGGGGTAAAATTTAAAAAAAAAATCGCTGTTTACATGTAGGGGGGCTACCCTAATAAAACAAATTTTTCCAATTTTTATTTTTGCACTTTGTTGGCGTGATTGACATACATATTGGTACCAAATTTTAGCTTTCTAGAGCTAACGGTCACCGAAATTAAGCGAGGACGGACGGACAGACATGGCGAAACTATAAGGGTTCCGTTTTTGCCAATTGGCTACGGAACCCTAAAAACTTACAGCCATTTAAAGATGTCGAACAGATGTGATTGTTTGGGAAAAGAAAAAAAAATTGTAACTTAAAATTCACTTCAATCCACTTGAACTTTATTAAAAATAGCTTTGTGTCGACCATAAGATGGATAAAGGAATGAAATCAGTGTTTACTTGGACTCCAAACGATATTCTACTGCTATGTCAACAAGTTTTAAAATAATATTATTTTATTTTATATGTGTTAGTGCAATAAAGTTACTTTAAAGAGTAAAAGTAATATATCCTGTTTCAGTATAAAATGACCAACCGAGAATCCAATGAGCTTTTGGACTATCTGGCAGAACATACCACTTTAGTCAAAGGTGTTGTTGGCCTTGGTTCAAGGTCTAAGGAAACTTAAGATAGGCAAAATAATGTATAATATGTTGGCACTGAATAAAGTCTTTTAAAGCACTCCCAATAAGTTGAAATGTTAATTAAACACACGCTGCAGATATAACTACACAATTTAACTAATAAAATACTCGATATAGAAAGCAAATTTCTATTGGCAATCAGAGAGCGATAAGCAAGCGATCAACAATCAAAGAAATGGTTAACGCAATTTGACAGCTAAATTTGCTTGCCGATCGCTGTCGCATCGCTGTCAAAAACCATACGTAATACGAAGTAAAACGCTATCGCTAGGGATTCGAGTGCAACAATGCACATTTTAGTTAGTCGATTGCTCCATAGAGGCAGCACTGTCGCTAGATTGCTATCGCGTGGTTTTCGCTAATACGTAATACGAATTAGCGATTGAAGAGCAATTTTCGTGCAATTTGCTATCGCTTGGCTTTTGCAAGATACATAATCAGCCTGCGGATCATGTACGCTCGCTTTAACTCTAGAGTACGGAAAATCTCCATCGTACAGTGCTACGCCCCAACCAATGCATCTTCTGAGGATACTAAAGACGATTTCTACAACGCCCTGAACGCCACCCTTAGGAGTATTAAGAAGCAAGACATCGTCATCGTCATGGGAGATCTAAATGCTAAGGTTGGGAGGGTTAATGCGGGCCGTGAGCGGCATATGGGGACTCAGGGTCTTGGAGTTTGTAACGATAATGGGGATCGTTTTATCGATTTTTGTCAGAACCATGATCTTACCATCGGAGGAATATTGTTCATTCACGGCGACCACCACAAATACACCTGGAACTCACCCGATGGAGTCACAAAGAACCAAATTGACCATCTTGCCATTAGTTCTAAATGGCGTTCTTCACTGCTCGACGTTCGCAACCGTAGGGGCGCCGATATAGATAGCGACCATCATCTGGTGGTTGCTGAAGTTCGGCTTAAGGTTGCAGTAGCCCGTGCAACTGGAGGACCCGGCAGGTTGGGAAGGAGGTTCGACGTGAACAAACTTTCTGACTTGGACACCCGTAGGGCTTTTCGTCTTGAGCTGCGAAATCGATTCTCCGGACTCGAAGAAGTTGCGGATTCACTAGATGAGGAGTGGAATCGCATTAAAATGGCCTACACAGAGACCAGCTCCGTCATTCTAGGGCACAAATCATCACACTCTCGTGAGGACTGGATGTCTCAACACACCTGGAGTCTTATCGAGGACAGAAGGAATCTGCACCTAAAGCTTCTGGAGACCCGTAATGTTGACGAGCGAGCCGACCTCATTTTACAGTATCGTCGAATACGCAAGGCTGTTTATCGGAGCACGCGTGCGGATAGAAGGCGGTGGGCCGATGACATAGCTGATCGAGCTCAACACGCTGCGAACACCGACAACCTTAAGGAGCTGTATAGAAGCACAAAGACCTTGGTAGGAGACAACAGGCGCAAAAGGAAACCGCTTAGATCCAAAGAGGGGCAGCTCATTGTGACGTCGGAAGAGCAACTTCTACGCTGGCACCAACACTTTGAGGAGGTTTTCCGATTGTCAGCGACTTCGACGCCTGAGGCACTGTCGGTTAGTTCTTCACCACCCCGGCTCCTCGATATCAATTCGGAACCACCGTCAGACTCGGAAGTAGCTGAAGCAGTCCTCTCTTTGAAGACAGGGAAGGCTCCAGGATTCGATTTGATTACTGCGGAAATGCTGCAAGCCGACTTGACCTTCGCCGTCGACGTACTGACGCCTTTAATTGAAAAGATCTGGACTGCTGAAGAACTCCCGGACGACTGGAACAAAGGGCTCGTAATTACCGTGCCTAAAAAAGGTGATCTCAGTCAGTGCGATAACTGGAGAGGCATTGCACTGCTGTCAATTCCCTCTTAAGTCTTCTGCAGGATAATCTTGGATAGGCTATCGAGGGCCCTGGAACCCTTACTACGCAAGGAGCAGGCTGGTTTCCGTTTGAGTCGTTCTTGCACGGACCAAATTAACACTCTACGTATAATTCTCGAACAGGCATCAGAATGGCAAAGGGAGATATATCTCACTTTTGTGGACTTTGAAAAAGCCTTCGATACGTTGAAGTGGTCCAGCATTTGGTCTCGCCTGCTGGAAATGGGAGTACCACCAAAATTGGTCCGCTTATTACAGAGCATATATCGGAAATATTCCTGCAGAGTGGTTCACGACGGCCTCATCTCGGAGAACATCGCAGTGCACGCGGGTGTTCGTCAGGGTTGCCTCCTCTCGCCTCTTCTCTTTATAGTCGTTCTTGACGGAATTTTGCTTCGCATCTTCAATGAGAGGCGCCGCGGGATAGAGTGGGGATTGTCCAGCGTTTTAGAAGATTTGGACTACGCCGATGGCCTATGCCTGCTAAGTCATACGCACGCCGACATGCAAGCAAAATTGAACGACCTGCGTCAGGAGGCAGCGAAAACTGGGCTTAAAATTAACTCGCGGAAGACCCAGGTGATGCGTACAGGGGTGATTAATGCTGCGCCGCTGCTAATCGGCACTGAGGCAGTGGAACGCGTCCAGAAATTCACGTACCTCGGAAGTGTCGTGGCGGAAACTGGTGGAACTGAAGAAGACGTCGCTTCTCGAATTGCCAAAGCCCGCGGTACCTTTGCACAGCTGAGACCGGTTTGGCAATCACGGAAATTGACTCGAAGAGTTAAGCTAAAAATCTTCAGGTCAAACGTCAAATCCGTGCTGCTTTACGGGTGCGAAACGTGGAAGGTGACAAAGGAGATCTCACGACAAATCCAGGTTTTCGTAAATCGATGTCTTCGCCGTATCCTCGGGATTTACTGGCCCGAGACCATCTCTAACGTAGAGCTGTTGGAGAAATGCCGCGAAAGCCCGATCGACCACCAGATCAAGCGTCGCAAGTGGAGTTGGATTGGTCACACGCTTAGGAGGGATTCCAATCATATACCTAAACAG
This sequence comes from Mythimna separata, assembly GCA_030763345.1. NCBI lineage: Eukaryota > Metazoa > Arthropoda > Insecta > Lepidoptera > Noctuidae > Mythimna > Mythimna separata. Next base: position 2,097,703 of record CM061173.1, on the reverse strand, counting down.
GCACTGGACTGGAATCCCCAAGGGAAACGGAAGCGTGGCCGTCCTCGGCAGACCTGGCGACGCACCGTTTTGGCTGAAGCGAAAGACATCGGACTGACGTGGAGCGAGGTCAAGTATAAAGCGCAAGACCGCTCGCGTTGGGTGACTACTGTTGACGCCCTCTGCCCCAGCTAGGGGATATAGGATCTTAAGTCAAGTAAGTCAAGACTAACCACTAGCCAGGTTTGCGAGATTGTTCGAAAAAGTTACTGCAGCCTTGGATTACAAAGGGCTACTGAAGAAATACGGGTGGGTTTTACTCAGTAGAAGTGTGACACATGCCTTTCCCACCACCAAACAGCGGGCGGAGTTATGTGACAACTGGTCACAACAAAAAAGAGCTCACCACTGCTCCCTCTGGTCCGGCAAGAAGATCCTCTTGTTGCTGCACTTCATCTCGAGCTTGACCTTGGCGCAGGTGACGTTGGCGGGCTGCCAGCGGTACGAGAACACGCCGCAGTGCGGGCAGCCCGGCCGCAGCTTGGCGTCGTTGTACGGCAGCCCGCAGTCCAGGTGGAACAGGTGCCCGGACGAGCATTGGTAGAAGGTACCCTGGAAGAGAGAAGGGAGTTAGGCTGAGGCTACAGTGACCAGCGATTTGCGATGCGTATGGAAGAGCGAATCCCATATCTCTACTAATATTTAGCGAACAGTATAAACGTACATTTTAATTCATGAATCCCCGACCGGTCCTAAGACACCGCGGTGTTATTGTTTTACTATTGTGTCTCGTTTTGTGGGTATGTGATAAGTTAATAATTTGTTTTATTAATTCGCTCATGAATCGCAAATCCTATCGCGGTCTGATGTAGCCTTAGCCTTAGGGAGTTAGAGGAGGAGTGTTTCCAAAGTTTTCGAGTTGAGTTTATTAGGATTATAGGGTAAATCCTTAGATCACGCAGTATCATTGGACTAATTTCTAAATAACATTGTGAACAGTTGGCCGCTGATGAAAGAAGGAGCGATGGATGGAAGGTGGATGGTGGTGGTGGTGGTAAGGATAACAGGAATCCGATGGATAGAAGACGCACAGGATTTTTTATTTTGGCGACACTTGGGGGAGGCCTATGTCCAACAGTGGATGTCGTTCGGCTACCAGAAAAAATGGTATATAGGTCGAGGGTATAGTGTTCAAACCCAATAAGTGTCGTGAAATCAAAAATCGTTTTATTAGTACATCTTAATGCATTTTTGACGCTCTTTCCAGTGGTCTAATCCAATAACTGGAATTCGCAGTAGAAACAAAATTACGTTAGGTAATAACCCAATAAATTCACCGTGTTTAGCCAATACTTAAAAACTACCCTATAAAGCGTGTTAACTTGTTACATCATATTTTTATTTCACGCTTAAACCACATAAAGCCTATTATTGGCATTGAGTGTTCAATAATTTCAACTAAAATCAGCCAACGGCTTCGAGGCAACAGTCACTATCTGTATTTATCGGGTTTTACCTTTAAATACGTAGATAAAAAAAACAACAAAAACCAAAAGCTAAATCAAAACAAATGTATTTGTCGGGTTTTATTGTTCGATTATATTTAAAAAGTAATAAGTTATGTTTAGTTATATGGTACGGTACTAGCTGTTACCCGCGACTTTGTCCACGTTAACTTATCAATACCCGCGAAACGAGACACAATAGTAAGACAATGACAGCGCGGTCCTATGAGACCGGTCGGGGATTCATGAATTAAGTTCGAAAAGAGTACTATCAATCTGTGCTTGTAATTAATTCCGAAAGCATCGATTTTTTTTATTTAACTTTCATAAAAACCATCTAAAAGAAAAAACACAAATGACCAAGAGGAAACATGTTGTGTACTCGTAATGTATTACGACCAGATGTACGAACGTCAATGAGCAGAAAGAGTATTTTGCAAGGGCCGTAGCAGTTGGCGTTTCTGCTTAACCCTAGTGAAAGGTTAGGTTAATCTATTGGGCATGCCATCATTATGGCGGTAAGTCCCCGCTTTGAAGAGTGGTTGGAAAGACGTCATGGCGTCCTCACCTTCCTTATGACTTGCATCAGATTTAAGCGGAAGAAACATCTGGGTGTCACCACCGTGTGGATCGCCCGGAGGACACGGTGGAACTGCTTGGGCGGAGCACCGCCGCATCCTCGTGAAGGCGATCGGCGGCAGCTACCTCTCGCATTGGTTTTCTGGTACAGGCCAAGTTCCGGAGCGAGAAGGAGTAGCAGGCGGTCGCCTCCTTCTGCGAAGCCGTAATGCTGGTGAAGAAGGCAGCCGCACGCGAGTGGGAAGACCCTCCTGCCCCCGTCGCCAGAATTCCAATCCCGATTTCCAATCAGCATAGCGGGCTTGCGGACGGCGAGCAATGGGTAGCTAGCCGTCCGGCAGTCAGGTAATAATCCGAACCGAGCCCAAGTCCACACGCCTCAAAGAGATGTCAGGAAAACTGTACAGCTGTGTGCACACCAGGATCGAAGCCTCTGGAGCCACAGGTTAGCTTCTGAAAGGAAAACCTGGGACCCTGGAACAAAGGCGGAGAAAATGTCATCCTGTCATCTCATTCAATGAATCACTAATGCGATCGAAGGAGGTAGCTTTAAATATGAGGGATAGGTTATCCTCTCGCTTCGTGATGCTCCGGGTGTCAAGCTTTAGGGAGATTCCCAAGCACGCAAGCACGGGCTTGTGATGGTGCCATCGAGCCGTCGAGTGAAAGCAAGCCCAAGTCAACGGCGTGACTCCAAGTGAAGTCAGCAAATGATAAGGCCCTCTACGGCCGATGTCTGCTAGGACTGCGAGACTTTTGACAGAGTTACTTTCCATAAGAATTTTAGCTCCGACAACATTTCTCTGCAGAGTTACACAATTTACGCAGAAGTCAATATAAGAAAAAAATCGGGACACCAACCTTTAGCTGGATAACGTGTACTGATAGCGCAAGATCGTAGACGAATTCAAAAACTACAAACGTCCTAGGTATTTGTTTACAACAGCACTCATAAAAAATTTGCGGGAGCATGCTTACATTAATTGTACGTTTGAAGTATGTCCAACTTCGGCGAAATAGGTAAAGTACATCATCATTTACCTAGCCTTTTCCCAACTATATTGGGGTCGGCTTCCAGTCAAGCCGGATTTAGCTGAAAACCAGTGTTTTACGAGGAGCGGCTGCCTACTAGACCAGACCTCCACAACCCATTAACTGGGGTAACACGGTACTTCATGGCAAGACTGGAGTCAGATTTACTGGCTTCTGACTATCCGTAACGACTGCCAAAGATCTACAAATGGCAGCCGGGACCTACGGCTTAACGTGTTTTCCGAGGCATGACGGAAACTCGCTGTGTTAAAATGGTCACCCATCCACAGACCAACCTTGGCAAGCGTTGCTTAACCTTGAAGATTGATCTGTGCGGCTGTTATTATCTAGCCACGAGCTCCTCGAAATAGGTAAAGTACATAACATGTTTAATTTCTCTAGATCTAAAACCCAATAAGTCGGTACCCTTTGTAACTTATATTTTTATTACGACAAAATGGACTACCTCAGAAACTTAATAATACTGTTTTACACTAATTCAACGTATCCACTTTTACCATAAATACTCATTATAATGATATTATTTGAATGACATAGGTATTTTTGCCCATAAAACTTAAATATTGAATATCTCAAAAGTGTCAATTTCGTACTTATTGGGTTTGAGCACTATACCCTCGAGGTGTGCTCATCAATTTTTCATTATATTGTTGTAGAACTGAACGAAGTTGGGATATAAATACTTTTATTAAGTTACCTGAATACAGAACAGTCCGCAGGCGGGGCAGCACATGTGCTTGTTCAGCTGCGCGGCATGCAAGGCGCACGCCAGGAAGTACGGCGCCCGAGGGTCCGCGCGCACGAGAGGCGCCAGGCCGCTGCTGTTGTTACTGCCGCTATAGAGCTATGTTACCTGAGTACAGAACAGTCCGCAGGCGGGGCAGCACATGTGCTTGTTCAGCTGCGCGGCATGCAAGGCGCACGCCAGGAAGTACGGCGCCCGAGGGCCCGCGCGCACGAGAGGCGCCAGGCCGCTGCTGTTGTTACTGCCGCTATAGAGCTATGTTACCTGAGTACAGAACAGTCCGCAGGCGGGGCAGCACATGTGCTTGTTCAGCTGCGCGGCATGCAAGGCGCACGCCAGGAAGTACGGCGCCCGAGGGCCCGCGCGCACGAGAGGCGCCAGGCCGCTGCTGTTGTTACTGCCGCTATAGAGCTATGTTACCTGAGTACAGAACAGTCCGCAGGCGGGGCAGCACATGTGCTTGTTCAGCTGCGCGGCATGCAAGGCGCACGCCAGGAAGTACGGCGCCCGAGGGCCCGCGCGCACGAGAGGCGCCAGGCCGCTGCTGTTGTTACTGCCGCTATAGAGCTATGTTACCTGAGTACAGAACAGTCCGCAGGCGGGGCAGCACATGTGCTTGTTCAGCTGCGCGGCATGCAAGGCGCACGCCAGGAAGTACGGCGCCCGAGGGCCCGCGCGCACGAGAGGCGCCAGGCCGCTGCTGTTGTTACTGCCGCTATAGAGCTATGTTACCTGAGTACAGAACAGTCCGCAGGCGGGGCAGCACATGTGCTTGTTCAGCTGCGCGGCATGCAAGGCGCACGCCAGGAAGTACGGCGCCCGAGGGCCCGCGCGCACGAGAGGCGCCAGGCCGCTGCTATTGGCTCCACTGTAACTGCTGGAGTTACGTTCGCGCCGGGCACTGTGTGAGCAGCCCACGCGCACGCCGTCCACCAGTTCTATTGCTTGGCAGAATACTGGTTCTGAGAACAACACGTAAACTGTCAATCGGACGTATCAAGATCAGATATTCGATGTGGACGAAAAGTTCTGAAGTGGCGACCACGTACCAGAACACGTAGCGTTAGAAAGCTTCATATAAAGTGGACCAACGACCTGGCAAAGGTCGCGAGAATCCCATGGATGCAAAACACGCAGGACTTGTAATTGTGGCGACACCTCTTCTTCTTTGCGCATCAATGGCAAAATAAGTTAAATTCCTTGCCTGGCCCAGTATTTGGCCACGGAAATGCCGTCCAATGATGCTGTCATTAGTTCCCTACATGAACAGGACACGTGGTGCAGGATGGAAGGTCGGACATGGTTTGCGAAGAAACGCCGCCGCATAAACATTGAAGATCGGAACCGTCCGAGAAGGTGGAGATAGTGTTTGATGTTCGAGTTTTCTACGTTGGCTGTGGCGACACTTGGGGGAGGCCTATGTCCAGCAGAGGACGTCTTTCAGCTGAAATTATGATAATGATGACTCGAAGTCTTCTTCATCTCCTGTTCGTGTCGATGTCTTCAACTGAATTTTCTCCGACCAGTGTGGCTATCAATGACCTCGTATAGATCCCGAAAAGTAAAGGTGGTTGTGCAAGATGGGTAGCTTAGCAATTGCCTCATGTCTTGCGTAGCAGCTCATCACTACTCGAGACACAAATAAATAAAGCTCAAAGTTACCAGTGAGTTCTTCAGGCGCCGCATACACGTTGCTGGGTGTCTCGCAGAAGCAGGTCGCGACGATGGTTGAGTCGTCAGCCGGACACGCGGCCTCGGACCCTTCGTCGCCACCCGCTGGGTTACTGGACATATAAAGAGAATTTATAAAACACTAGCTTCCGCCTGCGGCTTTGCCCGTGTGAAAGTAACTTTTTTTACATAAAATATAGCCTATAGCACTCAGGAAGAAAGAATCTTCAGAGATTATCCCATACAAACAAAAAAACAAACTTTACCTCTTTATTATATTAATATAGATAATATAGATTGAGTAGACAACTACAACTATCATAGTATTGGAAAATACAACCGGCATCGGCAGGAAATACGCCTCGTGTCGCGAGTTCGATTCCCGCATGGAACAAAATATTTGTTTAGTTTACAGTTGTTCTGGGTCTGGGTGTTTTAAGTTGGTGAGTGGTGTACATAAAGTAAAAAAAAAGTAAAAATGTATTTAACCTATCACCCGCAAAACGAGACACAATAGTAAAACAATAACAGCGCGGTCTCATAGGACCGGTCGGGGATTCATGAATTAATTTCCACACTAATATAGTACAGATTACATTATTAAAATAAATGGAGTGGACTGGAGCCTAAACTAGGGCAGCCCTGTATTTCAGGGCTCCAGGTCTTCATCCCGCGGCAAGTCGGTCTGAATTCAGTAGCGAATTTATTCAACTTAAATTGTGTGAATTTGTGAGTGTGTTATGGTCTGAAAGATTCTACTTTCACTCTAGGTTCAAAATAGCACAGAGCTCTGTAGAGATGACCCGCGGGATAATGAAATATCCACTCCTCTGTTAAGGAGTGAAAGTATTCGCAAAACGTTTTGTGCTTAATTACTCAGATACCCGCGAAACGAGACACAATAGTAAAACAATAACAGCGCGGTCTCATAGGACCGGTTGGGGATTCAAACGTTAAGGATGGGATCTTACCTTGTATCCTCAATTTCAGCATCAGACTGAACTTCATCACCTCCAGAAGACCTGTGCCGTCTTCGTTTACGGTGACTCCTGGTAATAAACATTTAAATTATAGTAAGTTAGTGTGAAATAGTACAGGCTGCGGGATTGTTTGAACATCACCACGGCGCTAGAAAGCAGAGGGCAACTGATTTTACACCTTTATGTTTTAGTCGGTAATACAAATAAGAGTCAGGTCTCTCGCTCCACCCAGAGCGGGAGTAGTGGAGATGATTTGTCAATTCACAAAAAAAAGGTTAAGCAATAAAGCGAGGTCAGTTCATGTTCACGATCTCACCTTTCGCTCTCTTCCGTGTACGTGTGCCTGGATGACCGTTTTGACGATCGGCGCGGTGACCTGCCGGCAAATTACTATGTCAAACAGTCATTTGACATGGTGGTAAGAGTTGAGGAAGAATGGTAAGAGTCGAAGGAAGACCAGACAAACAATGGATGGATTATTTGAGATTAAAGTTACTTGGAAGTACCGTGTTACCCCATTTAATGGGTTGTGAAGGTCTGGCAGGTAGCCGCTCCTCGTAAAAATACTGGTATTCAGCTAAATCCGGCTTGACTGAAAGCCGAACCCAATATAGTTGGGAAAAGGCTAGGCAGATGATGATGATGGTAGTTACTTGGTAAAACACACTAGCGGCAGGTGCGTGTTTTCCAAATAGGATACCTTTAGTCTGTCTAACCAATTTTTCAGTGTCAGTTCACAACATGGAAGTTTTCACAACCCTTTACAAGATTTATGGAAAAATAATTCAATTACCAAAGGGCTTATTCATTTATTTTGTAAATACTGCTTCAATAACCGTTTCAGAAATGTCAATTTTTGTAATCACTACATAGTATAAAACAAAGTCGCTTTCACAGTCCCTATATATCCCTATGTATGCTTAAATCTTTAAAATACGTAATGGATTTTGATAAGGTTTTTTTAATAGATAGTGATTCAAGAGGAAGGTTTTTATGTATAATACAGTAGAGTAACACTGATAAATTTGAACCTGTGCAAAGCCAGGACTGGTTGTTAGTTAAAATATGAAGCAATAAAATCTTGTAGAACAAACCTTTGTTCATCTTCTTGAACAGGAGAAGACCTATCACTATCATTCATGCCGAACGAAGAGCACAGTCTAGTGGACCTCCTTGGTCTGTTCTTGGCGGCCACCTCGACAGTGCACTGGAAGTCTTCGCTGGAGTCCTCATCTGTCTCCAGCAGCTTGCTGATGACGACGGGATCATCATCCATCTCATCATCTTCCTCTAACTCTTCGGCCTCTGCGTCTTCATCCTCCTCTTCTTCTTCTTCTACTTCTCTGAGAAATAATAAACAAGTGATAATAACTTTTTTTTTACTTTTACATAATTCCCAAGCTAAGCGGAGCTTGTGTTATGGGTACTAGACAACTGATAAACATACTGATATATTTCAAAATACATACATATTATAAATTACATCCAGAGACATCACACACCCCTGGGTGGGGATCGAACCCACAACCTATGGCATAGCAGTCAGGACCATTAACCACTTGACCCACAGATAGTCAAACAAGTAACTTCTCACTCTAAAGTTACAAAGGCAAAAGATTGTGAGTGTGTATGAGTTTGTTACTTATTCATGCTCAAATGGCTGAACAGATTTCAATGAAATTTGGCGCAAGGGTAGATCATGTGTCCTTTTCCAAATTGTCCTGCCCCTGGACTAGTAAGATACTTTTTATACTAGGTTCTCTTATAATATTGATGTTATTTGATATTTATCAAAGTGTTAATTAGTTATCAAAGTTGTTATTATACTCCGTTTGTTTAGGTAGTTAACTAAAGGTAAACAGTCTTGGTATGTCTTTTTATATTAAAGAGGTCGTATTTAATATATATACACAAAGATTATTTAAATTTAGCTTATTGGCTAACATCGATTTAGGTAAATACCTATTTGCAAAGATTTTTACGTACAATTTATAGACAACTTTTAGATAAAAAGACATGCCAAGATTGTTTACCTTTAGTTAACTACCTAAACCGACGGAGTATAGTTTTATTATTTAAGCATATGTTTACCACTAATTAAATAAGCAATCTTAATGATATCTTCTTAATTATATTTGAAACATTATTTATATACTGTTAGGTTGACTGGTACTAAAAGCCTTATTGCATAAATCTATGTACAAATACTGGATATAAAGGAGGGTTAAAATTCTGGGCCTACCCTCCAATGGCTATATAAGTGGAACTGCTGAATAAAAGTTATTGTAAGTGGCAAAAGTAAGATGTTTAATCTATCACAAACCTGCGAAACGAGACACAATAGTAAAACAATAACAGCGCGGTCTCATAGGACCGGTTGGGGATTCAAACATTAAATAAAGAATAACTTGGAAAGGGACTAAGATTTAAAACTTGATGCTATAGTAATTTTTATTCAGCTCAAAAAAACCTATCCAATGATGTTACACACATAGTTATTGGAAGGTGGGCCTAGATTTCACAGAAAACTTGGCATCATTCTTTGTAAATAAATAAATTTCAAAAATAATGATAATAACTTTGTAATACATTAGTTATTTACCTGTTCTCATTGCCACTCTCATCCACCTCATCAGGGTTGATAGCCTTCAACCCAAGCTCACACAAGTGCTTCAGCTTCATCACAGTGTTCTGACTCTGACTGTCATCATCCTCACATATCTCCACCACCTCGTCTTCAACCTCAGGCTCCGGTTCCTCCTTCTTCACAACCTCCGTGACTACAGGACGGGCTGAACGCCTTGTCCTCACTCCCTCCTCAGGAGACTTCTCAGTTTGTATACCAAGGCGAGCATTGTTCTGAGATTCAAGACCAATGCGTAACTCTTCATTTGCAAGGAATTTGGCAGTGGGTTTTATTCTACGAGATAGCCTTTGTGGGGCTTGCTGAGTTTCATAAGACTTCTCTTTCCTGGCGATGGCGTTGGCGAGGACGTTGTCGGAGTCGTCGCGGCGGCGCGTCGAGCGCTTGGGCGTGGTGTGCGAACTGTCTGACTCATCATTCTCTGATGTTGTCTGCGCCCCTGACTTGTCCTTCTTGGGCGACGTGTCGCTGTCGCAGATCCACTCCCACTTGCCGCGCGTGCGGCTCGAGCGCCGCGGCGCCTCCTCGTGCTTCTCCTCAGGAGTCACGATCTTCATGTTACTACTCTTAGCACTGTTCTTCTCCGATCGGAACGTCAGAACTATGCGCGGTTTAGGCTCCTCGTCGCCTTTCTCAGTTCTCTTCGCATCTATTTTGTCAACAGTCACTGTTAAGTTCTCGGTGGATTGTTTGTCGACCTTTTTCTTGGTAGGCGCGTCTTCATCCGCATTCATGGTGTCTTCAAGGCTGTCTCAAATCCTCAAGGCTGGGTTTCTTTCACTTTTCGTTATATTTTAGTAACGTACACGTACACTGAATCTTACAGAATAAATAATTAACTCCGTCGATCATATAAAAATAAAATAAAACAAGATACACATAACTATAAAATAGTAAACAACATAAATTAAATGGATTCTCAGTTGGTTTTAAGCTGGCATCGTTAGTAAAATGTTTTGAACTGATTGGAAAGCGATTTGCTTCTATTACGCATTTAAGCATTAATTTTATTAGAAAATTAATACTGAAATTAATTATAAAACCAAACGAAATATAGATACATGTCAGACAGACAGACATGCATAGACTAAAACAGACAAAACAGAGACACCCACACCTGTTTTTGTGTTCTGTCTTTGGAAGCTTGATTAATCTCCTGTAATTTTCTTATGTCTTAGTTTTGAGCCTAAGATTCAAGACAACCAATATTGTCTAAACATAGATCATTTCAACTTTATCTTATACAGACCTTCCGAAACTCTGAATTCAATTATGTTCTACTAAAATTGGGCTTTACATTGACTCGCCCAGTCGCCCCTCATACTTACTTTCTTCTAAGAAACAATTGTGTATTTTTTTGACAAGTGCCATGGTTTCTTTTCTTCGGTATAATAAGTCGTGTTGCGCTGACCCCAAGTATGAGGATTCAGGGCAGGAAGAAGAAGACCTAGTTTCTATCTACCTACTATTTCAAAGAAAATATTTTGGTTGGTTGTCTCTGAAATTTGACGTTTTTTGCTGTCAACTGTCATTGATTGTCATTTTGAAAATATTGTTTGTTTTGTAAACGCATTCCATTACTATTTTGCTGTTATCATAAAGCATTGCTATTGTGTTGTTTTGCTTACTCTTAGAGACTACACGTAAATTCATCTCAGGTAGTGATAACGATTGAAACCAATTAATCAATAGATTCATTGACAACAGTGACATACGTGTATTCCAACTTTCATGCATATCTAACTAGCAATTAATTACTGATTATTGCTTTACTGATAATAAATCAATTGGCGGCTAGTTCAGAAATTTCCTATTTCACATTGTTAAGATTGTTGGACTTGGGCACTGATACGCAAGATGAATCAATTATTTTTAAGTCCTGAATATATCCTGCAAGGCGGGTACCATCATTCGACTCTGAGGAAACTACAGGAGCCAAATACTAGTATTGAGGCGCACAATATTATGTACCCTGTGTTCTTATTGTAAGTACACCGCACCGGCCGCATAACCTTGTAGGATTGTTCTAGGCCTAGATAAAATGCTAATGAAATTTAATTTCATGCAAATTCACATTATTTTGTATGAGGTTAACTCTGAGCTTTGCCTAGGGTGTGTAAAGACATTTAACTATACTTGTTGCTTCTATTTTAATTTTTAATATTTTCTTTTAAAATTTAAAAGAATATATTTTAATGCTTATACTTACTTTTAAAATGCCTATAATCTGTGTAAACAAACAGGGAAGATGACAATAAAGTTGAACCTGTGGCGAGCATGCCCAATGTGTCTCGATATGGTATCAATCCACTGATCTCGAAGCTTGAAGAGCTGGTGAACAAGGGACTCAAGTCCATACTTATCTTCGGGATTGTCCGTACATTGCCGAAGGTAACTATTATACGAAAGGAATGGTTAGAAAAATTAATGAGTAATTTTTTTATGCCATTTGAACTTTGTTGGACAATATAAGAAAGATATAAATGCCTTTCAACAGGATCCAAATGGGTTATCAGCAGATTGTCCAGAAAATCCGGTAATAAAGGCTCTTCCAAAATTACGGGCTCAGTTCCCGGATCTCCTCTTAGCATGTGATGTCTGCCTGTGTCCGTACACGTCCCACGGGCACTGCGGAGTTCTCTTACCGGGTGGAACTATAGACCATGCTTCGTCAGTCAGGAGGATTGCTGAAGTAGCCTTGGCTTATGCTAAAGCAGGTTAGTTTTTTCTTAACTAATTATTCAGTGATGTAGAATTTTAGATAATACGCTTTGAAGATAATGTTGAGTTTGATTTGGCATTTGAACTATGCTTGTAAATATTAATAAGATAAGGCCTGCTTAGAATATAGTATATTCTTTACAATAAAATACATACCTACAACTTTATTTCTTTTGTCTTATATTTATTAAAATGTGGAAACTAAATCTGCATCAGCTGAAATACAGAACTCATATGAAGAGACACAATTCTTTTAAGTTTTACCAGTCTAATTTTTTTCAGTCTCACCAATAATATACTATTGCCTGTTTTTTATACCCTGAGACTTAATTGACACAGGTAATGTCAAACTTACAATAGGAATTATGCCAGTTCTTTTGTGTTGTAATGTCATTTTAGTCTCAGGGTATAAAAAACAGATGGTACTATAAAATGCTTACATACAATGACTATTAAAAAAGTTACTTTCGTTTGCACAGGTGCACAAATAATTGCCCCGTCCGACATGATGGACAACAGAATAAAAGCCATCAAAGATTCTTTGGTGGCCTGCAAACTGCAGAACACAGTAAGTTTTCAACAACCATAATTATTAAGTATCCTGAGAACATGTTGCGAAAAAAAAGAGGCTAAGGGCCTGTTTCACCACCTATGATTAAGTTTCGAGTATTTTACTTGGCAGATAATTTCATACCAATTCTGTCAAATTTTTGAATTTATTCAGTGAGTAGTGCTTACTCGGACATTGTGAAACAGGCCCTTAATCCATATTTAGGCACTTTTTTTTAAAGTCAGCCGCCAGCCTGACACCAAACCTCTTCGGGAATGCTTTTAAGTGATATGGGATAAGGGCGAAGAAGAAGAAGAATTATTAACCATCCCAGTGTTTACAGACAGACTCAGGCCAAATTTCAGGTACGAAAATCGATAAAACTAATATTATAAATGCGAAAGTTTGTGAGTGTGTCTACGTATAAACGAAATCCCCAACATGTCTGTCTGTATATTCGCGATAAACTTAAAACTTTTGAATGGGTTTTCTTGCATTTTTAACCAGTAGACAGAGGGATTCAAGAGAAAGGTTTATTTGTATAATAACATGTATGTGATAGTAGAGAGATGCCGAGAATTTTAAAAATTTCGATTCATTACGTCTTAGAGTAGACACCGTCACCGGCCCACGCTGAAAACCAGCGCTGTGGATTAGTCGCACTATGTGTGTACCCAAGGCATTATGCTGAGCGTTCGACCGTTTTGCGCAGACGTGGCGCATATTTCATGCTGTTTTTTTGTGTAGCCTAATTGTATACTTGTCACTGTGTTGTCGAAATGTCACAAATAAAAGGTTTTTCTATCTTTTCTTTCATTTGAATCGAAGATTGAAGGCGGGTCGCTATAAACTCGGGTCGACGGGTCGTTCAGAAACTGGAGACTAATCCCACTCCCAGCTGTGGGACCTTTATACTGATGAAGTTGTTGTTATATTTCAGGTGTCAGTACTGTCGTACTCGTGCAAGTTCGCGTCGGTGATGTACGGGCCCTTCCGGGACACCATGAACAGCTCGCCCATGGAGGGAGACAGGAAATGCTACCAGCTGCCGCCCGGCAGTGCGGGGCTAGCTGCCAGGGCTGCGGTAAGTGACTTTTATTCAATATCCGTTTTACACACCAATCGCGATAGGTGATTTGAGATGAAAATATCGGTTTCGTTAAAATAAACCATCGATTCATGGTTCTAAAAAATAATCGAGATGTTTGTCGATTGTTTCGAGTCATCGGAATCGGCCGATTGTTTAAATCAGTCAACCTCATTTGAAACTCTAAACCATCGAGAAACAACTCGTGAATGTACGCGCCATGCGGCAGTCGCAATTACAGACTTAATTGGACTCAAGACAAAATCGAAACAATCGAGAACCATCGAAATGTCCGAACAATCGAATATAACTTCTCAACATCGCGCATCGGCACACACCATACTTACATAAACGCACACGTATTTTCCCAATCAGAGTGCCAAGACAGTGCCGATGTGGAGCCCTTTCACAGGATATGCGTCACCTCCTTTCCTGCCCAACATGCATAACCAGGTGCACCTTTCACGATTTATACAAGGCCTAACGACAAAGCTATCAAGGTGGCTAAATATTGATCGAACAAGATTTGAGTCAGATGTACTCGAAAGTAGAATGCAGTGCAAGTTTGTTTGGATCGTTCGGCGCTTCGTTTTCACTGTACCTACAACAGATAGAAAAAATGTGAATTTATTTGGCACACAAACTATAGTGAGGTAAATATAAAACAAACAAAAAAAAAATTGTGTGCCTCACACCTGCGCTAAAATAGATCCAGTTCAGCATAAATCACAGACAATTACCAGCAAATTAATTCTCAAATCATTTTTAAACTATGTTTCCAATCTTTTACAGGCACGCGACGTGGCCGAGGGTGCAGACTTCCTGATGGTGAAGCCAGGTCTGCCATACCTGGACATCGTGAAGCAGACCAAGGACAAGTACCCGTGTCACCCGTTATTTGTGTATCAGGTATAACTAATGGTTTTAATACTATATCTATTTGAAAGGATTTTGTAGGGGGTTTCATAGCCAAAGGGTGTTGCCTGTACGGTCCAGCGCTTTGCCTCGTCCTGTCCAACTTTACATCGAAGGACTCGAACAATTTGCTTGCTGCGGTCTTCCCGTCAGTATATGCTCTTAATAAACTAGTGCGCCTCGCCATCAACGATTGCATCACTGCTTACCATCAAGCGGGATTGCAGTCAAGCATTAGTTTATGTTATACAAAAAAAGGGTGGCAATTAGGGCTACGGGAATGTTCGGTAGAGTTGCCGCGATCTTGGAACACAAAGTGGGGTTTGGCCAGTAAAAATCTGACACAGAGAGTGTCCATCTAGTCCACCGCTCTTGGCAGAGCGGAAAAAGTTATTCAATGATTTCCAAACTCTTAATCTTTCTATGTATAACAGGAAAAACTGACTGGCATATCAACGAACAGCCCAAACTACTGTGACTAGGAGCACGATTGCATAAATATTTTCCCTTTGCGAAGGCCATGGTAATTCTTTCACACAATCTGCAGCAGGTTAGGTTATTTGTTTCGCGTCCAAGCGATTAATTGCTATTCTTTGTTTTATTCATTATATTTTTGTTTTTGTAAGGTGTCGGGTGAATACGCCATGATCTGCCGCACCGGGGACAGTGCCGAAGTCGAGGGTATCCTGTTGGAGACGCTCACGAGCTTCCGGAGAGCTGGTGAGTAGTTTATTATAGATTTTTTTTTAACAATTTCAAAAAATATTGCAAGATATACGAGTATCATGCAAAATATATTCCGCATGCAAAAAAATATTTGTATGGCCTACATTTAGTGGGTCTGGGTATCTTGTGTACATAGACAAAACACCCTACACTACGTAGTTCTTATATGGGTTCATATATTTGTGGTCGCACTCACGATACAGAAAGAATTCCTAGTGTGTGTACAGGTTTATTAAAAAAAATTGTTACGTTAACACTAATTCAATTATGTATTTTTTTTATAATTTTAAGTAGCTTACTACTGCCATATCTAGGCATTTTTTTTTTTCCTAGAAAAGTGTAAAAATGCTGCAGTATAGGCACTGGTATACATCTCAGTCTGCTCAAAAAATACTCGCTTTTCAACAAAGGATTGTGGGACTTTATACTCAGTTCCGCATATATCTAAATAAGTATAGAAAAGCGAATCTGCCAGTTACTGTATACAGCATGATAACAAAAACTTTTTTTTTCATTTTACGGTATTTTAAAAAGTATTATCTTATTCCAGGTGCCGATTGCATCATCACATACTTCGCGCCGTTGATTCTAGACTTAATATCGAAGAAAAAATAAATGTTAACTGTTTTATTTAAAATTGTTATGATTTTTGTGGGTTCGGGGTGTTGGTATTATATAAAAACAATATAATTTACTGGTTAAGAGGGAAGCTTCAGGTTAGCCCGCGAAATTCAAATCTTCTTACAAAACGTTGCAATTTGCAAGTCAGTGGGAGGTAGGCACCTAAGTGTATGAACGATTTTGTGAGCTTGCAGGCTTGTATTGATGGTTTTTATGGTTATAATTATGTAACTAGTTACGTTTTACAGTCGCTTAAGTATTTTTAACTTCATACAACCTACCACTGGCTTGCAAATTGCAAAAAACGTAAGAAAATTTGAATTTCGCGGGCTACCTGAAGCATTCACCTTGCTTTTATCATCCTACATCACCCCTTATATACTTTGCTCAAATTATTTTCAAGCATTTTACAATAAGTACATATACCGCAGGTACCACAAACTGTTGTTGTAGTTTTTAAGTTCAGAATAAAATGGTTGTTGTTTTTTTTATGTTGATTTTCACCCGACTTGTATTGAAAGATAGAAAAGAAAAAAGAACAGTTTATTGCACGGAAATGATCAATCTTAATTTTTTTTTAATTGTGCCGTACCTCATCATTGACATAATATTATTTACTCTATGTATTTATGACACTATAGTCAAATCTATGTGTAGTCTATGTCTGTATGTACCTTTTATGGTTATAGGCATGATGTTAAGTGTATATAATATAGGGTTATTTGAAAAACACTAACTACCTTGCAGGACTGTATTACTGACATCATAAACTACTATTGTTCTATGACTTTTTTTAAAACAATACTTTTACCAAAAACAAACCTTTCGTTGTTCTATCTAACACATTTCATATCTGTATTTTGTTGTACCTGACAACGCCTCCTGCGCACTGTTCTCGCCCCCCGCTATTTTACTATCGCTTGCTTGGCAGACTTTGTAACATTTTACGGCCGAAACCAATATCCTATCGATCTCCAGTTTTGGCATACTGGAGATTGTAAAAAAAATGATACAAAACAAAAATTATCATGTTTTCTGTTGTTTTATTTGTTCTTCTATCTCCGATATGTGATAGATAGGTTATTGGTTTCGGCTGATAAAGGAACGTTTTTTTGAACGTTCAATTTAAATACTTATTTTTATTTTTGTATAAAAATATGATGAACAAAATGATTGACAAAAATTGTTGTTTGTGGTGATATAGTCCTGAGAGATTGCACTGTTTTACAAATAACTCTGTATAAGTTATAATGTAAGTTTTTATTTTTATGTGATAGAAATAATGTGGTAGAAATAAATTATGAAAAATTTATCAAATAAAAAATATATATGGATACAAGTTTATTTTTATTTATAATAGATCCTATCCAGACCTTTTTTTGACCAACCAATTATAACATTGTCTTTATTTTTTGGTACAGAATGCAGTCACTTTTTTCAATTAGAATGCGGATGTAACACATTCTAATATTTGGCAGAAAATTTTTCGAGTTAGCCTTTTCGGCAAGTGACTACGATAAAATTGTCAGTTCCTTTTTACCTTTATTGCATATGTTTCAGAAATTCCACATATTGTCCTAGACACTTTTGATATTATTATAAAACTACGATAATTTTACATCACTACAACCACCAGGAAACAATAGCGAAAAATAAAAATAGCCACTGAACATCACTCGAACAAATCTTGTCAATAAACTATGCAAGCTTTATTAAATATTCCTGCTTTGCCGTTTCTTTAAGTACTAGCAGAAAATCAAGTTTAGCACCGGAAAAAAACCCTTCGAATTTTTTTCCAAATATTAAACCCGTAGAAATAAGGCATAAAATAGGTATAGTCGGACAAATACAGCAACAAAATGTTATAACTATCTACTGTTTACTTAGGATAACAAATAGTTATATAGATTGAAACAGATGGTCGTTAATTAAATATGTATTCAACCAATTTTTAATTATTTCGAATAGGTAGGTATAATAATTGTTGAAATATTATTGTTACCTCTATTCATTATCTGAGCTGACGTGGCTTTACTCATTATTTATTTAGAAAGTCCCCGAGTTCGAGAATGTTATGAATGATGCAATTTTTATTATAAGGGTATCACGAGGGTTCGGAGCAATGTCGAAAAGATATAAAAACTTATTACTAGGTATATGGCCTGGCCCTGAAATCCCAACTGTATGATTGTATGACCAACGGATCAATACGTTTCGTTCTAATTTACTCAGATAACAAATTAGCCGGGATTTCCCATAGGAATTCCCTAATATGAAGAACAAAAACACAATATATGATCATGTTCAGTAAAAGGCTGTGCGTGATAGGCAATTCCCTTATGATTGAAAGGTGTTTTGGTGGTATATTTTATCTTCTAGGTAAACCTAAACAGGGTAATATAATGTGGAATGCAGTTAGTTTCGAAGTCTATATAATTTTATCTTTGTGTCTAAACGACCTGACAATACCTACGGTTTGGGTTTGTTTAGCTTGGCTATTCCCATCAGAATAGTACCTTATTGCTAACAAATTTAAAGTTATTTGTACTTATAGACTTAAAATTATCGATTGCGGAGCCGATAAAACACTTTTATAGCGCTTTGCGAAAGTTTCGCTCCGGGTAGTAAACGTTTATAAACTTTATTGGGTGTTGCAGACTATGTGCGTACATATAAGTAACCAGCAATATTTGGTTTCGAAACTTTTAGAAAAAAATAGAACAGTAAAGATATAGAACATTCCAGGCTATTCCAAGTTATTCTAGAGATTTCCTGTATAGAAATGTTACCATAATATATGAGCTGTATGTGCCAAGCATGTCCTTATAACTAAAGAAACGCTTATTACCAACCATCTAGCTAAATGAATATTGAAATTACGACTTCTAGAACCTTTCTAGAACTGTTTCATGATAAGAGGTTCTAGAATAAATCTGTTTACTTTCTATGGAGATGTAGTAGGTATTTTATTTCCTTAGAGTTTACGGCATTATAGATGCTATTGTTTACCATTTGTAATGCTTTATCTCTACTTCATCATACAAATATCTCGCAAGATTGAGAAATATTAAATCTCGCTTTCGCAATAATTAACATGAGTAAAACCTATTTTCAAACTTGGCGGTATGAGAAATGTCCTATTCAGGGCCAGTTATAAACGTGGGCCAATCAGATTGCGCCAAATACTCTTACTCGGATCAATCGTAGGGAAACGTTTGAAACGTCATCGCTCTGTGGACCAATCAGGTTAGCCCACGATGGATACTAGCGCTAAATAATAGCGACGGCGGCGTGTGAAACTTCAGTTCTTCTTGAAAAATCGAAGGTAAAGGAACAACGTAATTGTGAATTTGTATCCAAGTGTCCCATTCAAAGTGCTTGTATCGTGGCTGTGAACTATATTCATCGGGATTCAATATAATTTAATAATTTGTAGTATCAGGTAATTATATTTTTCTTTATATTCCATTATATTTTTCTCTTTAGACCCCGGATCGTCACGAAATGGTAACCTCACTCGTCAGTCATGGTTTGATTCCTGACAATAATTTGGATAATTACGGAGTTTTCCTTAAAGTTGTTACAGTAATTAGATTTTAAACTGTTTTTTATGTATATTTCTATAAGATTCATTCAATAATTCTTATAAGATTCCAACTTATCTGCGTTGAACGTAAGCGAATTTTCTCGACGCAGCGGTGTGGGCCGGTGGCATGTCCTACATATCCCGTGGCCGGTTAATGGGTACCGTTAGGTGTTTCATCCCGTTATAGGTGGGACTAGATACTTTCCTTTTCTAAAATTCTTAGGCCGGCGGCGTTTGGCCCGGCGCCCCATAGTGACGTGTCCCATAACGATTACGTGTCCCTTACAAAGAAGTGTCATCTGGAGATTCTGACTTGAGTACGGCTACATAGTGACGCGTACGCATATTCTGAAGATTCTTAACTTATTTTTATTTTGCTTTGTTTCAGAAAAGTAATATTGCATGCTGAAAATGCGGTGGAGTATTTTAGCGTTGGCCTGCGTGGTCGCGGCGGTTGTCGCCGACGACAAGAAGGATAAAGAAAAGGACATTGGCACCGTCATCGGTATCGACTTGGGTACCACCTACTCTTGGTGAGTGTCTTCTAAATTCGAATTTTTTGATCCACCCCTTTTTTTTAATACCTTTCTAAGTAGGTTAGTTTCATCATAAATGAGTTTACAGTCATCAAAATCTAAATAACCCTTTATTCCAATTAATTTAGATAAAATTATTAATAGGTACCACACCATATGCAACATGTATTGATTAACTTGTTGCTAATCAAATGTTCCAGTAATTTCCATGGCTCCATATGAAATTTAATCAATACAATGTTAAAATTAATTGTTACAATATTGTGAATGATCATTTTGAAATAGTGACTTTTATCTGTACAACATGATAAAAATTGCCATAAAAATTATTAACTTTATGGCTCTGAGCAATTAAAGCAGTTTTTGAAAAACTCCTTTACCAATGCATATTAAAATTTACATAAATATCATTCTATTTGTATTTGAGTGTGAAGGATAAATTAACTCGAACATAATTAGCATATCTTGGGTCAATGAACCTAATTTTATGTGTGTGTTTACTTGAGATGACATTTTCTTTCATAAAACACAAAATAAAAGATATAACACAAAATATAAAATAAGTGTATTGGAAATATTTTCACTCTTTTTCAATCTTTGAGAGGTGATTGACCTCATAAAATAATTGAGCCTGAACAATCAGTAATATTTTTTTTTAAACTGACTTTTTTATCAATTTAAAATATGAATAACTGTTTCTTTTTACATTCTTTTGTATACAAACCATATTTAATATAGTAAAATCTTAAGAGGATACTAGATTTTAGTTTACATACTGTACATTTTTAAAATTCTAATGAGCGTTTCACTCTATTCAGAGCTAGATCACAATCAAGCGGAAGTTAGCATCCATAATAAAATAGAAAAATTTCAATATGAATGACTACTGCATGCTACATAAAAATTGCTCTGGTATTGTGGGTACCTTCAAAAGCGCAAGACACCCAGACCCCCCGTACAAATATTTATTTCTCAACCACTGCACCAACAGTGTCAACAGTCATAGTTTGTTAAAGATTAAAATTCTAATATTACTTTTTCTTTGTCCACAGTGTGGGTGTGTACAAGAATGGACGTGTGGAGATCATTGCCAACGACCAGGGTAACCGTATCACTCCCTCATATGTAGCCTTCACTGCTGACGGCGAGCGTCTCATCGGTGACGCCGCCAAGAACCAGCTGACTACCAACCCTGAGAACACCGTCTTCGACGCCAAGCGTCTCATCGGTCGTGAATGGAGTGACACCACTGTCCAACATGATGTCAAATTCTTCCCATTCAAGGTGGTTGAGAAGAACAGCAAACCCCATGTTTCCGTCATGACCTCCCAGGGAGACAAGATCTTCGCCCCTGAAGAAATCTCCGCCATGGTCCTCACCAAGATGAAGGAAACTGCTGAGGCTTACCTCGGTAAGAAGGTCACCCACGCCGTCGTCACCGTCCCCGCCTACTTCAACGACGCTCAGCGTCAAGCCACCAAGGACGCCGGTGCCATCGCGGGTCTCCAGGTGATGAGAATCATCAACGAGCCTACCGCCGCCGCTATCGCTTACGGTCTTGACAAGAAGGAAGGCGAGAAGAACGTGCTCGTATTCGATTTGGGTGGTGGTACCTTCGACGTGTCCCTGCTCACCATCGACAATGGAGTGTTTGAAGTAGTGGCCACCAACGGTGACACTCACTTGGGAGGTGAGGACTTCGACCAGAGGGTCATGGAGCACTTCATCAAACTGTACAAGAAGAAGAAGGGCAAGGACATCAGGAAAGACAACCGCGCCGTCCAGAAACTGCGTCGTGAAGTCGAGAAGGCAAAGAGGGCTCTGTCCTCCAGCCACCAGGTCAAGATTGAGATTGAATCCTTCTTCGAAGGTGAAGATTTCTCTGAAACCCTCACCAGGGCTAAGTTCGAAGAATTGAACATGGATCTCTTCAGGTCTACCCTCAAACCCGTGCAGAAGGTATTGGAAGACGCCGACATGAACAAGAAGGACGTCGACGAGATCGTGCTTGTCGGAGGTTCCACCCGTATCCCCAAGGTTCAGCAACTGGTCAAGGAGTTCTTCAACGGCAAGGAGCCTTCCCGAGGCATCAACCCCGATGAGGCCGTCGCCTACGGTGCCGCCGTACAAGCTGGTGTGCTCAGCGGTGAACAAGACACTGACGCCATCGTGCTTCTCGACGTCAACCCTCTTACCATGGGTATCGAGACTGTCGGAGGAGTCATGACCAAGCTGATCCCCCGTAACACCGTCATCCCCACCAAGAAGTCCCAGATCTTCTCTACCGCCAGCGACAACCAGCACACCGTCACCATCCAGGTGTACGAGGGAGAGCGTCCCATGACCAAGGACAACCACTTGCTCGGAAAGTTCGACCTCACTGGCATTCCTCCCGCGCCCCGTGGTATCCCTCAGATCGAGGTTACCTTCGAAATCGACGCTAACGGTATCTTGCAAGTGTCTGCTGAAGACAAGGGCACAGGAAACCGCGAAAAGATCGTCATCACCAATGACCAGAACAGACTGACACCTGAAGACATCGAGAGGATGATCAAGGATGCCGAGAGGTTCGCCGATGAGGACAAGAGACTCAAGGAGCGCGTTGAGGCCAGGAACGAGCTGGAGAGCTACGCCTACTCCATCAAGAACCAGCTGCAAGACAAGGAGAAACTTGGTGCCAAGCTGAGTGAAGAAGAGAAAACAAAGATGGAAGAGGCTATCGACGCCTCCATCAAGTGGCTCGAAGACAACCAGGACGTAGACTCTGAGGAGTACAAGAAACAGAAGAAGTCCCTGGAGGACGTTGTCCAGCCCATCATCGCCAAGTTGTACCAAGGACAAGGAGGCATGCCCCCGCCAGGCGCGGGCGGCGAGGAGGAAGACTTCAAAGACGAGTTGTAACCAAACAGACTTTAAAACGTGTGATCATAGCCAAATGTGATCTCCGACCGCCGCAGACTGTGCCCCGGGACGCGACGTGGCGTCACGCCGCATAGCCTGCGCCGGACACGGATGCAAGAGTGTTTTAGCTCGTGTTGTGTATATTTATTGTATGTCTGCGGGTGTGTAGCGTGTGAGGGTGTGTGCGGCGGGGGCCTGCCACAGAGCCGAGATCTGATCGAGTTTCTGCCGCCGCGCACACAGTCTGACTGTTGCGTGAATTTAATTGTAAAAATTGATGCATTTTTATTTTTAGTGAAAGGTAATACTTTGCGTGTGAAATGCGAGAGGCCTGATTCCATGACTTTCTCATTATCGATTAATATTCCTGTCATCATCAAATCGATACGAGTCTCGTAACATCTGAAGACTACCTCAGTGTTCTAAACTATGTATGTATGTAATTATTTTGAGACTGCAGAATTGTTAGTTCATAATTAGCAGAATAATTAAATAATTATGTAGTAATTAAATAATTTCAATTGAAGTACGGAGGAGTACATAAATAAAACAATTTTTCTAACGATATCATCTTTTATTTTCGAATAACCCAAAAATAAAATGAAGAAACAATAAAGAGAAGGATTAAAATAAAGTAAATTAATCAGCACAAACATTTTTCAATTGTGCGCAACATTCGATGTCGAAGTGCGGCGCAGCGATGACGGCTGCTTGCACCTTCGTTTGTACTTTATCTGAGAAAAAATACAACAATCAGTAATGCTGCAACCTTTTCACACAAGACACCAGACACACAACATCTATGGCCTACAGTACAGGCCATGTTTTTTGCGGGAATCGAACCCTATTAACACACCACAGTTTCACACAAACACGTAATAACTATCGAACTGTATACACATTCTCGTTTTATTGCGCAGCCGAAGCAATACAGCTAGGTTCAAAGTAGGTATGAATCACGAGTCATCACGACTCCACCTATACCGTAAAATGGGGTGAATAGAAACGCAGGGGTGAATAGGAACGAAAATGGTTACTGGATTTTAACGTTATGTAACAGGTTTTTCCAGCATTTAATTACTCCTATTTATCCATTAATTGTAATAAAAGGCGATGCTTATACAGAAATGAAGATAAAATATTTAACCAAAGTAAAAATTAAAATCAAACTTTCGTTCCTATTCACCCCTGCGTTCCTATTCACCCCGTTTTACCCGGTACCTATACTTTTTGCTTAGTAACATCGTCACGTAACGGGCAAAGGAAACTACCGTTCGTGATAATATCTGACTATATTATCTTTGTGCTGATTATCAGGACATTTATAACTTTTGTTATTATACAATTTCAGATACCAAATCTAAATCGATTTAGGAATTTACGAGAACAAAATTATCTTCCATGTAGTATTCCAGAAAATTATGCCATTCGGTATCTACGCACGGAAAAAAATTACGCGTAGGTTAGTTATGAACGTGTCGCAATCATTCATTTCGGCTGAAAGACGTCTAAAGTACCCGTCACGAGAAGCTATAAATTATGTAAACAAACATCTTTTACTAAGTAAACATTTTCAATCGACATGAAATAGAGACGGGTTATATGAAAGTAACAACCTATTTAATTTAGTCGGATCATAATATTTTAACGACGCAAAGTGCTATCGTTTTTTGTTTCTTGGTCCGTCGCAGGGATTGTAAACTATCGGGACACCATTTTGAAATAAACGCGTCATTCGAGTTTCGAATGCGTACGAGTTTGTTTCATTGCTTTGCATATATCGCGGATCTGATTGTTATTGTTATAAATCGATGAGATGATTGATAAAACTGTAGACAGTTTCGTGATACATGTCACTGATTCTGACACAGAAATGGAAACAACTGAATCTGACGAATAATTATTCTTAAATAATATACATATGTTAATTAATATTGTTACTTAATAATTGATTAAATCTTAAACAAATTCATTTTTTTTGTTGGTCCAAATGTTGTGAACTCCTGAACACTTGTTTACAAAATTTATAGCTTCTCGTGACGGGTACTTTAGTGTTGGACATAGGCCTCCCCAAGCGTCGCCATAACGACCGGTTCTGTGCGTCTCGCATTCATCGGATTCTCGCGACCCTCGGCAGGTCATCGGCCCACCTAACGTGTATTGTTTTACATGGATCAATAGCTATGTCCACACTGTGCCCTTTCATGTTCAACTTTCGTCTTCATCTTTCTATTAAACTTTCGCTAGTTGCTTTCAACAATTGAATGCGTTATGGAACGCATTATCCATCTGACGTGAAATGACATGTATCACTGCGCGCGCAACAATTTGAACTGTCATTGCACATGCGTCAAAGGCATACCCGACTTGCGCTGTTGATTGCGCTATGACGCATGCCCTTGTTGAACAAAAAAGGCACAGTGTGGACATAGCTTATGAAAGATAATGGACACTCATGAACCTAGAGCTAAATTTCGCTCTTAACGACAGAGAGGACTGGTGGATAGAGTACAATTTCAATTTACTAACGGTCGCCAACTAACTCGACCCACTTACAAAAAAATAATGACTGCGAACATTGCCCTTGATCTTGAACGGTGAACTCACATGTCACTGACAATACGAGTAACGCTAGTGATAACTTTGAACGCGTTATCCTTATGTGGTTCGAGTGTTAGTTAAGCTGCTTTACAATTCTAAAATAGGTAGTAGTTATCACCACCATTTCAGCAAAACAAGTCCACGCTGTGGACTCCACCGCTAGATGTACATCGGCCTTCTCCAAGCGTCGCCAAAACGGTGAGTCCTACATAATTATGGTTTTCACATCCGGGGGATTCCTTTTCCAAGATCCAGGGATGCTCAAATGCCGAAAGGTTCTGAAGTCGTACCTACCTATTTGAAACCGTTATCTTAATTCATGAATCCCCGACCGGTCCTATGAGACCGCGCTGTTATTGTTTTACTATTGTATATATTATATACTATTATATATTGTATTGTGTCTCGTTTTACGGGTATGTGGTGATAGGTTCAGATAATTTAAAAATTTGATGATTCTAGTCTAGACATACCGAAAGGCCCGTCGCCATCGATCTCTATTGCCGACAGTCCTGCCGATGCGCGCAGTTCCGCCAACTGCTCCGTGAAGTATAAGTCCCACTGTTGGTATAAAGGAAAGGAATTATAATGGTGATACTGAGACATAGGTAGATGTATTAACTTCGGCATATTTAACCACTGTAGATAATATTGTTACGTCTGACCTAGTACTGGTTGTCCAACTGCTAAAGTATTAAAGATGTAGGGTTAGAGGAACACTACCTACATTGTAAGATGTCGACTCAGACTTTTGATACGTAACTCGGTAGCGTCCTCAATCGCTCCGATACTCGCTAGCCGGCCACACGCCAATGTTCTATTTTTCTAAATTACCGTGTAACAGTGTATGTGAGTAAAATAAACCATCAATACCGAAGCCAGTATTTCTTTGAACATTCCTTCAAAACAGTAGTGACTTAGGTGTACCATTCGCGGTACACAATACGAACTAACTTCCTACAAAGACATTTGGTAAAGACCTTTTACCGTAAAGCACAGTATTACAATATTCCCTAGGAACAATAATAATTCCAATAGGCAATAGGGAATATTGTAATACTGTGCCTAAAGCATAGGACCCCCTGCCCCCCCCAGATCCTCACAGGGTCTTACGTTTGTATGAAAAAGGTCTGAAATTCACATGCCACGAAATCGTATGGGCAAACCTAATACTTTGAGATAAGATCATGTACAGACAGCAGCACGAATTGGATAGATAAGTACTCCTCTCACATTAAAATATCTTACGAAAGGGGCAATCAGTTTATGACGCTATCACACTGTCCATAGACCTACATTATGATATGTTTTTAGTAAGTATCCATCTTTATCTATACCTACACATTTACTTTCATTACTTCGTAAGCAGTTACCTAGGCTGCGTGAACGGAACATTGTCCACATCTAATAAATTATCATATCCACGAAAATAAATAAAACTAGTTTACAGATACTCTTAATTCTAATCACGCCTCGTAACGGTTCGCAAGAGCAGTTATCTATCACTGATATAATCGAGGCCTAAAAACCTCGCCCAGGAGTCATTGACTCGTCAAATATGTTACACACCTTATTAGCATGAGTTTTGCTAAAAAACGCCTATTAGGTATGTTGTACGTGACGTGATACATCGAACTACATTCTAAATGTAGGCCATAGTTTATTGATCTATGTACATAATGGCTAAATTGGTTTTGATAGATAATCACCCACCACCCCAACTAGACAGCACCCCCATGCAGTGGTTTGGGGGTGTCCTTATTCCTCGAACAGATTTGATAGGGGGCTGAGGTACGAAACCGCATATGGTAATTGGTATAAGATGCACTTGTACCTAACAATTTATTAAGTAGGTATACTTAACGTTTGAATCCCCGACCGGTCTCATGAGACCGCGCTGTCATTGTCTTACTATTGTGTCTCGTTTCGCGGGTATATAAATTATTGTTGAAATTTTAATACCATCAAGTTCAATAGCAATACTTGTATAAAATCTAGTCGGCCGATTGCTAAGAACGAAAACTAAAATTGAATACGATTTTGTAACCTGCAGCTTAAATCCGGAACTAAACGGCCTAGGCTGGTCTTGTTAAATTTTGTAGTGAACGGCAATGCAGCAGATCCAGACGAAAATGGTACTAATATTTATTTTATAGGATTGTCCCACAATCACATTAGACTGCAAAAGTAGAACTTGCCACACAACACAAGCATTAAATGATAATAACCTCATAGTCCCTCCTGACTTCATCGTGGTCTGGATGCAGCACCACCCTGGGCCCGGAGCCCATGGGCACCGTCTTGCCGGTGCACAGGTCGAAGCCCTCGTTCATGGTCCGCTTGCGACACGTCTCCAAGTCCATGTTCAGGAATACTATGCTGGAACAAGCGGAATTATAAGCCGTGAGGAGTTACCCATCTGTGCATGACAACCTGGAGTGCTATTCTCTAAGAAAATAGCCTTGCGCACAGCACTGCCGGTAAGGCTTAGCTGCTTTTTTCTTAGAGAACACCTTCTCTGCCCCGAGTCGATGCGGTGCTGTTCCAAGGACGTCATAAACCAGTTTACTTACGACGACTACACTTTGAATAGTCAAGGAAGAACTAAGTATTGTTTGAACGATCGTTGAAACGAGCTTGAATCTACAAGGCTGCCCATTTTTATATTATCCTGCAGCCAATAGCTTCTCCATCGTCGCGAAGGTTCCATTTTGGGTATCTAACTGTACGGTTGGAATAGTGCTTGATCTGCTATTGCGCTGCCTGTCACGGGTTCGATTTGCGCATGGATTTGTATGGCCTGCAGATAGTTGCTTTGGAGTTTACTGTTTAGTGTATGTTAGATTAGGTACATGCTTGTGAACGCGTCCTCGATGTTTTAATAGGTAACTACCTCATGTAGCACAACGTTTAAAAAAAATTGATAGGTAATCATAGACAATATAAAATATATCTGGGGCCAGGGGTTGGCTTCTAAAAGCAAAACCCGGGGCCCTGGAACGAAGAAAAAGAAGCAACAAAGAAGTGGGCTATAGTCAGTAAAATTCTGATACGCCGTCCCACGCTGTCTCACCGCCCAAGAGCGGGAGAAGTCATTTTGATGATTACCTAAAACACACAGTAAAAAATATATTCACGACAGCTGTTGACGCGATGTCAACGACCTGCAGTAATAAGTATCGTTTACAGAGTTTTTTTACTAAATGTCTACATCCAGTTTCAGTCTTTCAAAGCAGACCTGTACCAATCACTTGACGTATTAAGACTTTCACTTTAGAAAGTAGTTTAAATTGGAGCGACACTGAACAAAAAGAAAATGCAAGTTGCGTCCATCTTGTTATAAAGAGGCACGGCGAAATAATTTGCCACGGTGGGTGTCGACAGTGAATTGGGTAAAATGTGCAATTTTATTCTGTGTGTCAATGCGTTGCGGCAAGATCTGGAAACTGGTTGTCATGGTGGATGCTGCAGGATGTTGGAAACTGGCAATAGCAGGCTTTACATTACACAGTTACTTGTTCGGGCGTGAAATGGTAATCGCGCGCGAAAGAGCGTGCTTGAAGGGACGAGAAAGACCAACCACGCGGGTTCCGTACCCAAAGGGTAAAGAGGGACCCTATATTTACTAAGACTCCACTGTCCGTCCGTCTGTCTATCAGGATCTACCATCCGTCTGTCGTCGTCTGTAACCGTCTGTATCTCACGAACCGTGATAGTCTATATTATTATAGAAGATAGATAATGTATTTCTGTTGCTCCTATAACAACAAATGCCAAAAAATGGAATAAAATAAATATTTAAGCGGACTCCCATACAGCAAACGTGAATATATTGCTGTTTTGTGCACCAGACGGAACCCTTTATGCGCAAGTCGAACTCGCACTTGGCCGGTTTTTTAATAAACATTTCTCCACCCTAGGAATACGTTCATAAATACCTAATTAACATACAAGAGACATCTAGACCCAGAATATGTACACGTAGGCTATACAAATATTTGGTCCACGCGAGAATCGAACCCGCAATACGAAGCCCAGCGTCGAACAAAACGACTCGTCGTGACTTCTTTGTTTATACGCAGTTAGGCATCTATCATAATTAGGAGCTTTTTTTTTCAAAATTTTGGATAACATACATTTTACTGAATAAAAACCCATCGTGTCTCTATATTTCAGGGCCGCGATATCTATTTCGAACAAACCCGCAGTTAGGTAGCTACCTACATAAATTAGCATTAGTCACTAACCGATTCGGAGGAGTGGACATTGCGTCAAGCAGCTCAAAGTCGTTTCCATTGGTCGGGTAGCCGATCATCACCCAGCCGTGGTCTAAGCAGTCCTGTTCAAAAGTTATAAACCATTCTTAATCTTTATGCACCTATATTTATAATTCTTCTAACAAAACCGACCGCGTAAGGAACAAAATACTGCGCGCCAAAACTAAGATACAAGATGTTACCCGAAAAGCTGCTACTCTAAAGTGGGATTGGGCCGGACAATGGACATGTCTGCCGCATGTCAGACGAGCTGTGGGCTAAAAGAACTACTTACTAGACCCCATTAAACGCAAGACAACATCGTGGCAGACCGAAGCGAAGGTGGAGAGATGAGTTGGACAAATATCGGAGGGAGTGGTCTGCAATGGCTGAAGATAGGCGTGTGTGGAAAAGGGAGAGGGAGGCCTTCGCCCAGCAGTGGGACACTACAGGCTAATAAATAACTAACTATAATTCTTTTGTATGGGTGTTTGTGACCTAACTCTTCTTAAACAGCTAGATCGGCTTGGCAGGGTCCTCGGATGATTTGAAAATACAATTGAGGAAGTATCCCCGTTTCGGCACTCAAGCTATTCCCGTTTCGGCGCCAATATTTATTTATTGTGCAGACCTACCACTGTTTTCTTTTTAACCCTAAGGTTGACTGGTAGAGAATGCCCTGATGCATTAAGTCCGCTTATGTACCACCACTATACATGAAGTTTAAATTAATAAATATCGTCTGTTTTTTAAACCCTGAGACTAAAATGACATTTCAACACAAAAGAACTGCCATTCATTTGCGTCATTCCTATAGTAAATTTGACATTACTTGTGTCAATTTAGTCTCCGTGTATAAAAAACAGACGATAGGTATTTTGGGTGGTAGTATCCTAAACAAAATCCCAATCCAAAATAGCTATTGGTGCCGAAACGAGAATACCGCAACCGGATAACGCGACCCACAGCTTACAGTACGGCCGTTATAAGTTGGCGAGCTAATAACAGTTTTTAACAGCAATAACAACTGCAAATTGCATTTATTAGACCTTTATTTTTGTACGAGTTTTCAAGCGCCAAAATTCGCAGAACCTAACTTCAGACTCGCCAACTTATAAACGGCCATACTGTAGCATGGCACTGGTCGCGGTCGCTACGAACCAAATGCTACCTAGCACGTCACCTTCTTCTTCAGACGTCTCTTGACGACCTCTCCTCTCAGCTCGATGCTGGTCCCATACTTACGGATCCTTTTGCCAACATCATCGTCCTTCGCCTTTGCTTCGTTGAAGATGGAGTCGAAATGTACTGCAAAAGGGAAGGTGTATGTAGGTGTAAGACCGTTTTCACATTATCCGATCCGATATCGGTATCGGACGCCGATACGATATCGGGTTAAGTAAAATGTATGAAATGCTGTGCTCCGATATCCGATATCGGGTCGGACAATATGAAAGACAGGTACATATCTCATACATTTACCTTACCCCGATATCGTATCGGCGTCCGATACCGATATCGGATCGGAAAATGTGAAAACGGTCTTACATGTCACACATTCACGCCCGTAGTTTGTTTCCAAAAGGTAGATTATCGTCTGTTTTTTAAACCTGGAGACTAAAATGACATTTCAACACAAAAGAACTGGCGTCATTCCTAAGTACTTATAGTAATTTTGACATAACTTGTGTCAATTTAGTCTCCATAGAAAACAGACGATAGTTGGGTTATTGTAAACTCGTACAAGGTATTTTCGATTCGCCACACTTTGCGTCGAAAATGAAAATGTAATGAGTTTAAACTTTAAAATAACCCCTTTGACCATTCATTCTTATATGAATTTTGATTCCTTTGACAGTGTCGAAATGTACATTTTTTTACGACAAAAACGGCCGTATCTTTTTTTCTGCTGCTAACTTACAAGTTTGATTTTTGCACAGCTTCAAGGGACCACGGATTTGAGTATATGGTTTTAATTTTAACTCGATACCTCCACACGTTCCCGAGATAAAGCGTCTTGACAGACAGACGAAAAACAAAGTGATTGTATAAAGGTTCCGTTTTAGGATTTCGTTCAAAAACGGAATCCTTATGAATTCATCATGTCTGTCTGTCTGTCTGTCCGTCCGTATGTCACAGCCACTTCTTTCCCAAACTATAAGAGTTATACTGTTGAGACTTGGTAAGTAGATGACTGTATTCTGTGAACCGTATTAAGATTTTCATACAAAAATAGAAAAAAACAAAAAAAATCTCCCCACACTTAGATTTTTTTTCATCAAACCGTGAAACATGTGGGGTATCTATGAATAGGTGTTCAAAAACGATATCGAGGCTGCCAATAACAGTTTAACAGCAATAACAACTGCAAATTCCATTTATTTTTTTAAAACCTTTTTTTGTACGATATTTCAAGCGCCAAAATTCGCAGAGCCTAACTTCAGACTCGCCAACTTATAACGGCCGTAGGTACTGTACCATTGCATCTTTTTAAATATACGCTAGCTTTTACAACCAATACAAACAACATACTGAAAACCAATCCAAAATGCTTAGCCAGATGTTTGCCCTGGGTACTGCGGCCGGAGCCCCTCGGGCCGAGCAGGAGCACCCGGTACACAGCCGGAGCCCCCACGGCGTTGAGGCTCTGCCTGATGTGCTGATGGCCCGCATTGAACGCGCGCACGGCGTTGAAACACTTCGTCGCTATAGTTTCAATGTTATCTTCAGGAGTGATGTGTACTTCCTGGAGACAAAATATTGCATAGCTTCAAGGCCTGAAGTCTGCTATTAGAACTGTACCAGAATTGACGATCATTGGTTTCATAATTTTTTGTTAATTTTGACAAAATTGAAGCCAATGATCAACAATTCTGGTACAATTCTAATAGCAGACTTGAGGCCCAGGGCTCTTTTATTGGCCTACGTAAGCACGGCAAATAAAACGTGCCGTGTACAAGCGGCCATAGACTGCGATACAACACTATAAAGAAACACGTTAGCGGCGCTACAGCACGGCACCGCCGCGCCGCCGCCAAGTGCTAAGTGCTAAGTTTAGAATCATCATCATCTTCCTGCCTTCCTTCTTTATTCGGGGTCGGCGGTTCATCATTTTTACTTCCATTCCGCCCAGTCACTCATCACGCTATCACCAGCTCCACAAGTGACAAGCGCTAAGTTTAGAATAACAGAACCTACAATCCGGTCACGGTTCACGGCGCTTCTCCCCGCATTCCCTTAGCTCGCCCGGCAAGTGTCAAGGTATGGTCAGCATCTTTGTAAAGTTTACGATACGCTCATCGATAATTTGGCTAGTTCTCTGTTGTTGTTATAATATTATTATTTTTGGACATTATTTCACCGCGTCAAGTTAATGTGACCGAGTAGTAAAGAAAATACTGGTACCTACATTCGACGTAGCTTTGTACGCAAACTTCAGGCCCTCATAGTCTTGCTGGAAGAAGTTCCGCGGCGGGGTGTGGTTGCTGACGGCCTTCGGCGTGACCGGGGGCTGCCCCATGAGGACGAGCGTCACCGTGGGCAGGACGCCGTCTTGCTGCAGGCAGCGAGCCTCGCGCAACGTGCACGGGTGGTCTGGAGTCAGACAATGTTGGGTTACAATACTACTACTATATGATAATACTACTTTTTCAATACATAAATTACTTGATAACCCACTCATAGGCATGCAATTAAGGATTTTCCGCGACCGACCGAAACCTTTATTTCGGTTTCAGTTACGGATTTTTTTTCTATTTCAGTTATTCGATAGTTAGGTACGTTTACGGTTACCAACCTCCATAACATAACGAAATAAACTGAACTGCTAAATAGAGTTTATAGTTCCATCCCTCTTTCTCGCACGCACGCTTGACATTTTAACACGTCATGATAAGACCTCTGATCCATTTTAACGAAGTATTGCCCATCAATGGGGGAAAAGCTTCCTTTAATTCATGAATCCCCGACCGGTCCTATGAGACCGCGCTGTTATTGTTTTACTATTGTGTCTCGTTTTGTGGGTATGTGGTAGGTCAAGGCGGAAACAGTTTAGAAACTCGACGCGATGTGTCGACGCCCGATGTGAACCGTGCACACGTATGACGTGTGCGGGCATTTAGTCATATGTCAGGTCACGTCGCGTTTCAATAATCTGTTTCCGTCTTTAAAATTACCGAACATCAGCCATCCAGCCTGCGGCACAGGTTCCTTCAAAGTAAACGCCTTAGTGACTTCCGACATCAAAGCTGGGTCCATACAACTAGGCACGTAGTTTTCATGCTGCAAGACATTGCTGTTACTAATCGATTACGGTAAAGTCGGGTTACTTTGACTCTAAGGTATAACTTTGGCCCAAGCTTATGGATCAATAAGAACACCGGTCTCTGTGTTTGCTGTATTTCTATTTGTTAACGAGCTTGGGCCAAAGATATACCTTAGGGCCAATGTAACCCGACTTTACGGTATCACATCAAATCATAGCGATTAATAAATGTTGCAATCGATATTACTTTCTCGTAGCGATCTATCACGACGCGACGTGTTATTACGTAGCAACCGAAATCTTTCATTATCTGTTTCACCACTCCTTTGATATCTGGCAATAGTAAGCAAAATTATTAATTACTCACTGGAAACGATCTCAAGAAAGGATTTGAAGTACTACTCTCAATTCTAGTTCAAATTTTGGTCATAATCTGACAGTAATCAGTCGATTCATAACTAGATTGATCTTTAGTAATTCATTTGAAAATATGAAATACAGTGTAAACTCTATATAACGACACTGAAGGGACTGTGCATTTTATGGCGTTATTGAGAGGTGTCGTTAAATAGAAACAAACAAAAACAGAATTAGAAAAGTAAAAGTTTATTTCCGACTAGTTCTCTCCCGTTGCTATTGCGCTTATCAGTAGAAAAAAATATTACCAGCCATGTTTACAGTCGGTAAGTTTGTGAGCAACTGAGAATAATGATAACGTATAGATAATCTTGATAATCTAAACAGTCAACACGTGCAAACAATCCCAATTTGTAAACAAAGTAACGAATTTCAATATGCCGACAGTCAGTTTATTGCTGACTTCCTAGTCAGCAAAGCCACAAACGAACGTACACAGCTGTACAGTTTATATCAATTTTAGCAACTTAAAAGGTACTATTTATTACTCAATTATCGTAATTGAGAGTGGGTGTGATGCTATGTGGAGGGTATCAATGTATGGTAGACAAGCTAAACCAACCAAAGTCAATTAATTTCGACGCTTTAGAGGGTTAGTCGTTAAATCGAGTGATGTTACATAGAGTTTACACTGTATTTATTTTGATAATTTCAGTTCTAAAACGTTTGAAAACAAATAGCAAAATTACTAGCTGCAGGATTGCTATTTGTTTATTGGCTGATGCATGAGAATTAATCAGGCAATCCAATGTGTTCGTAGAAAGCTTAGTTTAAAGGCATGTGTTTGTGTATGTGTTGTAAAATCATCAATACAAGCCTCCAAGCTCACTTAGTTGTAGGAACGTTTTTGACCTTGAAAAAATCGTTCCTACAACTGAGTTTGGAGGTTTCTATTGATGATTTTTATGGTTATAATTACTTATGTAACTAGTTACGTTTTACAGTCGCAAAAGATATTTTTAACTTCATACAACCTACCACTGGTCTGCAAATTGCAAAAAACGTAAGAAAATTTGAATTTTACGGGCAACCCTGACTGAAAATAATGTCATTAAGGGCTTCCCCCTTTATATTATATTATGTAATATTCTGCCAAAGTAAAAATTTGACCAAATGAAAACTTTCGAACTAAAATGATTCCAAATATAACATTAGTAAAATAAAAGGTTACGAAAATTGGTTTGGGTAATGAAAATTACTGCAAATTCTTTTTGGCAAAACGGCAGGCTACCATTTTTGCTTTTCAAGTACTTATCTTTATTAAATATTGTTCTAATTTTTAATCAAGATACAAACGGACTGGGGACTGGACTGGTAGAAAATGCCTAATGGCGCAATTTTATTAGTCGTTAACTTGTTCGGTATACCTACAGCATACGGGGAGTCCCCGCAGGCGAGATAACAACCAATGAAAGTTACAAGTCGATACATGTTCGTTATACCATCTACGGTTCCCAGAATGCGGGCCCTGTGACACGCGTTCCAGAAATTTCTCGCACCCGGCATGCGGGCCCTATCGACTAATGCAAACGGTTCCCCGAATGCGGGCCCTGTGGCATGCATTCCAGAAAACTCTCACACCCGGCATGCGGGCCCTATCGACTAATGAAATTGCCGCCTTTGTACGTTAACTTGTGCATGAAGTTTTTAAAATAAATAAATAAAAGGTATCTGAAACTGGTTTACCTATATCGAGTCCTGGTTCAACGATCAACATTAAACGCGATGCCTCTATAGTATGCAGATGTCGGCTGGCGAATATCTTCATCTGTTTCAGATGATCTTTAGGCAGGTGGATGATGACATTCCGGACCATATCCTGGGAATAATTTTACTTTTCGCTTCGATTAAGTAGGTAACGTTTCGTTACTAAAAATTGGAAAAACATTATGTTATTTCAAGACAAAGTAACTATTGAATTTACCAGAGCCACCTTCGTCAGTGCGCAACCATCTTATTGACCTTTATACGAATTCAACGGCATTTGTAAGGTCAATAAGATGGTTACACACTAACGAAGTTTTTACAATCTTTTGGCAAACCCTGCAAATAAATTTTGAAACAGATATCCCTAACCGATTGAGCTGTTGACAATGCAGTCAATGTATGATAACATAGAGCTGATAAAAACGTTTTCAATTGAAGTAAATAATTTTATTCATCCGATGGGTGCGAGATGCACAGGATTTGTCGTTATGACGACACTTGGAGTAGGCCTATGTCCAACAGTGGACATCTTTCTGCTGAAAGTACCCAAAAAATTTTTTAGAACCTTCAGCATAAGATAAGCCCGCACTCTCTCCATCTGTGGCAAAAAATGTTCGGGCATTTGCAGCGGCCGTTTCGTAGCGTCAGTTTCCGTCATTTTGAGTGGGATTCTTGGACTCTGGTAAAAAGTTAAAACAGACTTGCAGTTCGGTGCAAATAATGTCAATGAGAAATAGTTATAATAAATTATTTATGAAAAGAAGAGAAAATCACAGAGCACTTTGTAACATGAGAAGATGTGTCAATCTTAGCTTCACGAATTTGTCAACTTTTAAATTTAATTTTTCTTACAACCAAATCAATGCTCCAAAGAGTACTTACAACACACAGTGTGTACTTTTGACAACATGTAAAAAATTAGTAGAATTCTTTTTGTGTTTACTTTATTACTTTTAAATTATTTATTTTTAAATAACATGAATGAATGTTTGAGAAATAGCTGTTTTTGAAAAGAAAACGTGCACCTGGACCCCAATCGGCTCAAAACTGCTCACTACACTAATATTATAAAGAGGAAAGATTTGTACCTATTTTTGTATGTTTGTAATGAATAGGCTCAAAAAGTACTAAGCCGATTTAAAAAATTCTTTCACCAATAGAATGCTACGTTCTTCCAATTTGACATAGGCTACATTTCATTTTGAAAAAAAATTAGGGATCTTTGGTAAAAGAACAATGTAACCGAAGGTGTAGAAAAATAACTGTGGGATTTTTTTAAATATATAATTAATAAAATAAAAATATTTGTGAAAAAAAGTGTTTTATATCCAAATTTCCAAAAATAAATAATTGTCTACCCCGTGCTGTGCGAAGCCGGGACGGGCTGCTAGTACTATATAAACTGCTGCAATAATTTCACCGTTTCAGGGTCCTAACAGCGGCAGCGGCTCCGCTGGCACAGCCTGTCATACTTGGATCATGAGATTGCACAAGGGTGTCAATACAGGTCATGTTCTACACCATAAGCCTAGCCACCTCCCACCGGCACCAACGCGCAACTTCATGCCATGCCATACATCGCGTAATGATCTCGCAGTCGCAGGCTCGCGCACATAAATAATATTAATACATTATTTGTTTCGATTGGTTGGCAGCCCGTCCTCGTAAAATACTGGTATTCAGCTAAATCCGGCTTGAATGGAAGCCGATTAGCCGACCCCAATATAGTTGGGAAAAGGCTAGGCAGATGATGATTTGTTTCGATTAAGTTTCTAAACGCATCTGCAGACGTCAGCTTAACAATCTCAACGTCTATTGTCACTGTCACTTTGACAATGTCAATTCCACATGTTTTGTAACTGTAAGGTTAAGTTTACGTACATTTTGAGTTGTTCTAGCAAGCGATTAGCGCTAATTAACCGGCTATGATCGGTTTGATGTTATGACAATAGCCGGTACGAGGGTCAGATGTCGCAGGTTCATCGATAAGTACCGGCAGACGAAGACAAACGCCATGTGATTTCACTCGCTCGTCGTTCGCGGCGAGGTCACGATTTTTTTTATTTACTTCCATTATAATTGCGTTGTTGAGCCGTCTATCGGACGGATGACGTGCTGATGATCAGCATCCGCTTATTCCGTAGTTGTTTAGTCAATAGTCTAGCTGTAAGGATGTGTTCGACGAAGAATAGCTATGAGGTACGAGTTGCAACTTTTTTCTGTATTATTATTTTGATTAGAGCAACGAGGTTTTATATAAGAACTGTTTGTTTATTTTTTTATGGCAGCAAACTTGTAGGAAATATTGCCACATCACTTGTGAATTTTAGAAAGTTTCCTACAGTAGTAAATCAGTTTATATTGCTTTATAAACTATAGTTATTTATGGTGCAATACTCAAACAAAATTTAAACATTCCTAGGTTTCAATTTTGTTTGTTTGTAAACATTAACGGGTGCCTGCCTACTAGCAATGTTATACATTGTTTCTTTTTATTTAAATAATCATTTTTAATTTTTTAATTATGATTTTATAGATTTACTTAGGAACAATTTATTTCAAGTTAGTACTGCAGAGTTTTGTGAAAAATAAGCTAACAGGTTTTGCTATAGCTAATAGCGTACTAAATAGCAGATTACTTATTAATTATGTATGCACCAGTAGTTGCTCAATGCTACTTTACATATAGGTACTGACGCTAATTGCCATCTAGTTTTTTCTATCAATTAGTCAATAAAAATATATTGCATATTATATTAACCTACCACATACCCACAAAACGAGACACAATAGTAAAACAATAACACCGCGGTCACATAGGACCGGTTGGGGATTCATGAATTAAAATCACATTTATATAATAAACCTTTTTAATTATTTGTCCATTAACCTATAACATACCCGCAATACGAGACACAATAGTAAAACAATAACAGGGCGGTCTCAGGGACCGGTTGGGGATTCATGAATTAAATGATAAATAATATTTATTTCTCAATAAAGTGTTAAAAAAATACTTTTATTTTTCTTTAACTAAAACTAGATGAAGCTGGTTAACTATCATAATGAATTTATTGACTTCCTTTTCATCCACACACATTACATTTTAAACTAATAATTTTATTTGAATACTTTTAATTGGAACAAACAAATAATATCCAGTAATTTAACCTTTATTTGACCCAATTTTTTAAAAAGTTCAAGAATTTTTTTTTTCCAAAAATAAAATAGAAAGAATTTTTCAAGCCGTTTAAAATAAACAACTTATAAACCTTTACATTCTGATGGAGTAAGAAACTGTCAATTAATAGAAAAAGGAGGAAAAAAATGGTATGTAACATTGTCACACAAGACTTGACAGGATCAGTTGTTGTGGGGGTGGCCTATGTCCAGCCATGGACGTCTTTCGGCGGAAATGATAATGATGTTACTAATATGTACAAAAGCGATGACAAGACGTTCCCATCACACCCTCACTCTTCTCAATCCTAATACATAATTAAAATGCTAGTTGCTGCTTTATTTCATAACAAATTATGACAAGTACAGTTCAGTAAATATTTCTTTTTAGCATAATTAGCCAATACATGTCATTTTAAGAAGGAATTATGTTTTGAATGGGTGTAACTCATACTACTCTTAGGCCAGGCGCGCACTAGCGGCCAGGCCGCAGGCGGCCAGGGTGAAACAAATGAAACCGCCATAGAGCGCGCGCTTCTGTCCGCACGCGGCCAGCGGCCACAGGTGCGCGCGCTCTATGGCGGTTTCATACTAATGTATGTATCTCGATGGCCGCCGCGGCTCTCGCGGCTTATGAATCACTCTGAAAGTCTAAAATAAATTACGTCATAAGAATGTCTTGATTTTCTTCCTTCCTCCCCTCATCATTCTGGTCACATGAGTGAAATATTCCTTAGTGTGACGTCACGTATTTTGCAGTTTAATAAAAGAAATGATTACTTTATAGCAGCAGTTATGAAATATATATTTTTTAACTACTCTAAAAATCTATAACGTTTTAAGAAAATTGACAATACATTCGATAAATAAAAAGGAGCTCGTGGCTAGATAATAACAGCCGCACGGGTCGATCTTCAAGGTTTGTCTGTGGATGGGTGACCATCTTAACATACCGAGTTTCCTCCGTGCCTCGGGAAGCACGGTAAGCCGTTGGTCCCGGCTGTCATTTGTAGATATTTGGCAGTCGTTACGGATAGTCAGAAGCCAGTAAATCTGACTCCAGTCTTGCCATGAAGTACCGTGTTACCCCAGTTAATGGGTTGTGGAGATCTAGTCTAGGCTAGATCTAGGCAGCCGCTCCTCGTAAAATACTGGTATTCAGCTAAATTCGGCTTGACTGGAAGCCGACCCCAATATAGTTGGGAAAAAGGCTAGGCAGATGATCATCATCTGCCTAGCCTTTTCCCAACTATATTGGGGTCTATTGGGGGCTAGGCAGATGATGATTCGATAAATTATTACATCATATAAAAATGTCGTGTCACTGTAAGAAAAATCCCTGTTATCAATCTCCTCTGAAAGGGTTATACGATTTTTATGATTACGCAAGTTCACGTATACATGATACACTGTAGGCGCGGGCTAACGGACGGCGGGCAATGGATAGCTCGCCGTCGGGCCACCTGGTAAGGCCCAAGTCTGTTACAAGAGTGCGTTTTGTTCCACACGCGCCTAAGAGATGTCAGCTAGATTGAGAGAGCCAGTTAGGGCCGATGCCAGGGTTGCGGATATTTTAAGAAACTTACCCTGACCCGCCCAAAGGTTAACTAATGGTACACTAGGTTTTAATCAGTCCGCTTCATCACACAGAGCAAGAGTACAGTACGGCCGTCATAAGTTGGCGAGTCTGAAGTTAGGCTCTGCGAATTTTGGCGCTTGTACAAAAATAAAGGTTTAAAAAAAATGCAATTTGCAGTTGTTATTGCTGTTAAAAACTGTTATTGGCATTTATAAAGGCCGTACCTAAGGCATTTGAAGGCTGTCCACGTAAAAAAAACTGTCACCGTAAAAAAAATCTATCTGAGTGAGAGGCGGACTCGCGCGCGAAGGGTAGAAGGGAGGGAACACAATTTACGTCTGTTGTGTGGGATAACAACAGAAATACATCATCTGTAAAAAATTCAATTGTCTAGCTATCACGTTAAATGAGATAGGTACAGCCTGGTGACAGACAGACAGACGTATAGACAGTGGAGTCTTATGTGGTCCCGTTACCAGAGCCGTAACTAGTCTTTTATACGCCCGGTGCGAGCTTCTACAACTGCGCCCCTCGAAAGAAGTACAATACAAACAAAAAGGGCTAAAGATATGACGTTTTTGCGCCCCTTCAGAGTCTGCGCCCTGTGCCTGGGCACCGCTAGCACCGCCGTAGTTACGGCACTGCCCGTTACCCTTTGGGTGCCTTAGGCACCCTAAAAAGATTGAGACCGCCGCGCTGCTAGGATAAAAAATATGAATGCGTCATTAAAATCTATGTTTAATGGCTACCTTACAACCTTGAAACTCTACTTGAGTTTAATAATTCATAGTTCTAGGAACTGTAAGAAGTAGGTTCAAGTGACTTATTAACTCAACTGCCACATCTGTGACAGTTATTAGATTCATCATTCAAGATATATCAATGTGTCACCATTCACTTGACTATCGAGCTTAGCGTGCTGTATTTAAAGTTTATTTTTGAATGGCCGCAATAATAAAAATCTAGAAAAGAATATTGATTGCAATATAATTTGAGCTTTATGCTGAATTACTAGAGTCTATTGTTAAAAAAATACTAATTTCGGATTCAAATAATAATCTGGTTTTTCATAAATTATATCATCTTGATTAAATAAGGAAAAACTGGAATAACTGAAGGAGAAACTGACTGACTGACAAATCTACGCACAGCCGAAACTGCTTAGAGTACCTAGTAGGGTGACATATTGTACAAGATTTCCTCGTAAGTCAGCACTAAGAGAGGATTTTTCAAAATTCACCCCTTAAGGGGATGAAACGGGGGTTCAAAGTTTGTATGAAGAAACCTACTTTTACGCGAGTGAAGCCGCTGGATAAAGCTAGTGTCATTATAATTATGTTTATTCTTTATATTCTTATCAGAGTGTACCTACACTACAAATAAATTTCAAATGTTTACTAGTACTTATCAAAGTTCATATCAATATACCTAGAACATTGATACGACAAAGGGGCTTCCCCTAAAAAGGGTTGTTGTACTCATCAATATGAACAACTTTTACTATGCGACCAACCCTGGAATCACGAAAAAAAATCTGCTGCTCCATACATTTATGTTCACATAATTTGACAAAATGTATGGAGCAGCGGATTTTAAGCATTTTATTAGAAAGGTACACGTTTGTTCATATGTATATTTGTTTATACCTCCTTTACACATCATAAAGAGCTAAACGATATAGTTCTTACGATCCATCCTTAGGTTGTCTGGCAGACATCGCTGTCAGCGACAAGACCGCCTTAGTACCCAGATTTAAGTTTTTGTATAAACTATACTGTTACTTTTTGGTGTACAATAAATTTTATTCTATTCTTTATGCCGAAAGTATGTTCCCCTATGATAATTTTCAAGTTTGATGTGGAAGATGCCAGTATTATTAATAAGATGCCAACAATTAATACTAAAAATAAATATTTGCATTTCCAGGAGGCTGTTCGAAAGTTAAACGTCCTGCAATCAAATAAAGCGACCATAGAGCAGATCCGAAAGGACATAAGAACGGGACAAGTAAGTAACACCCTACCACAGATAACGGAGGTAAATGTTTTTGTGATATCTTGCACGATCCATCGCACTTTCTCGAGGGAATCATGATGGTGTATCTTGGTTGGATCAGGCATACAATGCCACATTCGCAAAATGACACATTGGATTTTCACAAAATGTCTTATTCTCAAATTGCCTGACTTGGTCTAACTACCTACTTGATTACAATCAGAACTCCTCATTGGTCCATCATTTCCTATTGATCTTACAGAACACAGCTGAATGTCAGTACACCGGCCTCATCTAGTACCAAAAAAAAAAAGTCCAAAAAAAAAATTGACGTGTAAAAGAGTTTGAAAAAACCTATTTGCAGAATAAATATCATTTATCATTTATCAGTATTTTGCATAAACTGATTCCTTACCTAACCTGGGTCCTTACCATGACGTTGTAAAGTCTCGGGCGTGCGTAGTGAGAAAAAGGGGTGAAGCTATACACCCTATAAAGTTCCATCACAAACAGCTTAGTTTATTTCGTAAAATTCTCAGGGTAAGGCTTCTGTTCAATCGTTGGGTAAAATCTTAAAATCCGTTCGAAAGAGTCTTCAAAAGTGAATTGGTTACTTCGAGGCAAGCATGCTCCATCGTACCTCATCATTGCTTGCGAAAAGTCCTGGATTTGTTTTAGAAGTCATGGTTATCATGTTAATGGCAAGAGTTTATTTTCTTTAACATTATAAATTCGGCCATTATAAAATCCTCCATTCTGTCCTATCAACGCATTCAACAAAACAAATTCACTGATTCCTTTTTCTTTCATAATTAATCGCTCCTCACATAATCCATCCATATTTTCTTTGACCTGCCTCTTTCTTTCCACCCATCCACGTTTACCTGTACTCATAACTCTTTTAGTAATTTAGTAGCATGATTTTTATTAATATTTGGAAAGAGTCCTTCAAGAAACAGGTATCTTGTGAGTAGGTAGCACGAACAATAATGCGTCAATAATCAAGATAAACTATTGTTAATTACCTAAGGTTATTGTTTTGAACAAGCAAGGTTTCACATTAACATGGCCTAGCACTTAGTTTTAAATATATATAATGGAAAATAATTATTTTTTAAACGATATACTAATATATCAAACTGAAACATCGATATAAGTGAGTTGTTGGGGTAACAATAGGTAGGTAGGTAGTTACTTACACATAATAGCGATGAAACAATCATTAATTTTGGAATTCATGAGGTTTTTATCAAAAGAGTATATGCATGAAAACAAAATTATGTTCTAACCGGTTTATCATTCATTAAAAATAAAGATAATAAAACACATACAGACCACAGAACGTATGTCTGTGAAAACAAAATCAAAATTGATAAAAAAACAAATGAGATATAGGTACCTGAACCTATATCTATCTCTCTCAAAAAAATATACAATTTCGTTTTGTAGCCGGGCGGGACTTATAACTTCGTTATATTAAACAACTAGCTTTTGCCCGCGACTTCGTTCGCGTGGAATAGTGACTTCCGGCAGATTTTTACGGCTTTAACGATTAACGGCTTTAATGACATTCCGTCCTAAATAGGTTACTTGTAACCGTGTGCCGTTATATAGCCTTGGTGGA
Source organism: Mythimna separata (assembly GCA_030763345.1). Taxonomy (NCBI): domain Eukaryota; kingdom Metazoa; phylum Arthropoda; class Insecta; order Lepidoptera; family Noctuidae; genus Mythimna; species Mythimna separata. The sequence goes on along the minus strand of CM061173.1, from coordinate 2,053,281 downwards.
TCTAGGTTTCTCATAAGCATCACAGGAAATCCAACTTTCAGCCTCAACTTGTGAGAAGGCACTCCTGATAACTCTAAGGAGTTGAGAAACTCTGTTGGGTAAGATGTCACTTGCTCGGTATCCACGACGTTATCTACTGATAGATACTCGATGACATCTCCCTCTACGTCAGACATAATTTGGTCATTTATCCGGCCTACTATTTCATTTGTTGGCGCCAAAATCTCCCTTTCGCATAACCATTCCCGATTTTCGATATTAGCGCGTAAATCCGGATAGACACTATTTTTTAAATTGTATGTACTATCCACAATTTGGCATAATTCGCTGCTCAGCGTGATCATAGTGATATATCTCGGAGTCGGTAGGCATACGATCCTCGCCGATCTTCAGAAGAGCAGCAGCATACTGCCCGGCTTGACAATCATTATGGAGTAATACTCGCATATTCGTCGACAGTGAAACCTTTTTCACATGTGTCCATAGCACAGATGCTTTTAAACAGGCATTGATTTCATCTGCCGGTGTGCCCCTTGTGCCGGAAGTCACCGGCCAATAGAACCACCATTCCTCCCATAATACCTTGATTGTTTTTAATGTCTTTCATCGTGCTATGAAGTGCTTCGATTGCTCTTTTATGGGACATCGTACATTCATCCCAAACTAAAAGTTGTATATATTATATTTTCAAACCTTTTTACTAGGTATTTATTTACATTTTTCCGATGAATTTTCAGTACTAAATTGATGCCGACTCTTGACCAATAGATGGCGCTGTATGTCCGGAATAAATTTTATCATTTATTTTATTTTTTATCTTATTTTTTATCTTATTTTTTATTTTATTTTTTGTAATAAAAACTATCCTATGTCCATTCTCAAGTTTCAAACTATGTCTGTACCAAATTTCACACAAATCGGTTCAGTAGTTTAGGCGTGAAGCAAAGACAGACAGACAGACAGACAGAGTTACTTTCGCATTTATAATATTAGTTTGGATTTGGATAACTGGGTGTGGGTACACATTCCTGTGCCTCCTGTTTTTGTAAATAATTTCAACTAATATTTCAGAAATGCACAAACCTAGAGGATATGGAACACTATTTGTCTAGAACCGGAGTCAGCCTCACAAGGTTGGATGAACTATCTGTGATACACATAGCTGGGACCAAAGGAAAGGTAATTTATTCAGAAACACATACAAGCAATTAGGTATCCTATTTCTTTGGAATAAGGTCTATATTCGATTGTGCTAGCTGTATGGGGCAGAATACCTACCCTTGTTTTAAATGAAGCGACTGCCTATCAGACTTCTACAGCCCAGCTTCTGGGCAACACAATACTCCTTGGGTTGCCGCATCCGTTAAGACTAGAAGCCGATCTCAAGTCAGTTGGGAAAAGGCTAGGGAGATCATGAAATTCCATTATGAAGGAAAGAAAAAGTATTCATTTGTCGACCTTCATCAGGATCACATATTGTGCTTCATGTGAAGGTTAAACATAATTAATAAAAAAAACCATAATCAATAATAATCTAATTAAATAATAATCTTCTTTTTATTTAATAATAATCTTTGCAATATCATTTTCAGGGTTCAACAAGCGCGATGTGCGAGTCCATCCTACGGCACCACGGGTTCCGCACAGGGTTCTACTCGTCTCCTCACCTCGTGGCGGTGCGCGAGCGCATCCGGCTCGATGGACGCGTCATCACTGAGGAACAGTTTGCCAGGCATTTCCATCAGGTCTATGATCTGTTGGATGCGACGAAGGTACCTTTTGATACCTTTATATAAAGCTACTATGTTTTTTGTAAACTAGGTGATTTATCATCATTTAGCTGATCGGACCAAAGATAAGTTTTCAATAAAAAACCATTTTTCATTGAATACTTATTTGTTATGTTTTTTTTTATAAATTGATATAAACTAGTGCTAAGAGTAGTAGTGGCCCAGTGGTACCTGGCCCAATTTACAAGTTGTAGGTTGCGGGTTCAAATCCGGCCAGGCATTACTTTGTATAATTTATTTCATCACCACTGCTCTCAAAGCGGTGAAGGAAAACATCGTGGGGAAACCGGCATATCCTACAACCAAAAATTCGAAGACATGTAACAATCCACCAATCCGCACTGGACCCGCGTGGTAGATTACGGCCCATTCCCTCTCCTAGGAGGCCTGAGCCCCAACAGTAGGAACATTACAAAGCCGATAATGCTAAAAAAACAAGTGCTTGACTCCGATCCCACTTGATGGTAAGCAGTGATACAAATCGTTGATGGTGAGGCGCACATGATATTTCCAGGCGTTCGAGGGTGACATGCCAAAGTACTTCGCATTCCTGACCGTGATGGCGTTCAACGTGTTCCTGAAGGAGAAGGTGGACGTGGCCATCATCGAGGTGGGCATCGGCGGCATTGTCGACTACACTAACGTTTTAAGGTAATTTTAGTTGCTTGCTTTGCAATAGTAGACTTTATTAGCGGGTGGATAATTTTCAAAATTGACTGACAGTGACAATAAGGTATCTTTTGATTAATGATCCATTTAGAATATAATTTAACCGATAATGTATTATAATTGCTTATTGTAATGCCTTACAAAATAACAAAAAAAGTACAGAAATATAATACAGTTGCGCTGAGCGTGCCCAAAGCGAAAGGGTCATCGACTTAGCAATTGCTGGGCGTCAGATAGCCGTTTCATATAAATACTAGAACCCTATTTCATATTTAGTTCTTTACGCAATATTCGACCTTATAAATGGTACCCCGTAACAGCAGAAAGGTTTAGGTACCCTAAATCTAGAAAGTACACGATTTGGGAACACATTCATTGTGCTTCCAGCTAAGAAGAAGCCCTGCTGGTCATTCTAGCGATTATTTCCATTAAGTCAAGAAAGACTCCTGAAAGATGAAATGCTAACCTAAAAACAATCGTCGGTAGGTAGACGATTGTTTTTAGGCTAGCATTTCACCATTATCTCATCTGATGGACTATTTATCTTGGGAGTCTTTAATAAAGCAGGTTACTTCTAGCTAAGCGTGCTCCTTTGTCGAACACGTCATCGCTTTCCATCAGGTGAGATAGTAGTCAAGCGCGAACCTAAGTAAACGTGCTGATACATTATTTTTAATACGACATAAGAGAGCGTGAGTTTATAGGCACTTAACTTGATCTTTCATAAAACACCATACTTCTCTCCTTTTCAGAAAGGTCCCAGTGGTGGGCATAACAGCGCTCGGTCTAGACCACACCTCGATCCTGGGCACCACGCTGCCGCAGATCGCGGCGGCCAAGGCGGGCATCATGAAGCCTGGCTGCGAAGCGTACACGGTGGAACAACCTGAAGATGCTATGGAGGTGCTGAGGAGTGTCGCCAGCAGTGTTAAGGTAACCTGCCTTTATATTTTTATTCAGCCTATACTTTCCCACTGCTGGGCAAAGGCCTCTTCCAACTACTTCCAGACATTCTTATCTTGAACCACCTCGAACCAGCTTTCGTGGTTTTCTTTTTATTTGTGATAGGTTCTTTTGATACTTGTATTCTATCCAGGGAGTAACTAATGTCGTATCGATGACACGGGGCCCTCTGGATACATGGGTTTGATACTGCCCCGCCCCCTGGCTACATAGGCCCCGACGTGTGCAAAATTTCGCGCATTACTAAATACACCCTATTTATTACGGAATAAAATTCATTTTATATCGGCAAAATAATGAAAATTTTAATCCAAATTGAGACGAAACCGGAAAAGATAAATTGAAAAAACTTGGGGGAGGCCTTTGCCCAGCAGTGACACAGTAATGGCTACGAAAAAATACATTCTATTTAGACATTTGTTTTTTTGTGTGGTTTTAGTAAAAAATATAATTATTATTATACTTTTCTTCTTTCCAGTGCCCCCTAACAGTAGTTCCTGCCTACAAAACCTACACATTCCCAACATCCGAGCAAGCTCGCCTACTAATAGACGTAGAAGCCTACCAGACCAACGCCTCTCTCGCCATACAGCTGTCCCACGCATGGATGAGAATCACCAAGCCAGTGCACAGAAAAAACGGCCTTATTAAACACGTTCCTAACGGCCTAAATGGCGTGACCAAACCAGTATTAGAGACGGTAGTCAAATGTGTGACGAAGGAGACTATGACTGGTCTGTCGGCTTGTAAATGGCCCGGGCGGTATCAGGTCGTGGACTCTGAGTACGCGAGGTTTTATTTAGATGGGGCACACACTAAGGAGTCTATGGAGATCTGCGCGGAGTGGTTTAAGAATCATAATAGGTGAGAGGTTTTTGGAATTATCATTAAATGTCATGTAATTTAATCTTTGGATGTTTCGGCCTTTACTGTTATGAGGCCCAGGCGGGTAAATCTTTGCGAGGCCCTTCTCCTTTTATTAAAATATGAGGATTTAAGATAAATCTTTTTTTGGAAAATGTATTAAAATTTTATTAAAATTGGATGAAAGATGAAGCAGCAATTAGCATTTAATGTATTTATATGCTCTACGAGTGTAACCTAATAGCGGCGACGTCACATTGTAGTTTGTTCGTCCATTTTCTGTTACTTGACAGTTTCCCCTTCCGCCAGATTTGAAAGGTTTCTAACTTAACTTAATTTTGAAAGTGATTGAAGAAATTCTTCCTATTTGTAATTTTAGAAAAAGTTACGTTTTGATACAAATATTTAAAAAAATGAGTCCAGTACCCAATTCCCTTTATAATCACAAATTACTTACGAAATAAAACATTTCCTTTCCAGATTACATGACAAAGTATTGATATTCAGCGCTACAGGCGACAGAAACGCTGAGGTCTTACTGCAACCACTAAAAGATGTGGGCTTCAAGTCCGTCTACTTCGTAATACCCACCGCCCACAAAAACATAAGCCAAAAAAATGACAATTACTCCTTAGTAGAACAAGAAGAATTAATTGCCAGATGTGAAAAACACGCACAGATCTGGCAACACTTTCAAGAAGGTTCCACAGATGTGACAGTTGCAGGCTGTGTAGCAGATGCCTTGGTCAATTTGAAGAAACAAAATATTGTTGATAGGTCTTCAGTTTTGATAACAGGGTCCTTGCATTTGGTTGGTGCTGCATTGTCGATATTAGATCCTAATTTAAGTAGTTAATTTTGACTTGAGTGATTTTATTATTAAAGTTTATTATTGTTGTGTGTTAAATTGGTTTTTCTTTAATTATAAATTTTCTCCATTTATCCCATGTTAGTAGGTGTAGGTGAAACATTTTCTTTTCTCATTCACCCCCTTTTCTTTCATCCATTGTCTCTTTGGCCCCCTCTCTTTTCCAATCATAGATATTTAAATATTCGTAGTTCCTTCCATCCCACCTCCTTACATGCCCCAAACAGTCACACTATTAATAATATTCTCTAAAGAAAACAAGAATATTAAAAGTATTAAAATAACATTTAATAAATTAAAATTAATAATCACAAAGTAAAAAAAGACTATCTACAATTTTATTTTCGGTAAGTACATTTTGATTGTGGAGTTATGGACACCAGCCCAACACACAAATTTGGCAGAACTTATTTTACTTTGTATTTGTTGATATTATTACTAGCTGTCCCCTGCGGTTTCACCCGCATTTTTCGTTACTGCTCCGCTCCCGTGAGTCGTAGCGTGATGGTATATAGCCTATAGCATTCCTCGATAAATGGCCTATCTAACACTGAAAGAATTTTTCAAATCGGACCAGTAGTTCCAGAGATTACCCCCTACATACAAACTCACAAACTTACAAATTTTACCTCTTTATAATATTATAGTATAGTATAGATATTATAATTTATTCTATAGTCAATTGTGTATCACTAGTATCTAATAACCTATCCACATCAGTTAACCAACTTATTAGTCTGTCCAAGTACCCTCCGTCTTGTTTGTAACTTAAAAGCAACAGCTGCATATGCTGGTACGCTTTTGGCTGTTGCAGTAAGTACTCAAGCCTCTTATCCCTCAACGACAGAAGCTTTATAAAAATAATGGCTATCAACATCCACTGTATCGGCTTAAACATTATGTTATTAGCTTTCAACTTAAACGTATTAACTAACAAACGTATATCGGAACTAATTGAAAGAGTGAGTAGACCTAAAGAAAGCAATATGTCAGGTAATACTTTGTTTAAATGTTGGCACACTATTCTTCTACGTAAAGCATTCTGTGAATTCTTGTCTACTAAAGGCAGGTTTGTTGGATTTTCATCTTCCACAATTTCTGGGGATTGTATTGGTTCTGCAGTCACTGGTTCTGGGACTTCGGTTACTCCGGAGAAGAAAGCCTTCACTTTTAATTCCATTTTCTTACTCTCTTCCTGCAGCATTCTGTAGTCAGGCAAGGGTTTCGTCTCTCGTTTCAGTGTTTGCGTATCAAATTTCCTATCCTCCAACTCTAGCATATTAAGCTTTTTGCATAACGCTTGGTATTGGTCATATACGTTGGAGCTGTAGAATATTCCTTTAGCAAAATTATTAAGATATTCTCTAATATGTTCTCCTTTGTCTGCAACCATTTCTCGGACCTTTTCTTCGCCGAATAAAAAGAGGATTGTGTCCAAAGTGAACCACTCAGCCAGACATTTCTCAACTTCAATAGTTAATGCAGTGACTAAAGGTTGCTTTTTCAGTGGCAATTTTTTCTTTGATTTATTTTCTTTGCTTTCTTTTTCTGCTACATTGGAAACAGGGGTCATAAGTATTGGATCTATTTTCTTTTCTGGTTTTTCTATAATGTCACCTACAATGTTTAGTGGATTTGGTGCTGGTTTAAGAACTTTCTTAGCAGGTAATTCTGTTTCAGTTGTACTGGGAGCAGGAGTATTTGAGCTATCTACTTGTTCAGTTTTTTCATTATGTATATCAGGATTACTGTCTTTTATATCTCGCTCAGGATCTTCAGTAACATCTGGTTTATTGGAGTTCAATGTGTTTCTCTTTAGATCAATACTAGCTAGTGTATCATTAATTGCTTCCATTGCTTTATCTAATTCACTCTGTGTATTACTGTTACTTGATTGTTCATTGTTGCTCTTATTATCATCTTGAGAATTAGGAGCCATTTCATTAAGGCTTGCTTCAGCAAAATCGTTGATTGAAGTAAATGGTTTCTTCTCGGAGATCTTCACTCTGTCAATCAATGTCACATCTACTTCCTCTCCCATTGTGCCAACAGTGTCTAGCTTCAAGAGTTGGAACGTTGGTATCTTCTCATACTCTCTGAACCATAGTGGACTTGTCAGCATCTGTTTCTTGACAAACATTGCCGAATTGTAACATGAATTGCTACAAAAGTTTTTCCTAGCAGTAATGTCATAAACTTTGTTAGTCTTCAATGATATTCTGTACTTTTGTTTAGGTATGTCTTTAACTGACAAAGGTTTCTTACATAGTGGATATCCACATAAATGGATGATAGACCGTTCTTCTATGATATCATCGAAATGCTCCTGGTTAATGTGTGGAAGGCACTGGAGTAAGTATGCCTCAGTAATGCTCGCTTCCAAGAGGCTCTCGACAATCTGTTGAGCCTTAGCATTACATTCTCGCTTTTTCAAAATAGCTTGACGTATTTGCTCCTTAGTCATTTCCTCGATTTTCGTCGGTCTCTTCTTGGGCTTTTGATTGCTGGTTTCCATGTTTTTTGTATTTATGATTAATGATTTGTACCAAAATAAACGAAAACAGGACAGCTTTTTTTTTTTTTTTTTTTTTTTTGTTTGTGGCAATGGAGCCGGTTTCGACTATTCTGCCAGTGTCACGTTGTGGCGGTAGCACAGTGAGAGCAACCGCCGAGCTTTGTACTTCGTGGTAGGTGTTAGTATAGCTGAAAAGACGAACACAAGTGTTAGTAAGAACAAGTAATCTAATTTACAAGTTTATATACATATTTTATATACAACACATAGACATACATACAGCACATATTGCATACATAGGGTTTTAAATATAATTATGTTACGCACCAACTAAAATTTCAAATTATTCTCATTTAGGAATTTGGCTAAAAGATGAACTAATTTAGGGGAAAAGTGGGAAAGAAGGAAGTGGAAATTGGTTGGGAGAGGAATGTTGCATTTAGGAAGTATTCGGTAGAGGTCAAAAGACTTATTATTTAGGGAGCAGGAGAAGAAAATATGGTCCAAAGTACCTTCCGCAAGGCCACACTCGCACAGGGAACTATCCCGGACATGAATTTTGTTCAGAAACACTGGGCTACAACAATGTCCGAGTCTTAGCCTACAGAGTGACGAAACAGTTCTCTTCGACAATTTAGGGCATTTAAAAAACCAAGGTCTACGCTGAATTTCGGGCTGTATAGCTGCATAGTAGAAGCCTTTGGTCTTAGAAGTCGTCTTCCATGTTTCAGTCCACGAGTTAAATAACTTGGGTTTGGCACCATTCCGCAGATCGTAGTTGTGAACCACGTAGTGCTTTCGATCAGCCGGATTCGATGTGGCATACTTTGCTAACGAATCAGCGCACTCATTGCCAACAATTCCCGAGTGTCCGGGGATCCAGGCTATCTCGATGTCCAAGCCGTTTTGGAAACAATCAAATAACAAGTTCTTGATATCTACAATGATTTGACTATGGATTTTGCTGTGAATTTGATTTTGTTTTAAGGCCTGAATACTACTAAGTGAATCTGAAAAAATTACTGATCTTGTTATTTGATGGGATTTGATATAGTGTATGGCTTCTAGAATACCAATACACTCACCTGTAAACACTGACGCTTCTGGTGGGCATTGAAAAAGAAGGGCAATTCTAGAATTTTGGAAGTAAACTGCCACACCAGTACCTCCTGACTCAGACAGTTTTGAAGCGTCAGTGTAGAAGAAGTTCCATCCTACCCAGTAACGTTTGAGAGCTAACTCAAATTCGTCCTTCGCCTTCTGGGAATTCCTGGATATACCCAGTCCCAAAACGACTTTTGGTTCGTAGTGAATCGACTCATATGCGGAGGAGAAAACCGGGAGAGTTGGATATTGACAAATTGGCGCAGAGAGTTTTTTAAGTTCTCTGTACCTATTTATCAATAAAGGAACTGTTTTATGGTTCCAATAAGGGGAATTATTAAAGGAGAGGTCGATTTGCTCTAAAATTGGGATTAAAGGATGGGACGAAAGAGCAAAGACTTTAGACAGGAAACGGTCAGCCAAATACTGTCTTCTCAGGTGTAAAGGCGGTTCAGAACATTCGACTTGAAGAGCATTTATGGGAGACGATTTCATGGCACCAATAACAATCCTCAAACATTTAGACTGGATGCTGGATAATTGCTTCAGCGCATTTTTGTTACAGGGCTCAAGAAGAAAGCTGCAATAATCCAACGCACTTCTAGCTAAAGCATTATAAATTAGTTTGAGGGTGCATGGGTGAGCTCCCCACCATACCCCGGCCAAGGCCTTAAGGACCGACACAGATCGCTCACACCTCTTGACCGTGTTTTTAATGTGGTCAACCCCAGTCAGTCTCGAGTCCAAGGTTACTCCCAGAAACCTAGCCTTATCTTTGATTGGGATAGATTGTCCATCGATGTTAATATCTATTGGAGGTACAGAACGCTTGCGGGTAAAAATGACCGCTGAACTCTTTGGCGCACTTAAGGTCAAACCGTGATCGAGCAGCCATTGGTTTAATGAGGATAAAGAGACATTCATTGATTGAGCGGCATCCTGAATGGAAATGCCACTAACCAGGAGAGCAATATCGTCAGCATACTGAAGGATTTTACAGTCGTAGTTGAGGCAAGAGGGTAGGTCAGCTGTATAGATGTTGTACAGTGGGGGACTAAGAACCGACCCTTGAGGTAATCCTCTCCAGACTGTTCTTTGGTCCGAGTCCACCCCAGGGACTCTCAATTGGATGGAGCGGTTGGTAAAAATGCTACCAATGATGCGACAAATCCTAGCCGGGATTCTCAGCTCGTGCAGCTTTTGCCTGAGGTTAGGGAGGAGGACGGAATCATAGGCAGCAGATATGTCGAGGAAGACAGCAACCACAGACTCATTCCTGCTGAGGGCCAGTCGGACCGCTGAAGTGAGGATACCTACACTATCAGCTGTGCCCAGACCTTTTCTAAAGCCGAACTGAGTCGATGGGAGCAGTCTCCCATTTTCTACCAGCCACTCTAGGCGGTTTTTAACTAAATGTTCCAATAGTTTTATTAGTATGGACGATAGAGCAATAGGCCTATATGAGCAATGATCATTAGGGTCTTTGCCTGGTTTTAATATCGGGATGACAACTTGAACCTTCCATTCTGTGGGAATGTATCCGGAAGTAAAGCAAAAATTAACCAAATCCAGGTAATATAGGTGAGTTTTTGGTCCAGCTTTAGAAATAAAGGAGTAAGTGAATCCATCCACACCCGGAGCAGAGTCTCTAACATGGGACAGCACAGTTTTCAGTTCTTCCAGGCTAAATGGCATGTTCATTGGGTTGGCAGTGTCGTCTACATTATCAATGCCAACACTGCTTTCCTCTAGGCTTGGAACATAGGCCGGAGCGATTTTTGAAAAGAACTCATGCCCCAGTTCTTCTGTGATAATGTTTGAGGAGACAGGTGTTAAACTGCTCCTAAAGTGCCTAACCTTTCGCCAGACCGTCGAAACTGATGTGGACGGACTCAGCGAACTACAGAATTTTGACCAACCTTCACGTTTTTTTTTTTTAAAGAATTTCCTGGATTTAGCCAATATTCGCTTGAAGGAGAGGAGGTTTTCCAGGTTCATATCGCAGTTAACTGTCTTTTCTGCCTCATTCCTGGCCCTAATCATGTCAGTGCATTCCCTATCCCACCATGGCGGAGAAGGAAGTTTACCAGTAGGAGGTTTTTTGGATGGGAGGCAATCCTCTGCTGTAGAGGAAATGGTGCAGGAAAAGGAGGAAAAACATTCCTGGGCATTATGACTGTCAATTTTAGGTAGAGTAGATATTCTAAGGTCCAGAATTTTTGAATATAAACTCCAGTCTACCGAATTAAGTTGGTATTTTAAAAGGGGTGGGGAAACTTTAAAAGGGATATTTTTGGAAGGGAATTCAATTATGATGGGATAGTGGTCACTTCCATGGGTCATATCCAAGCGTCGCCAAATGAGAAGGCTAGATATATTGGATGAACAGAACGTCAAGTCAACACAGCTATTACTCTGGCCAGGCGCAGACCTGCGTGTGGCACTGCCATCATTGACGAGACAAAGATCTAGATCATCCAATATATCCAGCAAGCCTATGCCAAAGTTATCGCAAGTATCTGATCCCCAACGATAATGATGACAATTGAAGTCACCCATAACAAGTATTGGACCGCTAACACTGCATAATATATTTCTGATTATTGAAAGATACTCGAGTTGAGGGTGCGCAATATAAAAGGAAAAAAATATTATATCCTCAGCCTTAACAGCAACAACATTTATGTTGTCGCCAACGAAGGGTAGAGGAATCTGGGAGTATGATACCTTGCTATTGATGAGCAAAGCACATCCCCCATATCCATCAGTTCTATCATGACGAACACTGCTAAAGCATGGCAACCTGAAATTGCTTTCAGGCAAGAGCCATGTCTCAGCAATGCTGCAGATTGATGGTTGAAATTTATTAATAAGAAAAGCAAGATCAGGCTTTCTGGGAGTAATACTCCTCGTGTTCCATTGTAGGAATGTCCGGCGATGGGACATTATGGATGTAGTTTAAAATTGAGGTCAACTTTGAGGCAACGTGGTCAGGTATTGAGCGATTTGGACTACATAACACAGACATTAGCATGTCGGTGATAAGCTGTAATATATTGGCTGAGTTATTTTCCTGTCTGAAAGTCAGTGCATCTCCTTCTGTTGGTAATGCACAGCCGTTTCTACTAGGGGAGAAGGAATAGTTCTGTGTGAGTTCCTGGTGAACCTGTCTATTGTAGCCAGGTGAAAGGGGGGCGTGGGTCTTGGGTTTTAAAAATACCGTTTTACGGTATGACTTTTGGGATGTGGTGGGTATGGGACTTGAAGACTGGGATTGGGATATCACATTAACCTTGTTACGGGGGGAAGATTTTGACACCTCAGCATACGACCTAGAAACAGGTGGGAATACCCGACTTGCTTCCACATATGAGACTGATTTCTCCGACATCAGAGCTTTGATGCTCTTCTGTCGGCCCAACTCGGGACAAGCACTGTCATTCGCGAAATGGTTACCAGTACACGAAACACAGAAGCTGAATTCCTTGGTAACTTCACAACCATCCCCTGGATGATTTTCACCACATTTGAAGCACCTTGGCTTGGAACGACATAGTGTGCGTGTATGACCAAATCGACAACAATGGTAACATAAAATTGTTGGGTAAGTATACCTCTCTACTGGCAGTGATGAATAGAAGCTGATCACCCGCTTGGGTAGGACCTGTCCGTCAAAGGTTAAAACCACAGTTTGAGTGGGTTTCCACTCTGTAATTCCAGAAGAAATCACCTTGCGGCTCATCCTTCTGGCCTTGATGACAGGACCACAGCCCTCAGGAACCTGAATATGCTTGATAACATCATCCTCCGACCACTCAACCGGTATATCTCTAACGATGCCCATTCGAGTAATGTTATACTGTGGGATGCTCGCAATATAACTGTTTTTTGTTAGAATTGTGTTGTTGAGAAAACTGTTCGCATCCTGATACGACTTAAACTCAACGGACACTCGGTTTCTGCCAATACGTTTGATCCCATCGAGACGTACATTACTGACGTTATTGGTCGTCAGAAACATACCAAACTTTATCGGTTGTAGCACCGTGCCTGAAGTTTGTTCATGTTTTAGGGATACATGTACAATATACGGGGGGTTGTCCATTTTGGTATAAATTATTCTACCTGGTTGATTTTTCGCAATCTTTGGTGGAATGTTGGAGATTGCAGGGGGAGAGCCAGCAACCCTTTTGCGGTTTGCGTTCTCGGTCTCCATGGCAGGATCTTGCGGGGGTATTTCGGTGGCATGAGGGAGTGATACGGTCAACACGGGGGAGAGGTCAAACAATTCGTCAGGGGGGTCAGGATCAGGAGGCTTTTTTGAAGTCATGTTGATGAATTATGCTAATAAGAGGGGACAAACACAGATAAAAACAAACCTTAACCGGGAACACAAACACTAGGAACAGTCTCGATTAAGTTTCACACAACAGAATTCACTAAAATCGAAAAAATTCGTAGCACTGACAAAAGCACGTGTCGAGCCTTCACCACTACCAACAAAAGTCCAGGACAGCTTGTCAGAACCAATTAGACATCGACTTCGACTTTGATTGAGTTTGACACTGACAGTATCACTAACACGAATTTGACACTATTGCATGCGTCCAACATCAAAATTCGTTATTAAAGGCAAATCTATTTGTATCGCTTCGAGCAATCTAGTCAAATCAATTTTAAGAATCGACTAGCCAACCAAACAATCATTATTTCTGTATATATTCAAACGGAAACTGGCTAATGCGTTGAAAATGGCCTTCTCAGCAAAATTCGCTAAGGAATTAGTCAACAGTACGATTAAAAAAATCTGAGATAGCGTATGTTTCAATTTTTATTGCCCACTTATGGAGATGCTTGTTATATAATACTGCTAACAATTAGAAGTACAAAAAAACAAACAACAGATCAAAAAATACTCAAGAATGAATATTACTATTACAACTACTATTTTATTCTAAAAGGTTTTTAGTAACACAATTCTGGGCTCTAAAAAATCGACTAAATATTACGTAACCTTCGACTGACAGTTAATTATTTTGACAATGACAGGGAGACGGGCTATCATTATCTTTTATTGTATAGACTTGACGATTTTGTGTGCAAAATTTTGCGAATGATATTCACTTTCTTTAATGTGACCAAAACAAACACACGTTTGTACCTAGTAAGTGAATGGCTTACAAATTGACTTAAATCTTTTTGGAGTTTTTATAAAAAGTGGTTTTAAATGTTATCAGGTGTGGTTCAAATATTTTATTTACTTTCTAATTTATCAATAAAATTATGTGATAACAATGTTGCTTTAGTGTGATATCTCGTGGACAGTTAGTAAACAAATACATGGATGATACGGGCTTGAAGAGCCCTAGTTAGAAAGCAGCTTCAAGCAGGAAAGGTGAGTAGGTACAATACTATAACTTCATTTTTTAATAACTTCAATACAAAAACATAGTTTAGAAAATATAGGTACCTACATAATTTTTGTCTGCTATAATGTATAATTTTTCTAATATTTCGTTATCAATGTCTTACTTACTAATGTTGACTATATCATAGAAATATTAAAATTTATTTATAAATTCATTTTAATAATAATTGGTATGTGATTAAAATGAATTACTTAAAAGAGAAAATAGATTTGTACACATAAAAAAATCATAATATTGTGTAATACTTGTGGTCAGTTCAAATTTTGCAATTATTAATCAAAAAATAAAACATTATAACTAAGGTGTATAGGTTTATATAAATAAAAAAAAAAGTGTGATAAGAGAAATATAGTAAGCCATTATGTAGTAGTAGTCCAGTAGAAAATCCATGTGGTTGGTAATATAAATTGTCTACTATTCTAACTCAGTTTAGCCTCACCAAATTTTTATACAAAATATATTCATAATTACTTTATTTATATATACAAAGTAACTTTAAATGTATTTTTTTTTATCTTACTCTGGCCTGGAGGCCAGACAGCCATTACTAGACATTGTATTATAAATATCTTATCTTAATATATATAAATCTCGTGTCCCAATGTTTGTCCTCAATGGACTCTTTAACCACTTAACCGATTATAATAAAATTCGCACACCATGTGCAGTTCGATCCAACTTGAGAGATAGGATAGTTTAAATATAAAAAAAAAAAGTTAGGTAAAGTAGGGTAGTGTAGGGTAGTGTAGGGTAGTGTAGGGTAGTGTAGGATATGTAGGGTAGTCATTTGACGGGAAAAATTCCAAAAATAAATAATTGTCTACCCCGTGCGAAGCCGGGACGGGCTGCTAGTAAATATAAATAAATATAATGCTATCTATTATTAGAATTTATGTTTGTGTGTGTGTTGTAGATGCATATAACTATGGAGTGGCATTCCTTGCTGGAGACAGTGTTTGCTGATAGCTACTATCTAGGGATCTTTAAGTCACAAGTGGATAGGATAGTGATAGGTTGATATAAAATAATACATAAAATTCTGTAGTTTGTAAGTTATTGGCTAGCTATACGCTTCGGTGTATGTATACCATAAGTATAACTAGTAATTGAAATAAAATAAATAAATAAAATATGTATGTATATTTTATTTGTATAATTATATAAGTATATAATTATGTACCCTCGTTTTCTTATTATTCATTTCTTTTTTTTATGCTCCTTCCACCTCTCTTCGCCACCCTAGGTTGACTGGTAGAGAATGCCTATGGCATTAAGTCCGCCTGTGTACCTTAAATGTTGCATGAAGTTCTAATAAATAAATAAATAGGTTACTTCTAGGCAAGCTTCCTCTATTGTTAATCACATCATCAATGTCATGTTCCACTCTTCATTTGTAGAAGAGACATCCTTATTTAAAACATTGATAATTGTGTTGAAATGAAAATAACTAAGTATACACTAGGCTACGTATTTAAGTTATTCTTGTTGAAAAATTTAGATTGAAGTTGGACAACTTTAGGAGAGAAATTAGTGAATAGGGAGTGGTGAATTGAGGTGAATTTTAACATTTAGTTATATTAATTATCATTTGCCAACAATTGAGATAGTGGTCCAATACAAGTCAATCAATAATGAAATATACCTATATATTTTTTTCTAATATATTATGTGCATTGCACTCTAAAAGCTCTAAGAATTAAAATGCTCAATGGCATAAAAACTAGATCAAAATCCATTGTGGCTTCTTTCAAACAGCCACATCATGACAAACCAACTTAAAACATTGGTGATGACCCTCATTTTGGTGAAGCATAGTAGTTTAACTTATCACACATGGGGATTTATGAATTAATTCATGAATTGAGAGGTGTCATCATCATCATCTCAGCCAAAAGACCTCCACTGCTGGACATAGGCCTCCCCAAAGCATCGCCCCAACGACCGGTCCTGTGCGACTCGTATACATCGGATTGCCGCGACCCTCATCAGGTCATCTCTCCGCTTTGTGGGAGGCTTGCGTCTTCGGGTACGTGGTTGTAACTCCAGAACCTTTCGTTCTTATCGACCTGACGTCGTCTATGTCGATAAGCTTGGTTCTCTTGGGGATATTTTCATTTCTGATATGATCACGCAAGGAAACTCCGAGCATAGTCCTTTCCATTGACATTTGGGAGGCTTTAAACCTTCCGATGAGGCCCATTTTGAACCATGCAAACCATCACTGGCATCAATCCACAGGTCCTAAACTTTCGTCTCGAGACACTGATGTGTGTTGAACGAGAAGATACCGTGCAGCTTCTCGAACACTGCCCAACCGAGTCCGATCCTATTCAATGATTGGTCTCTTTCTCGAAGTTAGACCTACCCAACTGGACTGTCTGTCCCAGAGGTAAACGTAGTCATCCACAACTTCGAGTGCAAAGTCTCCGATATTGAGAAGAATAGGGTGGTACATGGATGTTTACCATGACTCTGGTTTTATCCATGTTCATCTTAAGTCTCACTCTTTCGGAAGATCTACTGCTGAGCATACTTATATCTCAGATAGCGTTTGAAAATTCGTTTTATAGCGATGGAGCGTGCTTAGCTAGAAATAACTCTTAACTTAAAGATACCCAGGTTGTAGCCATCAGGAAACAGACTCCGACAGGGAATTCCACTCCTTAGCTGTACAGACAATGAATATGTTCCCAAAACGTTTTGTGCGTATACTGATCATACCTACATGCAGTTAATTCTCCTAGAAAGATACAAAATAACAACTTCATTCATGAATAAAGTGCTATATTGTAGTCGAAGTACTAGTTAACAATAAATTACTATCTTCATCGTATCGCATTATTTAATAAGGCTAATGTAGATAGATGTCTTCAGATAACACATGCACTTAAGTTGTTTACAATAATCTGATATTCTGATTACTGTTTCTAGAATTAATTTCACGTTATTTTGTTCGTTAAATAATTTTGTATGGATCTTCTTCCATTAATCGATCTCAGATTATCGGGATCGATTAATGGAAGATACGAGATTCGTCGCAGGTTCAAACCCAGGCATGTGTTTTACTTTGTGCAATTTATTTCATCACCATTGTTCTCAAAAGAGCGAAAGAAAACATTGTGATGAATCGCAAGGCATGTCTTAGAAGCAAAACTTTCAAGAGAAGTGACATCCACAAATCCGTACTACTACTTCTTTGTTCTGTGTCCGTACTGTTAACTAAAATAACATAAACAGTAACGATACAGCATTGGCAGCAGGGTCGAAGCCTCTGAGGCCATGGATTGGATTCCGAAAGGGAAGCTCGTGACCCCAGATTGACGGCAACAAAGGAATGGGGTGGGGTTTAAAGTCTGACACGCACGCACGCTCCGCCCAAGAGCGGGAGATGTCATTCTGATAATCCTCAATTGATAAAAAAAGACAAGTGACATGCACTGTTAACTAAACCACATTGAAGATTGAAGAGGTACAAATGTGATTCACTGATCATTCTATTGGCACGTGTCTTTTGCTTTATAAAATATAAACTACTAGCTTTTACCCGCGGCTTCGCTCCCGTCAAATGACTACCCTACATATCCTACGCTACCCTACCCTACCTTCCCTACCTACCCTACACTACCTTACCTACCCTACACTACACTACCCACCCTACATTACACTACACTACCCTATACTACCCTACACTACCCTACACTACCCTACACTACCCTACACTACCCTACACTACCCTACACTACCCTACACTACCCTACACTACCCTACACTACCCTACACTACCCTACACTACCCTACACTACCCTACACTACCCTACACTACCCTACACTACCCTACACTACCCTACTTTACCTAACTTTTTTTTTTTTTAGAATTTTTCTCCGTAAGAACCATCATTGAACTTCAAGGAATATTTTAAAAAAAGAATCAGCCAAATCGGTCAAGCCGTTTTCATGTGATGTCGTGACAACGAAAAACGGGTTTTATTTTTATATATATAGATAAACGATTGGCAGATGTTATTCTATTCTAAATAACGATTCCGCCTGGTACAATAGGTATTTAAAATTTCTATAAGCATATGAAAGGGAAAATACAGCGACACTGTAAAATAAACACTAACACCTGGTCATATTGACATTCCATTATTTAATTCCGTGTCGTAGCGTGTTCAGCAAACAGTAGGAACACGTCTGAAGATATTTTACAAGGTTACGTTTTGTTTCATTGAATTGTATCAATATTCAATGAAAAGTTTACGTCTCTACATATCCAACAGTAGCAAATTCATTTCAGCTACTTGATATCATTTTTTAAGTCTCGTAAGTGTCACAACTGATCCCTTAGGACTTGATAATAAGTCAGGAATGTGGTAAGAAAAAGTTACTGGGGCCCTGGAACGCAAAGAACAACCGAAGGAACACGTCGATGTTAGTCAGTAAATGTCTGACACCCTCTCGCTTGACTCAGAGCGGGAGAAGCTATTTAATAATTTCCTACCACAAAAAATAAAACGATCTGATAGTGACCTGTCGAAGGCTTTCGATTGCGTTACACATACACTTCTACTTATTTTGTTGTTACAGTGCTACAATTTTGTCAAATCATTGGGTCAGAAATACTGCTATTTTTTTCTTTTCATCTCGTCTGTGGGACTATGAACTTTGGAAATAGCTGGTTACCTGGAAGTTCTCTAAATCAGCAGCTATCTCTATTCACTAGCGAGTTCTGCAAGGCTTTAGTTTACTTCCGTGTATGATTAAGTAAATAGTGAATAAGCAATATAAAATAAAATAACAAAATACTGTTCTCGAAGAGGACTCGCTCACTAAGGTTTCTGTCCTACAATATTACGCGTGTCATACTTTTACTGACTAAAACCACACCTATGATCCTTCCCATGATTGGGCCTTTGCGGGTATCCCTTTCAGAAGTTTATGTGTGCCAAATAAATATTTTTCTTTATTCATGTCAACCCATGGTCCCGGTAATAATATCATTAGCATTACATAAAGGAATTAATGAGTAATGCTAATAACTAATAACAGTAATTGACAAGGAATGGTGACTATTAGATAATGTTTTATCAAAACATGCATTGTGTTATATTATGTGCACTAATATTATGGAGTCACTAGTAGGGCGACCATGATTTTGTTAAGTTGGTAGGACAGGAAGGCTAGGAAAATATTCCATCGAATATAGGTAATCAAATTCCTCTTGGCGAAATATCTTCAAACCTAAGGACTACCTACGCATATTTTTCTCTGTTTCTGTCAAATCCATCCTAAGGTTATCTGTAAAAAATCGCTTTTAGCGATATTATCGACAATTGTTTGCAATAAAGAGCTAATCTATCTATCTATCCATAAAGCACTCACGCAAGATTTCTTTTTTAAGTTACTTAGGTATTATTAATATTCATAGGCTTACTCTTAAATACTATATCTCCTGAAGCGATGATGTGGGCGACGATGGAGCATGCTTACCTAGAAATAACCTATTTACTCTTAACTTAAAGACTCCTAGGTTATTGCTATCAGGAAACACAGACTCCTATGCTTAATGGATGTGTTGCCGAATCGTTTTGTGCGTATGGGTGGAATATCCACTCTATACCATTAGCGCAACCCATACTTCTGGTGGTCTGATGATGGAACGGGCTGGGCAGAAATAAATTATGTAATTCATACATACCTCAAGATGTAAACTATAGAAAATCTTTCAATCGATATGGCCCAAACCGGTTTGTGTAGATAAACGAAATTAATTTAATTTATTTATTAGCGTAGTAGTATATAGTATAAAATATTATCAAATATTTTAAGTGGTTTAATGAGCCATATCAAAGCCTGATAATATCGCTTAGCTTTATCATAGGATTAAAATTCACCGCAGTCATCGTAACGCCACGATTACTAATTAATCTGCTTAGACTAGACTAAAAATCATTTATCATTTCTTTTTTGCTTTGCGTTCCAAGACCCATTTCGGAAGTTAACCCATGGGCCATGGCCCTAGTAGGCTTCGGCCTTGTTGGGCCACCAAACTTGGTGACAGATTTTCCAAGTATCCGCCATAATGATGGTCACCCTACCCATCGCCTAATCACAATGCTGTTTGGTGAAAAATAATTTTGGGCACATGTTTTATAATAGCACCATTGTTCTGTCATATTTATAATAACACTGTGCCTAGCAGTTTGAAGCCAAATAGCAAGAAGTGAGGAACATTTGGGTACTAGCCCTAGTCATAACCGTGGGCTTACGTCAGGGTAGGGTACGTGAATCGTGATGTACCTTCAAGTGCAGTGAAGTAGCAGGATGATGCGTTTCTTATAAGTGAGTTTCGTGTCTGTTTTATTTTAAAAATTATTGTTTTTTTATTTAGGGAAGACTAAAGCTAAAAAAATACAAATAAGCAACGGTAGATTAGTTAGATTGACAGTCAATACCAAGTCCTCACAAAGAACAGACTTTCTTCTTCTTCTTCCTGCCTGCTTCTTACTTGTGGTCGGCGCAAGACGTCTTTTTCTTCCATTCTGTCCTGTCATTCGTCCACTAACTCTCATAAAGAACAGACTCTTTTTTTCAGAACTCTCTTTTTAAGATGTAAACAGGACCTAGTTTATTAAAGGAAGTTAAAAGTGGCCCCAGTGACTGAAAAGTTGAATGGAAATTGTTTGTCTTGGTATGGTTTTTGAAGAGGAGGGATGAAACGCTTGTTACTAAAAGAGTTTTGAGTATACATGTAGATGGATGGAGAGGGAAGCCAGAAAAAGATGGATGGATTATGTGAGGAGTGATATGAAAGAAAAGGAAGTCAGTGATAGTGTGACGGGTGACAGGAAAGAATGGAAGAAAAAAGATATTTTGCGCCAACACTAAGTAATAAAGGTGGAATTATTAGGGATAGTGAAACGCACTAGTTTCAATAAGAGCCTATTCACCCTAACCTTCAAGACATCTTGAGTATATTTTCAATTGTTTCTCTTATCTTTTTTAACCGGAATCTACTGGTTAAGGTTCGAGGTTTTAGAGATCAGAGTGTGAACATTCTGTTTTTTCTAGTTAATTTGGATGATGATTCCAATAAACTTGTGTCAAAGATCATCATGGTCATTATCTCAGCCGAAAGATGTCCACTGCTTGACAATGGCTTCCCCCTGCGTCGCCGTACTTGCCGCAACAACCGGTTCTGTGAGGTTCGCATCCATCCATTGGATTCCCGCGACCCTCGCCAGATCGTCGGTCCACCTTGTGGAAGGTCTTGTGTTAAGGATGATAAAGAGGAATTATAGAAATGTTGATGATACCATCTAGCTGATATCAGCCACAGCGATTGCATTCGTTGGCTCCTCATGGTGATTGTGAGCTCAGATCTGCTGCTCTGTAGTGTGCCGTCATGTTATTTGCATATCCAACTTTGGCCGAAAAACTCCTAGCACAGAGCCGACATGTCAGAACACCATTAAAGATATGGTAAATTATAGCTGATGGTGGTCTAGCTTTGAGGTTGAGAAATAATAATATACTTAACAATGTACTTACCTATGTACTTACCTATTTGTAGTATTTTTATCTTGATTTATGAAGCGAACAGAAACGATTGGCGTTGCCTTAGGAAGTTCGTTCAAGCATGTCGTTATGAATAAGCGCGTAATTACGGCTAATGCAAGTGAACGCGAAATATTTATTAATCAATCATTGACGCCCCAACGAACGGTAAGTGACCACACCTTTCCGTTCGAAATAATACTTGGTTGATTTTTGGGCAAACGAAAAAAAAATCCCGAAGAAAACGAAAAAAAATCCCGAAAAGACGGTCTGATGATTAAGTAATTATAATTACTCCTTACCTTAAATAAAAAGGATAAAGAAAACAAGAGCAAGAACATATTTCACACAAATGTAAACGAACATTCTACCAGTTGCTTAGTTGGGTGACCAACGGCCCTGGGGCAAAAAAACTGAGGGCCCTTTTTAAAGCGTAGGAAAATTATCGAATAATTTCTCCCGGTCTGGGTAGAAAAGCAAGAAGTATCAAACGTTTACTGACTAAAACGAGTTGCCATGATTGAAATAGTGTTAACTTAATTTAGATTTCGAGAATTTTTCGGTAGTTTAATTAGAGGTTTGCTATTGTTTTGCGGGCTCCGGGGCGTTGCTCCACTAAGCCCTTCAGTAGCTACGTCATTGCAATCTAGGTACTTGTAATAGGTGATACAAGTTATACCAGATAACATTTAGCCTTATCTTGATGCGGAAACCATTTTACCGTGCAATTTGAAGTGTTTAATTACCTACTAGAGACCTACTAGGCACTAGTCTTTTCTATTTTGTGAACGAACTAGGTCGCTGTCGCTAGACCACTGCTGTGGGCGGACTTCGTGCACTAGATTCCAGCAGTCTTAGCCAAGTTGATAATCTACAATCATTAAAGTTATTAGAACGTCTTTTCTCAATATTAAGTCACTTAGTCAGAAACAACGAATAGAAAATTCGTAGCCAAGTTCACATCGTTCAAAATGTTTGATTCAATGTCTCTTAATTCATGAATCCCCGACCGGTCTCATTGGACCGCGCTGTTATTGTTTTACTATTATGTCTCGTTTCGCGGGTATTGATAGGTTAAACTGTTGTTAGCCTTTTGTTATAGCTGTTGGTTCTCCTAAGAATAAATAAAAATGATGTAATCGTTTCTACAATATTCATCGCTCCATCCTGTAGTTTATGGCATCGTAACTTGGCTAGGACTGCTGATCCTTTAAGCTTCCGTTTGTTGGTTACTCGATACTTAAATGCTGTGCCCGACAGGGTCATATAAGCACTTGTTCAACTATTTGAAGGACCTTGTAAAACACATGTGATGATGCAATAAAGAATTGAAATGTAGAAGCGAGACTGAACGAGAGTGTATAAAAAGTCTTCTGAGCTTGTCACATTACTACTAGTCTACTAACTACCGCATACTCAGGTTGCACTCACGTGGGCCACGTACGCCGATCTGGGCGCGTCAGTTTCCATACATTTTTTATGGCAACTAGACTTGTAGAGTTACATTAGACCCACGCAACGCGACGTATTTCTACGTACAGATCGTGTGGCCCACGTGTGCGTCGGTCTAGCTTAGTTCTTGCTTTACTCTTATAGAAATGTCAGCTTTGTCAGCAAAACCTGTCAAATTATTCCGTGTTAAATCACGCCTGATTTGTAGGTACGTAGAACCCCGTCGTGGCGTGGTCCTAATGCAGCTCTACAAAACTAGTTGCAATATAAAATGTATGGAGAGCGACGCGCCCTGATCGGCCTACGTAGCCCACGTATGCCCACAGCCCAATGTACCTTTACTCTATTGGAGTGGTCAACAGAACCAGGCAAATTATTTCATGCTAAATCAGTATTACATATCGTATCAGTCGATACACACACTTACACAGTTCATTGACTGTAAAACACGGAATTCGACACCGTTGATAACGATACCAATAGTTTGTAAGCTTATTTATTTTTGTACTTATCAAGATATAATTTGCTGCAAAACAAGTTTATATCGAGTTTTAAAAAGCTGAGGGAAACTCTCCGGAAGTGATAATCGTTGTGGACGAATGGAAACTGGTAAAACTCTTTCGGGTGATAAAAGAGTTAGTGTAGCATAATCAGCCTTAGTGTTCTCACTGTTGGGATTAAGCCTGGCCATGTTTGGGTTTGAACCCACGACAAAATCTGTGATTGAATATTCATGGAATCATAATGTACATTCTTACTGTCCTTTATTTTTACTTTTTATTGATATAAATTAGCGTTTGACTGCGATCACACCTGATGGTAAGCAGTGATGCAATCGTTGATGTTGAGGCGCATTTGTTTATAAATTGTTCTAGTCCATCGATGTACGCAGTATACACGACGAGGCGAAATGCAAATAGCGTATTTGGCAAATTTCAAAATTGGACGAATATACGACTTGACAAACTACAGCTTTGACCAATATCTAATTTGACGAATTGCTGAATTATAATAATAATAAATAATAAATATAATAAAATCGTTTATTTATAGCTTAGGACACATTTACAATAAGGTATATTAAAGAATAAAAAGACAGTTACTCATTTGCCTGAACTAGGATAAACCTGTGCTTCAGGCTAGAGAGAGCTTAAATACAAAATAATAAATTAACATTAAATATGGCTATTATTAAAATTTAAAAAATATTTAAATATCCGGCGTGTTTTATTTACAAACAGTAAGTAAGTCTTCTGTTTCTGCATAAGACATGCTAAGTAAATACTGGAGAATAATCTTTTTACAGTTGTACTTATTTAATTGGTAGATACTTAATTTTCTATTTAATTTATTGTACAGAAATGGGCCTAAAAAATTCAAAAATCTTTTTATAAATACAAATTTTGAGAATGCAGAGTGGCAAACAATATCATTCCGTCTCTTATTTATGATTTCGGTGCTGTAGGAAAGCATGGTGTGCTGTTTTATTACTAAGTGCATTATGAAAAGCTGGCGAACAGTAAGCACGTTACAGGATTTGTACAGCTGATTTGTAGGATAGAGAAAGGGAAGGAAATTGGCAACTTTTAAAATGGCTCTCTGAGCTCTTTCAAGAGGCAGTAAATGAGATTTAAGTACTCCACCCCAGCAAGTGATACAGTATTGGATGACAGATTGACCTAGGGCTAAATAAATCTGTGTCACCAATTTTGAATCTGCGATCGCTCGCAACTTCTTAAAAACAAAGATTAATTTGCGCACTCTTTTAACTAGACATTCAATGTGTGGTCTAAAAGAGAGGGTCTCATCTAATATAACCCCGAGATATTTGATGTCGCCAGTTTTATAGATACGAGGACAATCACACATACTGGGTGAACGGAATCCACATTTATGGGCAAACAAATGAGAGTTAGCAGTGTTAGATTGAGCATTGCGCATGCAAAAGTGAATATATTTTGTCTTGTCAGCATTTAATGTTAGTAAATTGCTTTGAAGCCAATTAGTCACAGTGTTAAGACCCAATTGAGCGAATTCGTACAGTTCGCTGCAGTTTTTAGCGGTAAATATTATGGCCGTGTCGTCAGCATATGAGACAATTTTGCCTTGTTTAATATCTAGGTTGCATAGATCGTTTATATAGATCAAGAATAGGGTAGGGGCCAGGATACTTCCCTGGGGAACGCCATATCCAGAACTTACTTGCTCATCACTCGTGATAGTCGTGACTATTTTGACAGATTGATATCGACCATCTAAGTAGTCGGCTAATAGTTTAAGCGGCATTCCTCTTATTCCTATAGCCTCTAATTTGTTTATTAGTAAAGGAAGCGATACCGTGTCGAAGGCCTTCGCTAGATCAAGAAACACCCCTAGGGTTTGTTGCCCTTTGCCGAGTTCTTCAGAGATGTAATCTGTCAGGCTGTGCACTGCATCAGCTGTAGATAATTTGGCTCTAAACCCAAATTGTGCCGATGATAAGTTTTTTTTTTCTAAATAGTTAACTAGTCTATTGTTTATTATTTTTTCCAGTATTTTGGAAATAGATGGAAGTATCGATATTGGCCTAAAATTATTTACTAAGTCTTTGTTTCCGGATTTGAAAACTGCTTTTTTTAGAGTTGTCGGGAAAATACCTTCCGCAAGACAAATACGAAATATATGCGTCAAAGGTGGAACAAGGATATGCTTACAAAGTTTCAGGATCTTATTACTAATACTGTTTCAACCAACTGCAGAGTCATCTTTTAGTCCACAAATGATTCGAGTAACTTCGTCTTCGTCAGTATCCAGTAAAACAAAAGAATTTAGAGCACACCTGTTTCTTAAATCAAGCGAAGGTCTTCGAACACAGTCTTGTGATGGAATTTTTTCGGCAAGAGTTTTCCCAACGTTTACAAAAATGTTATTAACTTGGTTAGCTGAAGAGAGAGGTGAAGGATCAATAAGCAGTAAACTCGAATTAGATTCTCGCTTTTTTGACATATAATATAAGTAACATTTTTAATATGTTTCCAAAGTTGTTGACTGTTGTTTCCTGCTCTATTTAATTCATTTTTATCGTAGTAATTTTTTATTTTCTGTAGGTTATTACAAAAATTCCTGTATCTTTTATAGGTGATTTGAATGATAGATTTGTCAGGGTTTTTCTTGGCTTTCTGATGAAGTTTATCTTTTTGTCTATTTAATTGACGAATTTCTGACTTGATCAATGTCGTTCAACCCGTTTAAACAACGTACGGGTCGGAACTCGCCGTACGTCGGGTTGTCCGATTGTAGAAAGAAGATGGCGGAATCAAGTCATGCAATTCCCGCGCACACGCCCCCTTTAAAACACCGAAAGGCTGGCTACCTTACTCCTGTGCTCAAGGCTTTTTAGATTGGACTTAATGCCCTTTATAAAATCTGGATCACCAATAAGCCTCTTGGCACGCCTTAACGCCGAGTCCAAAGCTGCCAGGCTTAATTATTCAAATTGACAACTTTTCGCCCACTTTCACTTGCGCAATCGCATACGCAAGAATGTAAAGCATTTTATGACGCTCGCAAGTTTCTGTTATCCAACAACTCGAACGACGTTTTACGAAATTGTCTCAATATTTAACTTGTAACTTACTACATTTAATACATTTGAATCGTCAAAAGACTCGGTTAAAGTTGAAGATAGATTTCTTTGTTTTTCGATGCAGCATTTCAACTACACGGTGTCGTGGTAAGATGCGGCAATGTGCCGCAGTTAGGGGCTGTACTGTGTAACAATGTCGTACTGTGGTAATGTGCCCAGAAATTAGACACTAGTTAAGGTAGAACTACATTGCGCACATGGGGGTTACGCTTACGTACGCCGATCTGGACGAATCGTTCTCAATACATTTATATGGCAACTAGACTTGTAGAGCTACATTAGATCCACGCCACGCGATGCGACGTGGTTCTACGTACAAATCAGGCTTTACCCACGTGTGTTTCGGTCTAATGTAGTTCGCTTTAGGCTTAATAAACGACCTAATTAACCATGTAGGCAAACGTATACTCAGGTAATCGCCTAAAAAACGTAACTAGGACAAAATTCGATTATCAATTTATCATGTTGCAGTTTAAAATTTAGCAAGAATTTTGCTGTATTAGAGTGAAGGGTCTAAGCGTGTCTGAGATAAAGGTTAGGCACGACTAGTCCCTTTCTAAACAATTCAGACTTTTGTTTAAAGCTGCTGCGAGCAGCTGAACTAAACTGGCACACAAAACTGTGACAGACTGCTACGCTGGGTGTCGTAGCTTTGATTCCCGTCCTAAACAAATATTCGTATGGCCTACAGTACAGATAGATGTATCAGATCTGGGTGTCCTAGTATGTGAATTCACATGTTTATGAACGCATCCCCGTTCTGTAGTTTTGATACTGAGTTATTACTCTGTCTGTCTCTACTTGTGCATGCCTAGTGTTATTTTTAGGTGGGAAATCATGAAATGACTACTCCCGCGTTCGGGCGGAACAGGAGGGTATGTTATACTTTTACTGACTGTCTGACTGACTAAAATCCACTCCTTTGTTCCGCCTTTGCCATTCGTTCCATGGCCCCGAGATTTCCTTTTAGAAGCGAACTCGTGTTATTCCTAGTGTGGGGGCATCATTCTTGTAGTACCTACGTTTCCTCCCTTGGAATGATTGGCTGCTGGCTACCACATTTACATTTTATTCTTCATTCCCCAGGTCTTGAGACGCCGGCAAGATGATGCACATGTGGCTATGGTTCGGCTACGACCTCGGCGAGTTCATGTTCGCCGGGCTCACTATCGCCTCGCGCTGGGCCTTCGCCATCACCTGGATAGTGCTGTTCGTGGTGGCGCTGCTCTTCGAGGGGTCGAAGGTGAGATCCGTTGTATACGAGTATACATAACTGTGAGGTGAGTTCATGTTCGCCGGGCTCACCATCGCCTCGCGCTGGGCCTTCGCCATCACCTGGATAGTGCTGTTCGTGGTGGCGCTGCTCTTCGAGGGCTCGAAGGTGAGATCTGTTGCATATGCAGTTCCCGGCACGTAAGTTGGCAAGAGTCGTTAGCTGCGAAGAAATTGTTTTTTAGATCTATTTGGTAGTCAAACGGGACGCGGGGTATGAGGTAGCGCCGATCCGGCACGCGATTGGTGCAGTATTATAATAGTAGTCAATAATTGGTGCGTTGGTCGACTTTTGCCCCCGCACTACGTTACGTTCCGTTCGCTCGTTCGCTTTTTTGTACCAAATGCGCGAATTTACCCCCACTACGTCAAAACCTTGCCAAGTTGCGTGCCGGGTACTGTACATAACTGTGTGGCGAGTTCATGTTCGCCGGGCTCACCATCGCCTCGCGCTGGGCCTTCGCCATCACCTGGATAGTGCTGTTCGTGGTGGCGCTGCTCTTCGAGGGGTCGAAGGTGATATCCGTTGCATATACAGTTCCCGGCACGTAAGTTAGCAAGAGTCGTTAGTTGCGCAGAAATCGTTTTTTAGATCTATTTGGTGGTCAAACGGGACGCGGGGTATGAGGTAGCGCCGATCTGGCACGCGATTGGTGCAGTATTATAATAGTAGTCAATAATTGATGCGTTAGTCGACTTTTGCCCCCGTTCTGCGTTACGGACCCGTTCGCTTTTTTGTACCACATTTGAATTTACCCCCACTACGACACTACTCAAAATCTTGCCAAGTTACGTGCCGGGTAATATACATAACTGTTCGTGGTGGCACTGCTCATTGAGGGTTCGAAGGTGAGGGGATCCGTTGCATATACCTACATAATTATGAATTAAATATGGCGTGCAAGTGAAAAGGGCGGCTCTAATTCATTCTTTTTCCAATGCTCGTGCGGTGCGGACGTACGGCCAGTGCCCTATGTCACAGATTACTAAATAGTTACTACGTTACCTATGTTACCTGACTCATCTTAGAAATATAAAGAGAGATATTTCTCTGGTCAGACAATAAGAAGCACTGATTGTGCCACTGGGTTCTGCGCCTACTTACTGATACTTGTGCTACGTGCCTCACCATCGACGATTGCATCACTGCTTACCATCAGGTGGGATGGCAGTCAAGGCAAAAAAATGTTATTCACAAAATGATACGGATTCAACAGGATTTATTATTAATACTAGCTGTTGCCCGCGACTTCGTCTGCGTCAAGTTCGTTAAACTGCACAAAAGTAACCAATAATTCTACACTTGCGAATAATTCCGAAAGCATCCAATTCATTCATTTTACTTTCACATAAAACAGTTTAACTTCATTCCTTTTTTTAGTTGGGACATAATTCAATGACTTCTCCCGCTCTTAGCTGACGCATCAGGGCGTGTCAGACTTTTACTGACCAAAACACACTCCTATGTTCTTTCTTTGCCTTGCGTTCCAGGGCCCCAGGAATGCCTTTCAGAAGCGAACCCATGACCCCAGTAGGCTTGGCGACCCTGATGGGTCTCTATGGTTTTGCTGACATCTCCATGAGGCACGCTTGGAACACTACCCGCCGTTGACTCGGTCTCGGTGTAGATATTTGGTTACCGAACGGTCGGACGGCGCCCCATTGCTCGCGGTCCGCAAGCCCACTTCTACGGCGGTGGCTGGAAATCGGGGTCGGAATCTTATTTCCTCAACGCTGGGGCGTGAAGGCCATTTCCTCATCCATGCGGCCGCCACCTTGGCTGGATTACTGCTTCTCAGAAGGAGGCAACCGCCTGCCACTCCACCCTGCTCTAGACCAGGGCCCGGTGCGAGAGGTCGCTGCAACCGATGACCCCCACAAAAACACGGCGGTGCCTCGTTCAAACGGTGCACACCCTTACCGTATGCTCCAGCGTGTTCTCAGGGCGATCCACATAAAGGGTCACCAGTCCACATAATGGGTCACCATGAAGATGAAAACGCCGATTAGCTTACGAACATCAACGAAGCAGAAATAATAAGTGAGGGTTGCAGGAGTTGGTGATTAATAAAACTAAATATTTACCTACTCCTTGGATAAAGGCGTTTATTTATGTACATAGTCTCTAGTCTATAATTATTACGGTTTAACAAAGATGTACGATTTTAAAATTATTTGCTGACTAAAAAAATCATATCAACCTTGAATGAATTCCAAGCACCACTAAGTAGACACGGTAAGTTCGGGAGGTCCCTGCATTGGATCAAGAAGAAAGGACGCCCGGGTGTCGCCACTGTGTGGACCGCCCGGAGGACACGGTAGAGCACACGGTAGAGGTGTGCCCTGCTTGGGTGGAGCGCCGCCGTGTCCTTATAGAGTCTATCAGCGGCGGCGACCTCTCTGGGCCCTGGTACAGGCCATGGTCCAGAGCGAGGAGGGGTGGTGAGCGGTCGCCTCCTTCTGCGAAGCAGTAATGCTAGCGAAGGAGGCTGCCGACAGCGAGCGTTGCCGCCGAGATCCCGATCCCGATTTCCGACCACCGTAGACGCGGGCTCGCGGACGGCGAGCAGCAAGCCGACCGGCAATCTGGTAATGACCTGGACCGAGCCTAGTCGTCAACGGCGCGTTCTGTTCCACGCGCTCCTCAAGGAAATGTCAGCAAACTGTAGGGGCCCGGTAGGGCCAAAGCCTCTGGGGAACACGGAAAATCCGAAAGGTTCTCACCGTGTCCCCCAGATCGAAGAAACGAAGGGGAACGGGGTGGGGTTTAGTCAGTAAGAGTCTGACACGCCCTCCCGCTCCGCCCAAGAGCGTGAGAAATCATTCTGATGATTCTCCTTCCAAAAAAAAAAGCACCACTAAGTAAGTGTAAATAGCACTTACTTATGTAGGCTGAAAAAAGTGCATAAAGTAGTTTTTAGTTGTCAAAATATATGAATGGTAAGCACAAAGCTGATCCTGAAGCCAATAGAAGGTTTAGTATTTGCCTCTTTTTTATGTGAGGTTTTTAGGTGATTAGTAGGAGCTCTAGGTGGAGAAAGTGGTCTTTTGCGGACTAAATTCCACCATGTTCCTTCAGTTGCCAGTTATTAGGTACTTCTGTATATTCTCTCTTTAAAGAGTAACTATAGAGGCGTCATGGAGTTCTCATTTTCTGCATTATGCAAGTACTAACCGAACATGAGTGTTTCGAGAGGTAGATATTTTGGATTCGGCAGGAAGAAAAGGCCAAGTCACCATTCTGCGGAACGCCCGGAAAACACGGCAGACGTTACGGTCGAAGTCTACTCTGCTAGGCGGACCAACAACATACTGTTTTGGCGTCAGAATCTGAATCCTACTGCCCTAGTTTGGGTCAATGTATGGGGCAAGACCTCCTCTTGCCCTGCCAATGGAATAATCCTGCTATCGTGAGAAAGACATTCTTAAGCCTCCTATTGTCGTGTAGACATTTCTTAGGTGTCATTAGTCACAAAGCGATTCCTGACGTTTTTAGTTATTTAAATTATCCGTTGATTTAGGCAGATTTTTTACTTGGGGTTATATTTGACTGACGCCTTAATACATCATACGGTGTTTTTTTTCAGCGGGTACTACCTTCTTTACCGAGTGTTAACTTTGCAATTTATGAATTAAATTAACTCTTGAGTGCGTGCATTTTTACTCAGCAGACTTCACATTATTGATGGTCAAACATGGTCAATTGCAACCTTTGGTGCCATTTTAAACGGGTACAGTTTGCAGAGCTGTAAAAAAACCCACCATGTCCCTTCAGATGCCCTTTGCGAACAATTTCTCAAATCAATTCTATCTACCTATACTATGATAGCACAATTCATAAGAAAGAGATTTTGCAACAGACCGTGCAGCAGGAATCGTAATATTTTAATTTTGCCATAACTTCAAAACCAAACGTCCAATTTTAATCATTTAAAGACCAAATATTATCTACATAAACTGTGCTTAGTGATAAAATAATTTATTTTGATAAGGGTTAATAGCATGAGTAAAATAAATGCGTTTAAATGTAGTGCAAAAAAATTCAAGATTTTTAAATAAAAAAAATGGTTGTTGTGCCTCACTCGACATAGATAGGTATAGTGTGTCGCGGACTTTTTTGTAGATATTTATAAGATCTACAATTAATTAGAACATTTTGTGGTTCTATCTTGTACAGTTTAGGCAGCGTACGCAAAATAAGTAACTTTTCTGGTTGGGTTTTTACACCTAAACCTAAATATCTTACGGAACGCTATTTTTTTCCAGAATAAAATTTAGCCTATGTTACTCGTGGATAATGTAGCATTCGAATGGTGAAATTATTTTTAAAAACGGTCCAGTAGTTTTTGAGCCTATTCATTACAATCAAACAAACAAAGTTTTCCTCTTTATAATATTAGTATAGATTAGATGTAGTTTTCCTTGTAGCTTATATGGATTGAGATGTTTTAGCATTTTTATTTCAATAGTGATTGCTGTCCGGTTAGGATTAAGTGCGGTCATCGGCATTCTGTGTTTTCCTTAAGCGTCTCAAAGAGATGTCAGCAAAACGGAACGGAACGGGACCATGTAGAACCGATACTTGCCAGGGCTGCGAATTGTTCAGAAAAGTTATCTTGGTCCATCCAAAGGGTGATTGAAGGAACAGTGGGTTTTAGTCAAAAAAAGTCTGGTACACCCTTTTGGTTGCGGGAGAAGTTATTTAAAGACTACCCAAATTAAAGAAAATTAGGTAGTGTGGTTACTTATGTTTATAATACAGAATCCTAACTGTAGTTCCCATCCATGGACGTCAAAT
The DNA here is from genome assembly GCA_030763345.1 of Mythimna separata. Lineage (NCBI taxonomy): Eukaryota > Metazoa > Arthropoda > Insecta > Lepidoptera > Noctuidae > Mythimna > Mythimna separata. The sequence goes on along the minus strand of CM061173.1, from coordinate 2,020,375 downwards.
CCGGATTATCTAAAGCTGCTAATATTTTATTTTGCTTTACTTTCCTAAAGGATTGGCCGGGACTGGCTCAAGACAGGAAAATGTTGAAAAATGGAAGGGAGGCCTTTGCCCTGCAGTGGGACACGACAGCATATATGCAATTGGATGTTTTTATAAAGAAGAATAACCGGTTCCAAATGAAATTTAAAAAAAATACCTATAGGAATGGAAGGTCATCCATATTTCACCTTAGGAGTCATAGTGTACTTATAGTGCGAATGCAATATTCGCACTATATATTATTTTGCTAGAAAGGTACCTACTTTCATACTTTTATCTAGGTACTTATGAAATCACCAGATATGAACGGCCAGAACGGCCACTTTATATTTCCTCAGATTATGTTGTAATGACACAACGGAACCATTAAAACTGGCCATATAATATTTTATAAGTAAGTACTTTCTTTGAAACACAGCCTGTTCAAGAAACTGTTCCAATATCAAAACGTGACCTTCTCGATATCAGTACTGATATTGTGAAGTACATACAATGTTGATACTTCAATGTAGGTCTAGACTGCAGCTAGATTTATTATAAGTAGATAATAAAAACAAACAAAGATGTCTTAGCTGAGAGTTCGATCAACGTCGACACCACACGCAGAACGCAGCCAAGTCTAGAAATAAATTGTATTGCAAACACGTCCATATACAACTATGTAGTAGCACAGAACAAGTAATAGTACACACGGCGGCGGAGATTCCGTAGCAGGTTATAAATGTGTGCGCCGTGTACCGCGTGAAACACAACAGGTATTATCGTTGTGTGCTACAAAGTAACTCGTCGTTTCTACACTCACACTCTTGCAAAAAGCAATTAGTAGCCGTACACCACTATGAAAGTACCTACAGCAAGAATTGGCTAGTGCTGTTATCGGCGCCCTGGCGCAATGCGTATGATACGTGACTGACGAGTAAGAGGTCCCAAGTTCGATTCCAATCGTCTGGTGTAACAGAAAGTTTGCTTGTTTTTATTTTCTATTTGACCTTTTTTTTAATAGTAATGTTATAGTTACTCTCATAATAATTAAAATATTTTGAAAATATTGTGACAAAGAAAACTGCGATAACGATCCAATTATGTTTATTACAACTTATTAATTACATACATTAAACGGAATGGTCACAATTAACGAATCTGTTCATGATTATCCTTAATACAATATATAAAGTGAAAATATTCTAACGGCCGAACGCATAGTCCAGCTAATGGTTCATTAGCGTCCATTAAAGTTAAGTATTGTCAAACCTTCACTGAAAAACTGTGTAAAACTGTCAATGTGACAATTTCTTAAGTGATGATTAACGTTAATGAATGTCCCTGAGTCGGGCCGTTAGTCACACAAGGATGGACGTCACTTTTTTTTAAGTTTTTTATTAGTGACATAAATCAACATGTTATCAAGAATGAATTATGATAGATATCGCAACTCTTGATCTCAATAACAATAACATCATGTCACATAATACAACAACAGTATAATTACCTACAGCTTACTTCTTAGTCTTTTTTTTTACTTATCAAAGTTATCAATCAACATGTTTTAAAAAATGAACTATGATAGGTATCGTAACTCTTGATGTCCAAGTAACCTTGACTGGTATTGCGACCCCCTACCTCCACTAACTCACCGGGACCCATCGATGACATCCAGCCCCAATAACTAAGGTGAATGCTTCAGGTCAGCCCGCGAAATTCAAATTTTCTTACGTTTTTTGCATTTTGTAAGCCAGTGATAGGTTGTATGAAGTTAAAAATACTTACGCGACTGTAAAACGTAACTAGTTATATAATTATAACCATAAAAATCATCAATACTAGTCTCCAAGCTCACCTAAGTGTTGGAACGTTTTTGACCTCGAAAAAATCGTTCCAACACTTAGGTGAGCTTGGAGACTAGTATTGATGATTTTTATGGTTATAATTATATAATTAGTTACGTTTTACAGTCGCGTAAGTATTTTTAACTTCATACAACCTATCACTGGCTTACAAAATGCAAAAAACGTAAGAAAATTTGAATTTCGCGGGCTGACCTGAAGCATCCCCCCTAACGTAATGCGACCACTAGACCTGCATGGGAGAATATTTTTGTGATGGTAACGTTCTCCATTTTTTCTGCATAATATTTTACGCCCATCCTTATCTGACTTAAAACACTTTTCATCACTAAATATAACTATGTTATTGCACCAATCGAAATCTATAAATTTTCTTGCAAACCGCATCCTTTCTTCCTTATGCAACGCCGTCAGTAAAATTTTTTTCGCGGGCTTGCGACATTTAATTTTAAGTAAGTGGCGCCGAACAATTGTCATAGACACGTCGTGCATAATTGCAGTGTTTCTTGTTGTAGCAAAGCCGTCAGCGCTATACGTAGCAACAATATTTCGATGCAGTGGGTTGGCATCCGTATATGCAATTGCTTTTGGACCCGGACGTTTCGCATCGATTGTCCCTTCAGCTGCATATCTATGCACCCAAAACTGCACAGTCTTCCTCTGTAAACAATCACAAAATTACGTTAAAACCTAACAATTAATATCAACAATGTTAAATTATTTTGCATTACCTATGTTAAGTTTGGATTTGTTACTTACCGGTAGCATTAATCTCCTCGAAATTTCACTTATGGATACATTTTGTTTATGTAATACTATTATCTCAGCCCTCAAAAGTGTAGACAAAATAATGAGACATGTTGTTTATTATTTGTAAAAAGTATCACTTTCCACAACGATTAATTATTTTTTGTCTCGGAGTAAGTTGTAGAACACACGATCGTGATAGGCAAAAGCGTTATGCCAGGTTAACTTATTATCCGACTCATTTCTTAGTAAATAACTAATAAAGTGGGTAGATGATAATATTCATACACTTAGTTTTTAATTACTCAGATACCCGCGAAACGAGACACGATAGTATAACAATAACAGCGCGGTCTCATAGGACTGGTTGGGGATTCAAACGTTAAAGCAAATATTCTAAGTTTTAGTTTTATTAAACTTCGTTATCATTATACTACAATAAAGTAGAAAAAAAATGTTTTGTCAATGGCGAGGATCGAACTCGATACACCTTTAACGGCAAGCAAGCACTTAATAATCAGTGCTAAATTACCATCTAATGAATGAAGCGAATTTGTTTATCTGATTCGTAGCAAACACATATATATGTGTGTGTGTATATCGAGTAGTAAACGAGTTATATTTTGTTTACGAGTTGAGCTGGCTACATAATATTACTTGAATAGGTGAATTGGTTGGTGGTATGGTTTTACTTTATTTTTGATTTATACCCACAGCTACTTGATTATTGTGAACATTATTACTGATTACCTACCCATATCATAAAAATATACTTTCCAAAGATTAAGTGTAAGTGTTTGATGTTATTTTAAATAACTATAATAATTTCATAAGTGAATGTTTGCGAAAATAAAAAAAAAGTTGACAATGAAAGTATTGTCAACTAACAATAATTATAATAATAACGTATCTATTATTATATTACGTAAATAATATATGTATTATATATATATTATAAAATTACTTATATTACAAGTTATATACAAAAATTTCGTTAATTAATTTCGTAAATATACATAGTTTATATGTATAAAATTACAAAATTATATTTCGAATATTTTAATTATTACAAGAGAGTAACCATAACATTACTATTAAAAAAAAGCATGAGTAAAACAAAAAGAAAATAACAGATAATTAATTATTATGGGAGTAACTATAACATTACTATTAAAAAACGGGTAAATCAAATAGAAAACAAAAACAAGCAATCTTTCTATTACATCAGACGATAGGAATCGAACTTGGGACCTCTTACTCGTCAGACATGTATCATACGCATTGCGCCACGGCGGAATGACAGTGGCGGCGCGCGCGTAAGAAAACGGAACTAAGCCCCGCACTTCCCCTCTGGGCCGACCAATCGTAGCCGCTCGCTGGGATGACGATGCGCAGACGAGTTAATTTGTAGCACACAACGATAATACCTGTTGTGTTTCACGCGCTTGCGTTTGACACACACATTTATTACGTTAGTGTGGGGGTGCTACGCGAAATAAGTAACAGAGTGTACAAGTAGTAGGTACATTTATAACTTCATGGTGACAGAATATCTTAAAAAAAAAAATTGATAGATATGTCTGGTTGAATTTTATTATCAACTTCTTCTTCCTGCCCTATTACGTGGGTCAGCGCAACTCGTTTTTTTCATCCATTCTGTCCAGGCGCTCGTCACGAACTCCCTTTTCTTTCATATCACTCCTCATATTCCTTCCATCTTTTCTTTGACCACCATCTCCTTCTACACCAATCTACAAATGGTTAAATTCCAGAACGTTTTCAATATTGAGAATATTTCATTTACCAAAGTTCACTTTGCAAAATCATTCTCAAAAAATACCTGCGTAAAGTATTATTTCCAGTCCTTTATTAGTATTATTTTCACTCGGGTTATCGTCTTAAAGGCTTGCACCCAGCACTTATAACGGAATGGACAAGAAACGGGTTAAGTTACTAATCTTATCCCAAAGCATTATGCACACGATCTACACGCTCATTTAATGTTGGTGTGCAAATTATTGTGTCTAAACAACGTTATCGGTCACTGTTTCGTACGGAAAATAGTAAACAAAATGGTTTACTAATTGGAGTTGTCTTCATTCTTCGGTCAGGCAAACTGAAATGCTTAATTATGGTAGAAAGAAAGAAAGCAAACATGTTTATTCTGCCCTAATAGACGTAGCTGCCAGACAATTAGAGCAGCTTATTCCAGCGTCTTCACCCGCTTGAATTTAGAGAATTATGTATAAATAGTATCCTATGTGCTATTATAGCATAATTATGGTCTAACCCTGTGCCAAATTCCTTCAGCAATTTCAGCGTGAAGTGTAGTACAAACGTGTTAGGTTAGAAGGGGATGGCGAAGTCTAGTGAGCTAACGAATTCCGACATAAACTCTGATTAAAATTTATCGGAACGGAAAGTGCAAAATCAATCGGAAGTCTCGAACTCTCGACCTTTAGAAATTCGATTCCGATTACCTCTCGACCTCTGTAACATCTCTGATTAAAATCAATAAATCTATACTCATTGAGGAGTAGTGCTGGTCCAGTGGTAGATGCCCCAACTAGTAAGTTGTAGCTCGCGGATTCAAACCCAACCAGGCGCATTACTTTGTGTAATTTATTTCATCACCACTGTTCTCAAAACGGTGAACGACTTATGAGGAAACCAGCATGTCCTAGAACCAAAAATTCAAAGGCATGTGACACCCACCAATCCGCATTTGGATCGCGTGGTGGATTACGGCCCTCTCCCTCTCCTAGAGAGGAGGCCTGAGTCCCAGCAGTAGGAACATGATAATGATGCTATGCTATACTCATTATCTTGCAGAACTGAGTGCAAAAACCACCCACTAAACTGTTTGCTTATCTCGTTCCATAACACGTTTGCACGTTCTGATAATTTCTAATAACACATTTTGACGATACACGAGTATCGTCAAGAATCACGTGCAGGAATCACACGAGTTTTTCAGATTTCCATAGAACGTTCGCAAGCTCTTATAATTTCTGATTACCTAAGCATTTTGAAGCTCGTGTGCAGAAATCACACGAATTTTAGTTTTAGACTCGTGGGCAAATCGATTAAAGTGTTTGTTTTCAATAAGATAAATTATCATACCCACTTAGACTGACTTACTTAGATAACGAAGGGTTTAAAGACTTTAATGATAACTCGGGATTATCGAAGCAGGCATAACCTTAGACAATCTTTTTTATTTTTTCTTTCTTTATTTTTAAACGTTGCCGCACACTAAGAATTGCTCCTGTAACGTGGGTGCACTCATAAACATATAAATGACACCCAGACCTGGAACAACTATCTGTAGGCCAAACAAATATATTTTCCTTGCGGGGATCGAACCCGCGACCTATTAGCGCAGTAGCCAATTGCTTGACCACTGCACCAACCGTGCCGTCATTCAATCCTTTACGATTACTGAAGTAAAATTCTCCCGTTCTATGTGGTACGACAAGGGACGGTCAGGCTTTTATTAACTTTAATATCTCATCTATCAAAGCGACGATGTGGTCGGCGATGGAGCACGCTTGGCAAGAAGTAAACTATACACTCTTGACTTAAAGATCGTCAGGTTACTTTCTTCCGTGTTCTTTCAGTTACCCTTTGCGTTCCATGCTCTTAGCTGCCTTTAAATTCAACTGTACCCGATAAGATTGCAAATCGACCTCACCTTACTTTCGAAAAGTATGGTGAGGTATATTTATTGATTTTTACTTTTTTGTTAGAGATTAGTAACGATGTCTATGACGCCACATAGAAACTATAAATTCAAAATCCTGTATCGCGGTGTCAAAGATCTCCGCGTGTTTTTTTCAGCAGCTCTAAATTAATAATGGGGCAGTAGCCTGGTCTAGACACAACACCAGTCTGCTCGGAGGATCCTCCCTTTGCCTTTGTAATGTCACAATAGACTGTATACCGTGTTCCGCATACCTCACAAGATTTTAATTAGTTACTGAAATCCACACGATTTTATTGATCAGCCTTCTGCCTACATTTGTCTTCCGTTTTTTAGTACCTACCTAAGTCATTCATTCTCAAATGATGATTATGATTACAGGTGTACTTGGCGAAGGTGCAGCGCGCGGCTCACAAGAAGCTGTACCCATACAGGTCGGATGAGAGGCGGAACCTGCTGTGCGATAGGTGAGTTCTATCTACCCTCCCTCTCTTAAAGAGGAAGCCTGAGTCCCAACACTGGGAACATTACAAGGCCAATAATGCTTGCCATGAAGTACCGTGTTACCCCAGTTAATAGGTTGTTTCGCTCCTCGCAAAATACTGGCATTCAGCTAAATCCGGCTTGACTGGAAGCCGGATTTAGCTGACCCCAATATGGTTGGGAAAGGGCTAGGTAGATGATGAAGATGAATGCTAGCATCGGCCAATGGCTTCGCCCGTATGATAGTAAAACTAGTACGCCTCACCATCGACTATTGCATCACTGCTTACCATCAGGTGGGATCGCGGTCAAGTACTAGTAACAACTAAAAAAAATAAAAAAGACCCTCATTTCATCTCCTTAGAGAGTGACTTTTTGGAAAATCCCTTCTAAGTCTTTGTAAACATTATAAAAGTTGAAGCTCTGTGCAAAAATTTTGTGTTCTATAATGTTCCCGCTGCTGGGACTCAGGGCTTCTCTTAATTCATGAATCCCCGACCGGTCCCATGAGACCGCGCTGTTATTGTTTTACTATTGTGTCTCGTTTTGCGGGTATGTGATAGGTTAAGGACAGGGAATCAGCCCTAATCCGCCACGCGGGCCCAGTGCGTATTGATGGATGTTACTCGTACATGTCTTTCATGGATGTGACCAAAACTTCTTCTGTTTTGTTTCTAGGACATGCAGACTACTTCACGATATTTTCCTTACCGCCGCCGATTTCTTCACGATAATTACCTTACCGTTTTTAGGAGCAGTGGTGATGAAATAAATTACACAAAGTAATACACCTGTTTGGGTTTGAACCCATGACCCGTAAGTCGAGACCGTTACCACTGGGCCACCACTGCTCTCGGTGACAATTAGCTTAAGGTTTATTACACAGTCGCCAAATACAGATAAACCGGCATTTATTGAACGAAGTCTGAAAAGACAAAAAAAAAACAAGAATGTAGTTAGGTATGATAATTCATCATCATCTGCCTAGCCTTTTTCCCAACTATATTGGGGTCGGCTTCCAGTCAAGCCGGATTTAGCTGAATACCAGTATTTTACGAGGAGCGGCTGCCTACCCGACCTCCACAACTGATATGATAATATATGATATATACGCCATCAGTTATGATAATTCGAAAGGAGTTTTTTTTTTTAAAGGTTTTTGATCCTATATGAGCGGTCTAATTTGTTTAAAGTATGAACTAGTTGAGTAATTGAGACAGCGTAGAAACTGTAGCAGTAGTATGTTAACTATAGCGCAGATAATTATACTAAATACTGCTAATGCTCGTTGCGAAAGAGCTAAATTACGAGTAAAACCAAGTGACTGTGCAGGACTTGGTCTCTTGGTAGATCTGTAGATATCTATTTATATAATACCTTGGGAACTATTTCTCTTAATTACTCAGATACCCGCGAAACGAGACACAATAGTAAAACAATAACAGCGCGGTCTCATAGGACCGGTTGGGGATTCAAACGTTAATTTGCCTTAGAGTGTGAGTGTGTGTATGTTTGTTACATGCTCGAACAGTTGCGAAAATGGTATCTGTAACCCTCACGAAAGACGAAAGAGATCCCCGGGACCCTGGAATACGAGCAAAAACAGGAGTGGGTTTTAGTCGGTAGAAATCTGATACGCCCTCCCGCTCTGGCCGGAGTGGGAGAAGTCGTTTTGAGAACTCCGACCATATAAAAAACCCTGCTGTGAGGGTTTCGTTCGTCGGATAAAAAATAAGCCACTGGCTAATTGATAGATCAGTAAAATGTGATGTCGCTTCTCGACACAGCATCCTAACAATACGGGTTATGAATAAGCGAACAGTTCAACAATAACTTGTGCGGCTATCATTGTTGTGTAGATACATTAAATGAATGCACATTGTACTCTGCTATCGGTAACACTGACTGCTAACACAACTATACATTTGTTGTTTATAACTAGTCGACAGAGAATCTTTTTTGTTGTCCACTTTGGTGACAAATTGACGAAACAATTGGCAATTTGGCGCAGTGGTTGAGCGATTGACTGCTGCACTGCGTGTCACGGGTTCGATGCCCCACTGCACAAATATGTTTCTCGGTCTGGGATCCCAGTGTATGATGATTTTCCATGTTCGTTTGAAAGTGTCATGTACGCAACGGGTAACTGAAGGTCCGACATTCTTGCTCCACCCAGAACAAGACACGTTATTTCATGATTTCGCGCCCTAAACAAAAAACAGTGGTGGATGTGTGGCTTTGCGAAAACTTCTATTCGAAGTTCCTAAGAGCTTTATAATATTAGTACTCTATATTTCACATTGTTCAGAATCATTTATTGTAAGTAATTTATTTTGGTTCTACAATTCTAAATTACTATTTGCAAGCCAATAACACAAGAACAATCTTAGGTCAGTTCCGATTGTTACGAGTACCTTTCAAAACTAACTAAGTATTTATAACTTTTTAGTGAAAGGTAGAACTGTGTCATAGCCTTGACGATAGACATGTAACAATTAGCCACATACCGCTCAGGTACTTTAGTTATCCGTTTTCTAATCACAGAGACCTTGACAAGTTAACGACAGCTAAACGCATGCTTCTCACACTCACACGTCTATTTTGGCCCGGAGGGTTTTTTTAGGTGGGAAACCATAAAAAATCATTTGTTTCGCTCTTGGGCGGAGCGGGAGGGCGTATCAGACTTTTGCTAAGACTTCTTAGTTCCTTCTTTGCCTTTCGTTTCAAGGCCCCGGGTTTTCTTTGAGAAGCGAACTCATAGACCCAGAAGGTATGAGCATGTCTTCCCCCTATCCTACGGTTTTGCTTACATCTCCTTAAGTTGTCTGGACGGCGAGCTACCCATTGCTCGCTGTCCGCAAATCCACGCCTACGGTGACCATACTGCTTAGGTACTTTAGTTAACCGTTTACTAATACTATCGGCCTTGACAAGACCACGACAGCTTGTGTATCACGCATCTAATGGCCCACACATTGAATGAGAGTACATTCTTATTGAGGTCAATATCGAATCTTTCCTCTGTATCTTAGCGTTTGTCTTGGAATGGCGCCCTTTTTTAGTTTTACTTCTGATTTCTGACTTTCCCACAAGGTGGACCGACGACCTGGCGAGGGTCGCGGGAATCCGATAGATGCAAGGCGTACAGGACCGGTCGTTGTAGCGACGCTTGAGACCCTATGTCCAGCAGTCTTTCGGCTGAGATGATGACGATGATGTTAAAAATGTGAAATGATTCTTCTATCAGTCTGACTTGTAATCTATAGGACCAGTTTAGAGTTTATTTTAGGAGACAGCGTTTAAAAGCTGTCAAATCGCCATTTTATTCCAAAGTTAAAAGTTATTCCAATTTTAACTGAGGATTGAAAATTCTAAAATCGGACTTAACGTTTGAATCCCCAACCGGTCCTATGAGACCGCGCTGTTATTGTTTTACTATTGTGTCTCGTTTCGCGGGTATCTGAGTAATTAAGTCGTAAATGGCTAATTATATCACTTCTCACAAGTTAGCGTAACCGATTGAATTCGATGGCGTCTCCAAGGCATTTACACACGATAACAGCAATTCGATACATCTAATGAGTAGCTACAAGTACAACTAAAGTAGGTAAACGTAATTTACATTGTTACTTTGTATTTATACTCGATTTTATGGTAACGGTAAACCCTGTGCGGTAAATACGTAACGCGCTAACAATGGGTGTGACATTGAAACAGTTTAAACAGCATTAATCTCGACTGTATGCAAATGTTGAGCAATAAAATTATGGAATCGAGTCGATTAAAATGAAAGATTACACTTTCATTTTAATCGACTTGAATAATATTATATTTTGAGAGTTAACATATGTAGCTTTTGAAAGCAAAAGATAGCTGAAGGACCACTAATTCAATTCGAATAAAATGAGAGAAAGCATTAAGTATCTAAGGGGAACCCTGAAATAATGGGTTAGGTTTGCTGTTTAAATACGTAAATAATGGAAAGAGAGGAAGGAGATCTTGGGTAGGAGAGAGCAACAAAACAAAACGCCAAGTTAGCCTAGTTAAGACATATATATTTTAGAACTACTGATTACAAAGAGTAGTTGTGGCCCAGTGGCCAGGCACTGCTCTCAAAACGGTGAAAGAAAACATTGTGATGAAACCGGCTTGCTCCAGACCCAAAAATTCGAAGACATGTGACATCCATTAACCCGCACCGGGTCCGCGTAGTGGGTAACGGTTCAGTCCAAATCCTCGAGAGGAGGCCTGAATCCCAGCAGTGGGAAAATTAGAATACCAAAGATCTATCTATCTATCAATATAAAATCAAAATATAACTTACCTTTAAGCCTTTATGTAATAGCTATCTAAAATAACATTTGGATTGCAATAAATGTATAATTTGGGCGTAAATTCATCAAGCTATGAAATAACTGCGCTTCGTTCAAGCATGACTATCTAACTCGATACTAACCGATAATCGTCGTAAATACGTGCGAGTTATAACAATTAATCGCGTTTTATGCGTCGTTAAAATAATTGTTTCATAGAAAAATTTAAAAATTGATATGATAGGGTTTGTTTTGATTTTCGACTTTTTCCTTTTCTTGATATAATCGGGAAGGATTGCAAAAATAGCTAAAATGTTATGATAAATGATTTATTTGAAGACAGGCGTCTACGAGGACACGGTGGTGCTCCGCCCAAGCGGAGCACACCTCCACCGTAACTTATAATTTAGACCACTGTTAGTTCCTTCGGAGGCAATAGGGGTTATTTTAATAACCTGTTTTACAGACGAACGAAAAGTTGAACGCCGATCATTTCAATTAGGCTGATAACTGAGCTGCGGGATTGTTCGAAAAACTTACCGCTTCCTCTAACTTGGAACAGGTTTGTGTTCCAAGTTGAGGCAACTGAAGGAACAATGGGTGGATTACAGTCAATAAGCCTCTCGCTTCACTCAAAGCGATAGAAGTTATTTGAAAATTTCCCACCTCAAAAAGAAGGCTGATAAAATTGCCGACTTCATAAATTTTAACAAACAAACATTCGCTTTTATAATATTAGTGGGATGTGGTTGGTTGCAGGGAGCAGGGCAGCATGGAGCCGACCACCAGTCGGAACACCAGCTCCGGACAGGTCAGCCGGTGGGCGTCGCTTAGGATACGGTGAGTTCTGCTCTGTTACCTTGAAATAAGGTCCATTTTGGCTAAACACTATGTGAATAAAGGTAAAACCATAGTCTTTTTTACATAGCATGGGTTGGGTGACAGCAGGAAATGCATCTTTAAGATGAGAGAAAAGGATAGATAGCTACATTGTATGAATCTGACAGCTGTCACCGAAACCATCCTATAACAAATTTAGTATACATTGGGCCCACGTGGGCCACGTACTCAAAACCATAACGATATCGTAGCAGCGACTTAGTCGTTTGGACCATTATCGTATTCACATCCATCAATCTAACCTGAAAGACACGGATTCTAAAGTCGTTTGATCTAAGTGTGGTTGCCCCGTATTCAGGGATGTCAATAAATATCCTGGTAGAATACATAATGTAACTGGCAATAAGTCGTTGATAGATCGTTTAGTTTCAAGCCAATTGAATTGTCATTCTATCGAGTCCTGTTCAAGGAACACGTAAATACCGGAACACGTAAATAACGATTTTGAGTAGGACTTCGATCGAACGACTATAAAACTTCTACGATATTTGACTTGTTTGATTTTACGTAGATCAGGCTGATGGGCGCGTCGGTCTAATGTAGTTCTCGCTAAAGTTATTCAACAAAGTCAACTCGTGGAATTCAAGTAAGAATAAAACAATAGTTGCATGTAATGATGAATCGAAACACGTCCATTGAAATAGAAACCATGCGTACATTCACGTGAATGGAATAAAAAACAAATTCGCGATACCGCGTGTACAGTCAAACGAGCTATTTGGTATACAGGCAGCTTTCTTGCTACTCATCATCATCATGATGATAAGTTTGATGACATACTATTCAAACAATAATATGAATGAATTGTACTGTTAAGCAGTTCATGCTTTTAATCCGAGCGGTGTGGATTTAACGTTGTCCTTCAGCTTTGAGACATGCACAAATGCAGGATAAAATATATCGACAGTAAGTATAGGAGGCCTTTTCCCCAGAGTGGGACAGAATGAAGGAAACAAAAAAAAACAAAAGAAAAGTATAGATTCTGTTGTGGAGAAATGAATATTTTGCCTGTATGACAAACGACTTTAATATCTTGAATTTTGTAGATCACTGTTTTTTATATGACCTTTTTAACTATAGGTACTAAATTGTAGCTGTTTGTAGATCATTATTACTGTTTTAACGGACTGTCACGAATGTAATTTTTTTACGTAGGATATCATCAACTTACTTCTTCCGCTCTTGGTGAAACGGGAGGGAGTGTCAGATTTTTTTTATTTTTTTTTACCCACAGTGTTTTTTAAGAGGGCTACGGTAAATATTTCGAACAATCCGCAGCCGTAGTAGGCATTGTTCTAGCTGGTTCATGTCTTAGAGCGGAACATAGAATAAATTTGCCTACTATCAGGAGAAATTTCAGTCAAGCACTACTTTGATACATAAAAAAAACGCACTGTCGAGTTTGGTCCTTATCGGATGGCTACCCATTTTTTTTATTATTGACAGGCTCGCGCTTGACCATTATCTCCCTTGATGGTAAGCGATGATTCGTTGCGCGCAGTCCGTTTATCCACACCCACGGAGGCCTGAAACCGTTACTATTTACTTAAGAAATGAATACAAGCACTAAACATGATGTTCTCTGATTGCTTCAGAGCGTTGGTGAACACACACCAATCGCTGGTGTTCCTGATACACAACGTGGTGGGCTACCTCCTCATGCTCGCCGTCATGGTCTACAACGTCCATTTGTTGCTCGCCGTCGTCTTCGGGATGATGCTGGGTAAGTGCGCTTTTTATTCATATGACCCCCCTAGATACTGACAGAAATGGATGACTACAATTAAACTACAGGATGACTACAATTTAATGGTCAATATGAAGCTTTTGAGGATGAAGATTATTCTAAGTCCTATACTTTTGTATTTATGTAGTTACTGTATGACCTGGTAAATAAATTATTTTTATTAGTGTCCCACCCACCAAGCATTAAGTTTCGGCAAAAATAGAGTGTTAGTTTCTTCAAATTCGAATTGTATGTTGCTCCTTAATTTTAAGTAAAAAGTTATCATGTTTTTGTATCAAAATATCAGAGTTATCAGACTGAATAATTAATATAACACACGGTATTATAATATGTGCCTTAAAAATAAACGCATTAGACTAACTTATTGTCCACAAAAACATGACCTTAGGGGTGTTTCAATGTCGGCTTTAAACGCAGAAACTAGTTTTGGTCGGAAACTTTAATTCTGAGATGTAAAAGGGGATGAGCAGTGCCGTAACTAGCCTTTTATGCACCCGGTGCGAGCTTTCAAAACTGCGCCCCTGAAAAATGCTCTAACCAGGCTTAGTCTGGTCATTTCTGCGCCCCTTCAGGGTCTGCGCCCTGAGCCTGGGCACTGCTCGCACCTCCCTAGTTACGGCACTGGGGATGAGTTAAATGCATTGAAAAATTAGTTACTTAACCAATGGTAATCTAAATCTGAATATTTTATAGGGCAACACGGTCAATTGAAAGCATTTTATTTGGTAAGGCTCAAAGAATAAAACAAGTCTGGTCATACAAGTTTATACTTGTATGACTAGACTTGTTTACTTTTTCCCGAAGCTTTTTCCTCTTATTTAGTGCTTTTTTTTATTGTTTTGCTTTTTATACAGCAAAAAACCCTGTTACTAAAAATTAAAAAAGAGTCTTAGTGTTGTTTCCTCATTTTATTATTAAGTATTATTTATATTTTATTCCTCATTTTACCGTTTTATGATTCATCTCCTTTTATCTTGACACCACAGAATTCCTGTCCCTATCTTTAACCCCAGAACACAAGTCAAAAATAATATAAATTTTGCGTTTATCTTTTCTTTAACCAAGATATTTGTTATACTTAACATGATTGAAGAGTGCCCATGGAGTTTCTTGCACATTCTTAGAATCATTTTTTTTGGACACTCTTGACCTTTAATTGCCTGTATTGGTTTATTTGAAAGAAATGCTTTTGTTTACTTTTTGCCTTTATCAAATGCATTCCTCAACAACTTAACTCCTTGTCTGCAGGTTACTTCTTGTTCGGCACGAAGCTGACGCGTCTCCAGATGCAGTGCTTCAGCAGAAAGCGGACCGTCATCTGCACGCCGGAGTGCGACGACACTGGTAGTTCTTACTTGTTTCCTTTATTTATATACGTGTATGCTTTTGTCAGCTTTGTTATTTAACAGTTATCTAGAATTTTATTAATTTTGCACTTTTATAAGGATAGATGGACGGGTAGGATGGGTTTCCGAACTGAGTACTAACCCTACTTACATTCCAAATTTTGACAAGTTTTGAGACACTCAACTTCAAATGCTTAGATCGGAAACTGGGAGTTGGTGTTTATAATATTGTACACTAGACAAGCAGGTGAACTTGTTGAGTACCTATGCAAGCATTTTCTAATATATTTCTAACAGTACCAAAGAGCTCTTGTATTTCTCACAAATAACTTAACATCTACTACAACAACAAACTTAATACTATAATCTCGAATAGTAGGAAGTATGATTTTTGGTACACATGGTAAGAGTTAATGTGCAGGCAAACAGTAAGATTATTATTTATTTATATCTTTCAATACGGCAGCAAATATTTTCATTGTTTTCGCCCTCACATTTATCCCTGTCCTTAGTAATTGCATACTGATTATCATTTGCATTATCTGAATTCGATATTAACATTGACTGGTTGTAATAAGAGCACGAGTTGTTTGACTAATCAGTATGGTATTCTACACATAACTATTTTATGGGACTGTTGCTACAGCAGTTGAGTGGTTGGCTACACTGTGTATGTATAGGGTTTGATTTGTGCAGGGAACAAATCAATCCTAGTATGGAGCAAAGTTTTCTTTAAAAATTTGTCATGTACTTAAAACGCATTGGATTTTTTAAACAAATTGGGTAGATTTGGCAGTTACCTAAATCATTCACAGAGTCAGTTGTTTAAATTCACAACACAATTGTCAGAAATCAGAATGTGTAATTTATTCATTCACTCACTGATAGACGTTATGAAGCCTAAACTGGGTATTGGAGCATGAAATGCACAAGAGTTCTTTATGCTCAAAAGGTGAGCACTAAGGATCATTTAATTTGTAATTCTTCCTCTAAAAGGGTTAGTTGGCATCAAAGTTCATCAGTTTTACCGATTGAAAGTTCTATCGAGCACACGGCAGTGTGTACCCATAGAGAACAGCTGTTGTCAAATCAATCAAGCAATAGAAAAATATCAAACATAATTTGACAAAACGGTAAAAATAAATCAATGCAACTATTCAATTAAATTCTGAAAAAAAAAGTGATGTCAAATCAAGCTATCCGAAGAACTTCAAACAGAATTGGTCAAAACTGTTAAAATTAGTCGATGCGAGCAGCAGTCAGCACTCAGCAGTCTTTTTCTAGAATTCTAATACAACCATGTAACAGGTTTGTAGAAGTTGACGAATTCTGTAAATAGACAGAGAATGTAAAAAGAGATAAGTATTAGTCGCACAGTCGTTGTGTTTCTTTCCACAGCACTCTTTAGAAAAAGACAGAACGACTGAATAAACACATTTTACGAGGTTATTGCTCAGTTTATTTGAGAATAGCAATAAACATGCGATGTACTGAAGTATATGGCCATAAAATCCCTGGCAAGTAGACCTACCACAGTGTAGTTTTTTTTTAACCCGAAGGTTAACTGGTAGAGAATGCCTTGATGCCTTAATTCATGAATCCCTGAGCGGTAGCCGGCGACCACGCTGTCTTTGTCTTACTATTGTCTCGTTTTGCGGGTATCTGATAGGTTAAGTCCTCTTATATACCCACCACTGTACATGAAGTTTAAATACATAAATAATAAATAAAAGATCCCGCTCTAACAATTAAAAGCTACATCTTCCTTCTTTCCTTCCCTCCCTACCCCTAAGATCGTTGCAACACGGAGAAGTGTAGCTGGGAGGTGTGCGAAGGCAAGCTCTGCAAGAAGATGGACGCCGTGGAGTTGCAGCAGACGGACCACACGCTGCTGCAGGACGATTACCATAGGCATTGATGTAACAGACTCTTTGATTCCTCAGTAGATTCATGAGTGGTAGCTTCTTTGTGATAGTTGGTAGATAGGCTTCTTAGCTGGGGCGTAGCTACTCATCATCTGCCTAGCCTTTTCCCAACTATATTGGGATCGGCTTCCAGTCAAGCCGGATTTAGCTGAATACCAGTATTTTACGAGGAGCGGCCAGACCTCCACAACTCATTAACTGGGGTAACACGGTTCTTCATAGCAAGACTGAAGTCAGATTTACTGGCTTCTGACTATCTGTAACGACTGCCAAAGATCTACAAATGACAGCCGGGACCTACGGCTTAACGTGCTTGCAGAGGCATGGGGGTGTAGCTACTGCTGTATCAATTATATAAGATCCCCATGCTTCTGAGGCTCCGGTTGAAAGCATAAAATTACTGTCCAAAAACTCAAATTCTTACTATGGAGAGCTCTCAGGCTATTGGCCTGTCGAATTGAAGAATGCCAAGTGCTATTTGGGTTTATTTCGTAGTGAAAACAATGTGAAAGGGATATATAGGCTTCGTTGTGGCGAAGCTTGTGAGAGGCCTATGTCCAGCAGTGGGCGTCTTTCGGCTGAGATGATGATGATGATGAAAAAGGATATGGTTTTTATTGCGAAATACCTAAATCCAATTGGCACTAGGCTTTACCGCAATTCGATAAAAGAGGGAGCCTTTTTTAGGGTTCCGTAGCCAAAATGGCAAAAACGGAACCCTTATAGTTTCGTCATGTCCGTCTGTCCGTCTGTCCGTCTGTCACAGCCGATTTACTCGGAAACTATAAGTACTACAGTGATGAAATTTGATGGGAATATGTGTTGTATGAACCGCTACAAAATTATGACACTAAATAGTAAAAAAAAGAATTGGGGGTGGGGCCCCCCATACATGTAACTGAGGGATGAAAATTTTTTTTTCGATGTACATACCCGTGTGGGGTATCAATGGAAAGGTCTTTTAAAATGATATAAAGTTTTCTAAAAAACATTTTTCTTAAAGTGAACGGTTTTTGAGATATCAGCTCTCAAAGTCGTAAAAAGTATGTCCCCCCCCCTCTATTTTTATAACTACGGGGTATAAAATTCTAAAAAAAATAGAGGTGATGCATGCTAATTAACTCTTTCAACGATTTTTGGTTTGATCAAAGTATCTCTTATAGTTTTTGAGATAGGTTGATTTAACTGTAATTTTGGTTAAGTTATTGTGCTTACACTGAAAACGATGGCTGAACCTTATAAGATAGATCAAAAAATATACTACAGTATTGTACACCTTTACACATAATAAGTTTATTATATTTGCTGCTACGGAACCCTTTGTGCGCGAGCCCGACTCGCACTTGGCCGGTTTTTATTATATGAGGCTATGAGGAATCGCTACGCCACTGCTACTTAAAACAACCTAGATTGTCGTATAGTTTGTAGTTGTTATTCACATTGATCATTACCCACTCGTAGGTAGCTTATTGCCAGGTTCAAGTGGTCACAGCTTCGTCATTGCAGTGTCATTTAGTACAGTAGTTTAGTAGTGGTCGTCAAAATCGTTGCAAACGTATGATAGCTTATTCAGTTTCACGTTTTTTTTTAAGGATTGTTTTTTTCCTGTTAGGTTATTTGGTTTGCTGAAATAAACAGGAGTTACATGGGTTGTAGAACGGCGTTATCTGGAGAACTGTTAAGAAAAATTTGTTCGTTCTAGTTTTTTAGCATCTAATTATCTCCTGTCCCAGCTTCCTGTCTTTGCCATACACGATTATTTTCATTAAAAATAATTGTATCATCATTTTCATCCATGGCATTACGAAACTTTGTAGATGGAGCTTTGAATGTAGCCAATCTTATAAATGAATTTTCAATGTTTTAGTTTCATAGCTGTAGGTATTACCATTGACACTGACCTAGATTTCCGAAAGACGCTTGCTTTTAGTAGAAAAAAAGACGTAGGGAGTTTAGCATTTTTAGTTTACACAAATGTGAAGAACCTATTATTTTCCATGACGCGAAATTATTTAAATACATAATATTAACGTGTATGTGCTTAGCTGTGTATGTATTTAAATACAGTACCATTGAAAGAATAATCAATATTAATTTATTTGTCTTATTTTGCCAATTTTATTTGCGAAGCGAATGTAAATAGGAACACATGTTCTTAATATGTATTATAGCACCACGTGTTCTTTTAGTATTTGTTATCAATTTATCATTCAACGTAATGCCGAGGCCATGTTACGGTACTCAAACCACCTGCAGGATGACTTGCTATTTATGAATTACGTTAATTTTGAAGTTTTTCTTTTGGTCCACCAATAAAATTAGTTTACTTTGAATATAAAAAAAAAGCTAAAAGATCATGTTGGTATTTATGGTCTATCGGTTTAGGTAGTTAACTAAAGGTAAACAATGTTGGTATGTCTTTTTATATTAAAGAGGTCGTATATAATATACACAAAGATTATTTAAATTTAGTTTTCAATTCATTTTGACTGGCCTGTTGGTCTAGTGGTTAGTGACCCTGACTGCTATGCCGGAGGTCGTGGGTTCGATTCCCACCCAGGACAAATGTTTGTGTGATGAGCACGATCATTTGTTCTGTGTCTGGGTGTAATATATCTATAATATTTATGTATTTAGAAGTATATAAGTATGTTTATCAGTTGTCTAGTACCCATATCACAAGCTCTGCTTAGCTTGGGACTAGATGGCGTTGTGTGCAAATTGTGGAACATATTATTATTTATTTAGTTTATTAGCTAACATCGATTTAGGTAAATACCAATTCGCAAAGATTTTTATATACAATTTATAGACAACTTTTAGACAAAAAGACATGCCATGATTGTTTACCTTTAGTTAACTACCTAAACCGACGGAGTATAGTTACTTGGCTGTTACTAAAATATCAACATTTAAAACATTCACCGCCGCAGTCCGTAGTTAAAGACTCAACATCACACTTAAATACAATTTCCAACTATTTACTTACCACACTTTATCTCTTCCCCAGCCGAAACCTCAACACCGCCTCTACTGGACTCCTCAATGAGTTCAGAATCAGACTTCTTCATCTGCCAGACCCGCACCTGCATCCAGCCGTCCCACTACTTCCCCGCCACCTCACAAGACGGCAGTTCCACCGAACAGAATGCCACCTGCTACTACGGCGCCAAGAAGTGCCCGTCAAGAGTGGCCAGAGCAAGGAAACTCCAAGCTTCCACATCGCACTGCCATCACGAAAGTGAAAAAGAAGACAGTCCTAGCGTAGAGGATGTCCAGTTACTGCGGACGGAACGCCAGGGTTGTTGCAAGAAGAAGCAAGAACCGCCTCCTGAGGAAAAATGCTGTAAAAAGGAGACGACAGTGATCGTCCATGTGCCTAGTCAGTCATGTTGTAAGGAGGAAACTTCTGAGGATCAACGTCAGGAGGTTCGGGAACAAAGTCCGCAGATCACCTGCTGCCACAGTGTGTCTGCGCCCAGTGACAGTCAGGAACAAATCATCAAGTGAGAGAGACAGACTGTGGAGTAAGAGAGAGAAGTGATATAGAGGCTCTTGTATTAAGACGTTACGCTGTTTTAAGGTGGGTAATGACCAACGTTACGAGGTGTAATGTAACATTCGCATCGAGCATGTTACGCTGTGTTCTAAAATCGGTGTAACATGCTCGTCAAAACACTGTACTGAACCGCGTAACACGACGTACGGACTGTACGAATGCTCGCTGTGTAACGCGTTACATTACGCCCCGTAACCTCGGTCAGTACCCACCGGTGTCTGTGTGCGCGCGTTTGTGAGTACTGTTGTTGTAAAATTTAAGATTTTAAAAAGTTTTATGTCAAAGAAATTTAGTCTTCCAATGCCTAGCATTACTTTGGAGTATTATTTATGTGATTTGGTTGATAGAATATAGTATTCTATTGTTTCGTTAGCGGTGACAAACGTGCCCACAATACGATTCTGTGATACATTCGTACTATTCTTTGCCTGACTATGTTAAACAGCATTGATTCTGACTACGAAAGGCATTCAAAACAGTAACACGTCATTTAGTTTTTAATTGGACGATAAATGATGACAAGTAAACGTTTAGTATTTTTTTATTTGTACAGAAATTTGATATTTCTTTTTGTTAGGTTATAGATTTTAAGTTTTTGTATTGGCATATCATTATTTTTATATCGTCGGAAAGTTTGCGAAACTTACAGGTTGTCCCGTGTACATAATGAAGTTTGTAGGAACTAATAGTCTATGCAGATACATCAAGCTTTGGACATCTTTCTACCGTTCGCATAGCATATTATAACTTTTGATTTTCTATGAAGACCAGCAAATTCTTGATGGGTGTGTCAAAGTCATTCAACCGTCAAATTTAATATAACGAGACTTCGATCAATGTATGAACACGTGTTAATTTTTAGCTATCCACGTTAAAAAAGACTCAAGTTATAAAAAACGCATTATTGTGCAGATAAAATAATTGGTTTATTTTAGGTGGTAAATCTTCCAATGACTTGTTTCGCTCTAGAATGGAGCAGTAGGGCTTGTACTTTTACTGACTAAAACCCACTTCTAAGTTCCTTCGTTGCCATGTTGCGATCAAAAGCAATGTTGCTATATTAATGTAGGTATTTTAATTAATTATTACGAGTACTTGGCAAAGAAAAGATTTTAAGTAAACACTTACAATTTTTTTTTACCATCTTATGTGATTTTTACTAGGTGGCGTTCTCTTGTAAAACGCCACTAGTTATTAAACGTTGCGTATCTATTCGTAAAACCCTTCCTTTGCAATTTAGAACGAATATTTATGTAAGTAGCTATGAACAACATAAAATAGATGCTCCTCAACTTTCATTTTATTTATGAAAAAACGCTAAAGACTGCAGATGTCGCTACTTACCTGCACACTTGTTTCTTTTGCTGTTAGTACTTTTGTAAAAGTTACGGTGCCCGCCCACGTCCGATAATCGGTGACCGATTTTTTGTAGGTGAAAATGGAATACACTGATAGCGATAGTGCAACGCACACGTCCTACAAAAAGTCGGTCAGAGTGTAATATAGGATTATAATTTATTCCGATTATCGGTCCTACAAAAAGTCTGACGTGGGCGGGCAGCGTTAGAATAGAAAATATGCTCATTTTTTAATCCCAATTGGTTATAAATGTGTAAAGGTGAACGTACACTTATCTGATTCAATCGCGGCGAACGAATTGAAATAAAAAAATATTTTTTTTTTTTATGAAATGCTATGGAACCCCGAATAACACCTAAAACCCCGCGTCGAATCGTCCGAATCTGGGAGGACTCCTAAAAACAGTATTTTAAAATTCTTTTCTTTCGATTCGGATAAGGGCCGGCGCCCACTGCAAGCATGGCACAGCAGATTGTGCTGCGATATCCCACAGCATTCCGTGGCATTGCAGGTTGTGCTTCGACATGCCGCGTCATCGTGGTATTGAAATAAAGTAACATGAACTCTAAACTGTATGAAATAAGATTCAAAATAACTTGATTAGTAATAAAATCCTTTGCTATGTGTGTGCGTTCACCTTAAAACTATTTTTTTTATATGTTTCGCAAAGTGTGTTCATAGTAGTATAATGTTGGCTGTACCTTATTTATAAATTATACGTAATTTTGCTCCAAGCGACAATATTAGTTAGTGAATCGAAGTGCCTTGAAATGAGTTGCGTTGTGCCAATATTTTTATGTGTATATTGAGTGAGGCACCTTCGTATGTTGTTGTTGGATAAATATAGATGAAATATTTTAGTTTTTATTGTGTTTTATTTCCTCTTATCTCAATCAAATCATCTATTTCAGTCCTCTGAAAACTGTACTGGACTCTCGTTTCCAAGCTGTTATTTTTCATGGAGCGAGTTTAACCTAAAACTTTTTTCTTTTTGGTAAGAAATCATCAAATAATTTCTCCTGCTCTGAGTGGAGCGGGAAGGCGAGTCAGACTTACTGAAACCCACACTTCCTCAGTATGTTTATAGTTAGATCTGTGTTGTAAATAAAAAACTAGTTCACACTATCATTTATTTACAACATACAGGAAACCATCTAAATTACTATATCGGGACAACCACTTGGAATCCGCTGTTGGTTGTCAACAAGGTGATCCCCTCGGGCCGGTGATCTTCAGCCTAGCCATTCACCCCATTATTCGACAGTTAAATTCCAAATTTAACGTTTTGTACCTCGACGATGGAACCCTAGGAGGCGAAGCAGATATAGTTTTGAATGATTTACAATTCCTTAAAAATCAACTTCACTCAGTAGGACTCGAACTTAACCTTTCAAAATGCGAATTATTTTTAAATGACAGTACTGACAGACAACTGACTCTTTCCAAATTTAACACAATAGCCCCAGATATAAAAATTATTGAAAAAAGTTCACTTCGTCTCCTTGGGTCTCCTATTTTTGAGGATTCCTTTCCCAATTTCGTTGAGGAAAAAATTCAAAATTTTAATGATATTTCGGAAAGATTGCTCAAAATTAACATGCATTCGGCCATCACCTTAATTCGGTTCTGCTGTTTCGGCCCTAAATTAACATATTTCCTCCGCGCTTCTCACTTATGGCAACATCCACAACTCTTGGAAAAAATGGATCAAATTATTCGACAAACCCTTACGTCAATTTTAAACGTGGCCATGGACGACCGAGCTTGGATTCAAGCTACCCTTCCAATCCGTATGGGAGGCCTCGGTATCCGCAAAATTTCCAGTATTAGTTTACCTGCTTTTATATCCTCGGTTCACGGCACTGAGAAATTGATCAGGAATATCCTATCTTCCTCACTGATCAATTTCAATGTGCCGTGCTTCACCGAAGCTATAGATACCTGGAGACTCACTTGCCCGAATTCTAATCCACCCGACGACCCTTCATCCCAAAGGCGGTGGGATGAGCCGCTCTGCAGAGTAGTTCAGGAAAACCTGATTGCAACATCTACTACTCCTGCAGAGCGTGCGCGCCTGCTAGCTGTGGGGGAGTGGGAGTCGGGTCTCTGGCTTCATGCACTACCGTCTTCGAACTTAGGCACCCTGCTCGATGATACCACTATCCGTCTCGCTGCTTCCCTACGTCTAGGCGCTCCCTGTTGTTCTCCTCATCGCTGCCACTGTGGCGAAGTTGTCAACAGCCTCGGACACCACGGTCTATCATGCAGCCGAAGTGCGGGTCGCATAGCACGGCACGCGAATATCAACGACATAATCAGACGCGCTCTTGTCACCGTCGGCGTTCCAGCTGTATTAGAACCTCATGGCCTGGCACGCGACGATGGCAAGAGACCGGACGGTATGTCGTTATTCCCTTGGAAGATGGGTAGGCCTTTAGTATGGGATGCTACTTGTGTCGATACTCTTGCGCCATCCCATCTTCCAAGCTCGTCGTGTTGTGCTGGTTCCGCCGCTGCGGCTGCGGAGAACCTCAAGCGGCGGAAATATAATAACCTTGTGGGAAGTTATATTTTCGAACCGTTTGGGGTTGAAACTCTTGGTTCGTGGGGTCCGAGTGCTCACAAATTGTATAAAGATCTTTCGAAGCGCCTAGTTGACACTTCGCGTGACCCAAGGGCTGGCTTTTACTTTGGACAGAAAATAAGCATTGCCATTCAGCGTGGCAATGCTGCCAGTCTTTTGGGCACATTACCAGTCGACAGCGATGTGGAGGAGTTTTTTGACGCCATATTTTAGTTTGTTTTAAGTTTGTTTTAATTAGTTTAGGGTTAGTTTTTATTATACTGTAAATACCATGTTGTAAATAAAAAACTAGTATTTTTTATAATACTTTATTTATCATCATGAATATAATAATAGAACATTAAATGAATGATATTAAAATAATGCCTAAACCTAACTTACGACTAACATTTTTGTTACAACATAATCACAATAGATGCGGCGGGCGCGGCGGCTAACTCCCTATGTACATAGCAATAGGGTCTAAAATAGCGAGATTCTAATATTTTAAGACATTTACTGGTGGGGTTAGTATCTACGCTTATAATGTAGAATTTATTGGGTCGTGTACACAATGATGTCCTTTAGGGAAAGATGTAGGTTTAATATTAGTTTCTTCTTCTCGAGGGAGAAATTATAAAACAACTTCTCCAAATCTGAGTGGAGCGAGGGAGCGTCAGAATTTTACTGACTAAAACCCACCCTGTTTCTTTTCAGTTACCCTTTGTGTTCAAGGGCAGCATTGGCTCTTTAAAACATTACTGCTCTTTTCTTCACTCTAAGCACGGCGCTTGGGCTGACGATAAGGGCTCTCTTTGGACATTTGCAATACCAATACAATAATATACTCTATTTACTATAAGAAAAGAAATTTAAAGAAACTTGTTTTACCGTCCGTTCAACCGATTTTGACTTTTATAGCGTTGGTGACATGACAAATGACGGCTGCAGAAAAAGTTGGTATTGTAACCACTTTTTTTGCTTTTAATGTCATCCTTATGTCTACGGAATGGAAGTCAAAATCGGTTGAATGGACAGTAACATTAAGTTTCTTTTAAGAAACAAGAATAGTAGTAAAATAGAGTATAAGTATTACAGCCCACATTGTGTACAAGAATCAACGGTAGCTTACAATAATGGTGTGAATCTTACAATAAAAACAATTATACACGCAATATTCACTATAAACGTGGTACAAATATTATATATATTCTAATACCTAGGTGTGTGGTGTTTAACGAAGACAAAGTTGAAACATGTTTCACATTGAGGTAAAAGTTTTGAACTTTGAACTTTTGTGGAAGTACTGCCTTTCGCATTCTTATGGAAGCAATGTTAGTCTTTTTGATTTATTCATAATATTTGGTCATTGTTCCATAGTAAATAAAAAGACGAAAATTAATAAAAAATTACATTGCATCCTCAGATACATTTAGGGGACAAAATGTCTTCTAACATGACTCTTAACGCTATTAAATTGTCCGATGTGGCCCGTGACACGTGAATTCACTACACAATGTACGGGGACAAGTTGCCAAGTACTGTACAATGTTGCAGTGTCACGTAGATTAAACATTGGCGTCATGTTTTGGGACATTTTGTCTCCTAATGTATCTAAGGTTATTCGCAGCCATATTTGAGGATATCCCTTATTTTTACACACGTCAGACTAGAATATTGTTTAAATAATAAAATATTTCAAACAATATCACACTATGTATAATCTTATTTTCATAAACACTGGCCAATAGAAAGAAAGAAAATCCAGAAACAAGACATATTATGTGACTGTCAATCTTATTGACAATAATGCGAAGGATAGTGTTAGGTTGAAAGGCAACAAATTTAGTCAAAATTTATCGTCATTGATAGAGCAAAAAATAAAATTATTTCGAACTAAGCTCAAGACTCCAAAACTACTGAACCGATTTTTTTAGTTCTTTCACTAGTAGAACGCTACTTTATCACTGAGTAACATAGGCTTTATATTTTCTATTATCACGCGGGCAAAGTCGTTAGCAAAAGCTAGTCCCATCAAAATCAAAAAGATAAAATCTTTTGCCATTTTCATCAGGATCTGAATAACATCTTGCTCTATCAAAGACAATATGAAATACTCATTTGTATACACAGATTGGCCCATCATTTATTGACCGGATGGCCAGCCGCGCCCAAGTCTGCGAGGCTTCGTCAACATAATCAATAATAACAATAAAGTTTAATAAATATGGCGGTTGCTGTCACAATACCTTGACCGTAATAACGTGATACGGGACAATTTGGTTAGCACCCCATCTCTTTTAGTGCAGTATGGTCATTCATCGATCAAATTGGTTATTTCAACAAAAAAAAAATGTTGGGTAGTCAAATTTTTTAGTCCTAGACAAATAATTTGAAAGTCATTATATAACTACATATTAACAATCACTTTCTCATACTATTATGTCGTCATATGTAATACTTTACTGCATCTATCTTTTCTATAACTAAAATGGTGCACAATGTGCTTACATTATTATTTTTTACGTTAACTCCATCGACATATTCATGACGTTCGGGCCTCCGATTGGCTTCCTTCGAGAGCTTAACCAATTAAAGCCAAACGCAGTAAACGTTTCGATCGCATTAACGTAAAAACAACTCGCACTCAATGCACGGAATAAAGACTACTGTATTCTATATCACTCACTGATGATTCTGTCTTATTGTTCTAATTTGTCGGCAAAAATTCGACCAACATGAAAAACCATACTACACCAAACTGCAGAGAAGAGAGCGCGGTCATTAAAAACCTATACAATATAACAAAATAAATTCTTAATTTACATGAAACCTTAGTCAACAACTATAGGAAGAAATTATTCGGCTTGGAATGGAACTAAGGTAATGTTAGTAGGGGGAAGACGGGCGACCAGACTAGTTCTCACTACTAGACTATCCCGCGCGGGATGTGGGACGAAATCCGCTCAGCTGACTTTTACAGGATGTAGAAATCGCACGAATATTCGTAAATCATTCCTTTTTTATAGTGACAGGATTTGTCCCAGTTTGACCATTCCTTAAATATGGCATTTCGAGGTTTGGCTCATTTAACGCCGCTGTACTGAACAGGACACGGCAATGAGGGTAGTTATATAATTTATCAAATTTTTTGTTTGATATTTACAGCTTTTGTTAACCAAGGGTTAGTAGTTTATTAATAATTGGTATTTTAACTTGGCGTAATAGAAAACATGCGCCTGTCTGCTGCATACAAATGTTTTTTTTTGTGGTTTTGAAGTTTGAAATTTAAGTTTTTGATGTTATCCATAAATAAAACACTGGGGGTTAAACAGTTGGTTAATTTTGTCAAGCATGTTTTTTGTCCCCAATAAAATAATAAAACAGTTGACTAAAACGCTTTGTGTAAGCTGAATTTTTTCAAAACTCAAAATGCCATATTTGCGATCGGTTACAGTAACACAGTTATCTAACGGACCTTCATACATCATACTCGACCCATGTGAACTGAGCGTGTCAAGTGTGAATTTAACATTAACTCCACCTTGAATACAAGGTAAACTTTGTATAATTTGGTAGTCAAAATAAAAAAATCAAAATTATCAGATTCACTAGTTTTTTTGTCATGGCGATTGCAATGAGGGGTATTCAGGACTTCGCACCACAAAATTGGCGCCTATTAGCCTTAAGGTCTTTTCCTTTGAAAACGTATACATGATACGTACACATTTAAAGTTGACGTTGATGTCTAACTAAAGTGACAGGACTCTGGACCTGGCATCTCAATGTTGCCATTTACAGCTGAAACCAATAACCTATCATCACATATCGGAGATAGAAAAACAAATAAAACAATAGAAAACATGTATAATTTTTGTATTGTATCATTTATTTTACTATTTCCAGTATGCCAAAACTGGAGATAGATAGGTTATTGGTTTCGGCCGTTAGTGAACATCATTTAAGAATACCCTCATTCATCATTATCATCTTCCTGCCCTAGTTCCGTTTCAGAACTACCCCCATTATGGGGAAAAAAATAAACCGATGGTCCCTAAGTATCGAATCAATAAAATAGCAATTTTTGTTATGACTGTTTTGAGCTCTTTTTAAAGGATGTTTTTTAATACAACTTCAAATATCGGGAAACTTAAGAGTTTTCCTAATTTTTGAAGTTGTATTAAAAAAACATCCTTTTAAAAAGAGCTCAAAACAGTCATAATAAAAAATTGCTATTTTATTGATTCGATACTTTACTTAGGGACCATCTAAACTGTTTTCACAGCGACACGCGTCATTCACGAGCTATTCTATAACAGACTATGCGCCGCGCCGCACAAGAAACACTTCTCTTGTACAACGCGGACACACCCGAATGTCGGTAGTTAGCTTTCAGTACACTATACACAATAAGTTAGTTTAATGCTTACATACAAAGAATATCAGACATAATTTACTTATTATTAGATTAGTTAGTAGCGTTTACACATTACTAATGACCTCTCCGTTAAACACTAGATGGGTTAACGCTGTCAATTTGATTCTGTTGAGCAAAAGTACTTAATTTCTTATCAGTTATTTATATTATTTTAATGATATTTGAGGACTTTTCTTTAATCATCATTTCCAACTATTTTCTAAGCACCTTAGGGTCGGTTTTCAGTATAACTAAATAAGGTTGAATATCAGTGTTTTACATGAACCGGCCCAATTACTGGGTAATTAATGTAACGCCCTAGATAAACTTAGTACAGTAAAGTACATATGCTATGAAAAATTTACATTGTACTTGCCAGGTTTCGAACCCACAAGCTCATGAGCTATGATTATCATGCATGCATGAGAAGCGGGTTTATCAACCATTGGTCTATCACGACTTTTCCTGAATTATGGTTTTAAAATATTAGTAATGTAATAGAGACACATTATTAACATTTCACATAATAGAGTAATATATAGAACTGGTAAAAAGACATTTGAAATTAGATACTTTCGCTCAATCGTCAATTTGACAGCGCTGACCCGTCTACTGTTAGCAAGACGATCTATACCCATACGGATAATCACTTATTAAATATTTGACTACATTAATGTTAAATAAATAAACGTTTAAAACTTAAAGCTCACTACCGACGCCAGGCCAACGATCACAGACATTAAAGTCGTTCGTAAAAAAATAAAATTATAACCAACCTACAACAAACTCCACCTACGTTACATCTTTAACATTAAAGTGCAAAATTTATTCAAAACCTTACGACTATCGACTTTATAATATTATAATAATATATCATAATCTTGTGTTTTAGCAGTGAATGTACTATTCACTAGCAAATACTTTTAAAACGCTACCAAATTGAAATAGGATTCTTTTTTTTTATATAAATTATAAACGAAGACTTCACAAATACCAGCAGATTTTATCCGATTTTTTTATATTTGCTACAGAAAACCTGTGTATGTCTTCTATTCCCATTATCTGTGTCCCCATCATGCGGAGAATGGTAAGCATGTTATAGGATATCCTTACAGTTGTCCCCTTTATGTACATACATACGAGTGAAGGAGACAAAAGGAACGATGAAGAAGAAAGGAGGAAGATACATAGAGAAAAGACAGTTAAGATGTCAGATATGACAACAAAAAAAAATTTAAACCTGTGGCCTTTTTTAGTGGGGACGCACATAATGGGGACAACGGACATACACCAGAAAACCTATTCACAATAATGTAAACTGTGTAAAGAGCATAAATTCTTACATTCCTTAGTCATATTCATCAACAGAGACCTTATTTTTTAAAACAAGGGTCCAAACAAAACGGCTACAGTGCATGACCTAAGCCTAGTATCCTACGGGGCATACTGTTGCGATACTTACCTGTGTGCTACATACATATATGTTTAGATCGAAATTGAATGATCAATTGTAATAATGTCGATCATACAATTTTGACAGTTGCAGGAAGACTGTGATAGTTTTATTTATATTTTTCTGATTTTATTTATGGGCAATTCTTTGGAATTTATCCGATCATATATTGAAATAAGAACAGCATCCTTAAGTATTTAATAAGATCGGTTATCAAGTTCAGAAGAATACAAATACAAACATCTCTATAGCTCTAATTCCAAAGTTGTAAAGCAATATCCATTCAAATAATTTGAATAAACATACACAATAATAATTATATTATCTAATCATATTAATCTACCATTACAACTCTGAAATCAACAATATTCGCAAGCGACCAGAGGCCGTACAAGTCAAAGTAACACTTAACACATACGCATAGGGTACAAAATTGTTAGATCGATCTGCGGCCTTTGGTCTGCTACAGAAGTAAAAGTGTTTATATAATAAATAGCTACACACGACAGGATTTGGTCCGACCGACCTTGTTGCTGACCAAATCGCGTCGGATTTGGTCGGCAGTATTTGTCGGCGAGGTCCTGTCTCGTGTAGGTAAATGCGAGTTAACAGGGTTGTTATTCTTACTGCGGAGGGGAGAGGAGTGGGAGTGTTCAGGCCATGAGCTCCCAGTACTGCATCACGCGCTCGCCGGGCGGCGCCGTCATGCCCTGTGGCCGCACGAAATTCATTTCTATTGTTTTGAACCTCTTCTTTAGTTCGGCGTCGAATGACTGGAAAGAAAATATTGCGTTTATTTTTGAGGTTTCAGGCGGAAACTTCGGGACTAAACTTGACAATGAATCAACAAAATTTTAATAAAATGAACAATTTGAAGGCACTTTTATTTGTCAAGACCTCATTGTTTAAATTTTCCAGCGTTATCCCCAGGAAAATTGTTTTATCGACAAAACCTAGTTAACGTTTGAATCCCCAACCGGTCCTATGAGACCGCGCTGTTATTGTTTTACTATTGTGTGTCGTTTCGCGGGTATCTGAGTAATTAATTACTACTTTCGAGATTCGGTAACGAAAATCTTATGCAATTAACTTTTTTCTCATTTAGAACAAAATTATTAGCAGTAAACCAGGCTCCATGAATTTATTTTAATTCATGAATCCCCGACCGGTCTCATAGGACCGCGCTGTTATTGTCTTACTATTGTGTCTCGTTTCGCGGGTATTGATAGATTAAAAATTAAATAATATTTCTTCAAATATTCGTCAGCCTATAACACTTTATTAAGTTTGCTTTGCAATAAATGAGGAAAATCATTTATATAAACTAAAAATAAATAAGGACCTAAAATTGAGCCCCAATTTTCACATTGAATCCCGACGAATTTACACCGTTTATCTGAGGTAATTGCTAACTGTCATTCATATATATATATATTGTTAGGAATCAAGGGATAACAGATTTTAAGAGTCTATAAAAGCAGCGTACGCGCCGCCATTAGGCTCATTTTGTCGGGTGTCGTCGGCGCGGATACATCGCTCAAGGATCGTGAGACTTATATTTTTCTAATTCTTATGTACCTCCTTACTATTTTCTTTAATTAATTACGTGCTAATTTAACATGTTGTGATTTGTGGTAGATAGGGTTACTTTTCCTGATTGTTATTTTGTTCCTTAATCAAAATAAAGAGTTGAGTTACCTTTGTTGTGTATCACGTTGTTTTTTTTTAAATATCCAAACTTCTGATTCCTAAAATCAGAAGTGGGATAAAGAAAGCCTTAATTGCCCACTAAATTACCAGTAAAAACATTAAAGGAACAAAATATCAAAATATTTTTCTACCCGCAATTTTTTTCTTTTGGTTTTCGTTTATCATTGTTGATAATCTTACGTGTGTGTGTGATTTAATATCCTACTGTGCTTAAAAATGCCGAGAAGTCATGAACGTCGTCGTTCACGAGGCCGATCTCAACGCTTTTCGCGAGACGAATCCACTAGCAGTGAAGCCGAGTATAGGTCGCGTCATAGATCACGACGGAGCCGCCGTCGGGAACGTGGCGACTCCACGGAAAGTCTGTATTGTCGCCGCCGTGATACTCGTGACCGCCGCCGTTCTAGATCTCGATCCACACATACACCCCCGCGTGCAAGGGACTCGTCGGTAACGCCACGTACTAATAACTCGTTACAAGATACCCTCAGTAATATTATGACAAGGCTTGATGCTATCGAGCATAACGGTACGAATGCGATATCCACACCTAAGAATTTGCCAAATTCTCACACTGAAGAAAACCTTCAGGATTCGGTTCGTGAGGCCGCTTCGCGTTCTCGTAATCTCGTCGACTTGAGCGATGTTCCGCAACGAGTTTGTACTAACACTTCCGAAGGGTTTTCAACGACCATTCACACGAACAATCCAATCGCTTGCGGATCCGAAGTCGTGTCCACTGCGACCATGCTCGCGGAAGCTTTAAGATCTTTGCAGCCAATTAGGTCGCATAGCTATTACGTATCTAATTTCGACCCGAACATCCACGATATTGACGCATGGTGCGAGGAAGTGGACCGAGCAGCGGTTGCGAACGGTTGGAGGGACCATGAATGTTTGTCGCGAGTAGCTTCTTGTCTTAAAGGCGACGCTAAAGTTTGGCTTAACGAATGGGTCACCAATGATCGAACGTGGTCAAACTTTAAGCTTGAGTTTAAACCCCTCTGTCCCCGGAAGTTAGACTATGCAAATATTTTATTCGAAACAATGAACACGACATCCGACAAATTCACAACGTATGCCGAATATGCCCGCCGTACCTTGTTACGTTTAAAGATAGTTAAGGGTCTTAGCGACGAGTTACGTACTCTAATAGTCATACGCGGTATTGATAACCCACAAATTAGGGCAGCCGCGGCAAACGCAAACCTGGCAACCGAAGACATAGTCTCGTTCCTTTCGATTTACGTAAAACCGAATCGCGCTAAACCCGATTCTCGCGGTACCGCAACAAACAAACATGCATCATCGAACTCATCCTCCGAACGCGGACCCAAGTGTTACATATGCAACCAGCGTGGACATTTAGGTCGAAATTGTACCAAAAAGCCTCGTAGGGAACCCAGTGATAGATCTACCGTAAAATCTGGGACACAAGGTTTTGTCAATGATACCACTGCCGCGAACAAATCCGAATTGCTGTGCCCGTTTTGTAAGAAAAAGGGACACACGGAAGAAAGGTGTTTTGCCAAGAACCGATCGGAACCTAGGAATCAGCGAAACGTTAACTTGTGCTCTGGTCACGCGAATAACGGAACAGACATTGTAACAGTCGTTGTCCAAGGCATCCCCATGGACGCACTCATAGATAGTGGGGCCCAAAATGTGTCGCTGATTTCTTCCGATGTTTTGAAGCACCTTTCTTGCCAAGTTAAACCAACACACTGCGTTCTTAAGGGAATTAGCGAGCGGGAAATTGTAGCTTCGTCGTTCATTACGGCAACTATTGAACTTAATGATATTTCTATAGAAACTGACCTAGTCGTAGTGCCAAAGTCGTGTATGAACACTTCCATTATTATTGGAACAGACGTTCTTAACCGTGATGGCGTCACGTATGTACGCACTAGAGACAGACAATACATCACTCGAACTAGCGATACCCCTGCTTGCGTTAGCGAAGTTCGATGTCTTGATCAAACGTTAGTTGTCACTCCATTGCAAGGCGCTCTGCGTGATTCTTTGATGTCTGTGATAAATAAATTTTCGAACTTTCTTATCACGGGTACCGCGACGACTACGGTTACAACTGGTTACATGGAGATCAAGCTGAATAGCACCACTCCCATTGTATACCGACCCTACAAACTCTCTTATAATGAAAAACTTATAGTGCGCGAAATAATTAGAGATTTACTAGATAAAAGCATCATCAGAGAGTCACGATCAGAGTACGCCAGCCCCATAATACTGGTAAAGAAGAAGGACGGATCTGACCGAATGTGCGTCGACTACAGGGCACTTAATCGCATCACTGAAAAGGAAAGATATCCTCTTCCCCTGATAGAGGACCACATTGATCGGTTGGGTCGCTGCACTTTCTTTAGCAGTCTAGACATGGCTACTGGTTTTCACCAGATACGAATCAAAGAGAGCTCCATTCACGTGACGGGATTCGTCACACCAGAAGGTCATTACGAATTCATGAAAATGCCATATGGTCTGACGAATTCCCCGATCGTATACCAACGGATTATTAACCAAACCCTTCGCGAATTTATCGATGCCGGAAACGCGCTAGTATATATCGACGACGTTCTCCTGCTAAGTAACACCGCAGAGGACGGCATCATTCTGCTCGAGAGGGTCCTGCAAACACTTACCAAATCAGGCTTTTCGATAAATTTGAAGAAATGCTCTTTTTTGACCACTGAGGTCGAATACTTGGGTAGGTCGATAAGTTTTGGTCAGGTACGACCGAGCTCTCGAAAAATAGTGGCATTAAAAAACTCCCCAGCTCCAGAAATGTCAGACAGGTCCGACAATTATTGGGACTGGCAGGATATTTCCGCAAATACATTAAAAACTACGCAACGAAGACCGCGTGCATTGCCCATTTAACTCGAAAGGGGGTAGAGTTTCATTGGGGTCAGGAACAGGAACAAGTCCGTCAAGATTTAATACACTGCTTGACTAGTGAGCCTGTCCTCGCTATTTTCAACCCTGAACTTAACACCGAAGTTCACACGGACGCGAGCTCCGCCGGTTATGGGGCAGTACTGTTACAATCTGACACTGATGGTGGAAAACATGTGGTGGCATACTTCAGTAAGGTTACGCAGGGAGCAGAGAGCAAATACCATAGCTACGAATTGGAAACGTTAGCGGTCGTGAAGGCCTTGCAGCATTTTCGCCACTATTTGGTGGGCTTGCAATTCAAGGTCGTCACAGATTGCAACGCTCTCAAATCTACGGAACGCAAGAAAGATCTGCTCCCTCGCGTCGCTCGATGGTGGATTTACCTCCAGGATTTTCACTTTTCTCTCGAGTACAGAAAAGGAGTTATGCTTCCACATGCCGACTATCTCAGTCGAAACCCAGTCACCTTCGTAAATCAAATAACGAAACCTCGCAACTGGGCACAAATAGCGCAAAACGCGGATCATGAAACGAGAGACCTCATACAAAAACCCTCAGAGGGTCAACTCGATTCTAGCCGTTATGTCTTGAAAAATGACCTCCTGCATTACAAATACACGCCAGTTGGTGAAGAAGCGCGGCTCCTTTGTTTCATACCCAAGGGCCATCGACTCAGTCTCTTACGAATCTTTCACGATGAGCATGAGCACATTGGTGCTGATAAGACTCTGCACCTTATCCTGAAACATTTTTGGTTTCCCGGGCTCCGCCAGTTCGTGTCTAAGTACGTTTCACATTGTTTAGTATGTATTTCTAAAAAGCGAGTGCCCCGGGCGCCGCTGCAGAACATCTCATCCTGGCCAAAACCCGAAACTCCTTTTGATACCGTTCATGTCGATGCTCTGGGACCACTACCCGAGTCAGAAGGTTACAAATTTATCTTAATACTGGTTGATGCTTTTACAAAGTTTTGTATTTTGTATCCTATTTACCGCCAAGACACAAGTGAATTAAAACGCGTCATGTCCCAGGCCGTTTCTCTATTTGGAGTTCCCAGACTGCTAGTTACTGACAGGGGTAGGATGTTTGAGTCCACAGACTTTGTTCAGTGGATATCTGAACTTGGTTCCGACCTGCATTACATAACTCCTGAAATGCACGGCTCAAATGGTCAAGCGGAGCGGTATATAAGAACCGTCCTTAACATGCTTCGTATCGAAGTGGGACACAAGAACGCCTCCTGGTCAACCACACTTTGGAAGTTACAACTGGTATTAAATATCAGTAAGCAGAAAACAACTCAAAACTCAGCCATAAACTTAATGATTGGTACTGACGCCTCTACTCCGGCTATACGATCGCTGGTACGTGACCTAGCTACAAGCACTCCAGACACCAACAGAGAAGCCCTGCGGGAGATGTGTCGGATTCGCGCTAGCGAACTGATGAAAAAGAACCAGGAACAGCAAGATGCTTCAGCCAACCAGTTCAGACGCCCACCGCGTGAATACAAAGTGGATGATCTTGTTTTTGTAATAAAGTACTCGCAATCAACGGGCAAATTAGATCCTGGGATGCGAGGACCATATAAAGTGACCAAAGTCCTACCTAGTGGGCGCTATGAACTTAAACTACTCAGTGGAAGCTGCGGTAAAACTACCCAAGCAGCCTCCCAATACATGGTGCCATGGAAAGGAGAATGGTGTCCGGAAAGTTGTGCCGCTTTCTTCGAAAGTGAGTACGATTGACTAATTCTGTTTTCGGTTTCAGAAATAGATGAGGTGCGTTCCCAAAGGCGTGTGTCGCCCAACAATGGAATGTGTTCCTCATCAATGGCGTTAGTCGCCCAACATATGGGTTTGTCCCGTTGGGTTTGTCCCGTTGGGTTTGTCCCGTTGGGTTAGTCCCTATGGCGTTAGTCGCCCCACAATGGGATGTGTTCCCCATCAATGGCGTTAGTCGCCCAACATATGGGTTTGTCCCGCTGGGTTAGTCCCTATGGCGTTAGTCGCCCCACAATGGGATGTGTTCCCCATCAATGGCGTAAGTCGCCCAACATATGAACGCGCTCCCCAAGAGCGTGTGTCGCCCAACGTCGGTGTTTGTCATCCATATAGCGTTAGACGCTATGGTAATGTATAAGACAGTGATATAGGATGGTTGGGACGCCGACTATCTTATATCATTAGTCATTTCTTTATTTGTGCAAATTTTAAGTAACCCGTACCTATACTTGTCGCTTGTGTAAATAACCATCGCGAACTTTTTCAGATGACGAAACTGACGAGGTTGAGAATGGCTCAGATCATTTGGAAGGCAACGATCCAGCGCCCGTTCCGGTAGGGTTATCCATGCCAAGCTTAGATGCGGAAATAGGAACAGTACAGGCGCACCAGCAGCATCTCACTGCAGCCACATCCCAAGAGGTTCAAGTCGAGGACGACTTGGCGTCAGGAGAGGCCGTGTTAGGAATCAAGGGATAACAGATTTTAAGAGTCTATAAAAGCAGCGTACGCGCCGCCATTAGGCTCATTTTGTCGGGTGTCGTCGGCGCGGATACATCGCTCAAGGATCGTGAGACTTATATTTTTCTAATTCTTATGTACCTCCTTACTATTTTCTTTAATTAATTACGTGCTAATTTAACATGTTGTGATTTGTGGTAGATAGGGTTACTTTTCCTGATTGTTATTTTGTTCCTTAATCAAAATAAAGAGTTGAGTTACCTTTGTTGTGTATCACGTTGTTTTTTTTTAAATATCCAAACTTCTGATTCCTAAAAATATATATATATCTTTATTATTAAGCTTAACGCTGTTTTGTCCAGTCTATAATGCACAAGTTTCAAGAGCAATATTTCATGAACCACACAATCAAATGCCTTGGATAGATCGCAGAAGATGCTAAAGTATCTTGTGCCTCTTCCTATGCATAACATTTTTAGTTTATTTTGGTTGTAGTGTATGATAGCATTATTAAGTACTGAAGTATAGCTTTAGTGTATTGCTTAACTACGTCGTTTATTGCAAAGAGGCTTGAGTATTGCATCTCAACCAGATGACTGTTGGAATATAACAAAAACAAATATATCCTACTTCAACACTATGGTCTTTCTCTTTCTAACTAATTAATATTGTATTTAATAGGTCTGAGCCCCGTGTCAACACTTGACTGAAATCCCTAGTATGGGAACAGTCACTGTATTCGTTTAGCCCTGGTTAGGAGCACACGTCTCAAGTAATATTACTGAAACACACCTTCCGGTATATAAAGACAAGGATAATAAAAGTTATTATTGAAATCCTTAAAACGATGTTTCTCTTTGGTGTCCACCTATTAACCCCAACAATGACAACATATTCGATGTGTGTGAGTGTGTTCGTTTGTAAGTTCCGTGCGACTCACCGCAGCTAAGTCAGGGGGCGCTAGCGCGATGGGCTGCGCGCGCTCGGTGGCGGCGGCGAGCACCTGCGTGGCGGCGTTGGCGAGCGCGGGCGCGGCGTGGCGGCGCAGCGCCCACACCTCCCACAGCGACGAGCCCAGCGCGCGCGACGTGCGCGCGCACGTCTCCTCCATCACGTACGGGTCGTTCGACACTGAAGGACAAAGTAACATCACTTGCTATCGTCATCATCATCATTTCATCAGAAAGACGTCCATTCATCGTTCGTTCGTTTCAGTCATC
Organism: Mythimna separata; assembly: GCA_030763345.1. Taxonomy (NCBI): domain Eukaryota; kingdom Metazoa; phylum Arthropoda; class Insecta; order Lepidoptera; family Noctuidae; genus Mythimna; species Mythimna separata. Next base: position 1,981,663 of record CM061173.1, on the reverse strand, counting down.
ATTGAGGTCATCTCATGTGAACACGGACGCCTCAAAGAGATGTCACCAACCGTCGGCACGATCGAAGCTTACTGAACCCTTGGGTTTAATGAAAGAGAACCCCGGAACCCTTGAATGAGAGTAAAGAAGGATCAGGAGTGCGTTTTGGTCAGTAGATGTTTGACAGGCCCAGACGCGAGAGAAGTAATTTTGATGAATTCCCAACTTAAAAAAAATACCTTGAAACTAAATGGTGTACTCACTGATGTGCGGCGTGTCCTCAAGGCAGATCATGCGCTTGAGCGCGGGGTGGCGCAGCAGCAGATTGGCCAGCAGCTGCAGCAGCCCCACCGCGTCGTCCGGGGACGCCACCAGCGACAGCCGCGACAGTCGCTTCGCGAAGGCGGCTACTAAGCTTTCGGGCAAGTGGCTGTGGAAGGAAGGACATTATTAAAGTAGGCGCCAGATAAACGTGGAATAAAGGTCATTGACCTTCCTACATTCTTAATTTCAAAAACGGAAATAATGATCTAGATGTTGATTCAAGACAGTTGCGTGTTGTGTGTGTGTGTGTGTGTGTGTGTAGTGTGACACTATACTCACGTTGAGCTAAGGAAGATGTCGGCGAGGTGCAGCAGCCGGCGCTTGTAGCGCGTGGCGAACATCTCTGGCTCGAACATGGCGTACAGGCGGTCGTACATGTCGGGGTAGTCGATGTTGTGGCGCCGCACCAGTTCCAGTACTCCTTGCAGCGCTAGCATGCTGATGGGGCCACCTGAAGATAGAGGTTATGGTGTAAATAAGTGTCACAAATCATATTTGAAACAACATACAACTTGACAATTTGGTCTGCAATATGCAAACAAATTAAGATATTATAAAATTTGAATTTGAGCTACCTTAAATGACTTCTCCTGTTCTGGGTGAAGCGAGACAGAGTGTCAGACTTTTATCCAAAGAAGTCAGTAGCTTTTTACGAGTATAACTTCTTCGAACAATCCACAACTCTGGCAAGCATTGGGCCTAAATGTGGATTCAAAACACAAGTCTTTATCTACTCACCAGCGTCGAGACTGTCGCACAGCATATCAGTGGCGAGGTGCGGGCGGGTGAGCAGCGGCATGAGGCGCTCCACCAGCAGCAGGAGAGCGCGGCGGTGCGTGCGCGAGTCCTGGCACAGCGGCCACTGGCACGCGAAGCCCCAGCAGCGGTTGTTACACGTGTCAGTACTCACCAGCGTCGAGACTGTCGCAGAGCATATCAGTGGCGAGGTGCGGGCGGGTGAGCAGCGGCATGAGGCGCTCCACCAGCAGCAGGAGAGCGCGGCGGTGCGTGCGCGAGTCCTGGCACAGCGGCCACTGGCACGCGAAGCCCCAGCAGCGGTTGTTACACGTGTCAGTACTCACCAGCGTCGAGACTGTCGCAGAGCATATCAGTGGCGAGGTGCGGGCGGGTGAGCAGCGGCATGAGGCGCTCCACCAGCAGCAGGAGAGCGCGGCGGTGCGTGCGCGAGTCCTGGCACAGCGGCCACTGGCACGCGAAGCCCCAGCAGCGGTTGTTACACGTGTCAGTACTCACCAGCGTCGAGACTGTCGCAGAGCATATCAGTGGCGAGGTGCGGGCGGGTGAGCAGCGGCATGAGGCGCTCCACCAGCAGCAGGAGAGCGCGGCGGTGCGTGCGCGAGTCCTGGCACAGCGGCCACTGGCACGCGAAGCCCCAGCAGCGGTTGTTACACGTGTCAGTACTCACCAGCGTCGAGACTGTCGCAGAGCATATCAGTGGCGAGGTGCGGGCGGGTGAGCAGCGGCATGAGGCGCTCCACCAGCAGCAGGAGAGCGCGGCGGTGCGTGCGCGAGTCCTGGCACAGCGGCCACTGGCACGCGAAGCCCCAGCAGCGGTTGTTACACGTGTCAGTACTCACCAGCGTCGAGACTGTCGCAGAGCATATCAGTGGCGAGGTGCGGGCGGGTGAGCAGCGGCATGAGGCGCTCCACCAGCAGCAGGAGAGCGCGGCGGTGCGTGCGCGAGTCCTGGCACAGCGGCCACTGGCACGCGAAGCCCCAGCAGCGGTTGTTACACGTGTCAGTACTCACCAGCGTCGAGACTGTCGCAGAGCATATCAGTGGCGAGGTGCGGGCGGGTGAGCAGCGGCATGAGGCGCTCCACCAGCAGCAGGAGAGCGCGGCGGTGCGTGCGCGAGTCCTGGCACAGCGGCCACTGGCACGCGAAGCCCCAGCAGCGGTTGTTACACGTGTCAGTACTCACCAGCGTCGAGACTGTCGCAGAGCATATCAGTGGCGAGGTGCGGGCGGGTGAGCAGCGGCATGAGGCGCTCCACCAGCAGCAGGAGAGCGCGGCGGTGCGTGCGCGAGTCCTGGCACAGCGGCCACTGGCACGCGAAGCCCCAGCAGCGGTTGTTACACGTGTCAGTACTCACCAGCGTCGAGACTGTCGCAGAGCATATCAGTGGCGAGGTGCGGGCGGGTGAGCAGCGGCATGAGGCGCTCCACCAGCAGCAGGAGAGCGCGGCGGTGCGTGCGCGAGTCCTGGCACAGCGGCCACTGGCACGCGAAGCCCCAGCAGCGGTTGTTACACGTGTCAGTACTCACCAGCGTCGAGACTGTCGCAGAGCATATCAGTGGCGAGGTGCGGGCGGGTGAGCAGCGGCATGAGGCGCTCCACCAGCAGCAGGAGAGCGCGGCGGTGCGTGCGCGAGTCCTGGCACAGCGGCCACTGGCACGCGAAGCCCCAGCAGCGGTTGTTACACGTGTCAGTACTCACCAGCGTCGAGACTGTCGCAGAGCATATCAGTGGCGAGGTGCGGGCGGGTGAGCAGCGGCATGAGGCGCTCCACCAGCAGCAGGAGAGCGCGGCGGTGCGTGCGCGAGTCCTGGCACAGCGGCCACTGGCACGCGAAGCCCCAGCAGCGGTTGTTACACGTGTCAGTACTCACCAGCGTCGAGACTGTCGCAGAGCATATCAGTGGCGAGGTGCGGGCGGGTGAGCAGCGGCATGAGGCGCTCCACCAGCAGCAGGAGAGCGCGGCGGTGCGTGCGCGAGTCCTGGCACAGCGGCCACTGGCACGCGAAGCCCCAGCAGCGGTTGGCGTAACGCCGGCACACGCCAGGGTTGTAGGGGAATGGGGCCTTGTCTAAAGGAGGAAGAATTAACATTATCGTCTGTTTTTTATACCCTGACACTAAATTGACACAGGTAATGTCAAACTTACTACAGGATTGATGCCAGTTTTTTTTGTGTTGTAAGGTCATTTTAGTCTAAGGGTATAAGAAACAGACGATAGGTACAAGTGTTTTAAAAACATGTCCTGATCCTGCCAGCATTTACGGGCCCTTATTTTTATACTTTTTTCTTCAATTTTGAACACAAACATATAACAATACTTGTTATATCAACAACATTGGGAGCAAAATTTTGCTAACGGAGAGGTAACAACAGCAGCCGTCGACGAGGGCTGCGCCAGCCGTCGACGAGGGCCACGACAGTCGTCGAAGAGGCCGCGGCAGTCGTCGTGTGTGTTAAGAGCAATAGCACACTAGCGGCCAGCAGGTCGCGGCGGCCATCGAGATATATACATTAGTATGAAACCGCCATAGAGCGCGCGCACCTGTCCGCACGCGGCCTGGCCGCTGTAATCCTATTGGTAACAATAATATCACACAAGCTATAGTGTAGGCTCAATGTCTGACTCACCCTCTGTCCCGCACAGCAGTTTCTCCTCCTTCTCCTCATTGTCCCTCTCCTTGCCTTTGCCCTTGGGCTCTGTGGTTATCTCACACACCAGCAGCTTGTCCAGTAGCTCTAGATAGTTCTGCATGTATATGGATGTTGGGGACCTGGCAAACATAGGTATTATTTAGGCCTGACTTCTTGTTGTCAAGAATCAGTATGAATGTCCAAACAATAAGTAACTCGACTTGATTTCCCACTCAATTGGTTTTTTTTTAACCTATCAATACCCGCGAAACGAGACACAATAGTAAGACAATAACAGCGCGATCCTATGAGACCGGTCGGGGATTCATGAATTAAAGTAGAATAAAATTAAATGTCATGTTGCCAGAAGATTAGATTAGACTAGATGGCTGATTTTGAGAGAGTTTTGATTTCAATGTGTTCAAACAGGATTTTCATGTTTGAGAATCTTTCATCAACGTCAAAGCCGTCCACTGCTCGACAAAGGCCTCCAACCACCTCATACGACCAGTCCTGTACGTCTCGGATCCGTCGTATTCCCGCGACCCTCACCAGAACATCGGTCCACCTTGTGGGGTACGAGAAGACAGAGATATTCAACTGTTGGAGATATTCAACCGTTGTGAAATTCTAATGTTTTCAACCAGCTTCAGAAAGGAGAAGGTTTTATGTTCGGCTGTATTTTTGACGTGACAACGTCTTAAATTAGGTTGCGGCTGGGAGTCACTTATGAAAAAGTGTAACGCTCGGTAACGTTACGATGAGTCACCGAACGAGAGAGAGGCCCGCCGAATGCCTTGCGTCTCTCTCCCACTCAACTATGATCGGTCTGCCGCGCGCGCAGCACTAGAGAATTTTAGTAAACAAAATATATTTCTATAGTTAAAATTTGTGCAATTCTTATTTTCATTCAATTCCTTGTTCCTATTGTGCAATTTAATTATATTCATATCAATAAATATTCTACCGAGAAAAAGACGTTGTCACGTAAAATCTTCGCCCGTAAAAACGACTTTACAGGCAACCATTTTTTTTTTGTTTTTCTTTTACTTACGTCTATGTTGGTTTTTCAAATAAGTTCCTTACTTGCGATAGGCGAGCGTGGAGAGCACCTTGAGCCCGTACTGCTGCACGTCCCTGTACTCCGTGAACTCCTGGAAGCGAGCGATCGGCGCCGACATCGACATCTCCGAGTCCAACAACACGCTGAATATGTTCTGGAACAGCAAAAAAAGGCAACCTTTTAGGAATTGTGTATACGGCACGTTTTTCGCCGTATGTAGGCACGTTTACTTCGCTTGCCAGTTGTTAGTGTTTTATGGATCACTGGGAGAGCATTTAGAGATACACGGCGCTGCTACGGCACGGCACCGACGCTGTGTTTCATCAGTGTTATATCGCAGCCTATGGCCTCTTGTACATGATACGTTATTCGCTGTGTGTAGGCACGGTTGTCAGTGTTGTACGGATCACTGGGGGAATTTCTTGACATACACGGCGGCGCTACGGCACGGCGCCGCAGCCGTTGCATCAGTGTTGTATCCCGGTCTATGGCCTCTCGTACACGGTACGTTTTATTAACCGTACCTACACTCGGCGAAAAATGTGCCGTGTACAGTTAGTCCTTTACTAACAAGTATTTCTTATGTGTGGTGTATTGTTATAGGTAGCGATGGGCGATTCAGAGATGTTTTAACAATCGAAAGAATCGGAGTCGTTTTAAAAATAAAACATCGAAACAAACATCGAGTCGCCATTCTATAAAATAATCGAGATGTTTTTCGATCGACCGCTCGTTTTTTGATTATATGATTCAATCACTAACTCGAAACTCTAAACCATCGGAGAAGAACTCGCGTCTGTACGCGCTAGTCGCAATAACAAACTGAGTCGGACTCGAGTCAAAATCGAAACGATCGAGAAACACCGAGATTTTCAAACGATCGAATAAAACCTCTCGCCATCTCGTACCTTATAATCTAGTTATAAGTTCCATTCATCATTTCGAATCAAAAAAAAGGTCTAAGCACTAAGTATTATCCACTAACTTAATAACATACCTTGAGTCGAAGCGAAGGAAAATAATATCCAGTAGAGCCCTCCAAGGGATGTTTTCCCTCAGCCTGCATCAGTTTGCAGGCAGTAACGAGGGCCTGCAGCCGAGAGCTGGTGCGACCGCGGCGGATGCACTCCAGGGCTCGAGTCTGGGCCGCTTCGAAGCACTCGCGCAGCCATCGCGTGTATTCTGCTTCGGGACTTTGGTCTGAGGAGGAAGAATGAGGAGTTTAGTTATTTATATTTTTAGCTTCTGTTCAAAACATGAGCCACACTTTGGAGTGCCCCAAGTGCCCGGACACCTGCACTTTGGAGGACTTAATGGGGGCCACCGATGCTGCAATTAACGTAGCTACCTACTGGGCTCAAAGAATTTGACGAGTTTACCTTCGATTCGAAAAGAAGAAGTTATTTATTAATGAATAATAATAATAATAACAAACATTAGCATTATCGGTCTTTTAATGTTCTCACTGTTGGGACTCAGGCCTCTTGATCACGGCGCGGTTTGACTCCGTACGTAGCCACGGTCAATTCTCCGTCCTTGCGCACGGCGCGCAGTTTTATATGGATCACTGAGAGAGCTTGTTGACTCAAACAGCGGCTCGACGGCACGGTACAGTATCAGTGGTGTATCGCAGTCTATGGCCTTTTGTTCACGAAACGTTTTATTAACCGTGCCTACACACGGAGAAAACGTGCCGTGTACAAGAGAGGGAATGACCCGTAATCCACCACGCGGGTCCTGTTCGTTTTGGTGGATGTCACATGTCCTCAAAAATTTTGGTTCTATGGGACCGGTTTCCTCACGATGTTTTCCTTCACCGTTTTGAGAGCAGTGGTGATAAAATAAATTATACAAAATAATGCCTGGCTGGGGTTTGATCCCCAGACCTACAACTTGCAATTCGGAATAGTTACCACTGGGCCACCACTGCTAATTGTGTTTATAAACAGCTTCAATACAAATGAACTATTAAAGTGTATTCACATTAAGAATACAGTGACTCATCATTGTTACTCAGCGTAGCCACCACACGCCCCATAACCAATTGGTTTACAGTAAATTAGAAATCCGTATTCACATTGAACAGTTAATGTTAGCCTCCTTTCATCTATAGTCATAATATAGGTGAACCAAGTCAATATTTATCAAAGGCTATTAGTTTTTCAACAACAATGTATGTTGATAATGTAATTCATACAGACATGATCTTTAACACAATATCATATTGATAATAGTATACAAAGCCAGTAGTGTTAATACAAATTGGATGACTCATAGCTACAGTGATAATCCATATTGATGCTTTCAGTTTCATTTAACTAAAAAACAACCAACTTTAATCATGTTATATTACATTGCATTTTGTAACTTTAGTAACAATTTCAAGAAGTGTTATTTTAGCGCTGAACCCTAATTCATTTCTAAAAGTAGTCTAAGGAGTAACCTTATTAGCAGTAAAAGTCCTGTCACAATCAGTACAACTGTTTCATAGATTAGCCAGAACTAACAGACAGACAATAATGTAAAAAAAAATGAATTTTTGTGAAATGTATTGAATATAAACAAATATTATTTTGATTTTACAAACAGATATTTCTATTTATTTAAAATTGTGTTTTATCAATCAAGCCTCAATTTTGACAAAAAATAACACATGGGTAGGTCATGGACGTCATCACAGAGTACTTTGTAATTCCTGAGAGAGATGTTTGGAGACACAAGTTAGAGGATTATAATTTATTATTAGTGATAGAATGACGGGTGACATGACAGAATAGAAGAAAAAAGCGAGTTGCATCAATCTCAAATAACATGGGACAACGGCAGGAAGATTATGATGATAAAGAGTCATTTATTGAACTTCACAACAATTTGACTTTAAAATAATTTAGAACGCAGTTTCAATCCCAAAACAAAAACATGTTTTATTTCAGTGTCCGTGGCAAAGTTGAATATCAGTAGGTACTGAATCATTTATCTGTACTTGTCCTTGGGCAGATCCATTCCATATACAATATTATTCTATTTTTAGTGAATGACACATCTGAAATCTGATTTTTAAAACGTGCTTCCGAATTTGCTTGTCACTGTTACAAGGAAAAATATTGGTGGAAAACATTTTGGTTAAAATAAGCAGTGATGCGTTCTTTAATGGTGAGGCATGTGCTTTCAAGTAATATTCACTCTAGCCTTAAAGACACCTAAATAATATCTGGTTTACACAAAGTAATGCGCCTGAGGGGATTGAACCCACAACCTACAACTTGCAAGTCGGGGCAGTTACCACCACTGCTTGACAATACCTTATCAGTTATTAATCATCAATTTTAAATTTTAACTTTTTACTCTACATAGCTCTGGCCACATGTTGTGCAAAAGTTTGAATTTTAAAAGAAAAAAAAAAAACAAAAACGAATCAACCAAATTGTAAGGAGTGTAGCACAGTAGAGCATGTTATAATAATGATTTCAATCTAGATAATATTCACATACAATGTTGGTGTGTTTTATTATATTTTGTTGATGCCTAACTCTAAGTTTGCTCATAGCCTTGTGTAGTTGTGTTTTACTCTATGAGGTCTGATGGGACTAGCATGTATAAACAATTTAATAAAAATCCATAAAACTGTTTGTCTTCAACCGTCTCCTAAAATGAACCAGAAAAAATAAAAATGAATCAAATTAGTCACAGTTTTTTTTTGAGTTTTAGCGGGACTAACAAACAGCAACTAATATTTTTATATATAGATGTATGGTTGTATTTGTCAGTACTTAGAAACATATTTGTAAACAATAATACAAAGCTTATGTTGTTTATGTTCCAAAAACATTGATAACTAACAATGTAAAATTAATTCTTAGACTTGGGCTATCAAATAGATTACCAAGAAATTAAAAAAAATTGCTGGGTAATATTTATACAGATGTTTATGTTATTCATATACTTGTAAATAATGATAAAGCTGTCATTTCAGTAGGAAGTAACATGGCAGTTTCCAAGTAAACAAGGATATAAACTTTTAGTATCCAACCTATAAAAGAACATGTGAGTAGGCACACAAGTATATTTTGTATCATGTGTGTGACCTTGAGACAGTGGCTTCAGCACAGACCAATGTGGAGGCCACAGCCAGAAAACAACAATGTTCCAACTTTGACTTTGTACTAAACTTATTTATATAAAGCCCCTGCACATAATGCAGCTCGTAACAAAAGGAATTACACAAGAGTGCGGCTTTGCGGCCGAACCAAACGTTTATATAAGCAAATAACGTCACATGTCGCAAAATGTGACCCAACTACACATATCTCGCTCCACATTCTTACTGCGCACTAGCCCTCCAAATACAGGCCATGAAACGTATGAAATACTCGCCTATGGTGCCTAGATACAGGCAAAATCAATATAATTCCTACAAAAATAATCTATAACATGGTACACCACTTTGACACTTACCTGCTGGTTTTAGGGGGACGATTCCTTCTACCAAATCACCTCGTCGTAATAGTTCAGTAAATATCACTTCCACAGTAAGCAGTAAGGGCGTATAATTGTCCGTTTCAGCCTGAAATATAATAAATAACCAACAATAAAAAACGTAACCTATGACGCAGTTTTTATATCGCAGTTATTACCACCCTGTCGGGCTTGTGCTTACCTCGAACATCTGTAAAATATCGGCAAGATTATTGGCATGTTTCCTAGAGTTCAAAAACTCATTTGCTTTATTGCGTAGCTGGGCCGAAATCATTTTTGATAAATTTGGTTGCACAGCAGCCATTTTTGTATTGAAAAGAATTTGTCAGACAGACGAACGGAAGGCAACATCAGAACGCGAAAAAAGAAGCAAAACGTTGCGATTGCGATACGTTCGTAAATAAGACCACTGACAAGATAAAGTTGTAATAAAGTCAGTTTCTGGTCTATGGTCGTAAACAAACTGACAACTTTCAAACTTAGGGGTTATGTGTCAAATGTGCTGACAAACTGACAAGTTTGCGGCATTTGTTTTGAAAACTTATTTCCTTGAATTTACCAAATATACTTCCTTTAAAAGTTGACAATGGACGGTGATTTATACGATGAGTTTGGTAACTATATCGGGCCGGACCTTGAATCGGACTCGGACGATGAACAGAGTGTGTACGCCGATAACAGAGACGCTGATGAAGATGCCATGGAAGAAGATGAAGACGGGGATGCGGAGCCCGAGGTGGCGCCCATGTCCGTCGTCTTACACGAAGATAAAAGGTACAAAGACATTAACAGCTAGGAGATGAAAAAACCCTTACTTCGGCGCTGGTCCACAGTTGTTTACAAACTCATAGGTTATTGATTGTTTTTGATAAAAAAATGGACAAGAACTTTTGTATTTTTCGTTTAAGTTGTTAAAACTTGCCCTTTTCTTAGCAAGTTTAGGATTTACTTTCAATTTAATAAAATGCAGTTGAAATTGTAAAATATCATATCCAAACAATACCTACAAATACACTATTTGTAAAATCTTTTCTTATCAATCTATGCCACACATCAGTAGGTGACTATTGACTACTAGCTTTTGCCCGCGTGAAAGTCTAACTAAGTATTTTTTTTTACATAAAATATAGCATATAGCACTCAGAAAGAAAGCAGCTTTCTATCAATATATACATTTACTACACGTTCCAAATGAGAATAGGATCGCCGGCCATATTGTGACGTCTCGTCTTACTGTCAAATCGAAGAAATTGAGTAGGGTGAGCAAAACAAAAAATTTGTTCAATTTAATTTATTTACGAATCATAAACGAAAAAAACTTTGATGAAAATGCAGTTCTTCAATTTTGTTGATCTCTGCGTCACTGTGTGAAGCGTCTTGAGTAGTGGCGTCATCATCGTGATCGGTTCTGCTGCTTTCCCGTATAAAATAGAGCATGGATTAATATAGGTTTTTAATGTGTATTGCACTAACTGTTATTTTAAATAAAAATAAGCATTATTACCTGTATCTGACAAAATTCAATCTGAATCGAGTTCTTCAATGGCGCTCATTTCGCCATAACTGTCTGATGAACTGTAGTATAATTTGTTAAATAGTAGTTTTAAATAACTTTTTTATCTATTTCTTAATATGACTTAACTAAGACTCAGTTAAACAAAAACAAAACCATTAAAACGCAAATAAGATTTTTTTGCAAACTGTCCTTTTCAGTCAAACTTTAACAGGTCGAGTTTATTGACTTTCCTATTCTCATTTGGAACGCATAGTATGTTATTGAATCAGGCTCTTCCGAAATTATCCCATACAAACAAAAAAACAAACTTCACCTCTTTATATATTATTATAGATTGTAATGATCAAGTGTATGTTACATACAAATGGTAGATTTATTTCCATGATAAAAAATTTATTCCTATAAATTACTTAAATTCTCATAAAAAAACTGTTGCACCTATTAGATTGAAATCTTTTCATACATAATTCTAAATCCGAAACATCCTTTAACTCTTTCCGTGCTAGGAACATACAATAATTTATTCAATCTTTTGTTAATGTTTATTCATGTCTAGATCTGCTAGCTAATTCAACTTTAAGTATGCTTAGTATACTTAAACTTTTCAATTATTGTATGACCCTCCCTCGAGTTCCTGGCAATGTGTTTAGAGTACACTTGTGCAACCAGCCTACAAGCTAAACAGTTTATTTCTCATACAAGCTACATGTACATACGTCACAGCATCTAGTTCCTTACCAACCAACCTCTTCCAACAGATACTACCCTCAAGCAGTAGAAGTGTATGGACCAGATGTAGAAACAGTGGTTCAAGAAGAAGACACACAGGCCTTAGACAAGCCACTCGTAGAGCCTATAAAGCACAAGAAGTTCCAGGTGCAAGAACAGGCGCTGCCGGAGACTAGGTACGACATGGAGTACATGGCTGATATGCTGGACAATACAAACCTCATGAGGAATGTTACGCTGATGGGGCATTTGCATAATGGTAAGGTTTATTCTTTTAATAGGCATAGGCAACTGCCACTTAAGCTGAGTTTACTTGCATAAACTGCATGACATGATGACATTGTAGCCTAGTGGTACCTCTGTTTGATGTGCATGTGAATTGCCCCAATTCATTTAAAAACAATGCAAACTTTTGTGTACACTTCATACATAAAAGTTTGCATTGTTTGAACCAACCTCAATCGCCATAATGGCGCAATTTCACTGGTCGTAACTCGTTCGGTATACCGCATGCGGGTAGGCCACGCATGCGGGATAACAACCAATAAAAGTAACATGTTCGTTATACCGTCTGCGGTTCCCCGAATGTGGGCCATGTGACACGCGTTCCAGTAATCTCCCGCACCCCGCATGCGGGCCCTATCGACTAATGAAATTGCGCCATAATCGACAGTCATGCGAACAAAGCCTCTGGTAGCTAAAGCTAAACTTTTAAGGCGGGTACAGACTGCTGTAACGTAACATGCAATGTAATATGAAGAGAACATTTCGCCTGTTTCCTACATACTTTACCTAGTTACAGACACAGACACTGGCGCTCTGTGCACAGTGCACACTGCACGCCCTTTATGTTCGGAATCACGTCGCGCACGAGTTCATAGCTGTTTTTGCGCTCGTAATGAATGAATATTTCGTAATGGTTTTGGATGCGAGACGCACAGGACCGGTCGTTTTGGCGACGTCTGGGGAAGGCCAATATCCAACAGGGAAGGTCTTTCGGCTGAAATGATGATGATGAAACCAGTCGCGTCAAGGATCCATTTTAAAAACCGTGTCTGTCATCTCAAGAACGCTTGCGTTTCGTCCATAAAAAAATTCGACAACAACCTACCACTAAACCAAACTATTCTTCTCCAGGAAAAACCTCATTCGTGGACTGCCTAATCAGACAGACACATCCTAGCACGATAAACACCGACACGACGATACCGATGCGCTACACCGACACGCTCTTCGTGGAGCAGGAGCGAGGCGTCTCCATCAAGTCCATGCCGGTCACGCTACTGCTCAAGAACATCAAGGGCAAGTCGCATCTGCTCAACATTATGGACACTCCGGGACATGTCAACTTTAGTGATGAAGTTACTGCTGCGTTGAGGATTTCTGATGGTAAGTGTAACTAGTAGTATGGTTTTTGAGATAGAAAATCATCTAATGACTTCTCGAGCTTTAGGGCGGTACGGGAACGTGGTGTCAGACTCACTGACTATAACTGCAGATTGGTCCTTCAGTTGCCCTTTGCTTTCTTGGACCACGAGTTTCTTTTTCAGAAAATCTCTGTAGCCCTCCATATGTCTGCAAAACACTTTTTCATTCTAAAAGTTGATTGCCGATCTACGAGCACGAAACGCGAAGATTCGATAGCTTAACAGTGCATTTTGTTGGAGGAGATTGTGCCACCTCCATCCGACACCAATGGATGGTATGGTCTCTTTTAAATGACTTCTCTTGCTCAGAGTAGAGCGAGAGGAAGTGTCAGAACTTTACTAACTAAACCATACTCGTGTTCCCTTAGTTACCCGTCCAGGCCCGCGGTACCTCTTTCAAACAATCCCACGTACACGGCTCGTTTTTCGCCGTGTGTAGGCACCGTTAATAATACATACCGTGTACCAGAGGCCATAGACTGCTATACAACATTGATGAAACGGGGCGGTGCCCTGCCGTAGCGCTGTCATGTATGTCAACAAGCTCTCCCAGTGATCCATAGAACACTGACAACCATACCTACGCACGGCACATTAGCCGTGCCTACATACGGCGTAAAACGTGCCGTGTACAAAAGGCCTACGCCATTGCATACAATCATTCTACCTTACAAACACAGGTGCAGTCCTCTTCGTGGACGCAGCAGAAGGCATAATGCTGAACACAGAACGCCTCCTCCGTCACGCGGTCCAGGAGCGAGTGCCCCTGACGCTCTGCATCAACAAGATCGACCGTCTCATCCTGGAACTGAAGCTGCCTCCCGCAGACGCGTACTACAAGCTGAGGCACATCATCGATGAGCTGAACTCCATGCTGGAGACCCATCAGCCTCAGGACAATCCTGAGGAGCCGGCTACTGTGTTTTCGCCGTTGTTAGGTAAGTTTTCGAATTTTTATCTTGAGACCGACCAAAGATTCGGTTTAGATAAGGCAATAATTCGACCAAGTCTTGTAAAGTGTTGTTGTTGGTTACTGAATACCATTTTCTGGACTTAGTCATATTAAAATTCTATTAAAAATAAAATAAACTTAAACTCTCGCCTCGTTGCGTGTCCGCAATAAATTCGCTGCGCTTGCGCGGCGTGTTCGTTGCACAGAAAGGATGCGTGATAAATCCGTGCCGCATCCTTTCGGTGTAATTTGCAACGCATGTCTTTTATACATTTTGTACGAATAAAATTTGAAGCGATACAAATCCGAACCACATCGGCATCGCATCCGAATCTTCCATCGCTTCGTATTTTTGCGCCTTACGTAGTGATTTCGCACCCACTTTGCTTCGAGGACGCTTGCATTCCGCTAGTGTGATAAAGCCCTTACGGTGCGGCTGCCGATCAAGCATAATACACTGTTGTCTGATCTACGAGTAAATAATAATATTCCAGAACTTTTAATACAACGCTGTCTAGTATCTAGCAAATCAGAGCTTGTGGTATGAGTACTAAACAACTTAGATATTTTACACGCAGATACAGAACAAATAATCTTGCTTATCTTACAAACATTTGTATTGGGTGGGAATCGGACCCACGATCTCCGGACAGGCCAACTAAGTCCTATTTTAACTAGGCCAAACTGATCTCTATATCCTACTAGCTTTAGCCCGTAGCTTCGCCCGCGTACATAAAATATAGCCTATGTCACTCAGGAATACAGCAGCTTCCTATTCAAGGGCGTCGCCAGCGTATGGCAAAGGGGGGGGCAATGGGGCAATATTATGAATGATAAAAAATATGAACGCCGAGAGCATGAAGCATTACACTTTGGAAGTCTTTGCCTCGATGACGATTTTATTTTCAAGTGGGGAATCATCAGAATGACTTCTCCCGCTTTTGGGCGGAGCGGGTGGGCGTGTCAGACTTTTACTGACTAAACACCACCCCGTTCTTTCGTTGCCTTCGATCTGGGAGGACACGGGGTCACCTTTCAGAATTTCCGTGTTCCCCAGAGGCTTCGGCCCTACCTGGCCCCTACAGTTTGCTGACATCTCCCTGAGGCACGCGTAGAATAGAACGCGTCTTTGACGACTAGGCTTGCTCCGGGTTATTACCGGACTGCCGGATGGCGAGCAACTCAGTGCTCGCCGTCCGCAAGTCCGCGCCTACGGTGGTCGGAAACTGGGATCGGGATCTCGGCGGCGCGGTGGCGGCGGCGTGAGGGCCGTTCCCTCGCGCGCTCGCGGTCGGCAGCCTCTTTCGCTAGCATTATTGTTTCGCAGAAGGAGGCGACCGCCCGCCACCCCTCCTCGCTCCGGACCATGGCCTGTACCCGGGCCCGGCGCGAGAAGTCGCCACCGCCGATTGCCTCCACGGGAACACGGCGGTACTCCGCCCAAGTGGGGCACACCTCTACTCTGTGCTCCACCGTGTCCTTTGGGCGGTCCACACAGTGGCGACACCCGCGCGTACTTTCCTCCTTGGTCCGAGGCAGGAACCTCCTCAACTAACCGTGTCCGGTGAGGACCTGCGTCATACGAAACGAGAGGACGCCGTAACCTCTTTCCAACCACTCCTCAAAGAGGGAACTTACCACCGCAATGACGGCGTGCCCAGCACTGGGTTACGACAGTCGCATTCGCCATATGCCACCCTGAGATCCCGCCGGAACTCTGTCCGCCATACCGCGACTTGTCGTTGCAGCCGAGTTTCGCCCCGGCGTTGCATCTCCACGTGCAAATCGTGCATGCGTGCAAGGACTGTTGCCTCCAGATCCCACGAGGAGGGAGGTAGATTGTGCGGTATCCCCGCACCATCCGGATGGCCATGACCCTCTGGCAAGGGTTCAGTTTGGCCGCTGGTCGCTTACCCAGCGACGGCGCCCAAACCGGCGCTCCGTAAAGGGCCATGGACCGAACGATCCCCGCGTAGAGCCTCCGGCAGGGGGCGTCTGGACCCGCTAGGTTAGGCAGGAGCCGCTTCAGCAGCAGCCCCAGTCCTGTCCAGTTTGGGAGCCAGACGTCGAAAATGCTTCTCGAAAGTCCACTGGCTGTCGAGAACGAGCCCCAGGTACTTCATCGTATGACGCCGATGTGGACCCCCCCCCCCCTGCCGATCTTTGGGAACCTGGTGGTGGCGCGGTTCGAGGGCCATAAAAGCACATGGCCTTGGACTTGTGCAATGACACCTTGAGTCCCAATTGCTATATCCTGTCTACAACTGTCCTAACCCCACGTGTCGCTGTTACATTCGCTGACTTTTTCCGCAACAGCAGTAGCGTTCTTAAATTTATAATTTCTTGCAGTTTATAATATAGCAGCATAAGTATAATTTCTGCATTTATTAATAGTAAGCACTTTAGTCGCTTTGCGGCTAGCTACATTTGATCTCTAGGGGGGGGCAGCTGCCCCCCCCTGCCCCCCCTTGGCGACGCCCTTGTTCCTATTGGTGAAAATATTTTAGCAATCGGACCAGTACTTCCACAGATTACCTCATACAAACAAAAAAACAAACTTTACCGCTTTATTATACTAGTGTAGATGTAGATAATTTCCCTCTTTTTTCTCCCAGGCAACGTGTGCTTCGCGTCGTCGCTGTACGACGTGTGCTTCAGCGTGGAGTCGTTCGCGGCCATGTACGCGGCGGCGCACCCCGCGTCGGGGCTGCGCGCGGCCGACATGGCGGCCTGGCTCTGGGGTGACGTCTACTTCAACGCCAAGACCAGAAGGTTCACGAAGAAACAGCCCCATGCGTCCGCTCAGAGGAGCTTTGTTGAGTTCATTTTGGAGCCGCTGTATAAAATTTTTGCTCAGGTAATTTTAGGAGTTGTGTTGATTTAAGTTTTGTGATATTCGAACTGCCAAAACGATTTATGGTTTAATGGTGGAGGTCTGCTCCGCTTGGGTGGATCACTGACTTACGCTACGACTCCCTTCGAAGACGGTCACGGAGTCAGAAGTCGCGGGACGATTTCCGGCTACTATCGATGCGTGCTTGCACTGCTTGCGGACAGCGAGCAATGAGTACCTTCCCGTCCAATAATGACCAAGTCCCACGTTTTAAGGCTGAATATGCTTATTATATTAATAACACACATATGAAGAACACAATTCGGATTATTATCAGTAGAAATCATTGAAATCTTATGGAAGAGTATCCAATCTTTTCTTCGCGTCCTTCTTTATAAAAGAATGAATTATTTAATTCATGAATCCCCGACCGGTCCTATGAGACCGCGCTGTTATTGTTTTACTATTGTGTCTCGTTTTGCGGGAATGTGATAGGTTAAAAGGATGGCAATTCGTAAAACGATGTATATTGCGCAGGTGGTAGGCGATGTGGACGACACGCTACCCGCGGTCCTGTCAGAGCTGGGCATCAAGTTGACGAAGCAGGAAGCCAAGCTGAACGTGCGGCCTCTGCTCAGGCTGGTCTGCAGCAGGTTCTTTGGAGACTTCTGGTGAGTTGGAGACTGTTCTAGCATGTAGCGAGTACGAAGCGATACAGCGCGAGTGAAACAAACAATTGATACTGTATTGTAGAGGCGTACGTGACTAATCACACGTGGGTGCGGTGCGGGGATGAGCAAAGCGAACTGCTCGCTATTCTATGGAGATAGGAGATCAGTTAATAATTTCTGCTGCTTTAGATGGCAAGAGCAAGGAGTGGAGTGTCAGACTTTTAGTCTTATAACCACCTGTTAATGTAATGACTCCTGGGTTGCTCATCAGTTGTATATAAATTGTATTTCTTCCGCAGTGGCTTCGTGGAGATGGTAGTCCGCCACGTGCCGTCTCCGCTAGACGCGGCTCCACGTAAGGTGGCCCACACGTACCGCGGGACCGCCGGGCCGCTGCACGCCGACATGCTGGCCTGCGACCAGTCCGGCCGCCTCGTGGCCCACACTACCAAGATGTACCCTACCGACGACTGCACTTTCTTCTTGGTAAGTGGCTCGGGGATATAGCAGTGTCGACATCGTCGCGAGCGTTGAACTGGAATCCCTAAGGCAAACCTGGCGACGCACCGTCTTGGCAGCAGCGACGGCCAAGTATTGACGTGAAGCGAGGTGAAGCGTAAAGCTCAAGACCAGCCGCGATGGATGACAACTGTCGTCGCCCTCTGCCCCAGTTAGGAGACATAGGATCTTACGGCCCATTCACGACCTAACCGCGGTGAACGGCGGCTAAGCGCGGGTCGGCGATCGAGCGGTAAGAACAGGGCCGCCGCTTGCGGGCGTGCAGTGCGTGCGGCGCACGCGGGCGCCATCATCAAGGGGGCGCCAAAAATGAAACAGTGTCATAATTTGTATGCCTAATATATTTTTATTATACACTGGCTTGATATCTAAGGAACTGATGAGGTCTCAAATGTGTGTTTACATGTCAGATGAATCATTATATGTGTACCTTTGGCGCGCGAAACCCAACACTACTTGAACAAGCGACCACGGTGCCCCTTAACTCGAAAAATTTAAACAAGTCAGCGGTTATGTCGTGAAATAAACAGAAGTGTTTGAGGTTTCGCATTACTAAAATTTGAACCGAGGAGCATTTTTAACGTCTGGGCCCCAAACTGGAACGGATTAGGGCTGCCCTATCGCGGCTCCAGCGCAACCTAGGGAACGTAGGGGGTCCAGACGCCTCCAGCCGGAGTCTCTACGTGGGGATCGTTCGGTCCATGGCCCTTCACGGGGCGCCAGTATGGGCGCCGTCGCTGCGTAAGTGTCCAGCGACCAAGCTAAACATTTGCCAGAGAGTCATGGCTATCCAGATGGTGCGGATATACCGCACGGTCTCCCGCAAAGCGGAGGGACTCCTTGCTGACCTGCCACCATGGGATCTGGAGACCACATCCTTGCACGCATGCACATTTTATGCGTGAGATGCAACGCCGGGGTGACACTCCGCTGCCGCGACAAGTCGCGGTATGCAGACGGAGTCTCATGGTGGAATGACAGCTACTGACGCAACTGTTTGGCACGCCATCATTATGGTAGTAATTACCCTCTTTGAGGAGTGGCCAGAAAGACGTCTGGAAGGAATGGACAACGCGTAGTGTTCCACGAGCGCCTCAAAGAGATGTCAGCAAAACTGTAGTGACCTAGCAAGGCCTATCTTGAAATGGCAAGAAGGAACATCCGTGTGGCTTTAGAAGTCTTACAAGCCCTCCCGTTCCGCTCTAGAGCGAGGGAAGTCATTGGTAATTTATCCCATCAAAAAAAGAAAAAAAAAACACAGGGACGCCTTAACCGGTGTTGCACGCGGGCGCCCAAACAGCTAGCGGCGGGCCTGGGTAAGAACAAAAGTGTGAAAATGTTTGAAGCACGCCACGAGTCGCCGCTCATAGCGAAAACACGCACGGTTCAAAGCGGCGAGATCAAAAGTACAAGCGAATGAGTGCGACGCCACGAGACAGAGCGGCACGGATAGCGGTGTAGGTGTGACGGACTCGGCGGCGACACTGTTTGAGATACTGCTTTATCCGTTTGTTATGTAATCTACTATTATTGTACTATGTAAATGTTTTGCCATTTACACAGCTCTCATACGCGAACTGCGTGTTTTTCGAAAGTGTCACCCATCCTAGGTCTGTATCGTGGGTACGTTCAAAAAACATTTAAACTGACATACACAAAACACCCAGACACATAACAAATATTTATTTATTTGACAGTTTATGTCAACACAAACATATTAGATAAAAAAAAGGAGACAGAAAAATGGGTACAAAGGTGATGCTTACTTCTAAAGACCATACGAATATTTGTTCCAGGAGTTTTTATCGAATGTATTTGTTCCAGGTGTTAGCGCGCGTAATGTCAGGCACGCTGTACGCGGGGCAGACGGTGCGAGTGCTGGGAGAGAACTACAGCACACAGGATGAGGAGGACTCCAGGATCATGAACGTGGGCCGCCTCTGGATCTACGAGGCGCGGTATAAGGTGAGTTAACAATGTAGCGTAATGTCAGGCACGCTGTACGCGGGGCAGACGGTGCGAGTGCTGGGAGAGAACTACAGCACACAGGATGAGGAGGACTCCAGGATCATGAACGTGGGCCGCCTCTGGATCTACGAGGCGCGGTATAAGGTGAGTTAACAATGTAGCGTAATGTCAGGCACGCTGTACGCGGGGCAGACGGTGCGAGTGCTGGGAGAGAACTACAGCACACAGGATGAGGAGGACTCCAGGATCATGAACGTGGGCCGCCTCTGGATCTACGAGGCGCGGTATAAGGTGAGTTAACAATGTAGCGTAATGTCAGGCACGCTGTACGCGGGGCAGACGGTGCGAGTGCTGGGAGAGAACTACAGCACACAGGATGAGGAGGACTCCAGGATCATGAACGTGGGCCGCCTCTGGATCTACGAGGCGCGGTATAAGGTGAGTTAACAATGTAGCGTAATGTCAGGCACGCTGTACGCGGGGCAGACGGTGCGAGTGCTGGGAGAGAACTACAGCACACAGGATGAGGAGGACTCCAGGATCATGAACGTGGGCCGCCTCTGGATCTACGAGGCGCGGTATAAGGTGAGTTAACAATGTAGCGTAATGTCAGGCACGCTGTACGCGGGGCAGACGGTGCGAGTGCTGGGAGAGAACTACAGCACACAGGATGAGGAGGACTCCAGGATCATGAACGTGGGCCGCCTCTGGATCTACGAGGCGCGGTATAAGGTGAGTTAACAATGTAGCGTAATGTCAGGCACGCTGTACGCGGGGCAGACGGTGCGAGTGCTGGGAGAGAACTACAGCACACAGGATGAGGAGGACTCCAGGATCATGAACGTGGGCCGCCTCTGGATCTACGAGGCGCGGTATAAGGTGAGTTAACAATGTAGCGTAATGTCAGGCACGCTGTACGCGGGGCAGACGGTGCGAGTGCTGGGAGAGAACTACAGCACACAGGATGAGGAGGACTCCAGGATCATGAACGTGGGCCGCCTCTGGATCTACGAGGCGCGGTATAAGGTGAGTTAACAATGTAGCGTAATGTCAGGCACGCTGTACGCGGGGCAGACGGTGCGAGTGCTGGGAGAGAACTACAGCACACAGGATGAGGAGGACTCCAGGATCATGAACGTGGGCCGCCTCTGGATCTACGAGGCGCGGTATAAGGTGAGTTAACAATGTAGCGTAATGTCAGGCACGCTGTACGCGGGGCAGACGGTGCGAGTGCTGGGAGAGAACTACAGCACACAGGATGAGGAGGACTCCAGGATCATGAACGTGGGCCGCCTCTGGATCTACGAGGCGCGGTATAAGGTGAGTTAACAATGTAGCGTAATGTCAGGCACGCTGTACGCGGGGCAGACGGTGCGAGTGCTGGGAGAGAACTACAGCACACAGGATGAGGAGGACTCCAGGATCATGAACGTGGGCCGCCTCTGGATCTACGAGGCGCGGTATAAGGTGAGTTAACAATGTAGCGTAATGTCAGGCACGCTGTACGCGGGGCAGACGGTGCGAGTGCTGGGAGAGAACTACAGCACACAGGATGAGGAGGACTCCAGGATCATGAACGTGGGCCGCCTCTGGATCTACGAGGCGCGGTATAAGGTGAGTTAACAATGTAGCGTAATGTCAGGCACGCTGTACGCGGGGCAGACGGTGCGAGTGCTGGGAGAGAACTACAGCACACAGGATGAGGAGGACTCCAGGATCATGAACGTGGGCCGCCTCTGGATCTACGAGGCGCGGTATAAGGTGAGTTAACAATGTAGCGTAATGTCAGGCACGCTGTACGCGGGGCAGACGGTGCGAGTGCTGGGAGAGAACTACAGCACACAGGATGAGGAGGACTCCAGGATCATGAACGTGGGCCGCCTCTGGATCTACGAGGCGCGGTATAAGGTGAGTTAACAATGTAGCGTAATGTCAGGCACGCTGTACGCGGGGCAGACGGTGCGAGTGCTGGGAGAGAACTACAGCACACAGGATGAGGAGGACTCCAGGATCATGAACGTGGGCCGCCTCTGGATCTACGAGGCGCGGTATAAGGTGAGTTAACAATGTAGCGTAATGTCAGGCACGCTGTACGCGGGGCAGACGGTGCGAGTGCTGGGAGAGAACTACAGCACACAGGATGAGGAGGACTCCAGGATCATGAACGTGGGCCGCCTCTGGATCTACGAGGCGCGGTATAAGGTGAGTTAACAATGTAGCGTAATGTCAGGCACGCTGTACGCGGGGCAGACGGTGCGAGTGCTGGGAGAGAACTACAGCACACAGGATGAGGAGGACTCCAGGATCATGAACGTGGGCCGCCTCTGGATCTACGAGGCGCGGTATAAGGTGAGTTAACAATGTAGCGTAATGTCAGGCACGCTGTACGCGGGGCAGACGGTGCGAGTGCTGGGAGAGAACTACAGCACACAGGATGAGGAGGACTCCAGGATCATGAACGTGGGCCGCCTCTGGATCTACGAGGCGCGGTATAAGGTGAGTTAACAATGTAGCGTAATGTCAGGCACGCTGTACGCGGGGCAGACGGTGCGAGTGCTGGGAGAGAACTACAGCACACAGGATGAGGAGGACTCCAGGATCATGAACGTGGGCCGCCTCTGGATCTACGAGGCGCGGTATAAGGTGAGTTAACAACATATTTTTATATCTAAGCGTTGGAAGGCCCACAAGTTGAACTGATGATTTGGTGAGGGTCGCGGGAATCCGCTAGATGCGAAACGCACAGGATATGTCGTTATAGCGAGGGGAGGCCTATGTCCAGCAGTGGACGTCTTTCGGCTGAAACGATGATGATATACATACTCCCACAAACACTCACTCATCACACACATGCACAACACACACACAAACTCACACAATTTATATTAATTACATTCACTAATGAATTCAGACCTACTCACTCGCAGCGGAATGAAGACCTGGAGTCCTGAAATACAGAGCTGCCCTAGTTTAAGACTCCAGTCCACTCCATTTATTTTAATAATCATCATCTAACCTAGCCTTTTCCCAACTGTGTTGAGGTCGGCTTCCAGTCAAGCCGGATTTAGCTGAATACCAGTATTTTACAAGGAGGGGCTGCCTACTAGACCTCCACAACCCATTAACAGTGGTAACACGGTACTTCATGGCAAGACTGGAGTCAGATTTACTGGCTTCTGACTATCCCTAACAACTTTAACTTTTAAAGACTAAAAATAATTTTATTTTAAATTTTGTCTTGTCTAAAAACCACATGTCCTTCCAGGTGGAACTAAACCGCGTGCCAGCAGGTTGCTGGGCGCTCATCGAGGGTATTGACCAGCCCATAGTCAAGACCTGCACCGTGGTGGCGGCCGACGAGGACGCCGAGCTGCACACCTTCACGCCGCTGCGGTTCAACACGCAGGCCGTCGTGAAGATCGCCGTGGAGCCTGTGAATCCGTCTGAGCTGCCCAAGATGTTGGATGGCTTGAGGAAGGTAGGTTATGAAATGTTCAAGGAATTCAACTTTTTTTAGTAAGAGGTATCAGAGAGTTATAGAGTTTTGCTGAAGAGGGCTTAAAGACCCACATACCTCTGTTGAAACGGGAGGATTCTCCAACAAGACAAGATGCTGTGTGGCCTAGACAACTACCTGATGAGAATTCGGTCTGTTTTAACTTGTAATATGTTCTAGCCGCATATGAACATTAATACCGCGATGCTGGATTTTATATCTTAGATCCTATGTGGCGTCTCAGGGCCCTCGCCCACACCTACTGTTTGTTGCGATGCAGTAGCGCTGGCGTCGCGCGTTAGCATCGACACAGTCGCGATGCAAACACGCGACAGTATGGCTACAAAAAATCGCCGTGGGCGAAGTCCTGATGCGATCCAGATGTCACTACAGAGTCGTTAGTATTTTTTTACACTTTAAAAACCAATTGTAATTAAGTTATTAAATTATAACTAATAAGGTCTGAGACACCTTTTCCTCACTTCTAATTGGTTCGAAATTGATTAAATTGCTAGTTTTGCGACATACCCTGTGATTGTGGAAAGAGTTACCGTAACCCTGTAATGCAAACGGCAAATGGAGGTACATTTAGGTGGGTACATTTGTCAGTAAAAATCTGACACACAAGGCCTAGAACAGACGTGTGTGGAAAAGGGAGAGGAAGGCTTTCGCCCAGCAGTAGGACATAATAGGCTAATTCGACTTCGATTGATATGAAGTGTTGTTTCAGGTGAATAAGTCGTACCCGCTGCTCTCAACACGCGTGGAGGAGTCCGGCGAGCACGTGATCCTGGGCACGGGCGAGCTGTACCTGGACTGCGTCATGCACGACCTCAGGAACATGTACTCCGAGATCGATATCAAAGGTGAGCACCGAACACACAGGTCGCTTAAAAGAAAAATAATTTATTTGTGCCAGACATGGAGCACCCCATAGAAAAAAAAATACAAGAATAGGATTTTGGGAAAATATGCGTCACATCTTCTGTATGTTTATAATGAACTAGCTTTTACCCGCGGCTTCGCTCCCGTCAAATGACTACCCTACATATCCTACGCTACCCTACCCTACCTTCCCTACCTACCCTACACTACCCTACCTACCCTACACTACACTACCCTACACTACCCTACACTACCCTACACTACACTACACTATACTACCCTACACTATACTACCCTACACTACCCTACCTATCCTACTTTACTTAACTTTTTTTTTTTGTATTTTTCTCTCCGTAAGAACCATCATTGAACTTCAAGGAACATTTAAAAAAAAAATCAGCCAAATCGGTCAAGCCGTTTTCATGTTATGTCGTGACAACGGAAAACGGGTTTCATTTTTATATATATAGATGAAAAGATTAGATTTGTATCTGTAAACACTTGCAAAAAGGCCAGCGCTCAGCAAAATGTTGGGACTCGTGTGCAAGACAGAGCCACAGCGCTGTTTTCAGCGCCAGCCCAAGCTTGCGAAGTCAAATAGTCCGGACCGTAGAGCTGTCGGCAACGTGATGGTAAATATTATGCCAAGGGACCATTTTCCCGGGATAAAAAGTAACCAATGTACAATCTCGGGTCATGGTCCGCCTGTGTGCCAAATTTTATCCAAATCTGTTCAGTTGTTTAAGTTTGAAAGAGCAACAAATGCCCACAGTCACATATACACACTTTCGCCTTTATAATACATTTTTTTAAATAGTATTGCTTGACTGCGAACCCGCCTGATGGTAAGCACGTAAGCAGTGATGCATCTTTGATAAGTTTAGAGCCTATTCACTGTAGCCTTGAGGGCACCTAAATTATAATCGGACGGGAAGACTGCAGTAGGTAAATCATATTAATGTGATATTATTCTTTCAACAGTGGCCGACCCCGTAGTCTCCTTCTGCGAGACAGTAGTCGAGACATCATCCCTGAAGTGCTTCGCGGAGACGCCGAACAAGAGGAACAAGCTGACCATGATCGCCGAGCCGCTGGAGCGCGGCCTGGCCGAGGACATCGAGGCGGGCGCCGTCTGCGTCACGTGGGACAGGAAGCGCCTCGGGGAGTTCTTCCAGTCCAAGTGAGTGTTATAGTGTGCGGTGACGAGCTAACTACAGCTGCAGCACACTAGCACAACAAGCTGACCATGATCGCCGAGCCGCTGGAGCGCGGCCTGGCCGAGGACATCGAGGCGGGCGCCGTCTGCGTCACGTGGGACAGGAAGCGCCTCGGGGAGTTCTTCCAGTCCAAGTGAGTGTTATAGTGTGCGGTGACGAGCTAACTACAGCTGCAGCACACTAGCACAACAAGCTGACCATGATCGCCGAGCCGCTGGAGCGCGGCCTGGCCGAGGACATCGAGGCGGGCGCCGTCTGCGTCACGTGGGACAGGAAGCGCCTCGGGGAGTTCTTCCAGTCCAAGTGAGTGTTATAGTGTGCGGTGACGAGCTAACTACAGCTGCAGCACACTAGCACAACAAGCTGACCATGATCGCCGAGCCGCTGGAGCGCGGCCTGGCCGAGGACATCGAGGCGGGCGCCGTCTGCGTCACGTGGGACAGGAAGCGCCTCGGGGAGTTCTTCCAGTCCAAGTGAGTGTTATAGTGTGCGGTGACGAGCTAACTACAGCTGCAGCACACTAGCACAACAAGCTGACCATGATCGCCGAGCCGCTGGAGCGCGGCCTGGCCGAGGACATCGAGGCGGGCGCCGTCTGCGTCACGTGGGACAGGAAGCGCCTCGGGGAGTTCTTCCAGTCCAAGTGAGTGTTATAGTGTGCGGTGACGAGCTAACTACAGCTGCAGCACACTAGCACAACAAGCTGACCATGATCGCCGAGCCGCTGGAGCGCGGCCTGGCCGAGGACATCGAGGCGGGCGCCGTCTGCGTCACGTGGGACAGGAAGCGCCTCGGGGAGTTCTTCCAGTCCAAGTGAGTGTTATAGTGTGCGGTGACGAGCTAACTACAGCTGCAGCACACTAGCACAACAAGCTGACCATGATCGCCGAGCCGCTGGAGCGCGGCCTGGCCGAGGACATCGAGGCGGGCGCCGTCTGCGTCACGTGGGACAGGAAGCGCCTCGGGGAGTTCTTCCAGTCCAAGTGAGTGTTATAGTGTGCGGTGACGAGCTAACTACAGCTGCAGCACACTAGCACAACAAGCTGACCATGATCGCCGAGCCGCTGGAGCGCGGCCTGGCCGAGGACATCGAGGCGGGCGCCGTCTGCGTCACGTGGGACAGGAAGCGCCTCGGGGAGTTCTTCCAGTCCAAGTGAGTGTTATAGTGTGCGGTGACGAGCTAACTACAGCTGCAGCACACTAGCACAACAAGCTGACCATGATCGCCGAGCCGCTGGAGCGCGGCCTGGCCGAGGACATCGAGGCGGGCGCCGTCTGCGTCACGTGGGACAGGAAGCGCCTCGGGGAGTTCTTCCAGTCCAAGTGAGTGTTATAGTGTGCGGTGACGAGCTAACTACAGCTGCAGCACACTAGCACAACAAGCTGACCATGATCGCCGAGCCGCTGGAGCGCGGCCTGGCCGAGGACATCGAGGCGGGCGCCGTCTGCGTCACGTGGGACAGGAAGCGCCTCGGGGAGTTCTTCCAGTCCAAGTGAGTGTTATAGTGTGCGGTGACGAGCTAACTACAGCTGCAGCACACTAGCACAACAAGCTGACCATGATCGCCGAGCCGCTGGAGCGCGGCCTGGCCGAGGACATCGAGGCGGGCGCCGTCTGCGTCACGTGGGACAGGAAGCGCCTCGGGGAGTTCTTCCAGTCCAAGTGAGTGTTATAGTGTGCGGTGACGAGCTAACTACAGCTGCAGCACACTAGCACAACAAGCTGACCATGATCGCCGAGCCGCTGGAGCGCGGCCTGGCCGAGGACATCGAGGCGGGCGCCGTCTGCGTCACGTGGGACAGGAAGCGCCTCGGGGAGTTCTTCCAGTCCAAGTGAGTGTTATAGTGTGCGGTGACGAGCTAACTACAGCTGCAGCATACTAGCACGAGCATTCTTTAGCTGGCCGTCCGATAACCGTACGAATCGAGCTAAATTCGTCAACAGCATGTAGTGTTGCACGCGCCCCTCTAGGATATGTCAGCTAATCGTACGGGCTTAGCAGGGTCGAAGCCTACTGTGGCCATGGGTGAAAGTGAACTCAGGGCTAAAATGAAGTCAAGAAGGAAAAAAAATGGGTTTATAATACTTCCTGGTTTCTAAATACTTCTCTGATATTGCGCAGACCTATCAGACATGTTTCTAATTAATATAATATTTAATTCATCAGATACGACTGGGATTTACTGGCGGCGCGTTCGATCTGGGCCTTCGGACCAGATTCCACAGGACCGAACATCTTAGTCGACGACACGCTGCCTTCCGAAGTCGACAAGAATTTGCTGTCGTCCGTCAAAGATAGTATAGTACAAGGTAAAGCCAAATTAAAAGTAGACCTACATTAGTATAATTCCTTGCGTAAGGTAATGGTTTATAAAAAAAATATTCTTATCCTACTAATATTATAAATGCGAAAGTTTGTGAGGATGGATGTATGTTTGTTACTCTTTCACGCAAAAACGGCTGGACCGATTTGGTTGAAATTTGGTATGTATAGTTAGGTTATACCCTGGATTAACATATAGGCTATAGGAAAAAAAAGGAGCGTGATCTTATTTATTCTTCGATTTTGTTGTTGCGGGCGAAGCCTCGGGCGGAAGCTAGTATTATAATAAACTAGCTTTAGCCCGCAGCTTCGCCCGCGTACATAAAATATAGCCTATGTCACTCAGGAATACAGCAGCTTTCTATTGGTATAAAAATTTTAGCAATCGGACCAGTACTTCCACAGATTACCTCATACAAACAAAAAAACAAACTTTACCTCTTTATTATATTAGTATGGATTGTAAAAGTAACTCTTGTCTGTTTCCGCTTAAGTTCTTAACAGCTGAACGTATTTTGATCAACCTTGGTATTTGGAAGAAGGCATAAGATCGTTTTTATCTTAGGAGCATGTTCCCTTGGAATGCAACTTTAGGTGAGCGAAAACTAAACTAAGCAAAGCCATTGCAAAAGCTAGTCCTACTAATATTATAAACGCGGAAGTTTTATTTGTGGATATAAGGAAGTTTGTTCCTCTTTTACGCAATTAATACTGGATGAAAATCTATGAAACTTTAGCATATGATTACACTATATCCTATATATAGCAAACAAGATATTTTTATCCCGAAAGTATGTTCCGTTGGCATAATTCTTCTATTATCACACAAGCGAAGGCTGCTGGCAGCCAGTGAAGAAATAAACAAAATTTTAAAAATCACTCATAGTGTATAAAATTGTATAAAACGCCATATTTCAAGTTGTCCATCCTTTCTGCAGGTTTCCAATGGGGCACAAGAGAAGGTCCACTGTGCGAGGAGCCCATCCGTAACGTGAAGTTCAAGATCCTGGACGCGGTGATAGCACAGGAACCGCTGCACAGGGGCGGCGGACAGATTATACCTACTGCTAGGAGGGTATGTAACTTACCTTTATGTCGCATCTCCTCAATATTCGAAGGAGGTGGCTGCATGCATGAGGGAACAGACTTCCTCACACGCTAGCAGCAGAGATTTTGACCCCTATTTTCAGATAAACTGGGGTCGAAATAGGTAGAGAATATTCAAATGTTTACGATTATTTTTTATTACTACGAACTTTAGTCGAAGAAATAAGAAATAATCGTAAGGGCCTGTTTCACCACCTATGATTAAGTTTCGAGTACCTTACTTGGCAGATAATTTCATACAAATTCTGTCAAATTTTTGAATTTATTCAGTGAGTAGTGCTTACTCGGACATTGTGAAACAGGCCCTAAACACGATAAATTCGTAATAACGATTAATGGAAGCTAAGTTATTAAAATAATGAATTGAGAACAATGCGACTAACCGTTACTGGGCAACACGATGCTCCTTGGATAGCCTTATGGTGTAACGACAAAAAAAAAATTACCATCTCTTTCATACAGTTAGGGCTGGTACTGGCCCTGACTGTGTCCCGGCCAGGGACTGATATAGACCACCAGGGCTGTCAAGCTATCTTTGAATGACAACCGGAGCCACTGGCTTTACATGCTTTCCGAGGCTGATGATAATGTTACCAAATTTTATTATGACATAGAAATAGAAGAAACAATATGAAAAAAAAGCGTGTTATATACAACGTTGATACTCATCGTTGTTGTACTCATCAATATGATCAACTTTTACTATGCGTCCAAACCTGAAATCTCGTAAAAAAAATCCGCTTCTCCATACATTTAGGCCTGAAACTGCGTTAAGCGGGCGCCCGCGACGGGCAACCGTCGCGTGTCTACGCGCGTGGACACGCGGGTGGGCTCCGTGGCTACGCGACGGTCCCCGTCGCGGGGACCCGTCGCGGAGACCGATTTACGCAGTGTCGCTAGTTCAACTTACTAATAATATTGCCAGTTCTTGTAGGTAGTGTTACACCTACGGTACCGGTTTGTAGAATCGTAACTTTTTATATTTATTAATCGATTAGAAAAAAATTCAGAAGCTATCAATTTTGTTCCCGTACACGATAAAACCTATTCGGGTTATAAATATTCGTTTTATCGTTTACTACTTTCCTTACACAGCGGCAGAACTTTAAAAAAATAAGGCAATTATTGGAACTTGTCACCATACAAACATAAAATTATAAAAATAATTATTACTTATTATTACTTATTATTATTGGTTAAAAAATATTCTTCCAAAATTAAAACCGATTGCAGTATACAGTATCAGTATAACTGCATTCTGTTTCAATTTTGGGAGAATATTTTTTAACCAGTCTTCATATCGATTATAATTCTGAGTTTGTTTCGGTGTTTCTTCTCAGGGTAGTCAGTTAGTATACACCGGCCTCATCTAGTAAAAAAAAGTCCAACAAAAAAATTGATGTGTAAAAGTGTTTGTGAAAACCTATTTGCAAAATAAATATCATTTATCATTCATTAAATATTTTTTAAATGTTTAACATAAAAATATACGTTATTACTTCTGTATTTTTTCATTTTAAATAGCTATCTACTATTCAGGAAAAATTATTATAAAAAACGATACTACTTGATTTTATTAACGGCAATTTACGGTTGAGGTACATCACTATTTAAGAATTGCAAAAAAGTGGCAACATTCGTTATGTCATTTTTGTCAAATGATGAAATGACAGCCCTGAACAAGCCCGTGCGTGTTCCCTGGCGGGTACCGCGCGTGCCCCCGCGACGGGTTCCGTCGCACGGAGGCGGGCCCCGTTGCGTGGGTGCGGGGCGCGCCTCCCCGTGACGGACACCCGCGCTGGTCCCCGCGACGGAGCACTTTTGTATGAAACCGCGCGGGTGCCCGCTTAACGCAGTTTCAGGCCTTATGCTCACATTATGTAATTTGACGACATATATGGAGAAGCGGATTTTTACTAATCTCCTCTAACCTATGGTCCGGACTAAGCGTTTCGCGTACCATATACGACGAGGCAATAATAATATTAAAAAAAATCCAGTCCTTTGGGTCTCTTGCAGTTCTTTGGGGCTTTGCGGCCTTGCCGTCTTGATTTGAATGTCTTCAAGGCTAGAATGAATAGGCTTTTAATAAACTAGTGCGCCTCTCCATCAATGATTGCATCACTGCTTACCATCAGGTGGGATCGCAGTAAAATATATATTCGGTTTGCAGGTGGCATACTCGGCATTCTTAATGGCGACACCGCGGCTGATGGAGCCCTATCTGTTTGTGGAGGTGCAGGCGCCTGCTGACTGCGTGTCTGCTGTCTACACAGTACTCGCCAAAAGAAGAGGTACAAAGCCAAACTTTCAATATTTTATTTCACATAGGCCTACATAGATACTGTTTTATAAGTGCCCATGTAGGCCTATGTGAAAGTCAGAATCTAGTGCACTTTGGTTATTCATCATCATCAGCTCAGCCGAAAGACGTCCAATGCTGGACTTAGGCCTCGCCCAGCGTCGCCACAACGACCAGTCCTGTGCGTCTCGCATCCATCGGATACCCGCGACCCGCACCAGGTCATCGGTTCACCTTGTGGAAGGCCTTCCAACGCTGCGTCTTCCGATATTGATGATGATGGTTGCCACTCCGGTACCTTTCATCCCTATCGACCATCTTTTCCACTAAAGCTTTATGTTTCTTCGGGCTATGCCCGTTACCACGGTTCTTTTGCAGATATCTTAATTTCCGATGTGATCCAGTCCACGAGGTGGACTCGTGGGAGGCCTTCCAACGCTGAAAAATATTTTGGTTCATTGCAAAATAATTGCAGAGCTTTCATGAAGGAGGTCGAGACTACAGCTCATCTGCTGCTAAGCTGTCCAGTAGTCGCAGGTTACAGGGCAAAGCACTTCGGAGACCCAGGTACCCTCAGTGATAGGGTCAGTGACACCAAGGAGCTGCTGGCCTTTCTTGAGGAACTGGGCTGAATCGAATGACACTTTTGTCCCAACCCATACGCAAAATACGCACTTTAGTCGTGCAGTTGGGGATATCAGCCCGTTATACTATATTATACAAAATAATTAATGTGATATTTTCATCCCCCAGGCCACGTAACACAAGACGCGCCGGTACCAGGGTCACCACTCTACACGATCAAGGCGTTCGTGCCCGCCATCGACTCGTTCGGCTTCGAGACGGACCTGCGCACGCACACGCAGGGCCAGGCCTTCTGCCTGCAGGTCTTCCACCACTGGCAGATCGTGCCCGGCGACCCGCTCGACAAGAGCATCGTTATCAGGTACGGTATATATCTTCGAGACGGACCTGCGCACGCACACGCAGGGCCAGGCCTTCTGCCTGCAGGTCTTCCACCACTGGCAGATCGTGCCCGGCGACCCGCTCGACAAGAGCATCGTTATCAGGTACGGTATATATCTTCGAGACGGACCTGCGCACGCACACGCAGGGCCAGGCCTTCTGCCTGCAGGTCTTCCACCACTGGCAGATCGTGCCCGGCGACCCGCTCGACAAGAGCATCGTTATCAGGTACGGTATATATCTTCGAGACGGACCTGCGCACGCACACGCAGGGCCAGGCCTTCTGCCTGCAGGTCTTCCACCACTGGCAGATCGTGCCCGGCGACCCGCTCGACAAGAGCATCGTTATCAGGTACGGTATATATCTTCGAGACGGACCTGCGCACGCACACGCAGGGCCAGGCCTTCTGCCTGCAGGTCTTCCACCACTGGCAGATCGTGCCCGGCGACCCGCTCGACAAGAGCATCGTTATCAGGTACGGTATATATCTTCGAGACGGACCTGCGCACGCACACGCAGGGCCAGGCCTTCTGCCTGCAGGTCTTCCACCACTGGCAGATCGTGCCCGGCGACCCGCTCGACAAGAGCATCGTTATCAGGTACGGTATATATCTTCGAGACGGACCTGCGCACGCACACGCAGGGCCAGGCCTTCTGCCTGCAGGTCTTCCACCACTGGCAGATCGTGCCCGGCGACCCGCTCGACAAGAGCATCGTTATCAGGTACGGTATATATCTTCGAGACGGACCTGCGCACGCACACGCAGGGCCAGGCCTTCTGCCTGCAGGTCTTCCACCACTGGCAGATCGTGCCCGGCGACCCGCTCGACAAGAGCATCGTTATCAGGTACGGTATATATCTTCGAGACGGACCTGCGCACGCACACGCAGGGCCAGGCCTTCTGCCTGCAGGTCTTCCACCACTGGCAGATCGTGCCCGGCGACCCGCTCGACAAGAGCATCGTTATCAGGTACGGTATATATCTTCGAGACGGACCTGCGCACGCACACGCAGGGCCAGGCCTTCTGCCTGCAGGTCTTCCACCACTGGCAGATCGTGCCCGGCGACCCGCTCGACAAGAGCATCGTTATCAGGTACGGTATATATCTTCGAGACGGACCTGCGCACGCACACGCAGGGCCAGGCCTTCTGCCTGCAGGTCTTCCACCACTGGCAGATCGTGCCCGGCGACCCGCTCGACAAGAGCATCGTTATCAGGTACGGTATATATCTTCGAGACGGACCTGCGCACGCACACGCAGGGCCAGGCCTTCTGCCTGCAGGTCTTCCACCACTGGCAGATCGTGCCCGGCGACCCGCTCGACAAGAGCATCGTTATCAGGTACGGTATATATCTTCGAGACGGACCTGCGCACGCACACGCAGGGCCAGGCCTTCTGCCTGCAGGTCTTCCACCACTGGCAGATCGTGCCCGGCGACCCGCTCGACAAGAGCATCGTTATCAGGTACGGTATATATCTTCGAGACGGACCTGCGCACGCACACGCAGGGCCAGGCCTTCTGCCTGCAGGTCTTCCACCACTGGCAGATCGTGCCCGGCGACCCGCTCGACAAGAGCATCGTTATCAGGTACGGTATATATCTTCGAGACGGACCTGCGCACGCACACGCAGGGCCAGGCCTTCTGCCTGCAGGTCTTCCACCACTGGCAGATCGTGCCCGGCGACCCGCTCGACAAGAGCATCGTTATCAGGTACGGTATATATCTTCGAGACGGACCTGCGCACGCACACGCAGGGCCAGGCCTTCTGCCTGCAGGTCTTCCACCACTGGCAGATCGTGCCCGGCGACCCGCTCGACAAGAGCATCGTTATCAGGTACGGTATATATCTTCGAGACGGACCTGCGCACGCACACGCAGGGCCAGGCCTTCTGCCTGCAGGTCTTCCACCACTGGCAGATCGTGCCCGGCGACCCGCTCGACAAGAGCATCGTTATCAGGTACGGTATATATCTTCGAGACGGACCTGCGCACGCACACGCAGGGCCAGGCCTTCTGCCTGCAGGTCTTCCACCACTGGCAGATCGTGCCCGGCGACCCGCTCGACAAGAGCATCGTTATCAGGTACGGTATATATCTTCGAGACGGACCTGCGCACGCACACGCAGGGCCAGGCCTTCTGCCTGCAGGTCTTCCACCACTGGCAGATCGTGCCCGGCGACCCGCTCGACAAGAGCATCGTTATCAGGTACGGTATATATCTTCGAGACGGACCTGCGCACGCACACGCAGGGCCAGGCCTTCTGCCTGCAGGTCTTCCACCACTGGCAGATCGTGCCCGGCGACCCGCTCGACAAGAGCATCGTTATCAGGTACGGTATATATCTTCGAGACGGACCTGCGCACGCACACGCAGGGCCAGGCCTTCTGCCTGCAGGTCTTCCACCACTGGCAGATCGTGCCCGGCGACCCGCTCGACAAGAGCATCGTTATCAGGTACGGTATATATCTTCGAGACGGACCTGCGCACGCACACGCAGGGCCAGGCCTTCTGCCTGCAGGTCTTCCACCACTGGCAGATCGTGCCCGGCGACCCGCTCGACAAGAGCATCGTTATCAGGTACGGTATATATCTTCGAGACGGACCTGCGCACGCACACGCAGGGCCAGGCCTTCTGCCTGCAGGTCTTCCACCACTGGCAGATCGTGCCCGGCGACCCGCTCGACAAGAGCATCGTTATCAGGTACGGTATATATCTTCGAGACGGACCTGCGCACGCACACGCAGGGCCAGGCCTTCTGCCTGCAGGTCTTCCACCACTGGCAGATCGTGCCCGGCGACCCGCTCGACAAGAGCATCGTTATCAGGTACGGTATAGCAATGGCAGCCGTACAGGTTGTCAAATACTGGGCAGAAAAAGTTTATTGAGAGCATTGATACGAAAAGAAGAAGAAGAAGGTAGGATCTATTTCTTCTTCGTCCGTCCCTGCTCCCATTATCTAGGGATAGGTAGGATATAATTAACCAGCATAATTCTATCCATCACCTTTCTATCCTTGTACAGACATCGGATAACACGTAAGTAATAGGAAATTATCGCGCGACTAAGAGTTTTTTGAAAAGAGTATCCTCTATAAACTATATAGCGCTGCGCTGTGTTATTAAAAGTGTTAGGTTGTCGCCGCACACGGGCTATCGCCCCCAACCACAAAACGCTACCACCAGAATATTTCCTGTGTTTGCATATTTTATATGGACTCGCCTCACTCGGTTGAAGGCGGTGGCCGCTACACGCTACAAATAGCCGCTCGCTTCTTGTTGTCCGCACCGGCCACTAAACACTGATTCAAAACGTCGACAAAAAATTACCATGAACGTGACAATTTAAATTATTCTAATTGATGTTATAATTTGGCAGGCCGCTGGAGCCGCAGCCGGCGACGCACCTGGCGCGCGAGTTCATGATCAAGACGCGGCGGCGCAAGGGGCTGAGCGAGGACGTGTCCATCAACAAGTTCTTCGACGACCCCATGCTGCTGGAGCTCGCGCGACAGGACGTGCAGTTGAATTAGTTTAATATAAAATATACTATATTGCAATCGTGTTACTTGTTTTATTTTACCGAAAATTCTCCTTTCTACCAACGAACAAACCGTCGTGTGGCGTGTCTCCAGCTCCACCCTTACGCTGTTAGTCCGGTAATAACCCATACTGTTCCAAGCACGCCTCAAAGAGGTCAGAGAACTGAAGGGCCGAAGCCTCTGGGGCCATGTATCGGATTTCCGAAAGGGAAGCTCGGTGTCCCCAGATCGAAGGAACGGGGTGGAGTTTAGTCAGTAAAAGTCTGACACGCCTTCCCGCTTCGCCCAAGAGCGGGTGAAGTCATTCTGATGACTTCCCAATTGAAAAAAAGCCCTTACATTGTTGAAGCCTCTACAGTTCGGACTAAGCGCTTTGCCTTGTCATTTAAGTACGGGCAAGCCATAATCACGACCGAATCATCGAACTATGAACACAGGCACAGCAGGACCGATGCCCGCTAGGGTCACGCGGAACGCTTGAAAAGGAAACCCGCGGTACTAGAACTCAAGGGGTAACTAAAGAGTATAGGTATTAGGTAGGGTTTAATCAAAAACATTGACACGATATCTCGTGCCAAAAACGTGGTTTTTTCATATATAATTTTTCACAAATCAAACCAAAAAGGTAACGAAAGTAAACAATTTTTGTCTGTTAGACCCTCCCGATGCGTTTGTGAAGTTTGATAAACGGTAACTTGAAATGTAGTTTTGGTTACATTACAGAAGAATTTATAATCGGAATTCAGCGTATGCATAGTTTTTTTTCTAGTTCAGACTTGAGTTGCTCGTATAGTTTTATAGAAATGAAAGATTTATTAAATATTGTGTGTGGTAGAAATTGGTTCATATTCAGCTGTATACAGCTACATTTTTTTTGGAATTTTACAATAAACCTTAAGGCAAAATAAGTCGTAAAAAGAAAACAGTGTTGCGGACATAAAATATTAAGTAAACGATTCACTTGCTTCGTAAATACGCCATGTACTGCTGTCAATCTGTCAAGTCAACGTCAAGTGGTACGTCAAAACATTGGGAGAGCAAAAGCGTGTTCCACATGGAAATCGTTTACAAAATATAAATTTGAATTATAACTAACTCACCGATATTATAATTTAAAAAGCATTGTTTAGCGTTTCATCTTATTTAATTAAAATACAAAATGGCTCGTGGCAAGGATAAGAAAAAGTAAGTTTGGTTATGTACCTACTCATCAGCAAGTTATATTTTTTGTTTACAAAGTTTACGTTAACATCGTGGTGTTTTAGACGTAAGTTGGAGAAGAAGCAAGAAGGCGATGATGTTCCGAAGCAGGTGCCCCACACGCTGGAGTCCCTCCGAGAGAAGGATGAGACTATGCTTGCTAATGTTGACGATGAAGAAAAGTTGGAGGTTAGAAAGTGTTCTATTTTTCTCACTTTTTCTATTACAACCTAGTAAATGGGATGTAATAATTGCAATATTGATTGCAACATTCGTTTCCATTCTCATCATCATCATAATCATTATTTCGACCGAAAGGCGTCCTTTGTTAGACATAGGCCTCCTCAAAGTGTTGCAACAAACAGTTTTGACATACTCATATATGCATCATGTTCCGGTAACCTTTACTAGATCAGCAGTCTACCTTGTGGGAGGCTTTACAATGCCGGGATTTCTAATTTAAAGGTTTTAAAAAATCATTTAATGCTTACAGGCACAAAAGGACATGGAATTAGATGAACTATCATCATACTATGAGAATTCGTATGAGCCTAAAGTACTGATCACATACTCTGACAACCCACACAACAAGACCAGGATATTCGGCAAAGAACTGTGTAGAATGATACCTAATTCTATATCTAGGTATAGACAAAGGTGAGGATAAATAGGATAAATAAACATACTTGTATTTATTAGTAAAAATGATATTTTCACGTCTTAATCTATCACATACCCGCAAAACAAGACACAATAGTAAAATAATAACAGCGCGGTCTCATAGGACCGGTTGGGGATTCGATCATTAAAATAACATCAATCAATCTTACAATTTTCATCATTCAGTTTAATTAATTATGACATTGAAAACATAAAATAATGTGATGGTTCCAATGTGTTTCAAGTTGTTGCAACTAACCAAAAATGTCAAGTAACATAATTATCTTAATCTCCCCTATGTTTTTGTAGCATATTTAGCAACACATTTTGTTGAATTAGAGTATGACAGTTGTGTTATTTATTTTTCTAAAATCCACAAACAACAGAAAAGAAAAAATAAGTTACTTCTAGGCAAGCATGCTCCATCGTCGGCCACATCATCGCTTACCATCAGGTGAGATAGTGGTCAAACGCGAGCCTATGTATAATAAAAAAAAATATATATTTGTTGGACAGTAGCTATTCCCTCTGTGTTTTTAAATAGCCTTTCTTGCTAAATGGCTTATCCAATATGCAGGACTTTGCATAGTATAGCTTTGAATATTTTTACTACTGGTTTGTCATAATTTCATCTTCTAGGTCCTCAGTAAAACGGATAGTCCAGTCAGCTCTCCGGGAGAAAGTAACAGACGTGATAGTAGTGAACGAGAATCAGAAGCAGCCCAACGGTTTCCTGCTCATCCACCTGCCCAACGGACCGACCGCACACTTCCGCCTCTCTAGCTGCAAGATCACCCCTGAGCTCCGGAAAGATTATAAAGAAATTACTAACCACAGACCTGAGGTGAGCTAGACTTGTGTGAATCAATATTATTTTTCCTGGTTTTTGTGTGGGATAAAAAAAATCATTAC
The DNA here is from genome assembly GCA_030763345.1 of Mythimna separata. Taxonomy (NCBI): domain Eukaryota; kingdom Metazoa; phylum Arthropoda; class Insecta; order Lepidoptera; family Noctuidae; genus Mythimna; species Mythimna separata. The sequence goes on along the minus strand of CM061173.1, from coordinate 1,943,200 downwards.
ATAAGCTCTTCCCAGGTGTTAGCACTTTTACATTGGCATACAGCAGTACCAATGTCAGCCCCAGATAAATGTGGTTTGTGTAAGAATAGAATACAATAAACTTTATTGTACACCAAAAAGTTGTCTTTTTGGTGTCAAATAAATTATTATTATTATTATAAAGAAGTAATAAATTATACAGAAACTTAAATCTATGGGTACAATGGCGGTCGCTGACCACCATTTCACCTTGTATTACTGTTTTCCGCAACTCCACGACTAAAGTGCGTATTTTACGTACGGATGGGGAAAAGGTGGTATTTGATCCACCCCAGCTCCACAAAGAGGGCCAGCAGCACCTCAGTGTTACTGACCATTTCACGATCTAATCTCTTTCATCGCTTCTCGGAAAGCAGGGTATAACGAATGATCATCATCCGAATTGTCATAAGAGATATAGTCCGTCTAATGAAAGCGCGACCTGAGAAAAAGAGGTCAAATCTAAAAATTTTGTGTGTGGTATTACTAACTAGTAGGATCATGTCTTGACACTTCACATTTTTTTTTATTTCCCACAATTGCGGCTGCATAATGTTGCCAATTAATTTTTATTTTAAATCTCCAGGTCGCGCTTTCATTAGACGCACTCTAGGCAATCACCTCAGGCGCACCGCACTCATACGAATATAGTAGTCAACTTTATACCGTTGTATGGTGGCAGGTGATCCTGAACAACTTCAGCACGAGGCTGGGGCTGACGGTGGGCCGCATGCTGGGCGCGCTGTTCCACTACGAGCCGCAGTTCCGCGGCCGCCGCGCCGTCACCTTCCACAACCAGCGCGACTACATATTCTTCAGGCATCATAGGTTAGTTTATACGCTGTTGGACATAGACCTTCTCCAAATGCCGAAAAAACAAACGGTCCTGTCTCGTATTCAATAAAATAAAAATCTTCACAAGTATATAGGGTATAACCGGCGGCACATAACTTGGCAATGCGCAGAAATCGTTTTTTAGGTCTATTTAGTGGTCAAGCGGGACGCGGGGTACGAGATAGCGCCGATCCGGCGCACGATTGGTGCAGCATTATAATAATAGTTTATGATTGGTGCGTTAGACGACTTTTGCCTCCGCACTGCGTTACGTCCTGTTCGCTCATTGGCTGTTTTGTGCACCATGCGCGAAACTTGCCGGGTATTATACACTTGTATCGTAGAAACTTAGGCCTTTAAGAGCATTGTCGTATTCACATCCATCAATCGAGTTTGAACGACACCGATTTTAACGTTTGAATCCCCAACCGGTCCTATGAGACCGCGCTGTTATTGTTTTACTATTGTGTCTCGTTTCGCGGGTATCTGAGTAATTAAAGTCGCTCGATCGTGCTATGTCAATCTAATAATAGGGTACCTAATCCCTAATACATAATAATATACCTAGGTAACTGGTAATAAGCCGTTGATATATCATTTAATTTCGAAACGTGAATACCGATTTTGGGTATAATATAACTTCCATCGAACGACTAAAAAACTTTAGGGTCTGTTCACACCGAGACGCGACGATGCTGGAAGAGGCCAGTGATTTCGGGCTGCGCCGCGAGACGTATAGTAAAATCGTTGGCGACACGACGGACGCATAATATATAAAAACGTTCCGCTGCACAGCGAGACGCCGCGCGGCGTCACGAGGCGCAGCGCTAAAGCAACGTATTCTAAATTCTCACAATGAAATGTGTATCTTTTCATGTAGTAAATAAAGTTATATTTTGAGTCACTCTATTAATTACTCAGATACCCGCGAAACGAGACACAATAGTAAAACAATAACAGCGCGGTCTCATAGGACCGGTTGGGGATTCAAACGTTAAAATGTGTGAGCTGACCTTTAATGATGTGAATCAGGCTGCTGATTATCGGTCCACTTTCTGTGATATCTTCCAATCCAACCATAACTAATCTTCCAGGTACGAGTTCACACCAGACGGTAAGCGCGCCAAACTCCGCGAACTAGGTCCCCGCTTCACCCTCAAACTGATCTCGCTACAACAAGGCACCTTCGACTCCAAGCGAGGCGACTTCGAGTGGATCATAGCCGGCAGGAGACACCAGATGGAAACCTCCCGGAGGAAGTTCTTCTTATAGTTTGTTATGTGTAAAAGGAATAAAGTATTTTGTAAGAGAAGCATGTTTTTTTCGGGTTTGTAGTCCGAACAAATTCTCTTGCCGACTAAGAAGGTGAATAAGGAACGGCGCTCACTGCTAGCATAGCACGGCGTGTCATGGCAATGGATTTTATTACTAATCAAGTTATTTAGAATCTCATTTAACGTTTGAATCCCCAACCGGTCCTATGAGACCGCGCTGTTATTGTTTTACTATTGTGTCTCGTTTCGCGGGTATCTGAGTAATTAAATGAGTTTAGGATTCATGTTACTTTAGTTCGATACCAAAATTCAACGGGATGCCGCGGCGCGCCGTTGCATCCCGCGAGACGTAATGGATAATTTTGTGTAGAGGAATTATGATTGCTAAATTAGTTGAAATATGGTTAAAACTTGTGCAGCGGTTAGGCGGAATGCCGTACCGTGCCGGCACTGAGTAAGCCTTTATTTTGCTGAGAGACTCGGGTGGGTCCAGTCGTCAGAGGTACCTAAGGACCATCGCCCACTGTGACTTTTTGTGGTGATGCAGTGCTGATGCTTTGATAAAATCGCGAGCGCGTTGTAGCGCGTTGCAAATGCGATAAGCGAGTTAGTAGCGATGCTGTCGTGCGTTTACGATACGAGGCACCTTCGACTACCCAGCGACGGTGCCTAAATCGGCGCTCCGTAAAGGGCCACCAAAAGATCCCCGCGTAGAGCCTCCAGCAGGGGACGTCTGGATAGGACCCCAAGGTTAGGCAGGAGCCGTCCTCGAAAGTCCACCGGCTGTCGAGGACGAGTCCCAGGTACTTCATCGTCGACCTGACGCCGATGTGGACCCCATATTTGGGAACCCGGTGGTGGCGCGGTCCGAGTGCCATGAAAGCTCATGGCCTCGAACTTGTGCAATGCCACCTTGAGTCCCAACCCAACTGCTGGATCCTGTCTACGACTGTCGCTGTTTCGGCCACCGCCTGGTAAGACTCCCCGCGCCAGGAAGGTTGCCGCGCAGTACGTAGTCGTATCGTGTCGTAACTAGCCTTTTATGCACCCGGTGCGAGCTTTCAAAACTGCGCCCCTGAAAAATGCTCTAACCAGGCTTAGCTACCATGCATGAGATAAAACTATATCTGTCTGGTCATTTCTGCGCCCTGTGCCTGAGCACTGCTCGCACCGCCCTAGTTACGGCACTGGTCGTATCCGATGTTCCAAAAGGGCGGCCCTAGTACCGATCCCTGTGGAACACCGCACGACATCTCACGCCGACTCCACTCTCCCTGGTGACCCCCCGGTCACCAGGGAGATGATGAATTGATGAACCTATCCGACAGGTAGGCCTCGATCACGCGACGTAGGTAGGCGGTCACCTCATGGTGCCGAAGTGCCGCCTCGATGCTACTCCAGGGACTTCATAGAAGTGATAATTGAATCTAAATATGGTATTACTAAAGATCTCTTCCAGTATTCTGAAGGGCTCTCTGCTGAATGATTGTCTCTATGACGTTGTTTCCCCGTAATACGCGGCATTGATGTAATGTCCAACTCCAGTCCGACTTTCTCCGCAACAGCAGCAGCTTCCTTTATAATTTCTTGCAGTTTATAATATAGCAGCATAAGGGCCTGTTTCACTATGTCCGAGTAGGCACTACTCACTGAATAAATTCAAAAATGTGACAGAATTTGTATGAAATTATCTGTCAAGTAAGATACTCGAAACTTAATCATTGGTGGTGAAATAGGCCCTAAGTATAATTTCTGCATATGTTAATAGTTAAGGAAGTCAATTGCTCGCATTTTGGTCGCTTTGCGGCTAGCTACATTTGATCTCTGGGGGGGGGGGGCAACTGCCCCCTCTTGGCGACGCCCTTGTCTGCGAAATAATCAAGCCAGCCAAAAGTTTAGGTTTGCTTTGTCAAATGATATGCTCTAACCTTGATGTTGATAGGATGCTGGCGACTCTTAGGGCCAGTTTCACCGGTTACGGATAAAGTGTCGATTAGTTATTTGGTAGTTATTAATATCTACCACTTAAAGGCTGGTTGTAACTTTTTTCTGTTTCACCGTCGAACTTCCTGATAAATTATTCGGTAGATAAGTTACCGGCCACTTAATAACAAGCGGAATGGCAACGTCGCTTCTTTGCGTTTCGATACTACTACGTAAAATATTTTCAATTGAAAATAATTTTGAAAACTTAATTAATGAAATATGTTTTTGTTAAAAATAATCAAAATCAACCTTTTTTTACATTTTGTACTATAATTTTATCATTATAGACCGAAATTAGTTACCTATGATTAATCATAGGTATGTTTTAATTCCAAATGTGCTTAAAGGAACGAAACGCAAGTGTCAATTGTTTTGTGTTTGGTAGTTTGTTTTGAACGCTTTTGTTTGTTTCGAATATGCTGCGAAAGTTTATTAAAGTTTCGTTTTTATATTTTACCTTTTTAAAATGGAAAACCAAAAGCAGGTCAGTGGGTCATCTAAGCGCGAAAAAAGTACGAATTGATTCAAAATAATTAGGTCTAGGGTTAATCACTCGATTCCTACGAGGTCGCATAATACGTTCGAAATATTCATCAAATTCGTCTTCTAAAAATTCAAATAAGTCCATGTTTGAATATTTGTAACACTTGTAACTGCAAACGACGTACAATACACGAGTGCATGGAACCGCCTAAAATGCAATAACAAACTTTTCCCACTTGAAATGTACTATAATGTAGATGATAACTTCCTTAACAGCCACTTGATCCGGCTGATAATTTAACCAATAGTTTATCTACCAGATATCGCTATCCGACACCTGTGAAACCAAAAATGTTAGTTTATCTGTTAAGTAAGTTCCTAATAGGCTATCAGAGACTTTATCCGTAACCGGTGAAACTGGCCCTTAGGATATTAATATTCTGTGCTTTTGTCTGGTAAACGTTGAGGGTTTTAAGTTTTATTTACGAGGAAAGTATAAAATAAAAGTAAATTATAAAATATGAATAACTTTTATTATAACGTCAAATAATTAAAATTATAACAGAAAAACAATGAAATATTTTTTTAAAAATAGCTGAACCTAGTACATATATGTATGATCTCAAATATTTGAAGTTTCTTCTTCAATCCAGCATTACCTGTAACAATAATATTTGTCATATAGCCTCGGCTGATAATAATTCTATGTGTTATGTCCTGTTGAGATATTTGTAGTGTGTCGTTATAACCGAGGTGACGTCGGTGCGTCGCCCCCGGCAGTTTTAACCACGGTCATCTGTGTCTCAACTTACAGAATGCTTGTTTATAACATCACATTCTCATAGGATTGAGACAGTAGTTAATTTGGACCAGATAAAGCAAAATTAGGATACGTGGCAGGTGCCAAATAAGGGACACTGTATCTACCTCTTGGTGACTATTCAAAATTATCCGATTTAATTACTAGAAAATGTACAAAATCTTTACAGTGCGGCCGTTGTATCTTGGCGTTGTTATTGCAATTGTTATTGGCATTTTTTTTAAACCTTTGTTTTTGTACGAGTTTTCAAGCGCAAAGCCTAACTTCAGACTCGCCAAGATACAAAGGCCGTAGTACTGTACGTATTTATTTCTTTTAAAAATAATTAAGAATCTCGAAAAATGTAATTTCATCAGGTTTATAGACCATTATTGCTCTATTTGGCACCTATCACTCTAAAATCTACAAGGAAAAATAAAAATAGGCAGAAACATTTTTTTTTACTCTATTCATACCGTTTTCTCAAGCGACCACACGAACTTCAATTGTTACTTGAGCGTGGTATAGCATGATATTTTTCGGGCCGTTTTTGAAGCAGCGATCGGTAATCTAGTACATTGTTGATCGAAGGTTTGGGGGTAATATTTAGAAGCAAATACTTAGACAAATATGAGCAGTCTAAAATCAAATCTCCGTAGTGGCTGTCTCATCAGCTATTTACCAATTAGAACAGTTTAAATCAATCAGAACCAATTTAACTGATTACTCCTAATTGAAGACAAAATAATTAGGTATTGACATTGGACTCTGGTCTGTTCTTTGTCCCTTAATATATGGCTCATGTAGTAAAATAATGTAGTGAAATGTGGAAAATTAAAATGTTTGTAAGATTCTACTAATAATATATGAAATTTTTAATGTATGGATTTATGGATATTTGTTACTCTTTCACGCAAAACTACCGAATGGATTTCGATAAAACTCTGCATACAGGTAGACCCCTATCCTGCGGGCAGCAGTTAGTACTACATAACTGAATTTTCTGAAATCTCACCTTTCATCTTTTTTGTTGTATCATTCTTCTCTCGGCTCTTGTAGTAATTCTAAAACAAAGAAAAAATGCTATTAAATACACATTTATGACTGTGATACAAATGTTTTTTGTGTGGTTTGCAATACTCAGACGCGTGTGGTGGTCAACATGATGTTATGGGTTCGCTCTGTTGAGGGAGACCTGAAGGTCAAGTCATCATTGTAAATCTATTTATATCCTACTAATATCATAAACCCGAATGATAAAACTCGGTGCACAGGAAGACCATGACCTGGAATAGCACATACTGCCATCCAGCCCCTAAAGCGCAGTAAAATAACGTAAAAACCCCATGTTTTAGTGCGCTTTAGGAGCTGGACGGCAGCATAGCGTCGCTGTAGAATGAAAACCTCGTATGTTAAAAAATCCTTTTTTTTTTGTTGTTGTAAAAATTGTATGAAAACCACGTATTTTATAATACGGCGAAACTGTGAACCCAGTATATCCGCTCGATTGCTTGCAAAAACAAAAAAGTCACCGAACTTTGCTCGGCGCATTCCTTCGCGTAACGCGCTGTGACATGTGGTAACAAAAACTTAATTTACTACCGATTGGATAGGTTTTATTGTAAAAAAAAAAATGTTTTGTGTAGTCAATGAGTTATACAATATATATTAGTATTATTCTATTATTTCTCGAGTTCTTGATACAATTATATTTATAAATAACTAGAAAATTTGAGAACAAGCATAATACTTACTTCTATTAAAATATAAGGTTTTATAGCAAAATAAGATCGATAAGTGTACTTTTTTTTTAAATTTCATAAAGTATTTTAGTTATTTCATCGTTTTAATCAAAAATAAAGTCATAAAAGACTTAATAATTTGGTAAAAAAAAAATGTAAAACGGAACGAAAACTTTGCGGGCTGCGTAATTCACAGCCAAATTGCGACATGTAATCAAAGTAAATTTTACACCGTAACCATAAGTCATAGGACAAAAATATTAGTATTTACTTGTAGGTAAATTAATAAACTTTAATTTTGTACAATAATATATACAAATATACATTAATTTATAATCATAATCTTGAAGTAAAGAGGGCTAGTACGCAAATTTGGGAAAAAAGACATGTCGTATTTAGGTGGAGATTACAGAGGACTATAATATTAACTTTATTTGGATTAAGGTATAGATGGAATCAGTAAATCATGTAGTTTCTAAAAATATACAACACTTGTAATGAATAAGAATATTATAATTATTACTAAACAAAATACTTACGCTACCTGAGTACCAAACAATGCACTTTTGTGCCAGCGAGCCCATTGGAATGCAAGATGAAGACTAATTGTCTAACGCTGGCGCTACGGGTTGCATCGTCGTAATTTTACTGTCGGATGGTTAAATAAAATACTTTTTTATTTCATTTAGTTTATTTTGTAGATACATTATAACTCATATTATTATTATAACATTGATTTAATAAAATATAATACTAATACAAACTTTTTTTTTTCTATTCTCTTATCTCTCTAAAACGTCAAAATAGCACATTTTCGAGAGATACAAGAATAGAGAGCGATTTTCATTCACGAGGGATAAACACACCTCCAATATGCTTAACATCATATTGGAGGTGTGGTGGCAAAGGCTAGTATGCACAACTATGGCACAGTGTGGTACTCCTCAAAGCATATTTGTAAACAGAGTGACACACTGCACTGCTTACAAATATACCTTGTGCGGCTCTTTTTGCACCAAACACACCGTGCCAACTTGCAAGGACCTGCAGTAATGTAGTGGTTGCCCTTTAAAATAGGCCGCACCGTATTTGGTTTACGGGCCAGTGCCGTTTTCGTGGTCTCCACGGTCAGAGGCCGTGCTATTACGTATGGCCAATTCCTCACTTCTGACTCTGAAAGTTATAGAAGAATATAAATATATGTAATATAATTATGGATAAGACACATAGTTGTTAAATACCTTCAGCTCTGTTACCTTTGACTTGCAATTTGCTGTAAAAAATAAAAAGAATAAAAATTGATTGGTCATCAATTATTTATAACATATTATACTATATTTCTTAATATTACTTTATTTGCCAAGGCTGTAGCTTAGGTGCTGGAGGAGTTGCAGGAGTGCCAGCAGTCAGCCGGCATTCTACACGGTCGGGAAATCCAGCTGTTCTACAAGACATTAATATGATATTATAGTACTTATGATCAAAGTGGAGTCTTAACTTTACTATTTCATACATAATTCACCGTAGTTTTAAGTAATGTCACTATAAATTACCACTTTAAAATATGTAAACAAACAACAAAGAAAAAGCGCGTTCGATTCTTTGATTTTATCCTATTTCACCAAAACTATATATAAATACTAGCTGTCCCCTGCGGTTTCACTCGCATTTTTCGTTACTGCTTCGCTCCCGTGGGTCGTAGCGTGATGGTATATAGCCTATAGCATTCCTCGATAAATTGGCTATCTAACACTGAAAGATTTTTTCAAATCGGACCAGTAGTTTCAGAGATTACCCCCTACATACAAACTTACAAACATACAAACTTACAAACTTACAAATTTTACCTCTTTATAATATTAGTATAGATAAGATTAAAATATCAGAGGATACATCTTCTACATTAATTCAGTACCTTAAATTAAATAATAAACAATAAATTTGGATACTTACGGCATTTTTTCTTGGAGCACTCACTAACTTTGATCACAGAAAGTTTTAAAATGGCTACTTCAACTTCACTTCAAAAGATATAATTTTGTCTATGGGTGTTGTGATTTTGCGTTCATTCGATAAATCTGTTCCTAGTCTATGATTTCAAAAGGTTTTGAAAGGATTTTAACGTCATATTAATAGAGTTTTAAGTTGTTTAACAAAAATGAAGACTTGGAAACAATTGTTCGGTTTTTTTGTTTGGAAACGATCGTTTCCAGAAGCAACACAGCGGATATGACTACTAGTGCCATCTATTGAGTAAAATAAATATTTCATATCGAAATTAACAGTTTTTTTTCGTTTCTTGTGAAGTTTGGATTTCTGGACATACGAGGTTATCATTCTACAGAGGCGATAGGATATTTTTTATCCCAAGAGTACTTAAGGGTACCTCTTAAGATAATTTTCTATTATCACGCGGACGATGTCACTGCAGCAGCTAGTAATAGGCATAATTATACCGAGTCACAAATCATTATATCGTTATCTTAAAACTGGGAGTCTTTAGTATTCAACTTACCTATTCAAACTGTCCGGGCCCTGCAGTTTAATGAGTGAGCAATCTCTCCATGCTTGTTTAGATTCCCTGAGAACAATAAAGGCATAAATTATTAATATTTCCCTCATATGACGCAGTTTCTAGTGTTAGTAAGTGTAACTCAGACGCGTGTGGTGGTCAACATGGTGTTATGGGTTCGCTCTGTTGAGGGAGACCTGAAGGTCAAGTCATCATTGTAACTCTTGAATACAATTAACGTTAAACTTGTACAATTCTGTAGTTCCAAGAAATTGTAGATTAGCTTATGAAGAAAACTGTTGATGCTACTAATCAACGTTACATAATTTGTTGCCGAATTCCTCCCGAAACGGCTAACGCCCGTTTTTAATAAGCTATCTACAGTTGCAGCTACTAAAGATCAACAAATCTATCCTTTTGCCCTTAGAAATGCTATCTATCGGTAGGTTATAAGAAAGCAATCCTATAACCTACCGACGGATAGCATTTCCTACCAAAGTTGTGGATGGATAGATAGAATCTTACTGTTTATCGGGGATCTATCTATGAACTCCGGTAGGTTATTGAAAACGGGCGTAAGTAGACGAATTTTATCGAATTTTTTGGGTATATTTGGTAGGTTCGAGAATAGATTATAGGCTGTTTCTCACCCCTTATTGTTTTCTTGAATAGTTTTTAACGGAGAATAATGTTTATCGGGTAAGCTAGTACTTCTACACAAATATGATAAAGAGAAAAGATTAGTATTTTTGTTTAAAATGAATAAACTAAAAAATTCGATCACTTAGAATGCTATTTAATCCCTGCGTTTTTTAGACCACATACATATTTTCTACTTTCACGCGGACAAAGCCGCTGGCAGAAGCAAGTTCGTTATATTTTAAGTTTTCAACTTACCTAATCAATCTTGGTTTAGATAAGCTTGTATTACTTTCATGTGATTCCATGTAGTATACCTGAGAACAAAGAAAATACTTTTAATTCTCTCGTAGTAAGAGTGATTTAAGTTTTAAAGAGTTTAATATAACTCAGACGCGTGTGGTGGTCAACATGATGTTATGGGTTCGCTCTGTTGAGGGAGACCTGAAGGTCAAGTCATCATTGTGAACAGTTTAATTGTTATAAATTAAGGCCTACTGACCACAAACGCTTATTCGACATTATACGCTTGGTGTACGCTTGCGTGAAGCTTACTTGCAAAGCTGTGTGTGTCTTCAAGTGAATAGGCTCTTAACCTATCAATACCCGCGAAACGAGATACAATAGTAAGACAATAACAGCGCGGTCCTATGAGACCGGTCGGGGATTCATGAATTAATAAACTAGTGCGCCAGCGCCTCACCATCAACGACTGCATCACTGCTTACCATCAGGTGGGATTGCAGTCAAGCACTGGTTTATGTAATATATAAAAAAAAACTGAAACTTTGTCGATGAAGCAGCAAAGACACGATGCTGTCGCTTTCCGCGTTTCATAGTTTATAATTTAATAATATTCCACAACATTTACACGAAGCTCTTAAGTTCGAAACTAAGCAGATCTTGTGGTATTTGATAACTGATAAACATTCTTAAATACATAATCTATCTGATTATATCTAGACACAGAACAAATGATTAGTCACACATTATTCAGTCAGACAATCATTAGTCCTGAGTGAGAATAGAACACACCACCTCCGGTATAGCAGTCAGGGCACTGACTTCTAAGACCTGATGGGCTGTCAAGTTTAGTACGTAGGCGCCACGCAGGCGTACAATCAAGCGTATAATGAAGCTACGCATCCATGGACACTAGGCCTAATGCTGTGAAATCTTTATCTTACCTTGTGAAGAGCCGGTGAATGGCGAGTCACCATCTGTAAAGAAAACAAAACGTTAATGATATTAGGGTTCTATTGCTCGTAGTATTTATTTCAGTGCATCAGACAGCGGAACACGAAACTCATCAATAGTGTACAGGTAAGTGTGTTCATCATTACAAACATTAGTGATATATAGCGGTGGGCGATTTCGAAATGTATTAACAAACGAAAGATTCCTATACTCTATTTACTATAAGAAAAGAAATTAAAAGAAATTTGTTTTACCTTCCGTTCAACCGATTTTGACTTTTATTGCGTTGGTGACATGCCAAATGACGGCTGCAGAAAAAGTTGGTAACCAATTTTTGCTTTTAGCGTCATCCTTATGTCTACGGAATGGAAGTCAAAATCGGTTGAACGGACAGTAGCATAAGTTTCTTTTATTTTCTTTTCTTATAGTAAATAGAGTATAGTCGTTAAAATAAAGCATTTAGAAAACCATCGACTCAAAATAATCGAGATGTTTTTCGAGTCAACGCAATCGACCGCTAGTTTTTGACCGTCCAAATCAGTCACTCTCACTCGAAACCATCGAGGAACAATACGCGAGTGAACGCGCCATGCGCTAGTTGCAATAACAGACCTAGTCGGACTCGAATCAAAGTCGAAACAATCGAGATATTTGAACAATCGAATAAAACTTCTCGCCATCGCGCATCGCTAATGATATTACCAATAATTAAAATAACTTACTTCACTTGTTTTCAAGATGAAATCGCAATCCATACTGATGTTATTCCTGTACAGTCAGTGCTTCTTATTGCCTGACCCATTTTTCTCTTTATATTTCTAAGATGGGTCAGGTATCTTAGGGCACAGACCGTACGTGTAATCATATTCGCAAGCCTCTTGTGCATGTTCCCCATCGCAAATACGTATTGGTGAGATTGGAGTAACCTGTGAAAGACAATTTTCTATGAAGTATTTTGTAAGGGGGGTTAAAAATATAGTATTTATAATAGTTTTGATCAGTGAGGATAGTTATGTTAACAGCATTATGTGTCAGATGTCCCTATCTGGATTCATCATTTGAGTTTAGGATTTCAATTTTACAATTCAGGAGCACCAAATTCGCTCGCGAAAATCAAATTCAGTTCTTACTTTTTACCTCATTTAACGACTTTTTCAATCAAGACGAACGAAGATGGTTGTTGTGATAATGTTAATGATTATAATTCCGTTCATGAATACGTATTACGGTCACCAATCATATTTTAATCAACATACAACTTGATACTGTCGTCCGACATGAAAAAAATAATTATTAAAAAATTTGAATTTCGCGAGTTGCCACAGCGCTTCACCTTAAAACTAATCATGTAAATACTAGTTTGATTCTTACCTTTCAGCCATTTTTTTTTGCATTTGCTGTGCAGTATGCAGCTCCCATAAAAATCTGTAAAGAAGGAAATATTCCAGTTAGTGCATTGTTATCAAGTTTTTCATATTATTTTCTAGTTTTTAATATAACTCAGACGCGTGTGGTGGTCAACATGGTGTTATGGGTTCGCTCTGTTGAGGGAGACCTGAAGGTCAAGTCATCATTGTAAATAATTCTACGTTTTAACCTCCTCCTTTGAAAAGAGATGATCTTTCGATCAGACAGATGTTTTGTCTGATCTGGGCAACTGCCTGAGAGATGCTTTCAGCTGTTGATGATGTTCAAATATCTTATTGTTGGCATAAGGTTCGTTGCTTGTTCTTACTTAGAAAGATTTCTAAATCTTTAGATTACTTACATCAATCATCTTTGTGTGGTCGTCTTTGGTGTGGATGTCGCAACTCAGGATCTTAGAGACCTTTGGAAAAAAAAGAAAGATTTTTTATTAAAAGAGAAAAGTACACTATTTAATAATGTTGTATTAAGTAGTTGTATCAGTGTGGATAGTTATGTTAACAGCATTATATTCAGATGTCCCTATCTGAAATCATCATTTGAGAATTAAATTTATAATTATTAACACAGAATGCCAAAAAATTGAGTCAAATTCAGTTGTACGACATATCACGTAGCTGGCGTCCTACGAAATATCTCAGATACGACATTGCAAAAGAAATCATGTACGAGATACCTCGTAGTTGGCATTTAATGTGTTAATTGTACAATGAGAGTTATAAAGAAACTTGCCTTATATAAAAGCTATGTTCCATTCAGTGCATGTTTCTGGCTGGACCTGAAAAGTATCAAGAATTTAGTAAAAATGATCCTCTCATAGGTTTGGTGTAGTTTTTGAACTAGTATCAAGATCAGATAGGAGCGAAAGACATTGCAAAGGTTGTACATCAAAGTGTTCAGATGAACTATGTGGTCATCATTTCAATTACTATTTCATGAAATAGTTGTTGCAGTTCATGAACTTCAATCTCTTAGATACAAGCTATTATTTTTTTCTTTTATAGATCTTGCCCTCACTAGGTTGCTATCATAAACATACCCAAAATGAACATGAATGCTCATGAAATGCAACAATTTACTTGTTTTGGTAAGTTAGGTACCTTGTGACTGCTGTTCTCTGATCCACAAGGTCTTAATATCTTCATATTCTGGTTTCAGCATCCAGTTCTTGTTTATGCCATTTTTTTTATGACTTCTCCTGCTTCTAGGTAGAACGGGAGGGTGTCAGACTTTTACTATCCATGCCAACGAGGTCTTTAGCCCTGTAAATAGTATAAACCTGTTAGTTTTCTAATTTAACTTAGCAGTCAAAGTAATGTCAAGGTGAGTTTATCAGATAGGAGCGAAAGACATTGCAAAAGTGTACATCAGAGTTTTCAGATGAACTATGTGGTCATCATTTTAGGTTTAAAAGTATTTTTATTTACTTTTGGACTAGAGGACATTGACCATTATGTTTGGGAAGTTGGACCAAGAGCTGCTCAGAAAGGATTGTGCATTATGTTTCCAAAATTAGTAACATACAATATAGTGAAATTATTCTACATAACAATCATAATTATGTGTTTTCTTTTAATAAATTATTGCAACTCAGCTTTGTCAACTGCCTGATAATTATATGATAACAACTTCTACATATTTTAAATTGCAATTCTAAAATAGCATGACACTTCAAAAGCATCATCATAAGGTACCAGTTGTAAGTACTTCTAATTCTGGGCAGCATTTGGTCCAAACCTGGTCAATTTCCTCTACAAATACATATTTTGATAACTTCAGTAAATCTTACCTTGTTAGTCTGTCCAGTTAATGCTCGATCTAAACCCATTTCCTGTTCTTCCTCCTGTAACATATAGAAACTTGTTAATTTTTCCAAGTAATTTTCAGTGTTGGTAATTTAATGTTTATTTTAAAATCAGATAGGAGTGAAAGACATTGCAAAAGTTGTACATCAAAGCGTTCAGATGAACTATGTGGTCATCATTTCAATATTAAATTGACAAAGAACAATGTAAAATCAAAAGGAACAAATTAAAACATCATCAACATACAAGTCAAATAAATAAATAATAAGTAATAACTACGAGTAATTCCGGTTTCATCATGTCAATATAACTTTTATCGGATGGACATTTCAGTTTCGCCGTCATAGAATAAAATGTATAGGTTAGCTCAGGCCCTTCGATTAGCATAGGTTTTAAATTGCTACAAGTACTACTACTTGTGTGGACGGTACCCAAACAATTTGAACATTGTTCTTTGTTTTAATAGCTTATTTTGGGCGTAATATTAGTAATATGTTACTCACCATAAAGTATTTCTGTGCAGAATATAAATTGCTACCTGCAGACAACAAGAAACAAAAATTAAAAAACCCTTTTGTGAAAATACAACATAAAATTATTCGAGCAGAGAGTCAGTATGCTAAAAGCATTTATTTGTACATCAGACCTCACAACGGGCTGCCCTAAGCTAACATTTACAACAAAAACAAAGCAAATAGCTGACAAAGTGCCAGCTATACAAAATTTAATGAGTTACTAGTATGAATGCAAACTGGTCCCCTACTCTAGAGTAAGCCGTTGTGAGTCAACTGAGGGTTTTCAGCTGCACTGCGCTGTCATCATACTCTCCAGGGGCAAGGAATAATTGAAGTTAACACAGCAAAAATGACCTACCACACCCTTAGCAAGGGATGCAACAATAGCCACACAGAACTATGGGTCCCAAGACTAAAATCTATTGAAAAATAAGATGCAATGTATTTTATTACTTATTCATATTGTACATGACTAAAAACTACACTACCTATCTAACTCTAACTATAGTCTATTCACCGGAGCATGAGCCAAAAGGTAAACAAACCATAAAAAGGGTTCTTTATATGTCACGATTGATGTAGTGAACATATTTTATAAAAATTACTACGGTATTAATACACTCGACAACATTAGAAATTATATTTTAGAATGATGTCTGTGGAACTTTGTTATCTTTTCAGATTTATTTGAAATCAAACATTATAAATGCCTTTAATTATTTTCTTAATGTTTATTAACTATGCATTAAATAGTTTACATGTAAAAGAACCTAAAAAGACATTTTAATACTACTAAATTGTAGACCACAGATACTGCGAACATTTTGCATTAAAATGTGACGTTTTGTCATCGGTCGGGTTATAGCTGCCATTTTGAAAAAATGATTTCTTTGTTTACCTTTTGGCTCATGCTCCATTGAATAGACCATTAACAGTACCATTTTTTTCTAGTATTTTTATCTTATTACCTATTGAAATAACCAATCAAAGACCATCTTTTAATGTTCTGTGATTTACACAGAACTTAAAAACAAAGAAATGATCAATTTATAGCATGAATGCTATAAATTGATAATTTCTCACATAGGTACAATTTTGTTCTTGGGACCCGTTGAGATATTTTATGAACTAATGACATTAGCAATAGTGTGGTGATATATTTAGAAATATGAGGTGGTATAGCTGTGCATGGTTGGAAATCACCCGAGAAACAAGAAATTAAAACTTACCAAAATAAATTCCGATGCAGTTTGGTGCTTCTGGGTACTCTTTCAACCTAAAACAAAAGGAAATACTGTGAGGATACTTTCAAATATTTTAGTTTTAAATATTTGTTTTGTGAAGAATGTTCAGCTAGAGCTAATATACATGCAGATCATGGTTTTCAATGGTTAGCACTTTTCATCATGTGAATTTAAAGTAATAAGCCATTGTGAGTCAACTGAGGGTTTTCGAAGACAGATGGATTGTGTTGAAAGTAATAAGAGTTGGTGTTAGTATGATGAGCGACGGGACAGAACAGAATGGCTGTACATGATCTGCAATCACCCTAGAAATTGAAACTTACCAAAATAAATTCCTATGCAGTTCAGTGCTTCTGGGTCCTCTTTCAACCTAAAACAAGGACATACTGTGAGGATACTTTCAAATATTTTTGTTTTAAATGTTTTTTTTTTCAAAGAATGTTCAGATAGAGCTAATATACATGCAAGATCATGGTTTTTCAATTGTTAGCACTTTTCATCATATGAATTTAAAATAGGCCAGGAATCAGCCAGTCAGCCTTCTTTAATAATATAAAGATTCAGGGATTTATACCTTCAGTAGGTTTCCGATATTTCCCCTGCACAAATATGCGAGGTACGTCTATTCCCTCCTTGAAGTTGACCGTCCGCCGTTGAATGTAGGTGTTCATGAGGATCTCAAAGCCAGCATCAGTGAATAGCTTTTGTAGCTCTTCTTCAGTGAAATAGTAGCTTCTGCAAATAAATAATGAACATGGTAAGATATACAGAGTAATACTTTAAATGCACTGGAATAGAATGTGTGGATGACATACATGTGGTTGTATTGACATGGTCAGCATTTTAGAACATGAAAATTATTATAAAGATATCATTGACAAACAAAAAATGTTTAAAATTACCTAGTGCCATCCTGCCTCATGTAAAAGTTATCAGCAATTTTATGTCCCGGCTTGAACCGCAGCTGCGCCATGTCGTAACGCCCGTAGTCGCGGAACAGCAGCACGCCGCCAGGGCGGAGCGCCCGGTACGCAACCCTTGCAACCTGCGACCACGCCTCAGGGTGGATCGCCGACAACACGAAGATCAAACTCGCGATGTCTACACAACCTTCTGCCATGTTCTCGAACAAGTCATCAGTTGTCAGATCAGCGCAAAACGCCTTCATGCGGCTCTCATCAAATAGTTTGTTCGATTTCACGAAGTCCACCGCACGTGGAGAAAAGTCACACGCGTAGAAATAAAAATTCGAGAAACCTTCTTCGACCAAAGGGAATATCATGTTACCCACGCCACATCCAAGCTCTAGGAACGTAATCTTATCGTCAGCTTCGAAGTTTATAAGCTCTTGAAACTCACGTGTTGTCCAATGCCGGTCCTTGAAAAACTTCGTCTCATTTCTCTTATAAAAAATGTCCCAGTGACGCTTAGCCTCTTTCTCCAGTCGTGCAGCTTTAGCTTCGGGTATTATTCGAGAGTTTTGTGCCTCAAGACGTTGTTTTTCTTCGTCAGTCAGATCCTTCAAACGATGAATGAAAACATCCCCGTTTTCGCCGACACATTGGGCTTCATCGGTTTCCATCTCGGATTTTACTGCCGGTTTCGACATTTTCTGGACAAAGCAAGACCAATGAGATGATGCATGCCATAAATTTACACTTATTTTAAAAGAAATATCTTCATGTAGATCACAAATAAATTGATCAACTTTTCTATTTCATGAAGAAATGCGTGCGTAACATCGCAACTTCAACTCAAATGAACGAATGAGTGACTGGTTGACTGAATGAAATTAAATGTCAAATCCTAGAATGAACAACGAATTTTTTAAAAATTTATAAGTTATTGGCTTGGATACTAAGTTTTTTCAGAATAATTTGTTCAGAAATTCGTTCCTTGCATCTCCGTAGGTTAAATGCTCTAAGATCGAGCAAGTTAAGTGGCCTGCGTACACCGCGCGCTATCTCGAGTTTAGACGAAATAAAATACGTTTTTGAGGTTGATAGAATCAATCCAGATAGTATAAACAATTCTTGGACACACTGGCTGGAGTAAAGTCATCATCCACACACTGACAGTTGCTTGCAATACCAACTATTGGTTTGGGAGAATGATGTTCCGTAATACCAAAAATGATGAATGAAAAATTAATGTATTTCCAATATTGTTGTTTATAATATAGAAAAAACAAAATAAAAACATGACATTTTCGCTGTGAAAATGTGCAAATTTAAATTCGCTTAAATTTCGTTCAGGGTAAGTTTTTAAACAAAAAGACGACGTAGGAACCTAGATAAATATTGTCTGAATCCGAATAACATCATATTATGGTGTAAATATGCTTAAACTGCAAATGATTCTGGTATTACGTTTATATACAGGGTGGGCCAGAAGGGTGTTGGCGGTTTCAAAATTCAATTAAAAAAAAACTACGAAACATAACAAAAATATATTTGTATTTTTAAAAAGTAGAAACATAGGAATTTTTTAGACTTAAAAATAATGTTGTCCAAATGACTTCCCTCGGCTGATTAGCACTCTTGGAACCGAAGTCGCATATTTTGGAAAACTCGTTGAAAAGTTGTTCTCGGTATTTTGTTACTTTCCTGAATAATATTCCTCTTCAGCTACTCTAAATTGGGCGGATTATTCTCGTAGACTACCGATTTGAGGTAGCCCCTTAGAAAATCATCGCATGGAGAGAGATCGGGGCTACGTGGTGGCCATTCAATATCACCCCTTTTCGAAATGAGTTTTCCCACAAAACATTTTTCAGCAGCTCTATGGATACCCTAGCCGTATGACATGTGGCCCTAACCTGTTGAAACCACATCTTCGAGGTATTGCCTTGAAGTTTTTGCAAAACTGGCACCAAAAAGTCGTTCTTTTGACATCCAAAGACTGACTTTTCTTACGTGTTAACTGTTGCGGATTTCGCTGAACTGGAACATGAACACGCTCCACAATGTCGGCTGATCTTGCAGAAACTGGGCGACCACGAGCCGTAATTGGTACTGTTGAGCCGGTTGTTCCGAACATTCTGATCCATTTTCATATCACATTGGCGCTTGGAACATCACTTAAATCGCGTAAACCGTGCTCATGTCGATACAAACGTCGCTGATTTATTGTTTTCGTAATACGCTCGGACACAAAATGCACGCTGCACTCCCGTATACGGGTCCATGGTGACAAAATTTCCAGAAAGCGGCGCAGCTAACAACATATCCCACCGCCAAACCGCGTCGCGCGTTACCGAGAAATTGAAGAATTAAATCGCCAACACTCTTATGGCCCACCCTGTAGATAATTCTAACGTCGCGGCCGCCTTAAGTCAATCGAGTGAGTTGAATCAATCATCGATGTGAGTTGTAACAATCGGTTCAAAGCTTAGAGCATTCTAGGTTTAAAGATATCGAATACGAGAGAAAGAATTTTGCCAATTTAAATTACAGTTTCTCGATTAAAAACGAATATTAAGCTCAGGTAGGTCGTGAAATTCTACTTTCCTTCATTTTTACATAAATATTTTGTTTTACATTTTTTATTAATAAAAAAAGTTAATCAAAACAGCTAATGATAACTACTACGCTCCTTTTGGTCGTAGCGTGATATTGTGTATCTGCACTTAACCACATACTTAACCGTCTTCGACAAATGGGCTAAATGTTCATGTTCAGCAATAAATGAAATATTCGAACTACGTAGAAGTTCCTGATGAACTATTAAATTCATAATTACAAAAAAAACACTGTTGTTTTTTTTTTGTAGTGTTGTACCATAGACCACAACCGCAGTCTACTTATAGTACTATAGCTTTACTATTTACTAGCGTAGTTAACGAAATTACATTGATAACAGCAAAATACGATAATAAATAACTGCTACACCTACCCGATATACCGATTACACCAAGGCCAGCATTATCGCAAGACGTCAATTCGCTATCGATGTCATCTGCGTATCATGATCAACATGCATGGATCCGACAACGCGGGACATGTCGAGTTGTCAACTATTTGACACACGTGTCCCTTATCTGGGACAAATCATTTACGGACTATTATTTGTTAGATATTCTTAAATCTACTTTATTAGTTGATTGTAATTTAACTGATAGTTTATAATTTAAAAAAGTGTCCATGGGTAGATCTTCGTGAAAAGTGAACCATCAGTGGTTCACTTTTTTGACGTGACAACGTCTTAAATTAGGTTGCGGCTGGGAGTCACTTATGAAAAAGTGTAAAGGCTCCCCCACACAGGCGCGTTATTATCGGTCGATAATATCGCATGCGTTACTGCGATATCTGTTTGCAGTACATTTTGTATTAGGACGGTCGTATAGTTACACACTGCTGCGATAATAACGCTGCAATGGAAGAGGGACGTTGCGTTTCTCCGTCCTGCGATATTCCGATATTCGTTCTAGAATGTTTTGTATCAGAACGCAAACGACCGTACACACATCTGCGATAATAACGCAACTTTCTCGTAAGAAATATCGGACGATAAAAACGCAGCTGTGTGCAAGGAATCGGGACGCATTAACGCAATACCGCATGCGATATTACCGACCGATAATAACGCACCTGTGTGGGGGAGCCTTTACGCTCGGTAACGTTACGATGAGTCACCGAACGAGAGAGAGGCCCGCCGAATGCCTTGCGTCTCTCTCCCACTCAACTATGATCGGTCTGCCGCGCGCGCAGCACTAGAGAATTTTAGTAAACAAAATATATTTCTATAGTTAAAATTTGTGCAATTCTTATTTTCATTCAATTCCTTGTTCTTATTGTGCAATTTAATTATATTCATATCAATAAATATTCTACCGAGAAAAAGACGTTGTCACGTAAAATCTTCGCCCGTAAAAACGACTTTACAGGCAACCATTTTTTTTTTTGATTGAGGAGCTCGTGGCTAAATCTTTGGCAGTTGTTACGGATAGTCAGAAGCCAGTAAATCTGACTCCAGTCTCGCCACGAAGTACCGTGTTACCCCAGTTAATGGGTTGTGGAGGTCTGGTAGGCAGCCGCTCCGCGTAAAATACTGGTATTCAGCTAAATCCGGCTTGACTGGAAGCCGACCCCAATATAGTTGGGAAAAGGCTAGGCAGATGATTTTTTTTTTTGATTGACCGACATTTTTAATCGTCCTTTCGGTGCGAGCCTGAAGGTTAGCAGCTTGGAACCTTACTTCACTTCCTTCTCCTCTCACCCATTCACTTCACACAAACACATGAAAAGGAATAAAAAGAGTTTTGCAAAACAGCGGCTGCACTCCCTCTCTCACAAAGTGCACCTCACTAACATACGAGGTCTGCACTCAAATATCGTCGCAGTCCACCACCATCTTGAGACGGAAAAACCAGCTCTCTTATTCCTTTCGGAGACGCAGATCGGATGTCCGTCCGACGTGTCGTACCTTTTATACCCAGGGTTTACCTTGGAGCACAACTTCAAACCACGTGCGGGTGTATGTATGTACGCCCGGGACGACATCTGTTATCGGCGTCTCCGTAACCTTGAGGACTCCAGGTTCTCTACGCTTTGGGCCTTAGTGGACACAGGCCTAGATCAAATTGTCTACGCTTGTGTCTACCGCTCGCACAGCGGAGATCAGGAGACAACCGGGCTCACACAGCATCTAAGTGAGGCGGCGGAAGCGGCTCAGCAGCGGTACCCCTCCGCCCAATTAGTGTTACTGGGGGATTTCAATGCCCACCATCAAGAGTGGCTTTTCCCGTTCCAGTGCACAGACCATGCTGGTAGAGAAATGAGAAAGCTGGCTTTAACATTAAATCTCACCCAGCTGGTCCAGGGGGCAACAAGGGTACCGGATGTTGATTCGCACACGCCCAATTGCCTGGACCTTCTGCTGACAACAGATCCAGACCGCTACTCAGTGTCGATATCGGCACCTTTAGGTAGCTCCGACCACTGTCTGGTGAAATCTGTATCCGTCTACTCCCCGCCCGATCCCAGCCCCAGAGGCACACGGCGGATGTGGCGATACAGGTCGGCAGATTGGGATGGCATGCGATCTTTCTTCGCGTGTTATCCTTGGCAGCCCACTTGCTTTTCTTCTGAAGATGCTTCGTCGTGCGCAGATGCCGTGACGGATGTATTGCGGCAGGGGATGGAGTACTATATTCCATTCTCTGACGTATCAGTGTCTGGCGGGGCTCGACCATGGTTTAGCGCCGAGTGTGGTCGCGCTAATGCGCTCAAACGCGCGGCGTACCGAGCTTGGGTCGACTCTCGTACGCGCAACTCGCTCGACGTTAGTGAAAAGAAGAAGGCCTTCAATAGGGCTGCCAAGTCCTGCAAGAAGGTGATGCAGAGGGCTCGGTTTGACCACATCAGCCGAATAGGGAACAAACTTGCATCATACCCAGCAGGTAGTAAAGCTTTTTGGTCCCTGGCAAAGTCGGTTGAATCGAACTTCTGTCGCCCCTCACTGCCTCCATTGCTGAGACCAGATGGGTCGCTGGCCCACACCGCAGAAGAAAAAGCGAACTTGTTTGCTTCCCTTTTTGCGGAATCTTCGCGTCTAGATTCTGGTGATGCGTCGCCCCCGGCGGCTCCTGATGGTGGAGAGACGAGTATGTCGGACATTCGTATCCATCAGAAGGACGTCCGTAGGGTACTACGTAACCTTGACGTGAATAAAGCTAGTGGCCCGGATGGGATACCAGCAATTGTGCTTAAAACTTGTGCGCCTGAATTGTCTCCGATCTTGACACGCCTATTTCGTCTCTCATATGAGACTGGAAAAGTGCCGAATGCTTGGAAGCTGGCTAACGTGCAACCAGTGCCCAAAAAGGGCAGTCGAGCTGACTCAGCAAATTATAGACCCATCTCTGTAACGTCCATCCTATGTAAGAGTATGGAACGTGTGATAAATAAGAAGCTCCTGGCATACCTAGAAGCTAACGACATTCTAAGTGACCGACAATACGGTTTCCGCCAAAATCGGTCTACTGGGGATCTTCTAGCGTATGCCATTCACATCTGGAGCGAGGCCATCGAAAGGCATGGGGAAGCACTTGCTGTCTCCCTTGACATCTCGAAGGCCTTTGACAGGGTCTGGCACGAAAGTCTTATAGCTAAGCTTCCTTCCTTCGGTTTACCCACTGGTCTGTGTAATTGGATTGCGGACTTTCTGAGGGATAGGTCCATTCGAGTGGTCATCGACGGCAGCTCGTCCGGTCAACTGGGTGTCAATGCCGGAGTCCCCCAGGGGTCGGTGCTCTCGGCCACTCTGTTCTTGCTGCATATTAATGACCTTCTTAAGCCCGGTACCTTTGGGTATGCAGACGACAGCACTGTGGCTGAGAGATACGTGTCCGACGCACGTGCTAGTGGGTCACAGGTCCAGTCTCTCCGAGAGGCTATGGTTGAGCGCTTGAACTTGTCCTTGCAGGCGGTCTCCGATTGGGGCGATGCCAATCTGGTCAGGTTCAATGCTGCTAAAACTCAGGCGTGTCTTTTCTCTGCTAAACGGAGCCAATTCCACCCAGCTCCATCTTTTCGGGATGTGACCGTACCGATTACCGACCATCTTGAGCTTCTTGGCGTAACACTATCATCCACTCTCAATTTCGGTTGCTATATAGAGGCGAAAGCTCAACTGGCTGCCAAAAAACTGGGGATTCTGGCTAAGGTGAGACAGTACTTCACGCCGGAACAGTTGCTCAACCTCTATAAAGCACAAGTTCGATCATGTATGGAGTACTGCTCTCATCTATGGGACGGATCTGCCAAGTACCAGCTTGAGGCGCTAGAGTCGATTGAGAGGCGAGCCAAGAAGATCATAGGTAATGATGCACTCTTCGAGTCGAAGCTTCAAAGTCTGGAGCATCGACGACGAGTTGCTAGCCTGTCGGTTTTCTATCGGTTGCATTTCGGAGAGTGTGCACAGGAACTGCACAACTTGATTCCTTCAAGCCCGTTTCATCATCGGACCACTAGACGTACGGCAATGCGCCACCGGTACATGGTGAACATCCCACCCATACGTACAAAGCGTTTTGGGAGTACATTTATTATGCGCACAGCTAAAGAGTGGAATTCCCTGCCGGGGTCTGTGTTTCCTGATAGCTACAACCTAGGGGTCTTTAAGTCAAGAGTGAATAGGTTGCTTCTAGGCAAGCGTGCTCCATCGTCGACCACATGATCGCTTACCATCAGGTGAAATGTGGTCAAGCGCAAGCCTATAAATAATTAAAAAAAAAAAAAAAAAAATTGAGTTTTCAAATGTGCATGTAAACGGTTTATTTGTAATAAATTCTGCTGAATTTGAACGGAAGAGGCCTGATCCAAAGTAACCCACGAAATTAAAATAAACTATTTAGTTATTTATTAAATGCTTTATGCACATAGAAGTACAGAGGCGGACCTAATGCCTTAATTTACAGATTTTGTTTTTAACGGGTAATCTTGATGCAGCGAAAATGTAAAACTACCCTCATATTTAAAGTTGAGATTGTTTAGTTGTTTCAAGAAGTTGGCAATAAAAGTTAACTTTCTCAATCTGCGGACATAAATAACCGCTAGATCAAAAAGGTCGATATTTTAATAACATTTAGGTATCAGCGACTTACTATCAGTCGGCTTCTTATCGATTGCCGCTGCAATTAATGCATCGCATATTTATATAATGACCTCCTTGACTTTAAATAAATATCTACCTACCGTTTTCGTCTTATCGAGTTCTATTACCGTAAGTTGGTTTAGGTAGTTAACTAAAGGTAAACAATCTTGGCATGTCTTTTTATCTAAAAGTTGTCTAAAAATTGTATGTAAAAATCTTTGCACATAGGTATTTACCTAAATCGATGTTAGCTAATAAACTAAATTTAAATAATCTTTGTGTATATTATATACGACATCTTTAATATAAAAAGACATACCAAGATTGTTTACCTTTAGTTAACTACCTAAACCGACGGAGTATAGTTATTATTCAGTGTCAGGTGTAGGTATTGCAAAATTGAAAAATACGACGGTTATTAGCAGTACCTAGAAAGCTTGTAAGTATTAAGTACGTACCTATGTGTTTAATTTAATAATATTTTTATGTAATTTCAAACACAATTTAAATTGTTAAGTACTGAATAAATAAATGAATTTTTGAATTTTGAATGAAATGAAAAAATAAACAACAAGTAAAATATTTGTTTCTTTTTTGTTACAGTTTAATAACTATTAAGTATGGCCTATGACTATGGGACTATTGGAAAATGATGGGTTAGCCACCATTTTCCAATAGTCCCATAGTCATAGGCCAATAGTCACTGTCCCTTTTAATTTTCACATATGTATATAGGTACTCTTATTCACCTGTTTTTTGCAGAATAGGCCACACCACATTGATTCTACTAGCCATGAATAAACAAAAAATGATTGATTAGAACTTATTTATAATACTTAACACAATTTGAGATCCACCAGTGACCATATCCTGTTCCATATCGACTACTTTACCTTTACTCTTATTATTTGCCACTCCTCAGACAAGCCTTCTTCTTTGAGGCTTTTCTTATCGCTTGCCATCCTCCCACAATAAATAATTAGTTCATGAATCCCCGACCGGTCCTATGAGACCGCGCTGTTATTGTTTTACTATTGTCTCGTTTTGTGGGTATGTGATAGGTTAATATTACACGGCTCTTTGAGTAAGTACTTCTGTAAATACTTCCGCCCAGAGAGACTTACCAACAGAAGAATATCTCAGTAATAAAGTGAGTGAGTATGTGCGATGTTTATGTGACATCCTGCGATGTTGTGACAACATTCTCGGCGGCTGCTCGTTAAACTGCCGTCAAATGTCGCTCAATTAACAGCTGACGGACATCAACTGGTGCTGTAGTTATTAATATTTATAGATCAAATGGTTTATCAGGGACTAGCTAGACTCTATAGTTACTCGCTGGGTGGCTCATATGGTCCTTGCATGATTTAGAAGTTTGTCAATGACGTTTTTAGCGTGTTTATTAGTCTGCACAGCTGACGGGCATCAGCTGGTACTGGTACTGATACATATTTATGGATCTAATGTTTATCAGGGACTATACTCTATATGGGTGACTTAAGATACTAACTCACATGATCCGAATTGTCGATTCTTTTGAGTTAACAGAATAGATAGCTAGTTTCCGATTATTCGAAGCAGTCACTCTCAATCGAAATTCTAAAACATCTAGGAACAACTCGCGAATGAACGCGCTATGCTCCAGTGGCAAACGCAGACCTAGACCCGAATCATGACATTACTATAAAAGTAAGATGGTTTTATTCTTATTCAAGTGTGGATGAGATGGCGGTAGGCAACCTGTATAGCTCTGTCTCTTACCCACACTGGAATAAGACTAATACAATTTTACCACGTCATGTTTCGGGCACTATAGCCTGATTTGAATCAAAGTTGAAACAATCGAATAAAAAAGGATTGGGTGGCTTTTATGAAACCACGGTAAAATTGAAACTTTTATTCACATTATAGACATTTAACTAAAATTTTCTTGAATAATATTCCATTAAAGGTATATTAAACACTGACAAAAATAAACAAAATGGCGTGGAGCACTGGCACAAATGAGTAATCTATACTAATATTATAAAGAGGTAAAATTTGTAAGTTTGTATGTAGGGGGTAATCTCTGGAACTACTGGTCCGATTTGAAAAAATCTTTCAGTGTTAGATAGCCCATTTATCGAGGAATGCTATAGGCTATATACCATCACGCTACGACCCACGGGAGCGGAGCAGTAACGAAAAATGCGGGTGAAACCGCAGGGGACAGCTAGTAGTCTATAAACTACGGTATATTGGCGCCGCCATATTGGCCTCGGCTGCTCTGACGTCACCGTCACGCGACATGCTACACACAGACGAAAAAGTTTGAGACGATGTAATTAAAGTTTCTCCGCTTTGGAAATGTGGTGCTGGAGACGATTGCTTAGAATACCATGGACCGCGCACCGAACCAATATTTTGATCTTGAAAGAACTCAATATCAAAGAGAGATTATCGTCGGCTGTACAAATACAAATCCTCAAGTTCTTCGAGCATATCACCCGTACCGAGGACTCGATGGAACGATTGGTGGTGCAAGGGAAAATTGAGGGCAAAAGATCACGTGGACGCTCTCCAACACGGTGGACTGACCTGATCAAGTCGGTTACACAGTGCAGCATAAATCACAACTCCCAAGCCGCCAAACACAGAGCTGCATGGCGTCGTAACGCGAGAAAGGCGGTGGCGCAGGACTCGATCGAAACATGACCACGACCACTCTGTCAAGAGTGCACGACTAAGAAGAGAATTAAAGTTTCACTTTAAAACTACTCGAGCGCATCGCTAATAGTAGGTACGTACGTATGTACGTGCGACGTTCTTAATTGCCGATCGGTTATCACTGCAGCATTGTTTACTCTCGTTAACCGGCTCCCGGATAACGGTATCTGTGTAAATAACTGATAGAACCCTATTGTTTACACAATGCTTCTGAAAACAAAGCAGCTTTGGAGAAACAAGGAGTTCGGCTTTAGAAAATTGAAACTGATCCCACCCAAAAAGCAAACAAAGCCGTGCGAATACGGTAGAAATTTATAATAATACCTTCAAGGGCTTCAAGGTGCTGTTGAGGTTGAGATTATCACCCAGTGTATCAGGCATGTTCTCTGAAGCACAAATAGACGATTATTTTGAGATAAAGCGTAAGAAAGTTGTAATATTAATATTGTGCACTGGATCTTGCCTTCCATTGTGATCTCTCTCTCTCTATCACTCAATGGTTTCCTGGAAGATAACTCAAATTTGAGTTACGCTCATCTATATGCATGAACTTTGTCATACGATTACACATATGTATTATGTGTTAAGTTATCATGGTATACAACAAAGAATTGATGAAGAAAGTGGCGTCGATATTACTTGGAGGGGGAGGGAGCACCAAAAGCATCATGAGGGTGTTAGCTGAAAAGGCTAGGCTACGGTGGATAGATCGGTAGACTGTCCTACATGCAGTATGGCGTAACTACATATATTATCTGAGGCTCGTAGCAAAGTAATTGGATGGGGTCGTCATGTTAGGATTTAATTCCAATAAAAAAGTCTTTCTCTTAGTCTTTTTTTTTAGATGGGAATCTAAGAAAAAAAGTTGGTCTGTGGATGTGTAAGTTTCCTCCGTGCCTCGGAAAGCACGTTAAGCCGTAGGTCCCGGCTGTCATTTGTAGATCTTTGGCAGTCGTTACGGATAGCCGACCCCAATATAGTTGGGAAAAGGCTAGGTAGATGATGAATCTAAGAAAAAATGTTTACCTATTTATATCAATTTCATCTATACTAATATTATAAAGAGGTAAAATTTGTAAGTTTGTATGTTTGTAAGTTTGTAAGTTTGTATGTAGGGGGTAATCTCTGGAACTACTGGTCCGATTTGAAAAATTCTTGCAGTGTTAGATAGCCCATTTATCGAGGAATGCTATAGGCTATATACCATCACGCTACGACCCACGGGAGCGGAGCAGTAACGGAAAATGCGGGTGAAACCGCAGGGGCCAGCTAGTTATCAATATTTTTATAACAAACAGTAATTTGGTACAAGTTTCAGTCATCAGTAAATCTAGATTATTCTACACTTTCATCCTATCGCAGCTAGAATTACGATGTTATGTCAACTCAGCCGTTGCGATAGCGCGAACGGGTCAACTGCTGGTTGTTTATGCAATGCGCACGTAGCAACCAGCAACCGTTGCAGAACCTAGTGCACTGATATGTCCACATCTGGCCACGACGACGGATTTATCTTGTGAGTTCGATTACCTATATATGTAGCTGTATAAATACCTAGGTAATTCATAGGTTTATTCAGTGCTGAAACTATAAAGGACGGTGTCGGTGAGGTCCAGGCACATAGCTGTGTCCAGTCTACAGAAATCTAAATAATAAGTCCAGTCATAAGGCCCAGTCCTTGGAGGGGTGAAATTTTATATTAGCATTAGCATTATCGGCCTTTTAAGACGGTACCCTGACCAAATAACCTTGAGCTCACTAAGCCATACTAGCCGGCGCAAGAAAAACGTAGAGAATACGCTCAGATTTTTGAATAAAATCTATATAAAATCAAATTTTCGTGTTTTGAAAAAAATAAAATTACCATAATGTTCTTTATTAAATTACCTATCTATTAGTTTCAATATCAAATAAAAATAATGGTTACTTTACGAGAAGATGCATGTTATAAATAATTACTTCTCATTTCTGTGGTTTCGTTGTGACCCTTTAATTAAATATATGTTACATAAATAAAAAATATAAAGCTACCATTTTGGAGTCAAGTTTACGTTGAAATTTAATGTATTTTTTATTTGTTCGTATTTCTATTGGATAAAGAGAAGTTGGCTCCTAAAAACTGCACTAAAAAGGGCTACCGCTGCGTTTGGCTCGGGGACGCGCCTTAACGTTCCCACTGTTGGGATTCGAGCCTTCACTCAACTAGAGGAAATGGGCCGTAATCTTCCACGTGGGCCCAGTGTGGATGGTAGACATGTCTTCGAATTTTTGGTTTTAGCACTGATGTTTTCCTTCACTGTTTTGAGAGCAGCGGTGATGAAATAAATATTACACAAAATAATGCGCCTGGCTAGGTTTGAACCTGTGGCTTACAACTTGCAAGTCGGGGCAGTTACCGCAGGGTCACCACTACTCTCAGTACTCTCAAAATCTTAAGCAATAAATATAATTATGGTCTTTTTGTATTGTACTTTTTTCTAGGGGCGTAGATATAGAAGTTACGGTACTGGCTTTATTACGGACCTACCACAAATGCATTACTGGCCTACCTTTTTTGGGAGCACTGTTAAAAATTAAAAAGTAAGCACCAGGTCAGAAAAGAAAAGAAAGAAAGAAAAAATGTTTTATTTGGCACAAAAAATATACACACAGTGTAGAAAAACATTTAGGTAGGTACATGAAAAGGAAAAAAAAACATAATTTAAACTAATAATTAACAACTCAGGTATCACATACCCGCGTAACGAGACACAATAGCAAGACAATAACAGCGCGGTCTCATGCGACCGGTCGGGGTCAGGTGGTTGCACTTCATATCTGCAGGATTATTTATAACTTATGTAGGTAATCTTATATTATCTTCGATTCTGTCCTGTCAATCGTCACGTTATCAGTCCTCGCACAAACACTTTCACTTGAACCAAATGAAATTATGTATTACTAGCTTTAGCCCGCAGCTTCGCCCGTGTACATAAAATATAGCCTATACCTATCACTCAGGAATACAGCAGCTTACTATTGGTGAAAAAATTTTAGCAATCGGACCAGTACTTCCACAGATTACCTCATACAAACAAAAAAAACTCTAACTTAACCTCTTTATTATATTAGTGTAGATTATCATTACTAGGAAGTATTTTTTTATTTTTATTGAGGAGCTCGTGGCTAAATAATAACAGCCGCACAGGTCGATCTTCAAGGTTAAGCAACGCTTGCCTAGGTTGGTCTGTGGATGGGTGACCATCTTAACATAACGAGTTTCCTCCGTGCCTCGGAAAGCACGTTAAGCCGTTGGTCCCGGCTGTCATTTAGAGATCTTTGGCAGTCGTTACGGATAGTCAGAAGCCAGTAAATCTGACTCCAGTCTTGCCATGAAGTACCGTGTTACCCCAGTTAATGGGTTGTGGAGGTCTGGTAGGCACCCGCTCCTCGTAAAATACTGGTATTCAGCTAAATCCGGTTTGACTGGAAGCCGACCCCAATATAGTTGGGAAAAGGCTAGGTAGATGATGATGATTTTTTTATTTTTATTATAGGGAAACTGAAACGTTTTACCAACAGTCGATTGGTCCATGAACGGTTGGTCAACATAATCTTTAACCCATTAACTTTTCGTCCAATGAACGTTTAGTCCACAAACGTTTCGCCAACATTACTCTACGTCAGGGAATGTTTAACCAACAGAATGTTTTGACCAATAACTTTTCACCCAAAGAACAATTGGGCCATGGACTGTTCCAGTGTTTAAGTAATCTCTAGAAGCAATATTAGCCTAAGGATATAACCGTTGGACTACCAAGTCACAGGTCGTAGGTTCGAACCCCGGCACGCACCAATGTCTTTTCGAATTCATGTGCGTATGATAAATTAATTATTTGACTTGCTGAAACCGATGAAGGAAAACAACGTGAGGAAACCAGCACAACTTAGAGATTTTTCAACGGTGTGTAAAACCATGTCTACCCTACCCTACACTTCCCTGCACTACGGAATTTCTGGATTCGGTCCCCACGCTCAAGGCCCGCGATAGAAGCTATGCAATAGCTTAATAAATTGTTTAATTATTTTTTAACTTCATATTCATAAGTCATAATTAATTTATCATACGCACATGAATTCGAAAAGATATTGGTGCGTGCCGGGGTTCGAACCTACGACCTGTGACTTGGTAGTCCAACGGTTATATCCTTAGGCTAATATTGCTTCTAGAGATTACTTAAACACTGGAACAGTCCATGGCCCAATTGTTCTTTGGGTGAAAAGTTATTGGTCAAAACATTCTGTTGGTTAAACATTCCCTGACGTAGAGTAATGTTGGCGAAACGTTTGTGGACGAAACGTTCATTGGACGAAAAGTTAATGGGTTAAAGATTATGTTGACCAACCGTTCATGGACCAATCGACTGTTGGTAAAACGTTTCAGTTTCTATTATAGGGCCGCGTTTGACCACTATCTCACGTGATGGCAAGCGATGATGTGGCCGACGATGGATCCTAGAAGTAACCTATTCACTCTCGACTTAAAGACCCCTAAATTGTAGCTATCAGGAAACACAGACTGTTTGAAGGTATCACTGCAGACATTGCAGTTTTGCAGTGACTGAAAAGTTGACATGGATCCGTGTCTTTGTATGTTCATGTGAAGAGGATATGATACGCATGTTCCTAAGAGAGTTATGAGTGCCTATCATGTGCCTATACATGGATAAATGGAGAGGGAAACCGGCCAAAGAAAAGATGGATGGATAGTGTGATTCATCATCCATCATACCTATTTACTTACTCATAACTCTATTAATATCGTTAAATACTGGTATTCAGCTAAATCCGGCTTGACTGGAAGCCGACCCCAATATAGTTGGGAAAAGGCTAGGCAGATGATGATGATGAACTCTATTAATATCATTTAACGGCCGAAACCAATAACCTATCTCCAGTTTTGGCATACTGGAGATTGTAGAACAAATGATACAATACAAAAATTATCATGTTTTCTGTTGTTTCATTTGTTTTTCTATCTCCGATATGTGATAGATAGGTTATTGGTTTCGGCTGTAAGATAACGAACAATTTGTATCGTTGTATAGTTTATTTCATTTATTGTTACGAAAACCGTTAGATACGGTTGGTCTAGTAAAAATGTGGAACGAGTGGATGGTAGGTACTTATAACATACTATGTGTACCTAGATATCTAATTAAAATGTATAATAAAAGGTTCTTGACATACAGACAGACTGACGTCCAATAAATAGTCGTTTTTTAGGGTTCCGTAGCCAAATGGCAAAAACGGAACCCTTATATGTAGTTTCGCCATGTCTGTCCGTCCGTCCTCGCTTAATCTCTGTGACCTTTAGCACTAGAAAGCTGAAATTTGGTTCTTACCAATATGTATATTAATCACTCCGACAAAATAGTAAAATAAAAATTGTAAAAAAAATATTTTGAACTTCATGGGACGTACAGTTTTTGAAAAATTGGGGACACTTATTGTGACGGACGAGAAACTACGGAACCCTACACTGAGCGTGGCCCGACACGCTCTTGGCCGGTGTTTTCCTTTTTAATTAAGTACGGAACTCTAAAACCAGGAAAAATAAATTGTGGGTTAAAAGGAGACTGGGACTTCTGGGCCTAGCAGCAGTAAAGGGTTGAAATATGGCTTAAAAAATTAGTTATTATTTTCTATTTCAAAATACAAAAATAACTAGGGCTATTCGTGCCCGGAAGATGAGATATCTAAAAAATAAGTTTTAGTCGTGAGTAACCTATTTTAGGTTAGCAGTCAGTTACTACAATATATTCCAAGGAGCTCGTATACCTGGTTTATTCTAAGGTATTTTTTTAATTTGTGATGACACTGACGTATATACTCTTTTTTTTTTTTTTTTTTTTTTCTTCTTTGGCTTCGCACGGTTTGTGCATTCAGCCAATGTCACGTCACGTTGTATTACGTTATACTTAGTTTAATCAAAGTTAGGGAAACCAAAATATAAAAACAAAAATATTAAATTGAGCGGAATTTAGGAAAGGATATATAGGATCAGTTTTAACGGTGATAATAACATGCAAATAATGAGTAAATTACAATGATGAAAATTACAGTTTAATATTATTTAAGATGATGAATGAGACTATACATTTATACACTGGAAAGCTATTAGTACAAAGTAAAGAAAGTATTGAGGTAGGAAAAGGAATACGAAGGGACAAGAGGTTACAGAGAAAGGAGGAACGGTCAAGTAAAGGACAGGAGAAAAATATGTGGTTTAAGTCACCGAGGTCTGTGCCACACGAGCAATTGGGGTCGTCTATGATGTGTAGTTTGGCAAGATGGACTGGAGAGCAAACATGGCCCAGTCTCAACCGTATTAAAATAGAGGTCTCCACCTTACCAAACTTTGCCTTGCCAAACCACGGTTTTTCCGGAATCTCAGGCTGAATGAAAGAAAAGTAACGGCCCTTGGATTTGCTGCTGATATCCCAAGCTACCTTCCAAGTATCCCGAAGAAAATTCCTTGGCAACGTCTCAAGGTCATAGCTAAAGTTCGTATAAGGAACTAGGTCCCCACATTGCACCGCATCACCAGCGAGTGCATCAGCTACAACATTGCCATGGATTCCAGAATGGCCCGGAATCCATGCAAATTGCAGTGTGTTACCCTCAGAGATTGTTCTGAACGCCAATTCTCTTATTTCATAAATTATAGGAGACTGTACTTTGTGTCTGAAAGGGGATTTACCTATGGCTAGAAGAGCACTCTGTGAATCGGTAAAAATTAAACATTTTTTGAGCTTAAAAACACGTGCATATTCTAAAGCTTTTAGAATTCCAAAACATTCGCCCGTAAAAACGGAAGTCTCCGGAGGCAGTTTTATTTTTTGAACGATGTTGTATTGAGTATGGTAGGTACCATTACCAACACAACCCGTCGGGGAACGCTTGGCAGCATCCGTAAAAACATGGTGGAAGTCTGAATGTTCAATCAGAAATATATTAAAACTTAAATGACGATCGGGATCTGATTTACTTACACAATTAAATTCAATATTGGGATTGAACAGTAAACTCTCATAACTATTATTAAAAAGGGGCAATTTATTTGAACGGTGAATAGGCGAAGAAAGCGAGAGGAATTTTTTATAGCTTTCAACCAAACATGGAGCACGTTTATGGGACCAGTAAACTGAAGATTCAATTTGTAACATTAAAGATTCCAGTTTAGGAATGAGAGGGTGATTTGAGAACTGAAGAATTCGGAATAAATATTTGTCAGACAGGAATTGTCTTCTAAGGCTTAAAGGAGCTTCCCTATATATACTCTTTTCTACTCTATGTGTGATCAGTCGTAGAGATGGGCGCTTTATTAGATTCGATTACAAACCGATATTTATCCGATATCAGACTTCATAATACAATTTCGGTTTTTTGGATATTCGGTTTCAGTAGCGCATAACCTTACAATGAACCGTAAAATAAAATAAGTTAGTGCATATCTCGTAAATAAAGTCTTAGCCACTTAAAAATAAAAATGATATTGATCATATATGATCAATATCATTTTAAAAATAAAAATGATATTGATCACATATGATCAATATCATTTTTATTTCAATGTGCAATAGAGTTTTACAAAAATCTGAATTTCGCAATTCGCATTGTTTTTTTTTATTCTGCTGTTACGTTTGTTTATAAAGAGAAAACGCTTTTTCGAAGTTTTACGCATTGGTCAGTTTGCGTTGAGATACACACAAAAATCGTTAAGTGGTACTATCCAGTGATTTTATTTACGATTCGTATTCGGATTAATTTGGCTGTATAGATCGATATCATTTAGTTCGGCTAAGCTAAGAAATCGATACTAATCGATTTATTTTTTAAATCTTATTTAAAAAATAAATCGATTAAAAAAAAATTAAATTCGTTTCGATAAACACGCTTGCTCAATCACTACTTTCGTCTATACTCTTTGAATTCTGTTTCGTGCATTTACGTTTTCAGTGAATTTTCTAATATTTTACTGATATCTGTCGACCTCAGTTTTTCTTTCTTCGGACTTCCAATTTAATTAAGTTGTATTTAAGACCTTTGTGTCGAACAATTTAAACTTTGACTTTGGTGCAGTATATTGGATTTTACGGGCGACTTATCGAAAGGATATATTATTGATACCATAAATTGTCGTATAAATTGTAGTATAACTGCTGCAATGCACTAAACCAACAGAGACGTGATGATGAAACTATACTGTCAATGATTTCGCTCAATGACGAGCGCCACAACCTGTAAGTAGGTATTATTTAACCCATATTTTATCAACCAGCGTCTACTACCATTCACCGTTCTTTTTCTCCGTTGTCATCATCATCTTCCTGCCCTCATATCGTTTTATTTTTGATTGGCGCAACACGTTTTTTTTCATTCTGTCCTGTCACTTGCCACGCTATAACTAACTCCCTTTTCTTCTATCTCACTTCTCATACGATCTATTCATCTTTTCTTTGGCCTCCCTCTCCCTCTATACACATGTAAATTCATCACTCTTTTACATGACCATACCAAGAAAAACGATTCCCATTCAATTTTTCAGTCGCTGGCGCCATTTTCAAACTTCCCGAAATATACTCTTCATCGGGTATATTAACAAAAAAATGGACTAAAACTGGTCGGAAATCATGGAGAATATTTAAATACCAAAACTGACGGAATGCTACTTAGTTGGTCATAATTTGTTGAATAAACTATTCCCATGTTTCAGGTAAGTAATCAGAAGTTACAATATTTGCTCAACTTGCTGGTATTTGGCTCAAAGATTGTCTGCTGATGAATCAAGACAACTTGGCCACCGTTGTATTTGTCTCTGCAGTGGTCGTTCTCTTGTATCGTGAATCAGTCACCAACTTCATCACGGCTTGACTCATGAATCGAGAATTTGCAATTTTATACAAAAATGAACTATGCTTCGAAGTGTAAATAGTTTTAGTTTACATGCCGTTTATAAATAAAAAATATTAATCTAAAAATGTTTTATTTTGTGTTATATATCATATTCTGTGTCATCAAATACTGTCAATTAAAACGTAATATCTTGCATAACCTCACTTTTACTAAATCTCTTATAACTTTTTTCTCTGATTTATTTGGTCCACAGAATTTTCTGTAAATGGTTAAAAATAATAAGCTATTAACTGACATCAGTTTCATTTTTTTACAAACAACTATCAACCTAGGCCCAAGATTGTATGGAGAGGTATCGGTCTCCTTTAATTAAGTAAGCGGTTAATTATTCACATTTGCATGAATTAAAGTGTCTAGTAGGTCGGTTATCGTGGTCGACAATGGCAGCAATTGGTGGAGGAAGTGACAAAGTGGCCCCAAGGCCGGCTGCTAATTAATGAGCGCTTATGGCTTAGACAACGCGTGTTTAGTTTGGTATAAAAACATCTTAGTTGTGATTTTTTTTGTGAATTGGTCATTAGATTTGATTAGAGTGTTGTAGGTGATGTTGTGGTCTTACAACGTTTGCCAAGGTTGGTCTGTGGATGGGTGACCATATTAACATAACGAGTTTCCTCCGTGCCTCGGAAAGCACGCTAAGCCGTAGGTCCCGGCTGTCATTTGTAGATCTTTGGCAGTCGTTACGGATAGTCAGAAGCCAGTAAATCTGATTCCAGTCTTGCCATGAAGTGCCGTGTTACCCCAGTTAATGGGTTGTGGAGGTCTGGTAGGCAACCGTTCCTCGTAAAATACTGGTATTCAGCTAAATCCGGCTCGACTGGAAGCCGAACCCAACATAGTTAACTAACTAGTTAGTTAGTTAAGTTACTTACCTCTTTTTGTAAGAAAGATAAATAAATAATAATAATAGTTGGAAAAAGGTTAGGCAGGTGATGAAGGTTTCTACTGCTGGGACTCATACCTCCTCTCTAGGAGAGGGAATGGGCCGTAATCCGGCATCAATTAGTTGACAGATAAACCACAGAAGTCAAGACATGCATTTGCCATAGACAAGTATGTCGCGACTGGCCGTCAGTCCAGTCTGGTTGAGTTGAGGCTAAATAACGGTGCTTATATACCAGTTCACCATGCTTACGCGACAGTGACTCACGCTTGACCGGAATTTTCTCATTGTGCGAGTTTATTATCAAAAAGTACCTAATACAAATAATTTATTACAAGTATTTGCGTAAAACAATGAGTAATATTGAGTACAAGGTATAATGTGGTCGCTGTTTTGTTGAAATTGTTAGGTTTAACTGTAAATGGTTTGTTACTATGCATCTGTTCATGGAACTTATGAGCAGATTTATTAATACCAACAATAGGGAATATTGTATTTTTTTATCCTGTCACCGTGAAGTTTACTTTATGTTAAAATTGCTTAAGTAATTTTGTATGTTTGTTTTGTGGTATGGTTAGCAACAAAAGTAAACTCTTCTATTCATTTTAATAATTTATTTTTTACTAGTTGTCCCCTGCGGTTTCACCCGCATTTTTCGTTACTGCTCCGCTCCCGTGGGTCGTAGAGTGATGGTATATAGCCTATAGCATTCCTCGATAAATAGGCTATCTAACACTGAAAGAATTTTTCAAATCGGACCAGTAGTTCCAGAAATTACCCCCTACATACAAACTTACAAATTTTACCTCTTTATAATATTAGTATAGATAAAAAACGACTTGCCAAGTGCGAGTAAGATCCACACACGTAGGGTTGCGTACTACAATATTATAAAATCGAGCAAAACGCCGATAAATAGTGTTGCTTTTATGGGAACCCCCTGTAATTTTTAACTTTAATTATATTTCATATTTGCTGTTACAGTACCGTGTTACCCCAATCTAGTATACCTACTTATTATATTATCTGCAATGTGCCCCAATTAATGGGTTGTGGAGGTCTGGGCAGGTCAGGCAGCCGCTCCTCGTAAAATACTGGTATTCAGCTAAATCCGGCTTGACTGGAAGCCGACTCCGATATAGTTGGGAAAAGGCTCCAGTCAAGCCGGATTTAACTGAATACCAGTGTTGCGTGAAAGTTCGAAAAAGTTTCTGTGGTCTCGAAACGCAAAGGGCAACTGAAGAAAGAGGCTTGCTTTAGACAATAAGTCTGATAGCCCGCATTGATATAGTTTTATTAGATAATTATATTTTCTGATAATTACATCACTCCAAGTGGCCCGTGTCACCACAAGTGCGTCTATACCCCACACACTTACACGCCACTCGATTTTATTTTCAAGTAGGTGCACCTAGGTGGAAAACATGGATACAATTCTTAGAACGTTCGTCGTATCAAGGTAAGTGCTTGAGCTAGGTACTTGTCAGTGAGTACTTATGTACTTTGTGGCCAATCAAGTACCTTTGTATTAAGTAACTATTAAAGGACACCCCCCTATGATACCTACTTACCTAATACATAGGATGCAAAAACTAGAAAGAGTTCTTCAAATCCGTTCAAAATCGCTCGAGTTATCTCTTCACTACCCTAGGTGTAGGTTTACTGGTAGAGAATGTCTGAGGCATTAAGTCCGCCTTTGTAGGTACTTTCTGTTGTATAAAGAAATTAAGTAAGTCACAATCTTTTCAAATCCGAGGAGCTCGTGGCTAGATAATAACAGCCGCACAGGTCGATCTTCAAGGTTAAGCAACGCTTGCATAGGTTGGTCTGTGGATGGGTGACCATCTTAAAATAACGAGTTTCCTCCGTGCCTCGGAAAGCAGTAGGCCGTAGGTCCCGGCTGTCATTTGTAGATCTTAGGCAGTCGTTACGGATAGTCAGAAGCCAGTAAATCTGACTCCAGTCTTGCAATGAAGTAGGTACCGTGTTACCCCAGTTAATGGGTTGTGGAGGTCTGGTAGGCAGCCGCTCCTCGTAAAATACTGGTATTTCAGCTAAGTCTGGTTTGACTGGATCATCATCATCGTCAAGGAAAGGAATGTAAGGATGGAAGGAGTAACTGTCAAGTACTTAACAGAAAAACGGATGTATCAGACTGAAATGTGACGCCACCGACATAAGGTTACGCACGTAGACAAGAGATAGCCGGATTCCTACTAAGCCTTGATTTCCAGAAATTAATATTTGAAACTGCTTATTGCTGCTTCTTTTTATAACCAATTTTTGAAACTTTTGCAGAAAAACATTTATTTATTATATGCTTTATTGTACACACCTCATAATGTGAACAGGATAAACAATTTAACAACAACAACAACAACATTCACTCACCATCCACTCTCCATTCAATCATTCACTACAACAACTTTACTTTTTAGTGTTTTTTGTTGTTTAGGGTAAAATATCGTACAAAATAAACACAGGAAAGTCCACAATTGAAGTTTGAGTGACACTTGTTTAGTTCTTGGAACACTTGAACACCTGTGTAATAGTGTCATGATATCAAGAGCTTAGCTCACTCTTTACCCTTTTATCCTGTTTGAGGAGCTCGTGGCTAGATAATGACAGCCGCACGGGTCCATCTTCAAAGTTAAGCAACGCTTCCCAAGGTTGGTCTGTGGATGGGTGACAATCTTAACATACCGAGTTTCCTTCGTGCCTCGGAAAGCACGTTAAGCCGTAGATCCCGGTAGTCACTTGTAGAACTTTGGGAGTCGTTACGGATTTTCAGAAGCCAGTAAATCTGACTCCAGTCGTGCCATGAAGTAGGTACCGTGTTACCCCAGTTAATGGGTTTTGGAAGTCTGGTAGGTAGCCGCTCCTCGTAAAATACTGGTATTTAGCTAAGTCTGGCTTGTCTAGAAGCCGCCAATATACTTAGTTGGGAAAAGGCTAGGCAGGTGATGATGAGTTCATTGTTTATCTATATCCTTAGGTATATATCTTTAGGTATGAATGTAAGTATATGATGCTGTTAAATGTAGAGGCCGACCGAAGATTGCTGTGCCTTCGGTTTCGGCCAGAAAGTGGCTGAATATGGCGTGATCGAAACTAGCGCCATCAAGCTGATAATTGTGGTATCATCATCATCATTTCAGCCGAAAGATGTCCTGAAACCGAACATAGGTCACCCCAAATATCGGAAGGGTCGGATCAGGAAGGATGCTGTGCGTCTCGCATCTATCCAGTGGTAGTTTGCAGGGCACATTGCTCGCAGATCAGAATAGATGGTCGATGAGGAGGACCGATCGTTAACCCGCAAGACAACAAGGTGAACCGATGACCTGGTGAGAGTCGCGTGAATCTGATAGATGCGCACAGGACTAGTCGTTGTGGCGACACTTGGGGGACGCCTATGAACAGCGGTTCTCTTTCGGCTGAAATTATGATGATAATAATGCTATAATATTTGCCAGTTTTTCCGTTACCACATCCGTTTCAGTTTCGGTTACAGCCAAAACTGGAATAGGAGCTGACCATCGACCGGTTACAGTTTTGGCTGCAAGTCGTAGTTCTGTTCGATCATTAGTTAAAAGATCGAACAGAACTACGACTTGCAGCCAAACAGATAGAGATAGAGATAGGTACTAGGTAGGTAAATGTACACAGTCATAAATGAATTACACCAAAAAACTTTCTGCATATTAAGACAAGTATTATTCTGGTTTCTTTGCCACGTTACTTTAAGAATCCCATAGATAAAGAACAATACAAGTAAGGACTACATAGTAAAGCGTATTAAAAGGAACAAAGGAGGTCCCAGCGTTTGTTCTGGGCAGGTAAACGCGGACTTCCCGGAACGCTGCGCCGACGCGGGCAAACATCACGACACAAACAGCGATGCCTCGCTGAGGTGAAATATTTCACACGTTTCGGCTTGGTTTAGTTAGTTAGAGACACCTATTATGTGTCTCACTTATTTACCTATAGTCCGTCTAATGAAAGCGCGACCTGAGAAAAAGAGGTTAAATCCAAAAATTTGGTATGTGGTATTACTAACTAGTAGGAGAATCATGTCTTGACACTTCACAATTTCTTTTATTTCCTACAATTGCGGCTGAATAATGTTGCCAATTAAATTTAAAAAAAAACTCTAGGTCACGCTTTCATTAGACGCACTCTATTCTTCTTTAAAATAATGTTATTCATTTCAACGGACAATACATGTCATGTTTTGGTTTTCATTCACAAAGTGCGTTAAAATCATTGGATCTAAGTAAATATTCCTATATCTATTTACTTACTAGGTTTCCCACGCGGATTCACTCGCGTCTTCGGTTACTGCTCCGCTCCCGTGGGTCGTATTGTGATATTATAGTCTTCCTCGATAAATGGGCTTGCTAACGTTCCTGAGATTAGTGCGTTCAAACAACTATTCATTTCATCGGACAATATTTTCGAAAGGTCATTGAAATCAATAGAGTGTGTCTACCTATTTTTTATCATCTATAGATATGCATGCCTAATTGTCCTGGAACGTAAAAGGTAACTGAAAGAACATGTGTGAGTTTTACACTCCTTCTCGCTGCACCCAGAGCGGGAAAAGTTATTCTATTTTGACCAACTGTTCTGTGATTTTGACCTACTTAAATGAAAATAATAATAACTGTGCTGTTAATGAGTCATAAATCGTTTTGGATCAATACGGAATACCTGTGTGGGAAACACTCATTCAAAATGTCTACCCAAACAAAAGTATACGTGAGATAAAAAATGTAGGCAAAAGTACACGTGAAATAATGATGTATTCTTAGAAAAGCTCAGCTAATAGCTATACTTTAATTTTTACTAATCCAAAGCAAGACTAGTGTGCTTTAGAAATTCGCATTGTTTTTGAATGCATAGAATTCTAAGAAAAGGAAAAGAAATAGAAATACATAAAAGGCCACCCTTGGTTGACTGGAGAATGCCTAAGGCATTAAGTCTGTCTTTGTATCTTTGTGTTAAATGAAGTTGTAATAAATAAATAAGTGTAGGTTTGTTTGATAAAGATTTCACACAATCTTCTTTTGTTTTTTTACATATTATTGTCTACTTTTCTTTTCACAGGACTGCTGGAAGAAATTTCTTTTGAAATAAGGTTTACCTACCAACCCAACTTACTCTTGACTGCGTACTAATACTTAAAATGTACCTACCTATTATCTTTTTCTGTTTCTATGTGTGTACTGATAAAATAAATAAATAAACTAATTTCAAAACAAATAAATAAATCAAAATCCATCAACGTAGCCGTACACTTGCGGACATGAAAAATGGCCCAACATTATTATTGTCATATAAATTGTATAGTAACGTAATGAGTGGTAGTTTCCGATTGCTAGTACGGAAATACTATAGTACGACAATACTATCATGCATGATAATATGTTTGTATTTCGTCGTACTTACCTACAATTCACGCATGACTGAATTTGTATATCTACCTAAGTATTACGTAAATACAGCTGTTGTACATATTTCAAATACTACTAGCCAGTTAGATACGTAATTACGTAGCCAACGCCCCTTTATCGCAGAAGTTGTAAAACACGTCACCACTATGACGAATTTTGTCATTCGTCAATCAGGATAAATGTAATAAATACGTTTCATTTTTTCCGTTTACGTACATTTAGGTACCTATGATTTATTGGCGTTTAATGGTAATGTTCCAGTCTGTCATTCTAATTGCACAATATTATTTATATAATTGACAAATTGATTTAATTATATAATTAGTGAGTTAATTATGATTTTGCGGAAAATCATTACGTTATGAGGATAGATAAGTACCTATACCACAGTTATACAGCTACTGATTAAAGTTCACTTATCAATAGTAAACCATTATAATTAGTGGATAGATAAGCTGACCACTACTGATGGAACTTCACTTAGGTAATAATAGTGTGTATTATGTAAATCATTATTACTATAATGATTGGCAATACCTACTGGTATTGCCAAGTCTATCTTTACTTATCATTCAAGGGATTTTATTATGAAGTAGAAATAGGTTAAACTTGTTTTGATAAACTATGATTTTACGAAGTAAAGAAAGCGCTAATTCAACAGGGCTTTAAGATTTTTAAATTAAAAGTAGCTTAACTTAAAAGTAACTTGTTTCG
Source organism: Mythimna separata (assembly GCA_030763345.1). Taxonomy (NCBI): domain Eukaryota; kingdom Metazoa; phylum Arthropoda; class Insecta; order Lepidoptera; family Noctuidae; genus Mythimna; species Mythimna separata. Next base: position 1,899,415 of record CM061173.1, on the reverse strand, counting down.
AGTATTTATAACAGCGCCATCTGTTATCTCAGTGATAATGAAGTTTAGTTCCATACTTATGTACAAGATGGCGCTAGTAGTGCTCTTTGTTGCTTTGTGTCGAGTCGAGGTTGGAAGCGCACAAGATCACAAAGCGGTTTGTTATTGTTATCTTCAAGATTAGTTGAATCATCATTTATAATGAGGAGTTCTTATCGAAATAATACAAAATTAATGTGGCAGTAAATATATTCAGAAAATATCAACCATGATCGCAGGTATTTGTCGATTTTATCAATGTAAAAAAGTTTAATACAAATCAGTACGAATTAATTATGTATATGTATAATATTGTCGACTTTCATTTTGTATACTTAGCCTTTATCTTATAATTAATAGTTCAGTTACGTTTTATTACAGTTTAGCTTTATTATTGCTTTATACAATATCGTATCGTGTAGCCGTCCACACGTTCTATTTCGTACACGCTAGTCACTTAATTTAGATTAATAATAATTACATATCACAATGAGACGTTCCTTCAACATGATACACTCGCACACAAATAATACAAAATACAAAACGAAGGCACGAGATCTAACTACATCTACGACTACTAGTATAAACATGCCCTAATAACGTTACGCTAAATGCACGCGCGCCCTACGCGGCGCGACTCAGTCAAAGTGTTGCGTTTGGAAGAGTCATATCACCTATTTAAATTTCGGTAGCATTAAAATGTTTCAAAGCGGTTCTGGAATACAACAAGTGCGGCTCGGCGGAGGTCGTTCCCCGCGCCGGCCGTGGGTAATGGAATGTCGGCGTGCAGCCGCTCCTGGCGCTCTTTGTGCGCGCGCCCCCCGGTCCGCGGGCGGGCAGCCGGCAGGTAGCAGCCGCCGGCCCGCCACGCGCACCGGGCCTCGATCACTATTAACACGTCACACGGACGACCCAAAGTCCACTAGCCGCTTCACACGCCCCGACAGACTACACACTGTCCTTCCCTTCGAACTTCTCGGCCAGCTCGCCCATCAACTCCTTGTAGATGAGGGGGTCGATGTTTTTCCCGAGCTGGTAGAGCACGAACCAATCCCCAATCTGCAGCTCGCGGGCCACCGTCTCCACCTGCGCCTGCGGGGCGAGGCGGCTGCGGGCGCGCAACAGGTACAGGCGCACACGCGGGCCTGCCACCACGACCATGCGGTAGATCAGCGAGATGCCACTCAGGATCGACAGGATGATAAACCAGAACCACAGGAACACGTAGATCTTCTCGTTGACAATGTTCAGTGGCAGCACGCACAGGCCATCGAACTTCTGCACGGTTCCCGAAGGACCGTATTTGTGGAAGGTGCACTTGGTCACTTTAGGGAACACTCTGGCCATGGGATCGACGCGCTCCTCCGGCTCCATCTCGGTGAAGCTCACCACGTCACTGCCGTACGTGGAGAACTCTCCGTCCAAGAAGAAGTCCATGAAGAAGATCTGGCCGACAACGTTGATAAAGTTCAACACCTCGCAGATGAAGAAACGGAACGCGTAGAAGTTTTGTGTGTGCAGGTTTGTGTGGAAGTAGTCGACGAGCAACTTCTTGCGACTGTCTTTGCATTCATCTCCCACGACAGGGCAGTTCAGGTCGAGCACTAACATCTTGATGCGGCCTCCTTCCCATGTTTTCCACAGGTAACGCGGCACATAAAACAAAATGGCTTGGAAGAACAACACAAAACACACCCACTGGTAGTACTTGTGGTATTTGACCTCGTCCTGGCCGTCCACGTGCGAGGCGACGCCGGCCTGCACCACGTCCTTGCCGACGCGTCCCACCAGCCGGTTGGGAATCGTGAAAGTCGAGTAGATCCAGCAGTACGTGTCCATGACGGCGAGCGGGATCTCGTCCACAATGCAGTCGATTGGGTCACCGATGTATTGCCGCGACGTCACGAGCAGCGAAAACGCGATCAGTATGATCACGGTGGCTTTGTAATGTAGCCGGAACACATTGTTGTCGATGCACACAGAGTCGAGCTTGAGAAGCCCCTTCACGGAGCCGAAAACGTCAAACATGGCGGTCGTCTAGCCGCGAGCGCGCGGCGCGTCGTACGCGATCGAATAAAGCAGGGCGTGCGTTTCGCCCTCGCGTCGAGTGCGGAATGCTGAACTGCGGTGGGGCGCACCGTCAGTTGAGTAGGGCGCGCAGGACCGCGGGGCGGAGTGGGGTGCGGCGTGCAGGGGGCTGCGGTCCCCACCTCACCGCGCCGCTGAGTCGCAGACTCTCGGATCAACGACACAGCACTGACCCCTTTATTTTCTACCTCCGTGGCGTCATCTGGTAGCAGTAACGCCGTACCCAGGGGCTATGCATCTCGGCGTTGTCGGCAAGTGATAATGTTCACGGTGCACAGCAGTGCCGCTTAATTAAATACATGTCTACGGATTGCATCACTTAGTTTAGGAGAGTGCATGTCCGTGAAATGGTAATCAAGTATGTAACGTAACGGTAAAGGGCGACGCGACGGCGGCCCCACTCGCGCGGACCGGTCGCTCGCTCGAGCGAATCACTTAATAACTTAACTGATTTAATTTAATGTATCTCGACACTGTCGAAGGAGTATCATTTTCAGTGGCTAGGTACTCTGAGGAAATGTTGACAATAATCATAAACAACGATATTGGTAACGTGAGCGTGGGTTGAGGAGCAGCCGAGGACACTTGGCTGATGACGATATGTCGGTCAGAGGCTAATAGTTCAAGTATAATTAATGTTATCATTCTGCCAGAGTTATACTATTTTGTGCAAGACTGTAATATCACGATAAATGATGACTCTGCTAACATGGTGCACGTGTTATTTTTAGTTCTCTAATTGTTTCTGCATTTTTAAATGTTTTTTCTACATTTATTGTGCATATCACTCGAAGAAACATATAATTCAAGTCAAAAACGACTAATCTTCCTTGAGCAAACGTGGCATTGCTCATATCTACACTAAATAAAATATGGCCTTTCTATTCAAGTTTATTTCAGTTAGTAGTATTATTATTATAATATTGCACCATATTTAGACTAGCCAAACGAGAACGAGATGTAGATTCGAGTGGCACTTGCCGAATTGGATAATCTTAAAACTTCGAATTTTAAAGATGACACTTTTTGCTGCAATAGAATAAGACTACAATATATACAAACCATCAACTACAACAACCAACACAAACAACAATCTTTAACACAATCCTACCCACAATTCTGAAACCAATATATCCTATCTACAATTTTATTTTACGAGCTAGAAAATGTACCTTGAAATTTGCATAGAAATCTCCAATGGCACGAATTTTAATTGAGATCCCACATCAAAAGATGCCAAGCACTGAAAATATTCATATTTTTCTATTATCAGGTTATTTAAAAATGCAGTGAATGTTATAATTTATGTAACATAAAGCGATAATATTTTATGCAGTAACGTAACACACATTTTAAAATATTTACACTTATCATCATAATTTCATATATCTCTGGCGACCCGTATCGTTCCGAGTGAGTGTTTACGTGATCTCAACCACGGTTTACTCAAACAACTCGTTTATTTGAGAAAGTTAGTAAAATATTTAGTCTTTTAATCTGATGAGCAGTTTTTTGTGTCCGCCAGTGTAGTGATTGACAGACTGCAATTTTATAATGTTAATGCAATTTTTTTTAGGTTTACGATTATTAATATTCTGAGTAGGTTTATGTAATGAGTTTTATGTATAGAAATATCATATAGAAATTACGCTGCACCATTTATAACTTACAGCTGCAAAGTTATAAATAATTATAAATGTACCTTTGCCAGTAAATCTGACTTCAGTCTTGCCATGAAGTACCGTGTTACCCCAGTTAATGGGTTGTGGAGGTCTGGTAGGCAGCCGCTCCTCGTAAAATACTGGTATTCAGCTAAATCCGTTTTGACTGGAAGCCGACCCCGATATAGTTGGGAAAAGGTTAGGCAGATGATGTACCGTTGCTGATCAAAATTACTCGTACCTAAATTTTTTAGATTTGTCTATGACTGGCTTGTAGGAAGATATTCGTTTCCATATGCAAAATCAGTTTTGAAAATACGACTAAATACATCATTGATTTACACGCTGTAATAGGTTTATATTTTATTTGTATCAAATCCACCACTTACAAAAAAATTGCATGATTACTTATCGAGATATAAAAACATATCTTCTTCTGCCTAGCCTTTTTCCCAACTAAGTTGGGGTCGGCTTCCAGTCAAGCCGGATTTAGCTGAATACCAGTATTTTACGAGGAGCGGCTGCCTACCAGACCTCCACAACCCATTCACTGGGGTAACACGGTACTTCATGGCAAGACTGGAGTCAGATTTTACTGGCTTCTGATTATCCGTAACGACTGCCAAAGATCTCCAAATGACAGCCGGGACCAACAGCTTAACGTGCTTTCCGAGGCACGGAGGAAACTCGTTATGTTAAGATGGTCACCCATCCACAGACCAACCTAGGCAAGCGTTGCTTAACCTAGAAGATCGACCTGTGCGGCTGTTATTATCTAGCCACGAGCTAGCTAGCTTTTGTATAAAAACATATACAAAACATAAATTGTTGCAAGTTTCATAATTATACCTAGATACTTATTTATATCTTCTGTACCGTTTATTCATTAAAATACTCGCATTATGTTTCAATATCCTTAGTAATTAATGTGCACAGATGATATCTATGCCTTTGTCAAGTGAGGAATGTTCTCACGCAATAGAATAACAGTTTAGCTGTACTTTATTGCTATTTTTTTCAAATCTCAAAGAGTGGGTTGTAATCAGTTGTAATTGATTTGTATTTTCAAGAGAAATTTTTTCGTAACGTTATTTTCTTTTCATATTTTATTAGCCTAAACAGTTTAGTGTCCCATTTGAGTTATTATTTAGATTTCTGTGGTCCCACAGTTTGGGCAAATGCCACTTTCCCAGTTTTCCACCTCGTACCAGCCCTAACGATACGCGTCCAGTAACTAACTATAATTAAATAATAATTCTGATAAAACATTCATTTAAAAAGTAAACTGTGATGTCCGTTAACGAAACCGCAACACAAGACTCATAGGTAATTCCTAGTGTAGGGCAAAGTTTAAAAAATAATAATTTTGGCACATTAATTAATTCATCATCTGCCTAGCCTTTTTCCAACTATATTGGGGTCGGCTTCCAGTCAAGCTGGATTTAGCTGAATATCAGTATTTTACGAGGAGCGGCTGCCTACCAGACCTCCACAACCCATTAACTGGGGTAACACAGTACTTCATGGCAAGACTGGAGTCAGATTTACTGGCTTCTGACTAATCACATTAATTAATTACCTAATTATAATACCTAACTACAATTGAGGAAATGTTGTATAATTGTAACTGTAGGTAATGTAGACCTTCCTGATCTAGGTTTATAAAACATGTGCTTCAGGCCATCGTGAATGATTTGATAATGATGATTAATTTGTTCTATGTAGGTATTCTTTGTTTTTTATACAATAGACAATGTCTTATGATTAATTTTATTTATTATGTACCTAAATAGATTAAAAAGTTGTTGTTGTTGTTGTCAGTTTTTAGTCAGTTTTGCTATACTCCGTCGGTTTAGGTAGTTAACTAAATGTAAACAATCTTGGCATGTCTTTTTATCTCAAAGTTGTCTAAAAATTGTATGTAAAAATCTTTGCGACTAGGTATTTACCTAAATCGATGTTAGCTAATAAACTAAATTTAAATAATCTTTTTGTATATTTATACAACCTCTTCTAAAAAGACATACCAACATTGTTTACCTTTAGTTAACCACCTAAAGCGGACGGAAAACACTAGTTCAGGTATACTTAGTGCTAATGTGTTCAAGGGTGTAATGTATAGATAAGGCAACGTAATGACTCATTGTACATTCATAAACTTCCGAATAATATTATCTCAGATGTCTACGAGTCTACTAATGACTAAGAGGAATTACGAGTATTTAATGATTTTGTGCATGTTTGTCTGCTTTTTTGGGAAATGTTTTTTCTTTGTGGTTTCTTTTTAATTTAACATACTTATTGTCTTTATTTTAGGAGCAAAATCTTCCCTTGACTTCTCCCACGCTTGGGCGGAGCGGGATGTTAGACTATTACTGATTAAAACCCACCCCTTTTTGTTCTTTGCTTTCGTTTGGGGCCCCGAGCATTCTCTGGCTCTTGGCCGCAACCTATCTATGCGGGTGGTGTTAAACCTCTGCCGTAATCCCAGAGATGGCAGATGGCACGACTTTAAATTTTTGGTTCTAGGACATGTCTGATTCCTCACAATGTTTTTTCATCGCCGTTTTGATAGAACTGGTGATGAAATAAATTATACAAAGTAGAGCCTATCTGGGTATGGTCCCTCGACGTATGTACCTTCAACTGGTAAGTCGGGGTCGTTACCACTGGACCATGACGTTACTGTTTTTTTTTCAGAACCATGGCATTCTGTCCTAGAACAATAAGCCATTGGGTTGACCCACTTTTAGTCTGTTAGTTTTTTAAATTACATTGAGAGCGATTTCAGTGTAGCTCTCATCACCCTGTGTGGATCTAGCGATGAGACTAGGGATGTCACACATAGTCATGGATCATTGATGAAAGAGTGTCCATGGAGTTTCTCGCACGTTCTTCTCCATGGAGGTATGATTTGGAACACAGATTAGGAACGCTTCACTTTGTTGTTTCTTTTTGACTGACCGACATTTTTAGAATTCAAATGTGCCTGTAAGTACATGGTCTGTTTGAAATAAACGTGTTTTTGTTTAGGTATAAAGAAAACCCTCAGATACCAGAAAGGACTCGCTCAACACACAAATTGACGTTAGTGATGGCTAAAGACGAATGTTGCCTATTTTGTAGGCACACACACTTGCTACGTATATGTATGTGCCGGCCGAAATCCTCGAATTTATTATTATCACCGATAGCCGAAGATAAGATTGGGTTTCTTGCAGAAATGTACGCTCCAAATGCGCCACAGATACAGATAAATTTTACTCAGTAAAATAAATAGAAATGATAAATAGAGTTCTGAAAATATATATTGAATCATTTTGGTAAATAGTTCTAGGGCTATGCTCGGAGTTTCCTTGCGTGACCACATCAGAAATGAAGTTATAAATCCGCAAGAGAACCAAGGTTATCGACATAGCCCGAAGAATCGCCAAACTTAAGTGGCAGTGGGCAGGGCACGATGCTCGTAGAACGGATGGTCGATGGGGACGGAAGGTTCTGGAGTGGCGGCCACGTACCGGAAGACTTAGCGTTGGAAGGCCTCCCACAAGGTGGACCGACGACCTGGCGAGGGTTGCGGGAATCCGATGGATGCGAGACGCACAGGACCGGTCGTTGTGGTGACGCTTAGGGGAGGCCTATGTCCAGCTGTGGACGTCTTTCGGCTGAAATGATGGTAAATAGTTGGTCCACTGGACAGTGACCAATGGCATAAGATAGGCAGAATCAAGGCACTTCTAGTAAATAAAGGAAATGATTGTGATTAGTTTTGTAGTGACATCTATATCGCCACATATGAACTAAACTACGAAATCCTGCATCGCATAATTAGCGTTTTTCGCGTGATTTGGACATGTAGGTACCTACAAAAAAGTCGGAAATCATCTCAGGCAGCCCAGATCAGACAAAACATCCACGTCTGGTCGGAGGGTCCTTACATCCCGAAGGCCTTCAAAGTTTACCCACTAAAAGTAAACATGCATCAAGGATGGCGTGGGTCGTCGTTTTGTTTTGTCTTTTCTATTCGTGCATGTCGGGGGGTGCAGCAACCATTATTGGAAGTAGAACTCATACGGGGAGGGGGTCAGTGCCTAACTCATCATTTTTACTTTATTTTGTTTTAGTGTTATTATCATTATCCTAGTTCAGTTGCTTTTTATTGCAAGGGATGCGGTAACTCCTTCGAACAACCTGCAGCTCTGCCGTTGACCCTAACTGGTCTCTACAATTTTGCTGACATCTTTGAGGCACGTTTGGAAAACAATGCACTGTCGATCTGAGCTTGGTCCTTAGGTACTGGACGGTCGGACAGTTCGCCGTTAGCAAACCAGGGCCTCAAGTTTTAGTATTGTTAACTTGCCAAAATCAACAATTATGAAGCCAATGATCGACAATTCAGACATAATTCTAATAGCAGACCCTGCACCTACGATGGCCGGTTGGCCGGCCGTCCTGTGACTTTCGATGTGGGCTTCTAGCCACCGAAGAGTCTGGGCATGCCATTTCTGCTGCCATGGCTAATTTGGAGAAGCTTAAGCTAACACCTCAGCACCTCACATACCACAATCGGTCACGGCGACTCGCTAACTCTGTCATTAGATCTTTACGTGAACAATTAATAGATACAGTTAATGAATCGATTCACACAGGATATCACTCGTTAAACACCTAGTGAGTAATTGTTATTTATTATGATTTTCTTCACCAGATAAGAAACACAAGAATTTGTGACGCATAGGCAATATGCAAACTCTTTGTGTGTATCCACCTGCATAAGTATCATATTAACCTATCAACAACCGCGAAACGAGACACAATAGTAAGACAATAACAGCGCGGTCCTATGAGACCGGTCGGGGATTCATGAATTAAGTTACAGACTGAAGAGGTTTTCTTGCAACGTTGCGAAATAGGGAATTACATTAAAAAGGACTGAATTTGATTTTCGCGATGATGGTTGCAAGACGCACACCACGGGTCGTGGCGACGCTTGGGGGAGGCCATTGATGTATTAAAAAACCCTGTCCAACAGTGGATTGCGTGCCTTTCGGCTGAAATGGTGATGAATTTGATTTTCTCTTAGTAGCACTTTTATCGAGTGTCAGAGTAGATTGGACAGAAACAGCTTAACTACTTATTGCACATTTAGCATATTTTTGCGATAATAACATATGTTTTTAAGTTTAAAGAGGCTAAAATATGATTTATTCCTATGACATTTAACACTCATTCTGCTAGAAGATATTGCATGAAATATTGTAGTACAACTTCATTTAAAAACCCATACAAGGCTGATTGTGCTGAAATACAAATAAGTTCAGTTTAGGTTAGATGGCAATGCATAGGCATGCCGTCATAATTAAGCATTTATGAAGTCATTCCATTGTTGCAGATTCCTGAAAATGGCGGACTAATTATTTTTTCTGGAAACCCTTGAATACCCATGGTATTAATTAAAAGGATGTGTTAAGAAGTACAGGAAAAAAAATACGTCACGATATATTCATGGACGGATAATTTTTAAAAACTGTTGTTTCTGTTAAGTATCTTATTTTTCAAGTACAACCATGCAGAGACAATTTAGATTCCACAATATTTTCTCATATTGACGATACTTTTCATAAGAACATTTTATCTAAGACTTGTCATGTTCGAAGTCAATCAACAGATTAATCTGAAGAAAGCGCGCGCTCCTCAAAGATACCATCGTCTGCGTATCAACTGTTGGAGATATAAACATAATAACCAGGTGATTGTGTCCACGGTAATATCATGTGCCTGTCGATGATAGTGTGAAGATGATCGACTATTATGTCATAGTTAAATTATCTACTAATAATTTCCTTGTCCATTTTGGTCCAAATTCCAAAAGTGAGCTCGCTCCACTCAGAGCGGGAGGAGTTAATTTTTTTTTAATGATTATAAACTAGCGCTTGACTGCGATCCTACATACTCGGTAAGCAGTGATGCAATCGTCGATGGTGAGGCGCACTAGCTTCCTTCCTCAAAAAACGGCTTAGGTACTTTTCGCGGTACGTGAAGGAAAGTAGGTGTCACATCAGTAGGTCAAGTGGGATACAAACGTGGATCTTAAAGAATGAAGCGAACGACAACGTAGAATTTTTTCTAGCAAGGCTACTCGTATAATCTCGGTAGATACACCGTGCTGACTATGAGCAATGGGTCGCCATCTGGCCACCGATAACCATCCGGACTGAGCCCGAATCGTGGTGTTTCACGCGCCTCAAAGAGATATCTGCAAACGGTGGGGTCTATCCGAGTCGAAGCCTACTAGGGTCACGCATTCACCTCTGAAAGAGAAACCAGTGGGTCTTAAAACGCAAAAGAACAACTGGAGTTACGTAGGTGTGGTTTTAGTCAAAAACCTGACACGCCCTGCCGTCCCAGAGCGGGAGAAGTAATTAGATCATTACCCACCTCAATAAAAAAACCGTATCCAATGTACCCCACTTATGTGTGTTATCGGCTACTTACGGTACAAAGAAAGATGGCTGCCTCGATGGAAACAAACTAAACAAAGGTACCTAAACCAATAATAATTGTAGAAGTGGCCGATAACATCGCTAATCAAACGTAAACAGTTAAAACAATATGAGTAAGTAGTGGAAATGAAAGCAAAAGGTACTGTGTACTCTTCTAGCGTAATAGTAGATGCCTACTGCGTTAGGTAGGTTCATCATCATCATCTCATCCGAAAGACGTCCACTGCTGGACATCGGCCTCCCCCAAGCAACGCCACAGCGACCGGTCCTGTGCGTCTCGCATCCATCGGATTCCCGCGACCCTCGCCAGGTCGTCGGTCCACCTTGTGGGACGCCTTCCAACGCTGCGTCTTCCGGTACGTGGCAGCCACTCCAAAACCTTCCGTTCCCATCAACCATCTGTTCTACGAGCAATGTGCCCTGCCCACTGCCACTTAAGTTAGTTAGGTAGGTTAGGTCAGATCAATACTCGATCCATCTCATCGCTTGGACCCATGATCTTCTCTTTCTGCTAAATCCTAAGCCGAGGTCCGTACCCCACAGCTGTGCCCGTAGCATTTAGTTTAGGCAAGCCATTATCATAGCGCTAAATCCCCTTTTTGAGGAGTGGCTGGAGAGACGTCACGGCGGCCTCACCATCCGCATGATATAGCTCTTCACCGAACATGGTAAGTTTGGGGAGTTTCTGTACCTGATTCAGGTGAAAGAAATGCCCAGGTGTCACCATTAAATGATTTCTCACATCAGTTTTTAGTTTAGTTTTAGTGTTTTATAAGTCTGTTTGAATGAAGGTTTTAACTTTATTGGGGCCGCTACCGGAATTCAGACTTTTATTGACTAAACACACCCTTCAGTTGCATTAGACGTTCTAAGATCACGTCATAATTTCAAACGTTCGGTACCAGGAATACGACTTCTGTCTTGGATTAACACAAAGGAAATTTAGGTAGGAGGCATTAATTTCACGCGAACTTGCTGCAGACAGAAGCCAATCATCAAATAGGTAAGGAGTGTTACTTATATATTATTATTATGATAGTTAAGAAAGCCTCGTGGCTTGGCGGCCATGCTCTCAAATGGACAGAGATACGCCGCCAGTGATCGCCTTGACCCAGTCACATTGTAGTACGCACTGCAAGTTTCATATTGCTCAGTCGCGATATCTTTAATACAACTTCAATTACTGTCGTTCGGTAGATATCAAAGTCTAAATAGATAGTAAAAAAACCGGCCAAGTGCAAGTCGGATTAAGTCAGTTCCGTAACATGTGTAGCGAAAATACGGCAAAAAATTCACGTTTGTTATATGAAGAAGCCTCCTATAGAACTTATTTGTTGATTATAAATAAGTTCTGGTGCGATATTGCGTCTCAGAGTGGTACCTACTGACTAAACCGACTTGTGTTTCTTCAGACTCCTAAGGGTCTGCCCCTTATTTTTTTTTATTATACATAGGCTCGCGTTTGAGCACTATCTCACCTGATGGTAAGCGATGATGTGGCCGACGATGGAGCACGCTTGCCTAGAAGTAACCTATTCACTCTTGACTTGAAGACTCCTAAGTTGTAGCTATCAGGATTTGTTCTTTGGTTTCAAAAGTTTGGTCTCTAGATAAGAGACCTAACTTTAGAAACTTCCATAAATCTAAATTTAACAAAAACACTCTTTTTGTATGGTTTTCCTTATTAGCCACTGTGGCCAAGCCAATCCCGCATTTTCCTGAAAAAAAAAACTGTTTCATTTTCCCTTTATTTTTCTGTATCCTTTTTCCATACTTTAATGACAATAAAGTTACCATCACCGTAAATAAGTTACCTCGTGACGCTATTAAACAGACAGACAGATATTTTTAGGTTTAACTACAGTGCAGTTGATAGTAGCACTGACGTATATTAGGTTAAGACCTGACATCATCTACCTAGCCTTTTTTCCCCAACTATATTAGGGTCGGCTTCCAGTCAAGCCGGATTTAGGTGAATGCCAGTATTTTATGAGGAGCGGCTGCCTACTAGACCTCCACAACCCATTAACTGGGATAACACGGTACTTCATGGCAAGACTGGAGTCAGATTTACTGGCTTCTTTATCCGTAACGACTGCCAAAGATCTACAAATGACAGCCGGGTTCTACGGCTTAACGTGCTTTCCGAGGCACGGAGGAAACTCGGTATGTTAAGGTGGTTACCCATTCACAGACCAACGTAGGCGAGCGTTGCTTAACCTTTAAGATCGACCCGTGCGGCTGTTATTATCTAGTCAAGAGCTCCTCATTAGGTTAAGACATGTAAAGAGGATAAATAAATAACAATTTATGAATTTCATAAGGAAAACAGATGCACAATGCAAAAATTGTAATTACCTGTGCCATATAGGTTTATGAGTCAAATATATTGCAGCTTAGGTTTCTACCAACCGCAAGTACTACGTGACTTTTGTCATACTTACATTGCCTCACATATTACCCATTATTTTGTATTCATTTCTTATAATTTTCATTCATATGTATGGTATGTTGTTGCCATAGATATCAGAAATTCAGTGGTTGTTGCCTATTTAGGTATTTATTTATTTATTATATTCTTTATTTATGGTACACCAAGATTACAATAATTTTGTGGAAAACCTTTTAGTAAAAAAAAGCATACAATTAGCGGCTTTATCACACTTGGCGATTTCTTCCAGGCAACCTGGAATGGACGGAGACAGACCTGGACACAAAACGGGGTTGCACTTGGTGCAAAAATAAAAGGTTGCAAATGAATTATTGAATCTTAATAAAAAAAATGTCTAATCAGCCTTGTAATATCCCCATTACTGGTACTCAGGCCTTCTCTCTAGGATAGGGAATGATCCGTAATCCAACTGGCGAGCTTCAATAATAAGCTAAGCTACAATAATTATCTTCGAATTTTTGGTTCTAGGACAAGCCGGTTTCCTCACAATATTTTCCTTAAAATTTAAATAATAGTATTATTTTATTATAACTGGGTTTATTTTTTAATAAAATGTAGCTACGTCTTGTGGTATTTATTTTGAAAACAATAACCAATAATTAAATTAAGAGAAAACCCCTCCGTCAAGCTTATCTTTTCTGTGGTCAAACAAAATGAAAGCATTTAGTCATTTTGTGAAACGCAACGTCCCTCACGTAACATTTCTCAAGATGACTAAATGCTTTGGCTCTGTAAGCCCAAATACAAGTCCCTGTTCATAGCATTTATTTGTAAATTATAATAACTACTTTAGACAATGTTCTGACTCCAGTCTTGCCACGAAGTACTATGTTACTCCAGTTAACGTTTGAATCCCCAACCGGTCCTATGAGACCGCGCTGCTATTGTTTTACTATTGTGTCTCGTTTCGCGGGTATCTGAGTAATTAATGGGTTGTGGAGGTCTGGTAGGCAGCCGCTCTTCGCAAAGTACTGGTATTCAGCTAAATCCGGCTTGACTGGAAGCCGACCCCAATATAGTTGGGAAAAGGCTAGGCAGATGACATTAGACAATGTAAATCAATTATTATTATTAATCTACCCGTGTCAGACAACATCATCGTTGGTTGGCCTTTCTCCATTCCTTCCAACGATTCTTTGCCATTTGATAAGACGGGCTAGTTAAAATAAAATAACAAGAAAGTATTTTTTTGTGTAAAAAAGTTTCCTTCAAAACTTAGAACTTAAAAGATTCATTTTTTTTAATTGTTATAAACAAGTGCTTGTGCACCTGATGGTAAGCAGTGATGGTGAGGCGCACTAGTTTACTAAGAGCCTATTCACTAGCCTTGAAGACACCTAAACCCCTACATCTTAACTCATTTCGTTTTAAACTCAAAACCACGAGCATCTTCAAAGCCAAACAAGTCTCAGACAGGCCACAGTCTCTAAATAAACATGACATAGCGACAACTGACAAGTAATTCTAAAGTCTTACCTTATTCTTAGCCACGAAGCCTCCGAAACCCGTTTCCATATCTATCCGCTTCACAAACATGGCTACATTAGCATGCACACCGGTATTCCGACCGCTTTTTACCGACAACACAAAGAAATGTCGTGTCTCTGAATAATAAGTGCATTATTCTTAAAAAACGCTTTTGACTACGTGAGCATCATCCTTAAGTTGGGTCTTTACTATGAGGTGCTAAACTGTTCTAGATTCTTTCAATAGTTTTTTCAATGGTCTGTTGTGTTTGGTTGACTTGTATTTTTTTGTTTCTAGTTCTTAGTCAGTTTTGCCATCGTTTTTGAAGCCAACTGAAAATCTAACTGTTTGTTATCGAAATAAAACATCAATACAGTATTTGAATGAATCCACTTCGTTCCTTTAAGTTAGGAAAGAAAAATTTTGAAATTGTTAAGTGTTGGATTGATGGGCCGAAGCCTCTGGGGAACATGGAAAGTCCGAAAGGTTGTCACCGTGACCCCAAATCGAAGGCAACGAAGGAACGGGGTAGGGGTTTAGTCAGTAAGAGTCTGACACACCCTCCCGCTCCCCCCAAGAGTGGGAGAAGTCATTCAGAAGAAATTCTGTCAGCCAGCAGAAAAGTTCTCTATATCATCCTTTCAGAACTTATTGTAATACGTGAATTTGAAGCTAGATCAAAGAGAGAATCCGATGGATATGAGACGAATAGTACGATCGGTCGTTGTGTTATGTCAACGCTTGGGGAGACCTATGTCCAGCAGTGGACGTTGAGACGACAATAAATTATTCATTGTTTGTGCATATATGTTTATGAGTGTAACCTTGGCATCACAGTGGGTCCTTCCAGATTACTTAGCTGCATTATTTTGTTCTAAATATCGCAAGATATTATGCCTTTTTTTATAAATTTCCTGAGTATTTTTAAATTTGAATAACTTTTGTAAAGCACAGCTAAACATTCTTTTTCTCTTTTATTTTATATTTCATCAAAATCATGTGTCCTTGCACGACATCCTAATCTTCGAAGACCTTCAATAACAGTAGTTGCCTCATTCATATCTAACATCACCGGTTTATCATACAGACCTGCCATTTATGACTCTTGATTGGCATAAGGAGGCATTAACTTGTCTAAACTCCACTTTGCTTATGACTTTATCTAAGTCCTCATAAATTCTAGGTGGCAATATATTCGGTTAATCCTCGAATATATTGCTTTTATCAGTTTTCACCGTTTTTAAAGGCGGTCGGTTTATGTTAGGCGGTTTGTTTGATCTGGTTAGAAATATGTTTTGTTGGTCATTGGTAATTGGGTTTATTTCTGCGATCAATTCAACTGCATCGTTCATGCCTTTATCATTTCTTCCAGCGGTGCTATTCTCTAAAAGTCATTTTCATGGCGACGAATTCAACGTCGAGACAACCTTCAAACAGCGAACGCAAATGTATGAAGAACTGTCATTGTCAAGCAACTGTTGAGCGTGAGCGTGAGCTCGTCGCTATGAACATGACTTTTAGAGAATAGCATAGCAGGCCAGTGTGTAGTAAGTATATCTCCTTCTAGATTTACATCTTTTTCAGTATTTACATGCTGTATGCTTTTATAGTCATCCATATTTCTTTACTTTTAACCAAGTAACCTACCATCTATATTCTAGCAAAAAACTTTCCTCATCAAACCATCTATCCCTATTTCTTTGCTTTTTTGGGAATAGGATATCATCAAATGCATCGTCTGCCTTTAACTACTTAAACTTACTTCAGTTTTCCTTTACGTTCCAGGGTCACGGCAAATTCCGCAGCACTGGATTTCTCAACATCATTTATGTTAATTTACCTTCTAATATGTTTATATACTTACCCACCTTTTATTTTTGTCTTTGCCATAATTATTTTCATAATAACTAAACCTCAAACTTATTTACGTAAGTTAGGTAACAATTTGGAAGTATATATTTATAAGTTAGGTAACAATTTGGTTACTACCAATATATTTAATGTCTTTAAGGTAACTTCAAGTAACAATAAAGTGAATGGATACCTATATTAAATTGATTTTCGTGTTTCCACATTTTGATACTAGCTAAACCTCAAAGTACGTAAATAAAGTAGGTAATAATATAGTGAATGAATAAATTAAATAAATTCTAAGACTAATGAATGAATGAATCATATCTCTGGGTCTTTCCCTTACCCGGAGGCTTCGACTGTACTCTTATTTTCCTTTTAAAGTTCATTTGAGTACATTTTTAACGAGATAGGTATTTAATAGTGTATATCGTGTATAACGAGTTACTAGGGATGAGATGGAGCCTGCTTTGAATATCTAGTCTTAAAATTTTGCGTCCTCAATAAAGGATATTCACGCGGACGAAGTTGCGAGCAAAAGCTAGGTATATGTATCTATCTATAGATAGATCTACTTTGTGGTTAGAGGCCCTAACATGAGCTCGTAACGTAATTCATTTGACGACCTAAACTGTAACTATTAAAAGTAATGGAGGTATATAAGGTATAAAACTCCATCCCTTTTTCTTCTTTTCGTTTTCATGGTTTGGCCCCAGACCTTTGGTATCAATTAAACAGTCAATGTTCTAGCAGAGGAAACTTTAATTTAATTGGTCAAATTAGCGATATAATCAAATTAACTATGGGAAAGGAAAATTGGAAATAATAGGTAAATCCTTCTAACCTATCCTTATACGGTTGACTTTGAATTACCTAAATGATAGTGCTGGTAATAAATATGGACAATGAACTACGCAGGTAACTATTGTTTAGACTTCGTAAATACCTGTAGGTGTTTATTTACCTCATGTATAGATTACGTGTTTAAATTGAAAATCCCGAATGCGTAAATGAGAGTGATGCATTTGTTGTGTTTTCCTTAACTTATATAGGTCTAGACGTTTATGTATCGGAATGATGAATTCGATCAAACAAAAATCAATTAGACTTTTTCAGCTGTTTTTTTAAGGTTGTATATCATTTAATGACTTAACGTAAGGCGTATCATACTTTTACTGACCAAAATGATATCTATGTTCCTTACATTATTCGATCTTCAAGGTTAAGCAACGCTTGCCAAGGTTTGTCTGTGGATGGGTGACCATTTTAACATACCGAGTTTCCTTCGTGCCTCGGAAAGCACGTTAACCCGTAGGACCCGGCTGTCATTTGTAGATCTTTGGCATTCGTTACGGATAGTCAGAAGCCGTTAAATCTGACTAGTCTTGCCATGATGTACCGTGTTACCCCAGTTAATGAGTTGCGGAGGTCTGGTAGGCAGCCGTTCCTCGTAAAATACTGGTATTCAGCTAAATCCGGCTTGACTAGAAGCCGACCCCAATATAGTTGGGAAAAGGCTAGGTAGATGATGATGTGTTGTGATTATGGAAGTTTCACGAAAGTTGAGAAGAAACGGGAAAATGTGGGCACAGACCGTACTAAGTCCACCACTTCGTCCATTACCAACTTATTTAACTGTACTATTATCCTGTCAAAGAGTCATATGATCGGAAGCTCGAGGAAGGGGTTATACCAGTTAATTGCTTTGTAAGTGATTTAATACTTCTGAGAATTTACTTCATTAATTTACCTGTTTGCTTTGCTAGTCAGGTGCTTGCAATTTTTCTACTTAAACGATCTTCCTGCTTTACCCCGTGTTACCTCTTCTTCTGTTTTACTCTGTCTACCGTCCTCATATCGATAGATAGTTACTCAGTGTGAGAAAAGATTTGGAAGGACAGTCTTCCAAATTTTTCTCACACAGAGCATCTATTTCTTTTTTTGTATTATGATTTGCCAAGAAATTATAAGAAAGGTACCTATTTTATAGCCTAAAATAATTTTTATCGATTATAAGTAGGACATAAAGTTCCGTGTTACCCCAGTTAATGGGTTGTGGAGGTCTGGTAGACAGCCGCTCCTCGTAAAATACTGGTATTTAGCTTAATCCGGCTTGACTAGAAGCCGACCCCAATATAGTTGGGAAAAAGGCTAGGTAGATGATGATGATATAGGTAGGACAATTTTGCATAAAAATCTATGAAACTCTGCCAACGAAGCTACAAGGCTACATCGACACGATGGCACAACGCTGCCACTTCATTGCCTTACTTTCATAGTTTTGTCCGTAAGCTTCACGCAGGCGTACACCAAGGGTAAAATGACGAATACGCGTCTATGAAGCTACGCGACCGTGGACAGTACGCCTGAAGTGTTACTGAAGCTATCATAAGCATCATAGGCTAATCATCATCTGCCTAGCCTTTTCCCAACTATATTGGGGACGGCTTCCAGTCAAGCCGGATTTTTAGCTGAATACCAATATTTTATGAGAAGCGGCTGCTTACCAGACCTCCACAACCCATTAACTGGGGTAACACGGTACTTCATGGTAAGACTGGAAGTCAGATATACTGGCTTCTGTTTCTGACTATCCGTAACGACTGTCAAAGATCTACAAATGACAGCCGGGACCTACGGCATAACGTGCTTTCCGAGGCACGAAGGAAACTCGGTATATTAAGATGGCTACAGATTCATAGGCTAAAAAGTACCAAATATAACACTATGCTAGATCTTATCACAGTAGGCAATGGTGTGTAAGCAAGTGTCCTGAATTTCGCGAAGGTCATGACTTGCTACTTCCTTCAACATTCGGTACATTTCTAATATCTAATCTTATAATAATCAGTTATCATTCGATCTTTATAAAATAGTCACTGTGACTGACTTTGTCACACTGCAAGCGAATGCAGTACGCACCTAAGTTTTATCAGTGTTCTACTTTGCGCCAATTACCGCTGTTTTTAGGGTTCCGTACTTAAAGGCTAAAACGGGAGTGTATTACTAAGATTCCTCTGTTCGTTCGACCCTATTACTAAGACTGCGTTGTTCGTTCGTCTGTTTGTCTGTCTGTTACCAGGCCGCACTTATCTCATGAACAGTAATAGCTAGGCAGATGAAACTGATAACACACACAGATGATGTATTTCTGTTGCTGTTATAAGAACAATTACTTAAAACAGAATAAAATAAATAATGAAGTGGGGCTTCCATACAGCAAACGTGATTTACTTGCCGTTTTTTTGCTTGCCTTGAACCCTTCGTGTGTGTCCAACTCGCACTTACCCAGTTATATTTTTTACTGTGTGATTTGTTAATCAATTTCGTGCTATTACATAGTTCATTATTTTTTATCCGTTTTACGATAAGCTTATCACAGAATCGCCGCACCTTTCTCAATAATCGCTCGTATTTCTGATAGCCTTGCTGCTAAGGTGTGGCTTTATATGTGACTGGAATTGTTTTAGGACTGATATATCCGCCTGAAGTATGTATTAGTGATTAGTAAAATTATTATCGCTTCGCCACTATAAGACTTTATACAGACGCACCACAATCACGCCACATCGCAGCGACAAAAAGTGGTTGCGATTGAATAGTGTCGCTGCAGTTTCTTACAGTTAACATATCATAGGAATTGTTTTAGGACTAATATATACGCCTGTAGTATTAGTGATTAGTAACATTATTATCGCTTCGCCAGTATAAGGCTTTATACACACGCACCACAACGCAGCGACAAAAAGTGGTTACGTGTGAATAGTGTCGCTGCATCTTCTTACAGTTAACATAGTATAGCATCAGCCTTATAATGTTTTCTCTGCTGAAACTTAGGCCTCCTCTCTAGGAGAGAGAATGGGCCGTAATCCACCACGCAGGCCTAGTGCGGGTTGGTGGATTTCTACAGTTTCGTAGGTTTAGTAGATTCTAACAGTTGCGTTCTACAAATTAATGTCCAAGCGATTGCGGTGTGGTTACGTTGTAGCTGGCTACAACGCAACTACTGTTGTCTGTTGTGTTTGTCTGTAACTACTGGTAGTTACAGACAAATTCGCGATGTCGCTGGTTGCATTGTGGTGTAGTCGATATGACGCACACGGTTGCGTTCGACGAGAAAATGTGGTCAGTGTGTATGAAACTATTTCATCATCACCGTCATTTCAGCCAACAGACGTCACTGTTAGACGTAGGCGTCCTCCAAGTGTCGCCACAACGGACGGTCCTGTGCGTCTCCTTCTACTTTCCCTTACTTTCCCTTATTTCCCTTTATTCATATTTCTGGTATCGTGTGGTGTGGTTGTGGTTCGTCTGAAGAGATCCTTAGGTGTTGTCTCCGGCGGTGCAGTTAAAATTGAAAGGCTTCAACATTCGTGTCATCGTGATAGCCTGAATGCATTTAATGTGTACGATTATTGATAGTGCTAAATTCCGAAAATTTCTGATGACTTCATAATCTTTTCCTACATAAAAACAAGGCAAATAAGAATCAGAATGGAAGAGGGGGGCAGGGGTAAGGCGTAACAGACTTCTGCATTTCGATGGCTTAGAGTGAAAACCTCGTATCTGAAATTTTAGGTAAATTTATTGTATCACATTTTTGAAAAGAAAACCTCAAAACAGACCATCCTGTATCACGAATTTTTTTACTGGTTATTTGAAACGCCGTCTACGGTGTAAAATGCATATCCTTCTCGAGTCAGTTTAGTATGATAACATTGCGATGGCGCGTCAAAAGTTATTAGAAAAATTGAAATACAAGAGTAATAGGTGTTTGAACTACATCAATATTTGAATAAAACACGCAACTATTTGAATTAAACCTATTTAAATTAATTGATAATAAAGATCTAATTTGGTTTTTTGGACCTCCTGGAAAGTTACGTATTTTGCACTTACGAGGTTTTCACTCTAAGACAGCGATTTGGAATCGAAGGTAAATTCGTTAAATTGTTTAGGCCTAGTAGGTGCTTCTGTTTAAAACATGAGCTACACGCTGGCGTAATAAACTGATGAGTTTTTTTTTTATTGTTGATAGGTTTGCGGTTGATCACTATCTCAACTGATGGAAAACGACGACGTAGCCGACGATGGAGCAAGCTTGCCTCGAAGCAACCTATTCACTCATGACTTAAAGATCCCCAGGTTGTCTAGAATTCGAGTTTGTTTGTATAAGATTTTCTTATTACTTTTAGGGCCTATTTCACCACCTATGATTAAGTTTCGAGTATCTTACTTGGAAGATAATTTCATACAAATTCTGTCAAATTTTTGAATTTATTCAGTGAGTAGTGCTTACTCGGACATCGTGAAACAGGCCCTTAGTGTGGTACTTATGTGCTGATTGAGGGCTAGCCAGTTCATACATAGAAGTCCTTGTTGGGCAGGAGCAGCCACTATAGCAGTTTGCGCAAAAGCTATCTAATAATCCGCGATCCGTCGGATTTGGCCCCACTCCTGACAAGTGCCGAACAAGGTAGATTGGAAATAGTTCTCTCGAAAAGCTAACTGGTTTCGTCCTAAGGACAATGGGCTCGTATGCCGACGGAAAGTCTACAGGACAGGACCCGCCTTTCTTTTTCTTCAGAAAAACTCCATGCTCTAATAAAAACATTGTAGGTAGGTACAAAGGTGGACTTATTTTTAACCGTTTTTATACGGTTACAAGTAGGTAATATTTAAATTTATATGTTAAAGACCTTCAAATTGACCTAGTAAACATAATCCTACAACAGGTTTTCCGTAACTCGGGCAAAAATAAACTTGACATCATTTCAAACAGTATGATTGATATTTTTGTGCTAATATGAATTTTATCTGATTTTAGGGTTCCGTACCTTATAAGGAAAATACAGAACCCGCAATAGAATCACTTTGTTATCCGTCTGTCTATCTGTTTGTCAAGACTCTTTATGTCGGGAACGCGTGGAGGTATCGAGTTGAAATTAAAACCATATTCTCAGGTCTGCGGTCCCTTGAAGCTGTGTAAAAATCAAACTTAAGTATAAATTAACGAATGAAAAAGTTACAGCCGTTTATATCGCAAAAACGTACATTTTGACACAGTCTAAGGAATCAAAATTCATAGGGTACTTCCCGTTAACCTAGAATTCTGAAATTTGGCAAGCAGCAGGACCCTGGTTTTCCTTCCGCAAAAAGAATTAAAGCGAAATCATGAATTAAAGTAACCATCTACCTATCGACGGATATTTTAAAACTCAAAGGTGTAAAATATAAAAGACTTCTTTATCGACTTATTATCACTTCATTGAGCTCGTAAAAAGACGTACTTATTGGCCATACGACAACTGCTTACCGCTGTTAATCACCATGTTATTTATAGTCATGACGTAATAATGATCGTAGGTGATGACTTTATGAATCGTAGGCTGACTATGAATACGATCCATGTGTATTAGAGTAGGATTATTTATAGGTGACGTTTTTTCTACTTCTACTACTTCTCATAATTGAAACACTATTTTGCGTCGACTTATCACACTAATACCTAGGTACCTATCTATATCTATACTAATATTATAAAGAGGAAAGATTTGTACCTATTTTTGTATGTTTGTAATGAATAGGCTCAAAAAGTACTGGGCCGATTTAAAAAATTCTTTCACCAATAGAATGCTACATTCTTCCAATTTGACATAGGCTACATTTCATTTTGAAAAAAATTAGGGATCCTTGGTAAAATTTGAATAATGTAACCGAAGGTGTAGAAAAATTTCCAAAAATAAATAATTGTCTACCCCGTGCGAAGCCGGGACGGGCTGCTAGTCTAATATAAAGGCGTTTTTTTAGGTGCGAAATCATCCAATGACTTCTCCCGCTCTAGGAGCGGAAGGGCGTGTCAGACTTTTACTAACTAAACTGTACTACCACTCCTATGTTCATTCATTGTCTTCAGGATTCCGGGTTCCCTTTCGGATGACCTATGGATTGTGTATGTGTTTTTGAAAAAAAGAAAGAAAGAAAAACTCTTTATTTGCACGAACCAGTAGCAATTTTAGAAATCTGTTAACAAAAAAAAACAGCTAGGATTATGCGCCACGTCCTGTGTCCGTACTCAAACTCAAACTACTCAGACTCAAACTACAGGATGCATTTCGGAGAGTGTGCGCAGGAATTACATGAGTTAATTCCGCCATCTCACTTCTACCATCGGACAAGCCGTCGTACGGCGAGTATCCATCCTTACGTTGTCGAAACCTGCACGGTCCGGACAAAGCGGTTTGCCTCGTCGTTTATACCGCGTACATCGAAGGATTGGAACAATTTGCCTGCTGCGGTCTTTCCGTCCGATTATAATTTGGGTATCTTCAAGACTAGAGTGAATAGGCTCTTAATAAACTAGTGCGCCTCACCATCAACGATTGCATCACTGCTTACCATCAGGTGGGATTGCAGTCAAGTACTAGTTTATGGTATATGGGGTCCATTAACATATGAAGGACCCAAGCCAACCTTACCTGCTAGCGGTGCACCCTGCTGTTCAACGGACAAGGCTCTGGCAAACCTGGTTTCCCTCTCGTAGGGTTGTGGGGGTCAGACGGCTGGTCGCCTCACGTAAAACCAACCTCAGTCAAATATTTATGGATAGGAATACATATTTGGGTACTCGTGCTAGGGCGTCGCCGCATAACGACGCGCAGGCACATCGCCCTAAACCTGTGACAAGTGGGTTAGGGCTACCGTGTCAAGTACGGGCACGGTTAAAGAGGTTAGTACCCAAAAGGAAGTTCCGCTTTGCCACCTGGAACATTGGCTCTCTAACCGGACGTTGCAGGGAACTCGCGGACGTACTTGCGAAGCGTCGGGTCCAGTGCGCCTTCCTTCAGGAGACGCGCTGGAAGGGGAATAAGTCCCGTGACATCGGGCAGGGGTACCGGCTAGTGTACGCCGGATCACCATCGGGACGGAACGGAGTGGCCGTAGTGCTGTCTAAGGACCTTCAGGATGGCCTTCTTGAAGTAGACCGATACAGCGACCGGTTGATGCGAGTTAGGGTGCTGATCGAAGGATCAGTTACGAACCTAATCAGTGCCTACGCTCCTCAAACTGGTTGCTGTGAGTCTGAAAAGGAGGCATTCTGGAATGAGTTCGAAGACGTATTGCGCGCTATTCCGAATTCCGAAGATGTTTTGGTTGGGGGGGACCTCAACGGTCACGTAGGTCAGTTTGCTGGAGAGCACGGACGTGTTCACGGTGGTTTTGGATACGGCCAACTAAATGCAGAGGGAGTCAGTATACTCAGGACCTGCGCCGTATCGGACCTTGCCATCGCGAATACGTTCTTTCAGAAGAAGCCCCACCATCTTATTACGTACCGTAGTGGTGCCTACTCAACCCAGATAGATTACCTGTTGGTGCGACGGTGCCACATTGGCAAGGTTACCAACTGCAAAGTCATCCCTGGCGAAAGCCTAACGGCTCAACACCGCCTCCTTGTCCTGGACTTTGCGGTCGTGCCAAGGAAGAAAGTTGTTGAGAAACGCGAACCCCGCACTAAGTGGTGGTTGCTTAATGGCTCTAAACAGTCGGACTTTATTGCGGAGGTCGAGCATCTTGAGGTGAGTGCTCCGCATGAGTCCGTTCAAGAGATCTGGAGTAGGATCCATTCAGCAATCACCACTGCGGGTAAGCGCGTTCTTGGCACTTCTCGTGGTGGCCGCGTCATGGACAAGGAGACGTGGTGGTGGGATGACGGGGTTCAGGGGGCGACTCGGAAGAAGAGGGGTTTATTTAAACAGTGGCAAGGGACCAACTCTCCGGAAGACAGGGAGGCATATGGAGCGGCTAAGCGCGCTTGTAAAAAAGCTGTAGCCAGAGCCCGCAGCAAAAGTCTGTCGCCCTTGTACGACAAGCTGGAAACTGCGGAGGGGCAGAAGCTTATTTTTAAGCTGGCGCGTGCCCGGGAAAAAGCTACACGGGACATTAGCAAATGTCTTTGTGTAAGGGACGCCCAGGGTAAGCTGCTCTATGATGCTCCTTCTGTTAAGGAGAGATGGTGTACATACTTCTCGGAGCTGTCTAATAAACAGCATCCCCACAACCTCCCTCCCGAACCGCCTCCTAACCTCGGACTTATTTCCCCTATTTCCCCCGACGAAACCCGCATTGCTCTTCGCCACATGAAGAACCGGAAATCGATTGGGCCTGACAATGTGCCAATTGAGGTGTGGAAGGCGATGGGCTCACATGGTGTGGACCTTCTGACTGATCTTTATAACCGCATCCTGACCACCAAGGAAATGCCAAACCAGTGGCGACTAAGCCTGATTATCCCGGTCCACAAAGGCAAAGGTAGCGTACAGGATTGCAGTAACTACCGCGGTATCAAGATCATGTGCCACACCATGAAGCTCTTCGAGCGCATTATTGACACAAGGCTCCGTAGCGAGTGCACTGTCTCTGAGTGTCAATATGGCTTCCGGGCGGGTAACAGCACCATGGATGCAGTGTTCGCCTTACGGACTCTGTCTGAGGCTTACAGAGAGAGAAGGAGAGCTCTGCATATGGCCTTTTTAGACCTGCAGAAGGCCTTCGACTGTATACCTCGACAGGCTATCTGGTGGGCGCTCCGCTTCAAGGGTGTTCCCGAGGCCTATGTTGACATTATCAGAGATATGTACCGCGATTCCGTGTCCTTTGTCCGGACCGCTGTTGGCGAATCCAATGTCTTTCCAATATCTGTTGGCGTTCACCAAGGTTCGGCTCTAAGCCCGTTCTTGTTTAACGTTGTGCTTGATGTAGTTACGGCAAACATCCAGGATCAGCCTCCATGGCTAATGATGTATGCCGATGACATCGCCCTCGTTAACCAGAACAAAGCCCATCTTGAGCGCAGGGTCAACATTTGGAAAGACACGCTGGAAAACGGCGGTCTGAGACTAAATGTGGCGAAGACCGAGTACATGTCCTGTGGTGGCACGGATTCAAGTACTATCCGGATAGGGTCGGATTTGATCGCTAAGTCTGATAAGTTCCGGTACCTTGGATCCGTGCTGCACGAGTCTGGCAGCGTGGATGACGATGTCCAAGCACGTATAGGCGCGGCATGGGCAAAATGGCGCGAGGTAACGGGCGTTTTATGTGACCGTAAAATGCCTCCGAGGCTCAAAGGGCAGATATATAAATGCATCATACGGCCTGTCCTCCTGTACGGTGGCGAATGTTGGCCAGCACTAAGCAGACACACCCAGGAGCTTCGCGTCACGGAGATGAAGATGCTGAGGTGGATGAGCGGCGTAACGCGATCCGATCGCATACGCAACTCATTCATCCGAGGTAGTCTTGGTGTCCGTGACGTGGGAGAAAAACTGCAAGAGTGTCGTCTGCGATGGTATGGCCACATCATGCGCCGCCCTAGGGAGTACGTTGGTCGGAGATGCATGGATATGGCTGTCCTTGGGGCTAGGTCCCGTGGTCGCCCTCGCAAGCGCTGGCTGGACGTCGTCAAGTCCGACATGAGAGCCAATGGCCTCACTGAGAAGGATGTTAAAGATCGGGCAAAGTGGAGAAAACATAGTCGGAAGGCGGACCCTGGCAATGGCCGGGATTAACGCCAGGCAGAAGAAGACTAGTTTATGGTATATATAAAAAAAAAAACTACTCAAGTTCAAACTGCTGAACGGATGTATATAAAATTTGGCACACGAGTAGACCATATCCTGGAATAGTACATAGGATAGGTACTTATTACTTCTATACGTTATATCGCTGACGAAGCTGCTGACCGCAGCATTTGAGCGTGAAGAAATAATGAACATCACACACACTCACAAACTTTCGCCTTTTCGGTGATGACTCATCATCGTCATCATCATTTCGGCCTCTGCTAGTCATAGGCCTCCCCCAAGCGTCGCGACCAACGGTCTTGTGCGTCTCGCATCCATCGGATTCCCGCTACTCTTACCAGCAGCGGGTCTAAAAGGCCACTTAAGCAGAATCGAATTAGGAATATTAGGATCATTAAATTAATCAATTCTTTTTTACTGCTGTTCATGCGGCAATATTTACACGGAATATGAGTCTGCGATGGTATGGCCACATCATGCGCCGCCTTATGGAGTAGGTACGTTGGCCGGAGATGCATGAATATGGCTGTCCTTGACGCTAGGTCTCGTGGTCGCCCTCGCAAGCGCTGGCTGGACGTCGTCAAGTCCGACATGAGAGCCAATGGCCTTACTGTCAGGGATGTAGAAGATCGGGCAAAGTGGAGCAAGCTAAGCCGGAAGGCGGACCCTGGCTAAAGCCGGGATTAACGCCAGGTGGAAGAAGAAGATGAGTCTGATATATGATTTTTGGCTAATTTGTGCAACCTTTTTACGAATATTAGAAAAATTGCTTATGATCTGCTAGGAATTCGGGACATGATTTGCTTTGCCGCCGTAATGCACATCTTTCCTGCCATAACTTATTGTGTTGTTATTGTTATTTTCTTATTTTTTTCATGATTATATGCGCCTTGTTGGACGTAAATAAACTCTTTCTTTGTTTCTTTCTTTTAGATGAATTGCTCAATGTGACCTTTTCAGACCCGCAGGTCATCGGCCCAACTTGACCATCGGTGTAATGATTGCTGCCTCTTTATTATTTATTTATTTATTCTTCATTCACAAAGTACATAGGCGGACTTAATGCCTTAGGCATTCTCTACCAGTCAACTCAAGTCAAGTCTTTATTGGTTTTCCTGGCTCGTTTAACAAGAGAACAACATCCAGGAATCAGTTTCTTTGTTTTCCTTAATAAAGAAAATGTTATGGCTTCGATGAAAAATATTGTCTTCTTCATTTCCGTCTGCATCATTAAGCGGAAACTACAATAGACCGACGCATACGTGGGCGACGCGGACGCCTGCATTGTACGTAGAACCGCGTCCCGTAGCGTGGATCTAATGTAGCTCTACAAGTCTAGTTGCCATATAAAATGTATGGAGACTGGTTCGCCCGGATCGGCGTACATGACTTACTTAACATTTCTTATGCTGTACGTAATTCCCTTATGTAAGCTTTTATTTATCTATATATATAAAAATGAAACCCGTTTTTCGTTGTCACGACATCACATGAAAACGGCTTGACCGATTTGGCTGATTCTTTTTTTAAAATGTTCCTTGAAGTTCAATGATGGTTCTTACGGAGAGAAAAATTCTAAAAAAAAAGTTAGGTAAAGTAGGGTAGGTAGGGTAGTGTAGGGTAGTGTAGTGTAGTGTAGGGTAGTGTAGGGTAGTGTAGGGTAGTGTAGGGTAGTGTAGGGTAGTGTAGGGTAGTGCAGGGTAGTGTAGGGTAGTGTAGGGTAGTGTAGGGTAGTGTAGGGTAGTGTAGGGTAGTGTAGGGTAGTGTAGGGTAGTGTAGGGTAGTGTAGGGTAGTGTAGGGTAGTGTAGGGTAGTGTAGTGTAGTGTAGTGTAATGTAGGGTAGTGTAGTGTAGGGTAGGTAGGGTAGTGTAGGGTAGGTAGGGTAGTGTAGGGTAGGTAGGGAAGGTAGGTTAGGGTAGCGTAGGATATGTAGGGTAGTCATTTGACGGGAGCGAAGCCGCGGGTAAAAGCTAGTAACTATAATAAATACCTAATATTAAATTAAAATGAGCAAGAAGTTTCCACTGCTAAAAATATCCAATTATACGAATAATGTCGTTTTAACGTATTAACTAAGGTTATTATTGGTACCTTGGTTAATAGTTTAAAATTGGCTAGTTGACTCATTACTGCAGCGCGGTGTTCCAGATTTTGTTTTAGGTGGAAAATTCTCCAATGACTTCTCCCGCTCTTTGGCGCAATATATTTTTTCTATTGTCGTTTTTGCAGAATCTTAAAATATCTCTTCCTCACACACTTTGGTCCGTTTGTCTTCTTCCACCTGGCGTTAATCCCGGCTATTGCCTGCAGGGTCCGCCTTCCGACTAAGCTTCTACCACTTTGCCCGTTCTTTTACATCTATTTCAGTTAGGCCATTGGCTCTCATGTCGGACTTGATGACGTCCAGCCAGCGCTTGCGAGAGCGACCACGGGACCTAGCCCCAAGGACAGCCACATGCATCTCCAACCAACATACTCTATAGGGCGGCGCGGCGCAGTTTCCAGGACCGCTGATCTGAGTAAATGATAAATGATATTTATTTTGTAACTAGGTTTTCGCAAACACTTTTACGTGATTTTTTTTGTCATTTTG
The DNA here is from genome assembly GCA_030763345.1 of Mythimna separata. NCBI lineage: Eukaryota > Metazoa > Arthropoda > Insecta > Lepidoptera > Noctuidae > Mythimna > Mythimna separata. Next base: position 1,870,195 of record CM061173.1, on the reverse strand, counting down.
TTCTAGATGAGGCAGTATATGGTTTAATTTCAACTCGTTACCTCCACGCGTTCTCGAGACAGACAGACAGACGGACAACAACAAAGTGATCCGATAAGGATAAGAGGCCAGAAGCTCCTTTTTCAGCGTCGCAAAATATCGTTTTCACAAAATGTCTGCAGGTCGCAATATAATTAATTGTTTTCTCGTGTTTCTTTAGCAGAATGACTCATCTATCTATCTATATATATAAAAATGAAACCCGTTTTCCGTTGTCACGACATAACATGAAAACGGCTTGACCGATTTGGCTGATTTTTTTTTTAAATGTTCCTTGAAGTTCAATGATGGTTCTTACGGAGAGAAAAATTAAAAAAAAAAGTTAGGTAAAGTAGGGTAGTGTAGGGTAGTGTAGGGTAGTGTAGGGTAGTGTAGGGTAGTGTAGGGTAGTGTAGTGTAGTGTAGGGTAGTGTAGTGTAGGGTAGGTAGGGTAGTGTAGGGAAGGTAGGGTAGGGTAGCGTAAGATATGTAGGGTAGTCATTTGACGGGAGCGAAGCCGCGGGTAAAAGCTAGTTTTTAAAAAATCACTTTCTCACAATGTCTCTTTCGCAGAATGTAATTTTCGCAAAATCGTCCCGTTAGTACCTGACTTAGAATTAAATTCAGCTGGGCTAACGTTATTAACCACGGTCTTGCTAAATACAAATCAGTGGGTTTATCCTGTTGACTAACTTTACAGACCAAAAACCCAGGTTTATTTGTTATTGTCTGAGTCTGAAAATGCCTAGGCATAAAACCAGCCTTTGTCCATTTAATTTGTGTGTAAATAAATAAGTGAAACAATAGGTCCAGATGTTTAAAATAATACCTATATTGCTGTATATTGAATATCCATACAAGGTAGACGGTAAATCATTGCGTAGGTTATTTTGTAGGTATATATGTGTGTGTTGTCGGAAACCCTGTCAGCAACCTTTGAATCATCTGAGTTGGGTTTTTTTTTGGGGAAAATCAGTTGTTGTTGTCTTTTATCCTTTAATTCATGAATCCCCGACCGGTCCTATGAGACCGCGCTGTTATTGTTTTACTATTGTGTCTCGTTTCGCGGGTATCTGAGTAATTAATTCATGAATGGGGCCCGACCGGTCCTATGAGACCGCGCTGTTATTGTTTTACTATTGTGTCTCGTTTCGCGGGTATCTGAGTAATTAATTCATGAATGGGGCACGACCGGTCCTATGAGACCGCGCTGTTATTGTTTTACTATTGTGTCTCGTTTCGCGGGTATCTGAGTAATTAATTCATGAATGGGGCCCGACCGGTCCTATGAGACCGCGCTGTTATTGTTTTACTATTGTGTCTCGTTTCGCGGGTATCTGAGTAATTAATTCATGAATGGGGCCCGACCGGTCCTATGAGACCGCGCTGTTATTGTTTTACTATTGTGTCTCGTTTCGCGGGTATCTGAGTAATTAATTCATGAATGGGGCCCGACCGGTCCTATGAGACCGCGCTGTTATTGTTTTACTATTGTGTCTCGTTTTGCGGGTATGTGATAGGTTAAAAGAGAGGAGGCATTTTTTTTCGGGGGACATCATCGAATTACTTATCCTGCTCTAGGGCGGATCAGACTTTCACTAACCAAAACCCACTCCTAGGCAATGAAGGAGTCAGTGCCTTCGTTCCAGGGCGCTGGGGTTCTGTTTCGCTCAACTCATGGCCTTAGTAGGCTTCGATCCTACTGGGTATAGTTTTTCCGACACCTCCAGGCGCGCGTGGAACACTACGCGCTGTCGACGACTCGGACTCGGTCCGGACAGTTACCGGACGGATGGATGGCGAGCTTCTAATTCCTTGCCGTCCGCAAGGCCAAAGAGAGGAGACTTATATGCATTTTTCTATGTATGGGAAATTACCAAATAACTTTTTCTGATGTAGGTGGAGTGTGACTTTAACCCACTTCAGTTCCTTTTGTGTTCCAAGGCCACGGTAATTGTTTCCAACATTCTCGCAAAAATACAATCAAAGCGTTTTGGGAGTACATTTATTATGCGTATAGCTAAAGAGTGGAATTCCTTGCCGGGGTCTGTGTTTCCTGATAGCTACAACCCAGGAGTCTTTAAGTCAAGAGTGAATAGGTTGCTTCTAGGCAAGAGTGCTCCATCGTCGACCACATGATCGCTTACCATCAGGTGAAATGTGGTCAAGCGCGAGCCTATCAATAATAAAAAAAACCGGGCAAGTGCGAGTCGGACTCGCACACTGAGGGTTCCGTACCAATTTATCAAGATGAAAACAGTTCAATTCTCGAATCGAGTCTTAAAGATTTTACAAAAAAGAAAATCTTGTAATGTAACTAAAAATTTAAGGTTTTCGGAATTTTTCCTTTATGTGTGCTATAAAACGTTGCTGCATGCCAAATTTCAAGATTCTAGGTCGACTGGAAGTACCCTTTAGGTTTTGATTCCCTTGCGAGTACTTGCGAGTTTCAAAATATGCAGCTTAAATTGCTGTTTCTTTTGATTGCGTTGACATAGAAGTTTGATTTTGTTACAGCTTAAAGGTATTATAGACTTGAGTATTTGGTATGAATTTCAATTTAATACCTCTACGCGTTTATGAGGAAATGGGTAGTAAGTTTAAAATTATTAAAAAAATATATATTATGTGATGTAACTAAAAATTTATGGTTTTCGTAATTTTTCCTTTATCTATGCTATAAGACGTTGCTTCGTACCAAATTTCAAGATTCTGAGTTCACGGGAAGCACCCTGTAGGTTTTGATTCCCTTGCAAGTGTCGAAAATTTGCGGCATAAACGGCTGTATCTTTTGATTGCGTTGGCTTAGAAGTTTGATTTTTTCACAGCTTCAAGGGACAGTAGATCTGAGTAATTGATATAAATTTCAGCTTTATACCTCCACGCGTTCCTGAGAAAAAGGGTCTTGACAGACGGACGGACAGACGGACAACAAAGTGATCCTATAAGGGTTCCGTTTTTTTCTTTTGAGGTACGGAACCCTAAAAAATGGCAGGCGACACGATTCTCAAAGCTCCTCTCGCTGTTCAGCATCTGTACAGCGGTCCTGATGATGCATCCCAACTCATCAAAAATAGTACACAACATTATCTGCGCTCTATTATCTCGAAGACATTGATAAGCCTACCTTCAGTATTGCCGACATCGGTGCTACGTTAACAGTGTCCCAATAGTAGGTGATAGGCAGGTAAATACAACTGTGCTTTATCTATATATTGATAACGTTAGGAGTACCTTCTTGTCGAGTTGCTCCAATTTAGAGGACGGTTTCAAGGTCTTGAAGTAAATAGTTCAATGAAAATTTTAAAAAATACGCTACTTGATTTTATTATATTTATTGAAAGAAAGAAGGAAAGAAAAAAATAAAACAATACATTTATTTAGCACGACAAGAAACAAGGACCCTACCTAAGCACTTTTACTTAATAATTTCACATCATCATCATCTGCCTAGCCTTTTTCCCAACTATACTGGGGTCGGTTTCCAGTCAAGCCGGATTTAGTTGAATACCAGTATTTTACGAGGAGCGGCTGCCTACAAGACCTCCACAACCCATTAACTGGGGTAACACAGTACTTCATGGCAAGACTGGGGTCAGATTTACTGGCTTCTGTCTATCCGTAACGACTGCCAAAGATCTACAAATGACATCCGGGACCTACGGCTATAAAGAAAGTCAGAAGCAAATCAAGTCCTGTGACTGCAATGACTAGTCTTATAAGAATGAACTACCGGAAATGAATCACTAAGAGCTCATTGGCATAAACATGTTTTGAGATTTCGTCGCGATAAGCTTACCTTCAATAATGTTTTAACTTATGCAATAACATGCGAGAGGTGTGCAATTTAATATACTTACACCATATTTTTCCGAGTCAAATAATAAGATTTTGACCACCGTGAACACAGCCACACACGTATGTCCTTACTATGTGCCGTATCATCACTGTGGTAAGAGGGGGGTGCAACAGAGTCGGTAAGGACTCGTTTCGACTAGTTTGGGTGTTGCTAGATTGAACAGTTTTGGAAATACCTTGGTGGTCCATTGAAAGAGCTAGTCCAATGAACGCAACTCTCCCCTACTAAACCAATTTACAGAATCCCACAGGGATTTCTGAAAGGGAAGTTCGGTGGCCCCAGATCGAAAGCAAAGAAGGAATGGGATGGGGTTTAGTCAATAAAAGTCTGACACGCCCTCCCGCTCCACCCAAGAGCAGGGGAAGTCATTCTGGTGATTCCCCACTTGAAAAAAAAAGTATCCCACAGGGATATCATTTTGCAATAAGCTTGCATGGATATAAGCTTGCATACAATTACCAGGTTGACAAAAATGTGCGATTGGGTTTTTACATTAGTGAACTATACTGTTAGCTTTTTTTTATAGGAAATCATCAGAATGACTTCTCTCGTTCTTGTGTCCGCCCTTGCGGACGCCATGGGAGCGGGAGGGCGTGGCAGACTTTTACTGACTAAAAAACACTCTTTTGTTCCTTCCCTGCCATCGTTCTAGGGCATCGGGTTTTCTTTTAAGAAGCCCACACATGACCCCAGAGTTTTCGACTCTGCTGGGCCCGTACACTTTCATCTCTTTGAGGGAATTACACTGTAGCTGCCTGGAGTATGGAAGCTGGCATTGCACCTGATCTCTCCCCGGTCGTGTTGGATTGCCGGCTCATCGTACCATGACAGTAAAGGAATAGTGTGTGTGTGCTTGCGCATACGCTTGAGATCTGCTGCCTTTTGCCATTGGACACGTCCTGGATCGAAATTCTGGATTAGACTAGATTGTAACTAAAAGGCAGTCACTATAACTTTGTTGGATGGCAATAATATCGATAAAATTATTGGCAATTTTAATCATTAACCTATCAACACCCGCGAAACGAGACACAATAGGAACACAATAACAGCGCGGTCCTATGGGACTGGTCGGGGATTCATGAATTAAATGTTGTACTGTCATTATTAGTTTCAGACATGATGGCGAACGAAATCGCTGGCAAAGTGCTAGTTGATCCTTATGCTACCAATTATACTGCAAAAACGCAAAAATATTACAACGTATTTCATAAGGAAAACGAAGTGACTGAATTGTGTATCAAAACTAGGTAAATACTTTCTAAACTTGAAGCTAAATACAGAAGCTGTGCGAAGTGAAAAACACAATAAAATTGTATATAGCTATATCAGGCGACCATATAAATGCTTTTGAAAAAAGTCCAATCGATTAAAAAAAACAGAACTATGTATAAAATAATATACCTGAGTAAAAAGAGGTTATATCAAAGTGTCATAGACAATATTTTATAGAAGTTTCTGTCACCGAATAGCGTGACAGATCGCGCGACGATGACACAGGTAATATAGATTGATAGATTTATTATTATTTGAGTTTCTTTTTAAATAACATAATCTAGACTCTAGTGCTTGACTGCGATTTCGCCTGGTGGTAAGCAGTGATGCAATCGTTGATGGTGAGGCGCACTAGTTTATTAAGAGCCTACTCACTCTAGCCTTAAAGATACCCAAATCATAATCAGACGGGATGATCGCAGCAGGCAGTTTATTACTAAAATCATGTCAATGTAATTTTTTTATAAGTATCAACACATATTACACTAATACTCATTGTAATAGCGAAAATTTGTAACATATGTAATTGTGTATGGTAAGTTGTCCCACATTGAACCAGGTAAATTTCAAAGTCTCATAGTGGGCTGGATGTTCAATCAATGCCTTTCATTTTTTGTGTATAGTTAGCATATTTATTTAGCTTCAATTTTGTAAAACATTAATTTCTCATATTCCTTTTAGTTTCGGTGTAAAACAGGTTTTTATGAAAAATGATTTTTGGTTCAATGTGTACCACCGGTGGTACACATTTAACCAGGGTATCGTCCACATTGAGAAACCTTATTAACGATGTCTTCTAGTTGAATTTATAAGGCAAATACTTTGTAATAATAATAATAATAAACAGTAATAATAAAAATCAGCCTTATATTTATAAAAATCACTTTAAATCATATGCAATTAAACCGAGAGTCTTAGTTTTATACATCACAAAACCTTTTCAATCAAATTCTTATCATATTTTAATAATAAAAACAAAAGTAACAGTTTTTAATTATAAAAACAAAAGTACCTTCCATAATATAACAAATTAAAATTAAATTAAAATAATTGTAAAAAAATACTCCTTTAACGACTGGGGTGTACACAGTAAACCGTGGTTAAATGTGTACCACCCTCAGGTGGTTAAATGTGAGACACACCACGTTTTATCACTAAATTCAATATTTTACCGGCAAATCAATCTCTTAAAATCACGAATTATAGCGCTTTTAATTGCTAAATAACCGTAGAAAACAGTGTATATATAAATAAATTGATATTATTTAAACGAAAAAAGCTAAAAAAGAATGAAATTGGCAAAAAATTTTTACTTTTTGAGTCAGTTTTCTTTTGAATGCTCCTCACACAACCACTTTGCACGCGATCGCCACGCAAACTAGTGGGCAGGAAAGGAACGTAAATACCTCTCTTTCACTCATATTAGTGCGGTTTGGCAATGTCGCATTTTCGAGATTCGGCGGTGGTTCAATGTAGCTGCCTGGTTCAATGTGAGACACCCGACCCTATGTTTTTACTCCTTCATGCTTAAAGCAGGTAAAAAATTAAGCAGGTCCCAATTACCCAGTTACCTAAATACATTTTTTTTTTTTAGTTCTACTAATATTGTCTGAGGTACTTGTTAATTAAACTACTTGCAAATTGTTTTAATACATTACAGGAGATATTATCACTGTGCTTAATTTACTATGCAAGTATTGGCCATACTAATTGTTATTAAGTAAGTAAAGTATGGAATTTTGTCGCAATAAAAACTTAATGCTTTTAGTTACTTATTATACATTGTAATTAAAATTAAGTATCTTTTTTTCTCATAACCGCGTCGAAGGCAACGTCAAAAGCAGAAAACATTCATAGGTTCATACGTAAAACTTGTATTGTTACTTATTCTGTGACGTAATGTAATTAATATAAGGTCAGATAACCGCAAAACCCCGCATTATACCACAAAATGTCAGTGCGCATGGCTTTAATACACATAATTACTTGTAGACGGGTAGCCTGGCGGCCCGCGCCCGCGCAGACGGACCGGGGCGGGGGGGGGGGACCCGGGCGGCGCGGCGGGCGCGGGGGGGGGGGGCTGTGAGTAACACGGAACCCGTCAAACCTGCAGCCGAGTGATGCCGAGATCCCCTCTGCCTCTCTCGCGAAATGCCTTCCTACAAAACCTACTTACAAAGAATTTTAAACCTTATATGTTAAGACAAATAATTCATTTTCGCTTAACACAATAATACGCTGTAAGAGATCACCTTCTATTCCTTTTACAACCGCTTTCCGTCTAAAAAAGGTTTAAATATTCATTTCAATAATGAAACCACGCTATTGCTGTTTGACATAAGGATTGTATTGCTTTGCACTTTATGTTTATTTTGAACAACCAAAACTAAACATTAACACGAAGACATAAGATTCAATATTGCTTAGCTGGTGGTGGTAATTTATGTCTTTTGTAGTATTCAGGGAGGTAATGCACAAGACATGTTCAAGTTTGGAGTTTCTCAGAATTGAAAAATGCTGTCGTTAGTCTGAACTGTTCTTTACTTCTTTTTGTTAAGAAAATTAAGTTGTCGTGATTTGAAAGCAATAAAAACTAGCCGGTGTTTATTAACGATCGATTCTTTTACCTATAATTTTTGATTTCGGTGTTCGGTTAATTGCCGTTTTTTTTTTGTCAACTGTCGTAAGGAGATGATGTGACAGACATTCGAACGTTTAAAAAAAGAACTTGCAGGTGTAGTTTTTTCGCGCGCAGCTGTTTTTTTTTTGTTCAGTTGTTTTATTAGAACGTTTATAGAAGCGAAATGAGAATTGGAAAACGGTTGGATGACTCTTTTCAATTACTCAATTTTACGTAGGTACCTAGCAAATATAATTTACAATACCTAATACAACTAAAGAAAGAAAGTAAAACACGTTTATTTGGCACACCATGAATCATGAGGAAAACAAATAGGTAGGTAATTCCCTGTCAGTATGTTCAGTAGAAAAAAATGCAAATGAACGCTATTTACCTACTCATATTAAACTAATATTCGTTGCTATACTCGTACTATATTGTAGAAACGATGAACTCAATTGTATGAGATGTATATTGTAAATATTATGTCTTTTCTTCATGAATCCCTATCCGGTCTCATGCGACCGCGCTGTTATTGTCTTACTATTGTGTCTCGTTTCGCGGGTATGTGATAGGTTAAACTAAAATAGCACATTTTTTACAGCAAAACAGACCCACAGTTAATCGAGATTACATACTTTTTGACAGTTATTTCTTTAAAATTCCAACATCGAAAGCTTTTAGTCGAAACGCCACTAATCGACTTAGTCAGTTGTGTTCACGACGTGGTACGCGCATTGCATTTTTACGACCCAAAGTCCGGTCCCACGGGCCGTATTAAAAAATGACCACAAAAAATGGTCGATGAAAAACCAGTATGGCCATCCATCCACGTCGGATTAGTAACAGAACGATTACTGGGTTGTTTACCTAAGACCGTTTTCATATTATCCGATCCGATATCGGTATCGGACGCCGATCCGATATCGGGGTAAGTAAAATGTGTGAAATATGTACCTATCTTTCATATTGTCCGACCCGATATCGGATATCGGAGCACGGTATTTCATACATTTTACTTATCCCGATATCGTATCGGCGTCCGATACCGATATCGGATCGGATAATGTGAAAACGGTCTTATACGTGGCAAACGTTTGTTTTCTATTTTAGACGTTTGACACCTTGCAATTTTGAATGTGGAATGGAATTTTGTGATTTTAAATCTTTGATGTGGTGAGCATTGTCTTTTTAGTTTCTACGTACTTAAGTTACTCGTAGATATTTAGATACTTCTAGATTTTTAAATATAGGACCCGTTTCTAGATTTTTGGATTTAGGACATGTTTTAAATATGTATTCAGCTTTAATTTGGAGGTCTTAAGTCAAACATTATATTCGTCGAGTCGTAGCTTCTGTCTTGACGTAGTTTGTCGGTTTTCTAATGTTGGGTTTTGGGGAGTTTGCGTCGGTATTGAACTTGGTTCCGCGAGATGCGCCACCAGCCACCACAAAGGTAGCCGGTGACGCATCCAGCTAAAGTGTAAAAATTGTGGTGGTCAGATAGGCTGTCGTTCCATGTGAGATACTAATATCCACCTGCCTCCGGTTTCACGAGAAGCCGACCCCAACACAATTGCGAAGAATGAGGAGGAGTGGCAGGCGGCCGCCTCCGTTTGCGAGACAGGAATGCTAGCGAAGGCAGCGGCCGCAAGCGCACCCTCCTTTAAAAAAAGCCACCATAGCGAAACGTCTTGGTGCTAAATATCAGTGTTACTCTACTAAATACATATATGCATGCTATCTATTAAAAAAAAACGGGGAAGTGCGAGTTGGACCGCACCGAGGTTTCCGTACCAACTTAATTACGGTTTTATTGTATTCATTAATATAATTTGCGATTCATTTGTATATCTTTAATAAAACATTTTCTCTCTCTTTTAGTGCACTTACCACTAATCTTCTCTGCATCACCCAAAGGTTGACTGGTAGAAAATGACTAAGGCATTAAGTCCGCCTCTGTACCTTTATGTGCATAAAGTAAATAAATAAATAAAAAATAGATAAATAAAGATCTAAGCATACATAGAAACAGAGAACGGGAAGCGACTTCGTTTTACACTATGACAATGATTCTTCAAAATCCAACGAAAAATCCATTCCCCATTTTCATAAGGAAAAAGGTATTACCATTCGGAGCTGACTAAAGAATGCAGGAGGACAATGGGGCATAAACATGTATTCAGAACGTAGAATGTAAAGTACGGAGCATGATTAATAAGTTCCTTACAAGTATTGGATAATGTCTGTGGTCATCGGCCAGCGACCACCGGGACTGACCTAGCAGTGTAGGGCTGGCCCTTCCTTGATAGGTTCATTTGTTGGTGGATTTTCGCAAATAAAGGTTCTTGGAAAAATATGACCAATAATGTTTGTTTGAAAGTCCCCGCAGACTTGAAACGCATTAGAACGTATCAAAGTTCTGGGTCTCATCATCATCTGCCTGCCTAACCTTTTCCCAATTATATTGGGGTCGGCTTCCAGTCAAGCCGGATTTAGCTGAATACCAGTATTTTACGAGGAGCCTACCAGACCTGTCGTCTTAAAATCTGTATGATTCCGTAGTAAGACGGGGACAGTGATATACAACCTGTATACATCTCTCTCTTACAACGGATCACAGATCTAAACAAGTATCGCAAGATTGGTTAGAATATAAAAACTTGCAATCGGCTAATCATTCTAGCCTGCATGTTAGAGGAGGATATAATATCTAACAGAGAACTAGCTTCGAACATTTAAGGATAATATGCTTTAATCAGTCTAAGAGAGAATACTGAGATGGGAGATGACAAGTCAAAGCAATTTGGAAGAAGAAGAAATAATATGAGATAATGAGCAAGTAGGAATGTCCTAAACACTGATCATACTAATTTTATAAACCTGAAAGTTCAATGAGTGGTATATCTGTTATTAAGTTGGTTACGCTTTCATTGGCCGTATCTACTGACATTAGACGGGGGTGGATCTATGTTAATCGCACCCCTCGTCGAAGTAATTCATGAAGAAGTTTAATTGCAGTTCATAATCCGATACACTATATTTCATTCAATGGTAGAAGATTGGTAATCTCTGGATTCGTTTTAGGCATCAAATAAAGAAATATCTCTTGATGATTTCGTTTCACTCACTGCTTCATGGATAAGTTGGTTTAGCTATAGTATAGCTATGTGCGTCATTTGTGTAGATTGTCCAATAGATGCGCCGCTTTGTCCGTGCCCCGCGTACGTGAACATGGGTTCGCGTGACGTCATGCTAACGCAGTGTCATCCTCTCCATCCTCCTTCTCACATAATATAATTTTGTTCTTTCTAGAACTAGATACCTTCGGCGATTGGATAGACGCAGCTTATGTGTGGTTACGGGGACCATCAGCGGAAACTGCTCACTGAATAAACACTTCCACATCATGAGTACCAGGGACAGTCCTCTGTGCAGAGCATGCAAGTGATTCTTGAGTGTACGGGTGTCACTAAAATACGCAGACAAATCATGGGATCACCAAATTCTCTAATAGACGCCCTGATTAAATTGGAAGGATTCTTCTGCATCTAGTGAGACGAGGGTTGGTTGGAATAAAGGCCCCCATAGGTTACGTGTGATCTATCAAAACTGAGAGCGGAAAACAGATCACAAAAGCAAGATTACGTATCCAGCATAGTATGTCTTTTTTCTTCAGACTTCTGTATTTGAATATTTCGATCACGTCAATAGAAACTTACTTGTTCTTCCAGCCATATCATCTTTCATAATATAATTATTCGTCCGTTTCTCCAGCACACACAGCCTTTGCCCAAAGACCAAAGCAGTTCAGTCTCTGTGAACTATCTACTCAATTAATGCACATTTCGTTAGCGCTAACTCGTAATAGTTATAAATAAAATGACATTATACAACAGGTTCGTTGACTCGCCTCATTTGACGTCTGATTACCGGTTTGTGCAACTTTTTGCCGAAGACTTCTTTCTGTGTTTCTGTGATTTGGCCACGCCTAGTCCAGCCGGGGTAACGTGCACGGGGGACAAGATTTTGCCAGACATAACTGATTTTTTTTAAGGTGGGAAACCATCTAATGAATTCTCCTACTCTAGGTGGAGCTGAATGGCGTGTCTGACTATTATTGACTAAAACCATACTGAGTCCTTCAACTGCCCTTTGCGGTCTAAAACCACGGGATCCCATTTCAGACAATCCCCACAGCCGTAGCGAACGTCGGCCTTGCTGGGTCCTTAAGGTTTCCTTATATCTCTTGGATTACCATGCACTGTCGGTGACTTGGGCTCTGTCCGATTGATTATTACCGAATGGCCGGGCGACGGGCTACCCTTTGCTCGTTGTCCGCAAGCCCGCGCCTATGATGGCTGATAGCCGCGGTCGGGGTTACGACAGGGGCGTCAAGACGTCCATTCCCTCACGCATGTCGCTGTCTCATCATCGCACCATCATCATCATCTTCATCATCTACCTAGCCTTTTCCCAACTACTTGGGGGTCGGCTTCCAGTCAAGCCGGATTTAGCTGAATACCAGTATTGTACGAGGAGCGGCTGCCTACCAGACCACCACAATCCATTAACTGGGGTAATACGGTACTTCATGGCAAGATTGGAGTCAGATTTACTGGCTCCATCGCACCATCCTATAACAATATAATAGTTTAGTCTGTCAGGTCAATACCTGACATACCTACTTTGAAACCAATATTTTAAAGTTTTTATAAAGCCTCCGGCAGTTATTATGGATAAATATCTCTTCGTGCGTCATAAGTGCACCTGTAGGTATCTATGTCAATATCAATCTTGTTAAATATAACGATGACTTGAAGATTTGTTAGGTGTTTAGACGGAATTACCTAGTACTATATCGCTTCTATCAGTATGAGTAAGAACACTAAGGTTTTTGAATGATAGGCAAAAATGTAGAAACGATTGCCATAATCGGGTGGGAAAACCAATCCATATTTCTGAGAAAAAGATATAATGCATATTGGTGACGCTTGTGATTGATACTCTTTAGAGGGTTAAGAATTAATGACACATTAATATAAGTCCTGATTAACTACAGATTCTGCCAGAACTGGCAGAGGAAGCGCAGGCTCGCGAAAGGTGGAAAGAGTGGAGGGAGGCCTTTGCCCAGGAGTGGGACAGAACAGGCTCATAATTTTTTTTTACCTACTAATTCATGTTTTAGCCGCGAGTGATTTTCAGAATATGTCCCACTAAGCCCCTTTTGATTATCTCCGATCCCTATAGTAACCTCATTTTAAAGTACACCAGAGTCTGTTCTTGATAGCTTTATCCTAGGGATCTTTAAGTTCAACGAAGTAACTTCTAGGTAAGAATACGCTATCCTCGACCATCAGGGGAGATAGAGGTCAAACTCGAGCTTAAAGTTGTCCAATATTAAAAGGCCCGTTTTGACATTTATCATCACGACGTAAAAACAATACTAAAAGCTCAAAAATAATACTCGTAATATATTCTATCATATTAAGTATCGCGCCAAACAAAGTATGTAGTTTTTGAAAACACAATTAATTTACTTATTGTTGCCTTCAGTTTCCATCCAAGTTACTTTTTAGATTCTTTTTCAAATGTCAAAACGGGCTTTTTATTTTTTAGCAGTTTAAAATAAAAATTTCTTGTTAGCAGCCCTATCCTGTCTGACACCGCCCCGCAGTTATCTGGTGCCATAAAGCCGAGTGAGCATTCGCCAGCCTGGGAGTGATCGCTGTTGCCATGCGCTTGCGCGTCTATACTCGCAGCTCTGCTGTATCGGCAGATAGGCTGGCAGCACGCCCACTCTCTGCCACACAGGCAGGTAATGTGCTTGTGAAGTCTTCATTTTAGTTTAGTTAAGTTGAGTTAGAATTGCAGCTAACTAACTTGAGGGAGTAAAAGAAAGAAAAATATTTATTTAGCGAAAACCTGTTTAAGTGCGAGTCGAACTCGCGCACTAAGCGTTCCGTAGAACTTAGTTATTTCAATCTCCGAATCGAGTCTCGAAGATTTTTTCAAATCGCAAAAATAATATTTTTTTTGACGTAACTACTAATTTATTGTTTTCAGATTTGTTCGTATTGGTACTTGTGTTATTAAACAATTCCTCTTGCCAAATGAAGGATTCTAGGTCAACGCATGACGTAGCGTTGGAAGGCCTCCTACACGTGGATCTGGTAAGAGTCGCAAGAATTCAATGCATGCGAGACGCACAGGACCGTTCATGGTGGCGATAGTTAGAGGGGTTCTATGTCCAAATAGTGAATGTCTTTCGACTGAAATGATGATGCATTAGCATTAGCGGCCTTTTAATGTTTGAATCCCCGACCGGTCCTATGAGACCGCGCTGTTATTGTTTTACTATTGTGTCTCGTTTCGCGGGTATGTGATAGATTAATGTTCCCGCTGCTGGGACTCGGGCCTCCTCTCTAGGAGAGGGAATGGGCCATAATCCACCATGCGGGCCCAGTGCGAATTGATAGATGTCACATGTCTTCGAATTTATCAGTTCTTCAAATGATGATGATGATAGGCCAATTCACAGTCCGCTCCTCTGCTGTTTAGCTCTGTATCAGTGCAAAACTCACCATCAACGATACAATGAGGAAGCTACAGCATTTCTCACAGCTGATTCGTCTGCGCACAGTGACATTCTAGCGATGCGCTCTGGTTGCGTTCACATGCGGTGTTTAGTAAACATTGTGCGCATATCATGTGCGTCGAGTGTGTGGCGACGAGCCAAATGCTCAGGACTCCAGTCTTGCCATGAAGTACCGTGTAACCCCAGTTAATGGGTTGTGGAGGTCTGGTAGGTAGCCGGCAGCCGCTCCTCGTAAAATACTGGTATTCAGCTAAATCCGGCTTGACTGGAAGCCGACCCCAATACAGTTGGGAAAAGGCTAGGTAGATGATGATGACTCTGGTTGCGTTCTCATGCGGTGTTTAGTACCTAAACATTGTGCGCATATCATGTCGTCGAGTGTGTGGCGACGAGCCAAATGCTCAGGTAATCACGGTTATTTCTTAAAATAATATCAATTTGAATAAGGAAGGAGAGTATCCGTGAAGGTTGTTAATCTATACTAATATAATAAAGAGGTAAAGTTTGTCATTTTGTTTGTATAGAGTAATCTGTGGAAGTACTGGTCCGATTGCTAAAATTTTCACCAATAGAAAGCTGCTGTATTCCTGAGTGACATAGTCTATATTTTATGTACGCGGGCGAAGCTGCAGGCTAAAGCTAATTATATTTATTTTAAGATCTTTCAAAACGCCTTGTTGACACTTCGCGTGACCCAAGGGCTGGCTTTTATCTTGGTCAAAGAATAAGCGTTGCCATACAGCGTGGCAATGCTGCCAGCCTTTTGGGTACTTTACCAGTCGACAGAGATGCGGAGGATTTTTTCGACGCTATTCTTTAGTTTACTTTTAGTTAGTTCTTTAGGGTTTTTTTTAATATTTTATTTTGTGTACCTATATATATATATTTGTAATGTTTATAAATTGTATTTGTTATTAGTTCTTTATATTGTTGAAATGATGAGGACGAAAGCTGTGACAGTAGTACAGGCGTGATTTTCACGCCTTCTAAAAATAACCAAGAAGCGTTCATAATCTCATGTTTGTTATCGATCTCCTCCGAAAGGCTTGACTGAATTTTATGATGTTTTTTTAATGTATTCTTGGAGGGTTTGTGAAAAAGTCGTGGGCAATTTTTTACTCTCCCACCTCCACCTTCCACTTTGTTCTTCCATAATTTACTTATGTATATGGTACAACAAACTTTTGCCGGGTCAGCTAGATAGTACCTACCTATTTAATATTATAAAAATTAAAATTATTTGTTAGTTAAGTCTAGAGTGAATAGGCTCTTAATAAGCTAGTACACCTCATCATCAACGATTGCATCACTGCTTACCATCAGGTGGGATCGCAGTCAAGCTCTAGCTTATAACAATAATTAAAAAATAAGTTACATATTTTTGGGGCACAATACAATGTGTTTAATACACAACCAACCATAATAAAATACTGACATTATATAAATACGAATCTTTATTTACATAACAATTAGTGTTAAAATATGTGTGTTAGACAAATATATGAGAGTCATAGTGACCTAAATTGTGGGACTTCAGATGTGTCTGTTATCATGACGAATATGGGGACCGTCTGAAGATACGGCGATATGATAACACGAGGCGCACCAAACGCTGAGCGGGTTTGCACGGCATATTATAGATATTTAACTCATGAGCATCTACCTAGCCTTTTCCCAACTATATTGGTGTCGGCTTCCAGTCAAGCCGGATTTAGCAGAATATCAGTATTTTACGAGGAGCAGCTGCCCACCAGACCTTCACTTCATTCATGACTGGATTCAGATTTTCTGGCTTCTGATTATCCGTAACGACTAACGACTGCCAACGATATACAAATGACAGCTGGAACCTGCGGCTATATTATATGTATTTAACTACTTTTTATATTTATTTTAATCCTATACTTATCTACACACCATGACAATATGGTAAATATGTTAACTCAGCTCTCTATGATTTTGACACCTTGCATGCACTGTTTTCTGTAATAATTGTATGTACCTATGCTCATATTTGAGCAAATAAAGAAATCTAAATCTGAACTAGTTACATAGGCATAAAGAGATGTCAGCCAACCGTAGGTTTTTTTTTTTTTAAATAAATAATATGCTTTATTTGTGTTTTAGACAATTTTACATAAATTATATACTTCTGCCAAACTGCATAGCAGTTTGTTGGCAGATGTAGCTCCCGTGTAATTAAATTATTGACATTGTCATTACACAAATATCATATTAAATTCATTACAATATATTATAATTTCTACTAATATTAAATTACTAATATTAATTTAAACTAATATAATTTCATTACTCAATTCAATTTAATTCAATTCAATTCAATCTCAATTCAATATCATTCAATACACAAAAACCCGTTTGGAAGATACACTTTCGATATCTGCAGGTAGACTATTGAAAATTGTTGGAACTAAAGTTTTGTCACATCAGGTGCCCGACAGGGTTGACGAAAGAGAACCCCGGGACCCTGGAATTAGCGCAAAGAAGAAACAGGAGTCGGTTTTAGTCAGTAGAAGTCTGACACGCCTTCCCGCTCCGAGCGGGAGAAGCCATTTTGATGATACCTTTATTAAAAAGCTTAGCACCTTAAAAACTTGAATCATTTCGCACTGCCTCACCGTATGAGGCAGTGCGAAATGAAATATCTAGGTAGCAATTCCATAATAAGTAGCTACCTAGCTCCTAGATATTCCATCTGGGGCAGCCAAGTAAAAACATAAAAAACTAATTTTTGCCATTGGCTTTGTCCGCGTGGATGTCGAAAATATTTGCCTATATATATAACTGAATGTGATAAAGTAGCATTTTTGTGTTTACTCAAAACAAACAAAAATACTTAAACCTCAAAAATATAATTACAATTTGTGGCATTCTTACTAGTTTCTAAGAAGAGCATCGTCCGCATGTGTATGTCCTATTCCAGGCTATGGATTCTAGGTGCCCAGTTTTATCTCAATTAGTTCAATTGTTAAGACGTGGGGGGGTAACAGACAGCCAGACAGACTTTCGCATTTATGTATGTAATATAAGTACGGATACGAAATGTGTACCAATGGACTGGCCATTGGTATAAAATAATATTGCACCATTGGGTCTATCTAGCCTTTTATAGTAGCGTTATGTTGAGATTGATAAAATTCTCTAGCTATGTGTGTGACGGTGTGAACCTATATTTTAGTAAACCCGTATTTATTTTTGAAAACCTATCCAATAATATATCACACGTAAGGGTTGAAATAAAAATAAAAACACTTTCCACTTTACATGTAAGGGGGCTACCCTAATAAAACATTTATTTCCAATTTTTTTTTACTACTTTGTCGGCATGATTGATATACATATTGGTACCACAGCTTTCTAGTGCTAACGGTCACAGAGATTAAGCGAGGACGGACGGACAGACATGGTGAAACTATAAGGGTTTCGTTTTTGCCATTTGGCTACGGAACCCTAAAAAAATGCACCGCTGATAATATTCTGACCGAACTTGTGATGCCACAAACGAACGTTACAAGGAACGTGCGTCGACAGCGCGCTTTTATTTTGCTGGCTGCGTTTGACTCGCATGCGATATATCTCTTATCGCGTCTGTATCGCTTCAAACGCGCGTCAAAGCTACGGCGCGTTCAAAAAAGTTCGTGCACACTGCACAGGCCCAAGACTTAAAGAGAACCCCGGACCCTGGCTTAGGGCAAAGAAATAACAAGATTGGGTTTTAGTCAGTAAAAGTCTCATACCCTCCCGCTCCGCCCAGAGTGGGAGAAGACATTTTGATGATCCCACCACAAAAAAAAGACCCCTAGACTTAATTATTTTAAATAAATTTATTTCATTTCCAACGCTACACCAGGAATTCTGCGTGTGAATTCCTGAATGAGCAATAATATTAAGTGGCTAATCAAGTTAATCATCACGAAGATCGCACGCAAGGTGAAGCCAATCAGTGTCAAGTTTAGTCTGGTCCCGAGGTGCCTTCGCATCACGCGACCGACAACCTTATCAATTGTTGAACACCTGAGGCTACTACGAGCTGATAACGCGAACTATTTGACGACCCAAACTGAAGTGTTAAAGGAGTGGAGCTGTAAACTGTGTAGCACCATCCCTCTTTCTCGCTTGCACGGCTGTCATTTTAACACGTTTTTCAATAGAAATATTTATTATTGAAATAAAAAAAACCTAATACTTTGGGTGTTTATTCGTAAAAAGATCCAAAATACCCGGTTCTTTCCCATTTGGGTTTAAACCCGGGTGGGTTAATTGCCCATCATATTTATTACCATTTTCTGACCTACAAAAAGTCTGTCGTTATGATGATCCATTAAACCAAATACATTCGGTATTTCAACTGGATGATTCGGCTGAATACCGAATATAAAACGTATTTTCAGCGCATCTCAAATAAAAATTGGTTTCGTTTACGGAATGCCAGATTGTCTGTTTGGCCAAGACCTTCAGCCGAACTTATCAGAGCGAATGGCATGCATTGGCCACTTTCTGATAAGCACACGACCTCCGACCTCCCGGACCTGTTCCTCTGCTGATAGCACAAGAGACAGCTTGTATAGACGGGAGGACAGGGAGGACAGAGAGTGATTGTCGTGGGAACTGCCTCGCCTTGTGGAGCGCGTGCCAGCTAATTGTGACTTGTTAAGAATTTTATAAGTATCACAGTGTGCTTCATATCTGGGCCGTTGACTAACAGTGTTAAAGCATACGTAATTATTTTTTGCAATTTACATTACTACAAAAGTTCTAGTTCAAACTATGTAAACTGCTTATAATTAAGCTACTTTTATGGGCATATAGCAAACCATAATCAGCCTTAAAATGTTCCCACTTTTCTTGGAGAGGGAATGGGCTGTCACCTATTTCGAGAGCCCAATACGCATTGGTGAATGAAAGGATGAATGTCTTCGAATTTTTGATTCTAGGACTTGCCGATTTCCTTACGATGTTTTCCTTCACTGTTTCTACTTGTTATCTATATAATTATTCATTTAATATTGATAGAATATTTGCTATCAATATATTTTCATCATCTAAAACCACAGGAGCGTTACTTGGCTGTTGAAATAAGTGTATCTGTAAGTCTTTACAAAGTGTTCGACTACTTACTACTATCTATAATATGTGAAAAGCATTTTAAGAGAATCAAGCACGTCTGAATAAATCTTCTAACTTAATGAATTCACATGATAATATTGAATTCCAAGCATGTATTCGAGTATAACGCCCTGAGAACAGTGAGAATATGCCAAGTGTGGTGACGCTGAGAACAAAATACCAGGGGGACAGAGATTCAAAGATTTAGGTATTTGGAACTTTGATATATAGCTGGAATAAGTGAGGCAATACTTCACGCCGGAACAGCTGCTTAAACTTTATCAACCGCAAGTTCGATCGTGTATGGAGTACTCGGGTCGAGTCGTGCTCTCAGCTTTGGGAAGGATCTGCCAGATACCAACTTAATACGCTTAAGTCAATTAAAAAAAATAAAAAAATATTTCAGACCTTGATTGACCTTGAATTGAGAAGCGAACCAAGAGGATCATTGGTAATGTTATTTTCGTCGAATCGAAGCTTTTCAGTCTTGAGCATAGGTTGCATTTGTAGCAGAGTGTGTCGGAATTGCATAATTTAATTCTGTCAAGCCCGTTTCATCATAGTACCACCAGACGTACGGCAAAGTACTCGCCTTTACATCGTGGACATCCCACACATACCAAATTCATTGCACGTACCCATAGCTAACTATCTAATGTCCATATTCTCTAATGCACAAAGCATGGACAAATAGTTAAATTTTTGATAGTAAGCAATTTAAATTGTCACTTATGGGATATCTTCCGTGATTTTTAACTATTTTGAGTTCCCGATATTTCGACGCTGTTGCAAGCGCCATGATCGCGGGATGACAGCGTCGAAATATCGGGAACTCAAAATAGTTAAAAATCACGGAAGATATCCCGTAAGTGACAATTTAAATTGTGAAACAAACCGTGATAGCCTAAAACAGTGTTTAGATAATAAGGTGTCTAAGATACAGGCTTAGGTTTAGTTTAGGCTCCAAAACTCCCATAAATCACAAAATCCATTTAATTTATTAACGTAACTGCCAAATAACGTTTTAGATGTTTGAGGTGTAATTGGTGGAGATAAATAAACATTGCTAGGTTTTTTGAAGACCACCCACTGCATGTGTTTTAGATTGTAAATTTTCTTTTTTATGCATCGTATTGTTTGATAAAGAATGTAGCATAACGATTATTGCATAACTTGTATCTGACATTTAACTCTTTTAATGAGCAAGGTAAATACCACAGTGATGCTATAACATGTCAATATGGCGACGACAAACGGAATGCCAGTTGCGTAAACGTCGGCCGGGCGTCAGGCAGCGGGTCAAATGAACGGGACTCATTGATGCGGCCCAAAAGTGATCATTGATGAGTGTTAATAAATATCGAGGTCGAATTTAGGTGGCATACGACTTGGAAAGAAGCTATGAATGTTTGAGATGAATCTTCTGTGTGTCATATATAAGTTACTAGTAGTTATAGCTATTATAAAACATAGCGATGTTTTTTTGCAAGGTGGCAATGCCGCTAGTCTTTTGGGCACACTTCCAGTCGATACCGGAATGAAGGTTTTTTTGACGACATATTTCTTTATTTCTTCTTTCTGTATTGTACACATATTTTTAACTGCCTCGTTGGTCTACTGTCGCAAGATAGACTGCTAAGCGTGGGGTCCTGGGTTCGATTCCCGGGTCGGGCAAAAAGTGCTATTGGAAATTCTTCCATTAGGAATTACTCTGTAGCTGCCCGGAGTTTGGAAGTTGGTGGTGTGGTACCCTCGTGCCTCGGAAAGCACGTAAAGCCATTGGTCCTGTACCTGATCTCTCTCTGGTCGTGTCGGATTGCCGTTCCATCGGACTATGGGAGTAAAGGAACAGAGAGTGCACCTGTGTTTGGGCACACACTTGTGCACTATAATATCTCCTGCGTACTTGACTGATCTCTGTTGAGATTGGCCACCGTGATCGAAATTCGGTCGGAGAGTATTATTATTATTATTATTGTACACATCAATTACACAACAATAAAAATAGAACAGCTGATGTACACGGGCGAGCCATATACGCGATACATTATAAGATTTTCAGATGAAACTTCTGGGTCCCGTACCTGCTAGCAAACTTAGCGATGCTTTTTTGTAATGTGGCAATGCTAGCCAGTCTTTTGGGCACACTTCCAGTCGATAGCGGAGTGGAGGAATTTTTTGACGATATATTTGAAGATATTTAGAGTGTTCCTATGTTTAAATGTATTTAAAATGGTTGAAAATAAAAAGGAGGATAGCAAAGGGGAAGCCTATTTCCACGAGTTTTTCTAGGGAAAACCAAACAACACAACACACAACCAATAAAACTTTGAACCTCATGCATCTGGTGACCATTACACCTACAAGCAGGAAAAAATGGAAAGTAGGTAAGTAATAAATAAGTAATGCAACAACAATTCAGTGACAAATTCATTTGTCACTGTTTGACAATGAAATGGCTGTGTTTTTCATACTTAATTATTGATTCACAGTTCACACACAGAATTCTCTCACCTAACGCAAACGGGATCAACTGGTCCGTTTTCGGTCTGCCAGCGAGCAAATAGAAGTAATTCTCGAAGTATAAATCACAGACCGCATCCGTGGTCCCGGAACGCAAGCATATTTTATATTATAATATTTTGGAGAGTACCCCATGAAAGAATGGGGCCATGGATTAGCTTCTGCAATGAAAACCTAAGAACCTGGAACGAAGGCTAAGAAGGAACGTAGGAGTAAGTTTTAATCAGTAAAAGTCTGACACACGGTCTCGATCCACCCTAGAGCGGGAGAAGTCATTGGATGTACCTAGTTCCCATATAAAAATATAACTTATATAGCTACATAATGTGTACTTAACGATCTCTACATCGTATAGACGATTAGAGACAAGATTTTCCTCTATATTTACCCACATAATAAATAAAATAACGACACATTTACGATACGAGGATAATATTGCATCGCGATCGAGACATACACATACACTATTTATAATATACATATGTTGTTGTTTATGTGCATACGTCTATGTAGTGCACAAATAAACAACTGATAACTGATTAAATGTACCTACTTAATCTTTTGTTGTTTTATGACTAGATTAATAAATAAAATACTAACTTGCAGATTATCCAGATCGACTGCTGATAAAATAAAGCATTCATAGATGTTTGCATGATGCATCGGTATTTTACGGGAATTACCATGACTGTTCTACCATCACCTTTCTACCATCGGAAGTCATCGTAGGCGTGGACTTGTGTACGGCAAGCAATGGGTAGCTCGCCGTCCGGACGTCCAGTAATAGTCCGGACCAAGCACAAGTCGTCGGCAACGCGTATTGTTCTTCGCAATATGTCAGCAAATTGTAGGGACCCGGTAGGGTCAAAGCCGGGGACCCTGGAATCTTCTTAGCGTGTCGATGGCAAAATTAATTGCGGCAATGCCGTTCACTGATGCTATCCAGCATCAGTGCATTCAGAATCTCCTAATTGTGCTCCTAAAAATTTAATAATATGATGCGTCCTGAAGTTTTCAGTGGAACGGAAGTCTATTCAGACGCCTATCTACCTACGTAACCAGTCGCGAACAGAGCGTAGGAATAATACTCGTATAAAACTGAAAATGATACTCCATAAACCAAAGATCAACTGGAGGAATTAATCCCTATTTGTCCCGACAGATATTGTAGAAGATATAGGTACCTACGCGTAAGAGCTGCGCATGAGTGGGAGTGCAAGGCCGAACCAATCGACGGCCCCGCTTCCTTCGGGAGCCAAGCAATTACTGGTGAGCTACTGGTATATTACTACTGGTGTTGTATGTATTTTGGTCTGTTTATAATATTCCACAACTTTTTTCATATCTAGTACCAAACCAATCGACGGCCCCGCTTCCTTCGGGAGTCAAGCAATTACTGGTGACTGGAGAGTAGCTACTGGTACATGATTACTTGTGCTGAGTGTATGTTGGTCTGTTTATAATATTCCACAACTTTTTTTCACACAACGTCATCTTGTATCAAGCTAAGGAGAGCTTTGATTCCTTCGGGAGTTAAGCAATTACTGGTGAGCTACTGGCACATCACTACTTGTGCTGTATGTTTTTTGGTCTGTTTATAATACTCCACAACTTTTTTCATACAACGTCATCTAGTCCCAAGCTAAGCAGAGCTTCGATTCCTTCGGGAGTCAAGCAATTACTGGTGAGCTACTGGTACATCACTACTTGTGCTGTATGTTTTTTGGTCTGTTTATAATACTCCACAACTTTTTTCATACAACGTCATCTAGTCCCAAGCTAAGCAGAGCTTCGATTCCTTCGGGAGTCAAGCAATTACTGGTGAGCTACTTACTTGTGCTGTATGTTTTTTGGTCTGTCTATAATATTCCACAACTTTTTAAAGTGACTTTTATAACATCACATCGTCTCAAACTTTTTCGTCTATGTGTTGCATGTCGCGTGACGGTGACGTCAGAGTAGCTGAGGCCAAGATGGCGGTGCCTCTAAGTATAGTTCACATCAGCTGACCGTGTAGTGTATAGACTATTACTCATTGGTGCCAGTGCTCCACGCTATTTTGTTTGTTTTTGTGAGTGTTTAATATACCTTTAATGGAATATTATTCCGAAACTTTTTAGTTAAATGTCTATAATGTGAAAAAAAAATTATTTTATCGTGGTTTCTTAAAACAACTCAATCCTTTTTTTTTTCACACAACGTCATCTAGTCCTAAGCTAAGCAGAGCTTGTGTTATGGGTACTTACCAACTGATAAACATACTTATATATTTTTAAATACATCCATGTTATAGATACATTACACCCAGACACAACAAGTCATCCTCAACACACAAACATTTGTCCTGGGTGGGAATCGAACCCATGACCTCCGGGGTTGCAGTCAGGGCCACTCATCACTAGACCAACAGGCCAGTCTCTGTTTATGTCCGGATCCGTGTGGCGTTGCCGTGGCCTTGGTGTTGGCGTGATGCGCCCCCCCTGGATGCAGCGGTAATGGCGATGTTCCTGGTTTACTCCCTATGAGCGTATGCATCCGTGATTTGGGAATTAGCTTCATAGTAATAGCTTCATAAATGTAGTCAATAGAATTGGTGTTTGCATATCAGGAAAAGAACACTGGCCTCATATCGTTTTAAGGGACGAAAAAATTTAGGAGTATCATCCTTTAACCGCTTACATCAGAATATCCCGACAAATACACACATCAAAAGTGTCTAGGGATCAAGCATTTTTATGCGGATTTCTTGAGATTGAGATGTGGCTTTGTAATAAATTTATGATTTTATAAATTTATATGGATCCTTTTTGGTGCATTTCATAATTTGAATCAGGAACTGTGAATCAAATTCGAGTAAAAGATGAAAATCAGCTGTCAATATTTTCCCTATAAAAACATACAACGCATTGAAGACATCCCAACTAGCAAAGTAGTCCTGGAATGTAATTTTATAATGCTATGTGGACTTATATAGCTCCGATGATGGTTTTAGTATTTGCTACTGCGCTTTTAACAGCATTAACGAATACCGTTTTCACTTCAGTACGATTAATCCTATAATTTGAACTTATATCGGTATATAGGATCATATTTCGTGGCCACTACTGGATTAAGACTCCTATAAAAGCTAGGAACAATACTAATTGCACTCGGGAGTAATTAATCTGGTAACTCAGACTTATATGCGCCTATAAGATAACATCTTAGGAGCATTTAAATCTTAAGACTCCTCGAGGAGCATCTACCAGGAATATATACACTGAGGCGCAATCAATCTTGTTATTTATACTTATAACCTTATATAAGCTATTTTTAATGGCCAATATAAGTAAATTCAAGTTAATCTACTAAAAAGCATTTATATTTCTTGTCTGGTTTTAGATTACCTGAGATGTGTATTTTATATCCGAATTTCAAAGGTAATAAAATCACTAAGATTATAACAGCACGCAGTAGGATAAAATGTTCTCTATATAGATTTATTGCATGCTATTATAAGCTTAGATACACTTATATAGGATTCCATAGTAGTGTTATAGTCTAAGTAATCTCAAACAATCCTGGTCAAAACTCTTATAAGGTCACTTTTGCTTGAAATGACCAATATAGGCTAAAACACGCTTTATATAGTTTCTAATAACTTTATATAGTTTATTTTAACAATATGGCGAATTTTTTTCGGTTTTAACACTCGCCAATATAGAACCAATATTACTTATATTGGCGCTAAGTCACACTTGGCAATGCTCACCGAAAAAATGGTAACTGTTTATGATATTTTCATAATAAAATATTAAATATTAAAATGCAAATAAGTAAATTACAAGAAGCGCCCTACGAATATACCCCAGACTAAAAACTATAAGCTTTTGATTTTCTACTATGGTTGACATTTATTATTAATAACTTAAACATAAGTAATATTTACACTTATTCAAACAGTTTAAACAATTCCTGGACAGACAGAACACAATACGACTGTTCACTAAATGTGAGCTTAAAGAAGCATTGCGGGGCGCGTATTCATTTCAAATTTTCCTATAATTTACTTATATTGGCATTTGCAGGACTAATTGCATTGACGTAATTCTATTACAGGAACAATATAGGCGTAAACGGCATTGAAGCGGTCTATTATAAATACGATATAAATAAAAGTTTACTTATAAAGTGGGCCCTTTTCCGGACTTATATGCGGATATAAGTCTCATATAGTCCTAGGGAAATGATCTCCTGGAGATAGTTTAAAAACCACTTTTTGCTAGTTGGGATTATTAGTGCTACTGTTTCCCTACTACTGATTAACCTATCACATACCCGCAAAATGAGACACAATAGTAAAACAATAACAGCGCGGTCTCATAGGACCGGTCGGGGATTCATGAATTAAAACCAACGTTATTATGGAGCGGCGACGTCATTTAAGCAGGGAAGAAATGCTCAGAGCCGTGGGAATGATAGAAGCTGGTTCCCGGCAACGTACTGTGGCTTTAACTCTGAATACAAGTCAGAGTGTTATCAGTCGACTTTGGACACGTTACCGAAGCACTGGTACCTACCGTGGCTGAGCGCCATGGAGGACGGTATCGCTGCACCACACGGAGACAAGACCGATACATTCAAATCTTAACTCGAAGAGCTCCAACAATAACCGCCATGATGTTAGCCGTGAGGCTTCATCACTCTTCAGGGAACTTAATTAGCGACCAAACAGTCAGAAACCGCTTGCATGAAGTGAACCTTCATTCCCGAAGACCGCTACGGGTACCACCTATAGCAATGCACAATCGTAGGATTCGATATCAATGGGCTCTTGAACACAGAAATTGGGCAGAAGAACAATGGCGTTTCGTGTGCTTTTCTGATGAGTCTCGTTTTGGTATGAGACCGGATACAAGACGTATACGACACTGGAGAACCCCTGGACGCCAACAGCGATTAAAATCCTGCCAGGAAGTCCATCCTTATAGTGGTGGAACCATCATGGTATGGGCGGGTATTTGAATCGGCGGAAGAACTGAGTTAATTTGGATCAGAGGCAACCTCAACGCTCAAATTTATGCTGAGACGATTGTATCAGACGTCATCGTTTCTCTACAAGTGCAAATCGGTCCCTTATTTCAGTTAATGCATGATAATGCACGACCGCACACCGCAAGAGTTGTAAGACAGACTCTCGCCGCAGCTAACATCAATGTCCTGCCCTGGCCTGCTCAGTCGCCAGACTTGAACCCGATTGAGCATGCATGGGATATGCTACAGAGAAGAGCTCTGCCGAATATGGAGGGTATCCAGTCGCAAGAAGACCTTTTTTTGTTGTTGCAACGAACATGGGCGGCCATTCCACAGCGTGATTTGGATGAACTCATTTTGAGTATGCCAAACCGATGTTCTTGTGTTGTTAGTGTTCGCGGTAGAACACGGATTATTAATTGTTTAAGTTACCCAATAAAATTTTAAAGAAAACTGTTATTTCAGTCTTGAACGTTCAGAACTTGAATGTTAGTGGTTCAAATGTCAAAAATCCCTTTATTAGGAAAATGGCAAATTTCTTTATTAATGCAAAGGTGACTTGGTTTATCGTTACTGTGACAAACGAAAACACTTTATTTGATGAATCCTTAAAGAAAATTTTAATTAATATCAATCAGGAGAAAAGTTATTGCAAAAATATATGTTGATCCCTAGACACTTTTGATGTGTGTATTTTCGTGTAATTACGACCTAATATTTTATTCTATTCAACTTTTCAATTTGCAGGGTCACTTGTACATTACAGAAGAACTGAAAGTGTTGGCAAGGTGCTGTTGTTCAAAGAACACCACTCACCAGCACCCGATTCCGCTCAACCCCAGGAACATTTGTCACTGGTACGCGATCTGCAGTGGTCTACATGGAAAGCGATCAAAAGACGCACACCCCAAGTGAGGGAAAAGAAAACCATCAACTAGAATAGAACAGAATGTCTTGAACTTGGCTTGACGGAGTTTAGATCTAGTGCGAAATATCTCCAACTAAAACTACTAACGGCCGAAACCAATAACCTATCGATCTCCAGTTTTGGCATACTGGAGATTGTAAAACAAATGATACAATACAAATGTTATCATGTTTTCTGTTGTTTCATTTGTTTTTCAATCTCCGATATGTGATAGATAGGTTATTGGTTTCGGCTGTATGGCTACTTTAGTTCAACGTTTCTCAGAATCGGATGTAGTGATCCTCACTGCTTTTATGCAGTAGGCCGCAGTCTGTAGTTTGCATCTGTATATCTATGAAACACTAGACTAGTTGACTCCAACACAGATGTTACACGAGTTGCATTACATAACTACTCATTGATGATACTATATAATGTTATGTGTTCATATGTTGGCCTAAACCACATCATACACAATACGGTGAGTTGACATGTAGTCTGTAGTCCATAGATTATTATGTGCATATTTTTATACAATACTAGCGGGCTAGGCAAAAATTGTTCTGTCATATAAACTCATCATTTGCCTAGCCTTTTCCCAACTATATTGGGATCGGCTTCCAGTTAAGCCGGATTTAGCTAAATACCAGTATTTTACGAGGAGCGGCTGCCTACCAGACTTCCACAAACCATTAACTGGAGTAACACGGTACTTTATGCTAAGACTGGAGACTGCTATATAAAGTATCAAAGAAAAAATTGTGAGATGGGAGAAGGAGGGTAAAAAATAACCTAAGTGCTATTCTCAGACCTACCAAAGATTCGCAAAAATATCATAAAAATCAGTTCAACGCCACAGGAGATGCTTCGGGTGTCGAGAGTCGCAAGGTGATTCCCGATCTCCGAAGGCGTGGGTTTGGGGACGACGAACAATGAGTAGCTCGCCATCCGGCCATCCAGAAAGACCAAACCCGATTCTACAGTTATGATCCACGCGCGCCTCAAAGATGAGTCAGCTCGACTGAAGAGTAGGACCGATGGCCCTTCAGGAATGTTGGGAAAAGTTACCGTGGTCTTGGAACGCAAAGGGCAACTAAAGGAACATAGACAGGATTTATCTAGTAAAACTCTGACACGCGAAGCCAGCGAAGCTCGTAGTGATCTACGCGCTCCTCAAAGAGATGTCAGCAAACCGTAGGGGCCCAGTAGGGCCGATGACCGCTAGGGCCACGGGGATTGTCTGAAAAGTAAACCAGAGGTCTGCTCGACTTGCAAGTTGTAGGTCGCGGGTTCAAACCCAGTCAGGTGCATTACTTTGTGTAATATATTTCATCACCACTGCTCTCCAAACGGTGAAGGAAAACATCGTGAGGGAACCGGCTTGTACTAGAACCAAAAATTCGAAGACATGTGACATCCGGCAATCCGCACTGGGTCCTCGCGGTGGATTATGGCCCAGTCCCTCCCCTAGAGAGGAGGCCTGAGTTCCAGCAGTTGGAACATTAAAAGACCGATAATGCTAATGCTAAACCCGTAGCCTTAGAACGCAAACGGCAACTGAGGAAACACAAATGGGTATTAGTCAATAAAACTGACTCGCTCCATCTGTAGCGGCAGAAATCATTTATTGAAGAAAGATGCCTATACTTCAATGTTTCTCAGATGTAAGGGTACAGAGTAGACAGGTCGTCTCCACAATAAAGGCACGTGTGTCGGCCATGAGCTGCGTTATTTATTGATCGTAATTGAGCACATGCATCTGCGTTAGGCACAGTGGCGTAGCTCAGTGGCGTCTAAGGGGCCCCTCTTGTATCTGATGGCGGTAAAGCCATCAGATACAAAAGGTATATGCTACCTAAGCACTGGGCTCTACGCAGTGCTTAGGTAGCATAGCATAGTAAAGCATCAGTCGTATAATGTTCCCACTGCTGGGAGTCAGGCCTCCTCTCTAGAAGAGGGAATGGGCTGTAAACCACCACGCGGGCCCAGTGCGGTTTGTAGGATATCATAAGATCTTTTCTTCGGAATTTTTATTCTAGGACATGCCGGTTTCCTTACGATGCCAGTGCTTAGGTAATTCGTGATAAAAACAATATCCCTTTTAGGCTTTTATATTGTTTTATAACGAAATAAAGAAAAATAGCACCTGACAATTCGGCAATTCGACAGCAGACCAATAGCCTGAAAGCCTCTCATTAGTAAGAATTTGAGTTTTTGAGCAGTAATTTTTGCCTCTGAAACCTGTGGGCCCAGTATCATTGATACAGCTGATCTGCTAGCTACATCTTGCTTTCAACCGGGGCCTCTGAAGACTGGGTACCCCGCTGATCTGGTGGCAGCTACGTCCCTGCTTAGGTACTGTAACTCTAGCTCAGCCTCACAATAGCGCAATGATAGGCGGCACTCACGACGACAATAAGCTATATCCTCCGTGTCCTCCGGCTACCATTATGGGCTTTATATTTAGCACTGCTGTTTGAATTGTCTATTGTTTCGTTTATATTTGTTTAAATATTGCTACGTTCCTTTGTTCTTATACCCTTTATTTTTAAATGGGAAATCATCAGAATGACTTCTCTCGCTGTTAGGCGGAGCGGAAGGACTTGTCAGACTTTTAAGGACTACAACCCACTTGCCTTCTTGCCAGGGTCCAGGGTTTTAATTTTAAAAGCAGTCTCTTGGCCCCAGAGGCTTCGACCCTGCTGGACCCCTACGGTTTTGCTGACATCTCTTTGAGGCACGCGTTGAACAGTACGCGCCGTCGACGACTTGGGCTCGGTCCGGATGCTTGCCGGACTGATGGACGACAAGTTATATTATGTTATTATGTACTCACTTATTTACCTATGTATAAGGGACAAACTATTTTGATAAATATGTAGTGTATTATTAAAATTAATGTGATTTTAAAATTACATTGTTTCATTTGAAATGCCTCTTTTTGGTTGAAGGTGTGTAAAAGATTTCAGCTCTTCATTAAGTCCTTCTTTCTTCGTCGTCGTTTACGTGCACAGACACAGTGCGAACTGCTTCTGTGTTTCCTCCTGCCTATGACTGGTTCATCATCATCATCTCAGCAGAAAGACGTCCTCTGCTGAACATAGGCCTCCCCCAAGCGTCGCCACAATAACCGGTCCTGTGTGTCTCGCATCCATCGGATTCCCGCAACCCTTGCCAGGTCGTCGCTTCACCTTGTAGAAGGCCTCCCATCACTGCGTCTTCTAGTTCGTGGCCGACACTCTAGAACGTGTTTAGACCTGTTCAACTTCAAAGAAAGAGCAAGAACATCACGCTACCACCGGTAAGAGCAGAACAGAAACCAAAAACGGGTGAAACCGCAGTTAAACAGCTATATTCTTATAACGTTTAGCAAATAAAACATAAAAGAAACTTGTGTTAAGCTCCCATGGCCTGTGACTAACACAAAAGCTGCGGTCGTCTCGTCCGGACACAAAGACTCAGGTAGCTGACGGATGAACACTGACTCACCCGGATCTATTCGTCAGGTAGGATAAAGGTGTGTTGTAAATGACTGGCGAAAGTGTGGATATAATTATGTAGAAGACTTAACTGATCATCGGCTGCTGTAAATTTACATTTACATTTATAACTTGATATATTTGCACAACCACACTATATTATATTACACTATATTACCACACATTATATTACTAACACTTCACTCACAAACTTATCTCACTAAACCAGCTGAGCGTCCGCATGTCACCGCAGGGATCCAGCAGAATACCAGCGTCAGGTGCATTTGCCTGACACGTGCTGAGCTGGACTCCCATTTGGTGCAGCAATGATAATATGCACACCGCACTATTGCTGATAACTGTGTACTTGTTTGTTCTCTTTTTTTTTGCGTACCTTCATGTGTCATTATTATTATTTTTTTTTAGTTTTTATTTTATTTTTGTTGTATTCGTGTTCTTGCTTTTTTAAATTTGTTCGTGCTTTGGTGTGTGTTCTGTATTATATCAAATAAACGTTTATTCTATTCTATTCTATTCTAAATTATATCAATTGGGATGTAGTTACATGATTTTATAAGTAAATGGATGGCGGGATTTAAACAGCTCTTTTAAATGTTGGACACAAAGCACACTCGAATCTATTCGTCAGGTAAGTTAAGCGTTCGTTGTAATTGATTGTCGAAAGTGTGAATAGAAGAGATGATGCTGAAGGTTTGACTGGTCATCAGCTGCTGTAAACTCTATCAATTTGGAAGCATACGATTTGATAAGTATTTTTTTTTTAAATAATAAAATTTATTCATCCATAAGCCTAATACAGATGGAGCGAAACATACAGGATAAAATACATTGGTCCTTGTGATTGTGATTAGGCTATGTAATAGTGCATGCAGTAAACATTGTGCCTTCTGACATCCAAACTAGGACATGAGTCCTGTTTCTCAGTTGATTGAGTCTAAATTGATTCGATACCTAAGTTAAATGGATTGTGGGATTTCCACAGCTCTTTTAGGGACTGTAATTGGTGATCGAGCTGGCGGATTGTTGAAGAGTTACCAAGGCCCTAGAACACCAAAGGGCAACTGAAAGAACAGAGCTCCATCTAGAGCGGGGGGAGTTATTTGCAATACTTCCCACATAAAAACAAAGAAAAAAGTAAGTTTTGCTGAGCTGAAACCTCTACGGTCCGGACTAAGCGCTTCGCTTCGTCGTTTATACCGCGTACATCGAAGGACTGGAATAGTTTGCCTGCTGCGGTCCTCCCGTACAATTATAATTTGGGTATCTTCAAGACTAGAGTGAATAGGCTCTTAATAAACTAGTGCGCCTCACCATCAACGATTGCATCACTGCTTACCATCAGGTGGGATTGCAGTCAAGTACTAGTTTATGGTATAAAAAAAAATAAAAAAGTTAAGATCCTCAAACAGCGCAAATACTGTCACCCTATTGGTAATTACAGTTTCGAGCCGTTTGGACTATCATGTTTGATAGTCGAACAGAAAATTAAGAGCGCTTTTCGCGGTGTTATGGTTTTCAAGTTTTAAGTAATAAAGCTGCGTTCTTTTTTATTGTTGATAAACTTGCTCTTGATCACTACCTTACCTTTAAAATACATAGGTACATAAAAATCCGAATTTATACCATAAAAAAACCGTGAGAAAAACCATAACATGCCTACATAAATAAGTTATTAGTGAATCTCTTCCCACTATGTCATTACGCATTTGTTTCCCAACATTGGGCGGCCATTACCTCTATAATGACACATGTATCTGTAGTAAGGCACTATTGGTCACATCGACGGTCACAAGAACAGGAGTGGGTTTTAGTCTGTAAAAGTTCGACACTCTCTCTCGCTCCATCCAGAGAGGGAGAGTTATTTGCTGTATTTCCCACATAAGAAAAGAAAAACTAAGTTTTGCTGAGTTAAGATTCTCAAACAGCGCAAATACTGTCACCCTATATTTGGACTATCATGTTTGACAGTCGAACAGAAAATTAAGAGCGCTTTTCGCGGTGTTATGGTTTTCGAGTTTTAAGTAATAAAGCTGCGTTCTTTTTTATTGTTGATAGACTTGTAGTTGACCACTATCACCTTTAAAATACATAGGTACATAAAAATCCGAATTTATACCATAAAAAAACCGTGAGAAAAACCATAACATGCCTACATAAATAAGTTATTAGTGAATCTCTATCCACTATGCCATTACGCATTTGTTTCCCAACATTGGGCGGCCATTACCTCTATAATGACACATGTATCTATAGTAAGGCACTATTGATCACATCAGACACAAATCATCGACGTTTACGCGTAAAGGTAGTAGTCTATACTACTTTCTTAACGGGTCCTCCTCTGTCCCTTTCACTCTTACCCAGAAGCATCTGCTGTCCTCTTTTAGCGTAGGTGTAACCCAAATAGCTGGGGTATAGAGGTTGTAGAGGTTAGAGACAGAAGTACAGGTTTGGAAATGATGGCCATGATCTTGAACTCTTTTTTTTTGCGTGGGATTGCATTAAATAACTTCTCTTGCTGTAGGTTTTTTTTTAAGAATTTTAAGTGGGAGATCGTCAAAATAACTTCTCCCGCTCTGGGCGGAGTGAGAGGTCGTGTCAGACGTCTACTGACTAAAACCCATTCCTGTTCCTTATTTGTCCTAATTCTAGGGTCCCAGGGTTCTCTTTCGTCAACCCAAGACCCCAGTAGGCTTCGAACTGGCGGACCCATACGGTTTGCTGACATCTCTTTGACGTTTAAACGTTCCTGCTGTAGGTGGAGTGGGAAGGAATGGCAGATTTGTACTAAAGCTTACCTATGTCAATATTAAATATCTGGCATACCGAAGCACTAGCTTCTACCAGCAGCTTCACCCGCGTGAAGGTTTTTTTTAAGTAGAAGTCACTTAATGACTTCTTTGCCTCTTGGCACCTTGGCATTTTTTTCACATAAACTTTGGAGCACTCATCCCCTTAGGGAGAAAAGCTCCTTATCCTGGGAACAAATCTGCGATCTTAACACAGCGAGCGGTCGCCCGGACTAGTTCCCTCACAGGTTTTTGTTTCTCTTCATCATCATCTGCCTAGCCTTTTCCCAACTATATTGGGGTCGGCTTCCATTCAAGCCGGATTTAGCTGAATACCAGTGTTTTACGAGGAGCGGCTGCCTACCAGACCTCCACAACCCATTAACTGGGGTAACACGGCATTTCATGGCAAGACTGGAGTCAGATTTACTGGCTTCTGACTATCCGTAACGACTGCCAAAGATCTACAAATGACAGCCGGGACCTACGGCTTAACGTGCTTTCCGAGGCACGGAGGAAACTCGTTATGTTAAGATGGTCCAGTGGTCTGTGGACCCATCCACAGACCAACCTAGGCAAGCGTTGCTTAACCTTGAAGATCGACCTGTGCGGCTGTTATTATTTAGCCACGAGCTCCTCACAGGTTTTTGTTTCTCTTATCAGTTAGAAAATCGTGTTTAGTGCTCGCCCACAATATAAAAGGGAGGGCTGCGCAAAATTTCACCCTCCTAGGCCCTGTGGTTTCACCTGTACGTTGAATTTCACGCTCCTACAAGGCCCTGTAGTTTCAGCTGAGCGTTATTATGACAGTCGGTTTCTTTTATGTATACAGATTAGAGTTTAACCATGCGATTAGACAGTTATACCATCATACGTAATTTTACAGCTTAAAGAACCATAATCTCAAGACGATATGCCCTTATCTAACACCATGTCATAATCAGAAAAAAACTGACGAATGTTTACGCTCTTTGATTGTAGATTTAACAGCTAGCGGATTGAGGAAACACAAATTCTTGAGATAAGAAAATGGAATCATCTTGTTTTCGTGTTATTTTTCTCAGTATTGCAGGAACTATATTAGATCGACACAAACTTAGGCTTGCGGAAGGCGAGCATTGGGTAGCTGGCCGTCCGCCAGTCTGGTAATAGTCCGGACCGAGCCCAAGTCATCAACAGCGCGTACTGTTCCACGCGCGCCTCAAAGAGATGTCAGCAAACTGTAGGGGCCAAGCGGGGTCCATGTCTTGGGGCCATGGATCGGATTTCCGAAAGGTAACCTCGGCATCCCCAGTTCAAAGGCAACGATGGAACAGGGTGGGGTTTAATCAGTGAAAATCTTACACTTCTCCCGCTCCGCCCAAGAGCGGGAGAAGTCATTCTGATGACACTAGAAAAAAAAAATGGGTCCGAGCCTCTGGGGCCGTGGGTGGGCTTCCGAAAGAAAAATCTAGGACCCTGGAACGAAGGTAAAGAAGGAATAGGGTGGGGTTTAGTAAGTAAAAGTCGGACACTCCCTCCCACTCTGCCCAAGAGCGAGAGAAGGCATGCTGATGATTACCCACCCACCTAAAAAAAACACATTTAAGCTGCCACGTCTGATTTGTACGCAGAACGACGTCGCGTAGCGTGGATCTAATGTAGCTCTACAAGTCTAGTTGCCATATAAAATGTATGGAGACCGACGCGCCCAGATCGGCGTACGTGGCCCACGTGTGTGCAATGTAGTTCTACCTTATATATGTAATGGATATATTTATTTCATTGAATCATATGCGTCCGATATGTTGTAATTGAAATGTGATATATTCATTCTTGGACACACATTTCTGCTGATGACAGTGGATAGGTTTCATGTGATAAACTCGTGTTACGTAGTGCATACAACAATAACATTTATCGTGAAACAGTGTTACATTATTTTAAATGCATTGTAAGTGAATTGAGATTTCCTATTAAGCTTAATTCACCGTCTTCGATGCACCTGTGATTTGCTGACTGAAATTCAGTTTTTCGCTAAGCCTTATACAGGTAAAGTTTTTAACCACCGCGTATTTTTTTTGTGGTGGCTCAGTGTAAGTAATAGAACACAGATCGATTTTCAAGGTTGCCAAGGTTGGTCTGTGGACGGGTGACCATCTTAACATAACGAGTTTCCTCCGTGTCTCGGAAATCATAGGCTGCCTACCAGACCTCCACAACCCAATAACTGGGGTAACAGGGTACTTCATGGCAAGACTGGAGTCAGATTTACTGGCTTCTGACTATACGGTAACGACTGCAAATGACAGCCGGAACCTACGGCTTAACGTGCACGGAGGAAACTCGTTATGTTAAGATGGTCACCCCTCCACAGACCAACCTTGGCAAGCGTTGCTTAACCTTGAAGTCGTCTTATGTTCTATTACTTACACTAAGCTACCAAAAAAAAATTATACAGTGGTTAAAAACTTTTCCTGTACTCGTATAACCCATAAAAGATGCCCACCACTCACAGGCACACTACAATTGCCTAGCCTTGCTAAGTGCAACTCTGATTTACAGTTCTACTACATCTTCAATTCATTGTGCGTCTTTACACATTATCATCTGCCTAGCCTTTTCCCAACTATATTGGGGTTGGCTTCCAGTCAAGCCGGATTTAGCTGAATACCAGTATTTTACGAAGAGCGGCTGCCTACCAGACCTCCACAACCCATTAACTGGGGTAACACGGTACTTCATGGCAAGACTGGAGTCAGAGCTTCTTTACACATTATATGTGATGCAAATGTGCCTTAGTAAATTATGAGTAGGTATAGTTTTTACCTGACCTTCTGTTTCACTTGCCTACTGTCAGAGATTAAGCAAAAAAGGTGGGAAGGTATTTTGATAAGGGCCCTTAATTGTGTATTCTTGAATGATGATGAAGAGTTTCTGATTCCAAACGTTGTTAGTCCCTTCGACGCTTCGACGCCAAGGAATGCTTTCTTTGTGAGCGCCAGTAAACGCTTCGTGTTCACATACTAATTTATGGCCTAATGTTTTATGTATATAGGGTTTTCTATGTTAATTTTGTTTTAGCGGTAATGTAGGACGAGAGGCCTATGGACTGCTCAGGGTCAGTGTCACGGCTTAGCGGCTTTTCTTGCTTTTGTAAATGGAAAAATCATGAATTTGGACCCGTTCTTAAGTCGTGGTGCAGGTTTTATTAGGGCCAGCTGTAAAATTAGTAACTAGGAGGTTTTTTGTCTAATTACGAGTATTATAATTATATCTCACTTTTGTGTATACTTGTGGATTAATAAATTAATATCCAGTTTTAGTTAGGTGGTCGGTGGTTTTCCTACCCCGTTTCTATTAATTTCCGAAATTTTGAACGAACAAAAGTGTTTTTTTTGACGTTTCGAATCTCTAAACCTACTCTAATTCGTAATGTTCCGAAAAAAATGATCTAGAAAGACAGATTATTCGGAATTTTAACGTCAAACTGTCAAAACACGCGAAATTTCGGTCGAAACTTCGTATTTCAGAGAAAGAAAGTAGACGTTCAAGGAGTAGAATAGAATAGAATAGAATAGAATAAACTTTATTGTACACCAAAAGTGTGTCTCTCACAGGTCAACCTCTGTGGCTGTTGACGGCAAGGACGGGTCTCCTTAGAGTACTGATGGCCCTACGGATCTCTTGAAGCAGAGCTTTCATAGTTCTCGGTTCAATATTAATACCAAATTACAAGTTGCCCCTGAGCAGAATCGAAGTCTTGGTGTTTATTGACGTAACAATCAAGTCGTCAACAATAATCTCACATTATGTCATGCACGTGTGTGGCAGACACGTGTCGAGTTACACATTCATACAGACAGACATACAAGCGAGGTATGTAGATCACTAGCGGTTTGTTATGAGAATTACTGGCGGATCAGCACTTTGAGGGAACAAAGTATCACTCGCTGATTATAGTTTGAGAGGAATACATTACAGACGCTTGATAAATCTGTCTGTAGGGCCCATAGTAACTGCAATTCAGCAATAATGCTAACACACAGCGTTTTACAGCTAGTATCTACTGCTTTTTAGGGTTCCGTAGCCAAAATGGCAAAAACGGAACCCTTATAGTTTCGTCATGTCCGTCTGTCCGTCTGTCCGTCTGTCACAGCCGATTTACTCGGAAACTATAAGTACTACAGTGATGAAATTTGATGGGAATATGTGTTGTATGAACCGCTACAAAATTATGACACTAAATAGTAAAAAAAAGAATTGGGGGTGGGGCCCCCCATACATGTAACTGAGGGATGAAAATTTTTTTTTCGATGTACATACCCGT
The DNA here is from genome assembly GCA_030763345.1 of Mythimna separata. Taxonomy (NCBI): domain Eukaryota; kingdom Metazoa; phylum Arthropoda; class Insecta; order Lepidoptera; family Noctuidae; genus Mythimna; species Mythimna separata. Next base: position 1,831,657 of record CM061173.1, on the reverse strand, counting down.
GTGGGGTATCAATGGAAAGGTCTTTTAAAATGATATAAAGTTTTCTAAAAAACATTTTTCTTAAAGTGAACGGTTTTTGAGATATCAGCTCTCAAAGTCGTAAAAAGTATGTCCCCCCCCCTCTATTTTTATAACTACGGGGTATAAAATTCTAAAAAAAATAGAGGTGATGCATGCTAATTAACTCTTTCAACGATTTTTGGTTTGATCAAAGTATCTCTTATAGTTGCTGCTACGGAACCCTTTGTGCGCGAGCCCGACTCGCACTTGGCCGGTTTTTTAATTCATACATTTTAGTTTTTAACCTGGTGAGAGTAGCGAGAGTCTGATAGATGCGAAACGCACAGGAGCGGTCGTTGTCATGACGCTAGGGGGAGGCTTATGCTTAGGAGGCTTAGGAGGCTTATATAGCTGTGGACGTCTCTCGGTTGATCAATGACGAATAAATGATATGAGTTTTTACGCAAGATAGTACAGAACATTGATATAATTTAACAATTCATAAGTTGGAGATACATTATTAATTTATTTATTGCCGAAACTTACTTCAGACAGATTCTAAGTCTATTTTCGGGACATATTCACTCTTAACTTAAATAAAAAAGCTACGGCTGGAAATTTCATTTCATTTAAGTATATGGATTATAGGTACTATTTTTTTCTGCTCTGCGTTGTAGCGTAGCACAGACAAAATTCTACAAAAATATATGAAAGTCGCACCATCCAAACTAATATTATAAATGTGAAAGTAACTCTGTCTGTCTGTATGTCTGTTACGCTTTCACGCTTAAACCGCCAAACCGATGTTGATGAAATTTGGTACAAAGACAAACTAGAGCTTGAGAAAGGACATAGGCAGCAAATTATCACGCTATTCGCTTTCGATCATCATGATCATAATAATAAAAATATAATCAATCATATAATTGGTCATATTGATTTTCTCTGTCTTGTGCTGTACCAAATAAATTATTTTTCTTTCTTTCATAATCAGTCGATATTTACCAACGATTACTTGGCTCAATCAGCGTGAGTGTTGGTCGTGGTCGCTTAGCAACAGCGTGTCTGCGGAGGTCGGGGAGGCAACAGAACAGGTTCCCTCCCGCCCGCCTGACTCTGACGGAGCCTGCATTCCGCTGCGGATTTCTGCGCAGATTTTAGTTTTTTTTATCGCACACTTCATGGGGATTTATTTTGGGAATGGGATGATGTAATAAGTAAATAGAAAGACAGGACCTTGGAACGCAGTTTATAGAAATAAGATGAACAGAGGTTGGACTCACTTTTTCAAAAAGTGCAGCTTAGTAACTCACAAGTAGTCCACTACTCTCTGGAGACTGAAAACCCAGCTCTCTTTTCTTTTCGGAGACGCAGATCAGATGTCCGTCGGACGGGTCGTATCTTCCTTAAGCGTGCTCCATCGTTGACCATGTATCCATATCATCACATACAATTAGGTGAGATACTCAGAGGTCAAACGCGAGCCGGTCAACAACAATTCATCATCATCTGCCTAGCCTTTTCCCAACTATATTGGGGTCGGCTTCCAGTCAAGCCGGATTTAGCTGAATACCAGTATTTTACGAGGAGCGGCTGCCTACCAGACCTCCACAACCCATTAACTGGGGTAACACGGTACTTCATGGCAAGACTGGAGTCAGATTTACTGGCTTCTGACTATCCGTAACGACTGCCAAAGATCTCCAAATGACAGCCGGGACCAACGGCTTAACGTGCTTTCCGAGGCACGGAGGAAACTCGTTATGTTAAGATGGTCACCCATCCACAGACCAACCTAGGCAAGCGTTGCTTAACCTTGAAGATCGACCTGTGCGGCTGTTATTATCTAGGTCAACAACAATTAAGAAAGTTTTATTTTCAGATATTCTGACAAACAACAGACTGGTACAAAGAGTACGTACGATTACATCGAATTCTTATTTATGAAAATTGCGACCAACCCCTGTTTTTCTTACCTGCAATTTAGCACAAGTCTCTAAAATAACTAAAATCTATTACAGTATTCATACCTCATCATCATCTGCCTAGCCTTTTCCCAACTATATTGGGGTCGGCTTCCAGTCAAGCCGGATTTAGCTGAATACCAGTATTTTACAAGGAGCGGCTGCCTAACAGACCTCCACAACCCATTAACTGGGGTAATACGGTACTTCATGGCAAGACTGGAGTCAGATTTACTGACTTCTGAATATCCGTAACGACTGCCAAAGATCTACAAATGACAGCCGGGACCTACAGCTTAACGTGCTTTCCGAGGCACGGAGGAAACTCGTTATGTTAAGATGGTCACCCATCCACAAACCAACCTTGGCAAGCGTTGCTTAACCTTGAAGATCGATCTGTGCGGCTGTTATTATATAGCCACGAGCTCCAGTATATTATAGTATTCATACCTAATTCAAATTTTATATCTAAAACGGCGAAACCGTTTTTTGAGGTGGGAATTCGTCAAATTACTTCTCCGACTCTAGGATGAAGCTGAGGAGGTAGTGTCAGATTTTTACCCTTGTAGATGGCCGGTTCCAGAGTGCCAGAGTTGAGACCATGGTCCGGAGTGAGCAGGAAGGTGGTGGTAGCCTGCTTATCTTCTTCTGCCTGGCGTTACTCCTGGCGATTGCCAGGGTACGCCTTCCGACTGAGCTTTCTCCATTTTTTCCGATCTTCAACATCATTTCCAGTAAGGCCATTGGCTCTCATGTCAGCCGTGATGATGTCCAGCCAGCGGACCACGGACCTAGCCCCGGCGTATAGCCTCCTTATATGAAGCAGTAATGGTAGCGAAGGAGGCGGTTGCACATTGTGAAATATCATTATTATTGTTTATATTATTATGATGACCTTCATTCCTCTGAAGTGACCCATTAATGCCAAGAAAATGGCGTCTACGGTCAGGAGACGCCATTTGAAACAGTAATTAATCTTGTTTTAACTAGGTACCACTAATTAATGTTAGTTATCATGGCGGGTGCCGCATTTGTCATTGTCCCACTTCGTACCAGATAACATATGGTTTCTTTAATATCTTTATGTTTTATATTTATGTGATCAAGATACGAGAGGTGTGGTCCTAAGATATGGGATAAAAAACACCGACTGACAGTGGTTCTCAAAAGAGAATTTTCTAAATCTTTTCAGACGGAGGTCTGAGATAACAAAATTAATAAAAATACAGCTGATTTGAGGGCCTCCTCTTTTTCTCATATCGGTTAAGTTAGTTAAAGAGACGAAAATGCAAAAAACTAATGAAATATATGTGTTAAAAAAAGAATTTTGAAAATTCGTCGACAATTGGCGGAGTATTCGATGAACACACATACAAAAAAAAACATACAAGAAGCCGAACATAGTACCTCCTCCTTTTTGTGAAGTCGGTAAAAATATTCCAAGATATTCTGTCAAACAAAGTCTTTGATTATAAGCATCATTTCAGTCGATAAGACAGACAGGTTTGCATCTGGACCTTAGCCTCCTCCAAGTGTCTTCATATTGACCAGGCCATTATTTCTCGTATTTAAGAATTCTCCGCTCTTTTTGGTCATAGCTTGATGCTATAATAATAGCCTAATAACCGTCTTCGATGACTAAAACATTATTTCAATTCGAACTAGCAGTTCTGGAGATTAAAGACTTTAAACAAACAAAAAAAACTTTTCAGCTTTATATTACTAGTATAGATTTTATTTATTTGTCAATATCTGATTATAAAACAATCTATTTTAGAAATCGGATTTAAAAACGAAACGAACAATTTTAAATCCTAAAAATGTGCACTAGCTCCTCTCTGACCTTTCGACGGAGCCGGTCTTGATTCCTATGCGCGTGAGCCGATCTACAACATGCACAACGCCACATACATCACACACAGCCGTGTGTGTATCTCGGTGTGTGTATGTATGTAAGTCACAGGTCAAATGGTGGTCAGGTTGGAAATTAGTCCCATATAAAGTCTTCTAACCGTATTAAGTTACGTTGCCAATTACGGCAAACATCAGCAGTTATGAATTCAATGCAATTATCGTTTATTTAGTTTTTTTGTGTGTGAAATAAAATGGTTTATTTAGTGAATAGACTGTTATGTTATGAGAACAAAAAGTTGATTGCTATATTGAACGAATCATAACATTTGAAATGCACGTGTTATTTTTGGCTGACGTGTAAAAAAAGAGGAGTTCATTGATTCGGTGTTTTTGGGGTTCCATACCTAATAAAGAAAAGCAGAACCCTTATAGGATCACTTTGTTATCCGACTGTCTGTCTGTCTGTCATGACCCTTTATCTCAGGAAGGCCTAGAGGTTTCGAGGTGAAATTAAAACCAAATACTCAAGTCGGCAGAAAAAATCTTCAGTCATCTAAGTTAATGAAAAAACAGTTACGGCCGTTTATGTCACAAAAAAACGTATATTTCGACACTCTTAGGGAATCAAAATTCATAGGGTAGGTACTTCCTGTTGAGCTAGAACCCCGAAATTTTGAATGAAGGTCTTTTATAACAAATATAGGGAAAAGTCGGAAAACTGAAAAAAATTGGTCAATAGAAAAGAAATTAGAAAAATCTTTAAGACTCGATCCGAGAATTGAAGTAGTTACATAAGTTAGTTTGTACGGAACCCTCAATGCACGAGTCCGACTCGTACTTGCCCAGTTCTTTTTAGAAATACATTTGGACTGATACGTAAGTTGTGTGTATGCGTAAATGGCCACAACTAGTCGGTAAATGGCCACAGCCATCGTGTCCCCAATTATAATTACATAACTTGTATCTCGGACACTAATTACTGGCATTATTTGTGTGCTATTACGTAATCCATTAACTCGTTAGATAATATCGAGGGTATAGTGCTCAAACCCAATAAGTACGAAATTTACACTTTTGAGATATTCAATATTTAAGTTTTATGGGCAAAAATACCTATGTCATTCAAATAATATCATTATAATGAGTATTTATGATAAAAGTGGATACGTTGAATTAGTGTAAAACAGTATTGTTAAGTTTCTGAGGTAGTCCATTTTGTAGTAATAAAAATATAAGTTACAAAGGGTACCGACTTATTGGGTTTTAGATCTAGAGAAATTAAACATGTTATGTACTTTACCTATTTCGAGGAGCTCGTGGCTAGATAATAACAGCCGCACGGATCAATCTTCAAGGTTAAGCAACGCTTGCCAAGGTTGGTCTGTGGATGGGTGACCATTTTAACACAGCGAGTTTCCTTCATGCCTCGGAAAACACGTCAAGCCGTAGGTCCCGGCTGCCATTTGTAGATCTTTGGCAGTCGTTACGGATAGTCAGAAGCCAGTAAATCTGACTCCAGTCTTGCCATGAAGTACCGTGTTACCCCAGTTAATGGGTTGTGGAGGTCTGGTCTGGTAGGCAGCCGCTCCTCGTAAAACACTGGTATTCAGCTAAATCCGGCTTGACTGTAAGCCGACCCCAATATAGTTGGGAAAAGGCTAGGTAGATGATTGATGTACTTTACCTATTTCGCCGAAATTCATTTTTAAAAGTTGGACATACTTCATACTTCACACGTCAGGCAAATATACACCAAAAATACTGGGTAAATGAATAAGGAATTTAAACCCTCCCGCAAATTTTTTATGAGTGCTGTTGTAAACAAATACGACGTTTGTAGTTTTTGAATTCGTCTACGATCTTGCGCTATCAGTACACGTTATCCAGCTGAAGGTTGGTGTCCCGATTTTTTTCTTTTATTGTCTTCTGCCAAAAATTGTGTAACTCTGCAGAGAAATGTTATCGGAGCTAAAATTCTTATGGAAAGTAACTCTGTCAAAACTTTCGCAGTTCTAGCAGACATCGGCCGTAGAGGACCTTATCATTTGCTGACTTCACTTGGAGTCACACCGTTGACTTGGGCTTGCTTTCACTCGACGGCTCGATGGCACCATCAAAAGCCCGTGCTTGCGTGCTTGGGAATCTCCCTAAAGCTTGACACCCGGAGCATCACGAAGCGAGAGGATATCCTATCCCTCATATTTACAGCTATCTCCTTCGATCGCATTAGTGATTTATTGAATGAGATGACTGGATGACATTTTTTCCGCCTTTGTTCCAGGGTCTCAGGTTTTCCTTTCAGAAGCTAACCTGTGGCCCCAGAGGCTTCGATCATGGTGTGCACACAGCTGTACAGTTTTGCTGACATCTCTTTGAGGCGCGTGCCGATGACGACTTGGGCTCGGTTCGGATTATTACCGGACTGCCGGACGGCTAGCTACCCATTACTCGCCGTCCGCAAGCCCGCTATGCTGATTGGAAATTGGAATTGGAATTCTAGCGGCAGGGGCAGGAGGGCCTTCCCACTTGCGTGCGGCTGCCTTCTTCACCAGCATTACGGCTTCGCAGAAGGAGGCGACCACCTGCTACTCCTTCTCGCTCCGGAACTTGGCCTGTACCAGAAAACCAGTGCGAGAGGTAGCTGCCGCCGATCGCCTTCACGAGGATGCAGCGGTGCTCCGCCCAAGCAGTTCCACCATGTCCTCCGGGCGATCCACATGGTGGTTTCTTCCGCTTAAATCTGATGCAGGAACCTTCCGAACTTACCATGCCCGGTAAGGACTTGCGTCATAAGGAAGGTGAGGACGACGTGACGTCTTTCCAACCACTCCTCAAAGAGGGGACTTACCGCCATAATGATGGCATGCCCAATAGATTAACTTAACCCTTCACTAGGGTTAAGCAGAAACGCCAACTGCTACGACCCTTGCAAAATACTCTTTCTGCTCATTGACGTTCGTACATCTGGTCGTAATACATTAGTACACAACATGTTTCCTCTTGGTCATTTGTATTTTTTCTTTTAAACGGTTTTTATCAAAGTTAAATTAATAATTTCGATGCTTTCGGAATGAATTACAAGCACAGATTGATAGGACTCTTTTCGAACTTAACGCGGACAAAGTCGCGGGTAACAGCTAGTACCGTACCATATAACTAGACATAACTTTTTACTTTTTAAATATAATCGAACAATAAAACCCGACAAATACATTTGTTTTGATTTACCTTTTGGTTTTTGTTGTTTTTTTTATCGACGAATTTAAAGGTAAAACCCGATAAATACAGATAGTGATTATTGCCTCGAAGCCGTTGGGTGATTTTACTTGAAATTCTTGAACACTCAATGCCAATAATAAGCTTTATGTGGTTTAAGCGTGAAATAAAAATATTATTTAACAAGATAACACGCTTTATAGGGTACTACTTTTTAAGTATTGGCTAAACACGGTGACTTTATTGGGTTATTACCTAACATAACTTTGTTTCTACTGCGAATTCCACTTATTGGATTAGACCACTGGAAAGAGCGTCAAAAATGCATCAAGATGCACTAATAAAACGATTTTTGATTTTTCGACACTTATTGGGTTTGAACACTATACCCTCGATATAGTGTTCCAGTTCATCTACGTATAGTCAGAAATTAGGTAGGTATTTGGTGAATTAAAAAAAATAAGGCTTTGAATAGAACTTTGGTAGGCAGCCGCTCCTCGTAAAATACTGGTATTCAGCTAAATCCGGCTTGACTGGAAGCCGACCCCAATATAGTTGGGAAAAGGCTAGGCAGATGATGATGGCTTTGAATAGAACAAACGGAATACCATAATGAAGTCTAATTAGTATACTCGTAGTGTGCGAACGTAGTTGCAAATAATAAATGACAAATTAATAATATTGCACAAAAAAAAATGTGTAAAACCTGGTAAAACCGAAGTTTTATTAGTTCATTTAGTAGTAACTAGAACCTTTATTTTATTGGTTTCTCTTACAACTAACTATAACATAACATACCTAGGCGAAATTTATATGAATGTGTGTGATATGAATATTTTTTACTTTTTAAAATTAGGTACACAAAAAGGCATTTTTTATCCCGGGATTATGTTCCGTTAGCATATTTTTTTACGCTCAATGAAGCTGCTAACAGCATCTAGGATAAAATATAACAAAAGAGTAGATTAGGACGAGTCCTTTACAAGCCTCCACATTTAATACGGGAGTATTGTTTTAAACAATTACCTATTATAAAGTAAAATGTCTGTTAGCACCTCCATTGTTAGTAATATAGATTTAAATACGAAGTCTATGGACCTATGGTCAGTATTTATTGCTATTGTTGTAGTATTATTGTTTCTTAATACTACTAGCCTATTGTTGATTGTCTTTGGTTGTATACCTTGAGGTTCTGAATTTAGATATCTATACTAATATAATAAAGAGGTAAAGTTTGTTTTTTTGTTTGTATGAGGTAATCTGTGGAAGTACTGGTCCGATTGCTAAAATTTTTTCACCAATAGAAAGCTGCTGTATTCCTGAGTGACATAGGCTATATTTTATGTACGCGGGCGAAGCTGCGGGCTAAAGCTAGTTAGTAATAATAGAAAAGTCATTGCTGAGTTAAGCTCGCCTTTGTACATGAACTATTTAATCTGTAATGTTTATTTTTGCGTACAATAAAGAATTAAGAACAAATTTACTTTTTAAACATGGGAAATCATGGAACATTTCTCGCTCTAGGGCTGCATGTCAGACTTTTACAGTCTTAAACTAACTTCTTTGCCTTACGTTCCAGGACCGGTTTCCTTTTCATGGGAAATCATCGAATGACTCCTCCCGCTGTAGGGCAAAGCGGAATGTCAGACTTTTACTGTATTATACTAAATTCTTTGCTTTATGTTTCAGGACTACGAGTTTCCCTTTTGAACCCATGGGACCCGTAGGCTTGAACTCTCTTGGGCTTCTATGGTTCTCGTGACATCTTTTCTTTCTTTATACGTGGAACACTGTCAAATATTTTTTTTTAATTATTGATAGGCTTGCGCTTTACCACATTTCACCTGATGGTAAGCGATCATGTGGTCGACGATGCAGCACGCTTGCCTAGAAGCAACCTATTCACTCTTGACTTAACAGTAAATATTTTTAAGTTCGGATTAACAATAAATACGAGTAACTACGCAGGTGCTTGTAACACAATAGACGTACTACTAATGATAAACCAATAAGTCTATTTTAATAACACGACGTAAAGTGTTGTGCCAAACAATGTACATTGTTTTGCAACGAATATATTCGAGTATTATCCTTATAACGAACGAACAAATAATTTAAGTATATAATATAAGAGATACTAGTCTAGTTCTATACATATAAGATACTGGTCTCATCTCAAATACTATCCGACCTGGGTTGACAAAAAAGAACCCTGTGACTCTGGAATTAGGACTTAGGACTGCAGTAAAAGTTTTCGCTTCGCCTAGAGTATGCTAATCTCATACCTTAAAAAAGATTTCGAATACTATCTAAATAAACATTCACTAATGGACAAAGGATATTTTCTCCTTTTACAAACTCCTTTTTCAGAAAAAAAAAATTGCCTGCTGCGGTAAACCAGTGCGCACCATCAACGATTGCATCACTGCTTATCACCAGGTGTGATCGCAGGCAAGCACTAGTTTATAGCATAGCATCAGCCTTATAATGTTCCCACTGCTGGGACTCAAGCCCCTCTCTAAGAGAGGGGCCATAATTAACCACGCGGGCACAGTGCGGTTTTGTGAATGTCGCATGACTTTTGGATCTAGGATATGTCGGTTTCCTCACGATGTTTTCCTTCACCGTTTTGAGAGCAGTAGTGATGAAATAAATTACACAAAGTAATGCGCCTGGCTGCTTTTGAACCCGTGACCTACAATATAAACTGTTGTAGTAGTATTATTTAAAAAATATTAATAATAAGAGCTTAAAACATGAAAGATCTCTTGCCCCCTTGTCCGCCGTGGCCGCGGACAGGAATGCAGTCTTGCGAGCTGTGGACTAGACACTCACACACACACAAACAACCACAGTGCATACAAACAGGACAGGAGACTTGTATGTGTTAGTGGAGGGGTACTATGGGTTGGAAAGTCACGCGGATGTTGAAAAGTGAGTTTTGTTAGCGAGTTCGTTGGTGCTAGTATCTTGCAATAATGTCAATGTTCATGATTGAGACTTTGCATTTGAAATAAAGAAGGGCTTAATAATAAAGAAATTATGTTTTTACTTTAATTTTGTTAGCAATGATTGTTTGATTGATGATACGAGTATCTTTATAAGAATAAAACATTCGAAGATGCCATTATGAATATATGTATTTAAATTTCGATTAAAAAGAGACCTTGATATTTGCTGGGTAAACTGCTGACTAGGATACTTTCGAATTCATCGTAGCCTTTTACCGTAGAAATATTTTCTATACTAAATAATTTCCTATAATTTTTTAACGCGAAATTTTTTGAGATGCAATATTTAATTACTTAATCTATCAATACCCGCGAAACGAGACACAATAGTAAGACAATAACAGCGCGGTCCTATGAGACCGGTCGGGGATTCATGAATTAAATCAGGTCAGTATCCTTTTTTAATAGGTTCGACCTTGGCCACTATCTCATCTAATCCTTTATAATTAATTAACGAGTCTAATCGATATCTCGATTCTTTATTGTGCATCAAAACTTAACATAGTAGTTACATGGTGATTCGATCATTCATTAAATTAATGCAAGAATGAAGTATCTCCCAGCTAATAAATTCATTGGTTAATTTGAACGATTAAATCTGAGGAAGATCCTAATAGAATAGTGATGGACAGAAGATACCGATGCCTATACCTTTAAGAGCAAGCTTTTTACAGTCATTTAATCAGGAACTTACTTAATGTTTTAGTAATAATACAGTACAGTACATACAATTCATCCAGTGTAATTAAGAACTAAAGAACCACTTTAAAAAAACCAAGCGAGTGATAACCAAGTGAGAACCGAATGAGAAACTGTGCTTGTATTAGTGTGTAGTTATGTAGGTATACTATATTACCACACACACACAGACGCAAGACATTTGCAATTTTTTCCACGTGAGACGCGACCAGACAGGTTACAGCACAGTACAGGCTTATGTAATAATAATACATAATAATAATACATAATAATAATACATAATAATAGTTGTAAACGATCGATTCGTATCGCTACGAGGTAAATGAGAGCTTATTTATAAGACTTTACAAATTAATTTGTTGAGGAAAATCTGGTTTGCAGCATGCATTTGATTTGATTATGAAAAGGTTTTATGGGCCATATTGTTTTACCTGTTCATAATTATTATAATTATAGGAACATATTTAATTTAATTTTATACCCATAACATAAATTAAATACCTTATAAACTACTCACTATATTACATTATCTGGACCCCTGGGTTGAAAGCAAAGAAGGAACGGGCATGGGTTTTAGTCAGTAGAAGTCTGACACCACTCCCGCTTCTCCCGCTGCGCCCAGAGCGGCAGAAGCCATATCGACGATCCCCCTTGAAAAAAAAAACTATATTACATTATGTTCTTAGTAAATATGACTTAGAACTGTTTTAATGACACTTTACTTTGCACTATAGTACATTCGCGTTAAGAATGCAGTAAAGTCATCATTGTCGTCGGCCTAGCCCCGCGCCCTAACCAATCAAAGCTGTTTTTATAAATTCATTAAACTTACGCCCGTTTTCAATAATCTACCGCAGTTCATAGATAGATAGCTATCCTCCAAAAACAGTAAGATTCTATCTATCAATCCACAACTTTTGGTAGGAAATGCTATCCGTCAGTAGGTTATAGGAAAGCAAGTAAGAGCAAAAGGATAGATTTGTTTATCTTCAGTAACTGCAACTTTGGATTGATAGCTTATTGAAAACGGGCGTTAATCTTTTAAAATATAATTTGTTTGGATTTAACACCACTGTAAATACACCTTTATCTTGTATTTACCCTGATAAATCACTGCATTCTTAACGCGAACGAACTAAGCTGTCTTGGTGCTATCCTGTGGTACTTGTTTGCGGAAACGAACGAACACCGTGCCTAGCGTCCAAAAGCAGAGATTACAGAGAGAAAACTGGTACTTAGGTACTTTTTTTAAGGTAGGAGTTCATCAAAATGACTTCTCCCGCTATGGACGGAGCGAGAGGGCGTGTCAGACTTCCACTGACCAAAACTGACTGTTTCTCGATGTGTATAAAATAGTAAAATAAATACACCTCCCACGATGGCTCATTGAATCAATGAAAACCATGTTATAATGATTACCTACCTCGGTTTATTGTAAGCTATAACTCGTCGATGATTGAAAATGACGCAATTTTCCTTCAACAAAACATCATTTTCCTTAGGTAAACTACACGAAAACTCAAAATTTATCTGTCCAATGATTTCCCATTATCGCTGATCAAATACAATTGATATAATATCTAAGTCAAGTCAGTCACGACTCGCTATTAATAACCATGATGTGACAAATGTGTGACAATCATTTGACAAATAATATGTCACTGTGAAATAACGCAATGCAATCGTCATACTTCCTTAGAACTGGTTGTCATAACTAATTTACGTGTTCTGTAATACTAGTTCATCTGTTTTGGATAGGGAAACTCCTTGACAGTACTACTTTTGTAAATATAATTTGTCATTTATTATATGATTAACTCCCTCGCGATTCTCAGGAGTTCATTATAAAAATCCCTCACTGCCGTTTGGGATTAAAACTGAGTGACCTTCGTTTCATTCGGAATTCAACATGCCACCCTCGACTTAAAGACGCTGTTTTATCCCTTAATCACAAAATCTACTATTAAAATTGGGTGAGAAAACCTATTCCTGAAAAATAGCAAATTGAAGCTTACGTATGTACCACGCGCGCCTCAAAGAGATGTCAGCAAAATCGTAGGGGCCTAACAGGGTCACAACCTCTGGGGCTATGGGTTTTGCTTCAGAAAGGAAAAGCCGGGACTCTAGAACGATCGTGAACAAAGAACAGACAGGGTTTTAATCAGTAAAAGTTAGGCACGCCGTCTTGCTCCGCCAAAGAGCGGGAAAAGTCATTCTGAGGGGATCAAACCTAATATTTAAACGTTACATACGTTTAAAATTCCTCTATTCTATTTATTTAGATCCCATTTATATTTAACTAGCTTTTGGCCGCGACTTGGCCCGCGTAGAAGTCGGATAACCAAGTAAATTCAGAAAAAATAATAATATCGTAAATCTCGTAAGTATAATAAAGATCTCAGGAAGAAAGCAGCTTTCTATCAATACCTAGATTTTTGTTGTCTGACCAGGATCTTCAGAGATTACCCCCTACAAACAAAAAAACAAACTTTACCTCTTTATAATATTAGTATAGATAAACGTATGTAATGATACGTTTAAACGAAGTTCTTCCTAATTAGAAGAGTCGATTTAATTATTACGAATATGTACAATTACGACACTCGTATCTAATTCATATTAATCAAGAAATCCTACTAATTTTGGTTAGCAAGGTTTCTCGTAAATATCGTGATTATGTTACGGGTTCCGATAATACCGTCGCGTCGAGTGGCGCAGTGACATCATGGCGAGTTCAGTGTCAGATTACTGACTTGGACAGGCCATTCGAGTGGCGTGGAGTGTTTTAGACGAGTGCGCAGGCGACTATGGTTGATAGGCAACTGAAGGCCATTTCTCGTATTCGTATCTATAATATAATAAAAGGAGAAACTGATTGACTGACATATCAATGCACAGCCGAAACTACTGGGACTAAGTAGGAGTGTGAAATTTATTAGAAATGATATTCTAAAATTCAGGAGCAGCTCGTGGCTAGATAATAACAGCCGCACGAGTCGATCTTCAAAGATTAAGCAACGCTTGCCAAGGTTGGTCTATGGAAGGGTGACCATCTTAACATACTTACCGAGTTTCCTTCATGCGTCGGAAAGCACGTTAAGCCGTAGGTCTCGGCTGTCATTTGTAGATCTTTGGCAGTCGTTATGAATAGTCAGATGCCAGTAAATCTGACTCCAGTCTTGCCATGAAGTACCGTGTTACCCCAGTTAATGGGTTGTGGAGGTCTGGTAGGCAGCCGCTCCTCGTAAAATACTGGTATTCAAAGTAAGTAAGTAAGTAAATTCCGCTTGACTGGAAGCCAACCCCAATATAGTTGGGAAAAGCCTAGGTAGATGATGTTGATAATTTTCTAAAATTCACCCCCAAAGGCGGGGGCGCGGTGCACCGTTTATACTGATTAAGTTTTACGGTTTTACCACAGTACACAAATCGGCCAGTGCAGGTAAAACGTTGGTGAACTATGGTAGTTCTAGGCCCATAAGGTATGAGTCCATCCGTCCAGAATGACGAGACCCTCGTGAGAGCAGTGCCGGGGCCCTCAGGCGCGCTCCCTTCATAGTCTTCATACACCTATGTATTACAACGCTTATCATTTTCCGGAAACTACCTAATTTGATAACACAGTACTGAATAAGTAGGTAGTTAGTACTTCCTCTATCGATAAATATCTTTTCAACATGATTACTTCAAAATCTGCTCCTACCCCTCACCCAACTGTAAGGGCCCAGCAGGGTCGAAACCTCTGACTATGGATTGAATTCCTAAAGGGAAACTTATGATCCCGGAAAGATGGCAAAAGAAGGAACGCCACCCCATTCCTTTTGTCAGTAAACGTCTGACACGCCCTCCCGCTCCGCACAAGAGCGGGAGAGGTCAATCAGATAATTCACCATCTGCCTAGCCCTTTCCCAACTAAGTACATAATTATATCGGGGTCGGCTTCCAGTTAAGTTGGATTTAGCTGAATACCAGTATTTTACGAGGAGCGGCTGCCTACCAAACCTCCACAACCCATTTACTAGGGTAACATTGTCAAATTTATAAATAAATGCTATGAACAGGGACTTGTATTTGGGCTCATAGAGCCAAAATCAAAAGTGCCAAAGCATTTAGTCATCTTGTGTAATGCGTGAGGGACGTTGCATTTCACAAGATGACTAAATGCTTTCATTTTATTTGACCACAGAAAAGACAAGCTTGACGGAGGGGTGTTCTCCTACCAGACCTCCACAACTCATTAACTGGGGTAACACGGTACTTCATGGCAAGACCGGAGTCAGATTTACTGGCTTCTGTCTAACGACTGCCAAAGATCTACAAATGCCAGCCGAGACCTACGGCTTAACGTGCTTTCCGAGGCACGAAGGAAACTCGATAGGTATGTTAAGATGGTCACCCATTCACAGACCTACCTTGACAAGCGTTGCTTAACCTTGAAGATCGAACCGTGCGGCTGTTATTATCTAGCCATGAGCTCCTCAATCAGATGATTCCCCACTTGAAAAAAAAAACCCCACAGCTTTCAGACTCGATATGTGTTTCGCATTCCATGTCATCGACGGCGTACACATTTTTGATCATCAAAATTACTTCTCCCACTCTGGGCGGAGTGGGAGGGCATGTCAGACTTCTACTGACTAAAACCCACTCCTGTTCCTTCTTTGTAATAATTCGAGAGTCCCAAGGTTCTGATTCGTTCAACCCAGGGTCCCAGTAGGCGTCGACTCGGCCGGACCTCTGCAGTTTGCTGACATCTCTTTGAGGCGCGCGTGGAAACGCGATCTGGGTTTGTCTTTAGTATGTTGTGGCTTTTTTTTAATTAGCTTTTTATTTTTTTATACGAAACAAAGTTTTTTGGAACATATATCATGATTGAAAAGAGAGAGTTTTTTTTTTAATTGTTATAAACAAGTGCTTGACTGCGATCCCACCTGATGGTAAACAGTGATGCAAATGAGTTTCTTGTAAGTTGTTCTCCATAGAGATATTACGCTTCGAAACGAGCAATTAACTTCACTTTTTTGGCATTCCGTTATTTTCGACAACTCATAAGTTCCTGGAAAGGTTTTTTTTAAATAGATGTTTTTATTAGCTTTAAATTTATTCGAAGACATGTGACATTCTCTAATCGTAAGCCGTGAGGTAGGTTACGGTCCATTCCCTCTTCTAGAGAGGTAATGGACTGAGTCCCAACAGTGAGAACATTACAAGGCCGACAATGCTAATAAAAAATACATCACTATTTTTCCCTCTTGTTATAAAATTAACTTCCTAATGTATAAATGAAAAATGGCTCAGTTCGCAGGTGTATAATATAGGTAGGTAATATACCTTAACTCCGATATCAAGCATGTTAGTGATAACGGTGATAACCCAAATAACCGGCTGTAATGATTGTATTACGAACATAATCACTCAATTAATTGCCAAGCATTCTCGGTTCAAACTTATCTTAATTTACTTTTATAAGTAAGTTATTGTTACTGCTACTAAAATATCTATCTAAGTTCGCCTTTCCAATCCGGCTTTTAGTCCAGTCAAAATAGACTAAATTAATATTCAAGTTTGCATTAATTCCCAACAAGCTGGATTTTTGTGCAGGCCTTGAATACGTCATTACGAATGATATGTCAAAAGTCCCCATCGATCCCGCTTGTGCGTTGTTTTTTATTCGAGGTCAAAGGTCACAAATGAGCGTTTTTTGCGTATATCTCTGAAACAACGAGAGCTATCAAAAATGGTTCAGGCAAAGTTTGTAGATCGTAAAATTGTCTACAAAAAAGATCTCGACACTTCTCTTCTACAAAGCATCGCTTTCGAGATATCGTGACTTTAGACCGCAGGAATGTCGTATTTTAAGTGTAACAATCACCGTAGTACTTAGCCTCAGCAGCAACTAAGTCATATTCATACTGAATGCGGGCAATGACACTACTTGCTAGCCCATGAGAACGAGTCTGAGCTTCCTTAAAGATGGTTTTCTTGAAGTCAAGGGTTGAAAGTTGAGGACACTCTTGGTCGAAGATGCTGCGCTTTTTTTTATTTCAGCCGTTTTATCTGCTTCATTGCCACAGAACAAACAGTATTTCGTCAAAAAGACGATTCATTACCTCGTGCTAGTACGAGGAGGACTAATCCCAGATGTGGTAGCTATCTCCGCCTCACGCTGTCTTTTAGCGGCAGCGATGCTGCTCTTCCGGGTGTATGCTTTACGACACTGCTTATGTATCGTTACAGATTGTTTGTCCTTCAAATATTCATCGAACCCATCATCCCTTAGTATGAGTGCATATTCGTATTTTCTATGTTTAAAATAGCCATAATTCGAGAACAGTGCACCGTAGAAGAAAAAGTGTTAAATCTTTTTTGTAGACAATTTTACGATCTACAAACTTTGCCTGAACCATTTTTCGATAGCTCTCGTTGTTTCAGAGATATACGCAAAAAACGCTCATTTGTGACCTTTGACCTCGAATAAAAAACAACGCACAAGCGGGATCGATGGGGACTTTTGACATATCATTCGTAATGACGTATTCAAGGCCTGCACAAAAATCCAGCTTGTTGGGAATTAATGCAAACTGGAATGTCTATTTTGACTGGACTATTGTACAGTGCTGAGCATAAAGTTTTATTGATATAAATAATATTTAAATTTTGAAAAAAGATTGCATGTAGCGGAGATGAGGATGTTGAGATGGATGTGTGGTGTGACGAGAATGGATAAAGTGAGAAATGAGTATATTAGAGGAAGTTTGAAAGTGGCACCAGTGACTGAAAAGCTGAAAGGAAATCGTTTGTCTTGGTATGGTCATGTAAAGAGGAGGGATGAAACGCCTTTTACCAAAGCAGTTATGAATTTACATGTGGATAGATGGAGAGGAAGAGGGAGACCAAAGAAAAGATGGATGGATTGTGTGAGGACTGATATGAAAGAAAAGGGAGTTGATGATAGCATGACGGGTGACAGGACAGAATGGAAGAAAAAAACATGTTGCACCGACCCCAAATAAAATGGGATAAGGGCAGGAAGAAGAAGAATATTTAAATTTTCCCCAGATACTACTTATCGATGAGAATATTTCTTGGACTGCCCATAGCTATCTACTTCACCGTTGAGAAGACTGCGTAATTTTCACCTTTTTCTGTGAAGCAGCAATGCGAGCGTAGGAGGTAGCAGACAACGTGAGGGACAGGCACTCCCCATACTCCAGGCCCTGCAGGCCCCGCCCTGAGGATAGAAGCTTGCGGAGAGTGGAGTATGGGTCGCCTGTTGTGTGATATGTGTTTGAGTGGTGTCATGTTACCTTCCGCGAAAGCGTCGATACACGACACCCTTCGGCCAAAACTCTTCTTTCATTAAAGTCTCCAGGAAATGTGTCGGTACCCGTTGATTTTCATCTTTATGTACTCCTCGATGAATAGGTAGCTCTTTATCCAATAAGGAGGAGCTCGTGGCTAGATAATAACAGCCGCACAGGTCGATCTTTAAGGTTAAGCAACGCTTGCCCAGGTTGGTCTGTGGATGGGTGACCATCTTAACATAACGAGTTTCCTCTGTGCCTCGGAAAGCACGTTAAGCCGTAGGTCCCGGCTGTCATTTGTAGATCTTTGGCAGTCGTTGCGGATAGTCAGAAAATCTGACTCCAGTCTTGCCATGAAGTGTAACCCCAGTTAATGGGTTGTGGAGGTCTGGTAGGCAGCCGCTCTTCGTAAAATACTGGTATTCAGCTAAATCCGGCTTGACTGGAAGCCGACCCCAATATAGTTGAGAAAAGGCTAGGCAGATGATGATGATGACATCCTCGATGAATAGGTAGTTCTTCATCCAATAAGGACCAGGCCAGGGTCGATGACGGAATGTTGTGTCCCCGCGTGTCTCTAAGAACTGTCAGTATGAGTGACGGGCCGCTCTAGGCCCTTCATAATGCCTGCCAGAAAGGAAGGAAGAACGAAGCCTGCCAGGAAGTAAAGAAGAATGGTCCCTGCCAGGGTTGCGATTGTTCGAAATTATCGCTTCATCGCAGGTCAGACACCTGCGATGAAGCACCTTTAGGTGCCTCTGCCTAGGTAGTTCAGTTGGTGTAATACCTACATACAAGTCTAAACAATAATAACAGATTACTTAGATATCAACCTCGATAACAATCCCATTACTGCGTATTGAAGAATTTAAAACATTAAATTCATTCTGAATTATATTTTTTGGATTTTTTTCTGTCATTTTAGCATAACATTATTGTGTTCTCGTGGGATTGGCGGCGAAAACCTCTTGCGTCCGACTCTGGTTCAGGCCATGGTTTGTAGTGAGAGAGATTAGAGGAATGGGAAGCAGTTGCCTTTCATTGCCAAGCGAAGAAATGTGAGGGGACAGACATCCTCACGCCACAGACACCGCCAAAAGAGACACCTCGGATGTCGGGAGTCACAGGGCAATTCTCGGCCACCGTAGGCGCGGGATTGCAGACGACAGCAATCGGTAGTCGGCCGTCCAGCCGTCCGGCAAGGAGCAAGCCAGATTCGAAGGCGAGTAGTGTCAGCAAAACTGAATAGGGACCCAGTGGGGCTGATACGGGAACGTTTGAAAGACTAACCGTGGCAATAGCACGCACAGAATAACTGTAGGCCACAGAAGGGTTTCATATAGTCAGTTAAAGTTAAAAAAAAATCTTTGTAATGTTCCCACAACTCGGATTCAGGTCTCACTAGGAGAAGAAAGGGCCCAAGCGGCCCCAACGGATTGGTGGATGTCACATAACTTGAATTTCTGATTTTAGCCTATACCGGTTTCCTCATTATTTTCTCCACCGTGTTTGAGTAAGTATTAGTAATATTAATCATAATTCATACAATGGATCTGGCTGGGTTTAAAATCGCGACGCACAAAATTACTCGCACCTGAGAACTTGATATGATAATCATATAATTAGATATGACCATTTTCTTTCTTTTTGAAACTTAATTTATTCTAATGAGTTTTTCTAAACCTGTAAAGAGGCACTGATGCTCTACACTTCAACCTTTAAAAGCGATGAGTGTAGAGCAAGTATGAGTGAAGTTTCAACTTCCTATGAAAGCTTGTTATTTTGCCTCAAGTTTGCGCAAGGGTTGAGCGATAGGCTACTGCACTGCATTTTCAAGTCCAACGCAGAAATATTTATATGGCCAACACAGATAATTGTTCCGGGTCTGAGTGTCTTATGTTGATTTGAATTTATCATGTTTCTGAAAATTCCCACGATATAAGAGTAATTTCTAGAGGGGAGAAAAATTAAAAAAAAACATGTTGTTATTTCCTAAATTCACGTGATGTTTTCCATAAAAAAATGTCGATATTGTAAGGATTACCACGAACCTGGTTTAATGGCTTACGGGTTCTTAACCTCATAGATCGATCAATCAACCTAGTACAGTAACTTAGGCGTAGTGATAACAGATATCTGTTAGGGCTTTATCACACTAACGGATTGTGAGCGTCCTTAGAACCCTAGGCACGGCGATTTTTTGTAGCGCGCGTCAGCAGCGCTACTAACGCGCTACTGCATCGCGACTGTATCGATGCAAACGCGCGACAGCCGCGCTATTGCATCGCTTCAAAAAGTCGCCGTGGGCGAGGCTCCTTAAAGCGGAGCGGTTCCACAACGAAAACGTTACGGGCACGCAACGAACACGCCGCCCAAGCGCAGCGAATTTGTTGCGAACGCGCAATGGTATCGCCGCGAATAGCAGCGTGGACTCTATTGTGTTGTAAAAACGCCAGCCTGTTTCCCTGCTTACAAACACGCGACGAAAACGTTGCGTATTCGCCACGCATCCGCGGCGTCTTCGCTGTACAGCCGTAGCGTGTTCGCGACGCACTCGCTGCTCGCCCACCCCGCCCCTCAGCCGCTGGCAAACCGCTAGTGTGATCATCATCATCTACCAAGCCTTTTCCCAACTATATTGGGGTCGGCATCCGGTCAAGCTGGATTTAGCTGAATACCAGTATTTTACGAAGTAACGAAGACAAACCGCTAGTGTGATACGGCCCTTAAATCAAATCCGTAGCTACTGTTATCATAGGTTTACTTTGAGTAGCAGATATAATTATAACGGATTAATTTGGATTAACTAACGCTTATTCTATTACACGATAATATTTTTGTGTCAAATGTTATTTATAGCACTTGCGAGTTGGCGAGATTTGTAAATAAATCGACCCTGGTATAAGCGATAGTTGCAATTTTTGTTAGAAGTGGTTTTTCTTTCCTAATAAAAGTTAACGAGAAATTCTGTGATAAATGCAATGTTATGTATTTTAAGAATATTGAAAAGCTCTGATGGAAAGAAAGAAAGAAAAGAAAGAAAAAATATTTTATTTGGCACACATACATAATACACACAGTGTAGAAAAATCTTTTAGGTACTTACTTAAAAAAACAAAACATAAATAAAACTAACAACAATTAACAACCTAGGTATCACATACCCGCGAAATGAGACATAATAGTAAGACAATAACAACGCGGTCTGATGTCAGTAATACAGTCCTGCAAGGTTACCAGTGTTTTATAAATCATCTTGTAATTACTCCTACGATCACTTCACCACTCCATATTTAAAAATGACTATAAAAATTAAAAATTATTCTAATTTTTTCACTTTGTATTTCGTAGATATAAAACAAAGCCATAAATTACACAATGCGTCAGTGTTCTTTTCAATCTTATTTTTTTTAATGTTGTTTCTACACTGTGTTTATTTATCTGTGCCAAATAAAATATGTTACTATTTTTGAATATAATACATAAAACTAGTGCATGGCTGCGATCCCACCTGATGGTAAGCAGTGATCCAATCGTTGATGGTGAGGCGCACCCATATTATATTCAGACGGGAAGACCGCAGCTAGCAAATTGTTTCAATCCTTCGATGTACGCGGTGTTAAAAACGAGACGAAACGAAATCTGGACCGTAGAGGTTTCAACAATGTAAGGGTAGATACTCGCCGTACGTCGGGATGTCCAGGTAAAAAGGTGATGGCGGAATCAAGTAATGCAGTTCCCGAGCACTCAAAATTAAATTAAAACTCATTAACATCATCATCTACCTAGCCTTTTCCCAACTATATTGGGGTCGGCTTCCAGTCAAGCCGGATTTAGCTGAATAGGTACCTGTATTTTACGAGGAGCGGCTGCCTACCTGTGTGCCTACCAGACCTCCACAACCCATTAACTGGGGTAACACGGTACTCTTAATTCAAAATTAAATTAATAAACTTAAATCATCGGGGGTATTAATAACGTCAGAGCGCTACGAACGTGCTACGTGCGTAGTCCCTCGTAGCAAGCTTGTTTATTTATATTATGATGATTATGTTGTGTATTAGGTTCATTTCAGTGAAAATTTAGTGAAGGTTCTTATTCATCATCATCACTATCACTATCATCATTTCAGCCGAAATACGTCCATTTATGGGCATAGGCCTCCCCAAGTGCCGCTACAGTGAACGGTCCTGTGCATCTTGCATCCACCGGATGCTTGCAACCCTTGAGTCAGAGACTTTCCAACATTCTCCTTTTCTTTCGGTACGCGGTTGCCACTTCAGAACCTTTCGGCCCTAACGGTCATTTGTTCTGCGAGCAATGTGCCCTGCCCACCACCACTTAAGTTTGGCGGTACACTAATATTATAAATGTTAATGTGTTTGGTGAATGGCTGAAAACGAACTGGATTGATTTGAATTGAAATAGAAGACAACGCAAGTAGAAGGCATTGAGAGTAGCAAAGCTTCCAGCCACCATTGATGCGGGCTTACGGATGACGAGCAATGGACAGCTTGCCGCAAGTCCGAGTCACACAAGTCACTTTCATGCGTGCCTCAAAGAGATATTAACAATGCTGAACCGGGATACCTTAGTGGGCTACTGAAAAGTTTGAAAGAGTGACCATAGACTTTGAACGTGAAGAGCAAGTGAAAGTCACAGGTGGGTTCTGGTCAGCAAGTCCAACATGCCTTCCCGTTCCGCCAGTGGGAGAAGATATTGAATGATTTCCCACCTTAAACCTTATTCCTTCCGTTGCCGTTTGTATTTCAGGGCCACGGAAATTATTTTGAACAATTCCTTAGTTGGCCTTTAAGCTGTATTGGCGCTCAAAAATCACTGGGCCCTGGACTAGAGGACTAACTTTCTTTCTCACCGAACTGCCTCGCCTGCTGAACCCAGGACTCCAGGGTTCGTTTTCCGGGTTGGGCGTAAAGTGCTATTGAGTTTTTCTATTGTGATTATGAACTACACAGATATTATCACTTTGGAGTTTGGAAGTTGGTGGTGTGACACTCTCGTGCCTCGGAAAGCACGTAAAGCCGCTAGTTCTGCGCTTGATTTCTCTTCTGTCGTTGGTAGGTATCAGATTGGCGAGCTATGAGAGTAAAGGAACAGAGAGTGCACCTGTGTCTATGCACACACCATCTACCAGGTCGGTTACTCTATTAGCTTTATCTTGGAGAATGATATTATTATTATCTCACTGGAAGCTTTAGCCCTGTAAGCACATCGTTTGCTCTGTGTCAATTACAACTTCATTATTTTAGTCCTACTCAATATTTTTCCAATAATTTCAAAGTGATACACATTAAAGCACTTGATCACAGTAATCTTATCGCTATCAGGTGTTATCTGGCGGTGACACACGGCCGCGGAGGGCGGGCCCGTCAGTGTGCGACCAGCCTTGCGCGTGCGTCGGTGTTGTGGACCAAAGTGCGGTGTGACTTGTGAGTGAGTGACGACCGGAGATTAGTGACAGTGTAAGCGAATTTCTTTGTTTTATTGGATTACTTACTTTGTTTTTAGGGTTCCGTTTCTAAAACAGCAAAAACGGAACCCTTATGGGCAGTGGCGTAGTGGCGTAGCCAGGTGACCAACAACCTTAGGGTTGAAGTAAACTGAAGCCTCTTTTGACATGAAAAAAAGCAAAACCTCTTCTGCTCTGGGAGCAGAAAGGAATATCAGACTTTAACTGACTTAAACAAGTTGCCATGACTAAAATAGTGTGTTAGTAGTGTTAGTAAGTAGTCGTGTTGATTTTGAACCTTTAATTTCTCTATAGTTCAATGGGAGATTTGCTAATGAGGTTTTGGGGGGCTTCAGAGCTTGGAAGCCCCAGGGTGGAGCTTCTCTTAGCCCTTCGGTAGCTACGCCAGTGCTTATAGAATCACTTTATTGTCCGTTTGCCCGTCTGTCTATCTCTTAAGACCCTTTTTCAGGAATGCGTGGACGTTTTTTACTCTTCTATTTGCAATCGTTCATCATCGACAAAATGCGAATTTTAAAACAAATAGCGATGTCTTGGAATGGCCAGGTCTGCTCGTTTCACTGAAGATAGTGTCTCTTCAGCGTTTTTACCACGATCGGGTTCAACAGTTCAGCAACCAAGTGTCTTCAAGACTAGAGTGCTCTTAATAAACTAGTGCACCTCACCATCAACGATTGCATCACTGCTTACCATCAGGTAGGATCGCGGTCAAGCCCTCAACCCACTAGTTATGTTTTTTATTAGTGTAAACTATTACACCATTAAAAAAACATAACTAGTGGGTTCTGGAGCAAGGTCAGGCGTTCCTTGTGCTGCAGAGGTCACTGACGGCATATTTAGATAGTTATGGATATCATCGTTCCTAGAATCATCATCATCCCAGCCGAAAGACATCCACTGCTGCATATAGGCCTCCCCTAAGATTCGCCACAACGACCGCACCTGTGCGTCCCGCATCCATCGGATTGCCGCGACTCTCGCCAGGTCATCGGTCCACCTTGTGGGAGGCCTCCCAACACTGCTTCTCCCGGTTCCTAGAATACCAAGATGAACTATTCCTCATTTAGAACTCTTTGCAGGCAGAGTATATCGGATTTACTAACTTCGTTTGAGTAGAAAATTATCTCAAGTGAACACATTCCTACAATAAAGTGTTGTATCTGATATTCCAGGACATAGCCTACCCGTGTACCAAGTGTCATCTAAATCCTTTCCGCTATCTAACTGTCGCCTACTGCTTCTTAGCGTATCGAAAATTGTTTTTTTGTTCATCTACGGGACCACGACAATACTGTCTGCTGATGCTGTCATTAGAACCCTATGTGAACAGGTAACAGGACACGAAATGCAAGATGGAAGGCGGGACAGGATCTAATGGGAAAGCTGAAGATCCCTATGTAGCTGTGGATCTAGAGAGAGTCGACACGTCTGTAGTAGGTACCTCGATCATAATATGGCGTGATATGAGGCTGTCTTCTACCTTAGTACCTGTTGTTTTTTTTGCATTTTGGTGTCGTTGTTGTTTTTTGTTTTACCCGGTTAGGTGTAGATTGAGTCACTGTTAAACTAATGTAGGAAAAAACCGGCTTTGTGCAGTTTAAGGATTCGTAGTGATTCGTTACAACATGCAAAAGTCCGGCTAGGTACATCATCATCATCATTTTAATCCCCTCTTTGAGAAGTGGCTGGAGCGGTAACACGGTGTTCTCACCTTCTGCATGACGCAGGTTTCTCACGGCGTTCTCACCAGATATGGCAAGTTCGAGAGTTTCTCTCAAGTTTCGCCACAACGATTGGTCCTATACGTCTCGCATACAACAAATTCCCGAGGCCCTTACCAGGTCATCGGTCCAATTTGTTATTCCACCGTCTTTCAGTGAGCGGCCGGCGCCATTCCAGGACCTTTCGGCTTCATCTTTTCTGCGAGCAATATGTGTATAATAATATGAGCCCTTTTTTAAGATGGGAAATCACCGATATGACTTGGGAGGGCGTGTCAGACTACTACTGACTAAAACCTATTCCTGTTTCTTCTTTGCCTACATTCCAGGTTCCTAATAGGGCTCTCTTTGAGCTACTGAGGACTTACCATTTAGGTTTGGCAAATTTTAGCGCTATATCGGTAACCTTGGTTCTCCTGTGGTAGTCTACATACTCTAATAATTACTCTAATACGTCTAAAGAGTAGGTTTTTCCCGCCTTTCCTCGATAATCATTTATTTTATAAGTCCGTACCCGTATAAGATATATACTCGTAGAATGATTCTAAGGCGAAATCAACGCAAGAATTTTTTCCTTTTTACACGCCAGGGACATGTAGTCGAATCCATTCTTGTATACTAGCTCTGTTTGTTTTGATTTTGTTTATTTTTGTTTTATGGTTTTTTTTCGTGCTAACCAAACTTTTGTCTATATTGTATTCTGTTTTTTCGTTTAGTTTTTAAATAAGTAACCTAAATTAGCAACCAAGCGGTAATCTGGCATTCGTGTTGTAAATGTTGTGTTTACTCGTAATTGGCATATATACTAGAACAGTATCTAAGATCTTGTTTATGTATATATGTGCTGTGGGTGAACCTAATAAACAAATAAATAAATAGATAATCCAATAATCTGACCCCTCCTCCCGCTCCCCGGAGTGACGTCATGTATCTTACAATTATGCCCTTAGAAATGGTTAAATTAAAACAGCGTTTCCGAAATTAGTTTTCGAACTTGCCACCATAATAATTTAAACCTTTAGGGCTTACAGACAACAACATAAACAAACGTTAACATTGGCCTTTACAGTATGCAGTACGTAGCGACATCTATATCGCCACGTAGGAAATAAAACTCGAAATCATGCATTACGGTATCATAGTTCTAGATTAAAATAATTATACAACAGTCTGGTCATTTTCTGATCGCAGGATCCTACCTTATCAACGGGGATTCAACATTAGTACAAAAAAACACTAAAAAGTACAAAATAACTGTGAACGAAGTGGCAAAACTATTTTGTACTTTTAGTATTCTTTTAACATTGAAGTTATTTACATTTTTCCCTGTTTTTTTCCTTATATTTAATTTATTTTCCTTTTTGGAACAAATTAAAAAAATAGATAAGAATCAAGTTAAGATTACTCGTAAGCTTTATTTAATTCACTCTTTTCACGCTGAAACGAAAAAGAAAAGAGAATGAACGATGTTTCTATCATTCACTCTCGTTCATGCTTCAGCTTTGTTCTTTTCAATATCAGTGGTCTTACCAGCGATTATCAGTTTAGTTGTATGTTAGATAAGCCACACTTACAAAAGGCACTTGGGTGCTTTATTTTCTGCAATGGCCTAAATCGACGAGTGCATAGTACACAAGAGATAACCTTCAAATTGATTGGATTTCTTGGAACAGTCTTATACTCTTACGGCCGAACCTTACAAATAACCTATCTATCTCCAGTATGCCAAAACTGTAAAACAAATGATACAATACAAAAATTATACACGTTTTCTGTTGTTTCATTTGTTTTTCTATCTCCGGTATGTGATAGATATGTTATTGGTTTCGGCTGTTAGCGACTGTAGATCTATATACCAGAGGCTTTTTTTAAACTATATATGTATAGGCTCGCGTTTGACCACTATCTCACCTGATGGTAAGCGATGATGTGGTCGACGATGGAGTACGCTTGCCTACAAGTAACCTATTCACTCTTGACTTAAAGACTCTTAAGTTGTAGCTATGAGGAAACACAGATCCTGGCATTCTGACGGCGGCGAGTTGGTTCGAAATAGTTCCCAAGGCCTTTTTTTTAGGTGGGAAATCATCAGAATGACTTCTCCTGGTCATGGGCGGCTCAGGAAGGCGTGTCAGACTTTTACTGACTAAAACCTACTCCTCAGTTCCTTCTTCACCTTTCGATCCAGGGCCTCGGGATTTCCTTTCAGAAGCGAACCTATGGCCCCTACCAAGACCCTGGAATACAAAGAAATAAAGAAAATCAATTTGTTTGGGTGAAAATGTGGGTGAAAACACGCAATTTTAAGACAGCTTGCAATCAAGATATTTGTCACTTAAAAAATGCCGGAGTAACTAACTGACTTACAGTTGCTTGGAAAATCGGCCTTTGGCAATAAATTATTGTGATAAATAAATAATCTACATAGTCAGTGTTTAGGGCCCTAAATCCTCGCCACGTGTTGCCACTTAACAATATGGACTTAAATATTAACATGCTACACTAAATCTAAGGAGCGTCCAGCACAGTCGAAGATTCTGTGGCCATGGGTGGGCTTCCGAAAGGAAAACCCCTAGAACGAAGGCAAAGAAGGAACGGGGTGGAGTTTGGTCAGTAAAAGTTTGTCACGCACTCCTGCTCCGCGCAAAAGTGGGAGAAGTCGAAATAAAAAACATATGCAATGTTACGCCACAAACTCAAAAGTGACTTTATCTAATCAAGATACTTATAAGATATTCAACAATTTGGCTAGCTTTCCAATAGTAGGTAACTTTCTAAAATGTTAGGTTATACATATATAGCTTTTTTATAAAAAAACCTTGCCCCACACTAGGAATTACTCCTGTATCGTGGGTGCGTTTACAAACATGAAAACGAACATACACAATACGCCCAGACCCGGAACATCTATCTGTAGATCATACAAATATTTGTTCCGTGCGGGAATCGAACCCGGGACACGCAGCGTTGCAGTCAATCGCTTAACTACTGCGGTAACCGTGCCTATGTACTACACTATGCCTAATTACTATCCAGACAATATTTTAAACTCGATTTAAAATGTCGTAATTAATAACCATAGTATCATAATGGTTGTCGCAACATTTTATAGTCCCATAAAATATACAGAAAAAATACCGCCATATAACTATTATTGTTATCAAATGAAATGTATGTTACTTGTAAGATTTATTTCCATAGATATGTAACTACATGTAGGTCATGGTTACCTACAGTTAAATGACTCACTCAAACTATTTGGAATATGACGTACAAGGACTTTTTTTTAAGGTGGTGAAATCGTCAGAATAACTTCTCCCACTTTTGAGCAGAGCGGGAGAGCCTGAAAGACTTTTGCTGACTAAAATCCACTCCGTTCCTTCCTTCACGTGGTTTTACGGCCAGTTTCTTCATAAAAGCTAATCTTTGACATGATGACTTCTCAAATTCTTGGGCGTTGTCTCGTACCTAAGCTAAAGCTATCACTAAAAGTACGAGTATTAACTGTTCCATGACCATTACTGTTGTCAATAGCAAATGTCATCTTGTCAATGTCTTTATCCAAGTTACAGAAATTAAAAGTCGACTAAAATAACATGTAGGGATAAACGCAGTGGAACTAATACAATTTTGTCAAAATGACAGTGACTTTGGATTTAACAGCCTTTCAATGAGCAGCAAAAGTTAAGGACAACGCATAGGTAACAGTATAACCAATGGTTAAAATAAAATTGTGAAGAAACGAATTTAACCGTTATTATTACTTTATGACGTTATTTTGGCTGTTACCTTAGATGAAGAAACTGGCTATTAGTAAGTTAAAGTCCAGTCCCGCTCCATACTCGAACTGGGCTGCGGGGATTGCCACAAAAAAAGAGGACTATGCCCAGCTGTGGACGAAGCTTCTTTTTTAAGGGAGGAGACCATCAAACTGACTTCTCCCGCTCTGGGCGAAGTGGTAGGGCGTGTCAGAGTTCTACTGACTAAAACCCACTCCTGTTTCTTCTTTGCCCTAATTCCAGGGTCCTGGGGTACTCTTTCATCAACCCAAGTTAAATTGTGTCCCCCCTGGGAAAGGTGTCCCCAGATCGAAGGTAACGAAGGAACGGGGTGGGGTTTAGTCAGTAAGGACGTGTCAGACTGACACGTCCTCCCGCTCCGCCCAAGAGTGGGAGAAGTCATCCTGATGGGCGAGTCATCAGGATGACTTCTCCCATTCCTGGGCGTTGCCTCTTTCCTAAAAAAAAATAATATGGGTGTCTTCAAGGCTAGAGTGAAAAGGCTCTTAATGAACTAGTGCGCCTCACCATCTAAGATTGCATCACTGCTTACCATCAGGTGGGATCGCAGTCAAGCACTAGTTTATATAATTAAAAAAAAAAGTTCAATTGTGTGCATCTACAAAACTGTGTTTGTTCTGAGACACCTTGTTATAACAGCTTTAACGTGACTAAAAATTTGTGAGTATTTGTGGTTGTTACTCCTTCACACTCAATCGGCTGAGTGCTGCTGGATGAAATTTGGCGCATCGGTAGACCATGTCCTGGAATAGCACATGGGTTACTTTTTATTAATTGAAATGATTAATGAAATTATTAAACAAAATAAATGTAAACATTATTTTCCCTCTCTTAGAGAGGAAGCCCGAGTCCCAACAGTGGGAACATTACAAAGCCGATATATGCTACTGCTAATGCTAATTACTTTATTTTTTCTTTCAGGATTTCTTTTGAATGCGCCAAAAGAACAACCCGCCGCCAAGATGATGTTAGCAGCGACAGTGTCCAACTTGCTGGGGCCGCGGATGCGGATAGCCCTGCGCAAGCCCATCATTGAGAACTTCGCGTTCAAGCTGCACTACCAGCTGACCGTGACACTCCTACTGGCTGCTATGATCCTGGTATGCGCGAGGGACTACATCGGCGAGAGCATCCGGTGCATGGCTGATAATGGCATCCCTACGCCGCTGATTGAGAAGTACTGCTTCTTTATGGCCACTTTTACTATAGTAAGTTATTAGTGATTTATATTCTATATTTTTATTTCTATTTAAGGATTGCCATATAAAAATTCTTAGAAGCCCACTGTCATTCAGTACAGGGCCCAAGCTACCGGTGGTCAGGGAGGGCTCTTGAGAGAGGAATCTAGAAAAATAATAGAATAGAATTTATACTTTTGTTCGGGACAGACGGCACAACAGTTACAAACACAAAATAAAAAAGGAAAATAAAGTTTTAGAATGCGCTGCGAGTCCACGCACCGAAAGGGTGACCACCTCAGTATTAGCTGGGCGTCAGACACCCAGAGCTGGTTCCTAACAATAAGCTCCATGTCCAGGAGTACTGTTCTGGCTTCTGGATGCCCTTGATCCCACTGCCCAACAAGATCCTCAGTATTGGTCGATGTTCTTGGCTATTAAGTCATAGCCGTCACTACTATGATGGTACAATCCGTACAATTACTCTTGTATCATTTATGATTTTTTTAAACACGTTTTTTGTTTATTATATTATTTAGCTTATAAAAGATATTAGAAAATATTTAAAAAACTGTTGTATTAGTATTTTAATTTTGTTATATAGTACATGTTAATATTTATTCTACTTTCGCTAGCGGTAGACACATTTGCCTGACGTGATAGTATAAGGATGGGTATAATAGATATTTAATATTATAATCTAATATCATGAATCTCGCCTATATGAATGATATAATTCAAGAGGACCCTATTATTTCAAGTATAACTGGCGCCTTCTGAAAAAGAGCTATGTTCAAAAGTAAACTTTTCCTCAAACTCGTACTAAAAGCTATTATACCAATTAACATATTGACAAGCACTTTTACTCAAACCTTTGAGACCATCTGAGAACGGTATAGCACAGCATATCAGTAACGATTTAGATGTTTCATACGACGTCCCACAGGGAAGTGTTCTAGGCCCTACCCTATTTCTCCTCTATACATTCAGTCAAAAAAAATATCTGGAATGGATGATTTTTGTTTATGGTTCCAAATTCAAATTTTTGTTTTTTTTGTCGTTGTTATTTTGGCACAACTGTTTTCCATTTTGGCGCGGAATTTAAGTTGCATCTGTTAATTATCTATACTAATATTAGTAAGTTTGTATGTTTGTAAGTTTGTATGTAGGGGGTAATCTCTGGAACTACTGGTCCGATTTGATTTCCGATTTAGTTTGATTTGATTTGATTTGATTTAGTGTATTGCGAATTTCATAATGGACAAAAATATCGAACAAAGATTTTGTCTTAAATTTTGCATCGCCAATGGAATTTCGTGTTCGGAGTCACTGAAAATGTTACAGAAGGCTTAAGGTGAATCGACTTTATCAAAAACTCGTGTTTATGAGTGGTTCAAAGCGTGCAAAAGCGGTGGAGATGTGATGGAAGATTTGCCTCGCTCTGGTAGGCCGTCAACGTCTGCAACTGAAGTTAACATCGCAAAAGTGAAGAAAATAGTGACTGAAAATCCCCATTCACCTCCGAGAGAGATAGCCGCCGAACTTTCTGTATCTCACGAGTCGATCCGTACCATTTTAACTAATCATTTGGGTATGAAACATGTTGCTGCTCAGCTAGTCCCAAAAGATCTGAATTTTCTCCAAAAACTCAATCGCATGAAAGTCGCTGAGGACATGCTAGAACGAGTCAGTTCGGACCCAACATTCATGAAACGCATTGTTACTGGTGACGAGACGTGGGTTTACGAGTTTGACATGCAAACTAGTCAACAAGCTTCGGAGTGGCGCCTTCCAACTGAACCGAAACCGAAAAAACCACGCCAAAGTCGATCAAAAGTCAAAGTCATGTTGACTGTTTTCTTTGACTATCGCGGTGTTGTGCACTCTGAATTCTTACCGGAAGGTCTAACGGTAAATAAAGAATATTATTTGAGCGTTATGCAGCGTTTAAGAGAGCAAATTCGACGAAAAAGGCCAGATTTGTGGAAAGAAAATTCTTGGATTTTGCACCACGACAATGCGCCTTCGCACAAGGCTATCATTGTGAACGAATTTTTGACCAAACACTCAACAAATACCATCCAGCAACCACCATATTCAACAGATATGGCTCCTGCTGACTTTTTTCTTTTTCCTAAACTCAAATTACCACTTCGTGGCACCCGTTTTCAATCGATAGAAGACATAAAGGAGAATTCGCGGCGAGAACTGAACTCAATTCCGGAAGCAGCGTTTAAAAAATGTTTTGATGAATGGATTATTATATCTAAAGGAGCATACTTTGAAGGTGATAAAATAAATTTGGATGAATAACAGACATTTTGTGTATTATTGATCTTTTCCCGGTACTTTCTTGACAGAGTAGTACAACGATCTTTATAATATAGAAATCAAAAACGTAAAAATATTCTTGTACGCCGATGATACGTCTATAGGCTAAGGTGGAAGTGAAACGGATTAGAAGGCTAAGGTGGGAAGCCTTATTAGCTTTCTATCCTAAGAACGAACAAGGAATTCCATTACCAGCTCTTAATGTTTGCAGGTCCGACATTACAACGAAAGCCTCCTGCAAGGAGGGTTCCTCCCACACCCTGGAGTGGGGCCCATCTCAGATTCGGATGAATACCTGCATCACACGTACTACCAGTGGGTGCCCTTCGTGCTGTTCATACAGTCTCTGGCCTTCTACATGCCACATTACATCTGGAAGAAGAAAGAAGGTTGGTTTCCTTTATGCTATCTATACTAGTACAAGTACATATTGTTATAAAGCTATCGTCTGTTCAATAAACCCGGAGACTAAATTGACATAAGTTATGTCAAAATTTCTATAGGAATGACGCCAGTTCTTTTGTGTTGAAATGTCATTTTAGTCTCCGGAATTATTGAACAGACTGTAAATACTTTGTTTGGATGACCACGCTAATCTCAAGAATTATTTGTTCTAATTACATACTTAGGTACATTAAATTGAAAAAATATGTTTGTATTGTATAGCTTAATTATAGAGGAAGGGTATAGTCTGTATAACATTATAAGGTATGTACAGTAAGAGAGGAACAGTAATTAAAGACGCGGCTGAAACCGCGATGGACAGCTATTATTCTGATAAACATACTCGTACAAACCTTGTATAATAGTTTTTCAGATTCACTAATTCATTATCATCATCTCTTAACCTTTTCCCAACTAACTTGGAGTTGGCTTCCAGTCTAACCGGATGTGGCAGTCCTTACCTAATGTTCTAGATAAACTTGGAAAAGTATAAATAACCCGAACAATTCACATTGGTACCTGCCCGGTTTAGGGGCCATTAAAAACTTCTTCTTTTGACACTTATTTTTAACAACACTTTCTGATTCGCTATTAGCCTGACAATTTCTTAACTAGAAATAGGCGTCGAATTTCGGTCTATCCGAATAAATCTTTATGTTTCCATTTCTTGGACTCTCTGTATTTAATTTTTGTTTAATTTTATCCAGCTGCGCTTTTGTCGTTCTCTTAACCCTGATTATGATGACAGATGTACCGAGAGTGCAAATATTGTCCCAGCTTTAGTTATGTTTTTATTAAAGTTGCAGTTTGTGTATTTTTATGATTACACACTTTATCTTATCTTGAGAATCCGGGTTAGATCTTTCGTGGTAACTTATGTGTGTCACATCAATATTGCGGTTAGGTGATGAGTCTCGCTTCATGACAAAGATTGTACGATAACATCGTTTACTCAAACATTTTTCTCTGAAACAAAATAGATGTATTTAACAAACAACTCACTGAGTAAGATATAGGTGATGCACATAATAGTTAACCGATAGTTACACTGATAAACCTAAAAAGACAGGAGAGAAAAACAGTCGGAGAACCAGATTGGACTGTTTTGACATCTATTGTTTTTGTTTTGAAGGGGAATCATCAGAATGACTTCTCGTGTTAGACTCTTACTGTCTAAGCCCTACCCGGTTCCTTCGTTGCCCGAAGGCAAAGGTGCTCACCGTATCCCCCAGATTGAAATCTGGGGGATACGGTGAGCACCTTTCGGATTTTCCATGTTCACCAGAGGCTTCGGCTCTGCTGGGCCCCTACAGTTTGCTGACATCTCCTTGAGGCGCGCGTAGAACAGAACGCGCCGTTGACGACTAGGCTCGGTCCAGGTTATTACCAGACTGCCGGACGGTGACCTACCCAGTGCTCGCCGTCCGTGAGCCCGCGCCTACGGTGGTCGGAAATCGGGATTGGTGCGACTAAGAACAGTCATAGTCCATGGATCATAGTCCACTCAGTTTATCGCACTGCGCTTAGCCTCTGCCCGCTCGTGTCGGGTTGCCGTCCTATCGGACTATGAGAGTAAAGGAACAGAGAGAACACCTGTGTTTGCGCACACGCTTGTAAGTACACTATAATATGTCCCGCGTGAGATTGGCCACCGTGACCGAGGATTACAATTTTATTTTATGTAAATAGTTAGGAAAAGGTTAAGTATAGCAGTTTTACAAAAGTTTAAATGTATTTTTTTTTTGTCTTGTACAGGAGGAAGGATAAAGGCACTGGTAGTCGGCTTACAGTACGCAAGTCTGGCACTCCAGGAAGAGGACATGACCGTCGCTGGCATGGACCTGCCTTCCAAGGACACGTTAGACAAGCGCATTGAGATCATCAGGAGAGATATTAAATTAAGGTGAGTGTCTATCTACCTATATTATATAATAACTGATAGTACCACGTTCCAGGAAACAGTTGGCTTCGGCCCCTCGTACGCTTCGGGCCTCGTACACTCCTAAGATCCAGGACCGTCTTCCTGCCCTTGTCCCGTGTCATTAGGCCGACGCAAAACGACTGTTTCTTCCGTCACCCGTCACGCTATCACTGACTCCCTTTTCTTTAATATCACTCCTCACACATTCCATCCACCTTTTGTTTGTAATATTTCATTAGCATCCGTTTCTTCTCTTCTCTTCACAAGACTACCAAACCAACTATTCTTTTTTAACATTCACGCAATACGAGTAAATGGGGATTTAATTTTTGTGATCATGTACTATTTTTGACAATCAAAAGTGATGTTTTGCTGTTATATTTTACTAACTAGATCTGGTGGTTGTAGCCTTTTATTTGGTAGACATTCCTTGTCAGTAGGAAATAAGTATTCCTCTCTTCCTGCTTTAGATTGCGCATAAGCCGCACTTGGTCCGTCTGGCTGGTGTCCATGGAAGTGCTGAACTTACTCCACGTCATGTTCGAGATCTGGATCATCAACAAGTTCCTCAACGGACACTTCATCGGCCTGGGCCCCAGTGTGCTCAACTACAACGAGTGGAGCAACATCGCTGATCCGTTGGAGACCGTCTTTCCTAAGGTCAGCATGATATCCATACATTTAGTCACCTAGACTTTCATAGCCCTCTACAATGACTCGTTCCTAAGTCTGAACAGTCTTACTTAGTTTGGAAAATTATACTTAAATCATCTCTTAGTGCTCGCCTACGTCATGTAAAAACCTTGTGAAAAATTTCACGCTACTGTCGAAATTGTGTGCGCTGATATGTCAGACAGTCAGTTTATCTTATATATACAGATTAGGTTGAAACAGACAGTTAGATTAGACAGTTATACCATCACACGTAATTTTACAGCTAAAAGAACCATAATCTCAAGAGGATATCCCCTTATCTAACATGTCATAATCAGGAACCAATAAAAATATAAAGGTTACCTTTACTAAACATAGACGGAACATAATAAATAAAAACACATAACTAATTAAAACTTTAACCTAAAATATGACGTCAAAAAATTCTTCCGTATCACTGTCGATTGGAAGTGTGCCCAAAAAACTGGCGGTTTTGCTACGTTGTATGGCATAAATATCATAATTATTATTTAGCATTAGCATTATCGGCCTTGTAACGTTCCCACTGTTGGGACTTAGGCCTCCTCTCTATGAGAGAGAATGGGCCGTAATCCACCACGCGGGCCCAGTGCGGATTGGTGGATGTCACATATCTTCGAATTTTTGGGTCTAGGACATGCCTGTTTCCTCACGATGTTTTCCAATTATTATTCAGAACTCCTTTAATATTCAGGTGACGAAGTGCATCTTCCACAAGTACGGTCCGAGCGGGTCCATCCAGCAGCACGACGCGCTCTGCGTCATGGCGCTCAACATCATCCACGAGAAGATCTACACCGTGCTCTGGTTCTGGTTCCTCATCCTCTTCATCGTCTCTGTCCTCGGTATGGTTCAACACATCTAAAACTTATTTTTTCACCTTTTTTCGATATACTTGGTCCTTACCAATTTTTCAACATACTCGGTAACTAAATTATTCATTGACCTTGTTCCGTATGGTGCATTTTTTTTAGAATTTGCTTATGTTTGCATGAATGACCGCATCATAATTATTAATGGTGGTTTGAAACCACTCATTATGATAGGTTCTCTGATTATTACATAACTATGTATGTTGTAAAAGATTTAGAAATATGTTTAAATATTATAATTTGGTTATCAAATAGTATCTGACCATAGCGTGTATGTCTAGTTAATAACTGTAGGATTACCAAATATCTTCTTTCGCTTCTATTGGATGAAGTATTGCTTCAATGCACTTTATAGCACTTGCTTTTTTATTTCAGCTGTGATCTGGCGTATCATCTCCTTCTTCCTGTACCGTCGTTCCCCGCGGTTCAACATGATGATGTTCCAGCGAGCGGTTAAGAATGACGCCAAGTTCGACCCCTACAATGTCATCGAGGTCGTCAATGGCTGCCAGTTCGCTGACTGGCTCTTCCTCTACTATCTCGCTAAGAATATGCAAGGTGTTGTCTTCAAGTGAGTACTAATCTTTAATATACTAGTATATTTTTTCATCTAAAAGTATAGCAAATTCATTAAACATAGAACATTAAAAATAAACAATTACATAGACACTAACTCTCACTCTAAC
Source organism: Mythimna separata (assembly GCA_030763345.1). Taxonomy (NCBI): domain Eukaryota; kingdom Metazoa; phylum Arthropoda; class Insecta; order Lepidoptera; family Noctuidae; genus Mythimna; species Mythimna separata. The sequence continues at coordinate 1,794,472 of CM061173.1, read as the reverse complement.
TTAAACTAGGGCGACAAAAAATTCTTCCGTATCGCTGTTAACTGAAATTGTGCCCAAAAGACTGGCGGCATTGCCACGTTGTATGGCAATGCTTAATCTCTGACCTTCTCTCTTTTTTATCTTGTGTCAGTCTTCTACTTATTGAAACTTGAATATTTGTATCCAAAGACTATAGTTTTCTATTATTGTCTTCGTTTCTTTACTGTTGATAGTATACATTTTCATACATATTACAAGTAAATTTTGCCAGCATCATGAAGCAAACTATACATTTTAAATGTTATATTGTGACTATAACACTTTTTGTATTAAATAATAGAATTATATATCATTCCTTGTTAGAATTCTATGTATAAAACTGTGTCAACTTTTGGAATACAAATCTGAAAGTATTTCGACACCGACAAGTATATTGTGTTTTTGTATTATATGTACATAGTTAGGTTTAGTATATAAAGGGTGTAAAAAGACCCTTAACGAAAATGAAAACCCTATATTGTCCTCATCACTGGGATAGTTTTTTTCTTCTAGACCATACCTGGGAATTCACTAGTTCTGGAGATATTGAAGGTCAAAGTCAACAATTTTTTTTCGTTTTTTTTTTAGAATTGTATTCCAAGTATCATTAGTAAACTTTCTTCCGAACAAACATTATCGAAATTATCAATTTTTCATGACAAATTATGCATTTGAAGTCACAAAAATGCAATGAAAACTAAACACAACGAGCGCCTCACACACACAAGCGAGCGATCAGTACAACGACCAAGCGCGAGCGGCCGATCGCGCAGCTGTTCGAAGTTATTATTAATTAATTATTTTTTAATGATGAAAAAAAAAGTTTTTTCCCAGCAATATTTTTTGGTCTAAGTTACTTAAATACATGTACAGAATGTGTAGTTATCGGCTTTGTGATCGGTCTTTTTACACCCTGTATAGTATAAGTATAGTTTAGATAATATTTAAAACAGAAAGTTTCATGTCCTTATGTACATTTCTAGTTCCTCTATTTAATCTATCACATACCCGCGAATCGAGACACAATAGTAAAACAATAACAGCGCGGTCTCATAGGACCGGTTGGGGATACAAACATTAAAATGGGTTTCCAAACTAAATTTTCAATCTGAAATATTTACATATTTTGACTGTATTATTTCCAGGGAGTTGTTCACGCGACTTGCAGAAGAATTAGGGCGCCGTGATATGCCAGATAATGACAATGATGACAACGAGAAGAAGGGAGCCGAACCTGTACTCTTGGGCCATCTCTCATATGATGATGAGACACTACCATTGAAACCTGAGAAGAAAACCACATAGCATAGACTGGACATAGCTTAGTAGAGAAAGATATAAGATGAGAATAAGTTAAATATTCTTGTAAAGATAGGACTTGCTGGACTTGCTAGTTGTAACGATACTTTTATAAAAATGAGTTCATCTATATAATGAGTTCTCTATGATATTGAGTAAAGTATGATCCCTGTTACTTTAGGAGCTTTTTCACAGAAATCTTAATAATTATTACTAAGATTTCTGTGAACTTTTTTTATTTATTCATAGGCTCAAGCTTGACTGCTGTCTCACCTGATAGAAAGCGGCGATGCGGTCGACGATACAGCATGTTTGCCTAGAAGTAACCTATTCACTTTTGATTCAAAGTTGGTTGGACTGGCTGGACGTAATTTTAGCTAGCCTAGCCTAAACCTTAGGTTATATGTGTGTAAAATGTGATCAAATCAGCAACTTGCTACCTGACTTCCGCAATTTTTAATGTCACAAAGTTATTTACAACTACCTATACCTAGCATTTATTAATCAATATTTACAGGGTAAAAATTTAGGCTAATAGTTTCGAAATGAATATTTAAAATATTTTGATTAAGTTTGGAAAGGTTTAATGTATATTAAATTGAAAAAAAAAGAATGTTATGCTCAAAAATGTTCGAAGAAATTGCATAAGTATTATGAAGTTGGAGTATTTATATACTTTGTAGTTTTTGCTCAAATGAACTTGACGAGTGAATTTTACCTCTACTTAAACGATAAAATAAAATAAACTCAGTTTATTTTACCATTTATATATGTATATTATTTTGAGAATGACTATCTCGGTGGTGTTATTTTCTAAGATGAGTTTTTCTGATACGTAATACTTACCCGAAATTAACTTTTGTAAATATTTGTTTTTGTGCAATGCTGTATAAATTGTCTAGTCCTTTATATGTATTGTTGTTTTTTTTTAAGTTTATGTGAATATATCAAATTGGTGTTATTTTTTACTATGTTTTGTATTATTTACCTCTAGCTAACCCCTGCTGTTTCACTACACACAAGACACAAAAAAAATCCCTTGATGTATTTATTTAATTAAATAAATAAACCATGCATTTTTCCGCTCCTGCGTTACCTTTGGAGAAACACACATTTTACAAAGGCGCTTGTATATTTTTTTTAGGTGCAATAACTTCTCCCGCTCTGAAGGAACGAGTATTAGATTTATTATCTAAAAGAGCCGCAGCGAATCTCTCGAAATTTCTCGCAGCTCTGGCAGGTTTTTAACAACCTTACGCATGATACATGAAGCATATCCACCAATACATATGAATTTATCATTGACTAGCTGACTCGGCAAACGTTGTTCTGCCATATAAATTATATGTAACATGATTTTTTACATCTTATGTCCGAACAACCCAAATATCTTACGGTACCTTTTTTTTTCCACAATAAAATTTAGCCTATGTTACTCGTGAAGCGACGTGACGCGCTTTCGAATGGTGAAAGAATTTTAAAAAACGGTCCAGCAGTTTTTAAGCCTATTCATTACAACCAAACAAACAAAGTTTTCCTCTTTATAATATTAGTATAGATAAGTATACAAAAAACAAAAATGGTTTTTTGTATAATATCAATGATCAATGCAATTTACCTATTTTTTTTGTTTTTATTGACTTACATTTTGCCATTTCTATAGAATAAACGAATGTGAGTGTGACTACATTCGTTTATTTTGATCTCTCTCACACCTCTCTACCTATTGTAAACCTGTGTGTGTGAAGTGTACCTTCAGTTACCCTTGCGTTCTCTTTCCAACTGTTACGTAGCTTTAGAAGGCAATAAAACCTGGTTCTGAAATGACTATTGAAAACGCAGTAAGTACGTGACAAGGGTCACGCTTCGGCCGGGGACCCAGTCGTAGACGCCCCGGGCGCCGGGCGTCGTGAATCGCGGCACGTTTTCGGGCCACAGTAGGCGGGCGCTTGCGAACGACGTGAAATGAGAAGCTATTGGGCTATCCAGCAGGCTTAGCCAAGTTAATAATCTACAATCGTTAACACTATTAGAAGGTCACAAGAGATTCTACACGAAACGGTTGTAACTTGGCTAGGCCTTATTTCTTTCAAGTGGGGAACCATCAGGGTCGAAATCTCTGGGGCCTGAGATTGGATTTCGAAAGGGAAGCTCGTGACCCCTGAGCGAAGGCAACGAAGGAACGGGGTGGGGTTTAGTCAGTAAAAGTCTGACACGCCCTCCCGCTCCGCCCAAGAGCAAGTGAAATTATTGGATGATTTCCTTAATTACTCAGATACCCGCGAAACGAGAAACTATAGTAAAACAATAACAGCGCGGTCTCATAGGACCGGTTGGGGATTCAAACGTTAATCGAAAAAAAGCCTTGAAGATATGGATACGATTATACGTGATCACGTCTAAATTTTTCATAATATACTGTCATCACCAGCAATAGGGTCTGGTAGGCAGCCGCTCCTCGTAAAATACTGGTATTCAGGTAAATCCGGCTTGACTGGAAGCCGACCCCAATATAGTTGGGAAAAGGCTAGGCAGATGATGACTGACATCACCAATAAAACTAAACAGTTCAACAGTACCTAAATATAACAACGAAGACGTTTAGTGATTTAGATAATTAACACGATCCAAAAATAGAATTTAACAACAGCTCTAAAATCAATATCTATAGACACACACAGATATTATAGTAAATATTGGAGATATCTATACAGATGTCTCCAATATTTATGTATATCCGATGTTTGCTAATAGTTGTTCAAAGTTGTGCTGAGGTTGCATGTGGGTAGTTTCTAATCAACCTGACCAAAATATATAGGACTTCTGACTTAGGTACTAATATTACTAGGGTTCCCAACTTTCCCGACATTGGCCGGCAATATTATTCATGCTGTTCAGCTTCCGGCTCGTAATACTTATTCTTATATTGCCTAACCTTAGCTTTTCTTCCAAAAGTTTTGATGTAGGTTCCTAAAGCCTTTAATTATTTTAAGTTGAAAAACCGTAAAATAATTGATGGTCATCCTAAGCTGTTACGAGTATTTGCTAAAGATTACCAAAAGCATATAATTATATACCTACAACGTGTTTTTTTTGATATCCCATAACTCTAGGGTATGATTCAGGCCATATCAAAGAATCAACTGGCGTATGAGTTATGTTCCAATCCTTCGTTTTTTTTTAAAAAAAATTCGTACAAAATCATTCGGCTAAGTCACGATTATTAATGTAAAACACCCTTACGTGAAATATGACAACGTCGCATTTTCTTAGCTTTAAATATGAATGATTGGTTTGAATAAAAATGAATTACTTGTATTTATCAATGAAACTTAGATATATGATATCTCCGAAACGATGCATTTTTGGACCACCTATTCTAGGAGTTTTAGAATTATTTTTACCTACAGAATATAACCCTAGAGTTATGGGATATCAAAAAATACAGATTGTATATGTATAAATTTTAAATTTTCTTTAATAACTTCGTAACCGACCCTCGCACTCCTCCCTCAACGCGGCACTCCCTCGATACGATAAAACCCACCTCCACGCCCTCCCGCTCCGTCCAGAGCTGGAGAAATCGTTTTCCCACCTTACAGTCCGCCTGGGTTGGTTCTTTCAAGAGTTGGCAACCCTATTCACTACTGCAGCCACAAATACATATTAGTAGCTTTATTTACACGACCTTAGACCAAAATGTGCCTTGTCTAACTCATATTTTGACAATATACAAATTTAGTAACGTAAACTATTTAATAGAATGTCATTTCCGTATGTTTGTAACCACTAACAAATGCTTTGTATTGCAAATATCGACTCCTTCCTAATTAGATTTCTGCTAAGGCCAAGCATTTATTAAACGTAAGTCCAAGGAAATTAGGAAAAAATAATTTACCTATTTATTTATTAAATAAATTAGGTTCGCCAACGATTATACACACTGAATACAACAATATATTAACACACTGCTTACCAGGTGGGATCGCAATCAAGCACTAGTTTATAGTAATTAAAAATATTTATATACCTAAATAGGTAAAATAATAAATTAGAGCAATATGCTAACATTATGCATTCAAAAAATTAATTCTTTTTGTCAAAATTTTATAAAAACTCCCATAAATTAATAAACGATCATAAAAACTCATAATAAAATCTTCAAAAATACACAAAAAATGTAATATGTAAGATAGGTCACCCACAGCCATAGAAAATAGAATAATTACGACAAAGCGCCACAAAGTCTATATTTTTTGGTAAAATCTTTCTCCCATACTAAGTCCACGAAAGATTGTTGACCCGACCGAATGCTGCGGGATGCTGACTAACCGACAACCGACAAAAGAGGTCATGAGGTTGGACTGTTATTTTCTGTGAAATCAAAAATCAGGTTTCGTAGCAATTACGCAAAATACGGCTTTAAACAAAAAGCGTATTGTGTTAATGCAACTGTTTTTAAAAGGATCATAAAATGTAATTCATAAGTTTGTTTTTTTTTTTAAACGGACTGTGATTGTTATACTTTTTAATTATTTTCTTATAGTGTAACAGTAAACGTTTCATTGACCTGAGTACTAGATTTCCAACGTTCTTTATCGCGATAAAATAAACGCCAATTTGTGCTATACCTATCTATATAAGCGCCGTCTAGTGACAATTACGGAAAGGCTTTTTTTGTACTATTTTATATAACTTTTAAGTTTAAGTAACCTTTTAAGTAGTCATGTAACTGCGAATAGAAATCACATAATCATTTTTGTATTAAAAAACAGTCCAGGCACAAAATTAAATAGGTACTTCTTTCTAAGAATTTAGCTATTTTAATTATAAAAGTTTGTTTTTTGAACTATAACTTGTACAAATGAAAGCGCTTTTGAGATGTATAATAAGCAAATAAGCATTCTTAGTCTGTTTACAATATATTATTTGCTCGAGTGAGTGCTGACAGAAATCGCAATTTTTCTAAATGATTAAGTAATTAAGTATGACTCGAAATCAAGACTATCTCGTCTAATTCAGTTAGATAAAATTATCATCGGGTTTTCCCTAACTGTAGCATAAAATAATATTGTAACAACATTTATAGGATTTTCACTAAGATAACCTAAGGTTAAACTATTTAGAGCTAAACATATTAAATAACATTGCGAAATTCATTCGTAAACTCTCTGATTCCAGTAATTATCTAAAGGCAAAGGTCAAATTTAGATCTCAATCTTTTAACAACAGTCATAAAATACGTAAATAAGGATCAATGTTTTTAAACCGACTTTGACAAAAGAGATTCTCAATAGGGGTGTATTTTTTTGATAAATTCCTACATTTTGTAGATAGTTAACAATACACTAATTATTAATGCGCTATAGGTACATGAATATTACATTAAACTGATCCTACTAATTCTGTTTAATTTTATATTTTGATAGATATTTTATTTCGAATAAGTTTATCATCTACTTTGAACCCTATATCGCACTCACTTGTTGAGTATTCAGCGCCCTCTCTCGAAACAGGGTCTCAAGTTTTCTTTTAGAATTTTAACTGAATTGTCGATCATTGGCTTCATTATTGTTGATTTTGACAAGTTAACAATACCAAACTTGTCACAATCAACAATAATTAATTATGAAGCCAATGATCGACAATTCAGATAAAATTTTAAAGCAGTCTTGAGGCCCAGGCAGTTCTCATCACAGATCTCATATGTAATCGGATCTTATAAAAGTATCACCTAACGTGGAATAAATTCCTGACAATAGTAATAATAATAATAGATATTTAACAAGGTGCGTTCTCTGTTATCTTTATGTGTCATTCTATTCATTTAAATGCATCTGCATATGGAGCGCCGGCGCCTGTGACACTTGGTACCAACACAATAAAAATACAGTACGGCCGCTATAAGTTGGCGAGTCTGAAGTTAGGCTCTGCGAATTTTGGCGCTTGAAATATCGTACAAAAATAAAGTTAAAAATATAATAAATACAATTTGCATTTGTTATTGCTGTCAAAAACAGTTATTGCATTTATTTTTTTAAATCCTTTATATTTGTACGATATTTCAAGCACCAAAATTCGCAGAGCCTAACTTCAGACTCGCCAACTTATAACGGCCGTACTGTAGGTACTTCAAGATAAAACTGATGAGCAATTGAGTGTCAAATATACTGACGTTTATTTTATTATTTTTTCTCGTCCACTTATAAACAATCTCCTTTTACTAACTTGTTTATGTTTATGCTAGGTCTGCATTTTAATAACGTTCGTGACAAGGATGTTATGTTTAACTTGAAGTCCTATGTTATTGTCATGTTACTGCGACAAAAGTACCGTCTATTGTAGCTTGGCACCGTGTTTAGAATACATTATATGGGGCAATGATATTATATGGCGACTATGTTCAGTTGTTTGAGTTTCTTTTTTGAAAATAAAGACACTTAGTTTATAAAAAAAACAATTTTTGCCTTATGATATTTTTATCCTGAACATAGTGCCATGTTTTAGCACGTTATTTAATTCATGAATCCCAGACCGATCTCATAGGACCGCGCTGTAATTGTTGTCTTACTATTGTGTCTCTTTTCGCGGGTACTGATAGGTTAAAACTACTTAATTAATAAACTAAAATAAGTTAGAAAATATGATTTTAAAATTGCGTGATTCTAAAATGATTGTCTGTAATTTTCTTTACATAATCATTTTACTAGGTAGGTACCTACGTAGTAACTGTTATTTAATAACTGTTATATTAATCTGTGCCTAGTTGCCTACGTCCCGTAACATTCAATCCCAGTTCCCGGAATTTCGGTGGCAGGTAGTAGTAGGCTGTGGGGTATCTCACGCACACATAAGACGCAGACTCGCCATTGGCTAGAAGTCACGTGCTCCTCACACTGAATTCCATATTCTTACGTAATTTTACGTTTGTGCTATGACCTTGCCTACCTACGTGAAGTACACTACCTATGTTAGTTGTTTGTTATTAGTACTTATTAGTTACAAGCTTTTATGTTAGTTACCATTAAAATTACATAATAAGTCAAGTTTTTGTTTGCAATATAAGAACATTTTACTATCGAAGAAAACAGTAAGCGGGAAAATTTAGTTTTTTTGGGGCAGAATAAAAAGATGCGACGCTACCGATTTTAATAAAAACTTTTTTCTTGATATTAATTTGGCGCTTACTGGTCAACCTTCAGGCTTTGCTTCAGACCGAAGGTGCTTCACCATCTAAGCCATTAACTCGATCAACTTGTTTAATTTTTAAGATTCAAGGGCAATAAGTAGTAAACGCAAAACATAGTTTATAAATTAGCATGTTCAAAACAGTTTAAAATTTGTATAGTTTCTTTCCTTTCTGCTCTACCCTTTTGCTACAGATGCAGCTGCTGACAATGAATTTTGCAACACTAATTTTCTATACTACCTACCTTGTCTGTCCTGCCCACTTCCGAGTCAAGCAATCGTTCCGTTAACACAGTAGGTACCATTATCGAAATCTAAAATAAGAGCTATACTATTAAATTATGACACAATTTTTTTTATGTTACTAGGTGTGTAAAAATAAATTGATAATATTGTAATAATTTCTTTATGAGTTCGTATAAAATGCGTATATTGTAACGCACTTTTTGTACTCTGGCAAGAATCAAAATGGCGTCAGCGCGCGCTCCGAGGCGCGCTCTCGCTTGTATAGTTGTCTCTTTCTAACAAACGAAGAAGTATACCGCTATCTCTGTTATCGCAACAGATAATAATTTTCTTTCAATGCGTGTGATGTAAAACAAAATAAATTGTGAGAGCCGGGTTAGCCGTGAAACGGAGTACTTTTCTTTGACGTTGCATGGTTCCGTTTTGTGGTGTAAGTGTATTACGTTTTCTTTCGTGATTTATAAAAGAAAATATTGGTTTTTATCGAAACAATTTTCGTATGAACAAGGTGAACTTTGAAATGTTAAATGAGTGTGTTTAAAGCGAGATTTTATATTGCCAATTCCATGAAATTGTATTTGTAAACGAATATTTCGAAAACGATCTAATTTTCCGCGAAAAATATTTACATAAAACAAAGGACTGACTTTAAATAGTCAAAGGAGGCAAAGGACAGACAAAATTCGTAAGTAGAATTTAATTTTATGTCTAAGTCGGTCGTGTAACATTTTTTACGGACTACAATTTTATTGAGTAGGTACGCAAACACAGCTGAGAGTTTCGTCTCAGTATTGTTTGATGAAAATAGGTTCTATACTCGATTTTAGACAAAGAAGTTCCATTGGGACTCTATTCCAGCTGTTTTGTGCCCTAGTCAGCCAGTAAGTGCTGCAGTTTCATTTGGAATAAATTAAAAAAACAAAACTAAGTAGGCCACTATGTTGGATAGTTAATTATATTATATGTGATAAGAGTTTTTATATCAACTAATTAATTATTCTCAAATGCTTAAGAGTCAATCAAAATCTAATATTGTTATTAATTAGTTGTGAAGTGTGTTAGGAAGGCAGGTATCTTTAACCAAGTACTTCATACCAATCACAAGCATTATTCTAAGACTTTAATTTCACCTCAATTTCAAGCAGAACTTGGTCAAGTCCTGGGACCTTAAATAACATTAGAATATTGCAGGGTCTGCACACAGACTGCCCCAAATTCATGTTAAATTACTGGGACCTGTACAGCCATTACCTTGATGTAACTAAATAGAAGTTCTTATTAGAAATAGGTAGGACATTGTTAGTCCTTTACGTAGGTAGTTGTTATTGCCAAGGATACATGAGAATAATATACTTATGAGTAGTTGATTTTAGATCTTCTCAGATAAATAGGGTTTCTAACAAGACCACTGCAGCAGACTCTCATAGGTCTTTCTTAAGGATCTTTAAGTCAAGAGTGAACAGGTTACTTCTAGTTAAGCATGCTCCATCATCAACCACATCATCCATCATCGCTTGCCATTAGGTGAGATAGTAGATAAATGCGAGCCTATCAATAGTAAAAAACTAGTAACTTACTGTTTACCAAAACTTGTCAAAACTATGGTCAAGATAGTAAATAGTTAAAGTCCTATTTAAAAGTCATGCCCACATCTATGACAACGGTATTTATTTAACTCCCTATGTACATACAAGTGCCCATGTAGAAAATCTCACTTGTGAGATTCTTTAAATAAGTTACCGCAGCTCTGGAACTAAAAGGGCAACTGAACTTCTGAACCCAGATCAGGTGGAGTTATCTGATAAATTGCCAACAATAAAGTAGGTGTCCCTCTTTAATGCACTCTTGTGTGGTGGCACTCTTTAATTCATGTATCCCTGACTATTCGCAAGAGACCGTACTGTTATTGTCTTATGCGCTGCTATTGTGTCTCGTTTCACAGGTATGTGATAGATTAATAGTATATCATTGAAATAATGATTTTACAGGTCAGTGTGTCTAGTACTTTTTGAGTTTATTCATTACTATCAAAAATACAAATCTTCACTATCCAAACACATTTTGGTAATGCTGATGGTAGAAATAGTAGTTTTATTTAAAATAGGACTCTTACCTGGCCCAGTATTCAGCAATGGCAGTGCTGTCCTTAGAGTGTTATGGTGACAGGGCCATAATATGCAAGATAAAAGAGAGACAACATTTGAGGTCTGGATGTTGTTTTGAAAACTAATTTAGGATGTATCAATCATTTGTTATTAGCACATAACCATTAGAACATATATAGGAAAATGTATTATATAAATTCACTGAGGAAAATTAATTTCAAACTCATTAATTAATTATTTGAATTGTGATCATTAAATGAATAATGTTCAATTTTACAGCAACTAATTATGTGTATGCTTAGTTAATAAGCATGAAAATATAAAGTTATAAAAAGTGACAAAAAAAAATAAACATCATTTGTTTGTATGACATGAGAGTGGAATGTTGAAGACTGGCATAATTAGGTCATCATCATCATCTCAGCCGAAAAATATCCACTGTTGGACATAGGCCTCCCCCAAGTGTCGCCATAACGATCGGCCCTGTGTATCTCGCACCCGCGACCATCACCAGGTCATCGGCCCACCTTGTGCGTGGTCCCCACTCCAGAACCTTTCTTTCTAAAGTATTCAGAATAAAGTGGCAACTACATTAGACCAACGAACACGTGGGCCACGCCTGATTTGTACGTAGAACCACGTCGGATCTAATGTAGTTCTACAAGTCAAGTTGCCATATAAAATGTATGGAGATCGACGCGGCGACGCACCCACATCGACGTATGTGACCCACGTGTGCGCAATACCTTAAATCTAGAATTCCTACTTTAATATTTTCTGCAGTGCCTTACAATGTAGTAGAAACTTTCTATACCAGTTTTAGTCTGAGGATAAAAGAGCACTGTTCTCAGTGAAAGCTAGGTCAGCTAGTATCACTACAATGAATTGTTCACTCAAACTCAATCATGTTTATGCAGAAATGACATTTTGCAATAGCCAATGTTTTAAGGGGAGTACACTCACCCAGACATCATAGGAACAATTGAACGTATATTAGTGTAACATCAGCCTTATAATGTTCCCACTGCTGGGACTAAGGCCTCCGCTCTAGGAGAGGGAATGGGCCGTAGTCGCCACCCGGGTCCAGTGTGGGTTGGTGGATGTCACATGTCTTCGAATTTGTGGTTCTAGGATATGCCAGTTTCCTCACGATGTTTTCCTTCACCGTCTTGAGAGCAGTGCTGATGAAATAAATTACATAAAGTAATGCGACTGGCTGGGTTTGAACATATAATAAAGCCCTGTAAAAGCCATTTTTTCCTGTAAAATGAAGTCAATATTTATCCAAGAAACGCCAAACAATATTAGCCGAATCCCGACCTGAAAATAAAACATTATCGAATTTTATCGGTCACGAAATGCATTGACGGTTTTTTGGCGGGATTTTTTCGAGTGAATTTCAGTGGTTAAAGTAATCGCAAATTGATTTCTATTATAGTGGGCATTGTGATGTAAAATTTATGTAGTTTTGTAGGTATCTCAAGTTTCTACACAACTGGAAAATGTATCTCTCTCTTTGAAAATGGAACTGAGAAGCTTATTGTAGTATTGACTACTTCTGAGCGAAGCTTGCCGAGAAAACTAACTAGTTTTTTTTTGACATTTGCTGCCAAAGACTGCAAAAACATTACAATGCGAATCCGTATTCTAATCGAACTCAAAATAATTGTAAAAACTCAATACTTTCTAAACGTGTCACTGGCTGAATGCACAAATCGGGTGAAACCGAAACAAAAAAAGTGCAAAGAGATCAAGTAAAACCTCCAAAAAATCTGATTCCAGTTTGCTTTCAAAGAAATGTAATGTCATTTGGACGAAGCAAAGGCATGTATAGTGGCCATTCCGACATGTGGCTACGCGCACGTGCTCCAAGCCCCGCTCCATCCGGGATAATGACCGCACCACATTTTTGTGGCCAACTGAGGCCAAACCGTATAATTTGGACCATCCTGCTCTCGCGCACACTTTAATCACCTTTAATGGTAGATCGCTGGGGGCGGGGCGGGGTGATTTATAGCCAAACTTGTCTAGTCTCACTGACCAGTGAGCCATGACCGAATAACTTGGTGAATTTCTTATCAGTCGCCTCTCGGAGTAAGGAATAGGAAAGGTCTTTCTAGTTGGGCGGTCGTGATCCCGACGTTAGTTCGTACAGTCAAAATTTCAGGTGTGGATGCGATCTAGAATAAATTGCGTTCGAGCGGTCTTTGAGATCGGTTCGTTTTTTTATAATACCGTAGAAGGAATGGCAGAGGTAACCCATAGGCTTTGATTTTTTAGGGGTTCACGTTGATTTGTTCTAGTTTTGTATCCAAGTGTTATTTACTAGCTGTCCCCCCGCGGTTTCACACGCGTCTTCAGTTACTGCTTCCTTCCTATAGGTCGCAGCGTGATGTTATATTGCATATATCCTTCCTCGATAAAAGGACCATCTAACACTGAAATAATTATTAAAATTAGCGTTCAAACAAATGCATATACTAATATTGAAATTATTATACAGAAGAGTCTTGTATTATTGTTTGTAATGGAAAAACTCAAAACTACTGGACCTATTTAAAACAAATATTTCACAGTAGAATGCTACTTAAATACTGAGTGACATAGGCATATATTTTCTACTTTCACGCGGGCGAAACCAAGAGACATTGAAACTAAGTTTCAATATTTCTTGGAGGATTCCGGCGACTGGGCCCGCAATTAACTGGGACCACGGTCCCGGTCGCCGGATTCATTTACTTTTAACATTTTTCTTCCGGCGACCCAAAAGACCAACCCAAAATTTTAAAATCTATTTTTCAAGCCAAAACAGTAAGTACATTCAAATGAAAAAAAAATGTTAAAAAAAATATCATAGGCGATCCCAGTTAATTGCGGGCCCAGTCGCCGGAATCCTCGTTTCTTGGTTCAATTCTCTTCTAAACCTTATATTGATTGAAACTTTCGCTAACTAAGGCGACGCGAATTTTCATAGACGTATATTCATCATTATACGCTTGGTGTATGCTTTCGGGAAGCTTGCATACAATACGACTATTATGAAAGAGAATCGACGAAGCTGCCAACGACACGACGCGACGGCACGACACTGAAGTATGAAGCTACGCGTTCGTGGACAGTAGGCCTTACACTAGTTTTTTTACAACAACACTCTTTTGCATCAATAAATAATTCAAGTCTAATAGCTCACCTTCGATCCAGGCACTTACTTCTATTGTTGTCGATTAATTTAAGAGCGTGAACGATTCTCGACAAACTGTCCTTGTCACGCTCCTTCTTTACCATAGATGGTGCAGTTTTTGTGTACAGTAATTGTACAATATTTCGCTATAATCATCAGTCATCTGGAGATTACCAGCAAGGAAGCATTCTGTAGTCAGAATCTTCAAATCATAAGGTAGAATTTTTCCTGCTTTTCATAAGTGTATTTTTTTTAATTCTCTACTTTTCTCTAATATAATATGCTTGTGTTATACCTTCCGTAACCTTCCTCATGAATCATTCAGTATGTTGGTGAAAACCGTATGAAAATCCGGCCAATAGTTTTTGAGTTTTCCTACATTCTTCGATTAAAGTTTGTACGCCCGTACATGCTATGTATCTATGAATGTTTGCCACTCATTCAAGCTCTAACAGCTGTACGGATTTGGTAGATCATGTCCTGTAACAGCATATCCCATATATTCGTATCCCAAGAATACCATCATCATTTCAGCCAATAGATGTCCACTGTTGGACATAGCCCTCAAGTGTCGCTATAACAACCGGTCTTGGTTGTGACCCTCACCAGGTCATCGGTCCACCTTGTGAGGCTGATGATGATTTCCATTAAGATAACTTTCTATTTCCACTCGGACGAAGCAGTTTTTTTTTTTAATAAATAGTATAAACTGGTACTTGACTGCGACCTCACCTGATGGTAAGCAGTGATGCAATAGTTGATTGATGTTATTCACTTTAGCCTTGAAGACACCCAAACTATAATCGGGCGGGAAGACTACAGCAAGCAAATTGTTCCAGTTGTTTGTAGATTGGCATTTAGCAAAACTTGCACAATGCATACTTTAATTAATTAGCTATCGTTTCGAATTGTAAGCGAGGACAGTCTGCATCTCAAATAGTAAAAGTGGTAATTCTTTGTAAATGCAGGTTCCTACTAATGTTAAGGTCCTAGCGCCCGATCAGTGCCATAAAACCTAAGTATAAAACAGTGACTTTCTGAAGCCTGCTCCTCGGTAACGGCTTGGTAAAAAAAATGGAAAAATTTGTTTTGGCTTATACTTTTGCCAATTTTTTTTAATGACATGATATTTTTTCACTTTTTTCCCCATTCCTTTCAAACGGCATTGAATTTTATATATGTTTTTACAAAAAAATACTGTTAATTTTTTTTCAGTCAGTGCATATAATAGTTTTTCTGTGCCACATAGCATCATCCATATTTCGCATAGAAAATGTATTTAAACGTCAGTGGGGCTGTATTCGGGCGCTACTGGCCGAAATTTAATGCACGGATACTCTTAATGCCGCTCAGGCAGTTAGTACGAGTACGAGTGTACGAGTCCGTTTGATTCCGGCCCGATGTTCAAGAGACTATACGCCTTAAGTGGGTGCAACGCGATACTCCGTTGCACCTTGCTTGTAGACGCTCGCCTTGACCGCGAAACGGACCAGTTCTACTGCGCGTGATATGCGCTGCTTTCCATGCCAGATCGTATCAGCATGAGGGTTGTGATGTCAACGCGGTAATGAAAATACTGGGCCAGGACGCGGCCATGACTGTCGCGACGATTGCTGACTATGATGGTGGAAAGTTGCGCAATGTCCTAATGTAATGTGTTTTTTTATCTATACATATACATACATATAAAGATTGAAATGTCTGTAATATCGAATTATCATTTTTTACTAACTCCAATTTTGAAAAGTTTTTGTCTATTTGTTCCGATTTTCACCATAGACACCTAGCAGACCATGTCCTGGAATTGCACGTATAGGACTTTTTATCCCGGGAGTATGTTCCTTTGAGATAATATCTTACTGACGGGCGACACCGCTAACAGTGACTAATTGAGTATAAATGAGATTTGATGAATCTACATTTAAATGAATAGACAGAGTGAGGCAGCCTAAAGAAAGAGAATGGATTTTGTGAGGGAAATGTAAGACATGGAGGTATAAAGTTGAAATTAAAACCTATTCAGATTTGCGGTCCCTTGAAGCTGTGCAGAAATCAAACTAATAAGTTAACGAAAAAAAAAGATACGGCCTTTTATATCGCAAAAAACGTGAATTTCGGCACTCTCGAGGGCATCAAAATTCATAGGGTACTTCCGTTGACCTAGAATTCTGAAATTTGTTCAGTTTAACCGACTCCAGGTAAAATGGGACAAGGACAGGAAGATGATGATTGGGTTTATTTAATAAAGCCCCAGATACATACAGGACTAAACATAGAACGGCAACAACAGTCCCTCAATATGACGCGTACGTCGCAACACTGTCAAATTGTCCAACAACATGTCCCACGTCACGTGAAAGTGTTATAAAAAATTGTGGGGCAAGTTGTGGGACTCAGGACAACGTTGTAACCATAATCTTTCTTTCTTATCTTCTTCCAAGCACCAGAGACGTCTTCAAAATCTTCTCCCTGCCCTTTTTCCATTTTCCATATTAACTGGGATTGGCGCAACACGTTTTCTTCTTCCATTCTGCCCTGTCATCCGTCACACTATCACTAACTCCCTTCTCATATGATTCCTTACACAATCCATCCATCTTTATATTGGCCTCCCTCTCCCTTTCCATCTAGAGAAACCTTCAAGATACTACTCATCATCTGCCTAGCCTTTTCCCAACTATATTGGGGTCGGCTTCCAGTCAAGCCGGATTTAGCTGAATACCAGTATTTTACGAGGAGCGGCTGCCTACCAGACCTCCACAACCCATTAACTGGGGTAACACGGTACTTCATGGCAAGACTGGAGTCAGATTTACTGGCTTCTGACAGTTCTGACTATCCGTAACGACTGCCAAAGATCTCCAAATGACAGCCGGGACCAACGGCTTAACGTGCTTTCCGAGGCACGGAGGAAACTCGTTATGTTAAGATGGTCACCCATCCACAGACCAACCTAGGCAAGCGTTGCTTAACCATGAAGATCGACCTGTGCGGCTGTTATTATCTAGCCACGAGCTCCTACCTTCAAGGTACTACTGTAATCACAATATTGTATCGATCTTGAGAGCAATTATTCATCGTCTTCATTCCCACAAGTTATTTTATTTTTACTCATATGTAAAACAACTCTACAGGTGTTACACGCAGGATGGGACTTATCCCACGGCCGGTGTCTGCATAGCTTCCTTCGTAGCGATGGCTGATTCCGAGATATGTTAACAATTGGAACAATCGAAATCGTTGAAATAAACCTTCGAGTCAATCATCGACTCGCCGCGCGCCGTTCTACAAAATAATCGAGATGTTTTTCGATTTTTTCGAGTCAACGGAATCGTTTGCTAGTTTTGACTGTTCGAATCAGTCACTGTCACTCGAAACTCTAAATTATAACGCTGCCTGCCCACGTCTAATATCGATATCGGTGACCGATTCTTTGTAGGTGAAAAATAGAACACACTGATAGCAATAGTGCAACGCACAAGTCTTACAATAAGGCGGTTAGAATATACTAAAGGATTATATGTTACGATTATCGGTCCTACAAAAAGTCTGACGCGAATGAACGCGCCATGTGCCAGTCGCAATAACAGACCGAGTCGGATTCGAGTCAAAGTCGAAACAATCGAATAAAAGCTCTGGCCATCGCGCTTCGCTAGTCCTTCATCTCGTCCGGTGTTAAACAATTATCATTTAGCACACATTTTAATAACACGGCTCCGAATAAAATGTATTAAATTATAGGCCTAGGCGGTTTTGCCCGCGGTTGTGTAGCCATTTTTCGTTTGGTGAAGTCTGAGGCAAAAAAAGTTGCCTTAGCGGTTGGCGCGTTCCTGGATGAAAATTAGAGACAGGTATAATATTTAACTCTATAAATATGGGTGGTTATAAGGTAGTAATTAATTGAGGAGTGTGGAAGAGGAAATATATTTGTGGCGCTATGCAGGTATCCTGCCACCGGGGTGAAGTTTTGAATCTGCACAAAATTTTAGGAGAAATTTTTGTTGTAGCACTCGATGATTAATTATGTAAAAATACGGTACTAGGTCAATAATAAGTCACACAGTCCGGTAGCCAATGATGATAATCCTGCGTTCAACCAACCGTTTTATATTGTACGGTGGTTCGAAAGAAAGAAAGAAATCAGGTTTATTTAGCACACAATGAACACAGAAGTAATCGTAAACATAAAAATAACAACAATAATAACAATGTATTTCACGGCTGCACCAAATAGCTCCAGTTCAGCATAAAGCCACACAAATACATAGCAGTTCCCTGACGCTGTTTTCAACAGAACCTTTTCACATACGCAAGCGCATCACACAATAAAACCGCCAAATCCAAAAGATTAATCTACACGATTACAGAATACCACGAAAAAATATGTGATTTGACAAAAACTCACGTATCAGAGAGGTCGTCGACTATCTATGACCTTCCTGACGTCACCTCAATCACGGCTAGTCTACAACGACCATGTGGCAATTGCTTCAATTATATTTTTGGGTCAAACTGTTGTCATCACTCTCATGATGATCATTCTGTCCATCTGTGAATGCTTAAGTGATCTATTGTGACTGTTAGTGACAGTTGTCAGGCCCGTAAATTGAGTTTTTTGTTGAAACGGTGAATAGTGTGTAAGGAATTGGAGTGGATTGTCCGAAATGACATCAGTAGATTCGAGGTGGCGTCATTGTGAAATGCTTTGTTGTAATAATTATGGTCAAAAAGGGGGATATTCAACGATAGTTCGCTAAATCCAAGTTTCAGAAGTCAACCCACGGTCGTAGTAGGCTACGGCCCTGCTTGGCTCCTATGGTTTTGCTGATATCTTTGAGACAAACGCCGGCCAAGACCTGGCCTGCACCAAAGCCTGGCGAAAAATGGCGCTGCCACCGATTGCCCACACGAGATCACGGTGCCAGCGATGATCCGCCCAAGCGATGCCCTCTACCGTATGATCCACCGTGCGGTCATCAAAATGGTGACACCTGGGGGTCTTTTCCGCACGAATACATAAATAAATACGTATTCCATCCGCCAAACATATTTTTGTCAAAATACAACTTGTATCTGATCTGCAAAATGCAAAAAAACATAAGTAAATTCGAATTTCGCTATTCTTTCGAAAACCCTGGAAAAATTGTGAGCAGTAGAAACATGAAAGACACAGACCTATTCTTCCGCGGACTCGACGGACACAGTATTTCTTGACTGTTCACTTCCGAGTTCATATGTCTCGTTAGATCTTTGTTAAGTGGTTACAATTCGAGGTGACTAAGCTTTGAAGCCCTTGTATGTGTAGTATGTCTTCTACTAAATAAAACTGCCAGACCAACGCACTTTAGGTACTACGTTGTCGTAGGTTTAAAACCGGCCAAGAGCGTGTCGGGCCACGCCCAGTGTAGGGTTCCGTAGTTTCCCGTCCGTCAAAATAAGTGTCCCCAACTTTTCAAAAACTGTTCGTCCCATCAAGTTCAAAATAATTTTCCTAGAAAGTCTTTATAAAGCACTACTACTTTCCAGATTTTTTTCGTATTTTCTAAACTTATGGTTCAAAAGTTAGTGGGGGGGGGACGCATTGTTTTTTACTTTTGGAGCGATTATTTCCGAAATTATTGATATTATCAAAAAAATATTTTAGTAAACCCCTATTCATTTTAGAATACCTATCCAAAAATATACCACACGTTAGGGTAGAAATAAACCCTAATAAAACATTTTTTTCCAAATTTTTATTTTTGTACTTTGTCGGCGTGATTGACATACATATTGGTACCAAAATTCAGCTTTCTAGAGCTAACGGTCACAGAGATTAAGCGAGGACGGACGGACAGACATGGCGAAACTATAAGGGTTCCGTTTTTGCCAATTGGCTACGGAACCCTAAAAACGGCTCCGGGAGGACTTGAGGAGCATAATATGGTAGAGGTGTGCCCTGCTTGGGCAGAGCACTGCCATATCCTCGTGGGGGCTATCGGCAGCACCGACCTCTCGCGCCGGGCCTGTTTAGAGGCCATGGTCCAGAGTGAACCGGACCCAGCCCGGCCCAGGTTTAAAAACGGCTGCGAACTAAATCGCGGTGTCGGACTGCATACAAAAGAAACAATTTTATTGCAAAATTAGAGCATTTCAGATTGAATTATAAAATTAAAACGCTATAACGGTACAAAGTTGCCTGCAGTATAAACGGATAATTAATTAGTCGTTTTTATCGTAGAGTAGGTACTAAATTACTTGTATTATATTTTGAACACACTATCTATCTAACATTTATCCTGAAGCATAACGTATATTTTTTTCTGTTTCTGTTTACTACAGAACTATATTTGCACATTATAACACTGGCGATTAACTCCTATAGTTCTCTTGATTCGGAGGTCAGTCAGTTCACATTCGCCATACAAATTGAGTCATAAACAGAACTACGAGCTCGAATCTCCAATCCTCGGAGGCACGTGGGACGATCTGAGTTCACTACTACCGTTAGTAAGCCAAGACTAGTCGGCACAATGACTGAGTTCATTGTAACACTGCTGATGTAAGCTCGGAACGCAAATCGCAATGACAATCGCAATGTCCTGCTTCCATTAGGTAAGGCGTGAGATGTTTTGTAAAGAATTCCTGCTATTTTTATGCTTTTGTTATATGTCTACTCATCTGCCTAGCCTTTTCCCAACTATATTGGGGTCGGCTTCCAGTCAAGCCGGATTTAGCTGAATACCAGTATTTTACGAGGAGCGGCTGCCTACCAGACCTCCACAACCCATTAACTGGGGTAACACGGTACTTCATGGCAAGACTGGAGTCAGATTTACTGGCTTCTGACTATCCGTAACGACTGCCAAAGATCTCCAAATGACAGCCGGGACCAACGGCTTAACGTGCTTTCCGAGGCACGGAGGAAACTCGTTACGTTAAGAACTCGTTTTGTTATATGTCTACTAATTTGTCATATTTAAAGCTAATCAACTTTAAGTATGACTTAGTAGTTGACTGTTGACAATATGTTCATTGGTCTTCATAGTGATCTAGCAGTCGACTGTAGACACTTTTTATGTCCTTTGTTCTTTAGAGACCTTCAAATTTTTGAAGATCCAGAGTTGCAATACATTAGAAAAATACATTATTTTGTGGCTATTCCCTTTGATATATCACATGTCATCATCTGTACAATCATTTTGGGGCTCCTATTGTTTTATATCTACTCGGTATCTTTCAATAACCTTCGTCTGCGTTCTAGATCTTCTTATTGATAGTATCGATTGTTTTAAATATTGCACTACAGATGGTTGTAGGTCCTTAGTCAATCAAGAAATAATCAGTGTTAACTGCCTACCAATGACACCACTGCTAGATATTCAACGTTGATTGCCAATCGAACTAACGTGCGCCTATATTGATTTCAATCAAGCTTTTGCTTTATTAGCTGTTATGTAAGCTCACGAAGTAAGTACATAATATTGTTTGTAATTTAGGCTAAGGGTGTTACAGATGTTAGAAAGTAATTTATCAATGAACCGAAAATAATGGCTTTGCCTGCAGCGCACGCGAACCAAAAGGTTTGCGTAAGCTTTTATTTTTTTACTTCGTTAATGTAGGTAGTGGCTCGGTAACCGACTTGGTCGAGCCTGTGTCGATGACGTGGCGACAGTGCTTAGTGTTCCACTCGCACCTGAAAGAGATGTCAGCTAAACCGTAGAAGCCCAGCAGGACCGATGCCTGCTGGGACCACGGGAAAGTTCTGACAAGGAAACCCACGTCCCTAGAACGCAAAGGGTACAAAGATGTGGTTTTAGTCAGTAAAAGTCTTACACGTCAAATTCAACCTTAAAGCGGTAAAAGTCATTGGATAATTTTCCACCTAAAAAAACATCGTTAATGTGGTGGTCAGTTATTCAGAAATTTACGCATTACCATAAAAT
This sequence comes from Mythimna separata, assembly GCA_030763345.1. Classification (NCBI taxonomy): domain Eukaryota; kingdom Metazoa; phylum Arthropoda; class Insecta; order Lepidoptera; family Noctuidae; genus Mythimna; species Mythimna separata. Next base: position 1,772,510 of record CM061173.1, on the reverse strand, counting down.
TGTGGTTATTAAGTCATTTTCTGTCACGACTATCGGTACAATGACCACCGAGTCTATTAAAGGGTTTTTCAACGAGATTTTTTTCGAAAGGAGACAAATCGGAACAACACGACAGTTTTGACGACAGAATCGACATTTGTACGCGTGACCCTTTTTTTCAATATAATTTATAATTGCTAAAGTTTACTTTTCCTAATGCAATCAAAATTTGCATCACGTTCATTTAATAAATTCATTGTTGCAATAAATAAAGCTTTTAATAAAAACCCTGTATTACTTGGTTTACTTTTCAATACGATATGTCGATAACCATTTTTGGTTAATGTTACTAAAGAACCGTTATCCGTAATATCTAGGTCCTTGACATCGAGGTTATCATTATTGGTCCGACTTTTAATGCTTTTATTTTGCATAATTTCAACGGTATTTAATTTAATATTTCTTGACCGACGACTGTGTGCCTTGACTATTCAAGCGACTTGAATTTATTTGTGTTATATGTCTAAGTGGCTTCTGCCATCGTCTTCGCTCGCGTGATAATAATTTTGGACCCCTGGTTCATTCACTTAATGAATGTATTTTGTACATTCCTCTCTTAGTGCTTGCTTAGGTCGTAAAAGGAAATCTTGTGCAAAATTTTACGCTCATAAACCCTGTAGTTTCGGCTGTGCGTTGTCGGTCAGTTTCTCCTTTTATAGATATACAATGTATATAGATTTAAAGTTTCCTAGTAGTATTGATTTTAGGTCGCCAAAACCAATTAGTATATCTCTATTGTCTGCACACTTATCATAATTCATAATCATAACACTGTAATCGTAAACTATAAATAACATATTTATTAACTCTCGATACATTTGTAAACATCTCTTTGTTTCTTATTGTGACAAACAAACTGTTATTTGTATCATCCACTATTGTTTAAACAACAATATTTCCTCTCATCTTCCTTCACTGGGTTTTTCATTCTGGGATTACATTCTTATCAAACGTTGTTCTTAGTAATAAACTAATTAACCTTGTTATTTGTCAATTTATTATGTCATTATTGTCAAGTTTCCTGCTTCGCACATTATGCATTTTATGACCAATGTTTTGCAATGTATATGTAATAAATAAAGTCTTAATTGAAACATAACTGCACAGCCAATAAACCGTAGGTTTCTAGAAAACCTATTAGTGTCACAGCTTTCAAAGCTATGATCTAATGTAAATTTGATCTAAGTTGTGCTTCCGTATTAAAGCTATGTAGTAGTTTACGAGCTTTTCGAGCTTTATGAAGATTGACAATCGGATAGAGAAATCGCAAACGACGTTGTAAAATCTTAACGGGATTTCTCAAAGTCAATGGTTGATGTAGATTTCTCTGGAATCGTAATGGTCTTGTATTGGTTGGGACACTGATCCGGGCTTGTCTTAATCGTTTTATGTGGAGTTCTCGCAGTAGTTCCTTTCGTAAACGGTGTCTTAGGGTCGCCTACGCACAACTTTCTTAAACGTTCAACTTTAGAGTCCTGACCTAACTCCAGCAAACGTTCTAAACGGCTATTACGCCCGATTCATCGCATCGGATGATCAAACTCCTGGTACTTGTTGCATTGTGCCTCGAGCTGTTGCATTCACTGCCCGATCATGTCAATTGGGGGCGACACCGACAATTGGCCAATTTGGGCCGGCCTCGGTGATCGGGCCACGGTCCTACAATAGGCTTGACAATCATAAATGCATACGGTTTTGTTCCCTTTGTTGGCATTGAGGAGATTGTTGAAGAAGCGCATCTCGTGGCTTCACTTACAGGCTACTGCATCGTTCTTTATTCTGCAATCTAGCTTGGAATTGGATCTGATACGGATGATCATTGTTGGTTCAGGACAATCCTGTGGTTAGAGGTCTGCCTATGGCCACAGTATAGGTTTTGCAAATTGTAGGAGTTCATGTTAGATGCAATAAAGTGTTTGCAACTGTATTTTTGACTTCCAAGTTTTGTCGAATACTACATTCACTTTTACTGTGTATAATGCTTTTAGAATATAATTATTATTTTAAACTTGTGACATACATTTTAGTGTGAACTAATTGCAATGCTTTTTAAATTATGAAACTAATTAGTTGAGAACGAATTACAGTTATCTCTATTGATAAGTGGAGTATGAAATCTTAATTTATTTTGAAAAGTTTTTAATTTCACGTTAAATTGTTAATTTGATTCTGGGGCCGAACAAATACACCAGCTTTATAGAGAAAGCAATAAAGAGAATTCAATGTTTTTCTTTTCAGGATGCATCATATCAGCTACTTTTTAAACTTTTTAATGAGTTCTGTTGACTTACCAACAAATGCTTTAATAATAGCATTACTTGTAGGTAACTATCGTATATCGAGCTGCTTTTTTTAAATCATCAAAATGACTTCTACTCTTGGTCAGAACAGAGTCAGTATAAGTCATGTCAGACATCTACTGACTAAAACAGTAGGTTTTAGTTACCTGTTCCTTTTTTGCCTTAATTCCTTATATCGAGCTAGTGTATTCTGAATTTTGCATATAGAAGCAATGCACGTCAACGTGGAGTGGTAGATATGTGTGACTCACGCTGGCACCGATATCACCACAGCGCCAGAATTGGCATTTAACCCGTGCCCTCAGTAATAATATCCATGAATTTCATTACAATTACCATATTAACTGCTCTGATTACTGCTATTAGGCTTTCATTGGTTGCAGCAATTTCTTTTTCACTGTCATCTGCTACTGCAGAAAATGATTCAGGGACAACTGCATCTACAGTAAGAGAAGGTGCTTTATTTACAGGGTTTGTTTTGGAGTGTTGTCCATCATCAGATACTCTTTCTACCCGCTGTCGGTGGAACGAGAGAGATTGTCAGACTTTTCCTTTAGTTGCTGTTTGCGATACAGGGCTGCTATAACTCTTTCAAACTGTTCCGCAGCCCTGGGGCCTTACCATGACGTGTTAAAATGACAGGCTAGCGACCGAGAAAGAGGGATGGAGCTAATAGCTCATTCATAGCTCAATTCCTTAAACAATTCAGGTTAGGCCGTCGAATGGATTGCACTATGAGGGTTGTTCCCGTTCGTCCACACCCCGTCGTCCACACTGCGGACGAACAGAACGCACCATTTCCATATTCCCGGTCGTCCACACCTCGTGAATGTTTCACATTTTAATTTTACACATTGCCAATGTGTAAAATAGTATTTCCTTCTATAATAAAATAAAAGTATGTTTATTATATAAGGAAATACTATCATCATATTTTCTTTTTATTAACTCTTAGACTAGACGTGAGATGACGGGGTGTGGACGACTGGGAATAATGCGTTCTGTTCGTCCGCAATGTGGACGAGCGGAACGCATCATTCCCAGTCGTCCGCAGTGTGGACGGCGGGGTGTGGACGAACGGGAACAACCCCACTATGAGCTAGTGGTAAGGCCTCTTGCAGGATTACTCACAGGGTTCCCCTTTACTTTTATGTTAATTGAAAAATTCTTTCACGATGGAAGGGTTGGTATAGCGGGGATAACCTACTGTTCTGTTACGTAAAAGGGTTCAGTGCTGGCCATGTCGGAATTTCCAATATTTACGGGTACCTAATACTTAATTAAATTACTTAAATCCAACTTGGGAATCCTAACCTCACAGTGGGACCGCAAAAACACCATATCATTATACCTAACACCTACTAAGAATTAGAGCAATTTGCTTACGGTAAATAGGCATATTAGTAGTTTCTTATGTATTTACAGAAATATGTATGTTGTTATTTAGGTATAGGTATAATAATTTTCCTTTAATATCTAAAGGTACGTGATGATTTCAACGGGTCATTGTACATTCGTCACATTGTCGACTCGCCACACTTTTGAAAATTCCCATACATTCATTGTTAATTCGTCACAACTACAAAAAAATATTATTTATTAATAAAACTTGTTGTAAACTCGACACACATTTTAATTTCATGCTATTTTTAAGAAAAGTAGCGTTAGCAAGTAAAGTTCTAGTTTTAACATAATTTTAATATGAAACAAACTCTTCAAACCCAAATGAGTTATTTGGTTAACAATAAAATAAATAAGGAAATTTATCAAAAGTTTCTGGGCACGCCGTCATTGAGGCGGTAAGTCCCCTCTTTGAGGAGTGGTTGGAAAAAGGTCACGGCGTCCTCTCGTTCCGTATGACGCAGGTCCGCACCGGACACGGTAAGTTCGGGAGGTTCCTGCATCGGATTAAGGAGGAAAGGACGCCTGGGTATCGCCACTGTGTGGACCGCCCGGAGGACACGGAGGAGCACAGGGTAGAGGTGTGCCCCGTTTGGGTGAAGCACCGCCGTGTCCTTGTGGAGGCTATCGGTGGAGGCGACCTCTCGCGCCGGGCTTTGGTACAGGCCATGGTCCGGAGCGACGAGGGGTGGCGGGCGGTCGCCTCCTTCTGCGAAGCAGTAATACTAGCGAAGAAGGCTGCCAACCGCGAGCGCGTGAGGGAACGGCCCTCACGCCACCGCTGCCGAGATCCCGATTTCCGACCACCGTAGGCGCGGGCTCGCGGACGGTGAGCACTGGGGAGCACGCCGTCCGGCAGTCTGGAAATAATCTGGACCAAGCCCAGTCGTCAACGGCGAGTTCTGTTTCACGCGCGCCTCAAGGAGATGTCAGCAAACTGTAGGGGCCCGGCAGGGCCGAAGCCTCTGGGGAACACGGAAAATCCGAAAGGTTGTCACCGTGTCCCCCAGATCGAAGGCAACGAAGGAACGGGGTAGGGGTTTAGTTAGTAAGAGTCTGACACGCCCTCCCGCTCCGCCCAAGAGCGGGAGAAGTCATTCTGATGATTCCTCTACCAAAAAAAAACAAACGTTTATATAATAAAAAAAAAAGTATAATAACTTTAAAGTAATAAAATTATTTTTTTCTATAACCGTTGTGAAGTAAAAATTGTAAATCAGCTGAATAGAAAATCCTTAAACCTAACCTATCAGCTGAATAGAAAAGTCAAAACCTGTTTTTTTAATTAGATAAAAGGTGATTTATTATTAATAGTCCTGTGATTTGAGAAAGTCATAAGGGAAATATTATTATTTTTTTATTGATTGGCTTGCGCTTGACCACATTTCACCTGATGGTAAGCGATCATGTGGTCGACGAAGTAGTAACCTATGTTAGATGTAAATCAGCAAGTAGTAATGTATACTTAGCTGCGAATTAGATACTGCAATTAAAATTGAAAAATGATTAAGTATCTTTTTTATTCTTGTGTTTGATTTCTCTGCTGTCCGTACGTAGAAAATACGTGTGACGAGTTTACAATACTCCAAAATATTTTATTAAGAAAAAATAAATTTGTGGCGAGTTTACACATATTTTTAACAATGGGGAATGGAATGTGTGTCGAATGTACAATGACCCATTTCAACATAGTCGTTCTTTGTAACTTTATTTATTGATGCGACTACCTAAATGTGGTTTAGTTACCTCATCAGCTTTGTCAGGTAATCGGCGCATGAATTTTTAGCTAACATATTATAATATAACGTCTTTATTTTCTCTCTAGACGACTAGGGCCTGGCCTTCGCGCGTTTTTTTTTTGGACAGGGAATATTCAGAATGTCTTCATCTTGTTCATCATCTTGTCCCGCTCCTGGGCGGAGCGGGAGGGCGTGTCATACTCTTACTGACTAAACCCCACCCCGTTCCTTCGTTGCCTTCGATCTGGGGACACAGGCTAACATTTCGCAATATCGGCGTCCCCAGAGGCTTCGGCCGTGGTTGCCTGCTTCGCTAGCATTACTGCTTCGTAGAAGGCCGACTGCCTGACACTCCTCCTTGATTCGGACGTCCGACAACAGTCCGGATCAAACCCATGTCGTCGACAACGAGGAGTGGCCACGGCCCTTTGTACGGGAGTCTGAACGGCACTTGACAAGTATTTTTACGTCTATTCCATGTTCCAGGATTCTCCTATAGATTGTTAAAAATCATCATCATTATCTTCCCGACTTTATCTTAGAATTAAGAAATACACACCATTCCAATGTACTTTATCATCGGTCAAACGGTTTTCTTTATTAGACAAATATACACATCCGTTAACTTATCCTTATTACACAGTGTATGTTTTAAAAGTTTATAGTTAAAGTATCTAAAATAGATCTAAAGGGAATCCGCTGCTTGCGATGAAAGTACCTACTTACTTACCTTGCATACGATATTAGTTACAAGATATATTTTACTGGCTCAGGAAAACCATTATTTAAGCCTTAGACTCCGGCGAATAAGACGCAACAACGATGCAAATAAATAAAGAAAGAAAATACATTTATCCCTAACTTGCACAGGACAACCAACACTAAAAATATTCGCCTCACCATCGACGATTGCATCACTGCTTACCATCAGGTGGGATCGCAGTCAAGCACTAGTTTATAAAAATTAAACTTTATTCGGCATACACCGGAATTTCTAGAATAAACCCACCAATTGGAACCGTGTATTACTAGATAAGAACGTTTTCTTCAGGTCCCTGAAATGAAAGGCAGTAAATGTCTGACATGCCCCGGATTGGGAAAAAGCATTGGATGATTTCCCACCTAAAAATCGCTTCAGAGTTTTACAAGTACCCGCGTAGGCCAATGTGAAAACGTGTTTTTTCTATCATTTATACAAAAGAATACAGGATTATACATGTTAAATAGCAACCAAAAACCACTAAAGAATCGCCTAGCCTTTTCCCAACTTTATTGGGGTCGGGTTCCAGTCAAGCCGGATTTAGCTGAATACCAGTATTTTACGAGGAGCGGCTGCCTACCAAACCTCCACAACCCATTATCTGGGGTAACACGGTACTTCAAGGCAAGACTGGAGTCAGATTTACTGGCTTCTGACTATCCGTAACGACCGCCAAAGATCTCCAAATGACAGCCGGGACCAACGGCTTAACGTGCTTTCCGAGGCACGGAGGAAACTGGTTATGTTAAGATGGTCACCCATCCACAGACCAACTTAGGCAAGCGTTGCTTAACCTTGAAGATCGACCTGTGCGGCTGTTATTATCTAGCCACGAGCTCGTCATTTAATCGAATAATTTGAATCGAAACTACAAACTATTTTTTTTAATGTGTACGTTTTTGTTGGTCACATTGCTCTTCTTTGTTGGATAATTAACCGTGTTTATCAGTTACTAAAGCTACTTTTACAGCTACTTTTTCATATACATATTACTACTTTTTATTTACATTTTTTAATGTTCTCATGTAAGTGACAAATTGATGTCTTAATACAATATCAATTTCTGTTTCCGTTACTGCTAATAGAGTTTATAATTTAATAAGTCGATAAGGAAATTAAATTTAGTGTAATTTTATTTGCCGAAGATAATTGTTTCCTGCTACCTTGGAATTCAATACAGATTCTGTTTAAGTCACACTGTTCTGGTCCACTTTTATTGATTCTGGTGTATTAATTAATGCAGTGATATGAGTTGTTGTGTAAATAATCATTGAAGTGGTAATGCCCTTTAATTAGGAAGTTAAATTCTTGCTTGTATTAGACATAATTACAGGATCTCTACTCGGTATATTATAAATTACAGTTATTTTTGGATTTGCCCACTGGATCTGGATTTCTGTTCAACACCTATATTAAGAGCTTCAACTACCTCATTATCCTAGACTGAGCTAGAAATTTCTGTGTAAGGAAACAGAAATTGGTATCATTACTTTCCTGTCCATATTCCATGGTATATGGGATTGGCGCAACACGTTTTATGTCTCCATTCCTTCCTGTAAACCGTCACGCTGTCACCGACCCTTTTATTTCGATCATTATTTCTGTGCCCTCCATCCATCTTTCTTTTGGCCTCTCCCTTCATCCACATTTATATGTATTCTATATTCATGTTTTCTTTCAAAAAGTATTTCGGAAACACCTACTCCTCCATTCTGGTTTCCATACTTCCAGTAGCGGATGTTAGCCCTTTTGTTGTATTGTTCCATAACTAATGTTCAATCTGAATACCCATAATTCTAAGAAAGCAGTACTATATTCCTTTTATTAGCCGGTACCGAAATAGCCCCCTCCGACCATGGGCATGACTTCTTGCTCGTAAACCCACCAGCTCGCGTGGCCATTATCCTAACCGAACCCATACATTACGCAGTAATAATGCTTAAAATTAGTTATTCATGATGCTGCACTTATTTCCGTAGTAAGAATTTCTTCTGAAGACGTCTTTAGATCTTTTCCAAGGAGTTTATCAAAATGTTAGGTTTTTCTTAATTATGTTAGTCAGTTATTATATACAAACTTCGTTTATTAAAATAACAGCAAAGAAATGTTCATCATCCGCTTGTTTGTATTATTTGCTTCCTATAATTTTTTATTCACTACAAACTCGTTATTATTCCGGATTACCTTGCTTAAGTCTTTGGATTACAGAATTCCTATATCCCACGTAAATTCAATTACTGCTTTGATATTTCCGAAATCTCTATCACTTTTTCCTATTTCACCCTTTCCACGCCATAAATCCTCTTAGTTAGAATATTGTACGTTTTTTATACTGCAGCCTGATCCTTTAGTAGGCTACAGCGTCACGTTTCGTGCTGGGGTGAATGTTTTAATTGAAATCTGATTCCCTTTCCTCTCATATAAATCTGATATTTGAACCATTTCAAATCTTTTTAAGCGATACTATTCCCAAACCGTTGCTTTAAATTAGAAGAATGGTAACAGAAACACGTTTAGTTCAAATAGATTAACTGGCACATTTGATTTGTTAAAATGTTGGTCAGTCAAATGAAGGTAAATTACATTGCGGTATTAGACATGATAATTATGATAAATTTTTGGAGAAATACCAATAAAAGTTTTCATATAGTCCACCGTCTAGTTCTAACACAAATACGTCAGTCAGAATTCTCAGCATTTACTGTTTCAACCATTTTCATGCCATTCACGTTAATTTTCGTAATAGTTCTGCGGTTGTTGACGCCATTTTCAAATATTTAGGTGCAATTGTGCGGTGGTTTGGCGCCATTGCTGTTAATTGACTTGATGGCTTTATTTAATCATTTAGGTACGTTTAAAACTGTAATGGAACTATTACGGACACTAACATAAGCGGAAACTTCTCAATTGATGGCAATGGTTAACGCAGTACCTACATGTGTTTGGTTACTACAGGTACTTAAATGAAATAATTATGTGTATAAATAAATATATCAATATATTGGTGTATTTTTAATCTGTATGTGGGTGTACCATTGCTTTTAGATTTGTGTTAGGCCTTTGATTTGCTGAATCATGGTGAGCATCAGTCAAAATTGTGGTGAGTTCATAATGTGAACTAGTAATATTGATATCATTCGTTGTTACATATTTAGAATACACCAGAACTGCGTGTGTTTCGTTCAAAATTTTTGTAAAAACATCGTCGCTAAAGTTGACCATGTTTGGCTTTTGAACAACAACTGTTCGCAATTTTAAAATTTTAATTACATTAATATGTGCCACAGACATAACCACTTAATTCAGAGCCATTAATGTGCTCTCGTTAGTCAAGTTAAAATAATCTTTTAGGTGCTTTTAGTTTATAATGACTATATCCTAAGGTCATGTCTTAACTTAATTTATTAAATTTATTCGACAGTACAAGAACGCTATAAATTTGACTTGTTTAATATGCTCCAATGTGGGACACTCATATTTATTCAGTTTGTGTTCCTTTTTCTACGTGCTTAAATTACTTTAGATTATAACTGAAGTTTTTACTGATAACAATTTCATGTTTTTCCTGGCTCTAATACTTTAAAGCTTTCATTTCTAACCTTTTGGTCGGAATTTACACATTCGTATTTCAGAATCGTAAACAGTTTACCACTTTCCTCCTTTATTTTGATTTATTGTATTCGTCTTCTACTTACCTAGAAAGTGTTGTTAAATATTCCGTCACGACTGCTTTTGGTGACATTTTCACATATGCGACAGATTTAAGTCGCTAAATAGTTCTAAACGAAATTATTTGGTTCAAGTTGACACTTTCAAGCTCTTAATAGATTTACTAATTTTAAAAGTTATGTGGTCTTCTAGTTATCATGTAAACTTCAGCATTTCATTTCTATATTTGGTGTAAAAGTGACATATAAGTGCTGTAATTTACATTTCAGACTTTCTTTGCTCTGTTAACTACTTAACTACCTTGACATTTCGGCATGAATACCTAACAACAGTATATGGCACATCTAACTGGACTTTGTGTGACAAGCTGTGGATTGTAACAGTAAACTATTAAATCGTTATGATGGAATTAACTGTAGGTACATTTTTTTGGTTGGTAACCGTGGAACCAATCAAATGACGTAAAGCAGTCGTTGTAGTAAATGAACTATTGTGGAATGGACTCTTGTCTGCAATAAATGTTTTATATGGATAGGTCGGTGCCTTTAGTCAGTTACTGCCCACCCAACTTAAAGAAGCACGTTACTAATGCATCAAATTCCAAGCTGTCAATAGCATCGCTGCGTTCACACGCATTACAAAGAGGTTACAACCAAAACAAGGTGGGTACCACGCTGAACAATCGCCAGTTGAGCAATACCTGTTATTTGCACAGCTGCGACCTGCGTGCCTGCGTGTTACCCGCGATACCGTCAATACAACCCACTTTTACGTCATAGTTATTGGATAAATTAAAAAGGAAGTTCTAACATAAGCAGCAAAGAATCAACTATGATCAGAAGACCAAGCTAACATCGCATGCTGGAATATATGAAAATTAAACTAAGAAACTAACAAAAAAATGTTCTAATATGTACGTCAGTAATCTAAACCAGGCTATAATGTGAATCATGTAGATTTACGAATTGGAAAAAGTAGAGAAGAAGTTCGAACATAAGCAGCAGAGTTTTAAACTCATGAACAGAAGTCCGAACCAACGGTGCATGATGGAATATGTGACCATGAAACTATCAAACTAATAACAAGTTGTTCTAATACGCTCGTGAGTAATCTAAACCAGAAAATGTGATTCATGTAGATCTATGCATTGGAAAAAGTCAAAACGAAGTGCTAACATAAGCAGCTGAAAATGAACCCCAAGAACAGAAGTCCAAGCCAACAATGCATGTTGAAATATTTGAAGATAAAACTATCAAACTAATAACAAATAGTTCTAATATGCACGTGAGTAATCTAAACCAGGATATGTGAATCATGTAGATTTACGCATTGCTCATGCAATTATCTTAAATGAGCTGATTTTCTTACGACATTATTGTGATAGATTTATTATTATAATATGTGTAGTGTGACGTGAAGAATCTACGTATTAAGTAAACACGTAAAGAAAAAAAGTACATTGTGTTTTGAATTACAGTCAGCAGATTTAAGATGAGATACATTCGGATAATGACCATAGCCCTAAGAATATAATCAATTTAAAAATTGTCAGTAATAAAATTAGTGAACATGTTCGACCAATGCAAAAGCTTACGATAGATCATACACATCGGACCCTCAGTTCTCGGCCCTTCTATGAGAATAGAAATCAAATCAATAACGTGTATTGATTATCCAACATTCGTCGTACAAGAACTATAAATTGTTATTGCAACTTATTATGTTTAGAAAACAGTGTATTGTACTCTTAGATTGCTCAAGTTTATAATTGTAGCAATCAGTCACCAATGGACCCATGGTAGAGTATCCGCGTGATGTTCGGTCGTAGTTTAACCTCAGTTGTTTTACAACATGCGGAATAGTTTGAAACTATATGTCAAAATACTGATAACTTCGCTGCGGCGAATGGGTATGAGTAAAAGTCTGATGCTCCCAAACCACAGCAGGAGAAGTTATTTGAAGATTTTGTCTCATTTAGTTCGATAATATATTTTATTGCTAACATTTTGCTCAGAACCCCTATCGTTTCGACTACAATGCATATAATACAGTAGTTTATGTTAATATCAAGCTGTGTTGTTACAAAGAAGGGAGCCCAAAGTTAGGGGTTCCTAATGTCAAGAGACCCATCTTTATTTTAGACACAATATGCCTTTATATCATGTAGTAGGGTGCGAGTGTGTTCATGCATTCTGCGTTGGACTTAGTTTGGTTGATTGATTGATCAATTACTGTGATTGAACCGATGCTATCTTTTTTGTGAGACAAACATAGATTCTCCAGTCTCACTGATCAAAGAGATTAGTTGAGTGAAAAGCTGTCCTGAGTAGAGCTTTGCGAATACTGACAAATGTTTGCACTGAAATCTGAATGGCCTTTCCTCAAAAGGCCTTCTCAGACACATAATCTGCATGGTTCTCATGTGATTTGGCCATTACATATTTTGTATCCATGGACTTCGAAAGACATTTTGAAGCTTGAGTTTATTTCGGTGTTTCTTCTCGAGGTAGTTACGTTTAAATTTGATGAGTGATTACTGTGATTAGGAATCACCGACCTAATCTAGTTTTAACAGGCGAAAAAAATGACGTGAAAAGTGTTTTTTTTTATAAATCGGCGCAATATATCATTTATTATTTTATCCACTATTGCAGTCTTCACCTTTATCATCAGTGGCTTAGGCGTCCTTCTAGCTACTATCGAGTTATTCTACAATAAATCCTATTTCTTTTTACATATTCCTACTCTCATTAGCTGCACCTGTTACATGGGCAAAATAATCGTAATCTTAACGAGGTATAGTTAGTTATACTCTGGCGATAACAAGGGTCTTTGAACTTTCTTTGTACTTTGTGTAAACAGCCTCTGTTTTAACCGGCCGGTCCAAATACTTAGCACATGCGTTAACGCAGGCACAGTGGACGATTGTCCAACGTTTATGTAAAGGTTATAAGTGCATCCTTTGAAGAATACGATCACCTGTTTGTAAAATAGAGAACACGTTGATGTTAAACGATTATTGCCCATTTAGATTGTTATCTGATAAATTACCATTCGTCGTTTAAGCTGAACCACGCCCCCGCTTGAATGTTGTAGTTAGTGATATCTCTATATGTAAAAGGAGAAACTGCCTGACTGACATATCAACGCACAGCCAAATCTACTGAGATTAGGGGCGTGAAATTTTGCACAAGATTTCTTTTTACGCAAAATTTAAAGGGATGAAACGGGGGTCCAACGATTGGTATCAAGAAACCTACTTTCACGCGGGTGAAGCCGTTGGGAGAAGCTATTACGAAGCAACGTCATTGTAATAAAAATTTGATTGCCTAAAGTAATTTGAACAAGAAAGATGGTTCATCCTAAATGGGTTGCTCTAGCCTAAAAACTGATTTAAAAAAATTGAGACATCAACAGAATTTATTCAATTCTCACCTCGTAGTAATTTTGAAATGCTTTTTATTATAACACATATGTGTTATGGAGGACTTTCCCCAAAATTTCTTTAAAAAATAAGATTGTGCGAAAATTTTAACTCCAAGGCATCACTTATTTGAGCATTTTTCTGTGTCAACGGTAACCGTATAAGAATCGTGTACCTGTTGTGTTAGAAGACAGTGAGGTAGTATAGCGGGTTGGATAAAGTGACCAAGATAAATAAAAATTTAAATATATACTTGTAGAGGTAATTTTGTTACTTTAGAAGGCTATATTTACTCCGAAAAGGTAGGCCAAAGAAAAGAAAGAGATTAATAGGGTGATATGAAAGAAAAGAGAGTTAGTGATAGCGTGACGGGTGACAGGACAGAATGTAAGAAAAATCGTGTTGCGCAGACTCCAAATAATACAGCACCTGGTTCAGGCCATGGTCCGGAGCGAGGAGGGGTCATGCGGTCGCCTCCTTCTGCGAAGCAGTAATGCTCGTGAAGGAGGCTGCTGACCGCGAGCGCGTGAGGGAACGGTCCTCACGCCGCCGCCGCCGAGATCCCGATCCCGATTTCCGACCACCGTAGGCGCGGGTTCGCGGACAGCGAGCACTGGGTAGCTCGCTGTCCGGCAGTCTGGAAATAATCTGGACCGAGCCCAGTCGTCAACAGCGTGTTCTGTTCCACGCGCGCCTCAAGGAGATGTCAGCAAACTGTAGGGGCCCGGCAGGGCCGAAGCCTCTGGGGGGAACACGTGGTATTCCTAAAGGTTGACACCGAGTCCCCCCCAGATCGAAGGCAACGAAGGAACGGGGTAGGGGTTTAGTCAGTAAGAGTCTGACACGTCCTCCCGCTCCGCCCAAGAGCGGGAGAAGCCATTCTGATGATTCGCCTACCAGAAAAAAAAAATACAGCACAGGGACAGGAAGATAATAATATTACCTCCGTAACTATAGTAACCAAGTGTATATTCACCTGTGTCCAATCGTCATAGCTTCCCGCAGCATGTGCGCACTATATCATCAGTATATCTGTGCCGCACGCATATATCCTGTGTTATTACTATATGTGCTAGTATTAAGGCGTCACGCGATGCCGCTGTTAGCGACCACCGTGCATCAATCGCGTGTTGAGTGCCACCCTGATCGATTGACGGCATATCTTGTATTAACTTGACAGGTGGAATATTAGTTTATTTGTCTATTTTACATACTTTAGTTTTGTACCTCACACTGTGCACAGGACAGACAATTATAAAAATAAGTGTATAATGGGTGGTCTTATCGCACAGGGCAATCTCTTACAACTTTTAAATGGACTAAACGAAGAGATATAGATTTGGACCCTCACTGTAAAAAATCATAAATTATATTAAGTAGACATTGTAATACAAAATACTATTCCTAAGTCATTAGCAACTGACAAGGACCTACTTGATTACCTATTACTTTTTTTAAATTTACACAAAATTTTCAATTTGCCCAAGCTTGATCACTATCTTCCTGCATACCGGATGGTAAGCGATGATATGGTCGACGATGGAACGCGCTTGCCTAGAAGTAATCAATTTATTCTAGACTTAAATATTCACAGGTTGTAGGTTTCAAAAAACGCAGAATCAGGTAGGGAATTCTCTTTAGCTGTACGCTCAATGAAAAGTCAAAACGTTTTATGCGTATGGATGAGATGTCCACCATTGCCGATGGCACCGTACGGTTCGTGGTGATATAACTTATGGTTTCTTTTGCTATATTCCTCATTATGATATTCATATGAATCAGGAGGAAAAAGTGAATATACCTAATTAAATACCGCAGTTTATTTATTATTTATGTGGTAAACACATTACAACACGCCATAAAATGCTTTTGAGAATACCTACGTTCAGGATCTTGCTATATATTTGGCGTTTTCCTTTTATATAATTTAGTTGTCCTTTAGTATTCCTATATTTTAAACGTGCTGCGTGTATATTAGGTAAGTCCATAATAGTATCAAAATTATGAACGGAATTGAATTATATTTAATAAACATAAAGAAGTCTGAGCATTACTTGTTTTTATAATCGATTATTATCCGACAAGGCTTGACCAATTTTTGTGATCTTTTTATGTATATTTGGTAGGTCTAAGATATTAGACAGTTTTTTTGCAAACCTACACCTAACCCCATTTCTTTTTAGGGTTCCGTACCTCAAAAGAAAAAAACGGAACCCTTATAGGATCACTTTGTTGTCCGTCTGTCCGTCCGTCTGTCAAGACCCTTTTTCTCAGGAACGCGTGGAGGTATAAAGCTGAAATTTATATCAATTACTCAGATCTACTGTCCCTTGAAGCTGTGAAAAAATCAAACTTCTAAGCCAACGCAATCAAAAGATACAGCCGTTTATGCCGCAAATTTTCGACACTTGCAAGGGAATCAAAACCTACAGGGTGCTTCCCGTGAACTCAGAATCTTGAAATTTGGTACGAAGCAACGTCTTATAGCATAGATAAAGGAAAAATTACGAAAACCATAAATTTTTAGTTACATCACATAATATATTTTTTTTTAATAATTTTAAACTTACTACCCATTTCCTCATAAACGCGTAGAGGTATTAAATTGAAATTCATACCAAATACTCAAGTCTATAATACCTTTAAGCTGTAACAAAATCAAACTTCTATGTCAACGCAATCAAAAGAAACAGCAATTTAAGCTGCATATTTTGAAACTCGCAAGTACTCGCAAGGGAATCAAAACCTAAAGGGTACTTCCAGTCGACCTAGAATCTTGAAATTTGGCATGCAGCAACGTTTTATAGCACACATAAAGGAAAAATTCCGAAAACCTTAAATTTTTAGTTACATTACAAGATTTTCTTTTTTGTAAAATCTTTAAGACTCGATTCGAGAATTGAACTGTTTTCATCTTGATAAATTGGTACGGAACCCTCAGTATGCGAGTCCGACTCGCACTTGCCCGGTTTTTTTTTATTTATATGTCGGAACAACGTTACAACCACTAGAAGTAGTAATTAGTTTTTATATGTATAGCTCTTCATTCTGACAAGCTAGAGCAATTTATTTGTGGTGGGAAATTCTAGCACTTAATCCAACTTTAATTGAAAGAATCATTAAACCTATAACAACTATATTTAAAAATAATCGTTGTAAAACATCTTTTTTTTTCCTTTTAACCTTCTAACCTATTTATCCATTGTTTCAGATGCCATCGGAACTCCGACAATAAGAAAACGCGAACGACTGCCGCGTCTCAATTAATTCAAGACTGATTTTGAGTAGTAGCTCACATTCCTACCCATGTATAGATAGCGCAACGCCGGAGTAAGGCAAGATGTTTAAGTTATTAGGAGGCTTAAGTGTTTACTTCAAGTACCAGCCGATAAGGACTGACAATGCGGTGTTCCGGCTGCACAATGTGTTCACGACAGTGTTGCTGCTGACATGTTCTATGATCATCACGGCGACCCAGTATGTGGGGCAGCCGATACAGTGCATCGTCAGTGGGTTGCCCGTCAATGTGGTGAACACCTTCTGTTGGATCACGTCCACGTTTACCATGCCTGATGCCTTTGCTAGAGAGGTGAGTTCTTTTTGTTTGTTTACTAAAGCGGCAACAAACACCACAACACAACACAACTACATTAGATCGAGATCGTCCGTTATAAGTTGGCGAGTGTGAAGTTAGGCTCTGCGAATTTTGGCGCTTGAAATATCGTATAAAATTAAAGATTAAAAAAAAATGCCAATAACTGTTTTTAACAGCAATATCAACTGCAAATTGCATTTATTTTTTTAAACCTTTATTTTTGTACGATATTTCAAGCGCCAAAATTCGCAGAGCCTAACTTCACACTCGCCAACTTATAACGGACGAACTGTACGTGGGTCATGCCTGATTCGTACGTAGAACGAATTCGCGTGGCGTGGATCTAAAGTAGCTCTACAAGTCTAGTTGCCATAAAAAAATGTATGAAGACCGACGCACCCAGAGCGGTACATTCGTGGCTCATGTGTGCGCAGTGTATAAAGCTTCGTGTCTGTGTAGGCACATTTACTAACTAAAATGCAACCGATTTATTATGCGTTGAATAACATTTTTGGTGACATTTTATACAATTTTGTGAAAACAATAATCGTCGCATTTTATAAAACTTTACGACGACGGTGTCGCTTCGAGTGTTAATGTATGAATACCTGGTCCTTATACCATCTAATTTTCGTAGCACCGTACCTCTACGCCCCTTGGCAGCATGCGATATTAGTCCTCGAACGGCTCAGAATCAGTCTACCACTTTAAATCGAGGGCTCTCTGACTAATTGGTGCCTTTAAGGCTACTAACTGCCAATAATATTTTTGTCATCCTCTTAAAGGACAATTACTGACAAAGTTGATATATTAGTCCGTAGAGCGGATACTACTGTTACTAAGATCGTGAAATTTTGCACCTGGTTTCTGTTAATGCCGTAAGTGCGCATTAGGAGAGGTTTTTCCAAAATTCTGTCCCTGGTGATGAAATAGGAGTCCAAAGATGAACTTGCGCTTCTAGTGTTAACTTATGAATACCTGGTACTTATTCCATCAAATTTTCCCTGCACCGTGCCTCTACGCCACTTGGCAGCATGCGGTATTAGTCCTCGAACGGCTCAGACTCAGTCTACCTCTTCAAGTCGAGGGCCCTCTGACTAATTGGTGCCCTTTGCTTCCGTTCTGAGTGCCCTAACCGCTCACTGTTACGTGACATTCAAGCCAGACTGTCTCGCCACATGAATGTACTCTGTCTATAGGCTTTAAATGCCGAAGTGTTTAACATCTTCATCTAAAGTCAGTTTTTTATACCCTGAGACTATATTGACACAGGCAAATGTCAAACTTACGATAATAATGATGCCAGTTATTTCGTGTTGTGATTGTGACAAGTGTGACAACCCACGTAATGTCATTTTAGTCTTAGGGATTAAAAACAGATTTTAAGTGTCACTGACTGACTGATATATCAACGCACAGCCGAAACTACTGTGACTAAGAGCTTGAAATTTTGCATCTTGTTAAGCGAACACTAAGAGAGTATTTAGCAAAATTCACCCCCTGAGGGGATGAAATGGGAGTCCAAAGTTTGTATGTAGAAACTTCTTTCACGTGGGCGAAATCGCTGGCAGGAGCTAGTTGGTGATATAAGGATTTGGATTGTTAAAAAACCATTAGAGTTTTATATGGAGTGTACATGAAGCAAATAACCGGTGGAGTGCGCGTACGATGCTATTGCGCTCACCAAACATATGCTAAAACTAGTAGAGGCGGCAGGAGCAAATGCAGTACGCACGTCACGTGCTCCCGATTTTTAAGCGAATCAAATTAAAGGTACACGACTTGACCTTGAACGGACCAATAGCAGCCGCGCATTTTTCTTCGTCCCCCGGCCCGCCGTGGTGAGTTGTTTACTTAGAAGAAATCGGGCTATGCGCTCTCTAGTGGTTATATTCTCTATGGGAGTGTATGTAGGGTACAATTTTATTGGTTCCTTTTCTAAATAAAATTAGCTGTCCTTAAATGTTAGTAGTTTAAAAGGGATTAACGTGTAAAACAATCGACATTGATTGCAGAAGATTAATATGTAGTGCTAAATATAATAGCCGCATTGCCATGCTCGCCGATGTCGTGACTAGCAGACAGGAGGACGCCAACCCACACATTCTCTGTTAGCGTAATCTCTTAGTCACCATTTACTACTCCCCAACCACACTCAAATGAGTGTGTAGTCATAATCTTTACCGGGAATCTCTGTATCAAATCATTCATTGCTCGATCTTTTCGCAAATGTCAACGATTTCAAGCGTCTGCTTTTCCCATACTGCGAATACCTTTTATGTTTAGCAGTTTTGTCCTTCTGCTGAACTAAGGCTTCTTCTCTCTGCCTACCTCTTTCTGCCCAGTGCCAATTATTGTCAATGAAGCCTACCCATCCAAGCCCGTTCTATTATCGGACCACTAGCCAGCTAGGCCCACTACCGCGACATGTACATGGTGAACATCCCACCCGTACGTACAAAACGGTTTTGAGAACACACGTCCGGAGTACGCACAATTCATTTTCGTGTACTCCGGACCAAGACCATGTCGTTGACGGCACGTATTGTTCCACGCGCGCCTCAAATTGTTATCAGCAAACCGTAGGGGCCCGACAGGGTCCAAGTCTACTGGGGCCTGGGTTGACGTAAGAGAACCCCGGGACCCTGGAATTAGGGCAAAGAAGAAACAGGAGTTTTAGTTAGTAGACGTCTGACTCGCCCCCCCGCTCCGCCTACAGTCGGAGAAGTCATTTTGATGAATCCCTGACGATTAAAAAAAATGTATCATTGTGCGTACAGCTAAGGAGCGGAAATCCTTACCAGAGTCTGTGTTTCCTGATAGCTAGATTATACCTCCCCTAGGCATTATATGTATAAGTAAATAGTGAAATAATTTATTTCACTACGCCCGTTTACCTTCAGACGAGAAAGTGGTCTAGCTTATCAAAAATTATCTATACTAATATTATAAAGAGGTAAAATTTGTAAGTTTGTATGTTTGTAAGTTTGTATGTAGGGGGTAATCTCTGGAACTACTGGTCCGATTTGAAAAATTCTTTCAGTATTAGATAGCCCATTTATCGAGAAATGCTATAGGCTATATATCATCACGCTACGACCCACATGAGCGGAGCAGTAACGAAAAATGCGGGTGAAACCGCAGGGGACAGCTAGTTATTAATAAAAGCCGTCTGGACCTACCATGATATTGCTGACCATAAAGCTTAGATATAATTCTTCATCGTGAATCTTAGTATGCCGCCCAAGAAGGTGTCATGTCACATATGCCCCGAATTAATTACAATTGTAACACAATATTGGCTCGGTGCCCTCACCTCCGCGAATCAGGCTGGGCTTCCGATTTCTTTGTCGCTTCCTCTCTTATTCGGCTGTGTTTATCATTGTTTTTATTATTTTAATGGAGGCACCTTATTCCTTATGTCTTGGCGTTTAATTTATTAGTTTGGTTATTTTTGGTCTCCCAAGACGAATGGAGTTATTACTTTAGAGAGCTTTGAGATAGCAGCATTCGGATCCGTTTTCAAATCTTACGCTTTAGCTATTTGATTGCGGTTTAAATTAATTGTGTTTGTAAATTATCGTTATATCGTCGTTATTTCAATTTATTTGAGATCTACACAGCGCTATAATTATGTCTTCATTTACCACTCTGCAGTTATACTCTTTCTGTTCTGTCTAACGTTCCTTTAATCTGCGTTTGCTCTTAAATAATTACTAAGTCATTTTATTGTTAACTGTTATATTTTGTAGTAACATAATATAATTTTTAAGATGAGGAAATTAACTTCACCCGTTCTGGGTAGAGCAAGATGGCGCGTCAGTAGTCTTTTACTAACTACAGTCTACAACCCACGTGTGTCCCTACACAGTACTCTTATATCTTTTGAAATTCCCGTACCATCCAGAAATCTGTTCAGCAGTTAACTCATAACATCGTAGTTACATAGTAAACGCTAGTAAACGTTGTAAACGAGTAATAAACTGTGATTATACTAGTAGAACAAAGTACCTGTTGCGAGAACAAGCTATAAATATCACATAAACAATCAGCTGTATATTATGTACTAATTGCCTCTCTTATTAGTCACACAATGAAACGCAAATCACTGTTAGTTTCTTGAACTTTAGTTTTGGGTCACTCGATAACGTTATGTAATGTTCTTGTTAATTAATCTGCCTAGCCTTTTTCCAATTAGACATTACGAGGCTGTTTCATCATCATCATCATCTACCTAGCCTTTTCCCAACTACAATGGGGTCGCGTTGGCTTCCAGTCAAACCGGATTTAGCTGAATACCAGTATTTTACGAGGAGCGGCTGCCTACCAGACCTCCACAACCCATTAACTGGGGTAACACGGTATTATGAGGCTGTTTATGCTTTGCTACCTATCTTGACTCCACGAATCGTCCACAAATAACATTTCTAGCTTGCTTCAAAGGTTGATTTCTGTTATAATAGGGATTGGAGTTTTATTTTCAGTTGGGATCTCATCTAATGCCTTCTCTACCACTCTAGATGCCCCGTAAAGGGCCATATACCGCACGATCGCCGCGTGGAGTCACTGGAGATACTTGAGGGCCTGGCACGGCCTGCTCCATTTTGTTGGCCAGAAATCGGAAATACTCCTTGAAATTCCACCGGCTCTCGAGGACGAGTCCTAGGTACTTCATCATTGACCAGACGCTGATGTGAACCCGTTTTACTGTCGCGTTTCTTCGATGTTTTAAGATTCTTCCTAGGGCTTTCAAATACCGGTATTAGTTCGAGAAATAAGAGTGTGATTACAGGATCCTTGAATACCGGTAATAAAAATCATAGCACTTCCTGAAAAGGCCCGATTATCTTTCTCATGAATCTCTTATCCTTGGACATAAATATCCTTCTACCTATGACGATTACTCTTTCTGTCATGTTATCATCCTTCATAGTATATGTGCAATTTATCACTGTTACTACACTATTAGAATCTGCTACTACGTCTTCATTGCAGCACAAATCACCGTCTATTACTCGGGTAGGTGCTGTCAATTGCGCGTGCTCAGATCCCCGTAACTGTCCACTTCCTCTGTTGGTTGAGCTGATTGGGCTTGAGTGCGGTAGGGTTGGTGAATAGCAGAAATCTGATACGAATTAATGGATTGTCTTTTAGTCACTGTGGTCTCTTGTACACGGCTCGTTTTTCGCCGTGTGTAGTTTTGGTTTTCCTTTATTCTTTATTGTACACAGAAAATGTTACAGACATTAAATAAGACAGGTTTTTTTTTGGAATTTGGCTTTTTCAAAGAGTTCTACCTAAATCGTATATGACTAAGACAGCCTTGTACCAGGGTCTTTTTTACAATTTGCTTATTACGATTTCTGTGTTTAAGCGTGTTCTTCTTTTCTTTGGAGTTTTGTGTAAACGGTATCTAAGACCAAAATATTTTACAAATGTGCACTATCATTAACGTTTAATAAACGTTCTTTTTTCGTTCTTCTATCATTGAAATAAAAACGTCTAGTACTGTTGATTCCTCATGGGTAAGCTTAGTCACTTAGTACTTTCAAGCGGTTGATTTTTCACTGTAAAGCTCGAGTGCCTTTTAAAACTTCCTCTTTAAATTTTCCTAACTTTTTAGGTCATAAGTAAATTAATTGATCAACCTATTCCTGTTCGCAATATTACGTCGCCCACGTCACTATCTATTAAGGCACGCGAGGCTTGCTCTCCTAATTGTTGGGTCAAATTCCTGGCCAAATATGACTGTTACGTGATCAGTGCAGACCGGCTTCGCTTCATATTGAAAGACAGTTGGAATTGAGGTCAAATGGTACCCAATTGGGTACGTAATTATGCCGGAAGAGGGACTTGTTACCTAAGTATTTATTAGGGCTAGTATAGATTAGATGATGTTGGAGTAAGATGCAAAGAAGGCAATGTTTGTGCTTTCATATCATTTCTATCCCTTTCCTTTCATATCACTCCTCACGCAATCATCATCATCTGCTTAGCCTTTTCCCAACTATATTGGGGTCGGATTCCAGTCAAGCCGGATTTAGCTGGAATACCAGTATTTTCCGAGGAGCGGCTGCCTACCAGAACTCCACAACCCATTAACTGTGGTAACACGGTACTTCATGGCAAGACTAGATTTACTGACTTCTGACTATCCGTAACGACTGCCGAAGATCTACAAATGACAGCCGGGACCTACGGCTTATCGTGCTTTCCAAGGCACCGAGGAAAATATCACTCCTCACACAATCCATCCATCTTTTCCTCTCTCCCTCTCTATCTTTCAGTAACATGCGTGTCATCCTTCTTTACATGGTCATACCAAGACAAACGATTCTCTGTAAACTTTTAAGCTACAACTTAAGGGTCTTTAATTCATGAATCCCCCCGACCGGTCTTATGTAACCGCGCTGTTATTGTTTTACTATTGTGTCTCGTTTCGCAGGCATGTGATAGGTTAAGTCAAGAGTGAACAGTTTACTTCTAGACGAGCATGTTTCACCATGTTTTAATAAAAAAAAAAAACACAACGACAGCTGCACAGATTCGCAAATCGCTTACAACCATACCTACGTACGTCGTGCGTAATGTCTCAGATGGGTGTGTTCATGCGTTGGTAAGGTCAGCGTCCACTTGTCTCGCTCTTATTGTTATCCTGACTGATGACTTGTTAATGTGTACCTACATCAGCCGGCCGTCCCGTTTGTTATTTTGCTCACACAGATCTTCGATGTGTGCGATTCGTTTTAACTTTCGTGTTATGCGATGATATTGATTGTATTCAAATTATGATGTCAATCACGCGCTTACCTATGCGCTTTTTCGAAAAAGATAATACATAGACATATAATATAATAATAAACCTTACCCCCCATTTAAAAACTGATGGAAAGCGACGATGTAGTAGTTGAGGAGCTCGTGGCCAGATAATAACAGCCGCACAGGTCGATCTTCAAGGTTAAGCAACGCTTGCCTAGGTTGGTCTGTGGATGGGTGACCATCTTAACATAACGAGTTTCCTCCGTGCCTCGGAAAGCACGTTAAGCCGTTGGTCCCGGTTGTCATTTGTAGATCTTTGGCAGTCGTTACGGGTAGTCAGAAGCCAGTAAATCTGACTCCAGTCTTGCCATGAAGTACCGTGTTACCCCAGCTAATGGGTTGTGGAGGTCTGGTAGGCAGCCGCTCCTCGTAAAATACTGGTATTCAGCTAAATCCGGCTTGACTGGAAGCCGACCCCAATATAGTTGGGAAAAGGCTAGGCAGATGATGATGATGATGGAAAGCGACGATGTAGTTGACGATGAAGCACATGTGCCTAAAAGTAACCTATTCACTCTTGACTTGAAGACCCCTAGGTTGCAGCTGTAGTTATCAGGAAACACAAACGCCGGCAGGGAATTCCACTTTTTAGCTGTACACATAACGAATGTGTTCCCAAAACGTTTTGTTCGTATGAGTGGGACGTATATGGCATAACATTCACACGAGAAACAATTTGTGTGACCAAAATACGAATCTACATACGAGTAAACACATTGACATCAACGTGCAACATTATCACACGTTGCTTCCTGAAATATTTCTATTTACGGCCATACGGTGAATTAAACAACATTTCATTACTGAAACATGAGCTATTTCAGTGTTTATGTATGAAGCCTAGTAATTTTTCAAGATTTCGAATTGATTTAATTCAAGGACTTCGTACTACAAGATTCTAATCAAATAGAAATATGATTCTGATTTAAATAATCTGATTTCAATTTAAATAAATCTACGCTCAGATCATTTCTTCTTGGTTACTGGCTATTTTTGCGAATTCAAATATTCTTAGCATAATCAGCTGCATAATGTTCCTGCTGTCTGGGATTCAGGGCTCTTCACTAGGAGCGAATGGGCCTTAATCAGTGGTGTTGGATCTCTCATTTCTTCGAATTTCTGGTTCTAGGCCATGCCGGTTCCCTCACTGGCGTTTTCGTTCACCGTTTTGAGAGCAGTTTTAATGAAATAACACAAGTATATGCAACTCGTAAGTTGGGGCCGTTACCACTGGTCTGCTCAAAGAGATGCAGCAGAACCTTAGGGGCCCGGCAGGGCTGAAGCATTCTCGGAACTTAGGTGTGGTTTTAGTCAATAAAAGTTGGACAAGCCCTGCCGCTCCTCCCTATAGCGGGGGAAGGCATTGAATGATTTTCCACCTTAAAAAAACGCTGCTCTTCAAATAAAATGACTATTGAAAGTCAACATCGATTTATGGATACAGAAATTATATAGTATAATTTACTATTTTCCATGAAACGCTGTCACGATTTTCAACACTTGACTGATTCGAAATTCATAGCTAGCTCATTTTAAATTCATATCATCGTAGTTGATTTTCGTTCTCATTGTATATTTATTGTTTATCATAGTTTATGTTATTGTTTATTTGGCGTATATGAAATTGAAGGAAGTGTAAAAACAGGTACTATGTTTATTTATCGAGACTTAGGTTTTGATGTGGTTTTGATATTATGGTGGTCAAGGATAGACAAGAGAAACCAGGGGTATCCGGGACAGTAGAAGTTACACTACATCTGCAGCTTTCGACATAATTGAAGTGTGTCTTAGTCGGTATAAGTCTGTTAGACTTCTCTATCCGCCCTTAGGGTCCAGGAGAATTTCTGCACGGAATATAAAAGAAGGAAGCGAATCCATCACTATTCCTGCTTCCTTTCTTTTTCATTTACTTGATAGTACAATGTCATTCTTACAAACTATTATTGCCTACATTGAATAGGACGTCGCTCACTATTTTTACTGGAGAAATAACTACTATTTATAAACAAGCTGAGGGCGCTGGGACCTATACATAATTCAAACAGCGCTTTTCTGTGAGACAGAAAACAGAGACAGCTTTATTTGAATACAAAACTAACAAAGTTTATGTCACAAACTATCTAATTTGTGTATATAAAACTTTTTTTGGTTATATGCTATTGATTTTCAAACTGACGCGGGTATTGTTGGTTGCAGGTGGGCAAAGAGGTGGCACATCCAGGCATAGCGAACGAGTACGACAGCACGCAGGAGAAGAAGTACTACACGTACTACCAGTGGGTGTGCTTCGTGCTGTTCTTCCAAGTAAGTTACAACACACACGTTTTATCATCATCATCATTTAAGCCGAAAGACGTCTTCTTGGATATAGGTCTCTCCCAAGTGTCGTAACAACGTACGTTCCTGTGCGTCTAGGGTTGCCAGATCTTCAAACCGAAAAGCCGGACAATTCAAACCGTTTAGCCGGACATTAATTTGATTAAAAACGCCGACATTTTTTTTTTGATGCCATTTCAGAAATTTTGCTTTTTTTACATTCTAATGAAATAACAAGTAATTGTTCGTCTGCAAGCGCTTGTAATAACAAGAACACATTACAAATCTATAAAAATGGTCTAATTTAAAAAGCCGGACAGGCCGGACCTAATTTGGCTGGACACACGATCAATAAGCCTGACCATGTCCAGCTTTATCCGGACGCCTGGCAACGCTATGTGCGTCTCGCATCCATCGGATTCCCCCGACTCCCCGAGTCTTAGGAAATCGATGGACAGTTCCCGAAACTATGAATCGATTTCCTACGACTCTCACTAGGTCATCGGTCCATCTTGTGGGAGGCCTCTATACGCTTGAGGCTTCCGGTTCGCGGTGGCCACTCCAGAATCTTTCGGCTCCATCGACCATCTGTTCTGTGAGCAATGTGCCCCTGTAGCTTAAATTTTGCGATTCTTAGGGCCATGTCGGCAGCCTCGGTTTTAATATATGGTAATTAGTAGTACGTCTCTTAGTTCAGATAGATAGTTACGGATAGGTAGTCAGAAGCCAGTAAATCTGACTCCAGTCTTGCCATGAAGAATCATGCTACCCCAATTAATGGGTGGTGGAAGTCTAGTAGGCAGCCGCTCCACGTAAAATACTGGTATTCAGCGAAATCCGGCTTGACTGGAAGCCGACCCCAATATAGTTGGGTAAAAGGCTAGGCAGGCATTCTTAGTTCAGATAGAGTTATGATAAATCATTAAGGATTTTATCACAGAACAATAAAGTGATAGCTAAGATGTCAGATTACGTTAACCACAGTTTTTATTACATTAAAGTTATTTGTATGATGACGGGAGGTTGTCAAGTCAATGGTTACAAATGACCATGATTATGGCGCATTGTTGCATTCTTTATGATATTATGACATTAGTTAATACTTTCAGCACGTATATTTTTAAAAGCTAGGTAAATAAGTATCGGAAAAATCACATTATAATATTATTAAGGCGAAAGTTTGTATATGTGTGTGTTTGTTACACCTTCAGTCAAACGGTTTAAGGTGACCGCGACATTAGAATTATCCATACAAACGTAATACCAAAATCATTTGCAGTTTAAGCATATTTACACCATAATATGATGTTATTCGGATTCAGACAATATTTATCTAGGTTCCTACGTCGTCTTTTTTTTTGAAAAACTTACCCCAAACGAAATTTAAGCGAATTTAAATTTGCACATTTTCACAGCGAAAATGTTATGTTATTATTTGGTTTTTTCTATATTATAAACAACAATATTTCAAAATATCTCTCCGTAAGAACACAGATATAATTATCAAGTTATAAATACTCGAAACAATATTGGAAATACATTAATTTTTCATTCATCATTTTTGGTATTACGGAACATCTCCCAAATTTCCAATAGTTTGTATTGCTATCACAGCAAGCAACTGTCAGTGTGTGGATGATGACTTTACTCCAGTCAGTGTGTCCAAGAATTGTTTATGCTATCTGGATAGATTCCATCAACCTTAAAAACGTATTTTATTTCGTCTCAACTCGAGATAGCGAGCGGTGTACGCAGGCCTCTTAAATGATTTGTTTAAAGTTGTGGTATGTCATGTCTTGGAATAGCACAATAGATATTTTATGTCCCGGGAGTATGTTCTCCTAGAAAATAATTATCTACTTACATGCAGGCGGAAATGATGGCAGAAGATTGTAGTATTACATAATGTGAGATGGTCCCGCCACACCTCTACTCGTCAGGCCGTCCCGTAATCGTCCGGGTCGAACCCGAGTTGTTGACGACAGTAGTGTTACACGCGCGCTTCAAAGACATGTCAGCAAAACAGTAGGGGTCCAGCAGGGCTAAAGCCTACTGGGGCTATCTGTTAGGTTAGGTTAGGAAATCCAAGGTCCTGGAAATCAAGGTATGGTTTTAGTCAGTAAAAGTCAGAAATGCCCTTCCGGTCCGGAGACCGGAAGGGCATTAGGGCGGACCCTAGAGCGGGAGAAGATATTTGATGATTTACCACCTTTCATAAAAGCCGGCTTTCCTATTTAAAAACAATATTCAACAGCTGTTGCACTTACGTCACGGCGACGGCCGCCGCAGATGGAAGATTACAATAAAATAATTAACAGACGTGTCGGTAATCGCTCCACACTAATACATATAAACATTACGTAGTGATCTTTGATGTCATTGTTTACTTTGTAACGTATCCCAGCTTTTATAAAAACTGTAGGGGCCCAGCTGGGTCGAAGACTGGGGCGATGGGTGTGCTTGCGAAAGGAAAACCCGGAACGAACGCAAAGAAGGAACGGGGTGGGGTTTATTCAATAAAAATCAGACACGCCCTCCCCGCTCTACCCAGGAGTGGTAGAAGTGATGATTCCCTACCTAAAAAAAGAAGCTTTTACAAACAAGATATATTGCACACATGCGTAAGGACTATGGGCAGTTTAAAAAAAAACCATTCTTACGAGTACTCTACCCAGAGCGCGAAAAGGTTCAGGAAGTAATTTCCCACAGTCGATATGCATGTATTGA
The DNA here is from genome assembly GCA_030763345.1 of Mythimna separata. Classification (NCBI taxonomy): domain Eukaryota; kingdom Metazoa; phylum Arthropoda; class Insecta; order Lepidoptera; family Noctuidae; genus Mythimna; species Mythimna separata. The sequence goes on along the minus strand of CM061173.1, from coordinate 1,743,721 downwards.
CTGTGGGAAGTATTTCATTCCTACTTTTTCCACAATAATGGATAGGCTCGCGTTTGAACACTATCTCACCTGATGGTAAGCGATGATGTGGCCGATGATGGAGCACGGCTTGCCCAGAACTCAGAAGTAACCTATTCACTCTTGACTTAAAGACTACTGTTGTAACTATCGGGAACACAGACTCCAATAGAGATTTTCACTCTTTAGCTGTACGTCCAAAAAACGTGTCAAGTTAAGGCAGTTACGGAAGGGTCAGACCTTTATTGACTGCAACCCACTTCTGTCCCTGTCCAACTTGTGTGTCAGCTGCCTTTCGCGTTCAAGAACCGCGGTAACTCTTTCAAACAGTCCAACATTTCAATATCATCATCATTATCTGCCTAGCCTTTTCCCAACTATATTGGGGTCGGCTTTCAGTCAAGCCGGATTTAGCTGTAACCAGTATTTTACGAGGAGCGGCTGCCTACCAGACCTCCACAACCCATTAACTGGGGTAACACGGTACTTCATGGCAAGACTGGAGTCAGATTTACTGGCTTCTGACTATCCGTAACGACTGCCAAAGATCTACAAATGACAGCCGGGACCAACGGCTTAACGTGCTTTCCGAAGCACGGAGGAAACTCGTTATGTTAAGATGGTCACCCATCCACAGACCAACCTAGGCAAGCGTTGCTTAACCTTGAAGATCGACCTGTGCGGCTGTTATTATCTAGCCACGAGCTCCTAGCTACGTCACAATATAATTAATAATTGAACTTTGTAATCCACGTGCACTTAATTGAATTGATCTTGTATCAATTCAATGAACGCATAGATTACTCATTGCGATCCTTGGTGAATTACTCACGCCATAAAAATAGAATCAATTTGTTTTACACTCATTTTATGACTAACTTTCTCTCAGAGACTTCGCGTTTGTTGACATTTTTTTCTTGCGCATGAGTCGATACGGTAATTTAAATTAGGTTGCCAGTTAAAAGTATCTTTTGCATTATTTGAGATATTAGCAAAATCGTGGGAGTCCCGCAGGGCCGAAGCTTATTGGGGCCATAGGTTTGTTACTGAAAGGGAAACCCAGAGTCCACGAACGCGAGGGGAAAGAAGGAACAAAAAAAAAGGTGTGGGTTTAGTCAGTAAAGGCTCCGCTTTAGAGCGTGATAAGTCATTCGATGATTTAGCACCAAAAGAAGAAGTTTTGTAACCATCCAGTCTTCCATGTATGCTATGTATGCTCCGCCGTGTTTTCTGGCCTATCAGCATACCGGTGACACCCCGGTGTTTCTTTCCCTGAGTTCGAAACAGGAATCTCCCAAACTGGCCTTGTTCGATAAGGACCTGCGCCGTGGCGCCTTTACAGCCACTCCTCTAAGTAGTGATTACACCGCTATGCCCCGGGACACTGGAATTAGAGCAAAGAAGGAACAGGAGTGGGTTTCAGTCAGTAGTAGTCTGACACGCTCCCGCACCGCCCAGAGCTGGAGAAGTCATTTTGATGATTTCCCATCATGAAAAAACCACCGGAATTATGGCGAACTTTTATGTTATCCTGTAAACTATTTTCACACAATGATGTCACGCCATTTAGCATCTCAGTTAGCATCACAACCAGAGCAAGGCCTATGACCGGCTGTGGCCTACTGGCTGAGTTATGGAAAGCCTCTTTAAGTGCCAGCCCAAATACGGACGCCCACTGTCCGAATGTAGCTAATAGCTCAATCACGTCGCGTCGACGACATGTCCTCATAACAGGTAACGGTATTACTGCTCGAATTATTTTTCGTTTGACTTATAGGCCGTAATATGGAGTTTCTTGCCGGTTCTTCTCTATAGGAAACTAGCTTTCCCTAGCGGTTTCACCCGCATTTTTCGTTACTGCTCCGCTCCTGTGGGTCGTAGCGTGATGGTATAAATAGCCTATAGCATTCCTCGATAAATGGTCTATCTAACAATGAAAGAATTTTTCAAATCGGACCAGTAGTTCTAGAGATTACCCCCTACATACAAACTTACAAATTTTACCTCTTTATAATATTAGTATAGATGACCATTTGAAACTGTGCATTAGCTTCTGACGTTTTATAAGTGCCCATGTAGGCCTATGTGACACATCAGTGTTGGAAGGTTTCTCACAAGGTGGACTAGTGGGCCGATGACCGAGGTGAGGGTCGTGGGAATCCAATGGATCCGGTCGTAATAGCAACATTTGGGGAAGACTTGATGTGGACATTTTTTTGGCTGGAATGATGATCATAATGAGATTGAAATGGATATAGGTATATACTCGTATGAATCCGTTTAATTTATAAATCCCCGACCGGTCCTATGAGACCGCGCTGTTATTGTTTTACTATTGTGTCTCGTATAATTGTGGGTATTACCATCATCTAGCCTTTTCCCAACTATATTGGGGCCGGCTTCCAGTCAAGCCGGATTTTAGCTGAATACCAGTATTTTACGAGGGTGTGTGTCTCGTATTGTGGGTATGTGATAGGTTAAATCGAGTTCAATAACAATTAAAGTCTGTTTTGAATCGTCAAAGTCGCTCTTAAAAAACGATGGAACTATGGACTCGTTCCAAAGCGTAGATCTCTATGGAGAAGAACGTGCAAGAAACTCCATGGACATTATAACTAAGGAAAATAGTTAATTTTCTCATGAATATGGACAATTCATGAGATAACTTAATTGGAGAAACTAGTTAATTAATAGTCTGCGGAGCTGGTGGCCACGTAACTAAGTGGGCTATTAACTATTGTTACTTTTAAAGGAAATAGCATGGAACTGTCCACTGAGGCTATTAATACATCGATCAAGAAGAAGAAATGGAGCAGATTTTTAGATAATTCTACTTGAATTATAGAATGCAGCAGAATAATTGATAATGTTGCAAGAGTAAGACTACAAAGATATTTATGATTGGTTTAGATACTTTTCGAATGATATAAATAAAAAAAGAAATAGTTCTAACGACCTCACACTACAGAATGAAAACATGAATCCTCTTATTCATGTATTTATTATGCAGTGTAACACAGACAACGTGAAATTCAATCATTTCTATAGATAGTCTAATTTTTAATTAGATGGACTATAATAAATTTGTGGGTTGCCCTGTTATCGTAATTTAAAAATAGTGTTGTATACCGAATGATCAAATTTCAGTTGGTTTATTAGTTTGAATTTGCGTTGATCAATAGCAGAACTTAATATGCAATTATGTATATAAATGTATGTATGCATAAAGCTTTACAGGAAAACAACATCGTAAATAACAATTTACACGAAAGGGTTTACGTTGTTGGTAATCAAAACATACACACATCAAAAGTGTCTAGGGATCAAGCATTTTTATGCGGATTTCTTGAGATTGAGATGTGGCTTTGTAATAAATTTATGATTTTATAAATTTATATGGATCCTTTTTGGTGCATTTCATAATTTGAATCAGGAACTGTGAATCAAATTCGAGTAAAAGATGAAAATCAGCTGTCAATATTTTCCCTATAAAAACATACAACGCATTGAAGACAGTATTAGTGCTACTGTTTCCCTACTACTGATTAAAACCAACGTTATTATGGAGCGGCGACGTCATTTAAGCAGGGAAGAAATGCTCAGAGCCGTGGGAATGATAGAAGCTGGTTCCCGGCAACGTACTGTGGCTTTAGCTCTGAATACAAGTCAGAGTGTTATCAGTCGACTTTGGACACGTTACCGAAGCACTGGTACCGTGGCTGAGCGCCATGGAGGACGGTATCGCTGCACCACACGGAGACAAGACCGATACATTCAAATCTTAACTCGAAGAGCTCCAACAATAACCGCCATGATGTTAGCCGTGAGGCTTCATCACTCTTCAGGGAACTTAATTAGCGACCAAACAGTCAGAAACCGCTTGCATGAAGTGAACCTTCATTCCCGAAGACCGCTACGGGTACCACCTATAGCAATGCACAATCGTAGGATTCGATATCAATGGGCTCTTGAACACAGAAATTGGGCAGAAGAACAATGGCGTTTCGTGTGCTTTTCTGACGAGTCTCGTTTTGGTATGAGACCGGATACAAGACGTATACGACACTGGAGAACCCCTGGACGCCAACAGCGATTAAAATCCTGCCAGGAAGTCCATCCTTATAGTGGTGGAACCATCATGGTATGGGCGGGTATTTGGATCGGCGGAAGAACTTAGTTGATTTGGATCAGAGGCAACCTCAACGCTCAAATTTATGCTGAGACGATTGTATCAGACGTCATCGTTCCTCTACAAGTGCAAATCGGTCCCTTATTTCAGTTAATGCATGATAATGCACGACCGCACACCGCAAGAGTTGTAAGACAGACTCTCGCCGCAGCTAACATCAATGTCCTGCCCTGGCCTGCTCAGTCGCCAGACTTGAACCCGATTGAGCATGCATGGGATATGCTACAGAGAAGAGCTCTGCCGAATATGGAGGGTATCCAGTCGCAAGAAGACCTTTTTTTGTTGTTGCAACGAACATGGGCGGCCATTCCACAGCGTGATTTGGATGAACTCATTTTGAGTATGCCAAACCGATGTTCTTGTGTTGTTAGTGTTCGCGGTAGAAACACGGATTATTAATTGTTTAAGTTACCCAATAAAATTTTAAAGAAAACTGTTATTTCAGTCTTTTTTTCGAACTTTAATGTTAGTGGTTCAAATGTCAAAAATCCCTTTATTAGGAAAATGGCAAATTTCTTTATTAATGCAAAGGTGACTTGGTTTATCGTTACTGTGACAAACGAAAACACTTATTTGATGAATCCTTAAAGAAAATTTTAATTAATATCAACCAGGAGAAAAGTTATTGCAAAAATATATGTTGATCCCTAGACACTTTTGATGTGTGTATTTATGATATTAATACTCACTATTTACGAGTATACATCTGTAGCTATGCGAATAATAATAAGTTAATTAGGAAAGTCTCTCCTCAACTAAGAAAACGAATCGAAAAATCGACTAAATTAGACCGTATTACAACATTATGCTTACATGCTTGCAACATTCGAAATGAAAAGGTCCGTTAGAAGTACAGTCACTTTGATCAAACTAATTAAAAAATCGAGTACCTATAGCTATTCTTCAGTTCTACATTTATGCAAGGCAATCGTTCTGCAATTTGTTTTATAAATATCTATGTTGTTAATTGGACTAGAAAAAACATCGGCTTGGACGTTTTGTTCACAGACTGAATCAAGGCTCGGATACCGGTTAAATTTCCAAACCGTTATGATGTACTTGACGGAAAAACCTTTACAATCGGTTTCGTTCGCAAAAACCGGTTTTTTTAAACCGGTATTTAGAAGAGTTTTATATATAGGTTTTTTCGTATTAAACGGTTTAGAGCAATAAAAACCGGTTAATGCGGACGCACTATAAAGAAACGCCGCACGGTGTTCAGAATTTTTTGTTTCGGGACGGACATTTACGTCATCTATAGGTACTTTTAATAAATCTGTAGAAGTGAAAATTCTGTATATTGAAAATATCAAAAAAAATAATGGCTAGCGGTGTTACTAGACCGATACCGAACCCAAAAATGAGATTAAAAAACCTTTTTGTCTGTCTGTCTGTTTGTTCAGGCATCACGTAAAAACTACCAGTTCGATTACGATTAAACTTGGTATAATTATTCTTTAATATTCTAGGCACCACACTGGGTACTTTTTATCCCGGAAAAGTAAATACAATAAAAAACAAACTTAATTTTGCGGTTCGATCCCTAGACCCGACTAATGTACCAACCGAAAATATAAGTTTGTCGTATGTTGTCACCCGCAGTGGTGTTTACTAACGCCCCTTAAACTTATTTATTTTGATTTTTTTAAAGTCGTAGGTATAGATTTTAATTTTATAGTTTATGTAGGTAGTATATTTGAAAGTGTACGTAGTGACCGTAGGTTATTTTATAATACTGTTAGGTAGGATTAAGACCAATCCTGAAATCGCAAAAAAAACTTCAGCTGTCCCATACATTTACGTTTTACGTTTGCATAAGTCGACAAAACGTAAGGGTCAGCTAAAATCCCATACTAAAAGTTATTCATAATGATGAGTATTGCCAGTGTTTTCATTTATTGTCGTATTGTCATATCCACATTGTAGATACTGCCCGCGTCTTCGTCTGTGTGAAATTTCTTGTACCCCCTGTTGCATCGCATCAAATCAACATGAAATACAACCATCTCTCGGGTCTGGATTGCGAGGTCTCTTTAGCGCATATATGGAGAGGGGCCAGTTCCACCTTCGCTGGAAGACTGGGAAACTGGTCCTCATCGCAAAGGCAAGGCGCCCTGCGGACTCTCAGTTCGCGTACCAGCCTATCGTGCTGCTCGACGAGGTGGGCAAGTTCTTTGAAAGAGTAATTGTAGATCGCCTAGTCGGGCATCTAGCTCGGGTGGGGCCGGATCTTGCGGACGGACAGTTTGGCCAGTTTCACATGGGGCGCTCCACGGTGGACGCCATCATGAGCGTGAGAGCCCTCACGACGGGGGATGCGGTGATCCGGGGCAGGGTCGTCGTCATCGCCAATGCCTTCAACTCCCTGCCCTGGAGTTGCATTGGGGCGGCACTTCAGCACCATGAGGTGCACCCTACCTCCGTCGCGTGATCGAGGCTTACCTGTCGGATAAGTTCATCATCTACCCTGGTCACCAGGGAGAGTGGAAACGGAGAGAGATGTCGTGCGGTATTCCGCAGGGATCGGTACTAGGACTATCCCTGTGGAACATCGGATACGACTACGTGCTGCGCGGAGACCTCCCCGACGGGATCTGCGTGGTCTGCTACGCAGACGCCATGCTGGTCCTAGCGTGAGGAGAGTCGTACCAGGCGGCAACCGAAACAGCGACACGTGGGGTTGCGACAGTCGTAGACAAGATGCAGCAATTGGGACTCAAGGTGGCATTGCATAAGTCCGAGGCCATTTGCTTTCATGGCCCACCGGATTCACAAATAACGGTCCATATCGGCGTCGTGTTGACGATGAAGTGCCTGGGACTCGTCTTCGACAGCCGGTGGACTTTCGAGGAGCATTTATGACGTCCCAAACTGGATAGGACTGAGGCTCCCAGACGCCCCCTGCCGGAGGCTCTACGCGGGGATCGTTCGGTCCATGGCCCTTTACGGAGCGCCGGTTTGGGCGCCGTCGCTGGGTATGCGACCGGCGGCCAAACTGAACGCTTGCCAGAGGGTCATGGCCATCCGGATGGTGCGGCGATACCGCACGATCTCCCGCGAAGCGGCGAGCCTCCTTGCTGGCCTGCCACCGTGGGACCTGGAGGCCTTGCATGCATGCACGATTTGTGTGTGGAGATGCACCGCCGGGGCGAAACTCCGCTGCCGCGACAAGTCATAGTATGGCGGACAGAGTTCCGGTGGGATCTCAGGGTGGCATGACGACTGTGACTGTCACAACCCAGTGCTGGGCACGCCGTCATTGAGGCGGTTAGGCCCCTCTTTGAGGAGTGGTTGGAAAGAGGTCACGGCGTCCTCTCTTCCCGTATGACGCAGGTCCTCACCGGACACGGTAAGTTCGGGAGGTTCCTGCATCGAATCAAGCAGGAGAGGACGCCCGGGTGTCACCACTGTGTGGACCGCCCGGAGGACACGGTGGAGCACACGGTAGAAGTGTGCCCCGCTTGGGCGGAGCACCACCGTGTCCTCGTGGAGGCTATCGGGAGCGACGACCTCTCCTCCGTCCGCGAACCCGCGCCCATCTGCGTTGCATCTCCACGCGCAAATCGTGCATGCGTGCAAGGACTGTTGCCTCCAGATCCCACGGTGGCAGGCCAGCGAGGAGGCTCGCCGCTTCGCGGGAGATCGTGCGGTATCCCCGCACCATCCGGATGGCCATGACCCTCTGGCAAGCGTTCAGCTTGACCGCCGGTTGCTTACCTAGCGACGGCGCCCAAACCGGCGCCTCGTAAAGGGCCATGGACCGAACGATCCCCGCGTAGAGCCTCCGGCAGGGGGCGTCTGGACCCCCTAGGTTGGGCAGGAGCCGCTTCAGAGCGGCCCCAGACCTGTCCAGTTTGGGGGCCAACCGTCGGAAATGCTCCTCGAAAGTCCACCGGCTGTCGAGGACGAGTCCCAGGTACTTCATCGCCGACCCGACGTCGATGTGGACCCCCCCTACCATTATTTGGGAACCCGGTGGTGGCGCATTCCGAGGGCCATGAAAGCACATGGCCTCGGACTTGTGCAATGCCACCTTGAGTCCCAGTTGCTGGATCCTCTCCACGACTGTCGCAACCCCGCGTGTCGCTGTTTCGGCCGCCGCCTGGTACGACTCTCCCCGCGCCAGGACCAGCGTGTCGTCTGCGTAGCAGACCACGCCGACCCCGTCGGGGAGGTCACCGAGCAGCACGTAGTCGTATCCGATGTTCCACAGGGGCGGTCCTAGTACCGATCCCTGCGGAACACCGTACGACATCTCTCGCTGTCACCACTCTCCCTGGTGACCGGGATAGATGATGAACCTATCCGACAGGTAGGCCTCGATCACACGACGGAGGTAGGCGGGCACCTCATGGAACCGAAGTGCCGCCCCGATGCAACTCCAGGGCAGGGAGTTGAAGGCATTGGCGATGTCCAAAGACACCGCCAAGACGACCCTGCCCCGAGACACCGCATCCCCCGTCGTGAGAGCCCTCACGCGCATGATGGCGTCCACCGTGGAGCCTCAAGGAGATGTCAGCAAACTGTAGGGACCCGACAGAGCCGAGGCCTCTGCTGAACACGGAAATTCCGAAAGGTAAGCCCGCGTTCCCCCAGATCGAAGGCAAGGTACGGAATGGGGTTTAGTCAGTAAGAGTCTGGCACAGAAGAGCAGGAGAAGTCTTTCTGAAGATTCCTCACTTGAATAAAAAAAACTTGAAGTGTTCGAATACTGCATGAAATGATCAATTCCAAGATCGGACTACAACACTGATATGTAGATGATCTAAGGTCCAGTTTTCATTGGTGGTATTAAAGACCAGTGAAACTGTGGTAACGAAAAACTACACACATCAAAAGTGTCTAGGGATCAACATATATTTTTGCAATAACTTTTCTCCTGATTGATATTAATTAAAATTTTCTTTAAGGATTCATCAAATAAAGTGTTTTCGTTTGTCACAGTAACGATAAACCAAGTCACCTTTGCATTAATAAAGAAATTTGCCATTTTTTCCTAATAAAGGGATTTTTGACATTTGAACCACTAACATTAAAGTTCGAAAAAAAGACTGAAATAACAGTTTTCTTTAAAATTTTATTGGGTAACTTAAACAATTAATAATCCGTGTTTCTACCGCGAACACTAACAACACAAGAACATCGGTTTGGCATACTCAAAATGAGTTCATCCAAATCACGCTGTGGAATGGCCGCCCATGTTCGTTGCAACAACAAAAAAAGGTCTTCTTGCGACTGGATACCCTCCATATTATTATTCGGCAGAGCTCTTCTCTGTAGCATATCCCATGCATGCTCAATCGGGTTCAAGTCTGGCGACTGAGCAGGCCAGGGCAGGACATTGATGTTAGCTGCGGCGAGAGTCTGTCTTACAACTCTTGCGGTGTGCGGTCGTGCATTATCATGCATTAACTGAAATAAGGGACCGATTTGCACTTGTAGAGGAACGATGACGTCTGATACAATCGTCTCAGCATAAATTTGAGCGTTGAGGTTGCCTCTGATCCAAATCAACTCAGTTCTTCCGCCGATCCAAATACCCGCCCATACCATGATGGTTCCACCACTATAAGGATGGACTTCCTGGCAGGATTTTAATCGCTGTTGGCGTCCAGGGGTTCTCCAGTGTCGTATACGTCTTGTATCCGGTCTCATACCAAAACGAGACTCATCAGAAAAGCACACGAAACGCCATTGTTCTTCTGCCCAATTTCTGTGTTCAAGAGCCCATTGATATCGAATCCTACGATTGTGCATTGCTATAGGTGGTACCCGTAGCGGTCTTCGGGAATGAAGGTTCACTTCATGCAAGCGGCTTCTGACTGTTTGGTCGCTAATTAAGTTCCCTGAAGAGTGATGAAGCCTCACGGCTAACATCATGGCGGTTATTGTTGGAGCTCTTCGAGTTAAGATTTGAATGTATCGGTCTTGTCTCCGTGTGGTGCAGCGACACCGTCCTCCATGGCGCTCAGCCACCGTACCAGTGCTTCGGTAACGTGTCCAAAGTCGACTGATAACACTCTGACTTGTATTCAGAGCTAAAGCCACAGTACGTTGCCGGGAACCAGCTTCTATCATTCCCACGGCTCTGAGCATTTCTTCCCTGCTTAAATGACGTCGCCGCTCCATAATAACGTTGGTTTTAATCAGTAGTAGGGAAACAGTAGCACTAATAATGTCTTCAATGCGTTGTATGTTTTTATAGGGAAAATATTGACAGCTGATTTTCATCTTTTACTCGAATTTGATTCACAGTTCCTGATTCAAATTATGAAATGCACCAAAAAGGATCCATATAAATTTATAAAATCATAAATTTATTACAAAGCCACATCTCAATCTCAAGGAATCCGCATAAAAATGCTTGATCCCTAGACACTTTTGATGTGTGTATTTCACTGTTTTTTCAAACAAATGTGTATTATTTATTACTTTGTAACAGGTGAATCACGAAAAAGAAGACAGAAATATTCTGATGATGAAGATCAATCCCAATCATTGCTAGCACCTAAAAAGCGTACCATCAATGCATCTAATACGTATTAAATAAACACGAATCGAATGAAAAGAAAATAATATCACAAACAACCTACGTCTTCATACCGCGCCGCTATGCACGGCATCTCGACAAGTTGCAACGCGTTTACCGACAAGCCGTTCATGGAATAAACCGGTTAATTTAGGTAAAAATATAGTTCTTAAAACGTTTACGTTCTTAAGAAAAGTTCGGAGTAAAACCGAAATAAACCGGTGTTAACCGGTATTTTTCAAACCGGTTCCGAGCCTTGGACTGAATAACTAACTGTACTGGACAGGTGTGAGAGTACAATACGAATGATGAGTACAGATGCAGTGAGGAGCTCGTGGCTAGATAATAACAGCCGCACAGGTCGATCTTCAAGGTTAAGCAACGCTTGCCTAGGTTGGTCTGTGGATGGGTGACCATCTTAACATAATGAGTTTCTTCCGTGCCTCGGAAAGCACGTTAAGCCGTTGGTCCCGGCTGTCATTTGGAGATCTTTGGCAGTCGTTACGGATAGTCAGAAGCCAGTAAATCTGACTCCAATCTTGCCATGAAGTACCGTGTTACCCCAGTTAATGGGTTGTGGAGGTCTGGTAGGCAGCCGCTCCTCGTAAAATACTGGTATTCAGCTTAATCCGGCTTGACTGGAAGCCGACCCCAATATAGATGGGAAAAGGCTAGGCAGATGATGATGAGTACAGATGCAGTCGCTTGTATGTTATCTATACTAATATTATAAAGAGGTAAAATTTGTAAGTTTGTATGTAGGGGGTAATCTATGGAACTACTGGTCTGACATGAAAAAATATTTCAGTGTTAGATAGCCCATTTATCGAGGAATGCTATAGGCTATATACCATCACGCTACGACCCACGGGAGCAGTAACGAAAAATGTGGGTGAAACCGCAGGGGACAGCTAGTTCACTATATACTGTTGAATGATAATAAAGGTCCTGTCATTTGATGTTCTGCAACATCCTTTGCCAGGGTCTCTGGAGTACTTGCGCAGTTCTACACGAGGCGCGGTATTATCCCGCATAGAATTACCCTTAGTATTCTAAGGGTCACTGTATACGGCTGTAGTTTTTTCTCGAGAGGCGTGCATTCATATGGTACCGAACCCGAAGTGAACGGGGCCCTATTACTATGCCTCCACTGTCCGTCCTTCCGTCCGTCTGCCTGTCTATCTATCCGAAACAGATTTTTCTTGATTTTAATATTGTAGTACGGACCTATACTGTCTGATTATCTTCCTAATAATCTGTTTATCATATTGCACAGGTCATACAAGGTGGTCCTGGTATGACGTGATGATGATTTTAGTACAAAACACGCCGCAATTCTTCTCACCTATATACCGTGACACATTACAGTGACCATTATCGAGATCACTGCACCAACGACTAATGTTCGTGGGAAATACATATCCTCGTCCGTATGTGAACAATGTAATTCGTAGATCTTTAAAAATTGATACAGGTAAAAGAAAGTCTGACAATCAGTCTCTCCAAATTGTATTGCCCAGTAACTGTGGAGGTCTGATAGACAATCGGTCTATGCAAAGACGGGTATTCAGCCACATAGTCGGGCTCTGGGTTGAACGAAAGAGAATTTTGGGACCCTGGAATTAAGGCAAAGAAGGAACAGGCGTGGTTTTCAGTCAGTAGAAGTCTCACACGTTCTCAAGTCCCGCTGAGAGCGGGAGAAATAATTTTGATGTTTTCATCATCATCTTCCTGCCCTTGTCCCGTTTTATTTGGGGTCGGCGCAACATGTTTTTTTCTTCCATTCTATCTTGTCACTTGTTACGCTATCACTAACTCCCTTTTCTTCCATATCACTTCTTACACAATCCATCCATCTTTTCTGTGGCCTTCTTCTCCCTCTCCATCCATCCACATGCAAGTTCTCACCTTAAAAAAAAGGTGTTCCACCGAATCCCGTTAGACTGGAAGCCGACCCCAAAGCAAAGGCCATTGAGATGATGATGATGTAAAACATGTGACGTATGCGGTTTATATGTCAAAGTCAGTATATACACAGACATGTCTGATAGATTCGTGATCGGTTAATTTATGGGGATGTTGCTCTTTTGGACTGGTTATTACGTAAATAGTGTCAATGAATGACTGGCCTTCGTTTGACCTACCAAATGATAAATAGCGATATTATTTCATATTAAAAAAAAAAAATAGTTTAAAGTTTTACATAACATCAAACGATATTTTTACTAGCTTTTTCCTGTGCTGTAATTCCAGAATCTGCTCTATAAGTGTGCCTAATTTCATCCAAATCCTTTCAGCCGTTGTTTGAGCGTGAAGGAGTAACAAATATACATGCATTAGGAAATCCAGTCACACCATTTTATCAGATTACTAGCCCCCTAAAAACTGTAAAATAACTTGATCTAAAGGCAAATTTTATACTCCCTCGTTTTCTTGCAGGCAATAATGTGCTACACACCCAAGTTCCTATGGGATGCCTTCGAGGGTGGTCTGCTGAGGACCATCGTGATGGGGCTCAACATCGGCATCTGCCCAAATGAGGAGAAGGAGAAGAAGAAGGACTGCCTCATCGAGTACCTCATCAGGCACGAGAGGGTATGTAGTTACATTTCATTTTTTGAGCCTTCAGCTTGGACTTAAGTCTGCTATTAGAATTATATCAGAATTGTCGATCATTGGCTTAGGTCCCGGCTGTCATTTGTAGATCTTTGGCAGTCGTTACGGATAGTCAGAAGCCAGTAAATCTGACTCCAGTCTTGCCATGAATTACCGTGTTATCCCAGTTAATGGGATGTGGAGGTCTGGGAGGAAGCCGCTCCTCGTAAAATACTAGTTTTCAGCTAAATCCGGCTTGACTGGAAGCCGACCCCATTATAGTTGGGAAAAGGTTAGGTTGATGATGATGTCGATCATTGCCTTCATAATGTTGATTTTGACAGTTTGGTGCTACTAAAGTTGTCAAAATTGAAGCTAATGATCGACAATTCTGATACAAAACTTGAGGCCCTGGTTTTTCTGCGTTTCTTCTTTCCAGCGAGATAACTCAATACCAAAGTATGTTATTTTACATGAAGATACTTGAGCACTTATGAAACATCTTGGCCGTTTCATATCTAAGTATCTGAAAAATGGGTAAAAATTTTCTTAGCATTGCAATTTACCGTTATCAATTGCAGATTGGATTATTGCTGCAAGTTTTTTCAGATTTGTCTTAGATAGGGTAAGACGTTTATTTTTACAGAAAAGTAGTTTGGGTTCCAGCTAGTCAATGTACTTTTAAGTTAAAATCGTGTCTGTATGGGAAAAAAATGAGAGAGTATAGAGTATATCGTAAAGAGCGACGAAAGGAATACGGATGGGTTTTAACTCCGTAAAAATTTGACCTTCACTCTCGCTATACTCAGAGCGGAAGTAATTTAATTCATGAATCCCCGACCGGTCCTATGAGACCGCGCTGTTATTGTTTTACTATTGTGTCTCGTTTTGCAGGTATGTGATAGGTTAAATAAGAATAATTTTCCACCTTAAAAAGTATATAATTGCTAGTATTAAGCAGAAAAGCCACTAGAAGTTTGTAATTTTGTCTATCGCTTACTTAAAACTGGGCCAAATTGCATCACTTTGGTACATTCATAGAATTTAAAATGCTTTCTCTTAGTTGCATAGGGTTGACTATTGCAGGAGCTGTTTTATCTTCTGGATGATTTGTACTTTTTCTGTTTGCTTACCAGTTCAATTTGAAGCAAATTTTCTAATCCTTCCGTGACCTTTGTAAGACCTTGTACTGGTTCAACGACATAATCATTAAGCTTTATTCATTCTATGTATAAGTATTGCGCAATAAGATTATACACTCGAGGATCAAAGTACAGGACGACACAGTCCAAGGGTGTTAACATTGTAATAAATTTTGTATTTGCATGACTATACATAAACTTAAAATGTTACTTACGCAATGTGGCCTCTTCCTTGTAAAACTAACTGTGGTTTTGGGGTATGAATCAGAATAGAGGTACAAGTGAATCATTTGCCAAATGTTTTAGGGAAACTGATGTAAGTCCACGAATACTTTTGTAATCTGAAGTTAATACAACTGATTATCTTCTGCACGATTGGACTGAAGATATTGTGAAAACACTTTGCCAAGTCGTTGCAAATGCTACTAGCGCGTCTTGTATTTGCTGCTTACTTAGTAGACAACAATGACGTAATACTCTTCATCTCATACAGAAGAATACTGATCAACTGTCACGCTATCTCTGTCACATCTCGACTCCGCTCCATATCAATATTCGTTACTCTTTAATCGAATCAGTTTCCTGTTCACATAACCACGCCAAAGCAAACGAAGATTCTTTGCCTGTCAAACGTTTCGTAAATGTTAATTTCGCGTAAAATTTTTCAATAACGATTGATTCCAAGGACGCTTAATCAAAAAAAATCACAACTCAAAATCGCAGTTCCAAATCCGATTAATATTCTCGACCGAGTTCTGCCCGCCTCTGGGAACCGAACCTTGTTCCTGCCGCTCCGTGGTTTGTGTACACAATGCATTCCCGGGTTACTTCTAATTGGCATGCGACGAGCGAGCGATGCGCGTGAGTCGCGAGGGACTTTCTTGTAGCCATGGACTTGAAGCGTAGGAAATCCACTATAAAACATACCGTCCTACGAAGTCGTAAAATGAGTTCCTATGAAGCTTTTAGGTCCTAAGACTTCATGTCCTTAAAAGCTATCATTCCTTTAGTAATTTTTCAGATTGACTGTCTTCTAGTAAAATTCTGCGTTTAATGTATTTTAAGATATACAATTTTATATTTTGGCCCTGTCGCTCTTGTATTGTTTGTATCTGCTTTACTGCACTATATAATTATCTTTTATAGTCATTGCTGTCCTTTTATCCACACTATAAACTTTAGTTTTATTTATTTTAACAACAATTCCGTAACGATATATTTCGCTGTTGTCTTTAACACTTGCTACAAGAATAGAACTTCAATCAGCTTAGTTAAGCACCATCAGTATGTTAGTTAAACACACAAAGTTAATGCATACACGATGCTCATGGCCACCCTGCTCCTAACGGCATTCAATTAGCTATTCGAGACGCGTCAGTCATTGCTCAATAAGATTTTTTACCACACATTATGAATTTGCAACTTTTTTATTTACTGAGAAAATATATCCATAATATCCTTGTAGAATATGGAAATCCAAGATACTGTGTAGCATACGTAATCGTATTGGTTTTAACGGCGCCATTTCTTTTATTTCGTAGGTTCGATTTATCATTATCATCATCACTGTCCTCTTCATATATGCCATCATATCTGTTGCCACTTATCTGCTTTCCAAGTGAACTTTGGACCATATCACCTTCCACACAAATACTTAACATCATATTTTGTAATTGGTTTTTCATTCCAGAGATTTCCCGTAGTTAC
Source organism: Mythimna separata (assembly GCA_030763345.1). Taxonomy (NCBI): domain Eukaryota; kingdom Metazoa; phylum Arthropoda; class Insecta; order Lepidoptera; family Noctuidae; genus Mythimna; species Mythimna separata. The sequence goes on along the minus strand of CM061173.1, from coordinate 1,727,541 downwards.
TCAGATACCCGCGAAACGTGACACAATAGTAAAACAATAACAGCGCGGTCTCATAGGACCGGTTGGGGATTCAAACGTTAAACTCGTCTAGACGAGTCGTTAAATTACTCATCTCTCACCTTTGTTATTTCGTATATATTTACATCTACTTTAATTCATTTAGATGCGATATGCTAATGATCTTGACCTAGATCAAGCCTTAAATGTTTACATGTCTGTTAACGGTGACCAGTTTTATTTCCTCGTACCTTTTAAATCTGGTCAGTTGTGTCAAGTTTTCAATTAACGTCGTTCCGTGCTGTTGATTAGTAACTGTTACTTCTTGATCTTCTGTTCTGGTTTCTGATTCATTAGACCTAATGTTTTCTTGGACAATATAACCCAAGTTTTGGTTTATTCGGTTGCATAATTTTAGTTTGAATTATGTCATCATAAATCTTAACTTCTACTTTTCTAGTACAGATATCTAGATTGTTAAATCTTAAGACACTTTTACTTCATCTTTTCCGTAGCGTCTTCCTATCAACTTACATAACATGTCATTTTAATTTACAACTCAGTTTTTCTTACCTTTTACATCAATCTAATTTCTTCGCCTGTTACTTATCCTATTGTGTAGTTCTTGTCGCTTTCTTGTCTGCAATGGACCGTGTCGTGCCTTTAGATCGTGACAGTCGATCAGGCCAGCGACAAACCGATTCAACCAATTTTTTTCTATGCGGTCATTGGCCATACCTCGTTCATTGCTCGTCGTTACGCAATCTTTACCTTCACTGTGTTTTAAACATTGATGGCTGTGCTCGTAGTAATAGATTATAAGTTCGTGTAAGGCCAGTAATGGATGGTCAACAAATTTTTTGCGTTCGATACCATCTCCGAAGTTACTTTTCCGGTTTAGAGTCGTGTACTTAGTTATTAAAGCGTTTAGTTTGTTGCAGTCTTATCGTATTATATTTGTGAAGTTCGGAAGCTTATCTCTTACAATTATATGTACCTAGAAAATGTAGTGTCGTAGAAAATGATCGATGTGATTAATTTTACTACATAATTAGCCTTTTATTTGTCCCACTGCTGGGGCTCAAGCCTCCTCTCTAAGAGCAGGAATGGGCCGTAATCCAGCACGCGGCGCAGCGCGAGTTGGTGGATGACACATGTCGTTGTTGGTTTTTGTCCAAAAATTCGAAGACGATGTTTTTACAACAATTTCATTAAAATGTTTAATCTGGTAACACTTATTGTTAACATTTCCTGTTACTAGCTATTGGAAGTATTAAAGCCTGACTAATAAGTTTTCATAGAAATTATTCGATTTGAATGGCTTCGAGGCCATTTTCGCAGAATTAATTGACACAAAATCACATTCACTGGACACTGAACTTACAATGACGAAGCGGTGTCGGTAATTTTCGGAAGAAGTGAAACGGTAACAGGAAAGGTTTCGCACTTAGGAAACAAAATACGTGTTGGCTCGAAAAAATTCTTGATAACTCCCATTTAAGTTGCAGCCTTGCGTTCTCTTGGCTAATATTTTTTTTATATTGTAAGTCAAGAATTAATAAAAAGCTCCTAATTTTTCGTCATCTTTCCGCAGATGAGATTATTTTATATTACACATGTTTTTCATTGTAAAGTAACAAGGAGACTAAAGACGAGCTCGTGGCTCGAATAATGACAATCTTCTTGGTTAAGCAATGCTTACTGAGGTCGGAGAGTAAGAAGTGGAATGCCCTGCCCTGCTTGAGCTGCAGAGTTTGTATTTCTTGATAGATACGCCTTAGGGGTCTTTAAGTCAAGTGTAAGTAAGTTCTCGGCAAGCTTACTCTGTCGTCGACCACATCGTCGGTTACCATCAGGTGATAGTTAACCACGAACCTATCAATAATGATAAAAGATGTAATTCTGCGCATATACTTTCTCATAATTGATCTATTTCTATATTTATTACCTCTGCATGCATTAGATGCACCAATTTCACGAGCACCCTTATTTTTATTCCAATATCTTCCCCCACAAAATCCCCGATAGAACAAAACCATACAAGACCAGTATTTAAACCGGTGTAGGTGTCAAGTGCGACCGCTTCCTGTCATCTGGCGGATGTTCTCGCCTGGCGGGTCACAGGTGTGTTGCGGGCAGTAGTGAGCCAACTCACTCCTGCCAATAATGTCGTTTGCTTACACCTTCTACTTTAGTAGCTTTTTGCTGACTGTCTTCACCTTGTTTGTTTTTTTCGTCACTTTTGCTTTATGTATCTTTCTTGGTGTTTACTTTTGTTAAAAGTTTTCAAAGCCCGAAGCTTTGAAAAGTTGTAGTTATTAGTGAATCTGTTTGGATTTCTTTCTGAATTGGACCTTTTATCTGTTTCTTAATTGCATTCAAGCTTGTCTTTTATTTAAAAAAGTTTACTTGTAACATTAACTTGACACTTTCTTCATAAACTGTGTGTATTTTGGCCAATAATGTAATTTGCTTATACCTTACACTTGTGCAGCTCTTTGTTGACTGTCAACACGTTTACTTAGTGGCTACTGTCTTTTGTAGCATTGTTAACATGTTTGTCTTATTCGTCACTTTGGTTGCAATTATCTGGTTCTGTTTTACTGTTTGCTTCTGATAATTTGGGTTTTAAGAAGTTGCAATTGCTATTGAAGACACCAGTTAGATCTTTTATGTTTCGTAATTGTATTGAAGCTTACTTTTATCAAAAAAGTTTACTGTAAGATTAACTTTACATTTTCTTCATAAAATATGTCTATTTTGGAGGCAAAGTTAATGAGATTTACAAAAATACTCTTTACCGACCGTTACCTCTTTCTTGAGAAGTTTAGTTCAGGTAGCTGTAAGAACAACTCCTAACTTACAATCTTGAAACTCCATCCTATTACTTTGTGACTGCTATTCAGTCAACAAAACGGAAGCCTAACAACCTCGATAAGTCTTTTGAAACAAATTACATTGCTTTGAAAAGAAACACATTATTAATTTTATTTCCCGGAACTCTTTTATTGGGCCAATTAAAAATACCTGCATGAAGTTTAAGGACTTGTTTACGACTTGAATTAGCAAAAAGGTAGCCTGAGTCGCTCAATAAATTTTATCGTTCCAGTACGTAGTCGCAGGCCAGACTCACAGGGGAAAATCCAGGTTTAAAACTATATTTGTAAATAAGATTGAAGGCTTAGTTACATCATATTCCACATATAGTGAATCACTTGGCTACTATTATAATGAATTCACAGAAGTCAACGGTGCCTTCATATTTTTTTATACTATCCTTTCTGACTCCAAGCACGTAGGCACGTTTCTATTTTTTGGCTTGTTACCTCTTGAGGATGAAAATAGCCTACTATAAGATTTTAAAATTTAAGTTTGTGAATCCACGTATTCAAGATGGTTTCGAGAGTGGACTGTTTATTCAATTAGGATCAAATGCTACAGAAAGACTTGAGGAAGCTTTAGGGCTCAAATGAAAAAGAATTGAAAAATGAATAGAAAAGAACTCATCTTTGTAAATTGACCTTTGATGTATTCGTATACAGAGATTGTTTATTGTGTGCATATTCAAGTAGCTCATGATGCGTCTCATCGTCATCATCAACATGATGCGTCTACCCAATACAGACTTGCATCACCATCATTATTTTAGCCGATAGACGGCCACAACTGGGCATAGGCATCTACCAAGTGTCGCCACAACGACACGTGCTGTGCGTCTCGCATTCATCTGATTCCCGCGATCTTCACTAGGTCAACGGTTCGTCTTGAAGTAGGTCTTCCAACGCTGCGCGTTTCAGTACCCGGTTGCCTCTCCAGAACCTGCGTCCTGTCCTCTTCATCTGAGAATTCGATGTTCACAATTTATTTGTTTTGCTAGCCAATCTTGAGCAAAGACATTCATCCACTTCTTCCATCTTTTACAAGCCCGCGTTTCGTCCTTCTAGTTCTGATCCAGTTCGTCCCGTTATATCCTTCGTAATCTTTGTCACACATTTTTAATTTGATCTCCTTTATCCTGTAGCGTATCTGTTTTGTATTAAACTCGTACGTATACGGAAAAACCGTAATTACTTAAACAGATGTTTAAATTAGCATACTATGTCAATTGAGACTAATTCCTTCGCACAATATTCAACATCTACACACGAGTATTTCTCGCGATTCGATGACGAATGCTTAAACAAATCTTGTACATACATTTAAGTAGTCTTTATTGTTTCCTTGAAGTATTTTTTCTATAATTTAGTCATAATCTTCACATAAATTTAGACTTGTGCAACCTTGTTTAATGTTTTCGGGTTGGTTTTTTGTTAAAGCTTACTTTACGGATGGGTTATATTTAAATCTTAGTCGGTACTTATCTTTGTTTTACTTTTGGCATAAAATCACCTTATAGCATCCTGTAATTTTAAATGTTGGGGTTTTTACAGTGTTTTAATAACTAAAAGACCTGTTTATCATCATGCTTCTCTCGGCAATTTATTTTGTGATTGGCGACACCCATGTGCTGCCATACTTCCAAATGGGCCGAAAATCTATCTATATATTGTACCTTATGGAATTTTGCGAACTCGAAAGAATTTAATAAACTGTTTAGAATTTTAAATTAATATGAATATATTATTATCATATAGGAAACACCGGCCTCATCTCGTTTTAACGAAAAAAATTGACGTATGAAAGTGTTTTATAAAAACCTACTTGCAAAATAAAGATCATTTATCATTTTGATTGTACATACGAGTATCTATATTGTTTGTTATAGAACCTCTCCGAAATGGTTTGCATGGGTTTTGTGTTCTTTTTTGTTAATATTTGTTAGGTCTGAAAAAATATCGTAGGCAATGTTCTAACCTTCTGATTTCCCATGTTAAAAAAATACCACCCATTCGCCATTTTTTTCTTGAATATTTAAAAGGCAGAACAAAGTTTACCAATTCAGCTAGTAGGTACTATTTTATAATCTTCAACCACGGAATTTTAATCACACATTCTTCTCATGTGTAGATCGTTTAATAGATAAGTACGTATTTGTGTGGGACATTAACATGTATTTAAGTAAGATATAAATAAACGTGTGCAGTGGAGTATGGCGATTTCATTCACGAGTATATAAACGTATACCTATTATGTACCTACTCCTGAATGAATGAATGCTTCCCACAATGCATGCCATGTGATTGTGATGAAATTGCCTTTACTACTTGTTATTTACATGTAAAATTATCTTTTAACTAGTTTCTGCTGACGGTTTTGCCCTTGTAAATGTTTAAATTTGTCAAAGTCAAGCATTTATTTTAAACAGGCATTTTTAAATGGTCGAAATGTAGGTCAGTCAAAAAAAAAATGTGAAGCTAAATTGCAAACGAAACGTAATTTCAAGATACGAAGTATACAAGACATAGGTGGAATACCAGTGTACCAAATTTCATCCGAATCCGTTCAGCCATTTGAGCATACTTATTTATACCTGACTGTAAATTAACTTTTGTTAAACTACTTCTTAAAATGAAGCTGGTATACTATTTTTTAAACGGTATTATTTACATAACAATTATGTTATTACGATACAGAATTCGCAAACTACAGTGTGTATGTTTTTGAAACTCAGATACCAAACTGTAGGTATCTCAAACTTTGAGTTTAAAATTTCGCCTGTATAATATTATAATATTAAAGAGAGAAGTATAAAAAAATTGGCCAATCATCTATTTGCCAGTTTAAATTCTCTAAGGATAAGAAAATCTGTCATCATACCAACTAGCCAGCATATTACTTAACCAAATCGGTAGCTATGTCTACAGCTCCACAGAACTTTCCAATATCAACTCGTTTTTTGGTTGCCGTCAACCGCGACTGGTCTGGCGACACTTTTTGTGCTAACGGTACTTGACGACGGCTACTGTGGGACGCGACGGTAATCTATAATGCGCAGGAGTCGATGTGCGTTCATAGAAGCCCTTATGCTACGGAGATATGAGGAAGTCAAGTGGCAAGTCTGGTCCTGATGTGTTTTTAAAGAGCTTGGCCAGATATGTTTTTTATGAGTAGCTATTTTTGTATAACTGCGATAGATTATTCAGCGTTATTTGTAAAACACTGGCGACCTCTCCAGCCTATGTTACTTTTAACATATCTTCATAAAAATATTTAAATTGAACGTTCTGAATATTACGAAGTCTATGCGAAGCAAGCGATAGTACAATGGCGGGTACAAAACTCAATAGAAAACAATATAAAAGAGAGATTATCGTCCTCTGTGCGAATCCTCAAGTTCTTCGGGCATATCTCTCGTAACGAGGAATCGTTGGAACGATTGGTAGTGCAAGCGAAAGTCGAGGGTAAAAGATCACGTGGACGCTCTCCAACACGATGGACGGACTTCATAAATAATCTATTAAACACTGCAGCTTTAATGTCAACTCCCAAGCCACAAAACAGAGCTGCATGCCGTGAGATCATGACCAAGACCACTGCATCAAAGTGATCAAAGATGATGATGAAGAAGAAAGAGCTATTGATAATTAGGTAAATCGTTCATGTAACAGTAGTGTGTCTGTCTGTCTAACACCAAAAAGTTGAAAAGAACTTTAATGACGAAATGGAAGTTCCATAAAAGTACTTACTTAAGCAACAAAAGTTGATATTCTGTTAGTGCGAAATATGAGTCATGCTAATGACGGTAAAAACAATTAATTAAATCCTTATAGAACTTATTTACGTCATTCAATATCCTTTTAAAACCACAATTTAATTAAAACCAGTTGCACCACAAAACCTACGTTACAGCTACATAATTTCTATTATGATGTATGACATAAAATATTACTAATTCTTCATATCACTCTAATATACTCGTAATTACGGTGAAAGTATTTATTTGTACCTATATTTGTTACTCCTTGGTTCATGAATCCCCGACCGGTCCTATGAGACCGGGCTGTTATTGTTTTACTACTGTGTCTCGTTTTGCGGGTATGTGATAGGGTAATGCTCAATCGGATTCAGATGTTTGGTAACCCAGACATCTAACGTCTTGCAATAGCACGCATATGATACTTTTTATCCCGGGTTTATTTTCCCTTGGGATAATTATCTACTATCCACACGGGCGAAACAGCTTTCAGCGTCTAGTTTTAGTAAGGGCGAAAGTTTGTGTATTTTTGTTCCTTCTTCACGATCGATCAGCTGAACAGATTTCGATGAACTTATTGCACGTTTAGACCAAGTCTGGTATCCCGGGTGTATGTTCACTTGGGATCATTTTCAACTTCCACACTTGCAAAGCCGTTTGCAGCACCTGTTTTATAGATCTTCTTCTCTTCTTCTTTTCGAATCGATGATAAACTCGTTAAATTTTTTGGGTCTAGTAGGTGGCTACGTTAACTGCAGCATCTGTGGCACTCACAGGTGGCTCTCATTAAATCCTTCAAAATGCAGGTGTATGGGGACATGGGGCACTCTAACGTGTGGCTCATGTTTGCACTGCACCCTCAGATTATAAAACAAAACCTGTCACATTCATGCACCAGTCATATTGAAAATCCGACGGGTCTATAAAACCCCATTTGGCCAAATTGGGTTTGTATATACATATGCATAATGGTTATGGTAGGTAGTACGTCATGTCCTAAAGGGGAATCGTAACGTCTGTCAGATGTCATTGCAACTGCAAGCTTGCCTTGACATAGTCAGCAGATGGCCCTAAAAAATGCTCCACTTATATCTCGCCTAGTTAGGTCAGTAGGACAATCTAGCTCAGAAGATTTATGTGCTTATGTGTTTAGATTTATCGTGACAATTGAAAGGTTCTAAGGGACTGGACACAGCAACATTTTATTAAAAAAAAGTTTTATGGATAGGCCCGTACTTGACTAGGTACTATCACACCTAGTAGTAAATGACAAGTAATCAACATAATTAAGCTAGGTCTATTCACTATTGACTTAAATACCCCCAGTTTGTAGCTATCAAGAAACATAAACTTCGGCAGATAATTCCACTCCTTTGCTGTATTCACAATGAATGTGTTCCTAAAACATTTTGAGCAAATGGGTGGGATATCCACCGTGTACCGGTGACGCATAGCCACATGTCTGGTGGTCCGAAAGTAAGGAAAAAGTCATGGTACGAACCTATCCAGAATTTATCCTACATGACGGTCATCACACGCGGTTATAACCCGTATGCTCACAGTTTAGCCACCTGCGGCACTGGTTTCGGATGCATACAGACATTATATTGCCGGTGCCGATACGCTCCGGTAGGTATACGGTGACGGTGTTCTAGTGGGCATAGTGTCATACTTTTTAATACAAAGAATATTTTTTACCTGCGAAGTTCTTTGCAGTCATGGTGTGAATCCATTTATTGGATCAACTCTTTAAACGGTAATGACCAAATGGTCAATGAACTTTATTTTTTTGCTAAAACGCGTTCATTCATAACTGTCAACAGTACTTACTTTAGTTTGTACATTGTTACGTCTCTATACACATTCTCCCCTAATTCGGGGGTTCTTCCCTACTTCCTGTTCAAGTTCAAGGAGAATAAACTGCACCAGTCACCGACCCCTGCTATTGGGGATATGAAACTTAAGACGTAGAATATACCTCCAATCAAAATTGCACTTTATCTCTTCAATGTAAAGTGCACTTTCCCTAACTTACGGAAGCCGTGGGGACTACCGTCAAATATTTGATTGCCCGAATATGAATTAAAAGATGAATCAAATTTGAAGAATCATTTCCTATTGCAATAAAGTCTAAAATTGCCTGACATTTTACAAAGACGCTTCCTATTATCCTTTTAAAATTGATTTTAAAGGGATGCCGAAGTTTGAATTTTGCTTTATTCGCCAATTTTTAACCGATGTTAAACAAACTTGAATTCTATTTTGAAGAGGTTAAAGCTTTTTTCGTATTGACAGATAGTAAATTAGCACGCAAAAACTTAGCTGGGGGCTACAACATATGGCGAGCAGATTTTACCTCCACAAGTCCAGTTGAGTCCATTGGCATCCGGAGTAATCAGAGAAGTTAGGGTTCCTTACCACAAACAAAATAAATATAATGATCAGGAAACAATACAAACATGGATAAATAAAAGACAATACAATACTGTATAATAATGTCGAATGAAGTGGTAATTGATGTGATTATAGTTTTCAAAGCAATTTATTGTAGATTTATGTAATGATTGTTTTTGGAGTAATAATGGACCTTGTTTTGACCAAGGCATAGGACGTTAAGACATTATCGGAAATACTCCATTTTCTTCCAAAACCGGAATTATTCTAGTTTGAAGGAGGTCTTACTCATGTTGCAGGAGTGTTTGAAAAAGTCGTCGCAGTCCTGAAACGCAGGTGGGTTTAAGGTATGATTCCGAACTCGGCAACACAAGCAGCAGTGCTGTGGCACAGAGCAGACACTGCTGCCTTGCTCGGAATCAACGCGGCAGGTAGCACTGCTGGGCAGCACCTTAGTGGCAGCACTACGGCAACAGCACTGCTGCTTGCTGCCGAGTTCGGAATCATACCTTTAGGCAGACACTCTCTCTCGTTTTATTCAAAGTGGGAGGAGTTTCTTGATGATTTCCTAGCTCAACACAAAATAGGGTCTTCTGACCCTCATCTGTTGCATCGAAACATCACCGATGTTACCTAGGCGATGCACATACGGGTATTTTGACAATCTACGCGGCCAAAATTATTTTATGTTCCTATGCTTTTCTAAAGGATATAACTTAGTAGAAAAAATACATTTTGATATTTAAAAAGAAGTTTTATTATGAAATATTCACTATATAATATTTTCTAGAAGCAAATGTAAAAAAAGATTAATCTGCTAAGTTTACTTTTAATTATTATTAGTTTTCTTCCTCGCTCTCTGAAGAATTAACATTGGGTTCCCCAGGCATGAGAAGTGCGATGGTTTCTTTCAAAAAACACTGCGTTTTTCTTCTTTTTAAGCTTCTCATACTACTTATAAGGGGATCTGATGTCAAAAGCAAGCGATTTAAAATATCTCTATTGCAGTTTTCTCTTGAAAATTTTCGGGCAAACTCCTGGCGATATAATCTAAAATGTTTATTACGCGCTTCTGCGGCCTCTTCTGATAGCTGCCCAATAGGTAACAGCGCGTTTTTTATGATCACTGCACCATGTATTAAAATTTTGTGCATTGTTGGGGTCATTGGGTGCCAAGGATATAAATCGACATATAAGCGGGCAGTGTCTAAAGCGTATTTTTCTGAATGAATTATATGGCCGCTCGAAATAGCTTCGAGTATGACCTTAAGTCTGTATATTAGGTCATAATTTATGCCTGTTATGTCAGATGCCAATTTTGGTTCTTCAAAAAATCTCCTACTGGTGTTACCATCATTGGTATTGCCAAAATTCGCCTTTGGCATGTCCACCAATAATCCAGTTTCTTCACGAAATCTTTTCTGGATATATAGCTTTTTTTCGTGTTCCAATTTTTTTTCGGATTCTGTCTTTCTTTCTCTATACTTCTTTACTGGCAATTTATATGCCAAATGGAGAATGCTTTCAAATAGACGAATCCGAGCGTGTAAAATTGAGAGTCCAAACTCAATAGCCTCGGAACTTATTTCTCTTTGAATAGCAATCTTGTTGAAGTCCTTGGAAGTTGCACCACATATGTAGCATCGACTTGTAGATTTAGTACCAGTGGCCGCGTTGCAGACCTTGCCATCCACCATTGTCATAACAAAGGCATGAGAGACCAAGTACTTGTTCCCATTCATGATAACTTCTGTTTTGCTTAGCGAATCAGAAGAATTTTTCACAAAGTTGATTTCTTCTTCCGTTACATCTGTATTTTCTTTAACAAAACGGAATCTTATAGGGCGGCAAAACCGCGAAGAAGACGGTGTCGGGTTTTCCCATATAAGTTTTTCACCTTCACAGCCAGAAACTAATCGTAGAGGCACGAAACTACTTTGAAATAGGTTGGCATCAGAGTCTGCATCATTTGCAAACTTTTGTTTGAACTGTGATTGATGTGAGCCGTCACATCCCCATTTAGTAATTAATTTTAAGCTCTCTCGCTCTTGTTCTTTTAATTTTGTTAGAACCTCTTCTAGGTAAACAGATAAACGCCTAACTGTATGGTCAATCAAAGGCTGTAAATCGATTTCAGCATAGGTGCTCGTCACCCTGCACGATTCTGGGGGCGGGTAACACTCTTGTTTCGCTTTCTGCAACAGACTATAACAAGGAAAGAACTTCTTGTTAGTATTTCTTACTATTTCGTATTGTCGTCGAGTTAAATCGGCTTCGACAAACATCGACAATGCTTGTATTGGAGTAAGTGAGCATGTATTTTCTCTTGTTGATTTAGAAAAAGCCTTTTTATATTTCGATGCTCGAGTTGGAGTACTGGTAATTTCTTTAAGAACTTCCGAAGCATCTCTTTTTCCGGATTTCCGCAACTCAACCTGAGCTGCATGAATGATAACATCTTGTGCTACAACAGAACGAATCTCTTCAGTTTTTCTCCTCTTGGTCCGTTCACTCGATTCGCTAAATAACTTAGTTGGCCGTCCTGGTCGATTTTGTGAAATAGCGGGTATCTCAAACGTTCCTTCAAGCCATGAGTGGTTAGCTTTGAGAAATACGGCCTCCTTCTTATGTGCTTTTAACCATCTTTGCTTAATTTGTGATTTGAAGTGCGAAAAGTTACGTTTCAGGGTGTCAATTTGTTCTTCTGTGTAATCTTCACTAGACAATAGATGGCTTCTGAAGGAATCGAGTTTTTCATCCAAGTTTGGCAAATCATAACTCTGCACACGATCAAACATGTATTTACGGGTCACTACTCTTACCCCCGAGGTACCCCGTGAACCTAAAACAAAGAAACATTTAATCTCAGAATTATAAATAATTATTGTATTTTTTGTACATTACTCAAAATAAGTTCAAATTATCAAAACATAACGTATCCGCGCTTATCCGCGGCAGTTTCTTTTATTTTGTACTACTCAAAACTTTAAACTTTGATTTCTATAAGGAATTATAACAGGATCTAACTTGATAGTATAACAAATAGACGACGAAATAAAATATTTACAAAAAAAATCGTCCGAAAATGTCGATACTTTCAAATCATTATATCCTACCTTTGTAATGGTGAAAAAAATTAAGTACTTAATAAAATACAGCATAATTACCTGCAATATCAGGATCCATCACAAACACTTACTTAAATTTACGCAATATATTAAATATTTAACTTCAAAGTTAATGATTTTGTATGAGTGCCGAGAACAGACAGAAACAACTAGTTGAACGATCGAATTCCGACTAAATGTATGACGCGACTAGTGCAGGTAGCGGAGCGGGGAGGGCGGGTTATAGTTCTCGGAACTGTCGCCTACCTCAAGTTGTTGTCTTATTCAACATTATCCACGGTTTGTAAATTCCACTTTTGGCCGCGTAGATTAGCAAAATACCCGTATGTGCGATGGTTGTTACTTCTATGGTAAGCTAGCTGTTGTCAGTAGCTTCACCCGCGTGAACGAGTATGTATTGAACTAACTATATACAGTAACTAAGTGATAAAGTAGCATTGTACTGATAAAAGATGTTTTTGAATCAGTCCGAGTTTATTTATTACAAACAAAAATACATATCTATCCTCTTTATAATATTGGTTGGGATAGATAAACTACTATTTATATGCTTCTTGATTCGTAGCTACACATTTCTGGCGTGGTAGAAATATTGCAGTTTTATCCCTATCAAAAATCTATTTGCAAAATTCGATTCTCAACAGGATAAAACTCTCTCCAAATAGTTGCGCAGATCTTCTCAAGATGTTAAATTTTTTGCTCTTTTTTAGTCGGACTTGTTCATAATGGACTGTTTTTTTCCGGGATCGATATACAGATGAACGGACAGAGAGATAAATACTTTGTACTAATGACAGGTGAAGGAGCAATGACCGCTTTATGTAATATTGCCATGTAGTTCTGGTATTATCCTTGTCATAATGATTGAAAGCTTTTTTGCCATGTCTTCAAGCGCACTTTTTAGTTTGATGTTTTCCTGTTTACTTGCTATGAGCTTAGAACTAGTGTGCCTTCTCGTAGAGTACCACTATTGCTACTATTAAGGAACCACAATCAAACAAGAATGTCTATGAAGTTTCTTGCACATTCTTTTGCACAGAAATCTTACGCTTTGTAGTGTGTTATTATCATCATTTTTCTGACTGACTTTTTGTTAGCCCAAAAATACCTGTAAATAAATACTCTGATTTAAGCTGAATTATTTATCTGAACGAAACATTGATCTGATAGTCATTTGAAGAAGTACAAATCCCTTTTAAGTTCAGAATCCATTTACCCTAAACATACATAAATACTTTTCATTTCAAGTTTTGTAATGCAGTTACCAGCTTGAGTAACTTACAGTTCAACCATTGAAGGAAATGCAAAACGGTCACCCAGGCCCGCCGCTAGATGTTTGGGCGCCCGCGTGCAACACTGGTTAAGGCGCCCCTATTTATTTATTTTTCTTTTTTAATGAGCTAAATTATCGATGACTTTTCTCACTCTAGGGTGGAACGGGAGGGCGTGTCAGAATTTTACCGACTAAAATCACACACATGTTACTTCTTGCCATTCCAAGATAGGCCACTAGGCACTACAGTTTTGCTGACATCTCTTTGAGGCGTTCGTGGGACACTATGAGCGTCGATTACTCAGGCTCGGTCTGACTGGACGGTCTGACCTTTGCTCGTCGTCTTCAGTGGCTGAAAATTGAGTTCGGAGTCTCGGCGGCTGGGGCGTGAGGATATCTGTCCCTTACGCGTGCGGTCGCCTCCTTCATTAACGTTATTACTTCGAAGAAGGGTCTCCTTCTGTGAAGTAATGAAGAAGAGAAAACCGCCTGCTGTACCGTGTCGACTAAGCAATCCATACAAATCACCATTGTGTGAATTGCTCGATGGCAGGCGTTTCTTCCTCACGAATCAGGAGCAGGAACCTTCCGTGCTTACCATGTCCGATAAAGATCTGCGTCATGCAGAAGATGAGGACGCTGTGGCAGTAATTCCCCTCTTTGAGGTGTGGCTGGAACACACCTCAAAGAGGGGAATTACTGCCATAATGATGGCGTGCTAGTAGCTGTCACCATTCCGCCATGAGATTTTATCGGAACTCTGACTGTATGCCGCGGTACCGGAGAGTCACCCCGGCATTGCATTTCCACGCATAAATCGTTCATGCGGGAGACCGTGCGCTATCCCCGCACCATCCGGATGGCCATGGCCATGGCAAGTGTTCAGCTTGGACGCTTTCGCAGCGACGGCGCCCACTAAGGATCCCCGTAAAGGGCCATGGACCGAACGATGCCCGCGTAGAGCCTCCGGGAGGCAGCTTCTGAGCCAGGAGTGCCAGAAGACTAGGTGGCTTTTGGGCAGGAGCCGCGATCGGGCAGGCCTAATTCGTTCCAATTTGTCGAAAATGCTCCTCGGTTTAAATTATAGTTATGTTTTATACTTGAGTAATGCGAAGATTCAAACGTCTGTTTATTTCACGACATAGCCTCTGGACCCCCTAGATTGAGCAGGAGCCGCGATAGGGCAACCCCAATCCATTCCAGTTTGGGGCCCAGACGTCGAAAATGATCCTCGGTTTATTTATACTTTAGTAATGCGAAGCTTCAAACGTTTGTTTATTTCCCGACATAGGCCTGACTTGTTTAAATGTATCGAGTTAGGGGGTACCGTGGTCGCTTTCAATTGGTTTTGGGTTTCGCGCGCCAATGGTACGCATATAATAATTCATCTGAATTGTAAACATATATTTGAGACCTCATCAGTTCCTTAGAAATCAAGCCAGCGTATAATAAAAATATATTAGACATTCTAATTATGACACTGTTTCATTATTGGCGCCCCCTTGATGACGGCGCCCGCGTGCGCCGCACGCTCTGCACGCCCGCACGCGGCGGCCCTGCGGTCACCACTAACCACCACATTGCTCCACCATGGAGGTTACGAAACTGTAATGATACTCCTCCCTTGATTGTCTCATGTATGTCAACTGCCACTCGGCAGCAACAATGGGCCAGTGATGTGAGACCGTAGTGCTGTGCCGGCCGATAAGTGGAGTTGGGTTACTCTATTATGTGTTATTAAATGCCGTGGGGGAACTTGTGATTGTTTGTGTCCGTCGACTTGGTGGAAGAAGCGTGTATTTTTTTAATGGTCAGGAGTTAGGTGTTTAGTATTGGAGGTGAAAGCTGTGGGTCCGTATGTTTCGACGATGTAACGCGCTTGCCTAAGGCTTGAAGTTTGATACCCGAGGAAACCCCTCCTCTCACTCCTCTCGGGTATCAAACTTGACTATAAAAGTTTGATACCCGAGAGGAGTGAGAAAAGGGGTTATTTGATGATATCCCATCGAAACAATAGTACATTGTTCACCGAGAGGAGAAAGTGACCGATCACCGTCGAGGGTGTCGTTTGAAGCCCGAGCCGTAGGCGAGGGCTTTAAAACACCCGAGATCGGGAATCGCACTTTCTCTCGAGTGATACATAGTGCTTTATACTACACCTACGAGGAAAATAGTTTTATTTTATTTTTCTACGAAAACTGAATCCTCAAACAACACACAAATTGAAAATGGCGCCAATGACGTCTGCAATTTTCACATGTTCTTTTTTCAAATTTTTTGACACCATCCAACACACAGCTAGTGGCCAGTGTCATTTTGCGAACTTGGAAATAAAAACTCACTGTAAAAACTTTTTGGCTTTTGATATTTAGGTTACCAGCGCATAGTCTTACCCAAAATTAAAAAAGAAAAACCACGTAAGAAATGGATTTTCATACACTTTTCTCTCCCGCTCAGATGCGTTTTCTCGCCGCATATTTGTTCGATATGCAATGTCGTACTTTCTACCGTAAATTTGATAAAGTATCAAGGTACTTTCCGAGCAGGTGTAGTATAAAGAATGTTGCCTTATTTTATGTTTTTAAAGATAAGGTGTTATCTTGATTTCAGTCACGTTCCAGTGATTGTTTTTAACTTCTTTAACTAGTCTCCCTAGTATACTCGTTTAAATAAATGAATTTGAAATAGTTGACGCCATCTGAGCCTCGTGTGGCAAGCACGTGGCGGGTCAAGGATCATAGTTATCAATCAACAGAGGTACTCTTGATGGGTGCCTCTTGATCGGTAACTATTTGATTATTATCGATAGGTAGTTAGGTACTATTCTATATCTCTGTCACGGAACAGTTTGTCTTTGTTGCTGATGCAAGCGGCTTCACCCGCGTAATAGTAGAATATTATCCCAAGGGAACACAGTCTATGTATAAAAAGTGCTAAGTATCTTATAATTATGCTATTCCAGTATTTTCTTAGCTTTCCTGCCGCCGTTCGAACGTAAAGAAGCAATAATAATCATTCATACGTAAATTCACCTCTACCAACTCAAAAAATAGATAAATAAAAAGGTGCTAGGTAATAAGAAGGCACTTCCCGTCATCATCATCACCAACATATAACAATAGTCTTCTTTCTAATACCCTAAAGAAAATAAAAACAGTTAAACAATCCAATAATTCATCTCGACCCAAACTACACAAAAAATTAACTACAAACGCACGTATAGGTACTAATTATACAAAAAAGCATTGATTAACTACTCTATCATTAACTAGAGCATACGTGACTAGCATCACTATTATTTAGGAGCCACACAAAAAGTGCCAGGTGCCGGCTATTCTCACTCGTGCATCTGTCGATGCAGCCCCTCTAGCTACCCTTACCGGTGTCACCCTTCAAGGGCGATGCTGTTCACTCAACAATGCTGTGGGGAAATTCGCACGAGCTGATATATTTAAAAGGGTATCGGTATGAGTAAAGTTCTTGTAATATTGATGCATCCATCAGTAAGTTGCAATTGATCATAATATTGGAACAGAAATGGGAAGTGGCCTTAACCTATCACATACCCACAAAACGAGACACAATAGTGAAACAATAACAGCGCGGTCTCATAGGACCGGTCGGGGATTCATGAACTAAGATGGAAATGCTCGAGGGTAGACTGCAAAATTAAAAAAAATTTAATGTTGTAATAACATGCGTGTATTTCCACAAATATATTTATTAAAACTATCATCATGACTCTAATTTAGAGATCAGGTAAAACGTTAAGTTTTTATTAAAATGGCACATGTTAGCTCTTCAGCTAAGTTAGAGAGTGCCAATGTCCTCACGATTACAATACGTTTTTGCAATTATGTCGTTAGGACCTTCTCAGAACTTTGTCCCCTACAGTCTACAACTACTAAGTTGCAGTTGTGTATGTTCGTCTAATCATACATTTAGTTGAGTAACCAGGTAATGGTTTAGGGCCGTTTATTTAAATGTCAAATGCCAGGTTTTTGGGGTAGCATTTGAGAAATACTCAACTTCAATAATTTAAAGTCAGAAATTAGTGATTAGAAATAAAACACGAATTATCCTTATCTGCCGTAAAAGATAAGTATCAAAATATATAAACAACGTTATTCGAAGAGGATACCTATAGAATGCCTTGTCCACAAATCACTGACCTCTTCAAAAGGCATTGTCTAACTAATGACAGCTTAGTTGATAGGCAGCTGTCGCAAACGCCATTGGCTCGGCGTGATGCAAGCGTGACGCAACTTGATGCAAGAGCTGCCCAAGCTAGCGGCTCATGGCGCCCGGTGTTACTGATGTATTCCATTGTAATACCAAAAACTAATACCATTTATAGCATAGCATCAGCCTTATAATGTTCCCACTGCTGGGATTCAGGCTAACTCTATAGGAGAGGGAATGCACCGTAATCCACCACGCGGGCCAAGTGCGGGTTGTTTGAAATCATATTTATTTTGTTATTATTAATTATTTAGTCCTATTTATTCAAACATACATATAGAAAACATTTCACCCATACGCACAAAGCGTTCGCGTTGTGGGAACACAATATTGTGTGTACAGCTAAGGAGTGGGATTCCCTGCTGGAGGGGTTTTCTGACAGCTACAACGCAGGGGTCTTTAAGACAAGAGTGAATAGGCTACTTCTAGGCAAACGTGCTCTATCGTCGGCCATATCATTGCTTAACATCAGATGAGAGTGGTCAAACGCCAGCCTATCCATAATAAAATAAAAGAATACCCACACACAACTTTAATTTCTAATTAAATTACTTTGGATTTAACTGTTTTGTTTTTCAATTAACGTTCTTACTATTTTTACTCACCCATCCCTAAACATGTTTTTGAATGTGAGTAAAAACCAATACATTCTATTATTGATCAGTAGCCATTGATGGGGTCATCTAGTACTTCACAGTGTTTAATTGTTTATACTTTAATTACTCAGATACCCGCGAAACGAGACACAATAGTAAAACAATAACCCATCCCTAAACATGTTTTTGAATGTGAGTAAAAACCAATACCAGTGGTATTAGTTGTTAGAATTAGAACATAATAAATTTTGGACTGCATACTTTAAGCCCATGGCACGTGGGTCGAACTGTGTCCATTCAACTTATACATTTTTCATGATAGACCGACCACAGTTCAGATGTTGTTTGTCTGAGAGTACAATTATTTAACCTATCAAGTATCACATACCCGCGAAACGAGACACAATAGTAAGACAATAACAGCGCGGTCACATGAGACCGGTCGGGGATTCATGAATTAAAGCGTAATAATAAAATTGGGGTGGACGCCACGTGATTTGTGTAGATATGAAATGAATAGGATAGACTACTTCTTTTTTGTACACCATACACAAATTATAAGGAGCTTTAATAGAGTACTGATATTTAAGAGATCGCAATGAGCCATAATTATACTGGCTAATAGTGGCTTGTGGCTTATATTTTGACCAGCCAGGGTTGCAGTATATAAAGGAACTGAAGACAGGTTTATCCAGTAAAAGCCTGATACTCCCGATCGCTCCGCTCAGTGAGGAAGAATAACTAATATTTCGAACATCTATATCTTATTTGTCTAGATATTTAAGAACTCCATAAACTCGACAAGGATCTTAACAACCAGGTACTAGTGAAGATATCTAGCTAAGTAGCTAGTATTTAATGACCGCCAGCATATAGTTTGTCTATATTGACATTAACAGTTAGATCAGCAGGCTATGTTTATTTGTCTTACCTTGACACATCGCAAATGGGATGGCGGAATATTCATGACTTCCGACTTGATGCATAACGTGTCTTTTGTCTGACTATAAATAAATATGGACAAGTTTATGACGAGGTTTCATTACGCTAATATTATAAAGACGAAAGTTTGTGAGTGGATAGGTGTGTAACTTCACGATCTGACGAATGAACAGATTTCGCTGATACTTAGTACATAGGTAGACCATGTCGTTAAATAACACTTAGAATGCTTTTTATCCCGGCAGTAAGTACGAGTACGTACCTATGTTTTTTGATACAATTTTCTACTTTTACGTTAACCATAAATTGACAATTCGTACTAATATTAACGTAAGTCTGTCTGTTTGTTATTTATCCGCGTCTGAACGACTGGATCAGACCGAGTGGCATAAAATTTGGCAGACCTTCCGTGGGAAAGCGAGAGGGAGAGGTGATACTTGGTAGAGTCCTATATCCAACAGTGGAAGTCTTTCGGGTGAAACGATGATGATGATGATTCAATCAAATCCGCTAGCAGAAGCTAGTGGTATATAAAAGGCATCAGAGCCATTAAAGTTGTAAACATTGCTAAATTAGTTTTTGCCATGCGGGGAACAAAGAGCTGCTCAATGTCAAAGACGAATAATTACTGCTGTTTGTATAGTAATCGTGTTTCCGATTCTATTATTGATCAGTAGCCATCGATGGGGTCATCTAGTACTATGCAGTTTTAATAGTTGTGTTTAATAATCGTGATAGACAAGTCTGTATTTTTATATTAAGGATAAATAATAAATAAATAAATAGGTGAATACTACCAGAGTGCTTTTCAAGTGGAAGATCATCATAAATACTTCTCCCGCTCTCGGCGGATCAGGAGGGCGCGTCAGGCTTTTACTGACCCACTCCTGTTCCTCCTTTACCTTCGTTCCTAGGACCCGGAGTTAGGGTAGCTATCGAAATTCAAATTTTCTTAAGTATTTTTTGGCATTTTGCAATCAGTGCTATAACTTAAAAAAAAAATGATGCCAGGGTTTCTATGAAACCTGGGCCTTACTTCATTAGCTATGTGTTACATTGTTAGATAGGTATTTTTGAGCCAAACAAAACTTAGGTACCTACTATGGCTCACTTAGTGGAAGCAGCATTTTACAAATAAAACAATGATAATATTTTGTGACCTGTTTTAGTAGTAGCACCTAACTCATTTAGCTTAAACATTTTTCTGAATTGGATCTTAAAATTACCTTCAAGGTACAATCAATTTTACCGAGATTTTACCCCATATTACTTTTGATTTAGCACGTAAAAAACTGCTTGTTACGGTAAACTAAAAAGGGCACATCTGACCGAAACTCAAAACCGAGAAAAATAATTAAATGATATAACATTATGAATACACGCATGTTTGGCGTAACTAGGCTTTTCACGAGAGGAACTAGAGCATAAAACCGCCATGAAAAATATATAAATACTAGTCGCTGTCAGCGGTTTCACCCGTGTGGAACTCGGTAGGTACTTCTTATACTACACATATGTGTATATTCTTATAATGCATAAGCTATATTATTGTAAAGTTTTCCTTTAAAATATTAATATAGAATGGTTACTAATTACTATTTAATTAGTAACCATACTATATTAATATTTTATTTTACTATTATTAATGCTTGTTTGCCAATTTAGAATATGTTCCTAAATAACTCAGCTTTGCCTAAAATGGTAGATGTGCGATATTGTTTTGGACGGTCAAACATGACGCTTAGAGTACATATATTTCCTTCTCAGCATTTTCTAGGCGTCAGACACCTGTCGACACGCTGTCTAAAAAAAAAGAAGGGGCAAAAAATTGCCTACGACCTGCGACCTATTCTCGTACCTACGAAATATTTTCTGAAGAGTTCCTTAATAAACACTGTGACACGAACTTTTTATTAAAATCTAAAAATAATTCTAGATTATTTTACGATAAAAAAATTACTTACCTACCTATTTTAATAATACGACGTAGGTAGCTGAAATAGATTCAATAATCGATTCTAAAGACTACTTTCAAGATGCTTGTTTATCATGTTGTATATGTATTTATGTTATATATCTTAAATGATCATTATTACATAAACTAAATACCGACAATAAATTCCACACCACCATCTACCACATTCCATTTCCCTTTCAACGTTATCACTCACTACAACAACGAGTTACTTCATAAGTCCAGCTCTATCTGGGCCAATATCTTCAATAACTGTCCACTGTTCCCCAGGAGTCAATTGGGCCAAGAGATCATCATGGGGACACGGTGACAAGGTCCTTTTGTGTGGGCACAGCGGTTGATGGACTTCTGATAACCTAAACATACATATAAAGCTCGTTTCACACTACGCTAATACAGCATATAGTTCATAACACAACAGCTCGTGGGTAGATAATAACAGCCGCACAGGTCGATCTTGAAAGTTAAGCAACGCTTGCCAAGGTTGGTCTGTGAATGGGTGACCATCTTAAAATAACGAGTTTTCTCCGTGCCTCGGAAAGCACGTTAAGCCGTAGGTCCCGGCTGCCATTTGTAGATCTTTGGCAGTCGTTACGGATAGTCAGAAGCAAGTAAATCTGACTCCAGTCTTGCCATGAAGTACCGTGTTACCCGATTTAAGGGGTTGTGGTCTGGTAGGCAGCCGCTCCTCGTAAAATACTGGTATTCTGCTAAATCCGGCTTGACTGGAAGTCGACCCCAATATAGTTGGGAAAAGGCTAGGCAGATGATGAGTGTGAAATGAGCTTACCATAGCCACCCGCGTGGCTATGTACAGTACTTCTTTGATTTGACAGAGCGATTCTTGGTAATCTCGCTAGTGATAATATGGTGTGGAATGATGCGATTAGGTGGATGTGGTGGTAATTGTGACAATGCTTTTTATGTGTGGGCAGAAAGGAATGAGGAAATAAGATATACATGAAACAATCAGGCTGTTTTTAATTCTGTAATCGATTTCATTATAAGCGTTTTAATGAAAAATTAGAGCAGTGGTGACCCAGTGGTGAAGGTACAACCTCATTCAAATAAATACTTTGAATTAAACATTTTATATAATTATATGCGACACGTAAGATGTTTGTTACGGCTTTAAGTTACCTACTGTGTCAGTGACAAAGAATCCTAAAATAATAACTTACCTATACAAATGGCACCTTTGGAGAGGAAAACAACAACCTTTTACAGTAAATAACCACAATAAATAACTTAGCATTTATAAGGAAAATTGCCATTACCTATAATTTCAGGAGCACTGATGTCCTAGTAGTAATAGCCCCAACTTACGAGTTTTACATCGTAGGTTCGAACCCAGCCAGGCGTAATTTATTACTACTACCACTACTCTCAAATAGGTATAGCTAGTTGCAACTATAGTTTAAACAGTGGTGACCCAGTGGTAACGGTCATGATTTACGAGTTGTGGGTTGTGAGTCCAAACTCAGCCAAGTGAATTACTTTGTGTAATTTATATCATCACCACTGCTCTTAAAATGGTGAAGGAAAACATCGCGAGGAAACCGACAAGGCTTAGAACTAAAAATTTGGAGACATGTGATATTCACTAACCTGCAATGGGCTTGCGTAGTGGATTACAGCCCATTTCACCTTCTACAGTGCCTATCTCCTGAATCCCAGAAGTGGGCACATTATAAAGCTGATTGTGCTAAGCTTACGCTTATAATATTTCTAGGTTAATACCGCCATCGGCATCGGTCAATAGTCCGCTAATATCTACTCGAGATAAACAGACATAATGATGTACACACACTCGTTTTCAAGGGCCTGTTATATCAAAAGTGGTTGAGTGTTTTAGGAGATTATGTCACACAAAAATGTTAATAAAACATTTAGAGAAATATGTGGAGTCGTTATGTGAAGCATGAGAGATTACTAAAAAGTTAAAACGCCTGTAGCAAGGTGGGCAACTTGATTTGAACATAATCTGGTTTTTACTAACTAGACTCTGTGAGATCTAACAATTACAAAATTTGAAGAGAATAGGAATTAAAGAGTGAGCGTGCTGAAAAAATTTGAAGGCGCGTCAAACGCTTCAAAGAGTTTCAATATGATATACATTCCATAAATAAAAAAAAATCAAACAATACTGAAAAATTGAGTAATCAAAGATGAAAGAAGGAGCGAAGCGAGTTGAAAATTTAAGCAACATGCCTCGAAAACGATCCATTTTCTTTCCACAGACAAGAAGTTATAATAGATGGCAAGATATTGGAATTTAGTGGAGCCGATAATATTAGCTAGCTATTAGCCATATGCTGCCTAGTACCATAGTACTCTTGGCCAAAAGTAAAAACGGTATTGCTGTCCAAGATGAACTGGTTTGATTCACAGCTGTAATCGAGCAGTTGGTTATCCCTGGTCTTTAGGTACCTCACGCGTCTGTACCAGATGTTGGATTGAATACTGAGTGTTATATATTGCGGCAAGTTACATTAGAATTCATCAGCGCCTTCCTGTCTGCTATACCGATCAAGTGGGTTCGCCAATGCGTCTACTACACACTGTTTGCCCTTTCGACCTTTCATTGTATTTACCTTCTTTAGAAAACATTATAATATGTATAATGTTTTGAGGAATATCATTATTATATTGCTCAAAAGTTTTTACCGTCGTTGACTGCCAACAGTGGTTAGAGCTAAGGTTTTCTTTTGCTACATCCACTTCTGAGTATAGCTCTTCTCTTCTCTGTGTTAGGCACGTCTAGAACTTATACATGGACCATCGTTTTAAGCTGAAACACAAAATTGTAGTGAGGTACGATAAAGTTTGTTTGTCTATACTAATATTATAAAGAGGAAAGATTTGTACCTATTTTTGTATGTTTGTAATGAATAGGCTCTAAAAAAAATTCTTTCACCAATAGAATGCTACATTCTTCCAATTTGACATATGCTACATTTCATTTTGAAAAAAATTAGGGATCCTTGGTAAAATTTGAACAATGTAACCGAAGGTGTAGAAAAATGAGTCTTAAAATGTCTTTCCTCGAATGCGCTGTCGAAACTATTAGCGATAGAACAAAATAATGTACAACAATATTGAAGAACATCATAATGTCTACAAAAAACTCCGCGGTAGCATATGTCCAACTATTGTAGTTATGTCACTACAACAACTTTTTTCAAAAATAAATAATTGTCTACCCCGTGCGAAGCCGGGACGGGCTGCTAGTTGATTTATAAAATTACTAGCTTCTGCCAGCGGCATCGTTCGCTAGGTAGTAGAAAATGATCCCAACGATAAAAAAGTATCATATGTGCCATTCCAGGACATGGTCTACCCGTGTGTCAAATTCTGTCTGGATCTCTAGCAGTTTCAGCAGGAAGGAGCAGGAAACAAACATACGAATATTGTACACATATAGGGACTTACAAACTTTCGCCTTTACAACATTACTGTGATTATAGTCATAATGTGATAATTGAAGACTGTTAAAAAGATCCATTACCAAACCCTTTAATATTCAACTGTTCTCCATAAAATCGTCATTAACTTGGTACACAGCGGACAATTGTCGCCCGGAGACAGTTCTGTCTTCATTAAACGGTTGTTCACTCCTTAGGAATTTTAATATGCCGACCACCGCCGCCTTTATGCCTTCATACGCCAAGATATCTCGTGTCAAGTGGCGAGCAATCGAGCTTTTTTAAGTTGGTCGTTTTTATTGGAAATGTCTTGAAGTGCTTTTAAGGTTCAAGGGTAAACCGCGAAATACAATATTTTTTATCTAATTTACAGCTCAGTAACGAATAGTATGGTAACAAAAATTAAAGTTGCGGTAACGATATGTGTGTAATTACACAAATATCAACTTAAATTTTACTGAAAGAGGTAGGTACAATGTGCCATTTTCATAAAAGATGCACCTCGTCTCTAAGTTTGAGAGTTATTTAGAATTGTGGTTTTAATGTAAAGAGTGGAGAAAAATAGCAGCAGGATTTATTACTGGATAAGTGGATAGTTTATAAAAATAGAGGACCAAGGTTAGACTAGACCCCTGACACAGATTGACATGATATTTGGCAATTAATGTGGTCCCCTTTCAATTTTTGACTTTCAGCGTTATCGTTGATAGAGAGGGTTACATTATCACGACCCCAAGGTCTCCTGTGATTTGAGTTCAGTCTGTAGAACTAGTGTTTAAAAATGCAAATATAATTTTGAATGAATTGACCTTAACACCGAATCCATATTTCCATATTTAGTCTAAGTTTTGACATTATCGATCACGTATCTGGTTTTACAATGTAATTAAGTACAATACTAAAGAAGTAAAGAGCGATACAACAATGGGCTGTTTCAGTGGAAGTGGAGCATTCTGGTGTTTTGATTCCAACGGCTAAGTGGACATTGTCGCTATCACTTCCGGAGTAACGTGAACCAATTCATGGACAGCGTCATTATACGGATATGGGTTGTTTGGATTTGTTTGGTCATCATAGCATATGATTGCTCGTTGAAAAGGCTAAACAAACCAATGTCTATGGGTAAAAACCAAGTTTCAACTATTTTTAATACCGTCTAAAATTGTAAAACATCGTCATTTACAAAACCTTGAGATTAATTTAGCCGAAATTAATACATTCATCTGCTAGAGAAGTGGGCTGAGTCCCAGCAGTGAGAACATTATAAGGCTGATGCTATGCTACGCTAATACACTCATCTACTTATCTATGAAGACTTTAATTAATGAATCCCCGACCGGTCTCATTAGACCGCGCTGTTATTGTCTTACTATTGTGTCTCGTTTCGCGGGTATTGATAGGTTAAGAAGAATCATGCATATACATATTCTACCAAGCGAACTCAGCTTGCTGATGTCAGGTCATACATACGATCCAAAGTGCTTTTTTTATGGTGGGAAATCAGCTTCTTTCGCTCTAGGGCGGAATGGCAGTGCGTGTTAGACTTTTAGTGTCTAAAACCACACCTGTGCTTCTTTACTTGGCATTTCCATTTAAGAAGTCAACACTAGTTGGCTACGACCCTACTGGACTACCCTACGATTTTTGTCAAGTCTCTATGATGATTTGGGCTCGCTCTGGACGGTTACCACCGTTACCGAACAGCCGGATCTATGAACCCTCAACTTACCATTTAATCGCCTGTCTTATTCCGTAGAAAATATTAGAATCTACCAAAATCTACAACGGCCTCATCTCTTTGCAGACGCACAAACTGTACGCGCTGCGGTACTGGGGCTGCGAGCTGCTGTGCCTGATCAACATCGTGCTGCAGCTGTGGATGATGGACAGCTTCTTCAACGGCGAGTTCTTCTCGTACGGCACCAGAGTGTTGGGCTATAGCGAGGTGCCGCAGGAGGAGAGGTATGTTCGTGGACCTGGGTTCGGTTTGAAACGAATGATAGGTAACAGGGTTGAGTATATTAGAGGAAGTTTGAAAGTGGCGCCAGTGACAGAAAAGTTGAAAGGAAATCGTTTGTCTTGGTGTGGTCATGTGAAGAGGAGGGATGAAATGCATGTTACTAAAAGGGTTATGAATTTACATGTGGACGGATGGAGAGGAAGAGGGAGGCCAAAGAAACGATGGATGGACTGTGTGAAGACTGATATGAAAGAAAAGGGAGCCAGTGATGTTATGACGGGTGACAGGACAGAATGGAAGAAAAAAAACATGTTGCGCCGACCCCGAGTAATATGGTATAAGGGCAGGAAGAAGAAGAAGAAGATAGGTAACAGGGTTGGAATCGTTTGGTGGTTTGAAAAATGGCACAGAATGCATATCTAAATATTTTCTTAACCAGCAATATTAAATGATACTTTTATCAAGCTTCACTTTTGTTAAAACAAAGTAATTGTTTTTAAAAGTAGGCAATACATTAGAAGGTGTATTTATAACATCGCTTTGTCAGCACAACCTTTTTATACACCATGTGGCAGACATCGACGACCAAACCATTTAAACTTAAAATTGTAAACTGATAATTTAATGTGTTTTGAATGGTATTCGTTTGTGCGGCGATGTCTGACACATCATCATCATCTGCCTAGCCTTTTTCCCAACTATATTGGGGTCGGCTTCCAGTCAAGCCGGATTTAGCTGAATACCAGTATTTTACGAGGAGCGGCTGCCTACCAGACCTCCACAACCCATTAACTGAGGTAACACGGTACTTCATGGCAAAACTCGAGTCAGATTTACTGGCTTCTGACTATCCGTAACGACTGACGAGCTCCTCACGTCGATGTCTGACACACGGTCTAATATATTCCTTAACTCTTTCAAAATAAACTCTTTGATGGTTAGCGTTGACTATACTCGTACATACAACTATTCTGAACCATGTAAGCCATGTCCTGGTAATTATATCAGCACTCTAAGTAGCCAGCCTAACCAACCACTGAAAAAAAGCCTCACACTCCTAAGTTATCCTTCAACTCTGCCTTTCCAGATACGACCCAATGATCTACATCTTCCCGCGCATCACCAAGTGCACGTTCCACAAGTTCGGTGCGTCGGGCAGCATACAGACGCACGACAGTCTGTGCATCCTGCCGCTGAACATCGTCAACGAGAAGACCTACATCTTCCTGTGGTTCTGGTATATCATTCTGGCGATGGTGCTTACTCTGCTTATTGTTTACCGGTAAGTACTTATTTTATATTAAAAATACTTTAAGGTGGATGGAGGTTATGTAAAAGATTGGTTAAGACTAGTTGCTACCAGTGTCTTCCTCCGCATGATCAAACAAATATCCCAATGGTACTCCCGGGTTAAAAAATGCTACCCTATGTGCTATTCCAGGACTTAATTTACCCATGTGCCATAATTCGTTCAGCCATTCGAGCGTGAAAAAGCAACAAATATGCAGACGCACTCATAAACTTTATATAATTATATTAGTATGATGTGTGCATCATGTTAAGAAACTACTGAGGGTGCCTGGAACATAGTTCTTGGATACTTGTGCAGAGCTTTTTTTATGTGGGGTCATCAAATGTTTTCTCCCGCTCTGAATGAAGTAAGAGGGAATGTCAGACTTTAGTTAGCTTGTTTGAGGACTACCGTAACTTTTCGAAGAATCTGCAACCCTGGCAGGGACCGATCCTTACTGGCCCCTCATGGATCATTCGGAATTGCCAGTTCTGGTGGCCTGTAAAGCATATTTAGCGCTACTAGTGTGAAACAAATCTCCGCCATGACAAACAGAACTAGAACAAACAGTCGTTCCATCATAGCGACAGTCCATGCCTTATCAGTGTCAACAGCGCGGTACCTGCATAACGAGGCGCCGATAGCGACTATAGCCCAATTATGATAGTGCTGTGTGCTTAAGTGCCGCTCGCACTTGATTTGAGGCGCATGGATCGTTTTGTTATGAGGCGTTTAAGATTTATATGTTGTGGTCAACTGAGTCTCCATTGGGAACCTTATTTTCATGAGACCCTATTTTTCTATTTTGGTCTTCTTTTTCTTCTTCTTATCGTACGATTAGTGGCCAACCTGGTGGCAGAGTTTTCAAGTCGCCCGAAGGTCTCTGACTTGGCTTAACGACTGCTGTCAGTTGACAACAACCGGGACCGACTTTTTACATGCCCTCCGAAGCACGGAGACGCTCAGATGAAATACCACTACTAAACGGTCACCCTTCCATAGACTGACCGTTTAGTAAGACACCATCAAATAACCTCTTAGGTGGAGTGTCAGACTTGTATTGATTAAAACCCATAATTATGTGTAATTGCCCTTTGCGTTACAGGGCCATGGTAACTCTACCACTTTTGAAATGTCCGCCCGTCAGAAAAATGATGCTAATTGCACATTCCAAAGAATAGATCATGTTATGTATTATAAATATCTCGGTTATATATTCGTTGCAACTGTAGAACAATGTAAGGTCTGTTTTTGCTACCCTGAGACTAAATTGACACAAGCAATGTCAAACTTACTATAGGAATGATGACTTTTGTGTTGTAATGTAACCCTGAGACTAAAATGATAATGAGAAACAGACTATAAATAATGGAAAAAAAAATATAGATAGAAAAATAAGCCACTGGTAGCTAAGAGATAAACAGTCTCAACTGACAGCGACTGTTCACAGACATGACGCGTATATCCACTCTTCTCAACCATTTAATAATTCATATTTTCTCCATTCCAGGCTGGTGATAATCTTCGTGCCCTCAGTCCGTCCTCGTCTCCTGCACGCGCGCTCCCGCACCCTGGCCATGGAGACAGCAGTGCTGGTCTCGCGCCGCACCGACATCGGCGACTGGTGGCTCCTGTACATGCTGGCCCGCAACATGGACCCGCTCATATACAGGTAGCTACAACTCTTCAGTGCGGCCTCGCCTGCTGCACCCTGGCCATGGAGACAGCAGTGCTGGTCTCGCGCCGCACCGACATCGGCGACTGGTGGCTCCTGTACATGCTGGCCCGCAACATGGACCCGCTCATATACAGGTAGCTACAACTCTTCAGTGCGGCCTCGCCTGCTGCACCCTGGCCATGGAGACAGCAGTGCTGGTCTCGCGCCGCACCGACATCGGCGACTGGTGGCTCCTGTACATGCTGGCCCGCAACATGGACCCGCTCATATACAGGTAGCTACAACTCTTCAGTGCGGCCTCGCCTGCTGCACCCTGGCCATGGAGACAGCAGTGCTGGTCTCGCGCCGCACCGACATCGGCGACTGGTGGCTCCTGTACATGCTGGCCCGCAACATGGACCCGCTCATATACAGGTAGCTACAACTCTTCAGTGCGGCCTCGCCTGCTGCACCCTGGCCATGGAGACAGCAGTGCTGGTCTCGCGCCGCACCGACATCGGCGACTGGTGGCTCCTGTACATGCTGGCCCGCAACATGGACCCGCTCATATACAGGTAGCTACAACTCTTCAGTGCGGCCTCGCCTGCTGCACCCTGGCCATGGAGACAGCAGTGCTGGTCTCGCGCCGCACCGACATCGGCGACTGGTGGCTCCTGTACATGCTGGCCCGCAACATGGACCCGCTCATATACAGGTAGCTACAACTCTTCAGTGCGGCCTCGCCTGCTGCACCCTGGCCATGGAGACAGCAGTGCTGGTCTCGCGCCGCACCGACATCGGCGACTGGTGGCTCCTGTACATGCTGGCCCGCAACATGGACCCGCTCATATACAGGTAGCTACAACTCTTCAGTGCGGCCTCGCCTGCTGCACCCTGGCCATGGAGACAGCAGTGCTGGTCTCGCGCCG
Source organism: Mythimna separata (assembly GCA_030763345.1). Lineage (NCBI taxonomy): Eukaryota > Metazoa > Arthropoda > Insecta > Lepidoptera > Noctuidae > Mythimna > Mythimna separata. The sequence goes on along the minus strand of CM061173.1, from coordinate 1,697,098 downwards.
CACCGACATCGGCGACTGGTGGCTCCTGTACATGCTGGCCCGCAACATGGACCCGCTCATATACAGGTAGCTACAACTCTTCAGTGCGGCCTCGCCTGCTGCACCCTGGCCATGGAGACAGCAGTGCTGGTCTCGCGCCGCACCGACATCGGCGACTGGTGGCTCCTGTACATGCTGGCCCGCAACATGGACCCGCTCATATACAGGTAGCTACAACTCTTCAGTGCGGCCTCGCCTGCTGCACCCTGGCCATGGAGACAGCAGTGCTGGTCTCTCACCGCGTTGCAATAGTACAGTCAATTTAGTTTTTATCGGAATGAGGGCGAGGCACCTGTCAAAACCCACGTTACAACAAACGTCAACACCATGTATACGTTTTTAAAGAAAAAACTTATCGTCTAAATGGCAAACTATTCATGTACGACCCTCTAAGCTCCTCTGTTACATTAGTACATAGAGTAAATATTAATTAACCCTATGTTTCTTAAAATGTCGATACTTGTTGAAGTATATAAGTAGCATACTCAACTAATATAACAATTGTGATTTCCAGAGAGCTGATCTCCGAGCTAGCGAAGCGCATGGGTGAGAAACCAGGACGAGCGTGACGGCCGCCGCCCAGCGTCGCCGTGCTCGGCGTCTGACACCCGCACTCCTCCACACCACACCTGGAACCTGCCCACAACCCAAGATACCAACCTCCCGATAGGACCCTCAGTATACTCCGCCGTCATTTCTCTACTGGACATCGACCTCCTTGAAACGCCTCCGGTATATTTGCTTGCAATGAGGTTTACGAAGCAATGCCAGATAAAAAAAAACTTTTGTATTTGAATTCAGAATCTCAAATAATAATCATGTTGTTAGAAAATGAACTTAATGACATACAAAATAAAGTTAAAATTAATTTGAAATCATTTTCTAGAAGAAGTTTTGTTTTACAAATGAGAACTCAAAAATCAATTTTGAATGTAGAACATTAAAGAAGAGAGTAGTTGAAGTAGTGGCAATTTAAATAATCTGTGATTTTAAATTCAAATACAGGAAGAAGCGTTTAAAAATTTCGTTACTGTGTATTTGTTAAACGCTCTTATTAAGCTTTTCTGTTTTGGTTGATTTGTAGTAACTAATGTTTACAGTTCGCAATTTTTCAAAGCCCAAATACAGCCTATTTGTACTTTTATATAAAACAATACTGTAATGACTTAACACCTCGAACATTTCACAAGTTCATAGAACAAGCCATTTAAGGGAGGTACCGGTTTTTTTTCTACAAATACCTATGTGATGAAATAGCAGTAGCAAAACAGAATTATATTAAATGTAGTATTTTTTCAGCTGTAGTCGACCATCGTCAATTACTTGCCCAATGTCGCTATAAAAAAGTTGTTGCATTTCACGACGACGTAACACATCCCTTATAGCGATGGTATAAGGTTCAAATTGCAGTGCTGTCCGTCGTCGCGAAATGGAATAGATTTAGCGTAAAATACTCTACTTAAGGATACGCAATAGAAGCTATAATCGTGAAAATATATAAAACGGTTCATTTAAAACGTTAGTCTTAGTTCTTGGACGGAAATTATTGCTTCGACACATGTAGTTTAATAATATAATTATATAGTGACCGGTTGAAACCCGATTTGCAGTCATAATCGAAACCGTATCCGAACATTCGGCTTCTTTTCCAGTTTCGGCCGTAACCGATACCGAAACTGACGTGGTAATCGAAAAACTGACGAGTAATAAAATATTATTTCATTATCGTATGTTTAATTTTTATAAAATAACTTTAATACTACACAATAAATGGACGATTACCCAAAAATAATAATATATTGAAGAAGAACATGACAGTCAGTTTTTAGGTCTATCACAATCGTCAGTTCAAAGACGTTAGTTTTGGTAGTGCCGATTTTATTAGGACACATTTACACCGAAATCAAAACATCAGCAGAAAGTAATTTTTTTACTGAAACTGTCCGAAACTGAATCTTCGGTCGGGATCTTATGGTATTCAACTACATAAATAGTGTTTTGTCAATAATTTACGTTTCAGGAACTGGGCTTATTAAGGCCATAATTTTAATAGCACTATTAGTTTTTAATTTTAATCAGATTTTCCGCATTGCGACTATATTGCTATCAATAGCGTCCGTAACATTCTAAATATATATAAAATCTCTACTAGAAATCTGAATTATTTGTATATTTTAAGCTCACAAATCTATTTCATATTTTTATTTACTTTAATATGACATTAGATGAAAACTGTCCGTATGAACAACGAAATCAGTACCTAAAGTACTAAAATCTCGATTATTCTTATAACTTTTGGTTGTTTTTATAAGTATTCTATTATGTAGTCATTATTAATCACTGCCATTTATATTCTTAACATCATGACATGTCTTTTTCTGACATGACAGATCTACTATCCATTTTTTTTATCTTTGAAAGATAGTTCATGACTAAGTAATTTTATTTTGTAACCGTATATGCTTTAAAAAAATCAGCAACATCACATAAACATCACAAAAGCATGAAAAAAGAAACTATTATGGTAGGCGCCAAATAAATTTGCAATAAAGTACATTGACCTGTCCCTGTCTGAAGATGAGATAGTGGTCAATCGCGAGCCTATCCATAATAACAAAATAAAACAAGTGTTTGCAATACACTGTAGAAGACTATCATACTATAATCACATCTACTAAGATCTTTATCACACAATTAAACTTATACATCACAAAACGCACATAATTTGTGCCAAAATAACTCTCACATTTACTTTTTCTCTCTATTGGAACCTCATTTTTTTAAATAACTTTAGTTATGTATATTAGACCTGAAATTGGGGATTGTATACAACGCCAAATCTGTTTATTTGTTTGTTTTAATATTATTTTTTATTATTTTAACTCATGGTTGTATACAACGCCAAATCTGTTTTTTTAAATCCCCTGATCTGAGTGAAAAGACATTTTTACTGAACAGTTTTAATGCATATCATGTAGCTAGTTTTTTTTTTTACAATTATTTTAATGTTCTCATATACTCTGTCAGTTGTTTTTAAGTTAAGTTAAATACCATCTCTTTTTTGGTGGTGTGAAATCATTTATTTTTATTCATGTCTCAAAAACCAATCAATCTAAACCATATCTTAGCACAAATGTTTTTACAATTTTAGCATGGCAACATTTTATTGTACGTATTTCTTTGCAATGGCAATTCTGTATGTGAATTTTTGCGCCTTTTTATAATCGAGTCTTGGCCACTTTTGGTCCATTATGTATAAATATATATTATGTAATATTAAAGACAAGCACTGACATGATCAGATGGACTGGAAATGTATGGCCTTAACTGTAGTGTTGTATGAAATGCATGGACTTGCATGACTATTGTGGTTTTTGACTAAACTCACAAGCGTAAGTGTTGTGTAACGGAAAAGTTGAGGGCCTTAGCATTTGGATATTTCCAATTTTACATTTGAAGGTAGTCAGTGATATATTGTATTATTTGTGTATTTATATTATATATTAGAACTAGTTATACAATTTAAGTGAAGCGAAAGAAAATTATATTTTAGTTTTTTCTAAATTGACGGTGCCGCCCTCTCGCGGCTCGGTTCAGATCGTAACTAGTGTTGTGATTATCTGTCAGTCGGTGTTCATTTTTCTAATAAAATTATAGGCTCCGTTATATTGGAGTGTTTTTTAGCATTTTCGCTCTTTTGCGCGTTGAAAGTTGACTTTTAGATGAATTGTTAAGTTTTAATATTGATATCATTTTTTACTTGTTGTGGTGAAGACTTTCTCTATCTGCCGTATCTCTCATCCTAAAGCTGTAACATTCCTTAAACATGGAGAAATATAATTTTATATATATAATATGAATTTGATAATGGTTTTAAAATTTTGCCTTCGCTGCAAACAACATTTCGTCTCATCAACATGAAATAGTGTTAGTAAACAATTAAGTATGTAAACTTCAGAAAGCGTTGCTTCGAATAAAATCATAATGATGATTAAACATTTTCATACCAAGTATATAAATAACGCAACGCCTTATCACAAAAAGCGCTCAAGAAAAAATGCCATAAAATATCACAAATATGTATAAAATCACAAAACATATATTATTTGTATATTTAGTATACGTACGAGTAATCATTTCGTTAAACGACTTGCGTATGCGCAAGTTTGTGAACATTTTCCATTTTAGTGACTTTTATATTTTGTAAGTTAGGTTTTTTATCGGTCATACACCGATTTCTCGAAAAGATTGTGTAAGTTCGAGATTATAACCTATGTTTATACATTTAAAACCTATTTTTGTTTGGCTGACTAAAATGGAAAGAGAAAAATAGCATAATCGGTGTATGACCAGGAATTATTTCAATTAAAGACAGAATGTAAATAGTGAATTTATAGTTATACGTATGTTCCTAACAGACGATTATTTTAGATTAATTTTAGGATGTGTTGAAAGATAAACTGAAAACTATATTTTCTCGCGCCTGAATTCGGTTGTCACATTCTACCCGCGTTCCGAATTATGATATAGTCGCTTTTAGCGTATCAACAAATCGTCTGATGTACCCTCTATACTAACTCCGTGGATGTACCTACGCGTTGCAGTTATTCGGAACGACTGTTGGCGCGCTAACATTGATGATATCGTAATTTGGAACGCGCGGGGTATATAACACGTTACTATCCAGAGATTTTCAATCTTATATATCTATGTGGTTCTATATTGGCAAAAAGCTAACTACAAATTTTATGAAAGCAATATCGCCTATCATTTGAAACGTGAGTATTTTTTTAAAGTTAAAAATAAGTGTCATTCAAACTGAATATGATGAATATCCATGTGATAAAACAACATCACAATACTTTCACTTTAGTTTAAAATGTAATATTATTTGTAACGATCCAGCATTTATTACATTTAGTTTAAATTGTGTTAATTAATATTTATGTACTCTGTATGATACGCTCTCGAATTAAGACATTACTTTTAACTTATTAGTTTTAATTCGTAATTTTTATTTGTCAAAAACAAAAGTGAAATATATTACATTTTTTTATAGAAAGATTTTTATTTGTATTATTTAAGATGAAATAATTAATGGCATACTTTTTATCGTTATTTCTAAGTTTGGTAAAGAGACCATTAAATTATTCAAAATTGCTTACGCGATAATTTATTATTCGCGTCCAAAAGTAATTTCATTCAGTTTCAAACTATACTTCCAGATCTGCTCATTCCTTCGAAACAAAACTGCGTGAATATATCGTTAATATTTTGTTTAATCCCTGTAAACTGTAATTGTTTATATGTAGCTGTTAGGAGACGCGATTTTCAAATGAATTATACAAATATTATTCTTTTATGTCTGTTTTTTAATTGAATTTCCCAATATTCGACCAAAGTCAACATAAAGTATGACAAGCTATCCCACCCACCGTCACAACCACTCTGGTATTATGGTGCAAGCTACTGCTCCGAGTGTGGCCAGGTTCTCGCTAGATGGCGCTGAACGGAACCCTACATATTTGGAAGCATATTATTCAAAGAAATGGCATTTGCAAAATTAGAACCTTACACTATATTAAACTTATTGCCTCGATAGCGCTATAAGTTAGATTCATAAATAATCAGAAGTCTTTTTTTAGGTGGGAAATCATACAATTCTCCCGTTCTAAGGCTGCGCAGCGAGTTAGACTTTTACTTACTAATACTAGACTGTTCATTTTGTGGCGGTTTTCGTCCCAAGATCACAAAGTATTTATAATAGGTTTCCGAATGGTTGGGTTTGGGTTTATTATTATTTTAAGTTAAGAACGTCTCAAACTCTACTAAAGTGCTTAATTTTGACAAGTTTTAAGCTTAAGAGTTTGAGAAATATTCAACTTCAAATGCTTAAATCAGAAATAAGGGAAGTTATAAATTATGTCTTGGGTAGAAGTAAAAATACAAAATCGATTTTCAAATGATTTATTCGATATCTCCCATGGTAACTTTCGTCTGCCGTAACATCTCGCTACAAATAATATCTTTTGGCACAATATTTGGCATGGTTCTCTTATGTTGCAGTATCGTGTTGCTGTTACGCCCGTATTCGTCTATCTTGTAGCGCTAGAAGTTACACGTGTAACGAGTTGCTGTAACACTGATCTATATAACCAGATCTAATTCAATATATAATGCTGCGGCCAGACTATGCTCCTCGCGCTGCTCATCGCTCTGCTCCTCGCGCTGCCGTGATTTGCCGCGATGTTGCTCTCTCTCTCTCGCGCGCAAAGACCGACAAGATAGGGAGCAGTGGGCAGGACGAGGAGCATGACGAGTGGCATGACGAGTAACGTGGCCACACTATGTCTCTGCCTCCTTTCCTCGTTACTTCCCATGCTACTCGTCGAGTGTGTGGCCGCGGCATTAGGTATTTCAAATATTTTGATCAATCGATCGATCGATGTATCGGATCATATTTTTAAATAAAACAGTAACCATCGAGTTTATTTCCATTTTTCTCCATCGAAAACTAACAATTGGAACCGTGCACTAGCCTCTAAAATAAAAAATAAAGAATTTAGTTTTTTTTCTTTTTTAACAGTGGCAAGACCTGAGTGTGCCATGACTTTTAAAAATTCAAACTGAATACGGGCGTTAGGAATTAATTAGTATAATGTATAAATCGTTACACTTTACATCTTACAACCTGACAACCTTTACATTTACAATATTTACGTGTATACTGTGACGTGGAATGTGATCTCCAGAACATATTACCCTCTCTTTACTGCAGTCGGGTTTATGGAAGTTAATTTTTAGAAAAAAAAATACTCTGTGCCAAAACAAAGTGATGTCAGCGGAAGGTAACGATTGTCAAACGGCTTAAAATATTTGGAATTCACATGCGCTTCTGAAATGCCTTGAAGTTAATCCGAAATATGACTCAAACTTTTTTTTGGTTTCGCAAAATTTGTGCATACAGCCTGTGTCAAGTTTAGGAAGTATTTAGTTCTTAATACAGAAAACAGTAACGTTGTTTGTCATCTAAATAGATAATACTTATGTAATACATTCTTACGGTTTTTGCAGTTTCTACACTGAAGTAGGCATAACTACAGTATTTTTTTTCAGAGATCGCTCCTGTTTCAATCGTTCTATAGATATTGTCTAGTTGTTTGTACACTTGAGATAGGTACTAAACAACACCAACTCTATATGACAATACTTACTAGGCATTAATTTGAAAATTAATATATGAAACCGCTGTTAAACTTTTTTTCTTTTTTTTCGAACAAATCCGTTTATTGAATTTTGACAATCGGCATTACTGGTAAATCATCACTCTGTTTAGAGCCAGTGATTGTATCTTCGAGTTAAAAATCTGTAGATTATCAAAATCTTCTACAATATGTTCTTGGAGATCAAACCCCCATCCCAGTGACGCCGACACATTTTTCTAATATCCTCACGAACACAACAATTGTTTGTAACAATAATAATTTTTAGCCTACTTCTAGGCAAATAAATTTCTCTAAATAGCGTCATAAGCTTACAAATTCAATGTATTCTATCTCAGAAATAAAATTTAAAGACAATATCATTTTCATCCCATTTAGGAAGGAACGTCTGGGGTTCCTTCAATGATTGTCATTATTTTTTTTCACAATTTATAGATGCTCTGAATCTGCAAACTTACGTCTAAAGTATTGATTGAAGAAATCAAATCCATATTTGGAAGAAACAAGATAATCCCTTTCCTATGACAAAGGTTCTAGGAATTTATAAAATATAGATCAGATTTCTTCAACCAAAATATCAATAAATTTTCTAATAATAATCGAAGAAATTATATGAATTCAGTCGCTCCATTATAAATCATTAGGTTTACACAACAAATCGTTTGAAACACACGTCTTGTGAACGTTTAGATCATTTCTGAGATGTGTTCCGTTGGCAGTGTGGTTATCGTCATAACAATGTTTCATCATTTGAGCGCTAGATACATGTGGCGTTTTATCCTTTTGTATACAGAGTAATTTTTGGAAATTCGTTTAGCAACTTTGGAAGTTGGAAAGTATATTGAGTAATTCTCAAATGGTTTTTGAATTTGTAGCGTTTATAGCTGCTAATATAATAATAGTGTGTGTATTCGAAACAAAAAGCTCAGCTTTACTTATTGCGTTACATGTTCAATGGTTCGTTCGTCTGCAGTTAACGTACGCGTATCTGTCGACACGCCACGCCTGTCAAGTCGCGGTGATCCTGCTCCACGGGTATTTCCTCGATCCTCTAAAGAACTGTCGTTCCACTAGTAATATCCTCAATTACAACTACACTATAATACTTAATTGCTTGATTAATTATTGCTTTAATTTTTTGGTCTGTCAAATCCTTGGCGAGTGAAATGTGTAAAATTGTATATCGTGTATGTGTGCTCACCATGTGCTTACCATCAGTACGTTACAACAGCTAAAGTAGAAAACAAAAGAAGCGTCCATTATCAGATTACTACGAGCAGCAAAACTATGAGTAAAATAGTTCTAAAAAGTATACTAGTACTAACGGGGTAGCCGTCGATGTTAACTATTAGAAGGCCTTCGATAGGATTCGTCCTGAGATCACGTTCTTAAAGATTAAGTACAAACTATTATTGCATGTTTAGAATTGCACTGTTACGATTTCGATTAAAAAGTATCGATAAAAGTAGTCTTTACACTCGTTAGTATTGTCCAGAAGTCGAGAACATGCGTGGGGTACTGCAGGGCGGCCGGCGGGCCCGCTGGCGCGTGGCGCGCGCGCGGCTCACACGGGCGGCTCGCGCTGCAGCGACGTGAGTCACGTGTGGAACACCCACCCCGGCACCGGAGGTCACGCGTCCGGCGCGCCGTGGATGTGGTGCTGGTACGTGTGGTTCAGCTTGTTCGCGAACTCGTGCATGATGTCCCGGAAGATCACCGAGTCCAGGTTCTCCCCGAGGATGTAGAGGAGGTACCAGTCCCCCATCTTGCTGCGCCGCACGATGGTGTCGACGTTGTCGCGGCGGACCAGGCGGAAGCGCATCCGCATCATGTAGACGCGCATGCGGGGGGAGAAGATGATGATGAAGCGGTAGACGAGGGTGATGAAGGTGAGGATGCCGAGGATGACGAACCAGAACCAGAGGAAGACATAGATCTTCTCGTTGACGACGTTGAGTGGCAAGATGCACAGCGCGTCGTGCCGCTCTACCTCGCCCGACGACCCGAACTTGTTGAACAGCGTGCACTTCACCATCCTGAAATATACATTTAGTTTGTTATTAAGAGTATCTAGAAATAAACAAAACCTTTTAAGGCATTGTCTAAATACCTATACACTGTGTGTCATAACGAATACCATGGGTCCAGTACATGATTCTAGATTCCCCAGTGATGGATTTTTTCGTGGGCATTTTACTTATTTAAAAATATCTGTAGTTTTTTAATTTTCAGATGGATAAAATAGTTATTGTAATCAATCCTGATAACATTTTAATGAATAAAATTAATTACAATACAATAACCATTTTATCAACCCCGATGTTATTTATATGTGAAAAATTAATTAATTTGGGACTATTGACCTTGGAAATATGTAGATCATGGGGTCGATGCGATCCTCTTGATCTGACTCCATGTAGGCGATGACGTCCAGCCCGAAGGTCATGAACTCCCCGTCGAAGAACCGGTTCATCAGGAACATTTGCCCTGGAAAGACATAGACATTGTTAAATTATACATGATACATCATCATCATCCACCTAGCCTTTTCCCAACTATATCAGGGTAAACCAAACGGCATTATGATTTGCTGTGTGAATCAATCTACCATTGTCCTCATGCCCTAAATCCTATATAAGGATGACCATTGTTGTATTGGATGATAGGAAGATATGCTTTCACCAATCTGCCATTACTTACACATGTTCAACCCTGCTGAAGGTTTTGCGAGAATGCAGGTCAATTATTACGCATGATAAGACGACCTTTTTTGATTATCCCTAATAAGTTTCCCTCTACCACATTAAAAATGAGGTACCTACTAGTAAGAATCGCCGTCAAGTAATCTATATTTATATAAAGGAGAAACTGATGTATCAACGCGCAACGCACACTCCTAACTACTGTGACTAGGTACTTCTGAATTGGTACGTTTGCGGGAATTGAACCCGCGACACGTAGCGTTGCTGTCAATCGCTCATCCGCTGCGCTAATTGTATCGTCAAAAAAAATGTTCTCATATACGTGGAAATTATTGTCATAATGAGAATAAATATAAGAAAATCGAACATCTGCTTAACCTATCAATACCCGCGAAACGAGACACAATAGTAAGACAATAACAGCGCGGTCCTATGAGACCGGTCGGGGGTTCATGAATTAAACCGTTGGTTGATATGAGAATACCATCATCATCAGTTCACCATCAGTTCATCAGGTCCACCTTGTGGGAGGCCTTCCGGAGAATACCGCAATGATGATATTTAAGTAAAATGTCGAATGAAATTCAATATTATGAATTAAAACAATTATAACCTGCGTGCGTTTATAATGACCTGCGTGTCTTATTAAATCGAACGAAATTCTAAACAATGCCTAAAAAATAGTCTACGCATGGCGTTTTTTTATTGCATAGTTGGGCACAGGTCAACATTCTGGCATAAAACCCGCGGCGGGCTGTAAAACTTGGTTTATGCCCGTTTTAATTCAATATGTTATGATTTACAATCGGTGCGGTAGGACCCTGCGGCGTAGAGCAAGTAAAGAGCAGAAGGCTCAGTACTATTGGCTTCTTACTTAATATTATCTAATAATACAGTGTTTTGTTGCATGGTTCACGTGCTGCCAGTAAGATGATGATGATGATGATGATGAATAATAATGAATTCTTAACAAAAGTAAAAATGTTGACGAAAATCGATTGACTTTAATTATTTTTTAGGGGTTTCATTATATAATTATATTTAATGTATTTGCAAATTACAATATGTCAAGATGGAGTTCTCTTTTAACGACTCGCGGAGTCGGCCCACGTTGGGCGCCAATTTTTTCAGCAAATTTGCGCAATATGTTGAAATAAAAACAAAAATAGAAAAATCGAATGCCTTCATAACGTACCCTCTAATATTCTAATATGCTTTATATAATTTGTGTCTGTTCTAATTACTGTAATTGAAGATTATATCATGATGTCTCTTCATCACCCTTGGTTTATTGGTAGTGAGTACCTAAGGCATTAAGTCCGCCTTTCTACCTTAGCATTGCATGAAGTTGTAATAAAAAAATAAATAAGTGGCGTTTGGTCATTTTGGTTAAATAAATAAATGATACAAACAAGTTTATTTATTTATTTCGTTTTTTTATTAAGTTGATCTTCTGTGAACACCCTTCCTCATGCCCAGTTGGTTCACGATTCAGATCGTGCGCGCGACAGATGTGCGTCTGATATATCAGTTAGGACATGTTTAGGTCCCGCGCGGGCCACGAGACCCGCGGCTCTTGCCAAAATGCTAACACGCGACGATATTGTGCGGATAAATCTTCTCAATGTATTCGCGAGTCACAAAGCTGTCGGCAAATAAACGGCCCGACATAAATATAAACACTGCATACGAATATGGAAAGGGTAGACGGATTTTTGTGTGCATTTTATTGATATGTGCGGTGATCCAGTTAAGTTTTTTTTTCATGAGAAGGCTCTTACGTATATTATTAGTAAAACAGTGTATTGGCGTCGAGAAAATAGTTACTCAACGTTGTCACTCAACTAAGTCATGCCTTAGGATCTAAGTTTTAGAACATATATATTTATTTAGAAAGTCGTGTTCTTGTAGACAGTACGGACATGTCTTTTGCAAATTAAAAAAAATGAGTACCTCACCTGATGAAATGAATACCTGTAAGTGTCAGTGACAATTCTGACTAATATTATGGTTAAATATTATTATTTAATATTTAATCATTCCCGATACGTATGAATCACTATCAATCAAACAATCTTAACGTCAATAGACTTTACTATTTCTAACACAAGGTGCTGGAAAAAATTGGTGGTAATTCATTCAATGACTTCTCCCGCTCGTGGGCGGAGTGGGAGGGCGTGTCACTGCTTTTTTTTCTTTTACTAACTAATATCCAATCCTGTTCGTTTCTTGCCTTCGTTCCAGGGCCCCGGAGTTCACATAACCCATGGTGTCCTCCACCGCTGCGCTCATGGCCCCGCCAGGCCGAGATCGCGCACACAGCATTATTTCCCTCGCGGCCTACTTAGTTTTTGTTATTGGAAACGCGACAGGAAGCGAAAGTAAATACTGCCTATAGGTTTAGCATTACAACCCAAAGTCTAAGAGATATTGATATTTCTTGACAGATTTTAATGAGCTTTTTCATGTCACCTTCCGAAGGAAACTAGGAGCTTTGTTAACATTTTTTTAAATTTAGAATTGTTGGAAAAAGTCATTTCAAATTTTTAACATTGAAAATCACACATTTCGTTTAAAAAACTTTTTCAAAAGAGTTTTTTTTTTTGTTTTCGAGCCTTCAAAAGGCGCCTTTAAGGATAAGTTCGAGAAGTGTGGGATTTTTACCTCAATAAACCACCCGGTCATCATCATCAGCACATAGTAGGGAAGCAATAACCTCTTAACGTTAGAATCCCCAACCGGTCCTATGAGACCGCGCTGTTATTGTTTTACTATTGTGTCTCGTTTCGCGGGTATCTGAGTAATTAAAAGACCATTCGGAGCCTCTACTGGCATACAAAAAAAAAAAAATAACAAATCTATATAATATTGAGAAGATATGCGTCACATCCAAATCCATATTTTAACATCCTTTCTGGCTCTGATTTTGATGTCAATATTTATTGACTGGGCTTTCAGGCAGCTAAATGCCTTGTGTTTATGAAAACTTAAAGCTTATTTACTAAGTTGAAGTAAGTGAAAGTGGCTGGATCCGATCACTACGCGTCAGATCTATCGGCGACAACAGATATACATCTTGACAGGGTTCCAAAAAGCTTTTAGGAATCAAATTAGGTTATTATAATTGTGTGTTTAGAGACAAGTGGCTGGTATCGAGCCTGATTAGTCTTGACTTTTTGGGGTGCCGTGGTTGGTCATCAAAACCTTGGTATAGAAGAATAAACTGACTGACTGACGTACCTACCAACGCACAGCCAAAACTAATGAGATTAGAAGCGTACAATTTTGCAAAAGTTTTCTTTTTATGTAAGTAGTAGGCGAGCATTAAGGGAGAATTTTTAAAATACGCCCCCTGATTGGATGAAATGAGGGTTCAAAATTTATATGGATAAACCTAACTACTAAAAACAAACAAACTATAAACTAAAATAAACTGACTGAACGACATATCAATGCATAGCCGAAACTCCTGGGACTAGCAGCTTAAAATTTTACACAAGTTTTCCTTTTATGAAAGGTGAGCGCACTAAGACAGGACTTTTCAAAATTCACTCCCTTAGGGAATGAAACGGAAGCTCAAAATTTGTAAGGAGAATCCTAACTTCGCGTGATTGAAGCCGCTGGCAAAACCTAATACAATATAAAACAATATACAAATTCAACTCACCTATAACATTGATAAGAGCAAGGCCCTCGCAGAGATAGTAGCGGTAGGCCCACCAGTTGTGGTACCGCAGGTTCTCCCACAGGTAGTCGAGGATGAGCTTCTTCTTCGTCTTCTTCTCGATCTCCGTGCACACGCCCACGTCCAGGTCCATCATCAGCGCGCGGATCTTGCCCCCCTCCCACGACTTCCACAGCCACCGGGGCGCGTAGAATAACATTGCCTGGAACAAGAGTGGTGGGGTTTAATATGACAATGCTGTTGGTTGTTGGACTTCATAATCTATCTCTATTAGCCTCTTATTATTTAAATTTCGGTGGTCTCTATCATCATAATATATCTTCATCTTCACAAAAATACGGTGACTGGTAATCTAATTAGTATCCGGTTCTTAAACACCTGATTGTATTAATGACAACAAATAATTTATTGTTAGTTTGGGACCAAACCAGAAATTGCTTATCTTGTTTGCTGCCAATTAAGTTTCGCGATTATTCGGGCAATGTAACTTTAAGCATAGTCCGCTTTATGATGTTCTATTACGACGCAGGCTTTTTAAGGATCTGTCATCAAAACGTAGCATGGAGACGAACCCATCTTTTACTGATGGCTGCTACCATCTGTCTAGCTATCTTCCTTTTGTTTTTTTTTTAAACACTACTAATAACTCCTGTATCGTGACTACGTTCACAAACACGTGTACTCACTTACACAAGACACCTAGACCCGGAACAACTTTGTAGGCCGTACTACTGCTAGTTCCGAGTGGGAATTGAACCGGCACCACGTAGCGCAGCAGTCAATGACTGTTTTTACATTAGACGATAACGATAACCGATTCCCGAGTCGGACAAAAAGTGCTATTGGGTTTTTCTTTTACGAATTATTACTCTGTAGCTGCCCGGAGTATGGATGTTGTTGGTGTATCTATATTTACTCCCTTGCCTCGGAAAGCATGTAAAACCGTTGGTCCTGCGCCTGATCTCTCTCCGGTCGTGAAGGATTGCGGTCCTATCGGACTATGACAGTAAAGGAAAAGAGAGTGCACAGAACAGTGATATCTCCTAAGAACTTGGCTATTTTCTGTTGAGATTGGCCACCGTCATCACAATTCGATCGAGAGCATTATTAATGTAAAAACAGTCATAGCCCAACCATAACGCCTACCATGCTGACCACCATAAAATCCTACGATAAATAGGACCTATTTGGTAGGTATCCATAGTATACCTAAATAATAGTGTAGACATCGTCACGAGAAGGTCAATCCAAAAACTTTAATTTCCGTTATGTTTCCCTTTACATTTCCGGGCCCAAAGTTTTACGATCATAACAATATATGCTTATGTACCAAATCCTCCCAAAACTTCTTGACCAAACGGAGTCGAATCTGTAGATCGGCAGAAAAATATCAATTCAAGGAGTTTTTTGAAGGTCGCAATCATTCATAGACTTCTATCGCTCTGTGTGGAGCGAGAGGGCGTGTTAGACTTCTACTAACTAAAAACCACACATGTGTCATTGAGTTGTCACCGTTTGCTTTCTAGGACTACGGGATTCCTTTTTAGAAAATCCCCGCGGTCCTAGCAAGACAAGCCCTGCTAGGCCCTTACATCAATTCGAGGGGTGTTTGACAGTTTCAGCCCTATTCAGCTAATCTGTTAAATGGTCTCTAAAACCTACCAAACTGCACTAAACCCTAACTGATACCAATTTCACTAATATTTCAACTATCCAACTATTTTAAACTACCGCATTTACGGCGCATTCAAATGTTTTACAACCAATTTAATTAACTTGTTCACAACTTATTTTAGACTTTATTTTTATGTAGCTAAAGTCTAGATTAAAAAAAATGGGTAGTAATAAGGCGTGAGTCACAATGGGAGCAATCTTTAAATCTGTGGTAATAAAGTTGTGTATGAAATCCGAAAGTGGCAGACGTTTGAATGGCCTTATTGCAACCTGTATGATGTAGCAATGTTTACTGCTATTGCCACTGTATAAATGCAATTGCTAAAATATATATCGGAAGATAGGCAGGGCTGTCAGAGAGTGTAGCTTTAATTGCCTCCTCAAAAAAAAAACTTGTTTTAATTTCTTGAAAGACTATCTGCTTCACCATTTTGGCTACAGATCAGCAACCCAACAAAAATAATGAAGATTAAAAAAACGCTAAATTAGAATGAAATCAGTTTCGAATTTTAGTTTGAAGAGACAAATATGCAGGACAGAAAATCCTTATCCACAATTCCTAGCAGATCATAAGCAATAAATTATAAATAAGTTTTCTTAATATTCGTAAAATGGTTGCACAAATTAGCTGAGTCCTACTCAATTCATTCCATAACAGAATTAAATTCCGTCATACCAAAATATTGTCGAATAAAAAAAAATATCATTCACGTTATAAACTTATAATCCTAATACGATTGTACTAAAGTGGCCTTTTTAGGACCGCTGGCGTTGTTGCCCGAGCGGGTCAATTTTGAAACTGACAGCGCGGACATTTATGTAAGTATCTTACGTTATACGGTAAATATGGACACATAAACTTTACCCTTATTCCTAAATAAATTGTGTAAATAAAAACGTTAACAGATGGCCTTATAAGGGCAAGTTCACAAAAAGAAAAATACTTCGTTGTCATCCCCGTTGAGTTTTCACATATTAACGGAACATCCGCATTTCCGCAACTCTCACTATTCTATAAGGGGATTATATTTTCTGTCACCAAACTTTATATTTGTCATCAAGTTGTGTTACCTAATTAATAGATCTATCGCCACGAAATATTTTCGTTCTCAGATAAACAAAAAGTGTATCCAGGTATGAATTATCAAAAAATAAGAGATGGATCACCAATAAAATAAAACTTCGTTCTTATAATAATAGTTTTATTACAAAATTAATAGCTTTGTGCTCAGAATGGTAGATCTGTCGCCAAAATGATAGATCTGTCGCCAAAATGGTAGATCTGTCGCCAAATAAATCGATTAATTATCAATCCCTGACTGCAACTCCTTATTATTTGTTATTTTGTCACCAATAAAGTAGTTACATTTTATTTTGGTCCGGTTATTAAAATAATTGTGAAAATAATAGTATTCCTTACCAATTTAATACATCAATTTATAATTTTGTTGAAAATATGTTCAAAGAGACGGAGACTAATTGGCGCGCTTCCCATCCTCAACGATGTATCGTAGGTACTCGTAACTACCTACGATGATCATACGATGCCACGAGATGTCAGCAAACTGTAGGGGCCCGGTAGGACCGAAGCCTCTGGGGAACACGGAAAATCCAAAAGGTTGTCACCGTGTCCCCCAGATCGAAGGCAACGAAGGAACAGGGTAGGGGTTTAGTCAGTACGAGTCTGACACGCCTTCCCGCTCCGCCCTAGAGTGGGAGAAGTCATTCTAATGATTTTTTTTTTCCTAAAGAAAAAAAAACCATAACGACCGGCGCCCGGGAAGGCGCTGCTGGCCTTTCTTGAGGAGCTGGGGTGGATCGAATAACACTTTTATCCCACCTATACGCAAAATACGCGCCTTAGTCGTGGAGTTGCGGATACCAGCCCGTTATACTATACTAAGAAGTAGACTCTTTTGGTTGAAATGATGATGACGACAACAATTAATTTTTTTGGAACTTTATGAAATTTTCTAGTAGGTAACACAATATATGGTTTATTGGTGATCTCTTTCAATTAGTTTGCTTAAATGCTTATTAGGACAAACCTATTATAATATGTACAAAAACAATTATTTGGTACTAGATCCTATATCTCCATGATTTTAGATGATTTATTGGAGAATTGATTTTACATTGTTTGGTGACTACATTTTGGCGACAAATCTACTATTTTGAGGACAAAGCTATTATTTAGGAAACACAAAATGAATTAAATTGGCGACAGCTTAAATGATACCCATTCTATAACTTAAATCAATAACTTTCAATCGGCAGCCCTATTCATACGTCATAAATTCATCTGGCTAGACACTATCGTAAATGGTTTATAGCCATCAGATATTATGGCTTTCAGCGGGCCGCGGATAGATGCGCACACACTGACAGACGTCATAATACTGATGGGTTTATATAAATAACAGATTGACGTTTCTGGGGCACGCTACTAGATGGCGTTAGTGGGCGCTCAACTGTACTATTTATTAGGTTGGTATTGCAGTTTCCGCTGCATTTCGGTGTGTCACGTAAGCTGTAAATTCAAAGTGTTTCAATACATGGCTTGGAGGGATGCCTTTGCCTTATTGTTAATTCAGGGAGTTCGTGTTTTCGGGATTTTTCTTGGAAATAGGCTATTCCAAGCGGGATTAAGAGGTAGGATATTATAAAGCTGGTATCTAGCAGCTACTTACAACCGAAATAGCATTTTTTATTTAAAATAGTATAGAATGAATAAAGATTTATTATTATTAATTACCAGATAAGTCGTAAGTTTTTGTTGTATTAGTATTTTTGTTTGTAATGATTAAACTTAAAACTACGGGATTCAATCTAAAAATTCTTTCACCAGTAACATGCTACTTTGTCGATGTATGACATTTATTTTCATCCGGGAGAAACCGCTGGCATAAGCAAGAATAAAAAAAGCAACTATTTAGCACCTTTAGTTTACACAAAGTTACATGCAATCTATGTAGGTATACGAGTACGAGAACGGTAATTCTTAAATAAATAATCATTTAGTTGGCTAAACGGAAGCACAAAGCTAATTAACGGCACCACAAAATCGTACAATTTGACAAAATTATTCCTTCAAACGAATCCGTTGCAGTAATGCCAACCTGCGAACAAGTCGTGAACTCTGCAGCCTGCATAATGCAGAGCTCGACTGACTGCAGACTGCAGGGTGCAGACTGCAGGGTGCGGGGTCCGGGGTGCCGCCCCGCGAGGTGCACGTGCCTCATAAATTGAATGTTCGATGCCGCTCAGACGCGGTATTATCTATTCAATGCATGCCTCGAAATACTATGAACATGTGTTTGTAGTCGTTTACACTATTTTTGGCAGTTTTTATCTTTGAAACTGAATGTATAATGTGGTACAATTGTAGATATAATATACTAGCTTCTGCTAGCGGCTTCGCTTGCGTGAAAATAGGTTTCTACATACAAACTTTAGACTTCCGTTTCATCCTCGTAGTTACTCAGATCCCCGCGAAACGAGACACAATAGTAAAACAATAACAGCGCGGTCTCATAGGACCGGTCGGGGATTCATGAACTAAGGGGTTAATTTTGGAAAGTCCTTTCTTAGCGCTTGCACACATCATAAAAGGATACCTTTTGCAAAATTTCACGGTCCTAGGCTCACTGGCTCAATAGTTTTGGCTATGCGTTGATATGTCAGTCAGTTTCTCATTTTACAGATATACCTCATCATATATCATCATCATCATCATCTCAGCTGAAAGACGTCCACTGCTGGACATCAGATTAAATTTAAAAAGTACATAATATATTATGTACCTACTTCAAAAATACTTCCAAAAAATACCCTCGAACTCATATCACCACATCCGTAAAAAAAAAATCCGCATCACAAACAATAAATCGCCAGCTACCCGCTACTGAAACACTCGACTTCCCCGCATCGACGGCATCCGGTTTATTTACGCTCCGCATCGCGTATCGGCCGCGTGTTTACGGCCTAACGATTGACCGGCCGTCCGTCGCGCGCGTCGCCCACTGTGTCCCCGGCTTTATTAATAGCTCTGTCGATTCATGTGGTGTAATTGAAAATGTAGTGTTTTGATCGTTTTCAGATGGATTCTGTTTGGCACGAGAGTTTCGGTGCTGATGTATGGTTAAGTAGTAGAGGGACTCGATAACGGGATATTCGGTTCGCATTGGTAAGAGTCAAAATGCAAAAAAAAAACCGGAATTTATCACGTCATTCATATTCAGTGCATTGGAACTCTCTTATACATATGATGGATGGACCGATGACCTGGTAAGGGTCGGGGATGCATTCGAAACGCACAGGACCGTTTATTATGGCGACACTTGGGTGAAACCTAAGTGCAATAGTGGACGTCTTCCAGTCGAAATGATGATGATGATACATATTTAGTGAGCGCATTGTTAATTGTTATCGGCACCTATTCAAATAATACTTTGTCTAGAGCAACAGACAGACATCTTTTTTGAGGTTATCATCAAATAATTTTTCTTTTCTGGGTGGAGCAAGTGATAGACTTTTACTGACTTTAAAACACACCCATTTCCTTCCAAAGGTTACCCTTCCGGTTCGAAAAATGCCGCAGGTCTGGAAAGCAACGGCTCCAACGGGCTTCATCAATGAAACTGGTATTTAATTGAGACACTTCTCAACCTGGGCCTGGTCCTAATTTGGAAGACGAGCTACGCACCAGACACCTTAGATATATTCTCTCGCTATCTCATAAGGAGTGATGACAAAACAATGCGTTCGTTTTCTTTTGTATGAATCACTTCACACGCACGATGCGTGTCTGCGAAACTCATTAGTTTGTACCTACGATACTGACCTACACTACGAACAGATTTATTTTGTTCCAACTGTCAAAGCGACCGGTCCTTTGCGTCTTGCGTTCATCGGTTTCCCGCGACCCTCACACTTGGTGAACTCACACCGGTCGGTGGCTTGGGGGAGGCTTTTGTTCAGCAGTGTCGCGTCTTTCGGTTGAAACGATGATGGTGAAGATAAACTGTCCAAGCATAATGTACGTTTGAATCGGGGAACCACACTGGTGTATCGAAAAATAAAAATGATAGAATTTGGAAGTAGACTGAAAATAATTGTAGATAGGGAATTTGTAAACAAATGTACAAAAAATTACTTAGTGCGGCTATCAGTCTTCAAAAACCATGAGACAAATCTCGAAATGTATCTGAAACGGTTTGAAGAAATTTGATTTCTTCAAACCGTTCAAACCGTTTATAATACCTACAACATAAGAATAGCAATAGGATAGGATTTCTTTGAATCTCATAAATAAAAGAGAATCAATTACCAGGAAGCGGAAGGACAAAAAAGTTCAATGATAGTATTTTTCCAAAACATAAAGAAATCCTGTGATACTTGAAAAACAGGACATTCTAAACACGTTTTTGCGCTCGTAAGTTTGGGCGAGTGTTGCCAGTTTTTCTGTAGCAGCGGTGAACCACAACAGCTGCTCATCCCGTCCGCAACTACTAGATTAATAGCCCGGCTGCACTCGCATGAACATTCCGAGGTTTGGCAAGTTAGGCACGTAAATACGAATAAAATGCCGGGAGCCTTGCCTGGGCAAAGTGTGTCATCTTTGCGACTGAAAACGCTGAAATTATCCGGAACACTGATATGTATCATTTGGAACATCGGTTCGAAAGATGCACTGGTCTGATAGACTGTGAATCGTGATCTGTAGCGTCATAGTCACACAGAAATAATTTGTCTCATTTGGAAAATCAGTTCAAAGATACAAACATAGACACATGACTGTTCTGAATCGTGATCTGTTACGTCGCGACATACACACTAGTTTAAATTCATTAAATTTTTAGTTCTGGTATGAATTATATTTAGGTACCTACACTATTTATTTACGTTGTAGTTACTCAGATACCCGCGAAACGAGACACAATAGTAAAACAATAACAGCGCGGTCTCATAGGACCGGTTGGGGATTCAAACGTTAATTTGAATTTTATAAAGACTACCGGTCACTTAAAGAAAAGAGGTAGCCTACCTACCTCTTTTCTCACCGTTACCGGTGTTATATTTAGTTATATTATATACGATACTTAGTTCCAAATTATGCATTTGGAACTATCAATATGCATTACTGATATTCCAATCTTTCGGAACAGTGAGTTGGTCCAGTAAAGAGTTATATACGTCTACTTCCTAGTACAGAAGAATAATGAGTTTTTAAATGGCGTCTACTAAAAGAGTTTTTTTTGGACTTAACGGAATTTTACTTTCGAATATCTAAAAAGATTCTATTTAGGCACACTTAATAGGGCGAAGATCCCAATTAAAATAATTACTTTTGGGATTTCAAGGGTGAATAGGGTACTTCTAAGCAAGCGCACTCCATCATCGACGACACTATCATTTCTCTCCAGGTGATAAAAGAGGTTGTAGTCCAACGCATCAAAAATAATAATAAAAAAAAACCAACCAAGTGCAAGTTCGAGTGCGAGTAGGTATGGTCCATACTCGCACTTGGTTGGTTTTTAGGACGTACGCACGTTATGTAGAACGACAGTGAGTCTCAATTTCCTTTAGTTTCCTTATGCGTTTCAGGGGCACGACAACGTTTTCTAACATTTCCGCAGCACATCTATCTGCGATCAATGTAAGAATAAAGACAGACAACCTAATACTACCCACTTTTCTCCCACAAGTTTATTTTGAAAGCGACCTTCTTCCATAAATAGCGCAGAGTGGCAAGGAGGCGGTTATCAGCGTGTGCATAGCCGACTGCGCGCCGCGATCAGCTGTGAACCGATTGTCGCGTACTTGTTGCTTGTCTACGAGACGGGAGATGAGAGGTAGCGGAGACTTTGTGGAAAGTAGCTCAGGGCTTAGCTTCTGTCTTGTGTTATAGAACCTTTTTACGAAGAACGTTGTAAGGTTGTAAACGACAATGAGCGTTTTTTTTACAGGAAGAAGGTTTTTTTTAAAGTGGTAAGTTATCAAAATGACTTCTCCCGCTCTGGGCGGAGCTAGAGGGCGTGTCAGACTTCTACTAACAAAAATCCACTCCTGTTCCTTATTTACCATAATTCCAGGGTCCCGGGGTTCACTTTCATCAGCTCAGGAAGGGGTGTTGTCTTACATAAGGAAATAAGTAGTAGGTAAATTTTGATACATGTGGAGAAAGTTTGTCATTGCGACCGAGGCAGAATTTGCCCGGCCCGCAGGCATGAGTGTTATAGAGCCGTATGCTGCAGTGACGTTCTAAGTGTACAAAACCACGATTTAATCAATACACATCGATACACTTACTTTATCACATACCCACAAAACGAGACACAATAGTAAAACAATAACAGCGCGGTCTCATAGGACAGGTCGGGGATTAAACGGAGCTTGACCGGCGACTCATGGGGGTCGCTTAGCACCCATCCTTATCAGGTTGGAAATCCGATGTATGCTAGTCACAAAGGACTATTCAATTTGAACCAAAAGTGGACATCTTTCGGCTGTAATGATGACGATAAATATCAAAACGTTATAATTAAGAGAACTCAAAACCTACCTAATCGTTTTGCCCTTGAATGTTACGGAGTGGCTTATTAAGGGATATCGGATATCGATACGAGAGGTCAAATAACACAGAGGTACCTGTGAGGCGGCCTGTTTATCAGACTTTCAGGGGTTTGCTTCAAAAAAGGTTGTATTCGAGGAGAGCGGACCGCGGCTGTTGCCAGATGCTTGCTATGAATAATGCTGACAAAGGCGAAGGGGGAATACACGTGTAATGTGACTTTTTTGTATTGGATCTCTAAACAAACATACGTTTTCATTTCTTATTAAAACGGATATTAATACTCGTATAAACCGAAACCCTAAGAAACAAGAAAATTACTAGTTTGAAAATGGGTTTAGAATTTATGCAGAACAGGGTGTAAAGTCCTGAAAACTCTGTTGAAAAAGGAGGATCTTCTGATCAGGTGCTTGTTGTGTCTGGAACAAGCAACTGCCCGATAGTTGATTTCGGGCTGTTGATTATGTTCTAAGCGTGCAAAGAACTTTGTTACTGCGATGCAATATTTCGAGTTCTTAGTTCTTATTTGGCGAAATAGATGTTGCTAAATAACGTCCTTATACATAATTACCAGTATGTTACGGCTCACAATTTCTACAGTTTACAACCGTGTTAGGTTTTTACATTTTAACGGTGACATATACAATTATACAAATACCTATGTGACCTATATACATTCATGTATCTTTACCGTAACATAACAGCTGTCGATAAAAACAATATAAGTAATACACAGATATATAAATAGACTAGCAGCCCGTCCCGGCTTCGCACGGGGTAGACAATTATTTATTTTTGGAAATTTTTCTACACCTTCGGTTACATTATTCAAATTTTACCAAGGATCCCTTTTTTTTAAATGAAATGTAGCCTATGTCAAATTGGAAGAATGTAGCATTCTATTGGTGAAAGATTTTTTTAAATCGGCCCAGTACTTTTTGAGCCTATTCATTACAAACATACAAAAATAGGTACAAATCTTTCCTCTTTATAATATTAGTATAGAAAAAGAGAGTTATAATTTAAGAGTTATTAGTCTCATAGATGAAATGACAGTTAATTATTACGTTTCATTTATTTTGTTGCAACACTATGCATTAGAGGTGCTCAGACGACTCCCACGTGTAATTTCTAAACGCTTGTAATTGCTATAAAACAAAAGGACACCTACACGTGTAAAGCTTTCTCGATAATCGTTTTAAGAGAGTTTTTTTTAGGTCTGATGTCATCACATAATAATTTCTACCGGTCTGGGTGGAGCGAGAGAGCGTGTCAGACTATTACTGAATAAAACACACACGCTTATTTAAACTTTGCTTTCAATGGTCACGGTAACTTTTGCGAAAAAAGTTGCTTTTTATTATTTGTCTATGTCTACTGATGTAGGTGCCTAATATTTTATAATCTGTATGTGTGTTTGTCACCTAACTCCTCTTAAAATGCTTGTGTGGCGGCGGCGGTAAGTGGCGCTGCAAATGGGTTCTCAATTTTTTTATTAATTCCCAATTTTTGGGCACGACGTCTGTCGGGACTGCTAGTATACCTATATATTGCACTAACGTTTAAATGAATAAAGAATAAAATTGTTTCATAATTTTCCATATCATAAAAGGTTCGCGTAGTTCACCAGTGAGAGCAGTCTACCGACCCAAGACTATCTACAATTCACGAAAGCGTGGGTGTCTACATACAGTGAAGTAGTAGAGTTACCGTGTTATAACAGTTGATAATTAGCTGTTATAACACGGTAACACGATTACAGCCGGTGCCGACAGAAAGCCTAGATCTGACACGCCCTCCCTCTCCACCCTAAAGCAGGATAAGTCATTGAATAATTTCCCACCTTAAAAAAAACTCTTTCGGATATACCTAGCTGTTGTAATTTTGTAGCTAAGTCTACTGATGTTCGTCCACCTTAAATATGTTGTATAATATACCTAAATATTGTACAAGCGTTTAAATAAATAAAGATAATTATTATTATATACTAATTTCCCACGCGAAAAAAAATCGCAGTTTTCGCGTAGTTCGCACTCACAAGACCTAGTTCATTCGCAAACCACCCAAGATACATCTAATCTATTCACCAAAGCGTGTGTGTGGGTGTTCCTACATACAGTGAAATAGTGGAGTTACCGTGTTATAACAGTTGTTAATTAGCTAGTGTTACAAGCAGCAGTTAGATTACAGCCGGTGCCGACAGACAACCCAGGTCTGACACGCGTTCCCGCTTTGCCCAAGACCGGGAGAAGTCATGCCATGATTTTCCACTAAAAAAAAACTCTTTCGGATAAAGCTTTTTTTGTATGATTTGCTTGCTGATGCTATGTAGCTCTACCTTCTGTATAAAATACGTAAATGGTACTAACATTTAAATGAATAAATATTATTATTTCATTATTTCCCACGCGAAAAAAGGTCGCAGTTTTCGCGTAGTTCGCACTCTCACGACCTAGTTAATTCGCAAACCACCCAAGAGAGTACGATTCACCAAAGCGTCCGTGCGGGTGTTCCTACATACAGTGGAATAGTGGAGTTACCGTGTTATACCAGTTGTTAATTAGCTAGTATTACAATAGATTACAGCCGGTGCCGACAGACAGCCCATGACATGCCCTCCCGCTCTGCCCAAGACCGAGGGAAGTCATTCGATGAATATCTACTAATCTACTTAAAAAAACTCATTCAGATCTAGCTGTTTTTATTTGGTGTCTAAGTCTAATTATGTACCTACTTTCACCTTATATGTTGTATAATATACCTAAATATTGTACTAACGTACTTAAATGAATACAGATCATAATTATATCATCATCATCTGCCTAGCCTTTTCCTAACTATATTGGGGTCGGCTTCCAGTCGAGCCGGATTTAGCTGAATACGAGTATTTTACGAGGAGCGGCTACCTACCAGACCTCCACAACCCATTAACTGGGGTAACACGGTACTTCATGGCAAGACTGGAGTCAGATTTACTGGCTTCTGACTATCCGTAACGACTGCCAAAGATCTCCAAATGACAGCCGGGACCAACGGCTTAACGTGCTTTCCGAGGCACGGAGGAAACTCGTTATGTTAAGATGGTCACCCATCCACAGACCAACCTAGGCAAGCGATGCTTAACCTTGAAGATCGACCTGTGCGGCTGTTATTATTTAGCCACGAGCTCCTCCAGATCATAATTATATATTATTTAATAAGTTCCCACGTAGTAAAGGTCGCGGTTTTCGCGTAGCTCGCACTCTTACGACCTAGTTCATTCGCAAACCACACAAGACTACGATTCACCAAAGCGTCCATGTGGGTGTTCCTACATACAGTGAAATAGTGGAGTTGCCGTGTTATACGCGTTGTTAATTAGCTGGTGTTACAATAGATTACAGCCGGTGCCGACAGACGGGTCCAAGATCACCGCCGAGCCACTTGGCACTCGCCGGCGGTCGACGGCGCGTTGTCTGACGCGCCCGAGTCACACGCGGAAGCGATTTACAGCTGATGTGGTAAACAGTTTGATAGCCATGATAATTGTACACTAGGAACTACCTGCGTATCTTTTCTCCTTCTCTGTAAAATCCATCCAAAGGTTGTTTGTAAAAAATTGCTGTTAGCGATAATACCACCTATTGTAACACCCTAGCAATATTAAGCTCCTAATAAAAATTGTATTGATGGTGTACAACAAAGGGTATATAAATAGATGATAAATGATATTTATTTTGCAAATAGGTTTTAAAAAACACTTTTGCAAGTCAATTTAAACTAGATGAGGCCGGTGTTTCCAAGCTGTCTATCCTGAGAAGAAACACCGTAACAAAATCAGGGGATAGTTGTTTTTGTTTATTTTTAGGTATGCGCCATGTTTGGCCCACATAAATTATTTTTCTTCCTTTCAGTGGTCAAAGTCTGTTCTATCTACCTACCTATCTATCTACCTAAATTCCATACAGTAAACATAATTATTGTAATGATCAAATCGTAAATGAACCATGCACTCATAAAGATTGGACTCTGAGATGGTTTTTTGAGATAGATTTCAGTGGAACTTTCCAGTCAGACGAATGGTATAGACGAAGAATTAAAGCCTGAACGGATTCCAAATAAACCTCCCGAAAGATTTTCGATTACGGTTGGCAATTTCATCACAGATTGGCCTAGATATTATAGAAAACAGTTGTACTCTCCTTATTCCTTTACTCTCAAAGTCCGATGGGACGGCAGTCCCAGACAACTTGAGAGAGATCAGGCGCAGAACCAAAGGTTTGACGTGCTTTTCAAGGCACGGAGGTGTTACACCGGGCTGCTACAGAGTAATTCTTAGGAATTACTCCCAATTGCAATTGATTCACAATAGCACTTTTTGCCCGACCCGGATCAAATAAGAGCGGTGAAATGTATCTTTGGTTAGCCGCTCTTAACCGATTAAAGAAATATAACAATCGGAAATTATCAGATTTACCTATTTGTAATCAATGATTCCGATTACTAACATACCTATATGAGGTTATAAAGGGTGTAAAAAGACCCTTAACGAAAACGAAAACCCCATATTCTACACATCACTGGGATACTTTTTTTCTTCTAGGACATACCTGGGAATTCACTGGTTCTGGAGATATTGAAGGTCAAAGTCAACATTTTTTTTTCGGTTTTTTTTTCAAAATCGTGTTCCAAGTATCATTAGTAAACTTTCTTCTGAACAAACATTATCAAAATTATCAATTTTTCATAACAAAATATGCATTTGAAGTTAGAAAAATGCAACGAAAACTAAACACAACGAGCGCCTCACACACACAAGCGTGCGGTCGGTTCAACAACCAAGCGCGAGCGGCCGAACTCTCAGCTGAACGAAATTATTATTAATTAATTATTTTTTAAAGATGAAAAAAAAAAGTTTTTCCCCAGCAATAATTTTTGGTCAGAGTTGCTTAATTACATGTACCGAATGTGTAGTTATCGGCTTTGTGATCGGTCTTTTTACACCCTGTATTGAAATAACAGTTGGACAAAGAAATATTCTTCATTATTTGAGAAGGTAAAGGTAATGTAGGTACTAAGAAATCATATTGTAAGGACTATATCCTTACAATATGATTTCTTAGTACCTACATTATTGGAATGTATTACAATAACAATAGTTAACGCAACAACCAAATTCAAACACGGAAACATTATTAATTAAGAATTTCAAACAAATCAATGTTAATTAGCGTGCAAAACAAAACAGTAATTAAGCTACTTGCCAAATGGTTCCCGCCAATATTTTATAACTTGCGGCCATTTCCCACGGGCGGGAAAACGTTACCGAGTCGTGACTTTTTCACGGCCACGCACCAAACGACTTATGAAATATGGTTACTATTAATGAGAACAACACTAACGTTACGTTTCAAGACTTTAACGTGTTGTTTTTGAGTTCCAACGAACAAAACTGCATGAGTTAATTACTGCACTACATGCTCTAATGAATTGCTTATGGTCAACCTTGACAGTTCACAATATATTTGAATTTCGACCGCGAAATAATTAATGCTGCACGACCATTTTTATTAGCTATGGTTCTTACATGCTTTTGGGATTAGGACATTTGAATTTCGAATGCGTGTTAATTTATGTTCCACGGCCATTTTTATTAGCTATGGTTCTTACATGTTTTTGGGATTAGAACAAAGATTTATCGCTTAATTTTTTCTATTTAAATCAAAAGAAGATTTGATTGTTAAATAGGATATTTAGGATTATTAACACAGTTCATAAATTATCTATAATATGTTATAATCGTGTTGCGCGATTGTTTATAGACAAACAAAAAAATATATGGGCTCATTTATTTTAGATAATAGCCCACGTATTTTCTGTAGACACAATAAACTCTACTTTTAATGTAGTACAGATTAAAATTGACATAGTGGAGGAAGTTATTTAAGGAGCACACTAAAAATGAGTAAAAGTGGAAATGTGTTTTCAGGTCAGTCAAGGTCGAGGTTAGATTGTATATAGTGATCACAAAAAAAAACATTTTACATCATAATTATCTAGACTAATATAACGTCGCCCTCCCCGCTAACTGTCGTATCTCACAAACTGACGTATCTGCACTAACATTACCTACGCGTTCTTAGCTATATTTCGAATAAGTTCTCTTTAATCGTCGTATCTGTATCGTTTACCGTTTAGGAGATAATCACGTATTTGGTTTTGCGAGACGTAGCTTCAAATTAATATGAATAAATAAATAGATACCTTAGGGCTTTAGGGCGACTACTAACTTAAAGAATAAGCCAAGAGCTATATAAAAAACTTTTTAAATAATTGATAAAGCCACAACTATCGCAACTACAGTAATAATTTGACTGTAACGCCCGACCGAAAAACAGTTGCCCTGGAAAAACATCAATTGCTAGTTAGGACAGTTAGCCGGGAGGGTGACGATAATACAGAGATAAAGTTTTTTTTTTTTTGTTTGTATGAGGTAATCTGTGGAAGTACTGGACCGATTGCTAAAATTTTTAACCAATAGAAAGCTGCTGTATTCCTGAGTGACATAGGTTATATTTTATATATGCGAGCGAAGCTGCAGGCTAAAGCTAGTATTATATATAGTGATCACAAAAAGAAACATTTTACTTCATAATAATTGATTACTGCTGATCTCTAGATAAATTATCAAATACCTAGTTACCGTTATATCTTTCTGTCTTTAATTTCAATTAACCAATTTATCGTCGAGTCCCAACTGTGGTTTTAACTTACAGAAGGAAAAGCCAGTAATTATGCATTAGGCAAATATTAAACAAACATTAAATTCGTCGAATTCTAAATTCATTTCGGATGCATCGATCATCGTTCGGATACGTGCAGCTATCGGCCGACGCGTGATTTATGCGTTGGCTGTACGTCCAGTTGTCTTTGCCTGCCGCAATGACAGCGCGGGAAAAATAACTGAAATGGTCGCCATTCTTTTTTAAATTTTGAAATTGCATTTTTTGTGTATCTAACTTGTGTCAAGTTTAGAAGTATTAACTTTTCAGTCACTTTGAGTTACTTTTCGTTACGAGTTCCATTAGAACGCGGGTGTAACACTTTCTAATGCTTTGGCAGTATTTGCCAGCAAATGTCTCGAGTCAGCTTTCTCGGCAAGCTTCACTGTGGTAGACAATAGGTACCTACTGTAATAATTTTCAGCTCTATTTTACTGAAATCGCGTCTTTTTCAATGATTCCACACATTGTCCAGCTATGTAGACACTTGAGATACAAAACTACACCAATTTTACAATACAATGTCCTCGAGAAATCAATTTGCGAATAGTTAAAACAACACTTCACTCGAAAAAATCCGTCAAAATCCCCCTGACAGATTGCCACTTTCACGCTTATTTTTTTTTAAATCACATATTTTAATTGATCAAGGTTTTTTGACAAAATAAAAGTTAAAGTAAGTGCCAGATAAACGTAGAATAACTAACATTGTTCCTACAATTCATTTCCGAAACGGAAATAAAAACATAAAGCAGTCTATAATCGACATCTACTGCGACCCGTTACATTTTCTTATAATGCAAATCAATTCATTGTTTGTTTTTTAGGTACCTATGCAGAGATATAAGTCAATGGTCTTTATTCCAAGTTTATCTAGCGCCTTGTATCTGTCAGTTTTTTTTATTATTTCATAATTTACGTCAGAACAGAATTCCATATAATATTGTTAGTAAAAGGCTTAGAACTATGTTAGTATGTCTATGTTTTTCATCAGTGAAAATTTTGCGCAAGAGTTTACCAGGCTATATTGCGTATATTATTATGTAAACTGGCGTAACAACAAAGTACAATGCTCCACTATGTACGTACCTACGTGCTATGTACAAGCGCCAGTTCCCACGAACGCTAATACATAATAATTGTTTACTGCTTCATTAGAAGCCGGCTTCGCGTGGTACCCGGCTGCTACTATGTTTCTCAAATAACGACTGCTCTAATTGCTATCGACGAATGTGAGGAAATTGCAGTTAGATATGTGTACTTCTAGGTAATTCAGCACTTCACTTGTACGTACATTGCTGGGAATAGGTTCCATGTTACCTGCTTGGGGTATAATAATAATATTATAATAGGTTGTCTATAAGGGAGGGACCCCCAGGGTCCTGGAACAAAAGGCATAGAATCAACAAAAGTCGACATCTATGGACTTTCACGCGAGTAAAGCCGCTGTTAGAAGGTAGTTTCACACAGTTATCGAGATTGATGGCTATGTGTAAGCATAACCATATAAGCATTATCAGCCTTATAACGTTCCCACTGCTGGGACTCAGACCTCCTTTAGAGGCCATAACCAACCACGTGGGCCCACGCGGGTTGATGGATGTCATATCTCTTTGATTTTTTTAGCTATAGGACATGCCGGTTTCCTCACGATCTTTTCCTTTATTCCCACGATTTTTTAGAGCAATGGCAATAAATTAAACAAAGCTGTGCGCCTGGCTGGGATTGAACCCTTGACTCTTAAGTCGGGGCCGTTAATACTGGGCCACCACTGCAACTGCTCCCAAATATGTGTAGATAAGTCATTTTTTTTCCAATATTAAAGGAATATTGTTCTTATGCCTTTCGGGAAACTGAAAGTTTTTATAAAAACCGTTCCCGCAAATAGTGTCAGTGTATTAGCGCTAGCGCACTAGATCGAGTTACGTGGCATCGATGTGTCATACGTTGAGAAAAAGCGGCATGAGCAACGTGTTTGCATAACGTTAAGCAGTACCACGTGCGAAGACTCACCAGATCACATAAAATGCTCTACAATATGAGCAGAAAGAAAACACACAGACCACACGAAAAATAATAAACTCAAAAAACGTCCAGACTCTGTAATCATCTAAATATCATGAAAAAATAGTTAGGTAGATTTTTAATTCGGAAAACATTTAATGAATTGAATATAGATCCAGATGGTTCTGATAACTAGAATATTAGAACCATCTGGTCTGGTCTGGGTGGTCGTATGGATATCATCATCTATTCATTTTAATTAATTTTCTGTAGAGCAAAAAAAACATTCAAAGTGAAATCTAACATCTTGTAGATTTACTGTAATTATTAAAGATATTCATTTGAGATATGAGGATGTTGATTTTCAAGTGATTTCTCTAAATATAAACGGAATAATCTTGGTTTTATATCCATAACATTCATATCGTGCATCAATTTTTTGTGGAATTGGGTACTACAGAAATTTTAATATTCACGTTCAAAAAATGAAAAACAAGCATTTTGATTTAAAAAAAAATACCGTAAAATTAACGTTTTCTGCGTCAACAAATGTCTTTATGGCAGTTTATGGTCAACTATAATGATTGTATTGTGTACATTCTAGTGAACCGCCCCGATTTCGCACGAGTGTTATAAATTTTTCGAGAGTAAGAGAGTAGTTCTGTGGATATCAGCCCAACCCAGGTATCAATTTGCAATGAATTCAGATATTAATAAAAAAAAATACTTTTGATTAGATACAGAGATGGGACAACGAATCATTATCTCAAAAGTGGACATCAGACCAGATGACACCTAAAAATTATCTCGCGGGTTCGCGGACGGCGAGCACTGGGTAGCTCGCCGTCCGGCAGTCTGGAAATAATCTGGACCGAGCCCAGTCGTCAACGGCGCGTTCTGTTCCACGCGCGCCTCAAGGAGATGTCAGCAAACTGTAGGGGCCCGGTAGGGCCGAAGCCTCTGGGGGGAACACGTGGTATTCCTAAAGGTTGACACCGAGTCCCCCCCAGAACGAAGGCAACGAAGGAACGGGGTAGGGGTTTAGTCAGTAAAAGTCTGACACGCCCTCCCGCTCCGCCTAAGAGCGGGGGAAGTCATTCTGAAAAAAAAAACCTAAAAATTATCTAACGCGGCCCACATTACTGGTTAATCATCAATAATTAAAACAATGTTTGAAAAGTTAGCCCAAACAGACAAACGTATATTTTTATCGTAATCTCAAACAGTCTGACAATAATATAATCCTAACAATAAAACTGACGTTTGGCGTAAACATTGCGAACGCGAATGCACCTCGACGAGACGTAATATGGCGGCATAAAATAAGTTTAATTTCAGAGCGGGTAAAGCGGGAACTACATTACACCGACGCACACGTTGGGCACGCTACAATCATGGCGGTAAGTTAAGTCCCCTCTTTGAGGAGTGGCTGGAACAGAAACACGGCGTTCTCACCTTCCGCATGACGAAGGTCCTAACCGGTCATAGGAAGTTCGAGAGTTTCCTGCACTGGATTCGTGCGGAAGAAACGCCTGGGTGTCACCATTGTGATGAACACCCGGAGGTCACAGTGGTCACAGTGGCATACGGTAGAGGTGTGCCCCGCTTGGGCGGAGCACCGCCGTGTCTTGTGGAGGCAATCGGTGGCAGTGACCTCTCGGACCGGGCTCTAGTTCAGGAGGAGTGGCAGGCGATCGTCTCCTTCTGCGAAGCAGTAATGGTAGCGAAGGAGGAAGCCGCTCGCGTGAGAGAACGAACGTCCTCACGCCTCTGCCGACCCCAACTACCAGCCTCCACCACGTCGCGTGGCGTGGGCCTATAAGTCTAGTTGCCATATAAAATGTATGGAGACAGACGCGCCCAGATTGGATCCGTGTGCGCAATGTATTTGTACCTTAAGGGCATGGCCACTAAACTATATAGCATGGTGCCATACGCAAGCGTACGCCAAGCGTATAATGACAAATACGCGTCTAATAAGCTATACTTCTGTGGACAGTAAACCTTACAGCAGTGCACAACACATTAAAAAGTCATAGCACTAAGTAGATAAGTACTTACTACAAAAAGGATTCAGGACGTTAAAAGAATAGTCAGCAAGTGGGTATTTATAACGTAACCGCCCACGATTGGCGATTACTTGCTACGGCTTCAATTCCTGCACGAAACTCGGTCATCGTTCTGGTTCTTAATATGACTAGCCATAGCACAATCGGCCGTATTATGTTCTCACTGCTGGGACTCAAGCATCTAGGAGATATAATGGGCGCTTTCCACCACGCGGGCTCAATACGGGTTGGTCTGTAGGACCGTTTGAAAGAATTACTGTGGCCCTGGAATGCATCGACACGTTTTAGCCAGTAAAAGTCTGGCACAACCTCTCGGTCCACCATAGAGAAAATGCTAAAAAATAATAAGTGAAGCTAGCGACTCAGCATCTATGAAATGTCTTAAACTTTAGAGTTTTAACTTGATGAATGCAATATTCCCGAGAATCTCCTTGGATCGTTTCTCAATCGACTCAAGCGCATCAAGCTGATATTTGGTAGATCCATTCCAAAGATGTACGATGCTTTTCAGACAGGGACCCTAACGGCCGAAACCAATAACCTATCGATCTCCAGTTTTGGCATACTGGAGATTGTAAAACAAATGATACAATACAAAAATTATCATGTTTTGTTTCATTTGTTTTTAATCTCCGATATGTGATAGATAGGTTATTGGTTTTGGCTGTAAGAGGATAATTTTCTACTTTCAATCGGGCGAGTCACGATCTGAATCACCAATGCGATAATAGCCTACACATATAGGCAGATAGCTCGGTTTATCTAAATATAGATGGATACGCGAATGACAGCGATTCCGCGCCATTGGTGACGGTCAACAGAGAGAGAATTTATCACCGGTTGAAAACTAGCGTCATAAGTTATGAGCTGCAGCAAACCGCACGCATGATTTCATTGTATATGTACTGGGTATCTGCTATCTGGCGCATATATCGTAGCCATGTCGTTGAATTGACCCGATAACACGAAAGCAATAGGATGATGATGATGACTCTTTTAGTCAGTAATTACCGGTATACAACATGTAACATAATTAACGCACATCCTCTTATCATTATGAACAACTTTTAGTACGGGACCAAACCTGAAATCGAGAAAAAATATTCAGCTGTTCCCTACATTTATGTTCGCATATTTCGTCAAAATGTATGGAACAGCTGATTATTTTTTTTCGATTTTAGGTTTGGTCCCATACTAAAAGTTGTTCAAGCCCCCTAAGAGGAAGTGCGTTAATTATGTTACATGTTGTATATCGTTAATTACTGGCTTGAGAATAATTGTTTCAATAACAGTAAGTCCTCACTGTACACCGTATGCATGGGTTTGGGATCGTAAGCGTGGACTTGCGGACGATGAGCAATAGGTTCAAGCCCTCCTGCCTCTTGTTCCTCCTTCAAGCGGGAGATGTCATTCGATGACTTCTCATTAAAAAAAAACTCTCGATAGTCCCCGCATCTGCCTAGCCTTTTCCCAACTATATTGGGGTCGGCTTCCAGTCAAGTCGGATTTAGCTGAATACCACTATTTTACGAGGAGCGGCTGCCTACCAGACCTCCACAACCCATTAACTGGGGTAACACGGTACTGCATGGCAAGACTGGAGTCAAATTTACTGGCTTCTGACTATCCGTAACGACTGCCAAAGATCTACAAATGACAACCGGGACCAAAGGTTTTAGCGTACTATCCGAGGCACGGAGGAAACTCGGTATGTCCCGCTAGTCCCCAATTACTCTAAAATAGACCCAATTTAAAGCCTAACCAAGTTAACATCGTCTATTAGACGCGCATCATAAATATCGGCGCGCTAACCGCTACACATATTCTAGATTCCAATTATTTTCAAGCATTATCGTGGTCCTCGCCAAACCTCTGAATTGGCAACTACGGCACTGTCCATATTTTAGCCACATGATCCCGCTATGATAGTGCGGGCTTCGTACCCGAGAGACGCGGCTTCTAATCTGGGTAGTGCCTCATGCATTATGCGCTGTATCAGGCAAGGTTCGCCACATTAAAAGCATGTTATCTAGAATAGTGAACAGACGTTTCGATTGGGTTCTGAGTGTGTTCGCTGTAATGGACCGGTTTTTGGAGTGGATGAATTGTAGGTTTATTATGTGCCAAGTTTCAACGGTGTTCATGAGAGGTAGGAAACTCAAGAGTTAAAAAGTCTTTTTTTTTTTAAAGATGGGATATTATCTAATGAATTTTCTCACTCGAGGGTGGGGCTTTTACTGACTAAAACTCACTCACAACCTAAGCACTAATGTGTACCTATAAAAAAATACCATGTACCAATGGAATGTACTCCCAGCACAAAAAGTGGCTTATGTGCCATTTCAGGAGATGGTCTACCCGAATATCGTGTATCCGACATTAAATTATACTCTAGTGCATTTCAATGACGGTGTTCAGGAAAATTCACACAACCGGTTGGCGCAACTTACCCGTAGCGTCTTTCCTTTGAAAAATGTAATGTATTTTTTTTTATTGTTTTAAACTAGTGTAATCAGTGATGCAATCGTCGATAGTGAGGCGCACTAGTTTATTAAAAGCCTAATCACTCTAGCCTTGAAAATACCCAAATTATAATCGGGCGGGAATACCGCAGAAGGCAAACTGTTCCAATCCTTCGATGTACGCGGTATATGACGTTGAAGTCTAACGTTTGACGTTGATATCTAACTGTACGGGGTAAAGGTATATTTAAATGATAAAAACTGATTTAAAGTGATAATTGTGTATTGCCCGAAAAAGTATATGATCGACCCGCGGCGAATGATCGATGCTATGCTAGTTGCCTAAAGCGTTTATTTGAATATGTTTTTTTATTCATTCAAAATTGATGCAACAAAAATGTACGGGTTTGCTCGTACACTAACTAATGCTACTAACATAAGCGTTTTGACAGGTGACTGGACTTCACGACTCAGTGCTGCCATCTGGTGAACGTAATTTTAGAACACCGTGAAAAAATACTCATTATTGTAAACGCAAAACTGTCACATAAACTGTTAAAAATCTGCCATACATGTAAACATTAAATCCAACATCACATCTAAACCGGTTTAAACGGCTAGTCCGTATAATAACATTTTGAAAAAAGAAAAATTGTTTAACTAGACTATTTGCTTAATAATTCGTGTTACTAATATTTAATTTATTTTTCATAAAACTTGTTGTAATTTATTTTCATTATGTCTAATGCAGACAGAAAAGCGATGATTAGGCAAAAACAATTGGGTGTATTTTTATGAAACTTTCAAAATCTAAAAGTTTATTTAGTTATAATTTTTTTAACATACGGCTACTCGTATACGGCTTTTATTCTCTCATATTTTGTTTAATCAATGAAGGATAAATGAATAATGAAAAATGAATAATTCTAAATCTTAAGGCGCATTGAATCGGGGGCTCATTAACGCTAGTTCCTGGGGCCTCGCTCAAGGTCACTGGCATTTAGTGTGGCCTTAACTTGGTGGACTTAAGTTTAAAGTCCTAACTAGTTACCTTGTTATTAGCTCTGCTAGCGTTGGACCCCGTGTGCTGTAATGAAAGCGACGAGATGTAGAGCGCGTTGACATAAGCGCCATGCTCAGACGTGACCCCACATAATGCGCCACTCCAGCCGCTGATAAGCCGGGAGCAACCCTCGACACAAGCATGGACTAAGAAAATATCGCACTAGTTGATTAGTTACAACAAAAACTACTCCTGCACTTGGTTTTTATTTACTAGGGTGAAATTGCGGGGAATACCCGTAGTCTTTGGGTACTGCCCCGCTTGTATTAGTCATATCTTTGTGTCGCATATATTATAAAGCACTAGCTTAGCCCGCAGCTTCGCCGGCGTACATAAAATATAGCCTATGTCACTCAGGAATACAGCAGCTTTCTATTGGTGAAAAATTTTTAGTAATCGGACCAGTACTTCCACAGATTACCTTATACAAACAAAAAAACGAACGTTATCTTGAGCTAACACTAAAAAAAAACAATTTTAGCTAACACTTCCTGAGATTTGTGCGTTCAAAGAAATAAACTCTTCAGCTTTGTAATGTTATATTAGCTGTGCTCCGCGGTTTCACCCGTGTCTTTGGTTACTGCTCAGTTTCTATTAGTCATAGCGTAACGTATTATCAAGTAAGGCTTTACTTTTTAAAGCCTACCTAGATAAATTGACTTTTATATTAATTGTATTTTCTATGTCTATGCCATTACGTGAATACTAAAATTTTACTGCCTACGTTTTGATTCTACTTAGTCTTCGTATAAATTAAGGGTATTAATCATTTCTGTTATATGTTCTATACATAAACATGTAAAAACTTTCAAAATTAGCGTGATAGTGATAGTATGATACACGCAATATAATTCACATGTCTGAAAAACTAGGTCAAAACATGATCAAGTCTTTCTAAGATTAACTATACTCCGTTTGTTTAGGTAGTTAACTAAAGGTAAACAGTCTTGGTATGTCTTTTTATATTAAAGAGGTCGTATATAATATATATAAAGATTATTTAAATTTAGTTTATTAGCTAACATCGATTTAGGTAAATACCTATTTGCAAAGATTTTTACATACAATTTATAGACAACTTTTAGATAAAAAGACATGCCAAGATTGTTTACCTTTAGTTAACTACCTAAACCGACGGAGTATAGTATTAAAAGCGAGACTGAAGTAGACAAGTTAAATCGCTGTTTATAGGTGTTGGCCGAGAAACTTAGATACATACCTATTGATTCTCTAACACACGTCAGTCTACGAATACCTACATGCTTTTAAAAACTGAAGTCATTCAACAAACTTGGGGTGTGAGAAAGTTTAAAAAGTTACCGTGGCCCTGAAAAGTATAGGACAACTGGAGGAACTCAAACTCAAAATGATTTTGGTTCACAAAAGCCTACATGGACACTGGACAGTGGACACAAAACGTCAGAAGCTAGCGCACGGACCCAATTTGTCGTTTCCAATGAAGAAAACCAGCAACGAAGTACATGGTTCCTCTTATAAAGAAAATGTGGTGTTTACAATATTTTCACATTACCTACCTACAATGTTAATAGAACACGGATGGGTTTTAGTCAATAAAAGTCTCATACTACATCTCGCTAAACCCAGAGTGGGACTAGTTATTTGATGTGTTTTCAACACAAAAAGATAAACAAAAAATATTACTGCAATACTGCAATCTTATTTAAAGTCAAAACACGACATAATACAAAAGATTAGTTACCAACCTAAAATAAACTTAAGTAAATAAATATCTTATAATGGTTAGGTCAAGGTCGAAACCACAGATCCAAAAAATACCACTTTAGACTAAATCACAAAAAAAAAAACACTAAAATCAATCACAACTAAGCTAAAATTAACCCACCACGCGTTCTTATTTCAAAACTCAAAACATTTGTAAAAACGTCCCTAAATAGTGCACAACTGTCTTCCATTCGGCTAAGCAAGCCATTATTTAGCTTAATAAACTGTAAATTAGGTCGCTTTTGGTGTGGGGTGGTGGTGGGCGCGGTAGGGGGAGGGTAATGTCTGTGTTGGGATGATAATCAACCGATATTAACAGCTACTTGAGTGAGCTCTTACATTTTTATTCTGATGATCTGTTTAAGGGTGGGTTTTGATGTTGCGACTTTTTTGTGCGATTTTTCGCGGTGATTTTAGTCTTAGATTAACATACATGGAAGTAAACAAAACTATTTTTTAAGTAAGTTTTTTTTAAGGTGACAAATCTGTCATCTCTTTGAGGTACATATGGAACGTGACGCGCCATCGATGACTCGGTCTCAGACCGGACGGTTACTGAACGGCTGGATGGCGAATGTTTTAAAACATAGTGAAGTGAGGATTTACTATACTAGACTACCTTTCTTTTGAGTTGTAAAATCATCAAATAACTTTATGCTCGGCACGATAGGTATGACCTGAATGGTTTCGAACGTCACATTTTCATAGTTTCGCTGACGATACTATTCGTACTTTTTTTTAATTTCATGAGCTAATAATACTTACATCATTTTACAGGTTTATTAATTTACTAGTGTTCGCCCCACGGTTTTACCCACGTGTATCTAACTAGGCTGTATAAAATCACAGTATAAATCACAGTCAGAGCGTCATACATTTTTTACACGACTGCCCAAAAAAGGGAGTGTTATGTTTTCAGGGTTTCCAGGTCCATTGTAGGAATGCTTAACTCATTCAATCGAGCTTAAGAGAGGCCATACTTCAACTTGCAATTCACCGACTTTTGGTGTTCATTCAAATCATACAATTTCCCAGAAAAGTCGCGTCAGTGGAACGTCAGGGCTGCCCCGTCGCCGGCATTACCATGTTGTCGGTATTTGCATACATTAGCGGGCAGTGCGCAGTGGAGCCAGCCCTAATAAAAACACAGCTCCTTGCCAACGTTACACAACTCTCCTTGACGCCGATAGTTAACGACAAAGGACACGGATTCCAAAATATTAAATATAGTTGGAAAAAGATTTTTTTGAATAATTTAATTTATCTATTTTTTTTTCTTTATTATTTTGTAACAACCGATGGGTGCGAGACGCACAGGACTTGTCGTTGTAGCAACGCTTGGGGAGGCCTATGTCCAGCCGTGGACCTCTTTCGGCTGAGATGATGATGATGATGACAAACTTCTAAATAATTAATTACAATCTAGCCTAGCAATGTTACTCTAACTTATTACGAGTATTATTCGTTAAAGGTTTTATTAAAAGTAAGAATCCTTTAGCGCTATTATACAAGTCTAGTACATTCAATTTGGAACAATCTAGGTGGTGCATCACCGTAAGTCTGATGGAACTGGATGGATGGTAGACAATCAGAAGGAATTGCCTTCCGACATACCCTTCAGACGAAAATCCATCATAACGTTACCGTGCCCAGCAGGATCGAAGGCAACGAAAGAATGGGACGGGGTTTAGTTAGTAAAAGTCTGCTAAGTCCTCTTGCTCCACCCAAGAGCGAGAGAAGTCATTCTGATGATTCTCGAAATTAAAAAAAAAGTCATAACGTTACCGTCTGTTGAGACGGCTTCAGCCAACTGTGGGTTGGCAGAAGAAACTTTAATTGAAATGTTAACTGTTTCCCGCGGTTCTTCTCACGTTTTTGGTTGCTGTTCAACTGCCCACGAGAGCGGAGCAGTATAGCTAGCCTTCTTCGATAAAGGGCCTATCCAACGCCAAAATAATTTTTCAATTCAGACCAGGGGGGTAAGTCTGCTATTAGAATTGTATTTGAATTGTCGATTATTGGCTTAATAATTGTTCATTTTGACAAGTTAACCAATACCAAACTGATCAAAATCAACAATTATAAAGCTAATGATCGACGATTCAGAGACAATTCTAATAGCAGACTTGAGGCCCTGGAGTTCCTAGGATTAGTGTGTCAAAGAAACTTGTTTGTTTTTTACGATAGACGATTTTGTGTCCAAACTATCTAAAATCTAAAAAGCGTGTCTACATACTCTCGTCTCGTAGTAGCAATAATTCATAGAGAGTGGTCGTTCCCTGTCTGTTTAGTTAATCCCGGTAATCTTGAACAAGAGGTTAAGCTGTAATCCTTCCGCCTCTAATTACGTCGGCACTGGCAAGATAACCAGTGGGCAGACGGTGTACATTCATTATTAACAATGTGCCTTGGGTGCTGTAGTGGTTCCGTATACGCTGTACAAGCTGTGAGGTTCAAAACCAGGGTCTTCGATCCTCCTTTTGCGAAGCAGTAATGCTAGCGAAGTAGGCGGCATGGCCCTCGCGCCCCAACCGCAATTTCCAGTCACCGTAGGCGTAGAATTGAGGACAGCGAGCAATGGGTAGTTCGCCGTTCGGCCTTCCAGTAACCGTCCGGACCGAGCCCGGACGTCGATGTACTGATCAAATTCGCTGCGCCATAATACGATCCTAGACAGGTATCGTCAATGTAATAAGTCTGCGAGACTAAAGTGGGGCTACGATTCCACCGCATTTTTTTTAAATTGGCAAATCATCCAATGACTTCTCTCGTTCTAAGACAGAACGGGAAGATGTGATAGACTTTACTAGCGCGCCGCGTGCCTCGCACCCGCTCCTGGTACAGGCCATGGTCCGGAGCGAGAAGGAATGGTAACCGTTCGCTACCTAACACTACCGCCATGAAAAAGCCCTGTGTGGTCCGCAGGGCTTCCAGATTACAAAATTAAACATATTATTAGGTATTGAATATCCTTCGAATGACAACATCGTGCTGGCATTTTAAGCAGACAAACTAACAGCCCGACCTCACACACGGCATACACTCGATAATTTATTCTACAAATCTAAAAAATATTTTAATTACCGCATTTTCCGGATTCCCTGATTAACGCCCCAGTTTTATCGACCGTAAACCGGTGGAAAATAATAAAAAATAAATATTTATTGTGGAGCGGGTCGCGCTGGCAACATTAAACAATGTTCGCAGCTAATTATAGTTTGCTTGTTTTACTTGTGCTTTGTTTATGCGCCTGCGCGTCTATGTTGCGACACTGAGAATAAAGATTAACTACTCATCAGATTTATGAAAAATCGATGTCAAAAAGTGAAACCTCTATACTATGTCAAGCCATTTCCCTACTATATTAGGTTGGCTTCCAGTTTAATCGAACAAAACTAAATAGGAGGTTAGTAAAGCAGTCGATTTCTGTAAAGTTCTAGGTTTTACAGAGAGCGACTGCCTAACTAACCTTCACAATCAAGTAATCTCATAGGTGTAAAAATCTAATATCATCTAATAGTTTGTCATCTCTAAAATAGGTGTAAAAATGTTCGAATTAAAAGCTGGCCAGTAACAATGTTTCCATTATTTCAGACGTCATTTAGTAAAAGAAACAAATCTAATGAAACAGTCGCCTAGTCGCTCTGCGCGTGTTTCTAAATTCAAATCAGACTAAATTGTCTATGCGCGACTAACAACGACAAAAAAAAAACGTTAGCTGTCAACGACTTGTCAAAACGGATCTACAAGTGAGTGTTAATTTCAGTAGTGACACTTTGGTAGAGTGTCAACAATACTGTCTGTTAGTCAAGGGAATATCTTACTAAAACTAAAACTCACCTGAAAAAATAGGCAAAAACACACCCATTGGTAGTACTTGTAGATCTTCTTGTCGTTCATGTCCTCCTTGCCCTTGTCGCTGCGGCTGTTGCCGATGCCCGGGTACGGCACCTCCACGCCCACCTTCTTGTTGAAGAAGCTCTTGAGCGTGTAGGTGGAGTGGATCCAGCAGTACGTGTTCAGCACATCCTCGGGGATGTCCTTGGTGTGGATGCAGTCGATGGGGTTGCCCACGTACTGGCGCGTCGTCACGATCAGGCTGAACGAGATCAGCAGGATCACCGTTATAGAGTAGTGCAAGCGGAATACTGGAGAGTCGATGTGTACATAGTTCACTTTTATCAAATTCTTCAATCCACGAAAAACGTCTAACATCTTAAACGTTTGAGCTTATCGTCCGTGTGTCTGTGTTCACTAACATTATTTATTGTTTCGAAGCACCAAGTTTACACTATTTATAACGTAAGGCACTATTTAGTTTGGCAGTGAGAATGTTCGGGGGGTTCATGTCCTCTCACGTGGGGATAACTTTTTTGGTATTTTGATGAACTTGAGCAGGGACAGCGCTTGGCTCATGTTTTCTTCGTTTCATGGTCCGGCAGGGGCAGGTCAGGGCGCGGCCGCCATGCCGGCGCGGCGCGCGCTCAGCCAGGCTGGCGGAGCCGCGGCGCGTGCTGCGCGCTGCGTAACGCACCACGAATTAATCTTCGACGAATTTACGTATTAAACTAGATCACCAGGTCAGATGCTCTAGTACAAATTTATGAGTTCACACGTCGTCGATCCGCCGGAGCACCGCGTCTACCATAAACTAATCGCTGTAGGAAACTGATGAAAAATATTTAAATTATGAACCTAAATAATGCTGGTGTATTCCCTTCGGGTTAATTTATGCGTCGCTCTGACTCAGCCGGAGAGTGCAGGAGAGCTGCGCGAGTGACTAACCGCAATATTATGATTACAGTAGCATAAACTAGCTCGACACCTGATGTGAGTTATAAGAGCATTAAGATATTTATTAGCGTTGGCAATACTCGATGTAAACCCGCGTCGAGTGCGATCGCGGCGGACTTTCGGCGAGATGGTCTCGACTCTCGAGTCTCGCCGCGATCATTTTATATGCTCTACGACTACGTATA
Organism: Mythimna separata; assembly: GCA_030763345.1. Lineage (NCBI taxonomy): Eukaryota > Metazoa > Arthropoda > Insecta > Lepidoptera > Noctuidae > Mythimna > Mythimna separata. The sequence goes on along the minus strand of CM061173.1, from coordinate 1,653,121 downwards.
TAATGCCCTCATTGTGTGATATTTTAAACAACAATGACAATCTTTAGGTGAGCTTGGCGCGTTTCTGAGAAGTCTATTTCTCGAGCCGAACGATTTATGGGCCAGTGCCGGTTCAAGGCCCGCGTTGTCACAAACTGTGCCACGCGGCGTTGTTTCTCTTAGATTGTGCTAATATTTACACGTTAGATTTTAAGAGCTCCTTTGAAATATTATATTTAGTAGCCATTGTTTAAGATGATTCAGATCTTGTCTCACGGTCGCTTGGCTTTTAACCGACCGGACATTAACGATGACAAGTATTTCCTAATATTTTGCAGTTTAGAAGGCAAATGATGATTAATTTTCTATTTCAAGGCTAATGTGAAAAAAAAGATGTTCGTTAGTATTTTTTTGAAGTACCTACCTACACTTATTTAATCATTTAAGTATTCTTGTAATATTTTTACCGCCTACTTATTCGAACGTTTCTGTTTAAAACCATAAACAATCGTATTTCCACACTAAACGTCACTTTGACAGCAAAATGCGCGCGAAACTCTAGTCGCCATTTAATCGTTTCAATGACTCTAAATATTTTAAGCCGCATATGTTACGATGGCTTTGTATCAGATTATAATATTCATTACACCAACAATATAATAAATGATCTTTATAAGAACAAAGTATACTAATATCATGTTTGATGCACTTTGGAGCTTTGGGCGCACATCAAAGGCTTAGAGAGCTGTTCAAGAGTAATTTATCAGCGTGTTACAAATGGCTCCATACGCTGCATTCTATAACTTCTTTATTATAATGGAAGATACACCATAAATAATTATGATGTTGGAATATTATATTATGAAATGGTTTTATGGTGTAGACTTTTAATCTGTTGGCACTTTCACTAAGCTTTATGTTTTACTAGCTTCTCACACGGGCTTCGCCCGCATGAAGTACTTTTCTCATAATAAATTATATTACGCTAACTTCTACCCGTGGCTTCTTCCATGTGAAAGTAAGATTTCTTTATACAAACTTTGGTAAAACAAATTCAGGGAAATCCACTCTTAGTGCTCAGCACAAAATAAAATAAATAAGTATTGTGTTTATTGCGCACAACTACCACAGTATAGTCTTTTTAATCCGAAAATTGACTGGTAGAGATAGCTTTGTTGCATTAAGTCCGCCTTACTGTTCATGAAGTTCAAATAAATAAATAAATTTTACATATTCAATGTTTATTTAAGAAACACTAACAGTAAGAGTAAAATCAGGAAACCGTATCAAAGTTATTTGCACCTTTTGCAGCCTGAAACCACACGTAGTGCCGACGTGGCCGGCTTACAAAACAGCTAGTGCACGCTAGATGTGAACTTACCTACTGATAAAATAATGGTAGGCGGGTGTTTAGGCCTTTATAGTTTCTGATATGTTTTAATGGAACTAGGATTTTTATTATCTAGCCTATATTAAACCTGGGTCATCTTTTTCACGAGGCTCGTTAGATTGTTCAAAAGACTTCCTGTGGCTAAAACGCTAAGGGAAACTGAAGAAACACAGGGTTTCTTGGTCATGGTCTGTAAAATCCTAAATGCTCCACCCAGAGTGAGAGCAGTTTTTGCCGATTTCCCGTCCCACAGAACGGTTATTAGGCTGTCTTTGATCTGGGTGCTGTGTTTTTATTTAATTCATGAATCCCCGACTGGTCTCATAGGGCCGCGCTGTTATTGTCTTATGTGTCTCGTTTCGCAGGTATTGATAGGTTAAACTTACTCGAAAATCCTCTCTTCTCCTTACCGCTATTGTGTACGCAATTTAAAGCGTGTGCTCGCCTCCGTCATAATTGATTTTATTTACCGTATCAGATTGGATGCTAAGCAACCCCTACATCGTTTGATACAAGTGAAAATTTGTCACCGCAGCATTCGGCTCCATAACACACAGGATTCCGCCTCAGTAGCAATGACAAACATTTTCCACTCAACAGTATCAAAATGTACTATTCTATTCTGTCTGTCGCTAAAAATAAACTTAACGGAAGGAAGTAACGGTCCGGAGCGAAAACTAATAAAAGACATTGTTTTCCTTCAAATCTTAAAGGAATCAGGACTTTTATTTTAGGACTAAGGAATAACCGACGTGTAGTAATAACTACGCTAAAAATAAGATATACATTTGGTTTATTTGTTGGAAAAAAGGAAATTTGAGTTTACTTTTAATTCATGAATCCCCGACCGGTCTCATTGGACCGCGCTGTTATTGTTTTACTATTGTGTCTCGTTTCGCGGGTATTGATAGGTTAATGCATCGTTTTAATGAACTAAATTATCTTTGCTTTATTGCTGTTTTTATGTGGTTTGAGGTACATCTGTTGGAAGGTTTTAAAATCTAAATATAGGGTTTTTTTAAAGGGAATTTCCCAGCACAACTACACACAATATGATTTTCCACTGGTAAATCCAATAAAATATTATAACTTCTCCCGCTCTAGGGCAGATTGGTATCAGACTTTTACCGACTTCTTCTTAGCGTGTCGCAATGCCGTCCACTGATGCTGCCATTAGGTCAACCGACTAAAACTACGCCTTTGTACCTACCTTCGGTTGTCCTTTATGTTTTAGGACCACGGGTTTCTCTTTCAGAAGTAGTTCTATGGCCCCAGTAGGCTTCGACCCTGACCGATGGGTCCTTAGGGTTATGCATTTATTTTGGTACTTTCTTTACATATTATTTAGAACGTAGACATTTCATAGACTCAATGGTTAATAAAACTGATTAATAAATATGATACCAATTAAACGGAAATGTATTATTTTATAACTATCCTCGCGAATTGGTCACATGTGACACAGATGCCAACCAATCATTGAAAAACAAATTAATTTTCATAATTAAAATCATTTTACAGTTATCAGATGTATATAATTATTAAGATTTATCGATAAATAATCTGTGCAATAAAATAGGAGTAGTATTGCCATAATAAATAACAGCAGCGACAAACTGTTTGTCAAAATTAAGCGGTCGAAATCTGGCAATCTCGTAGGGTTGCCAGCTTTTTTTTGGAGATCGTAAATTATGTATCTCACGACGCATCCTTAGCTGGTTGGCAAAGAAAAAGCTGCCAAGTATCACCAAATGTGCTTAAATATTTCGCATGCCTCGTATTCGGGAGTTTGGGTAGCATTTTTAGCATTAGTTGGAAATTTTAAAAGCTGAATAGCTTTGTTTTATGCAACAAAATGGGTGCTTTTTAATTTTTTGGGCAAAAGTACTCTGGGTAGGTTTTTTTACTGGTAAATATTGTCCCTACTAAACAGTCTACCCCTAAATCCTTGCAGAAGCTCTCCTCCTATGTATCTTCAAAGAATTATCTGAACTGATATTGAAAACAGGATAAATTGTTGCACTTTTAAATTTTCAAGAAGTCGGCCAAATAATTCTAAGCTATTTGTAATTTCTAAAGTGTATTTCTAAGGAGAAGAATGTGCAAGAAACTTTAAGGACATTCTTTTGAATCACTAATACGTAGTAAAATTATCATGAGCATAATTTAATTTTTTTGTAACTGTAGATACGTAGATATTCTTTGCGAAAAGTCAAAGGGTACTTTTGTTCATTTGTAAAGATTGGTTTCCTACTAAATTAACGGAGTTTAGTGGATTGTTTATCCGTAATCACACTATTATTATAAAGGCGATTGTTTGTGAGTATGTTTATTACCTTTTCGTATTTTAACGGTTGAGCTGTTTTAAATTTAAACTAACCGTAAGAGTAGACCGTGTCCTGGAAAAGGACAAAAGGTACTTTTTATCCCGAAAATACCCGTCCTTTACGCAGGGGAAGCCGGTGACAGAAGCTAGTTTCCTAATATCCAGTCAAATGATCATTGTCTATGCGTATGACCCGCCAACCATTCCACGTGGTACGCGGTCAAGCGTGACACTGCGCCCAATGATCACGGCTGTGTGTGGCAACATTGCTATGGTGCAACTGCGGAATAATGGCCGAAACTATGGGAGCTATTGTATTTGTGATTTAGACGAGTTTTGTTCCGATTTCTATCAGGTTTGTAAGTAATGCAGAGTAGATAATATCTGCTGTGAAATCTCTGAATCATAAACATGTCGATTAAAAGAAACTTCAGGTAAATTACACTCTTCCTATTCCGACTTCTTATTATGGTTTACAGGATCTGTATATTTGTCTAGGATAAAAGATAGCCTAACACATTAGGCTTTATAAAAATATATACCTATTTTTCAATCTATGCAGATAATCAGGTTTTTTAAATTAGTCAAGTCGTTGTCGACACAAGATGCACTTAAAACTTAACTTTCTATAAAATTTTTAGGCATGTTACTTAGCTTATATTTTATTCGAATCAAAGGACTTTTTGAAGTGTAAAATCATTAAATTATCTCTCGCTATCTCGGGTGGAGCGAGGTGAGGTTTGTTAAAATTTTATAGACAAAAACCTATCTGTGTCTTTCATTTGACCTATGTGTTCCAGGGCCAATGTAACCTTTCAAATTAACGTTCCTGTTGGAACGAAATGGCATCCAATGAGTAAGTAACGATTAGATAATCTACCTTGATACGCGCATAATAAAAAGTCTTGAAACACTATTATACTCTGGCAACCCTAAGTACTCATTTAACGAGCTCCTTAATTTACGGCACTTTCCAAAAAGAACGCCTTTCCGCTGACTAACAAATATTTTTTAATTTTCCTCTGTCATACTTCACGCCCCATTTTGTACGGGAATAGGTTGTCTCTGCTTTTGCTACTCCGTGTCGATGTCCCCGAGTTTATAATAATAATAATGACAAAGTATTTTGAGAACCATTTAATCTTTCGAGGACCGTAATTAGAGACATAATAGAAAGACAATAGGTGTGCGGACGTTCGGTTACCGCTCTGGGGCTCAACAGATTAAAGAAAAAACTAATAGTCACAATTAAATAAACAATTTGTAAAATTAAATTAAATAATTTATGTAATTCGATTTCAGGAAACGATTTTCTCATTTTCAATGACAAAAGAGTGAAATCTGATCAAAACTGGAAATCTTAACAGAAAATCTGATAATTAATGACGAGGTATTTTAGTTTTCAGTAGTGACAAACTGTCATAGAAACTCTAGAAAATCATCTATTCTTCAGTTTTCCTGTTACTAGATATGTAGGTATAGTCCGTCTAATGAAAGTGCGACCTGAGAAAAAGAGATTAAATGCAAAAAAAATGTATGTGGTACTATTAACTAGTAGGAGAATCATGTCTTGACACTTCATAATTTTTTTATTTCCAACAATTGCGGCTGAATAATGTTGACAAAATTACATTTCAAAAAAACTCCAGGTCACGCTTTCATTAGACACACTCCAGCAATTATTTATTCTTTAAATAGCTGTTGTGGGTCTTAGTATCTTGTGTAAGTTAGTTTACGAGACAATATTGTTAAGGAAGAGGAAGAGAGAAAGTTGTGGAATAATTATTGTAGGATCTATTTAATTCCGCCAAGTCCGTTCTATTATCGGACCAGTAGATGTACTGCGTTGCATAGTGAACATTCCACCAATACATACAAAACGTTTTGGGAACACCATTATGAATTCTGTGTTTCCTAATCGCTATAACCTAAGGAAGATTTTAAACCAAGAAGTAGAGTTTTTAAGTCAAGAGTAAAAAGGTTACTTCTAGCCAAGCGTACCTCAACGTCGACCACATAATTGCTTACCAAGAGGTTTTTTTTTGGAAGGGGAACATCAGAATGACTTCTCCCGCTCTTGGGCGGAGCGGGAGGGCGTGTCAGACTCTTACTGACTAAACCCAACCCTGTTCCTTCGTTGCTTTCGATCTGGAGGACACGGTGAGCACCTTTCGGATTTTCCGTGTTCCCTAGGTTGTTTACCAAGAGGTGATATAGAAGTCAAATGCGAGCCTAACAATAAAAAAAAAACTCTAATCTGTCTTCGTAACATTAACGATGTCCCGTTTTAAATGTAAAAGAAAATGGTCCTATTAGTCTCACTTCAGTTCTCGGTATATTTATTTTTCGTGTAAAACCGATATTGGGTCAAGGGCGTTCGCAATCGGGGCAGGAAACGAAACGCGGGCGCATACCCAACATTAGTACTAATTATTATGCGTTCGGGAAGTTTCGTCAACATTCGGCTGTCATTTCCGGTAGCTATGTCATTTATTACGTGATTATGGGTTTAATTAATGATTATTATGTGATTATTATTGTGGTTTGGTGGCAGGAAAAGTATTGTGTAAGAAATATTGGTCACGGTAATATTTTAAAGAGGAAAGGTTTTAAAGTTTATTTAGGAAACGAAGACTCATTTTCACTATTTATATCATTTAAGAATAACTTTTGTAAGGTATAATTATTATCATCGTCATCATTTTAACTGAAAGAGGTCCATTGCTACACATTGGTCTCCTCCAAATGACTTCACAATGACAATTTCTGTGCGTCTCGGATCCATCGGTTTCTCGCGATCCTCATCAGCTCATTGGTCCATATTAAGAAGGTCTTTCAATGCTGCATCTTCCGGTACTGTGTGCGTGCGTGTGTATGTATGTTTGGTACTCCATGGCTACTTGCATTGGAATTTCTTACAAACACACATAAAGTTTCACCTTTACAATTTTAGAGCGACTAACAGCTAAGTCATCACCATAACTTCTTTCCTGCATAATCAGTAATGAAGACATTATAATACGACATTAAAAGAAGAAAGCTGCAAGTACAGTTTCGTACATTTGTTCCCGCCATCCTCAGACTTCACCGGAAAAGGAAGCTGGAGTAAAAAAGCTGAAAAAGCTCAGCCAATTAGTGCGACGTCACATTTTCATCTGAAGAGTACAAAACGTTGGATTTTCGACTCCACAATGATATATAGTCCGGGTTAATCACATTTTGGTACTATTCAATGAAGGAAAGGTTACAGAATAAAAATCCGAAAGCTTTTCAAACTTGTAAATGTTTAGCGTATTCGATTTTCCGATTTTCTCATTAATTTGTTGGTCTAGAAACCAAATATATGTATGTAACCTACACACCTGCATACATAGTGCGTAGGTGCTCTAAATCAACTATTGATTAAAAAATTTACAACCAAAATAGAGATATACATAGGTAAGTATTTATAGACTTTTGTGGTCATGACGTCAGTTAGTTGTTAACAAATGCCCTGGAATTAAAAATTAAAGTAACTTGTAGGTAGAAATCAGTTCATCAATTGAAACTTCTTAGTTTTCATGACTCAATAACGTAATATTATGACGACTACTGTTTCTTTTATCAAGAAATAGCAAGTTACACGAGCACCCAGTACTTTTAAACCCAGAATGCACCGTTCTAAACAGAATAAGCTAAGAAGCAAAGCCGAAGGAAAAAAACTACTTTTAAATGAGTAATTCATATTTCTATTTATTTTCCTTGTCATCTTTATGTGTTTTATTGTGGCACGTTGCTCTGTCCAAATAAATTCATAATTCAGTAGACGTTTACATTCTTAATAAAAATACACTTCATGTGTTAGCTTGTAATTCTAGGTTCACCAGTAATCGGCAATAATTTAAACTGCTACATAATTATGAACATTAACGGGAAATTTATTTTATTATAATTTATTGGAAATAAAAATAAACGATAAACGCGTTTTATTTCAATCAGCTGAAACGTTTATAACGCGCTAGTTCTGGTTAAGATTTAGGAGGTACGTTATTTATTGCCAAGGAGCCCATTATAAAGCACTCTGTCTTGGGAAGTGTTACACGTAGGGAGAAGTGTTAGAAAGCTACGAAATAATTCTGTTAAGCAGTGAAGAAGAGTGTTACGGATAGTCAGAAGCCAGTAAATCTGACTCCAGTCTTGCCATGAAGTGCCGTGTTACCCCAGTTAATGGGTTGTGGAGGTCTGGTAGGCAGCCGCTCCTCGTAAAATACTGGTATTCAGCTGAATCCGGCTTGACTGGAAGCCGACCCCAATATAGTTGGGAAAAGGCTAGGCAGAGGCAGTGAAGAAGATTGCCCGATGAAGACCTTGACTATTTTTAGAAACCTCAGTTAGCAAAAGCGTAGTGGTGACCTAGTGCTCCGGCTTAATTTTATGTCGCGGGGTCAAACCCAGTCAGATGCATTATTTTGTTGTCTCACGAGAATGTTGTCAGAAACTCATTGAAGCAACTAGGGTCAACAGAACACAGATGTGGTTTTAGTTAGTAAAAGTCTGATACGCCCATCGCTCCATCATAGAGTAGGAGCAGTAATTTGATTATTTTCCACCACTAAAAAAAGACAAGTAGTGAAAAAAGGTTAAAATCTGTTTTTTTTTTCACATAGGCCTACATGGGCACTGATAAAGCGTCAGAAGCTAGTGCACGGTTCCAATTGCTCGTTTCCTATGGAGAAAAACCGGCAAGAAACTCCACAGCTACTCCAAAAAAACTAATCTCAATACAGTAAAAGTCGACCTTCTCAAACGTATTTAGTGTTTGCTCGTGTGACAAGTTTGGCAGCGCACGCGCAGCCATTTATACTTGCGTTATTCATTCACAAGCTCCGTATATATAGTGGTATGTATGTATGTATCGCACTAGTTCGTACCCAGTCGTACAAATTCGGCACGTGGGCAGACGATATATGTCGAGCGTTTGTCAAGCGGAGTGCGTACGCGCCGGTTTGTGGCAAATTATTTATTTGAAGATTACTCTTTTTTTTTAAAGTTGTAATTTATTTTGGCTTTGTTACAAGTTGAGTTGTGTAGCGTCTAATTATGATTCAGCGATATAGTTAGGGAACTTGAACTTTTAATTATTGTTAAGTGTACCTGGCTTTTTATAAAGTGAAAATTAATCAATAGACTTCTTCCACTCTAGGGTTATTAACTAAATGGAAGAAAGGACGTTTACGAACTAAAAGCAATTTGTTGTATTTTAGAGCTATTCTTTCAAACGTTCCCGCAGCCCTAACAGGTACGCCTTATTGGAGTCTTCCTCTTTGTAGCGTCCACGCAGGCTTGATCTTTATCATACGACCGGACGGTGAGCCATCTATTGCTCGCCGCGGTAGTCTTACGTGGGAACTTCATACTCCATGATACGTGGGTAGAGACTTGATGACGATCTAATGTCGTGACTCGAGAGTATATCAAATGAGCTTACGTCCTCGCTGACTAGTAGGAGTACCATTTTATTTATTGAAATTACCCGATGAATGATTCTATTTTTTTTTGGCTAAAGATGAAAAGATTTAGTTTTTTCCTGGCGTGGATTTGTAAGCTGTAAATGTGATTGAGCTGGAAAAATCGAAATCTGTAATGTTTTACTTTGAAAAGTTCGTTAAACCGAGACTCGACATTTTATAAAACAATGTATTCTTGTTTAAATTTAAAGTTAAATATGTTTTATTTCACTTTGGCCTACACGGCCAAACAACGCAAAATATTTATTGTTTTATTTACAATATTTTCAAAGAGTCCTTTTTCCTTCTTAATACTTGCCTTTATATTTTTATTTTAAAGTCTATTATTAATCGAGCTACAAAAAAAAACTCATAATCCTACTTATACCTCTATTCATATTAACAAAAACAAACAAAATATATTTCAAACAAAGTGCATCACAACTCCATTAAAGTGACTGTTCCGTCTCCTACGCTATATTATACAAATTCTCCAAAACTTCATAGACGGCAGTCCATCACGAAACAAAGGATTCAAACTGCAATCCAAAGAGCCACAATATTTCACAAAGCAACCATTCATGGAAGTAATAATTTAACATTTGTATCGCTATAAAAACGAACGTACGTTACATACGTACGTCCGGTGTCGACGACATCACAAGTGAAAATAATAAAATACATCACGCTTCAATTTAGTGCTGTTCGATGTTTGAATCGTTTGCGCTATTTGTCTTTGTTTTTTTACAAGGACCACTGTACTTACTAATGCCATGGTTTTTCTATAATGATTGAATATAACAGTTTGTTACCTCGAGCATACGGTGAGACTGAAAAGAGAGTTATGATTTTGATCCGCATGTGTGTGTGCAACTTTATCAAAAAAAACTTAGAATAAAAACATCAAATACCTATGTCTAAGAATACTTTTCTTGTTTCAATACTTTTCTTCTTCTTCCAGGTTAATTTTTCACAAGTGTTTTTGCTGTGTAAACTGTGATGGACCGTGTCAATATTTTTTGGAGCTATTGTTAGCACTATGCTTTACATTATCCTAAAAAAAGAAACAATAGAAAAACGTAAGATTTTGTTTTCTTAATTCATTATTTGCGATTTAAGTACATAACTTAGCAGTAATTCTAATTAAACAGTAAAACATAATATGAACAAGCTTTACTAAATCCATTATTACGTTTATTATTGACTAAAAACAAAAATAAACTGTTGAACCGGCCGTCAGTTTTCAATTGCTCGCATATAGCCCGCGGCGTCAAACATTGCTCCCGGCCGAGTCTTTGCACTTTCAGTTTATTTACGTCCGTATTCCGAATGCAGCTCAAACGGCTGATAAAAGTGCTCCGAGCTATTATTTTGATGTTTACAGTGTACACCATTGTTTATAACGATAACAGTTTTTAATAATTTATGGTTGCCTTTTTTTGGACGGGCAATTTTTATTTTTTTTGTTTATGGTTCGGTATTGAATTTTTGGCGGCGATCTGACTCGGACGTTTGTTGGTGAAAATATTGTCGTTTAGTAGACTATACACATGTAGACGGACGGAGATGGAGAGGGATAACAAAGAAAGGATGGATGGATTGAGTGAGGAGTGAAACTGAAAAAAAAAAGTGGCGCTGTACTTTAGGCTACTTTACGCTGTTAAGATTTTTTACCTAGCTAGTTCTCGTTAAAGCTGTTACTATAAGTACATAAAAGTAAGGGTTCCATCTTAGAAAAAGTTTTGTGCATTCAAAGCCCAATAAGATCTATTTTAATGTGTTGTATGTTGTTATGTTCTATTGTTTGTAATTTATATGGGTGTAAAGGCCTGAAATAAATGAATTATTATTTATTTATTATAAGTCGCTTGCTCACGTGCCACTACCGCTCAAGTTTTATTATTTGAGATCTTTCGTCCTTCACGTCCACCATCATCGCGTAATGAAAATGAGAAAATTATGATTAAATCCTCTGTAAAAACCCATATATAAAAGCTTTTTAATTACTCAGATACCCGCGAAACGAGACACAATAGTAAAACAATAACAGCGCGGTCTCATAGGACCGGTTGGGGATTCAAACGTTAAGAGAGCTGCGGGCAGTTCTTGTCAAATCATGTCCACCAGTTTGGGGGTATGTGAAACAGAGAATAAAGTCCTACATTCCTCCGTTGAACATTAAGGATCCTCCGACTAAACGAGGTGTTATGTCCGGTGGGCTACTGCCCAGTAGATGATTTCGGGCTGTTGTATATTATATTCTAATCGCGCGGAGGACTTTGCTTGTGCGATGCAGGATACTGTGACGTCATAGATGGCGCTACACGTTTAATATCTACGTAAATACTTTAAGGATATAATAGTAAGCGATCCGCAGACAATACATGTGACATTTATTTAGCCGTAGAAACTTGGAAATGCCTTCAAGATTCATTCAAAGAATAATTTTGAATTTGAATAGTCCGAACAAATGGCCCGAACACGTATCCTGCGAAGCCCGACTTCGGTGTAATACACCGTTTTACAATTGCACATACCTACTACGAGTATGTGCAATGGTTGCCTACCAGACAGACCTCCACAACCCATTAACTGGGGTAACACAGTACTTCATGGCAAGACTGGAGTCAGATTTACTGGCTTGTGCAATGGTTAAAATAATGTAGAATATTTTTCCCAAAGTTCTTACAGTGAAATTACCGGAAGTGAGCATTGTGAAGAGGTATCTATTGAAGTAAACAATGTGAATGTGAGTGTCGCCGTCGGTTTTATGAACGATAAATGTTATTTATTTTATAAGTAGGTTTTACAAAACTCTTTTACGCGTCAAATTTTCTTTTTTCGTCGGTTTTATTTACTAGATAAAGCCAGTGTTTCCTAGCTGACTACCCCGAGAAGAAACACCGAAACAAACGCAGGGGTCACAGTCCATACAAAATGTAATGTCAAATCATATGTAAACCAAGCAGGTTAGTGTCTGGGAAAGCCTTTTCCGGAAAGAACTATGCAGATTTGAGTGGACCTGTCCAGTCAGTCAGCATTTGTCATTATTCGTAAAGCTCAACTCAGGACTACTATAAATAATTAATTATCGCATAACGTCTTGCGCATCTTGTATTATATTTGAAGATTTTAACGAAGACTATCTTAGTAACAGCAATACTGCAGTATTTTATTTACGGCGAGTATCCACCCTTACGTTGTCAAAACCTCTGTGGTCCGGACGCGTATTGCCAAACTGTATGCTGACCCAGACACCCATAGTCTGTACTGAACTACGTCGTGCTCATTGAAATCACAAACAAATTGGAGCAAAGTACATACGAGCTCAGAGCATTCTGAGATTGTATGCACTTTGCTCGTTTGTATGTAAAGCAAACTGTGACACTGACGTGTTTCATGACAACGTGTTTCATAATTTCCCGTAATTTTTTGTTATACTGTTGCGGTTGTTATAACTATCCGTGAAACTAAACAACTTTCCATAGAAAACATACCTTTTGTGAATTAATTTAAGTTTTAACTTAACGTTTGAATCCCCAACCGGTCCTATAAGACCGCGCTGTTATTGTTTTACTATTGTGTCTCGTTTCGCGGGTATCTGAGTAATTAAAAAAAACCCCTTTGTTAGTAAGTATGACTAAAAATAATTTGAACTGTAACCACTAGTTATACAGGTTGTTAAAAAAACTAAAAGTGTTTCCAATTAGGTACAGTATTTATTAATTTTTCATAAGAAAGATGTACTGACACAATAAATTTTACCTGTTTGTAATTTCGGTAAGATAATAACCCAATTGTGTCGATATGATAAGTGATTGATAACAAAGTAAATTAATAAAAGAAGAACAGAAAATGGCGATTTGCATTGAATGCCAAAAACAAAAACTCAAATAGCAAGAGATGGCGTCACGCCACGCCTTTAGTGCTTTATTTCCCACTCGAAAATTTTAAATACCTAGCACAAATATAAAAACGAAGAAATAAAAAAGGAATTAAAAGAACTCAATAGGTAAGTAATTTAAACTGACTTCAAAACTGTAACTGGTTTGGTTAATTAATAACGCAAAAGTGCGAAACGTAAATATGTCAACTGTTTTCCTACCAGCATAATCGTACCGCAAACTAGCCAAGTGACAATCTTATTCCAATTATTAAGGCTTACATCGATCTATAAATAACAGTTTTGAAGTCGCTTTTAAAGTAACTCTATTTTTACACTTTATTAAATGTAGACCACTCGCTTGCATTTTGCTCTAAATTATCAATACCTTATTACAAACTACACGAGACGCTGAACGTCTGGACTCGTATGTATTTTGCTCTAGTATTTTAAAGCATAATGTATTTTGATTCAGACATTCTCTGAACAGGTATACAGTTTGCTCTTCAACTACAAGGGCGAACTGCGATCGAACTCAGAGCAATCCCGGTCTGGGTCAGCATACAGTTTGGCAATACGCGGTCCGGACCAAGCTTTACGCCTTGTCGTTTATACCGCGTACATCGAGGGACTGGAACAATTTGCCTGCTGCGGTCTTCCCGTCCATTTATAATTTGGGTGTCTTCTAAGCTATAGTGGATAGGCTATTAATTCATGAATCCTCGACCTGTCCTATGAGACCGCGCTGTTATTGTTTTACTATTGTGTCTCGTTTTGTGGGTATGTGATCGGTTAATAAACTAGTGCGCCTCACCATCAACTATTGCATCACTGCTTACCATCAAGTGGGAACATGGTAAAGAACTAGTTTATACCAATTTAAAAAAAAAACCTAAATGATGCTGGCTGGAACTCCATGTTACAGCCTCTATTTTTTATGTGGGAAATCATTAAACATTCACAACCTACGGGTTGTCAGAATTTTATTGACTAAAGTCCTATGAACAATTTTTCAATTCGAGTCAATAGTTCCTAAGATCCTAAGATTAGCGCGTTCAAACAAATAAACTATTCAGTTTTATAATAGTAAATGAAGTAGTAAGTATATATATAGCAAAAATATCAACATTCGAGTGACTGCACATTTGTTACGCACTCTGTCAGTCAGTCAGTCAGTCAACAAATGTGAGTGACATTAAAATTACAATATGTCTACGAATGTCAGCAACTCGAACGGGTTTTTCAAGAAGTGTCTTAGATAATATGTGTTCTACAGTTTTATTTTTATTTCATTTAATAATATTTTCTTGGTTATTTAGAAGACGAGGTGTTAAAATTGCTTAGATACATTTTTAACTATTATGGTATGTGAATAAAGAGGCAATTAATTACCAACATACTTATTTGTCTATCACTTTAAAAGAGAAATAGAAAACTATTGTATTCTGGTATCCTAGAAATCAGCTTCATCATCTCAGCCGGAAGAAGTCCACTGCTAGACATAGACCTCCCCCAAGCGTCGCCACAACGATCGGTCATTTGCGTCTTGCATCCATCGGATTCCCGCGACCCTCGCCAGGTCATCGGTCCACCTGGCGAGAATACGGACGAGGACAGCTCTGAGTCGTATCATAACATGGGGGGCCTTTGCCAAAGCTGGACCAACAAACCAGGCCGTTAATGTCGACTCGATAAATTGAGACAATTGATATAAGTAAATTTTTAAAAATGTTACGTAGAGTAAATGCTTCTTTATTATAAAGTTACCCTGCATTGCAGGTAAACTGTGCCTGAAAATTTACGTCTTGAAGGATTTGCTTTCCAATTATTTTTTTGGTAAATAACTCGAGAATGTTATCGCCCTCATTCTGTGACGGCTTGAACCAAAACACAATTTTTGCATGTCATTTAATTTATTTTGCAGCCGTACGTTGTATGTTTTGGCAACATTTGTAAATAAATAGAACGCAGATTTTCAAACCGGTAAGTGATTCTTGAAACGCATACTCTGCACCAACGGATGTAACTCTTCCACATTTTAAATTTCGAATCAAGCTTGCTTTCGAAATAAAAAAAATAAACATAATCATAGACTACAGAATAATTTCTTTGGCGCCATTATGCTCAATAAAACAACTTTTATTTGATATTACATCCGGAAATCTTAGTAATACTCATTGAAATGCTGCTCTTTACATTTTATAATATTTTACAACTTCCTTTTCGTGAGCGATTAAAGTTTTATTAACTGGTTTCGTGTAAGTGTTTTAACAGTGATGTTTTGATGTGTATCCAGTTGATACGAGATCAAAACAGTTGTTAATGAATTGGATTACCTACCTACATTCTTTGATAGTTTAATATAGTTGTGAGTAGAGAATTGCGACAGTTTTTTTGCTAAAAGTCTCTGCAAATCATTGAATGTGTGGGTCGGTTTCCTGTGTAAAAAGACATGATTCAAACTTCAAAGCTGTGCTTAAATTGATGAATGATTCATAGATATCATTACTCATATCAGCACTTCCACTGCATTCTAGGAATATTCCCTAAAGACAGCTCAGCAGGCTTTGCACCACGTTCGCCGGAAAATACAGATCAATACTAATATTTAAAGCAAACAAGTATTTGGTAATGAATTTGTGCAAATTCCCAAAAGGAATCATTTATGAAGGTTTTATTATAATTCCGCGCGTTGGATAGCGGACTCATATTTTGTTAATGGGGTCATAATTATTACAGATACACGTTAAAACTTTTGTTTCATATTAACTGGAGGATATACGTATTAGGAAGAGGAGAGATAATTATTATAGCTATATTAGAGACAACATGTTTTAGTTGTGTTATAATATAACCGATGTCAACCATTCAATGGGTTCCTGGTTCAGTTTATGAACTTTAAACGTGAATATGTCAACGCCTATGGGAATTACGATGCGTCTACACGGGCTTAGTATTGACTTCCGTTTATTTCTGTAGAGTTTAATTGTTTGTGCTATATCTATATTGCATTGCAGACATGTGATGGTGTATAATCTCCGAACGTTTGTACTATGTGGATGCACCATATTTTTTATTGTTATAAACTAGTGCTTGACTGCGATCCCACCTGACGGTAAGCAGTGATGCAAACGTTGATGGTGAGGCGCACTAGCTTATTAATTACTCAGATACCCGGGAAACGAGACACAATAGTAAAACAATAACAGCGCGGTCTCATAGGACCGGTTGGGGATTCAAACGTTAAGATTATTAGTACTACTTTTTCAAACAACGAATGTAAAAAAAATAAAACACGTTTTGGCTACTATGATTGGAACAGTCAAGTTTGGCGACGTTTTATTCTAGAATTGATATAGTAAAACGTACCTACTTAAATTTTCTGGTTAAAATAAAAGTTATCTGATTGAAGCGACTTCAACAATACGACTTGAATAATTTCGTCGGTTACGAAGTAAAAAAGTTATTTGCAATTTCCTACGTGTGTGATTTGGTCTATTTACAGATTTATTTTTGTACAATATTTTTCATCACAAATCAAATTTTTCAAATAATTCAGATTTCTTTTTTCTAAAAACAGTGATGGATAGTCGCTTGTTGTTTTATGTTGCGATGCAAGGGGTAGTGACGTTACATTTAGGTTTGTGCATCCTTTTTGCAGAGAATCCGCGGCAATTGGCTATTTTTCCCGCCTGTTCTGAGTAGAAAAAATGTAAAACTATTTTTTCACAAGGGAACCCAAGTTAACTGCAGCTACTTAAGCAGAATGTCATTCATAAAGAATTAGCTCAAGGACAAGACTAATAAATCAATCCGCTCTCCTTTGATGAGCTGTTTATGGTCAGTGGCTTTACGACGCGCCCGCGGCACTCATAAGTGATGGCGAGATAATTAGATAAACAAAATGGCGGCTTGTCAACAAAGTTATAGTTGTGTCAGGCTTTAGAATCGGAAGCGGTCGAGTGAAATTATAGTGTTAACATAGGGACTTGGTATGACGGATTTGGTTAGTGGTGAACGATGACTGCAACTGTTTATTTTTAAGATAGAGTGCGTCTAGGTAATGAAAGCGCGACCTGGATTTTTATTTTAATTTAATTGGCAATATTTTGAGCGGCTGCCTACCAGACCTCCACAACCAGTTAATGGGTTGTGGAGGGCTGGTAGGCAGCTGCTCCTCGCAAAATACTGGTATTCAGCTAAATCCGGCTTAACTGGAAGCCGACCCCAATATAGTTGGGAAAAGGCTAAGCAGATGATGATGAATGGCGACATTATTCAGCCGCAATTATACGAAATAAAAAAAAAGTGTCAAGACATGATTTTCCTACTAGTTAGTAATACCGCATACATTTTTTTTTTGGAATTTTACCTCTTTTTCTCAGGTCACGCTTTCATTAGACGGGATTGGATTAAACATTTGAATTCAAAACACAGCGCCGGCTAGCCTGTCGGTTTTCTAAAGGTTGCATTTCGGGAAGTGGGCGTCGTAGGTTAATTCCGCCAAGCACGTTCCATCATCGGACCATCAGATGTACCTACGACAATTTATGGTGGACATCCCACCCATACGCACGGGATGTTTTTGGTACACATTCGTAGTGCGTACAGTTAAAGAGTGGAATTGCCGAAGTCACGAGAAGAGAAAGTGAAATAGCCTTCCAATTCTGAGTCTTCCGATACGCGGTCGCCACGCTAGAACCTTTCGGCACTATCGAATCGACCATTTGTCACTACGAGCAATGTGCCGGGCAGCTGCAGGTGGAAAATCATGAAAATGATTTCTCTCGCTCTGGGCAGAGCGGCTGGGCGTGTCAGACTTTTACTGACTAAAATCCACTCCTATTTCTTCTTTGCCATCCAGGACTCTATGGTTCTCTTTCGTGCAACCCAGGACGCGATTCTTCTGGTTATGTCGGTAACCTTGATTCTCTTGCGGATATCTATTTCTCTCATAATTTTCCTAATTAACACAAAACATGGTATGGCATCATTATTTTAATCTTATAATATTAATTAAAATGAAATGATTGTTATTATTTAATGTAATGTTGATAACAATACATAATCTGTGTTGGTTAAACAAAATTGATAACAATGTGGTTTCCTCGATTTATGAAACTATGTAAGCTTTTATATTTTTATGGTTTTATGTTTAACTAGCGACCCGCCCCGGCTTCGCACGGGTGCAAATTTATCAGTGTTACTCTTCTATATTATGCATGTATTATAAATGTAAACCTTCCTCTTGAATCACTCTATCTATTAAAAAAAACCGCATCAAAATCCGTTGCGTAGTTTTAAAGATTACAGCATGCATAGGGATATAGGGACAGAGAAAGCGACTTTGTTTTATCTAAGTAAGTACGTAGTGATTAGTGACTAAACACTAAAGTCCAAGGATTTTTTAACCGACTTCAAAAAGGAGGAGGTTTTCTATGTTCGGCTTCGAACATCAGATTAAACCAATTTCAAATTTGACGAACTGCGTTCTTGACGAATTACAGACTTGACTAATGTCGTGCCGCCTTTACAACAGTGAAGTGAGATATTAGTCAAGCGGGAGCTATCAATCTAAAAGAAATGTCATTAAAAATATGAGTTAGTATTTCTGTTTTTTATTTTGTATTTTTTTTAAATTACCTATAGGTTTTTTATAAAATAAAGTTTATTCGTTAATTTACCCTAGAACATGACCTGTCCATAAGTAATGAAGACGCGAACCAAGCCGATGGCAATGTGTTCAGTGCTGAGTGACAGTGACAGTCGACACTTTGACAGCAGTCAGCAATGACAGCCGCACTCGCAGCCTGCCCATCAATCAGTGATCCATCAGTAGCGAGTGAATGAGTACAGCTTGAATATCGGTCTTTTGGCCCGGTCAGATTGACAGCTTTTGTCTGAAGACTGCCTAGACACGTTTGAGTGCTATAGACACGAGGTTAAGTAGTATTGTTTCAACAGTATTTGATGTTTTGTGACACTGTTTCTCAATCCTTCATACTGCGTTGTCGTCTGTAGATGTCACAAACACTTAAATACTTACAATATGTAACTGAAATGATACAATGCTGGATGTTAAAGATCCGGCAAAGTGAAGAAAACTCAGTCGAAGGGAGGACCCTAGCAATAGCCGGCATTAACGGCAGGAAGAAGAAATATCTCATGCCTAGTTTTTTTTAAGTTAGTAAATTAATTAATTATCCTTATTACAGGCAAATAACATGGCAATTGACGCGACGCTGTAAGTGAAAACTTGTGATTAGCCTTAATCTAATCCCCGACCGGTCCTATGAGACCGCGCTGTTATTGTTTTACTATTGTGTCTCGTTTTGTGGGTATGTGATAGGTTAAAATAAGATAACTTGCATTTATTAGCAGAGTTTTCGAAATAAACTAAGTTTCACAGGGATTGAAGTTGTACTTAGTTCCGTTTCTTCAGGGCAAAACTGCTTACTGAAACTAGTAAGTAGCCGTTTAGTTTTTTTTACGTCAACGCGATTGATACGTTTACCGCGTTGGGCTCTTTGATTGGTTGAAAGCTCGGAGCGCTAAACAGAACGCTAAACCTCATAAACTAGTAGATTCCGCTAATATACATGCACTAGGCTCTATAAAAAAACAAAAGACGTTTTCTAAAACGCATATCTTCGAGTCTACCTACTACAACAGCCGAAACATTTGATTGATAAACTTGCAAATACGATTGATACATCAAATTGAATCGCTAAAATAAATACACCGTGTTCATATTCACAAACGGCACACCTACATTCATATGCCTATAGTAAATCTAATATTTATTTACAAACAAAAAGATTAAAGCCGTTTACAATTCACAAATAAACAAGGTTAACGTTCTCGGGCTTAAAAGCTAGACTTCTTGACTCACAGACTGAAATAATTTTTAAATGATAGTGTAACAAAGAAGAGATATATGGGTAGAGAAGTCCGGCTTCGTACGGCGAGTGGAAAATGGTGTCCGCACGTAGACGCGAACGTACACGTAAAACCAATAGCATGCGGGCCGAAGAGGGTCTATCCGCGGGTCTAGAACTCTACAGATAACTAAAGGAACCCTGGTGGGTCTTTACAGTAAGTCTGACAATCTCTCTCATGCTCCATCCAGAGCGCAAGAAATTGTTTGATTTTCCACCTCAGAAGCCCAGTTTCTGGGTTGTAGAAGTCAAATAGGCAGTAAAGTTCTCAGCTCCATTATACCAAGATCGTGCCTGTTTCAATTATTCCACATATTGTCCAGTTGAGATACAAAATACAATATCCAATACGAATCAGTTTACTAATAATAAAAAGTCACTGAACTTTACTCCACAAAATCCCGCCAAAAACTCCATTAGACAGATTGTTTACGCCTATAGAATATCACTTTATCTATGGCCCCTTCTGCACCTCTATTTAGTCTATGGCCGGGCGTCAGGCGCGGCTAACGGCAGCTAAAATAAAATTTAATGTGTATTAGTATCGCGCCGATCCTGGATCGGTTCCAGACGCGGCCATCTCGTATGATCGACAGGTTCTCCACTCACCGAGCTGATGGTTAAGGGAATGGGATGGTTTTGGACTGGTTTTGGTCCGAAATACCATGACTATTTTACATAACATAGCAGTATATCTTTGTCTTTACCAATTAAATGCAGCTTTATGTGATATGCAATGTTATTTCAAATTAAATAAAAAACGATAAATCTATAATAATATAAAAAAAGTAATAATATAATACGGTAACATTTTTTCAAGGTTTGCACGTATGTAGGAGATAATCTCTAAAACTGCCGAACCGTTTCTTCGAAATTCTTTCTTGTAACTACAATATTCCTGACTGACATAGGCTATATATTTATTCAGGAGCTAATTGAACATAAATGATTTTAATAATAACTCGTAACCGTGGTTACTATTACAATCATTTCATTTTCACGGCTCTGAAATTGTTCGAAACAGTTACCTACCAGGGCTCTGGAAAGCAAAAAAGAAAGTAACTGAATGACCACAGCTACCTGTCATGTACAGCTGCCTTTAACTTTGTTTTAGTCAGTAAAAGTCTGACACTCCCTGACACTCCACCCAGAACAGGAAGAGTCATTATGTGAATTCCCATTTAAAAAAAAGTGGACAATCACGGTGAAGACTAAAAAATAACAATTTTATTCTAAGTCATACCTACCAGGATACAAGGACGACGAAGAGATGGCCAAAACCATAACTAAATCAGTTCAACACACGCGATTGCAGTTAAAGCTCCAAGAAGAGTAATTAAGACAACAATGCCAGGCATCTGCAGTCCGAGTGAATCACAGGAGTATTTCCACATGAGAAGCGCACCTCTGCTTCCGCTCCTCCGCGGTGAGTAACGGTCTCCTGAGCCACATGCCATCCTGGTACTTACGAGTATTTTTGGAGAATTAATCAGACGAACAAGAGCCAATAAATTGAAGCTAAATATAGAAAAACACATGCCCTCGAAGTGGTATAATGAGATTGTGTTAACTTTACATATTGATGCCAAAATTGACAGGGATTCCTTAAGTTAATGTTTATTTATATACAAGGAGAAACTGGCTGACTGACATATCAACGCACAGCCGAAATATTGGGACTAGGAGCGTGAAAATGTACATAAGGTTTCCTTTTATGACATAGGCGAAATCTAAAAGAGGAATTCCTAAAATTCACCCCATAGACGGTGATGAAACTTGGTAAAGTTATTTTAGAGAGAAACACACTTTCACACTTTAGCTTAAAAAATTTACTATGACATAAGATAATTTATTTCCGTTAAAATTAACATTCTTTATTTTACAAATAGTTAAAAAACACCAGAATGATTTAAGTTTTTCATAAACTGTCAAAATGATTTGGACCATTACTAATTGTGTATAAAACCAAAGAATAATAGCAAAATATATTAAAATAATTAATTACAGATTAAATGCTGTTATAAATGGGTTATATTTGTAGTAAATTGTGTCGAAACAGACTACATTTATTTTGAAAAACACCATTTTAATTAATGCCTAAAAACAAATTGACAAATCCTATGGGGATATCATTTGAAGCCACTATAACAGAACATGGTAATGACGCAATTAATTGCCAAAACTTCCAATTAATTACAAAAAAAATCGCCATAAAATACGGCTTGTATCTGAAGTCAATAAATAACGGACAATTCAACATTATTAATGTGACAATATCACCTCAATTACTGACAATACCAACACACAAATTGTCAGAATCAGACAAGTCTACCACAATTTATGAGCTAGGTCAGAAAAACTGACTCACCTATAATAATTGACTACAATAAATTGCTTTACACGAATATAATGATCTTCATAATATCTAGAGGAAGTGTTTTTGTTATAAACAATGTAGAAGAAGTTAATGATGATTCATGGGCTGATGATGGATGATTTCTTAGTCATGTTGCATTTAAAATAGGTCAAGATTTCTTCGAAGTTCTTGAAGAACTAAACATTGTAGTTTTAAATGTTCTTGATGCATCAGAGGTGACGTGTGTGGTTCTAGAGTTACAGCTGCATAAGATGGAAATCATTTATTGTTAATGGTCGATCTTTGAGCGTTCTTGTGCCAAGTTCGCTTTATCTTTTGTGAGGATGATGAATGATGGTGAAGCGTTTCAGGCTGATCTTTTTAAAGTGGGCCTTGCTGGATTTAAATTTGGAGATTTATAGTTGCAATATTGAGAGGTTTAGTCAATGTTTTTTTGGATATTGTCATTTAGCGATCAACTAGAATTTCTTATGTCCATTACTCGTACTTTGCAAACTTGTTTAAATAAGATAACGGGAAAATACTGCAGCTAGATATGTCACCTTTTGCTCAATTAGCAAGATTTTGCTAGTTTTTATTTTAAATGTATTCTATTTACAAATACACAAAAACAATTTGTAGACTGATTTGATCTATCTCCTCGTACTATCAATGAGATAGAGCAAATCAGTCCAAAGATAACCAAATCAAAACTAAATAACTACCTAAATGTTATTACGAAAATAATTTTAAACGATTTTTGCGCATAAATATATAAATAGAGTATAGACGAACAATACTAGAGGTAAAAGTTGTGTTCAAAATAATAGGTTTCATATAAAATTCTGTAAATTTCTTTCTGCGATCCCTACGAACTCTTCCTTCTTTTCACCAGTTTATCAAACATACAATTCCTTCATCCCTAGTCTCCATACCTTCATAACAGCATGCGTCTTACAAATATAAGCCGTCATAACTAGCAATAATATAACCGGCAACATTTTGTACGATTTCCTATTGTTTATCTAGACAATGACAGTGAGGTGTGCAATCGATAGGTGATAGGCGTAAGACGCACTCGTACGGCCTCCCGGCATTACACGGAAGACGCCCGGAACATACTTAAGTAGGTGTAATGCCATATCCGCCGACTAATAACTGGGAAATTATAGGAGACTAGCGCCGCTGGTGTTTGTTTTTCTTCGTTTTACTTGCAAAATAAATGGTCGATGGTGGAAAAGGTTTGGGAGTGACTGCGTCTTTGAAGACGCAGGGTTGGAAGGCCTCACGCAAGTTAGAACAATGATCTGATGAGAGTCGTAGGGATTCAATAGCGAGACGCTCAAGATCATTCATTGTAGCGATACTTGGGGAGGCACATGTCCAGTCCTGAACTGGCTGAAAAGATGTCTCTTGGGGTTTAGACAATGTTTGATCTGCACACAAGGTGCGGCTGCTTAAGCTCTAGGCAAGGGGCGGTTTCTAGGCAAAGCGAGATTCTTTCAGTGATAACAGTTATCGAAACTCTAATATGTTTGCAATATCATTGTAAAGATATTCAGAATTATATTCTTGACCAAGAAAATAGATACAAGATAAGAATTCAGAACAAATGAGAGTTCTTTGCAATGGCGTACACCAGATAGACGCATTCAAAGACCTTGCTTTTGACTTAAACCAATTTGACGTCAGTGTCATATCTTACGTTTCCAAAGTAGAAAACCTCTCGCACCTGGTGGCGTCAATTTTTAGTTCACAAGAAATCTTTTAAAAGAAACTTTTCAAGGGTTTTCCTCAACCACATCAACATACATACATCCCAAAACACGGAAACCTAATCATCCGACTATTCCTGTTAATACAGTGAAGACAGTCATAATGGGAGTACAAAACTATCAAATAAACAGAACAAGTGCGTAAAGAAAAATGGCCGCGCTCTTAAACGTATGTTTATATAAATACCGACGACTGACATTGTAAAGTAATTCGGTTAGCTGAAGTGTGTCGAGGAGTTCAATGATGAAGGTCAGAGCATCAGGTTTATGTCTTGGGTAACCATGGAGTACTTATGGATGAGGTTTTAGCGTTTGAAGTTTAGGGCATAGAGCTCAGAGGAATGGTAGGGGATAGAGTTGCCATCGCGTCGGTTCACGTGAATATTCGTGGTTATTGTGAATTGAAAGTAGGAAAGTCCTTCCTTGGATCCAAGCTTACTTAGCACAGCATTGAGCGCAGCATTGAGCATTGTTCCTAAGGAAGAGCGGGACGACCCAATACAAGCATGACTACATGCTTCCTGGGTAGTTCTGGCAACTAAAATAATATTGTAAATTATTGTTGAAGAAATAAACTATTTTGTATTTTGTATTTTGTATTACTATGTACTAATTTGAATCTGAATTCAGTAGTTTAACCGTCAAAGTGTAATAGACAGACAGTTACATTCACTTTCATTTGTAACATTAGTATGGATTATAGTTGTAACTAGCTTGTATTATTCCATTTCTGGGCAAAGATCACCCTCCATTTCTTCTATTTTTCTCGGCTTTGGGCCACTTCTTGTCAATTTCTAAGGAAGACATCTAAAGTCGTCCCACCATATCCTTTGTAGTCTGCCACAATCCCGCATTTTCAAGTAATTCCAGTGCACCAATTTTGTATTTTACGGGTCCACTGTTCGATGATCATGTGGCAGACATCTTAAGCTGGCCACCCTCGTCAAAGATTTCTGTTTAGGTTCCCAGTATAGTGTTTTGAACGCGATCTGTTAGTTATAACACCTAATAAACTGCGCAATATAACACGTTGGCAAACCTTGGGTTTCTTAATCTTGTTAGCTAATATAGTAAAGAAGTAAAATTGTTTGTAAACACGTGAAAGTACTGACCCGACCAAGCTAATTCATACACGGATAAAAATTATGGCACCTTTCACTGTCATAGGCTGTTAGGAGAGAGACTACTTAGACTACTTACTTAGAGCGACTCGCTATTAGTAGGTACATCGTGTACATCTCATCTGTCTTTGATAGGTACATATTACGATCATCCAAGACTTTTACTGACTAAAACACATCTGTGTCTTTGAGTTGCCTCTTGCGTTCTGGAACCACGGTCTCCCTTTCAGAAATTCTTTGCGGCTTTAGTTTCAACGAATATGATCCTTGGTGTTACTTACGGTTTCTTAACTTCTCTTTGAGGTGCGCGTAGAACTCTACACGTTGGCAACAAGTCAGGCTTGGTTTTTACCGGATGGCCGGACGGTGAACTACCTATTCCTCGTTATTTGCAAGCCCGTGCCTATGTTACAATAGCACTGATTCATTTGGATCGTATAGTATGAAAGGTGTTAGCCACCGAACCGTTTCGTTACTCTATGCTCCAATGTGTAGTAACAGTAAGCCATGCTCATAGATATTAGTGGATACAAATATATAAGCCAAACATCCGAGTATTGATATTATCGGGATATTAAACAGGTGATCTCTATTCCTTATGGCTCTACCGACAAAAAATGGCCCTCTGATCTATGTATTTAGATTAACTTTAAACGGTATAGCGTTAAAGAGAACTGGTTTAATCTGAAATGTAGGATCTTCTATATTAATCATTCGAAACATAAAAAAATAAAGATTTCAAGTCGACAATATATATCCTGATGGACAAATAGCAGTCGCCATATTGGCCACTCTAGCCAAACTTCACTGACACCGGATGACATCGTAAGTCACATTTCACCCAAGCGAAGCCAGGTTTTCATCTAGTTTGTGAGTAAAACGGGAACTAGATTAGACTGACGCAGACGTGGGCCACGCCTGATTTGTACGTAGAACCACGTCGCGTGGCGTGGGTCTAATGCAGCTCTACAAGTCTAGTTACCATATAAAATGGAGACCGACGCGCCTCACCGCCTTTTTACAGTGTTCCTTACTAGTGCGTAAAGTTGGAACTGCCCTTTATTTCATACCTCAGCCTAGCTGCCTACCTCAATAAAACTAACAAGAACAAATCCGCAATAACAACGATTCTATTCACCCAACAACTTACATCAACAGCACAATCCACGCTATTTCAGCAACTGGAGTAACACGCCAGTTCAACGAACTGCAATCCCGGGATTTTAACTCTCGTATCTGTCAGAAATCCCAGTAATACCGGCATAGATACGGCGTATGATCTGATGCCAACTGGCGCCAATCGATCAACCATCGGCGATACAACTCACGCTTGGCCAGTTGATACGGATCGCGAAACGCTGCGTTGTGACGTCAGACTTTTGATAAGTGTTCGCAAATAGTGTACGGTGACGTCAAACGGTTTGTGGAGACTAGGCTTCGGTTTATGTGATAACATCTGTTAAATTGATGTGTGGCCGGATTATCGTAAACACGTACATGTTACTGGCCCGTTTTAGAGCTTATGGACCATTGGTAGTTTGTGCTATGGTGTGTTTTAAAGGGAAAACTAGAAATACGCTGTGGATGTTTCAGTTTATTGTTAAGTCCATCTAAATCCCGACATAGTATACAACAAAATCCCTTTATTTTTAGACTTAACAGTAATGCTTTTCTGTCTGATAGTTCGTTAATTCCTCCTAAACCACGGAACGGACTTTGATGCGGTTTTCACAAATAGAAAGAGGACTAAACACGTAACAATTTTGTAGACCTAATAATTAGCGAAGTCGTAATTTTATTGATAGAAAGGAAAAATATCAGTTTCTGTGGAAGCCACAAAAGCGACACAATGGCCAAAAACCTGGTTACCTAACCTTTACACACAGTATGAGAAGTTATTTGATGAATTCTCCCCTAAAAAAAAAAAAACATATAGGTCCTTTACATAGAGAAAAGTATTGTATTGTCAGCCAACAACGTCCCAAAACTGGGTAGAGTTTCCGCCACGATATTTTAATTGGTTCAGCGCAAATACCGTATGTCCAGCAGTGGACATCTTTCGACTGAGATAATCGCGGTAAATACCGTAAAAACTTCAGTAACAGCCATCTGTCACAAGACCGTTGTTATATTGAAGCTAGTACACAAATATCTGGGCGTAAATATTAACGTGCTCAGCGAATAAGGAACACACTCGGCTCGCTGCAAATAGAACGGTACAGTTGGGGAGACAGACCAAGATAAGAACTGGAGACTTAGGGTCTATTCACAAAAACAAAACTTGTAGGAGCCCAGCAAGGTCAAAGCCTAACCCCGGGGCCGTAGAACAAAGGCAAAGAATGAATAGGAGTGGGTTTTAGTCAGTAAAAGTCTGATACCCCGTTCCGCTCAGAGTGGAAGAAGACATTTTGATGATTTCCCACCAAAAAAGGGGTCTCTTCACACGTATCACTACCACAACCACACCAGAACAAAAACACGTAGTTGGGCACTATTTTTAATACAAATAAATGCTTAAATTCACACTGACAACATCGCAAATTAGTCTTTCTGCAAAAACTGGATACAACCTAACCACAGCACAAACACTTCGATATCTGTAGTTACTACAACGCAACTACTAGAATCTGCAGCGACACCATTCTCACAAAACCATTTTATGTCGCTGCGATGTGGTGTGGTTGTGACTTACTGTCCCCTAGCTGGGGCAGAGGGTGTCGACTGGTCTTGAGGTGGGGTTGTGGTACTTGTGTGAATAGACCCTTAGCTGGTATACACCTACTACTGGTGGATGATATAAGAGAGGTTGACTTCTGATGGTTCCAAACGATGAGTAGCCAATGAGTCGAATGACTGTGCAATGATCGTTGACTAATAGCTAGATACTATCTTAGACAATGACTACTCATTGTAGAGGATATTTGTAGACTCTTTGAATTTAAAAGATTCAAAGTTCGCAATCTCTTGAAATTTTTTGTTTACACATTCCTATTTGGTGTCCAACTAATTTAAAAGGCAAAAAATCGCCAAACTGAAATGACTTAGGGCAGGGTTCATTGCTCGCAGGACAGATAATGGACGATGGTGTAGTGGCGACCGAGTACTAGAAAACGCAGTGTTGGAAGGCCTCCCAAAAGGCGGAAGCTGATAGATGGAGACGCACTGGCATAGGCACAGGCAGGACAGATCGAAGTGGCAACACCAGAGAGCCTGACCCATTTTAGCAGTGGACGTCTTTTAGGAGTTTCAGGTTAAATGAGGATGAAGTATTTGAAACAGCTCTTGAAAACCATATAAAACCTAAGTTGTCACAAAAAGGACATTTCAATGAATGGCATACAAGCATTAAAAACAAGAGATAAAGAAACCGACTGACCCTACGACGGTAACTAAACCCGCGCCTGCTTATCGTCACTGAAGCCACCGGTACCAAAAAACAGGTCAGCACAATCCCAGCTGTGGAAACCAAAACAAGCCTTCCACGAACCACAAAGATCCTAACTCGAAGAAATAAACATGATATCAGCAGGAGTAACCAAAAGCCATAGTTGTCAAATATCATCAATCATCTGTATTGACGCAGCCGGGATCGCCGCCTTGCGTACGCGCCGCCCGAATTAGATCACAACTGGGTTAATACCCGCAGTTTTTAACCCACGAACCAGACATACTGTAATCGTATGTAGATACATTACATTGTTGCAGACAGACCAGGTGGGAACGCTAAAATACCTTTGAATGTTGATGGGGAAAGACGTGGAGGGGAAACAAAAGATGATGGCAAGGGATTTGGAGGAGATACAGTAGTAGTCAAAGCAAAGGTAATTATAGAAACAAACAAACGATCATTTGTAAGGCATTTGGAGCAGTGTACCTTTTCGTGTTCACATTTTTGCTTTGATTCTGAATGCTTATTGGTTTAGACAAGGCATTCGTTAACGGTAGATTCCATTCTTTAATCTTTTGTAAATGGTTAGTAGTCTAACATGGTTTACGAATTGTGGATACGTAGTTGAAAATATTACGTTGTACTGACTAGTGACGTCCACCTAAATCTGTGTGGTTCTTTCCTCAACAGAATGGTCTGTTCAGACACCAATCTGCATGTTTTTCAATGATTTGACCATTACATATTTGCTGTATGGCCTTAAAGACAGTGACCCTGACTGACAGAGTTTTGTCGGAAGGGAAATAACGACTTCGTGTAGTTTAAATTGACGAAAAATTCGCATACAAGTGTTTTTTTTTAAGCTGTTTACAAAATAAATATTGTATGAATACTGGACGAGTAGAGTGCTTGTATGATGCATTCCACTCCAAATTTTTAAATTCAGAAACTCGGACTTATAGTAAACAAAACATTGATTAACACATAGTTTGCTGCCACCCAAACCCACCATAACCCATTGACAAACAGACTTCCGCGGGAAGCTCCTCATAACTGCGCCGATGCCTCTAATCTAACGACATTATAAAACTACTGTATTCCGGAGTAATGAGGCATAAATCTCGTCAACGCTCTGTGGTGCAAACTACCGGATACATGAATGTCCAGGTTCGGGCTTCAACAGTTTGTGTGGATCGTTAGAACTGGTGAAATATGCTCTTTTGTCAGTAATTACGTATCTTTTCATCTACCCACGCTGGTGACAAATGTTCGGGTGAAGCAATGGGTAAGAGTAGTGGGTGGAATATGTACTAGATATTGTAGACTCTTTCGTCAAGACCTCTTTAGATGGTTTAATAAGTAATGGCACATTATAAAAAGATTTAAATATTAATTCGAATTTTAAAAGAATAATTTCACATATTGTTTTTTTAACCAGTTACAAACGTTAGAAAATAATAAAGAGCTTGTAAAAAAATTAATTATCAATTTTTTTTTCATTATTATTGAATATAGCTCTCGCGTTTTGTTCTAACAGCCGTCCCAATTTAACAATATTCTTTATTTTTTAACTCGAATTACTGTTACTTCTTTTATTTCTTACTAGGTGTCTCTACCACAGAACAAAGAAGTAGTTAGAAGTGCCCTTACACTGGCTAAGCACGAAAACCCGTGTCGCCAAACTCACACATTTGCAAATCAAATTGTCCATTACACTCATAAAAAACAGTGATACGATTGGCTACAAATTACAAACGTAACTTTTACATATGATCTTCTCATTGCTTTCCAAAATTAAATCTTATTACAACGTACGAAAGTTGATATTTTTTGACATGACACAAACAATAAAGAAGTTTTTCGTCTAAAAACCTTTATTGACAACATTACAACGAGTTCAGCTACTCAACGCTAGATGGCGTTGTAACCAATTTATTCTATTCAGATCGTTATTACCTTTGAAATAGATGTCATATTCGCATGCACATGTTATCTATTTTGCTACTCATTTAGAGATGTAGACAGATTTCGATATTTTAATATCGATGATACGTATTTCATTCAGGTGAGCAGTGTGATAATTTATTAACGATATAATCAACCTTTTCCATTATAAGTATTTGTATGATATGCTTAATAATGGAAAAGGTTGATCATTTAAAGATGATCATCATCTATGTTAAAGAGGTATTTGTATGTTTGTATGAGAAGGAGGACCTTATTTTCATATTTGATTAAATATACAATGTGCAGTTTTGAAGCTGCAAAATATTTCGGGAGGCTAAAAATATTTATTGACCTTGAATATTTATTTAATATTTGCCGTTTTGATTGTTTTACATTTTTTAAATCAATATATTTTGCCGTGACGCTTTCATTAAGTTCGTAATATGTTTAGATGCAGAAAATTCCCCTAATTGATGGTAACTTATATTTTAAGTTTTATTAAAATCCGTTAAACCTTTCGAGCGTGAAGAATAAGAAACATACAAACTTTTGGCTTATAATAATAGTGTGATTAACAATCCGCACCTACGATGAATGCAGGCTACGTGTTGTTAAAACTTTGAGATTTCCGTAGAATCTAGTAAGATATTTAAAAATTATGCACATGTACCATAAAATGAAGAGTTAGGAATAAATAAAATTATCGATACTGAACTTCTTTACAAATGTGTCCCATCCCTAATTGAGTAGCGTCGAAGTTACTAGAATGTTTGTTATGATCTTCCAGATAACAGTTAAGTGGTTTTTGACTTTGTTACGGTGGACATAAGGTTGCTTATAGTTTGCATTGAAGTCATAAAATGTGTTATTGTCATTTAAATCAAATATATTAAAAAATAACAAAGTTAAGTAATTACCGATGATACGATACACCTCCAGAACATACATTTTTTTTTCTGCTATCGTTTTTGTAGGTCAAAACCGCATAACTGGGCATAATTCTGAATATTTCGTGTATTTTAGAGACCACCAATCGCGACATGTATCTGCCAGCGAATGAGCTAAATGTTGCGCGTTTGAGCATAATATTGACACGCGTGCGATATCTGAGGGGCACTTCTAACTACTTCTTTTTTCTGTGGTTCTAACAGCCGTCCCAATTTAACAATATTCTTTATTTTTTAACTCGAATTACTGTTACTTCTTTTATTTCTTACTAGGTGTCTCTACCACAGAACAAAGAAGTAGGTCTCTACCCTGACTTCACACAACCACAAAAAAAATTGATGCAATAGTTATAGTTAAGCGTCGATATTTAATTTTTATTATTTACGGAGTTGTGCCACGCGTTCTAAACCATTTAGGAACCAAGAAAGAGTTAACAATACTGAACCATTTCACCATTTGTAAAACCTGTTGTAATTTTGATATTTACATAAGAATTAGTTGTTGTATTGACAACGGCGAGTGTTGTCGCGTTTCACTAACTAGGTTAAAAGTTATTAGTGTATTGATGACTTTCATTGTTTTGGCTCCGACACTACTCCGCATGCTGATGTTGGCCAAATTTCAACATTCATTAACAGATAAAAGGTGGTATGAATGAGACGCTTCTAATTGAATAGATAAGCTATTAGTTGTAGGAGCGAGGACACAGTGGACGTTTCTGTATTAAAAATAGACATACATTCTATTGACTTTTAAATTGTTAAATTATTATTTGAATCTTTACGTGAAAAATGCATTTATTAGTAAGTATAGCTACCTAATTATACAAAAAAAATACCATGTCCTTATTTTTTAAAACAAAAACAAATCAATTAGGTCGGTGAAAAATTCCTAATCATACCTACTTGTTATTGACCAGTGCCAAAAATACTGGTGACAATGCTACGTCATGTGTCAATATTATCATTTTAAAATTACGTTTCTTGACTTCTTATACCCATTTTGTTTATTAAATGTGCTCTTCACCAAAACCAAACTCATATACCTATACAAACAACATAATTTCCCTAAGAACAAATTCTACAAGGTTACCTTGCCACGTGTACTCTAAACTCAAAAGAACCTTGTCGATCAGAGGAAAGACGTGGAAAGCTTATAATTTTTTAACCTCCCATTATAGTGTGCGCGGCAGTCGGCAAACCCATCTGAATAATGTAATCCTATCATCTCAGTTGTAGCGCAAACGTTCGCCTTCGCTTTTTCAATGTTTCATAGCATATTTTTTTATTATCGAAGTAGTATCTGCATTGGTGTTTTAGTGCAAATCGAATGTTGGCACTATTGCGCGTTTGTTTTTTTTTTTGTTTTCGAATTTGGAACTAAGATATTCGCGGCTTTTATTCTCTTGCAGAGTACTGATGGGACTTCGTCGTTTTTGAATAGAATAAAATTCTCGAGACTTACATTCTATTGCATAGTACTGAAGGTGCGTGCATTTAGTTTTTGTTTTTTTTTATGTCGGTTATGGAATAAATAAGTCCCAGTGGACTTTTTTTTCTAGCATTCATGGTACCTATTTATTGTATAGTACAGCAAAGATATTTTGACTGTACCATTGCTGATAGTAAATACTAATTGTATTTTACAATTTAAAGAAAACAAGAAGGCGGTATTAGTTACTTTTTGGCCGAGATCCTTAGTCTTGGCAAACATTATGTACACTCTTTATAGACGTTGTTTTTATTATCTATTTTAATATGAAAATTTCGTTTTCATGACATACAATTTCCTTCGTAAGTGTATCTATAGGTAGTCGGTGCGTAGGTAGTATAAAGTTAATGTAACGTAAAGATGATACGACCGCAGGAACTCGAGTTATTTACGTTGAAGTGAGTAAAGAAAGGTAAGTACGGAAAAAAGTCAAGATTAAAGTAAAAAATCAAATTGTAAAAATACAAGGAGTTATCTTAATGACTCATAAATAGGTAATATTTTTTTTTGGATTTTTGAAACTAGTTGTAGTTATTCTTTGTTCAGTCTTTCATTAGGTAAAATCATGTTACTCCCTGCATCTGTTTAGACTCTAGTCTACTAGTCGTAGTCTAGTCTAGGGTCTACTCTGGAATAATGATTTAATTTTATTTTCGAACCCTTTCAAGACATCCACTAGTGAGTGGATTTTGTTTTGCAACCAAATAATCAGCATTGCCATTTAACGCTGCCAGCCTTTTGAATGTTGGCCATCCGATTATAATTTGGGTGTCTTCAAGGCTAGAGTGAATAGGCTCTTAATAAACTTGTGCGCCTCACCATCGACGATTGCATCACTGCTTACCATCAGGTGAGATCGCAGTCAAGCGCTAGATTATAACGATTAAAAAAAAAATAAAGAAAAAAAAGGTTTCCAAAGTGATAGGTGAAACAATTTGATGGTTTTTTCTTTTAAGCCAGGTATTTTTTGGATTGCAATGTTATTAGTTTACTTCAAGTTGTAAATTGACGATTCGGTCGTTTGATTTCTTCAAGAATACGTCCCGGGAACTGGACCCTACGTTAAGTTTTTACTATAACACTAAACTTAAAAACCAATTAAAAATATGTTGTACTGCTAAATTATCTTCCGAAATCAACAAGCTATATAATTATAATAACAGTAGTAAATAGTTGTGTAGCGCGTAATGCATTTAATGTCGGCATGCCTCGCGTTGGTTTACGTTACAAACGTCGATGCAGCTGGGAAATGTACCACGAGTCACACGCCTCATAGCTTCCACGAAATGCCGTTAAAATATTGTGTTGTCATCGTAAATTATAAGAACAAACATTTAAATTATATTTGAATACAAGCGGTCCCGAAAGACGTTGAAAAATCGAGCACCCAATTGCAACGCCACCTACCAGGTCAAATTGTATCTTCAAATTGTCCAGGGACCCACTCAAACGTACGCACAAAGTTTCATCCAAATCTTTCAAGCCGTTTTGATGGGTTAGGTGACAAATAAGCTAATTGAAGAATTACTTTTATTTCGTTTGTTCTGTGCTCCTTACATTGTAACAGTGTCCTACCGATACTAGTTTTGACAGCCAAACTAAAACTGAATATCGGATTCATTCGCAGTTTCCTTCGAAACTGAAACTTCTATGTGAGCTCAACTTTTGTGTAAGCAAAAAAATATTAAAATTTTAATTAGTGTGTATCTTTATATTTTTAAATCATGTAATATTAGATAGATTTGTAATTAACATTTAGTTTAGAACGAAAACGAAATTTCGTTCGAACACTACATTGTTACATTTTATGACTTGGTGTTATTATAATGTTATAAACCTACTATGAAAATACAGCATGTAAACATGATAACACTATTAAAATTTCCGAGTGCCATAGGTTATGGTTTATGTTAATTACTCAGATACCCGCGAAACCAGACACAATAGTAAAACAATAACAGCGCGGTCTCATAGGACCGGTTGGGGATTCAAACGTTAAAACACGAAGACGAAATCGCTGGATACCTATTATTGGTTGTCCTTTTTGGGAAAGTCGATTTAAAACCGTAAAACCGACCATAAATATTCGTCTCTATTTAATCTATACTCTAAACTAAGAGAAAAGTATGTTTTTGTAAAGATTAAATTCGAATTAATGCAACTTTATCACTGAGTGACATCGTTAGACTATATATTTTCTGGTCTAAAAATCGTAAAGAGGAAAGATTTATATTTTTGTATTATTATTTACTAGCTTTAGCCCGCAGCTTCGCCCGCGGAAATAAAATATGTCACTCATAGCCTATGTCACTCAGGAATACAGCAGCTTTCTATTGGTGAAAAAATTTTAGCAATCGGACCAGTACTTCCACAGATTACCTCATACAAACAAAAAAACAAACTTTACCTCTTTATTATATTAGTATAGATTTTATTTTATTTATTCATAAAAACAAGGGTTTTCCTTATACTTAAAGGCACACACACAATTAGACCCGTAGGGTCTGTCTTAGAATGTCATAGCTTGATATTTGGTCAACACTCTATAACTTAACAGCTAAGTTTTACTATGTCAACTTAATTGACATAATTGTCTTTTCAGATTCTTAATGAGTTACCTCAAAAACTACTACCAGATTTAAAAAAAACTTTCACTTTTCGAATTTATTACTAGTACTTATACATTTTTACACAGGCAAAGCCACTGTTACAAGCTAGCTAATTACAATTTTAGAAGCATTTCTATTTTTAGACACGTGTCATATTATCTCAAGTTATTCTAAAACCCGTAATTATTATAAGGCCGCCCAAATACCGTCTCAAAAAGGTACCGACCGGTGCCTTATATCAATGGTAAATGACATCATTTCCCAAGTGATTCTGCGATCATTGACTCCGACAGATATGGCAACACCGCCTCAGTTTTTAACAGTATTTATCAAAAACAAAAAATATTAAATTTCGACCATTTACTATAGCGCATCCGTGCCTCAATCCGCACTGGGCCCGCGTGGTGGAAAACGGCCCATTCCCTCTCCTAGAGAAGAGGTTTGAGTCCCAACAGTGGGAACATTATAAGGCTGATAATGATGATCCGACGTGCCTCAAAAAGTATGTAAAACCATTGGTCCCAGTTGTGATTTGTAGATCTTTGACAGTTGTTACAGGTAGTTAAGTGCGCAGAAAGTCAGAACAGTTTTTTTTTTATTGTTATAAACTAGTGCTTGACTGCGATCCCACCTGATGGTAAGCAGTGATGCAATCGTCGATGGTGAGGCGCACTAGTTTATTCAAGGAGTATCGTGTAGCCCAGTAATTGGGCTGTGTACGAGTGGGTCTGATAGACAGTCGCTCCATGTAAAACACGGACTGATAGCCGACTAGGCGACCCCAGGTTTGATCCCAAGCTTTCAGTCCGTGTTTCTAGTGCCAGTTAGAAATAAGGCTACCGTCTGTTTTTTATACCCTGAGACTAAAATGACATTACAACATAAAAGAACTGGCATCATTCCTATTGTAAGTGTGACATAACCCGTGTCAATTTAGTCTCAGGGTATAAAAAACAAACGATAGTTAGAAATACGTTCTAAATAATAGTAAGAGTAGTATAATTATTTAAAGTTGGTTGACTGGTAGAGAATGCTTCAAGGTATTAAGTCCGCCTGCGTTCTTTTGTGTGCATAAAGAATTTAAGTAATAAATAAAATTGGTTTATCAAGAAGTTGACAAAAAGTTTTTTTTTTCTAATAATATAAACTAGTGCATGACTGCGATCCCACCTGATGGTAAGCAGTGATGCAATAGTTGATGACACTCGAGCCTTGAAGACATTTAAATTATAATGAGACGGGAAGACCGCAGCAGACGAATTGTTTCAGTCCTTAGATGTGTAAAAGACGAAGCGAAACGCCTTGTCTGTATTTCGTAAAAAATAAAAAGTTCTTTTACATCTTGCTAACGGTATCTTACAACATACGTTACAAAACTAATAGACGCATCCCTCGCAGGTATGTTTACTCGTTTAAATAAATTATCCCGACTCGTAAAGCATTCTAAAAGAATTCATCATGTCCAACGTAAACTGACCCATATACGAACCAGCCATGTTGCCTGGATACGCCGAATAACGATACAATCCGATATTAAGAAACATTAAAACGTTTTTAAAGGGAAAATAAATATTATTGTCCGGACTACGCAAGCTTGTAATCTAAACTAATATTGTAGAGATGAAATTATTTGTTTGTTAACATATTTAGAAATTGTATTAGGTAAACACTGGCAGAAAAGCATCGATCATAAATAAAAAATCTTTTAAAAAATCGTATTTACATAAAAACAAATATTATACACAAAGACAAAAATCTTATTTATCTAAACCTAACTAAAAACGATCCAAAATAACTGTTGCATCAATAAACTCCATTGATGTCGACTGGCAATGTTCTTAAAAGACTGGCGGCATTGCTACTTTGTATGGCAATGCTTATCCTCTGCCCAAGGTAAAAGAATAAAACAATAAACTATAACTTATAAGTATACTAGCTTCTGTCAACGGCTTCGTCCACCTGGATGTAGGTTTTCCTGGTGCAAATTTTGAAGCCGCGATATATCCTCCGTTAAATCCTCTCTTAGTATTCGCCTACGTCATATAGGGAAACCTTGTGCAAAATAAATTTCACGCTCCTAGTCCCCGTATTTTCTAATTTGCGTCGATACGCCAGCTAGTCAGTTTCTCCTTTTAAATACGAGAATAGATATAGATTAGTCATCCTCGTCGTATCTAGCGACAACGACCTAGGCCAATTTTCTTTCCTATAGCAAGCTTCGTTGACTAAGCAGATACAAATTGAAAATATACTACAACGGTAGATATTTATTTAATCAAAAATTTGTTTGAAAAAATATGAACACTATAAAATTGATTCAACTTATTCACCGAGTTCTAAATTCAAAAGAAAACCATAAAGTAGCCAGTAAAGTCTAAATTGGTATAATCTATCACAACATTTATTTATTTGAATATCCGCGGAGAAATACACAAGATCTTTATTTAAAACTCATCATTTTGTGTAGAATAGAGGTGAGTCTGTAAATATCGGTGTAAGTCATCACTTTTGAGTATTATTACGAATCGGTAGCAATTTTTAGGAAGTGCGCACGATTTTTGATCAGTGTTGTAAGATAGAGTTTATATAAAAAAGTTTTAAACATCAGATCTGTCAGAACTCTATGGTAATGAAATAATGAAACCTATGAGAAGTTTTTTTTTCTTATAATCAGATTCAGTTAGTGTGTAAGTATTCCTTATATTCGTGCGTTGGTTTAATGTAAACGCTACGTAAATGCGACGTTTACGACAGCGTAAGGCGGTCGGCCACCACAGGAAAGAAAGAAAAGAAAAGAAAGAAAACACGTTTGTTCCGCCCTAAATGGACGCACAATAAAATAAAAATACATTAAAACTACTATACAATTCTAAAATAACGTACACTAAAAACAACTGTCGAGCCTGTGTATACGAAAGAAATACTGTGTAGGAAACGCCGTGGGCTTCGGGAGTCATCGGTTAATTCACAGTTACCGTAGGCAGGAGCATGCGGACGGCGAGCAATGCATAACTCGCCGTCCGAGTCACGGCGTGCAGAGTTTCACTCGCGCTGCAAGGCCAGTGCCTGCTAGGACTGCGGCAGAATTTAAAAGGCAAATGAAGGAACTAATCTTCCGATACTATATTTTTTATATCGCGTTCTTAGTAAAACCTATTCTTTCTTCAAAACTTTTGGAAAGTATTTGCAAATCGCCGAACTACACGAGGCAAATGTTATCGATTGCCAAACTTGAACATTCGATGCAGTAGGCACGGAACATGCGATACTTTTTTCTCATAATTAGAATCAGGTATTCCTAAGTAAGCCTTGTAAACGTAAACACGGTATAAATACTGCGAAAATGCATTTATCCCGAGACCATCAGATTTACACATCGTCTACGCTACGCTAGCGTGGCATGTGTAATTCAGTAGCGTCTACGCGGCGTAGGTAAATAAATAATATAAGAAACTATATTTTCCAAAAAAATACACAAAATATTACATTTTAAGGCACAATAGCTAACTGGGCTACAGCAAAAAGACCCTGACTTCTAAACTAGGAATGACCTGTTTCTTAGAAGTCAGAAAAAGGTGTATCGTCAACGCCTATGCTAAACGTATAATATCCTATCACATACCCATAAAACGAGACACAATAGAAAAACAATAACAGCGCGGTCTCGTAGGACCGGTCGGGGATTCATGAAATATACCTACGGCAGGCAAATGTTATCGATTGCCAAACTCGAACATTCGATGCAGTAGGCACGGAACATGCGACAATGAGCCTAAGCGATGTGCCGTACACGCCGCGAGTTCGGAATTCAATATAGATTGTTTATGGCTCTTCGTTTTTTGAGAGGTTGTCAGAATTGGAGTTGAAGTTGCGCATAAGAATCGCATGTTCTGCAGGAGTTTTGTGAATTGGTATAGTTTTGATAATTGGCAGGTAATTTAAGTGTTTACTAGTAACTAATAACTAGCGGTTGAGTATTTAACATAGGTTTCATTTTTTAGTGCAGCTATTTCATTAGTAATTTTCTTTTAGATTTTTCTGAACAAAGATGATTAAAATTAAATCACAGTACCTAATATTCTTATTATGAATGCATGAAAGTTTTGTGTGTACCTATGCCTGTTTTTTTCCAGCAGTTCGAATTATTTTGTTACTGACCAGAATAGTAGATTCTAAATCTCACTATCATACTAATATTATAAAGGCGAAAGTATGTATGTATGTTTGTTATTTCTTCACGATCGAATAGCTAAACCGATATCGATGAAACTTGGTACAAGGGTAGATCATAACCTGGAATTGAACATAGGACTCAGATTTTTTTATTTCTGGAATATATTCCATTCCAATACTATTTTCTTTTCCAGTTCCACTCTGGTAAGAGAGAAACGACTAAGAAAGAGAATTTTTATAGTATAAAAATAATTTAAACCAGACCCTAACCAAACTTAACCTTTTCAATTCCTCACTATCCCCACCTGCCAGAGGTAACCTAAATTCGTTTAGTTCCTCACATTTAATTCTCACCGCACAACGAATGCCAAGTTCGTAACAGAAATAATTCTTTTGGACAAATAAACAGTATGTTAGTACCAGCGGTAACCTGGCTAGGCAATTACGATGCCGCCTTACCTATATTTACATTTATTTATTCGTCCGACTATTCTCCACGCGTTAGCAAGTATGGCGCGTAAAAATGGGTGTTGCTAGTGTTAAAAATAGTATTTAGTGATGGATATACTTACAGTGAGATAGCAAGGAGAATAAATCTGTTTGTGGTTGCAACACTCATTTGTTGGTTCTGTGTGTAATTTGTAAATATTTGAGCGTACGTGTGATTTTGAAAATAATTAATGTTGTTGATTGGTTTGTTTTTTAATTGAAAGGCCGTATAGTCAAGGTTTTCCTCAAAA
This sequence comes from Mythimna separata, assembly GCA_030763345.1. Lineage (NCBI taxonomy): Eukaryota > Metazoa > Arthropoda > Insecta > Lepidoptera > Noctuidae > Mythimna > Mythimna separata. The sequence continues at coordinate 1,612,571 of CM061173.1, read as the reverse complement.
GAGGTTTGAATAATATCTTCCGCAGTTTGAGTAAACTTTATGCAAAATCATGTGGCGAATAGATCTATGGAACGGAAGACGTACGTAGTTTAGAAGCACTTTTAAACAACTATTGTTTAAAACTTCTCCGGGCAAGTTTAATAACATAAGTTAAAATAACTTGAAGTATTCTAGAACGCGTAAAGACACTACGTATCATAAACTGGCTTAACTCGCAAACGAACGCGAATTATCTTCACGTTTATTTATTCTTTCCACATGATATATTCTATTTTTAAATAATATGACAATGACTAAACGCTAATCTTACTACAAAATTAGATTCATTAATATAACCGAAAAACAGCTGAAAATTGATTGATGACGGCTATATTTCTTGACAAATAAAACAGTTCACTTTCAACTATTAAACTCTTAACAAATGGCAGCCATTTAAAAAACATGAATGCCAAACTTGTGTGTGACTAGTTTAATAAAACTTAATGTCTCGAGAGAAAACACTTAAATCTATCTCCATTCAGCCCACTATTTTAAAGACGTATAAATACTTTGACACTTAAAAGGGTTGTTTTATTTTTTACGGTAGCAACACAGCCGTTTCAAAAATGGAAGACGAAACATATTTATGGCCAGTTCGGAGTGAGAAAAAAATACGTTTGACAGTTTTGTGATGATACAAAAGATGTCATGTTGAACGAGTGAATGAGTGAGCGATAAACATCGTTCAAAAGGGGCCAATCGTGATGTTTTGAGTGAAAAGGGATTCTGTAGACGAATTTCGGATGGAAACTATTCGAAGAATGAGTGGGCTGCTGAATGATAATAGATATTATGGGATGAAACACGTGTGTGTCTCGCTTCGAAAACAATTATTTTAATAATAAAGTGAAGAGATCTATCGTTAGATTATAAATATCTTCTGTAAGCAGATACAGATTATATAGGTAGCTATTAAACATGGAGAATAATGATTTTTGAAGCTTATCTTAATTAATTATAAGTTTCTGCCAGCACCTTCGCTCACGTGAAAGTAGGTTTCTCTAGACAAATTTTAGACCCCCTTTTCATTCTTTTTAGGTGAATTTTAGAAAATCCTCTCTCAGTGCTTCGCCTACGTCATAAAAGTAGCATGGTACAAATTTTCACATTTCTCGTCCCAGTAGTTTTTACTATGCGTTTATATATCAGTCAGTCAGTTTCAACCTTTATATATTTTTATAAGCAGGTTCTAAAACTAACATGAGGTTAGCATCAATATTGCGAATCAAACATCAATACTACAAACCAAATACCATCCTAAATTTTAAAAAGATAAAATATTACCTATTCTAAAAATATATTCAAAAGAGATATATCGTCTGAAAATATAGCAAACAGTATTCTGATGGCGGATATAAATACTTCAGGCTAACCGAACTGGGAAACCGAAGAATGGAGAGTCAATTTTCTAAAACTGTCCGTCTAAAGCCTCTGTAATATCTCTGGACGTCAAAATGGAACTTTAACAATATATAGCAACGTCAATACTGAAGTTTTGGCATTTATTTCATGTTCAATGTATTTATCATTCTTATGTGTACTTTAAATATCATCAATCGTTGATACGACTGCTTGAAGAGGGTATAAGAATCAAATGTACGAGTGCATCTCCTATATTTGAGATACTGACTGAATCTATAATTTTCAGAAGAGATGAATCCTAAACTTGAAAAAAAAATGGCGGTGCAATATTTACTACTTCTTGTTGCCCTCGATTTCACCCACGTCATAAATTAGAAAATTTCACTTCAATTAGACCATTTACAGGTACTTTTGAATGGATAAAAAGTTGGTCAACCAAAAAAGGGTGTGTTAGGTACATGACTTCGAAAATTGTAACATCAAATTGAACTTCAAGTTTCAAAAAATGTACGATGAATTAGGTAACCTTAACCAGATTCTCTACTCCACGTTTCCGTCACCTCTCAGCTTGACTAGTACCAATATTGGGCGTCACACTCGCGGCGTGATTGTAAACTAGATCGGAATAGAACTATGTCAGTCCTGTTGGTGTGTGGTCCCGCTAACTGTGCGGTTGTTAGGGACTATGTTCAACTGACTCGGTTTTAGGCTTATAATCTACACTAATATAATAAAGAGGTAAAGTTTGTTTTTTTGTTTGTATGAGGTAATCTGTGGAAGTACTGGTCCAATTGCTAAATTTTTTCACCAATAGAAAGCTGCTGTATTCCTGAGTGACATAGACTATATTTTATGTACGCGGGCGAAGCTGCGGGCTAAAGCTAGTTTACTATATACTAGTGACCCCGCTAATCTTGGCGTGCAAATGAAGGTAGAACTACATTGGGCTCACGTGGGTCACGTACGCTAGTCTGTGCGCGTCGGTTTCCATACATTTTATATGGCAACTCAACTTGTAGAGCTACATTTGACCCATGCCACGCGACGCCACGCAACGCTACTCTACGTACTACTCAGGCGTTGTTTAATACTAGTCAATTAGAGATTTTTAACTCTGGAAATTTTTAGACCAAAGTGTTCAAAATAGTCGTCTAAGAATTTTATTCATGAAAAATTAACTATTCAAAAATCTATTATCAGTTTAATTTTGAAAGTAGAAGGCTAATTTTTGTAATTGGTAAAAATGACCATATTCACAAAAATTGAAATAAGTCAAACAAGCAAGGTAAATTAGAAGTTCTTTAACAGTTTGAGACTAAGATAAAAATATACGAATACAAATTTTAAAAGTTTGAGAATTGCTCTCTGAACAGAACTTGCACCATTTCCATGTGAATTAATCTCTGTAACTAGAATACGAATCGTGTTTAGATACTTCTTAGAAAACACTCGTGCCTAATAAATAATAATCATCTCCAACTCGAAACCAATCCATCTACTCTCCGGTAGAACTAAGACGAATGGTAATACAGACTTACACAATTTTTTTTACACGTTAAAGAAACTATTAATTCCTTCTTCTTGCATTTTTCTTCTTCTTGCATATATTACTTGGGGTGGGCGCGTAAGATTTTTTTCCATTCTGTCCTGTTACCCGTCACACTATCACTAAAGTTAGTTTCTAGTTTCTTAATCCCTGAGACTAAATTGACACAGGCAAATGTCAAACTTACAATAGTAATGATGCCAGATATTTTGTGTTGTGATAAGTGTGACAACCCAAGTAATGTCATTTTAGTCTCAAAGATTAAAATATAGACTTTAACTCCGTTTCCCTTCATATCACTCACTCACACAATCCATAAAGAAATTACTAATTGAACATTTAAAATTGACTGCACGGCTCCACCCACCGTTTGGCACCAAAAACAATCATACTTCATTAAAATTTGTTTATCATGTGTCACGCAAATAACTCGGAAATGGCTGAAGCCATTCCAATGTTACTTTCTCTGCTACATTTCTTGGAAAACCGGAAACGTGTCGGTCAATGAGATTCTTTGGTATTTTTGACGATTCAAGGCCAGAAAACAATGAGTTCGTAAATCTTTCATATTTCTAGAAATTATTTGTAGTGCCTTATTAATGGCAAAAAATGTCTGGTTTTTAAAGTCTTATACTATAAATATTCCAGTTATTTTTTAACGGTGAGAAACCATCGAATAATTTCTTAAGTTCTAGGTGAAACATGACAGCGTATTTTTTAATTTAAGTGGGAAAACAGACTTTTACTGACTAAAACCCACTCTTGTTTCTTCTATGCCTTCATTTCAGAGCCTCGAAGTTTTCTTTCGCACAGTGCTCACACTATTACAATTATAGTCACACCTGAATTTCAGCGCATACCTATCAACTATCAAGAAAGATATTCCTAAAAGCCCAGTGCATCTATCTTATCGGGAATAGTGTAGATATCTCAGACAGTTCGCCTTATGAAGTTTGCTCAGGAGCGCCGAGCAGCTGGAATAGACGCGTCAGGACACTAATACCGCTGCGATTAATCGCCATGTCGCCTCGCCAGGACCTATCCTACTGCGATCTGCGAGCTGTGCATATTTTTTAGCCTTTTATTTAGTCTGTGGCAGTTATTTCATACTAAATTGCGAGGGGGAATATGGAAAAACTATCTTTGGTTAGCTTTTTTTTTATTGTACATAGGCTTGCGTTTAACCACTATCTCACCTGATGGTAAGCGATGATGTGGCTGACGATGGAGCACGCTTGCCTAGAAGTAACCTATTCACTCTTGACTTGAAGACTCCTAAGTTGTAGCTATCAGGAAACACAGACTCCGGCAGGGAATTCCACTCCTTAGCTGTACGCATAATAAATGTGTTTCCAAACCGCTACGGTATAAAAACGGTAGGAAGGTAGGTAGTAAATATATTGCAACTGTAATCTATTTCTATAATAAACTCGTACAAGGAGAAATTGACCTACTTATTAAAATATCAACATCGTGATCAACACACAACCAAAACTACTGGGACTAGGAACGTTATAAAAAAGCTTCCTTTTATGTCTTACGCCCGTTTTCAATAACCTACCGCAGTTCATAGATAGATCGATATCCCCGATAATCAGTAAGATTCTATCTATCGATCCACAACTTTTAGTAGGAAATGCTAACCGTCGGTATGTTATAGGAAAGCAAGTAAGGGCAAAAGGATAGATTTGTTTATCTTTAGTAGCTGCAACTTTAGATAGATAGTTTATTGAAAACGGCGTTAGGCGAGTAGTAAAAGGATTTTCCAAAATTCACCCCTACCTATAGAGATCCACCGTAGGCGCGGGTTCGCGGACGGCGAGCACTGGAAATAATCTGGACCGAGCCCAGTCGTCAACGGCACGTTCTGTTCCACGCGCGCCTCAAGGAGATGTCAGCAAACTGTAGGGGCCCGGTAGGGCCAAAGCCTCTGGGGGGAACATGTGGTATTCCTAACGGTTGATACCGAGTCCCCCCCAGAACGAAGGCAACGAAGGAACGGGGTAGGGGTTTAGTCAGTAAGAGTCTGACACGCCCTCCCGCTCCGCCCAAGAGCGGGGGAAGTCATTCTGATGATTCCCCTACCAGAAAAAAAAACCCCTACCTATAGAGATGAAAAGTTTGTATAGAAAAAACTACTTTCACGTGGGTGAAGCCACTGGCAAAAGTGAGTCTCACTAATGTTATAAAGATGAAAGTTTGGGAGTGTGTGTTTTTGTTACTTCTTCACACTCGAACGGCTGAATGGATTTCGATGTAACTAGCGAGTAGAAAATGTCCTGTAATAGCACATATTGGATACTTTTTATGTTCCTTTAGGATAATTTTCTACGTAAATGCAGGTGAAGCCGCTAACAGCAGTCTGTAACCTATATTAAATTTTTAACTTCAATGTAATGTTGTTTCAAAGCTTTTTCCCGTGTCTGCAGCTTCGGAGAAACCAATCGTAACTTCTGATGTGTTTGTATTTACGTCTGCTGCAATAATTAAGAGTTTAATCGACGTTTCGGCATGACGCGCACTGTTCGCACCGGCCGCACCATCCGTCTATATCAATCTCCCTCACCGACCTCCTTGAAAACAGACCTCGATTCACAAACAACGAAAAAAAAAACAAACCCACCATATTTATTTTAAACAATTATTTGCGTAATAATTTCAAATATCGAGGCGAGTGTATACGCTCTACAACACTGACTTCATTTATAAATACATAATAAACTTCCTACATGCCAAAATAGACTGGTGTACCGATACAATCTGAGTTACCGATACGCCTCCACGCCTGTACGCCGTACGCCATACGCCGACTGCGCAAACCGACTCTATCATTGACTAGAATTGAAAAAATAAACGGAATCATTCGCTAATACGATTTACGATTGTAAATAATTATAATACGCGTAAGTATCCGGCTCGAAGGTCGGATCTGGAGTTCTTTTTGTTAATCATTTATTTTGTGAGGTTACGTGCTTGTTCTACCTGGAAACGGGAACAAATTGACAACAGATATGGATACAGAAAAAACATTTCGTACGTCAGTGCGAGTTTGTAAGTTATCTGCAGTTTCGAGTTCCATTGCTGGTTTTGTTCAATCTTGCGATGATGTGGTTGAAGAAACATGACGATGGAGTGTGACATCAGTTTCTTTTGCTGTGTCTTGACGTGCCGTGGTACACAGTTAATAGTCTAGTGTTAGTAGTTACCTTCAACGTGTGAATCTGCGTCATTGCGTAGGTTTGTTTGCATTTAGAAAAGAATAGAATAGAAGACTAGACTAAACTTTATTGTACACCGAAATAGTAGCAAAAACTAAAGAATAAATTAATAAAGAAAAGTTGCTGGAGTTTTATTATCCTCTGTTGATATATGTATGTTTGATGTTTTTGAAGACTTTTAGATAGACGGCTAGTAGAGTTAGATTAAGTGATTTCTATGAAAGATTATTATTGGTTGGAACGAATGGAGCGTAGATGAAAGGTAACCGGTTGTACGGTTAAAATTGTTGATGTGTTAATCAACTAATTTTGTAGTTGAATTATCCTAGTATTATTATAAACGCGAAAGGTTGTATTTATGGATGTCTGTTACTCTTTCACTCAAAAACTACTGAATGGATTTTGATGAAACTGGGTAACCATTTAAGGTAGACCTGCATGTCTTGGAATAGCACATAGAGTACCTACTTTTTAACCAGGGAGTATGTTTTCTTGGGATAATTTTCCACTATGATGCGGGCGAAGTCGCTGACAGCTGCTATTATTGAATATTTGTTATTTTCCACTCACTTTTTATAGCTACATTTACATATAATTTTAAGTGGGGTTGTGAAATCTAAAAATAAAAGTTAAGTATCTTTTAAAAGTAGAATCTTTATCTCATGATCAGGACAAAGGCTCGATGGCGGACCAGCCCGGTGGCCGATATCCTTGCAGATAAAACTGAAGTGTTCCCCAAATCTGATAATAACGTATTAGAGAGAACGAGGTTACTTTGTTAACTGAAAAATAATTGAGTGACCTTCAAATATGGGAGGGAGTGGTGGGGGTCTGAGATGGTACATATTCTTTATGCGTACAGATAAGGCATGGAATCGCGGCTGAATACATGTGTTTTACATGGAGCGACTCTACAACCTAGTCACTAAGCAACACGGATTTGAAGGGTACAGGAAAAGACAGGGCTCATCGACAGTCGAAAGCAATGCTCTCATTCTATCGCGGTTTGCGCTGCAATGGTCTCCTTTTTGCTATTTTTGTGTTTTGTAATAAGCGGACAGAAAAGGTGTTTGTTAATTAATTGTGATTTTTTGTTAGTTAATTTTCACAAAAAATATCCTAGAGCACCTTTTTTTCCTGTACCCTTCATTTCTTTCGATCGACTAGTGGTCAGATTTACTGCGCCTGACTTCCTTAGGGCGAGATATTTATTTCATTTATTTATTTCAATTGCTAGCTATACTAACAGTATGCACCAAAGCGTATATGTTTTCATTTATGATTTCTCATCTAAAAAAACTTTTAGCGATAATGAATCATACATGTCTAGAGGTAATTTCCTCACTCTTGATTTGAACAGCGTAAAGAATCTTCTGCAGACTTTTGCAGAACATTCTTATTAATAAATATAAAATAAATGATGATGTTATGTTACAGTGGTCATGAACTTATGGCTAATTTTGATTATTACAGCCGTTTAACTAAGCATTATATAAATCACGATATACAGGGTGTCCCAAAACTCAACGATAATCAGGGACCGGATGAAAGGCCAAGCTATACCAGTTCTGGGAAAAATAAAAAATAAAATCCATATCACTCAGTTCAGCGATAATAGACATTTTTTAAAAAAAGTTGAATTTCGACACCCTTGGTCGCATTTTCAAGGATTGTGATCACCAATGTCACAATTTCGCTGTATTTTTTTTAATTTCGTTATCTTCATTAACGATGCTATTAATCGCAACTAGAAATTATTGCAAAAAACATTGTTAATTTAATAAAATAAGTTAAGTTTTAGTGAGTCATGGTTCACAAAAATATTGTTCGTTAACTTTAACACTTCATATTGAAAAAAAATTGTACTACACTACCCTTGGCAAGTCGTTTCAAAAGATGGCGCATTTAATCATGATTTCAAAATGGTGCAACACTTGCACCTTCCTTGCCATTAAAAAAAATATTTCTTATTTTTTTCAAATTGAGCTCAATTTTGAACAACTCAACATTAGGAATTTTTGTTTCTAAAAGGAGATTGACAGGGTGTGGACCAAGTGCATTTTGTTCCTCAGCCTAATACTAACTAACTCTTCAAAATCTGCTCCAGGAGTCAAGAGAAAAAAAGAGTTTTTCCAACCTAACCTAACCTAAGTTAGAAATCTTTTTAAGGAATTTTGACCAAGTGCTGCCTAGAATGAAAACCTATTGCATTTTGTTCCTCAGGCCAGTACTAATCAGCAAACCGCAGCACTTCGAAATCTGTTCCAGGAGTCAAGAGAAAAAAAGAGTTTTTGCAACCTAACCTAACCTATGTTTTAAGGAATTTTGACCAAGTGCTGCCTAAAATGAAGATCTAGTGCATTTCATACCTCAGACCAATACTAAACAGCAAACCAAAGCGCTTCAAAATCTGCACCAGGAGTCAAGAGAAAAAAAGAGTTTTTGCAACTTAACCTAACCTAGGCCAATACTAATCAGTAAAACACTAATTAGTGTTGGCCTGAGGAACAAAATGCATTAGGTGTTCATTCTGGGAAGCGCTTGGTCAAACTTCTCAAAAAAGTTTTCTAACAGGTTAGGTTAGGTTGCAAAAACTCTTTTTTTCTTGACTCCTGGAGCAGATTTTGAAGCGCTTCGGTTTGCTGTTTATTATTGGCTCGAGGTACAAAATGCTTTAGGTGTTCATTCTGGGTAGCACTTGGTCAAACTTCCTAAAAAAGGATTTCTAACTTAAGTTAGGTTAGGTTGGAAAAACTCTTTTTCTCTTGACTCCTGGAGCAGATTTTGAAGCGCTTTGGTTTGCTGTTTAGTATTGGTCTGAGGTATGAAATGCACTAGATCTTCATTTTAGGCAGCACTTGGTCAAAATTCCTTAAAACAATTTCTAACTTAGGTTAGGTTAGGTTGGAAAGTCTTTTTTTTTCTTGACTCTTGTAACAGATTTCAAAGCGCTTCGGGTGCTTATTAGTATTGGCCTGAAGAACAAGATGCGCTTGGTGTTCATTCTGGGCAGCATTTGGACAAAATTCCTTAAAACAATTTCTAAGTTAGGTTAGGTTAGGTTGGAAAAACTTTTTTTTTCTCTTGACTCCTGGAGCAGATTTCGTAGCGCTACGGTTTACTGATAAGTATTGGCCTGAGAAAAAAAGGAAATAGGTGTTCATTCTGGGCAGCACTTTGTCAAAATTCCTTAAAAAGATTTCTTACTTAGGTTAGGTTAGGTTGGAAAAAGTCTTTTTTTCTCTTGACTCCTGGAGCAGATTTTGAAGCACTTTGGTTCCCTGATTAGTATTGGTCTGAGGTATGAAATGCACTAGATGTTCATTCTGGGCAGCACTTGGTCAAACTTCCTTAAAACGATTACTAACTTAGGTTAGGTTAGGTTGGAAAAACTCTTTTTTTCTCTTGACTTCTGGAGCAGATTTTGAAGAGTTAGTTAGTATTGGGCTGAGGAACATAATGCACTTGGTCCACACCCTGTCAATCTCCTTTTAGAAACAAAAATTCCTAATGTTGAGTTGTTCAAAATTGAGCTCAATTTGAAAAAAATAAGAAATATTTTTTTAATGGCAAAAAAAGTGGCAAGTGTTGCACCGTTTTGAAATCTTGATTAAATGTGCCATCTTTTGAAATGACTTGCCAAGGGTAGTGTAGTACAATTTTTTTTCAATATGAAGTGTTAAAGTTAACGAACAATATTTTTGTGAACCATGACTCACTAAAACTTAACTTATTTTATTAAATTAACAATGTTTTTTGCAATAATTTGTAGTTGCGATTAATAGCATCGTTAATGAAGATCACGAAATTAAAAAAATCACAGCGAAATTGTGACATTGGTGATCACAATCCTTGAAAATGCGACCAAGGGTGTCGAATTTCAACTTTTTTTAAAAAATGTCTTTTATCGCTGAACTGAGTGATATGGATTTTATTTTTTATTTTTCCCAGAACTGGTATAGCTTGACCTTTCATCCAGTCCCTGATTATCGTTGAGTTTTGGGACACCCTGTATATCCTACTTAGGGCCTATTTCACCACCTATGATCAAGTTTCGAGTATCTTACTTGACAGATAATTTCATACAAATTCTGTCAAATTTTTGAATTTATTCAGTGAGTAGTGCCTACTCGGACATTGTGAAACAGGCCCTTAATATTATAAATGTGAAAGTTTGTGAGATTGGATGTGTGGATGTTTGTTTCACACAAAATCGGCTGGACCGATTTGGTTGAAATTTGGTATGTAGATCTAGATAGGTCATACCCTGGATTAACATATAGGCTACATTTTTTTCGGGAGAAGCCGGAGGCGAAACCTAGTTTATAATATTGAAAGTTGTAAGCGGTCGTTGTCGAATTGAAACTTATGATTCGTTCCTACATTTGTACTAGTTTGAAAAAACCGTTTTTTTTTTCTTTAACCAAATAACCTTATCACAGTTTCCATCCAGTTTACACAAACATTCGCTGTCTGGCTTCCCTTCCTATAAATACAAACAAAAGAGTCTGCTCGTGAATGGCTGCTCGGCGGTATTTCGAGACGCTCCGATCAATTAAGGCTTGTCATTGACCCCGTGGCTGAAGACACGGAAACTTTGGTGACCTGGTCGGGGCATACAGTTTATTTTTATTATGAATTGGTACGCGTTTGACCGCTATTTCACCTGATGGTAAGCGATGATGTGGCCGACGATGGAGCACGCTTGTCTACAAGTAACCTCTTCAGTTGTGACTTAAAGGTCCTTAGGTTATAGCTATCAGGATACACAGAACCCGGCCCCATAGGATCGGTCGTTGTGGAGACGCTTGGGGGAGGCCTATGTCCAGCTGTGGACGTCTTTCGTCTGAGATGATGTTGATGATCAGGTAATCACCCTGATCCATTCTAATTACTGTGAAAGTGGTACTTTAAGATTCGAAAAAAAAATATTTGTAACCACCCATCACGACGCGGGCCCACGATCGAGCGAGGATGCGTGAGCGCCATTGGTAACGATTACCTATTTAATTTAATTGTAATCTATCTTTAATTATTAAACACTACTCTCGCTAATATCAAATCTTATATCATGTTTTAACAATACTGTCAATTCCAGGAGATCGTGGAATGCGATAAGTCCGAATATTGTATGTGTAGATATAAGTTTTTCTTCGCTATATAGGTACTTGTTGTTCAATGAAGTATATAATAAATAAATAAATAGCTTTAAGGTTGCCAGAAAACAGGTACAGAGGTATTCGATAGAATTAAATTCTTAATTACCTCAAAATTAGATAAAAAATCTCTCTCTTGCACTTAAAATAGGACGTTGCTTTCAGTTTAGCTATTTTTAAGTGCTGCTTTTAACTGAATTGGTCTTTTTCTGTTAATCCAGTCTGACCCGTTGCCGCGGTTCTTCATAATTGCCCTAACGAGGTCGTTTTCATAAATTCTGTCAGGAATACAGAATTATTTGCAAAATGCAAACATTTCTATGATAAATTACACAACCATACGCTCGAAACTATTAAGTATTATAAAATGGTGAAATTGTTTATTTGTAAATTTACATATTTATTTGTTTATAAAACTTTGAAACTGACATCTGCCACAGCCACCCATACATACTTATATAGCGTTTTAGAAATACATTCATTGTGCGTACAGCTAAGGAGTTGTACAACCTAGGTGTCTTTAAGTCAAGTATGAATAGGTTACTTCTAGGCAAGCATGTTTCATCGTCAACCACTTACCATCAGGTGGGATAGTGGTCAAGCGCGAGCCTACCAATAACAGAAAAAAACCACTTTTATTGACTTTTAAAACCTTCTATTAATTTCAAACTGACATCAGCATGTCTCCCCAGACAGCCGCCCGCCTGCATCGCTGGCCACCCATCGCAGGAATGTGATCCATCACGAAACAGACGTCCAACTTTACTTTCTTACAGTTTGTATTTTTTCTCAAACGAATGCGCCAATAAAACTCAGTTTACAACGGTTGCGCGCGCGCGTTTCAGTAGCCAGTTTATTGATGTTGAATAAAAATATAGATGTGATACTGGGTAGTTTTTGAAAAGAGATTATTTTAGGTAAACTGACCAACTTTTATTGGGTCAGGGTTGGGGTAGGTGCAGACAGCATTTAACTGCACCCTTCTCGCATTAAAATTACTTAGAAAAAGTACTACCACACTATGCATTGTATTTTTTTTTAGTGAGTAATAATTAACCCCCCTGACCCTCCCCCGTTTTAGGGCATGTGGAAAGTAAAGGTACACAGGTGAGTTTTAGTCAGCAAAATTATGACAATCCCCTCACTCCATCTTGAGCCTTGGAGACGTTATTTAATGATTTCTCAACCCAAAAAAGATCTGAAAGTTGGATTTAATGTTTGAATCCCCGACTGGTCCTATGAGACCGCGCTGTTATTGTTTTACTATTGTGTCTCGTTTCGCGGGTATGTGATAGATTTATTAATATTTGGTTTAAAGAGGATGAACTCAAGTATTTTTTTTTTTCGAAAATACTGTCAGTTCTAATCGAGAACATAAAGCCATTTAATAATATAAAGAAAAATACTTAATTACGAAAAAAACTTAATGGCATCTTCGAATTTTTGACAAAAAATGGTCAGAGTTTTGTTATATAGATACTGAAAAGAGTTTACATTTAATTTTATTATGTCTTATCCAGCCTCTTTAAATTCGTTTTGTTTTGCAACAAATGACCTTTTTGGTGTTTTTTTTGGCGGAATTTTATCGAGTAAAGTTCAGGTGGCTGTTTTAATTATTCACAAATTGTATTCTAGTGGGTATTTCTCAAGTGTCTACACAACGCACTATGTGGTATTGGGCCCTAAAAGTTGGCCAAAAATGACTTTTTTTATTTTTGGTAAACTATTTCATACTGCTGATCCTTCAAAAGTTAAGTAGTTGGTCTACAAAATGGCCAAAGAACTCCGTGCTGGGTTATCATCCCGAGCCGGTAGCTCAGTCGGAAGTTACCATTCGCGTAAGTGGTCGTGTGATTGTTCGAAGCGCTCAAATTTTACTGGTTTTTAAAACGTAATATTTTTTTAGAAACAAAGTTTTGTGGTGGTTTTTGTGATGGATTCCTCTCAGCCAAGTATGGAACTATATGGAAAATGTTTTTTTTTTAGAAAAGTCTCAATCGATTTTACTATATAGGTCCAAAAGTAAGTTGTCATAAATTATTGCAAAAATTCTTACTTTTCTATGTTTAAGAGACTTTTTGTTATATTATTTAGCATTCTTTAAGCACAAATGCTATTGTTTCTTGTAGAGTAGACAGTCCAGAACAGATTTATAAAAAATGCAGCCGCCCGTACCCGCCCCCTTTTTTTTGAGATTTTTTTTCGTTAGTACCTTACAATCTTGTATAAATATTCGTTCATAAGATTTAGTCTTATTTTGTTACAGGGACTTCGGAATTGAGGTTTATGACTTGGAATGAGTTGTATGCTGTTATGCAAGGTTCTGATGAGTCAAAATTTTCAGGAAAATTGACGTTTCTGAAACAGCAACTGCTAAGATCCTACTGTGATGATGATATAAGAATTCATGATAAAAAGCAAAAGATCGCTAATATATAACGCAATTTTTAGCAGCTATTGAGCTGCTAACCATTTAAAAAACAAAATCGGCCAAGTGTGAGTCGGACTCGTGCACCAAAGGTTCCGTACCAACTTACCTATGAAAACAGTTCAATTCTCGAATTAATGATATTTTTTTTCATGTGACAAAACTACAAAATTTACAGTTTTCAGACTTTTCCCTATATTTGTGCTATAATACCTTGCTTTATGCCAAATTTCAGGATTCTAGGTCCACGGAAAGTACCTTTAGTTTTGATTACATAGGGAGTGTCAAAATGTGAGTTTTTTTGCGATATAAACGGCTGTATCCTTTTTTTTCGTCAACTTACAAGTTTGATTTTTGCACAGCTTTAAGGGACCGTGGATTTAAGTATATAGTTTTAATTTCAACTCGATACCTCCACACGTTCTCGAGATAAAGGGTCTTGTTCCGTCGTTGAGGTTCTGTATTTTTCCTCTGAGGTACGAAACCCTAAAAAATTAAACCAAAGAAGATTCGAAGAAAATAACGTAGAGTGCCTATCCATCATCAATATCGTTACCCAGAAATACTGTGATAAAATGGCGTGGCATGGTGAGTTGTGTCCCTGTGTCTTCGACACTGCATATAGTACTTCGTAACGGAGCTGAAGTGATACAACACGCAATTCTTCCAATAGGGCAACTTTCTGAAGAAGCTGCGAAATTTATATTTTAAGAAAAATAGAAAGATTGTGTAGAGTCGTATTAAATTTCCTTCATGAGAGTGACCTGAACAATGAAAATGTATGTAATAGTGACGAATAAATATATATTTCTAACTGTAGTAAGTCTTTTATTACCTATTTTAACTTATATACTCTAAAAATCGTCATTCGAGTCATAAAATATTTTAGACCAAGTTTTAGGGCCTAATACCACACTGTGCAACGGGACAACATGTGGAATCGTTGAAACAGGCGCGATCTCGGTAAAATAGACCTGACAATTTTATTGCAGTATTGACAAACTCAGCGTAGTTTGCGTGCAGGCTGACTGGATATATTTGCTGCCAAATACTGCAAAAAACACATTGGAAATTGTTGTACCTACATATACGGAACTTAAAGGAACTCAAAAAAATATTCAGTACGTTAGACTAGGCAATGTGGTCGAAAGACTTCCTTTAGGGACATTCTTTACCCTTTCTTCAGGAGTAAACAAAATAAATGTGACATATGACATAGACTGTTTAATAAACTAAGAACACAATGACAATATGTCTCACATTATTCTTTCCACAAATGTCAATAAAATGAAGTTGAAGTCACATATCTCACGCCTGATCTAAAAGCCATTTACGAGTATTTCCTTACGAAACATACTGACATGAAGCAAAGCATCACTTCTTCAAACACAATACTAAAGTCCTATGAACCGCCAAAATAGATGAACAAAGTCCGTAGCAACGGACTGCAAGAAGTTGACACTAATTCATTCTGGGAATACGATTCTTGGAAATGGTGATTTGCAGTGCCTAGGTAGTTAGCTGCCGACTGTGACACGTGGCGTGTTAGAATAAATAGATGTTTTCTAGGTACAGTCGGCTGTGGGTGCCTATTGGATGCCACGGTAATTATTAGAGAAAAGAAAGAAAGAAGGTGAATTTATACATCAAAAGGCGACCAAACAATAGCCAGGTAATCATGAAACAAAAAAAAAAT
Source organism: Mythimna separata (assembly GCA_030763345.1). Lineage (NCBI taxonomy): Eukaryota > Metazoa > Arthropoda > Insecta > Lepidoptera > Noctuidae > Mythimna > Mythimna separata. Next base: position 1,597,126 of record CM061173.1, on the reverse strand, counting down.
AGAAGCAACTGAAGGACTCAGGAGGATTTTAATTAGTAAAAGTCTGACCCACACTCTAGAGCGGGGTCGAAAAATCGGGTGGGTTTTAGTCAAGAATTTTCTGAACCACCATTCTGCTTCACTCCTGAATATGAGAAGTCATTGGATAATTTCCCACCTTAAAAAAGTACAATACCGTAATACTATCAGACGATAAGAATACTTTTATCTTAAAGCAATAGGGGCGATTTTCTTAGTTGAATTGTGTATTCTAACGTGCGTTTGACTGTATCAAGAGAGTGTTGGAACAAACGCAGTATGATTTATGAGATATGCAACAAACCTCCTAATTGATTGCACCTTTTTGTTGCAGGCCAGTGACGTGTGCGTGAAGAATGAGATTTGAAAATGGAATGGAAAAGGAACATAAAATTTAATGAATGTAGAAACTGTGCGAAGCCAAAAAGAAGAAAAAAAATCAATGAAAGTTTGACAGTTTTTGGCGCGAATATTTTGAGTAAAATTCAGTGGCTATGTAAATTATTCGCAAATTGATTTCTAGTGAATATTGTGATGTGAAAATGGTGTTGCTTTGTGTGCAAGTGTCTACACAACTGAACAATATGTGGAATCATTGAAACATGTGCGATTTAGATAAAATGAAGCTGAGAATTTTTATTCTGGTACGTATTGATTGATTGACTACTTACTTCAGCGAAGCTTGCTGAGAAAGCCGACTCTATATTTGCTGCTAAATACTAAATACAAAGTTGCGAAAATATTTGCAAATACCTATATTCTGTATTGAGGAGCTCGTGGCTAGATAATAACAGCCGCACAGGTCGATCTTCAAGGTTAAGCAACGCTTGCCTAGGTTGGGCTGTGGATGGGTGACCATCTTAACATAACGAGTTTCCTCCGTGCCTCGGAAAGCACGTTGAGCCGTTGGTCCCGGCTGTCATTTGGAGATCTTTGGCAGTCGTTACGGATAGTCAGAAGCCAGTAAAGCTGACTCCAGTCTTGCCATGAAGTACCGTGTTACCCTTGTTAATGGGTTGTGGAGGTCTGGTAGGCAGCCGCTCCTCGTAAAATACTGGTATTCAGCTGAATCCGGCTTGACTGGAAGCCGACCCCAATATAGTTGGGAAAAGGCTAGGCAGATGATGATGACCTATATTCTGTATTAAAAACTAAATGTGGGTACAAATCGTGTGAAACTATATAAAAAAAAGTTTGAGGAGAATTTAATTACTCAGATACCCGCGAAACGAGACACAATAGTAAAACAATAACAGCGCGGTCTCATAGGACCGGTTGGGGATTCAAACGTTAAGTAGGAAACTGTGATTTCGTTAAACAGAGACAGAGCAGCCAATATCCATGATAGAAACTGGTGGAATCTATTTACGAATGTGTGTTGATATCGGTAACATTGGTTTACGTAGATTCCCCAAAGGAATAGCCGGAGTATCTCACACAGTGGTTCCCAAAGCGGACAGGATCGCATCCCACCGAACAAAAAGTCTTGAATTCGGAACTCTTCTCTTAGTTTTCAAGAAAAGAAAGTGGTAGAACTATATGAATGAAGAAACCATACTTATATTTAAATACGAAAATATTTTTAGTGAGAAGTAGATATGCATTATTTTTTGCCATTATAACTTTAACATTAGTTTAAATTCATTTTAGATACGTTTAACTGGAATGTTTTGCGGTACATAGATTTTATTTATTTAGTCTTTACGCAACACAACAAAGGCGAAACAAATGCCATAGGCATTCTCGTCTGTCCGTTGGCCTATCAGTGGATCTGTAATGGCGCATTTTCATTAGTCGTTTACTCGTTCGGTATACAGCATGCGGGCAGTCCCCGCATGCGAGATAACAACCAATGAAAGTTACCAAGTCGATACATGTTCGGTATACCGTCTACGGTTCCCCGAATGTGGGCCCTGTGGTACGCATTCCAGACATCTCTCGCACCCGGCATGCGGGTCCTATCGACTAATGAAATTGCGCCATAATCGTATATTCTGCTGGGTCCACGTCCACTACACATTCACTCACTTTGAGAACCACTGGTCTAACACGTTTATAGAAAAAAGAAGTCTCCAACTGTTTACCAGAAAAATGTATCATAATTATATCAATAGGATGACAAATTTTATAACAGTATATTAAATAGAAAAGAAAGTAAAGCGCGGGCTCGTGAAAGGTGGGGGGAATGTAGAAAAAGCTTTACTGAAAACTTGAACAGAACATGCTAGGTAACAAAAAAACAAAAAGAATCTTGGTTTATTCAACCACCTTTTTTTTTAGTTTTTTTCTTTGATTATGCGCATCGTATGCGACAAATTGCAGGTTGTTGTATTTCTTTACAAAATACCTACAAAAACAGTTAAGTCAAGAGGTGTTAAGTTTCAGCATAGAATTGTGAATGCAAAAGCTATCCCGTGGAAAAATTGCGAACATATTTCGTGGGTATAACGAGAAAATAACATCTTAATTTTATGTGCATCTACAATGCCAGGATTATTCGCAAGAAAATGTGTAAAGCTTTACTCTTGGTCTTATTTGCCAACGGATAATAGTTTTTGTGCATAAAATAACCGAAAAACATATTGTTTCGTGTTAAAAGAACTATCAAACATTGATTTAAATTGAACCCAAAAATATTGATATTTTAATATACCAGGAACTAGTTTTACCTACACAAATAAATGTAACTAACAAATAAATCATTTGTTACAACTATTCCTTTTGTATATCCATAATGTTTTCAACAAAGCTAGTTTGACAATTTCGTGTCCGTCGTTGAATGCGTCAACCCATCAAACCAGCCAGCCATCAAGCGGCCGCCATTATTTCCTAATGAGTGACAGAGAAAAGCGCGGGAAAGCAGCGGACGCAAAGATAACGCACATTCTGCCTACTATCGATACGCAATAAATGTTTATTTCAGTTCGTTAAATAACTTGGGGATGATTTAGTGTTTTCTTTTTGTATCTTGTAGTTTGATGGTAAAGTTATTGAATATTTGACCTTAGGTACAATGTTGCAGCAATATTTGTTTGGTGATAACTTTGTGAGCATCACACTGATCAGATCTTATTATTTTACTGCGCTAATTATGATAATTCTTGTCTACTATGCATAGATACATCATCTTTATTTGAATCTTCCAGATAAAGCCGTAATATAAAGATCAAAGTAAACAAATAAACCTCAATAAACACAAAACCCCAATCCACGTCTTCACTGGAAGCCATACACTGTCTTCACACGAATATTTCACAAAAATATCATCCAGCGCCTTAAAATTCCCCGCTGAAACGCAAGCCGCATGTTCTGCGGTAGGTATAATTAATTTAAAAAGCACGGTCTCGATTAGCCACTGTTTAATGTACGAGGTACATAGTAATTCGGCGAGCAGACCGCTCCCGCGATATTGGGTCAACATTGTCCAAACGCCTCGTTCGATGAACTATGAGCATTATCGAGCAACGTTTCGAAACTCGTCGTAAATCACCACACGGCGGGGTTTGATCGAAAACGGAACAGTTCGACTGGATTCTAAAAAAAGTGCAGAATTGACTTGTAAGAATAAAAGTTGCAGAATTAGGTTGGAGTTGAGGAAAAGATGGAAGGAGTTTCCTTTTTCAAATTTTTGACGGAACCATGACGGAAAGATTGTCATTTTGTTTTGTTTTTAAAGTTAACTTTTGTCTTCGAATGTTTGAGTTAATTGGATAAATAACAATTGATGTACCTATATTTGTTTACGTGGTTTATGGAATAAAAAGTGTTTGTTGTTAGTTTCTGTGTCACTGAAAATAATATCTTTTCCAACTATAAAACGATTCATGATTATTTATCTAAAAGTGACTAAATTTGTAAAAAAACATAATTGAAGTCAAAACCTAAGTTTTCTTTCATAATCACTATTTAATAGTTTATTTATAAGTTTTCAGAATATGAATAGTAATGTGGAATACACAGTTTAATTTCTCACCGCGATGTTGTTACGAAACTGGAATGTAAACAAATACTAACGAACACCTTGATTAGTTGCAAAACTACCGACAGAGCCGCGGAGCATTCTCACAGTTAATTACTACCACTACTCTAATTACCAGCTCATTTGTACGAATCACTTTCACTAACTGTTACATACGCCATGACACCATACCTACACGTACAGGTAACAGCTCACGGAAAATGTAATAAACTCGTATTTTAAAAGACAACGACAGTATCGTCATAGCAAAATAGAGCGCGACTCACGTGTCGATATAGCACATAGGCCAGATCCAGGTTGCGATCGCCCACAGTCTTCAGACACACAATTTTAATGCATGCTTTTTATTTTGTCATTAACCTTCGGGGTGCTCCGGTTTCGAATCGGCAACGTTTTATTTTTGAAACACGGTTACGTTGCGGTGATTAGCGCGTTAGCACGCGCGCCGGGCGCTCACTGGCCGGCGAGGGCCTGCACTGCACCGCACCCACGAACATCGAAAAACTTCCAAAATTCGAATAGAAAAAAGTTCGCGATCCGTTTCCAAAAGTTACGTTGTCCGGTGAGTGTCGTGTCGGCGCGGACGGCGCGGGCGGCGCGCTCAGACGTTCGCGGCGACTGGCTCCCGCCGCTGAAAAAGCTCCTTACGTTAAATACATACAGGGCGATGTGCATTCTATTTATAAAGTTAAGTTGGGCGTGCGGCACGCGCGTGCAGCCCGCCAGCGCCACTGCCTACATTAACATCATAATATTTGAAGTTATTAGGTCAGCTGATGAAACGCGTTGCGGCACACCGGCGCTCGGGCTCCGCTGCCTCGCCAATTAGCAGCACAGGGCACCGCGCCGGGCCCGCGCGAGCCGCCGCGGTGCAGCACCAGCTCGCGCACCCACTAACTAGGTATAATAGTTACACATTGGAAGGGCTCCAACAATAATAGAGATATGTTACGTTTATGATGATCGTGAGAACCGTTTTGACGCGCACCCGTTTTATATTTATTTTATTTACTAAAATATAATAACATCTTTAGTTACAGTGCAAACTATAAAAACGGCAATAAATATTGAGTTCGACATTTGAATTTATTATCGTAAAACAAAATGGCTTCATGTTTTAGTGATGGTTTTTAGTAAAATTTTATTTGCGGCAACACATCAGTTGTCGGTTGTTACGCGTCACGGACGCGGCGAGACTTCGTGACGTGACGCGAGGCGACGTGACGCTTCGTTGACGAATAATAATATGATTAAGAAAGGTGACGGAGCTGACAAGTGAGTTAGCTACAGCGTGTTACGAGGGGAACACGTTAGTATTTTAAACTGAAACAAGACGTAGAAATCAAAGACAGATCGCGCGTGACACGGAGGCGGATAAATCTTTGAAGTTGAGCCGTTTGGGCGGGCATAAACATCTCGACACATATAACAACTAAATTGGACGTGTTGAAATGTTCTTCCATATTTCTTGTTTTCATAAAAAATAGGAGTTTAATGTAATAATTTATTATGTTTACGGGTACCGTGTAAATGAGTTGAGAAGTTTATTATTTAGCGTCAAAATGTCATACGCTTATTTTTATTTTGGCAATATTTTATATTACTAATGCTGACTAACTAGCGAGAGTGTCACACGTGGGCATGATTGCCGAGAAGTTTGACAAAACGAGGAAATAAATATGTCATATTTTTTGAGAAATAATTGGGCCTAAATGTTGTTTAGTGATAAAAAGATTAATGGATTACGTAAACTTTGAAAAGCTTACAAAAACTGAAGTTTTAAGTGCATAATCAGCCTTATGATGTTTCTACTGGGACTCAGGCATCCTCGCTAGGAGAGGGAACTCAATGGGCCCTAATCCACCATGCGGGTCCAGTGCAAATTGATGAATGTCACATGTCTTTGAATTTCAACAGTAGGACATATAGTTTTCCTTACGACATCTTTACCGTTTTGAGAGCAGTGGTCATCACCACTGCTGCTTGAGAGCAGTGGTGATGAAATAAATAACACACAGTGAACCTAGCTGGGTTTGAACTCGCGACCTCCAATTCGTTATTCGCAGCCGTTACCACTGGGCCACCAGTTCTCAAAGTTTTAAATGTTATAAGAAAATTGGTTCTAATAAATAAGATGTTAAATAATGTTTTGAAACTTATAATGATCATACACTGAAGTTGAAGTACGCAAATGAAGATTTCATTGGCACCATAAATCATATAACATACACATTCTTTTTTGTTCGTTCTTATTTCCTATAAAACGTTGTTAGATATATTTGTGTTTGATTTTAAAATAGACCAATCTTGGTGTTTCCTCAATGAATGTGAAAAACTTACGTGAAGGTGAAATAGGTAATAGACATTAGGAGGGCAAAGCCTTCATGAATATGTAAGTGTTACGATGTTTTCAGGTGTCGCGAATATTTTTATTCTGTTTGCATTTGAAATTTCTACACACGAGCAGTATCTATAGAAATTAAACGGAGAAACTGACTGACTGACATATCAATGCACAGTCAAAACTACTGAGATTAGGAGCGTGAAATTTTGCACAAAGATTCCTTTTATGACTTAGGGCGATGTTCACCGACACCAAATCGACTGTTTTAATATTAAAACGGCTGTTTTAGCAATATTTCCTGTTCCTTATCGTCGGTTATTGACGTTAATCAGATGGTTATCTTAAACTTATGTCGGTGCACATGGCCCTTAGGTGAGCACTAAGATGGGATTTCTCAAAATTCACACGCTAAGGGAAAGAAAGGGGGTTTCAAAGTTTGTGTGGAGACGTAAATTCACGCAGGCAAAGCCGCTGGCAAAAGTTAGTATTCCTATAGTCCAAAGATGTTTTTAAACAGGTAACTATAAGGAGTAATGGTACTCTTTCCTGTTTTACCGAAAGCTTTATTTAGAGGAGATCGACGAATTGTGACCGGGGTCTGGTCCGTTCTTCCATTCTTTCGTATCTTTTTGAAAATATACCTACCGGACCAATGAGTTTTTTTTATACAGTGGGAAATCATCTGATGACTCCTCCCACTCTAGGGTGGAGTGGGAGGGCATGTCAGACTTTTACTGATACAACCTGCTGAGCCTACTCCTATGTTCCTTCTTTAACTTCCGTTCCAGGACCCCGGGTTGTCCTTTCAGAAGCGAACACATGTCCCCTGTAAGCTTTAATACTACTGGGCTGGCTGACAACGGTTTGGCTAATGTCTCCTTGAAAAGCACCGTCGTCGATGACTCTGTCTCGGTCCGTATGGTCGGACGGCGAGCTACCCATTGCTCCTCGTCCGTACGCCTACGCCTAAGGTGGCTGGAAATCGTGATTGGGGACCCTTCCTTCTCGCTCCAGGCCATGTCCTATACCAGAGCCCAGTGATATTTTTACGTTAAAATCATCCCAATTCACCTACTTTACAGCCCTCCAAAACAAACTTGACGAAATCCCCTATAGGGGTACATCACTACGTCGTACCAGCGATGGACGATTCTGAAACGTCGAAATAATCGGAATGGTTAAAATAAACCATCGAGTAAACAATCGACTATCTGTTCTACATAATAATCGAGAGGTTTTTCGATTGTTTCGAGTTAACGAAAACGACTGCTAGTTTCCGATAGTTCGAATCTGTTACTCTCAATAGAAACTCTGAACCATCGAGGAACAATTCGCTAATGAATGCGCCAGTCGCGATAACTGACCATCGAGAATCATCTAAAACCATGGAGATCCATCCAGATCCATCGAAAATCATCGAGAACCACCGAGATCCATAAAAAACCATCGAATAAAACTTCTCGGCATCGCGCATCGCTAGTCTGACGTCATCTGCCTAGCCTTTTCTCAACTATATTGGGGTCGACTTCCAGTCAAGCCGGATTTTATCTGAATACCAGTATTTTACGAGGAGCGGCTGCCTACCAGACCTCCTCAACCCATTAACTGGGGTAACACGGTACTTCACGGCAAGACTGGAGTCAGATTTACTGGCTTCTGACTATCCGTAACGACTGCCAAAGATCTACAAATGACAGGCAGGACCTACGGCTTAACGTGCTTTCCGAGGCACGGAGGAAACTCGTTATGTTAAGATGGTCACCCATCCACAGACCAGCCTTGAAGATCGATCTGTGCGGCTGTTATTATCTAGCCACGAGCTCCTCCTCGCTAGTCTGACGTAAGTGTAGTAATTCCGCTAAGTCGACACGTGTATCCGCGTCGGAGGCTGTAGGAACACTAACACTTTAACTTGTTTCACTTCTGGAGCATAATAACGAGCTGTTACCGGTTCTACTTTATGTAAATCTGAACTTTACCGGTGTTACGTAGTGAGATGAGATGTTTCTTATCCGGGTTTACAATTTATATGAAAAATTTAGGAGCCTTTGTTTTACGGGATGGCGAGACGGAAGATATCTGATAGCTTTTTAATTCTGATCATATCTACCTAAAGTCATTCCATCTCATTCCAAAGCGTAGATCACTATGGAGAAGAATGTGCAAGAAACTTCATGGACACCTCTTTTTTAGGTGGGAAGTCATCCATAAACTTCTCCCGGTCTTGAGCAGAGCAGACGTGTCAGGCTTTTACTGACTAAAATCCACTCCTATGTTCCTTCTTTGTCTTGCGTTACAGGGCTCCGAATAACCTTTTCGAACAAGGATTCTATTTTCCATTTCTGATATTTGTTTATAGACCACTTTTTAGTCTTAATTACAATTTACTTAAAGTTTGTACTTTTGGTAGGTATATTATCGACTAGCTGTTGCCCGCGACTTCGTCCGCGTTAAGTTCGTAAAACTGCACAAAAGTAATCTAAGTATCTAATCCTATACTTCCGAAAAGATCTGATTAATTAATTTTACATAAAACTGTTTAAGTTAAAACTCCAATTAGTACTTTTTTTAGTTGGGAAATCATCTAATGACTTTTGCTCTTGTGTGAAGCGGAAGTGCGTGTCAGATTATTACTGCCTAAGACTCACTTCTATATTCCTTCCTTGCCTTACGTTCCAGGGTCTCCCTTTCCGAAGCGAAACCATAGCCCCAGTAGGTTTCTTGTTTAGGTTTTTTTATTCAGATGGGTAATCATCAGAATGACTTCTCCCGCTCTTAAATGGAGCGGGAGGGCATGTCAGACTTTTACTGACTAAACGCCACCCCCGTTCCTGTGTTGCCTTCAAATTTGGGACACCGAGCTTATCTTTCGGAATACAGATCCACGTGCTCAGAGGCTTCGACCCTGCCGCGCCCTACAGTTTGCTGACATCTCCTTGAGGCGCTCGTGGAACAGTTGACGACTTGACTCGATCCGGGTTATTACCGAACTGCTGGACGGCAAGCTACCCAGTGTTCGCCGTCCGCAAGCTTGCGCCTACGGTGGTCGGAAATCGTTCTCGTGATCCTGACGGCGGGGGCGTGAGGGTCGTCGCCCTTTCGCGCTCGCGGCCGGCCGCCTCCTTGGCTAGCATTACTGCTTCGCAGAAGAAGGCGACCGCAATACCTCTACCGTGTGCTCCACCGTGTCCTCCGGGCGGTCCAGACAGTGCGCCCAAGTCTGGCTGGGGCGCCCTTTACCCCTGAATCCGATGCAGGAGCCTCCCGAACTTACCGTGTCTGGTGAGGACCTGCGGCATACGGAACGTGAGGACCTCTTTCCAACTACTTCTTAAAGAGGGAACTTACCGCCGCAATGACGGCGTGCCCAGGTTTCTTGTTTAGGTAGAAAATCATCAGAATGACTTCTCAGAGGGTGAGTTAGACTTTTACTGAATAAACCTCACCCCGTTCCTTCTTTGCCTTCGTTCCAGGGTCCCGGGTTTTCCTTTCGGAAGCTCACCCATGGCCCCAGAGGCTTCGAACCTGCTGGGCACCTACAGTTTGCTGAGATCTCTTTGAAGCACGCGTGGAACAATACCCACGGTTGACCGTCTGGATCATTACCGGACAGCCAGATGGTAAACTACCCATTGCTCGCCATTCGCAAGCCACTCCTACGGTGGCACTAAATCGGGGTCGGAATCCCAGCGACTGGGGCGTGAGGGGACTATTTGCCACTACTCCTCGCTCTGGATCATGGCCTGTACCAGTGCCCAGCGCGAGAGGTTGCTGTCACCGATCGTCCCCACAAGGACACGGTGGTGCTCCGCCTAAGCGTGGTCCACCAGTGCTTTATGATCTAACGTGTCCTCCGGGCGATCCACCCAATGGTAACACCCGGGTTTTTCTTCCGCACGACGTCAATTGCCTTAAAAACATCAACGAAGCACAGAGCCGCAGAGTTCACGTTCTAAATAGTTAATTGCCTACTCTATGGGTAAAGTCGTTAGTTTACTTCATATTGCGATAAAACCAAAATGAAAATTATTTGTTCTTCAAAAAACCAAATTAGGGCCGATAATCGCCTTTAGTATTTGCCTCTTTTTTTGTTGGGTAACCACCAAATACCTTCTCCCACTCTAGGTGGACCGAGAGAGAGTATCAGACTTTTACCAACTAAATTCCACAGTGTTCTTTTAGTTGCAATTTACATTCTAGGGCGACTAATATTGGCACACCATGATTATTACTATGATAAATTCACTCTAAGCGCAAGCGCTTTACGCAGGTCCTAACCGAACATGAGTGTTTCGGGAGGTAGATGTTTTGGATTCGGCGGGAAGACACGGTGGACCTTACGATCGAAGTTACCCCGCTAGGGCGGATTACCGCCGTACTGTTTGCGGGTCAAAATCAGAATCCTCCTACCCTAGTTCAGATCATGGTATGAGCTGGGAGGAGGAATGGAAAGCAGTCACCTCCTAGAGTGAAGCAACGTGGCTGAAACCGTGCGAAACAGGACATCCTTAGACCCCTCCCATCGCCACTTGGACACTTCCCAGGTGTCATATGTATAGGGCGTTTACCACGCGTTTACCGATCACCATCATTTTTTTGTGTTTATATTACCTGTTTATTCAGGCAGGAATTTTCTGGTGCGGTATTTGACTGACACCCTAATACACCAAGTACCACCATAGTGAGAATAATAAACGAATTTTTGTGTGCGAGTATTTTCACCTAGTCGACTTCACATGCTGATGATCGAACGCAGTCTGTAAACTCTCGATTTTTACGGGTAGAGCATGCAGAGCAGTAAAAAATACCTACTTTGTTCCTTTAGAATACGAACAATTTTCCAGCTATCGAAGCCCGTTAGGGCCGTTCTCTTATGCGTATCTCTTTTAGGTGCGCGTGGCACATAACGCAACGTCAGTCGACTAAGACCAGTCTTTATTCAACAGCGAAATGCCAATAGTGCACCGTCCAAAACTCCGCGCTAACGGTATCATGGAATCGCCCTGCGACTCGTAATGCCAAGGGCATCATCTTTGCGCTTTCTGCTACCTTCTTCGCTTCATTTGCGGAAGAAAGTGATGACTGATTTCCATACCTTCTCTCTCTGTACCAGGACCGGACGTGAGAGGTCGTTACTGCTGATCACCTCCACCCGGAGTCCTGGAACGCAAAGCGAAGAAGGAACATACAAAGGTGTGGGTTTTGGTCAGTGAAAGTCTGACATCCCCTCGTGCTCCTTCCTAGAGTGGAAGAAATCACCTAAAATATAAATCGCCTTTAGTTAAAAAAAATTAAATGGTTGTTTGTATTTTGAAAGGAAATCGTTTGTCTTAGTATGGTCATGTGAAGAGGAAGGATTAAAAGCACGTTACCAAAAGAGTTCTGAATTTACATGTGGATGAATGGAGAAGGAGAGGAAGGCCAAAGAAAAGATGGATGGATTGTGTAAGGACTGATATGAAAGAAAAGGGCAGATGATAGTGTGACGGACGACAGGACAGAATGGAAGAAGAAAACGTGTTGCGCCGACCCCAAGTAATACGGGATAAGAGCAGGAAGAAGAAGAAGGATGTCATTGTTTGTATTTTGAAAACGGGGTGCAACTCCGCAGTTGTAAAATTTGTCACCATGGTTTTTTTTTTTGGTTAAACAATAATAATAATATTTTTAGGTAATATTTTTGTTAAAAAAATTGTGAGAATGCAAAAATATGTGAAAAAAATATATACTAAAATTAAAAAAATCTAAAACACCTCCTGGGATTCGAACCACCACCGTGTTACGTCCCAGTCTAGTCATTAATCAATCACGCTGCAGTGTTCGATGAAAACCAAGCAAAATAGACGTTCTCATATAAATGTCATAAATGACTGCCCCGCTCTTCGTCGATGATAGCGTGATGATTTTCATTTCAGTAGATAAATTTGCAGCTAAATGGACTAATGTAACATTGTAGTATGTGAATTTCGTGGACGTTTGGATTTTATAACGTGTTTTGATTAGTTTTTACAAAATATTTGGGAAAAATCAAATAGGAATGTTGATTTTTTTATGAAAAAATGGTAAAAGTATTTTTTTTTCCAAAAACAATAAGATAAAACATTGACAGAAATATAAATTGTAGGTGGGATTCGAACTCGGGGCAACTCGTTCAAAACCGACAAAATGCAATATTGCTCACCCCCCATAGCAAATAGCGTGATAAAATATAGCCTAAATCAAAAAGGGTCCTATAAGGATTATGTATGCAAAATTTGAACAGGATCGGTTCAGTAGTTTTGGCGCCATTTGCGGCAAACGATGCACAATTTTACTGTTTTATTATATGTATAGATTACTCTACCGATTTTTATTACAAAAAATGTTATTTTCTAAGCAGGAATCGAACACGGACCCGTCAAAAGGCACCTATTTACATATAACAGCAACATTCGTTCCTGAAATGCATCAAACCCCTAGCTCATTTGCCATCAATTCCGTTAAATCATACGTTTACTGCCAACTCTGCGGGCGCGTAAACCCGTCGACGCGCTCGACAGATGGCGCTGATGCACTCTGCCGTGACACTGTGACCTGTGACGGCGGCCGGTGACTGAATGATGCAAAAGTTGCTGTATTGGAATATAATATTATAGAAAATATAAGTCTTATTTTAGGAAGGTATTTTGTTATTTTCGTGAAAATGCGTTGACTTCCTTCGTTATTGCGATTTTTTAAATTCATGCTAAGGAACCGATTTCTGATCCAAAAACTATACTTCCTAAACCAGAATCGAACACGCTTTCATCGAAAAACTGCAGCTATTTGCTACTACAACATTAGTTCCTCAAATACATTAAATCCCCATCTCATTTGCCATCAATTCCGTTAAATCATACGCGCATACTGCCAACTCTGCGGGCGCGTAAACCCGTCGGCTTGTATTACCCACAGTGGACGCGCGGTAGTTAGCGACACGCTCGACAGATAGCGCTGATGCATTCTGCCGTGACACTGGCATGGCGACTGTGAATTTCAAAGTTCTCATAATTATGATTAAACGATTACCTACATGTTATATGTATGGACTAAGTTACTTTTAGTTTGTTTCAGTGTAGTCGGCTAAGGGCCTGTTTCACAATGTCCGAGTAGGCACTACTCACTGAATAAATTCAAAAATGTGACAGAATTCGTATGAAACTATCTGTCAAGTAAGATACTCGAAACTTAATCATAGGTGGTGAAACAGGCCCTAAGAAACACCGACCTCATCCAGTTTAAAATGATCTTGACGTATGCCGTTAGAAGTAATGAACACACATAGGTACATACAAACTGTTACCTGCACCGGTTTGTCACTACAACATTATTTCCTCAAATGCATCAAACGTCTAACTAATTTGACATCAATTCCGTGAAATCATCAAACCCGTTGGCTTGTATTACCCACAGTGGACGCGCGGTAGTTAGCGCCGCGCTCGACAGATGGCGCTGATGCACACTGCCGTGACACTGTGACGGCCGCCGGTGACTGAATGATGCGAATTTAGTTGCTGTGTTTGAAAATAGTTTTATAGAAAAAAATAAGTCCAATTTTAGGAAGGTATTTTGTTATTTTTGTGAAAATGCGTTGAATCACTCATCTCTCTCATCATTGGGGCGATTTTTAAAGTTTATAATAAATAATAGACTGTTTCAACTTGTGTCAGTATACGCAATATTAACTATAGTCTTTTTTACATAGCATGAGTTGGGTGACAGCACGACGAAAATATGCATCTTTAAGACGAGAGGAAAACATAGATACCTAAATTGTATGAATCTGACAGCTATCACCGAAACCATCCTATAACAAATTTAGTATAACGTGATATTAGCAATACTCCAGTACCTAATATAAATCCATTCATCATTTTAGCCGAAACATGACCCCAGCAAGTTGCTAAACACCGACCTCATCAAAGTTACGACAAAAAATTGACGTTTATACATTTGCAAAACAAATATAATTTATCATGACCTAGCCGTGTGCCAAATTGCATAAAAATCCGTTCAGCCGTTTGAGCATAGGTATATACAAAACTTCATCAACGTCTCTGCTTGTCCATATAGAGAACTCAGGCGTGTTGTTTTATTTAATTTACAACTGAACCCGTTAGACAAACAAAACGCAAACTTATTAGTTTAGATGCTATTTCTTGATTGCTTACAAATTGCAGCAACCTCAACAAAAATATAAATATAAAGCCGTGAATTAATGTGTTTTTATTTGTTTTAATTAATCAATTGACGGGTTATTTATGTTACCTTGGGCAGTCCCTACATTGTAAACACCGTTGAGTTTATTTTCAAAATAAATACCTGTTGGAACATTTTATTGGGCTGGTTACGTCAAGGATTTTAACGTAAATTGTACGAGGAAGACATTATTTTAGAATTTGAAACAGTTTTTGAAGATATTTTTAACTGGACTTTGTAACAAATGCGGAAAGTAACGCACTAATGATTTACAAGTCTAACGTTTGAATCCCCAACCGGTCCTATGAGACCGCGCTGTTATTGTTTTACTATTGTGTCTCGTTTCGCGGGTATCTGAGTAATTAATCGTTGCAAACCTACGTGATTCATAGGTTCAGAGGCTCACGACAAGAAGAACGTAATATTGTAGAGTTTTAAAATGGAGTAGGTAATGTATTTTGGCTCTTGAATGAAACTTAGGGGTACTCATGTTCACGGATGCGTAGCTTTCAAAATACGTTCGGCAGCTTGAGCAGCACAACGTACTGAACCATCCACGAGGCGTATAGCACGCGTAGGTACATTTTCAAACATTTATAACATCGTCATTTTTGTCATCGGACGACGAAAACATTCCACCAATTTTACAAAAATAAAAACGTTCTTTCGCATGGTTCGGGAGGTTTCATGAAATCTGGATTCAGTGAAGCAAGCACGACGTTGCCGCTTCGTCAGACTTTCATAGTATTCGCGGAGTGTTATAGCAGTCACAGGATGAACGTTCTTGTGGACGACGAGCAATGGGAACCTCACCGTCCGGCCGTCCGGTAACTGCCCGGACACAGCCTGAGTGTTATCGAAGACGCGTTTCAAAGAGGTTCGGTATCTGCAAAACCGTAAGTAGGGCCTAGCAGGGCATCGACCCGCTTGGCCCACGTGGAATTTCTGAAAAAGAAACTCGTAGTCTTACTTACAACGCAAAGGGAAGCGGGCGACACGAGTTTCGTTTTTTCACTAAAAGTCCGACACGTTCTCTCACTCCACCCGTTTTTTCAGTTTTTTTGGCTAAGTCGTTTAACCGTATCGTTTTTTTTGCTCATTTTAAAATGATACACTAGAATTCTCCGTTTATCGATCTGCATACATTCTGCTTTGTGTTTTTAATTTTTTCACTGATATTTAAATAATAAATGCTTGACTGCGATCCCACCTCATCAGATGAGATCGCAAGTAAGCAGAGATGCAATCGTTAACGATGAGGAGCAGTAGTAAAAAAAAAAATACCAATAACCTGATTCTTTTTCAAAAACGAACGTCATAATGTGTACCTGTATGAGTCAAGAGGCTGTAAATGAAGCTTGTTTCATAACAGCCAGAGCACGGCATCTCAGTGCGACCCACTTGCGCAGGTGAGCAGTAAACATGTTAAGATGGACACTACGCCGCGATGTCAAATTGTAACACAAGCGCAAGCCACGAGCGGCTAGCGGGGGATGATTTACGACAAAATGTATACTCGTCGACATGATAACTTTTTTCTTATTTCGTCGAATGACTTCTCCCGTTCTTGGGCGGGCGTGGTGAGGGCGTATCAGACTTTTACTAACTAAAATCCTCTCCTATGTTCCTTCTTTGTATGCCTTTCGTTTCAGGGCTCCAGGTTTTCCTATCAGAAGCAAACCCATGACCCCAGAAGTATCGACCTTGCTGGGCCTCTATGTTTTGCTGGCATTTCCTTAAGGCGCGCTTGGAACACTAAGCGCCGTCGGCTGACGACTTGGGCTCGATCTGGATGGTTACCTGATGCTAGCCCACGGCTACGGTAGAGGCTAAAGTAATACTAAACTAATGTTAGTGTAGGAATGTCGGGGTTGCCAGTGTACGAATATCTGTGTGTGTATCTACTGTGTTGCCCTGAGAGTTACTACGACACCAATTGATAAAAAGATTTGTTTAGACTGGAAAAAAAACGATTTATTTATATTTTAACCCCAAGCTACGATATGTATGTTTGTCATAGAACATACTGACTGAATCTGGTATGACAATAAACTTTAAACACATTAAATTTGGAGAGAAAGAAAATCGAAAATCTTTACTGTAAAGTTATCAGTATGAGTATAACTCCTATTTTGTTATAAAACTTCTCAGTAATCTCTTCCGCCTGCCTCCTATGCCTTGGACAGAGGCACGTGGCGACAAGTAGCACGTGCGCAGACACTAAACACGAGTACCTAGGCCCGGCCGACGACGCCGACGCTGGCGGGACGCCGGCACAAAACGCAGCACGTTAACACACTTACCGATTTACATGCGAAGCACTGCGCGTGTCCGACCGTCTGTCACCCTACACTGTATTGTAATAAGAGTGACTACAGATTTTTTCTGAAAAAAGGTTAAAACTTGAAAATTTTTACGTAAAACGGTAGAATCAAGAATATTAAATCATATGTCATTTAGGTAAAGAAAGAAAAGAAAAGTTTGAAAACATCCAATGACTTCTCCACTCTAAAGCAAAGTGGCAGACTTTGACTGACTAAAACCCACTCTTGTGTTTGTTCTTTACCTTGCGTCCCAGGACCCCTGGGTTCCTGTTCGGACAACCCATTCCCCAGAAGGCTTCGGCCCTGCTGGGCCCCTACGGTTTACTAATCTATACTAATATTATAAAGAGGTAAAATTTGTAAGTTTGTATGTAGGGGGTAATCTCTGAAACTACTGCTCCGATTTGAAAAATTCTTTCAGTGTTAGATAGCCCATTTATAGAGGAATTTTATAGGCTATATACTATCACGCTAAGACCCACGGGAGCGGAGCAGTAATGAAACATGCGGATGAAACCGCAGGGGACAGCTAGTATGATATAAATGTTTGCGGCGTGCGTGGAACACTTCGTGCCATCGACAACTCGGTCCGGACGGTGACTGTGGGGTGAGAAAGTCTGTTCCATCACGCGTGTGGCCGCCAACTTCGCTAGCATTACTGCTTCGCAGAAGGAAAATACCACCAAAGGATTTTTGTCAGTCACCGTCAGACACCCGCTCGGGGTGTAATGAGAATTCCCTCTCTTTACACTCAGAGTGAGAGTAGTTATAGATTTACAAAAACCAAAACTATTTTCAAAAATTTCGTAGTAGTAATTAATAATAAGTTAAACGGAGACATTTATATAACGTACCAACTGGTGCTAATGTAAATGCGCTCGTTAGCAGAATTAATAGTTGTTGCGACGCGTTAAATAGCTAATTAGCATTTATTATTAATATGAAATGAACTGTTCACCGAAACCCTTGACCGAAAGCGAGCCTCATTGAGAAACGACTACCACAACCATTTCACTACTAAATACCCCGTGTATTTAGTAGTAAAATGGTTGTGAATACCGGTCAAGTGTGTGAAATCACACTTCAAATTAAAGGTTTTTTTTAGGTTTTGGTTACTACTTACCACTGTAAATAGTAAGGGCCTGTTTCACAATGTCCGAGTAGGCACTACTCACTGAATAAATTCAAAAATTTGACAGAATTTGTATGAAATTATCTGTCAAGTAAGATACTCGAAACTTAATCATAGGTGGTGAAATAGGCCCTAAGACTCGCGAATCGGTTCTTAAAGATGTTTCTGAATCGCAAAATGTGTTTAATTTTTTTTTTTTACTTTTTGTGAAACCTTGCTTCTTATTAAATTTTAGGATTCTATGCCAACAGAAAGTAGGTTTTGTTTTCTTTACGAATGTCAAAATATGTGCCTAAACGGAGTATAAACAGTCTTATCTTCGGATTGCTTAACCTTGAAGTTTGTTTTTTTTTACTGCTTGATACCTCTAGGTACGCGTTTCTGAGAAAGAGTTTTGGCAAAAATACAGACAGACAATAAAGTGATCCTATGAGGGTTTGGTTTTTGCCGATTGAAATTACAGAAAGAAAAACTTAAACATTGTGATAGTTTAATTTATTTTTAAGTAAACGCCTAATAAAATAGTGCAAATGGGTTTTATAAGTAAGAGGTTAACTATAGTAAGTATTGGTAAGTATTAATAGTGATTAGCTGCTGCGCTGTGCTGTGTCAGTACGATTCCCTTACGGAACAAATATTTGTATGGTCTCCAGATGGTTGTTTCGGGTCTGGGTGTTTTATGTATGCAAGTTAACATATTTCTGAAAGTAATCACTATAAAAAATAATATAAGTAAAAATAGTCGTATTTAAAATAAATTAATTCATGAATCCTCGACCGGTCTCATAGGACCGCGCTGTTCTTGTCTTACTATTGTGTCTCGTTTCGCGGGTATTGATAGGCTAAATTACGTAGTCTAGTGACGAGACCAAATGTTCTTTAAAACCATAAGAAATACAGCAACGATAATGCAAAGATTTTGGTATACAATAAAGTAAAATCTATCCATTTATAAAAACCAGCTAACGATAAAGTTAAAACCACTTCCCGACATGCAAGTGAAGCCAGGTAAAGGCGCTAGTCTCCAGTTTATCGATAGCCGTCGAAGCCGCGTCACGTCACGCCACAATCCTTTAGTTGTGCCATCGCATACGAGTATTTTATTATTGCGGGTAGTTTAGACGCGCCAACAGTCTGCAATAACGACCGCCGAACTGGACGATAATAACTTGGTAATTGGGTACTTGTCTGTATTCATTTTTGTACAAATATTTTGTACTAACCTACTAACAAAAATTTTCTAAAAATCTTATCAAAATGTTTGATTTAACTAACGGTCCCTTTAGACGTCGTCTTACTCGAAATCTGACTTTTCGACAAAAAATAAAATAAATTCTTAATCCAAAACATCCAGGGACCCACTGAAATACATACACTACATTTCATTCGAATTAGTCCAGTTGTTTAGTGAATAGGTTGCTTCTAGGCAAGCGTGCTCCATCGTCGACCACATGATCGCTTACCATCAGGTGAAATGTGGTCAAGCGCAAGCCTATCAATAATTAAAAAAAAAAAAAAAAAAAAAGAAAGAATTAGGTGACGAGCACACGTACAAAAGAATTATAAATGTATAAAGATAGCGTTCCCGGCAGGCATTGTCCTGCCCGAAAGCAGACTTTTGGTCAGAAAAAAAATACCAGAAAATATTGCATCACTGCCGTTAGGTGGGATCGCAGTCAAGCACTAGTTTATAACAATTAAAAAATGGGACTGACATACGCATTGCGACTATAAATGTCCCTAAATGAATAAAGAGAAAAAAAAACAATAAAAAAATGGAATCCGATTTCAACGCCACCTACCGGGTCACATAGAATTTTCAAACTATTCGGGGACCTACATCAACAAACACGTAATATTTCGGTGCTTAGAAGAAATTGGATGACAAATACTTGTACAGAAGTATGTATCGGTAAAGTCGGGTTACTTTGACTCTGAGGTATAACTTTGGCCCAAGCTTATGAACCAATAGGAACACCGGTCTCTGTGTTTAGTGTATTTCTAATTTCTATTGGTTAACCAGCTTGGGCCAAAATTATACCTTAGGGCCAAAGTAACCCGACACTACGGTATATTAAAAGATGTATACATATAAAGATAAATTTAAAGACGTTTGTATGAACTCTATTATATACAACATACAATTTACAATAATGTCGCCAAACAAAGTAAATGATTAATTACAAATTAATATAATCCTATCAAAGATGTAAAAAATTATAACCGATATTCGTAGCTTGCACTGCTACGCGCTTGCTACGCCGTAGCACTTCGTAGCAGCTTCAACCATTTCCTAGACCTCAACTTGTTCGTATGGAACTGTTTGAATAACTATAACTAAATCACCGTAAAATTGCAAATACCGTTGAATTAAGATTTATATTGCATACAATTGTACACATTATTTTTGGCAACTAGATTATAATCTATGCGTTCCGTTCTATGCCATTTCACAATATTATTAACAGTTTCACATCGATATAACGCAATAAAAACGGCGTTTTGACGAGACAGACAGACATAGTTATTTAGAAATGTTAGTTATATCCCGTTTGCTTCTACCCATCTTAATATTGTTTTCACTGTTAATATTCTATTTTACTGTTGACTGTGTTACAGCTTTTACTAGTGAAGTCGTCAAAGTTATCGCTTAAGGAGAAAGCGTCAGGGTAGCCCGCGAAATTCAAATTTTCTTACGTTTTTAGCAATTTGCGGTAGGCTGTATGAAGTTAAAAATACGTTAGCGACTGTAAAACGTAACTAGTTACATAATTATAACCATAAACATCAATACAAGCCTCCAAGCTCTCTTAAGTGTAGGAACGATTTTTTCAAGGTCAAAAACTACTACTACCTGCTACCTGACGCTTCCCCCTTAAGGAGTTTTCTATTCATTGTCAGTGTAAAATTTTAGATTAAGAAAAATATGTGAAATAAAAATTTTTGTTTTTTTTATGTAAGTAACATGAACTAGTGCTTGACTGCGATCCCACCTGATGGTAAGCAGTGATGCAGTCATTGAAGATGAAGGGCACTAGTTTATTAAGAGCCTGTTCACTCTAGCCTTTAAGACACCCAAATTATAATCAGACGGGAAGACCGCAGCGGGCAGATTGATAGAATATGTTGCATAAATTATGATCATTTTTGTATATTTATTGATAATCTGCGTTAGATAGAGTGCGTCTAATGAAAGCGCGAACCGGAGTTTTTTTTTAAATTTAATTGGCAATATCATTCAGCCGCAATTGTAGGAAATAAAGAAATATTGTAGAGTGTCAAGACATGATTCTCCTACTACCTATAGTTAGTAATACCCCATACAACATTTATGGATTTAACCTCTTTTTCTTAGGTCGCGCTTTCATTAGACAGGCTATAACAGATACTACTCTGCATGTTTCATTGTCACAATTATTTTTCTAGTTTTAAAAATGCCAACCGCCAATACTCTTCGCACCAACTACAGTCCAATAGCGTGCTAGCTAATCCCGCGACCCGCTAAGTAGCCAATTCACGATGACCGCACTAGAGCCATTTACTCTCCTCTATAGTCTATACTCGCCATAGACTAAGCGACTAGCACTTAACTTTATTGCTCGTATATCAATATTATTTTGCAATTTAGTTATCATTATCACTGTTTGGGATATTATAGTTATATAATATTAGGTATTGGCATGCCTATTAGGGTTATTTCGGAAGGAATATTATATTTGGTATTTGTAAAATCTTTTTCAACACCCGTACTCGAAAAGCCGGTCCTTTGTCACTGCTTCTTGGCAAAGTGTATTTCGTACTAGCGCGGAAAAGTAGGTCAATTATTAATTAAATTCAATTTATTGTATTAATAATATCGAAGGCAAACCAGTAAATTTTATTATTCTCATTGCAATTTAATTCTTGATATTTAGAAATAAATTGTTCTGAGAATACTTATTTCTAACAATTATGATTTTTTATTCAAGTAGTAATAATAAAAGTAAATTGAAAAACGTGCGCATTTGGTATTGCATTCTCTCTACATAACAGTCTCGCTGAAAAGGATTTACTTTTGAATAGGAGCGCCAGGAAACTGATCATCTTGAACATCGAAGTGATTCAGTTACCATTTGGGCACCGCTTTATATAAACATCCAAATTCTTCTTATTAATATTATTACAGTTAAATTAATCATTGAAACATTCGTAATAACCGATATAAGTGACTGAGTCAGTTTCTTAAAACTACTTCAAAACTCATGTATTCATCTCATTAGTCATATGTTATTTCATATTTGTTATAATCTAAACTAACAAGGATTTTCAGAAAAATTCACACCACCAGTTGGCTAGTGGCGCCAACTGATGGCAGTCAGATATTTTCCATTGAAAACGTAAATATACATATAGTCCGTCTAATGAAGGCGAGACCTGAAAAAAAGAGGTTAAATCCAAAAATTTTGTATGTGGTATTACTAACTTGTAGGAGAATCATGACTTGACACTTCATATTTTTACAAATAAAAAAAAACTCCAGGTCGCGCTTTCATTAGACGCACTTGTAACGTCTAACGTTTGACGTAGACGTTGATTTCTAACTGTTATTAACACAAGGGTTTTGACAGTTGTCTGGACCGGACGCTTCGGTGCTGTCGCCTGGTGAACGTTATTTAAGAAGGCTTTATTCACTTATTACCTTTATTTTGCATAGTGAGATACTTATTGATTCCCAACTTGCTTGATAGAATATCTACCAAAACACTAAACACCGATTAGCTAGTTTAAAGGACACAAACGACCATTTTATTTGGTTTAATATTACGAGTCCACCATCGCTACCGCACTAACCCTCCCCTATCTTTGAGGCTTAATAATAATAATCAATTATTTCAATACAGTATCATAGTGTGTTAGTAAAAACGCACTTAAAAAACGATGTTAGTACTGGCAACAAAATGAAATGAATACCTCAGATACATTAGGAGACAAAATGTCCCCCAACATGACACAACGCACAACCTCACGCTGCAACGTTGCCCAGTGTCCAGCAACTTGCCGCCCAACATTCGCGAGACGCTTGACATGTTGATGAACAATTTGATTTCGTTGTGCGTCGGCACATTTTGTCCCCTTATTTATCTGAAGCTTAAGGCATGGATCCCAATATACCTTTACAGCATTGGAGACTTCCACCGATCAGCAAAAACACCAAATTAGCGCTGTTAGTGTCAGAAACTCGAGTAAGTAGGGCGCACTTTCTCCTAAGAATAGTGGCAAAGCCAATAACTCGTACCTACCTCATCAAACATTTATTATCGTGAATATAGGCGTCCATCCTATAAAACAAAACAAATGAAGACTAGAGGACCAACGTTCTCGCGGCCGATTACCTACCAGATGGACAGACCTCATTAAATCATGTTCGAAGTCTTCCCTTATTGAATGTCCACGAAGTACCATGAACAGAGAGAGATGGAGAAGTCTCGCAAGAGCCGCAACCAACCTACCAGACGATCCATGACCACGACCGCTCCACCAGAAGTGAGAAGAAGAATAATCCTATAAAACCTTCAAGGTCATAATCACCACTAACCTGAAAGAAGAGTGTGAAGGCGACCCATTGGTAGTACTTCCCATATCTGCGCGGGGAATTGCCTGCTCCCCTCACGCCAGGGTATGCTCCTCCGGCCTCGCCTGCCACGGTGAACGTCGAGTGGATCCAGCAGTAGGTGTTCAGCACGTCTTCTGGTATGTCCCTGGAGAAAGGAGGAGGATATGAGGAATAGGAATTTTTCTGTGAGACAGTTTTTAGATGCGTAGGTAATTAAGTGGTTTTACAGGTATTTTTCTGGCTTACAAGTAAGCTATTCACTTTTAGTCTTAATTCTAAAACTTCTATGTTGTAGTAGTCAAGATACATGAGATCTATCTGACTAGCTAAGGGGTATCGTGTTACCCAATTACTGAGTTTTGGAGGTCAGATAGGCAGTCGCATAAAATTATCATAGAGTAAGTAAAATACTGATATCCAGCTGCGTCCGGTTTAACTGGAAGGAGATCTCAACAAAGTTTGGAAAAGCCTGGGCTGATGTTTTGTGTTATACCAAATAGATAAATCTATTTAATTTTCTCTTTCGTTACACCTGTTACAAAAACGAATAGAGTCTTTCTTAGTCTGTGTGAGTGCTTAAAACATTAGTGCCAACCAACGAGTTTTTTTAAGTTTTTCTTGAGACCTGCTTTCAGTAACTTTATAACTTTTAAATCAATTAAAAGTAGGAGATTTCTGAATTAACTAAATTGTTAGCCTAAAATATGTCAGAATTTTGCTTAAGAAAGATTTAAGGCGTTCTTAACCTTCTTTTTGACGTTCATTCAGCGAAATATTTTCCTCTCATACTTACAAAATATACCGTGTGTTTCGCGTACGGTTCTGACTTACTGACTGAGAAACTGACTGACTGGCATAATATATCTTCGCACAGACGAAACTACTGGGATTAGAACATGGAGTTCAGTCTAAGTCTAGTCTGAGACGAAGGGGTTTTCGGAAATTCAACCTACAAGGGGGTGAAAGAGGAAATTTAGTTTTTAAGCAAAATCTCATTCTGTGTAGCGACCTTTGAAAGTTAGGTTTAACCTAATTATATAACAGTTGTCATTATTTTTATTGGAAACAAATATCAATAGAATAATTCAGAGGGTTTTAAAGGTGCTATGAAGAGTTTTTATTTCTTGAATTATTTAATAAACCAGGCTATAATTCTAATCAAAATTAATAATTCAGTGTCTTTTAATTATTAAACTCTTAATTGCTCATTTAATAATGACACTTAGTTTTTCAAAACAACCCTCAAAATACGGATAGGGGGTATATCCCTGTGTTTTTAGTTTTTACGAAAACATTCTCGCGAACGAAGTCGCTGGCAAAATGCTAGTATATTCAACAAAATTCTCGCTATCGTTTCAAACTGAAAATATTATTTTACAGCGTGAGACTGTCATAATTATTATTTAGTACGTGAACTAATTTAATTTATTACACCAATAAAACTATTAACTGTAAAATAATAATTGGCACACATTTTTGGCTAATGAGTTCATCTTGAATAACCCCGCTACAGATTCGTGACAGCGGCACTATTTTAAACTTGAACATGTAATACGCCTCGTATATTATTTTAATAACAATACAAGTCATATTACAGAAATAAAACAATTCTTTTCAATGCAAAAAAAATCTCCGTTCGTTTTCCTCCCACACTTTTCCGCGAAGATTTAGTTTAACGCCATCTATAATTTTAAGTGCGAACTACGTGGTCCGCTAGCTAGCTATACGTCGTGTTTTCTCACCTCGTGTGTATGCAGTCGATGGGGTTGCCCACCAGGTGGCGCGTTGTTAAGGCCGCGCTAGCCGCCAGCAACGCGGCGGTAGTTGCACCGCAGTGCAGTCGGAATGCTATGGAATCAATCTTCGGGTTCACCCCTTGCTGTACACGGGAAAATAATACATAAAAACAAGGGCTCTAAAGTTTAGAATTCAAATTTTAATGTATAGCTTGCAGATATTAAACATTCAAAGTTAAAATCGGTGCAAATTGGGGAGGCTCTCTGTAATCTACGCTGTTTGAATTCAGAGAGATTTTATGTTTATGGCGGGCTCTTGACTCTTGAGCGGAACAAATTGGAGCAATAAAGTTTTCAACTAGGCAAGTATTGGTTTATTTAAAGGCACAAGTAGGTACTAACATAAAATATATCTGAAAATACATTTTGATTGAACTTTGTTTAAGTTTGTTCTTATGAAAAAATGCATTGGTTTTTACCATGAGACGCTGTATACCTAAATATGGCATACCCATAGTTCAAATATTATCACTTTAATCACAACAGAAAGAAACCACAAGACCACAACAAGGACCAAATATCACAGAACAATAAGACCGAAGGACCGGGAAGAAATATTGCAATTAATAACAAGAAACAAAGAAAGGAATGTGTTTAATATCCCACACAATACAATAATGAAGTCGCGGCGTAACGTTGCCGACTTACGTTACGTTACAACGAGATTAGTACCGACTTCCGCGGTCTTCCTGCCTCGAGCACTGGGCGTAGTTATCTAAAAGGTAGGCGGGGTAGTGTCCCGGGGCCCCCGAACTCAGGGGGCCACCAAAACCTCTTACCCAACTCCTAAAAATTATCTCATATTCGAAACGTAAATAAAATAAGTTGCAACACTACTTTAATCATGGCAACTCATTTTAGTCCATAAAAATCTGACACTCCCGTTCCACCTAGAGTAGGTTATTTGATGATTTCCGATTAAAAAAAACCCGGCTAAGTGCGAGTCTAAGTCTAAGGAAGAGTTCTGTACCGTCAGTAGCAAAAATCAGCAAAAAACCACATTTGTTGTAAGAGTACTCATACTCTAGGACTCTCAAGTCCTACTTAAATATTTATTTTATTTTTATTACAGTATTTGTTATAACGGCAATAGAAATAAATCATCTGTGAAAATTTCAGACAGACAGACATATATACGGACGGGCAGAGGAGTCTAGTAATAGAATCCCGTTTTACCCTTTTACCCAAAGGAACCCAAAAAGGGGCCCCCGTTTTTTTAGCCCCAGGGCTGTTTTTCACCCATCTACGCCCCTGACCTCAAGACCAGTCTTACGTATGTTAATTAGTGTCGCAGACTAGGGTTATGGTAAGCAGTTGCCTATGTGACTTAGGTATACCTTTCTGTGTTGTACAGGGGCTGGAATATGCACTTAGGCGCTGTGTAAGGCTTTAATTTAAGCAGTTTTTCTTGTAAAAAATAAAACTGAAGTACGAATTTCTTTTGAAGAAATTTACAGGACCGTGGTTTGCCATGGAAATCTATCTCTTATTAACCTGTGCTTTAGACTGTTAGTTGTTTTTTCGTGCTATTACATGATCATGTTTATCTTTCACTAGTTTCTGCACGCAGCTTCGCAAAGGGAATAAACGGAATCCTTATAGAATGAGGAGCTCGTGGCTAGATAATAACAGCCGCACAGGTCTATCTTCAAGGATAAGCAACGGTTGCCTAGGTTGGTCTGTGGATGGGTGACCGTCTTAACATAACGAGTTTCGTCCGTGCCTCGGAAAGCACGTTAAGCTGTAGGTCCCGGCTGTCATTTGTAGATCTTTGGCAGTCGTTACGGATAGTCAGAAGCCAATAAATCTGACCCCAGTCTTGCCATGAAGTACCGTGTTACCCCAGTTAATGGGTTGTGGAGGTCTGGTAGACAGCCGCTCCTCGTAAAATACTGGTATTCACACAAATCCAGCTTGACTGGAAGCCGACCCCAATATAGTTGGGAAAAGGCTCGGCAGATGATGATATAGGATCACTTTGTTGTCCGTCTGTCTGTCTGTCTGTCAAGACCCTTTATCTCGGGAACGCGAAGAGGTGTCTAGCTGAAATTAAAATCATATAATATACTTCTTAGGTCTGCGGTCCCTCGAAGCTGTGCAAAAATTAAACTTGTAAATCAGCGAAAAAAAAAGATACAGCTGTTTATATTGCAAAAAATATACATTTTGACACTGTCTAAGGAATCAATATTGTCTTGTAGCTCTGTTGAACAGTCTGCAGCCCTTGAAGGCGTCAACCCTAACCAGCCCCGTCCATTTCGCTGACATCTCTTTGAGGGACCATCCCAGCGCACTCCATCTAGAGCCATGTTCCCACCGACATGCTTTAACTTATTCTGTACGATCTACCCGATATACAGTACGCCAAACATGAGCCACATATTGGAATGCCCCAATTGCCCCTACACCTGCAGTTTGGAGAATCTAATGAGAACGACTGATGCAGCTATAAACGTAGAACCGTCGAATCGAGAAGAAGAAGAGTACGGCAGTGAGAGTCTACGTTATTATAAATCGTCTCTGCTGTTCTAATGAGTGCGATTGCGAAAATCCTCTTGCTGTTAAGCTGCTTCCAACGCAACCTACATATTTCTTAAACTTGTTTCTCCTGTCCAGATGCAACTCACCCCTCCGGACAGCAGCGCATAGATGCTGGTGAGGATCAACATGGGCCTGCCATCATGCATGCATGCGCCGGACGCCGACACGCCACACGCCGCAGAAAGCCCACCGGCCCCGGACAGGCACAGTCCCTGAGGAGGAGGCACTCACCCCTCTGGACAGCAGCGCATAGATGCTGGTGAGGATCTCCATGGGCCTGCGCGGCTGCGGGGCGCGCTCGCGCTGCCGCAGCGAGCCCACCGGCCCCGGACAGGCACAGTCCCTGAGGAGGAGGCACTCACCCCTCCGGACAGCAGCGCATAGATGCTGGTGAGGATCTCCATGGGCCTGCGCGGCTGCGGGGCGCGCTCGCGCCTCCGCCACGCGGCCGCGCCGCCGCCGGGCGCCGACACGCCGCGCGCGCTGCCGCAGCGAGCCCGACGGCCCCAAGACAGGCACGAGTCCCTGCCGAAGAAGACCAGGTTAGATCTGACAGATTGAGATAGGTGGGTACCTGTTTGTACTCTAGGGAAAGAGTCTGAACCCTAAGGAAAGTGTCTGTACCCTAAAGAATGTGTCTGTACCTACCCTAGCGAAAGTATCTGTACCCTAAAGAAAGTGTCTGTACCCTAAGGAGAGTGTCTGTACTCTAGGAAAAAGGTTTGTATCTTTGCCTAGTGTCTCTTGGTATCTTTGGCCCTTGATCGGGACGCCAAAAGTCACGGTTTTTCACTAACCTTCTTAGTCTAAGCTCATTTTGACTAGTAAAACGACATCGTAATCATAATTCATGTAAGTGCACTATTAAAACGTCCGTGCGTCGTTAACTGCGCACCCGCATTTGCGAATAATTTGCGAACGCCGTTCACGCAGGATCATCGACGCACAAACGAATACCATGGATCCAGTACATGATTCTGGACAACCCAGTGGTTGAATTTTTCGTCCTGAATTGAATTCCGCCTTATTTTTATCTCTCATCTCGAATTTTTACTTACTGGACTTGGCAACACTACTTACTGGACCTGGCAATAATAGTTGCGAACGCCGTTCAATGCAGGACGTAGTCCTGTGTGACAAGCCATGTATTGTCACGTACACTATCTCTTCATGAAATGAAAAGACCCTTCCACATCATAGAAAACTTTGAAGCTGTACCGTACATTATTTGTGATCTGAGGCCTTACCATGACATATTAAAGTGACAAGCGTGCGAGCGCGAAAAAGGGATGGAGCTATACAAAAAAAAACAGCTTTTCCATACATTTTGATGAAATAAGCTAACATAAATGTATGGAACAGCTGATATTTTTTTCTCGATTTCAGGTTTGGTTCAATACTAAAAGTTGTTCATAATGATGAGTACAATGACCCCCCAAGAGGCTGTGCGTTAATTATGTTACACATTGTATATAATTAATTATGTAGCTCTGGAGATTAAAAGCTTTGCAGCAATGTATGCAGCTTAAAGAGATGACCCTTCATCAGTTCAGTTTAGATCGTCAAATGGATCGCGTTAAGAGCTCGTGGTAGGGCTTCTAATCTCGTCTTGTACGCTGTCCAAATGAAGTTCAAAGTGAGCAAATATTGTTTGATATATCATATATTTAGTGTAAATAAATTGAATAATATCTGGAGTGCAGGCAGGAATGCATTGTTCTGTGTAGTGTTATTCTGACGCGCGATAGTTTGGACATAAACAAACCAGCCTAGTTTGGGGCATGAAGGTCGCGTTGATAATAAACTTGCATCAGCTGTTTATGTACTAGTTGTATATATATACCCTTAATTGTATTTACAAGGGCATTATCAATGAAATTTGTATAAATATAATCATCTATCACGGTTGGTATTTAATCATTTATACACTTTTTAATTTGCTATACCTAAGGTAAATTTTAATCACGCCTAAGTTTTTAGCATAATCTTGAAAAAGTTCCTCATAAATTGTATAAAAAGTAATACCCTGATAATATGAAAAATTTAAATATAATATTTACATAGATTGTTTATCTTATTTTGTTAGTAGTTATATTTTCCGGCTGTTTGGGGTTGAAGCTCTCGGGTTGTAGGGACCAGTGCTTACAAATACTTAAAAACCTTTCTAAACGCCTTGTTGACATTTCATGTGACCCAAGGCTTACTTTTACCTAGCATGGCCCAGTGCCGCCAGTCTTTTGGATACATTACGAGTTAAAGGAAAAGTTTTTCGACGCCACACTAAAGATTACTTTTAGTTAGTTCTTAAGGGCTTGTTTTATTGCCACGATACAATTGAATTTTTAAAGGACACATTTAATATTTTCCATTTCATTTTACGTCTTAGTAAAAAAAACAATAAGAAAACGTGAGTCTTTTAAAACTCAATATAAACATCGTCAAATTATCCAAGCATCACAGAAACAAATAAACACTTAACTCAAACATAAACAAAACAAAAAAAAACTCACCAAAAGAAATGACAGTATCCTTAACCTAACAATCACCAGTACACAACATTTCACTCACAAAAACAGTTCTTATGAACGGACCAATGTCGGCATCGGAAGCGCCCGCGTCGACAACACACAACTAGCGAACTAAATCTAGACAATATAGTTATAAAATCGACAGAATTGTGTACAAACTCCGTAAAGTTTCGGCCAATACTACCAGGACTGAAGGAAACCGCTGAAGTTATAAAAATAGCCATTCAATTATTAGAAACCCAAGGTTACTTCTGTTGTCAATCGTACCGGGGAGACATGTTGTTTTTCTTTTGTTTTTGAGAGTGTGACGACCTATAAATGTAAAATGGAGATAATAATAGGGACAAGGTTGGATTGGGCAACATCGATGGGCTGGATATCTCTGTTAATATAGTTCACTAAGTACCCAACTTTGATTTTCAAAGTTATTTTGAATAAATCTTTCTCCCCTGAATCCGTTTCTATGATAATGGAAAAAGACATAGTGAGTCGAACATAATAGGTAGTACATTATTTTTTACACGATCGAAGTGGAATTCGCTTGACCCATAAGCGAGGGTATTATGGATTGTTGCAGTGACAAACCATGAGTATCAAACGATGTTTTAAATGAATGAACAGGTGTTGGACGTGCGATCAGTGGGTGTCTCTTAAAAGATAAATACAATACATTGTGGCAGGCTGGTCTGACGCACTTTTCCGCATTAGTGCAAAAACAGTAAATTGCGTACCTAAACGCTGTAAGGATAGGAGAGACTTTTCGAGCAGCTGACAAAAAACAACTATCTCGAGTCGAGTTAAACGTAAAAGTTAATACTAAATAAGCTATAAATGTCATGTTGGTTGAGTTGCGTGGGAGTATTGAATTCGAATAGGTAAATGGTGTAAGCCAACAAGTAGTAGTATTAATTGTTTCATTGAATTTGAACAAGCATTTTGATCGGCCTTTCATTAAAATTTCATAAAAACAAATAAATGGTGAGTGCTCATTCGAGAACATGAGTGACAGCATCCTCATAAATCACATCCAGGATACATAAGAAGTTAACAGTAGAAAAAACTATAAAAGAGTGTTGTGAGAGGAAATATAACTCAACCATTTAACGAGACTCACAATCAATCAAGCCTTGTAATATGTCCCCACTGGTGGGACTCAGGCCTCCTTTCTATGAGAGGGTATGGGCTGTAATCCACCACGCAGGCCCAGTGCGAATTGGTGAATGTCACAAATCTTCGAATTTATAATTCTATGATATATAGGAAACCGGCGTGGTTTCCTTACGATGTTTGCCTTTACCTTTTTGAGAGCAATAGTAATGAAATAAATTGCACAAAGAAATTTGACAGACTGGGTTTGAACCCGCGAGCTAAAACTCGTAAGCCGAAGCTGTTACCAGTAGGCCACCAATGCTCTAAACGACAATCTAGTTCCGAATAATTTAGTGAAACATATTAACCCATCAATACCCGCGAAACGAGACACAATAGTAAGACAATAAATAACAGCGCGGTCCAATGAGACCGGTCGGGGATTCATGAATTAAAAGTGAATACAGTGAATCCTTATTCCCAGCATTTCCCAGCGGAAAGTTCAGTAAATATGTATAAAGTTTTACCCATTAATTTAACTCTCATAATCTTAACCACATATTTGTCTCATTATGAAAGAAAAACCCATTCAGTCGACAATATTTACGAAAAAGCTTTGGACGCTCTCCAAATTACCCAAACTTGCGTGATGAATGTACTAAACAGCGCCTCTTAATCCCAGTTTACGTCTAATGGATAATTAAATAAATCGTTTCGTATCGTTATCGTATGTCTTATGACTCAATTTTTATTAAAAACAAGATACTGATTACGAAAATGCATTAAGGGCTTAACACAGAACCCTGCGGTACACCCTTTGTTTTCATTTCCAAAACTGTTCGATTGAAGTCTCATACAAAGTGAATCTTGTTTTTTAAAGCAACAAACATTGTGAGCATCACTTTAGCAAGTACTGTTCCGTTTTAAGGAGGTTGTCAAATAAATACAGGTGTCGACCTTGTCAAACGCTGCCGACGAGTCAGCAGCCGAAGATTGATGCCTGAACAACTGCTGCCGTCGGCTTAGAGATCTTTGTCTGTCTGGTTGATAGTGTAAAATGAATCACGCGTATTTTCGAACTCGGTCAAACGTCTGTTGACTTGTATCATACACTTTCATTGTTAATGGATATTGTGTTTATTTTTAATATCTTGTTAGCAAGCGGCGTGTTCTATTATCGCTGTAGATTTTTATTTGTGTGGCTTAAACTGATTTTATTGCTCAATGGTAAAATGTTTGTTAGATTATGTCTTGAGGCATTTATTTATATTGTGAACATTTGTTTGTGTATGTTCCATTGATGCCGTTTGAGATCGATTCTATTTGAGTTATTTGGTTCACTCTTTATTTCGATACGACGTAGTATTATTTGGTATTATTGGTAGCGTAGTGAGTAATGTTCTGTTCAGTTTTTACCTTCTGTTAGCAATCCTGTTCACTCGAAGCAGTTCTTGTCGGCCAACCACTTCTTGGCGACTACCAGACGTCTTGCCCATGGGGTGCGCGGGAAGCAGTGCCGCTCTGCGCCTGTAGTAAATTCATGAATGTATCCTACAGTGCAGTGCTACTAAATTAGCTTCGTGGGTGATACTAAAATGTATGCTTGGCGCACTTAAAGCAGTCAGCATCACTACGTTTAGTTATATTGCTTACTATACTCCGTTTGTTTAGGTAGTTAACTAAAGGTAAACAGTCTTGGTATGTCTTTTTATATTAAAGAGGTCGTATATAATATACACAAAGATTATTTAAATTTAAATTATTAGCTAACATCGATTTAGGTAAATACCTATTCGCAAAGATTTTTACATACAATTTATAGACAACTTTTAGATAAAAAGACATGCCAAGATTGTTTACCTTTAGTTAATTACCTAAACCGACGGAGTATAGTTATTATTTACTGGCTTGAGCTATTTATGAACAATGTTTCAAAAGCTGATACTGGAAAATATTTGATTGCACCATTACTAATGTGAACTACATTTTCTGTTATAGCCTCAGCTTTGTTCGGTTTTATGTTGCTTATTGTCGCTTTTTTGTTTACTTTAAGTTTATTACCTTCTGTTAGCAATCCTGTGGTCGCGCACTCCTGGTTCGCGATCAGGCCGGCCTCCAGATGTCTTGCCCATGGGTGCGGGGAGTAGCCGCACTCAGCGTGAGCTCACAGCCCGCGCCATCCTCGCACCTACCACTGTAGGCAAAGAACAAATCTTTAGGTGTCGCTAGTGTGGATCATGAGTATCGTCATCAACGGAAGTTGTCTCTGTGTGGTCTAAGAAACACGTATTTTTTTTTTATCCTTCCTAGTCACCCGTGATACTATCATTCACAATGTTTTAAAAACCTTGTAAAAATCTGCTTTTGTTAGAAGACCGTGGACTATCTTCAGCAATAATCTTGTAGCTCTAAGCACCCTTACATTTTTTTTTTTGTCGGCTGAGGCTCAATTTTTTTACCCTCACGTTTTATGTCATACCCTTTGCTCGCGTTACTGAACGAAAAGTCATCACCGCTGATCATCTCTACGGTGATGCGTCAGACCGCGATCGGATACTTCACTATATCAGCGTTTCTTCCCGTCAAATCCACCATAGGAACTATCCAAAACAATAAAACAACAGTGTTCGATGAGCGCCAGCATCAACTGAAAAGTGAAGATGCCGTGGCGTCTCTTTAAGCAGCCATAGACACCTCTAGCAAAATGAGAATATATCATGTGAAAGTGAAGATACTCCGAAGCTTTCTGGGCGCCATAATACATTTCATACATTTGAGAAGAAGGTTTTAAGACTAATGAGTTTTACGCACATGTTACGATACGTAAAATAGTTACGTGCATGACATATGCAAAACTGACAGCCCGGAACAAATTCCTTTCTCCAGAAATCCAAGAAATTAATATGCAAAATCTGTTTTTGAAATCCCTTCTGTCCTGTCATCCCAAATTAGTCTGTCAATCAAGAATTAATTATTTAGTCTATGTGCTCAGATTACCCGGTCCATGTGTCGTCCATTTAATGGCAGGGTTCTGCGTTATGGATGAATTCTATTTCCTGAGATAAATTTTCTCTCGTTTGCTGGTGGCGACTTCGTTTGGCGTCATAAAATTCTTTAGTGTCTGCTCGTCGTTTGTAGATTCATGCTTGTGATGAGGTAGTATATTTTTAAAGATCTTTAGGTTAGGTATAAAATATTAAAGATATCAAACTTAACCGATGTCTTTAATTTGAATAACAAAATTCAAATGCAAAATGCGACCGAACTTTTGCACAAACGCTTTAACCAAACTATAAAGAACTAACAAAGTCCTTAATTCTACACCAGTCCTACTTATAGCATGGAAACCGACTTAGACCTTGGACCTAAAGACCAAACCTCATATAAATACTCGTAAGTCACACCTTGCAGTAAGTACCCATAAACCTGCACTTTGAAGGATTTAATGAGTGCCACCGACCGTTTAACGTAGCCGCCTACTGCACCTAAACAATTTAACGAGTTTACCATCGAAACGAAAACAAGAAGATATAGAATCAAAACAAAAAACGAACCTCTACACCAAAAAAACACTACAAATATAACTAAGAACCAGTAACAATGAGCACATTTTATTTTACCAAGTGCTACAAACACAGTGTACAGTGCACAGTGTACTATACAAGTACAGTGTTCCCAAACGCCCTGTGCTCAAATAAAAGCCATCAAACTTCCAGGAAACATTGCTAGTTATTGCTCATCGGTTAGAAACGAGCATTCTGCTGTAACCACACCTAAGAGCATCGTACCCCATCATAATCGAACGTATATAACGTAAAGTCATTTCAATAATTGATATGGCGGATGTGCGGTGCAATATATAGCGCGAATTTCTTTACCAATGCATATTGATTGGCAAATATCATTTCTGAGGTTGGAATACGGTGATAAGCTTAGCGGGATAGTGTTTTGAATATCGCTCCTCTTATGGAATAGGAATTATTGATTTATTTATTACATTATATTATAAGAGCCATTTTTTGAGGTGGGAAATCATAAAATGATTTTCTCTAGCTCTAGTGTGTAGTGAGAGGGTACGCTACAGCTTAACTAAATAACACCACTACTGAAGCTCTACCGTAGCTATTAACGCCTATTCTTATAATAGGCGTTAATAGCTACCTATCGCGGTCAAGCACTAGTTTATAACATCATCATCATCTACCTAGCCTTTTTCCCAACTATATTGGGGTCGGCCTCCAGTCAAGCCGGATTTAGCTGAGTACCAGTATTTTACGAGGAGCAGCTGCCTACCAGACCGCCACAACCATTAACTGGGGTAACACGGTACTTCATGGCAAGACTGAAGTCAGATTTACTGGCTTCTGACTAGTTTATAACAATTAAAAAAATACCTAAACAAAACTGTTTCAAGGATAGAGCTATAACTAACTGTTGCAAGGTGCAGTTAGCAAGTACAGCTCTTTTCATCTTTCTCGCTCGCATTTTAGCACGTCATGGTAACACTCCAGTTCCTTCATTTGCTTCCGGACGTTTCTTTCGCTTCTTTCCACAACAGGAACCTCCCGAACTAGTCATGTCCGATGAGGACCTGCGCCAAGCAAAAAGTGAGGACGCCATAGGATCTTTCAAGTCACTCCTCAAAGAGAGGTCTTACCGCCGCGATTGTAGCGTACCCAAAGTATCTAAAGCACCTACCACTGAGCATTGTCTACTAACTTGTGGTGCGGAACCCTAGAACTACAAAACCTAGAAGTAGTTCGCGGTGACTAAAACGTATTTTATTGCTTAGTAATTTATGTTTGCTAGTTTCCATCTTTATCGCGCCACGAAGTCATGGCCACTTTAAACGTGATATATTGGGTGTAAACCGTTTGATAGGCTTTAAATACTGATTTATTGAGCAGTAGTAATCGCATGACCTTTCCTTTAGCTTGTGCAATTGAACTGAAATAAGTAGCATTAATGATCGACAGATGGTCTATGGGACCGAAAGGTTCTGGATCGCGCGGAAAACTTTGCTTGCGCGACGCAGGGTTCTGTGACGTCATATGTAGTAGCTCGTGGTCGCTACCCAAGTTTGCCTAAAAGTCTACTCAGACTATTGGCGACTTTGAAGTCTCAACTCGAGGAGTGCATCATCATTAGCAATGATTCTCTTGGTTCTCTCCTCAATTGACTCAAGCATATCAAGCTGGTGTCTGGAGGATCCGTCCCAAGGATGAGAACAGTACTTCATACATGATCTAACTGGCGCTTGATAAAGTTACTCGTAGAGCGGCTATTCCGGTATGATGTACCTATTGTCTCACTTTTGTTGAGATTTCCAACTTTTTGGAAACCAGCTAAGCCTTTGCCTCAATGTAGGGTCCAAAATTGATTATGATAACACCAAGAAGATCAAGATGGTCGGTTATAGGTCCGGTTGCACCCCGGAAAGTAGGAGCAGGGGTAGATCTGGTTTTTCTTAGCGATAAACAGACTCACTCGTGTTTCAACAGCATTGAAATTGACCTAATTGGCTGTCCCCTCCTATTTCACCAAATTCAATTCGAACCAGACTCCTGACACGAGCGCGTTCAAGTAAAATAATCAATTAATGAAACGTTTCATTCTCCGAAATATAGCTACACTTTATAAAAATTAAACGGCATTCAGTATTAATAAATCACAGAACAAATTAATTGATAACGATCATTCATTTGCACGCGTCCGCTTTCCGCTACCGCGCCCGCGCCACCCCGTCCCCACCCGAAGTAAGTAGTGCCGTGAAAAGTGCGCGGAAATCGAATGGATTCCATTCCCGGGCGATCCCGCGCGGATAAATTTTCCAGTACGCGGGAAAACGCTGAAATTTCACGTTTCACTTATCGCCTTGTGTAATATTAAAGTTTTGTCTAGAATTTCTCAATTTTCCGATGTGTTACGTGGTTCGCGTAAAAATTTATCTTTCCGTTTTACGAGCTGCGTCGATGTGACAGGTTGTGTTTTTTTGGGTTCTGAGTGCTGGTACATAAGTAGTTTGTTATTGCTTTTTTAAGTTAGCTTTGAGTTGTAAAATCGTACGTATCTGAGCATCTGTCTGGCTGTCAGCTTTGGCAAATGCAGCGTTTCGAGGACACAGATGTTGGTTCAAATTTAGGAGCGTCTAAGTTTGATATGAATAAATATTACTTGCTTAACTAATAAATTAGATGTACAAGTAGTTGCAGCTATATCTACCAACAGTTTTGTCTTCTATGTTTCACAGAAGAGAAATTGTAGTGTAGTGCCGTCATGCGTTTGATTGGCTAGCAATACTAAAACACTACAGAAAAAAATGTGTTTAGTAGTAGTAAGTATACTGGTAATTTAGTATTTAAAATAACAGTGCACACAATATTCTCGTAAGAATCATCTTCAGTTTTACCCAGTATTCAAAATACTCCTCACCCAAAACTAAACCAGAACATACCTACTCGTAATCTAAAACCTTCAGTACCCACACTACTCAAAACACCGACAACTAAATCAACCAGCAATTTCCATTACAATAGTAATATTCATCCATAAAAATGTGACGCTTCGTAGTGCGAGACAAGCAACAATACGCCCGCACACAATATAACAGATTTCCATAAATTCGCGTACCTAGTAGTGGCGTATTGTAAACGTAATAAATCCCAAGTTTTACGGTGGCTGTAAAAGTATTGCGACACGCGCCGATATTTACCGGCACGCCGGTACGCCGGTACGACAGTACGCCACTACGCCACTACGCCGGAACGCCGTCACGCCGAGTATTTCATCCGTGCAATCTTGTCCGTGATGGCTCTAGATTGGTTTAGGTATGCTGTCTGCAACTTGGTATTTTCGGGTTAAGCGGCTGTAAAATATGTTATGGAAATTTCAGATATCTAGTTATACCTAGACACGAGTTTTGCCTACAGTTTCGTACGAGTGAATATTGGTTATAGCGGATGTGAAGTCGAAATAGAAGGGAGATGAAAAGTAGCTAGTAGCCTTACCATGAGTTTGTAAAAACGTTCTCGCTATCGAAAACTATCGCTTTGTCCCTGTCATTGTGGTGCACGTGAAAGAGACAAAGCTATAGTTTTCGATAGCGAGAACGTTTTTTCAAACTCATGGTAAGGCCACTGCAATCCTTTCTGGGGTTCAAGTTTACTCAGTACGAAAATTCGACAAAATTGGTACAGTAGTTTAACTATGAAAGCTCAACAGACAGATTACGCTTTTAAAAGGATATTATAATAAAAGTGCCGATGGATTTTACTACTTTATTTTATTTATCAAAAATTAAATCTTGTTTAATTAAACTCTACTGGTCCGACGCGACTATATCAAATACTTCTGATTTTTTCTTAATTATATAATGATAGAGTAAAAAAGATTAATTAACAAATAGATTCTTCTAAAGATAAAAAAAAAACAGATTATCTCGTAACGTATCGTATTTTCAACAATCATATTGGATCAGTTATATGAATTTCGTCGAACACTGTTATTTCCACGCAAAAAAAAAACGTTAAAATATTCAGGTTTAATGGCAAAACAAATCACAAGTTTGGTCATTATCTAAAATGTATAGTTATCTACTAAGTTCCGCTCGCGAGCCTCGCATAAATATAGCGGCTTTATTCCAAGTTTATTTTTATTTTATTTAGAAAATAACACGATGGAAATTCAGTTTTCATCATGATCAGACGAGGAAAAGTTTATGCGAATTTCCTTCCACGCCATTCGTCAAAGTGTTCGATTTTTCTCGGCTTACTTATATGCTAAAATCCATTTACGTTAAATTGCTATAGCTTGCACTATAAAAACGGACGGCTTTTAAAACAGTTTTGTTTCCCTGTCATTGCAATTTATATTCGAAATTGAAAACTAACTGAATTTTGTGGAAAGGCGCGCAATTTTCATGAATGTATTTTTTTATCGGAGCAGTTAAGCATTAAACGTTGCTTGCATTCGAGGGAAAAAATAGGTGATGTTCGATAAAAAGAATTTAGGTTTTAGTAAAAGATGCAAAAGAGCGCTAAATACAGTACATAGCTTATTTTTAATTCGTAAATGAAGTGACAAAAGTAGGAAGAGAGAAAAATAAACAAAACAAAACTGAACTGATAAACTAATTGCTCAATCGATTCAATTCACATTCAAGTTATTTCTCGTAAAAATAAATATGATATAATATTCCGAGCTCCAGTTGGAAGTGCACGCCGACACAAGTCACTTAACGCGCCGTGCCATTTTATTAACAATCACATTTTATGCGCGCACCACCAACCAGCGACCATAGACCAGAGTTACTCTGCACTACGTGCCTGCGCCATTTTGAAAGGCCGCCACCACTAACGTCTGTCCCTCGTGAATAAAAAACACAGCGTTCGTTAGATATTCTCTGTGAAAGTAATTTTTACTGAAAAATAAAATGAGTATTGGCAGTTAAAGTGAATTTTGCAGTGGAGATGGTGTTGTTCGCCTCACTTCTAGTCGTGGCAGCCGTCGCCACTGCCCACCCAGACCCCGAGGTAACCGTAATTGTTTTGTTGCACACTCGGAATTGCAAAATAGCTCCGGAAATTTGGCAACAATACATGCACTGATAACAGTCACATACAGATGTAAATGTTGCCAAGATAAAAAACTATATGATTTTATTTTCAAGTTCCTTTTTTAAAACATTTTATGAGAACTAAAATACACGGTTTTGCATTGCAGCGTGTTCTTAAAAACATTTATTTGTTTTAATCGCTCCGAAATGTATTTTCCTTTGTTCGCTTCGGATACGGTTTCGGAGCAAAGGGGCTATTTTTATTTTTGTATCTGCAAAATAAGGCTTTTAAAATTAAAAATGTTTGTTAAATTCAGCCGAGCGTTACTTGAGAAAAACTACACGAAATAGTTAAAAAATGCATCTAGATTTTCTCTGATGAAAAGGTTACCACTTTGTTCGTTCTTAAAACCTTTAAAGTACCATAAAGCTTCTCATAATTTGAGACACCAAATCAATATAGAATAATAATAATAACATTTTATTTTCAAGCTAGTAAGGTCCAATACTATACACAAAATAATCTTAAGAAATAAATTAATGCTATTACGGAGAGCAGTGGTGGCCCAGTGATGATTGCCCCGACTTGCGAGTTGTAAGCCGTGGGTCAAATGTGTAATTTATTTCATCAATGCTTCTCAAAACGGTTAACGAAAAGATAGTGAGAAAAATATAACTAAAAATTTTAAGATATGTGACATTGACCAACCCGCACTGGGACCGCGTGGTGGATTACGTTCCATTCCGTCTCCAAAAGAGGAGACCTGAGTTGGAATATTAAAAGGCTGATTATGCTCATGCTTATAAATGCTACCATTATTGTCTTTCTCCAAAACCTCCATGACCATTTTTACTGGCCTGTTGGTCTAGTGGGTAGTGGCCCTGACCGCTATGACGAAGGTCGTGGGTTCAATTCCAACGCAGGACAAATGCTTGTGTGATCAGCATGATCATATGTTCTGTATCTGGGTGTAATTTATCTATAATATGTATGTATTTAGAAATATATAAGTATATTTATCAGTTGTCTAGTACTCACAACACAAGCTCTGCTTAGCTTGGGACTAGATGGCGTTGTGTAAAAAAGTGTGGAATATAAAGTAGCTATATAAAGTAGATCATCTCTCCTCAGCTTGACTTCCAAGAGAACCGCCGCGTCGCCAAGGCCATAGTGGAAGCGCTGCAAGACTCCAAGTTTGAGAATGAGCTGCTGTTCGACCTGAAGAAGGAGAACCAAGTCTACCTCAACCGGACCATGTCGCTCGTCATCAAGTATATTGTTAAACGGTAATTATACATGGTTTTGTGCTAGCTAGA
The DNA here is from genome assembly GCA_030763345.1 of Mythimna separata. Taxonomy (NCBI): domain Eukaryota; kingdom Metazoa; phylum Arthropoda; class Insecta; order Lepidoptera; family Noctuidae; genus Mythimna; species Mythimna separata. The sequence continues at coordinate 1,555,694 of CM061173.1, read as the reverse complement.
GACATTTAAGATAACACGCATTTGGAAAATCATCCTTATTCAAAGATGAGAAAATTACTGCTTACCATCGTGTAGGATCGCAGTCGAGCACTACCTAGTTAATATAATTTAAGAAAAATGACAATGACAGATGAATGTTACATAAATATATAGAGCTAAAGGTTTTCGGACTTATTGACGACGTACAATGGGCTCACCGTCCAGCCACCCGGTAAGGATCCGGTTCTACTTAGTCGTCGACAGAGCGTATAGTTCCATGCGCGCCTCAGTGATAATTAGCAAAACCGTCCCAGTGTGGGTGATGCCCGCTAGGGTAACGACTCCTCCCTGTAGGGCTTAGGAAGACGAGGAATTTTCGAAAAAAAGGAAAAGCGTAGACCTGGAATGCAAAGGGGATTTGAAGGACACAGGTTTTTTTAGTTAGTAAAAATCTGACACGCTCTCCCGCTTCGGCTTAGGGTGTTTTTAACATCCGTAACCCTAGCAACTGATCTTTTCGTACAAGTATTTATTGTAATGCGTGATCTTGAGCAACTGCTTCGCGCGGGTTCCCCGTGAGTTTTCATCCATTATACACAACCACACAAAACACAGCAGCTCACAGACAACTAGATCGTAGGCTAGCATGTCTCACTACGAGGTTTGATCGCAATAAACATGGTGATCACACCTCGTTTCTTGCATAGTTCGATAGCCTACGACACCATAAACCAGGACATGTATACAGCGCAGTTTACATTATATTTCATGTCGGGTCCCATGGGGCCTGGCGGAACGGCCTGACGGCTTACCAGCTTAGATAGGTGCGTACTTCGATGGTAGTTACGAGTAAAATATTAGTATTGAGCCGCATATGGGGTGACTGGGGAGTAGTTTCCACATAGTTCTGAAAAGGTGGTCCGTAAAATGGATATTGGGCTCAAAATTAATTTGAAATACTGTATTATTGTTGGTAATTGCTATTTAAGGCCCCAATGTTTGATCAAAGCGATACATTGCTTTTTTTGCGTTCAGTCTTTGCTCTGCTCACCCGCAGGACATTGAGATCAGCAAAACTCTATGGAGCTCCGTAAACGTAACCGTTCAAAGTCTTAAGCTTCAATGCTGATGCTAGAATGCCAGTTTCCTACCGGCTGCATTTTGCGGAATGTTCGTCGGGATTGCATATTTTAATAAACCGATAGATTAAGCGATACCCAATCCAAAACCGATATAAAAAAAAATCGGATAAAGTTATGGTTAAATACAGGCTTGGTTTATTTTAGCCGACCAAAAAAATTATAATCTAGACTACAAGTAAAAGTCAAAACTATTCGTATCTTCCTTCGCGCGCGTGGAACACAATGCGTCATCAACTCAGGATTGGTTCTTACAGGACGACAGCGAGCTACGGTTGCCAGAAATCGTATTCGACTCCCGTTGCCGGAGGGTTTCTAGCCCTACATTATTATGATTATATAAACATAGCATTTCCCCCGCCAACCTTAATAAAACGCAACAAGCTGAGTATTTTCCTACAAGCCCTGATATTTTCCATCGCTCGCCTGCTTCCAGCGAGGTAGACAATTACCGCGCGCGCCGCACCGACGCCATCAGCAGGCGCATCTACTCCTCGCTCATCATGAAACTCATCGATATTGCTAAGGTAACCTACCCTACTATACATTTACTTTAAGTAGTTGCTGCCAGCGCCTTTACCGAAGTGGAAGTAATTTTTTTTTCCAAACGGAGCCAATTGGAAAATAAATATCTTTGGGTATCTTCAAGACTAGAGTGAATAGGCTCTTAATAAACTAGTGCGCCTCACCATCAACGATTGCATCACTGCTTACCATCAGGTGGGATTACAGTAAAGCACTACTTTATGTTATACTAGCTTCCGCCCGCGGCTTCACCCGCAACAACAAAATCGAAGAATAAATAAGTTCACGCTTCTTTTTTTTTCCTATAGCCTATATGTTAATCCAGGGTATAACCTAACTACATACCAAATTTCAACCAAATCGGTCCAGCCGTTTTTGCGTGAAAGAGTAACAAACATACATCCATCCTCACAAACTTTCGCATTTATAATATTAAGTAGGATAAAAAAAAATCTTGTGATAAAAAGTATCCTGTGCTATTTTAAGATATTATGGTCTACTAGTGTGCCAATTTTCGATCAAATGGGTCGCTCATATCATATACTAACACACTTAAAAACTTTTGCCTTTATAGGTAATTATAACTTAAGGCGTGATCAGAACATATTTTTTTTATATTTGCAAACATTTAAAGAACTAAATTTTGACTAGTGAATACACACATAAACTAAGTTCTACGGAGAAGAACGAGCAAGAAGCTCCAATATTAAAGTAATGTTTAAACTCTATAACGTTCCTATAAATGACATGGCGTCGTATTTCAAAAGGAAAGTCTGTTTAACGTAACAATTCCGACAAATTGGTCCAGGGATGGCAAACCTATGGCCCGCAGGCCAGTAGTGGCACGCGGCGTAATAAATCAGGTACGCCAATCTATAGACACTTCGCTTTCAAATATTATGCAACAGCAGAAATGACATTTATTTTATTTGACTCAACGGAACTACTGTTACAATAGAGTGTATGCTTGCAATGTTTTTATTCGCAAAATTACATCATTTTTGTCTTTTTTAGAGCTAAAAAAGACAAAAATATTATTATCTTTATTAACAACGAAGTTACAAAGCTTTAAAGCTTGATGTCAAAGGCCACGTATTGGTGTCCATGGCCTTTGAGACGTCAAGCTTTAAACGGCGTATTGACGAGAGATATATCATATCATATCATTGTCTTCAAAATTTATATTAGATATACTTTTGCAACATTTTTTTTTCATTCATTTTGGAAATAGAACAGAATAGAATTGTTTATTTGAAATAACCAACTATTTCGGTTTTCTATCTAGAAAATCGCCAAGTCAAGATCCTTTGGCAGCACATCATATCCGCTATATTGCATTCTGTTATGTTTGAGAACCCGATCGCCAATAAAAGTTCACCACCCCTGAACTAGTCTATGAATTATTAACTTACTGCGCCTGTAAATATGAGCGCAGAAACCGTTCCGTTATGCATATCGAAGTGAAACAATGGGCTCGGACTACAATAGCCGAATATCCTATACAATGGCTGTACTGTGAATAAACGGGTTATTTTCTGTAGAGAGACATACGCCTGAAATGTAGCCAAATGAAAAACGAAGTAAGGCTGCCCGCTGTGGGAAACATGAGGCAGACAGACGGTTCGCTGTTAGAGAAAGCTTTTCAAGTCGTAAACTTTAGATGGTACTGTTCTATAAAAATATCTCGATAGAATCGGACTCAGACATCGACGCACAAACGAATACCGAATGAATCGAGTACATGATTTTAGACCCCTCTCAATGAGGTGACTCCCCAAAAAAATAAAGGGAAAAAAAAATCCTATATCCTTGCTTAATTAAAAGAAAATAGCTTTAGTAAACAAATATTTTTTATTTAATATTTTCATCAGCAAACGTAACATAATAAAGTTTCAATGCAGATAAGAATAAAAGCAGGCCTCCGTCACTCCATGTACTTGCGCGCTATAAGTGCCTACCGCCCAGCCGAGCGGTCTCGGTCCGCTTGCGGATCAAATTCAGAGCGGTTTTCGCAAGCGAAGCACGCGCACGCCGTTCAATTTTAATAGTGCTGTTCGTTCGTACGCGTACCTATGATGCCTTGCTTGCTTTAGATGGGTGCAAATCAAGTAAAAGAAGGGATAAACACCTAACATTTTTCCATTTACCTGACAATGACGTAAGTACGACGAAATTTATAAAAGAAATATTTTATAAACGATACAATTTTAAACTGTATTTAATTATAACTAAATTGTAACTACAAGTCAGAACATTCACAGTTCTCAATAACATAAACCCAAAAAGTCATGTTAATTTAATTTTATCGAAGAGGCAGCCCTGCGATTGCTGCGGGATCGCACGGTGCGAAGCAATCACAACTGTACGCTTAAGCATTAAGGCACATTTTAGCATGCAGTGGTTGCCGACGCGATAGAGTAGGCTATTATAGAAGTAGGTATTGTAATTTTTCTACTGAGTGAAGTATCTGTTACGTAGTAACTATTTAGTAATCTGTGATAAAAGTCCAACATGGAGCTTGATCTCAAAATCCTTACCTGTACATAGTACTTTGATGTTTGAGACACGATGTATAACAAAATAATACAGAATGTATACTATCCCAACATAGCGGTCCTGACAAGGCCTTTTCATGTAAATTCAGATTTCGGACTTTATTGTAAACCGCACGATAAAACACAAAGCAATACCGCCACTATACACAGCGGTGATCTTATCACAGTAAGCGCTATCTAGCTGACGGAAGGGGCTTCTTATTATATTTTATAACTAAAGATTTAATTAGTAAGGTGTCTCTACGTACGTTTCTTCTTCTTCTTCCTGCCCTTATACCTTATTATTTGGGTTCGGTGCAACACATTGTTTTCTTCCATTCTGTTCTGTCACCCGTCATGCTATCATCAACTCCCTTTTCTTTCATATTAGTTCCTTACACAATCCATCCATCGTTTCTTTGGTCTCCAGAGGGGGCGTAGAGACGTGCGTATTTAACAAGCAATATTTTAAACTGTACTGAAGTCTGTTTTTTAATCCATGAGACTAAATTGACACAGGCTAATGTCAAACTTACAATAATAATGATGCCAGTTCTTTTGTATTGTGACAAGTGTGACATCCCACGTAATGTCATTTTAGTCTCAGAGATAATAAAAACAGGCTTCAATACAGTTTTTTCAGTTCACTATTTGGTTAATAATATTAAGCACAGACAGACACACACGCATAGCGAGTCAGTGTTTAGTAATTAACAAGTGCCATAATCCTACATCCCTACCGCTCTGTGTAATTAAATTATTATTATTTATTCATTTAATCTTCATGCAACTAACGGTACAAAAGGGGACTTATGTCTTAAAATTGAACAAAGCCAAAAGGGCAAGGGAGCGGATGAGAAGTATTCCTGTTTCGGCACAAAGTTCTTCTGCACCAAAGGTTTCGGCACTCAATCTATTCCCGTGGTGGTACTACATAGCTTGGGTGCCGAAACCTTTGGTGCCGAAAAACTTAGTATACTTAGAATACTGATTAATCGTTCTCTTTTTATCGCTTTCCTAATCACTGGATTGTGAAGATGATATAATCAGTAACTTCACATACACAGAAGCAAGTTGACCTCATCATGCCATGAAGACCATGATTTACTAGATCACTTACTAAATGTTTTCCCTCAGGACCTGCCCCACAACACAACAGCTCAAAACCGCATCGACACCGCGCACAAGTACTACATGTCGGTGGAAAGCAGAGACATGCATGACCAGATGGCTGACGTGCAAGTGTTCCACGCCAGCGCCAGGCTCTACGACATCATGTTCACTGTGAGTATGTCGTACTACACACATGCACGACCAGTGCACAAATATACACGACTAGTGCCAAAACATGGAAGATCAGTGCAGGCACATGCACGACCAGGTGGCTGAGGTGCAGTGTTCCACGCGAATGTCAGACTGGATGACATCTTATTCACTGTGAGTACTTTCTAACGGATCGTAAGTAATTATTAATGGATCGTAAGCACTTCCTAAGGGGTCGTAAGTAATTACTAATTACTAATGGATTGTAAGCACTTACTAACGGGTCATAAGTATTTACTAATGTATCACTCATAAGTTAACCAATAGGCCGTAAGCACTGACCACATCGAGTCAAAAGCAATGACCATTGGTAAGTAGGTAATCAAGATAAACAAGCAAGTACTGACCAACAGGTCGTTCGTACTTACCATTAGGTCATATGTAGTATCATTAGATCGTAAGTACCTACTTATTATCGGGTCGTTAGGTCAGTTCTCACAATGACTATATCGTGGATATAAGAAAATTTCAATTTCGGAAAGGGGTTAATGTTGACACCATTCCTTGTCAAGTTTTATGTCAACAGCAACTGCTAGAATTTGCCCAAATTAAATTTAAAACTTATCGTTAAGCCAAATGTCAATGTACGTAAATAAAATGTCAGAATTAACTAAAATAGACAGCAGACTTCCAAAAGTAATGCTGTGACAGTTTAGTGATGGATGATTAAGATTTTCGCGTAAACAAGCAACTGTTGATTTTAGTCCCATTTTCTTGGTAAACAAAACTTGTGCAACCAACAAAAAGTTGCAGATAGCTTTAAATTTGGTGTCATATAAAAAGGAATTCTTAAACTATAGTTTAATGCTGATAAGGTCTTGGGTTCGATTCCCAGGTGAGACTTGTTTTAGCGTAGTAGTACACGCCGGATTCGCACGCTAGCGTCAAAGGCTGATTGTACCATAATTTTAAAATGTTACTTCTTCTTTTTTTCCATATTTGCTATTTATTGTAAGAAAAAACATTAAAAATAAAAACACTTAACTAATTAAAACTATCTCTTACTCTAAACTAAAATATGGCGTCAAAAAATTCCTCCGCATCGCTGTCGACCGGAAGTGTGCCCAAAAGACTGGCAGCATTGCCACGTTGTATGGCAATGCTTAATCTCTGACCGAGGTAAAAGCCAGCCCTTGGGTCACGCGAAGTGTCAACAAGACTTCTTATTTTAGGATCGATAGTAAACTCGTTCAATTTCAGCATCAGTGTAACAAACGTTAACTGCAGCATCAGTGGCACTCATTAAATCGTCCAAAGTGCAGGTGTATGGGCACTTGGGGCACTCTAGTGTATGGCTCATATTTTGAACAGGAGCACCGCATTCACATTGAATATGCGACGGGTCTATAAGACGCCATTTTGCCAAGTTGGGTTTGCAGGGGCATAGTAAACTGAAAATGTAACTAACAATTCTATTGGAGCAGAAATCTCTGTTGAACCTACTTGACAATGAAGACAGCGACGTTGAGGAATTAAGCCCAGCCTAGCGAAATACTGTATGCCGAAGTGTAGATAGTAATGTAAGGCTGCAAAAGGCTTCACTTATAAATTAAAAATAATGTATAGTGTATTATTTACTGCTTATTAGAGTGATTTGCGGGTCATAAATAGGTATATATTTCGCAGACATCCTCTACCGTTATGGTTAACGCTCGATGGCCACTGTTATTCTGAAAATAAATGGGACACACACTAGGAATTACACCTGTATTGTAAATTCGTTCACTAACAAATCTAAATCCGGAATTACACGTTATCTGTGAGTCATACTTGTTTTTTTCTATGTGGGATTCAAACTCGCGACACGCAGTGCAGCAGAAAATCTCTCAACCACTGCGCCAGAAATGCCGTCAAAATAAATATTTCCACCTGTTCCCAGGCTCCACGAATCTTGGCACAGCTAGATAGGCTGGATGACCTGACGCCGAGGATACTGGTGCGGAAACTCAAGGACATGGAGATCAAACCGGTGCATCTCGGAGTAGCTCTACTGATACAGGCAAGAAAATCATGTACTTTCCACCATATTATAGATTTAAGGGAAAGAAAAAAAGAAGAAAAAACAAAAAAAGGGTTATTTTTTCTAAAAACTATAAATAAAAATATATTAGGTATTAACAAACATTAACGAAGACTATATTATAGCGGCTCAATGAATGACGTTACTAATGCTACATACATCGACACGACTGCCTCGTTGGTCTCGTGATCGCAAGCCTGACTGCTAAGTGAGGAGTCCTGGGTTTGAGAAGCTAAGAATTACTCTTTAGCTACCTGGTAGCTGGTGGTGTGATATCCTCGTGCCTCAAAAAGCACGTTGGTATTGCACTAGATCTTTGTTTACTATTAGAGTAAAGGAACAGAGAGTGCACCGGTGTTTAGACATGCACTGATGCACTATAAATCTCCTGCGTAATTGGCTAACCTCTATTGAGATTGTCCAGCGTGATCGAGATTCGGTCGGCAGGATTATTACATCGACACGCTAACTGTTTCTGTTTTACCAGTACCACCTCCGCAACACAGTGAACTACGCGATCCGGAGCAAGTCTCTGGACGTGCTGTCGACGAAGCCGCAGCAGGTGGGGCCGCAGGTGATCGACATGCTCAAGGCGCTGGCGTCGCGCCTGCTGCCGGTCGCCGAGCTGCTGGACATCCACCTGGCGCACTCCAGCCCCGCCTTCAAGGACACCTGTCCTACCACCTGGCTCGGCATTGTTAATAATAAACAGCCTTGAGATTATTTATTTAAGGGTTTTTTTTTCTGCCCTTCTTGGTCTTTAAGGCCCATAGAATTATCCGTAGGCGCGGGCTTGCGAACGAATGGGTAGCTGGCCGTCCGCTCGTTAATAAGGACCGATCTTAGGAACATTTTCCTCTAAATATAACGATTAAGTAGTAGAGTACTGGTGGCCCTGACTTACGAGTTGTAAGTCGCGGGTTTAAACCCAGCTAAGTGAATTACTTTGTGTATTTTATTTCATCAAGGAAAACATCGTGAGGAAACCAACAGGTCCTAGAATCAATAATTCGAAGACGTGACATCCACTAACGTGCACTGGGCCCGTAATTGCCCCATGTTCCCTCTCCTAGAGAGAAGGCCTGAGTGCCGCCTGAGGCCTGGGTCCTGAGTGGCTGTGGGAACATTATAAGGCTGATGCTATGCTATAACGATTAATTCATGAATCCCCGACCGGTCTCATGAGACCGCGCTGTTATTGTTTTACTATTGTGTCTCGTTTCGCGGGTCTTGATAGGTTAAGGTACCTGCCCTTACTGTATCATCTCAAAAATCCAACCTGTAGATATAGCAGATACCATGTAGTTCCAATATCTACTTTATGCAAGACAAATTTTCAGTGAGATTTTTATCGGACTATCAGTATTTTGACCTACAGACAGGTCAAACGGTTTTCACATGACCTTTGGTATAAAGTGCACACGTTCGTGTTTTTAAGTATTTTAGTTGAAAACTATCGCAGTCGTCTTCATAGCTGTTATTAGGGATCGTGAAACTAGAACTTTAGAATCCATTTGTAATTTTACGAGACTTTTAACTGGCAATAGACTCCAGCCAGCCTTCAAGGGCAACTGGCTCAGTATTTGGCATGACCTTGAAAATATTGGTATTACTTTACCTAGACGTAACAGGTTCTTTTATGGAATCTCTCGTTACGTAAAACTTAATATAGGTACGTAAGTAACAGTTACAGAAAATAAAACTACTGAGTCCTCTAGCTAGATGATCTGAACTGCAGAACTAGACTAATTTACCGAGTGCAACGACATTTCGGACGTTCTGGTGTCTAAGAAGAAATAAAATTAGGTGCGCGATCATACGAGTTTGAGCTACAAAGTAGATTTGGTAATTTCATAATATGACCGAGGTCAGGTTAGGTTAGTTCTGAGGTAAGTAGCCATTTTATGGAAATTGTATTTCCTTGTTAAATAAAATTTCATAAAGTGGCCAGCAATCATTACATGAAATGGCCGACAACATTATGAAAGAACCAATTCTACGATATGGCTACGACATACATAGTATACAATTTCCAATAACGTGATGCAAAAAAAAAATTACAAAAATACGTGTAAGTACGAATTTATTATATTTTTAAAGGAGTTTATTATTTTTCTTAATTCTTTATTGTACACAAAAACTATATTTAAGTTCAGTGATTTTTACAATTCATGTACAAAGGCGAGCTTAACTCAACAATGAGTTTTCTCCCAGCAAACCTTTGAGTAACACAGAGATATCACATACAAATATATTACACACAAACATACAAACAAATACACCCACCATATATATTACAGACAAATATACCCTATAGAAAACTAACTATCCTTTTAACTACTAACCAAGTAATATGTCGTCAAATTGTGAAATGATTAAAATATGACGTCAAAAATTACGCCAACTGAAAGTATACAAAGACGACACAGCGCCTTACTCGTACTTATTAAGCCAACAAAGCCCGAACCATGACGTTTAAGGTAAGATTGGTTTATTCTTATTCCAGTGTGGGTAAGAGACAGAGTTACACAGGATATCTAGCTCTATCTCCCACACCTGAATAAGAAGAAAACAATCTTATCCTTGCGATACGGAATCCTGGAGGAGCGCTGGCCTGATGGCTGGTGAGCGTACGCGACCCATCGCCACTACCATTCCATCAGTCCATCGTGCATATGCTGTAAGGAGGCTGTTGGAAAGTAGCAGATTCAGTCGTGACTTGTGCTCCATTGGTGTAATAGCCGCAAGGCGTTCCATTGTGAGGATAAACCAATAAATAAATCTTACTTTAAACGTCATGGTTCGGGTCCAAAACTTCCTTTCTATCGAAAAGAGCGATCTACAACAGCATCACATACAAAACGCCCTATCCACTTATCCCCATGTCCTCGTAAGTACATACTGTTAATATTACACTGGGAGTACAGTGCGGAGCTCGTGCCAAATGTGGTAATCAGCAACTACACTTTTATCGCCCCGATCTGCGCAAAAATGTCGTCTCTTTGTTCGTTCGTTTTGGACAGTGTAATAAAACTGCCCGCCTCAACTATAATTATGGCGGCTACTTGTTGGGATGGATAATTGGACTTATTTATATTTTCGGAATTGTCTTGTTAGGGATCTGTACTTAAAAGGTAAACACTGGACCCTATTGCTGTAACTTCATTGTCTGTTTGTCTGTCACCAGACTGTATCATGTATCTTATGAACCGTGATAGCTAGACAGTTGTTCACAGTTTATGTATTTCTGCTTCCACTTCAAAAAGTAGTACTAAAAATAGACCTGGTAAACGGTATGTTGGATGATGGAGCACACTTGAATATAGTAATAAAGAAATTCTTGACTTAAAAGACCAAAGCTAAAGTTGTATGAGTTTCAGCCACCACATGCACGGTGTTTCGTAGGCTAAACTGTGGTGAAACTTGTAAGTATGGTAGGCCCATAATACACTTCGAAATATAACCGACAGAAGACCATCTATTTTAACCGACTTCAAAAAGGAGGTTATACGTATATTCAAGGTTTAAATTAGGCCCAGGGGAAGCGAACAGAGACTTGTACAGAAAAAAAGCCAACGATTATCTTTCATCCGCTTTGCGGTACCTGTTCCAAACCATCCCGCAGCTTAGAACTTTAATTAAGTGGCGATTAATTTGTATTTTTGTCCTATTAAAAGTAGAAACATTTTGTTGGTGTCAATAAATGAAAATATATTGGAAATATGTTTTCTAAATATCGAGAAATTTTTTATTAAGTAGAATAGACTTCAATGTTGAACTTTTAAAAGTAACAATGTTGGTCAAAATGTTTAGAAATACGTGATTTTGGCGAATTTCTCGTATTGCCGAAACGTGGAATCATTGAAATTATTAATTTAAATAATCGTGCTCAGATTTGGTTGTAAAGCCACAGCGCAGCTTGCTGAAAAGCCTAACCATTTTGTCATTTACTGTACTGTACTGTAATAGCATTATAATGTGAAAACTAAACTTAAAAAACTTGATTTGAACTTGGCTTACACAAACCTTCAGAAACCAAAAAGAAAAACAAAGTATCGTTGTCCAACTGGTCAAACAGTTTCATAACTCTGAACCACGAGCTCACTCTATGTCCACATCTAGCAATCTGTTGCTGGAGGCGCTCCAACTAATGAAGAGACTGAGCTAGCACTACTCGCCGCGAATTTTAAGTTGTTCACACAATAGCTGGCTTTCTTTAGAGCTTCGAGGATAAGCTTTTGAATTTGTTGGTTATTTATCTTCAAAGATACGAGTTTAGTCTCGTATGGGTTAAGAGGAAGACTAGATGTAAAAAGTTGTTTTTCTTTTTTTTGTTGTTGATAGGCTCGCTCTTAACCACTATTTTAATTAACGGTAAGCGATGATGTGGACGACGATGCACTCTTACCTAGGATTATGCTATTATCTGTGCTAGAACTAACCTTTTTTCAGTCCCCTAGATTATAAACTATCAAGAAAACCATCTTTACCGGGATCGCTGTGTTTCATTCATTCATATTGCATAAGTACATATCACACAGACTCCAGCTGGGAATTCCACCTTTTAGCTGAGCGCTCAATGAACGTGATTCCAAAACTTTTTGTCATCACATCGCATCATCATTAGCATCATTGTTCCATTCACTACTCAGCCTAGGGCTCCTTGCTTATGTGCCATGCTGCCCTTGTACGGGTGAGTCCCAAGCACTCCTGTGCAAGAAGAATCTCATCATCATCATTGGTAGTCTCGATCTACCCACTGCTGACTCGCCGGGTATTCACCTTCTGACCTTCTATGTGCCATGCTGCCCTAGTAAATGTGAGCCTCTATCACGTCTGAACCACGATCTTCAACGAGTTTTGCCATAAACCGTTAAAAACTATAAGTACCTACCTACCACATCTTTATTCTACATATCCAATTCTATCAAACCAAAGACCCAATTCTTGAACAGATCTCCTAATACTATAAGAACAGCGATCCACGATACAATCTATTTACGTAGTATTGTAGGCAGATCGCGGACAATCGGCCCGGCGGCGGCGTGGTATACCACTCGAGGGTTTTATTAGTCACGGCAGATTTATCGACACGCCACACTACATAAGACTGAAACTAGAGACTAGAGAGAATCCGACTTTTTTTTACACTTTATTAAAATTAAATTAACTTATAAACTGGTAAGCAAGAGGGTATACCACAAGATGTACATGTCAGTAAAAACATAGGGTTCCAGCAGGGTCGATGCCTAAGGCCATGGGAAAAACGCATGAAACAAATACTTGTTGTCCTAGAACACAAAAGGGAAATGAATGAACATAGATGTGGTTTTAGTCAGTAAAAGTGTGACATGGCATCCCGCTTCATGATGAAGCAAGAAAAATCAAGTTTCACGTCGCCGTACCACAACAAGCGTATAATGACGAAAACACGTCTTTGAAGCTACGCGTCCGTGGACAGTAGGCGAAATTGAACTTATTAATTGAAGTGATAATATAAAAGAGATTTTAATTTATATATTATGAGTACACATCTAACTACTACTTTTAATTGTATAATCGTAATTATAAAACTTATAAACATCTAAACGAATAAATATTACAGCTTACATAAAAAAGGACTACTAATATTTACATAAGGGTAATAAAAGAATACAGAACAATCCCAATATTCCACATCGCTTATTTATTTAAATTTGTATCCTCTAATTACCATATCAATGAAAAAATATTTACAAATATCAGAATTTAAATAAACACTACACATACATCAAAACCACGGATTTCCTAACACCGGGGAACGATAAAAGAAAATCGGTATAAAAGTAACGCGTGACGTCAGCGCCCTATATTATGATATCGGCGAAGGTGGTGAATCAGCGCACGCGCACCGCTTGCCGCGATTTATGAGCGGACGGCAGTTGTCAACGCGCATAGACCTAGGAACCGACAGAGGTCGAAGAATCGCCAAACTAAGTGGTATTGGACAGGGCACATTGCTCGTAGAACAGATGGTCAATGGCACGTCAATGGAGACGAAGGGTTCTGGAGAGGCGACCACGTACCCGGCAGACGCAACGTTGGAAAGCCTCCCACAAAGTGGATCAATGATCAGGTGGGGTTCACGGGAATCCGATGGATGCGAGAGGCATAGGACCGGTCCGGGGAGGCCTATGTTCAGAAGTGGACGTCAACTAACATATGGTGATTAGAGCAAGGAATTACTGATCTTATTTTATATAATCTGGGTGAAGAAAAGACGATCTTTTGATACACGTAAATATGCGGCTCTATATGGCCTCACCTTCGGTCGACTCAGACGTTTATCCCGCCTCGGTTCTTTGACATAGTTTGCCCACATGTGTCAAAATGTTTTATTTTCTTCTTTATCACTCTCATTTATTAAAGGTGGACTAAATTGATTGTTTAACTGCTTATAAAAGAAAGAAGTTATTTGCCAATTCTGATCTTATGACGAGAATACTTTTGCTGTATTTTTACCCCTTTTCAGTGCCACATTACAATGTTTCTAGAAAAAAAAAACTCGAGGCTTCTCTGAATCCCCGAGCTCTGTGCTCCCAAGACTGCTTGTTCTCCCATGAAACAAGCAATAAAAGATCGTAGTAGGCCAATGGCTTCTTTTTAAAATTTTCCTACAAGACACTGGCTTGTATGTCGACCCACTTATTGACAATAAAAAATTTGTAAAAGATCGTGAATCACAAATTCGCGAGTGACGAAGCTTTTATAATTTTAAAACTAGCTCGCACTTCATTAGTGTCTTAGATTAGTGTATGAAATGTCTTGTAAACTAATTTTAAGAGCTGCGAATGTATGTTCTTTCGGGAATCTAATAAATTCTGTAAAAAAGCAAAGTCCTGACTCACCCTCTGTCTTATCAACACCTAGCCTAAACCTTTGGACCTAGAACGCTGCAATTTTGCACAGAGTTACCTTTTATCATGTGTACAAAGAATGAGCAAGTATTTTCCTAAGTTCATCCTCTAAAGAAACGAAATGGGGTCCAAAGTTTGTATGAAGAAACCTACTTTCACGCGGGCGAAGTCGCTAGAAGAAGCTAGTATTACCTATAATATTTTCACGGTAGATTCGAAAATATGTAGCTAAAAAAACTCACTGTTCTTTAGCTATTTTCCCGTACATTATCTAAATTCATACGGTATCAAAATGGGCTGACCAGCATTTTTCCGTGCTGATGCGGCGAGACTGATAATGACCCTCATAACGTAATGTAATACTCGTTTGTTCGGTCAGCAACGAGACTCAGTTAACTCTGCCACATTCACGTCTAATCGAAACCGCGGGAAAAACGAAAAAAAATCTCATTTTTAAAGGCCATCAAATCTAAGAAATACTGGTGACACTTTTGAAACCTGTCTTGTTCAAAACATGAGCCACACGTTGGAGTACCCCAAGTACCTATACACCTGCACTTTGGAGGATTTAATGAGTGCCACCGATGCTGCAGTTAACGTGGCCACCTAATGGGCCCAAACAATTTAACGATTTTTCTGATAAAATTCAAACTAAGAATTATTTCAGAGCCGCAACTTCCGTTTTCCGTTATGATATCCGTGCTAATTTTAAATATTGTAGCAGTAAATAAATGCGTGAGCAGTGATGGCCCAGTGGTAACGTCGCTGACTTACGAGTTGCGGGTCGCGCGTTCAAACCTAGCCAGATACTTTACTATACGAGTACCTATATAATTTACTGGCTTCCGCCCGCGGCTTTGCCCGCGTAAAAGTATCTTTTTTTACATAAAATATAGCCTATAGCACTCAGGAAGAAAGCAGCTTTCTATCAATATATACATTTATGTAATCGAATCAGAATCTTCAGAGATTGTCCCATACAAACAAAAAAACAAACTTTACCTCTTTATTATATTAGTATAGATTTCATCACCAATGCTCTCCAAATGGTGAAAGAAAACATCGTAAAACATGTGACATCTACCATCCCGCACTGGGCCCGCTTAGTGGACGACTGCTATACTGGAGGTCGGGGATTCAATTCCCACCCAAAACAATTATATTTTGTGTGATAAGCGCAATCATTTGTTCTGTGCCTGGGTGTAATTTATCTGTAATCATGTATTAATTGAGAAATATATGATATGGTTATCAGGAGTTTTAGCATTATCATGCTGCCTAATTAATTTGGCTGATTAATAACTTTTTCGTTCCTAGTATTCAGCCTATCCTAATTTTTTTCCTCTAATCTTCGTTTTAAAATTTGATCGGAGTGAATTCTTCGAATGTAGGAAAAAAAAATCACTGTCATTGAGCGATCGAACTTCGACAGTAATAGCTTTTATTAATTTTATACGCGCAATCTTCCAAAATTCAATAGTTATATCACCTATTGCATTAAAAGTGTGAAACATCCCCATGTGGATAAGTTTTTTCACGCGAAAGTATTGGCGATGTGATTGTGTAAAGATCTTTCGTTTTTCTTGAAGATTTCGATAAAAGTCCGACGTGCTACCCTCGTCCGTCGCTAATCGTACTACTCACAAAGAACCGGTACGTATTTAATACCTTTAAAACTTAACGGGCTGTGTGCCTCAGGCATGGCGTTAATATTTGTAAATTTTTCTCGCCATAGATTCGCTCTGAATCGGTTCAAGATTTACCCCAAACCGGCGGTTTGGTGCTTCCCTCGCTACTATATCGGCATACGCAGCGGACCCCGGTGTGACTGTAGTCTACAGACGGAAGCAAGGTTCATCGCAGCGACACCACGTCGCCTCGCCTGAGTTTTGTCCAGAACCACACATTTTTTTTCGTAGCTATAGCGTTGTAGACAATTATTGTTAGTTTTTAGGGTTCCGTAGCCAATTGGCAAAAACGGAACCCTTATAGTTTCGCCATGTCTATCCGTCCGTCCTCGCTTAATCTCTGTAACCGTTAGCACTAGAAAGCAGAAATTTGGTACCAATATGTATGTCAATCACGCCGACAAAGTGCAATAATAAAAATAAGAAAAAAAAATTATTAGGGTAGCCCCCCTACATGTGAAGTAAAAAACGATTTATTTTTTAATTCCAACCCTAACGTGTGATATATTGTTGGATAGGTATTAAAAAATGAATAGGGGTTCACTGCAATAATTTTTTGATAATATCAATAATTTCGGAAATAATCGCTCCAAAAGTAAAAAACAATGTGTGGGGGACACATTGTTTTTTACGTTTGGTGTTTAGAAAATATGAAAAAAATCTGGAAAGTAGAGCTTTATAAAGACTTTCTAGGAAACACGAACAGTTTTTGAAAAGTTGAGGACACTTATTGTGAAGGACGGGAAACTACGGAACCCTACACTGAGCGTGGCCCGACACGCTCTTGGCCGGTTTTTTATATTCAAACTCAGATAATCGTGTCATAAGGTCGCGGAATGAACCGTTTGTTACAATTACCCGCCATCTACCGGCTAATCAAGACACCTGGTGTACTAGAAGCCCAATCCATATAGACAATCTTTATAAACTTCAATATAGCGCCATCTATCAATTCATTGAGACACTGTTCAGATAATTGTATATTCATAATAGTTATTTTAAATACTTAATTCTCTTGACATTAATTAATTACCTTGGAAATATTACTGTTAATCACGTCTGATTATAATATTTTAGGTTGGTACACCAACACCTGTTTTTACTTTGATTTGTTTTATAGGTTTGTCAATTTGTGACTTATTGAAATAATTCGTGTTATATTGGAAAAGGGTTTGTATTTTGACTTCCGGGAGTTTAGATTAGATTGTTTTGAGCGACGCTTGTAAAGTAGCTGGAATTTGAGATAGCGTGAATTTGTGTAAAATATAGGAAAACTCGAATGATGTTACTTCGTTTGATTTCCCACCTGAACTCCCATCACAGTTCAGAAGTGGGATTGAAGAATTCCACTGCCCATATCATCGCGGCTTGAGAAAATCACCGAGTGTGAAGTCGGAAGAAAATGGTGGACGCCGCGCGAGAAAAAGTTTCATTTTTTTTTCTCTTCTCGGTTCTTACTCCAATCTAACCTACCAACAAAATACCAGAGAAAACTTACTTGGATACAGAAACCATTCCTAAATTCGAACCCTTGAATAAAATTATTGACTTGCAAGGGTGGCTCCACAGAAACGACCAACTGGGATAAAATCTTTAATAAGGAACAAGTGACTGATTTTTGCTACGCAGACTCGCCTACGCGGCGCGGTGCTCATCTGGTACCTATGACGACCTGAAGGATTACAACGTCACGAGGGAATACATGGATGGGAACAATGGCTGACGATGTTATTTCCACACCACCACCAATTCCGCGTACCACCAATTTCGTCCATCGTTGGTCATGTTAGCACGTCAAGATGGTGAACACCTGAGAGAGCTACGAATGAAGAAAACGTACAATGAAGTGAAACCGACGACTGTAAAGTGAAGACGCCGCTCCAACCAGAAGCCGAACAGGTGGACTTGTCAACGAGGCTCCGCAGGGAACCTGGCTCCGAAAGTGTGTGCGACTGGCGACGACGGGGTCGTGAGGCGTGAGAATTGCGGAGCTACAGTGACTGTACGCTGCCAGGTCTACCAGCACCTGGAACACGCCGCGAACACCTGCTGGTATGCAGCCGGGAGTAGCTAGCGGGATGCGCCACCGCCACTCCAAAGATATCATCAGGTAGAGTACATTATTTTATCACTTTATTACAGAAGTGATTTCCGACTTTTACCAACTAGGTACGTAAGGAGCAATCGAAGGTCACGATTAAATATTTTACCAGTAAAGAGGCTTTGGCAGTATGCTTGGAAATGTTTTAAAACAAACCACTGATGATGGAAGGGCATGTAAAAACAAACAGGACTGAGATTGATAACCTTAACAAACGTTAATCTGTATGATATTAATTTAATCTTCGAGTAGAGTAGATTCATAACTGGGACATAAATCTTATTAAACCTCTAAATCCGTGGAATGAATATAAAATAATTAAACGATGAATGAGTGCGACATTTCGTTACTTGTTGGATATGACTATCAATCAGGCGGGACCAAAAATGTCCATTCATAATTATTCGTTTGATCTAATGTCAACGTTCAGTTTTGCTAGAGGACCCTCCGCTTTCGAGCACCTGTATGTACATAGGTTTAGGTATGCGTCTACACGTAATTTATTTAGGTAACGTCAACTGACATATCTACTCGTTACCAACTCAAGATTATTCTGTTCGATAAATTCAACAATACAGGTTCCTTCCAAAAATTATCTTAGAAAGTAGACCAAAATTAATTTGGAGATCATTATCCGACTGATTTGGTAGGTACAATAACAATAAACAGTTGCATAAGTACATCCGTCCGAACAAGACATTTTATGTTCTGATCTAGTTATTTACCAATTGTTAGTGATGTAGATGAAAATTTTCTAAATTATAATTAGACTTACTAAAGAAGTACCTATAGTTAGAATGCTAGTTAAAAAGTAGCAATGAATATTGAAATGCATATTGCAACCTAATCAGAAGTTGCTATTGTTTTGTAAGGCGTACAGCAGGACCCTGTGAAATTGAACAGGAAAGGGTGAATGACCTTTGACCGAGGCGACCTACCTAAAAGGTGCGAGGAATTAAACAATATTTACGTAAGCCCTGTAATTTAAAAAAAAAGTCTAAATCGAAAAGCTTTAGATCCTGAGGTAATTCACATAGTGACGGTACCTATCTAATAAGTACATATACTACTTATTATACAAGAAGGTATAAAGTTATATAAAGACTAGTAGATGTTCCACTCGATTTCGAATCCTGTGCTCATGGAAAATTATAGCTTATGCTTAGTGAAAGGATTTAAAAATTCAGTCCAGTAGTTTTTGAGTTAAATCCTAACATACATACAAAAAAAATAGTCAAATCTTTCCTCCTCTTATTATTGGTTTAATATAACTTCTTTCTCATGCTAATTAGGTCATAAGGTCACTGATGGGCTCTGTACGAACAAGTTAATCCACTATAAGTAGTGTTATTAATTCTAGGGAAGTACATGCAGGTGGCGGGTGCATGAAACGTGTTGATCAATCAATTCAATGTCGTATTCTTAAGAGTCACTAGAAAAGTAAAGAACCATACCCAAGATATTTACAGAATTTAGAACAAGAATATTCTTCCAGCTTTCTAAAATACACATTGGCTGACGCCCTGTTCTGGCAATGTATGACTCGCATAATGAAACTCCATTCTAAAATTAGTAAAAAACAAAAGAAGGGTTTCTCAGTTATGATAAACACCTAATGTATGTTACAAGGAACCATAAAAAAAAAGGGAGCCCTTGCCTAGTCCGATTGAGGTTCACAATCCAGGATTTTGATATCAAGATCATCTAGTGACCCAGCGACTGTATCAAAATTCTGTTGTCTTCTACATACCTAGTGATAATAACTGTAATTATTGAGTCCTTCCACAGAATTGTTTGTCTGGGCTGTTAAAGATATTCTTTTTAAGGGATTTAAACAAAAAGTAATAAAGAAAAAGAAGGAAAGGAAAATATTTGTCGACACACAGACACACAATGTAGAAACAACAAATAATTAATAAAAAATTAATAAAAACAAAAGGGGTAAGAACTAACATGGCTGCGCTAAATAGGTCTAGTTTAGCAAAACAAAGCCAAACAAATACATGGCAGTTGTGCTGGTCTTAAACCTTATTTTACTGGAATTTTATTCTATTATCAACGAAACCTTATTTTGAGTGAATGGTTGAAAATAGCTTTACAAGTTTAATTATTGGTAACAATTTTAGGATGTATAATGACATATGTATGTAATAATGACATAAGTAGTGCAGGTGCAACATAATTTTACTATGTACATTTGGCAATCTCCGCAGAATATTGTTTAGAAGAGAACACTCACAAGTCAGTTTTCAGATATTTCCAATTATATAAATTTGCCTGTCCTTATTTAAATTATCATTTGATTATGGAATACAGAATTATTGTAAATGGCCTCAATAATACCATTGAATGTGAATGCACATAGGTTGAGAAATTTTCAGATGTGGTCTAGGATGTAAATAACAATCATGTTTTCCTGCATGAATATCAACATTATCAACCCAAAATAGCAGTTACTTAAATGTACACTACTTAAATGTGCAATGCAAAGTCACTCCTAGATATGGCGATTACAATAAGTAGATATAAAAAAAGATACATGGAAGAATTGGTTTATTGGAAGGAAGAGTTTATCGTAACATAATGCGGTTTGAATCGCCCCAGTTAATTGGTGTAGGTACATGCAATGGATAGTTTCATGGGGTCTTGAGAGATATAAAAAGTTCAGCATAGTTTTACTGATGTTAATTATGACGAGTTATAAAACAGTAACAGACAGCTCCACAGACTCATGAGGTAAATAATAATAAAATAGAATAATAAAAAGAGATAAGTTGATGCAGTGTCATGAGATATGTAAACAAACATCTACTATTAATTAATAAATATTTTAATTGCACCTAAGGTAAGATGGAAATTTAAAAAAAAGTACATACAAAATATTGCAAAAAAATAGGTTTCTAATGAAAACACAGAATTATAAAGAGGGGATAATAATATTTTGTAAGTGGACAACCCGACATACAGTGATACAAACATAACTAAACTTACTAGTAAATCTGTGTGATGAATATCTATACTGCGGTACTGTGTGTTCAGCAGATACATTTGTGTGATGAATATCTATACTGCGGTACTGTGTGTTCAGCAGATACATCTGTGTGATGAATATCTATACTGCTCTACTGTGTGTTCAGCAGATACATCTGTGTGATGAATATCTATACTGCGGTACTGTGTGTTCAGCAGATACATCTGTGTGATGAATATCTATACTGCGGTACTGTGTGTTCAGCAGATACATCTGTGTGATGAATATCTATACTGCGGTACTGTGTGTTCAGCAGATACATCTGTGTGATGAATATCTATACTGCGGTACTGTGTGTTCAGCAGATACATCTGTGTGATGAATATCTATACTGCGGTACTGTGTGTTCAGCAGATACATCTGTGTGATGAATATCTATACTGCGGTACTGTGTGTTCAGCAGATACATTTGTGTGATGAATATCTATACTGCGGTACTGTGTGTTCAGCAGATACATTTGTGTGATGAATATCTATACTGCGGTACTGTGTGTTCAGCAGATACATCTGTGTGATGAATATCTATACTGCTCTACTGTGTGTTCAGCAGATACATCTGTGTGATGAATATCTATACTGCTCTACTGTGTGTTCAGCAGATACATCTGTGTGATGAATATCTATACTGCTCTACTGTGTGTTCAGCAGATACATCTGTGTGATGAATATCTATACTGCTCTACTGTGTGTTCAGCAGATACATCTGTGTGATGAATATCTATACTGCTCTACTGTGTGTTCAGCAGATACATCTGTGTGATTAATATCTATACTGCTCTACTGTGTGATTAGCAGATAGATCTGTGCGATTAATATCTATACTGCTCTACTGTGTGATTAGCAGATAGATCTGTGCGATTAATATCTATACTGCTCTACTGTGTGTTCAGCAGATACATCTGTGTGATGAATATCTATACTGCTCTACTGTGTGTTCAGCAGATACATCTGTGTGATGAATATCTATACTGCTCTACTGTGTGTTCGGCAGATACATCTGTGTGATGAATATCTATACTGCTCTACTGTGTGTTCAGCAGATACATCTGTGTGATGAATATCTATACTGCTCTGCTGTGTGTTCAGCAGATACATCTGTGTGATGAATATCTATACTGCTCTACTGTGTGTTCAGCAGATACATCTGTGTGATGAATATCTATACTGCTCTACTGTGTGTTCAGTAGATACATCTGTGTGATGAATATCTATACTGCTCTACTGTGTGTTCAGCAGATACATCTGTGTGATTAATATCTATACTGCTCTACTGTGTGATTAGCAGATAGATCTGTGCGATTAATATCTATACTGCTCTACTGTGTGATTAGCAGATAGATCTGTGCGATTAATATCTATACTGCTCTACTGTGTGATTAGCAGATAGATCTGTGTGATTAATATCTATACTGCTCTACTGTGTGTTTAGCAGATAGATCTGTGTGATTAATATCTATACTGCTCTACTGTGTGATAAGGCAGATAGATCTGTGTGACTATCCAGCTACTCCATAAGAAAAACTATTCTGCTATACTGTGCCATTTAGATCTATGTGAATACTAATACTGATCTGCTATGCTGCATCTGAGTCTGAGTGAATATCTTTCTAACTAGACTTTATTAATCCTCAGGCTGAACACACCCATTGATGTGAGATGTCTCACTAATCTCATTAAGAAAATTAAAATATACCTTGTTGTCATCAGAATTATAGCTACTAAATAAATAGATATGAATGGTATGGTATAAAGAAATGCTACAGTAGTAATAGAAAAGGTCTAATGTGATTTATGAATATAATAACAAATAAAAAAAAAACTCACAAGCTGAGACTTGTACATGAATGGTACCTATAGGATAAAGAATTTATTATGTAGCTGTAGTGATAGAAGATTTATGTGATAAATACAAAAAAAAAACCGGTTTAAGCTGTTACTTGTATGTGAATGTGTGTATAATGATCAAAATCTATCTTCCAGTTATTATAATAAGAGCAAAATTTAAAAAATACTTAGTTAGGTTGTTATTTATATCAGTATACTGTGGGCTTGTTCTTCTTTTCCAGATATCACAAAAGATATTCTGATGTCTCTACCACTGCTGAGGGTGCGGGAGCTTAACTTCGTGGAGGACCACGATGTGAACAGGATGGCCGAGTGTTACAATTACCCGCCATCTACCGGCTAATCAAGACACCTGGTGTACTAGAAGCCCAATCCATATAGACAATCTTTATAAACTTCAATATAGCGCCATCTATCAATTCATTGAGACACTGTTCAGATAATTGTATATTCATAATAGTTATTTTAAATACTTAATTCTCTTGACATTAATTAATTACCTTGGAAATATTACTGTTAATCACGTCTGATTATAATATTTTAGGTTGGTACACCAACACCTGTT
The DNA here is from genome assembly GCA_030763345.1 of Mythimna separata. NCBI lineage: Eukaryota > Metazoa > Arthropoda > Insecta > Lepidoptera > Noctuidae > Mythimna > Mythimna separata. The sequence continues at coordinate 1,532,048 of CM061173.1, read as the reverse complement.
TTTACTTTGATTTGTTTTATAGGTTTGTCAATTTGTGACTTATTGAAATAATTCGTGTTATATTGGAAAAGGGTTTGTATTTTGACTTCCGGGAGTTTAGATTAGATTGTTTTGAGCGACGCTTGTAAAGTAGCTGGAATTTGAGATAGCGTGAATTTGTGTAAAATATAGGAAAACTCGAATGATGTTACTTCGTTTGATTTCCCACCTGAACTCCCATCACACGTTCTCGATATTTTTTAACCACGGGCGTAATCTAACCGTGCCAGCAGAGTGGACTGAGGTTGCAACCGCATCTCATATACAGGCTTCGCCTTACTAAATTATAAATTTTATTTATTACATAATCCATTTCGCACCTTACAACCAATTCCTCGAAGTTCGTCGTTAATTCCTTTTTCTTATATCTTTTTATATTTATAAATGTTTTGATTTTTTTATTTATAAAATTATACGTAGGTATATTGTAGTGTGAAAAGTCTCTCTTTCCTTTATTACGCTACAGAGTCTAGTGTATATTATTTAAAAAAAGTTTTATAATTAATAACAGTTATGGAATAATATTAACCATTGTAGGTACACTCGCTTAAAACGAACATATTCATTTTTAATTTAAAAACCCACATTATACTCTGAACTTAAAGACACCTCGGTTTCTTTTTTAGTTGAGAAATCATCAAAATGACTTCTCCCGCTTTGGGCGGAGCGGGAGGACGTGTCAGACTTTTACTGAAAAACACCTCGGTAGTACTACAGTACTAGGACAGAATTTTTTACAAAAGCTTGCTCTAATTGCTGACTATACCCCATCGAGAAATAAACAAGGACACAGCATTTGTCCGGGCTCAGATCCTGTGTACGTTTGATAACTCTTATCGGTACACGACCCGAGAAAAGCCGGGTACGTTTGTACTTACGAGTACCTTTGGATTTCAATATCTAATATAAGGAGCTATATTTATAGAACGATATACGAGTATGTAGTACTTGTCTCAAATAGGGACGAAACAAGTGTCGCCTCTTAGTTTGCGCACGTGTTGTTCGTTATTTGTCGATAAGTTCCTGGAGTTTTATGTAAGTTAAAAATAGAATCTATACTATATTCTAGCGAAACAGGATTTGTACCTTCATTGTAATGAATAAGTTTAAAAACTACTCGAGGGTTTTATTTCTAACATTTCATTCCATTTTCAGCAGTCAGTGAATGACATAGGCTACCTATATTTTTTTTATTATTAAGTAGTCAAACCTACACCAAAAATTTAGCAGTATAAAACATGTGGGCCCAAGGAGTAGAATTTTCAAATTTCCCTACTTAGTGCTCGGCCACATCAGGACAGGAAGCCTAGTGCAGAATTTCTCGTTGCTAGATGCAGTAATTACAGCTGTATGGCAGTCAGTTTCTCCCTTTATATATGGAATTAAAAAATAACGTTTATTTTGGATAAAATTCCATAATATCATAAAAGTAATTTAAAAACCGTCAGCACAAAAAAACAATAGGTAGTCCGTGGTTTACTGAAAATACTTTTATCAAGCTAGATAGAAAACCATTTCGTTCATACCTCATAATATTTTTTTTTTTTTCTTTTTTTTACAACTTTCACACAACATCATCTAGTCCCAAACTAAGCAGAGCTTGTATTATGGATACTAGACAACTGATAAACATACTTATATATTTGTAAATACATACATATTATAGATAAATTACACCCAGACACAGAACAAATGATCGTGCTCATCACACAAACATTTGTCCTGGGTGGGAATCGAACCCACGACCTCCGGTATAGCAGTCAGGGTCACTAACCACTAGACCAACAGGCCAGTCAAATTATACTTCATAAAGTAAAAATTCATTTATTTTTAGTGTGGTAAAAACAATTTTTTACTTTTTTTACTTTTATAATGGCAAACAAGTAAAGATTACCAGGACAAATATCCACATGTTCCAATACTGGCAAGCTATCCTATTCCCAATCCCCTGCAGACGAAGCGAGCGCGTGTAATGTAAGTAAGGACGGGTCTCAGGCGAGCCCGCGGGATACATATGTATGTCTCATTCCATCACGCAGCCCGGCCGGTCATTCGGGGTTGATGTGCGAGGGTACACGGAGGTAGGGGTGTGGAAGTGGCTTCAAAAAAATAAATAAGGATGTACAAATTAATTTTATTTTTATTTTTGGATATCGTGTTCCAACAGGTATACAAAAAGACGTAACTAGAAGTTATTATCAGTAAAAAGAATAAACTCGCACAAGGACAATCCTATTTCTAAATTATATCTCCTCAGGGCCAGGAAATAGTTAAGACTATCCATTTTTTTATGTGGGAAATTATACAATTACTTTACTACCAGGACCCCGGGTTTTCCTTTTAGAAGTGAACCCAGAGCCCCAGTAGGCTTCGACCCTGCTGGGTCCCTACGATTTTGCTGTCATCCTCTTTAGGCGTGCGTGGAACAGTACGCGCCGTCGACGACTCATGCTCGGTCCTTATGATTACCGGACGGCCGGAGACTTAAAAATACCCCTGTGCGACACTGAGACACTGCACCCTGTCCCGATAACCAATGGAGAGATACATATATACCTTCCAAATTGATCAGGCAAACGAAATCCTTCAACACAGTTATGTAAAAGACTCTGCTGAAGACTTTTTAAGTCTGCACTTATTGCAGAGGCTAAAAATTGCGAGTAGGTATGTGAGTGGTGCGTAAGTATATGTTTGCTACTTCTTCACGCTCAAATAACTGAATGAATTTAGCCGAGTAATAATCCCTTCCACAACTCTACATCTTCGGCGCACCCTTCGTATCACCTTATCTACTGTCTATTCGGGGCTAAGTGTCCCGAAAATTGCTATTAAATAATATTCGAAGCGATGAGCGATGTAACGGCCGTCCTAATCGGCGCAGCGGCGCGGCGTGTGAGCTGAGATATTGGCTTGGTCAGGGAATCCGGCCCGACCTTGTAATAGGTCACGGGTACCTACCTAGTGACTTGACGGAATTTTTGGCAATGAAGTAAGAGCGGTATCAAGGAAATTGTGTATGGAAGGTAAAGTTTTAATAAATTAATAAGTATTTCTTATTTAGGTAAGTACTGGTTGGCAAATGTTTGAGGAACTGGTCCTTTTTTTTAAGGCGAAAGTTTGTGAGTCTGTGTTTTTTTATCCCGGGAGTATTTTGGGATAATTTGGTCGCCGTTGGTTTTGAATATAGTCTAGTGCCTTGTCTTGTGAATTGTACGTCGTAGGTTCAAGCGAGGGGTGTGGGTGTCAATAATATCGACTTGAACTCGTCAGTAATGGCATTTGTGGAAAAACTACCATAAGTGGCCAATAACACTTTTGATCTAATGTTGCGCGCTGGAGAGTATTTAACGAGTAGCAGTAATTAAAAATAGAAGAATTTCTTCGCAGACGCCAGTAATGTTATAGTAGACATCCCACCCATACCTATTATGCGTCTGCTAGAGTCTCAGTTTCCGGATAACAACATCTTAGGGATTTTTAAGTCAAAAGTGCATAGATTAACAAACACGAGCCTAAAGATACATAATAAAAAAGTCAAAATAAACTTAGAAAGAAAAGTATTGTATCAAATAAATGTTAGCACTTATCACACGTTCCTTCAACACTCCGCTGATACAAAAAAGAAACATGACATCGTGAGTTGAACGACCTCCACGGAGTATTTATTATTTGGCAAGCGACTCTGTCTTGCCGAGGGTGGTGGTAGCTTTCATTTCCGTGCTGTGGCGATACAGGCTCGTAACTGTGTGTACAGCCTTCAGCATTGTCACTTGATTTGTTCATAGTCTTAGTTTTAGGGCTATTTGTTGTATTGTTTTCGGTTTTTGAAGGATTTTTTTCAAATGAAGTTTAGATGATACTGTTTTAATTATTCGTAATTTGTTTCCTTGAAGATATTACGATGTAAAATTGGTATAGTTTTATATGTCAAGAGTCTACACAACTGGACTACACGGAATGCTTCAGATATCGACGCACAAACAAATGCTACAGATCCAGGAGGTTTATGATTCTAGACCTCCAAAGGTCGATTTTTTATCCTTATCGGCCTTTTTCCTGATTTAAAAAAACACTAAAATCTGTATTAAATTATTGTTAACTGCATAAGTAGCGATCTTATAAAGTTTAATTAATTTCTAGCATTCTAAGTGAAAAAAAAAAACAAATTAATTTCTTTTTAATAATTTAAACCCACACTTGGAGTCGTCCTGCGATATAAATAATACCGAATCCTTCAAAAACCGAAAATAATACAATAAATAGCCCATTTATTGTATTGTTTTCGGTTTTTGAAGGATTTTTTTGAGTGAAGTTCAGTTAGTACCATTTTAATTATTTGCAAATTGATTCCTAGATATTGCGGTGTAAAATTGGTATAGTTTTATATGTCAAGAGTCTACACAACTGGACTACACGGAATGCTTCAGATATCGACGCACAAACAAATGCTACAGATCCAGGAGGTTTATGATTCTAGACCTCCAAAGGTCGATTTTTTATCCTTATCGGCCTTTTTCCTGATTTAAAAAAACACTAAAATCTGTATTAAATTATTGTTAACTGCATAAGTAGCGATCTTATAAAGTTTAATTAATTTCTAGCATTCTAAGTGAAAAAAAAAACAAATTAATTTCTTTTTAATAATTTAAACCCACACTCGGAGTCGTCCTGCGATTCCCAACGGCTAGGTTAGTAGGTATATCACCAGTAGAGGCCTAACTCTATAATCCGTACTTAAATCACATTTTTATGTCACACAACCAAATCCCAAGACTATAAAAAATAGATACCCCCTCAATCCGAACTTCGGTATAATAAAACACGAAACAGAAATAACACTATAATAACCTATAGGCCCGAACAGAAGCCTCGTCCCAAAGGGTTAAGTGCGTACTGTTAACAAATCAATTACAGGAACCCTCCCGCACTGGGGGGCGCAAAGCCGACTACTTTCCGCAACAAATAAGCTCCAAAGATTTATGCTGCCCTAGTCCTCACGACCCGCGGTCCGGACACATCCCGGCCACCAAAACTCCCCGGGATGTAACTCCCCGGGATAAAAATCCCGCACCTTATATCAAGGCATTAAGCGCTCAGGTCGAAGTGTTAAAAAGGTGGGGATTACATAGGAAAAAATATGGATAGCGTAACCCATGCTGAAAATGAAAAAATAAGTTGAGATTTAGGAGGCTTTGAGCAAGTTTATTCGTAAGTTATAGTTATTAAAAGTTTTTTTTTAGATAATCGGTAATGGTTCACGACTCACGACCATTTACCGCCAAAATAATGAAACCTTGATAGTTTCCGACATTTTCATAATTAATTAATGTTTTTTTGGGGTGGGCAAGCCATCTAATAACTTCTCTCGCGCTAATTGCAGCAAGACGGAGCGTCAGACTTTTACTGAAAAAATACCCGTTCTTCTTCAGCTGTCCTTCGCGTTCCGGGGCTTCGGTAACTTTTTCGTTCGATAATTTAACACAAACCTGGCCTAAATTAAATCTAAGATCTCTGTGTATTGCATTTTTTTTATAAAATTAATGTTCGTACATTAAAGCAATCTTAATATTGCATATATAAATTTGCATGCACTTAGCTTATTTAATATTTCTACACCAGCAAGGCAGCAAAGGTAGTAAGGTATCAATCTATTCGAACCTATACACCAATATGTCTTTCTTAGTCGTCTTTAAGTCTCTACACATTTACACATAGAAATATTTCATTCCTTACCCAACTAATCTGAGACCAGCTCAGCAACAATCAATAAATCTCTCCCCAATTGACGAATCCTCGAAGACAGTCCACTACAAGTAGATTAGACATGTATCTATATACATCTGCTGTATGCAAGAACAATAAATTTTATCGAGAGCCCAGCGGTCGATTCACTTCGCTGTCAGATTAATTCTGCAGTTAAATTGTAAATGAAGCTCGAGTCCGGGACGGCCGAGATCCCGGGATGCTGGGATTTACGTCGCATCCTTGATTTATTCATCCCGTCTTGTTCTAGCGTTTCTTTTAGGACTACTCTAGCTAACGAAGGCGGCGGAGTGAATTCGTTGAGTGACAGCCGATTTGCGATGGCTCGGGTTACACACGGCGGGTAGTTGGCGATTTATTTCAGATGTGTCTGACCTTTCGGGAAGGTTATTTTGTAGTGGGAGTAGTAGTCGCGCTTTGTCACGCAGTTAAATGTAAAAAGGTGCGTAAAGTTTTTAAAACTAAAGTTGTCTAAAAATAGAAGGCCTATTTTGACATTTGAGAAAAACCCTACAATGTAACTTAGAACGAAACTAAAAGAAACAATAAAATAATAATTAATTACATACATTTTTTACAGCGTTCAATAATACATACTGAAATATCTATGAATATATTGCGAGTATTCTATTTCTTCACTAGTTACGTCACGATAACAAAAGTCAAAACGAGCCTTTTGTTTATTGACAACTTTAAAAACGATTCAAAGAATTAAGTTATCGTCCATGTACAAAAAAGGAATTTAAGCACACAAAAGCCAGCAGACAAAGTGGCCAGTAATAAATAGTTTCCGTGCAAACAGCAATCTTTGTCCCATTCTTTGCGGCGTAATCGGACAACGGACAAACTAGACCGAAACTACGCGGACCGCCTGAAAACTTCATCATGTGAGCATTTATCTGCGAGCATTGTGTCCTGCAACAATGCACTTCGCACTCGCGAACTGTCAGGGCTTCCTGCAGATAGGCACTGCGGCGGCACGACGCGGCACGGCGCGGCACGATCGCGCCGAGATCTATGGCCTGCCAGAAACGTTCTATCACGAAAACTACTTAGTACAGTCTCTTCTACAATATTTATGCCTTAGAATTTTGTTTCGTGCTCATTTGAATACGTAGCCGCTATCGTGCTAGTTGACGAAAGTATTTTCATTATTTAAACTGCAGAGCGAACTTTTTACGTCTCCATTTTTAATGAAATTTAAACTTTCTGTATGTCGGCTGAGGGAACATTGTCGAGAGTTATGAGATGTCCGCGTGCACGGAATAGCGGCTCTCTGATGACGCTCGCTCATCGCCCATTGCGAAGACAAGAAAAACGGCCATTATGCTTTTGCGGGAAGTTAATTTTTGTTTGAGGATAAGTAAGTAGATGTCATAACAACATAACGTTTTGTAAAAGAATGTTTGCGTTGTGGAATTTGGTACACTCGGAGGTCAAAAATGCAGTTGCACTCTATCAATGCTCAAAAATGTGTCTGAAATTTCTCTGTACAAGGTAGTTACTTAATTTTTAACATAGAATATGGTGGACCATTGAACTTCTACTACAAAGAAATTTTAGGCACGTGCATTAGTAGAGTGCTACTGCAGTTCTGACCATTGATTGTCCCCGCGTGTAGAGGCCTAGAAGGACGCTACCCTGAAGCTGCGAGCGTGTGTTCACCACTACCGCGCCGCTCCATTGCGCACATGATGTCAGATCCGGCGCTAATTGGTGCTCCGCTGGTGTAATGGTTGCAAGGCATTCCGATGTCAGGATAAACGGATAAATAACGGATACTGCCCCGATTAGGTGCGGAACTTATTAGTCACGCAGCATTACAATATTTCCTGCAGAAAGTGCTTACACAGTTCCTTCTGCTGAGTTTTAGTAGATAACATACAGTCCGCTTGGTGCTCGGAGTTTTTCTGCCAAAGTTGGATATGCTAGTCACATGAGGGTGCATAACAGTGCAGCAAATCTGAGCTCTCAACCACCCTGAGAGCCTGGAGCCAAGGAATGCGGTCGCTGTAGCCGAAACCGGCTAGATAGTATCATCATCATCATCAGTAGACAAAATCAGAGAGAAAATACTACACATCAATGAAAAGCGAACACTAGGTTAATTCTAGGCAAGCGTGCTTATGTCATTGCATACCATCAGATGAAATAGTGGCCACGCGTGAGCCTATCTATAATAAAAATATATAGTAAAATCAATTCTTATTCTTACGAACCAAACAAAAACAGTTAAAAGAAGCGATGTCCAGTGTTTCAAATCGATAATAACAAATTAAAAGCCTACAAAAATAACATGGCGTCCGTTTGACATTTCAGGCTGTATGGCGTCGTATCAGCTGTCAAGACGCGAGGAAATAAGTAGGAAATTGTTTATTGTACTCACAAATAACATTCCTTGTCCACTTTAAGAAGTTTCTGCGAGGTTCTGTACCGTCATTTGTTGGAGTGCAAGTTGAATCAATTAATTTAAAATTTTGTTTCGGTTAATATAACAACTACGGCACAGTTGACGCAGTGATTGAGCGATTAGCTGCTGCGCTGCGGGTTATTCTTACACAGAATAAACGTTTGTATGTAACCCAGACGTCTGGGTCTGGGTCTGGATGTCGTGTCTTTCTGAGTTTAGATGTTTTTGAATGCACCTACGATATAGGAGTTTCTTTTTCCTTAATATTTTTCAACTTTAAAAGTTACGTTTGTTTGTGTTATGTAACTTGGCATAACCAATTATCTAAGTAAGTAAAAAAGGTGTTCATACTGTTATTAAAAACTACCCCTTTAAAATGATTTAGGGTTTGTCAAAGGATGTTTGGGGGAATAGAAACTTGAAACTTGGCAAACAGTCATTATTTTTTTTTAAAGTGAGGTAGTTTTGAAAAATTAATAATGACCAAAAATAGGGGGACCAATAATACATTCTCGTGAACGAAATCGCGGGCAAAGTGCTAGTTTCACATAAAAAAAGTCAACATTTACACAGACTTGTGTCTTTACAAAACAATTTTCATCCAAATAAAAGTCCCCAAAACATTTTTAACTACAAGTACAACTGGCAAACGTCCTCTAACTTAAAACTATTTGTCTGGCGAGTCTCGCAGCCGTCAACATGTCCGAACAGGCGAGCCTTTCAAATGAACATGTTTCGCGAGCACCTGCGACAGATACACTCGTTCATTAGACTCGTTCAGTGTCAACCTTCACTCATTCGTTCATTTAGAATGATAAGTGAAATGAAAGAAGATAATTTAGCGGAATTTTTGTGTTTCTGTAGCTATTTAGTATTGGTTTCGTGTATAGCATAGCATACCGCGGATCTAAAAGCAAATAGCGTTTTATAACTAATTACCTAATAATCACTTCCCTCAACCACGACCACGAGTAGCATGATTACAGGGAGAATTATTTATTTAAACTTCATGTACAATAGTGGTACATAGGCGGACTTAATGCAACAGGGCATTCTCTACCAGTCAACCTTTGGGTTAAAAAAACAACATGTGGTAAGTTAGCACAATAAAAAAAATAACATGTAACTCAAACAAAATAAATAAAATAAGTAGATTAAGTATAGTAATAAAATACATACGAGTATATGCGGTAGTATAATAAACTAATGAATAATATAATAAATATCAAATCATTGAGAGAACTTAAGATATAACAATTATGACGAAGACCAAACTAAAGTTGAGAGGACTTGAAGTAATAGTTCCAAAATTTTTTATATGTATTTCTATCAATTATTTATAATTTATAAATAATTAATAGAAATACATATAAAATTGGTCTAATTAAATAACATGTAAAGGGAGACTTTGGAATTTGATTTTCTTGTAAAGGGGGGCAGTAAGTCTTAAAAGGCTGGGAAACTATGGTTCATAAGATTCCATAGTCGGACTAGAAACCCTCATGGGCCTCGTACGCTGATCTGAACGATCTCCATACATTTTCTATGGCAACTAGACTTGTAGAGCTACATTAGGCGCTGGTCACACAGAAAGGACGTAAGACGCAGACAGGGCGCGGGCATTTGTCTCTACCGCTTCTCTTTCATACAAAATGTATAGAAGTGTCGCGACTCAAAACATACAGAACAGACAGGGCGCGGGCGCAACGCTGCACGCTGGTACATTTGCGCCTGTCCGCGACGCGTCCTCGTCTTACGTCTCTTCTGTCTGGCCTGCCCCTAAGACCCACGCCACGCGACGCGGTTCTACGTACAACTCAGGTGTCACCCACGTCTGCGTCGCTCTAATATTATAGTTCCCGCTTTAATATGCCTATTATAGATTGAGTCCTATGCCTTTTCGGTCGGCTTTTTTTCTTCATTTCATCGTTATAGCATTGTCACTCTTCCAATACCATATTTACTTTGTAAGGGTTAATCCTCGTATAAGCCTGAGCTTATACACCCCATGCAGTGGACATAGGATATGTCTTATTCATACTAGCAGTCCCCTGCGGTTTCACCCGCGTTTTGGGTTACTGCTCCGCTCATATTGGTCGTTGCTTGCCCAAAGACTTTCTCGAAAAATGAGCTTTCCAATACTTAATGATTTATTCAAATTTGAATTATTAGTTCCTAAGGTTAAACAAACTCTTCAACTTTAAAATATATATACTAGCTTCTGCCAGCGACTTCACCCGCATGAAAGAAGAATATAAATGTATAATTGTATATTATACAGCTCATGTTACTCAGTGATAAAGTAGCATTCTACTGGTAAAGAATTTAAAAAATCGGTCCAGTAGTTATTGTGTTTTATTCACAAACAAAAACACAAATCTTTCCTCTTTTGAATATTAATTTATATTAGTCTATACTACGAGTATCTATACACTCAAGTATATAGCTCTAACCAGTACGAGAGGGGAAGCGAAATCGGCAGCCATTTACATAACATAAACAAACTAATATATTAAATGATTTATTCTCATTCCAGTTGCTGCCAGCGGCTTCGGTTCCGCGCGAGGGTTGAAAATTACCCCAAAGAAACATACTCCCGGAATAAAAAATATCCTACATGCAATTCCAGAACATAGACTACCCATACACAACGTTTCATCGTGAAGGATTAACCAATAAAGATAAACTATTGCCTTTCTAATATTAATTTAATGTGATAGACAACAGCAGTGATAGCCCAGTGGTATCGGTCCCGACATACAAGTTGTAGGCCACGGCTTCAAATCCAGCCAAGCGCATTACTTTATGTAATTTATTTCATCACTACTGCTCTCAAAACGATAAAGCCAAACATCGTGAGGAATCCGGCATGGATTGATTTAAAAATTCGAAGATTTGACGCGAACTTCACCATTCAAATTACGGCCCATTTTTTCTATTAGAGACGGGGCTTGAGTCCCAGCAATGGGAACATTACAAGACTGATTATGCTACGATTATAGGCCCCAATTTTTATAGCCCCTACCTTGTTCTGTCTCTGCAATAAATATTCAAAGATCATTTCATAAAAAACCTCCCCATTGCACTATATTTTGTGAATAAACAAAAAACTTTAATGTCCTAAAGTTTAAATACATAAATACGAGTATGGAGCAGTAGTTTGCCAGTGTAACTAAACTTTGCCTGCATCGGTCGAGTAGCTCTTGTAGTTTCACACCTTTTTGGTGTAACTTTGCCGGAACACCGCAAACTTTGCCCGTGTCACTGAAAGGTGCATCAATGCATGCAATGGTGAACATATTTAAATATACCGGCGAGGGGAAATTAACTCTTTAGTTAGTGGGATTTTTTCAGGTGGGAAATCATCCATTGACTTTTCTCGCTTCATGATAGAGCTGGACAACGTGCCAGATTTTTACTAAAACTACACCTATGTCCTTCAGTTACTCGTTGGATTTTCAGAAGTTCCTCGTGTCCCTAGCGGGCATCGGCCCTGCTAGGCATCTACAGTTTGCTTACATCTCTATGATGGATCAGTTCGCGTTGTCGACAACTTTAGGTTCGACCCGTAAGATGGCCAGAAGGTCAGGCGGCAAACTGCCTATTGCTCGTCGTCCGCAAGCCCGCACCTTCCGTGGATGATAGTCGGAGTCGAGGTCTTAACGGCTGGTGCGTGAGGACACGGTAAGTACCAATGTGAATTTATCAATTCATCTTTTCTAAGTTCATCTAGGACATTACTAAGACCCCATGCTTTAGAAAGCGCATAAAACCTTTGGTCCCGATAATCATTCGTAAATATTTCGACAGTCGTTACAGTTAGTCAGACACCAGAAAGTCTGACCATCAGTCTATCCAAGAAGAATCGTGTTGTTTAGTAACTGGGTTGTGGAGGTCTGATAGATAATCGACCTTTATTAAAACACAGGCATTCAGCCGCATCTGGTTAGACTGAAATTCGACCGCAAGGTAGTTGGGAAAAAGCTAGGGTAAAGGTAATGAGCAACTAATGTATGTATTAGATCAGCAATTGTATGAATAAGTAATAAGTGAATAATATTATCAATGTCTGCTCTCATTTTTGGAATGGGTCTGACAAATACCAGCTTGATGCAATAGAGTCAATTGAGAAGCGAACTAATATCAACGTCAATGATACACGGGATGAGTCGAAACTCCAAAGTCTTGAGCATCGATGTCGAGTCACTTGCCTTTCAGTTTTCTATCGTTTACTTTTCAGGGAGTGTGTAGTGGAATTTAATACCGCCAAGAAAACACAGTCATTATGCGTACAACTAAGAAGGCCTAGGGGTCTTTAAGTCAAAAGGGAATAGGTTACTCCGAGGCAAGCATATTCATACTCGATCGTCAGCCACATCATCGCTTACCATCCGGTGAGGTAGTGGTCCAACGAAAACCGATACATAATAAAAAAAAATTGTATAAGTTGTGCTTACTCATGCTTACTCATAATGCTTTAACTTTGGCCATGAGATGATGATGAACCATGCTAGCGAGATTCCGAGCGCAAAAATAAAGGCATCTTCTGAGACCTGCGACCTCTCGTCAGTGGTCCTCTTTCATAGGTTCCCATCAAGCGTGATCGAGGTCAAGAGGGAGCTCATTGGGAAGCCAAAATACTCTTCTTCTTCTACTAGGCGTTAGTCCCGGCTTTTGCCAGGGTCCGCCTTCCGGCTTAGCTTGCTCCACTTTGCCCGATCTTCTACATCCTTGACAGTAAGGCCATTGGCTCTCATGTCGGACTTGACGACGTCCAGCCAGCGCTTGCGAGGGCGACCACGCGACCTACCGCCAAGGAAGCCAAAATACTAAAAAGTAAAATCATGACATCTCGGACAACTAGAAAAAAAAGATGAATAAAATCATTCAAGTTATGGTTCCCCTGTGTCTATGTTAATACATAAACAATAAAAATGAACAAGGAAGCAAATTGAATAGTCTTACCGAATTTTAATGTAATCAAATGCGCAAAGAATAATAACATAGTTAATCCTGGTTTATGACCGTGGCGCCACAGTTAGACCCCTAAGACGGAGGGGGCCCACAGCTAGGCCCCTAAAACGGAGGGAACACGGCTAGGCTAGTAAATCGGAGGCACAAGAGAACACAACAGGAAAACCAACAATAAAACCGGAATAAGGTTTAACATTAATTTAATGGCGGTGTTAACAAACAATTATTTAGACTTAAACCTCATTTAACTTCGCGTCAGTGATCCCCCCATGGTATTATTGTGTGGGATCCAGATCCTAAACACAGCCTGTGAGAAATGAGGTGTTAAGATGCAGGAAGTTTCTACTAAGACATTTAGATAATGTGACTTAAGTAAGAGCCTGTTTTTTTTTAGGAGGGGAAATCATCAACCTGCTCTGTACGGATAAGTAGTATTATATATACACGGAGGGACACGACCTCCCGTACCGCATAGAGACTTTTACTGACTAAAACCCACACCTGTTCCTTCTTTGCCGTCGTTCTAAAGCCTCTGGCTTCTTTTTCATATAGCCCAGGACGATTGACGCAATCGTTGATGATGAGGCGCACTATTTTATTAAAAGCCCATTCGCTCTAGCCTTGAAAACACCTTCTCCACATCACTCAAGTTTTGGAACAGTCCTCATTTAACTTCGCGTCAGCACTCTCCCCATGGTATTATTGTACGGAGTTCAGTTCCTAAACACACCTCATGAGAAATGAGAAGCTAACTGATGCAGGAAGTTTCCACTAACTCATTTGGATAATTTGACTTCACTTGGCTCCTATACTTTAGGCAAGGAGCTCGTGGGCTTAAGGCTAATTGGCTTCAGCAAAGGATGATAAATCGCGACTACTGCAGTCACGCTTAGGGCTAAGACGTGAGAATATTTGAAATCTTAAGCCCCTCCATGTATGAGTTAGGACAGAAATACATCGTATGAATGTCACTTGAGATATTATAAGTTCAAGACAAACATATCTTTTCAGTAGGCAATAACTTAGGTCAGACTTGAATTTAAATCTTCATTTGGAATTAAAGTACCTGTACTATTTGTTTATGACCATAAAATAATGAAAACACTGGCAATACTCAACATTATGAATAGCTTTTAGTATGGGACCAACACTGAAATCGCGAAAAAAAAATCAGGTGTCCTATATATATTTACGTTTGCATAAGTCGACAATATGTACGGGACAGGTGAATTTTCCTCTGACATTTTCAAAAATTCTTCCTTGGCCCCAGCGGGCAAGACACCTGAAGAAACACGGGTCAGCAAGACAAGAGTTTGATACTCCAGTTCGTTCCAACCAGAGCAATAGACTCGACATCTACCTTACTACCGTTTGAATCCCCAACCGGTCCTATGAGACCGCGCTGTTATTGTTTTACTATTGTGTCTCGTTTCGCGGGTATCTGAGTAACTACAGAGGCCAAGTTCACCCTACTACATTAGATATTAAATAAGAATAGCAGATGGTGAATCTACATACGTACCTACTACTTCTAATATAAATCTTTTATTATATCTTATATTACCTACGCTAGATACGAAGGTCAATATATAAAAGGCACATAAATAGTTTCTATGGCAATTAAACTAACATCAATCCAAACCAATGAGGTTATAATATCGTAAAAGTACACTTGAATTGATAAAACAAACCTACCTATCTGTCAATTTTCAAAAATAGAATAACATTCCTTAGTGCCAACCTAAGCATATTGCGAGTATTTTGTTGTTTTCGTAGTTTAGCTAAAATAATGAAAGGAAAATTGTCACTTCTGAGTGTTTTTCATGTCTGTGTTATTTACTATCTATACTAATATTATAAAGAGGAAAACTTTGTTTGTTTGATTGTAATGAATAGGCTCAAAAACTACTGGACCGTTTTTAAAAATAATTTCACCATTCGAAAGCTACATTATCTACGAGTAACATAGGCTCATGAGCGTGACGATGAACGTTTTACATCAATTTATCTCTAAAACTTGATAGTATTTATTTTGCTAATTAGTAAAGTCGTTACTCAGTCACACAGTTCACACACTTTGATTTCCAAATGTCTTTAAACATTCTTTCACATCGAACATTACACGCGTTTCCGAATTCATTTCATAGATTCATTTCATTTCAAGAAACTTTAGTTACTTCAAAACCAAGCAATTTACAGTAAGTAATAACTAAACACAAAACTTTAAACGACTGAACTTTTAAAATTGAATAAAACAAAACAAATAACCATTAGAAGCAATTGAAACTACATTGAAGTTAGCAACATTTCAAAAACGTAATTTGCGCAAGTTTACTGCGCATGTCATAGTAGACACTCGTAATTTTCGTGAACTTACAAATTCTCATTCATTAAAAATCTGAAGTCAGGCTTATCCGCTAGAACAAATTTAAAAATTTGTACTTGCACACAGTATCAAATTTTACCCACACTCAGTCACATTTTTACGTTTTTATAGAACAGACAGAGATGGAAGATTAAGCCTGATACGGAAGCCAGTGTGTCGTTTGAGACAGAAACACACTGGTGTCTTGTGGTTGTGATCTCTTTCTATTTTTAAGTGTTAGAGTGAGATGGGAGAGAATGCTCAAGGCGGCAACATTGCATAATTGAATGAATGAATTTTGTATTGAACACGAATTGGCAACTAAGCGTAGCCGCATAGGCGCGCGAAGTTTAAAGTTTTGATTTAGATTGCGCGCGAAGTTTAAAGTTATGATTTTTAATAAATGAATTTATTTGTTGCTTTCTATGCTTTAGGTGTTAGGTATCAATTATTTAGCCATTACAAGCCGGGCTTATTTACATGTATTGGCCTTCCGCCTCTGCATAGGCTAAATTTTATTCTGGAAAAAAATAGGGTTCCGTAAGATATTTAGGTTTAGGTGTAAAAAATCAACCAGAAAAGTTACTTATTTTGCGTACGCTGCCTAAACTGTAAAAGATAGAGCCATAAAATGTTCTAATTAATTGTAGATCTTATAAATATCTACAAAAAAGTCCGCGAAACACTATACCTATCTATGTCGAGTGAGGCACAATAACCATGTTTTTTATCTAAAAATATTGGATTTTTTTGGACTACATTTTAACGCATTTATTTTACTCATGCTATTAACCCTTATCAAAATAAATTATTTTATCACTAAGTACAGTTTATGTAGATAATATTTGGTCTGTGAATGATTAAAATTGAACGTTTGGTTTTGAAGTTATGGCGAAATTAAAATATTACGATTCCTGCTGCACGGTCTGTTGCGAAGTCTCTTTCTTATGAATTGTGCTATCATAGTATAGGTAGATAGAATTGATTTGAGAAATTGTTTGCAAAGGGCATCTGAAGGAACATGGTGGGTTTTTTGACAGCTCTGCAAACTGTACCCGTTTAAAACGACCATGTTTGACCATCAATAATGTGAAGTCTGCTGAGTAAAAATGCACGCACTCAAGAGTTAATTTAATTCATAAATTGCTCTCGAACTCTAAAAAGTTAACTCTCGGTAAAGAAGGTAGTACCCGCTGAAAAAAAACACCGTATGATGTATTAAGGCGTCAGTTACATATCACCCCAAGTAAAAAATCTGCCTAAATAAACGAATAATTTAAATAACTAAAAACGTCGGGAATCACTTTATGACTAATGACACCTAAGAAATGTCTACACGACAATAGGAGGCTTAAGGATGTCGTTCTCACGATAGCAGGTTTATTCCATTGGCAGGGCAAGAGGAGGTCTTGCCCCATACATTGACCCAAACGAGGGCAGTAGGATTCAGATTCTGACGCCAAAACAGTATGGTGGTGCTCCGCCTAGCGGAGTAGACTTTAACCGTGACGTCTGCCGTGTTTTCCGGGCGTTCCCAACTATATTGGGGTCGGCTTCCAGTCAAGCCGGATTCAGCTGAATACCAGTATTTTACGAGGAGCGGCTGCCTACCAGACCTCCACAACCCATTAACAAGGGTAACACGGTACTTCATGGCAAGACTGGAGTCAGATTTACTGGCTTCTGACCATCCGTAACGACTGCCAAAGATCTCCAAATGACAGCCGGGACCAACGGCCTAACGTGCTTTCCGAGGCACGGAGGAAACTCGTTATGTTAAGATGGTCACCCATCCACAGCCCAACCTAGGCAAGCGTTGCTTAACCTTGAAGATCGACCTGTGCAGCTGTTATTATCTAGCCACGAGCTCCTGGCCTTTTCTTCCCGCCGAATCCAAAATATCTACCTCACGAAACACTCATGTTCGGTTAGTACTTGCATAATGCAGAAAGTGAGAACGTCATGACGCCTCTGTAGTTACTCTTTAAAGAGAGAATATACCGAAGTACCTAATAACTGAGGCGTGCAAAAGGGGTACCTTCTATTTGGCAGAATCTTGATACTCCGAATTTCATTTGGCATAACACACTTGGCATAATCTTCTTTAATCGAATATTTTTAAAGCATAAAAATTATGCTGCATAACTATTGATTGGCAGAATATTTACATGTCCGAATTTGCAATGGCATACATTTAACTTGGCAGAACTTTACTTGGCATAGTTACGATTGCCATAATAATACGGCTTGACTTTAGTCTAGTGTCGCAGGATATGGGGACTAAAAAGCTGGTAGGGCTTGGGGCTTAACAAAAAAAAAAGTCGCCAATTTGTGTCTGCGTCACTGTCACTCAAACGAGTGACAGTGACGCACTTGCCCGGTTTTTCTTCGGTTACCTGGATAACTTAAGATGCAAGAGCGAGCGAAGCGAGCTCACGACTTAGGGGCACCCCGACTCGGACAGGTTAGGTTAGAAGGAGGTGGCGGGGTCGTAGTGAGCGAGCGAAGCGAGCGAACACAGACCCCGCCACCTCCTTCGAGGTTATTTTTTTTTAAACCACCCAGAAGTAGGAGCCCCGCGCAGCGGGGCTCCGTCTACCACGCCTTACCTTACGATTTGAGGGCACCCCAACTCGAACATTTTTTTTTAAACCACCCAGAAGTAGGAGCCCGTCGTCTATGCCTTTTAAGCAATTTTTCGAATCGCCGCAAAACCGACTTTACGTAGTCTTGTTTGGCCTACCATTAGAGTGTAATTTAAAATAGCGTAGGCGCGAAGGGGTAGGGCGGCTCCGAAGCTGAGGAGCAGGTGATTTGAAGGCCACGTGTGAGGCTAGCCGGCCAAGTCGGTCAGCAAGCTGAAACTGCGGTGGTGAGCGTTGAAACCTGTGGTTGAAACCATCTGCGATGTTAAGCTCGCGTGGGGCCGCCCAAACCCCGCAGCGTCGGAGCCGTGGCAGAACGACGCTTGCTGCATGCTGTATGCCTGCTTGCGTACTGCATGCCTGCTTGCATAATTGCGAAGAAATTTCTATTGCTCGGTGGTGTTCCCGAGACTCCGGGTGAGAAGACTCCTGAAGTAACGGCGACCATTCTACAGTCCAAGCTCGGCCTAACCGATATGTCACCCTCTTCATTGATTGTATGCCACAGATTGGGTGTCGCTTCAGAGGGACGTGCCAGACCAATCCTTTTCCGCTGCGCCGACAACACGGTCCGAGGTGTGATCTGGAAAACCAAGACCAAGCTGAAGGGATCTTCGTATGTGGTCTCGGAATTTCTCACTCGACAGCGGCAGTCTGCATTCTCAACGGCTCGCAGGCTCTTCGGCGTGACGAACGTGTGGACGATGGACGGCAATATCAACGTTAAACTTCCGGACGGGAAGCGACGCCGTGTTTTCAGTCTTGAGGAGGTCGTCGCGCTGGGAGAAGAGCATGGCAGACAGCTGGATCAGGATACACCTTCGGTATCCACCACCAAATCCAACAACGCGTCGGCACAGGCTTCAACTCCTGCTTCAGGTCGATCCAGACGGATTGTTAAGAAGAAGTGATAAAACTCGGTACTTGTGTTTATATTACTTTTTTTTATTGTTGTGCGTGTTTCCAACTGTAAGGTATCTTTTTTTTTGCAGTTACTTTATTGGGATACATAATATTGTGCGATATACCGACTGTTTTCTCTAAGTTTTGTTATGAATTTTACGATTGTCAAAATGTCAACTGTCAGTGTCACTTTTTTTTTTTTTTAACTACGGCTTATTTTGTCAATTACGTTTGCGTTCGGAAACACGCACTTTGCTTTGCTTTGTTTTTATTTTGTACTTATACTGTGAACAGTCTGCCGGCAGGTTATGCAATTTGATATTTGTGAACTTTGATTCACATAATTTAGTTTTAGTATTTATCATTTTTTTTTATATTTATATTTATTTTATTTTATAATAGTTATGTCTGACGACGACTCATTTTATTCCTGCCATAGTTCCCCTAAGTCTTTTTCATCTTTAGATGATTCTGTTTCTGTAAATTCTGTCTTGAGTAGCGAGTTCCAGAGATTTAGTAATTGTTTAAACATATGCCATGTAAACGCACAGAGTATCCCCCAACATCACTCGGAAATGCTTGACTTATTTTGTGATGTTGCTTTACATGCTGTCCTAGTCTCAGAAAGTTGGCTCAAGCCCGAACTTCCATCTACGTTTTATAGCCTACCCGGCTTTGTCCTAATTCGTAATGATCGCACGGGGAAAAGAGCCGGGGGTGTCGCTATTTACTTACGCAGCGACATCCCATACAAGATCCTTTCCTCTTCGCCGGCTGTTGCAAACGGCAACCCTGAATACTTACTGCTTGAAATTGATGTCAAGGGGGTCAAGGCTATTCTTGCAGTAGTATACTGCCCACCCGCCATAGATTATTTTTCCAGCTTTGATTCTCTTCTAGATTCTGTTTCCTCAGAGTACAAACATCTCATAGTCATGGGTGATTTTAACACCGATCTTGTAAAGGACAACTCTAGATCGCGCAAGCTGAGAGCAATCCTGGAGTCGTCGAGTCTATCACTCCTCTCACTCAATCCGACTCACCACAACCTTGACTCAGACGATTCCTGGCTTGATCTCATGCTCGCGTCTTCTGTAAGTCTGGTTGCTAACCACGGTCAGATTGCGGTCCCTGGGTTATCAAGGCACGATTTGGTTTACCTATCATACAAAATTAAGCCACCAAAACAGCGGCCTGTCACTGTGCTCCTCCGGAATTTTGCGAGGTTAGACGGGGACAAGCTCAACAGTGATGCGAAAGCTGTTGATTGGGCCACTGTCGAAAGGGCGGCGACTGTGGATGAGAAGGTACAGATTTTTAATAGTGCTTTACTGAAGCTCATTGATGCGCATGCGCCGCTAAGGGCCGTACGTGTTAAGCGCCCTCCAGCTCCATGGATAACCCCTGAAGTTCGAGTGGCGATGAGACGACGTGATAGGGCTTTTCGAAAATATAGAAATGATCGCAGTGAGGAGAAATGGAGCATTTATAAGTTGGCTAGAAACCGGTGCAATCAGATGGTAAGAGCTACAAAACGCCGATACATTTGCGAAAATGTCCTCAACTCTTCACCGGCTGATATGTGGAAGTTCCTCAAATCACTCGGCATATTAAAGTCCTCTTCTCATACTTTACCCAGTAGTATATCTTTGAATGATTTAAATAATTACTTCTCATCTTCGACTATGCTTGCGACTTCTGTCAAAACTAATACTATTCTGGAAATAACTTCCACGCCAATTTTACCTCATGATTCTTTTTCTTTTTCCCCAGTGACCGATCAGGAGATCCTCAAATCTTTCATGGCGATTAAGTCCAAGGCTGTCGGCTGTGATGGGGTCAGCAGAACCATGTTATCCCTGTTGATTCAAAATTTGCTCCCTACTCTCACACATATCATTAATTCGTCCCTCCAGACTGGGGTATTTCCTTCATGCTGGCGTAAGGCCTTCATTATCCCTCTTCCTAAAATTCCCACCCCTACTTTATCAAATCATTTCAGACCAATATCCATTCTCCCCTTCCTTTCCAAAATCCTTGAAGCAGTTGCTCTTAAACAGATTTCATCCTTTGTGTTTAGGAACAAACTGTTATCCCCTTTCCAATCAGGTTTTCGACCTGGCCACAGTACGGCCACAGCCTTGCTTAAAGTAACAGAAGACGTCAGGAATGGCCTGGAGAACTCGAAGTTAACGGTGTTAGTTTTGATAGACTTCTCCAATGCTTTTAACACCGTTGATCACGACATCCTTCTGGCTATCTTGTCTCAAATTGGGGTATCTTCGTTGGCACGGGATTGGTTTTCATCATATCTTCGTGAACGTCGGCAAGCGGTTCGAGCTGATCAGAAATTTTCTGACTGGTGCGATCTGCAAACCGGCGTTCCTCAAGGCGGTATACTCTCTCCACTCTTATTTTCTTTATTTATTAACTCTATTACAGCTATTCTCAAATGCTCCTTCCATCTGTATGCTGATGACCTGCAGCTCTACGCACAAACTGACATTGTGAACCTCGATGACTGTATAGCACAAATAAATGCTGACCTTTTGGCTATTGGAGATTGGTCTAAGAGATTTGGGGTCAATGTCAATGTTAGTAAATGCCAGGCTATCCTCATTGGTAGTTCTTACTTTTTACGGAGTTTGGACACCAGCCGACTACTACCGCTTATTTTCAGCAATACTGTCATCCCACTCTCGCCACATGTTAAAGACCTAGGTTTATACATTGACGATAGGTTGAGCTGGAATAAGCAGATTGCTCAGGTTAGCCAGAGAGTCACCTTCACGCTGCGATCTCTCTATAGATTCAAAAATTTCCTTCCGTCAAGCACAAAAACTACTTTGGTTCAATCACTTGTGTTACCTATAATTGACTAAGCCGATGTTTGCTACTCTGATCTATCCCAGGAACTTCTAAACAAATTGGATCGACTTCTCAACAACTGCATTCGCTTCATATTTGGCCTTCGTAAATATGATCATATTTCTTCTTTCCGTGCCCAGCTTAAATGGCTGCCTATCCGTCACAGGAGATCCCTCAGATCCCTCAGCACACTCTTCACCATTATGAACGATCCTTGTGCTCCTGAATATTTAAAACAATATTTCAAGGTGTTGGGCAGTTCTCATAGACTTAACCTTCGTGCTTCCAAAAATATGCTTCTCCATATTCCTTCTCACCGTACTAGCTTTATGTCTAATTCTTACGTTGTCTCCACCATTAAACTCTGGAATGTGCTTCCCCTTGACATCAAAAAAGCTGAGAGTAAATTTTCCTTCAAGCGCAAAATTCGGAACCTCTACTTGCAGTCCTCTCAATCTTAGTTTGGTCCTCGTCATAATTATATTTTAAGTTCTCTTTATGATTAATATTTATTATAGTATTTATTAGTTTATAATTTTATCGTATATATGTATTTTATTATTATATGCAACTTATTTATTCAGGTTGTAATTTATTTATTATGCAAACCTACCACATGTTGTTTATTGGGAAATAATAATGGTTCCGAAAAACAAATTAATCTCCAGCGATCTGTGGCCGACTATTATTCTAATTTACCAGCGTTATAACTAATTACCGACAAAAAACCCAAAACATTAACGAAAAAATATACCTAATTTAACAACAAATTAGAGCATGTTCAAATTACTTGTTCTCCTCCTAAAAAAATGAGTCGTCGAATAACAAAACTAAACTTCCGAATGGAATACTGAACCTCCGACAAAATTACTAAGTTACCGACAACAGAGGTTTTGTCAAAATAATCATATTTTGACAACTTGCATGAACTGTTTTAATTTCTATTGTTGGTTATCAAATTTATTTTTTAACTCTCAATAATAATGAAAATACCTTAACTGTTCGGCCCGTGAGATCGAGTTTAGACATTTTTTACTACCTATTAAAACTACATTTTTATTCTGATTCATTCCGTTTTTCTTCGGTTGCTAGGATAACTTAAGATGCAAGAGCGAGCGAAGCGAGCTCAAGACTTGGGGGCAACCCGACTCGGACAGGTTAGGTTAGAAGGAGGTGGCGGGGTCGTAGTGAGCGAGCGAAGCGAGCGAACATAGACCCCGCCACCTCCTTCGAGGTTATTTTTTTTTTAAACCACCCAGAAGCAGGAGCCCCGGAAGACGGAGCGGGGCTCCGTCGACTACGCCTTTTAATCAATTTTTCGAATCGTAAATATTCTAGGAAACGAAAGTCTACGTGGTTTTACACTAAAGCATAAATACGACTGTTCTAACTTTTTAACGCCTGAAATAGGTACTACTTACCGCTACCCAAGCATACCCGTAGTAAGTAAAATTCATGATATACGATACAAGCAAAAGTTATTGTACAAGTACATTTTTATATTTTTTATAAGTTACTGTGTAACCATACAGAATAATATTTTTAGTATAGTGTTACAGTTAAAATAGCACCACAGTCTATGAAATTTGAAAGGTAATTTATGAATTAATATTTGGCAAATATAGATAAAAATTACAAAGCATAGTTTTCGGTAGAACGTAATTTATGCCGGTAGAAAAGTATTATAGCAATAAACAGTCAAGTTTATTTTTCGAAGATTTCAGTATCTCATTCGGTCGTTTCGTCATTTTTATTCGGACAAAAGTAGTCGGAAAGTTAGTATTTTAGGCAGTAGATTTAATATTTTGAGTAAGGGTAATTCTTCTTTTTTTGTCGGAGCTTTTATTACTACCCTTGTTTATTTAAACCCAAAGGTTGACTGGTAGAGAATGCCTTGTTGCATTAAGTCCGCCTATGTACCACCACTGTACATGAAGCTTAAATAAATAAATAAATAAATAATAATGCATGCCAGTTTGCATGCTGCATGTCTGGTTGCGTGCTGCATGCCTTTGTATGTTGCCTGCCTGTATGCATGCTGCATGTCTGTATGCATGCTACATGCTTGCTTGCATTTTGCATGCCTGTCACCAAGCAGCATGCCTGCTACATGCTCAAACAATTAATGGAACTGTCGTAAATTCGTGGCGAAAAAAATAGTGTTAATAAATATACTGACTGCGAATTTTTTGCGATTTGATGGTTCTGCTTTTCAATTATTATGACCATGAAAATTATGCCTAAAGATGATTCGGACTTACAAAATTATGAGTTTCGAATTTATGATAAGTGAGTGTATGCCAAACAACTTTCTGCGAAATGAAGATTATGCTATGCGTTGTTATGCAAAATAATATTATGACGAAAAAAGTTCTGCTTTAAAAGGTAGACCCGTGCAAAAGTTAGTGGCCCGGATACGTAAATGGCAACTGAAGGAACACGGATGGAATTTAGTCCGCAAAAGACCACTTGCTCCACCTAGAGCTGGATAACTAAGTACCTCAAATAAAAAAGAGGCAAATACTAAACCTTCTATTGACTTCAGGATCAGCTTTGTGCTGACCATTCATATATTTTGACAACTAAAAACTACTTTATGCACTTTTTTTCAGCCTACATAAGTAAGTGCTATTTACACTTAATTAGTGGTGCTTTTTTTTGAAAGGAGAATCATCAGAATGATTTCTCACGCTCTTGGGCGGAGCGGGAGGGCGTGTCAGACTCTTACTGACTAAACCCCACTCCGTTCCCCTTCGTTCCTTCGATCTGGGGGACACGGTGAGGACCTTTCGGATTTTCCGTGTTCCCCAGAGGCTTTGGCCCTACCGGGCCCCAGTTTGCTGACATCTCCTTGAGGCGCGCGTGGAACAGAACGCGCCGTTGATGACTAGGCTTGGTCCAGGTTATTACCAGACTGCCGGACGGCGTGCTGCTCGCCGTCCGCGAGCCCGCGCCTACGGTGGTCGGAAATCGGGATCGGGATCTTACTGCTTCGCAGAAGGAGGCGACCGCTCACCACCCCTCCTCGCTCTGGACCATAGCCTGTACCAAGGCCCAAAGAGGTCGCCGCCGCCGCTACTAGGACACAGCGGCGCTCCGTCCAAGTAGGGCACACCGCTACCGTGTGCTCCACCGTGTCCTCCGGGCGGTCTACACAGTGGCGACACCCGGGCGTCCTTTCTCCTTGATCCGATGCAGGGACCTCCCGAACTTACCATGTCTACTTAGTGGTGCTTGGAATTCATTCAAGGTTGATATGATTTTTTTGGTCAGCAAATAATTTTAAAATCGTACATCTTTGTTAAACCGCAATATAGACTAGAGACGTATGTACATAAACAAACGCCTTTATTCATGTAGTAGGTAAATATTTAGATCACCAACTGCTGCAACCCTCAGTTATTATTTCGGCTTCGTTGATGTTCGTAAGCCAATCGGCGTCTTCATCTTCATGGTGACCCATTATATAGATCACCAATATGTGGAATGGTGACCCTTTATGTGTATCGCCCTGAGAACATGGTGGAGCATACGGTAAGGGTGTGCACCGTTTGAACGAGGCACCGCCGTGTTTTTGTGGGGTCATCGGTTGCAGCGACCTCTCGCGCCGGGCCCTGGTCCAGAACAGGGTGGAGTGGCAGGCGGTTGCCTCATTCTGAGAAGCAGTAATCCAGCCAAGGTGGCGGCCGCATGGATGAGGAAATGGCCTTGACGCCCCAGCGTTGAGGAAATAAGATCCCAACCCCGATTTCCAGCCACCGTAGAATCTACACCGAGACCGAGTCGACGGCGGGTAGTGTTCCAAGCGTGCCTCATGGAGATGTCAGCAAAACCATAGAGACCCATCAGGGTCGCCAAGCCTACTGGGGTTATGGGTTCGCTTCTGAAAGGCATTCCTGGGGCCCTGGAACGCAAGGTTAAGATAGAACATAGGAGTGGGTTTTGGTCAGTAAAAGTCTGACACGCCCTGATGCGTTAGCTAAGAGCGGGAGAAGTCATTGGATTATTTCCCAACTAAAAAAAGGAATGAAGTTAAACTGTTTTATGTGAAAGTAAAATGAATGAATTGGATGCTTTCGGAATTATTCGCAAGTGTATAATTATTGGTTACTTTTGTGCAGTTTAACAAACGTAACGCGGACGAAGTCGCGGGCAACAGCTAGTCTTTAATAAAAGCGTGAGCAGATAATGTTTATATTATTGTTGCCAGTTTTGCACTGAACTTTAATTTACAGCGTATTTATTACAATAAGAGTGGAAAAATAGTTCTATGGACTTTTTCTTAATAAAACTTTATTACTTTGGTACTACGAGTAATTAATTTACCTAAAGTAATTAAATTATTTTTTGGTCTTTATAAATGGCTTTATTGTAATAATATTAGGGTTCATACTTTAGATGTACTCATTTAAAATAAGGAAAAAATTTTGATGTAGATTTTTTTTTTATATACCTACGTCTTGTAAACAAACTAAGAATTTGCAGCAACTGCTCTGTTATCTAACAATTTAATTTTAAGACTTTCCTCACCCAGTTTATCTCACATTCGACCTCTAATACCCTCACACCAGGGGTTCAGTAATTTACGCACCAATTGCTCGCTAGACCTCCCTTAAATCATGGCTTCCTGGTCACAAACGGACAAAATAATCCCTATGTGAACTTTCCTCGGCACCTATAAAGATGGCGGCCATAGATAAAAAAGTCTATGATCAGCGGATTTTGTGCCAAAAAAAGGAAAAACGAAAGTAGTGAAAATGTAGTTTTAGTGGCTATAAATATGTTTATGATAATAAAACGCTTATCTTGTATTGACATTTTTGTGTTTGTAGTGTTCGGCTTGACCGGTAGTAAGCTGACGTGTGATTTCTTTTTATAAGTTATGTTTTTATTTTTTATTTTCTTGCGTTTGTTACGTTTAATGTTATGCATGGCACTAGGAAGATTTCAAGCGTTTCCTTTTTCTGATTAACTATACCTCTTTTGTGGTTTGTGTTTTTGAAGCACTTTTAAACTACATAATTATTTAAACATGAATATCAAAAAGTTTCTGTACAATTTATAACTTCTTTTGGTGTACAATAAAGTTTATTCTATTCTATTCTATCAATGTACAATGGATTATTTGTGGTTCTTCTCCACAGGAAACAACCAATTAGAACCGTGTACTAACTTCTGACGGTTTATAAGTGCCCAATGGAGGCGTTTTTTAAAATTATTATTTATTTATATTGAAACGATCACGTTTGATCACTATGTGTGTTTTCGTGCTCGTACGGTGTACGCTTGCCTAAAAGTAACCTATTCAGATCCAGTAAGGAATTCCACTCCTCAGCTTAACGCAAGATTGTTAACAGGCTAAGTGTTAATAGGCACACAAACACATAACGAGGCCTAATTTCACGGGTGCCTTACTAAAATAATCTCGTACGTAGCGTGACATGTAGCCACTATTTCGAGTGCTCGTAATAAATCGTGCGTATTCTAGATTTATGCGCGAATGGCGAGTGGTGCAGCTATTGCCCCCTCCGTCATCCCAGCTAACGGCGTGATTATCACACACGATATATTTTGACAAATGCACGTGTAACGCAGCTTAATGTATTATTGCTAGTAATTTATGAGTCCCTGGTACTTTGGGTAATTTGTAATAATACTGGTTTGTGGTTACCGCGTAATGGGGGGTTGTTACCTCAAATTTTCCTCTTGGTATATATTATTAAATGCTGCAATGGTCAGTGAGGCTTTTAGTCAGTAATATTCAACGGTAATCGTTTTGGTAGAAGTATGAAAAGCGAGACCAAATCAGAAGATGGAGGGTTGAGTCAGAAGTGGCAGATATAAAAAAGGGAGTCAATGATATCGTGACGAGTGACAGGAAAAAATGAAAGAAAAAAACGCAGGGGTAAATCATTTGATGATTTCCCCATCTTAATAAAGCGGTTTGATTTGCTTACTCTATTCAGTAGACATGAAAAAGCTCTACTTTTGCTACCTACTGAATACGTACTCCTCGAGGTCATGTTGCCTTCGCCTCGGAATTAGCACGAATCCCTCACTGTATTCAGTAACTAGTATCTAATCACTGCCTCTCTCCCCTTAGATCTCATTGCAGTCGTAACCTATTCAATAGGACGTCTGGTTTTTTTTTCAGGTCATCAATCATCAGAATGACTTCTCCCGCTCTTGAGTGGACCGGGAGGGTGTGCCAGACTTTTACTGACTAAACCCTACCCCGTTCCTTCGGTGCCTTCAATCTGGGGACACCTAGCTTACCTTTTGGAATTCCAATCCATGTCCCCAGAGCCTTCGGCCCTGCCGGGCCCCTACAGATAGGATGTTTTATTAAATCTTCTTTTAGAGAATTTAAATGTAGAGAGCTAAAATTTTTTTTTATTAATCATGACATTACAAATGTTGACAAATGTAAATACATTTATTGATCTTCTAATCAGTTGCTAAACAGCATTTTTATAAATAAACCCTATTAACTATGTACAAATATGCATTGTCAGACTTTTTGTGCCTGCGGGTAGACTAGTCGCAATAAGTCTGCTGTCTGCGCTCAGCCTTATCGGAATGGGCTATTAAAGTCCAAAGCCAGGCGACTTTTATGGCGCTGCTGACAGTCGCATCATAATTATGTGGACACAGAGATATGAACACTGTTTCGTATTTTTTTCTTAATCTCCTGAAGTTAATAGAACTTCATCTTTTTGCATCCTTGCTCCTATTGTCTGGGATAGAAAGAAAGAAAAGCCTTTTATTTGCGGGAACAGTGACTAATTTACAATTAGACATTGTTTTAAACAGCAATACAGCATGCATGCAGTCTCCCAGCAATTCTCCACCTAGACGATCTGTTTTGGTTTGTCGATTTTGGCAATTAGGCTCTCTTAAGGTCTCTCTCGATGTTAGTTGTCACTTTCCCTACGCGGTGCAAGCTGAAAACCAGCGCCGAATGTCTGCTAATGCGAATGCTGAAGGTTATTTGGGATAGACACACTATCCCGAGTATTTTTTTTTCTATTTCTTTTGCACTCTCTTTCTCTTCTTATAAAATCTCAATATAGTTAATTGACTGAAATAGTTGCCTCCAAAATATTGACACGTTAATTAAAGATTGCTAACTCAAGTGACAGTATTAAATTAATAATGTATTAAAATAACAGAGAGTTTATTCTTAATTCTGTTTTTTTACAATCTGTTACAATGTTAGAGTAATGATTTTATAAAGATTAAATTTTTTAAAAGTACAGTTTTTTTTTTAATTAGGAAAAAGCCGACGAAAAATTCCACCACTGGGGGATCCAGAATCATGTAGTGCTCCATGGTATTCCTTTGGGCGTCGATGACTGACACACGGTGTATAATTTGAATTGTCAGTAACTTTTGGCTTTTTTTCGCCAATAATGTTTTTGTTTTTTTTTTGTTGGGAAATCGTCCAATGACTTCTACCGCTCCAGGGTGAACCGAAAGGGCTTGTCAGATTTTTACTGACTAAAACACTCCACTCACTATATTCTTTCTTTGCCTTGCGTTGCCAGGGACCTGGATTTTCCTTTCAGAAGCGAACCCCAGTAGGCTTCGACCCTGGTCGGCTAGTAGGCTGTGGAATACACATGACAAGTTTCTCATATTTTCTGCACGAAAGAGCGGTCAAACTGGAATTTGATTAATGAAAAAATTATCACCCCTAAATTAAGTAATCCAAAACTCAAGCCACACTTTGAACTACCAACTGTACAGAAAACAGAATAAATAATTAATTTAGCGCATCGTGCCTCTACTGTCCGGCAAATACTGGCGGCTTTCTTTGTTGAATTAAGATTTACTTAGCCGCCTAAGAGGAAGATGATTTTACTAAAAAAAAAGAAAGGACCTTGGGAAGAAACGTCCCCACCCACCAACAGATTCGAAACACGTGTCATTTGAAAGATCTACTAGAATAGAGAACTTTTTACTATGGTGACATATGTCAAATACGTGGGGTTTAGGTTTTATAATATACTATCTGAACCCCGCGGTTTCACCCGCATTCTTGGTTACTACTCCGCTCCTATTAGTCCTCGCGTGATGTTATATAGCCTATAACCTTCCTGAATAAATGGGCTATCTAACAGTGAATTGAATTTTTTAGATCGGACCAGTAGATCCTGAGATTAGCGTGTTCAAACAAACAAACAAACTCTTCCGCTTTATAATATCTATACTAATATTATAAAGCGGAAGAGTTTGTTTGTTTGTTTGAACTGGATGTGGATTGCTGGAGTAGGTCAGTTTGCTGGAGAGTACGGACAAGCTCACGGTGGTTTTGGTTATGGTCAAGTAAATGCAGAGGGAGTTAGTATATTCAGGACCTGCACTATGTCTGACCTAGCCATCGCGAACACATTCTTTCAGAAGAAGCTCCAGCATCTTATTACGTATCGTAGTGGTTCCTACTCAACCCAAATAGATTACCTGCTGGTGCGACGGTGCCACATTGGCAAGGTTACCAACTGCAAAGCCATTCCAGAGGAAAGCTTAACGGCTCAACACCGCCTCCTAGTCCTGGTCAGTCGGAATTCATTGCGGCGGTTGCGCATCTCGAGATCGATTCGTTCTGCAATCACCGCTGCTGGTAAGCGCGTCCTTGGCTCTTCTCGTGGTGGTAGAACCATAGATAAGGACGGGGTGCAGGAGGTGATCCGGAAGAAGAAGGCCTTATTTAAAAAGCGGCAGGGGTCCAACTCTCCGGAGGACATAGGTTTGCAAAAAAGCAGTAGCCAGAGCCCGCAGCAATAGTTTGTCGCCCTTGTATGAAACTGTGGAGGGGCAGAAGCTTATTCTTAAGCTGGCGCGTGCCCGGGAAAAAGCTACACCGGACAAATGACATTTCCCCCGATGAAACCCGCATTGCTCTTCGCTACATAAGGACACGCTGGAAAACGGTGGTTTGAGAGTAAATGTGGCGAAGACTGAGTACATGTCCTGTGGCAGCACGGATTCAAACACCATCCGGATAGTTTGGACCTGATCACAAGGTCCGATAAGTTCAGGTAGGTACCTTGGATCCGTGCCGTGGACGACGATGACCAAGCACATATAGGCGCGGTTTAGGCGAAGTGGCGCGAGGTTACGGGCGTTGTATGCGACCGCGAAATGCCTCCGAAGCTCAAGGGGCAGATATATAAATGCATCATACGGCCTGTCCTTCTTTAGGGTGGCGAATGTTAAGACGCACCCAGGAGCTTTGCGTCACGGAGATGAAGATGCTGAGGTGGATGAGCGGAGTAACGCGATCCGATCGCATAAGCAACTCATTCATCCGAGGTAGTCTTGGTGTCCGTGACGTGGGGGAAAAACTGCAAGAGTGTCGTCTGCGATGATATGGCCACATCATGCGCCGCTCTAGGGAGTACGTTGGTCGGAGATGCATGGATATGGCTGTCCTTGGGGCTGGGTCCCGTGGTCGCCCCCGCAAGCGCTGGCTGGACGTCGTCAAGGCCTTAATGGGAAGGATGTTGAAGATCGAGCAAAGTGGAGAAAACTCAGGCGGAAGGCGGACTCTGGCAATAGCCAGGATTTACGCCAAGCAACAAGATTTTCCGTTTGAGAACCAAGTATTTTTTTTTTGTATGGAATCGTCATTTGTTTACGTGAAAATATGCTTTTTGTTTATAGAAAAAAATGATTTTAGTTCAAAAATAAAATATATTTTTTTGGTGTAAAGTTTTTTTTTATAAATAAACCCAATTGATTTTGAAACTAATGCAGGTACTTTAGACTTTTCTGGGGCTCAATAAACAAATCGAGACGCATCCCATGGCTGTTGAAGGGTGGGGACGGGTTTCATACAAAATCCCCCATGGTCCTTTCAGTTTTAATTTCAGTGATTAAAAAAAACTTTAACCCCCAAATTAAGTAACCCAAAACTCAAACCACACTTTGAACTACAAACTACACAGAAAAGAGAATAAATAATTAATTTAGCGCATCGTGCCTCTACTGTCCGGCGAGTGGAGTCTATACTCCAGTCGCAGCATGTTGCGATTTATTTCAGTCGGCGCCGAACGCGGGCGGCTTTCTTTGTTGAATTAAGCTTTACTTAGCCGCCTAAGAGGAAGCTTATTTAACTCTAAAAAAAGAAAATTTCAGTTTTCTTTTCATTGATTCAAACTTTAAAATTGAGTAACCCAAAACTCAAACCACACTTTGAACTACCAACTGCACAAAAAAGAGAATAAATAATTAATTTAACTTCTTCTAGTGTCCATTGTACACTGGATTCTGTGCTCGAGTCGCAGCATGTTGCGATTTATTTCAGTCGGCGCCGAACGCGGGCGGCTTTCTTTGTTGAATTAAGCTGTAAGCTTTACTTAGCCAGCTAAGTTGCGCGCGGCATCGCAACGAGCTGCAGTCAGAAGGCTTAAGTACTGTCTGAGCTACGGATTTTTATTTATAGTTATAAAAACATGCCTGTTTTGGATAATGGCTGCTCTTTGTCTTGAATTTAAGTTAATAGAAATAAAGCAGTTTTGATGTTGTGCATTGTTTTTGCTCTTTTTGAGGAGTAAGAGATCGTGTCACACCCAATTGTGTTCCTTTGCTTTCTAGGGCCACAATGAAGTCTTGGTTAAAAAGACCAACTGACATTTCTTTTACTATCTTTCCAACACAACACACCATATTGCACTAATTTCATGAAGGCGAATATTTTGTATGTACCTATGTTCGTTAGATACTGCTTCAACGGCTGAATGGAATTGGATGGAAATCAATCTAAAATAAACCAGAACAGGTTTGTTCTAGGAATATGTTTCCTCGGGAATTTTTTCTACTTTAACGCGGGAAAATCAGCTAGCAAATAAATAACTTAATAAAAATATGATTATTTAATTTTACAATACAAATCATCAAGATGTACCGCACTAACTAACTAAAAACAAATAATACAAAATTCTACATATCATGAACTTTACGCAACTTACCCAGGTGTGCAGTACTAAGTTAAAAACCATAACTTAACCGACCCAGTGTAAGTGTGACGTAAGTTAATTAGCGCGCCCGTCCACTGCGGCGGTTGTAATGAAACGATGAACGCGCCGCAATTCCGGCCAGTCTAGTGGGTAAGACGCCTAATAGCCAAGATAATGTCTGCCAAGATATACTGGACAGCACTTGTGGCTATAGATAGGGATGTATGTCTGAGCTGTTTAAGATTAAACGAAATATTCTTCTAGGCAGGATATTTCATTCTTAGGATTTTACAATTTTATATTGTACTAGCTTTACCCCGCAGCTTCGCCCGCGTACATAAAATAGCGTAGCCTATGTCACTCAGGAATACAGCAGCTTTCTATCGGTGTAAAAATCTTAGCAACCGGACCAATACTTCCACAGATTACCTCATACAAACAAAAAAACAAACTTTACCTCCTTATTATATTAGATGAAGTAACAAGATTACAACTTAAACGTTACATTTTTGTTACAGATTTTGTTATTGGACAGTTTGATACAAGTGGAGAAATTTTGTCGTTGCGACCGAGGCACAGATTACTAAATTAAATAGTTATGACCGAGGCTCAATTCACTCGATCCGCAGACACAGAGGTACGGAGCCTAATGCTGCACGTTATGTGAACGTATGGAACGTTTTTTTTTTTAATTTACTTATTAAAGATTTCTGTGACACTTCTGTGGTCTTTGTGGGTAGACATTAAATAAAAACCCTGTATGAATTGAAAAACATTTATTGTCAAATTGTCAGATTATCATCGCCTTACAGTTTTGTCATAGAGGCATTTATTATACTGGACCTTTCCCTTTTTAAGGTTCTGTAATCCTAATAAGGAAGTCGTCTTTCAATCCGTCTGTCCGTCCTACTGTCCGTCTCTCTACCCGTTCGTCTGTGGTTTAGCTGGGAGACTATTAGTAGTAGAAAGCTGTATTTTTTTCAGCTTTTTTTTACCTAAACATATTAATCACGCCACCAAAGCGCTAAAATAAAATCTTGAAATTTTTGTTAGTGGAGAAGATTGTTTTTCTCGTTAACTTGAATAGAAGTTTGAAACGTAATTTTAGATTCATGGATCATTTGTGAAATATTAAACTTTAAAGTGCCCATTTTTTGTATAATTCATTTACGAATAATAATACGCCGTATTACAAGTTCGCATTGAAAAACATCGCTGTAATGTAAAGCATTTAGACAAATTTCAATTTGGTTGACATAAAGTAAGTACGCCACATTGAATGCGCTCTTCGTGTTCGTCAAACGTCTCAGAAACGTGAAGCCTACACCCAAACGGACACATCATCGATGCGCCAACTTGTATTAAGGCGTGTTACATAAACTTGTTTCGACATTATACATACACAAGGTACAACCTTTATCCCTAACATAGGCGCGTCTTCAAACCCCTTAATGTTGAATATTATTTTTTTTTTAAACATTATCGGCCTTATAATGTTACCACTGCTAGGACTCAGGCCTCCTCTCTAGGAGAGGGAATAGGCATGAATATTAGTGGCAAAGGGTATTAATAATATTGTCTAGTCCAATATAACCAGTAGAACCATAACTCAACCTCCTGAATTCCCGACCTTTCGGTTTCAAAGCCATAGTTGTAAGAAACTGCTGGGGTACGCAAACGCATCGTCCTGTTATCTATTCGCCCCATAGTCTGCCTCTAGCCCCCGTTCGTTCGGCGAAGGATAACTGCATTGATCTTATGTGTTCCTGGTAATAAATCTGATTTATGGCTAGTTTCGATGAACCCATGTCGGTTTGTCTGCCAGGACTTTAGTCTGGGGTTTGTGGTTTTAAATGTATTAACAACGTTGAAGTTATTCCAGTCAAGCTTATGTAGCCGTTTGAAATATTTATTTTGTACTAGCTGCTGGCACCGGCTTCGTCCGTAGGATAATAGGAAATTGTCCGAAGGGAACATACTCCAGGGATAAAATTATCCTGTGAAAGGTCCAAATTGCATGAAGAAGAGACAAACACAAACAGTCACACAACTTTAGTGTGATGAAGATGGAAATAATGTTATTAAAAAACCTCGTTTTGCTCGAAACTGATTGAGATTTAATTGCTGCCAGCGGTTTCGCATGCAATGAACATACTCGTGACATGGTCTGCCCGCGTTCCAAACATACAAATCCGTTCATCTGATTGAGCATCAAGTAGTAACAAACATACATACACACATCAAACATTAGCTTTTGTAGTATGTGATTAGCCTGATGTCACTATGAGTAAATATTTTTCATACATAATTGACCACTATCTCATCTGATGATTAGCGATGATATGGTCGACGATGAAGCACGCTTGCCTAAAAAAAAGTAACCTATACAGTCTTGATTAACAACCCCTAAGTTATAGCTATCAAGTAACACAGACACCGGCAGGAAATTCCACTTCTTAGCTGTACGCACAATAAATGTGTTCCTAAAACATTTTGTACGTAAGGCTTTTAATTTATGACACACCAAGTAAATCTAAACACGCCTTAAAACGTTCACCTACTGCGTTATAATGAGGTCCTAGTACCCGCGGTGTTAAACGAGGAGGATAATCTTTAATCCAATTACTAAGAGCGCTAATTAAATTATTATGTCATAGGGTAGTGTGGTACTAGGGTAGCAGGAAGAATGTACGAGTGGAATCAGTGACGTCCGTTATTGCAATAGGATTAATATAAGCTGGCCACTTAGGAAATACTGGGCGTGCAGTTTGCTATTCAGGAACTCAGTCTTCAAATGTCTTAGGCTGTAAGCTGTTAAAACTATTGAAATAGACTTCCTAAAGTTTTGATCCATCCCTATTTACATAGAACGAATAATTGAATATTCAAGTATACAATATTTTTATTAAGAATAAATAATAATATTTACATGAAAATTTAACTACGAGTAAGTAGGTATGTACCTACCTAAATATAAACAAAAAATACACTCAGGCATTACAGTAATCCTCAACATTAAAGGCTTGGGCACACCAAAAGCAGTTGCAGTGCGGTAGCAGTGCGTCACCGTTAGAAAATAATGTAGTTATATGAGGGATGACACACTGAACAAACGCGGGCCCGCTGATCCTACCTGCTCCGCCACTGCACCGCGCACGCACTGCTCTTCTACAAAACTTTGGAACGGGTGCAGCGCAGGCGCGGGGCGGTGGCAGCGTGGGCGCGGCGCGGCCGCAGTGAGTACACGTTGTATTACTACGTCCGCCATAGTGACTAGTCACACCAAAGTAGTTGCGCGGGACAGACGCAGCGCGGGTCGTAAACGGTTGTGATTTTTTACAACTTTATCATGGAAACGCTCTGTAGCTAGAAAGCTCTGTAGCTTGTATCAGTTTTCATTACTTATTTTCAATCGTATCATTTCATGCAATTCTTCAAAAGAACTCTTCGACATCCGAAAATAAGTATAGAACCTATCTTCAAAAGATTCTAATTCCCGACATAAACGATGGTACTCCCCATATTCTTCTCTTCTCTTATTTACATCGTGAACCCATAGTCATTTTTTTTACTTAAAGCTAGAAGCAACAATAGCTCCTCTTCGTCATAGTCAGAACCGTTCAACATCTTGAAGTGTACCGAGTGTGGCTATCGATACGACACACATAACGCAGTTACAAAGCAGGCCCGCATTCAAACTGCTTTCTGACTGCTCACATTTCTGGTGTGACATCAACCGCGGCGCAACTGCCCTGCCCTGCTTAGGTGCTGCGCTTGTCCTGCTTTTGGTGTGCCCAAGCCTTTACGTCATCTGAAAATGTGCCCAGATGACTGGCAACATTGGGGTGAATCTTGAGATTGACGATATTATTTAGTTGATTTACTTAGCATATTTTTTTTTTCATTTTTTTACACATTATAGTTTAGCATGTTTGTTTTTAGCCGAATTTATAAACACATTTACAGGTAGGTAGTTAACTAATTAATACTTATAAATAAAGTACTATATCACTTAATAGGTATATTATGTACAAAAGCGTAATAAAAATCACCCACACCCATGTCCAAGGGAAAAGAGCTCAGAACGCTTGCAGAATCTTGCGTCAATAAAAAGCCTTGCCCTCTAGTCACGTAATGAGTCAACTAGCTGATTGCTGATATTGAATTGTCACTTAAATTACACACCCATGTACACATACCCGCGAAACGAGACACAATAGTAAAACAATAACAGCGCGGTCTCATGCGACCGGTCGGGGATTCATGAACTAAAAAAAATATAATATTTAATCTCTACAGCTTCACTACTCTTGTATCGTGAACATACCGTTCACAAACATGTAAACTCATATACCTACACATGACACCCTAACCTGGAATAACTATCCGTAGGCCACACAACTACTTGTTATTAAATAGATTACAGCTCAGTCTCAACATATGCACATACATACACTCACGACTTATTCCCCCATGGGGGTAGACAGATGCCGCAGTACACCATCTACTACGAGTCTACGCCAATCCATTTTAATATTGGCGTGACATGATCGCTTTTAGGGGCCGTGCAGACGACAGACTATCCTTGGCGCAATTTTTAGTCTGTGAAAATAGAACCTAAGCATTTATATGTTACTACTACTATATGTTTCTCTACTATATTATACCTACATGTATTATATATATTTAAACCTTCCTCTTGAATCACTCCATCTATTAAAAAAAAACGCATCAAAATCCGTTGCGTACTTTTATTGATCTAAGCATACATGACATAGGATAGTCATCATCATCTGCCTAGCCTTTTCCCAACTATGTTGGGGTCGGCTTCCAGTCAAGCCGGATTTAGCTGAATACCAGTATTTTACGAGGAGCGGCTGCCTACCAGACCTTCACAACCCATTAACTGGGGTAACACGGTACTTCATGGCAAGATTGGAGTCAGATTTATTGGCTTCTGACTATCCGTAACGACTGCCAAAGATCTCCAAATGACCGCCGGGACCAACGGCTTAACGTGCTTTCCGAGGCACGGAGGAAACTCGTTATGTTAAGATGGTCACCCATCCACAGACCAACCTAGGCAAGCGTTGCTTAACCTTGAAGATCGACCTGTGCGGCTGTTATTATCTAGCCACGAGCTCCTCATGATATAGGATAGTGATAGTGACAATAAATGTATAAAATTGCTTAGGTTCTATTTTTACAGACACAGTAAATTCTTATCAAATACAGAAACAAACAATTATTTTCAAGTAAATTATTTTATAAAAGCATGTCTTACAAACAATTTGTGTGCCACAGACTCGGTCGCACAAATAGTCTGTTGTCGACACTGTACCACAAAAAATTAGAAGTTAGTGCACCGTTCCAAAGGGTCATTATCTAAGATAAAGAACCGGCGAGAAACTCCACAAAAGTCAAGTACACAGTGATAAAACGATACTGTGAAACTGCAAAAGGCAAGAGAAAATGATAGTGTGAAAACAGGTGATTTATCAGACCGTAGGTAACAACAGTTAACAAAACAACTAACTCCATCAACCCCCTATAAAACAAGAAGAACACGTGTAAACAATCAATAACGACCCCAATAGTGTTAACTATCCGATCAGCCACCCCCACACCCCAAACACCCCCAAACGAGCATCGTAAGGCTTAATTAAACAAATTCAAACATCTATAAAAATACGATATACCCGTAAACGCTGCTGATAAAGCTAACGAACTCTTTAATGAGTGTTGGGGTACTCTGCACCCCACGCGGGGTAATACGGCACCCCCGGAGTAGTAGGCACCCCGCGCGCATTAGGCTGGGGCACTAAGACACAAGTGTTGTAAAAACTTGTATCGTTGTTGCATTATGTATGTGGAGGATGTGGCTATCAATTGAGGGGTAGTTTGATTTGTTGGGCTTCTTGTGGTGATGACAAAGGGTTGGGGAAGAATGGGTCATGGGGTTGGCTTCCGGTTGTGGCCGCTCAGTGGTGGTAGATATATAATCTGAAGTTACATTCGTAAAGCTCTTGGTGAAAATAAGTAGTTATAGCATATCTATCTAAAGATAAGTAGCAACGACTTGAGCCGCGTAAAAGTAGAAAATTATCCCAAGGATCATACTCCTGGGATAAAAGTGCTATTCTAGGACATGGTGTACGAGTGTGTCAAGTTTCATCTAAATCGGTTCAGTTAGTTGAGTATAGGTACCTTCGCCTTTAATTACTCAGATACCCGCGAAACGAGACACAATAGTAAAACAATAACATCGCGGTCTCATAGGACCGGTTGGGGATTCAAACGTTTAATACTAGCTGCTGCCAGCGGCTTTGCCCGCAAGAAAAAAATTGTCTTAAGAAAAAAGTAAAGTAAACAGTATTTTCCTATTTTGTATATTCCACGATATTTTTTACATAACATAAACTAGTGCTTGACTACAATCCCGCCTGATTGTAAGCAGTTATGTAGATATGATCTTTCCCGTGTCCCAAATTTTATCTAAATCCGTTTAGCCGTTCGAGCGAATGTATTACAAATACATTCACAAACTTTACATGCAACCGTTTATTTATTTATATTTATATAACAGTTTTGTACAACATATATATTATGTTTTTTTTATATGAATTGGATTTTTTTTTCATCATAATCATACAATTTAGATAGGTACTAAATTGTATAGTAAACTTCGAGTGAGCTAAAATGAGCTCTACATAGCTCTACTAGCTTCTGCCGGTGGCTTCGCCCGCGTAATAGTAGGGTTCGCTAATCAAAACTTTGGAACCCCGTTTTACCCCCTTATGTCCCCACATAAAAGGATAAAACGGCGTCCAAGGTTTATTTTGGAAAATCCGTCTTAGTGCTCGCTTAACCTAGTGCAAAATTTCACGCTCCTTGTCCCAGTAATTTCGGATATACGTACGTTGATATGGCAGTCAGTTTCTCCTTATATATGTATACATATGGACTAGCTTCAGTCAGCAGCTTCGCCTGCATGAAATTAGAAAATAAATAGCCTTTCGTTACTCAGTGAAGATCTAGCTTTCTAATGGCGAAAGAATATTTCAAATCGGTCCAGGAGTTTTTGAGTTAAATCTTAACATACAAACAAACAAAAAAAAATCTTTTTTCTTTATAACATTAGTATAGATATCTAAAATAACGAGTACCTAGGTACTTAACATAATATTACGTGTACGTAAACAAACAGCGAAAACACTGAAAACTCTGGTAAATCATTTATTATGAATAGAGCGTAAGGAGCCGTCCGTCCGTAGCAGTCATTCATTAATTTAAGAAAGAAGCCTTATGCTAAACAGTGAGCAATTATAAAACAAACTCGCTGCCGCCAGCGGCTTCGCCCGCGTCGTAGTAGGTTTATCCATATGTATCTACAAACTTTGAACCTCTTTTCCATCCCGTCAGGGAGTGAATTATGGAAAATCCAGTCTTCGTTTTGGAAAATCCAGAATTCCAGTGCTCGCTTAAATTTGTAAAATCTTCTCGCTTACTTTTTATAAGCCTTGTGCTAAATTTCATGCCCCTAGTTCCTGTAGTTTCGGCTTTGCATTGATATGTCAATCAGTCAGTTTTTCCATTTATATATTACCTATAGATAATAGTGTTTCACTGCAGACACACACACTAAATAAAACTGAAAAGGTTTTTACCACATTTTCTCTCAGGAACCTTCAAAGTTATTGATGATAAAATAAATCTGTAGAAGTCGAACTATTCTATAAATTTCAATATAAAATACCTATGTATTTACTTAACAACCTACTGGTAAAAAGTATGTGCGATCAGCTGATGTCACCAAAAAAGTTTCACAAATGAAATCGTGAAGCATAATCAAAATGAAACTATAAAAATATGGTTAACCCTTCAAAATAAACATGCGGAAAATCCTGAAATAGTTAACTTTAGAATCTGAAAAGGTTTTTACCCTAATTTTACACACGCTTTTCCGACATTTATTCCATAAACTAAGCGACAATAATTCCATTTACGGTCAAACTCACACTCAAACGTTTATATGTTTGTTTTGTTCAGCCGAGAACATAGTTTAAACACATCTGCAACACCGGTAACTATAAATCACGACTTTCAGAAAACAACAAACAATAAGACAAAAATAAGAAGAAAAAACTTACACGAGGGCTTGTCACAGAAACACACGCGCACCACAGCACACAGGCCGAGCATGGTACACAACGTATTTATCAGAAACCGCCATTTATCAACACACCGGCCAAGGGACATTTGTTACGAAACGTCAAAACTAAAATAGAATTCACTTGTTTGTGTCCAAACAGGGCCCACGTGCGGCCCAGCGCGCGGGCCGCTCATATCTGACGCTCACTTACCTTACACACGAAAACGAGAAAAATAACACCACTCCACACACATATCGACATTATCTAATAACTATTTAAACATAAATTAACGTAAAATCAATGAACTCCAACGCTTTGATGTTTCATGTTACGTTGAGAACCGTTTAATTCTCAAATAAGTCTTTCAAACTGGGCCAAAGCAGTTTATTTTGTAAATGACACAATTCTGTATGGTGCATGGCTTTTAATGTTTGATTTATGCCGGGACACCCTATTGGAAAAAGTTTGCGACAGTTATGTCGGCTGCAGTAATGTGACAATAAAATCAATATGTGTGCGGAGTCATTAATTATGTTCTATCAGTGTTACATGAACGCACCTGATGTGAAAGCGCGGGAAACTCATCCGTCACTCGGCGGCGCGTGCGGGCGCTATTCACAGGCACGCTCACAAATCCACATCATTGTCAAACGACACTCGCGTCACAAACGAGACTTTACAAAAGAAAAAGAAAGACGTGAAGTAGTATAAGTTGTATATAATTTTTGGCAAGGTGTGGGAGCAGTGCCGCCGGCGACCAGCGCGCGAGCTGCTGGCGGATGGACTGGAACCGGCGCGCTGCCTCGCCGATTTTTCTATTATATACATTTGTTCTTCTCAATCGTGTCATATCATCGTGGACACTGGGCGCGCTATTTATAATTGGCCCTATATATTTTTTTATAAATATGTTCGTGGGAATTCTGTTCGCGTCTATTCTACAAACAATCGGTGCACATTTCAAAGGTTTTATGAGTTTCTATAATTTGTTGCGTCTAGTTTTGTCTTTGATGTACAAATTGGCGAGACTCACGTGTGATATAGTTGTTGATGTATTTAAAACCTTCAACGTTGATTTGTTTTTGTAAGTTAGAAATAAATATTTAGGAAGGTAGTTTTATATAAATAAGTTGTGTAAACATCATGATATATAGATCCATTCCTGACTATAGAATGTCCTCAGCTAGGAAGTGCTTAAGCCGAAACGAGCAGAATTGTAATGTATTTATTAGTTGTCTAGAACTTTTTTGTTTTTATATTTTTGTAGGCTACTTACTGTACCTAATGTCCATAGACTTATTTATTAATATTCTTTTGTATTTATAAATAAGTACTTGTTATTGGTAGTCAATCTAATCTACTGTTCCCGCTCCGTTGGCATTAGCTGTAAGTTCTCTACACCACTACATACATAATTAAAATCTGAAGCCCGCAACTTGCTTACAAAAAAGCCCCAACTTTTCAGTCGTCGTTTAAAATATGCACCACTAATGGTCCCTAATCCGTTGCAAAGCGGAATATGTACGTAAATAAGTAGGTTAAGCCCAAAAAAAATCCCCTAAGCAAATATGTTTTGCGCAAAAGGCACGGCTAAGGGAAACCAACACATAAAATTTGAGTTGAGCCGTTTTGTCCGTGTGTTGATGAGTCAGGACACACTGTGGAGGGTGTTTTTCAATTGGGAGATTTGAACAGGCGGCGTCGGGGGACATGCTATGTAGTAATTTAGAATGCTAGCCTGTTAGGACGCGGTAGGATTTGCTGTTGCGCTAATATATGCATGTTCTGGGTGGAGATAAGGGTGTGTAATGGTTGCGGTCTGTGAGGTGTGAGTAATTGTGTCTAGATTATAATTTAAAAGGTTTCTATTTAATTTTTGGAATAGCGTAATTAGAGACACAATAGATAGACAATGAGAAAGCAAACGCCGGCGTTCACTCGAGGTTTAAGAGATTAATAAAAACACTACTTAGGTATATATTGTAATATAATAAAGTAGTACCAAGTAAAGGTGTTTTCGTTCTTTTTTTTTCTAATTTTTTTACAAATAAATTTAATTTAATTTCGTTTCTGAACAAAGATTTTGTAGAAACATTAATTCCGTCCTCATCTCACTAATATTATTTATTATAAATGCCTAAGTTTATGAG
Organism: Mythimna separata; assembly: GCA_030763345.1. Taxonomy (NCBI): domain Eukaryota; kingdom Metazoa; phylum Arthropoda; class Insecta; order Lepidoptera; family Noctuidae; genus Mythimna; species Mythimna separata. The sequence goes on along the minus strand of CM061173.1, from coordinate 1,488,817 downwards.
TATAATGTATGTTTGTTACTATGTATGCTTAAACGAATGAAGGGATTTCGAAGATAATTGACATGAGACAAGGTTTACTCGTATAGACCATGTCCCGGAACAGCACACACACAGGATAATTTTCATCCCGGGTGTATGTTCCCTTGGGATAATTTTCTACTATTACGCGAGTGAACTGTCGCTGGCAGCAGCTAGTAATTACATTAATTATTTAAAACGAGCTTCTTCCCACAGTTTTGCGTAATATAAATATTATAAATGCATCTTTTTTTTCAAGTGGGGAATCATCAGAATGACTTCTCCCGCTCTTGGGCGGAGCGGGAGGGCATTTCAGTCTTTTACTGACTAAGTCCCACCCTGTTCCTTCGCTGCCTTCGATCTGGGGACACCGAGCTTCTCTTTCGGAAATCCGATCCATGGCCCCAGAGAGAAACGCATCTAATATTTTTTCCCAGGTTCAAGACCCATGGATATCATTAACAGAATTACTTACGTATTCGTAAATTAAGTAGGTAGGTAAGTATGGATAGTGCTTTTTTCATTGTTCGCATAAAGAGTTAAAGGTCTATGACACCACTCGTTTTTACGAACGGTCTTAGTCTACGTCGCGTAGTGTAATAACAATAAGGGTAAGACGGTCTTACTTGTACGTAGATTCAACGACAGTCTACGTAGACCGGTCGTAAAAACGGATGGTGTAATAGGCCTTTTACTGATGTTTCGGCGAGTTTGCCCGATGCGCAAAATTACAATCTTTCCGATGTAAAATAAAACCAGTATTTTCGAAAACTTTGAGATAACTAAGTACCTACTTTTTGGCTATTCAAGACAAAATAAACTCAGACGTCATCCGTGAAGAAAAGCGTAGCATGACCACTTTCATCTCTATTCTCTGAAGATCAGACTTACGTCACTAATTGAATGACACGATGTCAAAAAGAAACAATTCTTTCGTTTTTTTCTTGACATCTTGTCATTGAAATGTCACCCACAATATGTCGTTTCGTTTCTACAGTGCTCACATGGTTGAGCTCAATAGTTTTATTTAGTTTTTTATTTAGATTTACATAAAACCGGTCGTTATGGCGACGCTTGGGGAGGTCTATGTCCCGCAGTGGACGTATTTCAGCTGAGATGGTGATGATGATAGTAGCTTTAATTCATGAATCCCCGACCGGTCCTATGAGACCGCGCTGTTATTGTTTTACTATTGTGTCTCGTTTAGCGGGCATGTGATAGGTTAAATTATTAAGATCTTATTCAAACGGCCACGGCGTCGCGGGCGGCACTGTTGGCCCAGTAATTAAGCAATTACGATTGGCTGCTGCGCTACGTCTCGGGTTCGATTCTCACACGGAAATATTTGTATGGGCTACAGTTTCCTTATACATGTGAGTTTACGTGTTCCTGAATACACTGATGATACTAGTATTTCCTAGAACGGGGCAAGTTTTATATTTTAATTTAATAGGGGCCTCGCCACGCCGACTTTTTGAAGCGCGGCTGACGCGCGTTCGCATCGATACAGTCGCCATGCAGTCGCTAGCGGCTTACCCCCGCCCATGCCTCGATTCTCAGTCGCGATGCAAACGCGCTATAGTAGCACAAAAATTAAGATTTTGTATGTTGATTGTTTTTGTTTTTAATTTACGCGCCACCCTCCCTCCGTCCTCTCTCCGCTGTCGTCTGATACGGTCGCGCGTTAGCAGCGCTACAGTCGTGATGCAGCGCTACAAAAAGTCGCCGTGGGCGAGAGCTCTTAATGCTACATTCTGCTCATACACTTCTGGACACATCTATTGGCCCACCTTAGAGTTTAGGTTTCGATGGCCCCTACCGAAATATGATTGCTAGATTAAACAAAAACTGTTGATGCAGTTTTAAACCTGATACATTTTACCATCTTTTTCGATCGTATTATTTTAAATTTGAATTCAGAATACCATACGACATGGAGCTACGCCTAAGACCGTTTTCACATATTCCGATCCGATATCGGTATCGGACGCCGATACGATATCGGGGTAAGGTAAATGTATGAAATATGTACCTGTCTTTCATATTGTCCGGCCCGATATCGGATATCGGAGCACGGCATTTCATACATTTTACTTACTCCGATATCGTATCGGCGTCCGATACCGATATCGGATCGGATAATGTGAAAACAGTCTAACAAGTCGGGTATGCGCCTTGTTAAAGGCAATTGATTTTTGAATAAAAAACATGTTTTATCAAATAAAGGTTTAATTTAATAACGCGTGTTGCCTCCATGGGCATCTACCACAGCTCTCATACGATTAGGCATAGAGTTTATCAACCGCTCTATGAAATTTTGAGAGATCATCTCCCATTCCTCTTCTATGGCAGTTTTCAACTCCTGCATCGTCTGGGTAACTGGCTGACGAGCTCTAACACGTCTTATTAGCTCGTCCCACATGTGCTCAATGGGGTTCATGTCTGGGCTTATGGCTGGCCCGTCCATAACTGTGATGTTCACATCCCGAAGATATTCCCAGACGATGCCGGCCGCATGGGCTCTTGCATTATCATGCATAAAAAGGAAATTTGGGCCCACATAGTCCGCGTATGGTAAGTATCACGTGAGGTTCTAAGCACTCACGAATGTACCTTTCAGCATTTAATGTTGGCAGCCGTGGTCCTGTAACAACCTCCAGTTGAGTTTTGCCGCTCGCGGATATACCGCCCCAGACAGTCCATGAACCACCGCCATAAGCAACCCTCTCTTCAAAGCAGCATTGTGCGAAACGCTTTCCCTTACGTCGGTAGACCTTCTTCCTTCCATCATTGCCATGTAACACAATTTTAGACTCATCAGAAAAGAGTACACGGCTCCAATCTTGCTGTGTCCAATTTAAATGACTGCGTGCGAAATGAAGGCGCGCTGTTCGGTGGGGTCGCGTTAGTTTGGGCCCATTACCTGGCTTGTGTGGTACCATATCGCGTTCTTTTAACCTTCTCCGAACAGTTCGAGCGCTCACATACTCAGTGGAAGTCGCGAAGTTGGTTTTGTATCTCAATGGAGGAAAGGTGACGATTTCTCAAGCTGGTCGTCACGATGAATCGATCCTGCCTTTCAGTTGTGACCCGAGATCGTGGCCTTCCTTGGCGACGAACAAAGCCGCCAGTCTCTAGGTACCTCCGATAAACATTTCGGACCGCAGATCGACTTAAATTAAGTTGAGCACTCACGTTTCTTTGGCTGTGTCCGGCCTGAATAAGTGCCATAGCTTGGGCGGTGACTTCAGGTGAAGTATCCATAGATTATTGATAGAACCTCACCTTAATGCTAAGAATAAGTAATGTTTGTTGCAAAACCAAAGATATCAATCACTTTTTCAAGAATTAAATCCAAATAAACCAATAAAACCAAGTTTTCTTAGTATTCGATTGTTTGATATCAACAAACAGGCTCCAAATTGTCTTTTATTTCTTTAAATTCTGTGTTCGAAATTCAAAAAAGACTATTGAATGAAATTGTGTATGTGCCAGCCTAGGTTCAAAACTGCATAAAAACTTTTTGCTCGACCTAATATAAAATTTTAGCTAGGACCAAACGAAACTGAAAATACAAGGTGGGCCAATAGATGTGTCCAGAAGTGTACATATAGTTACAAGGACGTTGATGTATATTATATATTACAGTAATGGCGCAGCGCCAGTGTTGTGCGTCCCTACTGAGCAAGGGTCGCAGGTTCAATTGCCGCATTAAGATAATATTAATTTGTTTTCAACTATTAAGATACTAGGATTGTACATCTGGTAATTCATAACATTAAAAAAAAAAATACCACGGAAATAGAACATAATTTTATTTGAAGCTGATAGCGTGATAAGAAAGTAGGGTCGATGTCAATAGTACATTTTGAAGCACAGAAAAACTAGTCACTTATTAAGAAGGCACCGAGCTTTTTATACACAAAAACACGTTTTTATAACCCTTGTTTGAAGGAGTAAGTAATTAAATTAAAATCTAAGAAAATATGTTGGTATTATTGAGGATATATACTAGGCCGTATATACGATGGAAACACGATTTGATAAAGTTTGCTGGATAGAATAAATTCACAAAGATACCTCTAAAAACCACAATAAACGCTTAGTACGACGTGAATTCTTGACGGAAGGTTCTCAGATTTTGAATATTAACAAAACTACATGTTTTGTATACCGTATACACTTTATATTTTCAAAATGTGTATTTGTTTTAACAATACGAAGGAAATACCTAAACTGGCGCGCATTCAGCCCATCATAACTAGAGCCGCCTCGCCTCCCTCCTATCCGCTTTAGTCCTGCTTCGGCCGTCGAACGGGGAACCTGTGTCGCTTGCGATTACGCACGGGTTTAAAAAAGTTACGAATAAAATTGTGTTAAAATTCACTGTAGGTACCTATTTAAAATGAGGAATAAAGTAAACAAAACAAGGGAGAGAAGTGGTTGGCGAAAAATCAATGCCGTTTACGGTTGCATGAAAAAATGAATTAATATTGGTATACGTACCTACCTACATACTTATTTACCAATTATCTGACTTGGGTATATTTTTTTTTCAAATGGGATATTTTAAAAAACAATTATTTTATCTTTCTAGATCAAGATATTACAGACCGAGAATTTTGAAAATAAAGAGAATACTGAAAAAAAAAAGACTTCTCCCGCTCTGGGCGGAGCGGGAGGGCGTGTCAGACTTTTACTGACTAAAACCCACTCCTGTTCCTTCTTTGCCCACCTACGCAATATTTTTTTTTTAGTTGGGGAATCATCAAAATGACTTCTCCCGCTCTGGTTGGAGCGGGAGGGCGTGTCAGACTTTTACTGACTAAAACCCACTCCTGTTCCTTCTTTGCCGACATACGAAATTTTTTTTTTTTAGTTGGCGAATCATCAAAATGAGTTCTCCCGCCCTGGGCGGAGCGGGAGGGCGTGTCAGACTTTTACTGACTAAAACCCACTTCTGTTCCTCCTTTGCCCACCTACGAAATATTTTTTTTTTAGTTGGCGAATCATCAAAATGACTTCTCCCGTTCTGGGCGGAGCGTGAGGGCGTGTCAGACTTTTACTGACTAAAACCCACTCCTGTTCCTTCTTTGCCCACCTACGAAATATTTTTTTTTTAGTTGGGGAATCATCAAAATGACTTCTCCCGCCCTGGGCGGAGCGGGAGGGCGTGTCAGACTTTTACTGACTAAAACCCACTCCTGTTCCTCCTTTGCCCACCTACGAAATATATTTTTTATTTGGGGAATCATCAAAATGACTTCTCCTGCTCTGGGCGGAGCGGGAGGGCGTGTCAGACTTTTACTGACTAAAACCCACTCCTGTTCCTTCTTTGCCCACATACGAAATATTTTTTTTTTTAGTTGGCGAATCTTCAAAATGAGTTCTCCCACTCTGGGTGGAGCGGGAGGGCGTGTCAGACTTTTACTGACTAAAACCCACTCCTGTTCCTTCTTTGCCCTAATTCCGTGGTCCCGGGGATCTCTTTCGTCAACCCAGGCCCCAGAAGGCTTTGGCCCTGTCGCGGTCGGTCCCCTACCTACAGTTTGCTGACATCTCTTTGAGGCGCGCGTGGAACAATACGCGCCGTCGACGACATGGGCTTGGTCCGGATTGTTACCAGACGTCCGGACAGCGAGCTACCCATTGCTCGCCGTCCGCAAGCATGCGCCTACAGTGGTACCTACTAAGTATGTGATGAAAATATTTTATGCAGCTAAATTCATACTGAATTCTCGGTAATTACTCAGTAAAAAAATAGAAGCAATAAAAAGAGATAATATTATTCTAGAAGAACATTATGGAAACAAAGGTAAAAAGTTTTTACTTTGATTGTTGTCTTCTACCAGAAATAATTGATTCAAGGCTGGACAGAAAAATGGAAATTCGTGAGCCACAATATATTTTAGACGCAATAGATAAGAAAGAGTCAGCAAAACGAAAAAAAGCTATGCCTTCCGCGACTATTATTCCAGAAGCGAAGCGGAAAAAAGTTACAAAATAGTAATACACGTAATAATATTGTACGGCGGCACAGCGCGGTGACGCGCGCGCGGCTCGCTCGCTCGCTTGCCGGTGTGCCTCACGCACACATACACAGAGCGCAAAGAAAACCTAAAGTCGATTAGCGCTAGAAACTCGGTGCGCTCTTAACACCGCACTTTTATTGGAACTTTTGATTTAACTTATCAATACCCGCGAAACGAGACACAATAGTAAAACAATGACAGCGCAGCCCAATGAGACCGGTCGGGGATTCATGAATTAAAAGATTCATAAGTAGAACTTGCATTTCAATACGATTTAAATGATCATTGTTATCTGAATTAACAGTAGATTATGTGACTAGGGGATAAAGCAGTAACTTTAAGTCGAGGGCTTTTTTTAGAATGACTTCTCCCACTCTTGGGCGGAGCGGTAGGGTGTGTCAAACTCTTACTGACTAAACCCTTACACCGTTCCTTCGTTGCCTTCGATCTGGGGGACACGGTGAAAACCTTTCGGATTTTCCATGTTCCCCAGAGGCTTCGGCCCTGTCTGGCCCCAACAGTTTGCTGACATCTCCTTGAGGCGCGCGTGGAACAGAACGCGCCGTTGACGACTGTGTTCGGTACAGATTATTACCTGACTGCCGGACGGCTAGGTACCCAGCGCTCGCCGTCCGCGAACCCGCGACTACGGTGGTCGGAAATCGGGATCGGGATCTCGGCGGCGACGGCGTGAGGACCGTTGTTGAATTCCGAATGAAACAAAGGTTGCTAAGTTTTAATCCCGAACGTGGGTGAATGAAGGATTTAATATTTACTCCCGAGCATTTTGAGGGTCTTAATATAGAAACCTGTGTGAAGTAAGGATTTTAAGCCGCTCGAGAGTTCCATAAAAAACTATAATCGAAGCCCGTGAAGAAAATACCAGAGGCCCGACCACGAGCTCCTAACGCGATCCGTTTGACAACCTAAACTGAACTATTAAAGGGATGGAGCTTCCTCTTTCACGCTCGCTCGCCTGAAATTCTTGACGTGGTAAAGCCCCTGATATGTATTAAAATGCAAATAATACAAACGAAAATCGTATTTATAATTAATGTGGTTTCAGTTTGCCAATTTTCTGACAAATTACCTACTCATTTTTATTTTATTCTTATTGCCGCTAGGCTCATGCTTGACTACTATCTCATCTGTTAACAAGCGATAACGTGGTCGACGATGGAGCACGCTTACGTAGAAGTAATCTAATGCAATTTTTTATCTAACTATACTCGTAGCATACTGGTATTCAGCTAAATCCGGCTTGACTGGAAGCCGACCCCAATATAGTTGGAAAAAGGCTAGGCAGATGATGATAACTCGTAGCATTGAAGAAGATGATGAAATCTAAAAAAAAAATTTTTTTTATTTCAAAATTCTAACTTCTAAAATAGTTTAGAAAAAATTGTAATTTTAAAACTCTGGTAATAAGTTTTAAAGACCGACTTTGTTTACAAGGCATATTTTGTTCAAAAGCAAGAAACTTAAATGGTGTTTTTTTTTATTCCACAACTTTCACACAACGCCATCTAGTCTTCACTAAGCAGAGCTTACACTATGAGTACTAGAGAACTGATAAACGTAATTATATTTCTAAATGCACTCGTACTGTAAATAAATGACACCCAGACACAGAACAAATACATCATCGTGCTTATCACACAAATATTTGTCTTGAGTGGGAATCGACCACATGACCTCCGATACCTCCAGTCAGGGCCACTAACTACTAGACCAATTGCAGGGCAGATATGAAATGTTTAGTTAAAAGCTTGATCTCGTAACAGGCATAGTACGTAGTAACATCACCGGTAAGTACTGGACATGTGCGCACGCGCCGGGTTTACGACGCTCTGTGGCTGACTGACTCTGTAACTCTGTACAGCTGCACGACAAAATGGATGGAGATCACCTGTACTAGGTATAATTTTATTAAAAGTTTCAAAGCTTTTTTTTAGGTGAGGAATCATCAAAATGATATCTCCCGCTTTGGGCGGAGCGGGAGATATCATCAGATGTCAGACTTTTACTGATTAAAACCCACTCCTAATCCTCCTTTGCCCTAATTCCGGGGTCCCGGGGATCTCTTTCGTCAACCCAGGCCCCAGAAAGCTTCGACCCTGTCGGGTCCCTAGTTTGCTGATATCTCTTTGAGGCGCGCGTGGAACAATACGCGCCGTCGTCAACATAGGCTTGGTCCGGACTGTTACCAAAACATGTTTCAAAGCTTGGTCTAAAACACTGATGCTCTTACCGGTAGGTACAGTCTTCTCAGGTTTTGCTTGTGCCTATTTTTAGTACAATATTTTATACTAAACAATAAATAACACTAAAAAAAATCATTTCCTGAAAACAGCATCTAAATTGGTTATTAAATGAAGTATTCTAAATATTAGTTTGAGAGCGAAAAGTTACTTTTTGATACAAAAAATTAAATAAATTGAGTCACGTATCCGAATGTCCCAAGGGACCCCAGGACATATTATTATGTTCTATACCAGGACCTAGCCCTTGGTATCAAGTTTCATCGAAATCTGTTCAGCCGTTCGAGTATAAAGAAGTAACAAAGACACACGCACAAACACACTAGCATATTAAAATACCCAGAAGGAGGTTTTAACACAATGGACAGAGCAGCTAAATTATCTATGTACGGTTTGCCGGTAGTCAGTCTGTCGTTCAGGTGTACATTTATTTCAGTTTACAAGTACCCCGCCATCCAACTATAACTAAACTATTACTACATTGATGGCAAAACATGCGTACACTAAGTATGGCGCGTACGAAACCAATAACGGCTTCGATTTGAGAATTGTACAGAGTAAAACAAATACACAGAAAAGGTAATAAAAATAGAGTATGAACCGTTTTTATAGATGCGATGTTATCTAATTACCTACTTCTACCGCTCTAGGATAGAGCGAGAGGGCGTGTCAAACTTTTACTGCTAAAAAACCAATCCTTCAGTTACACTTTACATTTCAGGACTAGGTAAGGTATCTCTTTAAAAAAATCCCATTGCCATTATGATAGTGGGCATCAGCCATACTGGGGCCTACTTAGGTATATAAAGGGGCTCGTTACCAAACTGTGACATTTTGATTACTATTATGCACATGTGCGGTAATGTAGTTAGAACCTTTTTGCTTAACCTCTTTTTTGTCAAAAAAAGTTTTAAGACAAAAAAGAATAAAATTTGTTATTGCGTTCAATAGCATAAATTAGTGTCTTACTTAATTATTTCATGCAATTTCGTGTTTAAATAAACTGTTTAAAATTTTACATATTTAATTAATTAAATCTTTCATCAAATTTGTATTTTCTGTTTATATGCAACCTCATTCTTATTTTTTCTAAACCAAGAGCTAGAGTAGCTAGTCTATGGCCGCCATTATTCGCGCATGCGCGCGTTTAAGAAAAGTCAATTTTTTAGCCGCCATATTTAAAAATAAAATAAAGATTTTACAAAAATGTCTACAACTATTTATGAGGAAAATAATTTGTGCTGTACGCCTTCAAGTAGAAAATCTATGTCATGGGACCACTATACAGTCAAAATAGTTTATTATAACTTTACTGACTGCACATTTAAGAACTGTTTCGTTAAATAAACTTTTCATATACCTACTAAATAAAGTTGATTTTTAATTTATTTTCTTCACAATTGTGTCGAAAAACGTCGTATGACACACGAGAGTAAATTAGTCATTATCGTTCTTGGTTCTCTTAAGACCCTCGCCATGGCTCGGGTCTTAATACCACCGCGACGATAATGACCCACATTACACACTTGTATCATAATGTACTATTTGAAACGCGTGTGTTTTGAAAACATGCAAGTGGTTTTTTTCATTAAAACTGACATTCCCTCTCGTTCCACATCAATAAAGTAAAACAGTAACAAACAAAACATCAATCAATCACTACGGATACGGAACCCCACTGAATTACTGTCGGGGCAAACCGACAATGGTGTCACGTGTCGTGGGGCACAAAGTACTAGGAGCGTAGGAAGCAACAGAAGTGCAGTGTACTACCAATACCAATACTCAACATATACATACGTAGACGCATACATCATGAGAGATGCGACCGCTACGCCACCATCGGTACATTTCATAATAATTGTCCTCAAGTTTTAATTTTTGTGTCAAAATTTAATCATTAATATAATTATTTTGGACAGTATTTTATTAAACCAATTTAAAGTTAATTCCTATGTTTTCTGCAAATTTTTTCTTTTCTTCAAATTTTTTCTGCAAGTTTTACCGTTTTATATATGTCGTAGGATATTTTGATACCGAAGTATCAAAATATCCTACGAGTATTTTCGCAAAAATCCTGACTTTGTCCAGTAAGATTTGATAATTTTTCGCCTATGTCTAATTATCCGCGTTTTCGCAAAACCCCTAGGATTTTCGCGAAGATTCGAAGTATCAAATTATCCTACGACATAGGTATACAACCAAATGTTTTGCTTCCTAGTAACATAAACGATCAACAGATGGCGTTCAAAACATCGTTCATCGTTCATCGTTCGTTATAGTGAACTTGTATCATACAAGATTTAATAATTATAATTAGTGGTAAAGGTAGCCACAAAATTTAATAACGGTATAATTTAATTACAATATATTTGAATTATTAAATAAATTAAGTATTGCAAAATCGAAGGAAATTCTCAAATAAATCCGTTTTCAAACGGTAACAACGGAAAGTTATAATAAAAGCCTAAGAAAATCAGTACCGTAAAATGGGGTGAATAGGGACAAAATCGAACTTGTCACTGAAATTAATCGATGTTGTAGGACGAATGCAATATTGATAACTCTTTCCAAGGGTTTCCGGCAGTTAATACTTTTCGTAAATGTTAAAAATATCCCCAGAATTAGTCAAAATTTAGATATTTTAACAAAAATATAGGCTGTCCCTATTCATACTTGAAGTGGGGTGACCTGGGACGAGACATGGGTAACTTGGGATAAACTAGTAGGGTTGTCTCACGATAATTACGGAGTAATAGCGCCACATACAAACCAAACAAAAAACTTTTTTAAATCATACAAGTTCGTACCTATGTATCTCTTATTAGTTCGCCTTGTGCGCATGCTTGTATATAAGTTTAAAATAAATAAAATGAAAAGCCTTATTTTAATAAAAAGTGAAATCCTGCAAAACAATGCGATAAAATGTTCAATTCATGTTGTAGCAGCCCTGACCCTATTCAAACTTTACCGTTCCTAATCAACTTTCATTCGTCCCTATTTACCAAGTATAGGCGACTCTATTTGTACTTTAGCCGTCCCTTGTCACCCCGTTACCGTATTTATTCACCTCGAAAAAAATAAACAATCCCAGAGGTTCTAAAGAAAACGATTTAAACAAAAACTATGTAAAATCTAGACTTACCTCTTTTTGTGTAGCTTCGTAGAGATATTATATCGTCGTTGGCTAACTCCACACGTTGTCAAAAAAACTAGAATTTCCAAAAACTGTCAACTTAAGGGACAATACCACAACCTCACATCTACAGTCTTATTTGAAAGAAGATTTTTGACACCTTTTACTAACTTCACAACGCTTCGGTGCTGTCAGTTAGAAGATAATATATTCTACTTTTAGAAGAAAAAAAAGGTAGCAATTGGAAGTTCTTGCTTTTTTATTTTGTGGCTTCGAAACTAGATTCCTCGATTTGACCCTTTTCACCCCTGAGTCCTTATTCACCCCGTTTTACGGTAATAAAAATAACAAAATGATAAACTAAAAACAAATAATAACGCCCTCTATCAAATATCCACTGAACTAGCCGTGGGAAAAGCGCGTCGGGTGAGACATTGTGTTAAAGGGCAACGAGTACCAGGACACTAGAAATCGCGAGGAGCTCTTCACTGCACTATAAATCAATATCCGCAAACTTACCTCGTGCGCGTGGGGAAATTGGAAACTAAAATGAAATGTACTGAATTTGACTGATTTTTGACATGAGAACGTTGAAAGTGGCGCCACTATGATTTGAAAATGGAAGTTTGTCGATTGACATAATAATACATGTGTATGCGTGTACCTTGTTGTGTGATTGAATGAAAGTGCACACATGCATGCTTTCATTGATTGAGGGTTGTCAGTGAACGTGTTTACAATATAAGGTAGGTATTTATCTATTTATATGTGTGATGGACACCCCCATTCATTGCAGATTTGTGGGAATATGTATCTAATGGTAGGTAGTATTCAAGTTGTGGTTAAAATAAGACATGGCCACCTATATGAGGTGTGTCATGTTTTGGTGCTAATTTAAAAAATAGAACTGTAGAGATTGGTCATTAAGAACGATTTTTAATTGGGCTAAAAAAAAATGTTATGATTCATTTATAACATATTATTTATCTGGTTTTTCAAAAGATATAGGTATTATTTTCATGAACTTGTTCGGTTTACTCATTATTATTCTATTTTTTTCTTCTTTTTTCAGACTGACTGATCCAAGTGTAACAGTACTTTTTGTTACAAGTGGAGAAACTTTGTTATTGGAGCGAGGTGGAATTCGCCCGAGCTACAGGCGAGGGTGTTATGCACCTGCAGTGACAAGTTTCAACGTGTGTCAAACAGCGTTTTTTAATATAATTTTAAGTTTTTTTTTAGTGTATGACAAAATGAACATTTAGAATTTGGTGCAATAGTTTGACTGTGGAATGTGTAATTTTAGTAAATAGTTACCATTGCATTGTCTTAATAATGCTTCCGTACTAAAACAAAACCGGGCAATTGCAAGTCGGACTCGCGCATTGAGGGTTCCGTACCAATTAAATTGCGGTTTACGATTTGTCGATTTATGACGTATTAAACAGAACTACTTACTGGATCTCGTTCAAACCAATTTTCATGGTAATGTAAATCATAATTATACAGGGTGTAAAAAGACCGATCACAAAGCCGATAACTACACATTTTGTACGTGTAATTAAGTAACTTGGACCAAAAAATATTGCTGGGAAAAAACTTTTTTTTTTCATCTTTAAAAAATAATTAATTAATAATAATTCCGATCAGCTGCGTATTCGGCTGCTCGCGCTTGGCCGTTGAACCGACCGCACGCTAGTGTGTATGAGGCGCTCGTTGTTTTTAGTTTTCAATGCATTTTAGTAACTTCAAATGCGTAATTGACTATGAAAAATTGATAATTTTGATAACGTTTGTTCGGAAGAAAGTTTACTAATGATACTTGGAATACGATTTTGGAAAAAAAACGTAAAAAAATGTTGACTTTGACCTTCAATATCTCCAGAACCAGTGAATTCCCAGGTTTGGTCTGGAAGAAAAAAAGTATCCTAGTGTTTTGTAGAATATGGGGTTTTCGTTTTCGTTAAGGGTCTTTTTACACCCTTTATTTTTTAGTTTTATCATTGTCTTGTTTTAGAAGTTACAGGGCCCGGGACACACATTTCACCACTTTAGAAGTGTCTTTCGCGGAAACTATTCAGTTTAGAAAGAAATTATATTCGAAACCTCAATATCATTTTTAAATTCCTATCCATTCTCACACTGGGTTTGAGTTTAAGTTCTAAGTAACCCTAAAATTTATCTATTTTTGAGTGAAAATTTTTATGCGGTTCACAGAATACAACTAGGTACTTACCATGTTGTCTTCTGTGAACCGTATAGCTCTAATAGTTACGGAAAAAAGTGGCGGTGACATACGGACGGACAGACAGACAGACCGACATGACGAATCCATAAGGGTACCATTTTTTGCCATTTGGCTACAAAACCCTAAAAAATCTAAGAGTGTTGAGTACAGCGCCATCTAGCGAGGACATTACACATCACACGCTCGGCCTGTACCCTACTACGACGCGCCACGTGGTCGTCGCGTCATAACTCGTAGGCGATAGCTGTAGCTAACTATAATAAGAAGCCTACACATGCTACGCCGTAGCTGTCGTAGCCAGTAAAGTATTAGCACAGATAATATAATATACTAGCATAATAGTATTAGCAACTAAAGCTCAACAATAATAATATAGTAGACTAGCTTCGCGTAAAATAGAAAATAGCCTATAATTTTATAATCGGTACAGTAGTTTTTTTGAGTTTAATCATTAATGTATACATACAAAAATGGATAAAGGATCCAGAACAAAATAATATATCACATAAGTGGCCCAAGTGATAATTTGTAGTTCTTCAAAAAAGAAGTTTGTAAAATATCAATAACTCCAGTTAATTATAAACCTTAACGTACAAAAATAAACTTTAAAATCGTTTGCATTATTTATTTGTATTCAAGACCTTCTGTTACCGGATAACAAATATTAGCAATTTTAAAAAATCTCATTCGAAATTCAAAACCCATTTTAACAATTTTTTTTTTAAATCGTTCCGAAATCTGAAATTGCGATCCACGAATGGAACATGCCAAATTTAAAACAAGAGCGCAAATTGCGTAAATTATTAATTTGTGATCACCGATCAGTGGTTCCAAAAAGGCCCAACAAATACTTGTAGGTAAGTAACGGTAATGTAGTACATTGTTGATCAAAGAACTAACGACACAAAAACTTCGATTAAGTAAGTAGGTATTACTGACAGCACGATATAGAAATAATTTAAATAAATGACAGCTATTTATCTCAGGATACAGTAATTGAGCGTTTGGCTGCTGCACTGTGTGTCATGGGTTTTCTTCGTACAAGAGACAAATATTAGTATGGCCTAAAAATATTTGCTCCGAGTCTGGGTGTCTTGTGAGTTTACGTTTGTGAACGCACCCACGATACAGGAGTGATTGTTAGAAAAAAAAAAACAAACGATGACATGGTTAGAGTCACGAGATTTCGACGGATGCGAGACGCACGCACGAGAGCTGTTCGTTGTGACGAATAGATTCTGAAACCCCTAACTAATCGAGCTGTATCTATGTAACTATGCAATAAAAGAGTTTCATGGAGCTGATCTGATGACGGATTCCAATAGTGACGCATTCTATTTGTATTCAAGACCTGTTACCGGATAGCAAATTTTATCAATAAATTAAAAAAATCTCATTCCAAATTCAAAACCCATTTAAAATGCGTTCAACAATTTTTTTTTTTTAATCGTTCCGAAATCTGCCTATTTCAAATTGCGAACCACGAATGGAAATGCCAAATTCAAAATAAGAGCGGAAATTGCGCAAATTATTAATTTGTGGTGGTAAGTACCGATTTGACGGGCCTTTTTTGAACCACTGATCGGTAATGTAGTACATTGTTGATCAAAGAACTAACTATATAAAAACTTTGGATAAGTAAGAAGGTATTACTGATAGCACGACGTAGAAATAATTTAAATAAAATAATGACAGCTATTTATCTCACGGTACAGTAATTGAGCGTTTGGCTGCTGCACTGTGTGTCATGGGTTTTCTTCGTACAAGGGACAAATATTTGTACTTATGGCCTAAAAATATTTGCTCTGGGTCTGGGTGTCTTGTGAGTTTACGTTTGTGAACTCACCCACGATACAGGAGTAATTGTGAGAAAAAAAAACAAACGATGACATGGTTAGAGTCGCGAGATTTCGAGGGATGCGAGACGCACACCCGAGGGCCGTTCGTTGAGGTTCGAGCTGTATGTATGTAACTATGCAATACCTAATATAGTTTCATTGAGCTGATTTGATGACGGATTCCGATAGTGACCATAGATGGGTCAATCAACTTTTATTTGTCCTGTAAGTACTATGTTATGTCCCTGACCAATAATCGCAGTTCTAAAGAAAATTAAGTGGTTTGTTGGCATATGTCGCATTTATCGTATTATTAAGCAATTATACGAGTAAATTATTTTAAAGAAATCACTATTATACTGGAATTTTAATGGTTGTCCGGTTAACAAAACATCTGATGAAGTGTTTCATTGTTTGTCCCCCAGTAGGTTAGTACAACGAAACATTACTTTATACAAAAAATACTATATGGCAATTAATTACGCTTTTACATAATTATTTATTACAATATCTACTATGATGCTAGCATACAGATTTTTGTTTGATTTAAAATTTTAACGATATTTTGGCATGTTCATTTTGGTCCCTAATATATTTTAATATCCTGACTTCTACCGGCCAGCGGCAAAAAAGTTCCGCAACCAAAACACAGATAGAGTGATTAGTGCCTTGAGAACAAGTCGATTAATTTATTGACTTCACTCATCTAGCCGCCATTTTGAATTCATCTTTCCCGCAGCGCCAGTTGGCCGAGTGTGTTTTGAAAAAATGGGTGGCTTTATTGTGTGTCTACCGGACAACCGGCACAATAACGTAAGTATTTGATATATCGTAGTAAATTAAAGTGAAAATATTCTATTTAGTCTATATTTTTCATTACGCGTTAGGACCTAATTCAAAATATCATTATTTATTACCAGGGAGCGCAAATACTGATAAATGTCACTCGGACAACCGGTCACTTGGGCAACCAAAACCGTTGTCCGTGGGGCATTTTGGTTGTTCTTAGGACAATAATAATATAATCAGTATAAAGCATTACTTTTTCTTTCAATAATAATTAGTCACTGAAGAGCCTCTTACAAGGGCTAGAGCATTTATTATTGTTTAATATAAATTATATTGATATTTTGACCAATTTCAACTTTGTACTTCTTGACGTGTGTTAGCTTACTTACCTAGCACATTTTTATAGTCGTCTATTCTATTTTTTTTTTTTTTATTATTTTTAGATAATGAGTTTGACGGAAAAAGAAAAATCAAGCTATAGAGAAAGACGTAAAGCAGACCCTGAGAAATTAGCTGAGCGAAAGAGAAAAAAAGGGAAAGCTACCATAGGAATAAAAAACTAGTTTCAAGTATGCTGCTAGAAGATAAGAAAACTGCAGAATTATATGGAAGCAGCGAAAACAGTCACAGAGAAATCGCCAAAGAGCTGATATTAATTATTAAAGAGCTGATAGTATTACATTTATAGATCTGTTCATTATTGAATACTTTATGGTCATGTTGATTCTTTCGTTAAAAAAATGTAATAAAACTGATAATTATTGTCATATTGTTGTATTTTTTACATAAAAAGAACAAATACAGGCGATTTCAATCCTAGTATCTCCTTCGGACTTCCGAGTATATTCACTGGACAACCATTTTGTCCCTGTCTCCGAAAGATACATTATCGTCATAAATACTTAAAAAATAACAGAAAGGTACACAAAATTTTCAAATATGAATGAAACAATTAAAAGTGAATTCATAAACTGTTAAATATCACGCTATAAATTATTATTTTATAAGTTAAATGTAAAGTTCGTTACATTTAAAGTTTGTCGTTGTCCAGGTGACATTATTATTGGAAATAACTTATAAATTAAAAGCCACGTCATTTATTTATGGATAATAAATTGGAATCTATCCTATATTCAGTGGAAATAAAGTGACGGTTTACAATTTGACTGAATTTTAATGGTTCAGAAGCCTATTTAGTTCAGTTGTCCAAGGAACTGTTTTAACTAGGGTCATGTGGATTTCGGAGGCAAATTTACTATTTTATTTAAATGAATCTTTCTGCTCTATGTGTTTTCTTAAAATATAAATAATTATCTACTGCAAAATTGTTAAAAAAAAATTAATTCACAAATAAAATTTAAAAAGTCAAATTTATTGTTGATGTACACTTAAAAGTTGATTGACCCAGATACTCCTGAGCGCAACTGCAGGACAACCCCAATGTGATTGATCTGTATAGAATGGCCTTGATGGAAAATTGTTGTTTACCGACGTAATGTCTTCCCATCTGTTCAGTATAATTCCCATGGTCCCGTTTTACTACACCCTTGGGCGACATCCTTTTTTGTGCCGTGGGCCGGGTACTAAATTGCCGTCACAGACTGACGGGCCGGGGAACGCTCCGTTGACGTCACGTGTTTGGGGACATGTGGTACTAGGACATCAGGAGTTGTCTGGAGCATCGCTGTATTTAGTGCTGTCATAATTATGACACAAGGTGGCTCTTTCATTCAAATGCTGTGTTCTTACATACTTCCAAACATTTGGAACGAATAAACTTTGACAAATTGAAAAACTACATCAAATTATTAATCGATTTTATTACCGCTATTTTTTTTAACGTCATCTGTCGGGATAATTCATGCTACAGGATTGTTATACGAAGGAGTTACCGTTGCCTTGGAATGCAAAGGGCAACTGAAGGAATGCAAGTGGGTTTTAGTACTCAAAAATACTCCTCGTACAAATGGTATTTATAAAGTAGGTACCTACCGTCCGCAACTCTATGACCCAATACCATGTTTTAGAAATCAGCTTTTACAATAGGTAGTTAATTTCTAAACACGTGTTTGCTACGAAGATTCTTTCAAATAATTGTTAAAAAAAGTTAAAGAAATACATAACACCGTACCGGTCACTTGGCAATCTAAAAAAATCTAAAGTAGGACCGGACGGTGTAAATCGTAACACCACGTGTTTATAAAATCAAAGTACTAAGACATCAGGGACCACATGGAGCTATCGTATGCAACATATTATGAGAGGGGTGCGTCCGTGTGTCCCAGTCTCAAGGTCGCGTCGTTAATAATCTGTGACGTTGCAATGACGTATTCAAGTTCGGGATATTGGTAGTTCTTTTTTAGAGCTACCTAGTTACAAGGAAACTATTTTATTTATTTAATTACTCAGATACCCGCGAAACCAGACACAATAGTAAAACAATAACAGCGCGGTCTCATAGGACCAGTTGGGGATTCAAACGTTAAGGCCAATGTTACGCTCATAAATGCAATTTGCAGTTGTTATTGCTGTTAGAAACAGTTATTGGCATTCATTTTTTTCAGACCTTTATTTTTGTACGATATTTCAAGCGCCAAAATTCGCAGAGCCTAACTTCACACTCGCCAACTTATAACGGACGTATTGTACTCCATAACAAAGTTGTAATGAACAGCACCACCACGTATAAAGTTGTTGGATGGAATGCCAGATGCCACCAGTTTGCATTCCTGACAAAAAACCAACTTTAGAAACCAACGATCAGGTATTATAAGTAGGTAGGTACTACTTACCTGATACTTAATAATATTTCATGATTCGGCTCGGAGAATGGGTAGAGCGCGCCATCTCTATTTAAAACTATGAACTCCAACGATCCGGTCGCCCCGTGTGGAATGCAATGCGCGCCCTCACCACGTTTTCACAGCGTCCTAGATACCAGGATATCATGAAGCTTTAGAACCACCATTTTTAAGAAGATTATTAAAAACGGTGAGATTGTTTCATTATTTATTTGGACCGTATTGAGAACTCGCGCTGTCTTCACGAGTTATACGGAGGTTTTGCATTGCAAAATCTTAAATCAATGAGTGGGGATCATTACTATTTATGACCTGTAGATTCATGGGAGTGACAAGTAGCATCATGAAAACACGCATTTGCCCGGATTTTTTCAACATTGGAGTCGGTTGTTTTATTTCCATTTATATTTTTTTATTTTACCTTTTTTATTTGTGGTACAAAATTGGCGAACAGACAAAAAATACCTACTTACAATCGAAAACATTCCTATTTATTGCAATCTCTTATTGCAAATCTGCAATCACTCTCGATACACTTCACATAGCATTTAGCAGAGATAATACATACTATACTCCGTCGGTTTAGGTAGTTAACTAAAGGTAAACAATCTTGGTATGTCTTTTTATATTAAAGAGGTTGTATATAATACGCACAAAGATTATTTAAATTTAGTTTATTAGCTAACATCGATTTAGGTAAATACCTATTTGCAAAGATTTTTACATACAATTTATAGACAAGTTATAGATAAAAAGACATGCCAAGATTGTTTACATTTAGTTAACTACCTAAACCGACGGAGTATACTAATTCTCGGCACTATTTAACCCAAATCAGGTCCTTTCAATGATTCAGTGTACGAGTATTGTCCAACTGTGTAGTCACTTGAGATGCAAAACTAAATCAATCTTATATCACAATATCCACTAGGAATCAATTTGGAAATAATTAAAACAGCCTACTGCACTTTACTCGTTTTTCGAGACCCACCAAAAACTCACGATTATAAAATTAAATTGTAATCGGAAGCTCTATGAAAATAGTACGGTATAGTGGGTAGTTGCTAAAACGATGACGTGTACTACTACCACCTGTGAATTGTGGCGCCCTAGTACAATATGAACTGAGAAGTCGGCACTAGCTCACGGGATGACGCCTGCAGTGACGTCACAGATTATCCACCTACCCAACAGAGCAGTCTAGACTTCGAAGAATAAAAAATGCTACAAAAACGTATTTTTTACTTGTCGTGTTTTAGCGCTACAAAGATCTTTTGTTGCGAGATCAAAATTAGATTTACGACTCTTATCTATTATTTTTCATTTATAAAATTTTCGCACCCTTGACATTAACGGCATTCAATCGCTAAAAGATACTTGCAGCTAATAGAATTGCAAATACTGATTTTTAAACAGATAGAACGTAGTTTGTGTAAAATTATGACATCACTGTGGAAGGTGTAACTCGCAGATGCTACTACGCTCCAGATATTGTTAGCGAGCTCCAGTTAATATTTGAGATCCTAGTACTTTCAGTTTAAAAACACGTGGCCGTACCGCCCGTTCGCAGACAGGACAAAATGGACAAATATATTTAGGTATTTTAAACTAGTAAATTAAATACAAACGTCGCAGCCGCCGTCGTCGTCGTCACTGCGACGCTTGAAAGGCAAAAATATCTAAATGATTATGAAATACTAAATATATAAATTAATATGATAAAAAATGACCATTGCATAGTGTATGGAACTCATTTTCGGTACTTTCAACGTTTCAACCCTCGGCACTGCACACTAACTTATGGATACACTTGACGTTGCTTTTCGCTCAGGTAATCCTAATCCATACTACTACGAAAACTTGTCAGCACTAAACATTTTACCCAGATCGGGCCATTTCAATGATTCCACATAATTATTGTCCAAGTGTGTAGAGTTGTAGACACTTGAAATACAAAACTAAATCAATTTTATATCACAACTAGCTTTTACCCGCGGCTTCGCTCCCGTCAAATGACTACCCTACATATCCTACGCTACCCTACCCTACCTTTCCTACCTACCCTACACTACCCTACACTACCCTACACTACCCTACAGTACCCTACACTACACTACGCTACACTACACTACCCTACACTACCATATGATACACTACCCTACACTACCCTACACTACCCTACACTACCCTACACTACCCTACACTACCCTACACTACCCTACACTACCCTACACTACCCTACACTACCCTACTTTACCTAACTTTTTTTTATATATTTAAACTATCCTATCACTCAAGTTGGATCGAACTGCACATGGTGTGCGAATTTTATTATAATCGGTTAAGTGGTTTAGGAGTCCATTGAGGACAAACATTGTGACACGAGATTTATATATATTAAGATATCCACTAAAGTCTGTTTTTAGTGCCTGGGACTAAATTGACACAGGCAAATGTCAAACTGCAATAAAAATTATGCCAGTTCTTTTGTGTTTTGACAAGTGTGATAGCACTGATAACCCACATCATGACATTTTTGGAATCCATTAGCAAATACTTAAAACAGCTACTTCACCCAAAAATCCCGCCAATAACTCGCTATCGTAAACTTCAAAGTGGGAGGGAGGGTAAGGGTAGCTGCTAAAACGATGACGTCATTTATCCACTACCTGTGAATTGTGGCGCCCTAGTACATCACGAACTGAGAAGTCGGCACTAGCTCACGGGATGACGCCTGAAGTGACATCACAGATTATCGACCTACCCCAACAGAGCAGTCTAGACTTCCTAAGAATAAAAATTCTGCAAAACGTAATTATTTTTACTATTTAAACTAACGACTTTAAAAAAGTAAAAAATATCTGTAACTAATATAATAACAGTTTCAATAAAGTTCTTTGCATAATTTTAAATTGATTGTTTAAATGTCTTGCATTTGTATATAAATCTTTTTATTTTTAACCAGTCTCGAAAGTGTCGTCTATCCGGGAATCCCGGGACTGGACCGAGTCTCGCTTTTTAGTGTCGGGATTCAAAAATTTATCGAAGACTTACGTATTTGAGTTTTTAAAATCTGTACTTCGGCGTAGGCTTCTTTGCTTCAAATCGCTACAACATGCTACGAGCTACGTGTGCTACGGCGTAGCTTATAATTTAATCTATCACATACCCGCGAAACGAGACACAATAGTAAAACAATAACAGCGCGGTCTCATAGGACCGGTCGGGGATTCAAACATAAAGGAATCTTTCCGAAGTTATTGCTACTTCAATCATTGTACAGTGTTAAACAGAAAGAAAATCCGACTAAATATGATGTCACGTGACGTCACTGTGCATGGTGCAACCCCAAGCTGGTATCGTTAGCGCTACCTCTACTTGCATCCTGAGGTCCTAGTACTTACACTTTAAAAAGACGTGGCCTCGGATGGAGAACAAGGCTGCAAATGAAACATTGTCGTCACTAGGTTCATCGGTTTTACGCTAAAAAAGCTTACTCGCATTTCTGAATAAAAAACAACATCAAGTCAACATTGTGTTTTTATCGTTTTTCATCGATAACTGAAAATTAAATAATTTTAGCTCGTTGCTACTTTTCCTGTTTTAGTTATTTACGCTTCGATCAACAATGTACGTTGATCGAAGTATTTACGGGAGATTAATATTTTTTTTTTTTTAATCTGATTATAGGTGACAAACAGAAGCACATCATTGCGGCCACATTTTTTCGACATCGTATACTAGGACAGCATGAATCAACAGGAGTAAGCTGCTATCGAATTATAGGGCAAGTTCAAATCAAGTTCAATAGTCGACCTTAATATGAAAACAACCCCACCCAAAGCAAAACTAACGCCATCTAGTGATATAAGATGACAGTCATTTCTAACATCAAAATGACGATCGTCTCAAATCAATTATATTTAGGATCTTTTTGGTTTGGATACTAAGGCCAGAGTGGCCAAAACCAAAGGATCCAAACCTAAAAGATTTAAGTCATGTCTCCGTATTTTGTATGCCATTAGTGTACGAATGAAACTTGGTTTACGGGTAGAGCATGGCATAGATTAGACCCAGGTTTTCTTTCTGAACTTGGTTATCCGACTTCCACGCGGCCGTAGCCGTGGGCAAAAGCTAGTTAGTGTATAGATGTATTTGTACACATTCTAATCTTTTTAGGGTTCCGTAGCCAAAATGGCAAAAACGGAACCCTTATAGTTTCGTCATGTCCGTCTGTCCGTCTGTCCGTCTGTCACAGCCGATTTACTCGGAAACTATAAGTACTACAGTGATGAAATTTGATGGGAATATGTGTTGTATGAACCGCTACAAAATTATGACACTAAATAGTAAAAAAAAGAATTGGGGGTGGGGCCCCCCATACATGTAACTGAGGGATGAAAATTTTTTTTTCGATGTACATACCCGTGTGGGGTATCAATGGAAAGGTCTTTTAAAATGATATAAAGTTTTCTAAAAAACATTTTTCTTAAAGTGAACGGTTTTTGAGATATCAGCTCTCAAAGTCGTAAAAAGTATGTCCCCCCCCCTCTATTTTTATAACTACGGGGTATAAAATTCTAAAAAAAATAGAGGTGATGCATGCTAATTAACTCTTTCAACGATTTTTGGTTTGATCAAAGTATCTCTTATAGTTTTTGAGATAGGTTGATTTAACTGTAATTTTGGTTAAGTTATTGTGCTTACACTGAAAACGATCGGGAGAGTTTAGGCTCCATTCACCAGGTGTATAAATTGACATAATAAGTTTATTATATTTGCTGCTACGGAACCCTTTGTGCGCGAGCCCGACTCGCACTTGTTGTAGTATGTAACACAGCAAACATCGCTAAAATTCTCTACTCTATTTTACCCATAGATCGTCAACCAACAACAGAAAATCTCCAAATAAATAACGGCCACAGAAATCTAAATTGGTATTAAAGATTCCTGTGATAACGACCAATGGTGACCGATCAATAAATTGTGATACTATAGTGCTCAGCTAACAGTTGGGCCGTTTTCTAAAGTGAGCCCCTTGTGCTCACTTTGACCTTTGGGGGTCCGGTCGGTCGGTCTTGACAGTGTCTTTAGACATCGCCAACGCCTTCAATACCCTGCCCTGGGATAGCATTAGGGTGCTACTCCGGATAGAAGAACAGGAAAGTAACAAAAGCCACAAAGACCAGGCTCGTTAAAACATTAGTGTTTCCCATATTTTTCTACGCCGCTGAGACATGGACCTTGCGACGGACGGAGACCAAAAAGATTGACGCCCTGGAAATGTGGTGTTGGAGGAAGATGCTCGGGGTCTCCTGGAACAAATTTCGAACAAACGCTCCCATACTTAAGGACTGGGCGGCAAGGAGCGCTTGTCTACACTGGTGCGAGTCGTATTTTTAAATACTTTGGTCATATATGTCGACGCGGAAGTGACTCCATGGAACGCCTTGTTATACTTTATACAAGGGAAGGTGAACGGGACGAGGCCGCGTGGCAGTTCACCGATGCGATGGACAGACCTGATCAAGGCGGCTGTTGGCGGTCCATTGAACGAGTGCGCCCGGATGACTGCCAGTAAGTTGGAGTGGCGGGAAGTTGTGCGGCGTACACTAACAGCTTCCGGAGAGCCGCCCTCATGACAACCACGACCACTCTGTCAAAAGTGTAACGACACAGAAGCTACTCCGGTCAGGTTCATCATCTCTATTAATGTACGTGCGAAGGAGTTACCGTTGCCTTGGAAGAAGTTTTTTATGGAATAATAAATTTAATGGAACGGACGGTGTAAATCCAAAAAACACGTGTTTATGCAATCAAAATACTAGGACATCAAGGAACACATGGAGTTATCGTAAGGAACATAATATGACAGGGGTGCGTCCGTGTGCTTGCGTCATATCTATGACTGTATTCTAGTTCGGGATATTGGTAGTTCATTATTATAGAGCTACCTACCTAATTACTAGGAGACATTTTATTTATTTAGGGCCAATGATACGCACATCTGCAATAACTATTACCGTAAAATGGGGTGAATAGGGACAAAATCGAACTTTTCACTGAAATTAATCGATGTTGTAGGACGAATGCAATATTGATAACTCTTTCCAAGGGTTTCCGGCAGTTAATACTTTTCGTAAATGTTAAAAATATCCCCAGAATTAGTCAAGATTTAGATATTTTAACAAAAATATAGGCTGTCCCTATTCATACTTGAAGTGGGGTGACCTGGGACGAGACAGGGGTAACTTGGGATAAACTAGTAGGGTTGTCTCACGATAATTACGGAGTAATAGCGCCACAAACAAAAAACTTTTTTAAATCATACAAGTTCGTACCTATGTATCTCTTATTAGTTCGCCTTGTGCGCATGCTTGTATATAAGTTTAAAATAAATAAAATGAAAAGCCTTATTTTAATAAAAAGTGAAATCCTGCAAAACAATGCGATAAAATGTTCAATTCATGTCGTAGCAGCCCTGACCCTATTCAAACTTTACCGTTCCTAATCACCTTTCATTCGTCCCTATTTACCAAGTATAGGCGACTCTATTTGTACTTTAGCCGTCCCTTGTCACCCCGTTACCGTATTTATTCACCTCGAAAAAAATAAACAATCCCAGAGGTTCTAAAGAAAACGATTTAAACAAAAACTATGTAAAATCTAGACTTACCTCTTTTTGTGTAGCTTCGTAGAGATATTATATCGTCGTTGGCTAACTCCACACGTTGTCAAAAAAACTAGAATTTCCAAAAACTGTCAACTTAAGGGACAATACCGCAACCTCACATCTACAGTCTTATTTGAAAGAAGATTTTTGACACCTTTTACTAACTTCACAACGCTTCGGTGCTGTCAGTTAGAAGATAATATATTCTACTTTTAGAAGAAAAAAAAGGTAGCAATTGGAAGTTCTTGCTTTTTTATTTTGTGGCTTCGAAACTAGATTCCTCGATTTGACCCTTTTCACCCCTGAGTCCTTATTCACCCCGTTTTACGGTATCAAGTACGCCAATACTAGAAACAAATCTAAAATGTTATGTGAGAATGGGTAGAGCGCGCCATCTCTATTTAAAACTCTAAAACTAGGTACCAGCTACTGTGTGGAATGCAATCACGCCCTCGCCACGTTTTCACAACATTGTGGATACCAGGATATCAGGAATCATAGAAGATGATTTCTTTATGACTGAGTACATGTTCATTCAATTTCCCATTTTTAAAAAAACGGTGAGATTGACTTGTTTATTTGCCCTGCCAAAGAACAACTTATTTTTGGATTTGAACGTAAATATTTTTTATTTTGCACTTTTCAGTTGTGGTTCAGACAAAAAAAGTAAAAAATACTTACAGTCGAATATAGAACCTCGTTTCTGAAGATGGTTAAAAAACATCCTACTCGATTGCTTTTCGCTGAGGTAATCCATACAACAAAACAAATCTCAGATCGGGCCTTTTCAATGGTTCCATATATTGTCCAACCGTGTAGATACTTGAAATGCAAAACTAAATTAATCTGATTACAATATCGACCAGCAATCAATTTGGGATCCATTAAAAATAAATAAAACAGCCACTGCACTTTACTCGAAACAAGTTCCACTCATGATAATAAAATTCTAATCGGGAGGTCTAGAATAGAGGGTAGTTGCTAAAACGATGACGTTTACTACGCTACCTGTGAATTGTGGCGCCCTAGTACAAAACGAACCGAGAAGTCGGCACTAGCGCGAGGGATGACGCCTCAAGTGACGTCACAGATTATCGACCTACCCCAACAGAGCAGTCAAGACTTCTAAGAATAAAAATGCTACAAAAACGTATTTTTTACTTGTCACGTTTTATAATTACATTAATTACAAAGTACAAAGGTCTTTTTTGTGAGGTTAAAACTAGATCTACGACTCTTAATTTTTCATGTAGGTACACAATTTTTGCGGCCTAGACATAAACGGCATTCTATTACTAATTAATAATAATTAATAATTCTGGACGTGCGTTTATTATGTTACATATTAAATACATAATCAATGGTTAGTAACTGTCAGAAACTTATAAACTACTAGCAGCCCGTCCCGGCTTCGCACGGGGTAGACAATTATTTATTTTTGGAATTTTTCCCGTCAAATGACTACCCTACATATCCTACGCTACCCTACCCTACCTTCCCTACACTACCCTACCTACCCTACACTACCCTACAGTACCCTACACTACACTACGCTACACTACACTACCCTACACTTCACTACACTACCCTACACTACCCTACACTACCCTACACTACACTACGCTACACTACACTACCCTACACTACCCTACACTACCCTACACTACACTACACTACACTACACTACCCTACACTACCCTACACTACCCTACACTACCCTACACTACCCTACACTACACTACCCTACACTACCCTACTTTACCCAATTTTTTTTTTTTTTTTTGGATTTAAACTATCCTATCTCTCAAGTTGGATCGAACTGCACATGGTGTGCGAATTTTATTATAATCGGTTAAGTGGTTAAGGAGTCCATTGAGGACAAACATTGGGACACGAGATTTATATATATTAAGATGTTAGTAAGACATATCCTATTTTTAATAGACAATATGTCATGTGTCATTAAATAACCCGCCCCTGATCGTTCCCTAGACCGGGAGTCACCCGTCGCCTCTCCAAGCCTACGGCCCAAATCACCCACAAAACATTTCGCCTCCGTACTCCAACTGCCCAGGGTCTCCACAGCTACCGGTACAAAATTGTAAAGCTGCACCAATGAAGCGTACTTGAGCCTTTTTTTAGAGCAGGCGTCTTCTGCAGCGGCAGAGGCAGTGTGCATGGGGCGACTCAGGTGACTGGCGGCGACAGTGCTGACGCAAGTTGCGTCCCAGATTAGGCACTTCCCGTTTTTCCATGGCACTAGAGTCAGCCCATCCGGCCTCTTACCATCGGACCTGCTAAGACCTGGAGGCTCAAGCACACAGGGGACGATTGCCGATATAAGAGCTCTACGGACAATGTCGTTCAGAGCATGGTGACGCGGGAACCTCCCTATGCATCGCCGACAGCTCAGTGCGTGATGGCCGTCGGCCTCCACCATAGAACCGCAAGTGCATATGTGTGGTTCGCACACCTTACATCCCAGGCGGAGAGCCACCGCCACCCGCAAAGAGTCATCGTCGAGTAGAGTGCCCAGGTGAGGCGAAGGAATCGCCTGTAACCACGCCCCGGACTCAGATTGCGACACTGCTCGCAGTCTGGCTCTATCGACTCCCATCGCACCCTGTAACAACTGCTCTTGGAGCAGCTTCACCCCCACATCATCCCACGCCCGCTGAACATCCCCTGATTGGGGGATTGTCGCACCCGAGTTGAGGGTCGACCAAGCTGACACAGCATCCGATACAAAGGGTATGCCTCCCCCGTCACCATTAGCATTGAGTAATACAGTGACTAGGTTGGCAACCCCATGCGCAGACGCCAAGAAAGCCGGCAGACCCACATCCCGTGCGCACCGCACCCCGAGACCACCGCATCTGATAGGCAGAGCCGCCTGTCTCCACTGGGGCCCATCTAGGGAGACATTGAGCACTGACTCCACCACCAATTTTAAGGCGTTGTCAAATGAGGAAACTTCCTCTGGACAGAGCCAAGTAGGGGTGGTCCGCAACAGATACGTGATCTTTGGGAGGGCGAAGCACATGCGCAACAAGACAATCGCAACGTGCGCGGAAATATCGTTGAGACGCTCGTGAGCAGAAAGGAGAAGCTGAGTTCGAGATGTAATGGCTTCTGGAAACGCACTAAGAAAAATGGGAGATCCTAAAAGATTGAAATCAGAGCAAGACAGTTCTCTGAGGCCAGGAAGTAAGGAGTTAAAGCGGGAAAAGTGTCTACGAGCCTCAGTACTACAGGGGAAGAATTCGCACTTCGAGGGATTCACCTCCAGACCCAGGTCTCTGAGGCGAGGGACTAGAGCCGCTAAGTCCTGAAAAACGTCTTCGGGTTTGCCCCCGATAGTGCCATCGTCAAGGTACCACACGTTTAGGCCAGATTTCAGCTCGACAATCGCCTTATGAATGGCCAAACTGAAAACGAGTGGCCCAAGCGGGTCACCCTGCTGGGCTCCCACTTTTGAGTGAATAAGACTATTGTCGAAAAAAAGATTAGAAGGCAGCCTATAGACTTGATGAAGGAAGGGATATAAAGTGGGGATTTTTTCCTTTACCTCGCTCAACAGAACGTCTCTTTCCAAAGTATTGAACGCGTTGCGAATATCGAGCTTCAGCACTATCGAGTCTTCGCTCTCCGGGTCCATCACAAATGCTCGCGTGGCGTGGATGGCGGCCTCGCAACCCAGACGAGTGCCAAAACCCAACTGATGAGGCTGTAAGTAACGAGACATCTCCTCTTTGACCGCACGACAAGCCAATTTTGCAGTAAGACGGCGAAAGACGCTACCGACTGCAATCGGTCTTATTCCACCATCTTTTTTCTTCAGTGCAAAGAGTGATGCCCCGTACAAGAACGGACAAACACATGGGTTCATCTGACCACTCAGCATGAAATTTGCCAACCTAGTCAGACTCCCCAATAGGCGCCTACCGTTTTCCCCTGCCGACACGGAAGTCAACTCCTTCAGGTGCCCAGGCCGGATCCCGTCCAACCCCGCTGCTGATCCAGTATAAAACGAACTAAGCGCCCATACCACGTCCTCCACAGTGACTGACAGTGCCGTAAATGAAGGGTCAGGTTCTGGTGGAAAACTGAGAGGACGCGAAGGATCGGGATGCTTAAGTTTCAAAGAAGCTAGGGTGTCAGCATCTCCGCCAGCGAACGAGTCGTCGGACATCAAAAGCCGCACCGCCCCTCTTAAATCTCCTTCGAAAACCTTCTTTTCGATACTTTTTTTGATAGACCGTGAACCCAACCTTCTACATGCGACCAATTCACTGTCAAAACAATCATTAGCCAAAATATTTGACCTGACTTTAGAAGTCATGTTACCGGGCAACTCTTTTGCTGGGACTCTTAAAGCGGAGTACGCAAACGATAGAAGAGCACTCCACTCATCAACCCCATTAGCAGACACACACGAGTCGATAATATCGCAGAGTTTCCCCGCCGCCTGATTCCGGGAACCCTTTGGTATATGCCTAAGGACTGGAATACCTGCCTTGCATGCAGCTAGCCCGTCCAAGGGATTCTGGGCAGGCGGATGCCCCGGGGACACCTGTGTCGACAATGAGGCGTGAACTGTGACCACCGGCGAACTCTGCGATACCGCACCCGAACGCTGTGCATGTTTGTGCATGCGCCCGATGTGCACTTTTAACCCGTGCGCAGAGAACACGCGGGAACACCCTGGGCAGTGGGGCAAGTTGACAACGAAGGCAAACTCATACTGCCCAAAAATATAGTAAGCTATAACAATAATATAGCACCGAAATAAAGTTGCAACTGCAAACAATTCATAAATAAATAAAAAAAAAAAATTACAATTCAATAATTAAATGTCAGAAAAAAATCACTAAACAATTCAAAATCAATAAATTAAATTTAAAAAAAAAAAAAAAATTGAACAATTCAATAATCAAATGTCAGAAAAAACCATTAAAAAATTCAAATTTAAAATCAACAAATTAAAAAAATTAAAAAATTGAACAATTCAATCATAAAAATGTCAGGAAAAAATGATTAAACAATTCAAAATCAATAAATTAAACTTAAAAAAAAATAAAAAAATTGAACAATTAAATAATCAATTCTGGACTATTCCTGATCAAAACGCACCTGGTTTGTATTTCATGTCTTTTTACTATACTCGTACATAGGTAAACGATTAAGAAAATAAATTATTTCATTTTTATAAGTCAGAAAAAATTCACGAATCAATTTAATTTGATAAATCTTTATAACGGCATAGTGTCTAATACATTTTTTTTAATCTCTGTTAATGTTCATAACAAGCTTCTATACTATTCATTCTATACTAGTATTTAAGCGTAAATTGAGATCATATTGTTTTGAACCAAACAGAACCAAAATGCTATGCATATATTTTTGCAGTTTTCGTGCATCTCTTGATAAACTTATTGTTTGCTCTTGACGTCCTTTGATGTCCTGGTACCCAACGCTTCCTGAAAACGCCGTCGAACGCTACTAAGTGACTTTTGTCCCTTTTTCATTTTGTTTTTGGTACGCTGCGCTGTTAGACCAGTGCAATTGATAGTGAATATAATTATAGCAATAATAAAAGGAAAAATAAATTATAAAAGTTTCGGTCGTTTTTTAGGGTTCCGTAGCCAAAATGGCAAAAACGGAACCCTTATAGTTTCGTCATGTCCGTCTGTCCGTCTGTCCGTCTGTCACAGCCGATTTACTCGGAAACTATAAGTACTACAGTGATGAAATTTGATGGGAATATGTGTTGTATGAACCGCTACAAAATTATGACACTAAATAGTAAAAAAAAGAATTGGGGGTGGGGCCCCCCATACATGTAACTGAGGGATGAAAATTTTTTTTTCGATGTACATACCCGTGTGGGGTATCAATGGAAAGGTCTTTTAAAATGATATAAAGTTTTCTAAAAAACATTTTTCTTAAAGTGAACGGTTTTTGAGATATCAGCTCTCAAAGTCGTAAAAAGTATGTCCCCCCCCCCTCTATTTTTATAACTACGGGGTATAAAATTCTAAAAAAAATAGAGGTGATGCATGCTAATTAACTCTTTCAACGATTTTTGGTTTGATCAAAGTATCTCTTATAGTTTTTGAGATAGGTTGATTTAACTGTAATTTTGGTTAAGTTATTATATTTGCTGCTACGGAACCCTTTGTGCGCGAGCCCGACTCGCACTTGGCCGGTTTTTAGGGTTCCGTAGCCAAAATGGCAAAAACGGAACCCTTATAGTTTCGTCATGTCCGTCTGTCCGTCTGTCCGTCTGTCACAGCCGATTTACTCGGAAACTATAAGTACTACAGTGATGAAATTTGATGGGAATATGTGTTGTATGAACCGCTACAAAATTATGACACTAAATAGTAAAAAAAAGAATTGGGGGTGGGGCCCCCCATATATGTAACTGAGGGATGAAAATTTTTTTTTCGATGTACATACCCGTGTGGGGTATCAATGGAAAGGTCTTTTAAAATGATATAAAGTTTTCTAAAAAACATTTTTCTTAAAGTGAACGGTTTTTGAGATATCAGCTCTCAAAGTCGTAAAAAGTATGTCCCCCCCCCTCTATTTTTATAACTACGGGGTATAAAATTCTAAAAAAAATAGAGGTGATGCATGCTAATTAACTCTTTCAACGATTTTTGGTTTGATCAAAGTATCTCTTATAGTTTTTGAGATAGGTTGATTTAACTGTAATTTTGGTTAAGTTATTGTGCTTACACTGAAAGTACAAGGCAAAATATCGGGAGAGTTTAGGCTCCATTCACCAGGTGTATAAATTGACATAATAAGTTTATTATATTTGCTGCTACGGAACCCTTTGTGCGCGAGCCCGACTCGCACTTGGCCGGTTTTTTTGTTTTTGTTTTGGCTTCACACTGTGTGTGCATTTGATCAGTATCTTTAGACAATGTATATAGTACGAGTATGTTAATCAAAATGTATCGAGTCAGCCTTCTCGGCAAGCTTCGCTGGTTGTAGGTAGTTAATACTACTATGACATTCTCAGCTCCATTTTGATGGATTCCACAAAAATTGTCCAGTTGTGTATAATAGACACTTAAGATACAAAACTAAACCAATTTTCTAGCACAATTTCCACTAGGAAACAATTTTCAAATAATTAAAATCGCCATTGAATTTCACTCGAGAAAATACTGTATTCTAGTTTTCTGAATGCATCCTTTGACTGTTGACTCTTGAGATCTTCTGATATCCTGGTACCGAGCGATTCCTGACAACGTGATGCAACCATCGATTTCCCACGGTCGTCGATCAGCACTCCATTGGAAGTGAAATACAGCTACTGTCGATGGGAAAAAAAGAAGTGAAATACTTAGAGCTATTTTTCACGATTTCATATTTTACTGCAGTGAGTTAGGTGTGACTTGTTTCTTTTGACACTACAATACGAATAAAATGAAAGTAGAGCGAGTTACCTCCATAGATATGAGAAGAAGGTGAGTTGGTTATCAAGACCAACTTACCGAAAGAGTCAAACTCGACGATAGCGATCGTGGGAAACTGTCGGTTGCGTTACGTTTTCAGAAAGCGTTTGGTACTAGAACATCAGAAAACGCCAAGAGCATGCAAGTTGCACAATGCACAAAACACTATAAGAAGTTTGTTTGCTTCTCAACGTAACTTAGAAATTAAATCATTTCACCTAATTTTGATTTCATTGAATTAGCTCTACATATTACCTATCTTAATAAATAAATTATATAATTAAGAAAAAAGAAAGCTGTTATTTGCTGAAACACATTTAAGAACAAAATTCTTGATAGAAATTACTACCAATCTTGTCAGAATTGAAGCAAAATGATCGACAATTCTAATAGCAGACTTGAGACCCTGGCCTGGTAATCAACAAACAAACAACAAAACAATTTTTGAGTAGATGGATAAGAGCTTCAATACTTTGCAATAGCTTAAATAATAAGGGGAATATATTTTTCACCTCAGCACCTCAAACAAGTATGTTTTGCAGTTTAAAGACAGTGAGCAAAATTCGATTTTGCTGCGAGCGTGAGACAAAGTAACTTTTTAATAAATTTTTTTAAATGCCGACTCAGTGCGGGGTCTACTCACAACATACGAAAGATTTGAACTTCACTTTGTTCTGTCACTTTCACTTCGATACGAAAAGAGCGAGAGATAGAAACAAGTCGATTCAAAGTTCGATTTTCAAATTCCATATATAATAGGCTCAAAAAAAAAACCAACTATAAAACGTTCGGAAACACGTCACCTATAAAATTTCAAATCAAGGTTTAACCTGTGGCGCTCCGTGGGGACCGCCATTATTTATTATTTATTTATTTATTTAATATTAATAAATTAATATAAATAATATTAATAATATAAACTGTTATTGCTCTGTTTCTGTTACTTCTGTAATTATACTACTAGAATATAATTTTTATTCGGTCAGGTTTTGGTGGCACAATTTTTTTCCAGCGGTTCTCAAAGTTAAAAGGTAATTACTTGTTTACTGGCACGTTTTTGTGCCACGGGGTCCAACAGGTTAAATGTAATTATTATACTTTTCTCTTAATAATCGAATTATATTTTTTATGATCAAATAAAGAGATGTTGAATTAAAAAACCGGGCAAGTGCGAGTCGGACTCGCGCACTGAGGGTTCCGTAGTAACTTACCTATAAAAACAGTTCAATTGAACAATTCGACAGTCTCGAAATGTACGTTTTTTGCAGTATAAACGGACGAATCTTTTTTTCCCGTCACTTTACCAATTGAATTGAAAATTGATTTTTGCACAGCTTCAAGGGACCACGGACCCAATTATATGGTGTTAATTTCAACTCAATAGAGGTATTGAACTTACCTATGAATAAAGTTCTATTCTCGAATCGAGCGTTGAAGCATTTTCAAAAAAATAATTCTTGTGACGTAACAACAAATTTTCAGTTTTCAGACTTTTCCCTATATGAGTGCTATAAAACGTTGCTTCATGCCAAATTTCAAGATTCTAGGTCGACTGGAAGTACCCTTTAGGTTTTGATTCCCTTGCGAGTACTTGCGAGTTTCAAAATATGCAGTTTAAATTGCTGTTTCTTTTGATTGCGTTGACATAGAAGTTTGATTTTGTTACAGCTTAAAGGTATTATAGACCTGAGTATTTGGTATGAATTTCAATTTAATACCTCTACGCGTTTATGAGGAAATGGGTAGTAAGTTTAAAATTATTAAAAAAAAATATATTATGTGATGTAACTAAAAATTTATGGTTTTCGTAATTTTTCCTTTATCTATGCTATAAGACGTTGCTTCGTACCAAATTTCAAGATTCTGAGTTCACGGGAAGTACCCTGTAGGTTTTGATTCCCTTGCAAGTGTCGAAAATTTGCGGCATAAACGGCTGTATCTTTTGATTGCGTTGGCTTAGAAGTTTGATTTTTTCACAGCTTCAAGGGACAGTAGACCTGAGTAATTGATATAATTTTCAGCTTCATACCTCCACGCGTTCCTGAGAAAAAGGGTCTTGACAGACGGACGGACAGACAGACGGACAACAAAGTGATCCTATAAGGGTTCCGTTTTTTCCTTTTGAGGTACGGAACCCTAAAAATACGAAGTTTATCATGTATCTACATAATTATTTAAAGTTTTAACAATCTTTATTGTGACAGAATAATTTAGTAATAGTGCAATTTCCGAACGCATCTTTAAAAAATAGCGGGCTTTATTTTTTTATTGTTTTCTTCTTCTGTTCGCTAGCTACAAAGTGCGATACACGTTGGATATTATTATTTTATATCGGTTCCAAATAAAACTGTTACTTTTAATTTGCAAAACTGCAATAATTTTACTTTTAATTTTTACAAATATACATGTGGTTTAAATATTACCAATTGTATTTTTTATTACCTTTACATTATTTGTTCTCGCTGCTGAAGTGAAAAGTTGTATGTGCTACACGAGACCAAAGTTATTTGCATCTCATGTCTTTGAATCCCTCGCTGCACTCAGGATTCTAACCTAGAATCACTCGCTACGCTCGTGATTCAAATATAGAATCCTTCGCTTACTCGGGATTCAAAATCAACACTCGCGGCCTTTTGGGGGGATGAACTGCTTGCGTCCGTAGGATTTACTTGAATTCTGATCACCCTACACGTGTCCCCTGGGTAGTGCTAAACGAGCAGTAAATCCGGTGGTAGGCCATTGTATCGGCTGCCGGCTTAAAAGGTTACCACCCGCCAGACAAAGCCATTCCGCCAAACGATTCGTCGTGTTCCGGCATGATGTCTGGTGAAGCCGTACGGTGGAGGATGGGTCTGAGCAGTTGTGATGCGGTGTATACCGGATATGATGCACCAGTGTTGTTGTGTCGGATGTTTGGTCGTGGAGGGTAGCGGGATCCGAAGCACGGTTTTCCGCTGGCCGACCGCAGATAGTTGGGGGCCCAAGTAGTGTGCCAGCCACACACGAAAGGCTGCCCCGCCAGCTGCGAAAAATCCCAGGGTGGCCCCATCGTGCCGGCTGGCGACCGGATGGGAGGTCCCGATGGCGATCCCTGGGGGGGTTCGGGCGTCCCCGCAGTCTCCAGATCAAACCTCCATTGGCGCTGCATCTCTGGTTGTATTATTGGGTTAAGCATCGCATCACCTCGCTCAACTGCCACTTTCCACCACTCCTATTCACTCCAACCCATTATGAAAGGTACCAAAAAGAAAGGCAAGTGTCGACAGCGGATGCACTACCTCCCATTTCAAGTGCATCCCTCGAATATTCGAGGGCTGCACTCAAATCTCCTTGCGGTCCATCACCATCTCGAGACTGTCAAGCCTCACTTGCTTTTCTTGACGGAGACGCAGATTAGATGTCCGTCAGATGCGGCGTACCTCAACTACCCGGGATACTCATTGGAGTATCACTTCATGCAGCGTGCCGGGGTCTGTGTGTACGTCCGCAATGACATCTGCTGCCAGCGTCTCCGTCACCTAAAAGACCCTGATTTATCTACCTTATGGATGATGGTGGACACTGGTATGGACAAAATTGTCTATGCCTGTGTCTACCGTTCGCATAGCGGTGATCAGGAGACAACTCGGCTATTTGACCACCTTGGTATAGCATGATGCGCAGTTCGTTGCTCTGGGGGACTT
This sequence comes from Mythimna separata, assembly GCA_030763345.1. Classification (NCBI taxonomy): domain Eukaryota; kingdom Metazoa; phylum Arthropoda; class Insecta; order Lepidoptera; family Noctuidae; genus Mythimna; species Mythimna separata. Next base: position 1,451,866 of record CM061173.1, on the reverse strand, counting down.
TAACGCCTGTCATCAGGACTGGCTTTTCCCATACCAGAGGACTGACCACGCTGGGAGAGAGGCGCGAAACTTTGCAGTTTCGATGGGGCTCTCCCAGTTGGTAAAGCAAGCGACAAGGGTGCCTGACATCGCTGGTCATACTGCCAATTGTCTGGACCTTCTGCTGACAACCGATCCGGACAGATGTGTCGTAACAGTTTCCTCACCACTTGGAACTTCAGATCATTGTCTGGTGAAGTCTGTAACGTCCTTCTCGCCACCTGACTGCGACTCACGCGGGGAACGGCGAATATGGCGTTACAAGTCAGCAGATTGGGATGAGATGCGGCACTTCTTTGCGTCTTATCCTTGGCAGCAGGTCTGTTTCTCTTCGAAAAATCCGTCGAGCTGTGCGGAGGCAATTTCCGATGTCGTGCGTCAAGCTATGGAGTATTACATCCCATATAGTGACGTACCCGTCGGAAGCTCAGCTCGCCCATGGTTCAACGCCGATTGTGCTGAAGCTGAAAAGCGAAAGCACTCGGCATTTCTTGCCTGGGTGGATGCTCGTGACCGCAAAGCTCCGGACCTGAGCTCAAATAAGAGAGCCTTCAACCATGCTGCCAAGTCCTATAAAAAGGCACTAAGGAAGGCCCGCTTCGATCGCATTTCCCACATTGGCCAGAAGCTCTCTGCACAACCGTCCGGTAGCAGAGCGTTCTGGTCCCTTGCCAAGTCGGTCGAAGCGAACTTCTGTCGGCCCACATTGCCTCCGCTGGTTCGGCCAGATGGAACACTGGCTCACACGGCGAGAGAGAAAGCAGGTCTCTTTGCATCTCTCTTCGCCAACAATTCACGTCTTGACACTGGCAGTTCTACTCCACCGACTCTATCTCACTGCGGCACCTCGATGCCCGAGGTCCGTATAAGGAACAAAGAAGTTCTGAGAGCACTGTGTCGTCTAGACGTGAATAAAGCTAGTGGATCAGATGGTATTCCAGCGATTGTTCTCAAGGCATGTGCGCCCGAGTTGTCTCCTGTTCTGACACGCTTGTATCGCCTCTCATATAGGACTGGTATAGTGCCCAAGTCCTGGAAGCTTGCTAACGTGCAGCCCGTGCCCAAAAAGGGCAGTCGTGCCGATCCCACCAACTATCGGCCGATTTCGATAACCTCCATACTCTGCAAGATTATGGAGCGTGTGTTGAACTCGCGCCTCTTGACATACCTGGAAGGTAACGATCTCCTCAGTGACCGACAGTACGGGTTTCGCCGCAATCGGTCTACTGGGGACCTTCTAGTGTATGTCACTCACTTGTGGGGCGAGGCCCTCGAGAAGAATGGGGAAGGACTTGCAGTCTCCTTAGACGTCTCGAAGGCCTTCGACAGGGTATGGCACGCTTGCCTTTTAAGTAAGCTCCCAGCGTACGGCATCTCCCCTGGCCTGATTAACTGGATAAAAGACTTCCTGAGTGAACGGTCTCTCCGAGTTGTTGTCGACGGATGCTCTTCAGAGCCCATGATGACTAATGCCGGAGTTCCTCAGGGGTCTGTACTCTCTGCAACTCTCTTCCTGCTCCACATCAACGATCTGCTGATACCCGGTATCTATGGGTATGCAGATGATAGCACAGTTGTAGAGAGATACCTGCCAAGTACTCGGGCTAGTAAGGAGCTAATCCAGTCCGAAAGAGAGGCTATGGTAGAGCGTGCGAATGACTCACTTCAGGCAGTCTCCAAGTGGGGCGAAGCCAATCTGGTGGGATTCAACGCCGCCAAAACACAAGCGTGTCTGTTCACCGCTAAAAGGAGCCCGTTCACCTTGGCTCCTGCTTTCCGGGATGTATCCCTGGACTGCACCGATCGCCTTCAGCTCTTGGGAGTTGAAATTTCCTCCGACCTGAACTTTGGGCGGTTCATTGAGTCCAAAGCTAAAGTAGCTGCTAGGAAACTCGGCGTTCTTGCAAAGGTCCGGCAGTACTTCACACCGGGATAGCTTCTTATGTTATACAAAGCACAGGTCCGATCGTGTGTGGAGTACTGCAGCCACATATGGGCTGGAGCTGCAAAATGCCACCTGGCAACTTTGGACTCAGTGGAAAGGCGTGCGAAGAGGCTAATTGGAGATCCAGATCTAGTTAACTCCAACCTACAAAGCCTTGCGCACAGGCGTAGGGTAGCCAGCCTTTCGGTATTCTACAGGATGCATTTCGGAGAGTGTGCGCAGGAATTACACGAATTGATTCCGCCATCCCGTTTTTTCCATCGGACAAGCCGTCGTACGGCGAATGTCCATCCTTTTGTTGTGGAAACCTCTACGGTCCGGACTAAGCGCTTCGCTTCGTCGTTTCTACCGCGCACATCGAAGGACTGGAATAGTTTGCCTGCTGCGGTCTTCCCGTCCAATTATAATTTGGGTGTCTTCAAGGCTAGAGTGAATAGGCTCTTAATAAACTAGTGCGCCTCACCATCTAAGATTGCATCACTGCTTACCATCAGGTGGGATCGCAGTCAAGCACTAGCTTATACAATTTAAAAAAAAAAAAAAACCAACTTTGCTCTCTTGTTGCACAAATAACTATTTCACCTCAGCACCTCAAACAAGTATGTTTTGCAGTGAGCAGACAGTGAGCAAAATTCGATTTTGCTGCGAGCGTGAGACAAAGTAACTTTTTAAATATTTTTTTTAAATGCCGAGTCAGTGCTGGGTCTACTCACAACATTCGAAAGATTTGAACTTCACTTTGTTCTGTCACTTTCACTTCGATACGAAAAGAGCGAGAGATAGAAACAAGTCGATTCAAAGTTCGATTTTCAAATTCCATATATAATAGGCTCAAAAAAGAAACCAACAATAAAACGTTCGGAAACACGTCACCTATAAAATTTCAAATCAAAGTTTAAATGTAATTATTATACTTTTCTCTTAATAATCGAATTATATTTTTTTATGATCAAATAAAGAGATGTTGAATTAAAAAATACGAAGTTTATCATGTATCTACATAATTATTTAAAGTTTTAACAATATTTATTGTGACAGAATAATTTAGTAATAGTGCAATTTCCGAACGCATCTTTAAAAAATAGCGGGCTTTAATTTTTTATTGTTTTCTTCTTCTGTTCGCTAGCTACAAAGTGCGACACACGTTGGATATTATTAAAATAATAATAAATAAATATAAGTGAATCCAGTGATGATGTCTGCGATTTAACACCGGAAGAATTGAAGCAGTATGTAAAAAATGCAGAATTAAGGAAGGAAGCTGAAACCGCAGCGAATACTCAAACGCAAGTCGCTAACACAACAATATCGGTTCCAAATAAAACTGTTACTTTTAATTTGCAAAACTACAATAATTTTACTTTTAATTTTTACAAATATACATGTGGTTTAAATATTACCAAGTTGTATTTTTTATTACCTATACATTATTTGTTCTCGCTGCTGAAGTGAAAAGTTGTATGTGCTACACGAGACCAAAGTTATTTGCATCTCGTGTCTTTGAATCCCTCGCTGCACTCAGGATTCTAACCTAGAATCACTCGCTACACTCGTGATTCAAATATAGAATCCTTCGCTACGCTCGTGATTCAAATATAGAATCCTTCGCTTACTCGGGATTCAAAATCAACACTCGCGGCAAAAACCAACTTTGCTCTCTTGTTGCACAAATAACTATTCTGTCACCAAACTTTATATTTGTCATCAAGTGGTATTGCCTAATTAATAGATATATCGCCACGAAATATTTTCGTTCTCAGATAAACAAAAAGTGTATCCAGGTATGAATTATCAAAAAATAAGAGATGGATCACCAATAAAACAAAACTTCGTTCTTATAATAATAGTTTTATTACTAAATTAATAGCTTTGTGCTCAGAATGGTAGATCTGTCGCCAAACTGGTAGATCTGTCGCCAAATAAATCGATTAATTTATCAATCCCTGACTGTAACTCCTTTTTATTTGTTATTTTGTCACCAATAAAGTCACCAATAATAGTATTCCTTACCAATTTAATACATCAATTTATAATTTTGTTGAAAATATGTTCAAAGAGGCGGAGATAAATTGGCGCGCTTTCCATCCTCAACGACGTGTCGTAGGTACTCGTTACTACCTACGATGATCATACGATGCCACGAGATGTCAGCAAACTGTAGGGGCCTGGTAGGACCGAAGCCTCTGGGGAACACGGAAAATTCAAAAGTTTGTCACCGTGTCCCCCAGATTGAAGGCAACGAAGAAACAGGGTAGGGGTTTAGTCGTAAGAGTCGCTCCGCCCTAGAGTGGGAGAAGTCATTCTAATGATTCCCCTAGCGAAAGAAAAAAAAAACATTACGACCGGCGCCCGGGAAGGCGCTGCTGGCCTTTCTTGAGGAGCTGGGGTGGATCGAATAACACTTTTGTCCCACCCATACGCAAAATACGCGCTTTAGTTGTGGAGTTGCGGATACCAGCCCGTTATAATATACTATACTAAGTAGTAGACTCTTTTGGTTGAAACGATGATGACGACAACAATTATTTTTTGGAACTTTATGAAATTTTGTAGTAACACACTTGGTGATCTCTTTCAATTAGTTTGCTTAAATGCTTATTAGGACAAACCTATTATAATATGTACAAAAACAATTATTTGGTACTAGATCCTATATCTCCATGATTTTAGATGATTTATTGGAGAATTGATTTTACGTTGTTTGGTGACTACATTTTGGCGACAAATCTACTATTTTTAAGGACAAAGCTTATTTATTTATTGCCAATTCACATTAACGGTACACATACATATAAATTACAGGCATTAAAAAAAAAATTGCTAAAATTACAAAAATCATTAAAAAATTAGAAACTTTAACATAATACGATTGAAAATAATGTCAAAAATAATAATAACAATTCAAATAATGGCAAAAATAATAATAATAAAAACATGTCAAAAATAATAATTAAAACATGTCAAAAATACTAATTAAAATATGTCAATAATAATAATAATTAGAACCATGTCAAAAATAATATTAATAATAATGTCAAAATGAAAGATAATAACAATACAATAATTTGACTAAAATTTATAAGGTTCCATTAGATATTGTGCTTGGGGTGGCAATGGACTCCAGATACCGAGCCGCTGTGTTAAGGAGTTCAGTTTCAGCACTTGTGAAGATGTCAATAGCGATGTCAGAGAGCAACGTGTTGTTGATGTGGGTAAGGGCTAGGTACACTGGACTGGTTCTGCAGGTCATCACAGTTCACAGCTTCGTGGTATGGAAAATAGAGGGCGAAGACGGGGGCGTAGTGTATGCCTGACGGGAAGTGGGATGTTAAAGGAAATATACTTAAGCAACGAGGAATTGAAGTGGGTACCACGAATTAAGCGAATAAAATACTTAACCAGAGAAAGATTTCTTCTTACTTCCAAGCTTTGGTAAGACACCATACCTAGCACGAATGGTGTCGGGTACATGGATGGGTAGTAACCATACAATTTTAGGTAGAGGTAGCGGACAAAAGACTTCTGAACTCTTTCAATGACCAGTATATAGCATTTTTCAAGCTATTATTTAGGAAACACAAAACGAATTAAATTGGCGACAGCTTAAATGATACCCAAATAATAATATTTGTAAGTACTACTTTGTGGCGTATTTGCTCTTTCTTTTCTATTTATTTTTTTAGTCTGACATTGACCGTGCCTAGGTCATGTCACTATAAATTTAAATGTTGATCTCCCATGGCGGTGAAGAATCAAAAACACCCGTGAACAGTAGTTTTAATTTGAGTATCAAACCACTTAAAGATTCCTGGCGCTCTGGTATACAATTAACATTAAAATCAGTACTAGGGCATGCAGGGACGAGCGGTTTATCATTCTGTCTCTGCATACGTCACTGAATACGAAACTTCCCACTTCCCCTTCCTCCGGGTACCTACTGTCTAGACAAACAAGCTTTCAAGATGAAAGTATGTACCTACATACCTACAATTTTTTAATACAATTTTGTTGTTACAAGCAGAGCAGGTCTCATAGTTAGATTAGAAAACTACACATTACATAATACATACATACACTTTTTAAAAATACATTATTAGGATATTAAATTGAAATTACATACAAAACCAAAATATGAACATTTAGATTACAATAATAGATACCTATAAATAAAAAAGTCAGTTTTCAAACATAGAAACATTCTTAATTAATTTTAATAATTGTGGCTTTACATAATTATCTTGATCTCGTAAAATGTTAATCATATACCTATATCCACACAGCGTGCTATAACGTGGGGTGCATTATCAAAGACACGTAAGTTAGTAAGGTCACTTTTAAAACGCCACCCTAAATAATTCATCTGAGGATCACCTCTTGCTGTATTATGATGCCTTGGTATAAATGGCCCGAAAACACGTGGCCTCAACATCGGGGTTTCCCACTTGTAATTAATTCACTTTTCTGCAAGTTACATTACTTATTAATTTATTTATTTATTAAGGTAAAACCAACAGCTCCTATGTACAGCATTTCTTGGGTATAAAAAACCTAACATAGTCGCCAATGACAGGTTACATCTCATTTGTACGCTATAAGGATTATCATATGGGCTTGTTTCACAATGCCCGAGTAGCCACTACTTCCCGAGTAAATTCAAAAATGGAACAAAATTTGTATGAAATTATCTGCCAAGTAAGATACTCGAAACTTAATCATAGGTGGTGAAATAGGCCCTTAATATCCCAGTTCTTCTGGATTTTTATTAATGAATTTTAATTAATGACGTTAAAGTTGTTACCTGATTTTAAAACACAAATTTCTCTTTTCTTGACAAAAATAATAGTATTATTTGAAGAAAATCATAAATTATTACATCGCCGTGCAAGTTGTAAAACTGACTGAATCCATTATTATTCAGTCAAAATGTTTAAACGCGAACTAAGTGTACAATTACACCAAGTTATTTTATTTTAGTACATACGACTTAGCAAGTTAGTAGCCTTTTAAAAGCATTGCAATTATCATTCGCCTACCTATATCATCCTAAATTATATTGAATAAATATAATTACTATCAAACTATATAATATTAGTACTTACAATTAAATCAGGAAATTAAAATATTGTCTAAATTAAATGTCAACAATTATGAATTTCATACAATTGATGATTCAAAAAATTAATGTCTTTTCAGGTAGTACAAATTATAATTTTAATTACATTATGTTCAACAGTATGCGTATCTGAGTCTAAACCATCAATCATAACTAGTCCCTACTTTGTGGTGGCTACAGAAGTTAAAACACAAAAAAAAAAAAAATTAAATTAGTACCTACCTAATTGGTATCAAAGTCAGAATTTACAACAAGAAATCTGATTGGCCAAGTCCAAAGTCAATCTGTACCCACTAATAAATGTTTCAATTGGTTTCAAAGATATTGTACCAAATTGCAATAAACCATTTTCTGATCAGAATTGGGGTACCTCATGGCAAAGTTTGTGAAAGACAACAGGGAGGGCTCCCAAGCCACGTGTTTTAAAACATCGGATACTAGGACGTCATGAGATCGCAGGAGTACGCCAGTATTGGACAGATAAAGGGGGCGTGTCTTAATGGGCAGGTGCAACAGACGACCTTGACACAAAGAAAACAACCCCTGTTAGAGAGGGACAGACAGATGCACTACAGTTGCACAATTGTACGTGATTGTAACGTTATTTACGCTTAAAAAAAACTCATGAGAACATTTAAGTACAGTTCACTTAAAATGAGATAAAAAAAAGCGTATACGTATTGTAATATTGGCATCTGGTGTGTTGGTGACGTCATAAGTTATGAAATAATTGTTTTTTTTTTTATTAATCCCAAACTACTGGGACTAGAACCGTACAGTTTTACACAAAGTTTCTTTATATGACATAGACGAGCACTAACAGAGGATTTTACAAAATTCACCCCTAAAGGGATGCAAAGAGAATCCAAAGACAAAGTTTATATGGAGAAACCTATTAGGTACGCGTGCGAAGCCGCTGGCTCACGCTCGTCACGTATAAGTAAAATTAAGAGAAGTAAGTTTCCAAAAACAATAGAGTTTAGCATAGCATCTTTATGGTCTATCGGTTTAGGTAATTAACTAAAGGTAAACAATCTTCATCATCATCATCATCATCTCAGCCGAAAGACGTCCACTGCTGGACATAGGCCTCCCCCAAGCGTCGCCACAGCGACCGGTCCTGCGCGTCTCGCATCCATCGGATTCCCGCGACCCTCGCCAGGTCGTCGGTCCACCTTGTGGGAGGCCTTCCGACGCTGCGTCTTCCGGTACGTGGCCGCCACTCTAGAACCTTCCGTCCCCATCGACCATCTGTTCTACGAGCAATGTGCCCTGCCCACTGCCACTTAAGTTTGGCGATTCTTCGGGCTATGTCGGTAACTTTAGTTCTCTTGCGGATATCTTCATTCCTGATGTGATCGCGCAAGGAAACTCCGAGCATAGCCCTTTCCATTGCTCTTTGGGTGACTTTAAGCCTTCTGATGAGGCCCACACAAACAAACAATCTTAGCATGTCATTTTATTTAAAAGTTGTCTAAAAATTGTATGTAAAAATCTTTGCAACTAGATATTTACCTAAATCGATGTTAGCTAATAAATAAATTTAAATTATCTTTGTGTATATTATATACGACCTCTTTAATTCATGAATCCCCGACCGGTCCAATGAGACCGCGCTGTTATTGTTTTACTATTGTGTCTCGTTTTGCGGGTATGTGATAGGTTAATATAAAAAGACATACCAAGATTGTTTACCTTTAGTTAACCACCTAAACCGATAGACCATAACTTTGTAAATCTCCCAGTATAAAGTACGATGAAGTCGGTACTGAGGCATCCTTCCGAGTACCACAATGGCTTGGAAGAAAGCAAACCAAATACCTCGTTGTGATTCTAGACCAGCATCTGATCTTCGTTGGGCACATAAAGCAGGCTCGCTCGAGTGCCATGTTCACTCATTGTAGGCTGATAGGCTCCACTACTTACATCTTGGCTGCCCGTAACAAATTGTCAAATAAGTATAAAAAGTTCCATTTAAGTGCAGAAGTAAAATTCCTGGTGCGTGGTGGGTTAACTAGACAACCTAAAGGTATACCTACTCATCATCTGCCTAGCCTTTTCCCAACTATATTGGGGTTGGCTTCCAGTCAAGCCTGATTTAGCAGAATACCAGTATTTTACGAGGAGCGGCTGGCTACCAGATCTCCACAACACATTAACTTATTACTCATTGACCCCACAGTCAAACCATTGCAACGGTTTTGTGGGGCTTAGTTTATAATGTTACTTACCCCTTTTGAAAAAAAAAAAGATGATCATGAACTGTGGTAACACGGTACTTCATGGCAAGACTGAGTCAGATTTATTGGCTTCTGACTATCCGTAACGACTGCCAAAGATCTACAAATGACATCCGGGACCTACGGCTTAACGTGCTTTCCGAGGCACGGAGGAAACTCGTTATGTTAAGATGGTCACCCATCCACAGACCAACCTTGGTAAGCGTTGCTTAACCTTGAAGATCGACCCGTGCGGCTGTTATTATCTAGCCACGAGCTCTGGGTCGCTACGGTTCGCTGACATCTCTTTGAGGAGCGCGTGGCTCACTATGCGCTGTTGACGACTGGGCTCGGTCTGGTCGGACAGTCGGACGGCGAGCTACCAAGTTTAATTAACAGTAAAACTATACGCTGTATCAAGTAGGCCTTTATCATGACGGTGGGCTTAAATTACTAATATAATCTCAAAATAGATCGAATCAAAGGATCCGACCTATTACAAAAATCCACCTCTACATTATGGTGGAGGGCGCCATAATTTCGATCCCGCCTGTGACTGTCACTTTCGAACATTATCAGCCGAAACCAATAATCTAATCTATCTATCACATATCGGAGATTGAAAAACAAATGATACCATACAAAAATTTTCATGTTTTCTGTTGTTTCATTTGTTTTTCAATCTCCGATATGTGATAGATAGGTTATTGGTTTCGGGCGTATATGTATCACGCTGTAACGAATGCATAGTGGGATCTAATTCGATCTTAACGCCATCTATCGAGCTAAGAGGCAACTCCGACCTCCATGAAAATATGAAGTTTTTTTATGAACGTAATTTTTAACCAACTTCCAAAAAGACAGTCCTGAATTTGCCTGAAGGTTGTTTTTAGGGTTCCGTAGTCAACTAGTCATCAAACACGCTGACAAAGTGGTAAAATAGAGAAAAATGTTTTATTAGGGTAACCCCCTCTCATAAACGTAATTTTTTCTTTTCATTTCAACTCTAACGTGTGATATATTATTGGATAGGTATTTAAAAATGAGAAGACATCTAAATTATAATGGAATGAGAAGACCGCAGCAGGCAAATTGTTCCAGTCCTTCGATGTATCACTACATAGTATAAAACATGTATACCTACTAATTGATGAAATTAAATAACAAGAGTGCAACTCTATTTGATTCCTGAAGTCCTAGTACTCAATATTTTAAAACACGTGGCCTCCGTGCAGCCGACAGGCGCGGCGGCAGAGACGGGCTAGGGCTATGAGCCAGGAAAACTCGTTGGACGTTACGGTCAAATTACATTATCAACACATTTAAAAATTAGATCCCAAAAGAAAAGTCTTATACACTTTTGAATTTTAAACTGTGACGAAAGTTTGTAGCTATTTTGAATTATTATACCTACGCATAACAATGTTTTACTTTGATGGTGTTTGCAAAGCCGCTTTGAAATAGAATACATCCTACTAATATTATAAATGTGAAAGTTTCTGAGAATGGATGTGTGGATGTTTGTTACTCTTTCACGCAAAAACGTCTCGATTCGGTTGAAATTTGGTACCTATGGAGATAGGTATAATACCTATACCCTGGATTAATAACGTAAAGGCTACTTTTTATCCCGGTCAACAGAAAAAAAAACGTAATCTTATTTAATCTTCAATTTTGTTATTTTTGCTATAGGCTGCTTTTTATCAACACACCACGCGGGCGAAGCCGCGGGCGGAAGCTAGTATAACCAACTGTACGACGTTTCTTTAAAAAAATCTCAATTTCCAGTCTTCCTAACTTCGTGATTTCCTTATGACAACCGTTATTCTTTATTGATGTTGATGACTGCACTCAAATCTTCAGTTACAGATACATAGAAAACTCTGCTTGGAGCAGAAACTAACACATCCTAATTTCGTAATTCATCTGGTGTAACCACTATTCCTAACAACTATTGATATCCTGGTACTAGTAGCGTTGTAACACGTGACGTAACCGGTTTTGTGACGTTAAGGAAACGGACGTTATTGATGTTAAAAGAAATTGACTTCTTTTTATACTATTTTGATTATTGTTTTATTAATTGGGTTTGATGTAAGAATATTGTCTTGTACCCGCAATTTTTTTAATGTTTTATTTACATTGTTGATCGAAGGTAAAATCAAAGTTTAATCAAAAATATAATAAGGGTAATATTTAAAGATAAATAAATATACATATACATATATCTTAACATTTTCTTCGATAGCGAATGGCAGATCCCTACACCAATCTGTAATGTAAGTTGTACAATGCACAGTGCTAGAATAATTATAGCTTTACATGTATTAAAACTCGATGATTAAAACTAACTGTATAGCTGTGATTCTGTCCTCGTCTCCCAGTATCCCATGTAATGAAACACGTCGTCTTACATCAATGCTTCATGGTGAACAGGTAGCCAGGCAGACTTCTTCTTTTTAAGTTGGAAGTTCATCATTACTTCCCGCTCTGGGCGGAGCGGGAAGTGTCAGACTTCTACTGACTTAAACCCACTGCTATTCCTTCTTTGCCTTAATTCCAGGATTTCCAGGGTCCCAGGGTTCAGACGGCTGTAACGTAATGTAATGTACACTTAACAGATTTCCAATAGTGTGGACGCCTTGCGTCGTCTCAGTATGTACTGACCCTAACGTCCAACTTCTTTGTTTATTGTAAAATTAAAGAGATTAACGCTTTAAAACGCCGTAATTAAATTATTATAGTAATTTTAGTAAATGGATTTAGAGTTTTTTGATACCAAAATGGAAAAAAAAATCACTGAAATTCACTCGTTACTAACAGGGGTTGCTGTGTATATGTCAAGGTCGTCTGTTGCACCGATCTGCCCTATCAGACGAGTCCCAATGTTGTGTCTGCTCAATACGGGCGCACTCCTGTTGACTCGTGATGTCCTAGTACTCGACGTTTATAAACACGTGGCTTGAGAGCTCTGTATTCTACAACAGTCGGAGATTGACGATCTGCGAATGTTTTACCAATATTCATTTAGAACAACTTAATCTAATTTTGACTTTAATCATTTATCTATACTAATATTATAAAGAGGAAAGATTTGTACCTATTTTTGTATGTTTGTAATGAATAGGCTCAAAAAGTACTGGGCCGATTTAAAAAATTCTTTCACCAATAGAATGCTACATTCTTCCAATTTGACATAGGCTACATTTCATTTTGAAAAAAATTAGGGATCCTTGGTAAAATTTGAACAATGTAACCGAAGGTGTAGAAAAATGAGTCTTAAAATGTCTTTCGTCGAATGCGCTGCCGAAACTATTAGTGATAGAACAAAATAATGTACAACAATATTGAAGAACATTATAATGTCTACAAAAAACTCCGCGGTAGCATATGCCCAACTATTGTAGTTATGTCACTACAACAACTTTTTTCATTTTAAACATTAATGAAAATGCTAACCAAATTCAAACCATGCTATTTATGTGTTTATATTAATCCTTATCCAAATAAATTATTTTATGGTCAAAACCATTTAACTACCTTAACAAAATAATTAATTGTAGCATTACTGACTGCACATTTACGAACTGTTTCTCATAATAAACTTTTCATATACCTACTAAATAAAGCTAATTTATTTTGGTTCCAAGTGTCTCGAAAAACGTCGTATGATACACGTGAGTAATCGATGATTACCGCTCTTGATTCTGTTAAGACCCTTGCCACGGCTCGGGTCTTAATACCACCGCGACGGTAATCATCCACATTACACTCTTGTATCATAATCTACTATTATATCACAAATTCCCAATATCCACTAGAAGTCAATTTGCGAATAATTAAAACAGCCAATTCATAAAATACCGCCGAAAACTCACCACAGTAAAATTCAAACCAGCTAGTCTATGAAAAGAGAACACAGAATAGAGGGTACCGGTAGTTGCTAAAACGATGACGTTTACTACTACTACCTGTGACTTGTGGCGCCCTAGTACAAAACGAACTGAGAAATCGACACTAGCGCGAGGGATGACAAGTGACGTCACAAATTATCGACCTACCCCAACAGAACAGTCTAGACTTCTAATAAAGGTATGATTCCGAACTCGGCAACAAGCAGCAGTGTTATTGGCGCAGTGCTGCCACTAAGCTGCTGCCGAGCAGTGCTGCCTGCCGCACTGATTCCGAGTAACGCGACAGTGTTGCTTGCTCTGTTTCTCTTCTGAATCAGAGAAATTCATCTTTTTTACTCCTGCTGCGGCGCCACTACAGGTCTATCGCGGATGTAGGGTAACACTGACGCGCAGCAGCGCTGCGGCTACATTGCTGCCTAGCTCAGAATGAAATCTCATATAAGCTTATGGAGATTGACCGAACGTGACCGACGACCGAGACCGACCGTGGACCAGTAGTGCCGCGACAGCACTGCTGCTTGTTGCCGAGTTCGGAATCTTACCTTAAGAATAAAAATACTGCAAAAGCGTATTTTATACTAGTCGTGTTTTAGCGCTACAAAGGTCTTTTGTTGCGAGGAAAATTTAAAATCACATTTAATTTTTCATTTTCAATTTTTTTGTGTCCTTTACATCAATGGCATTCAATCGGTAAAAGATTATTGTAGCTAATCAGACCGACATGTCTGTATGTAATGCCGCGGCCAGACTATGCTCCTCGCGCTGCTCATCGCTCTGCTCCTCGCGCTGCCGTGATTTGCCGCGATGTTGCTCTCTCTCTCTCGCGCGCAAAGACCGACAAGATAGGGAGCAGTGGGCAGGACGAGGAGCATGACGAGTGGCATGACGAGTAACGTGGCCACACTATGTCTCTGCCTCCTTTCCTCGTTACTTCCCATGCTACTCGTCGAGTGTGTGGCCGCGGCATAATAAGTGGTTTAGCTGTGTAGAATAACGATGGCACTGTGAATTGCTGCAAGCTACGCTTGCTATGACGTAACTATGTTTTATACAATAAGGATTTTATGTTATCATCCAAATCTTCCGCCTTTAAAAATATTGTGCCCAGTCACCCACCAATGCCCTTTCTTCTTTCATATCACTCCTCATACAACCCATCCACCTTTGACCCCCCTCTCCCCTCAACATCCATCCACATGACAAATTTAACTCATAACTACTACAAGCATTTCTATGCCTAAATAAGTCTCTATGTACTCTACCCTCTACCCCTCGACATGCATTGTAAATTAAAATTATACGCAATAAACTTATTTTATTTTAATTTTTAACTCTTAGTAACATGCCTTTCATCCGTCCTCTTCACATGACCATACCAAGACTAACGATTCCCCTTCAACTTTTCAGTCACAAGTTCACAACGCCACCACAGTATTACAATATAATACGTCACAATATAGTAAAACTGTGACAGTGACGTGTATCACTGTATTTACAACCTGCTAATTCTGGCGCTCTAGTATGAAATGAACCGTGAAGTCGGTACTAGGGCACGTAGGAATTGCAGTTTACCGTCGTGAAATGACGTCACAGAATATCGAACTGCCAATTTGTGCAGTCTAGACTTCTTAGGGCCCATTCCACCAACTACGACTAAATTTTAATCGTAGTTGGTGGAATGGGCGTTAACTTACTAGTCATATAATTTCATTAATATTCGATTCTATGTTTCGGACATCAAATACTTTATTGTACATACGCAATTTTTACAAATATGTATAAGACAGCTGATTAAAAATCTTTAAGTGCAAAACTGAAATCGGAACTAAATCCAATAAAAAAATATACAATAATAAACACATTATCATTCAAGCGACAAAAGCACTTTATAGCTGATCAATGCCACGCTATGGCCTAGTCAACGATCGCGTAGCTTCAGAAGTAGACACATGAAAATGTGATGAAGCGGCGACAGCACGACCGCATGACGTTTCTTCTTCATCGACATAGTTTCATAGTTTTGTATGCGAGCTACAATTCGTCCACTCCGTCCGTTAAAAAAGTTGAAACTAGACCCTCATAATGAGATTTTAAAAATCACTTATAGGAGGTACAGGAATTACCTACTGCAACAGCGCCATTAAAAAGCAAAAATGTAAATACGATCGCGAGCTGCTTTATAAGACACACAAAAACTCCAAAAAGCTATGGCAAACTATAAATAGTATTTCCCAACGAAAACCACCCAAGACGCAAAACACACAATTACTGGAGTCAGCCGCTACCCCTCTCGAGGCAGTGAATAAAGTAAATGAATACTTCTCAACCGTTGGAAGGCATCTTGCTGACGAAATAATAAATAATCCTGAGAGGCAGGCTAACACCGACCCCAACATACCTACGGACGTTCTAATCCCGCCGGTCTCATCGTTTGTACTGCTCAACTCTGACCCCGAAGAAATAGCAACCGTAATTACAAGCCTAAAATCCGACAGTGCTACTGGCTGGGACAAAATCCCCGTAAGTTTTTTAAAATCTGCCAAGTTCATTATTTCACCAATAATCTCACACCTTATTAACCTATGTTTTGAACAAGGATGCTTACCCACGGCCCTGAAGCAAGCTGTAATAACACCTGTGCATAAGTGTGGTGACAGAGCTGATCCGTCTAATTATAGGCCGATATCCGTCCTCCCGTCCCTGTCTAAAATTGTCGAAAGAATAATAAACCAACGAATAAATACATATTTAGTAAAACATAACATAATTTCACCCTCACAGTTTGGTTTTAGACAGGGAAAGTCCACTGAAGACGCGGTCCTAGCGCTAACCTCTATTGTCACTGAAAAAGTGGACAATCGAGAAAAGTGTCTGGCCGTCTTTCTGGACATCAAAAAAGCCTTCGACACAGTCTCTGTCCCCACGCTTTTGCACAGGTTAGAAGACATTGGTATTAGAGGAGTACCACTTAAACTTTTCACGGAATACCTGAGTGAGCGTAGGTACGTGGTTAAAATAGGATCAGTCACTAGTTCCGAAGAAATAGTGACATACGGAGTAGGACAAGGAAGTGTGCTTGGGCCACCGCTGTTTCTCATTTATATAAACAGTCTATGTAACATGAGTATCGAAGGTGCTCACATATTCTCTTATGCTGACGATACAGCAATTGTTTTCTCGGGAGAAACATGGGACAGCGTCGGTCGCATCGCCGAACGTGGTTTGTCTACAATAGCTACCTGGCTCGATCAGAACCTTTTAACCCTGAATATTTCAAAGACAAATTACATCTGTTTTTCCATAATTAACCGTACCCAGCCATCACAAGATCTTCAGATTAAAATCCATACCTGCTCCAACT
The DNA here is from genome assembly GCA_030763345.1 of Mythimna separata. Classification (NCBI taxonomy): domain Eukaryota; kingdom Metazoa; phylum Arthropoda; class Insecta; order Lepidoptera; family Noctuidae; genus Mythimna; species Mythimna separata. The sequence goes on along the minus strand of CM061173.1, from coordinate 1,435,275 downwards.
CCACTAATGCCACCTGCACCTGCTTAAAAATCAAAAAAGTATCCAGTACTAAATACCTTGGTGTTATGTTAGATCAAAGGCTATCTTGGCACTTGCATCTAGAACTACTAATGAACAGAGTTAGAAAATTAATATGGACGTTCAAATCTCTTCGCTACGTAACCACTAAGGATCTTATCCAGAAAATTTATATCTCCCTAGCTCAGTCTATACTGACGTACTGTTTGCCAATTTGGGGCGGAGCGTCAAAAACAAAATTTTTGGAACTGGAGAGGGCACAGAGAGCCTTACTAAAAGTCATGTACTTTAAACCGATTCGATTCCCTACCGAAAGTTTATACTCAATCTCAAACCTTTTGTCAGTTAGGAAGCTCTATGTCCTGCAGATTTCATTAAAAAAACACAAATCTCTTCCCTTCATTACTTCCAAGACACATTCTAGAAGGAAAAATAAAGTAGCTGAAGATCGTCCAGTGAATACCACACTTGCTACAAGGCAATTTACTAAACAATCTTCCCGTATATATAACGCTCTCAATGATCAATGTGCCATCTACTCTATGAAATACCACGACTGCAAAAAAATACTAACCGAATGGCTCAAGAGTAAAAGTTACGAAGAAATAGAAGATATCCTACACAAGACCACATAACTAAGATACACATATAATTTGTCACATATACGCACCACACCCACACATCCTCGCACTACACATACCACATAACTGACACCCATGCCCATCCACTACATCCCAATACCTTCGCAAACACATACACACACACACACACACGCAAACGAACCCACACTCATGCACACACTAATAAACATATTTTACACCCAATGCGCTCCCTTAGTAATATAAAAATTATAAAATGTTGAAATATTAATTAGTCTTAAGTTAAGTTAATCTTGTTTATTTCTCAGACCTCTGTAGAATTATTGTAAACGGCAGGAGCGGAACCACCTAATACAAGCAAATCTTTGCTTAAAAGGTGACTCCAAACCTAACATACTTTGTACCCTTAAGTGAAGAAATAAAACATTTTATTTTATTTTATTTTATTTTTACTATAAGTTGGCGAGTGTGAAGTTAGGCTCTGCGAATTTTGGGCGCTCGAAATATCGTACAAAAATAAAGGTTTTAAAAAAAAATTATGCCAATAACTGTTTTTAACAGCAATAAGAACTACAAATTGCATTTATTTTTTTTAAAACCTGTATTATTGTACGATATTTCAAGCGCCGAAATTTGCAGAGCCTAACTTCACACTCGCCAACTTATAGTGGACGAACTGTACACGCAGGCGTACACCAAGCGTATAATGACGAATCGGACAGTAGGTCGTATTTGAGTTAAAATCTGTAGCTGCGTAGGCTTCCGAAGTTTAGTTCAAATCGCTACAACATGCTACGAGCTACAAGTGCTACGACGTAGCGTATCAAATTAATTAATGTTTTCCAAGTTAGCGCTACAACTAGCTTCAACCATTTGATTGTAGTGTTATAAATTTAAATAAAAACCAACTGAGGGCCTGTCCCACCAATGTTTCCGTTCACTTACTTGGCACACAATTTCATAAATATTCTGTTCCATTTATGAATTTATTCAGGAAATAGTGACTATTCGGACATTGTGAAACAGGCCCTAAATATGACGTCACATGACGTCACTGTGCATGGTGCGACCCCACAGGTATCGTTAGCGCTACCTCTACTTGCATCCTGAGGTCCTAGTACTTACACTTTAAAAACACGTGGCCTCGGATGGAGAACGAGGCTTGCAAATCATGACATCGTCATGATAGATCGTCATAAAAAACAAAAATGTATTCTAATAACTTGCTCCAATTTCTAAATAAAAAACGACATCTAAAGAAGTCGACATTGTGTTTGATTTTTTTTTCATCGACAACTGAAAATAATGCTCGTTGCTAATTTTCTATTCGTGGCACGACATTGGTCAAGTCTGTAATTCGTCAAGTACGCAGTTCATCCAATTTGAAATTGGTCAAAGCTGTAGTTCGTCTAATCGGAAATTTGCCAAATTATGGAATTCGTCAAATACGCAATTGGTCAAGTCCATGACGTACAGTCGATCAAACGCGGAACGTGTACCATCAAACGCGGGGTACATAGGAACGCAGGGGTGAATAGTCTTTGATTAGGATGTTCACTTTTGTATTTATTTTTATTATTGATTTCTATCAAAACATCGATACTTAACTACTATAGAGTATTTAATTGCTGGGATTAACTATAAGACAACGTAAAACGTAGTTTCATTCTTGCTGAACTGTGCTGGAGCAGCCGCGACACACACAGTGCTAGTTTTGCTTTTGTTGTTCTCTTTTAATTTTAGTTATATAATATTTTGCTTAGGGTTAGTAGACTATGAGAAAGCCTTTGATTCGATCGAGACTTGGGCTGTCCCGCAATCTCTCCAACGGTGCCAGATTGACTATCGGTACATTGGTGATCTCAAAATGAACATGGACAAACCAAAGTCATGGTTAACATCAACGTTCAGGAAACTGCACGGTATCTTCTCGTTCAACATACCACAATGTCTCAAGACAAAAGTCTTTGACCAGTGTGTGTTGCCAGTGATAACATAATATGGATCAGAAACGTAGTTGCTGAAAATGAACCTCATCAGAAGGCTTAAAGTCACCCAAGGGGCAATAAATACTCTTTCATAGGTTTGCTGAGTTTTATTAGGCATGAGGCTAAAAATATCGGAACAATATTGGTGCTTGCTTTTGTACTGCCCCTGTCTACGTGTATTGTTAAAAAGTTGAAAAATAGTCGCGGACCAGTAAAAAAATGTCATGAAAATCCTCTAAAGGCGAATTGAAAATTAACATAAGAAAGTTGTGAGCAAGATGAGTGCCACGTTAGCTTACAATGGAACATAAAAATTAGTGTAATCAGGATTTTTACATTAAGTGTTTTGCGCCGTTTTGTATCCGTTTCGTAGTTTTAAAGATCTAAACATACATAGGAACAGACAGCGGAATTTTTTTTTATACTATGTAGTAAGTAGTGATAATGTTCATTATGTACATAAGTGTAAATATGAATAAAATAAATAAGTTAAAATAAACTACCTCGGCACTTTCATTTTTTAGCCGACTGTACTTAAATCACTTGACCAATTGCGTATTAGACAAATTCCATAATTTGGCAAATTTCCGATTAGACGAACTACAGCTTTGACCAATTTCAAATTGGACGAACTGCGTACTTGACGAATTACCGACTTGGCCAATGTCGTGCCACCCCCAGGAGTGATGTGACAAGCCCCCACTCTTGAATTTTGATTTATTTTAATATTTTTGCTAAATTTTTATTGGTTAAGTATATAAAACAAAAACGAGACCAATGTAGGTATTTACTATTTACTCACTGGAGGACTAAATAGTAAATTATAACCGGCGGCAGATAACTTGGCAATGCGCAGAAATCGTTTTTTAGGTCTATTTGGTGGTCAAGCGGGACGCGGGGTACGAGGTAGCGCCGATCCGGCGCGCGATTGGTGCAGCATTATAATAGTAGTTTATGATTGGTGCGTTAGACGACTTTTGCCTTTGCATTGCGTTACGTCCTGTTCGCTCATTGGCTGTTTTGTGCACCATGCGCGAAACTTGCCAACGTATTTGCCGGGTATTATATGTGCCTATGGGGATAAATCAGTGTCTTACGAGTAAGTCGAATTTTGGTTCAGCCGAATCATGATATCAAATCTATTTGGCCAGAAATGCAAACTGGTGGAATTCCATCTAATAACCTCATAGCTGCCTATGTCCATGTTGCTGTTTCTTTTGTAACATTTCAGATTTGTTTCTATTATGGCATACCTGATATAATAGGTACCTATTGCAGATGGGCGTATCATTGGCCCGATATAAACAGAATAGTTTCCTAGTAAGTAGGTAGCTTAGCTATAATAAAGAACTACTAATATTTCAATTCCAGATCAGGCTTGAATACGTCATAGGTAGGGTTGCCATAACTTCTGAGAATCAATACGGGATGTTTTCTTTTCCGTTACCTACCCAAAACTTATATTCATACTTATCACACATTCAACGCCGACACGGGTCTTTCCATTTACACCATACCTACATGAGCTAGCTAGCTATGTTATGAGCTCACATGTATGTGTACCTAACTACACGGCAAGTGGAAACAAACTACGCACGTGTTTTTAACAAACTTCAAAAAAAGGAGATTCTCAGTTTGACCTGTGTGTTTGTATGTTTGTCGGCGCCTATCACCTCTATTGTCGTATTTTTTCGAAATACGGGACAAATACGGTGCATGTAGTAATACGGGACGGGATGATCAAATACGGTGACAGTCCCGTATATACGGGACGTATGGCAACCCTAGTCATAGGTGACGCAAATGTGGGGTACACGGACGCACCCCTCCTGTCATAATATGTTGAATACGATAGCTCCATGTGGTCCCTGATGTCCTAGTACTTTGATTGTATAAACATGTGGTGTTTCGATTTACACCGTCCGGTCCAATTTGATTTATTTTACATAGAAATATTTATTTCTGTACCCATATAGTGTGTGTGAATTATTTACCAGGAAACAAATGTACGATTATTATCCTTTTTTTCGGTGGGAAATCACCAAACAACCCTTTGTACCCTAGAGCGAGATCCCAGTGTTAGACTTAAGACCTGTGTTCCTTCCTTTGCGCTTTGCATTCTATGGCTATGAGCTATGACTTATTCTGTGTCTAAGGCAACGGGCTGTGGCAACGCTAACTCCTTTTTAAAATAGAAAATTGGAAAAGGGAAATTGGGCACCTGGTGTTGCTGGAGTGGGGGGCACTCCAGCAACACCAGGTGCCCAATTTCCCCCAAATAGAACAGGGCATGGTATTGAAGGCGTTGACGATGTTCAAATGACAAAATCTGCTTTTCGATTCAGATTTTGTCATTTGATGCTATGATTTTCACATTTATTGGCTGTTTAATTAATAATTATACGATTTCGGCGAAATATCCCTTTACTTTTTAACAGGAGACATGTGGCCCATTTTACTAGACTCGTCCGGGCGAATCTACCCATGCACTTTTAAAAAAGTTGACATTTGGCCCACAGGCGAGTTTAAGGCGCCACTTCAGCGAGGTGGGCCCAAATTTTAGTTTTTTAAAACAATCTGAGACAAAAACTACAGTGTTTTAAATTAAAAAAAAAATATATGTTTTAGTTAAGGATCTTATCTAGTTAAAATCGCATTCAGTTGCAAGACCTGATGAAATTCACTCGATAGAAAAAAATCGCAAAGTTACCCCTTTTTAAAACGTTTTTTCAATATTATGACTATATTACTGATTTGTTACGTTTCATTTTTGTACTATAATAAAGAAACTAATTAGTTACAAACAAATTCGCAGAGTTTGAATTGATAAAATGATTTTCTTAATAACTATGTTTTAATAAGAATTAAAAGCGGTCGCGGCGGCTCAGACAGGTCCGTTCAGTCGCGCGCTGGCGCTTGTCGACGACGGACCTGTGTCAATTTCTTCAGCGACAACTACGCGCACCAAATCATCTCTTTTTGAGAATTTGTTGCTTTTCAGTTATAAATTATAATGGGCAATAAACAACGCAGGCGAAAAAAGTCGCGTAAAGTGATAAAAGACACAAACAGAAAGAATGCACTCCAAAGATATGTGAAGATAGGGCTGCCATCCGTCCGGGTTTCCCCGGATTTGTCCTAGTTTAGAGGGCGTCCGGGGAGCGTCCGGGCGGGGTTTCAAAAAGTGCGATTTTAAACGGGTACAGTTTGCAGAGCTGTAAAAAAAACCCACCATGTTCCTTCAGATGCCCTTTGCAAACAATTTCTCAAATCAATTCAATCTACCTATACTATGATAGCACAATTCATAAGAAAGAGACTTCGCAACAGACCGTGCAGCAGGAATCGTAATATTTTAATTTCACCATAACTTCAAAACCAAACGTCCAAGTTTAATCATTCAAAGACCAAATATTATCTACATAAACTGTACTTAGTGATAAAATAATTTATTTTGATAAGGGTTAATAGCATGACTAAAATAAATGCGTTTAAATGTAGTCCAAAAAAATTCAAGATTTTTAGATAAAAAAAATGGTTGTTGTGTGTGCCTCACTCGACATAGATAGGTATAGTGCTTCGCGGACTTTTTTGTAGATATTTATAAGATCTACCATTAATTAGAACATTTTATGGTTCTATCTTTTACAGTTTAGGCAGCGTACGCAAAATAAGTAACTTTTCTGATTGATTTTTTACACCTAAACCTAAATATCTTACGGAACCCTATTTTTTTCCAAAATAAAATTTAGCCTATGTTATTCGTGGATAATATAGCTTTCGAATGGTGAAATTATTTTTAAAAACGGTCCAGTAGTTTTTGAGCCTATTCATTACAATCAAACAAACAAAGTTTTCCTCTTTATAATATTAGTATAGAAGTCCCGGATACTCCCTCAGAGATAAATTTTAAGGAAATTAATGTGATTTGACCATTAGGTTCATTTTGTATGGACTATATAAGAGACTGTGACACCTTAGTTTGTTTCGGTGTTCCTTCTCAGGGTAGTTAGCTAGGAAACACCGACCTCATCTAGTACATATAAACTGACAAAAAACAATGACGTGAAAAGTGGAAAAACCAACTTGCAAAATAAATATCATTTATCAGTAGTAGAAAATTAGTTTATGACTCTGATTATATGTTATTTAAAAAAAAAAAACAATAGGGTTCCGTACAAAAGCTGTAATAAGATAAAGTGTAAATAAATTACCTTTAAATCTCCTTACATCGTGTGATAAAAATATTGTTGATAGAAAAAAAGGTTTGTTCTTCGTTCGTCTCACTGCGTTCTGTCCCACATAAAAAATTCCTGGTTTGTCCCAACTCATATGCTTCGTTTGTCCCAAACTATTACTTTAATTATTTTATTCTCGATTCGACCCAGTTCATATTCCTTATCTGTCCCATATTTTTTTTGTATAGGCTTAATTGACGTTTTTGTACAGTCAACAAAACAGATATCTAACTATTTTATTATTACTATAGCTCTTACCAGCGGCTTCGCCCGTGTGATAATAGCAAATATTTACCTAGCTATCTAGTGGTGGAAGAATGTTTAAAACCGGTCTTGTAGTTTTATGTCTTATTACAACTTAATAATTTGTTTTTTTTTTACCAAAATACATTTTTTTCTCTTTATAATATTAGTATAGAAATAAAGATTTAACGTCAATAAACTATTTAAATAATCGCTCCTCATTCGGATAGCGGAGGTATACATTAAAATTTAATGAAATATTTAATATCTCATCTGTAATTTTATAACATTCGTGGGTGATTCTAAAAGTTGGAGTAGAAGTTAGAAAAAAAAATTGAATAAATGTAGGTCGCAATGATACCGAAGTGTATGTATAGAAGTAAATGAATGGATGTATGTTTGTATACATGCGTACGTATATAAGTGTAAAGGAGTGTATGTTTCGTGGAATGGTATCTGGTGATTTTTTACGCAGTGGATTCAAATAATAGTTCCGTATTGTCATAATTCAATGAATTTAGAAGGTTAAAAATTTCAGTTTTAGAAGCATGTTTATTAAGATGGCGAATTTGAGTCAAGTAGTACGACTGTCATCACTGGAATCTGTGTAGAAGAGTTTACCTTCCCTAATGGTCAATCCCTTTTTTATTGCGTCCTTTGTTTTTTTGCTTGTAATGACTAATTTGATCAATAGTATTATTATTCAGCTTCAACTGAAAAGTGCTTCTACATTATGCAATATAATAATACTCTCAATTTTAAAACAAAAGTAATCGAAGTGATCCAGGTTTTCTTTAATATGATAATATTTTTATCTGAAGAGTTGTTATTAATACAATGCTGCAAAGCTTCTAACGTTTTATAAGTGCCCATGTAGGCCTATGTGAAATGAAAAGATTTTGACTTTGACTTTTTAACTTGAATGAAAGTTTATTTGTACGTAATCGTTATTATATTACTTACTAAAGCAAAAAAGATGCAAACAATTTAAGATACTTAAACAAATTTATCATCTAAAAATTATGTGAGTTTATGTATACTACCAACGATTTAAAAATCAAGTATCACAGAATTTGAATGTTTGATACTTAATACCCGCTTTTTAGGATAAGTGAATTTACTTGATTTTTTGTTTAAATCGGCTTATGCTTGTGAGGAGCTCGTGGTTAGATAATAACAGCCGCACGGGTCGATCTTAGAGGTTAAGCAACGCTTGTTAAGGTCTATCTGTGGATGGGTGGCCATCTTAGCACGGTAAGCCTTAGGTCCCGGGTGTCATTTGTAGACCAGTAACTCTGGCTCCAGTCTTGCCATGAAGTACCTACTGTGTTACCCCAGTTAATGGGTTGTGGAGGCCTGGTAGGCAGCCGCTCCTCGTAAAATACTGGTATTCAACTAAATTCAGCTTGACTGGATGCCGACCCCAATATATTTGGGAAATGAGAATTACAAATGAAGAGAGATGATGAAGAATTACAAATAAGTACTTTCTTGTTTTAGTTGACTGTACTTTTAAAGAACTTGGAATGTGGGACGAAACACCACATCAAAAGTGATGTGGGACATGCGAGGAATTTTTTGGAATGTGGGACAAAAATTCGGGACGAACGAAGAACAAACCGAAAAAAATAATATACTATAACTTTGCACAACATTTTTTTTATGTCACAATAACTATTTTTTGTCTAAAACCTGAATCTAAGCAAAAGTCATTTAGCCTCTAGATTAAGCCATTTTTTGTACCTATATACTCTTAACAAAATAAATTATTTCATATTGAAGTCTGTTTCACTGCCTGTATATTTTCATTGCCTTTTTAGACTGTCGCAACCCAGTGCTGCAAACGTGTGAACGGCACTCACGCTACCGACGCCTAGATCCCGATTCCGATTTTCAACCAGGATACCAGGGACCAGGTAGACGCGGGCTCGCGGACGGTGAGCACTAGGTAGCTCGCCATCCGGCAGTCTGGTAATAACCTGGACCGAGCCTTGTCGTCAACGGCGCGTTTTGTTCCACGCGCGCCTCAAGGAGATGTCATCAAACTGTAGGGGCACGTAGGGCCAAAAGCGTCTGGGGAATACGGTAATTCCGAAAGGTGAGCCCGTGTCCCCCAGATCAAAGGCAACAAAGGAACGGGGTGCGTTTTAGTCGATAAGAGTCCGACACGCCCTCCCGCTCCGCCCAAGAGTGGGGAAGTCATTCTGATGATTAATCACTTGAAAAAAAAAACTCTTATTCCTTCTTTGCCTTCGATCCAAGGCTCAGGGGTTCATTTTAACATAACCTCAGTAAACTTCGACCCTGCTGGGCAACTACGGTTTTGTGGTCCAACAGTGGACGTCTGTTGGGTGAAATGATGATGAATAATTATGATGATAATGATTCTTAGTAGCAGTCTGGAGTATAGAAGTTGGGAATGTGACATCCCATGGGGTTTTAACGAGGCATGCTTTGTAAAGCTATAAGTGGTATATAAAATGAACTTTATCCCGATAACACTGCTACTACTTATTTTGGTGTAAGTACAATAAAGTTTATTCTATTCTATTTTAACACTGCGAATATTTCGTCAAGTCAAGTTCCAGCATTACGATCCTTACGTACCTACTAATTTTACTTCTTTTAAGTAATTGCACTTGAAACACACAATTTTGGTTTTAAACTACTCCGTATTTTAGAGGTAAATAATAAAATATAATTATGTATATATTTTTAGGTTTTAACTTATTATTATGAGATATTATTTACTTGTAAAAATATGTAACTAAGAAAATAAGTAGATTATAAAAAAATATTAGGTAGCTATAAAAAATCCGGCAGTAAATTCCTTTCTATTTGAAACGGATGGTTACCCTACGAAACTGACAAAACGAGCGTACGAAGAGGGGTGCATGCGCGGTCGCGGGACGCGGGTGCTAGCTATGGCCCGATCGCGCAAGGTCGCTGGCAAATAGTATCGCCTTAAGTAAGAGATTACAAACCTAAAATTGGTTTGAGACGATCGTCATTTTGACGTTAGAAACACTGTCATCTTATATCTAGATGGCGTTACTTTGGCTTGTTTTCATATCAAGGTCGTCTATAAATTGAACTTGTTTTGCACTCGCCCTATAATTCAATAATCTCGTACTCCAGTTGACCTATGCTGTCCTAGTATACACGATGTCAAAAAAACGTTGCCACAACGAGGCGCCTCTGTTTGTCATACAGAGCGCCATCTCTATTTAAAACTATGAACTTCAACGATGCGGTCGCCCCGTGTACAATGCAATGCACGCCCTCACAACATTGTGGATACCAGAATATCAGGAATCATAGAAGATGATTTCTATGTGGCTGAGTACCTACATAATTCAACATTTAAAAAAATACCTATTATTAAAAAGGTTGAGATTGATTTGTTTATTTGCCCTTATTGAGAACTCGGGCTGACTTCACGTACCTAGTATACATAATATACTTTTCACCTCAGCACCTCAAACAAGTATGTTTTGCAGTTTAAAGACAGTGAGCAAAATTCGATTTTGCTGCGAGCGTGAGACAAAGTAACTTTTTAATTATTTTTTTTTAATGCCGAGTCAGTACTGGGTCTACTCACAACATTCGAAAGATTTGAACTTCACTTTGTTCTGTCACTTTCACTTCGATACGAAAAGAGCGAGAGATAGAAACAAGTCGATTCAAAGTTCGATTTTCAAATTCCATATATAATAGGCTCAAAAAAGAAACCAACAATAAAACGTTCGGAAACACGTCACCTATAAAATTTCAAATCAAGGTTTAAATGTAATTATTATACTTTTCTCTTAATAATCGAATTATATTTTTTTATGATCAAATAAAAAGATGTTGAATTAAAAAATATGAAGTTTATCATGTATCTACATAATTATTTAAAGTTTTAACAATCTTTATTGTGACATAATAATTTAGTAATAGTGCAATTTCCGAACGCATCTTTAAAAAATAGCGGGCTTTAATTTTTTATTGTTTTCTTCTTCTGTTCGCTAGCTACAAAGTGCGATATAAATATTAATATATATATATATATAAGTAAATAATAATATTAAAATTTACATTATTTGTTCTCGCTGCTGAAGTGAAAAGTTGTATGTGCTACACGAGACCAAAGTTATTTGCATCTCGTGTCTTTGAATCCCTCGCTGCACTCAGGATTCTAACCTAGAATCACTCGCTACGCTCGTGATTCAAATATAGAATCCTTCGCTTACTCGGGATTCAAAATCAACACTCGCGGCAAAAACCAACTTTGCTCTCTTGTTGCACAAATAACTATTGAATGTTAATATTTATAACGATTTTTTATGGAGGTTTCGCTATGCAACATCAATGAATCCCTATTAATAATAATAATAATAATAATTTACTCTTTATTGTACACCAAAGAAATACATTTTTAACAAAGAGCTTAAGATTAGTAGGGGTGGTACAATGGGCGGTCTTATCGCTAACAGCGATTTTTTACAGACAACCTTTGGATGGAATTGACTTAAGAGAATAGATACGCAGGTAGTTTCTGGTGTACTATTTACATGTATACAATACATACTAAATAATGAAAAACAAAAAACAAATATTATATAATACATAATATATACCATGATTATATATATACAATAAAATTATGTTATGTTTATACATATATACAACATAAATATGAAAGAGGAGATTATTGTATTTAACGACGATAATCAAGAGGAGAGGTAATGATTCTTGACCATATGTTTAAAAGTAGTTAAAGTTTCGGCTTTCCTGACCGATATGGGCAAAGCATTCCAGAGCCGCACTCCTTGAACTGTGAATGACTTGTCATAAAAGTTCGTGGAGTGGCTTGGCATCTCCAGTCTCAGATTTTCCGACGACCTAAGATATCTATTATGTGTGTCATGAAGGAACTTGAAACGTTCTTTAAGATAAGCAGGGGTTTTGGGATTGAACAGAACACTGTAGAGTAGAGACAAGATGTGCATGTTCCGGCGAAGACGTATCGGAAGCCACTTGAGTTTCGTACGGAAATCGGATATGTGATCATATTTGCGCAAACCAAATATAAATCGTATGCAAACATTTTGAAGTCGCTCAAGTTTGTCTAGTTGTGCCTCTGTGAGATCGAGATAACTGACATCAGCGTAGTCAAGGATGGGAAGTAAAAGAGACTGTGCAAGCGCAATTTTAGTGGCAGTTGGCAGAAAGTTACGCAACCGTCTTAGGGATTTGGCAGAAGCGAATATTTTTCGACTTACCTCTTGTAATTCGGGACCCCAAGAAAGATGTTTGTCCATCCAAACCCCGAGGTTCTTCACCTTCTCACTAATTGGAATAGCGGTGCCATTGAAAATAACCTGAGGAAGCTGCGACCAGTTTACCTTAGGCATCAACCTAGAGCTTCCAATAACTATGACCTGGGTCTTTGACGGGTTAACCTGCAAACCATGTGCTTCACTCCATTCGCAAATTGAAGCCAAGTCCTGGTTTATGATTTGAATAGCAGCATCCAAATCCGTATGAGGAGATTGTCTATAAATGTACTAATTGCATTAAATTAATTATTCGTTGAAGTGGCAAGTAGCATCATCAAAATACGCATAATTATCTAATTCCATTAATTCAGGGCCTGGTGTGCAATGCTCTGAGGACAACCCAGGAAACATGGATATCAGAACACAACAGGAGTTAGATCAAATCACATCCAAAAACAAACCGCTTTGGTGAGAAACCTTCCAACACTGAGTCTTCCATTACGTGATCACTCCAGAACTTTTCATCCCCATCGACCATTGAGTCTGACTCGCACTTGGCCGGTTTTTTTCAACATTGAAAAAAAAAATACAACCAACTGGTTGTATTTTTTTTTCTAAAAAGTTTTTTAGTTGTGGTACTCGGCGAATAGACATAAAAGATAAAAAATACTTACAGTCGAACATAGAACTTCCTCCTTTTTCTCCTCCTTTCTGAAAACATCTCAGCACTATTTTACTCAGATCGGGCCTTTTCAATGATTCCACATAATGTCCAACTGTTAAGACACTTGAGATGCTAAACTAAATTAATCTTTTAAGACAATATCCACTAGGAATTGACAATTTAGGAATAATTAAGACAGCCACTGCATTTCACTCGAAAAAGTCCCACCAAAAACTCACGATCATAAAATTCTAATCGGAAGGTCTATGAAAATACACGGAATAGAGGGTAGTTGCTAAAACGATGACGTTTACTACACTACCTGTGAATTGTGGCGCCCTAGTACAAAACGAACTTAGAAGTCGGCACTAGCTTACGGGATGACTCCTGAAGTGACGTCACAGATTATCGACCTACCCAACAAACCGTCTAGACTTCGAAGAACAAAAGGCTACAAAAACGTATTTTTTACTTCTCGTGTTTTAGAATTAGAAAGGTCTTTTGTTGCGAGGTCAAAATTAGATCTATGCCTCTTTAATTTTCCATTTAAAAGTTTTTTGTGTCCTTGACATAAACGGCACTTAATTGCTAAAAGATACTGGGTAGCTATTCAAACCGACATGTTTTAATGCAATTAGTACAATTACGAGCGCAAGCTACGAACGCTAGGACGTAGCTATGTTTTATTTTTATCAATATTGTTTTCCCGAAGTGCCTTTCCCGAAACTGAATTTTTATCAGATAGACAGGCAGACAAGCTTCGTTAAAAACACAAACGTAGTTTGCGTACAACGATGACGTCACTGTGAAAGCTCGCAGAATGATGCAACTACGCTCGAGATATTATTAGCGAACTCCAGTAAATATTTGAGATCCTAGTACTTTCAGTTTAAAAACACGTGGCCGGGCCGCCCGTTCGCAGACAAGACAAAATACATTTTGGTATTTTATACTCGTAAAATCTAATACAAACGTCGCTGTCGTCGTCGTCACTGCGACGCTTCAAAGGCAAAAATATCTAAGGGCCTATGCTCACCACGTTTTTTGGGAACGCGCGTTGGCGGCGCGTTTTTATCCTGCAGAGCTGTTTGTTGTCGTTTGTATCGAAACAAACGCGCGGCACCGGCGCGTCTAGCGCGCGCGCCTTCCCTACGGACGCTAGTACTAGTAGCAATCGAGCGATTTGGTGCACCGCACGTCTTTGGAACAAAAAAATTGAGCCTTTCGACACAGAAAACTTCATAACTGAAATTCAAAACGGGCCAATATTGTGGAATTCACGATTGCCGGATTATTCGAATAAGTGTATATGTTACTGTAAAAGCCCGAGCTACGGCAAATCCTAAGATTTTCCAGTAAATCCTAAGATTTACCAACTCTTAATGGTAAAAGTCCGAACCATTCTATGATCATCATTTATTTCGGACTTTTACTACCATTCACTTGGTAAATCTTAGGATTTACCTCAAAGACACGGTAAATGTTGAGATAAACATTATCAATAGATAGGTAACGATTTGACTGATTAGTAGTACTTGATGTTTAATAATTACTCATAGGTACGTAAGGATTTGAATAATTATTAATTAAAATAATTGATTAAAAAAATTTATGCATTATTCTGTAAGACTATGGACCCTGTACTTAACACTAAGCTACCTAGAAACTTATGACTTCCTAAGTGATGGTCCTTCGGGGCAGTCACTGAATGGGGCGATGCCAATTTGGTCAAATTCAATGCTGATAAAACCCAGGCGTGTCTGATGATGATGATCCGATGCCAATCGTGCCGATAACCGAACATCTTGATCTTCTTGGTGTTACGTTGACGTCGACTCTCAACTTTTCTCCATAAAAGCTAGGAATCCTTGCAAAGGTGAGACAGTACTTCACGCCGGAACAGCTGCTCACACTTTATCAAGCGCAAGTTCGATCTTATATGGAGTATTCTCTCATCTTTGGAAAGGATCTGCCCGATATCAATCAGCTTAAAGCGCTTGAAGTAATTGAAAGGAGAGCCAAGAGGATCATTGGTAATGATGCACTCGTTGAGTCGAGGCTTCAAAGTCTTGAGCATCGACGCCGAGTCGCTAGCCTGTCGGTTTTCTACCGGTTGCATTTTGAGGAGTGTGCGTCGGAATTGCATAACCTAATTCCGCCTAGCCCGTTCCATCATCGGACCACCAGGCGTACAGCGATGCGCCACCGGTACATGATAGACATCCCTCCTATACGCATAAAACTTTTGGGAACACATTTATTGTACGTACAGCCAAGGAGTGGAATTCCCTGCCGGAGTCTATGTTTTCTGCAGCTACAACCCAGGAATCTTTAAGTCAAGAGTGAATAAGTTACTTCTAGGTAAGCGCGCTCCATCGTCGACCGCATCGTCGCTTTCCATCAGGTGAGATAGCGGTCAAGCGCGAACCTATCTACGATAAAAAATATCCAAAACTAACATTTACCAACCCTCACCGGTAAGATTTAGCATGTACCAAATTCTAATGGTAAAAGCCCGATTAAATCGTTTCTTTTTACATATTCTTACATTTACCGACTCGTGTTGGTAAACCCTAAGATTTACTGGTAAAACCTATGATTTACCGTAGTTCGGGCATTTACAGTAACATATATATTACTTAAAAATGCAAAATGCCAGCGCGTTTGTATCGATACACACGCGCGTTTGCATCGCGTCTGTATCGCTAAACACGCGCGTCTGTATTTATGCAGGTGTGCAAAGATCTATAGGCTGCGTCTGACTTGCGTGCGTATCGCGTCTGTAACGCTACAACCGCCCGTCTACGGCGCGTTTAAAAAACGTGGTGTGCATAGGCCCTAAGCGACTGCGAAACAACGCAGGTAAAAACTGAAGATAACATTAGTATATTAATATTACCGATCAAACCCGATTTTAGGATGAACTAATCATGTCCATCCGTCCACCCGCAATAACTTCCAAACATCAACTGGTATTCCATCGGATCCAATAAGCCTTACCATGTTTCATTCCACTCACTGCTATTCTGACTTCGTCCATACTAACCATTCTCACACTAACCCCACATTAACTGGTCTGCCCATTTTAATGATTCCACATATTGTCCAACTGTGTGGACACTTCAGATACAAAACTAAATCAATTTTATATCACAATATCCACTAGGAATCAATTTACGAATAATTAAAACAGCCACTTCACCTAAAAATCCCGCCAAAATCTCACTACAGTAAAATTCAAACCAGCTAGTCTATGAAAACACAGAATAGAGGGTAGCTGTGCTAAAACGATGACGTTTACTACTACTACCTGTGACGTGTGGCGCCCTAGTACAAAACGAACTGAGAAGTCGGCACTAGCGCGAGGGATGACGCCTAAAGTGACATCACAGATTATCGACCTACCCCAACAGAACAGTCTAGACTTCTAATAAAGGTATGATTCCGAACTCGGCAAGAGCAGCAGTGCTGCCACTAAGGTGCTGCCCAGCAGTGCTTTCTGCCGCGCTGATTCCGAGAAAGACGGCAGTGTCGCTCTGTTCCTCTTCTGAATCAGAGAAATTCATCTTTTTTTTAAATCTTGCTGCAGCGGCAGACCCGTCACTACTGGTCGGTCGCGGATGTAGGGTGACACTGACGCGCAGCAGCGCTGCGGCTACATTGCTGCCTAAAGGTGGCGGTTCGCGCCGCGACAGAGACAGGAGACCGCGACCGGAGTAACTCGGAATGAAGTCTCATATAAGCTTATTGAGATTGATAAGGAACAATAGTGCCGCGACAGCACTGCTGCTTATTGCCGAGTTCGGAATCTTACCTTAAGAATAAAAATGCTGCAAAAATGTATTTTTTTGTAGGGGCACAATATTTAAGCAGAGTGTAAGCAGGGAAACCAGGATAACGTATACAATGAATTTTATTGTGTTATTCTGAGAACTGTTTATGATCAACTGACAACTATAAATATAAACAAACAATCCGTGGAACGGTTACTAGGTTTATATGAAATTGACATAGTTCTATCGATAGCCAGATAGGTACCACCTATTAAAATAGGTCCGTATATAATATCACATTAATTAACTATTTCAATACGCCCCCTTAATGCGCATATTAAATACAAACAGCAATACAAGAAAAAACACATACAAAAGAAAGTAATATCAAAGAACAATCATAACAAAATAAACAATTAACAAGCAATGCCTAAACCACGCATGCACGAATAGTGCTTTACTCTGGGCAAAGCTTTCGTTAATATGTCCGCGAGCATTGAGTCTGTCGATAAATACTTTAGCTCAATACTCGTATTGTTCTTCAATACACTTCTAATAAAGTGGTACCTGATGTGAATGTGCTTACTCCGAGAATGAAACATTGGATCACCGGCAAGGCAAATCGCCCCCTGATTATCTACATGTAAAGATAATGGTGCAAACTTACATAGCCCAATCTCAGTAAGCAAGCTGTTCAGGTAAATTGCCTCCTTCATAGATGACGCCAAACTTATATACTCGGCTTCGCAGCTCGAAGTCGATACACATTTCTGCTTTTGTGACTTCCAAGACACGCATCCACCTCCTAACATAAAAACATAACCGGAATAAGAACGTCTATCTATCAAACATCCACCCCAGTCGGCATCTGAATAACCATGCAATGTTTTACCTGTTTTCGTAAACATAAGTCCGTGATTTCTCGTATGTTTTAGGTAGCGCAGTACACGTTTTGCTGCATTCCAGCACTGTTGATTAGGACAATCCAAGAATTGGCTCAATACTGCCACAGTATTCGTAATATCCAATCTTGTGCCCGTAGATAAATACATTAAACAACCGACTAACTCTCGATACGGATACTGCCCCGTATCACATTGTTCCGTAGGTTTCGTAATCTTAGTTTTCGGATCCATGGGTGTAGAAATCGGATTACATCCACTTAATTCAAATTTATTTAACAAATCGTCAATATATTTTCGTTGTGACAATTTAATGCTCTTGTCACATCTGTCAAACTCTATGCCTAACATATACTTCGCAATGCCATAATCTTTCAATTCAAACTTCATGGCCAGTTCCCTTTTGAAAGTTTGTATACACTCACCTCTTTGCGATGCGACTAAAATGTCATCTACGTAAACTAGTACAAAGAGTTTCGTTTCTGAATCTACGGCCTTAAAATAAAGGCATGGCTCGTTTAAAGAGACTTGTAGCCCCATGGACTTCAGCTCCTCGTCCAGCCTGATGTTCCATTGACGACCTGACTGGCGTAAACCGTACAAAGATCTTTTCAGCAGGCACACCTCGCCCCCAGACTTCAGGTTGCATAACAACTTGCTGGCACGTTCATGTATAACTGAACCTGGCTGTTCTATCCGCATGAGGTCTTGCAGGCATTCTTCTAGGAGGTCTGGCACCTTCATATATATTTCCTCATCCAACAAACCGTTTAGGTAGGCCGTGTTTATGTCCAATTGATGAATCTCAAGGTCAAGTTCAACTGCAAGTGCAACTAGCAATCTTACTGTGTCAAGTCTAGCTACAGGCGCAAAGGTATCCTTATAGTCTATTCCATAAAGTTGACTAAAACCTCTTGCCACCAGCCTGGCCTTCTTCTTCTCAGTTTTATCCACATTTAACTTTGTCGTTAAAATATAACGGCAACCTACGACGTTCCGTCCCATAGGTTTGTTGACTATATCGAAGGTGTCATTCTTGATTAAACTCTTCACTTCTGAAAGTATTGCATCTTTCCATCCTTTTCTTTCATTACTGGATAAAGCTTCCTTTAAAGTAATTTCAACGACTCCGGCAAAATCCTGACAATCAACAAACTCTTCCGTTGATTCGACGCGTTCCTCCACGGGAATATCTGGCTCTACGTTAACCATATTGTATATTTTCCGTGGACGTCCGACGTGACCTCGTTCCAGTCGTGGTCGCCCTGGACCTCTCTTCATTGCCCTCGAACTGTAGGGGCACAATATTTAAGCAGAGTGTAAGCAGGGAAACCAGGATAACGTATACAATGAATTTTATTGTGTTATTCTGAGAACTGTTTATGATCAACTGACAACTATAAATATAAACAAACAATCCGTGGAACGGTTACTAGGTTTATATGAAATTGACATAGTTCTATCGATAGCCAGATAGGTACCACCTATTAAAATAGGTCCGTATATAATATCACATTAATTAACTATTTCAATATTTTTTACTTGTCGTGTTTTAGCGCTACAAAGGTCTTTTGTTGCGAGGTAAGTATAAATTTAAAATCACACTTCAGTTTTCATTTTCAATTTTTTTGTGTCCTTTACATCAATGGCGTTCAATCGGTAAAAGATTATTGTAGCTAATCAGACCGACATGTCTGTATGTAATAAGTGGTTTAGCGTAGTAACTATTTAGTAATCTGTGGTTTAGCTGCGTAGAATAACGATGGCACTGTGAATTGCTACAAGCTACGCTTGCTATGACGTAACTATGTTTTATACAATAAGGATTTTATGTTATCATCCAAATCTTCCGCCTTTAAAAATATTGTGCCCAGTCACCCACCAATGCCCTTTCTTCTTTCATATCACTCCTCATACAACCCATCCACCTTTGACCTCCCTCTCCCCTCAACATCCATCCACATGACAAATTTAACTCATAACTACTACAAGCATTTCTATGCCTAAATAAGTCTCTATGTACTCTACCCTCTACCCCTCGACATGCATTGTAAATTAAAATTATACGCAATAAACTTATTTTATTTTAATTTTTAACACTTAGTAACATGCCTTTCATCCCTCCTCTTCACAAGACCATACCAAGACTAACAATTCCCCTTCAACTTTTCAGTCACAAGTCACAGTATTGTAATACTGTGACAGTGACGTGTATTGCTGTATTTACAACCTGCTAATTCTGGCGCTCTAGTATGAAATGAACCGTGAAGTCGGTACTAGGGCGCGTAGGAATTTGCAGTTTACCGTCGTGAAATGACGTCACAGAATATCGAACTGCCAATTTGTGCAGTCCAACTACGGTATCAGTTGGTAGAATGGGCCGTTAACTTACAAGTCTTAAATTTCATAAATATTCGATTCTATGTTTCGGACATCAAATACTTTATTGTACGCAATTTTTACAAATATAGGACAGCTGATGAAAAATCTTTAAGTGCAAAACTAAAATTGAACTAAACCCCTTAAAAAAATATCCACTAATAAACATATTATTATCTGGCCTAGTCAACGATCGCGTAGCTTCATAAGTAGACACATGTAAACGTGATGAAGCGGCGACGACTCGACCGCATGACGTTTCTTCTTCATCGACATAGTTTCATAGTTTTGTATGCAAGCTACACGCAGGCGTGTAATGACGAATCGGACAGTCGGTCATATTCGAGTTAAAATCTGTAGCTGCGTAGGCTTCAGAAGTTTGGTTTAAATCGCTACAACATGCTACGAGCTACAAGTGCTACGACGTAGCTGTTTTCGAAGTTAGCGCTACAACTAGCTTAAACCATTTGTACAGTGTTATAAATTGAAATAAAAAGGGCTAAGGAACGACTAAGGGCCTATTCCACCACCATTGATTATTTATGTTTCCGTTCACTTACTTGGCACACAATTTCATAAATATTCTGTTCCATTTATGAATTTATTTACGAAATAGTAACTATTCGGACATTGTGAAACAAGTTCTAAATATGACGTCACATGACGTCACTGTGCATAGTGCGATCCCACAGGTATTGTTAGCGGCGCTACCTCTACTTGCATCCTGAGGTCCTAGTACTTACACTTTAAAAACACGTGGCCTCTGATGGAGAACAAGGCTTGCAAAATTATGAAACCTCGTCACTAGGGTTTATAAAACAAAAATGTATTCTAATAATCGATTTTACGCTAAAAAAACTTGCTCTCATTTTCTAAATAAAAAACGGAATCTAAAGAACATTGTCAACATTGTCTTTGATTTGTTTTTCATCGACAACTGAAAATAATGTTCGTTGCTAATTTTTCTATTAAAAAAAATCATTTCGTCAAACACCCAAATTATTGGATACGCTTTTTTTTCTTTTGTTATGTGAACAATAAAGACAGTACAGTGCGTTGATAACACATGACGTCACGCCCAGGAGTGACGTGACAAGGCTCCACTCTTGAATTTTTGTTTTTTATTTTAATATTTTCGCAATTTTTATATAGGTACTATTTATTCACTGGGGATAATGATGTTTTATAATATCATTGACTGGGGAACTAATAGACTATAAACTTATATGTCTAGGGGATGAAGCAGTGTCTAAGTCGAATTTTGGTAAAGCCGGAAATGCAAACTGGTGGAATTCCATCTAAATAACCTTACAGGCAATGTTGCTGCTACTTTTCAGATTTGTTTCTAGTATGGCGTACCTGATAATAGGTATTGCACATGTCCGGCCCGATTTAAACAAAATAGTTTCCTAGTAAGTAGGTAGCTAGCTATAATAAAGAACTACTAATATTTCAATTCCAGATCCGGCTTGAATACGTCATAGATGACGCGAATGTGGGGTTTACGGACGCACCCCTGTCATAATATGTTGAATACGATAGCTCCATGTGGTCCCTGATGTCCTAGTACTTTGATTGTATAAACGCGTGGTGTTTCGATTTACACCGTCCGGTCCAATAAAGCCTGGGATACACTAGGGAACATTTTGTCCCGAAACACGACGCGCAACACTAAATTTACGTGACGCTGCAACGTTGCATATTGTTCTGCAACATGCCCCGCAACATAGTACGTGACGCGGGGCATGTTGCTTGCTCCCGCCTCGAGAGCGAGCGCACGAGTCTCGCGTCAATATGCATGTTCCACGTAGTTGTTGAGCAACATGTTCCGCAACATGTTGCTCCATTTGTCCCCTAGTGTATCCTTGGCTTTAATTTATTATTTACATAGAAATATTTATTTCAGTACATAGATTTAAGTGTG
Organism: Mythimna separata; assembly: GCA_030763345.1. Lineage (NCBI taxonomy): Eukaryota > Metazoa > Arthropoda > Insecta > Lepidoptera > Noctuidae > Mythimna > Mythimna separata. The sequence continues at coordinate 1,413,283 of CM061173.1, read as the reverse complement.
TGTGTGAATTATTTACCAAGAAACAAATGTACGATTATTATCGTTTTTTTCGGTGGGAAATCATCAAACAACCCGTTACACTCTGGAGCAAGAGGGAGTGTTAGACTTGAGACCTTTGTTCCTTCCTTTGCACTTTGCATTCTAAGGCTTATGACTTATTCTGTGTCTGTGGCAACGGTAACTCCGTTTTAAAATAAAGAATTGGATAAGGCAAATTGGTCACCTGGTGATGCTGGAGTGCCCTCCCCCCCCCCAAATGCTACACGGCAATTTATTGAAGGCGTTGATGATATCCTAACGGTACGCGTACACTAAAACCGATTTTGTTGGCCGATGGCGGACAGAACTACTCGGACGAGTAACTCGGACGTTCAACTGAATACACTGCAGACGATAACGGCCGTTGTCGGTGGAACTTATGAAGTCTAAACTGTGCAAATAACGACTCGATCGCAGAAGAAGTCGGTAAAACTGACAAAAAATCCAAACACGTTCGGATTCGTCAGTTGATCGTCCGTTTTCGGGCGTCATCGGACGACGTCGGTAGTAGCAGTGTATGCGCTCTCTTCCATTTACTTACGTTTGATTTGATCGGCCGATTTCGGCCGATGACGTCCGAGCATACTTCGGCCGATGACGGATTCGGTGTACGCGTACCATAAGACACTGTCAAGATCAAGTCAAGATCGCATCCCCGTCGTGAGGACTCGCAGCAATATGATGGCGTCAACAGTGAAGCGCGCAAGCCCCCCTGCGGAAGCCGAACCGGACAAAGACATTACAAACCTAAAAAATTATTTGAGACGATCGTCATTTTGGCGTTAGAAACGACTGTCATCTTATATCTAGGTTGTATATAAATTGAACTTGTTTTGCACTCGCCCTATAATTCAATAATCTCGTACTCCAGTTGACCTATGCTGTCCTAGTATACACGATGTCAAAAAAACGTTGCCACAACGAGGCGCCTCTGTTTGTCATACAGAGCGCCATCTCTATTTAAAACTATGAACTTCAACGATGCGGTCGCCCCGTGTACAATGCAATGCACGCCCTCACAACATTGTGGATACCAGAATATCAGGAATCATAGAAGATGATTTCTATGTGGCTGAGTACCTACATAATTCAACATTTAAAAAAATACCTATTAAAAAGGTTGAGATTGATTTGTTTATATGCCCTTATTGAGAACTCGGGCTGACTTCACGTACCTAGTATACATAATATACTTTGAATATTAATATTTATAACGATTTTTTATGGAGGTTTCGCTATCTGCAACATCAATGAATCCCTATTAATTATTCGTTGAAGTGGCAAGTAGCATCATCAAAATACGCATAATTATCTAATTCCATTAATTCAGGGCCTGGCAGTGCAGTGCAATGCTCTGAGGACAACCCAGGAAACATGGATATCAGAACACAACAGGAGTTAGATCAAATCACATCCAAAAACAAACCGCTTTGGTGAGAATTCTTCCAACACTGAGTCTTCCATTACGTGATCACTCCAGAACTTTTCATCCCCATCGACCATTGAGTCTGACTCGCATTTGGCCGGTTTTTTTCAACATTGAAGTTGGTTGTATTTTTTTTTTCTAAAAAGTTTTTTAGTTGTGGTACTCGGCCCAATCGGCGAATAGACATAAAAGATAAAAAATACTTACAGTCGAACATAGAACTTCCTCCTTTTTCTCCTCCTTTCTGAAAACATCTCAGCACTATTTTACTCAGATCGGGCCTTTTCAATGATTCCACATAATGTCCAACTGTTAAGACACTTGAGATGCTAAACTAAATTAATCTTTTAAGACAATATCCACTAGGAATTGACAATTTAGGAATAATTAAGACAGCCACTGCATTTCACTCGAAAAAGTCCCACCAAAAACTCACGATCATAAAATTCTAATCGGAAGGTCTATGAAAATACACGGAATAGTGGGTAGTTGCTAAAACGATGACGTTTATTACACTACCTTTGAATTGTGGCGCCCTAGTACAAAACGAGCTGAGAAGTCGGCACTAGCTCACAGTATGACGCCTGAACTGACGTCACAGATTATCGAGCTACCCCACAGAGCGTCTAGACCCGTGGTCAAGACTTCGAAGAATAAAAATGCTACAAAAACGTACTTTTTACTTTTCGTGTTAGAATTACAATGGTCTTTTGTTTGCGAGGTCAAAGTTAGATCTACGCCTCTTAATTTTCCATTTACAATTTTTTTTGTGCCCTTGACATCAACGGCCGGCACTCAATTGCTAAACATGTTTTAATGCAATTAGTACAATAAATACGAGCGCGAGCAACGAAAGCTATGGTTTCATTTTTTTAAATATTGTTTCCCGAAGTTGCCTCTTCTTAAAAACACAAACGTAGTTTGCGTAGAATGATGTCGTCGTCGCCGTGAAAGGTGCAACTCGCAGAATGATGCAACTACGCTCCAGATATTATTAGCGAGCTCCAGTAAATTTTTGAGATCCTAGTACTTTCAGTTCAAAAACACGTGGTTGGGCCGCCCGTTCGCAGACAGGACAGGTATTTTATACTCGTAAAATTTAATACAAACGTCGCCGTCGTCGTCATCACTGCGACACTTCAAAGGCAAAAAAATATCTAAGCGACTGCGAAACAACGCAGGTAAAACTGAAGATAACATTAGCGAAATAACTATTTAGTAATCTGTGACATTAGTGCCTTACTATTTTTCATTCCTCTCACTGCTATTCTGCCTTCGTCTATACTAACCATTCTCCCTAACCACACATTAACTGGTCTGGCCTTTTTAATGATTCAACATATTGTCCAACTGTGTAGACTTGAGATACAAAACTAAATCAATTTTATATCACAATATCCACTAGGAATCAATTTGCGAATAATTAAAACAGCCACTTCATCTAAAAATCCCGCCATAATCTCACTACAGTAAAATTCAAATCAGCTGGTCTGTGACTTACTAAATTAAAGCTCACTAAATTAATTAATCTTAAACCGCTACTTCAACCATTATACAGTGTTAGAAATAAAAAGAAACACCGAGTAAATATGACGTCACGCGACATCAGTGTGTGCAAGGTGCAATTATTCCACAGGTATTGTTAGCGTATATACCTCTACTTGCATCCTGAGGTCCTAGTACTACACTCCCTGTAAACCCCGTGCGGTCTCATGAGACCGCGCGAATCGTCATCGCAACATAAACACGTGGCTTCGGACGGAGAACTAGGCAAGCAAATGAAACAACGTCACTTGGGTTTTGAAATATTGGTATCTACCCCTACTTGCATCCTGAGGAGCTCGTGGCTAGATAATAACAGCCGCACAGGTCGATCTTCAAGGTTAAGCAACGCTTGCCTAGGTTGGTTTGTGGATGGGTGACCATCTTAACATAACGAGTTTCCTCCGTGCCTCGGAAAGCACGTTAAGCCGTTGGTCCCGGCTGTCATTTGTAGATCTTTGGCAGTCGTTACGGATAGTCAGAAGCCAGTAAATCTGACTCCAGTCTTGCCATGAAGTACCGTGTTACCCCAGTTAATGGGTTGTGGAGGTCTGGTAGGCAGCCGCTCCTTGTAAAATACTGGTATTCAGCTAAATCCGGCTTGACTGGAAGCCGACCCCAATATAGTTGGGAAAAGGCTAGGCAGATGATGACCCCTACTTGCATCCTGAGGTCCTAGTACTACACTCCCTGTAAACCCCGTGCGGTCTCATGAGACCGCGCGAAACGTCATCGCAACATAAACACGTGGCTTCGGACGGAGAACAGGGCATGCAAATGAAACATCGTCACTTGGGTTTTGAAATATTGGTATCTACCCCTACTTGCATCCTGAGGTCCTAGTACTACACTCCCTGTAAACCACATGCGGTCTCATGAGACCGCGCGAAACGTCATCGCAACATAAACACGTGGGTTCGGACGGAGAACAGGGCATACAAAAAAAGTTGAGTATAGACTACCACATTCACTACAGAACAACCGCTCTATAATATGTTCTATCCTTTTACGAACTAAACGTCGAGCACGCTCGCCTCTGCTACAAACCAACGAGCACATTGGTGTAACATTTCGTCGAGCGTATTTGTGTAACATTTCGTAGAGCGTATTGGTGTAACATTTCGTCGAACGAAAGGATGAAGAAAAGTGAACGCAAGGTACAACGAAATGTTGGTATATGCCACAGATAATATAATATTGGCATACAGATGCCTCATCCCATACAAAGATATTGTCCCGTCGTAACTAGCGTAGGTATTTCATCTGCCTATTCTGGCTATTTTTGTTAGTACATCAATCGCGTTCGTTCCCAATAGATGGTGCTAGCAGCGACTTTGCAAGAAGGGTTACATTATACTTTTATTCGTAATAGATGACATTAAAATGGCACTGTACACTGTACTTTTGTACTGCTGCTACGTACTCATATTATCTGTGATATTATTAAACAAAACAAAATTTTAAAATCTAGTTGTTAACCTTTGAAATTTAATACAGCGCCATCTACTGGTATAAATATTAATTGTCCATTCAAATCATCTATGAAAATTTGAAATAAGAGCCCATTGTTCCATAATGTTGTGTGTATAAGAGTTGATTAAGTATGAATAAACCTTAATTAAGACAGAAAAAATAAAAACTTAAAAATTATACACACTTCAACCACAGATCAATACATGTCGCGCCATCTAGTGATATTTATTTGAACCAAACTTTCTTTGTTACGAATGAGACCCCGTGGTAGGTATATGCGCACACTCGCTTTTAGCATTCACCCGTAACATAACGACGAGCATTCGCAGGAACGTTACATTACATGGAAATGCTTTGGAAACTGAGCTTTTGCCTGTATTGTACCATTCGTAAGAACGTAACAATTACATTATAATTACACAGAAATGCTCCAGAAAATGTTGTAGTCTATACTCACCTTAAAACATCGTCACTTGGGTTTTGAAATATTGGTACGGTTATTTCTAATGATCGGTTTTTAGCGTAAAACTTTTTCTAACGTTTCTAATAATCGATTTTAATCTAAAAAGAAAGCTGTATAAAAACGACAGTCTAAAGAAGTCAACATTTTGTTTGTCTTATTTTTCATCGACAACTTTTTCTATTTTGAATGGAATAAATTCAGTTCGTCAGATAGAACTCTACCCAAAATTATTTGATACGCTCTTTTTTCTTTTGTTAAGTAAATTAACTATGAAGACAATTACAGTTCGTCCACTATAAGTTGGCGAGTGTGAAGTTAGGCTCTGCGAATTTCGCCGCTTGAAATATCGTACAATAATAAAGGTTATATAGAATCCAAAACACTTGAGTCACTTTTAAATTCTGTCTTATGATCAGGGGTGTAAACTGATGCGAAATAGTTCCCAAAAAGATCACAGATAGCGGCGCCATCTGATGTTGTAGTCTGTCCGTCCGTCATGATCAGTGGATAGGCACTAGTTCCACCACGTTTAGCCTTTACATGAGTCCAGAATAATTTGGGGTTATCTTTAATTTCCGCTTCTAGTTTTTCCATGTAGGTATTGTAGAGATTTTTAGTTAGGCTTTGGCAGCGTTTTGTGATTAAACTCAGTTCCAATCTATCCAATGGATTATTGTATTTTTTATAGCGCAAAATCAACTTATTCTTTTCTTTTAACGTCTTTATAATTGATGTGAAATGTTACAAAAGCCTTTGTACATGAATTGTCAAATGAATGTATGTAAATAAGTTATTGTGTATAAGACCGCGGGTATCATATAAAATGCATATATGCGTGGTATACATCTGCAATCAAAACCTTGGTCACTCCCAGGCAGGTCAGTTAACTATTTTTTCCAATACCCTCACAGATATTGTTCAGAAGCACCCTTCTGACAAATTCTTAGTTCTCGGTGATTTTAACTTACCAAACATAACCTGGAAACTAAATGATGATGGTCAGTCTGTTTTGCCTAGTAATATCCAAGGTCATGTTCAAATAAGTTTGTTTGATAATTTTACACTCTGCAATTTTTCGCAATTTAATTCACACGTTAACGTAAACAAGAAAATTCTGGATCTTGTTCTGTCTAATGGCGAGGTATCGGTAGCGAGTTGTGATGACCCCCTGGTGCCGGAAGATCCGCATCACAGGGCCCTCTGTGTGACCACTGATTTTGTGGAACTTCATACTCTTCCTACACTGCCTCACATTAAATTCTTATATGGATCAGCCGACTACACTGCCATTAATGACCGGCTTAGCGAGATCGACTGGCACAGGGAACTGTCCACTGGAACACTCGAGAATGCCATAACGTTATTTTACAACACTCTTTATGGTTTGCGTGAGACTTATGTACCTGCTAAGACAGTCGTTGCATCCAGCAAATATCCTCTCTGGTTCAAGCGGCCTTTAATTAAAATTATTAAAGAAAAGGCTAAATTTCATGCTAAATTTAAGAAATATGGTAACATTAGCGATTATGAGTCATTTGTCTTACTTCGACAGCGAGCTAAAGAAGTAGAAAGCGAAATGTTTTGCAATTATATCTCAAAAATCGAAGAAAGTATATTTTTAACCCCCAAAGCGTTTTGGTCGTATGTCAAATCTAAAAAACAAACTAACCTGTATCCTTCTTTATTAAAATATAAGAATCGCATTTCTAGTGACGGAGAGGTTATCTGCAATATGTTTAGCGACTGTTTTTATTCGAATTTTCTAGATTCTGACGGCAACGGTGATTCCAATGAGGATTTATCGGGTTCTGAAACACCTTTAGGCGATCTCATTTCGGACATACATTCAGTCGAAGTTAGTGAGTTGGAGGTATATGAACTGCTTAAAGGAGTTGACCTAACAAAATCTGCGGGACCTGATAACATCCCACCGCTCTTTATTCTTAAGTGTGCTAAAAGTCTGACTACTCCACTTTCACTATTGTTTAGGCGATCCTTGCATGTGGGTCAGGTTCCTGCAATTTGGAAGTCGGCACTAATTACTCTGATCCATAAAAAGGGGCCTAGGGACTGCGTAGAGAACTATAGACCTATTTCGAAACTATGCATATTTGCCAAAATCTTGGAGAAAATAATATACAAGCAGCTATATGCCACTCTTAAATTAAGTTTCAGTGACCACCAACATGGTTTTCTGCGAGGTCGATCCACAACCACCAACCTTGTCCTTTGCAGTGATTACTTGACTGAATGTATGTCACATCGCACTCAAGTAGACGTAGTCTATACTGACTATAGCAAGTGTTTTGATCGTCTGGATCATTCTATATTACTGCAAAAGCTTTTGGCTATAGGTATCAGCGGAAGCCTGTTTAGGTGGTTCTCGTCTTATGTAGCCAACAGATGTCAAACTGTCGTTCTAAATGGATACACTTCTAGGCCTATTTTTGTCCCCTCAGGAATTCCACAGGGATCGCTACTGGGACCCTTATTGTTCAACATCTTCATCAATGATGTCTCTTCATGTTTCTCTTATTCATCGGTTCTTTTATTCGCGGACGACATGAAGATTCTGTGTGAAATTAGAACTGAGGAAGATGCAGAAAATCTCCAACAGGATTTGGACAGATTTCAGAATTATTGTGTTGCCAACCGCTTAGATTTAAATGTCTCTAAATGTAATTTATGTACGTTTACTCGCAAACCTAAACCTATTATTTACGACTACAAACTAAATAATATCTCAATAGCCAGAGTTAGTACGATCAGAGACCTAGGCGTCACTTTTGATTCAAAACTACTTTTTGACGCACACATCGATGATATTATTAAAAAAGCTTCTAAAGCACTAGGTTTCATTTTGAGAATATCAGCTGATTTCAAAAAGGTTAAAACACTTAAAATTCTTTATTGTGCTTTTGTGCGTAGTCATCTCGAATATTGTTCACCGGTATGGAACCCTATTTACAATTGCTACATTCATCGCATTGAAAATATCCAAAGAAAATTTTTAAGGTACATTCAGTATAGATCTAAAACTTATCTACCTGACTATCATAGTCGTTGCAGGAAGTTTCACATTCTTCCACTAACTGAGCGTAGAAAAATTGCTGACATGGCATTTTTGTTTAATATAGCCAATGGTTCAGTCGACTGCTCGGAACTGATTGGCAAGTTTGGGCTGCGAGTTCCATCCTTTACTTTTAGGAATCATAGACCTCTATATGTTCCGTCAGTGCGTTGTATTTACAGGAAAAATTCCTACATAATAAGAGCTAGTAGATCATACAACGCACTGTGTGTAAGTGTTGATGATGATCTGGATTTGTTCTCCACTAGCGTCACTAAACTGAAGAACATAATGTGCAATCAATTTTTCAATGTTCATTGAACATGATAAACAGTCCTTGCTCCGAGCGCCTTCATTTCTTTCTTTCTTTTTATCTGTCTACCGTCTCTTGTTCTACTCTAAAACTATCTGTGAAAACTTGTAATTGGCCTTCTTTCAATATTTTTCAACTATCTGTATCCTAGCTGTAAGTTTTCCGAAAATAATAAAATAAAATAAATAAAGAATTAAATAAATAAATAAAGCAGCATAAGGTTTTTAAATGGAATTCCATCAGTTTGTATTACTGGCGAAATAGATTTCTGTGTCTTACATCATGATTCAGTTGAACCAAAATTGAGAACAGTTAGAGCGCGCCATATTCATTTAAAACTATGAAACTCTAGTAGTACCGAAAAATACTTCAGTCACCCCTTCGACGTCGCTCCGTGTGGAATGCAATCACGCCCTCGCCACGTTTTCACAACATTGTGGATACCAGGATATCAGGATTCATAGAAGATGATTTCTTTATGGCTGAGTAGGTGCATACATCACCATTTTTAGAGGTTTGCAACATCAATGATTCTAGGTACCTGTGCATGTTCATGGGAAGGGGCAAGTAGCAACATGAAAACACGCATATTAGTTTCTAATTGCTAATTGGTGTATCTATTGGTCTATGTATTGCATTCTGAGGCTACGTGCTTTACAGTCCACGGTACAGGGATTTCAGAAAACAACAGGAGTTCGTTCAAATCACACATCCAAAACCTAATTGCTTTGGTGCGATAGAACAAATGTTCAAATCAAGGTGGCCTTTCGAACCGAGCGTCTATAGCGTCAGTGACGCCGCGACTGTGACGCCTCGACAGAGCGACAGATAGATGTTCTATGCAAATGTATGAAATTCTAGGGAACGACTTTCGAACCCAGCGACACTGACGCGGCGTCAGTGACGTCATTGACGCCGCGCAGGTCCAGGCAAAATTCAATATAATGTGACTATTACTAAACTTCAATTTTATATATACGTTCATTACTGTCGCGGCGGCACTGACGCTATAGACGCTCGGTTCGAAAGCCTACCTTAATTGCTTGCTTTTCTGCGCCCATTTCATACTGAGTTTTTCCAACATAATGTACTAGGACACCAATTAGTAGTCACCTGCAGTACGGGACAATAAAATAATATTTTTTATTCCTAACATTTTCGGAATCATTTTTTGAAGTAGTATTACTATATTATGTTCCTTTGAACTAATTCCCTGCCTCGACTTCGTACGGATGCAATTTTGTTTTTATTTCTTTTTTTTTCATACAAAACTTGTCCTTACAATAAAGAACACAAAACAAGATCCCATTTGATGCAATTGTTTGACATTTGACATAATTGTACTTTCACCCCTCGTTACAATACCGCACACTTATCTCGCTACACTTGACATTGCTTTTCTCTGAGGTAATCCTAATCTATAATACGAAAAATTCTCGGCACTATTTTACCTAGATCCGGCCTTTGCAATGTTCCCACATATTATTGTCCAACTGTGTTTACACACTATCAAAAACCAACTATTCTCCGTTGGTTTAGGTAGTTAACTAAAGGTAAACAATCTTGGCATGTCTTTTTATCTAAAAGTTGTCTATAAATTGTATATAAAAATCTTTCCGATTAGGTATTTACCTAAATCTATGTTAGCTAATAAACTAAATTTAAATAATCTTTGTGTATATTATATACGACCATTTTAATATAAAAAGACATACCAAGATTGTTTACCTTTAGTTAACTACCTAAACCAACGGAGTATAGAAAAAATAGAATTTGCGAATAATTATAATAATAATAATTTAATAAATTTTTTTTTATTACCATAAGCCATACATTACAAAAAAATAAAAATAATGTTTACATAAGCTTATACAATTAAAATCTTTTTTAACGCTCTGACTCCTAAACTAGGTGTATGTCCCTGTGGCTTAGGAGTCAGTGATTCTTAGTAGCATCAAAACACAAGCAAAATTATCATTCAGCAGCCATAGTATAATTGTTTATGATAAAAAATTAATTAATTTAATTTAATTGAAAAAATTATAAAAGAAATTATATTAATAACAAAAATAATATTGTTAAAAATCAAATTCAAATAATTACAAAAATAAAATTAATAATAAAAATAAAGTTAAAAAATCAAATCAATAATAAAATTAATAACACATTCATTAAATTTTAGTAAAAAAGAATTATTGCAGAGATTATATAAAGCGTTTATAGATACTCGTAAGTTTGTGTGTGTGTGTGTGTGTGCGTGCGTGTGTTATGTGTGTGTGTGTGTGTTTTATATGTATCAATGTAAGTTACCCAATAGAAGGTCCTCCGTCTGATCGAAAGTGAGTGTTTGGAGATAATCGTTAAGTTTGTTTTTGCACTGTGACTTTGTGTCCGAATATAATTTTAGCTTTTTGTTCAGGGAGTTGTACATCTTACTACTAACAACATAGAATTGATGTTTGGCAAAGGCTGTTCTATGACGTTCACTAGAGAAAACGTTATGCTTATGTCTACCAGTCGGCTCCATTGGGGGACGCGCTGAATGTTTGCGTAGGCTCGACAGGAGCACATAGAGTTGCCTGACCGTAAGTACCTTGCAGTCAGCATAGAGCTGCACTGTGGGATATCTTCGGGGACGATACAGTATCACCTTCAGGACAGCTCTTTGTGCCCTCTCAAGACGGATGAAGCAGTTTTTTGTGGCTCCTCCCCACACGGGTAAGCAGTATGAAAGGACTGACTGACACAAAGCAAAATATACTAACTTAAGCGTACCATAGTCAGCAGAGTTCCTAAGCTTCTTAAAAATATAGACAAGTTTACGAATTCGACACGTAACTTTGTCTATGTGTGGATGCCAGTTTAGATGCTGATCCACGAGTACTCCCAGGTACCGTACAGAAGAAGATTTATTAATTAAAAAGCAACTACACTGCGTTTGTGAAACACAAGTGTGCGCTTGCAGTGTAAAGGAGTTTGGTGGGCCCAAATTTGACCGAAAGCAGAATGGAATATACACAGTTTTGTCAAGATTTAAGGTAAGCAAGCTATAGGCCAGCCAGTTCATCACAATGGAAAGCGCAGTTTCGGCATTATGGTATGCCTGAGACCAGTTAGGACCATTTATTACGAGGGCAGTATCGTCTGCGTATGTAAAAATTTGACAATTATGCAAGGACAGATTGCAGAGGTCATTTATATAAATGAGAAAGAGGGTAGGTCCCAAAATGCTGCCCTGCGGAACCCCATAAGTGATTGGGAGGTCCTCACTTTCATAAGACCCGATTTTCACCCTTTGGGTACGATCGCTAAGATAGTCCGCAAAGATTTTCAAGGTGTGACCTCGGATTCCAATGGATTCCATTTTTCTGAGTAAGGCTGGTACAGAAACGGTATCAAAAGCCTTTGTCAGGTCAAGAAAAATTCCCAAGCACTTCTGTTTCCGGTCAAGTGTCCTAGCAACGTGATCTGATAAAGCCATAACTGCGTCTTCGGAACTTACTCCATTTCTGAAACCATATTGGTTATCGGCTAAGATACTATTTGCTTTGAGAAAACTGTTCAGACTTCTATTTAGTATACGTTCCAAAATCTTTGACAAAGCTGTTAGTACTGAAATTGGGCGATAGTTGCTTACATCTTCTTTGCACCCAGACTTATAGATGGGATGAACTACAGCTTTTTTAAAAGCCTTCGGGAAGACACCAGCACGAATAGAGATATTACAGATGTGTGTGATAATGGGAACCAAAACACATCGAGAGGCCTTTATTATTTTTGAAGGTATACAGTCCACGCCAGTCGCACAATCGGACCTTAACCCCAAAATGATGGAATCAACATCTTCCTCAGTTACCTCCAAAAGAACCATAGAATTGCAACAAGTATTAGATTTAGGCACAAAGCTGGGTCCCATCGAGGGTTGTAAAATTTTAGAAGCTAAATTATTGCCAATGTTCGCAAAAAAGTTGTTGACATAATTGAGCGAAGTCTTTGGAATTTCATTCAATTTCAACAGGTCAAAGGAAGGGGGACTACAAGTTTGTAGATCTGAAACCCTCTTAATAACATCCCAGGTAGCCTTAACATTATTCTTCGCCTTGCTAAATTGTTCCTTTTCGTACGCACGTTTGAGTTTTTTCAACAGGGAATTGCAGAAATTACGATACCGCGTATACGTAATTTTTAGAAGACAATTATCTTCCGCCACTTTAAGTTTCGCATGCATGCGATCACGGTGACGGATACAACGAAGTAGTCCCGGTGTTATCCAGGGCTTTAGGTTACGCTTACTCCTAGGTACGGAATACTCTTGTGTGTGTTTTTTAACAATAGATGAGAGATTTTCCACCAAAGCATCCGCGGCTTGATTTGGTTCCCAGATTGCCAACACTGGAGACCAGTCAAAGCTTTTGATATTCTCAATGGTGGAGTCGTAATCTATAATTGTCTTAGTGCGTGGACAGTCTATATTTGCATTTCCACTTGGAAGAAATAGTAGCAGCGGTTTGTGATCTGTAATGGATGTTTCTATAACAAAAGATGTTGCGTATTTATTTGTTTTTAGTAGAATATGATCCAAGCAGTTTTCAAGCCGTGTCGGAAACAAATGGGCTGGAAGAAGCCCGTTTGAAGCAGCACAGGTTAGATACTCATCTGAGTGACTATCACCATTATCAACTTTAATATCAATGTTGACATCACCGATCAGCACCACAGTAGAAGTAGGTACTTTGAGAATGTTATCGAGACTGTCAACAAAATTGTTTATGTTTTTAAATGAAGGAGAGCGATAAATGGCTACTATTGAAACGTCGTCTATGCAGCAAACAAGACAGTTTGCATCAGCAAAATATGGTTCTTTTATTTCTGCTTTAAGACACGATTTAACATAAATCGCGCATCCGTCATTCTGATTACGTATGTTTTTAGTTGAATAAGATGTATAGCCAATTAAAACAGCCACTGAACTTTACTCGAAAAAATCCCGCCAAAAACTCAGTATCGTAAACTTCAAAGCAGGAGGGGGGGTAGCTGGCACTAGTTGCTAAAACGATGACGTCACTTATCACTAAGTCCACTACCTGTAAGTCGTGGCGCCCTAGTACAAAACGAACTGAGAAGTCGGCACTAGCTCATAGGATGACGCCTGCAGTGACGTCACAGATTATCGACCTGCCCAACAGAGCAGTCTAGACTTCAGATAGATAATTTTATCTCTAGAATTTCAGATAGAGAACTTCAGATAGAGAGAATTTTCTTACTGTTAACCTTTTAGGAATATTTTATTGATTTAACTACTTCCTTTGACATCAACATCTTGTTTTCATTTAATTTCAACCCTCTTCACTGCACACTCCTCTCGATGCACTTGACATTCCTTTTCGCGGAGAGGTAATTCATACTACGAACAAGTTCTCTACACTATTTAAGCCAGATCCACATAAATTTTCCAACTGTGTAGACACTTCAGACGCGAAACTAAATCAATCTGGTATCATGATATCCACTAGAAATAAATTTGCGAATAATTAAAACAGCCATTGAACTTTACTAAAAAATTCCGGCAAAAACTCACTATCGTAAACTTCAAAGCTTCAGGAGGGTAGCTGCTAAAACCGTGACGTCATTTATTCACTACCTGTGAATTGTGGCGCCCTAGTACAAAACGAACTGAGAAGTCGGCACTAGCGCGAGGGATGACGCCTGAAGTGACGTCACAGATTATAATCTGTGACGTAGGGTCGATAATTATCGAACCTACCCAACAGAGCAGTCTAGACTTCAGATAGATAATTTTTTCTCTAGAATTTCAGATAGAGAACTTCAGATAGAGAACTTCAGATAGAGAGAATTTTCTTACTGTTAACCTTTTAGGAATATTTTATTGATTTAATATCTACTTCCTTTGACATCAACATCTTGTTTTCATTTAATTTCAATCCTCTTCACTGCACACTCCTCTCGATGCACTTGACATGCCTTTTCGCGGAGAGGTAATTCATACTACGAACAAGTTCTCTACACTATTTTACCCAGATCCACATAAATTTTCCAACTGTGTAGACACTTCAGACGCGAAACTAAATCAATCTTGTATCATGATATCCACTAGAAATAAAGCGAATAATTAAAACAGCCATTGAACTTTACTAAAAAATCCCGGCAAAAACTCACTATCGTAAACTTCAAAGCTCCAGGAGGGTAGCTGCTAAAACCGTGACGTCATTTATTCACTACCTGTGAATTGTGGCGCCCTAGTACAAAACGAACTGAGAAGTCGGCACTAGCTCACGGGCTGACGCCTGAAGTGACGTCACAGATTATCGACCTACCCACAGGACCTACCCCACAGAGCAGTCTAGACTTTTGAGAATAAAAATGCTACAGAAACGTATTTTTTACTTGTCGTGTTTTAGCACTGCCAGCAGAGGTCTTTTGTTGCGAGGTCAAAATTAGATCTATGACAATAGCTTTTTTATAAGACATAGAACTTTTGCGCTTTTGACATTTGCGACCTTCTACGAGCTACGACAGCGACGTAGGTAAACTAAGTACGAGTATAATTATGTATATTATTCTTACAAATGTTATATTCTCGAAGTTCTCGTTTCCCAACCTTGTTTCACTGAAACGCATTTTTTTAAAACAAACAGCCTGCTTACAATCATGACGTCACTGTGCAAGGTGTAGCTGGCAGATGCAACTACGCTTCAGATAGTTAACGCACCTCCAGATGATTTTTGCGATCCTAGTACTTTCAGTTTAAAAACACGTGACGGTACAGTACCGCCCGTTTGCAGACAAAAAACATTTAAAATTCATAAAATTTATAAACAATGTCGTCGTAACTGATTTATTAATAAAGTTTTTTATCTATAATATAAAAATGAATCGCAAAATGTGTTGGAAAGCGCTTAACTCAACAACGCCTGGACCGATCTGGCCAATTCTTTTTTTAAAATGTTCGTTGATGTTCAAGGTTGGTTTTTACGGCGAGAAAAATTCAAAAAAAAATTAAAAGTTTGGTTAGGTTAGGGTAGTAGGTAGTGTAGGGTAGTGTAGGGTAGTATAGGGTAGTGTAGGGTAGTGTAGGGTAGTGTAGGGTAGTGCAGTGCCGTAACTAGGGCGGTGCGAGCAGTGTCCAGGCACAGGGCGCAGACCCTGGGGGGGCGCAGAAATAATAGATAATAATAATAATAATAGATGGGGGCGCAGTTTTGAAAGCTCGCACCGGGAGCATAAAAGGCTAGTTACGGCACTGGGGTAGTGTAAGGTAGTGTAGGGTAGTGTAGGGTAGTGTAGGTTAGTGTAGTGTAGGGTAGTGTAGAGTAGTGTAGTGTAGGGTAGTGAAGGGTAATGTAAGGTAGGTAGGGAAGGTAGGGTAGGGTAGCGTAGGATAGGTAGGGTACTCATTTGACGGGAGCGAAGCCGCGGGTAAAAGCTAGTACTTAATAAAAATTATACGACTCGATACTAAAAATTCTTACACCTCAGAACTTTTATAAAAAGTATAAAAACTATACATAATAATTATAAAGAGCAACCCTGCTTACCCGCCGTTATACCCGCGAAACGAGACACAATAGTAAGACAATAACAGCGCGGTCTCATGAGACCGGTCGGGGATTCCAGATCGGATATTATTGCCTCGTCACGTGTTTGAGGTCGTTGAATACCAGGATATCATAAGTTACCAGAAGCTAAAAAAAGTGCCAAAATAATAAAGTTGTCGATGTAAAAGTGGCTTGGTTTAAATCATCATCATGTACACACATCAAAAGTGTCTAGAAGTGTTTTAGAACCTAATGGCTTGGCACGCGACGATGGGAAGAGGCCAGACGGGATGACCATAATGCCTTGGAAGTTGGGTAGGCCTTTGGTGTGGGATGCAACATGTGTCGACACCCTTGCGCCATCCCATGTTCTGAGTACGGCGGGCTGTCCTGGAGCTGCTGCTGCAGGCGCAGAAAACCTCAAGCGGCGCAAATATAACAACCTTATCGGGAGTTATATGTTTGAGCCGTTTGGGGTTGAAACATTAGGGCCGTGGGGTCCGAGTGCTCATCGAGTTGTTCGGGATATAAGCAAGCAGCTAGTCGACTCTTCACGTGACCAGAGGGCTGGGCTGTTTTTCGGCCAACGAATCAGCATTGCCATCCAACGTGGCAATGCTGCCAGCGTTCTGGGCACTATTCCTGTTGACATCGACGTGGATGAGTTTTTTGATGCCCAATAAATCCCTTTTTATTTTTGTATATATATAGGTTTGTATCTTTAGTTTGTATATGTAAATATAATTTATGCAAAGTTAATATCTTAAAAAAAAAAAAAAAAAAAAAAAAAAAAAAAAAAAAAGTGTCTAGGGATCAACATATATTTTTGCAATAACTTTTCTCCTGATTGATATTAATTAAAATTTTCTTTAAGGATTCATCAAATAAAGTGTTTTCGTTTGTCACAGTAACGATAAACCAAGTCACCTTTGCATTAACAAAGAAATTTGCCATTTTCCTAATAAAGGGATTTTTGACATTTGAACCACTAACATTAAAGTTCGAAAAAAAGACTGAAATAACAGTTTTCTTTAAAATTTTATTGGGTAACTTAAACAATTAATAATCCGTGTTTCTACCGCGAACACTAACAACACAAGAACATCGGTTTGGCATACTCAAAATGAGTTCATACAAATCACGCTGTGGAATGGCCGCCCATGTTCGTTGCAACAACAAAAAAAGGTCTTCTTGCGACTGGATACCCTCCATATTCGGCAGAGCTCTTCTCTGTAGCATATCCCATGCATGCTCAATCGGGTTCAAGTCTGGCGACTGAGCAGGCCAGGGCAGGCCATTGATGTTAGCTGCGGCGAGAGTCTGTCTTACAACTCTTGCGGTGTGCGGTCGTGCATTATCATGC
Organism: Mythimna separata; assembly: GCA_030763345.1. Classification (NCBI taxonomy): domain Eukaryota; kingdom Metazoa; phylum Arthropoda; class Insecta; order Lepidoptera; family Noctuidae; genus Mythimna; species Mythimna separata. The sequence goes on along the minus strand of CM061173.1, from coordinate 1,396,038 downwards.
ATTAACTGAAATAAGGGACCGATTTGCACTTGTAGAGGAACGATGACGTCTGATACAATCGTCTCAGCATAAATTTGAGCGTTGAGGTTGCCTCTGATCCAAATCAACTCAGTTCTTCCGCCGATCCAAATACCCGCCCATACCATGATGGTTCCACCACTATAAGGATGGACTTCCTGGCAGGATTTTAATCGCTGTTGGTGTCCAGGGGTTCTCCAGTGTCGTATACGTCTTGTATCCGGTCTCATACCAAAACGAGACTCATCAGAAAAGCACACGAAACGCCATTGTTCTTCTGCCCAATTTCTGTGTTCAAGAGCCCATTGATATCGAATCCTACGATTGTGCATTGCTATAGATGGTACCCGTAGCGGTCTTCGGGAATGAAGGTTCACTTCATGCAAGCGGTTTCTGACTGTTTGGTCGCTAATTAAGTTCCCTGAAGAGTGATGAAGCCTCACGGCTAACATCATGGCGGTTATTGTTGGAGCTCTTCGAGTTAAGATTTGAATGTATCGGTCTTGTCTCCGTGTGGTGCAGCGATACCGTCCTCCATGGCGCTCAGCCACGGTACCAGTGCTTCGGTAACGTGTCCAAAGTCGACTGATAACACTCTGACTTGTATTCAGAGCTAAAGCCACAGTACGTTGCCGGGAACCAGCTTCTATCATTCCCACGGCTCTGAGCATTTCTTCCCTGCTTAAATGACGTCGCCGCTCCATAATAACGTTGGTTTTAATCAGTAGTAGGGAAACATTAGCACTAATAATGTCTTCAATGCGTTGTATGTTTTTATAGGGAAAATATTGACAGCTGATTTTCATCTTTTACTCGAATTTGATTCACAGTTCCTGATTCAAATTATGAAATGCACCAAAAAGGATCCATATAAATTTATAAAATCATAAATTTATTACAAAGCCACATCTCAATCTCAAGAAATCCGCATAAAAATGCTTGATCCTTAGACACTTTTGATGTGTGTAGTTACTCAGATACCCGTGAAACGAGACACAATAGTAAAACAATAACAGCGCGGTCTCATAGGACCGGTTGGGGATTCAAACGTTATAAACCGAAGGCCTCCCGGGACCAAGTGTTGCCCCAACGAACGGGTCGGTACGACTCGCATCCATTGTATTCCCGCTACTCTAACCAAGTAATCGATCTACCCTGTGCTTATTATGTTAATTATATTCATACAATATTATTCAGCGTCCCTTATAAGAAAGTTCCCTTTACCAGTTCCCTTCCCAAATATAACATACATGTTCAAAAAAAACCTATGTGAATACAATTAGTTTAAAATGTGGGTTTGACACTTCATTAATTTTGGTAGGAAATCTCTAATAACTCCTACTACTGCTCTAGGTGGAACGAGAAGGAATGTAAGACTTCTACTGACTAAAACTCACCTGTGTTCCCTCAGTTACCCTATACAATAGATCACGGTTACTCTATCGATTTTATTATTACTTTAAATTGTGCAAGTTTGAAAGGATAAAAGATCTAGTTGAAAAAAAAGTGATGTACTACTTGAGGATTGAGGAACTAGTTATTTATTATTACTCGTATTATGCATCACAATGAAACCTCAACTCTCGTGCAGCTCTTAGAAAATCACTTTTAAAAATAATGTAATTGTTATTAATATTATTTATTATTCATTGATTCATAACATTTTCATCAATGTTTACTGAATGTACATTGTCGAACGAAAGAATAGATTCAGAAAACTTATTGTTTTAAATGATTGGAGCCAAAATAAGATTAAATTGTTCTAAATGAATAAAAAGTAATTAAACAAGCTGTTGTAGAATGGACAGGGCTCTCAAGCCACGTGTTTATAAATATAAAGTACTAGGACATCATGAGTCAACTGGAGTGCGCCAGTATTGAGCAGAAAACACAACGTAGTTTGGCAGCTGCAACGGACGACCTTGACACAACACAGCAACCCCATTTTTCAACGGTTAATGGTAATAGAGTAAGAGCCCGTGAACGCCAGACCTACGTTATTTTATAAAAGCTGAAAGTTTGTCAGCGCGTGCTCCCAACACAGGTAACAACGATGGCCAAATATGAAGTTTGGGTTGCAGTGGCAGCTGTACACGGTACCAAAGTTGTGTAAAATACCGATTTAAGTAGGTACGTCAAATTATAAAGATTGTTTTTTGGTATTTATTACCTTCAGAATATTATTAAAAATCACGTTATTCATTGCCAGACACCTTTAATGTTCATGAACTTATATAATTTTTAACTTTTGTGCGCGAGATGGCGTTGATAATAAATACTTGTTTACTGGCTGGCACGTTTTCGTGCCGCCTGGGGCTCTAGCGGAAAGCATTGTTATGAGACGACGTGTTTCATTACATTGGATACTGGGATACCAGGAAAGAGCTAGAACTGTGCTTCCAACACATGTAAAAATATTCCGGCACTGCACTGCACATTTTACAACTTATATTACAAGTAGGTGTAGGGTTTTTCCATTCGCTAAGTCTACTAGTTAACGAATTTTTTTTAAATACTTATTTATCTTTAAATACTATGATAGATTTTTTAACGCATATTATTTCTAACCTTCGATCAACAGTAACTAATTTTTTTTTAAATTGCGTGCTCAGTACAATATTCTTACATCAAACCCAATTAATAAAACAATAATCAAAATTAAGTAAAATCTTGTAATAATTACTTTTTTGAATTATATGGATGAATAAATTTTAATGTACTTAAAAAGAAAAATAATTTGCTTCAAAATCCGTGTAACTTCCGTTTCCTAACGCCCTCAACCCGTTACGTCACGTGTTACACCGCATCTAGTACCAGGATGTCATAAGTTGGTAGGAATAGCGGTTACACCCACGGGTTAATCAAGCAAAAACGGTTGAACAGATTTGGATGAAATTTGGCACGCATATGGTCTTAGACATGGAAAGAAACATAGGCTAGGTACCTTTTATCCCGATTCTTGAACACGGACGGAGTCGCAGGCTGAAACTAGTATTCTATTAATAAAAAGAAACCTTGTATAAAATTTTACGGCCCGGATCCTTTTATTAACTGTGTTAACTGTTAATATTATGAAATAATGGTACACTTGTGCAATCATGGTGAGTCTGTCTATCCCTCTCTAACAGGGGTGGTTTTCTTTGTGTCAAGGTCGTCTATTGCACTTGCCCATTTAGACACGCCCGCCCCCTTTATCTGTCCAATACTGGCGTACTCCAGCAGACTCATGACGTCCTAGTATCCAATGTTTTAAAACACGTGGCTTGGGAGTCCTCCCTTCATTCTTCCACAAACCAACCCCAATTTTCATCTGAAAATGGTTTGTTGTAATGAGGATTTTTCGACGCCATTCTTTAGGGTTAATTTTTAGTTAGTTAGTTCTTTCTATTTAGTATAATTTGTAAATAATTTGTAACATATAAAATAAAATATATCCCTTTGTTGTAAGTAATTTGACAATACTTTATTTACTTAAATGTTTTAATGGGGAGTATCAGAATGACTTTTCCCGCTCATGAGCGGAGCGGGAGAGCGTGTTAGACTTTTACTGACTAAACCTCACCTCGTTACTTCGTTGCCTTTGCTCTGGCAACACTTGCACTTACTTCTAAAACCTGAAGACAGAAGAAGAAGACCTGAGTGGAGACTAAAAGTCTGCACTTCGTTCCATGGCTCGCTGGCAGACCTCGATGCCAGCGAGCCATAGAACGAAGTATACTCGGGATCCAAAAAAGAGACCGCTTATGGAAAAGTACTTATACTTTATTCCAAAACACAAATGGCAGACGTAGTACCTACTCAGCCGCTAAACTAAAATGGGACTGGGTAGGCCACATCTGCCGCATGCCGCACAGAAATTGGGCGAAAGTGACAACTGACTGGATTCTGAGCAGCAGCCGACGACGCGGTAGGCCCAGGAGATGGCGTGACGACTTATTCTAAAGGAGTGGCCAGAAGTAGCTCAAGACAGAAAAGAGTGGGAAAATGGAAAGGAGGAATTTGCCCTACAGTTGGACACAACTCACACAATGGGCTTATAATAATATTAATAAATAATAAGATCTGCTATCACCAAAAATCATACAGATGTGCTTTCATTTTGAAAAGTCATTGTTTAGACTACCAGAGGAGGAAGGGGTAGTGGAAAGTTGGGTATTCAGTGACGTATGCAGTGACGTAATGCAGTGACATGACAGGAAGGCAAACCGCGCATTCCTGAATGCCCTAGTACTGAGACTTTATAGTTAAATGTATACCAGAGCGTCAGGAATCATTAAGAGGTTTAATGATCAAATTAAAGTGCTGTTGAAACTTTATCGCCAGGAGCGATCGACATAAAATTTGAAGGTGATGTATGACCTAGGCGCGGTCAATGTCAGACTAAAAAAATGATTAGAAAAGAGGTATCAGATACTTATGCACTTTGTTTTCAGAAATAATGTCAAGATTAATGTATTAGTTATAATTTATTTGCAGCTTCAAACAACTTAATATTTAAGGTCAACATTTTTTTAAAGAAAACAATCAGCTTTTGAGTTTTTGGAAATACAGCTTTCTTTTATTCATGCTTTAGATAATAGAGCACTAATTTAATGAAATCAGAATCAGATTACTTTTGTTAATTTCTGAGTTAATAAACAAACTAACTTAGGTAAGTATAGCCAATGTTTTGTGCATTGCGCAAATTGCATACTCTTTGCATTTTCTGATGCTCTAGTACTGAACGCTTCCTGAAAACGTAACGCAACCGACAGTTTCCCACGATCGCTATCGTTTCACTTATGAATGACACCTATTAGTACGAGATCCGATACACGAAATGTATGAGAAAATATACCTGATCTGTTATTTGATTATAATTAAGATTATATGCTAGATAATGCTTAAATTGATACATTGCGAATAGGTTGCCGAGCTAAATTTGGTGCGAATAGTGTTAAGTACATTACGATATTAGTGCGTAATGATGGTTATAACATGCGAGGCGGAATTTCAGCCCGAGCCGAAGGCGAGGGCGTAACTGAGCCGAGCATGTTATAACCAATACGCACGTATATCGTACGACGTTTTTTAACACATTTGCGAGTAAACAGAAAAAAAAACAACATCTTAGTATTTAGCGCCAAAGAAATCGAACGCAAATATTGTTTGGTAAAATGACAAAAATTACAAACAAAAAATGACGAAAATGACTAAAAATTACTGAAATGACAAAGAGTGACAAAAAATGACAGAAAATCACAACAAATCACAAAAAACGACAAAAAGTGACAAAAATGACAAAAAATGACAAAAAGTAACAAAAAATGACAGAAAATCACAACAAATCACAAAAAGTGACAAAAATGACAAAAAGTGACCAAAAATTACAAAAAATGCCAAAAAGGACAAAAAATTACAAAAAGTGACAAAAAATGACTGAAATGACAAAAAATGACTGAAATGACAATAAATCACAAAAAGTGACAAAAATGACAAAAAATGACAAAAAATGACAAAAAATGACAAAAAATGACAAAAAATGACAAAAAATTACACAAAATGACAAAAAATTACACAAAATGACAAAAAATTACACAAAATGACAAAAAATGACAAAAAATTACACAAAATTACAATAAATTACAAAAAATGACAAAAAGTAACAAAAAATGACTGAAATGACAAAAAAGATAAAAACGACTGAAATGACAATAAATCACAAAAAGTGACAAAAATGACAAAAAATGACAAAAAGTGACAAAAAATGACAGAAATGACAAAAAATGACAAAAAATGACAGAAATGACAAAAAATGATAAAAAATGACAAATGATAAAATGATGAGGCTATTCAAATTTCGAACTAATCGCCGCGCGCGAAATTGCTTAAAACCTGCTTACCATCAGGTGGGATCGCAGTCAAGCGCTAGTTTATAACCATAAAAAAAAAATGGCAAATAATGCTGTTATGGAATTTGTATGGACTATAACTTAACTATTTGCTTTGATAACACACGCGTTTTTTATGACCCGCTTTACATATTTAAAACCGGTGGAATTACTATTAATATTTGTCTTTCTAGGAAAATTATTTTGAACTTAATGGGACGAACAGTTTATGAAAAATTGAGGACACTTATTGTAACGGACGGGAAACTACGGAACCCTACAATGAGCGTGGCCCGACACGCTCTTGGCCAGTTTTTCTTTCTGAATATGGGGTTTGGGCATTCTCTTTTACGTTTTATTTCCTTAATTTCATCCGCACTATACAAATGAAGTAAGTCTCGGTATTTCGGATTTCTTATTATAATATTTGTCTTTTTTAATCTTCACAACATCAAATATTTCTCTACAAGTTATTTTATGTATGGCAGAGGGGCCAATAATAATAAAAACACATCTTCGGTAAAAAAAAAAATCGTCTGTCGTAAGTATGTACTACTTATAGTATTTTTGTAAGTAGATACGAAACAACCTTAGCTAACCCTAAAGTGTATCATAATCTTTCTTTTTCCTTTTGTCAGTATTTAATTTGCGTTTGCGTGATAGAAAAAATCTCGAGGTAAATTTTGAACGGAACATTTTATTAATTCACAATTATATAAATACATTTGAGTGTGGAAAATTGCTGCAATGCTTTTCTATCAGACTTAGAAAATTTAACATCTTAAATATAGGCAACTCTGGATACGCACCACTTTTGGTAAGGCAACTGCATACGGTTGGATTAGTAATAAAAAATGGTTGCCTGTAAAGTCGTTTTTACGGGCGAAGATTTTACGTGACAACGTCTTTTTCTCGGTAGAATATTTATTGATATGAATATAATTAAATTGCACAATAGGAACAAGGAATTGAATGAAAATAAGAATTGCACAAATTTTAACTATAGAAATATATTTTGTTTACTAAAATTCTCTAGTGCTGCGCGCGCGGCAGACCGATCATAGTTGAGTGGGAGAGAGACGCAAGGCATTCGGCGGGCCTCTCTCTCGTTCGGTGACTCATCGTAACGTTACCGAGCGTTACACTTTTTCATATGTGACTCCCAGCCGCAACCTAATTTAAGATGTTGTCACGTCAAAATTGCCTTTATTTTGATATATAACACGATTAAATAACAGATGAGGGTATGTTGTCAACTTTTACTTAGCTCTTTATGCAAGGCAACTCCATAGTTTGCACCAAAAACAAAACGGCAACTTCTATTTTTTTAGTTCCTTGGGACACATTCTTGCAGCTAATGCTCGACTTTTATAAATAACAAATGAGGTAAGTTGATGAAAAATTTTTGATTACATAGTTTATTGTTTAACACCATTCGCACCAAATTTAGCTCGGCAACCTATTCGCAATGTATTAATTTAAGCATTATCTAGCATATAATCTTAATTATAATCAAATAACAAATCAGGTATAAAATTCTTCTTCGGATCTTAGACCATATATGCTTTCAGGGAAAATAACAAAAGTTAAAGTAGAAGGTTAGTTGGTCTTGATAACCAACTTAACTTTCTTCTCATATCTCTCCTTTACTTATTTTTTTTTTTTTTTTTTTTTTTTTTTTAAGTTTTATAAATTATATTTACATATTAAACTAAAAAATGACTTAATAGATATATACAAACTAAAGATACAAACCTATATATATACAAAAATAAAAATAAAAAGGGATTTACTGGGCATCAAAAAACTCATCCACGTCGATGTCAATAGGAATAGTGCCCAGAACGCTGGCAGCATTGCCACGTTGGATGGCAATGCTGATTCGTTGGCCGAAAAACAGCCCAGCCCTCTGGTCACGTGAAGAGTCGACTAACTGCTTGCTTATATCCCGAACAACTCTATGAGCACTCGGACCCCACGGCCCTAATGTTTCAACCCCAAACGGCTCAAACATATAACTCCCGATAAGGTTGTTATATTTGCGCCGCTTGAGGTTTTCTGCGCCTGCAGCAGCAGCCCCAGGACAGCCCGCCGTACTCAGAACATGGGATGGCGCAAGGGTGTCGACACATGTTGCATCCCACACCAAAGGCCTACCCAACTTCCAAGGCATTATGGTCATCCCGTCTGGCCTCTTCCCATCGTCACGTGCCAAGCCATTAGGTTCTAAAACAGCTGGCACCCCGGCGGTGACAAGAGCTCGACGGATAATGTCATTAATGCTAGCGTGCCTAGCTATCCGACCAGCGCTCCTACTGCAGGATAGGCCATGATGTCCGAGGCGGTCGACTGCTTCACCGCATTGACATCGATGTGGAGCTCCACAAGGAGCACCCAGACGCAAGCATGTAGCGATCCGGAAAGTCGTGTCACTCAACATAGTACCTATGTTGAGCGACGGTAGTGCCTGTAGCCAGAGGCCCGACTCCCATTCACCCACAGCCAGTAGACGGGCACGCTCAGCAGTATTGGTGGACGTATTAATGAGGTTATTCCGTACCAACCTGCAGAGCGGCTCATCCCACTGTCTCTGGGATGATGGATTCTCGGGCAACGCCTTGTCCGGGCAAGCCATTTTCCAGGCGGTCACGGCTTCGGCCAAGCACGGCACCTCACAACCAACCAATGATGGAGTCAGAATTCTATTGATTAGCTGCTGAGTGCCATGGACCGAAGACAGGAACGCCGGTAGGCTTACACTAGAAATTTTGCGGATGCCGAGCCCACCAAAACGAATGGGTAGCGTGGCTTGTTGCCACGCTCGGTCATCCAGAGCCACATTTAGGATGGAAGTCAAAGTATACCGAATTGTCTGATCAATTTTGTCCAAGAGATGTGGCTGCTTCCATAAAGGGGAAGAGCGGAGAAAATACATAAAATTTGGTGCGAAACAGCAATATCGTATGAGGGTGAAAGCCGAATGAAGGTTAATTTTGGAAAGTCTCTCCGAAATATGGTTAAAACGTTCAATTTTGTCGTCAATGAATGAAGGGAAACTGGCTTCTAAAATTGGAGAACCTAGGAGGTGCAGCGAACTTTTATCTAAAATTTTGATGTCTGGAGCTATTTCATAAAAATTTTGTAAAGTCGATTGTCTGTCAGTACTGTCAGAAATGAAGATTTCACATTTCGAGTGATTTAAGTCAAGGCCAATGGATTTAAATTGTTCTTTGAGAATTTTGAAATCTTGAAATACTGTTTCAGCATCACCTCCTAGGGTTCCATCGTCTAAATACCATACATTAAATTTTGAATTTAGTTGTTGAATGATTGGATGAATAGCCAAGCTGAAAATGACTGGCCCGAGAGGATCACCTTGTTGGCATCCAACTGCAGATTCTAAAACTTTATCTTTATACAGTAATTTTGATGGGTGCCTATAGCATTGCCACAAAAAGCCGAAAATTTCTGGAAGTTCTTTTTTTGCTTCAGCCAACAAAGTGTCTCTGTCAACTGAGTTAAAGGCGTTTTTAACGTCAACCTTGAGAATGACCTCGCCTTTATCAGAATTTAGAAACGTGGACAGGGCATGTACGGCAGCCTCACAGCCCCCTCTAGACCCAAAGCCAAGCTGTAGGGGCTGAAATTTGTTCGTCAGCGATTCGCCGTAAAGCCTGCAACAAATTTTGGCTGCCATACGCCTGTACGTGCATCCGACGGCAATGGGACGAATGCCGCCGTCCCTCTTGCGCAGGGCACATAAATTGGCCCCGTACAAGACATCGACGACGGCATCGTTCACGCCGCCGGATAACATTAGTGAGACTAGAGCCAGGAGCTCCTTCAAAAGCAACTCACCAGCGTCCCCGGCGCCTGAACTTAAAAGATCCTTTAAGTGCTGAGGAGTCAGGCCGTCGAGGCCGCCGGCGGAGCCGCTTCTGAAGGAGCTCACGGCTGCAAGTAACTGAGGGGCGGAAATTTTGAGAAAAGGTGAATCCGGATTGGGGCTATCAGGAGGGTCAGGAAAAGCGAGGTCATCCGCAGGCGCTGGGTGTTTACTCTCCAAGGCTAAAATTGTATCTGGAGAGTAAGGCGCCACCACATCACTGCTAAAAAGCAACCTTGCCGCTCCCCTAATGTCACCCTCACTTATTTTGGATTCTACATGTGAGCACAAACCTTTCTGGGAAGGGTTGTTAAAAGCTGGTAAATTTCGATCGAAAATGAGAGCCGAATCATTGCAGTTATCTTTAATTTGGGTTGTTAAAGTTTTTTAAGAAGCCAAATTTTTTTGGACATGTAGAATCCTATAAGGGAAGGTGAGCAGCTCCTCCCAAGCAGATCTTGTGTTCTCCTGGGTTGCAAGACGGACGCATCGCGCTAAACTCAGCGCAACAGTTCGTCTCGCACCACGGGGGATCCTCTTAACGACTGGTGTTGAATTTTTGAATTTTGATAAAATTATCCAAAGCGATTCCAAATTTTCTGATGGAGCTGAAGTGGCTGGGGGACACAAAGATACACTATGAGGTTTGTGAACCTTGCCATAATGTATCTTAAGTCCCCGTTCGCCTTTAAAATATCGTACCTGGGAGCAGTGGGGGCATTTCACTAGCGGAGCGTCGAGCGATGTGGCAGGTTGACTGCTACAGGTGGCATCGCTACAGCCCGCATTTAACATTAAAAACACACTGGCACTTACTTAATATAACAAAGAGAAATAAAATTATTACGAAAAATACTTATATACACAATTTCACTAAGAAAAATCACTTTTACAAGTCAATTTGACGGCTGGACACGACGTGACAGCCGTGGCGCAACCGCACTACGGGCCTAGGGCGCCGTCGTGTACACTGGCGGATCTCTCCCATCGTTGCGAGGTGGTTGCGAGGTGGATGCGAGGTGGTTGCGAGGTCGTCAAATGTAAAAATTGTTGCTCTTGTTTAGAGATTTGCGTTCAAACAGTTGCTGAAGATGAAGTGTCAATATACGAAAGCAAAGGCTTTTTTTTTTAAGCACACCCGGTTCGGCTCGGCTATTGCAGTAGTAGTATATTATAATGATTTTTATAGTAAATTATAAGTATTTCCAACTTATTCAGGCTCAATTTTTAATTCATTTTAATTTTCTTATTATTTTACGTGCGTCCGTTGACATTGACGTTTAATATCTTAGACTTATTTATTTGAACTTCATGCAACTTTTAAGGTACTCAGGTGGACTTATGCCCGTTTTCACCAACAGCCCCTAAAATGTAAGTGTCTCTTAAGCCAATTTAATCACAGTTTTTACATATTTTCAAGTTATTATTCTGAATTAAAATATGAAAACTTTAAACTTACGTGTTCGATTTCATATTTTAATTCAGAATAATAACCTAATAATATGCAAAAAACTTGATTAAATTGGCTTAAGAGACACTTAAATTTTAGGGGCTGTTGGTGAAAACGGGCATTAATGCCGTAGCGCGTAGGCATTCTCTACCAGTCAACCTAGGGTGGTGCATTTATTTTTATTTATTTTCATTTTACTATATCTTATTGTAGTAGCAATAGAAACAAGTCACACATAAGTCATTGCACAAATATTAAATAATAAAAAATAGCTCTATTTCACTTCTTTTTTTTCTCCCAATCCATCGACAGAAGTTCTTCGATTCCTGGAGTGCATGGGACCGTGGGAAATCGATGGTTGCATCACGTTGTCAGGACTCGCTCGGTACCAGGATATCAGAAGATCTCAAGAGTCAACAATAAAAGGATGCATTCAGAGAACTAAACCGGGAGATTTTGGCAGTTTTAATTAATTATTTGTAAATTGATTCCTAGCAGATAATAAAGTGATATAAAATTGGTGTAGTTCTGTATCTCAAGTGTCTACGCAGCTGGAAAATATGTGGATCCGGAATGGAGCTAGGAATATAATATGTGATAGTATAAATTAGTCACTTGGGTGCGCTCTACAGTGTACCAAAAACAAAATGAAAAACCGGCCCAGTGCGAGTCGGGCTCGCGCACAAAGGGTTCCGTAGCAGCAAATATAATACAGTTAAATCAACCTATCTCAAAAACTATAAGAGATACTTTGATCAAACCAAAAATCGTTGAAAGAGTTAATTAGCATGCATCACCTCTATTTTTTTTAGAATTTTATACCCCGTAGTTATAAAAATAGAGGGGGGGGGACATACTTTTTTGAGAGCTGATATCTCAAAAACCGTTCACTTTAAGAAAAATGTTTTTTAGAAAACTTTATATCATTTTAAAAGACCTTTCCATTGATACCCCACACGGGTATGTACATCGAAAAAAAAATTTTCATCCCTCAGTTACATGTATGGGGGGCCCCACCCCCAATTCTTTTTTTTACTATTTAGTGTCATAATTTTGTAGCGGTTCATACAACACATATTCCCATCAAATTTCATCACTGTAGTACTTATAGTTTCCGAGTAAATCGGCTGTGACAGACGGACAGACGGACAGACGGACAGACGGACATGAATGAAACTATAAGGGTTCCGTTTTTGCCATTTTGGCTACGGAACCCTAAAAAGGGACAAAAGTCACTTGGTAGCATTCGACTGCGTTTTTCAGGAAGCGTTAGGTACCAGGACATCAAAGGACGTCAAGAGCAAACAATAAGTTTATCAAGAGATACACGAAAGCTACCAATGCACTTCGGTTCTGCTTGTTTTAAAAACATGTAGGTAGGTAATATCAATTTCCGCTTAAATACTAAAAAAAGTGTATTAGATTAGGCACTATGCCGTTATAAAGATTTATCAAATTAAATTGACTGGTGAATTTTCTCGGATTTATAAAAATAAAAAATGTTTTTTCATTAATTGTGTAACTGCATCCATTTGATATGCAGGTTTTTTTGCTTTCAACAAAGCGCAACCAACCGTGGGAAACACTTGGATGCATCACGTTTTCTAAAATTGATCGGTACCAAGACATCAGAAAACATTGAAAGTCAACAATCAAACTATCATAGAAATTTCATTCAATAGAAGACGAATTGAGCGGGATGTATTCAAATTCAAAATGTAACTTTATTTTACTAGAGCTGTCTGTAGATAAAATTAGTCAATAATTTATTACATTTTTATAAAATCTATCAAATTTGAACGTTATGAGAGTAGAAATGTACAATTAATTAAATAGGCTGCTTGTCATTGTCACCGCATTTTTTAGCAAGATTGTAAGCAGTGCCGTAACTAGGGCGGTGCGAGCGGTGCCCAGGCACAGGGCGCAATCCCTGGAGGGGCGCAGAAATGACCAGACTAGTATCTAGTTTTATCTCATGCATGGAAGCTAGTAGGTACATTTTGTTTAATTGTGAACATGGTGTAGACGCGCCCTACTGTACTATCTATAGTTATATCTATATCGCATTTTTCAAGCAATCTTAAAACAACAACACATGTAAGGTATCCAGGACGTGCTCGGCGCCAGGTGTACTGGTGTTCGCCGGAGATTTTGGCTCTGCGCGAGGCGTGCACCACCGCGCGGCGCCGGTACACCAGGTTCCGCAGGCGCCGCACCCGCCCGCCGGATGCGGAGGCCAGAGAGGCGGAGCTGTACTAGGGGTACAGAGCGGCAAGGCGCACCCTCCGAACGGAGATAAAGCGGGCCAAGTTGGAGGCCCGCAATGTGTGGCTGGAGACCCTGAACAGGGACCCATAGCGACGCCCGGTGGTGCGGGACAAGCTCCGCCCATGGGCTACCCCGCAGACTCAAAGTCTCCGGCCCCAGGTTGTGGAGGGTGTGGTGGCCAATCTGTTCCCTAAGCGAGGGGAACACTCTCTCCCGCTCATGGCTCCGCCATCTGCGGTGCCCGTAGCGGACTACACCAGCGACGACGAGAACGACGCTCCAGAGGTGACCGAGGTAGAGATGAGGGCGGTGGTACGAAGACTCAGTGTCAAGAAAACTGCCCCAGGACCCGACGGCGTGCCCGGAAGTAGGGCTTTCAATCCGGAGTTCCGGAGTTTCGTAACTCCGGAGTTTCGGAGCGATTTTAAGCATATTTTAAATCCGGAGTTGTAATGGAAAACCGGAGTTGAAACCGGTTTTCAAAAATCATTATTTACAAAACAACGAAAAACGCATCTTAATTCTTGAGCGTACGTTTTCCGTTGTTTGATTCCTTCTTAAGTCTTTAGCACAACACTTCGGTATTATTCGGTAGTAAAAAGTTCTCTTTTTGACTCATTTTTAAATGCCTTATCGTTTCTCAAAACGTATTACTAAGAACTTCGATCTCAAAAAAGTAGATTTTATAGGTTCCTTTAAGTTCATGTTTACTATTTTATTATTATATTGTTTCTTGCCAAACAAATGTTTATTGTTCTATGATTGTTGATTGTTTTAATATTATATATTGCGTATTAGTTGTCTACTAAATCGTCTGACTGTCAGACGGTAAATTTTTGAACCAAAAGTTTCTTTTTTATTTAAAACTAGCTGACTCGGCAAACATTGTTCTGCCATATAAATTATATGTAACATGATTGTTTACACCTTGTGTCTGAAAAACCCAGATATCTTACGGAACCCTATTTTTTTTTCAACATAAAATTTAGCCTATGTTACTCGTGGATAATGTAGCTTTCGAATGGTGAAAGAATTTTTAAAAACGGTACAGTAGTTTTTAAACCTATTCATTACAACCAAATATTACACACATCAAAAGTGTCTAGGGATCAAGCATTTTTAGGCGGATTTCTTGAGATTGAGATGTGGCTTTGTAATAAATTTATGATTTTATAAATTTCTATGGATCCTTTTTGGTGCATTTCATAATTTGAATCAGGAACTGTGAATCAAATTCGAGTAAAAGATGAAAATCAGCTGTCAATATTTTCCCTATAAAAACATACAACGCATTGAAGACATTATTAGTGCTACTGTTTCCCTACTACTGATTAAAACCAACGTTATTATGGAGCGGCGACGTCATTTAAGCAGGGAAGAAATGCTCAGAGCCGTGGGAATGATAGAAGCTGGTTCCCGGCAACGTACTGTGGCTTTAGCTCTGAATAAAGTCAGAGTGTTATCAGTCGACTTTAGACACGTTACCGAAGCACTGGTGCCGTGGCTGAGCGCCATGGAGGACGGTATCGCTGCACCACACGGAGACAAGACCGATACATTCAAATCTTAACTCGAAGAGCTCCAACAATAACCGCCATGATGTTAGCCGTGAGGCTTCATCACTCTTCAGGGAACTTAATTAGCGACCAAACAGTCAGAAACCGCTTGCATGAAGTGAACCTTCATTCCCGAAGACCGCTACGGGTATCACCTATAGCAATGCACAATCGTAGGATTCGATATCAATGGGCTCTTGAACACAGAAATTGGGCAGAAGAACAATGGCGTTTCGTGTGCTTTTCTGATGAGTCTCGTTTTGGTATGAGACCGGATACAAGACGTATACGACACTGGAGAACCCCTGGACGCCAACAGCGATTAAAATCCTGCCAGGAAGTCCATCCTTATAGTGGTGGAACCATCATGGTATGGGCGGGTATTTGGATCGGCGGAAGAACTGAGTTGATTTGGATCAGAGGCAACCTCAACGCTCAAATTTATGCTGAGACGATTGTATCAGACGTCATCGTTCCTCTACAAGTGCAAATCGGTCCCTTATTTCAGTTAATGCATGATAATGCACGACCGCACACCGCAAGAGTTGTAAGACAGACTCTCGCCGCAGCTAACATCAATGTCCTGCCCTGGCCTGCTCAGTCGCCAGACTTGAACCCGATTGAGCATGCATGGGATATGCTACAGAGAAGAACTCTGCCGAATATGGAGGGTATCCAGTCGCAAGAAGACCTTTCTTTGTTGTTGCAACGAACATGGGCGGCCATTCCACAGCGTGATTTGGATGAACTCATTTTGAGTATGCCAAACCGATGTTCTTGTGTTGTTAGTGTTCGCGGTAGAAACACGGATTATTAATTGTTTAAGTTACCCAATAAAATTTTAAAGAAAACTGTTATTTCAGTCTTTTTTTCGAACTTTAATGTTAGTGGTTCAAATGTCAAAAATCCCTTTATTAGGAAAATGGCAAATTTCTTTATTAATGCAAAGGTGACTTGGTTTATCGTTACTGTGACAAACGAAAACACTTTATTTGATGAATCCTTAAAGAAAATTTTAATTAATATCAATCAGGAGAAAAGTTATTGCAAAAATATATGTTGTTCCCTAGACACTTTTGATGTGTGTATTATATTATTTAAAAAAAATATTTTTTAATGCGTTTAGGTTGTCTATCACAACTTCTGTCGGTCAGACAGTAAATTTTTAAACAAAAACACCGATTCCTTTGCAAATAAAACTTCTATTTATTAAAATAAAGGGCCTTTTTATTAATTTCTAAGAAAGCTGTCAACTCCGGAGCCAACTCCGGAGTTCCGGATTTGATTGCTCAACATCGTAACTAGCTCCGGAGTTGGTAACTATCCGAGTTTGAAAGCCCTACCCGGAAGGGTATGGGTTATGGGATTGCGAGGGCTCTTTAGCGCATGCATGGAGAGAGGCCAGTTCCTCCTTCGCTGGAAGACCGGGAAACTGGTCCTCATCGCGAAGCCGGGGCACCCCGCGGACTCTTCGTCCGCGTACCGGCCCATCGTGCTGCTCGACGAGGTGGGCAAACTCTTTAAAAGAGTAATTGCAGACCGCCTCGTCGGGCATCTGGCGCAGGTGGGGCCGGATCTTGCGGACGGCCAGTTCGGCTTTCGCAGGGGGCGTTCCACGGTGGACGCCATCATGCGCGTGAGGCGACGAGCACCGCATCACGACCGGGGATGCGGTGATTCGGGGCAGGGTCGTCTTGGCGGTGTGACATCGCCAATGCCTTCAAATCCCTTCCCTGGAGTTGCATCGTTGCGGCACCTCGGTACCATGAGCTGCCCGCCTACTTCCGTCGTGTGATCGAGGCCTACCTGTCGGATAGGTTCATCATCTATTCCGGTCACAAGGGAGAGTGGAGAGGGCGAGAGATGTGCGGTGTTCCGCAGGGATCGGTACTAGGACCGGCCCTGTGGAACATCGATACGACTACGTGCTGCGCGGCGACCTACCCGACGGGGTCAGCGTGGTCACTACACGACACGCTGGTCCTGTCGCGAGGAGAGTCGTACCAGGCGGCGGCCGAAACAGCCACACGCGGGGTTGCGACAGTCGTGGACAGGATCCAGCAACTGGGACTCAAGGTGGCATTGCACAAGTCCAAGGCTATGTGCTTTCATGGCCCACGGACTGCGCCACCACCGGGTTCCCAAATAACGGTAGGGGGGCCACATCGGCGTCGGGTCGACAATGAAGTACCTGGGACTCGTCCTCGACAGCCGGTGGACTTTCGAGGAGCATTTCCGACGTTTGGCCCCCAAACTGGACAGGTCTGGGGCCGCTCTGAAGCGGCTCCTGCCCAACCTAGGGGGTCCAGACGCCCCCTGCCGGAGGCTCTACGCGGGGATCATTCGGTCCCAGGAAAGCAAAACGCAACCCAAAGCTCAAGGTAAGTTCGGGAGGTTCCTGCATCGGATCAAGCAGGAAAGGACGCCCGGGTGTCGTCATTGTGTGGACTGCCCTGAGGACACGGTGTAGCACACGGTAGAGGTGTGCCCCGCTTGGGCGGAGCACCGCCATGTCCTTGTGGGGGCTATCGGCGGCGGTGACCTCTCGCACCGGGCCCTGGTTCAGGCCATGGTCCGGAGCGAGGAAGGGTGGCGGGTGGTCGCCTCCTTCTGCGAAGCAGTAATGCTAGTGAAGGAGGCTGCTGACCGCGAGCGCGTGAGGGAACGGTCCTCATGCTGCCGACGCCGAGATCCGGATCCCGATTTCCGACCACCATAGGCGCGGGTTCGCGGACGGCGAGCACTAGGTAGCTCGCCGTCCGGCAGTCTGGAAATAATCCGGACCGAGCCCAGTCGTCAACGGCGCGTTCTGTTCCTCGCGCGCCTCAAGGAGATGTCAGCAAACTGTAGGCCCTGCCGGGCGGCAGGGCCGAAGCCTCTGGGGAACATGGGTATTCCGAAAGGTTGACACCGAGTCCCCCCAGATCGAAGGCAACGAAGGAACGGGGTAGGGGTTTAGTCAGTAAGAGTCTGACACACCCTCCTGCTTAGAAATATACTAAGTAGGTACTTATATACTTTGGTAAACAATAAATAGATAGATTTATTTGTATTCACATTTGTCTATTTTATTTTCAGAGCCTGATTAGAGCATTAATTTTTTAGGGGCGCAGTTTTGAAAGCTCGCACCGGGTGCATAAAAGGCTAGTTACGGCACTGATTGTAAGTAAATACACTGCGTGTGTGGCGAGCCTACAGAAAGAGAAATGTGCGACGAAACCAATGATAATCTAATAACTTTACTTAAATATCATTGGCTGAAACTAAATTATTAAATTTTAGTAAATTTTGACAACTGATTAAATAAATGGACATATGAAATTAATATCGGCAAGCATGAAATGAACCTTCACTTGCATTGTTCGCATGATGGCAAGAAAGTGAGAAACTGGCGGTTGTGTCACGTTTCCAGCAAGCGTTCTGTACCAGGACTTCAGGAGACGCTAAGAGCCGGTATTAAGTTTATCAAAGGATGCACCAACTATAACATTTGACGGCAGTTCTGCTGGTTTCAAAATACATATTGATACTATTTATTCTTATTAAAATATTATTTTTGAGAATAACGATAAAATGAGGAAGTCCTGAGAAAAGATTTGGAGAAATTAAATAAAAAATACCGGACAAGTGCGAGTCAGACTCACGCACTGAGGGTTCCTTACCAAGTGAGCTTGGAGGCTTGTATTGATGATTTTTATGGTTATAATTATGTAACTATGGTCTATCGGTTTAGGTGTTTAACTAAAGGTAAACAATCTTGGTATGTCTTTTTATATTAAAGAGGTCGTATATAATAAACTAGTGCGCCTCACCATCAACGACTGCATCACTGCTTAGGTAGGATTGCAGTCAAGCACTGGTTTATGTAATGTATAAAAAAAATATAGGTATAATATAGGTAAATTTAGTTTTTAGGGTTCCGTAGCCAATTGGCAAAAACGGAACCCTTATAGTTTCGCCATGTCTGTCCGTCCGTCCTCGCTTAATCTCTGTGACCGTTAGCTCTAGAAAGCTGAAATTTGGCACCAATATGTATGTCAATCACGCCGACAAAGTGCAAAAATAAAAATTGGATAAAAAAAAATTATTAGGGTAGCCCCCCTACATGTAAAGTAAAAAGCGAAGCGACGAATTTCAACCCTAACGTGTGATATATTGTTGGATAGGTATTTAAAAATGAATAGGGGTTTACTACAATAATTTTTTGATAATATCAATAATTTCGGAAATAATCGTTTCAAAAGTAAAAAACAATGTGTCCCTCCCCCCCTCTAACTTTTGAACCATAAGTTTAGAAAACATGAAAAAATTCTGGAAAGTAGAGCTTTATAAAGACTTTCTAGGAAAATTATTTTGAACTTGATGGGACGAACAGTTTTTGAAAAGTTGGGGACACTTATTGTGACGGATGGGAAACTACGGAACCCTACACTGAGTGTGGCCCGACACACTGTTGGCCGGTTTTTAGGGTTCCGTAGCCAATTGGCAAAAACGGAACCCTTATAGTTTCGCCATGTCTGTCCGTCCGTCCTCGCTTAATCTCTGTGACCGTTAGCTCTAGAAAGCTGAAATTTATTACCAATATGTATGTCAATCACGCCGACAAAGTGCAAAAATAAAAATTGGAAAAAAATGTTTTATTAGGGTAGGCCCTACATGTAAAGTAAAAAGCGATTTTTTTTTAATTTCAACCCTAACGTGTGGTATATTTTTGGATAGGTATTCAAAAATGAATAGGGGTTTCCTAAAATCATTTTTTCTAATATCAATCATTTCGGAAATAATCGCTCCAAAAGTAAAAAACAATGCGTCCCCCCCCCCCCCTCTAACTTTTGAACCATAAGTTTAGAAAATATGAAAAAATTCTGGAAAGTAGAGCTTTATAAAGACTTTCTAGGAAAATTATTTTGAACTTGATGGGACGAACAGTTTTTGAAAAGTTGGGGACACTTATTGTGACGGACGGGAAACTACGGAACCCTACACTGAGCGTGGCCCGACACGCTCTTGGCCGGTTTTTTTTAGCTAACATCGATTTAGGTAAATACCTATTTGCAAAGATTTTTACATACAATTTTTAGACAACTTTTAGATAAAAAGACATGCCAAGACTATTTACATTTAGTTAATTACCTAAACCGATAGATCATAGTTGCGTTTTAGAGTTGCTTATGTATTTTTAACTTCATACAACCTACCATACTGGCCTGCAAATTGAGACGTAACGTAACGTAAGAAAATTTGGATACCGCGGGCTACCCTGAAGCTTCCCCCTTGAGGTGGCCGCGACGTTAGAATTATCCATACAAACGTAATACCAAAATCATTTGCAGTTTAAGCATATTTACACCATAATATGATATTATTCGGATTCAGACAATATTTATCTAGGTTCCTACGTCGTCTTTTTTTTTGAAAAACTTACCCCAAACGAAATTTAAGCGAATTTAAATTAGCACATTTTCACAGCGAAAATGTCATGTTTTTATTTGGTGTTTTCTATATTATAAACAACAATATTTCAAAATATCTCTCCGAAGGAACACAGATATTATTATCAAGTTATAAATACTCGAAACGATATTGGAAATACATTAATTTTTCATTCATCATTTTTGGTATTACGGAACATCTCATCATCCCAAAGGAGATGTCCGCTTTTTGTATGGACGTTGGTTTTTTATTCCGAGAAAAATCTAACCAGCAACAACGTCTACTCCAATAATTATTACAAAAATATGGAACTTGAAACTACCTAAATAATATTTTTAAACCCCTCCATTTAATCGAAAAATCATAAAATAGTAATTGATGTTATAACAACTTTATTATTTGTTGGCAACCCCGGAGAAAACTCCACCACACTCGACAATGTCATATTTGACAGATGATTATTCAAACAAATAGTCACTGGCTTGTGGCTTTAGATTTTGCTCGCGAATTGTATCTTTGTGCTTTGCTGATTTTTCCTATTTTACTGACTTGACTTTTTCACACCGGTATTTGATATTTCACGTGATTAGGACTTCGGCTTTCGGAGTTCCCCGAACGTAAGTACTGTTCTTTATTCCTATTAAACTCTATAAGGGATTTATTACACTTTATTTATACACTTAGTTTCCAATCATTAATTACATTTTCTGTTTTTATTTATTGTTACAGTATAATGGCTCTCTGCATGAATTGTAACATAGCTGTACATGCTAATCAGCAGTATGAATATTATGCTTTAAGCATGAGCTCTGAGATAGTCTCAATACTTGAAGAATGGACTACACAGGAGGTAATGTACTTTTTAACTTACCTAATTTATTAGAATTTATGTTGAAAAGGGTTAAACAGCTCTACTTTGTTTGGTTCTAGGTAACAGAAGGAGATCGCCTTTGCCAAGAATGCATGAATCTTGTACTCATAGAACTGAACAACAGAAATGAGCACATTATTGGTGATCGACAGCTAGGTCATCAATCAGTTTGTGTTTGGTGTGGAATATCAATTTCAAGAAGAACAGGAAGACGTTCTCGTCCCTTAACGGAAGGTCATCCTGAGTGGGCTTATGTAGCTAGCATCATCCCCCGACAGGTAAAAATATTTACAACTGGTTTATATCTGTGTTTACTTGCACACATTAATTGAAAACTTAATTTCAGATTCCAGCGAATGGTCGAGCATGTAATGCCTGTTGGCAAAGGGCCCATAGCAATATTCAACACGTGATGGAACCACCAAGAGAGTCCCAAAAGACAAGTGACAATGTAGAAAGTAGGTCTAGCTCCATAGCTGACCCTGTAAGTACATTCAATTCAGAAATTGACATGAGTGTATTACAAAATGTGAATACATATGTTGAATTAGAAGGTTACAGTCGAACACCAGATACATCTAACCATTGTTTTGTTCCCGATTGTACAAACTCGGAACGTCTAAGAGTTCCAATTTATCTTAAAAAACAAATATTAATTGATTATAAATTATATGTCTCACCTAATGCCCGAGTATGTGAAGAACATGCAAGCGTATATAATTGGGAACTGTTAAATCAATATGAGTTTGCAACACAATTTACTCAGACTCATATTGTAGAAATGTTAGATTTATTAAGAAAAAAACTGTAACCATTATTGATTTTGAAAATGTAGAAAATATGAACAGGCTTGACTGTGTTGAACTTTTTAACACTATTGAGCTGTATTGTTATACAGCTCAATAGTGCTATTGAATTGACAAATATGTGTAAAAAACCTAAAACAGCTTTAGGATTATACATAATGAAAATAAGAACTGGGGAGTCAATACGACGAATTGCGTCATTAATGAGCATGAACAAATTGGTGGCTTGCAGTTACATGAAAAAGGCATGTAGCTGCATGAAAGAATTTTATGTACCAAGACATTTAGGTTATATCATATTCCTTGAGCAAGCCTGTCCAGTAGGAATCTTTTAATCCCACAGGGTCTTTTTGGAACAGCAGAAAATAACCCCATAATTATATGTGATGGAACATACATCTATTTACAGAAATCCTCGAACTATCTGTTCCAAAAAAAATCTTATAGCTTACACAAGATCTTGTCAAACCTTTTTTACTGGTGGCTACTGACGGCCACATTATAGACATATTTGGGCCGTATGCAGCCACAACATCAGACGCTACAATTATGAAACTGCTGTTCCAAAATGGAAATTCGCAGTTAAGACAATATTTTAGACAGAATTATGTTTTTATTCGTGATCGTGGCTTTAGAGACTATCCCATTGCTCACATCTTTGGGATACACTATTTGTGAACCTGAGACCCTGAGCGAAGGGGAATGTCAATTATCGACTGAAAAAGCCAACAAATCATGACTAGTGAC
This sequence comes from Mythimna separata, assembly GCA_030763345.1. Taxonomy (NCBI): domain Eukaryota; kingdom Metazoa; phylum Arthropoda; class Insecta; order Lepidoptera; family Noctuidae; genus Mythimna; species Mythimna separata. Next base: position 1,373,133 of record CM061173.1, on the reverse strand, counting down.
ACTGTGCAGGTGGGTTGTAGAAGTTGTAAATGGTCGGTTTAAACGGGATTTTAAAATATTTAGAAATACATATTTTAATATAGGGTGTCAAAACCTAATGGATGATTTTAGAATTGCAGGGGCCATTTTAAACCATTTTCATCCCGTTTTGACTGACCATCCTGAAGCTCAAAGTATCCTGGAAAGAGCTAATCAGAGAATGAACATGCAGAACTATTTAGCTGACTATGTAATTAGTCATCAGCTTAATAGACGCCGAGCCAGTTTTATCCATATTAATGCTCAACTGCCACAGCTGAATATGTTCCCCATCATGGAGATGTCAGATTTAGTTTTATTTAGTTTGGGTATTTAGCAAATTAAACAGGCACGCTCTTATTATGGGGAACATATTCGGCCAAACGGTACTTTTACTGTAGAAGTAGATGAAGATGTACAATTAACAAATATTCCAGGCATTTTGTCATCACATGAGACAGTATTTATTAGAGGACGAATAAAGTCACGCCACATAAGTAATCGAGTGTATTTCACATATATTTTATTGAAAGTGGCAGAGACTAGTTGGCAAAACTGTAGGTATTACAGATTATTATTGTAGTTGCATAATTGGGAAAAGGACTGTCGGAAGCTGTGCTCACGTGATGACAATTGTCTGGTATCTTGGATGGGCTCGGCATCAAAATAATATATCTCCACCTGCTCAGTTTCTCGACAATATCTTAATAAGAGAAGACATTGAAAATGAAGATGAATAAATATTATCTATTAACTTATGTTTTATTTCTAAAACAACCATACATTTACCCAATTATAGCTTGGTATTAATCAATTTGTAAAATAGCATAATTTTCAAAAGCCTTTTCGGCCACTATCGATCTCGATTCCGAACTGCAATAATTTTACTTTTAACTTTTAATTTTTACAAATATACATGTGGTTTAAATATTACCAAGTTGTATTTTTTATTACCTTTTTAACACAGTTGCTCGTAAAGCTGATGTAATTCCACCGGTTTTAGATATGTAAAGCGGGTCATAAAAAACGCGTGTGTTATACCAAAGCAAATAGTTAAGTTATAGCCCATACAAATTCCATAACAGCATTATTTGCCATTTCGTGCGCGGCGATTAGTTCGAAATTTTGAATAGCCTCATCATTTTATCATTTGTCATATTTTATCATTTTTTGTCATTTCTTGTAAGTAATTTTTTGTTTTTTTTGGCATTTTTTGTCACTTTTTGTCACTTTTTGTCACTTTTTGTGATATTTGAAATATTTTGTCACTTTTTGTCATTTTTTGTAATTTTTGTCACTTTTTGTGATTTATTGTCATTTCAGACATTTTTTGTCACCTTTTGTGTTTTTTGTCAACTTTTGTGATTTTTTGTAATTTTTGTGATTTTTTGTCATTTTTTGTCATTTTTTGTCATTTTTTGTCATTTTTTGTCATTTTTGTCACTTTTTGTGATTTATTATCATTTCAGTCCCTTTTTGTTACTTTGTGTCATTTTTAACACTTACAAAAAGTGTGAAATTTTTTTGTGATTTATTGTGATTTTCTGTGATTTTTTTGTCATTTTTTGTTACTTTTTGTCATTTTTTGTCACTTTTTGTCATTTTATGTGGTTTTCTGTCAAGTTTTGTAATGTTTTGTAATTTTTTGTCACTTTTTGTCATTTTTTGTTACTTTTTGTCTTTTTTTGGCATTTTTGTAACTTTTTGTTATTTTTTGTCATTTTTGTCAATTTTGTCACATTTTGTCATTTTTTGTGATTTGTTGTGATTTTCTGTAATTTTTTGTCACTTGTTGTCATTTTTGTCACTTTTTGACACTTTTTGTCATTTTTTGTGATTTGTTGTGATTTTCTGTCATTTTTTGTCACTCTTTGTCATTTTAGTCATTTTCGTAATTTTTTGTCATTTTGTCATTTTACCAAACAATATTTGCGTTCGATTTCTTTGGCGCTAAACACTAAGATGTTAAATGTTTTTTTTTTCTGTTTCCTCGCAAATGTGTTAAAAAACGTCGTACGATATACGTGCGTATTGGTTATAACATGCTCGGCTCAGTTACGCCCTCGCCTTCGGCTCGGGCTGAAATTCCGCCTCGCATGTTATAACCATCATTACGCACTAATATCGTAATGTACTATTACATTATTTGTTCTCGCTGCTGAAGTGAAAAGTTGTATGTGCTACACGAGACCAAAGTTATTTACATCTCATGTCTTTGAATCCCTCGCTGCACTCAGGATTCTAACCTAGAATCACTCGCTACGCTCGTGATTCAAATATAGAATCCTTCGCTTACTCGGGATTCAAAATCAACACTCGCGGCAAAAACCAACTTTGCTCTCTTGTTGCACAAATAACTATTGATTTAATTGTCTCTGTTAAGTTTTCGTTGTCTATTTTTTTTTAAATTGTTCAGTTTCGTTTTTTTGTTGTTCTATAATAACAAAATTTTGAACACGCCTAACCGGAATACGGTTTTACGTCGTCAAGCTAGAAAAATTGTATACAATGTTTCGACATTTATGCAAAAAGAAGCGGACGAAGGCATAAAAATAAACATCAAGCACGTGCAAAAAAGAGTGGCAGAAGCTACTGGAGTTTCAACGAAAACGGTGCGCAGAATTAATGCATAAGCTAACAAATCTGAATTTATTGCTGTGTTTCGAACTCCTGGGGAGAAGAGGACGGGGAAAAAGAAGATAACTAATATTGACAGTTTTGACGAAGGGATAATAAAAAGGTGCGTCCACAATTATCACAATACCGAAAAAGAGTTACGTACCCACAGTAAAGAGCCTTTTAAGAAAGTTAAAGGAAGACATAAATTTCGAAGGTTCTGGAACCAGCTTGCGGCGAATATTAAAACGCAAGGGGTTTCAATGGAAAAAAACGGAAGATAACGGAAAAATTCTTATTGAACAAACGAATATACGATTGAAACATATAGATTTTCAACAAAAAATTAAACGTTACCGTGATGATGGAAGGCCGATTATTTATACGGATGAATCGTATGTCGACTCGACACATGTCAGCTTAATTTTTTTTTTTAAAAGGACAACGTATTGTACATGCCGGCGATCAGTTGCCGGTTTTGTACCTAATGCTCTCCTTATGTTTAAGGCGGGGGGGACAAAGAGTGGAGACTATCATGATAATATGAATTTCCTAAATAAATTATGAAAAGTGGTTGCGAACCCAGTTGATACCAAATCTACCCTCCAAATCTGTTGTAATAATTGACAATGCGTCCTACCATAATAAACAGGAAGAGCACTGCTCAACCTCAAACTCAAAAAAATCTGACATGCAGACATGGCTCACCAAGAAAGGAATTACTTTCAGTCCTGAGATGTTGAAACCTCAACTATACGAACTCATTAAAAAAAACAAGGAAGTAAACAAACATTTTCACATTGACCGTATTCTAGGAGAAAGTGGGCATACGTTATTACAGCTTCCGCCCTATCACCCAGACTTGAATCCAATAGAAATGGCCTGGGCAGCTGTAAAGGGTTATGTAGCGAAGAAAAATGTAAGCTGGAATATTAATCAAGTCATGGAACTTGTCCGGGATAAATGTAACATTATGGGTGAATCAGAGTGGACGGCATTGTGCAACAAAGTTAAAAATATTGAAGAAGGGTATAGAAAGAGTGATCACATAATAGACACCTTAACCTATGAAATTATAATAAGAGTGGCCGATAGCGAATCGGAATCGGAGAGCGACGATGAGAGTGAAAATACAGACTCTAACCATGAATCAGATAGTGGCGATGATGACAGTGAAGTCATGCCTTGTTCAAGCAACTCAACAATATTACTATCAAATTATGTAGCAGGTGTTAAACCATTGTAAACTTTTAAATAAAACTATATTGCAATGAAACCTGTGTTTTGCTTATTCATCCTTATAAATAAATAATAATAAAAGTGAGAATGAATAACAATGTAATAATAACTAAATTTATTATAATATTCTATTGCAAAATTAGTTCCTCAGTTTTGGTGGAGGTTCAAATCAACTTAATTTTGTGCGTGACTGTACCCCAGCGTGAAGCAACTTCAGAGCGGACTAGAAGTTTGGCGCGATCTGTACCGTTAACCAAAATTAAACGGTTTGAAGCTAAAAACGTTCGTAAATAGGTTTTGTTCAATTTACCGGTTTTAAACGGTTATTATTGCCTACCTCCAATGCGCAGACGTGCTGAACTATTAGAACGCCGCGCGTTACTCGGCTCTTACGGATTAAACCGGTTAATAAGGGTTCTTAACGTTCTTTTAACGTTTCGACTCCGAACGAAATAAAAGATAAAACCGATTAATAACGTGTGCATCTGGATTGAGGGCCCATTTTTTAAATCCTTACGAAACGAAACCAGATTTACAGGGAATTTAGTAAAAAATTAGTAAAACTTAGAGCAATGATCCATAAATTTCTAAAACGTAAACTAAAACTTTTATAGCTAAATAACGTGGGCTCTCAATCCAGATGCTTAGTAAAGAGGCATAGTCTAGATCTCGGAAAGTACTATGTCTGGGTTAATAATGTTTATTTAGGAATTTAGTAAAGAATTTCTAAAATATTTTAAGAAATTCCCAAATTTCTAGAATGTCGCATTACAGATTTATAGCGGTTTATCTTGGGCCCTCAGATCGTAAATGTCATTTCTCGAAAACTGAATTTATGTGACGAAATACATATCTACGACTTTAAAAGATGTTAGTTAGATACCTCTCTGAATTCGTAAAAAAGAAATAGTGACCCAAAAGTTAATCGTTAAAAAGTAAATGAAAGTTGAATTTTACCGAAACGTCTGAACTGAGGGCCCAAGATTTTCGGCTTTTTTTACTAGACTTAACCTCATAGATAAACGCAAACTAGACTAAGATGTTCTACTATTTTTTACTAAATTTTAACGTATCGTCCGTTTTTCTAAGTGTTATACTTTAAGAGAAAATTAATTTTCAATTTTGTATAGGAAGATGTCGTGTAGGGTGACCATAAGGTTTTGAATATCCTATACCTATAGAATATACCCCTGGGGATTGTACGAGAGGATACATACTGATCAGTCCAAAAAAAAATGATTTTGTCCAAAATTTATTTTTGGAATCTCTGGTAGGTACTCCAGATCTTGGCCATAGATACGACAACTAATTAAAACATTTATTTATTTATCTTTATCTTCCATCTATTTTTACAGGTTTTATTTAACCCTCAATGCGATAAATGCACCCCCATATGAACTGACGGACTGTGCGAAGCATAAAACCCAGGTTTCTATAAGCTCTTCTTTTACAGCACCGCGTGACGTGATCAGGTGTTAAAACTTAATCCCAGGTCCTTGACTTCTGTGAGTCGTTCCATAGGCAACCCGTCAATATGTTAACTGCTCAAGATGCACGAGAAAAAGTGATTGTCACACACTTCGTACATACTACATACCAGTTGACCACTTTATCTTTATTTTACGCTACCCGCCCATGTCCGATAATCGGTGACCGTTTTTTTGTAGGTTAAAAATAGAACACACAGCGATAGCAATAGTGCAACGCACACGGCCTACAAAAAGCCTGTCAGAATATACTATAGGATTATAATTTGATACGATTATCAGTCCTACAAAAAATTTGACTCAATGCAAACATTATTAAAACTAAATAAGTGTTCTTTTTTATTTATTTGCTTCAGGCAACTAGGCCTATATTATAAATCAGACATATAACAGAGATCTGATTCCGATTCAGAAAGGTAGGAACTTCTGATTGATTTTCCACCTCCGATTCCGATTTTTAATGGAAACTTGTATCGGAGTTGCAAACGGACACATAAGAAAACCGAGCATAGCCCTTTCCATTGCCCTTTGGATGACTCTAAGAGCGTTTTCACATTATCCGATCCGTTATCGGTGTCGGACGCCGATACGATATCGGGGTAAGTAAAATGTATGAAATGCCGTGCTCCGATATCCGATATCGGGCCGGACAATATGAAAGACAGGTACATATTTCATACATTTTACTTACCCCGATATCGTGTCGGCCTCCGACATAGATATCGGATCGGATAATGTGAAACGCTACTTAGCCACTTGAATGCTTTCAGTGTCATTATGTCATCACTGCCAATACGCACTTGTTATTGACTTTTGTCTTGAGAAACTGTGGTATTATATGTTGGACGAAAAGATACTGCGAAGCTTCCCGAACGCCGCTCCGCTGCCCAGCCGAGATGGGTTCGGGCCTATTTCTCTTGACTTCTTCCACTATATTCCCTTATATCAGTATCCCTAGGTATAGGATATTCAAAAAATTATGGTCACCCTACAAGACATTTTCCTATACAAATTTAAAAATCAATTTTCTCTTAAAATATAACACTTAGAAGAACGGACGATACGTTAAAATTTAGTAAAAAATAGTAGAACATCTTAGTCTAGTTTGCGTTTATCTATGAGGTTAAGTCTAGTAAAAAAAAGCCGAAAATCTTGGGCCCTCAGTTCAGACGTTTCGGTAAAATTCAACTCTCATTTACTTTTTAACGATTAACTTTTGGGTCACTATTTCTTTTTTACGAATTCAGAGAGGTATCTAACTAACATTTTTTAAAGTCGTAGATATGTATTTCGTCACATAAATTCAGTTTTCGAGAAATGACATTTACGATCTGAGGGCCCAAGATAAACCGCTATAAATCTGTAATGCGACATTCTAGAAATTTGGGAATTTCTTAAAATATTTTAGAAATTCTTTACTAAATTCCTAAATAAACATTATTAACCCAGACATAGTACTTTCCGAGATCTAGACTATGCCTCTTTACGAAGCATCTGGATTGAGGGCCCACGTTATTTAGCTATAAAAGTTTTAGTTTTTGTTTTAGAAATTTATGGATTAGTGCTCTAAGTTTTACTAATTTTTTACTAAATTCCCTGTAAATTTGGTTTCGTTTCGTAAGGATTTAAAAAATGGGCTCTCAATCCAGATGCACACATTAATAACCGGTTATTTTTAAACCGGTTCCAAGCCTTGCAATTGACACCTTGCAATTGAAGCCTTGCAATTTTGGCAAGATTACTTTTTTTTTGGGTGTGTTCACTTTAACATAGATAAATAGAAAGGTTTGTTCGTTTTAGAAGTAAATTCTCACTATAATAAAAAACGATTTTTCCCAAAATTGGAGGGCTTTAAAAATCCATGAAATAGTTAGAAGCACTAGGTTTTGAGATGTCTATCTAAATATATTTAACTTACTCTGGTTAGAATTATTAAATAATAAAAAACCATTTCCGGACGTGTCCTTTCCAATAATTTGTATTGCTATCACAGCAAGCAACTATCAGTGTGTGGATGATGACTTTACTCCAGTCAGTGTGTCCAAGAATTGTTTATACTATCTGGATTGATTCCATCAACCTCAAAAACGTATTTTATTTCGTCTCAACTCGAAATAACGCGCGGTGTCCGCAGGCCACTGAACTCGAAAAATCCCGCCAATAATTCACTATCGTAAACTTCTAAGCGGGATCCCGGGAGGGTAGCTGCTAACGATGACGTCATTTATTCACAACCTGTGAATTGTGGCGCCCTAGTACAGAACGAACTGAGAAGTCGGCACTAGCTCACGGAATGACGCCTGCAGTTACGTCACAGATTATCTATCGACACCTAACGCAACGGAGCAGTCTAGACTTCTAAGAAAAAAATGCTACCAAAACGTACTTTTTACTTGTCGTGTTTTAGCGAACGCGGCGCTGACGAGCGAGACCGACGCGCGTCATCAGCGGCGCGTAGCATCTTGCGCGCCGCTGATGTCAGCGTCACAGTGTGGTGCTTCAGAACACAACGTATATTCGTACGCGCGACCGACATCAGCGACCGATATCAGCGACAGAGGAATTCGGGCCTAAATTGTGCAAGTTTGAAAGGATAAAAGATCTAGATGAAAAAAAAGTGATATACTTCTTGAGGATTGAGGAACTAGTTATTTATTATTATTATGCATCACAATGTAACCTCAACTCTCGTGCAGCTCTTAGAAAATCTTAAATAATGTACTTAATTACTTAGTTGTTGTTATTTTATTGATTCATAACATTTTCATCATTATGTTTACTGAATAGATAGATATTATGTACATTGTTGATCGAAAGAATAGATTCAGAAAACTTATTTTTGTCTATCTATGCATGATTTCAGAAGTTTTAAATGATTGAAGTCAAAATAAGATTAAGTTGTACTAAATGAATAAAAAGTAAACAACAAATCGTCAAGCTGTTGTAGATTGGACAGGCGCTTTTCAAACCACGTGTTTATAAATAAAAAGTACTAGGACATCATGAGTCAACTGGAGTGCGCCAGTATTGAGCAGACACAACACAACGCGGTACCCCTACCGCGTTGTGTTAGCCTGATTAGGCAGCCAGGTGCAACGGGCGACCTTGACACAACACAGCAACCCCATTTTTCAGCGGTACTCAACGGTAAATGGTAAAAGAGTCCGTGAACGCCAGACCTACGTTATTTTATAAAAGCTGAAAGTTTGTCAGCGCATGCTCCCAACACAGGTAACAACGATGGCCAAATATGAAGTTTGGGTTGCAGTGGCTTTGGCAGGTGTACACAGTACCAAAGTTGTGTAAAATACCGATCTAAGTACGTCAAATTATAAAGATTGTTTTTTTGGTATTCACCTTCAGAATAATATTATTAAAAATCACGTTATTCATTGCCAGACACTTTACATAACCCCCTTGCCAGACACCTTTAGTGTTCATGAACTTAATTAATTGTTAACATTTGTGCCGATAGATGGCGTTGATAATAAATACTTGTTTACTGGCTGGCACGTTTTCGTGCCGCCTGGGGCTCTAGCGGAAAGCATTGTTATGAGACGACGTGTTTCATTACATTGGATACTGGGATACCAGGAAAGAGCTAGAACTGTGCTTCCAACACATGTAAAAATATGGGCAGGCACTGCACTGCACATTAATTTCACAACTTATATTACAGGTAGATGTAGGGTTTTCGATTTTTTTTTAAATATTTATATATCTTTATATACTACTAGCAGCCCGTCCCGGCTTCGCACGGGGTAGACAATTATTTATTTTTAGAATTTTTCCCGTCAAATGACTACCCTACATATCCTACGCTACCCTACCCTACCTTCCCTACACTACCCTACCTACCCTACACTACCCTACACTACCCTACAGTACCCTACACTACACTACGCTACACTACACTACCCTACACTACCCTACACTACACTACACTACACTACACTACCCTACACTACCCTACACTACACTACACTACACTACACTACCCTACACTACCCTACACTACCCTACACTACCCAACTTTTTTTTTTTTTAGATTTAAACTATCCTATCTCTCAAGTTGGATCGAACTGCACATGGTGTGCGAATTTTATTATAATCGGTTAAGTGGTTAAGGAGTCCATTGAGGACAAACATTGGGACACGAGATTTATATATATTAAGATGATAGATTTTTTAACGCATATTATAAACTTTGTTTTTAACCTTCGATCAACAAAGTCACAAAATTTTTAAAAACTTGCGGGCTCAGGACAATACCTATTCTTACATCAAACCCAATGAATAAAACAATAATCAAAACTAAGTAAAATCTTGTAATAATTAATGTTTTGAATTCTTGATGAATAAATGTAAAAAGAAAAATAATTTGCTTCAAAATCCGTGTAACTTCCGTTTCCTAATGCCCTCCTATCTAGTACCAGGATGTCATAAGTTGGTAGGAACTGTGGTTACATCAGATGAATTAAGAAATTAGGATAAGGTGTGTGAGTTTCTGCTTGTAGAGTGCGTTCAGTACTTTCGGTATACATTACAACCGTGTAACTGGGGATTTGAGTGCAATCATGAAACATCAAGAAATTAGGAAGTATGGGAATTGAGAAGTTTCTTAAAAGAAACGTCGTGTAGATATTCTACTTTACGGTTTCAAAGCGGGATGACCATGAATGTGTGGTTTCACGTGTGTTCCAGATGTAATGAATACGATATCTACTGCAGCAGCAGACAGTAAATAAGCGAGCTGGTACAACTACTTCATTAACTTCGTAGAACATGGCTCATTGGTTTATTAATTCATGAATCCCCAACCGGTCCTATGAGACCGCGCTGTAATGTTATTGTTTTACTATTGTGTCTCGTTTTGTGGCAGTGGCGTAGCGTGCCTTGTCGGGGCCCCGTATAAATTTGTTTGGAGGCCCTTATATGGGGGTAAAGATTTTTCACAAAAGAAAAGTAGTGTGTAGTGTTGCCAACTTTTGAACGCACGCTTAAGGCGGGAAAAAAAGTAATTGCTTTATAGAACTTTGTCATAATTTTGTAAAATAAAATAAATTAGAAAGTTTTATTTTTTTTCCTTACACACTTTGGGGGCCCCCGTGGCCCGGGGCCCCCGTATAATTGATACGGCAGATACGGTCTTAGATATAGGTTACCTTTCATCCCGATTCTTGAACACGCGGGCTGAAGCTAGTATTCTATTATAAAAAGAGACCTTGTGTAAAATTTTACGGTTCTAGCCCCAGTAGTTCCGGGTTATGTAAAAAAACATGTTGCGCCGACCCCAAATAATATGGGATGAGGGCAGGAAGAAGAAGAATATTATGAAATAACGGTACAATTGTGTAATTATGGTGCGTCAGTCTATCCCTCTCTAACAGGGGTTGTTTTCTTTGTGTCAAGGTTGTCTGTTGCACCTGCCCATTATGACTCGCCCCCTTTATCTGTCCAATACTGGCGTACTCCTGCGGTCTCATGACGTCCTAGTATGCGATGTTTTAAAACACGTGACTTGGGAGCCCCTCCCTGTTCATTCATTCTTCCACAAACCAACCTCAATTCTGATCTGAAAATGGTTTGTTGTAATTTGGCACAATTTTATTTAAATGTTTTAGTGGGGAGAATCAGAATGACTTTTCCCGCTCTTGGGCGGAGCGGGAGGGCGTGTCAGACTTTTACTGACTAAACCTCATCCCGCTACTTCGTTGCCTTTGCTCTGGCAACACTTGTGCTTACTTCTTTGTGTTCGTATTTTAAATTCTGACTTTGTTACCAATAGTAGGGGAGCCCCAGAAGGGATTTCGGGATTTACTAAAGCGCGGCAGATTAATATACAGGGGGATACCTTGTACCCGATTAAGTACCTCCACCAAATATGAGGCCCATATATAAAGCCGCCCGTGAAGGATACAGGATCAGATTAGTAAAAAAAAAATGACCATCAGACATTCTCGAGCGCGTCAGATTAAGGTAGGGTGAGTTAATTACATCTTAAAAAGTGTATATTCCACTAATCTGACAATTTGAGAGTGACGTAAAGAAAGGGGAGGGCAGCAAAGTTGTAAAAAAAAAACGTCATCTCGACATTCTCGAGCGTAGCTAATTTCTTTTTTATTTTGAAGGAAATAATTCAAGAATAATGAAAAATATATAATCTGACGATTTCCGCAAGCCGAAATAACAAAAAATCGTCGATAAAGTTAAATGCGTGCAGTTGTGTGATGGCTACATTTCCTTCTCCGGTTTTCTAAAGAGTTCTCTCAAAATTAGATTTCCTGGGAATTTGAACTGATTCGGACCGACCGATTTTGAGAAATTTTGAAAAATTTCAAAAAAATAAGTTTTTTATTTTGAAAGTGGTTTCTTTTTAAATAACTTTTAAACGGCTTTATCGATCAACTTCAAAAACTGATCCGGCTTTGAGCTTGAAAAACCACGTCGATCGCTACCAAGCTGGTCAAAATCGGTTGATTCGTTCGAGAGATATCGTGAACGAAAGAAACCCGAAAAAGTGATTTTTCGGGATTACTCCGAAATTTTTGGTTCGATAAATTAAAACTAGAAAATAACTTACGAGGATGATAAAACTGCATCGAATGCCGCCAACCGCGTGAAAATTACTTGATCCATTTAAAAGTTATTGCGGTTTGAAAATTGCAAAAATAGTGTTCTATGAAACTTCTATCAGACTTTCGAACTGGGAGAGCTCAAATGCATAGAAATATTATTTCTTTGAAGTCAGCGAGCTCAAAATATCACATAAATTATATTTTGGGTTCAATAATGATATAAGTACAATTTTAAGCGCCCAGGAATGGAATTAGCGGGAAGTTACAGGGGTTTTTTTGTCAGATCAGGCGAATCCCTCTAGATAATTGTCAGATTATGAGACAGTACGTTTAGAACATAAAGATGAACCAAATATATCTTAATCTGACGCGCTTGAGTATTTCAAAATGGCGAATTTTTTTGCACTTTATGAAGATGCCCGCGAGTTTGCGTCCCATCGAAATCGTCAGATTAGTGAATGAGAGCTTTTTTTTGATACACTTAACACTCCCTTAGAAAATCTGACGCGCTCGATTAAATTAGTTTTTTTTCCATTTTCAACCCTTCCATACAACCACCCCCATCATGCAAACGATCAGATTAACATACGTACATTATTAAAAATACGTAGGGCATTGATGCTATCAATATCTGACGCGCTCGAGGATGTCCATGCAACAGTTTTTTTTTTACATATTTAAAAATCTATAGCCGCTTCCCCCACCGATGAAAAGGTGTAATCATATAACATTTTTTTCTTCTTATCATCTAAGGTTTGCAACCCAATAGGTCTCTACGACGCTCGAGTAAATCCCCATTCAGCATCGTGGCCTCCCCTACTACAATAATTAGGTACTACTACAATTTTAAAATAAACTTTTTGTGTTTTGACTTCTGTAGCTGCCACGAAGTAGGAGTTAGGACTCACCAACTTGTTGTTGTTTTCGTAGTCCATGCCCATGAAATAGGAGATAGGTAGCTATTTCAGGAATAAAAGGTGCCAGATAGTTATGAAGTTATGATTGACGACGACGGCCTAGAGCTTAGAGCAGCTTAGCTTAGCCGTTATTGTTCTATGCAAAAAATCCTTGGCGATATTTCAAGCTTCAAATTCTCGTTTAGATTTTTACATTATCGTAATAAAATAATAGAAGAGCTCCCACCTCCTACATTCAAAGAACCCCTTCTTACCCTGCTAATCCTAATTTAATTCTACATGCGAGCGCCGCAGTAACGCCACGTGTTTTTAATAATTGTGGTACTAGGATATCAGGCAGAACAGAAGCTGCATAGACACACTTCTGATAAGCTTATGTTGCTGTTGTTGTTGCTGGGAGAAAACTCATTGTTGAGTTAAGCTCGCCTTTGTACATGTATTAATTGTATTATCCAATCACTGTATTCAGATTATATGTTTTGTGTACAATAAAGAATTAAGAATTGTACTACCTGAGAAGGATGGCATTAAAATTTCTGAACTTGACTGAATAATAATAGACTCAGTCAGTTTTACAACTTGCACGGCGATGTAGCAAGTTATGATTTTCCTTAAATAATATTATTTTATTGAGTAACGGGGAAATCTTAGGTTTTAAAAGTCGGCCACGAACAACAGTAACGTTATTTACTAAAATTCGTTCATGATAATCCTAGTGTACGAATGAGATGTAACTTGCAGAAAAGTGAATTAATTACCAAGTCGGAACCTCAATGTTGAGGCCACGTGTTTTCGGGCCATTTATACCAAGGCAACATAATACAGAAAGAGGTGATTCTTTGTTGAATTATTTAGGGGTGCGTTTGTTTTTTTGTTTGTATGAGGTAATCTGTGGAAGTACTGGTCCAATTGCTAAAATTTTTACACCAATAGAAAGCCACTGTATTCCTGAGTGACATAGGCTATATTTTATGTACGCGGTCGAAGCTGCGGGCTAAAGCTAGTTAATTATAAGGAGCGCTTTGCGAGTACACCTTTTTTAATGCAGCTCATGTTAACAATGCGTAGGTACGAGTATCAGTATGTACAAGTATGAACGACATTATTTTTACGAGATCAAGATTTATGTAAAGAAAATTTACTTATTTATTTATTGAATCTAATTATGTAATCTACATTTAATTTTTTGGTTTTGTTTTTGATAGCAATTTTAATTTCTTTCTTTTTTAAATAGTGTATCTAGGTATGTAATATAAAGGCTACTTTTTTTATCTTATTATAAAACCTGAAGATAGAAGAAGACCTGAAGACTAAAAGTCCGCACTTCGTTCCATGGCTCGCTGGCAGACCTCGATGCCAGCGAGCCATAGAACGAAGTATAGTCGGGATCCAAAAAACAGACCGCTTATGGAAAAGTATAAGTCTGCATTCCAAAACACAAATGGCAGACATAGGTTACTTACTCAGCCGCTAAACTAAAATGGGACTGGACAGGCCACATCTACCGCATGCCGCACAGAAATTGGGCGAAAGTGACAACTGACTGGATTCTGAGCAGCAGCCGGCGACGCGGTAGGCCCAGGAGATGGCGTGACGACTTATTCTAAAGGAGTGGCCAGAAGTAGCTCAAGACAGAAAAGAGTGGGAAAATGGAAAGGAGGAATTTGCCCTACAGTTGGACACAACTCACACAATGGGCTTATAATAATATTAATAAATAATAAGATCTGCTATCACCAAAAATCATACAGATGTGCTTTCATTTTGAAAAGTCATTGTCTAGACTACCAGAGTAGGAAGGGGTAGTGGAAAGTTGGGTATTCAGTGACGTATGCAGTGACGTAATGCAGTGACATGACAGGAAGGCAAACCGCGCATTCCTGAATGCCCTAGTACTGAGACTTTATAGTTAAATGTATACCAGAGCGTCAGGAATCATTAAGAGGTTTAATGATCAAATTAAAGTGCTGTTGAAACTTTATCGCCAGGAGCGATCGACATAAAATTTGAAGGTGATATATGACCTAGGCGCGGTCAATGTCAGACTAAAAAAATGATTAGAAAAGAGGTATCAGATACTTATGCACTTTGTTTTCAGAAATAATGTCAAGATTAATGTATTAGTTATAATTCATTTGCAGCTTCAAACAACTTAATATTTAAGGTCAACATTTTTTTAAAGAAAACAATCAGCTTTTGAGTTTTTGGAAATACAGCTTTCTTTTATTCATGCTTTAGATAATAGAGCACTAATTTAATGAAATCAGAATCAGATTACTTTTGTTAATTTCTGAGTTAATAAACAAACTAACTTAGGTATATAAGTATAGCCAATGTTTTGTGCATTGCGCAAATTGCATACTCTTTGCATTTTCTGATGCTCTAGTACTGAACGCTTCCTGAAAACGTAACGCAACCGACAGTTTCCCACGATCGCTATCGTTTCACTTATTCGAATGACACCTATGCTTTCAGGGAAAATAACAAAAGTTAAAGTAGAAGGTTAGTTGGTCTTGATAACCAACTTAACTTTCTTCTCATATCTCTCCTTTACTTATTTATTTGAACTTCATGCAACTTTTAAGGTACTCAGGTGGACTTAATGCCGTAGCGCGTAGGCATTCTCTACCAGTCAACCTAGGGTGGTGCATTTATTAATATTTATTTTCATTTTACTGTATCTTATTGTAGTAGCAATAGAAACAAGTCACACATAAGTCATTGCACAAATCTATATCTATATATATAAAAATGAAACCCGATTTTCGTTGTCACGACATCACATGAAAACGGCTTGACCGATTTGGCTGATTCTTTTTTTAAAATGTTCCTTGAAGTTCAATGATGGTTCTTACGGAGAGAAAAATTCAAAAAAAAAATGTTAGGTAAAGTAGGGTAGGTAGGGTAGTGTAGGGTAGTGTAGGGTAGTGTAGGGTAGTGTAGGGTAGTGTAGGGTAGTGTAGGGTAGTGTAGGGTAGTGTAGGGTAGTGTAGGGTAGTGTAGGGTAGTGTAGGGTAGTGTAGGGTAGTGTAGGGTAGTGTAGGGTAGTGTAGGGTAGTGTAGGGTAGTGTAGGGTAGTGTAGGGTAGTGTAGGGTTTTGTAGGGTAGTGTAGAGTAGTATAGGGTAGTGTAGGGTAGTATAGGGTAGTGTAAGGTAGTGTAGTGTAGTGTAGGGTAGTCATTTGACGGGAGCGAAGCCGCGGGTAAAAGCTAGTAGGTATATAAAAATGAAACCCGTTTTCCGTTGTCACGACTTAACATGAAAACGGCTTGACCGAATCGGCTGATTTTTTTTTTAAATGTTCCTTGAAGTTCAATGATGGTTCTTACGGAGAGAAAAATTAAAAAAAAAAAGGTAGGTAAAGTAGGGTAGGTAGGGTAGTGTAGGGTAGTGTAGGGTAGTGTTGGGTAGTGGTGTGACGTCACGACGACGCCTCGCCTCCAGTTGCCAACACGGCCTCTCCTTCAGTTGCTAACACGGCCTCTCCTGACGCTCTGACGTCCTCGTCAGCTCTAAAAGATGGTCCTGCCTGATCTGTAGTAGTGTTTTCCAAGTCTTCATTGTCTCCTGTAATCAGACATCATCTGCCTAGCCTTTTCCCAACTATATTGGGGTCGGCTTCCAGTCAAGCCGGATTAAGCTGAACACCAGTATTTTACGAGGAGCGGCTGCCTACCAGACCTCCACAACGAATTAACTGGGGTAACACGGTACTTCATGGCAAGACTGGAGTCAGATTTACTGGCTTTTGACTATCCGTAACGACTGCCAAAGATCTCCAAATGACAGCCGGGACCAACGGCTTAACGTGCTTTCCGAGGCACGGAGGAAACTCGTTATGTTAAAATGGTCACCCATCCACGGACCAACCTAGGCAAGCGTTGCTTAACCTTGAAGATCGATCTGTGCGGCTGTTATTATTTAGCCACGAGCTCCTCAAATCAGACATTACGCAAAAATACAATTAAATTTAAAATTTAAAAAAAACCCCCGACTACTCTTCACCTCTCAGGTCATGATGACCTTGAAAACCTGCACCGATTTCCATCAAAAATAGCTAAGAACACTCTCGACTGATATACCTTTCAAATAAAAAACCTCATTAAAATCGGATCATCCGTTTGGGAGCTACGATGCCACAGACAGACACATATACATTTACACACACAGACACGTCATGCTACGTTCACACGCGTGCCGTGCAGCCTGGCGGGCTGCCTGGCGTGGCGGGCCGCGCGGCACGCAGCCCGTCCCGGGCCGGCGGACATTCAAGCTGTTCACACGCACGCCGACACTTGTCCGATTCGCGGCATTCACGTTCACAGGCACGTTCACGGGCTCGGGCGTACCGTTTACACGCTCGTGAATGTGAATGTGCACGTTGAATGTTGAGTTGAACGCGCGCGTATGAACGTACCATCAAACTTATAACACCCCATCGTTTTTGCGTCGGGGTTTAAAAAGATAATGCGCATTACACATAAAATGTGACACATAGAAATCTTTGCTAAGACACACCGAGTATATACGAGTAACTTGGTCGCGTTGCAGACATAGGCACCCAGTTAGCGTGTCTCACAACGGCTGTAGGCATAGGCACAAAGTGAGCATACCGCCCAGACTTCTACCAACACTGTAGGCATAGGCTCCAAGTTTGCATATGTCGGCGCTTGATCGCCATCGAGGTTGACGTCACACAAAATACACAGACACAGTAATATAGAACGACAGGAAAAGTGAGTGATAATAAAGAAATACCTTACTTCAGTTCTGGAAAATCAAATGAAAGTACAAACCGTAGAGTGACTAATAATAAATTTGTTCCATTACATGCGAGACTCACAAAATCTACATACGATTCAGTAAATGCATTCCACGGGCGGCGAAAGAGTGTTTTTATATTTCAATTACATCGGTTTTTATACCCAGCAAATAAGAGAATTTAGGCGGGAAAAACATTACACTTAATAAAATTCACTATGAGGGTAGAAAAATACTTAAAATAAATAAATGAGAACGGAAGTTGTCACAGTAGAATTTATTGTGACAATTCTAATGGAAAATACTATTTAAATATGAGCAGAATTAATCATTTAAAAGGAAGTCGTTTCATATTAATTTCAACAAGATTCTGCAATATTCGAAAGGAAGTTGTCAAATTAAATCCTCATATTAATTCAAGAGGGTATTTGCAATATTTACAAAAGAAATTGGAAGGCAGTTTGGTTTTGCGCCCACACATACCTCCCAGTGGCTGTCGGCATAGGCACAAAGTTAGCATACCGCCCAGACTTCCACCAACACTGTAGGCATAGGCTCCAAGTTTGCATACCTCCCAGCGGCTGTCGGCATAGGCACAAAGTTAGCATACCGCCCAGACTTCCACCAACACTGTAGGCATAGGCTCCAAGTTTGCATACCTCCCAGCGGCTGTCGGCATAGGCACAAAGTTAGCATACCGCCCAGACTTCCACCAACACTGTAGGCATAGGCTCCAAGTTTGCATACCTCCCAGTGGCTGTCGGCATAGGCACAAAGTTAGCATACCGCCCAGACTTCAACACTGTAGGCATAGGCTCCAAGTTTGCATACCTCCTAGCGGCTGTCGGCATAGGCACAAAGTTAGCATACCGCCCAGACTTCAACACTGTAGGCATAGGCTCCAAGTTTGCATACCTCCCAGTGGCTGTCGGCATAGGCACAAAGTTAGCATACCGCCCAGACTTCCACCAACACTGTAGGCATAGGCTCCAAGTTTGCATACCTCCCAGCGGCTGTCGGCATAGGCACAAAGTTAGCATACCGCCCAGACTTCAACACTGTAGGCATAGGCTCCAAGTTTGCATACCTCCCAGTGGCTGTCGGCATAGGCACAAAGTTAGCATACCGCCCAGACTTCAACCAACACTGTAGGCATAGGCTCCAAGTTTGCATACCTCCCAGCGGCTGTCGGCATAGGCACAAAGTTAGCATACCGCCCAGACTTCCACCAACACTGTAGGCATAGGCTCCAAGTTTGCATACCTCCCAGTGGCTGTCGGCATAGGCACAAAGTTAGCATACCGCCCAGACTTCAACACTGTAGGCATAGGCTCCAAGTTTGCATACCTCCTAGCGGCTGTCGGCATAGGCACAAAGTTAGCATACCGCCCAGACTTCAACACTGTAGGCATAGGCTCCAAGTTTGCATACCTCCCAGTGGCTGTCGGCATAGGCACAAAGTTAGCATACCGCCCAGACTTCCACCAACACTGTAGGCATAGGCTCCAAGTTTGCATACCTCCCAGCGGCTGTCGGCATAGGCACAAAGTTAGCATACCGCCCAGACTTCAACACTGTAGGCATAGGCTCCAAGTTTGCATACCTCCCAGTGGCTGTCGGCATAGGCACAAAGTTAGCATACCGCCCAGACTTCAACACTGTAGGCATAGGCTCCAAGTTTGCATACCTCCCAGCGGCTGTCGGCATAGGCACAAAGTTAGCATACCGCACAGACTTCAAGACAATACTTGTCTTCAAAAATGCGACGTACGTCTCGGGAGTCCATTCATCCCTCCAGGGCAGCAACCAGGCAGAAGTTGCAGCTCACAGCGCCCGCAGTCCAGGACTCCAACTACACGGCGAGCACCGCGCGTACCAGGATCAAGTTTCCCCGTAGACTGCGACGTAGGCATGTGGACGCTGTCGGTCTTCATTGACACGCTCGTCTTGATAGGCTTGGTTTTTACACCACCGTTCGGCCGTCCTTTGTCTTCTCATTTCCCGTAGCGGTTCACGGTTCTGACCTGTAAACATGCTTCCAAAACTTTCAACTGCGAGACAATCGTCTCAAATGATCACCAGTATAGCGGTGACGCAGGGCTGCGCGTGCTCACGCGGCTTCGGAATCGCAATCCCGAGACTTGCTACGTGACCTTCTACTCACAATATGGCGGCTACGATATCGGTTAGGACGCGGGGCACAAGTTTGTGAACCCGAACGACTCGATCTAACCATCCCAACTAGTAGTTGGCAACTACCCGCTTTTAAGTAGAAAAAAGAGAACTTTAAAAATCGAAACTAGTAATTTGTGGGCGAAACGAATCTTTATCCCACTTCTGATTTTAGGGATCAGAAGTGAAACAGATAAAAAATAAATAAACAACCTTTAATCACACTTTCACAAAATTATAAGAATATGAAGTAGGTATTAATGAAATAAAATCACACGATAGGTCAAGTAGCAAGTCCGTCCTCAACGCCGACCAAACGAAAAAAAGGGGGGTTGCCGCACCGCGCGCCTCTTTTATAGACTACCGTCGGCCGCCGCCTGATGGTGTGACGTCACGACGACGCCTCGCCTCCAGTTGCCAACACGGCCTCTCCTTCAGTTGCTAACAATATATATAAAAATGAAACCCGTTTTCCGTTGTCACGACTTAACATGAAAACGGCTTGACCGAATTGGCTGATTTTTTTTTTAAATGTTCCTTGAAGTTCAATGATGGTTCTTACGGAGAGAAAAATTAAAAAAAAAAAGGTAGGTAAAGTAGGGTAGGTAGGGTAGTGTAGGGTAGTGTAGGGTAGTGTTGGGTAGTGTAGGGTAGTGTAGGGTAGTGTAGGGTAGTGTAGGGTAGTGTAGGGTAGTGTAGGGTAGTGTAGGGTAGTGTAGGGTAGTGTAGGGTAGTGTAGGGTAGTGTAGGGTAGTGTAGTGTAGTGTAGGGTAGTGTAGGGTAGGTAGGGTAGTGTAGGGTAGTGTAGGGTAGTGTAGGGTAGTGTAGGATTGTGTAGGGTAGTGTAGGGTAGTGTAGGGTTGTGTAGGGTAGTGTAGGGTAGTGTAGGGTAGTGTAGTGTAGTGTAGGGTAGTGTAGGGTAGGTAGGGAAGGTAGGGTAGGGTAGCGTAGGATATGTAGGGTAGTCATTTGACGGGAGCGAAGCCGCGGGTAAAAGCTAGTATTAAATAATAAAAAATAGCTCTATTTCACTTCTTTTTTTTCTCCCAATCCATCGACAGAAGTTCGATTCCTGGAGTGCATGGGACCGTGGGAAATCGATGGTTGCATCACGTTGTCAGGACTCGCTCGGTACCAGGATATCAGAAGATCTCAAGAGTCAACAATAAAAGGATGCATTCAGAGAGCTAAACCGGGAGATTTTGGCAGTTTTAATTAATTATTTGTAAATTGATTCCTAGCAGATAATAAAGTGATATAAATTTGGTGTAGTTCTGTATCTCAAGTGTCTACGCAGCTGGAAAATATGTGGATCCGGAATGGAGCTAGGAATATAATATGTGATAGTATAATTTGTCACTTGGGTGCGCTCTACCGTGTACCAAAAACAAAATGAAAAAGGGACAAAAGTCACTTGGTAGCATTCGACTGCGTTTTTCAGGAAGCGTTAGGTACCAGGACATCAAAGGACGTCAAGAGCAAACAATAAGTTTATCAAGAGATACACGAAAGCTACCAATGCACTTCGGTTCTACTTGTTTTAAAAACATGTAGGTAGGTAATATCAATTTCCGCTTAAATACTAAAAAAAGTGTATTAGATTAGGCACTATGCCGTTATAAAGATTTATCAAATTAAATTGACTGGTGAATTTTCTCGGATTTATAAAAATAAAAAATGTTTTTTCATTAATTGTGTAACCAAACCACAACTGCATCCATTTGATATGCAGGTTTTTTTGCTTTCAACAAAGCGCAACCAATCGTGGGAAACACTTGGATGCATCACGTTTTCTAAAATTGATCGGTACCAAGACATCAGAAAACATTGAAAGTCAACAATCAAACTATCATAGAAATTTCATTCAATAGAAGACGAATTGAGCGGGATGTATTCAAATTCAAAATGTAACTTTATTTTACTAGAGCTGTCTGTAGATAAAATTTGTCAATAATTTATTACATTTTTATAAAATCTATCAAATTTGAACGTTATGAGAGTAGAAATGTACAATTAATTAAATAGGCTGCTTGTCATTGTCACCGCATTTTTTAGCAAGATTGTAAGTAAATACGCTGCGTGTGTTGCGAGCCTACAGAAAGAGAAATGTGCGACGAAACCAATGATAATATAATCTAATAACTTTACTTAAATATCATTGGCTGAAACTAAATTATTAAATTTTAGTAAATTTTGACAACTGATAAATAAATGGACATATGAAATTAATATCGGCAAGCATGAACCTTCACTTGCATTGCTCGCATGATGGCAAGAAAGTGAGAAACTGGCGGTTGTGTCACGTTTCCAGCAAGCGTTCTCTACCAGGACTTCAGGAGACGCTCTTAGCGTCTCCTGAAGTCCTGGTAGCCGGTATTAAGTTTATCAAAGGATGCACCAGAACTATAACATTTGACGGCAGTTCTGCTGGTTTCAAAATACATATTGATACTATTTATTCTTATTAAAACATTATTTTTGAGAATAACGATAAAATGAGGAAGTCCTGAGAAAAGATTTGGAGAAATTAAATAAAAAATACCGGACAAGTGCGAGTCAGACTCACGCACTGAGGGTTCCTTACCAAGTGAGCTTGGAGGCTTGTATTGATGATTTTTATGGTTATAATTATGTAACTATGGTCTATCGGTTTAGGTGTTTAACTAAAGGTAAACAATCTTGGTATGTCTTTTTATATTAAAGAGGTCGTATATAATAAACTAGTGCGCCTCACCATCAACGACTGCATCACTGCTTAGGTGGGATTGCAGTCAAGAACTGGTTTATGTAATGTATAAAAAAAATATAGGTATAATATAGGTAAATTTAGTTTTTAGGGTTCCGTAGCCAATTAGCAAAAACGGAACCCTTATAGTTTCGCCATGTCTGTCCGTCCGTCCTCGCTTAATCTCTGTGACCGTTAGCTCTAGAAAGCTGAAATTTGGCACCAATATGTATGTCAATCACGCCGACAAAGTGCAAAAATAAAAATTGGATAAAAAAAAATTATTAGGGTAGCCCCCCTACATGTAAAGTAAAAAGCGAAGCGACGAATTTCAACCCTAACGTGTGATATATTGTTGGATAGGTATTTAAAAATGAATAGGGGTTTACTAAAATAGTTTTTTGATAATATCAATAATTTCGGAAATAATCGTTCCGGGTTTACTAAAATAATTTTTTGATAAATGATAAATGATAAATGATATTTATTCTGCAAATAGGTTTTTTCAAACTCTTTTACACGTCAAATTTTTTTTTGGACTTTTTTTTTTTTTTTTTTGTATCTAGATGAGGCCGGTGTTTCCTAACTGACTACCCTGAGAAGAAACACCGAAACAAACTCAGGGGTCACAGTCTCTTTTAAAGTCCATACAACATGTAAGTAAGTCATATGCGAACCATGCAGATTAGTGTCCGAGATGGCCTTTTGAAGAAAGAACCACGCAAATTTGAGTGGACCTGTCCAGTCAGTGCAAGCATTTGTCATTATTCGCAAAGCTCAACTCAGGACTACTAAGGAGCTCTACGACTTGACGAACAATACCAAAGAGAGGACATAATGGTTAGGCCACAGAAAACACTCGAATTGCCGGACATAAGTTAAAATGACTAAAAAAAAAACCATTTTAACAAAAAAAAACACCGACTTCAAAAAATAAATAAGTATTCCAAAACAAATTAATATGCACTAAAAAGTAAAAAATAATTGCGTATTTTTATAAGCTTACAATTATTTTTATTTTAGGAGTCGGTGTCAGCCAACTAAGATAGGTTTGTTATTTATTATCACTACAAAACATCACAGTTTTACACCAGTTGTAAGTAGTTTTACTTAATTGTTAGTAAGTTGGTATTATTATTGCTAGGTTGTTGGCGTTTCCTTGGCTGACACCGACTCCAAAAATAAAAATAATTGTAAGCTTATAAAAATACGCAATTATTTTTTACTTTTTAGTGCATATTAATTTGTTTTGGAATACTTATTTATTTTTTGAAGTCGGTGTTTTTTTTTGTTAAAATGGTTTTTTATTTCTTGATTTTTAGTGAATCTGATGGACACTAATTACTTATTTGAGTATGGGTAGACCTACTAAACGCGCTGGTCATAGAGACAGCGCCGTTTAAATGAAACAAAGGAAGACAGGGAGAATCGCCTATTTCAAAAAAGGAAACTTAACTCGAGGACAATTTCAGTCGCGTGAAGTAGCGACATATGGTAAAACACTACCAGATAACTTGATTCCCAAAGACGTCAATTACAGCTGTGGTGGTTTTCTGCCATCAACAAAAATTGGCCTCGAATCCCGAGTGATGTTTAGACGCAACATCGCCGTTTTGTTCATATAACCGAATATCTCATCAGAACAAACATCTAATTACGTTTATTTTAGTTTCAGTATTGCGTTTTTTGTAAAACGTTGTAAGTGCCCTTAAACATTTTTTTTTTCGAAATAGTTTTTATAACCTTTGTAGTGAGTCCAGACGTGATATTATGTTGTGTGATGGCGTAAACAATGCTTAGATATGCTAAAGCAACTATCGCGGTTAATCTGCTGTTATTTATTGAAGAGTTCCCTCAATTTCTACAAGATCCCATCATCAGATATTAAAATGGTGACAATGGGACCACACGGAAAGCACCAGCTTTCAAATAAAAAAAGAATCATGAAAATCGGTTCACCCAGTCGCAAGTTATGAGGTAACAAACATAAAAAAAAAAAATACAGTCGAATTGATAACCTCCTCCTTTTTTTGAAGTCGGTTAAAAAAGCAATCCACATAGTCCTCACATTCACAAAAAAGAAAAACAAAATAATACAAAGTGTAATACTTAACAAATTAAGCATTTTTGTCAAACAGAAATAAAAAAAATATAATTAAAAAATGTCAAATTGTAAAGTAAAAATTATTTTACAATGTCAAATTGTAATAAATAAATCTCAAATTGTAAAATAGTACAATCGAAAACAAAATAAAATAAGAAGATAAGACAACAGTTGTAGTGCGCACTGGAGCGGGTCAATCCCAAGCCTTTACGTCCTCAACGTAGTCCCTTACAGTGTAATAAGCCTTTTGGCAAAGTTTTCGCTTAACAAAAGATTTGAACTTATTAAGGCTTAGTTCTTGCATATGACTAGGAAGCCTATTATAAAAGCGTATACATTGACATCTAAATGAACCCCCTATTTTTTTGAGCCTGGTTGCAGGAACAACAAAATTATGTTTGTTCCTGGTATTAAAATTGTGAAAATATCAATAATTTCGGAAATAATCGTTCCAAAAGTAAAAAACAATGTGTCCCTCCCCCCCTCTAACTTTTGAACCATAAGTTTAGAAAACATGAAAAAAATCTGGAAAGTAGAGCTTTATAAAGACTTTGTAGGAAAATTATTTTGAACTTGATGGGACGAACAGTTTTTGAAAAGTTGGGGACACTTATTGTGACGGATGGGAAACTACGGAACCCTACACTGAGTGTGGCCCGACACACTGTTGGCCGGTTTTTAGGGTTCCGTAGCCAATTGGCAAAAACGGAACCCTTATAGTTTCGCCATGTCTGTCCGTCCGTCCTCGCTTAATCTCTGTGACCGTTAGCTCTAGAAAGCTGAAATTTATTACCAATATGTATGTCAATCACGCCGACAAAGTGCAAAAATAAAAATTGGAAAAAAATGTTTTATTAGGGTAGACCCTACATGTAAAGTAAAAAGCGATTTTTTTTTAATTTCAACCCTAACGTGTGGTATATTTTTGGATAGGTATTCAAAAATGAATAGGGGTTTCCTAAAATCATTTTTTGATAATATCAATCATTTCGGAAATAATCGCTCCAAAAATAAAAAACAATGCATCCCCCCCCCCCCCTCTAACTTTTGAACCATAAGTTTAGAAAATATGAAAAAAATCTGGAAAGTAGAGCTTTATCAAGACTTTCTAGGAAAATTATTTTGAACTTGATGGGACGAACAGTTTTTGAAAAGTTGGGGACACTTATTGTGACGGACGGGAA
Organism: Mythimna separata; assembly: GCA_030763345.1. Taxonomy (NCBI): domain Eukaryota; kingdom Metazoa; phylum Arthropoda; class Insecta; order Lepidoptera; family Noctuidae; genus Mythimna; species Mythimna separata. Next base: position 1,347,331 of record CM061173.1, on the reverse strand, counting down.
ACTACGGAACCCTACACTGAGCGTGGCCCGACACGCTCTTGGCCGGTTTTTTTTAGCTAACATCGATTTAGGCAAATACCTTTTTGCAAAGATTTTTACTTACAATTTTGAGGTATTCCACATTGAGCACCCGTTTTAATAGCACCCAAACTAATAGCACCCAAGGTATTCCACATTGAGCAACCAGTGATATTTTTAGCGGGTGCTATAAGTGGAATACTTTTTAATTTCATATTTTATTCCACATTGAGCACCTACAGATTTGAAGGCACTAGTGTTGGGACGTTTACGTGTTGATGGATGTCGAAATAAAAAACAATCGATTAAAATGAGTCGAAGAACACTGATTTTAATCGATTGTTTTTTTATCCTGGTGTTAATCCCGGCTAAAGCCAGGGTCCGCCTTCCTCCTGAACTTCTTTCACTTTGCCCGAACTTCAACATCCTTTTCAGTGAGGCCATTGCCTCTAATGTCGGACATGACGACGTCCAGCAGCGCTTGCGATGGCGACCACGGGACCTAACCCCAAGGACAGCCATATTATATACATAGCCAAGGAAATGCCAAACCAGTGGCGATTAAGCCTGATTATTCCTGTTTACAAAGGCAAAGGCAGCGTACAGGATTTCAGTAACTACCGCGGTATCAAGATCATGTGTCACATCTTGAAGCTCTTCGAGCACATCATTGACACACGGCTCCGTAGCGAGTGCACTGTCTCTGAGTGTCCATATGGCTTCCGGGCGGGTAACAGCACCACGGACGCAGTATTCGCCTTGCAGATTCTGGCTTAGGCTTACAGAGAGAGAAACAGAGAGCATGACGTAGCCTTCTTAGATCTGCAGAAGGCCTTCGACTGTATACCTCGGCAGACCATCTGGTGGGCACTCCGCTTCGAGAGCATTCCCGAAGCCTATATTGACATTATCAGAGATATGTACTGCGATCCCGTATTTTCTGTCCAGACTGCTGTTGGCGAACCCAATGTCTTTCCAATATCTGTTGGCGTTCACCAAGGTTCGGCTCTTAGCCCGTTCTGGTTTAACGTTGTGCTCGATGTAGTTACGTCAAACATCCAAGATGAGCCTCCATGGCTAATGATGTATGCCAATGATATCGCCATCGTTAACCAGATCAAATCGCATATGATTTGACCAATACATTGTCACAGATTACTAAATAGTTACTACGTAACAGATACTTCACTCAGTAGAAAAATTACAATACCTACTGCTTTATTAGCCTACTCTGTCGCGTCAGCAACCACTGCATGCTAAAATGTGCCTAAACGCTCAAGCGTAAAATTGTGATTGCTTCGCACCGCGCGAACCCACAGCAATCGCAGGGCTGCCTCTTCGATAAAATTAAATTAACATGACTTTTTGTGTTTATGTTATTCAGAACTGTGAATGTTCTGACTTATAGTTACAATTTATTTATAATTAATTACAGTTTAAAATCTTAAATTCTATCGTTTATAAAATATTTCTTTTATAAGTTTCGTCGTTCTTTGACAGGTAAAGGGAATAATGTTAGGTGTTGATCCCTTCTTCTGCTTGATTTACACCCATCTACAGCACATAAGGCACCACACGGCATCGTAATACGCGTGCGAACGAACATCACGATTAAAATTGAACGGCGTGCGCGCGTTTCGCTTTCGAAAACCGCACTGAATTAGATCCGCAAGCGGACCGAGACCGCTCGGCTGGGCGGTAGGCACTTATAACGCGCAAGTACATGGAGTGACGGAGGCCTGACATTGTGCATAGACTTTAAAAGAGACTGTGACCCCTGAGTTTGTTTCGGTGTTTCTTCTCAGGGTAGTCACTTAGGAAACACCGGTCTCATCTAGTAAAAAAAACAAATTCCAACAAAAAAAAATTGACGTGTAAAAGTGTTTGTGAAAACCTATTCACAAAAGAAATATCATTTATCATAAAGCCCATCTTGAGCGCAAAGAACACTCTGGAAAACTGCGGTCTGAGACTAAATAAGGGCGAATACCGAGTACATGTCCTGTGGCAACACGGATTCAAATACTATCCGAATATTCTATAAATACTATCCGAATGTTCGGATTAGATCAGGAAGTGCAATACGTTCCAGTACCTTGGAACCGTGCTGCACGAGTCTGGCAACGTGGATGACGATGTCCAAGAACGTATAGGCATTGCGTGGGCAAAATGGCGCGAGGTGATGGGCATTCTATGTGACCGCACAATGTCTCCGAAGCTCAAAGGGCAGATATATAAATGCATCATACGGATTGTCCTCTTGTACGGTGGCGAGTGTTGGCCGGCTATTAAATTAAGCAAACAAACTCAGGAGCTTCGCGTCACGGAGATGAAGATGCTGAGGTGGATGAGCGGCGTAACGCGATCCGATCGCATCCACAACTCATTCATCCGAGATAGTCTTGGTGTCCGTGAGGTGGGGGAAAAACTGCAAGAGTGTCGTCTGCGATGGTATGGCCACGTCATGCGCCGTCCTATGGAGTACGTTTGTCGGAGATGCATGAATATGGCTGTCCTTGGGGTTAGGTCCCGTGGTCACCCTCGCAAGCGCTGCTGGACGTCGTCATGTCCGACATTAGAGGCAATGGCCTCACTGAAAAGGATGTTGAAGATTGGGCAAAGTGAAAGAAGTTCAGGCGGAAGGCGGGCCCTGGCTTTAACCGGGATTAACACCAGGATAAAAAGCAATCGATTAAAATCAGTGTTCTTCGACTCATTTTAATTAATTGTTTTTTATTTCGACGTCCATAAACACGTAAACGTCCCAACACTAGTGCCTTAAAATCTGTAGGTGCTCAATGTGGAATAAAATATTAAATTAAAAAGTATTCCACTTATAGCACCCGCTAAAAATATCACTGGGTGCTCAATGTGGAATACCTTGGGTGCTATTAGTTTGGGTGCTATTAAAACGGGTGCTCAATGTGGAATACCTCACAATTTTTAGACAACTTTTAGATAAAAAGACATGCCAAGACTATTTACATTTAGTTAATTACCTAAACCGATAGATCATAGTTGCTTATGTATTTTTAACTTCATACAACCTACCATACTGGCCTGCACATTGAGACGTAACGTAACGTAAGAAAATTTGGATACCGCGGGCTACCCTGAAGCTTCCCCCTTAAGGTAGCCGCGACGTTAGAATTATCCATACAAACGTAATACCAAAATCATTTGCAGTTTAAGCATATTTACACCATAATATGATATTATTCGGATTCAGACAATATTTATCTAGGTTTCTACGTCGTCTTTTTTTTTAAAAAACTTACCCCAAACGAAATTTAAGCGAATTTAAATTAGCACATTTTCACAGCGAAAATGTCATGTTTTTATTTGGTTTTTTCTATATTATAAACAACAATATTTCAAAATATCTCTCCGAAGGAACACAGATATTATTATCAAGTTATAAATACTCGAAACGATATTGGAAATACATTAATTTTTCATTCATCATTTTTGGTATTACGGAACATCTCCCAAAGGAGATGTCCGCTTTTTGTATGAACGTTGGTTTTTTATTCCGAGAAAAATCTAACCAGCAACAACGTCTACTCCAATAATTATGACAAAAATATGGAACTTGAAACTACCTAAATAATATTTTTAAACCCCTCCATTTAATCGAAAAATCATAAAATAGTAATTGATGTTATAACAACTTTATTATTTGTTGGCAACCCCGGAGAAAACTCCACCACACTCGACAATGTCATATTTGACAGATGATTATTCAAATTTCAAATAGTCACCATTCTCTTTGATAGTCACTGGCTTTAGATTTTGCTCGCGAATTGTATCTTTGTGCTTTGCTGATTTTTCCTATTTTACTGACTTGACTTTTTCACACCGGTATTTGATATTTCACGTGATTAGGACTTCGGCTTTCGGAGTTCCCCGAACGTAAGTACTGTTCTTTATTCCTATTAAACTCTATAAGGGATTTATTACACTTCATTTATACACTTAGAGTTTCCAATCATTAATTACATTTTCAGTTTTTATTTATTGTTACAGTATAATGGCTCTCTGCATGAATTGTAACATAGCTGTACATGCTAATCAGCAGTATGAATATTATGCTTTAAGCATGAGCTCTGAGATAGTCTCAATACTTGAAGAATGGACTACACAGGAGGTAATGTACTTTTTAACTTACCTAACTTATTAGAATTTATGTTGAAAAGGGTTAAACAGCACTACTTTGTTTGGTTCTAGGTAACAGAAGGAGATCGCATTTGCCAAGAATGCATGAATCTTGTACTCATAGAACTGAACAACAGAAATGAGCACATTATTGGTGATCGACAGCTAGGTCATCAATCAGTTTGTGTTTGGTGTGGAATATCAATTTCAAGAAGAACAGGGAGACGTTCTCGTCCCTTAACGGAAGGTCATCCTGAGTGGGCTTATGTAGCTAGCATCATCCCCCGACAGGTAAAAATATTTACAACTGGTTTATATCTGTGTTTACTTGCACACATTAATTGAAAACTTAATTTCAGATTCCAGCGAATGGTCGAGCATGTAATGCCTGTTGGCAAAGGGCCCATAGCAATATTCAACACGTGATGGAACCACCAAGAGAGTCCCAAGAGACAAGTGACAATGTAGAAAGTAGGTCTAGCTCCGTAGCTGACCCTGTAAGTACATTCAGTTCAGAAATTGACACAGGTGTAATACAAAATGTGAACACATATGTTGAATTAGAAGGTTACAGTCGAACACCAGATACATCTAACCATTGTCACAGATTACTAAATAGTTACTACGTAACAGATACTTCACTCAGTAGAAAAATTACAATACCTACTACTTTAATAGCCTACTACGTCGCGTCGGCAACCACTGCATGCTAAAATGTGCCTTAATGCTCAAGCGTACAGTTGTGATTGCTTCGCACCGCGCGATCCCGCAGCAATCGCAGGGCTGCCTCTTCGATAAAATTAAATTAACATGACTTTTTGGGTTTATGTTATTGAGAACTGTGAATGTTCTGAATTGTAGTTACAATTTAGTTATAATTAAATACAGTTTAAAATTGTATCGTTTATAAAATATTTCTTTTATAAATTTCGTCCTACTTTCGTCATTGTCAGGTAAATGGAAAAATGTTAGGTGTTTATCCCTTCTTTTACTTGATTTGCACCCATCTACAGCAAGCAAGGCATCATAGGTACGCGTACGAGCGAACAGCACTATTAAAATTGAACGGCGTACGCGCGCTTCGCTTGCGAAAACCGCACTGAATTTGATCCGCTAGCGGACCGAGACCGCTCGGCTGGGCGGTAGGCACTTATAGCGCGCAAGTACATGGAGTGACGGAGGCCTGCCATTGTTTTGTTCCCGATTGTACAAACTCGGAACGTCTAAGAGTTCCAATTTATCTTAAAAAACAAATATTAATTGATTATAAATTATATGTCTCACCTAATGCCCGAGTATGTGAAGAACATGCAAGCGTATATAATTGGGAACTGTTAAATCAATATGAGTTTGCAACACAATTTACTCAGACTCATATTGTAGAAATGTTAGATTTATTAAGAAAAAAACTGTAACCATTATTGATTTTGAAAATGTAGAAAATATGAACAACCATATTTGTCGTTATTGGACAGGCTTGACTGTGTTGAACTTTTTAGCACTATTCAGCTGTATAACAGGTGAATTGACAAATATGTGTAAAAAACCTAAAACAGCTTTAGGATTATACCTAATGAAAATAAGAACTGGGGAGCCAATACGACGAATTGCGTCATTAATGAGCATGAACAAATCGGTGGCTTGCAGTTACATTAAAAAGGCATGTAGCTGCATGAAAGAATTTTATGTACCAAGACATTTAGGTTATATCATATTCCTTGAGCAAACCTGTCCAGTAGGAATTTTTTAATCCCACAGGGTCTTTTTGGAACAGCAGAAAATAACCCCATAATTATATGTGATGGAACATACATCTATTTACAGAAATCCTCGAACTATCTGTTCCAAAAAAAATCTTATAGCTTACACGAGTTTGCAAATCTTGTCAAACTTTTTTTACTGGTGGCTACTGACAACTACATTATAGACATATTTGGGCCGTATGCAGCCACAATATCAGACGCTACAATTATGAAACTGCTGTTCCAAAATGAAAATTCGCAGTTAAGACAATATTTTAGACAGAATGATGTTTTTATTCTTGATCGTGGCTTTAGAGACTATCCCATTGCTCACATCTTTGGGATACACTATTTGTAAACCTGAGACCCTAAGCGAAGGGGAATGACAATTATCGACTGAAAAAGCCAACAAATCACGACTAGTGACACTGTGCAGGTGGGTTGTAGAAGTTGTAAGTGGTCGGTTTAAACAGGATTTTAAAATATTTAGAAATACATATTTTAATATAGGGTCTCAAAACCTAATGGATGATTTTAGAATTGCAGGAGCCATTTTAAACCATTTTCATCCCGTTTTGACTGACCGAGCTTCAGGATAGCTCAAAGTATCCTGGAAAGAGCTAATCCGAGAATGAACAAGCAGAACTATTTAGCTGACTAACGGCCGAAATTAATAATCAATCCATCACATATCGGAAATTGAAAAACAAATGAAACAACAGAAAAAATGTAAATTTTTGTATGGTATCATTTGTTTTTCAATCTCCGATATGAGATGGATTAATTATTAATTTTGGCCGTATGTAATTAGTCATCAGCTTAATAGACGCCGAGCCAGTTTTATCCATATTAATGCTCAACTGACACAGCTGAATATGTTCCCCATCATGGAGATGTCAGATTTAGTTTTATTTAGTTTGGGTATTTATCAAATTAAACAGGCACGCTCTTATTATGGGGAACATATTCGGCCAAACGGTACTTTTACTGTAGAAGTAGATGAAGGTGTACAATTAATAAATATTCCAGGCATTTTGTCATCACATGAGACAGTATTAATTAGAGGACGAATAAAGTCACGCCACATAAGTACCTAATCGAGTGTATTTCACATATATTTTATTGAAAGTGGCAGAGACTAGTTGGCAAAACTGTATTACAGATTATTATTGTAGTTGCATAATTGGGAAAAGGACTGTCGGAAGCTGTGCTCCCGTGATGACAATTGTCTGGTATCTTGGATGGGCTCGGCATCAAAATAATATATCTCCACCTGCTCAGTTTCTCGACAATATCTTAATAAGAGAAGACATTGAAAATGAAGATGAATAAATATTATCTATTAACTTATGTTTTATTTCTAAAACAACCATACATTTACCCAATTATAGCTTGGTATTAATCAATTTGTAAAATAGCATAATTTTCAAAAGCCTTTTCGGCCACTATCGATCTCGATTCCGAATCAAATAAAAGGGATTCCCAGGTCAGTGGGTAGCCTTAGGGAGGGAATCTCAAAATTGTACCAGCTATGGTTTCGATCGAACATACTTAATCATTATCTTCACCTGATAATAAGCTAAAACCAGTTACATTCAGTGAAGTCGCCATAACTACTCGTAAACAGCGTGGTCTAAGTTCTTGATGGATAATGCTAGACATTTTTTTACTAAAGATATGTGAAAGCTTTTATAATTAATATTGTAGTTTTTTGTTTTGTTTACATTGACTTAGATCAAATATTGATTGACACTGACAGTGCCAATCAATTGACCAGGGCTTGGAAACCGGAAAAATTTCGAACCGGTTAACGCCTAAGTACAGAGAGAACTTATGCTTTCGGTTTCGTTCTACAGATCGCGCCAAACTTCTAGTCCGCTCGGAACACAGCGCGAACGCGTCGCAGTATCATAAAATAGGTATGAGCGGCAGGAGGCGGCGGCGGCAGGGCTCGCCCCACTTCACCGCCCCCGCACCTATAACACCAGTGCGTGCGTATTAGTGTGCGTTCAGTGTTTGTCCGAATAGCACACGCGCTTGTTTTTCGTAGCGAAGTACAGTTAAGGTGAATGCTTCAGGTAGCCCGCGAAATACAAATTTTCTTACGTTTTTTGCAATTTGCAAGCCAGTGGTAAGTTGTATGAAGCTAAAAATACTGAAGCGGTTGTAAAACGTAACTAGTTACATAATTATAAAAATAAAAACCATCAATGCAAGCCTCCAAGCTCACTTAGTTGCAAGAACGTTTTTGACCTCGAAAAAATCGTTCCTACACTTAGGTGAGCTTGGAGGCTTGTATTAATGATTTTTATGTTTATAATTATGTAACTAGTTACGTTTTACAGCCGCTTAAGTATTTTTAATTTTATACAACTTATCACTGGCTTTCAAATTGCAAAAAACGTAAGAAAATTTGAATTTCGCGGGCTAAGCTGGAACATCCCCCTTAAGCTAGAAAAGTTTTTTGATTTAATTGTCTCTGTTAAGTTTTCGTTGTCTATTTTTTTTTAAATTGTTCAGTTTCGTTTTTTTGTTGTTCTTTAATAACAAAATTTTGAACATGCCTAACCGGAATACGGTTTTACGTCGTCAAGCTAGAAAAATTGTATACAATGTTTCGACATTTATGCAAAAAGAAGCGAACGAAGGCATAAAAATAAACATCAAGCACGTGCAAAAAAGAGTGGCAGAAGCTACTGGAGTTTCAACGAAAACGGTGCGCAGAATTAATGCATAAGCTAACAAATCGGAATTTATTGCTGTGTTTCGAACTCCTGGACTCCTCCTATCCTCTTTTTCCCCGTCCTCTTCTCCGGACGGGGAAAAAGAAGATAACTAATATTGACAGTTTTGACGAAGGGGTAATAAAAAGGTGCGTCCACAATTATCACAATACCGAAAAAGAGTTACCTACCCACAGTAAAGGGCCTTTTAAGAAAGTTAAAGGAAGACATAAATTTCGAAGGTTCTGGAACCAGCTTGCGGCGAATATTAAAACGCAAGGGGTTTCAATGGAAAAGAACGGAAGATAACAGAAAAATTCTTATTGAACAAACGAATATACGATTGAAACATATAGATTTTCAACAAAAAATTAAACGTTACCGTGATGATGGAAGGCCGATTATTTATACAGATGAATCGTACGTCGACTCGACACATGTCAGCTCCAAATCCTGGGGCGATGGTTCGAAAGAGGGACTTAATTTTTTTTTTAAAAGGACAACGTATTGTACATGCCGGCGATCAGTTGCCGGTTTTGTACCTAATGCTCTCCTTATGTTTAAGACGGGGACAAAGAGTGGAGACTATCATGATAATATGAATTTCCTAAATAAATTATGAAAAGTGGTTGCGAACCCAGTTAATACCAAATCTACCCTCCAAATCTGTTGTAGTAATTGACAATGCGCCCTACCATAATAAACAGGAAGAGCACTGCCCAACCTCAAACTCAAAAAATCTGACATGCAGATATGGCTCACCAAGAAAGGAATTACTTTCAGTCCTGAGATGTTGAAACCTCAACTATACGAACTCATTAAAAAAAACAAGGAAGTAAACAAACATTTTCACATTGACCGTATTCTAGGAGAGAGTGGGCATACGTTATTACGGCTTCCACCCATCACCCAGACTTGAATCCAATAGAAATGGCCTGGGCAGCTGTAAAGGGTTATGTAGCGAAGAAAAATGTAAGCTGGAATATTAATCAAGTCATAAAAAAATAAAAGTGAGAATGAATAACAATGTAATAATAACTAAATTTATTATAATATTCTATTGCAAAAATAGTTCCTCAGTTTTGGTGGAGGTTCAAATCAACTTAATTTTGTGCGTGACTGTACCCCTGCGCGAAGCAACTTCAGAGCGGACTAGAAGTTTGGCGCGATCTGTACCCTTAACCAAAATTAAACGGTTTGAAGCTAAAAACGTTCGTAAATAGGTTTTGTTCAATTTACCGGTTTTAAACGGTTTATTATTGCCTACCTCCAATGCGCAGACGTGCTGAACTATTAGAACGCCGCGCGTTACTCGGTTCTTACGGATTAAACCGGTTAATAAGGGTTCTTAACGTTCTTTTAACGTTTCGACTCCGAACGAAATAAAAGATAAAACCGATTAATTACGTTTAATAACCGGTTATATTTAAACCGGTTCCAAGCCTTGCAATTGACACCTTGCAATTGAAGCCTTGCAATTTTGGCAAGATTACTTTTTTTTTGGGTGTGTTCACTTTACTAACATAGATAAATAGAAAGATTTTTTCGTTTTAGAAGTAAATTCTCACTATAATAAAAAACGATTTTTCCCAAAATTGGAGGGCTTTAAAAATCCATGAAATAGTTAGAAGCACTAGGTTTTGAGATGTCTATCCAAATATATTTAACTTACTCTGGTTAGAATGATTAAATAATAAAAAACCATTTCCGGAAGTGCCCATTCCAATAATTTGTATTGCTATCACAGCAAGCAACTATCAGTGTGTGGATGATGACTTTACTCCAGACAGTGTGTCCAAGAATTGTTTATAGGTACTATCAGGATTGATTCCATCAACCTCAAAAACGTATTTTATTTCGTCTCAACTCGAAATAACGCGCGGTGTACGCAGGCCACTTAACTCGTAAAATCCCGCCAATAATTCACTATCGTAAACTTCTAAGCGGGATTACATATTACTAAATAGTTAGGTTAGGTTAGGGTAGCTGCTAAAACGATGACGTCATTTATTCACAACCTGTGAATTGTGGCGCCCTAGTACAAAACGAACTGAGAAGTCGGCACTAGCTCACGGAATGCCTGCAGTGACGTCACAGATTCTCTATCGACACCTAACGCAACGGAGCAGTCTAGACTTCTAAGAAAAAAATGCTACCAAAACGTATTTTTTACTTGTCGTGTTTTAGCGAACGCGGCGCTGACGAGCGAGACCGACGCGCGTCATCAGCGGCGCGTAGCATCTTGCGCGCCGCTGATGTCAGCGTCACAGTGTGGTGCTTCATAGAACACAACGTATATTCGTACGCGCGACCGACATCAGCGACAGAGGAATTCGGGCCTAAATTGTGCAAGTTTGAAAGGATAAAAGATCTAGATGAAAAAAAAGTGATATACTTCTTGAGGATTGAGGAACTAGTTATTTATTATTATTATGCATCACAATGTAACCTCAACTCTCGTGCAGCTCTTAGAAAATCTTAAATAATGTACTTAATTAGTTGTTGTTATTTTATTGATTCATAATATTTTCATCATTATGTCACAGATTACTAAATAGTTACTACGTAAATTATGTTTACTGAATAGATAGATATGTACATTGTTGATCGAAAGAATAGATTCAGAAAACTTATTTTTGTCTATCTATGCATGATTTCAGAAGTTTTAAATGTTCATTGCATTCATCTAAGAGTGGGTATCGTGGGGTGGTATTTTGGAAATAAGTAGACTCGTCTTCGACTAGCAGCCTTATAATCACGATTCTCAATGATATGGGACGCAAGTGATCCGTCGTAATCATCTAGTCCACGCTATCGTTCAATTCCAAAACTTTACGAGTACGGTGGTTGTTTTATGATTATGACGTTCCACCAGAGTGACAACTGGGTTGTCACTCTCGTCCGCTCAATGGTCATTCCATAAATCACACAATGAAGGTCAAAATAAGGTTTTAAATCTCTATGGCGCCTGGGACGCGCCTTCAGATATATACAAACTAAAGATAAAAGTATGTACAAACAAAAATATATATACAAAAAAAAGGCATTTACTGGGCATCAAAAAAGCTGTTAGATTGGACAGGGCTTTTCAAACCACGTGTTTATAAATAAAAAGTACTAGGACATCATGAGTCAACTGGAGTGCGCCAGTATTGAGCAGACACAACACAACGCGGTAGGGGGTTAGCCTGATTGGGCAGCCAGGTGCAATGGACAACCTTGACACAACACAGCAACCCCATTTTTCAGCGGTACTCAACGGTAAATGGTAAAAGAGCCCGTGAACGCCAGACCTACGGTATTTTATAAAAGCTGAAAGTTTGTCAGCGCATGCTCCCAACACAGGTAACAACGATGGCCAAATATGAAGTTTGGGTTGCAGTGGCTTTGGCAGGTGTACACGGTACTTACCAAAGTTGTGTAAAATACCGATCTAATTACGTCAAATTATAAAGATTGTTTTTTTGGTATTCACCTTCAGAATATTATTAAAAATCACGTTATTCATTGCCAGACACTTTACATAACCCCCTTGCCAGACACCTTTAGTGTTCATGAACTTAATTAATTGTTAACTTTTGTGCCGATAGATGGCGTTGATAATAAATACTTGTTTACTGGCTGGCACGTTTTCGTGCCGCCTGGGGCTCTAGCGGAAAGCATTGTTATGAGACGACGTGTTTCATTACATTGGATACTGGGATACCAGGACGAAGCTAGAGCTGTGCTTCCAACACATGTAAAAATATTCCGGCACTGCACTGCACATTAATTTCACAACTTATATTACAGGTAGATGTAGGGTTTTCGATTTTTTTTTAAATATTTATATATAGGGTAACCACTATAGTGATTGCCCAGCATATAGTGATTGCCAACATTAAGAAGCAATGCGTTTTTTTGGTAATTTTTAAAGGGTTAGTATAAATTTAACACCCATAGATGTTACAACTATTTATATAGTAGCATTTTAAATTTCAATAACTGGCAGTATTTCAGTTTTTAAGTGTCATAACCGATTTTGATGGAACAGGTGTGCAGCTCGTCAAAAAAAAGTCAAGTTTCTTGTGATATTTCTTAAGAATAGTTGTTTCAAAATTGCATTATTTGTTGGCTTTTTCAGTGTTAGGTGTTTTTTGATTAATGTTATTCAATAAAAAAGATATTTAAGTGCCTATATAACTACTTGTAATAACGGTAATTTTTTTCGTAAAGTTTTAAAAGGGGGTGGGCAATCACTGTACCAATATTCTAATAAATTTAGTTATTGCCATATCATAATCTAGCTATTGCCACTGACAATAGATACAGCTATTGCCCGGTCAATAGTTGTATATTTATCCTTAAGGGCACACCGTCATTGCGGCGGTAAGTCTTTGAGGAGTGGTTTGAAAGAGGTCACGGCGTCCTTTCGTTCCGTATGACGCTGGTCCTGCCTGCCAAGAGCACCGCCGTGCTCTCGTGGAGGCTATCGACGGCAGTGACATCTCGCACCGGGCCCTGGTACAGGCCATGGTCCGGTGCGCGGAGGGTTGGCAGGTGGTTGCCTTCTTCTGCGAAGCTGTAATGCTAGCGAAACAGGCTGCCGACCGCGAGCGCGTGAGGGAACTGCCCTCACGCCGCCGCCCCCGATATCCCAATCCCAATTTTCGACCACCGTAGGCAGGCTTGCGGACTGTGAGCACTCTGTTGCTCGCCATTCGATAGTCCGGTAATAACCTGGACCGAGCCTAGTCGTCAACGGCACGTTCTGTTCCATGCGCGCCTCACGGAGATGTCAGCAAACTGTAGGGCTCCGATAGGGCCGAAGCTTCTGGAGAACACGGAAACTCCGGAAGGTGGGTGTGCGTGTCTCCGTGTCCCCAGATCGAAGACAACGAAGGAAAGAGGTGGGATTTAGTCAGTAATAGTCTGACACGCCCTCTCGCTCCACCCAAGAGCGAGAGAAGTCATTCTTATGATTGCCCACTTGAAAAAAAAGTTTTTTGTTCTATTTACGATGTATTCCAGAACACCATAAAAGTAACATCCCTGATGATGTCGATATGTTGCTATTTTTATGTCATTTTTGTTATAAAATTAATGATTCTGACGATGACACGAATTCTGATTGCGAAGAATTACATTTACATGTTCAAATGGCTGGAAAAATTCTTAACTTTTAAGTCTTATTATTAGAATAAGACGTTAATTGATGATAACTGCTAGGTGGGCAATAACTGTCCATTATGTATGGCAATTACTATGTCATGGTGGGCAATCACTGTGATTTTAGAGGTTTTGCTTTTGTTGATTTGTTATTATTTTATTTCTAAAGATATATAAACTAATGACTGATTTTCCTATTAAAAATATGATAAAGTTACATAAAAACAAATATTTTTCTTGATTTCGTTATTAAGAAACATAATAATAAGAAGAAACGACTATCAATTCCTTAACCGGGCAATAACTATATGGGTTACCCTATATCTTTATATACTATGATAGATTTTTTAACGCATATTATAAACTTTGTTTTTAACCTTCGATCAACAAAGTCACAAAATTTTTAAAAACTTGCGGGCTCAGGACAATATTCTTACATCAAACCCAATTAATAAAACAATACTTATTCAAAACTAAGTAAAATCTTGTAATAATTAATGTTTTGAATTCTTGATGAATAAATGTAAAAAGAAATAGTTATTTGTGCAACAAGAGAGCAAAGTTGGTTTTTGCCGCGAGTGTTGATTTTGAATCCCGAGTAAGCGAAGGATTCTATATTTGAATCACGAGCGTAGCGAGTGATTCTAGGTTAGAATCCTGAGTGCAGCGAGGGATTCAAAAACACGAGATGCAAATAACTTTGGTCTCGTGTAGCACATACAACTTTTCACTTCAGCAGCGAGAACAAATAATGTAAAGGTAATAAAAAATACAACTTGGTAATATTTAAACCACATGTATATTTAAGACGAGGAGGAGCTCGTGGCTAGATAATAACAGCCGCATAGGTCGATCTTCAAGGTTAAGCAACGCTTGCCTAGGTTGGTCTGTGGATGGGTGACCATCTTAACATAACGAGTTTCCTCCGTGCCTCGGAAAGCACGTTAAGCCGTTGGTCCCGGTCGTCATTTGGAGATCTTTGGCAGTCGTTACGGATAGTCAGAAGCCAGTAAAATCTGACTCCAGTCTTGCCATGAAGTACCGTGTTATCCCAGTTAAAGGGTTGTGGAGGTCTGGTAGGCAGCCGCTCCTCGTAAAATACTGGTATTCAGCTAAATCCGGCTTGACTGGAAGCCGACCCCAATATAGTTGGGAAAAGGCTAGGCAGATGATGATATTTAAGACATCATCACTGGATTCACTCATATTAATTTATTTTTATTTTAATAAAATCCAACGTGTATCGCACTTTGTAGCTAGCGAACAGAAGAAGAAAACAATAAAAAATTAAAGCCCGCTATTTTTTAAAGATGCGTTCGGAAATTGCACTATTACTAAATTATTCTGTCATAATAAAGATTGTTAAAACTTTAAATAATTATGTAGATACATGATAAACTTCGTATTTTTTAATTCAACATCTCTTTATTTGATCATAAAAAAATGTAATTCGATTATTAAGAGAAAAGTATAATAATTACATTTAAACCTTGATTTGAAATTTTATAGGTGACGTGTTTCCGAACGTTTTATTGTTGAGCCTATTATGTATGGAATTTGAAAATCGAACTTTGAATCGACTTGTTTCTATCTCTCGCTCTTTTCGTATCGAAGTGAAAGTGACAGAACAAAGTGAAGTTCAAATCTTTCGAATGTTGTGAGTAGACCCAGCACTGACACAGCATTTAAAAAAAAAAATTAAAAAGTTACTTTGTCTCACGCTCGCAGCAAAATCGAATTTTGCTCACTGTCTTTAAACTGCAAAACATACTTGTTTGAGGTGCTGAAGTGAAAAATAATTTGCTTCAAAATCCGTGTAACTTCCGTTTTCTAACGCCCTCAACCCGTTACGTCACGTGTTACACCGCATCTAGTACCAGGATTTCATAAGTTGGTAGGAACTGTGGTTACATCAGATGAATTAAGAAATTAGGATAAGGTGTGTGAGTTTCTGCTTGGAGAGTGCGTTCAGTGCTTTCGGTATACATTACAACCGTGTAACTGGGGATTTGAGTGCAATCATGAAACATCAATACAGAAAAACGGTTGTCATTGGGAAATTAGGAAGACTGGGAATTGAGAAGTTTCTTAAAAGAAACGTCATGTAGATATTCTACTTTACGGTTTCAAAGCGGGATGACCATGAATGTGTAGTTTCACGTGTGTATTCTTTCCATGGGTTCCAGGTGTAATGAATACGATAGCTACTGCAGCAGCAGACAGTAAATAAGCGAGCTGGTACAACTACTTCATTAACTTCGTAGAACATGGCTCATTGGTTTATTAATTCATGAATCCCCGACCGGTCCTATGAGACCGCGCTGTAATGTTATGGTTTTACTATTGTCGTCTCGTTTTGTGGCAGTGGCGTAGCGTGCCTTGTCGAGGCCCCGTATAAAAAATTTGTTTGGAGGCCCTTATATGGGGGTAAAGATTTTTCACAAAAGAAAAGTAGTGTGTAGTGTTGCCAACTTTTGAACGCACGCTTAAGGCGGGAAAAAAAGTAATTAATTGCTTTATAGAACTTTGTCATAATTTTGTAAAATAAAATAAATTAGAAAGTTTTTATTTTTTTTCCTTACACACTTTGGGGGCCCCCGTGGCCCGGGGGCCCCGTATAATTGATACGGCAGATACGGTCTTAGATATAGGTTACCTTTCATCCCGATTCTTGAACACGCGGGCTGAAGCTAGTATTCTATTATAAAAAGAGACCTTGTGTAAAATTTTACGGTTCTAGCCCCAGTAGTTCCGGGTTATGTAAAAAAACATGTTGCGCCGACCCCAAATAATATGGGATAAGGGCAGGAAGAAGAAGAATATTATGAAATAACGGTAAAATTGTGTAATTATGGTGCGTCTGTCTGTCCCTCTCCAACAGGGGTTGTTTTCTTTGTGTCAAGGTCTTCTGTTGCACCTGCCCATTATGACTCGCCCCCTTTATCTGTCCAATACTGGCGTACTCCGGCAGACTAGTATGCGATGTTTTAAAACACGTGGCTTGGGAGCCCCTCCCTGTTCATACATTCTTCCACAAACCAACCTCAATTTTGATCTGAAAATGGTTTGTTGTAATTTGGCACAATTTTATTTAAATGTTTTAGTGGGGAGAATCAGTATGACTTTTCCCGCTCTTTGGCGGAGCGGGAGGGTGTCAGACTTTTACTGACTAAACCTCACCCCGTTACTTCGTTGCCTTTTCTCTGGTAACACTTGTACTTACTTTTACTTGTGCTCGTATTTTAAATTCTGACTTTGTTTGCAATAATTAGGTACTACTACTATACTACTACAATTTTAAAATAAACTTTTTGTGTTTTGACTTCTGTAGCTGCCACGAAGTAGGAGTTAGGACTCACCAACTTGTTGTTGTTTTCGTAGTCCATGCCCATGAAATAGGAGATAGGTAGCTATTTCAGGAATAAAAGGTGCCAGATAGTTATGAAGTTATGATCGACGACGGCCTAGAGCTTAGAGCAGCTTAGCTTAGCCGTTATTGTTCTATGCAAAAAATCCTTGGCGATATTTCAAGCTTCAAATTCTCGTTTAGATTTTTACATTATCGTAATAAAATAATAGAAGAGCTCCTACCTCCTACATTCAAAGAACCCCTTACCCTGCTAATCCTAATTTAATTCTACATGCGAGCGCCGCTGTAACGCCACGTGTTTTTAATAATTGTGGTACTAGGATATCAGGCAGAACAGAAGCTGCATAGACACACTTCTGATAAGCTTATGTTGCTGTTGTTGTTGCTGGGAGAAAACTCATTGTTGAGTTAAGCTCGCCTTTGTACATGTATTAATTGTATTATCCAATCACTGTATTCAGATTATATGTTTTGTGTACAATAAAGAATTAAGAATACTACCTGAGAAGGATGGCATTAAAATTTCTGAACTTGACTGAATAATAATAGACTCAGTCAGTTTTACAACTTGCACGGCGATGTAGCAAGTTATGATTTTCTTTAAATAATATTATTTTATTGAGTAACGGGGAAATCTTAGGTTTTAAAAGTCGGCCACGAACAACAGTAACGTTATTTACTAAAATTCTTTAATGATAATCCTCATAGGGTACGAATGAGATGTAACTTGCAGAAAAGTGAATTAATTACCAAGTTGGAACCTCAATGTTGAGGCCACGTGTTTTCGGACCATTTATACCAAGGCATCATAATACAGAAAGAGGTGTTCATTGTTGAATTATTTTAGGGGTGCGTTATAACTTTTACGAGTACACCTTTTTTAATGCAGCCCATGTTAATAATGCGTAGTATTTGTATGTACAAGTATGAACGACATTTTACGAGATCAAGATTTATGTAAAGAAAATTTACTTATTTATTTATTGAATCTAATTATGTAATCTACATTTAATTTTTTGGTTTTGTTTTTGATAGCAATTTTAATTTCTTTCTTTTTTAAATAGTGTATCTAGGTATGTAATATAAAGGATAGTTTTTTTTTTTATCTTATTATAAAACCTGAAGATAGAAGAAGACCTGAAGACTAAAAGTCCGCACTGCGATCCATGGCTCGTTGGCAGACCTCGATGCCAGCGAGCCATAGAACGAAGTATAGTCGGGATCCAAAAAACAGACCGCTTATGGAAAAGTACCTATACGTCTACATTCCAAAACACAAATGGCAGACATAGGTTACTTACTCAGCCGCTAAACTAAAATGGGACTGGACAGGCCACATCTACCGCATGTCGAACAGAAATTGGGCGAAAGTGACAACTGACTGGATTCTGAACAGCAGCCGGCGACGCGGTAGGCCCAGAAGATGGCGTGACGACTTATTCTAAAGGAGTGGTCAGAAGTAGCTCAAGACAGAAAAGAGTGGGAAAATGGAAAGGCGGTCTATGCCCTGCAGTTGGACACAACACACAACGGGCTTATAATAATATTAATAAATAATAAGACCTGCTATCACCAAATATCATAAAGATGTACTTTCATTTTGAAAGGTCTTTGTCTAGACTACCAGGAGGAAAGTAGTGAAAAGTTGGGTATTCAGTGACGTATGCAGTGACAGTATGTCAAACCGCGCAATCCCGAATGCCCTAGTATCGACGTTACTGTTAAATGTATACTAGAGCGTCAGGAATCATTAAGTGGTTTAATGATCAAATTAAACTGCAGTTGAAACTTTACCGCCAGGAGCGATCAACTTTAAAGAAGGTGATATGACATAGGCGCGGTCAATGTCAGACTAAAAAATTGATTAGAAAAGAAGTATCAGATACTTATGCACTTTGTTTTCAGAAATAATGTCAAGATTAAAATGTATTAAGTAGTTATAATTTATTTGCAGCTTGTTGGAAGCTGCAAATAAATTTACATATTATTTAAGGTCAACATTTTTTTAAAGAAAACAATAGTGTTTTGTGCATTGTGCAACTTGCATACTCTTTGCATTTTCTGATGCTCTAGTACTGAACGCTTCCTGAAAACGTAACGCAACCGACAGTTTTCCACGATCGCTATCGTTTCACTTATGACACCTATGCTTTCGGGGAAAATAACAAAAGTTAAAGTATCAAAGAAGGTTAGGTTATCAAAGAAGGTTAGGTTATCAAGACCAACTTACCTTCGTAAGTTGGTCTTGATAACCGACTTAACTTTCTTCACATATCTAGGGAGGTAACTAATGCCCGTTTTCACCAACAGCCCCTAAAACCGTGATAATATTGGCTTAAGAGACACTTAAATTTTAGGGGCTGTTGGTGAAAACGGGCATAACTCTCCTTTATTTATTTATTTGAACTTCATGCAACATTTAAGGTACACAGGCGGACTTAATGCCGTAGGCATTCTCTACCAGTCAACCTAGGGTTGTGAAGAGCATTTATTTTATTTATTTTCATTTTACTATTTCTTAATGTAGTAGCAATAGAAACAAGTCATACATAAGTCATTCATCATCATCATCATCATCATCTCAGCAGAAAGACGTCCACTGCTGGACATAGGCCTCCCCCAAGCGCCGCCACAGCGACCGGTCCTGTGCGTCATTGTCACATAAGTCATTGCACAAATATTAAAAAATAAAAAATAGCTCTATTTCACTTCTTTTTTTTCTCCGATTCCATCGACAGAAGCTCTAATTCAATTCCAATGGACTGGTGCATGGGACCGTGGGAAATCGATGGTTGCATCGCGTTGTAAGGAATCGCTCGGTACCAGGACACCAGAAGATCTCAAGAGTCAACAATAAAAGGATGCATTCAGAGAGCTAAACTGGGGAGTTTTTGGCAGTTTTTATTAATTGTTTGTAAATTGATTCCTAGCAGATATTGTGATGTAAAATTGGTGTAGTTCTGTGTCTCAAGTGCTGTAGCTGGACAATATGTGGACCCGGAATGGAGCTAGGAAATAGGTAGGACCTATAATAATTAGTCACTTGGGGCACTCTACACTGTAAAAAATCAAAATGAAAAAGGGACAAAAGTCACTTCGAAGCATTTGACGGTGGCGTCACGTTTTCAGGAAGCGTTGGGTACCATGACATCAAAGGACGACAAGAGCAAACAATAAGTTTATCAAGAGATACACGAAAGCTGCAAGTGCACTTCGTTTCTGCTTGTTTCAAAAACATTTAGGTAGTATCAATTTCCGCTTAAATACTCGTATTGAACTTAAGCTTACTCTCTATTAATTAGAGATTTAAAAAACCGGCCAAGAGCGTGTCGTGCCACGCTCAGTATAGGGTTCGGTAGTTTCGCGTCCGTCACAATGTGTCCCCAACTTTTCAAAAACTGTTGGACCCATCAAGTTCAAAATAATTTTCCTCCTCCTCCTTGCGTCGTATTCCTCAATGCTGAGGGTCGTGACCTCCCTGCTTCATCACCTTAGCCCTTATGGTGTTCCTCCATCTGTTTCTATCTTCGGCGTTGTGAAGGGCATCGTACATCGTGGAGTTCAGAGCGGCGCGGATCTGGTCGGACCAACGTATTGGGCTGCGCCCGCGAGGCCTTTTGCCATCTACTTTACCGGTCACAATGAGCCTTTCGAGGTTGCCACCGTCTTTCCTTGCAATGTGACCGAAGTATTTCAGAATCCTGCGAAGACACTCGGACGACAGCCGTGAGGAGATTTTAAGCTCTTTCAATATGGATACGTTGGTCCGAAATGCTGTCCAAGGGATACGGAGCATCTTTCTCCAGCACCACATCTCAAAGGCGTCGATGCGTTTGCGGTCTGCAGCTTTCAGAGACCAAGTCTCAGCGCCATAAGAAAAGATCGAGAAGACTAGTGTCCGTACCAGTTTGGTTTTGGTCTTAACGGAGATGTTGCGATCTTTCCAGACCTTATCAAGCTGAGCCATGGCGCTCTTAGCCATGCCGATTCTCCTGCGAACTTCCCTCTCGCACGACCCATCGTTACTGATGATAGAGCCTAGGTAAACAAAGTTGTCCACTGTTTCTAGGTCCAACGCACCAGTGAGCTCTAATTTACCCGATCTGTCCACCACCATGACCTTGGTTTTGGACCTGTTCACAGAAAGTCCCATCTCCTCGCTGATACGCTCCATTCGGTCTAGGAGTGCAACCATTTCCGACTCATTTGCTGCAAGAAGAGTAGTGTCATCAGCGTATCGCAGGTTGGTAATTTTTACGCCACCAACTGTGATGCCCCCCTCCCAATTCTCACAGGTACGTCTTATGATGTATTCTCCATAGATGTTAAACAGAATAGGGGATAGAATACATCCCTGGCGCACTCCCCGACGAAACTTAAACGGTTTCGATGTCATTTTATCGACCCTTACAACTCCCTGGCTTGAGTCGTACAGGGTACGAAGTAGGGCGATGAGATGATCTGGAACTCCCAGTTCATGTAGAACCCTCCACAAGCAACCCCAGTCGACACAGTCAAAAGCCTTGCTATAGTCGACGAAACACATTATTACTGGCGTATCAAACTCGTAAGCCTTCTCAACGAGCTGCCTGACATTGAGAATCTGCTCTCGAGTGCCCTTGCCCTTGACGAAACCCGCTTGCTCCTGCGGAATTTGCCAATCCAGGTAGTAACGGATGCGATTATTAATAATATGGAGCAAGATTTTGCTGGCATGAGAGATAAGGGACAAGGTCCGATAATTACTGCAGTTCTTGGTTGACCCTTTCTTGTGCAGCGGAAGAGTTACAGATTCCGACCAGTCATGCGGCCAATCACCGTTTTGCCAGATGTGTGTGCAAATCTTGTGGAGTGTCTCCACACCTAAGTCACCCATAGCTTTAAGCACCTCAGCTGTTATTTGATCACTCCCTGGCGCCTTTTGCTTTTTGAGGGACTGAAGAGCAGCACATATTTCGGAACGAAGAATTGTGGGTTCCAGTTCTAAATTCTTCAAGTCCAGGACGCCTTCGGGTGTTGAATGTGGAACCGTGTACAACTGTTCGCAGTAGGTGCGCCATCTCTCGGCAATACGGTCAAGCTCGTGGAGCACAGTTCCATCTGCATCTTCTATGACCCACGATTTAGCTCTGAACTGCTTGGAGAGTAGTCTAACTTTCTTAAAAAGGTCTGCAGTTTGTAACTTGCTGGAACTTCTCTCGATATCGCTACAAATGCCCTCGACAAATTGGTTTCCATCACGGCGACAACTGGTTTTAATAGCTCTGCTAAGCTCGGAGTATTCAGCCATTACAGCACGATCCTGTAGACCCCGAGTTTTTAAAACCTTTCTACGCCGGATGAGCTCCCACGAGTGATCAGAGATCCAGCACTTTTTCTTCTGCTCTGGATTCCTCTTCCCAGAGACCCGGTCAAGCGCGTCGTTGATGTGATTTTTCAGATGTGTCCACTGCTTGTCGGCGTTAGCGTGCTCTTGCACCGGACAATCCTTCAACTTCGCTTCCAACGCCTCTCGGAAGATTGGTTGTTCAGAAGGATCCAGGTTTCTTGGCTTTGGTGGCAGACGTCTAGGTGCCTGTAAACGCAGTGAAAACTGGGCTACGAGAAGGTTATGGTCAGAGCCGCACTCTGCGCCGGGAAAGGTCTTCACGTTAGAGACCGAGGATCTCCAGCGGGTATCTAGAATGATGTAGTCGATTTGATTTCTGTGCCTGTCGCCTGGAGATCTCCATGTGTATAAACGTCTTGGATGATGTTGGAAGTACGTGTTCATGATACTGAGTTTTCTGTCAATACAGAACTCAATCAGTTTTTCACCCCGTTCATTCCTAGTACCAAGGCCGAATTTTCCAACAGTGCCTCTGATATGATCGTCAGCAAGTGTACTACCGACCTTGGCATTCCAGTCACCAAGGATCATTTTAACTTCCCGGCCCGGAATAGAGTTCAGCGTTTCCTCTAGTTTCCCATAGACTTCTATCAATTACCTCATCCTGAGCTTGTGCCGTCGGAGCGTATACTACAACAATATTCAGTACGCACGGTTTGGTGTTCAGCTTCATTGTCAGGATTCTATCGGACACCGGGCAATAACCGAGGACATATTTGTTCATGTATGGTGGCAATATGATTCCGACCCCATTCCTACTCGAGTCCTCGCAGCCTGAAAAGTACATGGTGTTCCCCGTCGCAGTGTTGAAGTGGCCATTACCACGCATGTGTGTTTCGCTGACGCCTAATATGGAAACCTTGTGTGATTCCATTTCCTTCTCCACGATGGTTAGTTTGCCCGTCATTAGCAGACCTCGGGCGTTCCAAGCGCCAATACGATGCTGGGATTGTATTGAGGTCCTCTCGCTCTTATGTTTAGTTGCACCGACAGTAGTAACTCTTCCTTCTGAAGCCCGTCGGTACACCTCAGGGGAAGCTTCGGTCGCCAATTTCACACCATCCAGCCCGGATACTGGGTTTTTTTTTTTTTTTTTTTTTTCCTGGTAGGGGAATCATCAGAATGACTTCCCCCGCTCTTGGGCGGAGCGGGAGGGCGTGTCAGACTCTTACTGACTAAACCCCTACCCCGTTCCTTCGTTGCCTTCGTTCTGGGGGGGACTCGGTATCAACCGTTAGGAATACCACATGTTCCCCCCAGAGGCTTCGGCCCTACCGGGCCCCTACAGTTTGCTGACATCTCCTTGAGGCGCGCGTGGAACAGAACGCGCCGTTGACGACTGGGCTCGGTCCAGATTATTTCCAGACTGCCGGACAGCGAGCTACCCAGTGCTCGCCGTCCGCGAACCCGCGCCTACGGTGGTCGGAAATCGGGATCGGGATCTCGGCGGCGGCGGCGTGAGGACCGTTCCCTCACGCGCTCGCGGTCAGCAGCCTCCTTCACGAGCATTACTGCTTCGCAGAAGGAGGCGACCGCATGCCAACCCTCCTCGCTCCGGACCATGGCCTGAACCAGGGCCCGGCGCGAGAGGTCGCCGCTCCCGATAGTCTCCACGAGGACACGGCGGTGCTCCGCCCAAGCGGGGCACACTTCTACCGTGTGCTCCACCGTGTCCTCCGGGCGGTCCACACAGTGGCGACACCCGGGCGTCCTCTCCTGCTTGATTCGATGCAGGAACCTCCCGAACTTACCGTGTCCGGTGAGGACCTGCGTCACACGGAAAGAGAGGACGCCGTGACCTCTTTCCAACCACTCCTCAAAGAGGGGCCTAACCGCCTCAATGACGGCGTGCCCAGCACTGGGTTGCGACAGTCGCAGTCGCCATGCCACCCTCAGATCCCGCCGGAACTCTGTCCGCCATGCCGCGACTTGTCGCGGCAGCGGAGTTTCGCCCCGGCGTTGCATCTCCAAGCCCGGATACTGGGTGGCGCCGATGGTTAGTCGGGTCGCCCAACATAGTCTCTCTTACTGTTCTTGATTCCATAGGGGGGTTTTCATGGGAAGATAATCGTAGTGGGTTCCCACGTCCTTCTACGTCAGTCTTTTAGGGCGTATTTAGGGCCCCATGGTCACTGGTTACCTACCCACGGACGCTAGGTCCTCTCGGGGTTGACGGGTTAGTTACCGCCGCCCGCTACTCGGCGTTGACTGTTTTGCGGCATGGGTAGGTCTCTTCCATACCAACCCTCCTCCTTTCTCATTCGGGCTTGGGACCGACAACGGCGGAGTTAATTTTCCTAGAAAGTCCTTATAAAGCTCTACTTTCCAGATGTTTTTCATATTTTCTTAACTTATGGTTAAAAAGTTAGAGGGGGGGACACATTGTTTTTTACTTTTGGAGCGATTATTTCCGAAATTATTGATATTATCAAAAAATGATTGTGGTAAACCCCTATTCATTTTTGAATACCTATCTATCAATATATCACACGTTAGGGTTGAAAATAAAAAAAAAATACTTTTCACCTTACATGTAGGGGGGCTACCTAGGGAATGCAATCCGGACTATCCGTAATCCGAAAAATCCGGATATCCGCACATTTTTACACGACTTGTAAATCCGGTTTTGAAAATCAAATCCGCGGATTTTCTGAATAATAAGAAATTTTATTCGCGATGATATTATCTACTTTTATTATTAGTTTAGCACTAGTTTTTGCCCGTGGCTTCACCCGCATGGAAGACGGATAACCAAGTAAATTCAGAAAAAAAATATCGTAACGTGGGTCCAATATAATTCGTGGTCTACCCGTATGACAAGTTGCAATGCATGCGTGCCCAAAAAAGACTGAGTGTCTTTTAAGGAGCCAAGCGTCATCATGCTGACAGAAAAAAGTATGAACTAATTACCAACCCCTACTACATTCTTTGGGCACACCATAATTATGGCTATAAGTCCCCTCTTTGAGAAGTGGTTGGAAAGACGTCACTGCGTCCTCACCTTCCACATGACATAGGTCCTGGTTTCTGCGCCGGATTTGTGCGAAAGAAACGCCCAGGTGTCATTATTGTGCGGATCGATCGCCTGGAGGACACGGTGGAGCTTATGGTTAAGGTGTGACGTTTGACTGTCTTGTCGGACGAACAATAGGTTCGTAAGGGCGATTGCTGAGCGTGGATAATGGGCTCGAACTAGAGGTCAAGCAAATAGTGCTATTGGGTTTTTCCATAAGGAATTACTCTATAGCTGCCTGGAGTTTGGAAGTTGATGGTATGATACCCCCATGCCTCTGAAAACACGTCAAGCTGCCCACAGCACGACCGGAGAGAGATTAGGTGCAGGACCCATCCTGCACCTAATCTCTCTCCGGTCGTGTTGAATTGCCTTCCCATCTGACTGTAAGATTAAAAGAACAGAGAGTGCGCCAGTGTCTGCGTACCCGTACACACTTGTGCACTATAATATCTGCAGTATACATTAGGCTTCCAGGTTTCAGTAGGCATCAGGCATTTAGGTCACCGTGATCAAAATTCGGTCTGGAGGACTATTATTAAAGGTATGCTCCGTTTGGGCAATGACCACTCACGCCTCGGTCCTGGTACGGCCCATGGACCGGAGCGCAAAGGAATGTGACAGGCGGTCGCCTGCTTCTGCGAAGCAGTAATGCTAGCAAAGGAGGCGGCTGCACGTGCGAAGGAATGATCCTTACGCCCCAGCTCCCGGATCCAGACCCCGATTTCCAGTTACCGTAGGCGTAGGCTTGTGAATGGCGAGCAATGGGTAGCTCAGACCCCACCACGGCGCGTAGTGTGTCTCAAGGTGATACAAAATCGTAGTGGCCCAGCTGGGTCGAAGCCTACTGTTGCCATGGGTTACGTGAAAGTGAACCCCGTGACCTTAGAACGAAGACAAAGAAAAAGAAGAGGAGTGGATTTTAGTCACTAAAAATCTTATATCCCGCTCTGCCCAGATCAGGAGAAGTCATTGGATAATTTTTAACCCAAAAATGGAAAAAATATACATTCTTTGTCTTTACATGTTGGGAAAACGGCTTCTTGGAGAGGCCGTAATCCACCAGGCGGGCCCAGTGTGGGTTTGTGGATGCTACATGTCCTGAAAGTTTTGGTTCTAGGACTTGCCGGTTTCCTCACGAGTTTTCCCCTCGCGGAGGGAAATCGTGTGAAGGGAAACATCATGTTAATAAACTAATATAAGTAGGTTTCTTTAATTTTCATGAAAAATCCGTAAAATCCGGATAATCCGGATTGGATCCAAAATCCGTTTTAAAAAATCCGGATTTTTAAAACACGACGGATTTGCATTCCCTAGGGCTACCCTAATATTTTTTTTCCAATTTTTATTTTACTACTTTGTCGCCGTGATTGATATACATAGCATTATCGGCCTTATAATATTCCCGTTCTTGCTGAACGAAAATTATTCCACTAATGTTTTAAAATCTAAAAATAATATCAACCTGGTGCATCAAAATATTCAAGGCTTAAAGAACAAAGATTTAGAAATAGAACTGTTTATGAATTGCAATAATATTAATATTCTTTGTATAACTGAACATTGGCTTAAAAGCCATCAGTTAATGTTTAATTTTAGTAATCACCAGATTGGTAGTTCGTTCAGCAGAATCGATGCTATCCGTGGTGGCTCATTGATTATAATAAGTAACCACCTGAAATATAAAGAACGGAAAGATATTGTAAGTTTATCTGTTGAGCGGTCAATTGAAATAGCCTGTATTGAATTGGAACAGTTTATTGTATTAAGTGTGTACAGACCCCCTTCTGGATTGTATGACTGCTTTGAGAAGGTTATGGATGAAGTGTTTCATAAGATTTGTAAGTCAAACAAGTACATAATCACTTGTGGTGACTTTAATGTTAATTTATTAGAAAAGTCTAGTTTATGTAGCAAAATTATAAGCCTATTTCAGTCCTACAATCTTGTTAACTTATTTTTGGAGCCAACAAGAATAACTCCTACTAGTGCCACATGCATAGATAACATTTATACAGATGTTGTACCGAGCAATAAACAAATTATAAATTTACTTGATTCTGATCACTGTGGTCAATTGATTACTTTTCAAAACCCTAATATCATAGTGTCTAAAAAGAATATCACTGTTAACCCAAAAACTGCAAGTCGCTTAGAAAATTTTAAAACTAAACTCATTGATAATTTAGTACTGTCGCCAAATTTAACGGATATCAATCATCAATATGAAGACTTTTTCAATATGTACTGTAAGCAATATAATTCGATCTTTATACCTAAGACTATTGCAGTTAAGGGTAACGTGTCTTTTGGTGAATGGGCTACTATTGGTATTCATAAAAGTCGAACTCGGCTTTATGAGTTGTATGATGAAAAGATTCATGTTAATACTGCGGAATTTAGTTTATATGTTAGAAATTATTCAAAATTATTTAAAAAAGTATGCTCTGTTGCAAAGTCGCGTTACTTGAGTTCCAAAATTAAGAATAGCAATAATATAATTAAAACGACTTGGAATATTATAAATAGTGAAACTGGAAGGTCTAGAAAATCATGTAGCGACTATAGCCTTATAATTGATGACGTTGTAATCAAATCGGACTCTCAGGTAGCAGCGGCTTTTGAAAACTTCTTCACAGAGATCCCCATACTAACAACAAAGTCTCTGAACTCATCACCCACTGCTGCAGAGTCCCTACTTAAAGAAAATGTTGAAGTTTGCGATTTTGATTTTAATTTCGATCATGTGACTCCTGCGGACATAATTAAAACTTTTAACACTCTGAATGTAAAAAAGACCACAGATCTATGGGGAAATTCTGTGGATGTTGTTAAAACCATTATCAACGTTGTAGCTCCTAGTCTAGCACTTATTTTTAATAATTGTATTGATTGTGGACAGTTTCCTGATTTAATGAAGTGTAGTAAAATAATACCTTTGTTTAAAACGGGTAGTACTTCTGACCCCACGAATTATAGACCCATTTCAGTACTACCTACCTTTAGTAAAATATTCGAGAAACTCATTTTAGAGCAATTACAAAGATTTTTCAATAGACACAAATTGTTACATTCTAAACAATTTGGTTTTACAAGGGGTCGTTCAACAACCGATGCCGGGGTTGAACTTTTAGGTCATATTTATGATGCATGGGAAGACAAATGCGATGCTCTGGGCATTTTTTGTGACTTATCCAAGGCATTCGATTGTGTTCTCCATGAAACTTTAATCAGGAAGCTTCGCCATTACGGGATCCGGAACTCCTCTCTGAATCTTCTTACTTCTTATCTGAGTAATAGGATTCAGACAGTCGATGTAAATGGGAAGAGATCTCCCGGATCCGTAGCAAAAATGGGTGTCCCTCAGGGCTCAATTCTTGGCCCCTTTTTGTTTCTTATTTATATAAATGACTTACCTAACCTCATCAAGGATAACCATAATATAGTGTTGTTTGCAGACGACACTTCACTTTTGTATAAAATGAAACGTCAACAGACGGTTACTGACGATATAAATGTAGTTCTTTCGAAAATAATACACTGGTTTAATGTAAATAACCTCCATCTTAATGAAAAAAAAACAAAGTGTATTAAGTTTACCATGCCACATGTTAGGCAAGTAAACACTAGTGTACTAGTTAAAGGTAAAGAGTTGAGTCCTGAAGATGCAACAGTGTTCTTGGGCATAACTCTAGATGCTAAGCTTCAGTGGGGCCCACATATAGACAAATTATCGAAGAAACTTAGCTCTGCAGCTTACGCTGTTAGACAAATAAGAAATTTAACTGATGTAGAGACAGCCCGTTTAGTTTATTTTAGCTATTTCCATAGTGTCATGTCGTACGGTATTCTACTGTGGGGAAATGCCGCCGATATCCAGACAATTTTTGTTTTGCAGAAAAGGGCTATTCGTTCGATTTATAAATTAAGTCCCAGATGCTCCCTCAGAGATAAATTTAAAGAAATTAATTTAATGACTGTGCCTTCACAGTATATTTATGAAAATATCTTGTACGCCCATAAAAACAAAAACATGTTTAAAAAGTACAGTGATATTCACAATTTTAATACCAGGAACAAACATAATTTTGTTGTTCCTGCAACCAGGCTCAAAAAAATAGGGGGTTCATTTAGATGTCAATGTATACGCTTTTATAATAGGCTTCCTAGTCATATGCAAGAACTAAGCCTTAATAAGTTCAAATCTTTTGTTAAGCGAAAACTTTGCCAAAAGGCTTATTACACTGTAAGGGACTACGTTGAGGACGTAAAGGCTTGGGATTGACCCGCTCCAGTGCGCACTACAACTGTTGTCTTATCTTCTTATTTTATTTTGTTTTCGATTGTACTATTTTACAATTTGAGATTTATTTATTACAATTTGACATTGTAAAATAATTTTTACTTTACAATTTGACATTTTAAAATTATAATTTTTTTTATTTCTGTTTGACAAAAATGCTTAATTTGTTAAGTATTACACTTTGTATTATTTTGTTTTTCTTTTTTGTGAATGTGAGGACTATGTGGATTGCTTTTTTTTTAGTCATTTTAACTTATGTCCGGCAATTCGAGTGTTTTCTGTGGCCTAACCATTATGTCCTCTCTTTGGTATTGTTCGTCAAGTCGTAGAGCTCCTTAGTAGTCCTGAGTTGAGCTTTGCGAATAATGACGAATGCTTGCACTGACTGGACAGGTCCACTCAAATTTGCATGGTTCTTTCTTCAAAAGGCCATCTCGGACACTAATCTGCATGGTTCGCATATGACTTACTTACATGTTGTATGGACTTTAAAAGAGACTGTGACCCCTGAGTTTGTTTCGGTGTTTCTTCTCAGGGTAGTCAGTTAGGAAACACCGGCCTCATCTAGTAACAAAAAAAAAAAAGTCCAAAAAAAAAATTGACGTGTAAAAGAGTTTGAAAAAACCTATTTGCAGAATAAATATCATTTATCATTTATCATTTATCATTTATCCCACTGCTGGGACTCAGGCCTTCTCTCTAGGACAGGGAATGGGCCATAATCCACCGCGCGGGCCCATTGCAGATTGGTGGATGTCACATGTCTTTGAATTTTTGGTTCTAGGACATGCCGGTTTCCCCACGATGTTTTCCTTCACCGTTTTGAGAACAGTGGTGATGAAATAAATTACTCAAAGTAATGCGCCTGACCGGGTTTGAACCCGCGTCCTACAACTTGGAAGTCGGGGCAGCTACCACTAGGCCATCACTGCTCTCTCATTTTTTCGAGATCATAAACGTTCCTGCAACTAAATGAGCTTGGAGACTTGTATTGGTGATTTTTATGGTTATAATCATGTAAGTATGTAACTAGTTACGATTTACAGTCGCTAAAGTATTTTTAACTTCATACTACCTACCACTGGCCTGCAAATTGCAAAAAACGTAAGAAAATTTGAATTTCGCGGGCTACCCTGAAACTTCTCCCTTCGAGTTCAATCGGTTACTACACGAGTAAGGAAGCTTTTGTATATTTTTAAAAGACTAAGATCGATAGCTGACAAAGACACCCTCAGGATGACTTACCTGGCTTTATGCCAATCTATATTAAGTTACTGTATTGTATCATGGGGTATCGCTGGTAAAACTTTTCTTATTACTGCTGAACGTGCTCAAAGAGCAATTCTTAAGGTCTCTTACAGATTAGGAATCCGATATCCAACTGATACGTTATATCGGGAAACGCGGGTGCTTACGGTGCGTCAATTGTACATTTTGGCAGTGGTACTAAGATTCCACAAAACTGCAACTGTCACAAAGGTAACTGATCAGCGTATGCGTAGAAAGCCTAAGTGGAACAGAGCTCTCTGCAAACTTAAATTTGGCAATAAAGCTTACTCAAATATAGGACCATATCTGTACGAAAAGGTTAACAATAAACTGAAAATCCTCTCACTAACAAAATTTGGGTGTAAAAAACAGGTTCTGGATTGGTTGCTCTTACATAGTTATAATGAAACGGAAAATCTTTTATCAATTTCTAATTAATTATCTGATATTAAATCTCTCATAAAGTCAGTCATTAAATCTTTCACACATTTGTTATTAGTCTTTAGCATAACTTAATAAATGGTGCTGAAACTCTTACTAGTTACCTTCTTAACCCTAAGTTATATTTTGTCGAGAGAGACTAGATCCTGCGACACAGGGTATCCTAGTGCAGGATCTAGTGTCCCATATAAATTATGTAAACCCTGTATATTAGGAACAATAAACTATTATTATTATTATTATAACTCGAAAAAATCCCGCCAACAACTCACAATCGGAAACTTTAAAGCGGGAGGGAGGGTAGCTGCAACGATGACGTCATTTATTCACTACCTGTGAATTGTGGCGCCCTAGTACAAAACGAACTGAGAAGTCTGCACTAGCTCACGGGATGACGCCTGCAGTGACGTCACAGATTATCTATCGACACCGAACGCATCGGAGCGGTCTAGACTTCTAAGAAAAAAATGCTACCAAAACGTATTTTTTACGTGTCGTGTTTTAGCGCTACAAAGGTCTTTTGTTATTTTTCATATTTGAAAGAATTTTTGCGCTCTTGACACTTGACATTAATGGCACAATGGCGCCGGCGGGAGGCGCCGCGACTCTCTGCGAGCTACGAAGGTCGAAGGCTACGACGTAGCTAAGTACGAGTATGTTTTATTTTTATCAATGTTATCTTCCCGAAGTTCTTTTTACCTCACTTTGTTTCACTGAAACAGATTTTTTCCCTAAAAGAAGCATTCGTTAAAAAACAAACTTAGCCTGCGTACAACCATGACGTCACTGTGCTCGCAGATGCAACTACGCTCCAGATAGTTAACGCACCTCCAGATGGTTCTTGTGATCCTAGTACATTCAGTTTAAAAACACGTGACTGTACCACCACCCCGTTCGCTGACGGAAGTAATTTTTTGAGCTGTTCTTTAAATATTCGAGATGTTATTATGATCAGTTGAAAAACATATTGAGCAGTTATTTCACTTAATGGCGGTTGATTAATAACTGCGACAGTAAAACATGGACAGTAATAAAAAATCGACACGAAGTGGTTTCGCTGAGACGGTATTTCGCGACAACGTGCTTCGCCAATGTTGTATTATCGTACTATAAAATAGCATTCATCGTGATTTTGTGCGTCGACATTCCGTTTTCTACTCAACAAGAACAACCCACCCAGCTTACCCCCTCGTTTTAACGCTGCGCTGTAAGATGCCTCGCCTCGTGTTTGAACCCGTAGAATACCAGGACATCAAAAGTTACCAAAAGCTTATAAATGTGCCAAAACAATAAAATAAGCTAAGTTTAAAATTTAAATCATTATTATTTAAACCGAAGGCCTCCCCCAAGTGTTGCGTATTGCCCCAACAAATGTAAAGCTTCTACTGACTAAAACTCACCTGTGTTCCCTCAGCTACCCTATACCATAGATCACGGTTTCTCTTTCGAATTTTTTATTACTTTAAATTGTGCAAGTTTGACAGGATAAAAGATCTAGTTGAAAAAAAAGTGATATACTTCTTGAGGATTGAGGAACTAGTTATGTATTATTATTATGCATCACAATGTAACCTCAACTCTCGTTCAGCTCTTAGAAAATCTTAAATAATGTACTTAAGGTGAATGCTTCAGGTAGCCCGCGAAATTCAAATTTTCTAACGTTTTTTGCAATTTGCAAGCGAGTGGTAGATTGTATGAAGTTCAAAATACTTAAGCGGTTGTAAAACATAACTATACTCCGTTTGTTTAGGTAGTTAACTAAAGGTAAACAGTCTTGGTATGTCTTTTTATATTAAAGAGGTCGTATATAATATACACAAAGATTATTTAAATTTAGTTTATTAGCTAACATCGATTTAGGTAAATACCTATTTGCAAAGATTTTTACATACAATTTATAGACAACTTTTAGATAAAAAGACATGCCAAGATTGTTTACCTTTAGTTAACTACCTAAACCGACGGAGTATAGTTACATAATTATAAAAATAAAAATCATCAATACAAGCCTCCAAGCTCACTTAGTTGCAAGAACGTTTTTGACCTCGAAAAAATCGTTCCTACACTTAGGTGAGCTTGGAGGCTTGTATTAATGATTTTTATGTTTATAATTATGTAACTAGTTACGTTTTACAGCCACTTAAGTATTTTTAACTTTATACAACTTATCACTGGCTTTCAAATTGCAAAAAACGTAAGAAAATTTGAATTTCGCGGGCTAAGCTGGAACATCCCCCTTAATTAGTTGTTGTTATTTTATTGATTCATAACATTTTCATCATTATGTTTACTGAATAGATAGATATGTACATTGTTGATCGAAAGAATAGATTCAGAAAACTTATTTTTGTCTATCTATGCATGATTTCAGAAGTTTTAAATGATTGAAGTCAAAATAAGATTAAATTGTTCTAAATGAATAAAAAGTAAACAAACATTTGCAGATCGTCAAGCTGTTGTAGAATGAGGGCTCTCAAGCCACGTGTTTATAAATATAAAGTACTAGGACATCATGAGTCAACAGGAGTGCGCCAGTATTGAGCAGACACAACACAACGTTGGGGGCTAGCCTGATTGGGCAGGAGGTGCAACGGACGACCTTGACACAACACACCAACCCCTGTTTTCAGCGGTAGGTACTCAACGGTAAATGGGAATAGATTAGCCCGTGAACGCTAGACCTACGTTATTTTATAAAAGCTGAAAGTTTGTCCCGATAGATGGCGTTGATAATAAATACTTGTTTACTGGCTGGCACGTTTTCGTGCCGCCTGGGGCTCTAGCGGAAAGCATTGTTATGAGACGACGTGTTTCATTACATTGGATACTGGGATACCAGGACAAAGCTAGAGCTGTGCTTCCAACACATGTAAAAATATTACGGCACTGCACTGTACATTTTACAGCTTATATTACAGGTAGATGATGTACGAGTAGGGCCTTAGTCTACCATCGAAAAAATGTTAAAATATTTTATTTATCTTTAAATCTTATATACCTATAAAATTTTCGTGTCACACTCACAGTTTTCGTTCCCGTACTCCTCCGAAACGGCTTGACCGATTCTCATGAAATTTTGTGAGCATATTGAGTAGGTCTGAGAACCGCCTAACATCTATTTTTATAACCTTTACGGAAAAAAAAATTAAGTATGGCAAAAAAAACAACGTTTTCGGGGTCAGCTAGTATTTATTATATAGATTTTTTTAACGCATATTAAACTTTGTTGTAACCTTCGTTTTTTTTTAAGATTCGATATTATTATTATATTATAATTAATGAAACAATAATCAAAACTAAGTAAAATCTTGTAATAGAATGCCTAAAATCCATGTGTCCGTTTCTTAACGTCCTCAACCCGTTACGTCACGTGTTACACCACCTCCAGTACCAGGATATCAGAAGTTGGTAGGAATAGTGGTTACACTAGATTTTTTTTTTAATCTTTATTTAAAGAGCTTTTTCGCTAGTGCGAATATGTCACTCTGTAGGTTTACAAAAAGAATTACATATTTTCACAAAAAACTAAGAAAGAAGGCCCATCCAATGTGTTCTTTCTTTTAAAACTTTGGCAGCTCCATTGAATGTTTATTTTTATTTTATGAGCCGTTGGTTGCACTAAATTGAAAACCAGGCAAATCAAATAATGTTCATTAAAATCAATTGTATGAACCACTCTAACAGTATTTGGAAACAAGTGAATTAAGAAATTACGATAAGGTGTTTGAGGTTCTACTTGGAGAGTGTGTTCAGTGAACTTGTTTTCGGTATATTATATAAGTACCCGTAACTGGAGATTTGAGTGCAATCATGAAACATCAATACGGAATAACGAATGTCATTGGGAAATCTCAAATCACGGAATAAGGAAGACTGGGTATTAAAAAAAATCTTAACCACTCAAGCGACCATGGTGACTACAGTCCCCAAAAACATTTTTGCTATTTACGTCCATGGTGACTACAGTCACCGAACGACATCTTTCGGTTTAAACGTGTACAGCGCTATAGCCAGGTGATAGTAGTGTAGTTGATTAATACTAGATGGCGCGTTATGAAGTTTGTCATCAGTGAGTGTGATTTTTTTCCGTGCAATGGCAACAAAAAATTTTTAAAAAAATATATTCAAGTGACAGTTCGTCGTTTTTGACAAGTGACTTTTTTGTGACTTTGTGCTCCTAACAAAAATGTGGTATGTTTATTGTTTTGTACGTTATTTATATTGGTATTTTATATCAAAATAAACGTGAAGAAATTTCCTTTACGAAATTAGTATTATTACGACAATTTCAAAACGTTTACATAGTGTAATTTAGTTGGAAAAGTTAACACGATCATCGTTTGATAATTCTTTATTGTTTACAGTGCATCAGTGTATTCTATTGGTTATTTTTGTTAAATAAATGCAAAATATACGAGAATCCTTCACTATTAGCACGTTAATGGCCATTTACAAACGAAATACATTAATACATAAATACAATAAATGTTTACGTCGCCCGAGGCCGAGTGACCGTTGAGAAATACGAAACTTTGTTTATTTTTTCATGACAGAAAACTAAATATTTATATTAAGATATTGGTATCATTTTAAAGAGTATATCTTGTACTAATATAATAAAAAAAAACATTGTTACCGAAAAAATTGAAAAAATTGTTAAAAAATAATTACGATATTTTTTAAAACATTTTTTCGATATTCTCAACTTTACACTTTATTTTCATCGTTTATTATTAATTAAAGTAATTTACTTTTAATCAAATTAAATTTTACGTTCTTTGAGCTTTCCGTGAGTATTTTTTATTCGAATGTAGCTATTGTAGTTTTTCAGTAGTAATCGTTTTTGTTGAGAAAGTCTCGCTTGGTCGTAAAAAAGCAATTAACATTTAATGCGCGGACGTAATGCCGCCAAATCGCCCGGTCACCATGGACGTTTGAGTGGACGTATAGATTTATCCTTTTTCACGATTTCAAAGCGAGATGATCATGGATGTGTAGTTTCACGTGTGTATTCTTTCTTCCCATGTCATGTCATTTCACGGAGACTTTCTTTAATCTAAAATATGGCGTCAAAAAATTCTTCCGCATCGCTGTCGATCGGAAGTGTGCCCAAAACACTGGCGGCATTGCCACGTTGTATGGCAATGCTTAATCTCTGAACGAGGTAAAAGCCAGCCCTTGGGTCACGCGAAGTGTCAACAAGACGCTTCGAAAGATCTTTAAAAAGCGTATGAGCTTAGTTTACGTAGATTTACTTATGCTTAGCTATAGACTTTTCTTTTGGGAACTAATTTTTGAATGTGTTGAAAATGTGATTTGAGCATAACGTCCAACAAGTTTTCGTGGCTGCCTCACAGACGTCTCACTGAGGCCACGTGTTTTAAAATATTGAGTACTAGGAATGCAGGAATCAAATAGAGTTGCACCAACGGTATGTGAAATTCTCAGGGGGTTGCTACTTGCATGGCGACGTCAGTGATGTCATTATTTACGACAAGAACTAATACAGATATTTTACTAAAATGAAATTTTTATTACATTGCATTGTCTCAAACTTTTTCGTCTGTGTGTTGCATGTTACGTGACGGTGACGTCAGAGCAGCCGAGGCCAATATGGCGGCGCCTACAGTTCGCATCAGCTGACCGTTCAGTATAGACCAGTATAGACTATTACTCATTTGTGCCAGTTGCAGTGCTCCATGCTATTTTGATTGTTTTTGTCAGTGTTTAATATAGGGTAGTAATAAAAGCTCCGACAAAAAAAGAAGAATTACCCTTACTCAAAATATTAAATCTATTGCCTAAAATACTAACTTTCCGACTACTTTTGTCCGAATAAAAATGACGAAACGACCGAATGAGATACTGAAATCTTCGAAAAATAAACTTGACTGTTTATTGCTATAATACTTTTCTACCGGCATAAATTACGTTCTACCGAAAACTATGCTTTGTAATTTTTATCTATATTTGCCAACTATTAATTCATAAATTACCTTTCAAATTTCATAGACTGTGGTGCTATTTTAACTGTAACACTATACTAAAAATATTATTCTGAGTGGTTATACAGAAACTTATAAAAAATATATAAATGTACTTGTACAATAACTTTTGCTTGTATCGTATATCATGAATTTTACTTACTACGGGTACGCTTGATTATCGGTAAGTAGTACCTATTTCGGGCGTTAAAAAGTTAGAACAGTCGTATTTATGCTTTAATGTACCTAAAACCACGTAGACTTTGGTTTCCTAGAATATTTACGATTCGAAAAATTGATTAAAAGGCGTAGATGACGGAGCCCCGCTGGGCGGGGCTCCTACTTCTGGGTGGTAAAAAAAAATAACCTCGAAGGAGGTGGCGGGGTCTGTGTTCGCTCGCTTCGCTCGCTCACTACGACCCCGCCACCTCCTTCTAACCTAACCTGTCCGAGTCGGGTTGCCCCCAAGTCTTGAGCTCGCTTCGCTCGCTTTTGCATCTTAAGTTATCCTAGGAACCGAAGAAAAACGGAATGAATCAGAATAAAAATGTAGTTTTAATAGGTAGTAATAAATGTCTAAACCCGATCTCACGGGTCGAACAGTTAAGGTATTTTCATTATTATTGAGAGTTAAAAAATAAATTTGATAACCAACAATAGAAATTAAAACAGTTCATGCAAGTTGTAAAAATATGATTATTATGACAAAACCTCTGTTGTCGGTAACTTAGTAATTTTGTCGGAGGTTCAGTAATCCATTCGGAAGTTTAGTTTTGTTATTCGACGACTCATTTTTTTAGGAGGAGAACAAGTAATTTGAACATGCTCTAATTGGCTGTTAAATTAGGTATTTTTTTTCGTTAATGTTTCGGGTTTTTTGTCGGTAATTAATTATAACGCTGGTTAATTATAATAATAGTCGGCCACAGATCGCTGGAGATTAATTTGTTTTTCGGAACCATTATTATTTCCCTTTAATATACCGTTAGTCTGAAAATTTTTAGTTAAATGTCTATGATTTGAAAAACAGTTTCACTTTTACAGTAGTTTCATAAAAACCATACAATCTTTTTTTTATCTCGATGACTTATTTTTATTTTAAATAAATTACCATAATTTTATTTAAATTAAGAGACGTTTACCCCGCTGGTCTTCCTATGATGTTGTGTGATTAACCCGCCTTACACCAGGAATTATTTTTGCACTTAATTGGTACTTTTTACATTTAAATGTCAATCGGTTACGAGTGTCGTAACTAGGGCGGTGCGAGAAGTGCCCAGGCACAGGGCGCAGACCCTGGAGGGGCGCAGAAATGACCAGACTAAGCCTGGTTAGAGCATTTTTCAGGGGCGCAGTTTTGAAGCTCGCACCGGGTGCATAAAAGGCTAGTTACGGCACTGACTTAGGCGGGGTCCACACTACAAGCCTAACGCGGTTGCGAGATGGGTGCGAAATATCAAACATATGAAACGCCCCTTTGCGTCCATAGTGCAGTGACTAAGGCGGGAGCCTAGCGCGACGGTCATGAGCGAGTTAGCGCGCGTAGTTTTCCAACGTTCCTATCCGCGCGTTATGGCCGCACTACGGGCCTAGTCAACAAGCGACCTAATGCGCGGGTAGCGGTGATATCAAAACAGTTCGGTCGATCAGTTCGGTGATATACGTCGAACAGCTACAAGAGCTCGCGCGTCACTGTGGCCACCGCACGCCCCCGCTCACCGCGCCCGCCTAGGCTCCAGTCACCGCGCATTCAGTGTGGACGCACCCTTTCGGGCAGCGAAGATGTACATATTAGTGGGGCCTACAATGCGGCTCTCGAGCGAGCCTGCTTTATGTGCCCAACGAAGATCAGATGCTGGTCTAGGACCAGACCGAGGTATTTGGCTTGCTTTCTCCAAAACCATCCTCTTGCTATACACGGTGATCAGAGTGGTGCCTCAGTACAGACTTAACCTATGAGGCTATGACATACCCGCAAAACAAGACAATAGTAAAACAATAACAGCGCGGTCTCATGAGACCGGTCGTCCCCATGAACTAATTGTACTATTTATACCGGATGATTGGGTGTTACAAATTGGTTAGAAATAGAAATCCTAGTAAATAAACTTATTGTTTTTGAAAACTCGCTTCTCTTGATTTTACTCATACGTGACTAGCTTCAGCCAGCACAGCGGCTGCGCACGCATGAAAGTAGGTTTCTCCATACAAACTTTGGATCCTCTCTTAGTGCTCGCCTGTCATAAAAAGAAACCTTGTGCAAACATTTTTACGGTCCTAGTCCCGATAGTTTCGGGTTATGCTTTTTTCGGATTAACGATACAATATTGTGCTAATAGTGCGTCTGTCTGTCCCTCTCTAACAGGGGTTGTTTTCTTTGTGTCAAGGTCGTCTGTTGCACCTGCCCATTAAGAGACGCCCCTTTTATCTGTTCAATGCTGGCGTACTCCTGCGGTCTCATGACGTCCTAGTATCCGATGTTTTAAAACACGTGGCTTCGGAGCCCTCCCTGTTCATTCTTTCATAAAAACCTTACCCCCAATTCTGATCTCGGGGATCGTTCGGTCCATGGCCCTTTACGGGGCGCCGGTTTGGGCGCCGTCGCTAGGTAAGCGACCGGCGGCCAAGCTGAACGCTTGCCAGAGGGTCATGGCCATCCGGATGGTGCGGGGATACCGCACGATCTCCCGCGAAGCGGCGAGCCTCCTCGCTGGCCTGCCACCGTGGGGTCTGGAGGCAACAGTCCTTGCACGCATGCACGATTTGCGCGTGGAAACTCCGCTGCCGCGACAAGTCGCGGCATGGCGGACAGAGTTCCGGCGGGATCTCAGGGTGGCATGGCGACAGCGACTGTCGCAACCCAGTGCTGGGCACGCCGCCATTGAGGCGGTTAGGCCCCTCTTTGAGGAGTGATTGGAAAGAGGTCACGGCGTCCTCTCTTTCCGTATGACGCAGGTCCTCACCGGACACGGTAAGTTCGGGAGGTTCCTGCATCGAATCAAGCAGGAGAGGACGCCCGGGTGTCGTCACTGTGTGGACCGCCCGGAGGACACGGTGGAGCACACGGTAGAAGTGTGCCCCGCTTGGGCGGAGCACCGCCGTGTCCTTGTGGAGGCTATCGGGAGCGGCGACCTCTCGCGCCGGGCCCTGGTTCAGGCCATGGTCCGGAGCGAGGAGGGTTGGCATGCGGTCGCCTCCTTCTGCGAAGCAGTAATGCTCGTGAAGGAGGCTGCTGACCGCGAGCGCGTGAGGGTAGCTCGCTGTCCGGCAGTCTGGAAATAATCTGGACCAAGCCCAGTCGTCAACGGCGCGTTCTGCTCCACGCGCGCCTCAAGGAGATGTCAGCAAACTGTAGGGGCCCGGCAGGGCCGAAGCCTCTGGGGGGAACACGTGGTATTCCTAAAGGTTGACACCGAGTCCCCCCCAGAACGAAGGCAACGAAGGAACGGGGTAGGGGTTTAGTCAGTAAGAGTCTGACACGCCCTCCCGCTCCGCCCAAGAGCGGGGGAAGTCATTCTGATGATTCCCCTACCAGAAAAAAAAAAACCAATTCTGATCTGAAAATGGTTTGTCGCAATTTGGTACAATGTCATTGAAACGTTTATTAGTAGGTATCACAGATATACTAATATTACATGGGCTTGATTTTGGACTTGGCAGTAGTCAGACGACTAGTTAGCATTCAAACGGCCAAAAAGTCGCTTCATCTTTATTTTTTTTCTTGTTTGAACCGTTAGTTTACCATCGTGGTGAAAGGATTAGTCAGCTTGACTCTGCGTTACAGAGTGCTAGCGATTCCAAACGCCCGCTAGCGTTTGGAATCGCAGAACGATATGTTTAAAGCCACTCGGGGAGGCTCTTTTCTTGTTATATGTACGAGTATATTTAATTCTGACTTTGATACCAAATAGGTACTTACTACTATTATTTTAAAATAAACTTTTTTTGTGTCTGTAGCCGCCACAAAGTAGGGAGGTAGTAGTTATGATTGATGGCCTAGAGCTTCGACGAGCTAGCTCCGTTATCGTTCAGTGCAAATCCTTGGCGTTCAAGTTTCACGTTTCAAAATCTTGTTTATATTTATTACGTTTTCCTAATAAAATACAAATCCTATGAACCCCTTACCGCACCTTTACTTTGTTGATCCAAATTTTATTCTACTGTTGTTTCATATAGTGTAGCCATTAGTGCTGTGCACTCCCTGAGGTATGTGCGCGGCGAGACGGGGGGGGAAAATTGACTGCTGCGCTCTGTCAGTGCGCCGTCAACGCTCGTGGCGGCAGGTAGTGTTATCTGTATCGGACTGTCTATGTCAGACGCACATGGGATAAATATTCAAAGATGGGTCGTGCGTTATCTCGTGATATAAAGACTGCCATTTTTAAGGTGGCTGAATATTTTATGAAAAGAAAAGCAGACAAAGAAAGCTTTGAATTTAAAAATGATGTGAATATTGCCAAAATCGTTGCGGAGGCTACGGGGTACAGCAAAAGAACCGTGCATAATGTGATTTCTGCGGGTTATTTATCAATTGAAAATTCAAGCCAATTAAAATTTCAATTTCCAAAAAAACCAAAAGTTCTAAAGAAAAAACGCGTTGTGGATGATTTTGACCTTGGAGTTATCAGAAGAAAAATTCATCAGTTTTACGAAGTTGACAAAAAAATACCAAGTGTCCGTAAGTTACTATCAAGTTTGAGAAAGGATGGCATATTGACTTGTGGACGGGAATATTTAAGACAGCTTTTACACAAAATGGGCTACCGTTTCAAAAAATGCAAATCAAAGAGACTTCTTCTTATAGAGCAGCCTAATATTACAGTGTGGCGGAAAAAATATCTAACACAAATCAGAAATTACAGAACGCAAAACCGCAACATATATTTTCTTGATGAAACATACATCAACGCCGGTCACCATGCCAGCAAATGTTGGCTATCATCGTCAGAACCCGGAATTCATGCTGATATTGGGAAAGGACGGCGATTGGTAATTCTTCACGCTGGTTGTCGAAATGGCTTATTGGATGATGCATTGACTATATTCAAATCAGATGCTAGAACCGGTGACTATCATGGAGATATGAGCGGACCTACTTTTTATAAGTGGGTAGATGAAAAGTTAAAAGATAAGTTGCTGCCGAATTCTGTAGTTGTAATGGACAACGCGTCTTACCACAGCGTTCAGGTTGAGAAGAAACCAACTATATCAAGCCTCAAAAGTGAAATGCAGAACTGGTTGCTACGCCATAATGTAGAATTTTCAGGAACCATGACAAAGGCTCAACTGCTACTTCTTATCAAAAATACACAAAAAGAACCCGTGTATAGAATTGACGAACTCCTGAAAGCCAGTGGACACACTGTTCTGCGTTTACCTCCGTACCATCCGGATTTAAATCCAATTGAGTTGGTCTGGGCTGATATTAAAAACAACATAGCCCAAAACTATATTAATTCTTCTCTAGACGAAAAAATAATCTTATTGGATAAATTGTTTTCGGAATTCACGGCGGAAAAATGACAGAGATGC
This sequence comes from Mythimna separata, assembly GCA_030763345.1. Classification (NCBI taxonomy): domain Eukaryota; kingdom Metazoa; phylum Arthropoda; class Insecta; order Lepidoptera; family Noctuidae; genus Mythimna; species Mythimna separata. The sequence goes on along the minus strand of CM061173.1, from coordinate 1,304,244 downwards.
GACGATCATGTCCAGAAAAATGAAAACGATTACTGGAGTCGCGATAGTAGGTTCGATAATGTTATCGATTCATTCATAATAAATTTGCAAGACTCTGATTCAAGTTCCGGTGGCGAAGTGGAAGATGAAGATGATGACGAAATCGAAGATGAAGTTGAAACGGAATCTATGTCAGAATAACTTTCGTTAGAATATATAATTGTTTGTTAATATAAAAAAGTCCTGCTTTGAATTATAAGTTTAGTTCTTATTTGTCACCTGCACATTTTTAATAAAATAGGAGTATATTTGGGTTATATTTTAATCAACTAAGTAAGTATAATATATTACAGATAGCCTCCGACCGTCGTCACGCCCCAAGTCTTGCTTTAGAAATGCACACTGAAATCGTAAGATCTGTCCGACATGTATCGATCTCATGTGAACTCATGCACTTTTTTCTTCGCCTCCCACCTCGCCGCGCATACCTCAGGCAGTGCACAGCACTAATGGCCACACTATAATACGAACGCCGTAGTACACACACCACGTGTTTGTATGACGTGTTATGTAGCGATGACGTTTCGCGCGGTCTCATGAGACCGCGCGGAGATAATTGTGATTTGTGGTACTAGGATATCAGGCAGGACAGAAGCTACATAGATACACTTCAGATACGAACATAATACTAATGTTAATGGAATAGTAGGAAGGTATTAAATAATTGTATTAAATTCTTTATTATTTACGTTTTTATTTTGACTATTTTTTAATTCTTGATTTAATAATATTAATCCTACTAATCCTACTAATATTATAAATGCGAAAGTTTGTGAGGATGGATGTATGTTTGTTACTCTTTCACGCAAAAACGGCTGGACCAATTTGGTTGAAATTCGGTATGTAGATAGGTTATAGCCTGGATTAACATATAGGATACTTAGTTTTTATTTTTATTTCTTTCGGGCGAAGCCGCGGGCGGAAGCTAGTATTATAAATGCGAAAGTTTGTGAGGATGGATGTATGTTTGTTACTCTTTCACGAAAAAACGGCTGAACCGATTTGGTTGAAATTTGGTATGTAGATAGGTTATACCCTGGATTAACATATAGGCTACTTTTATCCCGGTAAACAGGAAAAAAATTAAACGTAAACTTATTTTATTCTTCGATTTTGTTATTTTTGCTATAGGCTGCTTTTTATCAACACACCACGCGGGCGAAGCCGCGGGCGGAAGCTAGTATTAAATAATTTGGTAGTAATCATATTAATATTGATGATAATTTAGGATGATAAGGGTAGGCGATCATGATAAATGCAATGGTTGTAAAAGGCTGCTGAGTCATATGTACTAGGGAAAATATAATGACTTGGTGTCATTTTACACTTATTTCGCAATAAACGTTATGACTGAATAATAATCGATTCAATCTGTTTAACAACTTGCTCGGCGATGTAGCAAACTATGATTTTTTTTCAAATAATACTATTTTATCCAGAAAAGGCCAGTAAGTAAGGTACTCGACGGTAAAAGGACTTGTTTACTTATTGCCTATGCACACCACGTTTTTTAAACGCGCCGTCGACGCGCGTTTGTAGCGATACAGACGCGATACGCACGCAAGTCAGTCGCAGCCTGTAGACCTTTGCACACCTATATAAATACAGACGCGCGTGTGTAGCGATACAGACGCGATGCAAACGCGCGTGTGTATCGATACAAACGCGCCGGCATTTTGCGATTTAAGCAGAACCTCGTCATCAGTAGCAAGATGGCGTCGATCGAGACAGCATTGATTACATGCGCTTTGTTACTAATTTTTAAAACAAAGAAGAAGAAAAATTACCGACGTTTTTGGGTACACCCATTTACAAGCGAGAGAAGATTGTGTGGACATTATACAACGTTTAGAAAATTAATAGGACATGAAAAAAAATTAGCAAATTGTTATCGAATGTCGTACCTATTCATCATTTCAAGAACTTCTTGAAATTCTTTAACCGGAATTAACTCGTGCCGCGCGTTTGTATCGACCATCGATACAAACGATAACAAACTGCTCTGCAGGATGACGCGCCGCGCCGACGCGTTTAAAAAACGTGGTGTGCATAGGCCCTTACTGGCACGTTTTCGTGCCACCGGGGCTCTAACATTGATATGAGACGACGTGTTTTATTACATTGGATACTGGGACACCAGGACTTAGAGCTGTACAGGTACTTAAAATATCCCAGCACTGTAAATAAATAATTATAGGTGTACATTAATAGGGTTCTGCCGTCTACTATCGAAGAAAATGGTAATTTTTATCTTTAAATATTAAGTATAGATTTTTTTAACGTATTAAATTTTGTTTTTACCTTCGATCATCAATGAAAGTAAAACATTTAAAAAAATGCGAGCCTAGGACAAATATTCTTACATCCCAACCTAATTAATAGAAACTAAGTAAAATTTTGTAGTAATTAATGCCTTGATGAGTAAATATTTAAAGAAAAACGAAAAACGTCCAATACCGGTTACGTCACGTGTTACACCGGTACTAGTACCAGGATATCAAAAGTTTGTAGGAATAGTGGTTACACCAGATGAATTAAGAAATTAGGATGTGTTAGGTTAGGTTAGTGTGTTCAGTGTTTTCTATGTATACCCCGTAACTGAAACATCAATACAGAATAACGATTGTCATGGGGAAATCACGAAAATAGGAACACTGGGAATTGAGAAATTTCTTAAGAGAAACGTCGGATATAGATATTCTAATTCACGATTTCAAAGCGGGATGACCATGGACTTGAAGTTTTACGTGTGTATTCTTTCATTTCTTTCCATGTGTATAAATTGATTTCACACTCACACCAGACAAAAAAGTTTATCCAAGACCAATCCGGCTTGGTGATATAGCATAACCTGCATAACTGTAACTATATTATTTTCTTGCAACAAAAGGTCGACTGAATACGATAGCTACTGCAGCAGCAAATCACCAGATTAGCGAGGTGGTACACTTATTGCGTTAACTTCGTAAAGGTTGAGTTATATTATTGTATTAGTTCATTGGTTTCTACTAACTAAATCACAATCAAATAAAAACATCGTTCTGCGTAGGTAGGTACTTATATTTTTAATTGCTACAGAATTTTGAGTGACTAAGTTTTGAATGTGTTGAAAATGTAATTTAACATAACGCGACGTCCAAGGAGTTTTCCTGGCTTCACACATAACCCGTCTCTGACGAGCGGTTGGTTGCACTGAGGCCACGTGTTTTAAAATATTGAGCACTAGGACTTCAGGAATCAAATAGAGTTGCACTAACGATCAGGGAATTGCTATTTGTACGGTGATCATGATTGTCGTCATTTACGACAAGAACTAATACAGATATTATTTTTTTGTAACTCGATTTTATCTAATTTGATTTCAACAAATAGTAGTCTACCACGCCGGTCTTCCTATAAGGTGGTATGATTACTCCTGCACTTAAATGGCACGTGAATAACAATTTGTTACGGGCCGCCAAAATGTAAGTAGTAGAGCCTACAATGAGCCTGCTTTATATGCCCAACGAAAATCAGATGCTGGTTTAGAATCACACCGAGGTATTTGGCTTGGTTTCTCCCAAACCCAACGTCTTGCCATGCATTACAGTACCGACTTCTTTGTACAATGTATACCGGGTGATTGGGTGTTAGACATTCGTTAGACATGCTAAGGTAAATTCTCTTATTGTTTTTGGAAACTTGCTTCTCTTGATTTTACTTATACGTGACGTGACTAGCTTAAGCCAGCGGCTTCGCACGCATAAAGATAGATTTCTCCCGTGGTTTCTCCATACAAACTTTGCATCCTCACCTATGTCATAAAAAGAAATCTGGTGTAAAAAATTTACGGTCCTAGTCTCAGTAGTTTCGGGTTATGTCAGTCAGCCAGTTTATCCTTTTATGTTTATTTATTACTAGCTTTTACCCGCGGCTTCGCTCCCGTCAAATGACTACTCTACATATCCTACGCTACCCTACCCTACCTTCCCTACCTACCCTACACTACCCTACCTACCCTACACTACACTACCCTACACTACCCTACACTACCCTACACTACCCTACACTACCCTACACTACCCTACACTACCCTACACTACCCTACACTACCCTACACTACCCTACCTACCCTACTTTACCTAACTTTTTTTTTTAGATTTTTCTCTCCGTAAGAACCATCATTGAACTTCAAGGAACATTTAAAAAAAAGAATCAGCCAAATCGGTCAAGCCGTTTTCATGTGATGTCGTGACAACGAAAAACGGGTTTCATTTTTATATATATAGATAATGATACAATTGAGCAGTTATAGTGCGTATATCTGTCCCTCTCTAACAGGGGTTGTTTTCTTTGTGTCAAGGTCGTCTGTTACGGTCTGTTGCACCTGCCAATTAAGACACGCCCCCTTTATCTGTCCAATACTGGCGTACTCCGGCAGACTCATGACGTCCTAGTATCCGATGTTTTAAACTTTGTCCGTCAGTTACTGTCATTTGACAGAACTTTTGTAGGTTATATTGTTTGATTTACAAACGAAGTACTTATGTTTGAGAAATAATGGCTTTTAATTTTATAATGTATCTTAGATTATTTTAATGAGTAGAAACGATGACGAGAAAACCTAGTATCTTTCAACATCCTTTTACTTGTTGAAATAAGCAATCGAACACTATCTTATTATTTATTTACACAGAACTTCAAAACCTCATACGCTACACATAAACACACATTTACTCTTAGCCAATCAGACGACTATTATTATTGGCGGTCAAACGGCCAACTAGGTACTTAGTTGGTCCATCTTTATTTTTTTCTTGTTGTCCATTAAATTCTGATTTTGATACCAATTAAAGTACGGCCGGTATAACTTGGCGAATCTGAAGTTAGGCTCTGCGAATTTTGGCGTTTGAAAACTCGTACAAAAATAAAGGTTTTAAAAAAAAAAAATCAATTTGCAGTTGTTATTGCTGTTCAAAACTGTTATTGGCATTTTTTTTTTCTTTAGCTTTCCTTTACACTATTGCTAGCTATTTGTTCGTTTGGTCTAATCCCACCTTGAGAAGTGCTCTGCTTGTTTCAACAAAATTGTGTTAATAAATAGTAGGTATGTAGGAACAAACCTACTTTCATCTTTAAAGCTTGTTTGTCTAGACTACCAGGAGCAAGGGGTAGGGGGAAGTTTCGTATTCAGTGACGTATGCAGTGACATGATGTAAGCTACGCATTCCTGAATGCCCTAGTACCTACCGACTTCACTATTAAATGGATACTACAGCGTCAGGAATCATTAAGTGGTTTAATGGTCAAATTAAAGTGCTGTTGAAACTTCACAGCGATCGACATTCGAATGGGTCATTTTCACAAAAAGAGTAACTACATTCGTATTTTGAGGGTGGCCCACAAATTTCGTTAAATGTTTAACGGATAATTCCTACATTTTAGAAAAAAAACCACTAAAAATAAGGATCTGGTATGGTTTTTTAATTATAAATTAATGCAATTTGCAGTTGTTATAGCTGTTAAAAACTGTTATTGGCATTAATTTTTTTAAAACCTTTATTTTTATACGAGTTTTACTTACCTACACCGCTATAATTCGCAGAGCCTAACTTCAGACTCGCCAACTTATAATGAGCCGTACTGTACAGTACTTAAATGTAGTTTTATGTTGAAACTGGTTTCAGCAAAAAGTTATATTATCTGCAGCTTCAAACAACGTAATAATTATTTAAGGTCACATTATAAAAAAAAAAGGTTTATTGTATCAAGATAATACAGCACTAATTCAATGAAACCAAAATCAGACTAAATTAACCTGTAGGTCCTCTACCTTGTACAAACTAACGGATAATAGCCATAGTGTAATGTGCAAGTTCATTGTGCAACTTGCATACTCTTGGCATTTTCTGATGCTCTAGTACCAAACGCTTCCTGAAAACGTGACGCAACCGACAGTTTCCCACGATCGCTATCATTTCACTATGGCGCCTCGGCTTTCGGGGATAATAATAACCAAACAGGAAACTTGGTCTTGATTACCAACTTATCTTCCTTCTCATATAAGGAGGTACTTTTTATTTTACGATTTCTTATTGTAATGGCAATAGAAACAAGTCACACCTAACCAAAGTCACTGCAGTATGATATTAAATCATAGAAAATAGACTCTATTTCATTATTTTTTTCTCCCATTCCATCGACAGGAGCATTTCACTTCCGGGAGTGCTGATCGACCGTGGGAAATCGATGGTTTCGTCACGTTGTCAGGAATCGCTCGATACCAGGATATCAGCAGATCTCAAGAGTCAACAGTCAAAGGATGCATTCAGATAACTAAAATGAGAGTTTTTGGCGGGCTTTTCTTGAGTGAAGTTCAATGGTGATTTTAATTATTTGCAATTTGATTTGAATTAAAAGTCAAAGTCAAATTTATTTATTTATTTATTTATTTAAACTTTATGTACAGTGGTGGTACATAGGCGGACTTAATGCATCAGGGCATTCTCTACCAGTCAACCTTAGGGTTAAAAATCAGAATTTTTAATTCATTAATGAAAAAGAAACTTTCTCCGCCTTCTCATTACTTATACAGTTCCACTTTTGACCGTAAACGAAGCTGCACTGGTCTAAGATCGCAGCGCAGCAGCGTACTAAACACAAAACGAAAAAGGGACAAAAGTCAGTTAGTAGCAATCGACGGCGGACGTCACGTTTTCAGGAAGCGTTGGGTACCAGGACATCAAAAGACATCAACAGCAAACAATACGTTTATCAAGAGATGAATACAAATCAGGTGTTGGTCAGGAATAGTCAAGAATCCGGATGATGATGAGTAAATAGTGTTTCAATTTCAATGGTTTCTCTTTGAGTACGGAAAGCCTACAACAACTGCATCTATTTTGGAATGCAGGTTTTTGTTTTGCTTTCTACAAAGCGCAACCAACCGTGGGAAATACTTGGATGCATCACGTTTTCTGGAATCGGTCGGTACCAAGACATCAGAAAACGTTGAGAGTCAACAATCAAAGGTTATTTTATTAAAAAAAAACAGTCAATAGAAGACGAACTGAATGAGAGGGATGTATTCAAATTCAAAATGTAACTTCATTTTATTTGACTTGTCTGTAGATAAACTTCAATATAGTATATTTCATTACGAGTGCGGAAAGCCTGTCATTGCAAAGAGTTCCGACAAATGTTACCCGAGCCGAGGCGCAGCCGAAGGTGAGGGTTGACAGTTGGAACAAGTTGCAATGACGGTTCCGCACGTGTACTGAACGACTATTTTTAATACAGTTGCGAAAAAATGAAGCAATTTAATGAAATAATAAAAACACAAAAAACTCAACTAACTAATCAAAATGGCGCCAACCGTAAAAGAATATAAGCAGAGATTTTTTTGTTTCCTTCACCCATTCTGGGTAAGCAAAGGGAACTAAGCTCATACAGCCAAGTCTTCAGTCGAAATTTTTTATTAATATAAAATGAAAATAAAATTTAATGAGACGAAATGAAATGAAACCTAATCTACCTCATTGAATCCAATCATTAATTAATTTGATATTGAAACAAATTAGTAGCTTCTTTTTAGAAATATTTGCACTAAAAACTTTTTTTTAGTAAAAACTTCGTGGTTGATTTTTTCTTTTTAATAGACATTATTTTGACAGTTGGGAAAGAAAAAGCACGAGTTCGGGAATGGTAAAGAAAAAGCACGAGTGTGTAATAGTCCACTTCCCGAACGCTATACGTCCCTGTAATACGCTACTTTTTGAGCAACTGTATTAAAAAAATATTTATTACATTTCTATTCTATCATACATAATTGAACGTTATGAGAGTAGGAATGTACAATCAGTGCCGTAACTAGGGCGGTGCGAGCGGTGCCCAGGCACAGGGCGCAGACCCTGGAGGGGCGCAGAAATGACCAGACTAGTATCTAGTTTTATCTCATGCATGGTAGCTAGTAGGTACATTTTGTTTTATTGCGAACATGGTGTAGACGCGCTCTACTGTACTATCTATAGTTATATCTATATCGCATTTTTCAAGCAATCTTGAAACAACAACACATGTAAGGTATGCAGGACGTGCTCGGCGCCATGTGTACTGGTGTTCGCCAGAGATTGCGGCTCTGCGCGAGGCGTGCACCGCCGCGCGGCGCCGGTACGCCAGGTTCCGCAGGCGCCGCACCCGCCCGCCGGATGCGGAGGCCAGAGAGGCGGAGCTGTACGAGGGGTACAGGTACAGAGCGGCAAGGCGCACCCTCCGAACGGAGATAAAGCGGGCCAAGTTGGAGGCCCGCAATGTGTGGCTGGAGACCCTGAACAGGGACCCATGGGGACGTCCGGTGGTGCGGGACAAGCTCCGCCCATGGGCTCCCCCACTGACTCAAAGTCTCCGGCCCCAGGTTGTGGAGGGTGTAGTGGCCAATCTGTTCCCTGAGCGAGGGGAACACTCTTCCCCGCTCATGGCTCCGCCACCTACGGTGCCCGTAGCGGACCACACCAGCGACGACGACGACGACGCTCCAGAGTGACCGAGGTAGAGATGAGGGCGGTGGTACGAAGACTCAGTGTCAAGAACACCGCCCCAGGACCCGACGGCGTGCCCGGAAGGGTATGGGTCCTGGCCATGGAGGCTCTCAGGTCTCGATTGCGAGGGCTCTTTAGCGCAAGCATGGAGAGAGGCCAGTTCCCCCTTCGCTGAAAGACCGGGAAACTGGTCCTCATCGCGAAGCCGGGGCGCCCCGCGGACTCTCCGTCCGCGTACCGGCCCATCGTGCTGCTCGACGAGGTGGGCAAACTCTTTGAAAGAGTAATTGTAGACCGCCTCGTCGGGCATCTGGCGCGGGTGGGGCCGAAACTTGCGGACGGCCAGTTCGGCTTTCGCAGGGGGCGTTCCACGGTGGACGCCATCATGCGCGTGAGGACCCTCACGACGGGGGATGCGGTAATTCAGGGCAGGGTCGTCTTGGCGGTGTCTTTGGACATCGCCAATGCCTTCAACTCCCTTCCCTGAAGTTGCATCGGGGCGGCACTTCGGTACCATGTGATGCCCGCCTACTTCCGTCGTGTGATCGAGGCTTACCTGTCGGATAGGTTCATCATCTATCCCGGTCACCAGGGAAAGTGGAGAGGCCGAGAGATGTGCGGTGTTCCGCAGGGATCGGTACTAGGACTGCCCCTGTGGAACATCGATACGACTACGTGCTGCGCGGCGACCTCCCCGACGGGGTCAGCGTGGTCACTACACGACACGCTGGTCCTGTCACGGGGAGAGTCGTACCAGGCGGCGGCCGAAACAGCCACACGCGGGGTTGCGACAGTCGTGGACAAGATCCAGCAACTGGGACTCAAGGTGGCATTGCACAAGTGCAAGGCTATGTGCTTTCATGGCCCGCGGACCGCGCCACCACCGGGTTCCCAAATAACGGTAGGGGTGCCACATCGGCGTCGGGTCGACGATGAAGTGCCTGGGACTAGTCCTCGACAGCCGGTGGACTTTCGAGGAGCATTTCCGACGTTTGGCCCCCAAACTGGACAGGTCTGGGGCCGCTCTGAAGTGGCTCCTACCCAACCTAGGGGGTCCAGACGCCCCCTGCCGGAGGCTCTACGCGGGGATCATTCGGTCCCAGGAACGCAAAACGCAACCCAAAGCTCAAGGTAAGTTCGGGAGGTTCCTGCATCGGATCAAGCAGGAAAGGACGCCCGGGTGTCGCCATTGTGTGGACCGCCCAGAGGACACGGTGGAGCACACGGTAGAGGTGTGCCCCGCTTGGGCGGAGCACCGCCATGTCCTTGTGGGGGCTATCGGCGGCGGTGACCTCTCGCGCCGGGCCCTGGTTCAGGCCATGATCCTGAGCGAGGAAGGGTGGCGGGTGGTCGCCTCCTTCTGCGAGGCAGTAATGCTAGTGAAGGAGGCTGCTGACCGCGAGCGCATGAGGGAACGGTCCTCATGCCGCCGACGCCGAGAACCTGATCCTGATTTCCGACCACCGTAGGCGCGGGTTCGCGGAGCACTAGGTAGCTTGCCGTCCGGTAGTTTGGAAATAATCTGGACCGAGCCCAGTCGTCAACGGCGCGTTCTGTTCCTCGCGCGCCTCAAGGAGATGTCAGCAAACTGTAGGCCCTGCCGGGCGGCAGGGCTGAAGCCTCTGGGGAACATGGGTATTCCGAAAGGTTAACACCGAGTCCCCCCCAGATCGAAGGCAACGAAGGAACGGGGTAGGGGTTTAGTCAGTAAGAGTCTGACACACCTTCCTGCTTAGAAATATACTAAGTAGGTACTTATATACTTTGGTAAACAATAAATAGATAGATTTATTTGTATTCACATTTGTCTATTTTATTTTCAGAGCCTGATTAGAGCATTAATTTTCTAAGGGCGCAGTTTTGAAAGCTCGCACCGGGTCCATAAAAGGCTAGTTACGGCACTGTGTACAATTAATTGAAAAGGCCGCTGGTCACCGCATTTTTTAGCAAGATTGCAAAAATACACTGTATCCACGACCCTATAGTATAGAGAGATGAGGATGAAGAGGAGGTTAGGAGCTTTCGAATGTCTGTTGAAACTAAATTAATTAATTTTAATAAATATTGACGATTGAATAAATGGAAATAAGAATTCATTTCGGCAAGCGTGAAATACTTCGATTGTATTGTATCATACATGGTGCTGCTGGCGTGCTGGCAAGAAAGTGGGAAAATGACGGTTGTGTCACGTTTTCAGCCAGCGTTCGGTACCAGGACCTCAAGAGACGCTAAGAGCTAACATTCAGTTTAAATCAAAGGATGCACCAGAACTGGCGGCGGTTCTGATTGTTTCAAAATACCTACTTATATAGGTACTGATTATTCTTATTAAAGTATTCTTTTTGAGCTTAGTACTACTATAAAATGAGGAACAAGGCCTGAGAAAAGATTTGGGTACTTAAATGAAATTAAAAAAGTAAGGATTAAAAAAGAATGACTAGCACAGATGTAAAGACGGCTTATTCTTTAGCGTATACAGGTATAGTTTGTTACTCCTTCACGAAAACGCGATTGAAGGATGTTTTTATCAAAGGCATAGAAAAGCACTAAACAATGGTATTTTTAGCCCGGGAGGATGTTTCTTTGAAAACACATAATTACCTACTTTCATGCGGGGAAGTCGCTAGTAAAAGATAATTATAAAATTTAAATACTTAACTATAAAAAAAAAGTAAATATGACGGGCTTGACATCGAAACATGCATGAACTGCTAAAACCACAGAAATCTTAAAACTTCAAACCAGTACCGTTTTCTTTCTCGTTTAGCACTGCGGTCGTCGCCGTCGGTGAAAAAAAAAAGTTTTTCATTCAGTAAACTCGACGTGAAAGCTCCTAGTACTGCTGTGGTCTTAGTACTCAATGCCTTGAAACACGTGGCGAGTCAGGTGGCTGGACTCACGAGCCCCATTTCAAAGTATTTTGTTGCGTATAAAACGAGGGGTGCGCTTTTTTATGTCAATGTCGTCTGTTGCACCTGGCAGTAAACACGTTCATTTCCCTTAGATTGGTGTACAGTAGCCACTCCTTTTGACTCTTTGTATCCTGGTATTCAATATTTAAAAACACGTGACTTGTTCATTTAAGTTGGTTGGTGAGTAAAATTGGTTCAGAATACATCAATAATTTGATAAATAATTTGAAAGAAAACTTGACTCGATTGACTTTAAATTACTTAAACTTAAAAATGATATAAATAAGAAAATCCGTATGGCGCGGACGCACGATGATGACGTACCTAAGGAATTATTATTATTATTCTAAGCCCGTTGTGTCCCACGGCAGGGCAAAGGTGAAAGGCCTGCTTTCCATTTTTCCATTATTTGCAGTCTTGAGCCACTGCTAACTGAAAGTAGGAAACTCACTGATAGGAAAGTTTGCTGGACCATTTGGAAGAAACACCTCTGTTTTGCGACTCTTTTTTGCGATTACCAATATTCATATTGGTAATTAATCGAAAGAAAGAGTCGATCATCATCATCATCATCTGCCTAGCCTTTTCCCAACTATATTGGGGTCGGCTTCCAGTCAAGCCGGATTTAGCTGAATACCAGTATTTTACGAGGAGCGGCTGCCTACCAGACCTCCACAACCCATTAACTGGGGTAACACGGTACTTCATGACAAGACTGGAGTCAGATTTACTGGCAGAAAGAAAAGAGTCGATCAATAACTCTAAAATAAGAAGTACAATTCGTTTCAAATGTCTCGATCGGTCAAATGTTGATTGAAAAGTACTGTTAAGTATGCAAAGAAATCATAATTGCGTATCAATAGTTTTCGTAGTAGTAGTAATTTTGTTTAACCGGGTCTTAGTTAAATTAAAGTTTTGTATAAAAAAAATGTTTTTAATAAATACACTACTTTCTTTCTTACTTTCATTGTTGGTTGAAATCACTAGAAAGAAATTCTTATATTGGAACGCATTGTTATCATAGCTTTTGACTGAAGCGTTTACGAGTTTCTGGTACCCTAGTATCCTCTGATATGAAACACGTTGCCACACAATACCCCTACACACCACGAATACAAATACTATGCGCGTGTGCCAGCCCCTGCCCCTGTTCATCCCGATTTTTCATTTATTCATTCATTCGTATTATTAATAATGAATTGGGTTTAATGTTCCAGGAGACTTCTGCAATCCCAGTATTCAAGGCCGTCCATGACGACACGCGTTTTTTCCGAGATATTTTATTTCACAAAGGTGAGGTATCTATGCATGTGTGTATCATGTGTAGATTGTTAGTATGTACTGTGTTATCAGGTTATGACTTCATATAAGTTTAAAAAAATTGTATATTTGTATGTATGAAACTCTCAACAAGGTACATCTTTACGTGCTGCAAGAACGCTTGAAAAAGGAAGCGCGGCCCTGGAATGCAAACCTCAACTGCTAGTCTAACGTGCAGGACACAGACCGGTAGGTTTTAGTCAGAAGCAGTCTGCTATACTATGCTATACCGTCTCGTTCCACCCTAGAGCGAAAGAAGTGTAGATGGATTTCTTAACTAAAAAAAACCGGCCAAGAGCGTGTCGGGCCAAGCTCAGTGTAGGGTTCCGTAGTTTCCCGTCCGTCATAATAAGTGTCCAGTGTGTTTTCAGAAACTGTTCGTCCTATCAAGTTCAAAATAATTTTCCTAGAAAGTCTTCATGAAGCTCTACTTTCCAGATCTTTTTCATATTTTTTGAAAAAGTTATAGGGGGGGAACATTGTTTTATACTTTTGGAGCGATTATTTCCGAAATTATTGATATTATCAAAAAATGATTTCAGTAAACCCCTATTCATTTTTTCCCAATTTTTATTTTACTACTTTGTTGGCGTGATTGATATACATATTGGTACTAAATTTCAGCTTTCTAGTGCTAACGGTCACAGAGATTAAGCGAGGACGGACGGACAGACATGGCGAAACTATAAGGGTTCCGTTTTTGCCATTTGCCTACGGAACCCCAAAGACAGGTTTACAGGTTTGCACACATTTACGTCGTTTGAGTTTTTCATTACATTTCTGCCTAGTTTTGCTGTCTGCGAGTGAGTCACTGAGGCCACGTGTTTTCAAACGTTGAGTACTAGGATATCAGAAATGAACAAGAGCTATGCTCACAATGTCCGAGGGGTGTGTTGCACCTTCCACGGTGACGTCACAAACGTGTTCGAAAATCAATGTGCGAAAAGGATGGAATATAAAGTTTGCAACGGTTTGTAATACAGATAAAATGTCGTAACACATTGTCATAACATTTATTTATTTATTTAAGTAGAACCTACTAGAATAGAAAGCCCACTATACCAAACTATAGCAATTAATATCCCACGGCCTTGTTTCATTGGAAGAGCTTGTGGTTACAAACAACGACAACAAAAACAATTGATTAAAAAGATGAGTGATGCCAAAAAAAACGCCAGTATATTAATTATACAATGACTTTTAAAACATGAAATAACGTAGCACTGGTAGGTACTCGTATTCTGGTGCTGGTCTCAAAATCATCGGCGAGGCAGATAAACTGGCTTTGTTTCCGAGCTTATGTCTCATAGTAACCGTGAAGTTTTCTGAGACATAATGTAAGAAATTCTAATAGGCGCAGACGCACAACCACTATACCATAAAAGTGTACGATCAAACGTTGACCGTTTTAAAAAAGCTCTGTTTTTTTTTAGTTTATCTTTATTTGTTTGTAAGAAGTACGTATCCTCCTACCGGCAAAATAAGAAGGTACGAGTACATTTCTTTTTTTTGGGATAATTTCTTGTTATTAGAACAGGATACTCCGCACCCATCCTGCTCTAAATTCAAATAACACCTCCAGTTGTATTGTGATTTCCTAGTACCCTGTGTTGCAAAACACGTGGCCTCACAATATCATATACGCACACTACCGAATACCTATTATGAACATTTGTGTAGGGTCGGGTGTCTCACATTTGTGGGAACCTGTTTGTATTATAGTAAGTACTCTTTGTGTGGAAGTCAGAGACAATTGACACATGTCATGTCAAATGGACTTACTAGAAAAACGAATATAAAAAATATTAATTTGGGAAATATATTCATCTCCATTCCCAAGAACAGTGGTTTTATTGAACAGCCCGAATAGTCCCCATACATTGAACCAAGCAGCTACATTGAACCACCGCACAATCTCGAAAATGCGACATTGCCAAACCGCACTAATATGAGTGAAAGAGAGGTATTTACGTTCCGTTCCTGCCCACTAGTTTGCGTGGCGATCGCGTGCAAAGTGGTTGTGTGAGGAGTATTCGAAAGCAAACTGACTCAAAAAGTAAATATTTTTTACCAATTTCATTCTTTTTAAGCTTTTTTCGTTTAAATAATATCAATTTATTTATATATACATTGTTCTCTACGGTTATTTAGCAATTAAAAGCGCTATAATTCGTGATTTTAAGAGATTGATTTGCCGGTAAAATTTTGAGTTTAGTGATAAAACGTGGTGTGTCTCACATTGAACCACCTGAGGGTGTTACACATTGAACCACGGTTTACTGTGTACACCCCAGTCGTTAAAGGAGTGTTTTTTTACAATTATTTTAATTTAATTTTAATTTGTTATATTATGGAAGGTACTTTTGTTTTTATAATTAAAAACTGTTACTTTTGTTTTGGTTTGGTCCTCGGTGGCACGAAAACGTGCCAGTAAACAAGTATTTCCTTTTAACTTTGAGAACCGCTGGCAGAAATTTGTGCCACCAAACTCCGACCAATTTAAAACTGTACTCTAGTAGTATAGTTATAGAAGCAACAGAAACGGAGCAATAACAGTTTATATTATGAATATTATTTATATCAATTTATCAATATTAAATAAATCCAAACTAATATTATAAATGCGAAAGTAACTCTGTCTGTCTGTCTGTCTGTCTTTGCTTCACGCCTAAACTACTGAACCGATTTGTGTGAAATTTGGTACAGACATAGTTTGGAACTTGAGAATGGACATAGGATAGTTTTTATTACAAAAAATAAAATAGAAAATAAAATAAAAAATAAAATTTATTCCGGACATACAGCGCCATCTATTGGCCAAGAGTCGGCATTAATTCAGTACTGAAAATTCATCGGCAAAATGTAAATAAATAGTAAAAAGGTATGAAAATATAATAGGTATGAAAATTTAATAGGTATAATACAACTTTTAGTACAAAGAAAATTCTTTAACGGAGTATAGATAAATAATTCTATTAGTACTATTATGTCGAGTTGGTGATCGCGCAATGGTGTCGATCGTTACACGAGTTCGGTTCATGTTATTGTTTTAATTCATCGGAAAAAAGTAAATAAATAGTAAAAAGGTATGAAAAAAATAATATCAATATACCTAATAAAACTTTTAGTACAAAGAAAATGTCCGAACGGAGTATAGATAAATAATCCGAGTTGTCACTATGCTCGATAGATGGCGTTGGGATCGAAATAGATCGCGCTATGGTTTCGTTATACGCATTTGGTTGGGTATCCACTATCGGCCGAGCGCTTCGGTCGGAGTATAAGTGTATAGGATTCGGTACTGTCGTGGAATTGTGGATTGATCGTTTCGTAAATTTCAAATTGGCTCCTTTTTATTAGTAGATTAAAAGTTTTATTTGTTAGGTTGTCTGGTGGTGGTTGTTTTCAAAATTGGTTCCGTTGAATTTGACGATTAAAAGTACCAGTATAAGTCTATAATCTATGATTAAAAGATTTATTTATTGGGCTGTCTGGTTGTTGTATAATGTAAGTTTAGTTTGATCTCGATTATTAGTAGATACTTAAATTGTATGTCTATATTCGTTTTAATTTTTAAATTAATTAGATCGTTCCTTTTAAATTATTTAGTTTTAAGCTTGGTTATTAAGAGAATAGGTATATAGGTTGTAATATAATTTCTTTTAAATTGTTATTAAGTTCGTAATACGTCTTCTTCTTCTTCTGCCTGGCGTTAATCCCGGCCATTGCCAGGGTCCGCCTTCCGACTAAGTTTTCTCCACTTTGCCCGATCTTTAACATCCTTCTCAGTGAGGCCATTGGCTCTCATGTCGGACTTGACGACGTCCAGCCAGCGCTTGCGAGGCTAAGTTCGTAATACGTATTTTTTTAAATTCTTTTGTTTTCAGTTAGTTTTCAATTTAAGTTCGGAAAGATTGTAATATTTATTTAGTTTAAGTTCTTTTTTAAACTACTTTTTTCAATGACGAGAAAACGCAAGACCAATTTAGCACGTAGTTCCAGCGGAGATCGAGCTAAAAGAGTTGCAAGAAGTCAAGAGTCTCAAGAACAGACTCAAGCCCGTTTAATTTTAGACGCCGAGCGTCACGCTGCTCAAAGAGCTGCTGAGACTGAAGAGGTGAGGCAGGAGCGACGGCTCTTAGACGCTGAGCGTCACGCTACTCAAAGAGCTGCTGAAACAGAAGAGATGGCTCGGGAGCGACGGCTCTTAGACACCGAACGTCACGCTGCTCAAAGAGCTGCTGAGACAGAGGAGACGGGGCAGGAGCGACGACTCTTAGATGCCGGCCGTCATGCAACTCAAAGAGCTGCTGAGACCGCTGACATGACTCGGGAGCGCCGGCTGTTAGATGCTGGGCGTCATGCAACTCAAAGAGCTGCTGAGACAGAAGAGATGGTTCGGGAGCGCCGGCTCTTAGATGCTGGGCGTCATGCAACTCAAAGAGATGCTGAGACAGAAGAGATGGTTCGGGAGCGCCGGCTCTTAGATGCTGGGCGTCATGCAACTCAAAGAGCTGCTGAGACAGAAGAGATGGTTCGGGAGCGCCGGCTCTTAGATGCTGGGCGTCATGCAACTCAAAGAGCTGCTGAGACAGAAGAGATGGTTCGGGAGCGCCGGCTGTTATGCAACTCTAAGAGCTTCCGAAACTGAAGATCAAACTCGAGTACGTCGGCTTTTGGATGCTGAACGTCATGCGTCTCTGATTTCTGCAGAGTCACATGAAGAATCTCATATACGACGTGTTCTATTAGCTGCACGGCAAGCACAAAGACGAAATATATTTACACGTAGTACGTGGGAGGTATTTCATGATGCTGCTTTTGATTACGACCCTTTAATACATGAACCATCGATTAATGCTCTTAGGACGGATGGCTAAAAAGTGCATATATTGTATGGCACTAAAATGGAAAGAGGAAACTCCGGGTATGTGCTGTTCTGGAGGTAAAGTTTCACTTCCATCACTCGGTATTCCAAAAGAACCCCTGAAAACACTATTCCACGCGAACGAAGTCGCGGGCAAAAGCTAGTAAATAAATAAATGATAATGAGGGGGGGCACGGGGCCCCACAGGTTAACATATGATAAGAATTTGACTGAAAAGGTTTTGTGATGTATAAAACTAAGACTCTCGGTTTAATTGCATATGATTTAAAGTGATTTTTATAAATATAAGGCTGATTTTTATTATTACTGTTTATTATTATTATTATTACAAAGTATTTGCCTTATAAATTGAACTAGAAGACATCGTTAATAAGGTGTCTCAATGTGGACGATACCCTGGTTAAATGTGTACCACCTGTGGTACTCATTGAACCAAAACTCATTTTTCATAAAAACCTGTTTTACACCGAAACTAAAAGGAATATGAGAAATTAATGTTTTACAAAATTGAAGCTAAATAAATATGCTAACTATACACAAAAAATTAAAGGCATTGATTGAACATCCAGCCCACTATGAGACTTTGAAATTTACCTGGTTCAATGTGGGACAACTTACCATACATGTGTATGTCGGCGACGCCTCTCCCGCACCCCTGTTATCCATTCACACGTATTATTATAGGTATAAATAACCGTATAACTACATTGCGCACTTGTGGGCCACTTACGCCGCTTTGGGTGCGTCGGTCTCCGTACATTTTATAATAAGGCAACTAGACTTGTAGAGACTAGAGCTACATTAGATCCATGCCACGCGACAAGTCACGGGACGTAGATCTACGCACAAATGAGGCTTGGCCCACGAAGTAAAAAAGAAGTACCTAACATGAAGTTCCCGCTTAATAGATGGGATGGGAAACAAAAATTCAAACGTAATTTACATATTTGAAATTCTGTACTTAGTCAAAACGGGCGGAAGTAACCCCCCCCCCTCAGAAAATTTCTAGCAAACCTCCAGTTGATTCCTGATACCCTAGTACTCGACATTTAAAAACACGTGGCCTCAGTGCGGCCACTTTACTCGCAGAATACCCGTCGGATACTCAATGTGAGTGCAGTGATTCTGTTCAAACCATGAGACCCATATGCCTGCACTTTGGAGGATCTGATGATCTAAACGTAGCCTACTAGGCCCAAAAAGTTTAACGAATTTACTATCGGATCGAAAAGAAGATGCAACCAACACATTGCAGGACGACGCGACGTTAAATTGTTGATTTCATAAATTATATTGTAGTTATAGTACATTATGATACAAGTGTGTAATGTGGGTCATTATCGTCGCGGTGGTATTAAGACCCGAGCCATGGCGAGGGTCTTAAGAAAACCAAGAACGATAATGACTAATTTTACTCACGTGTATCATACGACGTTTTTCGACACACTTGTGAAGAAAATAAATTTAAAATCAAGTTTATTTAGTAGGTATATGAAAAGTTTACTTAGAGAAACAGTTCGTAAATGTGCAGTCAGTAAAGTTATAATTAACTATTTTGACTGTATAGTGGTCCTATGATATAGATTTTCTACTTGACGGCGTACAGCACAAATTATTTTCTTCATAAATTGTTGTTGTAGACATTTTGGTAAAATCTGTATATTATTTTTAAATATGGCGGCTAAAAAATGGACTTTTCTTAAACGCGCGCATGCGCGAAAAATGGTGGCCATACTCTAGCTCTTGGTTTAGAAAAAATAAGAATGAGGTTGCATATAAACAGAAAATACAAATTTGATGAAACATTTAATTAATTAAATATGTAAAATTTTAAACAGTTTATTTAAACACGATATTGCACGAAATAAGTTAGTAAAACACTAATTTATGCTATTGAACGCAATAACAAATTTTATTCTTTTTTGTTTTAAAACTCTTTTTGACAAAAAAGAGGTTAAACAAAAAGGTTCTAACTACATTACCGCACATGTGCATAATAGTAATCAAAATGTCACAGTTTGGTAACGAGCCCCTTTATGTACCTAAATACAGTGCAATAATAGCCACTTTATGAGCAAGTGTGTCGAAAAATAAATAAATGCCAATGCTCTTTTTGGCTTCTTTCTCAATTGACTCAAGCTTGCAGATCCATCTTAGAAACAACAGCAGTAGATACTCCATCCGCAAGAAAAAAATTCTCCTCGACCTTGGACATCTTGTGAATTACCTAGACTTCATCTATAGTTCCGGACTGCAAAATACCCCCTTATTTTATTAACCTCACACTGCTGTCTGAGAGTGGCCGCACTGAGGCCACGTGTTTTTAAATATCGAGTACTAGGATATCAGGAATCAACTGGAGGTTTGCTAGAAATTTTTGGGAGGCATGTGTGGTGTGGGTTGCTTCTGCGCGTTGCATTTTACACGTTGATAAAGTAGTGCAGAATTCCAAATGTGTAATTTTGTTTTGACAGGCAAAGATCTCTAAAATAATAGTACGACCGGCTTTGTGTACGGAACAGAAATTCCGGCCACGAAAAGACTGATTGACAGGTAGATCTTGCAGTTGAATTGAGAAAGCGGAGAAGGATGTGGCGTTATCTATACTAATATTATAAAGAGGTAAAATTTGTAAGTTTGTAGGTTTGTAAGTTTGTATGTAGGGGGTAATCTTTGGAACTACTGGTCCGATTTGAAAAATTCTTTCAGTGTTAGATAGCCCATTTATCGAGGAATGCTATAGGCTATATACCATCACGCTACGGCCCACGGCAGCGGAGCAGTAACGAAAAATGCGGGTGAAACCGCAGGGGACAGCTAGTGTGAAAGAAAAGCAAAAGAAGTGGCACCTCAAACGGAAAAGATTTTGAAAATCGGTGGTCACTATGTGGCTTGCAGAGGGATGCGGAACGTTTATTATCCCCCTCATGATAATAAACGTTCCGCATCCACTGTAAGATAAAGGCCTCACCCTTTCTTCCAATTTTCTCATAGCTATCTTAGAGTATTTAAGTAAAAAGCTCTAAGATAGCTACACCTTTTGGGCCTACTGCGGCGTCGTCGGTTCCTGTTGTTCAAGATTCAGTAAGTTGTTGCTTTTGCCTAACTCTGTCGGGTGCCAAAGGTGGGATATCGTTCGTCAGATACGCCCTCTATCGAGGCCTTCACCCTAGAGCGAGAGAAGTCAAGTCAAGGTTTTTGCCAGTTCAAAGAAAAGGTCAGATAACTCTCGAGAATAAACTAGTCTAGACGGCTCGCTGCACCAGTAGGCTGATCGATAATCTGTGACGTCACTATATGACGTGAAACTGCGAATTCCTACGTGCCCTGATACCGACTTCTTAGTGCATTTCGTACTAGGGCGCCAGAATTGGCAGGTGGTGAATACAGAGGTACAAGTTATTGTTTTCTGCAACTACCCACGTATTTACAAATTCTTCTTCGTAGATCGACAGTATTTATTATTTAAAAAATATTCTGATTTGACTGGCCTCTTGGTCTAGTGGTTAGTGGCCCTGACTGCTATGCCGGAGGTCGTGGGTTCGATTCCCACTCAGCACAATCAGGTATACATTCCTGAAAGCAGGAGCCAAGGTGAACGAGCTCCTTTTAGCGGTGAATAGACACGCTTGTGTTTTGGCGGCGTTCAATCCTATCAATTGGCTTCGCCCCACAAAAACAAAATTCCAACGCATTACGTTGGAATTTTATTTTCTCACACTTCATTTTGTTGTTATAACATTTAATTACTTATAATAATTTTATATATCTGTCAATTATCTATTAATTATAACAAAATAATAAAAAAATCTCTCCTCTGTAATCGTGCTACTCACGTGCTGCCTATGATCGTGGTTTACGTTGGGATTATTTTATTTTTTTAACGCTATTATTTGCCTTTGGGCTAGTTTGGACCAGCTACAGTCCCCTCGAAAAGTTCCAGCGCCCACTAGGGGGCGATACCGCTCTACACTACACGTCACTATGACTGTCATTTTATATCACTAGATGGCGTTAATTTTGCTTTGGATTGTTTTCATATCAAAGTCGTCTATTGAACTTGCCCTATTGTTGTTGAATCATGCTGTCCTAGTACAGTATGTCGAAAAACGTGGCCATAATGAGGCCCTCCTCTGTTTGTCATATAGATCAGACAAAAAAAGTAGTAGATTATTGCATCGAGCACAAAGTAATTCATTATTGCACCGAGTGCCTGATTTAGAGCTCGAGCGTCAGCGAGAGCTCTAATTTAACAGGCACGAGGGCAATATAAATTACTTAAGGCGAGGTGCATAATCTGCTTTTCTTTCAACTATTACCTATAGGAATAGTAGATAAAAGAAACTCATATCAAACAGTTAAAATAGAAGTTTCTATAACACTGTCGGCTTCATTTAGTATGTTTTCCGGAGTTAATTTGTCGCTAGAGGATTCCATTTTAATTCGAAGCCGAAGCACTCAAAATCAAATAGTATTACACTTTATCGTTTCTAAAAATATTGTCAAAACAAAATTATCAAAGTTCCCGCCAAATCACTTTTTTAAATTTCTTTCATTTTGAAATCAGAGTTAGCAGCAATCATTTTTTAAATTTGGAACAAGTAGGATAGAAACGAATATTTCGTACGTAAAAAAAAAAGTATTGATTTCGGCTGGCTGAATAGAGCTAATCCATTGAGACTGGCGCCTTTTGGTGCGATTAAAAAAAAAAAAACTGTGCAGTAATGAAATTTCATACATTTTTATTGCTCTAGAGCAATAAAGGCTCGCTTTGTACTCAGTTTTTAGTGTGATTGTGAGTAAGTAGGTAAATAGTAAAAATTGGTAGGTTCCATTTTTTTAATTTTTTATTGGTTACTTAAAATTTTTTTAAGTAGCCAATAAAAAATGGTAAAAAATAAAAAAATAAACAAAGTTCAAGAGTGGGGCTTGTCACGTCACTCCTGGACGTGACGTCACGCGATATCAACGACGCACTGTATTGTCTTCATTGTTTGTTTACGTTACAAAAGAATAAAATGCGTGTCCAATATTTTTGACTATTTGAATGACTGAATTAATTCAATTCAACAGAAAAAACCGCAATAAGCAAAATTACTTTATTTTCAGTCGTCGATTATACAAAACAATGTCGCTTCTTTAGATGTCATATTTTGTTTGAAAATGTGAACAAGTTTTTTAGAGTAAAACTGAGAAAAACGCAATTTTACTATTCTTCGGTGTCAAAAAATTTTTTCACCGTACCCATTTATAACGCATATTGACAAATTAAGTGTCTTTACTTATTTTATTTTGTGTTGAATTTTTTCCACAGCTTCAGTGATGAACAACGGACTTTTTGCCTTTCGAGGTAGGCACTGAAATTACATTACGTGGGTTGTCGCACTTGTCACAACACAAAAGAACTGGCATCATTATTTGTGTAAGTCTGACATTTGCTTGTGTCAATTTAGTCTCGGGTATTAAAAATCCAATTTCAATTCAATTCAAGCTCTTTATTGTGGATCATAGGTCTTCTTCTTCTGCCTGGCGTTAGTCCCGGCCATTACCAGGGTCCGCCTTCCTGCTAAGCTTACTCCACTTTGCCCGATCTTCAATATCCTTCCCTGTAAGGCCATTGGCTCTCATGTCGGACTTGACGACGTCCAGCCAGCGCTTGCGAGGGCGACCACGGGACCTAGCCCCAAGAACAGCCATATCCATGCATCTCCGGCCGACGTACTCCCTAGGGCGACGCATGATGTGGCCATACCATCGCAGACGACACTCTTGCAGTTTTTCCCCCACGTCACGGACACCAAGACTACCTCGGATGAATGAGTTGCGCACGCGATCGGATCGCGTTACGCCACACATCCACCTCAGCATCTTCATTTCCGTGACGCGAAGCTCCTGAGTGTGTCTGCTTAATGCCGGCCAACACTCGCCACCGTACAGGAGGACCGGCCGAATGATGCATTTATATATCTGCCCTTTGAGCCTCGGGGGCATTCTACGGTCACATAAAACGCCCGTTACCTCGCGCCATTTTGCCCAAGCCGCGCCTATACGTGCTTGGACATCGTCATCCACGTTGCCAGACTCGTGCAGCACGGATCCAAGGTACCGGAACTTATCGGTCTTTGTTACCAGATCCGAACCTATTCGGATAGTGTTTGAATCCGTGCCGCCACAGGACATGTACTCGGTCTTCGCCACATTTAGTCTCAGACCGCCGTTCTCCAGCGTGTCCTTCCAAATGCTGACCTTGCGCTCAAGATGGGCTTTGTTCTGGTTAACGAGGACGATGTCATCGGCATACATCATTAGCCAAGGAGGCTGGTCTTGGATGTTTGCCGTAACTACATCAAGCACAACGTTAAACAAGAACGGGCTTAGAGCCGAACCTTGGTGAACGCCAACAGATATTGGAAAAACACTGGATTCGCCAACAGCGGTCAGGACAGAGGACACGGAATCACGGTACATGTCTCTGATAATGTCAATATAGGCCTCGGGAACACCCTTGAAGCGGAGTGCCCACCAGATAGCCTGCCGAGGTATACAGTCGAAGGCCTTCTGCAGGTCTAAAAAGGCCATATGCAGAGCTCTCCTTCTCTCTCTGTAAGCCTCAGACAGAGTCCGTAAGGCGAACACTGCGTCCATGGTGCTGTTACCCGCCCGGAAGCCATATTGACACTCAGAGACAGTGCACTCGCTACGGAGCCTTGTGTCAATTATGCGCTCGAAGAGCTTCATGGTGTGGCACATGATCTTGATACCGCGGTAGTTACTGCAGTCCTGTACGCTACCTTTGCCTTTGTAAACCGGGATAATCAGGCTTAGTCGCCACTGGTTAGTCATTTCCTTAGTGGTCAGGATGCGGTTAAAAAGATCTGTCAATAGGTCCACACCATGTGGGCCCATCGCTTTCCACGCCTCAATTGGCACATTGTCAGGCCCGACCGATTTCCGGTTTTTCATGTGGCGAAGAGCAATGCGGATTTCGTCGGGGGAAATAGGGGAAATAAGTCCAAGGTTAGGAGGCGTTTCGGGAGGAAGGTTATGGGGATGCTGTTTGTTAGACAGCTCCGTGAAGTACGTACACCATCTCTCCTTAACAGAGGGGGCATCGTAGAGCAGCTTACCCTGGTCGTCCCTTACACAGAGACATTTACTAATGTCCCGTGTTGCTTTTTCCCGGGCACGTGCCAGCTTAAAAATAAGTTTTTGCCCCTCCGCAGTTTCCAGCTTGTCGTACAAGGGCGACAAGCTTTTGCTGCGGGCTCTGGCTACTACTTTTTTGCAAGCGCGCTTAGCCGCTCCATATGCCTCCCTGTCCTCCGGAGAGTTGGACCCTTGCCACTGTTTAAATAAAACCTTCTTCTTCCGAGTCGCCTCCTGCACCTCGTCATCCCACCACCACGTCTCCTTGTTTATGGTGCGGCCACCACGAGAGGTGCCAAGGACGCGCTTACCCGCAGCGGTGATTGCTGAGTGGATCCTACACCAGATATCTTGAGCAGACTCATGCGGAGCACTGATTTTGAGATGCTCGACCTCCGCGATGAAGTCTGACTGCTTAGGCCCATTAAGCAACCACCACTTAGTGCGGGGGTTGCGTTTCTCGGTCACTTTCTTCTTTGGCCTGACTGCCAAGTCCAGGACCAGAAGGCGGTGTTGAGCCGTTAAGCTTTCGCCTGGGATGACCTTGCAGTTGGTAACCTTGCCAATGTGGCACCGTCTGACTGAACTGTACCGTGCCTGATATGTGTGAATTGAAGCACTGACGCACCACTGTAGCACGGATACGGAACTGTAACGGTACTGTGCCGGAACTGTGGGTTCACTGATATGTGTGAATCGACCTTAATACGACCATGAATGACCAAACCATTTCTGGTTATTTTGCCCTTGATAGTCCAGTCAAAATAGACTAAATTATGATTCAAGTTTGCATTAATTCCCAACAAGCTGGATTTTTGTGCAGGCCTTGGATGCGTCATTTCATTACAAATGTCATGACAAAAGTCCCCATCGATCCCGCTTGTGCGTTGTTTTTTTATTTTATTTTAGTTGGCCGTCACTTAGCCGAGGTTTTTTCTTTTGAAAACGTATACATGACGTTGACGTCTAACGTTTGACAGGAGCCTGGACCTTAGGCCTCAATGCTGCCACCTGGTGAACGTCATTTTAGAACACCCTCATTCTATAAAGTGTCCAAAACTGTAAACTTAAGCACGTTACAGACAGACTGCATAATAATGAGATCTTGGGTGAGACATTTAAATAAACACCAATAATGAGATATTTAAATAAACACCAATATCTCAAAACAAATCTCTCTCCCTATTGACGATAATATCTCAATTGCATTATTGCCCTCTCGCCTCACCCTGTTCTCTCTGTTCCGGCCGAGGCCACGTGTTTTAAAAGAGTAAGTACTAGGACCTCAGGATGCAAGTAGAGGTAGATCAAACGCTAACAATACCAGTGAGGTTGCACCCCGCGCAGTGACGTCATATTTCAATGGATTTTCTTTCTATTTACAATACTAAAACGCTAATTTAAAGTAACAGAAACCTGGGAAAAATTACTTTGATCAATAAGCTACGTCGTAGCACGCGTAGCTCGTAGCATGTTGTAGCGATTTGTTCCAAACTTCTGAAGCCTACGCAGCTAAAGATTGTAACTCAAATAATTATACATAAATTATGTGTGATAATATTATTAAGTGTGTGTGTAAATGGTAATGGGGCGTTGCGTTGTCATCTACCAGCCAAATTGTTATCGGAACTTTTACGTATTGTGATTTTGGTTCTTGCTTCTTGCAACTGTTTGTAAAAGTTTCACCATAGTAAAAAAATATAATTATATAAAATAAAATAGAATATAGAAAATACAGAGTACAATAATGATAATCTAATGCATATTTGAAACAATTTTCAGAAATCTAATTACATATTATGTGAAAAAATATGAAATTATATGACATGTCCCCAAATCGAAGGCAACGAAGGAACGGGGCGGGGTTTAGTCAGTAAAAGTCTGACACGTCCTCTCGCTCCGCACAAGAGCGGGAGAAGTCATTCTGATGAATCCCCTACCTGAAAAAATAGGTGGTGGAATGGAACCTAAGAAGTCTAGACTGCAGTCTGGCAGGTCGATATTCTGTGACGTCATGTTATGACGTTAAACTGCGATTTCCTACGTGCCCTAGTCCCGACTATTCAGTTCAATTTGTACTAGGGTGCCAGAATTAGCAGATTGTAAATGCAGTGATACACATCATTCTTTTCTGAAACTACCCACCATCTTACGTATGTACTTACTCTTTTTTGAACATCTACTTTGATTAGTTTGGAAAGAAATAGAAACAAATATTTAAGATAAATGTCGCAAAGTAAAGACAAGCTTACGTTTTTTTTTATTGCTATTTTATTTATATCTTTCTAACTTGTCTTGTTCTATCATTGTTTTATAGGACTGATCGGGCAGGCCCTTAAGTATGTACGACATACTTTTCACATTCAAACACTGCGGTTTGATTAGCTACAAGTATCGCGATTGAATAAATTAATGTCAAGGGTGCGTTTTTGCAGTATTTTTATTCTTAGGAGACTAGACTGCTCTGTAGGGTAGGTCGAGAATCTGTGACGTCACTTCAGGCGTCATCCCTCGCGCTAGTGCCAACTTCTCAGTTCGTTTTGTACTAGGGCGCCACGATTCACAGGTGGTGAATATATACGTCACCGTTTCAGCAACTACCCACAATACAGTGTGTTTTCACCGACCTGCTGATTTTGTATTTTACAAAAGTGAGCCTTTGGCGGGGTTTTTTTAAGTGAAGTTCAGTGGCTGTTTTAATTATTCGCAAATTGATACCTAGTACATATTGTAATGTAAAATTGATTCCGTTTTGCATCTGAAGTGTCTACACAGTTGGACAATGTGTGGGTGGAATAATTTAAAAGGTCCGATCTGGGCCTTGAGGTCTGCTATTAGAGTAGCAGTAGTACACTTAGGTACTAACAAACTTATCAAAATCAACAATTATGAAGCCAATGGTCGACAATTCTGTTACAATTCTAATAGCAAACTCTTTAGTTTAGTTTTGGGCCTTAGCCCTGGGTAATAATAGTGATGAGAATTACCTCAGCGTAAAGCAGGTATCGAGATAAGTGTAGATACTTTTAATTTGAAATTATATGAAATGTCAAATGATTGCATAAAATACGATAATTATGTGCCGGGTAGAGGGGTGGTATATAAATAAATAAATTAAAAAAAAAAAACAGTTTTCTTGTAAGACGTAAATAAGCAAGACGCTAAAGACTTCAGTGTGACTACTCGTATGTTCAAATAATCCGGTTAATTCTGATATACCTGATCAGGTAGCACCCTGACCTCATCAAAAGGCTTAAAGTTACCTGAGGGCAATCGAAAGAGCCATACTCGGAGTTAATGTTACCGGTGTTGTCCAAAGAATTGCCAAACTTAAGTGGCAGTGGGTAGGCCACATCGCTCGCAGAACAAATGGTCGATGGGGACGAAAGGTTGACGGCCACGAAAGGGAAGACTCAGCGTTGGAAGGCATCTCACAAGGTGAACCTCTATTGATATTTGATCTTGATCTTTAGGCAGAAATATGTTGGTTCTTTGGTATATTAGGTTGATGGTACAAAGTACCTACAAACAGTTATTCTATCGCACCAAAGCGGTTTGATTTTGGATGAGTGATTTGAACTAACTCCTGTTGTTTTCTGATATCCCTGTATCCTGGCCTGTAAATCACGTGGCCTCAAAGCATTTTGCATACACAATACACGGGTGTACCCTACTATGCCAAATCGAATTACAAATAATCGAATATCATTTGATCGACCAGTATACACACTAGGCCATGAATAAATAGCGAATAAATAATTTGAATATATTCGTGTGTTCATGATGCGACTTGCCACTCTCATGAAAGTACAGGTAATATTGAATGGGGATCATTGATGTAGCAAAGCTAAGGGCCAGTTTCACCGGTTACGGATAAAGTCTCTGATAGCCTATTAGGAACTTACTTAACAGATAAACTTTTTTGGTTTCACAGGTGTCGGATAGCGATATCTGGTAGATAAACTATTGGTTAAAGCCGGATCAAGTGGCTGTTAAGGAAGTTATCATCTACATTATAGTACATTTGAAGTGGGAAAAGTTTGTTATTGCATTTTAGGCGGTAATATTCAAACATGGACTTATTTGAATTTTTAGAAGACGAATTTGATGAATATTTCGAACGTATTACTTTTTTCGCGCTTAGATGACCCACTGACCTACTTTTGGTTTTCCATTTTAAAAAAGGTAAAAATATAAAAACGAAACTTTAATAAACTTTCGCAGCATATTCGAAACAAACAAAAGCGTTCAAAACAAACTACCAAACACAAAACAATTGACACTTGCGTTTCGTTCCTTTAAGCACATTTGGAATTAAAACATACCTATGATTAATCATAGGTATCTTACTAATTTCGGTCTATAATGATAAAATTATAGTACAAAATGTAAAAAAGGTTGTTTGATTATTTTTAACAAAAACATATTTCATTAATTAAGTTTTCAAAATTATTTTCAATTGAAAATATTTTACGTAGTAGTATCGAAACGCAAAGAAGCGACGTTGCCATTCCGCTTGTTATTAAGTGGCCGGTAACTTATCTACCAAATAATTTATCAGGAAGTTCGACGGTGAAACAGAAATAAGTTACAACCAGCCTTTAAGTGGTAGATATTAATAACTACCAAATAACTAATCGACACTTTATCCGTAACCGGTGAAACTGGCCCTAAACCTCCTTAAAAATCTGATGTCCAACTCTAACAACACGTGAAGTTACCGGTCACCTGACAATCAACTTCTAAAAGTTAATCGAAAATATAAGATTTATTGGTCGGTCTACCTCTACCTCAGTGCTTGAAGTCTAAGTACATTAAGGCTGTTATAATTTGGCGAATCTGAAGTTAGGCTCTGCGAATTTGGCGCATAATGGCGAATAATTCGCAGAGCCTAACTTCGGACTCGCCAACTTATAACCGCCGTATTACTCAGCAAAGTATGAGCTAATGAACGAATACGCGTCTATCAAGCTACGCGGCCCTAGAGGACGCTTCATAGTTCGTCACTATACTCTTGGTCTACGCCTGCGTGTAGCTTATACACAAAACTATAAAAATGTGTCGACGAAGCGTCAACGTCACGCTTTTAAGAAATTATATGACTTGTAAGTTAACAGAAACTTAATCTTAGATGATGGAATGGGCCCTAAGAAGTCTAAACTGCACTAATTGGCAGGTCGATATTCTGTGACGTCAAATTATGACGATAAACTGCGAGTTTCTACGTGCCCTAGTACAGACTGTTCGGATAATTTCATACTAGAGCGCCAGAATTGGCAAGTTGTAAATACAGTACACGTCATTGTCAATGTTGTAATCTTAAAAAAAATAGATCTATTGTTAGAAAGAAAGCTGAATTATTTATTCAGGGTAAATGAGGTAATCTCAAAAGTAGCTTATATCATTATTTTTGCTTTGTTGTGCTAAATCACTAGTTAAAAACCGGCCAA
Source organism: Mythimna separata (assembly GCA_030763345.1). Classification (NCBI taxonomy): domain Eukaryota; kingdom Metazoa; phylum Arthropoda; class Insecta; order Lepidoptera; family Noctuidae; genus Mythimna; species Mythimna separata. Next base: position 1,273,973 of record CM061173.1, on the reverse strand, counting down.
GAGCGTGTCGGGCCACGTTCAGTGTAGGGTTCCGTAGTTTCCCGTCCGTCACAATAAGTGTACCCAACTTTTCAAAAACTCGTCCCATCAAGTTCAAAACAATTTTCCTAAAAAGTTTTTGTAAAGCTCTACTTTCCAGTTTTTTTCATATTTCCTAAACTTATGGTTCAAAAGTTAGAGTGTGTGTGAGTGTATTTTCATAGAAGAGGAAATAAAATCGGGAGGGATTTTAATTTTATGATCGTGAGATGTTGGCGGGATTTTTAGAGTAGAGTTCAGTAGCTGTTTTAACTAGTGGATATTGTGATATAAGATTGATTTAGTTTTACATTTCAAGTGTCTACACATTTGGAAAATATGTGCAATCACGCCAGTAATTCAAACTGTTGGAATTCTATGTAGCAATTTTGTACCTGATGATGCTGTTTCTTGTGTAACATTTCAGACTTGTTTTCAATAAGGTGTACCTGCGATTATACGTAATAGGTATTGCAGATGTACGTAAGACTACTCCTAAATAAATAGTTTTCTAATAAGTATTATAGGTTGCTAAAATACCTAAAGAACTACCAATATCGAGAACTTGAATACGTCATAGATGACGCAGCTTTGAGACTGGGGCGCACGGACGGACCCCTCTCATAATATGTTGCATACGAGAGCTCCATCTGGTCCCTGATGTCCTAGTACTTTGATTTTATAAACACGTGGTGCTACGATTTACACCGCCATTAATTTTTTTAAACTTTTTTTGTGTTTTCTTTTCAGTCATTCTAGATTACAAGCAAAGGGCTGGGTGCTTTTTGTCGTTCAGGGTGCTGCTTCCATTAGAACCGGCCCTCTCTTCATCAGTTGGATCTTAAACCCTCTCTAATAGCCGAAAAAATCACGCCGCTTTTTAAGCCGACGACGTATGGTTTCGCTTTCGGGGATAGTGAGTTGCCCTGCTAGATGGTTTGGGTACAGATTACTGAATAGTTACTACGTGTTTGGGTGCATCGATAGTCTTTAGTTCGTAGTTCATGACTGTCTATTTCTTATTAGATCATTGGCATGTTTAGGATTTCGTAGACCTCTGTTGTTTTTATAAACCATGGTGGCACTCATCAGATCCTCTAAAGTGAAGGGCACTAGGTATGTTCCAAAACACAAGCTCATGAAAGCTCATGGGCTCATATTTGAAACTCGAGCTCCGCACTCACATTGAGTATCCGACGGGCATTCTGCGAGTGGAGTGGCCGCACTGAGGCCACGTGTTTTTAAATGTCGAGTACTAGGGTATCAGGAATCAACTGGAGGTTTGCTAGAAATATCTGAGAGGTGGGTGGCTTCTGCGCGTTAGGACTAAGTGCAGTATGCCAAATATATCATTCTGTTTTGATTTTAGGGTTAGGCAAAGATTGTGTTGGGCTGAGCCAGTTTTAAATGAATATTTTTCTTGGATGCTTCTTGATGTAAGAAAAATCTTTGAAACCACTAGCATATTTGAAGAAATCAGGAGGCGAAGCAAAGTTGCTATCTACTTCTTGGTGTAAAAATAGTTTACGGCAAGGGCGTCGCCAGCTTATGACGAAGGGGGGGGCAATGGGGCAATATTATGGATGATAAAAAATATGAACGCTGAGAGCACTTTGGAAGTCTTTGCCTCGATGACGATTTTTTTTTCAAGTGGGGAATCATCAGAATGACTTCTCCCGCTTTTGGGCGGAGCGGGAGGACGTGTCAGCTCTTACTGACTAAACTCCACCCCGTTCCTTCGTTGCCTTCGATCTGGGAGGACACGGGCTCACCTTTCGGAATTTCCGTGTTCCCCAGAGGCTTTGGCCCTACCTGGCCCCTACAGTTTGTTGACATCTCCCTGAGGCGCGCGTAAAACAGAACTTGTCTTTGACGACTAGGCTTGGTCGGGTTATTACCGGACTGCCGGATGGCGATCTACCCAGTGCTCGCCGTCCGCAAGTCCGCGCCTTCGGTGGTCGGAAACTGGGATCGGGATCTCGGCGGCGGCGGCGTGAGGGCCGTTCCCTCGCGCTCGGCAGCCTTCTTCGCTAGCATTACTGCTTCCCAGAAGGAGGCGACCGCCCGCCACCCCTTCTCGCTCCGGACCATGGCCTGTACTCGCCACCGCCGATAGCCTCCACGGGGACACGGCGGTACTCCTCCACCGTGTCCTCCGGGTGGTCTTCACAGTGGCGACACCCGGGCGTACTTTCCTCCTTAATCCGATGCAGGAACCACCCGAACTTACCGTGTCCGGTGAGGACCTGCGTCATACGGAACGAGAGGACGCCATAACCTCTTTTCAACCACACCTTTCTTCGTTCTTCTTACCACCGCAATGACGGCGTGTCCAGCACTGGGTTGCAACAGTGGCTGTCGCCATGCCACCCTGAGATCCCGCCGGAACTCTGTCCGCCATACCGCGACTTGTCGTGCAGCGGAGTTTCGCCCCGGCGTTGCATCTCCACGCGCAAATCGTGCAAGGACTGTTGCCTCCAGATCCCAAGAGGAGGGAGGGAGATCGTGCGGTATCCCTGCACCATCCGGATGACCATGACCCTCTGGCAAGGGTTCAGTTTGGCCGCCGGCCAAACCGTCGCTCCGTAAAGGGCCATGGACCGAACGATCCCCACGTAGAGCCTCCGGCAGGGGGCGTCTGGACCCCCTAGGTTAGGCAGGAGCCGCTTCAGAGCGGCCCCAGTCCTGTCCAATTTGGGAGCTAGACGTCGTAAATGCTCCTCGAAAGTCCACCGGCTGTGGAGAACGACGAGTCCCAGGTACTTCATCGTACGACACCGATGTAGACGCCCCCCTACCGATCTTTGGGAACCCGTGGTGGCGCGGTCCAAGGGCCATAAAAGCACATGGCCTCGGACTTGTGCAATGCCACCTTGAGTCCCAATTGCTGGATCCTGTCTACGACTGTCGCAACTCCGCGTGTTGCTGTTTCTTTCACTGACTTTTTCGCAACAGCAATAGCTTCCTTAAATTTATAATTTCTTGCAGTTTATAATATAGCTGCATAAGTATAATTTGGCTTTGGTCGTTTTGGGGCTAGCTACATTTGATCTCTAGGGGGGGGCAGCTGCCCCCCCCTGCCCCTCCTTGGCGACGCCCTTGGTTTACGGCAACTTAAGGGTTTCCATGGTTGTGGATATTAAGACACGTCTGTTGTGTGGTGTAACGCAAGAGTGATAAATGCTCTGCTAAGGATTGTAATCGTATGCGATGGAATAATAACCTACACTATGATAAATAGAAAGGCAATGGGAGGACTGAGGACTATAATCATTAATCAGTACTTCCATCTTATATAGCTTATAGTGTGCATCGACATGAAGTGGTTTCGCTGAGACGGTCTTTCGCGATAACGTGCGTCGCGATGTTGTAGTGTCGTATAAGTAATTCATCGACATTTTTAGCGGCGACATTCCGTATTCTACTCGTATTCTTCTCAAATTAAATATTGAGGCACAATGTTTACAAGTAACCATTAAGTTAGGTCGGTCCTTGAAGAGGTCATGTATCTAACGAAACTCCTCCGAAGTCCGTACCTTGGAAGCAAGCTGTTAATCCTGGCTGTCAACAATTGTTGATCTTAGATTGGCATTACGTTACACAAAAGTTAAAAATCTAAGTCTTATAAAGATTAAAGGGTATCATGATCCGGTTCCTAGGTTTTGGATTTCGCAAGACAGTCGTTCCATGTAAACTGAGATAGACACTGCATGACTGCACCGCTAGGACTGTCGACCCCAAAATATGTATTCGGGGTCGCTTTGCAGCTAGATTAAACAATGTGTAACATAATTAACGCACATCCTCTTGGGGGTCATTGTACTCATCATTATGAACAACTTTTAGTATGGGACTAAACCTGTAATCGAAAAAAAAATAATCGGCTGTTCCATACATTTTGACGAAAAAAGGGAATATAAATTGGTATGATGAAGATTGTCTCCTCCTTTTCAAGCACCCTAGATTTTGTTTTAACTTCTAACCTCTAAACTTAAAAAAAAAAAAAATTTTTAAGAAATCCTGCAATTGTGTCAAATTCAAACTTACAAGTGTCGACGATAAAAAAGTGGTAAGACGCGGCGCGCGGGGCGCTCGTGCCAAGTCTTCTTACCTGAAGTTCAAATGTGCAATATAAATGAAATCCCATCCACTTTAATAACACGTATGAATGAATAACAGGGGTGCGGCAGAGACATCCCCGTCATACACAACTACGCAAATGTTCATAATAGTCATTCGGTAGTGTGCGTATATGTATGGATACGTACGTATATGTGAGGCCACGTGTTTTGCAACACAGGGTACTAGGACATCATAAACGAACGGAGGTATTTGAATTTAGAATAGACAAGGTGGGGATTACCAAGGTACCCACTACTACCAACTTTTTTCAAAAACAGATGTTCTTCTATCAAAGGTGTATAATAAATTATTACTATTATAAGTACTTAAAAATTATATAGATACCTACTTATTTTGCCTAATTATGAGGAAACATCTTTTTAATTACAAAGAAAATCTACAACATAACAAAATCCTTTTTAAAACAAACGTCCTGCAATCGTTTAGTGGTTATGCGTCTGCGGCTCTTAGAACTTCTTACATTAAATCTCAGAAAACTGCACGGTTACTATGAGATAGACCACGTAAACAAAGCCAATTTATCTGCCTCTCTAATAACGTAGAAGTCGCCTTATATAATAATTACAACATTCACAAATAGTGTATTAACGACACAGACTAATCAATCAAATTTGAACACGCACACTAAGAAGAAGGCACAAAAATGAATTTCTAATAACACACATCCATAGAATGGGCGTGGCATTCACTATACTCCGTCGGTTTAGGTCAATAGGTAGTTAACTAAAGGTAAACAATCTTGGTATGTCTTTTTCTATTAAAGATGTCGTATATAATATACACAAAGATTATTTAAATTTATTAGCTAACATCGATTTAGGTAAATACCTATTTGGAAAGATTTTTACATACAATTTATAGACAACTTTTAGATAAAAAGACATGCCAAGATTGTTTACCTTTAGTTAACTACCTAAACCAACGGAGTATAGTAAACACTAGCTATTTGCGAACATTCAATGCACACGAATGTAGGTCCCTTTTTTGGCTTGACAAGGCTTGGACGAGTCTCCATAAGAGAAAAGTCTAAGTTGGTCAGCATCAGCACCCCATCCACGGGCCCACCTTGACACCAGTTCCTCCACGGAAACAAAACTGTGGGATAATAATTGCTGTCGCTCAGACATTCGCATTACTCATCATCATCTGCCTAGCCTTTTCCCAACTATATTGGGGTCAGCTTCCAGTCAAGCCGGATTTAGCTGAATACCAGTATTTTACGGGGAGCGGCTGCCTACCAGACCTCCACAACCCATTAACTGGGGTAATACGGTACTTCATGGCAAGACTGGAGTCAGATTTACTGGCTTCTGACTATCCGTAACGACTGCCAAAGATCTACAAATGACAACCGGGACCCACGGCTTAACGTGCTTTCCGAGGCACGGAGGAATCTCGTTATGTTAAGATGGTCACTCATCCGCAGACCAACCTAGGTAAGCGTTGCTTAACCTTGAAGATCGACCTATGCCGCTGTTATTATCTAGCCACGAGCTCCTCTCGACATTCGCATTGCTGAAATTATAATTTGACTATGAATTTTATATGTCGATTTGTTACAATAAACAAGCAAATAAGAGAACTGTTTAGGTACTCCAATTGCGGGAAAAAGCTGTTAAACAATGTAAAAAATCCATTCAAATTTTTGTCTCTATTCACTGCTACTTCTATTCACTACTGCTACTTTTCACTGTTTGACTATATTTTACCTATGTGGTAGTAGTAGGGTATAATAGTGGATGAACACTGGTATAATCTTTGATGTTCGAACGTTTGTGACGTCACCGTGCAGGCTGCAACTCACCCCTCTACCATTTTGAGCAAAGCTCTATTCATTTCTGATATCCTAGTACTCAACGTTTGAAAACACGTGGCCTCACTGGCCCACTCGCAGACAGCAAACAGGGCAGAAATGTAATGTAAATTGAGATTTACAAAGTCGCAATTTTTTTTGAGATGAGAAATTATTGAATGACTCCTTTTGCTCTAGGGTTAAACGAATGATCAGACTTTTATTGAATAACCCCCCCCCCCCCACCTCATGTTCTTCAGTTGCACTTTGCGTCTAGGGCCAGGACGTTTCCGGAGTAAATATTAGGCCCATAAAACGTCCAAATATGTGGGCTCCGAGTAATCATAGAGTTTTTCGTGACAGAAAAATAAATAACTGAAGAACTGACTTCTGCTGACTGAGAGAACTGGTTTAATTTCTTCATCAAGGAATGACCGCAATATGGACGAAATTTTTAATGCCTTATGAATTTTTTTAAGCATTTTTTGTATTGTGTTCGTGGCTAGATAATAACAGCCGCACAGGTCGATCTTCAAGGTTAAGCAACGCTTGCCTAGGTTGGTCTGTGGATGGGTGACCATCTTAACTTAACGAGTTTCCTCCGTGCCTCGGAAAGCACGTTAAGCCGTAGGGCCCGGCTGTCATTTGTAGATCTTTGGCAGTCGTTACGGATAGTCAGAAGCCAGTAAATCTGACTCCAGTCTTGCCATGAAGTACCGTGTTACCCCAGTTATTGGGTTGTGGAGGTCTGGTAGGCAGCCGCTCCTCATAAAATACTGGTATTCAGCTAAATCCGGCTTGACTGGAAGCCGACCCCAATATAGTTGGGAAAAGGCTAGGCAGATGATGATATTTTCTATTGTCTTTCTGCGTACTTGTACGTTGTATTCACTAAGTTATTTATAAGTTCATGATTATTGGATCCTGTTTCCTGTTGGACCCCGTGGCACAAAAACGTGCCAGTAAACAAGTAATTACCTTTTAACTTTGAGAACCGCTGGAAAAAAATTGTGCCACCAAAACCTGACCGATTAAAAATTATATTCTAGTAGTATAATTACAGAAGCAACAGAAACAGAGCAATAACAGTTTATATTATTAATATTATTTATATTAATTTATTAATATTAAATAAATAAATAAATAATGGCGGTCCCCACAGGGCGCCACAGGTTAAATAATAAATGTTTTTGCTGAGTGCTCAAGCTCGGAATAGAGAGAATTTTGTCGGTTATTTCTACAAAACACTAGAATATCTTTAGGTCTGTTTCAGTGGTCTCGAATTTACCGACTTTTTGGTATCGGTATCGGTAGTTTTAAAGACAAGTGCAAAATAATAATCAGTGAAGTTTTTTATTATAGACAGTGGTGTACGTTCCGAATACATCAGAGTCCAAATAACCCACATGGTCCAATTAATACCGATTTTATTTGGAGAATCTCCAATTTCGCATTTGACATTCGGGACCACTGGTCATTGTTATAATGGAAGTCCAAGTAGACTTATATTGTACTAGTTTCCGCCCGCGGCTTCGCCCGCGTGGTGTGTTGATAAAAAGCAGCCTATAGCAAAAATAACAAAATCGAAAAAAAAGTATTAGTAAAAGTAGCCTATATGTTAATCCAAGGTATAAACTATCTAAATACCAAATTTCAACCAGATCGGTCCAGCCGTTTTTTCGTGAAAGAGTAACAAACATACATCCATCCTCACAAACTTTCGCATTTATAATATTATAGTAGGATTAAAATACAATAAAATTCGCACACGAACTAATTATTTTTTATTGTTTTGCTAAGCCATAACAAAAAATAGCTCTGAGCCCTCGATGTTATAGAAAATAGATTACGCACACAGTAACATGCACGTTATACGATACACACACACGCATAGGAACCCTGCGTTCGTGAAATGAAATATCTAAAAAAAAACACAATGTTATGGACGGCCTTCAATACTAGGAGTGTAGAAATCAAACATAAATAAACCCTATTTACATATTACTATAATGCACACGAATAAATGAGTGAATGAAAAATCAGGGTGAATAGGGGTGGCACACGCGCATACTATACGCAAGTGTGTAGGAATGCTTATATTGTGTGGCTATGTGTTGACGCGTTTCATAACACAGGATACTAGGGTATCAAAAACTCATAGAAGTATTTTAAATGTAGAAATTATACTTTTTTGCAATAAATAAATCACTCTAGTAAAAGCTTTGCAATTGAATAACAATACGTTTAAAATAATTGTTTATATATTTATAATAATTGTTTACAATAACAATGCGTTCCAAATAAAAATATTTTTCCAGTCAAAAGCTTTACTTTTTCTTTGTGATGAATAATTGTAACCAAACATTTTTTTATCGTTAATTTAAATGAGACAGTGCTAAACAAAAAAAAACTATTGACTGGCAATATTACTTTCCGATGCAAACCGTACTTTTAAAGATTAATATTGGTAATCACAAAAAAAGAATCGGAAAACACAGGTTTTCATTCTTTCAGCATATTTATTTAATTTTTATGTTTTTAAATAATTAAATGTCAATCGAGTCTTTTTTTCTTTCAAATTATTTACCCGATAATAATTATGTATCGGAGGAACCAATTGCTCATCAACCAACAAGTCCAATGAACCGTACAAGTCACGTGTTTTTAAACATTGAATACCAGGATACCAAGACTCAAAAGGAGTGGGTATTTATAAATTTAGGGGCAAATGTATTTATTGCCAGGTGCAACAGACGGCCTTGACACAAAATAGCGCAACGTGGCTCGTGACTCCAGCCACCTGACTCGCCACGTGTTTCAAGGCATTGAATACTAGGAACTCAGTAGTACTAGGAGCTTTCACGTTGAGTTTATGAAAAACTTTTTTTTACCAACGACTGTAGAGCTAAACGAGAAAAAAAACTGTGATGGTTTTCAGTTTTAAGATTTCTCTGGTTATAGCAATGTCAAGCCTTTTCTTTTTTCAAGTCTTCTTCATTAGTTTTTTTTTATATTTTTATAATTATCTTCTGAAAGCGATTTCGCCAAGATTATCATGTACGCTAAAGCTGTAGCCGTCCTATAAGTAATCAAATCTGTTTTAGTATTTTATTTTCAATACTTACTTTTTTTATTTCATTTATTATCATTGTTCCTCATTTTATCGTAGTACTTAGCTTAAAAATAATACTTTACTACAAAAAACGCAAGCAGCACCGCCGTCAAATGTTATCGGTGCATCCTTTGATAAACTGAATGTTGGCTCTTAGTTACTCTTGAGGTCCTGGTACCGAACGCTTGCTAGAAACGTGACACAACCGTCATTTTCCCACTTTCTTGCCAGCACAACACGCTAGCACTATGATACTAGTGAAGGGATTCACGCTTGCCGAAATGAATTATTATTTCCAGTTAGCCAGCTGTCAACATTTATTAAAATTAAATTATTGACTTTCAACAAACATTCGAAGGCTCCTACTAGCCTCTCTTCATCCTTCTCTCTCTATAGGTTCGCGATACAGTGTTTTTACAATCTTACTACTAAAAAATGCGGTGATAAGCGGTATATTAATATTATAAAGAGGAAAGATTTATATATTTTTTTGTAATGAATAAACTAAAAAGCACTGGACCATTTTTCAGTCCTAGTCTAGTACATATGATGGATTTTTAAAAATTTCGGGCTATCTTTAAAGATTCCCATGACAGGGACATCAATAAAAAGAGTGATGTGTTTAGCGAAAAGTAACAAACAATTTATTCAGGTGCAAATACCTACACCAGGATAGCCGGTGAATTTCTTTTTTTGTCAAAATCAAGTTGTATGTGTTTTAAAATATGATTCGCCGTGTTAATAGGTATTTTTTTACGGAATTATAACCAACAAGACGTGTTCTAGGTTCAGACGTTTTATATTTGTGGAAATGTATACGAAATAAAAAGGTTTTGAATTTGAATACATCTTCTCGGTTCGTCTTCTATTGAATGATTTTTTTATGAAACAGCCTTTGATCGTTGGCTCTTAAAGTTTTCTGATGTCTTGCTACCGATCAGTTCCAGAAAACGTGATGCATCCAAGAATTTCCCACGGTTGGCAGCGCTTTGTTGAAAATAAAAAGACCTGCATTCCAAAATAGATGCAGTTGTGGGTTCTGTACCCGAAGAGAAACCATTGAAATTGAAACATTACATGTTTTTGAAACAAGCAGAACCGAAGTGCATTTGCAGCTTTCGTGTATCTCTTGATAAACTTATTGTTTGCTCTTGACGTCCTTTGATGTCCTGGTACCCAACGCTTCATGAAAACGTGACGCAACCGTGACGAACAGACTGTTCCGTGAGCGCACCCAAGTGAATAATAATATAGCGTCGGAACAAAAACCGATAAATCACATATTGTCATTTTTTTTTTTTGATAGCAATTGGTTGTTCTCGTACATATCTTGCTCTATGGTTAATGTAACCCGGTCAAAAACTGATAAATCCGCTCTAAATTCGTCTGCAAAATACACGGATCTGAACATAAACCGATAAATACATCAATCGTTCTACGCCCGTTTTCAATAAGCTATCTACCTCCGGTTTTGGCATACTGGAGACAGTAAAACAAAAGATCCTATACAAAAATTTGACATGTTTCTGTTGTTTCATTTGTTTTTCTATCTCCGATATATGATAGATAGCTTATTGAAAACGGGCGCTAGACAACGATGATGATCGGAACAGATACCGATAATTCCCTAACATTTTTCCTACTTTGTTTTATCAAAAACCGATATATCCATTTGATTTGGTCATAAACCGATATATCCATTTTCATTTTTTTGATAACTCAACAGGTACCACAGTCACGAATACAGTATTTAGGTTTCCAAACAGTGATGCTAACACCAATAAATTGATAAATTTTGTTTAACTCTAAATTAGACCACCATGAACTTGGCCATATTTTTACAATTTTCCACAAAAAACAACAAAGTGATTTATCGGGTTTTGTTCTGACGCTCCTCAATATTACTACTATTACATCCTAGCTCCATTCCGGATTCCACATATTGTCGAGCTCTGTAGACAATTGAGATACAGAACTGCACAATATCTACTAGGAATCAATTTGCGATCTATAAATTAAAACCCCGCCACTGAACTTCCCTCCGGAAAAACCTTCCAGAAACTCCCATTTTAACTTTCTGAATGCATCCTTTGATTGTTGACTCTAAAGATCTTCTGATGTCCTGGACCCTGGTACCGAGCGATTCCTGATAATCTGATGCAACCATTGTTTTCCCACGGTCGGTCTGGATTAAAGAGATAGATAGAGAAAAGAGATAGAAAGAATTGAGATAGCGCTCCTGTCGACGGAAAGGGGGAAAAAATTAAATATGCGGTGACTAGGTGTGACTTTTTTCTAGTGCCTACAATAAGAATAGCCTGTGCCACTACAATAAGAAATAGTAAATAAAATGAAAGGAGAGTTAGTTACCTCCATAGATATGAATGAGATGGAAGGTAAGTTTGTAATCAAGACCAACTTACCTTTTTGTTATTATCTCCGAGAGCCTAGGCCTAATCATCTTCTGAAAAATGGTGAAGACCAGACATAAAAAAGACATCTGCTAAGGATTCCTGATATTCTGGTATCCACGATATTGTGAAAACGTGGTGAGGGCTTGTATCGCATTCCACACGGGGCCAAGTTGGAGGGTTGCCAGTACTTTTTCGGTACCTAGTTTCAAAGTTGTAAATAGAGATGGCGCGCCCTATCCATTCACAATTTTCATGACGTAGGTACCGTATGCATGTTAGGCAGATATCTATCTACCAATATCTCGAACTTGAATACCTACCTACTTCACATACGACCCTAAAGCAAAATAACGCCATCTAGTGATACCTGATGACAGTTATTTTATAGTACATTACGATATTAGTGCGTAATGATGGTTATAACATGCGAGGCGGAATTTCAGCCCGAGCCGAAGGCGAGGGCGTAACTGAGCCGAGCATGTTATAACCAATACGCACGTACATCGTACGACGTTTTTTAACACATTTGCGAGGAAACAAAAAAAAAACATTTAACATCTTAGTGTTTGGCGCCAAAGAAATCGAACGCAAATATTTTTTGGTAAAATGACAAAATTACAAAAAATAACGAAAATGACTACAAATGACTGAAATGATAAAGAGTGACAAAAAATGACAAAAATTGACAAAATGTGACAAAAAATGACAAAAAGTAACAAAAAATTACAAAAAGTGACAAAAAATTACAGAAAATCACAAAAAATGACAAAAGTGACAAAAATGACTCAAAGTAACAAAAAATGACAAAAAGTGACAAAAAATGACTGTAATGACAATAAATCACAAAAAGTGACAAAACATGACAAAAAATGACAAAACATGACAAAAATGACAAAACGTGACAAAAAATGACAAAAATGACTGAAATGGCAATGAATCACAAAAAATGACAAAAAAAGTCAAAAAGTGACAAAAAATTAGAAAAAGTGACAAAAAATTACGAATATCACAAAAAATGACTGAAAACCACAAATAATCACAAAAACTGACAAAAAATTACAAATATCACAAAGAATTACTAAAAACCACAAATAATCACAAAAAATGACAAAAAGTAACAAAAAATTACAAAAAATGTCAGAAAATCACAACAAATGACAAAAAGTGACAAAAAATGAGTAAAAGTGACAGAAAATTACAAAAAGTGACAGAAATGACAAAAAATGACAAATAATGACAAAAATGCCAAAAAATGCCAAAAAATAACAAAAAGTGACAAAAAGTGACAAAAAGTGACAAAATGTGACAAAAAGTGACAAAATGTGACAAAAAGTGACAAAAATTGACAAAAAGTGACAAAAAGTGCCAAAGGTGACAAAAAGTGACAAAAAATGACAAAGGTGACAAAAAGTGACAAAAAATGACAAAAAATTACAAGAAATGACAAAAAATTATAAAATATGACAAATGATAAAATGATGAGGCTATTCAAATTTCGAACTAATCGCCGCGCGCGAAATGGCAAATGCTGTTATGGAATTTGTATGGACTATAACTTAACTATTTGCTTTGGTATAACACACGCGTATTTTATGACCCGCTTTACATATTTAAAACCGGTGGAATTACATCAGCTTTACGAGCAACTGTGTTAAAATAGTACATTACGATATTAGTGCGTAATGATGGTTATAACATGCGAGGCGGAATTTCAGCCCGAGCCGAAGGCGAGGGCGTAACTGAGCCGAGCATGTTATAACCAATACGCACGTATATCGTACGACGTTTTTTAACACATTTGCGAGGAAATAGAAAAAAAAAACATTTAAAAACATTTTCATTTTAAAATTGCTGCGCACTTATTGTGTGAGGAACATCTTAGTGTTTAGCGCCAAAGAAATCGAACGCAAATATTGTTTGGTAAAATAACAAAATTACAAAAATTACAAAAAATTACGAAAATGACTAAAAATTACAAATATCACAAAAAATTACTAAAAACCACAAATAATCACAAAAAATTACAAAAAAGGTCAAAAAGTGATAAAATATGACAAATGATAAAATGATGAGGTTATTCAAATTTCGAACTAATCACCGCGCGCGAAATGGCAAATAATGCTGTTATGGAATTTGTATGGCCTATAACTTAACTATTTGCTTTGATAACACACGCGTTTTTTATGACCCGCTTTACATGTCTAAAACCGGTGGAATTACATCAGCTTTACGAGCAACTGTGTTAAAAAATATATAACGGAGTCTCGTTATCAGAGGGGTCGTGATATGTCAGGAAAGCAAAGCAAAGTCTTCGGTATCACTTTTGTTTATTTGCTTACACACAATATGGCTCGATCCAAGATCTAGGAACGCGGGAAGTTTAGCATGGAGTATTGGAGATTGTCTATCCAGACCGCCAGACCGGTTCCAAAAATGCCTTTTTCAGTTTCCAAGCTTCCAGCACACCCGTGCCTAGCTAGGCACGGGTGTGCTGGAAGCTCCAGTTCTAGATTAATTCGAAAAACCATCAAAATTGACTGTCAACGTTCGTGCACCTGTCAATGTCAAAAAGCCGGCTATCTTCTAGCCAGACCAATCACTCGGTGTCGCCAGTACTCCACGCTAACCATCCCCAAGTTATTTACTTGGCGTTCCCAAACTAAGGTTTGGAAGATCAGGTTCAGTTTGGAAAAGTTTCAGCTAAGGCTGTTGAATCTAATTACATAGTTCCTCCAGTGAGAGATAGATGGCGCTGATTCAAATTGAAATGAGTCGTCGCTGCGACATATATAATAATCCGTTGCTAATAATTGCTTTGTGACGATCGTCAAGGAATTCATGTGGGTCTTTCTGTTTACTACGAAGATTATTCCGATTTTTAATAGTCTATGTCAAACGTTCAAAACTAAAAATAATGTTGATAATCTTTAATAATCCGGTCCGGACGGTGTAAATCATAAGTCACGTGTTTATACAATCAAAGTACTAGGACATCAGGGACCATATGGAGCTACCTACCATACATATGAAAGGGGTGCGTCCGTGAGCGCCAGTCGCGTCATCTATGACGTATTCAAGTTCGAGATATTGGCAGATAGATATCTGGCTAACATGCATACGTCATGAAAATTGTGAATGGATAGGGCGCGTCATCTCTATTTAAAACTTTGAAACTAGGTACCGAAAAAGTACTGGCAACCCTCCAACGTCGCCCCGTGTGGAATGCGATACACGCCCTCACCACGTTTTCACAATATCGTGGATACCAGAATATCAGGAATCCTTAGATTTCTTTTTTATGTCTGGTCTTCACCATTTTTCAGAAGATGATTAGGCCTAGGCTCTCGGGGATAATAACAAAAAGGTAAGTTGGTCTTGAATCTTACAAACTTACCTTCCATCTCATATCTATGGAGGTAACTAACTCTCCTTTCATTTTATTATACTTTGTGCTCGGTGCAATAATCTACTATTATTTTGCGTAGTCGAAAAAAAAAACAGACAATGTCGATTTCTTTACGTTTTTTATTTAGAAATGTGCGTAAGTTCTTTTTAGCGTACAACAAGTTTTAAAAGGTGGCTCTGTCTGTGGCTCTGTTCTCTATCCGAGACCACGTGTTTTTAAAGTGTAAGTACTAGGAACTCAGGAATCAAGTAGAGGTAAGTACGCTAACAAAACCTGTGGAGTTGCACCTTGCACAGTGACGACATTATTTCCTCGGTTTTTCTTTTTATTTATAAACACTGTAAAATGTTTGAAGTAACGGAAACCTCGCGGCCTCGGAAAGATTACTTGGATAAAATTTAATAAGCTACGTCGTAGCACTTGTAGCTCGTAACATGTTGTAGCACTTTGAACTAAACTTCTGAAGCCTACGCATCTACAGATTTTAACTCAAATAAATGACCTACTGTCCACGGACGCGTAGCTTCATAGACGTGTAGGTATTCGTCATTATACGCTTGGTATACGCCTGCGTGAAGCTACAAAACTATAAAACTGTGTCGACGAAGTGGCTAACAGCCGAAACCAATAACCTATCTATCACATATCGGAGATTGAAAAACAAATGAAACAACAGAAAACATGTATAATTTTTGTATTGTATCATTTGTTTTACTATCTCCGATATGTGATAGATAGGTTATTGGGTTCGGCCGTAAGTCAAAGAACTCGTTGCCGCTTCATCGACACGTTTATAAAGACGCAACTATGGCCACAAAGGCCATTCCAAGCTTTGACATGCTATAGTCCGTCCGTCCGTCTAATGAAAGCGCAACTTGAGAAAAAGAGGTTAAATCCAAAAAAAAATGTATGTGGTATTACTAACTAGTAGGAGAATCATGTCTAATTGATACTTCACAATTATTTTTATTATCTACAATTGCGGCTGAAAAATGTTGCCAATTAAATTTTAAAAATAATCTCCAGGTCGCACTTTCATTAGACGCGCTCTATGAATCGATTTGAATGACAATGTGTAATTAATTTTGAGAAATGGTTACGGGAATTAGTATTGGGTTTAGTTCCGAATTAGGATTTGCGCTTAAAGATTTTTTCATCAGCTGTCCTATTTTTTATATAAATTGTGCACGATAAAAAATATAAGAATTTGATGTTCGAAAATTGAAACAGAATATGGCTGTATGAAATTATATATGATTTGTAAGTTAACAGAAACTTAATCGTAGATGGTGGCATGGGCCCCAAGAAGTCTAGACTGTACAGTTCGACAGGTCGATATTCTGTGACGTCATGTTATGACGTTAACTGCGATTTCCTACGTGCCCTAGTACCGACTATTCGGTTCATTTCGTACCAGGGTGCCAGAATTGGCGAGTTGCAAATACAGTGATGCACGTCATTGCTATTTTGATATTTACCACCATTTAAAAAAAAAACTATGTTCTACTAATTTGAATTAGCTGATCAATTAATTGGGGAAATTAAACTTAGCTACCAAATTATTATCTTTTAATTTTCCTTTGTAGCGTTATTCTGAGAAGTCTAGACTGCTCTATTGGGCAGGTCGATAATCTGTGACGTCACTGCAGGCGTAATCCCTCGCGCTAGTGCCGACTTCTCGGTTCGTTTTGTACTAGGACGCCACAATTGGCAGGTAGTAAATAAATGACGTCATCGTTTAAGCAGCTACCTCCCTCCATACTGAGTTTTAGGAGGGATTTTTTTGAATGAAGTTCAGTTGCAGTTTAATTTATTCGCAAATTGATTTCTAGCGGATAGATACAAGATTGATGTTGCGCATGTCAAGTGTCCTCCATCGGGTGTATTTTCATAGAACTCCCGACTTGAATTTTATGATCGTGAGATTTTGGCGAGATTTTTCGAGTAAAGTTCAGTACCTGTTAACCAGTGGATATTGTGATATAACATTGATTTAGTTTTGCATTTCATAGTTGGAAAATTATGTGGAATCACGCCGGTAATTCAAACTGTTGGAATTCTATGTACCAATTCTGTAGCTTTACCTTATGATACTGTCTCTTTTGTAACATTTCAGATTTGTTTTCAATATGGTGTACCTGCGATTTCCCAGATACATAATAGGTATAGCAGATGTGCGTAAAATCAAATCCTCCTAAAAATAAATCGTTTTCGAGTAAGTAGGTTGCTCAAATATCTAAAGAACTACCAATAAATATCCCGATCTTGAATACGTCATTACAACGTCATAGATGACGCGCCCTTGAGACTGGGGCACACGGACACACCCTGTCATATGTTGCATACGATATAGCTCCATGCAGTCCCTCAGGTCCTAGTACTTGGATTTTATAAACACGTGGTGTTACGATTTACACCGTCCGGTCCAATAATAGTACATTACGATATTAGTGCGTAATGATGGTTATAACATGCGAGGCGGAATTTCAGCCCGAGCCGAAGGCGAGGGCGTAACTGAGCCGAGCATGTTATAACCAATACGCACGTATATCGTACGACGTTTTTTAACACATTTGCGAGGAAACAGAAAAAAAAACATTTAACACATCTTAGTGTTTAGCGCCAAAGAAATCGAACGCAAATATTGTTTGGTAAAATGACAAAAATTACAAAAAATGACGAAAATGACTAAAAATGACTGAAATGACAAAAAGTGACAAAAAATGACAAAAAGTGACAAAAAATGACAAAAAGTGACAAAAAATGACAGAAAATCACAACAAATCACAAAAAATGACAAAAATGACAAAAATGACAAAAAGTGACAAAAATGACAAAAACTAACACAAATGACAGAAAATCACAACAAATCACAAAAAGTGACAAAAATGACAAAAAGTAACAAAAAATGACAAAAAGTGACAAAAAATGACAAAAAATGACAGAAAATCACAACAAATCACAAAAAATGACAAAAACTAACAGAAAATCACAACAAATCACAAATAGTGACAAAAGTAACAAAAAACGACAAAAAGTGACAAAAAATGACAAAAATTACAGAAAATCACAAAAAGTGACAAAAATGACAAAAAGTAACAAAAAGTGACAAAATATGACAGAAAATCACAACAAATCACAAAAAGTGACAAAAAGTAACAAAAAACGACAAAAAGTGACAAAAAATGACAAAAATGACAGAAAATCACAACAAATCACAAAAAGTGTCAAAAATGACAAAAAGTGACAAAAAATGACTGAAATGACAATAAATCACAAAAAGTGACAAAAAGTGACAAAAATGACAAAAAATGACAAAAAATGACAAAAAATGACAAAAAATGACAAAAAATGACAAAAAATGACAAAAAATGACAAAAAATGACAAAAAATGACAAAAAATGACAAAAAATGACAAAAAATGACAAAAAATGACAAAAAATGACAAAAAATGACAAAAAATGACAAAAAGTGACAAAAAGTGACAAAAAATGACTGAAATGACAATAAACAACAAAAAGTTACAAAAAATAACAAAAAATCACAAATGTTGACAAAAGATCACAAAAGTTGACAAATATTCACAAAAAGTGTCAAAAAATGACAATAAATCACAAATATGACAATAAATCACAAAAAGTGACAAAAAATCACAAAAGTTGACAAAAAATTACAAAAAGTGACAAAAAATAACAAAAAGTTACAAGAAATGACAAAAAATGATAAAATATGACAAATGATAAAATGATGAGTCATATTTTATCATTTTTTGTCATTTCTTGTAATTTTTTGTCACTTTTTGTTACTTTTTGACATTTCTTGTCACTTTTTGTCTTTTTTTGTCTTTTTTTGTCTTTTTTTGTCTTTTTTTGTCTTTTTTTGTAATTTTTTGTCACTTTTTGTCACTTTTTGTCACTTTTTGTCACTTTTTGTCACTTTTTGTCACTTTTTGTCACTTTTTGTCACTTTTTGTCACTTTTTGTCACTTTTTGTCACTTTTTGTCACTTTTTGTCACTTTTTGTCACTTTTTGTCACTTTTTGTCACTTTTTGTCACTTTTTGTCACTTTTTGTCACTTTTTGTCACTTTTTGTCACTTTTTGTCACTTTTTGTCACTTTTTGTCACTTTTTGTCATTTTTTGTGGTTTTTAGTCATTTTTTGTGATATTTGTCACTTTTTGTAATTTTTTGTCACTTTTTGTCATTTTTTGTCACTTTTTGAGATTTATTGTCATTTCAGACGTTTTTTTTTACCTTTTGTGTTTTTTTGTCAATTTTGGTCATTTATTGTCATTTTTTGTCACATTTTGTGATTTATTATCATTTCAGTCACTTTTTGTTAATTTGTGTCATGTTTGTCACATTTACATTAGTTACATTTTGTCATTTTTGTCATTTTTTGTAATTTTTTGTAATTTTTTGTCATTTTTTGTCATTTTTTGTCATTTTTTGTGATTCATTGTGATTTTCTGTCATTTTTTGTTACATTTTGTCACTTTTTTCATTTTATGTGATTTTCTGTCATTTTTTGTCACTTTTTGACATTTTTTGTCACTTTTTGTCTTTTTTTGTCACTTTTTGTGTTTTTTGACAACTTTTGTGATTTATTGTCATTTCAGTAATTTTTTATCACTATTTGTCATTTTTTGTCATGTTTTGTCATGTTTTCTCATGTTTTCTCATTTTTTGTCATGTTTTGTCACTTTTTGTGATTTATTGTCTTTTCAGTCATTTTTTGTCATTTTTTGTTACTTTGCGTCATTTTTGTCACTTTTTGTGATTTGTTGTGATTTTCTGTCATTTTTTGTCATTTTTTGACAATTTTTGTCATTTTTGTCATTTTTTGTGATTTTCTGTCACTCTTTGTCATTTCAGTCATTTTTAGTCATTTTCGTAATTTTTTGTAATTTTTGTCATTTTACCAAACAATATTTGCGTTCGATTTCTTTGGCGCCAAACACTAAGATGTTAAATTTTTTTTTTCTGTTTCCTCGCAAATGTGTTAAAAAACGTCGTACGATATACGTGCGTATTGGTTATAACATGCTCGGCTCAGTTAATGTACTATATTATATTTATTCTTCGTGTATTCTGATCTTGCAATCAGTGATTCCTGGACTATAAGCAGATGTGTTGGTTGATTTTTGTCGTTCAGGCTGCTGTTCCCAGTAGATCCATCTCTTTCTCTTCATTGGTTGGATATCAGACCCTCTCCTCTAATTGTCGAATATATCACGACTCAATTTAAGCCGATGGGATAGTAAATTACCCTGCTAGCTGGTTTGGGTGCTTCGACAGTCTTAGTTTGTAGCTTTTTTTTTATCATATGCATGTTTAGGATTTCGTGGACCTCTGTTGTTTTTTTAAACCATGGTGGCTCATCAGATCCTCCAAAGTGCAGGTGTGGGGACTTGGGATGCTCCAATATATGAGTTCATGAATGCTCATATTTGGAACAGCAGTACCGCACTCAAATTGGATCCGCCAAGCATTCTGCGAGTGGCCACACTGAGGCCACGTGTTTTTAAATGTTGAGTACTAGGGTATCAGGACTCAACTGGAGGTTTGCTAGAAATATTTGAGGGGCGAGTTGTTTCTGTGCATCGCGGTAGATCCGTCTGGTCCAATAAATTTATTATTTATTCATTTCTTTGTGTTTTCTGATCTTGCAATCAGTGATTCCTGGACTTATAAGCAGACGTGTTGGTTGTTTTTTGTCGTTCAGGGTGCTGTTCCCATTAGATCCACCTCTTTCTCTTCATTGTTTGGATATCAGACCCTCTAATTGTCGAATCAATTTAAGCCGACGGGATAGTAAATTACCCTGCTAGCTGGTTTGGGTGCTTCGACAAATCTTAGTTTGTAGATTTTTTTTAATCATATGCATGTTTAGGATTTCGTGGACCTCTGTTGTTTTTATAAACCATGGTTGGCACTCATCAGATCCTCCAAAGTGCAGGTGTGGGACTTGGGATGCTCCATAATATAAGTTCATGAATGCTCATATTTGGAACAGGAGTTCCGCAGTTCCGCACTCAAGTTGGGTATCCGCCGGGCATTCTGCGAGTGGCCACACTGAGGCCACGTGTTTTTAAATGTTGAGTACTAGGCTATCAGGACTCAACTGGAGGTTTGCTAGAAATATTTGAGGGGTTTCTGTGCGTCACGTAGTGATAAAGTAGTGCAGGATTCCAAATATGTAATTATATCATTCCGCTTTGATTTTAGGGATACGGACAAGATTATGTTTTGGGCTGAACCAAGTTAAACTTGGATGAATTTGTTTTTCTTGGATGCTCCTTGGTGTAGGAAAATTCTTTGTAACCACTAGCATCTTTGAAGAAATTAGGAAGCAACGTAAAGTTACTGTCTACTTCTTGGTGTAAAAATTGCGCTCTCCAACTTTAGGGTTCTGATCGATGTGGATAGCTATATATGTATGTCTGCGTTGTGGTGTAACAGAAGAGTGATAAGGGCTGGCTCGGTAATTAAAAATGTATTGGGAAGACGCAGAGGAATGTATTGGGAATCAAAACCCTCACCTGCAGGATATCCTCATGAAGTCACTATGCAAGATGCGATCCACCCTATAAATATTGTGAGTGTATCTCCAGTTTGTACCTGAAGTCGGATAGAACGTCGCTCCAAGTAAACTGTTACCCAGCTGCATCACTTGGACTGGAAGGCGACCCTAAAATATGTATATTGTTTTGGGGAGGGGGGGGCACATGGATTAAATATTTTGAAAAATTAAATGTTTAAGAAATCCTGCAATTGTTTCAAATTCAAACTTACAAGTGTCGCCGGATCGTGAAAACTGCGGTTAGACTACGGTGCGATTGTACTAAGTTTTCTTAGGTATTGAACATTACAAGTCACCTGAAGTTCAAATGTATGCAACATAATGACATCCCATCCATTTTACTTAATAACACGTATGAATGAATAAAAAGGGTGCGGCAGAGGCATCCCCGACATACACAACTACACAAATATTCATAATAGGAAATCGGTAGTGTGCGTTTATGTATGTATATGTCGTAGGATAATTTGATACTTCGAATCTTCGCGAAAATCCTAGGGGTTTTGCGAAAACGCGGATAATTAGACATAGGCGAAAAATTATCAAATCTTACTGGACAAAGTCAGGATTTTTGCGAAAATACTCGTTATTATAGCAATATTGCGAAACGAAACGCTGGCTGTTATGAAATAAGAACGCTGATTGGTCGGTCAGCGCATTCAATAAAAGATCGTCTCTGATTGGTTGACGTCTTAAATGTCAATCATTTGTTGCCGCACGTTATTTGTTTACGTTTGTGTCTGAGTTAAATTGCAGAAGTGTTTTGTTTTTTATCGTAAATAGTGTACCTACTTGGACTTAAATAAAGTGGTAAATAAAAGTGCTACACGGATGTACATAGTGTCATATATCATAAAAGTCTTAGTCAACCACTCAACAACAACAATGCTTTCGAGATTGGTTTAGCGGTGTTTTGTTTGTCATCTCTATGATACAATACTTGAAGTTAATCATCGGCAAACTAGGAACCAATTAGAAGTCAGCCAGCAAAATTGTAGCCAATCAGTGTTGAGCACATCAAATCTTACTATAGTAAAGAGTCGGCGAGAGATGTCGTGCGGTGTTCCGCAGGGATCGGTACTAGGACCGCCCCTGTGGAACATCGGATACGACTACGTGCTGCGCGGCGACCTCCCCGACGGGGTCAGCGTGGTCTGCTACGCAGACGACACGCTGGTCCTGGCGCGGGGAGAGTCGTACCAGGCGGCGGCCGAAACAGCGACACGCGGGGTTGCGACAGTCGTGGAGAGGATCCAGCAACTGGGACTCAAGGTGGCATTGCACAAGTCCGAGGCCATGTGCTTTCATGGCCCTCGGTACGCGCCACCTCCGGGTTCCCAAATAACGGTAGGGGGGGTCCACATCGGCGTCGGGTCGGCGATGAAGTACCTGGGACTCGTCCTCGACAGCCGGTGGACTTTCGAGGAGCATTTCCGACGTTTGGCCCCCAAACTGGACAGGTCTGGGGCCGCTCTGAAGCGGCTCCTGCCCAACCTAGGGGGTCCAGACGCCCCCTGCCGGAGGCTCTACGCGGGGATCGTTCGGTCCATGGCCCTTTACGGGGCGCCGGTTTGGGCGCCGTCGCTAGGTAAGCGACCGGCGGCCAAGCTGAACGCTTGCCAGAGGGTCATGGCCATCCGGATGGTGCGGGGATACCGCACGATCTCCCGCGAAGCGGCGAGCCTCCTCGCTGGCCTGCCACCGTGGGATCTGGAGGCAACAGTCCTTGCACGCATGCACGATTTGCGCGTGGAGATGCAACGCCGGGGCGAAACTCCGCTGCCGCGACAAGTCGCGGCATGGCGGACAGAGTTCCGGCGGGATCTTAGGGTGGCATGGCGACTGCGACTGTCGCAACCCAGTGCTGGGCACGCCGTCATTGAGGCGGTTAGGCCCCTCTTTGAGGAGTGGTTGGAAAGAGGTCACGGCGTCCTCTCTTTCCGTGTGACGCAGGTCCTCACCGGACACGGTAAGTTCGGGAGGTTCCTGCATCGAATCAAGCAGGAGAGGACGCCCGGGTGTCGCCACTGTGTGGACCGCCCGGAGGACACGGTGGAGCACACGGTAGAAGTGTGCCCCGCCTGGGCGGAGCACCGCCGTGTCCTCGTGGAGACTATCGGGAGCGGCGACCTCTCGCGCCGGGCCCTGGTTCAGGCCATGGTCCGGAGCGAGGAGGGTTGGCATGCGGTCGCCTCCTTCTGCGAAGCAGTGATGCTCGTGAAGGAGGCTGCTGACCGCGAGCGCGTGAGGGAACGGTCCTCACGCCGCCGCCGCCGAGATCCCGATCCCGATTTCCGACCACCGTAGGCGCGGGTTCGCGGACGGCGAGCACTGGGTAGCTCGCCGTCCGGCAGTCTGGAAATAATCTGGACCGAGCCCAGTTGTCAACGGCGCGTTCTGTTCCACGCGCGCCTCAAGGAGATGTCAGCAAACTGTAGGGGCCCGGTAGGGCCGAAGCCTCTGGGGGGAACATGTGGTATTCCTAACGGTTGATACCGAGTCCCCCCCAGAACGAAGGCAACGAAGGAACGGGGTAGGGGTTTAGTCAGTAAAAGTCTGACACGCCCTCCCGCTCCGCCCAAGAGCGGGGGAAGTCATTCTGATGATTCCCCTACCAGAAAAAAAAAAAAAAAAAAACTATAGTAAAGAGTATTTTCGCAAAAATCCTGACTTTGTCCAGTAAGATTTGATAATTTTTCGCCTATGTCTAATTATACGCGTTTTCGCAAAACCCCTAGGATTTTCGCGAAGATTCGAAGTATCAAATTATCCTACGACATATACATAATTATGTAAATGTGAGGCCACGTGTTTTGCAACACAGGGTACTAGGACATCACAAACAAACGGAGGTATTTGAATTTAGAATGGACAAGGTGGGGAGTACCAAACTACCAAAGTACTCTACCGAGCTTTTCTAAAAACATATTTTCCTTAATCAAAGGTGTACCGTGTAGGTATGATAAATTACTATTACAAATTATATAGGCACCTTACCTTACTTATTTTGTCGATAGGAGGACACATCTTTTGATTACAAAGAAAATCTACAGGATAACAATGTGCTTTTTAAAACAGACGTCCTGCGATCGTTTAGTGTCAGCGCCTCTTAGAACGTCTTACATTAAATCTCAGAAAACTGCACGGTTACTATGTGATAGACCACGTAAACAAAGCCAACTTATCTTAATTCTTTATTATAACAATTACAACAAAAATAAACATTACAAGACATGGTGATTAAATAGTTAATGTACAAAGGCGAGCTTAACTCAGCAATTAGTTTTCTTCCAGCAAAGCTTTGAGTTACAAAGAGAAAACATATTCGAGGGTAGGATCCAGTGCACAATTTAAACTTATATACTAAGTAAGCCTATATAATTATATTATATTACCTATCCATATTGTACATACATACTATATTTACTAATACATACTATACCTACTAATACCTTATCTGTCTCTCCAATTACGTTGAAGCTGGCTTTGAAGCCAGTAGCAGACTACCAGCGCTACATTATTTATTGTTTTAAATGTCGGTGCTTTCAAAAAAGAAAATGTATCGGGAATTCGGGACTCTCCTAATATCAACACCATATTTGTTGATTTGCATATCATCTACATTATAGACAAATAAATGATTTCTATTTCTTCATTACGGAATAATAAGGAATCCTAGTGCAACCTCTGATCTCTGCTGATCTCCCACCCAAATAATTACATTCACAAATAGTGTATTTATTTACGAGACAGGCTTAAAATTTGAACACGCACACTAAGAAGAAAGCAGCCACACGAAATCAATTTCTAATAGCACACATACACAGAATGGGTGGGGCATTCACTTGTACTCGTTTCGGTTCGGTCGGTTTCAGCACCCAAGCTATTCCCGTTACGGCACCAATAGCTATTTTGATTGGTAGTAGGTATTAGCTAATACAAAATTCTAAAAAAAACTTGGTGCCGAAACAGGAATATCTACTTCATATAATACACACTCAAGCTATGTCGATATCCGTGGGTAGGTCCCGTTTTTGGCCTCACAAGGCCCACCTCGACACGAGCTCCTCCACGGAAACAAAGCTATGGGATAATAATCGTAGTAGACATACCTAATACCTACTCACCTTCCTAATAACTATGTACTTACAGAATAGAATTTGACTATAAATATACTTATTTATTTCACAATATTTTAATTTTTTACCTACTATTTATTTTTTTTCTTAATTTTACCTGTTTTACTAACCACTCTGAACTTTGTGTTCTTTTCGTTACGTACATTGGTTTTAGAACGCGTTTGTGACGTCACCGTGCAAGGTGCAACTCACCCCTCAGACATTTTGAACATGGCTCTATTAATTTCTGATATCCTAGTACTCAACGTTTGAAAACACGTGGCCTCAGTGACTCACTCGCAGATAGCAAACAAGGCAGAAATGTAATATAAATTGCTTCATAAATTGAGATTGAATTGAGTTGAATTGAGATACATCAACGTCGCAAGGTTACCTATTTTTTTGAGATTAGAAATTGTCAGATGACTCCTTTTGCTCTAGGGTGAAACTGATGATCGTACTTTTATTGAATAAACCCCTCATGTTCTTCAGTTGCGCTTTGCGTTCTAGGGCCTGGGCGTTTCTGGAGAAAATATTATATGAATATTCTACGTGTGGGCTCCGAGTACTCATCGAGTTTTTAAAAGACAAATAAACAAGAGTAATTACTCGGCACTTTAGGTGACGAGAGAACTGGCCTTTCCTTCATCAAAGAATCACATCAATGTGGACGAAGTTTTTTGATGCCCAATGATTTTTTTAGGAATTTCCTATTAATTTAGGTTCTTTATTATTTAATTCATAATAATGTATTAGTTGGATCCTGTTGTAAATTAATCAATGGTCTTTCTGTAAGTGGAAGGTAAGTTAAGTAATATTAAGGTACGGAATACAGAGAGTTTTGACGGTTATTTCTACAAAACACTAGCACATATTTCGGTCCGTGTAATCACAAATCTACCGATTTTTGGAATATTAGCTTTAAAGACCCAAAATAGATTAATTAACGTTCCGTTCTTCATGGTTCAAATAATCCATGATCCAATTAAAACGATATTATTTGGTGAATCACCAATTTCGCATTTGACTTTCGAGACCACTGTTCTATGTTCTAATGAAAATTTCGAACACGAACTAATTTATTTTTTAATGTTTTGCGAAGTCAACAAAAAATAGCTCTGAGCCATAGATGTTATAGAAAATAGATTACGCACACATTAACATTGTGCACGTGATACACACACGCATAATGTACCTCGCCTTCGTGAAATAAAATATCTTAAAAAAACACCATGTCATGGACGGCCTTGAATACTAGGAGTGTAGAAATCACCTGGAACATAAATAATCCCTATTCATTATTATAATGCATACGAATAATGAATGAAAAATCAGAGCGAACACGGGTGGCACACGCGCATAATATACGCAAGTGTGTAGGGATGCTAATATTGTGTGGCCATGTGTTGACGCGTTTCATAACACAGGATACTAGGGTATCAAAAATTCATAGAAGTATTTTAAATGTAGAAATGCTTTTTAGCAAAAAAAAAAATACTATTGATTGGCAAATAAGATTTCGTTGCAAACCGTACTTTTAATGATCCGTATTGGTAATCGTAATAAAAAATTGTAAAACACAGACCAAGTGTGAAAACACTGTGGAAAACACATTCTTTCAGCTTATTTATATAATTTACTAGCTTCCGCCCGCGGCTTCGCCCGAAAGAAATAAAAATACAAACTAAGTAGCCTATATGTTAATCCAGGGTATAACCTATCTACATACCGAATTTCAACCAAATCGGTCCAGCCGTTTTTGCGTGAAAGAGTAACAAACATACATCCATCCTCACAAACTTTCGCATATTTATAATAATTATACTAGTTTCCGCCCGCGGCTTCGCCCGCAACAACAAAATCGAAGAATAAATAAGATCGCACTTTTTTTTTCCTACAGCCTATATGTTAATCCAGGGTATAACCTAACTACATACCAAATACCAAATCGGTCCAGCCGTTTTTGCGTGAAAGAGTAACAAACATACATCCATCCTCACAAACTTTCGCATTTATAATATTAGTAGGATTAGTAGGATAGGATATGTTTTTAAATAATTTAATGTCAATCAAGTCAAGTTTTCTTTCCAATTAATTATTTACTAGATAATTATTGTATCGGAACCAATTGCTCATCAACAAACAACTCCAATGAACCGTACAAGTTCACGTGTTTTTAAACATTGAGTACCAGGATACTAAGAGTCAAAAGAAGTGGGTACTTGTAAATTTAGGGGCAAATGTGTTTAATGCCAGGTGCAGCAGACGGCCTTGACACAAAAAAGTGCACCCCTCAGTTAATACACGACACAATACCTTGCAACGTGGCTCGTGAGTGCCACCTGACGCGCCACGTGTTTCAAGGCATTGAATACTAGGAACTCAGTAGTACTAGGAGCTATCACATTGAGTTTCTGAATGAAAAAAAAATGAAAGCGGCGACTGCAGAACTAAACGAGAAAAAAAACTGTGGGTTGTAAGGTTTTTCATGTTTTCATGCCAAGCCCGTCAAATTTACTTTTTTTTATTACTTAAAATTATATTTTTATAAGTACGAGTACCTACATAATTATCTTCTGCAAGCTACTTCCCCAAGATAAAAGTAGCTAATCATAGGTTTTCAAAGGGAAATCCAAACTGAGACCAGAGCCTACTAAAATCTTCGATATTATACGCTAAAGCTGAAGCCGTTTTTAAATAATCACATCTGTTCTAGTATTTTTTTTTTCAATATTTATTTTTTATTTCATTTACCCAAATCTTTTCTCAAGACTTGTTCCTCATTTTATAGTAGTAGTTAGCTCACAAATAATACAAAAACGCAAGACGGCGGTTCTCCGTCAAATGACATTATAGTTTTGGTGCATCCTTTGATAAACTGAATGATTGCTCTTAGTTTCTCTTGAAGTCCTGGTACCGAACGCTTGCTGGAAACGTGACACAACCGTCATTTTCCCACTTTCTTGCCAGCACAATACGCTAGCTACACGCAAGCTGTCAACATTTATTAAAATTAAATAATTGAGTTTTCAACACACTTTCGAAAGCTCCTACTAGCCTCTCTTCATCCTCCGCTCTCTATACAGTATTTTTGCTATCTTACTAAAAAAATGCGGTGACAAGCGGCCTATTCAATTAATAGTACATTCCGTTACATTCTTAGGGCCTGTTTCACAATGTCCGAGTAGGCACTACTCACTGAATAAATTCAAAAATGTGGTGAAACAGGCCCTTATCGTTCAATTATGATTGATATAGATTGTAAGTATGTATGTAAGTAATAAATTATTGACAAACTTACAGACAACTCTAATAAAATGAAGATAAGGATATATAGAATAATGCTATAAAAAACACCTATGCTGACACTCAGAGACTGACATTTAAGCGGAAATTGATATTACATGTTTTTGAAACAAGCTGTGCTTTTGCAGCTTTCGTGTATCTCTTGATAACCTTATTGTTTGCTCTTGTCGTCCTTTGATGTCCTGGTACCCAACGCTTCCTGAAGACGTGACACCACCGTCGAATGCTACTAAGTGACTTTTGTCCCTTTTTGATTTGGCTGTAGAGCGCACCCAAGTGACTAATTACTAAGTTATTTATGTTCCTAGCTCCATTCCGGATTCTACATTTTTATTGTCCAGCTCTGTAGACACTAGAGATACAGAACTACACAATATCTACTAGGAATCAATTTACAAATAATTAAAACCTTCACTTGAGAAAACTCCCATTTTAGGTTTCTGAATGCATCTTTTGATTGTTATAGTCCGGTCAATTTAGACATCCAAGGTTTCGCTAACGTACACTGTTACGTTACACTGGCGATGGCGTAGAAAATAAGGGATTGGGTTTTTTTACCCGAAAGGAGACCGATACCCTTCCATACAATCTTGGGCTTAGGTTGATAGTTGTTTGTAAAAAAATGAAACTGATGTCAGTTAATAGCTTATATATTTTTAACCATTTACAGAAAATTCTGTGGACCAAATAAATCAGAGAAAAGAGTTATAAGAGATTAAGTAAAAGTGAGGTTATGCAAGATATTACGTTTAAATTGTCAGTATTTGATGACACAGAATATGATATGTAATACAAAATAAAAATTTTTTTAGATTAATATTTTTTATTTATAAACGGCATGTAAACTAAAACAATTTACATTTCGAAGCATAGTTCATTTTTGTATAACATTGCAAATTCTCGATTCATGAGTCAAGCCGTGGTGAAGTTGGTGACTGATTCACGATACAAGAGAACGACCACTGCAGAGACAAATACAACGGTGGCCAAGTTGTCTTGATTCATCAGCAGACAATCTTTGAGCCAAATACCAGCAAGTTGAGCAAATATTGTAACTGCTGATTACCTGAAACATGGGAATAGTTTTTTCAACAAATTATGACCAACTAACTAGCATTCCGTCAGTTTTGGTGTTAAATATTCTCCATGATTTCCGACCAGTTTCAGTCCATTTTTTTGTTAATATAACCGAAGAAGAGTATATTTCGGGAAGTTTGAAAATGGCGCCAGCGACTAAAAAATTGAATGGGAATCGTTTTTCTTGGTTTGGTCATGTAAAAGAGTGATGAGTTTACATGTGTATAGAGGGAGAGGGAGGCCAAAGAAAAGATGAATAGATCGTATGAGAAGTGAGATAGAAGAAAAGGGAGTAAGTTATAGCGTGGCGAGTGACAGGACAGAATGGAAAAAAACGTGTTGCGCCAATCCCAAATAAAACGATATAAGGGCAGGAAGATGACGATGGCAACGGAGAAAAAGAACGGTGAATGGTAGTAGACGCTGGTTCATAAAATATGGGTTAAATAATACCTACTTACAGGTTGTGGCGCTCGTCATTGAGAGAAATCATTGACAGTCATTGACATATATATTACTAGCGTAAGGACCAGGCCAACCGCGCGACTAAATGGCACTAGCGCATTGGCCCTAAAATAGCAGTTTAGGGCCAACGTGACTCATTTGACAGTGGTCCGTGTGCGAGAGTCAACGAGTATTTTGCTTGTCATAACAATGCCTAGTTGTGTGGTAACAGGTTGCAAAAATTATGATACAAAGGTTAAAAAGGAACATGGAATATCGTATCATCGGGAAGTAGCCTTACATTAATTTTGTTACCACTAAGTTATTAAATAATCACATTTTAAAGCGTTAAATATTTTACTACCGAATTTCACAATGGCGGCCATTGTGTGGCCGCTACTGGACCATCGAAGTGCACGAAGTAAACTTGTACGGACGTATTTTTTATTTCATTGTTGTCCTTAGTACTTTTAAATTCGAGTTTTGGTACCTATCTAATTTGTTTTATATTTAACAAGGGTAAAAAATAGATTTAAAAAAATTAGAAGCTTAGAAACGATACCTAATTGAAACTGAAAATTTTATTTTCTTTCATTTTCTTCACGCTAACTGAGATGACCTTTAACCTACTATTTTCACCCGCGACTACTTCCGTGTGAATTTCGAAAAAAAAGAGCTTACCTACATTTAATTTCATCGAAATTACTTCAATAGTTTAGTTAGTCGTGAAAGCGCGATAGATATTTATTTTCTTATTTTTATTGTCCCGTACCCGAACGGGACCCTATTAGTATACTTCGTCGGTTTAGGTAGTAAACTAAAGGTAAACAATCTTGACATGTCTTTTTATCTAAAAGTTGTCTATAAATTGTATATAAAAATCTTTGCGAATACTTACCTAAATCGATGTTAGCTAATAAACTAAATTTAACGTTTGAATCCCCAACCGGTCCTATGAAACCGCGCTGTTATTGTTTTACTATTGTGTCTCGTTTCGCGGGTATCTGAGTAACTATATAATCTTTGTGTATATTATATACGGCCTCTTTAATATAAAAAGATATACCAAGATTGTTTACCTTTAGTTAACTACCTAAACCGATAGATCATAAGACTTTTTTTGTCCGTCTGTCCGTCCGTCTGTCTGTCTGTCACCAGGCTGTGTCTCGAGAACCGTGATAGAAAGACAGTTGATTTCACAGATGATGTATTTCTGTTGCCGCTATAACAACAAATACTAAAAACGTACAACAAACGTGATTTTTTTGTAACTCTTTGTCGATATTGGTACGGAACCCACCGTGAGCGAGTCGAATCTAAAACCATTAAGTGTGTTTGTATAGTAACGAAAAATTATTTTTTCATAGGCTGATAGAATTAACAAATATGGCTGGACTTTATTTTCCTTCTCCTGACCTGTTTGAAGTATGCTTAGAAACCGAAAAAAATATAAGACACTGTGATAGACCCCAATTTATGGTAAAAAGTGACTATAATATGTTCCTATCCACAAAAACTCTAGCAAAGTTTGTAGGAAAAAGCACTTTTAATGCTTTAAACTTGCACTCTGTCGATCAACCGGCCACATTATCATAGATTGCAACTTGTTCGAGCCATCATTAAGAAATATAGTTAAAATGTCAGAATGCATGACGAGTCTATCACGGAAAACACGGGGAGAGGAACTGAGAGACAAAAATTTAAAAAGAGCGTTTTATTCAAAGGACAGTAATATTGCTATGTTTTTCACATGCATACTTATGTAAACTATTTCGTATTTTATAATATCTTTTAAATATTCTAATACCTACCTACCTTATAATTATAATCTTAAGTTAATTACAATTTTAAATAAAGTTGATTGAGACTCACTAAATTTGTTTTAAATACGAAAAAAATGCTTACGCTCTAACAAGGTTACGTCGAAAACTAGTGCGATGCGGCTGTCACGTAATTCGAATGAGTTATTACAGATGTCGCTATTTTTGCTTGTAGTATAAAGTTTTTTATGAAATGTTCAGTTGGGCGCATCCTTCCTTTTGAAATCATTGTTGACAGTATAGTTTCATCATCACGTCGCTGTTGGTTTAGTGCATTGCAGCAGTTATACTACAATTGATACGACAATTTATGGTATCAATAATATATCCTTTCGATAAGTTGCCCGTAAAATCCAATATACTGCACCAAAGTCAAAGTTTAAATTGTTCGACACAAACGTCTTAAATACGAG
Organism: Mythimna separata; assembly: GCA_030763345.1. Taxonomy (NCBI): domain Eukaryota; kingdom Metazoa; phylum Arthropoda; class Insecta; order Lepidoptera; family Noctuidae; genus Mythimna; species Mythimna separata. The sequence continues at coordinate 1,241,327 of CM061173.1, read as the reverse complement.
GGCAGTCCGATAAGTACTTAGCCTCACCGCCCCATGGCGCCACTATCGCAAGATTTTTTTTTTATCATGTTGTGCATTCTCTTAGAGGACTCCTTTCAAAATTTCAGCCGGTTCGGAGTCGTAGTTTTTTTTTGACCGCGTCTGGAAACTAGCGTGTCGACGTATTTAAGAAAAATGGAATTGAGCAATATCGGTCGGTGATTCCATTCTCGTTTTTGGAAAGGAAGTCGCTTAGCAAAAGCAAAGAGCACTTAAATACTGTGTTTGGTGACCCTTCTCTTTCGATGGCGATTGTCCAAATTGGTTTATTGAGCTCAACGTGTGCGCACGCCGGCTTTTGAGGAGCCAAGCCCAGATGCCCTAAAAACAGCTATCACGTAGGATAAAGTGGCACAAATCCATGATCTCGTATTGGTAGACCATCGATTGAAGGTGCGCAAGATAGCTGAGATATTGGGCATCTCAAAAAAGTGCGTAGGTCATATCCTCCGTGAATTATTGGTCATGAAAAAGCTTTCTGCGTGATGGCTGCCGCGTTTGTTCATTTCAGACAAAAACCGCAACCGTAAGAACACTTCCGATCAGTGTTTGATGCTGTTTAAGCACAATACCGAGGAGTTTTTGCATCATTTTGTAACTGTCAGGAAAACATGAAACCACTGGTACACACTAGAGACCAAGAAACAGTTAAAAAAGTGGAATTCACCCCGCGAACGTGCTCGGAAGAAGGCGAGACTGTCCTATCGGCCGGAAACGTGATGACCACCGTTTCCTGGAGAAAGCAAGGAGTGATCTATATCGACTACCTGAAGAAGGGCAATACAATCACAGGGCTCTACTATGCCGAAAAATTGGGTCAATTCGACACCGGATTGCAGAAAAAACGGCCTCATTTGGCGACGAAAAAAGTGTTGTTTCACAATGGTAACACACGGCTCACACTCCTTCGCCACGGCCGAACTAGTCGAATTAGGCTATGAACTGTTGCTCCACCCTTCTTATTGTTTAGGTTTGGTCTCATGCGACGTCTTTTTGTTTCCAAACTTGAAAAAGCCACTCGCTGGGCAAAAATATGAACCGAATTAGGAGATTATCGTCGCCACGGAGGCCTTTTTTTCAGACGTCTAGAAAATATTTTTTTTAGACGGGTTAAAAAAGTTGGAGCCCTTACGGGTTAAGTGAATCGAGCTAGAAGAAGACTATGTTGAGAAATAAATTGCCACTTTTCCAATTTTTTTATTTTTCTTTCGTAGGCTAAGTACTTATCGGACCGCCCTCGTACAACTTAATTAAATTGGAAGTCCGAAAAAAGAAAAATTGAGGTCGACAGATATACTAAAGTATCAGTAAAATATTAGAAAATTCACTCAAAACGTAAATGCACGAAACAGAATTCAAAGAGTATAGACGAAAGTAGTGATTGAGCATGCGTGTATATCGAAACGAATTTAAAATAAGATTTAAAAAATAAATCGATTTGTATCGATTTCTTAGCTTAGCCGAACTAAATGATATCGATCTATACAGCCAAATTAATCCGAATCCGAATCGTAAATAAATTCACTGGATAGTACCACTTAACGATTTTTGTATGTATCCCAACGCAAACTTTTTCTTTATAAACAAACGTAACAGCAGAATAAAAAAAACAATGCGAATTGCGAAATTCAGATTTTTGTAAAACTCTATTGCACATTGTTGAAATATAAATGATCAATATCATTTTTATTTTTAAATGCTTAAGACTTTATTTACGAGACTGATATGCATTAACGTATTTTATTTTACGGTTCATTGTAAGGTTATGCGCTACTGAAACCGAATATCCAAAAAACCGAAACTGTATTATGAAGTCTGATATCGGATAAATATCGGTTTGTAATCGAATCTAATAAAGCGCCCGTCTCTACGATTGATCACACATAGAGTAGAAAAGAGTATATACGTCAGTGTCATCACAAATTAAAAAAATACCTTAGAATAAACCAGGTATACGAGCTCCTTGGAATATATTGTAGTAACTGACTGCTAACCTAAAATAGGTTACTCACGACTAAAACTTATTTTTTAGATATCTCATCTTCCGGGCACGCATAGCCCTAGTTATTTTTGTATTTTGAAATAGAAAATAATAACTATTTTTTTAAGCCATATTTTAACCCCTTACTTTGCTGGGCCTAGAAGTCCCAGTCTCCTTTCATATTTTATATGTGTAAGTCACACTGACCGATAGAACGATATTTTTGCTTGTATTACGGCTTCAGTGATGTAGGTAGGGGTATATACTTGGTGTACTTATACATATTATGACGATTACAACTCTTTCAACTTTTTGAATCGTTTTATCTCAAAAACGCTGGCTCTTAGGAAAAAAAGTATTTAGACATTCTTATAGATAATTGTCTGATCTACAATTTTTGTCTGAACTAATTTTATGATAAAACTTACCATTTTGCTGAAAATCGCGAAAAACCCATTTTTGTGGCCTTTGACCGCGTGTATATTTTTTTGCACGTGCCGGATCGATGAGGACTTTTCACATTTCCTTTATAATAGTGTATTGAACAATCCTACCAATATTCAGCCAAGTGCGAATTATTGTAACCTCACCCCAATTAATTAATCTAATTTGACCGGACTATTAGCTCTAGAGATCTTCTGATGTCCTGTTACCGAGCGATTCCTGACAACGTGACGCAACCATTGATTTCCCACGGTCGATCAGTACATTCAGCACTCCATTGGAAGTGAGAATTGTGATAGCGCTCCACCTGTCGATGGAAAGGGCTAAAAAAATTCAATAGAGCTATTTTCCATGATTTTATATTTTACTGCGGTGACTAGGTGTGACTTGTTTCTATTGCCGCCACTACAACAAGAAATAGTAAAATGAAAGGAGAGATAGTTACCTCTATAGATATGAGATGGAAGCTAAATAATAATCAAGACCAACTTACCTTTTTGTTATTATCCCCGAAAGCCTAGGCGCCATAGGTAAAACGATAGCGATCGTGGGAAACTGTCGGTTGCGTAACGTTTTTAGGAAGCGTTCGGTACTAGAGCATCAGAAAATGCCAAGAGCATGCAAGTTGCACAATGCACAAAACACAATGATCCTTCTCAACATCTTGACATTATTTATGAAAACTAGTTTTTTTCTGCTGAAACATGACTTGATCGATAAAATGTTTCATATTTTGTAATAGGTAGCATTTTAATTAGGTAAGGAGCTCGTAGCTAGATAATAACAGCCGCACGGGTCGATCATCAAGATTAAGCAACGCTTGCCAAGGTTGGTCTGTGGATGGGTGACCATCTTAACATACCGAGTTTCCTTCGTGCTTCGGAAAGCACGTTAAGCCGTAGGTTCCGGCTGTCATTTGTAGATATTTGGCAGTCGTTACGGATAGTCAGAAGCCAGTAAAATCTGACTCCTATCTTGCCATGAAGTACCGTGTTATCCCAAATTAATTAGGTTGTGGAGGTCTGGTAGGCAGTCGCTCCTCGTAAGCGCAAGCATTGCGTTGTCGCGCATCTACTTTTCTTTTCTATTTATTTTTATACTGACATTGAACGCTACTAGGTCATGTCACGACCAAACTTTGGGTTGTCAATCGCTTTTGGCAGTTATTTTTCACCAGTACTTTCATTTTAACATTAAACCCCTTAATGATTCCTGATGCTCTGGTATAAAATTCAGTAAAGTCGGTACTAGGGCATTCAGAATTGCACTGTTTGATATGCTGTCACTTTATACAGTGACGTCACTAAATACCAAACTTGTAGGAAGTTTACCCCTTCCTCCAGACAAATAAACATTTCAAAATTAAAGTATTTATTAGTATGCGTTTTGGTGTTACAAGCAGGTCTTATAACTATTAACACCAAAAAAAACTAGAAGGAACCTAAGACCGTTTTCACATTTTCCGATCCGATATCGGTATCGGACGCCGATACGATATCGGGGTAAGGTAAATGTATGAGATATGTACCTGTCTTTCATATTGTCCGACCCGATATCGGATATCGGAGCACAGCATTTCATACATTTTACCTACCCCGATATCGTATCGGCGTCCGATACCGATATCGGATCGGATAATGTGAAAACGGTCTAACTATGAACATTTTAGACAACATTCTTCTTCTTCTTCTTCTACTAGGCGTTAGTCCCGGCTTTTGCCAGGGTCCGCCTTCCGGCTTAGCTTGCTCCACTTTGCCCGATCTTCTACATCCTTGACAGTAAGGCCATTGGCTCTCATGTCGGACTTGACGACGTCCAGCCAGCGCTTGCGAGGGCGACCACGCGACCTACCGCCAAGGACAGCCATATTCATGCATCTCCGGCCAACGTACTCCATAGGGCGGCGCATGATGTGGCCATACCATCGCAGACGACACTCTTGCAGTTTTTCCCCCACGTCACGGACACCAAGACTACCTCGGATGAATGAGTTGCGTATGCGATCGGATCGCGTTACGCCGCTCATCCACCTCAGCATCTTCATCTCCGTGACGCGAAGCTCCTGGGTGTGTCTGCCTAGTGCTGGCCAACACTCGCCGCCGTACAGGAGGACAGGACGTATGATGCATTTATATATCTGTCCCTTAAGCTTCGGAGGCATTTTGCGGTCGCATACAACGCCAGTTACCTCTCGCCATTTCGACCAAGCCGCGCCTATACGTGCTTGGACATCGTCGTCCACGTTGCCAGACTCGTGCAGCACGGATCCAAGGTACCTGAACTTATCGGAGCTTGTGATCCGGTCCGAACCTATTCGGATGGTATTTGAATCCGCGCTGCCACAGGACATGTACTCAGTCTTCGCCACATTTAGTCTCAGACCGCCGTTTTCCAGCGTGTCCTTCCAAATGTTGACCCTCCGCTCAAGTTGGGCTTTGTTCTGGCTAACGAGGGCGATGTCATCGGCATACATCATTAGCCATGGAGGCTGATCTTGGATGTATGCCGTAACTACATCGAGCACAACGTTAAACAAGAACGGGCTAAGAGCCGATCCTTGGTGAACGCCAACAGATATTGGAAAGACTTTGGATTCGCCAACAGCGGTCTGGACAGAGGACACGGAATCGCGATACATGTCTCTGATAATGTCAATATAGGCCTCGGGCACACCCTTGAAGCGAAGTGCCCACCAGATGGACTGCCGAGGAACACAGTCGAAGGCCTTCTGCAGGTCTAAAAAGGCCATATGCAGAGCTCTCCTTCTCTCCCTGTATGCCTCGGTCAGAGTCCGCAAGGCGAACACTGCGTCCATGGTGCTGTTGCCCGCCCGAAATCCATATTGACACTCAGAGACAGTGCACTCGCTACGGAGCCTTGTGTCAATTATGCGCTCGAAGAGCTTCATGGTGTGGCACATGATCTTAATACCGCGGTAGTTACTACAATCCTGTACGCTACCTTTGCCTTTATAAATAGGAATAATAAGGCTTGATCGCCACTGGTTCGGCATTTCCTTGGTGGTCAGGATGCGGTTAAATAGATCCGTCAGAAGGTCCACACCATGTGAGCCCATGGCCTTCCACACTTCGATTGGCACATTGTCAGACCCGACCGATTTCCGGTTCTTCATGTGGCGAAGAGCAATGCGAGTTTCGTCGGGGGAAATAGGGGAAATAAGACCAAGGTTAGGAGGCGGTTCGGGAGGAAGGTTATGGGGATGCTGTTTGTTAGACAGCTCCTCGAAGTATGTGCACCATCTCTCCTTAACAGAGGGGGCATCATAGAGCAGCTTACCCTGGGCGTCCCTTGCACAGAGGCATTTGCTAATGTCCTGTGTAGCTTTTTCCCGGGCCCGCGCCAGCTTAAAAATAAGCTTTTGCCCCTCCGCAGTTTCCAGCTTGTCGTACAAGGGCGCCAAACTTTTGCTGCGGGCTCTGGCTACTGCTTTTTTGCAAGCGCGCTTAGCCGCTCCATATGCCTCCCTGTCCTCCGGAGAGTTGGACCCCTGCCACATCTTAAATAATACCTTCTTCTTCCGGGTCGCCTCCTGCACCCCGTCATCCCACCACCACGTCTCCCTGTCCATGGTGCGACCACCACGAGAAGTGCCAAGGACGCGCTTACCCGCGGCGGTGATTGCTGAATGAATCCTACTCCATATCTCTTGAGCGGACTCATGCGGAGAACTGATGTCGAGGTGCTCGACCTCCGCGATGAATTCCGACAGTTTAGGACCATTAAGCAACCACCACTTGGTGCGGGGATTGCGTTTCTGGGTCACTTTTTTCCTTGATACGATCGCCAGGTCCATGACAAGGAGGCGGTGTTGAGCCGTTAAGCTTTCGCCTGGGATAACCTTACAGTTGGTAACCTTGCCAATGTTGCACCGTCGCACCAGCAGGTAATCAATTTGGGTTGAGTATGAGCCACCACGGTACGTAATAAGATGCTGGGGCTTCTTCTGAAAGAACGTATTCGCGATGGCTAGGTCCGACACAGCGCAGGTCCTGAGTATGCTGACTCCCTCTGCATTTAGTTGGCCATAGCCAAAACCACCGTGAACACGTCCGTACTCTCCAGCACGCTGACCTACGTGACCGTTGAGATCCCCCCCAACCAAAATATCTTCAGAATTTGGAATAGCGCGCAATACGTCCTCGAACTCATCCCAGAAGGCCTCCTTTTCAGACTCACAGCAGCCAGTTTGAGGAGCATAGGCGCTGACTAAGTTCGTTACCGACCCACGGTGGTCCCTCCGTAGGTCGTAAATGCAAAAATTTCATCATCAATTACCCCAATTTAATTATCTATAATGATTTACCGATAAACAAGCTACCCTAAAGTATAAATATGTCACCCATTTTACCTAATTATCACTTATTTTTCTACCTCCGAAATGAACACATCATTACGTTGCCCGTGCCTTATCAGTAACTCATTAGTGGTACTGTTTCTTTAACTGTGAATTCTCAGAATTGCATTGTTTCTGAGTGGTGTTTGTGACATGGATTTTCAAGATCAAGGTATGTTATTGCTAATTAGTTATATTTTTAAGTTTTATTTTTCTTATTATGACGTATTTTTACGTGCTACGCCACACAGTATTTCTATTAAATTTGTATCTTATAGTTGACTTCACATAGACCTACAAAAAATTTCAACCATAATCGAATACTCTCACATATCTTATATTAAAGATTGAACTCTCTATTTTGAAAATCTAAAAGGTTTTTTTGCTTCCTTTTGCTACTATAGTTGCTATATAGCCTCTACGTCTGCGTAGGCTCTGGCGTAGCACGGTCTACGAAACTTACGAAAATAAATAATATTTCTTTTTCAGGTACTTTTGGTTAAATGTTCTTTCTCAAGGATGCATTTCTTTGAGATTTGGTCTGCCATAACTGGAACTGTTCCTCAAAAATATCAACACGTTTTGGAAAATATTCTAGCTTCACTGGATGAGATCGAAAATTTAGACATTAAGAACTTAGATAGTAAGATACTCAATTTATGTAAAAGTCTTGATAGATTTTGGAAAATTGTCTCTAGAAGTAAATCAAAATGTTTGAATAAGTATTCAGATTGGTTAAATGAAATTGAATGTGTTGAATTAGTAAAGGGTAATGAGAAGTGCACGAAGTGCGCATTCAATACTGGTCTTCGGAAACTTCCCCGTAAGAAAATGAGCGTTATGTCAAGGCAGGTTTAAGATTTATTAAAAATTAAGTTTAAATTCAAATTAGGTTAGTTGTTATACTTATTTAACTTAGTTGTGGTTATGATGACGTTTGTAAATATGTGATTGTAGTTTTAGTTTTCTTGCCTTTTGTTCTACATAATATTATGTATAACTAGCTGTCCCCTGCGGTTTCACCCGCATTTTTCGTTACTGCTCCACTCCCGTGGGTCATAGCGTAATGGTATAGCCTATAGCATTCCTCGATAAATGGGCTATCTAACACTAAAAGAATTTTTCAAATCGGACTAGTAGTTCCAGAGATTACCCCCTACATACAAACTTACAAACATACAAACTTACAAATTTTACCTCTTTATAATATTAGTATAGATATATAAAAGAATACATATTTAATGATAACCCCTTCATAAACAGCGTTAATATCATATTCAGATGTAATTCCGAGCGAGGGAGAATAAATCTCGAATATTGACAATTTAAATGTATTATTAAATAGTACATAATTTACAGTTTACTGTACATAATGTATTAAATTATGTAAATAAAGCATTAATTTACATTAGTGAAGTATTTTTTTATTATTTACCCTTCAGAAAACATCCCATTTAACAAATTTAATAAAGTAAGATATTAATGACCGCCTTTGTAGGGCGCTTGAACCACCGGTCGCTGTATCGGTCTACTTCAAGAAGTCCTTCTTGGAGGTCCTTAGACAGTACTACGGCTACTCCGTTCCTGCCCGATGGTGATCCGGTGTACATTAGCCGGTACCCCTGCCCAATGTCACGGGACTTATTCCCCTTCCAGCGCGTCTCCTGAAGGAAGGCGCACTGGACCCGACGTTTCGCAAGTACGTCCGCGAGTTCTCTGCAACGTCCAGTTAGAGAGCCAATGTTCCAGGTGGCAAAGCGGAGCTTCTCTTTGGGTACTAACTTCTTTAGCCGTGCCCGTACTTGACACGGTAGCCCTAGCCCACTTATCGCAGGTTTAAGGCGATGTGCCTGCGCGTCATTGTTCGGCGACGCCCTAGCCCAAGTACCCACATTATTCTTTGCCATTCCATGTATATGTGACTGAAGTTGGTTTTACGTGGGGCGACCAGTCGTCTGACCCCCACAACCCTACGAGAGGGAAACCAGGGTCGCCAGAGCCTCGTCCGTTGAACAGCAGGGTGCACCGCTAGCAGGTGAGGTTGGCTTGGGTCCTTAAGATGTAAACGGACCCCAATCACCCCAACATTTTAGACAACATTATAAATATAAATACTAGCTTCCGCCCGCTTCTTCGTCCGCGTGGAATTATTACTTTGGGTTAACGCTAATTTTAATTACTCAGATACCCGCGAAACGAGACACAATAGTAAAACAATAACAGCGCGGTCTCATAGGACCGGTTGGGGATTCAAACGTTAATATTCTAATTGCAATTTTTTTTTAATGTTAAGTAAGCATTTGTTTGAAATAGACCAAAAGTACCTGATAGATTCCCTTTCAGAAGTTCTCCATCTCAGGCTTTGCACATTGTGCGCGCAGTACTCAATCATTATTTTGCTGTGACGTTATTTTAAAACTGCGATATCACCTAAGATATTTAAGTAAATCGAATGATGTACATAAAGGGCAATTTTATTTTTAAATTAAATACTTGTGATGAATAACGTATTTATTTGGATAAGGATTAATATGATGTTTATAAAAACACCTTCGCAATTAATGCATAATTTTAGAACAAATTTTGCTAGCATAAAAAAGGTTATAGTGAGCTAACCTTACGCCCGTTTTCAATAACCTACCACAGTTCATAAATAGATAGCTATCTCCGATAAACAGTAAGATTCTAGTTGTCAATGTCACAACTTTTGATAGGAAATGCTAACCGTCGGTAGGTTATAGGAAAGCAAGTAAGGGCAAAAGGATAGATTTGTTTATCTTTAGTAGCTGCAACTTTAGATAGGTAGCTTATTGAAAATGGGCGTTAAAAGATAGGCATAATACATTGTTGCGGACTTTTTTTTAGAAATTTGAAAGAGGAGCAATTCTGTCATAAATGATTTTTGCGAAACTTTAACCGCAGCGAACGCAGCGGAAGCTCTCAATAGGAAAAAAATCCCCGGTTTTGTAACATTTTTCATTGGTGCTCCGCTCCTATTGGTCTTAGCGTGATGATATATTATAGCCTTCCTCGATAAATGGGCTATGTAACACTGAAAGAATTTTTCAAATCGAACTAGTAGTTCCTGAAATTAGCGCGCTCAAACAAACAAACTCTTCAGCTTTATAATATTAGTATAGAAGTATAGATTATTATTAGAAAGCATAAGATGAGAGAGATTCGTTAAATATAAATATAATTTCTAGATGTTGGGTTGATACAATCAATTTTGGCAAGTCCTAAATCTCAGTTAGCAAAAAAGTAGCCTTGCTAGGTTATCTAATTGACGAATCTCCTTCACATAAAGATATTAGCCATTTAAATTATTGTAATTTAAATTAAAAGGGTACGATGGGGTTGGCGTATCCATGAGGATAAAAGCCCCGTAATTAATAAAGAATGAAATTATTATTAATACATAAATAATAATAATAATGCTTTATTTCTCTCAAAAAGGATACAGACATTGGTTCACGTCATATTATGTCAAATCAAATAAATTTGTAACCTTTGTGAGAGCTGGAGTCTATAGTGGGTTCGGGACCTGTATTACAGATCTCCAGGATAGTTCAATATAATAAATAAATTATCTTATCAATTGTTTTTCTTTATCTTGATCTCATAAATTGTCGTTGACACGTACAAGGTCATATTTAAAACGCACCCCTCAACAATTCATCGCAGGATCACCTCTTGCTGTGTTATGATGCCTTGGTAAAAATGGCCCGAAAACACGTGGCCTCAACATCGCCGTTCCGAGTTCCGACTTGAATTAATTCACTTTCTGCAAGTTACATCGTTCGTAGGCTATGAGGATTGATTGTTTCAATCATATTTTTCGACACACTTGCTCATAAAGTGGCTGTTATTGCACTGCACTTAATAGGTACATAAAGGGGCTCGTTACCAAACTGTGACATTTTGATTACTATTATGCACATGTGCGGTAATGTAGTTAGAACCTTTTTGTTTGACCTCTTTTTTGTCAAAAAGAGTTTTAAGACAAAAAAGAATAAAATTTGTTATTGCGTTCAATAGCATAAATTAGTGTTTTACTTATTTATTTCATGCAATTTCGTGTTTAAATAAACTATTTAAAATTTTACATATTTAATTAATTAAATCTTTTATCAAATTTGTATTTTCTGTTTATATGTAACCTCATTCTTATTTTTTCTAAACCAACAGCTAGAGTAGCTAGTCTATGGCCGCCATTTTTCGCGCATGCGCGCGTTTAAGAAAAGTCACTTTTTTAGCCGCCATATTTAAAAATAAAATACAGATTTTATAAATATGTCTACAACAACTATTTATGAGGAAAATGATTTGGGCTGTACGCAAGAAAATCTTTGTCATGGGACCACTACAGTCAAATAGTTAATTATAACTTTACTGACTGCACACTGCACTGTTTCTTTAGATAAACTTTTCATATATGGTAAGTTGTCCCACATTGAACCAGGTAAATTTCAAAGTCTCATAGTGGGCTGGATGTTCAATCAATGCCTTTCATTTTTTGTGTATAGTTAGCATATTTATTTAGCTTCAATTTTGTAAAACATTAATTTCTCATATTCCTTTTAGTTTCGGTGTAAAACAGGTTTTTATGAAAAATGATTTTTGGTTCAATGTGTACCACCGGTGGTACACATTTAACCAGGGTATCGTCCACATTGAGAAACCTTATTAACGATGTCTTTTAGTTGAATTTATAAGGCAAATACTTTGTAATAATAATAATAATAAACAGTAATAATAAAAATCAGCCTTATATTTATAAAAATCACTTTAAATCATATGCAATTAAACCGAGAGTCTTAGTTTTATACATCACAAAACCTTTTCAATCAAATTCTTATCATATTTTAATAATAAAAACAAAAGTAACAGTTTTTAATTATAAAAACAAAAGTACCTTCCATAATATAACAAATTAAAATTAAACTAAAATAATTGTAAAAAATACTCCTTTAACGACTGGGGTGTACACAGTAAACCGTGGTTAAATGTGTACCACCCTCAGGTGGTTAAATGTGAGACACACCACGTTTTATCACTAAATTCAATATTTTACCGGCAAATCAATCTCTTAAAATCACGAATTATAGCGCTTTTAATTGCTAAATAACCGTAGAAAACAGTGTATATATAAATAAATTGATATTATTTAAACGAAAAAAGCTAAAAAAGAATGAAATTGGCAAAAAATTTTTACTTTTTGAGTCAGTTTTCTTTTGAATGCTCCTCACACAACCACTTTGCACGCGATCGCCACGCAAACTAGTGGGCAGGAAAGGAACGTAAATACCTCTCTTTCACTCATATTAGTGCGGTTTGGCAATGTCGCATTTTCGAGATTCGGCGGTGGTTCAATGTAGCTGCCTGGTTCAATGTGAGACACCCGACCCTACCTACTAAATAAAGTTGATTTTTAATTTATTTTCTTCACAAGTGTGTCGAAAAACGTCGTATGATACACGTGAGTAATTGGTCATTATCGTTCTTGGTTCAATTAAGACCCTCGCCATGGCTCGGGTCTTAATACCACCGCGACGATAATGACCCACATTACACACTTGTATCATAATGTACTATTATGGCCCAGATCTTCTGGATTTTATCTACTTCTGAACCGTCGTTACTTTTGTTAGTTGCCGGCTTGTAAAAACTAAGTTTTTTTTTTCTGGAGGTATCTTACCTTTTAACTTATCCAGAAAAAAGGAAACTTCATATAACTTGCTACATCGCTGTGCTACCCAGTTGTAAAATTTACTAAATCCTTAATTATTCAGTCAAACAAAACGTTTATTGCGAACTAAGTGTACAATGACACCAAGTCATTTTATTTTAGTACATACGACTTAGCAGCCTTTTACAAGAATTGCAATTATCATTCGCCTACCCGTATCATCCTAAATTATCATCAATAAATATGATTACTACCGAATTATTTAATATTAATATTATTAAATCAAGAAATTAAAATATTGTCATAATTAAAATGTAAATAATAAAGAATTTAAGTAATACAATTATTTAATACCATCCTTTTCAAATAGTACTTGCAAATGATAATTTTAATTATAATTATTATGTTCAACATCGTATCTGAAGTGTAGGTATCTATGTAGCTTCTGTCTTGCCTGATATCCTAGTACCACAATTATCCCCGCGGTCTGAGACCGCGCGTAACGTCATCGCAACAAACACGTCATACAAACACGTGGTGTGTGACGTGTGTGTACTACGGCGCTCGTATAACAACAATAGAATTAAATTAGGATAAGCAAAGGGTGCGGTAACGGGTTCATAGGTTTTGTATTTTATTAGGGTTATATCGTCCTAAATTATCATGAATAAAAATATTATTATTAAGCCGAAATTAAAAATGAATAATAATTAATATTCAGAAATATTAAGCCGTCCTTTTCAGGTACTTAGTACAAATTATAATTTTAATTGTATTTATAAGCATTTCTGAAGTGTATCTATGTAGCTTCTGTCCTAACATCCTAGTACTCCAATTATTAAAAGCACGTGGCGTCAGAGCAAAGTTCGTATGAAACTGAGCAGAATTAAATCACCACATTTAATTTTAAAGCACCTCATTCTTGAAATATAGGGTTAAAAAAATAAATGACTGGATGTCATGTATTTTTTAGGGTAAAAAACCTAATTTTGAAATGCAATACGTATACGCCACGGATTTACACAGACCGATAACGAAGCTCTAGCTAGGCTATCAATATTTCCACCTGTCTCTAGCCTTTATTCATGAAATAGCTATTGAAATTTATGAACGTAGAAATACTCGCCTGGCGTACAGAAGTCACGAAACCAAAAAAAAAAAAATGGTTGCCTGTAAAGTCGTTTTTACGGGCGAAGATTTTACGTGACAACGTCTTTTTCTCGGTAGAATATTTATTGATATGAATATAATTAAATTGCACAATAGGAACAAGGAATTGAATGAAAATAAGAATTGCACAAATTTTAACTATAGAAATATATTTTGTTTACTAAAATTCTCTAGTGCTGCGCGCGCGGCAGACCGATCATAGTTGAGTGGGAGAGAGACGCAAGGCATTCGGCGGGCCTCTCTCTCGTTCGGTGACTCATCGTAACGTTACCGAGCGTTACACTTTTTCATAAGTGACTCCCAGCCGCAACCTAATTTAAGACGTTGTCACGTCAAAATACGATAGTAATTATTAGTCACAATTTTATTAAAAGGTAAGAAAAAATATACTTAAAGTACCAACCAACTAGTTAGTTCATAACTAGTTGGCTGTATGAGCGTCGTGCGTCGCCTGGTTTGCCAAGACCAAATTCCAATTCACTGTAGAAACGTTTCAAGAAATTCTGCCAAATTGCAACAAACCATTTTCAGATCAGAATTGGGTGGGTAGACGTTTGTGTGAAGAATGAACAGGGAGGGCTCCGAAGCCACGTGTTTTAAAAGATCGCATACTAGGACAACATGAGATTGTAGGAGTACGCCAATATCGGACAGATAAAGGGGGCGTGTCTTATTGGGCAGGTGCAACAGACGACCTTGACACAAAGAAAACAACCCCTGTTAGAAAGGGACAGACAGACGCACTATAATTGCACAATAATAATTGTATCGTGATGAATAAAAGGAGAAATTGACTGAGAGACATAACCCGAAACTACTGGGACTAGAACCGTAATTTTTTTACAAGTTTCTTTTTATGACATAGGCGAATAGGTACTAAAAGAGAATTTTCCTAAATTCACCCACTTAGGGCGTGGACCCATGTCTACGGTGCGGCGCCGTTTGCCGTGCAACGGTACGGCACCGCCGCCGGCGGGCGGCGCGGCGCCGCGCCGCACCACGGTACCGCGAACGGTGCGCCATCCATTGCCTCTTGCAGTCGATATTTCGCTTTTGATTCGATCGACTGAGCGGCAATGGATGGCGCGCCCTAAAGGTGTGCAATGAGGATTAAAAGTTTGTATGGAGAAACCTACTTTGCTGAATTGCTGCTATGCTGGCTGAAGCTGGGTCATTGTACATTCGACACACATTCCATTCCCCATTGTTAAAAATATGTGTAAACTCGCCACATATTAATTTTTTTTTAATAAAATATTTTGGAGTATTGTAAACTCGTCACACGTGTTTTCTACGTACGGACAGCAGAGAAATCAAACACAAGAATAAAAAAGATAATCATGTATTTTTTTTAATTATAGACAATCTTTATAAAATCACTATTATCACAGTTTTAATTGCAGTACCTAATTCCCAGCTAAGTATACATTACTACTTGCTGATTTACCGCTAACATAGGTACTAATATTTCTCTTATAACTTTATCAAATCACAGAACTATTAATAATAAATCACCTTAAATCTAATTAAAAAACAGTTATTACTTTTTATATAATTTTATTAAATTTCATTACTTATTATATAAACGTCTGTTTTTTTTTGGTAGGGGAATCATCAGAATGACTTCTCTCGCTCTTTGGCGGAGCGGGAGGGCATGTCAGACTCTTACTAACTAAACCTCTACCCCGTTCCTTCGTTGCCTTCGATCTGGGGGACACGGTGACAACCTTTCGAATTTTCCGTGTTCCCCAGAGGCTTCGGCCCTGCCGGGCCCCTACAGTTTGCTGAGATCTCCTTGAGGCGCGCGTGGAACAGAACGAGCCGTTGACGACTGGGCTCGGTCCAGATTATTACCAGACTACCGGACGGCGTGCTACCCAGTGCTCACCGTCCGCGAGCCCGCGGCTACGGTGGTCGGAAATCGGGATCGGGATCTCGGAACGGAACGAGAGGACGCCGTGACCTTTTTCAAAGCACTCCTCAAAGACTTACCGCCTCAATGACGGCGTGCCCAGAAACTTTTGATTTATTTCCTTATTTATTTTATTGTTAACCAAATAACTCATTTGGGTTTGAAGAGTTTGTTTCATATTAAAAATTATGTTAAAGCTAGAACTTTACTTGCTAACGCTACTTTCCTTAAAAATAGCATGAAATTAAAATGTGTGTCGAGTTTACAACAAGTTTTATTAATAAATTATATTTTTTTGTGGTTGTGACGAGTTAACAATGAATGTATGGGAATTTTCAAAAGTGTGGCGAGTCGACAATGTGACGAATGTACAATGACCCCTGAAGCTAGTCACATATAAGTAAAATCTATAAAAGTAAGTTTCCAAAAACAATAAAAGAAATTACCTTAGCATCTATAACCTACTCACTCAGCATAAAGTACAAAGAAGTCGGTACTGACGCACTGCGATCACAATGTATGGTAAGAGGAAGACTTGTGTTGATGTTGAGTGTGATCCTAAACCAGCATCTAATCTTCGCTGAGCACGTAAACCAGGGTCGCCCGAATGCCGCATTCGCTCATTGTAGGTACCACTACTTAGGTACATCTTGGCTGCTCGTAACAAATTGCCGATACTATTTGTTGAAATTAAATTATTTGAAAATAAATGATCGAGATAAAAAAATATATCTGTATTAGTTTTGTCGTAAATGACATCACTGTCACCGTGCAAGTAGCAATCCTCTGTGAATTTCGCATGCTGTTAGTGCAACTCTATTTGATTCCTGAAGTCCTAGTACTCAATATTTTTGAACACGTGGCCTCAGTGCAACACGCGATTGTCAAAAATCAACAGAATTGCCAGAGGGACAATTTCTTTGTATGTGGGAATCACAGAACTTCCTTTATATGTTCTGTGGTGGGAATAATGTGGGATGAGGCATCTGTATGCTAGTATATTATATTATCTGTGGTGCGACCAACCGCTCGTCAGAGACAACACATTTAAAACTTAGTCAAAAGTTTGTAGCAATTTAAAATATTCCTACGCAAAACGATGTTTTATTTTGATGGTGATTTGGTTGTTTAATAAACCAATGAACTAACCAACCTTTACGTAGTAACTATTTAGTAATCTGTGCCTTTACGAAGTTAACGAAGTACGTAGTAGATATACCAACTCGCTAATCTGCTGATTTGCTGCTGCTGTAGCTATCGTATTCAGTATCGTACACCTTTTGTTGCAAGAAAAGAATATTACAGGGTACAGTTGTGCTATATCAACAAGCCGGATTAGTCTATACTAATATTATAAAGAGGTAAAATTTGTAAGTTTGTATGTTTGTAAGTTTGTATGTAGGGGGTAATCTCTGGAACTACTGGTCCGATTTGAAAAATTCTTGCAGTGTTAGATAGCCCATTTATTGAGGAATGCTATAGGATATATACCATCACGCTACGACCCACGGGAGCGGAGCAGTAACGGAAAATGCGGGTGAAATCACAGGGGATAGCTAGTTTTGGATAAACTTGTTTGTCTTGTATCTGTGTGTGTGAAAGAAATGAATGAATACACGCGTGAAACCGTGAAATAGAAAACGACGTTTCCCAGGCTAGTTAGGCTTTAAGAAAAAAAAAATTGGCTTTGATGTAATAAGTCCTGAGCCCGCAATTTTATTTTGTAACGTGTCAGTTAGTTGCATTGACGTGTACTATCATCATCATCATCATCTGCTTAGCCTTTTCCCAACTATATTGGGGTCGGCTTCCAGTCAAGCCGGATTTAGCTGAATACCAGTATTTTACGAATATTTTAAAATAAATATTTTTAGAGTGTTTAGAAGTAAATTAAGTTAAGCGAATGGCATACCGCATAACCCTACACATATTTGTAATGTAACTAATGTAGGTTGGCTGGAATATTTTTACATGTATTACCTATAAGCACAGCTCTTTCTTTCCTGGTATCCCAGTATTCAATGTAATTGTAACACGTGGTCAGAGTTCAATGGTAGTCGGCTACAAGACTGTATCAATGGAATGCCCAAATTGTGAATGAACGCCTTGCCACATGAAAGAAACTGAATTAAATTAAGATTTGCAAGGCAAGGGGTTTGAATAGATTTTGAATTTTATTAGGATAATGTAAAAAACCTAAACTTGATTTTGAAACGTGAAATATGAACGCTAAGTATTTTACGCAGATCGATAACGAAGCCGAGGTCGCCAATCATCCCTACCTATCTGTCACCCTATATTCCTGAAAAAGCTACAAATCTAGAATACTACAATCATAATTACTGCGAGTTTTTCTACTTCGTGAAGGCTACAAAAATCAAAACTCAAAAAAAAAAATAGAATAGTAAGTCCGACAAGAAAAAAGAAAGATGTTTTAATGAAGTTACCAGTTGCAACAACAAACCATTATCAGATCAGAATTGTCCGTATTTATGCAAAAAGGAACCGACCCGCAAATATACACTTCTGAGATATCAAAGGATTTACAAAAACATGTGCAGCTCTGTTAGATGAAGTAGAATGCCTATTTATGTTATTTTAATTTGTGGATAAAATACTTATTAAAATATGTGTATATAAATTTGATCTGAAAACTCTTCAACTTTCTAGATATTTAACAAAATGTGCATGTGGTTCCTTTTAACGTTTAGAAAATGATAGGTTTTCTTTTATACAAAAAAGAACCACAACCTAGGGATTTACTCCTAAAAATGAAACTATGTATTGACAGTATCGTAATAAAGCTTTAATTAACCAAAAATATAAAATAATACATATAGAGAGTGTTTATTCAACGTTATCATCAAATTGGATTTCGAAATCGGCCGTGTCTAGTCCACCTATATCGTCTTCTATTGCATCATCACAAATGAGACCATTATAAAAACTGTGTGCATCTTGTAGAATAAGATGCAATATGGACTGAATATCGGCTAGTTTCGCTGGTGATACCGGCTTCCCAAAAGGCCACAGTGGAACTAAAGGTTCCGACAAGATTACAGCTGGTCTGCTACGAACAGGTCTCTGTCATTGGATAGGTAACTATGTCCGGGTATCAATACTTGTGGTTCCATTTTGCAAAAAAAAACTAGCAATTATTATGAATTTAATTTACGCGTAACGTTACAACAGACCTTGGTTCCATTTAGTGTATTAAAAATAATTGTTAATAATAGAAATGTGTGTAATATATAATGGTACCATGTATGTGTGGATCTGTTTTGTATAAAAGGACCTGGTAATAATATCGTTTATTTGTTTGAACAATCGTGTTCCATTGTACTGTGATTCGGTTTTGCATCTTATGTAGTTGTTTTTGCTGTTGGTTCTATTCTGCTTTTAGTATACCTAGTTTCCAAAGGAAAAATCATGTGGTTCTTTTTAGTATAAGAATTTAGATCACTTTTAAATTAGTCTGCTTCAAAAAAAATGAAATACGAAAGAACAATGGCAGCCGCCTATACATTAAATTAGCTGAGATTAAATTCTAGCGTCTTTAACCTGTGGCGCCCCGTGGGGACCGCCATTATTTATTATTTATTTATTTATTTAATATTAATAAATTAATATAAATAATATTAATAATATAAACTGTTATTGCTCTGTTTCTGTTGCTTCTGTAATTATACTACTAGAGTATAATTTTTAATCGGTCAGGTTTTGGTGGCACAATTTTTTTCCAGCGGTTCTCAAAGTTAAAAGGTAATTACTTGTTTACTGGCACGTTTTTGTGCCACGGGGTTCTACAAGTTAAATGAAAAATATCTTATTAAACTCGGCGTCAACTTCTGAATTAGCTGGTGCAAGAATTTTTGTTCGAAAAGGCCGGAATTAATAGAAATTCAGTCATGAAGTTTTGTAGGTTATGTCTACGGTAATTTCAATTCGAAGAAGTTAAAAGGGCAATATTACATTGTTATTTTCCTGACCCAGTTATTTTAGCATGCAATGCATTGTAAAAGGTGTAAATACTTACTCTTTGGCCTTAATTCATGAATCCCCGACCGGTCTCATAGGACCGTGTTGTTATTGTCTTACTATTGTGTCTCGTTTCGCGGGTATTGATAGATTAACTTAGGTATACTTACTACGTACCTACTATGTGACTGTGTACAATAGGACTGAGGCTGCCAGTTACCATCAGCATTGTTTTAGGTAGATATTGAAGCAATAGGACTATAATAGAATTCCAGGATTTTATACATACTTTGCTAACTTTTCAGATAAATAAAAACAAACACAAAATCCTTGAATGCGTATGGAATATATTGAGTATGTTCATAAGAATCAATAAAACAAGTTTTTTTATATTATTATTTATTCTTCGTAATCCTCTCTTATAACTATTTCATCCAGTAATTCTGCAGGAGCTGAAATATTTTGCTGATGTCTGGCCCATCCCAAATACCAGACTAGCGTCATGACATGAGCACAACATCCTACTGTGCGCTGACCAACTAAACAATTACAACAATACTCGCTGATTCCTGTCCTACCAAGAATATCATTTTCTATAACAATATAAACATAATATTGCTTCCTGGATACGTGAAGTGACTTTATTTTTCCTCTAATTATTTATTTATTAAAGCTTTATGCACAAAACATTGTACAAAGGCAGACTTAATGCCTTAGGCATTTACTACCAGTCGACCTTAGGTTGTTGGTGTTGTCACGCCAGTGCCCCTAAGATTATATTCAGAGGAATCAATGTTTTCACTGGAAACTTCGATTCTGTACCCATCGTGGAAACGTATATGTTCGCCATAATATGAGCGAGCTTGTCTTATTTGGTACGTTCCCAGGGCGAAGAGAATCAAGTCTCTATATTCCAGGGTTGGGAAGCATAAAACATTATCGCGATCAGCGGATTACCGCTGATCGTGATAAACTTGTCTCGTAACTCGTAGCATTAGCTACGAAATTATGAGGTTCGTCTATTCATGTTTAAGGCTTCCACCATATTTGCCAAATTGTTTGGTAAGTTCATCCATTCTCTAATTATTTCAAGTATTTCATTAGCATATTCATTATTTTGAAAGCGAACACCAAACTTGTTCAAAAGAGCTGTCGCGATTTGAAATGTTTGCATCATGTGTCGTAGAGAGCGATGAAAATACTCTTGCCTAAAAACTTTAAAATCACGTTCTCTAGTAAACTTATACCGTCCCTAAAACCCCTATCCAGAATGAACACATCATCTTCTCTGAAATATGATCAGCACTGCCAGAAGAAAATAGACCGGACATAATTTCAGCGTCAGTTGCTTTAAATGCATAAATGATAGGCGTCTGTGACATTAGTAAAACCAATCAACAATTGACAAAGTCAAACCAAGTTATATTTTTTTTATTTGGGATAATAGTCTTTTTGCCCGTCATTAATTACTGTCATTTGGCAGAATAAATATAAATAACTTTCATTTCAAATATCTTTTTTATCCGGCTTTAACTAGTTAATGTGATACTGTGAAAAAACGTAGAAAAATAAGAGAAATGCCTTCGTATATAAGTCACTTTAAGACACTCCAATAAATTTAAGCTATGAATTCGCCAAGATTCTTTGTCGTGTGGTTCCATTTTGCATAAATACGGACAATTGGCCCCCAAGCCACGTGTTTTAAAACATCGGATACTAGGACGTCATAAGATTGCAGGAGTACGTCAGTATTGGACAGATAAAGGGGGCGTGTCTTATTGGCAGGTGCAACAGACGACCTTGACACAAGAAAACCACCCCTGTTAGAGAGGGACAGAAAGCAAGCCAAATACTTCGCTGTAATCCTAGACCAGCATGTGATCTTTGTTGAACACATAAAGCAGCACGTTCGAATGCCGCTCTCGCTCATAGTAGGCTCCACTACATTTACCGCTCGCAGCAAATTGTCACTAGCAATTGCAAATTTAGCATTCACGGCGCGGAGGTCATCATCTCTATCTCCGCACACACAACGCCCCTACACCTTAAGACGGGTATCCACTTAGGTTCGCCGTGGTTTGCGAACGCGCCCGCTCCGCAAACCAAACATAATGGATACGTCGTGATCGCGGAGCGCGACTGGAGCACGATCGGAGCACGGCGGAGCGCTCGGGAAGCGGTTTTTTGCGCGATCTCAAAGGGGAGCGCAGTTTAAGCACTGATGTTCAGCCTAAGTGTGTACACTGTACACGTTCACGTTCGCGGAGCACACAGTGTTCGCAAACCACGGCGAACCTAAGTGGATACCCGGCTTTACGAAAACGCTTTTGAACCGTCTCTTAAAAAAAGTATTTGGAGCTGGCAATTATGTCCTCACCGTCCAGCAATTCATGAAACACCTCTCCAAACAATTTTTGACACTGTTGTGAAACATCGCAACCATTCTCCGGCTTCCCGATACGAACCCTCCTCACCTCCTGAATCTTCAAGATTCGCCGTCCCAGGAATACTCTCGTTGCCCCTGATGGCGCACATAGGTACTGTGCTGGTGCCTTAGGGAAATCAGCATCCCTCGGAAACAGTCATAAAAGCCAAAGGTCTTTTTAGGTCATCGTTTCCTGGTGATTTGTAATACAGGCTTTTTATGCCTAAATCAGACACCAGCTCCTCACATTGCCAAATAAACGTTAATACTAATACAAGTTAATTTCATTATTCGTGAATTACATAAAATTTTAATACTTTTATCTCAATTAGGACTTCTAACAAAGTTACGCCATTTTTCAGATTGTTTTTAGTTAATTTTATTGATTAAGGTTTTTTATTATTATAATTTTTGTTCTGTGTACAAGTAGTAAGTTCAGATTATGGAGAAATAAACGTTTGTAACCGCATTGTGGTTGTGTGTGTCAAATTGCAAAATAGTAGATTGTATCCTAATGGGAGCAAAATATTTATGGAAAGGGCCCTTTTTTTGAATCCAGAGCGAAGTGAGGGATTCTTTAGTAGAATCCTGAACGTAGCGAGGGTTGCAAAATACCTCGCAAGAGTCAAAAATATATTTGCGCCCGAGTGCACCCTATGAGGCAAAAAAAGGCGTCTCATATTTTGTTCACTGTCACTGGAAAAACTCGGTTTTTTAAAAAAAACCCATGAATTTTTAACAATCCATAAAAATTGACGAAAACGCGTGGGAAATGGGTAGATTTGTGAAAAAATAAACATGGAGGGCGCCCAAGCCACGTGTTTTAAAACATCGGATACTAGGACGTCATGAGACTGCAGGAGTACGCCAGTATTGGACAGATAAAGGGGGCGTGGCTTACTGAGCCGGTGCAACAGACGACCTTGACACAAAGAAAACAACCCCTGTTAGAGAGAGACAGACAAACAGACGCAGTATTGTGCATAATTGTATCTTTATAATCCTTTTTAATATAAAGATATTAATTAGTGTGCATGGTGATGTACCTTATTACCTGTAAATAATTTTTTCGCGGGATTTTTTCGAGTGAAGTTCAGTGGCTGGTTTAATTATTCACATAATAATTCATCTACACTAATATAATAAAGAGGTAAAGTTTGTTTTATTGTTTGTATGAGGTAGGTAATCTGTGGAAGTACTGGTCCGATTGCTAAAATTTTTTCTCCAATAGAAAGCTGCTGTATTCCTGAGTAACATAGGCTATATTTTATGTACGCGGGCGAAGCTGCGGGCTAAATCTAGTACTTATACCTATACTCCGTCGGTTTAGGTAGTTAACTAAAGGTAAACAATCTTGGCATGTCTTTTTATCTAAAAGTTGTCTATAAATTGTATGTAAAAATCTTTGCAAATAGGTATTTACCTAAATCGATGTTAGCTAATAAACTAAATTTAAATAATCTTTGTGTATATTATATACAACCTCTTTAATATAAAAAGACATACCAAGACTGTTTACCTTTAGTTAACTACCTAAACAAACGGAGTATAATATAATTTTGTATCTCAAGTCTCTGCACAGATGTAAAATATTTGGAATCATTGAAACAGGCGCGATTCCAGCAAAATGGAGCTGAGAATGTTACAGTAGTATTGACTACGCCAGCGAAGCTTGTCGAGAAAGTACACTTGATAAAGTTGCCAAATATTGCAAAAATATTAGAATATGTTACTCCCGCATTCTAATGAAACTCAGAGGAATTCAAAGTGAACGAAAACTTTTTGGTTAGTGGGCTTTCGCATCGCTGACTGAAAACTAAATAAGTACCCACTTTCTCAACTTGACACTGGCTAAATACCCAAACAGTGCGAAGCCAAAAGAAAACAAAAAAAAAGCCCATACTTCATTGATTGACTATATTATCAATCATCATCATCATCTGCCTAGCCTTTTTCCCTACTATATTGGGGTCGGCTTCCAGTATTGATGATTATTGATGATATTATGACGTGATTATGAATACCTACGATACTTAAATAAAATCAATAGAAAAGAGTTTCCAAAAGCAATAAGAAAACAAGCCTTTTCGTTTTATTGACTAAAACCCACTCCTGTTCCATTAGGGCTAGGGTTCCATTAGGGCTAGGCTAGGGTGGGCTTTGATATATTAAAACCACGACGGGCAAGTCCAATAAGACAGACAACCTCATAGGTAGACCGGCGAGGCACAACCAAACTAATTGATAAAATAAAATTAGTTAGAAATAAGAAGGAATCGAAATAAAAAGAATATTTGCATTAGTTCTTGTCGTCAATTTATATTGATAACACTGTCACCGTGAAAGTAGCAATCCCCTGAGAATTCCGCATACTGGTAGTTCAACTCTATTTGATTCCTGAAGTCCTAGTACTCAATATTTTAAAACACGTGGCCTCAGTGCACTGTGCAACCGACCGCTCGTCAGAGAAGAGTAAGCAAGAGAAATTATTTATGTAGTTTTAAAGACACTACTCAATGGCTCCAATTGCAATTTCTCACTTCCCAGTCTTCCTAATTTACTGACATCCCAATTTTCAAATTCTCAAAAAATGGACAACGACTATTCTGTTTTATATTTTTTTATTGTATGTATTCATTCAAATCTCCAGTTACGTGTGTAATGCATACCGTAAAATGGGGTGAATAGGGACAAAATCGAACTTGTCACTGAAATTAATCGATGTTGTAGGACGAATGCAATATTGATAACTCTTTCCAAGGGTTTCCGGCAGTTAATACTTTTCGTAAATGTTAAAAATATCCCCAGAATTAGTCAAAATTTAGATATTTTAACAAAAATATAGGCTGTCCCTATTCATACTTGAAGTGGGGTGACCTGGGACGAGACAGGGGTGACTTGGGATAAACTAGTAGGGTTGTCTCACGATAATTACGGAGTAATAGCGCCACATACAAACCAAACAAAAAACTTTTTTAAATCATACAAGTTCGTACCTATGTATCTCTTATTAGTTCGCCTTGTGCGCATGCTTGTATATAAGTTTAAAATAAATAAAATGAAAAGCCTTATTTTAATAAAAAGTGAAATCCTGCAAAACAATGCGATAAAATGTTCAATTCATGTTGTAGCAGCCCTGACCCTATTCAAACTTTACCGTTCCTAATCAACTTTCATTCGTCCCTATTTACCAAGTATAGGCGACTCTATTTGTACTTTAGCCGTCCCTTGTCACCCCGTTACCGTATTTATTCACCTCGAAAAAAATAAACAATCCCAGAGGTTCTAAAGAAAACGATTTAAACAAAAACTATGTAAAATCTAGACTTACCTCTTTTTGTGTAGCTTCGTAGGGATATTATATCGTCGTTGGCTAACTCCACACGTTGTCAAAAAAACTAGAATTTCCAAAAACTGTCAACTTAAGGGACAATACCGCAACCTCACATCTACAGTCTTATTTGAAAGAAGATTTTTGACACCTTTTACTAACTTCACAACGCTTCGGTGCTGTCAGTTAGAAGATAATATATTCTACTTTTAGAAGAAAAAAAAGGTAGCAATTGGAAGTTCTTGCTTTTTTATTTTGTGGCTTCGAAACTAGATTCCTCGATTTGACCCTTTTCACCCCTGAGTCCTTATTCACCCCGTTTTACGGTACTGAACATCCCGAACGCCCAATTTATTGATTTATCAGGTGCAACAAGTAAGAATTCCTACGGCTACCAGCTTTTGATATCCTGGTACTAGTAGGTACCGATGAAACACGTGACGTAACTGATTTTGTGACGGCGCTAGAGCCCCAGGTGGCACGAAAACGTGCCACTAAACAAGTTCACTCATCTATACGCATGTGAGCATAATGTACCGATAGATGGCGTTGTTAGTTGAGCATCAAATTCTGAATCACGATGTTAAGATAACACGCTCAGCTAAAATGAGTGTGCTATGGGGATCAAGAATTAAATTAGTACCTATTAAATTGGTAATTGAATTGGTTTAAAATCTGTATTGATTCACTAACAACGCCATCTATCGGTACAAAAGTTAACAATTGTATAATTTCATGAACATTAAGGATGTCTGGTTTCCACTATGTAAAGTGTCTGGCAATGAATAACGTGATTTTTAATATTATTCTGAAGGTAATACCAAAAAATCAATAATATATAATATAATAAATAAAACCATAAAAAAAATCTATAAGTACCTACCTACAATGATGTTATTGGTGCTGAAATATTTTTTACATGTTTATAACACAGCTCTGTTTCTTTCCTGGTATCCCAGTATCCAATGTTCAGTTGAAAATCAACTACCATGTAGTTTTCTGGACCTATTTGGCGCCAGCGTGTGGCACACAGTGCCGTAACTAGGGCGGTGCGAGCGGTGCCCAGGCACAGGGCGCAGACCCTGGAGGGGCGCAGAAATGACCTCATGCATGGTAGCTAGTAGGTACATTTTGTTTTATTGCGAACATGGTGTAGACGCGCCCTACTGTACTATCTATAGTTATATCTATATCGCATTTTTCAAGCAATCTTGAAACAACAACACATGTAAAGGTATCCCTGGACGTGCTCGGCGCCAGGTGTACTGGTGGTCGCCGGAGATTGCGGCTCTGCGCGAGGCGTGCACCGCCGCGCGGCGCCGGTACGCCAGGTTCCGCAGGCGCCGCACCCGCCCGCCGGATGCGGAGGCCAGAGAGGCGGAGCTGTAGGAAGGGTACAGAGCGGCAAGGCGCACCCTCCGAACGGAGATAAAGCGGGCCAAGCGCCCTTACCAGGTGATGCGGAACAAGCTCCGCCCATGGGCTCCCCCGCTGACTCAGAGTCTCCGGCCCGAGGCTGTGGAGGGTGTGGTGGCTAATCTGTTCCCTGAGCGAGGGGAGCACTCTCCCCCGCTCACGGCTCCGCCACCTGCGGTGCCCGAAGTGGACCACACCAGCGACGACGAGGACGACGCTCCAGAGGTGACCGAGGTAGAGATGAGGGCGGTGGTACGAAGACTCAGTGTCACGAACACCGCCTCAGGACCCGACGGCGTGCCCGGAAGGGTATGGGTCCTGGCCATGGAGGCTCTCGGGTCTCGATTGCGAGGGCTCTTTAGCGCTTGCATGGAGAGAGGCCAGTTCCGCCTTCGCTGGAAGAACGGGAAACTGGTCCTCATCGCGAAGCCGGGGCGCCCCGCGGACTCTCCGTCCGCGTACCGGCCCATCGTGCTGCTCGACGAGGTGGGCAAACTCTTTGAAAGAGTAATTACAGACCGCCTCGTCGAGCATCTGGCACGGGTGGGGCCGGATCTCGCGAACGGTCAGTTCGGCTTTCGCAGGGGGCGTTCCACGGACGCCATCACGCGCGTGAGGGCCCTCACGACGGGGAATGCGGTGATTTGGGGCAGGGTCGTCTTGGCGGTGTCTTTGGACATCGCCAATGCCTTCAACTCCAGGGAGTTGCAGGCCCTGGAGTTGCAACGGGGCGGCACTTCGGTACCATGACATGCCCGCCTACCTCCGTCGTGTGATCGAGGCCTACCTGTCGGATAGGTTCATCATCTATCCCGGTCACCAGGGAGAGTGGAGACGGCGAGAGATGTCGTTCGGTGTTCCGCAGGGATCGGTACTAGGACCGTCCTATATATATACGGGAAACTGGTCCTCATCGCGAATGAGGACCAGTTTCCCGTTCTTCCAGCGAAGGCGGAACTGGCCTCTCTCCATGCAAGCGCTAAAGAGCCCTCGCAATCGAGACCCGAGAGCCTCCATGGCCAGGACCCATACCCTTCCGGGCACGCCGTCGGGTCCTGAGGCGGTGTTCGTGACACTGAGTCTTCGTACCACCGCCCTCATCTCTACCTCGGTCACCTCTGGAGCGTCGTCCTCGTCGTCGCTGGTGTGGTCCACTTCGGGCACCGCAGGTGGCGGAGCCGTGAGCGGGGGAGAGTGCTCCCCTCGCTCAGGGAACAGATTAGCCACCACACCCTCCACAGCCTCGGGCCGGAGACTCTGAGTCAGCGGGGGAGCCCATGGGCGGAGCTTGTTCCGCACCACCTGGTAAGGGCGCTTGGCCCGCTTTATCTCCGTTCGGAGGGTGCGCCTTGCCGCTCTGTACCCTTCCTACAGCTCCGCCTCTCTGGCCTCCGCATCCGGCGGGCGGGTGCGGCGCCTGCGGAACCTGGCGTACCGGCGCCGCGCGGCGGTGCACGCCTCGCGCAGAGCCGCAATCTCCGGCGACCACCAGTACACCTGGCGCCGAGCACGTCCAGGGATACCTTTACATGTGTTGTTGTTTCAAGATTGCTTGAAAAATGCGATATAGATATAACTATAGATAGTACAGTAGGGCGCGTCTACACCATGTTCGCAATAAAACAAAATGTACCTACTAGCTACCATGCATGAGGTCATTTCTGCGCCCCTCCAGGGTCTGCGCCCTGTGCCTGGGCACCGCTCGCACCGCCCTAGTTACGGCACTGTGTGCCACACGCTGGCGCCAAATAGGTCCAGAAAACTACATGGTAGTTGATTTTCAACTGAACATTGGATACTGGGATACCAGGAAAGAAACAGAGCTGTGTTATAAACATGTAAAAAATATTTCAGCACCAATAACATCATTGTAGGTAGGTACTTATAGATTTTTTTATGGTTTTATTTATTATATTATATATTATTGATTTTTTGGTATTACCTTCAGAATAATATTAAAAATCACGTTATTCATTGCCAGACACTTTACATAGTGGAAACCAGACATCCTTAATGTTCATGAAATTATACAATTGTTAACTTTTGTACCGATAGATGGCGTTGTTAGTGAATCAATACAGATTTTAAACCAATTCAATTACCAATTTAATAGGTACTAATTTAATTCTTGATCCCCATAGCACACTCATTTTAGCTGAGCGTGTTATCTTAACATCGTGATTCAGAATTTGATGCTCAACTAACAACGCCATCTATCGGTACATTATGCTCACATGCGTATAGATGAGTGAACTTGTTTAGTGGCACGTTTTCGTGCCACCTGGGGCTCTAGCGCCGTCACAAAATCAGTTACGTCACGTGTTTCATCGGTACCTACTAGTACCAGGATATCAAAAGCTGGTAGCCGTAGGAATTCTTACTTGTTGCACCTGATAAATCAATAAATTGGGCGTTCGGGATGTTCAGTATGCATTACACACGTAACTGGAGATTTGAATGAATACATACAATAAAAAAATATAAAACAGAATAGTCGTTGTCCATTTTTTGAGAATTTGAATTGGAAATTTGATTTGAAATTTGATTTGGGGCAGGGTCGTCTTGGCGGTGTCTTTGGACATCGCCAATGCCTTCAACTCCAGGGAGTTGCAGGCCCTGGAGTTGCAACGGGGCGGCACTTCGGTACCATGACATGCCCGCCTACCTCCGTCGTGTGATCGAGGCCTACCTGTCGGATAGGTTCATCATCTATCCCGGTCACCAGGGAGAGTGGAGACGGCGAGAGATGTCGTTCGGTGTTCCGCAGGGATCGGTACTAGGACCGTCCCTGTGGAACATCGGATACGACTACGTGCGGCGCGGCGACCTCCCCGACGGGGTCAGCGTGGTCTGCTACGCAGACGACACGCTGGTCCTGGCGCGGGGAGAGTCGTACCAGACGGCGGCCGAAACAGCGACACGCGGGGTTGCGACAGTCGTGGACAGGATCCAGCAACTAGGACTCAAGGTGGCATTGCACAAGTCCGAGGCTATTATGCTTTCATGGCCCTCGGACCGCTCCACCACCTGGTTTCCAAATAACGGTAGGGGGGGTCCACATCGGCGTCGGGTCGACGATGAAGTACCTGGGACTCGTCCTAGACAGCCGGTGGACTTTCGAGGAGCATTTCCGACGTTTGGCCCCCAAACAGGACAGGTTTGGGGCCGCTCTGAAGCGGCTCCTACCCAACCTAGGGGGTCCAGACGCCCCCTGCCGGAGGCTCTACGCGGGGTTCATTCGGTCCACGGTACTTTACGGGGCGCCGGTTTGGGCGCCATCGCTAGGTAAGCGACCGGCGGCCAAACTGAACGCTTGCCAGAGGGTCATGGCCATCCGGATGGTGCGGGGATACCGCACGATCTCCCGCGAGGCGGCGAGCCTCCTTGCTGGCCTGCCACCGTGGGATCTGGAGGCAACAGTCCTTGCATGCATGCACGATTTGCGCGTGGAGATGCAACGCCGGGGCGAAACTCCGCTGCCACGACAAATCGCAGTATGGCTGACAGAGTTTGGGCGGGATCTCAGGGTGGCATGGCAATTGCGACTGTCGCAACCCAGTGCTGGGCACGCCGTCATTGAGGCGGTAAGTCCCCTCTATGAGGAGTGTTTGGAAAGAGGTCACCTTCCGTATGACGCAGGTCCTCACTGGACACGGTAAGTTCGAGAGGTTCCTGCATCGGATCAAGCAGGAAAGGACGCCTGGGTGTCGCTACTGTGTGGACCGCCCGGAGGACACGGTGGAGCACACGGAAGAGGTGTGGCCGCTTGGGCGGAGCACCGCTGTGTCTTTGTGGAGGCTATCGGCGGCGGTGACCTCTCGCGCCGGGCCCTGATTCAGGAAATGGTCCGGAGCGAGGAGGGGTGGCGGGCGGTCGCCTCCTTCTGCGAAGCAATAATGTTAGTGAAGGAGGCTGCTGACCGCGAGCGCGTGAGGGAACGGTCCTCACGCCGCCCCCGCCGAGATCCCGATCCCAATTTCCGACCACCGTAGGCGCGGGTTCGCGGACGGCGAGCACTGGGTAGCTCGCCGTCCGGCAGTCTAGAAATAATCCGGACCGAGCTCAGTCGTCAACGGCGCGTTCTGTTCCACGCGCGCCTCAAGGAGATGTCAGCAAACTGTAGGGGAGCTCCCCGGGCCCCGGCAGGGCCGAAGCCTCTGGGGAACATGGGTATTCCGAAAGGTTGACACCGAGTCCCCCTCTCTGTCTCTGTCTGCTTTGCACATAGCGCTCCGAACCGTTCCGAATAAAAACGAAATTACACGATGCACACATGTCATACCGTTTCGGTTGTTGCGGTGTGTGCTGTGTGCCGCTCGAATTCGAAAAACAAAAGATTTAAAATAATTCCTCCTCAATCCGTGCTCCGATATCCGATATCGGGCCGGACAATATGAAAGACAGGTACTTATTTTATACATTTTACTTACCCGGATATCGGATCGGCGTCCGACACCGATATCGGATCGGATAATGTGAAAACGCTCTTACGTAACTTTGTTCGTTTCTCGGCAATGAAAAAAAAGACAAATTTTCATTTGTTTTCTTATTTTGACACCCTTCTACTGCACAATAATGATCAGACACAACGCCCGTCTGGTCGCGCGCCGCGCTCGTGTACCTCACCTCACAGAGCGCTGTGGCGCCGCACTGAGTTCACCTTCCTATCGTCCGCGGACGCGGGCCACATGACCGGCGTGCTGTGCAGTTGCCCGGGCCAGACACAATACCCGCCTCGCTCAATTGGGCAGTTGCCTGACCAGACAAAACATCTCTCTGGTCGGATGATGCACTCTAAAGACTAAACAAAAAAACTAGGGCTGTTGCCCGGACCAGACACAACATCTATCTCGCTCAATTGGGCAGTTGTCTGAACCAGACACAACACCCGTTCCGCTCAATTGGGCAGTTGCTCGGACCAGACACAAAACCTGTCTCACTCAATTGGGCAGTTGCTCGGACCAGACACAACACCCGCCTCGCTCAATTGGACAGTTGCCTGGACGAGACACAACACCCGTCTCGTTCAATTGGGCAGTTGCCCGACCAGACATAACAACTCTCTGGTCGGAAGATGCACTCTAAAGACTAAACAAAAAAAACTTGGGCTGTTGCCCGGACCAGACACAACATCCATCTCGCTCAATTGGGCAGGTGCCCGAACCAGACACAACACCCGTTTCGCTCAATTGGGCAGTTGCTCGGACCAGACCAAAAACCCGTCTCGTTCAATTGGGCAGTTGCCCGACCAGACATAACATAACCGGTCGGAGTGGAGTGGAATTTCTGGATTCGGTCCCCACGCTCAAGGCCCGCGATAGAAGCTATGCAATAGCTTAAAAAAAAATTCAGTCGAATTGATAACCTCCTTCTTTTTTGAAGTCGGTTAATAAAGCGTAGATATTATACAACGTGTTACTGAAAGGGTATATCCACATCAAAATCTAGGCGACTTTGGGTGATAACAAACGATATTGCAAGGGTTTCAGATGAAAATAAAATACTCCAAAAATTGATACTAAATTTCCGGTTTCATATGTTTCTTAAATTCAAATCATAACAAACGTGTCACCGCACTACGCGGGTCAATAACTTTCCATGTTACTAGCATAATATCACGCTAAATCTCTTCCGTAATTCTGCGCGCCTAGTATCCTTAGTAGCCTACTGCCTACCGCACTGGCGGCGGCGTTCATTGTTGTTTTGACAAAGGCGCCGCGCAGGCGCGCGCCGCCGCGCCGCTAAGCGAGTGCACGTGCGCGCCATACATGTACCTACTTACTTTACCGTGAACGTGATGTAAAAATAATAGTATTAAAAATTAATACTTATTGCGTAGGTAATTATTGATTTACATATTTCCAGTTATTATTGATTTAAAATTTCAAGACAGAAATTTCACGTAAAAACTGAGATAACAAAACTTACGTAAAAAATCAAAACTTAGGGTGGGATAACTAGTTTCATCCCTTATTAATACTTAAACAGTAAAATCTTAAAGCTTTGTTTACTTTAGTAAATTGACTTACATTTTAAAGATGGGGTTCAATGTGGTGACCTTGGTATTGTATGCACAAGGCCGCTCGGTTGTTCAGGGACACCTGGACAAACGAGCGTAGCGTGTCTGGTGTTATTGTCCTGAAAGCGGCATCAAACCGCACTTTTATTTGGTTCACTGTATCACACTACACTGCGTACACTATGTTTTTCATGTACCCCCACAATAAAAGTCCAACGGGGTTAAGTCTGGGGACGAAGACTATGTACCATCCGACTAAAACACGCCAACGAAGGGAACAGGCGACGTTCAGCATCTGGTCTACCTTCGATAAAACGGTGACGGTACAGTCTTCGGGCAGCTCGCAAATTCCCATGTTCTGCTCCGACACACAATATCATCTCGTAATATTCGCTGTTACTTAACGACATTTTGCAAGCAACAAAAAAAGTCAAATCGCGTATCACACGGACAGTTCAAACGATTCTGCAGTCTGCACTAGACGCTGCACGCGGAACAGTTGACGACTGACTGAGGAGCAATAACAATAATATCAATAATGCAAAATAAAATGATTCCCTACTATCCTGGTAATAGGGTGGTCGTGCCAATTTGTGTCCACTAACATTAAAAAAATATTGTGCAATATTATTTTACATCTTAATAATATTATTCAACTAAACTCCGATGATCTTTGTAAATCACACACCAGAGTATAAAACAAGAGTTAATTACGTACTTAATTCAAAAATCATTAAAGATCATTTATGTGGTACATTTGATCATATTATTATGTTGTACGTTTATTAATATGTTAGAATCGGAACCCGAGAGCTTTTATTTTAAAATAACATAAATTAATCTTTAATCAAAAGACATTGTTATATTGAAATCTAGGATTTGAAGTTGTATTTACTAGGAGTAATCTAAGCTACAGGACAACAACTGGTACGCGCGCCCTAAACCTACATCACAGTTATAACACACTATGATGAAATTATAATGTGTGTGTAATCGGGGTTCTGTGATCAAATGATTTTCAACTCGGCAATATTAATTCCTGTTACTCATGCGGTCCTAGTACTTTTATTTAATTTCTTTAACAGTTCGATACATTTTTACGACATTATTTTGCAACTCTTTGAAAAGAGACTGAATAAACGTGCTCAAAGGCTCAAACCAATTAAATAACCACCACCGCCAGAGCGACCAAAGCGTAAACTTCCGGTAATTCTTTCGGTTAGTCCTACAGACAGATAGTAATTATGTGTGCGTGTATTATTTTTTAATTAAAAAAGTAAACTTTTTTCCATCATTACGAATAAGAAAATAAAATACCTTATTTTAAAATACCTTATTTTAAAAATTATGAACGGAACCCATTGTGATTTTATTTATACTAGGAGATGCATAAGTTGCCTAAAGATGTTAATTTGGGTTCAATTGGAGATAAATTATGTTTCTAAATCCTTTTTCTATTCTTAGTCTAATGGAAAATAATAATGTTTATTTAAGCAATTCTTGGTAGAATGCACGTAACGATTTCATTTTATTATCAATTCAATAGTACTCGAGCTGACGATTTTTCGAATGACTTAATTCGTTTTAATGTCATCGTTATTTTAACCGACTAAATCTGTAGGTACCATTTGAATGAAAATCATTGAATAACGCCGGAAAGGATAATCATTTTTTTTTAAAAGTTTAAACCTACCCGACAATTGAAAAATAAGGGTTTGTTATGAGTAGTTTAATTTTTTTTATTAAGATTTTTTTTATTAAGATTTTTTTATCAATTTTGAGAAGATCGATTCAAGAGTATAATTCCATGCTGCACGGGATAAAAAATCGATGTAAAACAAAACATCGTTTATCGTTATGACCACCAAAAAAGGATAACGTTCGGAAATTTACAGGAATACTGTTATTAAATTAGGTAGGTATTTACTGTGTAGTTGGTACGATGGTAAGGTGGAATATTAATTACTATGTAGATAGGTAATATCCATAATATTATCTACAAAGTAATCTTTTACAATGGAAAAAGTGTAATTCAAGCAGGTACCTAAATATTATTTCGTTAAATTTTGATACCTAGACAAGGTAGGTAATTGTACGTATTGTGATTTGTTCACAAACATAATCTTAGTTTAGGAAAAGTCAGTATTATTTTGTAAACAAAAAATAAACATACGGAACCCTTTATTTAGAAATACCAGGAGTAAGAGGTTTATGTTTACTCGCAAATAGTTCGTTGACACCGATCAGCTGACTTATTGCTAGTGATGTATTTATTTCAATTTTAAAAATTCGGTTTCTGGTATCTATTTGTTAAAAATTCTCATAATTTATGAACATGTAGAGATAGGATTAAAAAACCCTTGCAATATCGTTTGTTATCACTCAAAGACGGATTGGACTTCGTTTGTATATACCCTTTTCGTTACAGATTGTATATTCTGTTCAATAATTCCGGAGACTAAAATGACATTTCAACACCAAAGAATTGGCGTCATTCCTATAGAAATTTTGACATTACTTATGTCAATTTAGTCTCCGGGTTTATTGAACAGAATATAGGTAGTCAACATACACGTCATACGAACGATATAGGCCGCAGTAGACTGAACCATATTATCTGTGACTGAACCAAACTCAGCCAGCCGCGCGCGGCGCTGTGACACGTCTAAGTCGTCCCCCCGCACCGCAACCGGGGGTAACTTTATTCAGTGAGATGCACGATAGTTCTGAGTAAAAGGCGTGCGTGATAAAATACAAAAAGGCCTTTGGAAGAAGGGGTTTTACGAAAAAACCACTGCATCAATCAATTTCAAATAAAATTTATTAAAATTTTCGATAAATTTGCTGTGTCGGTACAGGCTTCGTTTTTGAAATTTGATGCTTCTTTTATTTCTAATTTACGCTCAAAGTTGTGTTAAAATTAGCCAAAAAAACTAAACTTTAGAAGCTCATAACTTTTTATTGGCTTATTATTTTTCAATTCTGCTTCCGTACAGACAAAATTAATAATGAGACAAAACGATATCATGTTTAACTTTGGATGTACATGGTCAAATAGAGGAGTAAAACCCCCCCGAAGTTTGTATGGAAAAAATGTTGACTTGAGTCGCCTTAACGCGGGTAAGTGATACCTAGGTTGTTAATTGTTAGTTTTAATTATGTTGTTTTTTTTTTATGTACCTAGTTGTTTTTCTACATCATCATCATCATCATCATCTCAGCCGAAAGACGTCCACCGCTGGACATAGGCCTCCCCCAAGCGTCGCCACAGCGACCGGTCCTGCACGTCTCGCATCCATCGGATTCCCGCGACCCTCGCCAGGTCGTCGGTCCACCTTGTGGGAGGCCTTCCGACGCTGCGTCATGTACCTAATGTAATGTAATGAAACAAGTGTTCTCATATCAATGCTGCCAAGGAACTGACTGCTGTAGCGTAACCAAACGTAACATGCAATGAATTCCCATAGTGTGAATGATTTGCGTGACGACGTCGCGAAAACACGTCGATTATTATCGTTACGCTTGCGTCATGTCTCGGTGTGAACTGACCCGTTACGTTTTATCAAATGACTTCTCCCGACCTTGACCCGCTCTAGGGTGGAACCGGATGACGTGTCAGACTTTTATTGAGTAAAACCCACTTATGTCCTCCAATTACTTTTTGCGTTCTAGGGCCACGCACGGTCACTCTTTCAAACGTTCCCGC
Source organism: Mythimna separata (assembly GCA_030763345.1). Taxonomy (NCBI): domain Eukaryota; kingdom Metazoa; phylum Arthropoda; class Insecta; order Lepidoptera; family Noctuidae; genus Mythimna; species Mythimna separata. The sequence continues at coordinate 1,204,863 of CM061173.1, read as the reverse complement.
AACCCTAGCAGGCATCGGCCCTACTAGGCCCTTCGTTTTTCCTTCGCGAAGGCCACGGTAACTCTTTCGAAGCATCCGTAGCCCCGGCAGACATTGTTCGATACGATCCCGACAATCTTGCTGACATCTCTTAGTAGCACGCATAGAACGCAACGCGCTGTCAACCCAGGCTTAGTCCTACTTACCGACTTACCTCATCCTCCTTCGTCTTCTTCCTGCCCTTATCCCATATTACTTGGGGTCGGCGCAACACGTTTTCTTCTTATTGTCCTGTCATCCGTCAGATTTTCACCAACTCCGTTTTTTTTCATATCGCTCCTCAAACAATCCATCCATCTTTTCTTTGGCCTCCCCTCTCGCTCTCCATCCATCTACATGTAAATTCAGAACTCGACTTACCTCATCCTACAGTTTGTTTATTCCTGGTGTAACAGGTACACCTAGCAACCTTTGATGTCCTGGTACCGATATCTGTTTAACACGTGACTTCACCGGTTTTGTGACGATCGAATCCGACCGTGTGCTAAATAAACGTGTTTGCTTCCTTCCTTTTTAGGGTTCCGTACCGTAAAAGAAAAAAAAGCGGGGTTTTCAAGTAAATATATTAAAAAACTGTCTACCATTTGCATGCAGCAAATAACCTGGTTGTTGTTGCTTAGATTTTATAATTTAATTATGCTTTGGTGTATGTTTTGTGTTGTGTATATTTGCCACAAAATACGATTATTCTATTCTATTCAATTCAATTTCTCGCATCTACGTACGACTTGTGGTCCAACGACGGAAACGGTCTCGTTTTCCTCGATGCTCGTTGTTGTCCGACAGCGATTTACAAATTCGAATTAATAGGACTATTGCACCACTCGTTTTTACGAACGCTCTTAGTCAACGTCGCGTAGTGTAATGTTACGCCGTGAAACTTGAGTACGCTATATCTTCGACGGAACCAAGGGTAGCATCAAATAATTAAAACGCATTGCTGTGCGAAGCTTCGAGAATAGGAGTACATACTCAGGCCTGGCAAATTCCAGAAAAGTCCGACATACACTATTATTATTAGCTAAGTTTCAGTAGGTAGTTATGTGGGTGGATAAGGGAATTTGTACCTTCCGGTATTAGCAATAGAGTCGAAATTCGCATGTAAGGTGGTAGATAAGTACCTACTTACGAGAGTAATAATAATGATTTATGGCCTCCCGATGCGACTATTTTGTGCTAGAATGTCCTTGAAACGTCGGTATCGAGAAATTTCGATGACTTCGCATATAAATACGGGTCTCCGGCTAGAAGCAGTTCAGTTTGATTTCGTCAGCGACACAGAGCGAACTACCTAAGTGTGTGAAGTGATACCTAGCGACCTAAGCGATACTAAACGGAACTCTGAGTGTTTATAGTGATTGGTTATTTGTTGATTGGACTAATTTGTCATTGTTTGTGGTTAATAAAGTTATCTGCTAGTAAACCGGCATTTAATTACTCACGTTCGTAACAACTGGTGTCAGAAGTGAGATGCCATTACTACAGAGGGACGACGAACAAGGACCACGAACACGGAGGCAAGTGGAGATGGATGCTGCACGTCAACGTCTGGAAGCGGAAGATCGGGCTGGTATGGGAGCAACGGCAGCTGCTGAGGCGCCAACAGGGCCATCCTCGGAAATGAACCTCGCCGCAGTGTTGGCCGCCATGCAAGCTAGTATGGAAGCTGCTGATCTGATCGCGGCTAACCAGGAAGAAGCCCGCCGCGAACAGGAAGCTGCCCGCCGCGAACAAGAGGCTAACCAACGTAAGCTCCAGGACCTAATCGCGGCTAACCAGGAGGAAGCCCGCCGGGATCAAGAGGCTAAGCAGAACCTGATCCTCGAAAAAATCGATCACGGCCTTGTCACGTTGGGCGAGAAAGTGAAAAATCTCACCTTAGAGGTCAAGGAGGTTTCCGCCCGAGCTGATAGCCTCGAAACCAGAATTGATGGCCACGAAGATCGCCTGCTGGACATCAACAAAAAAATTATCAAGCTCGAAGCACGCGAACCCGTTGCTGTTAGCGCACCATCGCACACCCACTGTGCATCAGCCGCAAAATTTGATATGCCGCGTTTTGATGGCACGTCGTCCTGGACGGCTTTTAAGTACCAATTCCAAACACTGGTCAAGACGAACCGCTGGGATGATGACCAGTCTTTCGCGGCGTTAACTTTGGCCCTACGAGGGGACGCTCTGCTGGTCCTAGAGAACCTTCCTCCAGACGGCAGGACGTTGGAGCGTCTAATGGAGGGACTAGACACTCGCTATGGTGACAAGCACCTCGAACATGTTTTCCGCGCGCAACTTCGCGAGAGAACGCAGAGGTCGAACGAGAGCCTTCAGCAGTGGGGAGTAGAGGTTGAACGGCTGGTCCGGCGGGCATACATGTCGATGACACCGGAGATGGTGGAAGTAAATCTGGTGCAAGCATTCATCGACGGTCTACGGGATACTGAAGTCAGGGCTACGGTGCGACTCGGACACCACCAAACTCTGAAGAGTACGATGGCCCACGCTTTGGAAGTGGAAGCCGTACGACAAGACTCACGTACGCACAGAGTTCGGGAAGTGGTGGTCTCACCTTCAGTGCAACCACGTCACCGGGAAGTGGCTTCGTCGGCAAAGTCCCGCTATATTCCGACGTGTTATGGATGTGGAGAAAAAGGGCACATTCGTACCGATTGCCCCAAGAGGAAGAGGGGAAGTGTGGACTCCGGAACTCAAGTTAACGAGGAGTCGTTAAACTAAATGTCGCCAGGGCCGCGGGGCGGGTGCTGGCTGGTCAACTGAAGGCCCCAACCATCACCATCAATCAAGTCCACAACGGAAATAGTTTGATCATCGAGGGAACGCTGAATCAACGTGCTTGCAATTTCACCGTTGACACCGGGGCGTCACGGACTATTATAAGACCTGAGTTGCTGAAACGCACCATCTTGTGGCAAACAGAAACCCCAGCCTACCGACTTCAGACAGCCACCGGCCAGCCAGTCTCCGTCCTCGGTGATACAGAAATCGAGTTTAAAATCGGTGATCAAGTGTACACCCATTCAGCGTTAATTGCGAATATTACCGACGATTGCATACTGGGTCTCGACTTCCTGCGGAATTACCGATGTGTTTTAGATATCGATAAAGGAGTATTGAAATTCCCAGACCAAGAAGTCTTCCTGCAAGGAATTAACACATGCAACCTCTATTGCTTAAAGGATACCACATTGGCTCCAAGAACGGAAACCTTAGTCGAAGTTAAATTTCCTAAGAAAGTTAGGCAACGCAGATGTGTTATGGTTGAAGACATTGGCCGGCACCCGGAACTTATCACCGCGAGGACATTAGTTATGACGAAAGGAAGATCCAAGGTCAGGATTGTAAATCTTGGGAAAAAGGAGATCCAGTTGAAGAAAAACAGTGTTGTTGGAAGATGTGAAGAAGTGAAGTATCTCCGCCAAATCAACACATCTTCAGTAAAACAAGACGCAATAAAAGGTGAACCTGATCACATCCAGCAACTTCTGGAAAATTCTAAGAGTAATTTATCAGTTTCGGAACTACAGCAAGCCAAGGAATTTCTGCTACGGTTCCGGGATATCTTTGCAACGGGAAAAGATTGCGGAAGAACAGGTCTCGTCAAGCATGAGATAGATACAGGTGATGCTAGACCAATTAAACAGAGACCGCGCCGCATACCCTGGGCTAAAGAAACTGAGGTAGCAGAAATGGTAAAGGATATGGCTGATAGCGGAATAATTGAACCTTCTACGAGCCCATGGTCTTCTCCTGTCGTTCTGGTGAAGAAGAAGGACGGCAGTACCAGATTCTGTGTAGACTACAGAAGGCTGAATGATGTAACGAAGAAGGACAGTTATCCCTTGCCTAGGATAGACGACACACTGGATATGCTCAGTGGTATGAAGTGGTTTTCAACCATTGATTTGAAAAGTGGCTACTGGCAAGTGGAAATTAGCGAGAAGGATAAGGAAAAGACAGCGTTCAGTACAGGAATTGGCAACGGCCTGTGGCAATTTAACGTCATGCCTTTTGGGTTGTGCAACGCTCCAGCGACGTTTGAACGCCTCATGGATAGAGTCATGGTGGGCCTTCTTGGTGACGTCTGTCTGGTATATTTGGATGACGTCATTATAATGGGCCGCACTTTTAAGGAACACCTGAGGAATATGGAGAAAGTATTCACCAGGATACGGGGGGCTAACCTAAAACTAAGCCCAAAGAAGTGTGCCCTGTTCAAGAAGGAGGTCAGCTACCTAGGACATGTCATCTGCGCCGATGGAGTGAGAACCGATCCTGAGAAGATAAAGGCTGTCCAACAGTGGCCGGCTCCAAAGAACAAAACAGAAGTACGTGCATTTCTAGGGTTGTGCACCTACTACAGACGGTTTGTTATGAGTTTTTCGGACATTGCAAAACCTTTACATCAGCTGACTGAGGATAAACGTGATTTTATCTGGGACAAGAACTGTGAGTCAGCATTCAACGAACTAAAGCAACGGCTATGTGAAGCGCCTATACTGGGGTATCCGAGCAGAGATGGAAGATTTGTCGTCGATACCGACGCCAGCAACACAGGAATTGGTGGAGTGCTGTCGCAGGTGCAAGAAGATAGGCAAGTCGTGATCGCTTACTTCAGTAAGGCACTTTCAAAACCAGAAAGGAACTACTGCGTAACTCGACGAGAACTACTGGCTGTTGTAAGAACCTTGCAACATTTCCACAAGTACCTCATAGGGAGACAGTTTACGTTGAGGACAGACCACGCTGCATTGAAATGGCTTCTACAATTCAAAAACCCTGAGGGTCAAGTTGCAAGATGGCTAGAGCAGCTACAGGAGTTCAACTTTGTGACGGAACATCGTAGTGGAAAAGGGCATAACAATGCTGACGCCCTGTCGCGACGTCCATGTAATGAGGACTGTAGACATTGCCAGCAAAATGAAGCCCGGGAACATGTGAACTTAATTAGGGCTGAAGGCAACTTTAAGAAGTCCCAGGAAGAAGATGACGATATTCGACCTATACTGGACTGGAAGCGTAGTGGAACTAGGCCTCAGTGGAATGAAGTATCGTCACATAGTCCTGTCACAAAGAGCTACTGGGCACAGTGGGACAGTTTAGTCCTAGAAAATGACGTGCTTTGTAGGAAATGGGAATCGAACGATGGCAAGGAGGTGACCACACAAGTGATAGTACCACGACGTGAAGTGGTCCCCCTGCTTCAGGAGATACACGATGGCGCTTCTGGAGGACACCTGGGAATCAAGAAAACTCTACTGAAAGTGAGACAGCGGTATTACTAGCTCAATTGTAGAGAAGACATAGAGCAATGGTGTCGGAAATGTACAGCGTGCGCATCCGTGAAAGGACCACAGACTAGGAGCAGGGGCAAGCTTCAGTTGTACAATGTAGGAGCCCCATGGGAACGCATTGCCATCGACGTTGCTGGACCTTTCCCAGTGACAGATGACGGAAACAAATACATAGTGGTGATACAGGACTATTTCACAAAGTGGCCTGAAGTTTTCGCCATACCCAATCAGGAAGCGACGACAGTGGCGAAAAAGGTGGTCGAAGAAGTAGTATGTCGGTATGGCGCACCTTTGGAGATCCATTCCGATCAAGGCCGCAACTTCGAATCTGCGCTGTTCCAGGAAATGTGCACTCTTCTGGGGATTTACAAGACACGCACAACACCTGCGCACCCACAGTCGGACGGAATGGTGGAGAGGTTTAACCAGACCCTGGAGAATCACCTGGTTAAGGTTGTCGATGACCATCAGAAAGATTGGGACCGGTATATTCCACTATTTCTGATGTCTTATCGATCAGCAGTGCATGATAGCATGGGCCATACCCCAGCAAGAGTGAATTTCGGCAGGGAGATGAGACTTCCAGTCGATACCATAACCGGCGTGCCACCTGACAAGACTAAGCCAGTTACGGACTTCGTAAGTGACCTCCAAGATCAATTGGATGAAGTGCATAAACGAGTGCGTGAGAATAGCCTGCACACTAGCGTTAAAATGAAAACTAGATACGACCGCAATGCCAACGCCAAGGGATTTGAGGAAGGTGCACTGGTTTGGCTCCACAACCCACTTCGACGAAAAGGGAAGTCGCCGAAACTTCAAGCTCGATGGGAGGGACCCTACACCGTGATAAAAAGGATCAACGACGTTACCTACCGCATCAAGAAAGGGTTACGAGGGAAACCTAAGGTAGTCCACGTGGATAGATTGGCGCCGTATCACGGATCTAATAATGCTCGGGACGAGCATGACTAAGAGGGGGGCACTGTTACGCCGTGAAACTTGAGTACGCTATATCTTCGACGGAACCAAGGGTAGCATCAAATAATTAAAACGCATTGCTGTGCGAAGCTTCGAGAATAGGAGTACATACTCAGGCCTGGCAAATTCCAGAAAAGTCCGACATACACTATTATTATTAGCTAAGTTTCAGTAGGTAGTTATGTGGGTGGATAAGGGAATTTGTACCTTCCGGTATTAGCAATAGAGTCGAAATTCGCATGTAAGGTGGTAGATAAGTACCTACTTACGAGAGTAATAATAATGATTTATGGCCTCCCGATGCGACTATTTTGTGCTAGAATGTCCTTGAAACGTCGGTATCGAGAAATTTCGATGACTTCGCATATAAATACGGGTCTCCGGCTAGAAGCAGTTCAGTTTGATTTCGTCAGCGACACAGAGCGAACTACCTAAGTGTGTGAAGTGATACCTAGCGACCTAAGCGATACTAAACGGAACTCTGAGTGTTTATAGTGATTGGTTATTTGTTGATTGGACTAATTTGTCATTGTTTGTGGTTAATAAAGTTATCTGCTAGTAAACCGGCATTTAATTACTCACGTTCGTAACAGTAATAAGGGTAAGACGGTCTTACTCGGGGCTCGACGTATCGAGTGGTGTAATAGGCCTTTACTAACAGGGCAGGGGTCGTTTTGTGTCAAGGTCGTCTGTTGCACCTGTCCAATCAGGCTAGCCCCCCATGTTGTGTCTACTCAGTACTGGCGCACTCCAGTCGACTCATGTTGTCCTAGTACTCGATGTTTATAGACACGTGGCTTGAGAGCCCTGTCCATCCAGCCAGAGATTGACGGATCTGCGAATATTTACTTATAATAATTATTATATTCTCACAGGTTTTTTTGGCAAAGAAAAACATGCTTTCCAAATTAACGTTATATGTTCATAATTACGAGTATGTATAAAAAGACAACCTATTTTATAACATGAGATATTTAGGGAAGATACCTTGAGCATTCAAGAGAACTGTCCTATATGCCTAGTTCGCACTAAGCTAGTAATTTAGTTTAGTAGCGAGTAATTTAGTAGCTAAACGCGTCTGAACACCAAAAATTTAGTCGACTAGAACCTGTGGCGCTCCGTGGGGACCGCCATTATTTATTATTTATTTATTTATTTAATATTAATAAATTAATATAAATAATATTAATAATATAAACTGTTATTGCTCTGTTTCTGTTGCTTCTGTAATTATACTACTAGAATATAATTTTTATTCGGTCAGGTTTTGGTGTCACAATTTTTTTCCAGCGGTTCTCAAAGTTAAAAGGTAATTACTTGTTTACTGGCACGTTTTTGTGCCACGGGGTCCAACAGGATTAATAAAGAAACTAAATAGCTACTAAAATACTCGTTACTAAACTAAATTACTAGCTGAGTGCGAACTAGGCAATAGGGATGCTAAATTATTATATGGATTGTTTTTATACGATTATGTGAGCGCTCCGTTGAACTATTTAAGGTAAACTGTAACCCACTTTCAAAATATTAGTTTTATCACGGAATGCATCAAAATTGTGATTTTTCATTGTCAAAAAATCTCGTATATGTAATATTGAAAGCTCAGTCACACCGTTGGACTCGCGTAACTCCACGTGATTCATAATAAATTGTACTAGGGTGTCAGAAGTTCAATGTAGTTTATTTATCAAGGTAACAACCTTGATAAATAAATGTAACACACTACTGACCACTACTTAACAGACACCGATGAAAACGTGGTTCTGTATGTAATACAAAAAGACGGGGTTCAACAGAAATAAGGAGATACCAACAAAAAGGGAGAAATTGTGGATTAAACCTACAACAAAACTATGGCGCCTAAACACAAGTAGGCGCGGGTTTGTAAGCGATGAATAATGGGTAACTGGCCGTCTGACCGTCTGAGACCAAGCCCTAGTCACCAACAGCGTGTATTGTTAAATCTTAAAGAAATGTAAGCAAAACCGTAGAGCCGATGCCCGCTACGGCCACGCGGAATTTCTGTAAGGGAATCCCTAGTCATAGAACACTAAATGCAGGACACAGGTGGGGTGCATTATGTTGCATGAAGACTAAATAACTAATTAAAAAAAAGTCTGACACGTCCACCCTAGAGCGGGAGAAGTAATAGGATGCTTTACTTACTTAAAAACGAAAGGGTTAATCACAATGGCTGCATGACATTCAGGAGTTTTGGAGTTTTGAGCAACTCCAATCAGCAAGAAGCTAAAAGCACTTGCAAATAGAAGGCCTGTTAGCTGTGCACGTTTTCAGTAAAAGTTTGACAGACGGATACTGAATGAAAGTAAGATAGCTTTACAGGTACTATGTAAACATATTATAATTTTATTCGTGAATAAAGGTGTAAATACGTACAAGCACTAGTTTATAACAATAAAAAAAAAAACTTGCAACCCACCCTGAACGGATATTATTACCGCAACTCTAGAGGATTCCTGATGTCTTAGTACTCACTATTTTAAAACACGTGGTCTTCGTCCTCCGTCGTAAAAATTCGGCGAGTGTGTTTGTTGCAAACGAGTGAACCTCGCTGGACTTTTTAGTCAAATTATATTTATTCAGAACCTCAACAACTGACTCCCATTACACCCGCTTTTGGACTAACTAAAACAAAAGTACAACAATACAGTTTTGAAACTTTTATTGAAAACACACATTCAAACAAAACAATGTTTGCGTTTTACCGGTTTTTGTATGCGCCTGAAAATCCCGGCGGTTAAAGTTTGGACAAACATTGCCATTTTTGGGTTCGCGCCTCAGTAAAGTAAGTGAAATAAACAGCAAGGAAGATAATGATGTTTCCCACCTCATCACCCTCGGTACAAAATAGCTAATATTTGAAGTAGGTATAGGTAGGTATAACTCTCGGTCACCCTTTTAGGTCATAATTAAAAAATAAAATGGTTTAGCCGTGTATAATACGCCAAAAACTCGGTAACAAAATTATAGTGTGAGGTATAGCCACAGGGTGTAGCGTTTCTTGGCCACCCCTGTGTAGTGTAAAATGTGAAAACGGTCAGAACTACTATTACTTTATGACGCCCTGGTACTCTAAACCTTACACGTGACGTAACCAGTTTGGTATGTGTTGGTTAGTTAAACTTGAAAAATGTTAGTTAAAAAAACCAGACTAGATATTTCATTTATAAAAAAAGCACGAAAGTTTACTTTTTCATGAAAATTACTCCGACTCTTAATGACCCTGTTTTTTTATTGTAATTCCTAATTAAGATTAGTAAATGAAAATTATTCACTAACAGCTGAAACCAATAACCTATCTATATCTATCACATATCGGAGATAGAAAAACAAATGAAACAACAGAAAACATGATAATTTTTGTATTGTATCATTTGTTTTACAATCTCCAGTATGCCAAACTGGAGATCGATAGGTTATTGGTTTCGGCCGTTAGAGCCGAAACCAATAACCATCTATCAGTTATCACATATCGGAGACAGAAAAACAAATGAAACAACAGAAAACATGGTAATTTTTGTATAGTATCATTTGTTTTACAATCTCCAGTATGCCAAAACTGGAGATCGATAGGTTATTTATTGGTTTCGGCCGTTACCAAACCAAGATAACTTCACAGAGTTCATACGACGTGTCAAGGCCGTTTTAAACATTGAATACTAAGGCAACAGGAATCCACAGCATGTACTCATGTTATTAAAATAGGGGTGCATTGCACCGTGCTCGTACAATCCGGGAGCAAACTTTGCTATACGAAAGCGCCCCCCTCTTGCATGTAAAGTGCTGATCTCAGGCCACGTGTTTTGTTACATTGGATACTGGGACACCAGGAACAACACAGAGCTGCGTTTGTAATTCATGTAAAAAAATGTGTTGTTGCACTTGTACTACGGATAGTGAACAAGTTTTTGTAGTTTGCGGTTATGTATTGATTTGTGAAGTCTTGAGAATATTAATTTAAATAATTGTGTATACAAAACATCTTTAATGACTTTCAATCGGAGATTTTTAATTTATTGCTCAAATCTCTATTTATTTATTTTTTTACCTAGATAGGTACTTCCAAATCATGTATCTATCTGTATGCCGTGGAAAAAAAGTGATTAAATTATTAGTTTGTAAAAAAAGTGTTAGTGTTAAGAGATTTGAGAATTGTCATTGAACAATTATGGACGACTGAAAAAGGAACAAGTAATAACACACCTGCTAAGTTTAAGCTTTTCTATCTGAACGTCTTTGAAAGTTCACTATTCATTACTTATTCTGCTTAACTTAGATAAAGTTGGCTCATAGATAAAGGACATCGTAAATCGTTCACGACATCGGGTGTTACGTCACATTTTACCGACTGTGGAATACTAGGACAGTAGAAAACATTAGAAGTTCTCGTTGCACTCAACACTTTCGCCCTTATTGCAACAACTATTTGGAGTTTTGGTGAGAAATGTTTGTATTTTTATTTCTACCGGAACACACATTTTAGTGACACCACAAAAAATATCAATAAAAAGAACAAATATAAGCAACATGTCACTTCAGCTATCTTTTTGTAATTTAAAAGTTCGTTTAACATACTATAAGACGATTCAGTAGTAGTAGTACATGTTATTGGTGCCCAACTTGGGACCACATTGCCATAAGAATTTAATATCCTTCTTTTTACCAACTGCCAAACCTTCCCTTAACTTCGAAACGGTCCATTAAGAAATTGTCACATTGACTGTTTTACAATTCGTTGTGAGTTCTCTGAGTGCGGCAGTAATACCTACAAATTAATAACGGTAAATAATTAAATATTCAAAACATGTGAAGCACTGAAAATTATATGCATTACGGTTGTAGTGTCGCCGCAACGACCGGCCCCGTGCATCTTGCATCCATAGGATTCCCGCGATCCTCACCAGCGCTTATTTTGCTGTCAAAAATTTGGGCAAACGTGGAATAGACAGACGTATCTGATGGATGAGTGAGAGATGTTTGTCCATTTGGGAAATTAGAAAAACCTTTTTCTTTGGTGCAGAAGCTGCTTTTATTATTTTCGGCCCGTACAGTTTCGGTCGTATTAACGATTCTTGGTGTACTTACTATTGCCTCTGGGAGGAGTTCGAAGGCGATCGTCTTTAGGGAGTCTGAGTAGCGACGTAATTACTGCACTGCCAGAGAGACAGAGAGGGTCAGAGCCAGACAAAGCTTCGTTAGAGCCACCACAGTGTATCCCATGTATCCCGTGATCTGGTTCGTCCGTGTATCCCCCAATGAGTACAACAATACCCTCCGGTGTCTCGTTTTAAGGGTTACTGGATACCAGGATATCAGAAAGCTCTAGAAGTTTTCTGTGCACTTTATACACACACAATCAAGAGCATTATTATGTACAGTTTTTGTAGGTACAAAGGTCAATGTACAGTATAAACAGAAAGAAAATGTATGAATATGCATGACTTTTCAGCTTACTAATATTTTTTTAAGTAAATAATTTCATTTAAGTATAAAAATCATACTTTTGCCAAACAAACTTTTTTTTTTATCTTTATTTAGCTTACAAAGGTACGAATTCTGTGCGTGTGTTCGATTTTTTTTTTACATTACCTAGTTACTGTTTTATATTAGGTCAAATGGCAAGACAATCGGACTTGCAGCAACATAAAGTTTGGATCTAGGGAGTGCAAAAAGCAGCTTGTAAGAAGACAGCCTAAGGCCTGAAACTGCGTTAAGCGGGCACCCGCGCGGTTTCATACAAAAGTGCTCCGTCGCGGGGACCAGCGCGGGTGTCCGTCACGGGGAGGCGCGCCCCGCACCCACGCAACGGGGCCCGCCTCCGTGCGACGGAACCCGTCGCGGGGGCACGCGCGGTCCCCGCCAGGGAACACGCACGGGCTTTTTTTTTTTTTGTGGCAATTGAGCCGGTTTCGACTATTCTGCCAGTGTCACGTTGGGACGGCAGCACAATGAGAGCAACCGTCGAACTTTGTACTTCGTGGTAGGTGTTAGTTATGCTGAAAAGACGAACACAAGGGTTAGTAGAACATATAATCTAATTTACAAGTTTATATACACATTTTATATACTACACATAGACAAACAGCACAGTTAATATAATGTTACGCACCAAACTAGAATTTTAGGTCATTATCATTTAGAAATTTAGCCAAGAGATTAATTAATTTAGGGGAAAAGTGAGAAAGAATGGAGTGGAAATTGGTTGGAAGAGGAACGTTACATTTAGGGAGTTTTTGGTAAAGGTCAATAGATTTATTATTTAGGGAGCAGGAGAAGAAAATGTGGTCTAAAGTACCTTCCGCAAGGCCACACTCGCACAGGGAACTATCCCGGACATGAATTTTGTTCAGGAACACTGGGCTACAACAATGTCCGAGTCTTAGTCTACACAGTGACGAAACAGTTCTCTTCGACAATTTAGGGCATTTAAAAAACCAAGGTCTGCGTTGAATTTCTGGCTGTATAGCAGCATAGTAGGAACCTTTGGTCTTAGAAGTCGACTTCCATGTGTCAGCCCACGAGTTAAATAACTTGGGTTTGGCACCATTCCGCAAATCGTAGTTGTGAACTACGTAGTGCTTTCGATCAACCGGATTCGATGTGGCATACTTTGCTAACGAATCAGCGCACTCATTGCCAACAATTCCCGTGTGACCGGGGATCCAGGCTATCTCGATGTCCAAGCCGTTTTGGGAACAATCAAATAACAAGCTCTTGATATCTACAATGATTTGACTATGTATTTTACTGTGAATTTGATTTTGCTTTAAGGCCTGAATACTGCTAAGGGAATCTGAAAAAATGACTGATCTTGTTATTTGATGGGATTTGATATAGTGTATGGCTTCTAGAATACCAATACACTCTCCTGTAAACACTGACGCCTCTGGTGGGCATTGAAAGAGAAGAGCAATTCTAGAATTTTGGAAGTAAACTGCCACACCAGTACCTCCTGATTCGGACAGTTTTGAAGCGTCAGTGTAGAAGAAGTTCCATCCTACCCAGTAACGTTTGAGAGCTAACTCAAATTCGTCCTTCGCCTTCTGGGAATTCCTGGATATAACCAGTCCCAAAACGGCTTTTGGTTCGTAATGAATCGACTCATATGCGGAAGAGAAAACCGGGAGAGTTGGATATTGACAAATTGGCGCAGAGAGTTGTTTAAGTTCTCTGTACCTATTTATCAATAAAGGAACGGTTTTATTGTTCCAATAAGGGGAGTTATTAAAGGAGAGGTCGATTTGCTCTAAAATTGGGAGTAGGGGATGGGATGAAAGAGAAAAAGCTTTAGACAGGAAACGGTCTGCCAAATACTGTCTTCTAAGGTGTAGAGGAGGTTCAGCACATTCCACTTGGAGAGCATTTATAGGGGAGGATTTCATGGCACCAATAACAATCCTCAGACATTTAGCCTGGATGCTAGATAATTGTTTGAGCGCATTTTTGTTGCAGGGCTCAAGGAGAAAACTGCAATAATCCATCGCACTTCGGGCTAATGCATTATAGACCAATTTGAGGGTGTATGGGTGAGCACCCCACCACACCCCGGCCAAGGCCTTAAGGACCGACACAGATCGCTCACATTTCTTGGCCGTGTTTTTGACGTGGTCAATCCCAGTCAGTCTCGAGTCCAAGGTTACTCCCAGAAACCTAGCCTTTTCTTTGATTGGAATGGCTTGTCCATCGATGTTAATATCTATTGAGGGTACAGAACGCTTGCGGGTAAAAATGACCGCCGTACTCTTTGGCGCACTTAAAGACAAACCGTGATCAAGCAGCCATTGGTTTAATGAGGATAAAGAGACATTCATTGATTGAGCGGCATCCTGAATAGAAATGCCACAAACCAGGAGTGCAATATCGTCAGCATACTGAAGAACTTTACAGTCGTTGTTAAGGCAAGAGGGTAGGTCAGCAGTATAAATGTTGTAAAGTGGGGGACTAAGAACCGACCCTTGAGGTAATCCTCTCCAGACCGATCTTTGGTCAGAGTCCGCCCCTGGAATTCTTAATTGAATGGTACGGTTGGAAAAGATGCTACCGATGATGCGACAGATCCTAGCCGGGATTCTCAGCTCGTGCAGCTTTTGCCTGAGGTTAGGGAGGAGGACAGAATCATAGGCAGCAGATACGTCTAGAAAGACAGCAACCACAGACTCATTCCCGCTGAGGGCCAGCCGGACCGCTGACGTGAGGGTACCCACACTATCAGCTGTGCCCAGACCTTTCCTAAAGCCAAACTGAGTCGATGGGAGCAGTCTCCTGTTTTCTACCAACCACTCTAAGCGGTTTTTAACTAAGTGTTCCAAAAGTTTTATTAGTATGGACGATAAAGCAATAGGCCTGTATGAGCAATGGTCATTAGAGTCTTTACCTGGTTTTAATATCGGGATGACAACTTGAACCTTCCATTCTGTGGGAATGTAACCGGAAGTAAAGCAAAAGTTAGCCAAATCCAGATAATATTGGTGAGTTTTTGGACCAGCTTTGGAAATAAAGGAGTATGTGAATCCATCCACACCCGGAGCAGAGTCTCTAACATGGGACTAGGGCTTGCAATATCCGCTCATTTTTACTATCCGGATAATACGGATATTGACATTTTTACTATCCGGATTATCCGGATAATGCGGATAATACGGATATTTTGACATTTCTTTATAAATAAAACTGTTAAGCCTTTGTAACAGGTTTTAATCAGTCTCTTGAGCTAAATGAAAAAGTAATAAGAAACGATATCAATATTTTAAGTAACAATCTCATAAAAAATTATTCATTTTTCAAAATTATACATTATAACACCGATACTGCACAAATAATTTGTAGAATGGACACAAATTTAATAGTATTTGTGAAGTATCGGTGTCACTAAACAAAAACAATTAAAATTAAAAAGGAGAAGGAGCTAATCCAGTGCGAAAGAGAGGCCATGGTAGAGCGTACGAATGACTCACTTCAGGCAGTCTCCAAGTGGGGCGAAGCCAATTTAGTGGGATTCAACACCGCCAAAACACAAGCGTGTCTATTCACCGCTAAAAGGAGCTCGTTCACCTTGGCTCCTGCTTTTCGGAATGTATCCCTGGTATGCACCGTCCGTCTTCAGCTCTTAGGAGTTGAAATTCTCTTTTTTTGTTTCTTGTTAATTGGCGGCTTAATGATTATCACAGGACATTTTTTGTTTTATATTGACATTTCTAAAATTAATTTACTGACAATTTGATTTTGTTTAAACACTGACAATTTTTTTTTAAATTATTTTATTTTATTGACAATTTGATTTTATTTTTACACTGAATTTTTTTTTAATTATTTTATTTTATTGACAATTTGATATTATTTTTACATTGACATTTTTTTTTTTTACATTATTTTATCTTATTGACAATTTGATTTTATTTTTATCTGTTTTTTTTTTTTTTTTATTAATGGTGATTTGTTATTGTTTTATTTAATTGATACGATTTTCTACTACCTACTTATATTTTCTTGATTAATTTGGTTTCACTGATTTGAAATGCCATTTGTAATTTTGGTAAATGATTGTGATGAATTGATGATGATTGTAAACTATATAAATTTGCACGCCTTAAGGGTGAAACATGGACGGACAAATTATTTTGTAACAACTTGCATGCTAAAATGTATACCCATGTTTTGACAAATAAATTTATCTTTATCTTTATCTTTATCTTTATCTCTCCTCCTCCGACCTCAACTTTGGGCGGTTCATTGAGTCCAAGGCCAAGATAGCTGCTAGGAAACTCGGCGTTCTGGCAAAGGTACTTCACATCAGAACAGCTTCTAATGTTGTACAAAGCACAGGTCCGATCGTGTGTGGAGTACTGCAGCCACACATGGGCTGGAGCTGCGAAATGCCACCTGGCAGCTTTGGACTCAGTGGAAAGGCGTGCGAAGAGGCTAATTGGAGATCCAGATCTGGTTAAGACCAATTTACAAAGCCTTGAGCACAGGCGTAGGGTAGCCAGCCTTTCAGTTTTCTACAGGATGCATTTCGGAGAGTGTGCGCGGGAATTGCATGAACTGATTCCAACATCCCGTTTTTACCATCAGCGTTTCGCTTCGTCGTTTATACCGCGGACATCGAGGGACTGGAACACTTTGCCTGCTGCGGTTTTCCCGTCCGATTATAATTTAGGTGTCTTCAAGGCTAGAGTGAATAGGCTCTTAATAAGCTAGTGCGCCTCACTATCAACGATTGCGTCACTGCTTACCATCAGGTGGGATCGCAGACAAGCACTAGTTTATAACAATTTAAAAAAAAATTGTTTACTCTGAAAAATTTTGTTCATAACCCTTTATAATAAAATATTAAGCAAAGAACAATCACGAAAAATTACATGTTCACTTTCTAAAATTATACAATTAACATCCATATCCATATAGAAATAATTTATATCTTTTTCAAACTAAAAACAATTCTAATCAAATACAAATGACATCGTATATGCTTGCAATAAACCTATTTAAAAATAACATCACTTTTTTATAAAATCAACTCAGTTATTAGGTAGGCAACAATAGTACAAATCAAATTTATAATACAACAATTGGCAGTAGCGGTAGTCTGCCAGGCAAACGCGTGTGCAGCTCGGCGACGGGCGGCGCGGATGTTGCGGGGAAGGACAGCGCGCGCGGCGTAAACTTGTAACACTTTTTGGGGGAACAACAAATATCCGTAAAATCCGGATAGTAAGTCCAGTAAAATCCGGATTTGAAAATCGGCGGATATCCGGATAATACGGATATCCGGATATCCGGATTGCAAGCCCTACATGGGACAATACAGTTTTCAGTTCTCCCAGGCTAAATGGCATGTTCATTGGGTCGGCAGTGTTGTCTACATTATCAATGCCAACACTGCTTTCCTCTAGGCTTGGAACATAAGCCGGAGCAACCCTTGAGAAAAACTGCTGCCCCAGTTCCTCAGTGATGTTGTTTGAGGAGGCAGGTGTTAAGCCGCTCCTAAAGTGCTTAATCTTTCGCCAGACTGTCGAAACCGGTGTGGACGGACTCAGCGAACTACAGAATTTTGACCAACCTTCCCGTTTTTTCTTTTTAAAGAATTTCCTGGACTTGGCCAATATTTGCTTGAAGGAGAGAAGATTTTCCAGGTTCATATCGCAGTTAACTGTCTTTTCCGCCTCATTCCTGGCCCTAATCATGTTAGTGCATTCCCTATCCCACCATGGAGGGGAAGGAAGTTTACTAGAAGGAGGTTTTTTGGATGGGAGGCAGTCCTCAGCTGTGGAGGAAATGGTGGAGGAAAAGGATGAAAAACATTCCTGGGCGTTCTGACTGTCAACTTTTGGTAAAGTAGATACCCTAAGGTCTAAAATTTTTGAATACCAATTCCAGTCTGCCGAATTAAGTTGATATTTTAAAAGGGGAGGGGAAGGTTTAAATGGAATATTTTTGGTAGGGAATTCAATTATGATGGGATAGTGATCACTTCCATGGGTCATATCCAAGCGTCGCCAAATGAGAAGGCTAGATATATTGGATGAACAGAATGTCAAGTCAACACAGCTATTACTCTGGCCAGGTGCAGACCTGCGTGTGGCACTGCCATCATTGACAAGACAGAGATCTAGGTCATCCAATATATCCAGCAAGCCTATGCCAAAGTTATCACAAGTATCTGATCCCCAACGATAGTGATGACAATTAAAGTCACCCATTACAAGAATTGGACCGCTAACACTGCTTAACAAATTTCTGATAATGGTTAGATATTCAACTTGTGGGTGCGCAATGTAGAAAGAAAATATATATATATCCTCAGCCTTAACAGCAACAACATTTATGTTGTCGCCAACGAAGGTAAGAGGAATCTGGGAGTATGCTACCTTGCTATTGATGAGCAAAGCGCATCCCCCATATCCATCAGTTCTATCATGACGAACACTGCCAAAACATGGCAGCCTGAAATTGCTTTCAGGCAGGAGCCATGTCTCAGCAATGCTGCAGACAGATGGATTAAATTTATTTACTAAAAAAGAAAGGTCAGGCTTTCGGGGAGTAATACTCCTCACATTCCACTGAAGGAATTTCAGGCGATGGAACGTCGTGAATGTAATTTATAATTGAGGTCAATTTTGAGGCAACGTGGTCAGGTATTTTTTGGTTTGGATTAGACAGTACAGACATTAGCAAATTGGTAATGAGCTGTAATATATTTGCTGGACTGCTTTCTCCTCTAAAGGATTGTGTTTCAGTTTCTGTTGGTAATGCACCGCCATTTCTAGTAGGGAAGAAGGAGTAATTTTTAGTCAGCTCTTGTTGAACCTGTCTATTGTAGCCAGGTGAGAGAGGAGCATGGGTCTTGGGTTTAAGGAATACCGTTTTACGGTATGACCTTTGAGTTACAGGTATGGGGCTCGAGGATTGGGATTGGGATATCACATTATTGTTACGGGGGGAAGATTTCGACACATCAGCATATGACCTGGAAACAGGTGGGAATACCCGACTTGCCTCCGCATATGAAATTGATTTCTCCGACATCAGAGCTTTGATGCTCTTCTGCCGGCCCAATTCAGGACATGCACTGTCATTTGCGAAATGATTGCCTGTACATGACACACAGAAGCTCAATTCTTGGGTGATTTCACATCCATCGCCTGGATAATTGTCCCCACATTTGAAACACCTTGGCTTAGATCTGCACAAGGTGCGAGTATGTCCAAAGCGACAACAATGGTAACAAAGGATCGTTGGGTATGTGTATCTTTCTACTGGCAATGATGAGTAAAAACTAATGACACGTTTAGGTAAGACCTGTCCATCAAACGTTAAAACCACAGTTTGAGTGGGTTTCCACTCTGTAATTCCAGAAGAAATAACCTTACGGCTCATCCTTCTGGCTTTGATGACAGGGCCACAGCCCTCTGGAACTTGGATATTCTGGATAACGTCATCCTCCGACCACTCAACCGGTATATCCCTAACGATGCCCATGCGAGTAATATTGAACTGTGGAATGCTCGCAATATAGTTGTTTTTAGCCAGTACAGTGTTGTTAAGAAAACTATTAGCGTCCTGGTGTGACTTAAACTCGACTGACACACGATTTCTGCCAATACGTTTGATCCCGTCGAGACGTATATTATTGACGTTATTGGTCGTCAAAAACATACCAAACTTGATGGGCTGTAGCACAGTGCCTGAGGTCTGCTCATTCTTCAGAGACACATGAACAATGTATGGAGGGTTGTCCTTCTTGGTGTAGATTAATCTTCCTGGTACATTTTTAGCCATTTTTGGCGGTATGTTCGAAATTGCAGGAGGAGAACCAGCAACCCTTTTACGGTTTGCGTTCTCGGTCTCCATGGCAGGATCTTGCGCGGGTAATTCGGTGACATTGGGGAGAGATACGGTTAACACGGGGGAAAGTTCAAACAAGTCGTCGGGGGGGTCGGGATCAGGAGGCTTTTTTGAAGCCATGATGATAAATTATTGCTTAAAATAGGACAATCACAAATAAAATCAAACCTTTTACCAGGAACACAAACACTAAGAACAGTCTCGATCAAGTTTCACACTAAAAGATTCACTAAAATCGAAAAAATTCGTAGCACTGACAAAAGCACGTGTCGAGCCTTCACCACTACCAACAAAAGTCCCACACACGGGCTTGTTCAGGGCTGTCATTTCATCATTTGACAAAAATGACATAACGAATGTTGCCACTTTTTTGCAATTCTTAAATAGTGATGTACCTCAACCGTAAATTGCCGTTAATAAAATCAAGTAGTATCGTTTTTTATAATAATTTTTCCTGTATAGTAGATAGCTATTTAAAATGAAAAAATACAGAAGTAATAACGTATATTTTTATGTTAAACATTTAAAAAATATTTTATGAATGATAAATGATATTTATTTTGCAAATAGGTTTTCACAAACACTTTTACACGTCAATTTTTTTGTTGGACTTTTTTTATTAGATGAGGCCGGTGTTTACTAACTGACTACCCTGAGAAGAAACACCGAAACAAACTCAGAATTCTAATCGATATGAAGACTGGTCAAAAAATATTCTCCCAAAATTGAAACAGAATGCAGTTATACTGATACTGTATACTGCAATCGGTTTTAATTTTGGAAGAATATTTTTTAACCAATCTTCATATCGATTAGAATTCATTTCCTTGTGATGGTCATCTAGCCCCTTTTTGACGTGAAACGTCTTTAAAATCGCGCCGAAACATACGGGTACCAGGTTTAAAAAGTGGACCGTAACGAAAAGGTCTATATCATCGTACCTTAATAATTAAAAAACTATTAGTCTTAGAAACAAAAATGTGGTGTGAATATTTCACTTATATAGTCAGCTCGCTGTTTTGACATTGAATTCGTGTAGGGGTCGAGCGGGGCGGCGGGGGAGGGATACCGCGTTAACTTTGCGAAACCGGCGCTCTCGCTTGTTTCTATTCAGTGTTACTCGTGACTTCAACTTTATAGCGCGGTGATTCTTTCGTGTGTTTGTCAAGTTTATTTAAACTGATTGATTTATACAAAAATTAGTGTAATTTGGACAGTATTTATATTTAAAATAACCAAAAAGTGATAATAAATATATAAACATTTGCTATGTCGGCCTCAGCTCGTGCAAGAGCCAGCCAGAAATATATATCACGGCTATCGTTACAAAGAGGGGGCTATGGGCCACGCACAGGTACCCCAATGTCCGGCGCCGAGCGAGCGAGACGGTTTCGGGAACGTCGCAAAGCCGCTGCCGAAAAAAACACCGTCAATCTTGTTTTCATTTCAATCTTTTACTTTAAAAGCGATTCGCTAACATAGACGTTTCACGTTAAAACCAACGGCCGTGTGCCCCGGCACAGCCTCACCCGATTTTTTTTTTGCTTCGAAAACTAGTGCACCGCCATCCACGAAACTGTCTTCGCTTCCAAAGTGGGACAGTTTTTTTTTTGCTAGTCGTCGTTTTGCTATGTAATAATATATTAAGTTCTCCATCGACACGACTATACAAGCACACCGTTAAAATTGAACTAGCGACACTGCGTAAATCGGTCTCCGCGACGGGTCCCCGCGACGGGGACCGTCGCGTAGCCACGGAGCCCACCCGCGTGTCCACGCGCGTAGACACGCGACGGTTGCCCGTCGCGGGCGCCCGCTTAACGCAGTTTCAGGCCTTAGTGCCGAAAACCAAAAAAAAATCAAGGTAACTGTGACAACGGATGTTCATCAATACTAAACGTTTACCACGCCTATAAACAGGACGGTGAATAAATAAAAAAACAATTCCTATCCCTCTCCGCTAGCGAGCGTTACGTCACGTTTTGCGGGCTTGTAGATACTAGGACATCTGAATGCACTAGGAGTTCTCGTTGCACTCTCCACACGTGGAAAAATTTCTCCTGAGTTTTCGTGGGTCACTTTTCTTTCCAGTCGACCATACGTTTCAATATAGGTACAAAAACAAAAAGATAATAACACATTTAATCGGTTTTATCAATTTAAAACTGATGAGATAATTAATTATTTTAATAAAAGCAAACAAGTTCCGAATAAATTGGCGCCCAACATGGGATCATTCAATTCGAGTTGAAGATGTACTTTAGCAGTTTAGGTCGCGGGAATTCTTTAAAGAGTTACCGAGATCCTGGAACACAATAAGCAACTGAACGATTCAGGTGGGTTTTAGTCAGCAAAAGTCTAACACCCCTCTCGTTGCACCCTAACCCCTCTCGTTGCAACCTAAATTAGCAGCCTGGAAATATTTCCGTCAACTGTTGATCATTTATTCTGAATTATTTTTTCTCACAACTTCAAGGCCACGGCGCATTGGGGCGAGTTTTTCGAAGCATCCTGCTGTTGGTACGTTTATTGCAGCATATCTATCCTTGTCTGTCATTGATAAATGCCATACATAAAAGTAATATCTTTACTTGTCTGTCAGCTCATGCTTTAAATCCAAAAACGATCTAGCTTGTATAGGAAATTGAACCACTATCTGTTTGTTCTTTTCATATGTAAACTTTCGTATTGCCAGTTTGTTGTCGTTGTCGATTTAAAATTTAAGCCATGTTCAAAACTAGCCATTGCCATATTCGCCATCATTACGCGAAGCGTGAACCAGCAGTAGCACCAGGAATACAGGTATGGCAAGGAGTTCACAACTGTTCATTAAATACGGCATTGAATTAATTGCACAGTTGCAGCCAGCGAGCGCCTTCTGGCGTTTTGAATTTGGAACCAAATATTTCTATTAATAATAGATATTTCATACCAGGACATCATAAAGTCACAGGGAAGTGTTAATAATGTATTGCTTTCAGTAAACCTCAAATACAAATGTGCCTAAATACATATGCCTAATTAAGTACAGTTGTACACTTGGAACAATGTCTCGTTGCTTTTCAGATGTGATGTTTCGCAACGCTATTAAAACAGACAAGTTTCAAGTAAAGAAATAAGCCTGAAAACCGAGGTCTGAGTTAAGTCTCAAAATAATATATTTTTTTTTGCGATTCGGATAAATTTTGGAGACTTGATTCGAAAATCGAACATTTACATAATAAGTAAGTGTGAACAGAAAGAACCCTCGATGCGCGACTCCAGCTCGTACTTTTACCGGTTTTTGGGATTCAAGATTATATAGGTAGTTTTCACGACTTTTTCTGCAGTTTTTCCTATTATCAGTATCATCTAAGTACCTGTCTAAATTGCCAAAAATTAGAATTAAACATTTTAATGCACTCCTGTCACTTATTTTCGACATGTAAATGGCAATTAGTTACTGACAGACAGATCTAGCAACACACAGTTCAAACCACTGAACGGATTGCGTTGCTCTCAGATAAATAATTATTATGACGGAGCCAAATCACACCATGTGCTAAGAAAGGTTTTTCCATAATTTATTCACCCCTAAGGAAATGAAGGCGTCCTCTCGTTCCGTATGACGCAGGTCCTCACCGGACACGGTAAGTTCGGGAGGTTCCTGCATCGGATCAAGGAGGAAAGGACGCCCGGGTGTCGCCACTGTGTGGACCGCCCGGAGGACACGGTGGAGCACACGGTAGAGGTGTGCCCCGCTTGGGCGGAGCACCGCCGTGTCCTTGTGGAGGCTATCGGCGGCGGTGACCTCTCGCGCCGGGCCCTGGTAGAGGCCATGGTCCGGAGCGAGGAGGGGTGGCAGGCAGTCGCCTCCTTCTGCGAAGCAGTAATGTTAGCGAAGGAGGCTGCCGACCGCGTGAGGCAACGGAACTCACGCCGCCGCCGCCGAGATCCTGATCCCGATTTCCGACCACCGTAGGCGCGGGCTCGCGGATAGCGAGCGCTGGGTAGCTCGCCGTCCGGCAGTCTGGTAATAATCTGGACCGAGCCTAGTCGTCGACGGCGCGTTCTGTTCCACGCGCGCCTCAAGGAGATGTCAGCAAACTGTAGGGGCCCGGTAGGGCCGAAGCCTCTAGGGAACACGGTATCCGAAAGGTTGTCACCGTGTCCCCCAGATCGATGGTAACGAAGGAACGGGGTAGGGGTTTAGTCAGTAAGAGTCTGACACGCCCTCCCGCTCCGCCCAAGAGTGGGAGAAGTCATTCTGATGATTCCCCTACCGGAAAAAAAAAAAAAAAAAAAAACCCCTAAGGAAATGAAGCAGGGTTCAAAAATTAGTGTAGAGAAACTTACTTTTCCTATAAGCTTCATAAAAAATAATATATAGGCAAAAGTAATTTAAAGAACCCTAATCAAAAACACCGGCAGCCCGGTCTCAATCACACATTTTTACGATAAATACTAACTAACCGCGGTTTCGGCAGTGAGGCCACTGAGGCCACGTGTTTTCGAACATTGAGTACTAGGACATCAGAAATCAATAGGGGCTGCGGCGTACCGGACACGGAACTGACCTTCACAACAATTTTTACAACTGTGGCGCTACCGATTCATTCATGCTACGCGGCCACGAGTGCCACGAACGACCGCAAGTCTAAATATAGGTATGTATTTTTTAAATACGCGACCACAGTGTAATACGTATATTTTTTTAAATAATTTCCGTTCTTTTGAAGTTATAATGTAAGTTATACAATATCTTGCGGCAAAAGTTGTGACGCTATAATCTACATTTTTAGTTTAACTTGTCAACTGGATTTCGTTCAAGAAGAAAATTAAAGAGTAAGTATTTCTTTTTATAATTAACATAATTTTAGTATTTATTAGTAAGTATAATAATTACATATTTTCATATATTAGAAATATGTATACAACGTGTAACTTTAAATGCGCAAAACCTCAGACACCCCAAACGATTTTTAATCCAATTGACCTAATTCCGGGAGAAAAAACAATATTCAAAAAAAATTGGAGGTTTTATGTGCTGTTTTAGTTTGTTTAAGATTCGTATTTACATCGAAATGAGTATGATTATTATCCCGTTTATGAGAAAATCTAAATTGGACGACAACCATTTGTGTTTGTTTACCTATTTACGCAGGTTTATGCACGTGATGACTTGATTTGTTAATAAATAGACAAAGCAAAATTTTTAATTATTTTTTTTTGAAAAATGTGACCTATATTAAAAAGTGGTTTTATTGCTTCTGCTCGTTATTCTGAACAAACTAATTTCAGGTTTTGCGCATTTGACGTTACACGTTGTATAGGTAAACGTTATTATTGTAGAAATTCTCAATCGCATTCGAGTGTATAGTCCAATAAACACTCGAACGCGATCTTTCTTCATCACTCAAAGGTTAGTTTGGAGAAAACTCAATAGTTGAGTAAAGCTCGCCTTTGTAATCAATGTGTGCTATCTAAAGTGGATGCGTATAATAAAAAAAATCATGTAAGCCCATTTACACAATGTACTACTCATCAACAGATATACAATATAATATATTATATAATACGTTGACTATCCCAGCCTGCACCAGACCTGAAGGCAGCCTGCACCGTGGGAAATCATCGATGACGTCACATAATCACATTATGACAACAGCTTTTCTGTATGCCCCAGTAACTAAGTTTCATTATTTCAATACTAGGGCGATAGAACAAAAAGACATTAATATTTCATTCATTTCATCAGTACTATAATGCTTGAAACTTGAAATAGTAGCTCACATTAATGCGTCCCTAGTAGCAGGGTGCGGAACAGCTCCAATACAGGTCTGGTCTGGCGATGATTGCGGGACTTGATTACCCTCACTATCGGATATTGCTGTAGAGGATAATATAATGCTAGCAATGTCAAATAGTATTTCTTTTATTTGTGTATTTTGTATCGATGCTGTTCTTTTGGGTGATATTGGCTGCCTAAAGTAAATGAACTTAACTTTCGTCTTGTTTGGTTTTGGTGGAACAACTTGTAAGACGCGACGCGAACCATAAAAAAACTCCACGGTTATGTAAAAAAAAGAAAGGTTCAAGTTTACAATATTTCCATAATAACAGATAATACTGTAATATTGAACCTTTCTAACAAACTAGAAAATACGGTGTAATCAAAGTAAAAAAGAAAAAATTCAAAAAGATTAGTAAGTACAAGATTAGTAAGTACAGTAATTGTAGTACGCGCCCGCCCACAAACATTCAACCAAAAATGTCTGTTGCACACAATATGGCCACGTGTTTCAGGGCAGAGGGTACTAAGGCAACAGGACAAACCAGTAGGTTGTGAGCACTTTCACTTTTCCGATATTGATTTGTACAAACTTACGAGTATGAATGTATGTTTACACTTTCCCAAAGGTCTCCGTTTTTTTGGTGAATTATTAAATAACTTCTCCCGCTCTGGGTGAAGCGAGAGAGTCAGACTTACTGACTAAAACGGCCTGCAACCTTCGATCGAAATAATACACAGTATGTACATTATTAGTTAAGCCTGCGTGTTCCGTTAGTCCTATGCGTTTTAGGGCCACGGTAACTCCTTCGAACAATTCTTAGCTTTTTTTAAATAAGTTATCCCGTAAAAACGACCAAACCGACCTGAAATCCTTTCGAATACCAGCTAAGAGATATTTTTGTTGTATTATGCCTCCTACCACATACACGTCATATTATCCCTGTAAACTTTGAAAATGGCGCGCTTATAATATTATAGCTGCGTGATAATCTCAGTCAACCGGAACCCTCCTGTCTAGACTACATTGTACCCTTTACCCACTCCTCCCCAGAATTCATCAGTGACGTCACATTCTGACGTCATCCTGCGCGTCACTGCATGCCGTTGTTCGATCGATTCATTCATTTATTACTAGGGTGCCAGGATTCACATAGAGCTTTTTATCGGGGAAACATTTCAATCGCTTTTTGGAATTCCGTACAACCATTCAAAAACAAGTACCGGTTGATGCAACTTTGTCTGTCCGTCTGTTTGTTTATTTGTGTTTAATATCAATGCGTCAACAAGAAGCGCCTATGTGACTAATTTAAAACTTGGATTTATTCAAGACACATGGCCTCCGCCTTCCGCCTTTGTACGTTAAGTGTATGCACAAAGTTTTTAATTAGACGCGATGTTTACTACAAGGACAATGACCAGGGCAGAGCCGTGATCGTTTACTAGTTGCGGGTGACATACACAACAGTAGGACAAAAAGAGTGACCTTCGTCCTAGAACGCAAAGGAAAACTGAAAGACACAGGTGAGTTTTAGTCAGTCAATATCTGAAACACCCTCTCGTTCGACCACAGAGCGGGAAAGGATCGTTTGATAATGTCTGACCTCAATAAAAAGAATGGAAGCAGTTTCCGTATTTTAAAAGATGGTTGGAAACTAGAGGTATTGAGAGGAACTGAGAGAAACTAGAGGTGTTGAGGAGATTCCGGATTTCCGGAGACTAAATTGACACAAGTAATGTCTAATTTAGTATAGGAATGACGCCAGTTCTTTTGGGTTGAAATGTCATTTTAGTCTCCGGGTTTATAAAACAGACGATAAGTTGCGTGCACCATGTCGCATAAACTGTCAAAACCCCTCTAATTTCATTGTGTTTTGACAATTATTTGACATGGGTTGTCGCTGAGGTGATATTGCGCTGTGTATTTTAAACTTTTTGAGTACCACAATAGACCCAGGTAAAAATTTTAAACTTGAACCGTGGGAACGGGACTAGTTACGTCACGTTTCAGGACGTGATAGTTACTAGGACATCAGAGCACACCAAGAGTTAAATCTCAGCTGCACATTCGATGTAGTTGATCGCAAAAAGTCTAGGGAAATTATTTTGTTTATTAATCTTGCTTGTTGTTTCTTAGGCAGCTTATAAAAAATATTTTTTTACTTTTATTGAGACACGTTTTTGAAATTGTTATTAGCCCTTTGTTTTGAGGCCTCACAAGATTACGTTTTCATAAAAAAACAAAAACCTTGTTTTTTTTATCCGTACCGCTTATTTTACACAGGGTCAATACAATACAACAATATAAATCTTATGAATGACAAAAGAAAAGTTAAGGAAAACCCATTTTTATTAAATCATGGAGTCTTTTAAAAAAAAAGACGTGCCAAAGAATAATGCGGCTCCTTATCTGTGGCAGCTAGAGGGACACAATTCTCGTACGTTTACATTATATTACTTACTAGCTGCTGCCCGCGACGTCGTCTGCGTGAAGGCTCTACAGCACCAAAAATACTTAAGATGTCGCTATAGCATTATAAGTAAACAACTTTTAAAATAGCATTAAAATACATGTTTTTTTTGCAAGCGAAGCAAGTTTAGAGAATTATATGGGAATCCTGCTGAGTCATAAGTTGTGACTGAAGGAAATAGAGAAAATGATGTATGTGTTGAATATCAGTCTTGCCATGAAGTATCGTGTTATCCCAGTTAATGGGTTGTGGAGGTCTGGTAGGCAGCCGCTCCTCGTAAAATACTGGTATTCAGCTAAATCCGGCTTGACTGGAAGCCGACCCCAATATAGTTGGGAAAAGGCTAGGCAGATGATGATGATGATGTATGTGTGGAATGTATTCCATTCCAGGACACAAAAGTGTAAAAATACGTACAAAGATATCGTACCTTACAACCCTTCCCTATAAATTACGTTGCCATTGCCAGGTGCCAAAATGTAAAGAGAATCAGGACTGGTGACGCGGGAGCAAGCACCGTACAGTTGCCTTTGTGAGAAACAACTCGTCCTGAGAACTGTACGCGCTTGAACTGGAACGGGAAGTTGTAAGGTAGGGGGGAAATGCGTGGTATAAATGCTGCCTCGCCAATGCCACAACCATAAGAATGGTGTGTCTGTGGAGTGAGACGACTTTAAGACGAGTCTCGTTACACAGCTCTGGAGGAGATAGGTTCCGAAGAAGCATAATTGGGACACTGACCTTCAGCTGGATGATATGCACTGGAAGTCCACTTGCTGACAGGGTTTTCAGAAATTCCACGGGATAATTTGTAGCGTTATCTTGCTCGACAACAGTGTTTATCGAGGTGTAGACCACTTCATTCCCCTCAATTTCCCAGAGAATGCATTCGTTAATTGCTGCAGCCTAATCATTTATGGGCATCTAAATGGCCTACTCACACACCTAAGAATTCTACTGGTGCAGTATACGACTGACATCCCCGTACACACAGCGAATGAGTTCTTCTAAGCTGGATACTATTTTTTTGTGTCACCCATGACCCAAAGGTTGAATAGTAGAAAATGCCTAAGGCATTAAGTCCGCTTCTGCACTTCTACCAAGAGAGTGTACCACTCTACCGAGAGACTCTAGCAGCACCACCTGTCCACCTCTCTCTTCTGGTGTGCGTTTGCCAAGACTTAGAAGGACATCGTAAAATTAGCATTTCTAATTGAACTTAACTTCAGGTGGAATACGCGAGAGATCAAGTCGTGCCTGTCGTACGAAGCCTATCCTGCAAGAAGTTGAGCTGTTATTTCAGGCTACTTTGGGTTGGTAGTGATGATAGTGAAGAGGTCCGGGCGACCAAACTTTCGCACGTAACAAAATGCATCTTGGGTCCTCTCGTGCATGTACCACGGACCTTTTGTGAAGGTGGAGGGGAGAATGACCATGAATGAGCATTTGTATTATTCTGCATAGAGATAGACGTAGTTCTCAGCTTTGAGCTTTCTTTGGTTGGACCTTATAAATACCAAACGCTCTGTCTCAATTTTGGCGTACATGTCCTAAGAAACTGAGTAAAGAGCGTACGATAATGGCGGAGATAAGAACCATTGTTTACCCTCAGCTGGACCAAGAAGCTGTAGAAAAGCATGGTGAATGGATTATTTTATGATTTGGGGTGCCTGTCTGGGGGTCTACATTATAGTGGGCAAAATGGTAGCCAACCTCTCCGCGACAGAACTAAAATGTGAGGATATTGAAGAGAATCGTACGCACGGTGAGTATCGCTAATCCTTCGAAGCCGGTCATCATGCGTGCGTAAAACGATGTCTCTTTTATCACACTCCTGATCGACTAACACAACAGCTACCTCATTCGTCGTTGGAGCATTATACCACCCTGGATGGGCTGTGATCGGCCTTCTATCTGCTCTGATGGCAAACTTAAAGTGGTTGCGCTCGTTCTCAGGCACCGACGCGAGGGCTGCTTTGAAGTTGCTAATTTGCGGATTAACGTTATGCAACATACTTTGCAATCCTTTGATCAGACCAGACCAAATTGAGGATGTGTCTACTTCAACACTTGCTTGTTGTTCACCAAACGAAGTCATCTGGAAGGCGCTGTTATAAGCTCGTTAGTATTTCAAAAAATGGCTGGACTTCGAATGCTCGCCATTTAGTCCCCTTTTCCATTTGCGGACTTGGCAGTGGGTACAAACTTCTTCTAAAGCAACCATATCTCCGTGGGCGGCGTAGTTAATCACGATATTGTAGATAAATCCACTTCCTTCTTTATTTAGGCACGTTTGCTCTTCGATATCGTAAACCGTGGATTCATCATCAGATGTCGAAAGTTGATTTATGTCACGACACAGGCGATCTTATTCTATTTGTGCGGCACGCTGTTCGCCCGACCAATTCCCCGAATCTCTTGGATTCTGTCACGTTCTTGCGATAAATGAGCTTCAAAGTCACTTCATCATCAATGAACATTACTTTTTTGTAATACTTAACACCGCATTTTTTTTTTAATTGTCTTCCTCAACTCTGCTCAAGATTTTGATGGTTTTGTTGGAACTTGTATTTGTTAAACGAACTATACGATACAACTGTTATGAAGAAAATGCAAAATGGCATCTATGAATTTTAAGAATAACTAACTACTAACCTCGACAACATGATAAAATTTAAATTATAAATTTCCAAAAAGTGTTAATATGTAACTTGATTTGATTTTTATGAAATGTCATAGATGGCGCTGCTTTAAAATTGTCTCTATACTACTAACATTCATTATGTTTTTCTGCCCAAGTTGCTTAAATGGCGTAGTTTTTAGGTATATTGTAAAGCTAAATAATAGCATGGCTTACTCAAAAACAACATTTATATATGCGTCGTTAGATTACACGCTGCCACATAATGCATAATAAACATAAAGATTCACAGCTCCTCCCCCGTAAGTGATAGCGTGATAATATGTAGCCTATTTATTTTCCCGACCTCTCAGTAATATTCATGCAAAATTTGAAGTAAATCCATGCAGTACTTTTTGAGTTTAGCCCGGACATACAGACAAACAGACAAACAAACATGAATTCTAAAAACTATATTTTTGGCTTCGGTATCGATTGTAGATCACGCCCCAAGTATTCTTTTAAAAAAATATTCAAAGTACAGTTTTGACTTTCCTACGATTTTATTATATGTATATAGATGTATGTGCGTTATCAAACACTCTACTACGACTTATATTTGCATGCCATCACTAAATGGTGGTATGTGTCTGGACTTTGCACTTACTCTCCTATATTTACGCAAATAAATGATATTTGATTGGATATATTCAAGGAAAGTTGGTATACGGATTTCAGTTGCAATGTAAAACCTTTACTATAATAATCTATTTGAAGAATCTAAAACATTTTACTACTACATTTTGACATTAGTTATCCCGAGATGGTAGCAGGAGGAACGAAAAACTTAAATGCTGAGATGAATCGTGGAAACGGGCTGGTTACGTCACGTTTCAGGAAGCGAAAGCTACTAGGGCATCAGAGCACCTCTAGAGTTTATGTTCAAGATCCGCGCCTTATTGCACCAACCGCAACACCTATTAGAATGTAGGTATACCAAGGAACTTTTGTAATGTTTTGCTGGCGATTGTTGTATTTTAACCGACTTCCAAAAAAGCAGGAGGTTCTCAAGTCGTCTGAATTTTTAAAAAAATTATCATACACCTACACACAACACTTTTTTTCTTCCATTATGTCCTGTCCTGTCACGCGTCTCACTATCAGTAGGTAACTCCCTTTTCATATCACTCCTCACACAATCCATCCATCTTTCTTTTTGCCTCCCTCTCTCTCTCTATCCCACTTAAAAACGCAAAATAACTTTAATTTCGGAAAACGGTCAACGTAACCATCGATGAACTCCATATTTTTTTATATTACTTCCAAAACAGAGACTACAAAATAAGCACTAAGAATTAACCCCGCGTCCCTCAGACACTCAACTTACCCTTTACAGGATATCGAGCGCCTCACACACACAAGCGTACGGTCGGTTCAATGACCAAGCGCGAGCGGCCGAACGCTCAGCTGATCGAAGTTATTATTAATTAATTATTTTTTAACGATGAAAAAAAAACGTTTTTTCCCAGCAATATTTTTTGGTCTAAGTTACTTAATTACATGTGCAGAATGTGTAGTTATCGGCTTTGTGATCGGTCTTTTTACACCCTGTATGAAAGAACAGGATATGAGCAGCTTGTCGAATCCCGTAGTCTGATCAACGTCTCACAGGGTGTTAAAGCAAATCTACACGCTACAGAGCATGCCAAAGAAATAAGCAAACATATAAAGTAGTAGATTATGATACAAGTTTGTAATGTATGTAGGTCATTACCGTCGAGGACACCATAGACATATTTTCGTATTTTAACTGCTAGGTACTAGCAGTTAAAATACGAAAATAAACGACGTCACAATATGTTTTTAAAAGCTTGTTTTAAAAAAAAAAATTGTTTTCTTCAGAATCCACTGATACCTTACTTTCTAAAATCCATTAAGCTTTTAGACTACAGAGTATGCCTAAGTCATCATCTGCTTAGTCTTTTCCCAACTATATTGGGGTCGGCTTCCAGTCAAGCCGGTGTTAGCTGAATACCAGTATTTTACGAGGAGCGGCTGCCTACCAGACCTCCACAACCCATTAACTGGGGTAACACGGTACTTCATGACAAGACTGGAATCAGATTTTACTGGCTTCTGATTATCCGTAACGACTGCCAAAGATCTACAAATGACAGTCGGGACCAACGGCTTAACGTGCTTTCCGAGGCACGGAGGGAACTCGTTATGTTAAGATGGTCACCCATCCACAGACCAACCTAGGCAAGCGTTGCTTAACCTTGAAGATCGACCTGTGCGGCTGTTATTATCTAGCCACGAGCTCCTCTAGAGCTAGAGTATGCCTAAGTAATCAATCATAATAATATCTACATATCAACATGTAACACCATCACGCATTGAAAACATTACCTTCCTAGGACAGTCATATATTACCCCAATTTAGGGGAAAATTCTGGAAAGGAGATTGACACGTCACGTTTCTGAAAGCGATAGTTACCAGGATTTCAGAGAGCATCAAGAGTTCAAATTGCATCTTTTGCATTTCAGTTTGAAAACGCAGTGTGACCCGGTAGGTGGCGCTGCAAATTGGGTTCTTATCTGTGGAACAATCAGCGCCATCTATGATCAGTGATCACACACACTACTTACAGGGGTTGAAAATCGACGGTGGCGCGAACTCGTCACGTTGCCGAGATTGGCGAGCTACCAGGCTATCAGGAATCATAAAAAGCGCAACTGTGTAGTTACTATCTACCAGACACTATTAGGTAAGTACTAAATAACGAGGAATCGAATAAAGCCTAAAGATCTAACCGCACTAGCGCGGCACTGCAGCGGAGAGGCGCGTCGCGGCATCGGAGCGGCGCGACATTATCTAACCGCACTGTACTGCAGCGGTGCTACAACGAGCGGCAGAAAAAAATCATTTGTTAGATACCTGACGAACGAGATGGACGGAATAACCGAAGAAGTGATAGTGGTAGCTTTGTTATGCGAAAAGGCAGAACAACTGGAAAAACATAAACAACGGTCTACATGGGTGCATGATATTCCAAATTCTCGTTTTAAAGAAGGAGCGCATCACACGCTTTTTCAAAGACTTTTAAGAGACCCTAAACGATTCCATACTTACTTCAGGATGATAAAGGAGAAGTTTTATGAACTATTGCAAATTATTAAACCTCATATAGAACTGCAAAATACATCTTTTCGTCAAGCCTCGCGCCTCTCCGCCGCTGCTAGCTATGCCGCACTAGCGGCAGCGAAGCGGCGCGGCGCGACCGGAGCGGCAAAATATTCTCCGAGAGTCAACTTTGACGCGACGCTCCGCGCCGCTTTGCTGCGGTACCGCTACAGTGCGTTTTATTCCATAATAAAGAGTGGCAATCATATTTTTGTTGATGCGCCGCTCCGATGCCGCGACGCGCCTCTCCGCTGTAGTGCCGCGCTAGTGCGGTTTCACCTTTATTCTCACGTTGCGATTGCAATGCGATGCAATATTTTGCTCAGTTTTATATTTGTTTATTATTTTTCCCTCCTCTAACGGACGGATTATTGTTTGAAATATTTTTCTAATGCATTTTACGTGTTTTAAACTTTTCAAAGCTTTTCTAAAAGTTAAATTATAAATGCTTTGAAAAGTTTAAGTTTTAAAAGACTTCTTTCAACAATCTAGTTGTCTTCATCATTGTTCATAATTACAATAATCAGCCCGCAAGTTCTTGGGAAGTTTATTTCGAGTGAAGTTCAATGACACAGTTTTAATTTAGTATGCGTAAATACGAATATTGTGATGTGTTTGCGTAATTTTTCATCTCAATTGCTAAAATAGCTAGACAATAATATAATTATGTGTAATTTATTGAAACAGGCAAAATGGAGCTGAGAATGTTATTGTAGTATTGACTTCGAAATATGATGCCTTCAAACCGATTTCACGCAGCCACAGCGACCGCATATACACATATCGCGGGTCTCAAACCATAGGGGCGTATCCACAAAACCCCTACTTTTCAGGAGCGACAAAAAACTTAATAACTTTTTTCGTGGTTAAGCCAGCTTGTTGAGTTTTTGCATGTAGCTATATATTTACACTGTAGTTAATACAGGGTGTTTGATTTTAAATTATTTCCTCTGTAACACTTGTTTTCGGTTGATACATCTATTTGGCATGACGACTAAACGGTAAAACTCCGTAAAAATTCACCCAAAAATACATAGATTTTATGGACGTAAAATCCATCTCATTAAATTATTAATATTTTTACCAGTATTTATTTTTACTTAGTTGATGACCTTAAATATTGCAAATTAGGAATGAGAACCTATCAAAATTAACGTTATTTACGTGTTTTTTAAATTTCTTACGCCTGTATGGCATGCCATTAATATTACGAGGTGGTTGAATTCAGAGTAGAAGTATAAACCAGTTTTGTTGTACAATCTAGAAAAAAACGAAATGGTAGTAATTACACAAAGTTTTCTAAGTAAAAACGTATATAGAATGTTCCATGCATGTTTTAACTTCTTTCTTACTGGGGCACGTCATGGTGGTAGATAAATACCCCTCTTTGAAGAGTGGCTGGAGAAACGTCACGGCGTCCTCACCTTCCGCATGACGCATGTCCTCAATGGACATGGTAAGCTCGGGAGGGACAGGCACCTGATTCAGATGGAAGAAGCGCACGGTTACCATTATGTGGACCGCTTGGAGGACATAGTGGAGCATACAGTGGAGGTGTGTCTCGCTTGGGCAGAGCTCCGACGTTTCTTTGTGTGGCCGATCGGCACTGGCGATGTCTCGCACCGGACCCTGGTGTAGGCTGTGGTCCATAGCGAGGGGGAATAGGTACCAGACGCTTCTTTATGCGACGTTGTAATGTTGGCAAAGTGGGCGGCCGCAGGCACGAGAGAACGAACCCCAACTTCAAGCCATCATAGACAAGGTAACGAGCAATGGGTAGTTCGCCACCCAGTCGTCCCCGAGCTCGAATTGTCGATGGTGCGAAGTGTTCCACGCGTGCCTGGGAGAATGTCAGCGAAGCCTATTGGAAATATGCGTTAACTTCCGATTGGAAAACCGTGATTCTGGAATTCAAACGACAACTGACGGAAGTGTCAGACGTTTACTAACTAAAACCCACTCCTGTTCCTTCTTGGTCTACGTTTTAGGGCCTCGAGGTTCACTTTCACGTAACCCATGACCCCAGTAGGCTTCAACCCTGCTGGGCCCCTACGATTTGATGACATCTCCTTGAGGCGCGCGTGGAACACTACGCGCCGTCGATGACTTGGGCTTGGTCCGGACGGTTACCGGATGACCGGGCGTCGTGCTAACTACCTATTGCTCGCTGTCCGCAAACATACGGTGGCTGGAAATCGGGGTCGGGATCCCGGCAGCTGCGGCGTGAGGGTAATTCCCTCACGCGTGCGGGCGCCTCATTCCCCAGCAATACTGTTTCGCAGGCGGCGATCAACTGTCATTTCGTTTCACTCTGCAAAGGTCCATTGGCTGTACCATGGCCCAGCGTGAGTAGTCGCTGCCCAAACGGAGCACACCTTTAATAATAGTCCTCCAGACCGAACTTCGATTACGATGGCCAATCTTAACAGAAATCAGCCAAGTACATAGAAGATATTAAGTGCACAAGTGTGTGCGTAAACGCAGGTGCAGTCTCTGTTCCTTAACTTTCATGGTCGGATGGAACAGTAATCCGATACGACCGGAGAGAGATCAGATGCAGGTCCAACGGCTTTACATGTTTTCCGAGGCACGGAGATATCGCATCACAAACTCCGGGTAGCCATAGAGTAATTCCTAATGGAAAACCCAATAGCAACTTTTGCTCGACTCGGGAATCGAACCCAGGACCCACGCGCAGTAGTCACCCTTGAGAACACTAGACCGACGGAGCAGTCAAACGTCACACCTTTAACGTAAGCTCCACCGTGTCCACCGGAAGATCAACACAATGATGACACCTGGATGTTTCTTCCGCATGAATCCGGTGCAGGAACCTCAGAACTTACCATGCCCGGTGAGGGTCTGCGTCATGAGGAAGGTGAGAAGGCAGTGACGACTTTCCAACCACTTCTCAAAAAAGGGACCTACCACCATAAATTATGGCGTGCCTAAAGATTGGAAAGTAGATGGCTGGTTATTAGTTCATTTTTCTGTCAGTAATATGTTGCTTGGTGCCTTAAAAGACGGAATGAAATCTGTGATACTTATGTCTTACGGTCATGACTTAGATTGGACCCACATTGCGATATCATAATATTTTGTTCTGAATTTACTTAGTTATTCGACTTTCATGCGGGCGAAGCCGTAGGCAAAAGCTAGTCATTGATAAATACAGTATTACTGCTACTGCTTTAGAGCTAAACGCATGATATTGTCTCTACGCTTAATTATTCACACTAAATTCGCCAAAGTTTACCACGCATTAAGGTAACATCTACTCGCTATGGCAGCTCGCCGCAGAATGATTGTGTTGGGTGTTGTTTATGACTATACGTCCGCGTATTGACGAAATCTTGAGACAGCCATACTATAAATATGTAGACGTATGTGCATACGTCTGCAGTAATGACTAAATATCCCCAGGATCGTGTTGATATTGATGGTCGTATGTGCATACGCCTCTATGGTCTGAAACTATTTCCTTGGATCATAACAAAATTTAAATTCGTACGTGCATACGTCTGTATGGCACGTTGAAACTGCTTTAATAACCAATAATATTGCTCTTACGTCTATCATACGGCTGTATGGCATGGGAATAATTGTAGACTGTCTAGGTTACGGCTGATAATATTTTGCAATTTACACAAAAAGTAATCAATATTAAATTATAAGAAAAATTGAGATAATGTATTAGTTATAGTAGAATCTAATGGCATTAAAAACGAAAAATCGCTTTTTTGCTTATACGCCCCTATGGTTTGAGACCCGCGATATACATATTTACTAAAAGAACAAAATTCTATTTATTACCGAAATAACGTCATAATTTAGTAAAATACAAAATAGATATATACGTTATATATCTATTTTGTACGTTTACTAAATTATGACTTAAACTCTTTTTTTAGACAAAAAAGTTGAAATTCAAAAAAAGTTGCTGCAACTTGCTCTTTCATTTTACCTGACAACCCTTTTTTTTACTATAAAAAAGACCGTTAAAACCGTTACTAACGGTCCAGATAAAAAAGCCGGAACCACCTTGTGTTAAATACAAGAACAGCTGAGCGAGCGTGTGAAAACCTCACTGACGTCACGTGTTAAAGGGCATTCGTCACTAGGAGAGCAGGACACACCAGGAGTTGATACACTTCTCCAACGTGCATAGTATGCAGGCACATTACGCCACATTTATCTCTAACACGATTGCAACAAAGTCGCTATCAAGTTGATCACAAACACCCCTCTCACTTACGTTGAATTAATCTCACGCCAATTGTAACTCAATTCAAACGGATTACACCGCATTTTCCTTCACACGAGAATCAACTGCGTTTCATCCCTTTGAGACTCCAATATTTCATACTTACAATCAATTTTATACCCTGTTTTGCTTGAGATAAAGTTTATTTTACAAAGATTTGTATCTGACGCATAAGACCTCTAGTAAAATCAATTTGTACGATTGCATACCCCTATGAACGTCCCCGCATGAAAGAGATGCACTACAGATAATTTGCTACGATAAAAAGAGACAAGTGATTTTCTCTCAGTTCTTTTGATTTACGAGCTCCCCAGCACTGCGGTCGGATGTGACGTCTAGTTTAGAAACCTTAGAGCAAGAATGCTCTAAGTTAGAAACACACACAACTTTATTTGGGATTTAATTATTTTGGACTGCTAAGCAAAAACGGACAAAGTTAGGACAATAAATTCAGAGCATTAAAATAATAATATCAAATTAAAGAGGAAAACCCTCTAAATTCTAATTACGTTTTTTGATTTTACAGGTCAAATTGAATGTTGATTAAAATGCGCCATAGATATCTGGATTAGAATAGGACCAGTTGGCAGTTGGTAGTCTTCAAGCCCGATAAAGTCAATTCCACGGGCGATCAACCAGTTTTACGTGCTTAGTGCTAGTCAGCTGGCGAAACAAATCCTGTTTTAATTTTTTTTGCCGTATCTAAAATCTCTGTAGGCGCGTAACCACAGCTTTCCTGTTTTAATTTTTTTTGCAGTATACCGTATTTATAATCTCTGTAGGCGCGTAACCACAGCTTGCAGTGATGTAATGCGCAAATTTATCTTCAATCTTCGACTACTCCATATTTGAAAATGAATATAAATTAATTTCTTTTTATTTTCGGCAAGTACGTCATGTTCTATTTTTTAAATAAGTTGAGGTATAGGTATCGCCGGCGTATTCGAAAATTAAAAATAAGACAGTCTGTACAGTACCCGGCGATAAAAAATGCACATCGACAACAATGTAAGTTGTTATTGAAGGTTCATCAAGAGCGAGTTGCAAATACCACTGGAATTTCAAGAAAAACTTCGAACAATATAATATATTATTATTAACCTATCACATACCCGCAAAACGAGACACAATAGTAAAACAATAACAGCGCGGTCTCATAGGACCGGTCGGGGATTCATGAATTGAACGAAGTCAGTACTGCAACACATTCTACTGAAATAAAGTTCAGCACTCCAAAAAGCCGATTGTCTCTTTCCAAAGCAAAATTTATCGCCGGGTACTGTACCTACTACAATATACGTAGGTAAGTATACCTAATTATTCCGTGGTATTTTCCGACTACGTAGTACTAGGTACCCATAATTCAATATTACATATTAATTTGATAACTGCCATGTCATTCAAGCACATTGACCTAAATCCCCTTGACCTTCCCAGCCCCTACGCCACACACCACAAAGCCCATCCCTCACTGTCTCGTCAGACGCATCAACACATGCACACTAGACGTGTCTGTGCGTAATACATACACGAACACGTCCGCCCCCCGTGTGTGGAAAACACGTCGCGACACGTCACCTCACGTGTTTCTCGAAGCCGAGCTACCAGGCGCGCAGGCGAGCGAAGGGGTGGTGTTTGATCACGGATCAGTTGGCCAACTAGTCGACGTGGGGTGAATGCAGTTGAGGCGGTGCACCCCTCTGAATCAACATGTTGGACGATTTCTAAAACTTTTATGCTTTCGAATGTCGGATGAATGAACTCATTCAAGGATCCTTTTTTTGTTGTATAGTATGGTTCGACCTCAATTAATGTATTTACAAGTATGGATAAAAAAAGTATAAGTAGATGAAATAACGGGTGATTTTTTAAGAGGTATGGATTAGATTTTCAAAAAAAAACACAAAAAAATTGAAAAATTTGATGAAATCTTTATTGGAATTGATAGAACATCATCTGCCTAGCCTTTTCCCAACTATATTGGGGTCGGCTTCCAGTCAAGCCGGATTTAGCTGAATACCAGTATTTTACGAGGAGCGGCTGCCTACCAGACCTCCACAACCCATTAACTGGGGTAACACGGTACTTCATGGCAAGACTGGAGTCAGATTTACTGGCTTC
The DNA here is from genome assembly GCA_030763345.1 of Mythimna separata. Lineage (NCBI taxonomy): Eukaryota > Metazoa > Arthropoda > Insecta > Lepidoptera > Noctuidae > Mythimna > Mythimna separata. Next base: position 1,164,739 of record CM061173.1, on the reverse strand, counting down.
TGACTATCCGTAACGACTGCCAAAGATCTACAAATGACAGCCGGGACCAACGGCTTAACGTGCTTTCCGAGGCACGGAGGAAACTCGTTATGTTAAGATGGTCACCCATCCACAGACCAACCTAGGCAAGCGTTGCTTAACCTTGAAGATCGACCTGTGCGGCTGTTATTATTTAGCCACGAGCTCCTTGGAATTGATAGAACGATCAATATAATTTAATGTTTGAAGGTGATTTCATGCAAATGCTGGCCGCGGCTCCGGTTTATTAAAGACTAGCTGTCCCCTGCGGTTTCACCCGCATTTTTCGTTACTGCTCCGCTCCCGTGGGTCGTAGCGTGATGGTATATAGCCTATAGCATTCCTCGATAAATGGGCTATCTAACACTGAAAGAATTTTTCAAATCGGACCAGTAGTTCCAGAGATTACCCCCTACATACAAACTTACAAATTTTACCTCTTTATAATATTAGTATAGAAGTATAGATAAGACGACAATGGCCGAAATGTTACTGTGGATGGCGAGCGCTACCATGTGATGATTGGTGATTCTTTTTTGCCCAAAATGGAAGAATTGGACATGCCTGACATGTGGTTTCAACAAGACGGTGCCACATGCCACACAGCACGCGAAACAATGGCCCAATTGAGAGCCGCCTTCGGTGAACAGTTTATCTCACGTTTTGGGCCCGTCAATTGGCCGCCTAGATCGTGTCGTGTCGTGTCTAGATCGTGACTATTTCTTGTGGGGCTATGTTAAGGCTCATGTCTACAGGTAACGATTGACGCACTGGGAGCCAATATTGAAGCATTTATTCGTGATATACCGGTTGATATGTTGGAGAGAGTGTGCCGAAATTGGGCCTTGCGAATGGGCCATCTAAACCGGAGCCGCGGCCAGCATTTGCATGAAATCATCTTCAAACATTAAATTATATTGATCGTTCTATCGATTCCAATACAGATTTTATCAATTTTTTTGTGTTTTTTTTTTAAATAAAATAATAAAATCTAATATGTATATCGGTCATAAGTATACCTATTTAATGTATTTTTTTGTTACGACAAGGACATATTATTGTATGTGACCGGCAATATTTCATACATTGCCTGGTCGCTCCAGGTGTTCTATACATCGCCTAGGTATTGTATTCTTGAATTATACAGATTGCCGGTACCTAACATAACACACCATAAACTTGAGATCGGAAGCGAACGGACTTATAAAACGGGTTGATGACCCACAAACTTTAGTTCTGACAAGAGCCATCACCACGGGGGCTTCCTAATGCCTTCCTCACTCGGGGTCGGATCGGGATTACTTGCAGACTTGTGTACACGTCCCTTGCACAAGTACTTGCGGCCAGTTGCGGTTAGCTGGGTAAGTTAGTGTTGTGGTTGCATGAAGTGAAAGCTAAATTACAGACTAAAACACACATTTGTTCCTTCTTTGCCTTCGTTCCAGTGCCACAGGGTTTTCTTTCGCACAACCCCTGACTGCCAAAGATCTACAAATGACAGCCGGGACCAACGGCTTAGCGTGCTTTCCGAGGCACGGAGGAAACTCGTTATGTTAAGATGGTCACCCATCCACAGACCAACCTTGGCAAGCGTTGCTTAACCTTGAAGATCGATCCGTGCGGCTGTTATTATCTAGACACGAGCTCCTCCACAGTATTAAGGATTTCCTTGAGGCGCGCGTGGATAACTACGCGGTCCTGACGGTTACTGGAGGGTCGCACAGCGAGCTACCCGTTGCTCACCGATCGCAAGCCCACGCGTAAGGTGGCTGGAGAAATTCGGGATCCGGAACCCAGTGGCTGAGGCCTACGGCCACCTTCTTCGCTAGCATTCAGAGTACGCATGCCTAGCACGCATCTAAAAAACATAGCTTAGTTGAACCATCGACGATTGCATCACTGCTTACCATCAGATGGGATCGCTAGTTTATAACAATTAAAAAAAAACTCGTTTCCACCGTGATAGCTGGACCAAATAAATATGATTGGTGAACCAAACGTATCGCACAGCTCTATGGAAAGCACCCTAATTTCCGATCTAAACATAGTGCTACCAGGAACACATGAACTGTAAACAATTTTATACCTAAGCAAAGCACCTGAAAACTAATTAACGTAACACATGCCTGCGAAGCCTGCCGCCTGCCGCGAGTGTGTACGAACTAATTAACTGTTTTATTTGATAATTATGACTCGCATTTCTACCATTCTTAATTAAATGCTTGCGGAAACAACAGGTTCACGTTTTAATAAACGTTACTCAGTTTTAATCCTTCTATTTTTAAATGTTAATACTAAAGTTATGAAACGGGGCAAAATAACTCATTTGAATAGTTTTATGGCCCAATAAAAGTTTTGAATTAGCTGTAAAATAGTTATGAAACTAAGTAGGCTGATGTCATTTGTTTTCATCGAACAAAAGCTCCTACTTTAGCGTCATGGTGTATACATATACAAGTTCCTTGTCAGAGAATCTGTTCTGTTAGCCTGTGTAACCATAATGGTGAACAAATTTTTATAAATAAAGCCGAGTCCTTAACTGAACAAAATAGTTTTTACATTTAGGTCATGATTTCAATCTCTGAGACTAAAATGATATATTACGTGAATTGTCACAGTACTTAGACACTAGTCACAACACAAAAGAACTAGCATCATTTTTATTGTAAGTTTGAAATTTGCCTGTGTCAATTTAGTCTCAGGGATAAAAAAAACGACTAGGAAACTAACGACAGTTTTTATAACAAAACCGTTGATCCTTCATAACAACGCCTAACGCCATCTATTAGGATTTCCTAGAACTCACTTTCCTAGGAGCGTAGTAACAGTTCATGTGTCAGAGCGGTGCAGTCGTTTCCCGCTGAAATTATAAGCGCCCTCTATTGAAAATGGCATGAAATGTTTGGAAAAACGGTACGTGGATTGCCACGTGGCTGGAGAAATGACCACTGTTTTCATACCTGCTAAATTAATAGCTTTTCCACCGATAGATGGCCTTAGTGAACTAAACTTGTAGATTTTAAAGGTAGGTACCTACCTATGTGGAAGAACCCGAACAAGTTTTATACGCCGGTAAAGCATAATTGAAAAGGCTGTTAGTAAAAAGGCGCTATGTCTGGTCCGGGCAACTGTCCTAAAGATTTCAGGCTGTTGTATAATAATTATGTTCTAATCATGAGGAGAACTTACCGCCGTTCGCGATGCAGGATTTTGAATTTTAGGTCCTATGTGGAGTAATAGATGTCCCTAGGTAGGTACAGATTGTAGAAACTGTGTAAGCGACTACCTACTTTTGCTTATGCAAACAAACACTAATTATTTAGAGATATCATGCATATTTTCTGCGAGCCAGTCGCAGTTTTACAAAGGAAACTGCACTTGAACCGTGCTTGAACCTTATAGGTAGGTACTTATTGTAATTATTTGTTTGAAAAGTATTGGACCAACTTTGAGCAAATACACTATACCTTCAGGAAGCAATACCTAATTTTATCATTATCTGGAAGATAACGTAAGTGGACGAAAATACGTGGGAGATTGTAATTAGCAATTTATTTACACTTTTCTTGAATTTCTTGCTTAATTCAAAAGAAATTTCCTCCAGCAGACCCGCGAAAGGAGAGATTATTAAAAAAATGTCAGACGATAGTGTGTAGGAAATAAAAGTAAAAGTTAAATTAAAGTACCTAATAAATACACATACCTTATAATTATATATACCTTATACTAAAAATCAATACATAATATTATATACAAAATACATATATAATTATCACACTACAGAGGAGAGATAGTGCTCTTTTGCTTGAGTTAATTTAAGAGGTGTATAAGTATTCTTGTTATATTATGATAGTCAGTAATCTTTCCTAAAATGTGAAAGATAAAATAAAAATAAATAAATTTCTTTAATTCCATTAATGGATTTGAAAATTATTAAATGAATTGTACTTCATATGATGATACTTAATTTGACAATAGTACATTATGATACAAGTGTGTAATGTAGGACATTATCGTCGCGGCGATATTAAGACCCGAGCCATGGCGAGGGTCTTAAGAGAGCCAAGACTATAATGACCAATTACTCACGTGTGTCATACGACGTTTTTCGACACACTTGTGAAGAAAATAAATTAAAAATCAACTTTATTTAGTAGGTACCGTATATGAAAAGTTTATTTAAAGAAACAGTTCGTAAATGTGCAGTCAGTAAAGTTATAATTAACTATTTTTGACTGTATAGTGGTCCCATGACTTATATTTTCTACTTGAAGGCGTACAGCATAAATCATTTTCCTCATAAATAGATGTTGTAGAAATTTTTGTAAAATCTGTATTTTATTTTTAAATATGGTGGCAAAAAAATTGACTTTTCTTAAACACGCGCATGCGCGAAAAATGGCGGCCAAAGACTAGCTACTCTAGCTGTTGGTTTAGAAAAATAAGAATGAGGTTGCATATAAACCGAAAATACAAATTTGATGAAAGATTTAATTAATTAAATAGGTAGGTATGTAAAATTTTAAACAGTTTATTTAAACACGAAATTGCATGAAATAAGTAAGTAAAACACTAATTCATGCTATTGAACGCAATAACAAATTTTATTCTTTTTTGTCTTAAAACTCTTTTTGATAAAAAAGAGGTTAAACAAAAAGGTTCTAACTACATTACCGCACATGTGCATAATAGTAATCAAAATGTCACAGTTTGGTAACGAGCCCCTTTATATACCTAAGTGCAGTGTAATAACAGCTACTTTATGAGCAAGTGTGTCGAAAATTGTTATTTTAATTGTGTTTGGTTTTGTTATGATTGTCGTGTTCGTAGATGAGACAATGATACTTAAAATTAATAAATTATTATTTCCTTAATTTATCATTTTACATATCTTTAAATATTTACATAATTTTATAAAAAAAATTTCATTATTATTAAACCTGAACAAACAGATAGGAAGAAAGAAAGAAAACTCATGACGCGAGCCATTCACTCCAAGCTCCTCCACTCGACCGTCATCTCGCACTCCAGGTCGTAGCTGCGCAGCTCGTCGATCTCCAGGTCGATGGCCTCCACGGCGTCGGGGCACAGCGCCACGTCGAACTCGATGGACTCGTCGTAGTACTCCACCGAGCTGAACATGTACTCCCCTCGCCGAGTCTCATTCTTACCCTCATCATCCTTTAGCTTCTTCTTCTGTTCCTTCTTCGACGGAGCTATCGTCGCCTTAAAGTCTAATTTTGGCGTCGTTTTAGCCACTGTTGGCTTCGTTGTGTTAACAGCTGACGTAGTATTTGCTACGGTAACATTGAATTTCGATGGCGTTACCTTCATAGTAAAATTTGCGTAAGGGTCGTCGAAATTGTCTTTCACTTTGCAAGTCTCCACAACTATGTCCTCTGCCTTTACGACCAGAGGTTTAGATGACACGAACTGGACCCTCCCTGCGTCTTCTCGTAACATCTTCCTGTACCTCCGCACCTTGTCGGCGAAGGTGTCGGACATGCAGTCCCTCCGGCCGTCCATCACCGCTCCTCGAAGGTGTGCAACGTGCCACTCCTCATCGTCCAAGTCTTCTATAAATCTTCTTTCAATATTCGTCTGTTTAATATTAATGTTCTCTCCAGGTTTTTGCGTGGCTATGACCAGCTCTTCATTCAACATTTGCTGACATTTGACTTTACAAAGAATCACTAAAAACACCCAATGAAACAGAAAATGCATGTCGGAGCAATCTATAATAAGTATTTTTCTGAATTCAAAGAGGTAAGAACAGAATTTAATTATAAAAGTGTTATGTTATGATTCGGTCGATAATGCATGAAGTAGATTATATGAACAAGTATACCTACAGTATTACTTAAAATTATTTGTGAAAATGTTATAAATAAGACTGACGTAAGACTCTTAATAAACTAGTGCGCCTCACCATCAACGATTGCATCACTGCTTACCATCAGCTGGGATCGTGGTCAAACACTTGCTTAGATACCAATAAAAAAAACCGGGCAAGTGCGAGTCAGACTCGCGCACTGAGGGTTCCGTACCCACTTACCTATGAAAACAGTTCAATCTCGAATCGAGTCCTAAAGATTTTTAATTTTTTTTCTTGTGTAAAATCTAAAAATTTTCGATTTTAGACTTTTCACTATATTTGTGCTATAATACCTTGCTTCGTGCAAAATTTCAAGATTCTAGGTCTAGATTCTAGGTCTGGTCATCAATTCTAGGTCAACGAGAAGTACCCTAGGAATTTTGATTCCTTTAACAGTGTGGAAATGTACGTTTTTTGCAAAATAAACGGGCGTATCTTTTTTCGCCGTCAACCTACAAGTTTAATTTTTGCACAGTGTCAAGGGACCGTGGACTTGAGTATATAGTTCAAGTTGATACCTTCACGCGTTCCCGAGATAAAGGGTCTTGACAGACAGACAGACAGACGAACAAGAAAGTGATCCTATAAGGGTTCCGTTTTTTCCTTTTGAATGAAAAAACGGAAAAAATCATTGACACTGTAGTTACCTGAGTCAAGTATTCTTTTTTAAAGACCCCAACATTAAATCATTCATAAAAAACATTCGATATGCTTTATATAAACTTATTTTAGTAAACAACAATCAAGACCTTCTAAGCAACCTTGCTTGACTGTTCTACCAGAGTTGCCTGCATTAGATTTGATTGTACCCTAATAATTACCCTAGTTGGCTGACTTGTTAGACAGACTACCTGATCCACGTACCTAAGTGTTCTTTACTAGGCGAGCCCTGAGAACAAACTCGTGACTTACAGCGACCAAAACAAACTGTATTTAGACGGTATTTTTTTTAAACAGGAATCATCTTATGACTTCTCTCGCTCATGGGGGGGAGCGGGAAGATCTAGGACTTCACCTACTAAAACAATAGCTAATTTTTTTCAGATACCTTTTGCGTTCCAAGATAATGAACCATTCCCATGGCCCTAGCAGGACTCAGTTCTGTGAGGCCTGGACCACCTAGCCAGGACTCAGTACTGGTACTTAGGAGGTACAGAGATCGAGATTACATGTTTTACCTTCCAGATTATTTTTCTCGGCCGAATAGTCTCTTTCCAGGCGATACAAAATACGACAAGACAAATAAGTTTCAAATACGCGCTTAAAGAACTCTGGCTGATGAAGGCATCATGAAAGAAGACCTTCCAATCTTACGTAAGAGAAACTGATGGTTATGGCTGTTCTCAATATACGACACGTAGACTGTTTTAGTGTTATTATTTTACTATTCGCTTGCTGCATTTCATTTCATAGTCATTCCCATATTTATTTACACCAGGGTTTTTTATTTACAATTTTTTTTAGATCATAATTATACTACCTAAATATTTTTTTTTAAGTAACCAAAAGAACTAACTAAAAGTAAACTAAAGAATGACCTCGAAAAACTCCTCCGCATCGCTGTCGACTGGTAATGTACCCAAAAAGCTGGCAGCATTGCCACGCTGTATGGCAATGCTTATTCTCTGACCAAGATAAAAGACAGCCCTTGGGTCATGCGAAGTGTCATTCCCATTACTTTATTCTTGCCTAAAAGGCCAATGCCCTCCATCAATCCGCAAGGTCTTCTGTTAGCTCAAAACCCACTCCTGTTCCTTCTTTGCCTTAATTCCAGGGTTCCGGAGATCTCTTTCCGCCAACCCAGGATACCTATGTTTCCTGGTCGATAGGCGGCTGCGCTGTGTATCGTGGGTTTGATTCCCGCACGGAACAAACATTTGTAGAAGCTAAGAATAGGTGTTCCGGGTCTGGGTGTCTTGTATAAGTGACTATTTTTGTATAGGTATGCATCCACCAGAAGCATCCATACTGAAGCAGATAATTCCTAGTAGGTACTGCCCTCCAGCGCCTAAACCGCAATAATAGGGTTTTTTGCGTTTTAAATATTGTTCCTTATAGTATGCCCGTTAAGAATCAATATTTAAAACGCAAAAAACCCTATTATTGCGGTTTAGGCGCTGGAGGGCAGAGTATGGGACAACATTGTCTTAAGAAAAAAGACACAACCTAGGAATATTTAAGTCAAAAGTGAATCGGTTAAAGCGTGCGCGAAAACTTCTGTTCATAAATACCTGAAACTTGGAGGGTATGTTCTTTGTATGACGTAGACATTGAATCGGTAAAAAGGTTTTCCAAAATTATACCCCTAAGTAGACTAGGGGATAAAGCAGTGTCTTTAATTTAAGAACAACATGTTGAATTCCGAACGAAGCGAAGTTTAATAAGTTTTAATCCTGAACGTCAGTGAGGGATGTATATAATTAGCTCCCGAGCATTGCGAGGGAGTTAATATATAAACCTAACAATTCAAGCCGCCCAACACTAAGACAGCTTTATTCCCGTGTTGGATACTCTACTTTTTACACCAACTGTAATTTTTAAATTAATATAATAATTTTTAATTTACAAGTTAATCTTAACAATAACTCGACATGTTCGGAAGTTAGAAACAAACAAAATTCACTAGTAGAATTTTTTTTACAGCCTCCTCAGTAACCACATTTTTATTTTTGTCAGTGGCTAGTTCGATTTTTGAACAAACTTGTTTGATGCACATACATTTTAATTTAGTAAACATGTTTAATTTTTTCCAAAATAATGGTGGTTGCCGTTCTAAATTCAAAGTCAAATCACATTATTCCCTAGAAATCGCGGCCACACTGCATTACCTCTCTAAGGAGATGCCGACTTGCTCTGATTGAAGGTTATATGACACGCAATAGTGAATTATCGAGCAGGTGGTGTAAAACGGTAATAAAAAATAAAATCAGCCTTTTACAATTACATTCTACAAGACTGATTTGTCAAAAATTTGTTAGCATGTAAGATTTAACTTAACAAGTAATGCTTCAACAAAACACCTCTTGGTATATGTATTGCGGCGTGTAACGAAACCATAGCGCGATTCAGAAACAGCGTCTGAAAGCACAACGCCATCTATCGAGCGCGGAGGAACTAATGAGGGGCATTTTTTTGTAAGACGAACCGCGGATGTAGGAATTTATACGGTCACCACTATTTAAAAAAAAACTATGGGCAGTGCTTTTTTTTTGTGCATTTTGATTGACGTTTATACTGCCGCATCAATATTTTTTTTGAAAACTTTATTGTTTTCTTTTTGTTTTAAATTAATTATTTTTTATTTCCTTCCTACTTTTAACTATCTCACAGGTGTATAAAAAATAGAGTATACATTATTTTTTATCTAAAATCTGAAAAAATCATAAATATAATCAAATATGAAGAGAGGGCTTATTCGTCTTTATAGGTATACCTCACAAGAAATATTTATTATTTTCTTTCCTTTCCCTCTGCCTTCTAAACTTAAACTCTCCATTACATAAAATCTAAACTCGAGTTTTGCCAGCGAGCAGTGGTCTGCTGCGTTCTAAATAACTCAAACTAAATTCTATAGAAGTCTACATAAGTCTACATACAAACAACCAACATAATTAATAAAAACCGGGCAAGTGCGAGTTGGACTCGCGCACTGAGGGTTCCGTACCAACTTGCATTTATGATAAAAAACAGTTCAATTCTCGAAGCAAGTCTTGGAGATTTATAATTTATTTTTCTAGCAAGTAATTAAAAAAAAAACAGTTTTTTATGATTATAAACTAGCGCTTGACTGCGATCCCACCTGATGGTAAGCAGCGATGCAGTCGTCGATGGTGAGGCGCACTAGTTTATTAAGAGCCTATTCACTCTAGCCTTGAAGACACCCAAATTATAATCGAATGGAAAACCCGCAGCAGGCAGATTTTTCCAGTCCCTCGATGTACGCGGTAACGACGAGGCGAAACGCTTAGTCCGGGTTTTGAGACTTTCCCTATATTTGTGCTATTAATAAGACCTTGTATCATGCCAAATTTCAAGATTATTGATCATCTGGAAGTACCTTATGGATTTTGATTCCTTTGACATTGTCGAAATGTACGTTTTTTGCGACATAAACGGGTGTATATTTTTAAGGCACCCCCACACAGGCGCGTTATTATCGGTCGATAATATCGCATGCGTTAATGCGATATCTGTTTTCAGTACATTTTGTATTAGGACGGTAATGTAGTTACACACAGTGCCGTAACTAGGGCGGTGCGAGCGGTGCCCAGGCACAGGGCGCAGACCCTGGAGGGGCGCAGAAATGACCAGACTAGTATCTAGTTTTATCTCATGCATGGTAGCTAGTAGGTAAATTTTGTTTTATTACAAACATGGTGTAGACGCGCCCTACTGTACTATCTATAGTTATATCTATATCGCATTTTTCAAGCAATCTTGAAACAACAACACACGTAAAGGTATCCATGACGTGCTCGGCGCCAGGTGTACTGGTGGTCGCCAGAGATTGCGGCTCCGCGCGAAGCGTGCACCGCCGCGCGGCGCCGGTACACCAGGTTCCGCAGGTGCCGCACCCGCCCGCCGAATGCGGAGGCCAGAGAGGTGGAGCTGTACGAGGGGTACAGAGCGGCAAGGCGCTCCCTCCGAACGGAGATAAAGCGGGCCAAGTTGGAGACCCGCAATGTGTGGCTGGGGACTCTGAACAGGAACCCACGGGGACGCCCTTACCAGGTGGTGCAGGACAAGCTCCGCCCATGGGCTCCCCCGCTGACTCAGACTCTCCGGCCCCAGATTGTGGAGGGTGTGGTGGCCAATCTGTTCCCTGAGCGAGGGAAACAGTCTCCCCCGCTCATGGCTCCGCCACCTGCGGTGCTCGTAGCGGACCACACCAGCGACGACGAGGTAGACGCTCCAGAGGTGACCGAGGTAGAGATGAGGGCGGTGGTGCGAAGAACACAGGTCAAGAACACCGCCCCAGGACCCGACGACGTGCCCGGAAGGGTATGGGTCCTGGCCATGGAGGCTCTCGGGTTTCGATTGCGAGGGCTCTTTAGGGCATGCATGGAGAGAGGCCAGTTCCCCCTTCGCTGGAAGACCGGGAAACTGGTCCTCATCGCGAAGCCGGGGCGCCCCGCGGACTCTCCGTCCGCGTACCGGTCCATCGTGCTGGTCGACGAAGTGGGCAAACTCTTTAAAAGAGTAATTGCAGACCGCCTATCGGGCATCTGGCGCGGGTGGGGCCAGATCTTGCGGACTTCGGCTTTCGCGTGAGGGCCCTCACGACGGGGGATGCGGTGATTTGGGGCAGGGTCGTCTTGGCAGTGTCTTTGGACATCGACAATGCCTTCAACTCCCTGCCCTGGAGTTGCATCGGGGCGGCACTTCGGTACCATGAGGTGCCCGCCTACCTCCGTCGTGTGAGCGAGGCCTACCTTTCGGATAGGTTAATCATCTATCCCGGTCGCCAGGGAGAGTGGAGACGGCGAGAGATGTCGTGCGGTGTTCTGCAGGGATCGGTACTAGGACCGACCCTGTGGAACATCGGATACGACTACGTGCTGCGCGGCGACTTCCCCGACGGAGTCCGCGTGGTCTGCTACGCAGACGACACGCTGGACCTGGCGCGGGGAGAGTCGTACGAGGCGGCGGCCGAAACAACGACACGCGGGGTTGCGACAGTCGTGGACAGGATCCAGCAACTGGGACTCAAGGTGGCATTGCACAAGTCCGAGGCTATGTGCTTTCATAGCCCTCGGACCGCGCCACCACCGGGTTCCCAAATAACGGTAGGGAGGGTCCACATCGGCGTCGGGTCAACGATGAAGTACCTGGGACTCGTCCTTGACAGCCGGTGGACTTTCGAGGAGCATTTCCGACGTTTGGCCCCCAAACTGGACAGGTCTGGGGCCGCTCTGAAGCGGCTCCTGCACAACCTAGGGGGTCCAGACGCCCCCTGCCGGAGGCTCTACGCGGGGAACATTCGGTCCATGGCCCTTTACGGGGCGCTGGTTTGGGCGCCATCGCTAAGTAAGCGACCGGTGGCCAAACTGAACGCTTGCCAGAGGGTCATGGCCATCCGGATGGTGCGGGGATATCGCACGATCTACCGCGAAGCGGCCAACCTCCTTGCTGGCCTGCCACCGTGGGGTCTGGAGGCAACAGTCCTTGCACGCATGCACAATTTGCGTGTGCGCGCGTGGAGATGCAACGCCGGGGCGAAACTCCGCTGCCATGACAAGTCGCGGTATGGCGGACAGAGTTCCGGCGGGATCTCAGGGTGGCATGGCGACTGCGACTGTCGCAACCCAGTGCTGGGCACGCCGTAATTGAGGCGGTAAGTCCCCTCTTCGAGGAGTGTTTGGAAAGAGGTCACGGCGTCCTCTCGTTCCGTATGACGCAGGTCCTCACTGGACACGGTAAGTTCGGAAGGTTCCTGCATCGGATCAAGCAGGAAAGGACGCCCGGGTGTCGCCACTGTGTGGACCGCCCGGAGGACACGGTAGAGCACACGGTAGAGGAGTGCCCCGCTTGGGCGGAGCACCGCTGTGTCCTTCTGGAGGCTATCGGCGACGGTGACCTCTCGCGCCGGGCCCTGGTTCAGGCCATGGTCCGAAGCGAGGAGGGGTGGCGGGCGGTCGCCTCCTTTTGCGAAGCAGTAATGCTAGTGAAGGAGGCTGCTGACCGCGAGCGCGTGAGGGAACTGTCCTCACGCCGCCGCTGCCGAGATCCCGATCCCGATTTCCGACCACCGTAGGCGCGGGTTCGCGGACGGCGAGCACTGGGTAGCCGTCGGCAGTCTGGAAATAATCCGGACCGAGCCCAGTCGTCAACGACGCGTTCTGTTCCACGCGCGCCTCAAGGAGATGTCAGCAAACTGTAGGGGCCCGGTAGGGCCGAAGCCTCTGGGGAACATGGGTATTCCAAAAGGTTGACACCAAGTCCCCCCCAGATCGAAGGCAACGAAGGAACGGGGTAGGGGTTTAGTCAGTAAGAGTCTGACACACCCTCCCGCTCCGCAAAGCTCGCTCTGTAAAGGTACATTATCCGTTTCATACATTTAAGACAGATATAAATGCCACAGAATTTTGGTCCGAAATAGAAACTTTGAAGAGTCAAGTTGAAGCGCCTACATTATTTGATAATTGTGAATGTCAGTCAAGTATGGGTCTTCTCAAAGCTATAGTGGAACTGAATTTAAAGGAAATGTTTCCCAATGTAGTAGTCGTTATAAAGATATTTTTAACGATGCCAGTGACTGTAGCTTCTTGCGAGAGATCATTCAGTAAGCTCAAATTAATAAAAACGTACCTGCGCTCGACGATGGGTCATGAAAGATTGTCTGGCCTAGAAATTTTGTCGATTGAACGCGACATAGCACGGCTCCTGTCATATGACAACGTAATCAAGGACTTCGCAATGAGAAAAGCGCGGAAAGTAAATCTTTAAGTAATCTTAAAATAAGTACCTACTCGATAGTAACCCAATGCTGTCCTTGGATCACTATCGAGTACTTTGTTTCATTTCTGTATTTGAGCAAATATTTTTATATACTAAGTAGGTACTTACGTCTTACATACTATGGTAAACAATAAATAGATAGATTTATTTGTATTCACATTTGTCCATTTTATTTTCAGAGCCTATATAGTTAGAGCATTTTTAGGGGCGCAGTTTTGAAAGCTCGCACCGGGTGCATAAAAGGCTAGTTACGGCACTGGTTACACACTGCTGCGATAATAAAAATAATAATACTCCCCCGACCGAATTTCGATCACGGTGGCCAATCTTAACAGAGATCAGCCAAGTACGCAGGAGATATTATAGTGCACAAGTGTGTGCGCAAACACAGGTGCACTCTCTGTTCCTTTACTCTCATAGCCCGATGGGACGGCAATCCGACACGACCGGAGAGAGATCAGGCGCAGGACCAACGGCTTTACGTGCTTTCCGAGGCACGGGGGTATCACACCACCAACTTCCAAACTCCGGGCAGCTACAGAGTAATTCCTAATGGAAAAACCCAATAGCACTTTTTGCCCGACCCGGGAATCGAACCCAGGACCCCTTGCACAGCAGTCGCTCTTGCGACCACTAGACCAACGAGGCAGTATGCCGTAGGCAGTATGTAGGCTGCGATAATAACGCTGCAATGGAAGTGGGACGTTGCGTTTCTCCGTCCTGCGATATTCCGATATAAGTTCTAGTGAATGTTTTGTATCAGGACGCAAACGACCGTACACACATCTGCGATAATAACGGCGCTCTCTCGTAAGAAATATCGGACGATAAAAACGCAGTTGTGTGCAAGGAATAAGGACGCATTAACGCAATACCGCATGCGATATTATCGACCGATAATAACGCGCCTGTGTGGGGGAGCCTTTATACCGTCAACTTACAAGTTTGATTTTTGCTCAGCTTCAAGGGACCGCGGACTTGAATATATGGTTTTAATTTAAACTTGATACCTTACCCGCGTTCTCGAGATAAAGTGTCTTGACAGACAGACAGACAGACGGACAACAAAGTGATCCGATAAGGGTTTTGTTTTTTCCTTTTGAGGTACGAACCCCTAAAAACAAAACAAACTAAGTGGTACTAACCGCGGACATGTCAAACCGTTCGAGAGCTACAAAAACCTAAATGTGGGACCCTGGCTTCCACGTCTTGCAGGTTTGTTTGCCGACGCAAGAGTCGACGAGTTTATGCCATAATGCGTAAAAACGCCACATCTCTATCGTAAGATTCGGAGGAGCGTCAACAGAATGCTGAAGATTATATCGTAAAGGCATCAAGCTCCGCAGTGCTGGGGATCGAGGCCTATTCTGCTACATGTAAGATAACGCATTGCTGTCTCATAAACAATGCTAGACGCATTACATATTGCTGTGGTGTTGTGTCTGCTCCGGGCAGATGCCCGGACGACAGTTGACGAAACGGACAGTTATCCGTCTGATCTGAGGATCCTCCCTTTTCAACGGATTTATGGGGGACTTTACACCTTGAAGTGCTTATCTCTAAACTGGTGACCGTCGGCAAATTGCCTAGAAGGTTTTACCTTTCGTTTCTATAGTTTACCACTATGAGACTTGGCTAAACAGTGAACATATTCACCGCGTTAAGATAATAAAACAGTTTTAATCAAAACTATATTCAATGCTCCATAAAAGGCACAGCAGCAATCATTGCATTACCGTCAAAACAGAATCCCCACAAGCCACTGAACATACACAATCTATGGTAAACCACAAACAAACTAAACGAACATAATCTCCAGCAAATAACGCCTAATAAAAGAATACAAACCGCCCATTATACAGGCATCATTGACAGATCGTTATCTCGGCGCGCTAACTAATCCATTCAGCCCCCGGGAACGTAACTACCCTCCAAACGTCGGGAAAATACTTCAATTACCCTCACCCCTCCCCCCGCGCGCCCGCGACACCCCCGCGACATCAAAACAGCCCAATTACACGTGCCCACCCTTTAATAAACCCTCGTTTGCTCAAATCTGAAATAAAGACGTATAAATAATCAACAATTTTGAAACGAAAAGCTACAAATTAGCATTTGTTTGAATAAATTTAACAGTAAATGTGACTCTGAGGCCGGTCAAAGTTGTTGGCTTGAGAAACTTGGAGGCCGTAAAGCGTTACTGCGCTTTAAAGCGAGGTAGAGTTCGGGGCATGTACTTACTGCACTTAGAGTTTCGAGCGCTGTAGCGGCTGAGTTCTCCTTTCAAATGTTAACAACTCGCTAAGAGATGCAAATTGCGAGCGGTTGGCAGCCATGATTCCGAATGGCGCCAACACATTAGCATAATTCGCACAGAATTGAGTGGCGGCTTCAGGAATGGAGCGTGATTGAAAAGCTGTGGGTGATTTAAGATCATTTTACTTGCTATTATAATTTGGATTGTTATTCTATATTAAAGCTATGGTTTAAGATTCTACCTTAGTAATAAATAACAACAAAAGATTCGAGATTATAATCTGTACAATAATTTTACATGAGTTCTAAAAAGTTGATCAAATGCAAAATAGGAGTCACATGATATTTCTTCAAAATAATAGAACTTGACGTCAGCCAGTTATAAAACAATATTGTGTATCTTCTTGTTTATAATTTGATATTAAATTAGCTGATATTTTGTTCTACCGACAATTGCATTCTGCCTTTTTTAAATTTCTCACTCAATCAAACGACAAACTTACTATATTCCATCGGTTTAGGTAGTTAACTAAATGTAAACAATCTTGGCATGTCTTTTTATCTAAAAGTTGTCTATAAATTGTATATTAAACATCTTTGCGAATAGGTATTTACCTAAATCGATGTTAGCTAATAAACTAAATTTAAATAATCTTTGTGTATATTATATACGACCTCTTTAATATAAAAAGACATACCAAGATTGTTTACCTTTAGTTAACTACGTAAACCTAGCTTATGTAGGTTCTTTTATCTTATTAGTTATAGACCTTACTATTAATGTATAACAAAACAAAACACAGTTTGACAATAAGTAGATAATCTGCATTAATATGTACAAGAAATATTACCTATCTACATCTACTTAAGTACTTAATTGTTAATCTACACACATCAAAGTGACTACCTATTATAAAATCATTAACAATTTTATTGCACAATTTTTACCTAAACATTTACAACTTATATTAATACTTAACTCTACATTAACTGGTAATTTCCTAAGAAATAAACAATTCTTAGTTTTGAAAAAAAAGTATGTTGAATTTGATAGGTTTCATGACAGCAGAAAATTATTCCAAGGGTACATCCCTCGAGATAAAAAGTATCCTATGTAATAACGAAAACATGACCTGTCCGTGTACCAAATTTCATTGAAATCTATTTCACCATCTAAGCGTGAAACAGTAACAAACATACACACACAAACTTTCGACTTCATAATATTATTGCGTTGATGGTGTGATTATCCATAAGTAATTATCTATTATATAATTGAAATTTTGTGTAGATTAATAATTCGGCACTGACACTTTGAATTGGTATCTTCGATAGAGAGTCGTCTGTAATACATTCAATATATAATCGATATAATTTAAACGGAATCATACTTGGGTTCGGGTCTTGACCGAACAGTATAGGCACTAGGCACAGTACTACACATCTCCGACAAGGAGATGAACCTTTAGATACATTGTGATACTGCCGTATCAAAATGTAAAGACTCGTTGCAAATAAGGTACAGTAATGCAATATGAGAATGCTGCCAGCGTTCTGAAACTTTTCCCATTGATATCTATGTAAATAAATTGTTTTGATGCTTTATGAGTTTTTATCTACCCGTTTGTACATATTATTATTTTTAGTTTGTATACTTATTAAGCTATAATTTTTATTAGTTAACAATGTCGCAATTGTGTAGTACCGTATTACCCCAGTTAATGGGTTGTGGAGGTCTAGTAGGCAGCTGCTCCTCGTAAAATACTGGTATTCAGCTAAATCCGGCTTGACTGGAAGCCGACCCCAATAATTGGGAAAAGGCTAGGCAGATGATGAACAATGTCGCAATTGTATAACAAAAATCAATATTTTTATCGAAAAAAAAATAAAAATAACGTGAGAGTTGGTAGGCTTCGCTCACAGATGGCAGTGCATGTAGGCGGGGTAGGGCGGCAGCAGCGCGCACGCGAGCGGCAGCGCGTGTGCCGACAGTTCGCGCTCGCCGCTCGCCGCCTGCGCGCGCAGCTGCTCCAGCCGCAGCTGGTTCTGCCGCTTCCATTTGGTTCTATGACAAATATAATGCTATATTTTAGATCATTCGTAATCATAACTATCTATAAACCGCACATTCCGAAAATTATTAGCAGTATATTATCTTCAATTGATAAAATCCCAATTGGGCGCCATTAGTTTAATAATACAATTGGTTGAAACAGCTGTCGTAATATTTAGTAAAGAAAATGGAGCGGAATTTAGTAATGGAATGGATGGCTTTCACAAAGTCATAATTTTCAAGAAATTGTTTGTTGTTTCTGGCGCCCAGAATGGGTCGTCCCATGTTGGGCGCCAATCTACTCTACATCGATGGTCGCAGTCAAGCACTAGTTTATATTACTTAAAAAAATACAAGGAGTTTCGCTGTTCTCGTGATGAAAATAAAAAAACTTAGGCACCACATAGCACTTACCTACGGTTCTGGTACCAGGTCTTGACCTGCGTCTCGCTGAGGCTGAGCGCCTCCGCCACGTCGCCGCGGTCGGCCACGCTCAGGTACTTCTGACAGCGGAACTTGCGCTCCAGGTACGCCAGCTGCGCGTGCGTGAACGCCGTGCGCCGGCGCCGCGGCTTGCGGCTGGAGCTGGATGAGGCAGACGGCCGGCTGCCAGGCTGGCGATCTAGGAAGGGCAAATATGATATTGAAATCAAATTTACAGTGCATAAATTACAAAATCAAAAAATAGTTCCAGATTCATTACTTTTACAACTATTGTCCACGGACATGACGGCAAGAGTTGACTCTTTGTGGACAGAGTTTCATAGTTACTACATGCCAGTTTCACGCAGGTGTTCAGCAAGCGTATGATAACGAATACACATCTATGAAACTACGCATCCGTGTTCAGTAGGTCTTAGCTGATAATCTCACTGCACCACTAAGCGTAAAAAAACCGGCCAAGAGCGTGTCGGGCCACGCTCAGTGTAGGGTTCCGTAGTTTCCCGTCGGTCACAATAAGTGTCCCCAACTTTTGGAAAACTGTTCGTCCCATCAAGTTCAAAATAATTTTCCTAGAAAGTCTTTATAAAGCTCTACTTTCCAGATTTTTTTCATATTTTCTAAACTTATGGTTCAAAAGTTAGAGGGGGGGGGGGCACATTGTTTTTTACTTTTGGTGCGATTTTTTCCGAAATTAATGATATTATCAAAAAATGTTTTTAGTAAACCCCTATTCATTTTTGAATACCTATCCAACAATTAATATATCACACGTCAGGGTTGAAATTAAAAAAAAAACGCTTTTTACTTTACATGCTACTTACAGGGCTACCCTAATAAAACATTTTTACAAGAAAGAGTATATAAACAAATAAATAATAATAATTTTTTTCCAATTTTTATTTTTGCACTTTGTCGGCGTGATTGACATACGTATTGGTACCAAATTTCAGCATTCTAGTGCTTACAGTCACAGAGATTAAGCGAGGACGGACGGACAGACATGGCGAAACTCGGGTTCCGTTTTTGCCAATTGGCTACGGAATCCTAAAAACGGTACAGAAGTGGGACCATCTTTTAGTACGTACGACAAGGCTAACCTAACTTTTGCAATATATGGTTAGGACTTATTATTAGAACAACCCTTCCCGATCCGTCTATCGTAAACGTAAGCATGGTTTAAACACTTGTGGGTCATAAAGAGAGAACCCTTAAAAGTTTTGCCTGTAAAGTTTCTATAGTTCTAATTTCTTTACTTTTTGAGTGTATTATGAAGGACCAAAGTTCACGCTAAAAAACAGAATTTCAGAGGTCTGGATTTGTTATGTTTTTATATCAACAAAATATCTGTTGCCATAATATCTTGAATAAGATGTGTAATAACGTCATCATCACGTAAGAGTGGTTATATGGAAATGTATCACGGGTTGACCGCTCTTCAAACTGGATGATCGTAGTCTGCCATAGGTGCGGTTTAAGTAAATACAATTCTATTATGTTGATAATATCAAATCACATACAATTCATATATATACGGTCAAAGATTTATCATTAATGCAAATAGTTACCGTTCGCCTCTTGCGATTCCCTCTGTGTATTCCCAGCTATAACTGACGCGAAGCCGGCCAAAAGCTGAGACTGGAACGAATTCTTCGACAAATCCATAGATCTCCCGTATATACTGTCCGACAAGCCAGCCATGTGCTCGTACCCAGTCCCCTCGGCACCCTCGTCCTTCTTACTGTCCCGGTCCGGCCTATACAGGTGGAACAGACTCGTGTCATACAACTTCATTCGTTCTTCCGGCCGGTTCTCATATTCATTCTCGTCTTCTTTGAAAGGAGAACTGTAATTCGTTTGGTTGTACTCTAAAGGAGAAGATCTCTCTGCTTCCTCTCTGTCTAATTTCTTCTTATATTCATCGGGAAATGAGAATTTTTTGGGAGTGGACGTCTCGCTTCTGTTGTCGCCGACGGATATGTCATCTTCTGCATCCGATGTTTCCACGTTCTGACTGTTTGTCGAATTGCATCGCAAGGTTTCTTGATCTTCATCACTGTGAGATGGACCTGTGAACAATATTCAAATAATGATCCTCGTGTTACTTCATAGACTAAATTAAGATGAAACAAGCGGGTCTTCTTTGTAATTTACTTCGTTTGTTGGTGTGAAATGAGGATTTCCCGTAAATTATAGTCAACAAAGAGGTTAAAGCATCGCTTGACACTAAGACTTGACACTTACCCGTGAGCACAAACGGAAGGCGCACAAAGGCCCCGGCGCGCATAAAGACCTCAGTTTTAAAAAAGGAACGGCCATAGACGCGAGTTTTCTGCTCTAATTAATGCCTCGGGGCGTTCCGTTTCGCTCTCGAGCAATTGAATACGACGTCTGTGAATGGTGTGTTTTAGCGCGCGCGGGAAATTCTTGTCTATGGTTACGTTTGTGTCTTTTAATTTGCGTGAAAATGGTGTGGAGTGGGCGTGGGGCATTCAGGCTGTCGGTCGCTTTTCATATGATTTTCTTTCGCTAAACTTTTGTAAGGTTGGTTGTTAATGGCGTGGCCGTACCCCGATTACTTGTTATGTGCGGCTGGAGAGCGGCCCTCGAGTGTTTCTCTCGTTATAATATCGCATAAATATGTTTTAGCGTGCACTCCTCCTCGCGACGTTGAGAGGTCTTAATGTTTCCGCATCGCTATCTTCTACGAAAACATCGTTAAAATGCTGTATTCTATATACGTGCTATATAATATACATGTATCTTAAAAGTTAGACAAAAAGTATAAATATAAAAAGTATTTAGTCCATAGAATTCAATTAAAAAAGGCTGTAAAATAGAATAAACCTTATTAAAAAGCGGTTTGTCTATCGTACTAACAAATGATATACTAAAGATTCAAGCTTCGAAGAACGTAAGAGTAGTGGCCAACCTAGCTTAGAACAACAGCGGTTATGAAATTATTGAAGGCACGAATCCAACAAAATTTCGTGCGTAAACAGAACCTACGTCAAAAGAGTGTTTGGGCGGAGCACCGCCGTGCGTGTCCTCGTAAGGGCGATCGGCGAAAACGACCTCTCCTGCCGGACCCTGTTATAGGCCATGGTCCATGGAAGAATGGCAGGTGGTCGCCTCCTTCAGTGAAGCAGTAATGCTAGCGAAGGAGGCGGCCACACACGAGAAGGCATGGCCCTCCCGCCTCAGCCGTCAGGATCCCGACACCTATTTCCAAACCCCGTTTCACGGGCACGACACGGTTTTCTAACCGTACGAACGTACCGTGTACAAGACGCCATAGACTGCGATACAAGAGTGATGAAGCACGGCGGCCGCGCCAACGTTCCGTAGCGTCGCCGTTTGTGTCAACAAGCTCTCTCAGTGATCCATACAATAGTGCATGCCGTGCCTACTGACGGCGAATTAACCGTGGCTACGTCCGGAGTAAAACCGTGCCGTGTACAAGAGACCTAAGCATGGGCTTGCGGACGACGAGCAATGGGTAGCTCGCCGTCCGGCACCAAAAAACGTAAAAAGATAATAAAAACCTGGGCCTACGACCTTATCGTAAAAATACCAAACATTGTTTTGAACGAACGTTTATGTTTTATTGACTGGTCTACACTGGCCTCGTATTGTAACATGGGAATATTGTATTTTTTTTTTCTTTTTTGGAAAAAGTAACTATGTAGTTTCTTGCTGGTTCTTCCGCATATAAAACGACCAATTGGAACCGTGCACTAGCTACTGACGCTTTATAAGTTCCCATGTAGGCCATTTTTGATTTTCGATTGATTGGTTTAAAATGAAAACAAGCTGGGAAGGTGCCAACCCGGGTCAACCGGAAACAAAATTTCGCGTCTTTGTGACGTGTATGCGCACAGTAGTGAAGAAGCGAGCGCGCGTATTGCGAGGGTCTAGCGATGGCATTATCCTTCGATATTCATGGTTTAGCTTGGACTCTTATGAAATCGGGCTTAACTGAGGTTTTTTCTGTAAGGAAAGGTGTAAAACCAGTACTGTGGTGTACTAAAATACCGTCCCCCCAACGAAGATAGTGGAAACTCTTTTTCACAAAAAAACAACAGATATCGAATATTCCAAGCAAACCGCACTCGCTCATCAGGCTAGAAGTACGCGCAAGATATGTAACTATTCGGAGGAAAAACTCTACGCTAAACCTAATCATAATTTGTAGTTTCAGAACGGGTACACATTGGGCGTTTTGTAACGCGCGCTTTGCTAACACGCGTTTTGAGAACCCCGAATTCATATGAAGTGTACACATGCAAGCGCGCGCTGCTGGTAAAGCGCGCTTCAATCGCATGTCTACATTTTTTAGCCAGCACGGCACTGAGTGTACCGTGACCACCGGCATGCCTACCTGGTCATACCTGGTCATCACTTTCAGCCTCATCATCGATCTTGGCACACTGCACCTTTGGCTAGTGACATGAAGAGCTATGAAGAACCTCTCCTGGTCGACGCTAGCAGTCAAGCCCTACGTCGCACAGTCTGGCTCCGACTCACTGGAGCCAGCTACATAACTCCGACTCACTGGAGCCTGCAGCATCAACCCGACTCACTTGGACATCATCACCCCGACTCACTGGGGCAGCATCACAGACAGTTCCGACTTTCCGAGAACTATGCGATTTCCGGTTCCGACTCACTGGAGCCAGCAGCTTTACTCCGACTCACTGGAGCCTGCACATCATCCCGACTCACTGGGATAAAATATAATTTAACAAAATAATAATATATTATGCATTAATGCAGAATAATGATTAGAATGCACCAAGTTTCAGTATTTTAAACGGTTTCGGTTTCGGCCGAAACTGAAGCTACGGCCGAATGTTCGGTTTCGGTTTCGGCTGGAAAACCAGTTTCAGTCGGACTCTATACATAATATGAAAGTGGATGACGTCATATCTATTTAGTTATGTGATGCAAACAAAAACTGCATCTAAGACACACATGCTTGTATATCTTTTGCTGTTGTAATATTTCATTTAATTGCTGTTGTAATTTTTATACATTTTGTATGGATTTTTTTTTTTAAAAGAGACTGTGACCCCTGAGTTTGTTTCGGTGTTTCTTCTCAGGGTAGTCAGTTAGGAAACACCGGCCTCATCTAGATTAATAATTATGACAAAAAAAAATTGACGTGTAAAAGTGTTTCGTGAAAACTATTTAAATAAAAAAATAAAAAATAAAAAAAAATAACGTGTATACGTAATCAATTCCAAATACGGATGTTACAAAATTAGTTTTTAAAATGTAAAAATCTATTGATTCCAAAACCAATCATTAAACGATTTTGAAGTTACCTACAGTCAAACACGTAACAAATACAGCAATAATAAAATGCTTTTTTACACCACCTGCTCGATAATGACCCTATTATATGTGTCATGTAACCTGCACTTAAAGCAACTCGTTATCACCTAGGGAGATAATACAGTATGGCCGATCCCTAGGGCATAATGGTTTTTTTTTTAATTTAGAACATCAAATATGCCTTCAGTCATTTAAAATGTACCTACGTGTATCAAACAAATTTATTCAAAAATGAAACTGGCCACTAACAAAAAAAAGAATAATAAATGTGGTTACATACTGAGGAAAAGGTTAAGGAGGTTCTAAAAAAGAGTAAAGTTATAGAGTAATATTGAATTTTGTTTGCTTCTAATTTGGAGTTGAGATTAACGTGTAAATAATGTTGCATATTTTTTAATTTATTTATAATTTGTTTTATACGATATATAGTACCTAGTTAATTAATCGTAGTAGACTTGTAATTATCTCACACATGGTGTAAAAAGTAGAGTATCCAACACGGGAATAAAGCTGTCTTTGTCTTGGGCGGCTTTAATTCCTCACTTCACTCAGGTTTCTCTATTAACTCCCTCGCAATGCTCGGGAGTTAATTATATAAATCCCTCACTAACGTTCGGGATTAAAGCTTAGCAACCTTCGTTTTGTTCGGAATTCAACATGCCGCCCTCCCCTTAAAGACACTGCTTTACTCCCTAGTCACATAATCTACTATTTTTTATATATCTAAACTAACATGTTTTTTTAAGGTGGGGAATTACCAAATGACTTCTCCCGCTCTGGGCGGAGGGGGAGGGCGTTTCAGACTTCTATTGGCTAACGCCCGTTTTCAATAACCTACCGCAGTTCATAGATAGATAGCTATCCCCGATAAACAGTAAGACAATTCATAACTTTTGGTAGGAAATGCTAACCGTCCGCGTCGGTAGGTTATAGGAAAGTAAGTAAGGGCAAAAGGATAGATTTGTTTATCTTTAGTAGCTGCAACTTTAGATAGATAGCTTATTGAAAATGGCGTTAAACCAACATGTTAAGATTAAAAAGTGGAACTGACTTTATTTTTGTTTTATGCATTTTAGTTCACACCCTATATAGATGGCGTTAAGAGGCCTGCGGAGACCGCGCGCTATCTCGAGTTGAGACGAAATAAAACACGTTTTTGAGGTTGATGGAAGCAATCCAGATAGTTTAAACAATTCTTGGACACACCGACTGGAGTAAAGTCATCATCCGCACACTGACAGTTGCTTGCTGTGATAGCAATACAAACTATTGGAAATTTGGGAGAGGTTCCGTAATACCAAAAATGATGAATGAAAAATTAATGTATTTCCAATATTGTTTCGAGTATTTATAACTTGATAATAATATCTGTGTTCCTACGAAAAGATATTTTGAAATATTGTTGTTTATAATGTAGAAAAAACAAAATAAAAACATGACATTTTCGCTGTGAAAATGTGCAAATTTAAATTCGATTAAATTTCGTTTGGGGTAAGTTTTTTAACAAAAAGACGATGTAGGAACCTAGATAATTATTGTCTGAATCCGAATAACATCATATTATGGTGTAAATATGCTTAAATTGCAAATGATTTTGGTATTACGTTTGTATGGATAATTCTAACGTCGCGCCCGCCTTAAATATATATTTCTGCTGTGTCGCGGTGTTACGATTTTCCGTGACTTCATAACCTCTCATAAAAAGAGTAATAAATGGCACTTGTTCAGAACTTGACGTTATCTCTCACATCATAAATGCCTTGCAGGCTCCCCAAATGTTAATAAGATATTCACAACAAACAATATAAAATTTAATATATTAACTGCAACTTTAATTATTGTTTTTGTACATAATATTCTCGCTAAACTTTACAGTTCGATAGCGAGATACGCTCGCTTTCAATGATTTTGAAAGTTTACAAATACATACCAATAGGTTAATTTTTATATTTCTGCGTAATAAGGCACTCATCGCGTCCGGCAAAGTACATTTACAATAAAATATAATTCCATTTGATTTCCATTTTATAAAGTTCATACTACGATGCCCAAACAATGCGGGGCACCTTAATTCATGAATCCCCGACCGGTCCCAAGCGACCGCGCGCCGCGCTGTTTTTGTCTTATTGTGTCTCGTTTTGCGGGTATGTGATAGGTAGACAAGCTATGTGTACCGCTTGCTCTAAAACAATACATTACTTGATAAAATCTACTTTTACTTTCTAGAAAATATTTCAATTTTAAATTTATCCTGTATTTTAATCCAGTTTGCGTGTCCTTCCGTAATTGGGCCCTCATTTGTTCTTTTCTTTACGAGGTAAATTATGAAAACAAACGAAAATATTCAACGTATAAGTCAAGTTTGCCGAGAAATGAGCGCTGACATTATAATTTTAAATCATGGCTTTGATTAATTCATTTTCGCGCGAAACCTGCCCATTTTGGGAAATGTTTTTGCAGTTATAAGCAAATAAGTATTGATTACATTAAAGCAAATGGTTTTTTTTAAATATAATTTTGAGGTTAGTGCTTAACAACGATCCCACCGGATGGTAAGCAGTGAAAATAAGATTCTCTATACTTAGGCTATTTAAACCCCGCCAGGCGCGTTACTTTGTGTAATTTATTTCATCACCACTGCTCTCAAAACGATGAAGGAAAATATCGTGAAGAAACCAGCATATCCTAGATCCAAACATTCAAAGACATGTGACCCCTCAATCCCTCCCTCAATCCGGATTGGGCCCGCGTGGTAGATTACAGCCCATTCCAGAGAGGAGGCCAGCGTCCCACCAGTGGGAACATTACAGGTCCGATAATGCTAATAGACTATTTAATGAAAAAGTAATTCAATTGGGTAACGCAAGCTGACAGGGTCGTATTGATAATTTAAATGATTACAGATTTCTCTATAAATAACCCACAAATCATAATTTAATCAACATACAACTTGACTTTAACCTGCCATATACAAAAAGTTAAGAAAATTTGAATTTTTTGGCCCTTAAAGATCCTCGTCCTCCCGTGATAGGACAGCATCAACTGTGCGGACGACTTGGTGCTGTGGGGCCCGTATGTGTCCTGGATGTTGAGAGTTTGCGGGGACTATGCGGCTGCACATGGACTCGTGTGCTATGTAAAAAGTATATAAGCTTTAAGAACAGTAAACACACAGATTACACAGCTAATCTTACCCTAAATGGTAGTTACGTAGAGTAGTTGTACATACCAGTTCAAATATCTGGTACATATACTAGTACCGACAATCTTAAATAAGATAATGCAGATATTGAGAGGGAGCGCAGGGTATTGGCGGTCCGCGGTAATATGTTGACTCGTAGATTCTCGCACAGTACTACGTAATCAGGTCAAAACAACGCTTTTCAAAGCCTATTGTTAGAGTCTATACAGCTGTCCTGCGCATCCAATACAATGTAATAATTTTAGAATGTTGTTTATGACTTTTCCGGTTCTGTAGTGCGTCAGATTTTTTACACCCAGAATGGAACTGACAACATCTTCTTCTTAGCGTGTCGATGGCAAAACCTATTAAATACCTTGCCTGGCCCAGTATTCAGGTACGGCAATGCCGTGTACTGATGCTGTCATAAAGTCTGTCGCTAGGTGAACAAGTAACAGGGCACGTGATGTAGGACGGAAGGTAACGTCTCCGTAAACCATGTCCTGGTTTGCGGAGAGACACCGCACAAACACTGAAGATCGGATCCGTCTAAGAACCGCCATCTATGGAGAATTGGAAATTGCTGCGCCCAATCTGGGTGCGGAGTCTGTTTAGAGATTTCCAGGTTGCGCATGTTAATTCGTGGAGAAGGCTCTCCGATGCGATGGGTCGATAAAATCATCGCGGCGGGTTGGGTGGTGGTTTAGGTCTCTTCTCGCCAAAAGTCGCATCTCTCTGAATTGATGTTACTTTGAGATGTGCTCACGCTTGTAAACTTCATGTTATTATTAGGAAGAAAATAGCATCTTTGCCGGCTAGATCCCGGACCAGTAACAACAGTGTAAGTATTCGACAACATATAAATCGATATCATTTACCACATCACTACTTCTTAGGTGAACTGCTACCGGACCGGCCGAGCTACCCGCGCCTGACCACCGTAACTATTAAATTAATATCATCATCATCATCTGCCTAGCCTTTTTCCCAACTATATTGGGGTCGGCTACCAGTCAAGCTGGATTTAGCTGAATACCAGTATATTTTACGAGGAGCGGCTGCCTGCCAGACCTCCACAACCCATTAACTGGGGTAACACGGTGCTTCATGGCATGACTGGAGTCAGATTTACTGGCTTCTGACTATCCGTAACGACTGCCAAAGATCTACAAATGACAGCCGGGACCAACGGCTTAACTATTAAATTAATAATTGGAGCAAAAATAACTAAACTACCCAAAACTAAGACTAATCAAATCAATGGTAAATAATAAACGTACAATGAATGTAAGTGTTTGTAATTCATGTAGCCTGCGGTCTAATTAATATAATTACTTAGTGTAAATAGTACAGTTATGTACTCGTATACGTAGCCAGTGCAAAATCTTTTTTGTGTCTAATATATTAGAATACTTTGTTCTTTATAAATGAACAAAATGTATGCATGCATGCATGATGATGTAACACTATCGGTTACAATAATATCGCCGCATAATGTTTATAAAGTACCTAAGCCTAAAAACTAGTTACATTTATGGCTGTAAACAATTTGAAGAAGATTTATTGTATGCAATTTTAAAATGTAATACCTATTATTAAAACATTTCTTACCCGTGTACTACTACTAGTACGTGTATGCTACTTACTACAGTGCTATCTAGCAACCTTGGACCCAGTGGAAAGGCGTGCGAAGAGACCAGTGCCAGAAGTGCAAGAAAATCCAAAGGTTAAGACCAATCTACAAAGTCAGGAGTACAGGCGTATGATAACCAGCCTGTCGTCATTTTATACGATGAATCTTGGAGAGTGTGCGCGTGAATTGTATGAATTGATTCCTCTATTTCCTTTCTACCACCGAATAACCCGTCGTACGGTGAGAAAACCTTATTTGAATATTATTTTAACACGTCTACGGTCCGGAAAGAGCGGTTCATCTCGTCATTTCGTACATCGAAAGACTGGAACAATTTGCCTGCAGCGTTCTTCCCGTCCGATTTTAATTTAGAGAACTTCAAGAACAGCGTGAATAGGGTCTTAATAAACTAGTGTGCATCGCCATCAATGATTGCATCGCTGCTTACCATCAGGTGGGATCGCAGTCAAGCACTAGCTTATTAAATATCAAAATATCATATATAAAAAAAACTCGAAGTGTAGTTTAGTGTTTGAAATGTTCAAATTCTTAGCCAAAACCTGAAAATTGACAACATGGTTTTCCAAGCAGCACGCAGCTAGCACAGGATTTTCGTAGAACATGCGTCAGACTTGGTTTTACGCAACTAATATTCATCCGAACAACATCGTAAAAATGTAGCACAGTGCAATTCCTAGCGATCGAAAAATGACTGGATCTGATTTGTCTAGTTCTAGTAATATACAAATAATTACATTCCACTATCAAGAAGGATTAACTGTCTAAAATATGTAGAAATATGTACATATACCTACACCTAAAATCATCCTAAACTAAGAATTCCATCCAACGCATGCGTGTCTCCCGACGGCATAGGCTTTAACCTAGATTCACATTTAATCGAAAACCGTACTCAAACACTCTCATGTAAAATAGCTATATTTATTACATAAATCGCGCTGAAGTGAACCGAATCATTCCTTATATTCCATTAAGCGTCAGTGGACGGCATTGCCGTGGCCGAATACTGGCCCAGGCAAGGTATTTAACTAGTTTTGTCATCGACACCCTAAGAAGGAGACTGCCCGGCAAAACAGTAATCCGAACGAAGGAAATAGTTGGAATATTGTACAAGTTTTCAGACTAAGATACAGTCTGACAAATATTCAACTTCTCTATCTATATTCTTCTTAATTCAGAAACCAGTATTGTATGAACACTTTATAAACAAAAGCTACCTACAATATTTTCGGTTTCGAGCCCATTATGTCGCGGGGTGCTCCTAACCCCGACCCTTAGCCCCGGAGCCCCGGAGCCCCCGGACGACAATGTAAATAGCACGCGTGACAAATTAGCGATGTCCCGCTGTGCTCTTTAACATCGACACCCCTAAGGTTTCCGATCAGCGGCCATTAGTCTTGATACTTGATCAGTAAAGGAGTGAAGTAAATAACTGGCTTCAACCATTGCGAACAAGATCGGCACATAACGGATTAATATATCGTAATCACTTTTTTGTCTTCATTTTCATCTTATTGAATCTCCAAAAATGTTTACTGACTAAATCCTGACTAAACCCTTCAGTTGCCTTTTGCGTACCATAGTGACGGGTTAAAGTCATTCAAACAGGGTGTCTACGCCCGGTGCCATGGCATGAGGATTGCCTCCTCGTCACGCTTTCCGCCACCTTCTTATGTCGCATTAGGTTCTACTTTGCAGATAGAGGAGAGTGCCTTCAGTCGAAAACCGGCGTCAGGCAACCGCTACGTAGTTGTCAGGCATTATGCTGAACAAAGGTCCAGTTCAGCATTTGGCACAGCCGTGAGACAATACAATGTGGTTTGTTTTTATTTTATTATTTAATTTTCTTTATTATGTCTGTATACTAAATAAACGTATTTTCGTTCCGAACCACATGGCCTTAACCAAGCCCAGAAGCGAGAGGTCACTCCCTCACAAATAATATTAACTTGATCTCTTCATCGCCAAATTTTGACTATTTTCCTGGTAAATTTAGAAACAATTAAAAATATAACCCTTCTTGCAGTTGGGTAACAATAAAGAGGTTCTTCTTAGACTGGTGAAACTATCAAGTGGGTTCAATCGCAGTACAATCATTAATGTTATTGCAAGGGTTGTCCATCAATGAGTGCTCATAACAATCACAATCACTGCTAGACGAGGCTGAGAATCACATCTCAATTTGTGTCTATTCTTTTGTGATTTCAGTATTATATTAATGGTTTTGGTTAAGGGTGAATCTTGAGATTGAGGATGTTCAGTTGATTCCCCTGTTATTATAGTTTAACATGATTTTTAACCGAAATATAAACCCCTATTTGATAAATAATTTTTGTTTATCACAAAACAATTTTCAAGACATTCAAAGTCCGTATTGCTACAAACAGAGTGTGAGAATTTATTTGATGATTTCCCAAAAAAAAAAAAACAAAATATTTCTTTAAACAGAAGATAACAAAATAGCTGCGCCCAAATGTAAAAATTAGGTTTAAAGAACCTTTATTTCTCATAAGAACATGCTATCATAGTTCATTTACATGAGATCTAGGTATCTACCTAATTTAAGAAACAAAAATGACACCTGAGCTCAGCTGGTTTTGAGATAGAAGTTTTATGTGCGAAGTGAGTTTATTAGGAGTGAAAGTGAAAAACGCATATTAAATTAATATTGTATTAAAATAATACATTTAATCAAATTATACACACATAAACTATTTATGTGTGTACAATTTGATTAAATTAGGTGAGTCATTAACAATACTTTCACAAAGTATTAAATTATTAAGCGCAAGCTATCTAACGGGATATTATGTAGGTACGTCTAGCAGACTATCTCGGAAACCAAAAACACACAATCCAGCTATATGATGGACGTGTTCGTATGTTTGTTCGTGTGTTTGTGAAACAATCATACCACTTCCTTTCTGTTAGGTGATGAGAATTGTCATAAGCGTGTTCTGAAGTTGTTACGAGACATTTACCATTTCTTATCTATCGCGGGTGCATATGTTGTTCCAGCATTTGGATGCCGGGAACCAAAAACTGCCTCTGAAGGCAGCTGTCTTGTGCGATGGAGTGGACTATTGCTGCGAGCACTGTCTGCTGGTACATTGCCTTCTGCTGGCGACCCAACTCAATTTGTTGTGCAGGTGAGTTTGTATCTCATACACCAAACAGCAGGCAAGCTAATTGCAATTTACGACGTGACTTCATCCTAAGGATTGAGTGCTTGTTTAAAAACCGGGCAAGTGCGAGTCGGACTCGCGCACTGAGGGTTTCGTACCAACCTACCTATAAAAACAGTTTAATTCTCGAATCGAGTCTTGAAGACTTTTCAATTTTTTTTTCTTGTGACGTAACTAAAAATTTTCAGTTTTCAGACTTTTCCCGATATTAGTGCTATACTACCTTGCTTCGTGCCAAATTTCAAGATTCTAGGTCAACGGGAAGCACCCTATGAGTTTTGATTCCTTTGACAGTGTCGAAATGTACGTTTTTTGCAACATAAACGGGCGTATCTTTTTTTCCCGTCAACTTACAAGTTTTATTTTTGCACAACTTCAAGGGACCGCGGATTTCAATATATGGTTTTAATTTCAACTTGATACCTTCACGCGTTCCTGAGAAAAAGGGTCTTGACAGACGGACGGACAGACGGACAACAAAGTGATCCTATAAGGGTTCCGTTTTTTCCTTTTGAGCTACGGAACCCTAAAAATGGAGTTACATGAGTTCTTTCGGGGATTTTGAAACAAAATCGAGCACAGCCATTTTTCACAAACATTGTCTTTTATTATGATGTAAAATAAAAAGTATAATCTATCTAAAGCTACGTAATGGCGCAATTTCACTGGTCGTTAACTCGTTCGGTATACCGCATGCGGGGAGTCCCCGCAGGCGAGATAACAACCAATGAAAGCAACATGTTCGTTATACCGTCTACGGTTCCCCGAATGCGGCCCCTGTGGCACGCGTTCCAGTAATCTCTCGCACCCCGCATGCGGGCCCTATCGACTAATGAAATTGCGCCATAAAGTTAATTCAATGATGCCAGACAAAGTTCTCATTAATTTTAATAGAATTTGGACATTTTCACGAAGAATTGCAAAAAGATGATCCATACTAAACATAATGATAGTACCTGCTGTGAGGAAAAGCTGACGTTTTGATAGCAATCGTAATAGAGCTTATTGGAGACGTAAGAGAGCAATTTAATGTGAATAGACACTGATTGTGAACGATGGCATTACTGATAACATCTGTGAATCAGTCTTATTTAATAAAGTAATGAAAACGACCTATAATATCACGTAAGTTATTACGTGATATCTTTTTATAGGCTGTTTTAGGAAGAGAGTGAATAGGTTCTTAACCTATTACATACCCACAAAACGAGACACAATAGTAAAACAATAACACCGCGGTTTCATAGGACCGGTCGGGGATTCATGAATTAATAAACTAGTGTGCTTGACCATCAATGAGTGAGATCATTCATGGATGCTTCATTAATCATATATACTCGTAAGTATCCTCTTTTCAATATTTGTCACATGAATTAAGCGAACAACTTCTCACTTCTCACACGTGTCATTACTCAATCTATCATTCAAAATACTTCGCAAGGAATCATTTCTACAGCATTTATTCTACTTATATAGACTGAAAAAGACCTGTCGCATCTACCCAGGTTTACGAAAAGTATTTATGTCTAATTAATTGTAATAACCAACAATATACCAAATAATAATGGTATAGTCCGTCTAATGAAAGCGCGACCTGAGAAAAAGAGGTTAAATCCGAAAGTTTTGTATGTGGTATTACTAACTAGTAGGAGAATCATGTCTTGACACTTCACTTTTTTATTTCCTACAATTGCGGCTGAATAATGTTACCAATTAGATTAAAAAAAAACTCCAGGTTGCGCTTTCATTAGACGCACTCTAACTATCAATATGGTTAATACAATAGATAATAATATTCCAGCAATCAAAAATTACTTCAGCAACTTTTTTATTTTACCTCTCAAGTCTCAGCTCCAATAAAATACTCAAAGAACAAAACGAACAAAGCTCGAATTTGATTGGACAAAACAAATTAAAAGTCGTTAATTTGAAGTTTGAATAGCGAAGCGCGGAGTCAATCGGCCCTCGACCGCGGCGCGTGGCGGTCGCGTGCGCAGCTGAGTGGCGGCGTGCTGCGCTCGAGAGCATATGCAGCGCCATTGTCCGACCTTGTCTTAGCGGTGATTGCTATCATGGAATACATATTAATACTATCATGGAATAATACAAACTAAATATGATTAAGGACTTCAGAAGTAATTTTCAAGAAAGATGCTATTTTTAACGAGCTACGTATGGTATTCTGAAATACCGCTCACCGAAAGGACGGTTTTCCGATAACACTCTACTCCGACGGTTGGTAGTCCGAATGAATCCTTCGCCGATGAACGGTTCACCGAAAACACTCTTCAACGACGATTGGTTAAACGAACGAATCTTTCGCCGCTTTTCAGTTTACGCTAGCTATTATATTTTATAATAATGTGCAATGCGGCTAAACAATACTCGAGTCCCATGTTTAATTTTATCAGCATAGATGAATAAATAAATACCGGGAGCTTCCGTATTAAAGGTAAGTCCTTTCGGTGAGCGGTATTTCGGAATACCATACGTAGCTCCGTTTCGCGGGTATGTGATAGATTAAAAAAAGAAGGTTTCCACTGCAATAGACTTGAGGGTGAGTAAAAGAGATACTTTACTTATTCTCTTTCTCAATCACAGTTATTTAAAATTGAATATCATAAGCTGTTTACAACGGAATCTTCAGAAAGTTGACTAACGGTTGAAAGGTGATTGAGAGATAATATCCTTGGCGAGACGAGCTTGACTAATCTCCATTTCGTCATCGCTTTTCTTCGTCAGACTAAAAACAAACGCACGCCTAACGAACGACCGACCACGACCGACCGATCGAAATTATCCGACATACTTTTACATCAATTTTAAATGTGGGCTTGGACGACGGAGCCAATCATGCTACCCTTCCTCGCCTCGGCCACGGCGTTCACAAAATGATTAGTATTAGTTTACCAGCTGTTATATCTTCGGTTCACGGTAAAAAAAAATAATCAGGAATATCTTATCTTCCTCATATATGTTTTTTTCTGTTGTATTTTTTCATTTTACATTCATCATAGACAGTGTATGACTATTTTCAAAATAGTTCAGGAAAAGCTCATTGAAACATACTGCATCTGCGGAGCTTGCACGGCTGCTGGTTGTGGGAGAATGGTCACTAGGAACCATATTGGAACCTCATGGCTTGGACGCGGTGATGGCAAGATATCGTCATTATTTCCATGAAAGATGGGTAGCCTTCAGTATGGGTCGCTACTTGTGTCGATAGCCTTGCGATACTCTTCGGTCTTACGCCATCCCTAGCCTATCTTCCTAGCTTTTCATGTTGTACTGCTGCTGCTGCGGCTGTACAGAATATGCGGCTGCGGCTATACAATTTTACCTTGGACAGAAGACAAGACAATGTCCCCAATCTTTTAGACACATTACCAGTCGACAGCGATGTGAAGGACTTTTTTTACGCCAATTTTAGTTCGTTTTTAGATATCTAATTAGTTTAGGGTTTTTTTATTATTATTTTATTCTACTGTAATTATAGTTAAGTATTTTTTATTGTACAGAAGATTGGCGAGCTTTTTTTTTTTTTTTTTTTTTTTCCGGTAGGGGAATCATCAGAATGACTTCTCCCACTCTTGGGCGGAGCGGGAGGGCGTGTCAGACTCTTACTGACTAAACCCCTACCCCGTTCCTTCGTTACCATCGATCTGGGGGACACGGTGACAACCTTTCGGATACCGTGTTCCCTAGAGGCTTCGGCCCTACCGGGCCCCTACAGTTTGCTGACATCTCCTTGAGGCGCGCGTGGAACAGAACGCGCCGTCGACGACTAGGCTCGGTCCAGATTATTACCAGACTGCCGGACGGCGAGCTACCCAGCGCTCGCTATCCGCGAGCCCGCGCCTACGGTGGTCGGAAATCGGGATCGGGATCTCGGCGGCGGCGGCGTGAGTTCCGTTGCCTCACGCGGTCGGCAGCCTCCTTCGCTAACATTACTGCTTCGCAGAAGGAGGCGACTGCCTGCCACCCCTCCTCGCTCCGGACCATGGCCTCTACCAGGGCCCGGCGCGAGAGGTCACCGCCGCCGATAGCCTCCACAAGGACACGGCGGTGCTCCGCCCAAGCGGGGCACAAGATTGGCGAGCTGGATATCACATCAAAATCCAAACATACACAAATCTAGTTATATGCAATTTATGGGTCATATATCGTTAGTTATTTTCCAAGCTAAAATACAATATTAGCAGTCCGGAGTAATTAAAAAACCATGATTTTAGGGTACAGTCCCGTTACGGAAACAAAACGCAATAATGCAATAGTACCTCGTCCTTTTTGTGAAGTCGGTAAAAACAAAACGCATAAAATAGGCTTATTGCGTCAGCTGTTACTTAGGTAGGTATGTCAAATACAAAAAAAATATATACACTGTCATGATATTTTTGTTTGACCCTGCCTAAACATAATTCGTCGTTCGTGTTATTTGTAGTGTTGTCTGCATCTGTAAATGAAGTGTGAACTCTTATTTTGTGCCGCCACGTTACTTTAGTACATTACAATTTGCGTTTAGTGTATAAACCTGCGCAGGACTGAAATAGGACTCTTATTTATTCTGTGAATGTTTTTCATGCTTTAACAATGTCAGCAGTTGATCTTCGGCGTATAAACTGTTATGTGCGCTTATCACGCCTTCGCCGACGTGTCTTGATTTGACCAGTTTAAAGGAGAAAACCGAAGCCATTATCGGCTACTGTTGTAATTGTAAAGTATGACTCAGAACCGTGGGCTGTTGTTCACATGTCATGAGTGTAGTCTGGTATTTAGCTTACGATCGACACGAAGGAACAATCTCCCTGCGGTATTTCTTGACAATGTATTGTTACAATTATAATAAAAAAATGTTATAAATACTATGGTTTTGTTTTTTACCTGTTACGAGACGCCGCGCGGCATCAAGAGGTGCAGCGCGACGCCGCGTGGCATCACGAGGGGTAGCGCTGCATGAAGCAACGTATTCTAAATTCTCACAATGAAATGTGTATCTTTTCGCGTAGTAAATAAAGTTATATTTTGAGTCACTCTATTAAAATGTGCGCGCAGCGTCGCGTCTCGGTGTGAGCTGACCCTAACCATCGTACGATTGAACGATGTGATTAAACACACATTCTTTAGAGTGTCCTAATAGAAGCTTGTAAATCATCGCGCGAGCACAGGGTTTCGTCGATAAAACTAATCTCATCGTGCGACGAAATCACATCGTTCAATCGTATGATAGTTAGCTAAATAGGACGACGCTTAAGGGTCTGCCTTAAAACCTTGTCCAGAAGAAGCGAATTCGTTTAGAAACGTTTCGCGCGAATTCATTCGCGCGCTAGTAATATACTAGTAAGATACTAGCACAAATACGTCGCGTCCACAAGTATCGCGCGAATTCAAAATACGCGCGTAAATCGCGTGCACAACGCCAGACCCTCAACTCGCGCGTATTACACGCGAGTCGAGATACTAGGGACACCTTGTTGCGTCCAGTTAAACGCGTGAACTCCAGAGCGAGTGCACATATCCAGGGAAATTGAGCACCTACATTTGATACGGAATTGTTGAATGCTCCAGCGTTGATACGCTCTTTCTGGGCGCAACGGTCGCGCGTGATACGCACGCGCAATCGGGATGAATTCGCCCCTTCTGGTCAAGCTCTAAGTTACATAATTAGGTAGGTACCTTGTATTATTTTTGGTGGTCCATTTTGAGGTTATGTCTATAAATCATTTTATATCCCCAACTCTAATGTATGTCTTACCATTACATATTTTGTTATACTCTATTGTAGCATTCTAATCCATATATTCATTCTATGAAACGTTAAGCCTGTATGTGATACTGAAAGTACATGGGGTTTTGCCAATCTTCTTACTTACGTCTAGAAAGTTCAAATTTAGCATCCAGCAAGGTGATTGTGTGTACCAGTCATATCTTTTCATGATAAATGACTGGCCATTTTATGAAAAAAATATGATATAACGCCTAAAACCTTGCCCGCTAGTCACATCACGATATAGGCAAGCCAAATCAATGAACACTCTGCGTTTAACTATACGAGTATATAGGAACACACCATTACTTCATGATATGGTTATATTATGACTAATCATATCGTAAACTAGTAATGTTGTCCACCGAATAAAATAGTTATTAAATGGTAATAATCACTGTCCAATTCAGTAATGATTAGTGATGGGCGTAGGTAGTGCCATTCCCGGGATTTTGTGACTGTTATCTCAATATGGATATGCCGTCGAGTTCCGGGAAATATTTTTTTATTATATTTATAGGTCCTTTTATGTCCTTTTATTAATGCATTACGCTGTGTGTAACATTAGAACTAATATTACTTGATTGTTCAACAGCATTTAATAAATACATGGAAAACATTCTTCAGAATCCCGGAAATCCCGGGGCATATCTATGTTAACATTAACATTCAAGTTCATTGACCCCAAATGGCACTACCTATGCCGATCACTAGTAATGATACTTAAATGTAGGTATACGTATTGAAAAACAAACTATTTTTCTATCGAATCAATTGACCTAAGTCACAATGTTTTACAAATCCTGAAATTGAGTTTCTGCAGGATTCTTTAAAGGAACGATTCGTACTCAATTTTGAACAGTAAAAGGCAGAATATAGACTTTCATAGTGGGACACG
Source organism: Mythimna separata (assembly GCA_030763345.1). Classification (NCBI taxonomy): domain Eukaryota; kingdom Metazoa; phylum Arthropoda; class Insecta; order Lepidoptera; family Noctuidae; genus Mythimna; species Mythimna separata. The sequence goes on along the minus strand of CM061173.1, from coordinate 1,126,619 downwards.
GGACACTTATTAAAGCATGTGGAAGATAAAAAATACACGCACTTACCTAGGAAAACAGTGCAATTCTCGAATCGAAACTTTTAGATTTTTTTTCGAATCATAAAATTTGTTTTCGTAAAGTAGATAAAATTTGCAGATTTCAGACTTCTTCCTATATTTACGCCAGGAGACCTTGCTTTATTTCATATTTCAGGATTCAAGATCAACGGGAAATACCCTATGAACTTTGATTCCCTTGAGAGTGTCGAAATGTACGTTTTTTTGCGACATAAACGGCCGTATCTTTATTTTACAAATTTGATTTTTGTTCACAGCTTCAAGAGATCGCAGGCCTGAGTTTTAATGCCTGCCTGAGTTCTAATGGCCTGGGTTTTAATTTCAACTCGATATCTCTACGCGTTCTTGAGATAAAGAGTCTTGACAGACAGACAGACGGACAACACAGTGATCCTATCAGGGTGTCGTATTTACGTATGAAACCCTACAAATACGATAATTGAAATAAAACAGAAATAAAGTCAGAAAATCAAGACAGTTCAGTTAAATAAACTGTTTAATAATTAAATTATTTTCCGTATAACTTTTATCTTTATAGTTGGTACCACAGAACAACTGTTCTGTGGTTGGTACTTCGGTATGAGAGTTATAGAGTAGGTATTTAACTTCCGAATATGGACTGAATCGTCGCTATGTCACCTGCGGGCCATTCCTCACACAGTGCAGACACTTCGTGTCAGCGAAGTGGTCAAGAGTGGTCGTTAGCAGTCGATCAAGTTTTAAAAAGAATAGTTTTGTCACGAGGGTGCTCCGCAGAGCCTCACCAGGGCGCGGGGTTCGAAGAAATGTACAAACGGCACGTTCCGCTCAATGTTTTAAACACAATTTTATAACGAAGACGGAACGGACAGTTTCAGTTGTCTTTGCTCAAGTATGAACCTTGATTGAAAGACCTACGTATACCAGAATAAATCCTACTACTATTATAAAGGCGAAAGTTTGTAAGTATGGATGTATGTATGTATGGATGTTTGTTACTCTTTCACGCAAAAACGGCTGGACCGATTTCGTTGTAATTTGGTATGTAGATAGGTTATACCCTGGATTAACATATAGGCTACTTTTTATCCAGGTCAAAAAAAAATTGAAACGTAATCTTATTTATTCTTCGATTTTGTTATTTTTGCTATAGGCTGCTTTTTATCAACACACCACGCGGGCGAAGCCGCGGGCGGAAGCTAGTCATCAATGAATTTAAGTAAAATGATATACACAAGTGCTTGACTGCGATGCTACCTGATGACCTGATAGTAAAGAGCGATGCAAGTGATGCAACCGTTGATAGTGAATCGCGCTAGTTTATTAAGAGCCTATTCACTAAAGGAAGAAGAAGATGGAAGCTCCTAAGTTATAATCGGAGGGTAAGACAAAAAACGTAGATTATTATTTATTAACTTCTTTCAAAATCCTTTTTTGCACTTATTAAGTACCTCAAACAAAAACAACAAACCAGATTAAAAATGTAAATAAATTCAACAGTACGTAGAGACCTCGTTACTAGCATTCCTTCATTGCCCCTCTCCTCACGAGTACGTCGCGCAAATGGCAGGAGACACATGAAACATTCATTAAAGACAGCTAATTATTCCGTCGAGATGGTTTATTAGTTAGTAATGCATGCACCGCGCACCGCGCTCGCGCGGGCTCGGGCGCGCAACTCGCGCTAATGTATGCGAGTGCAGGGCGCGCTCGGGCTCAAAATGGCGGCTTATTAGCGCCGCGCGCACTTAGACACGTAGCCTGCTAGTAATGCGATTATGTTGCATTCACTATCTTCACACTACTGGGCTAGGCTGGGGCTTAGCCTCTTCCCAGCTTAGCATGTTGGAAAACTACTGAAAAGTAGTGGTTACATATTCATGTGTTGGGGTCGAGAGCCTAAGGTGATTCGCCTCTCTATGAAGACGCAATTTGGTTAACTCACTGTCTCTTCTTTAATAGTGGCGCGGTGGTGTACCTTTACCAACCTGAATTAATTTTAAAGTAAAGGCCTAACTAACTTGAGGTATTGAACCGCAGCGGAGTTACTTCCTTGCATCTTAACACGCCACTCGTGGATGTATGTAAGAACTGTTCCTTAAATTTTCACAATGGTGGGTCTGGCAAGAAGGCTTGTAATTCATAGCGGCGTTAAGACCCGTTGTCAGAAAGTGGCTAGGAAGACAGCATTACTTTCCAGCGAACACAGGTACTATCCGGATATCCATATCCTGCACCCGTCTTCCGGAGAGTACCTACTTGTATAGATATGTATGCTGAGAGCCGACGCGTGCTTGGCGCACATGCAAATTTCATCAACTTGTCCACTGCTTCCTTCCCTACGGACTTTTCGTCCGCATACTGACCCATCGTACTGCTCGACGAGGTGGACAAACTCTTTGAAAGAGTCATTTTTGAGTTTGAAGAGTCGTGCGGCTGGTGCGGGTGAGGCTAGGTGTGGCGAAGAGCCAGTTTGGTTACGGTGTCTCTTAACTTCGCCAAAGCTTTTAATACCCGCTCTGCTGAGTCCGATATCACTAGATACAGTCCTACTTCGGTCTTGTGGTCGAGGCCTACTTGATGGACAGGACTGTCATCTTTCTCGGTCGGTGGGAGTGTATATTCAGCGTCAACCAAGTCTATACTGACGCGGCTACCAAATTGACAGTGCATAGGCTCCACCCGAGTCTTAAAAAGATGTCAGAAAAACTGAAGGGGCCGAAGCTTCTTCTGGGGGAACGTTTGAAAGAGTAACCGTGACTCTAGAACGCAAAGAGCAAATGAAGGAAGGATAGGTCCGTGTTAGTTAGTAAAAGTCTGACACTGACACACCTTCTCACTCTACCCTAGAGCGAGAAAACTTATTTGATTACTTTCCATGTCAAAAAACCTACTATTTCCTTTGAGCACGTTCCTTTCACATGCTCTCTTCGAAAATGGTGACAGGACAATTATAGAGCTCCTAAAGTTGAACTAAGATGTACGATACATAAGTAGAGGATTCAACGAACAAAATGCCTACAGACTTTAAAAAAAATCAGATATTTTGACGTGAGATTTTTCGATTGAGGGTACTTTTTCGATATACAGTCAAAATATAGGTAAAAATCTAAGAATTTAAAATTAAAAAAAAAATACAGTGAGCTTGGGCCATAAAAAGGTAAGTTTTCGTCAAATTTCGTGAAAAAGAAATAATTTTTGTAAAAGACATAAAAATAAACAACCAAAATCAGGGTTATTTGAATTTTTCACATGAATTTTATAAAAATAGTGTAAATAGAAAGAAAGAAAGAACAGTTAGTAGGTGTTTTTATTACCTACAACTTTGCTATTTAACTTTTTTTCGTAGGACTTTTAGTTTTGTCGGAATTCGAGATAAACCGTTTTTTCCTCTTAAAAGCGCACCACATCCCTCTCACTTCCCGATCTCGGATCGCCCGTAATTTATTATTCCTTTTATTTTCGCTATATTCGCTATCATTTACATTGGGTTACACCCTACTATAATTTGTTCCCTTTCAAAAATAATCTGCACTGGTCTATTAGCTCATAAAAAGAAAACAAAATTAATTCGGAGTTCTTCTTTTGAGGAACGTACTTTTGTACTTTTAGCCGACGGTTATCAAATCAATTTTTATTTTTTTTCTTTTTAAACTTTTTTAGGATTATTTTCAATACGGTGAGCTCGTGGCTAATTAATAACAGCCGCACAGGTCGATCTTCAAGGTTAAGCAACGCTTGCCTAGGTTGGTCTGTGGATGGGTGACCATCTTAACATAACGAGTTTCCTCCGTGCCTCGGAAAGCACGTTAAGCCGTTGGTCCCGGCTGTCATGTGGAGATCTTTGGCAGTCGTTACGGATAGTCAGAAGCCAGTTAATCTGACTCCAGTCTTGCCATGAAGTACCGTGTTACCCCAGTTAAGGGGTTGTGGAGGTCTGGTAGGCAGCCGCTCCTCGTAAAATACTGGTATTCAGCTAAATCCGGCTTGACTGGAAGCCGACCCCAATATAGTTGGGAAAAAGGCTAGGCAGATGATGATGATTTTCAATACGGTGAAGTATTTATGGTAATCAGAGAGATTGACTTTATTGAATTCGTAATTTTGATGGATGATCAATAAAGAACGAATAGGTATAGTAACTTTCTAAATGTGTTGTGATCGAATAATTACTTAAAAATATGCTATTAAATACACGGGAAATGTGAATAGTATTATTAAATAAATTAATCGAACGGTGAAGGTATTAAATTAATTCAGATACCAAAATACACGTAATCAATTCTTCCACTAAATTAAAACTAAACTTATGAAAACCTCTTATGCCTAGTTCGCACTAAGCTAGTACTTTACTTTAGTAGCGAATTATTTAGTAGCTATTTAGTTTCCTTACCAAATTAGTCGACTACATTTTTGGTGTTCAGACGCGTTTAGCTACTAAATTACTCGCTACTAAACTAAATTACTAGCTGAGTGCGAACTAGCCTTTACGCGCACTGTAGCCGCTGCTACGCGAATGCTACGGAACTGCTACGAAACTGCTACGCGACTACGTGAGCTACGTTTGAAACAGTAAAGTATGTATAAGTTTTTCTAAAACTTACAAAGTTAAAGCACATTTTGTTTCAGACAAACAAAGTTATTATAAATCCTTTTATGTACTTTCACTCTTAAATAAACGTTGCCTACAATACGAATTACGCTTTAACTTGCTTAATTCTTTATTATGTATGTAACTCAAATGTAATTTCTCACCGTTTTTTACCAAAAGGAATGTGCTTTGTATATATTTTCACGACCAGGATTGTAAATGATATTGTGTAATATGTATAAGTATAATAAATCTAGATCACTCTCCACGCACGAACTGAGATTGTATTTTTTTTTTCAACTTATTAACTAATGAATATCATCAAACCATAAAGTCAATAAACTGTGTCAGTATATCAATCAACTATACAAAGATATTTCACTTTCCTTAGCGATATTTTTTTTCACGCGTAAATTATGATTATTTAAATAAAGTTTTACAAACATACCCAGCGCAGCCACCGCTCCCGGCCTCAACACATCTCCGAGAAGATCTTTTATTAGAAACGACTTGTGACTGTCCTGCATCCGCGAATCCATTTTTATATCACTTTTATAAATATTTAAAACAAGTATCCAAACACTTATATTAGTTCAAAATCACATAACTTCAAATGATGATCAAATCTAATTAAAACTTTATTTATTTAAATATATTAATTATGGCAACACATTTTCCAAATTATCGGCCAAGCCAATTTGACCCTTGATACAGTAATCAAAAGTAAGTTATAAACAGCGTGCACTTTCCCGCGCATTCGACATCACTGTCCGCCATATTCGCAAAATAGTCGTTGAATCGCGAAAATCTTTTCATTTAGCTACGCCCTACCCCTAACCGATGTTACATACATTTTCTTGTGGTTTTGGACCAAAATACCGCTTAAACGGGGTTTAAATCGCGTTTAGCATGCGCGGCGGGCGTGGTCTGTGGCTCCTCCCGGCGGCGGCGCGCCAATGGCAGACAGACGCCGAGCTCACAGCCGAATGAGTTCTAAAGTACGCATCGACCAAGGGTTTAGACTTGTAGTTATTGAGTTGGGTTTTTTAAAAGACCGTTTTGAATGTAAATCGAAAAGTTAAGCGGGGTAAAGAGGCTGCCCGCGGTTCTCCAATTACATTGATAGTTGTTGTGGAGTGGAGCGGGCGCGCTGGCAAGCCGGAGTTTACTTTTTGTATTTTAGTTATGTTGTGGTCGTTTTCGTAAATGTTCGAACTTGCAGTGATTGCAAATAAAGTTGTTTTTATAATCGAACCACAGGATACTATACTAATTAAAAGAATATTCTTGCATATCATAAAACAAAATCCCGCGTCTATCTGTCTGTATTAACCCGATAAACTCAAAAACTACTGAATGCATTTTCATGCGGTTTTCACGAATAGACAAAGATTCATGAGAAAGGTTTAAATGTATAGTATATGCAAATTATAAGGAGAGAAAAGCCATCAATTTCAAAGATTTCTAACTCCCGTGCGAAGCTGGGTCGAGTCGCTAGCCTAGTTTGTTTCTCAAGCTTTTTCGCTTCATATCCGATCCGCATATTTTCCACAAAGTATACTTATGCAACATTTTTAATGAATAGTAAAAATGACATCTTACCCATCCGAGGTGGTAGGTACCTAATGTACTTTTTTCATTTGTGAACTGTTTTCGCTCGCTCTTAAAGTTACTTTTTCTGCATTAGTCTTTAATGTAAATTATATTTTCATTTGGTATGACTCGCGTCTTTGCTGTCTCAGCGATATAACCGTGTCGACGGAAGGTTCTGGAGTGGCGGCCACGTACCGGAAGACGCAGCGTTGGAAGGCATTCAACAAGGTGGACCGACGACCTGGCGAGGGTCGTGGGAATCCGATGGATACGAGACGCGCAGGACCGGTCGCTGTGGCGACGCTTGGGGGAGGCCTATGTCCAGCAGTGGACGTCTTTCTGCTGAGATGATAATGATGATGACTCGAGTGATAAAACCAAAATAGAACACTTACCTTATTTGTCAATACTCAAAAATTATAAGAATTTAAGAACAATTAGCGAATTAGGTAGAATATCTAAGCCGGAGTGCTACGCGGTCACATTTATTTTTAAAAATACCTCTCACAAAACAGTTGGCGCGGTAGAACCGCACCTATATACCTACATCTGCTATAACTACTCGATTATCCGGAAAGCATAGATGTGTAAGACAAGTTATGTGAAGCCTAAAATGCACGTCGTTTTTATAATCGAATTAAAAAAAGGAGGTTTCTATCCAATTTTTTTGTTTTTTTTTTTTTGTTTGTTAAGAACTCTGTCTACACTTCTAGATAGGTCTCATTTTAAAGAAAAAATCTGAGGATGTGGTGTTAAATAACGAACCAAAAGAAACCCGAAACACCGACTTCCAAAATTAAAGTTATTTTGAACGTTTTAGCGTTTTTTTTTTGTGAAACGTTTTGCAATCTCTTTTAAGGGTTCCGTAGCCAAATGGCAAAAACGGAACCCTTATAGTTTCGCCATGTCTGTCCGTCCGTCCTCGCTTAATCTCTGTAACCGAAAGCACTTGAAAGCTGCAATTTGGTACCAATATGTATATCAATCACGCGGACAAAGTACCTAGTAAAATAAAAATTGGAAAAATATGTATTATTAGGGTAGCCCCCCTACATGTAAACTGAAAAGTGTTTTTTTTTTTTATTTCAACCCTAATGTGTGAAATATTGTTGGATAGGTATTTAAAAATGAATAGGGGTTTACTAAAACCATTTTTATTAATAATTTCGGAAATAATCACTCCAAAAGTAAAAAACAATGTGTGTGTGTCTCTAACTTTTGAACCATAAGTTTATAAAATATGCAAAAAATCTGAAAAGTAGAGCTTTATAAAGACTTTCTAGGAAAATTATTTTAAACTTGATGGGACGAACAGTTTTTGAAAAATTGGGGATACTTATTGTGACGGAAGGGAAACTACGGAACCCTACACTGAGCGTGGCCCGACACGCTCTTGGCCGGTTTTTTTTAGATGGGATACTTTTACGGATTAAAACCATTGCTTTAACTCAGTACATAGATATCGGTAAGTTATTCCTACCTGTGTTCCTTTGGTAGCCCTTTCCGTTTCAAGGCCACAATAATTGTACTAAAATTGTACGCAGCTCTAGTTTCGTTGCCTCAGCAGATATGGCCTAACTGCGCCCCGCCCATTTCGCCGGCATCTCTTCGCGGCGACATGTCGGCGAAATCACGCTATTAACTTGGGCCTCACCGGACGGAGCGCTTTAATTGTAACCCCTTTCTTTTTTTAATAACTTCTCCCGCTCTAGGTGGAGCTCGAGGCAGTGTCCGACTTTTACTGGCTAAAGCCCCGAAGTATTTTTTCAATTATCCTTTGTCTTCCAGAGGTGTGAAGACTCTTTGGAACAGTACCGTAACCCTGAAATAGTTATTTCAAGTCGATGAGTGCACACATTCATAAGTAACTGTACATAGGAGCCATTATGATATACAACATTTAACATGATAAACGCATATCCTGAAAAAGTACCTAAGTACATACACAGTTTTTTTTTGTTGATTTAAACTAGTGCTTGACCGCGACCCCACCTGATGGTAAGCAGTGATGCAGTCTTAGATGGTGAGGCGCACTAGTTTATTAAGAGCCTATTCATACATATTTTAAAGCAGGTATTTTTTATTCTTAAATAATTCTTTCTTGTCTTCTTGATTATTTTAGGATCAAAAAATTAGAATTAGAAATAAATCATGATTGCGTGCGTAGTCTGAACCAGGTATATCATTGTTTGAATTATGACTGTAACTTAATATTCTAATTGGGGTAAATATGAGTGTGCATTCTTCCATTCATCATCATCATCATCTGCCTAGCCTTTTCCCAACTATATTGGGGTCGGCTTCCAGTCAAGCCGGATTTAGCTGAATACCAGTATTTTACGAGGAGCGGCTGCCTACCAGACCTCCACAACCCATTAACTGGGGTAACACGGTACTTCATGGCAAGACTGGAGTCAGATTTACTGGCTTCTGACTATCCGTAACGACTGCCAAAGATCTCCAAATGACAGCCGGGACCAACGGATTAACGTGCTTTCCGAGGCACGGAGGAAACTCGTTATGTTAAGATGGTCACCCATCCACAGACCAACCTAGGCAAGCGTTGCTTAACCTTGAAGATCGACCTGTGCGGCTGTTATTATTTAGCCACGAGCTCCTCATGTGTCAGAAGAAAAAGTGTTAGATCTTTTTTGTAGACAATTTTACCATCTACAAACTTTGTCTGAACCATTTTTCGATAGCTCTCATTGTTTCAGTGATATACGCAAAAAACGCAAATTTGTGACCTTTGACCTCAAATAAAAAACAACGCACAAGCGGGATCGATGGGGACTTTTGATATGTCATTTGTAATGACGCATCCAAGACCTGCACAAAAATCCAGCTTGTTGGGAATTAATACAAACTTGAATCATAATTTAGTCTATTTTGACTGGACTATAGTAGTAAGTAGGTTCGTATTAGTAGTACAATTTTAGGACATGCTAACACGGTTAGGTTAGAACTCTAAGGCGGGAGCAATCTAACCGGATGCAATTGAATATCAGTTTTTTTATTGATATATATAAACTGATAGATCGCATTCAATACCTGCTGCATAATCTTGCAGGGTATGCAAGTTATTGAAATCGGCCGACAGTCGGCAGGTTCGGCACGACTGCCCTTTTTAGGCACGGGTTGTACGTTAGCAAGCTTCCAAGACTTGGGCACTATGTCAGTCCTAAATGAGAGGCGATAGTTGGGGAAAGTCGGACATAATTATTGTACTGCCGGATAAATACTATTTGTCTTTTTTGACAACACAAAACTAATAAAGTCCCCTGCATTACTTTCCTTTTTATAATGGCGGCCGGCAATACCATTAATTTTTAGAAAATAAAAACGTTTTTATTAGTGTTTGATGAAAGTTTTTAAGCGTGTAGGTACCCAAGGACAAAACGCAATGAAAAAGTAATTTATATTACTACTGTGCGGGACAAACAATAATAGTGCTAACAATGATAACAGTGATTATAGTGATAGTGAATCAAAGTGAACTGATAAGACAGTGATAGCGTATAAGTGATAGTATAGTGTTACCTAGGACTTATATTCTCGTTTAGATTAATAGTTATTCTTATTAGATAAGTTGAATTCTTTGTTTTTTGTTAATACTTTAAGAGTTTTGATAAGAATTGTTTTGTAAATAGTACTCTCGTTGTTCAACTTATGATGAAAGTTATGTTTTGTTTTCTCATATTTTATATTTTTCCTAGGTAGATCTTAGTTCATAGATTCCAAAAATGTATAGTTTTTAATATGTTTTAATAGAAATTTACCATGAAAAACGCGAATAATGTCACGCGGTTCTCGTTACGGTAAAGTTTCGTCATACTTAGGCTAACTGTGCCGAAATCGACTTTATTCTAATTGGATTAAATTCTCGTGCTCTGATTGGACGACCAATCAGACGCTCTACATTTTTTTTGACATTTTTGTATAAATATCGAGTCGGATTTCGGTGTCGGCACAGTCGGCGAGCAGCAGCAGAAGAAATAGGAAGCAAATAGGAAGACTAGAAGAAAGAATAAAGAAAATCTTCAAGCTTCAAGAGTGGTTTTATTCTTCACCAACCCAGCAAGCAAATGTGTCCCACACATTTAATGGTCCTTCGAGCGCCGGATTTCGTGAAGAACATTGCCTGAAGATAGTGCTACAGTGAAGAAGCTTTGAAGAAAGAACTTTGTCTTCGTGTTAGTGTCATCGACTTCGAAGATCAGCTGACATCATGCCCGTTACGCGCTCCGAGGGAAAGGGCCGCAAGCCGTCGAGCGAACAGAAGCCGTCATCGTCAGAAGCCACTCCAGAAACTTCTGCGACCGGTACCAGCACGGAAGCCACATCCGAATCAACACAGACAGGGACAACTGCCACGGAGAGTTCAGCCCAGACCTTCACCTCCGCGACGACCGACCCAACCACCGTGACTTCCGCCGCCACCGCCACCGCCTCAGCCGCCAGCGCCCCCTCCGCGCCGGCAGCCACCGCGCCCCCCCCCTCGGTCGCCAACGCGCCCCTTGCCTCGCACCCCGCCGGTGCCGCCGCACTCTCCGTCGCCCCCTCCGCCGCGACGACACTCACTGCAGGTGCGAAATCGAAACAGCTGATGAAGCCGCCCGCCGCTGTCACCTCAAGAGAAACTCGCCGTGATACTGACGCCTCGACTGTGAAACGAGTTGTCAAGAACGCCGGTACGTCGAAACCAACCGGCACACAGCTCCCCCGCCCCCCTAGCAAGAAAGGGGGAGGGGGGGGATCGACGCATAGCAAGACGAAGTTACAGAAAATCGCCAAAGCAAAGGAAGATTTGCTCCGCCTCCAAGTGGAACTAGCTGCTGCACGTCTGGCCGCGCTAGAAACGGAGGACTCTGATGAAGAAGAAGAAGAGGAAGAAGGAGAAGAAGATAATGTCTCCCTCTACTCAGAAGTTAACGCCCGAGTGGACAACTGGTTGGATAACCAGGTGACTCGCCCCGTCCTAGCCATCACCAACGAGCCTCACCGCCCTCCGCCAGAGCCGACGATCGTCCACGAAGAACCACCGAAACGGGAAGAAGTTCATCGAACACCGGCGGGAGGTCCAGGGGACCTAGCCCTCCTAGCTGAAGCCATCACTAGGGCTATCAGCACCGCCCAGCGACCCAAGTTTATAGAATTGCCCCTCTTCAGCGGGTCGCACCAGGAGTGGCTACCCTTCCGCGCCGCCTACTACGAGTCTGAACCAACGTTCAGCACCGTCGAGAACATCAACAGATTAAGAAGAAATTTGAAAGGGAAGGCCAGAGAAGCGGTAGAAGGATTGCTCATCACCAATGCACACCCTTCTGAAGTGATGAAGACTCTGGAGTCAAGATTCGGAAGACCAGAGTCAATCGCGATGATTGAAATGGAAACGCTTCGAAGTCTGCCACGCCTCTCCGAGTCGCCGAGGGATATTTGCATATTCGCCACGAAGATCTCCAACGTCGTAGCAACACTGAAGACATTGGGTTGTTACAACTACATGTACAACCCCGAACTTGCAAAGACGTTAGTAGACAAGCTGACGCCGACACTTCGGTACCGCTACTACGACTTCTCATCGACGCAACCAAAGGAAGATCCCTGCCTCATCAAGCTAGATAGATTCTTCAAGAGAGAAGCTGAACTGTGCGGACCCTATGCGCTTCCTGAACAGGTGGCAGCACCATCGACAGCCGCACCACAGAAGAAGACTCAGCGGGTTACCAACGTCACAGAGAAGAACAATACACCGAAGTGCTTCGTGTGCGACGAAACCAGTCACACCAACGCGACGGAGTGCGACACATTCAAGAAGATGGAAGTCAACTCAAGATGGGATACTGCGAAGTCCAAGCGCCTCTGCTTCAGATGCCTACGTTATAGGAGCAAGACTCACAACTGCCGAACGAAGCCATGTAGTGTCAACGGGTGCAAGTACTCACACCACAAGCTACTTCACTCTGAGAAGAAGACAGAAAAGGCAGAGAAGGCAGAAGACAATGAGGCAACAGAAGTCATCAATTCGACGTGGACAAGAATGAAGCAATCCTATCTGAAGATCCTGCCGGTCCAAGTGAAGGGGCCAAAGGGAGCTGTCAACACATTCGCACTGATGGACGACGGATCAACGGTCACGCTCGTCGACGACGACATCGCTGAAAGCATAGGAGCTACAGGACCCTTAGATCCACTGAAGATAGAAACCATCAACGAGCTGAAGACTGCTGAATCGGCATCAAGAAGAGTGACCATCGGGCTGAAAGGGGGCAACAACCGAGAAGAGCAAATACAAGCGAGAACAGTGAAGAACTTGCAAGTCTCCTCACAACGGGTTCCACCGGAGTTAGTGGAGGGATGTCCTCACCTATCGGACATCAAGGGACATCTGACATACTCCAATGCGAAGCCACGCATACTCATCGGGCAAGACAACTGGCATCTTCTGCTGACTAAGGAGACCAGGAAGGGCGACAAGAACCATCCGGTGGCATCTCTCACGCCGCTCGGATGGGTACTTCATGGAAGTCAAACAAACTCCTTCGGTCAGAAGATTGACTTCGTATCACATATGAAGGAAGCTGAAGATGACCTCGAAGACCTGGTGAAGAGATACTTCGAGATGGACGCCCTCTGCATAAACCCTAAGAGACCGAAGACCGATCCAGAAGAGAAGGCACTTCGAATACTGGAACAGAAAACTGAAAAGATCGAAGAAACCAGATACCAGACCGGCCTCCTCTGGAAAACGGAAGACATCAAGTTCCCAGACAACTACGAGAACTCACTGAAAAGGCTCTTCAACATTGAAAAGAAGATCGATCGCGACCCAGCCCTCAAGAAGAAGTACGTCGAACAGATGGACGCCCTTATAGGAAAGGGCTACGCCGAGCCCGCGCCGTCACAGAAAACTCCAGAGAAGACGTGGTACCTGCCTCACTTCGCAGTCATCAACCCCATGAAGCCGGACAAGCTACGTGTTGTGCATGACGCCGCCGCCAAGACCAGAGGAGTAGCGCTCAACGACATGCTCCTCAAAGGTCCGGATCTGCTTCAATCGCTGCCGGGTGTCGTCATGCGCTTCCGACAGCATCTCATCGGGGTCACAGCGGACATCAAGGAGATGTTCATGCAGGTCAAGCTACGCACCGAAGACCGAGACGCACTGCGGTACTTGTGGCGTGGGGATCGCCGCGACAACCAACCTCCGGAAGAGTACAGAATGACTTCATTGATCTTTGGGGCATCAAGTTCACCATCAACAGCGATCTACGTCAAGAACTTGAACGCCAAACAGCATGAGAAGACTCATCCGGAAGCCGCAGCTGCCATCATAGACAAGCACTACGTCGACGACTATCTCGATAGCTTCAGAAGCCTAGAAGACGCAGTGAAGATAACGACGAGTGTACGCGAAGTACACAAGAAGGCTAGCTTCGAACTGAAGCAATGGAAATCGAACTCAGCATCACTCCTAGAAGCACTGGGAGAAGAATACCACATAGAAGATCTGGAGCTGTACAAGACGGAAGAACAAACAGAACGAGTACTAGGCGTCATCTGGAAGATAAGCTCGGACGAGCTGACGTTCAACCTCAACTTAGCAAGAATACCTTCGACACTAATCGAAGGGAAGCGGCCAACGAAGAGAGAAGCCTTGCGCATCGTCATGTCACTCTTCGACCCATTAGGATTCGCCTCACCTGTCACCATCAGGGCGAAACAGTTACTCCAGGAAGTTTGGCGCCGAGGAACAGCGTGGGACGACCGCATCGACGAAGACTTGGCGGAGCAGTGGGAATCATGGATGGGACACCTGAAAAGTCTCCACGACGTAGCAATCCCGCGGCGGTATCTACACTACAGCGACGCCGCCTCCCTCGAACTCCACGTCTTCAGCGACGCCAGCGAATCGGCCTACTCTGCGGTCCTGTTCTGGAGGGCAGTAACACCGGACAACGAAGTTGGCATATCATTCATCATGGCCAAGGCAAAGGTGGCACCGTTGAAGTTGACCAGCATTCCAAGACTGGAGCTACAAGCAGCAGTCATGGGGACCAGACTCGCCGACACAGTCATAGAGGAACACGAGAGGAAGCCCGACAAAAGAGTGTTCTGGACCGATAGCAAAACAGTACTCACCTGGATAAGGACAGGGTCACGTTCTTACAAACCCTACGTGGCTCACCGTCTTGCAGCAATAGAAGAGAGCTCCACAGTCAACGACTGGCGCTGGGTTCCGACGAAACAGAATGTTGCTGACGACGCAACAAGAGATGTACCAACCGCCTTCAACAAGAATCATCGATGGTACAAAGGGCCAGATTTCCTCTACTTGACAGAAGACTCGTGGCCAATGGAACCTGTGAAGACGACAGCCGAAGAACCTTCCGAAGAAGAGAAGACGCATCACATATCCGATAGAAGAAGACTGAAGCTAGCAGAGGGTTTGCCTGATCCGGCGAAGTTCTCCAGCTGGGACCGCCTCCGGTACGCGACAGCACGTGTTCTGCAGTTCATCGACCTTTGCAGAACCCACAACCAGAAGGTCAACTACCGACGAACGAAGAAAAATAAAGAAGCGGATCCCACATGGAGGAAGAACAAGCCGACACCAGCGAAACAGCAGGCACCCATACCGAGGAAGAAATCAACACTGAACCTGCTTCCAGTCACAGCCGAGCTTCTCAAGAAAGCAGAAGAACTACTGATGCGGTCTTCACAAGAAGAGGCCTTCACAGAAGAGATAGAGAACTTGAAAAACGGGAAGCCAATCGCCAAGGAGAGCCGCCTTCACCAGCTCAGCGTCGAGTCCATCAACGGCTCACTCCGACTTCGAAGCCGTATCCGAGCGGCCAAAGGCGTAGAAGAACATGTCAAGAGTCCGCTAGTGGTCGACGGGGATCATCCGACGGTGAAGTTATGGATACGGGCAGTTCACCGACAGCTACACCACGCCGGCGTCGAGGCAACAATCAACGAGTGTCGCCAACAGTACTGGGTACTAAGATTGCGCCCCATCACGCGCACAATCCTTCGACAATGCCTCTTCTGCCGCATGAAGACTCAAGTGCCGCCGCACCCGAGAACTGGAGACCTGCCAGCGTGTCGCTTAGCACATCACAAGCGACCCTTCACCTTCACCGGGGTCGACTACTTCGGGCCTCTCTCCGTGACCGTCGGACGCACCAGACAGAAGAGATACGTGGCCATCTTCACATGTCTCACAACGCGAGCCATCCATCTCGAAGTCGCCGGCTCGCTCAGCGCCGATTCAGCGGTAATGGCGGTCAGACGAATGATCGCGCGACGTGGCTGCCCGGCTGAAATTTGGTCGGACAACGGCACCAACCTGAAGGCTGCCGACAAGGAACTTCGACAAGCAATCGACGCGGCGACAGCAGACGAAGCAGCGAAGAGGACCATCTCCTGGCGTTACATCCCGCCTGGAGCTCCGTTCATGGGCGGTGCCTGGGAACGCATGGTGCGTTCCGTGAAGTCCGCGCTCGCAGCAACACTGCACGAGCGCCACCCCACCGAAGAAGTCCTTACCACTCTACTAACTGAAGTAGAGTACACCGTCAACAGTCGTCCGCTGACCCATGTCTCCGTCAGCGCAGAGGATCCAGAGGCCCTGACTCCCAATCATTTTCTGCTGGGGGGTCCTGGGCGCGTGCCACAGCCGGGCACATTCTCCGAGCAAGACACCATCTCCCGGTCCAGCTGGCGAGCTGCGCAGAGGCTCGCCGACATCTTCTGGCTCCGCTGGGTGAAGGAGTACCTTCCTGAGCTCCAACACCGGCGGGAGCCCCACGGTCGAGGTCAAGAGGTCAAGGTGAACGACCTCGTACAGATCGTCGACCCGAACCTGCCCCGCAACGTGTGGATACGAGGACGAGTCATCGCGGTGTATCCTGGACCCGACAGCATCGTGCGGACGGTGGACGTGCAGACCAAAGGAGGTGTCCTGCGCCGGCCGGTGAGGAAGCTGGTGATCCTGCCCCTGCCTACAGACGACGTGCCCGCACCGGAACGAGATGCGACGCAGTCGCACGGCGGGAGAGATGTGCGGGACAAACAATAATAGTGCTAACAATGATAACAGTGATTATAGTGATAGTGAATCAAAGTGAACTGATAAGACAGTGATAGCGTATAAGTGATAGTATAGTGTTACCTAGGACTTATATTCTCGTTTAGATTAATAGTTATTCTTATTAGATAAGTTGAATTCTTTGTTTTTTGTTAATACTTTAAGAGTTTTGATAAGAATTGTTTTGTAAATAGTACTCTCGTTGTTCAACTTATGATGAAAGTTATGTTTTGTTTTCTCATATTTTATATTTTTCCTAGGTAGATCTTAGTTCATAGATTCCAAAAATGTATAGTTTTTAATATGTTTTAATAGAAATTTACCATGAAAAACGCGAATAATGTCACGCGGTTCTCGTTACGGTAAAGTTTCGTCATACTTAGGCTAACTGTGCCGAAATCGACTTTATTCTAATTGGATTAAATTCTCGTGCTCTGATTGGACGACCAATCAGACGCTCTACATTTTTTTTGACATTTTTGTATAAATATCGAGTCGGATTTCGGTGTCGGCACAGTCGGCGAGCAGCAGCAGAAGAAATAGGAAGCAAATAGGAAGACTAGAAGAAAGAATAAAGAAAATCTTCAAGCTTCAAGAGTGGTTTTATTCTTCACCAACCCAGCAAGCAAATGTGTCCCACACAACTACGTATTTTGAAAAATTGGTGAAGAGTATTGTGTTGAGTTTGCGGTATAAAATAAACGAGATTCTAAAATATGTGGTATTGGATAAATCGTTTATTTTAATTAACATAACAATGAGATATTTGGCCGAAACTAAAAAATGCAAGTTATTTTCCCTACCTTTGTACAAAAAAAAATTCTGTTATTAGTTAGGAAGCTATCGTTTTTTAAAAGTATTTATTCTTTGAAAGAAAAAAGAATAATGACGTCTGTTTAAGACCGTGTATAAAGGTCTGGCATATTCTCTGAATTTACGTGCGCGTACCTACGAGTACTATACCTTCCTGTTTTAACGAGCTGCATGCATACGTTTATGTCCATGCGCGTCAGTTCACTGTTTTTAACTCTCAGGCAGTCCATTCCATTGTAGACGTTACTACATACGTTACTACATTTGTTTAATAAATTCAGTGGGAGCCCGAGATGTACTGTTTGGCGTTTAATGAACGGACTAGCTAAAGCAGCCGTCGATCAACATTTCAACTGTTTAATTGTTTATCGATCAGTTATAAAGTAGTTTCGTAAGTAGTATCGGTTTAACCGCTCTCTAAAATCTTTTCGTAGTACGGTAGAACTTACCTTAACTAGTAAGTAGTAGTGTAGTAGTAGTCCACGAGCCTTAATAAAGTTACATGTTGTACACAGAATATTTTACCATCAACGCGGGCCGAGTCGCTGCTGGCAGAAGCTAGTAAATTACAAGTGTAGCGCGTATCTACAATGCCTACAACTTCTATTGGCATAAACTCAAATTTGTTTTTTAGGGCCAGCGCCCACACTGCCGGCATGGCATGCCGCGGCATGTCGTGGCAACCCGCGGCATACCATACCGCCTAACCGCTGCGCAAGTTTCAACCATATTTCAACTAACTTAGCAATCACAATTCCTCGACACAAATTTCGTCTCCCAGAATGCAACGGCGCGCCGCGGCATCCCGTGGAATGAAACGTCATGCCGCGGCATCTTGGTATCGAAATAAAATAATATGAATTCTAAACTCAATTGAATTCAAACAGAAGAGGACGCCCGGGTGTCGCCACTGTGTGGACCGCCCGAAAGACACGGTGGAGCACACGGTAGAGGTGTGCCCCGCTTGGGCGGAGCACCGCCGTGTCACAGATTACTAAATAGTTACTACGTAACAGATACTTCACTCAGTAGAAAAATTACAATACCTACTGCTATAATAGCCTACACCGTCGCTTGCTGGCGCGACGGTGTAGGTCTACCACTGCATGCTAAAATGTGCCTATACGCTTAAGCGTACAGTCGTGATTGCTTCGCACCGCGCGATCCCGCAGCAATCGCAGGGCTGCCTCTTCGATATAATTAAATTACCATGCCTTTTTGTGTTTATGTTGTTGAGAACTGTGAATGTTCTGACTTATAGTTACAGTTTAAAATTGTATCGTTTATAAAATATTTCTATTACAAATTTCGTCGTTCTTTCGTCATTGACAGGTAAATGGAAAAATGTTAGGTGTTTATCCCTTCTTTTACTTGATTTGCACCCATCTACAGCAAACAAGGCACCACACGGCATCGTAATACGCGTACGAACGAACAGCACTATTAAAATTGAACGGCGTGCGCGCGCTTCGCTTGCGAAAACCGCACTGAATTTGATCCGCTAGCGGACCGAGACCGCTCGGCCGGGCGGTAGGCACTTATAGCGCGCAAGTACATGGAGTGACGGAGGCCTGGCCGTGTCCTTGTGGAGGCTATCGGAGGCGGCGACCTCTCGCGCCGGACGCTGGTTCAGGCCATGGTCCGGAGCGAGGAGAAGTGGCATGCGGACGCCTCCTTCTGCGAAGCAGTAATGCTCGTGAAGGAGGTTGCTGACCGCGAGCGCGTGAGGAAACGGTCCTCAAGATCACGATCCCAATTTCCGACCACCGTAGGCGCGGGTTCGCGGACGGCGAGCACTGGGTAGCTCGCTGTCCGGCAGTCTGGAAATAATCTGGACCGAGCCCAGTCGTCAACGGCGCGTTCTGTTCCACGCGCGCCTCAAGGAGATGTCAGCAAACTGTAGGGGCCCGGCAGGGCCGAAGCCTCTGGGGGGAATATGTGGTATTCCGAAAGGTTGACACCGAGTCCCCCCCCAGATCGAAGGCAACGAAGGAACGGGGTAGGGGTTTAGTCAGTAAGAGTCTGACACGACCTCCCGCTCCGCCCAAGATAGGGAAAAGTCATTCTGATGATTCCCTACCAGAAAAAAAAAACTCAATTGAATAAGATTCAAAATAACTTGATTAGTAATAAAATCCTTTGCCATGACATGCCGTGCCATGCCGGCACTGGGCACCGGCTACTCAGCTGCAACATAGGTACTATTTTAGAGTAACTTACATAGTTTGCCTATTTATCTCTAGTCTTTGAATTGGGAGTCTGCTGTTTTGCCGAAAAGAATTTGCCAAATTTTCATTACCCAAAGCAATTTTCGAAACCTTTTATTTTACCAATGCAATATTTGGAAAAACTTTAGTTCGAAAATTTTCATTTGGTCAAATTTTTACTTCGGCAGAATATTCCTAGAATAATTTCATTAAGGCATTTGGTCTTAAATCAAGTGATTTATTACGGCAAAAAATCTTTAGAAAATGAACGGTTTATCAAATTAATTGCTATGAAAAAAAATAAAGACGGTTACAAACGACGAATGGAAAACGAACTGCTACCAGAACTATAGGTTAGGTTAGGTTAGAGTAGTGACCAAACCATGCCAGAAGCATATTTTTATATGTAAAACCAGAAACAGTAAACTGAAGATACCAAAATTTGGCTAATTTTATTTTGGGTAAAATATGTTATACCAACTGAAATGTTTGACTACATAAAAATTAGTAAAAGAACTAGTTGGTAAGCAAATTATTGCTGAAACGTTAACTTGCCAAACATTAGGTTTGCGTAACATTTATTTGTGAAGAGTTTATTTGCTAAGTAATAATTTGGCAAATGAAATTATGCGAAAAATTGTTTGGGAAGTGATAATTTGGCAATTTCTTTTTGGTAAAACAAGGGAGACCCCTTTGAATTACCTTGCGAAATAACGTAAGGCCATTTAGTGGGGAGAAGAAAACTCAATAAAAGCGACAAAATTAGTTACAAAATTAATTTTATTATCCAACATGACAAACTTCGTAGTAAATAGTAAAGTAAACGTAATGAGTAAACATAAATTAACGGGAACGTGATCAGAGCGGAGAGAACTGGATCATGGTCTTGATGTCCTTCACCAGGATCTCCAGGAAGCCGCGCTGCACCTGCGGCTGGTTCTGCAGTTTAGAACAAGTTCAATTAAATAACAAGGACATTAAATTAAGTTTAGCGATGTTTATGTTGTCTGTGATGAATCACAACAAAAGTCTTGTCCCTAGAATTAATGTAGGACAGTTTAACAGGTAATCACAATTTTGTGACAATTTCATTTATTCTCCTTTTATCGGTATCGACAACCACACCGTGTCATAATATTTAACTTAGCTTCCATTATCACCTCATTACATAATACAAAACAGAGTCGCTTCCTGCTATCTGTCTGTCAGCTGTCTATATTTAGGCTTAGATCTTTAAAACTATGCAACGGATTTTGTTTTTTAATGGGTTGATGATTTAAGAGGAAGGTCTAAATGTATAATACGTGCATAATACTGCCGTCTAGCTCCCAAAGCGCAGTAAAACATGGTTTTTTTTACGCTTTTTTACTGCGCTTTAAGGGCTGGGCGGCAGAATATAACACCCGTGCGAAGTCGGGGCGGGTCGCTAGTTTATGTAGTTATGC
The DNA here is from genome assembly GCA_030763345.1 of Mythimna separata. NCBI lineage: Eukaryota > Metazoa > Arthropoda > Insecta > Lepidoptera > Noctuidae > Mythimna > Mythimna separata. The sequence continues at coordinate 1,105,841 of CM061173.1, read as the reverse complement.
AGTGCTACCCCCTTACCTTGGCGGTGTCGAGCAGCTGCTCGGTGAAGCGGTCGTTGAAGACGGCGATCAGTTCCTTGCGCAGCTCAGGCAGCTCGTCGCCAGAGCCGCGCCACGCGCCCGACGTGTTCAACATGGCTGCAATACATCGTAACGGTTATTTTGTATACAAACACCTAAGACATTGTAAAATGAACAGCACAATTATAAGTAATAAACTGAATTGACAGGCTGAAGAATTTTGATGTTAGACTATTATGTAACTAGGGGATAAAACAGTACTATTAATTCGTTGGTGGCAAGTGGAATCCCAAATGAAACGAAGGTTACTAAGATTTAATCCTGAACGCCATAAATCCTAGATTTATAAAAATTAAATCTTGAACATTGCGAGGGAGACACTTATGGGATTTATATAATGAACTTCCTTGCAATGCTCGGAAGTTAATTATATAATTCCCTCACTGGCATTTGGGATTAAACTGTAGCAACCTTCGTCATCCGCAACTTAAACACTGCTTTATCCCCTTGTCACTAAATCTACTATTTGAAGCCTGTTAAACAGTGATTGTACGTACAGTTATCATTATCATCAGTGGGCAGGTGCACCCTGAGCAGCAGCCTGGCGTGCGCCCACAGCAGGTGCAGCGCGGCGTCCAGCGCGTGCTCGCACGCCGCCAGCTCCGCACGCCGCGTGCGCACGCGCGCGCCCAGCACCGACACGGCGCGCCCGCGGCACTCCACGGGAGACAGCGACAAAGAGTCTTCCGGGAGCAGCTTGCGCATGTCTGTGAATAAGTTTTACTGTTATTAACGCGAAAACCGTGGGATAAACGAGCGACTTATACTCCTACAGTCAAGAAACTGATATCGGCGAAAATTGGACGTTTCATTTTATTGAAGTTTCACAATGTTTTGTGACACTTTACAGTTTTTAAAACTTTATAAATTCAAATTGTGAGAGCCTGAAGTAGGTTTTAGAAAAAAAACTATATTATAAATCACAAATCATCAGGCCCCACATAACGGCATCATACAAATAGACATATCTCAATAAATGAATATTCTACACAGGATACATACCATCAAGACTAATGATGTTAAAGATCGGAAAAAATGGAGAAAACTCAGTCGGAAGGCGGACCTTGGCAATAGCCGGGATTAACGGCAGGCAGAAGAAGACATACCATCTAGACTCATAGTGGGCAGGTTCTGCAGCTGATGGCGGGTGGTGGCGAGCAGCTTGTCGTGGTGCGCGTGCGCGCGCACGAGGTGCTGCAGCAGCGCCAGCAGGCGTGCGCACGCGCCGCCCTCCACGCACACGCCGCTCACGGCGCGACCCGACGAGTCGCACATTATGTTACGCGCGTACGTTAGTAAGTTGCACACGATCTGGAGGAGAAGGAGGCGATATGTGTAAAGATTTGTAGAGTGAGAGAAAGAAGGCGGAGAGAGAGAAAATAAAGAGGAAAGGGAGAGGGAGAGGGAAAATAGAGGCAGAAAGAGAGGCTTGAAGTTAGAAAGGGAGGCCAAAGAAAAAATGCATGGATTGTGTGAGAAGTGATATGAAAAAAAAGGGAGTTAGTGATAGCGAGAGGCGTGACAGGACCAAATGGAAGAAAAATATGTATTGTGCCAACCCCAAGTAACATGAAATAAGGGCAGGAAAAAGAAGAAGAGGACTGGGAGGAAGAGATTGTAACGCTACACTCTATAGACACATCGACACACAGTAAACGAGATTTTCTTGTCGGAACATCGGAATAATGTGTGATATAAATTATTGAGAATTTTAGAGGAAAAGAATAACATTTATTCTACGACAGTTCAAGATACACTTGAAATAGAAAATTAAAGAAACATAGTATGTACATCAAAAATTATACATACAATTTTGGTACTGTAACTGACAAACCGTATTTACCTTGTAGTAGAGCAATCGTGTCTGTGTGTGGTCTGGAAGATCACTGGCAGGTCTGTGGAAGCGCGCCAGCAGCGCCAACATGAGCCAGCGCACGCGCGCCGCGGCCGCCGCGCTGGGCTGCAGTGCGGTGGGCTCACTGACTTGAGCACCACCGAACACTTCCCGGTTGGACGCGCGCCCTATCACAGATGTTATGGCTTCTACCTCGATGAGTAGCTCCATTGGAGAGTTCGGGTGCGCCGCTCTGCAAAATTCAAAAATTCAATGTTTTTCGTCGTGTCTGCAGTCAAATATTCCATTTTTTTTTTAACCCCTAGGCCACGGACGCGTAGCTTCATAAGCCGCGTACTGATTGAGCGAGCAGCCTCCCGAGGCAGCCTCGGACATTTGCCGCGGTACGCATGCCGTGCGAGGCGGCCTCGGTCTGTAAGGCCGAGCCACCGTGAGCATCGAAGCTCAGTTCAACTTGCAGTCGAATTGAGACTGCGCGTGTTTACCGTGCCGTATTTTGCCCGAGACCACCATGAGGCCGCACATTCGGAAAGCTGTCGCTACCACTGCCTTTTTAATAATTCTAAGGCTTGCAAAAAAAAAGAAAACGGAAAACTAAACGTTTTTGGATTAAACTCTTATACAAAAATAGATTACAGGCTGTAAACAGATTGTTTGAAGAGTTGTGCCGAGGATTTGCCTCGCCAGGCAGCCTCGCGATGCTGCTCGCTCAGTCAGTACGCGGCTATAGTCGTTGCAAAATACACAAGCCCAGCGTACTGAATCCTGCCCACGAAGCGTGTTACAGGCGTACGTTTTTTTAATGTGGTGCAATAAGTCACTTTTGGTGCAAGTGTGTTGAAAAATATTTTTCAACTTTAGTTGTACAGAAGCTGTCAAAAAGCGGATGATAACGTGAAACTCAAAGGTAACCAAAAAATGGGGGATATTTCTTTAAGATCATGACTAGTTGTAAACAACTTGTGGTTTAAAGGATTTGAAAGTACCCTATGGAGGAGTTAATACCACTTACCTTAGCACGGCGTCGATGCACTCGACATGGCTGAGCAGCGCATGTGTCACGTGCAGGACACAGCTGTGGTTCTGAGGACCCAGGGTCGTCAGCAGCGCGTCGCACAGAGACAGCGCTGGCACGAGGATCTGACGGAACCTGCCGAAACACATATTGAATTTGAATTTGTAGCTGTGCGCTGTGCCTGTAGCTTGGAAAAATAAAAGTTTCAATCTATTTTTGTATTTCTTTGAGATTCACATGCACAAAACTATACATTAACATCATCATCATCAGTGCCTCACCTGTTGGCCACGGAGGGCACGAACTCGGTGTCCTTGTGCGCGCCGTAGCCCGTGTGTATGTCGGGGTGGGCCGCCAGTGCTGTCAGCGCGGCGAGGCAGCCTAATGCTGCTAGACATAAGAGCTAGAATGCTGTGCGCACCTGTTGGCCACGGAGGGCACGAACTCGGTGTCCTTGTGCGCGCCGTAGCCCGTGTGTATGTCGGGGTGGGCCGCCAGTGCTGTCAGCGCGGCGAGGCAGCCTAATGCTGCTAGACATAAGAGCTAGAATGCTGTGCGCACCTGTTGGCCACGGAGGGCACGAACTCGGTGTCCTTGTGCGCGCCGTAGCCCGTGTGTATGTCGGGGTGGGCCGCCAGTGCTGTCAGCGCGGCGAGGCAGCCTAATGCTGCTAGACATAAGAGCTAGAATGCTGTGCGCACCTGTTGGCCACGGAGGGCACGAACTCGGTGTCCTTGTGCGCGCCGTAGCCCGTGTGTATGTCGGGGTGGGCCGCCAGTGCTGTCAGCGCGGCGAGGCAGCCTAATGCTGCTAGACATAAGAGCTAGAATGCTGTGCGCACCTGTTGGCCACGGAGGGCACGAACTCGGTGTCCTTGTGCGCGCCGTAGCCCGTGTGTATGTCGGGGTGGGCCGCCAGTGCTGTCAGCGCGGCGAGGCAGCCTAATGCTGCTAGACATAAGAGCTAGAATGCTGTGCGCACCTGTTGGCCACGGAGGGCACGAACTCGGTGTCCTTGTGCGCGCCGTAGCCCGTGTGTATGTCGGGGTGGGCCGCCAGTGCTGTCAGCGCGGCGAGGCAGCCTAATGCTGCTAGACATAAGAGCTAGAATGCTGTGCGCACCTGTTGGCCACGGAGGGCACGAACTCGGTGTCCTTGTGCGCGCCGTAGCCCGTGTGTATGTCGGGGTGGGCCGCCAGTGCTGTCAGCGCGGCGAGGCAGCCCAGTGCTCCCTGCGATAGGAGCGTCTCAGCGCCGGCGCGCGTGCCCGCCATCTTGATGAGCAGGCCCATCTTGGATTCGTACACGTACAGGACGCGCAGGGACTTCGGGTTTGGTTCTAGAGTCTGTCGAAAAAGTCACAGAAGTTAGCAGCTACATTAGATTTGAAGCCATTGATATCTTCACAGCCAAAAGGTTTAGCATTAGTATTTAGTGATGAATAATTTACGTCAGAGATGAATTTAAGTTACTCTACAAAACCGTCTAATTAAGCCATTTACGGTGTACTAACCATTTAAGATGTTTTTCATTAAAAGTAAGCATAGATTAATTGGAGCCAAGACACGAATGAAAAAGAACTTAAAAAAAGCACTGACCTCCTTCAAGCCCTCATCATCCTGCAGCAGACTATCGATCAAGCTCCTGAGATATCCCTGGTTGGTGAGCGTGTGCATCCAGTCAGTCCTCGGGTTGATGTCTATGAGTGTGTCCAAGCACGCCAGCGCCACCATGCGGCACACGTCGTGGCCGGCGCCGATGCAGTCCCCACACACGATGGAACACAGGTTCTCGCCGAACTCAGCGATCACGTCTATCACCATCGACTTCAACGCTGACTCCTCACGACTCGGCCTTGCCTTCGAACTGTCTAGTCGACTAACATACGTATTCGACAAACTCTCCTCTTCCGGATCAGCGGCACTCGACTTCAAATTCACTATGTTCAAATAATTTAACAACGCCCCGTATAAGTTCACTCTCATCTTCTGCGTCGACCCACCAGACACAAGAATCCATGAGAGAATTTTGTGTAAAATGAATTTGAGAGTTAAAGAATTCGTTTGCATGATCTGGTTTGAAGGTCCGAAGAAGCTCATTTCGAATTCCGAAGACTTTTGATTCGATTCTCTCTTTTGTAGGATGTAACAATGTCTTAAGTTGACTAGTAAGAGGAGTACAGTTCCTGACGCTAGGTTTCCTAGCTGTGGGAGTACTTCTGAGGGCGGGATCTTGTTGAGAAGGTCCTGCAGTATGTTGAGGAGGAGGTTCTTCCTGGACTCCAGGCTGAGTATGTCGTGTGGGGCCACACAGAACAGAATCTCCGTGAGCTGGCGCCAGGAGTCGTAGTAGTGTGTCAGCGTGGCCGCTAGGTTGCGCTGGCGGTTCACCTCTGTTACGTAGTCTAGGACCTGGAAAACAGTAACGATGTATTACAAATTGATTTTTATGGTAACTAGTTAGGGTTGTGGGATTTTTCGAATGAGTTAACACGGAACGCGAAGGACAACTAAGAATCTGTAATAATCTGAAGATTCCTCTCGTTCCACTTAAACCGGAAGAAGTTATTGATGTTTTGCCAACTCAAACAAAATAGAGTCTTACTCATGCTCTTTTGTGAAGCAATGTTACCATGGCAAAGGCCGTGGAAGCAATTAAAGATCGCTTGTGGTCATTGTACCGCCTTATTTATAGCGGATATGTGTATTAATCTCGTAATACCTCATACGAAATATCTATACTAATATTATAAAGAGGTAAAATTTGTAAGTTTGTATGTTTGTAAGTTTGTATGTAGGGGGTAATCTCTGGAACTACTGGTCCGATTTGAAAAATTCTTTCAGTGTTAGATAGCCCATTTATTGAGGAATGCTATAGGCTGTATACCATCACGCTACGACCCACGGGAGCGGAGCAGTAACGGAAAATGCGGGTGAAACCGCAGGGGATAGCTAGTCTAATAATAAAGCACCTTTTGTATCTCCGTGGCGACGAGGTTCCGCTGCGGCGCGGTGGCGTGCAGCGCGGCCAGCTCGCGCGTGAGCAGCGCGTGCACGCGCGACACGCTGATGCGCTTGCCGCCCAGCCCTAACCAACAATCATAAAAAAATATTATATTATAATTAGCGCTGTGACTTTATAATAATAATACGGCTGGATACGGCTCGTATCGTGAGGAGGTTCCTGTCTCTGGAGCCCTAACCACCGGTAGCTTGGACCCTGCTCCCGCTATCGGCGGCATGCTATTTTTTATATTTTTAAATGTTTTTATATTATCTTTTTGTATTCAAATATTTAAAAATATAATTTATATGAATTTAGTGCAAATAAAGATATAATAATAATAATAATAATTCCTTTATTATCAGGCAACTAAGGCCCATAGAAAAAAATACACAAATAATCTTACATAATTATAAACTAATACATAAAATACACTATTAAACTATTGCACACGAAGTGACGGCGTCGTGATTCGCTGCGAGGTCGGTATCGTTCCACGAAATCGTCGATACACAACACCCTTCGGCCAAAACTCTCCTTTGAGGAAGACTATGACCGTAGCCCAGCACGGCCGATGCCCGCTAGCTAGGACTGAGAGGATTTTCTAAAAAGGAAACCCGTAGTCATAGCACTAGTCAGTAAAAGTCTGACACAGCCTCCCGCTCCGCCCAGAGTGGGAGATGTCATTGGATTATTTACTACCTTATAAAAAAAGCGATGTGACTCTGTTTTGAACGTAAATACAACTTGCTTTTTCTTACCATAAATATTTATTTATTCTAACTGCCAATAAAATGTAAAGAACCTTTTTACATTAAAATCTATAAGATGACGTCAACGTTTATACATTTCAAATAATTTAGACAGCTGCATCAAACATGTGCATCTAATTATCTTTAATATTCCTAGTAATACTAAACTTTATAATTTTAATTCTATAACTATTCAATCCACTAAGCAGCTTGACAGCTAATCTACCTAAAATTAAAAACAGTACTTTTCTTTTATCGATCAATTTCAAACACTTTTTTTGACTGATCAACATTTTGACAATTCAAAAGTACAGTTTCTGATTTCTGAATCCAAAAGTGATCGTCGTCTCCGTGTGGACATACCTGTGGGCAGGTCGCAGGAGGCGATGGCCTGTCGCAGCTGCTGCGCCTGGAACAGCTCCCAGCGCGGCTCCACGGCGGGCTCCACGCTCACGGGCAGCTCTTCCAGCGTGCGCCGCAGTAGGCACCACTCCCACTCCTAAACAAAACATGTTTTGAGTTAATGTTGGAGACTTTACCATGTCGGGTAAGGAATGGGGCCATATAGTTCTACCCCTTTAGCAGTTAACTTTAGGTCGTTAAATGGATTGTGATAATAGTTCGCGGTAGGACCTCTGATCATTGATAGACGGTAAAATCAGTAAGTTGTATCAAAGCGCAGATGTAGAATTATTTGAATGATATAATCATATTATATTAAGGGTCTCATTCACCATCTCCGAGCAAAGTGTTGATTAGTTACTTCCCCAATAAAGTTATCTGGCAAGTAAAGGTTATGAGTATCCTCTATCAATTTCACAAGCGAAAACAAAGCCTCGAGTAACTACTCACTGGTTAAGCGAATGACGTAACAAATCATTCGTCACATTCGTTCAATAATATTCAATTACTCGACAGTCGTCATTGTCAGTTGTCATTTTGTGTATATCGACGGCTTAGAGTGAAAACCTCGTAACTGCAAAATCATAACTTTTCAGGAGGCCCAAAAAACTTTATTATCAATGAATTCTAATATACATCTACGTCTTGGATTCAAATGTTTTAATATATTTATTTTACCCTAGTTATTCATTTTTTTTATTCTAACATGGTGAAACGCGAAATGAAGTTACGGGTGACTTTATCTGACGATTAGCCTACTCAGCACTTTACTTGAGGGTGGTGAAAGAGACCCTTAGTCTACTATTCATGTAGGTTTAGAATGATTTTTAACTGTGTTCGTTTTTAAATAAAGTTTGTTCATGTTAATAACTCTTTGTTTTTTAAATTTTACGCCTTATTTTTATAACGTGTGTAATCTTGCGTAACTTATGAGTGTTATTACCTGTGTAGGATGATGTGCGGTGTGTGTGAGCGCTGTGAGCAGTGCCGACAGCGCGGCGTGCTGGCGCGTCGCAGCCGCCGCGCCCGCCTCGCACGCGCACGCGCGCAGCACCCACGAGCGTGCCGACAGCGTCACCACGGACGCGCACTGGAAACGATCAAATATTTGTAAGGGACTATGAACTCTTCAAAATTAGGGAAAAAATAAGAAATAACAGCCAGTCAACGACAAAACTGTCAAAAAATATTTAGCTGCGGAGCGATCAGTTGCGGTTCACGTGCATTCAACGCGACATAGCGATTTTGTACAAACATAAGTTCTGCCACAGTTCGTTTGAAAATATGGAACAAAACTTTTCATTCGCTTCATTCATCGCCGAACCGCACCTACGTCGCCAAATTAGTCACGTAAGCCACCGCAATAGAGTATCAACTATTCGTTAGATTCGCACCGCATTGCATTTCGTCGCTTACGTAAGAAATTGCATAAAAAACAAAAATAGCGTCCTTGAAGATATCGAATATACGATATAGCTACATATATTTGTGTTTAGATTTAGCTTTTCAATTTATTATCCAACGAAGTATATTATGCACCAACAAAACGAGAGCGTACCTTGAGATCAACGGTAGCTTTGACATGTCGTGACAGGAAGTAGTCCCTGGTCCTGAGGAAGCGCAGGATGGGCGCGGAGGTGTTGGGCCGCGCGCACAGCCAGTACACCAGCCGGTAGCAGCTCTCCACCAAGTTGTTGGCTTCCCTGAAAAAATAAAAACGTAAAATAATTGAACTAGAGTCGTAATGTGCATCGACTATTCGGGCGTATGCAGGCTCGCAAACCCGTACTAGTGAAGTTTTGTCACTTACGAGAACAACCAACGACACACATGCGTCATGTAAATTCTCTATACCTACAATTTCTTTAAATATACGTTTGTCAGTTAAACAGTCCACTGCTTTTATTCAAGTCGAGGCCTAGACCCTTAGGAGTATATTCTCGATACTAAAAAAATATAATTAAATAATAATAATAGTCGGTGGAATTTAATGAATAGTTAAAAATATAAATATTTTAAAGATTTTTTTTAAAACCAAGTTACAGCAAAAAATAAGAAGTACCTGTGTTGTTGATTATGTGAAGCGATGTGTTGTTCGAGGATATCGAGTATGGAGTGCAGGCAGGTGCGCGGGTAGCCGCCCGAGCCGGCTTCGTTCAGCTGACTGCGACTCACCTAAATAAGGGACACGTCAGTATTCTATAGTAATCAAAGGACTCATTTAATAAATAGCCAGGATTGCTCTCTTTTGCAAAATAAAAACTCGTTCTATATCAGCTGCAGATCATGTTAGATAATACTTTGGAAATAAGCATAATAAAGTAACCAACACAAGGGTCATTACAGAATATCGTTTATCACTTATCACACTTCTCACTGTCGAAATAGAACTGACTCACTTCTGGTTGGGGGAATTGCTTTTTTCAGCCACACCAGGAACATTCTAAAAAAATGCCTACTGTCCTCGGTTACGGTTCATAGACGCGTATTACTCATCATACGCAAGGTGTTCATCATCATTATCATCATCATCTCAGCAGAAAGACGTCCACAGCTGAATATAGGCCTCCTCCAAGCATCGCCACAACGACCAGTCCTGTGCGTCTGCTGTGTGCGCCTGCTCACAGCTTATGTTGGCGCGCACACCCGCGTAGTCCGACGGCAGCAGCCGCTGGGAGCGGTTTGTCATTATAAATTTTCGTACGATTATTATTATTGTCGCAACGCGGTCCGAACACCCTTGTATAATACCCAAATATAGAAGCAACAGTATTATTCAACGAAGTATTTTCTTTATGTCCGCACACGATCCTGACACATCACAAAGGTCGAAGTCACAGCCCCAACAGCTTACATACAAAACTATGAAACAAATCAACGGACGGCACAACGCTGGCGACTCATCAACAAAGTGTCGGTACTCACGTCATCATTGAGGCTGTAGCCGAGCAGGAAGTGCGCGAAGTTGGGCGGCGCGGTGGGCAGCACGTGCTGCAGTAACACCAGCACGCCCTCCTTGGCCTGCCGCACGTAGTTGCCAGGTTCAGGGGTGGTGCTAGGGGTCGCTGTGCCACCTTCCGCTTGTACTACCGGCTCCGACCACTCCTCGGCTTCCAGGCACTCTACGAAACCGTATCTGGTGGAAAAAGATCGATGTTTAAAGACTTCATGTAGTAAAGAACAGATGGGCAATCAAATTTAAAAATAGAATGCCTTTTGGACAACATTCGTACTAGAAATTACTTCAGACACCTTCAATTCGAACGAAACTTTATTAGTTATTGTGGTTGAATTTTAATATAGAAATATTGGTCTTTGACACACCTTAGTGGTCGTCTATTAATCACAAGATATTTTTTGGCAACCTCCCCTCAATTCTTGATGATACGTGAAGTTTCTAAAATCTCATTTATATTTATGGGACAAACAAAGCAACGGAAGACTACTTTTTAGCTCAGAATTCGCAAGCATAACGAAAAAATTACCACACGGGATATTATACTTCACAACCCCAGCAACCTCGTCTATTTATTTTATAAAGCATGAGTATAGTTTGTATTCATTTCGTAGTCCACTCCCGCCTCCCCCCCCTTCAATCCTTAAGTTAGTATTGGACGATTCCTCATCTAACGCTAGTCGTTGTTATTTCCTAAAAATTGATTATAAGGGCAAGGCATCAGATAGTTTGGTATTTAAGACTAGCACATACCTGATCTCCGCAGCGAGCGCATGCCTGTGCGTGATGGAGGCCAGCAGGTGCCTGGCGGCGGCCGGCGTGTTGAGCGCGCGCACCAGCAGCGCCACGGCGCGCGCGGCGGCCGCGGGCAGCGTGGACACGTGCGCCAGCACCTTGCAGCACGTCACCAGCCGGCAGTTGTTGTCCGGACCCTCGGGGGCTGAACACTAGCACACACCTGATCTCCGCAGCGAGCGCATGCCTGTGCGTGATGGAGGCCAGCAGGTGCCTGGCGGCGGCCGGCGTGTTGAGCGCGCGCACCAGCAGCGCCACGGCGCGCGCGGCGGCCGCGGGCAGCGTGGACACGTGCGCCAGCACCTTGCAGCACGTCACCAGCCGGCAGTTGTTGTCCGGACCCTCGGGCGCTGAACACTAGCACACACCTGATCTCCGCAGCGAGCGCATGCCTGTGCGTGATGGAGGCCAGCAGGTGCCTGGCGGCGGCCGGCGTGTTGAGCGCGCGCACCAGCAGCGCCACGGCGCGCGCGGCGGCCGCGGGCAGCGTGGACACGTGCGCCAGCACCTTGCAGCACGTCACCAGCCGGCAGTTGTTGTCCGGACCCTCGGGCGCTGAACACTAGCACACACCTGATCTCCGCAGCGAGCGCATGCCTGTGCGTGATGGAGGCCAGCAGGTGCCTGGCGGCGGCCGGCGTGTTGAGCGCGCGCACCAGCAGCGCCACGGCGCGCGCGGCGGCCGCGGGCAGCGTGGACACGTGCGCCAGCACCTTGCAGCACGTCACCAGCCGGCAGTTGTTGTCCGGACCCTCGGGGGCTGAACACTAGCACACACCTGATCTCCGCAGCGAGCGCATGCCTGTGCGTGATGGAGGCCAGCAGGTGCCTGGCGGCGGCCGGCGTGTTGAGCGCGCGCACCAGCAGCGCCACGGCGCGCGCGGCGGCCGCGGGCAGCGTGGACACGTGCGCCAGCACCTTGCAGCACGTCACCAGCCGGCAGTTGTTGTCCGGACCCTCGGGGGCTGAACACTAGCACACACCTGATCTCCGCAGCGAGCGCATGCCTGTGCGTGATGGAGGCCAGCAGGTGCCTGGCGGCGGCCGGCGTGTTGAGCGCGCGCACCAGCAGCGCCACGGCGCGCGCGGCGGCCGCGGGCAGCGTGGACACGTGCGCCAGCACCTTGCAGCACGTCACCAGCCGGCAGTTGTTGTCCGGACCCTCGGGGGCTGAACACTAGCACACACCTGATCTCCGCAGCGAGCGCATGCCTGTGCGTGATGGAGGCCAGCAGGTGCCTGGCGGCGGCCGGCGTGTTGAGCGCGCGCACCAGCAGCGCCACGGCGCGCGCGGCGGCCGCGGGCAGCGTGGACACGTGCGCCAGCACCTTGCAGCACGTCACCAGCCGGCAGTTGTTGTCCGGACCCTCGGGGGCTGAACACTAGCACACACCTGATCTCCGCAGCGAGCGCATGCCTGTGCGTGATGGAGGCCAGCAGGTGCCTGGCGGCGGCCGGCGTGTTGAGCGCGCGCACCAGCAGCGCCACGGCGCGCGCGGCGGCCGCGGGCAGCGTGGACACGTGCGCCAGCACCTTGCAGCACGTCACCAGCCGGCAGTTGTTGTCCGGACCCTCGGGGGCTGAACACTAGCACACACCTGATCTCCGCAGCGAGCGCATGCCTGTGCGTGATGGAGGCCAGCAGGTGCCTGGCGGCGGCCGGCGTGTTGAGCGCGCGCACCAGCAGCGCCACGGCGCGCGCGGCGGCCGCGGGCAGCGTGGACACGTGCGCCAGCACCTTGCAGCACGTCACCAGCCGGCAGTTGTTGTCCGGACCCTCGGGGGCTGAACACTAGCACACACCTGATCTCCGCAGCGAGCGCATGCCTGTGCGTGATGGAGGCCAGCAGGTGCCTGGCGGCGGCCGGCGTGTTGAGCGCGCGCACCAGCAGCGCCACGGCGCGCGCGGCGGCCGCGGGCAGCGTGGACACGTGCGCCAGCACCTTGCAGCACGTCACCAGCCGGCAGTTGTTGTCCGGACCCTCGGGGGCTGAACACTAGCACACACCTGATCTCCGCAGCGAGCGCATGCCTGTGCGTGATGGAGGCCAGCAGGTGCCTGGCGGCGGCCGGCGTGTTGAGCGCGCGCACCAGCAGCGCCACGGCGCGCGCGGCGGCCGCGGGCAGCGTGGACACGTGCGCCAGCACCTTGCAGCACGTCACCAGCCGGCAGTTGTTGTCCGGACCCTCGGGGGCTGAACACTAGCACACACCTGATCTCCGCAGCGAGCGCATGCCTGTGCGTGATGGAGGCCAGCAGGTGCCTGGCGGCGGCCGGCGTGTTGAGCGCGCGCACCAGCAGCGCCACGGCGCGCGCGGCGGCCGCGGGCAGCGTGGACACGTGCGCCAGCACCTTGCAGCACGTCACCAGCCGGCAGTTGTTGTCCGGACCCTCGGGGGCTGAACACTAGCACACACCTGATCTCCGCAGCGAGCGCATGCCTGTGCGTGATGGAGGCCAGCAGGTGCCTGGCGGCGGCCGGCGTGTTGAGCGCGCGCACCAGCAGCGCCACGGCGCGCGCGGCGGCCGCGGGCAGCGTGGACACGTGCGCCAGCACCTTGCAGCACGTCACCAGCCGGCAGTTGTTGTCCGGACCCTCGGGGGCTGAACACTAGCACACACCTGATCTCCGCAGCGAGCGCATGCCTGTGCGTGATGGAGGCCAGCAGGTGCCTGGCGGCGGCCGGCGTGTTGAGCGCGCGCACCAGCAGCGCCACGGCGCGCGCGGCGGCCGCGGGCAGCGTGGACACGTGCGCCAGCACCTTGCAGCACGTCACCAGCCGGCAGTTGTTGTCCGGACCCTCGGGGGCTGAACACTAGCACACACCTGATCTCCGCAGCGAGCGCATGCCTGTGCGTGATGGAGGCCAGCAGGTGCCTGGCGGCGGCCGGCGTGTTGAGCGCGCGCACCAGCAGCGCCACGGCGCGCGCGGCGGCCGCGGGCAGCGTGGACACGTGCGCCAGCACCTTGCAGCACGTCACCAGCCGGCAGTTGTTGTCCGGACCCTCGGGGGCTGAACACTAGCACACACCTGATCTCCGCAGCGAGCGCATGCCTGTGCGTGATGGAGGCCAGCAGGTGCCTGGCGGCGGCCGGCGTGTTGAGCGCGCGCACCAGCAGCGCCACGGCGCGCGCGGCGGCCGCGGGCAGCGTGGACACGTGCGCCAGCACCTTGCAGCACGTCACCAGCCGGCAGTTGTTGTCCGGACCCTCGGGCGCTGAACACTAGCACACACCTGATCTCCGCAGCGAGCGCATGCCTGTGCGTGATGGAGGCCAGCAGGTGCCTGGCGGCGGCCGGCGTGTTGAGCGCGCGCACCAGCAGCGCCACGGCGCGCGCGGCGGCCGCGGGCAGCGTGGACACGTGCGCCAGCACCTTGCAGCACGTCACCAGCCGGCAGTTGTTGTCCGGACCCTCGGGGGCTGAACACTAGCACACACCTGATCTCCGCAGCGAGCGCATGCCTGTGCGTGATGGAGGCCAGCAGGTGCCTGGCGGCGGCCGGCGTGTTGAGCGCGCGCACCAGCAGCGCCACGGCGCGCGCGGCGGCCGCGGGCAGCGTGGACACGTGCGCCAGCACCTTGCAGCACGTCACCAGCCGGCAGTTGTTGTCCGGACCCTCGGGGGCTGAACACTAGCACACACCTGATCTCCGCAGCGAGCGCATGCCTGTGCGTGATGGAGGCCAGCAGGTGCCTGGCGGCGGCCGGCGTGTTGAGCGCGCGCACCAGCAGCGCCACGGCGCGCGCGGCGGCCGCGGGCAGCGTGGACACGTGCGCCAGCACCTTGCAGCACGTCACCAGCCGGCAGTTGTTGTCCGGACCCTCGGGGGCTGAACACTAGCACACACCTGATCTCCGCAGCGAGCGCATGCCTGTGCGTGATGGAGGCCAGCAGGTGCCTGGCGGCGGCCGGCGTGTTGAGCGCGCGCACCAGCAGCGCCACGGCGCGCGCGGCGGCCGCGGGCAGCGTGGACACGTGCGCCAGCACCTTGCAGCACGTCACCAGCCGGCAGTTGTTGTCCGGACCCTCGGGGGCTGAACACTAGCACACACCTGATCTCCGCAGCGAGCGCATGCCTGTGCGTGATGGAGGCCAGCAGGTGCCTGGCGGCGGCCGGCGTGTTGAGCGCGCGCACCAGCAGCGCCACGGCGCGCGCGGCGGCCGCGGGCAGCGTGGACACGTGCGCCAGCACCTTGCAGCACGTCACCAGCCGGCAGTTGTTGTCCGGACCCTCGGGCGCTGAAGAGAACACAACATTTGAAAAATGACCTCATCATCATCTCAGCCGAAAGACGTCCACTGCTGGACATAGGCCTTCCCGCGCGCGTCGCCACAAGGACCAGTCCTGTGCGTCTCGCATCCATCGGATTCCCGTGACCCTCACAAGGTCGTCGGTCCACCTTGTGGGAGAACGGCACCTGAATCACGTAAAATCAACCAAGTCAAATATTGTTGAAGTTTTACTATAGTTCGATCGAAGTCCTACCCAAAATCGGTAGTCACGTATTCCTTGGATTCGATAGAACGATAATTGAAATGGATGATGATGATAAAACTAAACGATCTATCGGCTTATTGCCATTCACATTATTATTTTATATACATTATTATTATTCTACCAAGATAATGACTGACATAACAGAATACGCGTCAACGATACTTCGATCGAACAACTTTTAAATTGTTCAAGCTCAATTGATGAATATAGATACGATAATGACCTAAGTCGCTACGATCATCATCAATCCCCATGCTTGTTCCTTGCTATTTGGGGTCAGGCCTCCTGATACACTTTGTTCCCGCATCAACTGCGTGAGCAGGTGTCACCGACGGCGGAGGCGCGCGCGCGGGGTGGAGACGTGCGCGCGGGCGCGGGCGGCGCGGCGGCCGGCGAGCAGCACTGCTGGGGGCCACTTCACCAGCTGACGCAAGGACCAACGCTAGTCTTTGTTTCAACTTCTCTGTACCGTCACTTTCTTGAATTATTATACTCAATTTAAAACTAAAATACAGTCCACGTCATTTCTACATCTCCCTGAGCTCCTGAACACACTTGCACCATTCTAGGAGATTTTGCGTCATTTTGGGTGTTAGTCCCCACTGTCTGAAGGTCATTCTGGTTGGTATAAGCCGCTACAATATCATTACGGTTCTGATTACGTAAATCGGGTTACAGAAAAGCAGCAACTACTAGAACCTAGTATGAGGCATGTATGCTTACCCAGGATGAGCTTGGAGAGCGGCACGATGAGCACAGAGCGGCCGGCGTCGGCTGCAGCCGTTTGTAGGGGGCGCTCCAGCGCCAGCGCGCGCTCCATGATCTGCAGGATGCTGATCAGGCTCTGCTCTATGTACACCTGGGGGGCAGATAGTCACGTTATACATTGCTAGTTTGTGGGTAAAAAGAAAGTGTTACTATGAACTTGGTATTAGAGTCTCGCGTTTGCACCGTACACAGTGCAGTCTGTATTTCGAATTTGCTTATGCATTTACACAGCTTTTTCATCTACAATGAGGCGTCAAAGCTTAAAAATATCTAGGAGGCGCGAAAAAAGAGACGATCCTCAGACCCGAGGTATGGTCTAGGCAACTGCCCACATTTACCTTGGCCGGGTTGGGGCTGTCCAGCAGCTGGTGCGCCTCGTCCAGCGCCGCCAGCAGCAGGCGCAGCAGCTCGGACTTGGTGTGCAGCTGCAGCAGCAGTACAGTCACAGTTGCACTCACCTTGGCCGGGTTGGGGCTGTCCAGCAGCTGGTGCGCCTCGTCCAGCGCCGCCAGCAGCAGGCGCAGCAGCTCGGACTTGGTGTGCAGCTGCAGCAGCAGTACAGTCACAGTTGCACTCACCTTGGCCGGGTTGGGGCTGTCCAGCAGCTGGTGCGCCTCGTCCAGCGCCGCCAGCAGCAGGCGCAGCAGCTCGGACTTGGTGTGCAGCTGCAGCAGCAGTACAGTCACAGTTGCACTCACCTTGGCCGGGTTGGGGCTGTCCAGCAGCTGGTGCGCCTCGTCCAGCGCCGCCAGCAGCAGGCGCAGCAGCTCGGACTTGGTGTGCAGCTGCAGCAGCAGTACAGTCACAGTTGCACTCACCTTGGCCGGGTTGGGGCTGTCCAGCAGCTGGTGCGCCTCGTCCAGCGCCGCCAGCAGCAGGCGCAGCAGCTCGGACTTGGTGTGCAGCTGCAGCAGCAGTACAGTCACAGTTGCACTCACCTTGGCCGGGTTGGGGCTGTCCAGCAGCTGGTGCGCCTCGTCCAGCGCCGCCAGCAGCAGGCGCAGCAGCTCGGACTTGGTGTGCAGCTGCAGCAGCAGTACAGTCACAGTTGCACTCACCTTGGCCGGGTTGGGGCTGTCCAGCAGCTGGTGCGCCTCGTCCAGCGCCGCCAGCAGCAGGCGCAGCAGCTCGGACTTGGTGTGCAGCTGCAGCAGCAGGCGGAAGCCGGGCGGCGGGTTGGTGTCGGGCTCGCGGCCGGCCGGCGGGAAGTCGCTCGGCGACGGCTCGTACGACTCCAGCCAGCGCGCGAACAGGCGGAAGCAGAGGGACAGCATCTACAAAGATAACATATTTTAGAATTAGCATTTCACCTGGAAAGTTTGGTTCAATTGAGTAGAACAGTTGTAGGTCCAAAGCCTCACCTGCCACTTCTCGGTGGGCTTGGCGTAGGGCCTGTGCGGCGCGGGCAGCGCCAGGCGGTTGAGCGCGTGCTCCACGTAGGGGTCCAGCCCGGGCGCGCGCGCACCCGCGCCCAGCGCGCGCGGCAGCGGCGCGGCGGCGCACAGCGAGTCCAGCAGCACCAGGAACGCGCGCGACAGCGGGTACTCCTCGATGCGGCACTCCACCTGCACGCAACACGAACGATCATTTACATTGCTAAAGTAGCTGGCACCAGCATCACTGGATTCCGGGGTTGGATCAGCATTGTATCAATGCTGGACTTGATTGGAACATGTTTAAATTGATACAGTTTTTTTTTATTAAGGACGGAAATCATCGATAAAACCTCTCTCCTTGTCTCTCTCTCTGCTCTCCCGCTCCGCCCAGAACAAGAGAGCGTGTCAGACTTCTACTAAAACCCACTTCTGCCGTTTTTTTGCCCTCATTCCAGGGTCCCGGGGTACTCTTCCGCCCGCCGCACCTTGATTGGACGAAGCCAACACAATCTCCACAGGTAAGGGCTTTTTGACAATCCCTATCTTCAATGTTTATGCGGCATCTCGCGTTACGCACCCTACTACCTGTTCACGTAGGAATCTAGTAACAGCATCAAGAGAGTAACCGGATACTACGACACGCAAAGAAGAAGTATAATCTGCAGACACTTGGTCATCTAGCGTCAGAGACACACTACATACCTCATGCAGCTCAGCGTTGAGCGCTCTCTTATCATTAGTAGTGGAAACGAGATGGGCAGCCTCCAGCGCCGCCCACACGCGGCCCGCGGTGGCCGGAGTACCGCCCAGCGCCGCCAGGGTGGTGCACAGCTCGGCCTTCAGCTGCAGCGGGATGTGGCAGCAGATGAGGCCGAACATGCAGTTGACAGCGTCCCACTGCAGGTTCTCGCAGATGGCGGCGCACGCGGCGTGGTCCTCGCGCGCCACGCTCGCGATCAGCTTCAGAGCGGCTATCAGTGCTTCCACCTAAACAAGATCAAATAAATATAATATAGAGCAAGAGATTTTCGGGGATATTTAGTCTGGCGTTTACGGGCCAGACTAAATATCTCCGACATTTCCCAATATTTAAATCAAGACTGAATAGATTACTCCTAGGTACCTCACCGCCGCTTTCCATCAGGTGAGATAGCGGTCAAGCGCACAACAATAAAAAAAAACCGGCCAAGAGCGTGTCGGGCCACGCTCAGTGTAGGGTTCCGTAGTTTTCCGTCCGTCACAATAAGTTTCCCCAACTTTTCAAAAACTGTTGGTCCCATCAAGTTCAAAATAATTTTCCTAGAAAGTCTTTATAAAGTTCTACTTTCCAGATTTTTTTCATATCTTCTAAACTATGGTTCAAAAGTTAGACACACTGTGTTTTACTTTTGGAGCGATTATTTCCGAAATTATTGACATTATCAAAAAATTATTTTAGTAAACCCCTATTCATTTTTGAATACCTATCCAACAATATATAACAAGTTAGGGTTGAAATTTAAAAAAGAAAACGCTTTTTACTTTACATGTAGGGGGGCTACCCTAATGAAACATTTTTTTCCAATTTTTATTTTTGTACTTTGTCGGCGTGATTGACATACATATTGGTACCAAATTTCAGCTTTCTAGAGCTAACGGTCACAGAGATTAAGCGAGGACGGACGGACAGACATGGCGAAACTATAAGGGTTCCGTTTTTGCCAATTGGCTACGGAACCCTAAAAAAGGAATCAAATGGATATTATATTTAAAAAAGAAAGATAAGAAGAAGAAGAGGTAAATTATTACTATATTGGTCCACAATACAGTTAATTTTATTCTATTCTATAACATGGTTGATGTGAGTACCGACCTCCTCCTGCCGCACGAGCATCTTGCCGGGGCGCGCGGCGGGCGTGACGATGGCGGACGCGCCCATCGCCGCCGCGTGCGCGTGCGCGGAGAACGGCGCCGGGTCCGCGCGCAAGTTGCTGCGGAACAGACATAATTATATTACTTACAGTACAGGTAATGGTATTCATAGCATAATCAGCCTTTTAATGTTTTCACTGTTGGAATCTACCACGCGTCCTAGTGTTGGTTACAAAAAAGGAACTCAATGCATTTTATTTCATGCTAGGTCTAAAACCATCTACGAATTATTGTCTTTCTAATGAGATCTGTCTGGAGCACTTTGGTACGATGGTTTCAGCTTTGAGACATGGGTCCGCCTGTGTACCTTAAATGTTGCATGAAGTTCAAATAAATAAATAAATGATGTTATAGACAACCAGATGCAGCAGCACATACCTGTGGTACCTAGCGAGCGCAGTCAGCAAGTGGTAGGCGGAGAGCGCGTCGCGCTTGGCCAGCAGCGCCCACGTGTTGCGCGGCACGGCCAGGCTGGCCAGCGCGCGCAGGTACGCCGCCAGCAGCGCGCCGCACACCACCTCGCCCGACAGCCGCACGAACTTGTACAGCGTGGCCGCGCGCCCGCCAGACCTGCAAGGATAGGGGGTTAGTGCAATTGTACTATGTAAGGTCGGCGGTGAAACATGAAAAAGTAAATGGTATAGTTGCCAGGGCCGCAGAATTATTCGAAAGAGTTGCCAAGGCCCTGGAAAGTAAACAGCTGAAAAAAAGGGTGTGCTGGGCGGTTTTAGTCAGTAAAAGTCTTACACTCCATCTTGCCCCTTAATATCAAAGCAAAATCAGCAAATGTTTCAGTCAGCCCCTCTGACGCGTACATACTCTGCCTACCTCTGTGTGTGCGGGTGCTGGTGCGCCTGGCAGGCCTGCCAGTAGTCGTGGCGCAGGCCGAGCGGGTCGCGCGCGTACAGGCGCTCCACGCAGCGCAGCAGCGCGTCCAGCCGCGTGCGCGAGCCGCAGCCCCTCTGACGCGTACATACTCTGCCTACCTCTGTGTGTGCGGGTGCTGGTGCGCCTGGCAGGCCTGCCAGTAGTCGTGGCGCAGGCCGAGCGGGTCGCGCGCGTACAGGCGCTCCACGCAGCGCAGCAGCGCGTCCAGCCGCGTGCGCGAGCCGCAGCCCCTCTGACGCGTACATACTCTGCCTACCTCTGTGTGTGCGGGTGCTGGTGCGCCTGGCAGGCCTGCCAGTAGTCGTGGCGCAGGCCCAGCGGGTCGCGCGCGTACAGGCGCTCCACGCAGCGCAGCAGCGCGTCCAGCCGCGTGCGCGAGCCGCAGCCCCTCTGACGCGTACATACTCTGCCTACCTCTGTGTGTGCGGGTGCTGGTGCGCCTGGCAGGCCTGCCAGTAGTCGTGGCGCAGGCCGAGCGGGTCGCGCGCGTACAGGCGCTCCACGCAGCGCAGCAGCGCGTCCAGCCGCGTGCGCGAGCCGCAGCCCCTCTGACGCGTACATACTCTGCCTACCTCTGTGTGTGCGGGTGCTGGTGCGCCTGGCAGGCCTGCCAGTAGTCGTGGCGCAGGCCGAGCGGGTCGCGCGCGTACAGGCGCTCCACGCAGCGCAGCAGCGCGTCCAGCCGCGTGCGCGAGCCGCAGCCCCTCTGACGCGTACATACTCTGCCTACCTCTGTGTGTGCGGGTGCTGGTGCGCCTGGCAGGCCTGCCAGTAGTCGTGGCGCAGGCCGAGCGGGTCGCGCGCGTACAGGCGCTCCACGCAGCGCAGCAGCGCGTCCAGCCGCGTGCGCGAGCCGCAGCCCCTCTGACGCGTACATACTCTGCCTACCTCTGTGTGTGCGGGTGCTGGTGCGCCTGGCAGGCCTGCCAGTAGTCGTGGCGCAGGCCGAGCGGGTCGCGCGCGTACAGGCGCTCCACGCAGCGCAGCAGCGCGTCCAGCCGCGTGCGCGAGCCGCAGCCCCTCTGACGCGTACATACTCTGCCTACCTCTGTGTGTGCGGGTGCTGGTGCGCCTGGCAGGCCTGCCAGTAGTCGTGGCGCAGGCCGAGCGGGTCGCGCGCGTACAGGCGCTCCACGCAGCGCAGCAGCGCGTCCAGCCGCGTGCGCGAGCCGCAGCCCCTCTGACGCGTACATACTCTGCCTACCTCTGTGTGTGCGGGTGCTGGTGCGCCTGGCAGGCCTGCCAGTAGTCGTGGCGCAGGCCGAGCGGGTCGCGCGCGTACAGGCGCTCCACGCAGCGCAGCAGCGCGTCCAGCCGCGTGCGCGAGCCGCAGCCCCTCTGACGCGTACATACTCTGCCTACCTCTGTGTGTGCGGGTGCTGGTGCGCCTGGCAGGCCTGCCAGTAGTCGTGGCGCAGGCCGAGCGGGTCGCGCGCGTACAGGCGCTCCACGCAGCGCAGCAGCGCGTCCAGCCGCGTGCGCGAGCCGCAGCCCCTCTGACGCGTACATACTCTGCCTACCTCTGTGTGTGCGGGTGCTGGTGCGCCTGGCAGGCCTGCCAGTAGTCGTGGCGCAGGCCGAGCGGGTCGCGCGCGTACAGGCGCTCCACGCAGCGCAGCAGCGCGTCCAGCCGCGTGCGCGAGCCGCAGCCCCTCTGACGCGTACATACTCTGCCTACCTCTGTGTGTGCGGGTGCTGGTGCGCCTGGCAGGCCTGCCAGTAGTCGTGGCGCAGGCCGAGCGGGTCGCGCGCGTACAGGCGCTCCACGCAGCGCAGCAGCGCGTCCAGCCGCGTGCGCGAGCCGCAGCCCCTCTGACGCGTACATACTCTGCCTACCTCTGTGTGTGCGGGTGCTGGTGCGCCTGGCAGGCCTGCCAGTAGTCGTGGCGCAGGCCGAGCGGGTCGCGCGCGTACAGGCGCTCCACGCAGCGCAGCAGCGCGTCCAGCCGCGTGCGCGAGCCGCAGCCCCTCTGACGCGTACATACTCTGCCTACCTCTGTGTGTGCGGGTGCTGGTGCGCCTGGCAGGCCTGCCAGTAGTCGTGGCGCAGGCCGAGCGGGTCGCGCGCGTACAGGCGCTCCACGCAGCGCAGCAGCGCGTCCAGCCGCGTGCGCGAGCCGCAGCCCCTCTGACGCGTACATACTCTGCCTACCTCTGTGTGTGCGGGTGCTGGTGCGCCTGGCAGGCCTGCCAGTAGTCGTGGCGCAGGCCGAGCGGGTCGCGCGCGTACAGGCGCTCCACGCAGCGCAGCAGCGCGTCCAGCCGCGTGCGCGAGCCGCAGCCCCTCTGACGCGTACATACTCTGCCTACCTCTGTGTGTGCGGGTGCTGGTGCGCCTGGCAGGCCTGCCAGTAGTCGTGGCGCAGGCCGAGCGGGTCGCGCGCGTACAGGCGCTCCACGCAGCGCAGCAGCGCGTCCAGCCGCGTGCGCGAGCCGCAGCCCCTCTGACGCGTACATACTCTGCCTACCTCTGTGTGTGCGGGTGCTGGTGCGCCTGGCAGGCCTGCCAGTAGTCGTGGCGCAGGCCGAGCGGGTCGCGCGCGTACAGGCGCTCCACGCAGCGCAGCAGCGCGTCCAGCCGCGTGCGCGAGCCGCAGCCCCTCTGACGCGTACATACTCTGCCTACCTCTGTGTGTGCGGGTGCTGGTGCGCCTGGCAGGCCTGCCAGTAGTCGTGGCGCAGGCCGAGCGGGTCGCGCGCGTACAGGCGCTCCACGCAGCGCAGCAGCGCGTCCAGCCGCGTGCGCGAGCCGCAGCCCCTCTGACGCGTACATACTCTGCCTACCTCTGTGTGTGCGGGTGCTGGTGCGCCTGGCAGGCCTGCCAGTAGTCGTGGCGCAGGCCGAGCGGGTCGCGCGCGTACAGGCGCTCCACGCAGCGCAGCAGCGCGTCCAGCCGCGTGCGCGAGCCGCAGCCCCTCTGACGCGTACATACTCTGCCTACCTCTGTGTGTGCGGGTGCTGGTGCGCCTGGCAGGCCTGCCAGTAGTCGTGGCGCAGGCCGAGCGGGTCGCGCGCGTACAGGCGCTCCACGCAGCGCAGCAGCGCGTCCAGCCGCGTGCGCGAGCCGCAGCCCCTCTGACGCGTACATACTCTGCCTACCTCTGTGTGTGCGGGTGCTGGTGCGCCTGGCAGGCCTGCCAGTAGTCGTGGCGCAGGCCCAGCGGGTCGCGCGCGTACAGGCGCTCCACGCAACGCAGCAGCGCGTCCAGCCGCGTGCGCGAGCCTCCCGCACCTCCCGGTGGCGTCAGCCCCTCTGACGCGTACATCTGTACAGCACGAGCTGCTTCATCGGCCCTAAGAAGCAAACAATTTTCAAATCATATTATTGCCTAGACAGAATGAAAGAATAAAACGTGTTGCGCCGACCCCAAAGAATATGGGATAAAGGCAGGAAGAAGAATAAGACGATTCCTGCCTAGCGATATCGCATTCCAGTACAACTGATTGTTGATTAACACCAAAATTTTACATAGAGCGACCACATATTTTTTTTAATATCTTTATGTAATTACCCATATTAGCAAATAAACGATTATGATTATGATTATATCTGACCTCTACAACCTGCTTTTAATACTAAACTCGCTACCCCTCAAGCGTTTATTTCCTAAATTATGGTACGAATATATCAAATGTAATGCAAATGAACAGGTGAAATATGACACATGAATAAGCGCGAACCAAAACTGTTGTCAAACTAAATACTATCTAAATAAATTAAGAAGTACAGTATCATTCCATCTCGTTCTAGCGGACGCATTTTATGATTTGCAACTTGAAAAATGTCGGCTTCTCAACGAGCAGTATTTAGCCGCCGCTAGATGTCGCTAGAAACTATGAATTAAAATGTATTAGATTCCTGTTTGCTTGACCGGCTTGTCGACCTGTTTTGCGTTAGTTGATACTGTTCCGAAATAACTTGTAGACGTTTATTTATTGTTGATTGTTATTTTCACAAGAAATGTTATGCCGTTATAAGATTTGCTTGTAACTTAGTAAATAATTAATTTGTTTAAATGAAAATTTAAAATAAAAGATACTAGTATTTGCCATTATTTTAAAGGGAAGCCGGGAGGAATCGTGTTGTTTGGAGCCTGCGCTAGTGCTGTGTAGTGTATAGACTATGACTCATTTGTGCCAGTGCTCCATGCAATGTTTTTTGTTTTAGTCAGTGTTTAACCTATCACATACCCACAAAACGAGACACAATAGTAAAACAATAACACCGCGGTTTCATAGGACCGGTCGGGGATTCATGAATTAATTATTAATATTATTCTGAATTTTTTAATTAAATGTATAGACATTTAATTAAATATTTTCGGAATATGAAAAAAAAAAAATTTTTACTGTGGTTTCACCACACAATTTTTATGTAACTTCTTTCATAATTTGAATGTGAGAACACTGTAGGTTTTAGATTTATAGGTTACAATTTTAATTGTTTTTTTGGGTAAAAAGTTGACAGATCTATGTACATTGTCCTCTCATATCTATATAGAAATATTGTAGAAACAATAAATTTTTTTTCTTCCAACTATGCTTTAATGTCATCACAATCACACTAAAAACTCAGTACAAAGCGAGCCTTTATTGCTCTAGAGCAATAAAAATGTATGAAATTTCATTATTGCACAGTTTTTTTTTTAATCGCACCAAAAGGCACCAGTCTCAATGGATTAGCTCTATTCAGCCAGCCGAAATCAATACTTTTTTTTTTACGTAAGTAATATTCGTTTCTATCCTACTTGTTCCAAATTTAAAAAATGATTGCTGCTAACTCTGATTTCAAAATGAAAGAAATTTAAAAAAGTGATTTGGCGGGAACTTTGATAATTTTGTTTTGACAATATTTTTAGAAACGATAAAGTGTAATACTATTTGATTTTGAGTGCTTCGGCTTCGAATTAAAATGGAATCCTCTAGCGACAAATTAACTCCGGAAAACATTCTAAATGAAGCCGACAGTGTTATAGAAACTTCTATTTTAACTGTTTGATATGAGTTTCTTTTATCTACTATTCCTATAGGTAATAGTTGAAAGAAAAGCAGATTATGCACCTCGCCTTAAGTAATTTATATTGTCCTCGTGCCTGTTAAATTAGAAAAAAGAAATCAGGCACTCGGTGCAATAATGAATTACTTTGTGCTCGATGCAATAATCTACTATAAAAGGGTAACCATGGAGTTTCTAGCTGGTTTTTTCTTTTTAGGAATTGGAATCGTGTCCTAGTTTCTAACTCTTTATAAAAGGTCCATGTAGGCTTATGTGAAATAAAAACGTAAAGTTAGAGTTAGAGTTAGGAAGACATGTATAAACGGGGGTTAACCCGCGAATCCCGGGGCGCGGGGGAGCACGCGCGCTCAGCCCGCCGGCCCGCGCGCCGGCGTGCGAGGGGCGGCGCCAGCGCGCGCCCCGTACTAGCGCTAAAGCACTCACACATGCTTAAAAGCGATGGGATAAATATGAGTTTTCGAATAAGCGTATTGAAAAAGATTGCAAGTGTAAATCCATCTCATCATAGCACCACCTTGACGAGATGCGACCTTTGACGGCAGAGGCTTCTGATAATTACTTCAACTCATCGGAGAACCTCTTGTCTGGACAACAATTGCCATATCCAGCCTAGAAAACTTTAAATAAGCTCCGCACCCAGGTTAAACGCAACATAAGCAATCTACTCAATTCATATTTTCAGTTTTTGTGAAGCGTCTCTTCCCAGTCCTTATTCCAACTTATATCCTATATCACGTGCCCTGTTACCTATTAATATAAAGATCTCATGACCGCCGTACCTGAATACTAAACCAACAAATAATTTTGCTCTCCACACACTAACAAAAGAGCAATTTTTCACGCTCCGACCTTTACTTTGTACCACACATGAAATTTAGATTTCAATTACCTACCTAAATTTCAATAGCCCTACCCATTTGTTAATATTCATGTCATCATTATAAAGACACCTTTTAGATTACACTTTAAGGATCCCATACCCAAAGAATAAAAACAAGACACTGCAGTCAAGAATCAAATATTCAAGACGAAAGATGAGATAATTTTCTTTTTTTCTCTTTTTTTTGTTGCACTACCACTAATATTCTCTGCATTGCCCAAAGGTTGACTGGTAGAAAATGCCTAAGGCATTAACTCCGCCTTTGTACCTTTTTTGTGCAAAAAGTATTAAGTAAATAAATATGCAGTTCAACTCACTTGACCCTCATCTCCATGAGCTTGGAGTGCATGAGCACGATGAAGTCGGTGATGAGCGTGTGCACGCGCCGCTGGTAGTACTCCTCCTTCGACACCAGCTCCGTTGACAGGATCGCCTCGTCCAGGTACTCGAACACCTGAACGTAAACATTAGAGTGAGACATGAAGAAAAATATTTCAGTTGTGGCTGACATTATCTAATATGGGTAGATATACAATGACATTTTATAGGAAAATATTTTTTTTATTAATTAAAAAGTAGTTGGGGTAGATAAAATTGTTATACTAATCAATCCCGATGACAGTTTTAGGCCTCCCCCACATTAGGCGCGCGCGATCCTCGGGCGTGTGAGTAGCGCTGGCGCGGCGCGCGCGTAGCGAGCGCTCTGCGTGAACGCCGCGTGTTGCAGCCGTGTAACCTGTGGCAGCGAGCGCGCGGCGCTCGCCTTGGCGTTTACTTCCACCACTGGAGGTCCTAGATCCACGTTTGAGCGTCGATGTCAGACACACGATGTATGTAAGTCATTCAACAAACATATTAATAACAGGCAACACTCACCTTGCCATCAATAGCAGCATCCACGAGCATCTCGTCCTGGTCCAGCAGCTCGCACTTGAGATGCGGCGCGTTGCCCCGGCGCAGCAGCGACTGCGGCGCGCGCTTGAGCGCCGCCAGCGCCAGGCCGAGCGCCAGCTGGCACAGCGCGTCGAGGAGTACGTTAATAACAAGCAACACTCACCTTGCCATCAATAGCAGCATCCACGAGCATCTCGTCCTGGTCCAGCAGCTCGCACTTGAGATGCGGCGCGTTGCCCCGGCGCAGCAGCGACTGCGGCGCGCGC
This sequence comes from Mythimna separata, assembly GCA_030763345.1. Classification (NCBI taxonomy): domain Eukaryota; kingdom Metazoa; phylum Arthropoda; class Insecta; order Lepidoptera; family Noctuidae; genus Mythimna; species Mythimna separata. Next base: position 1,078,481 of record CM061173.1, on the reverse strand, counting down.
TTGAGCGCCGCCAGCGCCAGGCCGAGCGCCAGCTGGCACAGCGCGTCGAGGAGTACGTTAATAACAAGCAACACTCACCTTGCCATCAATAGCAGCATCCACGAGCATCTCGTCCTGGTCCAGCAGCTCGCACTTGAGATGCGGCGCGTTGCCCCGGCGCAGCAGCGACTGCGGCGCGCGCTTGAGCGCCGCCAGCGCCAGGCCGAGCGCCAGCTGGCACAGCGCGTCGAGGAGTACGTTAATAACAAGCAACACTCACCTTGCCATCAATAGCAGCATCCACGAGCATCTCGTCCTGGTCCAGCAGCTCGCACTTGAGATGCGGCGCGTTGCCCCGGCGCAGCAGCGACTGCGGCGCGCGCTTGAGCGCCGCCAGCGCCAGGCCGAGCGCCAGCTGGCACAGCGCGTCGAGGAGTACGTTAATAACAAGCAACACTCACCTTGCCATCAATAGCAGCATCCACGAGCATCTCGTCCTGGTCCAGCAGCTCGCACTTGAGATGCGGCGCGTTGCCCCGGCGCAGCAGCGACTGCGGCGCGCGCTTGAGCGCCGCCAGCGCCAGGCCGAGCGCCAGCTGGCACAGCGCGTCGAGGAGTACGTTAATAACAAGCAACACTCACCTTGCCATCAATAGCAGCATCCACGAGCATCTCGTCCTGGTCCAGCAGCTCGCACTTGAGATGCGGCGCGTTGCCCCGGCGCAGCAGCGACTGCGGCGCGCGCTTGAGCGCCGCCAGCGCCAGGCCGAGCGCCAGCTGGCACAGCGCGTCGAGGAGTACGTTAATAACAAGCAACACTCACCTTGCCATCAATAGCAGCATCCACGAGCATCTCGTCCTGGTCCAGCAGCTCGCACTTGAGATGCGGCGCGTTGCCCCGGCGCAGCAGCGACTGCGGCGCGCGCTTGAGCGCCGCCAGCGCCAGGCCGAGCGCCAGCTGGCACAGCGCGTCGAGGAGTACGTTAATAACAAGCAACACTCACCTTGCCATCAATAGCAGCATCCACGAGCATCTCGTCCTGGTCCAGCAGCTCGCACTTGAGATGCGGCGCGTTGCCCCGGCGCAGCAGCGACTGCGGCGCGCGCTTGAGCGCCGCCAGCGCCAGGCCGAGCGCCAGCTGGCACAGCGCGTCGAGGAGTACGTTAATAACAAGCAACACTCACCTTGCCATCAATAGCAGCATCCACGAGCATCTCGTCCTGGTCCAGCAGCTCGCACTTGAGATGCGGCGCGTTGCCCCGGCGCAGCAGCGACTGCGGCGCGCGCTTGAGCGCCGCCAGCGCCAGGCCGAGCGCCAGCTGGCACAGCGCGTCGAGGAGTACGTTAATAACAAGCAACACTCACCTTGCCATCAATAGCAGCATCCACGAGCATCTCGTCCTGGTCCAGCAGCTCGCACTTGAGATGCGGCGCGTTGCCCCGGCGCAGCAGCGACTGCGGCGCGCGCTTGAGCGCCGCCAGCGCCAGGCCGAGCGCCAGCTGGCACAGCGCGTCGAGGAGTACGTTAATAACAAGCAACACTCACCTTGCCATCAATAGCAGCATCCACGAGCATCTCGTCCTGGTCCAGCAGCTCGCACTTGAGATGCGGCGCGTTGCCCCGGCGCAGCAGCGACTGCGGCGCGCGCTTGAGCGCCGCCAGCGCCAGGCCGAGCGCCAGCTGGCACAGCGCGTCGAGGAGTACGTTAATAACAAGCAACACTCACCTTGCCATCAATAGCAGCATCCACGAGCATCTCGTCCTGGTCCAGCAGCTCGCACTTGAGATGCGGCGCGTTGCCCCGGCGCAGCAGCGACTGCGGCGCGCGCTTGAGCGCCGCCAGCGCCAGGCCGAGCGCCAGCTGGCACAGCGCGCGCACGCCTGCCCCGCGGCCCTGTTCCCCGGAGCCGGACAGCTCGTCCAGCAGCACCGAGATCAGCTCGGGATCTTGGATGAGGGGGAGCTTCTTGGCTAACTCTTCTCCGTCTTCTCGTCTGGTTATTAAGCAAGATCACATTCATATATCAGACCATATCAGACGGTTATCCACGAATACTCCTAGATATTTGATCGAGTCAGTGTGTTCAATGTAAAGGCAAGCACAGTTGTAGGGGCTGGAACAGGAGTGTAGTCGTGGACAAACGGCATGTAAAAGTGTAGAGCGACTAGAAATGGCAAAAATTGCTTTAATTTTTTAGATATTTAGAGTTAGGAGGTTATGTTGTAGCCAGTTTGCCAGAGCCTTAACCCCGCTTTCAGCCGCCAACTGAACGTCATCCCAAGTTTTCCCATAAAAAACGATTGCGGTGTCGTCTGCATATGTAAATATTTTAATTTGCGGGATTTCCAAATCGCATACACCATTTACATATTATTATAAATAAGGTAGGGCCCAGTACGCTACCTTGGGGCACACCAAAATGTACAGTGGTTGAGTCACTGGAATATTCGCCTATTACTACTTTTTGCATTCTATCATATATTCTATCAGATAAACCAGTCCAGGGCAACACCACGAACTCCCAAAAGCGACAATTTTTTAATAAGAATTTTCCTAGAAATTGTATCAAATGCTTTGGCGTGGTCAAGGAAGATACATGACTGTCTTTGACCTAGGTTAGGGGGATCAAGTCGGCAAAATTTGTTACTGCATCCTCCGTGGACGAAAACCGTACTGATTTCTTTGCGTTAGTGTCCCGACGTCTAATGCACTTCAGGATGTTTCTAGTAATCCATGGTTTGAAAATCGGTTCTGAGCTACGACAGGCACGGTTAGTGGTATGTAGTTTAATTTTATTGGAAATCATTTCGACCAATTTTTGGAAAGCCATCTGTATGGTGGTTACCTTACACCTTGTTCGTTAATGTTAAACTGTTATGAGTACCGCGCCGCGACCCAGGTTAGGGAATTTGATTAAGTAAAACGATGTTTACTGTTACACGGATTTATTGGTACTAAAGTAATTCATTGACAAATGGGACGCGCTGCACCGCATCGTGAGTGCAAGCGTCAGCATTATTACTAAACAATACAAAATGTACGGGTTTGCTCGTACATACTCCCTACAGGAGAAATTAACAAGATACAAAAAATGTTATCAGATCAAAGATCTAAATAATATGTATTTGAAACGATGTTTCTAGAAATTACAAAAATAATAAAATAATGTTTTACAGAAAATATGTTGATACAATATAATGCAAAAAAGACTTAATGATAAAGCTAAGTATTGTCTTTGGTCGTATCATTAAATTTAACGAACGAAAATAGGTGACGTAGCTTTATTCACTCGCGCACTATTGAGAATAGAAACACTGCTTTGATTGTTGTCGTTTAACTCACTAACACTGTGGTAAAACACTCGGTCACCGAGAGTCACACGCGGGTTGTCGTTGTTGCTACGGGCAGGAGGCGCAGGCGCACCCTGTGCCGGCGCCGACGCTGGCGCGGCCGGCACGCTCCAGGCGCGCACGCGACGCCACGCGTACACCAGTCCCGCTGCTCCCGCGATGCCGACGATGATGTATATCAGCGTGTAGTGGTGTATGTCATGAACAGAAATGCTTTCAGCTATAGCGGCATTATCTTTCATGATCTTAATTTTTCGGCCAAGTTCTGCTAAATCCATTCGATTCTGGTCATTTTCTGAATCATTCATGGATATCATATGCGGGATCGTAATGTTGATAATATGATTTATTGGTGGTATCAGTGGAGTGTATACATCAGGTTTAATGTTCAGTTGGCTAGACTGTTGTCTGTGAGCAGTCAAAGTAAATGCTTGCGTCTTAATAATACACCCATTGTCTATAGCAACAAGACCCGCACCGGTCAGCTGATGACTGGCAACTTGATCCTCACACATTATACGCAAAGAGCATTGATCGCAACAAAAATAGATGTAGTTGTTAATTGTGTTACTTTCAAACCAGCTGTTTTTGCAGGGAGAGATCCTCGTCGCACACTCAAACTCTTCGGTCTGACAGAAATCTTTATCCCCATTTAGATGGTAAATGGGTCTCTGCATATGACACAGATATGCGTCTGATATCAGACATGATGTTAATGTTTTTTCTGTCATAGTTAAGTAGGTATCCTTCTTCAAGTTTATGGCCACATAATCTGAGATTGGTTGGATGCTAACCATGTCAGTTCCTTTGACTTGAGGGATGGCAAATATTTGGAATATCTCAAAAGTATCTCTACTGATAAGAGGAAGTCGGATTTCAAAGATGAGGTATTCTTTCAGCATCCTGGTCTTTACTTTGAGAAGTTTATATATTTTCCTTAAATCGATTTGCACATTGTCTGCAGGCAATGTCACGTCCTTAGGGAGCTGACTAGCGATGGTACTCAGCTGATCTTGCAATTGAACGGGAGTCAAAAGGTGTGGATTAAACTGACCGTGATAGATGTCAGTGATAGTGTCCAGCAAGGTGCTTTGTAATGACTTCAAGTTATGTAGCATGTTGCTCCCTATAATAGCTCCGACAGTCAGCTCGTTTACAATAGACATGTTTTGTGTTTCGGATTGAAGTTGGTTCAGCGCCTTTTCTATGGAAAATATATGTTGGGAAACCATTTTATGTTGTCTGTTCATTGTTTGTTCTGTTCGTTTGAGAATATTATATTCAACCTCTATAATCGATGTTTGGTTTTTCCAGTAAGAGGCAATATGACGTTGGTTGTCACGTAGTAACGTTATGTCCTTGCGATATTGTTCGGCGAATCTCGCATCTAATACCCCGAAGAGGCTATTCGCGAGATATCCGACACCGTCGATAAGACCGCGCCGGTGTCTAGCGCGCTGCTCGCTCGAATGCTGACCGAGCAACATCTGGTTATAGTACTCAAGTTCACTGAGACCTTGACCCAGCTGTAATAATATGATGTCACAGTTCATAATATTACGGATTGTTTTGCATGATTGTTCTAGGGACTTCGTGTATTTGTTGAGAGCTGTTATGCCTTCCCAATATGGTTGCATATCGTAGTAGATAATGAGCTTCCACTCATCCCGTATAATTTGCATGTTAGATAATTTATCGACATAGAGACTCTGATTAGGTCTAAATCTTGTTGATTGGAAATCGCAGTGTCCTCCTGTTACGATCGTTATAAATAATAATAAAGACGTAAATAATGTAGTTACGCTTACTCTCTTCGATTTCCTTTGAGGTTTTGTTTGTTCGCTGTTTGTTTTCAACTCTTCCTTTACGTTCTCAGACGAGTCTGATTGATTTTGGTTTACAGGTAACAAGGATATTTTGGTAATTGGTCTTTTAAGAATTCCGGTCTTCGTTTTTAAGCTGATAACGCGAACAAATCCATCTGCTCCAGGATGTAGATCGACGACCCTACCCATAGACCATTTTCCAGGGGGCAAATTGTCATCGTGCAAAAGGACTACGTCGTTTAGGTTTATATTTTCACGAGATTGCCGCCATTTGCTCCTGGTTGTTAATTGTGACAGATACTCAGCGCGCCATCTTTTCCAGATGTCAGCGACAATTTTCTGAGTTAACTGCCACCTGGTCCTCAAGTCCCTTTCTGTTTCCACGAGGGTAAGAGCTGGACCGCCGGTTAAAAAGTGAGATGGAGTTAAATAGTCTAAGTCGTCCGGATCTTCGGTGAGAGGACATAACGGCCTTGAATTGAGGCATGCTTCGATTTGCGAGAGGATTGTTGTCAATTCTTCAAAAGTCAACTTTTGCTCTCCGACAACTCTTCTAAAGTGATGTTTAAAACTTTTGACTGCGGATTCCCAAAGACCGCCTGCGGAAGGCCAGATAGGTGCATTAAAATGCCACTTGATTTCCATTTCTGTCACTTCTGCCAATAGTTCGTTGTTAAATATTTGTAGTAGTTCCTGGTATTCTTGTTGAATTTGTTTGTTGGCTCCGACAAAGTTTCGTCCATTGTCACTATACATGTGACTAGGAGTACCTCTACGTGCTGCCATTCTTCTTAAAGCTGCCATGAACGATGAGGTGCTGAGATCGGAAACTAGCTCTAGATGTATTGCCTTCGTAGACATGCAGACGAAAACAGCCACATATCCTTTACAGGTTTTAATGCCACGGCCCTTGTTGGCTTTAAGGAGTAGGTGCCCAGTAAAATCTATTCCCGTGTGTTCAAACGGACGAGATGGATTGCTCCTCGCTGCAGGTAAGTCACCCATGATTTGGTTATGCTTGTTAGGACTTAGTTTTCTACATTTAACGCATAAGCGTATTTGCTTTTTCGTTGCTTCATTTCCGCCTACAACCCAATACTTTTGTCGTATGAATCCCGATGTCAAGCGGGCTCCGCCATGGAAAGTAAGCTTGTGTGCATGTTCTATAAGAAGCTCCGTTAAACGTCCTCGTTGTGGAATAATTATAGGATGTTGCATGTCTGCGTGAATATGAGCATGTCTCAACCTTCCCCCGACACGAAGAAGCCCAATGTTATCCAAAAATGGATTTAGATTTAGTATTCTGCTTTTGTTGCTGAGCTTTCCTTTTTCTTTCAAGCTTTTAATTTCTTCCGGAAACTCTTGCTGCTGTACTTGCTTTATAATCTTCATTTTGGCTTTTCTTATCTCTTCTAGCGTAAGATAGGAAGTTCGCGTATTGTTTCGCTTGTTTGTTAAAAATCTATACACCCATGCTAAAATGTGTACAACTTTGGTAAAAGAACTGTGACTTTTCAGCAAGTTCATGATTATATTGTCGTCTTCTGTTTGTTTGATGACAGTGTTAACTTGCTTCTGGGGCTTGGTTTCCAATGTTGTTGTATAATTTATTTCTTTACTTCCTTCATCGGCTTTAAATGTTTGTAGCCAAATTGGCCCTTGCCACCATAAAGGATGTTGTATCAATTGCGACATCGATAGTCTTCTACTTGCGCAGTCTGCAGGATTTTCGGCAGACTTTACATATCGCCAGCGGGCAGACGGTATGATTTCCGTTATAAATCGTGTTCTGTTGGCTACAAAGGTTTGCCAACGGCCTGGATCTCCTTGCAACCATCCCAGTACTGCTGTGGAGTCAATCCAGCCATAAATATTGATCTTGTAGTTAGTTAAAGAAGCCTTGACCTTAGCCATGAGTTTAGCTAGTAAATGAGCGCCGCAGAGCTCCAATCGCGGCAGAGATATGTTTTTGTTAGCTGGGATTATTCTTGATTTTCCGGCCACCAATATGATGCTTGTTTTTTCGTTATAAACTTTACAGTAAATAACGCAGGCGTATGCCTTTGTTGACGAGTCACAGAAACCATGTAACTCGACTCTTTGTTCGGGTTTTGTGCCCAACCATCTTGGTATTTGAACCTGACTTATTTGATCGATATCCGCCTTAAGTTTATTCCATTCTTCAAAGATATCTTTAGGGATCTGCTCATCCCATTGGATTTGTGAAGTCCAAATTCGTTGAAACAAAATTTTGAGTTTTGTTGTCGTCGGTGTGAGCCACCCCAAGGGGTCAAAGAACTTGGAAATATCCGATAACACGGATCGTTTTGTAGCTTTGTTGACCGTTGAATCAATTCTTGGCTCAAACGTAAAATTATCCTTGACAGGGTTCCAGCGAAGTCCTAACGTTTTAGTAGACTCCGGCTGTCGAAAGCTTTTGCTTTGTTGTTGGCATGGAATTTCATCGTGCAGTAAATGCGGATCATTAGAAGCCCATTTTCTTAGATTGAATCCCCCGCGTTTCAGGAGTTCAATTAAATCTTGTTGGAGTTGGCGTGCCGCTGATACGCTGTGAGTACCATGGAGAAGGTCATCCATGTAGAATGACTCTTCTAGGACTTTAGATGCTTCTTGATAATCGGAGCGTTCGTCGTTCGCTAGTTGTTTTAGCGTCATCATTGCGAGGAAAGGAGCCGCTTTAGTCCCGTATGTGACCGTGGTCAGCTGATATTCTTGTAGTTTATCTCTAGGACTATCTCTCCATACGATTTTTTGCAGGCTCTGATCCTCATTGTGTACCAAAATTTGGCGGAACATCTTTTCGATGTCTGCGGTGAAGGCGAATTGATACTGCCTCCACTTAAGTATCAATGACTGAAGGTCCTGTTGCAGATTTGGGCCCTTGTGCATCAGATCATTCAAACTTTGGCCACTTGATGTTTTCGATGAGGCGTTAAAAACGACTCGAAGTGAAGTTGTTGTAGAATCGTCGCGTAGAACACAATGATGGGGCAGGAAACATTCGAGTTTCGTGTTACAAATAGCTGGTTTCATATGACCTAACGCTAGGTACTCGTGTATGAATTTTTTATATTCTTTTGCGATGTTTTCCTTTTTGATTAGTTTATTTTCCAAATGGCCAAATTGTGCTATGGCCTTTGATTTAGAGTAGCCTAATTGTTCTTGCAAATTTGTTTTTAGGGGGAGCCTTACTACATATCTTCCATCTAGTAAGCGCTTTGTTGTTGTGCTATAAAGTTGCATACACTCTTGATCATCTGATGAAAGCGAAGTGGACTCTGCAATTTCCTCCGTTTCCCAAAATTTTTGCAACTGGTCAATATCGAACTGTACGACATTGCATTGCATTACGTTTACGTTGCCGCACAGGATCCACCCAAGCCGAGTTTGTTGAGCAATGGGTGTTGATTGTTCAAGTCGGCAGATTCCCTCCATAATAATGTTTGAATATATGTCCGCGCCAAATATAATGTCTACCGGGCGACTGACGTAAAAGTCAGGATCTGCAAGATCCATGTTTTCCAAGTAAGACCATGTGGGCTTTGCAAAGGTATAAGTTGGTAGATTTTTGGTTAAAGTTTTCATGATGAAAACATCCGTGTTAAAAGAATAAGACTCTCTTCTTGATGAGCAGTTTATGTTGATAACTCCCTTGCAGGCATTATCCCTAGCTCCTATACCGGTTATTACGCCCTTGCATCGTTGACGAGGAAGTCCTAATTGTTGCGCCGCATTTTCGGTGATGAGTGAAGTTTGGGAGCCCTGATCAATCAGAGCTCGCATGTTAAGATAAGATCCATCACATTTTTGGACCTTAATCACGGCTGTGGACAATAATGTTTCCGGTACATCACGTTGTTGAGCCACGTGAGTGCTACGTTGCTGACTTTGCTCATTCAAAGTATGGGAATTTCCAGCTTTAGGTATCGCTTGGTTAGGCGATTGCGCAAATGCATCGTGGAGTATCGTATTATGACTCCCGTCGCACTCATGGCACCGTTTTGTTGAAATGCATTCCTTGCCTTTATGGCTAAAAAGACAATTTTCGCATAGCTTGTTGTCAACGACAAATTGTTTTTTGTCGATTGGGGACATTCCAATATATTGTTCACAATGGAATAATCCATGACCATTTTTGCATAATGGGCAAGTTCGCTTATTCTGTGATTTTCCGTTCGATTTCGAAACGTTTTTGTTGCCCGAATAAGATTGCTTTGAATTACGATTGATATTTTTGTTATTAGAATTGTTATCCTTAGATGACTTTGCATGGGAATTTGGAGATTTCTGATCTTGTTTACGCCGCGATGACTCCATACTCGTAAACTTGGCTTCCAGGAAGTTCAAAAAGTCCGATAAAATGGGCAGTTCACGAGGTTGCTTAAGAGATGCAATGTATTCGGAATGCGTGTTAGCATCTAATTTGTTCGACATCAAATAGCAAATTACGGGGTCCCATGTGCTTACATCTGCTCCCATGTTCTTTATAGCATTAACACATTCGATGGTTGTATCATGGATGCGTTTTAAATAGTAGACCGAAGGTTGATGCATGACCGAAAGGTTGGTAAGAGTATTCATGTGTGAGGTGAATATAAGCAGTTTGTTATTGTACCTATGATTGAGGATTTCCCAACATGTCGAATAGTTTTCAGAGCTAATCTGAAGATGATGTATTAAGCCCTCGGCTTCCCCTTTCAGTTTAGCCTTAAGGAACTGCATCTTTTGAGCTTGAGAGAGCGACGGATTGTTGTGGATGGCCTCCGTGAACAAGTCTTTAAAGGATACCCAGTGTTGATAATTGCCATTAAACGTAGGTACTTCCATCTTTGGTGTAGATTGTTCTCGGTGTGATACAGACCACAATTTGCTGTTCAGAGACTTCTTCATATTGTTGTATGTCACTTCATATGAGGTAAACTTGTCCTCATACGAATCATCCTGCCCGTCGAGTTCACCTTCCAACTCCCAGTGAAGCATGTCAATGGCTGTCCACCTCGTTTCCAATGTTTTCAAAGTATCTTGAAACTCCCATTTCTCAGTTATGGCATCGACGTTGATGTTGGTCACCGTTCGATAGAAAGCTTTAAAGTTGATAGTCTGCTTCTTCAGTAATTCATCCAACTTGCTGTTGGTGCCCTGAGTCCTGAATTTCGGTGTTTCAAGAAAGGTCGTAGCCTCACTCTCCTCGGGATTTCTGTTCCTAAGGGTCTGATCCACGCCGGCTTTGGAAGTGCCGGCTAACGGTGTTGCGGGTCTTAAAATAGACGGAGTACCTGCATTTTTAATTGCTTCACGCGTCGAAACATAAAAACCATGAGTTTGTTGATAATGATTCAATGCAAAATACTCAATCGATTTGTTGCTAAAGGGGTTCAACTGATCGTGATTAGATTGAAACTCCTGCCAGTAGGAGTCTAAAGTTTCCAATCTACGTTTGATGTAATCAGGAGTCTTGCGTTCCTGACCATCCTTCTTAAAGTTTGATAAAAGTTGGTTCATGGCCACCATGATTTGATTCTGGTTGGCCAGAAGATCCTCCATTGTTTGGCTCATATTGTTAGATCAAGCAAAAAAGGAAAGATCTTACTTTGATTCTGCTGTTTACTCCCTGAACTGCAACTCCTCAGCTGTTGCTGATATGGAACCACTCACACGAACTGACACAAAGTTCACTGATTGCTCGCGTTAATGATCCCGCTTGTTGGCTCGAAGGACCATAAAGATGTATGGTGGTTACCTTACACCTTGTTCGTTAATGTTAAACTGTTATGAGTACCGCGCCGCGACCCAGGTTAGGGAATTTGATTAAGTAAAACGATGTTTACTGTTACACGGATTTATTGGTACTAAAGTAATTCATTGACAAATGGGACGCGCTGCACCGCATCGTGAGTGCAAGCGTCAGCATTATTACTAAACAATACAAAATGTACGGGTTTGCTCGTACACCATCGTCACATTGGTCTGATCAAGAAGCCACTCCCAAGATTCGTTTTCTATGCCTAACCTTAAATTTTATAATCTATAAGTGCGTGCCGTTTCTCAACCCTAGCTTTAACTAATTCTCTCTGAATGTTCAAAATAAAATTGTATTTCGCGGGCTACCTTAAAATATTCATCCGTATATTAAAATATATTTTTTTCCAAATATATTATAGTTTGACCACTGACTCCATTGTTTAAGTAACTTTGTTTAAATTAATTTTAGTTTGTTAAAATGAAGATTCTGATAATGGATAACCTTACCTATGCAATACTGATAAGTCCAGAGCATACAAGAGCGCCATTTGCAAGCCGAGAGATATCTCGTCGAGCGCCCCGGTTGCTCCCTGTGTAGGCGACGTGGTTTGCTAAACAAAACAAGCAGACATATTATATAAATATCACAAACATGAAGATAACTAGAATAATATAGGATATAAGGACGAGGCAAGAAGTGATTCAAAGCCGGGAACGAGGGAAGGAATACAGGGAAGCTTTTGCCCAGCAGTGGGACAGCATAGGCTAGATAGTAGATATAATAATAATAATAATGTATTTCTTACACGTACCTCTGATATCAGCCTCAAGATGATATCTCTGCTGAGTCCTCTCTGTGCTGAGGCTGCAAATACTACACCAGCTAGGAGTTTTCTGTAAAATAAATAACAATAAAACTTTGTAAACAAAAAAAAGACGTGTGGCACTCGGAGACTGCCGCGGTAAAGCTATTGCATAGCATTTTTTATCAAATTATGCATTTTAAATTCACAAACAGCTGATTACGGTAGTTTTCCAATACAACCAATGCCACCTAAAGGCGGGTTGCTGAACTAAAGAGATAAGCGTGATATTACAAAAAGTCATTAAAAGTTCTGGTATTTATCGATAGATGGCTGTACCGGTCGGAGTGCGGGGTGTTAGATTTTTTTCGTTACGGAATTTCTGGATTCGGTCCCCACGCTCAAGGCCCGCGATAGAAGCTAATAATAAATTGTCATAAATGTTATGACTACGACGAGGATGTTGTGACGATCTAATAGTGTTCATGGTCCTAACTTGGAGAGATTTGAAAGAAGATAGAGGAGGCTTTTGCCCAGCAGTGGGACAATTTATGCTACAAATTGTGCGGCAGCGCGCGGTTGTTCTGCAGCAGTACAGAGCCTCGCGCACTCACCTGCTGCTCTCGATGGTGCTGACGAGCGTGGCGTGGTGCCGGCCCGGCGGCAGCGCGCGGTTGTTCTGCAGCAGTACAGAGCCTCGCGCACTCACCTGCTGCTCTCGATGGTGCTGACGAGCGTGGCGTGGTGCCGGCCCGGCGGCAGCGCGCGGTTGTTCTGCAGCAGCTCCATCTCGACCTCGAGCGTGAACCGGCGCAACGCGTCCAGCGCGTTGCCCAGCAGTCCGTCCGCGATCAGCTGCTCCACGTAGCGCGACACGTAAGACACTATCTCCTCACGGGCGTTTATTGACCTGGAAAAAAGAGGTGGTTGTGAGAAGAATCAACAAAGTAAGGTGTGTTTTCACTCTTTCTAGAGTTCCTTATGGTTTATTTTGTTCAGAAATGTGTGAGGTTGCCTCAAAGCAGGCAGGCACTTAGGCCTACTCTCTTGGAAAGGGCCCTTATCTATCAGCGTGCAGCGTGCCCAGTGCAGATTGGTGGGTGATACATGTCTTGGAATACTTGCTTTTAGGACATCCCATTTCTTCAGCTTTTCCTTCACTGTTTACCAAAGTGTATACTGACCAGCACACTCCGTCCCGTGCCATGACGAGCTCCTTGAGCGCCTGCACGAGCGCGCGCCGGCCGTCGTAGTACAGCAGCACGGCCACCAGCCCGCGCGGCAGCCCCGGGTGCCGCGGTGACTGACGTTGTGCCGTGTGCAAGAGCTCCAACGCGAGGTACTCGCTTACATTGTACATGTCTGTGAGAAAAAAATAATACAAAATTGTTTATTGTCACAATTAGCGTTATCATATTAACTTAGTTTTTGGAGACTCCTTTTAAGCAAAACAGGGCCTGTATTCGGAGACATAAGTTCCAATTCATTACTTCAAAAATATATTAAATATATACTGCTTACCATCAGCGGGGATCGTAGTTAAGCACTAATTTATATGACATAAAACATAAAAGCACAATAAGAATTGCCAAGAAACTCCATTGTTAATTTATTTGTACACCATAGTTTTTGTGGTACTAAAAGAATATATTTCACTGATGTTCTTGAAGTGTTTCATTGTTAAAAAAAATAATAATGTAACTAATAATGAACTCAATATATGAATACGACACCTTGATATGACACCTTTTTTACTGTCATGCCATTACTAGCTTACTTTAAAATGTTACAACATTACAAGACAACAAATCATTCATTTTTAAACGGTTTTATTTAGCTCACCCCGTTTTTGAGTTTTTAAGGAGAGATCCTTAGATATAATTCACTAGATTTAATTTATAATAATAATAATAATTACTAAACAATTCCAATTAATTACAATGATTGGGACTTGTTATCCTGGACTAAAGTTAGTATTATAAAGATATCTTATACAAACCTGATATGATAACAGCTTCATCTACAAGTTCTTTAGAGAGCAGTGTCCTCCCCACACTGGGGAGGGTCACTCCCTCTGTAATGCCACGCCTTATCTCATCCCGACTGGTGGGGTTCTTGGCCTGAAAACAATCAAATTTCTTAGTTAAGAGGCTGCTCAGAATTCAATTTTGTTGTTGTAAAATGTGTGTTTTAAAATGGAGGAAGGTTTTTTTTGTACTCACATAAAGTCTTTTAACTATACAAATGCATTTAAAAATATTTGAAAATATAAACTGTTTTTACTGTTTGATGGGTGAAAAAAGCCTGTTAGCAACCTCCTTCCTTTACATAGTATTGACTACACCCTGTATGTAAATGCCACAGTTCCCTGGAGCATTTTCCTTCTCCTTATGCACTTATACTGTCTATATTATGTTAGTTAATATAATAACTATGTACCATGTTCTATAATTATGTTTTGATTTGATTACTATTTTGGTGCACAATAAAGTTTATTCTATTCTATGTTTAGTTCAACTAAAAGTATTTTATTGAAGATTTTAATAATCATAATTCCTTTTTTTTATTTATGTAAATATTTAAAAATGTAATAGAATATGTGATTAGTAAAGATAAATAAAGGAAATAATAATTCTGTAATTAAATAATGTGTTATGGCTGCAAATCACAATCAATTATTGTGCAAGTCAGAATAACTGAAACTAACAAACTTACAGGGTTTTTGAACAAAGCAAGGAATGTTTGCTTGTGCCGCCTCAGCACTGACTCAAATGTGTGCACAGCATATGGGGCTCCCTTGCCCTCATGAGCCAGGTAGCCCTCCACCACAGACACTAACTCCTTATAGGGGGTCCATAGGTCATCTGCAGTTGTGCCTGGAAAGGAAAGCAGGACATTGCGAATAGTTGTGCAAGTAGCTACTCACAATAAATTATAAGACAGTATCCTGCAAGTATTGTTTTCTGTATAAAGAAGTTTTATGTTCTAAGGAAGGCTGTTGAGATAATGTCACATATTACAGTAGGTTAAATAGCCTTGATTTTGGATGATTTCTACTGTGTTTATAACCTACAAACGCCCCAAGTATTAGCTATTGAAACTGATGTTTCAATAACTACTATTTAAAAATTCCTTTCCAACAGCTTATTTATCAGCAATGTACGATTCTTGCATCAATCCTGCTTATTCGAACAACGTAATACAACATTTTTCGTAATACCGCTAAACATAGAAAGCAAATAGGTTATGACAAGCGAAATGTACCTTCGTTAATATCCATTGTATTTATTTACTGTCTGTACATCAACACTATAATTATAAAACCACCAACTTTCACTGCGCACAATTATAAACTATCACTAAACTTGTATTCATCTAAAATGTTTTGCTATTTTGAAATAATCTCGATTTGATTTTTGACAGTTGATAGGAAAGACAGACGCGCGCACGACTCATTTCGTTCGGAAATGTGTGAAATAGTCTATGATACCATGGGTAAGTGTAACCATAGCACTATAATGCAAACTGCATCTCTCCTTCACTTTTTGTAAAGCACATGACATATTGCGAAGCATATTGTGTAAAAATATTTTGAAGTCATAGAAAAAGCATTAATAGTGGGACAGTTCCACATAACTCAACCTCAAGCTGTATCGCACGAGAGAACTACCGAATATACCGAGTATGCATCGAGCATACTAAATCAGTACTTTGTACAGATTCGGTCGGGACCATATCCATAGCGAATCTAGAAACGCGATACCGTGAAGCAGGCGGTGGAGGTGTGCCCCACTTGGATAGAGCCATGATATATTACCTTGTCTTTGTGGGACCGCTCGATGGTAACTATCATGCCCTGACCATGGTCCGGAACGAGGAAGAATGGCCGGTGGTCGCCTAATTCCGCGAAACAGTAAACCTCCTTGTCTAGTGCACGTTTTTTGCCGTGTATAGGCACGATTGATAAAACGTACAGTGTACAAGAGGCCATAGCCTGCAATGAAACACGGCGGTGGTGCCATGCCGTGCCGTAACGCCGCTGTGTATGTCAACAGGCTCCCCCAGGGATAAATACAACACTGACAACCGTGCCTATTTACTGCGAATTAACTGTGCCTAAATACGTGCCGCGTATAATAGGCCTAATGCTAGCGAAGGAGACGTAACGTGAGGGAATGGATTTCCTCACGCACCAATCGCTGGGGTAAAGAGCACACCTCATGGTGATGGCAGCAAAAGTCTAGTGGCCCAGCAGAGCCGAAGCTTACTGCGGTCATGGGTTGTCCGAAAGGGACCTCGTCTTGGAACGCAAGGCAAAGAAGGAACATAGGACTGGGTTTTAGTCAGTAAATGTTAACACTTCCACCCGCTCTACCCCAGAGCGGGAGAAGTCATTAGATAATTTACCCAGTATTTCGCTAGTAAATTCTGCATATTGTTAAAAAATTTATTTGTCTTTTTCCTTATTACCTAATTATCGGCAACAGACTCCAGCAGGGAATTACACTCCTTAGCTGTTCCCAAAATGTTTTATGTGTATGAATGGGTGGCTTCCTTGCCGCGTTATGTTTACTTGCATCTAACTCGCCTCACCACCTCATCTTGATTTAGTTGTGAAGATAGACTTTTACAAAATCATACTAGTAACTTCACACAACATTTAAGATTTATTTAAATGTATGTAAAATAGGATTTACAGAACAAGAACATTTATAACAATAAAAAACATTAAAAAATAGTCTTCGAGTACATACAGTTAAAAATGCAGACATAATGCAGAAAAGATTAGATTACTTTTTCAATCATAGTGAGGTGCTCCAGACACTTGTTCCGATAAAACGTGTTGTTGTAGAAGACAATGCTGTTGTAGAAGTCACCAACATTAGTGGTCTGCACCATCAGTGAGTTCAACACATCCTTAGTGCCATCACATCGCACCTTGTCACACTCATTGTTCAACAGCTCAAGGTAACTCAGTGCAGGTTTGTTCAAAAGATTCTTCAACAGAAGAGTGTTGTGAGATGTGAAGCCAATTTTTTCAAAACACTTCTTGGTTATGATGTATATGACACTGACATTGAAATGTGTCAGCATGTTGATATTCTGGACCAATAGCGTCTGCCCCCCCTCTAACTTCTGCAAACTCTGCAACAACATCTTGAAGCACCTCTTCTCAAATACGTGGTAGCTCTCTAAATGCTCAAACTCGGGAAGTAACAGTCTCATATTTATCTCCAGTCCATAGTCTCTATTATTATCCATACTTTTACCATCTTTACAAAATATTATCTCCTTAAACTCTTCTTCAGCTAAAATCTGTTGGTATAACTTAAAAATAGGTACAAAAATAAACTTTGAGCTATTTATTTTCTGTAAGGGACAACCGTATGTGAAAATAAGTTTAAGTTCTGAGCTCTCATCATAGAACTGCATCCATTTCACAGGGTCATTGATCAGGATCAGAGGATTAGACAGCACCTCTGCCTGCAGGAATGAATTCAAATTATTTAACTTTTCTCGGAGAGACATCTTTGTGTACAGCTGCCTCTCTGTGTAAGATCCACGGTGGTACCTGGGGTTCATGTTTATTTTATTTTCTTCATGTAGGATTCCTTTCAAAATCTCTTGTTGAATATCCAAAGGTTTCAGATCATATTGCCAGATGAACTCTGTGGCTACTATAGCTCGAATTTTCTTGATATCCCTGTGCAGTGCTATATTCTTCTGCATGAGGTAGGCTTGTAAGTTATTGTTGATTACTTGGCACTGTATAGAACAGAAGTAGCATGCACATTCTTCAACTTGTTTCAGGAATTTTTCTGGAATAGCCTCAAGGGGAAACAAAGCAAAGTTTCCATACACATCGGATCCATATGCTGACTTCAGAGTCGGGAGGAACTTCTCCAAGATGGCCACACCTTTGTACTTGAGGCAGATGGCGTAGACTTCAGAGTTTCCCTGCCGGGAGGTGACCGGCTTGTAGATGTTCACTTCACTAAACAAATGGTTGATGAGATACAGGAGGCTCACGGTGGAATGTTCAAATAATGTGAACAGCTTGAAGATTAGTGTCCCACCTGAAACATTCATAAGATAAAGATGTTATTAGTTGAAAACAGAATTTTAAGTTATTTTAAGTATTCCATAACACATCTATGCAAATAAAGGCTAATTATCAATAACAAAATGATATAGTACCGTTGCTGAGTGCTTGCAGTGCAGTGATGATCTCGCAGTAATGCAGAGGTGAGGTCACTTCCTCTTGCGCATCAGGTCTTTGTAGACAATCGATTGAACCATCTGCTGTCACCAGCAACACCTGGAAAAAAGCCATTAGATATTTAAATTTAGTTTGTTTGGACAAGAACAAGAAACCACTAAAAACAGCTCAAACTATATCATAGTATCTACAAGCTGTACTATGTAATATTGGTGTACAATAAAGAATGAATAAATAATATCAGTCTATGCAAGGCCACCTACCTTCCCCAAAGACTTGGCCTTCCTAATGATAGCCTGTGAGTTCTCCCAATCCATGAGGTTGCCAGTGTTGTCCACCCCAAAGTCCCAGTTGTTCAGTGTGTGGAACATGAACCGGTCATCACTGATCATGTTGGAAGGAGAGTTGCCCTCGTAATACGGGTTGAGTGTATTAGCCACCCATTTCCACTGGAAATTACACAAACAAGTCAGTAAGTCACTCAAATTAAATGGTAATTAATTAGGGCACAGGTACATAATATTTGGATAAGGGTTTATGATGTCATAGCTGGTAAAATTGTATTAGTGTAATTAGTAGCTAATGTGTGGTATTAATGAATATTACAATGATGTGTAAACAGCTGGTCATTAGTAAAGGAAATATTAATTACATTATTATGTTAACACATGCAAGCTATTCAATACAAGATAGTAACAGAAACACCTTATTGATACCACAAAATGCTCACAATCTGTTTGTTGTTTCAAATTGTTAGCATTTGGCAGGCTGCTACACTGACTCACATCAATGTGCTGGTGGTTTGACTTCAGGTAGTGGTTCAGGGAAGTGATGAACGCTCCTGGAGCCTCACACAAGTGCAGCGACACCATCTTCCTCTCGAGCGTCGCCTCCGCCGGTACAATGTTGTACGTACACGCACACTCGTAGAATTTCGTCCATGCTTGTGTTAAAAACTCTGGGTTTATCTGACACCGGATCTTCCAGCCGACCTCTCCTGCCGGGTTTCTGCGCCGCGTATGGCTGCTCCACTCCTCAATATTGAAATCATTCAACTGACTTTTGTGAAAATTTAATCGATTTTTCAATATCTCTAATTGCTTTACTTTCCAAGGTGGCGTCGAAAACCATGACTCTTTCTCCGGCAATTTCCAGTCGCTTTGGAAACGAAACTGAAATTTCTTATTGAACAAGTTGTTCAATTCATCTTGAAAGTCGTCGTTACTGAAAAATCTTTGACGAGACTGTAATATGCAGCTATCAGGTTTGTGAAACATTTCTTGAGAGGATTTGAGCGACGAGATATGTTACACGAGAGAACACAACTACAGGTTATACCATTATTACAGTATAAACTTCAAAATTTAGTATAGTTTAGCTCATTTCTGTTACTGCGTTGCATTCGTATTTTCACAGGGAGGAAAACAAAATACACAACCACGCATGACGGACAACTGACAATAGTGACACTTGACAGACCGAAATCCAATTGGATCACTGCTGTGACAGTAGAGCTTATAAGAATTTTGTTGTAATTTTCACTAGGTAGCGAAGTTTACCAAGAATGCTTGATTCGATACATTTACCACTGGATACTGTTAAAGCATTAAAATAGGTGTTACATCCGTGTTCTGATGGAAGACAAAGGCTTCGCTTGGTTGACGACTCTATACGAAGACCACAGACTTACTAAGATTAGTCTCCAAAGTGACAAAGACATGGCTTTAAAGACTTAGCATCCAAGCCAAAAACATTAAAAAAAATTGTGACAACACAAAATTGCAATGAGTTGAATGAACTTTTTTTAGTTTTCTTTTGTGTTTGGTCGGTGTGCGTGAGATGATTTTATTTGTTTCCTCAAAATGATTGGTGATCTTAAAAATTGGACATGAAGAGACAATATAACGACTAACGTGAGACTATTTTAGACTGCTTGTATTATCGACTTGATTGACGACCACGTACTGATCTAATTTACCGTTAGACTGTGAACATGAGCAACTGGAACCAAAGTATGCGAAATGACGACCGCAATGACGATAAACCGCCTTACTCGAGAGTATTCGTAGTATGCAACAAGCAATTACGGGTAGAAGATTTGAGGCCGGCGTTCGAGGTCTATGGGCAGATAGAAGACATACATATGCCTAGGGACCGCATCACTGGGGAGTCCAAGGGCATAGCTTACATTAAATATACTAAGACTTCCTCCGCTGCAACTGCTATAAAAGATTTGCACTTGAAAACTATTGCAAACAGTAGTAAACCCGTCAGAGTTATGGTAGCCACACACAAGAACGAAAATCATAACCCTAATGAGGATAAGTACAAGCGTCTCTTTATCAAAGTACATAAAGAAGTCACTGAGAGTGAGCTGAGACAGCACTTCTCAGAGTTTGGTCAAGTACATTCAATCCACCTGCAGCGGGACAAGCTCACTGAGGAGTGCCGAGGGTTTGCTTATGTCAATTACACTTCATTTCTTGATGCGGCCATGGCTTTTGAAAGATGTGACAGGAAATATAAAGCAATATTTGCAACACCTAAAGAAGAATTGAAAAGAACTCGTAACAGTATTGAGAACTTTGCTGAAAGCTTTCACTCTAGCAACTCCAGTATTATTAAAGATAGTTTCAGTGACCATTACAACCCATCCAGAGGCGAAATGCACAAAAGAGATAGTGTAACTTCACTTATTAAATCCAAACCTAACAACTATGATACAATATGTGTGACTTGTAGCCCGCAAGTGCCACAGAAGTATATAGACAGGCTTTTTAATATTATTCCAGGAATGACAGCATGTAAATATACATCTGACTCCTTCAATGGCTATTGCAAAGCAATTATTACATATGCAGATGAAAAATCAGCAAGCTATGCTGTTGAAAGATTAAATAACTTTGAGTTTCCATCAGGAGAAATAATATCTGTAAAACCAGATGATAACCCTCTCAGCAAAGCAGCAAATAACCTTTCCAACATTGTTAACAACTTTAAGAATGCTATTGACACAGCAAATCCTGATTTGGTACAGCTGGCAGAGGCTATAGCTCAAGCATCAACTTTGATACAAGCTGCCACGTCAGGCCCTGGCTTGAGGGACATCAAAGCCGACAGCCATCAAACTGACTTCTGTAGTGTTAGTCTGCCCCCTCCGCAGCCACTTGCCAATAGTAGTAGCAGGGTCGCACAGAGATGTTTTTTAGTGTTCAAACCTCACCCTCCTCCTGTCTCAATTTTGAAAGATGCCTTTTGTCGTTTTGGTGATCTCATAGATGTGTCTACATTCCCTAACAAAACATTTGGCTTTGCTAAGTATGCATCAATAAGAGCAGCTCAGGAGGCTATCAAAACCCTCCATGGAGCCACTCTGTGCGATATTAAACTCAAGGTGCTAGAAGCAGATGAGAGACCCTCAAAGGATGACAAAATTATTATTGATGAGGAGAACAATGTTGACCACAATACTGATCGAAAGAGAATTAAATTACATGACGAAGACTCCAGCATGAGTTAACAAAGCATGATCCACACCTATCATATAAAAAGTACAGATCTGACGCAGCTGTTGTGAATGTTGTTTTAAGTTAAAAGACAGTTTCCTTTATTATTATTCCTTTATTTATCAATAATTTGTTTGTAATTATGACTGACTATACAAATGTTTTCATATGATTTGGACCAATTGTTTTGGAATGTTGAGACCAATTTTTTATTTTTTTACACAAATGAACTTTTTAAAATTATCACAATGAATTGAACACAAATTTCAGACATATTAATGACTAAAAGACTTGAAAAATTCTAAATTGCAATCAAAATCAATTGTAAGATTTCTAAATAAATTATAAAACAAAAATACTGACTTTTTAATTTTGCAATAATAAAGAGATTACTTATGTTTCTAAGACTACAGGTCCTATATACATGGCCTAAGTAGCCATCTTATACATATATACTACATCTATAGTAAAAATCACAATATAACCAACCACACTGGACCTAACTTAGCAAAACCTGATATACTGATTGATTAAAAACAATAGAAAATATGCAAATAGCTTTGGAAGTTTAAAAAAAAATATCCAAAGCAACACCTGCTCACCCATAATAATTATAAATATTAATTCAACAAAACATTTTTATGCAGCTATCAAGATTTTATCTTTCTTTTCTGATACACTATAGGTAGTCAAACTTGTTGTTTCAAATATTGAGGATAATCCACAATTACATGAGTAGAATACACAATACTCCTAATGTTGATACAGATCAACTAACAAATGAATATAATAAAAATCTATTCTTAAAGAACACAAAAGACTGGGGGAAACCCTAAAATAACAAAGAACTGTGCTTAGACAACAGTAAAAGAGATCCGTTCGTAAGAAATCATACTCTGAATAATTTACACTTTGTTCTGCAGCAAATAGACGACCTCGTTGAGGTCAGAGATCAACTTTTTGATGATATTATCGTACTGCATTTCATAGCCATCTTGCCGATTCTCATGCCAGTTCTTGTTACTCTCACTCAATGTTTTCTTTGATTCAATCAACTGAAAAAAAAATCATAAAGTAATCTTTACATTTCATTAAATTTTGACCATTAATATTGAATACATAATTTCTCACTTTTAATTACTCAGATACCCGCGAAACGAGACACAATAGTAAAACAATAACAGCGCGGTCTCATAGGACCGGTTGGGGATTGAAACGTTAAGTAAATAATTTAAAAACTATCATTGCCAAGGATCTCGAAGCCAGGTCATACAATAATTGGAAATTACAAAAAAACTAAGTATTCCAAGCATAGCAGCATTAGTTAGACTCACTAGGTGGGTACAGGGTGTGAAGACAAGTCAACAATAATTGCATATAACAACTTGGGAGGTGGGTTGTGGGCACATAAATTAATTATATACATAAAAATGTTATAAACACTTAGGTTGAATACAGCTTTAGTAGATAAACTTTATGAACATGAAAAACATGAATTATTTAGTATTCTTGTCATTTAATTCATGAATCCCCGACCGGTCCTATGAGACCGCACTGTTATTGTTTTACTATTGTGTCTCGTTTTGTGGGTATGTGGTAGGTTGTGTCCTATCTTAAATGTCCTGGATTCTCAATTTTAAAACATTGTATGAGTTTAGTAAAATGTAAAATTAACAGATGCAGAAAAATTTCACCATTGATAAGTAACATACTGAATGTAATTTGCATGTCATGTTATCAGTATCACATTTAGCTAAACTTGGCACAGAAGTCTTAAACTTTGTTATAATAATTAAATATTTGATTTGTAAAAGAAATTATATTTAGAATTTTTTATTACCTTGGTAAACATTCCAACATCCCCGCACAGCTGCTGCAGCTTGGCCTCCAGCTCAGCATTCTTGAGGTTCACATTATCATTCTTGTTCAGCTTGATGTTCACCAAGCGTTTGCCCAGCTGGTCTAGGCTCTGTGCATACTGATCCAATTCTAGATCTACCATCCCTGCAGGCTTAGGAGGTTGTTGTTCTAGGACAACCAGTGATTGTTTTAGACGCTCAGCGTAGCTCTTCATTGATGAAATAGCTTCATCGATATCAATATCCATTTTGTCTTCCGCCATATCAGGCATCAACAGTTTCGGAACACTGGCCTCCAAATATCTTGAAATATTTTCATGTCGCATCTCATCGTTGGTCGGTTCCGCAGGGTTCTCCACCACTGTAGACACCGAGTCGTACATCGATCTTATTTCCATCATAATCTTTTGTGAATCTTCAAGCTCTTTATCCAAATCATTGGTCATTTTTTCTAACGCATCTAATTTTAATACTGATTGTATGTACTCGGTGAAATTACCAGGATTAGTTTTGCAGTGTTCACCCATTTTTGACGATTATTTGTAGAATAGAATCAGAATAATATTTACGAGTCGGAGTAAATACCTAATTTTCTTTCTATTTTCCGTTCGCAAACTATAGGTACTACACGTTCCAAATGAGAATAGGATCGGCGGCCATATTGTGACGTCTCGTCTTACTGTCAAATCGGAGAAATTGAGTAAGGTGAGCAAAACAAGAAATTTGTTCAATTTAATTTATTTACGAATCGTGAACGAAAAAAACTTTTATGAAAATGCAGTTCTTCAATTTTGTTGATATCTGCGTCACTGTGTGAAGCGTCTGAGTAGTGGCGTCATCATCGTGATCGGTTTTGCTGCTTTCCCGTATAAAATAAAGCATGGATTAATATAGGTTTTTAATGTGTATTGCACTAACTGTTATTTTAAATAAAAATAAGCATTATTACCTGTATCTGACAAAATTCAATCTGAATCGAGTTCTTCAATGCCGCTCATTTCGCCATAACTGTCTGATGAATTGTAGTATAATTTGTTAAATAGTAGTTTGAAATAACTTTTTTATCTATTTCTTAATATGACTAAACTAACACTCAGTTAAACAAAAACAAAACCATTGAAACGCAAATAAGATTTTTTTGCAAACCGTAGTTTTCAATCAAAATTTGACAGATCGAGTTTATTGACTTTCCTATTCTCATTTGGAACGCATAGTACATCATATACATTTTTTTTATTTACCCCTAAGGAAAGGCTACAGCCTTTCGACCATATTGCTTAGTCGTATGCTGTGGCTACGCGAATATTCATATCGTTGTTGTGATAAAAACATCGCATTCAAGTATATACGATTTTTTTGTCTACAATCTGGTCAAGCGTATTTCTATGTGTCGACAAGCATTCACGTTCACCCAAAAACTTCACGATTCGATGAGCAAGTGGTCACATTTAGCGCGCACAATATTCGCAATAATGCGAATATTGCCGAATCCCGATATTGTAACAGCCACATTACAACACAATATTACCGAAAAGACCGACGACCTGGCGAGGGTCGCGGGAATCCGATGGATGCGAGACGCACAGGACCGGTCGCTGTGGCGATGCTTGGGGGCCTATGTCTAGCAATGGACTTATCTCCGCTGAGATGATGATGATTACCGAAAAGGTACAACTTGGTTCTTAGTGACCGCTACCGGTTCGCACGACCCAGTTCTTAGTATGGATTTGTATTGGTATATGGTACTCCATACAAACATGTGTGGAGTACTCTAAACAAACCCAGGTGACAGCGTCGCGCGAAAATTACTTAACTTGTAGAACCCCGTGGCACAAAAACGTGCCAGTAAACAAGTAATTACCTTTTAACTTTGAGAACCGCTGGAAAAAAATTGTGCCACCAAAACCTGACCGATTAAAAATTATGCTCTAGTAGTATAATTACAGAAGCAACAGAAACAGAGCAATAACAGTTTATATTATTAATATTATTTATATTAATTTATTAATATTAAATAAATAAATAAATAATAAAAAATGGCAGTCCCCACGGGGCGCCACAGGTAATATTAAAAATTAAAAAAAAAACAATATCGAACTATCGATATATCGTCCAAAAAGTAATAGTATAATTAGGTATATCGATATTTCGACGAATCGATATTTTAACAACAGTCAAGTTTGACGTTTGTTTTGTTTGACACTTTGACAGTAATTTACACGTGCTATCACTGCCTAAAAGCCGAAAGTTATAATTTGAAGCGAATAAAATAATATTGCTTAAAAATGGTGCGAAAATTAAAGTTTCATGAACAAAAACTGCTTAAAAAGGTTGACTTTATATCATGGAAAGTAGACAATAATCTAAATGAAGTGAAAGTTATGAAAAAATATCATATACAAAAACGTGAAGACTACACCAAGTAAGCCACGATTCTAATTTGTTATATTGAAATTGTAAACAAATTGGTTAAATATGTCATGTTTATCTCATAGGTACAATAAGCTGTCTAGGGACATTCGTGAATTAGCAAATAAAATTAAAGATCTGGATGCAAGTGCTGAATTTCGGACTGAGTCGAGCGCCCAGTTGTTGGAGAAGCTATATCAAATGGGGTTGATCCCCACGCGCTGGGACCTGACGCTGGCCAGCACTGTGTCCGCGAGCGCGTTCTGCAGAAGAAGACTACCCTGTGTTATGGTTCGAAGTGAGTATAGTCCATTATGTTCCTAAATCTACTACTAATCTATGTGCAAGAAATTGCCATGTGCGTTAAGTCTGCCTTTAAAACATTCACAATGAAGACATCTTGTATACCTATAGTGTTTAATGTAGTCGAATAGTCTGAATAGACAATAGAGGCAGCATAGAATAGAAGTAGCATATTTAATATCCCTTATTTTTAAAACAATTTAATTCCAGATAAAATGTCAGAGAACATGAAGGAAGCCACAAAGTACATAGAACAAGGTCACGTCCGAGTGGGGCCAGAAGTAGTGAAGGATCCCGCATTCCTGGTCACCCGGGCTCTGGAGGACTTTGTCACGTGGGTGGATGGGTCCGCCATCAGGCGACATGTTATGGAGTACAATGACTTGGTAAGTTGTAATTGTCTATTTTTATTATGATTATAATATAGTATATTGAACCATTGATTGGCTCACATGTTCCACAGTTACAGTTTACAGAAAATTTTATATTGTAACCTGATAATGGAATGTTTATTTTTGCAAGAAAAAAGCATCTTTAAACTTTTTTTAGCAACTAAAAGTGCCTATTAACCTATCACATACCCACAAAAAGAGACACAATAGTAAAACAATAACAGCTCGGTCTCATAGGACCGGTCGGGGATTCATGAATTAATCAGTTTTGAATTGTCAAATTGTTATGTGTGTGCTCAACTGCACCACTAAAGGACACCTTGTGCTGAAATTCATGTTCCAGTAGTTTCGGCTGTGCATTGATATGTCAGTCAGTCAATTTCTCAAAGTAAAGATTTCAAGTAATACAAGAGCCCAAGTTATCTGTTGGCCATCTCAAAATTTAAGACTAAATAAGTTTTTTTTTTGTTTCAGAGGGATGATTTCGAAATGCTGTAACATACCACTTAGTTTTAAATTAAGATAATAAATAATGTAAATAAATATGTGCTGTAAGAGTGGAATGATTGTGTTGAGTACTGAAATAAATAAAAAATATGTAAGTCACATAATTATTATAGTTTTTATTAATTTGACAAGGTCCTATTTACAATAGTAATTACCTAGCTAACATAATTCATATTTACATATCTTAACAATTATACAACATTGCACTAGTCTTCATAATCTCAATTAACAATTAAAAAAAACATAATGTGCACAAGGAACCTTTATTGTAAATGACTGGAACATATAGGTTAATATGTGTTCCAGGTTGGGGTTAAACATATTATGGTATATTAGCAACAAGTGGTGTATTACCAAGTTTTTTTTTAAATTTAACAACATCACTGCAATGAAATCTAGTTTCCCTAGGAAAACTATAGAATAGAACAGAATGAACCTATTGTACAACAAATAGTAACAGTAACATTAAAAAAAAGTAATAGTTATTGTATAAGTCAAGTTTAAAAAAATCGTATTATTATTGTAATTTTATATAAATATAGTTATCATGTATTACGAGTTCTTTGTTAACTTGGCCAATTTCAGCATTAAAACACACATGTTTTATTACATGATACACATAACTATACTCCGTCGGTTTAGGTAGTTAACTAAAGGTAAACAATCTTGGCATGTCTTTTTATTTAAAAGTTGTCTATAAATTGTATGTAAAAATCTTTGCAAATAGGTATTTACCTAAATCGATGTTAGCTAATAAACTAAATTTAAATAATCTTTTTGTATATTATATACAACCTCTTTAATATAAAAAGACATACCAAGACTGTTTACCTTTAGTTAACTACCTAAACAAATGGAGTATAGGTACTGTGACAAAAAAAATTGTGAATGATACCACAATGGTGCCATTGATACATTATACCTTTTGTCTCTGAATGGTAATTGTCAGGGAAACCTTCCATCTACAGAGAATTGAGTCAGACTCCATTTGACTAAACAAAATTGTTCATATTGCAACACTATTATGAGTTACAGTCCCAAGAGACTTTGTACACACTGCCCATAAACATTCTACCTCATCCATCAGAGCTTAGTGGTACTCAATCAATAAATCAATCATTATAGCAAAAACCTGATTTTTAATAGTTCTAATGGCTAGGTAGTTTCTATTCAAACAACAAGCCATAGGAATGACTAAATAATTATACTATTTAACATTTTAACTTACATTTGTTACACATACATCTAAACATGCACAAAACTTTTCAAGGTACTACCATTGTGGTTGTTAAGAAATAAAAGGCCTGTTTTGACATACGTCGTCACAACAGGCTACTATAAAGTAATTCAAAATTATTCTTTTTGCGCTTAAAAAGAATACTCGCAATATATTCCGTCATATTATTTAACGCACCAAAAAAAGTATGCATTTTTAAAACAATGTAATTCATTATTATTTTATTGCTTCTTTCAGTTTCGTCCCAAGTTACATTCTAAGCTCTTTCTCAAATGTCAAAACATGCCTTTTATTTTGTGACAACTTTAGCCATCAACTTCTGGGCACACTCATTCTCATATAGACCTCATCTCTTTCCATCACGCGTGACCGAGGTCAAGAGTCACTCTGAGAAACGAAGATAGTCCTAAGCTCGCGTCCTGCATCATAATGCGAGCATTTCCCTCTGTTCCCTGCTTTCCATGACTGCCGCTATCCGCATCTAGGCTTCGGCCAGCGTACTAACGGCGAATAATATAAATTCATTTACAGAGCAAAACATAAGTAGATTAAAATAGTGTTATCTGCTAGCAGGCAAAGCTTTTTATACTTTGAGGACAAAACAGCTTGGGATTGATCTGCTCCAGAACTTACTAAAATATAATCAGTTATTTTCTCCTTTTATATATCTATATCTTATAGATTTAACGTACTGTGGGCATCCATAGCCTTATTTCACTGTTGGCAATTTCATATTATCTAAGATTAAATAACTTTAGCCATCATCTGGGCACACTCATTCCCTTTCTAGAATGTCAAGGGCCACTCTTTGTGAAAAATAGTCCTAAGCTCGCGACCTGCATCACAAGGCGAGCATGTCCCTCTGTCCCCTGGCCTCCATGACGGCGGCTATCCGCATCATGGCCTCGGCCTGCGTGCTGGCGGCGTCTGCCAGCCGTTTGAGTGCCTCGGCCTGTACGAGCGCTGCCTCTGCGTTCTTGATAGCGACGGCAACACGCTGCTCTTCGGCCTTTGCTCGTATTAACTCGGCGTCGGCTCGTTTTTTCTCTACCTCTATTAACCATTGTGGGTAAAGGTCTGTAAAAGACAATAATAAAAATAATTAGAAAGAATAAAAACAAGTTTATTGCATCAAAAACATGGCGCATATCACAAAAAATTATTATGTTGGGAAGATATGCGATGATCCACGCAAAACGGTCAATTTGGTGGGCACATTCGTAAAGTGTTGTTGAATAAAGAAAGAAGAACGCGTAGGAATGTGTGTGGAGTACTGCAACCAGCTAGGTATGGGCTGGTGTTGTAAAATACCATCTAGCAGTTTTGGACTAGGTGGAAAGGCCAGCAATATGGCTAATTGGTGACCCAGATTTGGATCAGACCAATCTCCAAAGCCTTGAGTATAGACGTAGCATAGCCAGCTTTCCGGTATTTTACAAGATGCATTTTGAAAAGTGTGCACAGGATGGACATGATTCTGCGACATAAAGAAGAAACTATCATGCAGAAATTTAAATAGACACTGTTCGCGCAGTTGAGCGATTTGCCGAGGGTTCGATTCCCGCACGGAACAAATATTTGGGTTTACACGTTTGTGAAGGCATCCACGATACAGGAGTTATTCCTAGTGTGGTGTAACTGTTTTTTAAAAGTAAGTACAAGAGATGAGGCTGTGACAGCCTTTACGTAATGGAAGTTCGTGAGCAGCGCATGAGCGATTCCTGTTGCGAAGCTGCACGAGGTTCAGCTAGAAGGTGAATGAGCTGATGATGATGGACTAAATCGACTAAATAGTTATTTAAAAGTTTAAACTCCTACACCCCTAAGATGACCCATTGACCAAAAGTGAAACAAAAACCCTTACTCTGTATAGCAGGTTCATTTGGATCGTTTTCGTTTACGTACTCTTCGCCAGAGGACTCTGCACTGTCGTTACTTTTTTCATCTCCACCTGGAATTGGTAAGCATGCTTGTATTGTAGGGTTATTTCAACCTGGGATGTTATGAATATGACGGATCTGGATACGAATATAGAATTAATATGACCGGTTACGTTTTGGTTAAGGATAAAAGAATTATAAAAGTAAAATACGTTACCAAGATTTGACTTTTACGACCGTACATGTGTACCCTCTTGAAGTTGAATTATTGCGGCGTGGTTTTGATAAATGTAACGTTATCTTCACAAGAAGACATGTTGTCGTGTCAAAATCAGACTGATCTATTCGTATATAATTTTAAAAGTCGCGTCCGTGTCTCGTCCTTGCCCTGTCCGTGACGCGTCCTAGACTTAGGGCCCGAGCACACGATGCGTTGCGGCGCCACACCGCAAAGATTTTACCGTATAAGCGGGCTCACGGACGTTGCGGCGCCGCAACGCGTCGTTATGTCTGTAATAATGTTCCCTTTTTTGCGACGCATACGCAACTGAGCGGTGCCGCTCCGACGTCGCAATGCATTCACCCCTCCCCGCCTCGTCTAGATGGTTGCAAGGCGCCGGAACGCATCGTGTGACATGCCACAGATATTTTTATGTAAGATGACGCAGCGACACCGCTCCGGCGGCGGAGCGGCGCCGCAACGCGTCGTGTGCCCGCGCCCTTACGTCTTTTCGTCTGGCCTGCGTCTAAAAGTGATTTCTAATCTTGTTCTGCCGCGACGCCATTGAGAAGGGAGGAGAGATAAATAGTTTTTATTACCTGATAATCTGTCGCTCGATTCTCTGTGTGATTTGCTAAAATGATTTCCATGTACTGTCTCTTGGAAGGTTTCCACCTTTACTACTGGGTGTACATTATTCTGAAATATAATAAGATATGATTATAAATATTGATATATGGACAAAATAATTAGTTTTTTTACAAGATCTATGATAAAAGCCAACATACATAACTACATTTTGACAAGTTTTTATTACAAGATTTAGGTATTATAGATGCTTCTCAAGATGTATATAAGTCACATCATACCACACTATACAGGGTGTAAAAAGACCGATCACAAAGCCGGTAACTACACATTCTGTACATGTAATTAAGTAACTTAGACCAAAAAATATTGCTGGGAAAAAACTTTTTTTTTTCACATAAAAAAATAATTAATTAATAATAACTTCGATCAGCTGCGCGTTCGGCCGCTCGCGCTTGGTCGTTGAACTGATCGCTCGCTTGTGTCGTCACCCTCCCGGCTAACTGTCCTAACTAGCAATTGATGTTTTTCCAGGGCAACTGTTTTTCGGTCGGGCGTTACAGTCAAATTACTGTAGTTGCGATAGTTATGGCTTTATCAATTATTTAAAAAGTTTTTTATATAGCTCTTGGCTTATTCTTTAAGTTAGTAGTCGCCCTAAAGCCCTAAGGTATCTATTTATTTATTCATATTAATTTGAAGCAGATACGTCTCGCAAAACCAAATACGTGAATATCTCCTAAACGGTAAACGATACAGATACGACG
This sequence comes from Mythimna separata, assembly GCA_030763345.1. Lineage (NCBI taxonomy): Eukaryota > Metazoa > Arthropoda > Insecta > Lepidoptera > Noctuidae > Mythimna > Mythimna separata. The sequence goes on along the minus strand of CM061173.1, from coordinate 1,046,869 downwards.
ATTAAAGAGAACTTATTCGAAATATAGCTAAGAACGCGTAGGTAATGTTAGTGCAGATACGTCAGTTTGTGAGATACGACAGTTAGCGGGGAGGGCGACGGTGTGTGTGAGGCGCTCGTTGTGTTTAGTTTTCATTGCATTTTTGTGACTTCAAATGCGTAATTTGTCATGAAAAATTGATAATTTTGATAATGTTTGTTCAGAAGAAAGTTTACTAATGATACTTGGAATACAATTCTAAAAATAAAACGAAAAAAAATTGTTGACTTTGACCTTCAATATCTCCAGAACTAGTGAATTCCCAGGTATGGTCTAGAAGAAAAAAACTATCCCAGTGATGAGGACTATTTGGGGTTTTCGTTAAGGGTCTTTTTACACCCTTTATAATTAAGCATTTTATCTATTACACTAGTAATATAAACGGGAGAGTTTATGAGTCTGTTTGTTTGTTACTTCTTCATGCTCAAACAGCTGAACAGATATAAGATAATATATAGATAATGTCCTGGAATAGTACATAAAATATTTTACTTGGAATAATATGTTCAATTGGGACAATTATCAACTTAATGTTGACAATGCCACTGTGGCAACGCTTGGTGGAGGCCTATGTCCAACAGTGAATGTTTTTGGCTGAAGTGATAATGATGATAAGTGTGATTGCATACCGCCTTTGCTTCTGTGTACCCTCGTCTGGTCTTCCTCTTCTCATAGTAAGGGCCTAGTATAGAGAGTGCTCTCTTCTCCATCTTGGTCAGCGGCCTGATACCCTTCAGAGAAGACCCTGACTTCTTCCTCTTCAGCAGCCACACTTTGTTCTTTAGTTTATTCTTGAAATCACTCCAGTACTGTAAGTATGAATCTACAGTAAGTACTATTAATAACCAGTTTATTGTGAGCTGCTGTAAAAATGTTAGAATAGAGATAGAATCCTTAAAATTGTACAGAAAGTGTGGGAAAAGAGTTTATAACTCTTTATTTCTTTACCTGAATTATATCAATAATGTTCTCCAGCATTGTGTTTTCTCTACTACTAACATCATCAGGGTTACATCATACACACTTACTTATCTTATGACATAATTATCTTTGATCTTGCAGAGGTAAAATCAATAGTACAGGTGATGATTTAAACTACACAAAGTAATACACCTGGCTGAGTTTAAACAAACCATTAATTTATTTGATTGGAATGAATATTAACCTTACTCCATCCATCAGCAGTTTTCCTGGTGCCTCTGCAGCTATTGAGCATCTTAGTGAGTTCCTCCCACAGCCTCTTGGACGTGTGCCTGGCTTCAAGGGAGCGCAGGTTGCCGGAAGCAAACTCTACATGCTGTGCCATGAAGTCTATGATGGACTTCACTTGTTCGTACGATACGAGGCGGGACTGACCGTTACTTTCGCTCATTTTTCAACACTGAAAATGATATAAGTTTGGTATTTATTTTTAAACATGAACTAGCTACTGGATAGGAAATTTGAAACAAAACAGAACATACAATAATGTTGTAACAAGCTAACAGTGCAAGTGGTCTCAATGGTGTCCAGTCGGTTTCAGGAATATAGCACTGAATTATTTTCTAAGATATCAATTTTGTTTGTTACCACTTTAGACAGCCTTTTACGGAATAATAATAAAAACAGGACCTGCAAATTTGAATTTTATGTTTCTTTAAATTATGGTCTACCAGTTATGAAATTATAATTTTGATTTACACACAAGATATTGATAGAAAAATAACAACAAAAACATAAAGTTTATCAGCTGTCAAGTCCATAAATGACATTGACACTGACGTAGTTTTTTTTTCTTCAGTTCGAAAATCATCGAAAATGTTGGTTTCGATGATTTTTGCACCGCAATGCAGAAGAGGCTATACTACCAAAAAAAATACTGCTATATAGCTGGAGGAGGACATACTTCACGGGATTACAAACATATTTAATTGTCAACGCTTAGTTTCTCAAACATATGGTATATTATAGAGCTTTATTCTTCTTTGAACCTGGGTCATCTTATCACCTGCTGGGTTGTGGAGGTCCATTAGGAAATCGCTCCATATAAAATACTTATATTCAACTGCATCTGTTTCGAAAGTCAGCCGACAGCGACATACTATACATTTGAAAAATAAAACTAAATGTTTCGCAACGGGTTTGTATGTAAATGCCTTTAGATTTAGTGGACAATTTAGGGTGTAACCAAAGTAAAAAAAAAACATCATAAATTATGGCATTATGGCAACAATATCCTTGTCTTGCGCCGCGAGTGTGCGCAGAAAAATAAAAAAAAATAATAGGAAAAGAAATGGCAGTTACTAGAGAGAAAGAAAATTGTTCAAGAAAAATTAATGGAAATATACCTGCATTATCTCTCAATAGTGATAATATGTCGACGTCCACGGATAGTGACGACGTAGCGGACCCGACGTATGAAATTAGGAACATTCAAAGCATTATAAATGTAACCCGAGAAAACATTGACGCTCTGAATGCAAAATTCGCTGGTTTCCAGCATCCACCGTCGCTGTATTTGTCTGAATATCAGGAGTTGACATCAAAGTTGCATAATTTGGAGTTAAGAGAACGGACTTTACGGGAATTGCTGCAGTGTGAGTCGCCGGACAGGAGTGAGGAGTATTCATTGCAGGATGATAGTAAAAAGTTCGATACTCTTACGCGGCAGCCGAAGGTGTTCCTTCGGGCGCACCTGCCGAACCAGCAGCGGACGAGTGTGCAGGTGAAGGAGGGTGTGACGCTGCGGGACGCGCTGTCGAAGGCGCTGAAGCTGCGCAACCTGACGTGTGAGATGTGTGAAGTGGTGCGGACAGGCAATAACCTAGTGATACCGTGGGACATCGACATTACTGTGATCGACGCGGAAGAGGTCAGTCCAGTGTTGTTTGTTTTGTTTTGGTCATGGTAAGTCAGTGACACATGGTGCAGTTTGCTGTACAACACAAGTTGTGGATGGTTTGCCTGTTTCCAACCTCCAGGCTTGCAAGGGGGTAAATATTAGGGGTAGTGGATTGGATATAGTAATTAGGCTGTTACAATTAGATAGCTATCTAGCACTTCACTTTGATGATATCAATTTGAAGTTTGTGTATATTACTGATCCAGATAGACCTACTACCAGGCTCATACACTATTATTCAACTCTAAATATCATCAAAAACAATCTCTCATCTCATTTTGTTGGTTTGTATGTGAAGTCTTTAAAAGAATGATAACATACACCAACTGCTCAACAATTATTGTGGATATAAAGAACCTGGGTAAGCTATATGTGGAATACTGATGATTAGCTGCATGAGATTAGACTGGAGGGTAATCAAATTTGGCTCAGGAAAAGTTGAGAACTGTGAAGGAAATAGACATTGGAGATATTAGATAGTTAATTCATGAATCCCCAACGGGTTGCATGAGACCGCGCTGTTATTGTCTTACTATTGTGTCTCGTTTTGCAGGTATGTGATAGGTTTAGTTTCTCTATCGCCTTTGAGTGCTGTTCCTAACATTAAAACAAGAATTCGTCTTAAAAAGATACTGCAAAAATGAAAATATTTACAAAAATCACATTGAATTCCAACTGTGTCTGTAGCTTTTTGAGATTGTACTATCCTACAGTAATATTAGAAGTCAAAAACAGGTCCTTTGGCTAGAAATACTTCCATGTTTTTGCAATTACATTAAAAATGTAATCTCATCTAATTGCCTCTGTGTTATTTGATACTTATCACTAATCACATACAGATAATTCGGCGGTCAGATAAGTCCCCTCTTTGAAGTGGTGGTTAGAAAGAGGACACTGCATCCTCTCATTCCGTATGACGCAGGAATGAATACTAGTATTTTACAAGAAGCGGCTGCCTACCAGACCTCCACAATCCATTAATTGGGGTAACACGGTACTTCATGGCAAGACCTGAGTCAGATTTATTGACTCCAGTCTTTACATGATTTTTATATATTAGTGTATTATCAGCAAATATTCAAGTATAGCTCTAAATAGTTTCTTTCGAAACTGTTAATGTTTATAATTTATTCGAGTATGTCTTTATCATGAATTTTATTTTATATTTACTGTCTTTGTTCAATTAATACTGATATTTCAGTACTTTACTGTGGAAATTATTGTTTTGTTTTTGAATAGGTCTCTCTCAAGACATTCTCTGCCACAGCACCCTACAACTATGAGACATGATAATAGAGAAGAATATTGGCCCTTCTCTGGGAGAGCATAGATTTGATCCATATTTCTACACATCATCTGCCTAGCCTTTTTTCCAACTATATTGGGGTTGGCTTCCAGTCAAGCTGGATTTAGATGAATACCAGTATTTTACGAGGAGCCTACCAGACCTCCACAACCCATTAATCTTTCTAAAACTTCAAGGCAAGACTGGAGTCAGAAGTTTGATCCATATTTCTACACAAATATTACAAACTAGCAACTGCCATCAGGTTCTCCCACAATAGTAAAAGTTGCTACAAGGGAACTGACCCTGAGATAAAAAAAAAAATGGTTGCCTGTAAAGTCGTTTTTACGGGCGAAGATTTTACGTGACAACGTCTTTTTCTCGGTAGAATATTTATTGATATGAATATAATTAAATTGCACAATAGGAACAAGGAATTGAATGAAAATAAGAATTGCACAAATTTTAACTATAGAAATATATTTTGTTTACTAAAATTCTCTAGTGCTGCGCGCGCGGCAGACCGATCATAGTTGAGTGGGAGAGAGACGCAAGGCATTCGGCGGGCCTCTCTCTCGTTCGGTGACTCATCGTAACGTTACCGAGCGTTACACTTTTTCATAAGTGACTCCCAGCCGCAACCTAATTTAAGACGTTGTCACGTCAAAAATACCCTAAGTGACACGGCATGGTCTACCTGTTTCAAGATTCATCAAAATCCATTCAAGCTGGGAGAAGTTAAATAGTATAAACTTTTGCTTCTATAATATTAGTGTAATTTTATTTATTCAAGTGGCTCTGTCTGTTTGGTATGTTACTACGTCTTAACTTGGATAGGCCATGTTAGTGGCGTAGCAAAGGGGGGGCGGCGGGGGCGGCCCGCCCCGGGTGTCACCCGTTTAGGGTGACACCCGAGCCCGACTATGACCATCAGTTATAGTTCTTTCTATTTATAAAAAATCGAATATCTGCGGCAGAGAGCATAACCGCCACTAATAAAATTATCTAGGTAACTATAATATCGTACCACGAAAATAATAATTGATATTAAAAAAAAACAATGTGCACAGTGTCAATCGATCAGGGATTCCCCCAAAATTTAATACCCCGTTTGCGCATAACCAACGCTAGTCAGGGGATTCCCTCGATATAGCGCTCGTCACTTGTATTGTGGATTGGGCTTCTTTTGTTTCCGACCGCATTCATATCAATATTCGCTTACGTGAACGTGTGAAAGTCTAGTGCAAAGTGTTTGTTAATTATTAGATATTATAAACAACATTTTTTGTATAAAAGTCGATTCTTGAAGAAAATAAACAAGGTAAGTGAATTATTTTTGTTATTACAGGTAATACTTACATTTTTTATCCATTTAGTTTCTAATAGCAGTATCTTAGATTATTTTGAAAAACCCTTCAATTTTATTCTCTTTTAATTACTGTGTATTTTAAACTATATTATTGAGACGTCCTAAATGATAAATAGGTACCTAAAGAAGGTATTTCAGACGGATTGCAATAATATTTTTTTGTTTAGCCTGGGCAAGTATTACTTATCTACTAAAGGTATTTATTTATTAAAATAGGTTTTAAAGACTTTGCTGGTGTAAAAAGATTTTACTTATATTTCTACACGTTTTACGATATTACTTTAGGTAATAATGTTTAATTGTAAATAATATTCTTATTTATTATTAACTTACTTAATATTTTCCTATCTAATAGCAATGGGATTTGTTTACAAAAACGGAATACATTAAGTTTAGATTTTTGATTGAAAGTTATCATAATCATATCATACAACTTCGCGTACGTTGATTTTGCTCCGAGATGAGCAGCTCGAGCACTCGTGGCACGGATATCACAATTAACGGTGGAGTTTTTAACTAATATTTTTCTAATAATACTTAAAAACATATTTACACCCAGACGCAGGATTGTTAGGTAATATAAATTAACAATCCTGCGTCTGGGAAAAATATATTTCACAAAGCTAGTTACGTAACGTGTAGGTGTTTATTTACTGTTATAATTAGTTTATAAAATCAACGTTTCACTTACTAACTAAAAATATTTTTTAGAATACCCAGAACGAAATATGCCTCGGGGAATTCATACTTCGAAAAGACAAAGCGGGTTTCAACAGAGAAAAGCCAAAAAGGCTAAAATGGATGAAATTCAGAGCATGTCCGGTTCTCTTTTCAAATATGTCACAAAAGCAGAGAGCGGCCAAAGTTCAAGTAAAGTACCCGAGTCTCCTGCTGACGAAAGTAATGATTCACATCTTGGAGACTCACATTCAGATAGCAACATCGACAATACAGAATCAATGAAGACGACCCAGGACCTTGACGGAATCAAAATAAATAATGAAAATGACGCCGTTAATGCTACTTTCGGAGATAGCATTAGCTTTGAAGAATCAGTTCAACATTTGAGAGATGTTTCACATTGGAGTTTACCGGTACCTGATAATGTTCGCATTGACATAATAAAAAAGGGCAGTGAACATTTCCAGAACAAAGAAGGACCGTTTCCTACTGTATCTCGGCATGGTTCAAAGATTAAAGGTGATTCTCGTCATCTTTCACAGGAATGGTTTTATAAACCGATGCCTAGTGAAAAAATTCTACGATCATGGATGGTATTTTCTCCTATATCAAATAACCTGTACTGTTTTTGCTGTCGTTTATTTGCTGTCAGTAACATACAAACAACATTTACAACTGGATTTCAGAAGTGGTGGAAACTAAATCCTAAAGTATTGGACCATGAAACTTCATGTGAATATTTAGAAAATTTCGAAAAGTGGAAAACTTTGGAAATGAGATTAAAATCTCACACCACAATAGATGATGCAGCCTTGCAATTAATGAATACGGAAAAACAGAAGTGGAAAAATCTTTTATCTCGATTATTAGATATAACATTGTTTTTGGCTAAACAAAACCTAGCATTTCGTGGACATGATGAAACCAAAGGGTCGTCTAATAAAGGTAATTTCTTAGAACTAGTTAAACTGCTGTCAAAGTATGATGCAGTACTCAAAGAACATATACTATATTTGGAGCAGGAAAAATCACCTAAAGTAACATATTTATCGCCAGAAATACAAAATGAGTTCATAAATATCAGCTTGTAAACGAAATTAAATCGGCCAAATATTTCGGAATTATGTTTGATAGCACACCTGACGTTTCACATGTTGATCAAATGTCTGAAGTGATTCGTTATGTAAAAATTAATAATAGAAAAGTAGAAGTCAAAGAAGTATTCTTAGGATTCTTTCCTTTACATGGAAAAAAAGCAGCTGACTTAAGCGCTGAAATACTAAAGAAGCTTGAAAACGATGGCTTAGATATTATGATGTGTCGTTCTCAAGGTTATGATAATGCTGCAGTTATGAGTGGTATACACGGAGGAGTACAAGCTATTATAAAAGAAAAAAACAATAAAGCAATTTTTATTGGTTGTATAGATCATTCAATTAATTTATGCGGCCAACATTCGTTCGCACAAAATGTGACTTGTGTTACATTTTTCGGAGCAGTGGAAACAATATTTAACTTTTTTTCAACTTCCACAAGCCGTTGGGAAGTGCTCCTCAAATCACAGCAAAGCATCTGTTAAAAGACTTTCGACAACGCGATGGAGTGCTCATTACGGTGCAGTAAAAGTATTGGCTGAAAATTTTGATGGGATAATATCTGCAATTGAGGAACTATGTGACCAAGACGTAAATTTAGAAACTAGAGGTGCTGCACAAAATCTTATGCCTGCTGTGTGCAATTTCTCATTTCTTTGTTTTCTTTTCTTTTGGAATGATGTGCTAAGGGAAGTGAACAATGCTCAGATTGCATTACAAAGTAAAGGTTTATGTGTTGATGAAATAATCATAAAACTAGAAGCACTTCGTCTATTCATTGGAGAGAAACGGTTGCATCTAGCAGAAGAGGCAATAGATTTTGCTGTACAAAAATCGGAAAAATACAACATTTCGATGGAACGACGAATTCGTCGCAAGAAACGCATGCCCGGTGAGTTAGCGTCGTCCACCGATGCTGGACTTACACTTAGAGCGGAACTTCAAAAGGACATGTTAGAATGCATTGACAGATTCAATATTGAACTCGAAACAAGAGTAAAGTCCATTAAAGACGTAGCTTCATTGTTTGAGGTTGTGCAGTCAAAGACCTTGCTTTCGGCAAACACTGAACAGTTAAAATTAGCTATATCAAAATTTACTAACCTTTACGATGAAGTATCAGAAACAGAACTCCTTTTAGAAATACCAAGATTGAGAAGACATTTAAAAGCGGCTAATATTACTGTCTCTAATTGGGTGATACTGGACTTTTTGAAATTTATTGTGGAATGGGATTTTACAGAATCTCTTCCGAATCTAACGGTAGCACTAAAGTTATTTATAACAATATGTGCATCAGTAGCTTCATGTGAGAGAAGTTTCAGCAAATTAAAATTAATTAAAAATTATTTGCGGTCTACAATGACCGAAACCAGATTAAACAATCTTGGTATTTTAACGATAGAACATGAAGCAACACAAAATATAAATTTTGAAGACGGGATTTCGAAGTTCGCTAGTGTCAAAGCTAGAAGGAAGAAATTTTAATTTTTAACAAACTAAATTTGTTTTACATAATAAACAAATATTTGTAATAGGTACTCATATTTTAATAAAACGTAAATGATTATAACTTTTTTTTATTTTAACAGTTTCGATTGAGTTTTAGGGTGACACCTATAAAATCCGCCCCGGGTGCCACCTATGCTAGCTACGCCACTGATGTCCTGAATGATGATATTTTCTACTCATATGCCTATTTTGATAATTTTTAAAACATGTTCCCCTGAATTTCCAACTTGAAAATAATTTTGTAGTTGAGTTTATGTTTGTTTTAAAAAGTTTACAGGTCTATTTTAAGAAACAGCTGAAATAAGAGAAGAATGGACTAAGTTGGAAAAGGTCTCTATATATATAGCCAGTTTCCTGGTGACAGTTGTGGGAATCTGATAGATGCCACATGCACAAGACCACTTGTTGTGGCGACGCTTGTGTGCAACCTATGTCCAGCTGTCAATGTTGTGGGGAAATGTATGATGAATAAATTGTTCTAGGTGGCTAATTAAGAGCTAATAAAGGTTCAGATGTACATCTCTTAGCCTCTATTTAGCCACCTTTGAACCAGTCCCAATTATCTGTGGGGTGCCAGCTGAAAATCAGTGCTAGGTGTCTGACGCCTAGCAATTGCTGAGCTGGCGACCCTGCCAGTTCAGGCATGTAAACAGCGACTGTATTATATTTCTGTACTTTTTTTGTAGCCTAATGTAATGCCTGCATCAAATAAATTATATTCTATTCAAATAGTATAATTTGGCGAGGGTCGCGGAAATCCGATGGATGCGAGACGCACAGGACATAGTCGTGGCAACGCTTGGCCTAATGTCCACAGTGGACGTCTTTTATCTGAAATGATGATGATGATGAGTATAATTTACTTTGTATGTTTGCAGGTGACAGTGCGCACGCTGGACAAGCTTCCCATCATGTCGCACATCTCGCACCAGTTCACGCGCAAGACGTTCTTCACGCTCGCCTTCTGCGAGTGCTGCCGACGCCTGCTCTTCAACGGCTTCTACTGCTCGCAGTGCAACTTCAAGTTCCACCAGCGATGCGCCGACAAAGTGCCCAGTATTTGTCATCAGGTATTCACCACGAATTATTTTTCAAGTTATATAGAGTTGGTAAAAGTGTTTGTTGTATTAGACATATGAAATGACATAATAGACAAGTGAAATGATAATAATTCAATGGGCGTAAGCATCTGTATAATGCAGTGGTGCCCAGCAGTCGTGGCCCAGTTTTAACGGTCGCGTCTTACGAGTTGTAGGTTGCGGGCTGGTTGGAAGGTTGGAACCCAGCTAGACGTATGACTTTGTGGTAATTTCATTCACCAGCAGTGCTATCAAAAGGTGAAGGAAAACATCGTGAGGAAACTGGCATGTCTACTCGAACTGGGCCTGCGTCGTGGATTATGGCCCATACCCTCTTCTAGAAACAAGGGCTGAGTCCCAGCTGTGGGAATATTATAAAGTTGATCATGCTAAGCATTTGTAATTGGTGTTACAAAACGCATAACGCGTTGTCATTTTTGCTGCCGATATCCAGGAATGAGGCCCATACCAGCATCCAGAAAAGTGGTGACACCTGTTTTTATATCACGAATCACAATGTATCTTGACTCGTGCGCAGACCACGTATCTTGCAAAACAGGAGTGAGACACGTTCGCACCATAACAGAAGACCACGACTGGGGCTAAACATGGAATCGACCAATAAACATGCTTATTTATTTGACACAATGACATGCCACTTTTCCCTGTACAGCAGGTTTAAGATGAACACACTTATCCAAGCCAAACGAATGGAAAGAATCGAATTTTAGAAATCTTTATATGAAATCCTATGAAACCACATTCCTAACCGTGTCGAATTGTCCGAATCCGGGAGGACTACTGAATGAAGAATTGTAAAATTCTTTACTTTCGATTAGTTGGTGTGTTTGGGTTGCATAAGCGTGCGATGACCTCTAAAGCGCTGGCCACACAGAAAAGACGTAAGACGCAGACGGGGCGCGGGCAGGCGCAAGTGTACCAGCGTTGCGCCCGCGCCCTGTCTGTTCTGTATGTTTTGAGTCGCGACGCTTCTATACATTTTGTATGAAAGAGACGCGGTAGAGACAAATGCCCGCGCCCCGTCTGCGTCTTACGTTTTTTCTGTGTGGCCAGCGATTTAGGCTACATCCAAACCCAAGACTACCTCATTAAAGACTTGCCATAACGGTCTCTTCTGCCCCCAGGTGCGTATGACGGACACGTACTACGCAGCCCTGCTGGCGCAGAACCCGGAGACACAAGCCGGCATCCTGCACTTCCCTCCGCACTTCGGCTACCACCATATGATAGCCAGGAACGACCAGAACAAGTCAGTATACTATCACAACTTTACTATTCATAACCATTTTCATATTTTGTATTTTATTATCTGTTTGCATTGACATCTTGGATAGTAAAGTTAGGGCGGACGCGCGATTTTTGACGCCACGAATTGGCTTCCTAACTTCGGGAGTGGTCGGCAATCTTCGGGAGCATTCGTGTGCGCCTGACATTAAAAATACCGTGTTTCTTGTACGGTGAACGCAATAAACGTTTGGACTGCCCTATCTTTGCTATTTGAATCTTAAAAAAGAAAAGGAAGCAAATGATAGCGAGACGGTTGACCGGAAAGAATGGAAAATCACCTGGTGATAAGTTTTTATTTATATAGATAATGCCAATAATTTATCGGACAGATTTACCGTGAAACATTTCCTTATGAGAAGATCCAAAAATGACATGTTCCAACGTTAAACGAGTTAATAGATGCACAGATACAATTCTTACTAGATACAATCCCTAACTAGTGATAAGAGTGAATACCACATACGCCCGTTTTCAATAACCTACCGCAGTCCATAGATAGATCTATCCCCGATAAACAGTAAGACTCTATGTATCCATCCACAACTTTGGTAGGAAATGCTATCCGTCGGTTAGGTTATAGGAAAGCAAGTAAGGTCAAAAGGATAGATTTGTTTATAGATAGCTTATTGAAAACGGGCAATAGAATTTTGCTAATTTCTTGATTTTACTGTTTTCCGATTAGTAGTAAGGAATAGTATTCGTAGTAAATAAGACAGGTTACTAAGCAGTGTCGTACTGTGCAGGTCTATCTCTCCAGCAAAGAAAATGAAGGAGTTCGATGTCCATTGGTGAATATCGATCACTAGATTGGCACCGCTTGCTTTTGTGAACGCAACCGAACGCTTACACTGACACTGTCACACTAATACATTACACACATTCAGGGCTTGGTGCATAGCTGAAGTGGAAATTCTTCAACTACCCACAATAAGGCAAAGTGGGAGTCTTGACCTGATAGAAGGTTTAAACTCTAAGGTTAAAACTATTGAGGAGCTCGTGGCTAGATAATAACAGCCGCACGGGTCGATCTTCAAGGTTAAGCAACGCTTGCCAAGGTTGCTCTGTTGATGGGTGGCCATCTTAACATACCGAGTTTCCTCCGTACCTCGGAAAGCACGGTAAGCCGTTGGTCCCGGCTTTTATTTGGAGATCTTTGGCAGTCGTTACGGTTAGTCAGAAGCCAGTAAATCTGACTCCAGTCTTGCCATGAAGTACCGTGTTACCCCGTTAATGGGTTGTGGAGGTCTGGTAGGCAGCTGCTCCTCGTAAAATACCTGTATTCAACTAAATCCGGTTTGACTGGCAGCCGACCCCAATGTAGTTGGGAAAAGGCTAGGTAGATGAAAGTTTAAACACAAACTGGGAATTAATTTAAGTCATATGGGAATGACGAGCAATGGGTAGCTCAAAATCAGGTCGTCTGGTAACCGACCGATGTTCCACACGCGCCTCAAAAAACAAAATCATAGTGGCTTAACAGGCACAATGCCCGCTAGGGCCATGGGGAATTTTTGACAATAAACCCCAGTGCATCTGAATGGCACTGGTGTGATTTTAGTCAGAAACAGATTGACATGCGGCTTCCGCTCTAACTTAGAGCGAGAGAAGTTATTGAACGTTTTCCCACCTCATGTTTGGAAAGACTAGTAGTACAGTATTAGTTTATTAACAAAACTTGTGGATGAAACGCTCGATTGTTTTTTATCTCACTGAAAACTTGATTAAGTATTTCATGATGCATTTCGTGTTTTTATTTTACAAAAGGCTTATAGATTAATACAATAATGTTATAAAGTGTATAATACACATTATAATCTTATTACAAGCTTCCTCCACATCCACACACTACTTACTTACTTTGATTTGATTTGAACAAAAGGAAATGTTCTTTCAGAATTGCACCAGCCCTCACACGAACAAACTACTCGTATTTAGCTCTCAGTTGTACCTATCCTTCTTGTTAGATTTCCTCGTGTTTTCTAAGATATTTATAGGCAAAATAAAATGCACCTGTTTTTATTTCAGTTATCTAATGAGTTTCTATGTAATTTAACTGCTATCGTAAAACCTATTTGTAATTAGAAACGTAACTTCCGCACTATCAGTAAAAAAAAACAGTTTGAAGTATCTCTCCTGCTGTAGCAATTTAAGGGGGATGTTCCAGGTTGGCCCGCGAAATTCAAATTTTCTTACGTTTTTTTGCAATTTGAAAGCTAATGGTAAGTTGTATTAAGTTAAAAATACTTAAGCGGCTGTGAAACGCAACTAGTTACATAATTATAAACATAAAAATCATCAATACAAGCTTCCAAGCCCACCTAAGTGCAGGAACAATTTTTTCGAGGTCAAAAACGTTCCTGCAACTAAATGAATTTGGAGGCTTGTATTGATGTTTTTTATGTTTATAATTATGTAACTTTTTACGTTTTACAGTCGCTAAAGTATTTTTAACTTCATACAATCTACCACTGGCTTGCAAATTGCAAAAAACGTAAGAAAATTTGAATTTCGCGGGCTAGCTGAAGCATTCACCTTAAGCGGGAACTACATTAGACCGACATGACGCACACGTGGGCCACATCTGATTTGTACGTAGATCGACGTCGCGTGGCATGGATCTAATGTAGCTCTACAAGTCTAGTTGCCATATAAAATGTATGGAGACCGACGCGCCCAGACATGTACGTGGCGTACGTGGCGTGGCGTACGTGGCCCACGTGTGCACAATGTAGTTTATCTTTATACCTACTGCCGTATTAAAAAACGATGCTTTTGTTATCATAATAATATTGTGTGTTTGTTTTTGGAATAATGCTTAATTTTGATTGATAACCGCATTACAAAAATCTATTTAAATCGATACGTAACCTCCTAAGGATTGGAAATTAATCCTAAAGTATTTAGTACCCCTAAGTTTGTACAGTGATTTCTACTTGTAAATAAACTTTAAATTAATGTAATCAGAATCTTATCTTATTTTCAATATTCATGAATCCCCGACCGGTCCTATGAGACCGCGCTGTTATTGTTTTACTATTGTGTCTCGTTTTGTGGGTATGTGATATGTTAATATTAGACGATGCATAAGAACAAGGTTGTACATTACAATAAATTACATTCTATACAAAATCTTCCTTCTTGTCCGCCATATCCTTTGCCCATCTCTGACCATGTGTATCTTGTGCAGGCACCAGCATCCTCGCTCGCTGAACCAGCAGGACAGGTCGAACTCGGCGCCAAACGTGTGCATAAACATGGTGCAGAGACCCATGACCCTCGCCGAGCATCAGAAAAAGCATAACCAGGTACGAAACATATTGGTAAAGTCGGGTTACTTTGACCCTGAGGTAATACTTCGGCCCAAGCTTGTAAACCAATAGGAACACGGGTCTCTGTGTTTACTGTATTTCTATTGGTTACCGAGTTTGAGCCAAAGTTATACCTTAGGGCCAATGTTACCCGACATTACGGTATCCATGTAAGGTAGAACTGTTGTGTTAGGTAAGGTTAGCTGGTTAGCTTAGCCCTCTTCCTCTCTTCTCTTGACAATATTTTTATACCACCTATGTACATTATAATGAATAGCAATAAAGTATTGTGTATTGCGTTTTTATTTTAAAATTGATAAAAGTCGTGTCGGGACTTTCTGAAGAGTTTACTTCAACAGGTCAATGTACACACGGGTATTTAATTTACTATGATCTGATTACTGATTAGTCAAGAGGCATGGCTATAATGAGTGACAACGACGAGTCACTATTTTCTTAACGTGTATACACTATGGTTCGCGAAGTTTTTCCGTGGAAGCACTGTAACGACGAACGAAACTGTTACAGCTGAGTTCTGTAACAAAGCATTATCATTCTCTACTAACAGCCGAACCGAATAACCTATCTATCACCTACCGGAGATAGAAAAACAAATGAAACAACAGAAAACATGTATAATGTTTTGTATTGTATCATTTGTTTTACTATCTCCACTATGCCAAAGCTGGAGATAGATAGGTTATTGGGTTCGGCCGTTAGTTAATAGCTACAGGACAAGTAGTTCGTACATTTACTACCGCGGTTTTTACTGAGACAGTTAACATATTTCGTTTAAACAGGAGGACATATACATATAAGACATTTATGAAATATCCAACGTATTAAAATACAACTTGCACATATTGCTATGTAATGCGATAATCTGATAATGTGTTTAATTAACTTTCTTCGACGTCAATAATTGTTTTAAAGACAGTGAGTAATGCGTAGAAACTCGCACGCAATTGCGCGTGAAGCTATAAGTTTGTTGTATGTAATTGATATTTGACAGCAGTGCGTGTGGTACAATACTTCCTAAGTGCAGATGGGATGTAGCCGTATGTCCTTGCTTGCTTGGCCCCACAGTACGGCCGCTATAAGTTGGCGAGACCGTATTTTTTTTTAAATCTTTATTTTTGTACGAGTTTTCAAGCGCCAAAATTCGCAGAACCTAACTTCAGACTCGCCAACTTATAACGGCCGTACTGTATATTCCTTTTGATCCAAAACCATGAAATATGTAGATGAATCGATCTAGTTTCAATCGATTTGGAATACAGAAATAGGGAATACGCATGCAAAAATATTGGTTATCTAATTCATCAAATCATTTTATCAATAAATATACAGAAAAAGATTACTGTGAAAGGAAACTCGAAATTATTGTTTACTAATTTAATGCAAGCGAGATATAAGCATTTCAAACAAATACTACTAAGGGCCTATTTCACCACCTATGATTAAGTTTCGAGTATCTTACTTGACAGATAATTTCATACAAATTCTGTAAAATTTTTGAATTTATTCAGTGAGTAGTGCCTACTCGGACATTGTGAAACAGGCCCTTATCCTCTCTTTGTGTTTGTAATCGTTGTGCTGTGTCTGTCCCGAATAAATGTTTTTCTATTCTATTCTTTCTATATGTCTGTCCCTCGCCATTTTCTATGGCAGCCGAACGTGTGCAATGTAGTGACGTCCCATTGCATTTGGACTTCTCTTTCTTATTAGCAGCTTTGAAGCTTTATAATTTATTTATTTATTTATACTTTATGCACAAAAAGGTACAAAGGCGGACTTAATGCCTTAGGCATTTTCTACCAGTCAACCTTTGGGTGATGCAGAGAAGATTAGTGGGAGGAAGAAGCTTTATAACTTCGTTGTCGATAAAGAAATTTTGAAAATTCTTTCATATTTATTTACTAGAGCTGAAACTTTATTAATTTAGTAAACAAAATTGAAATGAATACACTTTCAGCTCTTTAAATGCATGCATATTCCCTATTATGAGCGAGAATAGGGAGGTGTGGCTTATAATGAAGTAGCCGGCTTAATAATGTGTCATTTCGTTGTGACAGTGTAACAACTCTCCGCAGTCGTCCAACTACCTGACGTCGGGCAGACACAAACAGGACGACAAGGACAAGTCTGGCGAGCAGCACAGTCAGAGCACACAGGTACGTCTATACCGCCGCATGTCTCTTTTATTCGCCATCAAAATCTTACAATGGTAATTTTGTTGCTAGTTTTTTGTCGAAGTGCAGAAAAAAGTTGTGTTTCCCACGTACGAAACGAAACGAACACAACGAAGGATACGTTATAAAATTTTTACAAAAATGATGGGGACAAATGATGGGTAAATATGGTAACTGTGCATCACGCTACGTTATACTTTGTGATAGTGAACTCCCAGAGCCTTGAAACGAAGGAGTGGGAAACATGGAACATAGGAGTGGGTTTTAGTCAATAAAAGTCTGATACGCCCATGAGCGGCAGAAGTCATTCGATGACTTCCCACTTCAGAAACATATTTTCGGGCATTTTTTTTTCACATTTAATATATCTGATTTTTTTTGCAGGCATCTCCAACGGGCACGTTGCGGCCTCGCCGGGCGCGCGCGCGCTCCGCCGACGAGTCGTGGAAGAACGCGCTGTCGCCGCGGGAGAGCTACGACGACTGGGTCATACACGCCGACGAGATACTCATCGGCGCCAGGATAGGTGAGTACACTTGTAGAACGCGCTGTCGCCGCGGGAGAGCTACGACGACTGGGTCATACACGCCGACGAGATACTCATCGGCGCCAGGATAGGTGAGTACACTTGTAGAACGCGCTGTCGCCGCGGGAGAGCTACGACGACTGGGTCATACACGCCGACGAGATACTCATCGGCGCCAGGATAGGTGAGTACACTTGTAGAACGCGCTGTCGCCGCGGGAGAGCTACGACGACTGGGTCATACACGCCGACGAGATACTCATCGGCGCCAGGATAGGTGAGTACACTTGTAGAACGCGCTGTCGCCGCGGGAGAGCTACGACGACTGGGTCATACACGCCGACGAGATACTCATCGGCGCCAGGATAGGTGAGTACACTTGTAGAACGCGCTGTCGCCGCGGGAGAGCTACGACGACTGGGTCATACACGCCGACGAGATACTCATCGGCGCCAGGATAGGTGAGTACACTTGTAGAACGCGCTGTCGCCGCGGGAGAGCTACGACGACTGGGTCATACACGCCGACGAGATACTCATCGGCGCCAGGATAGGTGAGTACACTTGTAGAACGCGCTGTCGCCGCGGGAGAGCTACGACGACTGGGTCATACACGCCGACGAGATACTCATCGGCGCCAGGATAGGTGAGTACACTTGTAGAACGCGCTGTCGCCGCGGGAGAGCTACGACGACTGGGTCATACACGCCGACGAGATACTCATCGGCGCCAGGATAGGTGAGTACACTTGTAGAACGCGCTGTCGCCGCGGGAGAGCTACGACGACTGGGTCATACACGCCGACGAGATACTCATCGGCGCCAGGATAGGTGAGTACACTTGTAGAACGCGCTGTCGCCGCGGGAGAGCTACGACGACTGGGTCATACACGCCGACGAGATACTCATCGGCGCCAGGATAGGTGAGTACACTTGTAGAACGCGCTGTCGCCGCGGGAGAGCTACGACGACTGGGTCATACACGCCGACGAGATACTCATCGGCGCCAGGATAGGTGAGTACACTTGTAGAACGCGCTGTCGCCGCGGGAGAGCTACGACGACTGGGTCATACACGCCGACGAGATACTCATCGGCGCCAGGATAGGTGAGTACACTTGTAGAACGCGCTGTCGCCGCGGGAGAGCTACGACGACTGGGTCATACACGCCGACGAGATACTCATCGGCGCCAGGATAGGTGAGTACACTTGTAGAACGCGCTGTCGCCGCGGGAGAGCTACGACGACTGGGTCATACACGCCGACGAGATACTCATCGGCGCCAGGATAGGTGAGTACACTTGTAGAACGCGCTGTCGCCGCGGGAGAGCTACGACGACTGGGTCATACACGCCGACGAGATACTCATCGGCGCCAGGATAGGTGAGTACACTTGTAGAACGCGCTGTCGCCGCGGGAGAGCTACGACGACTGGGTCATACACGCCGACGAGATACTCATCGGCGCCAGGATAGGTGAGTACACTTGTAGAACGCGCTGTCGCCGCGGGAGAGCTACGACGACTGGGTCATACACGCCGACGAGATACTCATTGGCGCCAGGATAGGTGAGGAAACTCGTAAAACTGACTTACCTTGTATCTTTTCGGAAGAAAAAAAGTACTGTAGTCTTTCGCAAAGGGTCACACCGAGACGCGACGCTAAGAAGAAACGAAGAAAGATACACAGTTCTTTGTGAGGGTTCAGAATACGTTGCACCACGCAGCGTTGTGCCGAGAGGCACCTCAAACTGTTCTGTGTATCTTCCCGGGTAGCAAATAAAGTTCTGTTTTGCGTCACGTCTCGGCGTAAACTGACCCTAAGGAATTACGATCTGAATGTTCGCCGATCAAATTTCTTTTTTATAATCCTAAGCCTCCTGTCTGGGCTGTTCAACGCGAGTGTGATTACGAAGCGATTCGATGCGGATCACGTGAATTTAAGGTAACGCGGCGGCTTTAAGGATCCAGCGGAGATCGCTCGCTACTTCGAGTTGAGATGAAAATAAAATACGTTCGCGGTATATTGCTATCTTTGTTTGGCAAAAACAAATGCGAAATTGCATATGTGTGTGTACGTGTGAGTCGGACAATCTTCACAGCATAATATAGAACAGTTTTGAACTTGACAAAATAATTCCATCAAAAACACAGCTTGTAAAAAAACTCAAGTCTCGCAACACTACTCTTCTACCGTAAAAATATGTGAGATCCATGTTATTCCAAGTCAAAATATCTTGTATGTTTCAAATAAATGAATTTAGCTTTGTAATCGCATGAAAACACAATGTATCTCAAAAGTAATTAAGTAAATCGTTTAGTGCGATTACCAAGTCAAATCTTAAAAATGTAACTTTGTAATCCTATACATTTATATGGGATTACTAAGTTATATATGCAGTTGGTGTATCTAGAAAACTAGGTCGAAATTGCAAAATATTTTAGTTTTCCCTTGGTTTGTACACTAAACACTAATTGTAATCAAAATTTGAAACTTCTGTCTCTATTGCTGCTAAAAGTGCCTTAGACTTTTTATGTTCGTTCAGTCAGTGAGTGACAAAATTTAGAAAATTTAATGAAATTTGAAATATATAGTCTTTTTATGAAGCCTGCTTGATCTAGTTTCGTCCACAACGGATTTATAAGCGGTTGAAAATGGCTCGAAATGTTTCGAGATAAGGATGGCACTTTTTTGCGCGACTTGGTGGGTGTGACACTACCGTGCCCTCAGATTACCTATGCTCCATTGAAGTAATAGGGTCGTCACTTTTAATGTTATCCTAAAAATAAATTTAATGCAAAAAAAGACAGTGTTCTGTAGTGATCAATCTATCGAATTGAAATCATATTTTTATTTTACGTGGGCCTACATGGACACTTATGAAACGTCAGAATCTAGTGCGTAGTTCCAATTCGTCGTTTCCTATGGAGAAGAACCGGCAAGAAATTTCGTGGTTACTCTTTTCAAAAAAATATTGGGTTTACAATATTTCCATACTAGCTGTGTCCGCGACTTCGTTGCGTGTATGAAAAAACTTATCAATAAGTTTTTAGTGTAGTATCTACACTTATACAGGAAAAGTTTTAACCACTGCGTAAATTTTTTTTGGTGGCTCAGTGTAAGTAATAAAACACAGATCGATCTTCAAAGTTAAGCAACGCTTGCCAAGGTTGGTCTTTGGATGGGGTACCATCTTAACATAACGAGTTTCCTCCGTGCCTCGGAAAGCATAGGCTGACTACCAGACCTCCACAACCCAATAACTGGGGTAACAGGGTACTTCATGGCAAGACTGGAGTCAGATTTACTGGCTTCTGACTATCCGTAACGACTGTTAATGACAGCCGGGACCTACGGCTTAGCGTGCTTTCCGAGGCACGGAGGAAACTTGTTATGTTAAGATGGTCACCCATCCACAGACCAACCTATTGGCAAGGGTTGCTTAACCTTAAGTCGACTTGTGTTCTATTACTTACACTGAGCCACCAAAAAAAATTTACGCAGTGGTTAAAAACTTTTCTTGTATGTATATCAATAAATAAGTAAAATCCCTAAAAACTAATATCTATACGAATTACTAATCTTACCTAAGAGTACTAAAAATACCCTACACACTATCAAATATACTACCTATACTTGAAATTAAAATCTACACGGTCTGCGCCCTATAAAAGTAAACCTAAGTACCTAATTAATTTAAAAAAAATGGGTTCGGTATTGGTCCCCCTCTGCCATAATTTTTTTGATATTTTCAATATACAGAATTTTTACTTCTACAAATGTATTATAAGTATATATTACAATATTATATTAACAGACAGATTATTAAGATTGTACCCAAAAGTATAATAAAAATATTTTTTATCAAAAAACTGTCGAAATACTAGTAATCAAAATCGTAGTCTACGGTGTTCCCACATTCACACCATAAGAGAAAATGTAAATATAAGAAAAAAAATCAAACCTATCAACATGAGATGTTAACAAAAATAAATCACGACTTAATGAATTTAAGGTGATTAAGATCTAAATAATATAAGAAACAAACGCTCGCAAACCGCTTGTACAATATGACCAATACGCTAGTGTGAAAGCCTGTAGGAGGGGAACCGATTTTCTTAGTGGCGTAACTACAAATTTTCAGTTTTCAGACTTTTCCCATAATTATTTGCTATAAGACCTTTTTTACCCTATAAATTTTGATTACCTAGAGAGTATCAAACGTACGTTTTTTGCGATATAAACGGCTGTATCTTTTTTTTTCGATAACTTATATATTTGATTTGTGCACAGCTTCAAGGGATCGCGGGCCTATTCTCGAACTCGATAACTCCACGCGTTTCCGATATAAAGGATCTTGACAAACAGACCGACGGACAACAAAGTGATCCTATAAAGGTTTCGTTTTTCCCCTTTGCGGTACGGAATCCTTAAAACGAAACGATAATTGTTGAAAAGTTTTATAGGAAATGAAATTCGATCAAATATGAACCTATGATAGATAAGTAGGTAACCCTGTAGGAGCGACACACAAGCAAGGACCTTGTGTACCCTGGAATGATTACGAAGTAATATCACACAATCTGAAGTGTACTTAAAATTCATTGCCATTAAGTTCATATTTTAAATTGACAAGCAAAAATGGAAAAAATGTACCCAGCAAGACGGAGCATACAAAGAGGTAGCGTGTCCCTTTCTTACTCGTCTATGGACACCGTGGTAGAAAGAGACACCATACCCTTTTGTGGGTACGTTTTTGAGGTTGACGTAATCAATCCAGATAGTATAAACAATTCTTGGACACACTGACTGAAGATGTCATCACCCACACACTGACATTTGCTTGCTGCGATAGCAATAAAAACTATTGAAAATTTGGGAGAAATTTGCATGTATTCCGTAATACCAAAAATGATGAATGAAAAATTAATGATTTTCCAATTTCTTTTCAATTCTTTATAACTTGATAATAATATCTGTGTTCCTGCGGGGAGATATCTTGAAATATTGATGTTTATAATATAGAAAAAACTATATAAAAACATGACATTTTCGCTGTGAAAATGTGCAAAATTAAATTCGCTTAAATTTCGTTTGGGGTAAGTTTTTCAACAAAAAGACGACGTAGGAACCTAGATAATTATTGTCTGAATCCGAATAACATCATAATATGGTGTAAATATGCTTAAACTGCAAATGATTTTGGTATTACGTTTGTATGGAAAATCGACACTTCGCGCCAGCCTTAAGGTCCCACTTTGCGCGGGCTTGAACTCACGGCGGGCGGGGCCATAAAGCACGCTGTCTCACTTGACATCGTGCCCGAAAGAGATAGTATCAGTGATGAGCGGTTAGACGCTAGTCCTCACGCACGACGCGACGTCTGCTTTGTACATAGCGCTCCGAACCGTTCCGAATAAAAACGAAATTACACGATGCACACATGTCATACCGTTTCGGTTGTTGCGGAGTGTGCCGCTCGAATTCGAAAAACAAAAGATTTAAAATAATTCCTAAGAGCGTTTTCACATTATCCGATCCGATATCGGTGTCGGACGCCGATCCAATATCCGGGTAAGTAAAATGTATAAAATAAGTACCTGTCTTTCATATTGTCCGGCCCGATATCGGATATCGGAGCACGGCATTTCATACATTTTACTTACCCCGATCTATCGGATCGGCGTCCGATACCGATATCGGATCGGATAATGTGAAAACGCTCTTACGTAGGTACCTTTGTTCGTTTCTCGGCAATGAAAAAAAAGACAAATTTTTATTTGTTTTCTTATTTTGACACCCTTCTACTGCACAATAATGATCAGACACAACGCCCGTCTGGTCGCGCACCGCGCTCGTGTACCTCACCTCACAGAGCGCTGTGGCGCCGCACTGAGTTCACCTTCCTATCGTCCGCGGACGCGGGCCACATGACCGGCGTGCTGTGCAGCAGCAGTTGCCCGGATCAGACACAACACCCGCCTCGCTCAATTGGGCAGTTGCCTGACCAGACAAAACATCTCTCTGGTCGGATGATGCACTCTAAAGACTAAACAAAAAAAACTAGGGCTGTTGCCCGGACCAGATACAACATCCATCTCGCTCAATTGGGCAGTTGCCCGAACCAGACACAACACCCGTTTCGCTCAATTGGGCAGTTGCTCGGACCAGACACAAAACCTGTCTCGCTCAATTGGGCAGTTGCTCGGACCAGACACAACACCCGCCTCGCTCAATTGGGCAGTTGCCTGGACGAGACACAACACCCGTCTCGTTCAATTGGGCAGTTGCCCGACCAGGCATAACAACTCTCTGGTCGGAAGATGCACTCTAAAGACTAAACAAAAAAAACTTGGGATGTTGCCCGGATCAGATACAACATCCATCTCGCTCAATTGGGCAGTTGCCCGAACCAGACACAACACCCGTTTCGCTCAATTGGGCAGTTGCTCGGACCAGACACAAAACCCGTCTCGTTCAATTGGGCAGTTGCCCGACCAGACATAACATAGCCGGTCGGAGTGGAGTGGAATTTCTGGATTCGGTCCCCACGCTCAAGGCCCGCGATAGAAGCTATGCAATAGCTTAAAAAAAATCAGTCGAATTGATAACCTCCTTCTTTTTTTGGAGTCGGTTAATAAAGCGTAGATATTATAGGTAGTCAACATACACGTCATACGAACGATATAGGCCGCAGTAGACTGAACCAAACTCAGACAGCCGCGCGCGGCGCTGTGACACGTCGTCCCCCCGCACCGCAACCGGGGGTAACTTTGTTCAGTGAGATGCACGATAGTTCTGAGTAAAAGGCGTGCGTGATAAAATACAAAAAGGCCTTTGGAAGAAGGGGTTTTACGAAAAAACCACTGCATCAATCGATTTCAAATAAAATTTATTAAATTCTTCGATAAATTTGCTGTGTCGGTACAGGCTTCGTTTTTGAAATTTGATGCTTCTTTTATTTCTAATTTACGCTCAAAGTTGTGTTAAAATTAGCCAAAAAAACGAAACTTTAGAAGCTCATAACTTTTTATTGGCTTATTATTTTACAATTCTGCTTCCGTACAGACAAAATTAATAATAAGACAAAACGATATCATGTTTAACTTTGGATGTACATGGTCAAATAGTGGAGTAAAACCCCCCCGAAGTTTGTATGGAAAAAATGTTAACTTGAGTCGCCTTAATCTACGTGCGTGCATAGTTGCCGCGTCAGCCGCAATTCAATGAAAACTCGCTTGCTTGTATCACTCATCGATAAAGTACCATTGAACACAAGCTTAATGAAAATAGCAGGAACTTCTTCGTCGTCCGACATTGTCACAAATTATAGAAAACGTACGCGTGATATACGCGTCGTGGACAGGGTACAGTACGTTGTGATCCTCAAACTGCCTGACGTATTTTGAAGCGTCTACACACCCGTCGACAGTAGACCTTATTGGTAATGAAAAACGTTTTATTGTCGTCAGGTTCGGGCAGTTTCGGGACGGTGTACAAGGCGCACTGGCACGGCCCGGTCGCTGTGAAGACGCTCAACGTCAAGACTCCCACGCCCGCGCAGCTGCAAGCCTTCAAGAATGAGGTAACTATATTCTGTTCAATAATTCCGGAGACTAAAATGACATTTCAACACCAAAGAACTGGCGTCATTCCTATAGAAATTTTGACATTACTTATGTCAATTTAGTCTCCGGGTTTATTGAACAGAATATACTATAATTTGTACAATAAGTAATTTGACTACGTCTCTACAAGTAGTATGACTTAGTTTTGGATAATTACTGATCATCATAATACAACTTGATATTGACCTGCAAAATACAAAAAGTAAAAAATTCTTCATAGGCTAAAACAGAATTCAACACGACGCGTTTTCCGCGGCACGGCGCCGCAATGGGCCACGATATGCCTTATGTATATGCTGTAGCAACATCTTTGGCGTCAAACGGTACGCCTTATTATCTTGTTCCCAAAGCATCCTTTCACCACAACTCGCTTGGTCCAGGTGGCCGTGCTCCGCAAGACGCGGCACTGCAACATCCTGCTGTTCATGGGCTGCGTGTCGAAGCCGTCGCTGGCCATCGTGACGCAGTGGTGCGAGGGCTCGTCGCTGTACCAGCACCTGCACGTGCTGGAGACGCCCTTCCCGCTGCTCTACCTCATCGACGTGGCGCGCCAGACCGCGCAGGGCATGGACTATCTGCACGCCAAGAATATTATACATAGGTAACGTCACCATTGCAACTTAGAGACATAGTCATCGTGACGCAGTGGTGCGAGGGCTCGTCGCTGTACCAGCACCTGCACGTGCTGGAGACGCCCTTCCCGCTGCTCTACCTCATCGACGTGGCGCGCCAGACCGCGCAGGGCATGGACTATCTGCACGCCAAGAATATTATACATAGGTAACGTCACCATTGCAACTTAGAGACATAGTCATCGTGACGCAGTGGTGCGAGGGCTCGTCGCTGTACCAGCACCTGCACGTGCTGGAGACGCCCTTCCCGCTGCTCTACCTCATCGACGTGGCGCGCCAGACCGCGCAGGGCATGGACTATCTGCACGCCAAGAATATTATACATAGGTAACGTCACCATTGCAACTTAGAGACATAGTCATCGTGACGCAGTGGTGCGAGGGCTCGTCGCTGTACCAGCACCTGCACGTGCTGGAGACGCCCTTCCCGCTGCTCTACCTCATCGACGTGGCGCGCCAGACCGCGCAGGGCATGGACTATCTGCACGCCAAGAATATTATACATAGGTAACGTCACCATTGCAACTTAGAGACATAGTCATCGTGACGCAGTGGTGCGAGGGCTCGTCGCTGTACCAGCACCTGCACGTGCTGGAGACGCCCTTCCCGCTGCTCTACCTCATCGACGTGGCGCGCCAGACCGCGCAGGGCATGGACTATCTGCACGCCAAGAATATTATACATAGGTAACGTCACCATTGCAACTTAGACATGGAAATATAACTCGCCCAAAGCATGTAGGGTTGAAGCCTATTGGGCCCTGCAGAGAAGGCAAAAAAGGAATTAGTTTAGACAGTTATTTTTTAGTGTGTGTTATTTTACATTTTAAGTCATCATCTGCCTAGCCTTTTCCCAACTATATTGGGGTCGGCTTCCAGTCAAGCCGGATTTAGCTGAATACCAGTATTTTACGAGGAGCGGCTGCCTACCAGACCTCCACAACCCATTAACTGGGGTAACACGGTACTTCATGGCAAGACTGGAGTCAGATTTACTGGCTTCTGACTATCCGTAACGACTGCCAAAGATCTACAAATGTCAGCCGGGACCAACGGCTTAACGTGCTTTCCGAGGCACGGAGGAAACTCGTTATGTTAAATGGTCACCCATCCACAGACCAACCATATATGTAGAAATAGACAAATGACTTTCCGACAAATGCTAAGCAATAAATGGCAATGACATTAGCTGTTACGACACTTCCCCTGTCAAATGACTTTTCCACAGAACACTCCTTTGTCTAAGCCTGTGGGGCTTTCGAACTATGAATAGACCACAATCAGTAATCACGGGCATACAAACAATCATAATCGTTCAGCATTACACCCTATTTTCCCATTTCAGGGACCTAAAATCAAACAACATATTCCTGCGAGACGACTGGTCAGTGAAGATCGGAGATTTCGGTCTGGCCACGGCCAAAGTACGGTGGTCTGGTGAGTAATAGAATATCAATAATATCTTCTTTTCTAACGTCTTTTGTGAAATATTGTAGTTTTGAAAATAAATTTGTATTCGTAAAAGTAAAAATATGACGATTATATTATGAAAATAATGTGTCATAAAAAGTTAGCTTTAATGGTAATGGTTTATTTTTTACCTTACTATGAATACGCCTTTATTTAGCAGTTACACATAAGAGTCACTATTTTCATGATTGATTTCGACGCACTCAACGCTATCAGACGTGCTCATCAATGTATAATATAACAATATTTTAATAAATTAACATTTGCGAAAAATAGTGACCTAGTTTTTAGTATACTGGCGTGTTATACAGACACACTTTGTAAGTGCTGACAAGTTGAAAATGAAATAATTGGAATATTAAAATCTAAAATATGGATAGCAGTCCCTTCAATCGAAGCGGGCTAACGCGACGCAGCCCTCCTCCAACACCTACACCGACGCAGCCCCAGCAACCCAGTCGTGAACGAGCCCAGGAAGAAGAGAAATTGGAGCTTGTTTCGACTCCAGAGATCCAGAACTGGCTAAGCTCTATTGAGCAGCACCTGGCCGAGGTATGCGCTATTTCCTCTGAGGGGAAATTGAACTCGGAACAGAAACTAAAGATCAGCAATCTATGCCGAAAAGTTGGTTATGGAGTTTCTCAACTGGCCGTCAAATACCAATCACTGAAATCTAATGCCGTGATGACCCATAACTCCCTGAAAATGTTAAGGGAGGACCGAGACCTAAGGGATTGTGTGTTAGAAGTAAACCGGACTATTAAAGAATCCTGTGGAAGGCAGGCAACCGCTACCTCTTCTTTTGCCGACATGGTTAAGAAAGGTTCCAACAGTTTTGTCCGTCCTAATACTTTTAGCTCTGTGGCGATCTATCCTCGTGACAATACAAAGACCAGTGACGAAACCAAGAACATCGTCCAGAAAATCGTTTGCCCTAGTGAGATGAAGCTAAAAGTGAGAGGCGTTCGCAAAATAGGAAAAGGAGGACTTATTATAAGCACCGAAACCAAAGAGGATCTAGATAAATTAAAGAAAACAGTCCAACTAGCTTCTTCAGGCCTCACCATCGATGACCCCCAAAAGCGCAAACCACGCATTATAGTTCTAGGAGTTCCTGCTTCATTGGCTGAAAATGAGGTTTTCAACTGTATTTATGACCAAAACTTGACCGACAAATTGCCCTCTATGTCCAAAGATGCATTTTTGACCTCAATCAAACTTAGCCATAAATCTGGTAGAAAAGATGCAGAGAACTGTAATTACATCATTGAAGTTCCAGCTACGATTCGGAAGGCACTCATCGTGCAGGATAGACTATTTGTGAATTGGACGTCCTGCCCGGTACGAGACTTCACTCTGGTAACGAGATGTTACAAGTGCCAGCAGTACGGTCATGCAGCCAAGACGTGCAAAGTCGCTGCCCCTACATGTGGGCATTGCGGTGAAGAGGGGCACACAACCCAAGACTGCACAAAAAAAGCCGACACGCCAAAGTGCGCAACATGTTTGCGTTTCAAAAAACCTGCCAACCACAAGACGGGAGATCCAGAGTGCCCTGCAAAAAAATCTGCCGAAAACAGGTACATAAACTCGATCGACTATGAAGGCGCCTAGGAGCGCCACATATATTTTTATTCTTTAGACTTAATTTATTGTTTATATTATTTTATGGATAGTAATTTAATAACTGATATAGATGATACATTTGTAACAGTTTCAAAGCAATGTGAGGTCGAGGAGTGCAGACAATATTTTTCCGGCACTCAAAAGTCATTAACCATACTAACCCAAAATATTCGCAGTATTTATAAAAATATGGATGGCTTTAACATTCTTCTTCATAGATTAAACTTTGAGTGTGATATATTGGTACTAACTGAGTGCTGGCTGTGTGATCGCCAGGCCTACCTCCCCGAAATACCGGGGTATAACTTATTTTATACCACAATAAACAACAACCAAAATGATGGTGTGGTTGTTTATACCAAGGAACCATTAGAGGTCACAGTCGAAGAATTTACTCTAAAGGAGTGCATGAGTAATTGCTTGATCATTAAACTTGGGACATCCACAGCAATAATCACTATGTATAGATCACCTTCTGTTAGAAACTTGGAGACTTTTCACGCTTCCTTAAATCAAATTTTTCAAACTCTGTGCACATATAAGAATGTTATTCTAACGGGGGATATTAACATAAACATAAAGTCTGAAAACTGCGATGCAGGGACCCAAGACTATCTAAATATCTGCTCATTCCACGGTTTTCTTCCCGCTCACTCTTTGCCAACTCATCAAAGCGGTTCCTGTCTCGATCATATGATGATTAAATCCAGTTTATCGTATATTACACTTGTTGCTAACTCGACAATTACAGACCATCACGCTGTCCTACTGCACTTAAACCTAACGCTGCCTAAGCAGAATCGACCTCGGACCAAAACGCAATTAAACACAAAGAAACTCGAATATGATTTACGCAATCTTGACTTTAACCCAGTTTACAATACTGCTGACGCTAATTTTGCTTTATCGTACTTAGTAAAACATGTTCAACTAGCAATATTACGTAACACATCTATTTCTTCCGTAAACAAAAAACTGTATAACATTAAACCTTGGGTTACTCCGGGCTTGATTCGATGTATCAGACATAGAGATAAACTTCACCAGAAAGCTAAAAAAAACCCTGACAATTCTATCATTCAAATCACGTACAAAAGATACAGGAATTTTTGTAATAACCTCTTAAAGAACATAAAAAATAGCTACGATAAAAATGAATTCAGTAGAGCAGGAAACAACAGTAAGCAACTGTGGAAACATATCAAAAATGTCACTTATACGGCAAAAAAGCGTGAATCTAATTCGAGTTTATTGCTTATTAATCCCTCACCTCTTTCATCAGCTAACCATGTTAATAACTTTTTTGTAAATATTGGGAAGACTCTTGCCGAACAGATTCCAACACAAGGCTGTGTCCGAAGTCCTTCGCTTGATTTAAGAAACAGGCGAGCCTTAAATTCTTTTAGTTTACTGGATACGGACGAAGACGAAGTTACTCGAATCATTTGTGGACTAAAAGATGACTCTGCTGTAGGATGGGATAATATTAGTAATAAGATCCTTAAACTATGTAAGCATATCCTAGTTCCGCCTTTGACGCATATCTTTCGACTCTGTCTTTCCGAAGGAATTTTCCCTTCATTTCTAAAAAAAGCAGTGGTTATCCCTGTTTTCAAATCCGGAAATAGGGAATTAGTAAATAATTATAGGCCTATATCGATACTTTCCTCAATCTCAAAAATACTAGAAAAAATTTTAAACAATAGACTAGTTAACTACTTAGAAAAAAATAAACTCCTATCATCGGCACAATTTGGATTTAGAGCCAAATTATCTACAGCTGATGCAGTGCACAGCCTGACAGATTATATTTCCGAAGAACTCGGCAAAGGACAGCAGACCTTGGGGGTGTTCCTTGACCTTGCGAAGGCCTTCGACACGGTGTCCCTTCCCTTGCTTATAAACAAATTAGAGGCAATAGGAATAAGAGGAACGCCGCTAAAACTATTTGCCGACTACTTAGATGGTCGATATCAATGTGTTAAAATAGATAATATTACAAGTGATGAGCAAATAAGTTCTGGATACGGTGTTCCCCAGGGAAGTATCCTGGCCCCTACCCTATTTTTGATCTACATCAACGATTTATGCAACCTTAATATTAAACAAGGCAAAATCGTCTCATATGCCGACGACACAGCCCTTATTTTTACCGCTAAAACCAGCACTGAATTATACGAAAACGCTCAACTGGGTTTCAACACTGTGACTAATTGGCTTCAAAGTAATTTGCTAACATTAAATGCTGACAAGACAAAATATATTCACTTTTGCATGCGCAACGCTCAATCTAACACTGCTTACTCTCATTTGTTTGCCCATAAATGTGGATTCCAATCATCCAGCATGTGTGATTGCCCCCGTATCAATAAAACACGCGAAATCAAATATCTCGGGGTTATAATAGATGAAACGCTCTCTTTTAGACCGCATATTGAAAGTCTAGTTAAAAGAGTGCGTAAATTAATCTATGTATTTAAGAAATTGCGAGCGATCACAGATTCAAAATTGGTGACACAGATTTATTTAGCCCTAGGACAATCTGTCATCCAATATTGTATCACCTCCTGGGGTGGAGCACTAAAATCTCTCTTACTGCCTCTTGAAAGAGCTCAGAGAGCCATCTTAAAAGTTGCAAATTTCCTTCCCTTTCTCTATCCTACAGATCAGCTGTACAAATCCTGTAACGTGCTTACTGTTCGCCAGCTTTTCATTATGCACTTAGTAATAAAACAGCACTCCATGCTTACCTATAGTGCCGAAATCACTAATAAGAGACGAAACGATATTGTTTGCCACTCTAATGAACTGTCAAAATATGTATTTGTAAAAAGATTTTTCACTTTTTTAGGTCCATTTCTGTACAATAAATTAAATAGAAAATTAAGTATCTATAAATTAAATAAGTATAACTGTAAAAAGAGGATCCTCCAATATTTACTAAGCATATCCTATGTAGAGACAGAAAACCTTCTTACTGTTAGTAAATAATACACGCCGTATCTTTATATCTTTAAATTTAGTTAAATTTTTATAATAGTCAGATTTAGTGTTAATTTATATTTTTGTATTTAAGCTCTCTCTAGCCTGAAGCACAGGTTCACCCTAGTTCAGGCAAATAAGCAACTGTGTTCTTTTTATTATTTAATGTACTGTATTGTAAAGATGCCCAATTTTATAAATAAACGATTATTATTATTATTATTATTTCATTTATTTTTCATTGATACATATTTTATACATTTTTAAATATTTTTACAAAATCTTAAAAAAAAACATTTAAAAATATAAAAAATAGTGGCCCACCGGCATCGGGAACAGGGTCCAAGTTACCGGCGGTCAGGGCTCCTGAGAGAGGAACCTCCGGACAATACGCGCCGTGTCCAAGAGTGCTGCTTTCTGGATCAAACCCTTGATCCAGCTGCCTAACGAGAGCCTCCTCAGGTGTTCGTCGAGGCTCTTGGCTATTAAGCCATTGGCCGTCACGACTATCGGCACAATGATTGCTGTGTCCACTTCCCACATGTCGACAACCTCGCGAGCTAAGTCAAGATACTTAGATTGCTTTTCCTTCTCAGCTTTCACGAGGTTCTCGTCATGAGGGACCGCTATATCAACAATCATTGTGCGACGCTCTGTTCGATCTATCACCACTATGTCAGGCTTATTTTTATTATTATTATTATTATGAATAGACTATGTTGAGGACATCTTTTTGAGTCCTACCAAAACAACTTTCTACTTTAAATTAGACTGGCAGGCGTTTGCAAAAATATTTCGGGTAACGTGACCGTAACATTCGCAGACACGTCGACAGCGGGCGGCGTGCAGTGGCAGCAGCCGACGGGCTCCATCCTGTGGATGGCGCCCGAAGTCATCCGCATGGACGAGCCGGCGCCCTACACGTTCCGCTCCGACGTGTACGCCTACGGCATCGTGCTGTACGAGCTCATGGCCGGCGAGCTGCCCTACGCGCACCTCAACAACAAGGACCAGGTAATGTGCGCCCGAGCTCTGCGACTACAGCGAGGGGCTCCATCCGCATGGACGAGCCGGCGCCCTACACGTTCCGCTCCGACGTGTACGCCTACGGCATCGTGCTGTACGAGCTCATGGCCGGCGAGCTGCCCTACGCGCACCTCAACAACAAGGACCAGGTAATGTGCGCCCGAGCTCTGCGACTACAGCGAGGGGCTCCATCCGCATGGACGAGCCGGCGCCCTACACGTTCCGCTCCGACGTGTACGCCTACGGCATCGTGCTGTACGAGCTCATGGCCGGCGAGCTGCCCTACGCGCACCTCAACAACAAGGACCAGGTAATGTGCGCCCGAGCTCTGCGACTACAGCGAGGGGCTCCATCCGCATGGACGAGCAGGTTTTCTGTGGCACTTTCTTAGAAAAATGATTATACCACTTGTCACAGAACAAGGTATTCTGAGACGCTCGGCTGCTCTACAGTCCAAAATTATTATTTTTTAATCTATACCTCCAAAGTGACCTGTCTTAGCCCGTTAAATCCTCGCAGCCTAATGAGCTCGCAACGAGTTCATTAACCTACCTTACTAACTCATGATCTCATCACATCCGCAGATCCTCTGGCTAGTAGGCCGCGGCAACCTGCGACCAGACGCTCGCCGCCTCCGCCAGGACGCTCCACAAGCGCTAAAACGCTTATTCGAGGACTGCATAAAGTTCGACCGCGAGCAGCGGCCGCTGTTCCGGCAGATCCTGGCGTCGCTGGAGTCCATGCTGCGCGCCATGCCCAAGATCACGCGCAGCGCGTCCGAGCCCAACCTCAACAGGCAGCTGCACGCGTCTGATGACTACTTGAGCTACAGCTGTGCCTCGCCCAAGACGCCTGTTAACTTCCAGTTCAATACTGATACTAGTTTTCCTGCGTTTTACGGGTATGTATAACGAAAAATTACAGTAAAAGTGGGTCTTTTGAAATTTAAAAGGTTATTGAATCATCATTTCGAAAACCCATTTTTTTCTTCCTACCTTTATCCCATATTACTTGGTGTAAGAGCAACAAGTTTTTTCCTCCATTCTATCCTGTCACCCGTTTTATTATCACTAACTCTTTTTTCTTTCATATCACTGTCTAGTAATAGTGGTATCACAGCTAAAGTAAAAAAGCGCAAAATATTTAACTTTCCTGAAGTTGCTCGTTAAATGTTAAAAGGCTTGTAAGTTTTAAAGTCACTGAAGAATATTAGTAGATTATTGCATCTAGCACAAAGTAATTTATTATTGCACCGAGTGCCTGATTTAGAGCCCGAGCGTTAGTGAGGGCTATAATCTAATAAGCACGAGGGCATTATTAAATTACTTAAGGCGAGGTGCATAATCTGCTTTTCTTTCAACTATTACCTATAGGAATAGTAGATAAAAGAAACTCATATCAAACAATTAAAATAGAAGTTTCTATAACACTGTCGGCTTCATTTAGAATGTTTTCCGGAGTTAATGTGTCACTAGATGATTCCATTTTAATTCGAAGCCGAAGCACTCAAAATCAGATAGTATCACACTTTATCGTTTCCAAAAATATTGTCAAAACAAAATTAACAAAGTTCCCGCCAAATCACATTTTTGAATTTCTTAAATTTGGAACAAGTAGGATGGAAACAAATAATACGTACGTAAAAAAAGTTATTGATATCGGCTGGCTGAATAGAGCTAACCCATTGAGATTGGCGCCTTAGGGTGCGATAAAAAAAAAATACTGTGCAATAATGAAATTTTTATTGCTCTAGAGCAATAAAGACTCGCTTTGTACTGAGTTTTTAGTGTGATTATGATGAAATTAAAGCACAGTTGGAAGAAAAACTATTTATGTTACGAACGTATTATTTTTATACATAGTTTTAAATTCAAATTGTAACATTGAGTATTTCCTTCCGCAGCATCCCCGTGCCGAACCAGCGGCACCCGTAGGGCTTGCTGAAGGGCTACGACTAGCCAAGCCGCGCGGCCGGCGCACGCGCTCGCCGCCCGCGACAGTCGCGCCGCACGCCGCGACAGTCGCCGCCGCCGCCGCGACAGTCGCCGCCACAGCCGCCGCGCGCTGCGTAGCTCTTCACCCCCGGCGATCTGTGCACTAACTACGTCACAGTTGGTTACGGCCTAGCCTCGCTGCTATGATAATATCAATGTTTTAACTGAAGTGCACACGGAAATGCGCACTCAGGGCTCAGTGCATTTCCGTGTGTAAAGATCACTTAAAACATTCGCTTTCAAACAACTAGTCAGTTTTTGATGTCAATTTTATCAAAATACCTGAACATAGTTGTCTGAAAGGCTCATACTATCATAACGGCTTGGCTAAACAATCGAACAGTTCCAAACCAATTCGTGTATAGTTAATTATTTCAGTGTAAAATGTGATAATGCCAGCAAGGACAAAAATGTGAGACAGTATTTTAAGTATGGCTTACTATAGTGGGAGTGTGAGCGTCTCGGGAATTGTGATGCATGGAGGATGCGAGGTATGAGCTTCTACGCGATGCTGTTCAGCGGCTGGTTTACCTTAGTCAATAATCAGCTGGGAGTTTGAACAAGCGGATTTTTTTGCGGCGTTTATAACAGGAATCTTCATCACTTTTGAGAAGCGTAAAGCACTTGATGCGATGGACCCGCAGACTCTCTTGAAGTGTCTACGGGATCAGGTAATGACTTTAGAGTCTGCAGTAGATGGCCTACATTTTTGGGAGAACTTTGATTCTTTGTGAAAACTGAACTTTTATAACCTCTTTGATCTGAAAATCCTGGTTGATTTACTTCGCTTGGGGCGATCGAAGCGGTCTGTTACTCTTCCTAACTAAAAGCACACGTGTTCTACTACTGCTGTACATATCTTTGGGCAGGTGTTCACGCATGTATTCATAGTCTTCCCCAGACACATATTTATCCCTCTTTTCGTGGCTTCCTGACCGACCTTTTCGCAAAAACCGGAGAGGAGGAGGTCGCCTTTGCTTTAAACCTTCTTCCTTGCTCTGTCTTCCTCTACCCTATGGTAGGTTTAGAAACTATGGACTTCTCCTGAGTTTCGACTTTGCTTGAAGCATTGCACACTGTACAACCTACAGTCTCTTATCTTTACTCCTAGAAGAATTTAAGGCTGTATAGGGTAGCGGCGGCGTTAGACATTCGCGTTTGCTGTTCGACTAACCCGAAAAAGAGAACATGATTACTCTCAAGAAGAGACTTGCCACTGCATTGATGCGGCTGCTCTGCTAATTTCTTTTGTTAATCGGATACCGTTAAGGAGTAACCCCAACTTGTGCCAGTTATAGTCAGGTTGGTTTCCCATTTGGGCCTTTCTGAGTAACTCTGCCGGCGAAACCCCTAAAATTGACGATGATGTGGAGACATCTTGACTGTGTTCACATCTCATCTGTATCTACCCTAGCAAAGAATCAAATCTATAAGTTCGAGTTTCCTATAGATCATTCAATGACGTTTCCTGTTATAGCGCCTTTTGAATAAGGTTCTACTGTCGATATGTTCACGATCTCGGAATGTATTTATCATTATTTATTATATAATTTATTGAAAGTTATTTATTCTTACTTCTGCCCAAATTGTTGATATGATGTGAAAATTATTAATACGAATATATTTTATCGAATTTGTTGCTCAATACATGGCTAATTTTATATAAATAAAGCTCGAAACTCTAAAGGTCTCTAAATGTCTTATACTTGAACAGAGTAGTGAAAGCAATTTTAAAAAATATTCTAAAATTTGATTTTTAAGTATAGACATAGCCCACGATGTTTCTTATTGACTAGTAACTTAATAAAATAAAGATTGGAAGCTGCAACTGAATGAAGCAGATGAGGACGATAATATCCTGAACTTTTAGAGTTCAGCAGTCTTATGAAACCTACTCATAAAATAGTGTCACTTCACAATAGAATTTAGTTTTAGATTATATAAACAAACAAACACTATGTCATTTTAGACTGGAGGCGTTTATCGTACGCGGTTTACAAACGTAAATCGGAGAAACAAATGTTCTAAATAATCACTGACAAGCAATGCAGACCTGATGTTATTTTTCTGAAATAAATAAAATATTTTTGTAATATCACAATACAAATCATTAAGTGATAGTAATAATGTATGTTTTTAAAAGTATTATTTGTACGATATAGTTGTAACCGAGTCGTGGCGACACATACATGTAATTTATTCGTAATTATTGTAAATAATTAATTGTAATAAAGACCGTAGAATAATGTCGGACGATTAAGAATCTTGTGTATACAGTAAAATTAATTTTAAAGCATAACTATTAATTTTAAGAACACAATAAATTATTGTTTCAATTTGATTTACTTGTTTTAATTCTCTCCTTCAGACACCACTCTCATATTCAAATTATAACTTGAATTACCGGTATTTAGGGGTGAATAAAAATGAAATGTGTATCTTTTCGCGTAGTTAATAAAGTTCTATTTTGAGTTACTCTATTATAATGTGCGTGCAGCGTCGCGTCGCGTCTCGGTGTGAGCTGACCCTAAGAGTAGGTTTTGTTCAACAAAAAACTGACATGGGAGAAGACTTTGTATGATTTCTCACCCTAAAAGCAAGGGGGTGGCCAGTAGGTCAAAAGCCCGGGCCGGCGTCAACGTAAGGGGCGTATGTCCTTCAAAGTGTAGATGTAAGAACACTAATAAATGGGCAAGGGGCGAGTTTAGATAACCGGTGACAGATGCCCATGGTGATCGTTTTTGTTATTTGGCCTTAAAACTGTCCATGACTTTGAAAGCAGTTTGAATTTACTATCGCGGTGAAAAGATTGGTCAGCTAGAGTCTGCGTTGCCGAGTGCTAACTGTCCAGG
Source organism: Mythimna separata (assembly GCA_030763345.1). Classification (NCBI taxonomy): domain Eukaryota; kingdom Metazoa; phylum Arthropoda; class Insecta; order Lepidoptera; family Noctuidae; genus Mythimna; species Mythimna separata. Next base: position 1,009,391 of record CM061173.1, on the reverse strand, counting down.
GTGCGCCAGACGTTGGATCTATGATTACCGCTACTCGGAGAGACTCCTTTCATGGATCTCCTTTTAAAATTTAAATGATGACTACAATACCTTCTCCCAGTTTCTACTTATAAAATCAAAGACACCTCAATCTTAGTTGCTGAACGGATTTGTATGAACTATGAATATAATATACGAATGGTGAACTATGAACATAATATTCGTAGGTTAGGTCTAGAATGCACGAAAAGGGTTTCATAAATTTACCAATGTACATATCGTTTCCGTGGTGTAGCGGTTATCACATCTGCCTAACACGCAGAAGGCCCCCGGTTCGATCCCGGGCGGAAACATAGCTTTTTGTGTTCTTGTACTTTCGGGTAACTAATAGAAAGTAATTTAATAAAAAGGCATTTCTAATTTTTTTTCCCTTTTTGAAACTAGACTAATTAATTAATTATTATTATTGTAATCATGGTGTACAATAAAGAATATAATAAATAACTAAAAATAAAAACAACATTAAAATCAACGAGCCTGTTTATTTCATAATATTCGCCACGCACATCACATTCATATCTTTACATCAATGCTGGTTTCCGTAACTGCCAAAATTATAGCCCTTTTATATTTACCGTTATTCCAGTTAACAAACTGCCGACGTGTTTTAAAAGGGCCTCTAAAAATAACCGTATACGAAATTAGCAATAATCTAACAAATCTAGTACTTGATAAATACAAGTACCTTATTTTTAACACATCATTAAATTATTAATAAAAATGAACCACTGGTAACATTAATTACATACATTGCAAATTTACGTTATAACATGGAATATTTTAATATTAAAATATGTATTCTATGTAAAAAAAAAAACACTAAATAGGTAGCATTATATTCTTCATTCGTGAAACCAGCTATTTAATTCAACATTTCCAAAAGATAATTTTTACGTCATAAGGCGCTATGTATTAAAGTATCAAAATTGTGTATAATTTGTTTTTAATATGATACTATAAAAAAGCTTATCAATAAATTAACAACTACAATTTTAATCACTTTTCGCTATGAAATAAAAAATCCGATTCTGATGGCTAAGCATGACGATTGTTTTTTTTTTATTATAACATGAATACCTACAAATGAACAATCACTAACGTCATTCCATCATGCTTATTCTCTTCAATTCACTTACGTTTACGTCGTCTATTTTTTTTTATAGGACTTCGGCCCGTCGTGTTGCTTAGACGGTCAGATCATGACAGTGTACAATTTTATTAAATGCTTTTAACAATCATTTTACAATAAACTACAATGAGGACACATTCTATTCACGTTTCACTGTAAAAATATATAATAGCAAATAAAATTTAATCGTTGGAATCTTCGCTGTCGGCGTCCGCGGCGCTGTCGCCCTCGTTCTTAGGTTTCTTATCTTTTTTAGAACGTATTTCGAATTTCGACAGATGAATCTTTTTCCCGCCAATTCTCGTGTCACCTAACGTCTTGATTGCCTTTTCTACTGCTTGAGGACCGTCGAATTCGACGAATGCCGTCGCTGGAAATAACAAATAAAATAAATAAATATGAGTGTACACAATGATAACAAGAAGCACTTGCACTTCATGCATTCCTATCTTATCACTTGTTGGAACAGATTTTTGAGGCTAAACCTATTGACTACTATAGAGGATATAAGCAAGGGCGTCGCCAAGGGGGGGCAGGGGGGGGCAGCTGCCCCCCCCTGCCCTAGAGATCAAATGTAACTAGCCGCAAAGCGACCAAAGTGTGAGGAACTGGCTTCCTTAACTATTAATAAATGCAGAAATTATACTTAAGCTGCTATATTATAAACTGCAAGAAATTATAAAGGAAGCTCCTGCTGTTGCGGAGAAAGTCGGACTGGAGTTGGACATCACATCAATGCGTCGTATTACGGGGGAAATAACGTCATAGAAACAATCATTCAGCAGAAAGCCCTTCAGAATACTGGAAGAGATCTTTAGTAATACCATACTCAGATCCAATTATCACCTCCCTTGAAGTCCCTGGAGTAGCATCGAGGCGGCAATTCGGCACCATGAGGTGCCCGCCTACCTAAGTCGCGTGATCGAGGCCTACCTGTCGGATAGGTTCATCATCTACCCCGGTCACCAGAGAGAATGGAGACGGCGAGAGATGTCGCGCGGTGTTCCGCAGGGATCGGTACTTGGACCGCCTCTTTAGAACACCGGATACGACTACGTGCTACGCAGCGACCTCCCTGACGGGGTCAGCGTGGTCTGCTACGCAGACGCTGGTCCTGGCGCGGGGAGAGTCGTACCAGACGGCGGCCGAACCAGCGACACGCGGGGTTGCGACAGTCGTGGACAGGATCCAGCAATTGGGACTCTACGTACCATTGCACAAGTCCGAGGCCATGTGCTTTCATGGCCCTCGGACCGCGCCACCACCGGGTTTCCAAATATGGGGTCCACATCGGCGTCGGGTCGACAATGAAGTACCTGGGACTCGTCCTCGATAGCCGGTGGAGTTTCGAAGAGCATTTTCGACGTCTGGCTCCCAAACTGGACAGGACTGGGGCTGCTCTGAAGCGGCTCCTGCTTAACCCAAGGGGTCCAGACGCCCCCTGCCGAAGGCTCTAATCGGGGATCGTTCAGTCCATGGCCCTTTACGGAGCTGGGTAAGCGACTGGCGGCCAAACTAAACGCTTGCCAGAGAGTCATGGTCATCCGGATGGTGCGGGGATACCGCATGATCTCCCGCGAAGCAGCGAGCCTCCTTGCTGTCCTACCACCGTGGGATGTGGAGTCAACAGTCCTTGCACGCATGCCCGATTTGCGCGTGGAGATGCAACGCCGGGGCAAAACTCCGCTGCTGCGACAAGTCGCGGTATGGCGGACAGAGTTCCGGCGGGATCTCAGGGTGGCATGGCGACTGCGACTGTCGCAATCCAAAAAAAAATCGTCGTCGAGGCAAAGACTTCCAAAGTGTAATGCTTCATGCTCTCGGCGTTCATATTTTTTATCACCCACAATATTGCCCCATTGCCCCCCCCTTCGTCATAAGCTGGCGACGCCCTTGGATATAAGTGTATGTAGACTCATTATCAATAATGATACTAAATATTTATTTATTTTTACTGTCTCGCGTTTGACCTCTATCTTAACTGATGGTAAGCGATGATGTGGTCTATGATGGAGCACAGTTGCCTAGAAGTAACATCTCACTTAACATCCCAATGGTTGATTAACAATGTAAGCAGAACGTAATTTTTTAGAACTATATGTGAAGACGAGGGAAGGAACGCATGTTACTAATAAAGTTATGAGTTTACATGTAGATGGATGGACAGGGAGAGGGAGGCCAATGAAAAGATGGGATGGATTGTGTCAGGCGTGTTATGGTAGTGGGTTAGTGATAGCGTGACGAGTTTTGGACAGTATGTAATAAATAAACGTGTTGCGCCGACCCCAAATAATACAGAATAAGGGCAAGAACATGATGATTATGTTGTGATATATTACATACCCATCCCCTTCTTCCCTTTGACGAGATGCCGTATGCTCCGGATCCTGCCGACGCTGTGGAAGGCGGAGCTGACCGCCTGGTCCGTCAGGTCGCCGTACGACCGCACCACTAGCGTGGTCTGCGTCATGGGCAGAGGCTTCTTCACTCGGATGCGGTTGCCTTCGATATACATGTTGTTCTCTTGGAGAGCCTGGAGATATGGATTGTTTTTTTTTTTAATTGAATGATGAATTATTTCAAACCCAATCAACTCAAATTATACAAGTACCTATATGTTATTTTAGTGAAGAATTTCTGAAAGGGAATCTATCAGGTACTTTAGGTCTCAGAAACCAATGTTTCTGATTTCTGAACATTCAAAAAAATTACATTAAGAATATTAAAGTGGGACCCTTCTTAAGTTTGCTGGAGTGGATGTGTAGTTAGAAATTTTCAAAAACATCTTTTTAATTTTCAACATGGACAATGGGTAAATTAAAAGGGTTAAGCATTTTCCCATTGGATGCAAGACCAAAGAGGACTGTTAATTCATGAATCCCCAACCGGTTGCATGAGACTGCACTGTTATTGTCTTACTATTGTGTCTCGTTTTGCAGGTATTTCATAGGCTAATAGTACAATGTTTCATCAAGCTTGAAAATCATGTGACTAGCTGTAGACGTTACCTGTTCAGCGGCAGTGTCACTGAAGAAGTTGAGGGTAGTAGTAAAAACGGGCTTTGAATCTTCTGTGGGGTACACTTCAGCAATGCTGAAAGAGACAAATGGAATTACTATATTAATTTCTGAAGACATTTTTACTCATATGCCCCAGCACTGGTGACAGTAATGACTTAAAAAAATTCAATAAATTCTAGAACCTTACCCAATTTTTTTTATCAATCCGTGTTTAACGAAATGGTCTGTTAGCAATTTCTTATAGTGCAGCATGATGGAGATCGGCAGGCTCTCCACAATCACAGTGTTGGCTATGCCCTCCTCATCTGCATCTCCCTTCTTATCCTTGTTCCACTTCCTCTTCTTCCACTTCACCTTCTCCTTCACTTCTTCACTCTTGTCCTTTACTTCTTCACTCTTGTCCGAGTCCTCCTTACTGGATATCTGAGTTCCTTTTTGTTTTTTATTCTTATTGAATTTTTGTCTCAACTTTTTTTTCTTGTCCTTGTCCACTACTGTCATTTCATCTAACAAGTTTGTCAGTGTGTTCACATTGTCCCCAGTACTCCTCAGAACTGGAGACAACGCACATGCACTGACAAACTTTTCCGACACATTCTCTAAGTCTTCAGATATGTCCGGCATGCCATCTGTTTTCCGTGCTTTAGAAGCCGGCTCCCCTTCAGCCTCGGTGCTCTCAACAGGAGTCGCCTTCACTTTCTTCTTTCTATGTTTTTTCACTTTAATATCTGATGAAACCTCACCACTAGTGTCAGCATCATTGGGTTCAGTACTTTGTTCAGATTTTGTTTTCTTAACTTTTTTTAACCTTTTCTTTTTCTCTTTACTTTGTTGTGGTGAGACTTGAGGTTCTCCAGGTGGAGACTCTCCCAGCATTTTTTTTGTTTTATTGAACTTCGCTAGCTTTTTCTTAGGCACACTAGGCTTGCTACTGTCCACCTCCATTTTTAAACTATTGACATCAGCTGCTTTGTTCTCCTTCTCAGATTGTTGGTTAATTTCTAATGTTTTGAGCTCCTTGTCTTTTCTTACATTTTTATTTTTAAATGTTTTGGCTATAGTCTCAGGTTTTTTAACTTCACTGTCATCAGACTTGGTCCTCTTCACCTCAACTTCCTCATGATCCTCAAGCATGAAGCTGACGGACTTGTGCCTCTTTTTGGGCTTAGCGCTGGATGCGCTAGACCTGGCACTGTCGAAAGACTGGTGGTCGGCTGGTGATTTAGTTTTCATAATGGATTTGACCGACTGATTTTTGCCATTAGCGTTGGGCGTAGAAGTAAGTTGAGAATCATCGATAGGGCTGCTCCGAGGGAAACTGAGGCTTAAATTAGATCCATCAATGTTGATATGTGATATGTCCACTGAGTCCGGTTTGCTCCGTTTTTTGTTTTTATTATGGGTAAACACACGTTTAGGGGTGCCTGTCTTTGTTTTTGGAGTTTCCTTGTTAATAATTTCATCAGATTTTCTTTTCTCAACTACCTTACTCGTTTCGGCAGCGGATTTGTAAAGACCAACAAAGTCTATAGTTTTGTCTGATGCTATATGCTTTGAAGCGCCGCTTAGTTTCAAATCAAATGACTTGGATTTCATTTTTCTAGCTTAAAATACCTTCTTAACTTGAAATATTGATAAACACGCATAGACGAAAAACTCGAAAAAGTGAATGTTTAGAGGTTATGTTTTGCAGCTTCTGCCATACTGTCAAGTGACAGAAGTCATTCTTTCAGTGCTTCCAACCTTCCAGCTAATTCATTTTTTTTTTAGAATAGTCACTTCATGTTTTACTCTAATGCTAGCGGCTTCGACGCAGAACATGGGATATGTTCTGCGTTGAAGCCGCAAGATGAATAATCTAAGTATAAAATATAAAATTGAAGTATTTCTGCTGTATTTCCTATTATCAAACTCACATTTTGTTTTCCAAATGCATGAAAACCTTCATGCATTTTTTCAAACTTTCAATTTTATCAAAATGCAGTTTTCAAAATTTTTGTCTGTTTTTGCTGCTTGTTCCGGTTACCGTCTGAAAAGGCTGACACGATTTTAATGGGATTTTTAATGACGGCTGAAGTAAGAGGGGGAACCCTAGGCTAATTTTTGTTTCCCGCGAGCCTTACCCGGGGGCTTTTTCAATTCAAAATAGGAATTAAAAAAAAACGCAGGTTCGGCAGCCTTTTGTATTAATTCCTACTTTGGATTCTTAGGTACATCTCCGAAGTGATTTTTATCTTACACGATTATCCGAAAAACAGAGTATAGGTAATTTTTCTCAAACTCGGGAATATAAAGATGGGCAGACATGAAAAGCTACATTCTGTAACTAGTTGAAATTGAGTTATAAGGGTAAATGCTATTTTTTGACGATCTTATTTTTATTTGAATCGCATTATACGAAAAAATAAATTATACATCTCGCCTTTCTTTCGCATCGACATTGGTCGTTTGGCGAAACATTCAAGTACAGTTCGTCCGCTATAAGTTGGCGAGTGTGAAGTTAGGCTCTGCGAATTTTGGCGCTTGAAATATCGTACAAAAATAAAGGTTTAAAAAAAAAAAATGGTTGCCTGTAAAGTCGTTTTTACGGGCGAAGATTTTACGTGACAACGTCTTTTTCTCGGTAGAATATTTATTGATATGACTATAATTAAATTGCACAATAGGAACAAGGAATTGAATGAAAATAAGAATTGCACAAATTTTAAGGGCCAGTTTCACCGGTTACGGATAAAGTGTCGATCAGTTATTTGGTAGTTATTAATATCTACCACTTAACGTTTGAATCCCCGACCGGTCCTATGAGACCGCGCTGTTATTGTTTTACTATTGTGTCTCGTTTCGCGGGTATCTGAGTAATTAAAGGCTGGTTGTAACTTTTTTCTGTTTCACCGTCGAACTTCCTGATAAATTTTTTGGTAGATAAGTTACCGGCCACTTAAGGGGGATGTTCCAGGTCAGCCCGCGAAATTCAAATTTTCTTACGTTTTTTGCATTTCACAAGCCAATGGTAGATTGTATGAAGTTAAAAATACTTATGCGACTGTAAAACGTAACTAGTTATATAATTATAACCATAAAAATCATCAATACAAGTCTCCAAGCTCACTTAGTTGCAGGAACGTTTTTGACCTCGAAAAAATTGTTCCAACAGTTAGGTGAGCTTGGAGACTTGTATTGATGATTTTTATGGTTATAATTATATAACTAGTTACGTTTTACAGTCGCTTAAGTATTTTTAACTTCATACATCCTACCAATGGCTTGCAAAATGTAAAAAACGTAAGAAAATTTGAATTTCGCGGGTTGACCTGAAGCATTCACCTTAATAACAAGCGGAATGGCAACGTCGCTTCTTTGCGTTTCGATACTACTACGTAAAATATTTTCAATTGAAAATAATTTTGAAAACTTAATTAATAAAATATGTTTTTGTTAAAAATAATCAAAATCAACCTTTTTTTACATTTTGTACTATAATTTTATCATTATAGAAATTAATAAGATACCTATGATTAATCATAGGTATGTTTTAATTCCAAATGTGCTTAAAGGAACGAAACGCAAGTGTCAATTGTTTTGTGTTTGGTAGTTTGTTTTGAACGCTTTTGTTTGTTTCGAATATGCTGCGAAAGTTTATTAAAGTTTCGTTTTTATATTTTTACCTTTTTAAAATGGAAAACCAAAAGCAGGTCAGTGGGTCATCTAAGCGCGAAAAAAGTACGAATTGATTCAAAATAATTAGTTCTAGGGTTAATCACTCGATTCCTACGAGGTCGCATAATACGTTCGAAATATTCATCAAATTCGTCTTCTAAAAATTCAAATAAGTCCATGTTTGAATATTTGTAACACTTGTAACTGCAAACGACGTACAATACACGAGTGCATGAAACCGCCTAAAATGCAATAACAAACTTTTCCCACTTGAAATGTACTATAATGTAGATGATAACTTCCTTAAGGCTTCATACGCACTATGCGGGTAGCCGCATTGCGGCTAGCCGTCCGGCTGACCGCAGGATGCGGTTGCGAATGCGGTCAGCCGGATCGCGGGCAGCCGCATTCGCAACCGCAACGTGCGGTTGAAGAACCGTTACGATTTGCGGTCATGTCGATCCATTTCAAAGATGGACGTGGAAGAAGTTGCAGCTATTTACTACATTTACACACGTTACGTAAAGAAGAAAAAACAAAGAAAGAAGTACTGGGTGCATCCGTATTTGCAAACACGAGATGAGAGCAAGCGTTTTGCAATATTTTTTGAAGAACTAAAAAAATATGAAGATAAGTTTTTCGGATTTACCAGAATGAGCATAAAAACGTTTGAAGAATTATTGAACATTTTAGAAAAAATGCAAAAATGCACACACTCACTCAATGGCGGGCAGCCGCAGACTGAACCGCACAGTGCGTATAGCAACCGTCCGTCTGGCCGTCACTCGGGCCGCAGCCCTCCGAGCAACCGGAGCGGTCTGCGGGTAGCCGCATCGCAGTGCGCATAGAAATGACTATTACGTACATAATTGTGCTTGCGGTCAGCCGGACGGCTAGCCGCAATGCGGCTACCCGCATAGTGCGTATGAAGCCTAACAGCCACTTGATCCGGCTGATAATTTAACCAATAGTTTATCTACCAGATATCGCTATCCGACACCTGTGAAACCAAAAATGTTAGTTTATCTGTTAAGTAAGTTCCTAATAGGCTATCAGAGACTTTATCCGTAACCGGTGAAACTGGCCCTAACTATAGAAATATATTTTGTTTACTAAAATTCTCTAGTGCTGCGCGCGCGGCAGACCGATCATAGTTGAGTGGGAGAGAGACGCAAGGCATTCGGCGGGCCTCTCTCTCGTTCGGTGACTCATCGTAACGTTACCGAGCGTTACACTTTTTCATAAGTGACTCCCAGCCGCAACCTAATTTAAGACGTTGTCACGTCAATAAATTCCATTTGCAGTTCTTATTGCTGTTAAAAACAGTTATTGACATTAACTTTTTTTAAAACCTTTATTCTTGTACGATATTTCAAGCGCCAAAATTCGCAGAGCCTAACTTCACACTCGCCAACTTATAACGGACGAAATGTACTAGGTGCGCGTGCGCGAGACGAATAGCGAGGGTGCTGTTTACACATGCGTACTACAGATTGATGAATCGAATGAACGGTGATGCCGATGGCGATGATGGCGAGGCGAATAGTGAGGCGAAAGGCGGACTGTGAAGAAAGCGAATGAAAGGTTACTGACCAACGATGTCCATCACCATTTTTTCCCCGGTGAGTGAATGTGCGTAAATACTTCCGTGTTCCAATTTTTAGTATTTTCCCTGAATTTGGGAACTTTTCATTGGCATTTAAAGTAAAGAATTCGCAAATTCATCATAACAAAATTACAAATTAATTAAAGGATATTAGGAAAAATAATCCACTTTGAACAGGCATATTTAACCGTAAATGCTTTTCCAGCATTTTTCAAAGGACTCGAAGTGTCCCGAAGTTGCGAACACGAAGCGTCTCTGAGCTCCTCGCGAGGTTGCACGAGTGTGTAGTCACATACTTGATACTTCGGACTTCGATCAACTTTGGCGAGAGCTTCGTCGAGGTAACTTTGCGAGTAGTGTAGAGCAGGCTTAAACAAAAAACTTACTTTCTTGTCGGCAAAGCTGCTGGAAGAAGCTAGTATGTGCACATTTTATAACAAACCAATTTCATTTGGCAATATGCACAGGGAACCTTTGACGATAAATTTTGCATCAGTTCAATTTGTGATCATGATCTTAGCATATTGCAAGTTTGTTTTGCTAGAATTATATTATTATTATTTACTTATTCATATATTTTGATTTGTACCTTTGATTGGCTGTATAGAGTGATAGGAAAAAATACTTGTCTTGTATTTGCTTGATCGTCTAAGGTGGACTGCATGGAGCTGTTTGTTATTGATTTTACAGGAAGCGTGGTTCCGTTCGGATACATGTAAAATAATTCTAGAAGCGATTTTAGTACGGCAACACCGCTAACCTCACTTTTTAAAATCTATTTTAATGGCGGATGCGCTTGCGTGATGCCGGTTTCGTGTTATTATTGCATATAGTTTGGCGTCTTTCCTTGTGGATTTGTGATATCATTGATTTTACCTGTTAATTCGCTTTTGGTAAGTAAAAGTTTTAATCATATTGTATTATATCCAATGAGGATTACGAAATGCCATTATAACAAGCTATTACGAGGTAACGCTTCAGGTTCGTGAATTTTCCACTCGAAATAAAGCCATGCTTCATGGCGCGTATGGCTTGTTATGATGTATTTACCGTTATCCGTGATGTTATACATAGTTAAAATTAGCTCATCTGCTAAACAAGACTGTATTTTTTGCGATTCTGCGTAATATGATGTTTCGCGCGTTAGTAACTGCGCCCTTGAGATCTGAGAATAGGCGCCAAGTGTTGTAGATAAGTTTTAGCAAAAAATAGATATGGCGGGAAACGTTGCCACTGTGAGAGCGTGACGGATCGCACGCCTGATTGCTTGAGTCAGTTCTTGTGTGTATTACAGCTGGATCGTCACAATGGTAGCCCAGAAGAAAGGTCGCGGCGCTAAAAACCAGGCAGCGAAGGCGAAAGCCGCCGCCCAAGCCGCCGAGGAACAGGCACCCGAGATGGAGACCTCCGAGCCTGTGGAGGCCGAAGATAACAATGGCGAGGCCGAGCAGGCTGAGCATGGCGACGACTCCGCGGCGGCCGAAGCCGGCGGCGCAGAGGGCAGCGGGGACGCCGACCAGTCCCAGGAGAACGCCGATGATGCCGGGGGCGATGATAAGAAAGAAGACAAAGTAGAGTCTGGTAAAATACTAGTTGAGAACCTCCCGTCGACCTACCTGTTCGACTATCAGGAGAAACTCAAGGAGTTGTTCTCGAAACACGGAGAAGTTACCAACGTCAAGTGAGTATATCTGTTTGACAGTATCAACTACGTTACTGAAACATACAACTTGCCAACATTCAAATATCAATCCCTGAAATGTCATAACTGTTAAATGAATCACTGTATTTGTATTTCTGAATGAAGTTGATTAGTATAATATGATAATGTGTGATGTGTTCTCGAGGAACTAGCAAGCTGCTCTCAGAACACAGCAACACGGGCTCTACTGTACGGAGTATTAATGAGACAAATTTTCTTTCTTTTTAGACGTGGTCCAATCATTGTAACTGAACTGACCACAACTCCGACATTATCGGCAATAGTCGAATTCAAAAACAAAGAGTCTCTGGAGAAGGTAAACAAAAGTTTATTAACATTTTATATTTTATACTGAAAAGTGATTAAGTAGATATTAGAACTTTATTAGCCTGCTTCTGAAAGAGGCTGTATTTATGGCTAAGACTGTTTTTTTTTCCAAATTATGTATATCCAGACAGAAATGTTGCCACTTTCCTCAAGTCATGAGCAGAATGAATGACTATTTGAATGTTAGAACAGGCTGGTCTTCTACACTTGATGCATCCATTAGCAGCTTTGTGTGTTGACAAAGTAAAGTCTAAATTGTTGATTGACATTGATGTGATGTAGTAGATCAGCTGAATGTATAACTCATGTCATTTGTGATGTGTCTTTATGTGTACTTGCAGTGGCTGAGGGTAAGTTTCAGGATTGCTGCAGTGGGCTTCAGGGCTCAAACTTGTCTGTTCTCTATAACTGTCTAGGTTGCAGCCATGATAAGCATGTTACATCTAAGTTATGATTATTATGTTGTGCATTTAAAAATGTCTTCAATTTAATAAATGCATACTCAGATTTTAATTTCAATGTATAAAAAATTCAGAGCTATGTACTTACTTAACTACAATTAAGATAATCATGTTATGTTATAATTTTTTCAACAACACAACTTTACATAAACATGTATGCTACCCTTTGATTCGTCTGTAACCAATGAAGCCCATTGCACAGCCTTTTTGGTAAGTAGAATTCCAGACATTTTGCAGAGTTGTAACATGCTAAATCTACTACGTACGTCGATACGCGCGGCGCGGTAGCTCACGAAAGGATAGACTAAACATTCTGCCTTGCCTCATGCAGTTGCCATGCCAACTGCCAACTGTTGGCGCCGGTAAAGTGTTTGTATTCGCAGTTTACACACGCGATCTATCACAACCTACACGACGTCAGTTTTTCCGTATTAGGGAACCTGTTATTGTTTCGTAATCAGCTATTTTTCTGAAAAAGTTCGGTATCTGTAAGTCCAGTAATTTGAAATGTATAATAATCGGCAATAACTAACATTCAACTCATTCAATGTTAGCATACCTATTTTTCGTGTTAGTCAAAACAGATCTTCTAACTTCCGTTACTCGTGATAAGTAAGGCTAAATAAACTCGCGTATTGCATATTACTGTACTCTTAAAATAAACAATATAATACACGCCGTTCGATGAATATCTCCAATTCTTGGAAAGATATCATCGACTCTTCACAAATTAAGCGCAAGTTGAGTCACACGGTTGGCTGTTCACAACTCAATCAACCAGTTAACGTGTGTATAACAATTATTTGCAACAATTTTGCTATAATTTTTGTTCCAGAATCTGGGCACACCTATTACCGCACTCTTATTTCCTCGTTTACATTATTTGACAAGCAATTCGACGAGGAAGTGGAGATATCGCGACATCTTGAAAAATTTCCTTGTAAACTTGTGTGATTTGTTTACGCAGGGCGTGTGTCGATAGCAGAAGCCGGGGAGCGTTTATTAGTTCTATCTTTACTCGTCGTTACGGCGGGAAACACCGCATTGTCTAGTTTGCACACGGTCTGTGATAATAACCATAAACTATCTGTTGTAATGTACTCGATCTAAATATTGTATTGCTAAACAAAATATTTGAAGCTTGTGTTTTAGATCGATGCTTGGACATTGTGTCGTGTTAAGCATGCACATCTAGGTTTAAAAATATTTAAATTGTCAAAAAAGAAACATTCACTTCAACAATGATTATCTTAAAAAATAATATGAAGCAAGGAAAATTTGGTAGATAGATTTACAACACAGGCCTGTTTAAAAAAAATTGTATATCAAAAAATAAAAACTAAAGCAACCAAACAGCTCAACATAATTAAAGATGTGAAAATCATCTACTAACTGTATAGTCAGCGAAACTAATGGATTAGCAAATTGACCATCAAAGAACGACATTCAAAAAACGACAAATAGTCATTTTATCACTTGGAAGACAAGTCCAAAACTACGTAGTCAGTTTTTTAATGTCTGAGACTAAAATGACAGTTTGTCAAACTTTTCATAACACAAAAAAACTGGCATCATCATTGTAAGTTTGACATGAACCTATGTCAATTCAGTCTGAGACTATAAAACAGACTATTAATGTGTCAACGTGCTAAACACCACATTTCCCTGGCTAGCAAAACACTTCGATATCTCCAAAGCTAACATTGGTGATGTAACGCAGGCACTGTCCGAGGAGGGCACGGTGATCGACGGCAGCAAGATCACGGTGTCCGTGGAGTCTCGCGCCGAGACCGCCGTGCTCGTCGGCGTGCCCTACGAGGCCAGCACGGAGTACGTCAAGCTGCTGTTCTCGCAGTGCGGCGACGTGGCCCACATACACGAGTTCAGCAAGACCAAGTACAAAATACGTAAGTGGACCATTCATTTTTTTTTACTTTTTCTAGATCTCTACACACTAAGGGCCGATTTTTCAACTGTGGTATTTGTTCGTAGTCATTCTTTCTATGAAAAAGCTGTCAAATCGCTATTTTTATTCTACAGTTAAAAGTTATTCAACTATTGAAAAATCGGAATCTTAAAAATAAATTCTGTTGTTAATATTTATTTTTTATTAATGAAAATGCACAAAGAAGAAAATGTAAACGGGTAAAGATCATCGTAATTTGGCGGAGAAGATCAAAATAATGTGTAATGTTATTGATTGTAAAAAGAGATTCTACACGAAACGATTGTAACTTGGCTAGGCCTGCTGATCGACTATCTAATGCCGCGGCCACACACTCGACGAGTAGCATGGGAAGTAACGAGGAAAGGAGGCAGAGACATAGTGTGGCCGCGTTACTCGTCATGCCACTCGTCATGCTCCTCGTCCTGCCCACTGCTCCCTATCTTGTCGGTCTTTGCGCGCGAGAGAGAGAGAGCAACATCGCGGCAAATCACGGCAGCGCGAGGAGCAGAGCGATGAGCAGCGCGAGGAGCATAGTCTGGCCGCGGCATAAGATCACAAGTTAGCTGCCGCAAAAATGTTTACTAATGATTGTGAAAATCACATCAAAATCCTATCCCAGCATCAGCGGTTTATTATGATGCACAGATTTCTACTGGTGTAAAATTGCGTTCATCACGATCATAAATGTACTTAAGTATAGCTTTTTCTAACCTTTAAAAGGTCAAAGATCAATAAACACGTGGCATTTGGAACCTAAACAAAAAAAATAAGAAACGAAATATTCGCCATACAAAACAAGGGCATAATAATCAGTGTTCACAACATAGCCCAAATTGTAAATAGCGAGGCTGCGCCCGGGGGCGCGCGAGTAACATCCACTACCCGGTGTCCGCGTGAACAATGTGCTCTGGGGTAACGACCCCCTCGGACAATAAAACGGCATCGGCATTAGCGCGCACAGGGGGAGGCTCATAGAAGGGTGAAGGGCGACGCGGGAGAAAAAATATTGATTAACTGTCCGCGCTTGCATTACGTACAAACGTTACGAAGATTGAATAATATTGCTTCACGAAACTCGCCCGCCACCTGTTCGTTTGGCCGCGAGATCTTAACAATATAAAACCTGTATACAATAATATTGAATATCTTTAAAGATTACAAGTGTACGCTTGCGCACACTTGCAGCTAATCTTTTGTTATATTCTCATTGTGTACTGCCGTCCCGTCTTCAAGGAGGGTTGGCCCCTATCTACTTGTATTCATGCGTACGACGGTACACCTCTCAGTGTGTACTACGTAGTACATCGAGAAATTATTGACGTTTCCCGTGGACGCGTTTAGAGCAAATCGCGGCGCCGGCAAGCTCGTATATTGATTTATTATACGATTGGCATCCATGTTGTGTGCAGAGTAGAATATGTAAATGAGCTCGTAACTAGAGGGTTACTCCCCAACGCGAGGGGACGCGATGTTGTTACACAGTTATCGCATACGAACGTCCGTCAGCTAGTCGCGACGAGAGCTTTATGCAATTGCCACATTATTTTACACAACTAATTACTCTAAAACAGCACTTAGATAACTATTGTACAGAATTAGTTATGATTGACCTACTCGTACGCGTAGTGTAGTCTGATACAAATAAAGATAAAACTAATTTGATAAGCCACGTATGAATTGAAAGTCGAGTACATGAAAGGCGATTTAAGGCGTGTTACGTTTACTGACCACATTATGAGTTTACGATAGTTTTCAAGGTCCACCGGTCGAGTACACGGCGGAGCTACTTGAATGAGTTACGTAACCGTGTCAAACTGGCCACGGCGCGCGAACCTTGTTGTTATGCGAATCCTTTAAAAACAATAAAGATTTAATCGGAGAGCAATGTCCGGTGTACCATTGTTTTCTAAGCAATCTGGGAATTTTAAAAAGTCGCCTTGTCAAGGGTATTATTTTTAATTGCTCATCAAGTAAAATTCCTTTTCTAAGCAATCTGGAAATTTTAAAAAGTCGTCGTGTCGAGCGTGTTATTTTTAAATTATTCATTAAGGAAAATACCGTATTTCCTTCCTCAATTCATACTCAAATCAAATTCAGTAGCTTCGCTATTGAATCGAACTTAGCAGATAAAACAGCGATCCGTAGTTGTATTTAGTTATAGGTATGTCTCGTCATCTCCCCTACGTCTGCGAATTCGAGGGTCGGTATTGCGTTGGGGTGATTATGTGCATCTTGCTATACATTTGTTGAATAACAAAATCGATCTCACCAACAAGAAGACAGGCCCGATGGTAGGTTTATGTATGGATAGCCAATACGGGTAATTGATCGGTAGGAAGCCTGTAGTCATCGCGCTTGGGGGCTTGCACGCCCGGCGCGTGGTTATGTTACGCTAATAAAACACTTGATATGTTCCCGTGACCACGTGGCACGGTGTTCATTCGCTAATTTGAAATTGAATGAATGAGCTCACTAGTCTGTGGCATAACTCAACAACAACAACTTTATTTTTCGGAAAAATAACCTAATAATAACGTGAATGAAATATTACGTTATTCGGTAAAATGGGGCTGGAGAAATGATGGGAGTCCCCGCCCGCGGCATTTAGGGGATGGAAGGGAAAGGCTACGTGGGGTTGTGATACAAGGGGCGGGGGAGACGGCCTCTACTTATCTATCTTACCAAAATACACAAGTTTTGGAAAGGTTAAATAATATTTTAGGCGGAAAATCGCGCACTCATATTTGCAATCAACTTTGGTAGCTTCTACTATGAATATTTCGAGCAGGTAAGAAGTTAAAATAATTGTAAAGATAGGCTTATTTTATGAGCGCTTAATTATCAACCTGCTAACATAATATCCCTCTCTTAGAGAGGAGGCCTGAGTACATGCGGTGGAAATATTACAACGCTGCTTATGATATCATAACTGACATCTTAACTAATATGTTGGAAAGTACTGATCCAATATCTTAGAAATCTTCACTGGTAGAGATAATTACTTTGTTCCGTAATAATCACGGTTCCGTTCGGATAGACCACGAATAACGTGGAAAAAAGTTATAGTTAAAATAAAATGTAGAGATGTAGGATAAAAAAACTAGGTGCGTAGTAGTACTAACTGAGGATGTAACTGAAGGAGTTATTTTGGAACCGAATTCGGAATCAGAGTTATTAATAACTATTATTTGGTTTCTCGGAATCGTAACCGAATATGGACACAGAGGCAGAAGTGTCAAGTGAAAGAGTAATCGACAAGGTACTGATCGACTTTTTTGTACTTTTCCGATTAAAATTTATCGGAACCGAAATTTCGAACACAAATACAAAATCAATCGGATATTCCGAATTTTTAGAATTACAATAGAACCTCCGTAACACTGCCGTCCTTAAGCTATAATGCCGTTATCTGACAAAAACATTTTTTGAGTTACGCACAAAAAACAGCGTGAAATTATGTATAAATCGTTGTTGCTACGACTTAGGTACTCGGTTTAACTATTGATATTAGAAGAATACTGCTTAGGGAGATCGATATAGAATTTCTATCATTTAACATAGCATTTAGCATAGCGCCCTCAATATATTATAAAGAACTTATTATGTACCTATGTTTGACAATGAATAAATGAATCTTGAATCTTGAATGAAAGCCTGCCAAATAACGGCATTTTAATTAAAGGACAACACTCAAAGGTACTCACAAACTATTTAAAAACAAGAACAAAACAAAACTAGTATGGCAGGTAGCATGTTCTACTGTCTTCTCAAGTGTAAGTCTAGGTAAATGGCGTCTCTTGCAATAACTAAACAGGACCATCTCGTTTGTTCCAGTGCGAGTAACATTCCAAGACAAGGACTGCGTGGACAAGGCGCTGAAGCTGGACCGCGAGCTGCGCATCAACGGGTTCCTGGTGACCGTGTCCAAGTACCGCGACGAGGACGAGCAGAAGGCGCACAACGCCGCCAACGTTAACAAGGTATTCTACTATGTATGTGTGCGCGCGTGGCACGCCGACGACGCCGGCACGGCTGCGGCTAGACGCACCAACATCATTTTAAATTAAATTCATTGACAGAAAGAGCTTGGTCTAAATCTCCTTATCTCCCATTTCTGATTCATGCATTTGGATTTGAGTATTTCAAGTTGAGTTCTCAAACTCCACTTCATAATGTGGAGAACTTTTAGTATCAGACCAGTCCTAAAATCGTGAAAAAAACACAACAAAAAACATAAAGGTATGCAACAATGTCCCCACATTATTATTATTTTATATTATAGAGAATGCCTATGGCATTAAGTCCGCCTTTGTACATTGAGTTGCATGAAGACTAAATAAATAAATAAATAAATAAATAAATAAACTAACATAGAAATAAGTGTTACTAACATTTAATGTGGACCAAAAGTTGTCTTGAAATAAATAAATAATAATTATTATTAGCCTGAAACCCCGTCAAAATTTGGCGTTTAAGTAGGGTTTGATGTGTTCTTAGCTAGAAAGACTCCATTCAGAAATATACTCATATAGCACTAAGCGCAGGTTCTACTATATTCAACATACATTGTCGTTAATCCTTGTTTTATATGAAAACCGTGTCTAGCTAAGGCCTGCCGACGCGTCTACGTGCCCTGTGCTTTGGTTCATTACCAAAGTCGACAATTCGCTGTCATTCAGATGGTCTGTCGAGGTGTCCAGTCAGTGCTTCTTATTATCTGACTCATATTTCTCATTCATTTCTATGGGTCAGGTAACATAGGGCACAGATCGTACAAGAATATCAGTTGTATCTTAATCACTTATACTTCTGTGACAGTCTCTTTGAAGCTCTTGATACACTTAGGGCCTGTTTCACAATGTCCGAGTAGGCACTACTCACTGAATAAATTCAAAAATGGAACAGAATTTGTATGAAATTATCTGCCAAGTAAGATATTGGGAACTTAATCATAGGTGGTGGAACAGGCCCTAACTGTTGCATATTATATGTTTAAATTACTTGACAAACCATCTACTTGAAACTAAAAGCTGCTATCTCCGTTTTATCTTGACATGCTAACATGCTCTCCCTCGTCCGTCAGAACAAGCGGCAGCACCCGAACCAGCAGCAGAACCGCAACAACTCGGGCGCGGCGGCGGGCGCCAGTCCCAGCAACAACCGCGCCAACAACTTCCGCGCGCGCGGCGGCTCCTTCAACGCCAGGGGGGGCAACTTTAGAGGTAACTTCAGAGGTGTCTGCTTTTCTCTTACTATACTTGTTGTCGTAGTTAGTGTTCGCTACTTACTGCATGACTTGTATATGAGATATATTGAAGATTAACGTGGGTTTGAAGACCTGGTGAGGTTCGCGGGAATCCAATGGATGTGAGACGCACAGGACCAATCGTTGTGGCGACGCTTGGGGATTCCTATGTCCAACATTGGACGTTTTTCGGTTGAAATGTTGACTTTAGGGAGCATATTACTCATGGTATCACAACAACATGAAGGAAGTCCAGTAGTTTCTAAGACATTTTAAAGAATAACAATACCAGCTAGAAGTTATGAGAAGAGGCTTTTGCTCAGCAGTGGAGTGTAGTAATTTGACAGTACAACAAAAAAAGCGTTGCTAGAAATTATGTGTGCTGCAATGTATTTATTAAAAATCATGTACTGCCCCACTGCAAACAAAATTTTTCCTTGGCATTTTTGTCTTGCAAATATTTCTACCATTCTTGCATTGAAAAAAGAAATTGACTGTGGAATAAGGAAATTAAAATGAATAATTTGACCTATCACAGTTAGGTCGCGGATGATGATGGCAATCTCTAACATTTCTATATAACTAATGTAAACATTTCTGTCGTCCATTTGTTTAGTAGAGTCTGAACAGCCTTATTCAATGTCGGGCATGCCCGCAGGCGCGCGCGGCGGGCGCGGCGGCGGCTTCGGCGGGCGCGGCGGCGGCGCCTTCCCGCGCGGCGGCTTCGCGCCCGTCAACACCTACATGCCGCCGCAGGGCTTCATGGGCCGCCCGGTAAGTCTCATGCACCACGACAATACTCAAGTACTAAGTCAATGGATAGCCAGAAACAATTAACCAAAGGGAATGTGTAAATATGTGGGTCTTAATTTTAAAATCTTTATAAACGGTCCTGAATGACTAGTACTAAGTGAGGACTGTTTATGCATATAGGGCTTACTAACACCTCGTGCCTCGAAAAGCATGTTAAGCCATTGATCTCAGTTGCCGTTGGTAGATCTTTGACAGTCGTTACTGGGTAGTAAGGCGACAGATTTTGACCATCAGTATCGAAGGAGTATCGTTTCGTAACTGAATTGTGGAGGTTTGATAGGCAGCTGCTCCATTTAAACCACGGGTGTTCAGCCGCATCCAGTTAGACTGGAATCCGACCTCAAGCTAGTTGGAAAAAGGTCAGCTTTTTATAGAAGATGATAAACAGTCCTTGAGAAAAAAGTAAAAGTTCAAGATCACTTTATCGTCATGACTTCATGATGATGTATCATCCTACTAAGCACACACAAATATACTCTTGGAATTGGAAGTATGTGCTAGACTGCTAGTATAGTAATGATGGACTCCTGTTTCCTCCAACTTTAAATTACATTCTAAGAGACCCATATTTCTACATAAAGGAATCTCGTAAACTGGTTTTCATTGACTTACTACTGCCTAACTTTATTTTCCGCGACTAATACTACCATATTAGCGACACTGCTTCTTTTTTATGTTGACTTAGTTGATTCCTGCATGATTGTAGCTTTCAGTCTAAAGGCAGCAATGTAGTACATTCCTGTATCTGGCATTTAAGTTTGCAAGAAACCCGAATGCCATAGTGACACACCAATCAGAACTCGTGGTACAGATACACTGGCATGCCTGCTACTTGCATACTTTAATACCAGTTACAGGTGCCTTTATCCAGATTGGATAGTTTCACGTTTTATTACAGTAGTTTGTATAGCATGTGCTTTTCAGCTTGATGTAACAGTTTCCGTTGAACCCTTTTATTTAAAATAGTGTCGATTTCATGTGGTAGATGTCAGCATATAAATATGTATTATATATTTTTTCTTTACCCTCCCTCATACAAATTATTAAGTTGACATCTTTCGAACTGTATTTTTTTGCAATAATTTTTAAGAATGCTTCTCTACCATTGCATGCTCATGTCCATTTCATAGAAACGAGTGCATAGAAAGACGTGCAAAGAAATGCAGTACAATGAGGAGACACTGATAAAGAACGACAGAATACACACCAGCTCTGCAATTCTATGCATTAACACATTCTGTGCATTCTTTTCAGAGCTACCTGTAGAACATTACACCAGTTAAGTCCAAGGTAATGCCGCCTACGTTGCCATGTGGGTACAAACAACCAAAGGGTCTCTCAAAGTCTTGTCTGCAGGGAATACAAGTTATATTAACACACAGTCCTCGAATAATCCTACTTTCCGTAGCTGTACACTTGTTATTCGTTTATTTAGTTTTTTTTTACTGTTTGGTTGCATGTATTCAAATGGAATAATGTTATAAATTCTTCGTAATCCTTTAAAAAATGTAGCAGCTAGCAAAAATGGACATATTTAGGCACAGTATCTGACCGTAAATATAGCACATCTAGTTATAGAAAAAGCTCAGTTTTTTTAATTTCGTCGATGCCTCAGTCACTGACGCGTGACTGTATCACTCTATAGCTCGATGTTTCATCTATTTACGCCCGGATACTGTATTTCTTTTCTTTTGAGTTGCGTGAAGTAGGTTTTTTCGAGTGTCATTATTGATAGGTATATATTCGGTACAATTGCAAAGGTTCGTCCATCTAATCGAAATAATAGTTTGCTTCTCAGCAGGGTGGGTTCATGAACGACGGTCAGCGGCCAAACAAGAGGCTCCGGCAAATGTAACCGTACTCATTAAGACATAAGATCCAGTGTCGTGCGTCGTCCTCCTATGTTCGTGTGTGTGAGTGTGAAGAACGCCCTATCAGAGACTTCTACTACAGTGACATGATTTGCAGTATCAATAAAGAAATAAATCTAGCTAATTGTATTTACTAAGTACATGGAATAAAATAATTGTAAGCTAATGTCTTTTTGACAGGTAATAAAATGTAATTACTAACATTTAAACCGCTCTTTCATTTAAATTCCGAAAGTAATTGAAGCCAGTGGAAGAAAGTTATTGTGGCGAGCATTTCCCTTTTATTTGCATTTCATTAACACAATATCATCGTTTTGTGTGACCGGAACATGAAGACAGTTACGCTGTTTAGTTGTGCTGAGGTTTCACTCACATACTGTGCATGCATCGTGCATTTGGCAAAGACATTTGAGCAGAAATAAGTGTATCTAAGCTCTGCCCTATGCGGAAACTGCACAAAAGCTCACCTAATGGGCTTTTTTGCCAGAAAGGGAGTTTTCGGTATTGCTCAGGGTATTCACAGCCAACAACAGAGTACTTTGTAACACTAAAACCCTACAGCAACAGACAAGGCTCCTGAAAGCGGAGTACACAACACTACACCAGCTACACAGTATGAAACTGGATGTGCCAAATAGGTACTCTAACCATCCATGTAGGTAAATACACAAGGCGGAGCCATCCGAAGCTTTTAGTAAACGAAGATTCTATAAATCAAGTTCACATCATCATAGTGTATAATTAATTCATGGGCTTATAAAATGCGTAAAAGATTAGTTCCGCAATTATTTCTATCTCAATCGCCGCCCACTTACCGAGCCGGCCTACAGTATGCCGTTGAGAACCGCCGAGCTTGTTTGTATTCATCTCGCCACGTAATTGTTCTAATTGCTTTTAGTATCCCGTTATAATTACTCCATAACATCTTGATTAAAAGAGAAAGTAATAATTGAGCACGTATCGGAAAATCAAATGCTAGACCAACCTTTCTGGTCTGCTGTTAGGCAAATAACCTGACAGGTTTTAGCGGTAAAATATACTTTGTTGAGACTTGTTAACCGTCGTGTAACTACTGCCAGACTGTTGTCTGTTAGGAATTAAGCCTAGTATTTATTTACTCTTCATATTAGCCACTTGTAAACACGCCTAAACGCGAGTCGCAACTTACTGCAGTTAGTGAACATTAGCCAACGTGCGCCTAGACAGCACGCACGCATACGCGATACAGAAATACGAAATAATATGTGCTAACAAAATGTTCAAGTTAACAGTGTGTTGTGTGCTATTGTTCATAGTTTTGGCTGAATGCGGGAAATCGCGCCAAAATCCAAAGAAGGAACTAAATAGATTAACTAAACGTCCCGCGAAAGCTGAAGTGTTTGATAACTTGTTCAATATCTATGACCCTACGTTTTTGGCAGTGGTGTGGCCCAAGATAACAAATGGAATACACATCCTGGTCGACCACACATGCTGGGAGGAGCTCGGAGTGTTCTTCAAAGAGTTGACGGAAGGCAAGGCTTGGGCATACAACGGTAAGTACCAATTAACGGCACATTCAATGAGATAATGAAGACAATAAGTATACGGTAATATAATTAGTAGATGTTATGGAAAAGAAAATACAGATACATCTAATACATAATGTATAAGGTAGCTAAGTACAAATTTCTAAGCGAATAAATTATTTGCTTTGTAAAGTTTTTGTTTCTCACACGTACCTAATATTGAAGATTCATTTTTTTATAGGCCTATAACAAAAATAATCTTATCAGTAACTAAATACACTTATGCCGTCTGTAAAAAAATTAATATCAATCTTGGGTAGATTCTTGAGCAGACTAAAAAATCACATCTGTAAAATTTAAAAATTGTATGCTGGAGTCGAACCATGGACCTTACTTCATAACTTTTTCAAGGAAGGTGAAATCATTATCGACTAAAGAGTAGGTAGAGGCCTACTCTGAGGTACCCTAAGTAAGATAATTATACGGAAAGCACTTAACAATAAAAGATCGCGTGGAACAGTTTTCCTGAAGAAAGTGTCCGCAAATTATGCACATGCAAACCAATCATTTAGTGTGTTCGTATCGGAAGCCATTTACGTGTAATGACACAATACCAGTCCTACTAACACGATACTAGTAGGTACCCACTATGTTTAGTGGTTACTGTTATTGGTTTTATTGTGGGTATGGGTATATACCTACGTCATGTATAGTAAATATCATAAAACAGAGGAAAACAGAGGAGGTATATCTCATAAAATAGAGGAGCCTCTGTGGTTACTGCCCAAAGTCCACTGCCTCTTCGGTAGTCCAACGGGAGGGTCTTCAATCGAAAGGCACATTCATAGTGCGTATAGGCACTATAGGTACAGCTTTTAATATGTGCCTATATTTTGTATGTGTGATGCATGCCATGCCATCAGTACAGTATAAATTGGCAATATATAACGAAAAAAGCTGAGGAGTGGAATTCTCCGTTGGGGTCTGTCTTTCCTGCTGGTAATCTTGGAGCTTTAAGTTAAGGGTGCTCCATCGTCTACCACAAATCTTCGATTACCTACTTTATCAAATTGAGATGGAGGCCATACCCGGTCGCGAGCCTACCTATTGTTATTATTATAATGATATTTAAAAAAACTATGTAAAGATGTATTGACAGAGATGATTGGAGGAGCTCGTGGCTAGATAATAACAGCCGCACGGGTCGATCTTCAAGGTTAAGCAACGCTTGCATAGGTTGGTCTGTGGATGGGTGACCATCTTAACATAACGAGTTTCCTGCGTGCCTCGGAAAGCACGTTAAGCCGTTGGTCCCGGCTGTCATTTGGAGATCTTTGGCAGTCGTTACGGATAGCCAGAAGCCAGTAAATCTGACTCCAGTCTTGCCATGAAGTACCGTGTTACCCCAGTTAAAGGGCTGTGGAGGTCTGGTAGGCAGCCGCTCCTCGTAAAATACTGGTATTCAGCTAAATCCGGCTTGACTGGAAGCCGACCCCAATATAGTTGGGAAAAGGCTAGGCAGATGATGATGATGTAAAGATGTATTGACGGTGTCATTTTGTTGTCAAAAGGGTTTCTATAGTCCTGGGTTGCATTCCTAGGTTGGTAAAGTAGGATGAGGCTCAGTAGGAGCTCTCCATTGACTTCTTATAGACCTACCTAGAAGTGTAGATGGCAAAATGATTGTCGGGGCAAGCCTATATCGTATTATGTGACTGCCGAAATGTGAAATCCACCTGGAGAATACCGGCGTCCTTAGCTAATGTCACCTACGTCCTGAATGTCCTTTAAATTGCATCGCACTTGCACTCCTCATTATTATTTGTGTGTTGCAAAAAAGCGACAATTTGGTTCCTCGAACACGTTCATATTAATAACAGAGCTATCAATTCCACAACTTCATTTCCTCATTATCGACATTTATTGTTTTTCTTTGGCGTGACCACTAATCAATATCAACTTTCGATTGTTCGCGTTAACTGCAATGTGAACGTTCTCAAGTTCACTGCTCGCTCGCTCAGGCAGGCTTATGAACGCATTACAATCGATTATGATTAGTGGACGATGCGTACGTAAATAAAGATGACAGCGTCTTGCAATGTGCGGTAATCGTGCTGTGTTTAGACGTTGGTTTTAATAACAACAATAGTACCTACTTGTAGTATTGTTTTGAGTGTTGTTTTGTTACTATAGACTACGTAAGGATCACATAATTTGTGGTGTGAACACGGTAGTACCTACTTTTCTAACATAAACAAATCTAATCAGATGATAGGTTGTAACGTTAGTTGGTAGACAATATTCATTTATTGAATAAGCGCATTCGATATTTAAGAGCAAGGTACTCGTACAATTATAAGTTGTTTGCTTACTAGTACGTAATATAATGTGGGTGTACCTAGTTTATCCACCCTATCCACATCCTCACATCCTATGCCAGCCTGCCGTAGCTAACAACTCAAGTCCATTCTGCCAAAACCATCCAGGCTTGGGGTTCGAGACAGACAAGTGTGTCGCAGGTTCGATTCCCGCACGGAACAAATATTTGTATAATCTACAGATGGGTTGTCCTGGATCTGGGTGACTTGTGTACCTCTGTGAGTTTACATGTTTGTGAACGCATGATGCAGGAGTTATTTCTGGTCCCGCACTACAACAACAACATACAACACCAACGTTTAAAAAAACTTAACTAAACATAATTATAGTGCCTCTGCATATTGCACGTCTTGCATAGCTTCTACCAGTGGTGTGTTCAGTAGCTACTTGATTAGGAGATATTGTGTAATAAACTTCCACTTCACCAATCAGCCCCAAGCCGATCCTCCATCTTTCGTAGGGTTTATTTACGCTTCATCTTCTAGGTACGTCGATACACCTAGAATATTTCGACTCATCCCGGTCATCCCTTCTGTGAATCATCCGTCCTTTTCGCCGACATCTTTTTTAGGCGCGTGTTGAAGCACAACACAACGCACAGTCGATTCGGGCTTAGTCCTGAACGGACTTCCTGGAAAGCGAGCTACACGTTGCTAGCAAACCAACGCCTACGGAGGCCGGAAACGACCCAGCGACTCCTGTAGCCAGGGACGTCGGTGGCTGAGGCGAGAGGATGTTTTCTCCCTTACGGTTTCGGGCACCTCCTTCGCTCGCATTACTGCTTTGCAGACCACTTCTCATTCTCTGTTACTCTGGAACATTAGTCAGGGCTTGATGCGAGAAGTCGCTGTCACCGGTCGTCCCTAGGAGGACACGAATGTGCTTCCCCTTTGCAGACTTTGCGAGGGGACTTTCCGCGGCGTTTCCAGCGCGTCTTCATAAAGCCATGAGAATACGCCGCAGCTCTGTCCGCAGTACCGAGACTTGTAGTTGCAGTAGGACAACAACCGATTGTCTGTATTATGTTGTTTACATTATATTGAAGCATCAATATTTCGAGAAAAAATAGATGTTATTAGGAAGTATTGATACGACAATTCAACTTTATATTTGTGTTTCCTCATACAATGCTTTATGCCTCTGGTGAGAAAGACCTCTTTACTGTTCTCCATGTGAAGCCGTGTTTAACGAAAACTGTCTATCCCGCTAGGCATTGAACCAAAAATTATGCGCATTATTAGCAAAAACAAAAGAAAACTATTCACGCAATGGCGGAGTGCCGTTAGCACGCGCGGTGTCAACAGAACGTACGTACAGTCGAACAAACAGCAGCACATAACTATCTGTAGGCAGTGAATTTGTGAGTGTTCGTTCGTATGTTAGAAGTTAATTTTCGAAAGGTTCTTTAAGTAGTATTATTAAGCGGGAACTAGATTATACCGACGCCCACTTTGGCGACGCCTGATTTGTAGAAGCGTCGCGAGGCGTATGTTTAACGTAGCTCTACAAGTCTAGTTGCCATATAAAATGTATGGAGACCGAGGTGGCCATATCGGCGGATGTGGCCCACGTGGGTCCATTATGGACCTTTAGTGGGACTACCACACGGTGGACAGATGAGCTGGTAAATTTTTCGAAAATCCTTTGAATAGGGAGAGTGTGGACGAAGTTCAGGCGAAGGACACTTGGGGAGGACAGCAGAGGATGTTGTTTAGCTGAAATATAACAAGTCAAAGTATAGTTTAGTAAATGATTCGTTCTGCTGTATGCGAAGACGCAGCTCAGCAAACAGTTAACTAACGCACTCGGAGATGACGTGAGCCCACACAGCATGACTTCAGTGAGAGTTATCTCGCACTGGAAAAACTAATAAGGTGAAATTACGTGTCTGTCTGTTGCTGAGCACATTCGGCTACTGTTATTATCAGAATATACTTACCTGTGAATGTGGCTCCAAGCAGTTATACAATTAGAAGTTAAGTTGGCTAACCAACAATAATATGTTCAATTAGATACGATATTTCAATTAGTGCTGGATATAATTTCTTAATTGTATTTTACTACACATTTCAATCAAAAACAGCTTCTTTAATTTGTAGGTACTTAGTGACTACTTTATCGTTAAGTATGTACTAATTTATTTATAAAAGACTTGTCTGTTTATTCTGTAAGGAGGTATATTATATAATCATGTATTTTCAGCTCTCGACGCATCAGGGCGCTATGGATCGGGACTTTTCATGGGTAATCGCTTTTGGCTGGGATCCAAAGAACAATGCCTGGATCTGGTATGAAACTCCTTAATGATATATTTTATTTGTGTACACTTCTATAATAAACTTCCCAGTCATATTCAAGAACTAAGCCTCAATAAATTTAAATCATTTGTAAAGCGTAAACTTTGCCAAAAGGCTTTTTATACTATAAAGGACTATGTTGAGGACAATAAGGCTTGGGATTGACCTGCTCCAGTACTCACTGTACTGTCGTTTATTCTTTTGGATTTTTGTTTTTGATTGCATTTTTCCATTGTAAATTTAATGGAGTAGTACACAATTTATATTTCAATTTGACATTAATATTCATTTTTTTTACAATCTGACATATTATTTTTACAATTTTTGTAAATTTTATTTATATCTTTTTTTTTTGTGAATGTGAGGACTATGTGGATAGCTTTCTTTTTCCTTTCTTTTCAGTAATTGTAACTTATGTCTGGCAATTTGAGTATTTTTGCGGCCTAACCAAATGTCCTTTCCTTTGTATTGTTCGTCAAGACGTTGAGCTCCTTAGTAGTCCTGAGTTGAGCTTTACGACGAATGACAAATGCTTGCACTGACTGGACAGGTCCACTCAAATCTGCATGGTTCTTTCTTTAAAAGGCCATTTCAGACCCTAATCTGCATAGTTCGCATATGATTTGACCAATACATTTTGTATGGATTTTTTTTTTAAAAGAGACTGTGACCCCTGAGTTTGTTTCGGTGTTTCTTCTCAGGGTAGTCAGATAGGAAACACCGGCCTCATCTAGATTAATAATTATGACAAAAAAAAATTGACGTGTAAAAGTGTTTCCTATTTGCAAAATAAATATCATTTATCATTTATCATTTATCATTTATTTATAATTCCTCATAATCATTTTATTTACCTATAAAATCTTTCCTCATTGTTAGGACGCAGAGTCGATTGCAACGAATAAAAGCACAATAGCAGATGATTTCGTCGATGTCATCGCTCCGGTAACTAGGACGAAATACTTTGACGATGGTACGTAGAGCATCATACACATCAAGAGGTGTAACCAAGCAGTAGGTTCTAATAATGAACTTGTAACAGAAACCCACGAGTGGCGCTGGATGGTGCAGTACGACGAGGCTCCACAGAGTGTTGCAGACAGCTGGCCGCCATACCGGCTCGCCTACACCACCCTGGGGATCACTCTTAACATCACCAAGTCCAACATGATAAAGGCAAGTTACCAGCTGTATTCTAACGATATGTTAACGACACACAGTTTAATTTTTGACGATTTCATATGATGTTTGTCTGTTTCAGTCTACCGACATAACGTTAGGCCTCTGCATGCCGTACTCCTGCTCCCCTCGCGACATCATGTCCGTCATCAACTTCTCCATCATGATCAACGACAACTTGAAGACGAACAAGACGTCCTCACGAGTCGCGAGGATCAGCAGCGTCAGACGCGTGCAGGGGCACTACGACATCACGGCGGACAAGGCCGGGGTGCTGCTGATATGCGTCACCACACTCCTTGTAGCCCTAGTCATCGTCGCGACTGTCATAGATCTAGATCTGATGAAATGTCTACCGTATGGAACGAAATCAATGACGTTCGATCTAGAGAAGTATAATACAGATCCAAATAGAAAAGGAAGGGATTTAAAACAAGAGAATGACACAAAGACTGAGACGGACAAGCTTGGCTTTGAGAACACGAACACACACTACATGGCGGTAGACAGCCTGGTAAAGTGTAGCGCTCCCACGATTACGCTGGACGTGAATTGTGCGGAAAAGACACTGGGAAGCTGCAAGAGGTGCGGGAAGTACAGGAAGCAGTGCAGCAACCCTCGCCAGCTCGACAACCTGCCGCCCTGCCCCCGACAGAAGTACAACTCGTTCGCGAGCTTGAGCACAGAGAGCAAGAAGAAGAACATCTTCTGCCGCCTGCTGCTGTGCTTCTCTCTGGCGTATTGCTGGAAGAGGATCTTTAACACGAACACGGCGAACAAAGACCTGTCGCTGATACACGTGATGAGGGTTCTAGCGACGTTCTGGATTATGTTCGTGCATGTCGCTGTGATAGTCGAGTATATCTCAGGTAAGAGTATCATCATCATCATCATCTACCTAGCCTTTTCCCAACTATATTGGGGTCGGCTTCCAGTCAAGCCGGATTTAGCTGAATACCAGTATTTTACGAGGAGCGGCTGCCTACCAGACCTCCACAACCCATTAACTGGGGAGAGTATCATCAAGTTATTAATAATATTATGCTTCTGGTATATACTTTATTCATTAGAATGATCGGAGATTAATGTAGTGTTTCATTTACAGATTTCGCTGGCGATATAAACGGACAGAACGATGTTTACTTAATAATCGCTACAGGAACAATAGCGTTTGATACATTGTTTTATGTGAGGTAAGAGACTCAAATTTATTCTTCATCTGTTAATGTCAGCATCCATTTCTCTATGTTTTACAAAAAAATTAACAAGTTACTAAATGGCTCTGCATTAGCTTCCTTTTAGAAATACCTTTCATTTTTATTACTAGTATCTAATTGCTGACGGTGATTAAATTCCTTCTGATCTGTTTATCTACTTTCAATGATCCTCGTTTATAGCGGTCTCTTCAGCGCGCATCACTTCTTCTTCCTGAAGAGTCAGTACAGCGTGAAGGAGCTGGTGGGCTTCCAGGGTGTCTGCGGGCAAGTCCTGCAGTTCGTCTGCTTCGTGACCAACAGGGTCATAAGGTTGGTAACTAGTCCTTTTTGTTAAGGCTACTAAGGCTTGTCGAATATGTTCTGTTGAAGGAGTGAGTACTTTGTTGAATATAATAATATGTTCTGTCAAAAAAGTGAGATACCGAACTACTGTTTTTCGAAATTCAGACTGTGTCGAAATAATTAACTGCCGCAGTTCAGGATGAAATTCATCTAGAATACATAATTGAAAGATTTGTGTTGTCTAGGTAGCTCTGCTTCAACCAGTCGGTCTTGTTTGTTTAAAAGTGCCAATTATTTTTAAAGAAGTCTGAACGTTTTTTACTTTTTATTTCGATTAGATAGGTATGGATTAAAAATAAATGCTAGTTTTTTTGTTTACAAGTAATTAATTAAGACTAGGTTAAATTATCAAAACTAAACGATTTTGTAATTTTATCTATCTCTTTTTCTAGACAATTTTTACTGTAGGTAATTATTGAGATTTAGCATTTATTTATTTATTTATTAAATTCTTCATGCACATAGAAGCACAGAGGCCCATATTAGCAAATAAACGATTATGATTATGATTATGATGATTATGATTATTATGCTTTCATCTAGGTATTTTATTCAAATTATAAAAACTAGGTACCTATCATTAAGTGTTAGTGAAAATGTCATTAGTGAACGTTTCTCTGTGACATCATATAATCAACTATAAAAGGTGGAGTTTCCATTAAGATTTTTTCCATTGACATTTATTAATAACATAACTACGAATAATAATTCATTATGACAGATTTACTTCTTGGCCTTTCAAAAGTGCCTTTAATTCATGAATCCCCGACCGGTCTTAGGACCGCGCTGTTATTGTCTTACTAATGTGTCTCGTTTCGCGGGTATTGATAGGTTAAATGGTTTATTTGAAGTAAAATGCTTTTTTTTTTTAAATTATCCTCTCCATCAGGTTACTTCCCTCCTACGCGTATGCGGTCCTGCTATCCGCAGTGGTGGCGCAGTCCACATACAAGACCGCCACCCTGGCGCTGCCCGACGGCGACGAGCACAACTGCCGCGAGCACGGCTGGAGGAACCTGCTCTATATCACTACTGTTTATCCTGCAGACGAACAGGTGCGTGCTCACCTATCTCAATAATGTGACCATGAGAATAACTGGGCTTTGAAAGAGGTGGACCCCTGAGGTTTGTGTTGAGGACCTTTACATCTTAAAAGACCATTCCGGGACCCCTTCTGTGCAACGATACTTACCTAGTCGGAAAGAAACTATATGTTTAAAAGTCGATTATATCTTGAGATATGTGCCTCGTCAATGCTTACAAGCTTACTCTCCTATGACGATATGCCATGGTACCTAAAAATGCCAAATCCTTAGGAAAAACAGGCGTGATGTTTTTCTATGTTTAAGCTCTGCACAGTAGGTATATGCTCGTGTCGTGGTAACTCACTACGGAGATGTAGCTGTACCTACGTGCTGGATGCGTTACTGTGCAAAGTGAGTGTTCGATCTGCCGTCTGTTGCCGACTTCTCGTCGTCGCCATGTCACCTTTAACTGACTCCTGCTCTCCTAGTGCATGCTGGTGTCCTGGTACCTGTCGACGGAGACGCAGCTGCACGTGCTGGGCGCGCTGTTGTGCGCGGTGAGCGCGTGCTCCGTCGTGCGCGCGCGTCTGGCCACCGTGTTCACCGTCGTCGCCATGCTGTCCGCTACCATTGCCGACGCTAGTGCTGCTTACTTCGACTATGGGCAATTGTGAGTATACTACTAAACATTTAAGATTATTACGATCGAATTGACTCAAGGCTTGTGGGCGGCGAGCAATGGGTAGCTTGCCGTCCGGACCGATCCCGAGTCGTCCTCAGTGTGCAGTGTTCCACGCGCGCCTCAACACTGTAAAACCGTAATGGCCCAGCAGGATCGAAGCCTACTGAGGTCATGGGTTCGCTTCTGTCAGGAAAACCTAGAGTCTGAACGTAAGGCAAAGAAAGAACGGGTTTTAGTATAAAAATATAATTGAACCCAAAATCGAAAATATTTGATATGATGTAAGGGCGTTATTAATTTCATGTAAGTAATTTTGCTCAGCTATGTTAACTATAGTAAACTTGATATCGTCTTTTAGATTTTCAAACTCGTTTGGTGCATACGCCGTTATTATCGAGCGGCCATGGGCGCGCGTCTCTCCCTACTTCATGGGCGTGTTCACGGGCTGGCTCATTCACATGATGAATGGCAAAATGAAGGTTTCTAAGGTAATCTTTAACTTTATACTAGACTAACAGACGTTTTTATCATGGTCGAAAATGAGTAACTAATATGTTGATGTCTAAATAAAAGTGGTCCCAAGTGATATTCCTGCGGCACACTCAGAATAACAAGATAAACCGCACTGACGATTTGTGACTGTTTTATTTGGAATAAGGAATATTGCAAAAAGAATAATATAAAACCGATCACTTACTCTTAACTTTCTTTCGTAATATCATTAAACATTTCAACAGATTCACCAAATCAAACGCCTTCCTAGAAACATTCAGTATAATTTCAGGTAACATCGACTCTCCTCTGGATGGCGTCGCTCTCGTTCATGTTCACGTCGTCGGCCGTGCCGCTGGTGGGGCTGCCGTGGCTGGCCGCCTGGCTGCACCTCACCTGGCCCATTGCTCTGCTGTGGCCAGTCCTGATGGGCACTACTAATATGGCTGGTATGTGCCTAAAAGTTCTTCAATGTTAGAGATATTTCTTTAACCTCTTGAGAGAATCTTGTAGGGTTGTAATTATATCCACAAAAAAAATTAAGTATATGCGTGTTGATAGTTTCATTCATTTGCTCTTTTCGAAGTATTTTGTGGCTACGCGTGATAATTTTGCGGGCGCTATCATTAGGGTCTCTCGGTCTTTTACTCGTGGACCGTCACGAAAACGGGCTGGATTATTTTCACTAGCCCCATCTTCTAAGCTAATTACAGTTAGACTTTTACTTCTAGCTCTGATCATAACCTCAAACAAAAGACACATAACAAGGGACAGGCAGAATATACTCCATCTGCGTCCCCAAACCTGTACCTAATATGCATATGTCCCAATGTATGTCTGTTTATTTTATTCTTGTAACGTGTTTATCAGGCGTGTTCCGGCGGTTCCTAGCGCGCTCGTCAATAGCAGCTCTGAGCAGACTAAGTTACGGCATGTTGCTGCTTCACGCTGCAGTAGCACGGACTATGTTGCTGTCCGTTGGTTCAGCGCTGTGTTCAACTACTCTGTGTATTGTGAGTATTTTGTTATCGTTGACTAAATCATGCTTTATATTCTTTATTGTACACAACATTGATTCAGACAAAAATAGGACAGCTAATGTACACAGGTGAACTTAATCCACAATTAGTCTTCTTACAGCAAACCTTAGGTTTATACATAACATGTTGAAATAACTAATACAAATGCATAACAAAATTTAAGCTAACGTAGATTAAATCACACTTGCTTTGTTTGATTATTATTAAGAGTTTTGAGATATAAGGAATTGTTTTATATAGGTACGTTACTTACTTGGGAATTGACATTTGGATTTCATTTAAATAGATTCGACTAGACTATGAACTTGATTAGAATAGACTCTAAAGGTGAGTATAAACTACAACATTTGCTTGTAACAGAACAACGAGCCGCTCTATGATATGTTCTAGTGTATCATCCTTTTACGAACTAAACGTCGAACACGCTCGCCTCTTTGTTGCAAACCAACGAGCATATTGGTGTAACATTTCGGCGAGCATATTGGTGTAACATTTCGTCGAGCGTATTGGTGTAACATTTCATCGAAGGAAAGTATGAAAAAGAATGAATGCAAGGTACAACAAAATGTTCGTAAATGCAAACTAACTGTAAGCATTTACCCGTAGCATAACGCCGAGCATTCGCAGGAACGTTACATTACATGGAAATGTTTTGGGAACTGAGCTTTTGCCTGTATTGTACCATTCGTAAGAACGTTACATTACACAGAAATGCTCGAGAAAATGTTGTAGTCTATACTCACCTTTATGATGCAGTAAGATGGTTTTTTCTCCGGCAAATAGAATTTTTCTATGAGCCTGTACTTTTTAGGATTGTTTTTGCTGCTTTCTTCAGAGACGTCGGTGATACTTTTGACAAATTCTAAATTTGGTTCCCTTTTCCTACAGTGGCTATACTTTGCGGGGACGACGCTAATAACTTTACTGGCAGCTATGGTGCTCTCACTCCTGGTAGAGATGCCGTGCTGCAGCCTCCTCCGAAGACTCTCCGACTGCGCCTCATAACAATAAAACAACCAAACTATTTTGTAATAAAAATTATATTTATTTATTTATAATATTCGGTAAAAAAACTTAACTATTTATATTTACAGCCTATTTACATTAGGTACATAGGTAAATGTACATATTTATCATAATATTACATTAATTATGTTTGTTCAGCATTATTTTAATAAGATATTTAAGATTAGGTATAGATCATGTACTTGATAGTTAGGTTGTCGCAATTAGGGTAACTTTAACACACACTCGTCAATTTACAATATTTTATAAGCTGAGTTTGACAAGATTAGACGGGGGCTTATAAAGGCTGTCATTAGTTAGGAACACGTGACGGGGTCCTATCAGAGACTTTATAAATTAGCAAGGCGGGACGGAGTCCTATAAAGGCCGTCATTAGTTAGGAAGACTATAAAGGCTGTCATACCTTTATTCGAGTAACGTTTTATAAAAATCTAGGACACAGCCTGACTATCAAGTACTAAATCTATCACAAAGCTAAGCAAAAGAATAGAGATCAAGACATGAACCTCGAGATATTTAAAGCCAACTTAAATTCCGATACACAGGCTTCTAGAAACTTAGTCTAGCATTATGTACATAACATCATGAATTTATAACAATATGAAACTTAAACTTACAACGGAGTATTGCTTTATTTATTTCGATCCTAGCTTTAAGTTTTTTCTTTAATTTTAAGTGTATAATAAATATAATTAATCCATGTTTGATTTTTATTTCAACGACTAAATTTTCACTCGACTGCGTTTGCGCAGTTTTAGCATTACTTAAGAAACATATATCTACAATTATAAGTCGGTCAGCCAATGCTGTCTTTTATATTTGGGTGCTTCCATTTGACCTTTGAGTCAAGTTAACCCAAAACAAGGTTCTTCCTTTTCAACATTAGGTATCTCTTGAAATAAATTTGGTTTAACCCGGGAACACCCAGATAAGGCAAAAAAATTTACTATAACAATAAATTTATATAACTCTTGGCTCAATTGTCATGATGAATAAATTCTGAATTACACAAGAACTAACACACTCGTTCATAACCAGTCCTCGGTAAATACAATCAACACAATACACACAGTGTTCAGTCAGACTGCCCCCTCGCGAGGCGAAATTATTTCAAGACATATAGATCTACGTAAATATACAACGGAATGTAACTTATTTTACATGCTACTGCCCGGTTCCTAAAACTTCTGAAATCTTTATCCATATTGAAGAGTATTCCTTAATTTTTAATTCTTTATTGTACACAAAAACAACACCTACAATATACAAAGGCAAGCTTAACTCAGTAATGAGTTTTCTTCCAGCAAAGGCAAACCTAGATATAGAGTATTCTTAATATTTGTAGTATTTTTTTTACTTTATAATACTGATTCTTCAATATTTTCTGACAGCTAATCAGGTCTCTTTTCAGGATGAAAGTAACAAGCCCACCGTAAGAATTAGGTGGACTTTAGGGCAATAATTTGATTAAGTTCAATAAAGTGTATAGATAAATCCGATTTTTAGTAAATATAGTCTCAATCAATCCTTACTGGTGACTTAATAATGCTCCTATAAAATAAAATAAAAAAACTAAAAATTTTGAGGTCAGCGCCATCTACAGAGAAACCATGGAACGTTTACGGCGTTTGGCTCTGATTGGTTAAGAGCTCGGAGCAAGCCAATTGGAGTGTCGAACGTCATAAACTCTGCGTTAACGTACGAGTAACTCGCACTAGGCACTCAAAAGTATTCATATTGGTAACTTTAACATAACAGGGTTATAGGAACCGGGCAAAACGATTACTAAAATCACATTCGCACTTAATATCAGGTAGCGAAGCGTCGTCCATCAACGACATTAAGATTGTACAACAATTTGTAACGACTCTTGCGCAGGTTCGGAATGCATACAAACATTTTTGGCCAATTAAACCTGCGCAATGTAATTTAGCGTATTAATTCCA
This sequence comes from Mythimna separata, assembly GCA_030763345.1. NCBI lineage: Eukaryota > Metazoa > Arthropoda > Insecta > Lepidoptera > Noctuidae > Mythimna > Mythimna separata. The sequence goes on along the minus strand of CM061173.1, from coordinate 972,440 downwards.
TCCGCCTTTAGTAGGTCAGTAGTGAACTAAGGCTCTGTTGCACCACCTCCGGATACAGACTATCTACCAGATAAATTAAAAAACTCCATATAAAAACAGGGATATTTCTTTCAGATGATTTGATTTTTGTTTCGTTTTGGCTTTGCACTGTTTGTGCATTTAGACAGTGTTTTCATTCACTCTGAGTTCCATTAGATTGCGGGTGTAACATGTTGTAATGTTTCTGCAGTATTTGGCTGCAAATGTATCGAGTCAGCCTTCTCGGCAAGCTTCGCTGGCGTAGTCAATACTACTATAATATTATCAGCTCCATTTTGCCGGAATCGCGCCTGTTTCAATGATATCTCATATTATCCAGCTGTGTAGACACTTGAGATACAACACTACACCAATTTTACATCATAATATCCACTAGGAATCAATTGCGTATAATTAAGACAGCCACCAAATTTGAATAAAAAAAATCCCGCTTAAAACTTCATCAGATGATTTAGGTCGTATCCGGACGTGGCGAAACAAGCCATCAGGCAGGTTAAGTCTCTGTATCTTAAGTTAGGGTAGTTTCACACTCTGTGGGGCTTCCTCTGCGGAGACACGATCTTCAGCATGGTGACGATGGGCGCCTCGAACGCCACGGATATCACGAACGCCAGCGCGTACGATATCACCGTCAGTCCCAGGAACAGGATGAACTGGGAACAGAAAGACATTGATTTAGAACGTTTGATATTAAAAACGACAGTTAACATCTATTATGGTAGCAAATGGTAGTGTAAGAGAATTAAAGTTGAAAGTAAGATCTCCATGTCATCATCATCATCATTTCAGCTAAAAGACATCCACTGTAAGACACAGCCCTCTTCTATTTCTATTCTATTCTAAGTGTCGCCACAACGACCGATAACTTGATGAGACGTACAGAGTACAGGCATAATATACTACTTCAATGTATGCATATTTACTTCAAACTTGTGAGTTAACAGCACAAAGGCTTTTAGTAGATGAGACTTCGATGTCCAAATTAACATGATTGTCAGCGGTGCAAGGTTGCCTAGTACCTGGTACTGGATACTGAATCGCTGCCTGGTGCTGTCTGGTGGTGGTATGGTGCTGGTGGTGGTTTCTCCTGATGCAGAATTTGGAGCAGCTCCAAAGGGCTTGGTCCTTGTTTGTAGGACAATTTCAATGGACACTCACCACGAAGAGCTCGCCCATGTGGATGGGGTGCGTGAGGTGCATGGCCACGTAGCGCAGCACGACGGGGTGCACCAGGTACGCGCAGTACGTCACGCGCGAGAACGGGTACAGCACCGGCGCCGACAGCAGCGGCCGCACCCAGCCTGCAAGCGGAACACGTATTAATTACATCTGCATAGTGATTAGAAAGACCTGACAAAAAAAAAAACTTACTTTAATTTTACGTGGTTTGAAGCTGCAATCTTTTATGCATCGGGTTTCATTTTGAGTTATTTGTAAAAAAAAATATACAATCAGGTCTCTGGTGATAGTAAAGAGCTACTGCCATACAAAATTGCGATGCGATGTGGCAGGAACCTGCAATGCTAATTGCTGCGATGTGATTTCCTGCGGCAAAGTATCGGTTCAGGTGACCACAGGGTATCCGATGCGCATCAATTCGCAAGTTCTTGCTATGCGTTGTGCGAGCTCTTTTTCGTTGCAATGTTGCATCGCAATTTTGTGTTTGGGCCTTTAGGTGAAAGCTATAAGGAGTCTTGTTTCTATGTCCCATAGAACAAGCGATTCCAATCAGCCGATCCACAGTAAGTAATAAGCCACTATACACCGTGGCTGATAAGACAGCCAGCTCTATCTTGAGCAAGATCTGCTGAAGATCTTACCTCCATGGCCAGTAGAACAGGCGATGATGATCCAGCCGATGCAGCCAGCCCACAGCGAGTGCGACAGCGCACTGTACACGGCGGCTGATAAAACTCCCAGCTCCGTCTTGTACAGCCCGAAGATCAGGAACAGTAATGTGGCCGTGCACACTGCCCAGCCCACTGCTGCCCACACCTAGGAATAAACGAAAGACGTTTAGAAATATTCAAGATGTAGAGGATACTAGGAGTGGTTATTGTAAAACGTATCATAGTGTTCTGGTTTTTTACTCTCCATGAATAATGGCGTGAACTTTATGTCTTTACGTTATTTGCGTCAAAAGTCGATCAAATTTTATAGTCAGCATTCTAAAAATGTATGAAACTCTTTTTTTTTGTGTAAATTTAATCAAAAGTATTTTTTTAGGGGCGATTATTCATATAGGCGATTAATAAGTTCGTTCCATCGTCGACATCATCGCTTACCAGGTGGTGGCTGTCAATAAAAAACATCCTGTAAATGATAACATAGTTGTAAATACCAAAGATAACCGAAAACCAAAGTTGATGGATTAGCAAAGAAAAACTTAACTATTTCGAGCTAAGATATGAAATATCACTTTTCAATAACTCACCCTTGTCATCCTAATCTTCAAATTAGTCTTGAACAGGATCCATCCCGTGAGCATGCCGACGAGGTAGGGTCCCAGGCGCGTCCAGGGCTTCTCGTAGACCTTGTCGAACTGCGTGAACGGGTCCTCGCTGTTGGGGATGTGGTTGTTGCTCCAGGACACGTAGCCCGTCGTGAACAGCGACGAGATGAACAGCACGCCCGTCAGAGCCGCTGACACTTTGAAGTGGCTGCAGGAACAGAGATTAGTAGATTATGTGGCGGGGAGATAAAGCGGTGTAGTTAAGTTAAGTTGAATTCTGAACGAAATGAATGTTGCTAAGTTTTAATCCCGAACGGTAGTGTGGGTTTTATGTAATTAATTCCTGAGCAGTGCGAGGGAGTAAAAACATTAAATTCTTAGGGACGAAAAGACTTGCTTTAGGTGATGGTTGTATGACATATAAGAGACATTATCAAGCAGGTGGTGAGAATAGTACATTATGATACAAGTGTGTAATGTGGGTCATTATCGTCGCGGTGGTATTAAGACCCGAGCCATGGCGAGGGTCTTAAGAGAGCCAAGAACGATAATGACCAATTACTCTCGTGTATCATACGACGTTTTTCGACACACTTGTGAAGAAAATAAATTAAAAATCAACTTTATTTAGGTATATGAAAAGTCTACTTAAAGAAACAGTTCGTAAATGTGCAGTCAGTAATGTTGTAATTACTTAACTATTTTTGACTGTATAGTGGTCCCATGATTTAGATTTTCTACTTGAAGGCGTACAGCATAAATCATTTTCCTCATAAATAGTTGTTGTAGACATTTTTGTAAAATCTGTATTTTATTTTTAAATATGGCGGCAAAAAAATTGACTTTTCTTAAAGGCGCGCGACCATAGACTAGCTGCTCTAGCTCTTGGTTTAGAAAAAATAAGAATGAGGTTGCATATAAACAGAAAATTCGACTTTGATGAAAGATTTAATTAATTAAATATGTAAAATTTTAAACAGTTTATTTAAACACGAAATTGCATGAAATAAGTAAGTAAAACACTAATTCATGCTATTGAACGCAATAACAAATTTTATTCTTTTTCGTCTTAAAACTCTTTTTGACAAAAAATAGGTTAAACAAAAAGGTTCTAACTACATTACTGCACATGTGCATAATAGTAATCAAAATGTCACAGTTTGGTAACGAGCCCCTTTATATACCTAAGTACAGTGCAATAACAGCCACTTTATGAGCAAGTGTGTCGAAAAAATATATTACGTGACTGTAGAAAGTTAGATTTTTTGTTCTTCTTTGTTAATAAAAGCGAACTTAGTAAAACATGAACAATCAAAGATGCACAACGATATATTATGGATATCAAAGGTAGTAAACTTACCTCGTAGCAAGAATCAATAGGATAGCGCTGACGGCGTAGAACTGGGTGTCGTCTGACAGGTACCAACTCCATAACATGCACTGAAATGATACGGTTCATAAATTTTATAAAAGTAGAGATGGAATAGGCACGTAAATTTAATATTAGAAAGGATCAATAAAGAAGTCTTAGGAATAAGAATATCCTTAAATGAATTTGGGGGACATTTTGCTCTCCAAAATAACATGTTTAGTCAATAACATGGTCTTAAAGGCCCTACCGTGAGGTTTAAAGGCAATCCATTAGCTGAGAGACCTATACAGGGTGCGACCCCATCACTCTATCTCAGTCGCACTCCTGTCATTTTAATACGTCTTGGTAAGTATTTTGGTTATCAAAGGTTGCGTTTATTTTCAAATGTGTAGAAAAGCGGGAATGTTCAAAAACAAAGCCCAGAATGCTCACCATCTGTTCAACAGGGAAGAGGGTGTTGATGTAGAGCAGGTTCCTCCACCAGAACTTGGGGCAGGTCTCGTGGTCGCCCGCCGGCGGCTCGAACACGGCGTTGTGCGCGAACCACTTCATCGTCACCTCCACCACGCCCAGGATGAACAGGTACGGCGCTGTCAGTCTGTGGAGAAAGGAGTTATTGGTACTGGTGCCTTGTTTGATTTTCGTTTAAGAAGTGATATAGTTTTGCGGGCAATTTGACGTCCAGTGCTCTTTGAGTGTCCAAGTGGTTTGAGTGTCACGTGCTCTTTGAGTGTCCAGGTGTAACTGAAAACTCTAGAATCTGAATTCCGTGAGATTTTTTTTCGTTCCAAAAGATGTATAAATAAGGCTGGTAGACGTGATCAGGATTCTGAAAGAGGTGGGTTGGCTGAAATAGAGTTAGCACTGAATGATGGCTGCCAGGGTTAAGGCACGATGGTCTATTGTAGACTAGACTGAGTGCAGAAACTAAACTCACGTGCTACATTTTGCTCATGGTGTGATAGCCAGCGTGGATTATTTATTAGGAAAGAATATTCTCATATCTCTTTATGAATAGAAACCATTTTTTTAACTTAATCACGTAGTGTACGAACCTAGCAAATCTGTATCCAATGAGTCCGAAGAACTGCAGCACTCCGGAGGTGATCTTGCGATGCCCCTTCACCAGCAGGTCCAGCTTGCCCTTCGTCTTCGTGCGGAAGTACAGGAACGTCACCAGCATACCACTGCGGAAACCACACGATGTTATTGTGGCACTAAAGTAATGAGGGATGATGATGATAAAGGGAGTAAAAGCGACTTCAGTGATGGTGTTTGTAACTTAGTACCTAAATAGCGAACTTAAAGAATAGTTTGCTGAGAGTCCAAAGCAGTAAGTAAATTGTGCTACATTACTGAAATGCGGAGTATCGTATTACCCAGTAACTGGGTTGTGTGGTGATCTGATAGGCCGTCGCTTCCATGTAATACACGGGTATTCAGCTGCATCCAATTAGACTGGAAGCTGACCTCAAGCGATTTGGGGGGAGGGTAGGTAGATGATGACTAGTAATTTGTGCTAAATTATCAAACATTTCTCTGTAGTGTGTATGATTCGTTCCGCATTGAACGAATCATACACACTACAGTGAAATGTTTGATATTAATTAATAGAATTAAAAATGAAACCAATAGCGCAGGGGAAACTCTTGAGGAAAAAAAAGTTATGATCCAATTGGTAGTAAAGAACTCCTACCCGAGACAGAAGAACGTGTCGACGCTGTACACGGCGCTGATGATGAGCTGGAACCAGAAGCTCTTCTCCAGGATCGCTCGCAGCGCGGTGTTATCAGCATACTGGAATAATATAAATAAAGTCACAAACGTAGCATTGAAGTCAAAAGTGAAGTAAAGTTTATAGCCTTGTTTATAGCACTGGAAGTGATTGCAACTTTGTCGGGGAACGGCGTAAATATTGTTGGGATTAAGAATTCGGTCAAATGGTTTAGTCAAGTGTAAACTTTGCGTTGACTAAACTATATAGAACCGTATTTTAGTGTAACTAGCATGTGCCTACTACGGTAAGAAAAAGAAATAGAGATTACGATTTTTTTGAGGAAAAAAGGGAAATTTACATATATTTTTTTGTATCAATGGTCTGAAACCAGTTTCGTCTTATTGTTTGGGGCACATCGGTTGAATAGTGTCAGTCTACAAACATGTGGGCATACAATTCTAGAAAAATTCATTCTTTTGTATAAGATTGCTTACCTTGAAGACAACAATGCAGGTATGTCCGAATATGACCCAGACCATGGAGAAGGACCGCAGGCCATGCACGACGGGCACGGTGTCGGCTCCGACGGACTGGTCGAAGATCTGCAGGATGTTCGCCTTCATGGAGAACGACAGCAGCAGCTCGGACCAAACGCCTGCAAGAAAATAATAGCAACTTGTAGTCGACGCGGGAAATGGTGATAAGTAAAGTTGTAGGCGTTAGTTTTTGTTTACACAGCTTTAACATGCAGAATGCGTGGATAGAGGAATTCAATCTACAAGGCAGATTTATTATCAGGTAAGGATAAAGATATTAAAAGCTTACTTTTTGTTGTTACGTGCCATCCTTTGTACATACTAAAAAAGGAAGGATCTCCATTCATTTAATTAGTGGCGGCCTCGATCTGGTTGGGGCTTTACGCAACAAACTGATTAGAAAAGTTATTGTTTCAAACTTTTTGTTTTATCCTAAAGGTAAAAACCTTTCTCAGTAAAGTTTACATTTATAGTCGAATAAATATCAAATTTCTCAAATTCGAGGACAAGCTGGAAGAGATCGGTTTTCATCAAATGAAAATGAGGATATATGGAAGGATAATACATTGTGAGTTTGAACTCACCAACCACCACCATTTTTAATGACAAAAAAGTTTTAAATTCAAAATAAATGAACAAAGTTTCATCATAAAAAGTGCCACCTACCGGCTATGCTCATACTCCGCCACGTCCCCCTGCCCGGGCAGGCGGGGCAGGGGCCCGACTAGACACAGAGACACTTACTGAGTTTGAGCTCGTCAGCGGAGACGGTCTCGGCCGTGAGACGCTCCTCCGACGTGTTGCTGTTCAGCGCCAGGTTGTTGTTCACGTTGTACATCGATTTGCCTGCGAACGAACCCTTTTGTGAGTAAAAGTGTCAGCAGCAAAATTGTAATTAAACTTTCATGAAGGCACGATAATTGTTAACTTTATTTGTTTGGTAGCGTAACACTACAATTAAATAGCATTTTAGTATTCTTATCCTATTCTACCAATGCAAACCTACACACACTCATTTACACAATCCGTCTAACGTCCTTTATTATACTGAATTGATCTTTGTTTAGAAATACTAAACACATATGTACCTAAATCTCACAAATAAACTAAAAAACTGAAAACTCTGTTGCTTTTTCAAGCATAATTTTCATGCACACAAAAAACTTTACTCACGATTTGTCCCTCATTTAACAGCTTCTGAATACATTTTTCAGAATTAATAATAATAGTCCGAGTCTGGATGTAAATTATTACTTTTGCAAAATGTATTTAGAAAAATGTTAAACGAGTCAAGATAGAAGCATCCTTTGTACTTATTAAAATCAAGTGAAGCAAGCATTATTCATCATCATTCAGACAAAGACCACACTTTTAAAATACTATACAATGATAGGGCTGTAACGTGTACGCTTAATGACCTGAAGCCCTATCACGAGCTATTGACGCGATCCATTTGACGATTTAAACTGAATTGTTTAAGGGATGGAGCTGGACCGAACCCATCATGGTAAGCTCCAAATTCAAATTCAAATAGGGTCGGGTGTCTCACATTGAACCAGGCAGCTACATTGAACCACCGCCGAATCTCGAAAATGCGACATTGCCAAACCGCACTAATATGAGTGAAAGAGAGGTATTTACGTTCCGTTCCTGCCCACTAGTTTGCGTGGCGATCGCGTGCAAAGTGGTTGTGTGAGGAGTATTCGAAAGCCAACTGACTCAAAAAGTAAATATTTTTTGCCAATTTCATTCTTTTTTAGCTTTTTTCGTTTATATAATATCAATTTATTTATATATACACTGTTTTCTACGGTTATTTAGCAATTAAAAGCGCTATAATTCGTGATTTTAAGAGATTGATTTGCCCGTAAAATTTTAAGTTTTGTGATAAAACGTGGTGTGTCTCACATTGAACCACCTGAGGGTGTTACACATTGAACCACGGTTTACTGTGTACACCCCAGTCGTTAAAGGAGTGTTTTTTACAATTATTTTAATTTAATTTTAATTTGTTACATTATGGAAGGTACTTTTGTTTTTATAATTAAAAACTGTTACTTTTGTTTTTATTATTAAAATATGATAAGAATTTGACTGAAAAGGTTTTGTGATGTATAAAACTAAGACTCTCGGTTTAATTGCATATGATTTAAATTGATTTTTATAAATTTCAGGCTGATTTTTATTATTACTGTTTATTATTATTATTATTACAAAGTATTTGCCCTATAAATTGAACTAGAAGACATCGTTAATAAGGTGTCTCAATGTGGACGATAACCAAAAATCATTTTTCATAAAAACCTGTTTTACACCGAAACTAAAAGGAATATGAGAAATTAATGTTTTACAAAATTGAAGCTAAATAAATAGGCTAACTATACACAAAAAATTAAAGGCATTGATTGAACATCCAGCCCACTATGAGACTTTGAAATTTACCTGGTTCAATGTGGGACAACTTACCATACTTTATTGCATTAACGCAATAAACGCGCTTAGACGGAGAATATTATAGCGATATTTAAAGCTTCTCAAATCAGTTGTCACATTTAGACACTTCCTCTGGTGCAAAAGGTCATGTTCAGCTGTCTCCCTGGCACCTACCATTAGCAACAGTGATGTCATCAAGTCCGTTGAGGTCCAACTTGAGGTCGCTGCGGGTGCCGCCGTTGGCGATGTTAGCGGCAATGTTGGCGGCGCGCTGTCGGCGCCTCTTCACGTCTCGGGCTATCTTCACGTCGTACACCGTCGCGGTGATCAGCAGGATGGATACGAGGATGGATACCGCGCTGAAAGTAAATGGGTTTTTGGTTTAATAGGCAGAAAAACCAGTAAATGTAGTCTGAATGATGAAAGAATAAAAGTTCTGAGAAGTTCCACGCAAGACTCGATACATTTACACATTATTTTTTTCTCTTTGCAAAGCCGGCCTCCAACAACGAAATAAGTCTAATTTTTGTGGTCAGCCCTCCTCATCTTTCTTCGCAAGATCAAGGCTTTCTCGTTTCCGGTGATTCGACTTTATAGTTTTTTGATGCATCGAGGTAGTGAACTGTCGAACTTGAGTGTATTTATTTATTTTTCAAGCACTGTCGATTTAATGTTTTCGAGCAAGTGTTATTCGATCTAACGTCATTTGGTTTCAAGTAGGGTTCATCCGGTTTAAACCTGAATACAACAGGGCTACCCAAGTAAACTCTTTAAGTAGTTCTCACAACTTTTTGGAGACTATTTACTGATTAAGAAAACTGACGAGCTACAAAGGAAAGTTAGTTGCACTTAGGAGCAGACAAGAACATCAGTCCAGGAAATCTAACAGACACATCTACATGCCTACAATGTTCTAGTTACCTGACAGCTGCTGTAACTATCATATTATTATCTCAGTTGCCGCTCCACAAAGCAAAGGAATTTCGCAACGTAACTATAACAGTTTGAAATAACTAGCGGTTGTAATAACATGATTGTTTTGCCAACTGTCCCCGACGGGCACAATCACCCGTAATTTGGATATAGATTCATTTTCGTTGGAAGTTTGACAGCTCAGAACTGTTAGTTTTGGTCTAAAATTCTAGATTGTGATTAATTAGTGATGTCTGGGTGTCATTTATCTGTAATATGAATGTATTTAGAAATATATATGTGTGTTTATCATTTGTCTAGTACATAGCACAAGCTCTGCTTGGATCTAGATGGCGTGTGGTGTGAAAGTTGTAGAATAATATAAAAAAATACAAAAGTCACAGTGTTTATAACAAGTCCTCTGGAATGGCTTGACCGATTGTTATCAATCGGTCAAGCCATTCCGGAGGACTAGTATACTTCCTACATAAATAGGAAGTGAACTATTTTTACTCTCTTACCCCTAAGGCCTAAAGAAAGGGTAGGTAAAAAGGGGTAGCATAGGGGGGGATCAGCTATTTATATTATATTTATAATTTTGTACTAAGAAATCTTGCCTGTAATGAGGAACATGCTTGGTGTACTTTGTTTTTTGTACTCTTAACAATGTGCGGATTGGGACCCACAGCTGTGGCTCGTTAAGTCTGCGCAAACGCATGCCAGTAATTACGGGTCGCATCTACAGACTCTGTGGACCATTAGGTTGGAACCCTGACTAGGATAGCATAATCAACCTTATAATGTTCGTGACGTTCATCAGTGCTATTGGGACGCGGGCTTCCACTCTAGGAGAGGGATTGGGCCGTAATCTACCCCATGCCGATTAGTAGATCTATATAACATATCTTCTAATTGAGTTTTTTTCTTACGATGTGTTCCTTCACCGTTTTGAGTGCAGTGACCCTGACTACTCCAATTTTATTTCAAAATGTAAGTGGAAGGGTGGAAGGGTCCACCTTGCGACATAAATTCTATTTACATATTTTAAGTAAACTTCGAATCAACCTTTTAACCGCTTTAACATTGGCTTCGAAAACTTTCAAGTTTCCGATTCGAATATTCATTTATTAAAAAATGGTTTAGAGTTCCAAAGCAGACAGTCATTAAAAACCATAAGGAGTTTGTGTATTTTTAAGTACCACTTAACACTGTCAAAACAAGACTACTATCCAAATTGCTCAACAAATTGTATAATCCACTTCTAAGGCGGTTACATAAGTGCAGGCGCACTACATTCGAAGGTTCGGCGCGTGTAGTCTAGCTTTAGAGCCGTGACGTCACTGTCCGCCTGCCTGACACACTAACACGCGGTAGAAAGTGGAATACACCGCCGTGCTGAGGCAAGCCTTAGGAAATATCTTAATGTCAACCATTTCATAATTTTATGTTAAACGCGTAATGAATGAATCATCAACGTTTTCCGCGGAATTATTGAAATAACAAACGTAACTTTGAGCCAGTATTTTCTAAAGGCAACTTGACAGAGTGTTGTCCGAAGACTCAATAGAAGGGAGCCTGAATATTGCTTAATAGCGGGCCTAAAGTGATCCCAGTATTTTATTGGAGTGTCCCAAGTGTCCAAACATCAGCACTTTGGACTATTTAATCAGTGCCACCGATGCTGCAATTAACGTAGCTACCTACTGGGCCCAATTAATTCATGTATCCCCGACCGGTCCTATGAGACCGCGTACTATTGTGTCTCGTTTTGTGGGTATGTGATAGGTTAAGAATCTAAAGAGTTTACCTTCGATTCGAAAAGAAGAAGAAGTATTTTGTTGAGATGGAAACTTCATTGAGAATAAAAATAGGTAAAAGGGTGTAGGTTACTCCTAGGCAAGCGTGCTCCATCATCTACCACATCATCGCCTACCATCAGGTGCGATAGATAGTGGTCAATGCTAGCTTATGTACAAAAAAAAATAACAAGCAAATTCGGTCTGTTTATTGTTGTCTGTTGCATAATATGAAGACTATTATTTTCTTGGTTAGATATTGTTGAGCCATAATAGAAAAAATAAATAAATAAAATAACAAGCAAAGTCTCTCTGTTTATCTTTGTTGCACAATTTGCAGTTTAGATGACTATTTGTTTATTCGTTATTGTTTGCAGTAAACAGTAAAAAATGTTTTAAGACTGAGAGGTCACTTGTCCCAAAGCCCAAAAAAGGAAATCTCGCGTTGAAAATATTCGCAGTTGCAGTAGTAACAAGACTCGAGTTTTGCAACCACTTGCAAAATGCATCGGCCGACTATACTCATAGTTATGGTATATTACGGCGAATGCTCGGTTTTAATACATTATTAACCCGATTGCGTTTCTTATGTAATAACTGAGGAATTTCTTAACATTTCTTAAGAGACTTTAAGGCTTTAAATGGATAAACATATATCCTACTAATATTATAAACGTGAAAGTTTGAGTTTATGGATGTTTGTTACTCATCATCATCATTTCAGACGTCCACTGCTGGACATAGGCCTCCTTCGAGTGTCGCCGCAAAGTCCAGTTCAGTGCGTCTCACATGCATCGGATTCCCGCGACCCTCACCAGGTATCGTCAACCTTATGGGAGGCCTTCAAACACTGCGACTTCCGCTAAGTGGTTGCCAATCTAGAACCTTTCGTCCCCCTTGACCATTAATCCGTCGTAGATGTTTGTTACTATTTCACGCAAAAACAATGAATGGATTTCGATGAGACTTGGTATACAGGCAGACCATAGCATATAGAATAGCATAATAGAATATTTTTTATATTCAGAATATGTTCTTTTAGGATAAATTTCTACTACCACGCGGACGAAGCTACTGACAGAAGCTAGTTCTAAAAGGCACAGTTCAGTAATATTTGTTGTTTCCTTGCGAAGTGTAGTTAGTAAGCGATGATAACAGTTCAGTCATACATGGATTTTCGAAAGCATTATCTTAACAATAAATAATCTTGTAATGTTGTCTCTTCCTACTTGACCTCTGTTGTAAGCGTTAGGTATGTGTTATGTAGGTACTATTAAAACAACAAGTCTATGTATATGGACGGTCGTTGTGTTCAATACGTACGGGTAGACCGGTATGACTATGTTGTTTTGGTTCTGTTGCTAAAGCGAGAGGCTTAATATTTTATTTTACAAACTCTCGTATAATGATAATGGACCCATTTTTCCAAAGTTTAACTTAGGTATATGAAAAGGTGTCTGGCCTGTTGGTCTAGTGGTTAGTGACCCTGACTGCTATGCCGGAGGTTGTGGGTTCGATTCCCACCCAGGACAAATGTTTGTGTGATGAGCATGATCATTTGTTCTGTGTCTGGGTGTAATTTATCTATAATATGTATGTATTTAGAAGTATATAAGTATGTTTATCAGTTGTCTAGTACCCATAATACAAGCTCTGCTTAGTTTGGGACTAGATGACGTTGTGTGAAAGTTGTGGAATATTATATTATTATTATTATTATATTATTATTAAGGTGTTTCCTCAGAACTGATAAAAATGTTATATTATACTAGCTGTCCCCTGCGGTTTCACCCGCATTTTTCGTTACTGCTCCGCTCTCGTGGGTCGTACCGTGATATGATATAGCCTATAGCATTCCTCGATAAATGGGCTATCTAACACTGAAAGAATTTTTCAAATCGGACCAGTAGTTCCAGAGATTACCCCCTACATACAAACTTACAAATTTTACCTCTTTATAATATTAGTATAGATTATCAATTTCATCTTACGATCTAATTTTTTTTTAATGGAGTGTTTAATTATCTGAATTCCGCATCTTAGTTACCCTCAGTCATCCCTTAGGATATCCTCATATCGTGTTATCCAGTGCAGTAAGCTGCATGTTGCTGACGGTAAGACTCTAGGTGGATTTTCATTGTGATTTTCATGCAAATACTTGTATTGCATACGAATTCTTATTTATAACTAGCTTTAGCCCGCAGCTTCGCCCGCGTACATAAAATATAGCCTATGTCACTCAAGAATACAGTAGCTTTCTATTGGTGAAAAAATTTTAGCAATCGGACCAGTACTTCCACAGATTACTTCATACAAACAAAAAAACAAACTTTACCTCATTATTATATTAGTGTAGATTTGTCTGTGAAAACCTTGGATCAGCAAAGGTACACTGGCAAGGTGTGGTCATCGAGGTAGTCCTTTATGCTGAGGTGGGCCTTCAGGCTGCGGCAAGCTTCCGCTCTGGTACTGCAGATGCTTTACAGGCAGGGATACTCACAGTAAGACTTGGAAGGTGGGGTCTGCGAGTTAGGTATACCCTCCGTGCTGCGGGGAGCGCACGGCCACGACCTGGTGCTGCGGCAGGTGGACACACTAGTACTTACAGTAAGACCTGGAAGGTGGGGTCTCCGAGGTAGGTGTACCCTCCGTGCTGCGGGGAGCGCACGGCCACGACCTGGTGCTGCGGCAGGTGGACACACTAGTACTTACAGTAAGACCTGGAAGGTGGGGTCTCCGAGGTAGGTGTACCCTCCGTGCTGCGGGGAGCGCACGGCCACGACCTGGTGCTGCGGCAGGTGGACACACTAGTACTTACAGTAAGACCTGGAAGGTGGGGTCTCCGAGGTAGGTGTACCCTCCGTGCTGCGGGGAGCGCACGGCCACGACCTGGTGCTGCGGCAGGTGGACACACTAGTACTTACAGTAAGACCTGGAAGGTGGGGTCTCTGAGGTAGGAGTACCCTCCGTGCTGCGGGGAGCGCACGGCCACGACCTGGTGCTGCGGCAGGTGGACACACTAGTACTTACAGTAAGACTTGGAAGGTGGGGTCTCCGAGGTAGGATGTACCCTCCGTGCTGCGGGGAGCGCACGGCCACGACCTGGTGCTGCGGCAGGTGGACACACTAGTACTTACAGTAAGACCTGGAAGGTGGGGTCTCTGAGGTAGGAGTACCCTCCGTGCTGCGGGGAGCGCACGGCCACGACCTGGTGCTGCGGCAGGTGGACACACTAGTACTTACAGTAAGACTTGGAAGGTGGGGTTTCCGAGGTAGGATGTACCCTCCGTGCTGCGGGGAGCGCACGGCCACGACCTGGTGCTGCGGCAGGTGGACACACTAGTACTTACAGTAAGACCTGGAAGGTGGGGTCTCCGAGGTAGGTGTAGCCTCCGTGCTGCGGGGAGCGCACGGCCACGACCTGGTGCTGCAGCAGCGGCGCGCGCGCGCCGGTCACCAGCGCGGACACGGCAGCGCGCGAGCACGAGCGCGGCAGGCACATGCCCAGGTGCAGCGTGCGTTGCTGGCGGAGAACAGATACTATTAGTAAGTTGACTATACGGTAATCCATCAATCCCCACTGGGCTCACGTGGTGGATTACGGCCCATTCCCTCAGGCATTAGCCTTCATACAATATAATCCCCCAAAACATAATACCATACAATCCTACAGGATTTTACGATGAACAATGTAGAACGATACGATCGATACGAGATTTGGCTACAAATTTTTTATTTGTATGTTCTGATCAAGACATGCCAGTCGTCCCGCTATCTTCTTCTTGGTTTTCTAAGCCTTGGCTTGGCTAAGGCCTTCTAGGCCGCGACCCAAGAAGGAAGGAGGGAGGCCATTGCCCAGCAGTGGGACAGCATAGGCTAGGTATAATATAATAATAATGTTCTGACCATGTGACTTAACGTTGAGAAGAGATGTTCTAATAGCGATAGAGATTGTAAACTTGGCTAAGCCTGCTGATTAGTTTATGAGTATGACGGTGATGTAAACTATACAATGTAAGTTTAAATTGCGTTGTATACTTTATGTAATTAAAATGCGTGTCTTAGTTATGCAAGTGAGGCTCGTTACCGACTGGGGCATGTATGCCTGGGTTTATCCTAGATCGTGTGATGCGGCTGCTGCGAAGCAGTTCTTTTATCTTAAACTACCAGCTCTAATAAGCTGGACCCAGAGCCAGTATTCTTTTTTGCACCACCCAAAGGTGGACTTGTAGAAAATGCCTAAGGCATTATTATGTCCACCTCTATACCCTTATATGCATAATGTATCAAAAACATATAAATAATATATGAAAGTAGTAGTAGTAAGAGTTACTTATTTATCAGTATAAATAAAATAACTAACTACTACTACTTTCATATATTATTTAGCCAGTGCTAATGATTATAATAATCTTACATTCTTGACGATGTCAGTGAAGTTGGTGGTGACGGCGACCTTGGCGACGTAGAAGGCGGTGTCGAAGGGTGGCCCCGAGCCCACCATGGACAGGTCCTCGCGCCAGTCGTTGAAGATCTGCGACCGCGACTCTGCAAGGAAACAGATTAGTGTTTAGTTAGTTGTTCTTTGACTAATTTCGATTTAGTTTTATTGGCACCGTAAAGTTCAATGAACCAATTCTTAATACTTATAAATGCTTAAGTAACTTTTAATAACTGAACCTTCCTGGGTGGGTGGAGAGACCACTGATGTACAGTACGGCCGTTATAAGTTGGCGAGTCTGAAGTTAGGCTCTGCGAATTTTAGCGTTTGAAAACTTTAAAAATAAATGCATTTGCAGTTGTTATTGCTTTTCAAAACTGTTATTGACATTTTTATTTTTTTAAAACCTTTATTTTTGTATGAGTTTTCAAGCGCTAAAATTCGCAGAGCCTAACTTCAGACTCGCTAACTTATAACGGCCGTACTGTAGGTATAATTTTTATACCGGGATTATGTTCCCTAGGGGTAATTTACGACCGCAAAGTAGGCGAAGACACTGGTATAAGCTTGACTTTTCTAATTGGGCATTATTTTTCATTTGCTGATTGCATCATTTCTGACTTTACAATGGCATACATAGGTTGTTTTTCGCAATAAAATGTACACGTGTGTTACGTCCAAGGATATTGTGAAAGAAGCCTACATCCATTATGCAAATATACTAAAACGCATAATATCAATGAACTTTGCATTCATAAATCTATTAGTTCGTTCTTAAAACCTTGAATCCTAGATTTAAACATTGATTTACGCAACGAATGCTGCTCATACGCAGCGCCATACAAAAGACATCAACGCGCGCAGTTTGTGTGCGCAGCAAAATAAACAATATTACTATTATTTGTTACAGGTAGAGACTTAGCACTAGAATTGCATAATTATTTGATTAAGAAGTTATCTTTTGGTATGAAATAGAATGGTAAAAGGATCTATTGTATAATTTCTCGAAGGAATACTTTCAGATTTTCAGAATAGATAGTACATGAAAGTTATTACATCAGTATTTTATAATGTAAACGTATTTTACATTATAAAACGAAGTGAAGTTGTCAACAGCCTCGGTCACCACGGCCTGTCATGCAGTCGAAGCGCGGGACGCATCCCACGGCACGCGAATATTAACGACATCATCCGACGTGCCCTTGTCACCGTCGGCGTTCCGGCTGTTTTAGAACCTCATGGCCTGGCACGTGACGATGGTAAGAGACCGGACGGTATGTCTCTATTTCCTTGGAAGATGGGTAGGCCTTTAGTGTGGGACGCTACCTGCGTCGACACTCTTGCGCCATCCCATCTTCCTAGCTCGTCGTGCTCTGCTGGTGCTGCCGCTGCGGCTGCAGAGAACCTCAAGCGGCGAAAATATAACAACCTCGTCGGCAGTTATATTTTTGAGCCGTTTGGGGTTGAATCTCTTGGACCGTGGGGCCCGAGTGCTCATTCGCTTTTTAAAGATCTTTCGAAGCGTCTTGTTGACACTTCGCGTGACCCAAGGGCTGGCTTTTACCTCGGTCAGAGATTAAGCATTGCCAAACAACGTGGCAATGCTGCCAGTCTTTTGGGCACACTTCCGGTCGACAGCGATGCGGAGGAATTTTTTGACGCCATATTTTAGTTTAGAGTAAGAGTTAGTTTTAATTAGTTAAGTGTTTTTATTTTTAATGTTTTTTCTCTGCATAATAAAATTTTCAACAATTTGATAAAAAAAAACGTATTTTTGATGTCAAGATTATTAACAATTATTGAACAATAACATAACAGTCATCATCATTTTAAGCGTTCTAAAAAGGTTCTAAACCATTCGAACTTGCAAACTTTAGACTTTCAACTAATACCAATCCTGCAATCTGCAAGTTCGAACTGTCTCGAAAAAGCCTACTCTAATCATCATCATCAATTTCAGCTGAAAGACTTCCACTGCTGGACATAGGCCTCCTCCAAACGTCGACACGACCGCTCTTCTGCGTCTCGCATGTATCGGACTACCGCGACCCTAACCAGATCATCGGTCTACCTTGTAGGACGGGCTTCCCATTGCGTTTTCCGGTAAGTGATTGCCAATAAAAAGTCTACTCTAGAACTTTTAAAATAAACAACAACAGCTCGCCTTGAATACCATTATTATTAACCATTATTAACAATCTTTAAGAGTGTCCTACTTTAATTCATCAGTTTTTGGAAGTTTCTCGACATCTGCGCAGGCGCATTATGAGACAAGGCCGCGCTTGTTGGTAGAAAGTGACGTAAGTCAACACCCCTTGACCCAGTACAAAATGCAGCTGCCGGTCCGGTGGAATATTGTTATAAGAGCTTTTTGTGCACATTTGGTTAGTTTTACTACTAAGGTTTCACAATTATTTAAAGTGGTCACGTAATTTTGGGTAAGGCTTCTTTGGGCAGTTTTTTTAAGTTAATTAAATTACAACGGTTGGACAACCAATTACAGTAACTAAACAAAGACTATTAAAATAATAAACATCACGTACATTAATATCCTCTCGTAGTACTCCTGATATACCAATAAAATCATCTTCCATTCATCCCCAAACATATCGTTGTTTGGAATCCAGTTGGGCTATAAATTAGTCAAGTGTGCATCCTGTTTGAGATATCATATTGTTATAAGTGCTTTTTGTTACAATTGCTTATTGTACATTATATTTGCTTTTTATGGACAATTTGGACATTTTTACAAAGTTTGTGTTACTAAGGTTTCATAATTATTTAAAGTGGTCACGTAATTTTGAGTAAGGCTTCATTAGGCTAATTAATAATAATTAGTCGAGGGTGCGTCGGATTTCGCCTTCGCTTAAAAAATGTTTGGATCAATTTAAGACTCTCTTTTGTATTTTTGATAAGTTCAGAACAGTATAGGTCAGTTTTGGTGAACAGTTATTTTAGTGGTATCCATTTCGGTAAAGAAAATTGACAAGATCAGATTGATTCAATATTTACTAAAAATAAATTCTGGTAATGCACCGCAAGGATATATATCTACTACAATCAGTCGGTTTTTAATCCGTTAAATTAGCGCAGTTTTTTTTATTTGATCAACATTTACAGCGTTCTTAATGGTTCATGAAAAAAAATAGAGGAAACCATAATTGGCGGATTTTTACATAACAAACTACCAAGAGATAGATATTTTAAACTTTCCCCATGAAACTCTTACCATAACACCATAATTATCAACATCATCATCTGCCTAGCCTTTTCCCAACTATATTGGGGTCGGCTTCCAGTCGAGCCGGATTTAGCTGAATACCAGTATTTTACGAGGAGCGGCTGCCTACCAGACCTCCACAACCCATTAACTGGGGTAACACGGTACTTCATGGCAAGACTGGAGTCAGATTTACTGGCTTCTGACTATCCGTAACGACTGCCAAAGATCTCCAAATGACAGCCGGGACCAACGGCTTAACGTGCTTTCCGAGGCACGGAGGTAACTCGTTATGTTAAGATGGTCACCCATCCACAGACCAACCTAGGCAAGCGTTGCTTAACCTTGAAGATCGACCTGTGTGGCTGTTATTATCTAGCCACGAGCTCCTCTCTAGCCACGAGCTCCTCACACAACACCATAATTATCAACAAAAACCAAAAATATTTACCATTAGTACAAAACATTATTTCCACGGACTACGGCGTCCATTTCTACCATGACTCGATTACATAAGTTGTGGTCTAGTATCGATACTGCATATCGATTAGTATCGAGTCGATAGTGTCGCCACATCGCGTGGGCCCGCTCGGACAGTATTGCAATATCTTGCGCACAGTAAGACAGAGTTGACGAAATTAATTACTATTCGCTTAACGTGGACTCCTGATAAATGTTGGCAAATTAGACATGATTGGATAGTTACTAATGGTTTTTGTAATTGTTTTGGCTGACTTTTCCTTAACTCTCATGGGAAAAATAGTAGCAATGGTTACCCATTGCCTTCTGCTTCAGTATTTTTAGAAGACTTTTTTGGCCTATCGCCTACTGTAGCCTCATCTACTCCATGTAGGTGAATGCTTTACCGCTATTTACACGGGCGCGGGCGTTAGGGTTTCGTTGGTTATCTAGCTGGGAGTGTTATGGAAGCCAATTGTCTCCCAACATTTGAGGTGATGGAGATGTTGATTACCTTTCTTTCCTATCCCCCAATGGTACTCTATTCGTTTTGTGATTTCCCCTCTTACCAAGAGTAGTCTCAGATTTTTTGACTTTTTTTTTCTCCTAACAACTATCAAAGATCTAATAATGACAGCCGAAGTTAACAACTTTATGTACTGCAGGTGCAGTACATAAAGCTGTTGGTTGAGTAAGGTAGGTACCTTCCTATCTAAGGCATATAAATCTAACAACCGCCATAGTTATCTGAGTGCACATCGCGTGCTAACCTCATAAGAACCGTCAAAGATAAGTATAAACACATTGCGGCACACAACAGAGACCACTTAACTGAGCTTCGCGCCTACTGACACGCGTCCGCTAACAATAGCGCAATTGCGAGATTGTTTGAAGACATACTTACTGAAGTATTTGATAAACTACTTGACGAAAATTACTTTTTAGAGGTACAGAATCGTTGGAATACTACATCATCTTAGTAAACCAACGATTCTGCAGCTCTATGCGACTGCAAATATTCTTACTGTTATCAAGTACACTCATCACTGTTTTAAAGAATTATATTTTTCAAATAGAGGAAGTTTAAAAGTGGCCAGTGACAGAAAAGTTGAAAGGAAATCGATTGTCTTGGTATGGTCATGTGAAGAGGAGGGAAGAGGCATGTTACTAAAAGAGTTCTGAATTTACATGTAGATGAATCGAGCGGGAAAGGGAGACCAAAGAAAAGATGGATGGATTGTGTGTGTTGTGATATGAAAGAAAAGGGAGTTAGTGATAGTGTGACAAGAGACAGGTCAGAATGGAAGAGAAAGACATTTTACGCCGACCCAAAATAATATAGGATAAAGGCAGGAAGAAGAAGAAGTAGACCATTTATAGCGAAGATTTACAGGCACTTTTAAATTGTCAAAAAATGGTCAGCCAAAAAAAAGTGAAGCTAAATTGCTATTTTCAACGTTTTTAATAAATTTTAATAAACTCTGGGGAGCTCTTTTAAATCTTAATACGAGTATACTATAATTTACTATTCATATTACTTCAAAGTTTAAGATCCAACTTGTAAAAATATTTTTAATTAATGTACTTTAGTTAGAAATAGTTATTTAGAAGACATCAATGGAGTCCCAATTTAATGACATAGGTATCTTGGCTAGTTTAGGGATCTAAGGTCTCAACTAAAAATTACCCATAGATTAAGAAACAACAAATGTGTACACAAAAATTTGATCACAGATTAACTTTGTACCTGTAATCTATCTATGTATATACTCGTATATAAAATGAAACCCGTTTTCCGTTGTCACGACTTAACATGAAAACGGCTTGACCGATTTGGTTGTTTTTTTTTTTAAATGTTCCTTGAAGTTCAATGATGGTTTTTACGGAGAGAAAAATGCTAAAAAATAAGTTAGGCAAGGTAGGGTAGGTAGGGTAGTGTAGGGTAGTGTAGGGTAGTGTAGGGTAGTGTAGGGTAGTGAAGGGTAGTGTAGGGTAGTGTAGGGTAGTGTAGGGTAGTGTAGTGTAGGGTAGTGTAGTGTAGTGTAGGGTAGTGTAGGGTAGTGTAGGGTAGTGTAGGGTAGTCATTTGACGGGAGCGAAGCCGCGGGTAAAAGCTAGTACTAGATATTTATAGAAGTTATTGAGTCAATAAAAATTAATGATTAACGGTGCTCTTGCGACCTTTAGTATCTATTTGCGAAACTTGTTACTACTACTATGTTGAACTTTGTTGCCATACACGTCGTTTAAACGTTCTCTAATTTCGTACAATCCTGTCACATTGACTTGACTCTGAAATGCGAGTATCCCCCCGTTTCCCCCTGCATTCCCTTAGCTCACCCGGCAAGTGTCAGGTATGGTCAGCATCTTTTTTATCGATACACGCGTTGATAATTTGGCTAGTTTTCTGTTGTTGTTTTGTTATATTGTTTTTGGACAATTGTTCATCGACACCAAGCGTCAAGTTAATGTGACCGAGTTGTACAAGAAGAAGCGGTGGTACTAACTGTTGCGTCGTTCATAAGTTCTCTACATTAGTACTAAAACAAGCGGTGGTACTAACTGTTGCGTCGTTCATAAGTTCTCTACATTAGTACTAAAACAAGCGGTGGTACTAACTGTTGCGTCGTTCATAAGTTCTCTACATTAGTACTAAAACAAGCGGTGGTACTAACTGTTGCGTCGTTCATAAGTTCTCTACATTAGTACAAAATCAAGCGGTGGTACTAACTGTTGCGTCGTTCATAAGTTCTCTACATTAGTACTAAAACAAGCGGTGGTACTAACTGTTGCGTCGTTCATAAGTTCTCTACATTAGTACTAAAACAAGCGGTGGTACTAACTGTTGCGTCGTTCATAAGTTCTCTACATTAGTACTAAAACAAGCGGTGGTACTAACTGTTGCGTCGTTCATAAGTTCTCTACATTAGTACTAAAACAAGCGGTGGTACTAACTGTTGCGTCGTTCATAAGTTCTCTACATTAGTACAAAATCAAGCGGTGGTACTAACTGTTGCGTCGTTCATAAGTTCTCTACATTAGTACTAAAACAAGCGGTGGTACTAACTGTTGCGTCGTTCATAAGTTCTCTACATTAGTACTAAAACAAGCGGTGGTACTAACTGTTGCGTCGTTCATAAGTTCTCTACATTAGTACTAAAACAAGCGGTGGTACTAACTGTTGCGTCGTTCATAAGTTCTCTACATTAGTACTAAAACAAGCGGTGGTACTAACTGTTGCGTCGTTCATAAGTTCTCTACATTAGTACAAAATCAAGCGGTGGTACTAACTGTTGCGTCGTTCATAAGTTCTCTACATTAGTACTAAAACAAGCGGTGGTACTAACTGTTGCGTCGTTCATAAGTTCTCTACATTAGTACTAAAACAAGCGGTGGTACTAACTGTTGCGTCGTTCATAAGTTCTCTACATTAGTACTAAATCAAGCGGTGGTACTAACTGTTGCGCTGCTTGACGGGCGAGTGCTCCTCGTTGAGGATGTCGCACAGCTCGGCCGAGCCGGTCCAGTAGTTGTTGCCCCAGTAGAACATCGACGTGTAGCGCCCGCTCGCGTCCTCCACTGTAACAGAGAGAAATAATCAGTTAATATATTATTTTAGAGAAAAAAATAGAAATTTGTTGCTGACAGGGAAAGTATATGGGAAAAATTCCAGAGGCAGGAAACTGATACGTTGGTCAAACCAAATCTGTGCTTCACTGGAGACCACAGTCTCACATTAACTATTTATCCATGCTTTGCGCCGATCTCAAGTAATATAGGACTAGGGCAGGAAGAAGTAGAATAAGTCAATGTTTGGTGCATTATTTATTTATTTTGTTATAGTTGTGATTATAGTATATGGACGTGTATATAAATAAGTGGAATTATGTAGATATCATCACCATACACTGAGATGGAAAGCAACGTGAGGAAATATTCTAAGTAATGTGTAACATCAGGTAATAAGCACTGGGCTTACACGGAGTATTACGACCCGTCGTGTTATAGGCTGATTATGCTAATGCTACAAGATTAAGCAATAAACACACTGATGAACACTAATACTACACTAGGTAAACACTAGACATCTATGCATCGCGCACACGGGCAACGTTTGCCTCGTCC
The DNA here is from genome assembly GCA_030763345.1 of Mythimna separata. NCBI lineage: Eukaryota > Metazoa > Arthropoda > Insecta > Lepidoptera > Noctuidae > Mythimna > Mythimna separata. Next base: position 948,939 of record CM061173.1, on the reverse strand, counting down.
GCAACTAATGTGTTTCCTAAATCAAAGTACGGTGATGTATGAGTTGTTTGTGGGCGACCTCCCTAATATTACAAAGAATAAAGATTTTTGTTTGTACATCTTAAAAACTTCAGGGTCGATTTTAAAAATTCTACTGTTACTTTTTCAAAGAGAGAGAGAGGTTAATATTTTCTACTACTTCGGAAGCGAAGCCGCAAATAGAAAATAGTTGTAAATAAAACTTATTTGAAACAGATATTAGTGTTAATCCCTAATTTTACCTAGCTAGATTTCAGTATCATAATTGAAATGGAGTCACGATTTCAGTTATGATACTGAAAAGGATTGTTGAAATGGCATCAAGTTTTTACAAACTCATACCAAAGAGTCTTCGTTTTAATATAATTAAAGTATGCTGCAATTCATACAAAGTCATCGTAAAGTGTAAATGAAGATGCACTCGGCAGTTCCGGCGTTGTCTGACACGGACCATTTATTTCAGTAAACGACTCGGCTTGCCTTGGAGCGGGTTCCGTAACCTTTCGGAGAACGGTCATGCGGTGACACTTTCCAAAATAACACTTCCTGCTTATTTTAAATGTGAAATCGATGGTATGTTAAATGCAACGTAAACAAAGGATGTTGTCAAATATTACGGTTTTGTACATTTAAATATGGCCATTTTCAAATGACAATAAAATATCGTGGGGCTAATTTCCGATTATACTTTAGGTGTCTTCAAGGCTCGAGTGAATGGGCATTTAACCTATCAATACCCGCGAAACGAGACACAATAGTAAGACAATAACAGCGCGGTCGCATGAGACCGGTCGGGGATTCGTGAATTAATAAACTAGTGCGCCTCAACATCAATGATTACATCACTGCTTACCATCAGGTTGAATCGCAATCAAGCACTAGTTTATATACATAAATAAAAAGTAGTCTCATTCGGACGATGTCGGGGTATTTATTTAAACTTCATTTACAGTAATGGCATAGGCGGCATAGGTATGAATCTACCAGTCACACAATGTCGTGATGTTATCGTTATCACCTGTGTGAAAACAGCCTATTATTCAGAATTGAATTATCTTGTGTTTATGCTTCATTTATGCCAGTTATCTAATACATAATATCATTTTTACAGGCAACTTTGTACAAAAATAAGAGTTACTTTTTATCACACATCACACTTTATATTTAAGGTTGAAAAGTAAATTATTTGTGTGTAACTCTTTTGACATCAACATAGACAGCTATACCGAGAAAAGCGATAAACTGTGTTCAAACAGACAGCACTTAGTACGCACAATGTTGCGCGCACGCAGCCCATAGGCTATAATGAACAGTATTGTAAGAGTACGCCGATCTAGTTAGCTTCCTACAGTTTCAGAGTAGTTGACCTCTACTGCAGCTGTGCACTTTCCAATTCTGTGCAGTTTGGTGCACAATACGGTGCAGTGCAAGCTGTGTGGGTAACAGGGAACCTTGGGACTCAGATGTGTAAGGATAGGCGTGGCAGCCTTGGATGCTGAGGGCATAAAAACATCCAAATACAGTCAGATATTTCATGTTAATGCTAATACATTATATTATAAAGGCGAAACTTTGGGTGTGCATGTGTGTATGTTTGTGATTCGTTCACGCTGAAACTGCTGAAGTAATTTACATGAAACTTGGCACACGGACGGGTATATCGCACATAGGATACTTTTTATCTCAAGAGACAATTTTCTACTTTTTCAATGCAATGGTGGTAGCAACAAGTGTATAAATAAATTCTGGTTGTCCTTAATGTAATAAGGTTAGATTGAAATATGATGATAATAAAGTTATCCTGTTCATTAAAGTCAAGACTTAAGCGTTACAATGTTGCGGTTGCCATTGACATTACTGAGTTCATCTGCAAGAACTGCAAGTCTGACAAATGAGGATGTCGGTCGGTGTCACTCAACCACATTGACCTCAATGTAATTGTCAGAATCGGTCATGTTCACTGTCATCTTTTGTTTACCCCGGAACTCGGAAGCTTCACTTATTATTTCATTTTTAAGACGGTGAAGGAAAATATTAAGAGAAAACTTTTTGGTGAAAAGCCAGAAATATATATTGAAGATTTATTTTATGTATCTGTCCGCCTACGCGGACTAGTCTGTTCTTATACGAAAGATCCCTGAAGGACTGTATGCTAGCTGAAGGGACCTTACAGGAAGATAAGTTTAGCGGATAATATAGATAGACAATCAAAGAAAAATGTAACTGCTAATACTATGAACTTATTAAGCTATGGCCACTTTTTTGATACTATAACTTATTGAGTTGTGACCACTTTAAAATTACTTACAACCACATAAAATATTGTTATTTTGGTTTCTCGAATAACAGTGTTCTTGAAATAAGGTCTCCAAATAAATAATTACATCCTTAAGTTTATTATCATACTGTTGAAGGCGAGATCAATAACTTGTTAATATCACTTATTCCGACAAAAACACGACAATGACGGACAGGCCCATTTGCATTACGCACTTTAGTAAATTACACTATTTTAAGCTCTGTTCCCCTGAGATAAAGTACAAACTTGATTGTTAATCTAGTAGATAATGTAAGTGAGAAAAGCGGTAATAACGGATATTATCGCGATATCCGTTGTTTGTGTAGAAGCAGATGATCTATTGCTAACACTAAGTGAAAGCGTTTCGCACTTCCGCTGTCGCTTTTCAATATGGTTTTCCTTTTCAGGGCAGCTTCAACTCTAAGGCCGCGTTCCCACTAGGTACGTCATTCTTTTTTTAAGTGGGGAATCATCAGAATGACTTCTCCCGCTCTTGGACGGAGCAGGAGGGCGTGTCAGACTTTTACTGACTAAACCCCACCCCGTTCCTTCTTTGCCTTGGTTCTGGGGTCACGAGCTTCCCTTTTGTATTCCAGTCCATGGTCCCAGTCCCACTACGTCGTAATGGTTAATTTATCGTTGAACGACTATCGCCTCTAGCTGTTCCCATTATAACTACTGTTTGCTACGACAATTAGTCTCAACAACCACACATGATTTACAGTCATGGTTTAGTTGTGACGATTTTTTATAGTTTAACGACTGTCGTGCTAGCCACACCGCAAAAAAATCACTGCGAACAGTTAATCCTGTCGTCCAGCGTCCTGACTATTTGTGTACACATCAATTTAAATATACGAGTAGAAGCCACGAGGCTTAAACTACACAATTACCTATCTGTAGTTACGAATAAGTGAGAACGCGTCCTAACGAGGTTGAAAAACATCTTGATAGGAATAATCAAATGCAATCTATTGCTGACAATATTTAATTAAACTAGTATGTAACCAGATAAATATTATGAAAAGTTTGTATGTGTGTATGTTTGTTACTCCTTTACGCTTAATCGGCTAACTGGATTTCGATGTTTGGTACGTCGCGTCAGTTTACACGGACTAGGACATAGGACTTTTACCCCGGGAGTATGTTACCTTGGGATAGTAAGTTAACAAAAGCTAGTGACCTATTAAAAATAAAATTAAATAAATTACCATGATGCGAGTACACTTAATTATTTATTAATGTTACTACTCAAGTACACAAAGGTAGGCTTTAATTGACTAATGCATATTGAAATCTAGTCACCGTGACTTTAATTTAAAATCATGTCAATATATTAAAATAGAATTCAGTCATTATGAGTATGTGTAATAGATACTTATGCAATTTATGTAACAAAGTCTTATTAATTTATATGAAAATCTTCGCAATTACTGCAATGTCACTAAATGATATTTATTTTGAAGTAATTGTAAATAGGTTTGAAAAACACTATTACACACCATTTATTTCGACAATTTATTTATTTAAATACTTAATTGTACACCACGATTACAATTTAAAAAAGGAAACCTTATATTAAAAAACATACAATTGGTGGCCTTATCGCACTCGGCGATTTCGTACAGGCAACCTCAATTTAAACTTTCTGTTTATTTTAAACATTACTTCTTCTTCAATTTAAAATATAAAGCACGTAACTTCTATTATAAAAATCCTAGAAAAACTCCACAATAAATAACTCAACCAGTTTCGTTATAATTAAAAGAGAAGACCAATAAAAACCGAGAATGCACAAGAAAAGCCGCAGTAAAAAGCCTATAGAATGCAAGTGACTAGTATCGAGATCTATGTCAAGGTGAGTCGATAGATAGGCGAGGTCGATGCCCTCTCGGGTTCATTCCGAGTGCACTCCGCGCCTTGTTACGATGTACTGAATAAATCTGAAAGTATTAACTAGCTACTATTAGGGATCAAGCGAAAGTGGTTTTATCGGAACTGATATCGGAACCGGAGTTTTTAAAGAACAATGTTCAAAATGTTCGGACACCGTCCCCACCCTTGTAGCACTTTATAACCTATATCAATCGAACGGCCTTGACCGTCTCATCATTTTATTGTATGACGGCGAAGCTGAAATATGCATCCGAAAAAAGTTATATCGACATGAAGTAGTCGAAATCAATCACAATTATGTTCCCATCTACTACAATTATCCCTTGTAGCACTATAAAACCTATATCAATCGAACGGCCTTGACCGTCTCATCATTTTATTGTACGACAGCGAAGCTGAAATATGCGTCCGAAAAAAGTTATATTGACATAAAGTAGCCGAAATCAGTCACAAGTATGTTCCCATCTACTACAATTATCCCTTGTAGCACTATAAAGCCTATATCAATCGAACGGCCTTGACCGTCTCATCATTTTATTGTCCGACGGCGAAGCTGAAATATGCGTCCGAAAAAAGTTGTATCCACATGAAGTAGCCGAAATCAGTTACAATTATGTTTCCATCTACTACAATTATAATTATAAGTTGGCAAGTTTTTCAGTTGAAATATGTTCATAGTCCAAAGAAACAGAAGAACAAAGAAGTATAGAGTATACAAGTTCCTTGGAGTAGTATCACGAAAAAAGTACTATACGACACTTAATAAATCACTTCCTCACATCTTCACTGTCTTCTGAGTTGCTGGAGCGCTTCCCAATACCTTCAGGGAGCCTTTTCAAGATAGTGCATACGCCAACGACTTCTTAGAACGAATTAGTCACAGCATCCATACCAGTAATGACTGTGGAACAGAACGCACCGTTGACGACTTGGCTCGGTCCGGATTATTACCAAACTGCAAGTTACCCAGTGCTCGACTTCCGCAAGCCTGCGGCCCTGCGCCCACGGTCTTTGGAAATCGGCATCGGGATTCCGGCGGCGGTGGGGGCGTGAGGGTCGTTCCCTCTCGCGCTCCTGGTCGGCCGTCTCCTTCGCTAGCATTACTGCTTTGCAGAAGAAGGCGACCGCCGTTCACCCCTCCTCGCTCCAAACTATGGCCTACAGGCGCGAGAGGCCGCCGTCGCCGATAGCCTTCATGAGGACACAGCGGTGTTCCGCCCTAGCAAGGCACACCTCCACAGTGTGCTCCGGGCCATCCACACAGTGGCGACACCCGGGCATCTTTTCTGCCTGAATCCGATGCAAAAACCTCCTGAACTTACCGCTTCCGGTGAGGACCTGCGTCATATGGAACGTGAGGACGCTGTGATCTCTTTCTAACCACACCTCAAAGAGGAGACTTAACACGCAATGAGAGCGTGCCCAGCACTGGGTTGCGACAGTCGCAGTCGCCACCCTGTGATCCCGTCTGAACTCTGTCCGCCATACCTCGACTTGCATCTCCACGAGCAAATCGTGCCTACGTGCAAGGACTGTTGCCTCCAGATCCCACGGTGGCAGGCCATCAAGAAGGTTCACCGCTTCGCGGATGATCGAGTGGTGGTATCCCCGAACCATTCGGATGACCATGACCCTCTGGCTAGCATTCAACTTGGTCGCCGATCGCTTACCCAGCGACGGCGCCCACGGACCGAACGATCCCCGCGAGGAGCCTCCGGTAGGGGGCGTCTGTACCCTTAGATTAAGTAGGCACTGCTTCAGGGCAACCCCAGTCGTTTTCAGTTTGGGAGCCAGACGTTGGAAGTGCTCGGTCAACCCGGTAGTGACGCGGTCCAAGGGCCATGAAAGCACATGGCCTCGGACTTGTGCAATGCCACCTCGAGTCACAATTGCTGGATCCTGCCCTTGACTGTCGCAACCCCGCGTGTCGATGTCCTAAACATTAGGGGAATGCAGGAAGTGGATATCGCGAGATAAGTGAAAGTAATTAAAAGGTGAAGTGAAGTGAGATGACATGTGTCGTACAGTACTTTTTTCGTGATGCTACTCCAAGGAACTTGTATATTCTATATGAACTATGAGAAGTTCTACTATAATTACAATATTGCACGATGCTCTGTGCATGCGGCCCTTATGATTACAATGCTATCTTGCTCACCTGTAGTTTCTTTGGACTATGAACATATTTCAAATGAAAAACTTGCCAACTTATAATTATAATTGTAGTAGATGGGAACATAATTGTGACTGATTTCGGCTACTTCATCTCGATATAACTTTTTTCGGACACGTATTTCAGCTTTGCCGTCATACAATAAAATGATAAGACGGTCAAGGCCGTTCGATTGATATAGGTTTTATAGTGCTACAAGGGATAATTGTAGTAGATGGGAACATAAAATTGTGACTGATTTCGGCTACTTCATGTCGATATAACTTTTTTCGGATGCATATTTCAGCTTCGCCGTCATACAATAAAATGATGAGACGGTCAAGGCCGTTCGATTGATATAGGTTATAAAGTGCTACAAGGGTGGGGACGTTTTGAACATTGTTCTTTGGTTTATCGAAATTAGAAACCAAATTGGAACAGGACCTTAAATTAGAAATCGAGGTAGAGGCAGAAGCGTTCCAAATACGAAAACAAACAACATGTGAAAAAGTAATCGACAGGACAGGACACAAGGATGAGGGGAGGGGAGGTAATCATTCTCGATATTATACAGGGTTATTTTTTTTTCGTGATTTCAGAATAAAATTGGTCCCATAATGGCAGTTGTTCATATTCATGGGTGCCCTATGAAAATTTGGGCGGTTATTGAAAAATAACCCTGTATTTAGTATTCCTTGACATTGTATTTTTTTAAAATTGACATTATATTGACACCTGACTATACTACTTCGTGTGTCTGTCACAGCTGAATATATTTTTCGAAGTGAAATAAATCAATCACGTAAACAAGCAAATAATCTACGAGTTTAGTGAAGTGAATACGTTCGAAACGCCAAAATAAACGAGGACGACAACACCAAAATAGGTTAAGGTTTACCATTCAACAAAACACCATCAAGGACCAAGATTATTTGATGAATTAATCTTCTAATTTACTCGATTAGATTTTCATTAACACCAGTCTGAATATTAATTTTATGGCAAATTATTTTCATTGCCATACCTCAGGCAACTGTGCTCTCGAGCAGTGAACACAGTGCCATTGTCATCATAATATTTTTTTCCTAATAAAACATCAAGTTTTCGTCGATAGGTCGATCCATCTTACGCAAAGGGCAACTAACACAGGTGTGGTTTTAGTCAGTGAACTTTTGACACGCCTTCCCACTCCAGGAGCGACAGAAGTCATTTGATTCATCATCGAACCACTAGACGTAAGGTGAGTTGCACCTTCGGTATATAGTGGATCTTCCACCCCTACGCACAAAACGTTTTGGGAACACCATTTATTCTATGTCTAGCCAAAGAGTGGAATTCCTTGCCGGAGACTATGTTTCCTGATAGCTACAACCAGGAGGTCTTCTAGATTCTTCAAGTGAATAGGTTACTTCTAGGCAAGCATGCTCCATCGTCGACCACATCATTGCTTACCATTCGTTGAGATATAATGGTCAAAAGCAAGCTTATCAATAATAAAAAAATCTCGGAATCGCTCTTCGCATAAACTATGCTCTAATATAGTACAAGTTCTTGTCGTTGCACCTCTCGATGGAGACGAAGCTGTACGTACTGGACACACTATACTGTACGAGGCGAGTGCCATTGACATTACGGCTATTATTTATAATAAAAGGAATCGGATTTACAAACAAAATTAAAAAAAATATCGTGGAAACATTTTAACATTTCTCAAGAGATGTTCTAACGATCGCTAAATCATCATCATTATGTGCAATAACAAACATGATCGCATTCGGGTCACTACGCCGCGCATGCGCAAGGTTGGCAGGACCACTCGCTCCGAGATTAATCTACGTTAAATACGTTAATAACGCTAGATAACTGCAATAGCCTGGCAACCTTGGGTCGTGTGAGCTGTGATCAGGTAGATCCATAACCAATCTAAGTAATGGTACCAGGTCTTGTTACTTTGTCAGAGGAATTACTGATTCAATTGTGTTAGTTTACTAGTGTAGAGCCCCGCGAACCTCCATTGAAAAGGGAGGATCCTCCGGCCAGACGGGTATTGTGCCTAATCCGGGTAACTATCCCATATTTGATTTCGGTTGTATGTTCTAAATGCTCGGAGAGTTCTGATACGTTCTCTCATTCTCTGTTTGCTCTCTGATTGTCTTTATATTGTGTCTCTAATTACGGTATTCGAATGGTTAAGCATGTCTACTATGAAATACCTTTTCCACTAGCTTGGGGTTGGCTTCCAGAGTCTAACCAAATACGGCTTATAACTAGTGTTTTACTTGGACGACTACCTATCAAACCTCCCCAATCCAGTTACTGGGCAAACTGATACTCTTTGGATAGATAGATGATCAGACTCTCTGGCGTGTGACTACCCGTAGTAATTGTCAAAGATCCACGAATGATAACTTGGACCAACTGCTTTAAGTGCTTCCAGAGGCACGGTGTGTCAGTAATGTCCTTTTTGCTTTGGTGGATTTGCATTTGGAATTAAACAATAAATAAAGTGTTAGATACCGTGATTTATAAAAATGTAGGCGTTGATTTATAATCGCTAATGGGTTGGCTGTTCCAAGGTTATCTTCGTGTATATTGTAACAGTACTTTATTGTAATTTATTAGACCTTTAAAGAGAAATAACAAAAATAAAAAATACCTTTAAAGAGAAATAATAAATAAGGTGTAGTTTTAAATTAAACTTTACTTTAAACTAGTAATAAGAGCGTAAATGGCTTTGAACTGAGCTTTATTTAAACTAGTGATCCGGCCTAGTATTATACGTGTGTTACAAATCTTTGACATTCTTGGTTGTTCTCTACAATTTTATTTGTATAATACCACAGATAATATAATATACCAATAATACATAATTAGAATATAAACCTTAAATAGCATCTTCCATCCTGCATCACGTGCCCTGTTCAGGTAAGGACTTAATAACAGCATCAGTGGATGGCATTGCAGTGGTCGAATACTGGGTCAGGCAAGCTGTTTAGGTAACTAGTTTTGACTTCATATCGATGACTAAGAAGAAAAATTTAATTGCAATAACTCTTAGCTATTGCAATTAATTTTTTTACATGTAACTAAATAAAGAACACATTTAACCATACCATTTTAATCACTAGTTGTTTTTTTGTTTAGTAGTTTTTTTACCAGATCTGTTTGGTATATAATACTCATAAGAAGAACCTCTTTACCGCTTGAGCACCTAATTAATCCAGTTTTCCATCTCCATTAACTCGTAGCACCTTCTCCATAATAACAAGATCCGTTACCACTAAACCACGCATCCTAGACATTTTCCCCATTTCCTTTCATCGCATACTTTACAACCGCGACACGAGACTGAATCTCACGTGCTATCAGTCCGCATGTGGCAACCGGTCGCAATCGCCTGCGGTTGCAACTGCTCTCTACTTGCTATGCTACCCTACGCGCCGGGCGCTGGGGTGACCTCTGAGGTCTGATGAAATGATGGCTGGCATTAGGTTTCTTCACAGTGTAGGCTTGAATGTGAGGGTATTTAGGACTAGCCTTAATGATGTTGGGCTTAATCGATTTGGTTGAAGTGGTAATGGCTGGGTATTGATGTGCACTTGTAGCTTTGTTAATCTTACGGTTAATTGCATTGTCTTTATGAAGATGGTTTATCATAATTGCTTAGTTTTAAGAGGGTCCTGAATCTGTCTATTGTTGAAATCTAACGCAGAAAAGAGGCAATGCGAAATAAGATAGATAAAGCTTGAACTCTGTGTTGGCATTCCATAATTCCATCAGCCACTCGAATATTTAACAAAACTTGTTAAAAGAACAACGTGTTTAAAAAAAAATGTTTTAAGCTTTTGGATACAAATTTCGTCATTCAGAATTTCTATGTAGGTAATGTGCAAGGTTTCTAAAATTATTTTTTTTTAATTTATGTACCTACATCGTGAATGATCACGCAAAATAGCTTACACATTTTTTTTATCAAACCTAGATAAAATTCACGAGAAAGTTTCCAAAATATTTAGAAAAGCTTTGTAATGACGTCTTTGTCTACTATTGTTTACTAAAGTTTACAATAATATTATCGTAATAAAGAGTTATTATAAAGATGGATATCTGGGCCATTAAGCCAAAAAGTGGAACCATAAAATATGTAGGAAGTACAAGTAACGTCTTTCCTTCCGGTGTTCAATTCCAGACCGGACATTAGCAGAAAGGTCGTGAAGATGTGACATATGCCATAATTAAGAGGTTTCTAATCAGAGCGAGTGGAGGTGTGACAACACCGGCGACGCGGCGACATGCGAGCAGCAGCCTGATTCACGTAATCAAAACCGTAACGATATCGTAGTGGCGACACCGATTTTAACCTATCAATACCCGCGAAACGAGACACAATAGTAAAACAATAACAGCGCGGTCCAATGAGACCGGTCGGGGATTCATGAATTAAAGTCGCGTAATAATTTAGCTATGTCAATCGAACTTTTATCATTGGCTCGAAGAGGTTCGAAAGTATAATAATGTAACTGGCAATAAGCCAATAGGTCGTGTAGCTTCAAGCGAATAGAATTCCATCGAATCCCGTTCAAGGAACACATCATCAGGTCGACTTCCAGTCAAGCCGGATTTAGCTGAATACCAGTATTTTACGAGGAGCGGCTGCCTACCAGACCCCACAACCCATTAACTGGGGTAACACGGTACTTCATGGCAAGACTGGAGTCAGATTTACTGGCTTCTGACTATCCGTAACGACTGCCAAAGATCTACAAATGGTAGCTGGGACCTACGGCTTAACGTGCTTTCAAGGAACACGTGAATATCGATTTTGGGTAGGACTTCGATCGAACGACAATAAAACTTCAACGATATTTGACTTGTTTCATTGTACATGAATTAGGCTATGATGCGACGCAGTAACGGTCAAGTTGCGCGCGCGCCGGTTAGCTGATGACATGACGCAACGTGACGACGTGACGCGTCATCCACAGCGCTTTTGAATTTCGAACAGTGTCACCTGTTATTTGAATGGTTGTGTGTGGTTGTAACTGCGGTTGGTCATGTCCTCACTCCTTAAATGTCTCTGAAATAGTTTTGATTTAATTGTTAATGTTGGTACGACTTCCGCCTTAAGCGATGCGGATGATTTTGAACACGGTGAACTAAATCATCTATCTAATTTTTTTTTTGTTGACTGCGATCCCACCTGATGGTAAGCAGTGATGCAATCGTCGAGCCTATTCACTCTAGCCTTGAAGACACCCAAATAGAACACCTGAACCTGAATAGATCCGCATTATTACGTTACAAGAATTTTAGGAGCCATCTTAATTCTTGGGGCCTATCGTCTGTGTCACATTCCAAAGATTTTATAATCAAAGTTTTTTTGCAAAAAGCTATAGGTATAGGAAACTCGTTTAACATGTTTTTTTTTTTAATTTGATTTATGGTTTTATTAAGACAAGCTCCAAGTATATTCTTTTTTTTCGAAAAACAACTACGACACATTTTTTGTCTAGTGCTATTCAAGCACATTTATTTATCTTCTAGGTGATGAAAGAGAGAAGCCTCAAATATTCTTGGAGACGCTAATGTAAAAGCTTCTGTTTACTTTGATATATTTAAAGCGATTTCATTTTGTTATAGTTTTATTCAAAAACCTATTGAAAGTTTTTGTATAAATATGGATAGGCTCGCGTACCGGAAGACGCAGCGTTGGAAAGCCTCCCACAAGGTGGACCGACGACCTGGCGAGGGTCGCGGGAATCCGATGGATGCAAGACGCACAGGACCGGTCGCTTTGGCGACGCTTGGAGGAGGCCTATGTAGATATGAATTACACAATACTACAATTTAAAACAGTTATCTACCATTTAACACGTACTCCATCTTGAATTCCTCAGTAGCACTTTTGACTTTTTTGACTTTAGCAATCTAGAGGCTAAGTTGGTGTACCGTTGATGGCAATGTTCCTACTCGTATTGGCAATGGGACTTAATTTAAACATAACGTAATCTAACTGGCGAACCGATATTGCTGGGTTTCGGTGATCCTTTTAAATAACCCTGCAGCCCTGGGGTCACAAACATGCCTAACATTAACAAAAATTAAAATGAATTAAGCAACAAACAACATAATTCTGCAGACAAGTAGCGCACATCCATTAAATGACGTAACCAATACAATTAACATGAGCGCGAGCCTCTGCGAGTAAAAGTGAATAATAATAATAATAACAGCGCATAACAGGTGCTAATAAGTTTCACTGCGCCTTAAGTTGCGCGCGCGCCCGTAGCGGGACGCAGCGGTCGCGTGTGTGGCGCGAGCCATCAGCGGCAGCGGGCGGGGTCAAGGTGGGCTGGGGTCAGAGTTGAAAAAGGGGTATTAAGGAGGGAGAAGTAAGAGAGGTGAGATTCTGAAGAGTGTAGGTGATAAACATGTAGCTATTAAGTAAGGGTGAATCATACAATTGATTCGGAGATAAGTTTCGCTACAAGTTAGTTAAATGCCTTCTCATAGTTTAGGGTGTTGGAAATAAGGAAGTCTGATAAATGTTTGGTTGGGCTCTAACTACAATATCTAACGAAATATCCCCTCACAAAGAAGATTCCTCTTAATAACCCAGGTTATAAATAAAGCATAAACACACTGCACCGTCTCCTCTAAAAACGTGTTTGTGCTCTGCAGTAATCAATTAAATGTTAGATGATTGAAACATCAAACATGTGACAAATCATCTGATGATGATGGAATGCCATCAATAAACCGAACAATTTTGTAGAAAAATTGTAAAATATGGACAATCCCTTTGGCTTGCTGACATCTTTTAGATACACATACCCAGTGCTATTTACACAAAACTAGCACAAATTCTCAACACAAACGTAACCGGGATGAACTTGACCGCTCGTGGCTTGCGCCGACATTGTCATAACTGCGCTTGCGCAACGCGTCGTCCACATTTCCACAAGACTTCTGGGACGCACTTTCTCTGGCCCCACCGCCCCGTGAGCGTGATCGTGAGCGATCGCACAGCTTGTAGGTAGACTGGTTTTAATTATGGTGGCCTAATGTGTTATAGTGCGATATGATAGTGAATACTGACATATCATCTACCGAGCCTTTTCCCAACTATATTGGAGTCGGCTTCAAGTCAAGCCGGATTTAGCTGAATACCAGTGTTTTACGAGGAGCGGCTGCCTACCAGACCACCACAACCCATTTAACTGGGGTAACACGGTACTTCATGGCAAGACTGGAGTCAGATTTACTGGCGAACGACTGCCCAAGATCTACAAATGGCAGCCGGGACATACTGGCATAGTTGAAGAAAATAGTTACTTTTTCATATACTTGTATTGTACGTGGAATTAAACTACAAATAAAAACTGGCCAAGTACAAGTAAGACCGTTTTCACATTATCCGATCCTATATCGGTATCGGACTCCGATACGATATCGGGGTAAGTAAAATGTATGAAATTCCGTGCTCCGATATCCGATATCGGGCCGGACAATATGAAAGACAGGTACATATTTCATACATTTTACTTACCCCGATATCGTATCGGCGTCCGATACCGATATCGGATCGGATAATGCGGAAACGCTCTTAGACTCGGAGATGAAGGATTCTGAAACGATGATTGACTGATTTACTATGTAGCGGTTTGTACCAAGAAAGGTTAAGGCATCACTTTAAAAAAAATGTTTTTTCGATATTTAAATATTACAATATTAATGTGTGAGGACAGTCTAGACCAGTCAATATTTTATGCAAAAACACAATAAAAATAATCATCATAAATCAGAATGTTCATATTTTACACGGATATAGTATCTACTCATTCCACATTTGCATACTTGTTAAGTAATACTTCACACTTCGTTGTCAGGAGTTAAGGAAAAAAGAGCCATTGAGTTTAGTAGAGCTGCAGACGAGAATAGGATTTTGTGAGAGAACCCCGGGACCATGGAAAAAAGAACCCCGTGACCCTGGAATTGAGGTACAGAAGGAACAGGAGTGGGTTTTAGTCAGTAGAAGTCTGACACGCCCTCCCGCTCCGCCTAGAGCGGGAGAAGTGATTTTGATGATTTCTCCCCTTAAAATAAAAAAATCTTAACAGAAAAGCATAGTTTTATATTTTTTATTTTGGTGGTGTTGGTTGGTTCGTTATGAGTTACACCAAGTTACACTATATCATCAGTATTCAACACTTGGTCCTTTAGATTTTATCTGATCCAGTTTCCTTGTAGCAATGCCAAGTCAACGATTTCTAAACTGAATATATCTACAGTAGGTATTTCACTAAACTTTTATTTTTACAAAAGTTACTGTCTAACGTCAGATCATTAAGGAATTGCTGAAATAATTGCAATTAATGTTAATAGGAGAAAGTTGCACAATGTTCTTATTGCGTAACACTTCGCCAACTAATATATACGCTGATATAATGACAAACGTAATACTTTATAATATATTAATAAAGAAGGACAAAGATATTTGGCAAATGCCAAAGAATTGTATGAATAATGACTATTAAAATAATGTTTTCTATTTATTGAAGATAGTTCAGATCACAGAACATATTTATATGTTCTGTGGTTCAGATAGCCGGGATGATTTTTGACGAAGAACAGAACTATTTAAGTTTTTTTATTTCTTATTCTGTGGGTAAATTATTTACGAGTAGTGTTAGAAAATATTCTTGAATAAGACAGGTTTAGCTTTAGTGCAATCGAAATAATTACTTCTAATTTATTAGTTAACGTCTTTACGAAATGCGGCTAATCAGAGCGTGCGTAATCCGATTTTATTTTTCAATGTTTTGAGTGGACCGAGAGGGCGTGTGTGACTTTTACTGACTCTATGTTCTTCAGTTGAAGAACATAGTTGTTGTTTTAGTCACAACTGCGTTCCCGCGCATCTGCGCGCCCTTTGCGTTCTAGGACCAAGGGCTTCCTTTTTAGATATATTCCACACAACTTTCACACAACGCCATCTAGTCCCAAGCTAAGCAGAGCTTGTGTTATGGGTACTAGACAACTGATAAACATATTTATATATTTTTTAAATACATACAGATTATAGATAAATAACACCCAGACACAGAACAAATGATCGTGCTCATCACCCAACCATTTGTCCTGGGTGGGAATCGAACCCACGACCTCCGGCATAGCAGTCAGGGTCACTAACCACTAGACCAACAGGCCACTCAGATATTCCCTGTGTCCTTGGTTTCGACCCTGCAGGGCCTCTACGGTTTTTCTGGCATATCTTTCAGAGGCATGACACGCAACACTAAGCGCCGTCAACTACTCGGGCTCGATCCTTACTAGACGTTCGGACAGCGACCTGTAAAACCTATTGCTCGTAATTGTCCGCAACCCCGTTTATGCGTAACCCGTTTACATATTACCGATTATAATCCACATTAACAACTGTAATCAATTCTATTACATACTTTAGTACATAATAACCGAACCTGTTTAATTACTGAACTACACAACTGCTATAATCGGGTATAGCCCTAACCTTTTGCCGAACAAGGTGAAGAGCGTATGGTACGCATCGGCGAGTCAAATAATTCGATCGATCGTGTGGATATGTGGACGAAGGTGAGGTTGTGCGTGAGTGATGGTGATTGGTGATGGTCAAGTTTGCAGGAGTTGCGGGGCTAAAGGGTGGTTTTGAAGCTTGGTTTTGCTGCTGTATTTGAGAGGGTGGCGTGAAATTAGGGCCTATATTCAGGAGTGGATTGAAAGAAAGAAAGAAAGGAAAATATTTATTTGACACAGATACACATAGACACACACAATGCAGAAACATAAAATGAATTGAGGGATTGTTCGAAAAAGATACCGTGGCCCTGGAACCGCGTTATGATAGTCACTTCAGTAAAAGTATGACACCCTCTCTCGCTCTACCCAAAATCAGAGAAGTTATTGACGATGTCCCTGGAAAAAATGGAGGGGTGTAGACTGTTAGAGTCGATAATGATGATGAGGTTGAAGGTGGAAGTGATTACATTAAACCTGCTGATCAAAGATAGTTCATGAGTAGTACAAATGTAAACTAAATAGTTTACATAAATCTCAATTTACGTTGTCTCGTTGTTTCAGAGGAGTTCGATAACACTTATCGAACTCCTCTGAAACAACGTGACAGACATTTTTGAATTTTTTTGTGTATATTTTGGTAGTTCAAGAATAAGTCGCAGGCAATGTTTTACCCACCTACTAGGAGTAGGTGGGTAAAACATTGCCTGCGACTCACCACACTGAGAGGTGTCTCGATATTTAGATGTTATCAGACTATGTGTCAGACTTTTGTACAAAGTTACAAAACACACAACAACATTACAAAACCTTAATGAGCCTCAAAGGACCCGTTTCCAAAAGACAGGTAGGTATTTAAAAAGTAACAACACTTAGGGCCTGTTTCACAATGTCCGAGTAGGCACTACTCACTGAATAAATTCAAAAATGGAACAGAATTTGTATGAAATTATCTGCCAAGTAAGATACTCGAAACTTAATCATAGGTGGTGAAACAGGCACTTATGTCGTACAAACAGTCATAAAAACCAACTACACACTTAACATACCAGCCAGGGGACTCCATATCATTAGCCCCGGGATTCCTCGTAATTATTATCATCTTATCAGTAAATAAAACAAAAACAAACGCAGTAGGAATGGAATGTGGGTTACGTTATAAGCAGGAGTACAATAAATATTTGTATGGCGCAACGACCCGACCCGATGTAAAACAAAAAAAAAAGGTTTTTATCTTTTTTTAATTGACTTTAAAAAAGTAGGAGGTTCTCAAATCGTCTGGATACTTTGTGTCCATATTTGAAGATTTTTTTTAAGGTCATCATCAGGAAATCATCGATATTACTTCTCCCACTCTGTGCGGAGCGGGAGGACGTGGGGATTTAGTTGGTTTTGCAAGGTGTCATAAGAACTATAGTGACAGCATCGTAAGACAAATGAATAGAAAAATGAATTCCCAATTTTCATTCAAAGGTTATTTAAAAATTAACGCCAAGTATGTAAATTCTTTGGTAACTGTATGTTTAGTTAAGGCCATTACATTAACTAAATATTAAAAAATATATTTTTAAAGTAAGTTAAACATAAAAAAATTAGTAGAGTATTGATTTGTTTAGCTGCAAATATTTCTGCAAAGTCAATATGACAAAGCGTTTTATAATAGGTTTCGTAATTCTATTTGATTATACTATACATTTACATACCATATACATTTTTGTTTTATTATTGACTAGCGACTCGCCCTCGTTTCGCACGGGTACAAATTTATCAGTGTTAGGGCCTGTTTCATAATGTCCGAGTAGGCACTACTCACTGAATAAATTAAAAAATGGAACAAAATTTCTATGAAATTATCTACCAAGTAAGATACTCGAAACTTAATCATAGGTGGTGAAACAGGCCCTTACTCTACTATATTATGCATGTATTATACATATATCATTCTATCTATTAAAAAACCCGCATCAAAATCCGTTGCGTAGTTTTAAAGATTTAAGCATACATAGGGATATAGGGACAGAGAAAACGACTTTGTTTTGTTTTGATATTCCACCTGATGAAAGATAAAGATATCTAGGTTGTAGCTGTCAGGAAACACAGACTCCAGCAGGGAATTCCACTCCTATACTTTCCTTTTTTTCATATTAATAAATAATAAAATAAGTATATTTACTCGTACTTTGAAAAATACAGCTAGTATTTTTAAAAGTAAATATAAGTACTTACCTTTTTTTAATAGATATAAACTAGTGCGCGCTCTACCTAACTTTAGCTAACTAGTCGCGGTCAACGCGATCCCACCTGATGGTAAGCAGTGATGCAATCGTTGATAGTGAGGCGCTCTAGTTAATTAAGAGCCTGACCGCCTGTTCTTCATGGCAAGACACCTAACATTTTTCTGTAAAACGCAAGACAAATCGATTGATTTGGAGTTAGTTACCGTAATAGGGGTCAGTAGTAGACGTAGATCCGTCTGCAGTTATCTAACATCTGTATCTCGCAATAAATACCTACTCAAATGATGCGGTTCAGTGCAACTGTTGTATCTGATGACAGCGATTATGTGATTCAATGAAGACGATGTTTTGGACTGTGCTTTATTTTTTTGGCTCAAAACTTACTTGGTTATTTAAAACTTTGCTAGTTTCACAGTATTGTTAGCGGTAGTGTAGAGTTTAATTCAAGTGCGTGTTTTAGGTTACAAAGGACAGGATAAGAGGTGGACTGTGTTCTAAAGTGCTAATAAATGGTAGCATAGGTATAATAGCAGGCTCCTTGTAATATATTCCCACTTGGTTCTTGGGATCCAAGCCTCCTCTCTAGCAGATGAAATGGGCAGTGCAGATTGCTAGATGTCACATGCCTTCGAATTTTTGGTTCTAGGACGTGTCCTCACGTCGACTTCTTTCACCGTTTTAAGAGCAGTGGTGATGAAATACACGTCCTGGCTGGGTTTGAACCCGTGTCCTACAACTCGTAAGTCCGAGCCGTCAGCACTAGACCTCCACTACTTATCTAAAGTGCTAGTCAACTATTTATTTAATTATCATTAATGATTGCTTTTAATCAAACAGCTCCTACTCCACAAAACCAGTAGGAAGCATCGAAAAGAAAGTCAAGAACGAATCGTACCACTAAATCAGCGGTAATGGGAAGCGTCCACTTTGGCGTTACGCCATAATGATCCCTAAGCACATGATTACAAGAGTTAATACGGCGTGAAAGGGAACCAGGGGCAAAGACCCCATCCTTGTCGCTTTCACTCCATAGGAATATTACGTAAGAGGGGAAGTGCGCTTGTTATCGAGAATTGGAGATTTTGGATCTAATGTTCGAAGATCTGAGATGGTTCTGATTGAACTCTTCCAATCAGTTTCAGAATTAAGTATTTGTGTGGTGTATTTGAAGTTGAGTTCTTTTCAAATTTGTATTTTAGTTTGCCTGTCAAACTGTGACAAATTGTCATATTGAACTTTTTTGCTATCGGTTCAAAAAGGACGTCTTAAAAATTTAAGGTTCGTTTTTAGGGGCACACCTATGCTGCCGGCGCGTAAGTCCTGTATGGTGAAGGAAATCCGTACCGAATCTGACGCCCGGAACGAAAGTTATGAGCGAATAATATGACTAATTTGTCTTTGCTATTTCAGGTAAGTTTCCACTTATCCAGTAAAGTGAGCGATGGCGTTACTAGAACAGACTTACGTCAAATATATTGTGTTCTATGGTCTGTATAACTGTGCGTTAAAGTAGAATTGAGTACGTTCAAATGTTCACACTCATAAAACTACTGGGCATTTATGCAACTTCAGAAGTTCCTATGAAATTGGAGAAGAATCGGCAAGAAACTCCACAATTACTCTTTACTCTGTTAACCAGCTGTTACGTTTTGCGGAAGTACAGTGAAACGGAAGTAAATGCTCGAGCAGTGGGCGGCGAGGCAGCGCAGGCAGTCAGGCAGGCAGGCAGGCTCGAGCGCCGAGTTCAACCGCGGGGTCAAGAGCTTGCGCCGGTGCTTTGTAACCTGCGGAGTTGTTGGCTGTCTCTGGTCACAGCGGAAGTGATGATCACTCGTTGTAGTCAGCATTTTGAATTGCGATAAAAGTGATTATATCGGGAAACCGATTAAATTTAATAGTCACAAAATATTAATTGAAAGTTTATTAGAAACTGATATAGGATAAGTTTTGGGGTCTAAGAAACAGTGGATAGACTGTTTCAAAACTTAAAACAAAAAGAGCGTTGAAATTAATACAATGGACTCTATGATAGCAAGATAATGATTGATAAAGACTTTAGGACATCATGTTCCAGGAAGACAATTATGAGGTACTCAATGTACCTAATAATTTTGATGTTGCACGTTGGTTGTTTGATTAAATATAGTTGTGGTTGGTTGGGGCCAACGACGTGGTACACAACTGGCGCCGTGTCAGTGACATAGGCCCACTTCTACAAAACCCTTTCGGAATTACAAGCGAGATAAAAAAAACAGGTTAACTAAATAACGGTCCTTCAGTAGTTTTCAGCCAAACTTTTCCACAAGCAGTTAACATAATAATAATCCAAAAAGCCAGTTCTATTTTAGTGTTAAACTTTGGCATTCAAAGGGAAGGTCTGACTCGAAGTGAATGACCTTACAATCAATTAATTGTACAAGGCAACACCGATCCCCTGATTACCTCAGTTGGACCTTAAATGATTGTAGCGTTATTGATATTTCATTCAAATTAAGGTGACTATGCCAGGGTAGCCTGCGAAGCTCGCGCTTCGGCCGTCTGGCAAATGTCCGATCTGACGTTGATTGAAATATGATTGGAGGCCGCAACACCTAAAATGATTTACGGAATTATAACCATTAAAATCGTTAACACAACTCTCTCAATTTCATGAAAAAGTCATGTCTTAAAACCAAAAATTCGAAGACATTTGACAGCCACCACACTGGGCCCGCGTATTGGACTACGGACCGCTACTCTTAAAGAGTAGGCCCGAGTCCCACCAACGGAAACATAGCAAGGCTGATTATGCAATGAAATGTAAACAATAAATAAATAAACAGTAAATACAAGAAAGTGTAGACAAGTGGTTGATTTGCATCTAATGTAGCATCTTTGTAGGGTGTGTTGACCCATGACCCCGAACTATGTACGCCGCGCGGTTTCACTTCATGGCCAAGTGCAGGTGAAGATGGAGCCAGTATACATGTGGGTAATACCCTCTGACTTACCTAATTAAGTAACTGCCTCTTGTTAAACTGGATACTACGTCGATCAACTTTTGCTAAGACGTAAGTGTCAGGTTTACTTATATAATTTTTTTCTGATTATTTTCTCATCAAGTATAATACTTACTAAAATAATTATGATTTTAATTGTGTATATTCCTTGTTTATCTATTTATGTAATCTGAAAATTATAAGATATACGTGAATTCATCTAGAGTCAATCTGTCGTACGTATGTTAGACAAATAATGGTTTGGGCTATATGTTATTTTATTGTATATCTTGCTTTCTTTATGCAGCTCAGGACCCTGGAGGGTTGGACCTTTGGAAGGTGTACGAGAGGCTGAAACTAATTCGCTGACGCCTCTTATACACATTTCATGACACAAACCACGATTTTATCGCACGCGGTATAAGTGCACCCTAGAATCAACTGGTTGGTGGGAAACTATGGCAAGATTTAGAAAACAAAAAGATAGGGCTAAAGTTTTGTTGTTACGCAATCTGTGTAAAGACTATGCGTGTACAGATTTTATTATTATTAAGAGTCCGATTAGTTTTTCGAAACTGTAATGATGGCTGAAAGAGTGATTCTATTTTCAACATATCCTACTAATATTATAAATCTGAAAGTTTCTGAGAATGGATGTGTGGATGTTATTCTTTCACGCAATAACGGCTGGACCGATTTGGTTGAAAATTGGTACCATGTAGATAGGTTATAGCCTGGAATAACATATAGGTTAATTTTTTGTGCTTTTTTCAGGCGAAGCCGCGGACGGAAGCTTATAAATAATAAAAGGAGAACCGCAGAAAAACAACATCTGCTACGAATCCAAAAATAAAAAAGCTTACATCAGGCCTATTAACATTGACGATTCACTCGGTAACCAATTTGCAACCCAGCAGATGTTACTTTTACTGACCTTACATAACTCGACAAGGTCGTATTCTGCCAAGCCATGGCATGCCACATGCCACTTGCCATAATAGCCAGTAATAGGCCACAGTAATCCCACGTAATAATGGTAATTAATATTTCCCAATAGTTGTCCGAAACGTCGGTATTTGGCAATGTTGCCGCCGTCGACGGCAAAGTTGAGATGTAAAGGTGTGTGCGCATTGCGGCGTATGGGCTGATGGGATGTTATGGCCATATACGTTTTAATTATTCGTAAAGGTGCTTACTACGAATGTAAGTAATGAGGGAATAGGTCAAAATCCAACACACGGGCCCAGTGCGAATTGGTGATCGTCATAGGTCTTGGAAATTTGGTTCTAGGACATACTAGTTTTCCGTGACCCTTTTGATGACGATGATGTCTAACTAATGTTATTAACATGTTGAAGCGTTTTGACAGTTACCTGGACCTGAAGCCTCAGTGATACCAGGTGAACGGCATCTTAGAGCACTCTCATTTCCTTATTAGTTTTAATTACTCAGATACCCGCGAAACGAGACACAATAGTAAAACAATAACAGCGCGGTCTCATAGGACCGGTTGGGGATTCAAACGTTAAAGACGATCATTGACGGTAAGAAAAACCATCCATTTATCAACATTGTACGGCCCCCTGACGGTACTTACCGCCCAAGCACACACACAAACTTTGACCATGATGTATGGCATTCGCATAGTAGACATAAAAGTCGGTTCTCAGACGGTCATAAGTGCATTGTTTAAAAGTAATGATGTAATGTAACAGCTGCCCGAGTCGACCACACGCCGGCGACCGAAAACTTTCTTTATTCTTAATGTTTTTTGAACTGTGAACAGTAGTTTGTTACTTCACAGTTCACACAGTATCATTATGGAACTAGAAATTGTAAAAAGAATAATCCACTTTACGTATGATCTGAGGTTCCATTGTTTACAATTAGCTGACCCAACCAACGCTAATAACAGTTTGGAATTTTTTAAGGAAAAATGAATATTTCAAATTACCTTGCATTTTTTCAAATTTTCTCTCTACTTCTGTGGTCAGTCTCAAGTTTTGCACATAGCAATATTAATCAATTTTTATTGTAAAGATTGTCAATTATATCACACGTGCACTTTTTGCCGAAAGGAGTTGTTCTTTTCGGTATATGCCAATAGGTACTATACTAATAAATTCAGTAGACGTAAATTACCAAATCATGTTTTTTTAGAAAGTTATACTTATTAATATTTTTAATTAGGGGAGAGAAACCACATTCCTGCAAAAAAACGCAAAGTGTCGTTTATGATGATTTTTTCTAAAAATCCTTTACACTCTAGTGCGCTAGGTTCCTAACATTTTAAACACATAATAATTGCCACGTAAAATACACAGTCTCAATCTCGTAATAGTAATCTGTCGTAACAGGCCATGAATACCGTTATTTAAAAGATTTCGCGATATTATTAATATTCAATACCCCATTATTTTTGCAAAAAGCTTTACGGCTATTCGCAGTTTCGTAAGCGTTTAGAATTTTCAAAAACGAGTTATTTAAATCTAGGTATCCATAATAATAGAGATCACGAAATATATTTTCGTTAAGTATACAGATTTATTTATTTATAGTTACGAGTATGTTGATTTTTTGTTAAAAATTAAGCATTATTGAATTTGAAATATTGTCAAGATAACCAACAGCAGATAAAAATGGATATTTTTGTTTTATATTTATTTATTATATACTTTATTGTACACCTCATTATAAGAACAGCGAGTCTAAAAAGGCCACTTTAGCAGAATCGTATTAGGATCATAATATGAATCATATTTTTGTCATGCGGCAATATTTACACGATTCTTCTGATGATTCAAATATGAAATGAATTGAGTATGATTTAGCTAATTTGTGCAACCAATGTACTTATATAAGAAGAATTGCTTATGTTCTGCTAGGAATTCGGGATACGAGTATGATTTGCTCTTTGATGAATTGCTCAAGGTGACCTTTTTAGGCTCGCTGGACATAAATCAAAACATTAACTAAAACCCAGTATACTATGGACAGTCTTATCGCACAAGGCAATCTCTCTTCTCTCGTTCAGTCCATCAAACCTTTGGATGGACTGCACGAAAGGATTTGGATTCGGAGGATTTGGGACTCTCGATATACAAAAATCATCATCATCCTCTCAGCCAAAACACGTCTACCGCTGGACATAGGCCTCCCCCAAGCGTCGCCACAACGACCGGTCCTGTACATCTCGCATCCATCGGATTCCCGCAACTCAAAAATCATAAATAATATTAATTAAACATATAATTGCTGACGGAAATTCTTCTATCAAATTTATTCAGGTACGTGTTCCATTACAGTTGATTTTATTTGTGACTTACACTTATTTGTGGTTTTATTCAAGCTTACACGAGCGGAACAAGAAACATTACAGGCAACTTTATTTATTTTATTATTTATGTACACACAGGGAAATAGTATTAGGTAATCTATACGGGTCATTGTACATTCGACACACATTCCATTCTCCATTGTTAAAAATATGTGTAAACTCGCCACAAATTTATTTTTTCTTAATAAAATATTTTGGAGTATTGTAAACTCGTCACACGCGTTTTTTACGTACGGACAGCAGAGAAATCAAACACAAGAATAAAAAAGATAAACATGTATTTTTTTAAATTAAAGATAATCTTAATATAATCACTATTATCACAGTTTTAATTGCAGTATTATTCGTAGCTAAATATACATTACTACTTGATGATTTACCGCTAACATACTAATATTTCTCTTATGACTTTCTCAAATCACAGAACTATTATTATTAATTCAACTTAAATCTAATTAAAAAAACAGTTTTATAATGATAAAATAATATTACACATAAATGTAAACAGTCATTGCAAATTAAAAAATTAAGAGCATAAAAGAACGGGCGGTCACCTCCTGCGAAGCAGTAGGAGCTATGTTAGGAGCAGTGTTAGCGAAGGAGGCTGCCGACCGCGAACGCGTGAGGGAGCGGCCCTCACGCCGCCGCCGCCGAGATCCCGATCCCGATTTCCGACCACCGTAGGCGCGGGCTCGCGGACAGCAAGCACTGGGTAGCTTGCCGTCCAACAGTCTGATAATAACCTGGACCGAGCCTAGTCGCAAACATCGCATTCTGTTCCGCGCGCCTCAAGGAGATGTCAGGAAACTGTAGGGGCCCGGTAGGGTCGAAGCCTCTGGGGAACACGGAAAATCCGAAAGGTGCTCACCGTGTCCCCCAGATCGAAGGCAACGTAGGAACGGGGTGGGGTTTAGTCAGTAAGAGTCTGATATGCCCGCTCTCCCGCTCCGCCCAAGAGCGGGAGAAGTCATTCTGATGATTCCCCTTCACTTTACTTCACAACTGTTATAGAAAAAAATAATTTCATTACTTTAAAGTTATTATATAAACTTTTGATATATTTGGGTTTGAAGAGTTAAAAAAAATATATTTATTTTAATATTAAATGCAAGTAAAGTTCTAACTTTACTTGCTAACGCTACTTTCCTTAAAAATAGCATGAAAATAAAATGTGTGCCGAGTTTACAACAAGTTTTATTAATAAATAATATTTTTTTGTGGTTGTGACGAGTCAACAATGGATGTATGGGAATTTTCAAAAGTGTGGCGAGTCGACAATGTGACGAATGTACAATGACCCATCTATACTTATACTTATTTATAATTAATATTATAAAGCTAAAGTGTTTGTTTATTTGAACGCGCAAATTGAACCTTACAAAACCTCAGAAAAATTATGGATCAAATTGTCTTATTCAAAATTGTCATTAGTCAACCTAAATTTCTGGATGATATAAGATCAGTTCCCTGAAATACTTAATTCAGGCCTTTATTAATTTTTATCGTTTACAACACGTACAACCCTTTATTGTTATCAAAATTGTTAACTTGTTACGAGTATTAATTCTTTGGAAGCCGTAATAAATCAATAAATAGATAATATATCTATACTATAATATAATAAAGAGGTAAAGTTTGTTTTTTTGTTTGTATGAGGTAATCTGTGGAAGTACTGGTCCGATTGCAAACATTTTTTCACCAATAGAAAGCTGCTGTATTCCTGAGTGACATAGGCTATATATTTTATGTACGCGGGCGAAGCTGCGGGCTAAAGCTAGTGTATAATAAAAATGTACTGGTTGCAGGTTGGTGCTGATGTAAATTATACCAATTGCTTAATCTTAAAAATTAATGATTCCCATTCTATCCAAAGAGAGCAGTGGTGGCCCAGTGGTAATTGCCTCGACTTGCAAGTTGTAGGTCGCGGGCTCAAACCCAGCTAGGAGCATTACTTTGTATAATTTATTTCATCACCACTGATCGCTCATCTAAACAAAAACATTTTAATAACATTACCAATTACTTCAACAAGCTGGAATAATATTGCACGGGATACTAAATCAGCAGAATTACTGTGAACCTCCTTACCCATAAGGAAGAAATAACCACAAGCCAATAGGCGATCAATTCCTAGAGTAGGTAATTTATTAGAATGCGAGGCAAGTGGCTCGATGTATGCTGCTCGGTAGCACAGCTCGGCAGGCACTCGGTTACTGGGTCACCAGTAATGGCGGTTGTATAACACCCGATAATACGTCGCTCGCTTCGTGTAATCGTATCTAGTCCGCGGATTAGGTAAAGTTTCGTAGTATGCTTTTTTAAATTATTTTTATTTATTTATTTAAAGTAACACAAGACTCATTTTATAAATATACAGGCAATATATATCATTACATAAAATTGAAATAAACAACAATATAAACTAAGCTTGACTGCGATCCCACCTGATGGTAAGCAGTGATGCAATCGTTGATAGTGAGGCGCACTAGTTTATTAAGGGCCATGTGCACCGACATAAGTTTAAACATTGATTTTACAACCGACCCATTATAATTTAATCAATGTTTAAACAAGGAGCGGTTTTTTTGTGTTCACCGTCATCTTTCGGCGTTCGGTTTCCTAATCGAAACATAACTGAGCGTTTTTGAACGAATGAGTGAGCAATTGCAATACTACTAAATAAAATGTAAGACTACATCTTGAAATTTCGTTCACGCTGACAACTTTTTAACATGGCCAGATAATAGTTTATGCCATAAAATGTGAAAGTTGCTGTTCATTGTTTCTTAGGCTTTACGGGAAACACATTTTATGTTGGAAGGTTTATAAACGCGCTCTTTCTTATCTGTGGCTGTCATTTTTTAAAATTCTCTGATAGAGTTTCGTGGTATTTTTGTTGTAAGAATCGTATATGAAAAATTAACAATTTAGAGTAAACGTGTAGCGTATGAGGTTTTGAAGTTCTGTGTAAATAATAAGATAGTGTTCGATTGCTTATTTCAACAAGTAAAAGGATGTTGAACGATACTAGGTCTTCTCGTCATCGTTTCTACTCATTAAAATAATCTAACATACATTACAAAATTAAAAGCCATTATTTATCTCAAACATAAATAAGTACTTCGTTTGTAAATCAAACAAAATAACCTACAAAAGTTCTGTCAAATGACAGTAACCGACGTCTAAACAACGTCTTGTAGCTCGATTAAGATAACCATTTGATTAACGTCAATAACCGACGATAAGGCGGTGGTGAACAGGAAATATTGCTAAAACAGCCGTTTTAATATTAAAACAGTCGATTTGGTGTCGGACAACATCGCCCTAAGAGCCTCTAACCTTGAAGACACCTAAAAGTATAATCGGGCGGGAAAATCGGGGCAGGAAAATTGTTCCAGTCCGTCAATGTATGCGGTATGGTAAAATGGACAAATAAAATTAACATGATCATCACTAAGTAATAGGCATCCTGAGAAGATGCCATGGGAATTCACTTATTCACAATGATCCGACGTTGATTTTAAGAAACTTCTGGTTATGAGGCGCGTTTCGTTACTAGCAGTAGCAAATAATAATTGAGTAACCATTAAAAGCTAATAAAAGCTGTAGTTAGAAAATCTGACGATACGATTAATTTCCAGCCGCAGTTTCAATTCCTGTAAGAAACAAATATTATGTGTATAGCCTACAGATAGTTGTTAATTTATGTTTGTAAACGCCTCCCACGGATGATGAGGAGCACAAATAAAAATAAAATGAGTAAGTATAGCTATAGGTATCAAGACCGTCCAGCGGCCAAGAGCGAGTTGTGTAGTGGTCAGTTATAAATAAGATATTGATAATACGAACACAATGAAATTGCTGATCGCAGAGATGGAGTAACAGTTACCAGACCCATTTGGGGTACAGTCATAATATTGACGAAAGATTGACCAAGTATCGACTGAGTCGTCTGAATTCTCCGAAAGGCGCAGTGTTGCCATACCTTCCCATATTAAGTATAGACATTCCTTCTTCTACTATTAACTTTAGCTCCATCATAAACTTAAGCTTCATAATGACATTTATGTTCTAACTTTCGAAACTTAGCCAGCTTAGCCAAACATTTTGCAACGCGCATTATCCTAACAGAAACGATTGAAACGCGCGAGAATCGAACCTGACACCTTACGTAACACTGTTATGTGGGTAGTGCTGTCCTGCTCGCTCTTGTGGAGGACCACATATGTTTGTCCCTGTTTAGTTGACCCACTGTCCGCGGGTAATTTCATGGAACTTTCTCATTGGTTTTACTATTATTGGTTTAGATTCGGTTTAATTGCGTTTAATTAGTTTTGGTGTTGCTTGACTTATTTTTGTGTTTAATTGATTCTTGAGTACGCGGTTTGAAGTTTGGTTAAAAAATCATGTTGTTTTTGTTGTTGTGCCCCACCGTCGACCACATCATCGTTTACCATTTGGTGAGATAGGGGTCAACCGTGAGCCGCCTTGTCATTGATGTTATGATAAGTTAAGAGTTATTTGATGAATTCCCACCCTTAAAAAAATAGAGTTCATTTTGCTAGGAATACCTCTCTATATAGTACCTCTAGATTAGGCCTTTAATTATACAAATATTATGTAAATCAAAAAATTCAATTCACTGACCGAGTTATTTAGTGAGGTCTATAATACAGTTAAAAAGAAATAGACGTTAAGTCTATTTCTAATAGAGTCTTACTTAAATGGAATTATTGCAATTTTTTTATCTCTTACAAGTGTTTGACGTTCACTTATTTTGCCATATGTGAGCTTCAAGCACTTACTTGTGGCACAGATAATATTAATATGGAAAACAAGATCCTCCCACTACTAGGTAAAGGCGGGGCAGGGACGCAAAGTAAGTGTATAACCCACATTTTACGCCCATCGTTACACTCGAAACGAATCAGCTTTCTCAAACGTCAAACTCAAAATTATTTTGTGGGTGGACCTTGACCTGCCTGTGGTCATGATTTGGTTCTAGATAGATGGATTGATACAGCTTACTATAAGAGTTCTGAGAATCTGAGTAATACATACATACATGTAGACGGATGGAGAGGGAGATAAGAAACCTTACATTTTTGGATGCAGTAATAATTTATTTGCGATTCGAAAAAGTCTTCGAGATTCAATACTCAATACTTTATTTGCATTCCATAGTATATACAGGTGCTATTATAAATAATATTGTCAAGATCAATTATTATGGACCCTTTCGGGCACAGCAAAAGTTAGATTCGATTTGGCAATCGAACTATGTATTTACATAGGTAAGTATGTACGGAACCCTCAGTGCACGAGTCCGACTGGCACTGGACCGGTTCTTCAAGTATGATTTACTTATAAGTTTTCACCCTAATTTACCAGTAGCTTGAACAGATAAATGACCCAATCAGGTGGTATCAGTTGGGACATTCGGCTACCAAATCAACGATGATTTCAGCCCAGATCTAGTTTGGCATCTTTGAATCAGCCATGTAAAGAATTATACATTTACCAACATACATACAAATACAACTATACTCTTTCTATTCTCTTTGAAACAAGTTCAGCATGGGCAATTGTGTGCAGCTGATAGCAACCACGTGTTTAGCCGTAAGCCTACACTACCGCTGCAACACATCCGGTCATCCGCATTACGTAGTGACTGTCAACTGGTTACTAGTGGTTACTCACTCTCCTCTCACGTACGCAACCGGTTGCGCAACCCAACGTCATCGGCGCGTGCGCACCGACTGCTAGGGGGCTGTAGGAGATAGCGCTAGGTTGATATCAAGTTAACAAAACTGCAGTTATTTTGATTCATGTATTGTCGATTCAGTCTATCAGTTTATTCGTTCATTTGACAGTATTTCTAATATTATTGGATACCATGACATAGATAAGAAAGATTAAGTTGTGTAGCATTTTCATCTGCATTTAGTGGCATGGACCAAATCTAACGAAAGGATTCAATAGACCATTTTTATTTTAAATAAACTTTGTTCCAAACTAGGAATTAGCTACTCCTGTAACATGGGTGCGTTTTCAAACATGTTTAATTCATAAACACAAGATACTCAGACCCGGAACATTTATCTGTAGATCATACAAATATTTGTTGAACCCGCTACATACAGCGCAGTCGTCAATCGCTCAACCACTGCGCCAACCGTGCCGTCTTGTTATAACATTTAATATTGCACTATTTGCACCCAAATTTTAGTTTGAAAATATAACTCTATTGGTTGCACACGGGCACTATAAATGCTAGAACTGTTTCAAGTCACAAAGTTTGTGAGTGTGTATGTATGTTTGTTACTTCTTCTTGCTCGAATGGCTGAACGGACATCAATGAAACTTGGTACACGCGTAAACCACAATTATCCTGCATACAGGATACTTTTATCATTGGAGTTGTTCCCTTGGGATAGATTTTTACTATCACGCAGACGAAGCCACTGTCAGAAGCTAGTAATAAAACACACAGAAATCTACCAATTACGTCTTGAAACGCGTGTTTATTCAAACAATTTGCCTACAAGACAATGCGTGCGCCTGTACATACAGCCGCAGCCTTCACCGCTGCCCATCACACCATTATCATCAGCTAAGCTAATGCAGACGCGTGAGAACCATTGTGTGCCGACACGGGTCGCGGACCTCCCATGTGGAACACCCTCACTGCATGTTCGTGCATCTGTAGAAATCTAGCAATTATATGGCGCCTTCATCAGATTAGTTAGCGAAAAACCCTGAGAAAAAAGCGTGAAAAACTAATGTAAATTTTTATGTAAACATGGATGGGTGATAAAATAGTGATGAATACAAAAAACTTCCCGGTTGCTTTATCAAGAAACAGTTGATTCGTATAACTGTGAAAACTTACAGGCTTGCAGCATAAGATTTAATGTAGTTCTAGACCAAAAAGCATTTTGTAATATATTTGTATATACCAGTAGATAATATTTGAGTATCAGGTAAAATCAAACGTCAATATTATAGAGCCTAAAGGCGAAGGATAGCACGGCTTACAAACATTTTTTTAGGTAGTATTTACATTAGATATGTGCTAATACTTTGCTAATCGAAATATTTAAAATATTGTTTGATCAGTGATAATCGGTTTCACAACAGATTACTTACGATAAATAGTAGAAAAACGTGTTTAAAATTAATCTGTTGTTTATATAGTTAAAGATTTTTTATTGAAATTGATATCCGTCTTTTTTACTATAAATAGGCCCGCGTTTGATCGTACAGGTGAGTACTTGATGGTAAAAAAGAATAATGACAATAAATTTAAATAAAAAATGTTTTTCGTACAATTACAAATCTATTAGAACAATCATAATATACTTTTGAAAGTGGTTTACATATACCTACAAAAATACAGATGCAGAAAGCTCAGTCAAACTGCGTCGTCGAAACGACTTACACAATTTGACTAAAAAGTGTTTTTCCCACTATCTATATAAAATAACATTACGACGAGTTGCAAGAGGAAAACCACAAAGAAAATCAATAAGCATGACACACAGGCGTTCATAGAGTAGACAGTCATGTAGAAAGTGAAACTATCGGGCCCAGTAGTGCGTCCTGTCCGGTCCGGTCCGGTCCGGTCGGCGCAGGACACCATAAAGGGGAGCTGGTCAGTTCGGAACAAGGCCTCACCGCAACATAAAGTCAGGGTACAGACTGCTGCAACGAAAAGCCGTGTACACACGTACGAACGTTGCGTTACATGATAGGCAACAAGTTTGCACGTGCGTACCACTGACGTACATGGAACACTCAGTTTGAAAACATGTTTGCGGCGATCCTATTAGTATGTTCTGTATGGACGGTGTTCTTCGTGAATCACTGCGAACACCAAAATCTCTACTACTTCACAATCGACCACGTCTAACGGCGCCGCCATGGCTATTAAGATAGAGTTCACTACTATTGTGCACGAACTCGATTCGCACTATGTTCGCGATCGTGTTCGAATATGCCGTCTATACGAACGTACCAATTTCGCTAAGTTCGAGTTCGTACACGGTTTACACGGTTTAAGAGTTCTGTTACATTGCATGTTACGTTACAGCAGTCTGTACTCTGGTCAACGTGTCGAACAACTCAACTGTTAAGGTAAGTTCAGGGTTTTTGTGCCTTCCGGTGCTATTTCTAGTTTGGACTTATTATGGTTTAATGACATATTTGTGGAGCTTGATTGGTTTCCGCTTCAGATTCCCTCTTAGGAAAAGGACCACTCATAAATAGTTTATTACTGAGGTTATTTCGGATGATAATCTATATACGAGTATATGTATATAAAAATCAATTGCTGTTCGTTAGTCTCGCTAAAACTCGAGAACTGCTGAACGGATTTAGCTTATCTTGGTCTTGAAATGTTCGTGGAGGTCTAGGGACGGTTTAAAACGTAAGAAAAAAATACGGCATTACGAAGTCTGCTGGGTCAGCTAGTCAGATATAAAATTGATAACAACATCGTTGATACAAAGTTTGAGTGATTTGTAAGAATCAACGTTGAGTGCATAGATTTTCAGAAAGGAGTTAAGTGTCATGGGTCTGATTCCCGGGTGGAAACAACATTTTGTTGAAGTTGTTGTTGCAGTGAGTTGTTCTAGGTCTAGGTGTCTTGTGTATATCAGTTTTAAAGTTTGTGAACGCATTCAATAAACAAAAAAAAATAGATGGAGAGGGTGAGGGCAGTCAAAGAAAAGATATAAACGCGTGAGAAATTATATTAAAGAAAAAAAAGTAAACATGACTGTTTTCAAGGAAAAATGAAATTAGCGCTTTCATACAAACAAATAGTTTCTTTAAGTTTATTATACTTTAATAGTATAAATTTGCATTAGAAGGGATTTGCATTAACTCCACGTCGTTCATCGAGTTTATAGCTTCGGTTACATCAAGTGACGAAACGTTTGCAAACACGGGCGCACGCGCAGATCGCCCGCGACGCACGTCTGCGTTCGACGCACAACGCAACGCAACGTGCGTTGCGGCTCGCGATCTGTCGGTGTTGCAAACTGTTTGGAAACTGAGTAAATTAGAATAACTTAGTTTGACGCGTATAATTATGAAATATTAATATTATAAATACATAATATTATTATGCGTATTATTATAATGTATGGTTTGGGCCACCTTGAGCTGTGGTTATGTATTTTAAACACTAAAATGGCGTAATTTTAGAATATTTTAGATATCTCTAAATTCGTGTTATATTAATACAAAGTAGCATTAGATGCTTTTTTACAACCTGGGGGTCTTCATGTCAAGATTCAATGGGGCAAAGGCAAAGAAGAAACAGGAATGGGTTTAAGTCATAAGTTTGACACGCACTCCTGCTCCGCCTAGTGCCGGAAAAAACATTATAATGATTTCCCATATAAAAAAGAAAAAAAATTACTTCACAAGTTAGACGAGCATGCTCCATCGTCGAACACATCATCGCTTACCATCAGTGGTCAAACGCGATCCTATCAATGATAATAAAAAAAACTATTTTATTGCTGACGAATTTCTAAGAAACCACTTGTGTAAGCTCTACACTAGAGAAAGATATCATTGGTGATTCCAATAAATATGCCTCGTCATTTTCTTTTGAAGGAGACCCTGGTACCTACGTGTGTCACACTGTCAAGTTTGACAATGACATAATTTGGCAACTTTCGCTTAATTGCACATCACTGTGGCTACTTTGGTTTCTAGTCATTCGCGACATTATCATAGGATATTATGTAATGGCTTTTGCATACGGTGACCATGAAATGGACTATCTGTGTATACTTAATATTATAGTACTAGCTTCTGCCAGCGACTTCACCAGCGTGAAAGTAGGCTTCTCCACACGCACTTTGGAACACCGCTTCATCCTCTAGGGGGTGAGTTCTGGAAAATCTTAGTGCTCGCCTAAGTCATAAAAGGAAACTTTGTGCGAGATTTTGGCTTGGCTGTAAAAACGATGGCACAATGGCCGCCGCAGTGTTTAAGCAATTGGCTGGTGCTTGTGGGTTCGAGTCTCGTAACGGAACAAATAATTCTATAGCCTACACATAGTTATTTCGGATTAGGGTGTATGAGAATTATATGTCTGTGAACGCATCTACGATACAGAAATTAAGTCCAGTATAGGACAAGGTTTGAAAAAATAAATGTACCTATAGTTAAAATATTTGTTAATTACTTAAGAAAAAATTAACAGTCCTGGGTTACAATGTTACGATTTCCTCTCAAATAACATTTTGTAAACATGTTTCATAAATATATGATTGTCAATAAGTTGGACAATAATGTGTGCCAGGAATTGTACGATATGTTTGCTTTTATATTAACATTAAAACTTGTAAATATTTGTAGGACGTGGGCAAATCGTGTGAAGGGAAAAATACAAAATGGCGAGTTATACTTGAATAAAAGATTGTACTTGTGTTGTCGTTTTGTTGAATAAATATTATTAAAAGTAACTATTACCTCTGACACAACTGATTGAACCCGCAAAACATTATAATTTTCGTCTTCAGTTAGCCTCATCATCATCATCCTTTCAAGCAAAAGTCGTCTACTGTTGGACATAGACCTTCCCCAAACGTGGACGTAACAACCGGTCCTGTGCGTTTCACATGCATCTGATTCCCGCGACCCTCGCCAGGCCAAAGGCCTATTTTATGGCAGGCCTTCCAACGCTGCATTTTCCGGTATGTAGACGCTACTCCAGAACCTCTCGTCTCTTTTAACCATATTTTCTGTTCAGTTTTCCTACCGTAAAAAATAAAGAAAGACGTCTTTCCACATTTTAAACAACTATTGTACCGGCTATATTACCAGCTATGAACTGGCAATATTACCAGCTATGTACTGGTAATATTACCAGCTGTGTACTGCCAATATTGCCAACTATGACAGCCAAACAATGGACAATCATCGAGCGCATACCGCGCACACAGCCGGACTGGGAAGCGAACCGGCGACCTTACGCAACAGTAACAATATGACAGAGATGAAAGCCGCAGATCTGCGCGCGTATCTCTCACGACGCGAGTACAATGCTACCAGTTAGCTGGATGCTGATAACTGCGGTAATGAGTAAGGAATACAGAAGGTGAAGACAGAACAGTGAATGTTTATCCGCTATGAAAATCTGTGAGGAATGTTCAAGTAGAGATTTTTTACTGTTAACTAGGGAATTTTCTGAAAAGGAAATCCGTATTCGTAGAACGCAAAAGGCAACTGAGAGACACAGGGTTGGTAAAAGTCTGACACGCCCCCCCGCTTTGCTCTAGAGCGGAAGAAATCCTTGAATGATTTCTGACCTAAAAAAAACTGCTGTGCTTGTGTGATAGTAGAAAATTATCCAAAGGGAACATACTACTGGAATAAAAAATATCCTACATGCTATTACAGGACATGCCGTAAAATACTCCGTTCTCCGTCATCTAATCCGTTCTGCAGTTAGAGAGTGAAGAAGAAGAAGTAAGAAACATACAGCATACAGTGACTCACGAAAGTTTGTGAGTGACCTTTATAATTATAGTGATAGGCTCGCACTAGACCTCTATCTCACCTGATGGTAAGCGATGATATATATGAACCATGGATCATGCTTGCCTAGAAGTATTCTATTCAGCCTTGACGTAACTTATGAAATTAAATCATATAGGTAAAGTGAAAGCATTTCTCAAGCAGTTTCGTATGAAAAATGTCTTGTTTTGACATTTAAGTTTCTTTCACTAGTTCAGCGCATGTAACGGTACAAACAGTTCAAAATACTAATGTTTTCAGAACACGCCATGTGGTCACTGACTGCCAAATTAATTTGCGTTTTATTGTCTAGATTAGAAATTGTGCTCTATGCTTGAACAAAAACACCAATTTAGTTATCTTTGACCTTTTGTAGAAACGATATGCTTCAATTTCTGAAGGGAACCAAGTTTTAATTTTAATCATTTTGTCTCATATTTACAAGCTTCTGTTAGCGGTCTCACCCGCGTGAAAGTTGGAAATTATCATAATTTAGTCTCTATATAAAAAGGCTTTGTCTTGGTCTACCCATGTCTCAAATTTCATCCAAATTCGTTCACTCATAAAGAAAGAAAGAAAAACAGAAAGCAAGAAAGAAACAAAGGAAGAAAGAACAATATTTAATTTGTCACACATAGATAGACACACTGTAAAAACAACATTTAGAAACTAAGACGTGAAGAGACAGACAGACAGATACATTCACTTTCATCATCATCATTTCAGCCGAAAGACGTCCACCCACAAGTGTCGCCATAACGACCATGTTCCTTTGTGTTTCGCATCCATCGGATTCTCGCGACCCTGACCAGGTCATCGGTCTACCTTGAGGAAGACCTTCCAAAGCTGCGTCTTCCAGTACGCGGTCGCCATTCACACGACTGGCGAATTGATTTACTTTCGCAATAAAATTATTAGTACCTAAGGTAAGGTAAATGGTCAAGGTTTATAATAAAATGTGAATATAATTATAACCAAAGTTCCCCCACCAGGTATGTCTGTCAGTATATTCGCGATAAAATCAAAAACTACTGAACGGATTTTCATGCAATTTTCATCAATAGACAGAATGGTTCATGAGGAAGATTTAAGTTAATCTAAAGTATGCAATACGTGCATATTATTTTAGTAGAGAAAAGAGGAAAAAACAAATATTTCTAAACCCCGTGCGAAACTGAACACTTAGTTCAGTTCGTTAGTAAGTTAGGTATAATTATGCACTCGTATTTATCAGACAAATTTGGGCAAACAGACTTCATTCCTATCGGTACAAGAACTGACCGACATTAACAGTAGATGTATGTTAGTGAAGGGAGACTATGCAGGTTAGATAACACAAAACACACAGTGGAATTTTCAACTAATATATGTACTCGTAATCTTATTTAATTTCTTAACTAATCTTAAGTCATTTTGTAGTATCGTAACTATTATGTATTTTAAATGTTAGTTATAACATCGCCTTGGACGTGTCTTGGTGTTATAATGTACATAATTTAATAAATACATAACTAATAACTTTTACAAAGGAGACGACTAATCACTAATCCGACTAAAGACATGCCAATCCTACCACCTCAGGCTTTGAAGTCAGTGTAAGTGTTTTATTTTTACTATTTACCTAAATCACATGTTACCTTAATGAGTGTTTAATATTTTGACTGAATAATTTAGGTATAGATCTGTCCATTTATATGCCTATTTTCTTTTTCTGTAGAACTCTACTAAGATGTGAATATTGTGATTAAATGTGAGTTATTGTATGTTACTTAAACACTACTACGACGAAATACAAATAAGCTAGTGCGCCTTACCATCAACGATTGCATCACTGCTTACCATCAGGTGGGATCGCAGTCAAGCACTAGTTTATAACAATTAAAATATATATATAAATATGCATGCCATCACTGAATGGCGGAATGTGTCTTTGCACTTACTCTCCTATATTAAGATCTTTGTACCCACCACATTTTACGCAAATAAATGATATTTGATTAGATTTGGTGGAGCTCGTGGCTAGATAATAACAGCCGCACGGGTCGATCTTCAAGGTTAAGCAACGCTTGCCAAGGTTGGTCTGTGGATGGGTTACCATCTAAACATAACGAGTTTCCTCCGTGCCTCGGAAAGCACGTTAAGCCGTAGGTCCCGGCTGTCATTTGTAGATCTTTGGCAGTCGTTACAGATAGTCAGAAGTCAATAAATCTGACTCTAGTCTTGCCATTTATTTGCGTGTGTGATATTTGATTTGATTTTAATTTATTCGAATTCAAAGGTCACAATTTCGAAAATCAAGACAAAGTCTAAAGCGGATGATCTGAGACAAACAGAGAGAGTAAGACAAGGCCGTCTCGTAATGAGCAGTTTCCACATCTGATAGTTTCCCAACAGAATGCAGATCCGCTGACATTGGCTGCGATTGTTATCGCTTGCCGCCACTCGGGCTGCTGAAGGCGTTGACCTCGCGGGTTTGTGACTGGTCAGCAGAGGGAATATGGTGGTTTTGATATGCAGTGTAATATTGGGTAAAAATTGGAACAGATTTTGGCAGCGGGCTGTCCATATTTTTCTAGTCAAAAAAATTTAATCGAGATTTTCACGTAACTTTAATTTTTTTTTTCTAATATTTTATAGAAGGTTCTTACGGAATGAAAAATTAAGAAAATTGAGTAGAGAATTGAATCATTTCAGGAATGTGGAAGCGAAGGTGCGATGAGGAAGGCCAATTTGAAGTCAACTAACTACCTATAATAAGCGCTAAATGAGTCCTAGCATATCCGCCGATTGTATACCAATAGATAATGCTACCACAAGAGCAATGGAAATGGCTATGATTGGAGTTTTCTTGCGTGTTCGCATCAGAAATTAAGAATATGCGTAGGAGAACCAAGCTACCGACTTAGCCCGGAAAACATAAGGTGTAGTGGGTAGGGTAGGGTACATCGCTCTCAGAACAGACAGCCGGTAGGATCGAAAAGTTCTGTATGGGTGGGAAGGCCTCCCACAAGGTGGACCGACTGATCTGAATCCGATAACTGCGCATCCTGCAGTGGACGTCTTTCGGCTGAAATAATGATGATAAGACAAGCTATACATACTCGTATAAGCATGACTATATATTCATTACAGAATCAAGTGGGCACTTGTTTATCGAGGAGACAGCGACCGGCTATCGTTACATAAGCCCACGTATTGCCAAACCAACATGGCTGGCCGGTGTGCCGGAGGAAAGCTGGCGAAGGTCGCTTGTGGTGTAATGGTGCACGTTGCAAATGTATCGGAATTTTTACGTCATGTGTTATGATGTCTGCCGCAAGGTGTGACGGAGTGTTTGAGGTTAAATCAATGATGATAAATGGTGTTACAGTAGTTCCTGGTTTTGCTGCAGAATCTGCGTTTCTTGTGCTGGAGTATATCGCAGGTGGTCAAGTTTTAGGGACTTTTGTCCTGTATGGCCTAACACAAGGTGGACCGATGACCTGGCAAGAGTTACGGATCGAAATGTTCTGGAGTGGCTACCGCGCACTGAAAGATGTAGCGTTGATAGGGATGGCGGTAATCCGATGCACAGGACCGGTCGTTGTGGCGATGCTTGGGGGAGGCCTATGTCCAGCAGTGGACGTGTATCGGTTGAGATGATGATGATGATGCGTAAATGGTATTGCACCACGTATGGCACCTACGATCATTCACAGCAAGCTACCTAGCTTATTGGCTGGTCAGTAGCTTAACAGGAATTTCCTGTTGTACCTTAAAAAATGTCTTCGACAACTGGTAAGATATTTTGTCCATGAGGTCATAGGCCTGTGATACGACCAAACGGCATTAAAAAAAACATTTGTAAATGTCGACAGATATACAATAAATTACAGCTAACCGACGGTATCGTTAAAAGAGTTTTTTCTTTAAACTTAAGCTTCTTTCCAATAAAGTATTGAAATCCCTACGTCGACCTTATCTTAAATTTTATATGAAAAATTAAATTACAGAGTAATCTGTCAATGTATTCGTTAACTTGGTGACGATAAAGAAGTAAGCCATTTGGCTGGTTTTGGCCAATGGGTCTTTAGGGATAAGTTTTTAACTTTTTATTTATTTTTTTACCTATCGAAGTTTTCAAAAAATCTGCAATTTTTTTTTTCTAAGCATGGTATGCTAGCATAATAAGTCTGCCACGGGAATAACTGAAAGAGATATTTTGGCGTTGGAACTTAAAGGTCACTTGTAGGACACACTTGAGATCTACTCCGTAAAAGTTTGACACGTCGTCTCGTTCCAGTCTAGAAAAGGAGATAAGTGGGAGAAGTAATTAGATGATTTGATACCTCGAAAAAGAGGAAAATGAGCCTATAAATGTTCTAACTGTTGGCTCAGGCGGGTTTGTGAGAGAAAATGTGCTGTCCTGGACCCACGAAGTAGATTACTACGCGGGCTCATTGTGGGTCTGTAATTATAGATGTCAAACGTTTTTGAGTTATCTGTATGGTTCCATTCTGAGGGTAATGGTGAAGAAATAACAAAAATGTTCCAAACAGTTTTCATGTTCCTAACCATATTATTCGTTTTCAGGTGTAATATTAATTTTACGTGTACAACAACTATAAGGAAAAGTAAAATAAATAGTTAAGTAAAGTGTTATGAGCGGCGCGCATGAAATCACCTATATTTTTATTTTCGTGCAGTTAGCGTGAGTGAAACCTAGGTTGCAGTAATCTGCAGTCGGCATCTAGCTCGGTCTCACTGTGCCATTTCCCTTTCATGCCGTCTAACTTCCGCACTGTAAATTAGTTACTTGAGCCATTTCTTTATTTATTTTTTTGTTCTGAATTATATATTTATGAATGCTTACCTTTTTAACATACATTATTTTGTTTGTTTCAGATTTCAAAACATGTCGAGTTAGAGATCCTGACTTGAGTGAGAGACCTTTAACTTGTGTATAACTTACATATGTATATTTTCTTCAGTATATTATCTTTTAATTATCTCAAAGAAGATGTAAAAGTAGAGTACGGTATCCAATACAGGGACAAAGCTGTCTTTGTTTTGGGCAGCTTCAATTTCTCACTTTACTCAGGTTTCTATAGCAACTCCCTCGCCGTGTTTGGGGTTAAAACTTAGCAAGCTTCGTTTTGTTCGGAATGTATAATGCCATCCGCGAGTTTAGACATTGCTTTATGCGAGAGTCATATAATCTACTATTAAATTTATTGGTCATAGATATATTGTTTATGGTTTTTAAAAAAAAACTGAGCAGTCGACCTTGAACCATACTTTGGCAAATTTGATTAATTATATTATAATTTGAAGCTGGTATCTACGCGAAAATGGCGGAAACGTCTTATTTACTCTGATTTGAGCAAATATGTTTGTCGTGAGATGGCATTACTTAGTTAAGTGGTGGCAAGCACTTGAATGCTGATGGCGACCACATATTTGATGAACTGGACAAACAATTGATAAAGAATGCTGGCTCTTAGTATATATTTAATTAAGTAAGTTGAACACCTTGGTATTTTGCAGTAAATACGCGGCAATCTTAATTGCGTCATCCTTGGAATGTTAAATTTTGAAATTTTTATTGGTATAGGAGCAAATACACTTAATTTATTTATTTGAAAGCAATTTTTTTTATAGTTTGAATGTCATTTTATTTTAATATTTTTATGTGATCACGACTTATTTATAATAAAGGAGTATGTGTTATCATGCCTGTAAGTGATAAATTGTCATATTTTTTCTACTTAAGTTCTATTTTTTTTTTAATGTTAAACTAGTGAATGAATAAGTCGTAGTTATTGTGTAAGCATCTATATAAATAACTAACTACTTACATACTGCCAATAGCATGCGTAAAATTAAAATTGATTTTAGCATCAATATGCCAAGTACTCATCATTGAACTAAGTACATTTGTTTCCATTTTCATCATCATCATTTCAGCCGAAAGACGTCCACGGCTGGACATAGGCTTCCCCTAAGCTTCGCTTGAACGACTGGGGGTAACGATAATGACATACATAACTTACCGAAAAAAAGTAATTTGCAAGTTTCTTTATTGTCAAAATATTTTGCATAATACTAAACTTAAATAAAAGCTAAATTTCGCAATCGCACATGCTCTTTCTTCCG
The DNA here is from genome assembly GCA_030763345.1 of Mythimna separata. Classification (NCBI taxonomy): domain Eukaryota; kingdom Metazoa; phylum Arthropoda; class Insecta; order Lepidoptera; family Noctuidae; genus Mythimna; species Mythimna separata. The sequence continues at coordinate 906,794 of CM061173.1, read as the reverse complement.
CTAGCAACTTATCATTTAAAAATAAAACTTAATTTGTCAACCATAGAGTTTATATTACCTTGCAAATATACGGTTATCTCAGCACGATTTTGGCAAAGCCGTTATTTAAGTAAAAAGAAAAAGAAATCGGTTGTGCAAGTAAACAAACGTTTTGTTCTTATTAAGTCCGCTTGGTGGCGCTAGTGACCCAGATTCGGGAGTTCGGCTTGAAACTGATTACGCAACGCCACGCAGCTGGTACGGACCGTTTGGAAAAACCTTAGAGTCGCTACAACGACTGTTTTTGTTGTATTTTTTGCGGTTGTTCATCCGTTAGAGTGGCCCAGTTTACATAGATGTTTAAGTGTCATCTAAACCTCAATGTTATGCTGTATGACTAATAGTCAAAATAAATCTATTTTCATTCATGTACTAGCTTTTGCCCGCGGCTTCGCTCCCGTCAAAGGACTACCCTACCTATCCTACCCTACCTTCCCTAAACTACCCTACACTACCCTACCTACCTTACACTACCCTACTAAACTACCCTACCTACCCTACACTACCCTACACTACACAACCCTACACTACCCTGCACTACCCTACACTACCCAACACTACCCTACACTACCCTACATTACCCTACACTACCCTACCTACCCTACACTACCCTACCTACCCTACACTACCCTACCTACCCTACACTACCCTACCTACCCTACACTACCCTACCTACCCTACACTACCCTACCCACCGTACACTAATGGATAAATATTTTTTTTTTCGAATTTTTCGGGATAAAATGTATCCTATGTCCTTCTCCTGGCTCTAAACTACCTCCCTGACAATACTCAATACTCAATTAAATCGCTCAGCTAAATCGGTTCAGCCGTTCTTTAGTTATAAGTGGAGTAACTAACACGACTTTCTTTTATATATGTGATATTTGTCATATACTCGTATGTGTGTATGTTTTTTTAACCATAGATGTTCGTTTTCAATTCTAATAAATGTGATAGAAACCATAAATATAATTTTCTAAATCTGTAAAATCTATCACTATAAAGGGAAAAACTGGCTGAACGACAAACATCAACACTCACAGCTGAAAGTAATAGGCGCCTGCTTAAGACAAGCAATCAAAATAGGAGGAAAAAGAAAGAAAATGAGGAAATTCGTTTGTATGCAAAATTTTACCGATTTTAATTTTTACTTTTTCAAAACGACACCTGTAAAACGGTTTAGGGGTTGGTGAAGGTTGTAGGAAAGGATATTATTGTTTGGGTTACTCAACTTGAAACTTGGCAAAAATTCTAATTAAAATGAATAATAAACACTACTATTTTATTAGTTTTTTAAAGTTTTGCCAGCGATTTCATCGCGAGAATAAATTACACATTCTCGCGAACGCGAACAAAGTCGCTAGCGAACTGCAAGTAAATTATATGGTTCATTGAAATAGTAGTTCATAATTAAAAGTTGTTAACCACAGAGTAGCTAAATTAGTTCCTTTCATAACATCTGAAATTATTTAACTTTGAATTAGCTAATGCATAAGTTTCTAATTCAGTCACAAAACATGTAAATTCAATGTAAATCACAAATTCATTTAAATCATATCGGAATTTAAAAGTTGTAGAGTGACAAAGCTTGCGTAGAAAAATATCGTAAAGCTTTCGATACAAGTTCAATGACTTACTAAAATATTTGTAGAGAAAAAGCCAAAGAAAAAAATTAATAACTTCTTTTTATTTAGCCTATATTTTCTCACTGCTGAGCCAAGGCTCCTCCATTTTCTTCCAGCTATTCTATTCTTGAGCCATAGTAGGCGTCTAGGTCATCTGGCCATCATCACCACGTTTTGTCAGGAATGCAAAAAGAGAATGATGGAGCAATGGTTCACAGAATGGCATAAGAAAACGCGATGCGCCAACCGCGATTCCGAGTCGTATACATAGACAACGCCAGGAAGATGATAATAAGATATAAGCCTTTTTGGCAATAATAAAATAAAGTAGGTAATACCAAAGCGAGTAATAACAAAATGAAAATCAAACAGCTTAATTTAGGCTATAATAATCATAATTATTATGTCGTTTATTCATTTACATACGCATATAAAAGGAGAAAACTGACTGACAACGCAGACCCAAAACTACTGGGATTATGGGCCTAAAATTTCAGAAGGTTTCCTTTTATGACGTAGTGGAGCACTGATAGAGGATTTTCCAAAATTCACCCAATGAAGGAATGAGACAGGGTCCAAAGCTTGTTATTTATATTTTCCGCACTTACGAGTACAACCTCATCGCCGATAACGTCGACTTAGTTGTGCTTTTAATACATTCACTATAATATTTTCGACACACTTGCTCATAAAGTGGCTATTATTGCACTGCACTTAGATATATAAAGGGGCTCATTACCAAACTGTGACATTTTGATTACTATTATGCACTTGTGCTGTAATGTAGTTAGAACCTTTTTGTGTAACCTCTTTTTTGGCAAAAAGAGTTTTAAGACAAAAAAAAAATAACATTTGTTATTGCGTTCTATAGTATAAATTAGTGTTTTTCTTACTTATTTCATGCAATTTCGTGTTTAAATAAACTGTTTAAAATTTAACATATTTAATTAATTAAATATGTTAAATTTTTATTTTATCTTTCATCAAATTTTTATTTAGATATAAATATAGATATAAATCTAAATTAATAAAAATAAATATTTTAAATATGATAATAAACTCAAATAGATAGTGTTCTTTTTTATCTAGTTTTTAGTTTATCACTTACGTATTATAAGTGTCCATGTAAGTCTATAATTATGATTGAAAATAATTTTAAATCAAACTGATTATAACATTATATTATTATGCAAGTTATTTCGCTTTCATTACGTCTACACTCTTTAGTAAAATTAAATCACAGTTCTCAGTCTTACTTTTAACCCACATTAACTTTTAATTTCCCTTTAAAATGACGCATGACCATTAAACCTTCTGTTAAGTCAGAACTTTACATTTTACGTTACGAAACAATTAAATAACACTGAACACAAGTCGTGTCATAAAATGTTATACAGTCAATGAAAATGGTGTTATGTGGCCATTCGGATGGTCAAAGAAAAAGTCTTAAATTAAACATTAAAATTGAGGAATTCCTGAGGATTAAAACAGGTATATCTTCCGTGTAATCATTGGTTTGACAGACAATTAAAATAAAGTTACTAAAGCATCACAAAAACAATTCGTGGAGTTATAGTTTTTTGCAAATCACGATAAGTTACACAATTCTTGCTAATCAAATAGAAAGCCTGTCGATAACTGCGTCGAAATGCGATATTTTAAATATTTCCAAACTAAGATTGGAAAGCGAATCACATTAGTTTATTCGAAATTAAATACCTAACATAAAAGTAATCGCTTCAAGTTTATATAACGATACTTAGCACACGTTGTATTTGCACAATGTTTGGTAAAAGTGTATCTTGTGTAATGCACTGATCCACTCGAGGACATTGTTCATTTAAATTCGTAATTTAAGTTTATAGGTCTATCAAAAAATTAGTTTCGCAACCAAAATCTATAAATCTTACGCATGGATTAACCTTGTTCTAACGCATGATGATTAATTCATGTAGGACATTTTGTAAATGTAAAGGTTGGTACTCACTCTTGAGCGCCCACAGCTGCCTCTCCATCAGTCCGTCCACGTACTCCTGCATCTCCACGCGACACTCTCCGCTGACGGTCTTCTGCAGCTCCGGCCACTGCTGCACCAGGATGTCGGCGTCGAACAGACGCAGCATGTTCTCGATGCCCATCAGCTCCGTCATGTTCGCGATGTCTCTCTTCAGAGCGTTCCTCGACTCGTTCACAGTGTTCCTGATCGAGTCACTCAGTTTACTCAACACATCCTTGTTCGGTTTCTGGGTCGTTTTGTCCGAGGGCTTTGCAGTACTCTTCACAATATGCTGCACATTGTGAGACTTCTCCGTAGTCGATAGTTTCGCTTCAGTCTTAATCTCACTGAAGTCTGCGAACGACAGCCCGTCATCGTCCGCGAACACGTCGAAGGCATCCTCCGTCGTAGGTTTATCGTTTCGACTCGAGTTCGGAGGACTTGGCTTGGCGAGGGAACCGATGAGGTCGGAAGCCAGGTCCTCGTCGACTCCGCCTTTAGCGGATCCTTTCTTGATGCTCTGAAAAGCGTCGATCAAAGCACTCCGTAACTTCTCCTCGCGCGCACTCTCCCGGCTGTCGGGCAGTTCAACTGCATTTACTAAAACTAACGCACTTAACAAAACTATCACTAGGGGAGACATTTTGGAAAAAAATATTTTAATTTTTTTTTCAAAGTTTCACTCGCACATGCTTGTTAGTACGATCACTTATGCCTCAAAAATCGGAATATTTTTTGGATGGTGTTAAAGGTGCGCGCGCGGCGTCATAGTCGGGGCGCGACTGCGCGGACGCGAGGCGGTGACATAACGCCGTTACGAAGGCACTGCGGCACTTTCACTGTCGGCGCGGTGCGCGCGCGCAGGTGAGCGCCGCATCCTTGTAGGGCGGCCGATGCGTGCCGCTGATCCACTTCGTATTGGCCAACTTATTAGTTAACTTGTCATAATTAAAATATGTTTGATAACAAAATATGCTTAAACATGTCTGCCCTACTGGCTTGATGGTGTCAAGGGCGGCTGACGTAAGCCGTAGCTCATTTTAGGGAGCGTTACAATTTGGACTTCTTTGTCAAAAACATATTTGGAATAGTTTCCGGCATTACGTAGTACATTACTTTGAAAAAAATTTGTTGAAACATTGAGCGAGCTTTTAAGCTCAACCAAATTATTTCAGCATACCTAGTTAATCTTTCCTACAATAGGCTTTACGGGCTTGCAGTTCTAAAAGTTTTACGTGTTATATTTATGCCATTAATGTTAACTTCTTCGTACTTTGTAGTTGTTTCACAAGGCGTGTAAATCTTGCGCTGTAAACATTGATCGGCAGTTAGTTGAGTGTTTGTGTGTATTGATGTCGTGTAGAATGTTTGTGTGCTATTGAGTATTGATGTCGTATTGCGGCTGTTAGTCTGATGTAACGAGAGGACTGAGGAGGTATCGTTGCCAAATTAACTTGAATGGACAACCTCAGCATTGATACCTGCATAGATTGCTACCGGTGCTGTCGTAACTGGTGGGCTTCTCTTCTTGAGGATCTTGATTCGGTCTATTTACGCCATAAGCGGTCTATTATTCACTTCGAATAATTAAATCAGCCACTGTGTTGAATTCGAGTGAAGTTCACTCGAAGAAATCCCAATTAATATATTAATCTGTAAATTTTTTAGGTGGGAAATCCTCTAATCACTTTTCCCGCCCTTAGACGGAGCGGGAGGGCGTGTCAGACTTTTATTGATTAAAACCTCACTCCTACGTTCCTTTTTTGCCTTTCGTTCCAGGGCCCTGGGTTTTCCTTTCAGAAGCGAACAACTGGTCTCAGTAGACTATGGTTTTGCCAACATCTCATTGAGACGCTAAGCGCCGTCAAAAGTAATGTAAAGTAGGGTATTATTATTCAAATTCTATGTATTACATCATTGATTTGCTACATTATTAATAAAAAGTAGATACTTAATACTATTATGTTTGTTCCTTTCACTATTCACTCGTGCTCTGTGGCAGCCAAAATGAATCTAATTTATAAAACAATAGTCCACAATTCGTGAAACACACACGCGAACCGATTCACCTAGTGAACAAATAAGCCTTTTGATACAGATAATGAATTATTTTTAGATGGTAAGTAATGCTGAACTTTGTCAGACAATAAGGCTGCTCTTCTTGTACAACGAGTTTATATATATATAGAATACACATTTTATCTTCAACAATAAAAATAATATTATTTTCACAAACAAGTCTTTTTTATTTCTATGCACTAAGTATTGTTTACATTTGTTCTAATCACTCCTTTCGTAGGTCAGTGCTTTTTTTTTTTAATATTTTTGAAAAAAGCAGTGTTTGTACAAATTTTTATACTGATGTATTTTCTGTTTACCTACCTATATGTGTGTACATAAATTATAAAATAAGTAAATAAATTATCCTTCTCGCCATAACGTTCAAGTTAACGACTGGCAGTTACCACTGGGCCACCACTGCTCTCATTTGCTCTCCATTCGACCTAGATGAATTTAATTAACACTAGAAATATCCTCAAAACATCGTGAGGAAACCGGCATGTCCTAGAACCAACAATTCGAAGACAAGTGACATCCACCAATCCGCAATGGGCCCGCGCGGTGGATTATGGTCCATTCCCTCTCCAAGAGAGGAGGAGTGAGTCCCAGCAGTGGGAACATCATAAGGCAGATATTGCTAATACTAAGGTCTAATGGAAGAAAATTAGATCTAGGTAGATTTAAATTTTGAGAGCACCTGACTTTTTAGTATTGTCACTCGATTTACGAATAAATCTCACAACGAAAAAAAATGTAATTTCATTCAAACTATTTCTAGTTAAAACAATGGAGGTTATACTATCCAAAATACACTAAACTAACTTTTGTCAGAGGCTTCGCCCACGAGAAAGTTAAAAATACACACACACAGTGATAATAATAGTAGCATTCTAGTTGTAAAAGTTTTTTTTAAACCGGTTCAGTAATTTTGAATGTACCTATCAACTACAAGCAAAAGAATCAAAGCATTTATTTCAAATAAACCATTTTAACTTTTGAATAGTCAAGAAGTCAGTCAGTCAGAAAAATTATGTTAATTACACATTACACAAATCGTAGATCTCTATGGAGAAGTATGTGCAAGACTCTTTTAAATCTATGTTACATAATTATTACAAGTATCTCGGTTACATATGTATTGCTTGTAAAGTACAAAAATAAAAATCTTTAATATATCTAGAATAGATAAACTCCGACACAACACAATACATAAATAATATTCACAAAGTTATGAATAAAATATTCTTGGCCTAAAACCTGTGCAAGCGACAATCACCTGTGACCGTTACTGTCAAAATTTTCGACTTTCTACCACTAAGTGATAGTTAAAATAACATGGCCATACAATGTACGTTTCAGCCATTCATATAATATATAGACGTTACTGCCGGCGCAGTGGTTGAGCGATGGGCTGCTACACTACGTGTTGCGGGTTTGATTCCCACATGGAACAAATGTTGAATGGCTGTTCCGTAACGGCAAAATAACATTTTTAAACTAGCTTCGATCGAATTCAAGAATTATAATATTTCGTTTTGAGGTTTTCTAAGTATGAGTGCTGTACAACCAAATACCGACCGCGATAAAAGTCCACTAAAAATTGCCGCGTCAAAATTGTTAATTTTGTGCCATAAAAATATGGAATGCCTGATTATGGTGCATAAAAAGTGGAAAATGCTAGAGAAATATAGAGATAGAGAAACTACAAATATCCGATGAAGTGAACGCGTCAGCTCTTAACTCAAAGCACTATATTAACAATATCTTCTGCTATTGCCTTTGCCCGTATGACGACAGTCTATGTAACTTAGTGATAAAGTAGAATGTGTACTGGTTAAAGAATTTTATAGTCGGTTCAGTAGTTTTTGAGTTTATTCACTACAAACATTCAGATTTTTCCTCTTTATAATAGTAGAGATTTGGCTAATACCTATGAGTAATACTAGAGCAGTGGACGTGGCTACAGACCACTCGATCTAACTGCTCAACGGGTTTCGCAATCCACCTGTTAGTTCTTATAACTCCGCCTGTGCAGAGCCTCCTTTATGACCTAGATTTAGAAATAAACATGTATTTAAGTATAATACTAATACTATACGTAAAGCAGTGTCGGATTAAGTTAGCGCGGGGCCTGTAGCAAATTTTAAATGAGAGGCCCCGTTTGGGGCCATGGATTGACTTCTGAAAGGAAAACCCTGGGTCCTGGATAGAAGGCAAATAACTGATAGATGGTAAGCAGTGATACAATCGACGAGGGTGACGTGCTCTAGTTTATTAAGAGCCTATTCATTCTAGCCTTGAAAACCCCCAAATTATAATCGGATGGGAAAACCGCAGCAGGCAAATTGTTCCAGTCCTTCGATGTACGCGGTATAAACGACGAGGCGAAACGCTTAGTCCGGACCGTAGAGGTTTGAACAACGTAAGGGTGGGTACTCGCCGTACGACGGTTTGTCCGATGGTAGAACGGAGATGGCGGAATTAGTTCATGCAATTCCCGCGCACATTCTCCAAAATGCATCCTGTAAAAAAACTGAAAGGCTGGCTATCCTGCGGCTGTACTCAAGGCTTTGTAGATTGGACTTAACCAGATCTGGATCTCCAATTACCCGCTTCGCACACTCCTATTTTTTACGTTCAATTGAACTCCTGAAAGCGGGGCCCGTAGTATTTCCTACTCTTGCTACATGCCTAATCCGCCACTGACGTAAAGTCTAATTCTTATTACGTACAATAATCACCTTGTACGAATTGAAAGACTTTCGTAATATTTGTGAATAAATACTCTAGTGCTCAAAGAATGTAAAATTGTTAGTTTCTTACACTTTGTTGCAAATTAACAGTAATGTCGTAATGTAATTGAAACGTGTTGATAAATGCAAGTCATGATGACTGTGTTCTTTCAGATTTTGCATCATTTTTATGACGTGTAAATGTTGTATGGGCTAGAAGATGTAAGAGTCTATAGACGGTCGATTTACACTTAATTAAGATACGATAGAGAGAACGCTAGAGTCGTTAACTTGAACGTTATGGCGAGAAGGATAATTTATTTACTTATTTTATAATTTATGTACACACATATAGGTAGGTAAGCAGAAAATACATCAGTATAAAAATTTGTACAAACACTGCTTTTTTCAAAAATATTAAAAAAAAAAGCACTGACCTACGAAAGGAGTGATTAGAACAAATGTAAACAATACTTAGTGCATAGAAATAAAAAAGACTTGTTTGTGAAAATAATATTATTTTTATTGTTGAAGATAAAATGTGTATTCTATATATATATAAACTCGTTGTACAAGAAGAGCAGCCTTATTGTCTGACAAAGTTCAGCATTACTTACCATCTAAAAATAATTCACTATCTGTATCAAAAGGCTTATTTGTTCACTAGGTGAATCGGTTCGCGTGTGTGTTTCACGAATTGTGGACTATTGTTTTATAAATTAGATTCATTTTGGCTGCCACAGAGCACGAGTGAATAGTGAAAGGAACAAACATAATAGTATTAAGTATCTACTTTTTATTAATAATGTAGCAAATCAATGATGTAATACATAGAATTTGAATAATAATACCCTACTTTACATTACTTTTGACGGCGCTTAGCGTCTCAATGAGATGTTGGCAAAACCATAGTCTACTGAGACCAGTTGTTCGCTTCTGAAAGGAAAACCCAGGGCCCTGGAACGATTTATGTATTGTGTTGTGTCGGAGTTTATCTATTCTAGATATATTAAAGATTTTTATTTTTGTACTTTACAAGCAATACATATGTAACCGAGATACTTGTAATAATTATGTAACATAGATTTAAAAGAGTCTTGCACATACATCTCCAAGGAGATCTACGATTTGTGTAATGTGTAATTAACATCATTTTTCTGTCTGACTGACTTCTTGACTATTCAAAAGTTAAAATGGTTTATTTGAAATAAATGCTTTGATTCTTTTGCTTGTAGTTGATACATTCAAAATTACTGAACCGGTTTAAAAAAAAACTTTTACAACTAGAATGCTACTATTATTATCACTGTGTGATACGAGTGTAGGTTATGTATTTTCAACTTTCTCGTGGGCGAAGCCTCTGACAAAAGTTAGTTTAGTCTATTTTGGATAGTATAACCTCCATTGTTTTAACTAGAAATAGTTTGAATGAAATTACATTTTTTTTTGTGAGGTTTATTCGTAAATCGAGTGACAATACTAAAAAGTCAGGTGCTCTCAAAATTTAAATCTACCTAGATCTAATTTTCTTCCAGTAGACCTTAGTATTAGCAATACCTGCCTTATGATGTTCCCACTGCTGGGACTCACTCCTCCTCTCTTGGAGAGGGAATGGACCATAAACCACCGCGCGGGCCCATTGCGGATTGGTGGATGTCACTTGTCTTCGAATTGTTAGTTTTAGGACATGCCGGTTTCCTCACGATGTTTTCCTTCATCGTTTTTAAGAGCAGTGATGATGCAATAAATTACACAAAGTAATGCGCCTGACCGGGTTTGAACCCGCGACCTACAACTCGTAAGTCGGGGCAGTTACCACTGGGCCACCACTGCTCTCATTTGCTCTCCATTCGACCTACATGAATTTAATTAACACTAGAAATATCCTAAACAGGCAGATAATATAAACTTTACAGCACCGACATCAGCATAGGCTAAAGGCTTACATAAAGCAGCATGGACTATCATCGATTATATAATATTCTGCCAATTTTGCGAAACCGTGGTTCCCCGTACAAGTGTTGGTAAACATTATGAGTGCAACTAGTTTGCCTCGCGACCTCGCCCGCGGCCTCAGCGTTGGGCAACGCATTTATGAACCATGTTTATTGCCCACACGACCCAATCTTGATAAAGATTGTGTGCATATGACATATCCGTGAGTGCATTTAAGGAAAATATTATAACTTTTTCTTAATCTTGAAGTTTTATTGCGACAGTCTGTGTAAGATTGAGGAAACTTTTGTGAATATATTTTATGTAAATTATATTATTATTATCAACAGCTTTCAGTTTGTAGTTGTTCTTGGTAGCATGGTTATTGCTTCACAACTTCAGCCGGCGAACCGTTGCACTTCTGATGCAGGGAGGAAGAATACTTCGTTCTCAATTAATTCTGTTGCTCGTTGATGTCTTTAGAATGCTGTGTATCGACTAGAATTCTTTATGATGTTTTATTTTATGATGAGCCGGTGTTGGTGTCCAAAACTAATTGGTAAGCTGGTTCCATGACTTAAAAGTTGTTAAATTTGTTTTTTTTTGTAGGTTCAATTTCGTATCCGATAGATAACCGAACTTTTATCGACTGCTTACTGAAGACATTACTGTTAGCGATAAGACTTCTGGACCCTAGGGTGGAATACCATCAGAAACAGAACAGAAGGCCTATAACACATGTCCATCCATTATGACATCATTTATACTCATAACTCTTTAAGTAACATGCGTTTCATCTCTGTGTAAATTTTATGCACTAAAAATAAACCGATTGCCGATGATACAATGTAGGTACTGCAGCAAATATACATAAGATCATAGGTACAATGTTACGAATGAAAGTCCAGCTGTTACTCAATCATCATTGATCTCCGGCCGACGCAGTACGGAAGTGAACATAAGCCAGGAACTGTACTATCATATCATACTCTATACAGGGTTATTAGTACAACACTGGCACCTCTCAGGACTATGTTACTATCATCATAAATAACAGTTATTGTTCTATGACTTTTAATCTATCCCTGCGGTTTCACCCGCATTTTTCGTTACTGCTCCGCTCCCGTGGGTCGTAGCGTAATGGTATATAGCCTATAGCATTCCTCGATAAATGGGCTATCTAACAATGAAAGAATTTTTCAAATCGGACCAGTAGTTCCAGAGATTACCCCCTACATACAAACTTACAAATTTTACCTCTTTATAATATTGGTATAGATATAGATAATTTCATAAAAAAAAATTCAACCGAACGTTCTAAATGTTACGAAGCAAGCGATAGTATAATAGAGGGAGGCGCGAGAGGGCGAGAACAGAGCGCGGAAGACGTAGATAGATACAAAAAAATACAGAGTTGAAATGTATTAGATAGAGCAACGATATCTTGAAGATTTGTTTTTGTTAAATGTATTATTTTTTTGTAAAAAGTCATAGAACAATAGTTGTTGTTTATGATGTCAGTAAAACAGTGTAGCGAGGTTGTTAGTGTTTCACAAATAACCCTGTATATATACTATCATATACAGGGTGTTTGGTTCATCGTGTGCCAAATTGATATGGTCGACTGGAGGGGTCATCTGCTATCCTTTCAGACCCCTAAACACTACCCATGTCCTGTGAAATTTTTTTCATCAACTTTTTAAAGTTTTTTGAAAAAAAGACCCGATTTTTACATTCAAATATAAATATAACAAAATGTATAAGACGTAGAGCCTCAATTTTAATTTTATTTAGACGTATATTATATAAAGGTACTTTTATATAAAAAAATAGTGATATCAGCCCTCTAGATTTTTTAAAATTTATTCGCAAAGTTTCGGACTTAAATTAACGCTATTCGTGTTACAGCTCTTTACATGACTGCAAAAAAGAACCAAAAGAGACTGGGATCTTCAAACTCTCTCAATAATTCTCTAGTCTATCCACTTGCTAGTGATGTGCCACATGCCATAAAAATCTTAACACAACTATGTGAAATTGCTACTTTTATGAATCGAGTCGCATAAAATTAACATTCAAAATTGTGAGTTGAAAAATTATTTTTCCTAAAATGGTACCTGAAACACTTACTTAATCTGTTATATCACTCTTAGAAGGTGAAATTTGTCTCGTATCTTACCTTTTGTTGGTTTTACTAGTAAGAAAAAAATTAAATTACATATTTACAATAATTTCATCATTTTTACAAATACTGCTCAAATTTTGGCCTCTGTTGCAAATGCAGGCCCGACATTTGTTTTGTATTTCGACACACAGTTGTTGTACGAAGTCTTTTTCCCGCCTTAATTGTATTGAAAGCCATTCCAATGCTTTGAACTAGTACTTCCCTAGTTGGAACCACCGTGGCATATACCAGCTCTTTTACAGGTTCCCCAGACACTTCGTACAAGTGTAGACCGAGAAAAACTGTGTGTCGAAATACGAAACAGGTGTCGGGCCTACATTTGCAACAGAGGTCAAAATTTGAGCAGTATTTGTAAAAATTATGAAATTATTGTAAATATGTAATTTTATTTTTTTCTTACTAGTAAAACCAACAAAAGGTAAGATACGAGACAAATTTCACCTTCTAAGAGTGATATAACAGATTAAGTAAGTGTTTCAGGTACCATTTTAGGAAAAATAATTTTTCAACTCATAATTTTGAATGTTAATTTTATGCGGCTCGGTTCACAAAAGTAGCAATTTCACATAGTTGTGTTAAGATTTTTATGGCATGTGGCACATCACTAGCAAGAGGATAGACTAGAAAATTATTGAGAGAGTTTGAAGATCCCAGTCTCTTTTGGTTCTTTTTTTGCAGCCATGTAAAGAGCTGTAACACGAATAGCGTTAATTTAAGTCCGAAACTTTGCGAATAAATTTTAAAAAATCTAGAAGGCTGATATCACTAATTTTTTATATAAAAGTACTTTTATTTAATATACTTCTAGATAAAATTAAAATTGAGGCTCTACGTCTTATACATTTTGTTATATTTATATTTGAATGTAAAAATCGGGCCTTTTTTTCAAAAAACTTTAAAAAGTCGATGAAAAAAAATTCACAGGACATGGGTAGTGTTTAGGGGTCTGAAAGGATAGCAGATGACCCCTCCAGTCGACCATATCAATTTGGCACACGATGAACCAAACACCCTGTATAACGGTGTGATCGTAAGGAGTTACTGCGTGCGTGAACATCTAGGTACAGTATTGGGTTTCTATTTCTAGGAAGCCGACTACCGAACCTAATACTTTGAAGCATTCACTTAAGATTGTGAGCTAATTGAAATAAGTCAGGAGAGATTGAAAGGAGAGTTTTCAAATTATGGATAAGTATTGCTTTTCAAGAATTATATCGGTTGAAGGGCTGGTAGATCTAAAGTTCCTATAGGTTGTTGACTTCTGGATAAGAATAAGTACACTCGCGAGAAAATCGACTCAAATTCATTAATCATTGAAAAAGGCGATAAACCGTTATGTGCGGTTTTTATAGGGGTATGTGTACGTGGAGATGTATCATCCTTTGAAGAAAACATCTTCATGTGTGCACTTTTATGTTGAGTAGATTTAGTTACTCGCGACTGTAGAAAAAATAGGTACCCACTACTATATAATTTACTAATACTGGCAATCGGGCAAAAAGGGTGTAGTGACATCAATTTTTTTTTTATTGTACATAGGCTCGCGTTTGACCACTATCTCACCTGATGGTAAGCGATGATGTGGCAGACGATGGAGCACGCTTGCCTATTCACTCTTGACTTGAAGACTCCTAAATTGTAGTTATCAGGAAACACAGACTCCGGCAGGGAATTCCACTCCTTAGCTGTACGCATAATATAAATGTGTTTCCAAACCGCGTTGTGCGTATGGGTGGGATGTTCACCATATACCGGTGGTGCATCGCCGTACGCCTAGTGGTCCGATGATGGAAAGGACTTGACGGAATTAAATTGTGCAATTCCTGTGCACACTCCAAACAAGGTGCAAACGATAGAAAACCGAAAGGCTAGCAACACGGCGCCGATGTCCAAGACTTTGGAGTTTCGATTCAACGAGTCTATTGAATCTATTGCGCCTCATATGAACTAAAACTACAAACATCCAGCATCACGCAATTAGAGTTCTCCGCGCGAATTTAGTATTACTTGTACTACAGCCCGAAATCATCTCTCGGGCAATAAGTTGCTCACATCTGATATTAACACCCTGGTTTGGTCGGAGGACTCCCTTTTCGACAGAGGTTTATGGGACTTTACACTCTGTTCCGCATACCTCCAAAAGGGTTTTGGAAGTGGGTGGGACTATATATTTTATGCATCATTAATATGTACTTCCAAAAGGGCTTTTCTGAGAGCGAGAGAAAATTTAAAGGATGACCAACGATTGACCTACATCACAGGGTTTGAGAAACTTATCGGTGCTTTGATGACGACATACTCGTAACTATATATTGCAATCACGACTGAACCAATCCCTAACGCTAACCATCGTCATTGCGGCAACATCCCGCAAATCTCACTTTAAGGAGACCCTTCTGACAGTGACGAAGTACCGTCCATTACTGAAATACTCTACGACACAGTGAAAAACAACATATAGGTACACCACGGAAGAGAAATGTGCAGTCATGTCTCAATGCGGTACAATGGGACAATGCCCCTTATGAAACAGTGCGTGCGATCGGATCGAATCTTGCGCAGGGCTCTTATGTAACACAGGTTTTGTTCTACACACACTTCAGATCATCTTCTGCGGAGATAATGGAGCCTGTGACAGATGCCTTTGTTACGATTATGTAAATCATTTCGCAATTTTGGAAGCGTATCATTTCTTTGCTTGGGACAATTAAGCCTGATGATGATCGGATTATTTAGATCATAGAGTATGTAGGTTAAATTAGGTTATTGCTAAATGGTTAGGTTGATGAACGCTACAAGCTCTTACGCCCGTTTTCAATAAGCTATCTATCTACAGTTGCAGCTACTAAAGATAAACAAATCTATCCTTTTGCCCTTACTTGCTTTCCTATAACCTACCGACGTATAGCATTTCCTATAAAAGTTGTGGATGGATAGATAGTGTTACTGTTTTTCGGAGAAAACTATCTATCTATGAACTGCGGTAAGTTATTGAAAACGGGCTTTAACCTATCAGAGAGACAAACGTGTCGATCGAGTTAACGTAAAAACAACAGACTATGACTGGCCTATTGGACTCTTGGTTAATGGCCCTGACACCGGAGATCGTGGATTCGATTCCCATCCAGGGAAAATATTTGTGTGATGAGCACGATCATTTGGACTGTGTCTGGGTGTAATTTATTTATAATATGTATGTATTTAGAATTATTTAAGTATGTTTATCAGTAGTCTAGTACCCATAGCACAAGCTCTGCTTAGCCTGTGACAGATGCCTTTGTTACGATTATGTAAATCATTTCGCAATTTTGGAAGCGTATCATTTCTTTGCTTGAGACAATTAAGCCTGATGATGATCCGATTATTTAGATCATAGAGTATGTAGGTTAAATTAGGTTATTACTAAATGGTTAGGTCGATGAACGCTCCATGCTCTTACGCCCGTTTTCAATAAGCTATCTATCTACAGTTGCAGCTACTAAAGATAAACAAATCTATCCTTTTGCCCTTACTTGCTTTCCTATAACCTACCGACGTATAGCATCTCCTACCAAAAATGTGGATGGATAATTAGAATCTTACTGTTTATCGGTGATAGCTATCTATCTATGAACTGCGGTAGGTTATTGAAAATGGGCGTTAAGAGGCCTGCGGAGACCGCGCGCTATCTTGAGTTGAGACGAAATAAAATACGTTTTTGAGGTTAATGGAAGCAATCCAGATAGTATAAACAATTCTTGGACACACCGACTGGAGTAAAGTCATCATCCGCACACTGACAGTTGCTTGCTGTGCTAGCAATACAAACTATTAGAAATTTCGGAGAGGTTCCGTAATACCAAAAATGATGAATGAAAAATTAATGTATTTCCAATATTGTTTCGAGTATTTATAACTTGATAATAATATTTGTGTTCCTACGAAAAGATATTTTGAAATGTTGTTGTTTATAATATAGAAAAAACAAAATAAAAACATGATATTTTCGCTGTGAAAATGTGCAAATTTAAATTCGCTTAAATTTCGTTTGGGGTAAGTTTTTCAACAAAAAGACGATGTAGGAACCTAGATAATTATTGTCTGAATCCGAATAACATCATACTATGGTGTAAATATGCTTAAATTGCAAATGATTTTGGTATTACGTTTGTATGGATAATTCTAACGTCGCGCCCACCTTAACCTATTAGAGAGACAAACGCGACAAACGTGTCGATCGAGTTAAAGTAAGAAACACTGACTATGACTGGCCTATTGGTCTATTGGTTAATGGCCCTGACTGCTATACCGGAGGTCGTGGATTCGATTCCCACCCAGGGCAAATATATGTGTGATGAGCACGATCATTTGGTCTGTGTCTGAGTGTAATTTGTTTATAATATGTATGTATTTAGAAATATTTAAGTATGTTTATCAGTTGTCTAGTACCCATAACACAAGCTCTGCTTAGCTTGGGACTAGATGGCGTTGTGTGACAGTTCTGGAATATTATTATTATTAATGGAGCTTGTAACAGTCTTTGTTAAGATAATGTAAATCATTTTGCAATTTTGGAAGAGCGTTTCAAATTCGCTTGAGACAATTAAGGCCGATGATGATCGGATTATTTAGATCATAGAGTATATAGGTTAATTAAGGTTATTGCTAAATCTTAAGGGTGATGAACGTGGGTTTCGCAGTTCCGATAATCCCGCTTCAAGCTCTTAACTTATCAGCAGGCCTAACCAAGTTACAACCGTTTCGTGTAGAATCTCTTTCTAAAATCATTAACGCGTGAGTGATTTACGCCCGTTTTCAATAAGCTATCTATCTACAGTTGCAGCTACTAAAGATAAACAAATCTATCCTTTTGCCCTTACTTGCTTTCCTATAACCTACCGACGGGTATAATCTTTTCGCAATTTTGGAAGCGTATCATTTCTTTGCTTGGGACAATTAAGCCTGATGATAATCGGATTATTTAGATCACTAAGTATGTAGGTTAAATTAGGTTATTGCTAAATGGTTAGGTTGATGAACGCTCCAAGCTCTTACGCCCGTTTACAATAAGCTATCTATCTAAAGTTGCAGCTACTAAAGATAAACAAATCTATCCTTTTGCCCTTACTTGCTTTCCTATAACTTACCGACGTATAGCATTTCCTATCAAAGTTGTGGATGGATAGATAGAATCTTACTGTTTATCGGGGATAGCTATCTATCTATGAACTGCGGTAGGTTATTGAAAACGGGCGTTAAAAGACGACAAGTTAGTAATTTTTTTAGCGCTTGTCAAAATATGTAACTTGCCTACCATTTATATTACTTATTAAATTATAAGATGTAGTGATGAACGATGTGAATTTGGCTACAAATGTTCTGTTTGTTAGTTCTACCCTATCAGCAGTCACGCTATCACTCCCTTTTCTTGCATAGGTATCACTCCTCACATAATCCAGCTATATTTTCTGGGGGGGAAGCCAATCTCCCTCTCCCTCTTTTCTAGGTTGGATAATTTATTGCTAAACTATCAGGGCGATAAACGTATGTTTTATAAAGATGTAAATAGACACAGAAATATTTACAATATTATATAACACTTATAAGCATTGTTCGCGACATCGATTTCTTAATACGGGAAACATGGCGGTGTGGGAATTAGAAACAATTGGCCTCGCATAACTACTAATAATGAAGTTATTGAAGATGTTTGTTAATGTAGCTATATTAAACTTTAGAGTTGTTTTATTCTTACGTAGGTAAATTATAAACTCGCGTCTATCCCATGGACCAGTATAGTGAGAGCGTCACTGAAAAGTTCCTTTAACTGCTCTTTGCGTTCTTTTTTCTCTCCTAACTCTTACTGCAAGTCTTCTAAGCTCTCCTAAAGATAAATGTATGAATTATGGCGTCATTCCACATAGATGATTGCCACCAACTGAAAACAAAGAACATAGGGATACACTACTGCAGTGAACAGGTAAAGCATTGTTCACACTAAAACAACAAACAATTCATTTTCACTGCCACAAGGGACGTTACCTTTTAAACTTGCAATAGCCATGCCTTAGTGTGTAGAAAATGTGAAAATTATTTCAGCTTTTCACGAAACTTCGCATTGTCAGCGAACATCACATCTTTGCATTTTGCATTTGTGTTAGGGTGGGCAAAAATGGAAGCGCCACGAAAAATGACAAAATTCTTCATTCAAAACTCCGTATAAAACCATGTAACACCACTAGTTCAATATAAAACACAGTTCCTAACAAAACGCAGTAGTGATTAGGTAAGAGAGTTCACGTGAGAAGTCTTCTCGTTCAATAGGTTAAAGCACTCGGCTAAGTACGGCTGATGTGGGCTAAGTACGGTAACTACTTGTGGTATAAGTAGGCAAGTAGAATTGTATGAATGGGTCGGTTGTAATGTTGTATCTATATCTCGCTAGGAGATGGGGCCGACTTAATTCGAACCACGATTTACTGTTAGGTACTAACGATGGTTGTGATCGAGATTTATCAATTAGGTACATAGCCAATTTAAAGAATAAGAATAAAAGAGCAAACGAGCAGAAAAAAATTAGGACAACACTTCGAAAGCCATCAATAGACATTGAATCCAAGTAAACATACACAAACAAAATTTTGGATTTATACCTAGATCCTGCGGCCTTGCTCACGGCGAGCAATGGGCGTCCAATTAATGATCGAATAGACAGTTAGCTGTTATTTGTCATTTATCGGCCAATTTTGGGTAGTCTAGCACTACCGGTTTCAAGTAAAAATTAAAATTTCCCTAACTTTTTTGCACCTTGCAGTTCAGTGTAAAGTTGTATGTTGATTAAAATATGATTAGCGATTTATTTACGAAATCATAAATCATTAAAATCATCAATACAAACCTCTCAGTGTCGTCTTACCCCATTCAATAGTTCTTGAATACAAACTTGAAAAATAATCACAGACTTCTTACCACTTTCGATCTTGATTATAATCCTACCTTGGAGCAGACCTTCGGAGCAGCTTTCTGGTCATAACTCCGAGCAGGCACATTGTACAGATATTGTTTATCTAAAAAAACGTGTGTCATTCTACGCAAGATTTCATTTTTATTCAAATGTCCGTGAGAGTAAACGAAAGCAATGGGAACCTCTTTTTGACTTATCTAAATGTGTCTTTGTACATTCTGCGGATAACGGTGCGTGCACACTTGCGGACGCGTAATTTATTTATGCATACAGAAGAAGAAGAAGAAGTACCTACTGAAGCGGACTTAATACCTTGAGGCATTCTCTACTAGTAAACCTTTGGATGATGCAGAGACAAATTAATGGATTAATTAATTGAGCTAACCAACTCCATATTTTTTTTTTGTTTTGAACTGTGAGTTTTATTATAGAGATATTGAGGATATATAGGTACCTAGGCCTTTTGACCATACATTATGGGCTAGAATAAGGTGATGGATGTAACTCTTGCTTGAGGTGTAGGCGCCTGGGAACAGGTGTTTATGAAGATACTCGCTGCCGTCCTGAAGCTATGATGCCGTTTTCTGACAAAATCATTTTTTAAGTTACGCACAAAAAGCAGCGTAGAATTATGTAAGTATAAATCACGGGAACTTAATGGAGATTTTATTTATTTATCTTGGTACAACTATTAGGTACTCGGTTTAACTATTTTTTTTTGTTTACCTATTCTGTCCTACTCCTGGGCTAAGGCCTCCCTGCTCTTTCCATCTTTCGTTTGACTATTGATATTAGAAAAATACTGCATAGAGGGATAGATATAGAATTTTTAGCATCTAAAAATTAAAGTCCGTCAAATGTTAGATAACGGAATTTTAGCTAAAAGACAGCAGCTCAGGGCACTGCAATGTTTCAAAACTGCGTTACAAGGCACAGTGACCGTTTCGAACAATCCTGCAGTACCGTATATATACCTTGTAACTCGGTACCCGCCTGACAGATTCTTAATTCTTTATTGTACACAAAAACTATATTTAAGTACAGTGATTTTTACAATTCATGTAAAAAGGCGAGCTTAACTCAATAATGAGTTTTCTCCCAGCAAACCTTTGAGTAACAGAGAGATTTCACATTCGAAGGCAGGATCTAGTGTACAACATAAACCTACATAACTACATGTAATAAATAAATATAGAAGAGAATGAGGGAGAAAGTTCCAAATACGCACTGCAGTTACAGTAAAGGAGCCATCATAGCGGCTGGAAGTGTGACGTGGAGTGCGAACGAGAAGAGAATTGGAAGTGCGGCAAGGTTTGCCTCTCGGGACAAAATACTCAAAGCGTTCACGAAGGTATTGAGGAGCATTGGGATTGTACAGGATAGTATAGAGAAGGGATAGAATGTGGGTTTCCGCTGACGCCGAATTGGCAGCCACTTTAAACTGGCCCGAAGCTCCGACACGTGGTCGTATTTACGTAGGCCAAAAATAAAGCGGGTGCACAAATTCTGCAGACGCTCGAGTTTATTTAGAAGCATCTAGGAAACAGACATCCGCATAGTCTATGAGGCAAGATTAACCTTAGTGTGAAATGGTAGGAATTTTTGGAGACGTTTAAGAGACTGAAAAGAGTAAAAAACCCTCCTACTCACATCAGCAACGTGAACCTCCCAAGAGAGGTTAGTGTCCATATGCACGCCAAGGTTTTTAGCGCTCTTAGAGTATAATATGGGCACAGAATCATACACGATAGGCGGGAGCGACTGGTGATCCAGTAAGTTGAGCATGTATCTGCCACCAACAATGAGTGCTTGAGATTTAGTTGGGTTTAGTAAAAGACCAAAAGATTTAGCCCACTGGTGAATATTTGCGAGATCATTGTTGATGGCAGCCACAGTTTCAGTTAGTTCGTGTACTTTACAATGACGATAAAGCTGCAAGTCGTCTGCATAGAGATGATAGTTCGAAGTTAGGACCTTAGTGACAAATGTGTACGCGTGCTTACAATGTCACTATTATTTTGGACTAAATATGTTTATGGAAGATTATTTAGGTACTGTTCTTGGTACGTTAACGTTTGGTCATGAATTTCTCTATAGATACATAGTTTGTCTTTTTCTACTATGGAGGATCCTACATTCCTACCTTAAATAAATATGTTGTGTGATCGAGATATTTTAGAAAAATATTGCGGATTTGAAAGTTAATGTTTTGATATCGAATGAGGTACCGTAAAATGGGGTGAATAGGGACAAAATCGAACTTGTCACTGAAATTAATCGATGTTGTAGGACGAATGCTATATTGATAACTCTTTTCAAGGGTTTCCGGCAGTTAATTTCGTAAATGTTAAAAATATCCCCAGAATTAGTCAAAATTTAGATATTTTAACAAAAATATAGGCTGTCCCTATTCATACTTGAAGTGGGGTGACCTGGGACGAGACATGGGTAACTTGGGATAAACTAGTAGGGTTGTCTCACGATAATTACGGAGTAAAAGCGCCACATACAAACCAAACAAAAAACTTTTTTAAATCATACAAGTTCGTACCTATGTATCTCTTATTATTTCTCATTAGTTCGCCTTGTGCGCATGCTTGTATATAAGTTTAAAATAAATAAAATGAAAATGCCTTATTTTAATAAAAAGTGAAATCCTGCAAAACAATGCAATAAAATGTTCAATTCATGATGTAGCAGCCCTGACCCTATTCAAACTTTACCGTTCCTAATCAACTTTCATACGTCCCTATTTACCAAGTATAGGCGACTCTATTTGTACTTTAGCCGTCCCTTGTCACCCCGTTACCGTATTTATTCACCTCGAAAAAAATAAACAATCCCAGAGGTTCTAAAGAAAACGATTTAAACAAAAACTATGTAAAATCTAGACTTACCTCTTTTTGTGTAGTTTCTTAAAGATATTATATCGTAGTTGGCTAACTCCACACGTTTTCAAAAAAACTAGAATTTCCAAAAACTGTCAACTTAAGGGACAATACCGCAACCTCACATCTACAGTCTTATTTGAAAGAAGATTTTTGACACCTTTTACTAACTTCACAACGCTTCGGTGCTGTCAGTTAGAAGATAATATAATCTACTTTTAGAAGAAAAAGAAGGTAGCAATTGGAAGGTCTTGTTTTTTTATTGTGTGGCTTCGAAACTAGATTCCTCGATTTGACCCTTTTCACCCCTGAGTCCTTATTCACCCCGTTTTACGGTACTGACTTGTTAATTGTAAACCGTGTAGCGACATCTATGAGGCCACATAGAAACTAAAAATACTAAGTCCTGCATCGCGGTAATTAATATTAGCGCGATCAGAACATATAGAAGGGTACAACATATAAAAATGTGATCTATGATGAACAACAGTCCGAAATTAACTATTGGGCATAAAATATTCGTCTGGTCCAAGGATCCTCCCTTTTCACTAACGTTATGTATGTTGAACTTTACTACCCTGTTCCTCGTACCTCTAAAACTGAAATATACATTTATTATTTATGTACTCGTAAAGTCATTGGTTAGGAAATAGCATTAAATGTATTCAATCAAGCTGAACGGTTATATAAGATACATAAAGGAACGCTTCTTATGAAGATAAATATACAACAATTTGCTCATTTAGTTTTTATTTGTTTATGTATACGCAAACAATAAAAGAGGAAAAGTACAATTTTATTTATTTATTTATTTAAATTACAACGGTTGGACAACCAATTACAGTAATTAACAAAGATAAAAAAAATCCTCTCGCAATACTCCTGACATACCAATAAAATCATCTTCCATTCATCCGCAAACAGATCGTTTGTTGGATTAGATACTAACTACAGTAAAGATACTGATAGAAGAGCACAAAGGTTTTTATTTCAAGTGAAATTTCTTCCAGCAGACCTGTGACAGGAGAGTTTGATGAGAGATTTGTACACAGTGTAAATACCATTTTGGAAAGTGTGTTCGAGAATTGCATGACTTCATTCCGCCATCATCTTTCTATCATCGGGCATCCCGACTTACGGCGAGTACACCCTTACATTATTAACACTTCTTGGTTTCTTGATTGGTCACTGCAGACAAAATCTGGCCAAATGGGGTTTCCATTTGGCCAGATTTTGTCCTCGACCCATCGTAAGTATCATGCTAGTGTGGAGCCCCCTCACAGGATATGCGTCATCTCCTTGCCTACCCAGCATGCCCAACTACCTGCACCTTCAACGACTTATGCGAGGCCAACGACAGAGCTGTCCAGATGGCTAAATATTGGTCGGACAAAATTTGAGTTCAATCGACACAACAAGAAGAAGATTAACACTTCTAAAGTACAGACAAAGCGTTTCGCCTCGTCGTTTATACAAACTTCGAAGGATTGGAACAATTTGCCTGCTCCTTATCGATCTTTCCGCCTTACTATAATTTAGATGCATTCAAGGCTCTTTCTTGATAAAATAGGGCGTTTCTCCATCAACAATTGCATCACTACTTACCATCAGGTGGGATCGCAGTCAAGCATTGTATTATACCTTTTTTATGTTGTCTTAGTTTAACAAGTATTACAACCGCAGAAGTAATTATATGCACAAATTAACATGTGGCTACTGTTGGCTCATTAGAACACCTAACAAGCATTACAGTGTTGCGTTCCCACTGTTCACACAATGGCCAACCATTGACTACACTTGGACGTGAAAAATATCCACCCACACATTTACAATTAGGTACTCCTAAGAATATACACAAGACACCCAGACCCTAAAAGTATGCTTTAAAAATATTTGTTTTGATTCGAACCCGCAAATATTTGTTGTGACTATCTACACATGGACAATGTTGCAATTTTTATAACATCATCATCATCTCAGCCGAAAGACGTCCACTGCTGGATATAGGCCTCCCCCAAAAACAGTCGTTTGTATGGGTAGCCAAGTCTCTTCCGGAGATTCTTCGCACCCTTTGCCTCGCCGTAGCCTTGACCGCTACCGTAGTCAAGGTTAGACGGGCTGCCGGGTACTAGGGGCCGTTTTTTTGAGTGTGTCTGCATTATAGGGGTGGTTTTGCCATAATCGCCACGCTTGGCATGCGGGTTGGCGATCGCAGTGCGGTTCGAGAAAAGAACAAAGAATGCTGCTGCCCATTCTCTGGTGTGTCCCTTAGTCGCCTCTTACGACACCCACGGGAAGAGATGGGATGGTGTAATTCTTGGGTTCCAGGCACCATACGGAACGATGGTTTATAACAAGGATAAATGTTAATTGTGTGAAACTAATATATGTGACAAAATAATTAATTGAATGTAATTAAATCATTATACCTGTAGCGACATATATCGTCAAAGAAGAACTAAAGTACGAAATCCTGCAAAGCGCAATTAAGGCTCCCCCACACAGGCGCGTTATTATCGGTCGATAATATCACATGCGGTATTGCGTTAATGCGTCCTGATTCCTTGCACACAACTGCGTTTTTACCGTCCGATATTTCTTACGAGAGAGCGCCGTTATTATCGCAGATGTGTGTACGGTCGTTTGCGTTCTGATACAAAACATTCTAGAACTTATATCGGAATATCGCAGGACGGAGAAACGCAACGTCCCACTTCCACTGCAGCGTTATTATCGCAGCAGTGTGTAACTACATGACCGTCCTAATACAAAATGTACTGCAAACAGATATCGCAGTAACGCATGCGATATTATCGACCGATAATAACGCGCCTGTGTGGGGGAGCCTTTAGACTTCTCCGCGTAATATGAACATATATTCAACAGCCCGAAATCATCTCTCGAGCAGTTACCCAGAGCAGACAAAATTTCAGTCTGATCGGAGGACTCCCTTTTCAGGTTTCTGGACTTCACACTCGGTTCCAAATACCTATTTATAATATAGCTAATGACAATAAACTAACGATAACAATTTTTAGAACAAGTCTATGTCATCATCATCATCATTTTAACCGAAAGACGTCCCCTGCTGGACATAGGCCTTCACTTTGTGTTCCAGTACCACGGTAAATTTGTTAAAGATTATCGCAGTATTAAACGGACGTTGGTAGCTAACTTTTGTTCATACCAAACGTCCCAAGTCATTAAGTTGTTTATTGATGATAGGCTCTTGCTTACCTGTAATTTCGTTAACGAGCTTTTAGTAATTGAGTAGCTCGGTTATAATTAGAGTGCTGTCTCCGTACCATTACTACTACAATGTTATAAAGAATTGAAAGTCAGTTGACTCCTTCCTCCTTTGATGCAATGCTTCAAGTTCAAATTCTTGTCTTAAGGTGACCGCGACGTTAAAATTATCCATACAAACGTAATACCAAAATCATTTGCAGTTTAAGCATATTTACACCATAATATGATGTTATTCGGATTCAGACAATATTTATGTGGTCTTTTTTTGAAAAACTTAGCCCAAACGAAATTTAAGCGAATTTAAATTTGCACATTTCCACAGCGAAAATGTCATGTTTTTATTTGGTTTTTTCTATATTATAAACAACAATATTTGAAAATATTTCTCCGTAGGAACAAACATATTATTATCAAGTTATAAATACTCGAAACAATATTGGAAATACATTAATTTTTCATTCATCATTTTTGGTATTACGGAACATCTCCCTTTCCAATAATTTATATTGCTATCACAGCAAGCAACTGTCAGTGTGTGGATGATCACTTTACTCCAGTCAGTGCGTCCAAGAATTGTTTATACTATCTGGATTGATTCCATCAACCTCAAAAACGTATTTTATTTCGTCTCAACTTGAGATAGCGCGCGGTGTACGCAGGCCTCTTAACATCGAAGGAAAGAAGACTAACCACAATTGAAGTACGTTATGCACTTTTAAAATGTAGAATGAGATCGGGACTTAATTTTATAAATTAAATACGCAGTGAAGCGTTCGGGATTAAAATTTAACAACTTTTCGTTATGTTCGGAATTCAACATGATGCCGCCCGCAAATAAGACACCCCTAGTCACATAATTTACTATTAAGATTTACACTGGTGAATTGGTGATTTACCACTATTGAGACAATCAACTTAGCCTATCCCTGTCTCCTGCTAGACAAAGACCTCTCCATGCCATGCACTCCCAAGTCCCAACCAACTAAGGTCGTCGATACTTCCTGCTGGAGAAAGGAATATTGATCGCAAACCGACGCCGCGACGGTACCATTTAGCAGACACCCAACAATTAACTCAGACAAATAGCATAGGAAGTACAGTGCTGTCGGCTAGTACTGGCGGCAAGTACTGGGCGTTAACTACTCCGTCACTATACTCGTCGCGCCTGGATGCGGCCCGCTGGCGCCGGCGCAACGCATGCTGCCTTATGTAACACTATTACTTTGTTACTATCACAGATCACTACTAAAAATAGCACGTATATAAAAAAAAAAGGTCGAAGAAGAGCGGCAATTTGCGAAATCCATCAAGCGGGCTTGATGCGGGTAGGTGACATGCTGGTTTCCTCTCGATGTTTTCCTTAATAGCTTTGAAATAAATTATACAAAGTAATTCGCCTGCCTGGGTTTGTACCACTTTGAACCCTCGTGGGTTTAAAGCCAGGCAGCTCGTAAGTCGAGGCCGATACTACCGGGCTAACACTAAATAATTAAGATAAAATTACATAAATGTTAATATTGATCAAAATATTCATAATATGATTTTTCCTTTTCTACTAGAAATTGGTTTACTTGTGACTGCTTTACCCATATGCATAGACACAAGTCCCAAATGGGTTCAAACGCAACTAAACTTTAACGGCTTTACTAGCTATACTGTGCGGGAATCGAACCTGTGACTTGCGAACCTGTCATACTAGTGCAGAGAACGATTCCTCAAAAGATGTATGTTTGTTTGAGACTATAAGCTTTGCCAGCGGCTCTACATCTACATACAACCGTAAAATCTCTCAACAATAATTTCACAAAAGCCTAAAGCCTACCCGGTCCGATATAGCACATTGTGCAGACCATTTTCCTCATGTTACATTGCAGTGAAAGAGCCATGCATAGACTGCACCAACCTGCCTGCGTGTGACGTAACACGCTCCCAATACGCGCTGATGAAACTCCTGCGCAACAGTCAGAACACAGCCTTATTAGTTGCAGCAATTGGGAGTTTGTGATTGCTTTTTGTTTTTGTGTAGGACCTTGGTCAAAAGCGAATTATAATGAGCACAACGTGTAGGAATTTTCCGTAATGAGTGCTGGTAAAGAGGGAATGTTTTAAGTAGATTTGTTATTTCAGTCGAAAGATGTCTACTGTTCAATATAGGCCTCTTTCAACTGTCACCACAAAAACGGCCCTCTGCGTCACGCATCCATCGGTTTTCCGTGACTCTCTCCAGGCTATCGGCCTACCTTCTGGGAGGCCTTCCAACGTTCTACAGTGGGTGGTGCCACAACCTTTTGGCCCCATCAACTACCGGTTCTGCGAGCAATGTGCCCTGCCCACTGCCACTTAGTTTGGTGATTCGTCGGGCTATGTCTGTAACTGGAGTTGTTGCGGATATTTTCATTTCTGATTCGCTCACGCAAGGAAACTCCAAGCATAGCCTTCTTCATTACCATAGGTGACTTTAAGGCTTCTGATAAGGCCTATTGTGAGTGCGATCATGCATCATTCAGAGTCATATATACCTAATTATGTCATCACTGGCAAGATGCTTAGTTGCGGCGGGAAACAGCTATAATAAATAAACTGACACTCACATTCGCCCTTTGTTAAGTGACATAAACTAGTATATCTTATTGGGCTTATCTGGTTGGCAGGAGCGGCAGGTACCTGCCGAGGCGTATGTATATGTGTGCATTTCTCAACTTCAAAACAACTTCAGCTTTCGGCTCGAGCATTTACTGCACCTTGTATGCAACGACAAATTTTGCCAACATGCATTAAAATGTATGTTTTACGAAACTGCTTTTGCAAAGTTTCATAAACTCAAGGATAAATCCGAAAAAAAAATTATAATTTTATAAATTACATTTTGGTTTCGAATGCAAGGTTTATTTTAATTATAAAATCAATTTTGCAAAAGCTTTTTTTAAATATTTGATCGTTGATTGTGCAACTTTTTTTGTAATTTATTTTTTGATAGACCTCGCGCTTGACCTGTATGTCACCTGTTGGAAAGCTCTATCGTCGACCACATGGTACAAGACGGAGCACGCTTGTCTAAAAGTAACCTCTTCTACAAGATCATGAACACAGACTCCGGTAAGGAATCCCACTCCTTGCAACTGAGTCGCAATATTATATTTTTAGTGAGTGAGCAATCAACGAGTTAGGCTATTCAAATATTAAGGTTTTCAAGCTGTAGCATGTTTACAATTTTTTCACGCTCCTTAACTCACACCTGTCTTCTCACATTATTTTCTTTAATTTAATTTATAAGCTCGCGTTAGACCGCTATCTCACTTGATGGTAAGCAATGATGTAGCCTCAGTACAATTATTACAAAGTACTGAGATGGAACACGCTTGCATAGAAGTAACCTCACTATTCACTCTTGATTTTAGACCCTTACATTTCATTTTAAAGTATTGTAGCTTATTTTTAAAGACCTACATACTTGTCAGTTTGCCGCATGTCGTAACAAAATTGGGCGAAGGCGACAACAAACTGGGTTCCAAACAGCAGGAACCGGCGACGCGGTAGGCTCAGAAGGAGATGGCGTGACAACTTAGACTCCTTCCTAAAGGATTGGCCGGGAGTGGCTCAAGACAGGAAATTGTGGAAAAATGGAAGGGAGGCCTTTGCCCTGCAGTGGGACACGACAGGCTCATAATAATAATAATATTATCTTGTCAGTCTACTGTTCATCTACAGATTAATAACGCGTATACGGTAGTCCAGCATGATTTGGCACAATGTATGTGTGCCAAGACAATTATTATCGATTTACGATAAGTTTGCCAACAGCGCAGACGCAAATTACAAGTTAGCATAGCAATTACCGAGTTATTTTATGATTGTTTGGTTGGCAAAGTAGTTAATTTATTTTTCATTTTTGAAACTGACAAGCAATTTCTTATAATATATCTTGGTGGCTACTATAAGCAGATCAGTACAGATGTTGGTTGCATTTGTCTTATCTTTAAATAAGGAACATGTATAAAGGAACTGCTTAGTAGTCATCATCATCATCATCTCAGCTGAAAGACGTCCACTGCTGGACATAGGCCTCCCCCAAGCGTCGCCACAGCGACCGGTCCTGCGCGTTTCGCATCCATCGGATTCCCCGACCCTCGCCAGGTCGTCGGTCCACCTTCGGGAGGCCTTCCGACGCTGCGTCTTCCGGTACGTGGCCGCCACTCTAGAACCTTCCGTCCCCATCGACCATCTGTTCTACGAGCAATGTGCCCTGCCCACTGAAACTTTTGGTTTTTCGATTTTGTCAATTTTTGGGCTATGTCGGTAACCTTAGTTCTCTTGCGGATATCTTCATTCCTGATGTGATCGCGCAAGGAAACTCCGAGCATAGCCCTTTCCATTGCTTTTTGGGTGACTTCTTCTTCTTAGTAGTACTGAGTCACAAAGTGATAGCCAGCCACCGAGAAGGTACAAGCTTGCAGACGGCGAGCAATGGGTAGTTCTAAGTCCGGCCAGCCGAGTCGAAGGAGATTTGTCTTCCGCGCGCACCTCGTAGATATGCCAGCAAGTTTGTGAATGGGTCAGTCGAGGTCGATGCCTGCTCGGGCTGCAGTTTGTTCGAAAGAATTAGGTACTCTGGTCCTCGCATAAGCTAACTGAAGGAACACTATTGGTTTTAGTCTGTAAAATTTTAACACTTCCTGTCGCTCTACCCAGAGCGGGAGAAGATTTCACATTAAATAATCATTATCATCATCTTCCTGCCCTTGTCCCGTTCTATTTGGGGTCGGCGCAACATGTCTTTTTCTTCCATTCTGTCCTGTCACTCGTCACGCTATCACTCACACTCATATTAAATAATCATTATAAAGGTGAATAATTTGTGACTGTACGTGTGTATGTACATGTATGTATGTTTGTTTCTTCTTTCGGTTCAACGGCCGAATGGATTTGGAGGCACACGGACAGACCATATTATCCTGGTTTATCACATATACTTTTAATACCGGGAATACAATCATCATCATCATAGGACAATTTTCTACTTTCACACCGCTGAAGCCGTGTCATAATAATTGCAAGGGACATAAACTTGTATCCAACAGGCAATCAATGGGTTTTCCTTATGCACGATTTCGTATGCGTTTATATGTAATTATGACTACATAATAACTGTGTTTTCGTAACACCACACAAGTCCAAGGCTGATCATATATGAAAGTGTGAGGCGCTGACATTAAAAACTTATCACCTAGATTAACTTAGTTTCATCAGAGTTGGTTTTTGAATGGAGGAAAACGTGCACAGAACTAAAAGCTTCAGAGGAGTTCAGGCAATAGCATTATGAAACTTCGTCGATGTTTTTCCAGCTATGCTGGTGACTGACTTACAATTTGTAGGATCAGAAAGACTCGGTAGCCTTTAAGACTTGGTAGGGGGAATTTTCAGGGGATGATTTTCAGCCTTCAGCTGCATGCAGACTGATTTTAGTCACCTGCTGCCGATTCGAACCAGCGACGAACAAATTTTTGCTGTGCGGTGATTATTGTGCGGCATTAATCGGCTGTGTAATTTCGCCTTATTCAACATAGTTTCTTTTTTTTTATTTGTTGCCCTATACTAAAAATTACTCTGTATATGTGGATGTGTTCACAAACATGTGTAAACTCACGTACACAAAACAACAAGACCCGGAACAGTGTTCAGTAAGCCATATAAATATTTGTTTCTTGCGAAACTGTGTCGTTAAAGTCTATCTCTTATAAGGCAAAAATAAGGTATTGCTAAAGCCTTCTATGACTTATGAAGATCTGAATCAACTTGGCTTATTGCTGTCACACTTCTACTAAATAACACCCTGCAACTGCCATTATAACTCAATGGCAACTGCTCCCAGTTTTCTGCCAATCTATTTTTCAGACTATGGCACAATGCAACCTTTTTATGGTAAATATACGTTCTATCTAACCAGTACGTTACTCGCTATGTTTTTCGACACGCATTTTCCACTCCTGCACTTAAATGGTCTGCTCCAACCAACGGCTATTTGTTCCGTCTACAAATATTGGTAGCACATCAGCTTGTTTATTCAAGTCCTACAACCTGTAACTTATCGAAGTTTCCTCTTACGTATTTTGCGAAAGTTACTTAGGAAACACACGAGTTCAAAGTCCACTAGGCTGACCCAGTGGTCTATTGGACCCGTCTATTACCTAAGTATGAAGTCCAATGTCAGTTCTTGCACAATAAAGCCAAATGTTTGTTACGAAAGCTGGGGCTAACCTGTGGAGTTATCTTAATCAACTATCACTCAGATACTTAGGAAACACACGAGTCCAATAGTCCACTAGGTGGCCTAGTGGACTATTGGACCCGTCCGTTATCTAAGTATGAAGTCCAATGTCAGTTCTTGCACAAGAAAGCCAATTGTTTGTTACGAAAGATGGAGCCAGCGTGTGGAGTTATCTTAATCAATTATCATGCTCAGTCACTTAGGAAACCAACGAGTCCAATAGGTTAGACTAGTGGACTTTTGGACCCGTCCGTTACTTAAGTATAAAGTCCAATGTCAGTTCTTGCACAAGAAAGCCAAATGTTTGTTACGAAAGCTGGGCCAACGTTTGAAGGTGTCTTGATCAACTATGGTATAACTCTTCTTCCAGGGTTTAACACTGCTTGAACATCAAATAATAATGGACTCTGTACCCAGTGCTGTATCAAACTGTGGCCGGTATATATACAACATTTAAACAGTCATTATAACAGCTTCATTTAGTTGCACTACACAAAGTCAAATAATGTGTCGGGAAAGAATTATTACTCATTTTATTTCAGTAGCACGTCATTTATGTATAAGACACTGATGATGATTTTATTTCCTATATTTCGATATGTGATGTTGTAAATAAAAATCGTAGTCATACAGAGGCGGTGACTTCACTTCTTTACTAAACTATGTTTTTGCGTTCACTTTAGAACGGAAAATCCAATTAGATCTTTCCTCGAGATTTGAAGACGTACCTGCGATGATCTTTGATACCGGTAAGTGGGTTATGAAATGTGGTAACGGTAGTTCGTGTAACCTGACGAAGGATCATCCAAGGAAGGTGAGAACGAATGTTAGTTAGTGCCATCACTTGTAGAACTTGGATGAGGGTACCGCAAGATCATGGGGATTGCCACAACAAGGAGAAGCCATGATGATGAAGCGTAACTATGTCACTTTATGACGTACCTAACAAACATTTACTTTTATTTCAAACAGTAATCACGATAATTCAATTAGTGCTTTAGGCAAATGACTTCCGCAAAAATGATTACACACACGACGGCCTAGTTTGGTACAAACACTAATTTGAGCTGCTATTATTAGGCAACCATGACCAAGGTTTCTTGCATAAGCTAGTGGTCCGAAGAGTCTAAAGTCCAAACTTGTGAGCTATGTTTGTGTAATCGGGTTGGACTTTGAACCTATGAGCTGGTGACGGTGTACTTGGGTGAAGTTAGGCGGTGGAATACAATTTCAAATGTTAAGGTCATGGAAATTTTGAGTGTAGCACAGTCTATAATTATTTAAGCTTACGTTACTCTGTTACACAATCTAAAATTAAAGGGAAAATAAGAGTTATTGTTGGCGGGATTATTTCGTGTGAAGTTTAAAAACTGATTCAATTATTTACAAACTGATTCCTCCTCATTTATGTTGATTTGAATAAATGGTGCGATAAAATAATTCAAGGAAAATGGAGAACAAAACAAAACCAAACTGTTACACTTTTACGCATATAAATGGGTAAACAGGTATCCGTGTTTGAAGATATTAATGTTAGAAAGTTGTCCAAACAATCGTGCTTACTCTACTGCTTGGTATTCATAAATTGTATCCAGTAAAACTAAACCATTTCTCTAAAATACGTACGTGATGTTTAGATAATGCCCCTAAAAGAGGCTTTATGGAAAGAAACCGTACCATAAACAGAATTAAAAACGGACTCAGCTCAATGTTGCATGTGCGGGGGACATGAAGGGGTGGGTCAAGTGACAGCGGAGCGCGAGCGACCAGCGGAAAGGTAATACTGTGTCGCTACGAATGTACAGTTCGTCCGTTATAAGTTGGCAATTTGCAGTTGTTATTGCTGTTAAAAACAGTTATTGGCATTTATTTTTTTGAAACCTTTATTTTTGTACGATATTTCAAGCGCCAAAATTCGCAGAGCGTAACTTCACACTCGCCAACTTATAACGGACTAATTGTAGGTATATATAGGGTCATGTGGTTGTGTTTATCGCTTTAGACCTTGTTCGTTGCAGTCGTGGCCATTTGTCTTGTTATTTTTAAAGTAATGCATTGCAAACCTTCAACCGTCTGGTTTGAGAAGGTTTGAGAAGTTTAGTAAATCAATAAAATTCTATGCAAAACAAATAGGTATCTACAGTTACAAAAACAGAAGCGATGAAAAACTGTTTACCAATGAAAATACGAAGATATGGCTTAAAAGACTTAGTACCTACACTACATCTAAAACAATAATAAGGCAAAAAAAATGAAATTGTCAAACCAAACGTCAAAATAAGAAAATTCGCGGGTGTTTTCTGATAATTACACGTTTTTCGAAACATTTTATTTAGTTTTTGTTACGAAAATTGTATTAAAATAAGTGTTATTCATATTCCAGTTACTGTGAACCTTCGTTGTGGTGTAAATAGTTGAATTTTAAAGTATAAAACTCTGCGCAACTTGCTCATGTATTGATTTTAAGAGTATTGATTTTCTTATAAGAGGTGTGTTTATGACCAAATATTACGCTCTAGCACTGAAACTAAGCTAATTTTGACCACGATAATGTGAAGAAAAGAAAGAAGAAGTGTCAATTATTATGTCTACTTATCGTTTATTTTATGATTTTTAGCGGACCGTTGGGTTCATAGATGGCTAAACGCAGTGTGGCCGCAGTGGTCCATGCCGAAGATGCTGATGATTCAGATGACTTTATGGATGACTGCTTCGGCATCAGCGTGGACCTTATTGACGAAAGATTATACCTAGGTTAGTTTCTATCAAGGCCTAATCACACATGATCTAATCTAGAGTTCCTATAAAAACAACTTTCAAATACTTGCCTGCAATTAAATATTACCACAGGCAGAACCTCTCAATAGTCAGAACAAGGCACAGATGTTGACTGTAGAGCCTAGAAAACAAATTCGAACTTTATAAACCATTGTTTTCATGTATTTATTGCTAAATAACCATATTGGCAACCCACTTTCCAGGCAACTTGGCATGTGCACGAGACCTCAAGACATTGGAAAAGCTGCAGATCACTCACATCCTCACAATAGATGTGGTGCCCCTGCCCAGGGCTATACTGGAGAGAGCCAATGTGGTCTTCCATTATGTGAAGAGTAAGTTATACAGGAATTGTTACTGTACTTTATTGTCAGCTTATTTTGTTCCACTTAGGGATTGCAATCCAGCGGCGTTTTCAATCCAGCTGGATTCTTGCTGGATTGACTTGAATCCAGCTGGATCCAGCGCGGATCCAGCAAAATGTGAAACGCAAATAAAAATCGTCATTTATAAGATTTTTAAATAAGTAATTTGTATAATAACTTCTTACGATAATCTATGACACCATTCACTAATTTGCTTTCGTTTCTTAACTATTTGAGATCAAAAGAAACAACTTAAAAATAAATAAAATAAATACCTACCCTTGTAGCGACATCTGACGTCACAGAATCCTGCATCGCGTAAGCAAAGTTCTCCGCGCGATTTGAATAGATACTGTTGTATCTATCCCGAAATCATCTATCGGACAGTTGCCATTACATAGTTGTCATCACTAACAATTACGAATGCAATTCGAAACTAAACAATAGAAATTGATTCGTTTGCGGATCCGCATCGCTGGATCCAGCACTATATGCTGGATCCAGCATATTTAAAAAGGTGCTGGATCCAGCTGGATTGCTGTATGCTGGATCCAGCAATTGCAATCCCTAGTTCCACTCCTGGGCAAAGGCCTACCTCCACTCTTTCCATCTTTCCTAGGCCTGCATTTCCTACTTCCAGTTCTGGTCAAATCTGTCTAATAAGTGGTCTATGGCAACCCTGTATGACTGTCATCACAGTACACCAATTCTATGTTAGGTACTGTGGTCTCAAGTTTTTTTCAGGATTTTATTAAGAAATGTTTATAGTTGACTTGGTTTACCTTCCCTGACCTTAATCTTCTGTAATGGGAGGGTCAATAGTCCTCTATTGTCTCCCTTTTGACGTCGACTATTATGTAATCACCATGTCTAATAGATGTCTATCCACTTTTGAAGACTAGTGAGCGTTTTTTTTGTGGGAGTAGGTTAGCATAAATGATAAATTGAAATGCTTCTAATTCAATTAATTTTTCTTTACAGTGGCAGATGTACCAAAAGAGGATCTGATCAGCCACCTCCCAGAGACCAATGACTTCATCAAGCAAGCGGTTGCAGAAGGAGGAACAATCCTTGTACACTGGTCAGTCATCAACTCATGTTCCTGTAACCTTTTCAATAGAATTTACAAACCAAGATAAGACTCTACATTCATAACCATCCTTCTCAAAGGAATAATGGGGATCACAAATTAGTTATTATTGATGATAAATGCTAGAAATACTACATAAATCAAGATTAATATCGTGGTTTAATTTATAGGCGTGAAAAAGCAAATAAATTATTGGCTCTATGCCAATCCTTTATTTTATGAGCATACTTCCCAAACACTGTACTTCGCATTCAAAGATTTAAAAGAATATTTTTCCATTAGTAAAAAAAATATTTGATGATTTCTATTTTTGATTATATTCTTCTTGATTATAAAATGTCTTGTAATAAACTATATAATTATCTACTTTCAATACAGTCACTTCGGAGTCTCTCGCTCAGCAGCAGTAGTAATTGGCTTCATCATGGAAAAGTACGGACTATGTTACGAAGAAGCCTTTAACCTGGTGAGGAGTAAACGACGATTCGTAGGCCCAAACGTGGGCTTTATTGCCCAGCTGAAGTTGTTTGGACATATGGGCTACACTATCAACAGGGATGATCCGAGGTACAAGCAGTTCCGGCTGAAGCTAGCGGGACAGAAGCTGAAGGAAGGTGACTATTGTTCAATTGTTTTTACTTTTCTTGAATACATTTATTGCTGGTCAGTTCTCATAAAATTATTTATGCTTCTCTGTAACTTAAAACATGAGTGTACAATATTTACATGTCAATTTCACCTAAAATAAAATACATTATTGATGACCATTACAATTGTTTTAGATAACTTTTTCTGTTTTGGCTCGAAAGTGATGTCAGTTTTATTGATAGGGCTATATTCTATGGCCTCGATTTCCCATCCATCCACAAGTAAATTCTTAACTCCTTTAGTAACATGCGTTTCATCCCTCCTCTTCACATGACCATACCAAGACTGTCCATTAACAAACATGCTCCATTATTTTATCCTAGCCTACTTAAGAATCCGAAAGTCATTAATAAACTAGTGCGCCTCACCATCAACAATTGCTTACCTTCAGGTGGGATCGCGGTCAAGCACTGCTTTATACCAATAAAAAAAAAAGTCAATATTGTGTTCACAAATGCACCACTTTCAGTGAAGATCTTGCCTTGCTCCTAGTCAAAAAGTCCGAAACCCAACTTTGTGTTCACAAATTCACGTGTGGTCCCCCTTCCAGTGAAGATCTTGCCCCAGCTGTTCGCGGACCTGGTGAAGCCGGACCCGGGGCTGGTGCGCGAGCGGCCCGACCCCATCGTGTACCGCTGCAAGAAGTGCCGCCGCATCGTCGCCAGCCAGGGCAACATCATACCGCACATACCTAAGGATGTTAAGGTGGAACTGGCGAAGAAAGGTGAGAGGGCGAAGAGTTTTAGAGGGAACAGGAATATATAGGATATATAGGAAACAGGGTGTAAAGTTCCGCAAATCTCCTTTAGACGAGTGTCGTGTCTGGTCCGGGCTACTGCCCGAAAGTTGATTTCGGACTGTAGAACTCTGATACTGTGATGCTGGGTAGTCCCTATTTGATTTTCCTTTAGAATTTTTTTAAATATATTTATTTTATAACACGTATTCTTTGTATTAACAATCGAAACCATTACATTCAAAGAGTCATTAATTATTGTATTGCAATACAATCAACAAATTACATAAGTACATACGTAACGTATTGTAATGTACACCCAGCTAGTGTCCGCGATAATACATCAGAGCGTGTATTTTGCGTACGAGCCTGCTAAAATTATGAGAGCAATGTTATACTGGTGTACATTTGCACACAAGTACGAGGACGACCTCAAATTTCTCACCGCATATCTATCCGTTTTTTTAAATTACGTGTCACAGTGTTTGTTATCGAACTCCTCCGAAACAGCTTGATTTTTTGTGTATATTTGATATAGGCTAGATGAATATATATAGAGATATACATATATAGAGAATAGATCGTAGGCTATTTTTAAAAGTACCCAATACTTTCCACTTTTTAGATAATACAAGATTTTAAAAGACCAATTAAATCTTAAAATGATAAAACCAATGACAACGAAAAATCGTCATAGGTATGCGACCACCTCCAAGCAAACTGACAGGACTGACTTGTGCTGAGAACGGGGAGATCCTGTTAGAGAAGCTGAAGAGCCTCGCGTCGCAGCTGATGGACATGCGCTGCGACCAGTACGAGGACAGTAGCCCGGGCCAGAGCCAGAGCCACAGCCAGCGCAGCGACAGCGACGACGGACCTAGCCAGGTGAGGCGCACTTCGTGTACTGGCTAGCTAATTACTGTTTTTTTTTTTTATATGAATGTGGATATATCGTGTTTTTTGTATGTTCTCCATAGAGGTCTATGCTTTGGAATATTTACTTGCAATTTAGCTTCACCTTTTGTTTGACTGACCAACGTTTTGACAGTTAAAAAAGTTCCTATAAATAGTCTCTATTTGAAGTAAACCTTGCGGTTTTTTTCAATATTATTTCTTACGTGATCTATACTAAAGTTCATAGTGCAACACTATTACGTGATCAATGATCATACTAGTTGATGCCTAAATAGAGTGTTTACTATAAACGATTGTCGATCGAAATCGACAATCGTTTTCGATCGTCGTCGTCAATCGATCTTTCGGGGTCTCATTA
Organism: Mythimna separata; assembly: GCA_030763345.1. NCBI lineage: Eukaryota > Metazoa > Arthropoda > Insecta > Lepidoptera > Noctuidae > Mythimna > Mythimna separata. The sequence continues at coordinate 867,983 of CM061173.1, read as the reverse complement.
AACCAATCAATAAACAGCGTGCAAGGAGCAAGCGAGATCGATTAACATGTATTACTTCCCTTCTACATAACTACCTATCTACTCTGGTACTTGACAGTACTCCTATATCAAGTCAGTAGCTATTCAAATAACATGGTTGATCCTTGTCCTGGACAGATAAAGAGCAGCAGCCAGCCCAGTGACTCTGATGAAGGAACTAGTCAGGTATGATAACTTCAGTAAAAGATTCCGAAAGGCGTCTTGCCTTTTACTCGTATTTAAAAATCGTTCACATTCGAGTCACAATGGCTTCTCAGCGACAATGTCAGCTGGGGACACGGATATTCCGTAAGGTAAACCTGCGTCCCCAGATCGAAGGTAACGAGGAAACGGGGTGGGGTTTAGTCAGTAAGAGTCTAATACGCCCTCCCGCCTCGTCCAAGACCGGGAGAAGTCATTCTGATGACATTTCCCTACCTAAAAAAACAACGATAACAATGACAACGTCAGAAACTTGTGAAGTTGTTGGCAGGTAGCGATTAATATGGTAATGCGAACGTTTCTTAACAATACGGGAGTTAGAAATACCCTTTCCGGTAGATTAGCCCTTGTAGTTTCGATGGACGGCCAAGCAACTGCTAATGTTGAGTACCTTCATTTGAAACTCAGTTTTAGAACCTTCACCAGTAAAACAATATGTTATACCACTATAGATTTGGTAGATTCATAGTTATTTATAGTTGAGTATGGTCTAACTGTCACCCCTTGAAGGTTGAGCAACGGATTCATACATAGTTTTTCACGTTACTAACTTGGTAGCTTTTTCGTTACTTTGAAACTCTGATTTAGACCGTTGGCAGCGTTTTGAGTGTCTACAACTGCACAAAACTCGTCGATACTTATCTAGATATGAGTTACCCATCAAGGGACCTTTAAACTCGCCTCTGATTTCATATCTCCCTTTGTAATAGGCAAGACCAATTTTAATTGATTGCCGAATTTTGTTCTATCGTTTTGTCCAATTCTTAGCTCTTTATCGTTAAACATTTGCCCTTTAAAGTATTACCTAATAGCTAAGTAGTTCCTGATATAAAGCTAATTGATGTGGACATGAAGTTATTCTAGACTCAAAAACCTACAAAAACGATAATTTCTCGCAGAATTTAGACGGCTACAGCGAGACGAACATGGTGGACGCGTCGATAGCGGCGCGCGCGGACCTGCCGGAGATCTGCCGCCTCATGTGGTTCGTGGAGCCCATGAGCTGGATGCGCGACGTGTCGCACGCCACGCACGGCAAGCTGCACTGCCCCAAGTGCCTCAACAAGATCGGCTCCTTCAACTGGATCATGGGTAAGTTGTTACTTAAGCCTCTGCCGGAGATCTGCCGCCTCATGTGGTTCAGGAAGAGATCAGTTGTTAGCTAGTTATTTTAAAAGAAAGCGACTTTACTGCTGAACAGACTTCATGGCTGTCCCACCAGCATTCTGCGTGTTGTGGCCGGAACGCAAGATAGTCTACATCCAGGCCTTCTCGCTCCGGAACATCACAACCTGAAGCAGGGCCGGGCGCTAGAGGTTTCTGCTGCCGATTGCCTCTACGGGGACACAGCGGTGCTCCGCTCAAGCTGCCCCGCTTGGGCGGACCATCTCCATCGTGTCCTCATCATACAACAACATATCATCACAATGGTAACACCCGAGCGATCCTTCCGCCTAAATCCGATGCAGGAACCTCTCGAATTCTTCTCGTTATGTCCGGTGAGGATCTGTATCTGAAGCTGAGAACACCGTGTTGCCGCTCCAGCACTTCTCAAAAGGGGACTTACCACCGTCATTATGACGTGCCCAATTATAAGGAGATATGCGCTTGAAGGGTTGATGGTACATATCAATTTGTTAATTACAGGTTGCAAATGCCCGTGCGGTCAGAAAGTGGCGCCGGCGTTCTACCTGGTGCCTTCCAAAGTGGAGTGGTCTAACATTGTGCAGAATGTGCAGATCACCGTGTGAAGCCGCTCCTGATGCACAGGATCCCAGGGTCTTAGTCAGTGGTAGACCAGCAAGGAGTATGGATGACAAAACTATAACCATGAAACCAAAAGTATACAATAAACAAATGTTTTGATGTATGCTAATTTGTGATTAGCAACTGGATTTTACGGAATAAAGTGAGGAAAATGTAATCATAGAAAAATGGCGTCTATCAAGCGGGTACTACTTTGAGCACTCGTGGGCCGTATACGCCGATCTGGGCGCGGCAGTCTCCATACATTTTATATACCAGATTTCTCAAGCCACATGAAATCCACGCCACGCGACGTGGTTCTACGTACAAATCCAGCGTGCCCACGTGTGCATCGGTCTTGTAGTTCCCTCTTCATAGCCCTGCATGGATTTCACAGATCTATGATACGAGAGAACACCTTTCTGTATTGACCAACATTCACACAGGATGTTAAGATAACACTAACTAACGAACTACCTTGTGAGTTGCGCTAAAGTTTAATAGATACTGCGCAGGTCCACCGATGAGGATAATCTTACCAACACTAGGCGACACCTGAATGAATGCCTCAATAAAGTGCAATTTGAACGCTCTGCTCTAGTCCGAGGGTTGAAAGTCCATAAAATTTAGGCATTCATTTAGGTATATCTTAAAGTTTGTAAAGATGTCTTACAAAAACAAAAGCGCGCGAGGCGTGCCTCAAATGAACGTGGTAAAACCATCAGCTAAACGTGTAGGGACTGACAAGAATATAATAAAAAACTCTAAATAATACGGCTAGAATAATGCTAGAAATGTTTGTAAAATAATAAAGAACCAATGTAATCCGAACTGCTGTAAAATGAAAAGTATAGATGTCGTCTGATTCTTACTGTAATCCTTTGACACAATTTTGAGTAGACACCATTTTCAAATCTTGATATAAAAATTAGTTGATTACAAATACAGTGTGACCTTAATATAACGAACTTTAGGGAGGCTATACGGATTGTCGAGTATAGGTGTTTTAACAAATTCTTCGAAATCCCCTAGAGCTATGCGCAAAAGGTAATGTGAAATATGCATTGCTATTACGAATACATGTGTCAAAAACCTCTTTATAACGAATTTTCATCGATTGCAGAATATAACTGTGATCTGTTTTTTAATCCCGGAGACTAAAATGGCATTTCAACACAAAAGAACTGGCGTCATTCCTATAGTAAATTTGACATTACTTGTATCAATTTAGTCTCGCGGTATAAAAAATAAATAATAATGATAGATAGTATTATTTACTCCGTATCCTACGGTCGTTTCCATCAAATCCGAAACAGTTGCCTCTCGGAACACCTGTGTCCGGTGAGGACCTATATCAGGCGGAAAGTGAAGATGCCGTGGCGCGTTCGTAGCATCAAAGAAGGGACTTACCGCCGCCATAGTGGCGTGGCCAATAGTAGAGTAGCCTACCCTCAATTAAACAAATTACTTTGTATAATATTTTGTAATTTCAGTGTTGTTATATCAAGGTTGCACTGTAAAATCTACATTTATATTCTATATATAAACTGAATGGCAGATTCTTTTTACCCGATTTCAAAACCCGAGTAGCAAATTTGATAGTATTTAAAATTATATAAATCCAAGAAGGGTATACAGGTGCCATATTATGAGTGCGTAAAAGTCTGTTTTTTAATCCTTGAGACTAAATCGACACATGCAAATGTCAAATTTACAATAATAATAATGACAGTTATTTAAATCTGACTCCAGTCTCGCCACGAAGTACCGTGTTACCCCAGTTAATGGGTTGTGGAGGTCTGGTAGGCAGCCGCTCCGCGTAAAATACTGGTATTCAGCTAAATCCAGTTTGACTGGAAGCCGACCCCAATATAGTTGGGAAAAGGCTAGGCAGATGATGATGAATAATGACAGTTATTTTGTGTTGTGACAAGTGTGGCAACCCACATGATGTAATTTTAGTCTCAGAGATTAAAAAACAGACTTTAGATCTATCTGAAGCCTTCTCCACAATAATGTAATCTCTAGTGACTAGTAGTTTTGGTGCTTTGACTAGGTGTTTAAATTCTTCCAGTGAACTCTGTGTGCATTGATTTGTCATTTCTGATGAGCAGCAAGCTTCTTTTGACAAAATGGACGTATGTATTTAGTTGGTCACAATATATTGCAAAATATTTATTTTAAAGAATCCAAAGAACATAATATTCAGATTTCATCATTATAATGCAGAAAACCAGTGTTATAAACGTGATAAAAATTAAGTCGAACAAAATAAAATACTACCTAAAATGTATTTCATTTGAAATTGCTTGATTGATTTTGGAAGTAATTACTATAATAGGGATATTGACGAATTTTCAAGACTGTTTTTATTTGATTAGATTTAGTTTGAATTTTTTTTATCTATACTAATATAATAAAGAGGTAAAATTGGTAAGTTTGTAGGTTTGTAAGTTTGTATGTAGGGGGTAATCTCTGAAACTACTGGTCCGATTTGAAAAATTCTTTCAGTGTTAGATAGCCCATTTATCGAGGAATGCTATAGGCTATATACCATCACGCTACAACCCACGGGAGCGGAGCAGTAACGAAAAATGCGGGTGAAACCGCAGGGGACAGCTAGTATAACATAAACTAGTGCTTGACTGCAATCCCACCTGATGGTAAGCAGTGATGCAATTGTTGATGGTGAGGCGCACTAGTTTATTAGGAGCCTATTCACTCTAGTCTTGAAGATACCCAAATTATAATCGGACGGGAAGCCTGCAGCAGGCAAATTTTGCACCTAAAAACGCTGTATGTGACATCACAATCGGATAAATAAACTACCGTCAAACTGTTAAAAGCGCGATAGTTTAACAAGTTGTGTCGGGGTTTTTCTCACACCTTGACTTATGCGCTCCAAGTGATGTTTGTTTGAAAGTAATGCCGTATCATACGTAACTACATGACACTGGACGTTATGTTAAATATTTTTGATTATTTTAAATTAATATTTTTACATATGAAATAAGATTTTCAGAATTTTTATATTCTTTTGTACATTATAAACATATATTTTTATATAAGTATTTGCGATTCATGTCAACATCTGTACTAAGTTTATCGACGCAATTTTAATTCGTATTTATTTTAGCTGCCGAAGCAAAGCTGTGTTCATTAGATATGATCTTCAGTGCACACAGGAATTATGATTGTGTTGTAGATAATAATCCAAAAATGTACTTCCAGTAGCGATTTATTTAAAGAATGTCCTATATGATTGTTGACTGTTGGCTTGTTTAGATTTAATAAAAATATGTTTTAATAAATTGTTTCTTTTATTTATTCAATGTCACATATTTTGTGGTTATATTCTTCGGTATTTCTATCTTAAGTTAATCTTGTTCATATAAAATAGGAGTAGGATTGATTGCATGATTCATTTATAGCAAAGCATCTATGTTGCTAACTAATTAATGAATCCCCGACCGGTCCTATGAGACCGCGCTGTTATTGTTTTACTATTGTGTCTCGTTTCGCGGGTATGAATATATAGAATGACTAGTTATATGTTTGTAGAAGTCCGCATAAGGAGTCCTGTAGACACAGTTGGAAGGCATCGTGACAAGAAACAAACGTCTAGTAGACCACCACGATATTCACCAATTTATCTAGCAGTGGAGTAACATACAGGTACTAGTATATTATGTTACATTTTTTTAATGATGCGATTATATGATGGTAAGCAGTGATGCAATCGTTGCTGGTGAATCCCATTACTTTCATCATCATCATCTGCCTAGCCTTTTCCCAACTATATTGGGGTCGGCTTCCAGTCAAGCCGGATTTAGCTGAGTACCAGTATTTTACGCGGAGCTGCTGCCTTCCAGACCTCTACAACCCATTAACTGGTGTAACACCGTACTTCATGGCAAGACTGGAGTCAGATTTACTGGCTTGTGACTATCCGTAACGACTGCCAAAGATCTACAAATGACAGACGGGACCTACGGCATAACGTGCTTTCCGAGGCACAGAGGAAACTCGCTATGTTAAGATGGTCACCCATCCACAAACCAACTTTGGCAAGCGTTACTTAACCTTGTGAATCCCATTACTTTCATTATAGATTATTACTATTCATTCTAGCCTTGAAGCCATCTAAATTATAAACGGACGGGAAGGCTAATATTTCCAATCCTTCGATAAACACGGTATAAACGAAGAGGCTAGCGTTTAGTCCGGACCGTTTAAGGGTAGACACTCGCTGTACGTCAAGTTGTCCGATGGTAAAATCAAGTCATGTAATTCCTGCGCATATTCCAAAATGCATCCTAACCAGTAGATACTAGTACATTTTTTTTAAATGGAACAGCAAATGCAGTTTAGGTAAAAGAGCACGTTTTCAATGCTGTGGCGCGCTTGTACGTTCAATGTATAGTGCGTCCGTCGCGGCGCATGCGCGGGATGTCGGGCAGCGCGAGGCGGTGCGCGCGCATGAGGTGCGTCTTGCGCTTCCAGCTGTCGGCGAAGGCGCGCGCGCAGCCCGGGCACTGGTACGGCAGCTCGCCCGTGTGCGTGCGCAGGTGACGCGCCTGCGGAAAAACAGGAAAAATGATAAATAATCATAATTGTTTATTTATCACCACTAAAAAAGGTTTACAATATAAAGCAATCTGAATCTGAAGGAACTTAATTTAAAAGTACTCGATACGAAGCAGACATTTTTATTGTACTGCTGTATATAAAGTGGAGGCTGTGAGGAAGCATCTCAGTTTTGACCCTATCCCCTGAACCTGGTTGTAACTTGTATCTCAGGGGTTCAGGTTCCACCACCAGGTTCAGGGGAAAAACAGGGGAAAAATCTATACTAATATTATAAAGAGGTAAAATTTGTAAGTTTGTATGTTTGTAAGTATATACCATCACGCTACGACCCACGGGAGCGGAGCAGTAACGGAAAATGCGGGTGAAACCGCAGGGGATAGCTAGTAAACGATAAATTAAGTTTTTTTTTAATGGATGTAAACTAGTGCTTGACCGCAATCTCACCTGATGGTAAGCAATTACGTAATCGCTGATGGTGAGGTGCACTAGTTTATTAGATGAATATTCAGAATATTAGATTTATCGGTTGCAGCCTTAATGAAGGAATTCAACACTCTAGGTGGTCTGGTAGGTAATGCCTAAGGCATTAAATACGACTTTACTCGTATACTTTTGTGTTGCCAAAATGAATCTTCATGAATAAATAAATGAAAGAATATTACTTGTCCTTATAATGATGTTTTTGTTTTCGACTGTGTATTATTCTCACTGCTAGGACTCTAGCCTTCTCTCTAGGTGAGGAAATAGGCGTAATCCATCACACGGGCGCAGTGCGGATCGGTGAACGTCACTTGTCTTCGAATTTTCCGACTGTCAATGTCCCGACTTTGATGTTCGTCATCAAAGTCGGGTCAGCTCAGTAAATGACAATGTATAACTGCTGAACTTACCAGGCCACTGGCGTCGTAGAAACCTTTGTTGCAGTGTTTGCAGACGTGCGTCCTGTTCGCCTGGTGCTGACGCTGGTGACGTCTCAGGTTGGAAGACACGGCTGCGCTGAACCCACACTCGTTGCAGCAGAAAGGTTTTTCGCCAGTGTGCTTACGCATGTGGACTTCTAGGTTGCCGGCTGAGAAAGAAACGGATACTTAGTCAAACTGAAGTCAGATTTGCTGGTGTATGATTAACCGTAACGAGTATCATAGGTGTGAAATGACAGGTGGGATCAACGGCTTAATGTGATTTTTAGGGCACAGACGAATCTAAGTACTTTCTACATATGTATATATGGGTGCCCATCCTGGCACCCATGTATAGACCGATCTCAGCCAAGGCGAAACGCTTAGTCTTTACCGTAAAAGTATTCAAATGTAAAGGTGGATATTCGCCGCACGTCGGGTCCGATGGCAGAAAGGTAATGGCGAAATGCTCCAAAATGCAGATGAGATTGATACCAGAGTAAGGCACAATATGCCGATTGAGTGAATTTTATTGTAGTGACAAAATAAATAGAGGCTGGCGGGAATAACCCGATCTAAGGGTTGATATTTATCGAATTAGCAACCCCAAGCCTTTCACGCTTGATAGCTATCACGCCCGCTAGGCGTTGTGACCCTGTACTTTTTGTATCTTTTCATAAATAGTTTAACGTAGAAAAAGCACCTCAGTTAATTAATAGTAAGGTTTTCCCTAACTTAGTGGAGCAATAAAAAGTAATGACCTTACCTTGTGCGAAGCTCCACCCACAGAAATAGCACAGATACTGTTTATCGCCGTCATGCACTTTCATGTGCGACTTGAGTATGCTTTTTATTTTGAACCTGTAAAATGACATACAGCGAGGTATAAATATTTAGTTTTATTTTAGAGTGGGTAATCAACAAAATAATACTTTTACTGACTAAAACCCATTTTTGTCCTTTGGCTGCACTTTGGCACGTTAAAGGCAGCCAAAGGATGTAGGAGAAAGGACACACACATAGGGCCACCGCAACGCTTTCAAATGTTCCCGCACGGCGCACCCCAAATATTTATAATGTAATATTTCTGCATTTATTTTTTATATTTCAACTAAACAAAGAAAAATATTAAACTCAAATCAACCCTCCAAACATTCACATTTATCGATAGTTGTGTCATCGATATCGATAAAAAAAACGGCGCAGCACTACAACTTCCAAAATATTTACAGGACCTATTTCTACTCGTATCAAATCTCGATAAAGCCAAAATAATCTTTCCTAAACGTTGCGTGGCCATGATTTTGTGATATAATGGCGGCCTCGTTATGTCATGTGGGTCAAGGTTACCCCAAAATGTGGGTAACTGGGTCAAGGTCACCGAAACTAGTTATTTCGAGGCCAAGGTCCATTCTAGCTCGGATGTATCAAGGTCATATTTATCGTAAAATGGTGTTGCGATCGCTAGGCTACTGTGTTGAAAAACTGAACGTTTTGGTTACTAAAGTTATTTTTGAAGATAGCATCTAGGAACGTTTCTGAATTTGATTTAATTAGGTAAGTATGTTTTTTTTATGATAAAAAATTGTTTAGGAATGCCTTGATCGAGGTTATTTTACAGGTTTTTAGTAGATACCTTGAGTTCAAGGTCAGACCTTATTGCCCAATTGTTGTAAGGTGTATCTATATACCTACTGCGAGATAAGAGCTAGTATAATACTAGCACCTCTGAAGTGGTCTCAAGAGTAAGGTCATCTGTATCAATTGGGCATGTAATGGCGTCGCCGCTCGTGCGTTGTCAATGGTCAATGTAATCATGATTTTATGTCCTTGTTTCTCTTCAATGTCCTAAATATTTTTCTTTGAAGAATGTACACTATAGAAAAACAATGACAGACTGAAAAATTAGGAAGGTCAATACAACGGCGGGTAAAACTGAACCGCTGTTCTCTGAAGTTTAGTAAAATATTAGATGGAATAAAAAAATAATTAAAGTAAAATCAACACATAAATAAAATGATACGGATGTCTGGTATACTTAACTATAATTATTAAAGTGAGAAATGAGTATATTAGATGAAGTTTAAAAGTGGCGCCAGTGAGTAAAAAGTTGAAAGGAAATCGTTCTTGCTACGAGATGAAATGCACGTTATTAAAAGAAGTACTGAGTAAAATTGGACCACTTTGACCCTGGGGTATAACTTTGGCATAAGCTCATTAACTAGAAACAAAACTGTGAATGCTCGCTTTGTTTATATTAGTTACTAGCTGTCCCCTGCGGTTTCACCCGCATTTTTCGTTACTGCTCCGCTCCCGTGGGTCGTAGCGTGATGATATATAGCCTATAGCATTCCTCGATAAATGAGCTATCTAACACTGAAAGAATTTTTCAAATCGGACCAGTAGTTCCAGAGATTACCCCCTACATACAAACTTACAAACATACAAACTTACAAATTTTACCTCTTTATAATATTAGTATAGATAAAAATTGGGTCAGAGTTATACCTCAAGCCTTGAGTCATCCCACTATAGATTTTATTTTATCCTATTACCCTTGCTGACTGGTAGAGACTACCTAAGGTATTAAGTCCACCTTTGTGCTGCAGAAAGTTTAATGAAAAAAATAATCGAATAAGTAAATCAAAGTCGTCGACTGTCGAGCTATCTATCTGATCGTCAAAGCTATCGATGTGCTGCGTGTGCGAAAGCTTATTTGTCATAGGATTATGGATGTAAAGATACAGAAGACCAAGTTTCAATCAACATTGAATCAAGAGCCTACCTCATGCTACACTTGTCACAAGCGTAGGGCCTGGCGTCGGTGTGCGCGCGCGCGTGGCACGCGAGCTGCTTGCGGCGCTTGAAGCGCTTCCCGCACGCTGCGCACGCGAACTTGCGCTCGTCCGAGTGCGACGCCGCGTGCTCCGACAGTAGGGATGTTTGTTATTAGTGACAATACCTCATGCTACACTTGTCACAAGCGTAGGGCCTGGCGTCGGTGTGCGCGCGCGCGTGGCACGCGAGCTGCTTGCGGCGCTTGAAGCGCTTCCCGCACGCTGCGCACGCGAACTTGCGCTCGTCCGAGTGCGACGCCGCGTGCTCCGACAGTAGGGATGTTTGTTATTAGTGACAATACCTCATGCTACACTTGTCACAAGCGTAGGGCCTGGCGTCGGTGTGCGCGCGCGCGTGGCACGCGAGCTGCTTGCGGCGCTTGAAGCGCTTCCCGCACGCTGCGCACGCGAACTTGCGCTCGTCCGAGTGCGACGCCGCGTGCTCCGACAGTAGGGATGTTTGTTATTAGTGACAATACCTCATGCTACACTTGTCACAAGCGTAGGGCCTGGCGTCGGTGTGCGCGCGCGCGTGGCACGCGAGCTGCTTGCGGCGCTTGAAGCGCTTCCCGCACGCTGCGCACGCGAACTTGCGCTCGTCCGAGTGCGATGCCGCGTGGTCGGACAGCAGGGATGCTTTGGAGAAAGCTGGGGACAAATGTTTGTGGTGATAAAGAGAGGAGGTCATCATCTGCCTAGCCTTTTCCCAACTATATTGGGGTCGGCTTCCAGTCAAGCCGGATTTAGCTATATACCAGTATTTTACGAGGAGCGGCTGCCTACCAGACCTCCACAACCCATTAACTGGGGTAACACGGTACTTCATGGCAAGACTGGAGTCTTTTTTTTTTAAATCTTATTTAAATAAATTAAATTTTGTTTAGCCAAGGAGAGGAGTTGGCTATACGAAATTAAAATTTATTTAAATAAGATTTAAAAAAACTGGCCAATTGCGAGTCGTGCTTTCGCACGAAGGGTCCGTTCTTAGTAAATAATTGCAAAAAAATCACGTTTGTTGTATGGGAGCCCACTGTAAAAATTATGACTGTCTGGCTATTACGGTTAATGAGATACAGCCTGGTGACATGTGACAGACAGATGGATGGACAGACAGCAGTGTTAGAAATAGGGTCTCATTTACCTTTTGGGATTTAAAAATCAGTAATTTTTAACTCAAAAAATATTTATTAAGAGGCATATATCCTGAATCACTTCCTAGTATTTAAGTTTGGAAAAAGAAGGCAAAAAAGTTGAGGAGTTTTTTGCAGCTTCTTTTTCCAGCCAATGACATAATCATGGCATGGTATTGGGACCCAGGTACTAAACTAGGTAAAAAACTAAATAATCTAACATCATTATAATAATGGCAATTTTTTTAAAGTTTTCTGTCTGATGGATATTGATTTGTAAAAACTCTAACGGTACGCGTACACCGAATCCGTCATCGGCCGAAGTATGCTCGGGCGTCACCAGCCGATCTCGGCCGATCAAATCAAACGTAAGTAAATGGAAGAGAGCGCATACACTGCTACTACCGACGTCGTCCGATGACGCCCGAAAACGGACGATCAACTGACGAATCCGAACTTGTTTGGATTTTTTGTCAGTTTTACCGGCTTCTTTCTGCGATCCGTCGATGATATACATTCCCGATAGTTTGTATTCTGCTTTGTAATAAGTGGTTCAACAGCTGTTAAAATTTATTGAAATGTACCATAACTCTTCTAAAATATTCAAAGAATTTGATGGGTTGTAATCTTAACTCCTCAAAAAGGTGATGGATTTCGCCCAGTTGCTTCCTGTGTATAAGTATTTCATTACCCACTTACGCAGTCACGCCGACGTCGCCGACGTCGACTTCGACGAACAAAATTGCGGTACTTATACATTTTCTAAGTTGCACAGTTCAGACTTCATAAGTTCCACCGACAACGGCCGTTATCGTCTGCATTGTATTCAGTTGAACGTCCGAGTTACTCGTCCGAGTAGTTCTGTCCGCCATCGGCCGACAAAATCGGTTTTAGTGTACGCGTACCGTAACGGTACGCGTACACCGAATCCGTCATCAGCCGAAGTATGCTCGGACGTCATCGGACGAAATCGGCCGATCAAATCAAACGTAAGTAAGGGCCATGTGCACCGACACCAAATCGACTGTTTTAATATTAAAACGGCTGTTTTAGCAATATTTCCTGTTCCTTATCGTCGGTTATTGACGTTAATCAGATGGTTATCTTAAACTTATGTCGGTGCACATGGCCCTAAATGGAAGAGAGCGCATACACTGCTATTACCGACGTCGTCCGATGACGCCCGACAACGGACGATCAACTGACGATTCCGAACGTGTTTGGATTTTTTGTCAGTTTTACCGACTTCTGTCTGCGATCCGTCGATGATATAAATTCCCGATAGTTTGTATTCTGCTTTGTAATAAGAGGTTCAATTGCGTTTAAAATGTATTGAAATGTACCATAACTCATTCAAAAATATTCAAAACATTTGATGGGTTGTAATCTTAACTCCTCAAAAAGGTGATGGATTTCGCCCAGTTGCTTCCTGTGTATAAGTATTTCATTAACCCACTCACGCTGACGTCGCCGACGTCGACTTCGATGTACAAAATTGCGGTATACATTTTCTAAGTTGCACAGTTCAGACTCCATAAGTTCCACCGACAACGGCCGTTATCGTCTGCATTGTATTCAGTTGAACGTCCGAGTTACTCGTCCGAGTAGTTCTGTCCGCCATCGGCCGACAAAATCGGTTTTAGTGTACGCGTACCGTAAATGTCTAAATCCAACTTACTTTTTGGACAATGTGCACAAACAAACTTATGATCTGTATGCTCCTTCTTCATATGTTTACTGAACCAAGTTTTTGATGTGAAAGCCTTCCTACATACAGGACAAATATTCTTCTTAGTATCATCCACGGTTATCGTCTCTTTCACACATTCTTGATTTTTTGTTCCATTTTCTTGAATTTCCTCTCTCTTTTCCTCTTCAGTAACATTTTGAATAAGCTCTATTTCTTCTATAGGTTTTTCTGGCATTATATGACTAGTATCACTGGCCGGTAAATCCATATTATCAAAAAGGATGTGTTCATCATAATTGTCTACAGTAACACTAATTTTATAGTCAGGTAATGTAAGTTTGAGGTTGTCTGTAGGTCTAGAATGTGTCTCTGGTTCTACGATGATGCTGGTATTGGTTCTTGAGATAATATTCTTTAGTGTGGCATCCACTTTGTGGGCGTCCGTGATGTAGGTAAATGCCGATTCTATCTTGATTATGCAGTCATAGCAAAACTGTTTTGGTAGTATATCATCTTCTGAGATCTGGAATAATAATAGATATTACTTAGTTGAATTTATATTTTTCTTTTAATGAAACAATTGTGAACATGTATTTTAAAATAAATTGATTAATTTTCAGATTAAAATAATGGATCTAGTTTATAACACAGTTAACGTTTTCGTCACCAGCTAAGTAATTTGTTATGGACAGCTTTATTTAATCGGCTCTTCAAATGAACGCAATAGTAAGTAAACAATCACACTAGATAATGTTGAAATTTTTAACTGGCTGCTATTTTATTTTTGTTTTGAGGGTGGTTACTATGTGGACAAGCATTCTTATAAATACTTCAAGACTGAATCCTTAGTTTATATCAAGAAACTAAATTCCGAAGGAGACTGATTTATTTAATTGATAAATAAAACAAATTAAAAGTTTTAAAACCAGCAGTAACTCACCGCAATATTAGTACAAAAAGAGAACATCTCCACAGCTCTAGGTTCAAAGTTGTCCTTTTCCCACGATGCCACTTCTTTCATACAACTTCTACACAATTTGGAAGTATCCATTTTTATCTATTATCATACAAAAATAATTTAAAAATCACGATTCGCCGCAGACGACACAAGTAAATAAATAAATGTCAAGAGGTGCGTTCCGTTTCCCTAAACCAGTCTCTTTGACATGCAACACAGCTGAGAGTTGTGACATTCAGATCGAATGAAGAAAGAGATAGCATAATCCGACGTAGAACAAAGAACAAGGACGACAGTATTTGTAAAATTAAGCAACAAAACAAACATTATTTTATTTTATTGATTTGTTTCTCTAGCGCCGTAACTATAATAAATTGGCAAACATAAAGGAATAGATGTGAGTTGGTAATGAAAATAAGGTTTATTTTCTTCGGAATTTATTAAACTATTCAGAAATCATTAACATCGAATTAAATTATTGTGAATATTGTGATGCAGCAGCCTTTATTATGCAGATTTTGTTTTGAGTAGGTATAACCTTTTCCTAAGGAAGCTCTACGCAGTTATATTATTTAAATTAAATATCTCCATTCCAGTATTGCCAGCTTTACTAAAAAGTGCTAACGATCTTGGTATCACATAGAGTGGCCTTCAGCTGATCTATGCCCTCGCCGGTGAGGGGCGAAGCCTCCAGCAGGGTAGGTGCGTTGGACAGCTCCGTGCTTAGGCGCGTGTGCTGCAGCATCAGGAGCGCCTCGTTGCGCATCTGTCTGTAGGCCGCGTCCATCTTGCTCAGGACTAGGATGAACTGGGGACATAAGAATAGTTTACTTGTAGGCTAGTTTACTTGCTCCAATGAGTAGCTTGCTGTCCGTCAGTCCGGCAATAAGCCGGACCAAGCCACGGCGCGTACTGTTCCACGCGCGCTTCAAAGAGATTTCAGGGAACTGTAGGGGTCTAGCAGGGTTAAAGCCTCTGGGGCCATGGGTGTGCTTCTGAACTTCTAGAACGAAGCCAAAGAAGGAACGAGGAGGGGTTTATTCAGTAAAAGCCTGACACGCCCTCCCACTCTGCCCAGGAGTGGGAGAAGTCATTCTGATGATTCCCCACCTGAACAAAAGGCTAGCGTGCTCCATTGTCGATACATCATCGGATATAAGAGGATAGGTAGATATTATAGCTGATGTTCAGCTATAATATCGTATATAGTGGCTTTGTATCCTATTGGTATAGGTATAGAGCAAGGGTGTTGCATACCTTGGCGCTTTTGAGTCTGGGTTCAGCCAGTAATGTGTAAAGTAATACAGCAGCCGCTGATATCTGACACAAATTCGATGTATCCACAACGTAAATCACCTGAAATAAAAGCAAACAATTTGTATAAAAAGCCAATCTTCAGAAGGTATTTAAAGTTACACATGATAGTAGCTGCAATTTTTGTAGGAAGACTTTCTACCAATCTAGAAGTAATAATTCAAGTTGAACTTTATTTAATTAAATGCTATTTTTGCTTCAATTAATAAAATTATTTCAGTTCAACTTACCTTTTCAACACCATCTAAATAATTGTGCCACAGTGGCGCCATCTCTCCTCCCACCTCTCTTATAGACATCATTTGTTTCTTCCCGTGTTTATTCAAGTAGTAAATGTCGTAAATATTAGTTCCGATCGTGGGTACGGGGCTGTATGTATTGTCTATCCCTTCAGCATTTTGCAGTTTCTTCAATAACGTAGTTTTTCCAGACCCTTTTGGACCTAGACACAGCACTGGGATTCTTTTCTCCGGGTCATCCATAGTGAAACAAATATACGAATAATTTTAAGCAAAAATATTGGTTGAAGCGTAGGTAACTAAAACAACATCAAAAAGTTGTTTGGTCAATTTCGTTGATAGGGGCTTTAGTTTATCTACTCGCCACTAGATGGCGCTGAAAACAATATGCAGATTTACCAAAGAATATTTTGTGCACTTGGTATTATTCATTTGAGTCATCATCAGAACTCGTTTGGTACTTCATTCAATAATTTACTTTCACGACCTCGGCTGCCAAGGATGTATAACGTAAAAATAAATGATCAATAAACCACAAATAGTGATCGTACTCATTTGGACATGGCCAGGTTCGAAACGGTGGCATAGCCCGCGGCTGAGGTGTTGTCATAGCGTGTAGTGATGTGGGTGACTGGCATTCAGGGCACAAGACTAGCTCGAGTGGCATGAGACTACACCAGGCGGCCTTAAACTTGGGCTTACGTAAGGAGACGCACAAGCTCCGGCCCCTAGTGATGTGACCCAGTCCGAATACATAAAATGTGTAGGAACTGCACTTGCCACATAATTTACAGTCCACTCTGAAGGTCGAAAGAGTCGTCAGTAATGAAGACAGTCATTAAATCTGTCTTTACTAGATAGCACTAGATTGTTATTGATAAAGTTTATGTTATAGGAAGTAATCTGATCAACATAGGTAAGTATATAAATTCTATAAGTAGGTAGATATTTCTTATGACACTTCCAGTTGAAATTTCATTAAATCTTTGTAATGGTTTACTATAATTACGTCATTTTTTTAAATTCATCATATCATTTAATTTATTTGTTCTACTTTCACTAGAAATAGTAAATATTTAATTAAATCCTTAAAGCATATAAAACTTCTTCAAATACTTAAGAAATAAAATAATTAATTAATCAAAATAACGCAATCAATCACAACTTAATTCTCATTCAAATAACATTTAGTCTAACATCAGTGTCTAATTATGAAATACACAAAAAAGTAAGCGAATAGTAAGCGCTTTAGGCATCTAGCCCCTCCCTAGCGAGTGAGGTTAGCAACTGGTAAGCCCGCGAATTTCGGCGCACGGCACTGCGTAACTAGGCCAGCGCACCCTTGACCCACTGACTCACTGCCAGCAAGCGCCCGCCATTGTTTTTCAACAATCAATAAATAATACACCGAGCAAAACTCTTTACACTCGCACATTTGCGCAACCGCGCCTGCTCATCGTCGCCATATTTTGCGTTAGTTTGCATTTTCGCGCGCTGTCAACTTTGAAGTTTGCACCTTTTTTTGGGTCGCGAAAATGCGCGATGGGCGTGTAACGTGCGGCCCACGTACCTAGTTACCTAACAAATAAATATTGATGTGTGACGGCCTTCGTTTCTTAATGCTAAATTAGTTAGAGCTTTTATCATTCGTGTTATTTAATGGCAAAGACTTACAAGTAACAGTATAATAACAATAATTGTATTTTTTGTTATTCAGTGTAACAAAACGTGCAAATTATTTGCGGCCAGGCAAATTATGGACTAGGTAGGTAGGTACCTAATGCTTAATGCACTTGAAAATGTTATTGTGTTGTGTGGTCGTGTGGCCTTCAAACTATGATTGTCTTCTGCACTTTTCAAATATAGGTACCTACCTAATACATCTAATTATACTAAGTATTACGAAACACCAAAAAGTACGAGGAATTAGTGGTGATTACCAGCAAGGCAGCTATCATAGTGCATCCGAGCGTCGACCTTGTAGAGGCTCTTTTTCACACAGAACAAACCAATGCTATTCGTTATCTATTTGGTATTTATCTATGTATAGGTTGTATAAAACAATGAAACAAATCGTGGCCTTCTTATTGTACCTCTATAATTAGGTGTTTTAACGTAAACAATTACAATGCACACAGGGATCGTAGTTTCGTGTTTTATTTTGTTTTGCGTTTATTTGTCTATGAGTAATCGATGGTTAAATTTAAAAGTGTATGCTCAAGTTTGATCATGCGCCTTAGAACTAATAAAAAAACTCTATGGTACATGAGGTTATTTATTAAAACGGTCATACATTAAAATACATATGTGAGTACAGACGCACACACACGTTGGAGAATAAATTAAATAAATACATACATAAAAGCATTACGCTGTGGCCGCCAAGGGAGGTCGACACGTAGAGCGCGCGGCGCACAGAACTGAACCACGCGAACCTTTGCTTGATGCCTTCGGCGGAACGGAACGTATACCAACTATTTATAAAATTCGGGTTGTTCATTGAATGTACTACCTACTGAGTAGTACCGAGACATAACAATCAACTTTATTAAGAAATAAATTGCGTCATTTTTATTAATAGTTGGAACAGTAGGTACCTACCTAAATAGGTACATTTTAAAAAACACCTGATAAAACAAAAATAAACTGCACTGAAATTTTAAAAAATAATTTGTTGGTTACGGTAATAATTTATAATTAGCTATGAAATATATTTTACGGTCATTATTAATAAGTTTGCTAATGAGTAGATAGTCTAATTAGTATGCAAAATTATTTAAAAGATAAAAATACATATTGAAAAGAGTTATAGGTACCTACTTCTTTCACTTATTGTGTTAGAGAAAGTTAATATTTTGTTTTCATAACTAACAATTATTAATGTCTCGTTTCGCGGGTATTGATAGGTTAAACACTGTTTTAGGCTATCACGGTTTGTTTCAAAAAATCACGGAAGATATCCCGTAAGGGACAATTTAAATTGTAACAATTATTATGCTAACTAGAACTACTTAATTTGCTAGCAAAAAACTAAATTTTTCAGCAGTTCCATAAAGTTCTTCCTTTTCACGCTTCGTCTATGGTCAGAACGTTTCAGACCTCGATGGTTAGATAAAAACAATTGTTTATGAAACTCAGAAGGTTGTTCTAGGATAACTTATACTCATTTCAATGCGATTGTTTAAACTAATGCCTGCAGTAATTAACATAGACACAGTGTTATTTCGCCATTGTCTTACATTTTAGTAGCCATACGGCATTGAGAGAAACAAAAAGAATTGGGTTCTTTACGAGTGAAATTTTCACCTTGTTCACATCAGAATTAATACCTAAGTAGTATGACCTGAATCTTGCAGTGAAAAAACTTTAATCTGAGAACTTTTTTAATAAAGATTTACTTTTTTCTTTCAAGTGATTCAATGTCACAAAGAGTCTTTTGTTAAAGTTTTTGAGGTCTCAAGGAAATATCGATAATAAAAAGCGATTGACTGGCATTATTTCTTTGCTTATAAAAAATTTCAATGACTTTATTTCTGTTTTAAAGCTTTAAACACTTTTCCTGTGAGTCCATTTGCGTTTTTATTTCGCTGTGAAGCTCCACCTAATATTGTCCTAAGGTAAATACTCGTATACGTGATATCTTTATTTGACTTGGAAAACTTTGAACGTAGTTCTTTTTATATTATGTAAATGAGCCGTGTGAATCATATATACCTACCGCACAACCTTACAATTTAGTTGGCTCTCTAAATTTAGGATTTTAAAACAAACTTTCAAGGTTTTCCAACCATTTTTTTTTCATGCCTCTTTTTGTGATAATATGGAAGAATCCAGGAATCCTATATATAGTCGTACCTACCTAATCCTTTGGTTCGGATAAATTTTCCCAATGTCCTCGTCCTACATATTTCGTTATTGACAGTTCTTCAGTAACATTCTGAGTTCTAGCTAATCTTTCCGGATTTTTTTTTATAGAGAGGTTTGTGCTTGACTAGAACGCTTGCATAGAAGTAACCTATTCACTCTTTACTTTAAGATCATTAAGTTGTAGCTATCAGGAAACGTACTCTGGTAGGGAATTCCATTCTTTAGATGTAGGTACGATGATGAATCATGATTTGATGTAGGTACTTACTGTGTGTATTCGAAGTCGACTTTTTTTGTTTTCATTTTGATGTCGATTCTCTTTTGACTTTGTA
The DNA here is from genome assembly GCA_030763345.1 of Mythimna separata. Taxonomy (NCBI): domain Eukaryota; kingdom Metazoa; phylum Arthropoda; class Insecta; order Lepidoptera; family Noctuidae; genus Mythimna; species Mythimna separata. Next base: position 848,141 of record CM061173.1, on the reverse strand, counting down.
AGATGATGTTTTTCGTTCTTTTGACGATGTTGTTCATGAGCCATGCAGCCAACGTAACTCCTCTACTAATGGAGCAGTTGGCTGAAGACGCTACGTCAGATGAGTCCTCCAACCAGATGGTTCGGTCTGGTTGGGTTTCATCTGCATCTGCCGTAGATTTCAGTTCGTGAACCTCGCCATCAGCCTCGCCTCGTTCAGCCATTAACGTCAATTCTCTACTAATGCAGAAGTTAGCATTAAGACGCTACGTGAGATAAGTCGTCCAACCAGATCGTTGGGTCTCGTCTGCAGCGGCGGATTCCAGTTTTTGAACCTTGCAGCCATTAATGTCGCACCTCCACTAATGCAGCAGTTTTTTTTTATAACATAAGCTAATGCTTGACTGCAATCCCACCTGATCATCTGAGTTCATCTGTAAGAAGTGACGTGAGATGAGTCCTCCGACCAGATGGTTGTGTTTCATCTGCAGCTGCACCTGCAGCGTTAGCAACGCTCGTGTCGTCAGCGTCGCGTCGCGTCGCGTCAGCGCTCACTGTCGCTTTCCGCAGGCCGCGGGTGAAAGGCATCGCCGTCGCCGCTCGAATTCTGCACATTTTTACTATGACTGCATGTATTGTGCTGCGCTTTGCAGGGATTGTGGAGACACTTTGAAAGGTATTGAGAGGGTTAGGAATATGGTGTTTTGTTAATTGAATTGAAACGTCGATTTCACACTTTAAAATTAGAAAGTGCTACCAATTTTTTTTTGGTGGGAAGTTATCATAATGATTTGACTCCGGAGTTGCTTTTGGCGGAGCATAAGTGGATGTCAGACTTTTACTGACTAAAACCTACTCCTGTACCTTCTTTGCTTTTTTGTTTTTGTTTCAGGGCCCCGGAGTTTTCTTTGACACAACCAATGGGGTCAGAAGGCTTCGAAGGTGCTTAAAATTTTGATAAGTAATGAGAATCTTGAATGAAAATCGAAATCGTCCAACGTATCAGCATTATGTTCTTATTTAACTTCTTATTTTTACCATATTCTTGAAACTTGCTTAGATTATTCATGTATTTCAGCTTTTATTTTCAAAACTGTAGTAATTATTGTATGTTTGCACGAAAATAATTATATACCTTTTTTTCAGATGGGAAATCATCAAATTCCTGAAATTCCCCGCACCAGGGTGGAACGGGAGAAAGTATCAGACTTGTACCTACTGACTAAAACTAAACCTATATTCTTCAGTTGCCCTTTGCTTTATAGGACGTGCTACGATGATTTCCTTTTTCAGAAATTCCCCGTGATCCAAAATATAAAAGCCAAGCTCTAAAATTGGTACTGTGGGTTCACAGCAAATCTTTCTTTAATTTAATTTCTTTTCTGTCTCATGGTTCGTCCAGTTTGGACCATGATCTGTAACTTCTATAGATACAGTAATCCATCATTTGAGCATCGTGTATAGAAAATCTGGGGCCTGGTGCACTTTCTGTAAATTGCTTTTTGACAGATGCCTACAATGAAAATTGAAGAAAAGTCTTCTGAACTTTACTTCTTTCTGCCCTTGGTGAATATGGGATATATTACCTACTTAAGGTCGGCGAAAATTTTATTCTTCTATTCTGTCCTATCTCCCGTCATACTATCACTAACTCCCTTTTCTTTCATATCACTGAAAATATGCTGTATTGGTGACAAAAAAGTGTTAGGTACTGGACTGGAGAGTTAGGCATGACCGGTACACCATAATACATAGTCATTTCATACTTTCCCGAGCCTTTAGTAACATCTTCTTAGGGGTCTTTAAGTCAAGAGTGAATTAGGATACTTACTTCTAGGCAAGCGTGCTCCATCGTCGGCCACATCATCGCTTACTATCAGGCGAGATAGTGGCCAAATTGACCCTAAGTATAATAAAAAAAAACTTAAGTTCTATAATAATCCATTAACTTGAATAAATAACCCCTTTCTAAGCTGTCAGCTTAAGGGTAATTAATTTAAAAAAAAAGAAAAGAGGATCTAACAAAAAGTCTATTACCTCGTTAGCTTCGCGTTTCTTAATACTATAACTTTTCTAGGATATGTACTACTAAGCTTACCTTTAGATGACCTACACGTTTGATTGATAAATGTCTAGGAGACTACCTATTAATTAAAATGTAGGAAAAATACATGAAGTTGGAAAAAATGCAACAACAATTAAGTAATTTTATTTAAGAATAAATGCAAGGAGATTAATGCGAGTGTTGCTCTTTGAACTACGGTTTAATAACTTCAAGAAAGTTTAGGGTGAAACACACCGTTACTGTCCAAGTAAAAATGTCTTTTAAAATTTAAACAAAGAGATTCGTGACTGGGTATGTGTGCTATAGTTTATGTATGTGTTCAGTTTTGTGAATCAGGCGCGTGAATGTTCCTTTTTTGGAATTTTCCTGACAAGGCGAAATATAAATAAACCAACCGAGTTATTTTAAGGATAAACGTGGCGTATAAATAAATGGACAAAATATGTTTTTCCATTTAATTGCCATTTATTTTCACCCTTGCAGTTTATTTCATACGAAGGCTCATGTTATTGCCCCAAAACAATATAATCTTCAGCTCCTGACATTTCCACCTAACTCGCCTCTATTTTTTGCCCTTATAATTAATATGATATGTGATTATCTAATCCAGACAATGATAAAAAGCTGTGACTATTGCCGTCGGTCGCACGCAATGCTTTCGTTAATTAAACACATTTTTCTGCAGGACTACGGTCATTTAGCGATGTTGCTATCTCGGTCTAACGCTAGCGAGTTGTATATCGGCGTCTCGTTCCAAATCGACAAAGTCCGTCTAGCAATGTTATCGCGACGCGAAAGTGGCGGGTCGCGTGCGCGAGCGTCGGTGAAAGAGTCGATGACCTGCGCGGGAGCAACGAACGTCTTTGCGGCGGCGCATTGTGCTGAACGCAACCCCCTCCTCCCCCCGCTGGCGCCCCCTCTCCCCCCGCACTCGCCCGCGCCGCACGCACGCAACATATGGAGCGCGCACACCCCCCCGGCATTACTTTGATTTATTGAACCCTAGTCACATTGTTCGGAAATAAATGTTTAGTTCCAGGTTCTAAGTATCCGAAGTACAATGTGGAAGATGGTATCACACTTTCTAAGACGACAGTGTCGGTGATATCCTGGCCTAGGTGAACGTTCTGTGCAGCTCTAATATAAAATACACACGCTGTGACAACCGTAGTACCTACTTGAATATATACAATTCGCTAAAAGTCACACTTTTAGCGCATAAACCCAAGAGAACGAGCGACTAAAATACTAATGATGCAACATGGTGACAGAACAGTCCACCTGTAACAATACTACCAAAACTGACGCATGAAACTCTGACTAAAACAAATTACGAAAATAATACCAAAGCATCGAAAGTGGATTTGTAACTACTCGAAACACTTGAGACGCTTGTGGAGGTGCTACAAGTATACATAAAAGACGAGTGTATAATATTATGGAGGTAGAGATAAACCACTCTATGTGATATAATCTAAGCGATGCATTAGACGCACACAGGCGCAAGGTGCAATCTTGCGCACGCACACCAGCCGACGTTTCTAATAGTGTAGCAGGACGTATGCACATTGGACGCTTATCTAGGATGCTTTTTTAATTATTAGTTTTTTGTTTACATTGGTCAGGTGATAAGGAGTGACGTTACGGGAGGCTTGAAGGCTAACAGCCGGTTTTACCCTTCGTACCACGTGGTTTTGGGGTTTGCGGTAGGGCCTGTTTTAGAGTTATATGGGTTGCTGGATGTCTTAAGCTACTTTTATTTGTTGGTTATCGGTCAGTCGCAGTTATTAAATTATTTAACAGTATATTGGTAGGTGGGTGGAGTACAGAAGATAAGAAGAGAATCATACCGAGATGTGTTTTGTAATCACCTCTAAAGAAAGACAAATTGTTATTATGAATCTACTATTACCTATTAGGTACCTAAGCTAATCTATCTGATCATTTCTCTAGCCTTTTCCCCAACTAGTTTAGCATCAGCTTCCAGTCTAATTGACATCACTGGATGCGGTTTAATACCCGTGTTACCCGTGTTTAACATGGAGCGACTGCCTATCAGATCTTCACAAGCTGGTTACTTGGCGTCACGATACTCCTTGCATCGACTGATGGCCAGACTTTCTGGCATCTCTCACTGTCAAAGATCTCCGAATGATAACCAGGACCAATGGCTTTACATTAACTTAACCTTAAATAAAAAACCTACCAAACTGCTGTATCCTAAAATAATTAAATTTAAATAAAACATGGTTTCATATGGCGATGCTTGGGGGAGGCCTATGTCCAGCAGTGGACGTCTTTTGGCTGAAATGAATGATGATGAAAACATGGTTTCAAATTTTCCGTCTTTCCAAGACGCATTAAAACAGCAGCATTTTCCATAAAGTTCTACGTTTTAATTTATTGAAAGGAGTTCGCTCTAATTTTCTACAGCAAAACACATGTGCAAATATTGCAATGTTTGCCGTAAAAAATGTACAACGGAGTGCGAATTTTTAGCCCAAGTCGTCTACGGGCTGGGTCTACCTTTTGTTGTTCTAGACAATGGGCTGAAGTGGTACAAGGACGGAGAGCGTCACGCTTTCATGGGGTGATGTGTGCGAAACAGTAGCATGGTGGGTGAGTGATAGAGTGATAGAATAGAATAGAATAAACTTTATTGTACACCAATAGAGGTTATAAATTGTACAGAAACTTAAATCTATGGGTACAATGGCGGTCTTATCGCTGACAGCGATATCTACCAGACAACCTTAGGATGGATCGTAAGAAAAATAATGCAGGAAATCAGTCTATCCATTCACTACTTCTTACTTCTTCTAGGTAAGCGCGCTCCATCATCCAGCGCATCGTCGCTTTCCATCTGGCGAGTTAGCGGTCAAGCGCGAACCTATCAACAAAAATCGAGGCCCTATCGAGCTCTTCGCGCGTTCCATTTGACGAACTATTAAAGGGATAGAGTCATATAGGGGGTGTATACCTCCATCTCTCTTTCTCCCTCGGACGCCTGAAATTTTGACACGTCATGGTAAAGCCCCTATTCGTATTTTCTATCTAAAATCTTAGAAAAGTTTTGTGTATTATGTCTTAATTTCAACCGAATGATGTTCACTGCTGCACATAAGCCTTTCTTAAGCGTTACCACATGAAACGGTCTTATTTTCGCACATGTAATGGGCATCCCTCATCTCGCATTGGATTTCTACGCAACGCTACATCTTTCTTCGTCGTCACCTTCACATCTTTCGACTAACTACTTTGCTCCTTTACCGTCACCCTGAAACGAAAACGGCAATCTCAGAAGGGACACAAAGTGAGATTTAGTAGTATGACACGCCCTTTTACTCCACCTTAGAGCGAAAGATGACATCCGAAGATTTTCCGCCTCAAAAAGTACTACTTATTGAAATAAGATCGACTTCCTAGAAATACACAAGGACTGAAACTTTCAGGACGTATTTCGCTAACTCATATAAATCACAAAGACAAGATTACTTCAGTTACACTTCTGATAAGTTTCAGTCCGTTTTCTCAGAAACACGACGCTTTGATAAGATCTACACAAAACTGAGAATTCGATAACTTTCTCCGATTTCACAGAATCACTTATTGTTATTGAAGTGTCTTTCATGTAAATTGTTATGTTCGTGATCAGTAAAAAGTAATAAGTTTTTTATTAAGGATCTCGTTATGTTATTTTAATTTATCGTGAGTCCGCATTTTCGATACTGCTCCGCTCCCGTGGGTCGTAGCGTGATGGTATATAGCCTATAGCATTCCTCGATAAATGGGCTATCTAACACTGAAAGAATTTTTCAAATCGGACCAGTAGTTCCAGAGATTACCCCCTACATACAAACTTACAAATTTTACCTCTTTATAATATTAGTATAGATTTATTCAATTCTTTCAGACATAGTTCATATGTACACTACATTAGAATCAAATAAAACATATAAATAAAATACCTAGAATGAAATAATTACATATTAATTAACACACAAAATTAGACATACACAATAAACAAAAAAATTGTGAATAATTTCTCGAAATCGAATATGTCTAACTAAAATGTTAAAATTATTATAAAATGACAAATTAAATGGAGGAATATTTGTTTTTTTTTTAGAAAGGAGCTCTTATATGTTTGCGTCAGGACATTGTATTTAAAACCAAGATAAGTGAAATTAGTTCTGATGTTGAGCACACGCATAAAGACCATTTCACCATTAATATACATACAAAAAAAAAACTCTAAAGAGGCAATGATACTAAAACTTCGCAATTTCTAAAAATTATTTAAAAAAAATCTATTTTTCGCAAAAACTGAATAGTCCATAGACTTTGTGTGAGAGTGCGCGCGCCCTAGGAATAGTTGGCCAAGTGAAAGTGAGCGTGTGTGTGTGTGTGCAGCGAGCGCGCACACGCGGCCGATGCGCCTGCGCTTTCCGACCTACAGGGTGCTGCGCCAAGCAGAGCTTAGGAGCTTTTCTTATAGGAACAAACAATAGAAACAAAAATGAACACAGTCAAACGGGGTGAATAAGAACGAGGGTGAATAGAGTAAATAAATTGAAGTGGATTTTTATGTTGTTTAACAATTAATTCATTACTTTGCTGTGATTCGTCCTATTAATATCTGCGATGTAATGTAGTTTATGTGTATAAGTTAATAAGTATGTGAAGTAATTGTTATATGGTACGATGGGGCCGACGTATCTTTTTTGGACAAAAGCCCCTAAATGAAAAGTCGAATACAAATATAAAAAAATAATTCATTAAATATAATAAAGGAAGACGCTGTAATAGAAACTATTAAAATAAACATATATACCATAGTATAAACCCTAACCATATTTTAGTGTCTCTGACCCCCATCCCGTATGATAGTAGCTAATTTTAAAATAATAATAATAATAATTTTGTTTATTTTCTTTCCACAAATTACAGAATGTAATATACAGTGGATGGAAAATGGAAAGGACAGACATGAAATGGGAATAAAGTTTATTTAATCTGATAATCCTACTAATATTACATAATTAAAAGCGAAAGTTCAGTTTCATAATAAGACAATTGCTTAATTTCTGATTTGTACACCATAACAAGTTTTAATATTATGCAATAAGTAAAAGTTGAGTTTTCTTTCAAATTCGAACATAACAGATAAATATTTTTTTCTGTTTTCGGTGTGAAAATCTTAGGATTGCATGTGTTTTGAGAAACATTATTTTCTGAAGAATTTTCATAAAACCCAGTTTAATAATAGCTTTTTAAAATTCATCTGAGAATAAAAAAAATCATGCAATAATTATCTACTTATTTAGGAAAACAAATTCATAAGATAAATGATTAAAAAAAGAAAGAAGTGCACAAACATTCTTAATATATTATCAAGATTAAAAAAATACTATAAAAAAATTAAAAACTAATGTTTTTTCTTAGACTTCAAATAATAAAAAATAAAATAAACAAAGTAAGAGCACGCCGTATATCGCGGAAGCGTCAAACGCGGCCGGTGGCCGGCCTCGGCGGCTTTCTTATGGAAAACTGTGCGCAGGGCTGCTGCCTACCCACTGCCCGCTGCCCAGTGACCAGTGACCACTGCACTCAGCCTAATCTCCACACACTGGAGATGAACCTTGCACACAATGCACACTGGCTGGAAAACCATTGAAAGCGATGATTGAAAAAAATGCGCAATAAAAATATGTTTGAAATTAGTATTTTCGAGTATCGTCGTCAACGATATCGAGTGCCAATTACCATAAGCCGTAGAAATGCCACGTGGTCAATACCAAACATTCAGGACGCTTTTTTCTTCGTTCGTCCTTCTCGCTGAGTTTTTTTAATGATATTGGTTATGCTTGACTGACTAGTTTATTAAGAGCCTATTCATTCTAACCATGAAGACACCTAAATTATACTTGGATGGAAATACCGCTGATTGTAATTTAGGTGTCTTCAAGTCTTCATTGATAGAACGACGAGGCGAAACGCATACTTCGGACCGTAGAGGTTTTGACATTGTAAAGATTGATACTCGCCGTTCATCGGGTTGTCCGATGATAAACAGGTGATGGTTGTATCAAGTTATGTAATTCCCGTGCAGTCTCCAAAATGCATCCTATAAAATAGAATAACGAAAATTTGACTTCCGAAAAATCTAATATAGACTGTCAATTTAGACTCGGTCGTGTAAATAAAAATAAATGTTCGTAGTTTTTATAGTGCGTGAAATGGAAAATAAATACTGAAATAAGGATTTCCAATTATCCTCAAAACGAGAAACGGATGAGCGAGCGTCCGGTCGTCCGGTCTTTACGAGTATTTGTTTAGATAGAAGATCAAAGTATCTTTATTGAAAACAGTAACTAATATAAACGTTTTTAGTGCGTATTTTACTAAGTATTATTTGAATATGAATTATAATAGTGTAGTTAGAATCGTGCGTAATTACGGTGCACCACAATAATCCATTTTCTAGTGTTGACTCACTCGGCGACGCGCGATGCATTGCAAGCAGATAGTGTTCATTGTGCCTTTCTTTCGGTCACAAACCGTAAGAAAATTTAAATTAGGTGTTTAGATGAAAAATATTCAATTCTAATTTGGTGTCGACTAAACTAGAGGTAATAGGGGAACTAGAGGTTCGTGATAGGTAATATAATTATGTACATAATAAATATTTCAAAATAGTCTGGATCAAGGGTTTCCTTTAAGGTAGGGAAATTATCAAATAAATTTTCCTGCTTCGAGTGAATTGGGAGGGCGTGACAGGCTTTTACAGGCTAAAACCATACCTGCGTTTTTCAGTTGCTCTTTGCGTTATAAGACTACATTTCCCTTTCAGATAATCCTCGCGGCCGTAGCGGGCATCGGTCCTGCTGGGGATCATGCAGAGGACATGATCATCATCATCTACTTAGTTTTTTCCCAACTATATTGGGGTTGGCTTCCAGTCAAGCCGGATTTAGCTGAATACCAGTATTTTATGAGGAGCGGCTGCCTACCAGACCTCCACAACCCATTAACTGGGGTAACACGGTATTTCATTGCAAGGCTGCTCTGTCAGATTTACTGGCTAGGCCTCTACGGTTTGCTGACATCTCTTTGAGGAGCGAGTGGATCATTACACGCTGTTTACCACTTGGGCTCGGTCCGATTGATTACCAAACGGTTCAACTTCGAACAAATATCATAAAATCAAATGGTTCTATTGTGACATTAGAATTGTCTCTCCATTTTTAGATTTCACCTCATGATTTTGAGAGCGGGTCTATATTCAGGTTATTTCCTTACAGTGAACGTTAATTTGCCTAATTTATACGCCATTATGCGTTATTTCAGGCGCGCTGACACTACTCTGAATGTTGATCGGCGCGTGCGCAAGATGCAATTGATATCCTTGAATAATATCTGCGTTAAGTTCGCTCGGTTATAACTTGGAGACATTTATTAGGGATCGGTGCCATATATTAATATATTGTTTTTGATATTTAGATATTCACGATTCGATTGTAAACTTTCCGTTTCTGTTTAGAATAGTGACCCCTTTTCGACGAGGTCGGCGAGAGGGCGATCCTCTTTCAAAAGATCCTCCATGATAAAATAAAGAGCTACTTGCTCGATACGAGGTACGTGATTGATACGGGAGGGTTGATTAAAAATTACTTCTTCAGTGACTATGAAAGTTTTTACGCATTTAGGAGACGCATTATGCGCTGTTACAGGCTTTGCAGACTAGCAATTAAATATTAGTTATCTTTTTTTTCTCAATTCAATTTAATTCTTATTGGAATTAAACGTAGTTGTACAAATGAATCCTGTCAGATACAGAAATGTTATAAAACAAAACAAATTAAGTACCTAGTTAAAGTTTAAAAAAAGAAAAGTCAAACAAATTGTGTTTACAAAGTAAATAAAATATAAACATAAAAATGTGAAAATTAAACTAGGTAATCAAACATCAAAATAAATTGATTAATGTTGTCAGTGATATATAAACGAAAAAAGTGAGAAAGATATTGAATGTTTTGAGATCAATATATTATGTAGGTCTCACGTATTAAAGTCATCAAAGAATTCACCGTATAAAGTAATAATATTATTATAATAATAGCATTTGTCGACAAGTAGTATTTTGAGGCGTTCAGTAAATAATATCTGTCACTTTCCTCGGTTTTGATTTCATTTGGTATTTTATTGTATTTGGTATTTATTGTATTGGTATTTTTATTGACGTTACGTGAGGTCTCGTGCTGTGTAATTTTAAGTTAAAAAAATAATATCTCAATATTGAGGTATTACAAGTTACGAGCGTGTTTTCAAATCGTGAACACAATACAATACGTAGAGCAAGTGAAGTTGGTCAGTTATTTTTTTATATACCTAAGTCTGGGTTCCGTCTTATTTTACAGTTTTCTAAATAAAAGTTTCTAGTTACTGGAAATGCGGTATAAAAGTTTCGTATTCTCAATATTTAATATTATATAATATAATAATATATAATATTTTGTTGACACATTTCTTTGCTTTGTTTTCTAAACTCTTTTTTTTAACCAGTTCTTGACTATGATCCCGCCTGATGGTAAGCAGAGATGCAATCGTTGATGGTGAGGTTTACTAGTTTATTATGAGCTTATTCACTCTAGCCTTGAAAGCACCTAAATTATAATCAGGCGGGAAGACAGCAATAGGCAAATTGTTCAAGTCCTTCGATGTACGCGGTATAAACGACGGGGCGAAACGCTTCGTCTAGATCGTTGATCGGATAAATGATATTTATTTTGCAAATATGTTTTCACAAATACTTTTACACGTCAATTTTTTTGTTTTTTTTTTTTTACTAGATTAGGCCGGTGTTTCCTAACGGACTGCCCTGAGAAGAAACACCTAAACAAACTCACGGATGATCGTCCGATCATCCGATGGTAGTGGATATTTATGGATAGTAAAAAGGTGATAGCAGAATCAAGTCATGCAATTCTCGTGCATAGATATATTTTAAAAATATTGATTTATTCATTTATATTATGTAAAAAATTAAATTTGGATGCATTTGCATCTAGCGTTGCTAGGCCGCGCAGGTGCGGACAAAGCCGGACATCGTTAAGCTTTTTACTACGTGTGCAGCCAAATTAGACGGCGGCCGGATTGTCCGACTTTTAAATTTTGAACACGTTTCTTACATTTTCAGTACATAGTTACTGCTAACTACTAGTGCAATTATTTAAATAAGGTAATATTGAATATTGAACGAAGACTGATTGATTCATTGAATTTTATTGTTTTTTATGCGCTGAATAACAAAAGGGTTGACTTACATAAAAAAAAAATGGTTGCCTGTAAAGTCGTTTTTACGGGCGAAGATTTTACGTGACAACGTCTTTTTCTCGGTAGAATATTTATTGATATGAATATAATTAAATTGCACAATAGTAACAAGGAATTGAATGAAAATAAGAATTGCACAAATTTTAACTATAGAAATATATTTTGTTTACTAAAATTCTCTAGTGCTGCGCGCGCGGCAGACCGATCATAGTTGAGTGAGAGAGAGACGCAAGGCATTCGGCGGGCCTCTCTCTCGTTCGGTGACTCATCGTAACGTTACCGAGCGTTACACTTTTTCATAAGTGACTCCCAGCCGCAACCTAATTTAAGACGTTGTCACGTCAAAAAATCATACATTAGTAAGTTTTATAAAAATATGACCGTCCTGTCTTTTTATCTCAATTTCAGGCAAAATTGGTTGTCTGTCCGACTTTTTGGTTTTAAGAACTGGCAACCCTATTTGCATCTAAATAAAATAGTGCTTGAATTATTATATGCCAGTTACTTTTTGGATAAATTTGAAACTTTTCAGAGGATATAAAGCAACTATGTAATGTTTTCATCACAACATACTTTGAGACATTTGTCGTAAATATACTCGTACACAAATGTATGCAGCTGCAACGTTTAGTAGTAAAGCATTTAACAGGTTTGTGTGATAGCAACACGATTCGACAAGAGTTAATATTAATTAGAACTCGACTGGTTTCTACTGAAAGTGATTTAGGTAATATTGGCTGGTGACAACAGTATTTTATCGACATGGGTCCAATACAGATGTTTCCAAGTGTGAATGAATCAGAGAGAAGGAAAGTACTTATGAATGAAAGAAGTGGTAAAAAACCAGTAGATATAATGATGATTTAATGTTTAATATGGCACTTTCCTATCTTCATTTGTCGCTGCATCACCCAAAATTTGACTGGTAGGAAATGCCTTAAGGCATTAAGGACAGCCTCTGTATCTTACTGTACATAAAAAATAAAATAAAAAAATGGTTGCCTGTAAAGTCGTTTTTACGGGCGAAGATTTTACGTGACAACGTCTTTTTCTCGGTAGAATATTTATTGATATGAATATAATTAAATTGCACAATAGGAACAAGGAATTGAATGAAAATAAGAATTGCACAAATTTTAACTATAGAAATATATTTTGTTTACTAAAATTCTCTAGTGCTGCGCGCGCGGCAGACCGATCATAGTTGAGTGGGAGAGAGACGCAAGGCATTCGGCGGGCCTCTCTCTCGTTCGGTGACTCATCGTACCGTTACCGAGCGTTACACTTTTTCATAAGTGACTCCCAGCCGCAACCTAATTTAAGACGTTGTCACGTCAATAATTTAATAGTACCTATAGCTGAAGACAGTATAATTTAGGAGTTAGTGGTGCATCAAATGTAGGTTGAATTCTGGAGAGGTAGGGTGGCCTCATGGTAACGGCCCCGAGTAACGCATTGTAGGTCACGGGTTCAAACCGAATTAAGATTATTCCTTTCTCATCTACCTAGCTTTTTCCCTACTATATTGGGGTTGACTTCCAATCAAGCCGGATTTAGCTGTATACCAGTATTTTACGAGTAGCGGCTGCCTACCAGACCTCCACAACCCATTAACTGGGGTAACACGGTACTTCATGAGAAGACTGGAGTCAGATTTATTGACTTCTGACTATCCGTAACGACTGCCAAAGATCTACAAATGACAGCCGGGACCTACGGCTTAACGTGCTTTCAGAGGCACGAAGGAAACTCGGTATGTTAAGATGGTCACCCATCCACAGATACACCTTGGCAAGCATTGCTTAACCTTGTAGATCGACCTGTGCGGCTGTTATTATCTATCCACGAGCTATTCCTTTGTGTAATTTTTTTATCATATACCGTTGTCATCTCAGGAAAAGACCTGATAGTCTTTTGTTCTCAGATTATGTGGCCTAAGCTTATAGACTTCACCTTGTTTATAAGTTGGCGTCAATACGCCACAACAGTCTATGCCGGAAGTGGGCGATACACGGCACGTTTTTCATTAGTACCACTGCGGAAATGACAGGCTCTGAAACGTCAAAGTGAACCTATTACAATAGAAGTGTTATATATGTTACTGTAAAAGCCCGAGCTACGGTATATCTTAAGATTTTCCAGTAAATCCTAAGATTTACCAACTCTTAATGGTAAAAGTCCGAACCATTCTATGATCATCGTTTATTTCGGACTTTTATTACCATTCACTTGGTAAATCTTAGGATTTACCTCAAAGACACGGTAAATGTCGAGATAAACATTATCAATAGATTATTCTGTAAGTCTATGTACCCTGTACTTAACACTAAGCTACCTAGAAACTTATGACTTCCTAAGTGACCGTCAATACGGCTTTCGCCGAAATTGGTCACCTAGTGATCTTCTAGCGTGTACCATCCGTATCTGGAGTGAGGCCTAAGCCTGGTACCTTTGGGTATACAGACGACAGTACTGTTACTGAGAGATACATATCCAGTGCACGAACTAGTGGATCACAGATCTAGTCTCTCCGAGTGGTTAAAATTGTGCGCTTGAATTGGTCCTTGGGGGCAGTCACTGAATGGGGCGATGACAATTTGGTCAAATTCAATGCTGCTAAAACCCAGGCGTGTCTGGTTTTCGCTAAAATGAGACAATTCAGTCCTCCTCCTACTTTCCTGGGTGCAACCGTGCCGATAACCGAACATCTTGATCTTCTTAGTGTTACGTTGACTTCGACTCTCAACTTTTCTCCATAAAAGCTAGGAATCCTTGCAAAGGTGAGACAGTATTTCACGCCGGAACAGCAGCTGCTCACACTTTATCAAGGGCAAGTTCGATCGTATATGGAGTATCCTTTCATCTTTGGAAAGGATCTGCCCGATATCAATCAGCTTAAAGCGCTTGAAGTAAATGAAAGGAGAGCCAAGAGGATCATTGGTAATGATGCACTCGTTGAGTCGAGGCTTCAAAGTCATGAGCATCGAAGCCGAGTCGCTAGACTGTCGGTTTTCTACCGGTTGCATTTTGAGGAGTGTGCGTCGGAATTGCATAACCTAATTCCACCTAGCCCGTTCCATCATCGGACCACCAGGCGTACAGCGATGCGCCACCGGTACATGATAGACATCCCTCCTATACGCACAAAACGTTTTGGGAACACATTTATTGTACGTACAGCCAAGGAGTGAAATTCCCTGCCGGAGTCTATGTTTTCTGCAGCTACAACTCAGGAATCTTTAAGTCAAGAGTGAATAAGTTACTTCTTAAGCGACGATGAGGTCGACGATGGAGCGCGCTTACCTAAGCGTGCTCCATCGTCGTTTTCCATCAGGTGAGATAGCGGTCAAGCGCGAACCTATCTACGATAAAAAATATCAAAAACTAACATTTACCAACCCTCACCGGTAAGACCTAGTATGTACCAAATTCTAATGGTAAAAGCCCGATTAAATCGTTTCTTTTTTACATATTCTTACATTTACCGACTCGTGTTGGTAAACCCTAAGATTTACTGGTAAAACCTAAGATTTACCGTAGTTCGGGCATTTACAGTAACATATACAATTGGTGGAATTAAATCAAGACCTATTTTTAAGTAAATGGTTCTATAAAATAGCAGAGTGCTCGTGTGTTGAGGAGCTCGTGGCTATATAATAACAGCCGCACAGATCGATCTTCAAGGTTAAGCAACGCTTGCCTAGGTTGGTCTGTGGATGGGTGACCATCTTAACATAACGAGTTTCCTCCGTGCCTCGGAAAGCACGTTAAGCCGTTGGTCCCGGCTGTCATTTGGAGATCTTTGGCAGTCGTTACGGATAGTCAGAAGCCAGTAAATCTGACTCCAGTCTTGCCATGAAGTACCGTGTTACCCCAGTTAATGGGTTGTGGAGGTCTGGTAGGCAGCCGCTCCTCGTAAAATACTGGTATTCAGCTAAATCCGGCTTGACTGGAAGCCGACCCCAATATAGTTGGGAAAAGGCTAGGCAGATGATGATGATGATGATGGTTCTATAAAATAGCAGAATAGTCCCGGCTGTCATTTGTAGATCTTTGGCAGTCGTTACGGATAGTCAGAAGCCAGTAAATCTGACTCCAGTCTTGCTATGAAGTACCGTGTTATCCCAGTTAATGGGTTGTGGAGGCCTGGTAGGCAGCCGCTCCTCGTAAAATACTGGTATTCAGCTGAATCGACTGGAAGCCGACCCCAATATAGTTGGGAAAAGGCTAGGTAGATGAGTACTAGTAGAATAGTTCACGAGTGCTATTCTCTAAGAAAATAGTCTTAACAGCTTTAAACAGCAAACTAACGTAGTCCAAACCTCTACGGTCCGGACTAAGCGTTTCGCCTCGTCGTTCATACCGCGTACATCGAGGGAGTGGAACAATTTGCCTGCTGCGGTTTTTCCGTCCGATTATAATTTGGGTGTCTTCAAGGCTTGAGTGAATAGGCTCTTAATAAACTAGTGCGCCTCACCATCGACGATTGCATCACTGCTTACCATCAGGTGGGATCGCAGTCAAGCACTAGTTTATAACCATTAAAAAAAAATACAAATTGGCATCCACTAAACTGTGAGAAGCTATTCTCTATAAAAACAGCCTTGCCGGCAGCGCAGTGCGCAAGGCTGTTTTCTTAGAGAACCGCACTCCTGGAATGAACAGATGTGAGGACGTAAATGAAGTGAGAGAAGTATGCTAGGATCGTAACAGGTGTGTGTCCGGGATTGTTCGAAAGTGTTATCGCGGCTCTGGGACGCAAAGGGTAATTGAAAACACAGGTGGGTTTTAGGTAGTGAAAGTCTAATAATCTCTTTTGCTGCACCTAGTGTGGGACAAGTTATTTATTTAATTTAAACAGCTTTACTTACATTAAAAAAAAACAATCATAGACGACAGCAAACCAGCAATTACGACTTGTATGTGTACTTGTACTTGTAATTGCCTCTCTTAGTGTCAGACCTAAAATTGAAAAGTGACCATAAACAGCCCTTAACGCAATGAGTTAGAATAGAATAGAACTAAACTTCACTCAGAACTGGAGAAGATTTTTGATGAGTTCCCAGCCCCAAATAGTGCATAGCGCTCTATAGTTTCTGCTTACCTCCCAAAGGAAAAACGTGTGTGATGATGTATATACTCGTATGTATGTATTCTAGTATTCTTCTCTCTCCTAGAGAGGAGGCCTGAGTCCCAACAGTGGGAACATTACAATGCCGATAATCCTAATGCTAATAAAAAAAATGTATTCTAGTATTATATCTAATACCAAATCGCGTGCAGAATCCAACATACCGAACTTAAAACAAACATCTAAATTATAATCAGCTTGTATCATTAGATCTCGCGAATCTCGGACATAATCCGTCACGTATTATATCATGGCGCGCGTGCGCAGTGCACCGATGCATTTCTCTCGCACCCCCCCCCCCCGCCGCACCGCGCCGTAACACCCTCCCCCGCGCGCGCCCGCGCAGAGTGAATGCACTCTCGCTGGTTGTTATGTAAGCTTGCTCTTGCGCACCTCACACACACATGCACAGCCACGCGACACTGCATTCTACACATGTGTGCGTTATTGTTAGTGTTTTTGTGTTCGGATTATGAAAAGTCCATGCAGATTAGATTTTAATGTGATGCTGAGGATTCCCGTGGTAGAAAAAGTTGCCTTCCTTAGAGTTTTCCAAGGACTATTGGAATTATAGTGTTACTACACGAAGGATTTTTCTAATTTTCTTTTTATATAGGGAAAGGAACACCCATTGCTTTTATATATGCCTCAGTAAACATTTAATATATGTTGTATTAGAAAGGTTAGTACTACAAACTGACTAAGACTGAAGCGACCCCCACCTAGTCTCCTAGACTCCAACTCTCAACCTAGAATTACCATGAAAATGTGTAAAACGCTTTTGTTTGTTAGTCGGCCGGCGGCCATAGCCAGCAGCTGTGCAATGCAGCACTTACATAACCTAGAGCAGAGCCGTGGAGTGGGGTCCGGGGGGGGGGAGCCAGGGTGCGAGTGAAAGTCTCCAGCCACCGGCTATGATAATACTATGACTAGGTGCTGTTGCTGCCTGCATTTGCATATTTCTTTCATTAGATCTTTGTTGAAGCTGCCTGATGCATTTTGGAGAGTGTGCGCAGGAGTTAGGTGCATGACTTGATTTTGCGATCACCTTTCTACCCGTCGTACGGTGAGTGTCCACCCTTACGTTTTTCAAACCTCTACGGTATGGACTAAGCGTTGCGCCTTTTGGTATATGCCGTATGCATCGAAGAACTGGAACAATTTGAACAATTTCCATTTCTGGGTTTCAGGCCTCCTCTCTAGGAGAAGGAATGGTGTGTACTGGTGTGTGTAATCCACCACGCTGGCCCAGTGGACATTGGTGGATGTCATATGTCCTTGAATTTTAAGCTTTTTTTTGAAGTTCCAGGACAGCGGGTTTCCTTAAGATGTCTTTCACCGTTTTGAAAGTAGTGGTAATACAATTAAATACCTACTCAAAGTAATGCACCGGCTCAGTTTGAACCCTGAACCTACAACTCGAATGTCGGGGTCGTTACCACTGGGCCACAGTTGCTCTAAGTCGAAGCAGTTAAAGTCACAGGTGCACAGATTTTCTTTTCTAGATAGAAATCGTTCGTGCCTCTCCGCACGACAACGCAAGATCTTCAATGCAGCTGGGTTTTACCCGGAGTTACAGAGCTGCTTTCAACTGAACTCTGCGATCCTTAGAAAACTACATTTTCGTAGCTTAGTTAGGACGATTAGTTGGGCAGGTGAATGTAGGAGGCATCTTCGTGACGTCCCGTATACCCTGGGAACTGGGTAGTCAGGATTGCTATTAACATGATGATTACCTTATTTGATTATTTGATAGAATTTTAGTACATAAAATTGTGTGTACATACTATCAATTACCTAAAGGAAATCAATTTTGCCACAATCTCTTTCTGCTGCTAAAATTATTTTGCATTGTTTTTTACACCGTGTAACATAAACTATTTGTCAGTGAAAGTCCCAACAAAATCGACCCAGCTGTCTCGGAGATCAGCCGGAGTAAACAAAGAGACAATATTTTTTTAAATGGCATTATTCTGTCGAATATACATACGTATGCATTTAGAAAACAAAAAAAAAATGAGACAATTTTTGTTATAGGTAAGTACATAATAAATCACCCCACAAGACACCTAAAACCTATAGTACAAATATTTGCTCCATATGGGAACCGAGCCCGCGATACATGTCGCGGTTTCGGTGCAGCAAGCAATCACACAATCACTGCGCCAAACTTAGGCTTAACCATATGGCATGCCGACAAAACTATATGGTTAAGCCTAATGGTTTTGTCGGCATTTTTCTCTTCTCTTAAAGTCCTTGTAAGACCTTCCCGGTGCGAGTTCTAGTTTCAACAAAAGTTCAAACATTAGGAGAAATTAATTTGCTGATCTCCTCACAATCACCCGTCTATTGTGTAGGACCGCTTTCCCAACAGCGGGACTACTTTCTAGCGGAGCACAGCTGGTCCTTCGAGCCGGGTTTCTTAACTTATTACAAAAAGGATATTATTAATACCGCAGACAGATAAGTATGAAGTAGTTTATCGAACAATCGCAGAATAAGATTACGCTAAGTTGCGACAAATCAGCATATTTTTGAGGCGTATTTTTACACGACTGCCCAAAAAAAGGAGTGTTATGTTTTCAGGGTTCATGTATGTATGTGATTTTCGTTATTCCCCCATAACTTCTAAACTACTGGACTGATTTAGATGTTTGAGGTATTTTCAGACACAGACCACACGGAGGCATGCACAAGACACGTAGGACCAGTTGTTGTGGCGACGCTTGGGGGCCTATATCCAGCAGAAATGATGATGACGTGTTTTTTCAGTAAACTTTCAGCGATTAGCAGCCTATCTGACACCTATTTCTGATGTAACCGTATAAGTTATTGAAAAAAGCTCTTTTAAATCTAAACCATGTCCCAATTTTAACTCTGTCGCTCATTGAATAATCAATGTTTTGCAATGACACTTAGACACGTCCTTAGTGGACGTGACCTATACCTAATAATAATTGCAATGCAAAATAAACGTGTTATCGGTAATTTTTGTAACGTCTTAACAAATGTTATTTTAAAAAGGCTTAGTTATTTGTTAAGAGTTTCCTACGAGATCCTTTTATGAAAATCTTGCAACATCAGTGTCATCGGTTAGTTTTTTTACAGAACTTTAATGCAAAGCCCTTATTTCAAGGAATCTAATGATTTCTCCCGCTCGGGGCGGAGCGGGAGGGGGTGTCAGACTTACTAAAAGCCTTGTTTCCTTTTCAGAAATTCCTCGTGAAATGCAAAGTCCTTGTAGGATAGTTCACAGGACCAAATCGGCAAAGGAAAGAAAAGTAGTCACTAAAGACCACTTGCCCTGGCCAAAAATGGACACTTCTTCAGTCTATCACCTGGAAACCTTCTTTATCTCATAGCAGACATAAGTAGAGCAATCTAAAGTAAAGTAACAAATAAGGCAATCCCTATGGAGGCATTACGTAAGGCGCGCGTGAGAAGGAGAAATGCGGCGCGCGGCAGATCGGCGGCTGCGGCGCGGCACTGCGGTCACGGTGTGCCTTACACCAGTACCTACGCGTGTTTTGCAATTCATCTCTCACTTTGTATTAGTTCTTTATTATTTGCTAGCTTTTGCCCGCGGCTTCATTAAATGTAGCCCATGTCACTCAGGAATATAGCTGCTTTGTATCGGTGAAAAAATTTTAGACATTGGACCAGTACTTTCAGAGATTTACACAACAAACAACACAAAACAACAAACATTATACTACAAACTTTACCTTTTTATAATATTAGTGTAGATTGATTGATATAATAATAAGTACCTACAATGTGATTGAACTGTAATGCATAAATGAAAATTAAGAATTTAACGTAAAAAGATGGTAAAATAACACTACCGCAAAAACGACTAAAAAGTTCGAAACAAGTCATTTTAAATTTAAACTGTCTGATGCAGTTGATGGAATTTATATTAGTTCAATCATAGATTTGATGCGATCGAATGCTTTCCGACTGCTAAAGTGACTTGTTACAAAGTTTTAGTAGCTGTCGACTTTTTTGTCATTGTAAACTTTTTAGTTCCTACATTTTAGTTAGTAGTATCGTATTACTGAGCACACGTAAGCGTGATACACCATTAGGGCTGTTCGCAAAGATGTAATATTTTTAATTCTTTTTAAGGCAAATACGAATTGATTGATTTTTTTTGAAATTATGTCGATGTGATTCTTCCAAGTAAAGTGTTCGTCAAGTGTTACACCCAGGAACTTTGCATTACATACATGTTCAATAATATTACTGTTAAGTGCAACATTAAGACGTGTACGCTTACTTTTAAATGTTTTGCAATGAAGCAGTTTCGTTTTGGAAATATTTAATTTTAATTTATTCATATCTAACCATTGTATAATGTCATTTAGTGTTTGCTGAATTTCAATGTCAAAGTTTTGTACATTTTCACATTTAATAATAATTGTGGTATCATCGGCGAACAATACACACTGATGTTTTATTGACTGAGGCAAGTCATTTATGTACAGAAGAAATAATAATGGCCCCAAGATACTACCTTGTGGTACACCACAGCTATTAGCCTGTGCTTCAGAATCAAAATCTTCTAAAGTATTACTTAGTTTGTTTAATTTTGTCAACCTCGTTATCTGTTTTCTGTCCGTTAGATAAGATTGAAACCATTTTTTTGCTGGACCTCTGATACCGTATCTTTTATCTCTAATATTTTGATATCCTACATGACGGTCGCTCCTGTGACTCTCGCAGGTCACCGATCCATCTTTTGAAAGACCTTCCAACGCTGCGTCTTCCGATGGATCACCGAAAGTGACTATGCTCGGAGTTTCCTTGCATGATCGCATCAGGAATGAAGATATCTGCAGGAGAACCAAAGTTGCTGACATAGCCCGACGAATCGGCAACCTTAAGTGGCAGTGGACAGAGCACATTTCTTGCAGAACAGATGGTCGATGGGGACGGAAGGTCCTGCAGTAGCGAAAAAAAGGAATTCCTTAACTTCAGTTCAAATTAGTATGATGGATTGTTAGCCAAAATACATATTTAAGGTGACCGCGACGTTAGAATTATCCATACAAACGTAATATCAAAATCATTTGTAGTTTAAGCATATTTACACCATAATATGATGTTATTCGGATTTAGACAATATTTATCTAGGTTCCTACGTCGTCTTTTTTTTGAAAAACTTATCCCAAACGAAATTTAATCGAATTTAAATTTGCACATTTTCACAGCGAAAATGTCATGTTTTATTTTGGTTTTTTCTATATTATAAACAACAATATTTCAAAATATCTCTCCGTAGGAACACAGATATTATTATCAAGTTATAAATACTCGAAACAATATAGGAAATACATAAATTTTTCATTCATCATTTTTGGTATTACGGAACATCTCCCAAATTTCCAATAGTTTGTATTGCTATCACAGCGAGCAACTGTCAGTGTGTGGATGATGACTTTACTCGAGTCAGTGTGTCCAAGAATTGTTTATACTATCTAGATTGATTCCATCAACCTCAAAAACGTATTTTATTACGTCTCAACTCGAGATAGCACGCGGTGTACGCAGGCTTCTTAATACCTTTTGTAATATCAATAGTACTTACCGTTCTAATAAAGTTTGTTACCTATTCGCACCTACAATTTGGCAACAGACGTGATTGATATTAATAACACATATGCCATAAATAAACTACAGATAATGAAGCCACACAATTCGGTCCAAGTGTGTGCTTCCGAGAGGTAAGTACTATTTCAATGACAATGGGCCCGGGCCCCCTCGGGCCGTTCTTTGTCCCGGGGCCCACTTGCCCATGAACACCACATACTCTACTAGTTGTAGTGATTTCGGGACCATTATCGCGTTTGATTCTCGAATGATGTGTGGCGTAACGTCGCCTTGGATTGTACCTTCAAAATGTTTGGAGTTCTGACTGCAATGTCGTCTTTTGGTTATAGTCTAACGGCCGAACCCCAATAACCTATCTATCTCCAATTCTGGCATACTGGAGATAGTAAAATAAATGATACAATACTAAACTTATACA
Source organism: Mythimna separata (assembly GCA_030763345.1). Taxonomy (NCBI): domain Eukaryota; kingdom Metazoa; phylum Arthropoda; class Insecta; order Lepidoptera; family Noctuidae; genus Mythimna; species Mythimna separata. The sequence continues at coordinate 825,600 of CM061173.1, read as the reverse complement.
TGTGTTGTTTCATTTGTTTTTCTATCTACGATATGTCATAGATAGGTTATTTATTGGTTTCGGATGTAAAAGGACAAAACAAATTGTTTGTCTCTCAGTAGAAAGGTTTCAATAAAATAAGCACTATTTTATATCATACTGAATTAAATAACGCGGTGACTGTGATATGTGTCAAACAGTTTTGCCCTATCTCCTCAATTAGGTGGCATTTTTAAGTATACATATAAAGTTCCCGAGAATATGAAATGGTCCTTTCGGTCGAATGATTCTAAAGGTAAAAATCAATAAATTTAGTAGTTTCAGAGATTCCGCCCTACAAAACTAAAGAAAATTTCCGCCCCAAATCTTTGAAATTGTAGGCCCTTTTCTACTATATGCTTGTACTAGTACTTTGGCAGCAAATAAATAATAATAATAATTATTAAATCGTTCGCGAGAAAGATTTCGTACAAAATTAACAGCCCTTAAACCGTTCCAGGGTAGTTTTGAAAAACCAGTAATTACAGTCTCTATTATTTAGTTTGATGAGTATATGTGACATATGTGGTTTTAATGTGATAGTATTAAGTCGTTTTATATGGGTACGAATAATGAAAACTGTTTTTTATTTACTTGAGTTACTATTTATGCTAAGTTTCAGGAATATGAAGGAATATTTTGCATTGATAAAAGGAAGCCTTGTTCAAAATTTCACCTTCCTATGTCCAGTAGTTTAGGCTTTGCGTTGATATGTCAGTCAGTTTCTCCTTTTATATATAGAAGAAAATTACATACAAACCTACATCTAAAACTTCCTTATGAATCACTCAGTCTATTTGTGAAAATTGCATGCAAATACATTCAGTATTTTTTGCGTTTATCATTCATACAGTCAGAGAGACACGGTGGGGGACTTTGTTTTATTAATTAATAAAAAAAATCTAAACTGATTAGGTATTATAAATTGTTTTTTACATTGGACACTTTAAACATACACGTGTTTCTAAATTGTTCTCACATAATTATTTCAACAACTAACTAGCCGTTAATTTATTTAACAAACTGTCCTTGTTTGTAGTTATTTACACGAAAAAATTAAAAACAGACTAGAGTATTTTTTTAGTAGGAAATCATGAAGTAGGTAACCCCTCTCGTTCTTGGCGAAGCGAGAGGGAGTGTTAGAATTTTACTGACTAAAATACAAATGTGTTCCTTCAGTTGCCTATTTAATTCCAGGCATTTCCAGGCCTGCGGTAACTACGACGTACATTCGTACGGCAAGTATTGAACCCTTACGTAGTTGTAACTTCCCGTCCGATTATAATATGGGTTAAGCTTCAAGGCTAGAGTGAATAGGCTCTTAAATAAACTATGGTCTGTTCAATAAACCCGGAGACTAAATTGACATAAGTAATGTCAAAATTTCTATAGAAATGACGCCAATTCTTTGGTGTTGAAATGTCATTTTAGTCTCCGGAATTATTGAACAGACTGTAGTGCGCATCACTGCTTACCATCAGGTGGGATCGCAGTCAAGCACTAGTTTATAACAAATTAAAAAAAAACTCTTTCGAGTAATCTCACAGCCCAACAATTCTTTCTCCCCCATAGAGAATTAATACTAACAATACCGTAACTGGCCTTTTAAACCGACTTCAATACAAATTGGACGTCCAGATAGGTATTAGGAAAAACTTGCTGAATAAATCTATTCAAATAGTTGATTGAATTTTTTAACAAAGTCGTTGTTAAATAATAAAGAGACAAAACTATCATAAAAACACCGACTTCCGAAATTAAAGTTATTTTGTACTTTTTTTTAAAACATTGAAGTCGTTTGTATTTTATTTGTTAAAAGTTTTTACTGTTTTGTTTTCTTAAAGAGAGTATTCCCGTGTCGGCACCCAAGCTATGGGCGATATCGCACCAATACGTATTTTGGACAGGTAGTAATCATACAAAATACTAGTCCAAAACTCCAAAATAAATAGGTATTTTTTTTAGGTGCTGAATCGGGAATAACTGGTGTGCCGAAAATCTGGGTGCCGAAACGGGAGTAAGTAGCTACTCCTGTTAAAGGACTAGATAATGATGAACCATGAACAATATTTATCGTTATAGTACCTACTTACGTTTGTATAGACGAATGACAGACTATGGCACTCTTAGGCCGCGTTCCTACTTAGTCGTGACGACAAGTAATCGTGTAGTGTCGTGGCTTATACCTGTATTTAAATTGAGGTGATTACATCTATGACGACCAGATAAACGAATTTTTTTTTGCAGTGACAGCGGATTGTCATGACAGTGGGAACAGCTAGAATAATAGTCGTAAAACGACAGCTAAAGACGACAGTCGTCCCACGATGAATTACTATTTACTACAATATAGGAACGCCGCCTTAAACCTAAGACTTCGTTAACATCCGTCCACGAACTTCAAAGTGAAACGAGGCAACGTTGATGGGTCCTCGCTCGTGAAACATCATCCAACGTGTAGTCAGTCTTACGCCTCGTACTTAACACCGCGTAGTGATCCACGCGCTCTTCAAAGAGATGTCAAAAAACCGTAGGCACCCAGCAAAGCCGGTGCCCGCAAGTTAGAACCGCGGTGAATTTCTAAAAAGGAAACCCGTAGTCCTAAAACGCAAGGAGCAACTGAAGGACAAAGTGTAATTTTAGACACCCTTTCCGTTCCGCCCAGAGCGGGAGAAGTCATTAGATGATGTCCACACCTAAAAAAAAACGCGTCGTACTTGCAACGTTTCGTAAGTGATGACTTGACACGTTTAGTACATGTGTAACGCGTGTGCAACTTATTGTTTATTTTTATATTTTCTAGAACAATGGAAGTTTAGGTGTCAATAATAAAGACAGCGGTCGCTTTTCTCTCAAGCTGCCCGGCTAAGCACTCCAATTATAAGAACACCAATCATTTCCTAAAGTGGGCTTGCGGACGGCGAGCAATGGACAGCTCGCCGTCCGGCAGTACGGTAATCATCCGGATCAAGCCAAGTCATTAACAGTGCGTATTGTTCCACGCGCGCCTCAGAAGATGTCAGCAAAACGTAGGGGCTCAGTATTAGTCTGTACTAGTCCCATGGGTTGTGTGAAAATGAAACCGGGGGCCCTGAAATGAAGGCAAAGAAGGAACAATGAAGTGGGTTTTAGTCAGTAAAAGTCTGACATTCACGCTCTGCCTAAGAGCAGGAAATATTACTCTGATGATTTCCCTCCTAAGAAAAAATGATTATCTCCTAGAAGCCTGCCGATACTTGTTCATCATTGAACATGAGCCGTTTAATCGCCACGACATCGTTCTAACTACAATGCACGGTCATTAATGTTAACTAAACGCAGAACAGTGAACAAATCGTGATCAGTAGGTTGTCCAATGAGGTCACCAGCTGATGACTAAGGTGATATGTGCACAGGTTGCAGTGCTGAGCTAACGAGGGCACCGGCGCCTGCGCAGGTATTTGTACTTTTTAAGTTCATCAAATATGAAAGAAGAAAGAAAGACATGACACAAAGAAATGACTTCTCCTGCTGTAGGGTGAAGCGAGAGAGCTCTTATCAAATGACTTCTCATAATCAAGGGTGGAGAGAGAGAGCCCTCTCTTATGAAATGACTGCTTCCGCTATACGGGTGGAGCGAGAGAGCTCTCTCTTATCAAATGAATGTTACCGCTCTAGGGTTGAGTGAGACTGCTCGCTCTTTTATCAAATGACTTCTTTCGCTCTAGGGTGGAGTGCAAGAGCTCTCTCTTATTAAATGACCGCTCTCGCTGTAGGGTGGAGCGAGAGAGCTTTCCCTCTCTTATCAAATGACTGTTCCTGCTCTAAGGTGGAGTGAGAGAGCTCTCTTGCCGAATGAGGTCAGCAGCTGATTATAAGGTGATATGTGCACAGGTTGCAGCGCCGAGCTAACGAGGGCACTGGCGCCTGCGCAGGTATTTGTTCTTTTTAAGTTGGAAAACCATCAAATGACTTTTTTTGCTGTAGGGAGAAGCGAGAGAGCTCTTATCAAACGACTTCTCTTGCTGTAGGGTGAAGCGAGATAGCTCTTATCAAATGACTTCTCATAATCAAGGGTGTAGCGAGACAGCCCTCTTTTATCTAACGACTTCTCGCGGTCTAGGAGTGAAAGAGCTCTTTCTCTGTTATAATTTTTTTTCTCCTGGTCTGGGATGAAGCGAGAGAGCTCTCTCTTTGAGGCAACTCAGACTGCAGCAGTAAAGCACGGAAGCGCTAAGTCGGGGTTCAGTAATGCAGGCAGGCTTGGTTCTTAACGGAAGGCCGGACAACGAGCTACCTATTGATCGTCATCTTCAGGCCCTCGCTTACGGTGGTCGGAATTCGCCCTGCCACTCTTGACTACTTCCTGCGATGACCACTTATTTTTTAAGGTTGGATACTAATGATTTCTCTCGCTCTGTGCGGAGCAAGAGTGTTAGACTTTTACTGATTAGAACCACACCTTAGTCCTTCAGTTACCCTTTGAGTTCTAGGACTACGGGTACTACCTTGCGGTGACGGTTGGGGTGTAAGAGAGAACTAAGTTGTTTAAACAAGATAGGACCATTTCTACTATGAAACCATTTACCTACTATGAAATATGTGATCTCACTCTTACAAAATTGTAGAGACAAGAAAGTGAAAATTGTGATTTAAGTACCATTGTGAGTTATCGGCTCGTTCTATGAAATCAATATCTCTAAGATAAAGCCTGATCTAGGCCAATAAAGTGGCTTTCCACTCGTAAATGTACACCAAAACCTATAGACGGCAATGCAAAACTTAATGTACGAGTAGTTCTTTTGTTTAAAATGAAACGTCAACAGACGGTTACTGACGATATAAATGTAGTTCTTTCGAAAATAATACACTGGTTTAATGTAAATAACCTCCATCTTAATGAAAAAAAAACAAAGTGTATTAAGTTTACCATGCCACATGTTAGGCAAGTAAACACTAGTGTACTAGTTAAAGGTAAAGAGTTGAGTCCTGAAGATGCAACAGTGTTCTTGGGCATAACTCTAGATGCTAAGCTTCAGTGGGGCCCACATATAGACAAATTATCGAAGAAACTTAGCTCTGCAGCTTACGCTGTAGCAGACAAATAAGAAATTTAATTGATGTAGAGACAGCCCGTTTAGTTTATTTTAGCTATTTCCATAGTGTCATGTCGTATGGTATTCTACTGTGGGGAAATGCCACCGATATCCAGACAATTTTTGTTTTGCAGAAAAGGGCTATTCGTTCGATTTATAAATTAAGTCCCAGATGCTCCCTCAGAGATAAATTTAAAGAAATTAATTTAATGACTGTGCCTTCACAGTATATTTATGAAAATATCTTGTACACCCATAAAAACAAAAACATGTTTAAAAGTACAGTGATATTCACAATTTTAATACCAGGAACAAACATAATTTTGTTGTTCCTGCAACGAGGCTCAAAAAAATAGGGGGTTCATTTAGATGTCAATGTATACGCTTTTATAATAGGCTTCCTAGTCATATGCAAGAACTAAGCCTTAATAAGTTCAAATCTTTTGTTAAGCGAAAACTTTGCCAAAAGGCTTATTACACTGTAAAGGACTACGTTGAGGACGTAAAGGCTTGGGATTGACCCGCTCCAGTGTGCACTACAACTGTTGTCTTATCTTCTTATTTTATTTTGTTTTCGATTGTACTATTTTACAATTTGAAATTTATTTATTACAATTTGACATTGTAAAATAATTTTTACTTTACAATTTGACATTTTTTAATTATTATTTTTTTTATTTCTGTTTGACAAAAATGCTTAATTTGTTAAGTATTACACTTTGTATTATTTTGTTTTTCTTTTTTGTGAATGTGAGGACTATGTGGATTGCTTTTTTTATTTTTTATTTTTTTTTTAGTCATTTTAACTTATGTCCGGCAATTCGAGTGTTTTCTGTGGCCTAACCATTATGTCCTCTCTTTGGTATTGTTCGTCAAGTCGTAGAGCTCCTTAGTAGTCCTGAGTTGAGCTTTGCGAATAATGACAAATGCTTGCACTGACTGGACAGGTCCACTCAAATTTGCATGGTTCTTTCTTCAAAAGGCCATCTCGGACACTAATCTGCATGGTTCGCATATGACTTACTTACATGTTGTATGGACTTTAAAAGAGACTGAGTTTGTTTCGGTGTTTCTTCTCAGGGTAGTCAGTTAGGAAACACCGGCTTCATCTAGTAACAAAAAAAAAAGTAAAAAAAAAATTGACGTGTAAAAGAGTTTGAAAAAACCTATTTGCAGAATAAATATCATTTATCATTTATCAGTACCAAAAAACTAATTTAGTATTTACATACGAGTAAAAGATTTTCTTCGACAATTTGTGAGGAGACTAGACTAGACTATGTACTAAAATCAAATATTCGAAGACATTTGACATCCACCAATCCGTACTGAGCCCGCGTAGTCGATTACTGCCCATTCCTTCTCTTAGAGAGGAGGCCTGGGTCCCAACAGTGGGAACATTATAAGGTCGATATTATTATTATTACCTAGCCTAAATACTGTCCCACTGCTGGACAAAGGCCTCCCTCCATTGCTTCCATCCCCATTAAGGAAGACATCCAAGTCGTCCCGCCATCTCTTTCTTGGTCTGTGGCAACCCCGTTGTGCGATTTCCGGGCACCAACCTTGTGTTTTACTGGCCCACCGCTCGATCGGCTAAAGGCTTTTTGCTCAGACAAAGTGAGCATATCCAAAATGTTATAGACCGAAAACATGAAGCCAAAAGTGTTCGGTCAATTTTTAAAAATAGAATAAAAGATAAAGAACACGATTGGTTAATGTGGTAATGCAGTTTTCTTTTTTAAATTACCCCTAAAGGAAGACCAAATCTTTCAACCATATTGCCTAGAAGTATACTCCATGTTTTCTTACGTGATAAGTTTTTTACAATAATACATTTGTACAAATGGTATTAGAATATGAACGTAATTAGTTGTGCAATATTTGGCAGCAAATTTACCGATTCAGCAGTTTGTCAGACGTCACTGGGGAAGTTAACCCTACATAAAAATTATCAGCTCCATTTTACCGCCTGTTTCAATGATTCCACACATTATCCAGTTATGTAGACAGTTGAGATACAAAACTACACCAATTTTAAATAACAATATTTACAAATAAAAATACAAATAGCCTTTGTTTCTGATAATGCATTACAATTATATTTTTTTAATTGTTTCATAAATACGTAAATGTCGTACAATGCTATAATATGATTTCCAATATTATCATGCAACTAATTTAGAATTGTTTATTACTTTTTTTATTAGTATTATGTCAAGTAATTACATAACATTATAGGTATTAATTTGCAAATAATTTAAACAGGCACTGAACGTTCCGCGAAAAATCAAGCAGAGAAACTCCTGGTGGTGATACGGAGTTCAAGGCATAAATAATCTGTAAAGTCTTTTTTTTACGTATGAAAATGCACTTTTTTTGAAAAGGGGATATTTTAAATTGTGGTATTACATAATCAAGTTACATTTAATAAATATATCAATAATTTTAATAAAAATCGTTTTGTTTTTCTCTGTTTTCTATGTCCGCCATTTTAGGAAACGCGCGGTTTTTGGCGTAATTTTTTTGATTTACGTTTAATGGCTGTATTAATGTAAAAAATGTAATAATGTTACATCCGCTTTCTATTGTCACTACGAAAGACATTATCGAAATCACCTTTTCACGCAAGAAAAACTAGGCAGTATGATCAAAAGACCATAGACCCTTCAAGGCATATGAAAAAACCGTTTTATTTTTTACCGCCATGACACTTTTTTTTCTAGTTTTATGTAATGTTGTGGTTACAGTTAAAATAATATTTTTCTTCACAAGTGTTTTAGAAAACGTCGTATGATACATATTGTGAGTAATTTATAATTATTATACCGTTACCGCTTTTATTAGACACCTGTACCTGTTACAATCTTTTGTTACATTTAACGTTTGAATCCCCAACCGGTCCTATGAGACCGCGCTGTTATTGTTTTACTATTGTGTCTCGTTTCGCGGGTATCTGAGTAACTACGGTATGTTATTCTATTTTTGGTAATAATAATTTATTTTGGTTATTATTATTATTTCATATAGAGATAAAGAAAAACACCTATTACATAATATTCAAATAACTTGGTTTCAAGCAACCTACTGCCAATTTTGTCACATTCCATTTTTGAACAGCTAAGTGTTTTGTGCCAGTATTGCAGTATGTTTTAAGATTTGGACAAAATGAATGTCTAGTTCAGCACCTACATCATACAGTCATGTCTTCAGATAATATGATGGTTCCTGAAGGCATACGGACATAAACTAATCAGACACAATCATGAACAATTTTATTGGTGGTATAGTCGTGTGCCCCTGAGATTTAGCGGTCTAAAATAACAATTTATTGGGAACCAACCGTTATACAGTGTCATTTTGTCTGTATTGTAAATAGGCCTATTTTTTGTATTTGAATTTCGGGCTGATGTCCGCAACTCCCCGTCTAAAGCACGTATGTTGCGTACGGGTGGAGCAAATGTGTCATTCGATCCATCCCAGCTCCTCAAGGAAGGCCAGCAGTGCCTTCGTCTTATTGACCATTTCGCGTAGGGTACCTGGATTCATGAAGTACTTTGCTCTGTATCCAGCGAGAAAGTTTTTTAGCCAACATAGAATAAGGTATGGCTATGACTTGCATTGTCCTAGATGAGTCTTGAGAGATAGGCTCCTGGGATCTGATGCTAATGAAGTTAAACTAGGAGTATCATCCAATACTTTGTATTTTCGGCACTCCAAAACAACCTAATTCTTTTCTTATCAAATTCGAATCGTATCCTAGATATCAGCAAAACTGTGGGGGTCCAGCAGGGCCGAAGCCTACTGGGGCCATGTGTTGGCTTCCAAAAGAGACAATTGGAGTCCTGGAATGCAAGACAAAGAAGGAACATAGGAGTGGGTTTAGTCAGTAAAAGTCTGACACGCCTCCCACTCCGCCCTAGAGCAGGAGAAGTCATTTAAATAAAATAAAAAACCATTCAAACTATATTTGTCAAATTAGCCCGTATGTTGATAAGGGCCTTCTCTCATGCATCCTTGGATTTCACATTATTAAAGACTCACATAATTAACACTCCGACAGTGGGATAAAATATAGCAATTCCGCATTAGTAACAACATGGCATTACACACATTTTCTCAATAGTTTACATTTAACATCGGCTTAAATGGAATCGATAAAGTTTGATCATTGTAAATAGTCAATTATTGAAAATAGAAAAACATCTAACAAAAGTACATCTACATCTAACAAAAGCTGGCTTTAAAAACATATAAAAAAATAAAGTAGTTTTTCTTGTATTCTGCTGTAAATTAAATATTATTTACATTTAGGGCCTGTTTCACAATGTCCGAGTAGGCACTACTCACTGAATAAATTCAAAAATGTGACAGAATTCGTATGAAATTATCTGTCAAGTAAGATACTCGAAACTTAATCATAGGTGGTGAAACAGGCCCTTAATATAATTGAATACCATTCATTTAATTTTCCTTATTTGAAATAGAACCTTATACAGATGCTTTTATTTATTATACGTATGTGAATTCTTTTACACTTTGACCTATTCAAGATGAGGATGTTTTTAAAAAGTATCAGATGTTTTTCTCGACGGTGGTTTTCCCGTTTCCGATTTTAAACTATGTTTAGAGATGAGCTGGTTGACCTGATTTCCGAGACTTAAAGTTGCATGTGGAAAGACACATGGGTAAACCTTAGCCTAGGTTAGGTTAGTCGCCATAACAACCGGTCCTGTGCATCTCGCATCCGTCGGATTCGTGCGACCCTCACCAAGTCATCGGTCTTCCTTGTGGGAAGCCTGTTCACGTTACATATGTGGTAGTCTATGACTTGGTTGCCAGTCCAGAACCTTCCAGTCCCATCCAACATCTGTTCTGCGAGCAATGTTCCCTGCCCACTGCCACTTAAGTTGGGCGAATCTTCAGGCTATATCGGTAACCTTGGTTTTCCAGCGGATATTTTTATTTTGATTCGTACTTGTAAGAAAACTCCGAGTCCTCTCCATTGCTCTTTGAATGGCTTTAAGCGGTCTTATGAGGCCCATTGTGAGCGACCACCTTTCAGTCATGTCAGTACTGGTAACACGCAATTTCGAGTGTAGTCTTCGATCTTGATGGAGATCCGATCTTGGAGTGGGTGCTAAATATTTGTATACCGTGACCTTGGTTTCTTACACATTTGTTATATGACCTCTACTGAGGTTCTCCGTAATCTCAACCATGGCTATTATATTGTTGGCAAATTATAGGTAAGTGATGTACTCACCATTGACATTGATGCTTAGTCCTCTTCAGTTCAAAACCTTGAAGACATCCTCCATTGCGGCTTTGAACACTTTCGAAAAAATAACGACAGCCTCACACCCCGTTGCAGAAGGATAGGTATTGTATTCTACTTATGTAGTCTAGTCTTGAGTTAGACGTGTCAAAATGTCACCATGTCATAGTGGTAGTTTCGTACAAACACTTCGATGTACTGATAGTCAAATAAGCCTAAGTCTCGATCAAACCAAAGGCTTTCTCATAGTCCAAAAACGAAAAGCAGAGAAGTAAATTTTACTCTTTAGTTTTCAGTATAACCTGCCGCAGCGCATGGTATGTAGGCTAAAGTACTTTAGAGCTTTGTTAAAGATGACCAAAAATTCAAGCTAAGGTTATATTTTCTAGTGACAGCATATTGACTCATTTTTTACTGTAAGTAAAGCACATAAGCAACACTAAACCGCGATACTATTCTCATCACGCGACAAACGACCAGTAAAGTGCCAATAGTTGTCAAATTAGTTAATATTTGACCGTCGGCCTACCACATGAGTGTGACCTCACGCGAGCCTCAGGTGTGTGCCGCGACCTTTGCCAAGGCTCCCGGTGCGATAAACTTTCGTAATTAAATTCGCAACTGCACGCGCATATAACCTGACGTTTGGCAAACACGTACAAATGTAAAAATAGCCTTAAAATGTATGGATTGAATTGAATTGGATATACGTTTGCCTAAAAAATGCCTAGGCCGCCGGACCTGGCCTTAGGAATCGGCATGTTGTTTTTTCATAATTGGTTAAAGGCATTGTTGGTCGTAGACACGGTCGTTTTGTTATTAATTTGAGTTTGATTGTGTTATTATATTTTTTAGTAATGAGGTAAACTGTTTAAAAGGACAAAGTGGCATTGTATCAGCGAAAATATTAGGATTGATGACGTGATATTTCAGTAGTGCATGCCAATGCCATATACTATTGTTTTTTTTAACTCTTTTGGACTTATTGACAATCATTGTATGAATGTCAGTTTATCTTGAGCCCAAGGGTGTGGTGGATTCAAGATCCATTCAACAATAAAGATTATTATTATTAATATACGGTCACTGCTTTTCTCGTTCTTCAGCAAAACATTGAATCAATCCGCTTAGATTTATTGAATCAAAAGATAAACCTTACCGCTCCATTTCCGATTACAAAAGTAATCCATTTTCTTTTCCTTTCTGCTTTCCTTGTTATTAAGATTAGCATTTAAGCAAAAAGTTTAATTAAATCTGCTCCAAGTTGTACTTAATTTCATTCGCGACATTGAACTTTGCCTTTCTTTTAATAAAGGAGGTTTAATGACGCGACCAGTTGGAACCGTAGCGACCTTCTTACGACCCTCGGTGTGATGGTGATGGCCAGAGATGGAGCAGAGATAAGCGAGGGAATTTGATGCTATCTATGGTCACGCATAGACATGATACTATTGGACAGGTTTGATTTATCATAATGTGCAAGGTTTGGTCGTGCTTTTTTATTGTTCTTTCGTTTGGAAGAATCTTTTGTTGTCTTTGTTTGAAAATTGTGTTGAGCGAGAAAAGTTATGTTTTTGGTGGTGAAAATATAAAAATAAGTTCGATTTTTTTCAAATTGATTTTTTTGTTGTTGTAAGTATCCCGGGACCTTCTTATTTCATTCAGTTTTACACTTGAGGGGTTTCACAGTCATTTGAAGTCTGCAGCCTCAACTCCGGAATTCATTTCGCAATTTGATTTGATTGCCTTTTTCCTTAGTGATATTATAATAACTTAATCAGCTTAGTACCAATGGGAAGAAAACGGAAAAGCTCCACGTGGGTGAAAAGAAAAATTTAATCATGATTTCTGCAAATAAACCTTTATATTTTAGAATATTTTTTTGTTTTGGGCATTTTTCATGGAATGGCACCCAAGGGCTGCAGCTGAAAACCAGCGTCAAGTGGTGGCCTTGTGTTACCATTTGGCATTATGCTGAGCTGAGGTCCTTTTGGCATTACTAAATGTTATTTTTTGTTTAATTTTTAAGGAGTTTTCTTTCTTTCTTTAATTGCAAATTTTGAAGAGGGTACGTTTGAAGTTATTTAAGCTGAACACCAAACTAAATATATCTTCATTGTGATGGCGGGTGAATGAAACTGGGCAATCGATAGGCCTTGCTCGGTGTGGCCGCGATGTGCCGCCATTTATAACTGGAGGGGTGGGTGCAAAGGTCAGTTTGGAGTGCCGGCCTCCCGTCAACTGAACTTGTTTCATATTGGACTTGTTCAAGTGGAGTTTCTGATTAGGAAATCGAGGAAAATAGATCGAATGCCGAGTTCTTTTTGAGATAGTTGCAGGTTCCGTTGAAAAGTTAGGAAGTAAATTGTGGAGAATGAGTGAAGCAGTTTTTGGAGTCTTCTTAGTAATTACGCCAAGCAGAAGTTTTCTTCCCCAGATTGAAGGCAACGTAGGAACGGGGTTGGATTTAGTCAGTAAAAGTCTGACACCGCTCCGCACAAGAGAGGTAGAAGTCATTCATATGTTGCCCACTTGAAAAAAAATACAGAAGTTTTCTGTTGCTAAGTATAGTTTTTTCATTGACTCGTGCTAGAGCCTGTGAGTCAAGTTCGCTTCGCTTCAGCGCTTTAATATCTTACAATCCCAAGAACATCACTTAACAGATTGTTTTAAGACGGCATATTGTTATTTTTTTAATTAATAGTATCACTACAATACAAAGTCAGTGTGACGCAGTTTGGCGGGAAAAGAATTCACCTTGAAATGACGCGCTTCCCGCGCTGCGACCTCGCTGGCGGCCGCGAACGTTCGGGCGGCTTCGGAGGCGTTCGGGCGAGATCGGTGGTTGTCGATGCTCTTCGGCGCCGCTCGGGTGTCCTCGCTACGAATCGGGTGGTGTTCGTTTTAATTGGTTTGAGATTAGTTGGTGTTTATTTGAATGAGTTCGGTTGTTATAATTTCATATGAATGAGATACTTTTTATTTTGTAGGTTTAATGATGCTTAGTTATAATTTTGAAGTAAAGTATGACCTTACATTACATATATGTCGAATTTCATAGCCTCTTATAAACCTTCAAGGCATCAATTTCATTTACAAAATTGTTACTATCAAAGTTTGTAAAGAATGCAAAAATGATGACCACTTAGGGAATTTCTATTTTCTCGTCAGTTTTTGCGATCGGTCGCCCAGTTGTTGACATTAATTGCTGTTATTACGTTTCATAAATCTGCGTAAATATCGCGATTTATGTGTGGTACACGCTGATTCGAAAGTGCGTCCACAAATAACGTGAAGGCTATGAATGAACTGATGCAGGTTGGACACATCTCTTTAGGGGCTTCGTTTCAGGTTTTAAACTTTAATTCTTATAAGTACTTTTAAAAATAAAAGTTGCTGTGATGCTTCTACTGAAAAAAACATTTTAATTACTCAGATACCCGCGAAACGAGACACAATAGTAAAACAATAACAGCGCGGTCTCATTGGACCGGTTGGGGATTCAAACGTTAAGGATGGATTATTTTGTTTTTGTTTTTTTTTCTTAAAATAAAGAGTTTAATAAAGGTCTATATTTCATTGAAAATATGCAGATGGTAAATTCAGATCATCTATGATTTTGCAAAAAACAAGAATCAACTGAAACCGCACTTCCGCAAACTATAAATAATGGTGCTATTATGTAATTGGCCCTTTCTGCTCCTGACAGGCGCGTTTGCGGTGAAAAAGAGGAGCCCCTAAATCAATTGATAGAATGAGCTCCGCGCTTTCGTTCCGCCGCGCTAACCGCTTGACCCAATTTCTTAAATCCACAACCATTTCAGGGTTTGACAATGATAACACTAGTTGGAGCAGTCATAAAAATATACGCGAGCATCCACCGGTGTACGGGGGCGCGGTTGTGCGGCAGTTCAGTGACTCGTGGGCCGCCGCACCGAGCGGACGTACGTGCCGCGCTCGCTGCTCTCCTCAACACGTTACGAACGCAACCTTCGGTGTGGAACTGTATTTTGAAATTGTGTGTGCTCTCAATTTGAAGATTATCTGACAGTGACAGGAGTGTTGCCAGTGTTTTTAAGGAATTCCGTTACATTTCCTTTTGGATGAAACTGATTTTATTGTAAAATTTTTGATTTTGAATTATTGTGTGCATGTGGACAGATCAGTGAACCTTTGGATTGCGATTTGGACCTGGTGAGTATCGTTTGTTATTTTTTGTTTATATATGCCAAAACGCTAATACGGACACAGTTTTTGGTTAATTAACCGAAACCATTAAACCCACAACCATAATTAATACACATCAACAAAGTATACAAAACACTTTACTCTTGCGAGAGTTTAATCTTAAAAGGCCGAATAAATAGCTTTTTAATATTGCTCAAAACACTTTAATTTATACAAATTTTTAAGATAAGACCTAAACGCAATTTACAAAATAATCTTACGTTTAAAAACACAAATATTTTTCTGAGATAAAACTTGCTTAAAAAGAAATAAACATTTAAGATTGGCATGTTTTGTGAACCTTCAGTTTAGGCCCAAGATCTTTGTAAGTATAGTAGCTATTTTGTAAATCGAAAGTAAATATATTTTTCTAGCTCAGAACTGCAACCACGTTTACTTTCATTGCTCCGATTTTTTGTGACAAATAGTTTTGCATCGTGAATAAGCTTAGTTTAAATATATTTGGGTATGGCAATACTTTATTTATTAGGTAGTTCATGTACCATACTGGTCACAAAGATCGTGGCCCTGAATTGGACAGACACGTAAATTATGACATAATTTGATCACATTGGATCCAAACAACTTGGCTGCACCATGGCTGACCAATCAAGGCCTATAACTGACCATTAATTACTTTGGACAGCCATAATAATATTATTGTTAGCTATAGCTTGTATATCTTAAGATTTGTTTGTCGCAAGCAGCAAGGTTTCATCTGTTTGTAGATAAATCGTCGCGTGAAATCGTCCGTCAAGTGATTTGTTTTCTATCAGAACTTTCGCCGCTTAGGAAGATTATTACCATATTAGGTATTACTACAGTCAATTTATTCATAGTATGTTATTCATTAGATTAAATCTAATCAAGACAGCATTCTGCATAAAATTTTCTAGATTTGGTTTATCGTGCTTATATGTTTAGATATAAGTGTATTTTTGAAGAATTCTTGAGAATAAAGCAATTTCTTTTTTATTAGACTTATTTGGACATTTGACTATTTTTATGATGTTAACGTTTGAATCCCCAACCGGTCCTATGAGTCCGCACTGTTATTGTTTTACTATTGTGTCTCGTTTCGCGGGTATCTGAGTAATTAAATCATGCTTATTGCAGTCTGAATCAGAACCCTTATTTTCATCTTCGGATCAACAATTGCATTTTTCTCAAATTTTTTATAGAAGTGACTTGGTTATCCAGACTTCAATCGTACCTTTTTCAAGCGATACCTTAAATGGGAAATCAAGCTATGTTAAATATCCCAAAATAAAGGAAAGCTTTTGAATTGTCAGAACAAGTGACATTAGAAGCGAGTATTTTGACACATCTGCCACCCCGGGAGTATCCGACACCTCGTAGGCGGTAACGTTGTAGTATTACGTATTAGCTATTACGCAGTTTCGTTACGCATAAGTCTTTGTTATTGATATTTTGATGTAACACCAATTACTATGGTAGAGTCAAGGCCTTATTAAAAGCTCACACTATAAGTTTTTTATTCGAGTACCCACTTGATTATAATATCTCGTCAAACCAGATTTCGGCTGCAACGAAAACGAAATTACACATTCCATTTCGTATTTCGTTCGTTCGTAACTACTAGTTAAACTGACATTGAAACATGTTCCAAACAAAATCGAAACTACTCTCCTAATTTGTCATTATTTTGAAGATAATGTGGCAACACTGTTTAGAGAGCAATCTTGACTTTTGGCCACTAGTGCAATTACTCATAATGTTCCTAAAACCTGTGGACAATCGCTAACTATACCTGTGTACGTAGCGACCTTGTGCAGTATTATCTAAGTATTGCGCAGTTATAAAAATGATTCTGTCGAAAAAACAGCGGCTCTCTGATTTTTTCAGCACATCTATTTGTGTGCAGTGTGACTGAAAGTGAATGGCTGCTGTTTGTTTAGTAAAAGTAAGGTTTTGGCGGTTGTATAACTTGCTAGTACAGTCTCCTGTGTCACTTGTCACAACACGGCTTTGTTCAGATTCGAATCCAATTTTAAATTCACTAGGGCCCAGTTCTTTGAAAACCTTAATTTAGAAAGATGCATTTCCATTTTTACATTTCCCTTGTCGAACTTGTAAAGCGACTTTGCAGTGTACAGTTGAAAATTTGAAATATTGCACAATAAATAACTCCTTGTGCGCAGCCATTTTCTTAGCGATGAGTAATGCTGTAACCTCCAAAACTCAAACCATCAAATTACTACAGGGTAACGTTCTGTTTTATTAAACGTAGTTTTAAGTTTGTTGAGCGTTTTTTTCAGCGCTTGTAGACTTATTATCTTTGAGAGCTTTAAAGCTAACATTAATGCTACAAACTCAGGTCAAACTTTTCATGGGCTCGCGTTTGACTACCATCTCACCTGATACGTAACTAGCCCCAAATCACGCCATAATGCTTCTTGCCTAGTCATTACACCACTTCTGGGAAAAGCCCTCCCTGAGGCCCAAGGCCTTCCTTTTATCTCCCACGCCTTCTTAAACCCGCCCCCCGCGTCATCGGTTTTTCGGCTAACCACTGATAAGCCTGAGCCTTTTGTGTGTGAAATTATCAGTATTTTGGCGTCCATCACAAAATTTCAAATCGGTAACCTAACATTCTGGGGTGTGTGTTAGACCTTACTGTATTGGGCATGGCCCACTTGGCCTCCTACCTGTTCTGCCACTTCTATTGGAATATTTCTTATCTTGCAAGCCTTTCACTATGACTGCCAAAGCTTTTAGTAATTGAGCAGCTTGATTCTAAAGAAAAACATAGCTAATAGGGTCTTCCTTCTTCCTTGCTTCACTTGTGTACAAGTTACAAGCTGGGTGGCCACTCCAACCATAACAGATATTACTACAGCCACTAAAAACAACAACAAACAATTACACATATTATAAAATCACGGAACACGGCGCCGTATCGATAGCTTATCAGAGCCGACCTTGTGTTTATCTGAGCACTGCTCATCTGTTCACGTGGGCCTGATTGTTTCAAGAGCATTCAGTTAGCTTCTAACTCCTATTGAAGGCAAATAGTCTTGTGGCTTGAGAATCACAGTATTAGGGAACGTGATGAAGTTAAAAATTAGCTGATTAGAAGGTAGTTGGAAGTAAAACATTGGGATTCGTGTAATCGCTCAAGGTGCAGTAGATCAAGTCACTAGTCCAAAGATTTTATGTCTCACGTTGAACAAAACCGCGTAAATTCAAAAGAAAAAAAAAGCGCTCCAAATGTCAACCCAACTTATAAGTTTGTTTACTCTTTGTTAAAATTCAGTTTGTGCCTGTGTAAGATTTACTCCTTCACGCTGAAATAGCCAAAGGATACTTTTTATCCCGGTAGTATGTTCCCTTGGGATAAATTTAATGTCTACTTTCACGCCTGCAAAGCTGCTGGTATAGGTTAAGAAGCATATAAAAGTTTGTTTTTACCTGGTTCATGATTTAATTATTTGGTCGAGGAAAAACCACCCAATAATTCTATAATAGCGTCCTAGTAAAGATTTCAAAAGGAAAACTCGAACGATATCTGGCTGCACTCAATAATATCTTTGGCATCTATAAATAAAGTCACAATCAACATCGTAAACATTTCTATCGTGCTCTGTGCTCTATAGTAACGATATTTCTTATGACAGATTTAGCTATACCTTTCAAAACGAGGTTTGCAAACAAAACGTTATGATTCCCATCTAATTCTTAGGACTTTTGTTTGATATTAATTTTATTTAAATTGCTTACAATTTCATCGTTTATGTCATTTTGTTTCTAATAGAGTCACATCTCTTCCTTTGCATGCATGGCTATCTTCTAATATGCATTCAGATTCTAATTTTTTTCAACAAACACATTTGGAAGCATTGCCCAAATATTTAGCGATGATAGGTGCTCTACACCTATAAAAATATATTCGTATTGCACTCTTCTAATTCTCTCTCAGATATCATCATCATCTTCCTGCCCTCATCCCATTTTGTTTTGGCGTCACACATTTTTTTCTTATATTCTGTCAATCGTTACGCTATCAACTAACTCCCTTTTCTTTCATATTACTTCTCACTCTTTCATATAATCCATCCATGTTTTCTTAGGCCTATCCTCCTCTTTCAGGTATCCTAAGGTTATAAAATTTAGCCATACAAGTAGGAGTTGTAGGCTTATTGCCTTGGCAACGTGCACGCACGCTGGCCGGCGCTCTGCCATCTTAGGCCGTAAACTGTGTTTAGCTATAACGTCGAACGCTCATACTGCACCGCTTCCTGCTTCTATGCCATTAATTGAGGCATTCCTGGAATCTTCAGCTGCAGCAAATAGGCTGATTTAGTTGGTGAACCAAAACAGAAAAACCATGTGCAACTAGGAGTTGAATATCAGTTTCATTGTCAAGTTCTGAGAGTAGAGTACTCAATGTGTCTTCTGAAACAAATTCTTTCTTCAAAGTTTTCTTTGCTTTTACATTATCTTAATGTTACGCATTTAAAAACACATTTAGCTATCAATACTTTTTCAGCCAACTGTTATCTCGTCATTAACTAATCATAAGTTTCTTTCTTCTAAAGAGTAATGTTTTACATCAGCTAAAAACTTCGAAATCATTCGACTTCGCGTGTCATCCTCCGAGCCATCATTAAGATTCGGTACAATTGCAGCTGAAATCCAATCTCACGCGATAACGACTCTTACGTAAAAGACATTAAGATTTAAACTCGTCTACAAAATTTAATTTATACTTTCGAGTAATGGTTGCAAGCAAACGATGGAATCACATGTACATTTATAATGGTGAAATTGCTTTCTCTTGTTAACAATAACTTTTATTTTTTAATTTAGTTAGCTCATCTATTGCGAAATGGGGGGTCTGGCTCACGAATGTTCGTGTCTAGTGATGTTTTGGAACTGCATTTCGATTTTCTATGAAGTAGGTAGATGATATTGGATAGTTCTAGAAAAGGGTTGTCTCTTCACCAACACAACATGACAACAATAACTTATATATAAATTATTTGGACTTAAATGCCGCGTTAAATAATTACTTTATGAATGCATTCCTCCTCCTGCTCTTATACCAAAGGTCGATGCAAAATGGCTTCTTCTTCTAAATATCTCATCAGCTGTCATCTTAGATAGCCTTACTTCCTTCGTAAAGACAGTAAAATGCATTCACATTATTTTATTGTACACTTCTGCTTATATATTTCTATTCTGCAGTCCATCTATTACCTTATTCGTGGTTCCTTATTTCAAAACGCTTTCTAGCGAAGTGTCTGTTCAGTTAATTTTAAATTAATATCGACGCTAGATCGAAAGGACAAGGGAATGGTGCATTAGCAATAAATAACGAATGCAATTCGAACATTTTCAGTAGCATTCACAAGATAGCGATAAATCATTACGCTTGCGCCGGCTCGCTTCCGCATAGACGTGCGCACGCGACGCGCAGACAGTGAAAGTATGATTTCAAATGGACGTCACCGCGATTACGTAGACAAACTTACTTTTTATTATGTTCTTAAGAACTTCTTGTACAATAAAGTTAATGGAAATGAAGACTGAGCCGTTAATAAGGATCTGGAATTATATATGGGGAGGCTCATTAAGATCCAAGAAAAGATTGATGGATTGTGTTGTGGTAGGACTGATAAATATAATAATAAAAAAACAATGAAAGATAGCATAATGGCTTAGGAAAATGTAAAAGAAGATAACGTGTTGTGACGATTGCAAATAACATAGAAAAAAGGCAAGTAGCTGATAAACCAATCCAAATTTCGTGAGATCGACTGCTATTGGTCGCGATAGGGATTTTCCATCGTAGACTGAAGTCATAAATATAAACGAACTTAATCTTACTCTAATAGATTTGATTGTAGAGTACAATATTTTAATGCTATCGTAACACTTATTGCTATAGATACAGTTTAATTCCTTAATGGATAAGCTCTATCAAGTGGTACTTGTCTATTTTTAAAGCCACGTGTATCATAGGTTATTGGTCTATGGTCCACAACGATTTTAGCTTTAACTTTAATAATTCCGAAAGCAGTGCTTGAACAATGATAAAACGCATTCTTTACTGTAGTAGTTTCCCAAAATACTGCTGATAGTTTCCCAAGCGTGGAGGAACCGTGTAGGTTTAATTTTAATGGCATCGACCGAGTTCAATGGTCTGATGATGGGCATAAAACTTTTATTCAGCGAATCCCATGGGCTATGGGCTATAAATATTCGTGTTTCATTTCGTACAGTGATGGCCGGAAGCGTGTTTTGTGGGAAACTCATGTTTGGAATCATTTAAACAGTATCACTAGGAAAGGAAATGGCTGTTAGTTGGCTATGTTTATCTTTTGGTACATAGTTTGTGAGTTCATTGAAGACATGTTTGATATTTAGTTTAGTTTTAACTGTCTGCTTAATTTTTATCTGACCAAGTTGCGATTAGAGATGGGCAATTAACTGGATTCAGATCGGATATATACTTATTTGAATTGAGACATGTTCTAGCCTACCTCTGGCTGCGATACATCTCGTATCATCTGCTCTATCATCTGATTCGATAAAAGGAACCAAAAAATCTCATCTCTGTAACAAATCTCACACACATGTAGACACAATTTCTTCCTCTCCCTCTACCATTGTTACATCTTTTCTCACATGAGAGTTAATCATGTTTTTTGTTACATTGTCTAAAACACAAGTTTGTTCGCTAATGTGGCTAAATATAATTAGCTGTTTGTTTTGCCGGACTCGAGGGTAACGAACTATATTTTTATTGGTTGCTATCATTCGAACTGTGACCTTTGTAAGAAACAATAGTTTGTGCTTCTTCTTATATTGGGAAAATGAAAGATTTTTTGGATCAGATGTTGGTGGATTGGTTATTGGATCCAATTTTGATCGCTTGGAGATGAAAGAAAGATATGTGTGAGATAAGAGGTATAAAGCGATGACAAGTAGTTAATGATTCTTAAATTATTCAGTTTTATGATAGTGGTCAAGATTATTGCAGTTTAGGTTTCGGTGTTAATTGTATTCTACCTATCCCATAGTTACGTCCGTTGCGTTACAACCTCAGGTACAATTGAAAACCAATGTAAGGCGTTGTCTGGTACTCTATTTTACTTTGCTCCTTTTTTTTCTACGTTTATATCTAATTGGTATTTGTGTGCCTTGTGTTCTGCGAAATAAATCAATATTCTTTCTTTCTTTTACCCAATAAAATGACTAACTTCAGCGGATTCGCATCGATGAGGTCAGAATATATTGTAATTCCATGCATGTATGCATTCTAATACCTTTCACTTACGTGCACGGTGCATCCTTTACATGTTTAATCAAAAACAAATTAGTAGAGCCGGCATTTTATTGGAAACGCTTACGATTCTAAATAGAATTTAAATCCGTATGATTAAAAAGTTTCAATCTGAAACAATTGACCTTCGTTTGGCATGTTTATTTAACTCCACCGTCGCCCACCGGCCGCAATTTCTTTTTTTAACGCGTGTAATAAAATGAATAAACTCGGACTGTCCTAATTCTAATCTAACGGCGTCAAGGTTCGCGAATTTTTCTCCAATACATTCGTTTCCTTGACACACATAGCGCTGATGCGCCCGCGCAGCCGCGACTCGCGTCAAAATGGCCGCGGATAAAAACTAGCCTTTGAATCATTGTCTGATAAATTCGTCAGTTTTAAAGTTTTCAGTTAATGGATTATGATCATCTGTTGAAAGAGCAAAAACTGAACTAACAGCTACTTTGAAGTTTAGATGAAGGTGATGCAATATTTTATTTAGCTGTTGATTTTCCAGAAGCCTATGAGTCCCACTTATTTTTAGGTAGCAGTTTAGTCTAGACACACAAATCATAACTGACACAAACCTCTCTAAACAGTGTACACTATTCTTTTCAATTTGTGAGCTTTTGTTTACAGCAAGTCTTCGCTACACGCCAGGCTGAATCAAACTTGTGGAAAGAGAATACAAACCCAATCTTCCAACATCGTTTTTGATATCATTTTCATTTCTGAAGCCACTTTTAATTAGGTTTTCTTCAGTCCTGGTTGGGAAGTAAGTTGGTTGTTATGGAGGCAAGCGACCTTGGCGCCAAAGTTTCCCGCTTCCAACTGTTTTGCATGAGTGTAGGTATGAGTTGGACTTGGCGCCGATTTGTTACACGACTGTTTTATTGTTTTTTTTTTGCGATTAATGTAGGAATATAGGGCGCAGGGTCGAGGTGATAATCGAACAGCTTATGTGTATTTTTAATGCGTGTTCTAAATTTTTTATTTAGTATGTGAAACATGCTTTAGGTCTTTAAGAAACTTGGCGGCCTGGATGAAGAAAAATTAAAGTGACCGACTTGTCAATTGATTTGCAGATTCCAGAGTTCCAAAAACCATGCTGTGTCTGTTTGTTCCAGGTTTCTTTACTTTAGTATGAC
This sequence comes from Mythimna separata, assembly GCA_030763345.1. Taxonomy (NCBI): domain Eukaryota; kingdom Metazoa; phylum Arthropoda; class Insecta; order Lepidoptera; family Noctuidae; genus Mythimna; species Mythimna separata. The sequence continues at coordinate 802,563 of CM061173.1, read as the reverse complement.
ACGGATTTCGGGCTCTTTCAGGCAGTGCCATACTTAAAACTTTCTGCAAAAATATTTTGTTTGTCTATAATTATTGGTCGCATGTCAGAAGAGCTCTGGGACAAAAGGGCCACTTATTACATCCCATTATACGCAAGACGACATCGCAGCAGACCAAGACGAAGCTGGAGAGATAAAGTTGCCCCTTACCACAGGGACTGGCCTGCATTGGCAGAAGACTGAAGTGTGTGGAAACGAAGGGGCAGACGTCTTCGCCTAGCTATGAGATATCATGGGTTAATTAGGTTTTCATAGAGCCTTAATTATTAGTTTAAACAATTAACTATTTTAATCTAATACTATCTATAATCTACGACAAATAGCTGTTTTAGGCAAAGGGCCAAAATTCTTCTAATCTACTAGATATATCAACTATATAATTTATGTACCTATTATGTGTATAGATAAGGGTTGATACAGTATCACTGATATCGATACCGCTATAGTATTCCGCTCGTAAATCACCGATTACGATATCATTTGATAATCGTGATGATCAGGTGACGAGCCGTGACTATGGTGGTGATAGAAAACAACTAACTAAAGTTGAAGATGATTAGAAGGATATATACATTTATTTATATAAATAATCGCATAAAGTTGTAAGATATTCTCAGATCAAGAGCTACATTCCCTTTTGTATATGTAGTTTTAAAGTATGTTAGTTAAATTACTGCATATTTTGATTCGAAGCCAATCAATAACTTGTGTCCTAGCATCAAGCAGAAAAAAATAAACCTTCAAAACTTTTTAACTTGTCAAGGATACCGTACTAACAACTACATAACAGAAAGTACCGTAAACTTTAAGAGAAAAGTTCAAAATACGTGTTTTATTGTTTCATTTCTAATGTTTCACTTCTACCCTAGTAAAGGGTTGTTACGCACCGACTATTATATATTTTACGGCAGTCGTAAAACCTACCCGTAATAAATACTCTTTGGTTACGACATGCAAGCAACAATGTTAAAAAATGTTTTCTATCAATACTCCGTCGTAAAGGGTTTGTTTTATTATCTGTGGACAGAATAAAATAATGGTTAGTTTTATAGTCTATATTTCATTGCCTTGGCCATAAAAAACAAAGTGTGAGCATAGACGAAAACATTCTTATTTTAAAGGAAGAAGCTTTTGTAGTAATTAACTGGTGTGTTTTCGGGAGTTAAATTAAATTATTTTTATATTTGTATTCGTCTCTCTATAATGCTGTCGTGCTGTGTAACGAATAGTGTCTATTTCTTTATCTCTGCTATTCTTCGGTAACAGCTTCAAGCGCCATTGATTTAAAATTGTTTATAGTCTATTGAACTTGTAATGTAAGTACCCATTATTTATATTTTTTCATCGAACTGCATTTCTCAGAACAGAAAAATAAGAATGAATTTAACGAATAATCTAAATAAATCATTCGAAACTTGTTTTCATTATAAATTATTGACCAAAGTCAAATATTTATGCACGACTAAAATACTTATGACACCAGTGCATACAGTAAAATGAAAGAATATATTGTAGATTCGTCCTCAATAGTTGAAACAACCAAAAAGGCGCAAGGAAAAGCGTGAGTAAATCTATTATATTCTGCAGACCAGCTGCAATTGAAACAGAGAAAGTGGTCATAGAGTTACGTATTCGCGCGCTGACAATAAAAAAACAAACGTTAGTCGATACGCGCGAAATGTTCGCCAACCTTCGGAGGATTTCGGCTACCATCGCCGCAAAAATGTCGCGATGCGCAACCACAATAACTAGATCTGTGCATCTCCCTGCAGGGCGACGTCACCGGGCCCGAGGGGGGGTTGGTCGCACTATCTCGGAGGCCACGACTCGCTGGTCCTCGGACATCCGCGCCTGTCTCGCCGACCTTGGCCTACTTTGATAGTGGGCTCTAGCTCGCTTCGCAGCTGTTACATAGATAGCTCTGATAATTCACTTCCTAATGAATTTTTTGTTTGTTATCAAAGAAGATTACAATAAAAGTACTATGATTGTGACGTCATTACTGGAATTAGATGGCTTTTAGTATAATAATATTTACATTTATTTAGTTAGGTCAGTGTTTTTAAAACGTGGGCAGCCACCCACTCGGGGCCACTCGGCGGTCGCAAAGACTCGACAAGAGTGCCGCCGACGGTTTCGCGAAGTGTCAGAAAAAAAGAGATTTATTGACTCCTATATCATAGAGTTCCAATTTATTATGAAATAGAAAGTCCACAGATAATTCAAATACTTCAAATTAAAAAGTTATTTCGTAACCTTGCCTAGCTCAACAATGTTTATTTTTTTTATTAAAGTGCAGTGTGAGTAAAACCTATGATTTGAAAACTGTATGGGTAGTTACCGATTACCCATTGGATTTACCAGTTGGTAAATCAAAGCTTTTAGGTACTTGGCTTAGAAACATAAAAAATCAAATTGTACAACTAAATATTTCTATGAAAACACGCTCGAAACTGTCATTTAATTATAAATTAAGAATTATGTTTTTAAGATTCATAAATTAAGGTCATAAATTAAAATTAGAGATTAATCAAATTAATTTGGAGTTCGGTTCTTCGTGTCGCATAGCATATCACATTTACATAATGTAAAAGGTACGCCTGTTATTCGTTTATCGGTTTTTCCTATTGCAGAGAAGTTTTTGCTACATTTAAAATTAATTTTTAGGATCACTTCCTATTTATTTTATAATTATATTGAGATAAAATTAATACAGAGCAGAGCACAGGTTATGGTACCATAAAATATTTGTACATGCTCTGGCGCGACCCCACGTCGTCGCGACATGATAAAGATTGAGAAGCACTGGCTTAGGACAGGTTCAAGGACAAACACGAATTGTATCGTACCTAAGTATATAATTATTTGCTGCTTAAAAAATCTGTCTGGTCCAAACTGACGCAGTTCTGGTTAAATGTAAAATTGTTTTGCAATGTTTTCTGTACACATTTTATTTACTGCAAAAAATACAGCATAAATTAAGTAACTTTAGCATTTTTATACGAGATTACCTATATTGTATTTCCAGTTTTTCTGGTAGTTCATAAATACAATGTTACTTTAATATCAATTTAAAAAAAAAGTGGTTTGAGTACAGAATTTTTTATCATATGGCCTGCTACGAATTTAGTCTTTCTCACTATAAGCAGTGCTTAACTTGTTTGAAAGGGTAGGTCTAGGTATACAGATTGTCTTATGGTCCCAAGGTCAGGATCTGATAATTGGGTCTTAGAGAAATCGAGAGAACTCTTTAAATAGGTACACATTTAATGGTTACATTTTACCAATAGGTACTACTTATACAGAACTTGTACACTATTTAGGTTTAGCTGAGGGGTGCCACGACTAAATACTTATTTTGCACTTTAAAGTATTTTTTGTATAACTAGAAGGTTGTTCAGCAGTAATAAAAAAAACAACCAAGGTCCGATCACAGCAATGACTAGGTCTATCTATCTCTTTCCCACATCCTATTTATCGTTTCATCATTCGTCAGTGTTAAAACCATTCATTAATTGAGCCTGCAATGAATTTCGGGGACATCCATGACCTACTTTATCATATAGAGTAGCTATGGCTTTATAAGACAACGCCAATGCCACGTGTACGGTGCGAAAAAAAAGAAAATGATGAATGAGTTTTGCGCGCGGGAAAAATAAGGCGGCCATTTTTCTTTATGAATTATGGCGAGGAAAATTCGTAAAGATTACAGAGATTTTTGATTCATTATTTGGTGAAACAGATTTTTTGATTAATAAAGGTATTTAATGATACATTTTACTAGGACGGTTAATTTTTATTAGTGAGATGTTTTAATTATCAATAGATTTTACCAATAAGTTAAAGTGAGTGAACTAAGTTAACTTATTTTATTAATAGTACGATTCTCTAGGTTAAGTTTGACTCAACGATTCAATGCCTCACCCCCACATTTACATACAAACCCGAATTCGGCATTGACACACAGACACTCAATCATTAGTGACCATAGTGACAGTGAAGGCGAGAGCGGGACGGAGATATCGTTCATTCGTTCTATTTCTGTCCCCCTCTTTAATTTGTTAATAATTTCCTGGTACCAAAATAAAGGCCTTGACTATTGAAATAGACTTATAGATTGTTCTTGCTAGTTTCCTCCTGTGTCCATAAAGCAATTGTTAATTATATTACCTTTAAAATTTTTAAAGCATCTAGTGCAACAAGCGTTCAGTGGTCTGTGATCAAAATTAAAATCTGTCAATGTTTGAGATGTAATGGACAGATATATTAATAAAATTTAATTTCACTTTTATACTTTTACTTTTGTCATTGTGGTAGGATAATACAATGTACCAGAAACTAGAGAGAACAACACCATATTGTTGGCAGTGTTGCCAGGGACACTAGAAAAAATAAAACAATAGGATTCTTTCTTGTTATTGTTTTCGGCAGAAAAGAAGACAAGCACTATTCATTCTAAAAAAAAACTTAGGCACAAATTGGCACGATCTCCACTTGTCAGAAATAAAGTATTGTAATGTTATATTATTAATAATATCATAGAGTTGTATTGTCATGGTCTATGGTTACAGTTTTTTTTTATTAGACATCCCTAATTAGAGCAGTGAAGCATGCTGCTTATTTTCTTTACGATCACAGTGTGATTAGTCCGAGTTAATAAATAGCTTCAGCCATACACGGGTAAAATGATCGAATTAGTCATAGACACTCGTAGCTCGAGTATTTGGCAGCAAAGTTGAGTCCATAGACACCTCGGGAATCCACCGGCCCACTCGGCAGCCCCACTCCGCGCGACCGACCTTACCTACACACGTACATCAACCAACCTTGATCTCAACCTATTACTGAAAAATGTTGCATTAAAAACACCCAACTTATTGTCTTGCACTACACACGTAAACCACGCGATTAACTACTCTAACTTAACACCGATAGAGTCTAAATTCGTTAATTATTCCTTTTCGTGGACCTTGAAGGCTGGCCTTGCCTCTATCTGGCGTCCGCTCTTTCCGCCTTCGCCGAATCAATTTAAACATTATTATTTTTATTGAGATATTTAAAAATACTTTTGTATTTTTTTTCTTTAAAATATTATTAGATTTAAGCAATTAAGAATAAAATAATCCCTAATCTCCTCAAGCATAAACAATTGTATCAATTGAGTTGCACCAAAACTGGATGTATTTAGTTGTAAAAGATACTGAAAATTGCAGCGTTGGCCTTGGGCTACTAAAAGAAGCACTGAAGGCACAAAATTGATGCAATAACCTCTGTAAAAACTGGTCCTATTACCGATCCTCTTGTCATTGAAGCACTCGATACTTCGCGATAATCCCATAACCATAGGATTAAGGCCGTCCAAAAATAGCGACCTACTAAAACGACCTATTTAGTAAACGAAAAAAGGCGGGCGAAAATTCGTGGTCGAAATGTGGTCGCGCATACACCGGCGCAGGCGTACGTAATCGCTGAATGTGTGTCATGATCACTGGGTTAAGTTTAAACGTTCAACTGAAGGTTTTTTACTCTGGCGCGGCATGGCGTGGCGGGGCTCACACGTCACCACGCAACGCAGGTTTTCGCAACTTCACACCATCATGCGAATTGTCTCCTTACCTTCGAAGCTTGGAGTGTCAAAATCAAGGCTTTATTAGATAAAAAATGGATGGCAGAAAGAGAAATAGCAGGATATACTGATGATGCTGAGCTTGAATTTAGGTCGATTTAATTCGCAATGTAGGTTATCGCTTCGAATAAGAATATTGGTGGATAAATTGTAAAGAGAAACACCTGTCGGGATGCCCTGATTTACTTTTTGTTGCTAGAAACTTTAGTGAATGATATAGATCTCCAAACTTTCGTCCTGTTCTGTCTTAAATACGTAAGGGACAGCTGAAGTTGTCACTTCGCGTGTGTCACATAATCCGCGTTCATTGGATTAGATTAATTACCTTGAAGCGCCACGTGACCCCCCACACACTAGCGACTACAATATTTTTATCCGCGTAAACAAATCCGAATGATGAGTTATTTTAGTGAGCGTGTCTCCAAAACTACTGAACTCATTTCGATATAGTTTCTAGATTACGCACGTAGTGGTAAAAAAAGTATATTTTTATTTATTGGCACAGTTTTTTGATACAGATGAGCCTTGTCAGATGTAAATTGTAAATAGCTTCTTTACATTATTTAGATTTCTTTATTTCCCTTGTATTTCTTAAGGCTCACGTGTTTTGCTTCGTATAAAGAGACCTTGTAATATTATAAGATTGCGTTCGTTATTTGGTGCATCGAAATCACGCGCTCTAATTAGGCATAAGTCGGACTGGTCTTAAAAAGGTCATTGGAATATGCTAATTGCAGCCTGTAATTAGTATTAAATGAGCCGTTTTATAGGTTCTTAAGAACTTTTCATTTTGAAAGTTTACATTACTTCAAAGTCCTTCCTATCTGATTGCTTCATCTGTGGTATGTCCATTAAAGTATGAAGCATTTTTTTTGGTTTTAAGTCCGTCTTTGTACCTTTAGTTGCATGAAGATTAAATAAATAAATAAATTTATCGTAAAATGAAAAAAAATGTGGGTTTTTCGTTGGAAAAGGTGGTTTGTTTGTTTCTAATAATTCATCAAACTTTTTTGTTAGCAATTTCTCCGTACTAAAATGACTTCAATAAATTACTAAAAAGATATATCACAATGAGTCATCGTCATGTCTCTCGTGGCAGAGTATCGCTGCACTTGCACAAAGTACGATAATTTAGGGCGCGTTGCGACAGCCGCTGCGTCTGCGCATATGACCGTTTTGATTTTAAACAATAACTCGGTCTTGCGCAACGTGCCCTAGATACCCGCTAATGTATGTGTTTGATTAATTATTGTTTAATTATGATGGACTGTACGAATATGCAGAGTTTGTGTGTATTATTATATATATTGGTTTGGTAGAAAGTTTTTTTTTAAATTATTGATAGGCTCGCGCTTGACCACATCTCACCTGATGGTAAGCGATCATGTGGTCGACGATGGAGCATGCTTTCCTGAGTTATAAAATATGCCTGAAATAATTATGGAATCTTGACTAGACATTTATTAGAATATTATTTATATAAAGATATAAAATGAAAATAAATGATTAGAATATTGCAAGAAGTCTCTATTTATATTGCACCTTAATAAATTCGTGTACGCAAGAACCGGGATATTCGCTTAAAAATAAATTTAAAAGTTGATTTACACGAATACTGGCTTGCACTGACTGGACAGGTCTACACAAATCTGTGTTCTTCAAAAGATCATCTCAGACACTAGCATAGCTCTTATACGATTTGACCATAACATTTGATGTAGGTATGGACTTTAAAAGAGACTTTGACCTTTGAGTTTGTTTCGGTGTTTCATCTCAGGGTAGTCCGCTATGAAACACCGGCTTCATCTAGTTTAAATTGACGAGTAAAAGTGGTTTATAAAACCTTTTTGCAAAATAAATAACATTTATTGCTTCGATTTACTTAACTAGCTTCTGCCAGAGAGTTTACACGCGTGAAAATAAGTTTCTCCATACAAACTTTTGACCCCCGTTTTAGATTGTGTTTTTGGGAAATCCATCTTTTAGTGCTCGCCTACGTCATAAAAGAAAATCTTGTGCAAAATTTCACACTCCTATTCCCAATAGTTTCAACTGTGTGTTGAAATGTTAGTCAGTCAGTTTCTCTTCTTCTTCTTCCTGGCGTTACTCCCGGCTATTGCCAGGGTTCGCCTTCCGAATGAGCCTTCTCCGCCTCTCTCAGTTAATTTCTCCTTCAGATTATTATTATCAATATAGTCATCAAATTCGCTGATCATCCTCCAGCTAAACACTAAAGCTAATCTGCTAATGACTTGTCAGTTTGTCACAAGCCATACTACACATGTGTAGTGTTTATCTACGAGTGACATGCCGTCGGTGAATACGGTCATACATTATTTATCTCCAAAGCGACGACGGCCTTGGTCCAATTCGGGCAAGCCGGCAGATAATGTAATTGGCTGGCCTAATTCCCTTGAATGTCAACTACTGTCTTTGAGAATTGAAGGGTGATGCTGGGGTGGAATTTGGAGGTGTTCACGTTATGCGTGGATTTTTTGTGATAAGTAGTGTGGATGGTTTAACTGAATGTGGGCGTTTTCTAATGTCATTTATAATATAGACAAAACTTTAAACTTTATTCAGTGTTAATAAAGTTTGGAATGAAGCCTGAAAATACGAAATGTATAAAGTATAATATACCTATACAAAAAAAAAACCTGAAATGAACAAAATGGAAGGACAGTATCCACTACAAAGTTATTAAGACACCCTCCTTATTTCAGGGTCGCTATATTTATTTATTTAATACTTAAAGCACATAAGGGTATAGACATCTTTAGAAGAGTATGTCCTAATCTAAAGAGGTTTTATTGTCTTAATTATGACATCCATGTATCCACACAGTCATATAACTAACAAAGTAAATAATTAACAATATTAAAATAATGAACAGTCGCGAAACTTAATCGCCTCATCAGAGTACAAGTTATTGAGGCAAGCAGGTCACTGGCGCACATAGACCAGCAATTTGTCACTTGTATGTATTGTAGCGATAGTTTGTCCAACATAACGCGATTTACATAACAAAACATGGCTATCTATTGTACTGCTACTCACTGAATATAGTTTCACATGCGATGGAGCTAGCGAGAACCTAATTTTAAAGGAAATGGTGTAAAAACTAGAAATATTCATTTTTTTTTCTTTGGTTAGTTAAAGTTATACCATTTTTAGCTTTTAGGTTTAAATTAAGGTAAGGTTGGGTGGTTCGCTAGGTTGGTTTGGGTGGTAAGGCTGTAAATGTAATTTTGCTAGCTCATACTACTCTTAATGTCAAAGATCAGTGTAGGCATATTTTTAAGGTTCGGAACGAAAGAAAAAACAGAATTCTAATCGTCAGTCTCTCTGTCTAGTCATCTGTCATAGCTAATTAGTTGATCTACAAGATCAATGGAGTTGAAATTTGATACCCATATTTCCACATATCTGTGACGCACACACAGACGTGTGACGTAAATTAATGAATTTGGAATAAGTCACAAAAATAAAAACGTATTAAAAATGTCTATGGCTTATAAAAACACCGTACTTGTTTCGAACCATTTTGCGCGCGTGCCCTTCTCGCTCTGGTTCGGATTTTAAATATAATTTTTCTTTTACTTCTACTGCAAATGCAAAGCACTCAGTATTGGACTATATGTCAATATCGACTAGATTATTTTGCCAACCACTTCTTGGAAGTAAAAGAATGAGTTATCTGTAAATATATAAAAGGAGACACTGAATGAATGACTTATCGACGCGTAGCCGAAACTACTGGGAAAGGAGCGTGTAATTGCACAAGGTTTCTTTTTATGACACAGACGAACACTGAGAAAGGATTTCCCAAAATTCACCCAAGGGGATAAAACTGGATTCAAAAGTTTTCATGGAGAAACCTACTTACCTGAATTCAGTTTACACTAAAATCGACATTTGTGTCACTTAAAATTTCCATTGACGGTAGCAATCGAATACTTTTAGCATTATCGGTCTTATAATGTTCCCACTGCCGGGACTCAGGCCTCCTCTTTTTAGGAGAGGGAATGGGCCATAATCCACCGCGCGGGCCCAGTGCGGATTGGCGGATGTCAAATGTCTTCGAATTTTTGGTTCTAGGACAGTTCGTCTTGCAATCGAATACACCCAGAGGAAAATATAAAATGATGAGCAATCACTGTAAGACCGTTTTCACATTATCCGATCCGATATCGGTATCGGACGCCGATCCGATATCGGGGTAAGTAAAATGTATGAAATGCCGTGCTCCGATATACGATATCGGGTCGGACAATATGAAAGACAGGTACATATTTCATACATTTTACTTACCCCGATATCGGATCGGCGTCCGATACCGATATCGGATCGGATGATGTGAAAACGGTCTGACGGTAGGCGTTGTTATGATACCTTGAAATCTGTGCATATTTATCTGCAGTACACGTGTCGAACTTATCAGGAAAACACACTAAAACAACACTGCAACAGCCAACTTGGTATCTTCATATTAACATCTAGAAAATACGATGCAAGGATAATCTTACCGGCTTCATATTTTCGTAAAATTTGTACTTTTGTGTATACAGGTGTCGAATTTAGTGGTAAACTACGTAAATTTCTCGTGAAAATAGTTAAAAATAGCTCAATAACATGTAATATTTACTCTTGTTTCATTATTTGCAGCAAGCACGTGCTCTGCACATGATTATTTTAACGTTTTATTTTTGTATATCATTCGATTGCTTCAAGGCTTTATAGCTGTGTACTTGCTAGTTGTTTTTGTTAATTTCTTGCTTGTATACATATAAAGTCTGGTGAACAGGCTCAGCAAGGTCTCCTATGTCCATTCGGTGGCTGGGATGGGGCATTTACATAGGCATTGCTCTATTCAGTGGCATAACTAAGTAACTATATCATCTGAGACCTATGGTAAAATCATTTTGTAGGTTTTGTTGTGATTAAATTTTAATATATTTTTTAAATAATTTGGGTTAATTCTGCTGAATTCGCGGCCTCTCAGACCGGGGGCCTCTTCCATCAGGGGCCCATGGCATCTGCCAGCCTTCTTCTCTATAGTTTTGCTACTGTTTCCATTTATTAAATGGCGAGTGAAATTCACCTCTCTCCAGCTATCTCGGAAGCCGACCCCAAACTAAACCTAATACTGCGCAAATGGCGAAGGTCAGATTTCCTTCAAAACCTGGACAAAACTAACTGTAAATGTCACAAAACCCACCATTTTCCCACGCCAAAACAAACAGCCCTTTCATCACTGAAGGAAATATCAAACACATTCGTTTTGATCACGACGCACGCGCACGGAATCCGGTAGTTATCACTGCAAACATCCAGCTAGACAGAGACGGATGTATGCAGACACGGGCGGGTGTGAGCGAGAGAGAAGCAAGGTTACCGTCAGGGCCGGGCGTCACGAGCCGCAGCTATCGATGCAAGTACTATCAAGCATCGAATCAACTGTTTATCTGTAAATCGTGTTAATGACATTAAAAATTAGGTTTCAGGGAACGATTTGGAGGTCACAAAGATACCAACTTCAATCTGCAATTAAAACTGTGTCTTTTAGATTACAATTTTACCTTGCAATGTTAGATATCGGTCAGGCGGACTTTAAAACCATCATGCAAATGTGTTTAAAAGTGTATTACAATATCTTTTGTATGTAAGTTTACATGTTTATAAACGCAATTTCGATACAGAAGTAGGCAATTCATAAAACCTTCTTCTATTTTTTTTTCGTAGATCAGTGTGCAAAAATCTATGTCAATTAATATTACGAAGTTAGCTAGCATTTAAGTGGTGACCTTAGCATTGACTTAATAACTTATTTCACAATAAAGTAAACTGCAATCGTTGGTCTAGTGTGAAGCGACTGCGGTTTTCGCAATTTTACAAACTCCACTGCACTAGTTGTAACTATGTGTTTATTTTGCGAAATTATACAATTGCTGTGTTCGATATTTATGTAGAATTGAATTCAGTCCACGCTACTGAGTAATTTTCCTCGAATCGTCGTTTGTTTTTTTTTTTTTCAATTGGTTCGTTTTGCGTGATTTGTGCTAAAAGAATAATAAAGATTGATTTATAAAGAGCTCTTCAGGACAGTTATAGATGGTTACGTGTGCTTGCGCCGCTATTTGGCAGCTTGTCGTAATAAGACATTGCGCTGGCGACTGATCTCACTCAAGTGACTTATGTTGAATAATTTCAGACAATGAGTAACTTGCTAATGAAACCAATTCATACATTTTAAGCCATATTATCGCCTTTTAATAGTAATTTTGCCAATTGAATACAAACATCGCCTTGGATATTTTAAAGATGTATTGACGCAGGTAGTTTTTTTAATTTAATCTGGCAACACCTCTCTTTATACTGCAGTTATTAGCCAACCACTAATTTGTTATTAAAATATTGTTTATTTAATAACAAATTGACCATGGGCGAGCATTTAAAACCAGCCTTCGTGTGTAGGGTACCCTTTAATCAAATCATACACAAAATAACTTAATAACATAGTAGAACATAATATTTAATCTTAACTGGCGTGGGTACATTCTTGTTGACATGTAACTCATTTCATTGACTATTTATAGCAAGTTGATATAGGGATGTGATTCACGTTACTATGACAAACGTGGCCGACGCGGTTACGACATTGGCGCCAAAATGTTTGCTTAGAAAAATCGTTCTGCAAATAAATTACACTCTGGGAATTCTTGATGATTAATAAAATAAAACCTATTGCTTATAATATTTTCTTATTCAAGGTCGCAAAAAATATAAAAGCTAAAAATTATCCAACAAAGACTGCAGTGACGTTTCGTTTCCCAAAATGTTTTTGAGGTTTACAAAATTCGATTTCATGCGTGATTTCTCCCACGTAAAACAGGTGTACCCACAAGAATATTATCACCGAAAAGCCCAGTGACCCCGCCAAAAGCGCCAAATAAGGCCACAAAACGTGCAGACATATCCCCGTGGCAGTGAGGCCACTCGCTGACATAGACCTAGATATTGTGACATTGGCACTACATTCAAGCGCTGAGGTCGCGCGTTGCCAGTTTAAAAATAAAACGCGCGCGCTCTGACGTTTGTGATTTTTGACAGATAGAGTGCGGAATTTGAATTTTGGATTTGGAACGAACGGATCTGGAAGTACCTGAAGGTTGGAATGTCAAGGATGATTCATTTGAGGTAAAATATAGTTCTGTAAACATTCATTTTAGTATTTAAAGTTTAAAAGTAACATTGTATCATGCTACAAAAATCTAGGTCATTGACTACTCATAAAGATTTCAAGGGCTATCGTTTGCGCTAACATTTCTTCATTCAGTGCTCAATTATACGTTAAGTATCAGACGTTTCGTTTATATTTCATTTATTAATATTAGACATATCTCCTTTATTTTACAAAATTAAGGAAAATATATAACAAAAACTAACTTCATCAGTGACCACAAGTTAAAAGATACTTCTGTTAAGTAATAAAACTTTAAAGTCAAAATTACAATCCTTTTGACACATGTCAAGGCTATGGCTATAGAACGTAGCCGCCGCCCCTCGTGAGGTCTGCGTTATGTAAGCGCAGGTCCTCGAGACGTGCCAGTTACGTCATATGTCAGTGCGAGGCGTTTTCCTACGCGACGCGCGTTGCATTCTAGGTGATAGGAATGTAGCTAGATAGGATTTGCTTACTAGTTCGTAAATTGTTTCATGTTAGTAGTAGCAGCTGCCAACGGCTATGCCTGCGTGATTCATATGTATATGTAGTAGAAAATTATTCCAAAGGGATATGCTTCCGAGATAAAAAGTATCCCATGAGCTAACTCATAGTATACCCGTGTACTAAGTTTCGTCAACATCCGCTAAGCCGTTTGATTGTGAAGAAGTAACAACTATCTACTACTAAAAACTAACTCCTTTATAATAATTGGATTAGTGTGAAGTGTGATATATTTTATAGAAATATCTAAAACAAGTTGTTTTTCTGCTCTAGTGGCACTCAAAGATAGTGTTAAGTTTCTATCAGCCTCACAAAAAATAAAAAAATAAATTATCGCTATGGGTTAGTTCATAAAACTTTCATTAACTCGGCAAGTGTGAGATGTAAAGTTAACTAACAAATCGAGGATCAAAATAAAGACATAACTGTTAAAGTTGATTGATCCAAACATTTGCTTCGCAAAACCGATAAAGATATTTCTCCCATTACGACATTTCAATTTATTATAACGTTAATCACAATTCAATAGCATCGAATCACATAAACTTAAATAAAAATAGAAGAAACCGAATTAATGCATAATAATGATGTTGGAATAAACACTATTAATAATGAAAACGAAAGTGAATCTGTAGAAACTGTGTCTGTTCGGCTTCGTTCACTTTCTATGAAACATTCGGTCAGAGAAATGCATAACTTTTGGATTTACATCATCTTTGTAGACTGGTGAGAGTAATGGTGGCCCAGTAGTAACTTACAAGTTATACTTCGCGGGTTAAAACCCAGGCACAAATTTAAAAAAAAGCCTTGTTTGTGTTCCACTGCTGGGCAAAGGCCTCCCCTTTCTCCTTTCAAATCTCTCTGTCTTGGGCCATCTCTGGCTAAGTTTGTCCCAGGCGCATTACTTTGTATAATCATTTCATTACTGCTGCTCTCAAAATGGTGAAGGAAAACATCCTGAGGAAACCGGCATGTCCTAGAACCAAAAATTCGAAGACATGTGACATCCACCAATCCGCACTGGGACCGCGTGGTGGATTACAACCCATTCCCTTTCCTAAAGAGGAGGCCGGAGTCCCAGCAGTGGGAACATTACAAGGCCGATAATGCTAATTGTAGACTGACTGGTGTTGGTAATGACCTTAAAGTTTAAGCCCGCGAAATTCAAATTACCTAAAGTATTTTTTTTTGCATTTAGCAGGTAATTTAAAAGTTATTTTAATCAACAGGCATTTTATTACTGGCTGGTACTGACTGGTATAAAGATGTAACAAAAACTGTTCAGTATGAGATCTTGCGTTATTCTGGAACAGTGTTTTTCCACCTATTTTTTTTAAGTGGGAAATCATCTTATATCTTCTACCACTCTAGGTAGAGCGAGATGATGTATCAGATTTTAACTGAATAAAGTCCACCTGTGTTCCTGTAGTTGCCCTTTGCGTTCCAGAGCCAAGGTACTCTAATTTAACTCTTTCAATCAATCCCGCAGCCCTAGTGTTTTCGACTTTTTGTTATTATCACGAATAATATTTCTACAAGGCTGCATTTTCATCCGACTACATAATTATAATAAGCTTGTTGTGTCCTTCGGAAGAAGATCAGTAAAATCAGAACTTTCAGAAATTGTCTTTTACAATCACTTTTACCTCTTAACTTTCGTTGCTTTGTACCTCTAGTATACAGTTTAGCGGCTGCAGCTGATTGCATCGTCCTACCGATCGATTTAAGAGCTAGGTTAGTACACTAGTTAGTGACCTTAGTTTCAAATAATAAACATTTAAGTAAAGGCAAGTAAATTCCAGGGAAATAAGGAAAATGCCTCATGCAATATTACTAGAACTCTTGTAATATGAGTCAAATTATTTGTAAACACGACTGAATTAATTTCACCTTGGATAATTATAAATTACACAGAAAATAATAAATAGTTAAGACTCATACTATTTCCTTCTAAACTAAATAGAAATAAAGTATTATGTCAAAAAGGTGTTGTTAGCCTACGCTTGGGCGCCCTTGCTCGTAGCAGGCTCGTAGCGAGGTGCTACGCTTTCGTAGGCGTTGCTACGAAACTACGTATTTGGATTTATCGCGCGGAATTAATTATTTATTTAAAACAATTTGAAATATCTAACTTGATTTAATTTATTAATTAATCGTTAATTACTGTTTAATAGTTTAATGTTATTGATACTTTTGTTTAATTTTGGAAGGTTAGGTAGAATATAATTATTATAAATTCTATTGACGAAGTTGAGTAAATACACATAAATGTATTATGATGAGGCAATTATATAATATACCTAAATTAAAAATATAAAGAGATAAAACTGTTTATTTGTAGGAAGTAATGATCCAATTCCGAAAATTCTTTCAGAGACACTGAGTGTGCTCATTTTTATTTCACGAAAAATTCACGATCTTTGCAAAATAGGCCAGGGACGCAAAATCAAGAAAAAGTATGTGATAATTACCTGCGTGAATGGAAAGGGATAAAAAGCGTCTTTATATATCCTATGTCCTGGAATAAGGAGATAGTCCACCCGTAGGCTGTATTTTATCTAAATCCGTTCATCCATTAGATAACAAAGAGTAGTGTGCATATTACACATATCACTATATATACTTTTAATATTTATAATATTAAGAAACCCCTATAATAAGATCATAGAATGTATGATATATGTACCTCAATAACTTTTGATTAATAATTGTGCCCCTAATTTTTTCAGTCAAATTATTTCCAACCCGGAAACTCAATATTTTCAATTATTTAAATACGTATAAGAATCAATTCTTAGAATTAATTAAGATGAAAATTTTCACGAGAACTACTCACAAAATGTTTGCTTTAAGAATTTAATAAATGTCGGCAGCTTCCACAAAAACGAACTTACATTAGATATAATGGAAGTTCCGGGAATTAGGGCGTGGGACTGGCGCGGGGTAACGACAGGTAACGCGGAGAAGGTTAACTAGGAAAACTATGATAGGAGAAACTATGAAAAATGTTAGAAGTGCGGATTTAGAGTTAGGCATTGTCTAGCCAGCCCCGTGTGTGTAATGCTAAAATGCATCTGGCCGGGTTTCAGTTCCACCGGGATCCCGACCCCGATTTCCAGCCACCATAGGCATGGGCTTGCCACTTGGGTATCCGATAACCGTCCGGACCAAGTCTGACGCGCGCCTCGAGAACACGCCAGTAAACCGTAGGCGCCCAGCAGGGTCAGAGCCTCTAGGACCATATCTTGAAACGAAGGCAAAGAAGTGGGAGTGGGTTTTATTCAGTAAAAGTTTAACACGTCCGCCAGCTCCGCCCTAAACCGGGAGGAGTCATTGGATGATTTCCCACCTAAAAAAGAGGTTTCAGTTTGATGTATGCTAATGTAATTTATCAAAACGTAACCGATGTAACATTGATTGGTTGAAAATATTTCTTTGATATATTTACTAATACATAACTATTACCAACTCAAGACGAACGTATCGACGTCTTTTGGCTGAAATGGTGATGATGATGATTGCCAACTTCTTTGCCTGTAAAAATAGAATGTAATACAGGTATAAAAAGTATCCAATCTCCTGACCTAGGCCAAGATTTACTTATGTGTCTCAACCACCACATAAATTACACCTATGTCTTTTACAATATTAGCAAGATACACTATATATATAGAAAAGATTGGATAGTATTCTTTAACCGTGATGAATACATGAATTTAAGAATTAAATGCATCTGTAGCGACATCTATGGCGTCACATAAGGACTATGAATTTCGCATCGCTCCATCAAAGTTCTTCTATTTGAATAGATACAACAGCCCAAAATCATCTATCGGGCAGTTGCTCACCAGACATAACACCTGTCTGGTCGGAGGATCCTCTCTTTTCAACGGAGGTAGATATGTAGGACTTTCCTCTCTGTTCCCCATACTAGTTACTAGTTCTTCAAACTATTCATATAGAAAAGATAGAATAGGATTCTTTACCAGTGATGAATGCTATGAATTTGTGTGAGTGTCTAATACTTTAAGAAAAAAAAAACTGCTTTTCTTTGATTTTTCTTTTAAAGTAAGTATTGGATCCACTCTATATCATGTTCATGATGTTCTCTACTTCTGTCGTAGTTACACTTCTGTACTGTATCAATAGCTGCTCACCATTGCTAGGCAACGCTACACGTGCCGACCGGGGCTAGGGGGTGCCTACCCCCTCTCCCCGAAGCACTGCATCTAAGCCCGCGTGGTAACGGCGCTCGTAATTATGTTTTTATTAAAAATTCAAAATTAAGTATAGCGTTTTGGTAGGTTATTTTGTGATGTTTCGAGGAACACATGTAGGAGAAAGTTATTTTCCTTATGTTTGATTGGAGGTTTGGGAAGCTTTTCTAGGGTTTTTGTTTACTAACAAGATATAAGGTATTCTGATGTTTACAATATATACTAGATTCTGCCAGCAACTTTACTCGCGTGAAAGTTAGTGTCTCTGGACAATTTTGTACCCCTATTTCATTCCTTCAGGGGGTGAATTTTGGAAAACCCTTACTTAGTGCTCACTTACGTTTTAGAAACAGCCTTATGCCAAACACGCTTTCAGTCCCAGTAGTTTAGGCTGATCGTTGATATGTCAGTCAGTGTCTCCTTTTATATATTTAGATAGATATATTAAAAACAACAGCTGCCTCTGTCCTCTCTTTTACTATATCAGTAACACCCAAACACTAGAAAAGTTTCTCAAAGCCTAGAAAACTGAAATCTTAAACAAGTTCCCTACATGATGAAGGCAGAAAATAAGGCCAGATATTTCGGTATCCTCAAGGGAAATAAGGGTCGACGAAATATACTAGGAAAATGCTAGTGTTTGTTAAAACAAAATTGTGATTCAAATAGAAAACAATACAAGAGGAAAACATAAAATGCTGTCTAAGTAATTTTCCAAACAAAACTAGATGTTTCTTTGTCTATCTCAACTAACGAAACGATAACATTTACCCTTACAATCGACAATTATTAGAATCAACTAACAAAGCCTTGTTCTACACTATTGGTACAAGTGCGGGGAGGGGTGCGCGGGGGGGAAGGACGCCCACGCGTGTGAGGGGTGCGGGGGGCTCCACGTGTATCAATGAAGAATGAACCCGGGCCAGCGGGGTAGGGGCGCGGGGTGCGGCGGGAGCAGAGGACCTTACCAAATATGACCAAGTTCCGGAAGATATAACTGATTTATTTTTAAAGTCGTATTTGTGCACGTGGCTGTGTTGTTTTCCGGATTATTTGGGGGTTGAGGAAGTGAATGAATGAGTGAATGTTTTCATTAGATTTTTTCGGGAATTTTCTTGAATGGGGTATCTCGTGGTCCATCCTCGACTGTGACACACCCACATTTTCATTTAAGTATAAGGTCAAGATTTTTTTTATAGTTGATACATTAGATACCTAGTTGGAATCTGGATCCAGGCTACCTAATCTGTAGTAATTGAACACCTCTTTTTTACAAAAGACCTTAAAATCTTTCGGTAAACGAATTTCCTTGTAGATGTCATTATAATAAACCAGAAGTGGTTAGGGTTATCCTAACACATCTGACTGTTACTAGGTACAGAGTTAGGTAGTTTTTGATTACATCTTGTGATCTTCCAAACAAAAATAAGACAATAATACCTATACTCAAAATTCCAAATTAAACGAACATTGAGAAGTGGCAATAAGTATCTGATTTCTTCAACTAATATATAAAATAATGTATAAAAAGCGGGAGCCGATTGAC
The DNA here is from genome assembly GCA_030763345.1 of Mythimna separata. Classification (NCBI taxonomy): domain Eukaryota; kingdom Metazoa; phylum Arthropoda; class Insecta; order Lepidoptera; family Noctuidae; genus Mythimna; species Mythimna separata. The sequence goes on along the minus strand of CM061173.1, from coordinate 783,409 downwards.
TGCCTCCCCAGGGGGTGTTACACGTGTTTTCACCCCCTTCACCCCTCACCCGTGACATCACCATCAAAAGATTTAATTCCTGTAAAGAAATATTATTTCTTTTTGTTGAAGGCCCTCGACTAGTTACAATGGAGTAATAGGCTTGTAACAGATTAGAAAAATGGGTTACCTTTTAGGCAACAAAAGATTGTGTTTTCTGAACTCAGTTGATGTAAATATAAGTGTGAATAATGGAGATTTTCTCGTCAGTTTTCCTCCTTATTAGAATATTTCTGGGGCCCCAGTGAAATAAAGTATAAGTTTGATTTTGTCGAAAATGAGTTAAGTATACCAAAGATACCAGGAAAATACTCAAGCATCAGTAGTTTACCTTTTTAAAAATATCACAAGTTTTTCATTTGATAGTGGTTTAAATGTCACACACCCTCGAGGGTTAATACCTACGCAGTTTCAAGTGTTTTTATGTTTCCTGTAAACTTATTTTTTTTATTTGATTTTTTTCTTCTGGGGCTGATAGATAGATCCGTGAAATTGGTTCTAAGGCGGTAATTGTTTACTGTTCGGTTCTGCTGAGCTGTACCTATGTGGAATTGGTGTCGAGTGTTTTATATGGGACAAGTGGTCCTTAGGGAGTTCATCCTAAAGTCAATTCGGTGATTCGATTTTAACGGCAAGTAGGTATAGCGTGCGCAGAATTCCTCTTTCATTCAATTTTTTATTAAATCTTGATGTTTATAAAACAAGATGTAAAGGAATTACGTAATATTACCGAAAGACACAATATTTTATTTTACTATTTGTAACTAATATTGAAATTGTACACTAGATCGTGATCCATATTGTGATCTCTATTTCTTAATGGTTTGCTTGGAGATAACTCAATTTTAAATTATGTTAGCCTATACACCTACGACCTATGTACAATAGAGAATGAAGACAAATAGTTTGCATATAACCTTTTTATCTTTAGGGTTTTACTTTTTGATAAAAAAACCTACTAAACTAGAAAACACGTCTTTCAACAATTAACATAATGTTATATGTATCTATTAATTTAATAACACAATCATAGACACTGTTAGAACAAAGTAGGACAATTTATTACCTACCTAGCCTGATTACAACTAAACCACGATAAGAAAGATACTGGTTACACTAACATTACTTTTCCCTGTACAGATTACTTAGAAAACAGATAATCTAACCAACGAACAAGTATTTCTCATAAATATTTAGTCTAAAATTCCCGAAATTGTAATCAGTGCCATGATACGGTTAATTTCAATGTATTATCGTGTTGTTTTAATTGAATTAATTAATTTAATTGATTTACAAGATCTACAGCTGTAAATGCTATCTTAATGAAGACATGGAAAGGCTTTATATCGGATAACTAGATCTTGTTTTAATGCACGACATGTTATATTGTTTTGCGTTTAATGCATAGTGGAGTTAGTATCGTTGTTCTAAATTAGTCGTAAAATAAGATTATAAAAATATTCACTGTAGCTTACCTATCACGTTTTTTAAATCTTTATTTTCTCTTAGAGCATATTTACAATACCAACTAAATAAAATCACCAATCAGTGCAATGAATTCAATGATATTTACAAAAAGGGAACTACCGACATATTGTACCATATCATACGTAGACCTCTGTCTCATTTTCTGGGTCAATCAGGATTCCAAAAAAATCTCTTGCATTCTTTTTAGGATATCAATAGCAGTAATTGGAGCATTATACGGAAACCTAAAATATTAACCTTATTCACGGTAATTTTCTACCATAAGCAGTGTTATTTTTAACAACAACCGTGTTTCATATAAAAATCATCATTCAAGTATCCAATTTCCAAAGCGAAAGGTCATTGTCACCATCAACTTTCTTTCAGACAGGCCAAGAGCACACTAACCTAGGCTAACGTAATGTTAGGTCCAAAATACTGAAGGACGGCCACCCCGTGCTACTCAAATATAAAGCTTAACATGATGCAATAGAACTGAAAATCCAAAGACCGCATACAAAACCGAAGTCACTGAAGCCTAAACTCAGTATGAATGAAAATTCAGCCCTAAATACACTAAGCATAGGTTTATTTTCACTTGTAAAGAAAATTGGAAGCCTGAAAACAGGTAGTTAAACTTTTGAATCAAAACATTAACACGAGGCTTAGGTATAGCAATTAAAATAAACTTTTAATTTAATCTAGTAAATAATACATAGTAAATAGTACATCTCTTTCTGTAGTCAAGCAAAATTGAAGCGCAATGCGAAACCTTCCCCTGCAATGCGCCATTTTTGTCTTATGGGGAAATTAAGTTAGGCGGCACGACAGTCTACTAGTATGTTCGTATTTACACACGAATCATTTTACGTCACATTAGAAAAATATAGAGTTTACGTAGTAGTACAGTTATGTTTTGGTGACTGTATTTTGGTTGGAGGCTGGTCATACTATGATAATGAAAAGGCATTAGCAGCTTACTGGTCCGACTAGTCGTTTCTATGTACAATCTTTCTTATTAGAATTTAACTTTTGTGACTTGTTTTACTCCTAACAATATCAGCCATGTTGAGAAGTACCATTTTCTGGATCTAGCCCTTGACCCAGCCCCCTAACGAGAGCCTCTTAAGGTGTTGGTCGAGGCTAATGGCTATTAAGCCAATGGCCGCCACGACGATCCGTACAATGATCGCTGAGACCACATCCTATACGTCAACAACCTTGCGAGCTTAGTCAAGATAAATGATTAGCTTATCTTTTCGGGTCTCGCGAGGTTCTCGTCATGCGGGACGGTTATGTCAACAACCATTGCATGCGGTCCACCAGCACTTTATCAGTTCTGTTGGCCTCAAAAACCGTACATTCATCCATAGCAAACTCCATCCTGATGGCAGACTCTTGGGCTCAAAGAAGTCATCTATGTACATACGGTTGTAGGACTTTAGAATTACATAGACTACCACTTTTTGTGATAGCTTAGCCCTGAATTCTCTTGCAGAATACTTAGAGGATTCAAAATTAAGCAAAACCAAAGTAGACTCAGAATCACCCTGAAATATATTAACATGATCTTTCTTAATAGTTCGCTGTTCTTCTGGATTTTTTGACATCTTGGATAGAGAAGCACCGTCGTCGTCGTCGAACCCTGTATATAACCTCCCGAATACAAATATGAAAATGGGGGTAACTAACAGGACCAGATCATCCGGCAAGCAGTCGTCAGTCCTTATACTAACTTTGATTACTCCAGAATGTGTGATTCTGGGTGTTTCGCTCCGCCCACCACTTATAACTACGTATACTGTTTGCATATACATATCTCCTGCTTCCGCAAGTCGATGCGCACTGTGACATGAGATATATAGTCGCAGGGGCGATAGGGGCTGACATAGTCTACAAAAACGCTCGTCTTCCAAGGCGTATCCCTCTTAGGCGTGTTTTGTCTTCCCTAAAGCAAACTAGTAAGCCAATGAGTTTCTACTATATACTTTCCTTATCCGGTTACAGACTTTTTCGAAGTGTGTATTTCCAGTTGTCAATTCCATTTGACTACTGTTTTAATTTCAGTTTATAGTCCAATATTCGACTCGTTGAAAAAATTCTCCCCGAATTTTTGACGCCATTCACATTGAGAGTGAAGCTACAGATTATTATTATTAAAGGTTGGCGTAGTACTACGGATCGATACGCGGGGGCTGAGGGAGGTTCAAGGCCGTAGTACGCGTACCATTGCGTATCAGGGTGGCGACGCAACTATCTAGCTAGTGCTATGTACTCCTGGTAGGATGTTTGTGTCAAACTAATGTGAATGGTTTGTTGTACTCGCGTAATCTAATCAAGGGTATGTGTTTAAGGTGAATGTGTGTAAAGTAGAAATATTTATAGACCTATCTACTTATTTCATTATTGTCACATAGAAATAGTGCTAAACCATTGTTCGTGTTGAAGTGCAGTACCTCCTCCTCTTATTTAACCTTCTAGTACTGCCAAAAATTCCTATATTTTTCTGCATTATCCAGCGGTTGGCTGCTAGAAAACAGCTTAAGACATTAAATCCGCCTCTGTACTTTTGTGTGCACAAGTGTTTAATAAATAAAATTATCACACAATTGAGCAGGAAAACTTATTCTTCCCCAACTTTGGAAACAGGAATATTTTTTGTGGATTCCGGATCGACACAAAATATTTCAGAAAAATTAAACTTACAAACGATGAAAGTATTTAACTCTACTTACCAGAGATAAAATAAATATGGACATTTAATATAACTTTTTGACTTTCAACCTTAAAGCAACCAAAAATAAATTCTCCTAACTACATTCCCCGTACAAAGAAGAAGAATATCCCTGAAAACAATAAAACAAATAAGTTCTTAGTACTCAGCAATCGCTACGATTAGGCTTTTCGTCCTCCCTAAGACCTTACAAAATATCTAGCTACCAGGAAAGTAGAGCCTTAGTGTCGTAACAAAGATTGTAAGGACGTTGACATGCCGTAAAGTCCTCTCAGTTTCGTCAGCGTTTTCCCTAAAAGCCTTCGAACCTACTTCAGAGGTTGTTCACCTGTTTTGACCTTAAAATGTCCCGTGATGGCGATCGTTAGCTGAAAAACGGAAAATTATGAATTGTAATAGTATTGTGGGCAGGCACGCAGCTGTTGCCTAGGCTCTATCTAGCTGGAGTTTTCCTAGAATTATGATTTTTATTAAGTTCAAAACAGTGTTTTGTAAAAATGAAACTGAACGTTTTTCTTTTGTGTAATTTTTGCCATTCGAAAAGAGCTGAATATAACTATTATTACTATTATTACTTATTTGACTGTGACTTATGATTTAAATAACATTATCCATACATATATATTTTTCATTAAAATTCAACGTACATATAAAGATTTTAACGATAGACTGGTACATAAAAAAATTGTTGCAATGGCTCCAGCAAGTCTCATTTTCAAATCGACAACAAAAACTTTGTTGCCTCCGTAGTTACTCAGATACCCGCGAAACGAGACACAATAGTAAAACAATAACAGCGCGGTCTCATAGGACCGCTCGGGAATTCAAACGTTAAGCAGTTTAAATTCAGTTTAATTAAGAAACGACACACGCGCCAATGTGAACGAAAACAAAACTAATTCGTGTATTAAACTTTCACTCTCCGCGGCAACAATTAACTCGCGGCGAGTGACGCCGGCGCCGGCGCAAGGCACAAGCGGACTTAGGACTAGACTTGGAACACTACAAGCTTACTAAACAACCAGAGCACTTGGACACCTGCTGGGATATATGCTGTCCTGGTACTGCATAACATGACTACGGTGCTTGTCCTGCTGATATTTCTAGCTTTACAAATATAATTTATTCATGAATTCCCAACCGGTCTCATGCGACCGCGCTGTTATTGTTTTACTATTGTGTCTCGTTTCGCGGGTATGTGATAGGATGAAAGCATACTGTTGGATAAGCCTAGAAGAAACTTCAAACGGACTTACTGCAAGTAAGTATTTGGTTTGGTATCTAGACTCTATCACTCGTCGTTTCTTCTGGGCACTATTCATGCACATAGCCAGTATAGAACTCTACGCTAGCATCTGGGTTGAACCCATGACGACAGGTCGATAGAAGGAGAACATCGACTTTTCAAAGCAAGAGTGAATTGTCATCTTCTGGGTTCGCTCGTTCCATGTTACGTTCGATATAAAGTTATTTTTTATTGTCATTACCTAACACATCGACTTAGCAAAAATAAGAGCTGGTTCACTCAAACTGACAAGTAATGAAATCGCTTAGATAATACAATTGCAAAAGGAATGCTAATAGTAAAAAAACAACAACTTATAAAACATCTATCATCGATCATCAGCCACTACATGTCATCGATCAATTTCTAAATCCATCACTCAATCTAATTAATTACAATAATAAATCGATTGCCTTTAATGTAATCACTGAACGACTATAACTTAGACCATACACTCTGAAAAGTTTGATAAGATCTGTCCATGTTTTGTGGAAGAAATCACGTTGTAAACTAGCCCGTTCAGATAAAGTAATGGTAAAGAGATAGTTGCACACGACAAACGCAATTAAACCGAAACTATACGGAGTTCTGTGGTTTATGATGCTGAGTAGTTTAGCACTAACAGAGCGCCAACTGGAAGAGGTGTGAATTGGTAATTGTGGACGAGTAGAGAGGTTGGAGGTATTCAAAAAGAAATGTGTAGGATTGGGGTTCAGTAGAGCTTAATGGTTAGTAAAAGGTATGTACATAAGTTGGCAGTTTGACGGTAACAAAACATGTCTAAGCTTACACTTTCATTGTTCGTGAATCTACAATCACAGTAAAAAAGACGTAGGCTCACAAAATACGCTAGCGTGCGTAACGGGTCTTTATAAACACAATAAAACCTTTTATGTCGTAAACAGGGGACGACACGCCGGGAAACATGGAGAAAAACGCGGAAAATTCCTTAAAAATCGAGTTCACCGCCACCGCGGCGAATAATAGTGCACGAACAATAAACCTTTTATTGACATCGTAAAGGTGGACGCATAAAAATCATTTAACTTCAGAATTTACGATCGCGGCGATTTCCTGATGGTGCGCACTTTCGCGTACCCCGCACCTCGCACCCCGCACCCGGCCGCTTTTCACGGCTTTCCTCAGAAAACTATATCTGTCCCGCTCCCGCGTATAGCTCTATCTCTCTCCCGCGCCAAGTTCGACGACCGGGGCAACGAGCGCGCGAAAGTACTTTCACTGCGCCGGCGCATGCGAGTCTCTAACGCCCGTCTGTTGTTACGGGCGCGTTTGCGTCTTTATTATACGAAGGTTTGTACTGGCGATCGCAGATAACGCGTTCGGCGCGGTGAAATGGCCTTTGCTGGGTTTGCGCTGAGCCCGCAACAGTTTAGATGTTAACTATACTCCGTCGGTTTAGGTAGTTAACTAAAGGTAAACAGTCTTGGCATGTCTTTTTATCTAAAAGTTGTCTATAAATTGTATGTAAAAATCTTTGCAAATTGGTATTTACCTAAATCGATGTTAGCTAATAAACTAAATTTAAATAATCTTTGTGTATATTATATACGACCTCTTTAATATAAAAAGACATACCAAGATTGTTTACCTTTAGTTAACTACCTAATCCGACGGAGTATAGTTGTAATTCATCTAGGAATGCGACTTGTCTATCCGTCTGCGCGCGCGTTGCTCCAGACCGACTCTAGTCGCACTTGTAATGAGCCTTTGTTCTGGTATTATGGGGCCATTTTCTTCAACTTGCATACGTTTAAAGCTTTCTCGATGTTACAGTCATCGTTATTTTAGAAAATGGTTCGTAAATCTCGAGTTTATTACCCCGATACAGCGCGGCTTTTAATATCATGTTAACAAACAGCGATTTACATGCCAATATTTTTGCATCAATTAAAAAACTATCACCGGTTGACAATTAAGTACAAAAAACGTTTTTTTGCACAAAAACACAACAAATGGTACATAATAGCGTTGTCGTGTTGTATATCAATCGCGGGTAGGAAGCGCGAGTGAAAGCAAGCCTTTCTGTCACGCGGCGCACGCGCAGTCGACGTAGCCGCGGTGCACAATGCAACTGACGCTAGGATCGCGCCACATCTGCAGATCTGATGCTGATGTCTATCGGGTTCAGTTGTTAGCGATGTTGAATGAAGGGGAAATCTGAATGTTGCTGACTGAATCACGATGTTTTATAGTCTGCCTGTCAGTTGATGATTTGTAGTCAAAACTTTTCTTTATAGAAATGGAAAGTGATCTATTCGATTACCTCAGAGCTTTGAAATGCCTGCTAAGTCTGCGGGAAAGTTCGATAGAGTTATTACTCTGGAACACAAAAGGCAAATGAAGGAACACAGCTGAGGTTTAGGCATTAAAAACCTGACACTCTCTACCCCTTCATTCAGATCAAGAACCGTACCGCGACATTTTATATGTCAGGATGCAAGCGAGAAAGAGGGATAGAGATATATACCCTATACAATTGCTGCGTCCCTTTAACAGTTCAGTTTCGGTCGTCAAATGGATCGCGTTAAGAGCTCGAGGCCATAAGCTCACCTCCAGAGACCCTTTGCAGGAGTTATTTGTTATTTTCGCATAATAAAATAAATCTTTCAAATCTACAACATGACTAAGCAATCAGAGCCTTAGACAGAAAGTTCATTTCACTCTTATATGGTGTCACAGATGATGCGTTATTGCCACATGATCAATATGCATGGTGTTCAGTCGTAGTCTTGCATAAGACGCGGTGACACAATCGCCATAAGAGAAATGGCGCCCACACACAATGGCCCATGGTGGCCAATGCGCCTATATTGTGGTGTCCATTGACGGATTCAAGAACACATTGATGCGTCTTCTTGCCAAATGGAGCGAAAGATGGGCCATTGAATAAACGGAGGAGCTTTCCGCTTTGATCAATGTAAGATGTATGCAAATACAATATTTGTAAGTAGTTGACTTTTGTTTTATACTGTCATACTGCTGGGTATGGCATGAGCAGAAGCCCTGCTCATCTCGCCACCTCTTCCCAGATTGGCCTCGGCGGTAGTGTCTATCCTCAAGCATCTACTTTGTAGAGACTTTTGCCCAGCGGTCAAGATGCATGTAGCTGACGCAACTTCATTTCCTATGTCTATGTGCCTCATTTTTAAGCAAACGTGGTTTTATTATTCTATCGGCTCCCAAAATACTGTGCTCCATTCCTCTTTGACTAACTCCAAAGCGAAACTTTTGGATTGGGTAAGCGACTACGTCTGAGCACGTAGTTGATACAATTGTATCTTTTGATTTAATGTTTAGATCCGATAAATGATATTTAATTTGCAAATAGGTTTAAAGAAAAATCACTTTTACAAGTCATTTTAAACTAAATAAGGCCGATGTTTTCTAGCCGACTATCCTGAGAAGAAACTTCGAAATAAACTGGAAGTCTGTATAAGAGGTTACTTTTTAGGGTAGATAAAATAAGTGTACAATTCTTCAGCCTACCCTACCAAGACCTTACCTAAGTTTACAATTACAAACAATTAAAACATTGCCCACAAACTTGACTAATCCAATTAAATTTAAAATATCCGCATCTATGCACACAGCCCTACAATTAACTTTTGTTTTATGAAATTTTCACATAATTGTCAACGGGTGAACGTAATTCAAACTGGCATAACAGCAACAGCGACGTTATTTCCGTAAGCTGCGCAGGCGCAGGCGCGGGTAAAAGTTGTAATTATGAGATTTCATAATGACGGCTCGAGATTAAACGGCTAACACTATCGGCTTTACGTAATTATAGTAACACGTAATGATAATGACTTATGACTATTATATTTGAATGATACTGTTGCTAAATAAATATTGTTCCTGGTTTCAGTTGATTGGGGCACGGTTGCCGCAGTGGTTGAGCTATTGGCTGCTGCGCTGTGTATTGCGAGTTCGATTCTCGTTTGGTACAAATATTTGTACGGTCTACAGATAGTTCTGGTCTGGATGTCTTGTGTATGGGAGTTAACATGTTTGTGAACGCATCCATGATACAGGATTTATTTCTTTAAGTGTGTTGTAAAGTTAAAAAATAACTAAGTTCATTTTCTTCTTTAGGTTCTTGCATACTTACTTTTCATTCACAAACAACGACTAGGCCGTATTGTAAATAAGATAGACAGTTTGGGAAGATGCTGCACTTTTCTAACATTCCTTCAATATCGTCTAAACGATCTCCAATATTCCATGTCCAAGTGGTTCGCTCGTAAACTCAGGAGAAAAGCTAATTGGCGTCTCTGGTGACTGCGCTGGTAATCTATTAATACGTAATGAGTTAATTAGCAATCATCTTGTTTACGGGGCGCTGCGGGCGGCAGCCTCGCCACGATCGAGATATTGGCATTTATATTGGTTTTATCTTTACTTGAGCTTCAGATATCTTTTTTGGGACTTTTGTAGAATTTTAGATATTTTGGAAGAGCAATAAGTTCTTCTTCTGGTATCTATAATAATATGGCAATACCTCATCATAATTCTTACCACCAATCCGCACTGGGCCCGCGTAGTGGATTACGGCCCATTCTCTCTCATAGAGAAGAGGCCTAAGTCCCAAAAGTGAGAATATTGCAAAGCCGATAATGTTAATACTACATTAATATGACAAAGAACTTTATAGTTCTTGGTCTTCTTTCTCTTGCAAGGTGCAGCAAAAATTGTTGCTCAAGATGCGATGAAACGGCAGGATTGTTCGAAAGAGTTACCGCGGACCTGGAATAGAAAAGACAAATCAAAGAACATAGGGGTTTAGCCAGTAAATCTGACGTCGAATACGGTCTCTCGCTCCTTACAGGGTGGGGAGAGTTATTTGATGATTTCAAAAAGGAGTTATGATTAAATTAATGTTGTTATATCATCTGTTCTAATTTACCTACAATTATGGCAACTCACGGACAGTAACTATTTACTACAAGTTTGCCCCTCCCTCTTATTCAATATTTATTAAAAATCGCACAATAAAGCTAGGTTTTGGCCCTGACTTGCACTTGCATGTTTGCACGCCGTATTTCGCGTGATCGATTTTTTACAACCCACTAATTGCATCGACTATGATACCGTTCACGTTTCGATTACTACTCGAGTTTAAATCGATTGTTTTACGATCATTCGGTGTAAATTATTGCTTTGAGGGTCGTTGCCTGTTAATGTTGAAGTCAATGCCACTGGGATTGAAGAAAAGGGATTGTTGAACCATTGTGAGTATCTTACTTCGTTCAATGTACCTAATCGATCGTTATAAAATATTTTTTTTCATCATCAACATTATAAGTGACCTTTACGTACATAAAGTTTATAAAGCCTAAGGCAACATAAATAGAACATGAGTAAAATTGTGTACAGCCATTTCCTTAATGGTTTTATATCGAAAGCGGTTATTTAATGAAAACATACAGCTACACGAGATACGAGGAGGAAAAATCGTAGTATTTTTCACCCCTCACTTCCTCCCCCCAAAATAGAACCCACCATTTATAAGTAAGGTATGTAAAATGGAACGTGAAGCCTTACAACTGGAATAACTTATTTCCATGACCCCAATACGTGAGTTAGGGAACTCCATCTAATGATCCCGCGGCTTTGGGATCATGTAGCCGACTTACAAATATAACCGAAGTTATAAATATCTGTTAATTAAAGGACAGATTCCTTTGAGGATCAGAGGAAGTCAGGGACTCCCACCAGTTAAATTATACAGTTTTGCCAAATATTATCTTTGGATTAGTGGTTTGAAAGATGAATTGAGTTCTGGGTAAATAATTTATGCTGATCAATTTTGATTACTGGGAATCTAACTTCGGGTTAGTAACCAGGATATTCATTCAAATATAGAACACTCAAACATGGGTTATAGGAAGATCGTTTACTAGCCTGAAAACGCACAAGTACTTACAATTTTCTCTAGTAGGAAAATGTATCTATTATTATTTGATGAATGATGGTTCATTTCAGCCGAAAGTTGTCCACTGTTGGATAGCCTCTCTCAAGTGTCACTACGATCCGTTCTGTGAATCCATCTTTTTCCCATTTGTCATCATCATCTTCCGGCACACGGTCGCCACTCAATACCCTTTCGGCCTCATTGATCCAGAATAGAAAAATTGAATAAAAAAGTATGTAAATACCTACCTATTATTCAACAAAAAATAGTCATCTCCCCAAAAGTATCCACATACCATCAAAACTGCCCAAACCAATTCAATATCCCCTGCAACTGAAGAGCTCATAAGCCCATATAAATCTCAACAACGGATGCTTAGCTGAGTCATAAGAGAGGCGTCCAGTATTTTAAAACGCGAATACCATAAGCCGCCGCCACGTGTCGTTTGGGCGCGCGTTTGAATCCCGGCTGCGTCTATTTGCAGTAAATGGGTCAAGCCAATCCCAAGTTAGCTGCAAGAACGAATACAAAAAGAGTAAAGTGAACGCCGGCCGGTGCGCGCGCGCCGCGTTAGCGACCGGCTAACTGGAGGTTACTTTTGATGCTCTTGTTGCTGGTTTAAACTTTCAATCGGACTTTTTTTATTCAAGTAATTGTTTCGAGCTTTCAATTGAAGCATTTATTGAGAACGCTACAGTATTTTTTTCGTTTTTTTCTGCTCAAAGTTTTAGAAAAGCTCATCTCTTGCTGTTAAAGTTACCAGGGCAATATAAATACCGAAGAGTCTTTACTAAACTCTTGTCTACGCTTGCTTACACACGTGACTATGTCTCAGTTAGGTACTGGAATCTCCATACATTCCAATTTTCTTGTACATTACCTACACGCCGGAGCCGAGTCACCAAGTCACCAAGGTTGGAAAAAAGAATAGTGGACGACATTGGACGCACATATAATACATATACATAGCCGTACATAAGGCGGAAGTATCGCCTTGTCGAGACCTGTTCGCCTTACCAGTAATGTCGATACATTTAACGTGTCTATATACGATATTATTATAAACTATACTTGTTTTTGATCTTGTAAAATATGTTGGTGTTGTTTACTGACCACATGAGAAAAATATCATGTGATATATAATATCCCAAAGGTATCGGAATAATGCCTTCACAACAGACGATGGGATTGTGTTCTCTGATAGCTGAAACCTTTAAGTCAAGAGCGAATAGCTTACTAACTTGTTTCTAGGCAAGCATACTTCATCGTCGACCTTTCCACCGCTTACTATGTGAGGTCGTGGTCAAAGGTGAGCCTTTCAATACTGAATCGCACTCAGATTGAAATACACTGTATCGTAAGCCTAAAACTGCGATAGGATCCTGAAAAAGTTATATTTCAAAATTTGCCAAACTAACGTCCAGTTAACGAAGCTGCGTTAAACTGCAGTTAGCGTTGATCCCGGCGGGCAGTGTGTCGGTGCGCCCGCGCAGTGCATCGGCCGCGTTGCGCAACCGCGGCTATTTATACCCACCCTCGCCTAACGCCGGAACTCCTCCGGTGAAAGTTTGCACTATATTTTTATTTCTATACATATTTTATTCGGGAATTCTTGAGTGCTTCAGATTTTATTGTAGATTCTCCTAATCGTGACAAAACGATTTTTTTTGTTGTCTTCTGTTCTTATATTTTCGGCTCGTGGTAGGCACCACTCGCCTTTCCTTTTAGATATCAACCATACATTGTATAACTTAAAGAGTAGCCTGAGTGGAAAATCAAGACATTATTTCAGTATCTAGAATTAAAGATGCTGCTAGACACGGTTTTGGAAAGCAGTGTTAATCTTGCTATTTTAAAACTTACAGCCCAAGTTCCAGCATTTAACTACTTAATGTTATTTCTCTAATTTACTTGTAAAGAAACCTATGCTATTAGCCTCAGACATTAATAGTCGCCAGCTCAACAAACATGGAGATAATTCGTACTTTTGTCATAAACCACTACAGCATTACTACTTACTACATAAAATACATAATCATACTAATTTGTAGAACGCAGCGCGATCTCTCACCTCCAGATAATCATCATATAATGACCTCTAAGCCGGCGCATATGACCTTTAGCACTAAATGTATAATCAACTAGCTTTTGTATGGCTAGCGACCTTTCGGCGGTATCTACTGAGTTGGGCTTGCTTTCAGTTTTCATTGTGAATATGCCATTAAATGTGTTAATACAGGAATTTTTGCGTAGATAAATTGAAGTGAGAGACATATTTATTGCTAAAGTGTGTTGTAGCGTCTGAAACTGCTTATAGGCAACAGGTTTAATACCTTTGATACACTAGCATTAGCGTTTACTTGTTGCTTTATTTAGGTGGTCAAAAACTGTTTTTTCAGGGACTAGTCATTCAGTGAAAGGATAGTATTGTATGCTCCAAATAGTTTTCATAAAATCAAAATAGTACGTCTTAATGTGTATGCAGTACTTTTTTAAATCTAAGCTTTTCGCGATAATAATTTATATTATAAAACTTAAGTAGGTATAGATAATCATAATCAGAAGTTATCAACATTATTACTACAAGCCTCTTAAAATCTTTCCAACTAATTAAACAATTTTCCCCAAGTAAGTCAAGAAGTCACATTACCTACCCTCATTTTACAACCTCAAGCCAAATTACTCCTGTTTTCAGTAGTTTGTAATCTAAATCTCTGATATATTAGTGTTCAAAGGCAAAGCTATTAATATCTACTACCTCCGCCCACACGCTATTATCCACATGCTTGGACGAACACGTTGTTTACTTCGGAAAGCATCTACCTACCCACCTATGAGATATAGGGACTACCCACTAAGTGCTACTGAAAAAGTTATTTCCGGAATGAGAAATTATACGATGATGTACCAGGGTAACATAGGTGCGAGCGATCCACAAAGTTAAATGGTGGTGAAAAACTCAATCCTATTAACGAAATCTCGCGGGTTGGGCACGACATAACTATGTCGGTAATACGTCCTCATCTCTCTCACTCATGACGTATGTCCTCACCGACCGGACGACAGGACAGCAAACTGTAGCTGGGCTCAGCAATACCCCCAAGGGTCGCGAGGGTTTCCTGAAAAACCCGTGGTTCTAGAACGCAAAGGGACACAGGTGTGGTTTTACCAATGGTTTTACTCAGTAAAAGTCTGACACGTCGTCCCACCCCACCCTAGAGCGGGAGAAGTCATTGGATGATACCCACCATAAAAAAAGCATCTGGAATGCTAATCGAGCTTGGCTCGTGTACGAAACGGCTTGCAGGCCCCATTGTGCACATCTAGATAAATCAGATAAAGAGCGGTCCATTCTTCGCCAGCAAGGCTACCGACATAACACGCGCATTATCTAATACAACATTATCACTATTATACAAGCGGCCTCGCTTATTTATAAATAATATTATAAACAAACGGCATTAATTTGTTGTCAAAACGTACAAGAATGGCCGCCACTTCCGCGTACAGTTTAAAATTTGTCGTCTAAGGTCAACCGCGAAGGTTGGCAGCCACAATTAATGAATAACACAAGCAGAACTGATCGTTTAATAAGATTCAGTTCATTGGACAAAACGGCAGAATTCTACGAAATAAACAAAATTGATACAACTTCACAAATAGCAAGGAATAAAGTCCACTTTAACTAGGTATGTTGTCACGTGAGGTTGATAATTATTTTTATGTAAACATAGAAACAACATACTACAACTGTCAAGTAGATCTCCAGTTGATAAATAATAATTTAGAAGTAGTTACATGTTTGCTTGATAACTCATCCATTACCTACATCAACAACAACAAAGTAAGTAGTTTTGATTATTCGAAACATCATTTATCAGGTAAAAAATATTCCATTGAGATGAAACCATTGTGAACCGAGCATTTCCCACAACAAAATCAATTGTAAGTGAAGCCACAAAATTTTTCATCGCTTCCACTCACAATACCAACAAAGAACACTCTTATTCTTTTGATACAATTATCCAAACAAGATACAAGAAAGAATTCTTCCTCTAAAAGGTACTAGGAGCACATAGACAGCGAACAGTCATGCTATCAGAACTAAAACCAAAACCTATAGAAAACTAATAAAACTGTTTTTTTTAAGACCAAAAATGTACTAGATTTAAAACTGCGAAAAAGTAAAGACAAGAATTGCACATCTCCGTACAAATCCTCCCAACCTTCTTCCCAAAATACTAGGACCACATAACGGAGCAACAGTAATGCCATCGGAAAAGTACCACCAAAATACATAAAACAAACAAATATCTGATTTTCCTGAAGGCCAGGCCTCAGTTGAGCTGTCAAACTCGCCATATGTTCCTGAACTGTCAAATATTACACGACGATTGTTTTCTACCCTCCTGGCCGTTGGCCGCTGGCCAGGGTGCGTCGCCCCGGCCGGCCATTGTCTCTTCATCGATTCCAAACAGAAATAGACGTGATGCATTGCTGGCCATACGAGATTCTTCTCGTCACCGTGTGTGGGAAATTGTGAACTTTGTATGACCTGTGGGAGATTTTGTTCTGAGTCACGTAAAAGGTGCTATAGCATTTATCATCATCATCTTTCTGCTCTTGTCCTACAGTACTTGGGTTCGGCGCAATATGTTTTGTTCTTCTACTCTATCCTGTTAAAAGTCACGCAAACATTCTTCCTTTTATTTTACATAATTCCTCAAACAATCCAATCACCATCACTTTTACTTTGGCGTCCTTTAACTTAGCTAGATTGCTATTTCACTAGTCAAATCATTCTTATGTATTATCCAGGAGCCCGCATTTGACACGCATCGTGGAACTATGTGATTATGAAGCATAATTCCGTATTTATTTTAAGTAGAAGGGTCGTGAACCTATCATTGAACTCCCTCTGTCTTATATTCATTTTAATTGCGATTTCATCAAACATTATTCTTATAAGTACCCATTTGTGCATTTGGCACCCACCGTGGGTCTCAAGTCAGATATCTTAATTCTACACATATTTATTTCTTGCCTAAGGCTGAACATTCCTAGCGCATAGCATTCAGTCGACACGTAGACTCGTAGAACCTGCGCAGGATTAGCAGCTGTTGCAGTCAAGTTTTCTATCCAATTCGCAATTAGAATAAATATTTACTACTTTAGAAATGCTGTCCAGAAATAACCAGTGTCACATGAGTTGAGATGGCCGTGTGTCATCATGTCAGCTAATGTACACACACGTACATAAATATAAACAACATTGAAATGTCTGTGTGTAACATCACAATATTTTTTTTTACTAACGGCCAGTTTCTTCATAAAAGCTAAAACTATCACTAAAAGTATACAATTTTCTTTGACCATTACTGTTGTCAATAGCAAATGTCATCTTGTCAATGTCTTCATCCAAGTGACAGCTAAACTAAAAGTGGACTAAAATAAAATGTAGGGATAAACGCAGTAAAACCTATTTAATTTTGTCAAAATGACAGTGACTTTGGATTTAACAGCCTTTCAATGAGCAGCAAAAGTTAAGGGCAAAAGTAACAGTAAAGCCAACGGTTAAAATTGTGAAGAAACGAATATAACCGTTATTATTACTTTATGACGTTACTTTGGCTGTTACCTTAGATGAAGAAACTGGCTATAAGTGTATTATTTTTGGTAATCTCCGAAATAGCTAGACTGATTGCGACGGGACTTTCACTGTTAGGTAGCTGATGTTATAAGGAGTAACTTAGGCAAATTTTATTTTAGAAAGAGAATGAGAGTTCCGCGCCAATAAAAATAAATTCTTAGATACAAATTGTGACCAAACGGCATAGTGCTGTTTTACAGAGTCTGACACGGATGAAGTCGCGAGCATCAGTTAGTTTAAAACATAAAAGGTTTTTGTTGAAGACTGTTTGTAAAATGAAAGTATAAATGTTTAAAATAATTCCATTATTTCTAATTGTTTGAAAGCAGTTTTCGATGTTGGAAATTCTTTTTTATAGCGCTTTTAATAAACTGGATTATGAAAAGTTCTCGAGTTAGACTAAATTATTATTCAGTTAACTTTGCCATTAGCTTTTACTGTATCTAGGCAGTTTTACATTAGTCTTGAAACAATTACTTTAATCGTTATGATCTCAGTTGACGTAAATTTGTTTTAAAGACATCTATTTCTATTACGTACAGAAAACGAAAACCACGTGGCGATTGAAAGTAGCATGTTGTATGGTTTTAATCGTTTTAAAATAAACAAAATACACCAAAATTAACATAGATATTCCCAAAATACCTTAACAGCCCTGTTCATAAAATTTTCTATCACAAACGCAACAAAAACAAGAAAATATCTCAAGTTTTCGGTAGCACTGCGCTTGCGCACGCGAAAAACTTCCCGCGTCCCTTGTCCCGGGGTCGACGGACTAGCCGCGGTCACGCCGGCCGTTCCCCGCGCGGGAAAATGGGGAAACTATTGTTGCGCACAATGCGTGCTTCCGTGTCAACCAACCTGGATGCTCTGCCCGCAAATTACCGTTCGAGCAGATAGCTCTTAGCACCTGTGGGATCCTGGTACCCGGCGTGTAATTTATGTGAGCTTTGCCCATTTGCATACATTAAAAATGTGTGGAAACTATGTAACTATAAAGTGTAAGCCCTAATAAGGTACTTGGTTAAGGTTTTTTAGTTTTTATAAAAGGTTAAACACAATCGACATTTAAAGGTTCAAAATAAATAGCACCTATAGAAAAAACATGTGAAGTTAAACCTAATTTTGAAAAAAATTATCTGCCAAATAAAATTAACCTCGTGTTAAAACATGGGTTGTTTTCACCAAACAACTGTTTTTCTAAAAACCCTTCTCAATGTTTACAATATTGTACAAGTTAATACAAAAACAACAGTGTATTATGCAGATGTGTCCGGTAGTGCGTATGTGCTTCCTGTGGAGTCCTACGCTTCGCTGCTCCCCTATATTGCCATGCTACCCTAATAACTGTGCGGGATATGACCAAAGGATTGTAACAGTGAAGTCCAGTTATAATAGCATGTCCTGCCTTCCAAATTACGTATGTAGACCAAACCATACAATTTGCGGACTCTGTGGTTTGTCTGAATACAGAATATTATTCACATTTCTTCATTCATTTGTCAGTCGACATTGTTGCTTCGACATAATATGTAAACGTTAACGCATCTGAATAATATTTACTTTAAAATAAAAAGGAACATTTATTTTGCTAAGGATGCATGAAAAGAAACTCAAAAATAGTTACTAATTAAATGTAATGTTCTTTTCAATGGTAGCGCGTTCACATGAAATATCATTCAAAAATCGAATAACGTTCCTCAAAACAAGCATTGTGTGGATATTATTTTATTTTATACGCTGACAATACTGGGACATTGGAAACGCATGGGAATGCCAGTGTGAACATTTTTATTGTTATTAAAAAAAGTATACAAACTTTTTTGACAGTAAAATAACTTTGTTTATGACTCTTTTAATCACTACATCTGAGTATATCGTCTTAATTACAGCTTATTATTAATTCTTACATTTAACTATCTAATTCAGTATTAAAATAGTTATATTCTATGTAAAATTGTAGTGCAATATAGCCAAATATCAAAATGTAACATAATTTATATCATTTCTTAGATCTAGTAATTTGAGTTAAATATTTAAACTTAATTTATAATAACACATCATCTAGCAACAAACAAGTCTTAAAGCCAAAAGGCAAACTTAATACACTATTAAATTATAGCCATACAAAAACTTTTAATACTTAGACCGCCACAAAAAACCGGCGATAGTCAAAACAAAAAATGGCATCGCAATCCGAGCTACCAGGCGGGTATGAAACACAAGAGATCACGGCACCAGTAAATTGATTAGAACTATATGTTCGCCTCGCACCATCAACTGTGGTATGCTCCGCGTGCACTCCCAGACACCTTTGCCCAGAGGAGTTCTAGTCACCTCTGGTACTGGGGAAATAGTAGCCGCCGTGCCTTTGGGTACCGGTACGCCTGTCCAGAGAAATATCGCGTTAAAAGGAGGGAATTTGTTTTCAAACCAATGCAATACTAAAACTTCTTCACATAATATACTCATATAACTTCTCTAGAATCATGCATCGGGTTTTGATGAAGCTATCACTAACAGAAACGTTTATAAATGTTTATAATAATATAATTTACACCCGTGCGAAACCAGTGCGTGTCACTAGCGCTTAATAAATTCAGAATATTCAGCAGTTGACAGCATTTTTTTTCTTACCGGGACCAGGAAGCATTTTCCCTTGTTTGTCTTTCTTCTGCCATATCTCATGGACGTCACTGAGTGCCAAGTTCCACTGCTTGTCGAAAGCTACCACGGTGGCATGTAGGACACCTCTCACCCCTCGGTCCTTGCGGGTCACTATCTGGGAACAAAGTAGATTTTGTTAGAAGGGTGCTTAGTCCACGATTAATTAGGTACTGTAAAGTAAATACGGCAGGTGAATATAGGTGATGGTATATATTGCTCTCAAAGAGATGGCTAATAGGGCCTATCAATGCAGCGTTGGAAAACCTCCATCATGGTTGACCAATGATCTGGTGAGGATCACGGGGATCCGATGGATACAAGACGCATTAGGACCTGTAGTTGTAGCCACACTTGAGGAGGCTTATATCAAATAATAACAGTGGATATCTATCGGTTGAAATGATGAAGCAGACATAAATAAACGATAATAATACCACTTTCCATCATATTTAGACTTAGGAAGATAATATAATGCACTGCAGCTCAAGTTTTCTCATAAGTATAAACGCTACCAATTTGTTTTTTCTTCAAAACAAATGCCGAATATCAATCTTCGCCCTCTTCCGTCCCAAGGGACGAAAACATGCGATGTCGTTTCACCAGAAATATTAATAACACGGCCGATTTTTAAAATAAAAAATAAAATATTATAAATAGCAACATAACAATATTTAAAATTCAATGGAAAATAACCGTTGGAAAACTATTCTGTAGAAGATTTTCCCTTTACATTAAAGGGTGATGACTAATGTTTGTATCTTTGTTCGCAGACGGAACATTGCATGACAGCGCGTGGTGACTCCCTGCCCCATGTGTTCACACGGAAACCTGCTTTCCAGCATAGCAATACACCAACAGGCTCTATGGTAAGTTTTTTTTAAAGATCTTAGAAGTGTTGAGAGCTATCTACTGTAAAGTCTGTAATAATTTAGGATCGTATGTTTCATGCTTACGTACGCATTTCTAAAACTAGTATCTATTATATCTAAAAAGTTACCAATAATAAAACGGACCCAATTTTGCGAAGATTTAATCTGAAAATTATGGTGCCTTCCACCGCTTTTTGATCAAATATTTTTATTTAGGCAACACTGAGCAAGGATTTAAATGCGTTAAATGTTATTGTATGTAATGGCAACACTTTCAGTTAATTCCGCAGGAGCCTCCGGTTACTGGTCTTACCATAAAGATAAGCCTGTTTCAGGGCCGCGTATGAATGTAAATAAAGCCTCCAATGTAGGGTAGGAGGCTTTCGTGACGTCATCAACGTCACTCATACGTAGATCCGGGAAGCGCGTATGTCTTTCTTTATTACAATATCTCTTGGAACTTTGCCAATTCGATCCAACTCTTCTACGATCCACGAATTCTAGAACATTCCACTCTGCTCTTGATGGCAATATTTATTCTGTCCAACGAATTGTAAGCACAATAACATTAGAAACATGTGGTCATGTAGTGCGTGTATGACAGGCTCGTGGTGATAGATGGCGCCGTGCACGCCGGGCTTAACTACAGGTGAGGTCACTGAGGATACTGTAGCATTGACACCATTTAAGACCACCCATTAGTACCTACCGAATGCTGCGACCTTCAGGGAGATTCTATCGAGAAACTGTTACCAGATCCGCTAAATCAGCATAACAAGGTGGGATACAGACGCATTTAAGTGTTATAATTCAATCAGTAGGAACAAATACGCGGTGTTGTTGCGGAAGGCGCGGTGGCCTCGTCGGGGGCCGATTTAATTCGTAAGTACCGCTCCAAGGTCCGCCGCTTGTATCGTATGGAAACTTTTTGATTTTTCCTCCTCTGTGGCTTTTGGTGTTTTTTAAAACCGTTAATGACAAGGTGACAGAAGAATGCGTGTGTAGAATCAGGAATTTTAAAATTCATGTTTTGGAGCGTACTCTGATAAATTGACCTTGACTGCTAAATGTAGTGCCAGAATTTAAGATAATTTATGAGGTTGACGAGCTTCATTATTTATTGTCAGATTTTTACCTATTCCTAGCCTAAACGCGGTTGGAAGGCGGCCAGGTGAAACCGTGCGGCAGACAGAATGCACTGCGAGACAAAAACATGATCAGAGTTCACGCGAGCCGCATGGCCACAGCATCAATATATTTACCGCGTGGAAATATACCCGGTAGCAGCCGACAGACTAAAATAGACCGTATGACTTAAATAGAAGCTTTTATACAGAATAAAAATAGTATAAATAAGAATTTACTGGAAAAAAATTGTAAGATTCATACTCTTATATTTATCTGCGTTTCACAATGTAAATAAAAGACGGTACAAAATGGGAAAGAGCTTAAAGCTAGTCTTATTTATAAATCAGCGTATAAGCCTTCACGTTAAAGCCCAATTCACTTTTCATAAGAATCTTAACTACATCCAGATAAAAAGCTTAACATAATATGAAGCCATTTAAGAAGTATATTATTCCTCTCGGGTCACGAAGGTCAGCGTTTACTAAAGTCCCGCCGCAAAGGGCACGAACTTTTAAATATATAAAACCATTAAAATGTCACACAGTGCCTGAAAGGCCCATATATCGAGCCTGCGCCAAATAGGGCAATGTAAATAAAATTCAGCGGTTTTAATATGACAGCTAGAATGACGCGGCGGCTTCCGGGTTGAAAGTTGCTTTAGGCCCAAGGTCGGCTTCTTGCCGCCAGAGGGCACTGCTCTGCCGGCAAGTGTGCTTACGTCACTCGGTACTTTTGCGACCTTATGCTCAGTGCGCGTTTTAATGCCTTATGCAGGCTTGTTCAAGAGGTGTTCGGTAAAGCCCGTATAATAAACGAACAACTTTTTATGTATTCAAAGGCTTTTTGATGATTCAGACAACAATACAGATTTTACATATTTCGGGTTCAACAAAACATAAGGAAATCATTCAATTATGGATTTAAGGCTGTTGCCTCGCGCTATGTAATAGCCTTTTAATGAATAGACATAAAAATAAATGTGTTTTTGTGTACAAACACTCGGAGTCTCAGACAGGTGCGCTTGTTGCGTGCACAATACTTATGGCGGGCATCTGCCAATATTTATACAGACAACACGTTACCTCTTGTACACACACACGTATTATTACGTCATTAATTTCCATCTGGGAAAACACTGCAAACTTTTCTGCTGACCAAAAATATATCGTCTATATAAAACGCTAGAGCCCTGAATCTGGTGAAAGGGAAATTGAGGCCTTGTGATTTAATGGTGATCTCATTGTGACCTTTTTGGACCACATTTATCTGACACACTACCTGTCCAACTGTAAGTCACAACTACTACACTCCAAGGTTAAGGGCTCGGTAAAAAACTTAAAATTGAGAAAGTTAATATGAAAATATCGTAAAGAGTTCCAGTTTAATCCTGTGTATTGAAGAAGTCACACCTTGAACAGGATCATTTCTAAGCGGATATCATCCAGGAAGATCATTGAATGCAATTTAACAATCATAACCCAGCCGTCAACGCAATTGCAAGGGATGCCTTGAACATGACCTAGCTCGTCGAAAACCCTCCAGACTTTTCTACAATCTTCCGGGAATTTTGTTGAGGTCAAAAGGAACATTGGCAATTTAACAATCATAGTCGGGAAATTGCATCAAGTGCAGAATGCAGGTGAAGGGAGGACGCACTCGTCCCACGACACTTGCTGGCTCATTGGGTGAACTATGTTGTTGATTACTTGATCAGATGCAGACGCGATAAGACCACGGAAGGCACTAAGACCAGATAACGTACAGAACATGTATTAACCCATTTGGAAGATGAAACGTTTTCTCGGTCAATGTTTCCAGCAGCGAATGACCTAATTTCTATTGCCGGTTTTGAGCTATTGAGAGCAATAAAGATAACTCAGGTATTAAGATAGTATTCAATAGTTGTTATTAAGTAATGGCGCTTGAAAAATGCCGATTATATTTTCGGGATCGTTACGGATACACACAAGACTCATAAAAAGGTTACAGGCTAAGCTAAAAACCTTTTAAACGAAAATAGCATCTCATGTAAAACTTTAAATACACATCCCGGTTGACGAAACAGCACAAAACGATCGGACATCCCAGGAAGAGACTAGTCAAATTGATGATACGTAGTTCTCCGTCAGGGCCGAAGACATTTGGCTCTGTGTCGCCAAGGCGAAGGGCGCTGGGCAGTGCCCAGTCTGTTACGCAACTCGTCTATTTTCAACAAAGTGGTATTGCTGGCGATTGTGTGGAATCCACTGGCAGATGTGCCGCCTACCGTTTATGAATGTTTGCGTAGCCGGCTTGATAATTGTACGTAATGGACAATTTATAGAGTTTTAAAGCTGTTAGAAAAGATCGAACAAAAAACGAAGCAGAGTTATCGCATCTGGTAATACTGCAAGCTGATCTTCGCAGGGTTCAGGAGTGTCAATGACTCTATGATACAATACCTGTATCATCTTTTTATATCGCTCAGGTGATGCAGTAACTATTTTGTTAGCTCCAGCTCACGCCATTGATATTCTCAGCAAGTTCATGATCTTACTATGTCATCGGACCATCTGGCCGGTGATCTACCTCACGAACGGTCGTTGTCCTTAGTATATTCATTTACTACTAACTACGCAATATTATCTAAATATATATTTTCCAAGTGACGTCCACATAATGTTTGCAAGTCACATGTTTATTGCATTTCTTCTTTTTTCTGTTATCTGGAGAAACCTTTAGAAGTCGTGCGGACTTTTGGGGAAATACTAGGGAATGAAGACTGTTAAGGGGTTTCCTCTGAGTTTCGTTGTGCAAGTCAGCACAGTACTGCCATGTTCTCTGGAATCATTCGGTGGGCGTTCAAAGTCCCTATTTTAAGCACCTATGATTCCAAAGTCATTAAATGATGCAGACTGGATTACGGTGTCAAAGCGGTTGCCAACCCGACATCATCTCCGAGTGGTAACCCATCGAAACGAATTTTTATACCAATGCTTTGAAACTTAGCTATTTACTACAACTTCATTTTTTCCCTGCCCTGACTTGGGGTCGACGCAACAAATTTTTTTCTTCCACTCTGTCCTGCTACCCGTCATACTATCACTAACTCCCTTTACTACGGCAACATAGTTAATTATTCCGATCATTTTTCCTTCAACATTACGTTCTATTACAATGGAGTTACCAACCAGCATATTAATGTGGAAGTAATCAGTGTAACTCCAGCGGAAGGAAAAAGCTCTGTTTCGTAAGCCGAAGGTTGCAGCCGTGAAGATGTGAGGCCGATCGCAATCAGGGATGTGCCGAATTTTCACTACTTTACTACTTATTAATTTGGGTAATTATTACTTAAGTGCCATGAAGTACCGAGTTACCCCAGTTAATGGATTGTGGAGGTCTGGTAGGCAGCCGCTACTTGTAAAATACTGGTATTCAGCTAAATCCGGCTTGACTGGAAGCCGACCCCAATATGGTTGGGAAAAGGCTAGAGGTAGATGATGATGATGATTATTATTTAAGGTAGTTGCGTAATGGTTTGTTTATGGCGTGATCTGTGAGCAGTTAAGATGCTTTTAGCGGCATTTGTGAGGTCAAGTCTAATTTTAAGTGTTTTTGTTAATTAAAAACGAAGAGTTCGGTTAATAAATGCTTGTAAACAAACTGTTTTTAACAATAAAATTCGTTTGAAGATACTGTTTACTTCTGGGGATCTTTTCATTGCTTGTCTATGCTTCGATGAATTTAGCTATATTTACGTTTTAATCGTCATAATTGCAATTGTATTAATACAAAAATTGTCCGGTTGAAAAATCTTAAGTCTTTGTAGAATTTTAAATCTTAAAATATGTCATTAATTTGACTTACTTTTGGGTTACATACCTATAGTTCTTCATTATAGAACTGTGTGGTTATTTCCCCCGCTCTAAAGCACCAAGGTGAAGTAAAGATATGCTCCGCAAACCTACGTCCTATGGCAAAACAGTCTAAATAGCCGTAACTGCAGGTGAAAGTGCACAAGGTATGCGATGCAGCACTGCTGACGTTTCTCCTCACACATGCACAGACCTCATCTCCATGTTTATAATAGACGATGAGGATGACGTATTAGTAGAGCGATTGGCTGCTGCGCTGTGTGTCACGGGTTTGATTCTTATGCGGTACATATTTGTATGACCTACAGATAGTTGATCTGGTTCTGTGATACATATATGGTACAAGAATTATTCCCAGTTTGCAGCAATGTTTCATCCCTAATGCGACAAATGCGCTCATTCTAACGTATTAATACTAACCAATTATTTATAGTCAAATAACCCCTAATAGTACAACAAAATAAATCCGTCTCATTGGCAATCAGCTTAAGCGTGCTCAGTGCACGCGTAAGCGCCTTCCTTAAAAGGTTGGTCTGACCGCGCGGCTCCACCAGCAGGCGCGGTCACCGTCGTCACCACACGTACCTACAGGTTTATCCAAGTAGTTAATCTACAATAGTTAACGATACTAGAACGTCTCTTCTCAACGTTAAGCAACGTGGTCATAACAAACGAATAGAAAATTTGTAGCCAAGTTCACATCGTTCCAAACCATTCGTAACAGTTCAAAACTATAGAATGAAATTTTGTCGTTTCTACAATGTTCATCGCTACATCCTGTAGTTTTCTGGTATAAATAGTAACCAAGTTACAATATCAACAAGCGCTTACAACGCGTTACCTATTGTAAAAAGAGATTCGACATGAAACGGTCGTAACTTGGCTAGGCTTACTGTGGGTCTGTCTGTTCCGTACTCACAAGCCCACCTGTCCTAAAACAATGGATTTATGCACTTTTCCTCTCAATATTTTAAATACCTACATATGAGGCAACTGCTAGATCCCTCCTAACCCTTAATTCATTGTATCCTACCATACCTACCTAAAAAAATAGAGCGCATTGGATTTACCCCGTAATAATATAACAGATGGGACATATTTATTGGTAAAAATGCATTAATATTAATTGAAGTCCTTCTTGCTTGAGTAGGTGCACTATTGATATAATCACAGATATACCTAATTCATTGAATAAATAAAAGAGGTAATCAATAATATAAAATTACAACAAATGATTATTGAAAATAATCAGTTGTCATTGTATTGTAATAATTTTAAAGTAGACTATTGCAAGATTTGAGTTACTAAACCATTATATAGTTTCAGGAGGTCATTAATTATTTGTTTGCTTGTAACTAATTTTAATATCAATCTAGATCTATCGCAATAATGCATACAAACATGCCGATTCGTTCGTCAACCATAAAACTGAAAACATGTAATTTCTAACTAACAAAATAATCATAATAAAGTTGGGATTGCAAGAACTGTTTATCGTATATAAATATTAACACGAGCGATTAATCTAAACCGCCGTCATACTAATATTAGATAGGAAAGTTTTAACTGGGATTTGCATAGAAACCGATTAGTTGCGAGATAGATGTGGAACCTGTATGATAACTTGTGAAATCCATAACTCATTTAGGGTGTGATGTATAAAGCAACATTTTTGTTTAGCATCATTTCTGTACTAGGTACTAACTTTTGCCGCAGTTTTGCTTCTATGGCCTATCTCGCAGGAATTATGTTTTGTTTGGGAAAAACCAATTTAAAAAAAAAAATACCCATTACTTTGGCTATGAAATGAATTCTGAAAAATGTCGTATTTACAAATTACAGAAGATTCATGTTCAATAGCTTTATAAAAAGTATAATAATATCCACTTTTATCACGGTCCCCCGAGTTAAGGGATTAAAAATTGTTGCAAAATAGCTGTTGATTACACCCTTTGAAACAACGCTCACAATTACTAATCACACTGTATAATACTAGAGTAGGCAGATTATAAGCCCTCTTGTACACGTCCCGTTTTTACTCCGTACGTAGCCACGGTTTGCGCACCGTCCGTAGGCGCGGCGCACAGTGTTGTATGGATCACTGAGAGAGTTTCTTGACACAAAGGGCGGCGCTACGGTACGGCGCCGCCGCCGTGTTTCATCAGTGTTATATCGTAGTTTATGGCCTCTTGTAAACGGTACGTTTTATTATGTACGTACGGTCGGTGAGAAAAGTCAGAAGTCAGTAAATCTGAATCCAGTCTTGCCATGAAGATCGTGTTACCCCAGTTAATGGGTTGTGGAGGTCTGGTAGGCAGCCGCTCCTCGTAAAATACTGGTATTCAGCTAAATCCGGCTTGACTGGAAACCGACCCCAATATAGTTGGGAAAAGGCTAGGCAGATGATGTACGGACGGTGAGAAAAACGTGCCGTGTACAAGATGCCTAAGTCGTGCAGTCTTGCATCACAAACGAGAAAGGAATAACATCAACGACAAATACGAAATGAATCGTAAAAGCGATAATAGAGAAGTAAAACATAGAGTGAATCGGCAATGAATATAATTACAAACTTCCGATAAGTGGACCATTTTAGTATGACTTAATTGATGTAACAGAGGAATGTGCGCTCCTACACTTTATCTGCGAGTGAAAGAGGACATAATTATTATCTCACTTGGCAATAGTTAGGGTGCGTTTTCGCCGACGTAGAGCTGAACGGAGTGAAGAGGAGTGGGCCGTGAATTGGCCAATCACCAGTTCCTGAAAACTTCAATCCGCGTCAGTGGAAATAGTGTAGGTAGAGCGAAGAGGAGCTGAGCGGCCTTTCAAATAAAAACTATGAAGACGCAGCCCCAAGCTGAGTAGAACGGAGTCGAGCAGATAGTGAAACGGTGCAGCAGGACAGGAGAGGACCCGCTCCGCTTTAACGGAAATACTTGCCACATCTCACTGCTATTCTCCAGTCCACCAAGCTCCACTTCAGTGAAAGCGCTCCCTTAAGGGTTCGATACTATTTGTCGTTCAACAAAATCGGCCCGAATAATTTTATAAAATAGACCCTAAAAGATAGAGCGGTAAGACTAGAAGAAAAGTTAGAAATACCATAGAAAATAAAGCTAAAATTCGCGAAGTGCTTAAGGGCAAACCGAAAAAAATGCCGAACATCTAAGTCATAAACAAACAAAGCATACTTAGTAAATATTGCCCGACCTTGCCAATAATATCGTCTCCATACATCCTTGACTGCGACGCCTCTAAGGCCGGTACACACGAAGCAAAGTTCAATGACGCTAGCTTTTCGCCATTTACTATTTAGGTCACTCAAGTTAAGGCTGCTTTGGTAATCAAACTTGAAAAAAGGTCGTTTCGTGATCTATTTTCGGTTATGAATATTATCAATTTATGACAGATTTGGTTGGCAAATGTGCTTTTGAATGCCACGTTTTGGACGTTTTTATTGGAGTTTTTGAAAGTTGGTATTAAATCGACGATACATTTGTCTTAGCTCTGGAAAATACGTGGATATTGAGGGTTACATAAAGAAGTACTAACGCATTGCAATTTAAATGACGCGACGTAAGCTATCATTCAATTAGTAGCAGGAGATCAAACACCCGCATGAATTTCAAACTCCAGTCAAGTTTCCGACACAGAGGAAGATCGCCCGACCTTGAACAGTCTCCAAATATTCCGCATCTCCCAAAGCTGTGACCATTGACCGCTAGAGAAAGTAAACAGACACTTGCGCGACGTACGTGCGGCCTTGGCGAGGCCGTCTCTAGCCGTTACCAACCAAAACAGGACTTTACAGTTCAACGAATTGAGTGCAAATTCGTCCATCACCAAATTGGCAGTTAAAAAAATTTGATGCAAGCGACCTTGAAAATTGCACCTTACCCTAGTGGTTGATAGAGTACATTTTAGTGGATTAAGTTGTGGTGCCGTATCTATTGCGGCAGACGCAGGCTGTTGGTCCCCCCACGTCGCCGCAGTGAAAGTGAGCGGTGACGCCGCATGCGGAAGCGTAGCGCGGCAGCTAAGGTGAAGGTATGATAATGTGATTAGTATTTACTCGCATGCCTCGTTCAGGTAATACTGGATAATAAAACTGTTTATTTATAGACGTGTGGACGTTCCAGTTGCACTGGCTACAAGCTCGCGTTTTGACAGCTAAGAAAGTGGTTCTACAACTGTGGGCTCTGATTCTGAATGATGCATTTGACACATGGCTCTGGAATGCTGCTACTAGGGATTTCTTGGTTATTCACTGCAGCTTCGATTCTTCTAATATTTTTTCTATATTGCGAAGAAAAGAACCCAGGATGTTTACAAACTTTCACTATCTTTGTCATCTCTTGCAGATCGCAGAATCATATCATTCTGCATCTTAAATTGTTAAGGCTTCAATCGCCATACCATAAGGCGCCATGAGGCGATCAATGGCGCCAGTTTTGTTGTTCTGATGTGATTGACTGATACGCATAACGGATATCCCCCTAGCAAGGTCAGTGTCAAAGCCGAAACTTCAAAGCACTGTCGCGTTCCAATCGCAACCGGACGCAGTTACATAACAAGTTAAAAGTGTGGCAAAAAAATAAGCTATAAGTTTTTTGTTCAAGTGTCGACAGAAATGACAAGTGCGTACAAATATTTAATGCTTTTGATAAGATATCTTATTTTAAATATAGTAGTAATAAACTTTCTTACTCAGAGATGAGCTTTTGGATAAGTCATATCTTTTTTCCGTTCTCTTTGTTTTCGGTGCAGATACTATGTTTTTTTTAATCGACTTCAAAAAGGAGCAGGTTAATATATGGTTGCATGTATTATTACTAGGTATAGCCCGACGTATATTAACACCTCTGACATCATAATAATAGCTTTTAATTGCATCAGAATCTATTCAATATCCACTTGACGACAAGTAATAAAACGTTATGTTTTATTACTTGTCGATATCTATCATTCGTCGATAGCAACCGAAAGATAGCGACGATGTAACATGTCATAAGCATCGCGTTACTTCGCCGGCGAGTTAGCGACCATTTCTTTCGTAACTTTCTTTTTTATTGACTTGGCATAAGAAATCTTGCTCTAAACGCTCGTCATCGTTTTTAATGAAGTTTATATTACTCTTATCAAGTTCGAAAGGCCTGAAGAAATCAGGGCTGTTTTACAAATTTCTGATAATGTTACATATCTTTATGTCGTGTAGACTTCACATATCGCATCTAGATGGAGTCCCACGACCTATCACAACTCGTCAAAAGCGCGAAAGTCGCAAAGGCGGTCGTGTCTCGTTGCGCAAACGCTCCAGATCCGGCACTCTCGTTTTCGGCGCGCGCGCAGCCACCACGGTCACGGGCACCTGACGCCGGTGTTTTTGTTTCGTTCGGCATAATTCGGCGATGTGACGTCATGTGACAGTGGGCAGCTGCCTTTATTTGTGACAGTGTTATTGTGTGCTGTAGTTTATTGTGTTGTGTTTGGATTTGACTTTTGCTTTCGCTTTTAAAGGTAAAGTTGACTTTAGTTTCATTTGGCTGTTGGTTTTGATCCTGGCATTTAAGATGTACTATTTATCTTTTGGACGGCCTCTTACAAGATGGACCGATGACTCTTATGGATGCGAGACGCACGGCATCGTTTATTGTGGCGACAATTGGGGAGGCCTAAGTCCTATAGTGGTTGATTTCTGCTGAAACGATGACAATATTGTTTTTTTTTCTTATATTTGCCTACCGCTGAGCAAAGGTCTCCCCTTAACTGCTAATACAGCAATTTCTTCCAGGTATTCTTAAAACTTTAAAATATCAAAAACCACTTTTTCTTTGAAAAACCTGCTCCTGCATAACTTCCGCGTTTCTTCTCCCATTTCGGGACCTTCGCGTGCACACTAACACAATGGCTGGCACAGTCTGTGCACCGAGGCGCAATGTTCACGTGACGATGATTTCTTTCAGTGCACGCTTCACCGGACTGCGTGAACAAGCAAAAACACAATCAAGATCATTTAAATTTTACTTTGATAGCAATGGACGCCTGACTACAATGTTGACGAAGTTACTCACTTTTTCAGGCTTTTTTCAATAATCTGTAAATGTATGCGTTATCGATTGAGCCTGTAATATAATTTGCTATTTAAAAATGTCAATTCCGAACCGTGACTTTAAACTCAAGACCGTGACCATGATAAGTCGACCTTATTAATAACTTAAAAGACAACTGGAACAGATTTTCAATGAACTGATTTGATTAATTAACTTGCTGTTGTATTTAACTTCAAAAGACCTTTTCAACATTCCTTAATTTACTTAGAACAGCCAAGTTTGCTCCGAAATTTCGTGAACTTTTTTTTAAAGAACCAAAGCGTCGAAAAACCAAAGACCTTCATCAGAGCTGCATTGTAGACGAGGTAGGAAGGAAAATGGAGCCGGATATTCAGCCGTGCATAAAGATCCTAACGAAAAAATACCGGAATCGAAGCCAGCGGCCTTCTTCGACATTCGACAAGGCCGGCCCTTTATCGGGTGATAAAAAACACACAAACACGATGATAACAGGCGTCTCAAGGCCAGCCCTACGCACTGGGTAAAGGTCGAGGTGTATTTGTTTTATATTTGGATAAGAGTAGCCGCTGGAGTTTTTTTCCGTAAGTCTCATCTTATTTGCTTGGTAAACTGGAAAATTGTGCGTCTGCCAAGTGTGTTTGTTGTGTGTGTGAAAGGAACAATAAAATATGGAAGTGAATCTTTCATTATTTAACCAAAACTTATGCGAGGCAACATCAAATCCCAAATCTCCGAGATGTATCGCATATTTTATTGTTTTGATCAGATGTGATCTTTATGATATATAAGCTTCTGCCAGCGACTTTGGCCGCGTAAAAGTAGAGCTCCATAAAAAATTTGGACCCGCACGCGGCCCCATTTCTAGATGAAAAACAGGGAGTAAATTTTGGAAATCCTTTGTACACATGCAAAATTTCAGCGTTATACGTCTAACATTACGGTTTGGGCAACGTGTTGATGACTCAGTGATTCAGGACTTTGCCTTTTACACATATATTTATATAAAGAACCCAGCTTCCGACTAGATTCTACCAATCTTACAGGATAAAGTAGCAGAGTGCAAGCGTCATCAAAAATTAAATGACGCTCCTGCGACTGAACAAGTGCACTTTGCTACATTAGAGGCGCGCGCTCAGTGACACTGTCGTGTGTTGTTTGACAAAATTATTAGTAGTGTCAAACGTGCAGTTATATCACCTTGTTTTTGTTTACAATCATAATTTTGGCGTGAGTAGACCATCAAACTATAATAACAACAATAAATAAACATTTTCGCACTATCGTAGCTTCGTCTAGTAAAGACAGACTACCTATCAGTAAATCAAAAGTGAGATTAAGTAGCTATTTAACTTATTCTAAATCCGGGTTATTACCAAGCAAAAAAGAACAGGTCAAGTGCAAGACAAATTCGCGCATCAAGGGTTCCGTATAATACTTTCCTATGTAAATAGAATTCCGATACGAGTCTCGAAAATTTTACCGAATCGCAAAACTAAGTTATGATTTTCAGATTTTTTCCTTAATTTGTGCTGTGATACTTTTGCTCCTTGCCAGATTTCAAGATTCTAGATCAACGGGAATTAAACTATAGGTTTGATTTTCTTACAAATATCAAAATATTAGTCTGACTGGAGCATAAACGGCTTTAACTTTAGATTGCATTGACTTAGATGCCGTTTCCAAATATTGGCAAAGGATACCTACGGGAAGCCACAAACGGTGATTAAGCTTAAGAACTTTTTATCATAACGGCTCAACCATTAAACAAATATGGGCATAACAGTATATGCAAGACCACGTCTTTACCACCTTTAGGAAAAACACTCGATTATTGCCCAAAATTTTCAGTATTAAACCACAAATTACCAACATCCGCATATCCTTGCAGCAAGCACGACGAAAAACGTACAAGCGCACAATAATTCTCACTCACGAAGCCATTTTAATATAGGAAGCAAGTACCGCGGAGTATAATGGACGTTAATTACTAAAGTGATTAATGGAAATGCTCTGCAGTTTTTGCTTGAGACTGAACTTTTTGCTGGAGCGAGGCTTTCTTCCACAAATGTTTCAAATGGAGGCTGATCATGGAGATATTACAACAATTTAACGTGTAATTTTAACGTAAGATGGCAACTAAAGGAATATGTTTTTTGTCAGTAAAAGTCTGACACTCCCTCTAGAGCACCCTCGCTCCATCCTAGAGCAGAAGAAATCATTTGATGTTTTTTTTTTTTTTAATCTTTATTTATAATTTTGGGGTTTTTATCCACAAGGATACGTCAACCCCATTGTACCTTACACAATATTAATCCTTAACAATACTTATATATTAAACAAAAAAATATAAAAGGAATAAGACCATACAAATTATGGATTCCGGGTTACTGCCAAGCCACAAAGTTGTTTTGCTAGATCAGACTTAGGAAGTGACAATATCGTCTGAATTAAGCCAATATCTAACCTGTTCAAACCATTCTCTCTTTCTAATTTTTCTCTTTCAGTCTTATTTTTAACACAATCCATTAACAAATGTTGTACGTCCTCGATTTTATTACACGTAACGATCATTTGATGATGTTCTTCTTATAGTAAAGGGATACGTAAGATTTTAAAAAATAGGACCACATGGTGCTAAAAAAACGGAGACGTAGTTTATTTTGTTTGTGTCGCATAAAAAAACGTAGATACCGAATGAGTCAACACCAATCAAGTCGCAGTATTGTTTAAAGTAATACTCGTCCATCAAGCAAGAGTAAAGACGCAGCTAGCGATACAGCGCTTTTTCAGTTACGCTTATAAAGATATTAATACAGTTGCTCAAAAAGTGGCGTTTTGCAGGGAAGTGGGCTATTACACACTCGTGTTTTTTCTTTACCATTCCCGAACTCGTGCTTTTTCTTTCCCAACTGTCAAAATAATGTCTATTAAAAAGAAAAAAATCAACCACGAAGTTTTTACTAAAAAAGTTTTTAGTGCAAATATTTCTAAAAAGAAACTACTAATTTGTTTCAATATCAGATTTAATGATTTGATTCAATATGTTAGGCTAGGTTTCATTTCATATCATTAAATTTCACTTCATATCAATAAAAAAACGTACTGAAAACTTGGCTGTATGGGGCATAGTTCCCTTTGTCTACCCAGAATGGGTGAAGAAAAAAAAAACTGCTTATATGTTTTTACGGTTGGCGCCATTTTGATTAGTCAGTTGAGTTTATTGTGTTATTATTATTTTATTAAACTGCTTAATTTTTTCGCAACTGTATTAAAAATAGTCGTTCAGTACAGGTGCGGAACAGTCATTGCAACTTGTTCCGACTGTCAACCCTCACCTTCGG
Source organism: Mythimna separata (assembly GCA_030763345.1). NCBI lineage: Eukaryota > Metazoa > Arthropoda > Insecta > Lepidoptera > Noctuidae > Mythimna > Mythimna separata. Next base: position 748,366 of record CM061173.1, on the reverse strand, counting down.
CTGCGCCTCGGCTCGGGTTAACATTTGTCAAAACTCTTTGCAATGACAGGCTTTCCGCACTTGTAATGAAATATACTATTCAGCTTTATGTACAACCTAGGGTCCAACGTCTTTAAATCAAGAGGTTGCTTCTAGGCAAGCGTGCTCCATCGTCGACCACATGATCGCTTACCATCAGGTAAAGATGTGGTCAAGCGCCAGCATATTAATAATAAAAAAAATATATAGCGGAAACTTAAAAGGAAAAATGTAAAGATTTACGTTGTGCACAACAATTAATGCATCAGATAAATTAACTATTATTATATTTTCGAGTTCCGGTTCATAATATTTCCAAAGGTTACCGAGAACTGGGCAGTGTCCTTGTCAAAATATATATTATTTTTGGATAACTGCACCGAGTGACCTCAATAAAATTAATTTAACTGTTATATTATTTTGATTGGACGTTAAAATTATGTATGATAGGCGTAAGATTTCCGCAATTTCAATTAACACTTAGATCACGAAGATATTAAATAATTATATTATATGCATTCGTTATGGCATGCATAAGGCCATGATATAGTAGTAATATTTTAGTTATTTTAATTGTATCTGCAGTTTCTGGTTTTCACAACAACATACATAACTTTAAAATCTATTACATCTACTCTAATAGAATTGTAGCGACATCTGTGTGACCACACAGGAACTAAATATTCAAAATCCTGCATCGCGATATGAGAGTTCACCACGCAATTAGAACACATTCAACAGTCCGAAACCAACTATCGGGCAGTCGCCTGGACATGACACAACACCCACCTGGTCGGGAGTTCCTTTCTTTTCACTGTTTCGCATTTGTAAAATAAGACTATTTCCACCCAGCTTATTTGTGGCGTTTCCAGGATACATTCAGAGCTTTTATTTTTACTTAGTGCATGCAAATGCTATAGGTAAATAATATCTACGATTGTGAGACGCCATTTAATAAATAATATGACAAACAAAACCTCATGGACCCGTAGAACCGAGGTCAGTAACGCGATACGATATAATTTGGTATTTTAATCCGTTTATGAAATATCTCAAGAACAAACGGTTACCTTACAAAGTGATGGCCCGTTTATGATAATATTCACAGCAATGTGTTTAGGAAACACTAACAGCTTATGCTAATTCATAAAATAGCATTGGGTTTTATTAGAGCATTTTCGAGACTAGCTTTATAATTCCTAAACTAGCAATTTTTGCGCTATCATGATTTAAATAATTTTTTCTTCTGCTGTTTATGGAACTCATAGGATCGATGTGATCTTTCAGAGGCTTTGGCAAGCTGTGCGGCTCTTTTATTGGCCTCGTATAGATCCTGAAAAGTACAGGTGATTGTGCAGGATGGACAGCTCAGCAAGGGCCGCAACATAACATGATCATCATCAACTGCCTAGCCTTTTTTCCAACTATATTGGGATCGGCTTCCAGTCAAGCTGGATTTAGCTGAATACCAGTGTTTTACGAGGAGCGGCTGCCTACCAGACCTCCACAAACCGTTAACTGGGGTAACACAGTACTTCATGGCAAGACTGGAGTCAGATTTACTGCCTTCTGACTATCTGTAACGACTGCCAAAGATCTACAAATGACAGCCGGGACCAACATAACATATAGTATACTAATGGATGCGATACACACATTACCAGTCCTTGTAGCGACGCTTGGGGGAAGCCTGTGTCCAGCAGTAAACGTCTTTCGGCTGAAATGATGATGATGACGATATTTGTAGTTATCGCACATAATAACCTACATATAGAAACACAGTCAGGCCAAGTGCACTTCACAATCAATTATGCAACAGGGAACCACTAACATAATTATCACAAATCGTACACACTGCACTCTATATGTTTGAATATCGTGTATAATCGCAATCAAAACAATATTATCGCTGAAGTGCAGAGTCGCGCGGAGCAGGAAGCGTGCGCAAGCGCCGGCCATGACAGTTCCCGCGAGGTCGCAGGCGCTGCAACGTAACTTGTGACGCGTTTTGCGTAACAATACTTTTGTTCTAGCCATTGATTGATTGCTTCGTTCAAAGTCTGAACGTGATTGATTGGGAGGAATTAGATGGTTTTTTTTTTGGTTGTATTAATTCATAATTGTAATTTATTTACGTGTCTGTTTATTTGATTCTTCGTTATTTATTAGTCTTCATGTTAGTTGATTACATTTATGTCTAATCAAAATAATTTTTGTTTATTAGTAACTTAGCTGCTTCAGTATTCCTTCAGAATAATTGTTAGCGTTTTCCTTATTGACTTAACTGAAGAAAAAGTGAATGTTACTTAGCATTTAGAAACAGGCAAACTCATTTGAACGGAATGAACTCATCAATATGACTTCCGAGTTCTAACTCACAGTACACGAAGCAAATTAAATAACCGCAAACTAGAAGCAACAATAAAAGCTAAAATTAATTTAAAATAACACTCTTCAAAAGTATATTACACAATCCGACAATCTTACTACAAGCATAATCTCTCGTTTTCCGACATTACTCAGCTTCTAAATCTCACAGTCATACATTGTGATAAACTTTCACATGAGCTGTGCAGACGCAATGAAGATGCAAATTGCGCCAATCAGTGATGATTCAGCTCTATCATGTGCAAACACGTCCCCTGTATCCCGCTAAATAAGCTTAAAACTATACCTTAACGAGAACCATTAGTACGGCTAATAAAATGCTCATAAAACGTAAATAAGCAGTCGCCATAAATTCATGATTACATACAAATTCTGAGCATGCCGATTAAAGTCATCAATGTGCATAAAATATACATTACTCGCAAGTAAAAGTTATGTAAAACCCCGCTGAGTCTAAATACATAAGTGGTCACATTCCTGGGTTGAGCTGAAGCTTTTGAAAGTTAGCTAAAAAGCTCTAAGTGATCTTAACACTTCTCTGTTTGACAATTTAACGGTATTGCGTAATGCTATCCGTCCACACTCGACTGCCAATACAAATAAAGTGACAAAGTTTAAGTGTTAACGCCATAGCACTGCCGAGAGCAAAGACTTATGATCTTATAATTCTAGGAAAAATTACTGATGACTCTAAAAACAATAGCCGTAAAGGTCAGAGTTGAATGAGATCTGAGAGCTAAATTGGCTAGGGAAATAGCCGCAGGAAAAGACGACGAAGTTCTGAAGTTAATCTACGCATTACGTTATTTATCTCTATTATATCATCTTATATAGAAAAATCAATTGTTCGCTAGTCCAGCTAAAACTCAGGAACGGCTTGACCGGTTTTTATTATTTTTATTAGTTTTATTTGCTTTAATAAAAACAGTTAAAAATTGATTGAAATGTGGGAAGTAATTTCACGGAGCCGCGGGCGTCAGCAAGTCACACTAAGATTTATTAAATCGCGAAAGTTTGTGTATAAGTTTGTACGTTTGATACTTTTTTACGGTCGAAAAATTAAAAGGATTTGGATGAAATTGACGGGAATAGCACACAGGATTTATATCTCAGAAGTCCCTTGGGATAGTTTTCTACACTCACGCGGGCGAAACCGCAGACAGCAGTTAGTTTACAAAAGTTAGCTCAGATGTTTCTGCTGCAATCATGGGGGAAAGCCACTACGCTAGCAAAGGTCGACTTAGCATCTGCGGGTCACTTAAAATTACTGTAATAAGACTTGCATATTCAATCATGGACTCTAGGATTTGCATCAATCTGCCATAGCTCCCGGTGAAACTGATGGCTTGTTAAAACAATGGGTTTATTAATCATGGGGCCTGTTAGACCCTCGCGAATGTTCAGGCCATGCTTTACATGTATTAGCCGTAAACACCATCGCTCTTTGTCCCGGCACGGTGAGGCTGCAACCGCAACGCACATGCGTGGGAAGATGAAACACGCATTATGATTATGTATGAGCCATTTGTATACTCGTTTTCCCATCATAATAGCTTTTATTAACAGGGAAGTTGATATTAATATCTTCGCTAAAGAAACATTTATGTTTCGGTGCTGTGGTTTGCTAATGTTTCGATGTTATACTTTAATAAGATTTATTTTATTTTTTCAAGAAAATGTTTGCCATTTTTTATAAAACAAAAACAGTAAATGTAGAATAATAAAAAGTCTGAATTATGTGTCATTAGAATTTATTTATACAATTAAAGAAATAATACAAGTGTGCGGTGCAGACTGTACGTCCGTCACCGTCGGCGGTCGAGCGGCGACTGCGCTTGGAGTGCGCCGTGCGCCTCGGCCGTCGACAGGCGGAAGCGTGCGCGCGCGCACCCGCGCAAGGCTACGCTCATGACCTCGCACCGTCTTTGTCTAGCGCTATCTAGCGTCTGTTTACCCGCGAGGCCGAATGCATCATACCTTTGCTTGGCGCGTACTTGAAAACTAAATGATTATTGAAACCATAAATTTATCGTTAGGGTATACGTTTCTTTTTGAAGAGAAACCTTGTAGATAAATTGAGTGATAATGAATCGAGGTACCGAGGTGCGTTTCGACTGAGGCGCTCTGTTTTATGTATTAATATTTATACTGTTTCGTTTTATATTTGTTATTTAGTTTTTAAATATGTTTTTTTATTTTGTTTTCAGATATGGCGCGATATAAGTGACCGTATCAACTGTATGATCGAGTGGGAGCTGTTAGTGAGTTGTAAGTACAAGAAATATCTTTTTTTATATAAGTTAAGACTACGATCATGTACTGGATCCGCTTTTAGTTATTAATGCAGGTACAGCAGATGATAAAGAGACTTTTTAACAATAGAGCATCACATTATTAGACCCCAGTCATTTGTAGAACAAAATGACGCATATAGAGGCGGTATCTAATAAATTAAGTTACATAAATAAATGTAAGCCTAATAAGGTCATATTATCACATATTCATGTACAAACCAAAATACTTGCAAAGTGGCCTATTTTACTTCCTATGTCGTAGTTTTTTTTTTAATGCTGTGCAGACCTTTGAACCTAGTGCGATCTAGAATTTAATACTAGTTTTTAGCGGTTCAAGTTTCTAGAATTTGGGCAAGGACATCAAGTTAGCGGAAATAATTAATTTGGGATTCGGTTCTCGGTTTTTATAGATGGCACTCTACTCCAAAGTTTACTAGGATAAAGGTTTTTCAAATATGAGTCAAATGCAAATAGCATAGAAGCTTAAGGTCTTTTTACATAGCATGAGTAGGATAGCATAGAATTCGAAGATATATATGACAACACGCCCCGGGCCCGCGTGGTGGATTACAGCCCATTCCCTCTCCTAGAGAGGAGGCCTGAGTTCTAGCAGAGGGAAAATTATAAGGCTTCTGCTATGCTACGCTCTGAGTAAGATGACAACAAGTAGAAAATATGCATCTTTAAGAAGAGAGAAACGGATAGGTAGCTACTTTGTATGACCCGCATCATTCTACAGCAATTGTAGTATAATAAATATATAGCACCTTTTTTATACAAAGACAGATAAAAGTCTCTCATGCCTAAGAAAAAAACACATTTCATTTTAAATATATTTAAATCGTAGTTATTTCCTACACAGAGTTAGGTTTCGTGTGGTCGGTTAAAACCGACGGGCACCTACCAGCGTGCAGTGTGCGGTGGTTTTTTTAACCTCACTTCGAATGTAGGCGACCTTGTCATTGCTCACAATTCGGGGTGAACAGCTAGCGTACCGTCGGCAAAACAAGTTCGAATCTCTAGTAAACTTTAGTAGTTTTGAAGATGTTTTTTTGTAAAATTAATATGGATAAAAAAGTAGTAATATACTGTATTTTATAAATGTTAATTACAATAGGAAACATAATACAAATAGTAACCTAAATAAATAATAAAGGTTCTCTTTATTTGTTTTTCAAAACTACCCCCTTAAGACAATTTTGAGGGTGTTAAAGATTGTATGGAAGAATCTTATTTCTGGGGTTAATAAACTTGAAACTTTGCAGAAAATCTAGCTTAAATGAATATAATAAAGACTGCTATTTGTTTTTCAAAACTACCTTCCAAACTGGTTTAGGGGGTGTTAAAGTAAGTAAGTCTCGTGAACGGAATCGCGGGCAAAGCGCTAGTTTCTTATGTATATGCTTGTTTTATTAAATGTTTTTAATATATTCACTGCATTAAAATTTAATAGCGAACCACTTCATTACAAGAACTTCTTGATAATGTGATCAAATGACATTGTGCTGTTTTACGAGTCTGACGCGGGCGAAGTCGCGGTCGCCAGCTATTTTAAAATGTTACAGAATACAGGTGTAACCTAAAACTTAATAATCATACCGTGAAATACCAATTTACTGACCACATGCCATAACTTACTGTAGTAATACTAGCTTTTGCTAACAGCTTCGCCCGCGTGAAAGTAAATTTCCCCATACAAACTTTAAGTCTTCCTTTTCATCCCCTTTATTCGGGGACAAAATTTATAGTGCTCGCCTACGTAATAAAATGAAATCTTGTGGCTTTTGCGTTTCTAGGCCCTGTAGTTTCGGCTGTGCGTTTATATATCAGTCAGTCAGTTTCTCCCTAAAGTCACATAGATTGATGAAATACACAATATCCTTAACAAATTACTAGAAAAGTTAATACTCTTGTACTTCCTACTTAATTTTCTCTAAACCAAACAAGACTGCAGTCACCAGATATTTATTCTAGGTACTTTATGTGCATTTGCATACTTATTTTTATGCCTATGATAATATCTTCCGCCTCCGTAATAAAGCTTGTTTATTAATACGTTAGTTAAGCTATTATCCTTCGAACAATTTTAACTTATTATGTTAAAATAATTGGAACTTCTAATCTTACTAGCTTCAGCCAACGGCTTCGCCCACGTGAATGTAGGTTAACTTTGAATCCTCATTCCAACTTTTCAAGGTGTCATTTTTGGAAAATCCTCTTTAGGTGAGGTCTGGTGTGGGGAGGTCTGAGTCCTAGCAGTGGAAACATTATAAGGCTGATGCTATGCTCTTTAGATGCTCGACTACGTCATAAAATGCAGCCTTATGCAAAATTGCAATCTCCTAGACCCAGTAATTTTAGCTATACGTTGATATGTCAGTCAGTCAGTTACTCCTTTTATATCTACAGATAATGACTGCCTACACAAGCTTTTTCTATAAGAAAACTTCTAAAAGTAGCACGTGAAAAAACTTGAAATATGTAGGTATATTGCTAGGGATATTTTTAGATGCTACATTTAAATGTTTTTACGTGTCATTTCACAGTTGGTGTTTCTGGTTTTATCTTTTCGTATGTTGACACCGGCTTCCGTTAATTTATTTTGCAGTTATTAGTATTTTTTTGTTGTGATTTTTTGTAAAAATATCGTTTAATGAGTCAGTCTACACGTTGGGACTTTTTAGTTTCGTTCAGTCTAGCCTTTAGTTACGTTACGTATTTGGAATAGTTAACACATGTTTTTACACGGGAATTTAGTCAATAAGCCATATTTGCAAAGGTAATAATTACCGAAAAAGGTTGTCTTCAACGTAGTCCTTAATCTTGTGATGCGTTTTTTTGTAAGGACTGGGTTAATGAAGGTTTTAAATATTCCCTCGCAAAATTTTGGTTCAAACAAAAGTCTGTTGTTTGTTGTTGTAATAACGTATTCTGTTTAGGAGTAATGACTTATTTAGCTAAACTTCATTTGGGAATTATCGTTTCATGTTTACAGCGCCAATTTATATTATGAAAATAACTTGCAATTTTGAAATATACAAAATTATTTCGAACGTGCCGAATGCTTTCTAAAATATGAAGTGAAGTAATTTATCGATTTATTTCAATGTGTAAAAGCCCATTTGAATTAAATTGCGACAACATCGTCTGACATCATCATTAAATTTACAACATATTTGAAGCTTACTTTTTTCAGAACCAGTACTACATGAGTAGTACTAACAAGTATACACCAACAGGTTCTCCTTTCTCCATAATAAATGCAAATTACCTATTCTTTTGTAATTACAGAAACAAAGCACAAACTTCACAATAAATGCTGTCTAATTGAACGAGATTACATCAGCATAATCAGTAGGTTTCAGGAAAAAACATTAATATATTATTTCCTGTTCGCTAGAACCATGACCATTGTCCCTGATTGGCTAATTGACCACATAAATGGATATAAACATTATCGATTGTTCTATTAATAAAGTATCTTGGAAGACACTTAAATTTTTAACCTAGATTTTTTCATAGAGAGCCGACCTACCACTGAAATCTATTCACAACCGTCTGACAATCGTCTTAATTTTTCCAATTTTTAAAATAGATTTTCCAGTACAGTTTTATTAAACATACTTGTTTCGAGCAAGACTTTTTACAAAATCTTATAGATTCACTATCTGTAAAGGCCACAGTCAAAATGGCCACACCACCAAAATAATCCCAAGAAAAACTGAACACAAAAAAGTTGCACCAAAAAATCGGCTCCAAATATAGGCGCGCATACTCTTGCCTTTCATGGTAACGCCTATAACTGAACAGTCGATCATGAGTCGAAGTGTTGCCTTCAAGGCGAACAGCACCCAAATCTAATAATGACATATAAATGTCTTAAATCTACTAGGAAGTGTCGTGCCCGGTTCGTCCTAGCGAGCCCTTGTTAACAGCACGCACACACGTGCACGCACGCACACACGCGCGCGCCTCTCGCACACACTCACAAAAATGGCCATGAGATAACTGACATCACAGCAAGGTCCCAGCCAGTACGGTCAACAAAAGAATATTTTTATTCAGATAAGATATTTTTTTTAAATCGTGTAACATGACGTCAGTGTCTACTCTACTCTAACCCTGAACTTTACATGAAATCACGAAAATTATACATTTTATAACCGCAAAATAAGGTAAAATAAACGTTTGATGATCATATTTACATAATATGACGTTTGTTTTTGGAACTAATGAGACCTCTAGATCGTGATTTACAGGTGCATCTTTATGTGCCGGGTCAAGATATCTAGTAAATTCCTTTATAGATTTGCACCTGCGTATTAGTAACGCAAAAATAATTAACAATCTTTATGACAAGGTGATGGTATACGTCACACGACCACGGGGATCCCCTAAAGGTAGCATTCGGCTCTTAGCGACCGCGACCTGCGACTGCGACCGGGTGCCGCGACCCTCAGCTTAGTATGAATTTGTAGAGCACCGGTCGCGCGACCCAATCGCGGTCGCAGGCCGCGGTCGCGCGTTTGCGTTACCTTAAACGTCACCATTTTTAAGAATATTTTCTTGTTTCATAGTTTCCAGAGCGCGTTTTCTTTGTAGTAGGATTTCGTTTTTTTTATTTGTAAATTATATTATTTTACGAAGTGAAGATAAAACACAAAAGCGCCAATTTTGAGTTTTGAAGTGTTGCCCGAGGTCAAAAGATGTATAAAAAGACGTTTTTCCTGTTCCTGAAAAATTAGAAACTGACCTTTTTTTATTCAGTGGGATTTATCGTGGGTGGTACCTATTATAAAAAAATACCTTTCTTTCTCGTTTTGTCCTTATCTTTCGTCTTTTACTTTGATAATTTTGACATTTATCAGCTACGTGTTTTTTTATAAGTACTTTAGAAAACTATTTTTGCACCAAAAGGTTTTAACCTTTAGCTCGCTTACCGCCCAGCCTGATACGATAAATAAAATCTCTTGAGGTAGGTGAACTCTCGCACTAGTGCAGTTAACAGCAAATTACTTTAAGCGACTAGTGAATTTTCGAGTTAGTATCATCATCATCTGCCTAGCCTTTTCCCAACTATATTGGGGTAATTGTGTCATAAAATGTAGACATATTATACAAAACGAACATTTATTTATACTCCTATTTTAAACTTAAGCCATTTCGGAACTCGAACTACACAAACGAAAAACTATTTCGTATACTATACTAGCTGGCTTTAGTTTTTAACTAACGAATAATGATGTCCATAATATTTAATTAACACGAGTAAATTAAAATGACTACTATACACATGACAAAGTTAGTCTCTAAAGGGTTTAATGGAACCATGGTCAACAAAACACTTTACAATTTTCAGTCAACAATTATTATTTTAGTAAAATTTCTTGTTGTTGTAGTTTTTAACTTGTTTTGCTGTCCGTAGATCCACGTGCATCACGCATGCTGCGTAACATATAGTAATGACAGTGTTTGTGTCGGCGCCGGCCTTCGGACCCCGAGCTCCGCACCGATGAATATTTTTAACCGAGCATAGGGCCCACGCAGCCAAACGCATGCCTTCATACCTGCATACACTTGAACCAAATTTGATAGTCGTTGACCTACAGCAACTAGATCAATTTAAGGTGACCGATAGACCTTTAAAGAACAATTAAAACATGAAATTAATTCGTCACAGCAACCTTAACTATTTTTTTAGACATCTCCATTTCGCAACCCATTTACATTTTTCAGTAATATTGAAAAACACAACAAAGAGTTATTTTAAAATAATCATGTAATTAATATTCAAGGTAACAAGGGCACAAAGCGATGATTACGATTTGTTCGCCTGTATTTTGTATAAGGAAACGAATTTGTACAACATTGCTAGTATATCTGAATACATTAAGTTGAAGCCTTCAAGGGCTGCGGGCTATGTAATCACTATAATTGCCTCGCTTACAGACAAAAATATTTTTAAAGTAAAATATGTTAAAGATATTTAAAGTAAACCTTATAAGTTTATAAATTAGCAGGAAATGAATGAATAAAAAAACTAAAATAAATGCCGGATTCATTTTGATGAATCACGCCTTATCTTCAGTAAAATGATTAGAATGATTCAAAGCATCCCCGGATACGTAAATGATGTATGAAATCATTTGCGAATTATTGTATGATTAATATACGCTGTGATTTACCAAATCCGGACAAACAAAACAAGTTTCGATCAAAAGGCTGTAAAAAAATTAAATCGACTGCGAACTCCCAATTTATTTGCGAACAGTACGCCAGACGCCACGCTTTGCATCGCACCAATAATAGAAACTTGCAAATCGCGCTGCGCAGACGCCGCCGGCCGGACGGACGGCCTGCAAGGCTCTTCCTAGACGGCTGTGACTCAGCACATGCGCTTCTAGAACCGTCGCATGCCCTACTGAAACCATATTCGTTCCTATCCTATTAATTTCACTGACGATCTTGATAGCTTGTTTTGAAAGGGATATCCGGACTGCTTTTGGTATAATGGGATATCGTTTAACCAAGGTTTCAGTACCGTTTCTGCTCGAGGACCTTTATAGGATCCAAGAGTCATCAAACCAGATAGATCCTTACTAAGGTTAGTTACAAGTCTAATTGGAACACTTATACCAAGAAAGGAAAAGTCAATGATGAGGTTCCGATTACCAATTAGCGGTCTATCAACAGTTTGCTACGTTTACATGACTTCAAGTGCTCTGCCTAGCTAATTAAATCAAATGCAAATTAATTAGTGGAGGTAGCAAGGCAACTCTGCGTAACGCGCGTCGCGACAATGAGAAGCACTTTGTACTGGGATGCCCTTGTGGTGTTGAAATTACGTGAATAATGTGTATAAATTACACGTGGCTCAAATTGAATTAGACGTAGTGGTTAGACACAAACCTTACTAGCACCTTTGTCTTAGAGAGCTTTCAATATTTTTTTGCTAGTCTATTCTGTCCCACTCCTGGGAAAAGGCCTTCCTCCAATCTTTCCATCTTTCGCAGGCCCGCGCTTCCTCTTCTTCAATTTTTTTTAAGAACGGCCGAAGCCAGCAGTTTCAGTATAGAACAGTAAATTACAAGTTTCTTAATTAAACTATGAGGATTAATTTCATTAAGTGACAAGCTGTTATAATTATTCTCAAACTTGTTTGAAATGTGTTCTGAGTTTAGCAAGGGACATTGCAAAGTTTCAGAGAAATTGAAGATATAGAGGTTCGTTTGATGCCCAAATGTTTGCTTCGACAAACAATTCCTAGTGATATGTCCAATTGTCCATTAGATTCATTTCTTGTGACAAGTTAGCTGGATACAAGAAGAGGAGCATCAACAAACAATTGATCTATTCGAACTGTTCTTCTTGAATCATCTTTTGAATTATTCTAAGATCTAGTTAAGAGTAGTATCTAGGCGCGTATAATTTGATACAATGCACCTGCTATTGACTTAGCTCGCTGCTTTCCTTGTTAGCTGAAGAAAGTAGACCAGACGCTACGGTTTTGCTGAAATATTTATCATTATTTGCTCTTTTTGCCCGGACACTTTGTTTGCAAGATTACGTCATACAACAAAATAATCTTTCGCAAAAGTTTTCATAGGAAAATTTTCGGTTTCTAACTAACATTTGAGCCATTAAAGACGAGATTTCTCCATCAATGTCTAGTTTATGTTCTGCAATTTCCAGCCTATAGAAAGGGCTTTGTACTATTTCGGCTTTGGGCAAGCCATCCGTCATCAAAGCGCGCGCAGCTTCCGCGTTGGAAAGCAGCCAGTCGTGTACAAAGGATGCATTAAGGACCCAGAATTATGACACATCATCTAAACACGGATTGGCTGTTGAACATTTTGGTTTTACAGTTATGTGTTTGTGTTCTATTTCAATATTGCCAGCTTTAGAGATAGATTTGACTAGTTTAAGTGAGTGATGATTTGGTCTAGTTATCAATAGAAGACGATACTTTAACAATCTCGTTTCGATCGAAGATAAAAAAAAATGCATTAAAACCATTTTTACACACAACTTTTTAGCATGTTCTTTTTAGTAATTATTAAAAAAAAACATGGCCCCTATTTCTAAAAGGCTGTATTTGTTTTAATCTTTTCTAATAAAGATCAAAACTAAAATCAATTTAGCCTGAAGCTTTACATTTTCCGACTCCTGATTTTATTGTAGTTTTAGTTGGTTTACAGGCTATAAAAAAAACTGTCGATTAAAATGGTCCTCACAAATATCAAAATAACAAAAAATAAAAATACCTTTAGTTTTTCTACAGCCGTAGATAGTTTCCCTGGTGCTTACCTTAACTCGAAGTCTTTTGTCGACCCAATCGCTCAACAGTGCCAGGGGTCCGTCTATAGTTCCCATGCGAGTGAGCACATTTCTTGTCTTGAACTCCTTTCGAGGTACCAAGCCTGAAAACAAAACAATACTATGAACAAAATAATTTCAGCCTTAACTGTTCGCAGAAGAGTCTAACGGCTTAGCCACGTGGAATAATCAGAAATGTACCCTTAATCAAACTCCTTAAATCATATTATGATATGCTTTGACACGTCGGACTCGTAATATGCAAACAGGGTAGGCAGAATGTCGTGAGGTGATGTCATATACAACTCGAGGAAGATACGAAAGAATGTTTAGTGAAGGTAAACTTATGGCGCTTGCAAGTTCCAGTATAGTACCAGTTAAAATAAATGCTAAAGATAATAACGCCAAGATCAGTCGCTCGATGGGTGACCAGTGTGACCATCTGAACATATCAAGATTCACTTAAAAGCCGACCCTAATTCAGTTCGCAACAGACTCGGCAAATAAATATAGTAGACAGCTATACCTACAATGCATATCAACTGTAAATTCTTATCTGATAAAAACTAAGAGATTTCCATTAAAGACGACGATTAAAATTAGACAGGCCTAAAAGTTATCTTATTTTACGCTTCAATGCTATTTTTAATAACCATGTTTTTAGTTTTTTTCCAATTAAATAATTTCAGAAAACTGCTAGAAACTCCCCCGCACCAGTTTCAAAATTCAGTCAAGAGACTTTTAGGTGCTAAAAATAATAAAATTATTGAAAACACGTAACACCACTTAGTTAAATATCACCTATTATTAATTACAAGACACTAAAGCGTAAGTATTAGTGTATTACGATAACAATGTCGAAGAAAAAGTCAACGCACTGATATCAGTACGACACAAATATGACACCTGTAAAAATATCGCACGGAGCTTGCGTCACGCACTAGTGCAGGCTGTTCGGACGGCGGCGCGTGCACTCACCCTCCGGCTTGGGCAATGGCTGCGTGCCCTTACTTAGGTCACTGGGGGGTGAGAAGAAGATGTTATGGACCAATGATCTGCTTGAAGTTATTGCTTATTACTTGCTGCAGAAGATTAAAAAAAAAACAAAATCCTAACTAAAACCAATCTATGTTTGTTGTTACCTTTTCCGTGCTAGGACCACGGGTGTTCTTTACTGAAATTCTCCATGGGTCTAGCGGGCATCGGTCCTACTTCGCCCCTAAGGTTCTACTGACATTTTTTTGAGGGGCGCGTAAAACACTACGCGCCGTTGAGGACAGGCACAAGATATTTGGAATTAGTCCTAGTAAAAGGAGAATTCTTGACTGACTGACCAATTAACACCTAACAGAATCCTTGGGCTTTTATGATGTAGACGAGCAATAAGGAACAGTGTCTTAATATTCTAACTGGACTAGGTATAATGAGGATTGCGGACGAAGTTGCTGACATAGCGACAACTGCTATACCTGAATACCTGTTGCTTTCCAAAAACTGTTTTTTTACATAATTGAATATAAAAATGTTAACACACTTATCTGCATAGGTTACGTGCTGTGGAGGTCTGATGAACCTGACCAATTGACCATCAACGAACTTGCAAAAAGTTCCACGGTAAAAATAGATTTCTTATCAGTCAACAGGTAGTAATAACAGCTACAGGTAGCTTTTACAACTATTTATGAAACTAAAAATTACTATTACGATATATCGATAAACGTTTCTAAATATAGACTCTATCTAAATGAAATCAAGAGCGGCTACGCGAAACGGGTTTCTCATTAGAATCGTGTTAGAAATGAGACGATTACTATCGATACATTGAAATTAGTCGAATCGCGAGTTTACAATCGATAAAGTAAGCGCGTGATTATTAATGGTTATTAAGGCACTTTGTTAACCATTAGTTGGAAATGTCGTGGCGTTAACTAGAGCCGACCTTTGCTTTTAAAAGTTCGATTGCTATTATGTAGGTATGACAGGCCCTGTAGGCAGGACTAGTTCTGTTGTCGACAGTCATGCAATGTAAGCAATAAACAAACAAGGTACCGCGGTAGCAACATCAGTACATAAAAATAACCAAAACAAATAAAAACTAAAAACGAAACAAAATCCATTAACGAAACTCATCAATGCGTCAACAACAGATTAAAAAAACCGTAAACTATCAACAAATCTATGCAGCGCCGGCAGCAGAGGTACCAGGACGGCATGGCTCGCGAGCGGTCGCCGATCGCGAATTACTTTCACTCCACTATCCCCGGGCGCTGACCGCGCGGCCGGGGTCGTCGCCCGCAGCCGAGCGCGGGAAACGCCACCCGCCATCGCGCCATTCAGAAAAGCGCGCCATGTTTACACAGATGCGCGCCGAAACGCGTGCCGTTGCATCACTTCCGTTTGCGTTCCGTTCCGCCGCTTATTGGCGACGTACCGATTTACTTTTATGCGTTTAACACAATTATTTGCTTACGCAATCTGTCTGTGCGGTACTATGACTTTACGCACATGCTTTCTATCTTAATCATTTGCGTTTATATTATTACAGGGATTAAAGGTTGATCAGGCTCTTAACTTATTTAATGGTTTCTTTTATAACTTATTCTAAGATTAAAACATACTAGCTAAATGCCAGTGTCAGAGCTTTTAAAAGAGTTTTACCCATGAATTAGACATTTCTAAGTCACAGACATAAACTATGTTTGCCTTATTGTTAGTAAGAAACACTAATGATATCAGTGAAACAACACAGATTTGTTAGGGACGATAACAGAGAGCTAAAGCGGCCGGTGTCGCCGCTCAGCGCACGCGCAGCCCGCTGGCTTAGCGTGATAGATAACAGAGCACGCAACTATGTTATCTCTTTTTATAATTCGTTAACAGTGTAATACACGTAATTGCTTTCTTTGGTTTCTAATGAAAAATATTATCTTTTGCTAATTTTCTTTTGTTTTGCATCACAATTTTTTTTTGTAATGATATTAACTAGTGCATCTAATAGTAAACAGTGTAGGAATCGTTGATTGTAAAGCGCACTAGTTTATTAAGAGCTTATTCACTCAATACTCAATACGTTTATTGTATTCCACAATGTGAACTTGGGTGGTAGGTACATAGGGTTATACATCAGTTTTGGAGCATTGTGGGCCCCGTTGGGCATAACAAACAACACTCAAGCCTTAAAGACACCTGAATTAAAGTCGGATGGGAAGACCGCAGCAGGCAAATTGTTTCAGGTTTTCGATGCACACGGTATGAAGGACGAGACGAAGCATTTTGGACCGTAGATGTGTCAAAAATATATTCATGCAATAAAAATTACGAAAGTTTTGTGTTGCTGAAATGGTTTAGATGTGTCACTTAATTCTTACATAACATAAAACAAATTATCCCTCACCAAGTCAAACTGTCCGTTCGTGATAAACTCAAAAGCTACTGAACGGATTTTCATGCAGTTTTCACCAATATAGACAGTGATTCATGAGGAAAGTTTAAGTGCATATTATTAAATTAAACATATTATTAAACAAAAGTTGGTAAATTTCAATTATCTATAACAGCCAGCGAGTAGCTAGTAGTACCTAAACAAGTAAATACACAAAAAATTAAACGCCAAAATCTCAATAAAAGTCTTTCTCGTTAACAAGAACTTTCAGGGTTTATCAAAGAAAACGAAAGGTCATAGGCTAGTAGCTTAGTAGGTAGTATCCAATGGTTGTGAACATCTTGACAAGACAAAACTATTTCAATTCATACAAATTAATTGCCTAAAATAATTGAAACGCCTTCAGTCATAGTCATAACATACAATCTTAACATTTTTATTGTGTCTTATCTCGGATGACACAATTGTTTATCGGCGTTTCTTAGCAAGCTTCGTAAAAATAATTTCGACTGGCAACACAAGTTTTTAAGATAATATTTCATCAGTCTAACAGGGTTGCCCTAATTTAATATAATAATTTAGCTATCCTGTCTCAGGAATATCGTTGTTGTAAGTTTATTAAAAAAAAAGACTGAAGTATTCATGAAAATATTTTATTAAAGTTAAGATAAGGTTAGAAGACGAAGGCGCGGTCCTTTGAAACTAGCAGCGTGTTAAAGAACAAAGTAATAACTGATTAAATAATTGAGATTCCTGTTCAGTATTCGTAACTTGTTGCTGTGTACATAGATTGTACATAGCAACAAAATCTTGATGAGTTTCGAAGGGAAAATTCGACTTCTAGAGTTCATCTACACTTTAATTAAGACCGTCTCATAAAACACAAGATTCTAAACCCTTTCGCGATAAAGGATTTAGAATCTACAGAGAGTTACATTACTAATTCTTTATCTAAACTCCTGATAGAGCTTATTCGTAAAGCTTTTCTATCGCAGTACTGTAACGTTTCTAGCGTAGATTCGCGCATAACTCAGCACGCATGAAACCTATTTCGTTTGCGGTTAGCCGATCCCGCTTCAATACATGATACTCAATTTTCGTCGGGTCGGCAGGCCGGTGCCAACAGCCCTAGGCGCAAAATCTCTGGATGGCATGTCAACGACCGCGACTCCAGGCCGAGTGAGACGGCGAACGCCACTCATGTGGAAAGCGGTTATGCAACAATCGTACACGCGAAAGTCTAGCGAACGATGTTACGTTCGCGACGATGCATCTAGATGAACGCATTGCGATTTATTCAGATATTCTCGACAATCGTAACGATCTGTCGGTCGCGTGATGGAGCGATTGTATGAGAATGGGTTTTTGTTGATAGGTAATATAAGTAACCCATCTAAGATGATATACAAATGAGTTTGTGAATAGCCGTGGGTTCCTTTTTCATGAATGCGCATTTTAACTTTTAGTGGGATGTATACGTTTTTGGGAATTCTCAACGTCTTGGACATAAGATATTAAGTTCGTGGATTTCACTATTAATCATTATCTAAATATGTCCATGGAAAGGACTATTTTAGTAATGTCCAAATTGAAATTACATTCAAAAGAGCGTATTAGTTAAAACAAAAGTAATTCCTAGCTACATTCAAATCCATGTTAGTCTGCTTTCGAACAAGCACTTTCTTAGATAGACTCAATAGATGTAAATGCGCACGATTGTTCAGACCGTGTTTCAGTATTGCAACACAATATGGCGACCGCAATAATTATACTCTAGAATCTACCATTACGCTTATATTAGGCTTAACGATTGCACAAAAGTAGCCGATAATAGAAGCGAACAAGGAGTTTACAAGCCAGCTGTGTTTAATCTATGGTGCGCTCTACCGTCACTTTCCACCGCCATTTTTGTCGATTTGGCGGGAAAATAATTGGTAATGTGAACACGCGATCGCGTGTTTGGGCCCTATGTGGTTTGTTCATAAAAATATTTTAAGTTTCATAATTAACGCACAAGAGTGCTTATATCGCGAATTTGACACAGAAATTACCATGGTTTATCTTTATTGTTTTGGTAAAAGTAATTATGTACGTAGTATTATTATTTGAGCTTAAAATGGGAACAGAGCGATAGCTGGGAACCTCATTATTGTAGTAGAAATTCCAGAAAAGATGATAGCTGTCTATACACGTGGCAGCGAATACGATTCAAGCACTGAAATGACACAAAACACAGAACACGCTCCTAAAACCAAATCTTCATTGTTTGTTTGTCTTCATTTTCGACGTCTATTAAGTAATAATTTACAACTTTGAATAAAAACGAAGCCATTCCGCCCTAAACAGATTCGCAACATAATAGGTTACCGCGGAAAACCGGCTGACGTAACCAAACCACTCTAAGCCAAAACAAATTGTGGATAAAAAAAGGTTTATGTGCGCAAGGCCGGCGGGGCAGCGGGTCACGGGCGCTATGCAAATGAGCTGATGGCATTGTTGATAGCAGTCATTGACTATGCGGACCTGGATACGTTACGTCCATTCACGGTAATAAAAGGATTTTTATTATGGATTTTATTGGTGCTTCGTAGATGCTACTTCGTTGCGAAGGACGAGACAGTCCTTAGACGCAATGCTATAAGGAACAGTTTTGAAATATGATTTTTATCTCCCCACAAGATTTAAATCATCGTGTTTCTTTTTATTTTGCAGATCTTTAAGACTAAGCTCCTAAATCTTCTTCTTATCGTGTCCATGTCTTTAACTACATTTTTTCCGACCAGTATTAGCAACCTGTACGGCTCTATCGTTCGTCTCCTAAATGAGAGTGGTTTATTAGTTGTAAGCCACGGTCCGACATTACTGATTAGCTCTGCAGCAATGCGAAAAGCTATGTAGGGTCATTCGTTATTTACGACTCCGCTGCTAAATGCGTGAGATGTCAAAGTTATACGTGGATTAAAATAACGACTTAATAGTTTGAAATATGGCTTAAGGATTCTCTGCTTAGCGTCCCTCGTTATGTTCACGTTGACTTTGAGTAATGTTTCGAAAGAAATTGTTAAAGTTCAACATATCAAGACATCCAATTGAATTTTTGGCAAACAACAGAATAGAACCCCGATACATTATCTACTAGCTTTTTTCTCGTCCAAATCGGCTTCCAAATACAGCTGAATATCGGTACATATTTTACATGGAGCGACTGCCGATTGGACCCTAAAACGCAATGCTTCCTGGCTTTTTCTTTCAAGTGGAAATCATCCAATTACTTCTTCCAGTCTACGGTGAAGCGGGAACGCGTGTGCACAAGAGAAAACCACACCTCTGCATAAACGCTTCTCATAATTTTAGTTAGTAAAAGACTCTAAACCTGTGTCCTTCAGTTACCCTACACGCCCTACGTTACCCTTTCCTTTTCAGAAATTCGTCATCGAAAGCTTCCTGGTTAAGACTGGACAATTGCGTTACAGAAACGGACACGCAATGCAACGCACGCAAAAAATGCTTATTCCAATACGATCACACATTCCAAACAAATAATCTTCTAGATCCCTCGCTAGCAGATCGAACCTTGATCCTCAAATGCTTGAAGTCCCACAACTGCCTGGGTGGGCTGCGTAGCTTATCCCGGGGTAGGCCGTGCGGCGGGGGGGGGGGGGGGGGGGGCTGCGAGGGGGGGCGGGTTCGTCGGCCGCGGTTGACATAGAACCGCGTGCATTGAACGCACGGCCTAGACTGACCTCGCGTCGACCTGGCGTGCCATGTGACAAGAGATGAGAGCATTAGGATGAGAACTGTCAGGAGGCTGACAGATACAGGTTTTATTGTAGGAGACCTTTGGTTGGGGTATTCCAGGAGTATTTTGATGGATCACTTGGAGAATAAAAAAAAACCTCCCCTATTCCTCTTGTCTCCTTAAGCCTTTCTTGATCAATTGTGTGTCTGTGTGTTGTGTCAATAGCCATGTAATTAAAATTTTGAGAATACAGATGAATTACAAGCAAGCCAGGCGTTAAATGATAAATGACATTTATTTATTTCACAAATAGGCTTGTATAAAACACTTACACTTCCATTTTTTTGTCAATTTAAACTAAATGAGACCAGTGTTTTAGCTGAAATTAGAAATGTATCTGACATCTTTATGACTACACAGTATTTGAAAAAAGGCACTTGACATCAAATTCAAAGAATTATGATCATGTACAGATCTAAAAAACCTAATTGAAATTCAAATCAACATTGTTAAAACATAATTAAACATAACATTAATATGATTGTTGCCGCAACTGTACCTAATTTTTTCTTCTAGCAACAAAAAGACCACTTAGTTTAATCTGTGGCTACATCTCATATCAGTATGGCCTTTCGTGTCGTCATTTTGGAGAATCAATTACAATACAAGATATCAACAAGTACAATTGTAGTAAATATAGTAAATTAATTTAATATTTAGATTAAATTAATTTGATGTTTTTGTATGATATCTACTGAGGAGCGTGATATATTAATAAAGTCTGATATACTATAAAACCCAATCTTAAAATTATTACATACTATCTGATACCAGCGACTTCGCTCATGTGATAGTAGAAAATTATCTCAAGAGAACATACTTCCAGGACCACCTTCGTATTTAGTATATTAACCTATCAGATACCTGCAAAACGAGACACAATAGTAAGACAATAACAGAGCGGATGAATGATGAATTAAGTGCTGCTAACACTAAGGGCCTATTTCACCACCTATGATTAAGTTTCGAGTATCTTACTTGGCAGATAATTTCATACAAATTCTGTTCCATTTTATAATTTATTCAGTGAGTAGTGCCTTTTCGGACATTGTGAAACAGGCCCTTAGTGTATCAAGTTTCATCGAAATTCAGTCAGCTATTAATGAGTGAAAAATTAACACACAAATTTTCAGTTTCATAAAATGTTGCATTCTAAGCGGGAAACTTTCCTCGCACAGAATGTGAAGCTGCAAACTTACAGTTCATTATTTGTTTGTTAATTAGTTAGGATGTACATTTAATACAACTTTTTCATTAATATTGAGAGGGTGATCTAAGTAAAAAAAAGGTTTCCCAATAGCAATTGTAGTAAGTTGGTTATATTAACGTTTGAATCCCCGACCGGTCCTATGAGACCGCGCTGTTATTGTTTTACTATTGTGTCTCGTTTCGCGGGTATCTGAGTAATTAAGGTGGTATGTTTTTCATTCATGCTGTCTAACTGCGTAGGAAAATTATAGACATATAAATTAACGACGCTTTTCCATATTAAATTAGGCTAATGATTTTTCATCATAAATGCAACATAAATAGTTTAATTGCAGCAACTACTTGTTCATTCTACTTCGCAACTACTTATCAAACAAACTATTAGCATATGTTATAAGCATACTTGTAATATAATTAAGTTTATCCGCTTCAATTCCACCAGTGTTGACTAGATTTGAATAAAAACATAACCTCTAAATCTTACCGCCATATTGTGCGAATCGCTGCTTATTCTTCTCTTCTAACCGTGTCTCCTCTTCAATTCTCTTTCTTTCTTTCTCTTCCTCTCGTTTTACCACCAGGTCTGTCTTACCAAACGGAATTATCTCAAGTGGTTTCTTCTGTGCGTTTTCAAATTGAACTATGTTTTCATACAATGGAGCGGATTCTACAGGAACCTTTACTTTATCAGAGTATAGAGCCTTCAATGGATTGTAGCTAGAGCTACACGCACTCACTTCTGACTCTGAAGTGGAAGAATCAGAATTATGATCCGCCGACATCGCAAAAATTTAGCAAAACAATAACATTGACCGACCGATGAACCGAGTACCACAGATTATACCGCTGTCGATGTCATGAAGAATGCGATACGTTTAGTTTCACGCATTTGAAGAAATGTTTTGTTATTTTATGCGTGTGGTAGTTTTTTCAATATATTTTCAAGCATTGGTTAATTATTCCAATTTGATTTGGCTAAACTAATAAATTTATAATACTCCATATACACGGAAATCGTTTTGGAAACCGTAATTAAATTACCTCGAAGTAAATTATTATAATTGCACATTTTTTATTGACATTGCAGTCATATTGATCGCGTGGTAGAATGCTGAAGGTTCTTCCTTAAACTGCAATTCAGTTATAATTACAGATCGTATTAGTAGCAAAAGAAACTAACTTACAAAGTTATAGGTACATTACATACCTAACTACGTGCTGTATTTAGCTATTATAATATTACTAAGAATAATATGTTTATTTCATTAAATGCTATTTTACTACATTAAAACAAACAACAGGTTGTGTAAACAAGATAAGTATTAGTAAGATGTTAGCTCGTCGCAATTACGCCAACTCAATGCAAGGTCCTCAGAGCAATATGCAATAGGAAGTAAATGATTCAAGGTTGCGTCTCACTGAAGTCTATAAATCTTTCAATAGGCTATTTATACAGGAAAATTTATTAGTAAATTGCCGTAAAAAGAAAAAATAATATGAGTAGATTTGTAACGCCTTACATGAAGATAATAAATAAACCATTTTAATGTGTTATGTTTGATAAAGGTTGTTTACTTAACATTTGGTTTAACCAAGGTCTTTAAATTTGAATGAGCTCACCACTTTATAATGAAGAAAAAAATATCGTCGTGGAGTAAACGAAACTTCATCTATTTGACGCTAGATGGCGCTGTACTTCATCCTTATTACATTTATTTTTGTAATAGTTTTCTTGTTTCGTTTATGAAAACAAAATAATTTTGATTGCATTACACCAATGACATCTGCACCAATCAATTTTCGTATTTGAAGTATGACTGTGCCTCTAATTTAATCCCGTGATTAAATCAAAGCAGTATCTATTTGCTCGCTGTCGCCTATTAATTTGCTACTTATAAATAGATGAGCTATGAATAATGCAACGTTAGTAATCTTCTTTCCGATACAAATAAGTGTGCAAATACATTTAAAAAATAGTGAGTTGCAAAGCAGCTTTAGTAAAGCCAAAACAACACTGTCAAAAAATTACAGCTTTGATTCGAATGTAGGACATGGACGAATTTTTTAAATGAACAGAAAAAGTCTTAAAACTTCAGATCACAATCATCAACTTTTACAAGTACATTAGCCAGATAAAATCTAACAAACACTTAAACGTAATCACTGTTAAGAAATTAATTATTCTGGAAACAAAATCGTCGGACGAAGAAAGCGGTATAAGGAAGCGTTTAGAAAAGAAAAGTAATTCTTTTTGCTTCACACACGACAATTATAGTGAAAGACTGAGCTAGCATTGTTCACTTTTTTCAAACGGCGCGCGTTGATTGGCTGCATTTCTTTGTTTTGCGGCGCGCGCGCAGTCTTCCGTGCATTGTGAGCTCAGCATAATATGATTACGAGAACGTCTTATGTTTGTTACGTTAATAACTTTTTCTTTGTTTTCTTTTAATAGCTCCGAGCATTTAGACGTACTTGACTTAATAGCCTATGTCTCCTAGCTGGGCCACAGAACGTCCACAGCAGTCCATCTTTGCGATTGAGCTTCACGCTTCACATCATCCGATGCCTACTGCTTCTGCCAACACAGTAGCCAGGTTTGCTGGAGATGACCACGCATTCTTTTTTTTTGAGGATTCCAATGTCATCTGTATAAGATCTAAATCCCTACGAAGTGTGCGACCAATCCATTGCCACTTACGATGATTGATTAGGTGGTAGATCGAGCTTTTAAGGCATTTCTCTAACGGATCTTCGTTAGAGATGATCTCGGGCCAGTATAAGTTAGAATGATGCAACGGCTGTCTGCTGTTGGTAAAAGCTTTGGATTTACATATTCATCATAATAACATTCCACGTTTCACACTCGAAAATTAGCACGAAATTGACATTAGACTTTTTTGTTTTGAGTTTTTCTCTCTGGGTCAGTTTTCATGATTACCAAACAGTTAAATTTAAACAGACAAATATGCCTCAACATATATTAAAATATAATTAGGATTAAATAATTACTGCGGGTTACTAAAATATTGCAAGAATAATAATTTATTCAGTTAGCATGTATATTATTGTTGGAACCGTAGGAGTGATTCGTTTTTTCTATATTACAGCACCTTTTTAAACCCGCAAAGATAGCACTAATCTCATTAAAGTTAGGTATTATCGTAGCACAATAATGATTTGTTAGGTGACGCCTGAAATAGCCGAGTAGTGTAAGTTCGTTGACTGGCACATACGTCACGACACCAGATTAGATTTATTGTACTACTCGTTACACGTGATGCGCAAACGATCCGCGAATGATTTATTAATCTGCTGTGCCTACACTTTAAATAGGTCAAACACTGTCTGTCTCAAATTAATCGAGAATTTAATTTGTGAAATTAATTTTAGTGTTTCTCTTCTCTTAAGTTTTGTTGTTTGTTTCTTCATAAATAAATAAATTAACATTCGTAATGTCTATGTTTCCAGAGCGCGGTGAGCGTGTGCGCAAGAGGGTGAGCGCCGCGCTGCCTCTATGCTGTATCGACGCAGATTTGACATTCACCGGGACGTCGCCAGGTGATCTCGGTGCATCGCCGCCGTCAAACTTAGAACACTATATATTATATCCAGCTGAAAAAAGAAAAAAAAATCCACTTAACCTGAAATTTCGATGTAACCGCAATTTTTTACCTACACTTGCAGACCAGCGCCATCTTGTGGCGAGTAGAAAAAACTAGTAAACTATTACGCTTAATAACAGCAATATTCTATTATTATACAATAAAATTGCTGCTAAGCGTTGGCTAACTTGATTCTTTAATCTTTTTATGCTGCTTATTTTTTTAATAAGAATTAGAAACCATTCCCTAATACTCTAAGCTTTCTAAAGATTCATTTTGTTGAAACTTACTAACATGAGCACTAACAGTCCCTTCTTATTTAAATTTATTTTTCTCTATCAAAGATTTTAATAATTGTATTTACGAACAGTGTTAAGACGTGAAAGCCTACGCTCGTAATCTTAACAGGTCGCTGCTGAAGAGAAGTGGATTACGAGGAGTGAGGTAACCTGGCCGGGAGGAGAACAAGCAAGCCGAACAAGCAGAGCCATCTGTCGTCCAGCGGCAACAACAAACAAACCGATATGTGTTCCCCCGTAACTAAGTACCTAAAATTCGCGTAATACCTACATCGAATAATGTACGTTCCGTCCAAGAAGCTGCCAAACATTTTGAACGAATTTATTAGTGTAAATACATTTTTGGACTATTTATATTTGTGTATAGTTCGCGAGTGCTCGCGTGTGTAAGAGTGGTGTGAAAGCGCCACCTAGTGTTAACCGTGATAAAGGTGGCGGGGACGCATGCGCCATCGGGACAGGCGCTGGCGATGCCATTTATTGAAGACGAATGGTGGTCCGCCGAGAATGAGGGCAGGATGGTTGACCTCTCCAATTGCCTGCAGGTAATACACTCCAAGTTACACTTTGTACTGTGACAAACTCATTAAGTTGCCTTTGGAGTACTATCGACACTCGAAATCGAAAAAGATCAAGAGAAGATAAAGATAAAATGATTAGCAGTATTGATTAGACTTATATTTTATTTATTACATGTATCTTTAACTCCCAACATTAGTGCATAACTAGACTAACATAACTTATAGAACCTAGAAGTTTACTATCAAATCTCAATCAGAATTAAATACACGACATAAACACCACAGCCTACTTACAAACATAAATGTGTACAAAAAACATGTGCTAGTTCCAGGACGCGGTAGTGGCAGCCGGCGGCCAAGCGGCCGCGCAACTGCAGCAGATGGCGACATCTCTGGGCGACCTCTCGCAGGCCGAGCTCACCAACATCGTCGGCGGCCTCACGCTAGAGCCCGACACCGGCGAAGCGGCCGACCCCGATGACATCCTCAAGCAGCTAGGGGAGACCGCTTTCGACAATTTCGAAACGTTTTTTACGGATCTAACGAATGCCACCGCGTCTTCTGTACCGCCTATTGAAATAAAGGTGAGATATTTTTAATATCATTTGAAATCCAATAAGCTAAGTCCCAAAAAATAGCAACCACCGGGCTCTCTGTGCCTAAGAAAGCATTTGGCGCCGCGAGCTACCATTCGAAAAACGTTTAGGTTTTTGCGGGTAGCAGAACCCGCAACGACTGACTGAAAATGTGGTAAATTTTTGAATACCAAGAGGTATCGTGTATCAGGTACTGGATAGTGGAAATCACATAAGCTCCGAGTAATATTATTTTATTCTGCTCCATCTGTTTAGTTTCTTATACTGGAAATCCCATTGTAAGAAAAATACTAGATAGACGATAATATTTGATACATAATAATGAATTGTATTGTAATAATTCATTTGTTTTCAATTCCAGCAAGAAGAGAATAACAACATATCATCGCCAGCGTCCAGTAGCCAACTCCAAGGCTATTACCAACAAAACAGTCAATTAGCACTGCCAAACAACGGCCAACAACGGCTACAACAACTGTTGAGATCGGGCACGAGTGCCATCAACAACGCCGTAACAAATAACATTAACAATGGACGATATAACATCGCTTCCCAAAACCCATTGCTGGCTGAGAAGCTGTCAGCGTCACCTAGCGGGATAAAGCAAGAACCAATCAGCTCGGACTACAACACGACGAGTATGAACTACGGCAGCGCGTCGCCAATGCAGAGGATGCCGAGCGGGAAGCCGCAGGTGCATGATGCTGGTGGAGGTAAAGGTGAGTTTTATTACTTATTAGGATAAGGCTTGGGGATGTAGTAGCGACTACTATGTTTAGTGACATCTAGCGGTGAATAGCAGAACTACGATGAAAATACTTGTCTTAGTGATTTTTCTATTAGCCAATAGATGGCGGCACTTGAGCAATACCAAACCAACCTTAGTTTCACAAATTGATAATAGATGTCGCTACTACTGTAAAGTGAAGTTGCAACGGCTGATGCATTAGCTACCTCCGTCTATGCAGTTTTCTCCTCGCGATCACAATCCACTTTCGATTTCCGCTCGAGGAAGTACCGACAATTTTCCTTTCACGACTTGCCGCTTTTACCTCGTCAAACGTTAAGGCCACGAGAAAGTTTTATGAAGCTAGGCTCCAAGTAGAAGTAGCCAGTATAGTGGAGATACCTAATCCTACGTAATCTATTCTATCTAATCGATTATGGGAAACGTGTTGCGTTGGTCCAGGCAGCTACCTGTTATCCAAAGTGTTAGTGTTTAATCGAAATGAAATTCTGAACTACCGTCAACAAACAATCTGGGTTTCGGGACTTTATTTGTTTGAATAGAGATTCTTGTACATTTACGCATTTAGATACCGATACATTTGTTAGATATTATTGATTATACTTAGTGAATAGATAACTTTTATTGTGGATACAAACCAAAATTTCAAGATTGTTATAAAAAAAATAGTAATTTAAGTGCATGCCTACAATCTATCAACTGAAGTTTCAAATGCATAAGGTAGTCGGTAGTTAGCCAGTTACCAAGAGTTTTCAAATAATTTCTAGCAAGTTATCCATCAGTATTTACTGTTCAATTTACAAGTATCTTATCCAACAAAACGTTATTACTTTAGACATAAAATCTAGTCGGTAACTCGAGTCGACGAGATATATCTCAGACGCAGTAGGTCAGTGGCGCCCCCACGCGGCCGGAAGCGAAAGCGACGCGAGCACTGGACGGCACATCTAACCGCTTTCCCCGCCTAATAATCTATCTGAAACTGCGTACATACTGTACATAGACTCCGACGTGTAATGGGAAAGCTAATAAACTTCCACTTACTTTATGATCCATAAAAATACAGACAAAAGTAGCCTTATTATTGCATTGGTAATATCAAAATGATTTAAAGTCGAAAGTAACAAAAATCTACACTTTTTCTTTAAATTTTAACTGATAGAATAAGGCCTCTCTACCTAGGCCTAGGCCTAGAAGTAAGCTCTTATTGTTCTCATCAATTTAGTGTGTAGTTTTTTTTTAATTACTTATAATAGACTAGTGCTTGACTGCGATCCCACCTGATGGTAACTGTAAGGATACTGTTAGGTTCTTTCCTTGGACGTCCCGGTAGGAAAAAGCTAGAAGTCTTTCAGTCCAGCTTAGGTCTAGTTTGGCCCATAGACCGTTTGTTGTATCCCGGTCTCGGTTTAATCACTAGGTTAAGTCATTAAATTACTTTTTCCTTTTCAAATGCAAGGACTGCCCGGGCCGTGGTGGCCACTCGCGGCGCAAATGCGAACGTACACCACACTAGGTAATTATACTAAGCGTTTTGTTTGTATCTATTGTACATACTTCTCGTATTTAATGCACAGACAGGCTCGTAATGATCACTTTCATATGTGAAGGAAAGTTTATGAGAGTGGATGTACCTGTGTTTTAGACACAAAACATGTCGTTAACACTGAGGTACCTACTCAGGTATATTCAGAAAACAGTAGAATACTTCTATTAACATTAAAAGGAAAGCTATATCTATATAAAAACGAAATTGAGTATCTAACAGCATCTTTGACAAAATTAATTCCTAAATAATAACGGTTTAGCGCACTTCCTATAGTGTTCGATTGTGATCAGGAACTCTCGCTTATTTGAAAAAGAAACGTTATTTTAATAATTACCCATAAAAATATACTTTTTTTACCCTAATTTAACGTAGTGACGGTATGAATGCTATTAACGAAACGACAAAAAAGTTTGTAAGTTTTTATCACTAAATAAAAAGAACCTTTTTGGTGGAACCGCCGCCGTTCAAGCACTTAGGGCTTCGCCCTCTGGGACCAAAGTTACAAGTGTAGTGCCGAATTAAGGAAGTTTCGCTTTTTTCCGTTAGAGACGGGCGAACTTTGAAGTGGATTTTTTGGCGAAAAAAAAAATAAACTGCGACAGAATTGTTATAACTTATTCATAACTAGTTATGTCGACATTTTGAATTACGTTAGGTACGAAAATGTCCGTGGCGTACTGAGGTGTATTTAAATAAAATAAAACAAAAATAAAAAGCAAGTCTTTGTGTGAATACTTTTATTTCATAAAATACTTCGAACAAAAAGGTGAAAGGGGCAACATTACCCTGGGTAACCCTGAAACAAAAGACATAAGCTTCTTTTATTAAATATTAAACATTTTAAGTTTCTGTTTGCTTCGTAAAGAATAATCCGTGGTTTTCTCTTTCGCAAGTTGTTGTATTAGAAGCTACATAAAGTATTATAGCTAAGTATTGTGTCTGTCACAATTTCTATAAACGCGAAAATATTCTCACACGTTTTGTTACCGAAGATATGTTATGTCTCTTTTTAACTCTATACTTACCCAGTTCTTTATCTTTGCTTTCTGCGGGGAAAGCAAAAGTACTTCACTCATTAAAATGCTTAATAAACAGCAAACAGATAAGCTTAGATATTAATGTCACCTGGATTTCCATTGACTATCTTTCTTATCATAGTTTTTAGATAAATTATCGACTCGTCACAAATTGATCGCAAGTCTAATCATGATATCGATTCAATCAATCACAGCAATAATTGTGCGTTTGACAAATTGTCTTTATCAAAGATTACTTTCGCTCCTGAAAATAAGCTTGAGGAACTTGCTATAGTACCGATAATGTATCATCTTCACAAAATTGATTTCATAGCAAAAATAAATCAACCGACCTGTTTACCGCCACTTCTTCCTCCCACACAAAACAAGTAAAACTCCACAAAACCTTGACACGAATATTTTTTCAGAAGCGATCGCCGTTTCAATTAAAATTGAGACATAATTGTGTGTGAACAGTAGGAAAACATAGAGTGTGAATCATTTTAATAATTAGTTAGTGGAGTATCTTCCTAGAACGTGATGTGGGGTACTAGGGCTGCATGTCAAGGTAGGAGTCCGGCGCCGCGGTGAGGTCACCGCTAGGGGGCGCTGGAAGCACTCTCATGGCGTTCGTTAAGGGGGATGTTCCAGCTTAGCCCGCGAAATTCAAATTTTCTTACGTTTTTTGCAATTTGAAAGCCAGTGATAAGTTGTATAAAGTTAAAAATACTTAAGCGGCTGTAAAACGTAACTAGTTACATAATTATAAACATAAAAATCATTAATACAAGCCTCCAAGCTCACCTAAGTGTAGGAACGATTTTTTCGAGGTCAAAAACGTTCTTGCAACTAAGTGAGCTTGGAGGCTTGTATTGATGATTTTTATGTTTATAATTATGTAACTAGTTATGTTTTACAACCGCTTAAGTATTTTTAACTTCATACAACCTACCACTGGCTTGCAAATTGCAAAAAACGTAAGAAAATTTGAATTTCGCGGGCTACCTGAAGCATTCACCTTAAGGATGCTTATTTTAATTAATGGACTGCAGCGATGATGGCAAGTAATTGAGTAGTGTGTTGCAAGTGCAACAACTTGCAAGGCCACCCTTTACCCTGCAGTACCTATTACTACCGTTTCCAATCTCGACAATTGTGGGATTTATTTATTTTATTTTCATCAGAACATTTAAAACAACATACATTACATGAATCTGAAGTCCATTTACTACTGTACCTACACAGTTTCGAATGATTTTATCTGTTGGGGTAGGTCTGTTTTATTTTTATTATTTTGTGGTGGGACGATATCAAAATAAATTCTCCATTCTTCAGATTTTTGTGGAGCGGGAAGGAGTGTCAGTCAGACTTTTACTGAAGCTTATAGTTACCCAGAGCAATCCTTCCTGAGTAGTTTGTAAAATTGAAAGTAAAAGGGACACAATGCATAAAACACTTTATAGACTTTTCCCTATAAGCTATAAGATAACCTAAGCTTTCTATTCAAAAGTTTAAGTGTCTACATAATATTCTTTTTATTTGAAACAGCTTTAAAACATTAATTAAACTTTCCCTACTATTATTATCCGTGTCCTGTTTTAGAGAGAAGATGATAAACAGTCTGTGGGCGGACAAGCTACTGACTGCTGACCTATCGCACTGTTCTTTCATAACAATTATAATACCTACTTAGCTGATAACTTTCTTTATTTAATAACAACGTGTCGATACCTACTGTTCAGTGTTCATACTTATTTTTGTTTTGGTTATAAACAAATTGATAATGTGACATTTTGATTGTTCGGAAATGTAGAATAAATAACAGATTCGGTGTTAATCAGTGCCAAATTAAGCCAGAGAGGTTTTTAATTAGGTGGGGAAATATCATAATGAGTTCTCCCGCTCTGGGTGGAGCGGGAGGGTATGTTAGACTATTATTTTAAACCCACTCCTGTTCCTTCGTTGCCTTCGTTCTAGGTCTTTAGGATTCTCTTTAAGCCAGAGTGGTCCCTGTAGCATGATCTACCAAGGGTTCCAGTTTTATAAATGAGAACAAATTAAAACTTTATTTCTCAAACAGGCCCTTTGGAGGTAGCAGAACAGAGCACTTAGGTAGGGATGAATCCATAGAGGCTTATTTGATGGAAAATCCGAAAGTGATTAGAATTCATATGCCATAGCCAGAGATAACTTGTATTGTTGTCGTCCAAGCGGGGACTCAATGCACGGGGCCGTAGCTCTTAATCTGCCAATGTACCCCGTCTACTCACAAACACACAGCATATTGCACAGCATTTGACTGATTATATATTTTATAAAAAAAATCTAAATTTATCAGCATTTCAGTGCATTTCTGTTTGCGTAACTACATAGCGCACAGTTGTTTATAATTTTATAAGTCTTCTCACCTTACTGCCTTCCTAAGTCCCAAAACGCCGCATTGAATGTGATCTAGAACGTCTAAACAGTGGGCAAACATTCTAGGAATGTTTGGAACCTCCCTGCGTTGTATCTAGGTTATCGACTGTTACCGCTCCGCGTTTCCTACTAATTCGCTTCCGACCTCGTAACACGGTATTTTTGTATCCACGTCGTTTCGACGACGATACGACGTTCAGTGAAAACAACTGATTATGAGATACTAATTATTAATTAACTTTTTAGGGTTACTATTTTTTCAATAAACTTACTCGAAAACCCGTTCTTATCCCTATCGCTTTCAGTCAACTATACAATTTACTAACGTTTTCCGCACTAGCGTGGAAAAGTGCGGTAACTCGCCCCTGCCACAATTTATTGTATTTATCGTATCAGGCTGGGTGCTTATCGAACCCCACGAGTCTTGCATCAAGCAATTATTTGTTTCTTAGGCAGTGTATCGAAAACATACAGATTGTCATTAAAAGTCTGACTCAGAGAAGAACTTATTTTAGATTTCTAAAAAACGTCTCGTTTCTTTGGGATAGGCTGAAACTATAGAACATTTTAATCTACTTGAATGCTAAGCAAAATCATGAAGAATAATTATCTTAAAATAACCTCTTACATATTATTCTCCCCCTCTAACATAATTCTCCCAGCGTCACGGCGCCGTAGCCTGACTCATCCGACGTGATAGCCCAACAAAACAACTCGTAATTACACGCCAAACAAAGCACACCTATTTACCCTCTTTTTAAAATAACTCTAACTCAACTCCCAGCAGAACTCATTACTGAGAATGTTGTCACAGTACCGCTTACCTGTAGGTAGTACGTAGCTTCTGCGAAATATTTTATGTAGTTACCTGTCTGTCATTTACTTTAACTAGTTCGAAAAGGTGATGTTTCTGCTAAAATTAGTAATCTAGGAAGCTATATTCTCATTGGTTTCCCACTCAGTTGTGGTGGCTCAGTGCTACAATTTGTTTCATTACCACTCTCAAAAAGATGAAGGTAAGGTTGTGCGGAAACCTGTATGTCCTTCATAGGCATGTTCTTTTTTTTCCGAAATATTAAAACAGGTCGACTCTATTGCTACAAACAATTACAAATCTCATACTTTTGGTAATGAGCAAAAAACTAAAAAGTTTAGCTCTAAACCAATCTCTGCTTTAAAGCTTTAAGCAAAGATTAAGAAGCGATGTGACATCCACGAAACAACTTTGAGTCCGCGTGGTTGATAATGACATCATTACATGTCCATCATCCTGAGCGCCAGCACTATAAAACCGATAAAGTTTATGCTCATGTCTTGTCCTCAGGAATTTCTAAGTTTTTTGACTGTGAAATAGTCTCATCTACTTATTCTAGGGTTTTCACTTTGACCATTATGGTTCTTTACTTCTTGTGAGACAGCCCACCTTATCTGGGCTTTTCCATTTTCCGGGATTCAGAGCCATCTTTTGCCAAATTTTTCCCGCTACAAATGTCAGATTTCTATCAAAATCTGTGTATTTCGGTGCACCGCATCCGCAATCCTTAGTGCGCGGTGCAGCGCGTGCGTCACTCGTGCGTCGCGCGCCGGTGTGCGCCGTGCGGGCTCAACCATGACCCCGTTTTCCCTGCGCGCAAACACCGCGCGTGTGTGCGTGCGTGCGCGTGCGCGTGTGTGCCGCACATGTGCTTGTGTTATGTCACACGAGAGGGAGCGTGCGTCGCGTGCGTGCCGTGCAGCCTGCTCTGCTTTCCTTATTGTTTGCTGCCAATACAAGGAATAAACAAAAGCTACAGATAATTCGTCTGACGTCTAATTACTTCTGTTCTCCATTGACCCAATTTTAATTAATAACTTTATTCACACTCGGAAGCCATAAAAAGGGTCGTTTATTATAAACAGCAATTAGATATGAAAAGATAAGTTATTTCCCGGGTCTGCTTGTCAATAATGCCAATGTTAACTAATAAATAACGATATTACGACAGAAATCGGAGTCTTTCTCGCCGTTCACTACCAAGGCCCGGTGCCCCACTCAAGATCAGGGCACTTCGGGTGTCTATTACGGCTATTAAGAGCCGGACGTCCGCTGAGCGTTGATTAATAACAAATCAATCGTAGTGGAGCATACTCCGCAGCGCACGGCTGTGTTGCGCAAGCGCACATCCGCGCCGCTCGCCTTGAGAACTAACAGCGAACGCACTCGCTCAGATTTCCGATTTTTAGATCTTATGTGAGATGAAATTGGAGTGGAGGAAATACCAGGGGGAAAACCGGCCATTGAGCAATTAAATTCTCCGAGAGTTGAGTTCCTCTATAGATTGTCTTAATCAGTAGTTTATTGGCTAACTGGCTACTCTTGGAAGTCTAAAGTATTTCATCATCTATGATATATTGTGGGGAGTAAATTAGTTGCTCTACTATCAAAGTTTTGATAGATATAGCCTATAGGTAGGTTAGCTAAGCTAGGATCCTGCACATTTTTCTAGTCTATTGAGTACCTATTAATTTTATGAAATTGATGCTTTTAAAATCATTTTTTTAATATGGTAACCCTGTTAAAGTAAAGCACACTGCACATTTACATTATCGTCATTGGTAGGTACGACCTAATTCTGCAAGGCGCATCGCAAACAAACATCCAATATTTGCACCTTTTAACATCATGATTATCCTTATTTTTTGTAGGTATGGATCCCTGTTAATGTGAAGTACAAAGTATATTTTCAATTCTGTGGCATGACCTAATTCAAAAGGCGTTTCGTAAACAAACATAATTGGTGTTTTGCAACTTTTAAAGTCCGCTTTAGGAGAGCCGTAGGCTTAAGGAAACCATGGTTTAGCTCGCTTTTGAAACCTACGCGAGTTCTCACGGCATTGTGTGGCTACAGCTCTGCCTTAGTTCTAGCGATTGCATCTGTTTAGCTTTTAGACATTTATTTTTAAGCATCTGCGAATAAGGCTAGGATTTTTTGGATACTTACTCTGCCAGATAGGGGGTGGGTTGGGTTAGGAGGGTAAAAAGTAGATTAAGGCTTATTCTTAAACCAATCATACACAAAAAAAAATCACAAAAATCGGTGAAGACGTTTCGGAGGAGTTTTGGTAAAAAACACTAAAACACGAGATTTTCATACATTATAGATAAATAGCCCAACGTTTTTACAGGTCCATAGTCTACTATAACAAGAATTTTTCGAAGTGTCCCTTTGTCACACAATGTTACAACTCGTCATTCCCTTTGTTTAACATGAAACATAATTTATAGATAGCCCCTAATTCTGTCAAAAATAACGAAAATACAAACAGACAAGTTTCCTTTAACAAAACACTACATTAAGTACAAACTTCCTAATAACTGTTCGTATCTATTAAAGGATGCAATAAGTGTTAAACGTCTAATCAGTAGCTAATCACCGTTCAAGGTAGGAAGCGGCGGCGGCAGCAGCGGCCCACTTACAACCGCGTTTTTATGAAACCGCGTCACTGAAGGAAAATCCAATGAGTTGTTATAAAATAATAACCGATTCCGGTAACGTTTTATGAAGCCAGTGTTCCCGGAATCCGATAGCGGCGGACATTTCACGAAGCCGGAGCGACCCTGACCCAGAAACGGTTGGACGTAAATAAACAGGCTCGTCTCTGGACCTAGCTGGGCTACACGTGTCTAGACTGGAATATTTAGGACTGTAATACATAATATATATCTACAGCCTAGATTTTAGACAAGTGTCTATCTATTATTACATAATCTATAGAAGAACAGGTAACCTACCTACAGGTAAATACCTGATACTTAAATGATATTTATTTTGTAAGAAGGTTTTACAAAACACTTTTAACGTATTTTTTTTTGTCAGTTTATATAAATTAGGTGAGGCCGATGTTTTTACCCAGAGAAGAAACACCGAAACAAACTCAAGGGTCACAATCTCTTATAAAGTCCATACAAAATGTAATGGTCAAATCATATGCGAACCATGCAGATTAGTGTCTGAGATGGCCTTTTGAAGAAAGAACCATGCAGATTTGAGTGGACCTATCCAGTTACAGTCAGTGCAAGCATTTGTCATTGTTCGTATAGAAAACAAGTTATTTAGATACTCATATCTATCGTACTATTTCTTTATTAAAACGCAAAACGAAAATAAATGACAATTAATTTGCATACATACAAAAAATTCGTGGAAAAGGGCACCTCGTAACCATACATTTACCTAGCTAACTAAATTGCCCGTGACAACCGACCGTTTAGCCCTCCATTATCGAAATACGAAGACTAGCAATCACGACGAGTTCCTTTCTTCATTGACGTCACGCCTGTCATCAGAAGGACTCACCCTGCAGTTTCCATGGCCCCCATAGCATTTACCAGGACATAATAAGTGCTAGGCAGTGGGAGGTACACGCTCGGCGGAAACCAATGGCATATTACCTTAATAGTGTAGGTACAGTTTTGTACGCAAATGTTAGTAGGTAAATGCTATAAAATATTTATATTAATTTTCTTGTATAGTATTTGACGGGATGGATAAATAAAAAACTAAAATAGCCTTTCAATCCACCTTAATTAGGTATGAAAACCAATGCAAAATATAGATTTTGTCTGCTTTTCTTCTCAATCTCATTACATGATCTAGTTCCTTCGTTAGTTTCTTCTACTGTGGTTAATCATAGCGGTCGCTTTACTGTACCAGCGAGGGCCTACCCTAAACTACGGGGTAGATAGAGCATTCTGAAATTCTAGCTTTTCCACCAGCTTTGCCCGCGTAAAAAAATGAGTCAATCAAACTTCCTATTAGCCATAGGTAACCGTACTCTGTGGAGCCAGAAGCTAGTTATTTTCTATTGACCATAGCAACCATCGCCCGTCACACTGAAGTAAACATATCAGAAATACCTAGATATTTCAGATATGTTTACTTATTACCGCATTTATGTAGGTTACAGCTCTTACTGTACCAAGGGCAACACCAAATAGATTATTAGCACTCTCTCGTAAATAACCTACATACACGTCGAGACGCGCAGGGCTGCAAGTGTCCGACTGTACACTTGAATCTAAGCACGGCTCCTTGAGCGCGAGCGACAACCTGAAGCGTGTCAATGACGAGCGACCACACACGCACACACGCACGCACGCGCACGCACACACACGCCCGCCTGCGCGTGCGCACGGGATCCTGCACAAGTGCACGCGGCACCGTTCTCCTGTGCACCGGTTTGTTATTGCTAACTAGGAGTTTGTTGTTATTTAATTTTATGGTCACAGAATAGAGGAGATCTAGAAACGACTTGGGTATTCTTTTCTAGTACTACAATAGTTCGAGAGCTGTGGCTAGCAACTGCTAATATTAAAAGATAAATATCATTTGATATGGTTCTATCTTCATCCGTAATTTTCTTTTCGGATTTTTTCTTTTATTTTTTAATGACTGATAATGATGAATGAAAAAATGAAGATTGTAAAATTTATCAATGAAGACCGATAAGAATTTCTGATGATCACTGATTAGTTGATGAAGTTACACAAAATGATTCGAATTTTTTTTCACTCGTTTATAACAACAGCATAAATCTTCAAGTACCCCTACTTGCCCACCAGGGTCAAAGCCTACAGGGGCCTTATTTGTGCGAAAGAGAACCCCAGGGTTCTGGAACGAAGTCAAAGAAGGATCATAGGTAGGAGTAGGTTACAGTTGGTGAAAGTCTAACAGGTCCTCCCGCTCCGCCCTAGAGGTCATTGGATGAGTTCTCACCTAACGATGATCACCTAATAATGATTTGGAATAAGAATTAGAACTTCTTTATTATGGGAATAGGTTACATACAGAATGATGTTAAAAATTTATAATAAACTAGTTGTCCCCTGCGGTTTCACCCGCATTTTTCGTTACTGCTCCGCTCCCGTGGGTCGTATCGTGATGTTATATAGCCTATAGCATTCCTCGATAAATGGGCTATCTAACACCGAAAGAATTTTTCAAATCGGACCGGTAGTTCCAGAGATTACCCCCTACATACAAACTTACAAACATACAAACTTACAAATTTTACCTCTTTATAATATTAGTATAGATAACAGTACCTGCACGGTCCGGACTAAGCGTTTTGCCTCGTCGTTTATACCGCGTACATCGAAGAATTGGAACAATTTGCCTGCTGCGGCCTTCCTGTTCAATTATAATTTAGGTATCTTCAAGACTAGTGTGAATAGGCTCTAAGGCGCCTCACCATCAACGACTGCATCACTGCTTACAATCAGGTGGGATCGCAGTCAAGCACTAGTTTATAAAGTTAGAAACCCTGTTGTGTCCCACTGCTGGGCGAAGGCCTCCCTCTCCCTTTTCCACACACGCCTATCTTCAGCCATTGCAGGCCAGTCCCTCCGATAGTTGTCTAACTCATCTCTCCACCTTCGCCTCCGTCTGCCACTATGTCGTTTTGCGTTGGTTTATAAAACTTTTAAAAAATAACCAGTAGGTAGTATTTCTCCCCTTTTCCTTATAGCATATTTCTTCCAGCGTCATATCCCATCTCCACGTGCCTGTCCCTGCTGCAGTCCTGGTTACATAAGCATACATTAGTCGAAAGAGGCGCAGGCGCAAGGTTTCGCAACCTCATTACTAACTGGGACGCGTATATTTGACGAACCGATCAATAAATCATCGGGTTTAAGGAGAACTCCTACTCGATGATGACAAGTTATTTTTGGTAGGTTTCTGTTTATTTCTTTTGACTGATGCGTTTGTCGCATATTGATATTTTTAAAATTTTCATAATAATTTGTAAATTGCATACAATAAGATCCTATTCTAATTGTGTAGAAGCTTTTTTATCTAGTTTAGTTTTAGTTTTGCATATCGCTAGAGTGACTCTGACTCCAGTCTTGCCATGAAGTACCGTGTTACCCCAGTTAATGGGTTGTGGAGGTCTGGTAGGCAGCCGCTCCTCGTAAAATACTGGTATTCAGCTAAATCCGGCTTGACTGGAAGCCGACCCCAATATAGTTGGGAAAAGGCTAGGCAGATGATGATATCACTAGAGTGACTACTGACGCGGGTCTGGGCTTTATCTCCAGATTATCAAAATTGTTTTTGGGTTTTTTAATTTGGAAAATTCACAGATAGCAGCTGATTGTAGATTTTTGACCTTTTGAATAGTAAAAGACTCTTCTCCAGTTCAATAATAGCTCCCTTTTATTGCTACTTCAGCATATAGGAGGGAATGTCAGACTTTTAGCGAGGAAAATTTACCCAGACAGCAGTTGTTGTTGATATTTGGCCTATTTATGACAATAGACCCGTTCCCACTTCAATACCAGCTCCCTTTTATTGTTAGTTCAACCTATTTACCGGCAAAGGTAATGTCAGACTGTTACTGACCTACGTAGATTTGTTTAGTTGCACTTTGCTTTCCAGAATCACGATAACTCGTTTGAACAAACCCACAGCTCACAATATAGATCTATCTGTCTAAATATGCTGTTCACTTTTTCTTCACCTTCGGGGTACAGTAGCTTGTTGCTGTGTTATATGTTGATTGTTTAGAGATACGGTGAATAGACCGAGAAGTCCCGCAAACCTCTATTGAAAAGGGAGG
This sequence comes from Mythimna separata, assembly GCA_030763345.1. NCBI lineage: Eukaryota > Metazoa > Arthropoda > Insecta > Lepidoptera > Noctuidae > Mythimna > Mythimna separata. Next base: position 708,612 of record CM061173.1, on the reverse strand, counting down.
ATCCTCCGACTAGACGGGTGTTATGACTGTTCCGGGCACCTACCCGACACTTGAGATTTCAAACTGTTGTTATTTTCTAATTTACTTAAAAAACTGGTAGTATTATCTTTTAGTTCTTATCTGGCGACATAGATGTCGCTACAATAACATATAGTTCTGTGCTTTTCAATGAGTTCGAGAGGTTAAAGAGTGAATCTTTAAATTGGTAAACGATGAGTGACTTTGTAACAGACTGTGACTGTCTGTCGTGACATCAATCAAAGTATGACGGTATTCCCAAAATAGTTATCAACTATAGCTATTTTGCAGTAGACATTCAATGAATTCTATTCTCGATATTATGCTGGAATCGGCTTCCATTCTATCCAGATGCAATTGAGTAGCAGTTGAAAAATATTAAATTATATTTTTCGCCTAAAGGTGTCTTAATATTATTGAATATTTATTGTACATGATGGGCACCGTTTTGTATTTAGTTCATTTGAAATTAATATGAAGTGCAGAAGAGCTAACGGCAAACTGAATACACAATAAGCAGATATATCACATATGCACCCGGTGAACTAAATATTTGAATACGATTTGGATAACATTTGGAGCAGATATTATAAATTAAAGGGCTATTTCAATTTTAATCGACGCAATATGAGATTCTTATTCTATTTTTTTAAATATGTACTACAAAACATAAAAGTTGTTGTGGTCTTGGAACGTAAAGGCATAGATGTGGTTTTGGTCAGTAAAAGTCTCGAAAGGTTCGATGGCTACTGGGGAATGGGTTGTGCGAAAGAACATGCCGGGGTCCTGGAACATTGGAGTGGATTTTAGTTAGTAAAAGTCTGTCAAGTCCTGCTCTACCTTAGAATTGGAGAAGTAATTGGATGACTTCCCGCCTTAAAAAAAAACTAGGAATAACTCCCGTATCGTGGATGCATTCATAAACCTCCAAACTTACTTACAAAAGACACCTATACCCGGAACACCTTTTTTTTGTAGGCCGTTTAAATATTTGGTATATGCGGGAATCGAAACTGATACAAATTCAATTCAAATAAACAATTGAAGAACTAAATATCCGTAAACAATAAATAAGTAGGTACTATACGTAATAGGTACACACAACTAAGTATATTGGAACCTAAACCAAGCCATTTACTCAAGCGTCCAAATAGTGTAACGGAAGTCATAAGCCCTAGGAAACATAGAGATAGCTAGCCTGCGAACCTAACGAACAGTCGGGACCTAGACTGGTCTAGCACCTATTTCCTGTCTGTTACCTATTCCGCCATATTGTAGGCTAATGTCTGGCTTAAGCTGACGTCATCACTAGAGTTTTTGTCTCGATAATCCCGGCTTTTTGCCTTATCTGGCCTCTGATCGGTAAATCTGCTGTTAACCCGGCCTCATCTACATAAATTGACAAAGAAGACTGTCATGTTATTTTTAACCAGTTTACAATATACCCTTATACAAACATGTCCCAACAAACATGTCTGAATATTTTTATAAATATCATAACCCAGCAAATCACACAGCCACACATCGTCACTGGATCAACAGATTTCAGTCATATTTAGAACAAAGGAAAACGTAATCCTAGTTTAGGACGTAGGAACATGTTGGTCTGGAATTGGATTACGACATAGGTAGAAGTTAAACTGGATTAGGACATAGAGAGATGTTGATACGGTTTAGTATAACTATTGGAAGACGTTGACTTAGATTAGGGCATAGGAAGACCCCAAGGTCTTCCTATGCCCTAACCTAAGCCAACCGCCCCTAATCTTATTTATTGAAACATAATTAAATGCCGTCTTTGAAAAGGAGGAAAAATTTAATTTGTTTCCTGTTTCTCATAAAATCAGTGGATTCGCATGGTCTTCTCCTATAGAACTAAGTCTATAAATAATGAGTCATGTTACTATGTTCTGGTCTATACTTAGTCACAGGTTCAAAACTACGTATTAAATAGCACAACATTGGGAAATCCCTGCTTCGACGGATAATAAACATTGAATAACATGATCTATTATTGTGTGACTGTTACGTATTTCAAAACGGATAAAATTAATCATTTTACAGTATAATTAAAAAATAGTAATATTGAGTTGATTTATCTACAATGTCCATGGTAATTTGTGCGCATGTTGTGAGCAATTCCTATATAACAAAATTAATCGATTTTCTGTATCATATTTTTATTAAATAGTATGTTACCAAAAGATTTATGAGTATGTATGTGACCGGAGGGAGAGGAAGGCCAGAAATAATATAATAAAAATATAGATAGTTTTTGTGAGAAGTGATATTAAAGAAAATGGAGTTAGTGATAGCGTATCGTTTATGGCAGACCAAGTCAACGCAGATGAAGTCGCAAGCAATGACTAGTTTAAGATAAACAGTTTAGCGTTCATACTATCTTCTTCTTCGTCAGTATCACTCTTGACAGAGTGGTCGTGGTCATCGCTTCAGGTGTTGGTGGCAAGCTTCACAACACGCAGCCACTCTTCTCTGATGGCACCTTCCGCGTTCATTTATGTATTGATGATATTTTCTACTCTATTCCACTGCTTAACATTAGGTAGGATCGCAGTCAAGCACTAATTTATATTTATTAAAAAAAATGTAGATTAAACAGTTTCACAGTAAACACGTGTCATACAAACTCACTCTTACTTGTGACCATTGAAAGTGAAACTCGTATTGTTTCATGAATTTGCCCTGGAGTAGGTAATACATAGGTATGTAGCGCACTTGTGGCGCTATTGTCCCAGTGTCTTAATTTTGTGATAACGGCCAGTCAATTAGCTGTTACGGGGTAGGCAGCTATCTAGACTAAATGTGGTCCAGTAGTAGTTTCTAGGATTACTGATAAATAAATAAAAGTGGTTTCGTGTAAGTACTACGTACCTTAAGAAGACAGGCGCGGCGCCGGCGTGACATTACGATCAAGATTTTCGGCTTTATACAAATCTTTATTAATTATTTTCCTGTTATTCTGTCTTTTTCATAACATCATAGTCAGTCATCATTGAGTAAGAGTTTGCGAAAGCAAAATCAAAATGTTTTTATTTCACATAGACCTGCATGGCTTAGGCCATAGGACTCATAAAACATCAGAAGCTAGTGCACGGTTCAATTAGTCGTTAACTATAGAGAAGAATCTGCAAGAAACAACATGGTTACTCTCTCTTTTTTTGTATCGTAGTGTATGCCTTTTTTAGCCTACACAGTTCTTTGGTCAATGTTTTTAAATTATTACTACTATTTATTATTTAAGTTTAATAAGTTCTGTGTGTAAGGTTCAAAGAAACAATTTACTTTCATTCTTTCTTTTTTATCTCAAAAAGTAGTCCTACAGGAAAATGGAATCTAAGGGTAATCATTGGATTCCTTTGTGCTAGGAATAGGTATACTTATGTTTAACTTCAAGTAATAGCTCTTGATATAGCATACAGGGTGATAATATTCGCTTTGAGGGTAACAAACCTATCTTAAAATATATGTCACACTTTTGAAACCTATTCTCAATTCTCTTCTTACTCAGAAAAGCGAGCATCGAACATAGTAGGTAGTTATTTTCTTCTAGTGTTAGTAGTCAATACCTGCGACATTTATAGCTAAGTTCTATATTTAATCCGTATAAAAAATTGTTAAAAAACCGGCCAAGTGCGACCCCCAAGTTCCAAAATCATTTATTTACGTTTTACGTCCGTGTTTAGGTCACAGATATTCACAACTCAATCGGTCCAGTACATTTTGAGCAAATTAGTTATGTCAAACAGACAGACAGACGTGGGATCCTATAAGGATTCCATTTTTTCATTCGGATTACCTAAAACTACAAAAAAACTCGCAAAAATTGTTGTTTTGGTGTCAGTGGCGCCAACCCATAATGTGGAGCCATTAATATAATACTCCTCGACGACTCTGGGCGTATCATTAAATACCCCAAATGAACGGTATTTATCGCCATTGCTAGGGTTCCGTAGTGACGCCATCGAACCCAGAGCGAGGGTCGTTACGAGCCAGACGGTTCGGTTCCAAATATAGACCTCTTACATCAACAATCGGGAGAAATTCAAAGCTAGAATATTATGTGATAGAATATTCCAGACTATTGTAAGTAAATGTTTGTGTATATTCCAGCTAGACTTACGTAGACGACTCGAACGAATCCTTCAGCCATCCAAATCATTTAAGCTTGTAATATATTTTAAGCTAAACTGGATACAGAAACTTGAAACTTTCCAAACTTGATCCGTCAATATTAGCCACAATAATACGAAATTGTATTTTCTAACTTTGATCCTTAGGTATGGCAGCGAACCTAAAATTTAAACTCTATGAATAACATTTTACAAAAAAACATCTATTTTACGACATCGTACCACAAACATTATTTATTTACATTAGAAACTATTCGATTTAAACTATCAGTAATATAAAAAACGAAATAAAACAAATACGGAACCCAATGCATTTCTATGCACCTGCCACGTCACCACGTGTAACTTACCATCGATGCGCAGGCGCAACTTTTTGCTTGTCACGGCCCATCGGCTAAGTTCGGCCCCTGTCGCCGGGGCCACTAGTTAGGGGTGTCAGATACACGTCGTTAGAATTTAACGCTAATGAATTAGGCGAATTCTGACGCGGTTCCGGAATGCGTAGTATTTCACATTTTGACAGGTATCTGACGTATTTGTTTACCGTTTAATTAGCTGGATATTGGTGTTTCTTTTTTGTCTTTTAAGGACATCTACAAAGACATATTGATAGTTAAGTCTTCCGTGAAAGGTTTTAGTAAAAAAAAAGAGTTCTTCTAGGCAAGCGTACTCTATCGTCGGCCACGTTATGGACTTAACATCAGATGAGATAGTAGTCAAACGCGAGTCTATGCGTATGCATATTTAAAAAAAAACTGAATGCCTGAACGTTGAAAGTTTCAGGGCATAGAAATCTGGCTTCAACATACGGTTGATACTATTAATTTGAAATGATTTGACTACAACTTAAAATGATGCAACCTACAGTTTCAATTCAATCTGGTCAGTAACCATGGTGTACAGTTTCCTGAGTCACCCGCACATCCTGAGAAATCCCGTCAGTCTACGCTTGGCTCATCTCTTCCAGTCATCGTTTAACATGGGCCCATTAATAATGCCGTCAATTATATGTTCTGTGACACATTGCTGTCAGAACACGCCTCCAGGCAAAAAATATACTTGTCAGAATAAATCGGTTTGGTTGTAGAGGTCACAGAAATGTGGCATTAGTGGGATAATGAGTTTAAATGTAACTGCGTGATGGATGGATGTATCAACTAGAGATGCTATGGAGCTCCGTAACTGTACCCGAAATTATCTGATATCCGAAATAAAAAAAAAATCTTTAGCCTAAACCGAACGCGTAAGGAAACGGACGTCCAGCCACGGTAGATGTGGGTTTGTGAACGAGCAGTGGGTAGCCCGCCGTCCGGCCAACCTATTACCGCCCCGATCGAACCCGGGTTGTCAACGGCGCAGTGCCTAAATAAAAATCAACGTATAACATAACAGAAATACAAATAAATAAAAATCTGTCTACAGACCACATAACAGTGACGTAAATAAACTTAACTAAAACAAGTTAGATGTTGAAAACTAAAAGTACAAAAATAGTAAAATGATCGTCGAACGAACCTTAGGGGAATGACGCTTGGGGCCCCCAAGCGTCATTCCCCTAAGGTTGTCCCCCTTTGTCCAGCAGTGGACGTCTTTCGGCTGAGATGATGATGATGATAAGGGGGACGACCGTATAATCTCCCCCAGGGTACCAGGAGGAGACTATGCGCTGGTTCCACTTTTTCAATTATATAATATACTGTTATTTAGGAACAAATCGTCAGTGGATTGATCGAGCATCAGTTGCAACTACATGTAAACTATGCTGGGCTGTGGTGTTTGTGCTTTGCATGTTAACTACTTCCATAGATTTTATTTAAATGGTGTTAAGTTACTAATATAGATGCTTTTTGTCGCACAAGCTTTTCCGTACGGCCACTTTCATGACGATGAAAATGTGTGCTGTACTGAAACTGCTGAGCTTAAACTGAATCCTCCAGTTTGGACATCGCTTTAAGAAATGATCCTAAGAACATTATAATTATCACATACACACTTAGCATGCGGATTATAGTCCTTATGACTATAATCTGCATGTGTCTTTAAAAGCTGTTTGATTGTTGACGCAAAAGACAATAGGTGGGTTTTAGTCAGCAAAAATCTGACACTCCATCTCGGTCCACTCAAACCGAGAGGTATTCGATGGCCTCCAACCACCAAATAAGTGAATCTTTATAATTTTCTTGGGATCAAACTATTTTACCAGCATAAAGTTAATTACTTTTACTTTTAACCCCATTCTCTAAATAAAATCACTCAGTCTGAGAGCGACCTAATTTCGTAGCAACGTGACCATGAAATACCTCTCCCTCCAATCGATAACATTACCCAATAACCTCTTCCACATATGAATGACATTTCTGTTTCTTACAGGTAAGTTCACAATCCGGCCGGAATTCCCGACGGTAAGACCTAATTAAAATAACTCGTTCACGATATATTTTACCGTTATTGGGCCAAGATTAAGTGCCGTGTTCGAAAAGCCTGAAAAATTGCGGTTTTTCACGCACCCCGAATGACTAGGGAAATAACTTGCTTATCGGGAAATAGGAGCAAGTATTTGAAGGTCATATTTTAGAAGCCTCGTGTTTCTTCCCCTATTTAATGTTGCAATTAGCTTACGTAATTGCGTTATAGTTATTTTTATAGGAATAGTTTTGGTTTAGTTAGTGATGTTGTAATCGCTGATATTTCGGCGACTGAAGCCGATTGTGAAGCTCAAATATCATAACGTCTGGGACTATTTATAGACGTCCAACTTTGTTGAAAGCAATAGAAAGGTTTGTAAGCTTACTTCTTAACCGACGAATTCACCTCATACTTTTCTTTAGAAATAACACAATCATGTTCTAAACTTAGAAATCCCCTGTTGCAAATATTATTTATTCTTTAGTTGAAGAAGAAATAAGAAATGTTACGTAATGAATCAAAATGTTGCCATAACTCTATTAAACTGGTATTTATCAGTCTTCATTACATATCGTCAAATAGAAACCCTGTTAATTGGCTCTGGACGAACCTATTACGTGACAAAGATTTAATTGGTTTATTAATAAACACTTAACACTTCCAAGACACCCTTGGCGTAGTGGTCGAGTGATTGGCTGCTGCGCTACAGCTCGCAGGTTCGATCCCCGCGCAGAACAAATATTTATATGGCCTACAGATAGGAGTCACTTAGTGACAAATTAGCATACTAATGATGAAAAAAATCTTATAATCGGTCCAGAGTCGTTTTTGAATTTTATTATTATTATTACAAACAAAAATACGAACGAACAAACTCACATCTTTCTTCTTTATAATATTAGTATGGAGTTAGTAAAGATATTATTTGAAATAGAAATTAACTATCTCAGTTACATAAAAAATCTTACAAAAATGTACCCCATGAATCCACACCTACTTTGTTCGTGCTATGAACGTAATACAAACAGGAAGAATATAATTCCTCATTAAAGACGTCATTACAAACTACGTAAAAGCAAATCACTGGTACACGTCGTATAGGCCTGTGGTGTGACCCCATCAGGGCTTTACATCACCGTGATCTTTGCGTAATGGCGCGAATTCGACGTCAACGCCAACGAAAGTAACATTATCCGATGTGTCTGTCTCATTGCACTTGTGATCCAGCATGTGGGTCACGGCTGCGCCTGCGCCGCGGAAAGCGAACTAACTCCACGCCACTAGTCTTTTCATAGCTGGCTTTTTTACATTTTCACCTTGATGCACTAGTGCTGTTATGATTAGTTTTCAATGCATTTTTGTTTGGTTACAAAAAAAAATGGAGTGCTTTGTGCTTTTTTATTTAACTCTTTTATTTGCTGAAAGATCTAGATGTCAATTGGTTGGTTAACTGGTTGTGTAAATGAAATAAAATTAAATAAATTTTGAAATTCAATTCAATTATTTATCTACATTAGGTTCTTTGAATAATAAAGTTAAAAGCAAAACAATAGAACTCATATCAAAAATATGTACGAAGTCAATTAAATATTCATTATATTATGTTATATAGTTTAACGTAATACCCATGTAGAGTTACGTCACTCACAATGTAATAATTCCTTGATTACGTCAAATAATTAAACGCAGTCACGACAAATTATTATAAAATACATAATATAACAATCTCGAAGCAAACCGGATCGCTAAAACTAGAACATGTAAATGTGAAACATATGAGTATTTATCATATAAATAAATTTATCGGCCTAATCATGTTGGTAAATGCACACAAACCGCAGATCTGTTACATAAGGCACGGGTGCGCATGTGTGCGTATAACACACGCACACACACCGCGGCGTCGCGTACGCAGCCTGCATCCTGTCCCACTTAGTGAGGTGAACCGGTCGATCTATGGATCTTGTCTATGGTGAAAAACTAGTATGGTGGAATTAGTTTTACACTAATTAGAGTTTAGCGTGATGTAACAGATATTTGCATGCCATTTTTGATGGCTGTCCCGCGAGTCTGAACAGGCTTTTTAAGGTGTTAATTCGTGCTAGATTTTAAAATATGGCCCTTGAACACATTTGGCGGTGACACCATAGGCAAATGCATTATTGCACTGTTAATTGAGACCACACACTGAGATAAGGCAGCAAAGTGACAAGAATACCAATATTACCATAATAACTTTGTATCTGTTGTGACGTAGACTCACCCCAACGGACGTCAGAGCCCTCATATTTTCTTTTACAGATACCTTACATATTAATAAAACTCGTAGCTCTGGCTTTTTATATTCTCCACCCCCTATTTTTCCACTTCTCCAATAAAGAATCTCATAAAACATCTTTCAAGACTTAGTCAAAGATTCTGTTGAGCTTAGGGGCTTTTAAGGTCCATTGTGACTCTTATAAGAGTTACCTATAGACCTGCAAGCTCCTTACGTCAAGCCGGCGCAATAATACCAGTTTAGCCGCTCAACGTATCTAGGTCCAAGAATTCGCAGTGCACTCTAAATATGCCACATATGGGCGCAGAAGGCCACTGCTCACTGACATGGCAGCTATAATGCTGGTACGACCACGGCTCATTAACATTGAATTTATTTTGCAAAACAAGGATTAATCTAGGCATTATGCAGTTCTTGTTTTAGGAGATGAGAACTGCTAAAGGATGGATTAGGTCACATGAATATTTTGCCATTACTATTTGGTACCTATGAGAAATAATATTACTTCTCCAATCAGGAAATTGGGTCAAATAAATTAGCAAAAGTAAACAGTGTCAAGTTTAATAATAGTGCTATAGCTGCATCAGCTAACGTGTTTTTTTAAATATACATTGGTTTCCAAAAGCCTTGTCAAAAAATTGGTCCTTTGATTCTTACGTAACGGCTCTAAGGACCATTGTCTTCCTATAATAGTTGTCCTTCCTTACCTATTGCCCGACAAGGTTCCGTTTTCTACCCACCAGATTTCTACAGCGCTTTAAAATCCAGTATATTTCTTATTTACCTCAAACTGACTGCGAATTCCGTAGTATATGGGTAGCAGTAATAATATAGTGAACTAGTGGCGAGCGCACGCATCAAGGTCTGTGTCGGGTGGCGCAATACACTCTCGAATGTTGCACAAACACTTGCTAATTGGAACCAATGTGATCTTCCGACTGAGCTGAAGGCCTTCCAGAATACCGACTATATCTACCGTTCTCCTGGACTTTCACCTTCTTTCGGAAAACATGCTGCAGCATCATCTAGATGAGCTCTGAGCTGTCTTGTTTTGCGTTGCTTTGACAAGGTGAGGAGATCTAGAAACTTCTGCATCTTTGGTCTTGCTGATATTCGTGATACATGTTGGACAGGTGTTTACAGATTTCCGTGTCCATCTTCAGAATGCTTAATATGGTATTCCAGAATATAAAGACTGAAGAAGTAAAATCAATTTTTTTGCGAGAGTATACTTTGATCTTTTCATTGCTCCTCGTACAATGCAACTCATGCGCAGTTCAAGACAATAGGAACCAGGAACCAGAGCGCTGCTCCCCGCTCCCTGGCATTGCTCCAAGACAATGTTTCAAACGCATTCAAAACAAGGATTAGACTTGTTTGTCAGTTGGCGTGGATAGGAAATATAGATAATGGCGAGGAAGGAAACAGCGCTGCGCAGCCGGCGTGCAATGCTACAGCGGGAGGCCACGAGAGCAGCGACCGTGCGAGGCCGTGTCATGTAAATGCGGCTCTCAAGGCGCCCGCCCTAGTTACGCTCAAAACAACACCGCACTACGATCACCTTCAACCTTATCACAACCCACTAAGGTCTAACTCCCATCCATCCAGCCGCACAAACAACTTTGCATCACGACCACGTAATTGCGCTTGACGTAACACTTAATGACCTATCAATAAAGGTTGTTTTTCCGTGCGATGATGGCAGGTTTAAGGTTGCGAAGCTAAGAGCGATCGGACGGAGACGGTGACACGAACACGATCCTTTTTAGTAAAATCATTTGCAGAAAAAAAATAATTGGCCAAAGTTAAAATGCAGTTCATTAGTGATTAATGGCGGAGATTAACTGGCATTAGTTGTTGATGTGTTGTGAGGACTGGCTGAGGAGTTTGACGAACAGTACCTGTGGTCTAAAAACAAACCTGTACCCGCTGGCTAACCATCGGGTGCAGTTGCACACAAGTAAAGTTTTAGCAAGCCTCAACACATAAAAATTTACGAAGACAGCTTCTAAAGAAGTCTTCGAAGCAATTTCTACCTAACCGAGTCCTAACAGCATGGAATAGGCTCCCTGAAAGTGTTGTGAAAGCCCCCACATTGAACTGCTTTAAAAATCGGTTTGACAGACGCATCAGCTAGAAGCTGCTAATGTGTCGTACCAAATAATAATAATAATAAGCCCTAACAGCTGGATCAAGAGCTTGATTCAGAAAGCGGTACTCCTGGACACGGCTCGCATTATCAGGAGGTTCCTTTCCCTAAAGCCCTGATCGCCGATAGCTTGGAGCCTGTTCCCGATACCAGTGGGCTACTATTTTTTCCATTTTTAGGGTTCCGTACCTCAAAAGGAAAAAACGGAACCCTTATAGGATCACTTTGTTGTCCGTCTGTCCGTCCGTCTGTCAAGACCCTTTTTCTCAGGAACGCGTGAAGGTATCAAGTTGAAATTAAAACCATATATTGAAATCCGCGGTCCCTTGAAGTTGTGCAAAAATCAAACTTGTAAGTTGACGGGAAAAAAAGATACGCCCGTTTATGTTGCAAAAAACGTACATTTCGACACTGTCAAAGGAATCAAAACTCATAGGGTGCTTCCCGTTGACCTAGAATCTTGAAATTTGGCACGAAGCAAGGTATTATAGCACTAATATCGGGAAAAGTCTGAAAACTGAAAATTTTTAGTTACGTCACAAGAAAAAAAATTTGAAAAGTCTTCAAGACTCGATTCGAGAATTAAACTGTTTTTATAGGTAGGTTGGTACGAAACCCTCAGTGCGCGAGTCCGACTCGCACTTGCCCGGTTTTTTTTTAATTATATTATAAGCCCTAATAGCCATAAAGAAAAAGATAATGCCTACAAACCTTTCTTTAGTAAAAATGGTGTCTTCAAGTCACCGCTCACGAAGAAGCAGTTTCCTAACTCGATCAATGAATGACCTTTGTATTTCCATATTTAAAGCAAAATTAACATAAGTATGAATGGTCCGCCATACAGTGTTGGCGGTCACACCAAAAGCTGCGTGTATTTGGCACCTTCCCCGCGGATCTAGTGGTGCGCGTGCGCTGATTACAAAGTGGTGTTTAAGTTTACTGTCGGGAAGGCGCATAGCTCGTCGTTGATAACTTTATGTGATCCTTTGATAGTCCTACGAAAACTATAGACTTAGCAACATGTAAAGTTTTCTAGTAACGTATAGTTATATTTTGCTAAAAACGAATCTTTAACCATCCCCATAGGCGTGGGCTTCGGACGACGAGCTATCCATCAGCTCGCCGTCTTTTAGTGTTCCATGGCTCTAAGAGATGTCAGCATAGCCATAGGGCCCAACAGGGCCGATGCCCGCGGGCGCTACGGGGAATTTCTGAATAGAAAATCTTAGAAAGCAAAGATGCAAACGAAGGACGCAGGTGTGGTTATTAAGCCAGTAAAAGCCCCACACACCCTTTGGCTCCACCCTAAAGCGAGAGAAATCATTGAATGATTTCCCACCTCAAAAAAAAGGCTGTTACCATTCGTTTAATATTGAAGTAGTATTCAAAAGTTCAAACTGATTAGTATGTCCAGCCAGTATCTGATATTGACGCCGTGGCGCAATCGCGGAGCGTCCAATTTCTAGGTTGTTACTGTGATACCCACTTGGACACTAAAGTACGATCTAGAATCTAGATTTTTCTATCGAATGTTCTTCGGGATGCTCAATAGTACAATCGAAGGCTAGAAGATTTCGGAAATTGAATCCTAGATAGTGTTTTAAGTGATTTCAGCCAAATAAAAGGCAAAGGTTTTTCGTATTTTTGTGTCAGGAAATGAATGTTTCCATCAGGGGCGTAGCTGTCGCAATACCAAAGTTACGGGGCCCCTGGCCTACTGAGCAAAAACTTCATATAATTTTATCCACTACCTTAAATTCTCTTATTGTTGGGGTAGTGAACAATTGATATGACAGAATTTTCCAGTTTTATAGCTTATTTACTCGTTCTAGCTACATAAGATTAAAGTAGTAAAAAACTAAACATATACTTGTCTCGTCGTGGATTTTTAATTGAGATTTGCCTTGTCCCAATCAGAGTGAATCGCCAATAACTCTACCTTGCATACTATTTTGTTAAAACTCCTTTTTTCTGTTCAATTATAGCGGTCACAAAGAATTATATTCACCTCATCAGTAGTATTCATCTATCTTATTCTATTTCATTCCCTCTCTTAACATAGCATTTAAAATAAGCTTTTAAATCGTCGTATAAATGAGGTGAGGATGTCTGTAGAGGGAACAGATTACATCCAGACCGGAGTAATGATGATGGTCGTCTGGGAAGTTTCGTCTGCCCTCAGCCCTCAGCCTCGGAGGAAAGGTTCGGTAAATATGTATCTTACGTTCTTATGTAATAAGGGTACTGTTCAACTTAGAACAAGTTTCGGGAAAAGGCTAGAACTTCAGTAAAAATGTAGAGTTTTTAACCTGTTTAGGTTTGTTAGATAGAGGTTTTAACTTAGTATTATTTAAGTATGATTGTTGAAAGTGCTGGATTGAGTAAGGGAACAGGTGTACCGCAATAGTGCAAAAGAAATGCGACTTCGCATTGTCACGTGGTGAGTGTCTGAGGGAACCTTTATCAAGCCAATGCCTTCATCGGACTTAATATTACCCATCTAAATATACTCGTATAAGTTCCTCTTTACGAAATAAAACTATATGCTTAATACATTTAATGCAATCCATCCATTTCCGATGATACTTCCATCTCATATTTTATACGCGACACAAAATCTTCACGAATGGATTCCGGGAGGTCAACGCCTAATGAATGTCGATCGAATGAGCCCTCATGTCAATCTCAGAGAAAGCTCTTATCATTAGACATAAGTAAAATAAATGAAGTTGAGGAAATATGTTGATCTTCAGGGGACGATGAACTGATAGTCTTTATTTTTCTGTGTTTGGGTGTACGGTAATATGTATGTATTAAACATATACAAGCACGTTTATCAATTGTCTAGTACTCATATCACAAGCTGCTGTCAGCTGCTTAACTCCTGTGAAAGTAGAAAATGATTCAAAGGAACCAATGTCCACTTTGGTCTCTTTTTCGTTAGCACGGACCACAAGTCCTGAAAGAAAACTCAAATATATATTCCAATAAAACATATATTCTTTAAAATTAATATTATTAGAAAACACAATACGTCTGACAGAATATTAACCACAGTACGCATCAATGTTACTTTTCAGTTAACGAGGTTGACATTTTTTGAACTTTCACGGACCATATCTTGGGGACCACCAGTGGTCCGCGAAACACAGTTCAGGAACCACGAACATAGTGAGCGAATAGTTAAATGGTCAATCCAAAATGGTCCAAACGTTAAGTTTCTGGTATGCAGACATATCTTAAATTCTATGACGAGTTCTTCCCTCGCACGATTGCACGGATTTATACAAAAATATGCGTGAGTGCGGCGTAGGACAGCCATATTACCCTATTATCAAATTCTATCAGCGAAACTTCCAGTCTGGCTGTCAGCAATATGTATTAGTCGGATAGAAACGTTCCAACGACACAAGTTTCTGGAATCCCGACAATTTTCTCATTACTACTGTTATATCGATTGCGAATAGGGTTGCTAGCTGCTCTGCGCTCAATGGAAATGGAAAACGTTATTCTAAACTTATAGAATGCTTTGTCCTGAATGACTGACTGACGGATCAACGCACAGCCTAAAACGCTGATTGTAAAAACCTGATACTTGTAGGATATGTTCTTTGAATGACGTAGGCATCCAATAAGAAAGGCTTTTTCAAAATTCTACCCCTATGAGTGTGAATAAGTGGGGCAAAGTTTGTATGGAAAAACTTACATTCACGCAGGCGAAGCCGCTGGCAAAAGCTAGGACCTATAAGACGAGCTTTGCGTCTAAGACAATATTGGCCAACCAACTAGTTTGGTTCAATGCCTGTCGATCAAGTTAGAAGTAAACACAGACTAAGTTCCGTTTCAGTACGCTTTTGTTATGTTTAGTCGACTACAAGCTCTGCTAGCCTAGCTTCCAGACTTCATATCGATCGTCATTACAGCAGGTGTCGCTGAATATCGCCGATATTCGCCGCACATCGCGGTTCCCATCAACACAATGCATGCTATTAATTATTTAGTCATTAGCTGTCTACCTTCACACGCGAACAAGACACTTGCTTTGATAATAGATAATATGTAACACAGGACTAACCTTGATAAAACGTACAGCGAAGACTAGATAACTAGGCACCCAGCAGACAGGCAGACTGGCTGCTGTGAGATCTCTTTGTTACAACCTTACCTATGTCATCATAAACATAAGTGGCTTGGAATTGACACTTTGTCTAGCTAGACACTCGTACGAACTGAAAATCGTTGTTAACAACGTGTGATACCTAAACATTTTCTGAAAGAAACTCTAATAATTTTCTATTGAACAAAGCGAGCGTTTATAGTCAAAATTTTCCATGTTTTCGCTATTGAAATTGTTTGTAAAGGAGCTTATAAGCTATAAGGTTGAGGTGTACAATGGAGACAGAATTGAGCATGGGATCCCATAGGTATGAGTGGGGTAACCTTGACAATGATACACGACAAGGCTTCCATTGTTGTCCCGGGCGACCCTGCGAATGCCGACCCGTCTGCCTGCCCGCTTCCGAGAACCACACAACCATTTTACATGTACAAACACCACATATCTACCAATCTATAGACCTCCGGTGGCTCCTCCCTCGACACGTGTACACAGACATGATTATTATGTCTGGGTAACAAGTAAACATTCTCCAGGAATTAAGGTTCCTTTCTATTTTGATACTTCGACAGTTTGCCCGGAGAAACGTATCGCACGGATTGAGAAACTATCCTTGATATTTACATACTGTTGTAAGCAGAAATAAAAATTGTTAATTATGTACGTTCAGTCGTAGATCATCTCTGATAGTGATATTTAGTTTGGGTTTTGCCAAATGACACTGGTGAGGAAATGGCGAAAAGCTGTGGGAAGTTTTATGTTCTGTTATTATTTTACGGCTGAGTGGAACTGTTTGTGCGATCCTCCATAATCTTAAGGAAAATTTTGAAGGTCGTCTTTTGTGTTCATTTGATAATATTATATTGATTTATGTAAAGAATTAGTTGCTACCCGTTATTTCGTTCGTGTGGTGTTTAAGAGTATCACTCTACTTTTTTGGAGTAATCGTTTAAAAAAACGTGTGGACCTCCAAGAGTTAGATCCCGTTATCACGGAAAAGTATAAGATAGTGAAGTCTCGTAAAATTAGTCCAGTCATTTCGGAGATTTGCCGGAACAAACAGACAGACAGACAAATATTTAAAATTGTACATTTCTGTTTTAGGTACCGAAATATACTTTAATGGTTATTTTAATTTTATTTAGGTATATAAATAGATATAAAATAACACAACAAATGGTGTAGAATTTATATACCAAAAGGTCTTATTAATTTCCAAATTCTAGATACTGCCAATATACACGTTATATACCTTCAAAACATACCCACAGCAGGTACATAAGGTCCTATTCCGGCGATATCGCTGTAACGCCTACAGGCGTGGAGTCCTGACGGGTATCTAGGCTAGGCTAGGTAACAGGCAGTCTAGACCCGTCGCCATGGCAACCAGACTGAGCCCGAACAGGAGGCGAGGGGGCGGCTACCCCCTGTTTATTTTTAATTTTTATACGTTTGTGTTATTTTTCGGGGAATGCGAAGGAATAATAGTCTCGAATTGTAGAGTATTGGAGATAAGTGGGTCGAAGGTTTGAGATACACAATGTAAGGCTTCGATAGCTATTGGAGAATGGGCTAAATCATCTAAGAAATCAGAACGCGATGTAGTTATTCTTTTTGATGTCTAGGGTCTAAAAATCTTTTAATAGAATTCTTAGTTTTGATTTTGTCTACAAAGAAAACATAATTATAATTTGATAAGACAACAATGTTCTTTCAGTATCAAGAGCACCGTACTGCATCTGTATTCACACTAGTTCATAAACTGCGGGCAAGTGGAGCATTTTACCTAGCATTCTATTTTCGCTACGAACCCAGTCGCCCACCACCAATCCACTTCAGAAAAACAATTGCGAATCAGATCAAATGTCGTACTCGATAAAACTGCATCATTTTCATACATTTTCGCAACGTATTTTTAAAAATACTAGTTGTTTATATGCAACCCTAGTACCTACGTACTCAACTATGCAACATTGCCATAAATTCACTGTGATATTGAATAAATCCGAGCCCTTCCCAACTCATAGTGCCCTAGTACTCGAACGACAAGCGCTCGATCTTATTCCGCGATTACTTTACAATGTAGTGAATTCCAAATGATATTGTGTGACGTCAATATTGTTGCTGTTTATATTGTTTTCAAAGCAAACTACTTGTGGGTGAATCCAATTGAATTAAAAATGAACTTTTCAGTTGCAATTTTAGTATTACGTCATTTGTTTTGATTTCATCTTTCCACATTAGGCAATAGCTTCAATCTTTCTCCTTGATATCAAACTACATGACCATACTTTGCATTTAAACAAGCGGCAAGAAAACCCAACATCCAAAAATCCCCTAATCTAACCAGCATTCACACCTCTTTACCTTAAAACACAACTTACTACCCAATAAATCTGCACGCCTAGTATCAACGAACTAATTACAGTATTATAAAATTGCAGTGGTCATGCAAAATGATAGACTGGGTCTAATCTCGCGGGCCCAGCATCTCATGATGGCACAATGACATGGACCTGCGTCAGCCGAGCGGCTACCTGCAGAGATTGCCGCCGTTATCCACTTGTTATATAAGTAATTGTTGTCATTAACTCCTCTTGGAGCCGTGTTTTCCTCAGCGATATAAAAGACGAATTACAACGAGGTATAAATGTTAGGATGAGACAGTTTATAATATAATTTTATATAATACATATCTATTTATTTTTTGTGCCAAAAAGAAAGCACGTAAAGCCTTTGGTCCCGGTTATCATTCGTAGATCTTTGACAGTTGTAACGCCAGAAAGTCTGGCCATCGCGCATCGGTCTATCCAAGAAGCATAGTCTTATCCAGTAACTGGGTTATGGAGGGTTGGTAGGCCCCAACCTAGTTGGAAAAGGGCTAGGAGGGAAATTAAGAATACATATATACTTTTTGTCCAAATCGTTAGCTTCAATAATTAATAAAACCATCATAATATACTAGATCTAGTTCTTTCCATTTACTTACCCGCTACGAAGCTCCATCCTCGGATATTATTAGGTATATTGGGAAAAGCCAAGGATAAAGTTTGGTTATTCCTTTTAAAGATCATGGCTATATTAAAATTAATTTGTTTACTACATTCAAATCAAACTAAAAACAGGAATATCAATTTACCTAACACACCTTTTCAGGCACTGCTGACCTAACCCAGTACCTGGTTTTACCAATTATTGGTTACAAATTCCATAGGAATATAAAGTTATTGGTAAAACTGTCTGTAGTGTTATATAAATAGGAACACTGATAGTAATTAAATATCGAATAAACACGTTCGTCCTGCCCACATAACAAACACGGTAACAGGTAACCTATAAATGTTTTCCTTCCTGAATTATCTCAGACTATTCCTAATTATAATGTCTACCGATATACGAGGTGACGTCATTACATACACAAGTCTAGCTGCGGTTTCTCTCGCAATAATCTGGCGCGCATCGCGGAGCCTTGACTCCATTCTCTAATGCCGTGCGCAAGAGTCGCTTCCTGATACATCTTATCGCGATCTACGCGCTTTATTGATCTATATCTTTATTGGTGTATGTGGAACGTGCTAAATAACTATGTGGAGACCCCACATAGTTATGAAGACAATTTGTGAATGTTAAGCTAGATAAAACTTAAGAAATGGTGCTTTTTGAAGATTGCGCAAAAGATTCCACAGTTTGAGCAACTTTATAGCCCCAAGGTACTACTGTCGGTTTCAACGACCGCAAATCTAATAAATATACTAGAAAATGGCTTCCAAAAACACTCTGAGCTAACTACAGTCTCTCCATATGTTTCACAATACTAGAACTAACGAATACTATTCAAATGTTTACGCTAACAATCATAAAAAATAATACAAACACCTTTAAAAATAATACTACGCAACATTACTCTCGCAATAAAAATAAACGGAAATATTTAATCCAACCTTTTTTCCCAAAATAGCTACCACACATACCATTCTTAAAAAAACAACCTGTCAAAATAACAAAAAGAAAAAAAAACATTTAAAATTGGAATGGTCGTTTGAAAATGCGTGTTCTAAACCGTTGAATAGTTAGGTTTAATTTATTTATCATCGTCTCGTCACCTTCGTTCGTAGCTCCGCGTCGCCAAGTCAGCGAGTCAGTCAGCGACAGTGTATGACATCGCGTGCCGCATTGACCTAGTTGCACGGGTTCGATACCCGACTGAGGTCGGCCGCATAGATAATAACTTTAAACGCCTCCGCTTGCTTGTGAGTCTTCGCTGAATCTCTTTATCTGATGACGCTTTATTTTTAGTGATCAAGCTTGACGGAATTTATAAGAGGGTGCATGGTTTTGTCTATGAATATTTTGAAGTAGCAGGTTGAATTATAGGTGCATAGAAGTTTGCTTTAGTAGTATAAACATCAGCATGTTTATGCTAAGAAGTTCATTCCATTCATTACAAGGTTGAAGAACAGAATTATTCATAGTTTACTTTTATCCTATTAGCACTTTGCTTCCATCTGATGCATTAACCTAGCTTACTCATTCCACCCTAGAAAGGGACTCATAATAATCCGCGCTTTTTTAACAACACACAATAAAGGAAATAAAGGAATAAATATTTATTTCCAAGTATATGCAAGTACTTAGTAATAATACTTAAAAATAACACGTATATGAAACTAGTGCGCTTCTCCATCAACGATTGCATCACCGCTTACCATCAGGCAGGATCGCAGTCAAGCACTGATTTATATTATTTAAAAACAATTGGGTTGATTCTGACTGTTAGAGCGGCTATACGAAAGTACGAAAGTATAAATTAATTAATATTTGTGTTAAGTTGTTGCTTTTTGCATATACTTATACATATATTTCACTAATCAAATGTAAAATCAAGTCATGCACACGCCTAGTGCTAGAGTGAAGACACTTAATTAATTGGGAGTACCCGCTGATGAGGTCCGAGGTTACTGCAGCGCAGTAATCACTCGTAAATAAATAAAGACAAACATAGAACAGTCCTCCACTCCTCATTGCACTCCGTATGGAATGAAAACAAAACTACTAACTGTTATAAAACATTACCTTCCTTTTGTTATTGCATTGCATTGTCGACCTTGTAATGTTCCCACTGTTGGGACTCAGGTTCTCCTCCTTAGGAGAGGTAACGGGCCGTAATCCACCACGCGGGCCCAGTGCGGATTGGTGGATCCTCGTTTTGTACTTCTCTGCAGTCGGGTTAGCAAAGATGATGTTTACAAAAAGGATTACAGGATAAATTTTTAATTTGACGGATATCGGTCAGGAAGTAAAATTATTCATGAGTATACTTATAGTAAAAATACCAGACAAGTTTGAGCACTGAGGGTTGCCTATGAAAAATTCTCGAAGATACTGAGCAAAGTTTTCAGGATTCTAGGTCAACGGGAAGTACCCTATGAATTTTGGTTCCAATTTATTTGATTATACGTTATTTGTGACATAAACGGCCGTATCTTTTTTTTCGTTAACTTAGCCGTATTTCTTCATACCTTCAAGTGACTGCAGATCCGAGTAGTTTCAACTCAATACCTCTACGCGTTACCAAAAGAGAGGGTCTTGACAGACAGACACACAAACAGACACCGGACAAAAAATAGGGTTCCATTATTTTCTTAGAATTAAAAGACAAAACTGTTTAATAAAAAAAGTATTTTAATCACCATGCCGATAGTTTCTGAATTTGCACGTACCTAGCTTATTCACGAGGACAGTTACAGCGTTAGAACAAGCTAATTTGTACGTAATAAGAGGTTCACAAAATAACTCTTGTATCTCTGTAACAGTGAGCGCCGCACATTAGTGCGCTCGGGCACGCAAACCGACCGCTAAGGTCATCAGAGACCACGCACTGAGCGGACTGCGTATAAGGGAGACGAAAACTTCTGTCCTTACGGAAGTTTTTGTCACCTTATATGCAACCTATTGGTGAGGGTCGCGGGAATCGGATATCGCGGGTTTTAGTCAGTAAAGTCTGACACGTCATATCGATTTCCCACCATAAAAAAAAGCGCCCGACTTCTATTTCATGATGATTCGTAACGTACTTGGGGCATAGAGGTCTAGGCAGATAGCTCTATATATCTAATTATTTAGGCAGTTTTTCAATTAATTATAGTAGACATCATTACTTAGAATAAACTATGTACAGCTATGTACAGCAACAAAATATGTACCTACCTATTCATCTAAGATAGGTAGGTACATATTTTTCATATCAGACTTGTTTTTTTTTCGTGAAGAATTCCAAAATAGTATTTGAAGCAAGAATCCAAGAGTAGGCGTGAATTTACGGATGACGGGCAATGCGTGACTTACCACTGGTTACCATCCGGACCGTGTTTCCCTCATGCCTTAAAGAGATGTTTGGAAAAACCCTAGGGACCCAGCAGGGCTGATACTAGGGCCATAGGAGGACTTCTAAAAAGGTAACCTGTAGTCCTAGAATGCAAGAGATAACATTGTGTGGTTTTAGTCAGTAAACGTCTGCCCTAGAGCGGGGGAAGCCATTAAATGATTTCCCACCTAAAAAAAAGTATTACAACACCATTTTTAATTTTGCACGGAACGCTATACCTCTTAATTTAAAGTAGCAAACTGTAAACGAGTAACACTCTATTCTTAGCTCAAGATCAATAGCGACACGTGAGGAACAAACGCGACAATCTATTGAGAGTCAGAGTTTATCAGCAGCCAAAACAAAAGTGCCTCGTAATCGCACCCCAACTCATTTTCACCACCACTGAGATAATTGTAGTAACGATGCTCGGATAGGCGAATTCATTTCACTCACACACACAGACGCAACCACGAAATTCTTATCGTCACGGTGTAGCTACGCATAGTGTGGCGCGCTAGTGTGCGGCTCACGAACGCACACAAACGCAGCTCTACAACGCACACAACTGTTGAGCTCCTCTATAAGTGACAAGTGCATCTAACGCACACACCGACGCGTCTGAAGGGCATCCCCAGGGTAACGGCCTATTCGTCTGAAGGGCGTTTTTACGTGCCCTTAAACCTTTTTGACATTAGTAGGCTGCTTATGTGGTTTCGAGGGGAAACAGGCGAAAGAGGGTGGTTTTCTATGAGGACTGATTTTAGATGGGTTGTGTGTTATCTAAAGCTATGTCGTTTAGATAAGCGTGATGAAATAAAGTCTTTTGCAATATTTAATGAAGTTGTGAAAGTATTTTGATGAGTAATAACTTTGTTTAATAACAAACCATTTTTTTTTGTATATGACATCATCTTATTTTAAGTAAGAAGATGCAATGTTATGTGGAGATAATACAGTTAAGAAAATTGTATGTTTTGATTACTTATTTAATCTGCCAAGATTTTACTCAACAACTATTCCTAGTGTATTAGGTAATGTTTCGAATGTTAGTAAGCATCTTTGTAATAATCACGACTACTTTAATTTCACAAATTAAACATATAACTACTGTCAACAAAACAGTAAAATATCAATGTACAGAACTTGCGAAAATGAAAAATATATATAAAATATTAATGAATGTGCATATAAGATGCGCGGCGCACACATGTAATGTTTACATTGCAGCACTCATTAATAAATACAGTCTTAATGACACATATAATTAATTAATAATATCTTTAACGTTCAATATTCGTATGTTGTCGCAAATATTCGTAAGTATTTAATGACAGAGTTCTCGGACATCATAATACCACGTTGTTAATGATCAATAAGTAATAATTATATGAAATACAGTTTATTTAGGTGGGAAATCATCCAGTAACTTCTGCCTCTCTTGGGCGGAGGGCGTGTTAGACTTTTACTGACTAAAACCCACTCCCGTTACTTCTGTGCCTTTGTTCCTTAGATTATTTTTTCACACAACCCATGGTCCCAGTAGGCTACGACGCTGCTGGGTCCCTAAGGTTTTGCTGACATCTACTTAAGGCGCGCGTGGGACACTATGCACTATCGGCGACTTAGGCTCGGTCCGGACGGCGAGCTACCCACTATTCGCCGTCTGCAAGCCCACACCTACAGTGGATATAAAATACTGTAATCATTATTTCTGCAAAATGATCAAATTACTATTTACTAATAAAAGCCATACTTCACAAAATGACATATCGATGTAGTTAGATTCAAAACAAATTATAGAAAAACCACAGAAATGGAACATAATATTCCCAAACATCAAATGAAATTATGTTAATTCCTTGGTAACAGACACTAGACGTTACAGAAAATAATTTCTACACGTGTCTATGGATAGTCATAATAAATATTTCTAAAGTAACATTAATAAAAATCCATTTCATATATTGTGTCTAGAAGCCTTATCAAATATGCCTAAGTTATGTCACTAGGCACTATTTTTTTGTAGTTGAATAATAGCTCCTGATATTAGCGCATTGAAACCAACAAATAAACTCATCAGCATTATAATATTAAGTATAAATTGTTAGGTTTAAAGATATTTATTTCTGAGAACAATTTTTTCCTCATTCTAAATTAGTATGGGTTCGTCACCGCGTACATAAGTTGTCAAACTCTATCTCTATTTATATTGCATCATATGGATATAATTTGTTTACTTTAGGCAACAAAAATAACAAAACAAAAAACCAACATTTGGAAAAAACAATGACTATTACATACAAATATTTGTCTCCACTCTATATAAACTCCATTACATAAACATAATACTATCCCATCCCTCCTGCAGCATCTCCTTGAAGTCACCTAATTTTAGTTACCGGCCGGGGCACTGACTCGGCAGTCTAGAGGTCGGCTTCGGCCCGCTACCCGCCCGGCCGCCGGGGAAGGTTGAACGTAAGGGATGTTGCCTTATTTATGATAATGTTATTACATGTTCTAGTGGTCTGTTTGTGCCAAGGTACTTGATTGGTTTTCTTGTTATGTGTTTAGAATGGAAGTTTTATATTTTGTTTAGTTTTCTTGAATAAAATATTCAATACTTAATCTATAACGCCCTATTTCAATGTTCCGGATTTCATATCCGGTTTTTTTTTTAGTTCCGGGTTCTAAATGTATTTTTTACCTATTTTAAACACTCAAAAAACTCTAAATTATATTATACTGATTTTTTATTTTCTGTATTGAAATCTCTGCAAAGATATGAAATTAACATATCTTAACTTAAACAATATAAAAGAAAATACTATTAAAACACAAGCAAACCCTGTACCAAAACTAGTTTCCCTGCCACAGGGTATTACGAGCGAGTAGATAAGCAACCGCGATGCAGGCATTATGTACCGTTACCGTTCGACGAACTTCAGGACGCGCCGCCCGCCCTTGCCTTCCTACAGACAGCCCGCCCGCCCAGACCGAGCGTTAGGCTGGCTCTCTACCACAAATATGCTAAGCGTAGCGCTGGATATGTATCATATTTTTTTCAATAAGAACTTCCAGACAATGTGTCACTGTATCTTTTTTTTGAGATTTGAAATCATCAGAACGATGAACGGTGTAGCCGGTGGTAACGGTGTTTGTAACAAGTTTTATGGCCTGACAAATAACCAGCACGTTTGTCAGTAGTGAAATTCAAATTCACTTTGTCTAAAACCCAACTTCTGACTTACTTCCTGACTCATCAGCTCTTAGCCTTGGAGTTGTTGTTTTGCAGAGTTTTTAAGAATAAATAAAAAT
Organism: Mythimna separata; assembly: GCA_030763345.1. Taxonomy (NCBI): domain Eukaryota; kingdom Metazoa; phylum Arthropoda; class Insecta; order Lepidoptera; family Noctuidae; genus Mythimna; species Mythimna separata. The sequence continues at coordinate 683,811 of CM061173.1, read as the reverse complement.
AATGATCCTAAAAGACATTAACAAATTCCTTAGAAATATGGGTTGGTCAGTAAGGAAGTGTTAGTCAACAGTAATATCTTCAGACTGATTTCACTTCATAAAAGTCTTCACAGTTCAAGTTCATCAAAAACTTCAAAGTGTTGTCTTCAAAGCAATAGGAATAGTGCATAGCATGTGCTTCTTCAGTCACTTACACACAACAGTCGAACTACAAGAGCAACTAGGTGAACATCTCTAATTTTATTTACCAACCGAGGCTTGGTAGCTTAGCATCGCTTAGCTCCCGCTGGAGGCGCGCCCTGAGGGTTCCTTGCAGGCTGTGCGTCGTGACGTGAGGGTGCGACAACCTGGCGGACGCGCCGCCCTTGCCTTCCGACCGGACCTCGGTGCAGCCTGTCTGGGCTCTCTCATCTAATACATAGCTACTATAGGTTTTGTATATTATGTGAATGTGCTGAGGAAGCAGGAGAAACTGAAAATAGTACTTTCACAAATTATACATCATTTATCTTCGGATGACTGTTGATAGCCGCTGTTTTTCGTGGCCACGACAGATAGTCGTAACGACGACATATGATTTACCGTCACAGTTGAGCTATTAGGACTGTCGAAGCAATCTATTATCAATGCAATAAAGTCGTAAACGACAGTTAATAGTGTCGTTCTATATGTAAACACCTCCATTTAAATATATAAGCCACGACACTTAAAACTACACATCTTTTTTGACTACGACAAAGTGGGAACGCGGCAGTTGTAAGTTTTGTTTTTTGAAATTGTCAACTCTTGTTGTTTTCCTGTCAATCTTGATAGGCTATGAGTAGCTTACTGTGGAAGTAGTGTGGATAAGTACAACTCTGCTCACCCTGCGATGATAACTGGCATGATATTATGTTATATTATGCTCTATAGTTTTACTAACTTTTGACAGCGGTTTTGCCTGTAGACTAGTCGAAAACTAACCCAAGTAAACATTACATCCGATATATACTTGTAATATACATCTAAACCTACCTTATGAATTAGGCACTACTAGCGAAAACTGCATTAAAATCTGTTACGTCAGTTTTTGAGTTTATCACGAACAGGCAGACAAACGTGGTAGCGGACTTTGTCTTAGTTAAACTATGTAAGGATAAGGAGCTTTTAACACCAACGCAAGCTACCCTTATTTACTTCATACAGCAAAAACCACGCCCCATATTATCAAATTCACCTCTAACGTTCCAAACAAAACAACTTGAAACCTATGTCTCCCCTCGAAGCCTTAAAACGATGCGCCAGCCAGGGTCGCCGCCCGCCCTAGGAAGGACGCGCCGCCCGCCCTAGCTTCCACTTGTCCCGGCTGAACACGACCCGCGTGTACTGACTTACACTTGTTTGTTGAACATATTAATAGTGAAATAAGTATGTTTTTCAAGACATTATTTGGTTAAGAATGTCTTTTTTGTTTTTTTATATAACCGTTATATAGGGTATGAGTTTGTTTCAGGTATTCCTAGACCAAATAGTAGGATACTTTGTTTAGTCTACTTTTCGATACACAGTTTAAATACTTATCATTTGAGCTTCAGAAAATCACGTATGTTTTTCATTTATGCAATTTAATCATATGGTTTGACCCTATTTTAAAAACTAAGATTTCTTTTTCTTTATTTATTTAGTCAAACAGTTTTCCCTGTACATAAAACATTGCTTTGTCTTGTATGAATCAACCCCACCCACGCCCATACTAATGTATTTTAATGTGGGTACACAATTGGTGTAGCTATCTATACCTGACCATTGATATCTTTTTTTTGTAAAAATATATTAACACCGTATCTGGCAACACAGACCCTAACTCTGCTTATCCCCTGTGATATTAAAACAGCGTGATGCCAACATACACGTTCAAGTTTCACAGCTAAAGCCTAATTAAGTACTTGAATTTTCAATTTCTCAGGATAGCTCGAAGCTGTAGTATAATTATATGTTTCAAATTACATTCAAGACATTAATTTCCTAGAAAATAGAACTACTTAGATTTCTAGGATCATGTGTATACTAATTAAATATTGAATACATCGCCAAGTTATAATTACAGGCGAGATGTGAGACACGCCCACCATGGCTGCCTATTCCTTTAGAGAATAAATACCTGATAAATATTAAACCTACAGAAATTCGTCTATTAACTAATTACATACTGATAATAAACACTAATTAGCCTCGTTAGTCTGGTAGTTATAAACTCAGGAACCGGTTATTAAAGCTTGCTCCCATAGGCGGCGAGATTTTTTGAAAGAGTTACCATGGCCTTGGAAGCCAAAGAGTAACTGAAGGAAGACAAGTAGGCTTTTAGTCAGTAAAAGTTTAGTCCGACCCAGAGCGGTAGGAGTTATTTAATGACTCTCAATAAATAAAGGTTATGCCCCTTATTACCTGGTACTTAAACGTATATGTAAATAACGAAACGTGGGTATTCTACACTACGCCCCTGCCTAACTTAAACGTGGGTGTACACTACGCCCCTGCCTAACTGAGGCGTGGGTGTACTACACTACACCTGTACCGTATCCGTGTTCCGTGGGTGTACGGAATCAGATTAGACATATAAACTAAATTCGCCGCTTACACCCCCTTACCGACGCTTAAGAGAGGCCTATGTCCAGCAGTGGACATCTTTCGGCTGAGATGATGATGATGATGACACCCCCTTAAAAGAGGAATTTTCGAAACCCCTTCTCACCTACATCATAAAAGGAAGCCATGTGCAAAATTTCCCACTCCTGGACCCAGTAGTTTTTGGCTGTATGACAGTCAGTCACATCCTCCTTTTATTTAGACAATATAGATTGAAAATCCAGTAATTAAAAAAAAACACATATTTATTATTACCTTATACCTCCACTCAATGAACAGACAGTGAATACCTAGACGTTATCAGTAACAAGTAAAGCCTTAAGATCACTGGGGGCACGCGTCCAGTGGCCCCCGAGCGCCGGGCCCCGGGCCCCGGGCCCCGGGTCGCCGCCCGCCCTCGGAAGGACGCGCCGCCCGCCCTAGCCTTCCACTCACAGACAGACTGCGTTGTGCCTCATTTTGATGCTGCAACTTATATAAAAAGTTTTTCAGGGAGTTTTTTTATTGGATAATAATGTTTTAGTGTTACATTATGTTTTAGGTTTCGTTGTTTTTCTTTTATTAGTATTAGCATTAGCGGCCTTGTTATGTTCCTACTGATGGTACTCAGGCTTCCTCTCTAGGAGAGGAAATGGGCCATAATCCACCACGCGGGCCCAGTGCGGGTTGGTGGATTACACATGTATACGAGTTTTTGGTTCTAAGTCATGCCGGTTTCCTCTCGATGTTTTCCTTCACGATGTATTTTCTGATCATATTATTAAGTAATGATATTATAGATGGCTTGTGTAATACCTAGGTAACACCTAATCAGAAGATCTATACTTCGGTGTGCTCATGACAAACGATCTACATATGTATGTATTATTATTACTTTTTTAATTTCATTACGTTCTACTACTATATTTTATGTAATAACCTAGGACTAGGTTTGTTAAGGTTTTACGGTTTCCCATGTTTCATTAGTTACAGATGCATGTTTCATAAATAAAAGTTTAAAACTAGGCATAAGTAACTATCTGCATAAAGAGTAGAGTGTGAATTCTTTCCCGGAAAATAAAAACAATCGACCCGTAAGCAAACCCCAGACACATATCTAAAGTAACCAATTTTTTATAAAACATAATTATTTTCCCAGTAAATATTAATGACAATCAATAGCTTCCATAAATAAAAGGCTCAGGATCAAAGGGACGGCGGCACAGCCTGCGGGCCCCGGGTCGCCGCCCGCCCTCGGAAGGACGCGCCGCCCGCCCTAGCCTTCCACGGCGTCCTCCGCTCTAGACTGCCATATTATGTCGCTCTGTTTACTGGATGCTGCAATTTTTGTACGATATAATGTATTTATTGTGGCGTTGCTTGGTTACCAAGATTATTTTTTAATTAAAATTATAATAATGACATAATATTATTTGGCGTTTATAAGAACATCGTAAACGTTGGTTCCTGAGAAAATCTATCCTCTACTAGTCAACCTTTGGGTTAAAAAAGACAACGGTGTAGTAGGTTTGCACAAAATGTTGGTGCCTGACAGAAAAATAAATAGTTTTCAATGACAAGTCCTATCTAGAATCAAAATATGACTATCGATGTTTTGAATGCTAGTCCAATAATTATGGCTAGGCGGTATTACGAAATGACTATTGGCCATAAATCATAACTATGTTAGTAGTCCTTAGAACAATCAATAAACCCAAACATTTTTTATTTTAAATAAAAATCTCATTTCTCTTCCATTTGATTTTATTATTACAAAACAAAAACCAAAAATCAGCTACCTCCCAGAACTTGAGCACCTACACCCCCAGATATGAGAGGTCGTGTCTGAGGGTGTACCGAGGCTCCGGCGGTTCAGGGTGAGGACCCTGAACCCGTCACCTCCGGCGTAGCGCGCTCGTAGCGCTGCGCGTAGAGGACACGCTACGAGCTGCTACGAGGGCTACGAACTGCCGACCGGACGGACGCCGTGCGCTACGTAATATGCGGGGGTTATGTATTTAAAGGTTATGTAGTCGAACAATTATTTCTCTATTTATGTAAGGAATTTTGCAATTTGGCAATTTTTTATTATTTTTAATTGAAAATGTTTTAAATAAATAGGAATTCAGCCTAGTTGACTCTATTAATTGACGGCTTAAAATAGCGAATAGCGCGCAAAAATATGGGCAGAACATCTCCTCAATTGAAATCAAATCTAATGTACATCTTATCTACGAGTAACACTACCTAATAACCTATTCCTAATCTTAACTTAATATAGACGTACACATAGATAATAGCTCTACTCGCTTTTTCAATTAATAAATACATTATTTATTTAAGTATCAAAATTGTATTTCAATCAGAGTACACGTCTATTTTCGTCTATCAATATTTTACAACATAATTTCCTTCTAAATATCTCCACGTTCAAAATAACTCCAGCCATCACTACCTGTTCAACCGCAGACCCGTGGAACCATCAATCGTTTGCCTCCCGAGCGGGAGCGAGGCACGACTCCTGCTCAACGAGTTACGTAAAAGCCAGTAATTTTCCAGACGACAGTCGCCTATTATTAAAATCACAGCGAAATGGTGACAATCAACGTAACGACATCGCCGGCACAATTATCAAGTTCACGCCAACACGGGGTAGGCAGAGCGCCGCGCGCCGGCTAGACTTGTCATTATATAAATTAGCATTTCGAGAAAAAAGATTAGACTAGCTTTTTTCCTTTTTTTTTGCTAATTTCTGCGTTTAGTCTAGATAGTTGGGCTGTGTTCTGAATATTTTAGGCGTTGATTAAATTAGTTTTCGGCTGGTTCCAGTCTAAATAGAATAAAATATTTTGCTTCAATACATGATTTGGGACATACGATACTATTATGTCCGGTTTGACTGGTTGCTAAACAGTCACGGATGAGCAATTTTCAGTATTACTAGTTTATTGATATCAGTAAGAAGATCACTACTTACTGATAATATTTTAAATCACTATTTAAATTCTACACATGAATTTTTATTTTTCCTTGTACATAACGTTACACACAACTAACAAAATGGCCGCCAAAAAAAAACTTCATCCATGCACCACCCCCTGCGATAAAATCTAAAACTTTTCCACCCCACCCACGTAAAGCCTTCTATGCACAAATATAGCTATAAACCGTCCCTTATTTCGGGTATCCTGGGCGGTGCAGCCCCACCCCCGCCACCCCCTTGTTTCACCTTAGCGAAGGTTGCGGACGTCCCGGACGAAGTTCATCGCACCACCTCTGCAAGGGCGAATTGCATAAACCATCCCCGAAAATGTGTGTTTGTGTGTGTATAAGAGGCGCTGAGGATGTGTGTGTATCGTGCACATACAACACACCCCCGTCTGTATGGTGTTCTCCCATGTGTGCGTGTATAATAGTGTGTTTTCGTTTTTGATGGAAGAAGGCTTTGAAATTGTTCGTTAATTAATTTCTTTATTGTTTTTATTTAACGACAATTACGAGGCTTTTGGGAAGGTCAGGTCTGTTAAGGACTTCGCCTTTTGAGACCGCAATATTGCTTCTAAACAAAATTTTAACTCACTTTAATATTACAATGATTTTAAAATTTTATTTTCATTAACAAAAAGGGAATGTAAAATCTTTTCGTTTGATGATATAATTGTACGTCTCCCTCATGTCACATAAATACTCTTGCAGACATGTATATGTAAATCAGAATTCATTATTGGCATTTCATAATTAATGTTAAACCTCACGAAATGTTTCTTGTATGTTGTACTTTAAAACCGGAGTGAAGGCAACTGGATAAAGCTAATATATTCATATCGCCTATGTATAATATGCGTGTGTCTACTTGAACGAGTAAATAAGGGCAAAGCCTAGCGTACAGTAACTATAGACTTTATTTACTGTTATGTTGGCACATAGTTATGTCACATCCGTTTTTCTGAATTCTTTACCTACACACTAGCTTTTGATCGCGGATAGACATGTGAAAGGAAAGAACAACAGATATAAACATTTTTGATTATCCTAAATTCACGAGATCGTCTGATCCTTTGCCAGACATATAAATCTGTTCTACACCTGTATGTCAAGCAACGAGGATTCAATATTATATTGGTCAAATGTTAAAAAAGAACATAAGTCTTAAACGTGAGCCACACGTTGGCCCAAAATGCCCATACACCTACACTTTGAAGGATTTAATGAGTGCCACTGATGCTGTAGTTAACGTGGCCACCTACTGGGTCAAACAATTTAACGAGTTTGCCATCGATTTGAAAAGAAGAACTTTTTCTTCTTTTCAAATCGATGGCAAACTCGAAAAAGAATTAATTTTGAAGAGAGAATTAATCTGTTACCATGGAAGCCAAACGTGCCAGACAGACGCTCTTGGGTTATCTTTCGTTTCCTTATATCAAATTTTCCATATGTTATATATTGTAAAGATGAATTAAAAGCTGTATATCATATGGACAAACCCTTATCAAGCATTGTACAATGCTGACAAAGTGACAACCCATTTTGTAATGTACGTAATTTCATAACAAAAAGTTTCGCTAAATATGTCGTGTAATTTTACAAACAGTCAATTATAATGAAACAATATAGGAATATACATACATACGAGTAGGTATAAGAAGTATCAAACACGAGCTGAGTTTAATTGTCACATATAAGTACAATTCTATACTTCTGTTAAGATAATTATATATAATATATCAATTTTTAATATGTCATTCATCCTTACGTGTGTTTGTCACTTAACTACTCCTAAACGGCTTGACCGATTAGGATGTAATTTTGTGTTTAATGGACCCTGTGCGTGGCGCTGCAATAGGTTTCTTAATTTTTTTTCTATTGAAAGGTAGGACAACGTCTACCGGGACCGCTATTAGTTATATACATAAACTGTTGTTTTTATACACCATCGTCTATATTTCTTTTCATAATATCTCCACCGGTCTATCGGAAAAAATCTATAGAAATAAACAGTTCCTTTGTACTAATATTTATAATGTTTTATCTATTACCGTTCTCCCACGTGTACATAAATAATAAAATAAATATTTAATTCGGGCCAATTACGGAGCAACTCATCCCAGCGGATCCACTAGTCTAGAACAAAGGCTGAGCTAGATGTATTACTAGGCTCCCAGACACTTCACCCACTACAACTAGCAATTTCGCAAGCGATAAAAGTCTTAGAAGACGTCAAATAAATAATCCTTTGCTAAAAACTACAAGCGCCATCCGTAAGGAATCAGACATGCTAAACTTTACGCACACACACGAATTACCGCCCTGTACAGACACAACAGCTATTGAAAGACACCCACACACCCACACGTTCTAGTTATCTGACGAACGCACACAAACATGGCGGCGAGCACACAGACACAGCTGTCTAGACTACTTGTTAAAATGCGATGTTCCGGGGCTCGACATTCGTCAGTAGGATAGGTCACGAACCACCAAAGACATCGCTATCCCTTTCTAACCTACACACCCGTCCCTTACTTTCAAAACTGAACACACAAACGTTTGAAATCAGACCTTACGCCGTTGACTTAACCGTCGTTTTCCTTAAGGGCACTATCAGGTATAAATTTCGCTTTCAAAGCTAAGTCGTCCCAATATCACGAAGGCGATAACTCATCACAATTTTCGTTTGAAATTGTATTCTATCTGTATAGACCGAAGGTTGTCAATCATGATTGATGCTGTTGGTCCTTCCAGGTCTCCCGGCGTTGCGTCCTTGGTCGGTCAGGACGAATTAGTCTTGGGAATAATAATTTATGTAAATGTTAGTACATATATGTACATAATGTTGTACATAACGGTGCCCGGTCTAGGCTTTGTAGCTGTGGCCTAGGCATTCTAGACAGGTCCCAAAATATTTTATGAAAAACATAAGTGACACAGCATACTTAGTGATATGTTTGTGTCCACCCGCCCGCCCGTGAATGCGTACAGAAAAAAGTTAAATTTAGTTAAACTTTACTTATTATAATGATTTAATAAACAGCTGCCGTAAAGTAGGTAGTTGTCATGGCCCTTTATCGTAGGTATGCCGCTAACTAAACTGTCTAGCCGCATTGTCACATTCACGTATGATAAATTAACTCTACATTATAAAGTGACACACAATAACCACACCATAGGGCGAATTCAAAGATCCTTATAAATATAAAATAGGCTCTACAAAGTATACAACTGTACAAGAATAAGTTAGTTCTAGGCAAGCGTACTCTATTGTCGGCCACATAATCGCTTACTATCAGGTGAGATAGTGGTCAAACCGGAGCCTATGAATAATAAAAACATAATTATAGTTAATGATTTGTAGAAACACGTGTATGCGGAGTTTAGATTCCTCCAATTTTGCTTTATAGATATCCCTTAAGCTTTCCTTATTACATTTGAGTTGCTTTAGTATTTTCTTTACCTTATAAGTCCAGGTGCCATAGTGATTGCGAACTCTTTCTAAGAACAAGCGATTATTTTACCTTATTTGTACAACTATTGCATAGACTTTGAGTTATGTCATAACCACAAATTGAGTTGAAATTCATTTTAAATCCTCCCGGTTGAATTGTCTGAATTTTACTTACAGTGGCTGACCTCAACGGGGATCAGCCAAGTAAGCAGGAAATACTGTAGTGCACCAGTTTGTGCCCAAATACAGGTGCACTCTCTGTTCCTTTACTCCCATATTTCTGTGGTCTGACAAAACTATTAAAAGATCAGGTACAGGACCAACGAGCCATTATTAGAAATATCGTAATACAAAAACACAATAACACTGTGTCCGATCTGACAATCAAACCCAGGACATAACGCTCAGAAGTCCCGCTTTACGACCACTGGATAGTCTAGCAAATATATAGCATGAGACAGACCGGTACATTAAACCTCACAAGTGTATAACTACCTAAATTGATTACCAGGAAAACAAATCAAGTCTACATTTGATTTGACATAACAGACCCACTTTTCGGCATATTCTAAGGAAGCCTTATATCTCTAATAACGGCAAAGGTACCGCCTTACATGAAGAGGTGTATAGCCTGGAGGCTGAATACAGTACATAATACATGTAGAGTACCTAAAACACTAGTCATATCCCTATGTGAGGGAGTCGCTACTTGGAAACAGCTTCACAAGCTCGATGAAATATGTGTTATTACTAGGAGCTCCTGTAATTACAGGGCTCTGTAGTTAGGTGCCAGTTCTGGTAACTAGGACGTAGGTTGCCATGGGGTGAGAAAGTGGTTGATTGGTTTTAATAATGATAATTGGTGTTTGCCAGAATATAGGTGTGCAAATTATGTTGAGATACATAAATGAGGCCCATTTCTACACTTTCATGTGGTGTGCAAATATTTGATTTCAGTATCACCATGATTGCTACAAAATATTTGGACAGCTATCCAGTTTTGGGTCGCGTACAAAGCTTATACTAAAATCAGATTTTAAAGTAGACTCTTTGTTAAGCTTCACTTCAACCTATTAAACTTACACATTAAAGTGGGAATTGACACGTTCTTTACTCAAATTATCATCACCATATTTCAAAATGGCGAATCTTCTCCATAGACAAGACAATACAGTCTAGAGTATCAAAAACTTTCTGACCCAATTAAAATAATTACATTCCGAATTTGAATTTATATTTTCCAACTGGAAAATTTCGAAAAACGAATTCGATTTCAGATTGTTAAAGAAGTTCGAACGCTAAAAGTTAACCTATTTTTGACGTCTACAGGCTAATGGCTACAATACAATCATTTTCAATAAGTAAAAGATATAGGCAGGTTGCGCAAGTCTCAGCTTATCTGTTACATAACACGGCGACAGAAACTCAGGCGGCACAGCAGAATCAGTTGCTAGGGGTAAAGGGTTGAGCCAACAACTAAGAACTCGGGTTAATATTTCAGGATAAATAAACTTGAGCATTGTTCCGGGCCGCGACGTTCATATTTAATGCTTCGGAAATGAGATCGGGATATTAAAAGGTTTCTAGAAGTGATTTTGTGTAGTCGCTGTGGGTTGGCAGAGGAATATACAATGGTGATATTTTACTTACAAGCGCTTTTAAAAGTTTTCATCGTTACTTTAATTTTCGATATAAAAAACCTTGATGAGCTTTTCTAACGATACACTGTCTTCGTAATTAGTTATTTAGTACTCATAACATAAATTGTGCAGTTAGGTTAGTTTAGGACTAGAAAGCTTTGTGTAGAAGTTGTGGAATATTATGAGAATTATTATTTAAGAAGCATAAGTCCGCCTTTGTACAGTGTTTTTGTGCATAAAGCTTAATAAATAAATAAAAATCCTGAAAAATGTTGTCCTGAAGTAAAGAAACCAATTCCTGATATAATTTAATATTTGTCTTTATTCAGACATAAATATAACATTAGACTTATTGTTGACTCAATTTATCGACTCGATATCAACAACTTGGTCTGTTTCCCCAGCTTTGGCGAAGGCCTCCTCCATTTTCTTCCGCTCAGCACTTTCTTCGTCCATGTTCTTCCTGCAGTTGCAATGGTGAAACTATAGGGTGGTAAGGCTGACCAAATACCGAGGTCGTAGGTCCGAGAGATCGCAAACTCAGAAACAGTAACTCAATCAATTTTACAAAAATTAATTCACAACGTCACGATATTTTTGAGGGCCCATGTCCAATGAATTTGCCACGGACACCAGATGGTATAATTACGCCACTGTGTTTTATTTCATCTTCCCACCTATGATATTGTCTTTCCCCGTTTTCTTTTTGTATTTCTTGGATACCAGGATACAATTATTTTGTTCTCCTTACTTTTTATACCTCTTATGAAGTGACCTAATTACCTTATCCATAAAATGGCAATTCCTGTTTACTAGAAAGCAAATAAAATCGAAAAGAAAAAGGAATTGAAAAGAAAAAACAGTTCTTTCATCTTTTTCCTTAACAATCCTAGCAGTCTTAAGTAAAATGGGAATACTAATAGGGTCATTAGGAACTAGTTCTGTTCTCTGGAGTTTATCTTCGGATTTGATCCCGAGACAGATACGAATGATTTCCGATCCCAACTTATGTAACGCTAAGTTAGTTTTACTTGTATGAAATGAGGGTAGTTACTGTATGTTTGAAGGTAAGTAAGTTTGGGTCGTTAAGTCTTTACAGGTTTCAGAAGGGCTGACCCGAAAAGATTTACTTTTACAGGTATAAAGTTCAATCGAAAAATATTTTTAATAAGATAGTAATATTAGGTCTCTTTCTGTTATCATTTCGTCAAGTGGTGGATGTATGTGTATGACCACATGCAATTTTTTTGTGTGTGTATAAGCTTCCGTACTCGGTGTCATAGAATATAGCTGAAACACACATAGACCATATGCACTTGAATGTATACACACAATCAAGCCCAACGTGGGGCAAGGAAGGAACAGGAGTGGAGCACCTTCCCGCTCCGCCCGGAGCGGGAGAAATAATTTTGATGATTCCCCACCTAAAAAAAAACCCGTCGTCGTGAAATAAATCATCCGTATTATCCCGACTGTTAAACTGACAAGAGAGGCAGTATTTTTTTAAAAAGGGAATCCTGAAATACTTCTGTTTTTCAGAATTAGGCCAACGCTTGAACGTTACACGTGTATGTACCGAGCTCCAATAAAAATACAATATACTAGCAACTATATTATCTAACACGTGATCTAACAAAACCGATATTATTCCAACTTGTTGGTAGACAGAAAAATACAGCCAAAACCAACAAAACCAGAAGCTAAACGTTAATAGACACAAAATTAATTGGGAGCATAGACAAAGCAAAATTTTCCATCGACAATATTCTCGAAAAAGTGTTTAAAAGAAAATTGCTTTTTAAAATATTCAGTGAACAAAGTCGGTAGCTTCTAGATGGCGATTGTTTGTTCACAAATATGTGGATAAGGGGGATAAGGCTAGTTTAATTAAAAATCGGCATCCTCGTTGTGGATACGGTCTAGTCTTAATTGTCGGCTTCAGGCGATTAGCGAAACGACCTGAAAATGCTTACTGTGCGGCCTTTCCGGCCTTTCTTTTGCGTGGGAGTGCCAGAGGCAGGGAGGAGTCTTTATAGTGAGTATTATCACACTATCAGCATCGGCTTAATATAATGTCGGTAAACCAAGTGGCTAAAAGCGAAAACGCTGAACTTTTTCGGTTTTTGTAACACAACAAATTGATTTTGTAATCAGTTTTTTTTTAGCTTTTACATCACATCCACCGGCTTCAATATTTTGACTTTCAGTTTTAACTAAGTATATTCCAAAACATCATATAAATAATGAAGTTAGCATAAACCCTCCAGAACAGTCTCGAGTCAGCAAATCAAAGGTCAACCAATTTCATTGTAACGATCGTTAGTCCCCAAATCTCGAGCATAAACGGTACATTATGTATTAATTACAATGTTGCTCTATTGTGGGGAGCTTCCTAGACGCTCCCCCTCCCCGGGGCGCGCGTCTGAAGGTCGGCAGGAGGCCGTTTACCCCCAGACGACTCCCACTCACGCACACAGGCGCGCGCCGTCTCAGGCCCCCAGTGTGCGTGTGTGCGTGGGGGTGACAATTTCAGGTGTATTATAAGGCGATTTTGTAATGTTCACTGTTTTGTGAAATTAGGTTTTTTTTTGATACTGTTGATTTTTTACTCGTGTTTGCTTTGAATGTGGGCGTGTAGACAGGAAGTAGGTAATTTTTTAGGTGACCTTTTTGGAAGACATTAAGTAATTAGAATTTATGTGTCATTATTTTTATAGAAGGTACTCCTACGATCACGCGCCAAAAAACTTCTTTAATTATAATTAAAACCAAAAATATTTGATGTCAAAGCTCGCGTTTTCCTCATCTAGTCTAATGAGAAACGACTGAATTTCTACAATACAATATAATATATATTTCGACATAAAAGGAAAATATGGCCGATATTAGCGACAAAAGCATGTAGATACAATAAATATGTCAATAGCTGCGTGATATTAATATTTAGATATGTACGTAACGTGTTTGAATTCACGAATATTGTAGCTCGAATAATATTTGTTTTTGTGTCTGTGCGAGTATCGGAGCTTTGTGTTGTTATCAAAAGCAGGGACTATGCAAATTACTGAAACTGCTTACGATATATATCGTAACATCACAGGTAACCTTAGTCTCTGGTTCAGAAAATCCTAGAGTGCTTTAAAATCTCTTCTTCAGACAGTGACAATAATAATTATAATCCACAACTTTCATACCTCGCCATCTAGTTCCAAACTAAACAGAACTTGTGCTATGAGTATTAGACTACTACATACTTGTACATTCTAAAAACATACACATTAAAGGTAAATTACACCCAGAATATATAGAATAAATAATGGTTTCATCACACAAACATTTATCTTGAATGGAATCTAACTCACGATCTCCGGCATAGCAGTCAGGGCCACTAACCACTAGACCAACAAGCTAGCCAATCAGGCCAGACAATAGCAATGAGCAGAAATACCTAATTGAAGATGTTTAACGTTTGAATCCCCAACCGGTCCTATGAGACCGCGCTGTTATTGTTTTACTATTGTGTCTCGTTTCGCGGGTATCTGAGTAATTAAGTGCTCGTTGTAAAAAATCTTTTTTATCAACTATACGAGGTTATTCTACAGACATTTACAGTAAAATGTTTTGAACCATAAAAGCTAAAACCTAAGGAAGAAACAGCTTTAGTTGCAACCACCGATAACTCGGTATATTGGCGGTGATGCTATGGAGAACTGTTAGTACAGATGATACAATTGTTCTCTGCGTGAGATGAAACGAATAGAGATCGGATGACCAGTAAGATGACGCCCTAACACACTAATATTATAAAGATGAAAGTTTGTGAGTGTGTGTGGATGTTTGTTACTTCTTCACGCCGAAGGCATTTGAATGAAATTTGGCACACGGGTAGAACATATCTTAAAATAACACATAGGAAGATAACACGAGAACGAAGACGCTGGCAAAAGCTTGTTAGAAAGATCGAAGAAGACATATTACGTTCAAATAAATTGAAGAAGACTATCTAGACATAGCAGCTCGTAGTTTCAAACCCTGCCTTACTTTGTGTAATTTATTCCATTAGCACTACTCCCAAAACAGTGAAGGAAAACATCGTGAGGAAACCGGCCTGTCCAAGAACTAGAACTTCGCAGACATGTGACGTCTACCAACCCACAGAGGGTCCACGCGGTGAATTACGGCTCATTCCCTGTCCTAGAGATGATGCTTGAGTAACAGAAATGGAAACAATAAAAAACTGATTATGTTTATTATACGAGTAAATGGCATTATATGGCTTCCCAAAGAAAATCCTTGGAGCGTAGGCAACGAAAGAACGAGATGGGGTTTAGTCAGTAAAACGCCCTTCTGCTCTGCCCAAAACCAGGACAAGTAATTCTGATGATTCCCCACCTAAAAAAATGCATATAAGTTATGAAGAAGATGACGATGAACGCATTCCATCTTACCGCATTCATCAAACTGTAACAACAACAGAGCTACCAACTTACACAGCTCGTTAAGCCATACACACGCTTGATATACCGCCCGTGTATACATAAGTTTATGCAGACGTCAGAACTCACATATATGTACTAACACGGCTAGGTATATAGCAGCACCTAGCCACCTAGAACTAGGACACAAATCAATATATACCGGCCCTATCTACGCTCAGTACTTGGGCTCATTAATTTTAATACATCTAATGTACATAGCAGCATGTAGTCTGGTACAATTTCTATGAAAATTACTTCACTTAGAGCGCTGGTTGGTTTTGATGAGATGTCTAATGTGACTTGTAACTGTAACATCTTGTATATGAATGTAACTTTACCTGAGTAATGTGATTCTGGTTCTCGAAACATCCGTTGTTCATTAAAAATATTGGTTGGTTTTCTCTCCTCCAGCCGTTGAAAGTCGACGACTGTTGCTAAGGAAAGTGGCTTTGTCAATCTTATTTCACCGTCAAAAAATTGTGAATAATAACGGTGTTTACACAAATCCCCTCGATGTGAAAAACTTCCATTGATATAGCATTTTCTAAGCTCTCCTGGGCTAGGTTATTCTAGTAACAGGAATCCGTCTCCCACACATATTTATCCTAAGTTTATCATCAACAATAAACAACTGTTTCCCAAGAAAACTCAGTCTAGACTTGACTTACGAGTATTCTAGGAACTAACGGTAGGGTTGTCACGAAGGACAGTACGTACCTACAATCAAGGGCGCGATGCATAAGCAATGTAGCACCCCTAAGGGACACATGCGGCGATAAAAACGTAAAATAATGACGTAAAACCGAAATTGTTTTACGCGAACGTTTTGTTACGCAAGCGGTTGCGAAATGAGGAAAATTATGTGGCGATGAGATCACGGGTGTGAGAGGTCGGTGTGACTCGGTCGCACAGCCAAACACATAATATACTTCTTAAAATTAAAGGACGGAAACATTTTTTTTCATTGTATTTAAGATTGTGTCTATTCTTACTGAAAAAGAATTGTGTAAGAAACCTTCAACTCGATCTTACCTTGGTCCCTGTTAAGAATTTTCTCTTATCAATTGTATTACCTACATAAAAAAATGAACACTGTTTTCGCTCTAAACTTGTAGCTTCAGGCTATTGAAAATATCTGTGTTCACTACCTTCAAACCGTGCAGCACGCGTAAGACAAGCAGCCCCCTTACGGCCTAGAAACTGTTCAGCAGTGTTTTAGGTATTGTATGAAAATGTAATGAATGTTTTAGTGAGCAAGGCTAACACGAAACGCCCTGAAACCAACACTGAAATAATAAGGATTAGTCTAGACGAAAATTATTCGATATTAATTACAAACTACACTGGACTGACGTGTCTTAGTAATTTCTTAATTAATTATTAAGATGAGCAAAATGTTAAATCTTGTAGTTTATTTATTATGAAGTTCTTTACTGGGTTTGACGGTTCTAAAGATTAAAATTGTGGAAAAATACTCGGGTGGAAATATTTTTACATAGAAACAAACAAGGTTTTGAAAAAAAGAAAAGAATAAGTTTTAGATGGCTCCTTATCGAACGATTCATTATCATCATCATCTCAGCCGAACGTCCACTGCTGGACATAAGCCTCCCCAAAGCGTCGCCATAATTACCAGTTTTGTGCGTTTTGCATCCATCAGATTCCCATGAATCTCACCAGGTCAACGGTCCACCTTGTGAAAAGCCTTCCAACGCTACGTCTTCCGGTTTATGCTCGCCATTCTAAAACCTTTCTTCCCCATCAACCATCAGGTCTACAAGCATTATGCCCTGCCCACTGCCACTTAAGTTTAGCAATTCTTCGTGCTATGTCAATCGAACAATTATGAAGAAAGAAAATCTCTTGAATATCAAAAATAAATATGCAAAAGAAAATTCTGCAAATCCACTTTCCCCGTTCAGATAATAGCGTAAAGATTACCAGAGATAATGAGCATAATAAGAGCTATGAGTGAACGCGACCAATTAGAACACGTTCGATCGGAACGATTTATTCTGTCACACATCGTGCTTCAGAAAGAGATAGATAGAGTGTAACAGAGACGGAATATGACAAAGACAAACTTTCCTAAGGCGTGATGTCCACGCGTAGCTTTTTAGACGCGTATTCGTTTTGATACGCTTGTCGTACGCTTGCGTGACGCCTGCTTAAAGCTTGCGTACAAAACCATACGCTTTGACGACGAAGCGGCAGCGTCGTGTCGTTGCCGCTTAATTATACGCTTGCGTGAAGCTTGTATATAAAGCAAGCTTCACGCTGACGTACACCAAGCGTACAGTGATGAATACGCGTCTTTAAAGCTACGCGTCTGTGAATAGTAGGCCTTAAGCGTGGATATACTTACCTTACAACTAGAGGAAACTACATTATTTTACTTCTCAGACACTTTCAAGGAAAAAGCTCCTAAAAACGTGAAACTTTTCCATCACTTTGTACACCGGAAATCAGTTTGTTTGTAGGCACACACTTCACGTAATAAGAGAACTTAATTAACTAGCGCCCCCTGGCGGAGAATGCTCGAACAATACCTGATCTGTTTCCGGTCTAACGAGAAGTTTCAGGATAGAATCGAGCTAATATTTGCACAGCCTTTTTTAATTCCTTCTAGTCAAACAGTAGGCTTCATTGTAACTAATAGGAAAGAGGATGTGAAACAATTCATGTTTATTTACCTGAAGTTATTTGTATAAAAGGGTCTATTATTACAATTACGTTCTTATATTACACTACATAGCTAGTTATTTATAAAAAAGTGTTTTTTTCCAATTACGGTCTTATATTTCACTAGCTTCTGCGCGGCTTCACTCGCGTGAAGGATGAAAATGGTCCCACGGGACTAAAGCGCCCACTAAAAAGTATCTTAGGCCCCATTTTAGGGTGTCAAATATTATCTAAATCCTTTTAGCTATTAACATGTGTAGATACATAAATATTTTTGGTTTTGATTCGGAAGTCATCAAATGATTTTTTTTTCCCGCTCTTTTATGGAACAACAGAGTGTGTCAGACTTTTAATTACTAAAATTCTTGGTGTCCTTCAGCTGCCTTTTGCGTTCTAGGGCCACGGTCTCTCTTACAAACGTACTCGCAGCCCTAGCAGGCATCATAAATACTTACTATCAGATTCAAGCTTACACGTGTCAGAGAAATCCTCAATCACCAACAGAAAGTCTATTAAAAATCTTCACTACATTTTTATGTCAAATCACAAGAGACGCTAATACTTTTATGTTAACAAAAAAATAGTCAAACGTTTTAAAATATTTTGTCGACAGCGCGTATCCGCGTTCGTTCGTCGAAGACTTGACGGCATCGACAGCGTCCCAATGGGGCTGTCACCACGCTGTCAAACGTCTGACTTTCAACAGTTTGACAGCTGTCAAACTTGTCAACGCGCGCGCAACATATGCTCTCAATATAGGATGGAAGTTTAAAGAAATCAGGAAGTGGTTTAGCTGTTATTTCTCGTAAGATTAAACGTCCAATAATATTATAGGAGCTTTAATAATGAGGATCGCGGAGTTCTCGTCTTCCGGGCTTTTACCTCGACAAACAAAAGATATATTTGTTCGAAGAAACGATTTTTCCTAACGAGGCGATATTGTTTGATACAGGTATCAAGATTATGGTTTCCTCGTATGAATATCATCTTTTCCTTCATGTCATTGATTCTGGGAAATAATTTCCGGGATCTGTTTTAGTTTTGATTCCATTCTTCCCGGAACATCCTGATCATTTGTTAGTTTTCTCGAAATCATTTCAGTATTTTCACCGGAAAGGATTGAGAGTGCGGTAGTCAATGAATATTGATATGTTCCGCGAAGTCATTTTGATATTGCTTTTGCATTGGTTAATATTTTTCTCATTTATTTCGTGCCTCGGAAAGCACGTTAAGCAAGCTCGGAAAGCGTTAAGCGTTGGTCCCGGCTGTCATTTGGAGATCGTTGGCAGTCGTTACGGATAGTCAGAAGCCAGTAAATCTGACTCCAATCTTGCCATGAAGTACCGTGTTACCCCAGTTAATGGGTTGTGGAGGTCTGGTAGGCAGCCGCTCCTCGTAAAATACTGGTATTCAGCTAAATCCGGCTTGACTGGAAGCCGACCCCAATATAGTTGGGAAAAGGCTAGGCAGATGATGATTTATTTCCACTACGAGCTGCTGCCAGGGGCTTTGCCTGCATCATAGTAGAAAATTATCCCAAGGGTATATACTCCCAAGATAAAAAAAAGTATCGATATGCTATTCCAAATCATGGTCTAGCTCAAGGAAAGTATACCAAGTTTCGTCGAAATACATTCAGTAGTTTTAGCGTGAAAAAGTAACAAACGTCCATACATACAAACGTACACATTTATAATAAGTATTAGTAGAATTAATTGAGAAACACAGTGAATCTGATGACATTCAAAGCTCTTTAGAAGCGGTTTGATTTCAAATAAGTTTCAGTTGACATATGAATTGATTGCAACATAACAATCAAGTTTAAATGATTAAATCAATTAGAGCTAAATTTCTTGCGACAGTAACGTATAAATTAAATTCTGCATTTCCTGTCCATCATAAACTGGTCTACCATTTCTCCCCACCCTCCCCTTTTTTAGGTCAACGTAGACTGGATGGATCTCGCTCGTATTGTTTACACTGAGAAAAACATTCGCTTTTAGATAGTAAATTGCGCTGGCGCATATCTCTTGTCTCTTTTCCGCGACAGGGAGATGAATCTTGCTGTCTCTTTCTCCGAAGAAATGCAGTTTTCACTGTTGGTCACGCGATACTGCACCTATAAATTGGTTGTTCTTAGGAAATGTGAGGGATTTTTTAGCAGTACTTGTACATGGTATGAGGGGATTTTTTCCCGGTACCGTTAGACAAGCGGCTGGCGTGACTTTGTTAATTGGTGGCCAAATAATGAGCTCGTCGGTTTGTATGGGGGAGCATCAGGTGCTTGTATGATTTGGTGGAGTTTTAGCTGGTCGTTCATATGATTACACCGTTGTTGCTGAATATCATAGCAATAGAATAGCAATCTTAATGTAAGTTGATGTAGATTCATCCTAACTACTCGTATAATAGTATAAATGCGAACGTAAATTAGTCTTGTTAACTTTCACGCCTTAACTAGACCAAACAATATGCCCATACACATTGCCAGAAGAACGAGGTAGAGTACCTTCCTTTCATACAGAAAAAGACTAGGTCCTATTCTCGAGAGATAGAACTTATCGCAAGTAAAGCCACGTGCAAAAGCTTATTTCGAACAAACATGCAAATCACGTGTTTGAGTTATTAATAAGTACTTATTAAAATGACTTAGAAGATATAATCGCGTCGCTAGGCAAACGTTAACAGTAGGCTTTGGCGGAATTTTCCATTCCGACGCCGTAATATCGCACAAATATCACCTTATTCCTTGTTAATTTCTATCTCAGACTTATGTATATGAAAAAAACTTGACAATGTGACGAGTTTATTTATAACTGAAACTTAACAGGGAAAGAAAATGGATGTTGACGAATGAGGTGGAACACGTGTATCATTATTATGAAGAATGTTTTGTAGGACAACCAATAGCAAAATACAAATAATATTACGTACTTATTTTCTTAGGATTTTATTTGTTAACACACTCTAATCGGCCTAAATACTCAATGTACTGAGTTTTCCGCCATTTTCTTGATTGTATTCTCAATATCTATCAATATTGTAATAGGAAAATATTGTAAAAACGACCATATTTTTAAAAGAGTAACCATAGAGTTTCTAGCCGGTTCTTCTTCATACGAAACGACACATTGTAACCGTGTACTAGCTTCTGACGTTTTATAAGTGCCCATGCAGGCCTATGAGAAATAAAAACTATAGTCCGTCTAATTAAAGCGTGACCTGAGAAAAAGAGGTTAAATCCAAAAATTTTGTATGTGCTATTACTAACTAGTAGGAGAATCATGTCTTAACGCTTCACAATTTTTTGAAATTGTGTTTTTTTTTTATTTGAAAAAATACTCCAGGTCGCACTTTCATAAGACGCACTCTATTTTAGATTTAGATTTTGAATATTTCTTGTACTAATGTGTGTCTCTCTCTTTCCAGGTAAGTTCCAGTGGCTAGCATGCGCGCTGGACGAGAAATCATCACACGGTCACAACTAATAAACTACGATTACACACTATTGCAGCTTAAAATAGACGCTATATTCGAGCAGGCGGGCATTCTCGTAGCCTCACTGAAAACAAAATAACTACCAAAGCTAATTATTTGAAATTAGAACAGGTAAGTAAATAGGGATCAAAAGATGAACCACTTATCATCGGTCGCTGTTTTTGACCGTAAAGGCCTATTTAGAATTGGGTTTTTTCTGGCTTTCAGGTAACGTTAATTGAAACGTATTTATATATAATAACTACTTGTTACATTGACTTAATTATTTTACTTTTTCCAACGTCAATTTACGCGGTTTTTGCCAAGAAAGCTCCCAATCAAATAATTTCTTCAAGTTATCGATATATTTTCAGTAATTTTCCATAAAACCTCCAATAATTATATACCTAAACCTTCCTTATGAAACACTCTCTCCATTGGTGAAAACCATATGAAAATCTTATTTCTATTTTGATTTTACCGTAAAAAGATGCGACGGCAGGGTTACTTTTTTGTAATAAAATAAATAAGTAGTTATCGTGATGATTCATTCTAAATTACAAAATTTTATAGCGTCTTCCCATTGGATTAAATCCAAAACAACAAGAAAAGTAAAACAGCAGAACTTAAATAACAATCTAAATTCAAAAATGCATAAAAATGAAATGCTCTAACGATGTCTGCAAGGTGTCGAGAATACCAGCGCACGTAATAGAACGTCGGCGAAGCGTGGGAATGCAGTCGCAAGGACGCGATGCACCGGCTAAATGGGACACGAGCGGACACTTTCAAATGTATCCGTGTGTATAGCGACCATCACTCGGTGTTTCTAGCCTAACTATCTATTTTACTTTACCTACGAATCAATACTACATATCTTGCTATATATTTTCGGGCCTTCACTTAGCTTTATTACAAAAAAAATATGACCTATTACTTCCACATTTTCATTAGTGAAACCTACGAAAAGGTTTGATACCTAGACTTATTGAATGCCTATACTAAGTTGACACGCATTGTACTCTTACACGAGTCGTTACACGCAATCACATAATGAAACTTTTAATTTCCGCGTGTCCTTCAGGAAAACGCTAGGTAAAACGAAATAGCTTTTATATAATGTATTTTATATTTACCTCCTAAGTTTAGTTACTTATATTACCTTCTTTGACGTTGTGGAAATCTCAAATGAAACATGCTACTTCCTAAAATAAATATCATTTAAGTCCTGCAAAGTTTTAATTAAGTGAAGCAGCAATAAGTTAGTTGGTGTTCACATAACCGTTTCTCATTTATCAGAACCCTTCAATCTACGGACGATCCCGTTATAACTTGGTACGTAACGTTTTTATAGCCACATAATCGCCCGTGTGCGCAGCGCCAATACGAAAATTAATTATTTCTGACATTTACGCCAGCAATCATTGAAATGGAGGCACCTGGTCACGGCAACCTCACTCGAAAGAAAAAACTAGACGCGCTCGCGAAGCCATGGTGTGTGAAACCGAAAACGAGTAGGTAACTTTAGTACCGAACTAGGTACTAATTGCGGGTTTAAATTAACAGTTATATAGCTTTAACCGATTATCTAGCTGTTTTTGCTCATGCCAAAATGTCTTATTTAGGCATAACGATCGAAAATCAACTACTCGAGGTAAAACAAAAAATGTTTATAATTAGTGACGTGTCCACTCCTTCTGAAATCTTGGACACAGCTTTACATATTTCCGCTATGAACAAAACCTGCAACCCTAAGCACCAGTCAGGCGGTCTGCATTGCGGTGTACATCGCATCATCTGCTCACACAGCCGCACAGCATCCACCCACTCGTCCCCACATCCCACATCCCACGCCCACAGACAGAGACAACGCAACCAAAACATGCACACTTTAAAAACCACCAAGTTTCTACACTTTTCCTAACAATTTCCCCGCTTCAGACCAAACGATAAATATTTTAGTAAAGTATAGAGACTGTAATAAAACATATAGTATGAGTCCCATTCAAACTTTCGTTTACCGCACCTCACTCACACAACTTCAGGTTCATCTTACGTCTGTGTGCAAATGCAAACTGCATAGTGTGCAACGGAAATGTCAGTGTGTTTGTATGTCGGCTCTGTGTGTGTGTGTGTAGGAAGAAAGTGCATTCTGGTTGCACGGACGGCTAGTCGAGGGAAACTTGACATTATAGCGTTGGCTACACACTGGTGTGAGTTAGATAGCGATTATCTTGAGATATACTGAGCTATTTTTAGGCGAATTTCCTTTTCATCTGGTGAAGTTTTGTCGTGTAGGATAACTTTTTTAGTTAGACACTCTATTCCTTCACCAAAAATTGTATTTCAAGTATTTTTATTTCTAGCTTCAAAAACTTAAAAATAACAGTCCAAGTTACATAAAATTAACAATAAACAGCTTCACACCCCAACACAGAACCAACAAAACATCTAGCACACTAACACCAGCCTAGCATAAGTTATCTGCGCACCGGTCGGCGCGCTATCTCCCGCCTGCGCCCGCGCCGTGCACTTGCACTAGTAAACTTGAAACAGTTCCACTCTGTTATTACGTTTCCCTTTCGTACTGCGTCCGACTCCGAGGGGACCGACTACTTTACTTTAACGCGTACGTAGCTATCGTTGTTGATTGATTGGGCTAGTATTTTGTTTGATTTTGTGGTTATTTTAACCGTAATACGGTATGAGAAAACTTAATTGCTGAAGTTTTTTCTGTTATGGCCACTCTCATTATAAATCCAGGAATTAGGTCCGCATTTGTAGGTTTGCCACTATTCCTTGCAAATAAAGAGTTTTTCTTTCTCTTCCTTCTAAGTTTAAATAAAGAAATAAATCAGACAATACACTTAACGCTAAAAATATTCTGAACGTCAGTCTATTTTTAAACTATAGCGATGTTTGGCGCGAGTGGATCTTAGTATATCGATCGGACCTTTTTTGAAAGGCTAGAATATTTTCGCAAATACTTAAAAAAAGCAAATTATCGCTTATAATACTTCTCCTCAAAAGGTTCGATATGATCATAAATCATACACTTACCTACATAAAGTCTAGACAGTTTCCTGTTGGAGTGAGCAAAATCTATAGATCTTTTGCGATCCTAACACACCTAATCAAAATAGTTTATAATCAAATATTCACGTAGCCTGTACCAGTAACCAGTAGCGACTTCACTACGCGTCTATTTACTGCCTCATCAGTATACATCGACTCCTGAGTCTACATTCATTACTAACTTACCAGACGTATTACACTTTGAAATCATAAGGGACTTGTCAAACATTTCTCTTCATCCCAACTTGGTTTCAAAACCTATCCTACTAAACTCGAACTCGCCTATATAGCTACCTACTTTCGAGTTCAGCTTATAGAGCCCTAGGACTAACAACGGGGGTCTACAAAGGGTCGGAGGTCTCAGTAATTAGGTATCTAATAGTCCTAGGTCTCTCTACGAAGTCTAGACGCCGAGACCTTGACGAGAGGCCTTGTAGCTAAGTCTGAGAACATGGCACAGTTCTCTGGATATTATTTCTAATATAAAATAAACTTTGGGCCCGACTCGTGTCGCGTGGGTGGCGCTTTGACACTGGGAAGTTGTAATAATGTCTCTATTTTGACGAGGGATATGGATCGGTTTGTGTACCATTGTGTACTGAGGTATTATTACATATGGCTGCGGGATTGTTCACAAAAGTCACCGTGGCCCGGACAAATGACAGCTAAAGAAACTTTGTTGTGTTGACACTCCCTCTAGCTTATCTTATGAGCCAAGTACGGGTTAGCTCCAATATCATACTGGCGATGATTGCCTCTATATACAATACTGGATTATCGTTTAATCCAGCACAGTTCTGATAAACATCAAATTAGCAATGTCAGAAAGAAAGTTTTCATTTTAATTTATTTAATTTAACTGTAATTTGTATAAGTGGGTTTGTAGTTTCATTTAATGTAATGTTTCAAATTCGATTTTGTTGTGATATTATTTTATTGAAGGTTCTTTCCTGAATAAAACAAAACAAAATGATAACATTACACCCGAAAAAAAAGTTTGACATAGTTTAGTTCTCGTTAGTTTATAATGTACATAGTTTATTGTACACGAGTAGTTGTCTACCCGTGTATTGTCAGGTACGAGTATTACTAGCTTTTACACTTACCGGGAAAACAGTAAAGCTTTAGAATTACCTTAATATATATTAATAACAGATAGTATGTAAAGTAAACATATGCTACTACATATGTTTACTTTACATACATACTCAACTGTTATATATCATCGTTACAACATATATGTAACGATGATACATAACAGTTGAGTCGTCCACTACAACCTAGGCAAGTCGTTGCTAAGCCCCAGTTCCTAAACATACCGCAAAGCTTCGGATCCAAGTTACATCACGTGACGATGGCGATGCGACTTTACCTTAAACTTTGCATTCGAGGCTCTTTTGTTATTATTATTGATAGGCTCGCGTTTGACTACTATATCACCTGATGGTAAGCGACGATGTGGTCGTCGATGGAGCACGCTTACCTAGAAGTACACCCTAGGGATCTTTAAAGCAAGAGTGGATAGGTTGTTTCTAGGCAAGCGTGCTCCATCATCGACCACATGATCGCTTACCATCAGGTGAGGGTGAGATGTGGTCAAGCGCGAGCCTATCAATAATAAAAAAGTAACCTATTTAATCTATTTCACAAGTTCTTACTATAAATAATAATGTGGGAAAGTGACCTTTGACAGTTGTATCA
Source organism: Mythimna separata (assembly GCA_030763345.1). NCBI lineage: Eukaryota > Metazoa > Arthropoda > Insecta > Lepidoptera > Noctuidae > Mythimna > Mythimna separata. The sequence goes on along the minus strand of CM061173.1, from coordinate 657,712 downwards.
GGCAGATAAATAAATCAGGACTTATCAGGAAGTAAAACAGGCCATTAGAACTAATACCCTTAATGAATCAGGAATAAAATAAAAGCCGTTTCCAAAGTCTTTTCCTTGTACATTTACTTCTATGTTCAAAGTTACCGTATACCTACAATATATTCATAGAATGTCTGCCTCTCAAATAACGTTATTCTGTGTTAACATTGGTAGCAATTTAGGTTCTGAAATGATTTCTGTGTTGGCTTCTGAGTGTAATTAAATATCCTTACACGTGCTCAGCCTGGATAACTAAAAATATTTTAGCCGACAGTTTTATCCTGTTACCTTAGTTCAGAAAAATAAGTGGAAATATCTAACGAAAATTGTTTTTATAGAAGTAGTATGGAATAAACAGCGTGGTAGGAATTCATTTGAAGTTGAAACCGGGCTTTTGTGGTCCCAGCAGTAAAGTCCAGACCCTTTACAATTTAATTCTCTCATCTCTAGTTCGTAATGACTTCCTCTAGTATTATAAATACGTGCGTCTTCCTCTTTAGTGCTAAGTAGGGACAAGACTGGAAGTCTGGGAGATGATGCCAGTAAAATTATATGGGCGTACTTAAGAGAACAAAATGGACAGTGTAGTCTGTGCTTGGCGATTTTTACTAAGAGTACTAATGATATAGATGCACAGTAAGCTACGTTATTGTACCGTGAATAAATAGATTTTTATAGACATTTAGATAGTCACCTAATCATAATTTGTTATGTATAAAAGAGGCTACAAAATCATTAACTTCCTGCCCTTGTACCGTTTTAATTGAAGTTGGCACATGTTTTTTCTTCTATTCTGTCCTATCAACCGTTACGCTATCATAAACTCCCTTTTCTTTCATTTCACACAATACATCCCTCTTGTCTTTGGCCTTAAATTATTCTACTCATTGCTCTTTTAGTATCATCGCATTTTATCATAACAATGATGATACACCACTAAAATAACAGTGACAATGCGACATTTATTTAGAAAATAATTATGATAATGTTTTGTAATTATATATTACGAGTATGTTGATCAGGTAAAATAATTTTATATGTTCTCTCTCTATGTAACTTCACCCACTTTGTTTTAAATATTGTTTACAAAAGCCCCACGGAACCAACGTGAGCTAATTTAGGAACGGATGGCTCTCATTATCCTTATGTGAACACCTACTCAATATGTCATAGGTATCCACTATATATACCTATATAAAGCTTGGGTATTATCAGCCTTTTTCAATAGGTAAAGCATTTTTGTTACATCCTGCTTCCTTGTATACTCGCAATAATGAGTTGTACGCAAAAAAAAATAATAGGAAATGTATTTTTGATATAAACTTCCTTTTGAAGAGATTTTTTGAGAAACATAATTTCTTTGATTTGCTGTCGGATTTAATAATAATAATAGCAATTGGACTGGTGGTACATAATTACAAGAAGCTACAAAAAAATGTGCTACAGAAATCATTTCACTGGCAATCGTCTCCCTTTTAACTTCGCCGTGTTATGTTCGTGAAATAATTGTAGGCAGCCGACAGCTACTATTACCCGCCAACAATACCCGTATCGACGGTGTCGTGACTAGCGCACTATACTAATTGCCGCGGCTCGGCTCGCTTTTCCCCAGTTTTTCGCACGCTCGCGTTTTTCACCGCAGAACAATGTCGTCATTCAGTTTCCACTTTCGTTTTCACTGATGGACGCTGATCCGATGCGCAGGCGCAAAAACTGCGCCAATGTTACACGACGAATGTTGTACTGGTGACATATTATGAGAGATTTATTGGTTGCTTCACTACTGGACCAGCGGCTAATAGGTTTGAAAGTTGAATGCAGTTTTGCCTGCATTCAGAATGAGTCAGCACAAAAAAGATTAAAGAAAACCTTTTTTCTTCTAGAAGCGATGGTTTTCGATTTCCTTAAAAGTGTTTAGGCCCAGTATGTGGCCTTGTTCCATCAACCCGCACTGGGCCGCGTGTTGAATTACGGCCCATTCCATGCTAGGTTACTATGTTTATTTATAGCGGCGGGCCATATTTTAAATCCTCCAAATTGTAGGTATTAGGACAATTGGGAAACGCCTTTTTTAAATGTAATATCTTATATAAAAGCTATTTATAATTCGACTGCTACCTGATAACTTCCTTATTAGAATTTTATTTTGTTTTAATCATAAACGTCTCCGTGCGCAAGACACGATGACAGTGCCTGGCACGGTCGTTTCGCTGGAAGCTACAAAAAGCTGTAACTGTACTATTGTTGATAATAAAGCGATTTTACATTAGAGAGGAAATAAGTTATAAATAAGAATATTTGTAGGTGTGTTTACCTGTAGATATTATTTGGAAAGTATACTGTATGACTTACTCGTAAGTCAACCTCTGTTACTATGGAACCAACTCTGAAAGGACAAGGAAAGTCAGCTCAATTTTTGGCGGATTTTTTTTCGATTCGAGTTGAGTGGCAGTTAATTATTGGGAAATTGGTCCATAATAGATATTTTGCAGTAAAATTGGTGTATTTTTCTAACCCAGAGGTATTTCAGGACTGTAGTCGCTGCTAAGGAAGAATTGCTCATAATTATAAAAGAGTATTTTCATCCCTAAAAATGCCAATAAATTAAAACCAATCCTATAAATCCTAGATCTTCACTTAAAATACGAAAAACAAAAAAAAACCGTCCTCAACAAACCAGTCACAGTTTTTCCTCCGACCGTACACTTACAGTACCGTACGTTTGTTTACGGTTTTCACTCTCTATATTTTTCTCGCGAGTGAAAACTCCCCCGGCAGCGCCGCCGCCGGCGCGGGCGCAGTGCGTGCGAAACTTTTTTACTTCTCCACGTAATGAGATTAGTAGATCGCGATCGGTTTTTATTGGACGATTACTTTAAGAATTTCCATGATCTTTGGTTAGTAGTAGTAAAAGAATCATTCTTCCATTATTAGCCAGGTTTTCTATGAAATCTGGGACCACTTCCAATAGTTTTTTTTATATTATAACATAAACTAGTGCTTGACTGCAATCACACCTGATGGTAAGCAGTGATGCAGTCGTTAATGGTGAGGCGCACTACTTTATTAAAAACCTATTCACTCCAGTCTTGAAGATACCCAAGCTATGTTTGTTATATCGTTGGATAGGTAATTTTGAGTTAAATAAATGTTATATTACTATGGCACCAAGTTTCAAATTTTAGTCAGAGTTACACAGGTTTTGGAATGCGGGCCCAGGATTTGCATCCTCCTTTAACCAGTATTTGGTGTGAATATGTTATCTGTTGGATTCCAAAGTTGACAGGTACTCTTGTAAGGCAGGTTTCTGTAAGAATATAGCTCTTGAACTTTAGTGAAAAGATTTGGAGTTGTTGCTGAGCATTTCTTGCCATACTTTAATATCATTATTATTAGTATTTTACCATCTCTAGGCCACTTAAATCATATTTTTTTTAAACCTTGCCCCTTACTAGGAAGTCCTATATCACGGGTGTGTTCAGAAACATGTAATCTATCATGTGTACCTACTACAACGTTTATCAAAATCAAACCTACGTCATTTCAGAAAGTTGTTACAGAATCTCTTTCTGTAAATAACACTTCCTCCTGGACTTTTCCACCTCCACCCCTGTTGTGGAGGAAACCGTACGGAGTGGGCGTCCGCGAACCAGCTCGTTCTTATTCAGCTGTGCGCTCTGACCCTGTTACTGGCACTTTGAACCGTGCTCACTGCATTCACTACTAATACTCTTTAGTCACTGTAAATACCTGTGTAAATTATATATTTCAATAAACATATAAAAAAACATTTCAAAATATAAAAAAACATTATACTCTTATTATTATTTCCTTTGTGTAACTTACTTACATATTTAAATAATTAAATTAAATAAACATAAAAAACATTTAAAAATATAAAAAACAGTACCCTACCGGTATCGGGAACATGGTTCGATAGTCTGTTGTGTCCCACTACAGGGCAAAGGCCTCCCTTCCATTCTTCCACTCTTTTCAGTCTTTAGCCACTCTTACATGTAAGTAACACATCTAGAACTTCCCATAAACACACAAAATAATTGAACACAGTTCGGATTTCTACCTATTTCAGGGTTATTAGCCCCCCTCCCTACATTCTCAGGTAAGTGGATTACTTCGCGATAAACAAGGGCTAATTACAACAAACAACGTTTCCTTACAATCCGGGATGTTTGTTGGCAAATTAACCTTCGTGGAGATAAATCATTTATTGAGAGAATTGTAAACGTGTTTAATTTTCTGATGTCTCCATGTTTTTCACTGTGATACATTTTAATTGACTTGGAATTCTAAGGTCAAATATTTGTTTTTTGTAACCATGAAACTATAAAAATATATTTTATTTTTCCTAAATATTACTAATGTAGCGACAATGCGTTTCAAACGCTATATCAATGATGAATACCTGTCACTGTGTGTGTGTTATTGGTACAATAGTTTTTTTTTTAGATTTGATATTTCAGAAGATTTGTGAGGTAAAATTTCCCCAAGGAAAGTGATTGAAAGGAAAATACACAGCCCCTCGGCTAACAATGCCAAGTCCGTATACGTCATCACTCTATCCATGTTAGAAAATCCAAAATAACATAAAGCTTTCTTAGATTTTGCAAAAATATGTAAAAACAAAAACCAATGAAAGAAATAACATTTTGAAAAAGGAACAGCATACCTGGAAACTAATAATTGCAAGTCAATCCGAATATATCACAACTCAAAATGAGTATTTTTTGAAGATCGCAACTACATAGGTAAACACCCAATACTCTAAGATCTCTTATATGGCAACCTTGTGCGGAATATTACTTACACAAATCTTGGGACATCACTCATACAACGCGGACGCTTTGCTCCGAGCAATTTGTGTCGAAAACGACACGATATTTCTCGATAGTCATCATTTAGGCACAGGTACACTTTCGAGGCTCTCCTGCTAGTACAATATCGTAAGTGTACGCACTGGCGTAGCTATCAAAGAGCTAGGTAGGGCTGTGCCCCAGGGCCTCTAGGCTCAAGGGGCCCCCAAAACCTGATTATATATCAATCAAGCCTCTTTTTAAACTAACAAAAAACTCTCCCATCAAAATATAAAATATTGGTTGCAACAAATTACTTAATACCTGGCAACTCTTTTTAGTCGGTAAAAGTCTGACACTCCCTTCCGGTCAACTCAGAGCAGGAGAATTTATTTTTTGCTTTCCCGCATATAATTAGGGCCTCAGATTTTTTGCCCTAGGGCCGTTGATCACCTAGCTACGCCACTGGGTGTACGACTCACGAATGGGAGCAGACTCAGCACTATTTGCGCGAATAATGGCCGTATTAATATTGTACTCGAGTATGTCCTAGTTCGGCGCTCTGAATCGGTATTGTCGGTTTTAGTTATTTTCCTGGATGATAAGATATTTTTGCTTCCTGTCTCGATCAACTCAAATGTAGATAATATAAATCCTAACTGCCTCTTTTCCTGGATGATCTCACGACTGATTTACAGACCTCCTCTTGTTTCATACAGTCCTGGTACTTTAACATTTTGTTTTAATTTTCCTTCTAAAACTTTTCCATGTCAGCTGTCGGCCAGGTAACTGTTATCAGCGCCAGCGGCTCCTGAGTGCATTGTCTCCGTATCTTGGCTGATCAGCACAAGGGTACAGCTATCGACTGATTGCGCCGAGTGTTTGCCGTCAAGGCGATCCGACACAAACACCACAAGTGCTTGCTCAACATTTATCCAATTATTTGTTTTATTATATCTTTGTCATGTCCACGATCACTGCTGGATACGGTGATTAGCTGGCTATGGCTACTACAGTCTATAGGGTAGGCTGTATTATTAACTCATTACGGCAATTAGGTTTTTTTAAACAGATAATATTCAAATGAGGTTAAGTCAAACATTACACGCCATGATACTATCTTAATACAAGACAGGTAGCCAATTAATGTTTGATAGAATAATTCAAAAGCCTTATTAAAAAAACTACTGCATTTCTAGTATTTTATATTTATTTTTCCTATTCCTATTTAAGTTTATTATACAGGTAACTTCCCTCCTCTATATTTAACTACGACAATAACAGGTGCTATACAATATACCTATTTAATCCGTGATAGGCTTCCATGTTTCCTCGTTGAACATTCTATAGATTGATATCTGGCTGGTCATCCACAGTCGTGTGCATTTGAATACAAACGCAGGTACGGCCTAGGACAACACTCCCGCGGTTTGCCGGACACAGGCTAAAAATACTCGTAGTTGCGTAGAAAAAAATAAAAAACATACCATAGACCAGTCTTCCTGTGCTAATCGATGCCAATTATAAGTATGGTCGCCATGTGCTCCGTTGTCCTGGACATGTCCTGGTTGCCTTATTAATATATTTTAATTAATATGTAACATTAAATGTACCTATTAGATGTGTTTAAAATTATGTCATCAGTTTTAATTTTATAGATATTACTGCATCTATATTCTCGGAATCCATGTTCTAAAAACTTAGCGTTCAAAATTGATAGTATGTACAATAAAATTAAATACATATAAATTAAATGTATATGTATTTAATATTATATTGTATTATCAATTTAAGGAAATTTTGGGTTTTTGCTAATTACTATTATGTAAATGACTGCTACCTGCCAGCTATATTCTCGGAAATTAATGCATAATTATGTAGCGTTCAGGGCTTCCCTGTTTTAGCTTCTTATCACTGTAAATTTTCAAGGACAGACTAAATGTAAAATTATAGAGCTTGCAGATAAAACTATTTCTATATCCTCGCTGTCAAATCCATAAACTATAATTATTTAATATTACTGTCGAAAAACATGCCTAGCATAAAATTACTTGATACACATTAGATCTGATTACATCTTACAAGACTTCATAACATTAATTAACTAAAAATGTATTTTTTTATATCTTTCCAAAATCAAGGAAAAATGTCCTTTTATCCCAAATTGCATGTTACAAGTAGCTACCCCAAGCAACTAATGTACAAATATCTGGATGCAAAAACGATTAGTATTGCGGAACGCAGGGAGGTGATGCTATCTCGCTCTCACTCGCGAATTCGCGCTGATAACAGACAAGGTGGGGGCTACTTTACTATTCATAACCCTTGATTGTGCTGCCGTTAGTGGCAGCGCATCCATGACGAGCGCGCGCGTGTGTGTGTGAGTGCAGCGCGCGCGTGTGTGCGCTGCGCGGGCGCAGGCGGCGTAGCCTTGAATTCGTACAACGACTGCACTTGTACAACGATAACCGTTCGGAAATGTATTATTGTGATATATTTTTAATTGATAATTTTTTTTTCACTGTATTTGCCTCTTAACAATCTACGGCAATACTTAGATACTTACTATATAATTATTATAGTGCTCCTTATATATTAAATGTTTATATAATTAATGGAAAAACCAAATGAAATATTCATCTATTTATCAGTTTATCACTACTTTGTTTTGTAACAATAATATTTTTGTATCATTAAAGTTATTTGTAAAATTCCTATAGATAACAAAGCGCAATGGAATCGTTATACTATGTTATTCTATTATATCCGTTTAGTAATGTTTATTTAACTGTCTGACACCATTTCAACACCTTATAGTTATTTTCTTATAGGTGAAATAGTAAGAAGGTTAACCAACCGCTTTTCATATTCAGATTCCATTTTTACTTAGATTTAATCTTTACTGGAATCTAATAAGAAAACAGATTTTTATTAGTATTAGAATCTTATGGGACCAATTTTTTTTCGCCTATAAAAAATTAAAACTTCCGAAGAAAAATATCTGCAAGAAATATTAGCATGCAAGTAGAACGTTTCGGAACGCACCAAGATCTGCAACACCTCCGTCCCTTGTCCGGGCATCTCGTTCCTTAACCGCCTTCTCTTTCCCCCCTATGGGGGGATCCATAGGCGCTGTCACCGTCGCACGCGCACATAATTGGCGCCGCAGGAAGCGCGGAGAGATTGATGATCTAAGCGCGGGATCTATCGTTCTTTTTTATTATTTTCTCGTTATTGCAAGTTCCGTTGGTTATTTTAATGGTGATGACTTCGACTGGCTGCCTTTGTAGGGCAGGCGGGATAACCAGGGGAATGGACCGCTCGCCTGTTACATGCTCATAATAGATAATAGTGACGCAAAGTGAGTCAATATCGTTAAATTAAGTGTGTTAATGTTGTAGTCTTATGAATTAAGTGTTCTATGCAATCGAGGGTTTTTCTTCACGTTTTCCTGTTACATTCTTCGTTCTAACTGTCGGACTATAAGTTTAAAACATTCCCTTGTGTGTCTTATAAGAGTCTTCTTCGTTTAATAAACCGTATACCATTAAAAATAATGACCAGGAGCAAATTGGAAAGCTTTGAGAATTCAAGTTTCTAGGTATCTTTTAAACTATCAGCCAAAATCTAGACCTAGTTTGTTCCTAAAACAACAACTATCAAGTATCAAAAATGTATAACTACCCGTCTAGGGCCTCAAGGTCGGTCCCGGGTGCGGGTAGAGGGTAGTTGTTACCCGTTATTACTAATATCATCCCAATTTACCTTTTGTCGTGGCGCAGACATTGCGCTAGGAGCTAACAGATTCGTCTGACCTCTGGGAGTTAGAGGTCGGTGTTGCGGACAGGCGCGAGGCGGTACTATTGTAGATGTGGCTCACGTACTGAGGGTCTGTTTCTGCGCCCTACAGATGACCTAGTTGTAGTGCCTACAATCCTACATGGACAGTGATCACCCGGGATATGTATTGTAGTAACAACAGCTGGAGAGATGCCTCGTTAGCTCTACATGTCCTCTTTCTCGTCTGCAAATTGCAAATGGTCCTTATTTTTCACATTATTACACTATTATCATTATATTTTATTGAGATTGATTGAGATTATACAAGAAACATAACAAAGAAAAACTTTTATCTAAAACACATACGAGTACAATGGGCGGCCTTATCACATTCTGCGATCTCTTCCAGGCAACCTGGAATGGACAGTAATTGTCAGAACCTGATATGGGCTTGTCATTAGTTTGACAAAATCGACATTAATTATTGTCGAACAAATATCTTCACATACGCAGACGTAATCAAGTTTCGTTTGAGCCAAAAATAGGAGGCTGTAACCCAAATATAATGCCTTAAGTAAATAGCTACCCCTAACCAAGTAGGTACACAGATTTGAAATATTAGCGACATATCCTTAGGTTGGCGACGATTGGGGCGGTGTCAGGCAGCGTGGTGAGGAGCCAATCTCTTAGCGTTATCATCTGAGACCCTGAGACGGATTGCAGGCTCACAAGACGTTCTCCTAGATTGATATTACTTTGTAGACGAATCTTTAGAGGGGTATATGGGCTGTTTTATTTGTACGACAATAAAGAGAAATCGTAAAGAAAAACTACTAGAAACTTTCTTGTTAAGTAGGTTTTATGAAGACAATATTGAGATATAGCGACATTGACCATGTGTTGCCATATTTTAAAAATGTCAGCAAAAAAATACAAGCAAAATAATATTCTATGACTTCAGATATTTAAAAATCAGAACTAAAACATAGTTTGTAAGATCACTTCGTGCTACAAAATAGTAGAATCATTTTTGCAAGCGTGCCTGATATGTAGGCTTCTTCTGAAGCATGACAACCTTAAGAATAGGTTCCAAACTAATGCCTATTTCAACAGAAAGCGAGATAGTTCCTCTCGTCTACGTCTAGTTCACACATGATTTACTCAGATCGTTCTGAGCTTTTTCTTACACGTGTATTGATTACCTCCAGGCTCACTCAAATAACACACACTTTTATTGTAATATTATTACATACTCTCATCATTTCCTCTCCTAGAGAGGAGGGCTGAGTCCCAACAGTGGGAACTTTACAAGGCCGATAATATTAATTACTCTTATCACTCTCTCTCTCTCTCTCTTTAACAAAAAGTCTCTATAATAAGCATTTTTTTTTCTATTAAAGTACAGCAGAGAGATTTTCCAATTAAAACTCTTATTTGACAATGACGAAATAATTAATATTAATATTAAAGTTTCTTTAATCTTTATCTATAATAACTTATCTTCTGTACGTGTGTTTGTCACCTACTAACCCCTCCTAAGCGGCTCGATTGATTTGGATGAAATTGTAAATAATTTTTTTTTTGTTTGACTGGGTCCCTGGACGGTTTGAAAATACTGTTGTACCCGAGAGATGGCGCTGCATTGGATTATCAATATTAATATTCTGACGAAAAACTAACTTACAGAAAAGACGTCTGCCGGGAGCACTAGTATATAGGGCGACTGCTAATTAGTGACAAGTGATTGTACTCACGATAACAAACCACTTTTACTATGAGACCAAACCTGAAATCGTGAAAAAATCAGCTGTTCAGTACATTTTGACCAGCTAGTAGGCGAACAAAAATATGTGTCACATAACCTTTGTTATATGACAGAATTATAAATTAACTATTACAGTATTAGGAAAATTTGTAACACTGTGCTACTCTCACACAACTCTGTTATCGATTAGGTACATTATTAAACATGAAGGTACAGGACATAGTTTAAACAAACAGGTAACATCACATCCTTATCCTATTTATATTTAACACGGCAATCATGATCATTTTCCTACTAAAAATACTTGAAATCAATGTTTTTACTGGTGTAATAATAACAGGAAAGGAGTGTTGTGTTATCAAATGTCAAAAACAATTGATGATGAGTAGTTAGTTACATAAGCCGGGGGTCGATGGCCGGCTTCTGCGATCTGATAGCGAGACCCCCGACCTGCCACTGATAACGCACCGCCATCTTAGATTCGACTTACGACTATATAAGTTATTTTATCCATATGTGAATAAAAGGAGGAACTGACTGACTGCCATATCAACTCAACTGAAAATGCTGGGACTAGAAGCTTGAAATTTTGCAAAACGTTTGACGTAAAGGATTTTTCAAAAGGGAATAAAACAGGGGTCTAATATTTACATGGAGAAACCTGCTTTCACGCAAGTGAAGTCGCTGGCAGAAGCTAGTTGAGTCATAAAGGAGTGCTCATTACTATTTGAAAATGATACTTAATACTCGTATTTGAATTTGATAGATATATTGTTTTTGTTCTGTGCCATTTTGTAGAAATATTTTATTAAAATTGAAAATCGTTTTCCTGAAAATCACGTTTATTGAAATTCCATTTAGTGATGAAATGTTTTTACTTTTTCGTATTAATGTATGTTCTGGGTATTGATAAAAAACGTTGTTGAAAATAAAGTTCATGTTACTTTTTCAGGATACACGTGTAACTTTTTGTAGTAAAAAATGTAATTCTAGTACACTGTACTGTATGCCTATGCATAACTATGTGGTGCTAACAGATAAAATAAAATAAATAAAAAAAGCATTTTAATTCATGCAAGTAAATAATATACAGTGTTTTCAAATTGTTGTTCAAATGTTACATTAAAATTTAGTGCCATTTATTTGGTTTAAAAACAAAATGTCAAATTATTGAAATTTTACAATATAAAATAATACTCGTATTTATTTTTTAAATTTAAAATTAAAATAACGTGAATCGAAGTGCTAACAGATAGTATAGTTTAAATACTAGCCACGGTTCCTAGTCTCTATCTTTATATACTTCTAGCTTACGACGAATTCTCAGATCCAGCACAAAGACCTACTTTAAAAAAATCATAAAAATCGGTGCAGCCGTTTCGGAGGAACTCCTCCGAAACGGCTGCACCGATTTTTAGCAAACACACACAAGATTTTTATGATTACAGTATATATAACATAGAAATTGTGATCATTATAAACATAAAACGTGGAAGGGTTATGTTTATAATGAACACCATGCAAAGCCCGGGTTAAGTCATCATCATCTCAGCCGAAAGACGTTCACTGCTGGACATAAGCCTCCCCCAAATCCCCCTCCCGGGGTTGAGTACTAGTGCTTAAATAGAACTCTAGTCTCCGAGTTTTAGGCCCCACCCTAATATTTGAAGATCAAAAGGGGACGATGTTCATTCAAGTTGAATTATTGAAGTAGTATCAATAGAACCTAGGTAATATAATAGTGTGTGTTTGTATTGCTCCTTAGTAGGACAGGTCCACAGAAATCTGTGTGGTCCACAGTAATCTGTGCGGTCTATCCCTCAAAAGACCATCTCATGGTTCTCATATGATTTGACCATTAAATGTTTGCTGTACGGACTCATCTAGTTTATTGACGAGTAAAAGTGCTTTTTTATACCTACTTGCAAAATAAATATCATTTACCAGTATATATTGATGGTTCTGTCAAGTACTCCTAGTGTTGAGAACTGGTATTTTCTATTTATATTTCACTAGATTTTTTACGCAGCTTCACTCCCCTAAACTATCCTACATAACCTATGTATTTTCCCATAATATAAACTAGCCGAGACCACTTGGTAACAAGCAGCACTAGTGTAACTCTTTATCAGTAACAGAATTGTCGTAATCAGATCAGTGCTTACCGATACAAGTATACAAATTATTTTAATACACAAATTATTATAATAAAGATACAGTAAATGTCAAGTATATTTTAAGAAGTTCAAAATTAGACTTGACTAAAAATAAGACAATATACAAGTGATTCACTAGACAAAAGAAGAATAAACAAAATACCTTTTATTGTCACACCTCAAAATGGGGTCTTCAGGCATTGTTCAACGTATTCAAATCTCATTCAATATTTTCTTACGTTATCAATGAAGTACTACAGAAAGTAGGTCGCATTCGCGTCATGTTCTGTAATTGTGCGGCGGTGGGCCGGTTCGAACAGCGGGGCGGTTGTTCTGCAGTACTTGTGGCTATCCAGGGCATACGCTATGGCGATATGAGGATCTTATCCTGTTAGTATTTGGAAATGTTCTAGATTATTACTCCTCCATAAGTTCAGTAGTAACACTACTAGTTTTGGACACAAAAACTTTGTTCCTCAGCAATAATTCTACACATGTTTTCTTTTTAAAACCTGATGGTAAACGACGATATGGCTGTCTTAAAGTTCAGTCAAAGAAATGTGGGGAAAATGTCCTTTTCTTTCTGTGTAGAACGTATATACAAACTTACATTTTGTGCATAGTGTGGTTTTTTAAATAAAAGAGTTTTTTTATTAAACAAAACATGGAAGCATTATGTTTTCCGTGATTAAACAATAGTCCAAACAGTCACCTGGCAGTAACAAGGAAGTGTCAAAACCATAAAAATGTCCTTATTTCTGTAGAGAAAGTCACGTTGCGGCCACGTTATCACATTGCGTATTATCGTCGCGTTCGCCGAGAATGAATCTTTGTTTATAACCGCCTTATCAGTGACTCTGCCAATTCTGTATCTTCTGAAACAATGTGATTTAACAAGTTCGGGTCTGTTTGATAATAACTAATAAAAATGAATGGTTATCGCTATTACAGTTTTTGTTATATTTAAGTACGCATTTAGTTTATGTCATAAGTCTTTTCTGAATAGATAAAATGTATTGTTGATGTATCTCATATCTTTTGTGACAAATTTAACTCAAGCAGCATCTGTTTCTAAGTATTTTTTGCTTGAGATGACCTTTACTTGTACAAATTTATGAAAAGGCCAATCACGAACGTAAACTCAATTTTTAATGTCAGTTAAAAAAGAAGATCGGACTGCAATTCATCATTTTGTGAAGAAAAACACAAATTGTAAGATCTAGAAATCTGTTTATTACACCGTTCTCGTGATCGAGTAATTCTGTTTATCACAAGAATCTATTTGAAGCTATTTTAGTGCATTCGTTATGCGGAAGAGATTCGTGTCGTACGCTTAGCTAGCTGTTCTACCGTAACTTAGTTGTGCGCCCGAGCAAGCCTCCTGGGCACTGCCTGCAATGTTGCCAGATTCCTTTGATAAACACATCATGTAGCAAAGACTCAAACTTTCATTTTCATCCTCCAATATTATTTTTAACGTTCACACTAAATAAAATGTAAGAGCAACTAAAATAAGCACGTTCCAAACGTTGTCATTCAGGCGCACCTCTGTAATTATGCCAAACTGATGCGTCACACTTCCACGTCGGTAATAGCCAACATTTATCTGTTTAGGACGAACGTGTGACATTGGCTCTAAATTCATAGTAGGCACTACCCTATCTATTAACCACTACTCAATCTTGACCCTCCACTACTACTCGCAAACCCCGCAACGACCTCAGTCTGCGCCAGCGCCGGGCGGCGCGGTGGCTCAGCTTACACTGGCGATGTCAGTGTGTCACGTGGTCGCCGCGCGCGCAACTTTATTTGTAAAGTCGGTCAATGCCCCGAGCGTTAGATAAAAAAACACACAATTTGTTTACGCGGTGTATTACGCAAAACATCGCTGATTGTCCAAGCGTTCCGGTTCGTGATAAATATTATAAATTGTTATTTAACTCATGATCTGCAAAAGAATTTGATTTTAGTGTTGACTCTATCTCTAATTTACTTCGATTCGATCCGCACACATAGTTCCGTTTTTAATTAAAAGATAAGAACAACTTCTTGAACGATAAGAAGTAATTAAGAAGTTGACAAAAAAAATCAGAGCCTATAATGGAACAAAAATTAATTAGTAATATAATTTTCCTCGTAAATTCATTACCTGAACACAATCGCTCGCAAACGAGACCGGCGTCGAACCAGCGACGCTAATTAATCAAGTCGACTAAACAGTGAAAACCTGTTGGGTAACTCGGGAAATGAAGGAAAGCTCCGCGACGAAAGTGGAAAAGCTTCGCGAATACACACGCAGCGCGCACACACACACGCGCGCAGCCCGCGCACCGCTGTGTGAGTGCGCGGCACGCACACCGGCGCGCCGGTACGAAAACGAAAGTGTCCGAGCGCCGCCGAGCGCGCCCGAAGCGAGCTCACGAAGTCAGTGGAACTCATCGTCGAAACTGGGACATCAGTCCGTAATACGACGCGAACGCCGGCGGACGCGGCGCGCGGTTGCAACACGACACATTACGCTCTATGACATAACTGCAAACTGTGGGCTTGTGATTATGGTGTTTGGTGTTAATAATTAAATATGATGGCTGTGGAAGTTCGTCCGGCGAGTGCCGGCCCGGAGACACGCCGGTCGCCGGCCGCCGACCGCCGGGCGCTGAGCGCGGAGAGCGAGCCTCGCACCCTGGCCGCCAGGAAGGCTTACCCCGAGGAGCCAGCGTCTCCGAAACCAGAACCCGAGGATGATGCCCCACTAGACTTGACTGTTCGCAAAGAGATTTCTGTATGCGAGTTCGCGCGCCACTCGTTCGCGGACCCGTCCGACTACGTGAGGACTCAGATGATCCTGAGGCAGTCGCAGGACTACCTGGCGTCGGGCCGGGACTCCGGCACCGAGTCCGACGACTCCGCCGGCCGCCTCAGCCCCGGCGACGACGCGCTCTCGGGCAAGGCCTACAAGAAGTCGCTCATGAAGAGATACAGTAAGTCTCCATCTGAACCATACCGCTTAGGAAATATTTGTTATTCTCCGTCCAAATAGAATTCATGTAAAAGTACAGGATCCAGCAGGAACCGGCCCGATTAAATTTAACAAGCAACAAAATCAAATATAGAAATAACTTTACAATCACAAATCAAATATTAATTTAATCAGATCTGAATAAATTAAACAAGTTGATATTTTTTTCAACAGTTGTTATTGTTATATTTAAATGACATAACGTACATTAGCATAAAAGTGAGAAATAAACGTGTACAAAAAAGATTTTCCGCAAACCGCTACGTCATATATGAAAGAAAGTGCTACGGCTACGCGGCGGCGTGCTACGGGCTACGGGGTGCTACGGGTTGCTACGCGGCTTGCTACGACTCCATTTTGCATACACTTTAATCGGAGCGATACGCATAGAGTAAATAGTATTGTTTTTATGTTTGTTCATGTTGTCGGTGCGCCCTGACCTAGCGCAACATGCAGCGTAGGGCGGAGGGCGGGCGGCACTAACCATTTGCGTCGCATCTATTTACAATGCTATTACTTATCGTTGCACGCTTTCTTTGTTTCCATGAATGCTACCGTAGTCGTATTTTATAATAAGTCTTACGTTCAACATGTGTATTAATCAGTCACTTTAAAAGACGGGCATTTTGTTTAGATTTGCACTGTATCAATTAGGCACAAATTGGTGAGAAAGTACAGTCCGCATCGATCCCCGGCAGCTACAAGACAAACACGGGCGACATTCTTTTCCTCATAAAATAAATAAGGATACGTTGTTAACATTTAGATTTGGGGATTTCCTGTTCCTCTGTAATATTAGAATTAGTATTCAGTAAATGTTATGATAATTTAACATTTGCGGATAAGTTCTTGTGTTATCCTTAACATGCGCTAGTACCTGTATTTGAAGGTATTATTCCTACACCACTTTAAGTCTATAAATGTTGCATTTTGCTTGTATGAAACCGTCAACTTTTTACCGGTTTACGTAGCGACTATAAGATCTAAAATTTCAAAATCTAAGATAGCCAGAATACAAATTATTCCATCAAAGGCCTTATCTGCCAGACAGGTCTCATCTGCTAACCCAGGTCTCATTAGTCACTTCCCACCCGGGAGTGTCTGGGAGGGTCTGAGAGTTTCGGCCCTCCGAGCCCACCAGCCACGTTTTATCGTCGACGAGAATTTCGCCAGACGTGTTTTTGTTGGTGTGTTACATAACAAAATGTCTGCCGGCCCAAAGGTTACGTCTGCTCGTGTAACTTTGGGACTCATTTATACTTCGTAGGCTGGGCTTAGGCACTCGGCTACAACACCTCTCTGTACATTATATAAGGCTTAGTGGATTATTAATCAGTACGGTGAATTAACTAGGATCTTATGCTGATTACGCTGTTAGGAAAAAGTGATCTTCTATCGAAAATAAAAAACGTTTTTATTTTACATAGGGCTACATGGGCACTTATAAAACGTCAGAAGCTAGTGCACGATTCAAATTGGTCGTTTCCTAAGGAGAAGAACCGGCAAGAACCTCCATGGTTACTCTTTTTGTTTGCTCCTACTATATGCGTTTTATTATACAGTGGTTAAGTTAAATACCAATGTTGAACATTCATTTGCAAAACTTAGTTAATTAAGCAAAGGTTTTAAAGGGCTTTTGTGTAATATTCATGAAATGTTTCCCCGCAGGACTTAGCGGGAACCACTGAAAGACCATATGATAACATGAATCATCTCCTAAGTCTTACGTCTGACCTTTTCTCGCTTAGCTCTGCTCACTTAAAGGAATTGAGAGCCTCAATTCATAGGAATTGAGGCTCTCAAAACAACAAAACCTTCCTCTTTTCTATGGATTTGGTTTTTTAATTACACTTATGTACCGGCCTTCTTTGCACCGGTGCAAATTATAAATCTTATTTGTATTGAAGAAAGAAAGAAAAATAAAAAAAATATGTTTATTTTGCCCGAATGGACGCACAATAAAATACATTCAACTGTCGGGCCCAATGTGTTGTTGTATTGCTTCTTCTATTAATGAAAATCGCATCAAAATCTGTTGCGTGATTTAAGTAGAATTATCTGATAGTCAGACGGAAGTAGAAAAGAGAAGAAAAACTTATTTATACTATGAAAAGATAATGCAGTAACATTATTATGCCTTGTGGTGTTTAGGCCTGTTATGATTGTCGAGATCCTGTAATTGACTCAATGTATAATATACAACTGTTATCCATTTGTTATAGTTATTGATTCTTCTATGATTAAATAAATAAATATCCTTACAATATAAAACAAAGTCCCCACTGCGTCTATCTGTCTGTATAAATGCGATAAACTACTGAACGGATTTTCATGCGGTTTTGACCAATAGACAGAGTGATTCATAAAGAAGTTTAAACATATAACATACATGTTAGTATAGTAGAGAAAAAATAAATTCCAAAAAACTGTAAAATGTTAGCGAAGTTGAAACAGATCACTAGTATTAAAAAGAGGAAAGATTTGTATTTTTATTTGCAATGTAAACTCAAAAACGAATGTTAACGTTATCACTGAGTGATATAGGGATGCAGGAGAAACCGCTTGATGAAGCTAATGTTTTCTAAGTTCACAAAGGTAATTTTCTCCTTTGGTTCTCATCAACTTCAAGGGCTGGTTTTCTTCGAAAGCGTTAGCTTTATAACATTTCATATAACGCTCTTCTAGCGGGGGTTAATAAAGTTGTCTGGAACAACGCTGTCTTCTTAGAACTAGCTCTATTAGTAAGTCTACAAACGGTATAATTTCTAGTTCTAGATGTCTATTATTATTTACATAACTACAGTTAGCAGTTTTCGTTTTCCCGTCGGCTGTGTTTAAAAGGTTTGGACTTTAAACAAGCGCCGTCTAGTGACATGAAACTCAGCCAGCTCTGCCTTGCCCATTGTAGCAAGTGTCGTGAGAATACATACATAGAATCCACACATGAATCCGGCACATTCTTCTTAACAATAGCTTATTGTACCGCGCTGTTTACTATTGCCTACACACGAACGCGATGTTTCAACCAAATCTATTAAATATTCACCTGAAACTAGTGAGAAAATGTCATTGAAAACTTGCATGAATGAAAGATAACTAGATTTGTTTAAATGACATAATTCTTTGCGGTGAACTGTGTGTGTAAGCGAGATTTGTAAACACAGTAGGTGGTATAGCTGATGAAGAGATCATACGTCAGCAGTATTGGACACGTCTGTCAGTCGAACATTCGCGCAGACTGCACTAACACCAATAAAGGTCATTGACACATCACGGAAAACACATATGTGTATAATTGTGCATTCACATACCTACCACTGCACTGTTGTTTTATAATAATGCAGATTAAATTATGCGGCGTGCTAAGTTTAGAGCTGGCCTCTTTAACCCGCGCCAATATCATTCATCAAGTTATTAATGAACCACCATTTTCATGATTGTAATCAACTGTGGGCCTACATATCCTCATGGTAATTGAGTGAAATATTATCGCCATTAAAATTCGTTTGTATGACTTCCGGAAAATAACATAATTATAAGTTGATTGTTAATATAAATCAATTAACCATTTAAATTGATACCGCAACCGTCGGAAACTAGAATGTTACACAATTTGTTTCCAAGCCGTATTATTTGCTTCCAAGTAAAACTCCGAAATCTATGGAATAGGTAATACAACTTAGTTGACAGACAATTCAGAGTTTAAAAAGAAATCTGTTAGGCAAAAAGTTCAGTCCCTCTGCTAATCCTTTTATGGAAAGCGGCGTGATATTCTAACTACACAGTATAGCATTACATTACACATATTGTCATCAAAACACACGAATCGCTCGCTCATCAGGCCAGTTCGCCGTAGTGCGGGTTCGATGCCCGCGCTTCCGACTATGGCGCTGCGTCGCGTTACCTCACTCTTACTACACGCGCTAAATTATAACAATGCATATAAATACAATATCGACGCAGTATACTTACAGGAAAACATGGCCGACTTAACACAAGATATGCTTAAAAAAATAACAACGATATCAACACTCTATGGCATTCAAAGACACCAGTCTACTTTCATTTAATTCTGGCAAATGATTAATTACTTCTGTCCACAATTTATTAGTCTAGTATTAGAAAAGACTCGCCTATCAACTTAGAAAAATAATCGTATCAAGCACTGAATGTATGGTCGGAACAAAACAATCTATTAATGACTGTCACACAACATATCTTCTATGTCCGCCATTTTGTATTTCCAAGATTAATATCAGAATCCGGTCGCGACCCAAATCATTTGACGTTAATATCTAGATTTATATTTTCATCTGAGATTTTTAAGAAATCGTCGCGAATGTAATAAGGAAATAGGCGGAATGCCGCTCCGAGCCCCGCGCCCAGCAGATACAGATCTGTTTGAGGAGGAGGTACTCGCGACTCGTGAATATCTGCAGAGGCAAATGACATGACAGTGACTCATCCATTTTAACTGATCAATTACTCCTCAAAACATGACACAGCTTCCATTGTACGACAAAATTGAAATCACTGTGAGCACACTCAATGGGCAATTCTTAACAAAAATTACGACGTTCAAAAAAAAGATGACCCTGTGAGAGAGCAACTTTCCCATGAATATTTATAAAGAAAGGATGCACCAGGAAACGTAATCTGTTTACAATTTTATAAAACAGCTGCCAAATAATGTTGCTATCAGGCCCTTATGGTGAAATGTGTGATACCTGCCGGGACAGGTCGGAAGTGAAAGGTGCGTAAAAAATCTTATTTATACGCGATCGACGCGCCGGATGCGCCCGCACATCCACCAGCAACAATACGCAAACGTGATCGGGTTGGAAGCCACTGGCGTTTTTATACATATTCAGCATTTTTAATGTCACATGCAATGGTTATAGATGACGCCGAGGTAGAAATGTTTGACGGACTACTAACTATTGACTAACTAACATTCGACGAATCTACGACAAGAAGATTCATCTTTATCAATTATTAATATTTGTGAACAAAAATCATGTTAGAAGTTAAACGTGTTTGTTACTGGTAGCGAACGACAAGCGACACCCGAAGATCACACAGGTCGTTGTTCTTACAAATATTTGCATAAATTACACCTAAAAGAAACATAATTATTATTGGCATAGACAAACAAGTCGACTTGCCGGATACCTACAGATTATCATCATTATTATGTCCAATCACAACACTGGCCAGCTACCTGTTCCAAGACATTTCGAACAAAGAAAAAAGAACGATTTTGAATCACATTAATTCCAACACCAATCCAAATTATGCAAAGTAACTACCGCAGGCAACACAAAATAAACTTTAAAATTAGAGAGCTTGCGTTCAATATTAAATACCGCGAAAAAAACCTATGACGTTTCGTTTTAATGTAAACAATAGAATGTCCCGAAAGGGTGAGGAAGGGTTGTTCTTTTTTTGAATAGCTTCCTGCAAACCGTGCATCTCCGTCACACCATAGCCAATAATGCAGTGAGAATGAGACGACGACTACAAACTGATTATGAGTCGCGACTGGATTTAAAAAAATGCACTTTTAGTATTCAAATGACGTGAACGCATCCGTTTTTAGAATTTCGAAAATAAATAAACGTACCAAACCAGCGGCTATTGATAAAATAAACTGTTTTATAACTTCCTAACTAAACAAAGCTGTTAGTTTTTTTTCGTGAACGTATTAGCACTTATAGCAACGGCCGTCCCTTTAAGGCTGAATGGGTGCGTGTCATCGGCAAATTAGTGCAATAAACGAACGGGCGCGTCCTACCGTCTGTATCGATATTTTTTATCGAACATTTAATCTTATCTGTTATGTATTTATGCGTGCAACGCTCTTTAAATCGGGCACATCTGGGCGTGGGGCCGCGCGCGCAGTTTTTGGCCGGCCTTCAACCGCGGCGCAAGGCTATTAGGTTTCACAACACATACGCGCAAGCAGCCCGCCGGCCGGACCACTGTCACTTCGGGGCCCCTGACTATCCCCGCGCGCCAATATCTCAACCAATCATTACGTGTTTATGAGCCCAATGCGCATAAATTTATTTCTAGAAATTTACATTTTGCGCTGAAACATGTGAACCGATTACGGGCGGAGGTAAAAACTAAGTTAATAGGGTAGTAGGTGGGTAGGAACGGTAAAAAAGCTGTGGTTTCCGTAACAGTACACCGCTTACCTTGTTCGCTTCATCTGTCACATAAAAAGTTAACCCAATTTTTTGAAACGCATCGAAAAAACACGTACCTGCCGGTAGCGGGTGTACACACCCTCGCATAAAAAAAAACATCTAACTGTAAACCTTTAAAGGCGTGTATACAATAATGAAGTGGTACTTTTTCGCGGTTTTTTATTTAAAAAAATGTTTTATTGGCAAATTTACGGCTGCGTTCGGTTTTTGCAACGGTCCCGCTACGCTCTTTTGTCTATTATTGCATTGCAGATGTTTTTTATTGCAAATAATAGCTTTGTAGTCTCGGCTTCCTCAAAAACGTTTAAGTAACCTTTGTTTGTCTTTCTCCGCTGTTTAAAAACATCTTAACCCTGTATTTTTAAACAAACAAATTGTTGTCGATTTTGCAAGCATTGCCAAAAGTCGGCAGTAATGTCTCCGTGCAAAAAACAGCTTTTTGTTGACGATTGTCGACGGACTGAAACCCAAGATTTGAGAGATAAGATATTTGTTTTTATAAATAAATTTTATAATGACTGTTTCCTGTCCCCATTAGATATTTCCTGCGAATGAAATCGCGGCAAATGAAACTTGCATACTAAATATTAAAAAAAAAATAGTATTCAAATTTAGGTACTGGCTAAATGACTCAATTTATATGAAATTTGTTGCCTGGCATTATATTTTTTCTATTGATAAACACACGCTTGATCTTACCTGATGGTAAGCGATGATGTAGTCAACAATAGAACACGCTTACCTAAACATATTAACTTTGACTTACAGATCGTCAGGTTGTAGCTAGCAAAAAACAGACCCCGGCAAAAAATTCTACTTCTTACCTTTACGTACAGTGATAATGTTTCCAAAAACATTTTTGCGTATGTACTTTGTGAGATGTCTGCTATATACACGTGGGTCGAACTTATTAACGCCATATATATAAATAAATCAAAAACAGATGACTACATAACTCCACACATACAGAACCGGGGAATACCTGAAGCATAGACACACAGGTCAACACTCGTTTACATAAAACATTATTATATGTACATAACATGATTCCATAAATATATTCAATTCTAATTTTTATACAATACAGAGCTGATAAAACTACAAAAATTTTGTTTTCTGGTTAAATTTATTATCAACCGTCTAATCCACCGGGGTGACACTTGTATATAACACTATACAGTAGTATATAGCCGTGGGTAGCTAATCTGGAAGCACATGATACACGATATTTTAAGAAACTTAATCACTAACATGCGAAACAGAGATAGCGTGGGTCACGTTTTATGCACATTTCCGCAGTGAAATAACACAAAAAAAAGAGAGAATAGATACAAAAAGCAGTAGGTAGTCAGTAGTCGTATATTATAGCTATTATCAGCTTGTTATCTACCACACAAGTTGAAGGATCACCGTCGACTCTCGCTCCACGGCGGGAAGCTCGGAAGCAGCACGTTTACGCACAAGTGCTGCAAAACGTGCGCAAACACGCGTTGCTACTTATCTTGTACAACTGCAATGGATATTTCTGTGAGTATATTTCGGATGGCGCCTCGCAACGGCTTGACCTATACATACGTAGATTACAATATAGTGAAGGTGAGCACAATAACACGCGGGAAACCCGGCGGCGTTTTTGTGTTCAATATTGTAATACGGTCAATGTTGCCACAGTTATACTTAGAGTTGTGATCTGAGAGACACACAGCATTGTATCGGTTTAGTTCGAGTGGCAGAAGTGTAAGATCATTGTCAAATTATAATATTGGGCAAATGGTATGGGTTTTGAAAAGGTAATACTCATGGTATGTAAGCGGTAACTAAAGGACTATCCAAAAGTTTGTCATTAAGAAATCGACCTGTGTTTCTTCTGCATCCTCACATACACAAGACACCCAGACCCGGAACAGCTGTCTGTTAGCTGTACTAATATTTATTCCATCTGTATTTTTACACGTTTTACCAAAAAACTTGTCTTTTATATGTTTTGCGAAAAAACTTGTGTTTTTTACACGTTTTGCGAAAAAACTACTAATGTCTATATGTCCTAAATTCACATGCAATATATACAAAGTAGTTAGTTGAAAAATCGCACTTGAGTCTCATTCAGGCTAGCCGCCCAGTACACGCGCGACTAGTCAATCGGGAGCTGTGTCTGTGACGCCAGTGTCCCGCGGTCGCTTCCGCTGCGCCCACGCCGCCACACACACACACACACACACACACGAGCGACGCGCACGTGCCGACAATTAGCCATCGACACCCTGTCTGTCTGTCTGGCTCGACATACTACCCAAACACTTTCATTACACCCATGTCCAATTATTCAGGGTCACTTTCAATTAATTTGCGAAGCTCTTCAGAACTGATTGACACTTAATAATACACTAATAGGTATTATAAAGGTGAAAGTTTGTGAGTGTCTCATATTCGTTACTTTTCACGCTTAAACGGCTGGATGAATTTGAGTGAACTTTGGTATAAGATAGCCTGTATTAAGATTAATGTCATAATTAATACTGACAAAAAAATTACTAAAAATAATCTTTTAATCAAGTAACAACTGGTTGTCGATACCCTGATGCCCCACGGAACTCACCAATCAATTTAATTTGCCTCTGTTTTAGTCACGTTTTGTTCAAGATTCCGTAACATCTGTGTTCAAACGACGTCACACCAGGAAGTCGTCAGTGTATGCCAAAATTATTATCAGTATCGCAAGTAAACGCTATCTGCCGTTCACGTAATCATTAGAATTTTAATTTATTTGTGCAAAAATGAAGCGAAATCTAGAGATGTAAAAGACTCGATAGAGAAGAAAACGACGATTTGATTAATACAGTATACATCCGTGAACGCTAGTAAACGTACCTTCCCTGCAGCTAAAAGTTATATCATATGAGTCGGTTCCCCATCGACCCAACGCCGCCGGTTCCGCGAATGATTGCAGAAATAGAACCTTTTAGTTCGATGGTACCTCATAACCTGTACATTCCAAGAACTATTAGCTTTCACCTTGGACAAAACGCTTAAAAAAAAGGAAACAATCGCGTCAAAATAAAAAAATCTCCACCCTCCTATACCCGTTTCGTTTTATTCATTGCTTTCATAGACTAACAGAGTTACAGCTGAGTTAATACCAATTAAGTAGGTACATGTCTAGCCTAGATATTGTTACCAAAACATGTAGTCTAGGAGACCTTGCTTTTTTAGGCATCTGGACTTTTAGCTCGGCCCCGGGCGAGAGGGCCTAGGTCGGAGCGGGAGTGGGTTACACAAACTAATATAATAATGGAAACTAGACGAACTAAATAACGTTTAGATCTGGAGGCTTCTAACAGGCCGGAGCTTTACTATGAGCGACGCGATCGCTAATAACAGAGCTATGTTTTAACTTTATTCCTCAATTACTTCTACAGCAAAAATTAATGTGAAAAGCTTTGCTCTATCAACAACAAATAAACAGCTTTGCTATATTTACTAACACAAACTAATGCAGCTGTTGATTATGCACGAATGTAAACTAAACATTTTTTGTTGTTGTCAACCAATCTAAAATAACGCCTCTGCTCAGTGCACATATACTACAGCTACTGGCGAAACCGGACAACGATCACTCTAACATTGGCAACTCTCCAATACACATTTTTCGCTTTATTTTCAACACATTGCAACGTGTCTTATTTATTTCGGATTTCTAGTTGTTTCCAACGTCCCTTTTACTAGCTTCTAATAGCTTGTTTGTAGTATCGCTTGAGTTGGTGCGCTACCTTCACGGTACAGCGCCAATTGGCGTGTTGGAAGAGAAAACAGTGGATCTGTCTGAGCCCGAGCGGGGCGAGGGAGCGACTCATTAACATAAGGTTGTTTGTTTACTGTCTAGACTCATGTTTGATTTGCAATTAATTTCAATTGAAACTTTTCATATTAATTGATGTGTGGTAGTTCGCAGTTAGGGTTCGACCCAGATAATGCCTTTGGGTTTGGTTAGTTTTCGATATTAACGGCCTCTAGTACTGTGTGCTAGATAGATTTTAGTTTGACGTCATCGGGGATGGGCTAGACCGCGCGGAGCTCAGGACCCTCGGAATGAGTACAACATTAACACTTTAATGCACAGGTATTAACCACATATGACCTAATTTACCGCCGGCTATATTTCACTCGTAAATGTCCACATATTTCGTAATAATTAAAAGAAAGTTCCATAATTACATTCTTAACAAAACGGCCCACTTAGGCCGAAGTAAAGTAGAAGTACTTATAATATTTTACGAGCCGTCCTTAGCCCCAATTAGTCGCAACTATTGTTTACATATAAACCGTCGATAAAATAACGCACAATCTATAAATAATATATTATCGATCCGATTTATTTTCGTTGAGTAACAACACGTTGGTTTACGCGTGAAATTGGGATTTTATGCGGAAATTTTCCTTTTTTGTTAAGAGAAAAATAGAATTAATCTTAGAAAATAAAAATATGCATACTACCTAGTATTTCACTTGGAATTAGGCCTATAGCTATCAGAGATAACTAACTCTATCGTTTATGACCAGGTGTTCAGGTTTCATTACAGAAGCTGATGGCACGGATTGACAAAACGATAAAAAAACCCAAATCTCTATCTTTTGACTAGATCGACCTAGGCAGGACCCAGATATCGGTATTCCCCCGTGATTGGTTATCAGATAGCGCTTTTTCAGAATTTTCTGTGATACGTATTCAGGCGCGTCTGGTTATGCCGCCACGGACTGAGTGGGGTCGACTCACTTACCATACATGGATAAAAAAAAGGTTCGATGAAATTGTCAAATACTACAAAATCAAGAAACTTGCTAAGTGAACAAGTACTTTTGCAATTTCCCTTAATTCGTGCCTATTTTGCAAGATACAATTCTTGTTCAATTACGGAAATATAAGGTCATTAACCTACTTCAATTTTGGATTCGTACAAAAACGTATTTCAACAGACTATAATGTACAGATATAGTTTTAAACTTAATTTGGCGGTTAACGATAAATATCTGCGCTTACCAAATAGTCCTGTCCGTGCTTACCGGCTCGGCGGCGGATGTTACGACACACACTGACATTTTATTGTACAGGAAATCGAGTGTTTTGGCTTTAAAATGTTAATCATAATGATGTTTTTACACGGGCAACTTGAATTAGAACCTTCTTAACTAAAGAGATCGAGATAACATGGGATGTGAACTTAGTTTCTCAATATCTGTCTGCAATTAAATAATAATTAATGTTTTGGCGTTCTCATTGTAAAGTATAGAGTTTGAATTAATACAACACCAACAAACTTACTGTATATTATGGTCATACCTATGCAACATTTGCCCAAACAATTTCGCACGCATTCATAAACATATTCACATAGGGGTACAGACAGAGCAGGGCATTTCGCTTGCCGGCGGCGTTTTTACAACACACGCGTATTGCACAATGCGGCCAGTGACGCAATGCGCAGAACGCACGCGTGATGCTAACTGCACACCTTGAACGCCCACAACAGCCGTTTCAAAACATTTTTATATGAACCTCTCGATTGTTTTGTTGTTCCGCACTCGATTTAACTCTCGATTACATTACAGTCACGACCTGACTCTGAGCTACTCATCATTAAATCTTATGTTTGTTTCTTAAGATCATCCGACGCAACTCTTGCGCAGATCTTCATGAGAAAGCTATGAAATAGAACACATGTAGGTATAAAACTGAGACCGAGATTAAATGAGGACAAATCAAACCTAAATATAAATAGTCGTCGATTCCTGAAAGTTAGCTAATGTTACATATAAGCGATACAGGAAGTTCCGCTACATGTTTTTGTTTTTTATTTGTGCCATCGTATCCTCAAACAGTCCACATATTATAATTACCCGTGATTCACGCGACCGTCAGACTGACCGGCTTGATCTCCAGCCTGCCAAGGACTTTCCGTATCCAACACTGATACCAATAAGCCACCATGAATATCTAAACAATAAACAGAAAATTACTGAAAAAATCAATGCTTTCAATAAGCTGTCCTAATACGCTTAAACAATAATTTCAACAGAAACAGTAGTAGCACATTCTTTGTAGTTGAATTTCTTAACGCAGACTTTGCATAGGTCAATGTAGCACTTAGTCATCGTTGAACCAAGAAAGAGTTGCCGAAACATCCGTGCAGTGAAAAAAAAACGCATAAATTATGACTCTACATTTCCTTTGCGTCACAAGAAAAAAAACAAGTCTGAATCAAATTTGTGACCACTGAGGTATATACAAGAATTCTATAGTGGGCCAAAAAGCATATATTTCCACGAAATAAAAACGGCAGTAGACAATCACCGCAAACATCGCGGTTACGACACCGGCAAGTGTGTCAATGTCGCGAGCGGTAACGCGGCGCGCGCGCGGCCCGCCATGCCGCCGCACCAGCGCGCGCCTGCTTCCTAGCCGGCAATACTGTCACAACAACCATTGACGCTAACCTTAAGTTACTTTACTTTAGTAGTCAACTAATTAATATTGTTCCAATAATTATAAAAATAAAAATATCTAATTCCCAAATAATCAAGCGCGAGGTATAATTAAGTCCACCGCTTCAATAGGTCGGTGTGTCTGCGTCCTTAACCGGAGGAAGTTCTAGAAAAGCCATTAGTCAGATTAAAAGCGGTTTCAAGGTAACAAACATCTCGCGCACAACAACAACAACAGTAGTACGTGCGTCGTGTTGTGTTGTGTTGTATCCACCGCAGAGGAAGCGCGACAACAATGTGCTCGCGTGGATGTTTGCACTCCTGCTGGTTGTTTGTTTGTCCGCCGGCGCGCGCGCAATGCCGGTATTTTACGGTTTCCGGAGAACCACACACTCTACGTGTACGCCAATATTTAACTTTGAAACAACAGAGCAGAACTACATTTCGACAGTACTCAACTACCACCACTGATACAGTAATATCGTAATACCAAAACAAGAAGAATATGGCGCTGGTTGCGCAACGCGCGACCTACAACTGCCTGCGCGGGCGCAAGTAAACAGGAAAACAGCCGCCGAAAAACTGAGGCCGACACTTTTCATTCATACCGCTATTTGCATCCTCGAAAATGTACCATAAATAAATTAGAGATATTTTCGAAGCAAGGGATCTTCAAACTTCCTAGTAAATATCACAAACAACATTGAATGCTAAGCCGGAACTTGTAAACTTTATTTTAAGATTGACAAACAAGAAAATCCCTTTAAACAGAAAGCCATTCATTGCTGAGCTTACGAGCTCCGAGAATCTCATATTTAGGAAAAGTTAAAATTATCTCGTCACTTACAATAACATGGAACCTTTGCAGCAAGAGCGAGTTTGTGCTAAAATTAAAACACTAACTTACAGTAAAGGATAAAGTTTGCCACCCACCGTGTGCGCTCGCCAGCGAAATTGAAAATAGAAGCGAGTTTTCACCCGCCTCGCATCCGCAAAGGTCGCTGCAGCTTGAAATAGCTCAACTATCAGAAACTACGGATCTAAAACAGCACTAAACCCGATAACAGTAGTCTATTTTAAACTAATCTGCATAGAAAAAAAGTTTCGACAGATCAGTGATTGGCTATGGTGACGTCTCAGTGTGGCAACTATTTCGTATCTGGCCGGTATCCGCCCACCTGTAGAGATTGGCAAATGTTTCCGGTATAACTCTTTACCGGTTTTCTTGCCGCCGTTTTTGTGCCCCTAATTATGTCATCGCGCCTTTACTGAACCGGCTAAGCCTCGCGGTATTCTTTTTCTGTGTACTTAATCTTTGAATTGTTTAACACAGTTTTTTAAGTAGCACAATGTTCTACGGCGTTTTTTAGGTAATTAGACATTTTTCGATGATTCAATTGGTGTCATTTGTTCAATCCCGATGAATTCCACATAGGGATACTGAGTTGTGGTGTCAAAATAGTTCTGTTTTAGATACGTAGGTACAGGAAGAACAGCTTTACTGGTTAGATACAAACTGTTTACCTACTGGGTTACTAACTATAATTAAAATGGTAATCAACAAATTAATATAGGCATTATGTCATTAGAACTAGAGTTGGCAATTATATTTCAATGTAAAGTTCACAGATTGAAGGCGTGATTGGTACAAGTGTACGACACACCCACACGCCGCTACGCACCCCACTTACTTTCCTCTAGCTTATCACGAACCGGTCATTACTTCACTACTACATTTCCTAATCACAAAAGTTAAATCATTATATCATGGCCCAATAGTTTTACCAGAAACAAATAGTTTCGTAATCTTAAACTGTTGATAATGAAGCTAATCGCATCCCTGAAAAACATTTCCATTGGCAACAGAGCGTTGTATGAGCACGCACACAGACAGGCGCGTAGCGAGACGCACACAGCGGCGCGTGTCGTTACTATGCAGTTCTCGCCTAGACGAAGTATCTATGTGTTGGGTTTACTATCGTAGTGCGGGGCGCGGGCGCGGGCGGCGCAACCGGGTCAAGGGAGCTCCGATGCACCGTTCGCGTTAAATCTCACTTTCGCGCGCTGCACCACTAAACATGGCGGACGTAGTGACGCGCGGTTTCGTTCTCGATGACACATTTTACGGTTTTCCGTTTTTCCGTTTTTCCGATTTGTTTTCCGCCCGTTCCGGCTACTTAATCAGGCCACCGAATGTGGTGTAACGTTTTACACGGGTGTTGTAATTGACGAAACAAACAAACTTATATCTATAGCGACCCAATATCCTTGTCCCTATTTCTTATTTCCTACGTCGAGTATCGCGCGTAATCGAGATAGTAAGCTTATCTGGCCGTAGTGGCATCTTATCAGCGCACTACTATAATGCAATACACCGTCGGATACGATAAACAACAGATTTTATTATTTGTTTTTAATTTGACATCATTTTGATAAAGGGCGTGTAGTAATCGAGGATATATGATTGTCTAGCCTGGAATGTTGGAACATTACGAATGGATATGGTAAATAAAGAAACTTAGTTGTGGAGAATGCATGCAAATCTGATACTAGATCCTTTACAAAGTAGGCAATCAAGATCAAGCGTTAAGTGCTACAGTTTCTACGCATTTCCTTCGCCACTTTCATAGCGTCGATTTGCATGGAGCGAACAATCCGAGCCGTGACTCTAACGACGCGTGAAATGCTCAATTATGAAACAGTAGCGACGCAATCAGCCAATATTCGTGTGATCGTAGACAAAAAAACAAACAAATTATAAAGGTATGTTTACATCTAACGCGACCGTGAATCGAATTATCGTCTGTCCGAGGCTGCACGTACTCCAACCTGTTGTTTCCTCAGACAAGGTTGGCCCAAAAAAAATCTATCGCAACGTACCTACAAACTTTTGGGACATGACTAATGGACAATGGCTTGCGAAACGGAATCGCCCGTATTATCTGTATTGTATCAGCTGTCGATTGATGTAAATAGGTCTACCGAAGTTTGGCTAAAAATATCTTGTGAACCGTTAAAGTATAAAAAGTCTTGATTGAAAAGTTTCTTCAGTAGAACGAAAAATATATTTTCGTACATTACTCGTAGAATCAATTTTAAAAGTTTTATCAGTTTAGTAGATTCTGATGTTTGTTTATTTTTATATGGGGTGTCGGAGCAGGTAGTGTCCCCGCACTAGAGAGCGAGCGGCGGCGCGCGGCGCGGCGTAGGAAGCGCGGGCGCATCTCGCCCTTCGCGCGGCGCCCGCGCCCGCCTGACCCACTTAGCGGCCGCCACACTAATATACTCTGTTGTGATCGTATCTCGCCAACGTACGCTTACGTCTTCACACTGATAACTCAACCTTTGTTTTTGTACCGCACTTGACAACTTTTTGACGTTTGCTGTCATTGATTAAACTTGTTACGTCATTTTAGTGTCAAATAAAACTCAAATTCTACTGTCCTAAACCTTACAAATCTCGTCTTCTCTCTTTAAAATCTTAATATTAGTATGTAATAGGTGATTCTCTTAATCAAATGTGTCAATCTACCGATGTCAATCTCTCGCGTCACATTTGGGCAGTCCGTCCCTCGGGGCTGCTTGCTCCGTGACTCACGCCTTGCGTAACGCACGCATGTCATTCCACTTGACATAATATGTTTCAAACGACAGGACAATATCTATTGTTTACTAGTTCACCACCAAAATTGAAACATATCGCGTTGGTTCAATAGATGTTGAATCATCGTTCAAAAAGATCGTCTGAGCATCGTCTGCATCATACTTGACACTGATGATTAAAATTGAGAGACAAACCTCTAAATTCTAATTTAAGCATTTGCAGTTGAGTTTTCGTAAACTCTAATCTGAAAACTTGTCAAAACTCGTCACTTAAGCCACCTTAAACTTTAAATAAATTCAGAATTACATTCGGAAAACCGTCGTTATTCCTGCTTCTCATTTCAAAATGAAAATTTGGTTAAACTTGTCTATATAGACTAAAATAGTATTTTGGTCCGCGATAGATTCCAAGTAATACCGCTGTAAATGTGTGCAACGGTAGCAGTCGGTTATTAAAGTTGGCAGATAAACATGTTATCAGCATTAATCGCGACAGTTTCCATTTCGCGGCGCGCGACCGCCACTTTCTTAGGTTTCCCGCGCGCGGGGAAAGTGCCCGCGCTTTTCCGACGCCATCTTTCAAACTACGCTCCCTTCCACGCAGCTTGACGCGCCAACTATCGCTATAAAATGAGCTTTATGATCAATTTACAGTTTTAACGATAGACATTTATGATGTTGTATTAATTATAATTAACAATTGACTTCAACTTGACATCTATAGACAATAGCAATACCTATAATATCACGACTAAAAATTACATTTAAAATCAAGATAAACATTTAATGTGGTCGAAACAAATCCATACACATTCTGTAGCTATTCTCAAAAGGTCTACCATTAGGAGTAGTCCCGCGTACGTGCGCAAACGCAGCCGTGATCAGAAACTTAACGCGTTGATCAAGGATCTATAGCGGAGACGACGGTACCAAAATCGATTTTATGGTGAAAAAATCGATTTCAATTCGACATACAGAGCCATAATCATGTTTCGCTATGTTCCTTGTTACGCACTGGTTATGAAAAATGTAGTAACAAAAGAAAAACGTGCTTTACGTAGAAATATTCGTTTCTTATTGCCTTTCGCAAATGATTTCTGCAATGAATCTGATTATTTGCATCTCTGGTTTCTCAAACGAGAGGTCAGTCGAATAACTAGCTCAACTATGTACTTACATTCCACTTATGTTCTTGTGAGCGGCTATTCGTAAAGAATTTTGCAAACACGGAAACATAACGAATTTAAAATATGCCTAAGACCAATTTTAAACGCTCAGGTTACAAAACTGCGAATAAATTAGAATACTTTCGTAAATAATTCATCGTCTGTAATGCGGAAACTTGACGCTAGTGACATCTGTCGTCACTTCACAACAACTTATGAAAATAACAGTTAAATGCTGGAAAATAAACAGTTCATTCATCTTATTTTTGTAATACTTTTAAGTCTAGCTCACAGTTTTCCGGGTTTCGAAAAATACGGTTTAATTTGTAAAGAAAATGTAGAGAAACGTACATTCCTGAGGAAAACGGGGTTGTTGATATATTAACGGTTCGATATTTACAATTAACTTCGCTTTCCAAATCAGATTGATCAATATGAACACATTGAAGTTCAGTGAGTCATTAAAAAAACTACACACACACACACAGGTCAGTGTACAGACAAATGGAGTAACATTCATTACATGAACTCACGATATCCAACATAACTTGAGCTCTGTTAACTTTAGCCTTTAATAGCCCCCAGGGGTCACAAAACTGGACATCGTCGCGTTGGAAATAGCATAGCTTCCCGGATGTTGGTCTGACGTCAAGGCATCTCGCTAGAGATTTGCCGAAACCAAACGATAATGGCAAAGTACCCTTATTCATTGATACACAGAGTTCCATTTGCTTTGCATCGGAAATGTTGTTAGTGTACATTTTATTGCTAAATAGCGATTGTAAAATATGCCTGACTTATTGAATACAACTGTTTACAGTACCCACTATAGGATGAAATAATATCTCTTAGAATTGCTCATTCTAAATAATAAAAATACAAAAAGTTGGCCATAAAAATATACTAAAATTCTGATTATTACACCAACAGTATATCTGTAAAAGGTTGTCCCTAAACTGCATAATAATTTAAGAGTCAAAGATGTCCAAAATGACTTTATCAAATCAAAGGAACTCGCGTGCATTCTGAATATTTGAAGCATTTTCCTCAAAGCCTGCACTCTGTTAGAACGGCACAAGTTATAAGCTTTAGCTCACAACTGTCACAACGCTACGAGAATGCTATAGATATGCCTACAGTAATATCGGTCCTTTCAAACTAAACCACAATTAAGTTATGAAGTGTACGGTTCTATTATAAGCTCCAAATAGTGTGTAATCTTATTAAGTGTATCATTTCTATTTAATAACTAAACATCAACAAATAAATATTTAAATGATTAACTCAGTAAATCCTTTAAATATTTGACCATTTCGACTAATCCTCACACCAACAAATCATGCCATATCTCACTGCAATAATCCAATCATCTTTCATCTCGCTCATCTCACCTGTATTGGGTCTCATGGCATTCATTCGGGTTGACGTCATCCCAGCACGTGTATTTAATATTATTGTGCTCTCAGCCACTTCCCGGCCACTTGCCGGTCACCATAATAAGTTCATAAACTGTATTATGACGACAACAGCTCTGTATGTGTTCATCTTCTGTGTATCGACCCATCTCGGAAACTGCTGAACCGATTATCAGAAAGCTGT
Source organism: Mythimna separata (assembly GCA_030763345.1). Taxonomy (NCBI): domain Eukaryota; kingdom Metazoa; phylum Arthropoda; class Insecta; order Lepidoptera; family Noctuidae; genus Mythimna; species Mythimna separata. Next base: position 623,094 of record CM061173.1, on the reverse strand, counting down.
TTCTTTAAATGTGTGAAGTTGTCAAAGATATAAGGAAAGCTAAAAAGGATTATGGTGTAGTGTAGGTAGTATGTTTCAATGAAGTGCAAAGTCAGGCGAGCTGAGGCTTAAGCTCACGGCGACTGGCAACTGGCAGGCCGCCATTACGCCGCTCGTTACGGCCACACGAGGGGACAACAGAGGGAAATCCGGCCCGGCTTACCTACACTCATGCACGTCTTAGAATCGAATAATTATCGTACTTTTATATTTTTCATTCAGAACGTTTCGCATTGTTCCAAATAAATAGCGATTACTTCATTCAAGAGTCGTGTTTACGTCTTTATGATCTTCGGGGACTGAGTGGCAGACTGGCAGCACGTCCCTTGACGAGCTGCGGACGTGTCAAATATTGTCGTTGATATCTGTGACACCCGGCACGAAGGACCGACGTGACCGCGAGCGTGCAGCGTACAGCGTGCACCCCGACATCACACAACTCACCAGAGTCGACTTCCACCACGTCACCACTCTTGGCTCCCAACTCCTGCATACAACAATTATAATTTTAGCAATTTTATTTTTAAATCGAAACACAAAGAAATGCCACTTGCACAAACACCGGCTGAAGTTTCATATATTTTTATAAAAGCGACAGGAAATAATTAAAACCGACAATTTACGTTCATTTAAGAAATATGCGCTTTGAACTTGCGCGCTCGGGACACATTTTACGAGAGGCGCAAATTATTTTATACGTCTGTCTAATATTAAAAATGATTAAAGAATGCTTAAAACAGGTTTTGTATTTCGGACGGCTTCATTCTGATCCTAAACACAGTCGCCGCAGCCGGCCGGGGAAATCATTTGAGAGTCAAAGAAAATCGTGTCGTATCAACCGCCAATCTTTCTGCTTTACCGTGGGGAAAACCGATTACGAATAATTGTATGAAAAAGGTTCCTGGAAAAACTTGCTCCATGATAGCTGAGCCAAAATAATCACGTTTCTAGTTTAAAACTGAAGTAATTCCAACAAATTAGTCGGTGTAATTAGCAGCGCCACGGCGGACGTTCTGCTATTCATAAAGAGACAACACACAAGTTGCTCTAATCCAACTGAGCACAACTTTTACTTTCCTGCTGCGCTGAAATATTAACAAACTTGCATAAGTTATGCACGTCCTCCCGCCGCCGCCTGCCGGGCCACCCGCCACCCTCCCCCCGCAGGTGAATGCACGGGGTGGTCCTCCGGTCCTCCCTGCACCTCTATTATTCCGAGCTGGAGCTACACGCGAATATGCTCGGTATGCTCTGCCCCGGTGCAACGTTCCCTTTAGCTCCGTCTTTTTGTAGGAAGCCAGTGTTTTTGACCCGACTCTTGCTACGTGTATAATATTTGTATTAACATTTTATGATTAAAACTACAAAGGAAGGTTTGCAGCAGACAGGGTGGAGTTCTGTGAATTGTTGGCTGTTATGTTCAGACTTCGTAAAACGTAATAAAGACTTATCTGCCGGCTCTTCCCAAAATGTTGTAATCCCTCTCTTTATAACCTAACCGTCTTAAAACTTAGGAGTCATGTAAACGTAATGAGTGCTTCTCAGAATATTGGAAGAGGAATACTAACTCGTGTAAAATTGCGTTTAGGTAGGATCTACTGTAGCCAATAATGCCGGTCTAACCCACGCTCAGCATATTCTAGTGTTCACAATATATGACGCTGCAAAATCGGAGTGTTTCTTTATTCTAGGGTATTTCCTATTCAGTCCAGGCGAGTGCTAGGCGTCCTGGATCACAGGCTCGCGGTTATTTATTAACTCAGCGCTCTGCCTGCGTCCTCTCGGGCAGGAAGCCTGAATTTCACAGCAATGGATCACTGCTGTCGGCTGAACATTCAATAACATCTGCCGCTGATCAAATATTAATTATTGATGTATTCAATATTGGCTGTACAAATATGTGCTATCCAATTTCGGAAATTGCCGTGGAACGTCGAAGGAAGTAGAGCTTTGTGAGCACAATGGCGGACGCTGAATGATGTCATTTTGTCTATAAATCTGTCTCTATATTTGTGCGGTGCAAATACATTATGTTTTACCTAAATTCTGTTATAATCCGCTTCTATTAATAGCTAGTCACGTTCGAAAGAAACGGTCTACTGAAGCTGTAAGCTGTGAAGGGGAGAGGCGAAACGTAGAGCTTGCGGAGGCTTTTGTTTCTACCGACTTTACCCGCAGTTAAAATAAAATTTTCCAGGCGCTCAACGTTTTCATCAGAATCCAGCGACAAAGCGGAGAGCTATGGCTTCACTTTGCCCTATTTCTGTTGCAAAATTCTGATTAAACTGAGCGTATTTTTGTTTTCTTCTTAAACATGTAGTGAGTTCGTCGAACCTGTAGATTGAATGGCTGGAGTATGCATCGCCTTCCGAAGTGCTGAATAATGCAGCTCGCGGCGCACGTCCCGCGTGCAGCGCTAGCCCCATCCCCCGGCGCCGCTCCACCACGCTGCTCGCTCACGGCATTAATTGAATCCTCGCTGAAACTGTCAATGTATATTTTCCATATTGTTTATGTGCTGCTATCAAAGCGGCGATGTTTTCGAATACTGTTTTTATTGTTATCTCGCTCCGCAAGCGGCTGATATGTATTCTGTTTTTATGTGTCTCTCTCCCGACACTGAGTGTTCGGGAACCTTCCATACCTATGTACGTACAGTATGTGTGAATCTGGTATGTATTCAGAGCGTCTCTCGCTAACTCCGAGCTGTTCACCCCGCAAGCCGCGCCGGCGTCTAATCCACTCACAGCTTTATCCCCATTCCGCTGCGGACTCCGAGCCATTTGAAACTATTTCCAATGCATCTGTTTTGAATTTCACTGCAATTTGATCAATCTGTATCGTGGGGAAAACAAACTGCTCGCGTGTGTGCGAGGAAAGCATCGCCGCCATTCAGTGGCATGCTACAGTAGGTAACAGAAGGTGTCATATACAAGATCTTTTGCATTACTAAGCAGTTACTCGTACCTAAAACTGCGACACATTACATCATTCCTTTATTAAGACTTTATGTTAGTTACATCATGCGCTGACATTTGTTCTTGCTAAATCCTCGAATTAATTTAAACCTTAAGCTATTACCCCTGCACTCGTGGTGTTGGCTGCAGCACGGCGCATGGCGGTACACTGGTCATAACGCCGGGTTGCATGCGGCGCGTCGCGTGCTGAAGAGCTGAACATTTGCATTGTGCTGATAGCGGCTATCACACGGCGGCTCACATGTGGCCGGGCTGTAAAGAGTTCAAATTCCGTCTAGACACTTCGACCTGAAAAACGAAAGGGAAAGCTTCCCTCCGTCCCACTCTCTGCGTCAAACATGCGCAGTGCCGGCTCGGGGTAGAACGAGACAACAGGTGGGTCCGTGAATAATTGAAGGGGGTTGGGGGGGCCCAAGGTCGGCGCACGGAAGCGTCTGGCTCGGATGTAGCCAGATTATATACAATGTTATATCGATTTTGCGGTAATTTCCCTGGAACATGCGACCTCCGCAAAGTTCTCGAGTACTCTTTAATGATCTAAACTTGGGATGTAACTCGATATTAAATTATTCTTAAGTTCTCAACAACTGGGTCGTCTAACTTCTTTGCTATCTGATCTCGAAGTTTCACCTGATTGTTGAAGAGTAACTCGCGAGACAATCGTGACTGACACACGACAGCAAACTATAAAATGTAAAACGAGTGAAGTAACTAAACGTGTCGGTCCATCACTCGTTAAACTAAACTAACTTGTAGCCGAGGCGGCTAGTTTATGTGCTATGTGACTAACAAATCCTAGTCGGACATTTAAAGCCACGTCCACAGCACAACACATAAAATTTAACTAATTGAATTACTGCGACTCATGCCGCGGCATGTAATCAGCGATGTGCACATAAACACTGTTTAATTGCATTAATGAATCGATAATTTATTCCTTCTTCCGTCTCCAGCGCACAGCTCCGCTCGCGCAGCACTAACATAACCAACTCGTGCCATGCTAATAAATTATTTAAGCAACACATCTTTTCGGGAAAAATCCGAAGCTCGTTTCAACAAATCTCGTCTGAGAATCGTTTCTCATAGAGCAGCAGGCTCACAGGCTCACAGGCTCACTACACGCTCCACATTATTCCGCATACATAAGAGATGAACAGGCGTGTAACAAAGGGTTAGACAGGCAGGCCGGTACCTAAGTAAGTCTAGAACGTTCCGCTACCCGAGCGGCCTCCCCAGGGTAGCGTCCACAAGTTTTACCTGAAGAAATTTTGATAAACGAGCTTCCAAGTTGTCTTTTCTAGACGTTAAATACTAAAACCCTTTAGCGTCAGACTTGTCCGCGCTTCTAAAGCGAGCCCTGCGGCCTTTTCACTTGGAAATATTTTACCTTTTTAAAGAGTTTTGGCTGTCTATGTTTCGTATGAATCAGAGGTTCTGTAATGAAAGTCGGGAGCGTTCTGTTAATAGGTAGCGATACGCGATAGATGATCAATACGGAGCCGTCCGGATGACTCACAGTCCCCGGGGAATTAACCTTCCACTTTGTAAAGACGTTTTCAATTTTTTTTGCAACTTGAGCTTTACTTTTGGCAGTTTCCACTTCTCTTTTCTTAGTCTTAGAGTAGTGTAGCTAGTTGGGCTTGGTCTAAGCGTGTGTGTCTTGTTGCAGTGGACGGCGAGCCCGCCGGCCTGCCGCTCAGCGCGCGCAGCTCGCTCAGCCGCGCGCTGCTGCTGCTGGCGCCGGGGCCCACCGCCAGGCACCATCTCTATACAGCACCTAACACAGGTAACCACTAAGTTTAAACTAGATAAATGGTAGAAGCGGTCACCGCCTTCATCTTTACACAGACTAGTTCATAATATTTTCTGCTGCACCTATTCGTACACGCTACGTTGATTGCAGAGTCGATAGCATACATTAAGTCCTCCAAAGTACAGGTTTATAAACAGTTCAGGGACTCCTAAGTGTGACTCATGTCCTGAACAGAGGCGCCTCACTCACATGGGGTTTCTGACTGACTCATTTCGCTTAGTTAATGTTATACGAGTGGAGGAAGGCACGATAGCTATCAGACATAAGTAGTGGATGTGCCGCGCCGTTAGACCATATCAAGACGATCTCAGAGATGTAATGTAGCTTTGCTGACATGTTTTAAGATGTAAAGGGTGGCTAGTGTGAGGACATCCGCTGACAGCAAATCGTAGGTGTGCGAATACTGTCCACAGTAGAGGAATATCTTGATATAACATCAGAGGAAGTTATAAGTTACAAGTAGTAGTTAATGGCTTCACGTACAACAACAATTACTGCGGAATAAGCATCGTTTATAATGTAGTATTTGTGTATATTAGTCATTAAGCAGGAAAAGAAAAATGAAATCTTATCATTAAAAGCAAACATCTATATCCTGACTAGATAACCACTTTTAGAACGAGATTTCATAACTACTGCAAATATATGTACACCGTTTGTTGAGCTGAAAGAATTTTCCATTCACTCCACGAAGTAGATTAATAAATAAAAAGTAAAAACGAGTCTATAAATAACTCAAACGCAAAGTGACTTATTAAACATGAAAGATATAATAAAAAGCTGACGATTTTCGAGAAATGGCGTTGGGAAACAAAAAGCTCGCGAGTCGCAGGTAGTCGGTATTGTCGGTAATTACCGACATTTGGACTGTTACGAACATATTCCGCCGACTACATCTTATATTGGCTCACAGCGGAAATTACAGACTGCTACATTAGATATTAAACATGAGTATTTGAGCAAAGGTCGCGGCGAGAACGACGTTGCTTGCCGGGGTTTGCTTAGCGACGGAACTTTGAGAATATAATTATTACTCGTCATTCCAAAATGATTGACAGATAATAAAGATAAATAGTATTTATTGTTTAATTTTATTGGTAACTAACTTCTGCCCGCGGTTTCACATTCGCGAAAATTTGCTCAAGACAACAGAACGCTGCCTACCAGTGTATTCAATTATCTACTATACCGTATAGCCGATAACATACAGACAAACAGACTTTTTAAATCAAACACCTTTTCCCATACAACATCTTTTCCTATCGGAAGCCTACATCACATAGGAATACATTCTCCAAAATTCACATTCTACGCCCAGCAGTCTAGGCTGTCCGTTGATCCATTACTCAACGAGGACAAAGCCTTTCATATGTATATTATCTCATAAAACAGAAGATAGATAATGTTTATTGAAAGTAATCTTTAATCGAATTCACTATCAGCTATGAGTACGATATCTTACATTCATGCATACGTAGCTTTATCAAAATTAAATTCTACAAAGAATTATCGGGAAATATTCCTACTTCGTCTAATAGTAGACTGTATACTTGTATAGGATACAATATAATACCGAAATTAAAGTCGATTTTCGCCAATTCTGTAGCCAGTTACGTAAGTAACATATTATGTCGCGTTCTATACAGTCGCAGATATCGGAGGGACAATACACGAGTCGGGAGGTAATTTCCGGAGGACCAGCGGTAGCGCCCTCTCTATCTACCTCTCTGCCGGTATTATGTCACATGAAATTAATTTCAATTTCCCTTGGAACGTGCGATTTAATTAACATCTTATTTTATCGATACGATATACCACCTCATTGTTGACTATACCAGAACCATAGACTCTACAGCTGTTTTTTTTAATACATATTTGGATAGCGACTCATATAAATCTCAAATTAAGAATGAAACCAAAGAGATTGTCTCGATTCTACAAATTCGACCATTGTTTATGGTTACGTCACATCAAAAAACATGGCTCCTTGCACTTAGTTTATCTTTATCAGTAGCGTATCGACTGATGAGACTACTTCGGCACTATGATAATATGATAAATGATATGTATTTTGCACATAAGTTTTAAAAAACACTTTTACACGTCAATGAAATGTGTGACGGTGATCTAATCAGCACTTGTAATCTGCGATGACGTATTCATAAGCTTCCTGCTCTTTCCACATTTTACCTACGTTTTCAATGAACAAATTTCGAAAAAGATACTGTTATTATTGTTGTTATGAATTAGCAAAACAACATTACACGATGATGACATTATATTATGACCAGTTTGTGTCTACGTGACACTTAGGTACCTATTCAGGCAACCTAAAACCAGAATTTTCAGTGGCTCATTAATACAGGAAATACATTCGCTATTAATTTCCTGTTGACATAGGGAAGATGTCAGCTTAAAACCCAAAACACACCTTTATCGTGTACCGTGTAATTGTGAATTCAGCATTAATATTATTTTATAGACATTTATTATATAATATTCATCATTAATATTATTTTATAGACATTTAAGAGCGTTAATTAACTGGGTCCTAAAAAACTTTGAAGTAAAAAGAAAAATAATCCGTTTCCTGTTTCGTATCAAAAATGAAAAGTCAATTTCCTTTTTCAATAGTTCACCAACAGCTTCGAGACGTAATTTGAATTTCGAACATGTACAGCAATCATTAAACTGTCAGTCAACCATTTTGTTTTTCACGAGTAAAGGGTTTCTTAAGTAATTCGTCAAAGCATGTAAGATTGTAGAAAGTTCTCGAAATACGTTTGAATTATGTAGCCGATTCAAGTATTCTGTTTAGGGCGAGTTAGGTAGTCTGTTGAAAGCTGAGCCCGTAAGCCGCGAGACATGTGCGACGGTACATAGAGCGGCAGACACGTATGTGTGAGGCCTGTGTGCCTGTAATGCTCCGACCGACTTCAGCGACCACAGCTTATGTAGTATTGAGCTAACTTAGTGCTTATGGTTATTACTGCATATGCTTCTCTACAAACGTTATGATTTTGGAGTACATGTAAGCAAATTTTAAGCACACAAAGGGCCCTACAATATTTTTTAGAGATTATTCTAGCTAAAGCAGACAATACAAACACAGAGTATGTCCAGTAACTTATCTCTTAATTTCACACAAAGTTTGTTCTTTTAATTCGCTCTGAGGGAGAAAGCCTACAAAGAGGCCCTAATAAAACAGACAAGTATGCTAATAGCTAAAACTTTAAAAACAAAAGTAATCCGAGTATGAAATAGTGTGTCGCGAGGCGTCATAACAAGACTGGCGATGGCCGCCAGTCAGGCTGTTCCATGAAAAATTCATAAAGAACAAAGAGGAAGTGGCGGCGCGGCAATCGATAGCGCTCAGCTGATCCGCCGCCGCCCGCCCAATGTCACGACCGGCGGCGAGACGCACGCACACACGCGCCCGCACGCACACGCGCGTACGGGACACGCGTGCAGACGCGCCTGCGAGGGACGCGCTACCCATCTCTACGTCTACGAACTCATTTCTATACAAATTACAGCTTCCCACCTTCACTCTCGTGATTCTACGCGAATTAATTATAACATTTATAAGTCACATTGTTATTTATTACTCGTCTAGACAAGCTTCTCACTTATTTCGTGATTTCGTTATTCTAAACCCTTTTATCGACAAGTGGAGTAGCTCAAGGCGCTAACGCTTTGTTTAATTCTTTCTCTCGCTAAATTTAAAGACCAAGTTTTAATAAAAAAACTTCTGAGAATTTAGTAGCGACTGTTTAACGTTTACCGATGTTGACGTTTGTCCAATAAGTTTTTTAATTAATGTCTGATTGCTTTAGTCTGGGGCAAAAGTGTGTGACCCAATTAGAAAACTAGCTACGTTTTTCCTCTAAATGTATTTCGTAAATTGTTTACGACTTATAAGGTCCTTTAATATCTGCAATATCATAATCATAACTATATGATCGTATTCATGATGTTGATATATCGCCCGCACTGCTATACCTTTTGTGTAAACAACTTTCGCTCTCCGTCCACCCCTTTTTGCGTCATTTAGCGCAGATGTCCAACTCTCATGCGCACATTTGACCCAAAATGTGCACTTAACCCCCCAACGCGTGCGGGCGGACTGTGCGCGCACAATACTTACATATTATTTATTGAAAGGGTTACTCAAAGGACCATAATTACGCAACGCGCATGAATTTGATGGATTATGTCACGATTCGGTCACTTTCTGTTGCACAATGTTTATTTTTGGGCACAAACGCAATTTTGTATGCTGCCTGCAACTCGGCAACGAGTTGGGGAGATATGAATAATCGTTTTATTATGTGCTCAGAATTTTTTCGGACAAAATGATATGCAATCTGCTGTGCACATTGACACATGTCCACGAATTGAATATCAAACTGACATAATAATAATTTTGGGATAGTACGACAAAAAAAATCGCGAAATCCTAAAATCGTTCGGCACCTTTCAAAGTGCAACCCTTACAAAGCGGCCGGTGGGTTACTGGCCCAGGCCCAAGCATGCAACATCCTAAGCAAACAATAGATCCCGCAGATGGTTGCATACACGTTGCGCCACTCACTGTCCACATTTCCAAAATGCCGCGTTTTTACGCAAAAATGGGTTACGTTGCACCTTGCACTGCGAAATCGACGCGTCATCCATCACAATAGGCGCTAATCTCGACTGCTGTCTCGTTTTCGCGTATAGCTGTATCTCTGTCATCTTTTCAATTTGCCCCGCAGCGGCTTTCCGGAGCTATTGACACTTTGAAATTAGAATGTCACGCGTGGGTGCGCGAACGCAACCCATTGTCGGCATTAGTATTGTGTGTGGACTCGATTTGCAATCGGCGAATATTGTAAGGGTTAATTATAATGGCTCCATACGACAAAGGATGTGCGGCCATTGTCGAGCGAGACGCGCTGTGTGTGCCGGGTTCATGGCACCTTGCTAGCTGACTAGCTACATCCACATGATTAAGCTATCAGTCTCATTTTCCACCAGTCTGATTTTACGTAATATCATTGATAATGTAAGTGTCTAAATAATAAAATAATCACTCTTTTCCTGAATTTAGATAGTAATATCTGATACCGCGAATTTCGTATGACCAATGAGATAGTGTTTCATTTCCGACGGGCGGCCTGGCTATGTGCTGGACTGGTGGGCTTAGCTACACGTACAGAGGTGGTGGTAACGGGTCCAAACGATATAACGTCATTGTGATGTTATTCTAAGCTGAATTAGCATCTTAAAGGAGACGTGCGACAATGGCCGCTCACAAAGGAACACTAAGAGATACTCTGTACGAGCGCCAGCTTTATCTTCTGGTAATAATAAGTTAGGGGACGCGTTTGATGAGCTTAGTTGACTTCAATTCGAACGTGAAATTATAAAAACGAATTTACGTAATATAGTTTCTATAATTTGATGAAATATGCATAAAAATGGTTTATTAAAGACTGCTTTCCCATTACTAGAAACATTTAGTGCCCATGAAGGAAGCAATGAATTGTCCAGAACAATGCAAAGAGTCATGATGTAACCATTGTTTTTCAAGATATTTAGTGTCAACGTACGTAATAACTCACTAAAGATAGCAGCGATAGGGAAGTCACCTCTCTACACGTGTGCGCAGCACCGCCATACACCAGTCGTTAGCCGATCCGTTACATAAAATATATATTTACCACACAATATTATTCATATGCAAAAAAATGGCGACGTCTAAGACTGGGCTCCAGGGATTATGGTCTAACGCCAGGTCGCACAAAGCGCATGAAGAGCGGTCACTCCATAAAGATGGCCGATTAAGGAAGGGTGATCATTGTGATACTTTACTAATGGGACCGCATTCCGCGCTGACCGGTACACCAGATTCGGGACAATCGCGACCCCCGGTCTATAAGGCCACGGTCATTATTTATAGTTAATTTATTATTATTTTGATACGCGGGATGAAAGGGTTGCCACAATGGACTCGTATTCCGTGTTCCATATATGGCCGTTGGTCACTCGTGTGTCCGTCAACTGGATGGGGTGCCAAATGCTCTTTGTCTAAGCTTGGGAACATCCAGCACGGAGCGCGGAGGTGCGAACTGGACGCACAAACGACGCCATCAATTAAAATAAAACTAACATTGTGTGTTACCTACACTTTATGCGAATATATTTAGATAAATTATTATATGGATACCGGATAAAACAAGTAAAATATTTTACCTGTTTTCGAGGATCAAAATAGATAAGGTATTTAATTAAATAAATATTTTGTTGGATATAGATAATCTAATGAGTCTGATCTGTTTTCCCGTACCTTTTATGTTTAAAATTAGATAAGGTAGGTACACTGATGACAAGATGGATATACAATTATACATTCACACCACACTTTAGCGAAATTGATCACAATTTCACGTTTTTTTCGGTTAAATAAAAAATAGAATAAAAAGCCCAAACACAGAAACTAGTTATAATAGTTTGGTCATATTGCAAGCTATTCTCGATTTAAATGGTCTTGTTGACCAGTGTACGGGCGCCGCTTCCCGCTTCCCATGCATTGTGCGCTGAAGGGTGCACAATGGGCACAAAGGGGTGTGGACAGCGCCGCCGCGCACCGGTCAAATGGTCACTTTATACCAGTCATAGTTTCAATGGACGAGGAAATATGAATAAACAGCTTTCTACTATTACTTGTTCGTTGATTATATTATTTAAATACCGGACAACCGTTACGCGTCAAACTTTAGGGACCCGGACATGAGAAAGTTTATCCCTTCGGCTAGTTCGACTCGATGCACAGATTAAGTTTTTTTATCAACTTTTTCTATTATAGGAGAATGCTACTTGACAAGAAAGAGTTCTTATAATCTCTTTCATTCACGAAAGGATACTCTGTTTACAGTTGCATCTTATAATAAAGCTCTACTCAAATTGCAACATTAAAATATTCACAAAACATGATTAATCTGAGATGCAAGTCGAGTAACGGTCAAACTGACCAGCTATTGTTCGGGTGAAGGATAATGAAATTAACTAGGGTTCTTTCAAAGATAATAATTACAAGAAAACATGGTAAAGGAGCAAAGTGCAGCGCCATAAATTAACCTTTTGTAAACCAAAACAACTTCGCATTAGAGATGCAAAAAAATGCGACCCTTCACCTATTGTCTGCTTTAAATAGTAAAAAATCTGCATAATTGTGAGTTATCTAAACACGGCGATGCGAAGATGTCGCCGCTGACCGTTCTCACACACACACACAAACAGGTGCTCCTGAGAAATTTGCCTCTCTAACGGTTAATCTCATAAAGTGACCGTTGGGCCTCAAAGACCCGTGGAGTTAATTGCATTTGCAGGGTTGCAGCATGCAAATATATGCACGTCAGGTGACCGCCGGCATTATACCAAGCCGTCCTTTAGGAATGTAATCTAATAACGGTTATGCATCTCAGGAGATTCATTATGCGTTATTAGATTATGCAACCTGCAGGAGGGTTGATCGAGTCAGGGAGGGAAACATCTTACATGTTTACTGCTCCTTTCCTCGTTAGGGAGGGAACTTAGTATAGCATGACTAGTCTATTTTGCAGCTATTTTTAAATGATTGATAGTCGTTTTACCACAATGTCATCCGATGCTACGTGATGATGTGGTCGACTGTGGAGTAATTAAAATTTAACCTATTCACTCCTGACTTATTTCCTTCTACCTACCTTTAAATCGACTTTCCTTCATGTTCTTTTAAGGAAACATCAGACAAAAGATATTTTTTCCTCTTCCTCTAAAAGTCTTCTTACTTGACTGATGTGCTCTTACTTCCTCCTAAGATCTATCCGTCACTTGACTGATGTTCACTTGCTTCCTCCTAAGGTCTTGCAACTTGACTGATTTGCTCTTACTTCTTCCTAAGGTCTGTCCACAACTTGACTGATGTTCCCTTGCTTCCTCCTAAAGTCTTGCAACTTGACTGATGTAGGTATACTTCCTCCTAAGGTCTTGACTGATGTGCTCTTCATCCGCAGGTTCTCTCCCCCCCTCTCCGGCGGACAGCGGCGTGTCGGACGTGGAGTCGTCGTCGTCGGGCGCCGGCTCGGCCGAGGAGCTGAAGGCGCGCCTGCAGCCGCCGCCGCCCGCGCCCTTCCACGCGCCCTTCCTGCCCTTCTACCAGCACCACCAGATCGCCAACACGCTGCAGCACCACGCCACCGCACACCCCCGACCACCAGGTATGTCCACTCTTTCACATTAACTGATTGGTTTATGTGTCGCAGGTGATTTGTTCCTAAGTCTGAAGGACAAACTTAGCAGGTACCTCTGATGCTTTAAATGAGTAGGTATATAGTACACAGCTATAAACTCATCATGAATATTAACGTGCACTAGGTAGCAGCGAATCTTATAGGTACGACCAAATAAAAAAACTACACGTCATGCAGAAATATTTATAAGTGTAGTCATATCCTCAATGACTCTCGTAACTTGAAAAAAATGTAAAGAGGCACTTGTTATTAAAAATAGAGAATAGTGTAGTATTGTTGCGGCGAGGCGGCGCTGTAACGCTGTAGGTGACCGCGCGGTGAACGGCCCGCCCTGAGGTCACCTTACGGGCTGCGTGCGCGCTGGGAATTCGGGGGAACCGCGACCCACTCATTTTGACACTTGATAATATATTCGCATAATAAACTTGCTAATATTTTACAATTTAAATACTTTTGTGACTATGACTTCCATCTTCATTTTCTTTAATTCTAATATAAATGTCCTACTAAATCTGTCTGTGTTTATACATATTTATCCTTAATGAAACATTTTTTTTTAATAAATAACTTTTAGTTGTCTTCTAGAAATGAAGACAGAATGAAACAACAAGTGTTATCGTTTCACAGTAACACTAGTATTATATTTAGCGCAGCATGCCTACAAATAAACCAGTAACTATAAGTTTCTCGGAATTATGTCGTAGGAAATTCATTGAATAACATCACCGCAAGTTTGTTGACGATGTTTGTTTAGGTAAGACTCTTGTTTACCAATAATTGAGCCCTCACAGTGATAGCGTCGCGGTTACCTTTCTACTGGACTAACCTAACCCGTTCCCGTAACTCCAATCATAATGGGTATTTTCTCGAGAATACCTAATTGATAGTAATAAATATTAATTCATTCAATGGGTGACGAACGCATGCCTCGACTTACTGCGCAGACAACATGCGATAATTACTTTATGTCACCATAAAAAATTGCAATGTCGAGCGAGAATATGAGTTGTGGTTGTGTTATCTGCGTCGTTATCACGGAGCTCCTCCAGGCCAGTTCTGCGAGAGACGATCTCTGCGACAAACGAGCGAACGCACCGGACGTTATCTAAATGTATGCAGTGCACAGCTTTATCTGGCCACTTCCGGGGGCGTGTGTACTGCACCCTGGCCGGTGGCCAACTGGCCTTCTTTCCAAACTTTGAAGTGTATCGTTAAATGCACATATTATTTTTATGTGCGCCAATAATTCACTCTCGCAATTGTTTCAATTCTCAACAAAAACACGCGGAATACTTTGTGCAGCTCGTCTTCACTCTGAAAAAACAAAGCGATTAATTGCAGGCGCTCCCCCCTCCCCCTCCAGCCGTCTCAAACTGTCGACATCTGATCCCTTAGCTTTACTTACACTAATATCTCGTTGTATTTTAAAACGCATAATGCTCCTCGACGAAACTGCATTAAATCACGACACGAAAACACGGGAAGTACAGGTTAGTCATAGCTATTTGTTTTTGCGGATAATGTTGTGATGCATTCGGTTATCGGTGGACTAGGGCCACAGCTTAACAAATATGCCTTCGAAAAGCAACTTCCTTCTCGAATAGCTCCGTGGCCGTTCCGAGAAGTTATGAATGTTTATAATCGATAGATGTGTAGAGATGCCGGTTTCCATGACACAAAAACGAAAGAAGCGACTGACGGACGGAACCAGTTGGCATGGCTTGCATCGGGTATGTATCGCGAGTTGGCGCTGCACCGCTCCACCGCTCCACGCCCGTCCTCAGCTATTTGACATTGCGCAAGGTCAGTGCTCCTAATATAAAGATGCAAAAAACTATACTACCGCCAAACAGTATGCGAGACGCGTCGCCGCGACGATTGCCGGTGCATGCGAAGCGACCACTTTCGATTGTGTCGCATTTTAAAAATGCCTTGTAGGTATACATCGAATTCCCCGACTAGGATCCTTTGTCTTGTGAACGGATGTACCGAAACATAGCTAGGAATATTATAATGAGCATTGGAATGACACAGTTAACCGCCGCTAGAGGCATTATGTGAACGATAAGTCGAAATAACGAAGCTCAGGGAAATGAGCAATAAACACTTTTCATTATCACGTTCTTGTAGCGAGCGTGCCGCTTTACATGGAATTCAAATTAGCAGCAAAAAAATATCCATAATACCTACCTATATTTTATTTTGAATACTTAATTCACGTAATCTAAGTAGGGTTAGAGCAATTGTATTCAAAAGAAAAAAACATTTTATACGGTATCCCTATAGCAATAGATAAATCTAAGTCTAGTGTAGAGGAAAACTAAGTTTAACTATTATTTAGAAAATCGTCATCAGCTGATTGTTTACGTATTTATTGTTGTGTCGCTGCAAAATGTTAACAAGGATAAATATTATGAAAAACATCGGGCAAAACCACGTAAGAAAATCCTTGCACAAGTACCAACGTTGACTAACTTGTTGTTATAATAAGTCGCGATATCGCGCCATGAATGAAGTCTAGCCCAAAGAGCGTCTAATTTTACCTTGTGTAACGCGTTCTGATTCATTTACTTAGAATTTATCCTGAAAATAATAAAGGAGCATAAATTAAATAAGTTTTCATGCAGCTGAAAGGAAAACGATATGCTATTGCGGTAGTGGTATGTGGTGTCATGCCAGAGGTATGAGCCGTAAATCGGCCATTGCTGTAATGCGGCACACACGAAATTTCGGTGTTGCAAACGCGAATATTGGGCAAGAGCGGCGGTGCCGGCGCCATTGTCAGCCTCTGGCGAAACGTACGCGACCTTCCTACTCGGATTGGGCAGTCCAAACCTGATTGTGTGAATATGTGGCCGCGTTCGAATTCAATCAACCAGTTTCTACATATTACAACTCCCAAAATTAGGACCTTATTGGAATATTTCCGATCGTAGTTTTTCCTGTAGATAATCTAGAAGACCTTCCCGATCTTACAGAATAGATATAGATGATACACAATTCATTACTCCCGTTTCATAATGTGTAGTTTTTCTAATTCGCCGAAATAAAATTGAACAACCGCTCCAAGACTCCTAAGATTCAGGTCTAAACTGAAACTCCGATACAGCTAACTTAATTAAAACAAAAGAAACCTTGAATGGATGTTGCCAATTGCCAAATTGTGCTGATGTAGGTAGCACGAAACGCGATTTTCGTATGCGTGCGAATATCAAGAGTTGATTTTTGAATGCGATTCGGTTGTACGAGTTGCGTCACATTATGCGGACGGCATAGCGTACGCGCCCCACTCGCGCTCCACTCCACTCGCATCGTGGAAGTCAAAGATACTTCCACAATGCAAGCTTGGAGTGTAGTACAGCGCGACCAACGGAATGCATGTTTAAGCTAGTGATTTGGTCTCTCACCAATATTGAATGCAACTCTAACCTATCTAGACCATTCAATCAAAAATTAAATAACTTTAATCTGGCACGCATCGTGCCGCGCTATTAATCCACGTATCCGTTTACTTATTGCGAGATCACGATCTATGGACAGGATATGATAATATTGTACATGGAAATAGATACTTAATACAAATAATAAAAACCCAGTTTAATCAACGTTGTACATATTATCTCTCTAATCTACAGACGTTCAGAAAGTTAGTAAATTACTCCGTACATGCTTTACAGTGATGCACAATTATCGTTTACATAGCGATAGTTGTAGGAACATCAATAAATCTGAGGAAACCTAATTAATAATATGTTGGTCTTAATAGGAATGTATTAAGCTATTCAAGCATTCAGTACGCGAAGTAAACATAGAGATGTCAATATGACATTTGCAAACGAAATGGAAATTAAAATGATGGCGGTGTGTATTGTGCAGCGCGCTGCATCGCGATAAGGCGTGCGTGTGTGTGTCTAACGGCGGCGTGTGTGCGTGTGCGCGGGAGTGTGCGCGAGGTGATCGTCCCGTTTCAAGGGCAGTGCAGCGCTAGCGCTCGCCTCGTATTAATAGTTGGCGACTATTTTCGCCTCGCCGACCGCTGGGGGGACCGGAACGTTATTATTGACATTCGCGAACTTCCAAAACGGATTGACTAGCTTACATCACGCGACACGCACGAGGGAGGCGTCCCCGATGCACTGTCAACACCACTCTTATCTCTCTCTCTTGAATTATAATTACTTATTAGTATTTTTCAATGTTGTTTAGTTATTCGTGTCACTACACAATAGTGAAATGGGTCAATAGAAAACTGAAATATCACAATCCATTCGAAGTACCAAATATATTTCGCCACCGTATAGCGCAGAGCTGTGCGAAGCCGCTCAGTGATGGGCATGACCAATCGATCTTTCTTTCCGATTCACTCACCACTCTGATAAGAACTGTTTACCTTTCTGATTAGATTTGCGTGTATTTTATTTATTCAGTGCACAATTGCACATTGGATTATCCTATTAATTCCTTCGTCAGTCATAACTTTTTATTATTGGATTGAGTTTTTGAGAATACAAGCACCATGTTATTAATTATAAATGTTTATGTTTTTATTGCCTATTATTATCCTTTTCCAATTGGATTCCAATTTGTGTAAATTCTCTCAATTCTTGAAAGAGTCGTGACGTCACCAAATAAATCCTAAGCAGCGCGCGACACGACACGACCAAATAACTCGGTTATGCGCTCACAGCTACAATTACCACGCGATTGCGGTTTAGACATATTCTAAATCCAGAACAAAACATACCTAAGTCAGTTCTAAAAAGTGGTTTCTTTGTTTTTAATCGCGAGTGTACGTCGCCGTATAAGGAAGACGCGACGCACGCCATCTGTCGTACGAAAAACGGTTGCGCAACCGTCGGCGACCCACTTGCGGCGCGGCCGCTGCCAAACGCGCCTCGACTCCTCTACAATTACATATTTCGGTGTCGCAACCGCGCGGTCGCATCCGAGTTGAACGGCCCGCGACCTTGAGTGTTGCGCAGCGCACGCCGCACGCGCCGCCGAAAGCGAAAGGAACCACTTACCATCCCGGAATTTACCATAACGAAACCCCCGTTAGCTCATCGCACCATGGTGCGTACGTGACCTGTCGCCCGTCAGAGCTCCAGGCTAACCACAAGCTATCGGGAGCTAGGGCGCCGTGATTCAGCAGCGGCGTGCTGCGTCACCTTCGAGCGCTCCGCTTCACACGCGGCTTCCTGCGCGTTTCGCAACGCATCTCACGAGCGAGTGGCGCAACGGCCGCCATCTTCCCGCTTCCGAAATACTCGGTACGCGGAATAGCGGCCACACGTCGAATCGTGAACTCGGAAAATCAGTCGCGACCCAATTCTGCGCGATGGAATCTCAGCGCTCCACTTGTCCGGAAACCTCACACGCTTCTTTTACGATAGGTATAAAAACAGAAGGGGCGCCGTGTCCAGGCGGCCTACATACTCGCTCCGATGGTTTCCTGGCTGTTTAAAATTATCCGCTCGTCCCCGGCGGAGCGGCAAAAGGCTCGCCCTTCACGGACCACGGCCGCCCCCGTCAGGCCGCCACTCTAAATAGCATAGTCCATAAGCGGGTCGATTCTCGCGGCGGGTGGGTCCGGCGCACGTCGTCCGCGGCCCGCACTCGCTCTCCTTGTGTTTATGCGTCGCGAGCCTAACCGGGTCAGTGTTAGGTCGCATAGCGCTGCATAAATAGATGCGTCGCTCCCCGTTGCAGCGCTCCTCCGCCTGGCCGATATCGAGCATTTCGCAATGTGTTTACGCGCGCCCCACATGCCCCGTGCCAAACCGACGGATTCCACGGAATAGTAGCGTTGCAAAACCGTGGCTTTCATATTATAATGCTGGTGTCGGTGTCAATGTTGGACGCCGCCGCCGCCACCGTGGGAATATGGGACGGTTAAAATTAGTCGGCGAACTCTGTTCGAAATTCTCAGCTTCGAAATATAAGCTGACGTCTTTCTGTTTCGTTATCAAGCGCCATCAGGTTTCCACGCAGTCGTTACTTGCTTACATAACAACTTCCTGATCGATAACCTGCGACAGAACAATCAGTTTTATCTGTTGCTGAAACGAGACTAAATGTTAGACACGTGACCCAGATAGCGGGTGACATAACGTTCATCTTAATTGCGGGCTCTCCTCGCGCTCCGGCCGCCGCGGGAGGGACCCGCACTCTGGTCGCGTGTCCTGAGCTGGGCAGGTCGGCGCCAGAGGACGTCCCCGCCGGTCACAATACCTACAATTACTACAACACATGTAATATTGTACACATGGGTATTGTTACAATACATGTAACAATAGTTTCGGACTTGGACGACAATACAAATCGATAAATTAAGTGAAAAAAGTCGTTCCGGCCTGATTGGTCCCGAGTCAGGGTCGCGTTGAGCAACACGTTAGATGGAAATCAGCGGGGCCTTGACCGCCGCGCGCGCCCCTCAACCCGCTTTTTATGGCCATCGTCTTGACGACAAAATGTTTATAGCACATAATTATACCAATTTCATAACAAACACTTTGTTATGTCAAAGGAAAACTTCAATGCTTGACAGCTTCTGTTCGCGCTTTGTCGTTTGGCATTGGCGTTGAGTTTTCACTGCTTTGAAGATACTAGGAAGCCATGGGACATGTGTTACTTATAAGCAATCGTATATCGTAACTTCTCCAACAAGCATGTGGGAAGAATGCTGTAAAAAGATTAAATAAGACTCTAATCATTCGGATTCTAAGAGGATTCGCAATAAAACTCGTAGATCGAACAATTATGCTTATTGGTGTTCTGTAACGCGTTTAATAACAGCAGCGGGAACATCACGCCAGCGCAGTATTCGGCCCAGTAGAACAATACAAGTAGCTGCCTTCATTTCAATATGTATTCAGGCCATAACTGCTGCCGGATATAGCTCATAGCCGGAAATCGATATTAGAGATGAGCGGAAGGCGAAAATTCGCGCGCGTCACGCAACCAGCGGCGCAGGCGCAACTGTTCTGTGCGGATCGTAAATTAATAGCCGCACTGACTAATTAATAACTGTACATATATAGGTGTATTATAGATATTTATCGCTATTTATAGACGTGCGTTTAGTGAATCACATTTACAGATAACAACTTACACAATTTTTCCTTCCTACTAGTCTGTTATTCCCCAGGTGAATACAATAATTAGCACCATAGTGTGCTCTAAACATTATAACTATTAATCCTGAAATTATTGTAAAATCTTCATTTTTACGAGTAACGTTCGATGTAATATTTACCACACTTCAACAGTCTTGATACTTTTCTTATACCTAAGTCCCTTTTTATGCCAATCCACCATCGACTTGATACTTCAACCGCATGACTTTTTCGTCATTTAAGTGTAAAAACAAACAAACAGACACGACTAGGGTCAAAAACCACAATGTCACACCACGGTAACTTTATAGGCAAGGTTTTTTATCGGACCCTCCAATTTTTGTAGTAGGTATTTATAACTTGTAAGGTCAAAAGTGGCACCTTGTAGGGGAAAAATTTGATTTGATACATAACTAATTTCATTGTAAGCATTAAGAAGATTTCGGTAAAAATAAATAATAATAATTTCGGGGTTTTTATTTGGCAACAAGGAAATAAAAAGCTTAATCTCATAAGCAATTAAGCTACCAAAAACGTAATAATAAGAAAGTAATAAGGACACTAAGGAAAATCTCCATCGAAAACGGTCTACAAGGAAAACGCTTAGAGAAAAAAAAAGATTCGTCATATTGTCTATAGCGAGCGTGTACATAGATTATAGAGGAGAGCCACAGATAAAGTTTTAATGTAAACAATAAAGTTTCGGATCACGTTTATTTTCTTGACAGCGCTGACCTGCACTTTACATTATGTATTGTAGTAAATAACACATGTGTGAGTCTCCTCGTACGAGCTATGTGTTTGCACACATTTACATAATATTTACCTACTTTACCTATACAGTTATATACATAACATGATGTACGTGAGTCAGCGGGAAGGAAACGGGCACAATTATGAATAATACCTAACTAAGTGAATAATTACTTTTATACAACTTTTATAGATTTACCTAGAGAAAATTAGTATGGATCTAACATGAAAATGGTTTTTGAGGTAATGGAAGCAACAATTATTTAGATAATTTTCCTTTGTAAAAAAATATATTTTGGCAATTAATAGTAAAACCTTTGTAATAACTCGTTTCCGTGTTTATTACAGTGGGTAGAGACGGTTTTATCAGTTACATAATATATCCGGTGGATAATACAATTTCCACAAAGTTAGTCTCCTACAATCTATCGCACAACAAACAGCGCTGCTCGCAGGACTTGCAATAGCAACTAGAATGATTGATCCAATATGGCGTCCTGTTGCAAGGAAGTGCAGGAATTTGCGAGACGCGTTAGAGGGCCCGGCGCGGGGGGGGGGCGTGCGCGCGGCGCGGGGCGGGAGGGGTGACCTTCGCGCGTTGATGCAATGTCGCCGTGTCATTGACCACGCTGCGCCGCGCGCAAACAGTTGCAGCTACGCGCCCCCCCCCCGCCCGCCGCCCGCGCGCTCCCGCCGCCTCCCCCGACCACGTCTATCGCCCTCTCCTCACACCCCACCCTGCGCCCCCACCACCCCTCCTCAGCGTGCACAGCAAACTTTTGCCGGTTTTACGATACTCATTCGTTTGCATTTAGAACTTGGATATAATTTTTAAATAAGGAACAGGAAAATTTCAGTGAACAGTTTTTATTTTTAACCGACGTCATTGTACGGAAAAGGTTTGATTGAGATGAAACTTGACAAAAAAACAACAAAGAAAGGGCAATCTCACTTGACAAAAGAACATCCAATTTGAGATTTTAGTTTCTCATCAGAATCTATAGAAATCTTGTAAGAAATTACATGAGGTATAACCACTTAATATTTCTGTGGGTATAACGATATTCTGCCTGTAACTGAAACGACAGTGAGCTTATCACTGAAAAGCTTTCACAATCTATTTACTTACTCGAACAATGTTAACTATATATTCTTGCAACAGAAGTATAATTATCACACGCATCATGATTGTTATATCGGTCTAAGAAAAACTCATTGAAGTCTATTTAAATTAACACTTCTGTAAATAAATAAGTGAATCAAATGACTTTTTTCTTAAGTTGTGATAAATGTAATCGCTTTCCTACACTCAAAATAGGTAATTATTAAAAAATAAACAGCATTAATTGTATGAAAGTCCCAAAATCCTACGGTGATTTAGAAGTGTCGACATAAAACATTGTTTGGCTGCGTTCCATCTCTAAAAAAACAATGATTATTAGCGCGTCAGCAGTTGACACTCGAGGCGGAACGCGCCCTTACATTATATCAATATTAAAATAAAAATGTTTTCACAGTTGCATTTGTTTACGTAAGCGAGGTGCACGAACTCGCGCGGGTTCACCTTCGCCGCGTCCCAAACTATAGGTTGAGGTCGTATCTGCAATAATAGTCATCGATAGCATGCGACAAACAAGAGAAGCGATACTCGTGTAGGTACAACACTACTCAGCACAACACTACTCGCCGGTTTGTGCGGGAAAGTCGACAAAAGTCAAAAGTACGTTCTGAAATCGTTTCTATTGTTGCACCTGCTACACTTGGCGTCTTTTTGTAAGGGACACCGCTGGCGGGGACGAATTAGTTATACTGGCAGCTTAAACAATAACTACCGAGCAGCATAATCTGCCATTTTATTAAAAAAAAAAGACCAGCAGCGTCTTTGACCCTACAAAACAAAAAGGTTAAGAAAACATGACAAACAATATCGCTTCTATCACTACCAGTACCTATCTACGCGTCAATTTCGACAGCTGTAGTCAAAGCGAGCTCGTCTTAACTGACCTTACACAATATTGAGTGCATTCGTATTAACGGCCTAAATAAACAGATATTTGAACCGTCGCATTGTGCACTGATAACGGCATCCGCCCGACGCCGCACAAAAAATAAACTCCAACCAGATAACGCTATCACCTCTCAACTTACGATTTTATTACACCTAGAGCACTTATTCCTGGTAAAATAATGTCACTGCTGAGAAAAATAATGTCACCGCTCACGTTCCGCGTCCACAGACCGATAAACTTTACATTATTGCTTATTATGTAATAGTGCCAAATTGCTATCAGAGCTAGTGCAAACAGGTTTATCCAATAGATGTAATCTGCAACCTGCTCCACCGAATTTTATGATAAAGTAGACTTTTGAATTAGAAACAGACTTTTATCAGCGACTACAGAAATAGACCGCCGAAAATTGATTACAGTTTATTCATCTTTATACACTTATTATTTAAACTTTTTTAATATTTATTATCAAAAGCATATTAAAAAAAAACGCTAAAAGCACACCAGTGTCGGAAACAGGGTTCAAGCTGACCGCTATATTAGGACTCCAGAGAAAGGAACTACAGAACAGTTATTATTACTCGGAAGATGATTTCCAATTTATACAAATGGAATATACCGACAGGGCACCAGAATCTAATTTTTTTTTGTGTATAATATTCTAGGTCTCAAAAGCATAAACATTGAATGCCCGCCGCGCGTAGGAGACAAAAATGTCACTTAGATAAGTAGGAACTTCCCATTTAGATAATGAACGACAACTGGCGCGAAACGAACGCTCACACGTAATGGTGTGCCGAAATACTTAACTAACATGAAAAATAACATAATATTTACCGTTTCAAACAAACTTAGAACACCTAAAAATGTAGGGAAAAGACGAATTATTATAGAATAGTTATCTACTTAGGTATAAATCAGTTAATACAACTTTGAATTTCTCTATCTGTTCATAAAATAAAATAAGGAAAAAGATGGGAAAATCTGGTGTT
This sequence comes from Mythimna separata, assembly GCA_030763345.1. NCBI lineage: Eukaryota > Metazoa > Arthropoda > Insecta > Lepidoptera > Noctuidae > Mythimna > Mythimna separata. The sequence goes on along the minus strand of CM061173.1, from coordinate 599,119 downwards.
ATAAAATTCGATGCCTAATCAGCATACCAACTTTTGAATATCTTCGAGTTTTAGAGAGAAGGTTTTAGGTATCAATGTGACATAAACAAGAAGAATTTGTTTGGCTCTATTGTCCTTTCGCAACCGGTTTTTGATGAGGTATAAAACAGACTAAATATATGTTATAGGAACTATGTCGTAATATATGCCAGCCATTAGTTTGAACAGATGTTATTTCGCAATGAATTCGCTAGAATTCAAGTGCGCATGTTGCGTGTTTATTTTATACTTTAAAATGCTCCATCTTCCGCCTTTTAGTACTTTTATAAAGTATGTTATATTTTTGTACACACACACAGGAGTTTGATTGAAATGCTTCCTCAGGCTAAGAACTCACGGAGCGATTTTCGCCCGCGGCCGCCGCGGTTGCGGGCCCGCAGATTCTGTAGAATGCAGATACATATGTAAAAAATTAAAGCACAACTCACGACGCGTTTTACGCCCGCGGTCTCGTGAGTTTTGAAATAAAACCGCAGTTCCACGACCGCGGCGGTCGCGGGTGAAAATCGCTCCGTGAGTTCTTAGCCTAAGACGTCAATCTAAACGTAAACACATAAATATGAAAGATTATATTAGTATACTCATCTTTACTACTTATATATGACTTATATTCTAGACAAGAGTCTTTTCTACAATAGACAATAAGTGTGAACCTAATAATAACCTATTCGATACACCAATAAGTGCGAATAAACAAGCGTTAATATTGAAGACGTGTGTAATGTCGTCATTCCAGCACAGTTGGTCAAACAGGCGCGGTGTTTGCGGTGCGCAGGCGCAAGCGAAGGCTGTTTCACAACCACACATAACCAAATACCATTGATAATGGGCCTGCTCCACATGTTTACTCTATAAACTCCTCAATATTGATTACTTTTTGCTACAGAACATGTGGCAAGATTTAGAAGGCACCTGAAAATAAAAACAAATACTCAATGAACTCATCCTGCCTTTTTCGCATACAGCCTTCTATAAAAACTGGATTTTTATAAGCTATTAAATGATGGTCATTAAGTTTTATCTATTTATAAGCATAATATCAAATAACTTGATACCATCCTCATGCTCACAGATAATAAAGCCAGTTAAACTCCGCATGATTTAGTTATAAAGGGTCCAGCAACTGCTTCATTAAGCGAGATGAAGTAGAGATGGCGATGTGCTCTTAAATTAACAAGCGCAATTAAATTAATTTAATTTATGTTGTATGCACAAAATATAAAAAGAAGCAGCAGCCAGTTTCATAGCCGTTTAAAAAAAAAAGTAAGTACCAAAGGTCTATGCTGTCTATGGTAGTTCCACAGATAAAACTGGAACCCAATAGAATAATTATAAGATTGTAATTAAAAGAGGTTGGACAACTTTTAAAGGCCTCCTCATCTATGTATATTATCGATGGTAGGTGATATCACAGAGCACAGAGTGTAACAATTACATTGGTTATGCAAGGAAAGTGGTCTAGAGACAAACCGGTCGGTATGAGTTAAAATAAAATGCACAAATGACACCGGCGACCGTCCCGGCCGGTGTGAACGACATCCGAATGCAAATCATGAATTCCACGCTGTATTACGATATGTGCCGGAAAATTGAGTATTTATTGTATTTAGAGGATAACGTAAATCTCCTTGAAGTGCATCTGACGAGCTTAGGGGAACGTGGTCGATGACATCGGTTTGAGACAGGTAGCTCTTGAATACAGAATAAACTTATATGGAAGAAAATATAGTAACAAAACTATTTACTCAAAACTTAAATCTATGGGTACAATGGCGGTCCTATCGCTGACAATACAGCGATACCTATCTATCAGACAAACTTTGGATGAGTTGAAAGAACGGTTTTTCAGGACATACAATTTTATTTAACCGTGTTTCAATTACAAGTACAAAATCTGGAGCTCGCTGTGAGATTTTGTAACATCATAAAATTGTTCATCTCCATAAATACTATCCTTCAAAGTCAGCCACTGAAGTTTCAGCCATAAATCTAAAATATCGCCGCGCTCTACTTTCTACGGAACCCAGAAAGCTTCAGTAGCAGAGACGCTTGCGAAAACGAAGTCTACAGATCACTTTGAGTAGTTAGAGTTACACCTACAGTAATCGGGCGGCATTATGTGAAGTGAAACAGTAATGTAGCCTGTTGTTGTTGTGTTTATCAGTAGTAAACATTGTTGGGCCTCCTCCCCTGAATTCAGCGGGCGGGGTGCGCGTGACCCCGGCACAAGTGGCGCCCTCTAGCCGCGTGTTATCGCCGTTACGTAAGGTGCAGTGTCGCCGGCGCCGGCGCAGCGCTGACCTTACTTAACGCAGCGCTAGTTCAGCACATGCGCGCGCGGCCAAATAGAACGCGCCATCTTTGAATTTGCGCTTTAAATATAACAAGCGCGAAGTTCCAGAATAGCGTTTTAGTCATGCACGAGTTACAAGACCGCTGCAGTTTTATGGACCAAAATAATCACGAACAGACCCCGTACCTAGGACACGATACGTTGCTAGTTAGTTTATTATCCTGGATCAGAGAATTTGAACATTGGTAAATAAATTACATAATACAGAACAGGCGCATTATCAACATTGAGATGATACGCCGGCGGAATGTCACCTTGATACTGAATGCACAAAAAGTCAGTTATCGTTGAACCACCTCTCCACTTTGCCCTCGTCAATCGAAACATGGCGGAGCGGCCAATCAGGCGGCTGCGCGTACTGCCACTGATAATGGACACGTGAAAATTATCGATCAGGATGAAAGTGATCCAGCTTTGTTGTGACAAGGGCTCGCGTTGTGCTCAGTGCGCGTCAACGCGAGTCCCGTAGTAGACGGCCAGGGACGGCGCGCGGTGGTGGCGGGGGGGGGGGAGGGGGTGTGCGAGCGTGTGTGCGTGTGTGTGAAGGTCAGCCGGCGGCGTCATTTCCTGGTCATTGCCTGCGCCCGCGCCGCGCATCCGACGGCGCCCGCGCGCTCGCCACTCGCGATCTTAGACTCACGCACGCTTTCCGGTCGCACAGGAAAACTAGATGCATTGTCAGCCGCACTATGGGAGGAAACGAGTCTGAACCTAACATGTCACCGCACGACCGATGCAATCCCATCACACGGCTGATTACCTTATCGCTTCCGCCTGAAAAACAAACCGATAAAAACATTGTTTTTATCATTAATTTGTGCCACGTTCACCAGCAGTTGCTTTGAGGAAATGTTCTCAACTCGCTATCTTATCTTTCTAACTCTTTTTATCGCGTCCAAAATAGCAAATTTGCAAACTGATAAATCGTCATAGGTGTTTATGTACCTATAGACGATTGACGTCATCGGAATGTAGCTCTAGCATCCCACTGAAAGCTTGGACGCTTCCTGAACTAGAGAGAAAGAGCACAACGAGCTCCGCGAAACGCGCGTTAAAAACAAGTTAATTTCTTTAAAACTATTCGTAACAGAGAATGCTACAATTACGTGCGCAAATTATAGTTAAGCAGGATTCATGCCGAGTAATTTTATGACCACTCAAACCACAAACAAAAAGCCACTTTGCATCCAGCTTAGATGCACATTTGCGTCGTTCGCCAGCTTTTTGCCATAAATTGCGTTCTAATTAAACATAACTATCGTTTTCCACTTCCCCTCGCTGCTGACGTGGAACAAAAACTCTGCAAACATAATAATAAGTGAGAGCAGGCGCGGCCGGGCGCGGGGGCTCGCGTGTTTGTATCGCAAGAGGTTTGTGGGGTAACCCATTTATCGCGAGCGCGGGATGCGCGGGCGCAACCGGTCCGTACACCCCCCCCCCCGCCGCCACACCCTACATCAACCTAAACGTTCGCATACTCACATCCGGGAGCAAAACAATCCGTCTTCGTCAGGCGCGTACTGCAAATAGCACCCAGTTGTGAGTGAGTAAGGTGTAGTTTAGAACGGGGGCTGTGTCGATAAGTTTTCTTTTCGCTCCGAAGGACTGCTAACTAGCAAAGTGAAGATGACATTCTGGCGGCTGCAGCAGGCGCAGTGCGCGCCGTAACCTTGATCTTGCAGCGCAGGCAGGCGCAGTGGGATGCGTCCAGCGCATGCTATAAATAGACTCGCCGCATAAAATGCGGGTTTTTTAGTAGCGTCTTGTTAGCTTCCCATGCTCCCATGCTCGCGAGGGATTTTTATGAAGACGTGTTCGTGGAACGTTAAATTATAAATAACAGGTATCCACGTTACCTCCCCGGCTTATTTTTACCGTTGGAAACGTTCGCTCTACTTGCAAGTCTCATTCTAAATTCCTCTTTTCAGGTGCTCAACACAATCATTTTCGTGTGATCAGTGTGCATCTTATCTAATTTGGCATCTAATCTTAATTCATTGATAGTGCACCAATTAATTAATTCAATTGAACGATTAGCGCCCTAGGATGACCAATGAAAACTGCCGAACCAAGAAGTATTTAGTGCAACAACATTTCGTCTGCTTATTTATTACATAAATAAACAATAAACTTGTACAACAGTATCAGGCACGCTTCCGTAATAATTCCAATTAGGGTTACCTACTTACCTGGTCCCTTTTACTCGTTGTTTTTCTTCACACTTATCCGATGACCGGGCAATCGGCTGATAGCATTATTTCAGATATTATTTACTTATCTATTTTTCGTTTGAAGAATTGTATAACTATATTATCTACATTAAGAATTAAACAGTAAAATCTGAAATTCAGTCCATTCGGAATTACAGTTATGTCGGCTACTTTGGATGGTTGGTATCACACATGATTGAACAAATTCTACACATGCTTACAAAATGTAGTATAAAAAACTTATTATAAATCACATAACATGAACGTACATTAAAACAAACATTTCTCGATCAGACAGCCTCAAAAAAAAATACGAAAAACTTCCGCCAATCTTCTGGTTTTTACTCAAGAAAAAAAAACAGAGCAGGCATGTGTCAGCCACGCGTGTCTGTGCGGGGTCAACGACCGCGCAGATAAGCCGCGCGAAAATACGTACATACCAGTTAGATAATATTAGAAAATGGCTAATCGCGCCAACTCGCTCCACGCCCGCGACGTTTATAAATATGTACGTACGCAAGCGATCAGGCACTCGCCTAACTTAGCTAGTTCAAGTTCGACAAGTTTGAAGAGTTACATTTTAATAAAATTATTACCTACAATCATCGACAGTCCTTTGTTTCATTCTACATTCAATCCGCTGTACAGACAGTATTGTCCAATATCGTACACACAGAAGGAAAACCACGGTCCTTTAGTCAATTTACTTTTTTCGTGAATTCATTACATCAAACCGCAAAAGCTTCCATCCTACATTTACCTACCTAACGCCACTTCCTCATAAAAATAAATTAACTTGTAAAACGCACTTCCGCAATTCCGCCTACTCTCTGCTCTCATTAAAAACGTAGCTCCACTTCCCCGATGGGATATCAGCAGATTACATTATGTGAAACGTTCCTCGGCCTGATACCCTAGTAGCGTCACAGAAAACGACTTGTTTAGGGCCTTTCCCTGTAGGTAAATTATTCCTATTAAATGTATGGGAAATTAAATGTAATGGTGACATAATTGAATGGTTAAAGCAGCTCATTATTATTGACCACAAACTTAGTGTTGTGGTGTGTCGTGTAGGCAGGCCCGGCTATCACCCGCCTGTGTTATCCCCAACTGCCCTTAATACTTGCTCTTTGTGGCTTTTCTTGCTAAAGAACTCATCGCCTGACGTGAAATACCATATTATGAGAACTGCGCAAATTTCCCGGAACAGTAATTCGACATAATTTACGCAACCTTATTATGCGAACTAAAATGTAACGCTTACACAAAAAATAACTACGGTCATAAAATTTAAGAAAACTAGACCTGCAAAAGACTAGCGGAAAACCCGGTATTGTCTACTCCAAGATATACTGACTTTAGACAGAATAAAAAAAATATTTATTCAAGAAAAATTTGATTCATCTATCCCATAAAAACAAAGGTGGCAAAAAATGAGTTCACTAGTAAAATAAAATGAAACACGTAGGCCGTAGCCCAACATACATAGCAGCCGTCATAAATAAAAATATTACAACACAGTTATTAAACATAGATAACCATCTACATCAGAACAAAGCCACAAGACGCACAGACAGACGGTAATGCTTTATGTAGTACTAACTAAATCATTTCCCGCGAATTGGGCTAATCGCACGCAAACAACTGTTTTATTGAGCCAGCCACATCGATGCCAGCCAGAAGAAATTTATAGCCCACGGTTTGAAGTTTTTAGATCGGACTCACGCACGAGTGAGGAAAACATCTTTATTTTGTTTCCTAGGAATCATTGACTTTGATGTTATGTCAGTGTCTAGAAAGAAAACGAATTGTTTACTACAAACGGCTACTGGCAACGCAAATCACTTTGTTGACTTTCAACCATTGAGAGGTCGGTTAAGTTCATTATTGCCAAGAGCCTTCATATTTCAAATTTTTATTTTCTAAAGTTCTACTTTACCTTATTTTATTTAGCGAGACTGCAAAAATGCATTAGATTCCTCTAGAACAGTAAACAGCAGTTTATTTTTCCGTGGAGGAAAACGTTGGGCTCGTGAGCCGGTGGGCCGCTGGGCGCAGGCATTGGGGTCAAGGCGCCGGCTTGATGCAATCGCTATCAGTGCTCCGCTATCGCGACCAACTCGCGACTATTGTGGAACAGCTGCGAAGACGTGGAAAACAATGTGATCGGGAAAATGCGTTTTACGAACTGCCTACGACATGCGTATACGTCTCGTGAACTAGCATACTTAAGGGTGGAAATAAGGAATAGGAAACAAAGTGTTTTGCACAATTTTCTTCTACTCAATGTGACTGAACAATCACAATTTAATTATACGGCACGTACCTATCTTAAATTATAAAAACTGGATCACAACACGTCCATAAATCAATGTAATGCATAAAAAAATAATTGAATTTGATAACAAACAATAAACGTCATCCGCATCCTTTGGGTCCGAGCGTTTTATTGTTATCAGCTGTTGCTACTCGGCTCACCCCTATCGACGCCATTCGCACTATTGGGTTTCACTGCTCGTGGATCTTTATTATTTTATTACTGCAATATGAAACCATTCATATAATAAATACTAAATACATTATCGATTCAACCACGCTTTCATAATTAGGTACCTAATACAATTGTGGTCAATTATTCCTTGATTAAGACTACAGTTTGTTGGTTTATAGCCTTTGTCTGGTCAAATAACGGGACGCTTCTCGTACTAGACATCGTCCCAAACCCAGTCTATGAAATAAAAACAATATAAAATATTGTTATCAAAATATCAGAGCTGGTTTAGACAACAGTCCCTAATCGCGTGAGAGTGGAGCCGCCTTCTACGAGCAGTCTCACTATTGTCTAGCCAGGTACGCTGTAACCAACGTTGCATAATATTTACTCGTCAACCATTTTGGTGAGATTTCAATGGGTAGCAATAGGTAGGTAGGAGGAAAATTGAATCAAAGGAAATCACGAAGGTTTTCATAGAATTAGAAAGCATCAGAGGTACCTGCTGACTTAATAAGCTGTAACTGTATGATTTCCCTAATGTGTTCCTGAACTATGTTGTCTGACCATGTATTTCCCTGTTTGCAGTGGGCGGCGTGAGCGAGCGCGACGCGTACGGCTACGGCTACGGCGGCGGCGGCGCGGCGCACCACTTCGCGGCCCCGGCGCCGCCGCCGCTGCCGCACGACGAGCTGCCCTACTCGGTGTTCGACTTCGGCGACTACCAGCGCCACCACCACCACAACAAGCTCAAGCCCAAGAAGAGGCCGCGCGCCGACGCGCCGCCCACGCCCGGCGTCAAGCGCAAGAGCCGCGAGGGCTCCACCACCTACCTGTGGGAGTTCCTGCTCAAGCTGCTGCAGGACCGCGAGTACTGCCCGCGCTTCATCAAGTGGACCAACCGCGAGAAGGGCGTGTTCAAGCTGGTGGACTCGAAGGCGGTGTCGCGGCTGTGGGGGCTGCACAAGAACAAGCCCGACATGAACTACGAGACCATGGGCCGCGCGCTGCGCTACTACTACCAGCGCGGCATCCTCGCCAAGGTGGACGGCCAGCGCCTCGTCTACCAGTTCGTGGACGTGCCCAAGGACATCGTGGAGATCGACTGCTCGCTGGCGTAGACGCCGAGCGTGCGGAGTGACGTAGCGTGAGGACTGATGACGTGACGCGGTGATGACGTGTGATGACGGACGGACGTGCGCGGTGCGACGGACACTATCTCTCATACGTAACACGGTGTGGAGACGCGTATTCATTTCGCTCTTACATTACTAGTTTTTTCACTAATAGTTACAATTCGTCTATTTTTCAAATCATCATGCATTACGTTTTTCAGATCGCTTCGATATAATGTTATTAATATAAATATTACTCTCAAATCGAACTAATATTAACTTATCATTGAATTTAATATTTATACAAAAATAGGAGAGACGAAATTGATTGCTCAAACGTTTATATAGGTACCTATATATTTTTAAGGTATTTCAGAAGAGGAACACTAAATTTGCTAGATGTTATATGGGGACGGAGTGATTTTTGTATAATGTTGAAACGAATTTTTAAATGTTTGTAAATGAAATTTCTATATATTGCATGTTTAATGTCGATTATACATTTCCTCGGTCGACTACGAAATCAGAACTTCCTACCTCAGAACTACGCAAAAGTAACAAAATAATGATTCATATGAATATACAATTTACATTGTTCGAAACAGTTTACAATACGCAATAAGAATATATATATATAGTCTAAATAAGAGTTTATTATAAAGAAATATTTACGTAAATGTTTATATAACAAAAATATCTTATAGTAATATCCTCAGATGAAATATATTCACTTCTTGGTGCTTTTTATGGCCATCTCATATTTACACCTTGTTACAAACGAAGCAACCTCACTGCTGTTGATTTATGTATGTGTATTATATGAACATTTAGTGATTGTCTATTACCTAGCTGTAATCTGTTTCTCGGGCGCGCGCTCCGAGTGCAGCGAGGGTCTGGCGGAGCGCGCGCCCGTCCTCGCATAGTCTATCTCAATTGTTTTACATTTCAAACCGAATTTGGAAATGATATTAAATTGCAAACATTCGTTTAAATAAATGTTTTGACGTAATACTACGCAATACGCAAGTACTGATAAACCTACTGCCAACTTTCTGATAGAAACTGACATAATGAATAGTTAAGGGATGAGTTTGTGCGTTAATTGTGTTAATTATAAATATATGTTTACTATAAGTGAGCTGTTTAAGTGGACATTTCTAGTTTATTTCGTTTATTTAAAAATATATTAAGCATGTTGCAAGGGGGTCGCGCGCGCCTGATCACTCTACGACATATCACACAGAGACAATTATTTACTGTAACATACATCCTGTGTTGTCAGCATATCACGCCGCTTGTATATAATTTCTTTAGTTGAACAGCGCGCGACCTCCATTTTTTGTTACCTGAATAAATATTATTAATAATTAATTACGATTTGTGGTCCAATGTTAATGAATCATAATACTTTTAACTAGATAGTTGTAAAAGAAGATTAAGTGTAGCCTAGTTCACTTCGACATATACACAGATATAATTGATATTTCATTCAATGCAAAGAAAATGATCCTTCTATGTATACAATAAACTTTGTTATAATAGTTAATGTACGTAAGCGGAGGAATTGTAAGTTGGCGTCGAGTTGATATAATAAGTGTCGACCACACGTGCGCTCCGGTCACCTCTTGTTTTCCGGCGCATTATTTTTGTATTCGATATCAGAGTAGAGTCCTCGTGTCTCGTAGTGTAAGAGCTTCCCCACGGAGGCGCGTGTGGTCGCGAACGGTAAGGGTCAGACAGCCTTAGGAGTAGGAGTACGTGGCGGGACAATGGGTGCTATGAGGATCGTGCAGGCGCTCGGACACTCGCACACATGTTACAATAAGGTAGAGCAGTCCAACCGATACAGGTGTTAAACTAAATATTATAAACCAGTGCGTTAAGTGACTTTATATAGGTGAAAGATCTCAGTATCCAAACTTCTTCGAACAAAACCAGTGGCCGATTCATGTGATTCAAATTAATATATTTTAAAAACAAAATTGTGGAATTTTAATCGTATTTTTATATAGCTAGATGGAATTCTCAATAACGTTCTGTTCGGCACTTCTTATGCTTTTGTAAATATAACTGTAGGGTTTAATTTATTTATTTTTGTCTGCCTCGCGGGCGACGCCGGCGGGCATTCAATTATTTTCCTTTTTAGGGAATTTCGTTCTGTAGGTTACAAATTTTATTGTAAAAATATCTTTATTAATAAATTAGTAGGTAATGAATGGACCATGGGATGGAAGGTGAACGCTCTCAGAATTTATAATTCGGCTAGTGTGTGTCCTAACCGACAATGTGAGAAACTAGTTACCGGTTACTAGGCAAAATGTTTGAGCAAGCATTTAAAAAAATGCTCGGAGAGTTTAAATAATTTTAGTCGAATTGATGTTGTTGAATAAAAAATCAAAGTTTCTAATTACTAATGTACTTAAATTTTCAATGTAAATTTTAAAGGCACCTCGAAAAAAAAATATTATTAATGAAATTATTTTAAATTGAGCCTAGTCTTTAGTATCATAATTTGATTTTAAATTATAATAACGGACGCCAGATTGGTACGGAGCGTCGTCGTATAGTGGTCTCTAATCGTGGCCGCAAATGTTTTGCACGTCAAAATTATTGTAAATACAAAATATATAATAATAATCCAAACGCACACCCTCACGACCCATGAACGAATAGTTATTGGCGTCGCTAGATAGGTGAAATATGAGAATATTTTGCAAGGAAGCAATGAGAAGGTTAGTGACTTTGGTGATAGAGGGAGAGGGCGCTGCGGTCGCGCGGGCGGCGGCGGCACACATTCATGTTTTATCGTTAATACTATTTCAATGTACGTATTCCTGTTTGTCGGTAATTAATGTCCAATATTCGAATACGTAATTCATTCCGGATGAGAGTGGTGTGTTACGTTTGTGTCGACAACGAGTCAGTTAGGTGAATGTAAACTTTAGTTTCAGCTACTCGCTCATAGATGGCGCTGTCGTTTTTGCTTTAATCTAAATTTTAACAAAATTTCGTCACTATTCTGAGAGTTGCGTGCGATACAGTGATTTTGCGTTATACTTGCTTTTAGTTGTATGCAGTTAAAACCCGATATTTTAATTGTAATTTTAGTTGTTTAATTTTACAAAATACTGTATTTTCTGCCCCTAGTTAAGTTATTTTTCTATGTATAGTTAGTTATAAGTGTAAATGAATTAGCACATAAATTTGATGCATGATGATAATGTTAATAAAATATCCACAATAAAATCCAAACGTGTTCGTTATTACCTACCTCCTCAGTCGAAGTAGATCCCGACACTGAAGTCTCACACTTTTCATGGATGAACCAAGGGTATGAAATTGGGACTAATATAAAAACGATTAAAAAATAATATTGTTTGGATAACTGGAGACACTTTAAACCTTAAAAAACACTGCATGAGTGTAGGCGATCCGAGATTGAGTAAAATGGAGTATGATGTTTGGAGATGCCTGTCGCTGATCAAACTTACTGCTAAGCCAAATAGTTATATGGGTATATCAACATTCCAAAAGTTTCTCGCTATATAATACCTATCTGCAACCAGCATTAGAAAACCCACTGTTTAAAAAAAATGCAGAAACGAAAACTACTTTGTAGAAGGTTCATGGGAATTTCTTCAATATCGTAGGCGCGTTTACAAACCTTTAATCTGTAGGCTATTCAAATACCTGTTCCGTAAACTTCTGTACGGGAATCGAACCCGCGACACGCAGTGCTGCCTGCACAGTCTGCGCAGCAGTCATCCTCTCAACAGCTGTGCCAACCATACCGCCGATATTAAAAACAGAATCTTATACTCGTACTATTTTTTTCTGAGGATACCAATGGAGGAGCAAAATTCAAGTTTGATGAGGCCAAAGTACATTCCATGAATCTCTCTGGTTATCGCTATTAAAAAGATCATTTTTTCAAATCAAATACAAAATTTAAGTGATACCACATCCTGACGATACATACTTTGATTGGTTTCGTAGCTATTATAAAACGTGAAAGCAACTTAAACAAACAGAAAGGCGTAGGCCAAGCAGGAGCGAAGAAAGCGAGCGCGACATTTTTGTACCATGACTCAGATTGTCTATTGTCGCATTTTGTCTATATATTCAGGAATATGAGTAACTTTGTCAAGTAATAGTAAATATTAAGAACCAAGAGAACCCAGGATGTGATAGCTCAAACATTTACATACCCTCTCGGATAGGACAAGTAAAAAATTTTCGTCGCATTTAGGGCTTTTAGACAGTGGCCCACGTCACCCATGCCTAACAAAGAAAGAAAAGAAGAAAGAAAACATATTTATTCTAACAGAAAGATAACCTCTGACCTATGATAGGTAGGTACATATTTATGGATCATATTGGCAGAAAATTCTTCTCTTGAATCCTCTAACAAAAGGCCACAGGGATAGTTATGGTTCTCCTCCTTCAAAGTCAAAGCACAGCAAGAACAGAAACTACACACCGTAAAAATTTTAGTTATGAAAGAGAAGAGAGGATGATGAGCGGTTTTTCTATGGGAACAAGATAATCAAAACGTTCCCCAACGTTGAGAAGGATTAGGATTAAGAAGAATAGATAAGAGAAAGTCGGCACACAGAGTTGATCGCTTAGGTCAAAAGTCCAAACTCAAAATTTGTCAATGAAGCTCAACATAATAGGCATTAAGCGAATAAATCGCATTAGAAACACCACCCTGCATCCATAATAATCAAGCAGCAGATAATCGTCGGGAAAAAAACAGCAAGGCTAAAGTGAGAGTACACTTGGAAAGGTGGATATAGATCGTCACTCACTCATAGTCGACCGTTGCAAAGGTAGTGTGACGATCTGATCATATTTGAGGGTCAAACTTGACCAGATCTCACCCAAGAAAGAGAAGTTTGGAAGGAGCAGGGGAAGCTCTTTACCCAGGTGTGGTACACGAACTAGCTCAGTGAAACAAACGATTCAAAGTCAAGATTCCGCTGGAGTAATATTTAACCATTTCAGAGATCCAGCAAACACGCAAACATATTTGTACATGGCTTTATACCCTGTGCGTTGATTCTCAATAAAGTTTTATAACATAAAACCCTTTGATCGTGTTCGTGTTCCCTAAATATTTTTGCTATTGGCAATACCTAAACCATAAACAATCTATCTGACGTGTTGTTGTCATGTCAGTTGCTTTGACGTGTATGCACAGCTGTCACTGCCCTCAGATTTTGTTTTCCCGTTTCCCGATAATGAGAAAGAAGAAGTAATTAGTGTAATGTGAAAATTTTACTAAACATACATTTGTTTATATGTTAACGTGAGAGACAATTATAAAATATCAAAATGGTTCTTATGACTATGATCGCAAGGGTCGTAGACGGCCTGCCTCTGGCAGCGACTATGCAAGAAGATGAGCAGGTAACTAGTTTATTACTGGTTATATTACCGTTCAAACTTATTACTTTCCACGTGTAACACGTAACTCACCTTTATATTTATGTATTAGTTTGTTTGGTTCACATTATGTCATGTTTTTGGTTCACGTATGTTTTCACGTTCCAATGAGTTTTACGATAAGTTTACATTTCATTTGTCCTTATTATTATTTTTAATTTATGATTTAATTTGCTGTCGTGGTTCGCAGAGCGGCTGCAATGTTCTGGAGTACCAAAATCAGGCTAAAATGCTGTTTAGAAAACTAGGCCCGCAGTCTCCGATCCGTTGCTCCATCGAAACTGGGCCCTATCTCTTCCAGTGAGTCCTACCGCTTGTTGTTCACTTACCCCTTATTTTACTGCTTTTTGTTGTCATCAATTTTTATTTTTATTCTGATGTAACATTTTGTTTAATTTGTGCAACTTTTGTTGTTTTGCTTTAGACTCAATAAGTATTTCTTTTTTTGATATAAACAGAAGTATAAAATTAGATGTATAGAATTTCTATAGTAGTATAATAAAAAAAATCTAACAGTCATCTCGACAACGTAAAGGTAAACAAAGTTCACCAGATTGAAGCCAAGTTAGAACTGTTTGGTTATAGAAATAATTTGTGATTTTTCAGTTATTTAATTGAACACGAGATCTGCTACTTAGTGTTGTGCGAACGCAACTACAGCAAGAGACTTGCATTCAGCTATCTAGAGGAGATAGCACAGGAATTCTACCAACAATACGGGAAACGGGTATGTATAGATACTAGCATAATATTTATCTTTGATTATATACACGTCTAGATGCCACATTGACGGTACTAAACGGCGCAAATAAAGTCTACTAAAATTGGTAGACTCGCTTCTCCCTTATGTCAGTGTCATTTGAAACATCAAACAATTACGTGCTCACGCAAAATAATTAATTATGCCGGTTTGTGCTGTCCGACTATGCCGCAATTATGTGGGAAAACCATATAATAACACAAAGATAACTTTTCATCGGTTAGTTTTGCTATTTAACCCCTTATATTTTAATAAAACACCATTTTTAATTCGTATTTTTGTAGGCTGTTCTCGTTAGTCAGTGTTGTCAGTTTATTACAAGGGAGATTTGACAAAACTATGGGAGATAAAATACAATATTATTACATCATCGTTCGATCAGGCAAACATATTTTATTTTAAAAATTACACTATTTATTTGATCAGTAAATGATAACTTATCTATAACTGCAAAAGTACTTTCGAATATTTTGGGTTTCAGATTTCCTACGGATCCCATCCTAGCAAATCGACTTTATAATTTTTATTTGTTTGGTTTATATACTTACATGCAACTGGAGTATTGTGTCTGCTAAATAAATGTATTTGCTTCCTTTTTTCAATCTACAAAATAATTATTTTATTCAACCTATTTTGTTTAATTTTCGTCGTAATAAATAGTGGGGAAAGGGGAAGTTAATCATTTGGAGCAAGCATCCCTAAATACGCACACGTTGACAGTTTATCGACAATAAGTACACGAGCGGGTGAGTACCGCTCGTGTACTACATATCACGCAATTTGCGGACAGTTTTGGTGCGTCGTTTGTTTGCAATGCTCTATCTAGACGAGTATATAATCAAAGATATTTATATTACCTAGTAATCTTTCACTTAACTTACTTAACTGCTTCGTAATAAAACCAAGTTATTACATTAGTTAAACCACAATGAAATCTGAACAAAACCTAGGTCACCTTTTTATAATATTTCCTTATTTCACCTGGCTCTGAAAAATAAAGTCAGCCATTTGCAAGAGCAACAGCCTGGTAACCCATGACAAATTGTCTTAGTGCAGGAAAATCCAACCACAAAAAATGGAAAAAGAGTTTTCCAAGGAAGAGCAAAATAAATCACTACTCAAAACAATGAGCCAGTTACTTGAGTCACAGGAAAGAGAAACAATATTAAAATTGAAGGAAGTTAATAAAAAGTTATATTTCATTTTAGTTACTGCAGACATGCTCTGATAACATTGTGTTATAATGTCGGCAGTTAACCATACTGGAGTGCTGTAACTGTAAACCTGTTATTCAAATTTTGCTTGACATACTATGCGGAAGTTATAAACTTGAATGTGGAATAATTTGCATCTCTGGATTAATAATAATTTTAGTCAACTTGTTGTATACAAGTAATATCAATCAAAAAAAATCAGAGAGCTAGTGTCTCAAACAATGTTGATCAATTCTTCAGAATTTAGATGACTCCATTATTTGTATCACCACCTAACTTTATCTAAAACTGCAAATAGATAATATTTTTTAAATCCATTCACTATTAACCTATGATATACCTGCGAAACAAGACACAATAGTAAAACAATAACAGCGCGGTGGTTGCATGAGACCGGTCGGGGATTCATGAATTAAGTAAATGTGGAAGGGGTAACTGTCAAGTTACAGAACAAAGATGAAAAACTTACTTTGCTCAAAGTCCACAGATTAAAATTACCTTTATTAATTCATGAATCCCCGACCGGCCCTATGAGACCGCGCTGTTATTGTTTTACTATTGTGTCTCGTTTTGCGTGTATATGATAGGTTAAAATGCATCAATATTGCCAATTATTCTATAATAGTAAAACCCAACTAGAAGAAACCGACATTGCATTGCAGGTGAACACAGTCACCCGACCATACACCTTCATCGAGTTCGACACGTGGATGCAGCGCGCGCGGCGGCAGTACGCCGAGGGCGGCGCGCGGGCCCGGCGCGCCGGCGCCGCCGCGCAGCTGGGCGGCCAGCTCGGCGACGTGCAGCGCATCATGATACAGAACATCGACGACGTGCTGCAGCGGGGGGCCATCCTCTCTGGTGAGACTATTACTTTGTCTTCTTTATCCATCCTGCTCCCATAGTTTATAGTATAGTAAAACAGGCTGGTATCCACAACTCCACTAAAGCGTGTATTTTGCGTGCGGGACAAATGTGTCATTCGATCCACCCCAACTCCTCAAGAAAGGCTAGCAGCGCCTTGATGTCACCGACCATACCACGGAGGGTACCTGGGTCTGTAACCTGCGACTACTGGACAGCTTAGTAGCAGATGAGCTGCTATCTCGCATTCCCTGCTTCCATTATCTAGGGACTGGGACAGGTCTCCTCACAATTCTGCGCCAGGACAGTCTATCCTGGGTTTTCGATTTTCCCAATTGGGCTTTCTTGAGGTCTCTCTCGATGTTTGACCACCAGGCTAATGGCGGGCGGCTAGTGAGGCTACAACTACTCTATAAAAACTGTGGCTTTTAGAGGGCTGACGAATTATGGCTCCGTTCTATCTGCTTGCCATGTCTTTTCCTAAGTGGCACTACTGCTGTAATTACATTGTTTTTCTAAGCATATTGATGGGAATCAATATTCAGTCAGCTCAGAACTCAGCTACGAGTTTAGCTCCATCAGTGTTCCTGTAGTGTGAAGAGCATGCATGTATGATAACTATGATATTATTGCAAAGAAAAAGTCGTCTATGTACCAATAATCCCTGCTGTTAACATGTACAGACGTCTTCACCTATTATGTCTACGTATGCGCGTTTTTAATGTAATGCATGACTCATCTCTTATCGCTATTGGGATATAATTACGAAAAAAACTGCGTCATACAGTACACAGTATGTAAATCGTGATTAGACAAGAAGTTATTATCACTATTTATAGTGCTATTTGTCAATCAAGGTTACAAAATAAATTTAAATTCATGTATATTGTTTCAGAGCTCGACACAAAAACCCAGAACCTGTCGATGATGTCTTCAAAGTACAAAAAGGACGCGACATACCTGAACACCAAGTCGATGCTGGTGAAGGTGACGGCGGGCGCCGTCATAGTCCTAGTGATCGTGCTCTACTTCTGGGTGCTTTAGTTCCTCTCCCATTCCTTACACTGTGGTACACTAGTAGTATCTTTTGACTGGCAACACTGCAATATCATTGAATGCTATGTTGAGAATGTTTGATTCGTAGAAGATTGGGTAGATCGGTAAAATGATTGTGTTTAAAAATGTTCTCTCTATTGAATCTTATTTTTAATTGATGTATATTCGAAAGCAAAAAGAAAACATATTTATTTATCAACTTTAACCAAATAAAAATAATGTTTCCAATCTGAGAGCATCATGTGATATTGCAGAGTTGCACAGGAGCTCCCCTAGCAATGTGACAGCTATGCTGTTATAGTTGAATTGCCTTCAGAAACTATAATAGTACACATTTGGGATATTCTATAAATAAATTGTCATAGTAAGATTTAATATTTTCTATGGAATTACTCTGGACAGTTTTGTAACTAGACATAGCAATGAAATGATAGAAATAAGAGCTATTAGCTGATTTACTCAACAGTATGATTTATCCTCATGCAATAATATTTTAAGAGTTTCCGATTTCTTGGATGATTGTTCATGAACCATTCTTCCTATGTATTGATAAATCCAAGGACGCTACATGCTCAACCTATTATTGTATTTACGAGTTGCTTCTGAAAAACCTTGAAAATTATACTCAAATCATAACTAAACACGAAAAAAGCATTCCAAGCAATGTATATTTTGCAATAAAATGTACCAAAAATATAATTAATATTTTTAATATATAACTGGTTCATAGTGTTTAGGTATGGGTTTGGTGAATCATTATAAAAAAAATCAGCTTGAAAAAAAACATGTAAACTCCTGAAGAAGCAATGTTATCTATGCCCATCATTTTTTTTTTAAAGTGCAACGAGTGCTTGGTGATGGAATGTTGTAAATTTTATCACATATTGTTAATTAATGTATTTATTTAAGAATTAATAAATATGCATTCTTTTAAATCGTCTTTATTTCTTACAGGCATGTTCTCTAGCTCACATCAATCTTCACATACAATGTTGTAACAGAATAATTTATTTAACAAATCATGCTTAATCAAAGATGTCTTCAAGTTCATACTCAGAAACTGTTCTGGCTAAGTGTGAACTAGTGATTCCACTGAGAGCATTCTTGAGTCGAATGGCAGTTGACGCACTCAACACCTGGAAATCAAAACAATATTTTTTTTTATGTTATGGGCTGGCCCACCACTGCTAATTGTTCCTAAATGTTGGTTTTGGTACATCAAAGTACCCAAACAAAAAGTGTTCAGTTATGTATTTTAATGAAATTAATCACACACAAAGGTGTTTTAGGTATGCCCCTTCTTTCATTGTTCTAGTTGATCCAGTAAATGGGCTGTCCCATCCATTCACAGGATCACCTACCTAAAACTACTTAGATTCAAATGACATAGCTGGATCCTACTCAAAGAATCAATTTAGAACTTATAATGTAAATTAATTATTATTATACGAAAAATTACTAAATTTCATATATCACAACAATTACATTTGACAAATTAACAGAAATTGAATCCAGTTTTGGAAACATGCATGAGAAAAATTGCACTTATCTATAGTATATAATAATTTAATATAATCAACTAGTTAAAATAAATAACTAATAAGTTAAAAAGTATATTGCCAGTAACTTGGTTTATTTTCTTTATGAATTCTAGCTGTTCATAAGCTAATAGACTGTCCCATTACCTGCAATATTTTGGCAAATATAACAGGCCTGTTCTTCCACTGTAGGGTACCAAACACTTGCACGGGGTACGGAATCACCGTGGAATGTGGTGGTGACTTCAGATAGACTGCTGATACTTGTACAATTGGCTCCGAGTGTTCCTCAGCCTCGTTTAGCTGGAAATAGAAATTAAATATAATGAAACATTATTTCTACAACATTAACCAATCAGACAAAATCAAGGAAAACTTACATCTGACAAGTAGAATCTGCCGTTTAAACTTTGTAAAATCCCAATAGTCCGACATTTTACAATTTCATCATTAAAAATGTTACATTTATCAGCTACTTCTTTCAAATCTGTATAAATATAGAAGTCTTGCTGTAAAAAAAGGATATTTTTTAAATTCGTAAGATATGGTATTGGTATGAGCCCATTGTGCCCCACTGACTCCCTTCTATTCTTCCAATCTTTCCTGGACAAATCACTAAGGTAGGAGTCCAACTTGTCACGCCATCTCCTGAGCTCAGTATATTACAAACACAAATCAAAATAAATGTATCAAAGTACAGGCCTACCTCTTCGCCGGTAGTAACATTTTATAAGCAGCCCTGATGGTTGAACTTACATGAGGTGTTTCAGCACAATATGAAATTTCACGATAAGATTTATCTATTACATTGGCCATTCTTTTTTGGTTTAATTTATATTTACAAACAAAACAACAGCTGTAAGTAGGATTCAGCAAATTCCCACATTTTTTGCTGTCAAAGTCAAATAGGTGTCACTCAGTCACTGTCACTACCGTACTTTTTAATTATGGGAATGACAGTACCATTGCGAAGTCAAACATGGAATTTTTAGGAATTAAATTATTACTTTGACTTAACCATCATTTCAAAAAAGAATAATGGCCAATGATGACCAGCAGGAAATGTTCATAAAGTCTGTAAACTGCATGGCGTGGCGTTACGAAGAACTATTTCTACTATTTATTTCAGTTTCTATTTTTTACCTTTTTACTAACCCAATAAATTATTCACACCAATCACACCTCAGCGTTTTATTGGATCTGTCTCTAGTATACAAGTGCCTTTGGATATTGAGACTAGTGACTTAGAACTAATGAAGTTGGCAACACTGAGTGTTAATCTGTGGCCGGTTTACGGTTATCAATGTTGACATTGACAGTGTAAAATTATGGCATGTTGACACAGTTGACATTTCCTTAATGACAAAGACAATAATAAAATAAATTTTTCGTGGTTTTGTCACTAGTTACCGGCTTATTTAAAAAAAGGCAACTGTTATTTGCAAAATTAAATAAAATGTCTGCACTCGTTGAATTGCGTCCAAATCGGCGACTCCTAGACCACGATTTCGAAGGTTATAAACTAAACTTACAAGCCCTACCGCATTTCTCGCATGAACTCCCGTCTCCCGTGGACAGAGTGTACCCAGACGAGGTGCAGTACTCCTTTGTCCACGCTAAACTTTTCGCACTTCATAATCACTTGGTTCTTGACTACTGGGATTACACACTCAATTACTACTACATCGATAAACAGCAGAAGGTACGTCATGTTTCTTTCGAGAATACTAATCAAACATTCCAAAATGACGTTGTTTACGATGTCCCCGCTCATGTAGAGAGGAAATCTGGCCACTTCAACCTGTGTTTGTCCTTTCCATCTAACAGCTTGGCATTAGTCAGTGACGGGACAGGATACTTGCACATTGTGGATACTGGTGCAAGAAGTAGACCCTCAGGAAGGAACCAAGTGTGGCAAACACTCCAGTCAAGTCTCATTCTTGGTGAAGGAAAGTATTTCATTATAGTGGATTCAAGAATACAGGAGAGGGACAATGTTGAGACATTACAATGTCTTCTTCAGTCAGTTGAACAGAATGAGTCACATTTCAACTCGGTCCTCACTTGGGTGTCCTTCGAGAATGATGGTGAATGTTGGAAGCAGATGAGTTTCAGACAAGTACAAGGTAAAGGCATTGTACACTATGCTGCAATAGAGACAAGCTGTACTGCTCTGTATGTTGCTTCAGACAATACATTTAAGTTCACCTCAGATTCTGAGAGAGAAATTACTAAACCATCTAAAGAGGAGCCGAGGACATGTATATACACATGGCTGCAGACAACAGAAGACATTACAATTACTTTGAAGCTTGAAGCTAACTTCAACAAACAGCTTATCATTGTAGATGTGGCTCCACTTAGCATAAAGGTCAGTTATGCTGGCAAGACTTTTGTGGATGGGAAGCTGAAGCAGAAAGTTGATAGTGAGCTGACAACATGGAATGTTCAAGACAGTGGCCAGGTGGATATCCTGCTGACTAAGTCTGACAGTATGCTGTGGGAGGACTTGCTGGAAGGCGGGGACCCCAATGGGGAGCAGATCATGGATGCCAGCCTAGTGGAGGAGGCTCACAGGCGACTAGCTCACTTGTGTGCTGAAACTCAAGTGTCAGCTGACCCTCCTGTACCAGGACTGTCCACACAGGAGTTAGAAGAATGTGATGCTGCTTCTGAAGAGGATACTTTCTTAGGTAAGGAATTCTTATACTAATCTCAGATTAGTGCAGTTTTTTATTTTCACAACTTGTGAATGTACAGAAATCTTTCAAACAAAAGTTTTACTAATTCACTATTATTTATGATTTCAGTGAGGTTGGATGCCACAACACACACTGTGACACACAGGGCACCACTCAGTGTCCACCAGTTCCTCTTCAGCATCAAAATAGAGACACAAGAGGTGCCGGCACTGGCCCTGCGACACGACGTGGATGCCTGCATCTGGCAGCCCTATGCGCAGCTGATCAACTCCAACACGTGGCCTGTGAAGCACCAAGGTGCTCTCAGTGCATTTGGTTATGTGCAATCATCAAAACAGAACCGGAAGTTTGTGACGTGTCCTCCTAACTTCTCATACAGTGTGGTCTGTGAGGCCACCAGACACATCTTCATTTATCAGAGCAACAACAACCAGGACTGCCAGCTGAGGAAGAGGACCGGCGGAGCCATGAGGAACATCAAGATAGGTCAACAGCATGTGTTCAACATTGACAAGTATGGTGAAGTGCTGGGAGTCAGTGCCACTAATGAATACCTGTTTATATTAACACAAAACCATTTAGTAGCTATACAAATACAATAAAATCAGTTCTTAAAGTTTTTAATTATTTTTTATACATATTTACAATCAAATTTTATAAGATATCCATCAAATATTTTAAAATTTGTGTGCAACACACTCTTAATAATTGCCTTCATATCTGTTTTGTCATTCCAGTGATGAAATCCATAATTCCAACATTTGCTTCCAGTGCCATCTAGGTCTTCTCTTCGTCATCACTTTCAGCATCTATGCTCTCTTCTGAAGAGTAGCCGGTTGTGAACAGGAGATTCTTTGGCTTCTTTTTCTTTGCTGCTTTTATTTCCTTCTCAATTTCCATCTTCTTCTCTTGAGCTACCTTCTCTGTCAACAGCTGTCTTGGTCTCTTTCTAGAATGTTCTGGGTGTCCATTTGTGGTGTCATTGTTAGCAGTAACCGGTTCACCATTCACATGAGGGGTTTCTTTACCATTGCTAGTGGCTTTGTCTTTTGTAGGCACAGGAGTTTCTTCTTCTATTTCATCTTCTGAAAAATTGTGGAGTTAAATTAAAATCAGGAATACACATGAAAAAACTACACCACCAAATTAAGGGATGGTCAACACTGATTGGCAGAACCTGCCAACTAAAAAACCAGCACAACAGTGATAGAGGTTTTTAATGTTACAATTGGATAATGATAATTACCTGGTGTTATAATTTCAAAGTTGTAAGCATGATCCTTGAGCACAACAAAAATGATTGGGAACTCCACTATGCACTTTCCAGACAAGTTTTCAGCTAATGATTCCGTTGGGTCCAGTTCAAAGAACTTCCTGGCAGAGCCTTTCACTTTCTCAGCTGTGAAACAGAAGAAACTATTAATTTACATAGATGGAAAAATTACCCAAACATTGTGGAAAATGTCTAGACAAGATTTACAAATAAAAATATAATAAAATAATAGTATCTTGGATGATTTCTTGATTGGAATATAAAAACAGTAGTGTATTCAAAATATAAAACACAAATAATGACCTCTTAATAAAACCTTGACACCACTAAATCCAGCAGACTTATAGAAAGTCAAGGCTTTTGAACCTTCAAAAGGCAAGGCATCAGGGTTGAGGTACTTGTCCAGTAGTTCCGACAGCCGCTTCTGTTCTGCACACCGCTCATCTACAAACTTGAGAGGCTCGGCTTCCACGTTGGGGAACACCCACTCCACGCGCCAGTTTATTACGTTCATCTTGTTGTTGTATCTTGTGGTGTTGGCTTTGTGTCTTGAGAAGTTGTGTGATAGGAACTGTAGGACTGTGCCCCTCTGTCTTGCTGCCATCTTCAGTTTGTATAGATACTGTGAAAACAAAAATGACAATTCTATCTATAACAAATTACTAATAAGATAATGTGAATAATTGTTAATGAAAGTATGATAAATAATTATATAAAGTTGACATCACTGTAAAGAAAACTTCTCCTTCTCTATAACTTTGCAGTACATTGTATCATAATCATTTATTGTAAATTTGAAGGTGTAAGCCAGGAATTCTATCATACAGGTCTTGAACCCAGTATAGACTCCTGTCCTCAAAAAGGATAGATGTTGTAATAAGTTACTATCAAACTTTTTAAGTTTTGGCGATAAATCTTCTCGCACTGAAGAGCAATAAATAAAATATTATTAAAGTACAAACTAGTCATATTCAGTTGCCAAACCCAAAGAATACATGTGCTTGTACTTACAATGGGCAAGTCTTTATCAATCCTAGTGTATTTCTTCTTCTCGTCTATTTTGACTCCGTACACGAACCGCGCGCACTCCTCAAGCAGTCGGTAGTCACTCAGCAGGTCCGTGTCGGTGAAGTCTTTGATCCTGATGAACTTCGTGCGGTCCCTGATACCGTCGCATCCCAGCTCTTTTTTGTGTATCCTCACACAGTCCAAGCAGCATGTCTTCACTTCACACTTCGGGCACGTGTACTTAGCCGTGTTTTTAGCACAAACTTCGCAATCTCCAAGTCTGTGAAATAGGTTAGATTATAGATTTATTAGATGTTTTTAAGACTACGGGACTACGTCCAGATTGGAACGTGTACTTACCTGTTATTTTCATTTTCGCAATCAGAATCACTATCTGATGAAGAAGACATATTTATATTCTTAGATTTAATAAAAAAAAACCTCTTCTTTCAAGTATTATTTACTGAAAACAAACTTGTTTTGAAAGCTGTCAACTTCACGTGGAGATTTGCTCGCGTTCCGAATTACGATATCGTCGCTGATAACGCGATAAACGCTTCACATAGAAAACATCGAATTTCGTAATGCGGTGTATAGTAGTGTTGTCTCAAACAAATCTACCTATTTGTAGGGTTTTTTCAAGATTACAGTAAGTAGTTTTTCTTTGATGATACTAGTTACACGAAAATAAAACGCACGAAGTTTTATTATCTGTTTCCAAATCAGATTTTTTAAATGTCAATGTCAAAACAAGCATAACGTCAAATAATTGCAATAATTATATTGTGTGTACAAAATAAACTTCTTCACTTTTGTTGGTAGTGGTGAAGGCTCGACACGTGCTTTTGTCAGTGCTACGAATTTTTTCGATTTTAGTGAATTTTGTTGTGTGAAACTTAATCGAGACTGTTCCTAGTGTTTGTGTTCCCGGTTAAGGTTTGTTTTTATTTGTGTTTGTCCCCTCTTATTAGCATAATTCATCAACATGACTTCAAAAAAGCCTCCTGATCCTGACCCCCCTGACGAATTGTTTGACCTCTCCCCCGTGTTGACCGTATCACTCCCTCATGCCACCGAAATACCCCCGCAAGATCCTGCCATGGAGACCGAGAACGCAAACCGCAAAAGGGTTGCTGGCTCTCCCCCTGCAATCTCCAACATTCCACCAAAGATTGCGAAAAATCAACCAGGTAGAATAATTTATACCAAAATGGACAACCCCCCGTATATTGTACATGTATCCCTAAAACATGAACAAACTTCAGGCACGGTGCTACAACCGATAAAGTTTGGTATGTTTCTGACGACCAATAACGTCAGTAATGTACGTCTCGATGGGATCAAACGTATTGGCAGAAACCGAGTGTCCGTTGAGTTTAAGTCGTATCAGGATGCGAACAGTTTTCTCAACAACACAATTCTAACAAAAAACAGTTATATTGCGAGCATCCCACAGTATAACATTACTCGAATGGGCATCGTTAGAGATATACCGGTTGAGTGGTCGGAGGATGATGTTATCAAGCATATTCAGGTTCCTGAGGGCTGTGGTCCTGTCATCAAGGCCAGAAGGATGAGCCGCAAGGTGATTTCTTCTGGAATTACGGAGTGGAAACCCACTCAAACTGTGGTTTTAACCTTTGACGGACAGGTCCTACCCAAGCGGGTGATCAGCTTTTATTCATCACTGCCAGTAGAGAGGTATACTTACCCAACAATTTTATGTTACCATTGTTGTCGATTTGGTCATACACGCGCACTATGTCGTTCCAAGCCAAGGTGCTTCAAATGTGGTGAAAATCATCCAGGGGATGGTTGTGAAGTTACCAAGGAATTCAGCTTCTGTGTTTCGTGTACTGGTAACCATTTCGCGAATGACAGTGCTTGTCCCGAGTTGGGCCGACAGAAGAGCATCAAAGCTCTGATGTCGGAGAAATCAATCTCATATGTGGAAGCAAGTCGGGTATTCCCACCTGTTTCTAGGTCGTATGCTGAGGTGTCAAAATCTTCCCCCCGTAACAAGGTTAATGTGATATCCCAATCCCAGTCTTCAAGTCCCATACCCACCACATCCCAAAAGTCATACCGTAAAACGGTATTTTTAAAACCCAAGACCCACGCCCCCCTTTCACCTGGCTACAATAGACAGGTTCACCAGGAACTCACACAGAACTATTCCTTCTCCCCTAGTAGAAACGGCTGTGCATTACCAACAGAAGGAGATGCACTGACTTTCAGACAGGAAAATAACTCAGCCAATATATTACAGCTTATCACCGACATGCTAATGTCTGTGTTATGTAGTCCAAATCGCTCAATACCTGACCACGTTGCCTCAAAGTTGACCTCAATTTTAAACTACATCCATAATGTCCCATCGCCGGACATTCCTACAATGGAACACGAGGAGTATTACTCCCAGAAAGCCTGATCTTGCTTTTCTTATTAATAAATTTCAACCATCAATCTGCAGCATTGCTGAGACATGGCTCTTGCCTGAAAGCAATTTCAGGTTGCCATGCTTTGGCAGTGTTCGTCATGATAGAACTGATGGATATGGGGGATGTGCTTTGCTCATTAATAGCAAGGTATCATACTCCCAGATTCCTCTACCCTTCGTTGGCGATAACATAAATGTTGTTGCTGTTAAGGCTGAGGATATAATATTTTTTTCCTTTTATATTGCGCACCCTCAACTCGAGTATCTTTCAATAATCAGAAATATATTATGCAGTGTTAGCGGTCCAATACTTGTTATGGGTGACTTCAATTGTCATCATTATCGTTGGGGATCAGATACTTGCGATAACTTTGGCATAGGCTTGCTGGATATATTGGATGATCTAGATCTTTGTCTCGTCAATGATGGCAGTGCCACACGCAGGTCTGCGCCTGGCCAGAGTAATAGCTGTGTTGACTTGACATTCTGTTCATCCAATATATCTAGCCTTCTCATTTGGCGACGCTTGGATATGACCCATGGAAGTGACCACTATCCCATCATAATTGAATTCCCTTCCAAAAATATCCCTTTTAAAGTTTCCCCACCCCTTTTAAAATACCAACTTAATTCGGCAGACTGGAGTTTTTATTCAAAAATTCTGGACCTTAGAATATCTACTCTACCTAAAATTGACAGTCATAATGCCCAGGAATGTTTTTCCTCCTTTTCCTGCACCATTTCCTCTACAGCAGAGGATTGCCTCCCATCCAAAAAACCTCCTACTGGTAAACTTCCTTCTCCGCCATGGTGGGATAGGGAATGCACTGACATGATTAGGGCCAGGAATGAGGCAGAAAAGACAGTTAACTGCGATATGAACCTGGAAAACCTCCTCTCCTTCAAGCGAATATTGGCTAAATCTAGGAAATTCTTTAAAAAAAAAAAACGTGAAGGTTGGTCAAAATTCTGTAGTTCGCTGAGTCCGTCCACATCAGTTTCGACGGTCTGGCGAAAGGTTAGGCACTTTAGGAGCAGTTTAACACCTGTCTCCTCAAACATTATCACAGAAGAACTGGGGCATGAGTTCTTTTCAAAAATCGCTCCGGCCTATGTTCCAAGCCTAGAGGAAAGCAGTGTTGGCATTGATAATGTAGACGACACTGCCAACCCAATGAACATGCCATTTAGCCTGGAAGAACTGAAAACTGTGCTGTCCCATGTTAGAGACTCTGCTCCGGGTGTGGATGGATTCACTTACTCCTTTATTTCTAAAGCTGGACCAAAAACTCACCTATATTACCTGGATTTGGTTAATTTTTGCTTTACTTCCGGATACATTCCCACAGAATGGAAGGTTCAAGTTGTCATCCCGATATTAAAACCAGGCAAAGACCCTAATGATCATTGCTCATATAGGCCTATTGCTCTATCGTCCATACTAATAAAACTATTGGAACATTTAGTTAAAAACCGCCTAGAGTGGCTGGTGGAAAATGGGAGACTGCTCCCATCGACTCAGTTCGGCTTTAGAAAAGGTCTGGGCACAGCTGATAGTGTAGGTATCCTCACTTCAGCGGTCCGACTGGCCCTCAGCAGGAATGAGTCTGTGGTTGCTGTCTTCCTCGACATATCTGCTGCCTATGATTCCGTCCTCCTCCCTAACCTCAGGCAAAAGCTGCACGAGCTGAGAATCCCGGCTAGGATTTGTCGCATCATTGGTAGCATTTTTACCAACCGCTCCATCCAATTGAGAGTCCCTGGGGTGGACTCGGACCAAAGAACAGTCTGGAGAGGATTACCTCAAGGGTCGGTTCTTAGTCCCCCACTGTACAACATCTATACAGCTGACCTACCCTCTTGCCTCAACTACGACTGTAAAATCCTTCAGTATGCTGACGATATTGCTCTCCTGGTTAGTGGCATTTCCATTCAGGATGCCGCTCAATCAATGAATGTCTCTTTATCCTCATTAAACCAATGGCTGCTCGATCACGGTTTGACCTTAAGTGCGCCAAAGAGTTCAGCGGTCATTTTTACCCGCAAGCGTTCTGTACCTCCAATAGATATTAACATCGATGGACAATCTATCCCAATCAAAGATAAGGCTAGGTTTCTGGGAGTAACCTTGGACTCGAGACTGACTGGGGTTGACCACATTAAAAACACGGTCAAGAGGTGTGAGCGATCTGTGTCGGTCCTTAAGGCCTTGGCCGGGGTATGGTGGGGAGCTCACCCATGCACCCTCAAACTAATTTATAATGCCTTAGCTAGAAGTGCGTTGGATTATTGCAGCTTTCTTTCTTGAGCCCTGTAACAAAAATGCGCTGAAGCAATTATCCAGCATCCAGTCTAAATGTTTGAGGATTGTTATTGGTGCCATGAAATCGTCTCCCATAAATGCTCTTCAAGTCGAATGTTCTGAACCGCCTTTACACCTGAGAAGACAGTATTTGGCTGACCGTTTCCTGTCTAAAGTCTTTGCTCTTTCGTCCCATCCTTTAATCCCAATTTTAGAGCAAATCGACCTCTCCTTTAATAATTCCCCTTATTGGAACCATAAAACAGTTCCTTTATTGATAAATAGGTACAGAGAACTTAAAAAACTCTCTGCGCCAATTTGTCAATATCCAACTCTCCCGGTTTTCTCCTCCGCATATGAGTCGATTCACTACGAACCAAAAGTCGTTTTGGGACTGGGTATATCCAGGAATTCCCAGAAGGCGAAGGACGAATTTGAGTTAGCTCTCAAACGTTACTGGGTAGGATGGAACTTCTTCTACACTGACGCTTCAAAACTGTCTGAGTCAGGAGGTACTGGTGTGGCAGTTTACTTCCAAAATTCTAGAATTGCCCTTCTTTTTCAATGCCCACCAGAAGCGTCAGTGTTTACAGGTGAGTGTATTGGTATTCTAGAAGCCATACACTATATCAAATCCCATCAAATAACAAGATCAGTAATTTTTTCAGATTCACTTAGTAGTATTCAGGCCTTAAAACAAAATCAAATTCACAGCAAAATCCATAGTCAAATCATTGCAGATATCAAGAACTTGTTATTTGATTGTTTCCAAAACGGCTTGGACATCGAGATAGCCTGGATCCCCGGACACTCGGGAATTGTTGGCAATGAGTGCGCTGATTCGTTAGCAAAGTATGCCACATCGAATCCGGCTGATCGAAAGCACTACGTGGTTCACAACTACGATCTGCGGAATGGTGCCAAACCCAAGTTATTTAACTCGTGGACTGAAACATGGAAGACGACTTCTAAGACCAAAGGCTTCTACTATGCAGCTATACAGCCCGAAATTCAGCGTAGACCTTGGTTTTTTAAATGCCCTAAATTGTCGAAGAGAACTGTTTCGTCACTCTGTAGGCTAAGACTCGGACATTGTTGTAGCCCAGTGTTTCTGAACAAAATTCATGTCCGGGATAGTTCCCTGTGCGAGTGTGGCCTTGCGGAAGGTACTTTGGACCATATCTTCTTCTCCTGCTCCCTAAATAATAAGTCTTTTGACCTCTACCGAATACTTCCTAAATGCAACATTCCTCTCCCAACCAATTTCCACTTCCTTCTTTCCCACTTTTCCCCTAAATTAGTTCATCTTTTAGCCAAATTCCTAAATGAGAATAATTTGAAATTTTAGTTGGTGCGTAACATAAATATATTTAAAACCCTATGTATGCAATATGTGCTGTATGTATGTCTATGTGTTGTATATAAAATATGTATATAAACTTGTAAATTAGATTACTTGTTCTTACTAACACTTGTGTTCGTCTTTTCAGCTATACTAACACCTACCACGAAGTACAAAGCTCGGCGGTTGCTCTCACTGTGCTACCGCCACAACGTGACACTGGCAGAATAGTCGAAACCGGCTCCATTGCCACAAACAAAAAAAAAAAAAAAAAAAAAAAAATAAACTTCGAGATAGGAGTTTTATATCATAATAATTTACCAAAAACATACTATGAGCACCACGGAACTTCAGGGCGATGACTGGGATCTACCTTGTTCAGATGACGAGCTTTCCAAAAGCGGTGTTTTCATCGGAAAAAACTGGATGCCGGAACCTGCTGAGTTAGAGGAACTATACAAAGCACTAGATAAAACGGGTACTGTAACTCTAGAGTGGAAAAATCCTGGCAGACGCCCTCCTACACCAGTGCCCGTAAGTAAAGAGAACCAGCCGGAAATACCAGCGTCACCAATAAGAGAAGATAAATCAGACTTTGATTTTATGGATGAAGTCAGTTCCTTGCGATTAAGAGTGCGTAGTAAAGGAGAAGACACACTGAGGGGGTCGGCGAAGAAGAAGACGACATCGTTTGACGGCATTCTCTCTAACATGATAAGGCACAAGAGGATAGAGCAGATGGAGAAGCAAGCCAACACTTCACCATCAACCCCATCTTCTACTGGCAGCTGATTAGAGGATAATAGTGACACTAGTGACTAAAGTGGTGCTGAGCGATGGAGTAGGAGTGACATGAAGATATTGAAGGACCCAAGTGCCAATGTATCAAGGCTAAACTGAATTGTGGTTGAAGGTCAAAAACCAATAATTGCTAAGCTGGTGTACAATGTCATTATTGGTTTATATTAACCTGTAGGATTCCTATTGCTTTATTTTCCTATTGGTTTTTCATTAATTATAGTACTTTTAAGGATTTTTCTAGATTCAATTTTCTTTCCTGACTCTTTGAT
This sequence comes from Mythimna separata, assembly GCA_030763345.1. Lineage (NCBI taxonomy): Eukaryota > Metazoa > Arthropoda > Insecta > Lepidoptera > Noctuidae > Mythimna > Mythimna separata. Next base: position 567,894 of record CM061173.1, on the reverse strand, counting down.
TGCCCAAAGTGTTCTGATGTGATCATAAAGATGTATAGCAGTTAATAACAACAATATTTAATCAATAATACAATTTAATTAGTAAACCTACTTATATTTATTTAGGACTAGTCTATAAAACTCATCAACACCATCTAAGCTGACAATATAGCAGATTCAGGCTTAAGTAGTCGCTCATTTTCATCCAGTATTTCTTGACACATGTTCATATTATATGCAATATGCTCCAGGGACCAGTGCTTGCGCAGTAGAGCCAGGTCGACATCAAACTTGCCTTGCCTGATGCACTGAACCGCTGTGCAGTACGCAGTGGACTTCAGTTGCACTCCTAGGTCATGGATGAGGGTCCATAGGTACTTGTCATACTCATTCACTGATTGTATTTCTGAAATTAATTATAGAGGATGTAAAATTACAATGTTAGAATTAACACTAGAAGTGATTAAGATAATCTATTTAAATTGTAGTGCAAATATATTGTATAAATAGATATATAATATTATAATTATATAAGACAAGACCTAGTTTGTTAAGAAATTTTGTAAGTTCTTAAACATTCTTTAAGTCTGTTTTTTAATCTCTGAGACTAAAATACCATTATGTAGGTTGTCACACTTGTCACAACACAAAAGAATTGGCATCATTATTATTGTAAGTTTGACATTTACCTGTGTCAATTTAGTCTCAGGGATTAAAAAACAGACTTTACACACTTTCATAAACAGACAGGCAATTATTTTCTGGCTTTTTGTTCACATAGGTAGTCAATTCTTACCTAATGTAAAGTTAGGAGGGTTAAAGTAGACACACTTCATGCCGTAGATAACTGGCAGTTTGTTATCCGCTGGCCTGATGAGGCCCTGCGAGGCCAGCTCATATGTCTGCTGTGAGTCCATCTGAAGACCTGACTGTCTGTAAAATTGTAGATAAAGAAAATAAATGTACTCATAAAAATAAAACTTTTTTATTATTATTATTTCAGTTAAGAAAAAATAGAAATTTCAATTTACAACAAATATTGATTTATGTATTTGGTGAATTGTTGAAGTAAAATATCAAAAGTTTTTTTGCCAAGATATATTGAGTCTTTTGGTCTATGCATCAAAGTTCTATGTATAAATTATAAATTTATCCTATTCAAAAATGAACATGTCATAAATAGACTGAGTCAGTATGCTAATCCTCTCCTGAGGAAACCATACTTTTAAGTAATCCTATAATACCCACTCAAACATAGTCTTCTGGTGTGCAGCTTGCATGTGAGCCACCACCTTATCCATCTTCTCTCTGGTGATGTGGTGGAAGGTGCTCCTCTCCATAGTCCGGCCGTTCCAGAAGTAGGTGTCCGTAGCCTTACCGAGCTGGCCGTGCACTTTGAACGCTCTTGTTGGCCTTCCTACATTTATTTTGTAGGTTATTCTTGTACCTTCATTGATGCCTAGTACTGAAAAAGTGAGAGGGACACATGATTTTTTATAAAGTAAACATTTATATTTTAATTTAATTAATGCAAATAGTTTTTAACAGCAATAACAACTGCAAATTGCATTTTTTTTTTAAACCTTTATTTTTGTACGAGTTTTCAAGTGCCAAAATTCGCAGAGCCTAACTTCAGACTCGCCAACTTATAACGGCCGTACTGTGTAAAGAAAGAAAGAAAGAAAAACGGTTTATTTGTGCGGAAAGACGCATACATGAAAAGAATAATGAAACAAAAATAACACTAGTTTGCAAGATTTTATACCCATACATGAAACCAATGAAAATGGGTAGGGTATTTAACCCTTAGTTGGATACGGAAGCAAAAAAAAAATTAGCACGTCAAGTTTTAAAAATATTAATATTTTTATATTTCGATTTTCTTACATAGCCGCTACTTAAAAAAATAATAACTGGCACAACTTTCATACTAATTAGTGTCAGTTTCTTTTTTAGTACTCCTATAGTAATCGCCTTACATATTTTTATCCCACAAATCTCGAAACCTCTCTCCATAACTTTGAATTTTGATGAAAATGTTCGCTATTTTCATCACTCACGCTTACCATGTATTCAGGAAAAATATTCAAGTGTGAATGTAAAAAATAAATTTTCAATGACATATGTACACTCATTTTGAGATATTTAATCAATAAATAATATACAATTTATTCATATTCATCAGTTTTATTGCTGCCCAAGAAAGCAAAGCTACTGGTCCTGGCATCTTTTTCAACACTAAATAAGTGGCAATCAAAATTGTTATTATTCAATTTTATTTTAATTTGGGGCTTACAAGTATTCTTTCTTTAAGTTTAGTATCAGAGACTTTGGGACAGACGGTTTTTAAATATGCAAAATTTAATGAACAAGTCCATGTGCTTTGAGTCATTTTCTGTACTTAAACTGCAAGCAATGACGGGCATGAAACGCAAGTTTATATTATTCCCTGTAGCCCAGTTAGTTAATATGCTTCTATTATTTTCACATATCACTTCAGAAACCAATATTTTCAATGTTTGTTACGGGAATTTGGAAGTATTGAAAATACGCCTGTTGTACTGCTTCTCTTAGTTGGTGTCGTCGTGTTTGTCAAAATAACTTTACCACAAACTTAACAAAAGTTATTCGAATTAAATTAATACTTTCTTGAGGACATTTTAACAATTGTTTTGTAACTAATTTCACTAATTAAACACAACTATAACGTTTGATCCACTCGATACGCCCCAAAATTGTTGTTTCAAAAACTTCTTGAATAATTAAAAAACTTGACGTGATAAAAATATTTTACATACAATTTCGTGATAAGAACACTAGACAAAACAGGTTAGGTATAAATTTGGGAATGGGTAAGAGAAAAAACAAAAATTTGTAAACTAGTGTAATAAAAAAAAGGGGGAAATATGCGTCAAACCGCGCAAAACGGCCGAACGCTCAGCAAAATGCCATGCCCTTATACATAAAACGACGAGGGCACAGCGCTGGTTTTCAGCGTTGGCCGGTATCAGGCCTCCGTCACTCCATGTACTTGCGCGCTATAAGTGCCTACCGACCAGCCGAGCGGTCTCGGTCCGCTTGCGGATCAAATTCAGTGCGGTTTTCGCAAGCGAAGCGCGCGCAAGCCGTTCAATTTTAATAGTGCTGTTCGTTCGTACGCGTATTACGATGCCGTGTGGTGCCTTATGTGCTGTAGATGGGTGTAAATCAAGCAAAAGAGGGGATAAACACCTAACATTATTCCCTTTACCTGTCAAAGAACAACGAAACTTATAAAAGAAATATTTTATAAACGATAGAATTTAAGATTTTAAACTGTAATTAATTATTATAAATAAATTGTAACTATAAGTCAGAACATTCACAGTTCTGAATAACATAAACACAAAAAGTTATGTTAATTTAATTTTATCGAAGAGGCAGCCCTGCGATTGCTGCGGGTTCGCGCGGTGCGAAGCAATCACAATTGTACGCTTGAGCATTTAGGCACATTTTAGCGTGCAATGGTTGCTGACGCGTTGGAGTAGGCTAATAAAGCAGTAGGTATTGTAATTTTTCTACTGAGTGAAGTATCTGTTACGTAGTAACTATTTAGTAATCTGTGCCGGTATACTGTGTCTGTATACTTACACAAAACCCCACTACTAAACAAGCCCAGGTGTGTTGCCCAGCTACACCTGATGTCATCGTTGATGTACCGGGGCCCGCACACCAGGGGATCATCAGCGTAGTTAGGCACCAGCTTCACCTGCATAGGCTCGGTGGTTGATCCCACTATTTCTACTCTCTTCTCTATTGGTCTGTCAGGCAAGGCGTTCAGATCTGTGAAATTGATTACCAATTATATAGAAAAGTACATAACGCTATGTCATATAATAAGTTGGGGTGGTAAATAAAGGTATTGGTATTGGTAATAACTTCAATAAAATCTAACCTCTACAAAGATTGGTTTTCACTATATGCATGACTTGTGTCACCGGTACACATGGTGGCTTGTAAACACATATAAGTCCATTCAGTGATTTGTAGGCTGAAACTGCGTCCTTAAACTTAACCATTGTGATTATATTTTTAACATTTCGATTATATTGTAAACAAACAAGCACAGTGTGCCAGTCTTTGTCAGCTGTCAATGCTGTCTTGTCAAAGTCAAATTGAAACTTCAAATGTTCATAACAAACGTTTACGAATAGAGCTACGATTTATACGAAGGAAAAATCTTGAAATATTGCCAGTCTTTGCTGGAACCTTCTAATTTGTTAGAAATTCATTAAAAAAGAAATGTTGCTTATAGTTGAAGACATTTTGTAGATAGATAACTACTTATTAAATACCAAGGAAACAGTCGGCTCTCTCTAAGAATTTCTATAAATCACGCCAATAGGCTCGTGTTTAACCACTATCTCGTCTAATGGTAAGCGATGAAATGGTCGACTATTCGTTATTCGGCTCTTAGTGCGTAACTAAAGTCTGTTTTTTAATCTCTGAGACTAAAATGACATTACATGGGTAACATACTTGTCACAACACAATAGAACTGGCGTCATTACGATTGTAAGTTTGACATTTTCCTGTAGCAAATTAGTATCAGGGTTTAAAAAACAGACTTTAGTCCTACGCTAGAATAGAACTATATTTGTTTTGTGCACTGATGATCGATTACTTTTCGCAGGTCAGGTTACTTTGTGTAGGTCATCATCATCATTCATTTTATGTACCATATTACGCGAATAAATTATTTGATTTGATTAATTTCATATAATGAATCAATGATGATGATCTGTGTGTGTGTTTTGTTGTTATGTTGTTGTAAGTAGAAACTGACTCTCTGACATATCAACGGACAACCGAGACTACTGGGACTACGACCGTATTTGCACAAAGCTGCTTTCTTTGATGATGTAAGCGAGCACTAAGGGGTTTTGAAAATTCAACTTTTAAGTGGGCGAAATTGGGACAATTTGTTTGTACTTATTCAAAGTTTTTCATTCTTTGGTGCCCTAAACTTGAAACTTAGCATAATAAATTACTAACCAAAAGAATAAAAAAGTGGTCTTCATAATTCGATATTCAAAACTATGCCTACAAAATAATTTAGGGAGTGTAAAAATTGTATGGGAGAGTATTATTCCTTGGGTATATAAACCTTAAACTTTCTTAAACTTAAACTTTTGTCTTTAAAAAACAAAATGAATAAGCCTGTCATCAACATCATTATTAGTTTTTAACCGACTTCAAAAAGGAGGAGGTTATTCAAAACTACCCTCAACAAGACCTTTTTGCAGACAAATTCACGTGCAAAGTGTTATAAATTAATACTAGAGCGAAGATTGCGATGGAGGTAAGATAGAATTTGACTCCAGGCGTTTATATACGGTCAAATAGTAGTACTTATAAAATGATACTAGCAATCGTTGAGGGAAAGAAAACCAGCAACTTGATGACGACAGATTTGTTTTAGTCTGTGGTGTGGTGTCGTGCAATGGCCGATTGATGGAGAACAATTCGTTGGCTAATCGCGAAAGCTTGCAACCGTACACAGTTTAGTTGTGTTTCTTCCAATAAATTATCTTCCGTAAATTATAATAAACCATAGTGCAAGTTTAGTGTTATATCCTAAAAGCTTCCAGACAGTGGAATTGAACTTTTGTGTAGGTGTTCGCATACCATCAAGCTCTGTCGGTGTTAGTTCGTGAGAAACTTGTTGTTGGTAAGTAATTCTGACCTGCTGTAACTGTTCGTTTTCGTAATATTGTCAGACGACGTTCAATGTGGCTACGTCGCAGCCGTTATTCTTGTAATCCGAGCGTACCGTGGCACCGCCAGGCTGTCGCCCGTGCATGGGAATGTACTCTCATTGTGCCAATTTATTGCGTGTGTCGTTACTGTTTACTTCCTAATTCATTAGAGCTTTCTGTTTACCAAGCGCCGAGTTGGAAAGTGATGCACATATGCCAAACACCAGGAACAATGTTTCTTGAGAAAAAGTTACAACTTTGTGTATCATCTGAAAGTTGTGAAGCAAAAGATAACTTAATTTTAAATAACAAATGTTGCCCTACCTCAGAAAAGTTGAACATATACTATGCTAAGGATACCTATTTGGCAAGCAGTTCTGCTTTAGAGTTGATTGACTTGCAAAACTGATCCTATAAACTTTGTTGCAATGAATTAAACTGACAAGTACTTATCTAATTAACTACATGGTTTTCTGTAATTTTAATAGTAATGTGTGTACTGTAGCTCTCTATTTTTATTAATATTAATATTGGGCAGAGTATTATGGGCTCAAACATATTATGATGTAGATATCAAGCGAGTAACAAAATAACTCCATTGTTCTATAACATACTCTAGAAACTTTTGCATGATGTATATAGTAAGTAGCCTGGAAAATTGTATCTGAACAACTACATATTAAAAATATAAAAATATTAATAGCAATATTTAAACGGTTAATATTGCTATTAGTATTAAAACCAAATTACTAAAAATTCTTATTGGAATTGTTTTCCTACACCATTATTTATCTAAAAGTTTATTTGGTATAAGAAAAGCACAATGTTGCCAAAATTATGAAGGTTTTTGGTCAGAACAGACTTCCTGGAACGGGTCCAAGGAAATGTTGAGAATAAAAACTTTTAGATTATTTCTTCCTATCTCAGTACATGAACAAAATATATATTGAAATCATCATACAGTATTGAAATCTGATTTGGTTTTAAGTGTTACCGAGGTATTATTTGTTCAATAAGGAAGCTGTTAAGTGTATGTTAGATAAATAGAAAATAATAGTACTGAAATCCTTGAATAATTGATACTGTTGAGTTACACTTCTGTTGAGTCATAATGTATTGTCCAAATCTTAAATCTGGAATGTACGATTTTAACAATCCAACCAAAGATTATTGTCAAGCAGTAGTGTGAGGAATAAACAAAATATTATTCTTTGCCTTCATATGTTTCATAAGTTGCGTTATTTTTTTTTTCTAAATTAAACAGTAGATTTGGTTGGGGCGACAGCGCAGAAGATAAATGTCAGGACTTGGGGCAGGTATTTGCCTAGCAGTAGGGCTAGAGATAAGAAAAAAAACATTAGATCATATTATGGTCGGTGTGAAATACTATTTAAAGTTAAACTTATGCTATAAAAAACAATGCACTCCATTGTTTTTTAAAGCATAAGTTTTCGAAATCATCTCCAAAATAAAATGTAAAGTAAAATTTGATGCTCATTAACTTTTCTGATACATAATTAGTATAGTGTATTGTCATGTGACCAGTGGAAGCCTAGACTCCATACTTCACACAGTTACAGCACTAGCTCAGCTGATATGTGAAATGTTCACCTTGCGACGCGTGCGCAGCCGCCGTCGGCCGTGACGTCACACGACGCCCCGTCGCCTTGTCGTACTCGCTATTTAGCGAAATTAATAAAGATAACAATATTAATTTTTGATTTCTTTGATCAGTCCTTATGTCATGTTAATGCCAAATGTGTATTAAAATTTTAAGGCTCCTGGAATTTGAAAATGCGGTAGATTAACCTATCAATACCCGCGAAACGACACACAATAGTAAGACAATAACAGCGCGGTCGCATGAGACCGGTCGGGGATTCATGAACTAAAGCTATTTTTATAAAATCGGCTAAGTGTGAGTCGGATACGCGCACGAAAGCTTCCGTAGCGTCCGTAGCAAAAAATGGCGAAAAAACATGTTTGTTTTATGGTAGCCCCACTTAGATATTTATTTTATTCTGTTTTTTTTTTTTGTTATAATGGCATCTGCAATACATCATCTGTGAAAATTTTAACCGTCGGCTATCAGCGTTTATGAGATACAAGCTGGTGACAGACAGACAGATGGACAGTGGAGGTATAGTAATAGGGTCTCGTTTTTACCCTTTCGGTAGGTTCCGAAACCCTAATAACGTGTTATTACGTATATTTATTACATCGTTGATCTACGCCTGTCTTCGAAAGCCTTTTCGAAATACGTAGATATCCAACATAAAAACATAAACAGTGGTTAGTAAATTTATCAAAAATTAAATTCGAAAAAGTTACCGCGGCTCTGGAACAAATTGATGGTCCCTACGTAAAGTATCGAATCAAAATATAGCAATTTTTTATTATTACTGTTTTGAGCTCTTTTTAAAGGATATTTTTTAATACAACTTCGTTTCCCGATAGTTAGAGACCTAATTTTTATAAAGATTTAATCACCCGTGACAAAATTATGCAAAAAATAAACTTTAAATCGCTCTCTTGCAAAGTAGCGATTTTCACTTTCGATACTTTACCTAGGGACCATCGAAATTATGTGGGTTTTAGTCATTAGAAGTCACTCTCTCTCGTTCCACCCAGAGCCAGAGGAGTTATTTGATAAATTCCTAGCAGTACAGAATATTATGTTAGCGAAAATATAACATAACATCTAGGCAACAGGCCTGTAAAGGATCTCTACTACCATGTTAAGATATCTTTGAATAACTCGGGATCAAAATACATAAGCATAATATTCCCGAGCTTGCCGAAATTAATCTCTTGTATCAGACATTTTGCCAAATAGGGTGTACTTGCCAACACTGCGGAATTTATTATTATATAACATGAGCTTTAGATCGTCAAAGCATCGCTGTAAGAGCTAAGAGCCACGAAACACATACACTGTAATAATAAAGTAGGTCTCCTCAGTGATTATGAGTTTAATAAGTTGCTGAATAATGAGTAGTATCCGCACTTTACGCTAACTACATAATTCGATCGGATAGATCTGCCTAGCACGCACTATTGGTAATCAGGCAATTCGATTACTGCTTCAATTCGATTGTTGCTTAAAATTGTCGCGTCGCTCAATTGTATGTGTTGAGGCTCGCGCAAACGGGCCACCGACACCGACCACAGTCATTGGTGGCCAGCCACTCTTTCTCATAAATTTTGTATAGACGCACCGCACACGTGTTGTCAGTGGTGGCCACTCACTACGGTAATGCCCGTAACTCGCCACTGGTCGCTACAGGCCGCACAAAACGCTGACACCCACCTCTATCGCAATTATCCACCCCTTACGCAGTAAACCGTTAGATGTTTTACGTATCACAAGCCATCATCACCGTGGAGCACGACGCTTTTATGGATGTTGATATCCATTAATATTCATCGGTTATAAAATGTGGTGGCTTCCGGACACCGGTGACTGTCGCTTGCTTCTGGCCCTGTCACAAATGTGGCGGTAGCCGACGACAGCCACCGGTGTCTGCGCTTAGTGGCCCGTTTGCGCCGAGCCAAAGTATTGCTATGTAAAACGTCGTACTCTACAAGGTTAATCCGCTGTTTAATATTTGGTTTTCTTGTCTCGTCGTCACACTCTCGATTCGCTTAGTTTTACGACACGTTTCCTGTAATTGGTTCTTTTATCTATTTGCTCGAGATTATTTACATATCCTGAAGCAGATATTGCTTATCTTAATCGAAGTAATCTGTAGAGGCGGTGGTCAATGTCAGCTTACCTAGAGACGAAAAATCTATTGAAAATAATGTTCCTAAAAAAGATTTTTGGCGCGTTTCCCATGTTTTTTGTTCACATAGCGTCGTATCTAAGCACAAAAGCTATTTCCATTATATTCCCATTGGTGTCATAAACCGAACATTCGTGAATGAGATTTCGCTGACATAGCTACAGCTACTATTACTGGATAAGGTAAAATTTTGTTTCATGAACCTGAACCTTCAAGAATAACAAATATTGGCAATAATATTACTCGTATGATATATAGAGAGTGACTTACTTAGCTACAGTATTACATGCTGTACAGAAATGATGACGCGGTCATTAAAATCACCTTATCGTTGTTAATTTGAAGAAGCAAGCCATCCTGCGAGTTAAGTAGGGGGTTTCGACAGGCTCTTAATACTCAAGCGCGGTTCGAGCCTCGAACGCTCTTCATTTTGTCAAGCATTTTCTAATAACCGGTTTACGTTGACGCCGTAACGCCGAGCCCGGCCGATCCGACGCGAATTTATTATCCATTTGTAAGAAGCTCCATGCATAAAATATTCCACATTCTATCCAGATATCGTACGTGAAACGTTAAAGAGGTTTCATACATAACGACGTGTCTAAAAATGTTTATCTTAACTTGGCTAGCAGGTTTCCTTATGTCTGCACATTTTTCAACGCTGAAATGCGCTTTATGCCGAAACATTGATCTTGGCGGGCCGACCTCGCCGGGATGTGCATCTCTCCGCTCGCATCTGTTACAGTGAAACTGTGAAATCTTTGCACATAATGCCACTGCACACAGATGTACTTCCGCGTGTTTTCTTCGTATCTGTTGAAAGTGCTCTATACAATACGAGCGCACCTTGAACTACTCTCGAAGAAATAGAGCCACCGTGCACCGTGGTGGTTGGTTATTTTCTTACGTGAGACCTACTTCGAACTAGATTGCGGGCAAAAAAATTCTTACTGACCTATTGTAATGCTTGAAAATTTATTCAGTTAAATCATTTTCAAACAATAAGTGCGTAATTTACGCCCATTATGGTGATCACTTGATATTAATGTGATGGCCTTGCCGACCAGATGTTATTTAACGCTTCGAAGTAAACTTCTTAACGAAAAACGGCTGTGGCCTTAAATTCTATTAACAAACAAGAATAATCAGAGTCCGAGTTTAAAAGTACGCAAATGGAAATATGTAATCCTAAGATGGGATTAAAGAAAATGAAGCATAGCTAGTCCTTATGGGTTCCGTCCTACAAATTCTCGTCGCTTCTCAACTTGTAATAGCACTTAAAGGAGCTTTAAAATAAGTCGAAGTCGGATTCGGTCCTTCCAGTTTCTCGCTGTCTGTCACGCACCGCTGGGCACGGCTCCGTCGGCTTTATTCGCAGCGACGCGCGATCTCTGAATTGAATGACTAAAAGCGCTCTCAAATCAACGGTCATCGTGAAGGCCGCCGACGACAACGTACGGGGAAAACGCGCCAAGGTCGAGACGTTTCATCAGCAACACTACTGCTGGACCGCCGTCGCCAGCCCTGCGTCTCTCTCATACAAATCAATCGAAAAACTGTGATTCGATTTTGTAATTGCTCATTTTGCAACCTCGCCTTACACAAGTCGACTACAATTACTGTATTTGACTTATTGTACTTTTGATCCTCGTCTCTAGATGACCTTCATGAATCGAAGACGTTTAAAACAAGAGACACTTATAATATACCTCATTCATTGCGTTGAGATTTATTGATGTGTACTTCCTTGTGAGGCGCAATTTGTATGGAGGCCTTGTGGAATATTCAGCATGGTCATGGCGCGTGTTCGCGCGTGGACTTTTCGCATCACAACACAGTTACATCGTTTTTCAATACGTATACATTCAAACTTTGTTAATTTAAAGTAGCTACCTTAGTTAAGCAACAGCTATCAACTTGCCTTCTCATTTGACCGTGCTTTGCGATTTTTCGATTCAAGACTCCGCATTTTGTTTCTCTGTTTGTTCTGCTCGTCTTAGGTTCCTTATTTTCCATTCTCTATCCACAGAGATCGACAAATCATAAACATCAGAAAAAGGACTCGCCTTTTTCATGAAACTGGACTCTTTTATGCTGAGATTTCAGCTAAAAATTTTCCGCGCGATTACAATGGAACTATGGCTGCGTTTTTGCCCAAAATAAAAATAACAATTGTGGCTATAGCACTAAAAACTGTTTGTTTTAATAATTACACAGCTCAAGTGCTCTTAAATAAAAACACATGATAACTATAGTGTTATACGTATAGGTGTCGGTCGCCAGTGCCATTTTGATTGCTTCTCCATCTCCAATATATCGTTAACGAGGCACGATTGTCTGTTTATTGGAGCTCATCAAACGCTGCCACTTGCTCGTGTGGCCGCTCAATAAATTGAGCATTTCTTCCTGAATGCTCGACCGTCGCCTTACCGCGTGATGTATCACTACTTTATAGCTCATTACCAACGTTTTACTTGACAGCAATTTTCCACATTTTTAAATAAATCGACCTTGAATCACTTCTTTGTAAGGCATTCGTGTCCAAAAGTGTCACGAAGTTGAGTCAGTTGTATTTAATGTATTTGCCATGTTGTCGTGGACTATTAAGCTTTGTTTTATGGCCTCATGCTGAAGGCACGTTAGGAGCCACGTTCCTCACGGGATCGTGTCAGTTATCACCGGTTAACGTCGAGATGCGTCGCTATGATGCCTCGATGTCTATCAACCATAAGTATTAGCCGGCCTAAATGCTTTGTGGCAGTTACAGTTTGATTTCGGATTTTCGACAGTTGTTTTAGGTGGTATTACATCGTGAGCTAGAGCTGTTCTCTTCTCTACAGCTCCCTCGCTGTTAGGACAACTGACCTTTTTTCAGTTCTTGTCTTCCTTTGTTTGAAAGTAGTAACTTGGACAGGCAACAAACCCTTTTATATGTCTATAATCTACAAGATTTGCAGTCAATACTGAGTTTCTTTAATGTGCATACATTCTCTTGTAAGTTGTAACTACAGGAGTTATTTTTATATGAAACATTCTGAAGCGGGGGGCGTCTGCGACGGTTGCGCAAACAATACAAACAGTAACGATGCTATTAGTCAGTTTCGCGACTTGAGCGGTCACGTTGATATAACGACTTTTTTGTAGCAGTGCGGCTGGGAGCGAGACGCCGGCGATACCACGATCTATTGTATGAGCAGATGAAACACGTTTATTGTTTCAACTACGGACATTAAACTAACAATAAAAACTGTTCACGACTTAGCATATGCTTGTAATTAAGAGCATTATGTTATAAGTTATAATTGAAAATGTAAATCGTACCTATTTACGCCCATGAGACATAAGTCAGATGCTCACGTCATATAAACTCAAGTTGTCTCGACACCTACGAAACTGGGGTTTCCAATGAAGGCGTATAATAGCAGAGTAGTGACGATCACAGGTAAGTAATACTTGCCTTCTGCTGGCATTTACCGGCGCGTCTGCGGCGTCACGACGCCCGCGCATCGTGTGAGGTCACAGCGCGACCCGCTGGTGCATGCGCGCGCGCAGCCGCTCGTGACTCGCCGCTGACCTCATGCCTCGCACCACGGTAGTGCGATTTCCGTAGCTAATCGATTAGAACATCTTTGTTTACTAATTTACTAAACTATGAGTAATCTATTCCATTTAATTAGTGCCTTGGCTATTGTACTGATCGCTGACGAGTGCTACTATAAATGAGCTACTTACAAGCACATCGGTACTAAAGTTAGATCAACTAAAGTTACAAGATCAGAGGAAAAAACCAGCTGTACTTAAGAATCAAGCAATAGATACAGCAAGAGATCAGGCAACGATGCCATATCTGATCGATATTACAATCATTGCTATCAAAGGGGCAACTCTAAACCAGACCGTATGATTAAACCCAGCAGACAATATGGCAAGAGGTTACCTTGTTGAAAGTAAATTAAGCCAACAGCTGATGCCGGTAATTTAACCGACAAATGTACCATTTTGAAACAAGTTTTTTATAAATGCACCTGAAACCGTGTTGCAATAATTAGTGCTGGTTGTGTTACAGTCAAGGGGGACAGGGTCGCGCAGCCTTGCGCCTTATCAGTGCTCGACGGAACTTTACTCGCCATCGAAACGTTAACGTCGGTGTTTGCGTTAATGAGCCCTGTCTGCTTGTAAATGCGTCTTTATTTAGTTATTAATCAATTGCTTGCTGTGCATACAGAATGCACCAAAGCGTATCCCTCTCTTAGATGCTTGCCTACGTCATAAAAAGAAACCTTGTGCGAAATTTCATGTAGAAACATGAAATTTTAGCTATACTGTACGTAAATATATTAGTGAGTCAGTTTCTGCTTCAGATATTATGTCGAATTTTACTTCCTGAGCAAACAGGGCATTCAGCAGATTGATTGTATTCTACACCTTTCCAACTCCATATCCATTGTTCTTTTACTAAACACTTCTCAGGTTTCAAGCTGACAAATGCAGCATTGGATGCCATTCTTTTCACATCAGTCGTCCGATGTGTCTACCAGAGAACAGATTTGATGATGTTCACAATAGTTGTTTTGTGTGGTATCGTATGTATTGATGCGATAGTATTGTAGTCTACTAGATATCATCATACTCTTAGATAAATACGTCTGAAACAGTTTCCTCAGATAAGAATAGATGAGATCACTTTTTCAGAGAACATGTTTTCTATAAGAGGATGTTGTGTATGTACAAAACTAACTACTGTATGTTACACGGACCGTCCAATGTAAATTAAATAGTCACCTTTATTGGTTTTCCAAACTCAAACGAAACTCATTTCCGTTTCAATCTTATCACCTTTGTTGTTGGAATATCGGTTGCCGTTTTTCTTTTGTAAACCGTCACAAAAGATGTTGATTGTACCGCTGAACGTCGGAAAACAATTACACTTTATATGGCCATCATCATTACCTTTAAATTCGGCTATCGCGATGAGTTCACAAAATGACCGCAAATTACAACTGTCACCGTCATTTAGATACGTTTAGCCCATATACTGAGATAAGCAAATAAAATGTTTATCTATTCCTAGCTATTTCTGTTCTGAAACAACGTTGTACACTGACTGCTGATACGGCCTCGTATCTAGTAATTAGAATACAATGGCGGCATCTGTGATAGCATCGACGTGCTACCTATTTATAATGTAATCATTCGAATTTATCGTCTGGAGCAGATTTGATTGACACGCCATTATCGAGAGCCTGGTCGGCCAACAATGCTGGGCGAATACGAATGAAGCGAGCTGGCGTGCGCGGATGCTAGCGGCCTGTCGCAGCACATAGCTGTGTTATCGAGACGCATTGTGTCGTCGTGGTCGCACGTCGCGGACGCGCCGCCACTTGTGCAAACTGTGTGCAAAACACTCCATTGTGCGTGTGGTAACAAGAGCCGATCCAATACGTTCAATGACGGCTTGTTGTCTGCCCGGCTACGTTTTCGACAACAATTGTTCGAGTTGCACATTAGCAGTTATTCAACTGCGAATGTTATACGGAATTTGCTATTTCACATGAGACGCGCTGTAAAGAAAACACGCGGTTTAATTGTCTGCCTTCATGCAGTTGAAACAATGAAATAAAACAATTGTAGCAGTATCATTGTAATTGAAATCATGGATTCTATTACGAGCTATCTGTAACTAAGGTCTACAGAACTACGATTAGCGGTTTTCGCTTATCTTGTCTTTGGGAGCAAAGTTCCCTTGTTACCTATCAATTATCAAGAATCTAAGATCTCGGTAAGAACTTTGAACCTACTACTCACCTTTTTGTAAGTACTAATGACGTACTGGGTAGTAATACGAAGCTGTACTTTTATATATAGGTACACTCATTACTATTTACTCTGACGCGATTCTTCTGTAACAACTGCATCTGGTTTTTACTCATACTCGTTGTTCTTTTACCGCAGAGGAAAACTTTATACCTAAAGCTACGTACGTAGGAGAGAAGCGTCTAATCACGAGTTTGCATAGCATTAATAACATTACTGAAGTCATTTGTCTCATTTGTAAAAGTCCCCGTGGTTTCGTGACGAGTCGACGTGACGTAGCAATGCGATTCAATTACTGTCGCCAAGAGCTTCCTTATTGCTGACTTGTGCTTCGCGCTACATACCAGTGCTCTAACCGCCTTATCTACAAGAGATTTGGTAAATTTTTCGTCATTTTCGTTTATGATGTATGTGAGTCGGGTTTGATAACCTCGTAACATTTGATGACATTCATTTGAGTATGTCAGCGCCGGAACTCGTCGCCTGATGCGTTTAAGAAATGTCTTGCTCAAATATAATTGACACTTGAGAGTTTATTACCGGCTTACGTACTTACACTTGTATGATGTGTTTACTGAGGTGGAATGTCAACGTAAGACAATCCAACCTATTCAGTCTTTGGTTTGTAGGTATTCAACTAAGTAGTTATTGCTTTTGAAGCGTTTTCTTCACTTATGGCAATACTCCATGACAATTTTAGGTAGGTCCATTGCGTGAATACTGACAAAAATCGTTTTTGCAATACATACACGGTTCTAAAATTTTGGCAAAGTACAGGCATTGTTCGCTTAACGAACACCGTGGTAATAGAGAAAAAAAAACGCGGAAATTATTGTTACGAACGTGAGTAATTAAATGCCGTTTTACTAGCAGAGAACTTTATTAACCACAAAACAATGACAAATTAGTCCGATCAACAAATAACCAATCACTATAAACACTCAGAGTTCCGTTTAGTATCGCTTAGGTCGCTAGGTATCACTTCAAGCACTTAGGTAGTTCGCTCTGTATCGCTGACGAAATCCAACTGAACTCGCTTCTAGCCGGGGGCCCGTATTTATATGCGAAGTCATCGAAATTTCTCGATACCGACGTTTCAAGGACATTCTAGCACAAAATAGTCGCATCGGGAGGCCATAAATCATTATTATTACTCTCGTAAGTAGGTACTTATCTACCGCCTTACATGCGAATTTCGACTCTATTGCTAATACCGAAGGTACAAATTCCCTTATCCACCCACATAACTACCTACTGAATGTTATCTAATAATAATAGCGTATGTCGGACTTTTCTGGAATTTGCCAGGCCTGAGTATGTACTCCTATTCTCGAAGCTTCGCACAGCAATGCGTTTTAATTATTTGATGCTACTCTTGGTTTCGTCGAAGATATAGCGTACTTAAGTTTCACGGCGTAACAGTGCCCCCCTCTTAGTCATGCTCGTCCCGAGCATTATTAGATCCGTGATACGGCGCCAATCTATCCACGTGGACTACCTTAGGTTTCCCTCGTAACCCTTTCTTGATGCGGTAGGTAACGTCGTTGATCCTTTTTATCACGGTGTAGGGTCCCTCCCATCGAGCTTGAAGTTTCGGCGACTTCCCTTTTCGTCGAAGTGGGTTGTGGAGCCAAACCAGTGCACCTTCCTCAAATCCCTTGGCGTTGGCATTGCGGTCGTATCTAGTTTTCATTTTAACGCTGGTGTGCAGGCTATTCTCACGCACTCGTTTATGCACTTCATCCAATTGATCTTGGAGGTCACTTACAAAGTCCGTAACTGGCTTAGTCTTGTCAGGTGGCACGCCGGTTATGGTATCGACTGGAAGTCTCATCTCCCTGCCGAAATTCACTCTTGCTGGGGTATGGCCCGTGCTATCATGCACTGCTGATCGATAAGACATCAGAAATAGTGGAATATACCGGTCCCAATCTTTCTGATGGTCATCGACAACCTTAGCCAGGTGATTCTCCAGGGTCTGGTTAAACCTCTCCACCATTCCGTCCGACTGTGGGTGCGCAGGTGTTGTGCGTGTCTTGTAAATCCCCAGAAGAGTGCACATTTCCTGGAACAGCGCAGATTCGAAGTTGCGGCCTTGATCGGAATGGATCTCCAAAGGTGCGCCATACCGACATACTACTTCTTCGACCACCTTTTTCGCCACTGTCGTCGCTTCCTGATTGGGTATGGCGAAAACTTCAGGCCACTTTGTGAAATAGTCCTGTATCACCACTATGTATTTGTTTCCGTCATCTGTCACTGGGAAAGGTCCAGCAACGTCGATGGCAATGCGTTCCCATGGGGCTCCTACATTGTACAACTGAAGCTTGCCCCTGCTCCTAGTCTGTGGTCCTTTCACGGATGCGCACGCTGTACATTTCCGACACCATTGCTCTATGTCTTCTCTACAATTGAGCCAGTAATACCGCTGTCTCACTTTCAGTAGAGTTTTCTTGATTCCCAGGTGTCCACCAGAAGCGCCATCGTGTATCTCCTGAAGCAGGGGGACCACTTCACGTCGTGGTACTATCACTTGTGTGGTCACCTCCTTGCCATCGTTCGATTCCCATTTCCTACAAAGCACGTCATTTTCTAGGACTAAACTGTCCCACTGTGCCCAGTAGCTCTTTGTGACAGGACTATGTGACGATACTTCATTCCACTGAGGCCTAGTTCCACTACGCTTCCAGTCCAGTATAGGTCGAATATCGTCATCTTCTTCCTGGGACTTCTTAAAGTTGCCTTCAGCCCTAATTAAGTTCACGTGTTCCCGGGCTTCATTTTGCTGGCAATGTCTACAGTCCTCATTACATGGACGTCGCGACAGGGCGTCAGCATTGTTATGCCCTTTTCCACTACGATGTTCCGTCACAAAGTTGAACTCCTGCAGCTGCTCTAGCCATCTTGCAACTTGACCCTCAGGGTTTTTGAATTGTAGAAGCCATTTCAATGCAGCGTGGTCCGTCCTCAACGTAAACTGTCTCCCTATGAGGTACTTGTGGAAATGTTGCAAAGTTTTTACAACAGCCAGTAGTTCTCGTCGAGTCACGCAGTAGTTCCTTTCTGGTTTTGAAAGTGCCTTACTGAAGTAAGCGATCACGACTTGCCTATCTTCTTGCACCTGCGACAGCACTCCACCAATTCCTGTGTTGCTGGCGTCGGTATCGACGACAAATCTTCCATCTCTGCTCGGATACCCCAGTATAGGCGCTTCACATAGCCGTTGCTTTAGTTCGTTGAATGCTGTCTCACAGTTCTTGTCCCAGATAAAATCTCGTTTATCCTCAGTCAGCTGATGTAAAGGTTTTGCAATGTCCGAAAAACTCATAACAAACCGTCTGTAGTATGTGCACAACCCTAGAAATGCACGTACTTCTGTTTTGTTCTTTGGAGCCGGCCACTGTTGGACAGCCTTTATCTTCTCAGGATCGGTTCTCACTCCATCGGCGCAGATGACATGTCCTAGGTAGCTGACCTCCTTCTTGAACAGGGCACACTTCTTTGGGCTTAGTTTTAGGTTAGCCCCCCGTATCCTGGTGAATACTTTCTCCATATTCCTCAGGTGTTCCTTAAAAGTGCGGCCCATTATAATGACGTCATCCAAATATACCAGACAGACGTCACCAAGAAGGCCCACCATGACTCTATCCATGAGGCGTTCAAACGTCGCTGGAGCGTTGCACAACCCAAAAGGCATGACGTTAAATTGCCACAGGCCGTTGCCAATTCCTGTACTGAACGCTGTCTTTTCCTTATCTTTCTCGCTAATTTCCACTTGCCAGTAGCCACTTTTCAAGTCAATGGTTGAAAACCACTTCATACCACTGAGCATATCCAGTGTGTCGTCTATCCTAGGCAAGGGATAACTGTCCTTCTTCGTTACATCATTCAGCTTTCTGTAGTCTACACAGAATCTGGTACTGCCGTCCTTCTTCTTCACCAGAACGACAGGAGAAGACCATGGGCTCGTAGAAGGTTCAATTATTCCGCTATCAGCCATATCCTTTACCATTTCTGCTACCTCAGTTTCTTTAGCCCAGGGTATGCGGCGCGGTCTCTGTTTAATTGGTCTAGCATCACCTGTATCTATCTCATGCTTGACGAGACCTGTTCTTCCGCAATCTTTTCCCGTTGCAAAGATATCCCGGAACCGTAGCAGAAATTCCTTGGCTTGCTGTAGTTCCGAAACTGATAAATTGCTCTTAGAATTTTCCAGAAGTTGCTGGATGTGATCAGGTTCACCTTTTATTGCGTCTTGTTTTACTGAAGATGTGTTTATTTGGCGGAGATACTTCACTTCTTCACATCTTCCAACAACACTGTTTTTCTTCAACTGGATCTCCTTTTTCCCAAGATTTACAATCCTGACCTTGGATCTTCCTTTCGTCATAACTAATGTCCTCGCGGTGATAAGTTCCGGGTGCCGGCCAATGTCTTCAACCATAACACATCTTCGTTGCCTAATTTTCTTAGGAAATTTAACTTCGACTAAGGTTTCCGTTCTTGGAGCCAATGTGGTATCCTTTAAGCAATAGAGGTTGCATGTGTTAATTCCTTGCAGGAAGACTTCTTGGTCTGGGAATTTTAATACTCCTTTATCGATATCTAAAACACATCGGTAATTCCGTAGGAAGTCGAGACCCAGTATGCAATCGTCGGTAATATTCGCAATTAACGCTGAATGGGTGTACACTTGATCACCGATTTTAAACTCGATTTCTGTATCACCGAGGACGGAGACTGGCTGGCCGGTGGCTGTCTGAAGTCGGTAGGCTGGGGTTTCTGTTTGCCACAAGATGGTGCGTTTCAGCAACTCCGGTCTTATAATAGTCCGAGACGCCCCGGTGTCAACGGTGAAATTGCAAGCACGTTGATTCAGCGTTCCCTCGATGATCAAACTATTTCCGTTGTGGACTTGATTGATGGTGATGGTTGGGGCCTTCAGTTGACCAGCCAGCACCCGCCCCGCGGCCCTGGCTACATTTAGTTTTAACGACTCCTCGTTAACTTGAGTTCCGGAGTCCACACTTCCCCTCTTCCTCTTGGGGCAATCGGTACGAATGTGCCCTTTTTCTCCACATCCATAACACGTCGGAATATAGCGGGACTTTGCCGACGAAGCCACTTCTCGGTGACGTGGTTGCACTGAAGGTGAGACCACCACTTCCCGAACTCTGTGCGTACGTGAGTCTTGTCGTACGGCTTCCACTTCCAAAGCGTGGGCCATCGCACTCTTCAGAGTTTGGTGGTGTCCGAGTCGCACCGTAGCCCTGACTTCAGTATCCCGTAGACCGTCGATGAATGCTTGCACCAGATTTACTTCCACCGTCTCCGGTGTCATCGACATGTATGCCCGCCGGACCAGCCGTTCAACCTCTACTCCCCACTGCTGAAGGCTCTCGTTCGACCTCTGCGTTCTCTCGCGAAGTTGCGCGCGGAAAACATGTTCGAGGTGCTTGTCACCATAGCGAGTGTCTAGTCCCTCCATTAGACGCTCCAACGTCCTGCCGTCTGGAGGAAGGTTCTCTAGGACCAGCAGAGCGTCCCCTCGTAGGGCCAAAGTTAACGCCGCGAAAGACTGGTCATCATCCCAGCGGTTCGTCTTGACCAGTGTTTGGAATTGGTACTTAAAAGCCGTCCAGGACGACGTGCCATCAAAACGCGGCATATCAAATTTTGCGGCTGATGCACAGTGGGTGTGTGATGGTGCGCTAACAGCAACGGGTTCGCGTGCTTCGAGCTTGATAATTTTTTTGTTGATGTCCAGCAGGCGATCTTCGTGGCCATCAATTCTGGTTTCGAGGCTATCAGCTCGGGCGGAAACCTCCTTGACCTCTAAGGTGAGATTTTTCACTTTCTCGCCCAACGTGACGAGGCCGTGATCGATTTTTTCGAGGATCAGGTTCTGCTTAGCCTCTTGATCCCGGCGGGCTTCCTCCTGTTCGCGGCGGGCAGCTTCCTGTTCGCGGCGGGATTCTTCCTGGTTAGCCGCGATTAGATCCTGGAGCTTACGCTGGTTAGCCTCTTGTTCGCGGCGGGCAGCTTCCTGTTCGCGGCGGGCTTCTTCCTGGTTAGCCGCGATTAGATCCTGGAGCTTACGCTGGTTAGCCTCCATACTAGCTTGCATGGCGGCCAACACTGCGGCGAGGTTCATTTCTGAGGATGGCCCTGTTGGCGCCTCAGCAGCTGCCGTTGCTCCCATACCAGCCCGATCTTCCGCTTCCAGACGTTGACGTGCAGCATCCATCTCCACTTGCCTCCTTGTTCGTGGTCCCTGTTCGTCGTCCCTCTGTAGTAATGGCATCTCACTTCTGACACCAGTTGTTACGAACGTGAGTAATTAAATGCCGTTTTACTAGCAGAGAACTTTATTAACCACAAAACAATGACAAATTAGTCCGATCAACAAATAACCAATCACTATAAACACTCAGAGTTCCGTTTAGTATCGCTTAGGTCGCTAGGTATCACTTCAAGCACTTAGGTAGTTCGCTCTGTATCGCTGACGAAATCCAACTGAACTCGCTTCTAGCCGGGGGCCCGTATTTATATGCGAAGTCATCGAAATTTCTCGATACCGACGTTTCAAGGACATTCTAGCACAAAATAGTCGCATCGGGAGGCCATAAATCATTATTATTACTCTCGTAAGTAGGTACTTATCTACCGCCTTACATGCGAATTTCGACTCTATTGCTAATACCGAAGGTACAAATTCCCTTATCCACCCACATAACTACCTACTGAATGTTATCTAATAATAATAGCGTATGTCGGACTTTTCTGGAATTTGCCAGGCCTGAGTATGTACTCCTATTCTCGAAGCTTCGCACAGCAATGCGTTTTAATTATTTGATGCTACTCTTGGTTTCGTCGAAGATATAGCGTACTTAAGTTTCACGGCGTAACATTATAATAAAAGGCAGGGGAAGCGTGTAAAACAAATTAGCATGGCCTTGCCATTGTGTGGCGGGCAGACGCAGCGTCGCGCCTGCGCCCGCGCCGGTCAAAGTCACTGCCAACTGCGCTGCGCGGCTGCGTGCGCCCGGCAAATAATACACCGTGACTATAAGCTACAACATACACATGTCAATAGTACTGTGTTCAATTACTACCACAACACTGATATTTATTGGACAAATTAATCGGACTTGCCTTTCTGAGAATCAGTTTGACTTTGTTCTTGGGTACTGTCAAATCAATATTCGGAACAAAACATTACCAGTAAGGTTTTGTTTGAGAGATATGTAAAGCATAACTGCGCAGTGACCAAGTTGAATACCATGGGATATTATTGTTTTAAAACATATACCAGACCAAAACAATGAAGATATTCAAACCCGCAGAAAATAAACAATAACACAAATAAAAGTTGTTATAAATATGGAAGCGAGCACCATTAATAAATGTGTATCGGATGAGAATAATCAAGTCAGGTAGTTCAGGGTCCGCGGAATCATAATAATTAGTTCCAAGATTATCCTTATGAATAAATTACCATTCACAGTCACATGTGCACTGGCTTCTCGAATGAGCTCATTGGTGACGTTGTCGTGGTTAACAACGTGCGCTGGGTTTTCTTCAATACCTGTGATCATGCACGCAATTATTGTGACGTTTAAAGTAATCGTTGGAATGGTCATACCTACGTTTTCTTTTGCCTGTTACTTTGCCTCTTCCTTCAACCGTCGCCGCGTCGCGTTGCCCTCACTTAATCCGTCCATTGGTAACCTCGATCTTCACGGTCATGTAATATTCATGCAGCAAATGCATGCTCAAAGCCAACACTACAGTACTCTTACTGCATGACTTGGACTTCTGAATCTTCCAGGGACAACTTGAAGTTTCACTGCTCACTTTTAATAGCATCTAATTCCTAATCTTTATTACATTTGCCGTAACGACTCTTAATCTCGGCTTGCGCGCCGTATGTCTACAGTGATTGGTTACAGGACGGTCCAATCTGTCCACCACGCTATTTATTGCTCTTGACACTGCTACCCCACGGCTCCGTCCGTTGCCCTTGAGCCTCGCGACGTGACACGGATTCCTCAAGCCGTCACGATCAGCGACCACAATAGCTCTCACTGCACTCATATTACGAAGTTTTCTTCATATTTCTTAATTATCGTCAGGATGCGTTGGTTCGATGGCAGCCGACCATAGCCCACTTCTGTATATTGGAGGTATTTGCTATCAATCATTTTCCTTGTTGCGAGCAGGAACTCCTAGGAAGTAGGAAGTCTATCGTAAATTGACGTTTCTAGTTAACTGTCAGTACACATAACTTTTCAAATGTTTGCGTATGATTGCAGTGCGGTAATTTAACGATGCACCAATTTTCTTGGCAATAATTATGCTAAGGAGAAATATTCGCGAAAGTAAGTGTTAGTTTCTAATTAAATAATGACACCAATCAGACGTCTGATCGATCGCTGAATATCGTCGGATCACACAGCATGTCTGCTTGCTATTTAAAGACATGAGCTTGATTAATTTCGATAAGAAACTTTCATCGTAGTTTGGTCACGGGTAAATTCCAGTGTAATTTGACGGATTGCAAATCTGTGTGCGGCATGCATATAGTCCGTTATCTTAGGCGCCGGAGCCGCCGGCCAGCGCTTGGCCGCCGTCGGCTCGGCTGACCCACACCACTCGACCTCGATACTACGGCTAGATCATATCGCGTATTATGCTTCAACTATTCTACAGTATCACATATACAATCGACGTTGATGTACGTCGTTGGCAGCCCGCTGGCTCTTCTGTTCTTGGAGCAGGAAACTTTCCAAGCCAGACGTGTTGACAGGCGACTTGGCGACAACTTAGTGACCGCTAATGGGAGTTTCCCTGTGCCTCGGTGACCTTGTCCCGTTTGAGACCGGTTGACCTTACGTATGTTAATGGAAATGAGCTATTGTTGAGGGCTTGTGGAATGCATGCTGATGAGTTAAGAATGTGTTCAGATTACTTCCGCTTGAGGAAATCTGACAACATTCTTGATTTATCACAACTGTTTACCAATTTACATTCTTTTATTCAATCTTTTCAGCACTGTGTTAGTCACAGCTGATTTATATTTAAAACGACACGTAATTATCACAATTTCCCAAATGTATTCTAAATACACAAAATTATACTGTTACGAAAACAAGTCTAGTTAGAATAGATTCAGTAGTTTGCATAATTGTGTTCGACGAATATTTTATTTTCGGTTCTTTTTGTGTCGGAGAATAGTTGTTCGATGATGTCACTATTCAAAAGCTGACAAGGATTATGATCGAAGTGATCTCGGCTGGTGCACGGAGAGTGGCCACTCGGCCGGCGCTGTTTGCAGTCAAATGGCGTGTGCAAGTCAATGAACTTGGCACTCTGCTCGACGCCTGTGTAACACACGCTCTGGACTAGACTAGGTGTCTTCACTGTGTTTTTGAACTTTTTGCAAACGCAAATGATAATTTTCCTCGTGTTGCAATTAAAATCTTATTGCTTGAAAGCAAAGGTAGCTTTTCCAACGACTGGTTAAATTGCAAGTAAACGAGTTCAACAGAATAATTCCACCAAATTGCCTTAGTTTAGCAAAAGTAATTGAATACACGAAATAAAACCTGTAGCATGCGAATTTTGTAGCGTTAGTAGAATTGTATAGGTGTGTGATTTTTATCTAGCTCAATCGTTTTGGAATTTACATAGTCCCAAAATACATTGAGATTGGGAACAGTTTAGTTCAGAGCTGGATATCTTGTTATTTCATTCAATATTTTCGAGCACGTACATTTGTGTGTTCTAGCGAGCGGTACCTGAATTTGGCACTATTTGCATTACGCGCGATTAGTTTCGTTCGGGCGAGCTCAGAAATTATTTTGCATAAGTACCAAGAATCAATCAACGTCAGCGCTTATCTATGTTTTTCTGAGCGAGTTCTAGCTGTATAATAAATTTAATTTGAATTCTAATGCGGTTGCTCGTCGATAAACTGAAGGTACGCTAGAAACGTAAACTCAGTTAGGCTGGCTCGGTCCTGCTGCATCTTCCGTTATTTGATTACGAACAGCTTATCTTTTAGGGTTTTCGCAAATGTTTTCTTTAACGTAGGAATAGGAATAACTAGTCCATGATGGCTTGTGCTATAACTATGAGAGTATACTTGCTGTTAATTTTATGTTAACACTTAAAAAGCTATAGGTATTTAACTAACTGGCCTGGCCCTGTTTCTCCCTTTTTTACTGCTCCGCTCTCGTGGTTCTTAGCGGGATATTATTTAAGGCTTCTTCGATAAATGACCTATTCAAGCTCAAAGGATTTTTTTAGTTAGACCCAGTAGTAATATTAGCGCGTCAAATAAACAGTTATATAATATGAATAGGTATAGGCAACTGCTATACCTGTACGCATATTTAGATAAGCATACAATAAATACGTTTCGTAATGAGCTATTTTAGATTTTTGCGGTAAATGAATATCCTCGTCGAAGTGACACCTCATTGTTTTGATGTTTTTGATATAGTAGGCTAACCTGTAGCTAACCTACTAACACTTTATATGGTGTATTTAGTTAATGTTAGTATGAAATGTAACACACGTCCCTCCCGTAGTAGTCCAAACTGGGCCTGTGTGGTAGATTAAAGTCAATTATTCCGGAGGCCTCAGTTCTAGCAACGGGATTATTATAAAGTTGATTATGCTTATCTAATTTATACTATATTTTGCGGTTCTAAATTCAATGCATTATTGTTGTGCTGTAGGCTCGCGTTTGACCACTATCTCACCTGATGGTAAGCGATGATGTGGCCGACGACGGAACACGCTTGCCTAGAAGTAACCTATTCATTCTTGACTTAAAGACTCCTAAGTTGTAGCTATCAGGAAACACAGACTTCGGCAGGGAATTCCAAAGACCAGTAACACACGTGTCTTGACACATCTTTTGATTGGCTTACATTATTACATTGGTTTCTTTTGTCCATCACCTAGACTCACGTTTTTTTCATTTATCGTCGAGTGCCACCTTATCTTTATTGCTTTCGATATTAACACTAGATAGGTACTTCAAATTTCAATGATTATAATTTAAAACTAGCATTTCACATGTGACTTTCTACAAGTAGTATTGGTTTTTTTTTTTTGTTAGTATTCATGTCAAGTTTATTAATACAAGGAATTCTATAACAACAACATTCCCTAAACCGTTTTTTGATGGTACATAATTATACAAACTAATAATTAAATTACCATGCTTATTATAAGTACTTATGTCTAATTTCATGTTTCTTTGGCCCGAAAATAACGTACAATCTTCATCGTTCCCTAAATCTTCCAATTAGGGTAGTCTTGAAAAACGAATAACGACTAGCTCTATTATTTACTCAGTCATCACTCGTGGAAAGTTTCAAGGATTTTGGCTCTAGGAATAAGATTTTGCAAACAAACAATATCCCCACTTTCGCCCCCGTAAAAGTTGAGTTTCTAAAAGTCCTTCCTTAGTGCTTACCTACTGCATGAAATGGAAGCCTTATTGCAAAATTCCAAGTCCGGTCGACTGTGCGTTTATATGTCAGTCAGTTTCTCCTTGTATACACATAGATTAGGTAACTTTTCTTAAAAACGAAGTATGTTTTATTGAATTATGTTTAGTCGGTCATGCTTACAGTGCTGTAGGCGTAACAACCGCCAGGTACCGCTTTAACTGTAATATTTGCAACATTTGGCCGTGAAAGGAATGCCTAAATTCTTGATCTAATTACAACTTCAACTACTTATAATTTTCACTGTTGCTGGTATGAGTTTTTCCTACGAGGCCCTGATAAGATATTTTTGCTATCTATACCATTACATAAATATTATGTTTTATCTGTTTGTTTGCAAATACATGAGGTGGAAGTGTACAGCAACTTCTCCGTGGTTCGGAGCGAATGGGATGCGGTCATCGTGTCCTTCTGCAAAGCAGTAATGCTTGCGAAGGATATGGTCACAAATATGAGAGGACGAATAGACTCACGCCCCTGCGGTCGCTTCGTGAAGCTGATCAGGCGCCGATAGTATCAGGCCACCGTAGGCGTAGGTTTGCGAACGACTAGCAATAGGTAGAGTTTACCGTCTGCCCGTCTGTTAAGGAGTGTTATTCTCTGAGAAAACCAATCGGTATTCGCTAAACTGTAAGTGTCACTCAAAGACCGAACCCAAGCCTTGGATAGCGTAGTGTTGTAGCCAAGTGCGCCTCAAAAAAGATGCCAAAACGGTTTGGGCCCCGGTAAAAAGGAAACCTGTGGTCTTAGAATACAAAGACAACTAAAGGACACAAGAGTGGTTTTAGTCAGTAAAAATCTGACACCCTCTTTCGTTCCACCGTAAAGTGGGGAAAGCAATTGAATGATCCGCTACCTCAAATAAAAATGTCTGCAAATACATTTGATAGCTGTATTTCTGTTGAGTTATAAAATAATGTGAATTAGTTTTCAAAATGCATTTGAACAGTATTTTTATTGAAGCATTTATTTAACCAACCATAAATTAATAAAGTTATTTTCAGTAGTTTTTACTTCGTAAAAAATACATTGCATAAAACTTGGATTTAATTGATATTTTGGGGAGTATTAATAGGTGTCTTAGCTAGCTTACACGACATAAGCATGTACCCACTGTATAGTCTATATTCTACTTGGCAACACGCCAGGCGCTCTGCTTTTCACTTTGAAATTGCTACAGTTTTGGACAGAGAACTAGTGATGACAAATACTGACCGAATTGTTTTTAATAATATTAATACGTGCTGGTGACCATTTTTGGGGACTTATTTATTGAGTAAGTCTTATTAGTAACGTTGTCCAAGCAGGGGTAATCTCTTAACTGACTGCTGACCAAGGTTGACCGCTGTGAAAATAACCTGACCAAATAGGGATTCCTCGACCCAACTCTATTACAGTGCCAGTGGTGGAGGCTGCACAGGACATGCGTCGCCTGCTATGCTAGTCATCCTGCGCTTTTCAGGATCTATACGAGGCCACTAACAGAGCCGTACAGGTTGCCGAATACTGGTCAGAAAAAAAATTGTGTACATCGACACGAAAAGAAGAAGAAGAAGCTAGGGTGTAACCAGTCCACTTAAGCGTCTCAAAACCATAGCCCTATCTATATCTTTGTTGTTCATATGTTCCAAGTTACCCATCAACTAAAGGCTGTCCTTGGGCGCACTATCATAACGTGTACAGGGATAATCGTCTCTTGATCCACGTTCCATGTAAAGTGTCCTCTACGAGTTGTCTTCGGCCTCTTGTACGCTTTCCAAGGGACCGGGACCCCAGAATCCGAGATAAATATATAAAAAACAATTTTCAGACTATATGATCTATAAAAAGGCATATTATAAATTAAAACATAACGTGGAAACACATTACTATACTAGCTGTCCCCTGCGGTTTCACCCGCATTTTTATATAGCCTATAGCATTCCTCGATAAATGGGGTATCTAACACTGAAAGAATTTTTCAAATCGGACCAGTAGTTCCAGAGATTACCCCCTACATACAAACTTACAAATTTTACCTCTTTATAATATTAGTATAGATAAACCCAATTATATAAAAGAGGATGTAAATTAGATTAAAATCAATCAATATGTTGTAAGTATTCGAAATTCCATTTGCATAATGTCTTCGGTTACTGAATGTATCCGCAAAACATAATTTCCCATTTTCTACAGCTCAAATGTTTTTCTCACTAGCCACTTCATTTTCAATGGACGAATGATAAATCGCGGCTGAATCATAACGACTCTATAGGGCCTATTGTCACTATCTCCTCGATATCGACACTGTTCCATTGTTATAGTATAAAAGGCATAACACATAAGTGTGTGTGTCCAACGGCCGCGGCGAGGGTGTGATATATACTGTGCTGTTATTATTCAAGTGTGATGACGTCAGCGCGCCGACTCGTCTGATATGATAGTGCAGCTATAGGTGCTGCTCACTCCTACGCTCTACAAGGTGTGCGACTATTGTGGAACCGAATAATGGCTCTGACTTTTAGAAGCCCATTACTTGGCGTTGGAACATACTAGACACATGTTCCAGATCCAAAAGGGGAATTTTAATATGAAATTCTTGGTAAATATTTTCGTGGCGCTCGCATCCTCGCGGCCGACATTACGTACTCATGGCTGAGGAAGCGTGTGAGGATGTTCGCCCACTTTTTTAATCGAAAATGCGTGAAGTTCCGTTCTCTTTGGTAACTTTACCGTACAGTTACTGCTAATTGCTGTTTTGGTAATTGCTCACGTTGCCTTGCCCGGTACAGTCGTGAACACACTACTTGTTTGTGTAGTACACGTGGACCGAGCTAATAATATCTTGTTTAATGTTCGTTGAAACGGCTTCAGTTTTACATAATACATGCTTTATTTAATGTCCTCGCTCATTGTTCCTTTTGGAGCAAGCAAAATACTTAGCATAATGTGTTCTTACGATAATATGGAGTACACTTGCTTGCGCTGCGCCGGCGCCGCGGCCGGGCGGTGCGGTCATCCTATCGTTTCCTACATGAAAGTCCTCGGGCGCGCGCCCGCGTCGGTCACAGATCATTTCCCCGCTACTTTCTCCCGACCACACTGACCACTCGCTATCGCCTAACGATCGCCATGTTACATCTCTAAAGTTTCACACAATAACAACAGGCTACATTCTGAGTGCAATATAAACGCTTCAGAACCGTCATTAACTGTAGTTAGTGAATTTTGCATAACACAGATTGAGTTCTGACAGTGGGCGACTGTCGAAGTTACACAATCCATTTGAGCAGCTGATTTTGATGTGGAAACTGCACGGCGGTGCCGGCGCACCAGTGTGCAATAATCGTAGAACAATGCTTAGCGTAGGCCGTCGCCAAACTTTAGTGTCTATCTATTCTCCGGCGCGTCGCAGTTGCACCGAGTGCGGCCATTTCAACCAATTGCCAACCTAGCAATTAGTAAGCATAGGATAATTATCTAACATAACGTAAGAAAAGAGTTTTTCAATGCTCTCGATCGTAATGTTATCGGCGATTCGAGACCAATTTTCGCCTAATGGGTATATTGTTGATCCATAAGTAGTTGTTGCTACATCTGTTCATTTTTCACTATGCAGTTTTGAATAGCCCATTATCGGAGTCAAGTGCAGCGTCGAACAGTATTCAGTACGAAGCGGCCCATAACGTTTATCGATATGGACGTCATTCGAGTAATAGCCTCCCCGCAAGCCGTGATACAGTTATACAGTTCAAGCGGACTTTTCCACATTGTTTATTATTTCTGGCAGTCCATAAAAAAAGAAAATGGCACGCTGTTAGCGGCATTTCCTTTTACGAGCGTCTCATTGGATGAAACCTATAAGCTGTTGTGATTACCGAGGCTGGCAAATAAAAGGGGACGCTCGTTATTCTTGTTTTATTTCCGATTTTCCTTGATTGAGGACGTAAGGCTGGTTTTAGGACAAGCGAACGACCTCACAGACCTAGATACCGCAATTTGTAAGAAATTATGGAAATAATACAAATCATGCATTGCAGAAAGGGAAGCCGATAAATTACATTCTTGATGATAATTCAACAAAATAAAACATAGTTAATGTTTTATTTTGTTTTTGTTGTCGAGGCCCTATGGTGGTAAACATTCTATACAACCGACTCGTCCCCAAAGGCAACAAAGTCAGCGCAGATATAACTTAGGTACCTGCTTTTTGGCTGAGTGTTTACGGTTCAGCATATTTATCTTTGCATATTTTTATTCACGTTTATAAAAACAACATTTAAACCGTAATCCGATTTTTAGGACAAATCGATCAGAATGTAAGATTGGAAAGAAATTGACTTCCTTCTCTGAATGAAACCGCCCCGGAAACTCGATAGAGCGCCTGTAATGACCGCGAGTAGAAAACTCGGCGGCACTTCATTATCCCCTGTGTATTCCACTCCGCTGTCGGCTCCTGGAGCTATTATTTAGAATAGTGCTTGAACCGTGATTGAAGAGACTTAGTTCCAGGATTTAGGTAAATCATTTTTTTATTATGCACTAGCTGTCCCCTGCGGTTTCACCCGTATTTTTCGTTACTGCTCCGCTCCCGTGGGTCGTAGCGTGATGGTATATAGCCTATAGCATTCCTCGATAAATGGGCTATCTAACACTGACATAATTTTTCAAATCGGACCAGTAGTTCCAGAGATTACCCCCTACATACAAACTTACAAACCTACAAACTTACAAATTTTACCTCTTTATAATATTAGTATAGATAGGCTCGCGTTTAACCACTATCTCACCTGATGGTAAGCGATGATGTGGCCGACGATGGAACACGCTTGCCTAGAAGTAACCTCTTGCCTTCAACTCTCTCTTGACTTCAAGACTCCTAAGTTGTAGCTATCAGGGAACGCAGACTCCGGCAGGGAATTCCACTTCTTAGCTGTGCGCATAACCCCTTATAATCATTTTTATAATATTCTATACTTGATAGATTACAATCGGTAGTAATGATATAAAGAACTTTACCTGCTCTAAAGTACCTGCGTTGCTTTCCGCTGAGAAACCGCCCTCCTAATTAGCAATTTGGTGTTCATTGTCCGTTGTGGAAAATTTTCCATACGCACA
Organism: Mythimna separata; assembly: GCA_030763345.1. NCBI lineage: Eukaryota > Metazoa > Arthropoda > Insecta > Lepidoptera > Noctuidae > Mythimna > Mythimna separata. The sequence continues at coordinate 535,956 of CM061173.1, read as the reverse complement.
CACCAGTCCGTCATTTTCACAAAAAACACGAACGCTTGACTGCTTTCAAGATTGATGTAATTTTTTGCCGGCGAATGAAACCAATTTGAGACAGCAGCGGTGGTTTGCGTGATCGCGGCTATGGTTGCCGGCCTGCCCACACTGACATGTTTTTACCTTTAACTTTTTATTTTACCATGATGATGAAGTTGCGATACGTTTTTCGCGATGGCATCGTTTTCTGCTACGCCAACTTACCTGCTGCGCCAAATTTTCCTCAATTATATTTTACGTATTTTTTTTTCCTAAAATGCTGACGAATTGTAGGCATGATGCCAAAAAGTTGAGTCATAAATAGAAATGTGCTTCATATTAGACAATAAAATGGTGTCCGCTATTCGAGACTAGTTTGAACACAAACCAATCCTAAATAAAAACAAGAATATCGTTCCGAAGAACCGGTTGTGATGTGTGGCGTAATGTCGGCCGCTACTGCGCCTCAAACTTGCCGTGTTTACCAAACACTGCAACTCCAGGTGTATCACATGCTATTATCCACGCTTGGATTATTTCACTCCCTTCAATTTTTATGTCATTCGCCACAGCAAGCGCTTAGTAATCAGAGGGTTATCGCGCCCGGTGGTGCCAGCGACTGCTTGCCTTTGTCCAGTCATCCGTGCCATATGCAATATTACGCGTAGGGTAGGCACCCCTTCCGGCGCCCCCTGGGCATGGCAACGCATGTAATCGAGTACATATGGACAGACACACACGCACACAACCTGATATACAGGTACGGCGGGGATGCAAATTAGTATCGATTGTGATCGGGTTTCTAATAGTTGCCGTTCATTCGTGATTGATGGAAATTAAAGAATGTTTTAAAATGCTTCATTAGTCGCAATAATTACGTAAAAAACAGGACCAAACGAGAATTGGTCAGTGTTGAAAATCACGACTAGAGAAATACAAACAAGGTAGCGTGACTCACAGTTCAGTCGCAAAAAACCAATGGACTGGCTACTGAATGGGAATTATCAATATAGACAAGAAGTGTCAATATTACCATTATACGCAACGTTGTTTAGATAGCGACCGTTACTACAACGTTGTCGCAGCTCTGTCACTCGGGCCACACGGACATACATTTACATTTCCCCGTTTTTAATGGAACCGAAGTGATTTAAGTGTCTCATCCATCAAGCGAAGTCTAAAGGCGTAGTTTTTGCTTGATCTCAGTACAGCACGGCGTAGTAGATCGATTGGCCTCGGTGCTGCACGCTCCGCCGACTATTGCGTCATGCCGTGATGCTGGCAGGTGGAGCAGACGATGATAATGAGCACGTTGCCCATGTTTATTGCTTTGTTTTTTAGCATCATCGATTGATGTTAGGCCGTCAGAGCGAGGAAGACAGCCGATGATGTCGCACGTGATCTATTGGCAGTTTCGCATGCCGTAAGACAGTAACCAGATGTCAAGGTTATCTTTAGATACACGCTATCACGCTATGTCATCTCCGTATAGGTTGGGCCCCGAACGGAAACTTGTTCTTGTAAAAAATTGGCAAACAAAGGTTGTCTAGAGGTCAGTGATGGGGAAAAAGCGACAATCACGAAACACTGCGTTAATGCAGAGATTACAAAAGCGACCGTCACTCCGTGCAGAATCTGAGCACGTTTGACGGATTGATCGTTCACCCTAAAACTGGTGCAGCCAAGCGTGTCGTCAGAGCGCTCAGGACCAATATTTCACTGTTCGAATTAATTAGGGGTAATAATAATATAAGCAAATTACAAATTGAATACTTAGCTTATTTGTATTTCAATGTGCCTTGCACTGAAGGGACAAAAATACAATATAGCTGGTGCAAGTATCGACAACTGCGGAAACTTATTTGGGACACTGATAATAATCTTCTTGTTTTTTACACTCGTCTCGATTCGTTCATGTTCATCATAATGTGTTTATAATTAAAATCTGACTTAATAATGGGATATCCGGATTTTAATGGGAAAACGAAACTTAGGAAGCTGCCGACTCGCAACATTTGCATTTAAACGCTTCCCTAAATTAACTTGGTTTAGATGGTTCGGGTGGAGGAGGAGCCCTGTGTCTGTGCTGCTTGTACTCGTATGTAGAGCTAGGCGTGACGGCTGTAGTCATTAGCGGGTAATTTGGCGCCGGCCGACATTTGCATGTTATCTGGTGCCACTAGCGCTGGCGCCGCCGACACGCCGCAGCAGATAGCAGCGCTACGCATACCGCACATGTGAGCGCAAATTAACATGGACACCGAGCGACTAGCGCCGATAAACCGACGCCTTTCAACACCATTCTAGACTTAATTATCCTTCTGTGAACTAGTTCGTTAGCTTGTAGCTTGTTTACCGAAAATGTTTTCAATTTCCTTCATAAATTGTTAACTGGACGCCGTATTTAGGCAAACGTAGTAATAAATCATGGAGTAAACAAGTGTTGGAGTTGTAGTGGCATATGGTCGGCCGTGTCGTCTATTCCGGTATGTTTATGGGTGTGAGGCCCTAGGGGCTGGCGGGCCCGGCGAGGTGACGGCATGGCCCAGGCCCCCGTTGGCGCCCCGCCAGCGCTAGCTCACTACATGCCTATAACATACTCGCTGTTTTATGGCCAATCTTACTCCATACTATTTTATTATTCCCTTACCTTTAGGCCGGTATGCGTAAACAGTCTTTGGATAATAGACAAATATTTTAGGCGGACGTTTTATAGCCATCATAATGTCAAGGAATACATTCTAATTACGCAGCTATACGTAACCGGGAAGTCTGCAACAATACCTAACATTCAAATAACTATATCTATCAGCGAAGACAAAAGTAATCATGTTCTCCGTGCCTAATTAATTCTACTTAATAACAGGAAAAATACATTTGGAGCAATTGCCAACTGCGAAAAGTACTTCTCGGAATGGAGATTTGATTGAATTAATTGAGCGGTGTCTAAAAATAGCACTGATACAATAGGTGACGAGACTGGTTTAATTGTCAAGAGTGTGGGTGCTGGTGTGAGGCCTGGTGGCACCTCGAGCAGGCCGGGTCAATTGCACGCACCCCCGCGCCGCGAAGGCCGCCGCGATCGCCTGATCAATCAATTGCTGCAATTATCTCAGATTTCGTCTGAGTGCTTAGAACACGCATTCAAATAGTCGGCCGCATCCTCGCGAGGATTTCTGAAAGGCTCGACGGAAGCCATAAAGCAGCGGCCGTCAGTTCTGATTGGACCAGTTATTTGAACTGATTGAAATTGAGAGCTCTTGCATACCTGACTCAAGGAGAGCGATTACTCTATATAATTCACTTTGGGCGTTCAACTCTTTGAATATTCAGGGGTTATATCGTTTAGGTCTATTTCTTTTTCACAAACACTATCCTTCTCAAATGCTTCTTGTTTATGTAATTATGGAATGCTTTGCTTCTCTCAAGTTAACTGTATCTCAAACATGAAATGTCTATGTTTTAATTCAGGTGGGTTCTTATAAAGAATCAGACATATCATTAGTAAACCTACGTATCGTAATTCATCACAAAAATAATCGTTTGTTTGTTTCAGGCAATGTAAGAGTTCTGTGGACACTGAGGTGGGTTACCGGAACTGGCGATGTTCCACCCTGCCATCTCCTCATCCCTCGTCATCCATGTGAGTTGCCCTTTCACTGCCAATGTTCCGAGCATTAGTAACTGCGCACGCACCTGTCGCCTTGTCTGTTTGTTTAATAACAGCTGTTACGTCACAATCAAAACATTACCTCTGATAACGTCGTGTCACTCAATGTTTTGTCCAAATGATACGCTTATCAGTCGTATTTAGATGGGTAATCCTTGTTATCTGCGCAAGGACGATCACATCCAGATAATATTATGCTTATAGTTGGCGTTTTAATTGAGAAGTTGCGCGGAGTCGAAATTGTATGAATTTACAATGCTGAGCGTCCTTGCCACTTGGCACCCTTCGGCAGTCACGCGACAACGCCGCTGCAGCGCGGACGTGCACCGCGCTCGCGATCGCGCCTCGTCACTAACTACACGTAAATGTGCACAGTTGAACAGTTCTACATGTAATGTGAAGCAATTATTGACTCATTACTACGTTTTTTTTGTTCGACCTCTGAAGCATCAGCTCATGCAGCATTCGCTTCAATAGCAGTATGTATTTTAAATAATTTTATTCTTTTGTATTGTGTCGTTTGTTTAAAAAACACGATAGTGAACGAAATGAGTGCACTTGTCGGTTTTCCTATAGCGCACTAATCCTGCTGTTTACTGGGATCATACTTGAGTTCTTATGGTTTCAATAAAAGTTTAATTCGTAAACAAACATGCGTTGTAGTGCTGTGGGCGCGTGTGATGATGCACAAATAAGAATGACATGACAACATACAGAAATAAGTGGGTGGCAAAGGTGTTGTTTTTACGTTGCCAGAACATGTGATTTGAAGCGAATTGTATGTTGTTTTGTAAATTTAAAATAATCATAGATGGTTATTTATAAGTAGGAATACACAAGCGTGCAATATAGTTGGGAAAAGGCTAGGCAGATGATGATGGTTATTTATAAGTAGTAATACACAAGCGTGCATTTAAATATTCTTCTTTCACAACAGAATTACTTGCCTCTAAATGACGATACAAGAAACAGTCAGCATTTGATTGTGAAATTCAAGAGTTTATAATGAGATATATTAAATCCCTGACATTTTCTACTTTCATACTCATCAACTCTAACCTTCGGATCATGTTAATTATATTAGTAGAATCGTCTTAGCATCACTTTCGCAATAATTATTCGTTTCGGTGCTCTTTCTACACACGGTTGCTAGAGCATCGCTGCATCATTGCAGCTATATATACAATTCTGCAACTAAAGTCAACAGACTGCCGAATAATAATGTATTCGAAACACTGAATATTGATGTAGCCGTCTGATCGCCTGATATATGAGCGAATGGACTGCATAATTGCAACAGATGTCGCAAATTATCTGCTCGCATTTGTTTCTAGAAGCTCGTTTGATAATTTATACAAAATTAGATCATCTGCCCCGGATATAGGTAATAATTCACTTTTCGTGTATTTAATTCCATGTCTCGGAAAAAACACTTCGTATCATGGAAATTCCGACACCACACAGTTGGTCCTTTCCTAGTGGGCCTGGGCCTGGCTTCTGTGCGTTATCTTAATGTACTGAACCATCATTCTCTGTTGCAGACTAATGAGCTCGGCAGCTATGCGCCACACCGCCGGCCGCACGCTATCGAACCGCCGAGGACGCCCCTCTGATGCCAAACACTCCCAGCATACCTCTCCACGTAGATAGGCCTTTTTATATTTTACAATTTACATTTTTTTAGTAGATTCATTTACACGTGCGTTGAAGTTAACACACATGTGAAGTGAAGTGCAAGTGCTAGTGTTGTGAACCGGCTGCGTCAGGCTAGTGCGCGTGTCCGGGCTCGGCCGGCCAGTAGTCCGGGCCGGCAGCGCGGGGCCCGATGTTGGCGGCGTCATGGCCTTCATGACGAAGAAGAAGCGGTACAAGTTTGGGGTGCAGTGCTGTCTGGAGGAGCTGACTGAAGTGCCTTTCGTGTCTGCGGTGCTGTTCGCCAAGGTCCGCCTGCTGGACGGCGGCAACTTCCAAGAACATTCTAGCAGGTCAGTAAAGCATCCTTACATAGCCATTAAGTTCACATTTGTGTCGCGTTATCATTTGGTACATCTTCAACGACACGTCATACGTCGCGACGTTAAGTGTTTTCAAGCTCTGTCACATTATATAAAAGTATCTATAAAAAATAATCTGTTTTAAACATCAGATCTCTCGTCACCCAAAGATATAAATAATGTCTTCCGTCTGTCTCCTTGACTTCTGATAAAAAGCTGTTGCGTTAGCTTCAAAATACAGATAAACTTTAACCCTATGAATATTTTTATGTTAAATACAGGAAATTTCGTTCTCGGAATCCAATGTCGGCAGACCTTGCGTCTTATCGGTTATTGGTGAAGCTTGCGTGTCCTGACCTGAAACGATTTGACTAAGCTAGCAACGTTTTAGCGTTGAAAAATCACAATATCTCCAAATCTATATGTCCAGAACATATAGGATTAATATATTGAAGTATTTACATTGTGCTTTCTGAATGATTGTGAAGTTTACGGATGTTCGTCGCGAATTATCCATTGTCAATGTCAATAAAAAATTGAAAGTGGTGTCAACTGACAAGACGTACAATGCATGTGTTATCTTCAATGTTCATTTGCTGTTTACAATCACAGCGAAACTTTCATCAATATCAACATGTTCTTGGGTCTTAAAGTTAATTTCCTGTGGTAGCACACGTCGAATTACTCGCCTGATTAAATCTCGGAGTTTTGTTTCTCGAGTTATATTAAGTAACGCTTCGACGGCCGTTCTTACTTCATAATTGCGATATATTACAAGCCGGTGTACTTTTGTACAATAATGGTGGTCTGTGCGTTTGTTCGTTTTGCTTGAATCGCTGTCGCAAGTCACTGGAGTGCAGCTAATAAATCAGTTTTGGTTAATCCGGTCGGACAGAGTCCGGGGTGCGGGGGAGGGCCGCACTCGGTGCACTGGACCACGACGCTCTTGCACAATGCTAATCTTCCTTATATTATACTAACTTGCAATCAGATTAGTAGTAAATTTTGTGTTGTTGCTGTTTGTGATCGAAACACACTACTTCTCTACACTACACACTCGTTACGTAAAAGATCTTTCATCATTTTTCAGAACGTTCGACCGAGACCTAAATCCTTTACAAAATACTAATGAGAATAACGTTATAAGCAGTAATGTAGCTGTAACACGATTACTAATCTGAACGTGCCTCCCAAACAAGCTGAGAGGCAATTTAACTGGAAACACTGGCGAGATAAGTTTTTCGTTTAGCGTCACATGAAAATGTTTGCGGGAACCAAACACGGTTACCCGAGAGCACCGCGCTACGCTTCCAGTGCAGTTTTATTAAAAGCGTTCAAACCTGAGATAGGTTTTAATTATTTTTCATACCACCGCTGATTATGGCGTTATTACACATTTTTCTTGCGGACATTAATTATAGAGGTTACTACTGAAATCAAATCATAACTTTGTGTAAAACTGATCAAAAATTGCTATTTTGTGTGAAATTTGGCCCGTCATAAATTAAAAAAAAAGTTTAAAAAACTATCCACTATCCATTTTATCAATATTCTAAGTGAGATAATTTTTTCCAAAAACTTAAAATTACAAAAGACGTGTTTACTGGAACAAGTTTTATGAAATATTATTTAAGACTATTTTGTTTTTTTTATTATTATAATTATCGAATACCAACGGAGCCTTCAAGTGTTATCTCTCTTTACCTCTTTATCAGGCATTGCTTTGGATTGCGTCAAATTGCTTGAGATGAATCAACAAGCGGTTAAACTATTCTTAGGTTTACGATAGACAGGTTGGGAAGGGCTCTCTTACTCTCAGTTGGACACTAAAACGACAACACTATCGACTTCCGTATCGCTACTTCTGTTTTTTAAGTCCTTCACAATGATTTCTAAAAGCTTGGTATGTTTATACAAACAAATAGTAAAGCTACTTGAACACCTTGATATTCCACCGACCTTCTGAATAGGAGTCAAGTTCAAAGGTACAATGTTGACCATAAACGCCACGCTTGCGTTTTGTTATAGAATTAATTAACTTGTAGAGAACCATAACGATAGCTCACGCACGGTTATGCTCGGACATTTTTATTGTGTAGATCTTTTACTTATTTGGTCTTATTTCCTAAATTCTCTTTTATTTGAAGCAGTTTGGCACTGTGTGGTGCATTAATAACTTTTAAGTAAGTACAAGACTCTAAAGTTTTGCCGGAAACTTTTGAAACAATAACGTAGCTAACTGTCAAAAGTGTGTCCCGTTTCTGGAGCAATTCGAACTCCTCTGAAAACCGAAGTTATTAATTCAATTAGACTGTAAGGAAGTATTTCGTAGCGATGATTTGTGAAAGAACATGCTCTATTATGCAAAGCGTCTCGTCATCCCGATCATCAATCTCTTTGTCCGCTACACCCACTTTCCGCGACTCTGCTTGCCCAAGCTGCTGTGTCGTGATGATATAATCTACCCACGCACGGCAGTCTAGGTGCACGCTCGCGTGTACATAGTGCCGGTAATTATGTGCTGTTTCACCAAATTGAAATTAATGATGGCGAGAAAAAGTTGTAAAGCCATTTATATTGCCATTAACAAGTCGTGCTTGTTACAACAATGGAAAAATATTGGTTTTTGGTAATGGATGTCCTCCACTCTACTGCATTACGAGTAATTTAGTATTCAGTCAGTACTCTTTTCAATGTAATTGTATTTCTTGAAGATTACAGCCCCTCCGACTTGGTCAAGTCGGGTGGTCCTATCATGAGGTCCAGGGCGAGAACGACCGGACGCTTGTTACTCTCTCCACAGCGGACAAGCGTCAAATTTAGCACCACTTCCATCATGCACATTACGATGTCCCTTCCGTCCCTACTTTCACTCCGACTGGCATATCCTACTTCACGAGCTTTGGGCCCTTGTGACCGTGAACGGAAGTTTTTTTTTCATATTGATGTCAAATCTCGCTATACTTTTGTATTAAAATATATTATCCGGTGCTACGACCAACCATTTGCCTGCAAAATGCAATTAAAGTTGATAATAATATAAGAATCTAGGTACTGTCCCTAATAATTTGGCCACCTATGGTAATTAGCACCGTATGCAAAAATAAAATTTACGCCTAAACGCAAATAGCGAAAAATAATTTAATTAAAATTGGTTTAGTAGGTCAAATCAGTAATAGATTAGAACAAGTTAGCTAGCTATACGAGACTTCCTCGTGTGGTCGTATCAGCGCGTTTCCGAGTCGCGACAGATAATTACAATGTGACCATGCACGCTTCCGATACGCGTTAGCGCTATCGATAACAGCTGAGCTGCCACGATCCACTGCTGCTCCACTTAGACCTGCAAATGTTGCAATATTGCTGTGTTTATCTAGTTCAGCTATTCTAAGAGATTTTCATTCATTCCTCCACAGTTTATTGAATTAAATACCTGATTATTTTAATTCAATAAATGGTTGCAGAACTTGGTAGTGAAGTAAAAAATTCTGAACTCTTATCGTTTATCGTTTTATGTGATGCCAACTTCACTGTTGCTTATAGCTTAAAACCTTACTTATTAATGGGATATGTTTCATAATTTTATAATTCACTAGCTTCTGCCAGCGTCTTCGCTTGTGTGAAATTAGAAAATTATCTTAAAGAAACATCCGGGATAACATGCTCTATTCTACCCATGTGATTTTCGTCTAAATTTGTTCAGACGTTCGATCATCTAAAAGTAATACACATACAAACGTTCGCCTTTACAGTGTTAGTATGATTGTACACTATTACACTACTGACCTAATGATACAGTAATCTTATCATCATCTCAGCAGCTTCCGATTGCAAGTCATTCCAATTTATTACAAACTGTCACGTATGTACAGTTAGCCTAATCGGGAAACGCTCTCGAATCTATCAGCACCAATTATATTGGCGGGCGTCCCCAATCATACCTGAGCACGTTATTATGAAGGTACGAATGTAGGTCACCAGTAGACTGGAACTGAACACTCACTAGGGCTGGCAGATTCTGGCAAAAAGTGCGTTATCTCCTAAGTTTCTAGTTATTCCGATTATTTCTAGAAATTTTCTATGAATTACGGATGATAGGACTAGTCATGTGCCAATATATTATGAAGTTTAGCAGAAAATAGTACGTTTGTATAATGAGGAGTAGTTTGTCTGCATCCCGGCAGCCCTGGGTGGGAAGTGAGCAGTTACCGGGAGTAGGGGAGAGGTGGAATGCGGAGGCGTCCGGCGGCAGGCGCGGGCCCCGTCCTGCCTGAACAATTGACTGCGCGCCACCAGCCAATCAGCGCCGCGGCCCGCTGCAAACCAATGCAACTAGGATTCAACTCCGCAATCTAAACGACAGAGTTTTGATTAGAAAATGAAATTGATTCCAAAACTAGCATTTGGTTATTTCAGACGAGCTTGCGTAAGACTGCGATAAGGTTAACTTCGACATTTCGCTTATTAAAAAAACTTTAAATTATGATTGAGCAGCTGAGTAGACAATGCGTCAGAGACATATCGACGCAAGGTTTTTCTCTATCGAGTCATTTTATTTTCTCAGTCATTAAACATATTATGATGCCGTGCTAATTATAGATCGTAGAGTTAATAAAGTTGAATGCCTTGATGGCGGTTAGCACGCGGGTGTGGAATTCCTCACCCAGATAAGAGTCGCCACCTGACGGCGCGGGTTGAATGACTCTGTTTTCACAACTATTGCTAACATTCAACACGTATTTACTGTTTACAGCTCTGTTTACGAAACGGGTAAAACTACAAAAGGCTTTCCTCAAGGAATGCTTGGGATTTTGGCCCTTTGTGCCGATTAAGTGGTCATACCAACATCGGGTGATGAAAATACGCTTTCCATTAAATGAGTCACCAATCCTAAACTGTACAGTACTTGAAACACAAAAATATTTGTGTACACCCACTGAAGCTAACTCAACAGTTAATCTAATTTAAATTGTTGGTTATAAAGCAAAGGAATTCCAATGCCAATGAATGGTACAAGGAATATTACTCTCACTGTGTTTTGAAACTTTTAATTAACATAGTCACTGCTCTGAATCAACAGATGAAAGTCGGTCTATGTCCCTACTCTTACAATGTCTCTCGCAAATCGCATCGGGCCATCATTCACGAATCTGTCTAATAATAGAGCGAGTTTATTTATAATCGGGCTCGCTCCATTGTTTACGGTAGCACGTCACAGCCATTATGTTTTCAGAAACTGTCTTTTGTTCTTAAAGCAAATGAACCGTTTGTTGTTCTTTCTGTTTTGTGGCGCGGCCTGTTTGCTTGCTTTTGTCGCTTTGCTGTAAGCTTGGGCAGCTGTTGGATGCTCTTCAGTGTTTGTGGGTAAACAAAGGCAATGATAGATAGATCTGTGCCTATTCGTATCTATCCAACTTATAAATATACAAATACACATCTGTCTGATTAGAATCTAATCATCTTTTCCAAAGGCTATGTGCTAACAGAATCTTATAAGAACAGAGTTGGTTTCCTGCTCAGTAAATCTGGAAAAAATTGTCAAATAGGAATTAAGTCTTATCTGGTTAGTGGGTTTAAGGCGATTTACAAAAAAACGACTTACCCCAGTTCTCTGAAATGTGCATGCTAGTATTAGGAGTTGCTCTTAGCGACAAATGAACCACTTTCTACAAAAAACAAACAAGTGTCTGGCCTCTGGCAGACGGAGCAGCCTCACGCTGTAGCAGTGGCATTAACTCCTGTCAGATTATAGCAATTATGTAGAAAACTGCGAAACACCAAGATGAAATAAACGCTATGTGTGTCACAACGTCGAGATGTTTGTTGATGACGAGTGCGCCGCTAACTAATCTCATGTCATTATGTCTGGTTTCCTCAACATTAATCTTGTTGGAAAACTTCGTTTTATCGGATTCGTAATCAATCAGAGCGTTTAAGTTCTCTGTTCGAGTGTACTGGTTGACTAGAAGTTATGTAATGAACAAATAGTCATTGTGCTTCTTCATAAAAAAAAAACTTTGATCTCAATAAAACATGTGGAAACGATCAACTTTATGCTGTTTGCCTTGAGTTATTATTAATTTATTACATTACAATGAAATATTATGATTATTTATAACTGCTCTAAAAACCTGATCATAATATCTCGCGCTCTAGTTCCTTTGGGAATATATCTGCAGTACAGATTTTAGATTTATACCAATAAAACAAGGCGAAAAGATCAGCCATTGTCCAATAGGTCTTATTTTTGTTCGAGATCTCGCGTGACGCCTATAAATAGACTAGTGATTTATCCTCCCAGTGGCTGTGGTGTAATTATCGAGATCGGCCAACTTGGCCAAGGCGATGGCGCCGCATTGCACCAGCAGCAAGGACGCCACAGTGGACAACCGCCAACCACCATGACAACACTTAGATCTCACCGAACCTGATAGACTAATCGAAAGTCCCAACAATGGAGATAGTCCCCATATAAACACACGTATTAAAGATAGTCGCCTAATAAATACCGTGTCGATAAAAGCACAATTAAAATGAGTAAGTAGTCACGCGAGCGTGTAAACACTAGCTGATATGACGATAATTGCAGTATAGTGGACGCGATAACTATAAATATAATTAGCGGTTGGAGTCCCGCGAGCCTCTGTTGGGAGGGAACGGAGAGGCTAAATGAGCCTCTGCCAATGCCTGATGCAACATTGTGCAACTGCTGGGACAAATTAGTACGATGTCAATTGCTACCAGGAAAATTTTAGGAAAATGCAGTGAAGGTTTTTTCCAAAGCCACTCTTTGTTCTCGCGTTCAGGAAAGAAACGTTATTTATCTTTCTTACATCCGCTGGCCCGAGAGAAAACTTGTAAAATGGCGGTTCTTGATTCTTTCTACTTCATTTTCATTTTCCGCTAGCAGTGCAAACAGTTTTTGGACGTGCTAAATTGCTCAAGAGCTCGTTATTCTCATACAATGCAAGCTAAATGAGCTTCTAACCGAAAAGGTTAAAGTTATCTGGCGTTGCGCACTCCTTACAGTTACATAACATGTGGGCTTTCTTCTGCGGACTTATCTGTAAGTGTGACCTTTCCACTCCTTGCGATATGTCGTCTTCCAAAGCTTTATGTTAGAGTAGTAGATCCCTTGCGTAAAAACGAACATTCTAGTTTTACATTGCATTGTTGGCTTGAGTGAAAACCAATTGAGTAGGTAGTTGTCCCAAAATTTGTCTCAAATGTACGATCACTCTATTTGCCAGAATATATTGTTTTTTACATGATGATATCGGACGTTATAGTCGTGCAAATATTAAACGTACCTATTCAAGTAGATTTACTATTACAAATAATAGAAGTCAGACAAAATCTAACCATTAACAAAACATCAATATCAAATAAGATTTAAACTATAAGTAAAATTATCATATGAAGTGAAAACCTTATTAGATAAATCAAGAAAACAAAATTTTCACATAGAATTGAGTTATTAAAGTAATCAATTAAACAAATGATTAATTAATTTGTATGCGTATCTAATAAAATATTCACAACAAAACAAATGGTAGAATTGGTAATAAATAAGAATAAAGGTTCATTATAATTAGATCTTGGACTTTAAAATCCATTTAACATCTACTGAATAAAAATATTTGCTACAGCCAATTATAGGTAAATTGTGATAATAAAATTTTGGTAAATTTTCTTAAATCTTTCCTTTATTTAAACCTTTGACCAGAATGAATTGAATTTTTTCTTTGCTAAACAGTATTTTTAGTAAAAATAGGAAGTCGCTAGTCGTTCAAATCGAATCAATTTCTTGTCGCCTGTTCGTTGGTCGTATTTTTTATAATCCAGTGCTGGTTGTCTGCACTTAATCCGTTCCAAAGATCGCGCTGTCTCCGATTACCGCGTTCAAGTAACGCTCCCTTGCCTTGATGGACAGTTTCCACTAAAAACAATGTATTACTCTGTGGTTTTCTAAGCTTCATTACTCCACGTGACATTAATAGGTTCGTGAAAAAATCCATTAACTTGTGCAGAGTTGCTAATGTAATTATTTAAGTGCTTTTCTCCGTCATGAAAGTCGCTGTTTCTCTTGGAGCCTTCGTGGCTTCGTGCTTTCCCTGCTCTTGATAATTACAAGCCTCTTTCAAAGCGACATTATTATTACTGTACCAAACCAATTAACTTTTTGTTTTTACACTTTGTTTGAAGTCCTGAAGTTAAATAAACCAGATTTAGACGAGTTCTACAAATAGTTGTGTTAGCGTAGCAATGCGTATGGAAATAATGTTAGCGTGGTTAAACAATTTTGAAAGTATGTGAACTTATTTGTGAGTTTGTTTTCGAAACATGCTGGCAAGAGAAACCCATAAATAGTTTCGGTGAATCAGACATTTTCAGGTTTTAAGATTTCTTACTGTATACGTTCAGTTAAGTTGTTACATAAAGTAGACCATATAAGATCGTGTGCTTGGTAATGCAAAAACTGTATCTTTGATTAGTAATGTTGCAATAACATGAAAGTATATCGGCCTTCATAATATTGCTAAATAGTTGTGAATTCTGTATTATGCATTATATTTATTTTGCAGTAAGTTTATTTAGCATCAATGCAACTCGCTTTTCCGCTCTTAGTTCATATTCTTTCTATTGCTTTACCTGCATTGTTATAAAGTAATTAGTGACAAGCTAATTAATAGGCTACGCAAATATTTCAACAGGTGTAAAAATAGAACTTACTTCATTGATATTAAAGATATCATTCATAGATTATGATAAAATATTAGATAGGCGCATGGCATATAATAAATGCTTGAGTGGTTTCAAGAATGTCGCATACTAGGAACACTCAACTGGCATGAGGTAAATATTGTAAGTCGTTGCTTGTTAGTTTATATGCGGTGAATTTAAACGACATGGACACGTTGATAAAACCAATCAAAGTCATATCGTTTCCATTATACCTATTACGAGTGGTGGAGTAGCAAGTGGAGGTAATTGGCGTAACTGTTGGACCACATTCAATCGAACGTGCGACGTGCGTAGGAAATTAAAAACATGTAAAATGTTGTAAATCTGCACCAGTTCTGGATCTTGAGTTCACAACTGTTAGAAAATGTATAAACAAGAACAGATTTTGTGTTACACCGACGTTCGTATTGAACGATGTGATTTCGTGTTCTACATAAACCTCGGATTTAGAAAAGTATTTCTCTTCGCCTAGGCAACAAGATTATGAGAATCAATTTATAGTACTGTCGGAGCGACCTGCACAAGAAATTGGTTCTTCAGAAGAGAGTTAAACAGAGATGGGCTCGGTGTAGATCCCTGGGGTATCCCGCAACTATGACGAGCTTTATACAGAATATATTTAGGCCTATGAGCCTAGCATTGTTTATCATTTTAAAACTGTTAATTAGTATCTGTGGGGGTATAACAGTACGCCGCCTATACTAACACAATAATGAAAATATCTTCAGAAATACTGTGTACCGGTTATTTAAACGTCTCATTTGTATGTAGCTGTACAACTTGATAGACATATATTACGCTTGTCCTGTATAAGAAATGTGTACACAATTTGTTCGGCTTCAGTACATTTATGCGGGCGGAATAAAGAAATACATTCGGGATTATTGAATTTATTATTTGCGAAAATAAAATTTCTACCTTCGAATACTGATAGGTTCCTACATATGGCCGTGTATTTGCTCATACCGTGTACTTCTTTGCCAAATCAAACTTGTGCGACAATATAGATTGTATTAAATACGGATATTGATAAGTTGTTCATATTTACTGACTGAGCTTTTATCAATAATATTGCACAAGATAATGTTCCTATGATAATGATTATAAATCCATAAAGCATCCACAAACATTGTCTGCTAGAAGCATTAATTACCGTCATGTGTGTACGTAGAAGCGGCGCAGGCGTGCGCTCGCGCACTCATTAGTATTTATTAATTAATCGTTAACGCGGTTAAGTAACCGGCGACTGCTCGCCGCTCTCATGAAAAGTGAAATTTTTCTCCCTCCCCTCAGCACGTACCCTCCGGAGCATTTCATGACTACTTTTTATGTGAGTTCATTGATATCTTGGTTTTAGGTAGAATTCATGTTTCATTCCGTGGTATGTATATCTTCAAGACTAAAACAATATGTACTAAAACGAGTGCTATAAAACTCAGCGGTGAGTGAATGTGGTGTGCTGTGTAGGTCTTGAACACACACTTTTCCTTTTGTTACTACAGCGATGCACATAAATTATTCGCTAGTTGTGCTTAGGTACGTAACTTGCTCAATACACAGTACGAACGATGTTAATCAAATATACTAGTTAGTGGTAATAGAGCATGAAGATAATTTGCTAGTTCATCGCCGTTCGCCGCCGAACGACCATTAATTCATTAAAGTTGGGGAAACAAACAACGTGGTTCATGATAACGCACCGGCAAGCCATTTGTGGTTGAGTGGAAATCCACTGATTGCCTATTCAATTAGTGTTGCCATTCATCTTAGATAGGAAGCTCTCAATCCGCTATCAAATCAGTTTCCAGTACTTCTATATTAAATAAACTAGCTTTATACAAAGTTACGTGTGGTAGGTACAAGAGTGGCTAATCGATCACCACGACTGGATCGACACTTCCCACTTCCGCGCCTCCAGATCAAGCACGATACACACCGACAGGCGGACTCGCGTGCCACATCAACAACTTTTAGGTGTTAATTGAATAATCCATCCAATGTAAAATTCCATCAATAAATTGAGCACCGAACTAAGTAAGAACGCTTGTTAAATTCATTCGCATGAACTACTATATTAGCTGTAAAATCATTAATTAAACAATAATACTGTAAATGTGGATTCGATTAAACAACGCGGAAGGATAATTCAGTATTAAAAATTGCTAATTGTAGTTTTTTTACTTGTTCATTTATTTAGGATCGAGGCGTAACGAATGTTGTAGACTAGCAATACCTAACTGTGGTTAATGTTTCGGTAGGTCGTACGTTATTATTCTGGTTCTATCCATGTTTTCCTAACGGGGAACTTACAAGATTTTGTCAGGGCAAGCGTGCTACTGTTGTTGCTAGTATGTCTCATCTCAGTGTCGGATTAGCTTCACTCTCACTGCTGCAGAGCGCGTGCTTGCAGATTCTCAGTAAAAAGCTCCCGTTCCGCATGCCGCAATGTTATGCTGACTTAGCGCAGCGATTCGATACAATCTCACCAGATAGCCAGCTCTTTTCACTATCACATGTGTAAGAAAGTAACATAAACCACATGCTCTTTATCTCTCAAAGATAAAACTGCTTGAGGAAATTTTGCGGAACCTGTAATGTATTTTTAGCAGACAGTATCAGATTGCACGTGCATTGACACACGTTTTTATCACAAGTTTATATTTACTTTTCAATCTATTTATTTAATACTACGCTCGTTAAAGTATTAAATAAATTCTTACACAATAGAGATTTCTTGCTCAAACATTGAATATAGCGGTACAAAAGTGAAACAATGACGACTACACACAATCCTAAACCAACAAGGTAAGCTGCTAACGTCACGAGAGCTAAATATGACTCGTATTATAAACAATATATTGTGGGAACGGTAACAATATGTGCTGGAAAACATTGCTGCAAGCTGGAGGAGCAGGCAATAAAGTGGCCTTACTGAGCGGATCGCAAATGTGCTCCCATGTATACAGCGTTTAGTTCACTGAAGAACATTCCTGTACTTGGCGAAACCGCAAATGGAATTTGCGGTTCGACGATTTTATTGGGTACAGGCATCTAGGTACCTACACTACCTAATATAATTAACGAAGACGTAGTGCTTCCAGCCAACCGTGTAGAAATCTAGTTCCCCGACAGTGACAGAAGCACCATGGCAAGGAGCCGGCAGTTCGCTCAGGTGGCGCATTGGGCCATTAATACTGCATACGAACCAAAGTTGTTTTAAGAACCTGTTTTAATTACTGTTTTTCTCAACACAGTTTAATTGCAAGATCTAGGGTACAATTTATCTTGACTGGCCACAGCATTTACAATGTAATAACATTGCGGCAATTGCCGGTACGTTAGGCGTATTATGTTACCCGAGCGCGCCCGTATCTGGTATCACTAAAGACGCGTGTAAATCAGAGTGAGTATATTCGCGACTGATGGCCGCCCGTCCGACGGCATTCCGCCGCCGACCCATTGTCGACCAAGCGTGAACGTATCCACGCCCGCCCTAAATACCCACGTCTGTTTCTACATCACATGATGTATTTGTTGACACACTGCTCCACGTAATAAGCTTCGAAACAATAGTTACCACTAAAGAGTTCAAGACAATTGCTCAGCTAGTCCATAATATTTACAATTAACAATGTCACTGCCAAAAACGTTATTAAATAAACAAATTAAGACCAGTGACCTGCAGCGGCGTCAAGCAGCCTAGATACTTTTAAACTAAATTAACTCGACCCGGCCTTATCAACTATCAAGTTAGCATCATTACTGGGTAACCCTCCGACCTTATCAAAATAGTTTTAGCTTCGAAATAATTACTTGCAGAAGGATCACTGTGTTCTATTCTATTAACTATTTATATAATCTTGAGAATTAGTGGTAATTATGCTGCATAATATACAGCTGCCACCACCGTTTGGTTCATTTCACTGTTAAATCTTCTGAAGTTCCTTATATTTTTCGTGGGTTTTAAAAAAATATACAGGTACCGGCTATCCGTGGAATTGGTAAACAGTCGTTCATTGAAAAGTGAAGGATCTTGCGCTGCGCCTGCGCATCGCCCGTCAACACTGCGCTTTGAAGTTCGCAAAAAGCTCACAAACATGAACGAGAAAAGTTTTTGTGTGAGAATTGTGTAAGCGATTGAAAAAAAATCTGAAGTTAAAAAGACAACCGGATGGAGTAGGTACATTCTGACACATCACCGCTTCTTAATTTTTTGTTTATCTTTCTGATTGTAGATTTTGATAAAGTTATTATTCAAAATATGAGCAATCATCAAGATGAAGCTCATACGTAGCATTATTAGCATTTAAGACGTACATCATACGACGTACGTCATACGTAGCTGCTACGTCTTAATTACATATTTGATACTATAACAAATCGTAGTCAATTTGTAGTTGATGCGTCTCGTCTCGTCGTACTGTCAGTTCTTAAAAAATGTTAAAAATCCACTTTTAAAACGTATGTGTTACTTACACGACTATGATCGGCTATCATGATACGATTAGGTACGGTTGCATTAGCCTGACGGATGATATTCTCCGCGACGTAATTGCCGGTCGCACTCGCATCGTGCACCAATTCTCTGTCGCAACTGATGCCACCGTTTGGCAACTCCATCATTGCCACCGCTTGCCCAATCGGCGGCAAACGTTCTCTTCTTACACTCTCGTACAATAACTTCCCGTTTACAGTTTGCTTTAGCTCCTCGAGTCTCTTTGATATTAATATTTACTCTATTTATTATTTCTCTTAATATTACGCAAAGTTAAATAAAAAGATCATTTGATTTGATATAATCGAAACTGGGTCAGATTTTATTAGACTCAAAACACAGGAAATTGATCACGTCTTTATCTCATCCTGGCTTGTTGTCTTTGATCAAAATTAACTTCAAACAAAAGATTTCTTTCATGATTGTACTGCTTTGCTTCGCTGGTGGCTCCTTTCATGTGATCAAAAAACGAAATACATTTCTCATTGGCAACAATGTCTGTACGCGGGCAGCAGTTACTGGTCCGGCGAGTTATTGCCAATAACTCCGCGAACGACCTTACAAAGCTGTTACAGAATACAAAAAATATCGTCCGATGCGATCACACGATAACAGAATTACGTTCGTTGTATAAAACCGGCCAGTATGGCAGGTGGGAAATGTAGCGTTCGTCGGCGGGCGGTGGGTGGGCTTTAGAGGGTTCACGATCAGATTTTCTCCTATTCACTTTGAAGCTTTATCCTCTAGTGGACCAATTACGTGGCTACACGTACTAATGTCACCGTGTATGCGTAGCCAGCGATTGCCGAAGGGCACCGGTCTGACCGGACCTGCTCGGTGTTTTCTTTCTTTTTCTCCCAAACGCGGCGCCAGTTTCATATTATGGAGCTGTGTTGATATTACGTAGGTATGGTGATAAAATCAGGTCTGAATGCATATGGATTAACGTGCCATTCTGTAAGAGTCGGCTTGAAGCGGGACTTGTAACTTGATATTCGTTAGACTGTGCTTGTGGAATTAATTGCTTGAGTTGACGCTGTACTCTCGATGCAGTTGACCATTATTTTATAGCACTGTACAATTTCTAAGTGACAGCCTCATTGTGAGTGGTTGAATGTGAAAACTAACTTAACGGGCTGTTTCTCGTTTATAGCTTTATGTTTCCGCTGCACAGCTTTTACAATGAATATTGAACAGTCATCGGCAATGCGATTCAACGTTGTGAACCAAATGAAAAATCAATTGCTATGCATTGCTTGCATATTCATGTTTACCTTCCTACCACACCGGAAGGAAAAGGAAACATAATTTAATGAAAAAACAGTTTGGAAGAAATTTGAATTTTGGTCATGTTTCGACGCGGTGCCCCTATATGAATTGCGGGATATTACTGAATAAGGCCTTTACTATATGCAACCCGCTCGAAATCTACACGTCCACCAATTAAGGAGGGAGAGATCACGCGTAAAAATAGACAACTGTAATATCGGTATTAACCGCGAACCAGTCACATAATTATAGCGACAATAAGCTGCAGATAATGAATACATGATAACTGTCCAGACAGAGCCCGAGTTGTTGACGGCACCTAGTGTTCCACGTAAGCCTCAAACAAACGTCAGCAAAACTGTAGGATCGACTTCTGAAAAATTGACCCATCTAAGATTGCATCACTGCTTACCATCAGGTGGGATCGCAGTCAAGCACTAGCTTATACAATTTTACCCGTGGTTCTAGAACGCAAAGACTAACTGAAGAAACATAGATTTGGTTTTAGCCAGTAAAAGTCTGACACCATCCACCAGTACCGTACGACAATGTCCTAGAGCGAAGAAAGTCCTTAGATGATTTTCCACCTTAAAAAATTAATGACGTCGTCCATGTAGCTGTCAACAAGTCATATTTCAACGAGGCTTGGTTGTTGACCAGCCTGCGGCCAAAGCTTAATTGACTTTTGAATACCCCTGTTTGGAGTTTGAAGTGATAATTCCACTGTGGTCATTAGAGGCAGAGCATTACCTACAGATTAAAATTCACTGTGGAGTTATTTTTACCGTAATAAACATTATGGAATATAGGTATAAACTGTGCTCACCTGACATTTCTATAATTCAACTAACCGACGCAATCAGGATAAATTCGCAAGCGTGCATGACGTGATTGTCAGCAGCTAGCTAACAGAATTTTGTAATCCAGTTGACCTCATAACAAAAATAACGACTGATAACTAGTTTTCCTATGAACACGTATTACCTAATAGCTCAACTAAATAAACAAGACAAACAGGAAACATAAAAGGTCGTCGACTCTGAGACCTGCGACCATTCGAACACGTCGGAACGGGACTTGCTGACACCTGCGAGACACGACTCAGCTCGCTGCATTTATACACTAGCACGCTCCATTGCCTCTTCATTTCTTAGCTCACATCACTGCTCAGCTGTCTAAGAGCAATCGAAATGGCAGAAGCCCGTCTACCTGTCTATAATAATGGATGCAGTTGGAAACTTGATGCGGCGTGAAAACTACATCGCAGTTCAGTATGTATTTGCTTTTGTTCAAGTGGATGGTTTTAATTGCTGAAGTTGATGATTCATTATTATTGTTATCAACTTTTACTGCTGATCGGATCCTTATTATAAGTGTATTGGATATACTTGAATATCAAATATACTTCAATTCGCAGAACTAGTACTTGATCAATGTTCATATTTAGCATTTCAAATGGTTTTGCAATGTGCGTGTAATTTGACTCGGTTCTTGATTCGATATCTTATCTTCTTAAGATTTTGTTTAAATCTGAACATAAAAGGTAAATATCGAAATTATAAAACAAACTTTTAATATGTTAATAGGCGAGTTGTTAGCTATCAAAAGTACCAGGAGTTAAGCAGATCAAAGGAGTAAAGCAACTCGTTCACCGGTCCGCATTCGTTAGCCGGCTATTTCGGACGACATCCGCTACATCATGCCTCTAGGAGTTTTTTCAACAGACGCCATCGGGCCATGATCCCCTGATACAGAGATAAATCTGTCGTATGGAGGATGTGTCACTATTAAACGAGAACACTTTGTTACTGATATTTATAACGTGCATTAACGCACGCCCACTTCAATAATTCCATTCGTTTTGTTTTACATCTACCTATTTTATTACATTACTATTAGTTGCCTCTCTCATGTTTCCTGTTTTGAAATCAGATCTTAACACTTAAGGAAGACATAGCTGCATCTAAAATTTTCAGTCTGTTTTCGATGGCATTAGGTATCTTTATTAATGTTGTAGTTAATTTTTAAAATGCTCTTGACGGATGCTGTTATCGGCGACATAATAAGAATAACTGTTGCAAAAAAATTGAATCCGTTCGAGTGGCGTGTTTTTAACCAAAAAAATGTATTTAAAATATACGGATGTTGTTATCAGAGACATAAAATACTGATTATTATTATTGGATATATCGAATACAGCAGTATCGATTATTATAAACGTAAATAACTGAATGATAGCGAATGCGGCCAGTTTCTTAGAACACCCATAGAGAATTACAATAATACTTGCGGACGTATTATGCTATTAGACCCTTGAGACATGACACGTGCGTTTTACGTGGCGTATGCGCAACCCGTCTGTGTACGCGCATATTGCATGATTGTAATGTCCCCTAGTTTATGATCAATGGACACCGGTGTGTCTTCTATATATGTAAGTAACGTTCTGTATATGCCACAAGTATATCGTACAAAAGAAAAGTTAAAGTAAGTAGTAAAGTTATAGTACCTACCTACTGAGTAATAAGTAATTGAATATCGATTGGAATTTAATGAACAGACTTGATTTTGAATACATCAATCAAAGGCTCGTTTACATCGATCGGATGTTTGAGTTTCATTATTTTTATACACGGTCAAACAATTCGTAGTCTGAAGTGTGTCATCGTGATGCTTACGTCAAGTCGCTTTACAAGCGGTCGTCAGGCTAGATACTATAGGTTCGTTAACTGTTTCGAAATTAAGCCATATCAATATATTATGTAAGTAGTTATTTTGTTTTGCCCTGGATGTGTCCGGAAGGCAGTCTGGCAGCGCCGGAACCTCGCCTTTGAATGTTCCGCGGAAATGGAACGGACGCCAGGAGACGGCTTCGATGCTACCTGCCAAAATCATATGAAAATTACACGGCCAAGCTCTCACGCAGCTAATGGTCCTAGTACGAAGGTTCCGCTTAGCATTACTGTTTATAAACATCCTACGGTTTGTAAACTACTGGTAGTTTCAAATATGGAGCATGTGTAAAGGTTGCTTTTATCGATGATGTCAGTTCTGTTACTGAAGCAAATATTCCCCAATTTTTCACGCATTATTCGGTCGACGAGTTCGACACGTCTGTTTATGTGTCCCATTTACTATGTGGGCTCACCGCACGCTTGGCGCCATCACCGGGCGACTGGCCCCGACACTTACACAAACACATCAATACACTGCGATGTTTTTCAGGCCTAATCGCTTTTCTTGTTCTCGGAACGGAGATTGTTTGGCTTGCGCGCACTACAAACAACTTTGAACATCGTTTGATTGCACCAATTAACCCTAATTCGTTGTGAACAACGTTCGTAGTAGAAAGAAACAACAATCCGTGCAAATTGGAATTGATCACTTCCTGCTGTAGTTTTGAGACAAAGGCATGCTTGGCCGCGATGGCTGGTGAGCCCAATTTGCGAGTGGTGCGGGGTCGACGCTCGCAGGCCGCAGTGAGCGCCTGCCTCCGTCTGACTGTTGAACTTGAGACGCGCCACTCGACTGTCTGCACATGTCCTCCTTACAAGGTGCTGCTTATTTGCATTCATGTGTTCAAGTTCAAAAGAAAACAACACTTACCCTCTTCGCTGATTACTTTGCTAAGTTCCTCGTAGCGCCTCAAATTTATTGTTAAAATATAAGTTTGTTTTATAAACACAAAGACAGATGTTGACTGATAGAGTCTAATTGGCTAAAGAGCAACGGCAACAAAATGGTTCGCTTGTCGTTAGCTATTGTACGGTCAGTTCTAGAAAGTACTGGACGCGGCCGATCTGTCTAGTTGATAGTATCGGTGCTATAAAGCAATCAATTGTAGGCTCTGCTCGTTCCCTCAATTAAGGCTGGTCTCGTGATCTCGCTCGTTACGCCTGTCGCCTAGCAGTAGTTCTCGCGTAACCTTGAGGCCGCAGACCGCTGGAAATTGACCATTGTGTTCACCCAGCTGGCTTCTATTGACAATGAAATATTAATTAATGACTCCTTTTGTGTCTATATTGTTTCATATAACGTTCATTAGAGAAGCATATTTTACCACATCATTTTCGCTCAGCAATTTTCCGCATGAAATGATAAAACACGCGCTGAAACCGCCGTGCGGTTGATGGCTGATGGCTTAAATAATTAAAATGAATCGTTCACCGGCGGCGTCGCGTCGACAGGTGTTGTGAATATTTCGCGTAAACTTGGCCTGTAATGGCGAGAAGCGCCGCCATGCCCGCCGCGCCCGGAGGCTGGGGTAGCCAGCCTGATTGCATTAAAGACGCCGACCTCCGGCCGTTCACCCGCGTCTGGCTTCCGCACCACCTACGCCTAACAGAACACCATATTCTAGTCAAATGTTACGTATGTTATGTAGAAAAAAATACTTGGTACTCGAGAGTACCACTTCTTGCTCAATGTTAAGTGAAGCAAAGGAGGTAGATACGAGCACCTTCTACATTAAACTATGTGGATAATAACATGTATGGCAGCGTTAAACTCTCCACAACATCGATCATGGTGCATCCCCGTGGGAAATCCCACGGTGTTTAACATAATCGTCGATCGAGTCATCATTACACACTTTTTAAGTTCTTACTTTATTTTTTCTCGACGTACGCTTGACTAGCCTATACATAGAACTTGTAATAATAGACTCGATTCAACCTAATCTAGACACGCAAACAAGTATGTCGTTTATGACTTCACATTTCTAGGCCTCTCTCGTAAATTGTAGCCAATAAATTTTAGATGGGCAATAAATATATAGAGCGGGCCATATAACCATGATATGATAGATAGACTCAGCGGTAACGGTATGCATAGATTTGGTCGAAGTTTCCTTGACTGTTCCGGCAGAACACACAGCAGTACATTTTTCAAAATTCCCGATCCCAGCACGATTGGCCACAATATTTTCGCTTAGTTTGCTGTCATCGCCGAGCTATCATTATGTTATTAAATATTGAATGTTCAGTTACTGGTGGTCCTTCCCCGCTTTCCACCGCAGCGCTCATTCAACCGCGGCAGCCATCAATGGGCGATGCAGCCCTCATAATAAGCAGTACTCACCGCTTTGTATTAATATCACATCCACAATATTGAATGAACATTATTGATAATAATGCCATTCATCAAATTTAATTATATGCAGTGTATGTGTGCGTCCGTTATAAATCTGTCAACCACGGAAGAAGTGCGAAAGTGTAGAAGAGAATATCAACATTCGACACCATAACAGGGAAATTAAATAGACTTGTACCCACGGCATATATCCTGTTGTATACAATTCAACAAACACTACAAACTGCTTGCAAATCCGCCAAAACAAAGTCTAATTGTAGTCGGAAACGGAATTGAAAGCGCACACCCACAAAATTACTTTAAAAATTGCTGCGACAAAACCGTGGTAGCTGATAGACGAAGTAAAGGTCATAGCTATAAAAAGAACGAGAAAGAAAAACAAGTATAAAAAAAAATCATAATAACAGACGAGATGAAAGACAAGACCCTTTTAATTAACGTTGTTGATCTTATAAGCTGCAATTACACAGACATAATAGAGATCACAAAGTGTACGTACAAGCAGTGGAACTCCTATTAGTATAATTCCCTAGAGATCTGCATCCCTAGGCTTAACTCCGACAAACTAATCAGTGGAGCCGCTTTTCAGAATAAGCGCACTGAGCTAGACACTAGAAAAGTAATAAGTTTTTCAGATGAAATCAGAAGCTGAAGTAATGGAGTAAAAAAGCTTGTGTATTTTCTGTTCAAAATAAAAAATAATAACGAAGAAGGTTGAGTGTCTCCGGTTGAATCCAGACGCGGCCGCAGGGCAGCAGCGCGTAAAAACGTTTAGAGAACGCCATTTCTGTTTGCTCGCTACTAATTGTGTTTACGCCATCCTGGACCGGGAGCGAGATGTAATGCTCTCACAGTACAC
This sequence comes from Mythimna separata, assembly GCA_030763345.1. Lineage (NCBI taxonomy): Eukaryota > Metazoa > Arthropoda > Insecta > Lepidoptera > Noctuidae > Mythimna > Mythimna separata. The sequence continues at coordinate 509,821 of CM061173.1, read as the reverse complement.
TTGTTTGTGTCTATCGCCTGTCTTTTATTTGCAGATAAGCATATACCTCATTCACAACACATTAATTTACACTTGCAGCAATATTTATATATGATTTATAATTATTTTATATATCTGCTTATTTATAGTGTACTCCGCGGACTAGCCCCTGTACTATTTCAAGTTCTTACGATCTATCCTAAGGTTGTCTGGTAGATATTGCTGTCATCGATAAGACCGCCGTTGTACCCATAGATTTAAGTTATTGTATAAACTGTACCTGTTACTTTTTGGTGTACAATAAAGTTTATTATATTCTATTCTATTTATCACGAGTGGCTTGTTACTCATTGTTTTACTTTTCCTTATTATGTTAATGTGATTACGAGAGAAACTATTTTTAATGGTGATTAATTTTTTATTAGTATTTAATGAAACCAATGTCCTCGTCCTCTTTTCACGAAATGATCCTTGGCTCGTTATTAACTCAGTACAATATTCTGTAATTTCCATTTGAGACCTGATTGCTGTCAAAATGTCGACGAACATTTATTATTATTATTACCGATGTTAGCCTGCTCCTAATTTCCTTGAAAGTGAACGATCATTGTTTGTGTTAGATCTAGGTTGTGTGGGGGTTCAGTACACTTTCTCTAGGAATTTTTCCCAGTTTAGCTTAGTTAGGTATGTTGTTATGTCTGGCAGCTAGTCTAAATATTTGCGCGAGAAGCATAGCTGCTCTATTCTCATCGATATGCGGTCTCACTATTTCAGTATTAGCAAGGTAACATAGCATGAAATTAAAATAAGCTCAGATTTTTTATGCTATTTATAATTATCATTTTTGTATAATTACTAGCTTCTACCAGCGATTTCGTCAGTGTGAAATCAGAAAATTATTCTAAGGGATCTTAGGTAATCGTTTTTACCAATATGCTATTCCAGGTCGTGCTCTACCCGTCGTTTTAATGTGAAACAATCACTCACATTAAAAATCTGTTACCTTTATAATATAAGTGTGATTGTGATTATTTCATTATGTTCCTCATCTGAAAAAGAAAGAAAGAAACGCCACACAGGATGACCTAGTTCAGGCGTAATTATAACATTTGAGAACTTGACACAGATTTGAGCAAAACTCTATTTAATGTTTACCCTATTAGTTGAATATTAATGTTATTAACGGCAAAGCAACAAGATTTATAAAATGCTCGTAGCTACTGTTGTACTGCAAGTGCACAACAAATGCCAATCGTTAATGTCAAAAGCGGATTACGTACGTTTACGCTCCGCCGACGATGTTTACTCGAATGGGTTCGCAGAATCGCCATACATTTTTCTCTCAATACATTGATTTTTCTTGACGAACTTGCAAAAAAAAGCTGTGTATTTTCCTGTTCGATGCGTAGTTCTGAGAAAATCAGAAAATAGTGATTGGTAATGGGTAATACCTAGCTTTACCGTGATTACAATGTAAACGGTCTTTCAATAAATAGGTACCATACTTCTCAATAAATTGCAATCCATGATGGCCAATCAGGTAAAAATCTAGATTTAGCTCGGTTGAATATAATAACCAAAAATACATGTGTGTTGTGGTGTCATTAACGTAGTTGTCAACGACCGCTGGGTCAAGCGCTGACCTTGCGGACCAGACAATGACGCTGTGAGCCGCCCACCATCAGCAAGCACGCCGCCACTCCACTTTGATGTGTCCACGTCCTCATTTCCGCCACTCGCAGCCCAATCAGCCCTTTTTACTTTCATATCACTTGATAACGTGCCGTGTTTCACAAACAACGTCGTTTGACTCCTAAATTTGTTTGCAAATTATATTGGATTCGATTTTTCTCTTTAGGAATATTTCATAAAACAAGCTCGATGTTTCTCTGATGAGAATATAATCATGTTTGTATTTTTATTCAAAGGAATACCTAATCATAAGCTTTTTCCTTTATACAATAAGTTCGTTTCGACGAAAACGAAAACATGTATTTGATTGAAGTTATCATATCAAATGAACTAATATTATTTGTAAAGGTTATTAAATTAGTAGCCTTGGACAGTAATGAGCATAATATTACGGTAGACTACGCATTATATTGTAGGCGGAAGTCGATAATTGGATTTAAGGGCCTGGCATTGGCGCTGGGCGTTACGTTGCTCCGGCTCACGTCGCTCAACTGGGCGGGACTGCTCTCCTGACCTGTGGGCACGTGAGGACTAAGCTTCAGCTTATATTCGAATGTCTAAGATCAATATTGGTACCGCTAGTGAAGATTTTGATCCAGTTGCTTCGTAAAAATTATAGTAAATGTGCGTCAAGATAGAAGTAACTTTTATCAAGGCGTTAGAAGATGATCTCAAAACATTTATGAAAAAGCTCAAAGCTTATAACTCTTATATTTGCAGTACTATTTATTTGTGTCATGTGGTGTCTGATCTTGGCGTGACATGTAGGCAGCACGTGGGTACGTCGGGTTAATTAATACAAAGCTCCTCTCATGAATTGGATGCGCCAAGGACGAATCTTTTGTGTGCGCGCTGCGTAGGGTCACGTCTCGTCGTTGCACAATATTTGCGCGACTCTTAAGGCTTCCTAGCTTGTGGAATAACCGTAATCCCTTGCATGTAATATGTTCTTATTTATATAAGTATTGGCGTTATTTACAGTGTCGTCATCGGCTTAGAGCTCACCCCTTCAATTCACGCGGAAGTCGTAATAGATGACGCTGGACTATAGCTTGTTAATACGAGTATTTATATTGAGTATGGAATACGAAATCCTGTGTTCCTAAATTAAGACAAGTCAAACACATTGGCAGACATTAGTGTCAGTAAGATTAATAAGTCAGGTTAATGTAGCAGTTGGCTCGTAATATTCTGTGTTAGTCAAGCCCGACAGATCAATGATGTAATTGGTATATTTTCCTCAATAGATCGATAAGGCGAGTTTGGAAATACTATTGTTGCATTAAAAAATATATATCACCTAGATAGTTTTTTCCTCGTCCCTGCAACTATACGGAAAATAAGTATTTTCAGAGACAGGTCATTCCACACTGTGGTCGTGCCAAACAAAACCTCGTGAATCAACCGCTTATATTGTCATCACTAATAATATAAAAATCAAAAATAAACGCGTATTTTTAAGAGTAGCATTTTCCTGAAGGAAATAGAATATAAACATAATTTGAGGAATTTTATGAGATCTTCCTGGAGGAAATAACTTGGTAAGATGTGTGAAATGAAAGTGACAGGTGGGAACCCTGCCCGCGCGTCCCTCGCTATAAATAGACAATGACAAACTCAGCGCCAACTGATATTTTAGCCAAGCGTGGGATCCTCTGATTCATTTATAAATATCTATCATTTGTGCTGCAATCCTAAGACTTATTTGATTACAGGCTATTCGTTATCGTGCGCTCACAACATTGCATTAGTTCGATTGATGAGTTTATTATGAAAATATCTTCATTTTTCTGCCTCGATGAAATCTTGTCTCATTTCATTTCTTGAGGCAAAAGCTGCAAAAAGTACCTATAGAGTTTTTCTGCATTCAATTAAGAACAAATTATAAAATGATTTTGCAAAATGCATCAGAATTCGTGCATCCGTTGCAGTGCATCGGCGTCGCACCTGATTCGCCAGCGGAGCAAGGTCAAGCAAGGCCGCCTGCGCGCGCGCCGCTCCTTCCAACAGCCAACTGCAAGTGAAAGGAGCCACACACGAACTGCCTCTTTCCACGAATTCGTTACATTCGCAAATATTGTAACAGCATCTCTTTTGTGCCGTTATCTCGTTTCTCTTCCAGACAATAGTTTAATGGTCAGTTTTCTGTTGTATCATTTTTACGTAACCTGCTCCAGTTGAGTTAAGTAAGACATTACGACTTGAACCGACAGCCTGCTAAATCGATTTGCCCTACGGTTTTCGTGACAAGACTCAATAAGTTGTGTACGTTTTAATCAGTTCCGTGGAGAGTTACGGCTTCAGGTTCAAAGGTGAATGCAGAAGTTTGTAAACACAACTGTAAATAATCGTAGATCAATTAAACATTAGTGGATTCTATTAGGACGTTTGTTTACGGTAATTATTTAGTGTCATTTATACTAGTGACATTTATGCGTCGATAAATTGTAAGAGGAATTATTGTTATAAGTTAATTAAGTTTAATAAGGCTACTTCGGGTGGTTATTGCAAGTTTTGTTCAGCATCTAAATTTTATTTACTTTTGAACTCACAAATATCAGGTTTATATTTAACTGGATCAAATTCATAAAATATCATAATTTATTGAAAGAGATATTTTATTGAATCTAAGCAACGACTTCAATCAAATATACAATCATCGATCAAAGATGAAATAAAACAGTAACCGGTAAATCCGATCTGCGGGATTCACCTCAATGATGTGGACGTTTGGCATATCGCCTCGTTTCGCGTAGGCGGACCAAAACACACGGCAGATGAGATGGTGATATCACAGCACAGTCATCTGTTTACACGGACCACGTCATGCTTCATAACTAGTGCTAATATACCTGCAATTGTTGTGATTCTCCTGTTATTGGATTAGGAATTAATAATTGTGTTAGCCAGTGTTAACTTAATTAATATCGTTTCTGGCTGTTAAGTGCATGTAAAGCTGCAAATTGGACTATAAGGTTGTTGTACAAAAGTATATAAATCAACGAAAATGAAAGTCTCATTATTTGAATTTGATTGGACAGTAACTGGAAGTTTTATTGGTCGTGTAATGGCGTTGTTTGATTTGTTATGCAAACGATTCTGCTAGCAACTCGTTGTATCTGCATTGCAACTGGCTGCTGCTTATTTAATTCCTTAGCTGCGACGTTAGTTGTTTTATGTCATTGTTTTATTCTAAATCGGTTTTGTTTGTGTTTTTCTTTTCCTTATTTAGTTAAGCGTTCTTTTATATTCTTTACTGTGTACAAAACAATAATACAAATAGTATTGAAAACCACGTTTCTTTATAGGAATATAATTATGTTTGTTATATTGATTGGTAGAGAATTTGCAGCCTGTATGAAACAAATAAAATCCTTGTAAAATTTTATAGACCATGTTGATAGGAACTAATTTATTCTTTTTGTTAGCTCTGAATTGTTAGTTCGGTTGTACTTTTGTGAATACTTATTCTGTGGTTTAGTTTACATAGTAAATCATGATAAACATTCAGTTGTATAAGTAGTGGTGTGGTGTTTGTATTGTCGTCCCAGTTCGCAGTACATTCGGACTTGCACTGACATGGCAGGCCACACGTGATCGGAAGCGAGGAGTGTTGGCGCGGCGCCACATCCTCGCTGACACTGACATCACTGCAACACGCGTCACACGGAGCGGCTTGCACTGTGACGGTGCGTGTGAAACATGCAACAACTATGTATTTACTCTCCGTCACGACAGCGACCTGACACAAATCCTGTTACACAAACTCCTCAACGTTAACTTTGTTATAGTTCTTGACACGATGTAAATTAATCGGCGATGTATTCATTACTCATCTCCTGTTGCTGATCTGCAGTTTAAATATTATTGTATTGAGATCAACTTACTGTCGCACTAACCATTTCGTCAGTTTACATAAACAGTTTCCTGATATTATAATATATGAAACAAAACATTTGCTGCTAAAATATTTCGAGCGATTCTAAATAGCATTCCCACACTTTGTCACTTCTACAAGCAAAACATATATATTTTAAACAGAGCGAGAGAAATACCCGTTAAGATTAACCAGCAACGAGCTCGTCTGGAAAGTATTGGCTGAGCCATAAACCGAGCCGTTTGCCAGCCGGCAGTTAATCATGATTTACTTCACCATTACTCTAGCACAATACAATATAATTTGGAGCGGTAATAAGGAAGGCCAGGCTTCGTTGCATCAGACTTTAAACGAGACGCCAACTTTAACTAAATTATGTGGTCCAAAAAATAACGTTGCCTTTTGATCCGCCTCTGCAATCTTTATAAAGAATATCCGGCAATGCAGATCTCGGAATAGCATAATGGATGCCCGGAGGCGATTCAGCCGTATTGGAAGTTTGAGACAAGTTGGCGCCAGAACGACCAGACCGTTTAAGACGAAGTGCACTTCGAAAGTAGGGATTTAGAGAAATGCAGTGCTCTGCAAATGTGAAATAAAGTGTGACTATGTGGGTGGTACGGTCGCAGTGTTGCATTTGCAACTATGCATTGTATCTATTGCACTTGGTAAAAAGAGCTGGTGTATATTTTTGCCGGTTTGCAGTTGGTATCCGCATGTGTGCGCATCATCCGATGGCTAATAAAGCAACACAGCGCATCCTGTGGCTGCGCAACGCTTCCTCGCGCCTGGTGGGGCTTCGACCCCATTCCTATCCACACTGGCACCTACTGTTTGTTGATCGTCGGTAGCTGCAAGCTATCCTTGTGTCACGAACTCGCTTGTTTGTTGATACTACACGTTTCATTGTTGTTGCGGATTCTAGTTGGGAACGGCTGATGTTTGCTTTTGGCGTGAATTGCTTCGTTTCAGAATTGCATTTTGTTTTCAGTGGGTACGTATTGTTTCTAAAGTTCTAATGGTAGAAAACAAAACAAACGGAAAATATTTGGAATGGTATTGTTAACTCAGCTAAGTGTAATGTAAATACAATCAGAACAAATGATGGAATAGTTGTCCCGCTTGCGTCTCGTGGCATGTGCCGCGGTGGTTGTCGCAGCCGGTGTCAAACATTCCCCGCATTGATTGACATTCAATTAAGCCGCCCGCGTTGGCGTGAACATTACGCGAACTGCGCTATTCCTGGATGTGATCATCCGCTCATGTCGCGGGAAATGGAAACCGAAATACCTACACTAATGATCTATTGCCTATTAACATTCTATTTTGCATCCAATTAAGCACACATTCATGGCATAACATGAAGACCTTGTGTTGTGATATATGAAATTGTTCAGCCAATATCCTGATTTATGTTGTTCTAAATTCCAGATGTGTTCTGGTTATTATAGAGTTTGATTAGGAACATCTATTAATATTAAAGCAGCATGAGTTATGAGTATACAGAGTTGGTGGATATGGTTAGTGAAATGTGAAGTAGTGGAGTTAGTGATAGCGTGACGAGTAGAATAGAAGAATCAAAAGTTATTGCACCGACCCCAAATAGCACGGGAAAGGGGCAGAAAGATGATGATGAATATGAAAATATCAATATAGACTTATAACATCTGCAGATATTGCTCTCGATCTCAATAGCCCATATACTGGTGTGGTCTGAGAAGCGTGTCTAATTGTAAGCCTGTCATATCGATGGCAATGCAAGGCACTGTGTTGGCGACGTAGTATGAGCTAGCCAAGTGGAAATACCGCACGGGGCGTATCAACGCTGCGCTGACTCATGGGACCGCTTCGCGTTATTGTACATATTCAATATACTTTCCAATAGGTTATATAACAGTATCAAACAAAAATTTAACAGTGAGATGCCTTCGTTTGGCAGAGGAGTAATATACATCCTTCTTTTTTTACGTCAAAGAAAGACCGACACATTATTAGTAGTTACAAAACAAATGATAATCTACGTAGAGCCAAGCATATAAACAAATACTTGGTTTACTAACCGCAAATACTTTTACAATAACAATTTATTTTGCTGTAGATGTGGACATAAAGGCGAAAATTGTAGGAGAATGTATACTTGTTGGAACTGTTATCCGAATAAATCATAAAGATGATGCTGTGTAAATCCGACGGGTTTGGGTAAAGTACGTGAATCATATGAACTGTGGATGGACTACTTTGGAACAAATAAACCGAGTGTCATGTACCTACTTACACTGAGATATTGGACGTGTTGTAAAAGAAGATCGGTATTTAATCATTAGAGAACCAACAGCTATAAGAAGTGAATAAAAAATTAAATAAATTTGAGACATTGAGCCAATTTACGGAATCTGGAACTAGATTTGATCACTATTGTATTTTGCATCTGTTATATCTGTAATTAGAACAAATCATATAATTACAATATCAGTGGTTTACGCCCCTCACTTTCTGACTCACGTACATTTTGTACTAGCTGCTTTCCAGAAGCTCTTGCCCTGTATTCATTTCGTGCTTCGACCCTATTAATTATTTAGGGACGGAATAAAGCTTATCTGTTAGTTAGGACTAGTCGCTAGGTCGCTTACTCATTTCCAATTCTGTTTTTGGGATCTCGTAAGTCTTTTTTGTAGGAATTTCAGATGTACGTGATTTTCCGTAGCTTTATAGGTACGATAGTTTCCCATCCTTTTATGAATTACTGCCCCCTTTACAAGAAATAAAATTCCAACGTCCCTCTTTACATATTATTTAATTATGCCAATTTTGTATCTCTGTCTATTACAGCTATTAATTCATGAATCCCCGACCGGTCTCATTGGACCGCGCTGTTATTGTTTTACTATTGTGTCTCGTTTCGCGGGTATTGATAGGTTAATAATCACAAATTAAAAATTAATTCTTTCACTGTAATTGTGCTACTCGTGATTGTGGTTGAGGGTTGTTGTTATTATTTTTATTGCTACCATTTGCCTTTAGACACTATCGCTTCCCATGAAAGGCTCCAGCGCCCACTAGGTGCGATACGGCCCCCATTGGGAATCTAGGCTCTGTACAGTCTATGGGTAGAATAGTCGTGATCTACCTATATGTTTCTGCTCTCCCAACAACATTCATATCTCGCTGGTTCACCGGGCTGCGCTCGTAAAAGAGGATAACAATTTAAACCCCCATATATTGCCTGTTCCGCCACGTTGATCCGCGCAGAGCTTTTATTTTACACCCATTGTGGAGCCTGCACCTAAACGATCGCAACGCAACGTAAACCGCAACCATGGGGCATGCTGCCTGTACAGAAAGACGACGACAGTAATTTCATTTGACCTGGGAACATCTTTAACAGAAACAAACACGTTTAAAATTTTATTTAAAGTCAGTTTCTTAATCCCTGAGACTAAATTGACACAGGCAAATGTCAAACTTACAATAATAATGATGCCAGTTCTTTTGTGATGTGACAAGACAGTGTGACAACCCACATAATGTCATTTTAATCTCAAAGATTAAAAAACAGACCATAAACCATTCATAGGCACAAAATATCGGTCAGTCTAAAAAGTGAAGATAAATTGCGTTTGTTTCCCTAGAATCGTTTTGAACCAGTTGCTCTGCCTGAACTTGTAATGGTTTAACGTTTTCCAGTTTAATCTTTTTAAATCCACATCGGTAAACATGTGAAGCTTTTCCGGGAAAATTCTCATGTAGCTTATTTTATTGTGCACTAGCTTCTGATATTTTATAAATGCCTATGTACGAGTAAGCCCATGTGGAATAAAACATTTTTGATTCTGATTTTATTTTCTAATAACTTTTATAGTTTCCTGAGCAGCTAGTAACTCTAATTAAACTTGGCGTGCTTAATTTCATAACACCTTCAACCTAAATCACACGGACACTGTTTATACGAGAAATTAGTTATTCTGGTCGACCCTTGTCCTTCAGCGGGCATCAGCGAGGATTACGATGCGATGATCCTTTTAACTGGCAGCCAACTGACGTCACGGACGCTGGGGTGGCTTTAACGTAACTCATTCATAATTATGTAATGCGTTTACCGCGCTGTTTTGTACGACACGACGAGGCTGCTATAAGTAGCGTGAGAATCACTGAAGGAAAAACGTTTTAAAATAACGGAGTCTCTAATTAACTGTATACCACAAAATGTAGAAATGTAAGATGGACACAGAAAGGAAAATCCTTGTTTGCGAGAAATAGGAATCCCCTTTCTGTTACGACTTACGAGTACACATTATAATTCGAGATAAAGCAACGTGTCGACTTAGCGCGCGTTTTTTAAAAGATTTTTAAGTGACATTGTTAAAAAGATGGTTTGCAATGGATTTAAACATTGCCGAGTATGTCATTTGTTGATTCAATTTGCAAAGTTATCTAGAATTCTTTATTTAAATAAACAAATGGTTACAATAAAAATCCCTTTCTGTTTACATCACGCAGGAATTCAGGCCATGACTTAATGCCACCGATGACTACTCATTACTGACTATCACTAGTCACTTCTACCACAAACCACTAACCGAGGCCCCACTGTATCTATAGGGATTGTTTTGTTACATTACTAGGATTGACTTTGGCGTTTTTTGTTCTCCGAGACATCGAAGTATATTCTCGTTTCGGCACCCAGATTTTTAGCAGCAAAGGTTTCGGCACCCAAGCTATTCCCGATTCGGCACCAATAGGTATTTTGGATGGTAGTAACCAATACAAAATCTCAAAAAAATCGGAATTGCAAATGGGGAAAAGCTTGGTTGCATAAAATCTGGATGCCGAAACGGAAATACTTCAAGCAATGAATTCGCTGGCTCCAAGCGAAAGCAAAGTGCAGATCATAACAGTTGTTTACCTCTCGCGAGTTGTAAACATGTGCTTGGTTGAGTGGCCACAGTTCCATGACCATAATAGTTTCACTTGAAGTAACGCTCTGTGCTTTACCGTTCGCAGTTCTATTAACCTCATACACTACTTTATCCTAGTTAATCTCGTCTGCTCTTCAACGTAAGATATTGTTAAAGTTGCTCTTATGAACTGCGAAAATGTTCTGCCTTTAAAGCTACTTGCCCTAACCCCAAAACGAGTTTAGCTGCCGCTTGTCCGTGTAATTGTCCAGGCCGTCCGGTCGCCAGCAGTGTCCAGTGTCGTGTGGCCGGCCATCTGCCCGACACCGGACACCCGACACCGCGGCATCTGCCGACCTTGCTCTCGTTACACACTCCGCGCCTTTGATCTGCGACTGTAGAATTAGATACAATACACGCGAATACTACGTGTTGCCACATATTGGGATCATTGGGGGACTTTTGTGGTGATAACTGAATGCATTGCTCATAGACCGAAAATGGATGGATTACAGTCTAGATAGACTCATAGCCCGAAGAAGTTTAAGATAAAAAGGTGTATTCGTTTTAAAGAGAACACCGATGCGTACTAGAACAATAATTGAGAAGACGAGTACTTAACAATCTTGTTACAAAACAATTTATTCCAGTTACACACCCTTGTTTCCTTCAAGAATTCCCATCTAGTTTATGATAGGTTTAAACGTTCTGGCATCACCTCATAAAGCATGGCTGTGCGCGGTGTGCGGCGCGCGTCGTAAACGCGAGGAATGGGGGCGCCTGTTGCAACGCGCGCGTCTTCATACGCGCGCTTTGTGTACGCTCCTCCATTATGCTTGTTATTTCCTCCATGCCATATACTATACTTCTTTCAACATTATTTTAGTGTTGAACTCTAACGTTCTGTCTATGATGAATGTGATGTGCGTGTGTTTTCAATGTTTGTAAGTGCCCTTTTGATGAGTGATTCAAGACATCAACAGATACATTTACAGCAATGAGCATGTACCTTTTGTCTTTTCTGGTATTCCTTCGCACGATTGAAACATACTTAATAGACAAAATATGACTATATAGTCGGCCCAGGTTTATCTTTTGACCTTTATTGTTTTGTTTAGACCCAGGCTTAAAACCAGATTGCACCAGACCAAGCTCGTACAGTTTACTAGCCTCTAGTTCGCACACCCACTTCTATTTCGGACAATCTTCCACTTAAACAGTTTAAAACGCCGCAGTAATTTTGTGCGTAACATTCCTTCCTGAAACCACTCAATACAGACCATTAACCCGGTAAAGTATTAATGTATGCACGGTAAAATTGAGCGTACGATGCGTCTACGTCGGCGTGGTCCGTCACGCAGTGCTCCGCGGCGTACACTCTCACGCGTGACGCCATTACAATGTCACCGCGCGCTTTACTGTCAGTTTTATTTGCAGTAATGCGCATGCGACGCCACGTAATAATACATTATAAACTATTCGTATGATATGAACCGCCACTAATACAGTTTTCGCCGACGTTCGGTCCTGGAGCGTGAAGTTTCACTCATTAACATTGTGTAAATGTACTGCTCGGGGGTATTAGTTTCGTAAAATTATTAATTCCTTATTGCTTTAATAATGTTGTGTTAACAACAATTCTTTAATTTATATACCACGCTTTTTGGTTTCTGATTAGTGGTTAGCTAGATTGTTAATGTTTTATACGGACCATCCTTTGTGTTAATGAATACGTCGCGTTGTCCTGTCATCGTTAAAGTTGTGTTCATTACATTATGGTTCATTGAAAGTGCACTGTAACATCTGGCAGCCGCGGCGAGGGAAATGTGAGATCAACATGCTCGCCTCGACGTTTGACAACATCATAATAAACACGAAGCTAACTCGTACTCTTGCAAAACGCATAATAATCGCATTATTTACTATTCATTTATTTACTTGTGTAACTGTAAGCTAATCGCCGCACCATTTCTTAACCACGCTGCGATTGCCGCAAACACTGGACAAATGTTGGACATACAATACATTAGCATTTTGACCTAAAGTCGACATCACTGACAGTTTCGTGTAATAATATATTATGAGCTAATCTTAGCCTTGTTAATATAATGACGTTAATCGAAAGTGCTGTTCTTGTAATCAGCTATACTTTCATATATGTATAGCAATCGAGGTGTGTGAATCATGGTATATCATCCATTTGGTCTAACAACTCTTTATTTGCCTTCGTCTGCGTAAATGTTGGTTATTGCAGATGCAACATGGAAGTCATATAATAAGTATCCTACGTCCTTCCTTCACTCCGTTCCAAATTTTATCGGTTTAACCGTGAATGCATGATAGATATACCCACGGACGGACTGAGTTACTTTCACATTTATATTGTTATTTAGTTTGATTTCAAGTTTGATATGAAATACTCTATTAATATGTATGTAAATAAAACAAATTTCCGCAATAAGCATAGCAAGCAAGCCAATTTCCTCACTGGAAAGGCCAATTATCGCAATCTTTATGATGAGATTAATTTATTAGAGGCCTTGACAAAAATAAATATATTATTATACTATCTAAAGTTCATATTGTGTAGTTTATTAATATGTAACATTACTTTTATCTACATATTTAACTTAAAGGAAACGTTAAGGCCTTTGTAAATACAATTTTCCTAAAGCGATTACTCAGGCTCATGTTTCAAAGGAGGTCATTGCTCCTCCCAAGGGCCCAATAAACTGTAGCAGAAACCGTAGCCTCGCCGTATATTATATCTAACAACATATACATAAAAAAGGTACCGAACGGCGCGTGGTTAACTAAAAGAAGGTTATAATTGCTAATGATTAATTAGCGGTCAGGTGTGTCCGAGCCACCGGCCATGACGCCTGGCATTCGTATAACTTGGCTAGGGCCAGCGCGCCGGCCCGTGAAGATATGTATCGGCCACCTTGCACCAACATCATTACAGCACGGTCAAAAAACTTTAAAAACGAAATAACCGAGGGGAACGATTCTGATTACTTTTTAAAACTCAAACTCAAAGCATAGCTGTTTCTTGTTTCAACTAAACAGGCACACTTTTGAATTGTCAAGGAGTTCGTCAGTATTTCAGAACGTTTTCAAGGTGAGAAATCATTAAAATGACTTCTCCCGGCGGCTAGAGGGTGTGTCAGAATTCTACTGACTAAAACCCACTCCTGTTCCTTCTTTGCCATGATTCCAGGGTCCCGGGGTTCTCTTTCGTAGTCAGAACGTTGAAGTTCCGAAACGTAGATGTCTTGTCAATGTAGAAGACCGTTAAAAACAACTCCATGGGTACTTGTGTACGTAAACAGTCCAGTAGCAAATTTGATTATCATGTTCGATGGCCATGGTATTGAGGAGATAACGTCAAGGGCCACGTGAGGTAGCCATGACCCTCAGTGCCTTATCTTACATAACTCACGTTGTGCTGCACTTGTTTACACTTAATCTTCAAGTGGTCCTTTTGGTCCTTCATTACGAGTTCTATACATAACTAACTACCTTTTGATTTTTCAACAAGTTTGCCATGATTTCGTAGGTATGTATCTAAATTAATCTCACTATAATTCGTTTACGTACCTCTTCTAAAATCTTCAACCTTGAGACAAGATTCCAGAACGTTAATGGATCTAACTAAAATGTAAACAAGTGTAACGACATTAATTACTAGTTGGTAACATTGCTGTCTTTCTGGGGGGGGGTGATTGGGGTCCGCTTACATCCTAAGGACCCAAGCCAACCTCACCTGCTAGCGGTGCACCCTGCTGTTCAACGGACGAGGCTCTGGCGATCCTGGTTTCCCTCTCGTAGGGTTGTGGGGGTCAGACGGCTGGTCGCCCCACGTAAAACCAAGTCACAGTCATATAAACATGGATGGCAAAGAATACAGTGGGTACTCGGGCTAGGGCGTCGCCGAACAACGACGCGCAGGCACATCGCCTTAAACCTGCGATAAGTGGGCTAGGGCTACCGTGTCAAGTACGGGCACGGCTAAAGACGTTAGTACCCAAAAAGAAGCTCCGCTTTGCCACTTGGAACATTGGCTCTCTAACTGGACGTTGCAGAGAACTCGCGGACGTACTTGCGAAGCGTCGGGTCCAGTGCGCCTTCCTTCAGGAGACGCGCTGGAAGGGGAATAAGTCCCGTGACATCGGGCAGGGGTACCGGCTAATGTACACCGGATCACCATCGGGCAGGAACGGAGTAGCCGTAGTACTGTCTAAGGACCTTCAGGATGGACTTCTTGAAGTAGACCGATACAGCGACCGGTTGATGCGAGTTAAGGTGCTGATCGAAGGGTCGGTAACGAACCTAGTCAGCGCCTATGCTCCTCAAACTGGCTGCTGTGAGTCTGAAAAGGAGGCCTTCTGGGATGAGTTCGAGGACGTACTGCGCGGTATTCCGAATTCTGAAGGTATTTTGGTTGGGGGGGATCTCAACGGTCACGTAGGACAGTGTGCTGGAGAGTACGGACGTGTTCACGGTGGTTTTGGCTATGGCCAACTAAATGCAGAGGGAGTCAGCATACTCAGGACCTGCGCCGTGTCGGACCTAGCCATCGCGAATACGTTCTTTCAGAAGAAGCCCCAGCATCTTATTACGTACCGTGGTGGTTCATACTCAACCCAAATTGATTACCTGCTGGTGCGACGGTGCAACATTGGCAAGGTTACCAACTGTAAAGTTATCCCAGGCGAAAGCTTAACGGCCCAACACCGCCTCCTTGTCATGGACTTGGCGATCGTAGCAAGGAAAAAAGTGACCCAGAAACGCAATCCCCGCACCAAGTGGTGGTTGCTGAATGGTCCTAAACTGTCGGAGTTCATCGCGGAGGTCGAGCACCTCGAGATCAGTTCTCCGCATGAGTCCGCTCAAGAGATATGGAGTAGGATTCATTCAGCAATCACCGCCGCGGGTAAGCGCGTCCTTGGCACTTCTCGTGGTGGTCGCACCATGGACAGGGAGACGTGGTGGTGGGATGACGGGGTGCAGGAGGCGACCCGGAAGAAGAAGGCTTTATTTAAAAAGTGGCAGGGGTCCAACTCTCCGGAGGACAGGGAGGCATATGGAGCGGCTAAGCGCGCTTGCAAAAAAGCAGTAGCCAGAGCCCGCAGCAAAAGTTTGTCGCCCTTGTACGACAAGCTGGAAACTGCGGAGGGGCAAAAGCTTATTTTTAAGCTGGCGCGTGCCCGGGAAAAAGCTACACGGGACATTAGCAAATGCCTCTGTGTAAGGGACGCCCAGGGTAAGCTGCTCTATGATGCCCCCTCTGTTAGGGAGAGATGGTGCACATACTTCGAGGAGCTGTCTAACAAACAGCATCCCCATAACCTTCCTCCCGAACCGCCTCCTAACCTTGGACTTATTTCCCCTATTTCCCCCGACGAAACTCGCATTGCTCTTCGCCACATGAAGAACCGGAAATCGGTCGGGCCTGACAATGTGCCAATCGAAGTGTGGAAGGCGATGGGCTCACATGGTGTGGCCCTTCTGACGGATCTCTTTAACCGCATCCTGACCACCAAGGAAATGCCGAACCAGTGGCGATCAAGCCTTATTATTCCTATCTATAAAGGCAAAGGTAGTGTACAGGATTGTAGTAACTACCGCGGTATTAAGATCATGTGCCACACCATGAAGCTCTTCGAGCGGATCATTGACACACGGCTCCGTAGCGAGTGCACTGTCTCTGAGTGTCAATATGGCTTCCGGGCGGGTAACAGCACCATGGACGCAGTGTTCGCCCTGCGGACTCTGACTGAGGCTTACAGAGAGAGAAGGAGAGCTCTGCATATGGCCTTTTTAGACCTGCAGAAGGCCTTCGACTGTATTCCTCGGCAGTCCATCTGGTGGGCACTTCGCTTCAAGGGTGTGCCCGAGGCCTATATTGACATTATCAGAGACATGTATCGCGATTCCGTGTCCTCTGTCCAGACCGCTGTTGGCGAATCCAAAGTCTTTCCAATATCTGTTGGCGTTCACCAAGGATCGGCTCTTAGCCCGTTCTTGTTTAACGTGGTGCTCGATGTAGTTACGGCATACATCCAAGATCAGCCTCCATGGCTAATGATGTATGCCGATGACATCGCCCTCGTTAGCCAGAACAAAGCCCAACTTGAGCGGAAGGTCAACATTTGGAAGGACACGCTGGAAAACGGTGGTCTGAGACTAAATGTGGCGAAGACTGAGTACATGTCCTGTGGCAGCACGGATTCAAACACCATCCAAATAGGCTCGGACCGGATCACAAGCTCCGATACATTCAGGTACCTTGGATCCGTGCTGCACGAGTCTGGCAACGTGGACGACGATGTCCAAGCACGTATAGGTGCGGCTTGGGCGAAATGGCGAGAAGTTACGGGCGTTGTATGCGACCGCAAAATGCCTCCGAAGCTTAAGGGACAGATATATAAATGCATCATACGTCCTGTCCTCCTGTACGGCGGCGAGTGTTGGCCGGCACTAAGCAGACACACCCAGGAGCTTCGCGTCACGGAGATGAAGATGCTGAGGTGGATGAGCGGCGTAACGCGATCCGATCGCATACGCAACTCATTCATCCGAGGTAGTCTTGGTGTCCGTGACGTGGGGGAAAAACTGCAAGAATGTCGTCTGCGATGGTATGGCCACATCATGCGCCGCCCTACGGAGTACGTTGGCCGGAGATGCATGAATATGGCTGTCCTTGGCGCTAGGTCTCGTGGTCGCCCTCGCATGCGCTGGCTGGACGTCGTCAAGTCCGACATGAGAGCCAATGGCCTTACTGTCAAGGATGCTGAAGATCGGGCAAAATGGAGCAAGCTAAGCCGGAAGGCGGACCCTGGCAAAAGCCGGGACTAACGCCAAGTTGAAGAAGAACATTGCTGTCTTTCTTAGTATCGCATCGATCGAGATAGACATTTACTCACTTAGAAGAAATGGTATTAATCCCGATAAGAGGAGGAGCGCCCTAGGAGCGGGGTCTCGGTTCGGGGAACTGCCTCGTAAACATGTGCTAACTAACCGCAACGTTGTTTAGTGACGCCACCCGCCACTGCCCCGAGGAGATTCATAAACGATGGTGACATATACCAGTCTCTAATGACACAATTAAAGATTACTTTGGCTTACATTTTCATTCGGAGATAATAAGAATTGTTATCCTTAAATGGAAGTCTGTTGTAGACGTTACGCGTGACGTGCCCACTTTGTCTTAAGCGATAAAATCTCCTTGTACCTTCAGGAAAAGCTCCCGAAAACTCTGAAAAGTTAACGAAATAAAATTCGTATTATCTTAAGTACGGGCTGTATTATCACAAGGGCCATTAGCGGGCGGAAGTGGCCTCGTCCGGCACGCGAACATTCTCATTACCATTTAGGCACATCGGTGACCGCCGGAATTGGGACGCCTCTATGTGGGACACTGCCATACGTAGGTCAGGTTAACTTTGTGTTTACGATTGTATTCCTATTATTTGGACTACACACCGTTAGTTACCTGGCCTTTACGTGTTCTTGACAATCGACCGGTTTTTTATTTGTTTTAGTTTACATGTGACGATTTTGTTCGGTCTTTTGATTTGGTTTGATTGCTTTAGCAGGACTAATGTAATGTCTTTTACAATATTGCTGTAGTGGCATAAATAAATTACGTTATGGCACAGCGGTTCCAGCAATCCTCATTTGGGCCACGCCACGTCACTTGGCACATTTCTCGTAAACCACAGACTGTTCGACTCGTAGGTTTATCGCATGGTCGGATACTTGTGCCGAGACATGTGTACGATAAATTGTACACAGCTTCGTTTATACGCCCGAGCATTCCACTTACTGTCAGAGTTCGTTCCCAGGCCAATGTGTTTGTTACGTTACACTGTACTGCCATTAGATCGATATTTATTTAGGCTGAACTTCAGCAGCGTGCGTGTTCGAGGTTATTATACACACGATTACTCATTATGGACCCATGATATCCAACACGTATGGCTAATACTCGATATTAATTATAAACATCTGGTAAACAACAACTGTAAGGTGGTTTTTGAACTGTATTTTTTGTAAGTACATACCATTCAATTAACCTTAATAGCTGTTCCACATGCGATGTGTGTTCTGAAGTGTCGCAGTGGTCATTAGCAGCAGGTCTCGGCGCTGGGCCGTTAGTGCCACGCCGGGCTGTGGCTGTAAGTGCATCTCTCACTTGACTGCACTGATGCTCGCCGGCTGCCGCCGACGCTGCCCGTTCAAGCGCTCTGCTCCACAAACTTGTCCGCTTCACAACTACTATAACGATTTGACGGCATTGCGTTAAGAGCTTTACTTCATCCATTATCGTTATCCTCCACCTACTAAGATTGCTAAAGTTTTTCTAGCAAAGTTTAGTAAATGTTAGTAGTTCAGAACTGGTTATCGGCCTATCTATTGCTCAGTTAGGTTAAAGATAATTTCACTTCCTCAATTGACAACGGTTTAGTTGTGAGATAAGATTCGACTCGGCCGTTAACTTTGTGCTAATCTAGCAGGAAGATTACAAGGAACTTTTCCTTAATATTTCCAAGTTTTATATTTTCTTCATGCAGCATTGCATAATGTGTCTGTAACAGCAGAAAGTGTCTTAATCTGAGATGCTGCAGTTGCTCAACGTTGCAGAACGCGCCATGTGCGATGGTATCTCTCTGTAGTAAAAGTTAACATGCTGTTAAATGGTGTGTTTACGGTAGCCGGGATTATAAATTAATGGTTTGAAGACCCATTACACATGCATGATGTGCTAACGAGTTCTTAGAACTGGTCCGTGATGTAATAAATGCAGATAGATTTGTAAACGGTAATTTCGTAGTCAAAATCTACTGTTGTGGAAATCAGGTTTTGACAGAACTAATATTAGATATATGGAACGTTTTCGTTGAAGCTAATAAAGGCAGCTAGTACGATGGGCGGTCACAACGAAGCGCAACTGAATGGCACACGCAGCCATGACTTCCGCATCGAGTTGATGCCGTCGGGCTGTGCGAGTGCGCGCTGTGGGGCAATATAGGAAATATTAGCTGGAGAAATAGGTCGGGGATTTAGGAACGAAATGTAGTTTATGTATTAGCACTTTGGAAATTATTGAACGAACTTTGACGACATTTTTAAATAAAATCAGGATTACTGATGAAAAAACTTATACGTTTGCTGCTTTGCTTTGAAGCAATGTTTGGTTTTTTTTTTAATGTAACGTAACTAGTGCTTGACTGCGCTCTCACCTGATGGTAAGCAGTGATGCAATCGTTGATGGTTAGACGCACTAGTTTATTAATCTGTTGAGCCCCGAGCAGACGCCGGCGTCCGCAAAACCTATTGTCTTTCTATGATGTCTCTAATTACGGTACTCGAAATATTAAGAACCTATGCACTTTTGATCATATTCTTCATATTCTGACATAGCTTGTCTTCCATTACTGATGTTGTTTTTTTCTTTGTCACCAGAGAGGAGGTGCGGAACCACGCGGTGCGGTGGAACGCGCAGTTCTCGTTCGTGTGCAAGATGTGCGCCAACGCCAGCACCGGCGTGCTGGAGCCGGCGCTCATGAGGGTCTCCGTGCGCAAGGAGTGCAAAGGTAACTACAGCATCCAATATTTTACTAGCTTCAATTTCTTAGAAAGTAGGTTTCTCCATATAAAGTTTGAACCCCCGTTTCACGTCTGTTAATGTTGAATTTTCAAAAATACCTTCTTAGTGCTCAAATACGTCATAAAAGGAAGCCTTGTGCAAAATTTCACATTCTTTCACCCAGTACTTTCGGTTTTGCATAGATATGTCAGTCAATCAGTCAGTTTCTCCTTTTATATTGTATAATATAGGTAGGTAGATTAGCCAACGAAAACGTTGGGCAGGTGGTAAAGATCTCCCGTAATTTTTCCCAACGATTCTTTTCCTGATGTTGGTGAAGGAAACGGTTATCTTAGAGACAGTTGAATCAAAATATTTTTTTAACGTATTACCTCCTTAAAGTGGGCGCGACGTTAGAATTATCCATACAAACGTAATACCAAAATCATTTGCAGTTTAAGCATATTTACACCATAATATGATGTTTTTCGGATTCAGACAATAATTATCTAGGTTCCTACATCGTCTTTTTGTTGAAAAACTTACGCCAAACGAAATTTAAGCGAATATAAATTTGCAAATTTTCACAGCGAAAATGTCATGTTTTTATTTTGTTTTTTCTATATTATAAACAACAATATTTCAAAATATCTTTCCGTAGGAACACAGATATTATTATCAAGTTATAAATACTCGAAACAATATTGGAAATACATTAATTTTTCATTCATCATTTTTGGTATTACGGAACCTCTCCCAAATTTCCAATAGTTTGTATTGCTATCACAGCAAGCAACTGTCAGTGTGCGGATGATGACTTTACTCCAGTTGGTGTGTCCAAGAATTGTTTATACTATCTGGATTGCTTCCGTCAACCTCAAAAACGTATTTTATTTCGTCTCAACTCGAGATAGCGCGCGGTCTCCGCAGGCCTCTTAATTCCCAAGAGTTAACAAAGTAAAACCAGTGTGGTTTTAACGTGATATTTTTAATTTGTATTTATAATTACTGGTTAACCGAATTTGATATAAATCTAAACAGTTTATCCGCAATCCCTGAGGAAGTACCTCATTTTTGCTGACCACACATTGACCGCTTTTAATTATCATTAATGGGACACACATAAACCTTTGTTAATTTTAATGAAGTCGATCGCGGCTATCTGTGCTACCAGTCCTGAATTAATAATATAATACGGCACCAGCGCCCGCCCACGTCACACCGAAACGCTGACAGAAGTATGTACAAATATTTGCGTAAATCATTCCAACGATGTCGAGTTCCCTTTGACCCGTTTAAATGTTTTCGAGTAAACTTTACCGGAGGAATATTGAACATTCAGAGCGGGCGTTTGGTAACGTCCATATATTTGCAAGTCCGACGGGCGGCGGGAGCCCGGGCGCGGATTCAGACGCCCGCTTCACAAGTCGCAAAGTATTTGATGAAGCCGAGTGGCGCGCGTTTATAATGCACTCGCTGCGGACCGACTTTTAACTTAGATAAATCATGAATGCTTCAACTTGTTATCTGACGGGCGCCCTTCAGTTACACATTGCTTTCAGAAATAACTTTACACAAGTTGCTTTTCTGTGCTGAATTACAGCTACGTTTGAACATTTTTTAATGGCTTTTTAACTCGAATCTGAATTCTTCGTTTATTTACTTGCATAACTTGTTGCTTTTGTACGTTGGTTGTTACAAATAACAGAGAGAGATACAGAGTAGTTGTTTGTTTGTTTTTGTTAAAATACCTCGAAGGTTTTTTGATTAATAGTAATTTTTGCGGTATCGTAAATACCGCAAAAAAAAAACAATGTCTCTGATAAAGAAGAGGTTTTTTTTTAATTGGTATAAACTAGTGCTTGACCGTGATCCCGCCTGATGACAAGCAGTGATGCAATCTTTGATGGTGAGGCGCACTAGTTTAATAAGAGCCTAGAGGTTGTAACTTAGTGCTTGTGCACCCTCGCCTAGAGAGGAGGCCTGAGTCCGAAGAGTGAGAACATTATAAGGCCGATAATGCTAAAAAACATGCTTGTGTTGCAGGCGGCAGGTCATACCAGAAGCTGGGCTTCTGCGACGTGAACCTGGCGGAGCTGGCGGGCGCGGGCGAGACCACGCGGCGCTGCCTGCTGGAGGGCTACGACCCGCGCCGCCGCCAGGACAACTCCGTGCTGCGCGTGCGCATCAAGATGAACATGATCTCCGGCGACCCGCTCTTCAAAGTGTACGTGTGTCTAATAATAGTAACTACGCTGAAGTGTACAGTTTGTCCCGGTTGTCATTCGTTGATCTTAGATAATAATAATAATAATAATAATTTATTTGCAGTAGTAAAAAGGTGTACATATTAACAACATCAGGTTAAAAACAAACAGATGGAGACGTTATACAATAAAAGTTTGGAGACTCTAGCACCCTTGCTAAGTTGACTAGACAACTTGTATTAAAGGTGCTAGGCCCAACCCTTTCACGGGTGCCTTGTGAATAAAGTTTGTGTAATTTACGAGAACTTATTTTCATTTTTGCAGCAAATAACAGACAGACAAATAAATCATTTAACAAAACAATGAAACAAAGATAAAACAAAAAGTGATAAAAAGAATAGATGTAAAGTGTGGAGTGTGTGTGAGTGGGGGTGTGTGTGTGTGAGTGGTTGTTTGAGTGAGTGAGTGTGTGTGTGTGAGAGAGCGTGTGTAAGTGTGTGTGTGGGTTTGTATGTGTTAAGTCGACAATAAGAGCTCTGTGTTGTTATAGTTGAGAGTCTGGAGCCAAGTGGATAGTTTCTTTTTAAGAGATACATATGGAAGTGAGTTGAAGTTTAATATTTTGTTAATTTTATTGTACAGATGGGGGCCTTGAAAACAGGGAAACCTTCTTGTAAAAGAGTAATGCGAACGGAAGGGTTGGCTTATTATGTCTTTGCGTCTTGTGGTGATTATTGCGTAGGGAGTTATATGATGCTGAAGTAGTACAGTGTTAAGCACAAACAATTGCCTGACTGTAAGAACTTTACAGTTCTTATATAATTCCTCAGTTGGAAAAAGGATGGGTCGAAATGTACTGACTTTTAGCACTGCTCTCTGAGCTCGTTCCAGCTTTAAGAGTAGGGTTTTCGGTGCACCACCCCAGGCGCATATACAATAATTTAGGAGAGACTGGCAGAGAGCGAAGTAAGTACATTTCATGATTTGAGGTTCTGCAACGTTGCGAAGTGTTTTAACAACAAAAATAAGCTTTCTGACTCTTTTTGTTAGAGTCTCTATATGAGCTGCAAAACTCAGACCGTTGTCAAGTATCACTCCGAGATATTTGATGGTTTTACATCGCTCTAGTTTAGGGCAGGTACAAGCTACCACGTCGGGTAGTAAACACGAGTGTGCTGTTACCGTTTGCGTGTCAGAAGGTTGTGTGGAGTTTCGCATAGAGAAGGTAAGGATTTTGGTTTTGTCAGTGTTTAGAGTGAGGGTATGTGTCTTAAGCCACTGAAGAACGGTATTGAGTCCTTTTTGTGCAGAGTTAAAGGTGTCGTGCCAAGAGTCGCCGGAAAAAGTAAGGACGGTGTCATCAGCAAACGCTATTATATTTCCGTTTCCCAGTTTTAAGTCACAGAGCTGGTTAACGTAAATTAGGAACAGAGTTGGCCCAAGCACGCTGCCTTGGGGGACGCCAAAAGTGACAGGCGCATCTCTACTGTAGTGCTCCTGTATTTTTACGCACTGGGTTCGATTTTGGAGATAATCCTTCATAAATTCAAGAGGTTTTCCTCGGATCCCCAGTTCCTCCAGCTTTAAAAGCAAGTTAGGAATCGAAACTGTGTCGAATGCTTTTTTCAGGTCCAAAAATATTGACAATACTTTTTGCTTCATGTCAATATTCTTGACGACGCAATCGACCAGTTTCGTAACGGCATCGCTGGTTGATTTGCCGCGCCTAAATCCGAATTGATTGGGAGAGAGGAGTTTTTTAAGTACTTCATAAGCCTTTTATTCACAATCCGTTCGAGAATTTTGGAAATGGATGACAGGACTGCAATAGGGCGGTAGTTATTTACACAATGTGTGTCCCCAGTTTTATGTATTGGATGGATGATGGCCTTCTTAAAGTGCCGTGGGAAGGTGCCAGTATTAAGACAAATATTAAAAATATGAGTAAGCAGAGGAACAAGTATTTGTGTGTAGCGCTTTAGAAATTTAGTCGAAATGTTGTCCCAACCAGTGGCAGAATCTGTTTTAAGTGATGTTATTATTTCATCCACCTCAGCCTCATCGGTGCTCAACATGACGAACGATTGTAAGGTCGAGGGTGAGGAGGTCATTTCTGTAGTAAATTTCTCACTACCGGGGGGAGATGAAAAGTTCTGAGCAAGATTCCGTCCTACACTAGCAAAGAACTCATTTACTCTTTCTACTGCGAGTTTGGGTGAGGTAGAATGATTTAACAAGTCAGTATTGGGTGTATTTGGTGTTTCCGTGTAAGTAACTCTCTTTATTATTTTCCAAATTTTCTTACTATCATTAGCGGCCTCTCTCAGTTCTGTCCTGTCATAGTCTCTTTTTAGCTTTTTTAATATTTTGGTGCAAAAATTTCTATACCTTTTGTAGGTAATAGACAAAACGCTGTTGCTTGGATTTTGCTTGAGTTTATAGTGCATGGCGTCTCTGTTACGGATACAGCGGAGCATACCCATGGTCATCCACGGTTGGATCAACCGTTGATTGCTTGGGAGTTTGATAGTAGATGTGTGATTATTTAAGAGTCTAATAAGGGTAGTTATTAAGCAGTCTGCGGCTTCATTAGCATCTGTAAGCTGGTAAATCGGTTGGAAGTCTGTTGTGATCATCGCTTGGTCTAGAGTGCTAAAGTTCGTTTTCGAGGTGGTGAGTGAACGTGGTTTGACGCGGGTTTTTAGCTTGAGACACAAGAGTACTGGGGCGTGGTCAGTGACGGAAGAGTGTAGGACTATGGTGACAGCTGAGAGGTTGGTTTTGAGCATGACGTGATCAAGACAGGCGGTTTCACGAGTGGGTAGAGTGTGAGCTGGTAACATGCCATGAGAGGCTATGAGATCTAGATAGTCTGAGGTTTGGTTAGAAGATGGAGAATAGGCAATATCAATATTAAGATCCCCTACAATAACAATGTTTTTGTAAGAAGTTAGATCTGCTAGGAGGGAGTCTAGGGATTGAAGGAATTTACTTATATCTCTGATGGACGGAGAACGGTAGATGCAGATTATTGCCTTGTCGGTGCCAATTTTTAGTAATAAACAACTGGCGTCCTGTAAAGCGGGTTCTTCGACTGTGTAGCTTTTTATGTTTTTAACATAAAGCACCACACCATCATTTTGGTTGAGGAGATTTTTAGTATAATAATAAGTGTATTGATCGATGGAAGGAATGAGACCATTATAGCGATTTAGCCAGCACTCTGTCAGGACGAGTATTTCACAGATAGCTGTAACAAGTAGTGCAACTGTCTAAAATGAACGGTCGATCGTACAACGATCTGCAGAAGCTTGAAGGTCTGACCTTGATAGTCTTTTATCTGGGTTGTTCTCCACAATGAAATAATAATAAAAGACAACATTTGTTCAGACACATCATCCACCAACATAATCAGTTAGAAAAAAAGTCAGCCTTTACTGGGCAATAGAAACCCAGCGCTGATAGACTGTTGCTCCTTTGGACAGGGCACTTTTAGCCTCATCTGACTGGACTACCATAGGAAAACACCGTTTTTTTTGGTGCTTCTCTTGCGCTTGGTTCGATGCCATGTATGTCTGACTGGTGTCTGCAACTGTGTGTGTCCAAGCGCTAGTTTTGCTTGTGGTTTTTATTTCGGTGGCACATTTTTAATGCGTCCGGCGTACGGTTGCAGGCCGGAGCGCAAGCAGGAGGCGCCGGACGGCATGGCGGGCGGCGACAGCGGCTCGGAGAGCGTGGCGGGCGGCGCCGCGCCCGACGACGACTGCGCCTCCTCCACCGCCTCCTCGGGCTTCGGCTCGCTCACCAAGAAGAAGAACTACGGTACGTGCACACGAGAATATCGAGCCATCTACGCTTTAGACTGTGCAATTAGTTGGCTTTTCCCTGACAGGCCAACTTCTTGACACAATTGGAAAGTGTCTGAAATGCACACTTCTAATATTGTGAATGTTGAAAAGCAAAACCGCATCCCTTCGTTAACTTCGTCCATAATTGCACAGAAATAAATCTTCAGTTTCTGCGAAGAGGTCACCGATAAGCAGCCAGGCTACGGACCGGACGTTAATTGGTCTTCATCGGGCCCATGAAGGGCCCGGAAAAAGCGCCCGAGATGTTCTTTACTCTGCCATATTTCCATGCGATCGTTGGTAATGTTGGTATCAAGCACTACAAGTTAGCGCCAGTTCTCATTTGCCAACGTGAATGTAACTCTATCCGTTATGCTTTCACGGTTAAATTACTGAACCAATTTTGACGAAATTTGGTCAGGAGTAAGCCTGAACCTAAGTCCAAGGATGGGCGTGGCTAATTTTAGTCTGTCGTCGCCTTCGCGTCCGTCCGCTGTGAGTTTGAATTAAGAAAAAATCGAAGCTTGTCAAAAAATAACTATTGAAACAACCTAATCGCAATCTAGGTCCTGCTTTAAATATGTATGATTGTATGTGTGTTAATATTGTAATGTTTGTGTGTTCCAGAGGGCGGCGTGTCGCAGCCGCTCTCGCTGATGCCCTCGTCGGAGCTGCCCACTCCTGACGGCGAAGACTCCCCCCTGGGCACCTCGGCGCCCGACCACCCTGGTAAGTCGCTTCCTTCATATAAAGTATATAGATAGGAACAGAGTTGTTTAGTTCGCAACTGGACTTGTTCGTGAAGTCGCTACTTGGAAATTCGCGAGTGCTGGTGAGTTGGCACCTTTCCATTTTACCTAGTTTTTCCACATTTCTACCTGACAGCCGCGAGTTGTCGAATAAGTTAAGTTTTAGCAACAAATAAAAGTAATGTTTCATCATGACAGCATTATCTGGATAGTAACATACACCCACGTTATACCATGTCATATCCGAAGGTCGATTGGACAGAAATCCGGATTCCGGTTGGCTACTGATAACAAATCCAGTCAAAAAGATTCATTGACAGTAAAAAAAAATTAAATGTATTCTTTAACGTAAGCCTACATGGTTACATAAAAAACCGCAGTCAACTTCATTGTTACTCTTTTAAAAAAGATATTCATTTTACAATATCCTGTGTGTTATCGTTGAGGAGCTCGTGGCTATATAATAACAGCCGCACGGGTCGTTCTTCAAGGTTGGTCTGTGGATGGGTGACCATCTTAAAATACCGAGTTTCCTCCGTGCCTCGGAAAGCACGTTAAGCCGTAGGACCCGGCTGTCATTTGTAGATCTTTGGCAGTCGTTACGGATAGTCAGAAGCCAGTAAATCTGTCTGACCCCAGTCTTGCCATGAAGTACCTACCGTATTACCCCAGTTAATGGGTTGTGGAGGTCTGGTAGGCAGCCGCTCCTCGTAAAATACTGGTATTCAGCTAAATCCAGCTTGACTGGAAGCCGACCCCAACATAGTTGGAAAAGGCTAGGTAGACGATGATTTTATTACTTATAGGAAAACTTACAACTAATATGTACTGTAAACATTTACAGTAGGTAATGTGTATGTGTTACGTGTACGTGATATGTGTGTACTGTATGTGTTATTATTTATTTAAACTTCTTGTACAGTGGAGGTATATTCAAGTCGGTTAAAAACCCAATAACGTGACACATTTCCTCCTGTTGATTCCAGGTCTGACGATGAGCGCGGCGGTGGGGCCGGGGCCGGGCGCGCCGGCGTCGTGCGCGGCGTGCCTGCAGCAGCAGCAGCACACGCACTCGCGCAACTCCTCCAACACCTCCGGCGACATGAGCAGCAAGGTAGAATCGTGGACAAGGCTTCCAACGCGACATGACTGGCTCTAGCCATTAGTTTAGACAGAGTTGCCTTTAAAACACACAAGACTCATATATAATAATATATTTCCACAACTTTCACACAACGCCATCTAGTCCCATTAAGACTAATTAATTAATTAATTGATTCAATATAATAATAATTTAATCAAATTGAGTATTCATAATAATATAATTATTATGAGTCTTAATTTTGTTATTAAACTTATATCCCCCCAAACATCAAAGTGAGCACAATGGGCTCACTTTAGAAACATCCCAACTGTCTTCTGAGCACCATTGCATCAATGATCGGGCACCATTGATCGTATATTTGGAGTTTTTTTTGCATTTAACAACACATTGCATTGTATGCATTTAATTGAACTAATCAGAATTTTAATATCACTTTGATATTTGGTAAGATATGATAGGTACCTACAATCTTTAAAATTATAAAAATGTATAGCTTGTACATGACGAACGACTTTGTGTTGCAGGCGTCCGGCTACGGCAGCTCGTCGGCGGCGTCGGCGCACTCGCGCCAGAGCTCGGAGGGCGACTCGGCCGGCGACTCGGGCCGCCCGCACCACAACAGGTACACTCCCTGTCTCCGCCCTCCATCAGCTGTGGCTGTACCGCCCGGTGCTGGAACCATATACCTACCTACCGCTTCCCACTAGTCTAAGGTGTTCTTAACATGTCTGTGAAATGTGGTGCCGGACTTATTGTGAGGTTGAACATTTGGAGGTATGACGATGATTAGCTACTGCACCATTTGAACGTGTTTGTGACGTCATCACCGGGCCATGGCTGCATGCTCGCGAGCACGCGCCCCGTGCTCGCGCTGTACAGTGTCCATTGTTTGCTTTATGTTTATTTATTAACGTCGTGTCACGCACGGTAACTAACTTTATTTATTTCGGTTCGCTACTTTTATTTATTAGCTTTTATTAATTAATTTTTTATGTTTTCGTTCGTCCCCCCTCCCCCGCCGCCCCCGCAGCTGTCGCACTGAGCGCACCGTGACCGTGACGGGCAGCACTCTGTGCGTGCCGCACTGCAAGCACAACCGCACGCTCACCAAGCTGGTGATGGAGCAGACGACCGTGAGCTGCAGCTCGGACACGTACCTGACGCCCAACTGCACGCTGACGGGCCCGCCCGACGTCATCCCGCGCCACGCGCTCGCGCTGGCCTCGCCCGCCAGCGACGAGTACCGCACGCCCGACTCCACGCTCCTCAACGGACACGACAACTCCTTCGCCATGCCCACCTACTTCGACAAGAAGCGGAAAGTGGCCGCCACCATCATCAGCGCCGCCGTCGAGCCGCTCACCAACTTCCAGATCTTTAAGCAGAAGTCGCTCAACACCATCCCGGCTCTGCTCGAGAAGAACAAGAAGAACGAGGAGTTGTTCAACAACTTTCCGTTCCTGACGCCGCTGGCGCACCGGAAGAACTCGCTCGTGTCCAACGCGAACAGACTGTCGGGCTGCATAGAGGATGAGTTCTATTGCGTGCCGTCCGATCCCGAAGTGGATCTGGGCTCGTCGGAGTGCATCGACATCCGGCACCGCTTCCGGAGCCTGTCGAACCAGGCGCTGAACGAGGGCGCGGTGCTGACGTCGACGCCCAAGGGCGCGGACCCGCTGCAGCACGCGGCGCTGCGGCGCCTGGACGCGCCCACGCTGCGCCACAGCTACACGGAGCACGCGAGGTGAGTCGCCTGCTTGCGTCCGCCTTCCCTCCGCGCTCCCGTCCCTCCGGTAATGTCTGCAAGTACTAACGGTTGCGGGTGGTTTCGGCGGGCTCTTTACTTGGTTTTACTTTCTTCTCTGTTCTGTCTTCTAACTGTGAATGTTCTTCCGTGTGCCGCGACCTTCCTCTGTTATAAGTATTTAGTTGGTAACATAGTGACATGTGCCGTCCGTATCGGGCTAGTGTCGGTAGGTGTGTAGCCGGCGACTGTATAGTGTGTGGGCTGTGCAGAAGAGGCGCCGGCGCGGGCGCGGCGGGCGCGGAGTGCGGCGCGTGCGGCGCGCTGCGGGACGCGGGGCCCGGGGGGCTCGCGGGGCCGGCGGGGCCCGGCGCGGGGCCCGGGGCGCCGGGGTCGCTGCCGCGCCGCCCCAGCTCGGCGCTGTTAGTGCTGCAGCACCTGCACACGTACTCCATGCGGACGGTGCGCGCCTCACCGCCCCGTGCGAGTGACGCGCGCACCTACGTATCCCTAGATGTTGTCGAGTGTGGATGTCGTTACTTACGTATCTATGTACCCTGGCTTCTTTGTGATGTTGTCATAGTTGTTACATTATAAGACTTTTTTTAAGTTTCTTAATAAAACATTTGGTAAAATTGGAGCATATTTCATTATAGCTTTATTAGAACATAGATTATTTTAATATTATTGAAGCATTTTTATATTAAATTTATTAAAATGTAGGACTATACGATAAGGTCCAAAGTTTTTATTTAATGTTAATTATGTAACGTATGCGCGGTGCATGTTTATTTTCAGTCTGTTTTACTGTCTACTACCATATTATAATATTTGCTTATAATTGACGCTGTATGTGCATGCTGAGGGTGCCGTTGAATGACGCATGGGTTTGCAACGCATACTAAGTGTATATATTATGCGCTTTATACAAAATATATTTATGATTATTATTAAGCAATTTTGGTAAATATTTTTAAACAAAATTCCTAGCAAAATCAACTAATCATTATTACTATTTTAGTAGGATTTTACGTAGCTTTAAATAAATTGGTACAGTTTTGTAGTTATTCAACCTATTTATATGGCTCCACACACCAAGGATCTTAATCCCCCATGTTTCATTAATCTAATTGGGATCGCTTACGAGTCGTGAAACTAAGCGGACGTGTGTTCAGTTTTGATTATAATGAAATAAACAATTACGAAAAATAAATATAAATATTGCTCTGTCAGTATAAAATTAAAGTGTGTCGCGTGTGATTTGTAACATATGTACCTAAACAAGATGAACTAGATAGACATTTATAAACAATATTTAAGTGTTTTCGGTAAAATGTCCAACCCCGGAGCGAGTCCGTTTGGTCGTAGCCAATTACTACGGCGAAGTCCTCCACCGACGCCTACCCAACCGTTACCCCCTAGCGACCCAAACCCACCAGCCCCCGCGGAGAATGAACTGCCGAGGGAAGTTATATGTACGCAGGAGGTACAGCAGTGGATAGGATCCATAGATGCAATTCTGCATGAAGTTTGCACTATAGCCGGGGATAGTAAAATGAACTCGGACCAGAAGCTTCGTGTCTCCGCTCTTTGCCGTAAGGTCTCAAATGGGACGGCTCAGATGGCCGTCTTATACCAATCTTTGAAGACGAAGACTATCGTGGCCCACACCACAATCCAGCACCTTCAGAATCAGCAGAACGTAGTGAACTCTCTCCAGCAGTTCAGAGAGGTTGTAGAGACCAAACTGAATCCATCTGAAATTACAGGTTCTTATGCTAGCATGGTTAAGAAAGGTACCGACATCGTTCGTCCAGCAAATTTGAGCTCAGTCGCCATCTATCCCAGCGATAAGACCCAATCAAGTGACGACACCAAGTCTCTAGTCCAAAAGATTATCTCCCCGGAACAACTAAAGCTTCATGTTCGAGGCCTAAAGAAGGTGAAAAATGGGGGCGTTT
Source organism: Mythimna separata (assembly GCA_030763345.1). Taxonomy (NCBI): domain Eukaryota; kingdom Metazoa; phylum Arthropoda; class Insecta; order Lepidoptera; family Noctuidae; genus Mythimna; species Mythimna separata. The sequence continues at coordinate 478,169 of CM061173.1, read as the reverse complement.
TGATTAGCACCGAGAACAAAGGCGATATAGATAAACTTAAGAACTCGGAAAAACTTGCATCATCTGGCCTTAAAATAGAAGAACCTTCCAAACGCCGACCTAGGATTGCTGTCATTGGTGTCCCCGTCGCTCTCACTGAGAAGGAAGTATTTGACTGTATTTACGAGCAGAACCTATCTGACAAATTGCCGAATATTACTCGTGAGTCCTTCTTAGATTCCATCAAATTGAGCCATAAATCGGGTAAGAAAGACCTTCCTACTTGCAACTACATCTTGGAACTACCTGCTAGCATAAGAAAGGTTATCATAAACCAGAGCCGAATTTTTATCAATTGGACGTCATGCCCGGTGAGAGATTTCACTATCGTCACCAGGTGCTTCAATTGCCAGCAGTTTGGACATGCAGCCAAGTTCTGCCGGGAAACCAGTCCTACCTGCAACCACTGTGGAGAGAGCGGCCATTCCTTCAAGGAATGCAACAGCAAATCTTCTTCCCCTCGATGCGCAACATGTAAACGCTTCAAGAGGAAATGTGACCATCCTACTGGTGATGTAAGTTGCCCGGCCCGCAAACATGCAGAAATGAATTACATCAATTCAATAGACTATGAAGGCGCCTAAGAGCGTCACCTTACATTTTAGTTTTTTAGCAGCTAAACAGGTAGCTTATATATACTTTATTTTCTTTTTTCTTTTATAATAATTATGACAAATCACCTTATTTGTGATCTAGATAGTTTTTCTGTGTCGGAGTCTAAAATCTGCAATATTGAGGATTGCAAGTATCATCTTCCTTCTGGTGACAAAACATTAACGCTACTCACACAGAATATTCGCAGCATAAATCGAAACATGACCGGTTTTGAAGTGTTGTTACAGGACCTAGACCTAAGCTGTGATATTATTGTCTTAACAGAGTGTTGGCTATCAAAACAGACGACTAATTTACCATCTCTTGATGGTTATTATTCTTACAGAAGTCACAGAAACATAAACCAGAACGATGGTGTAGTAGTTTATATCAAAAATAATTTAAGAACAATAAAAGAAGAACCTGTATTCCTGGATAGTAATTGTTTGATCATTAAAATTGTTCCCGACACGGTAGTCATGGCTATTTATAGGCCTCCTTCTCAAAACATAGACAGATTTTTGGAATCACTTGACACAAATTTAAAAATCTTAACGTCTTTTAAAAATATAATACTTTTGGGCGATATTAACATTAACATTGCTTCCGGGAAAACAGACACTAATGTACATAATTATCTGAATATTTGCTCATTTCATGGACTTCTACCAGCTCACTACCACCCCACGCATCAGAGCGGCTCATGTTTAGACCACATCATTCTAAAATCAAAAAATCCATCCAAAACATTAGTAACTAATTCTACGCTTACCGATCATCAGGCGGTTTTACTAACATTACAAACAAGTTCACCTAGAAAAAACTGCATGCGTAGCTGCACAAAAATTAATATGACAAATCTTGAGAATGACATACGCTGTATTAATCTTGACCCTGTTTATAATTCAGACGATGCAAATAGCTCGTTAAATTATTTAATTAATTCGTTACAATCTGCGATAAAGAAAAACACGTTTACTAAGACAATGCCTAGGAAGTATAGTTGTATTAAACCCTGGATCACCCCTGGTCTCGTTCGTTGCATAAGGCATAGAGACAGACTTCACCTAAAATTAAAATTGGCTCCTGATGACGAAGGGCTTTCTATAACTTACAAAAGGTATCGAAACTTCTGTAATAATCTTTTGAAAAAACTAAAAAATCAGTACGATAAAAACGAATTACAGAAGGCCGGGAAAAATAGTAAACTTGTTTGGAAGTTTGTAAAATCTTACACATTTCTATCAAAAAAACCAGAACCTCCGCTTGATTTATTATTATCAGATATAAACCCAACCGAAGCGATAAATAAAGCAAACAGTTTTTTTGTTAATGTTGGTAAAAAATTGGCTGAAAAATCACTTAACTCAAGTATCATTTCCCAACACAACTCGACCACCTCATCCTCCACACTAAATTCTTTTGTTTTATTAGATACCGACGTTGACGAAGTAGTCAGAATTATAAGCGGGCTTAAGGATGTTTGCGCCACTGGGTGGGATGGCATACCTAATAATATTCTTAAAAGTTTTAAATACCTACTTGCCCCTCCTCTAACCCACATCTTTCAACTTTGCTTATCTAAAGGTATATTTCCAAAATTACTAAAGAAGGCTGTGGTCACTCCTGTATTCAAATCTGGAGATAAAACCAGCGTGAACAACTACAGACCTATCTCAGTGTTAACCGGTCTATCAAAAATTTTGGAGAAAATGATCAACAGTAGATTGATAAAATATTTAGAAGATAACAGACTACTGTCAGATAATCAATTTGGTTTTAGGGCCAAAAGATCAACTAGTCAAGCAGTCCACCATTTGACTAACTATATAACTACTAACCTAGATAATGGTATGCACACAATTGGGATCTTTCTAGACCTTGCCAAGGCCTTCGACACTATTTCTTGTTCTTTGCTTTTACACAAACTTGAAACACTTGGGATAAGAGGTGAACAACTTCTATTATTTTCTGACTATATCAGCGATCGTCATCAATGCCTAAAAATAGGCCAGTATACCAGTTTGGATCTAAAAAATAGTTCTTTTGGTATACCGCAAGGTAGCATTTTGGGGCCCACCTTATTTTTAATCTACATTAATGAACTATGCAGCCTGTCGCTCCAAAATGGTGTTATAATGTCATATGCAGATGATACCGCTTTATTGTTTTCAGGTAGGTCAAGAGTTGAGGTTTATGAATATGCTCAAAATGGTTTTAACATTGTGTCTAACTGGCTCCAGAAGAATCTCCTATCATTAAACGCAGATAAAACAAATTACATTTTATTTACAATGAGAAATGCTAACATATCGCTTACTAACCTAAATATTCACGCGCATAACTGCACGTATGCTGACACTGCTTGCACTTGCCCGACTTTAGTTAAAGCTGACCATGTAAAATATCTAGGTGTCACGATTGACACAAATCTAAATTTCCGTAAACATATCGAGCTATTGTGTACGAGAGTTCGCAAATTAATATATGTTTTTAAAAATTTGCGAAACGTAGCCGATTACAAATTAATAAAACAGGTCTATTTAGCTTTGTGTCAATCCATTCTTACATATTGCATAACTTCCTGGGGTGGAGCGGCTAAAACAATTTTACTCCCGTTGGAGCGTGCTCAAAGAGCAATTCTCAAGGTCGCTACATTTCGCCCTTTTAGATTTCCTACGCACGAACTCTACGCAGCATGTAATGTACTTACAGTACGGCAATTATTTATTTTAAACGTAGTACTACACCAGCATTCTGCACTTCCTTTTGACCCTGTACCTTCTGACAGGAGAAGGAAGTACTCGGTTTGCATAAAGCCTCAAACCAAACATGCTTTTGCTAAACGCTTTTACGTGTTCTTGGGACCTTTTCTATACAATAGGCTCAACAAGGTACTAAGCATCTATAATGTAAGGTATAAAGAATGTAGTAAGATGTTATCGGAACATTTAGTGATACTGAATTACACAGACACAGAACAACTTCTGGAAATATTGACATAATGTTATCTGATTCACTCATCATTATTTATTTTGTATAATTTTATAGACATAGTTTTAGGTATTATTGTACCATAAGTTAACTGATCCAATCGTTATTGTTTATTTTTGTATAATTTCATAGATATAATTATTCTTAAGTTTTATTGTACCATAAGCTTATTTTCATAGTTTTTAAACATAGACTATATTTTTATAATAGTTCAGTAGTCATTTTAAATATTTTACAACAAAATTAATTTTAAAAGTAATGCGATGGCCTGAAACACAGGTTTAAATTAACCTAGCTCGGGTGGTCCGTTATTAACTATTGCAATTTCGAACCGTATTAATTGCACCTTTAATATTATATTAGATTTACTTTATTCTTATGCAAAATAATGTTATAGATAATTGTTTTACTGAAGACTTATGTTCATTTTTGTAAACATTGTATTTTGAATAAAATTTTATTATTTATTATTATTATTATTATAATTAATCATCCATGTTAAAATCGTCCAATATGATAAATTCGATCTAGTTACCATAAAATTTTAGATATCATTTTTTTTTTAGTGTTAATAGATAACCATAAAAAACATAAGTAGGTTTATTACAAAATAATGTAATGTTCATTGTAACATCAAATAAATCCGAGGTAAAATCGCTCGTGTTCAAGATGTGATGAGCACAACTGACTACTTTTTACTAAAGAGCTGAGCCGCTAGCAGAAGCTAGACTAACATAGTCTCAAATGAAGATGCTACAGTCGCACTATAATGATGTAACAGTGTTCTCAACATAACAAAAAGACGTGTGGCACTCGGAGACTGCCGCGGTAAACCTAAAGGCGGGTTGCTGAACTAAAGAGACAAGCGTGATATTTCAAAAAGTCATTAAAAGTTCTGGTATTTATCAATAGATGGCTGTGCCGGTCGGAGTGCGGGGTGTTAGGTTTTTTTCGTTACGGAATTTCTGGATTCGGTCCCCACGCTCAAGGCCTGCGATAGGGGCTATGCAATAGTTTAAAAACGCAGGCGAAGCGATAAGTTCGATAATGGACGCTTTCAATATTTTATAACGTGACAAATTGTATGTCACAAATTATTGAAAACAAAATTTATAATAACAGAGATAGTCTTTAGAAACGGGATCGAATGCACTTGGATCAATTAATTCGTTGTCGCGAATGTAGGCTTCTATGACAGTGATAACTTTGTTGAGCTTAACTTAGCATTAAACTTACGAATAGATTATTAAGAAATACACTTTGTAAACTATCTTACTTACTTATGTTCATCTTTCAATTCGGTTTACCTGGCATCCTGAACATTATAATGATTCTAAAAAAAGTAGGTTTATTTCAGTTCAGTTTGGTTCAATAAAAAAATGATACAAGGATTTTACTCTCGAAAATCGATTCTCTGACGTCATGGTGTACGGAGCCAGTGTGGTGGTGAGAGCTCCGTGATGACGTGTGTGTGTGTCTCCCTCAGGAACCCGTCGTCGGGCTCGCTGACGGCGTCGGCGTCGGAGGGCGGCTCGCTGGAGCGCGCGCGCGCCGCGCTCGAGCGACGCAAGCGCGCCGCGCTCGCGCAGCAGGACAACGACGACGCGCAGGTCTCATATCCTATACTACTCGTACTTACTGCCTAGATTATTGCCTTGTGAAGGTGTCAGTCTCGGAAGGAGGTTCACTGGAGCGCGCGCACTGCAGGACAACGACGTGTAACTGTCTTCTGGGTGACGTCAAACTCGCCAAAATACGAAAACAATATCAGCACATGAAACCTAACGATGAATTGTTTGTGTTGCAGCACGTGGCTTCCGGCCGAGTGGAGAACACGCGCGTGAACCCCGACTCGTTGATCGACGAGCTGCTCGCCGCCACCGACCTTAAGCAGGCCGTCGAGGACTCCGCCGAGAGTGAGTTACGCTTCTCTACTACCTGCTTGCCTTCATCGATACTCGAGCTTGCTCTACCGGGATCTTAAAGAATACCAGATTACAGCTATAAAAATGGTGGTTTAATGTAATGCATTTGTGTTTCAGCGTCTGGTCTACAGCTGTTCATCACGCGCGACGGCACCGCGGAGCTGGGCACGCGGCAGCGGCAGCAGCTGGCGCGCCGCGACTACCAGCGCGTGGTGCTGCACCCGCACGACAACAGGTAGCACACGTGACACTGCCGCCTCAGCTGTGCAGCACGCGCGACGCACCGCGGAGCTGGGCACGCGGCAGCGGCAGCAGGAGGCGGCCACGCGGTAGGCCCAGAAGGAGGTGGCGTGACGACTTACACTCCTTCTTAAAGGATTGAGAAAAGAGTGGAAGAATGGAAATGTGCAAAGGCCTCCCTTTGTCCTGACCGATAAGATCCCTATCTCATCTCAGCATTGTTTCTTCAGACCTTGCAAGTTATGTCACTGATTTGATTGAGGTTTTCATGTCCACAGGTAGCCAACGGCGTGAGAGAACGACGCCGCGCGGGCGGAGGATGCCTGAGCCTACGTCGTGCCGTGCCGGGCCGAGCCGTGGCGGCCGAGCCGAGCCGAGCCGAGTGAAGCCGAGTGAAGCCGAGCCGGCCCGAGCGCGGCGGGGCGTCGTGCGCGCCGCCTGTGGTGTCGTTGTGGACAGTATTACAAGAGATTGACACCGACCTGCTCTAACTGTGTATTAGCTTTTATGTACGTCCCGCGGGGACCACGAGCAATGCATATACATATATTTATTGTTTTTATGTAATATAAATTATGCCATAATTGTTTTACGACTCGTAATTTAATGTTAATTAATATTATTCGGTAGCAGTTCTACAGAGAATGGTTGTGTTCGTGCAATCCGACAAGTTTTGTATGATTTACATTATTTTTATTATTTTAATGTAAGTAGGAATCTTTTCAATTTAATGACGACCTACTCGACGACTGATTGTTCCTATATCTTGCGTAGCGTCTGTGCTTCCCCCACTCTGTCGAGCTGGCCGTGCGAGCGCGCGCGGCCAGGCGTTACCTCATAGTGCTACTTCCAAGTTAGTCTTGCCTCCCCGCCCGCGACGCCAACACCGCCGCGTCGCCGGCGGCGGAACACTCGCGTGCTCACAAGTGGTGCTACGGCAGCGAGCGCGTTGACGCACGAAGCTGCGATACGCGCGAACTTTTATTATTGATATATTGATGTAATTATTATTACTTATTATTGATTAAAAAATTGTCACCCATTAAGTGAACCGAAATCGAAACAGTACTTCCAAATCCCTCCATGTATATTTTCACATTGTGAATTTTGTAAAAATGTTAGTGTGGTGCCAAACAACCTGCGCCCACTCTAGTGGGGGGAACTAAACTGACATGGATAGTTCAACAGAGGAGGTATATCTAAGTCATTCCTTTGCGTAGCTTGAGCGCGTGGCTTGCCGTCGAACATAGCTCAGAGGTCGCGCTCGCGGTGGCGCCCGAAACTAATTATTAAATAATTTGGCGTTGGGGATGAAGTGATTGTACATTTAGCCTGAATTATATCATGACAATACTTTTGTTCCGTCGAGTGTTCATTTACAATGAGCTCAGCGGCGTGACGGCGAGCGCGGCCGGGTCGCCGGCGCTACGGCGCGTGGCGTCGGCGACTCACACGACCACCAACTACTCGCCCAGCGCGCGGCGGCACCGCGTGCACGCGCCGTGGCACGCGCGCTGCGGCACGGCGCCGCACGCCGCTCACGCGTGCGGCGCGGTGCCGTGCCGTACGCGGCGTGCGAGCGGCGCGGGAGGCACGCGTTGTTATTGTATCATATTCTATAAAGCCTGTACAGTATTTGAATAAAGGACGTGTCTAGAGCTATCATTTTGTTTTTATTTTATATGCTTCCTTATGTAAGACAATGGCATGATTCCCTTTTTCACTAACTAAACTTATGTTAAACAACCGCTCTCACTTATAAAAGTAACGCACAAAAAAAAATAACAAGAATTTTAGGTACTCCTGTCAAATTAGTCAGAATTTCGTTTGCCATACAATTTTAGACATTATTTCAGAAGTTTAGATAAACAAGTGTTTAAGAATAAAAAGAAGTGAACTAATTTGACAGGAGTAAAACTATTGCTATCTCTTTCTAGTTTTAACGATTAGTTAAAAAGAGCGATAATTTATTAGTTGATGTACAATAGAATCTGCGCCATCGGCTTCCTGGGGCCTTATGGCCGGCGCCCACGGCCGGCATGGCAGGTTGTGCCGGCGTGCCGGGTCATGCCACAGCATCCCGCGGCACGTCGCAGCGTCGTGATATCGAAATATGAATTCTAAACTCATTGAAATAAAATTATTAGCAATAAAATCCTTTGCCATGACATGCCGTGCCATGACGGCACTGGGCGCCGGCCCTTACCACGATATGTTAAAATGACAGTGCAGAGATGTGAGCGAGAAAGACTGTTGGTACTTATACCCTATAGAGTTAATACCTGGGCACAATTGAATCCCCGACCGGTCTACGAGACACAATAATGGTCGGGGATTCATGAATCAAAGGGGTCGTTATAAAAGTTTTGTTAAGTGAAAGGTTGAAGTTAATTTACCTACTTACCACGCTTTGTTGGATTACTAGAATTTATGAGGACGACGATAAAAAAAATCACCAATTACGGTATCCAGCAATGGCCATGTGGGGATGAGAATTTTTTTTTTGGCCAGGCTTGACTACATACATTATGAAGTAACAATATATGATAAAAAACAGCTGTCAATTATGATAACATGAACGTTAAGAAACTCATGGTAATCAAGATGTTGATATCTTTAATAGGGTTAGATTCAGTCTGCCAGCAGCGGCAGTCAAACTGCACCCGTAGCCCCCGATACAAGTATACGAGGGAACACCGGGTTTTAGACTACAGACCTCTTTAAAATTACCTACCCCAGGACGCAGGATCCCTTTTTGAGCTGTCAGATAAATATTGAGTAAAATATGTATTCATGAATCCCCGACCGGTCCTATGAGACCGCGCTGTTATTGTTTTACTATTGTGTCTCGTTTTGTGGGTATGTGATAGGTTAATGGCCCCTTGTAGAATACATTTCGATGGTAACCACAGCCACACTTTGAGAAGATTGCTTATTATTAACGGTTTTTAAGAATGAAATAGAGTAAAAATAATAGCCAGTTGTGCATGTGCTTACCTATTGTATTTCTTCAAATCAGAAAACAAATACATATACTTTTTGAATAATAATTATATACAACAAATTTTAATGATGCACTCATGCACGACAACATCTGCAAGCCTGCCAGTTACGACGCCCCAAAAAGCCCGCGCTTTTTTTCTTTCTCTCAAAACTCAAATCCCGCGCCCCGATTGGTTGTCGTACCACGGCCCCAGTTGGCATAGACAACACAATACTTCTAATGAATACGCGACCTGAGAAAAAGAGAGGGGAAGCGTCAAGGTAGCCCGCAAAATTCAATGTTTTTTACGTAGAAAACACTATGGTCTGTTCAATAATTCCGGAGACTAAATTGACATAAGTAATGTCAAAATTTCTATAGGAATGACGCCAGTTCTTTGGTGTTGAAATGTCATTTTAGTCTCCGGAATTATTGAACAGATTGTATAATGATCTAGGATCTTGTTTCGCATTTTGAAAATAGATGGCGTTACTAGGCTCGCCACTTCATTTGAACATCGAAGTATATTTGACAAGTGACGCTGGCGGGAAAATAGATATTATACCGCGCGTATTGTAACATTGATTGAAAAAGAACATAAGAGAATCTAATCACGACATATTATTTTACTTTTGGAAATTGAGCCGTTTATAGTATTCAGTTACTTTGAGTTCCTCTGAGCTCCATTAGAATGCTGATGTATCATATTAATGCACGCGCACCTATGGCGATTTCAAACTACTGTATCTATTTAGATGGCCGCCGCGACCTGGCCACTAGTGCGCTATTGCTCTGACAATCTCAGGTCCATTTTGCCCAAATTGCCTCTGTTTCAACAATTTCACAAATTGTCCAGCTATGTAGAAACTTGAGATACAAAGCTCCACCAATTTTAGATACTAATATCCACTAGGAATCAATTTGCAAATCTTGCAAAAACTCCAGCCGGGTTTTTGACTTTCAAGCTACTTTCTTCTGTTTTATTCCATTCTTTCTGACATTCAACAAAATACCATTTTTTTCGCTATAAACTCTAATTTGTAAATTGGGACAGAAAAATGTATTCTACCCTTTACGGTGTTTGCTTGTCATAATATTCTCTTCGGAATGAAGATTTTCAACATGACAGATTTTAATTCCTATGAATGATCAGAAAACAATCTTACGAAATGAGAGAATACAGAGGGACCGCAGGCTAACCGACGCGCCCCGACGTCGAATATGCATCGTCGGCCCTGGCATGCATTCATCCTTATGAATATTCATTCACGCCGATAGATGTATCATGATAAGGTACCGGTATCATTGTCCGGGATGCGTATTGCCAAACTGTATGCTGACCCAGACCGGGGTTGCTCTGAGTTCGATTGCAGTTTGCCTTTGTAGTTGAAGAGCAAACTGTATACCTATTCAGAGAGTGTCTGAATCAAAATACATTTTGCTTTAAAATACTAGAGCAAAATACATACGAGTCCAGACGTCCAGCGTCTGGTGTAGTATGTAATATGGCATTGATAATTTAGAGTAAATTGTATGCGAGTGCAGACATGTTTTAGAAATTAAACAAAGTTTTAGGTGATATTGAAACCACGGAACAAGCCAAAAATTTCGTTAAACAAAGAGTTAAATTTTGTAGATCTAAAAAAATTGGTGTTCAGCTAATGTCTATTGCAAGGAGAAAAGCAGAGGAATAACTAAAGGAAAAGGACGTATACAAAGTGGCAGAGACGTAACGAAAACATAATTTATCAGAAAATATTAGTAAAAAGTGACCGAATGCAAAGAAAGGATTGGGAGATAATATTGTGGTAGTTGATTAATGATTACACCTATATAGTAAACCACTTGATAGCGCATTTCAGCTTACAATAATCCCTTCCAAAATATGTTCTTTTTTCTAGGATCGTTCGGTATCGTGTGGACATGCCAAATCTAAGTTTGCGACCTCGAAAGTAGGCGGGGGATTTTTTTTAGGGCTATATCTCAAAAACTACCCTGTAATTGGGTTTTTTTACATAGCCCTAAAAAATAAAAAATGAACCCCCGCCTACTTTCGAGGTCGCAAACTTAGATTTGGCATGACTTCTTATGAAAAATTAATAAATACTGTAATTGGAAACACTTACAGTTTTTTTAACAACCTGTATAGACAAACCTGTACAGTTCAAATTATTTTTAGTCATACTAACAAAGGTTTTTTTTTTAAATTTAAATTTAAATTGATTCACAAAAGGTATGTTTTTTATGGAAAGTTGTTCAGTTTCACGGATAGTTATAACAACCGCAACAGTATAACAAAAAATTGCGGGAGATTATGAAACATGTTGTATAGTCAGTTACAGATATTCGCGTGTCACAGTTTGCTTTACATACAAGCGAGCAAAGTGCATACAATCTCAGAATGCTCTGAGCTCGTATGTACTTTGCTCCAATTTGTTTGTGATTTCAATGAGCACGACGTAGTTCAGTACAGACTATGGGTGTCTGGGTCAGCATACAGTTTGGCAATACGCGTCCGGGATATTACAAGGGTAGATGTTTTAATCGAAAAAGTAAAAAGGATTTACTTCAAATGAAAAACAAGTTTCATGTAGTATATTCGTTTATTGAGTAAGGCCAAAAGGCTGGGTGCTGTACACTTGAGGCTACGGCGCGGCGCCTGTGGACGTCCCGTCGCCTCTGTGGGGACGACGGGCGTCGCACGCGCGCTGTGAGGACACATCGTCACGTACTGTGACCGTCAATAAAGACTAGGCGTTTACATTACTGATTCGGTTTTTTCAAATAGTTGTTTACAAAAGGCTATAGTTACATAGATTTTAAAGTCCCTACCTACCTATATTTATTATTTGTTAAGTTTATTTAATATTCACTCTGCAGTCAATAATAAGAGAAACTCGTGAGTGTACTTAGAATAATACAAAATTTACAATACTTCGATAAAAGGGTAGAACACTATACTATACAATACAATAGAATACATTTTACGGACGGCCGATATCAATAAATACTGATTTACTCTCTACATTTACGAACGAACATACGCAAACATAAGAACATAATACATAAGCCGACGTAACGTTCAAAACAAAAAAAAATATCACAAAATGGAATATTAAGTCACAAAAAACAATAATTAGCTAAATATCTAAACAACGCAACGAAGTCAAAATATAAAGATGAACGCTGTAGGCAGCGAGTTGAGCACGGGAGTGGGAGGGCGGACGCCGCGGTCGGCCGCGCGCCCTCGCACGCTAACTATATCATACACCTAAATTACATGTACTTATCTTCTACAAGTATATGAATATGTTTTGTTGTTACAGTAGTGTATAGAGTTCATAAATATACAGACTTGTGTTGTAAGGCACGGACGGCTCGCCGCAGCGTCGCACTCGGCCCCGCCGCACAGCGCTCGCACCGGGTGCCTACGATACTGTGCAACTACTGCCCAGTGCCAGCGCTGTCTCACGCGACGTGTTGCTCGAATCGTAACTAATATGTATGGACATACAATGCGGCCGCTTGTTGCTGCAACACGCTCCGTGCAGCGCAACACGCCGCGCGTGTCGCGGCCGAGTGCTCGGCTCGTAGGCGGACGAGGTGCGTCTTCACTATATTGTAATTTAGAATGTTGCACGCTTTCAATACCACTTAGTTTACGTCTTATGCTAATACAATACAAAAAGCTGGTGAACCGAGCGGTGTGCGCGCACGCGGCGCGCTGGCGATGCCGTCACTCCTGACTCACTGATAGAATACAGGTCATATTCCATAAGTAGTGGTACACTCAGTACAGTCAGTTACTAATTCTCTGAACAGTATTTTGATATCACAGTATGTCCACACACCGGTGCGCGCACGCACCGCTCTTCACCAGCACTGACATTAATATTACGCGGTTGAGACATTCGGTATATTAAATATTGCAATCTTCCGATCAAATTATGCCTCCAAATGTTTTTATCTCGCTCTTAAACATTAATTAGACCCTGGACAGTACTATCTTCAAATAGATTCATTCGTTTATATCGATAGATTCGAATTGCAAATCCAAAGGAGGTTGATAAACATCCAAGAGTCTATGGAATGTATGTTAGGAATGTGTGGGGGTGACAGCGAGGGTCTCAGCAGCGCAGTGTTACACTTACGACTACTTACAAGCTAGGCAGCGCGGCGGCCGCGGACAGCCGGCACGCTGTAATAAATATCCTTACGTTCATCACGTGAACACAGCACGAGGACGGTTCGCTACAGTTACTTCATCATCCACCTAGTTATTGCATTATTATAGAAATACATTATAAGCTAAATATTTCATCAAATACAAATCATCGATAGTTACCAAATTCATCAGATACTTATGATAAAAATTCGAAATTCCTTAAAATCAGGCACTGTATATCAAGTAGATTGCAATGTTTTGTTAAATACTTTTTATATATTTTATTTATATTTCATCATACGCCGCTCCTAAACAGAGTCGGCATTGCATTAAATAACTTCATATCAAAATTATCGAGCTCTTATTCTACATTATTATATTATTAAAGTCTGTATTTATTTATAAATTTGTCATTTTTATAAAAAATGTACACCCGCTGAACGGAGGGGACTACGGCGCCGGCGCCAGCGTCGCTGGAGATCACGCCTGCACTCTACAATATAATACTTATATCAAAACACTATCATATATATAAACCCGTACAAAATGGAGCCGACATCTATTTGTAGCACTCGAGCTGAGCTCTAGCGACGCGGCCGGCGCGCTCGTCCATTAGACTAATATAATTCGTATAGTGTGGTAAAGTTAAGTACATCTCTCGGGAGCTCGCTCCGCACGTCTTAAAGCTAGTATTAAGTTAGTCACGCACACAGGCACACGTCAATGTATAAAACGTACAGGTACAACTAGAGCACTCGCGTCACACACACATACATCACACGCACGCACACACACAGCTTCATTTGGTTGATATGTGACGAGCTTCGTGTTTACTTTCTTGTATCTTCTATATTTTTTGTTCGATTTAAATTTTCTATTTTCAACCTGAAAGGAAAACAGTAATTGGTTTATTAGAAATGATTAAGTTGTAGTTTATTAATGAACTGGTATCGTCGAATTAAGATAGGCAGATAAGCCACGTAACATACTGACTCGGTTAGACTAGAAGTCGACTTCGACATGGTCCGGTAAATGATGGATATTTTGAATTAGGATAGGTTCGTTAGTTACCGTGTGGTATGGCTATATGAGGCGCTCCTCGGGCGGCGGCTTGAGCGCGTGCTGCATCATCTCGGCGCGCGGGTTGCAGTACTCCTGCCCCGACGGCGAGTACGTGCCGCGCGTGGCGCGCTTGCGCCGCGCCTGCGCCCCCAGCGCGCCCAGCGCCGCGCCCGCCAGCGCCAGCCCCACCAGCGCCGCGCCCACGCCGATCAGCACCGTCGACGACGTGTCGCCGCCGCCCGCCGAGCCCGACGACACCACCTGCAACACATACATTATGTTATACACCACGCCCAGGACACTACCACCACCCACACCGTGCTGGCAGGGCCCGGTGGCGTTGTACGTACCTGCTGCGAGCAGTTGTGGCCGCCCCAGCCGTCCACACAGTGGCACACGTAGTCGGTGTGCGCGGCGCAGCGCTGCTCGCACACGCCGCCGTGCTGGCAGGGCCCGGTGGCGTTGTACGTACCTGCTGCGAGCAGTTGTGGCCGCCCCAGCCGTCCACACAGTGGCACACGTAGTCGGTGTGCGCGGCGCAGCGCTGCTCGCACACGCCGCCGTGCTGGCAGGGCCCGGTGGCGTTGTACGTACCTGCTGCGAGCAGTTGTGGCCGCCCCAGCCGTCCACACAGTGGCACACGTAGTCGGTGTGCGCGGCGCAGCGCTGCTCGCACACGCCGCCGTGCTGGCAGGGCCCGGTGGCGTTGTACGTACCTGCTGCGAGCAGTTGTGGCCGCCCCAGCCGTCCACACAGTGGCACACGTAGTCGGTGTGCGCGGCGCAGCGCTGCTCGCACACGCCGCCGTGCTGGCAGGGCCCGGTGGCGTTGTACGTACCTGCTGCGAGCAGTTGTGGCCGCCCCAGCCGTCCACACAGTGGCACACGTAGTCGGTGTGCGCGGCGCAGCGCTGCTCGCACACGCCGCCGTGCTGGCAGGGCCCGGTGGCGTTGTACGTACCTGCTGCGAGCAGTTGTGGCCGCCCCAGCCGTCCACACAGTGGCACACGTAGTCGGTGTGCGCGGCGCAGCGCTGCTCGCACACGCCGCCGTGCTGGCAGGGCCCGGTGGCGTTGTACGTACCTGCTGCGAGCAGTTGTGGCCGCCCCAGCCGTCCACACAGTGGCACACGTAGTCGGTGTGCGCGGCGCAGCGCTGCTCGCACACGCCGCCGTGCTGGCAGGGCCCGGTGGCGTTGTACGTACCTGCTGCGAGCAGTTGTGGCCGCCCCAGCCGTCCACACAGTGGCACACGTAGTCGGTGTGCGCGGCGCAGCGCTGCTCGCACACGCCGCCGTGCTGGCAGGGCCCGGTGGCGTTGTACGTACCTGCTGCGAGCAGTTGTGGCCGCCCCAGCCGTCCACACAGTGGCACACGTAGTCGGTGTGCGCGGCGCAGCGCTGCTCGCACACGCCGCCGTGCTGGCAGGGCCCGGTGGCGTTGTACGTACCTGCTGCGAGCAGTTGTGGCCGCCCCAGCCGTCCACACAGTGGCACACGTAGTCGGTGTGCGCGGCGCAGCGCTGCTCGCACACGCCGCCGTGCTGGCAGGGCCCGGTGGCGTTGTACGTACCTGCTGCGAGCAGTTGTGGCCGCCCCAGCCGTCCACACAGTGGCACACGTAGTCGGTGTGCGCGGCGCAGCGCTGCTCGCACACGCCGCCGTGCTGGCAGGGCCCGGTGGCGTTGTACGTACCTGCTGCGAGCAGTTGTGGCCGCCCCAGCCGTCCACACAGTGGCACACGTAGTCGGTGTGCGCGGCGCAGCGCTGCTCGCACACGCCGCCGTGCTGGCAGGGCCCGGTGGCGTTGTACGTACCTGCTGCGAGCAGTTGTGGCCGCCCCAGCCGTCCACACAGTGGCACACGTAGTCGGTGTGCGCGGCGCAGCGCTGCTCGCACACGCCGCCGTGCTGGCAGGGCCCGGTGGCGTTGTACGTACCTGCTGCGAGCAGTTGTGGCCGCCCCAGCCGTCCACACAGTGGCACACGTAGTCGGTGTGCGCGGCGCAGCGCTGCTCGCACACGCCGCCGTGCTGGCAGGGCCCGGTGGCGTTGTACGTACCTGCTGCGAGCAGTTGTGGCCGCCCCAGCCGTCCACACAGTGGCACACGTAGTCGGTGTGCGCGGCGCAGCGCTGCTCGCACACGCCGCCGTGCTGGCAGGGCCCGGTGGCGTTGTACGTACCTGCTGCGAGCAGTTGTGGCCGCCCCAGCCGTCCACACAGTGGCACACGTAGTCGGTGTGCGCGGCGCAGCGCTGCTCGCACACGCCGCCGTGCTGGCAGGGCCCGGTGGCGTTGTACGTACCTGCTGCGAGCAGTTGTGGCCGCCCCAGCCGTCCACACAGTGGCACACGTAGTCGGTGTGCGCGGCGCAGCGCTGCTCGCACACGCCGCCGTGCTGGCAGGGCCCGGTGGCGTTGTACGTACCTGCTGCGAGCAGTTGTGGCCGCCCCAGCCGTCCACACAGTGGCACACGTAGTCGGTGTGCGCGGCGCAGCGCTGCTCGCACACGCCGCCGTGCTGGCAGGGCCCGGTGGCGTTGTACGTACCTGCTGCGAGCAGTTGTGGCCGCCCCAGCCGTCCACACAGTGGCACACGTAGTCGGTGTGCGCGGCGCAGCGCTGCTCGCACACGCCGCCGTGCTGGCAGGGCCCGGTGGCGTTGTACGTACCTGCTGCGAGCAGTTGTGGCCGCCCCAGCCGTCCACACAGTGGCACACGTAGTCGGTGTGCGCGGCGCAGCGCTGCTCGCACACGCCGCCGTGCTGGCAGGGCCCGGTGGCGTTGTACGTACCTGCTGCGAGCAGTTGTGGCCGCCCCAGCCGTCCACACAGTGGCACACGTAGTCGGTGTGCGCGGCGCAGCGCTGCTCGCACACGCCGCCGTGCTGGCAGGGCCCGGTGGCGTTGTACGTACCTGCTGCGAGCAGTTGTGGCCGCCCCAGCCGTCCACACAGTGGCACACGTAGTCGGTGTGCGCGGCGCAGCGCTGCTCGCACACGCCGCCGTGCTGGCAGGGCCCGGTGGCGTTGCCGGCGCCCGGCTGGTAGCACGGGTCCAGTAGGGAGCACTCATGGCCGCAGTATCCGGCCGCACACAAGCATCTGTAACGATATAATCGTATTGTAAATCAAAAGTCATTTGAACATGGTTTCGGGTACCCAGCATATACACTTCCAACGTCTAGTTCCCAGACTAAAGCGGGTCGGGGAAACATCCGGACAGAGTATAGATTGCCCCTACCCTGCTCAGACGGACAACCGCCGTTTCGTAGCAGTCAACAACGACAACCACTCCTTGTATCCGGTCCTAGTTCACGTCATGGTACGGGGCGAGTGGAAATGGGGAGCGGTCATCTCCTCTGCCACAGGAGACATCCCAGGTGTTGGGAGTCACCGGACGGTTCCCGGTCACTGTAGGCTAGAGCTTGAGGACGATGTGCACCAGGTATTTCGCCTTCCGGTAAGGTCTAAGAGATGTCAGCAAAACTAAAGGGGCTCAGCAAGACCGACGCCTACTAGGGCAGCAGGGACGTTCGAAAGAGTTA
The DNA here is from genome assembly GCA_030763345.1 of Mythimna separata. Lineage (NCBI taxonomy): Eukaryota > Metazoa > Arthropoda > Insecta > Lepidoptera > Noctuidae > Mythimna > Mythimna separata. The sequence goes on along the minus strand of CM061173.1, from coordinate 460,625 downwards.
CCGTGGCCCTGGAACGCAGATGGCAACTGAAGGAACACCCTAACACATCCATGTTGGCCTCATGTAGATTATTTTATGTAGGCAAGCCAAGCTTATCACACAATCTACTACACTGTGTGCCGCATCAGTGGCTGCGTGGAAGTTATTTCAGCCTGCAAAGCCTCTCTCAGTATAAAAAAATATCAGCTATGAGTAATAAGTGCTCTCACTCACATGTAGGATCCATTCAAGTTCTGGCAGTCGCCGGGCCCGCAGCTCACGAGGCCGGCCTCGCACTCGTCCACGTCTACCTCGCAGCGCGCACCCGTCCAGCCTAGAACATAGCCCAAACGGTACATGCTTAACAATATTTCTAATAAAAATTATTCATTCAAATACCAATGAATGGTGATGATGAACGTTATTATTTTATATTATACACAAAAAAAATTATAACACATTAAACAGACTTCACGTACATTTTTTTTTTTTGGTTTCTCCCAACAAGCCTATGAGTGATAAAGGTCACAATAGGGTCCAGGGATCCCACAATATAAAAGTGAAAAATTAGAAGTCAAGCCACACATTGTTTTATTGGCCATATGGTTAAACTTCTCATTTTATATCTGTGCAACAGGAAAATGTGATAGCTTCTAATAAACTAATTCGTTTTTACGTGTTTTTACAATGCCAAATAAATTTTCTTAGTCTAAGAGCAAGCGAAGCGAGCTCAATTGTAAAGCACACCGACACGGACAGCTTAGGTGATTATTTTGTTTTTATAACACCCAGAAACGGTGGCTCAGATAGTATCATTCAGTACATTCGTTAATTGTGGCAGACTTAGTAATTTAGAAGGCAATGTAGATGCGAATAACGCTATTAAAAAAAAGTCAGTTTAATTAGCACCCTTGTAGTTACTCAGATACCCGCAAAACGGGACACAATAGTAAAACAATAACAGCGCGGTCTCATAGGACCGGTTGGGGATTCAAACGTTAAAATTACATGCTCTTAAATTAATTGCTCTCTAATTTTCCTTTTGAAGTCAAACAAACAAGAGCTATCACGTAGGGACTGTAGGGAGTGTGGAAAAGAGATGCAGAGACGCACTGAAGTGACAGAGAAGGAGTCATCGTAGCAGTTGGAAGAGTGACGTGGACTATGGAGGAGACGAGAAGTAGCAGTGCGTCAGGGTTACCCCTTGGGACGAGGTACTCAAAGTGTTCTGGGAGGTATTGAATACTCAAATACACAAACGATTCTTAGCACTGAGCCCGTCTTAAATTCTTGCTACACTTAAGATACTTATAACCTTTTAATTGACAGTCAGAGGAATTTATGGCATTGTAATAGTTATCATCCGTAAATCGCTTCACATCTGTTGGCCTCAACTCCGAACAAGGCGTTCGGTTCTTTATAAACTAATACTTACATAGTTCAGGTTACTGTTATCACGAGTTCTAATTGTATCGCCGTGATAACGTTATCAGTTAACAATGTTAAGGTTCTCGCGCTCAAACGGACCGATATCCTTCGCCGGCGATGCATAATGCTATCACGAGTTTATATGGTTTAACGTAAGTCGTTAAAGAGGAATATTCAGTGAGGTCACCCCGCCGCGCTGTGGTCGCAACCCGAGCATTTGTTTTAATGAGGTGACGAGGAAAACGTAGAACAATGCTTACATACGTGAACTAAATTCTGGACTTTCTATGAAATACGTTGAAACATTTCCAAATGCCTACATACATTTTCTGATGAATATAACTGGTATTTAATCTGGAAACAAACTGTACCTCGGAAGTATTGCTTGAGTACTGAAGCGGAAAGATTTTCTTTTTTTGTGTAATATAAAGAAATCTACAGATAACAGTGACAATGAAGACCAACTGCCCGCAGGGTCACTTTTTATTGCACTTAAAATTAAGTTGCGACGTTATTCTGTGCTATATTGTTAGTTGACTGCTTTGGTATTTTATTTATTTACATAATGTTTATACACGCAGTCTGTTATTTCAACTGTTCAAGTGTATTCTTTCATCAACGAATTTAATTTACCTACTTTTTTGTTTTTTTTTACATACTCTTCACATCATTCTTGTTGTGTTGTAGGTTTTCTCTTAATGAAAGTCAGTACTAACCACATTAAAAGCTGTATTCATTATTTATTTTTATGAATAAAAGGTTGTTGTCCTTCCTCATAATTTCCTAACATTTACATTTGTATTTACTTACTCGTGACGCGAGAGGAAAATCATAAGCAATGCGTGAAGTATCAAGAAATATCAGCGTATAGTACTCACTGACATTGAAACCTACGTAAACATTTTGAGATTATTCGTATGTAAAACTTTCTTCGTTTTGATTTCTTTTATTTCCATTTACCGGTCGTTGTGATGACGCTTGGGGGAGGCCTATGTCCAGCAGCGGACGTCTTTCGGCTGAAGTGATGCTGATGAACGCTAACCTGAGTGTCTGTACTTGCTTCAAATAAAAGTGTATCCTTTCAAGAACATCTTTCAACGACTGGACTTTTACTTTCAGAGATGTAATCTCCATTATAATGCTATGAGTTGCTTCATTTAGATTTGTTTTTCTTTCTGCACAACGCGAAGCTACGCGTCCTGTAACATTACGTGATAGTGCTAATAGCTCATTCCCTGCGTCGCGCAGGCGCAGGAGTCGATCCGGTGACACATTCTGTTTATCTAGTCTTAGCCACTATCACGCAAGAAACAATGCAATGATATCAGCAGCCGACGCGGATGTTGTCATCAACACTAACAAGGACTACAACTTATTGAACGCTCAAATATTTCAATAAAATACTTTCCTCTGCGTCGAGAGTGAAAAGTAAACACACTTATCACCTGTTGCAGTTACTGTTATAACGTAATCACATTGAAGTGTTATACAATACCTAGCAAGACGATTACTAGCAGTCTGAGCATCATCTCTTCAACATTATCATCACATACGGTCACTCCTGTCCGATCACATGTCACTGCACTCGCGAGATATTAGCACTGTTTAGTTAACATCAATGAACGCTAAGCACACACGTCTAGCGGCATCGCGGCTCGCCTCGCGGAGGACACTGATTCACAAAGTGTGACGCGCGCGATTTTCCTGCATCTGCCGATAGCGACCAATTAACATGGTGAGGACGAACTATTGTAATACTATTAATGATCGCGCGACTTGTTCCCGCCCACGGGATGCCCGGACTGTCGCGCCGGACACTTGCTGACAGTGTGACGTGTGTGTACACTACTACGCAGTGAATCAACATCTTGCCTAATGTATGCTCTACCAATAAATTTTATTACACATCAACTATGTGCAATCTTTTGACTACTTTATTTGCTTCCTGAGGTAATGTGTTTATGACTTGTAATGTTAATAAGATAAAGATTTGTCAATAAGATTATTCAGATCCAAGACCTAAACCAAGCAGATGATAGAGACCTATACTAAGTGTAAGGCAAACCAACACGAAAAGAAGAATTAGATTATATCAATGCCTATGGTTACTGAGCACAGCATTAGGTGAATTATAGAAAGGACATATGACTCGGAAGTACAAAGGAAATAAATGATATTAATTTATAGTCGGCGGCATAAACAAGGACATCTGTGAATCATAAAAAGCATATAACTTTGTACTTCGGCTGGGCGTGAGTATGATACGAGTATTATAATTTTAACGTTTGAATCCCCAACCGGTCCTATGAGACCGCGCTGTTATTGTTTTACTATTGTGTCTCGTTTCGCGGGTATCTGAGTAATTAATGAGGTGTTTGTCATTCAGTGAAAAGTTTGCGAACCGCGGTCCGTGTTATCAGTTATCAGCGCTTATCGGCGCGATGGATTGTCGCCGATAAGATACGAGAGCACAGGTGTAGGTGACCACACACACACATACTCTTTGTGTGCGTGTATGTGTGACCATAGTGGGAACTGTGATAGTGGAACATCGCTGATACCAATATTTGGACCATGTCCTACATGCTATGCCAAACACTCCCTGACCTGATACTTTCACTTTATTGATATTTTTAGAAGTTATCTAGAATATATATTGATCATTATAAAAATAGATTTGGATTTATTGATTTTAACACAGGCAATAGGTTACGGTTCTATATTACTAATTAGCAAGTGTCTTGTGTATGTAAATGAGTCGGAGAACCAACACGGGTGACGTCATGGCGCTACTTGGACGCCAGCTGAGTCAGGCGTTGCGTTAGGATGAGCGGCGCGTACGCACTGCCTTATACTTACTGAGCACCTAGTGTGTAGTACTTGTGCGTCTCGGGGGTTCCTCGCTGCACTTAGGCATTGGGATAAATACGTCTGTTTGTTTTATTTTTGCAAAGTAGTCGTGTTCATTCCGGCTCAAAGATAATTTGTGGTGGAGAAATACAATAGTTATAATATTTTTACTGCCATATTTACAAATATTATTATTTTATTATTTATGTCTTAGTAGACGTATTGTAGCGACATCTAGCGGCACATAACTTCGAATACTCTCTCCGCGCGATTTGAATAGATACAACAGCCCGAAATTGGGCAGTTGGCCACCAGATATAACCTTCGACCGGTCGGAGGATCCTCCTTTGTCAACGGAGGTATTTGGCACTTTACTCTCTGCTCCACATATCTCTTAGTATAAAATAGACGTGCTAGTACATACCGGTCCCCTCGCAGTCGCACAGGTAGGCGCCGGTGGCGTCGAGGCAGCGGCCGCCGTGCAGGCAGGCCGCCGCGCCGCCCGCCTCCGCGCACTCGTCGCGCTCCGTCTCGCAGTAGCGCCCGCTGTAGCCGTTGGCGCACAGGCACACCGCCGTCTGCACGACAAGTACACGTTAAAACATATATCATTACTGCTACAAGACAACAAAACCAGAGCTAAACAAAGTTTCTGATGAAAACAGCAAATAGAGCTACAGCAATCGCAAACTGACGGTAGCTCACACTCGAATGTAACGGTGCTTGAAGAAGCTAGATGTTTCGCGATGCATACTGCACTGCTGCAAACTTTCGTGTGGTGCATCTTGAAACTTTGGGGCCTGATTGAACGGACTTGAAGCACTTCGCGTCTACCGGAGAAGCATGGTTCTGTCGATAGGTCGGTTAAATTCTGACATGCCTTCACACTCTGCTCTCTGATAATACCTTAATAAAAAGCTGCTTGGAAGTAACAACACGCCCAGAGTAAGAAGAAGGAGTCATCCTGTTTTGGATGTTAAGACATGTCAGTTTGTTGATGATGTACTCGCACAGTGCAGGTGGTCGTACCTTGGAGTCGTTGACGCACTTGCCGTGCACGCAGGGCTGCACGTCGCAGAAGGCGCGCTCGCAGTACACGCCCTCGAAGCGCTCGTTGCACACGCACGTGAAGTTGTCGCGCTCGGCGGTCTGTGTTCATAGTGTAGGTGTCGTACCTTGGAGTCGTTGACGCACTTGCCGTGCACGCAGGGCTGCACGTCGCAGAAGGCGCGCTCGCAGTACACGCCCTCGAAGCGCTCGTTGCACACGCACGTGAAGTTGTCGCGCTCGGCGGTCTGTGTTCATAGTGTAGGTGTCGTACCTTGGAGTCGTTGACGCACTTGCCGTGCACGCAGGGCTGCACGTCGCAGAAGGCGCGCTCGCAGTACACGCCCTCGAAGCGCTCGTTGCACACGCACGTGAAGTTGTCGCGCTCGGCGGTCTGTGTTCATAGTGTAGGTGTCGTACCTTGGAGTCGTTGACGCACTTGCCGTGCACGCAGGGCTGCACGTCGCAGAAGGCGCGCTCGCAGTACACGCCCTCGAAGCGCTCGTTGCACACGCACGTGAAGTTGTCGCGCTCGGCGGTCTGTGTTCATAGTGTAGGTGTCGTACCTTGGAGTCGTTGACGCACTTGCCGTGCACGCAGGGCTGCACGTCGCAGAAGGCGCGCTCGCAGTACACGCCCTCGAAGCGCTCGTTGCACACGCACGTGAAGTTGTCGCGCTCGGCGGTCTGTGTTCATAGTGTAGGTGTCGTACCTTGGAGTCGTTGACGCACTTGCCGTGCACGCAGGGCTGCACGTCGCAGAAGGCGCGCTCGCAGTACACGCCCTCGAAGCGCTCGTTGCACACGCACGTGAAGTTGTCGCGCTCGGCGGTCTGTGTTCATAGTGTAGGTGTCGTACCTTGGAGTCGTTGACGCACTTGCCGTGCACGCAGGGCTGCACGTCGCAGAAGGCGCGCTCGCAGTACACGCCCTCGAAGCGCTCGTTGCACACGCACGTGAAGTTGTCGCGCTCGGCGGTCTGTGTTCATAGTGTAGGTGTCGTACCTTGGAGTCGTTGACGCACTTGCCGTGCACGCAGGGCTGCACGTCGCAGAAGGCGCGCTCGCAGTACACGCCCTCGAAGCGCTCGTTGCACACGCACGTGAAGTTGTCGCGCTCGGCGGTCTGTGTTCATAGTGTAGGTGTCGTACCTTGGAGTCGTTGACGCACTTGCCGTGCACGCAGGGCTGCACGTCGCAGAAGGCGCGCTCGCAGTACACGCCCTCGAAGCGCTCGTTGCACACGCACGTGAAGTTGTCGCGCTCGGCGGTCTGTGTTCATAGTGTAGGTGTCGTACCTTGGAGTCGTTGACGCACTTGCCGTGCACGCAGGGCTGCACGTCGCAGAAGGCGCGCTCGCAGTACACGCCCTCGAAGCCCTCGTTGCACACGCACGTGAAGTTGTTGCCGGTTGGCGGGTCTGGTGGTCACAGGGAGTTGCAACAAATGTTAGAACAACTAGTTACACAGTGTTTCGCTATTTAGCGATTGATATTCTACAATAAACTTGATGGTTGATGTAGACCTGCCATGATCATCTGTCCAACTTTAAATCACAAAATACTGTCACGTTGTAGTTTCAGGTTACTGCGATAGGTGGTAGCTTCTCAAACGTACGAAATACATATTTTATGGCGATTCGGCTAATTATGCAATGACCAAAATGTATGTGTTTACTGTAGGTTTTTTACTGTTATCCTTTATACAATAAGATGAAGTTATATAATGACAATTAAGAAAGATCAATTAAGAATCGGTCGTAAGATAATTAAGGATTGAAGACATGTGTTGAGGCGTACCAGGTTCAACGTCCTTGCAGGCGAGCGCAGCAGGTCCGCAGGGCTGGTGCGCGCAGGAGCGGTCGCGCGGCGCGGCGCACGTGGGGCCGCGCCACTGCGGCGCGCACGCGCAGCTGAACGCGCCCGCCAGGTCCGTGCACGCGCCGCCGTGCAGGCACGGGCCCGACTGGCACTCGTCGATGTCGTGCTCGCAGCTATAGGGAACAACATAGCGTTATATTTACTTGTCTGTCACTCTACAGATTACCGTAAAAAATATTGCAACACAAAATACATGGTAAGAGCGCTATTATTTGCAAGTTTTACTACAAATATTGGCTGATAGATTTCATCATACTCAATTGCTCATGTGTAAGACTTCACATCATAACTAAACGATATAAATGAACTGTGATTGAACAATCTAATAGTAACTCACAAGTCGCCGTCGAAGCCGACGGGACAGATGCAGGTGTAGGCGGCGATGCCGTCCTTGCAGGTGGCGCCGTTCTGGCACTGGTGCGCCGCGCACTCGTCCACGTCGATCTACAAACACACGACAACGTTAGATACACTACATAAATGCTATTCATGCTCTCATTTTTGATTGAATGGATCAAAATGGCAGCTTCCATATTTTTCATCATTCACCCGGTCTGAGTAGAGGAGGAAGTGTTAGATGTATGCTGACCCACAGTGTTCTACAATTACCTTTCTTTGCGAGGGCTGCGATAACTCCTGCGAACAATGCGTTGCTCTGGCAGCCATCGGCTTTAACTGGCCCCGGCAATTTAGTTGACATCTTCTTGAGATGCGGGCTTGTTCCTTAGCGGGTTGCTCATAACTCGCCGTCTCTGCTGATGTGACGACATACCTGGCAGTAGTCCCCGGCGTAGCCCGGCGGGCAGGCGCAGGCGTAGGACGAGCGCACGTCGGCGCAGTGGCCGCCCGACGCGCAGTCGCGCTCCAGGCACAGCAGGCAGCCCACGTCCGCGCCGTACGGACGCCCCGACCTGTGGCGTCTCTGCTGATGTGACGACATACCTGGCAGTAGTCCCCGGCGTAGCCCGGCGGGCAGGCGCAGGCGTAGGACGAGCGCACGTCGGCGCAGTGGCCGCCCGACGCGCAGTCGCGCTCCAGGCACAGCAGGCAGCCCACGTCCGCGCCGTACGGACGCCCCGACCTGTGGCGTCTCTGCTGATGTGACGACATACCTGGCAGTAGTCCCCGGCGTAGCCCGGCGGGCAGGCGCAGGCGTAGGACGAGCGCACGTCGGCGCAGTGGCCGCCCGACGCGCAGTCGCGCTCCAGGCACAGCAGGCAGCCCACGTCCGCGCCGTACGGACGCCCCGACCTGTGGCGTCTCTGCTGATGTGACGACATACCTGGCAGTAGTCCCCGGCGTAGCCCGGCGGGCAGGCGCAGGCGTAGGACGAGCGCACGTCGGCGCAGTGGCCGCCCGACGCGCAGTCGCGCTCCAGGCACAGCAGGCAGCCCACGTCCGCGCCGTACGGACGCCCCGACCTGTGGCGTCTCTGCTGATGTGACGACATACCTGGCAGTAGTCCCCGGCGTAGCCCGGCGGGCAGGCGCAGGCGTAGGACGAGCGCACGTCGGCGCAGTGGCCGCCCGACGCGCAGTCGCGCTCCAGGCACAGCAGGCAGCCCACGTCCGCGCCGTACGGACGCCCCGACCTGTGGCGTCTCTGCTGATGTGACGACATACCTGGCAGTAGTCCCCGGCGTAGCCCGGCGGGCAGGCGCAGGCGTAGGACGAGCGCACGTCGGCGCAGTGGCCGCCCGACGCGCAGTCGCGCTCCAGGCACAGCAGGCAGCCCACGTCCGCGCCGTACGGACGCCCCGACCTGTGGCGTCTCTGCTGATGTGACGACATACCTGGCAGTAGTCCCCGGCGTAGCCCGGCGGGCAGGCGCAGGCGTAGGACGAGCGCACGTCGGCGCAGTGGCCGCCCGACGCGCAGTCGCGCTCCAGGCACAGCAGGCAGCCCACGTCCGCGCCGTACGGACGCCCCGACCTGTGGCGTCTCTGCTGATGTGACGACATACCTGGCAGTAGTCCCCGGCGTAGCCCGGCGGGCAGGCGCAGGCGTAGGACGAGCGCACGTCGGCGCAGTGGCCGCCCGACGCGCAGTCGCGCTCCAGGCACAGCAGGCAGCCCACGTCCGCGCCGTACGGACGCCCCGACCTGTGGCGTCTCTGCTGATGTGACGACATACCTGGCAGTAGTCCCCGGCGTAGCCCGGCGGGCAGGCGCAGGCGTAGGACGAGCGCACGTCGGCGCAGTGGCCGCCCGACGCGCAGTCGCGCTCCAGGCACAGCAGGCAGCCCACGTCCGCGCCGTACGGACGCCCCGACCTGTGGCGTCTCTGCTGATGTGACGACATACCTGGCAGTAGTCCCCGGCGTAGCCCGGCGGGCAGGCGCAGGCGTAGGACGAGCGCACGTCGGCGCAGTGGCCGCCCGACGCGCAGTCGCGCTCCAGGCACAGCAGGCAGCCCACGTCCGCGCCGTACGGACGCCCCGACCTGTGGCGTCTCTGCTGATGTGACGACATACCTGGCAGTAGTCCCCGGCGTAGCCCGGCGGGCAGGCGCAGGCGTAGGACGAGCGCACGTCGGCGCAGTGGCCGCCCGACGCGCAGTCGCGCTCCAGGCACAGCAGGCAGCCCACGTCCGCGCCGTACGGACGCCCCGACCTGTGGCGTCTCTGCTGATGTGACGACATACCTGGCAGTAGTCCCCGGCGTAGCCCGGCGGGCAGGCGCAGGCGTAGGACGAGCGCACGTCGGCGCAGTGGCCGCCCGACGCGCAGTCGCGCTCCAGGCACAGCAGGCAGCCCACGTCCGCGCCGTACGGACGCCCCGACCTGTGGCGTCTCTGCTGATGTGACGACATACCTGGCAGTAGTCCCCGGCGTAGCCCGGCGGGCAGGCGCAGGCGTAGGACGAGCGCACGTCGGCGCAGTGGCCGCCCGACGCGCAGTCGCGCTCCAGGCACAGCAGGCAGCCCACGTCCGCGCCGTACGGACGCCCCGACCTGTACACGCACCGAACAGTTAGCAACCAACTTTATGACTGAGAAGTACGCTACTTGCTTGCGTTGTCAATCAGATCTGGTCAGTCCAAGATGTTTTAAAAATCGAATGAATCGGACGTCGTTAAAAAAAACCATCGACTTGTCGGTCAGCAAAATAATCGAAATGTTTTCCGATTGTTTCAAAACACCGCAATCGATCGCTAGTTTTCGATTGTTCGAATCAGCCACCCTTACTCGAAACTCTAAACGCGCCATGCGCCCCCCATCGCCAGTCACAATAACAGACCGAGTCGTACTCGTGTCAAAGTTGAAACAATCGAGAACCACCGAGATGTTCGAACAATCGAATAAGACCTCTCGGCATCGCGTATCGCTAATACTCACAGTAGGGCGTAGTGCGGCTGCGCGGCGAGCAGCGCGGCCGTGGCGCCCACGAACAGGTCCTCCTCCGTGAAGAACGGCAGCAGCAGCCCGCCCACGTGCACCGCGCCCATGCAGCCCTGCGGACCGCACCACCACGTTAGGGAGAACCACAACACATTCAGTCACCAAACTTGAAGTCTTTAAAGTATTGAATTCATCGAGCTCGTGCGTATCACGCAAGTGAAGCTAGACAATTTACCTTGAAGTACTCCCCGGCCAAGTTGTCGCCGGTGACCTCCTCGCCCTCCGAGTACTCCCACACGTTGGGGTCCGTCGAGCTCTCACTCTGCAGAAACGAAAAACCATTTAGTACCAAATTACATTATCAATCAATTTACAATCATCCCCGTTCATTGTGGCTTTGATCACAAGAAACAAGACATCTGGAATGCACACATTTGTAAGAAAACATTAAGGTCCATTCACACAGACCGGCTCGGAGAGGAGAGCAGATTCTTATCACGTTGAAATAGTACATTGTTCACCGAGAGGAGAAAGTGATCGATTACCGTCGAGGGTGTCGTTTGAAGCTCGAGCCGTAGGCGAGGGCTTTAAAACACCCGAGATCGGGAATCGCACTTTCTCTCGAGTGATACATAGTGCTTTATACTACACCTACGAGGAAAATATTTTTATTTTACTTTTCTACGAAAACTGAATCCTCAAATAACACACAAATTGAAAATGGCGCCAATGGCGTCTGCAATTTTCACATGTTCTTTTTTCAAATTGTTTGACACTATCCAACACACAGCTAGTGGCCAGTGTCATTTTGCGAACTTGGAGATAAAAACTCACTGGAAAAACTTTTTGGCTTTTGATATTAAGGTTACCAGCGCATAGTCTTACCCAAAATTAAAAAAGAAAAACCACGTAAGAAATGGATTTTCATACACTTTTCTCTCCCGCTCAGATGCGTTTTCTCCCCGCAAATTTGTTCGATATGCAATGACGTACTTTCTACCGTAAATTTGATAAAGTATCAAGGTACTTTCTGAGCAGGTGTAGTATAAACAAAGTTTACAACCGTCAATACGAGGCGGGTAGGGGTTAATGCGTTGCGACGTTGGAGCGGCACCGCTCAGTTGTTTATGCATCGCAAAAAAGGGAACATTATTAACAGAATGGGGCATCAGCGGCGCCGCTGCGACATAACGACCTTGCGGGGCTGCAACGGCCGTGCGCCTGCTGAAATGATGAAATCTTTCCGGTGCGGCGCCGCAACGCATCGTACGTGTGCCCGGGCCCTCTCTCGCTTGCGCAGCCGATCGTCTCCGTTTGCGTGCTCTTTCTCGCTTGCGCAGCCGATCGTCTCCGTTTGCGTGCTCTTTCTCGCTTGCGCAGCCGATCGTCTCCGTTTGCGTGCTCTTTCTCGCTTGCGCAGCCGATCGTCTCCGTTTGCGTGCTCTGTCTCGCTTGCGCAGCCGATCAGCTACGTTATTGCTTATCATGAGGTGGGATCGCAGTCAAGCACTAGCCGATGCCGCCCAGGTGGATGCGGCCCTCCATGAGCAGCGTGCCACGCGCGCGTGTCACGCTGTCTCCTGCTGCGCGTGGGGCTACAGCGACAAGTGTACTCACCATGGTGGTGAGCATGGCGGGCGTGGTGGTGGTGGGCACGTTGTGGCCGATGCCGCCCAGGTGGATGCGGCCCTCCATGAGCAGCGTGCCACGCGCGCGTGTCACGCTGTCTCCTGATGCGCGTGGGGCTACAGCGACAAGTGTACTCACCATGGTGGTGAGCATGGCGGGCGTGGTGGTGGTGGGCACGTTGTGGCCGATGCCGCCCAGGTGGATGCGGCCCTCCATGAGCAGCGTGCCACGCGCGCGTGTCACGCTGTCTCCTGATGCGCGTGGGGCTACAGCGACAAGTGTACTCACCATGGTGGTGAGCATGGCGGGCGTGGTGGTGGTGGGCACGTTGTGGCCGATGCCGCCCAGGTGGATGCGGCCCTCCATGAGCAGCGTGCCACGCGCGCGTGTCACGCTGTCTCCTGATGCGCGTGGGGCTACAGCGACAAGTGTACTCACCATGGTGGTGAGCATGGCGGGCGTGGTGGTGGTGGGCACGTTGTGGCCGATGCCGCCCAGGTGGATGCGGCCCTCCATGAGCAGCGTGCCACGCGCGCGTGTCACGCTGTCTCCTGATGCGCGTGGGGCTACAGCGACAAGTGTACTCACCATGGTGGTGAGCATGGCGGGCGTGGTGGTGGTGGGCACGTTGTGGCCGATGCCGCCCAGGTGGATGCGGCCCTCCATGAGCAGCGTGCCACGCGCGCGTGTCACGCTGTCTCCTGATGCGCGTGGGGCTACAGCGACAAGTGTACTCACCATGGTGGTGAGCATGGCGGGCGTGGTGGTGGTGGGCACGTTGTGGCCGATGCCGCCCAGGTGGATGCGGCCCTCCATGAGCAGCGTGCCACGCGCGCGTGTCACGCTGTCTCCTGATGCGCGTGGGGCTACAGCGACAAGTGTACTCACCATGGTGGTGAGCATGGCGGGCGTGGTGGTGGTGGGCACGTTGTGGCCGATGCCGCCCAGGTGGATGCGGCCCTCCATGAGCAGCGTGCCACGCGCGCGTGTCACGCTGTCTCCTGATGCGCGTGGGGCTACAGCGACAAGTGTACTCACCATGGTGGTGAGCATGGCGGGCGTGGTGGTGGTGGGCACGTTGTGGCCGATGCCGCCCAGGTGGATGCGGCCCTCCATGAGCAGCGTGCCACGCGCGCGTGTCACGCTGTCTCCTGATGCGCGTGGGGCTACAGCGACAAGTGTACTCACCATGGTGGTGAGCATGGCGGGCGTGGTGGTGGTGGGCACGTTGTGGCCGATGCCGCCCAGGTGGATGCGGCCCTCCATGAGCAGCGTGCCACGCGCGCGTGTCACGCTGTCTCCTGATGCGCGTGGGGCTACAGCGACAAGTGTACTCACCATGGTGGTGAGCATGGCGGGCGTGGTGGTGGTGGGCACGTTGTGGCCGATGCCGCCCAGGTGGATGCGGCCCTCCATGAGCAGCGTGCCACGCGCGCGTGTCACGCTGTCTCCTGATGCGCGTGGGGCTACAGCGACAAGTGTACTCACCATGGTGGTGAGCATGGCGGGCGTGGTGGTGGTGGGCACGTTGTGGCCGATGCCGCCCAGGTGGATGCGGCCCTCCATGACGAGCTGCTGCCACGCGCGCGTGTCCACGCTAGCCGTGAGACCCGTCTCCTCGTGTCCGTTGGGCTCGATGAACGCACCTGCAAACAATATGCTAGTTTAATACAAGTCTACATATTTTATACTACATCCAAGCTAGACAGCTCGCGCCCGTCCGGAGCACAAGCGAAGGGCTCGTTGAGTCTAAGGGCCTCGCCCGACATTTTGAAGCGATGCCGTAGCGCTGCTGTAGCGCGTTTGCTTCGATATAGTTGATAGTTGCTTACCTTCACCCTCGCCATGATTCTCAGTCGCAATGCAAACGAACTACGCGTATTTTCACGGGTTCAGAACGGGATCCAGTCGGACGTAGTATGGACTCACCGCGCAGCTGGTTGTTGCTGAAGGTGAAGCGCAGCGTGGTCCAGTGCAGGTGCGAGTGCGCGCGCATGCGGCGCAGCGCCGGCAGCGCGGCGGTGCCGAGGCGCCACTGCACCGCCACCTGCTGCTCGCGTCGTGTACTCACCGCGCAGCTGGTTGTTGCTGAAGGTGAAGCGCAGCGTGGTCCAGTGCAGGTGCGAGTGCGCGCGCATGCGGCGCAGCGCCGGCAGCGCGGCGGTGCCGAGGCGCCACTGCACCGCCACCTGCTGCTCGCGTCGTGTACTCACCGCGCAGCTGGTTGTTGCTGAAGGTGAAGCGCAGCGTGGTCCAGTGCAGGTGCGAGTGCGCGCGCATGCGGCGCAGCGCCGGCAGCGCGGCGGTGCCGAGGCGCCACTGCACCGCCACCTGCTGCTCGCGTCGTGTACTCACCGCGCAGCTGGTTGTTGCTGAAGGTGAAGCGCAGCGTGGTCCAGTGCAGGTGCGAGTGCGCGCGCATGCGGCGCAGCGCCGGCAGCGCGGCGGTGCCGAGGCGCCACTGCACCGCCACCTGCTGCTCGCGTCGTGTACTCACCGCGCAGCTGGTTGTTGCTGAAGGTGAAGCGCAGCGTGGTCCAGTGCAGGTGCGAGTGCGCGCGCATGCGGCGCAGCGCCGGCAGCGCGGCGGTGCCGAGGCGCCACTGCACCGCCACCTGCTGCTCGCGTCGTGTACTCACCGCGCAGCTGGTTGTTGCTGAAGGTGAAGCGCAGCGTGGTCCAGTGCAGGTGCGAGTGCGCGCGCATGCGGCGCAGCGCCGGCAGCGCGGCGGTGCCGAGGCGCCACTGCACCGCCACCTGCTGCTCGCGTCGTGTACTCACCGCGCAGCTGGTTGTTGCTGAAGGTGAAGCGCAGCGTGGTCCAGTGCAGGTGCGAGTGCGCGCGCATGCGGCGCAGCGCCGGCAGCGCGGCGGTGCCGAGGCGCCACTGCACCGCCACCTGCTCCTTGAACACGCCCACCGTGAACCACGCTCCTCCCGCGCCGGTAGAGCCGTTACCCTCCACGCTCTCAGCGTGGAACAGAGTACCGCCCGTCTTGCTCCTAAGAACCAATAACAAAAGATGTAAGTTAGCGGGTTCCATAACACCCCTACAAACACGATCGAACAAGTGTGTGGTGTAAGGATACGCTTAATCATGCGAGCAGTTTTCACACCGGCAAGCCTTTTTCCATTGCTAGCTCACTCAGCCTCTTTCAGCACGGATTTTTAAAAGGACGGTCTACCACTTCTAATTTGATTTTGTTTAACGATTTCATTACGGATGCTATGGACAATGGAAGGCAGGTCGATGTTGTTTACACAGATTATAGCAAGGCATTTGATCGGATTGACCACGATACTCTGATAAAGAAACTAAGTCTCATGGGCATCCGTGGAGACCTCTTAAGATGGTTCTCTTCTTACATTAATAACAGGTCACAGGCAGTAGTTCTCAACTATTATATGTCTAGTTGGGTAGACGTGCCTAACGGAGTGCCTCAGGGTTCGTTCCTCGGTCCTTTCTTATTGGTTATCTATGTGAACGACATTGATCAGTGCCTACATTCTGCTAAACTAATGAAAATGAAAATCTTTGCCATCATTTCAACACTCGAAGACAGAATAGCATTTCGGGCGGATTTGCATCGGCTGGAAGAGTACTGCTGGGCTAATAAACTTGATTTGAACCCATCTAAGTATTCAGTGATTACTTACACTAGAAAACGTGCAGTTATGGCTACTACTTATACTTTGGCGGGCCAGATCGTGCCGAGGTGCAATACTATACGTGATTTAGGCGTCTATCAGAACAGTAAGTTAATTTTTGATGCACACATTGATGCAATTGACAAAAGGCATCTAAATTGCTTGGGTTTATTATGCGTCTCTCTAAGTGTTTCGCTGATACTAAAACACTAAAAATATTGTATTGCACTTTTGTAAGAAGTCATCTAGAGTACGCGTCTCGGATATGGAGTCCACGTTATCACAAATACATAGACCGCATTGAAAACATCCAAATAGTACGTTTTATTAAATATCTCTGCTTCCATCAAAAGATTCCATATCACTCAACTGATTATTTCGGACTCTGTAATAAATATCATCTGTTACCACTAGTGGATCGACGTAGAATTGTTTATTCAAGTTGCTGAAAATCCTCAAAAACAATATCGATAGCCCTGAACTTTTGTCCAAATTTTATTTTAATGTGCCAAACAAAACATTTCGTTTTAATCCACCCTCACACGTCTTCAAATTACTATTGAAACCTTTTATATCTATTTTTGTGCTCACACTATAAGTAATATATTGGAAGGCCTATACGAGAGGACTTGTAATTGGCTTCCTAATGTTTATGGTTTCTTTTTTTCTGTTTTTTTTTTAGCTGTAAGTCTTCCATGTACTAAATAAATAAGTAAATAAACACTTTCACACCGACCAAGCGTTTCTCCATTCGAAACGGCTCGGTCAGTCTGGACAATGAGACCACTTCATTAGCGATCTATGGCTACAGTTACAGGGCTTCGTCACTCGATATCTACTTGCAACGTCATGCGTCAGCTGTCATCAGAAGCTGTGCGTCGGGTGGGCAGCGCACGTCTCACCTGTAGGTGATGGTGAGCGTCTCGGGCAGGTCGAGGTCCTCGTCGGTGGCGATGCTCACCGTCCGCGGCACGCGCAGCTTGTACGTCAGCGTCGTGTTGATGCCGTCGAACGTCGCGTTCGACACGCACTCGTAGCTAAGGGACATCAAATTATGCATTTCAATACGGAATCCAGGAGAGCTGTTCTCTAAGAAAACAGCCTTGCGCACAACGCTGCCGGCAAGGCTGTTGTCTTACGACCGAAACCAATAACCTATCTATCTCCAGTTTTGGCTTACTGGATATTGTAAAACAAATGATACAATACAAAATTATACAGGTTTTCTGTTGTTTCATTTGTTTTTATATTTCCAGTATGAGAAAGATTGATTATTGGGTTCGGCTGTTAGAGAATAGCAGTCTTGTACTCATTTGGATAATAAAGTAGATGGCAAGTTTGAACAAGTGCTCGTATAGTGGAGGATGCTGTGCGTGAATACTGACCCGGCGTCCAGGTTGCGGCACTGCGAGTTGTGCGGACAGCCCTGCAGCTGACAGAACTCCACCTCCGAGCACGTCTTGCCCTTGTAGCCGCGCGGACACTGGCACCTGCACACAATATGACAACTTTAGCTTATGGAATCACAATTGAATTCAAACGCAATTAAAAATAGAAGAAACCTTGGGGGTGTGGCTACCAAGTGGGTACTAATAGAGATAGTCCCTTCCTCAATCTATTTTTAAGTGGTTCAATCAGTCAGTAATAACTGTTTTATAGTTGAGAAGCAAAACTTGAGTTTGGTATGTAGTGTAAGTAGGGTCCGGTGTTGGTGCACTCACGTGTAGTCGTTCCAGGTGTTGGTGCAGGTGGCGTTGTGCAGGCACGGGCGCTCGGCGCACAGGTCGTCGGACACCACGCCGCGCAGCACGCCGGCGTCCAGCCGCACGTCGCCGAAGGGCGGCGGCAGCGCCAGCCCCGCCACCTGCAGCGGGAAGAACTCCACGATCGTCACGTTCACGCCGTTCGAGATCTGCAACACAAACGTACGTTCAAGTATATTTATATTCTTACTAGCTTTTTACCCGCGGCTTCGCTCCCGTCAAATGACTACCCTACCTATCCTAAGCTACCCTACCCTACACTACCCTACTTTACCTAACTTTTTTTTTTAGAATTTTTCTCTCCGTAAAAACCATCATTGAACTTCAAGGAACATTTAAAAAAAATAAACAGCCAAATCGGTCAAGCCGTTTTCATGTTATGTCGTGACAACGGAAAACGGGTTTCATTTTTATATATATAGATATAAGTTGCAAAGGATATGGTTCATTATTCATATAAAGTTTGGCTCACAATGGACATATATAGAGACGACTGAAATTCATAGTTCATAAAGTAACAAACCTATTACAGCCATTGCAAGTGTTAGTTAAAGTTAGAGGAAATGAGATAAATTAGTGTTTCTGACGAATGCTGGAGTTATTGACAGAAGTGGAAGCAGAGTCCGACATAGAGCGGCAGGGGTCATTGTCGTACATAGCAGATTCAGAATATCAACCCGAGCGAACGAGCACTAAGAGTGCACAGTGGTGGAGGTCGGTACATACCTGCACGTCCTGTATGACCCCTTTAAAGTAGGCGCTATCGTCGGGCTCGGGCTGCGCCGAGGGCGCGGGCGGCGCAGGAGTGGTAGGCAGCGCAGCGCCCGCTGCTGCGGCCGGCGGCAGCTCCGTGGTGCCTGGCACCGGGGGTGGCGGGGGGCCGCCCAGGTATAACACCTAAACCAAAACACACATTAACTTAACGCTTGCTTATTCAATTACTAACTGTACTTAATTCATCTAACTTCAAGCTTTTTTTTCTGAAAAGAAAAAACTTTGTCTGCCGAAATGTTGCTGTATGTTGACCTTATCAGGTATTTTTTACTATTTACAATTGAACAAAGACTAATCTATAGTTTTAAAACTTACAAAAGACATTAAAACCACGAAATGAAAAAAACAATATCAAGGTCAACTATTTATATGGAAAGAAGTGAACCAGTTCTTAATTAATCTAAACTCCAAGTGTATAAAAGACCTATGAAAAAAAAATACAGAAAACATTTAAAACCACGAACTAACTAAATCATGAGAAAAGTCAAGTAGTTGTTAGCCTACCTGCGCGTCGATCATCTTGGCGGCGGAGATGGACTTGCGGAAGTACTCGGTGCCGTTGAGCTTCACCTGCACCAGCGTCGAGTTGCGCACCACCTGCACACGGAAACGGAACTACACGTCAGGCGTGACCACTACAGTCAAGTGTTATTTTTGGGGTAGCAAGTAAAGAATGACGACGAGTAGTCACCACTACGATAACTTATTGTTATTATCTATACTAATATTAAAATGTGAAAATAACTCTCGCTTTCACGGTTAAACTACTAAACCGACTTTTAATGAAAGTTATAGAGCAAGCTTGAACTCCAAGGACGGACATAGGCTACTTTTTTATTGAATTTCGAATAACTAACATTCAAACGGACGAAGCAGGTGGCAGAAGTTAGTTATTCAAAAACTTTAGGATAAATATAATGGATTGTAAATAATGATGATGAAATAATCAAGTATGTTGACTCAATCATTCATCAAACGCATGTGGCAGTTAGTAAATCGATCAGAATGAGGTGTGTGTAGTCTCAGTAGTCGCGGGTGAGCGGTGTAGTACCTCGATGAGATGTAGATATCCGTTGTCGAGGCGCGTGCCGCCCACGGTGTAGTTCTCGGGCGTCTGGTTGAAGCGCAGGTGCACCAGCAGCTCGCCGCCCTCCAGCGACGCTCCCACCTGAGTCTCGTCGGTCTGACCGAATCTGTAAACGTACAGAGATACGAGGTTGTTGATTTGTTCTGTATAAGTGAAAGTAATCGTAGTAGTTTCTTAAAAGTAACATAGACTAATCGTGTATGCCCGTTGGATTTGGACGCATTATTTGTGTCCCCATTAATTACTCAGATACCCGCGAAAAGAGACACAATAGTAAAACAATAACAGCGCGGTCTCATGGGACCGGTTGGGGATTCAAACGTTAAATGGGAATATAGAGAATTTCATAAAATAGTGAATGATTTTATCAGCCTTGTAATGTTCCCATTGCTAGGACTCAGGCCTCCTCACTAGGAGGGGGAATGGGCCATAATCCACCACGTGGGCCCAGTGTGGATTGGTGGATGTTACATGTCTTCGAATTTTTGGTTCTAGGACATGCCGGTTTTCTCACGATTTTTTCTTTCATCGTTTTGAGAGCAGTAGTGATGAAACAAATTACACAAAGTAATGCGCTTAGCTGGGTTTGAACCCTCGACCTAAATGTTGTAAGTCGGGACAGTTAGCACTCGGCCACCACTGCTGTGAGTTCCCGTTGTCCCCGTACACTGTCCTTATTAATTGAGTAAATATAAATATAACATGTGACAGCGTATGGGGGTCGCCCCGCGCCCCCCGCGCAGGCCGGCGCCGGCACGTGAGCTGCGCGCTCGCCCCCGCCTCACGAGATGTGGCGGGGGCGAGCGCGCGCACTTTTACGCACAACGCATTACAATAAGATACGCCGCGAAGTATACATTATGAAAAGTCTGAACAAAAAGCTTAAAGAGAATTGATGGAAGCCCTATAGACTAAGGTAAATAATTTTTTAAAGGTAAGTGAAAATAAGAGTACTTTTTCAATTTATAGTCAAAATATTAGTAAAAAAAAACAAATATTTTTGTTTCAGTTTTGTTTTGTTTGAAACATAAAAAGAAAAGTTTTCACCAAACTTCGTACCTAATAAAAAAATATTTTTTATAAAAGATAAAATAAAAAACCAACAACATAGTTATTTGAATTTTTCACATACATTTTAAAATTTTGCAAAAAAAGATTACCTATAACTCTGCCATTTAACTTCTTTTCCATAGAACTTATAATTTTGTCGGAAATCGCGATAAACAGTTTTTTTTTTTAAAAAGCGTCTCCCATCCACTTCCCAAACCTCAGATTGCCCGTAATTTATTTTTCCTATTATTCACTATCTTTTACAATGGATTTCATCCTACTATAAATTTGTTTCACTTTTGACCGTCAACAAAGGCTTCTGCACTGATCCACTAGTCTCTTTGCAAATTCGAAAATAACCAAACATGAAGAAAATAACGATGGTGACGTTAGCTCGGATTAGCTTCAGAAATCCCTTTCTTACCCAACCAGTCTGTATCGGGGAACTCCAAGCCCACTTTACCCACTCTTGAACTAATTAGATTGGACGTTCAAAGTGATAGAGCTACTCTTTCTTTGCGAAGCTCTGATTAAATCATTCTAAATCGTGTCCACGTAGCTCACCTGGGCAGCGAGCCGAGGTAGAAGATCTGTCCGGTGGGCTTGCGCGTGCGGATGAACATGGAGATGTCGAGCGCCGCGCGCACGCCGCGCCGCGCCGCGTCCGACACCGCCACGCGTACTACTGAGCGCGGCAGAGCCGACTCCTGTCCGAATGTAGCTGCCGTGTAATCTGCAACACAAGGACAATGGCTGTAGTCGCTAAAGAGGGTATAAGGAGAGTATGGTGAGACAGTGTCTTCGTGTACGTACTGTACTGGCAGGTGTCGCCGAGGTGCGGGCGCGGGCACGTGCACACGAAGCTGGTCCAGGCGTCCTCGCAGGCGCCGCCCGAGCGGCAGGGGTTGGGCGCGCACTGCGGCGTGCGCGGGCACTGCGCCAGCACGCCGTGCAGCTCGGCGCGCGCCAGCGGTCCCTCCACGAGGAGGTATAGAGAGTATAGCGAGTCAGCAGAGATGTGTACGTACTGTACTGGCAGGTGTCGCCGAGGTGCGGGCGCGGGCACGTGCACACGAAGCTGGTCCAGGCGTCCTCGCAGGCGCCGCCCGAGCGGCAGGGGTTGGGCGCGCACTGCGGCGTGCGCGGGCACTGCGCCAGCACGCCGTGCAGCTCGGCGCGCGCCAGCGGTCCCTCCACGAGGAGGTATAGAGAGTATAGCGAGTCAGCAGAGATGTGTACGTACTGTACTGGCAGGTGTCGCCGAGGTGCGGGCGCGGGCACGTGCACACGAAGCTGGTCCAGGCGTCCTCGCAGGCGCCGCCCGAGCGGCAGGGGTTGGGCGCGCACTGCGGCGTGCGCGGGCACTGCGCCAGCACGCCGTGCAGCTCGGCGCGCGCCAGCGGTCCCTCCACGAGGAGGTATAGAGAGTATAGCGAGTCAGCAGAGATGTGTACGTACTGTACTGGCAGGTGTCGCCGAGGTGCGGGCGCGGGCACGTGCACACGAAGCTGGTCCAGGCGTCCTCGCAGGCGCCGCCCGAGCGGCAGGGGTTGGGCGCGCACTGCGGCGTGCGCGGGCACTGCGCCAGCACGCCGTGCAGCTCGGCGCGCGCCAGCGGTCCCTCCACGAGGAGGTATAGAGAGTATAGCGAGTCAGCAGAGATGTGTACGTACTGTACTGGCAGGTGTCGCCGAGGTGCGGGCGCGGGCACGTGCACACGAAGCTGGTCCAGGCGTCCTCGCAGGCGCCGCCCGAGCGGCAGGGGTTGGGCGCGCACTGCGGCGTGCGCGGGCACTGCGCCAGCACGCCGTGCAGCTCGGCGCGCGCCAGCGGTCCCTCCACGAGGAGGTATAGAGAGTATAGCGAGTCAGCAGAGATGTGTACGTACTGTACTGGCAGGTGTCGCCGAGGTGCGGGCGCGGGCACGTGCACACGAAGCTGGTCCAGGCGTCCTCGCAGGCGCCGCCCGAGCGGCAGGGGTTGGGCGCGCACTGCGGCGTGCGCGGGCACTGCGCCAGCACGCCGTGCAGCTCGGCGCGCGCCAGCGGTCCCTCCACGAGGAGGTATAGAGAGTATAGCGAGTCAGCAGAGATGTGTACGTACTGTACTGGCAGGTGTCGCCGAGGTGCGGGCGCGGGCACGTGCACACGAAGCTGGTCCAGGCGTCCTCGCAGGCGCCGCCCGAGCGGCAGGGGTTGGGCGCGCACTGCGGCGTGCGCGGGCACTGCGCCAGCACGCCGTGCAGCTCGGCGCGCGCCAGCGGTCCCTCCACGAGGAGGTATAGAGAGTATAGCGAGTCAGCAGAGATGTGTACGTACTGTACTGGCAGGTGTCGCCGAGGTGCGGGCGCGGGCACGTGCACACGAAGCTGGTCCAGGCGTCCTCGCAGGCGCCGCCCGAGCGGCAGGGGTTGGGCGCGCACTGCGGCGTGCGCGGGCACTGCGCCAGCACGCCGTGCAGCTCGGCGCGCGCCAGCGGTCCCTCCACGAGGAGGTATAGAGAGTATAGCGAGTCAGCAGAGATGTGTACGTACTGTACTGGCAGGTGTCGCCGAGGTGCGGGCGCGGGCACGTGCACACGAAGCTGGTCCAGGCGTCCTCGCAGGCGCCGCCCGAGCGGCAGGGGTTGGGCGCGCACTGCGGCGTGCGCGGGCACTGCGCCAGCACGCCGTGCAGCTCGGCGCGCGCCAGCGGTCCCTCCACGAGGAGGTATAGAGAGTATAGCGAGTCAGCAGAGATGTGTACGTACTGTACTGGCAGGTGTCGCCGAGGTGCGGGCGCGGGCACGTGCACACGAAGCTGGTCCAGGCGTCCTCGCAGGCGCCGCCCGAGCGGCAGGGGTTGGGCGCGCACTGCGGCGTGCGCGGGCACTGCGCCAGCACGCCGTGCAGCTCGGCGCGCGCCAGCGGTCCCTCCACGAGGAGGTATAGAGAGTATAGCGAGTCAGCAGAGATGTGTACGTACTGTACTGGCAGGTGTCGCCGAGGTGCGGGCGCGGGCACGTGCACACGAAGCTGGTCCAGGCGTCCTCGCAGGCGCCGCCCGAGCGGCAGGGGTTGGGCGCGCACTGCGGCGTGCGCGGGCACTGCGCCAGCACGCCGTGCAGCTCGGCGCGCGCCAGCGGTCCCTCCACGAGGAGGTATAGAGAGTATAGCGAGTCAGCAGAGATGTGTACGTACTGTACTGGCAGGTGTCGCCGAGGTGCGGGCGCGGGCACGTGCACACGAAGCTGGTCCAGGCGTCCTCGCAGGCGCCGCCCGAGCGGCAGGGGTTGGGCGCGCACTGCGGCGTGCGCGGGCACTGCGCCAGCACGCCGTGCAGCTCGGCGCGCGCCAGCGGTCCCTCCACGAGGAGGTATAGAGAGTATAGCGAGTCAGCAGAGATGTGTACGTACTGTACTGGCAGGTGTCGCCGAGGTGCGGGCGCGGGCACGTGCACACGAAGCTGGTCCAGGCGTCCTCGCAGAAGCCGCCCGAGCGGCAGGGGTTGGGCGCGCACTGCGGCGTGCGCGGGCACTGCGCCAGCACGCCGTGCAGCTCGGCGCGCGCCAGCGGTCCCTCCACGAGGAGGTATAGAGAGTATAGCGAGTCAGCAGAGATGTGTACGTACTGTACTGGCAGGTGTCGCCGAGGTGCGGGCGCGGGCACGTGCACACGAAGCTGGTCCAGGCGTCCTCGCAGAAGCCGCCCGAGCGGCAGGGGTTGGGCGCGCACTGCGGCGTGCGCGGGCACTGCGCCAGCACGCCGTGCAGCTCGGCGCGCGCCAGCGGTCCCTCCACGAGGAGGTATAGAGAGTATAGCGAGTCAGCAGAGATGTGTACGTACTGTACTGGCAGGTGTCGCCGAGGTGCGGGCGCGGGCACGTGCACACGAAGCTGGTCCAGGCGTCCTCGCAGGCGCCGCCCGAGCGGCAGGGGTTGGGCGCGCACTGCGGCGTGCGCGGGCACTGCGCCAGCACGCCGTGCAGCTCGGCGCGCGCCAGCGGTCCCTCCACGAGGAGGTATAGAGAGTATAGCGAGTCAGCAGAGATGTGTACGTACTGTACTGGCAGGTGTCGCCGAGGTGCGGGCGCGGGCACGTGCACACGAAGCTGGTCCAGGCGTCCTCGCAGAAGCCGCCCGAGCGGCAGGGGTTGGGCGCGCACTGCGGCGTGCGCGGGCACTGCGCCAGCACGCCGTGCAGCTCGGCGCGCGCCAGCGGTCCCTCCACGAGGAGGTATAGAGAGTATAGCGAGTCAGCAGAGATGTGTACGTACTGTACTGGCAGGTGTCGCCGAGGTGCGGGCGCGGGCACGTGCACACGAAGCTGGTCCAGGCGTCCTCGCAGGCGCCGCCCGAGCGGCAGGGGTTGGGCGCGCACTGCGGCGTGCGCGGGCACTGCGCCAGCACGCCGTGCAGCTCGGCGCGCGCCAGCGGTCCCTCCACGAGGAGGTATAGAGAGTATAGCGAGTCAGCAGAGATGTGTACGTACTGTACTGGCAGGTGTCGCCGAGGTGCGGGCGCGGGCACGTGCACACGAAGCTGGTCCAGGCGTCCTCGCAGGCGCCGCCCGAGCGGCAGGGGTTGGGCGCGCACTGCGGCGTGCGCGGGCACTGCGCCAGCACGCCGTGCAGCTCGGCGCGCGCCAGCGGTCCCTCCACGAGGAGGTATAGAGAGTATAGCGAGTCAGCAGAGATGTGTACGTACTGTACTGGCAGGTGTCGCCGAGGTGCGGGCGCGGGCACGTGCACACGAAGCTGGTCCAGGCGTCCTCGCAGGCGCCGCCCGAGCGGCAGGGGTTGGGCGCGCACTGCGGCGTGCGCGGGCACTGCGCCAGCACGCCGTGCAGCTCGGCGCGCGCCAGCGGTCCCTCCACGAGGAGGTATAGAGAGTATAGCGAGTCAGCAGAGATGTGTACGTACTGTACTGGCAGGTGTCGCCGAGGTGCGGGCGCGGGCACGTGCACACGAAGCTGGTCCAGGCGTCCTCGCAGAAGCCGCCCGAGCGGCAGGGGTTGGGCGCGCACTGCGGCGTGCGCGGGCACTGCGCCAGCACGCCGTGCAGCTCGGCGCGCGCCAGCGGTCCCTCCACGAGGAGGTATAGAGAGTATAGCGAGTCAGCAGAGATGTGTACGTACTGTACTGGCAGGTGTCGCCGAGGTGCGGGCGCGGGCACGTGCACACGAAGCTGGTCCAGGCGTCCTCGCAGGCGCCGCCCGAGCGGCAGGGGTTGGGCGCGCACTGCGGCGTGCGCGGGCACTGCGCCAGCACGCCGTGCAGCTCGGCGCGCGCCAGCGGTCCCTCCACGAGGAGGTATAGAGAGTATAGCGAGTCAGCAGAGATGTGTACGTACTGTACTGGCAGGTGTCGCCGAGGTGCGGGCGCGGGCACGTGCACACGAAGCTGGTCCAGGCGTCCTCGCAGGCGCCGCCCGAGCGGCAGGGGTTGGGCGCGCACTGCGGCGTGCGCGGGCACTGCGCCAGCACGCCGTGCAGCTCGGCGCGCGCCAGCGGTCCCTCCACGAGGAGGTATAGAGAGTATAGCGAGTCAGCAGAGATGTGTACGTACTGTACTGGCAGGTGTCGCCGAGGTGCGGGCGCGGGCACGTGCACACGAAGCTGGTCCAGGCGTCCTCGCAGGCGCCGCCCGAGCGGCAGGGGTTGGGCGCGCACTGCGGCGTGCGCGGGCACTGCGCCAGCACGCCGTGCAGCTCGGCGCGCGCCAGCGGTCCCTCCACGAGGAGGTATAGAGAGTATAGCGAGTCAGCAGAGATGTGTACGTACTGTACTGGCAGGTGTCGCCGAGGTGCGGGCGCGGGCACGTGCACACGAAGCTGGTCCAGGCGTCCTCGCAGGCGCCGCCCGAGCGGCAGGGGTTGGGCGCGCACTGCGGCGTGCGCGGGCACTGCGCCAGCACGCCGTGCAGCTCGGCGCGCGCCAGCGGTCCCTCCACGAGGAGGTATAGAGAGTATAGCGAGTCAGCAGAGATGTGTACGTACTGTACTGGCAGGTGTCGCCGAGGTGCGGGCGCGGGCACGTGCACACGAAGCTGGTCCAGGCGTCCTCGCAGGCGCCGCCCGAGCGGCAGGGGTTGGGCGCGCACTGCGGCGTGCGCGGGCACTGCGCCAGCACGCCGTGCAGCTCGGCGCGCGCCAGCGGTCCCTCCACGAGGAGGTATAGAGAGTATAGCGAGTCAGCAGAGATGTGTACGTACTGTACTGGCAGGTGTCGCCGAGGTGCGGGCGCGGGCACGTGCACACGAAGCTGGTCCAGGCGTCCTCGCAGGCGCCGCCCGAGCGGCAGGGGTTGGGCGCGCACTGCGGCGTGCGCGGGCACTGCGCCAGCACGCCGTGCAGCTCGGCGCGCGCCAGCGGTCCCTCCACGAGGAGGTATAGAGAGTATAGCGAGTCAGCAGAGATGTGTACGTACTGTACTGGCAGGTGTCGCCGAGGTGCGGGCGCGGGCACGTGCACACGAAGCTGGTCCAGGCGTCCTCGCAGGCGCCGCCCGAGCGGCAGGGGTTGGGCGCGCACTGCGGCGTGCGCGGGCACTGCGCCAGCACGCCGTGCAGCTCGGCGCGCGCCAGCGGTCCCTCCACGAGGAGGTATAGAGAGTATAGCGAGTCAGCAGAGATGTGTACGTACTGTACTGGCAGGTGTCGCCGAGGTGCGGGCGCGGGCACGTGCACACGAAGCTGGTCCAGGCGTCCTCGCAGGCGCCGCCCGAGCGGCAGGGGTTGGGCGCGCACTGCGGCGTGCGCGGGCACTGCGCCAGCACGCCGTGCAGCTCGGCGCGCGCCAGCGGTCCCTCCACGAGGAGGTATAGAGAGTATAGCGAGTCAGCAGAGATGTGTACGTACTGTACTGGCAGGTGTCGCCGAGGTGCGGGCGCGGGCACGTGCACACGAAGCTGGTCCAGGCGTCCTCGCAGGCGCCGCCCGAGCGGCAGGGGTTGGGCGCGCACTGCGGCGTGCGCGGGCACTGCGCCAGCACGCCGTGCAGCTCGGCGCGCGCCAGCGGTCCCTCCACGAGGAGGTATAGAGAGTATAGCGAGTCAGCAGAGATGTGTACGTACTGTACTGGCAGGTGTCGCCGAGGTGCGGGCGCGGGCACGTGCACACGAAGCTGGTCCAGGCGTCCTCGCAGGCGCCGCCCGAGCGGCAGGGGTTGGGCGCGCACTGCGGCGTGCGCGGGCACTGCGCCAGCACGCCGTGCAGCTCGGCGCGCGCCAGCGGTCCCTCCACGAGGAGGTATAGAGAGTATAGCGAGTCAGCAGAGATGTGTACGTACTGTACTGGCAGGTGTCGCCGAGGTGCGGGCGCGGGCACGTGCACACGAAGCTGGTCCAGGCGTCCTCGCAGGCGCCGCCCGAGCGGCAGGGGTTGGGCGCGCACTGCGGCGTGCGCGGGCACTGCGCCAGCACGCCGTGCAGCTCGGCGCGCGCCAGCGGTCCCTCCACGAGGAGGTATAGAGAGTATAGCGAGTCAGCAGAGATGTGTACGTACTGTACTGGCAGGTGTCGCCGAGGTGCGGGCGCGGGCACGTGCACACGAAGCTGGTCCAGGCGTCCTCGCAGGCGCCGCCCGAGCGGCAGGGGTTGGGCGCGCACTGCGGCGTGCGCGGGCACTGCGCCAGCACGCCGTGCAGCTCGGCGCGCGCCAGCGGTCCCTCCACGAGGAGGTATAGAGAGTATAGCGAGTCAGCAGAGATGTGTACGTACTGTACTGGCAGGTGTCGCCGAGGTGCGGGCGCGGGCACGTGCACACGAAGCTGGTCCAGGCGTCCTCGCAGGCGCCGCCCGAGCGGCAGGGGTTGGGCGCGCACTGCGGCGTGCGCGGGCACTGCGCCAGCACGCCGTGCAGCTCGGCGCGCGCCAGCGGTCCCTCCACGAGGAGGTATAGAGAGTATAGCGAGTCAGCAGAGATGTGTACGTACTGTACTGGCAGGTGTCGCCGAGGTGCGGGCGCGGGCACGTGCACACGAAGCTGGTCCAGGCGTCCTCGCAGGCGCCGCCCGAGCGGCAGGGGTTGGGCGCGCACTGCGGCGTGCGCGGGCACTGCGCCAGCACGCCGTGCAGCTCGGCGCGCGCCAGCGGTCCCTCCACGAGGAGGTATAGAGAGTATAGCGAGTCAGCAGAGATGTGTACGTACTGTACTGGCAGGTGTCGCCGAGGTGCGGGCGCGGGCACGTGCACACGAAGCTGGTCCAGGCGTCCTCGCAGGCGCCGCCCGAGCGGCAGGGGTTGGGCGCGCACTGCGGCGTGCGCGGGCACTGCGCCAGCACGCCGTGCAGCTCGGCGCGCGCCAGCGGTCCCTCCACGAGGAGGTATAGAGAGTATAGCGAGTCAGCAGAGATGTGTACGTACTGTACTGGCAGGTGTCGCCGAGGTGCGGGCGCGGGCACGTGCACACGAAGCTGGTCCAGGCGTCCTCGCAGGCGCCGCCCGAGCGGCAGGGGTTGGGCGCGCACTGCGGCGTGCGCGGGCACTGCGCCAGCACGCCGTGCAGCTCGGCGCGCGCCAGCGGTCCCTCCACGAGGAGGTATAGAGAGTATAGCGAGTCAGCAGAGATGTGTACGTACTGTACTGGCAGGTGTCGCCGAGGTGCGGGCGCGGGCACGTGCACACGAAGCTGGTCCAGGCGTCCTCGCAGGCGCCGCCCGAGCGGCAGGGGTTGGGCGCGCACTGCGGCGTGCGCGGGCACTGCGCCAGCACGCCGTGCAGCTCGGCGCGCGCCAGCGGTCCCTCCACGAGGAGGTATAGAGAGTATAGCGAGTCAGCAGAGATGTGTACGTACTGTACTGGCAGGTGTCGCCGAGGTGCGGGCGCGGGCACGTGCACACGAAGCTGGTCCAGGCGTCCTCGCAGGCGCCGCCCGAGCGGCAGGGGTTGGGCGCGCACTGCGGCGTGCGCGGGCACTGCGCCAGCACGCCGTGCAGCTCGGCGCGCGCCAGCGGTCCCTCCACGAGGAGGTATAGAGAGTATAGCGAGTCAGCAGAGATGTGTACGTACTGTACTGGCAGGTGTCGCCGAGGTGCGGGCGCGGGCACGTGCACACGAAGCTGGTCCAGGCGTCCTCGCAGGCGCCGCCCGAGCGGCAGGGGTTGGGCGCGCACTGCGGCGTGCGCGGGCACTGCGCCAGCACGCCGTGCAGCTCGGCGCGCGCCAGCGGCCCGGCGTCCGCGCCGCCCGCGCCCGCCTCCTCCACGCCCGCCTCCGTCGTCGTCATCGCGCCGGCGCTCGAGTCCTCTGGTAACACCTACACAACACGGAATCTTATTATTGCTTGATCATCGTATAGGCAGACAACAACTCGCAACATTGCCATGTATCTGCAGGAGCCGATATACCTCCGTCAGTAAAGCGCAGGCCACACCGCCAGCTAGCGGGCGGGCGAACATCGTTTCACCTCTTTACATACTCCGGTTCACACCGCGAGCTACCGACTAACCTGACGAGCTAAGCTAACGAAATATCCGACGATTCCAGCGAAGCTACTCGTTCACCTCGTTGGCGCGCCCGCGCTTCGCTAGCTTAGCTCGCCCGCCAGCCCGCTCGCCCGGTTCGTTAGCCCGTCCTCCCCGTTTCGAGTAGACTAGTCGACGTTCGTCTTTCGAATAGCAGTGCGCCCCCCGCTCCGCCCGTCGCTTGTCTGTCCGTAGTTTTCGGTGTGAACCCCATAGTTTAGCCCCCCAATATTTCGCGTAGTTTGTTTAGTTTCCTTCGTTCACTTCGCCCGCCCCGCCCACCAGCTGGCGGTGTGGCCTGCGCTTGATAGAGGCCAATTCAGGGGAGAGGTTTCACAAGAAAGAGTGTAAACGGCTAGAGAGGTCGTGCTTGTACCATGTGTGTACCGGGCATAACTTGCCGGATAATAACTGTGTAGCACCATAAATACTAACACAGTTGTCTTAGTTGTTTAATAATCTATTGCAATAGCCTGCTGTTACACAACGCCACTCACCCACTGTCCGTTGACCACAACATCCTGGAAGCAGCCGACGAAGAAGTTGGGTCCGTGCGTGAGCGTGGCGTAGGACGAGCCGTAGGTGCCGAGCCGCGTGGTCGGGAACGACGTGACGGACGAGTTGTACGCCTCGTTCTGGCTGATGGGGTAGATCGTCTGCTCCTCGTTGGCGGCTAGCACCAGGTGCGACGAGTTTATCGTCACGAACACCTGAAAATAGAGATACGGTCTATAGTAGTATAAATTATAATAAGTTAGCGACATCTGTGACATAACACCCGTCTGGTCGGAGGATCCTCCCTTTTCCGTTGGACCCTCCCACTTGTTGAGCAGGCTGGAGTGCAGGTTGAGGCGTCCGTTGGAGAGCTCGAGGAACGCGTAGAGAGTACAAGTGAAGCTCACCTTCTGCCACTTGCTATCGTTGAGGTTGGAGCCGATGAACACGCCCTCCCACTTGTTGAGCAGGCTGGAGTGCAGGTTGAGGCGTCCGTTGGAGAGCTCGAGGAAGAAGAACGTCAGTCCCTGGCCCATGGCCAGCAGGCCGTTGCCCAGCGTGGTCTTGAAGCGGAACGAGATGTCGTAGCCCTCCTCGCGCGTTGTGTTCACCTCCGCGTAGCTGCTCTTCTCTAGCGACATTGTTGTTATCTGCAATTAAATTAAAGACGTGAAAAAATTTGGTTTTGGATTTCTAACTTCCGAAACAAATAGTCAACAAGTAAAAAAAAATAATGGCAGTGTCAGTAGATGGCATTGCTGTAGTCAAAAACTAATCAGACTTCTACTGGCTAAAATCCACTCCTGTTCCTTCATTGCCCTAATTTCAAGATCCCAGGTTCTCTTCTGTCAATCCAGGATTCAGCAGAAGTGATGGAATATGAAAAAAAAAATGGTTGCCTGTAAAGTCGTTTTTACGGGCGAAGATTTTACGTGACAACGTCTTTTTCTCGGTAGAATATTTATTGATATGAATATAATTAAATTGCACAATAGGAACAAGGAATTGAATGAAAATAAGAATTGCACAAATTTTAACTATAGAAATATATTTTGTTTACTAAAATTCTCTAGTGCTGCGCGCGCGGCAGACCGATCATAGTTGAGTGGGAGAGAGACGCAAGGCATTCGGCGGGCCTCTCTCTCGTTCGGTGACTCATCGTAACGTTACCGAGCGTTACACTTTTTCATAAGTGACTCCCAGCCGCAACCTAATTTAAGACGTTGTCACGTCAAAAAAGGAGTATGATGGACCTTCTCGCAGGTGGTGCCGTAGTGTCCGGGCGTGCAGGAGCAGTTGAAGCGGTGCTCGGTCTCGTGGCGCAGCCAGGGGTGGCACGTGCCGTTGTTGCGGCACGGCGCGTCGCGGCAGCCCTGCAGCACCACGGAGCAGTTCTGTTCGTGCACAGGCAGTAGTACATATGATGTATACCTTCTCGCAGGTGGTGCCGTAGTGTCCGGGCGTGCAGGAGCAGTTGAAGCGGTGCTCGGTCTCGTGGCGCAGCCAGGGGTGGCACGTGCCGTTGTTGCGGCACGGCGCGTCGCGGCAGCCCTGCAGCACCACGGAGCAGTTCTGTTCGTGCACAGGCAGTAGTACATATGATGTATACCTTCTCGCAGGTGGTGCCGTAGTGTCCGGGCGTGCAGGAGCAGTTGAAGCGGTGCTCGGTCTCGTGGCGCAGCCAGGGGTGGCACGTGCCGTTGTTGCGGCACGGCGCGTCGCGGCAGCCCTGCAGCACCACGGAGCAGTTCTGTTCGTGCACAGGCAGTAGTACATATGATGTATACCTTCTCGCAGGTGGTGCCGTAGTGTCCGGGCGTGCAGGAGCAGTTGAAGCGGTGCTCGGTCTCGTGGCGCAGCCAGGGGTGGCACGTGCCGTTGTTGCGGCACGGCGCGTCGCGGCAGCCCTGCAGCACCACGGAGCAGTTCTGTTCGTGCACAGGCAGTAGTACATATGATGTATACCTTCTCGCAGGTGGTGCCGTAGTGTCCGGGCGTGCAGGAGCAGTTGAAGCGGTGCTCGGTCTCGTGGCGCAGCCAGGGGTGGCACGTGCCGTTGTTGCGGCACGGCGCGTCGCGGCAGCCCTGCAGCACCACGGAGCAGTTCTGTTCGTGCACAGGCAGTAGTACATATGATGTATACCTTCTCGCAGGTGGTGCCGTAGTGTCCGGGCGTGCAGGAGCAGTTGAAGCGGTGCTCGGTCTCGTGGCGCAGCCAGGGGTGGCACGTGCCGTTGTTGCGGCACGGCGCGTCGCGGCAGCCCTGCAGCACCACGGAGCAGTTCTGTTCGTGCACAGGCAGTAGTACATATGATGTATACCTTCTCGCAGGTGGTGCCGTAGTGTCCGGGCGTGCAGGAGCAGTTGAAGCGGTGCTCGGTCTCGTGGCGCAGCCAGGGGTGGCACGTGCCGTTGTTGCGGCACGGCGCGTCGCGGCAGCCCTGCAGCACCACGGAGCAGTTCTGTTCGTGCACAGGCAGTAGTACATATGATGTATACCTTCTCGCAGGTGGTGCCGTAGTGTCCGGGCGTGCAGGAGCAGTTGAAGCGGTGCTCGGTCTCGTGGCGCAGCCAGGGGTGGCACGTGCCGTTGTTGCGGCACGGCGCGTCGCGGCAGCCCTGCAGCACCACGGAGCAGTTCTGTTCGTGCACAGGCAGTAGTACATATGATGTATACCTTCTCGCAGGTGGTGCCGTAGTGTCCGGGCGTGCAGGAGCAGTTGAAGCGGTGCTCGGTCTCGTGGCGCAGCCAGGGGTGGCACGTGCCGTTGTTGCGGCACGGCGCGTCGCGGCAGCCCTGCAGCACCACGGAGCAGTTCTGTTCGTGCACAGGCAGTAGTACATATGATGTATACCTTCTCGCAGGTGGTGCCGTAGTGTCCGGGCGTGCAGGAGCAGTTGAAGCGGTGCTCGGTCTCGTGGCGCAGCCAGGGGTGGCACGTGCCGTTGTTGCGGCACGGCGCGTCGCGGCAGCCCTGCAGCACCACGGAGCAGTTCTGTTCGTGCACAGGCAGTAGTACATATGATGTATACCTTCTCGCAGGTGGTGCCGTAGTGTCCGGGCGTGCAGGAGCAGTTGAAGCGGTGCTCGGTCTCGTGGCGCAGCCAGGGGTGGCACGTGCCGTTGTTGCGGCACGGCGCGTCGCGGCAGCCCTGCAGCACCACGGAGCAGTTCTGTTCGTGCACAGGCAGTAGTACATATGATGTATACCTTCTCGCAGGTGGTGCCGTAGTGTCCGGGCGTGCAGGAGCAGTTGAAGCGGTGCTCGGTCTCGTGGCGCAGCCAGGGGTGGCACGTGCCGTTGTTGCGGCACGGCGCGTCGCGGCAGCCCTGCAGCACCACGGAGCAGTTCTGTCCGCCCCAGCCCTTCGTGCACAGGCAGTAGTACGTGGCGCGCCCGTCGAAGCACTTGCCGTGCGCGCACGGGCTGTATCTGTGGGACAAAGAATAGTTTTATTTTTCTGTGCTTTCTATGATTCACAAATAAATCGTAATTTTTAGTATTTCTTTTATGAAATAATATTATTCTTTTTATAATTTATATATTTTTTTAATATCATTGAAAAAAAAAATACAATCGTTTATAGAATTTTCTCCTTTTAGATGGTGGTTGGTTAAAAATACGAAATAAATATAAAGAAACTTCACCTTCATCCACTCGCACTGGGCCCGTGTGGTGGATTATGGCCTATTCCTTCTTTTAGAGAGTCCCAGCAGTGGGAACATAATAAGGTTGATGCTATGTTTAAATAAACTTACTCAAAAACCCTCTGTTATCTCTTTAAGCGGTAAAGAGATAACAGTTAAGTATGCAATTTATTATTACTTTATGAGTAGTTTTTTAATGGGAAGTCATTTAATGATATTTTCCTATGTTAGGGCGGAGTGGGAGGGCGTGTCAGATTTTTATTGACTAAAACATATTGTTATGTTTATTTTTTGTTTTGTTTTTTAGGGTCATTAGGGTTTTTTAGAAGTGAATTCATGGCTCTAGTATGTTCGATTTGCTGGTTTTCCTTGTGGTGTGGGTAGCATTAGGTTGTGACAATTCGATGGTCCCTAGGTAAAGTATCGAAAGTGAAAATCGCTACTTTGCAAGAGAGCGATTTAAAGTTTATTTTTTGCATAATTTTGTCACGGGTGATTAAATCTTTATAAAAATTAGGTCTCTAACTATCGGGAAACGAAGTTGTATTAAAAAATATCCTTTAAAAAGAGCTCAAAACAGTAATAATAAAAAATTGCTATTTTTTTGATTCGATACTTTACGTAGGGACCATCGAATTCTTCTTTTTTTTCCAACTTTTATTCTGTTAAAAGCATGCCCAACATGTTTTTTCTATTCTCTTCTGTCACCCGTCATAAAAATAAATATGTTAAATTGACTAGTTTTAATTGTAAGTCGGCTAAACGGTCCTTGGATAATATTAAGTATTTATGTGAGTGGTCCGATTTGGTGGCCCTGCAAGAGACGTGGCTGCTTCCCCATGACATTCCAATGCTCGGAACAATAAGCCCTGACTTTCAGTGTACGGGTAAATCGGCTGTGGATACTGCTGAAGGCTTGTTGAAAGGGAGACCTCATGGGGGGGTTGCTATTCTCTGGAGGAAAGGCATTTTTGAGAGGGTCTCTGTTGTTGACTGTAGCAGTCCTCGATTGGTAGCCATCACAGCCACATCAAGGGGTCGTACTATTATTGTATTCTCTGTATATATGCCTACAAATTGTCCTGATAACTTACCAACTTTTACAAATGTATTAAGTGAGATTAGTGCTACCATAGCAAGCTGTGAGGTAGAGAATGTGTACATATTAGGTGATTTCAACGCTCACCCCCAAGAGTTGTTTTATAAAGAGTTGATGAGTTTTTGTTCTGACCAATCCTGGGTTTGTGCTGACGTAAAGATGCGAGGGGTCGATAGTGATACCTATACCTTTATAAGTGATGCGCACGGAAGCAGGAGATGGTTAGATCACTGTGTGGTATCTGAATCAGCTTGGCATTCAATTACAAATGTTAGTGTATCCGAAGATGTTTACATCTCGGATCATCTACCTATATATCTAGAGTGTGACTTGGAAGTTGTGAGACCGAAATTATTGACGGGGGGTGCTGGGCATAATTCGGTCTTCTGGGGTGAAAGAACTAAGTCGGAATCGCAAACTTATCACAATTTATGTAATAGTAAATTGCGAGACATTGATTTCCCCCGTGAGTTTGAAAGGTGTAGCGTTGGATCATGCAGTTTGGCTGAGCATAGGGTTGTTCTGGACAATTTGTACGAACAGATTGTAGAAATCCTATGTGCGGCGGCGAGGCAATCTAGAGGGACATCTGTGGGGGGGCCGAGGCGAGGTAAGCGAGTGTGTGGATGGAATGAATATGTGAGAGACGCCCACCGCGAGGCCAGGTGTAGCTTTCAGGCCTGGGTACAGAATCATCGTCCCTCGTCGGGCCCATTATATGATGATATGCATGAAAAGCGAAAAATCTTTAAAAGTCAATTAAAGTTTTGCCAAAATAACGCTGAACAAATTGTTATGGATAGGCTGGCGGAACAGAGAGCTAGTAAAGATTTTGGTAAATTTTGGAAATCCACTGGTAATTTGAATGCGAAGCCTGGCCTTTCTGCGAGTGTGGAGGGGATAAATGACAAGAAGGGAATTGCTAATGTGTTCAAAGATCATTTCATAGTTAAGTCCCCACTCGGTCCCTCAACCTTGGTGGGTGTTGATGGGCCCATCCGTCCTGGCGCGAAACCTCTGATACGTTTCTCTGCCAAGCAAGTATGTGCTGTAATCAACAACATGAAACGAGGCAAGTCTCCAGGACATGATGGGCTCAGCATTGAGCACCTGAGGCATGCAGGTGTCCATCTGGCGCGGGTCCTGTCTATGTTTTTCACAATGTGCATTAGTCACGCGTATTTACCTGCTAATCTGATGAAGACCATCGTAGTTCCCATTGTGAAGAACAGGACAGGTGACATCGCGGACAAAGGGAATTATCGCCCCATTTCACTTGCGACTGTAATAGCAAAGGTGTTGGATGGTGTGCTTGATTCTTGTTTAAATAATTATATACATCTTCATGATGCACAGTTCGGGTTCCGCCCTGGACTTTCAACTGGAAGTGCTATTTTGAGCCTCAAGCACACCGTTCAATATTATAAAGATCGCGGTACGCCGGTGTACGCCTGTTTCCTTGATCTCTCCAAGGCGTTCGATCTTGTCTCATATGATGTGCTTTGGAGAAAGATGGGAGACAGGGGTATACCCGCGGAAATATGTGGGCTATTCCAGTACTGGTATGGTAACCAAGTTAACAACGTGAAATGGGACGATGCAGTCTCTGAGCCGTATAGGTTGGAGTGCGGTGTGAGACAAGGTGGTCTGACGTCTCCCAGGCTCTTCAACCTCTACGTGGATGACCTGCTAGTCGCACTCAGCGGCATGCGTGTCGGATGCAGTGTTGATGGGGTCAGAATAAACAACATCAGCTATGCAGATGACATGGTACTGCTGAGTCCGTCTGCGGGAGGAATCGGAGAGCTGCTTAAAACGTGCGAGGCCTACGCTGCCGCACATGGATTGAAATATAATGTTAAGAAGTGTGAATACATGGTCTTTGAGGTCAGCGGCAAACGCCGTGGAGAAGGACCTGACCTAATCTTAAATGGTTCCCCAATTAGTAGAGTGTCAACCTTTAAATACCTAGGGCATCTACTTGCCGCTGATCTCAGGGACGATGTAGATATTGAAAGGGAGCGCAGGGCCCTAGCGGTCCGGAGTAACATGTTGACCCGTAGATTTGCGCGGTGTACAGACCAAGTAAAAATAACACTTTTCAAGGCTTATTGCCAAAGTCTGTACACTGGCAGTCTGTGGGTTGATTATACTAAGAGATCGCTAGATGCCCTGCGCGTCCAATATAATAATGCTTTCAGGATGCTGTTGAGACTACCTCGCTACTGTAGCGCGTCGGAGATGTTTGCGCAAGCCCGTACCGACGGTTTCTATGCGATTATACGCAAAAAAACTGCGTCGCTTTTGAGGAGAGTGAGGGACAGTCATAACAGCATCTTGAAAACTGTAACTGAGAGCTTCGGCTCTCCAATCTTTCAGAAGTTTGTGCGGAGACTGATTATTACTAACACTAGGCAGTAAGTTTTTTCTTTATATGTTACTAACACTCTATGGATTTGATGTCCGAAATAAAATTATTATTATTATTATTATTATAACATTACTATTTTTTTTTCTCTCATATTAGTTTTCATATAGTTTATCTATTTGTCTTTGGCCTCTCTTTTCTTCTTATATAAGTATGTAAATTCATAATTTTTGTAGAAATATGTTTAATTTTTTTCTTTATATAAACGATTTGGGAACGAAGAACTGGGTTGCGAAAATTGTTGTCGCTTTTGTAGCATTGATGATATCCCGGCGGCAGGCAGTCCGCACGCAGCGCAGTGGTAGCGCGGCACTGCATGTGCAGGCGAATGTTACCCCTGCCCCCCACGAGGCGCGCGTCAACCCCCGTTTATTTAGTGCAGAAGTCGTGTACATACGAACCGCGTTAACAGACGCTGTAATATACAAGCTTGTCTAATCATTGTGTATAACCCGTTTCATTAAAGAAAGGAATCTAAAATGCCGGTGCTTATTATGTTTTCTCGCTTACACACACTAGTGCCGTTTATACTCACTCTCTCACGTACCGTAAACAGAAAAAAAATATCAGTCTTGATTTGAATTTTGACAGAATGTAGTAGGTTGATGTACTAGCGTCTATACCTTCCTACTTTCCGATGAAAACAACAATAACAATCCTATAATAATAAATGCCGCCACATTTTTTCAAATCCTCAACTAGTTTGACCAGTCATATTTTATTATTTTAAATTTGACGAAAATATTCGACTTGAAATTTTATATGCTAACTGTACTATCTGTCAACGCAAATACAAGCCACCGTTTAAAATTCCTTTCTCTAATGCATCAGCTTATACTTACACTACGTCAATGGAGCTCTATCGTCGCAACTGTGCAACGAATACGTTCAACAGATTCCTAACAAAAGCGAAAAAGTAGCCTTTATCGTATCGTATGAACCAATATTATGTAAGTTACCTTTGGCACTCGTCGATTTCAACCTCGCAATGCTCGCCCTCAAAGCCAGCAGCACAGTCGCACGTGTAGCCGCCGATGCCGTCGATGCACTTGCCGTTCTCGCACGGCGACGACGCGCACTCGTCGATGTTCAGCTCGCAGCGCGACCCCGTCGTGCCCAGCACGCACACGCACTCGAACCTATACAGTGAGAAAAACAAACAAGATCATGAATTGATTCATTACAAATAACGATAGGTAATTCCGTAACATTTTAACAAATAAAAGATTCAAACTCAACTCGCCGTTCTACAAAATAATCGAGATATTTTTCGATTGTTTCGAATCAACGAAATCAACCGCCAGTTTTTGATTATTCGAATTACTCCCTCATTCGAAACTATAAACAATAACAAGTAGGAACAACTTCCGAATAAACGCACCATGAGCCAGTCGCCATAACAGACCGAATCAGACTTGATTCAATGTCGAAATAATCGAGAAAAATCGCGATTGTTCTAACAATCGAAGAAAACTTCTCGCTATCACTTATCGCTAACAGCGGGCTCCATCAACAGTAAAGTCCTCACCCGGCGGCGGTATCGAGCGAGAAGGGCTGGTAGAAGGCGGTGGGCAGCAGCATCTGCGGCTGCGGGCCCACCTGCAGGCGGCGCCTGGTACAGTGGGCGGTGGAGCACTATGTACAGTAAGTAGTGGGGCTCACCCGGCGGCGGTGTCGAGCGAGAAGGGCTGGTAGAAGGCGGTGGGCAGCAGCATCTGCGGCTGCGGGCCCACCTGCAGGCGGCGCCTGGTACAGTGGGCGGTGGAGCACTATGTACAGTAAGTAGTGGGGCTCACCCGGCGGCGGTGTCGAGCGAGAAGGGCTGGTAGAAGGCGGTGGGCAGCAGCATCTGCGGCTGCGGGCCCACCTGCAGGCGGCGCCTGGTACAGTGGGCGGTGGAGCACTATGTACAGTAAGTAGTGGGGCTCACCCGGCGGCGGTGTCGAGCGAGAAGGGCTGGTAGAAGGCGGTGGGCAGCAGCATCTGCGGCTGCGGGCCCACCTGCAGGCGGCGCCTGGTACAGTGGGCGGTGGAGCACTATGTACAGTAAGTAGTGGGGCTCACCCGGCGGCGGTGTCGAGCGAGAAGGGCTGGTAGAAGGCGGTGGGCAGCAGCATCTGCGGCTGCGGGCCCACCTGCAGGCGGCGCCTGGTACAGTGGGCGGTGGAGCACTATGTACAGTAAGTAGTGGGGCTCACCCGGCGGCGGTGTCGAGCGAGAAGGGCTGGTAGAAGGCGGTGGGCAGCAGCATCTGCGGCTGCGGGCCCACCTGCAGGCGGCGCCTGGTACAGTGGGCGGTGGAGCACTATGTACAGTAAGTAGTGGGGCTCACCCGGCGGCGGTGTCGAGCGAGAAGGGCTGGTAGAAGGCGGTGGGCAGCAGCATCTGCGGCTGCGGGCCCACCT
Source organism: Mythimna separata (assembly GCA_030763345.1). NCBI lineage: Eukaryota > Metazoa > Arthropoda > Insecta > Lepidoptera > Noctuidae > Mythimna > Mythimna separata. Next base: position 420,640 of record CM061173.1, on the reverse strand, counting down.
GCAGGCGGCGCCTGGTACAGTGGGCGGTGGAGCACTATGTACAGTAAGTAGTGGGGCTCACCCGGCGGCGGTGTCGAGCGAGAAGGGCTGGTAGAAGGCGGTGGGCAGCAGCATCTGCGGCTGCGGGCCCACCTGCAGGCGGCGCCTGGTACAGTGGGCGGTGGAGCACTATGTACAGTAAGTAGTGGGGCTCACCCGGCGGCGGTGTCGAGCGAGAAGGGCTGGTAGAAGGCGGTGGGCAGCAGCATCTGCGGCTGCGGGCCCACCTGCAGGCGGCGCCTGGTACAGTGGGCGGTGGAGCACTATGTACAGTAAGTAGTGGGGCTCACCCGGCGGCGGTGTCGAGCGAGAAGGGCTGGTAGAAGGCGGTGGGCAGCAGCATCTGCGGCTGCGGGCCCACCTGCAGGCGGCGCCTGGTACAGTGGGCGGTGGAGCACTATGTACAGTAAGTAGTGGGGCTCACCCGGCGGCGGTGTCGAGCGAGAAGGGCTGGTAGAAGGCGGTGGGCAGCAGCATCTGCGGCTGCGGGCCCACCTGCAGGCGGCGCCTGGTACAGTGGGCGGTGGAGCACTATGTACAGTAAGTAGTGGGGCTCACCCGGCGGCGGTGTCGAGCGAGAAGGGCTGGTAGAAGGCGGTGGGCAGCAGCATCTGCGGCTGCGGGCCCACCTGCAGGCGGCGCCTGGTACAGTGGGCGGTGGAGCACTATGTACAGTAAGTAGTGGGGCTCACCCGGCGGCGGTGTCGAGCGAGAAGGGCTGGTAGAAGGCGGTGGGCAGCAGCATCTGCGGCTGCGGGCCCACCTGCAGGCGGCGCCTGGTACAGTGGGCGGTGGAGCACTATGTACAGTAAGTAGTGGGGCTCACCCGGCGGCGGTGTCGAGCGAGAAGGGCTGGTAGAAGGCGGTGGGCAGCAGCATCTGCGGCTGCGGGCCCACCTGCAGGCGGCGCCTGGTACAGTGGGCGGTGGAGCACTATGTACAGTAAGTAGTGGGGCTCACCCGGCGGCGGTGTCGAGCGAGAAGGGCTGGTAGAAGGCGGTGGGCAGCAGCATCTGCGGCTGCGGGCCCACCTGCAGGCGCGGCGCGCCCGGCGCCTGGTACAGGCTCGCGTTGGAGCGCTCCAGGCACACGCCGCCGTACTTGCACGGCTCGCTCTCGCACTCGTTTATGTCCGACTCACAGTTCTTGCCTAGAACACAAAGTGAATTAAATGATATACAAAAATCTACGAAAATCACAGCGTTAAAATTAAGTTAACCTAAATATTTGGGGCGTACTGTACGTCTGTACATAATGTACAAGTAAGGCAGTAGGTAGATAGGTACCGGTGTAGGCGGGGTAGCAGTTGCAGTGGTAGTCGTTGACGTCGTCGACGCAGGTGCCGCCGTGGCGGCAGGGCTGCGGCGCGCACTCGTCGATGTTGAGCTCGCAGTCGTCGCCGGCGTAGCCCGTGCCGCCGCACGCGCAGCTGTAGCTGTTCAGCCCGTCCACGCAGCGCCCGCCATGCTGGCACGGCGCCGACTACGAGGAAATAACACGACCTTATTAAAACATCATCATCTCAGCCGAAAAACGTCCATTGCTGGACAAAGGACATATTGACACATACTTGTGAGATATTGTCCAAACGAACCTTGTTCTAAATATTTTAATGAGCAAAAATGCAGCGAAAAATATGCACTTATTGTAAAAGATATTTATGTAAATAACTGCAAACCTGACGTGACCAAACGTTGTAAAGAAAAAACAATATGAATAATCAATAATCATAATTACTTTAACGATCCCGTCAGTTAACAATACAGCGTCGGCCTTGACCGCTCGCTTACCTCACAGTCGTCGATGTCGATCTCGCAGTTGGGCCCGGTGAGCCCGTCCTGGCACACGCAGCGGTAGCTGGCGATGCCGTCCACGCACGTCGAGCCCTCCGCGCACGGGCTCGCCTCGCACTCGTTGATGTTGATTGAGCAATCCTTGCCTGCACACACAACGCTTACCATAACATAGGGGTCGCCACAGAAACAATGAAGTAATAAATTATCATAGTTATCGGCTGACCTTCGAAGCCCTCCATGCACGTGCACTCGTAGTTGTTCTCCAGGTTCTGGCAGGAGCCGCCGTTCTTGCAGGGCGACGACAGGCACTCGTCGATGTCCTGCTCGCAGCTGTCGCCCGTGTAGCCTGCGTACGAAAGCGACACAACCATGATAATTGATCGTTAATAAGAGCACCGGCACATCGGTGACGCGCTACATACCGGGCCTGCAGTAGCACTCGTAGGATCCGGGAACGTTGACGCATACTCCGTGGTTGCATATTTTTGGCGTGATCGCACATTCGTCTATATCCACATCGCAATGACGGCCTGGAGACAAAAACTACATTTAGAAAATGTTTTAAATTACAAAAATAATATCGCCAGTTTTTCTTCCAATCTCACCTTTAATTAATGAGAACAAAACTAAAAGTGGAATTAACATAATCGAAATCATTAAGAAATAATCAATTATAATGAGTACACATTATTTCACAAAAACTGAATGGATCACATTATTCACATTTCACGGTGAGTTTATACAGGTGCTTTGACCAACAGCCGCAATGAAACTGAAATTGCATACCATTTTAACAAAGATCACTTTGTTACAAGTTCAGAATTGTGAAAGAAAAACAGTTTTCTAAATATGTAACTCATGTTTTTATTGAATATTATAAATAATAAATAGTATTTTAAATTCTAACTAGAAGTCATGAATATTAATTATTTCTAAAAACAAAAACTACGGTTGTATCCAGTTTTCATTACAATGGCAACACTACGAATGACATTGACAACTGACACTCGTTGACAATGACAAGCGACAGCTAAGTTCTGTCAAATATTCGTGAGCCATTGTTGTGACCCATTTCGTGTATAAAATGAAAAGTTGTAATTTGGTGATAAAGTACAAACTAATACAACTGCATTGTTTAAAAGATATATTTAAATGAGTTTTTATCCAAACATAAAGTGTTTAAGTCATCACCATGCTTTATTCAATGCGCAATGTTTTGAGGTTATCTCGGAGACAAAAGTTTTTACAAAATAAACGTTTTACGCAAGTGCGAGCGCTAACTAGCATTGAGGCAGAAGAGAAATTCAAGAAACATGACAACAATAAAGATTTTTCACAGTTACTGCAGAAATATAAGGACAAAATCACATTCAATTCCTACTTGGAGAGCGACAAGTTGAAGTTGGGTTATTATAGGTATTACAAGAAAACGGTCAAAGAAGCGAAGGCGACACTAGGGAAAGAGTACAAGGAGAAGAGTTTGCCGCCCCTCCCAGTAGCCTTACAGTATTACGTCGACAAAGATCGCTTGCTTCAAGGTGAAGAGGTGACTACTACTTCAGAACCTGACAAGGAATTCCAACTGCCTTTTGGTTCCTCTTCAAATGTCAACTACGACGATAGTGAAGTAGTTTCATCTAAACAAACGTCACATACCCATAACAGTGTAAGCACTGAGCAAGAGTTTGATCGCTCAAACATTAAACATTGGATGACTAACTATGAGTACTTTGATGACACTAAAATTAAATCTGATGACTTGGAAAATGAAGGACAAACTGAAAACGAATGGTTGAACCACTATGGTACTCCTGACCCTACTGTTGGTGTGAGCAGAGTGCCGTGTGGAGGCTGTGGCGCCCTTCTGCACTGTAGCGACCCTGCCATTCCTGGGTACCTGCCCAGCGAGCTCTTCAAGCACAGAGAGGTGGAGGAACTAAAGACAATGGAGTGCCAGAGGTGTCACTTCCTTACAGAGTACAACATTGCGCTGGATGTGAGTGTGCAGCCAGAGGAGTATGAGAAACTCCTGCAGTCCATCAGGTAAACACACTGCCCACACTTGTGCATACACTTGTCAATATAATCTGGTTTACTGTGAAATTAACTGATATGCAAATATTGACATATGAATTATAAAAACTGACAATTTTATTTTTGCTTGTTATGAAGCAAATAATTTTTTTTATAGATTTAACTCTTATGTAAATAATTTCCAGAAATGTAAAGTCCCTGGTCCTACTGATGGTGGATCTGCTGGACTTTCCGTGCTCCATATGGCCTGGCATTGTGGACATTATAGGCAAGGACAGACCTATTATAGTTGTTGGCAATAAGGTGAGCAACTACATACTTCTGAATTAGTTAGAATAAAATAAAATATGCTTTATTGTAGACTAGTAACAAAACTTTTACACAAACTTAAATCTATGGGTACAATCGCACATTTTCTATCATCATTATTTGTTCAAGCGAAGGGGAAATCTTATGCAGATATCTGCTTGGTTTCTCAGGTGGACCTCTTACCAGGCGACAGCATTGGATACGTGAAACGCATTAAGCAATCCCTTGTGACAGAAATAAAAAAAACGAAATTAGGTGAAGCCAACATCACGCATGTAGCTCTGATCTCAGCTAAAACAGGCTACGGGTTGGAGGACCTGATCTCCGCCATGTTCAAGCTGTGGCTGTACAAGGGCGACGTGTTCCTCGTGGGCTGCACCAACGTCGGCAAGAGCTCCCTGTTCAACGCGCTGCTGCAGTCGGACTACTGCAAGGTACACGCGATAGACATCATCAAACGCGCAACTGTCAGCCGCTGGCCCGGGACTACGCTCAACCTTCTCAAGTTCCCCATAAACAGACCCTCAGGGTGGAAAATATTTCAACGAACACGAAGATTACAATCAGAAGCCAAACTCTACAGGATCGAGAAACAAATCAGAAATGCTCAGTTGGCAGGCAAGACGCCGAGCGAAGCGCCCGCCTTGATCGGACACATCGGACGCTCGTTCTCTCAGCATTACGATGTCGATAACCCCGAAGCCAACAAACAGAAGATGACAGTTTTAAACGAAAAACACAAACTCTTTGCAAACAGCAGATGGTTGTACGACACTCCCGGCGTCATCCACCCTGACCAGGTGCTATCTCTGTTGAGCACCGAGGAGTTACTCGTGACCATTCCAAAACAACTAATCAGACCGCAGACATACTTTATCTATAAAGGTTCCACGATATTCATCGGCGGTTTAGCTCGCATTGACCTCGTTGACTGTGCGGAACCTTGTCGCTTTACGATATTTTGTTCGGAAAGTTTGCCCATCACCGTCACCAAGACTGAGGACGCAGACGAGCTTTATGACAAGTTTGTGGGCACGGAGTTGTTCGCTGTGCCGAGCGGAGGAGCAGAGAGAATGAAGAACTGGCCCGGGTTGCAGCCGCGGGCGGAGTTACTGGAGTACCCTGGTGAGGGACCCAAGACAGTGTGTGGGGATATAGTGCTATCGTCAGTGGCGTGGGTGGGAGTGACGGCTAAGTTGCGCACAGTGTGCAAGGTGCGCGCCTGGACGCCCGAGGGCCGCGGCATCTACCGGCGGCAACCTGCAGTTCTACCGTTCTCTATCAACTTGAAAGGCAAAAGACTGCAAGATACGCCAGCGTATTTAGTAGGAAAGGTTTTCTCTGAGGAGCCATAGATCTTTTAAGTTTAGTATGTATACATTAAGTATTAAAAATAAAAATGTTATTGATATTAAGATTTACAGTAACATGTTTTTGATTTCTGCATACTCCTGCACTTTCTGTCTTCACATTATTGTTTACATTGCCACATCTAAGGAGGTGACGCATTCATGTCGATTTAATAGGAATTCTATGGTCATGTCTTTCGGATATTGTCATCACGTGACAAAACCAGGCCTGCGATAGTATTGATCAAAAGAGTAAAACTGTGTATGTACTGACCGGTGATGCCGGGCGGACAGAGGCAGCTGTAGAGGCCGTTCTTGAGCTGGCAGGTGCCGTTGTGGCAGGGCTCGGAGGCGCAGGCGGAGTCGGGCGCCACGGGCACGCAGCTGTAGGCGCCCGCCAGCTCGGCGCAGTCGTGCAGCGCGGGGCACGGCGCGGCGCGGCAGTCGGCCGGCAGCTCGCACGCCGCGCCCGCCCAGCCCGCGCGGCACTCGCACTCGCCGCTGGCGAGGCACACGCCGCCGTTGGCGCAGCCGCGCGCGCCGCAGCCGCCTGCACCTGCTGCGCCCGCCACCGCCACATCGCAGCGCTGGCCGGACCAGCCCGCCTCACACTCGCACCGGAACCCTGTCGGCTGCGCACCCACCACGTACAAATTACTACCTTACTTTTATACATGTCGTCAAGTGAGGTGCAAAGCAGTGTTGTTTGTAAATAGCTCCACCCAAGTGTTAAATCCAAATAAACCGTGACCCAACAGCTGATCTACTACACGTGTTTCCAAAGTAAATTCGTATGTGATAGTGACTCGTAGAATCATCATAAACGAAAATATCAAAATAAACAATTATTCTCACTATTGTTATGGGAAATCCTGTAACACAAGCGTTACTTAAGCTTAGCCTAACTTATATTAATAACTCAAAAGCTAATAATTAAAAGCATGCAACAAGTATAAGCACACATCAAGCTGTAGGGTATACTCACGAGCTCCTGACATGACTTGGCGTGGAGGCAGGGCCCGCTGGCGCAGCGCTCGGCCGCCTTGAGGTCGGACAGCGCCTTGCCGGCCGCCTGCTCGCAGTACGTGCCTAGCACATGCACACACGTAAGCACACACATACACAGACGACCACTAACATCAAACACCCTATGGGCTGGTGTTACTCCTGGACTCCTCTCACAAAAGTCGACGCGCTAGATGTTTTCTGCGTCGCCGTCCTCGTAGCGCCACGCTAATCGACGCGGAATCGGCTTGAGCCAGTCAGAAAATGCTTTATGTCTACAGCATAAGGATGTAAATGACATCGTCCATATAAACTCTGCCACGCTATTTACATTCTTATTGCGCGGAAATAAAGCCGTTACTGACCAGATAAAACGAATTCCACGTTGTTAAACATGAGATGCGTAGCTGCTAGGCTATTGGCGACGTTAAACTTGATATTCATGCAAACATCGACAAAATGGTAAAACAAGAACTTTAGTAATGCTAAGGCAATCGTATGATTTACGAGTTTAGACAGACAAAGAAAGCAAATCATGGGTTGGGGACGTAGAAATCATAGAACATCTAGACAAGCAAAAGACATTGATTATATGATTAAAATGACAAACTGTCCTAAGAAGAACAAAAAGCGTTGTCGGCACATAGGACAGCGCATCACACACTCTAACAGCACATGCTATGAAATTAGGAGAATTAGGATAAAACATACACAACCCTATGGCCTTCAATGAATATTTTTTAAAAATCTAATTAATAAATTATTATTGATAAGCACAAAACACGAAAAGCTCCTTGACATTCTGACACCGCAGCGGAGCACAAGAGATCTACAGTAATTTGATTTTTTCTATGCAATTTTACCAGATAATTAGTAAAAGGCAAGTCGTTATTGATGAGCCATAGGGTTGCCATGCCTCACGTTAACAGACTGAAGCTGTAGATATAAGGCAGGTATTGTTGGGTACCTTTGTAGCCGGGCGCGCAGGTGCAGTTGAAGTGGTCGGCGGCCAGCGCGCACGTGGCGCCGTTGAGGCACACGCCCGCCTCGCACACCGCCTCCAGCGCCGTGCAGTTGGGCGATACGCCCGCCGCGCCTATCGGCACATGGCAGGCTTATAGATGGAAAAACGTACGCACGTACGAACACCATTGCGAACATGAACATATGGTTTGTTGGTATGGACAGCATATTCGAACACTAACGTGAAATTCGCATCGAGTTAAGAACACTATCTTAACCTATCAATACCCGCGAAACGAGACACAATAGTAAGGCAATAACAGTGCGGCCCTATGAGACCGGTCGGGGATTCATGAATTAATAGCCATTGCAAAGTTTTCTGGTTTTCGCAGTGATTCCCGGAGAACACTGTCCATACAGAATATACTAATAGAATCACCACAAAAACGTTGTCGAACAAAGTGTTCGATGTTCGTTAGGGGTACGCACGTACGAACCAAGTTGTGTATCATGCAACGCAACAAAGTTCGTACGTGCGTACACGGCTACATAAGTCGTACCTACAAACAGGCTCAATATTGGTTACAGTAACACTCACCGTAGTATCCGGCGTCACACACGCACATGACTTGCTTAGCGATCACTCCCGTTATCATCATGTTGGATATGCCTGTAAGAAAAATATTCTATGAGTAGATATTCATATGGTCTCTAGGTTAGGTTCTAGCAAGCCAGTTCCTGAGTTACGTGGAAACCTTCGGTAAGAGTGATTTATACGTACAGTGTGACTTAGGTGGACAGATGATGTCTTGACACGAAGCAGGGTGCGTGGTGGGCGCGGGCTCGCAGTAGGGCGGCGCGAAGCCGCGCGCGCACACGCAGCGGAAGCCCGCGCCGCCGCTCTCCTCCACGCATGCGCCGCCCGCGCCGCACGGGCCTGACGCACACGCCGACACCTAAGCACAAACAGACATGTAATAACAACGCCCCCAACAACACAGCTTTCCACTTAGAGTAAGCGTTAACGAGCACGCTTACAGAGACTATACCTAAGGTACGACGTAACCTGACGCGCCTCAGCGGACAAATAACAGCTCTGGCCTCACGTCCGTGTACTGATCAACCTACAGAGGACACCTTTATAGACGGACCTTAACAAGGCCGCCGAGAAGAAACTGGATGCATACGACGGAGACCCCAGCAGTGTTGCAGTGCCCCTTGATTTTTGCCCAGCAGTGGACATGGTGTGTACTCACGTTGTTGCAGCGCTCGCCCTTGTAGCCCAGCTGGCAGGCGCACACGTAGCTGCCGTACGTGTCGTAGCACACGCCGTGCCCGCAGATGTTGCGCTCCTCCTCGCACTCGTTCACGTTCAGCTCGCAGCGCGCGCCCTTGTAGCCTGCCGACACAACATTCGCGTCAGATCGTACAACGCCACTCCACTACAACGTCAAGCAGGTCCAAACTGCGTCTCTCTCAAGCGGAGAGTTCACCAGACAGACTTGCCTGCACTCTATGTCGGCCTCGCTACTATACTACTGTCTGTCTGTGACGGTCTTACACTGTAGACGTTCCTATAGTAGCGAGGTCCGGCGGCCAAAGTTAAAGATTCGTGTAGTGAATTACTCACTTTGATCGACCTTGCGAGGTGTTTAGTCTCCTCAAAGAACAAGTCATATCATTTAATATTTTAAATAAAAAGAGTCAATTATGTGACTAGGGAATAAGTTTTAAAAACTCCAAGATGAGGATTTATATAGTTAACTCCCGAGTATCCGAGGAAGTTAATGTATTAAACTGTTGCTTTTTGTCGCGATTTCAGGTTTGCTGCCAATGTCGCGAGTGTCAGTGTTCACCTCACTATGTGTGTGTGTGTGTGTGTGTGTGCTTACCGGTGCCGGTGCAGTCGCAGGTGAAGTTGTTGACGGCGTCCTGGCAGCTGCCGCCGTTGAGGCAGGGCGCCGCCTGCGCCGCGCACTCGTCCACGTCCGTCTCGCAGTTACGTCCCGTGTAGCCTAGCGGTAATATAGCCAACGTTACTACGTGCACATACGTGTTAAGCTACTCATGCCTACCTCTACATCACGTTTAACTAGCCATGCGCGGTGGCGAGAGGTTTTATTCGATTGTTTCAACATCTCGATGGTTTTCGATTGTTTCGACTTTAAATCGAGTCCGACAAGATCTGATATTGCAACTGCCGCATAGCGCGTTCATTCGCGAGATGTTCCTCAACGGTTTTAAGTTTCGAGTGAGAGAACCTAATTCGAACAATCGATAACTAACGGTCGATTCCGTTGACTCGAAACAATCGAAAAACATCTCGATTATTTTGTAGACATTACATCAATGGTTCTTTTTGACGACTCTAATTCTTTCGACTGTTAAAAATAAAAATGCCTGAAGAGCAGCGTACATCTTATTCTGCGTGAGATTCACGTAAATTGTAATTTAACACAGAACTTCAAACACTTCAAAGCAAAAGGGGAATTTATGTTTCAAAGGTTCTCTGAAACTTATGGTGCACGAACGTTACTCGAGTTCGGGCACGCGATACATGAACTACATTGTTTTAATGCTGCGAGTGCCCGAATACGAGCTAACGACCAAGTATAATTGCACTTTTAGCATTGTTTTTATTTCCAAATAATAAAATTTGTGAATTTACAGACGAATTGGCTGGCTAATATACCATGATAGATATACAACTAGCTCTGTTTACAGTATATAAAGTAAGAAAAGGGGGCGTGTGTACCAGGCGGGCAGGCGCAGACGTAGGAGTCGGCGCCGGGCGGCACGCTGCAGCTGCCGTTGTTGCGGCACGGGCCCGCCACGCACAGCGGGTCCAGCGACACCTCCAGCTCGCAGTACATGCCTGCCAACAACACACAACATCAATCTACGACACTTCTGCAGTGCTGCTAAAACAGAACACCTATAAAGGGACTATCATTAAACGTTAAGAACTTGTATTTTAGCGTAAATACGGTTTTGGGAGAGGTCCGGGTTGCAGATTCCGGGAGACGATTGACATCTTCTAGGAAAGATGAATTTAATAGTTAAGATCACTAGTCCCAACTCGAGTATAGTTGTAGGTATGTACCGTGGTCGTAGTGTGTGTACGTATCGTGGCAGTTGTGTGTACGTACCGTGCTAGTAGTGTGTACGTGCCGTGCTAGTAGTGTGTACGTACCGTGGTAGTTGGGCGGGCAGTCGCACGAGTAGTCGCCGCGCACGTCCTCGACGCAGCGCGCCGCGTTCTGGCACGGGTTCGACGCGCACGGGTCGCCCGCGTCCACCTCGCAGTGTGTGTACGTACCGTGCTAGTAGTGTGTACGTACCGTGGTAGTTGGGCGGGCAGTCGCACGAGTAGTCGCCGCGCACGTCCTCGACGCAGCGCGCCGCGTTCTGGCACGGGTTCGACGCGCACGGGTCGCCCGCGTCCACCTCGCAGTGTGTGTACGTACCGTGCTAGTAGTGTGTACGTACCGTGGTAGTTGGGCGGGCAGTCGCACGAGTAGTCGCCGCGCACGTCCTCGACGCAGCGCGCCGCGTTCTGGCACGGGTTCGACGCGCACGGGTCGCCCGCGTCCACCTCGCAGTGTATGTACGTGCCGTGCTAGTAGTGTGTACGTACCGTGGTAGTTGGGCGGGCAGTCGCACGAGTAGTCGCCGCGCACGTCCTCGACGCAGCGCGCCGCGTTCTGGCACGGGTTCGACGCGCACGGGTCGCCCGCGTCCACCTCGCAGTGTGTGTACGTACCGTGCTAGTAGTGTGTACGTACCGTGGTAGTTGGGCGGGCAGTCGCACGAGTAGTCGCCGCGCACGTCCTCGACGCAGCGCGCCGCGTTCTGGCACGGGTTCGACGCGCACGGGTCGCCCGCGTCCACCTCGCAGTGTATGTACGTGCCGTGCTAGTAGTGTGTACGTACCGTGGTAGTTGGGCGGGCAGTCGCACGAGTAGTCGCCGCGCACGTCCTCGACGCAGCGCGCCGCGTTCTGGCACGGGTTCGACGCGCACGGGTCGCCCGCGTCCACCTCGCAGTGTATGTACGTACCGTGCTAGTAGTGTGTACGTACCGTGGTAGTTGGGCGGGCAGTCGCACGAGTAGTCGCCGCGCACGTCCTCGACGCAGCGCGCCGCGTTCTGGCACGGGTTCGACGCGCACGGGTCGCCCGCGTCCACCTCGCAGTGTATGTACGTGCCGTGCTAGTAGTGTGTACGTACCGTGGTAGTTGGGCGGGCAGTCGCACGAGTAGTCGCCGCGCACGTCCTCGACGCAGCGCGCCGCGTTCTGGCACGGGTTCGACGCGCACGGGTCGCCCGCGTCCACCTCGCAGTGTGTGTACGTACCGTGCTAGTAGTGTGTACGTACCGTGGTAGTTGGGCGGGCAGTCGCACGAGTAGTCGCCGCGCACGTCCTCGACGCAGCGCGCCGCGTTCTGGCACGGGTTCGACGCGCACGGGTCGCCCGCGTCCACCTCGCAGTGTGTGTACGTACCGTGCTAGTAGTGTGTACGTACCGTGGTAGTTGGGCGGGCAGTCGCACGAGTAGTCGCCGCGCACGTCCTCGACGCAGCGCGCCGCGTTCTGGCACGGGTTCGACGCGCACGGGTCGCCCGCGTCCACCTCGCAGTGTGTGTACGTACCGTGCTAGTAGTGTGTACGTACCGTGGTAGTTGGGCGGGCAGTCGCACGAGTAGTCGCCGCGCACGTCCTCGACGCAGCGCGCCGCGTTCTGGCACGGGTTCGACGCGCACGGGTCGCCCGCGTCCACCTCGCAGTGTGTGTACGTACCGTGCTAGTAGTGTGTACGTACCGTGGTAGTTGGGCGGGCAGTCGCACGAGTAGTCGCCGCGCACGTCCTCGACGCAGCGCGCCGCGTTCTGGCACGGGTTCGACGCGCACGGGTCGCCCGCGTCCACCTCGCAGTTGTTGCCCGTGTAGCGCGCCGTGCAGTGGCATTCATATCTGACAGATATTAACAAAAATATCAAAAATATTACAGCGTTAGAGACAAGTAATCGCAGACATGTAGGTACCTGCCTGCGTCGCAACGCAAAACATGCCTAATCGTTTTTGTTTTTAAAAATTTAATAAACTTCGAGTAACTACCGTAGCAAATGAATATACAATCAAGTACTAAATCAAAACATATTTTGACAGCATGACCATAAACGAAAAACACGTGAAATAATAATGATAATAAGCAACGGTTGTCAAAGTCGACAACAATGAATGAAGCATTGAACTCGCAACAATACGGCTCGCTTTACTGTGACTCATTCGGTAAACTACGCTACGACGGTCTACCCAAAAGGCTAGCTACTAAGTCAACAAAATCATTGTGAATTTCCAAAAAGTCGGTCAGTCTGAAAGATGCAAGCTAATTGTACAATCCTGAGAGTAGATCTCTATGGAGAAGAAATGAATGAATCAGCAAGAAACTCCATGAACACACTAACTACTCCGTTATATCAACTCCAGATAGATAGACTACTTGCTGCATAAACAACGAACTGCGACCTACTTCGAGTCATCTGAAATACTAACAGACGATCTCAAAGATGCCTTTGACTATTCATAGATCATCCATAACGGTAGTAGCCACACTAAAAAAGGACTAAATTTAACTGTAGAACTTTTCTGCAACTTAGTAAATCCTACTTATAGAAGCTACAGTAGGTAGTAGCTGTACTGACCTGTCATGTCGTGATATGCAGGTGCCGTGTCGCATGCAGGGCTCGTTGTAGCAGTGGTCCTTGGGCTGGATGCGCAGCACGTCCTTCCGATCGATACCTGCCACATACACACAACAAACATTTTACTATCTTCTTCCTGTAATATGGGATATAATATGGGATAAGTTCGCAACACGTTTTTTTTTCTTCCGATTTGTCCTGTCACCCGTCGTAATATCACTAACTCCCTTTTCTTTCTTATCAGTTCTCACACAATTTTATTACCTCATACCGGCTTATTGACGGCCAAGCGAAAGTTAAGGAAGTCTCATTTAACGCCGTGATTTTACGACGCGGAAATGATTTATTCATAAGTTATATTAGTATAATATATAATTTACAACTGTGTAATTTACCTGTTTCAAGTTCTATTGTTATTCATTCGGAAAAGGAAAACATTTAGCCAAATGTCGGTACAATCGCAGCTTCCGGAGTTCAACATTGCGCTTGTACTCAATTTAGTTTTTAATTAATTAGTTATTAATTTATTCATATATAAATAAATATTTGTTTTCCTGTTCCGCAATAAATCAGTCATTTGGTTGAAAACTTTCTATTGACGTGAAACGAAAGTTTAAAAGTGAAGTTCACTTATCTCAGCCAGGATACACCATGATTCATGATTCATTCACATAATTTTTTTTGTTAATTGGTATAAACCAGTGCTTGACCGCGATCCCACCTGATGGTAAGCAGTGATGCAGTCGTTGATGGTGAGACGCACTAGTTACTTCTTCTCATTCAAGTCGCTGGTAGTTAGTGGTTACTCACAGTCGTCAGTGGTGAGCGGGCAATGTCCGAAGACGACGCTGCGGGTCTGCGAGGAGGCGGCGTGGAACTCGAGCTGCGGGCCCTCGAGGATGCAGCCGCTGAACACGTTGCCCACCAGCAGCACGGCGTTGGGGTCCTCCAGCTTGCCCGGCGACAGGAGTTCCGGGTTCCACGTCACGTTCGATATTATCTGAGAGAAATACCACACGGGTCAAACTGACATGTATTCAAACATCATTGATTTTATTTTTTTACTACACTGTGTGTATATATTGTGTGTGCCAAATAAATCATTTTTTCTTTCTTTTCTTTTTTTTTTTTTAGATCTCCCCAAAACATCACTACATCTACAGGACCTGTGGCTCTCGCATCCAGCAGTCAAATCGTCGGTCCATAATCGCCATTCTTACGTGAAGGTAGAGTGCCTTGGTCAAGATTTTAGGCATCCTCACAGTAAGAGGTCTACCTCTTCTCATTTCTAACTGTTCGTAAAACTAATCGAAGGAGGACGCTTGGAATCTTCAGGATAATTTTTAAACTGTCAAAACTTAAGTAGGTTTCCCCAAACCTACTTAAGTTTTGACAGTCAGTTTGAGTCAGTATTTCATAGACCAAATGTTTCTTCGAAACACAAATATTAGAGTAACATAACTTAGGAATTTATAGGATAAGTATAGGTGGTCTACATTGTAGATCAATGACTTGTGTAGTAGTTATTAACGTCAAATTAGCGGCTTTTACTGTCGGCGGAATAACGACCTATTGTGGTAATAGTACGGTATGGGTTATTACACGAACAGTTATTAGACTACATAAAAAGTACGTAAGTATCAATTGTATCACTTGGCCCGCCTTTTCTCTTGGCTAAAGATGTTTATCTATACTAATATTATAAAGAGGTAAAATTTGTAAGTTTGTAGGTTTGTAAGTTTGTATGTAGGGGGTAATCTCTGGAACTACTGGTCCGATTTGAAAAATTCTTTCAGTGTTAGATAGTCCATTTATCGAGGAATGCTATATATAACATCACGCTACGACCCACGGGAGCGGAGCAGTAACGAAAAATGCGGGTGAAACCGCAGGGGACAGCTAGTCTAGAATATAGAAATTATTTTGGACTGATTTATAAATTATATGGGACTGCTCAATATCGTATAGGATCACGGTAAAAAATAAAATCAGACACTTGTGACACTCTGGCAGAATACTTCTCAGTGGCCGTAACTTGTGCGTTAGTATCCCGAGTCCAGGCCCATAGCGCTGGACGACCAGCAATATAATAGCTCGCCGTCCGGTAAACGTTCGTATTGAGCCCAAGGCGTTGACGGTGCTAATGTTCCTCACGCGCCTGAAAGAGATGTCTGCAAACCATAGGGGCCCAGCTGGGTCGAAGCCTACTGGGGCCATGGGTTGTACGAAAGAGAACCTCGGGGCCCTGGAACGAAGGCAGAGAAGCAACAGGAGTGGGTTTTAACCCTTAACTTGGCAAAGAAATAAAAATTGAATAACTGTTTTTTTTTTCAAATAATCTTATTTTATATGAACATAGAACGCAGAGAAAAATAATAAAAAAAATCAAAGCCTTTTGTTTCCTGAAATACCTTCCGTATCCTGTGAGATACATTGCCATGTTTGTAAGGAATGACTATCTCAGGTGAATGTATCCCACAAGACACACTGCCAAAAACAGGTAATAATACAAATGGTATATAAATTAGTAATTTTTAATTGGTGAGATCGTTTAACAGGTAATTAATGGTTGTGAAAAGTATAAAAACTATTTCTGCC
The DNA here is from genome assembly GCA_030763345.1 of Mythimna separata. Taxonomy (NCBI): domain Eukaryota; kingdom Metazoa; phylum Arthropoda; class Insecta; order Lepidoptera; family Noctuidae; genus Mythimna; species Mythimna separata. The sequence goes on along the minus strand of CM061173.1, from coordinate 404,843 downwards.
AAGAACTCAGCATAATCTGACTCCTTAGTACCGAGTACATGACACAGTGGTTTGATTTTTGGTACATAGTTTGCACCTTCCTTCTGTTCCAAAAGTCTGTCAGTCTAAGCTGGTCACTGCGAATTATTTAATTATTAGCAACAGGCACTTTTATTGGTTTTCATGAGGTTAGACCCTCTTCATTATTGTCCGTGTGTTTCGTGGTGGTTCTGAGGAGTAATAACAAGTTTTTGGCAATATTGTACCTGAATTTGAACCATTACCGATTTTTCTCCGTTATAAAATCCACCTATTATATATACATAATGTTTAACAGCAGTGATATCAACAATGGTAGGTACCAGTCTTGTCCCCTCAGTTCAGTTCTATAGAGAGCAATTAGAATATCAGCTCAATCAACACCGCCTATATGGGCGTTGTAACGTTTTATAATTTCAGAACAACGCATCGCTAACCTCATCTTTTTCTCCTTGTTTTTCTTTGGATCGTTGATATAGGGTGGGCATCTACAAAGCTGCTTGCGGCAGTGACACATTTATTGTCGTACTGATACCAATTGTGTCAAATTTTGCGCGACTGGTAGAGTGAGTGGAGACGCTAGCAATGGTGATGCAGTGACCGCTTTTTGGACATATATTACTTCATCGTCGGATAGCAGGTTGAGATTTTTCATCGACGATGGTAGTGGAGGCCATTAAGGTGATGATTTTTTGTCTACCCTATGTCGAATTGAAAATTGCCGGGTTTCATTTTCAGACTCCGTCGATGAATCGTTTTCTTTACACTAGATTTTGGGCACAAAGCTTTCTGCCCCTTATAATGGAAGGCTGTACTCCGCCCTAAGATAAACAAGCTTAATTAACCACCATGCGAAGCGAAAATGAAAACGAGCATACGTTCCATAAAAAGACCAGAAACCAAAAACCAGATTTCAAATACTATAGAATAAAAATATGCACAGATTTTGCCATGTCATTTTTAAAAATCAATTTGGTCTCGACCGGGAATCGAACCCTGAACCTTTTGTTTTATTTTAACATCATTATCACTACGCCACTATAAAAGTAATCAATACAAAATAATAACAATCAAAACACTACAAACATGGCAGTGTGCACTACACGATACAGTACACCAAACCAAAAAAAAACAGGAAACATGGCAGTGTATCCTGTGAGATACATGACAGTTTGGCTCTAGTTTACTAAACCAAATATACAATTACGCATCAAAATTCATTCAATTGACACGTATATACTAATGTTCTTTACCGTGACATACACAGTTATTAGATTATTATGTAAAAACAATGTAAAATATTAATTATCTTAACTTTGTCGGGGGGTCCACTTTGAGTCGGTTCAGAATTTTGTTTGTAATTGAAAAACGGTTGAGTCAAATTGACATGATATGACGTAAATGGGTTCAGAAACAGTTCCTTTCTTAAACAGTAGAAACATTTCGTTTTAAGTAAGAATATTTTTCTTAGTATGATTTTTCAAAGTTGACTGTATCCCACAGTGCACATCGTCAAGAAAAGGGTTAATCAGTAAAAGTCCGACATGACCTCCCGCTCCGCCAATTTCCCACCAAAAAATAAGAGCCATGGCGCTCCGTTAGTTATTTATGACAACAGTTTCACACAGCAGACAGCTCCCACATACCACACATTCTAGTAACTATTACTAAATTCTAGGACATTGATAGTATCTTTGAAATACATTGTGTAGAATTCTGTTTAATAATAAGCACGTGTGTAAACGATTTCTTTATCGCATTGGTGCTAATAAACCATCTAACGATAATAATCAGGTCCATCTGAATCATGTTATGAAGAACGGTTTCGAGATCTCTTGCATCACACAACATTTAAAAACAACATGTAAAATGCCAATCTTTTTATTTGCCTTGAGAAATGTTATTGGTATCATCTGTTTCAATAAGTGTGCAAAGATTAGTTTACACAAGTGCAGAGGCGCGCTCGGGCCGTATTAGTTTGTACAGGTGCAGTGGTGCTCGGGTCATACAAATGTCCATGATGCACAGAAACACTGACATTGACTGACTGTTTTGTTCTATAATATTTATTACACAGCTGAAGTTTGTTTATTGTTTATTTGAACACGCTAATCTCAGCCAGTACAAGTTCGGATTGAAATGTTATTTTAGTGGTGGCTGGCCCAAGGAAGGCTATAAAACATCCGGTTTCGACCCAAGGAGCAGTAACCAAAGTCGCGGGTGAAACCACGGGGACAACTATTTTTTTAGGTGGAAAATTATATCAATATGTCTTCTCCCGCACTGGGCTTTACGGGAGGGCGTGTCAGACTGTTGTAGACTAAAACCACTCCTGTTCCTTCATTGTCTTTGTTTCAGGGTCCTGGGGTCCTCTTTAGTTCAACCCAGGGCCCCAGAAACCGCGGGGACAGCTAGTATTAAAATAAAGAGTAATGACGTCATTCCCATGGTGACCGTGACCATGTCGTTGACAGCAGTTAACCTTCTCATAAACGTGCAAGCGTTTAACACAAATTCTTAGAACTTAAATTGTGGTCCTTCTTTGGCAACAAACTACATACCTGTGTATCTTTATCGACTTCCAGCAGCAGCGACGGGGGGTCGGAGTTGTAGCGCAGGCCGACCCAGTGCCAGCGGTTGTCCAGCGTCTCCTTGGCCAGCCCCACCTCGCGGTGCGGCTGCGAGGGCCGCTGCCAGGAGACCACCACCTGCTCGAACAGCGACGTCACGTGCAGCGTGTAGCCGTCGAACCGCTGCGAGAACAGCTCGCCTCCTGCAACACATCAACATTGTTCAAGTGGCTTCTAAGGTCTCTATTGAAGTGAATATTTAAAGGATTGACGAGAATCAATAGACGCGCTCTCTACATAGTTCTAGCTGGTTTTATTAAACCCCTGCCAGACTGTGTTTTCTTATAATTATGTAGCTACAACTTAGGGGTCTTTCAGTCAAGAGTCAATAGGTTACTTCTAGGCAAGCTTGCTCCCTCGTCGGCCACATCATCGCTTACCATCAGGTGAGATAGGCGTCAAACGCGAGTCTTTCCATAATAAATAAAAAAGAAAATCCTGTTCCTAACAGTCATAATTTAGTATATCTGTCTCCCAATAAGAACATTCGTTTAATTCAGAAAAAAGTTTATTAAGTAAACATAAGCCGTGAATCCAAGCATCACTAGAATTGCAGCCGTTACTGTGGGAACTTCTGAACACGTCTTTAGCAAAAACACAACACGGGTACGAGTAAGGTTAGTTGTCCCGTAACCTCCGTCGTGTGCGGTAACCTTTCAACCCGAGCCCACCGCACATAACGGTCCAGAGGCTGCGGCAGAAAATTCTCATCATGACATTTGGTCAATGGAAAATGAGGGTAACGGTAATAGTAAGCGTTTATGTAAAATTGTATGAGCGCTATTACGTGTGGTGAGACTATAGAGGCAGCTGCGGAACAGATGCGCTAGGGACCGATAGGAACAGGTCATTTCCATTGAATTCATTAGGTTATAGTACCGCAGAAGACCAGTTTCAAGCCAATCAACGAGTTTTTAGCCTAAAACATCTGCCCGGCCTACAGGTCTAGCTCTAGCGACTACTAATGGTAATGATCAAATACCTAATGTGGAACACGAAGAATTCCATGAGTCTGCCGAATGAATGAAACAGAACGTGGATGAAAATGAAAACATACGGCGTGTAATTGCGGGACATAGGTGTTGTGACAGAGTAAATTTGGACAGCGAGGGCCTTGTAATGATTATAAAAACAGTACAACTAAACAAACACCGGTGTTTTGGTCCGTTTGCTCTACAATTCAACTTCAATAGGTTGGGGTATTTCTATGTATATGCTCACATTCCACGTTCGTATAATACGGCCGTCATTTGTTTTTCTGCGAACTCATCCATATGCATTTACAGTTTGCAGGATCCCAGTACAAGACACAACGAAGATTGTTTAATAGCTGAGAATCGATGTTTTCGCCAAGCGATGTGTAATTTATGCAAAAATGTTGGGTGTGAAGTTACTAGAGTTATCAATAGATATTGCCGTGATCTATGAGTCATAACACAGACGGTCCGTTTATAAATTACAAACGTGCAAAAAAACAACACAACCTTACTAGACATATAAAGTAAATCTGTATTGTCGTAGTACGTCAACAAGAAAAGCATTGACTGGACCGGCTTGAGACCGCAAAAGGCCATGATTCAACATAATCTAATCATGTCTAGGCGAGTCGTGCAGTGTATCAACTATCGAGTGGGTGATTGAACCACCTTTCTCTCAACAAATCATGATTACAACAACGACGGCGGGAATCGCGACCGGTCGGGCCGGCGGCGCGGGCAGCCGGGCGGCCGGCGCGCGTGTGTGCTGCCGTGATGTAAGTGCGCGGTAATGGCCGCCATCGATCACAACAGCGCCGCACGCCGATCAAGCACGTCGCGTGACATGCCCATGCGCACATATACGCACGACGCGCGTACGCGCTCATGACTCAATGTGACAATTTGTCCAGCGACTGGTTTCCGATTAGCCGCACGGCCTTGAGTGTTTAGATACACAGATGCGCCAAATGATTTGATTTCCGTAAAATAAGCATGTAATAAATATGTGGAAAGTGTAGCTTTAGTTGAAGTTACAATCACTTGCGAGACGAATAACTTCATAAATAGGAGTTATGGACCGTTGGCCTAGCAAGTACCGAAAATGTAATTAGCATCGCCAAATAAAAATCCAATTACGACTGGCATCTGTCAACGTCAGCAATCTGCGATTCTCAGAAGCTGCAAGCGAGTTCCGAGTGCAGTACGCGTGCACTTTACGTAATGATGAGCAAAAACGCGGCGATATAATGACGCACGGCTCAGCAGTGTTTTGATTGATGCATGCTCCGCGCGCGACGCTCCTCGGATCGCAGGACGGCGAAGGAGGTTTTTGTCCCAAGAATCACCTGCTCTTTGGTAACCAATCATCAATGCTATCTTTGAGAACAAAATCCTTAAAAAGATCTACTTTTTGCTGGCCGGGGTTGAGTACAAAAGGAAAAATACGATAACAATGCAATTAAAAAAACTTACTTAACTTAAGGATTCTTACTCTATTTAAGAACTATCGAAATAAAAAGACATTATTTTTATTGTATTTGAACAAAACAATGAATATTTTTTAACTTTTGTTCTCGGGTAGAGTCGTAGAGTCCTAGTTAGACTTTTTTTTGGGTATATATGGTAGGGGAATCATCAGAATGACTTCCCCCGCTCTTGGGCGGAGCGGGAGGGCGTGTCAGACTCTTACTGACTAAACCCCTACCCCGTTCCTTCGTTGCCTTCGTTCTGGGGGGGACTCGGTGTCAACCTTTAGGAATACCACATGTTCCCCCCAGAGGCTTCGGCCCTACCGGGCCCCTACAGTTTGCTGACATCTCCTTGAGGCTCGCGTGGAACAGAACGCGCCGCTGACGACTGGGCTCGGTCCAGATTATTTCCAGACTGCCGGACAGCGAGCTACCCAGTGCTCGCCGTCCGAGAACCCGCGCCTACGGTGGTCGGAAATCGGGATCGGAATCTCGGCGGCGGCGGCGTGAGGACCGTTCCCTCACGCGCTCGCGGTCAGCAGCCTCCTTCACGAGCATTACTGCTTCGCAGAAGGAGGCGACCGCATGCCAACCCTCCTCGCTCCGGACCATGGCCTGAACCAGGGCCCGGCGCGAGAGGTCGCCGCTCCCGATAGCCTCCACAAGGACACGGCGGTGCTCCGCCCAAGCGGGGCACACTTCTACCGTGTGCTCCACCGTGTCCTCCGGGCGGTCCACACAGTGGCGACACCCGGGCGTCCTCTCCTGCTTGATTCGATGCAGGAACCTCCCGAACTTACCGTGTCCGGTGAGGACCTGCGTCATACGGAAAGAGAGGACGCCGTGACCTCTTTCCAACCACTCCTCAAAGAGGGGCCTAACCGCCTCAATGACGGCGTGCCCAGCACTGGGTTGCGACAGTCGCACTCGCCATGCCACCCTGAGATCCCGCCGGAACTCTGTCCGCCATGCCATGCCCCGGCGTTGCATCCCCACGCGCAAATCGTGCATGCGTGCAAGGACTGTTGCCTCCAGATCCCACGGTGGCAGGCCAGCGAGGAGGCTCGCCGCTTCGCGGGAGATCGTGCGGTATCCCCGCACCCCTAGTTAGACTTGCGTTTTGTTCAAAAGTAAATTCCTTCTCGCACCTAATAACTATAAGTAACTTGTTTGCAATACAAGCGAATTTGGTTTTTGTCGAGTACTCTTTTCAGAAGATACCTTCGAATTCCGAAATTAAATTCCCAAATGTGATCTGGAATGCTAGACGAACTTGGATTTATGGAGATACTCTGAGGTTTGCGAAACTTTACACTCAGTGTAGTCCCGCAAATCTTTGTTGAAAATGGAGGATCCTCCGACCATACGAATGTTTTGATTAGAATGTTTGTCTAATCTAGGCAACAACGGCCTGAAAGATGATTTCGGGCTGTTGCATATGTTCAAACTACGCGAAGAACTCAAATTGCGCGATGCAAGATTTCCTTGTTTAGTTCATAGAGGTGCTATCATCATCATCATAATTTCAGCCGAAAGACGTCCACTGCTGGACATAGGCCTTCCCCAAGCTTCGCCACAACGACCGGTCCCGTGCGTCTCGCATCCATCGGATGTAGCTGTAGTTCGTTGATATTTGAAAAATTCAGTAACGACTTCACGAATGTTACAAAGATTCGATTTTCTTTCGAAAGGCATGCCTGAAGAGATTTTGTTCTCGTTTTCTTTAGGTTCAAAACTTTTGCCACAGTTAGTTGACTATCAGTCCGTTTCATAACAAAACAAGTTCTCTCTATTATTTTCATTCGTATCAAAACGAGAAAAACGCAGAAGAAGGTCGATAATTAGAGTATCAGGTTTAAACAAATTAGCGACAACGCGAGTCGTAAGTTTTCAACGTTTCTCTTCTCTCGTCTCCAGTAAATTGGGCAGCTACTATTCATTCTGTATAGATAATTTGTTTTCATGACTCACGGGATTAAAAGGCATAAAAAGGAAATAATTTTATCCTGCACAATTATCTGCGCGTCCAAGGACATCATTTCCGCCTACATCAATTTTTAATACCTATAGTGATGTATGTCCTTACTGAAATTGGGGAATTTGGTCTACCCAGTACTTTAAGAACATTTTAAATATATAACTAGAGTCTCATGTACTTATCCCTAAATTCCCTAAACACAGCGTCAAGACAAGTCGTGAGCAATTAATTAGTTATAGAAGAGCATGGAGAACAGACGGAGGAGGCTGTAGGTTGAAGGTACTTACCAACGCATGTCCGGAAACTGAGTCCAACGAGTTGTTTGAGTGAGATGGGCCTGGACAGGCGGATGTAGGAGCTGCCGTTGAAGTAGGCCTCGGGCCGGTCGGAGGGGCCGAGCGGGCCGGCGGCGCGGGCGCCCGGGGCCAGAGCGCACGCCGCCACCACCACCCAGCACGCTGCAACAAACAAAACAAAGGTTAAGCGGCTTGCGACCAAGTTCTTCATTAAGAGACCATCAGCTCAACCTTTAGGCCGTTTATACTCCGTACGTAGCCACGGTCAATTCGCTGTCCGTAAGCACGGCGAGCAGTGTTGTATGGATCACTGAGAGAGCTTGTTGACGCAAACGGCGGCGGTGCCGTGCCGTAGCGCCATCAGTGTTGTATCACAGTCTATGGTCCCTTGTACACGGTACATTTTATTACGTACGTACTGTTAGGAAACCGTGCCGTGTACAAGAGGCCTAACTTTGGTAGATATTTGGTAAAAAGGAAAATATGCCTACTGCTTTCGTTAAGTTGCCTATCAACTTCATTATTGACTGACTACCTGTTAATCGGAATATTTTCGCGACCTCAACAATGAACAGAACATAAAGCACACTATACACTCCCCACACTTCACTAGAAACTGGCGCCAGCTCCGAGGGATGGCTGAAACAATGACAAGTACGTGCAGGCCAGTGACGTCAGTCGATACAAGGTATTGGTGTGCTGACCGGCAGCAGCGTGTGTGTGCACAACAGTTCGATACGAGGGAACCGCGCTGTTGCATACAGGCGCATAAGTAGAGCCTCCGAAACCAGGTCACTGCAGGTGGCACAAGACTCGCGAGCCAGCGGTTACTAAAGCTCACTTTCAGAAATTAATAACAACTACGCAATGTTAGCTAAATATTCGATCTGAACCATCGCAACATGGCAACAAATCAGAAACCATAATCTGCGATTAGTAATGCGAACAACAACAAACACCGTAGAACTATCCACAGCCCAGTGCCGTGATTATGCAAGTAGTCAGAATCCATTGAGGAAACGTAAAACCGTGAGGAAGCCTGTCTGGCCTACAGACCTTTCACTATTTATTCACAGCTGGGATCTTTGACCCAGCGCGTAGTTAGCGCCGGCAGATTTGAATGGTACCGCTGCAACGTAACAGAAAGACGTCGCGTTTTTTGTATAAAAATCTTACAACTTATCTGCAGCATCTTTCGTCGCATTTGAAACGCATTAAGATAAATCAAGTGGGGTAGTGCTCGTATCGTTAAGTGGAAGTATTGGACCTTTCTGTTTTTGCAATGCCCTTTAACCTATAAAACTCTAATTTCACAGTTTAGGAATGCTTTTTGTACCATAAGTTATTTTCAAACGGCTCCTTTACTCTTCAAAAATATGCATTTACCGCTAATGGCTTGCACTGTGCGCAGTGAGAGCGCCCGACATTCTCCCAGGGCTCCACAGACCGCTGGCCGCGGCTCCAATTTATTGGCTCTCGACTGCGGTACCTACTACCTAGGCCGCTCCTAAACGTATTTACTGTTACCGCACGCGCACTGGCCCTCGCCGAAACTTGCCCACTGCGCTGAACGAACGCCGCGGTACTCCGCGGTTGCATTGGCCCCAATACACAAGAATTTAGTGCAACGTTCCAAATAACACACATTCAAGCTTATCGCTTTGGTATTTCCTGAGGTTTGTATTTTTGCCTTGTGTTTTGCATAACGGAGGTTTAAAAACAAACTATAAAAAACAAATAAACCTGTCTTTATTAACTTCTTCTATGTGTTTATACGATATTGTTACATAATAATAATTTTGTTATTGTTACATAAAATTTAAATCATTTGTAAAGCGTAAACTTTGCCAAAAGGCTTTTTATACTATAAAGGACTATGTTGAGGACAATAAGGCTTGGGATTGACCTGCTCCAGTACTCACTGTACTGTCGTTTATTCTTTTGGATTTTTGTTTTTGATTGCCTTTTTCCATTGTAAATTTAATGGAGTAGTACACAATTTATATTTCAATTTGACATTAATATTCATTTTTTTTACAATCTGACATATTATTTTTACAATTTTTGTAAATTTTATTTATATCTTTTTTTTTTGTGAATGTGAGGACTATGTGGATAGCTTTCTTTTTCCTTTCTTTTCAGTAATTGTAACTTATGTCTGGCAATTTGAGTATTTTTGCGGCCTAACCAAATGTCCTTTCCTTTGTATTGTTCGTCAAGACGTTGAGCTCCTTAGTAGTCCTGAGTTGAGCTTTACGACGAATGACAAATGCTTGCATTTTTAAAAGAGACTGTGACCCCTGAGTTTGTTTCGGTGTTTCTTCTCAGGGTAGTCAGATAGGAAACACCGGCCTCATCTAGATTAATAATTATGACAAAAAAAAATTGACGTGTAAAAGTGTTTCGTGAAACCTATTTGCAAAATAAATATCATTTATCATTCATCATTTATCATTTAATGGAATGAAGAAAGTTTCCAAAATATTGGTAACTAAACGGAAAATAAACAGAACTAAAGTTCTTACGATAAATAGCATCTTTCCGCAGACGCTAAAAGGAAATCTAAGATTCATACAAACATAACGCTTTCATAGTTATTATCGATGCAAGTCTGTGACATTCTCATAGAGATAGCACAAAAAAGCCAACAAGAGAAACCTTATGAATAGTGGAGTAAAAGTAGTAGATAGTCCAATGTCATGCAGAGTGGGTTCTTTGACCGTCGCCGTAGTCGCGAACACATCGCGCATCGATCCAATTAGCGGCAGTGCACAGCACGCGCTCTCCACATAATCGAGTTAGAATCGATTCGACACGAGATCGCGTCGCCGCAATCATGGCGTTTATTACAACAATCGAGCCACCAACACATTATGGGAAACTAACTGCGCACATCATGAAACTAGACCTGACAGCTCCAGCCAGAGCAGAGGCTTTCTCACACTTGAAATGTTTTTGCGCGTAAGATGAGGCGCGCGCTGAGCTGGTAAATGTGTTCACGTAATCCCGGAAACGCGTAATTTGTATTAAAATAAGACCTTCACCTTGAGAGACACGCAAGTCTAAAAATGTAGACATTTACCATGTCGTCACAACGACGACGACTTACTAAATTGGAGACGATTGACTTTAGCTATTACAGCCGCGGCGAATCTGCATGGACGGCGGTAATCCGCTGCTTATCGCCTCGGTTTAATTATACAAGCTACGAGACGATTGAGTGAAACCAGTTGCTCGTATACTGAGGTACTGATACCATTTACGACCACATTTTGTACCGGTTTTTAGGTCTTGGTGTCAAATCATTATCACGATTTCTGTGACTTCCTTTGGAAATATTTTGGAGCAAAGGTGACCAGGAAAACGTACAGAGACTACTATCCGTGTAGGTATTTGATCTCATTCTGCGAGTTCAAAATCTCCATTCACCGAGCGAAATCTTTGTGTAGCGCAGTCCCTAGCCTCCCGCCTGCCTACTCACCAGCATCTCACTCCACGACTACTATCTATCTGCGTCGTAAACGTGACTATCGATTAATCCGTGAAATCATAGAAATCCGCTCACTTACACAAAAACAACTAGAAACCAATGTTACCATCACTTAGTGCAGACAGTTTACGTCGAAAATGTTAAGTGTTTAGCTTGTAGATACACTACGTCATTATGCCTTACCTTCTAACTTTTGCAATTGGGAATTTATGTCCATCAAGCGTTTTTTAAAGATGTAGAGAATATTGATCATAATAAACCGAAACCGATGAGACCAAATTGTTTAGGCAATAATTAATTAATTATGTTCTTGACAATTAAAACTGCATCTCTCAAATGCATCATCCTAACGTGCCCAATAAAAATATATAACTCAGAATTCTAGCCAATGTGCCATCGTGGTATTTGGAGGTCCCCCACTGTTGATGAGGAAATAAAAGCCAGGGAGGACGTCTATCTGGAGTGACAGAGACGTCACACCAATCCACTAGCACATGACTTAATCCAGGACTCAAACAGCACAACAAGACGGTTAAAAAGACGGCACATCCCCGATAGAAATAAGAAGGGAAACGGACTAAAGAGTCCAGAACCCAATCGCCTATAACCATCTACCCACTTGCTTATAGTCAACAGACTGATTGCAGACAAAACACAGAAAATTAAAACTGCAGCGGCGACAGGTGTAATCTGATCTCTCGTGCTTATACAAATACTCATCACGCTAATAAGTAAATGCAATTTTCACCGATCACGATGCGCACGCGTCGATAAATCACTTGCTGCGCTAACGCATCGAAAGTGTTCCAGCAAACACTACGCAACTGCGCCAGTAATGCACCGCGTTACACAACGCGGGATCGCAAGGTGCACGCGCATCCGATATGCACGTTTGCCGGCGCTGTATCGACACAACCTTGTACTAGAATTTTCTATTTAACATTAATTTGGAAAATTAATTTTGAGAAGTCATTTTAATAATTTAATTAGAAAATGTTTTATGGTACTTTAACATTTAAGTCAGTCGAGGTTGGCGAGTGGCCACGTTAACTGCTCATATTTGCATTTATCAGATGGATCCATCCACATGATGCTGCTACAACCTTAACTTAACCTTTTTGGTCAAATAAGATTTTTATCTACAGTTAAATGTTTCAACTGAATCGCACTGCTTTGTTGAGGTCATGTCATCGTGTGGAACGTTTCAACTCCAAAAACCCTGCGCCAATATTATCTTCATTATCTCGAGAATTAGTACCGCTAAGCAACCAGTTCCGAGGACTATTGTTCAGGACATGACATACTACAACAGGAACTAAGGACCGTGACGTCATGACACGCTTTACGCCATGTCTTAACGAGCGCGTGTCACTGAACTTACTCACTTAACATTGTCGTAGATTACAGGTTTCCAAACTGCCCCACATTATAAATAAGCTTAGCGCTCTGAGTGGATTATTAAGTTTAATAGAGAATATGATGATGATGATGAGATGTCATGAGAAAACAGAAGATGATTGAAGCAATTGATATTAAGGACAGAATAATGGCTGAGATGACAGGGAGCTATAAGAAGGTATAGTTGAAGTAAGAAATATAGTCTAATCTCTGTTGTATATCGTGGTTGGAGTAATATCCCCGGTACACAATGTTAATATTATACGAGTCCACGTAACAGCCGCATAGACAATGAGTGGGCGGCGAGGTTAATCTTGCGCCACTATCCCACTGCCTGAGATTCTCATCGCATCCTCCGCACGAATGTGGAGCCTGTTCCCATGCATCAGAGTGCAAATTCAAGAAGCAGCTGACACAATAGGCCGTTACATGTGTAATTTCAACGACCATCCGTAACTGCAAACCATATTAGAAGGCTTTACTTTGCATTTTAAATGATACGTGATATTTTAATATTTACGGTTGTGGTTGAAGAGTCAGGTGGTTTAAGGTAGTAATTTAATGCCATAGTACCGAGAAGTAAATGGTTACTGTTAATGGTTAGCAACATCTTTGATTGGAGCAAATGCATGAATGCAATGAAACTATTAGTGAAAGAGAGAACGTTGTGATATTAAGATACGTTAGTAGAATAAAGACAAGTCTGAGTCAGGTCTAAGCACCCAGGGCAATGGTAACCACTGCCGCCGGACAGAACAAAGCCGAATTCCTGTCACTTTACGACTAATACAGCTGACAGTTTGATCAGAAATTCACAGCACACCATAAACAATGCGGCACAAAGCGCGCGCGCGCCGGTGTGCTGTGACGTCACCGCAATCAGGTAACGAGCGTGACTCATAAGTCATAGTCCTCTGCATTCCACGAAACAACGCTCGCGGAAGGGGCGGCCCAGAGGACCTGATGACTCAAAAACTGTAAAAGTGCTTTCATTCATACAACTTGCTATTTGTAAAGTTTGTATTTGAAGTTAACACAATTTAGCAGAAACCGGATCTAAAGTGCGTATTTTTTTTGACAATACAAGTTTGTTTGTTTTATGAAGCACAAGCAATGGAAAGATACCAGTTTTCGTATTTTAAGACATCTAAAATTAGCTTTGACGTGAAGTAGCGCACGACAAGGATTATAACAACTGTTTTCAAATTTCCAAGCTTCGAAACCCTCGAAATTTCCTTACCACGCACGTGATCAATGTGGTCAAGCATTACACATTCGTAACAGTTTCACAGACATTGTGCACTAGATACAAGACAAAGAACTTTCTACTGGACGTGGTACGTTTGTGTTGTGCCTTATCCATTGATTTTCGTAACGAATTACACTGAGCAATTGACATAACGGCCTTCAGCTCCGAATCAAAATGGCCGCGAATCGCGCCGCCAGATGATCTCGGACACACTGTGACTAATTACGAGCAACGATTGCCGTTGGAAAGCCAGTGATAATGGCGGAGATACAACTATTAAAACGTGCTCTCTAGCTTTTTGGAAATATCATAGATTATGGCTGTGGAGAATGGAAATGTTAGTCATTGGTGTAATTGGAAGATGAAAGTGGAGATCAAAACAATTGGATAGTTAACTTTATAGAGTTGTTAATTAATGTATCGTGCTTATCTCAAATAAGCTTTGTTGTGAATTGCAGCTTCACAAAAATACTTGTGCATAATGTGCATATATGCAATATTATGCAAAGACAGAAGAGCTGAGTAGGTTGGTGCAGGTGTCCTCGCAAGCCGAGCGGCGCGCGGCGCCAGATAACGGGGGCGGTGCCGCGGCGCCGCGCAGACAGCGCGTCACACGCTGCCGCCCAACTGTTACACGCAGACGAGATCATGAGATGAACCCTTGTGTATAACTGCGACCTAGCATCATCATTACCTATCATGTTTCAAATTGGAAAGACTAAAATTGTAACCAACGAGAGTCGGCTCACAGTTTAGCCGGAAAACCTGAATATTCAGATATTCAGGTCAGCCTCTACAACCCATTTACGGGGTAATGCTATACACCTTCCTTGGCAAGACTGGTTGACGGACTTTCGAGCTTTGGGGTTCGAGTCTGGGGTAACTACTGCCAACGACTAATAGCAGCCAGAAGCAATGGCTTAACTTCCCAAGGCAGGAAGAGGTCCTGATATGCAACGCACGGACACTCGTCTGCGGGCAGTCCTCGGCGTTCTATCGACCTCTGCGATTGCTGTTTCATCATAAAGTGAAAATTCGAAACAATCAACGAAACAATCTAACTACGGGGTAAACTTTCGTGTTTCATCTCCATAGTTGGCATATGGCATGAGAAACTGATAGTGGTGTAGCACGGCAGTTAAGGCAGCGCTGCGAGCAATTAGCCGAGTGCGCACGCAGATCCATATCTGGTGCCATGCGCGTGCGCACGCACTCGCTGGAGACGAGGAGAGTGCGTCGCGTGACAGCACGACACAAGTAACAGGTTGCGTTCGCACGAGGCGACGAACTCTCAAGCCGCACTCATTCACAGCGCACCAGCTTTATAGCAATAAAGTTATCAAAAAATATAAGGCCCATTTTGACATTTGTCATCGCGACGTAAGTATTGAAAAAATAGAATAGGTACTTGCAATATATTCCATCATACTATGTATTTAACGCGCCAAAAATAGTATGTATTTTTTTAAACACTTTATGTACCCGTAATTAATTATAATTTTATTGTTTCTTTCAGCTTTTTCCAAGTTAGGTCGTCTACAGTCTTTCTCAAATGTCAAAACAGCCCTTTTATTTTTTGGACAACCTCAGTATAATCACATTCTCACACTTATTGCCAAACGTACAGGGTCTCTAAACTCAAGTCTATCGCTAATGCATTTTTAGTTAATTTTATAGGTATGACAAACCTGTCAAAATCCCACGTCATCCAGTGACCACTGACATGTTTGTCAATTAGCGAGATAAGGCCAAATACTGCTAGATAGAATACCTTGTAATTTTTTACCTATTATGAAATGACTGTTTTCACCGCATTATGTTTAGAATTATTGCTAATGAAGTAATAAATTAAAGACACAATCTCGTTTAATAATCGTTTAGAAGTCGGAATTGTGAGTCATCTATCATTAAATAAAAAGTCGTGATAGTGTTGGTGCAGTTGGTAAAACCACATTATTGCTAAACGCTTTACATAAATTAGAATGTGTCAGGCACAGTCAGGGCCACTTTCTGATTCACATGTGGAATTATTTCGAGTGCAATGTAAAGGTATTGAGTTGTGTTGATCAGTGTGTCATTTTGTATGGTCATATTTGACATAGAGGCTGACCATGAGGGATGCGTGATAGCATGTCGTAATTTGAGCTTTGCATTAATCTCTTTGTTATAAAATCATGAGTGGCGCCGATCCGCAGCTCGATGCTCTGTTTAGTATAATAATTAATATCAGTAATAGCGCACGAACGCTCGCTGCACTCAAACATAACAATGGTTAATGTGGCGTTAACAGAAACATTACTAATAGCCGTTTAATTGTCTCATTACAATGTGATTTATTCTTATTCTGCAGTTTGGTCAGCTGCACGTGCGCCGGTGGAGAATAGACAAGAATAGATTGTTTACAGGAAAGTGATTGACTTGCAATTATTGACAAACGATGTGCAAGATAGTAAATACGACATGTATGATCGAGTTTTTTATTTCTGCCATTGATTTGATTAGGGTACAGAATCAAGCAGTCTCTTACATTTCGTACCAAGAAACTTCTAGAGTTCTCCAATTCCGCAGATCCATTAAACATTGGCAAAAAAACCAAAAACAAGAGACCCCAGGTACTCGAAAGCAACTGGATAAGCCATCAAGTGTTCGGGGATATAACAGAGCACTTGTACGGTATCATCTCGAAGCGACAAAAAAACTGTACGCTGTGAGAACATTTTTTACCGCACGATCGTGTGACACGGTGACACACGTGAACGATCTCGACGCATGGCGCTAGGAGCGTGACCCTCGGGCGTAGGGTTACTACATGACAGGAATTTTCCTGACATGTCCGGAATTTTAGCTGTCTGTCAGGGAAACAGGGAAAGTTGAAAATTTTCAGAAATTTAAAAAAAGAGAAAAATTAACAACTTATTAATGGATATAGATTTCTGATCTTTCATAAGAATTTCATGAAGTCTTCACATGATGTGTTCTTCAAATTGAACTGTGTCAAAATTAGAGCCTTAGCAGAAGCTATGGACAATCTATTTCTCATCTTTGTCCACTGCGCACCCATTAATGAAAACACTCTTTCAACGTTTGACACTTTGTGCTTGAATAGCAAACACAAAGCAGCAAATTTTGTTGACTTCTTCCAATGTTTCACAGCTGAGAGATTTTAAAATATTTTCCCATTGTTTAACATGTCAGGAAAATTATTGCTGAAACAGGGGCTTTTTCAGGAAAACTTATTTTTCGGATCTGGTAACCCTACTCGAGTGTGCAACACTCCACCAAGCGTCGTTAAATCTGACGTCAGCAAACAAGCTTTGTTACACGAAACTTTAAGAAAACTGCTACGCTACATTGTTAATTAAAAGCCGCATAAAAACTCTCAAGAAACAAAGAACTCGGACGTATCGAATCTCACCATAGATCCGGATTAACAATATTACAAAAGCAGTAAAATATTCAGGCAATAACATTTTAATATTTCAAACAAAAAGAACAAGGTTTGGAAGTTACTCACGCATTGACATCATCAAAAAATCAAAAGGAAAATATCAAAGTATCATTAATTTGTTTTGTCCTTGAGTGTTTTCCTAGATTATAACTCTACAAACCGCAGCAATAAATTAACAGATAATAAAATATAATATAAATCTAGAGCGCTTTGCTCGCGGTGCGCAACAGTAAAACGAACTAAAAATATGGTGAAACAATAGAGAAAACGTAAAACAAACTTTATCTAGTCTACTATTGTATTGTGTAGAACAAGATGTATCAGCTACATCTGACTTTACCTCCATCGTATTCAAGGCAGGAAAGAGAAGATGAGCGAGGAGACCTCATAATGTTCCCACTGCTGAGGAAAGAGAGTGGGCCATAATCTACCTGCAGGGTAAATTATGACCCAGTACTGGTTGGTTAACCACTAACAGTACTGATTGGTAAGGAAACAACAAAAAGACATCCGTCTTCGAATTGTTGTTTCCTTCTGATGTTTTTTGTCGCTTAGTCTGTATGGTCAGGATAATTGGTTTGCTTGCCGTGTTGCTAAAAGCTTCAGTCAGTAGTCTAACCTCCTGCAATGGCTATGTTAACCGCTGTAGTTACTTATCCCTTTGTCCATACCAAAGACAGGTAAGGCCCCTACTAAGAATTTTGTTTCGCCAAGCTTTAAGTCACCTTTGTTGTGTTTAGTTAGGAGTGCTTTAAAATCTGGGGCCCGAATTTTCAACCCCAAAGCCTATAAATCTACTTTCGGACGTGCCCAGAAGTAGGTATAAGCTGACAGTTGAAACAAAAACGTGGAATGACTCATGCACGATCTGTGTGATCTCCTTCTATTGATTTACTAGTGATCCGCCCCGGGCATTGCACGAGAGCAAATAATATGTAACATGAAGCTGTTTTCATCTCGTATATTGCCCATTTCATTTGTGAAAACCGTTTTAAAACCCGTTGCGCGGTTTAGAAGTTAGCGGATAAACAATTCATTAGTTAACAATGGCTTCACCCAGTTTCTATGACCGCATAAAGTAAGAAGACTAGAAGACGTACTCCCGAGATATTATAAAAGTATCCCATGTGTTTACAGGACATGGTTTACCAGGGTGTAAAAGTTCATCGAATCTGAATGCTGTTTTAGCATGAAAATTTTGGTGTCTTCAAGGCTTAGAGTGAATAGGCTCTTAATAAAGTAGTGCGATTTACTATCTTAGATTGCATCACTGCTTTCCATTAGGTGGGATCGCAGTCAAGCACTAGTTTATATCATCAAAAAAATAGTAACAAATACATATACTGTGTGTGTATGACTGTTACTCTTTCACGCACACATACATAGGAGTACAATACATACAACAAACATTCCTCATTATAATATTAGTTTGATTCAATCCGGTTATTAATTTGATTATTTTCCTGTCCAGATTCGCAAAGATTGCCGTAATAAATTTCTGAAGAGGAAAAACTAGAGGCTTTACCTCCTAACACTGAAGCTCCAAGAAATTTAAGGCTAAAAAAAAAATAGATTCGATTCCGTGAACCTAAACATAGTATGTTAGGTACGAGGGCAGTCCGATAAGTACTTAGCCTCACCGCCCCATGGCGCCACTATCGCAAGATTTTTTTTTGATCATGTTGTAAATTCCCTTAGAGGACTTCTTTCAAAATTTCAGCCGAATCGGACTCGTAGTTTTTTTTTTACCGCGTCTGGAAACTGGCGTGTCGACGCATTTAAGAAAAATGGAATTGAGCAATATCGGTCGATGATTCCATTCTCGTTTTTGGAAAGGAAGTCGCTTAGCAAAATCAAAGACCGCTTGGATACTGTGTTCGGTGACTCTTCTCTTTCGATGGCGATTGTCAAAATTGGTTTATTGAGCTTAACGTGTGCGCACGACGGCTTTTGAGGAGCCACGTCCAGATGCCCCAAAAACAGCTACTACGTAAGATAAAGTGGCACAAATCCATGATTTCATATTGGTAGGCCATCGATTGAAGGTGCGCAAGATAGCTGAGATATTGGGCATCTCAAAAAACTGCGTAGGTCATATCCTCCATGAATTATTGGTCATGAAAAAGCTTTCTGCGTGATGGCTGCCGCATTTGTTCATTTCAGACAACAACCGCAACCGTAAGAACACTTCAGATCAGTGTTTGATGCTGTTTAAGCACAATACGGAGGAGTTTTTGCATCATTTTGTGACTGTCAGGGAAACATGAAACCACTGGTACACACTAGAGACCAAGAAACAGTTAAAAAAGTGGATTCCACCCCGCGAACGTGCTCGGAGGAAGGCGAGACCGTCCTATCGGCCGGAAACGTGATGGCCACCGTTTTCTGGAGAAAGCAAGGAGTGATCTACATCGACTACCTGAAGAAGGGCAATACGATCACAGGGCTCTACTATGCCGAAAAATTGGGTCGATTCGACGCCGGATTGCAGAAAAAATGGCCTCATTTGGCAACGAAAAAAGTGTTGTTTCACAATGGCAACACACCGGCTCACACTCCTCCTTCGCCACGGCAAACTGGTCGAATTAGGCTATGAACTGTTGCTCCACCCTTCTTATTCTTTAGGTTTGGCCTCATACGACGTCTTTTTGTTTCCAAACTTGAAAAAGCCACTCGCTGGGCAAAAATATGAACCGAATTAGGAGATTATCGTTGCCATGGAGGCCTTTTTTTCAGACCTCTAGAAAATATTTTTTTTAGACGGGTTAAAAAAGTTGGAGCACCTACGGGTTAAGTGAATCGAGCTAGAAGGAGACTATGTTGAGAAATACATCGCCATTTTTCCAATTTTTTTATTTTTCTTTCGTAGGCTAAGTACTTATCGGACAGCCCTCGTATATACAAGAAAAAGTTATAACAGGAAAGCAGACAAGTTCAAATGTATTGCTAACCAGACTGTTACATGAACTTGCAAAGAGATCCCTAACCCCAGACCACCAATTTGGCTAGGACAGGTACAATGTGCACTGTGAAACAGATTCATAAACTTTGTCAAATGGTCAAGAAAGCGCTAGAAGATACAGTACTGGTCTTCTGTATTTTTTTATTGAGTTAGGCATAGGGGGTTGCTTTGCAAGATAAAATCCCTTCTGCCAACTTTCTTTACCATAATTGAATCCTATCTAAGGGATAAAATATTTTAAATAAAGGAAGACGAGTGTACATCAACTTTTTATCCTATCTAAGCTGGAGTACGTACCTCAGGGATCCGTTCTGGGTCCTTTGCTATACACCTCTTATGTTACAGTAGCGTGCAATGTTACAGTAGCAACAAATGTAGCCCTACTGACGCTTCCGTAATCCTACGGAGTGCTTTGAACAACGGTGATCAGTGGTTGACCCAATGGAGGCACTAGATCTTCTAGTGCCAATAAATCAATCCTTGTAACTTTCTCAACGTCCTGTTCTAAATTCAAATCGCTTGCTATACATCCAAGCCTACTAGCACTGCCCTTTCGGAATCAATGCGAAGACTGAAAACGCGCCTTATTTCGGAGATAAATAAAATGTATTTCTAAATGAACTTTTGCTTTGAAAGTTTAGAAATCATTTCATTTAAACTCATAGTCTAACTGCTGATTGTACGAATATGAATACTAAAAGTTACAATGTACATAATTAGTTACAATAACAATGAAATGTACCGAAATATCATCAGTCAGCGTCTTACATTCACCCAACCGTTATAGCATTGTGATGAGATTTATATTAAACGCTCTACTGTTGAATAGTGCTGTTAATTTACTAATTATCGCATTGGGCCAGTAACTGTAAATTTAACTCCCTAAGTAATGTGAATAGCCGTATTTAATTTTGAGCTGAACCTCTGTGATGTCCTGATAAATTGGTTATGCAACATGTTGCAATAATCGGCTTTGAATTCTACAGGTGAAATAAACGACAATGTTGGCTTTCTTTCAATGACAACAAATATACAGCATACTAAGTATCCGACGTTAGCGGTGTATCGAATGAATGGCGAAGCTCTTCAACTCGAGAGCCCTGCCGACGCCCCCGGCGCGACCTTAGGCCTCCTTTGATAGCGCTCCTCGTTAGTGCACACTGCACACCCGCAGAGATTCATTCATAGATAATGCAACTACATATGTAGTTAGTTTAAGGTGTGTCTGCTAAATGAACTCGGCATCTGACAGAGGCTTCGCCCGCTTGAAACTAAGATTCTCCGGTCAAATTTCGGACCACTATTTCATACCTTTGGGGGGTATTTTAGGAAATCGTCTCTTGTACTCGCCGAAGTCATAAAAAGAAGTTTTGTGTAAAATTCACGCTCCTAATCCTTGTAGTATCGGCTGTGCGTTGATATGCCAGTCAGTTTCTCTTTTTAGATTATAGATTACATAAATATGATTTATACAATAAATCATGTGTGTAAATTCTGCAATATTACGACACTATTTAGAATAGCTGTAGTCAGTTCTGAAAGTTTATGTTTTAGATTTTGAAAACGGTTCGTTCTGATCAAAATATTTTTTACTCTCTTCGATTACCTACCTGAGATAAATTTATTTTCTCATAAGTATTTCAAACAATAGAAACTAGTGCACTAGCAGGAGGTGTAGTTAGTTCCCACGTTGCAACAGTCGAGTGAAATGAATTAGCTAGACGATAGCGATCATTACTGGCGGCACAGTGCCGACACCGCTGCATCAGGCGAGAGGGGTGCTTGTGCATCGCCTGCAGCCTAGTTTATTACGTGCTCACGGACCATCCGCACCATCACCGCTCTTATGAAAAATATAGTTTACAGCTATGCTACGAGTTATGCTTCTCGGGATAAAAGATAACCTGTGACCTTTCTATCCGCGGACTCGGGGCTCGTATGGATCTGCACGACGGATCTTTGTAACTCCGCCGGCTTAATGAGTTCGAACATTTCGCTTTGAAAGGAGAAATTGATATTTAAATGAGAATTAACGATGTAGTGAATAGTTCGTTTTGCGTGCTAGCTAGTAGACAGCATATTAATAAAATCGTGGGCATGCAGCGCCACACGGCGGGTTCAACGATCGACGGAGACACCGTATCGGGTTCAATTATAACAGGACCTCGTATCTGACAGGGTTCGCGTAATGCATGCGTAATAATTATGAAATTGTTGACGCAGCTACTCAACCGTGACATTGAGTCCATGTTTAGGCGAATTCGCAAACCAATATTTGAACAATGGAGATCGATACTATTTAAATTAGTTAAAATACGAGTATTGGTAAATAATAGAAATCATGGAACGTAAACAAACGGAATAAAGAGTGACAAAGCTTCAGCATTCAATAAATGAATGCAAGAATGTTAAACACGATGAGAGCTATAAACATAGTTATAAGTAAACAGTGCATTTTCTAGGCATCAGTTAGCGTGGGAAATAACGTTTGTCATCACTGTAAACACTTCCTCGGGCTAATGTTAGCTGCATAGTTCGCTAATATCGATCGTTCGCGAGTGCACGAGAGCCGGCAGCCCCCGCGCCGGTGTCGCAGGTCGGGGCGACACGCTCCGCCGACCGGCACCTGCGCCCGCGCCGCCGCACCTTTCTCCTAAAACCCAACCTTTCCGCAAACATATGACTCAGAAGACCTATACCTGAGAAGATCTATGTTCTTTTGCTATGGGTCTTGGGATAGCGGTCGACGCAACACCTTTTATTCTTCCGTTGTGTCCTGTTAACTGTTACACGATCACTGTTTCTTTTTGCCTTCTTTCCCGTAAATCCAAAACGCGTAAGTGGGTCTTATAGCTGTATTTCTTGACTCAGCAAATTAATCTTTTTCTATTCACAAGGTTCTGAAACACTTGGCCCTGCTTCGTCTTCTCTGCGGTATATTTTAGCTTCGGCTCGTATAGTACATCAGTGTTCTTATGAACAAAACAAAGTGCACGCTCGGTATAGTTTCTAAGAGTAAGCCTGCTGAAGCTTGCCTTCCTCATGTCCTGTCTACTCATTACAACTGTCTCGACGGTGAATGAAAACCTCTATTATGTTTTTGTTCCACTTGAGGAGCGTTTCGTCCATTGTTCTGGATTTGGCAGTTAACCTTACTTCCGAAATACACTATTTATGTTAACTGAGTCGGATGATGGTCGTTTAGTTTAAAAACCTTTGATTCGCGACGGAAAAATGCTTTTATATGTTATGTCGAAACCTATACCGATAGTTAGTTTAAGAAGAATCCCTAGGATGAGGATGTAATTGGTAGTAGACGTTGTTAGGTGTACGGGATATTTAATTTGATCGCCAATTCTTTAGAGCTTTCCTTGCCACAAATACAACCTAACATTAGCTCATTCATGCACAGTATTCAATTTGTGTGTAGAGCCGCAGTCGGTCAAACGTTGCGGCTCGCCAGATCGATAGTGCTAAGCAGGCACCTGGTGCGTTCCCCTGACCTGCACAGTACGAGGGTGACCCAGTAATCAGCGATAATGTCAGCCCTACAAACTAGTTCGTAACGCGATTAACTCCGCTGGTTAAAAGTTTATGCAGTGGCACTAAGTGAGCCAGGCTTGCAAGTTATGTATTTGGAGTAACGCACAAACAACGTGGATGGGACTTCGGTACACACCAAGTTATGGCTCGTAAGGTGGTGCTAATTTTACATTAAAGGGAATTGTCATTCTTGGCTTTTGGTGGACAAGTTGTTCAGCAAAAAGTAATTTTACGCAACAATATAATTAAATCGACAGTTGATATTTTTATATTTATCGTCGCTGGAAAATGAGTATAAAAATAATTCGTTTTATAAGTATTTATACCAATTGCATTGAAATTCACTTGAAAGTGCTCCGCCATTTTTTTTATTGCGGACTGATTTTATGTTGCCAGATTTAAAATAAGAATTCGGAATCTAGAAATCGATTAGGTAACTGTAATCGATTTTTAGATCTAAATTGAAAAAAAAAATCTGTTGAGTATAAATATATTTTCTTGACAATTAATCTAATAGAATTCAAAGGTTTTATATTCATTTTCCTTTATTTACATTAAAATAAACTCGTTGGTTTTGACATGCAAGTTAAATCAGTTTTACATTCGATTATAGAAATAATTCGATTGTTGTTCAAATAGTTTTATTTTTATTATCTGGCAACACCAACTGTCAATAAAGATATACAATGAAAAACAAAACATTCGTTTCGCCGCCGCTGCTGTGCATACGAATATTTTCTTGCTTATTATTTCCCCCGTTTGTTTTGTGGCTTTGTTATAATGGATTCCGATACCGCACCAATTGATGACCTGGTTTTACCCTTGGACCCCGAATCTGCTTACTACAACGACCCTGGCGCTATTAATTTGGTAAACGATGAACCGGCTTTAGATCAAAATATTGAATCTCCTGCGCACGATCTTAATGCCCCTAGTGGTAATGAAGAACCAGTGCGATGCGTCAATTGCGGAAGTGATATTACGCACCGCAGGACTCGCACTCTGGAACCCGTTGAAATACTATCAGTAATTCGACAATGGACTGCTCCACAACAGGTAAGCTATTGTTTTATTTATTCCGGTCGACTGACGATCGTCTCCTACAGTTGTTGATTTATATACTTGTGAAAAGCGACTTCTGAAGTCGACGCGCCTATTATGTAAACAAATGTCCTAAAAAATAATAATATAGAACAACACAGGCATGACATACCTGGTCTATTTTTTTGGCTGCCGTTCGGGTCGGCCACTTGACACTGTTTTGTTTCGCTTATCGTATGAAAAAATGTGTTAAGAGGTCTGTTCTTTTTGTTTATTATTGTAAGGTGATGTGTAATATACTAAATGCAAAAGTTATTTTTGTTAGATATGGTTTCATTTTGTAAATATAACGACTTTTGTATACAAAATAATCTCTATTTTTCATAGAAACTGAATAAAGAATAAGTACTTATTCTTATGTCTTATTTGCAGGTAACAGCCCAGAGTTTGGTCTGTCATTCTTGCTGGATGTTGGCTCTCAACAACTCTGCATCACAGGAAGATGAACCAAGTACGAGTACTGGTCGTCAACGACAATTATGTGTGAATTGTAGATCTTCAATACTGCGATCTAGATCTCATGTTTTGCACACAAATTCCGCAAGAGAAACGCACATAAGAAATGTAATTAGCGAGTGGATATCACCACAACAGGTACTAGTAGTTATTTTTTATGTAGGTAATTGACATTTGCATTGAGAATATATGTAATAATAAATATAAATAATGAAATGTAGGCACACTTTAGAAACTGTTCAATGAAAAGTTGTCATACAGTAAATAAAAAGTAACAGCTTGTGTTCTAGCACTACTAACTTAGAATGAAATTGTTTCAGGTTCATGGGACGGATCGCATTTGCCACCCATGTTGGCAACGAGCTGATAGAGCACCAGTTCCTGTTTCAATATCTGCAAATGTACCAGTATCAACAGAAACAATAACATTACCAGATTCTAGTGGTTAGTGACCCTGACTGCTATGCCGGAGGTCGTGGGTTCGATTCCCACCCAGGACAAATGTTTGTGTGATGAGCATGATCGTTTGTTCTGTGTCTGGGTGTAATTTATCTATAATATGTATGTATTTAGAAATATATAAGTATGTTTATCAGTTGTCTAGTACCCATAATACAAGCTCCGCTTAGCTTGGGACTAGATGATGTTGTGTGAAAGTTGTAGAATATTATTATATTATTATTATTATTATTATACTCGAGCAGCTGATACACAAGCCTATTGTTTTTGTCCAGATTGTGACTCACCACAGCGACTGAGCGTCCCAACATGGCTAAGGGTGAAGTTGTTTACTGATTTTAATTATTATGTGCCTAAAAACTGTAGAATATGTGAGTTTCATTTAAGGGATAATAACTGGGCAGAGCTTTTGTCAAATATTTCTCATCCTAACCATACATTTACTGCTGCACATATTCAAGATTTTGCAACGTTTATTAAAGAAAGAAACTAAACATTTGATTTTAACAATATAGAAGGAATGTCAGATGACATTGTCCATTTCTGGATTGGACTGTCCAAACCACAACTCAGTCAGTTAAAAGCAGACCTTCCAAGGTTATCTATGTTACACAATGGGACATTGGGCCTAATTGCATATTTAATTAAACTTAGAACTGGCGATAGCGATGAACGAATTTCATCATTGTTAAATGTATCACGCTCGAAATTATCTAGGCTGATGGGCAAGGCTCGTGATATCTTAAACGAGGATTTCGTTCCTCATAATTTAGGTACAAATCATATAACACGGGCAGAAATATCTCAAAAAAACCTTATCATTCCAAATGGTTTGTTCGGTGGAGAAGAAAGAAAACCAATTGTTTTAATTGATGGTACATATTTATACGTGCAAAAGAGTTCCAATTATCTCTATCAAAAAAATACATACTCCTTGCACAAGTACAGGAACCTAATGAAACCATTCCTAATGGTATGCTCCGATGGATACATAATTGATGTATTAGGCCCCTATCCAGCAACAACATCTGATGCTAATATCATGTTGAATGAATTTAGATCTGAGGCAAACCCTTTGAGACAGTATTTTCAGGCAGGAGATGTTTTTATTCTGGATAGGGGATTCAGAGACTGTGTATCGCTACTAGATGAGTGTGGTTATTCTGTACATATGCCTGCATCTTTACAAGCAGGTGAAACTCAATTATCAACGTTGGCAGCAAATAAATCAAGAACCGTTACAATATGTCATTTAAAATATTCCGCCATGAATTTTTTAACTTGGCATCCAAGCATGCCATAATAGATTTTAAGGTGGCTGCCGCACTGATAAATAAGTTTCACCAAAGAGTTAGAAATAGAGAAGATGCAAGCCTAATACTTGAAATAGTTAATGAAAGACTTTACATGAATAATACACTGGCTGATTTTGTAATCCAAAATAATGTAAACAGAAGACGATCACAGTTTTTAAATATAAATGTAAATATCAATAATGTAATCTTCCCAAGACTGACATACAGTGAGCTTATTTTATTTGCCTGTGGAACTTATCAGCTTAAGCAAGCGCGGTCCTATTATGGGGAGCATATAAGGAATGACGGTTCCTATTCTATTGAAGTGTGTACAAAGAGATCTAGCAATCTTGAAGGTTTACCAATTCCTGACATTGCACTCTATTAAGAGGAAAAATTCAAAGCAGGCACATAAGCCGAAAAATATATTTTGTATATATTATAACAAATAATAATCTGCAAGGCAGAGAAGCAATAACACAATATTACTGCAATTGTCTTGTAGGGAGAAGGACTGTGGGTTGCTGTGCTCACGTTATGACCATTATATGGTACCTAAGTTGGGCAAGACATGAAAATAATATTAGGCCACCTGCCCAGTTTTTAGATAACATTTTAATAATTTATGATTCTGAATAAAAATCATTAGAAAATGTATAGTTTTATTTATTTCACTAAATTATTTCCTCAAGATATGCTTACTAGTGCATTCAAAGTACTCGGAAGATAATGTAATTATATTAAAGGTATAATTTCTTTTGAATCAATTCAAAATTCAAAAATTCAATAGTAACTTTTCAGCGACAAGTTTTTTCATAACATGTGTTACTACACATAAACCATGTTTACTCCTGTAACTTTAATACTATAATTGGTTTCTCTGGTATATATAAGATTAAAAACCATAGTCATTAAATATTATAGTTAATGTTCACACTCAGCCAAACTCCCCTAACAATCTGAGCAATTCCCTTTGCTCATATTCTAGCTGATCAATTACACATCCAACCGACACTAAGAAGTTAAATAAAATCCTTTACAAACTACACATTACTATGCCTAAGTTTTGCCACGTTTAGTCCCCCCCAAAAAAAAACCAGTCATTTGCCTAAAGTAGCGACTATTACGAGTGAGCACACAATAGTAATTGAGCAGTCTAAACAATGGAGACTCCGTGAAGACGCTGGAGGCCAAGGAAGTCGCTACGAGGACATGATAGACTACTCATTATATACTTGTACATCTGTTTACTGTACGTTTGCACGTACAAACTATATACAACTTGAGACAAAACAACATCTTTGGGTCGATACCTTTTATGGATCCAAATAGCTGTTTAATCCACTTTCTTACGCCTACTCCAGTGCGCAAACCATGGCACCGGCTGCAATGAAGCATTGACGCATAAGTCTTTTGTTTTTCTAGCTTATTTCAGTCACAACATAAACTGTGATCCGGAGACATTTACGGCCGAAATTAATAATTAAAGAAACAACAGAAAACATGTAAACTTTTGTATGGTATCATTTGTTTTTCAATCTCCGATATGTGATGGATTGATTATTAATTTCGGCCGTTAGTAAGTGCCGTCGCACAAATGACAACAAAGGGGATAGCCCGGCGAGCAGCCGTTATGCATTCTCACGTCAAGCCACAGCGCGCCTTCGTTCAGTAACGGTACCGGGCAGCGTATTGCCAAACTGTATGCTAGCTCAGACCGGGGTTGCTCTGAGTTCGATTGCAGTTTGCCTTTGTAGTTGAAGAGCAAACTGTATACCTATTCAGAGAGTGTCTGAATCAAAATACATTTTGCTTTAAAATACTAGAGCAAAATACATACGAGTCCAGACGTCCAGCGTCTGGTGTAGTATGTAATATGGCATTGATAATTTAGAGCAAAATACATGCGAGTGAAATACACGTATTATCTCTTTTACTCCCGCGAACGCAAAAGTGCGAAATGGAAATTATATATATTACAAATATCAGTAAATATGTCAACTGTTTTTCTACTAGCATACTCGTACCGAAAACTAGCCAAGTGTCAATCTTATTCCAATTATTAAGGCTTACTTCGATCTATAAATAACAGTTTTGAAGGCGGTTTTTTTAAAGTAACTCTATTTTTACACTTTATTAAATTAAGACCCATTCTCTCCGTGTAATTAGCAAATAAAATGTACATATTTAATAAAATGTATTTATAGCCCAGTAGATAGAGAAACTGCGAGCACTTGTTAGCTTACAATAATCTCTTCCAAAAGATGTTTTTTTTTAGGATCGTTCGGTATCGTGTGGACATACCAAATCTAAGTTTGCGACCTCGAAAGTAGGCGGGGGAATTGTTTTTTAGGGCTATATCTCAAAAACTACCCCGTAATTGGGATTTTTTTTACATAGCCAAAAAAAATAAACCCTTCTTATGAAAAATTAATAAATACTGTAATGGGAAACACTTATAGTTTTTTAACAACCTGTATAGTTGTTTGTTACAGTTCAAATTATTTTTAGTCATACTAACAAAGGGATTTTTTTGAGTTAAAACAAATTAATTCTCAAAAGGTATGTTTTTTATGGAAAGTTGTTCAGTTTCACGAACAGTTATAACAACCGCAACAGTATAACAATAAATTACGGGAAATTATGAAACACGTTGTATAGTCAGTTACAGATATTCACGTGTCACATTTTGCTTTACATTCAAGCGAGCAAAGTGCATACAATCTCAGAATGCTCTGAGCTCGTATGTACTTTGCTCCAATTTTTTTGCGATTTCAATGAGCACGACGTAGTTCAGTACAGACTATGGGTGTCTGGGTCAGCATACAGTTTGGCAATACGCTACCGGGCACCACTGCGTCTGCAAGCACGTACGCTACGCCAGCCGGCTAAGCAACTCAAATGGACTTTTTGCAAAATTGCCGGTTCTTGAAATACAAATGTATTTACAGTGCAATAAAATGACCTAGTATTTAAAACTTCTAGAGTCGAGGACGAAAATGAATTAAGTGCCTACGTTTGCGCTGTAAAAGCTGTCCGTATTCTAACTTAGTAGCTGGTTCTTTTTGTTATAGGAGCTTAGGTTAAAACTGAATAAAATTGCGCATCGGCACTTTAATCAGACGAGAGACAGAGCACGACACGGCTAGAGTTTACGTCGACGAGCTGTTCATTTAGCGAGCAGCCTTCACCTCATTTCTCTAAAACCTCGGTGTCAACACGTCGGAAACAATGCGAAAGTGTAGTGTGCGCACTTTCCACCGGCGAGTGAAGCATCAGCACCGCACGGCTCGCGTACGGCACACGGCTGACAATGGCGTGTGAGCTGCTTTCATCGGGTGAGAGGCCTCCAAAACTCGCAGGTTTCTCTTATGTTAACTGTTTTACTTTGTATATTATGACTACGTGACTCATAACCACTTGTTTCGAGATAAACAATTAAATACTCGTACGTGGAAGATGCACCGGCGAGATAACACCGTTTTCCTTCTCGACGTTGAGGCCATTACGGTTACGAGGAAGTTCTAAAAACAAGTAATAACGTGAGATGTTCAAAATGCAGTGGAATAAGGCGCTGCGCACACGAAACGTGGAGCGATGAGCTTTAGCACTTGTGCTGCGCTTCAAGGTAGGGCCAACGAAAATACGTGTTTTCGAGGGCCCCTACTAACGAAAAGCGTCAGATGTAACATAGCACGAGACCTTAGAATGAAGGCAACGAAGGAATGGGGTGGGGTTGTCAGTAAAAGTCTGACACGCCTTCCCGCTCCGCTCAAGAGTGGGTGAAGTCATTTTGAAGATAAAAGCCCCACTTGAAAAAAAAAGCATAAAGATCTATAGCATGTCCAAGACTTTTAAAAAGTTATAAGTTTTAAAAAACACTCATAAAACTTATATCTGTGCTTAGATATTTGTATAAGGTAATCTCAGGAAGTAATTACCTTGACTGATCTGATTACTAAAATTGTATTTAAGTAGTAGTAATGAATAAAGCTGTGTAAGGATATGCTCCATCAAAAAAAAAAACATGGTTTCTGTGAACCCTGTCCATAGTCAGTATATACATATATAGATGTAAATAGTTGATGTGTAAGAGGAATAATTAGTTAGTTTCTAGATGTCCTACACAATACCCTTACTGGGTATGGGCTTTGCATTCCTACAATTTATACATCTTGGTTCAAAAATAGTCACATGAACTGTGAAGTATAACACTTTTGAAAGTGTAAAATGTTGCCAAATCTGAACAATAGCAATTGTGCTGCTGGAATACATTACACAATACTTATTAATACAACACAATTAATATTTTGCCTAAATTAATAAAGTAAGCTTTAACACACATTAAGTAATAAATAGAATACACTTTATTGTACACCAAAATAGTGACAAAACTTTTACACTAATTAGTTCTAAGGGAACTATCTTTTTTTAGCATTATATTATTTAAGGGAGTTAGATATAGATATGTCATTAATTAAATAAGGCAGAATATCACAATTATAATTAGTAATGACTTACACAGCCAGCCCGAGTTCTAGCCCAAAAATACAGTTTATTCCTAAATTGAGCTTAACTAAGCGAGGAAAAGTCTAAAACCCACATCAAAATCGGTTGACTGGTAGAGAATGCCTACGGCATTAAGTCCACCTGTGTACCTTAATTGTTGCATGAAGATCAAATAAATAAAATCGAACACTTTTCATCAGATAGATGTAATAACATTGGAAAAACTGATAAAACTTCGCATTTTAGCTAGTAAATAAAACACAAGTAGCAGTTGAAGCAATAAACAAATCATTAGTAACAAATATAGTAGCAATTTACTGGAGTACTAATAGAATTGTATCAAGTTAATAAACATAACAATAAGAACCAAGTTGATATAACTGAACAACAGAGGCCAACAGCTGTCCATTTTAATTTCTACATAATTATAGATGCAGTGAATAAAATACTATAGAAATACTGTGTCATTTAAGTTTACATTTTGTCCTAGAACACAACACTAGTGATTTATACTGTCTTGTATATGTATAATTGGCATAACTTAAAAATTGTAGTTAATTTAGTTTTGACATTGAAGGCTTTCCAAAAATACCTGGCAAGTATGAGGAGGGTACCGATAATTGCAAATATTAAAGATAAAAACATAAGAAGTTATAAAGATCTAGTACTACTTGAATTATGTATAAATTATATTTATATTGTGTTGTATATATATCATATTCATTTATACATCTTTTCAATACTAAATTTTTCTCTCTCTTTTATAGCACCTGACACTAATATTCCCTGCATTATCTAAAGGTTGACTGGTAGAAAATGCTTAAGGCATAAGTCCACCCTTGTACCTCTATGTGCATAAAGTTTTAAATAAATATGTGTTTAAAACTTAAGTTCACAAGTGCATTTGCTTCCTAATTTATCAATGCTTCATTGAAAACACATTGTTTGCTCTATAAGTTCCTACTGTAACTTTTATAATGGCCAATAATATTAATTTAATTTATAATATTACATTATCTAACCAGTAAAAAGACACAAATTTGTTAGTATGAAGATTGCAATGGTTTCAATGTTTAAATAGGGGGTTGAAACTTGAAATGTGAAATAAGCAATAAGTTAATATTAATATTATGATGATTGATTTGAAAGTGCCTTCACTGTCCAGTGTTGTGTTGAAGGTCCCACAGAGTTTCTCTCCTCAGTAACACTCAGTTTAGTAGCATTGACTATTCATTCATAGATTGGATTTGAATATCTAAAACTTTGTTTATTTTTGTATCTCCATACTTTTTATCAAAACATACAGCTTAAGGCTTATTTTAAATAATTAATTTATAGCTTACTTAAATGTTATAGCATTGAGTGCTATAACATTATGATAGGAACCAGAAATCATAATCATAATGGTTGAGTAAGGAATAATTACACGTAATCCTTTAGTTGCAGGTGAAAATTAATTTTACACCTGTCAAATAATAATTTAACGATTAATTATGGAGCCAGCCTTCGACCTTTCACAGACGCCCAAAACAGGTACTTGGCAGGTACAGGCACTCAACTATCTTGACTAAGTTATTTCAGTGGTTTCTGAATAATTTTCGACGTGAAAAGGTAGTTTTTCGGTGAGCACTACAAATAAAGGTGTTCGCACCAACCTGCGAGTTGTGCAGCGCCGCGTCGCCTCCAAACAACGTCCACCTTCATTATGTTGAAATAACAAAACACAAAAACTATTCACCTACATGAAATTAATTACTTCAATCAACTAATTCATAATGCACTTTCTTAAAACAACGTAGTGTTAATCAAATTACACGAAATCATACAACAATACATGAAGCTTTTGAAATCACGAAAATAAAAACTTAAAAAGAAACATCACCACAAAACATTACTCATTGACTGACAGTACGACTGACAGATGGCTGATGGAACTCGAGGAAGTGGAGGGGGAAACTATCAGTGTTGCCACTTAAGATTTTTTAAAACAGTGGATTCAAGCCAGCCGTCCGTATGGAACACAATAGGTAATCGCTTTCAGGAAAGTTCGAAAGATCTGTTTATTTAAAATGTTGGTTGGAGCGATGGTTTATTTTAAATTACCATAATAAATTCTTTTGATTCATCTCGTAAGCGCTACGAAATACCTTTTTGAGCTTTTTTTTGTAATGATTTTAGTCTGGATACTAAGTTCTTCAAGCCATTCTTTATAGCTGAGAAGAAAATAATGAAGCGCCACTGTGCTGCTCATTTGGCAACCCGCTGCAACCGAATATGGCACAAACGTAATATGTAACTCTTACTCTACAGCTTGGCCAAAAAGAGTATAAAATAATGGAGGCGCCACTGTGCTGTTCATTGGCAACCCGCTGCAACCGAATAGCACACTAACCTAATCTTGATAATGAGCCGATTTTTTCATCAAACATTTTATTCCCACTTCATTAGTTTTTCAAATCGTAGTAGTTAAGAAAAATAGTTAAGCATGTTATATTGAACAAGACGTCTTCCCGATATGCCACTTGATATTTATTACCTAAAAATAAATATGTAGGTGTATAAACTCCTGAGGTCACAACATATTTTAGGAATTATAAAAAAACACAACATTTTACTGTATATTTTTTTATTCCAATAAGGCTTCCTCTAAATATTTCACTTCCACAGGCTACCACTACATTCATGTCTTGGCTAGAGCTGGCCGCAAACTCATCTGAGTCATGTTAAGATTCAGAGGTGTCATCTTCAAGGTTTATGAGTAATCGCTTAATTTCCTTGTTTATATATAGTTTACTCTTTCACAGTACCTACTCCTTTTCTATTTTTATTACGTGCTGACACGAGTTCTTTCTCCTCGGTAATAGCTTGGTATGCGCGTTCAGCTGCTTACTGTAAAATATTTCATTGACCTCTCTTAACAGAAAAGATGCGGATGTCTTGCATGTAAACGAAAGTCTGGCTGTTCTTTCGAAATGGTTCGCAGCTAATAACCTCTTACTAAATGCGAACAAAACTAAATGTATAAAGTTTTCACTACCAAATGTTCCTCAAGTGGGCCTTAATTTAATGCTTGACGGCAAAAAACTTGATACTATTACGGAAACTGTATTCTTAGGTTTAACTATTGATTCTAAACTTCAGTGGGGCACTCATATTAGGACTCTTTCAGGTAGATTAAGCTCAGCTGCGTATGCAGTAAGAAAGATAAGGCAATTGACAGATGTAGCTACAGCTAGATTAGTATACTATGCATATTTCCACAGTATTATGTCGTACGGCGTCTTATTGTGGGGGTCTGCCGCTGATGTGGAATCAGTCTTCATACTGCAAAAGAGAGCAATCCGGGCTATCTATAAAATGGGTCCCCGTGAGTCCCTTAGAAATACGTTCGGAGAAATTGATATACTAACTCTGCCCTTGCTTTATATTCTGCAAAGTATATTGTATGTACGCAAAAACCTAGGACTTTTTAAAATTAGAAGCGATTTACATGACAAAAATACGCGTAGCAAACACCAAATCGTATTACCAAAATGGAGACTAGCTAAGACCAGTAAGTCATTCCTTGTCAATAGTATACGCTTTTATAATAAGTTACCCAAGTCGGTTATTGAACTTGGCGAGGGAAAGTTCAAAACCCATATTAAGCGTGTCCTAACCAAAAAAGCATATTACAAGGTTAGAGACTATGTCGAAGACGCGCTTGTTTGGAAATAACTGCTTCTGCACATGTGACCCCCTGGTAACATTATTGTGTAAATTTGTCTATTAACTGCTCCATGTTTGTTTTATTTCATAAAATATTATTACTCATAAATTTATTTTTTACTCAACACGTTGCTTTTGCAATATTTTTATGTTATTTGGATATTAATCACCTTAATTTCATTAAGTCGTGATTTCATTTTGATAAAAACTAATTTGTTGATAGGTTTGATTTCTTTTCTCTCATATTTATATAGCCTCTCTCTTAAAGTGTGAATGAGAGAACACTGTAGACTACGAATTTTAATTACTACTTAATTCAACCCAGTTTTTGATTGAATCTATTTTTATTTGGGTTACAATTTTGATTGGTCTACACTGTCCTCGCATATGTGTCTGTTTTGTAATGTGAAAATATTGTAAACCCAATAATTTTTTTTGAAAAGAGTAACCATGGAGTTTCTTGCCGGTTCTTCTCCATAGGAAACGACCAATTTGGAACCGTGCACTAGCTTCGACTTTTTATAAGTGCCCATGTAGGCCTATGTAAAATAAAAACATTTTTTATTTTATTTTATTTTATTTATTTAATATTAAAAGTAAAACATTTTTACTTCTTACTGTTAATAAGTTATACTTTTATGTCGATCTAACCCACATTTTGGGCGGCCGTCTTGTGTTTTGCTATTCCCCAGATGGCTAATCTGGGGTCTCAAAGTATAAGTTAAGTATAAATTGAATTTTTATTTACTAAAATTCAAGTCACCAAAGTATCAATTATTTTGGCGCTTTATATCAGAGCAATGTAAACCAAATAATAAACATATCTTATGTACTCGCTGTTTATTATTTCAAATTTACTATTCATACTATGCATACAGAAGTATGCAAGCAAGTTAAAACAGCTTTGTGTTCATCAATTAACACTTAAATAATAAACAATTAACACTAAAAACAATAATAAAAACTCTTATATACCTTTCATATATATCATCGTCATCAGTTCTTTTGGTAAATATTGTTACAATTTATAGGAGAGAATAGCTCCGTCATGTCTCGCCAGACTTCGCCTTATAGATACACCTTATAAATAATTTCCCTGCGAGCTTGCACTTCGAATGTTTTTATGCATTTTTTTTTTACTTTTTACGTCGTTTGGTGGTCAAACAAAAAATTTAAGTTTGTTTATTATGAAACGTCATTATTTTGGGAATGTTGCCAACAGACCTCAAACATTCATCTCAAAATTGTCGTCCCCGTTTTTTTTCTCCCGTCTTTTTCGCAGCCGGCAGCACAACATTCTGATGTAGACAGTGATTCAGTGTTACCATGTATTTCAATGAAAATCTTGATTTTTTTTAAGATATCGTGATACCTCTTGAAAATAGATTCTTTTCTATAAGACACGTAATCTATCATCTAGGGGCATCTTTTATTTGTTGTTATGTTTTATAAAAATGTAAAATGTAGGTTTAATTAAATAACATTATTTTATACCAATTTAATACAGTAATTTAATTTTTTAGTCCTTATTTTCTACAGTCATAACACAAAGTGACATAACAAAATAAATGTTGCTATTTTTCATAAAAAATGGCAGCCTTCATGTCGTAAGCTTTTCTTTTCTTTCTACAAATGAAAAGTTTTTATTATTAATTTATGGAAGATTTATAATGCTATTTGAACCGATCCAGATGGTCAATCGGTTTCCCAAAGCAATTATTTAGTTGTAAATGTTGTTAGTCATGTACTTCATATTGACTGTAAGTACTACGTGGTTATGATTCTTTTGTAGTGGTAGATTTGCTTGACTTAATTTACGTATGTGTACATATGTTTCTTGATCGTTATTCGTTACTCTAGACCCCTTACAAACATCTGTGTGCCCGATTCTTTTCTATATAATGTTATTATTTTAGGTGGCGTAAACAACTAGCTACTGCAAATGTTAAACGGATCGAGCGATACAAATAATTCTACTGTGACAAGATCCAATAAAGATAATATCATGAGCGCCGGAAGCGTGTCGTTCGACAGCGAGCTGGCAAGCACGCGGCGCCTGCTGTGGGGGGACCAGGTCAAAGAGGATGTCTTCCGGCGCTGGGCGCAAGGCTTCCAGTTCAGTCAGGACGAGCCTAGCGCCCTCGTGCAGCTGGAAGGCGGCCCTTGCGCAGCTATTGCGCCCGTCCAAGGCTTCCTGCTTAAAATACTATTATCGGAGACACCTGGACACAGTTTTCAAGACTTGACATCAGAGAAGTGCAATTCTCTACTTGTTAGGGCTGTGTGTACAATATTAAGCCAGTGTGTAGCTCCTAAGTATAATGTAGCAGTGCACCGCAAGAATGAAGCAGATGCTGAAACTAGCAGTGGCAATAACCACAATGCGGACGAACAATCCAGTTCGGTGTATGATACCTTAGACCAGTTTCATAGAAGAATTGAGATACATCCATTTCAGACTTTATCTGAAGTAGAAGCCTTCTACACAAGGAATATTCGTATTTTGAAGGACAAGTATGGTGTTCTACTTCTGTTATATAGTGTTATTCTCAGCAAGGGGGTTGCTACTGTGGAAGCGGAGCTTGCAGAGCTGTCAGACCCACTCATACATTCAACGTATGGCTATGGCTCACAGGGACTTATTAATTTAATGCTAACAGGAAGAGCCGTAGCACATGTATGGGACCATGACCAAGTTGTAGGAGGACTGCGGCTGCAGGGCATTGAAAGGCAAAATGACATTGGATTCCTTACAATTATGGAACATATGCAATACTGCACAGTGGGTTCTTTCTACAAAAATCCAAAACATCCTGTGTGGGTGTTGGCCTCTGATACACATCTGACAGTATTGTTTTCTCTTGAGAGACGGCTGGCTGCACCAGAAACAGTTGGAGAGTCAGCAGAGCGAATTTTCCGCTCATTTGATCCAGAGGGTAACAATTTTATTCCTTCAGCTGCTCTGCAGGATGTATTGTGTGCTGCTGATCTGGTCAGTGAACCCGAGTATGTAGAGTTAATGAGACGAAAGTTAGATTCAGAGAATTTGGGTATCATCCTATTAAGTGCATTTATGGATGAGTTCTTCCCGGGATGTGAACGTGGAGCACCTGATACTTTCACTCTGCACCACTACAATGGGCTCCTGCGGAGCAATCCCGGAACACGCGTGATGTACCGCACGGGTCGCGCCGCATTATTGGAGTGCAACATGCGTGCTGCCAGCACGGACGCCATGCTTACATGCCTGCAGACTAAGTGGCCTAGCATCGATGTGATGTGGGATGACGGTCAGTCTCCATCGCTCAACTAGCACAGGCTGCACCCTTCCGATGACCCCTTGCTCTGAACTTGTACTGTGACACAGTGAGGAACGCGTCGAAAGTACCTTTAGATATGTTTAAATATTGTCGCTGAAAAATTCCATTACTTTATTATTGTATTAACTTATGTATAAAAAATTGTATTGGATGGATTGCGTTGAGGCTCCGCATGGATGATGCTCGCACTGGTAAAGGCAGCTATTTTGCATAAATTTGGTGTCTTGTGGACAGGGCATGGGCACTGGGCCACCAATGCGTCCTGTGTACTGTGCTCTGTATATAAGATGAGAATTAGGTAATAATCAGTACAATGTTGTGAGAATAGCTCCAAGCTACCTGTGTAAATGAGTGATCTGATAAATTAAGCAATAAGCTTTATGCAAGAGTAATAAATAATATAAAATGTAAAATATAATTTTACAGCGCTCTATTTTTGTGTTGATAAAATTTGGTCATAATTTTGGACTGGGTACTGAAATACAAATCTATTTTCGTATTAAGATAAGCTGTGACGAAATTTGGTCTAGGTCATGATCTAATTACCCACACGTGGCGCGGTGGTGAGTGATGCCAACAACTAGTGGCTAAGCAATGCTCATAGTGCACTGTAGTGTCTCCACGCCAGTCGCCATGCCTGCACACGCCACTCTCAGGAGCACTAACTTGCACTTGTCTTCTAATATCATATTATAGAAAGTAGTTTTGTACAGTTTGTGTTGTACCAACCTTTCTATGTACGTAACCATTGGTGTTATGCAGTAGTAACTCCAGCACTGGTCATGATCTCTGGAGAGTGTGAGGGTACACCCCGTTCCTCTCACCCTTTGTTGTGATGTACATTATGAGAAACTACTAGACTTCTGTAGATCTTACCAACCTTCATTTTGTACATTTTCATAGTTTGCTAACAATCATTTTGACATTGTAAGAGGTGGTAACATTACTTTTTGTTATTGTTACTTAAAAAAAAAAATGCCTTTTTAATTGAATCTGCCATCCTCGTGGACTAAGTGCTTTGTGTAATTGTTACTAGACATGTTTCCACTCTGAATGTTTGTTATGCATGTTGTTGCATTGCTGCTCTGTGCTCTACCTATTCACTTCATTGATAAATACTGAGTATGGAAACAAGCCCGAAGTTGGTTGTATGTACTATAACTTTATGAATTTGACCAACTAATAGGGTTTATTAAGTAATGATGTTACATGGGATTCTTCAAAGAAGTTTCCCATCTGCTTTTAACTATTATTTACTTAATTACATACCGTGAAATCCGCCAACTTTGATTTTCAAGCCTAACATTGGCCAGTTACCAAAAATAAGCAAAACAAGTTGTAACGACAATATTTTCTCAAATGGCAACATTTTACTGTCTGTTAGGGAAAATAGGTTATATTTATGGCAATACTGATAGCTAGTTCACTTGCTACGTTCACTCAGCTGGCTGTCAACGGTCGTCAAAAAGACGTCGTTTTGAGTGGTACCAAATTGTGCTTCGTGTTTTTTAATTATAGTGAGCGTAAAAACTTGCCAAGTTGAGTAGTTTTTTGATATGTTTTTGGGCGAATTCGTCATAATAACATGATGCGCTTTTTTAAATCATACCGAGTCTTTTGAACTTAGAAATTTAGCGGCCAATGTTACCATCACTTTCTG
The DNA here is from genome assembly GCA_030763345.1 of Mythimna separata. Taxonomy (NCBI): domain Eukaryota; kingdom Metazoa; phylum Arthropoda; class Insecta; order Lepidoptera; family Noctuidae; genus Mythimna; species Mythimna separata. The sequence continues at coordinate 364,877 of CM061173.1, read as the reverse complement.
CGAACACAAGATGTCAACTTTGGCCACCAACAAACATGTGCTAGGGCTGCCCCTACTCACTTTCTTTTATACCTATCTTACCAAATCTTTATAAATAACCTTTATAATTACGTTAAGTAGGTATCGACAGGCATTTAGGTACCTAATAAAAGTGATTGATATTAAAACATGTTTTTCTGTTAAAAAAAACATCCAATCGATTTATCTGATTTTAGACAACCCTATGTTTAAAAATCATTTGTATGAATTTTTAATAAAAATATTGGGTAACATTGGCCACTGCGCGGTACGGCTAAATTCGTAACCTTTTGTTATTATTATCTTTTAACCGTCAACTTTAACCAGTTTCCTATCGTCATTCTTAATTATTCGACTGTAAAAGCAAAAATCCAAGAGTTATAAGCAGTGGCTAATGTTGGCAGGATGTCGAGGTAATTTTGGTTGACTATTTGAATTCGTTTTTGGGTATAAATAGTCATAAGTTTTGCAGGTTTCGAGTTAAATATCAAGAGTTGAGATTGCACTTGGTTTGTAAATAAGAAAAAAATTGATACTTGTCTTATATTTTTTCAAAGTTATAGCCGATTATGTGTAAAAACCGGCCAAAGATGGCGGGTTTCACGGTACTTTTTGTATACTTTTTAATTTATATTGTGACTTTTAAACATTAACCAAGACTTATTTGTAAAATACATTGACACAAATTATAGGAGACTATGTGTTCATCAGTTTTGTTTGTTTAACAAATCTCTGTGTGGACTGTACTTCTGCCTGAGGACTGTCTGTTGATACTTGTGAGATTGTCTAATGTCACCACTTGCTATTGAACACAAAACAGCCATCTTTGGACAATCTTATTTCTTAGGTAGTCGTTAATTAATTGTATTTGGTCAGATTAATGTAAAATAGCTGTACACATTAGTGTCGCGTTATAAAGAGTATATTGAAAGATATTTTCAGTTAGTCATAAATAGTGTAACATGCTTTTTTAATTACAATATGTTGGTTTTATTTTATTTGACTTTGATATGAAATACAGCTCAACATTTTCATTTGATGGACCAGTCAACACAGAATTGACCCTTGTACACCTAAAATAGATAAATTATTATGATATTTTATTTATTTATAATTATACATTTTATTGTACACCAAGCACATAAATATGTCAATTTGAGCCTTAATTCTAAAAACGTACAAATAATTTTTAATCCCGATTTCGTCGAGGCAACTATTATTTTATTAAGTAGGTAGGTGCTAGCAGGCCTTCTGTGCAGCCCAGACGGAGCCTGAGGCGGCTGCGTGGAGCGCCAGGAGCGTTCACCACCGTCAGCTGGGCTGATTAACGCGAGACGTTAATAAAATAAATGTTCCTGAATTAAGAATTGGAGATCTTCAATTTGACTACATAATATAAACCATACTAATATTATAAATACGAAAGTAACTCTGTCTGTTATACTTTCACACTGAACCGATTTTGATGGAATTAAGTACAAAGATAGACCAGAGCTTGAAAAAGGCATTAGGCGGTAATTATGACGCTATTAGCTATTGGGGCACTATTGCATTTTGTCGTTATATAATGCCGAGAAAATGCTACTAATGACATTAAAATTGTTCATCATTGAAATTATTTTAGTATGAGAACCCCGAGACACTGGAATTAAGGCAAAGAAGGAACAAGAGTGGGTTTTAGTCAGTAGAAGTCTGACGCGTCCTCCCGCTCCTCCCAGAGCGAGAGGTCATATCGATGATTACCCACCTTTAAAAAAAACTACAGGTAATATTTTGTGATTATCTTCTGTTTAGGGTTCCGTACCTCAAAAGAAAAAAACGGAACCCTTGATTACTGTTGTCCGTCTCTCTGTCTGTCAAGATTGTTTATCTCGGGAACACGTGGAGGAATCGAGTTGAATTTAAAACTTATACACAGTAAGTACACTCAGGTCGTTGCAAGTTAACGAAAAAAATATTTGGCCGTTTATGTCGCAAAACCGTACATTTCGACACTCAAGAGAATCAAAATTCTTATTATTATAGGGTACTTCCCGGTGATATAAAATCTTGAAATATATGGTTGAAGTCATACCTAATACGGCACTCGAGTCGCATTCGCAAACGGTGCACGGGCAGGCATGCACAGGAATAAGGTTTCCTAGCCGAACAAAACAGGACATACGAGCGCTTATACCATTAAGTTTCTGGTTGTAGTTACACACGACTCGGACAACATTCCTCCCTTGTTATTATTTTTGTCCTTATTTAAGGACAAAAGGAACACTCGTTTTTTTTCTAGTGAGGAATCATCAGAATGACTTCTCCTGCTCTTGGATGGAGTGGGAGGGCGTATCAGACTTTTACTTACAAACCCCACCCCGTTCCTTCGTTGTCTTCGATCTAGGGACATCGAGCTTCCGCTTCGGAATCCGCGATTTATGGCCCCAGAGGCTTCGGCCCTGCTGGGCCCCAACAGTTTGCTGACTTTTCTTGAAACGCGTGTGGAACAGAAAGCGCCGTTGACGACTTGGACTCGGTCCGGGTTATTATCGGATTGGCGGACGGCAAGCTACCCTGTGCCCGCTGTCTGCAAACCCGTGCCTACGATGGTCGGAACCCGGTGGCGGCGGGGGCGTGAGGTCCGTTCCCTCGTGCTCGCGGTCGGCAGCCTCCTTCGCTAGCATTACAGCTTCGCAGAAGGAGGCGACCGCCACCCCTCCTAGCTCCGGGCCATGGCTATTTGTACTCGGGCCCGGCGCGAGTGGTAGCCGTCGCCGATCGATTCCACGAGGACACGGTGGGGCTCCGCCCAAGCGCGGCACACCTCTACCGTGTGCTCCGGGCGGTCCACAAGGTGGCGACACCCGGGCGTCCGCCTAAATCCAAAAAGTCCAAGGAAGAAAAAGACATAATGCGAGTGCAGTTTATCTTTTCGTCGCTTAATCAATCCATTTGGAGATTTGAGTCAAATTAATATAGCAACAAAGTAGGAAAAATATAAATGTCTAGTTGTGTAAAGTGCAATTCATAAATCGTCCTTAGAAATGAAATGTTGAAGTATAAGTATAATTTATTGAATAACGGAGTCGATCCAGTCGCGCAGCGCGGCGATGTTGACGTAGAGCTGCGGGTCGCAGGCCACGCCGCACGCGCTGTTGTCGCTCATGATGCCGTAGAGCGTGCGGCCGCGCAGCAGCGGCGCGCCGGCGCAGTAGTTGCAGGGCGCGTCGCGCTGGGAGCGCGCGCCCGCGCACAGCGGCGCCGCGCCGCACGCGCCCTGCGCCGCCGCCGCGCCGGGCAGCAGGTGGCGCGGCGCCCACAGCGCGGAGCGCGCGCCCGCCGCGCACGCCGCCTGCGCCGCCACGAACACCGACACCTGCCGCAGCCGCCGTTCCCCCGAGCGGCCCTCCACTGTTCTGCACAACACACATACGAACACAAAGCTACTTGTATATAGTTATTTAGTAATAGGTTCCGGGACGGCGATAATCATATTGAACTATAGGTACTTATAGTTTAATGAATTTGGGTTGGGTTTCAATAAGAATTGAAAGTCAGACATTTTTTAAGTATATATATTAATATATTTTTGTTAAGTACAAGCTTTAACTATAGAAATAGACATCTGTTAACGTTTGATTTGTTGTCTGTTGATTTGATTTGTTTTTTGAGAAATAAGTGTTACTAAGGGCCATCAAATCTATGAAATACCCTAAGACGTACCGCATTTTTCAAACCTAAATAACTTTTTATAGGTGTATACTCACATATATTTCTATTATCTTTTTGTGTAAAACAGTTGAATTGTGAAGCTATTTTTATTTTATTTCAAGATATAAGTACCTATAATCTACACTAATATAATAAAGAGGTAAAGTTTGTTTTTTTGTTTATATGAGGTAATCTGTGGTCAAGGGCGTCGCCAAGGGGGGGCAGCTGCCCCCCCCTAGAGATCAAATGTAGCTATCCGCAAAGCGACCAAAGTGCGAGCAACTCACTTCCTTAACAATTGATAAATGCAGAAATTATACTGATGCTGCTATATTACCTATAAACTTCAAGAAATTATAAAGGAAGCTACTGCTGTTGCGGAAAAAGTCGGACTGGAGTTGGACATTACATCAATGCCGCGTACGTATTACAGGGGAAACAACGTCATAGAAACAATCATTCAGCAGAAAGCCCTTCAGAATACTGGAAGAGATCTTTAGTAATACCATACTTAGATTCAATTATCAACTCCCTTGAAGTCCCTGGAGTAACATCGAGACGGCACTTCGGTAAAATGAGGAGCCCACCTACCTAAATCGCATGATCAAGGCCTACCAGTCGTATAGGTTCATCATCTAACCTGGTCACCGGGAAGAATGGAGACGGCGAGAGATGTCGTGCGGTGTTCCGCAGGAATCGGTGCAAGGACCGCCCCTGTGGAACATCGGATACGACTACGTGTTGCGCTGCGACCTGGCGCGGGGAGAGTCGTACCAGGCGGCGGCCGAAACAGCGACACGCGGGGTTGCCACAGTCGTAGACAGGATCCAGTAATTGGGACTCAAGGTGGCATTGCAAGAGTCCGAGGCCATGTGCTTTTATGGCCCTCGGACCGCGCCGCCACCGGATTCCCAAAGATCGGTAGGAGGGGTCCACATCGGTGTCGGGTCGACGATGAAGTGTCTGAGACTCGTACTCGACAGCCGGTAGACTTTCGAGGAGCATTTTCGACATCTGGCTCCCAAACTGGACAGGACTGGGGCTGCTCTAATGCGGCTCCTGCCTAACCTAGAGGGTCCAGATGCCTACTGCCGGAGGCTCTACGCGGGGATCGTTCGGTCCATGGCCCTTTACGGAGTGCCACCGCAAACGCGCGAGGGAACGACCCTCACGCCGCCGCCGCCGAGATCCCGATCCCAGTTCCCGACCACCGTAGGTGCGGACTTGCGAACATCGAGCACTGGGTAGCTCGCCTTCCGGCAGTCCGGTATTAACCCGGAGCAAGCTCAGTCGTCAAAGGCGTGTTCTGTTCTACGCGCGCCTCAGGGAGATGTCAGCAAACTGTAGGGGCCAGGGTAGGGCCGAAGCCTCTGGGGAACACGGAAATTCCGTTAGGAGAGCCCATGTCCTCCCAGATCGAAGGCAACGAAGAAACGGGGAGGGGTTTAGTCAGTAAGAGTCTGACACCCCCTGCCTCTGCCCTCTCGCTCCGCCCAAAAGCGGGAGAAGTCATTTTGATGATTCCCCACTTTAAAAAAAATCGTCATCGAGGCAAAGACTTCCAAAGTGTAATGCTTCATGCTCTCGGCGTTCATATTTTTTATCGACCATAATATTGCCCCGTTGTCATAAGCTGGCGACGCCCTTGTCTGTGGTAGTACTGGTCCGATTGCTAAAAATTTTTCACCAATAGAAAGCTGCTGTATTCCTGAGTGACATAGGCTATATTTTATGTACGCGGGCGAAGCTGCTAGTTTTTAATAATCTTTAAATCTTTCAAACATTGTCAAGTAACCCATATACAGGCAGGGTTGGGCAGTATTTGAATTATGTACTTCTAATTAAAATAAATACGTAATTGAAATACAAATACTTATTTGGTATTTGTATTTTAATTACTTTCTTAAAATGTAATTTGTAATTAGTATTTAAATTTCAAATACCTGACGCAGAGGTATTTTGTAAATAGTATTTCAAATACTAAAATACATTTTAACATTAGAATACATTTAACCTTTATTTAGTGATCGTGAGTGCGAGAGCGAGGCGAGAATGTTGTGATGGTAAAACAGCTATTAGAGTTGGCATCACTGCGCCTGATATGTTTACTGTAAGCTAAGACTGAACGTGGAAACTGACAAAAAAAAAACGGTACTTGCTGGTCACTTCTTTGGTTAGTTTTTTGTATTTTAGAATTTGTATTTCGTATTTTAATTACTTGCGATAGAGTATTTGTAATTTGTATTTCAATTAAAGCAAAGCATGTATTTTTGCCCAGCCCTGTTTATGCCGCGGATAAGGATAAGGTCCCGCTGGCCTACGGTAACCCTAAAATATATATAAAATATTTGTTTTTAAGAAATCTAACTTCTGAAATTTCCGAGCATTGAAAGTGCATGATATTAGGCTTTACCTGTAGCCTCCGTAGCCGAGGATGTAGAACCTCTCGCCCAGCGCCACGAGGAAGTAGTCCAGCAGGCGCGGCAGGCGCAGCAGCGGCGCGCGCACGCTCAGCGCGCGGTCCGCCCGCAGCGCCGCCAGGTCGTGCGCGCGCGCCGCCGCCCGCGTGCCCGCCTCGCCCGGCGCGTGCGCGTGCAGCCGCACGTCCGCCACCGTGCGCGGCCGAGACGCGCCCGCCTCGCCGAACTGCTCCACGATAACGAACGAATCGAGCGAGTCCACCTCCTCGATAGCCTCTATACAGCTGGCAGCCGTCAATGTCCAAAATTTTGTTATCTTAGTCAAAATGCAGCCGAATGTCACGTCAGCCGGAGGATTGAGCTTGACTAGCGCCACGACCTGACTGTTGTAGCTCTCCTCGGCCAGCTCGCCGTCCGACGGCTCGGAGAACTCTACGTCATCATGTTCGTCTGACGGTTGCAGAGTCTCGGTGAATGTTTCCGGAGAGTCAGTGGTTGTGAGCGGCGTGGAGGCGGTGCGCGGCGTGGAGGCGGAGCGCGGCGTGGAGGCGGTGCGCGGCGTGGCGGCGGTGCCCGCGTCGCCCGGCTCGCCCAGGTAGTAGCGCGTGCGCGCACTACTCGGCTGAGACGGCTGCCACGTGCACTCGACACCTGGTGCCACTGTACTGTGCTGGTTGCTGCCTGCTCTACGATACTCATAATGCACTCCTCCGGGTGTTTCAGTTTCTTTAAGAACCTCTTCACAATCAGTCTTCAGGCTTTTCCGACACGCCACGAAGTGAAGAATCAAAAACACCAAAAAACCAATAAGAACCACAAGGAGGATAGCCTCTAGGACTGAGAGCAGTCCCTCAGTCCTCGTGAACGACTTGCACCAACCCTTCAGCTCCTTGCAGCACACATAACACATTATTTGTGGCGGCTGCTCATGTTGTTGACTTGTGATTGATACTTGACACACGCGACCAATTAGATCACAAGCGTTATTTTATTTATTACGACGTGCAAAGTTCGACGACTCGCCTCTCTCCGCTACAACACTAACACTGTCTCTTTCTTCACTATGAGTGGCTCTATAAGTCGGGATCGAACCCGCAGCGTGTGAACGCAAGTCCACACACTGTGCACCGAAGCCAATGGCTGCTATTCTGAGTGGATTCCGTAAATGATCGACCGCGAACCAAAAGTTAACTTCGGCTTGTGCTACATCTGTCAGCACCGAATTGCACTGCTCTTCTTTTCTGTCACTTAGAAAATAGAACTGTCATTTACAAATGTGAGAGAGACAGCTGGAATGCGATTAAACGTAGTAGTCTGTGGTAGGTACGTTTCCTCTGCAGAGGAAAATGCGATTTAGTGCTCGCAGATGTAGCTCAAACCTTACGCGTTTGTGAACTTTTTGCTACTGGTTTGAATGTTATTTATCTCTTGTCCTGCTCACTTTCACTACACTGTCCAAGCTTTATTGGCTTTCTGAACGGCCTGTCCTGACAGCCGAAGCGCAGCTGGCCGGCCGTCTTGCAGCCGCCGAAGCCCCCGCCGAGCCGGCGCGGCTTCCAGCCCGGCAGGCGGCGCTCCGCCTCGCGCTCCACGATCACCTCTGCGTTGTCGATATACTCCTTCTGCATCTCCTTAACAGCTCGGATCACACTGCCCACGTTATCAAATTCTACGAATGCATACTGCTTCGACTTTCCTGTGACTATATCTCTGACTAGGCGGCACTTCAGTATTTTGCCAAATTTTCCAAATTCAGCTTTGATTGTATCCTGCAATATAAAAACTACAAAAACATTGTCACCAAATAAAGGAAAGCGAAAGATAAAACAAGACGCATCTCAGCGTACCTAACTAACATTTAGGAGAGAGTGTCCTAGAGACCAGGAGCTAGTTTAGACTAATCTACTTACTTGAGGGCTATGAAAATTTGGTTAATTACGGATTTTTTTCTCAATCCTTTTACCACCAAAGCACTTCAAAGTCTGTTATATATGTCAAATAAATGTTTCTTTTTAAATTGTCGATATGTTCGCGGTTGACGGCTATCTCACCCGCTAGAAAGCGATGATGTGGTCAATGATAGAGCGCGCTTATTTAGAAGTAACTTTGTTTCGAGTAAGTCTGTTCAAGAAAGAGTTTTTTATTTGTCAACTTTATAAAATTTTGGCTATAATAAGCATTAACGTTTGAATCCCCAACCGGTCCTATGAGACCGCGCTGTTATTGTTTTACTATTGTGTCTCGTTTCGCGGGTATCTGAGTAATTAAAGCCAAAATTTAATATACAATAATAAAAATAAATTATTTGTCTCAGATACAAACCAGACTGACTGGGCTGAATAACTTGTAAAAAAGACATTAGAGGCAATATTTTCAGATTGGAAAACTTTTAGATTGCAGGTATTTTAATTAACTTTTTCTTCTTACACTGATTATTTCTAAATGTTGCATGCCTTTTGTAAGAAAGGTATTGAGAGCTAATTTAAGCATTATTCCATAATGGATGCCGGCAGCGGCTTTGTTCATGTGATTGTAGAGTTAATATGTCAAGGGAACATACTCCTGGGATAAAATCTATCCCACGTGAAACCTGTGTACCAAGTTTCATCAAAATCTATGTATTTATCTAGAAAATTTATAACAATTTATGTACATTACAAAGGGTTGCACAACATTGGTCAAGTTGGTAATTCTTCAAATACGCAGTTCATCAAATTTGAAATTGGTCAAAGCTGTAGTTCATCTAATCGTAAATTATCCAAATTATAGAATTTGCCAAATACGCAATTGGTCTAGTCCATGTACAATTGTACAGTCAATCAAAAGCGTAACGTGTACCATCAAACGCGGTACATAGGAACGCAGGGGTGAATAGGAACTAGCCTATGATTAGGAAGTGCTTCGCATATATAGTCCTTATCTTCAATAATAAACAAATTTTGTGAAACACATTAACCAACTTGACAGTCGAATTATACTATAGATATGGACACTACCTTGGGTTTTTTGATAAATTCTGTATTCATGATTTTGACCAAACTAATGATTGTTATTGTGAGTAAACTTACTTCAGTAGTTCTGGGGTTGAGCCTCCCTACAAATATTGTGTGTGCAGGATCTCCCTTCACCAGCTTGTTGGGCGCGTAGGGCGTGCGCAGCGCGCGCAGGATGGCGCGGTCGTGCGGCTCCGTGTCCGTGCCTGATCACACGCAAATGATATTATATTTAGACGATATTTACTCCAATTAGTACCTAACTACTTGGTCACTCAGAAAGCCGTCTACGGTTGAATTAGCTTTAAATAAGGTGCCACTTATCAGGCACGATTCCTGAAATCTTTTATTAGCAAAACTATAATGCCACCATAAAAGTTAACCTTACCATCAATAGATCCTATTTTTATAGGATCATACTCTGTTGCATATTTCTTGAATTCCTCTTCTCGTGCCATTTTTATTTTACTACAATTTATAAGCACTTTTCCGTCTATAAGTATAGTAATTTCTTTGATTTACCATTTAGTTTACCCTTTGTTTACCATTATCAGTATTTCAGTTGTCATACTTCAATACTTGTCATGTTTGTCAAGTTTTCATTTCGCACTTGTCAGTAGTAACAAAACAAACAAACCATGCGTCCATGCGTTCCGAGTAGCGATAAAATTCTACTAAGTTTTTGACATTCAAATTGTCGATAAACAAGGTTTCATTTCACGTATTTTAAGAATCATAGACTTTTTTTATTGAATTTACAGACAGAAATACCAGCCAACACAGAAAAAAATACCAGCCAAGAGCATGTCGGGCCACGCTAAGTGTAGGGTGTTAGGGTAGGTAGTGACCCAATTTACTTAAACAAAATTACAAATCCCCACTGTATCAAATATTTTTATTAATAACCAAAGAGTATGTAATCACTACGTTCTATTAATAACAATGAACGACAGACAACGAGCAAGAACAAATACGACCAATGCTATCGAGAAACCAACCGAACAATTCGACAATTTAATAGCTCATATCTGCAGCGGCGTCATTCGCCTAAAGTACAGCGCCACCTCTAGGGAAAGTGGGTTACTATTTATATATATATATTTATAGAGACTAAACTGGGTTATGACTGCAGGTATGTTGGGTTTTCTGTGTTGGCGACCTTGCTTCTCCTACGGATTTCTTCATTCCTGATGCGATCCCCCGAGGAAACTCCGATTGTCCTTTCCATTGCCGTTTGGGTTACTTCAAGCCTTCTGATGAGAGATATTGTAAGCGACCACAAGTGCTATGTGCTATGCGCATGGCGTCATTTAGATACACGTGCGTGTATTTAAATGACGCCATGCGCAGTCACAATCGGCGACTCAAAATATATGGGTAGGTTTTTTTTTGGAAGGGGAATCATCAGAATGACTTCTCCCGCTCTTGGGCAGAGCGGGATGGCATGTCACTATTACTGACTAAACCCCCCTTCGATCTGGGGGAGATGGACTTACCTTTCGGAACTTCATTGTTCCCCAAAGGCTCAGGCCAAGCTTAGGCCCTATCGGGCCCCAAGTTTGCTGACATCTCTTTGAGGCGTGTGCAGCGCTTGACGCGCCGTTAACGACTAAGCTCGGTCCAGGTTATTACCATTATTACCAGACTGTCGGACAGCGAGCCACCCAGTGCTCGTCGTCCGCGAGCCCGCGCCTAATCGCGAAATCGGGATCGGGATCTCGGCGGTGCCGGCGTGAGGGCGATCCCCTCACGCGCTCGCGGTCGGCAGCTTTCTTCGCTAGCATTACTGCTTCACACAAGGAGGTGACCGCCCGCCACCCCTTCTCGCTCCGGACCATGGCCTGTACCAGGGACCGGCGCGAGAGGTCGCCGCCATCGATAGCCTCCACAAAGACACGGCTGTGCTCCACCCAAGCGGGGCACACCTTAAACCGTGTGCTCCACCGTGTCCTCAGGTTAGGCAGGTGTTGCGTTTCACATAAAAAGGTTGAGTTAGCTAGCAAATATTTATTGCTGAAAAAGTAAATCATATCTAACTCTATGAGTCAACAACAGCAATGACATGAGAACTTGACGAGAATGACAGGTGGCTTTGTTGTGTTGGTCCAGCTGGTCCTGCAGAGATGTTGTGAGCTCGCGAGTGGCTCACAGCGTATTAAACACAACCGTATCGAGTTCGTGTCTATAGTGTGTTCCAACAAGCCGTTGCTGTTGATCTCCTTGCTGATGGCGGTCTTCGTAGTGGGCACGATCACCGCCGCGATCATCCAAATAATAGGCGCTTTGTCAGGGGTCAAAAAGGAAGCCGTAGAATTGTATGAAATAGTTCATCCACCACCCACAGAGGAGCCGCTCTTCGAAGAGCCGGGCCAGCAGCGATACAACGACGAGCCCTCACCGAAACTCGCCGCCAGCACGCGCCACGAGCCGAGCACTCCGCAGGTTGCCTGGGAGCCCAGCCAGCGCAGTGTGCAGGCCGCCGGTGAGAGCAGCGGACAGCAGGCCGCCAGTAACGTGCGTGTGCAGGCCGCCAGTGACGTGCGCGTGCAGGCCGCCAGTGACGTGCGCGGGCAGGCCGCCGGCGCGCACGTGCTGGCGCTGCCGGTGCTGCGGCCGCTGGCCGGCCCGGTGGAGCGGCGCCTCTCCTCGTACAAGGTCATCGCCACGCTGAGACCGGTGGACGTCTACGACCCCGAGACAACGACACTCAATAAATTGTAATCTTTCTTTCCAACCTTGGGCAGCCGTGAACAGCGCATGCACCCCGACCCTACTACTACTTATAATTAACCCAACGACCGTTGTCTGCCTTGTGGCTGACGAGACAGAAATGGGAATTTCAAATTAAACACATGATAAGCATAACATAAACATTTTATTTAAATATTTTCCATAAGTTGAATCATCATAATATAATACAATGCAAACCAGACGCGTGACTGCGACCCGGCTGACTTCTCTCCAATATACACATAAACCGAAACTATGCTTTTATACAAATGAACGCCTATCCTTGGATTCAAGTTTACTAAGGCATTTAACATTTTATACAACCTGTGGGCGCCTCACCGCCGTGCCCGCACACCGCTCGCTGCGCAGAGGGCGCTCTACTCGCGTCGCTACTCTGCACCCTCCGCACACAGAAACACATCTCCATCAACTATTGACAACTTAATATCTAAATCTAACAGAAAATAAATTGACAACAATCATGATATAATAGAAATAATAAATTGAATTTCATTATAATACATTAAATAATAATTTTTCACAAGGATGTCTAAACAAAATACCTTCGGTTCCTAACTACAACATAATTTAACATAAAATCCATTTCCTTAAGTCGTTGAGTATAAAGAGCGAGAACTAAGAAAGACGATGGAACGAGTGAGTGTTTACAATGATGCTCACTGCCGACATACGTGCCGCGCGGGGAATGCCTTCTGTACGTACTTCTAAATATTCCTTACATAACCGTATGTTTAAAAACAATACTACGATGCTATAACGCGATATAATTCATACATTGGCTGTTCGCGTCTTAAGTGATAATTTGGTTGTAACATTATCGAAAGCCCATAACCATGAGTTAGTTGTCTGTGGTGCTCGAGCTGGCGAACGATATTCTCGCTGCAAACTATGGACTGAACAGATGTATTACAAGGAATGGCGACTGAAATATTTAGTCGCAAACTGTGAGGCCTTCTAGCCTTTTTACTTGACGACAGTCTTCAAAGTGTTTCCGTCTCCGATGTTAGCACGAGGATGAGCCTGTCTGTCAGTGTGTTCATAAGGCAACACTCGTAGATTTGTCACGTACAGAGTCGAGTCGCGTGCGCCGGTGCGCGGCGGGCGCGGCCGGCTATATGCCGCTCCGCTCGTACGGCTCGGCGTCGCCCTCTAACCTCGACGGGTCGTATATCCCGCTCTGAAAACACAATTAAATCACATGAAACTATTCCATATATACAATTTTAGTTTTTCCCAGATAAGGGCGTCGAAATGGTCTAAACTAAATGGAATGTTAATAATTGGCATGTCCACTTTGTCCAAGTAACGGAATGTGTTGAAATTAGATTCACACAAATATAAATTTGTTCGTACATAATAGTAGATAAATTCACACAAGAACGGGTTCCCTTAAATCCCAATGCTAACAGTTTCAGCCCTACAATAATAACGAACATAAAATGGAAATAAAAGTTTTAAACATTCCAATTTTCTCACAGGAGGGCACACAACAATTCGTCCCAATCAAAAGACATCTTCCGCACTAGGGCGGAGCGAGAGAGCGGGTCAGACTGTTACTGGCTAAAACCCGCAAGTGTTCTAAGGCCACTGTGATCTCTTTCGAGCATACCCGCAGCCCTATTTAACAATTAAGACAACATGACTAGGGATATGCACTGTGATTTATGATGACTCTATAGTATTACAATTACTTGTGATGATATTATGATAGCTACAGATATTCTGGCAGACTAGATTTTGGATCTGACTGCGGCATATTGTGCATTAATAGGAAACAACGTTACTTATAAGGCGCGGCGCCCTCCATCGGTGCGGTTCGGTACAGCTCGGGCGCCTCGCGGCGGCTTCAGGCGCCCAAGAGGCTCGGTAGTCCTGAGCATAGTTGAGGATGCGATCGACGAATGAGGAGGCTATCTTCGGAAAGCTCGGGTGGCACTTTCATGGCACGTGCAAAGCTACCCGAAGCCAGCTCCGGCGTTCTTAGCTTACGACTGTTGAGACTGTTGAGAGTCTCAAGAGCCCGAAACCGCCCGAAGCAGCCGTAAGGCGACCGAGCTGTACCGAGCCGATGCCCCCCGGTAGTGGGCGCTGCGCCTGAAGCTGTCTACGTGCTCTGAGGAAGTTACTGTATAATGTAGTCTTACGGTTAATGTCCGTTGGGCAGGCTCTCCGCTTCCTAGCAGCATGCGACAACAACATGATCACAATATTACGCTCTTTACATTATTCACAGTACAGTACAATAGGGATGGGAACCTCCCGTTTCATGAAAGCCTCATATTTTTTCAATATTCAGGCGCCTTACCAGGACGTGTTAAGGTGACAGGCGTGCGAGCGAGAAAGAGGGACGGAGATATACACCCTATGGAGTCCCATCCCAGTTTAGTTTAAGTTAAGAACTCGTAGTAGTAGGGCCTCAGGCTTTCATAAAAGGGCGGGGGGTGAATGTATCTCATTGTATAGTGATGTAATCACGTCGTGATTATTGTTTCATGTCAAAAGTTGATGCTGCAGCTTGCGGGCTGTTGATGGTGTCCACTACTTGTTGATGACATGCTGCTAAATGATAGAGAACACACGTACAGTCAGCTCGCAGGGCTCCGGGGTGGCGGGGGCAGGGCGGGGAGGGAAGGGCTCGGCGCGGGGCGGGGGGATCAGCACCGCGACGCACTCCGCGTGCTCTACTGCGGCCTTCTGCTTGTTCAGTAAACATTAGTGCACGATTTAAACGAGCTTTATCTTTGTGTGCCCAAAAAAATGTACGTTAATAATAAGTAGGACAATGATATAAAAGTTGGTGGGCGTGCTGAGCGGCGCGCTGGGCCCGAGCACGTCGCGCGCGAGGGAAGGGGACAGTGACGTGTGTGTGCGTACCTGCGGCACGGGCGCGAGCACGAAGTAGTTGGTGGGCGTGCTGAGCGGCGCGCTGGGCCCGAGCACGTCGTGCGCGAGGGAAGGGGACAGTGACGTGTGTGTGCGTACCTGCGGCACGGGCGCGAGCACGAAGTAGTTGGTGGGCGTGCTGAGCGGCGCGCTGGGCCCGAGCACGTCGCGCGCGAGGGAAGGGGACAGTGACGTGTGTGTGCGTACCTGCGGCACGGGCGCGGGCACGAAGTAGTTGGTGGGCGTGCTGAGCGGCGCGCTGGGCCCGAGCACGTCGCGCGCGAGGGAAGGGGACAGTGACGTGTGTGTGCGTACCTGCGGCACGGGCGCGGGCACGAAGTAGTTGGTGGGCGTGCTGAGCGGCGCGCTGGGCCCGAGCACGTCGCGCGCGAGGGAAGGGGACAGTGACGTGTGTGTGCGTACCTGCGGCACGGGCGCGGGCACGAAGTAGTTGGTGGGCGTGCTGAGCGGCGCGCTGGGCCCGAGCACGTCGCGCGCGAGGGAAGGGGACAGTGACGTGTGTGTGCGTACCTGCGGCACGGGCGCGGGCACGAAGTAGTTGGTGGGCGTGCTGAGCGGCGCGCTGGGCCCGAGCACGTCGCGCGCGAGGGAAGGGGACAGTGACGTGTGTGTGCGTACCTGCGGCACGGGCGCGGGCACGAAGTAGTTGGTGGGCGTGCTGAGCGGCGCGCTGGGCCCGAGCACGTCGCGCGCGAGGGAAAGGGACAGTGACGTGTGTGTGCGTACCTGCGGCACGGGCGCGGGCACGAAGTAGTTGGTGGGCGTGCTGAGCGGCGCGCTGGGCCCGAGCACGTCGCGCGCGAGGGAAGGGGACAGTGACGTGTGTGTGCGTACCTGCGGCACGGGCGCGGGCACGAAGTAGTTGGTGGGCGTGCTGAGCGGCGCGCTGGGCCCGAGCACGTCGTGCGCGAGGGAAGGGGACAGTGACGTGTGTGTGCGTACCTGCGGCACGGGCGCGGGCACGAAGTAGTTGGTGGGCGTGCTGAGCGGCGCGCTGGGCCCGAGCACGTCGCGCGCGAGGGAAGGGGACAGTGACGTGTGTGTGCGTACCTGCGGCACGGGCGCGGGCACGAAGTAGTTGGTGGGCGTGCTGAGCGGCGCGCTGGGCCCGAGCACGTCGCGCGCGAGGGAAGGGGACAGTGACGTGTGTGTGCGTACCTGCGGCACGGGCGCGGGCACGAAGTAGTTGGTGGGCGTGCTGAGCGGCGCGCTGGGCCCGAGCACGTCGCGCGCGAGGGAAGGGGACAGTGACGTGTGTGTGCGTACCTGCGGCACGGGCGCGGGCACGAAGTAGTTGGTGGGCGTGCTGAGCGGCGCGCTGGGCCCGAGCAAGTCGCGCGCGAGGGAAGGGGACAGTGACGTGTGTGTGCGTACCTGCGGCACGGGCGCGGGCACGAAGTAGTTGGTGGGCGTGCTGAGCGGCGCGCTGGGCCCGAGCACGTCGCGCGCGAGGGAAGGGGACAGTGACGTGTGTGTGCGTACCTGCGGCACGGGCGCGGGCACGAAGTAGTTGGTGGGCGTGCTGAGCGGCGCGCTGGGCCCGAGCACGTCGCGCGCGAGGGAAGGGGACAGTGACGTGTGTGTGCGTACCTGCGGCACGGGCGCGGGCACGAAGTAGTTGGTGGGCGTGCTGAGCGGCGCGCTGGGCCCGAGCACGTCGCGCGCGAGGGAAGGGGACAGTGACGTGTGTGTGCGTACCTGCGGCACGGGCGCGGGCACGAAGTAGTTGGTGGGCGTGCTGAGCGGCGCGCTGGGCCCGAGCACGTCGCGCGCGAGGGAAGGGGACAGTGACGTGTGTGTGCGTACCTGCGGCACGGGCGCGGGCACGAAGTAGTTGGTGGGCGTGCTGAGCGGCGCGCTGGGCCCGAGCACGTCGCGCGCGAGGGAAGGGGACAGTGACGTGTGTGTGCGTACCTGCGGCACGGGCGCGGGCACGAAGTAGTTGGTGGGCGTGCTGAGCGGCGCGCTGGGCCCGAGCACGTCGCGCGCGAGGGAAGGGGACAGTGACGTGTGTGTGCGTACCTGCGGCACGGGCGCGGGCACGAAGTAGTTGGTGGGCGTGCTGAGCGGCGCGCTGGGCCCGAGCACGTCGCGCGCGAGGGAAGGGGACAGTGACGTGTGTGTGCGTACCTGCGGCACGGGCGCGGGCACGAAGTAGTTGGTGGGCGTGCTGAGCGGCGCGCTGGGCCCGAGCACGTCGCGCGCGAGGGAAGGGGACAGTGACGTGTGTGTGCGTACCTGCGGCACGGGCGCGGGCACGAAGTAGTTGGTGGGCGTGCTGAGCGGCGCGCTGGGCCCGAGCACGTCGCGCGCGAGGGAAGGGGACAGTGACGTGTGTGTGCGTACCTGCGGCACGGGCGCGGGCACGAAGTAGTTGGTGGGCGTGCTGAGCGGCGCGCTGGGCCCGAGCACGTCGCCTGCCGGCGGCAGCGCGCGCATGGGCGCTCCGCTCGGGTTGAAAACGTCCACGTACGATTTCTTTATGTCTGCGCAAAACACTCACGAAATTAATACCAGTCACATACATGCCCACATTTCTAATAGAAGAAATAAGAAAAATATTGTAATAGTGCAACTGATATCTCTGGAACTACTCTTTCGAAATGTTTTTTTTTTTGTTATTGTGGTAGATAGTCAATCAAAAAAAAAAACAAAATTTTATATACATATTTTATTCGCAATGATAATTGACAAACTAAATTGAATATTGGTGATGAACTTACGATCGATGTGTATGAAAGCAATACTTACGTCTTCCCTTCTGCATTTTGAATATATTCGAGACTGGGGCGCCGGCGGGCGGCGGCGCGCCGGGTGCGGGTGGCGAGCCCGGCGCAGGCGGCGCGCTCCTGCGAGACAAACCACCCACGTTCAGCTCTACTAGCTTAGCACAAGTCGATATTTCCACTAGTGTGGTCTCGCGGCCCGCGTTTCACGAGCAGTTTTAAATGAAGCATTACGTAAACTCAACTCTTGAGTGTGATACACTCAAGAGTTGAGATTATGTTGGAATCAAGATTTACTCAGAAAAGCAGGTTTCATGCGACATCCTGTCTGAAGCAAGTGGTTAAAATAAAAGAATATTATTTTCAGTATATGCGAAACCTGAATATAGTTTGTTCAGAATTGTTAACTGAATCGATTCCAATAATTTTTACACTATGTTATATTTTTTCCCAAAAATATTTACAAGATGGACACCGAGCGTCACTATACCTACCTACAACGCGCGTGCACTGCGAGCGCGCGCTTGAGCATCCTTTCTACTCTCAGTCGACAGAATGCCGCCAGACGATTCGCACGGGTGTACGCATGCGTTCGGTGCGAGCGAGCGTAATTATAACAAGCTTATAACTGTGTGATTTTTCATGATACATTTTTGAAATTTTGTACATAGATTCTTTACATAAATTACTAGACATGTGTTTAAGGTTTTGCATATACTAAAAATAATGTGGTCTATGTCGCAAATGTCGGTGTCGGCCGGCGACTGTCAGTATATAATCGAGTAGGCTGGGGGTACTGACTGGTGGATGGGCAGGTCCGCGCTGCGCGGCGGCGGCGGCGGCGGCGGCTCGCTGTCGTCGCTGTCGCCGTCCAGGTTGCGCCAGCGCTTGCGCTCCGCGTCCCACACGATCTGCGCACAACATTACATGCGCTGCTGTCACAATATCATTCACTGCAAGGAACTTATACCGAGGCGAGCTGAGTGCTTTACTCCGAGTAGCAGACGCGTGCGATTGCAATAAGCATTAAGTCCGCCTATGTACTTTGTGCATGAAGAATAAATAAATAAATATATACGTGTCATGGTCACTTTCGTTATTCTTTAGTTGCGCACTCACATCGGAGCCAAATTAAAATCTTGTCGGAAACATCTTACATAAACCTAGCAAAGGACATCTCATGTCAAGTAAGCAATATAGTGAGTCTTGAATACTTTAGCACACAATTATAAATTACATGTGCAATAAAAAACTGAGAGTGCGAAATAAGTTTATTGAATAGATACATAGATATAAGATAGAAATATAGATAGTCTTTGCTGTGTACATCAGAAGAGAAGGGTCTATCCGGTCGCAGACCAGGAGCCTCGCTAACTAGGCTCGTAATGCGACAGTCCACAATACAATCATTTATATTTTAAAATGATGAAAAATGGCAGTCTTATCTATCAAGACTACCATTGGATATGAGAAACATAAAATTGTGTGATAATGTGATAAGGTACTACTACATAAATTGACTCAAGGTGCAAAGGAGGTTGATCGGTGGAATAGTGACATAAATATTTGGAGACGATCGATGAGATATACATAAATAGATACTACATAAAATACATTTTAATATAAAAGAAATCGGGTGGCCTCTAAGTATAATATACTTATATAAATATAATTCGGGTAAAATTCCGCTTAAAAATAAAGTTATCACACCGTTTACGTTTACGAGAGCAGCCGTTTACGTTTAAGTTGACACATATAAGTCATATCATTTACTATCAAACTAGACAATTACATACCATAGCGAACAATCCGAGATACAATACAACTTCCTATTCCTTCTTATTTATTTTTTCTAATCGAATTAGTAATGCTGAGCGCCCTTTGGTGCTATTCGAAGTCTGTTGTTAGAATAGCACTCAAGACTTACAACTGGTTTTCCGCATCCCAGAAGAAGAGTCCTAAGGGCCGTATCACACTAGCGGTTTGCGAGAGGCTGCGGAGCGGGCGAGTAGTGAATATATCGCGAACACGCCGCGGCTACGCAGCGAAAACGTCGCGAACACGCCACGGCTACGCAGCGAAAACATCGCGGACACGTGGCGAATTCGCAACGTCTTCGTCGCGTGTTTGTAAGCGAGGGGCGTTTTTATGAGACAGTACACAATGGCATCCACGTTGCTTTTCGCGGCAAAGTCGTTGCGCGCCCGTAACGTATTCGTTGCGCAAAGATGTTCGCAATCCGCTAGTATGATTAAGCCCAAAGAGTTAACTATCAATTAATCCCGCTAGTATCTAGCAGTCAACAGTCTGCTTCAGCAGTGGATAAAGTCTAAGCTACTACACGAATTTAGTAACATGTACGAGACAAGAATAAGATAGCAAGCCAGCCGTCTACAACAAGGTAGGCATGTCAGCGTGGTGGCTGCGTGGACGCCTGGCGGGCGCTCGGGCACTCACGGAGGGGTTCTTGTCGTCGGGCAGGATCATCTGGTTGGGCGGGCGCAGCGACAGCTTGGTGAGGATGCCGCCCAGCCAGCCGCCGCCCGCCGCCTTGGCGCGCGCCTCCTTGCCGCCGTCCGGCGCAGCCTTGCTCTCCGGCTTCTTGCTGCTCGCCTTCGGAGACTCGGTGTCGCGCTCGTTCTGTTGCTGTAACAAAATTGCTATTTATTAAGTCTGTGTTACAGAAATTGCCTAGCGTCTCGTGTTTCATCTTGTCGACAGTGTCAGGAGTGTCGTCGAAATAGTCTCAGTGTTGCCTAGACCTTTTCCCAACATTCTTACGGTTCCGTTTTTCTCACGCCAAATACGTAACCCTTATAGATAGAGAATCACTTTGTTGTCAGTCTGTTTTTCTGTCAAGTCTCGTTTTCTTAGAAACTCGTGGAGGTATTAAGCTGAAATTAATACAAAATACTTAGGTTTATTACTCCTCGGAGCAATAAAAAATAAAATTATTTACTAAATTAACGCAATCTAAAGATAAGGCCATCTATACTATGCATGGTCGCTTATGCACCTTTTCACGCTCGCAACGAAATCAAAATCTATAGGACCTTTCTGCTGACCTAGAATCGTTAAATTTAGCAAGAAGCAAAGAAAAATATCTAAATTCCAAGTTCCATAGCAGAAGTAAAGGAAAAAGTATAAAAACCGATCATCAGTGGTCCGCGGAGCACAGGTTAAGGACTACTCTAGAGAGTCCCGCTTGTCGATGACACTGTCTCGAGTGCCGGCGAAAGTGTGTCAAGAGTGTGTATGTGTGTGTTGAGGAGTAGAATACTCACATCAGCCGGCTGGTCGTCGTAGTCCTGGTAGTAGGGCGCGCGCGGCTTGTTGGTGCCCGGCATGGTGATGCTGGGCGCGGCGTCCGCGGCGCCCGCGTCCCCGCCCGCGCCCTGGGGGCCGCACACGGTAGTACAACGTCTTTGTATACTCACGTCAGGCGGCTGGTCGTCGTAGTCCTGGTAGTAGGGCGCGCGCGGCTTGTTGGTGCCCGGCATGGTGATGCTGGGCGCGGCGTCCGCGGCGCCCGCGTCCCCGCCCGCGCCCTGGGGGCCGCACACGGTAGTACAACGTCTTTGTATACTCACGTCAGGCGGCTGGTCGTCGTAGTCCTGGTAGTAGGGCGCGCGCGGCTTGTTGGTGCCCGGCATGGTGATGCTGGGCGCGGCGTCCGCGGCGCCCGCGTCCCCGCCCGCGCCCTGGGGGCCGCACACGGTAGTACAACGTCTTTGTATACTCACGTCAGGCGGCTGGTCGTCGTAGTCCTGGTAGTAGGGCGCGCGCGGCTTGTTGGTGCCCGGCATGGTGATGCTGGGCGCGGCGTCCGCGGCGCCCGCGTCCCCGCCCGCGCCCTGGGGGCCGCACACGGTAGTACAACGTCTTTGTATACTCACGTCAGGCGGCTGGTCGTCGTAGTCCTGGTAGTAGGGCGCGCGCGGCTTGTTGGTGCCCGGCATGGTGATGCTGGGCGCGGCGTCCGCGGCGCCCGCGTCCCCGCCCGCGCCCTGGGGGCCGCACACGGTAGTACAACGTCTTTGTATACTCACGTCAGGCGGCTGGTCGTCGTAGTCCTGGTAGTAGGGCGCGCGCGGCTTGTTGGTGCCCGGCATGGTGATGCTGGGCGCGGCGTCCGCGGCGCCCGCGTCCCCGCCCGCGCCCTGGGGGCCGCACACGGTAGTACAACGTCTTTGTATACTCACGTCAGGCGGCTGGTCGTCGTAGTCCTGGTAGTAGGGCGCGCGCGGCTTGTTGGTGCCCGGCATGGTGATGCTGGGCGCGGCGTCCGCGGCGCCCGCGTCCCCGCCCGCGCCCTGGGGGCCGCACACGGTAGTACAACGTCTTTGTATACTCACGTCAGGCGGCTGGTCGTCGTAGTCCTGGTAGTAGGGCGCGCGCGGCTTGTTGGTGCCCGGCATGGTGATGCTGGGCGCGGCGTCCGCGGCGCCCGCGTCCCCGCCCGCGCCCTGGGGGCCGCACACGGTAGTACAACGAGCCACAAACCCAGCTCAGCTAATAATAGGGATAAATCCTAACAAAATACTCCATCCTATTTGCTCTATCAGTTGATTCCCAAAAATATTAGAAATCTAAACAAAAAATTAAGATATTTTTTTTTTCTAGGGCGCCGAAGTCTCGCGTAATCTTACCTACCCAAAACATTGTTTACTTCAATAAATAAAGCAAAAAATAAGTGAAAAATATACTAATATTAATAATAATTCGATAAATTCGTGGTCCAACAGGTTAACGTTTGAATCCCCAACCGGTCCTATGAGACCGCGCTGTTATTGTTTTACTATTGTGTCTCGTTTCGCGGGTATCTGAGTAATTAATCCATCTGACGGAGCAAACAGAATATTTTATCCAGGAAATATCCCTATTATAGTTAATTGTTTCAAGTTAAAATACAATATACCAAACAATATATCCACTGTAGTCGTTGTGAGGGGGGCAAACAGAGGGTTATGCTCTGACCTATATTTGCAATTATATAAAATTAAATTGGTGTATTAATACATTCAATATAAAGCAAGAAAGAAGTTTTTTTTTTATTTTTCTTTCTAATATAAAGCATTTGTTCTGCTCTTACCATCACCTCGGTTCTTTGACACGACAGTAAAGGCACAGTGGTGCGTGCAGTCACTACAACTATTAGCAATCAGGTGAACAGTTTCTCTCAGTCTTGAAACCAGACTACATTAGTTGATATAAGACATTACAAAAGTGAACAGGCCACACTTAGTGATCCTGAATTAGTAAAAGTGGCGACTGCTTACTATTTTACATTTCAGTTCAACATTATTTAAAGTTGCAAGAGAAAATCAAAAAAGTTTGAAATGTAAACGATATTAGTAGTTGTAAACTACAATGTCGATAATATAAGCCGAGTATGTTCCTCAGTGAGGACTGCGGAGGCCACACACGTTAACATCGCAAGCGGAGGGTCACATCAACAATCTGCAGCTTGACATTCTAATACAGTTAGTTGGTAAACGTCCAGCGGGGTCACAAAACTTTTTATGTTTAAAGAACATGTGTGGGTACAGTACCCGGCACGTAAGTTGGCAAGATTTTGAGTGTGTAGTAGACTAGTGGGGGTAAATTCGCGCATGTGGTACAAAAACGCGAATGAGCGAACGGGACGTAACGCAGTGCGGGAGCAAAAGTCGACTAACGCGCCAATCATAGACTACTATTATAATACTGCACCGATCGCGCGCCGAATCGGCGCTACCTCATACCCCGCGTCCCTTTTGACCACCAAATAGATCTAAAAAACGGTTTCTGCGCAACTAACGACTCTTGCCAACTTACGTGCCGGGAACTGTATTAGCATTCAACGGGCGGACCGCACAGTGTACATGCCATCGTAAACTTGTTGATAGTGTACAATCTGCTCGCGCTACAATGAACCGCACGCGTTTCAATTTACTATAAAACTATTAATAGGTTTGTTTTAGATGAGAGCCAGTTGTTTCACAGACGCGAACTAATTAAAAGGTATATTGTTAATTGGAAATATACACAATCTCTAGCGAGCCATGCACGAGGCGCAGGCGCGGCGGCGCAGACGAGTTGTTCGGGTGTGTTAGGAAAACCACACTGTTTCACTCAACATTTAATAGCGGTAAACAATTTTCTACAAATCGGCGATTATTATGGTTTTCTAGATTACAACAATAACACACTTAGTTTATGAACATAAAAGATACATTATAAGCGTGTAAAAAATATAAAATAATAATATAATTTTAAACTGATAACGTGAGACGGATCAATTAATACATTTTAGTGGTTAACACATTTTAGTTTTGGTATTTTAACAGTAACAACGTTTAGATAAATAAATTAACGCGATTCTAGGATAAGATCAATAAATATCACAGCGTAGTTTTAGAGAATCAATATAAAAGCGTTATAAACAAGGGCGGGGTGGGCGGCGGTTACCGCGCCGCTAGATGTAGCTGACGGGCTCGTCGATGTTGAAGGTCTTGGGCCCCGCCACGTAGTACTTGGCGTCGCGCTCGCGCGGCATGGCCTCGCGCGGCGGCGCGCCCGGCCCCATGGGCGCGTCGATGTCGAACGTGCGCCGCACACCGCCGCCGCCGCCGCCCGCGCGCCGCGACAGTATCGCCTCGAAGCGGTCCAGGCTGCGCTCGATGGTGCGCCGCAGCTCTCGCCGGTGCGCCTCGCCCTCCAGCGCGCCCACCCCGCCCGGCACGCTTGGCCCGCTCGCCCCGCCCGGTGGCGATGCGGGCTCGTCGATGGGGTAGGTGCCGCCGAACACCAGCGGCTTGAACGTGCCGTCGCGCACGTGCACCGTGCTGCGCGCCCACGTGTCCACCGTGGCCGAGATGAGGCGGCCGCCCGCGCGCGCAGGACCCAGCGCCGGCGGCAGAGGGCGCGCGCGTACTGCGGGCCCGGGCGGCGGCGCGTGCGCCAGCTGCACGTCCAGGTCCGACAGCGGCGCGGCCGGCGGCGTGCTGACGCGGGCGGCGCGGGGCGTGCGCGCGGGCGCCGTGAAGGCGGGCGTGGCGCCGGCCGACGGCTTGGGGTGCACGCGGCGCCGCAGCGCGGGCGAGCGCCGGAACTCGGCCAGCTCCAGGTCGTCGGCGGGCGCTGGGGCGGCGGGCTTGTGCGGCGGCGTGGTCTGCGGGGCGACGCGCGCGGTGGGCGGGGCGCGCGCGGGCGGGGCGCGCGGGGGCGCGGGGCGCGGCCGGGCGGACTGCACAGCCGCGCCACACAACTCGTTAGAACAAGGTGCGCCGGCCCGACGCGCGGTCGAGCCGGCCGCACGTAGCGCGCTACCACGAGATCTCTGGGCGAATGACGCGTGACCTGCCGCGCTCGGCTCAGAGCCACCGGCGTGATTCAATACTCGGCTTATATTATATAGACTGATACACTACTGGACGGTGACATGTTAAGATTTATCTCTAAACCACCATAAAATTGCGAATTTATTGCTAAATCTAACTCATTAAAAGTTGTAATTATAGAAAAGTAATAAACTGTAAACATTACTACCAACATTAAAGAAAATCTAGTAAGTAATACCATTATTTTCAGACTCAGAATTTTTGTAAACAGGCGAAAAAAGTAGTATCTTCTAAATCATATTTGCTTTTTTTTTCTTTTAGTTCCAAAGCAGAGCCATGTTTACATAAGGCATTGAATAGCCCTGCACCAAGAAGTAAGATCCCTCCACCCATCGACCTCACATACACAAGCTAACAAACAATCTTCTACTTAAATGTATGCAATGCTCTTCAGTGAGCTTCTCCTAGGAGAAGGAGAAGCTGATCGTGTCTAGTTGTAGTCAAGTTGGCGAGTCTGAAGTTAGGCTCTGCGAATTTTGGCGCTTGAATATATCGTACAAAAATAAAGGGATAAAAAAAAAATTATGTAATTTGCAGATGTTATTGCTGTTAAAAACTGTTATTGGCAATTTTTTTTTTAAACATTGACTTTTGTATGATATTTCAAGCGCCAAAATTTGCAGAGCCTAACTTCAGACTCGCCAACTTATAACGGCCGTACTGTACCTAGTTGGTCATAAAGTCTGTCAAAACGTGATTTTTTTAATTTTAGAATACTGCATATCTATACTAATATTATAAAGAGGTAAAATTTGTAAGTTTGTATGTAGGGGGTAATCTCTGGAACTACTGGTCCGATTTGAAAAATTCTTTCACTGTTAGATAGCCCATTTATTGAGGAATGCTATAGGCTATATACCATCACGCTACGACCCACAGGAGCGGAGCAGTAACGGAAAATGCGGGTGAAACCGCAGGGGATGGCTAGTACTTGAATATTTTCGGATAAAAATCCTTTTGTGCTTGACGAAAATAAAGAAGATTAGAGGAATCAACTTTTATTAATTTTCAAATAATTATGGAGAATGATTATCGGTTATCGCATTGCACCGCTGTGGGTACGCGCCAACAGAGACTTTCAATATTTCGCACTACGGTTTGTTTATTATGTAAATCAAAAATCAATAAACATATTATTATTATTTATTTTTATATCGCATTATTAAACAATACGCCTTTTCAGTTCATATATAATTTTTAAATAATAATTATCAAAAAGTGTATCATTAATGTTTTGACAGAATTTATGACCTGAGCAGGTGTAAGGCTGGAGTCCTCTGTAAACGTATTGAGTGTCGTAGTCTGTGGCGCTGATGCCAGGTGCGACCGTCAGGGTGCGTCTCCAATGAAGTGGAGCGGAGCGGAGTGGATTTGATCATCCAATGACTCCCGATCTGGGCGGAGCGGGAGCTGACTAAAACCACATCTATGTCCTTCAGTTGCCCTTTGCGTTCTAAGCCTAAGGGTTTCCTTTTCAGAAATTCTCATCTTGCCTTCTCCCGCTTTTGAGTAGAGCGGGAGGGCGTGTCAGACTTTGACTGAGTATAGCCCACCCCGTTCCTTTTTTGCCTTTGTTCCAGGGTCCCGGGTTTTTCTTTCGGAAACCAATCCATGGTCCCGGAGGCTTCGACCCTGCTGGGCCCCTACAGTTTGCAGACATCTCTTTGAGGTGCGCGTGGAACAGTACATCCCATTGACTTGGGATCAGTCCGCATTATTCCCGAACTGCCGGATAGCAAGCTACCCAGTGCCCTCCGCCCACAAGTTCGTGCCTACGGTGGTTGGAAATCGGGATCGGAATCCCAGCGGCGGGGGCGTAAGGGCCGTTCCATTTCGCGTGCGGTCGTCTCCTTTGCTAGCATTACTGCTTCGCAGTAGGCGATCGCCTGCCACTTATCCTCGCTCCGAACCATGGCCTGTACCGGGGCATGGCGCGAGAGGCCGCCATCGCCGATCACCTCCACGAGAACACGGCTGTGCTCCGATCAAGCAGGGGCACATCTGTACTGTATGTTCCACCGTGACCTCCGAGCGGTCCACACAGTGGCGACACCCGATCGTTTCTTCCGCCTGAATCCGATGCAGGAACCTCCCGATCTTACCATGTCCGGTAAGGACCTGCAGCATACGAAAGGTGAGGACACCGTGACGTCTTTCCAATCACTCCTCAAAGAAGGGACTTACCGCCATAATGATGGCATGCCCAATCTCCTTGAGGAGCGTGTGGATCACTATGGACTGTCGCCGACTTGGGCTCGGTCCGAACAATTACCGGTTGGCTAAACGGTGAGCTATCGCCCTCGATGTTCGTATGCCCTCATCCACTGTGGCTGATAGCCGGGATCGGTCTCTCGGCGGCTGGGCTATGAGCATGTTTGTTGCTTCACACGTGCGGCCTCCAAATTCACTAGCATTATTCTTCGCAGGAGGCGATCGTATACCATTTTTCCTCGCTCCGGAACAAAGCTTTATGGCATTCGGCGGCAGCGTCCTCTAGCACTGGAGCCTAGTCCAGTGCTCGAGGACGCTGCCGCCGAATGCCTCTGCGAGGACACGGCGGTGCTCCGCCCAAGCGGGGCATAGCGTATGCTCAACCCTGTGCTCCAGGCAATTCTCACAATAAACACTTGAGCGTTTCTTCCACCTGAATCTGATGCAGAATCCTCCCAAACTAACCACGTCCGGTGAGGAGCTGCGTCATGCAGAAGGTGAGAAAGCCGTGATGCGTTTCTAGTCACTCCTCAAAGAGGAGACTTAATGCCATGATTATGAGGAAGAGGCGACTAGACCCTCTCAAGTTGCAGGAGCCGCTTGAGGGCAGCCCCGGTCCGTTTCAGATTGGGAATCAGACGAAGAGCTGCCGATTGAACCCTTGCCCCGGAGCCTGGTGGCACGTTCCGGGGCCATGTGTTTTTATGGCCCTCGATTTGTGCTATGCCATCTCGAGTCTCAAATGATGTATCTCCTCTAAAATTGGATTTGAGCTACCCTTTGCTTCGTACGCTTAGCCCCACAATCGACACGACTCTGTTTTGTCCGGTTCAGAACGGACGCATGTGTATTTGTTTTATTTGAAAGTCTACTCAACTCCACTCCGCTCCTTTTAAACTGTTTTAATGGTGCGGAGTAGAGATTTCGAGCACTGCGCTGTGATTGATCAATTCACAATCCATTCCTCTCCACTGCGCGTCATTAAGAAAGCACCCTTAGCGTTATATACGAGATCCCAGCCTTAACCATACAGGTATTGCTTCGGAAAACATCGTCTACCTTCGGAAATACGAACGCATACAGCGTTATCGGAAACACGATATTGTAATGCCATAGTTAAAATGTCTGTAACTCACCTCTGTGTAGCCGTAGCCGGGCTCGGGCTGCCAGTATGCGGCGGGCTGTTCTTGCGCGTAGTTGGCGTCGTCAGTGCGCGGCCACTCCTCGTAAGAGCCGTACGGCACTGCCTCGTCCGCCGGCTGTTGTTGCTGCTGCTGTTGTTGTTGTTGCTGCGGCGACGGCTGCGGCTGCTGCTGTTGTTGCGAGTAGTACTGCGCCGCGTAGTCGGGCGTCTCCTCCGCCGGCACGGGCTCGGGGTACGTCGGTATCGCTTGTTGGTACTGTTGTTGGCCCTGTGGAAATACAATACATCATTGTTATAATATGTTGTTTATATCAATATGAAAAACTGACTCTTTAAGTTACAAATTCGTGTGAATCTGTAAAATAGTAAAGTTTTCTTGTGTATCTCTTATCATGTAATGCATTTAAGGCATTTTGAACATTATGAGAGCCGCGTCCTTACGAGTCGAAAGTCTGTGTGATTTTGATCAATTAAAAGAACATATTAGGTTAGCGTTAAGAACAGGCGACATTCTTGTGGTAGAGGCATAACACACATAGGTATTTGTTTCATGAGCAGTACGTACCTGTTGGTCGGGCCAGCCGTACTGCTGCGGCGGCTGCTCGTAGTGCTCCTGCGGCGGCGGCTCGTAGCTGTGCTGCGGCGTCGTCTGCTGCGACGCGCTCTCCGCCTGCGCCCCATCACGCACACACATACAGGTTAGTTACTTGTTACAGTACCCGACACGTAAGTTGGCAAGATTTTCACGTAGTGGGGGTAAATTCGTGCGAGGAGCTCGTGGCTAGATAATAACAGCCGCACGGGTCGCTCTTCAAGGTTAAGCAACGCTTGCCTAGGTTGGTCTGTGGATGGGTGACTATCTTAACATAACGAGTTTCCTCCGTGCCTCGGAAAGCACGTTAAGCCGTTGGTCCCGGCTGTCTTTGAAGATCTTTGGCAGTCGTTACGGATAGTCAGAAGCCAGTAAATCTGATTCCAGTCTTGCCATGAAGTACCGTGTTACCCCAGTAATGGGTTGTGGAGGTCTGGTAGGCAGCCGCTCCTCGTAAAATACTGGTATTCAGCTGAATCCGGCTTGACTGGAAGCCGACCCCAATATAGTTGGGAAAAGGCTAGGCAGATGATGATGGGGGTAAATTCGTGCGTGGTGCACTTAGTGGTACAAAAAAGTGAATGAGCGAACGTGATGTAGACTCAGTGCGGGGGGTAAAGGTCGACTAACGCAGTAATGGCGCGCTCGGATCGGCGCTACCTCACCCCGCGTCCCGCTTGACCACTAAATAGATCTAATAAACGATTTCTGCGCAACTAACGGCTCTTGCCAACTTATGTGCCGGGAACTGTACTGGTTTTAATCGGAAATTATAAAGGTACACATAACAAACAATACTTACAGGCAGTTATTAACTAGTTAGCTTGATCTGTGTTAGTACGTATAGTGTATATATATAGTACAAGTTACAGTATTGTTTAGATAAAACGACAAGACTTAGAGCGATAGCACACTAGCGGATTGCGGGCGTCTTTAAAGCGGAGCGCGTGCGCAACGAACACGTCGCGCAAGAGCAGCGAATTTGTTAGAAAGGAAGAAAGATAGAAAACACGTTCATTTGGCACACCATGAATAATAAGAAAAAACAAGTAATTGCGATAGCAGATTGGACGTCATTGTGAACTGTCTGGTAAAATGCCAGCCCGTACCCCCGCCATGAAACGAAACACGAAACGAAAAGGTTGCGAATTCGCCACGCGTTCGCGACATCATCGCCGCGCAGCCGCGGAGTGTTCGCGACGCATTCGTTACAAGCCGCTAGTATGATACGGCCCTAAGCGTAATTAATTCTTCAAACGAGTCAATGAATTGATTTTGTTATTATATTTGTATTCATGACGGACGGGTGACATCGTCTGTCCGGCAGACGTGGGACGTACCGTGAGCATGTGGGCCACCTGCTTGACGTCCGTGAGCCACTGCTGGTGGTGGCGCGGCGACGGCTCGCTGCTGTCCGCCTCGTCCACCAGCGGCGGGTCCTCCTGCAGCGACGGGTCGTGGTACTTCAGCCTGAGGATAATCACAACGGTTATAATATACGCCACTGTTCAATGCAGTGACTAAACTTGAGGTGTACTGCCAGTATAGAAGCAGCGTACCTGTCGGCCAGCTCGGCCAGGTTGGTGACGAGCGCGCTGGAGTAGAGCTGCGGCGCGCGGGTCACGGCGCGTGCGCACGCCTCGGTGTACGCCAGCGCACGCTCGTACAGCCCCACGTCCAGCAGGCGGCACGCCAGCACGAACTTGTACGGCTGCAACATACACACGCCATGTCAGCATAGTCAACCGTCAGGCATACCAATTTCTGATTAAGCTCATTTCGGTAAATGAGAAATAAGGTGGGTCCAAGTACGCTACCCTGTGGTACCCCATAAGACAATCTCTCCCTCTTCTCTCAGTGCTTAGGTGACTATAATTTTTTTACCGCCTGCTTTCTATTCGACAAGTAGCTGTGGAAAACTATCACAAAAAGTGCTACGAATATCGATTAATATCGATTTTAAGCTGCAACGGGACAGAGACAGTATCGAAAGCTTTGGATGAGTCTAAAATTATTCCAATAGCTTTTTCATAGTAAAGTTTGAGATATTTGTGTCGATGAATTCCGAAACTGCATCTTTTGTAGATTTACTAGCTCGAAAGTTGTACTGGTTCTGAAGTAAGACTTTATTTTTTTCTCGGCAAGAAAGAAACGTCGTAGAAAGAAACGAATTTACAAAGGAAGAAAGTGGATCAAACCTGTAGCTCAGTAAGTACGAAGTCGTCCTGGTTGAGCGACATGGCGTACTCGTAGACCTCGGTGGCGAAGAGCGCCTTGTTGTGCGCCAGCTGCTGCAGCTTGGTGGCGCGAGGGTCCGCCAGCAGCAGCGCCAGGCGCGGCGGCG
Source organism: Mythimna separata (assembly GCA_030763345.1). Classification (NCBI taxonomy): domain Eukaryota; kingdom Metazoa; phylum Arthropoda; class Insecta; order Lepidoptera; family Noctuidae; genus Mythimna; species Mythimna separata. Next base: position 333,699 of record CM061173.1, on the reverse strand, counting down.
CCGTGCCCGAGGGCGCGCGCGCGCACAGCGGCGCCAGCGGGTGGCGCGTCAGCCCCACGCCCGCCGACACGTAGCAGAACTGCGCCGAGTACAGCAGCCCGCGACCCGACAGGCTGTCTCCTAAGGGAACCACAGCGCAACACGAGGTTAGTCACCAAGCAAGAGCTAGGCAACACCGCTTAGCTACTAACTCGGGCCTGCTAGTGACCCAGCTCATATACATATACGATGCATATAATTATGATGATGACATTTTTTCAAAGTTTTGTGCAATATACAACTCTTTACCGGACAGTATGGTAACCAAAACAATATTTGTAATAGCGACATGAGAATTACACAACTATAGGCATTAAAACCATCATTTTTTTAATTTGTTCAATAATTGTAAATAAAAACATGGACGGATGGTCCATGTTGCATATTATATAGTGTGTGCGCTACGTACCGAGCTGCGTGAGCGTGCGGCGGTCCTGGTCGGGGCGCGCGGACGGGTTGGACAGCAGCATGGCGGCGTGCGGCCGCCAGTCGCCCCAGCGCTCGTCTGCCACGCACTGCAATCAAGCATTCTCTTACATATCCTGTCGGGACCTCGCTGGTTGAACGTCGGCATTACAGAATGAAGAATTTTTACTTTAGTATTTGCGTTAGGAAAATAGTGACCCAACGTAACTGTCACTCAGCTTAGCCGCGCCCTTTAACAACTTGTGTGTGTATGTGTGACTTTGCAGTTGCAGTAATAAGTCACTATTTTCTTAACGCGAATACACTATAAGTAACATTTTAATCGATTGCGAGTCCCGGTTGGTAACCATTAAATAAATGGGGTATTCTTAGCTTATTCTAAACAGTGTCGAGATACTGGGCAGAAAGGCTGTATGTTCTTCGTCACTTATTTTCCTGACTTATATGACGGGGAAAATATGAGTAACACCGGGACTATTAGAAGAAGAACAATGTAAAATTAGATGATGATGCAGCTTACCGTGGCGGCGGGCGGCTGCGCGGCCTGCAGCGCGGTGTAGAGCGTGTGCAGCGGGTCTGTGTGCGGCAGCGCGGCCACGAAGCGCGCCGCCACGCCCGCGCGCGCGCGCCGCCCCACGTGCGCGCCCAGCGTCATGGCGTGCCCCCACAGCTTGTTGCGCACCGCCCACTCTGCAACCACACACCACTCTCACCAACAACTCAAACAATTCTAATCATGTAACTACTTTACAGTTATCGCATTGTTTCCGAATTTACTTATGCTATCTGGCATTGTTTCTTACCAAATCTCATGTTTCATGGCAATAAGAAGTTCCCTAAAAGTTTTGATTCCATTGTAAGCCTCAAAATGCCACTATCACTCAATCACTCATCATTAGATTGCGTTGATTTAAAAGTTTAATTTCTTCACTGCTCAAGGGGTAGCCAGACCTCAGTATTTAATATTAGTAATTTCAGCTTGATGCCTTCACGCGGTTTTGACAGACGGACTGCAAAATTATTCTATAAGGGATCCGTATAGATATATATACATTAAAACTGCAATCAGACGAAAGATGAGATTTGGTTAGTGATTCGCATCTACAGTGTTGTGTAGCTTGCCCTAAGCTCCAGGTATCACGAGGGGCACGTACCGAGCGCATCGGGACGGTTGCCGTAGATGAGCAGCTCTCGTAGCCGGTCCAGCGCCGCGCGCTCGTCCAGCGCCGACTGCTCCTGCGTCGACGACGACTCTTGGTCTACAAGCAAAAACACAACTGATAATGAACAGCCGACTTAGCGTGGGTGTTTATTACATACACAAGCTTTTGTCATTTATCTTTTTTTCTATTAGTAAAAACAGCAGCCTTGTTTTACCACATTTTAACACCTGATATCCACTTGCACAGTTCGTGTCATGTAAATGTACCGCTCTGGAGTAGGCTACAACTAGCTGCGCACTAAGGAGTCTCTGCAGCAACAACGCGCAGGTATCAAAAGGCTGGTATCACATCAATCAACTTACATGTCGCGAACTGTGGTTTCATACAAGAGGCTCAGAGGGATGAGGAGGGTGAAGGAGGTATTGTACTCACTGAGGTTCTCGGACATGGAGAGCTCGGGCTGTTCGGGCGAGGAGCTGCGCGCCTCGTCGTCGCGCGCCGAACGCGCCGACCCCGACACCGACGAGCCGCGCCGGCTCTCTGCACATCACAACATCGTTTAACTTCATGCTTATAGCACCGCATAAAGTTCAAAATCGCTTGCCATCACTTCCTTTGAGTAAAATATTGATTTGCATTTTTTAACAACTGTTGTCATTACCTACCACGGAATAAGTAATAGTACAAGTACAGACAGTTCACTCTGCGTTAGCAAACATGTGAATATAAACCTAATAACAGTGCAGTTAATGTTCATAATACATTATAAGATCTGTACCTTATGTGACCTTCATTATATTAACCTACCGGGGCTAATAGCGCTCGTAACAAATCAAAATACACCTTAAGTCCGCGCAGCGAAAGTTTCTTTTGTTACACGCGTTATGCACCTTATAAACATGTGATTAATTTTGCTAACAAACCTCGTCAGTAATAATAAATCAAGTTAGTATATGAAAGCTCACCGTTTAGCGTCTTGTGTGCGGGCGGCTTGTACTCGTACTCGCGCGTGTTCTTCATGAGCAGCTCCGCGATGTCCGACCCCACCACCACCTGCAACACAACAACGACTGTCAGCATGACTCCTCTCCTATCAGTGGACAGACCATTCAACCTCGTCAACACACCGGATTCAATGGCAGTCGTGATGGACGTTGACGTCAAAATCCATGTCAGACTCTCTTCTCATTCTTATTAGCAGCTTAAAAGTTTTATGACTTCTTTGTTGATGAAAGTAAAATAAAAAATCATATTTGTTAATTAGAATTTTTTTTAAAAAAATAAGAAATTGTGTTCATATTTCCTACTTCCATGACTTTTAGTTGATATTTGTTTTAGTGACGCCTCTTTATGTTTAGGTCGGAGTGGACAATGAGCGGTTACCCCGTTCTGGCGCAGCATGAGCGCGAGCAGCTCCCACAGCAGCACGTAGCCCGTGACGTCACGCGCGCCCTCGCGCTCCGCGCTGCGCATGCGCACGTAGCAGTACTCGATCACGCTCTTCTTGTGCGTCACACCTGCAACAAAACAGCTTTATATCATATTTGGCTGCTTTCAGTGAATGAAATAGATAAAAACACGCTCAAATTTCGTCTGGACCATGAGTTTAGTTCCTGAGCGCGCGGCGAGGGAGACACGTGCGCGTGTGTCACGTTACCTTTGACGAGCGGGCCGGGGAAGGCGGCCAGGTCGGCGGCGTGCGGCAGGTGGCGCAGCGCGGAGGCGAGGGAGACACATGCGCGTGTGTCACGTTACCTTTGACGAGCGGGCCGGGGAAGGCGGCCAGGTCGGCGGCGTGCGGCAGGTGGCGCAGCGCGGAGGCGAGGGAGACACGTGCGCGTGTGTCACGTTACCTTTGACGAGCGGGCCGGGGAAGGCGGCCAGGTCGGCGGCGTGCGGCAGGTGGCGCAGCGCGGAGGCGAGGGAGACACGTGCGCGTGTGTCACGTTACCTTTGACGAGCGGGCCGGGGAAGGCGGCCAGGTCGGCGGCGTGCGGCAGGTGGCGCAGCGCGGAGGCGAGGGAGACACGTGCGCGTGTGTCACGTTACCTTTGACGAGCGGGCCGGGGAAGGCGGCCAGGTCGGCGGCGTGCGGCAGGTGGCGCAGCGCGGAGGCGAGGGAGACACGTGCGCGTGTGTCACGTTACCTTTGACGAGCGGGCCGGGGAAGGCGGCCAGGTCGGCGGCGTGCGGCAGGTGGCGCAGCGCGGAGGCGAGGGAGACACGTGCGCGTGTGTCACGTTACCTTTGACGAGCGGGCCGGGGAAGGCGGCCAGGTCGGCGGCGTGCGGCAGGTGGCGCAGCGCGGAGGCGAGGGAGACACGTGCGCGTGTGTCACGTTACCTTTGACGAGCGGGCCGGGGAAGGCGGCCAGGTCGGCGGCGTGCGGCAGGTGGCGCAGCGCGGAGGCGAGGGAGACACGTGCGCGTGTGTCACGTTACCTTTGACGAGCGGGCCGGGGAAGGCGGCCAGGTCGGCGGCGTGCGGCAGGTGGCGCAGCGCGGAGGCGAGGGAGACACGTGCGCGTGTGTCACGTTACCTTTGACGAGCGGGCCGGGGAAGGCGGCCAGGTCGGCGGCGTGCGGCAGGTGGCGCAGCGCGGAGGCGAGGGAGACACGTGCGCGTGTGTCACGTTACCTTTGACGAGCGGGCCGGGGAAGGCGGCCAGGTCGGCGGCGTGCGGCAGGTGGCGCAGCGCGGAGGCGAGGGAGACACGTGCGCGTGTGTCACGTTACCTTTGACGAGCGGGCCGGGGAAGGCGGCCAGGTCGGCGGCGTGCGGCAGGTGGCGCAGCGCGGAGGCGAGGGAGACACGTGCGCGTGTGTCACGTTACCTTTGACGAGCGGGCCGGGGAAGGCGGCCAGGTCGGCGGCGTGCGGCAGGTGGCGCAGCGCGGAGGCGAGGGAGACACATGCGCGTGTGTCACGTTACCTTTGACGAGCGGGCCGGGGAAGGCGGCCAGGTCGGCGGCGTGCGGCAGGTGGCGCAGCGCGGAGGCGAGGGAGACACGTGCGCGTGTGTCACGTTACCTTTGACGAGCGGGCCGGGGAAGGCGGCCAGGTCGGCGGCGTGCGGCAGGTGGCGCAGCGCGGAGGCGAGGGAGACACGTGCGCGTGTGTCACGTTACCTTTGACGAGCGGGCCGGGGAAGGCGGCCAGGTCGGCGGCGTGCGGCAGGTGGCGCAGCGCGGAGGCGAGGGAGACACGTGCGCGTGTGTCACGTTACCTTTGACGAGCGGGCCGGGGAAGGCGGCCAGGTCGGCGGCGTGCGGCAGGTGGCGCAGCGCGGAGGCGAGGGAGACACGTGCGCGTGTGTCACGTTACCTTTGACGAGCGGGCCGGGGAAGGCGGCCAGGTCGGCGGCGTGCGGCAGGTGGCGCAGCGCGGAGGCGAGGGAGAGCACATGGACGGTGGCGGGAACGCCGTCCACAGGGTAGGCGGCGCGCACCACTACTACGTCGCGGGACGACACGCTGCCCTGCAATATACAACATCGCCGGTTAGTGTCTGTTCATTCGTTTGTTAAATGATCTAAGGGAAAGTACACGAACAGTAAGGTCGTAAATGTAAGCTGTAAATTCACGTTAAGATAATAGTGACGTCATCAGTGCTACTGCAACATAATTAATCATTCTAAAAAATTAAACTTTCGCAGATGCTGTATTTCTGTTGCCCCTATAACATAACATTATATAACAAATTTATACAAAAAACAGAATAAAACAAATATTGAAGTGCGTCCCACACACAAAAATCGTGTTTTTTTTATTGTCTTTCATTTGCTTGTTAAGATTTTCTTCATAAACCATGTGGAAACAACATTTGAGTCCGATGATTTTTAAGTGACTATGATCCGATTCGTCAAGCGCCACACGCGCCGCTTGCGTTGAGTAACGATGATGACGTCACTATTTCCTTAAAGTGAATAGGTTATAGTGGTACATTCTGTCAATGTAAAGAGTAAGAGAGAGAGGGTTTTACCTTGATGTGCGCCGTGGAGTAGCGGAAGGGCGTCATCCTCTCGGAGCGCACCGTGGACTCCTCCAGGTGCAGGTTCAGCGACATGTCCGTCGTCAGCTCCCTGCACACACACACACATCGTTAGAGTGAACCGCGCCGGCCTACACTGCCGGCCATCCACCACCCCTCGACAGTGTAGCCCAATGTTACCAACTCTACTCAAATAAGGATCTGAATCTACTCGCATTATACCAAAGTGTGAAGCGATGACTGTGCAGTGCATAAAACAACTGAATGTGAACTGAATATGCGAAAGCTTTTGTGAAACCTATGATAAATGTCACTGAATATGAGCAAAATGTGCGTATGGTGAGAAAATTATGAATTCTATATGACAGTGGTCTGAAACGAAATTAGATATAGCAGAGAGAATTTAAAAAAATATACATATCCAAGACAATAATAAAAAAAATCATGCACATTCCTGATTATGTTTCAGATTACGTTCATAAAATAAATCCTTCAATTAACAGGTATGTTAATTGAATTTTGAATTCAATAGTAATGTCAGTTCAATAACATAAATGTGGAGATAAACTCCACTTTTATATAACTGGTTTCTTGAACGGCGATAAGCTTTACAAAATTAAAAAGAACACTGCTCAATTATCTGTGAAATTATTATGCCAATTTATTTTTAGGTAGTACTTATCGCGACGAGTTTCTTTTTTCGGCAAATACTACCTCAGGGAAGGTATCAAGAGGCTCGTAGTTGCACGTGTGTAGTAGTAGTAGTATTAGTATTAGTGGCAGTAAGCGTGTACCTGTCGGAGAGGTCGGTGCGCAGCGAGGGCGCGTCGCGCAGCGAGGCGGCGCCCGCGTCGCCGCGGTACGCGTAGTACCTGCGCACGCACGCACGTCACCACGCGCCTCGCGGCCGGGGACTACATCTCTCACCCACACCACATAGCTCCCGCACCGTACACTAACTACCCTTCACTATTCTACCGAGACTTTACTGCCCGACTCATAAAATTTATTTATTTCATTAACTCTTTATGCACATATAAGTACAGAGGCGGATTTAATGCCTTGAGGCATTCTCTAACAGTCAACCTTTGGGCGATGCAGAGGCAAATTGAAATAACTTTATTTTTCAGATCGACTCATTAAACATAACAGCTGGTAGCAGCTGTCTACAACTAACAAACACGCTATCGCAATACTGTCGCAGAACTTGTGCGTAGGAGTCGCCAGTAGATCGGTCGAATCGTTTTCTAATAAATGTAATTCACGGTCAAGCGGGCACAAGGCCTCGTAGTCTTGTCAACTCGTGCACTAATCCTTCATCGAGTGAGACGGGCTGCTCAGTACCGATCAGCAGACGTAAACGCAATGTACCGATAACTAATTTCAATATAATTCGCTCCGCTCTGTACTTATAAAGCGCGACATCTTTACGGAAAGCTGGTATTAGTAATAATGAGTGAGAGATGTTATTCCGATGGCGTCCGTTATATTGATGAAGAACAAAATATAAGGCTAACTGAACGGTTTTAGCGCTTGTATTTTCCTTTTCATCATAAATTAATAATAACATGTAGAATACAAGACAGTTTTTACAGTGGTGTATGTCCTTTACAAAATTTTGTTGCACAAACGCAATGAAGTGAGTTCAAAATCCTGATTAATAATGGGATGGTATGCGTGTTAATATCGATGGCACCTTGCCTGAAGCAACACTTCCCGAGATTGTGTGAACAATGAAGCCCCGTGTTTCTGTAAAATTCTGTTTTTTAATCCTTGAAACTAAATTGACACAGGCAAATGTCAAACTTACAATAATAATGATGCCAGTTGTTTTGTGTTGTGACAAGTGTGACAACCCACGTAATGTCATTTTAGTCTCAGAGATTAAAAAACAGACTTTCAGCCTGTGCTTTCGTGGCACTTTTTTACAGCGAAAGCAAAAATGTCAATCATGTGTGTTTATGGCCAAGTAATACCTCAGACTTAGAGCCAAATGCGTGTAAGCTGAGACAAAAGTTCTATTTTTCTTTTGATTTGTCTTGTCCCCGTCGTTCTTTATTTCTGCTTACGCGGGGCAAACTTGTGAGTAACACGTCGTATGCGCTAACGATACGCGATGGCGAGAGGTTTTAGCGACTGTTTCGATTGTTCGAACACCTCGATGGTTCTCGATTGTGTCGACTTTGACTCGAGTCCGACTGGCGATGGCGCTTATCGCGTTCATTCGCGAGTTGTTCATCGAAGAATTTCGCGGGTTCTTGACTTGCATTGTTATTGTGAATCTAAACTAATTCTTTCAACATTATAGTCATAGAAAGTAATCAATGCCGCGACGGGGAAGGAAACATGAAAATAAACATTGAAGAATCACCGGGATACCCGAGCGAGACTCGGTGAGTGAGAGTAACCGATTCGAACAATCGAAAACTAGTGTAGTGACCTACATATATTAATCATACGCGCATCACACGGCCGGCTGCCGCCGCAGCGCACAGCGCACTGAGCGACCGCCAGGGCGCGCGGCGCGCGCGCCGCCGTGTATGTACCACGGACCCCGAACGAATGCGGCACCTCTGCGGTCCGCGCCCGCGCTGGCGGTCATAGCGAGTGGTGACAACATCCCTGCGTCGAAGACATTCGGGCACTGGCTAATGGAAGAAGCCGTGCCACCCGTATAGCTTGTCGGCCCGCGCGCGCCGCATACGTCATCCTCGGCGAGCTCTCAACCTGATCGCCCATTGGTCTACCACCTCCTCAGTACCACCACTACTTTTTGTATGATACCCTACGGGAATATAAGGCGATGTTTTACAGAAATAAACTAGTCATTTCGTTACCCTTACGCATTTGTCTTTCATTTATAACCGACCTCTAAATTGGTGACCCCGACGTGATGATCGAGCAAGGTATTTGTCGGCCGTCGAAGAGTCCTTGGGCCAGTCCAATACACCTTGTCCTAAAGAAGGATGGCAAATACAGAGTTTGTGGAGATTATCGGCGGCTCAATACAGTGACCGTGCCTGACCAATGACCCCATTCCAAGACTTCATGATTTTACCTACAACTTGCTGGGGAAGAAGTACTTCTCCATAATCGACATGAAAAAGGCCTATTATCAAGTGAGAACTCGCGAAGAGGATATACAGAAGACTGCCGTCATCACACCCTTCGGGTTATTCGAATTCCCGAGGATGTGCTTCGGTTTGCGCAACGCTGGGCAAACGTTCCAACGACACATAGACAATGTTCTACGGGGACTACCCGTTTTCCCATTTGTGGACGACATTTTAGTGGCTTCTGAAACAAAAGAACAGCACAGAAAGGAACTCGAAGAGGTATTCAGAAGGCTTAATGACCATGGGCTACAATTAAATGTAGCTAAGTGTACATTTGGCCAACAAACACTCAATTTTTTGGGCTACACTATAACCTCCCAAGGAATCAAGCCAACTGACGAGAAGGTCGAAGCCATAAAATCATACCCTCGCCCAGAAACAGTCCTAGAATTACGTCGATTCCTGGGAATGATAAACTTTTATCGCGAGAATATCCCACATGCCGCCGAGTATCAACAAAAGCTCAATGTTTACCTGAAACATTCGAAGAAAAACGACAAGACGAAAATCAGTTGGAACGAGACAGCGATACAAGCGTTTGAAAAATGCAAACACGACATCAGCAGCGCCGTATTGTTGTCATACCCATCGTCAACACTACCTTTCGTGCTCATGACCGACGCATCCGACAGCTGTGCGGGGGCGGTACTTCAACAAAAAAGTCAAGGCCATTGGAGACCGCTCGGGTTTTTTTCCAAAAAGTTTGACGACGCTCAAAGGAAATACAGCACGTACGACCGGGAGCTTACGCCTATATACATGGCAGTACGTCACTTTCGCCGGATGATAGAAGGCCGTGACGTCACCATATTGACGGACCACAAACCCCTCACCACCGCACTGCGAGCGAACTACAAAGATGAAACTCCGAGGCGCACAAGATATTTAGAATATATCGGCCAGTTCGTCACCGATATCAAACACGTATCGGGTAAGGATAACTGCGTCGCCGACGCCATGTCACGAGTGGACACAATCTCATGTCCATCACCGATAAATTACGACGAGTTAGCAAAGTCTCAAAAGCAAGATGAAGAACTCAAGCAACTCATGAAAAGCGACAGGTTCAAATTCAAGCGAATAGCACTGCCCGGTTCCACTACCCAAGTCGTATGCGAGATGTCAACAAAAAGTCCTCGCCCGTACTTACCGTTACTATACAGGAAGCAAGCTTATCAAGCGATACACGACCTAAATCACCCCGGCGTAAGAGCGACTAGAAGATTAACTACCACACGTTATTTCTGGTTGACCATCAAGAAAGATGTCACAGACTGGGCAAGGGCTTGCGACCAATGCCAACAAGTGAAAGTGCATCGCCACACCAAGGCACCAGTATCCAGTTTCATGCCAGTAGACCGCTTAAGTCATCTCCACATTGACTTAGTCGGTCCCTTACCAATGTCAAACAACTGTCGTTATATACTGACGATGATCGACAGAGCAACGAAGTGGCCAGAAGCTCAACCAATCGAGGATATAACGGCAGAGAAAGTCGCAAATACGTTGTATGAAACATGGATTGCAAGATTCGGTTGCCCCGCGACCATAACAACAGACCAAGGCAGACAGTTCGAATCAGAACTATTCCATAAGTTGATGCATCGAATGGGAATCCAGCACGTACGAACCACGGCGTACCATCCCCAATCGAACGGGTTGGTGGAACGCTGGCACCGCACATTAAAAGCATCACTCACCGCAAGATTCAACACAACGAACTGGACGTACGAGTTACCCACTGTATTACTCGGTCTTCGCGCCGCATACAAGTCAGACATCGGCGCCAGTACTGCGGAATTATTATTCGGAAGAACACTACGCCTGCCTGGTGAATTTTACGGTGAATCAAGCACAGCATGCAACACGTCATCGCACTTCATGAATCATCTTAGCGAAGCATTGAAAAAGGCACAGGTGCAGCGCGAAGCCAACAAAAGCACCGCTGTTTTCATTCACGGCGATCTATTTAAATCAACACATGTTTACGTACGCAACGACGCTGTACGCAAACCGTTAACACCTACCTATAACGGTCCGTATCGCGTTATCGATCGCACAGATAAGTACTTCACCGTACAGTTGGAGAATAGACGATGCAATATATCCGTCGATCGCCTGAAGCCAGCATTCAAGTGTAATGAGGAGCAAGCAGATGAAGCACCAGTCACCTTCAGCTACGTCACTAAATCCGGCAGAACATCAAAACCTCCTGTACGCTTCGCTGAGGGGGGAATACTGTAGTGACCTACATATATTAATCATACGCGCATCACACGGCCGGCTGCCGCCGCAGCGCACAGCGCACTGAGCGACCGCCAGGGCGCGCGGCGCGCGCGCCGCCGTGTATGTACCACGGACCCCGAACGAATGCGGCACCTCTGCGGTCCGCGCCCGCGCTGGCGGTCATAGCGAGTGGTGACAACATCCCTGCGTCGAAGACATTCGGGCACTGGCTAATGGAAGAAGCCGTGCCACCCGTATAGCTTGTCGGCCCGCGCGCGCCGCATACGTCATCCTCGGCGAGCTCTCAACCTGATCGCCCATTGGTCTACCACCTCCTCAGTACCACCACTACTTTTTGTATGATACCCTACGGGAATATAAGGCGATGTTTTACAGAAATAAACTAGTCATTTCGTTACCCTTACGCATTTGTCTTTCATTTATAACCGACCTCTAAACTAGTGATCGAAAAACATCGATTATTTTGTAGAACGGTGAGTCAATGGTTGACTCGATAGTTTATTTTAACGACTCCGATCCTTCGATTATTAAAACATCTCAGAATCGCGTATCGCTAGTATGCGCCCTCATGTACCCTTGTATGTGTGTGGAGTAGACTTACGTGTCGTTCCCCTTGAGGCCGGTGGTGCTGGAGCGGCCCGAGTGCACGCTGCCGCGCTCCTCGCGCCGCCCCGCCTCGTACGGCAGGCTGCCGAAATCTAAACACAATATGTTTCATTACACACAATATTTTTTCTGTTAGTGCAGAGAGGACCTGTTATAAAATAAATAAATATAATCTGCTATCAATCCAATCAATCCATCATCATAATCCCTCCTTGTACAATAAATAATTACGATGTTGAGATGTCGTCGAATAATCGAGTTGTAAGTACAGGAAACACACACACACGTTTTTACTCAGTTTCTATGCAAAAGAAAAAACACGTGGCCTTTGTGTTGTATTTATTGATTCTAGCCTTTGTAAAGTCACACTATAGTCCAGTCAAAATAGACTAAATTATTATTCAAGTTTGCATTAATTCCCAACAAGCTGGATTTTTGTGCAGGCCTTGAATACGTCATTACGAATGATATGTTAAAAGTCCCCATCGATCCCGCTTGTGCGTTGTTTTTTATTCGAGGTCAAAGGTCACAAATTAGCGTTTTTTGCGAATATCTCTGAAACAACGAGAGCTATCGAGAAATGGTTTAGGCAAAGTTTGTAGATCGTAAAATTGTCTACAAAAAAGATCTTACACTTTTTCTTCTATGGTGCACTGTTCTCGAATTATGGCTATTTTAAACATAGAAAATACGAATATGCACTCATGCTAAGGGATGATGGGTTCGATGAATATTTGAAGGACAAACCATCTGTAACGATACATAAGCAGTGTCGTAAAGCATACACCCGGAAGAGCAGCAAAGCTGCAGCTAAAAGACAACGTTAGGCGGAGATAGCTACCACATCTGGGATTAGTCCTCCTCGTACTAGCACGAGGTAATTAATCCTCTTTTTGACGAAATACTGTTTGTTCTGTGGCAATGAAGCAGATAAAACGGCTGAAATAAAAAAAAGCGCAGCATCTTCGACCAAGAGTCCTTTCTTCTATAAAGCATCGCTTTCGAGATATCGTGACTTTAGACCGCAGGAAAGTCGTATTTTAAGTGTAACAATCACTGTAGTTCTTAGCCTCGGCAGCAACTAAGTCATATTCATACTGAATTCGGGCAATGACACTACTTGCTAGCTCATGAGAACGAGTCTGAGCTTCCTTAAAGATGATTTTATTGAAGTCAAGGGTTGAAAGTTGAGGACACTCTTGGTCGAAGATGCTGCGCTTTTTTTTATTTCAGCCGTTTTATCTGCTTCATTGCCACAGAACAAACAGTATTTCGTCAAAAAGACGATTCATTACCTCGTGCTAGTACGAGGAGGACTAATCCCAGATGTGGTAGCTATCTCCGCCTAACGTTGTCTTTTAGCTGCAGCGATGCTGCTCTTACGGGTGTATGCTTTACGACACTGCTTATGTATCGTTACAGATGGTTTGTCCTTCAAATATTCATCGAACCCATCATCCCTTAGCATGAGTGCATATTCGTATTTTCTATGTTTAAAATAGCCATAATTCGAGAACAGTGCACCGTAGAAGAAAAAATGTTAATTTTTTTTTGTAGACAATTTTACGATCTTCAAACTTTGCCTGAATCATTTTTTGATAGCTCTCGTAGTTTCAGAGATATACGCAAAAAACGCTAATTTGTGACCTTTGACCTCGAATAAAACACAACGCACAAGCGGGATCGATGGGGACTTTTGACATATCATTCGTAATAACGTATTCAAGGCCTGCACAAAAATCCAGCTTGTTGGGAATTAATGCAAACTGGAATGTCTATTTTGACTGGACTACTAGATTAACTATATTCAACCTCGAAAAATCACACACTTCCTAGCATGCTAGAAAGTGTGTGATTGTTGCTGTTGAACAAAGTGTGATTGTTGCTGTTGAACTATGTGTTTGTTGCTGTTGAACAAAGTGTGATTGTTGCTGTTGAACTATGTGTTTGTTGCTGTTGAACAAAGTGTGATTGTTGCTGTTGAACTGTGTGATTGTTGTTGTTGAGCAATGTGTGATTGTTTCTGTAGAGCAATGTGCGATTGTTACTATTGAGCGATGTGTGATTGTTTCTGTAGAGCAATGTGTGATTGTTTCTGTAGAGCAATGTGTGATTGTTACTGTTGAGCAATGTGTGATTGTTTCTGTAGAGCAATGTGTGATTGTTTCTGTAGAGCAATGTGTGATTGTTACTGTTGAGCAATGTGTGATTGTTTCTGTTGAGCAATGTGTGATTGTTACTATTGAGCGATGTGTGATTGTTTCTGTAGAGCAATGTGTGATTGTTTCTGTAGAGCAATGTGTGATTGTTACTGTAGAGCAATGTGTGATTGTTTCTGTAGAGCAATGTGTGATTGTTTCTGTAGAGCAATGTGTGATTGTTACTGTTGAGCAATGTGTGATTGTTTCTGTTGAGCAATGTGTGATTGTTACTATTGAGCGATGTGTGATTGTTTCTGTAGAGCAATGTGTGATTGTTTCTGTAGAGCAATGTGTGATTGTTACTGTTGAGCAATGTGTGATTGTTTCTGTTGAGCAATGTGCGATTGTTACTATTGAGCGATGTGTGATTGTTTCTGTAGAGCAATGTGTGATTGTTTCTGTAGAGCAATGTGTGATTGTTACTGTTGAGCAATGTGTGATTGTTTCTGTTGAGCAATGTGCGATTGTTACTATTGAGCGATGTGTGATTGTTTCTGTAGAGCAATGTGTGATTGTTTCTGTAGAGCAATGTGTGATTGTTACTGTTGAGCAATGTGTGATTGTTTCTGTTGAGCAATGTGCGATTGTTACTATTGAGCGATGTGTGATTGTTTCTGTAGAGCAATGTGTGATTGTTTCTGTAGAGCAATGTGTGATTGTTACTGTTGAGCAATGTGTGATTGTTTCTGTTGAGCAATGTGCGATTGTTACTATTGAGCGATGTGTGATTGTTTCTGTAGAGCAATGTGTGATTGTTTCTGTAGAGCAATGTGTGATTGTTACTGTTGAGCAATGTGTGATTGTTTCTGTTGAGCAATGTGCGATTGTTACCTGGCTGGTAGTCGAGCGGCACGGGCGGCGCGTGGCCCGCCATGAGCTGCTTGTAGACCTGCATGTAGGCGGCCGGGTTGGTGAGACGCAGCTGCTCGTAGTACTGGTACTGCTGCCGCTGCACCAGGTACGGGTCCGCGTACCCGCCGCTCGTGCCATACTCTGCAATGGACAACAACACCTCATTGAAAATGTGCCAGCAGACAAATGGCTAATGCGTCGGTCTCCCCAAGACAAAGTTGAAGAAGAAGCCTCGCATAGCCCGCAACTGTTAGGGCTTAACACCTACTGAGTTGTAGACATGCGTAGATCTACATTGTAAGCGTGCAAGCGCTTCATTCGTGAGCTTAAATGATCATTGACGCTGATTTACATTATAAAATCTGACAGCAAAAAAAAACATTAAACTATTCTTTATACGAGATGCAAAATTCAATGGCTTTTGTATTACAATTAATATTTGTTGATAAATCATTATCGGCACGGCTGAAACGAATTTTCGTTTAATAGTAGGCACGAAATCGTTTATTGCGCCAAAAAACTGCCTACAAGCTTACAGTTAACATAATTAAGTTAGGCAGTGTCCAAACTGCGCTGTTAGTGGAGCACGCGAACCGTTGCGATTAGATCCGGTCACATGCACCCGTGTGCACACGCCGATTTGCATAATAACTGCATATTTCACAAACTAGATCTAAGTACATTACAAGTTTCTACACTTAGTTTTATGTTTGCCAACTGTATACACAGAAACAGCTGGTGGTTGTGCCGAGGACTTTCCCGTCCGGGCTGTTTGTGTGTCGCCCGAGCCTACTCGGCCTTTTTTTATTAAACAGAAAAGAAAATCGACGCACGTGATGTGTCGTTCACGCACCGGACTAAATTGCGGGGCGTGTACGTCACCTCATAAGGAAACAATTTGCCATTCAACTAATTTGTAACTCATCCACGCAATCGTCTTCAGGTAATAACGCTCTACAATAGTAGCTAACTGTCAAATAAAAGTGAGCAAAGCCATCTTTCAGTTATCTTCCAACACAGACAAGGCAAAGCATTGTTTCGCGACTTCTTCGTAGCAGAATGTAAACAAATTCTTACTAGGAAACATTCACCAACTATCATACTGCTATGAGACCGCGTACTGAGCTGTCACCTGCAGAGGCAGGTAGAGAGTCTATTACACTACTCGATAAGCCGACTCAATACGTCGACTCGACACCTCGAAGACCGTCTTACCCTTATTACACTACGCGACATGATAGACTATGACCGTTCGTAAAAACGAGTGGTGTAATAGGCCTTTAATGCGCGCAGATGAATGCCGGATACTAGCGATTTAACTTAACGAAAGCGTTTAGGGCCTTGTCATTGTGATGCATCCTGCTACGAATCAACAAAGTAACCGTCATGCCGCCCGCCCGCCCGATACCAAGGCGATGCAAACTCGAAGGATTTATTTCAAATAAACCACTCACAGACACAATAGTCAAGTTAGGTTAGTCACAAACAATAAGCCGACGGTATTTGCACATTCAGAAGCGTAGATCTCTGAGAAGTACGCGTAAGAAATTCCATGGACACGCTTTTAAATCGATAAATAATTACAAATTTACGGTTACATCAGTTGCTTGCGTTATTACATTAGTCGGCATACTGACATTGAAGCAGTATGTTCGAGGGCCTTGCAGAGATCGGCCGTGAACTTGTCTGGCTCAGCCGTGGCGGTCACGGTAGGCCAAAGAAGCCCTTTCCTGTAGTTTGCCTGATTTTGTAACTGACGCTATCAGATGGTGACACGCTGTATTTTTGGCTGACTACGGCGAGGTCAAAAGTTTTATGATTTAAATTAATCCCAAGAATCTTCACTTTTTGGCCTCTGGCTAGCTGGTGAAATTTAATAATGCGATTTTCACCAAAATTTGCCTTGTGACTGTTTTAAATGTTTCACTATTCCTTATAGTTCAGGATTTAGTAATGTTCATCTACTCGAAGCATTCGCCCGGAAAGTGGAAAGTCCTCTGAAGCAGCTACAGGCCGCTGCGAACAGCTACTCATAGAGAAAAAGTGCGGCACTCACCGTCGTAGAAAGGCTCGGCGGTGCGGCGGTTGCGGCGGTGCGGGTCGGCGCGGCGCCGCGAGTCGGCCAGGTCGTCGTCGGTGACGGCCGCCTCGCGCGAGTCCGGCCGCGACGGCGACGAGAACTCGCCTGCGACACACCGATCGTCAGCAACGTGCTTGGCTTACTACTCTACGTAAAGCAAGGGTTTCCTACACAAACGGTGGTTGTAATGGCCGCTAAACAAATACCGAATAAAGTGACGGATTTACAAAACGTGAATTAATATGACGGCCCCGCTTTTTTAGGATACCTTAGCTTTAATTAGTTTTCAGTCTGTCGGATGAGGTCATGGGTTCTGTGGTGCAGTTGAGTGTTAGCCCTAGCTCGACATCGACTACTCGTATAATACTAGTTAAGACGATAAACTCGTGAGACAGTTCCTGTTTGATAGAGAACATCTCCGTCGCTGCTACATTCAGTTATGAGAACAATATTTAAGGTTTATGAAAATAGCAAAGGGATTTATAAAACAGATCTTGATTAATTCTATGCTCTACGGTCTATAGAGATGAACGTGTAAGAAACATGTAAACAGGTGCGATACCGAGTTCACCTCGTAGATGGGAGGTTGTCAGGAGATAAGCAGTATCGACGTATGATGCGCATACCCCAGATAGGCAGATCTATCTATGTGTGTTATACAGATAAGCCACGGCATAACACTCTGTTACAGATCACACAAATCTTTAGTGAATCAAATCGCATGAACTCTGTTAACTACGTGTAAGTGGAACAGAGCGTCGCAAACCTCGCACCGGCGTCAGCGCGCGGCCGCCGCTATTGTTTTAATATGCATGAGCGACCGCGACCATCATCACATTATTTTTAAACATTCACCAAATGTTTATGTTAAAAACTCATGTTGCTAATTAGTTACTAATCAGTTTGATAGCATGCCGATAAGTCGCGCGCCAGAGTGCGCGTCATAATCACGAGGACGGTTCGTAGCGAACCCCTACTCATCAATACTGAGCATTCCCGAAATGGTCAAAAGCCAGTCGATGCTTGAAAACATTGTTTAGCTATTTACATACAAGAGCAACCGAATCTCAGTGTAATGACATTGTAGTAATGACATGTATGAAGCGATCAAAACGTGTTATAAATATAGTTCCATCAAACATGTGGCATGCATGTTACGCACGCGCCCGACGTTAAAATAACTTTACTTGTCGCTTTTTAGCACTTCAAGTACACGAGAGCAAAGCCAGTCGAGTCAGTTCAACACACAGGCGCGCGCTGTGCGACACTCAGCGCACGGCACGGAAAGTAGCGGGCTTGGTACCTTGTTGCATACTACTATCATTAGTTTTTGCATCGCTCGAGAATGTCACAACTGCAAAATAAATATAATACTGTCAGTCAGTTAGTCGAACATAAATTAAGGCGATTCTCAATGTGGTAAAGCTGTAGATACCTACTTACAAATAAACAGTATGGGATATATCGGGGACAAGCTTTGTTTTCATAACATAGCCACCAGTTATTAAGAAACACACGAAAAGCAACAGAATTCATAATACAAGGGATTGTCAAACAAATTCAAATGGATGTGTAAATCTGAGGGGACTGTAAAATAAAATCGCTAGGCCATAGGGCTTAAGATAGATAGGATATAGAACCTATAAGTTCTTACTCGTCAGTATCATACAAGGAAAAACCAATCTTAATGATGTAATTAATAACATTATCGCCGGGAAAACCCTATCCAAACAGTACCCTAATTTTGAAGCAGGTTTTTTTTCTGTTCCAACTGACCTCTGCGGGGGTCGTCCTTGTCGCGCGGCGCGCGCAGGTTGCCGTACTTGCGGCTGGGGTCGATGTCGCGGTAGGCGCGCTCGTAGCGCTCGCGCGGCCGCTCGGCGCGCCGCCGCTCGCGCCGCTCGCGCTCGTCGTCGTATCGTCGCTCGCGCTCTATCGTGTGGTAGCGCTTGCTGCGGTCTCGCTCGTCGCCGTAGCGCCGCTCCTTGTCCTCCGGACGGGGCGGTTTCGACGACGTGTACGAGCCTTCTCGGTGACGCCTAACAATATAAATGAGATCAGAGCACTGAATTATGAAAGGCTGAAAGTGTAAGGTGAGGCGACTGACCTTCGATCTCTCTCCCTGTCGCTGTAGTAGTCGGTGTCCTCGGTCTCGTAGCGGTGGCTGCGCGTGCTGCGGCGGTGGCGGCGCGCGTCGGGGCTGTCGTCGCGCTCGCGCCGCTCGCGCGTGTAGCCCTCTCGCTCGCGCTCTCGCCG
Source organism: Mythimna separata (assembly GCA_030763345.1). Lineage (NCBI taxonomy): Eukaryota > Metazoa > Arthropoda > Insecta > Lepidoptera > Noctuidae > Mythimna > Mythimna separata. The sequence goes on along the minus strand of CM061173.1, from coordinate 314,724 downwards.
GTCTTTGTCTGTCCGCCGGTCTTCCCTCACAGATCTCCTGTCGGGATCGTACTTCCGGTCTCCGCGAGAATATCTGCCATCTCTGTCACGTTCTCTGTCACGCTTCGGGTCTCTGTCTCTGGTTGATTTGTGCTTGTCCCTGTCTCTTCTCGGTGAGGATTTGAATGCTCTATCTCTTTCAGAATCCTCTCCTGAAGTGTTAACTCTATTCAGAGACTGTCGTCTCGAACTAGTCACTGGATGGTCAATGGAATCTGATAAATCAGTTTTTCTGTCTGTGCCCATGTCTGTGAGAGTGATGTCGGCGCCGTCCAGCACCTGCTCTCGTGAGTACGTCAGCTCCGTGGACGATATGATGCTCAAGTCCTGCAGGTTCTCGCCCTCCATGGTGACTTCTCTCTGCTGCTCGTCGGGCGGCGCGTTGAAGTCCGGTGAGGCGTCGTTGCTGGACTCCCGCGCACCAATTATATTCCTCGGCGGATTTCTAGTATTCTGTTCAGTGTAATCAGAACCGTCTACATTCTGCTCTCTAACGTCCGCCGGGCCAGCGTCAGTCGGCATCGAGAAGTCGTGGTCCAATCCTGTCACTATGCGGTGCTCGTTAGCCCCTGCATAATTCGAGCCCGCGTACTGAGAGTACTCGTCGTTACTGGGTTCCCCTGGCACCATTCTGTCGAGGCCTATCGGTCTCCTCTCGGTGACTCTGCTAGCGGGTGGCTGAGTATAATTGTCGGGGGTTTGTTGCCCGTCCGCCTGGCGGTATGGTCGAGCACCATTATCGGTCGGTTGTCCGTCGATATGCCGATCCAGATAGTTTTCTCCTGATTGATTGTAAGCATTTTCAGTTTCAGTCTGTTGCCCTGGTACCATTCTAGCCAACCCTGGTGGGGGCTCATCTCCAGAAATGTTCAAATTCTGGTTATATTCAGACTCTTGCTGGCCAACCACCATCCGCCGCAACCCTGGAGGAGGTGCCCCTCTGCTAAAATCAGTATTTTCACCATAGCCGCTGCTTGACAAATGTGCAGTTTGTAGATATTCATTTCTATCATTTCTTGGAGCTACTTCCATATTATCGGGCACTTGTTGTGAGACAGGCATCGGCCTGAATGCCGAAACTTGAGGCTGGTCAGGTCGCTCAGAGTTGTCTGGTGTAGTTTCCAAGTTTGCCTCAAATCCTAGTGGCAGTCTGTTGTGCTGCGACACCTTGCTGACCACGGCAGGTGATGTTAGATTTGTGCTAGACATTGGAGGGGGAAATGCTTGTACAGTTGTGGCACTTGTTGATACTTTAGCAATAGTTTTGTGAGAGAATGGTCCTGCGTTCATTTTGAATGGATTCTGGTTAGAAGTTGGTGGTGGGAAATTCGGGGGTAGCATAGCTACCGACGAGGGAGGAGCAGACACAGCAGTAGATGAAGGAGTAGGAGGTAAGGACACAGACGAAACTGGAGGAGGGGGTGGCATGCTAGAGGACATGGGTGGGGGCATTACATTAGATGGAGCAGGAGCTGGGAAGTTGGCTGGAGACACAGCAGGAGGTGGCTGTGTTGCTTGAGCATGTTCTTGACTGCTCCTCGGCTCTACTTCATGACCCAGATGTAATGTCTCTGTTGACGGGTTCTCATGGTTGTTCAAATTCATTTCTTGCAATGAACTAGACAGCTCATCATGGCTCTCTCGCCTGCTGCCACTGTGATCATGGTCGGCTATTGTTGGTTCATCCGAAGGCCTTGACCATTCACTATTTTGAGGGTAGCCTTCATCTAATCCAGCTTGGGAATAATTAAAGTTAGAATTGTCTGTATTTAATCCTGGACTACTTTTGCTAGAGTTCCTAGATTGATTCTCACTCCTATAAGTTCCTTCAGACTGAGTATGAGGACCATCACTAGATTCTTGTGACATTTGTGATTCAATAGACCACTGAGGTGTTAAATTGTCTAAATGGAAGCGTTTACCTAAGGCTAGATTGGGCAGTCGCTCCTTGACCACCTCTCTATCATTTAAAGTTCGAACTTCTTCCGCTTGCTGTGCAGACATGCTATGAGCACTCACCGGCGCACTAGCTTCAGGCACTATACTATTTTCTACAGCAGGGTTTGAGACAGGTAATGTGGGTGGTGCATTATTTTCTTTGTTGTGAGGCACCGCGGCAGGCTCTTTAGATTCTTTCTTGTCATCCATGGACCAGTTCCAACTATCAGTTGAAGCAAAACTTTCTTCTATTACATTAGCATTATTAAAAACTGGTTGCTGAGGCGGGGCAGGTTGCTGGACGGCATTCTGAGAAGCCTTCTGAGCTTGTTTAGCTGACTCCTCCCAGCCCCAGTCCCAGTTGTCCTCCCAGCTGTCAGCATTGGCCTTGTTTTGTTGAAAGTTCTGTTGTGGGGCTCCTTGGTTTGGGTAATAATTTTGTTGGTAACTCTGTTGCGGGGTGCTATTAAAGCCTTGGCTGGTATAGTTCTGGTTGAACTGATTTGGGTTAGGTTGCTGGTAGAACTGGTTAGCATTGGCAGCGTAGTCCTGCTGCTGGTACACTTGGCCATACTGCTGGTTGTACTGCGGCTGCTGCTGGGGAGGCATCTGCCAGAACTGTTGTGCTTGAACATTCCCTGTTGTACCTCCTTGATAATTTGGGTACATGTTTTGTTGATTCCCAAATGGCTGCAATGACAAGAAATATACTTTTGATGAATATTCTGCTACTTTAACTTATTTCCTTATGCTACATAATTGGTTTAAATATTGGTGCTGCCACACAACACAATGGGCAATTATGCTAATTAGTGATTTTCATATATTGACTACCTAAAACGATTGTATACTAATTCCAATTAGAATAAGTAAACTAAGTGAATGCACTTCTTAAAGTACAAATAAATGAGCAATGTAAAAGTGAATGTTTATGTCAATCATATGACGAGCGGTGCACGTCGGAGCGGTTGGTCCACGTCATTGTTTACGTCTGGCAGATATAACCTGCGCGCTCACCTGTGCCTGGGCCGCGGCGTAGGCCTGCTGCTCGGGGCCCGGCGGCGGCGCCGCGCCGCCCTGCGCCCGCTTCATCCAAGACATGTCGCGCGCTACCACCGCTTACATAACATTCGCGAGGGCTCCGCTCACATATGCTAGGCTGCGACCGACAGCCCCGTCACTATCATGGAATGGAATGAAACGATACAAGAAACACTTTCACTATCACACCAGATCTTGTCACTACCCTAAACTTATAATACTATTGCGACTTGTACATGGGCCAAACTAAGGTTGTCGTACAGGAGTAACTGCGTCTAATATAGAATTTATTTTATAAATATTTTATAAAGAATTTGTTGACAGCAGCCCATCGATCGAAGGTGCCCTGTTGGCAGTGTCGCCATTCTCTAATTTCTCAATACTTGCCCTGAATTTTGAAAACTGAAACTTATCAATGCCAAAAAGTCATATCTTACTTAAATATCTAGTTATAGAAATATTTCCCTTGATTTACTACAAAAATAATTAAATATACAAATAAATTACAGAAATTGAAAAATATTTTCATTTTTTTTACAATATTCTTCTCTAGATTGTCAATGGCTCACCTGATGTGTCACTATCGATGACAGAATCAAGAGTATGTCAATGTCAATTTTGTCACACGGTAAAATAAACAATTACAAAGCCAAATTGCAGGCAAAATTCAAATCAAGGCGCTTTTATTTCAAATTACTTGACAATAAAAAAGAATTTGTTTACATGAAATGGCAAAACGAACAAACCCATTCATCGAAGATTTCATACCACAAAGCAAAGTCCATGTAGGCATGAAACAGTTTAATAATAATGAGGACCGACTGAAAAAAGTTTACGGTATACAACTTGCTGTTTATAGTTCATCACATCATTATAGCACATTTTTCTAAACTGTTTCACAAAATTGCTTTTTAAATACTGTGTATAACCACTTGCCTGTGTCGCGTCAGTGATATATAACCGCATTTATACTTTGTTTACTATGTTTTTTGTGTTCTTTCTCAGAGAAGACATTGCTCCTGCTATTTAAAGGCGCCAAAAAATGCCCTGCGCAAGATATTACATCCGAAGAAAATGCGTTGAGCGCAACACAAGATAAACAAGACAAATTGAAACAACTGTTTATTGGTAAAGACGGAACTCTTTTGCATTCTGGTAACATGGTAGGTAAACAATTATCTAAATTAACTCTCTTGCAATAATTTTTATCTTTCTTAATGATGGCTAAAGAGAACTGGCACATTTGATGATGTAGATTCCTCAACATCCATGGTCTGGTTGTTTTGGCAACCTCTGAAGTAACTGATTGTATGATTAGTTCTTGGAGTCGTAATATGATGACAATGATTGACTTGTGTCAGGGATCCACCACAACCACCAGAGACCATATGCCTCATATGGCTAATGGTGAATATTTACACAGACATATTCAACTACCATTACACAAGGTTGTTGACATGTGGACTCCAGTGTTATTGTGCCTTGTTGTTAATGCGTGACCAGATGATCAAAGCTACTTGATACAGCTCACCTTGTATGGAGGCCCCTGTGGCTGATACCCTAACCACCATTTTACTTGGATCATGCTCCCAACACTCATGGACTGCTATTATTTACAATATGTTTTTTTTTGTTTGTCTACTTAAAAGTCATTTAGAAATGTAATGCATTATATGCTGTTCGTATTACAGGTAGACAATAAGTTGAGTGTGAAGCAGTGCTCCTGTGGCGGTGGTGTGGAGTCCCAGTGCGCCTACTGCGACATGAACTTGTGTGGTGGCTGCCAGCACGTCTGTGTTCGCTGTGAAAGAGCACACTGCCTGTGCTGCACTATGATCGGGTGAGAATATTCTAAATTTATCCCTGCACCTTTTCTCTGAGGTGTTTTTTGGAAAATATCTTGAAAACTACATTAACCACAATCTATCCATAAAAATATCTAGTTGGTTTAGTACTTACCTTTTACAGACAATACTACTTTATCCCTTTGTTTTCTAAGATAATCTATATTTGTATAAAAACTGGAGCAATTTTTAACATTATACCAGTAGAATGCTACTTTATCACTGAGTTTTATAAACTGGTGACACTATGACATCAAATAAAAATTAGAGAGGGTAGGAAACAAATGATATAATCAAATATACAACTTCTTTTTTCTATAACTTTTTATTTCTATTTTCAGGTTTGAAGGCTCAGAAGTATGTGTGTCTTGTTATAGTTAAATAGTTTATATTGCTTAGGTAAGTGCAACTTCAGAGATTTTAATGTATTGTATTGTTAAGTATTTAAAGAAATGTATTAGTAAGTAAACTTTATGACTAATGTATAAATAAGTTCAAAAAGGCTGTAACTTAATTTGTGTAGGGTTGATGAAAATAAAACACACAATTCAATAATGTAGTTTATGTGTAAAATATCATAACAAAACAAACTTTATGCTCCAACTTAGAAATTGAATTACAATCTCCTTTGAATAAATAAAATGCATGTCTCCTGAGGAGTCTATGGTTACACATTCCACATGTGTTAAGTTCACAACTATGTAAATCACAACTGAAGAGGGTGGATGCAATCAAGCACAAGCCATAGTCAAATATCAATGATTTAACTATACAATTGTGTCCAGGTATAGTACATGTCATTCATGTACTTTCAATAATTGGATAAAATCTGTATACACTGTATAGTTATACCATTTGGACATTCAGAGTGTGGACAATATCACCAAAATATACATATTTTGTGCATCAATCACGGAATAACCACTACATATAAATGGACATGGAATAAAATATTATTTAATTGACATTAACACACGATTCCATAAGCTGGGCGTTTATTTCGACAAATCAGCACCTAAATATACCCTCATCCATCCCTTCATACATAAATATGGTATTATATTATAATTATAATGTAACATGTCGACCTTTTAGCTACATAACACAGACTGCTCTTCATACCTGATGAAGCATACGCATATGGGGCCTGAGTATGAATTGTTATTTTAATTAATTATTTGTATATTATTTAAATCAACATCCCTCCCAACAGAGGGTACAAGGTTTCCCGAATATATTAATTATAGCACAAACATTGTAGTCCCAAAGAAAAAAAGTAAAAATCGCATGTTTCGCTTATTGATCTAATATACTCTTACACCTTATCTAGAAGTAGTAACTGCATACTGGCATCGTAGAGTTATACACAAGTAACAGTCGAGTGGTGGCAACACCAGCGCCGGCCGCGGCGCTCGCGGACAGCAACCACTAGAGCTACAGTAAACAGAACTGGCGCGTGCGCCCGCGTACTAGCACGTCGCTTGCGATACCTATCATACACCTTTGTGGTGTATATTCTGGAGCTTATTTATAAAAAAAATAATTAACTATATGAATAGCTTAAACACTGATTAGCAGGTCCTTAATTCAAATTTTCCTTTGATACCTTAAATTTGGAATCCACTAATCAGTATATAAACTTAGCATAAGTAAATAGAAGGCGAGTTATAAATAAGCGTTGTAGTTCGTGAATGCAACTTGTAATTGCACGTTATTCTTGACTGTTGCATTTGCGCTGGTATGTTTTATTGAACAGGCATCCTAGTGTTGTTCACAGTCGTAGGTACGTATTTATCTAAGTAATATATTATAAAATATAATGATATATCTGACAAGCAACTCGCAGTCTCAATCACACTTTATTAATAGAATAGATATAGATTACAGCTACTGGCACCCTTGTGGAAAATAATGTCGTTTACACATAGCCGTAACATAAAGCGCAGCAGCCGCGCCCGGTGCAGCGCACACAGCAGCCGCGGGACAGTCCTCGCTTTCAATATTACCTTTACGTACTTCGTTGTAAGGAAACTGTTAGAACCGCTGCTCCCGTCTGCGCCACACAGGGATGCTAGAAGGCCACATACTCAGTTATTGCTGTATTCAGTCAGCAGTCTACTAAACGTCTCGAGCTTTGTTTAGAAACGCGTCGCCAACTGCGGCGACGTTTCCACGTAACGCATTACCTACTAGCTGTAGCACACGACGTCAAGTCGCAGTACAAGACTGTCAACAACATCAGCGTATTGAAGGAATCGTTGTCTCAGACGATATTTGCACACTTTGTTTACTTAGATCTAGGTTAGGTGCGGGCTGTCGGCGTGGCGCGTGCGGCGCGCACGGCGCGTGGCGGCGGCGTGGGCGCGCGCTACGCGAACAGGTACCGGTACAGGATAGTGGCGGCCACGCCCAGCAGCAGCGGCGTCAGCCACGACGTCCACGCGCTGCGGACACACGACACTCGCTAATACCACGGATTACACACAGCTAACCACACGACTACCTCTCTCATTATACTGCGGTGCTAATAAGGTACTTATTAAATATTTATGTAGGTTCTACACTACTAGTTATGTCCTCAGTTCAAAGATAATAACGCACGCAAAGCGCAGCGCAGTAGACTTAAGAGCACATAGGTACATACAACGTCGGGTATGCGTTGAACCTCGATATTCAATGTTGATTTCTACCCAGTTACTCTAATATCCCAATGACCATATAACAATGTTAAAAAACTAAAATACATGGATGGGAAGCGATTTCATGTCTGCTCATTGTGAGTCTGTGACAGAAGCGTGGCCGGCGGCGTGTTTAGTGCCAAGGCCGGGGATAACGACGCGAACTTAATAACATACAGATAGACGAACAGTACAAGTACGCTCGTATACCGCTTATACTTCTCACACTAACGATATCACTCAAAATATCTTACGTCATGTTAATATACTTTTTCATAATTGTGTAAAGAATGTGTACCAATCAGAACGAATAAAGGAAAAATAAGCGCATGGGTCTGTGTAACAAAACAAGCAAATAAAGAGGATGTTAAAAGGATGTGTAGAAATAATGAGGCTGATGTAGCGTTACGCACTTTATTAGTCAATCAACACAGTACAATAGTTAGCATTACTATAAGTAATCCAAATAAAATTAAGCACCAAATGACGAGGTCAAATGCCTTCATATATAAATATATGATAGATAAATTCCCTCATTATAAATCTAAAACAAAGGTAAGTAGTGCAATAGCTACTACAAGCACTTGTCTACAACTAATAGAGATCTTGTCCAACAAAGAATGTATTTAGAATGTCGTTAACAATTTATAGTTATGCTTAAACTTTACGTACTTATTAATATAACAATAATAAAGATATATTCTTACTACATATGTATCTATAGGAAAGCGTTTACAGATCATTATAATCACAATCGTTTGTTTGTGGCATGATTTAAGTACATACTAGGACTAAATGGATGAGAGTAGTTCTCGTTACACAGAGCCATGTGCGCGTGTGGCCGCTACGACTAGGTGGTGCGGAGTGAAAGTGTCACGTGACGCGGCCGACCGGTTAGTGCAGAGTGATCACGTGCTCGCTAGCATGTGCCACTGCAGATCATCTACAGAGCCTACCTACATAGCTGACATAAGTGCATTCTACTATTACAATATTTGTCACTATGATTACTAAAATGAAGACAATGAATTGATAAATGAGTGTCTATATGTGTCGAATGTAAACTCAACAAGGAATTATTATCAGATCTGCGTCTTCGACGTTCATACGATGTTTATTTAAAAGGGTAACGGTAACATCGGAGCATGACGTGTAGCAAGAGGCAAATATTCTAATTTTAGTGATTGCTGCATATGTTACGCTAAACGGAAGTCAGTACAAGGTTACGCGATGGCTTCAAACATGTTAAACGTGAATGCAGTATTTATACATTAATTAATTATGCATCATTTAAGTGTTTTAAGTAGACATCTATTCTAGACACTAGATAGTGTCATCGACTGGCGACTGTAGGAGTACCGCAGACCATGATGGTTCTAAATGAATCTAGGCCTATGCGGTGGAGGACCGTATACCTACTGATAATATTGCAAAGTGTAAACAAGATAAAATTTACACTATAATAAGAGCCATTAATGTGATATTACACAGTGTAATTAACTGGCAATGTATACTGCCAATTATTAAATTACTGTGAACAATGCAAGTCGTGAGTGTATGTGGTGAGTGGTGGAGCTACACGGGTGTATGAGTGTGGTCGTGGTGGGTCGGGGTGACTAGGCGACTACGCACTTGCCCTGCTCCTGCGGCTGGTCGTTGCTCCACTGCGGCGCGAACGCGTTCTTGCTCTGCACGCGGTCCGCCTCCACCAGCTCGCCGATCTTGTACTTCTTCATCAGCGCCCTGACACACAAAACGTACAGTTACACGAGGGCAATCACCTGCTTAACATATTGCTGGAACAATATGTGAGTGACATATTTGTGTTTATTAATATTCAGAAGAATAATAAAAAGGCTCAAAGGTCTTCGCTCGGCGATCCCTCATATCTACGAGTATAATAATGTACTTTGTACCTCTCAGTGACCTCTAAACTGGTTTCCAAGTTTATGTGTTATTGGTTTTTTATGCGTCGTGACTAGTTTTACCAACTGCATAGTGACAGCTTGTCGGCAACGAAATATAAGAACGTTTATTTCTTGATAAGCGGATTACTTATCAAGAAATCAGCTCTACCTAGCAATAAACCCCATTTATAAGCACTTCTAGCCTTTGGGTACTGAAAACAGCAGCCAAGGATACCTGCTGTGGCTACTGGGTTCGGTTCTGGCGCGTTTACAGTATGTCGGTCACCGAATGCGGGTTTACATTCAGTTTAACCGAATTTATTTATCAAATTGGCCTGTTTACATTAAGAACCGACAGCCTAATTGAATCTAATACGCCGCCGAATTTGTAGTCGGTGACCGAATTCGGGCTGCGGCCAAATCGGTCAAAACGGATTGATGGAATTTGTTTTTTTTCACTAGGTGCCATAAACTTCGTAAATCAAAGATAAGTGTAATCTATTTCGTAACAGAGAGACTTTCCTCGTGGGGTCAAAATCGCTGCCCAGGGCAGGGTTGCACAAGTAAGGCCAAGATTAGGTGAGGTCTGTAAGGTGCGTACCTGGCGTCGGAGCTGTGGCTAACGTCCTCGAAGGGCTCGGTGGCGTCCTGGCCCGCCTTCTCCAGCAGCACCTCCTCGCCGCCGGGGTGCTGGAACAAGCATCACACAACATGTACTACTACTACTTTATATGTAGATGTCTCTTCGAGTGCATACAGCTGTGGGGACGAAGCTACAAACTAACGCACTGCGTTTATTTTGTTTACAATAGTTTTTGTGGAGTTGACATTAACGCATCTAAACTGTAATTTTGCAGCAGGTGTGCAGTTCGAATTCAGCTAAATCTGTCTAAATAAAGCCATAAGTCTTCTTCATTCTTAAGCGCCCAACTTTGGTCCTAAAAGATGCAAGGATACATTCGTAGATTGGATAAATAAAAATAACTATTACAGAAACAGAAAGTGAGATGAAAATACAAGTGAGAATTGTATACATCGGAAATCTGGTTGGTCTAGATCTGGTTCATGAATACTATCTAGCGGTATTACCCCGCCGCGCGTAAATAACTCGTGCCCATATCATGTTCGAGTATATCCCAGCTGGTATGTTATCACGGTCACTCTGTCAAGTGACCAACTCATTTCGGTTGGCCCAGTTGACCTCAATGACATACCTAGTCTTATTAGTTGACCGTAAACAGCAGGGCCTATCTCACATTATCGGTGTTAGCCAAATGAGTCAATAGGGCGGGAGATACTTAATTACTTGTAGGTTGTTGACCTACCAACCTGTCATTACCTACTCGACATAGCCTGAAAAGGCAAACAATTATTGTCGGTTCAGAAAAAAAAATCTACCTGGCTTCCAAAAATACCTAATTGAATACAATTGTCTGCCTCTATCTGGCGAGTTAATCTTATGCATAAACTTATTCCGTTTTTTACTATTTGTTGAAAGAAATACAGAAACACATATCTGGAAATCTCTTAACCGATTGCGGACCCAGGTTGGCCGCTGTAAAAGCAATCAGGCCAAATGAGGCTTCCTCGACCCATCCTTAACAGAGTGCCAGTGTAAAGCCGCTGAACAAGACATGCAGCACTTGCTGAGCTGCCCATCCTGTACAACCACCTGTACTTATCAGGATCTATACGAAGCCAATAAGAGAGCCATACAGGTCGTCAAACACTGGTCAGAGAAAATTTAGTTAAAGACATTGATACGAAAAGAAGAAGAACAGAAATACATCATCAATGAAAATGTCAAATGTCTATCACAGTTCATGAGATACAACCTGGTGGTTGAAAGACGGAAGGACAGCGGAATAGCGAAGTCTTAGTAATACGGGATCCCAGTTTTACCCTTTAGGTACGGAAGCCTAAAAATATAATGAGTAGGTATAACCAGGTATAACTTGTAAAAGCAAAAAATATGACCGTGACTCGTCTGCACGGACGTGGCTGATGCAAGCAGTTCTCATTAAGGCCGAGGGTACTTATTTATAACTTAACGAAATGGCGATCATTTGACAGATAACCCGCACAATGTAAATACCTAATTGAGCAAGTTCACGCCGGCTGCGGCTCTCACAATACGCTGTGACTTGTGAGAGCCGACGCACAAAGAGGGTACAAAGTTCGCCCAAGAGAATACGTATATTTTATTTATGAATTCTATTGTAGCATTTAATAGGTTCGTGTGACGTCGGCACTCGTCGATGTTTGACGTCGTCCGATTGTAGACTGTGGAGCTGCGACTGTTCAACGGCGAAATAAACCTTTATATTGAACGCGTTAAACACTTTCATTACCTCTATTGTAAAGTGAAAGTATTCCAACTTTGGAAGCGAAATCATTTTCCGCTTGATTGCATACTCAAGGAATTTCTTTATAATTTTAGCTAAATTGATCTTCTTCTTGTGTCGATCTGACTCAAATCTCCGACCAATATTTCTATGGTACAGTTTTGATTACAAGAATAAAGAAAGAGAGAAAAATATTTATTTGACACACAGACACACCATTGTGTGTCAGAAACAACAAATATTAACGTTTGAATCCCCAACCGGTCCTATGAGACCGCGGTGTTATTGTTTTACTATTGTGTCTCGTTTCGCGGGTATCTGAGTAATTAAAAAAAAAAAGTTATAATATGCCTTGATGCGAAGATAAATAATAAAAAGAAGAACTACAGTGTGTGTCGCGACTGCGCCAAATAGGACCAATTCAGCAAAAATGCCAGACTACATGGCACTTGCCTGACGCTGGTTTTCAACTGAACCTTACCAAATACCTACGTTCACCGATCAATATACATATTTACATTATCGCCGACTGTCTTTCTATCCCAGAATTAAAAACGACCGGTTCCTGCCCACCACGGCAGAGGTAGTGGGGCGCAGCCGTGACAAATAACCACGCTAGTTTTTTGAGGCTTTCGTGTAAAAAAATGATTGTTTTGTACGTTGGTTTAGTCCGTAGTTTAATAAAATAATACCATTATTTTGATATTACAAACAGAAACTTCAATTTTATTTATAAGGATGTACTTGTATAGATATTATGTCACAGTTACCTTAGATAATATTCTTAATAACATAGGTACATAATGTTCAGACGTAGCATTGAATAAATATTGCTGATAACATTTTGTGATTAGCACAGACTACATTACGATGTATTATCGTCAAAAATCACTAAATAAGTAGGTACAAGATAGAGTTAATACAATAATGATAATATGCTTAAGTATAGAATTGTATAACGTTTAATAAATAATACCTAATGTAGGTAAGTACCTTCATACTTCAATATAGCTATTAGCACTTGTAGTAGAATAAATTAGTCAAACGTCTGCTTTTTACGACCTATAACTTGTGTATGTACTCTATTAATAGGTACCTATTGACTGACAATTGCAACGCTAAACAAATCATAGAATACGTGTATTTTTTATAATCAATTTATTCGAAAAATTCTTGTATTTATAGTAGACAACCCAATATCGAAACGAGTAGGTACCTATTGATAAAATGAAGGAGCATGCAATAGGGGATGTGAAAGTGTGAGTCGTTCTCGTTCAGGCTGCCCAACCCAACTAATCTAACCTAACCCAACTAAGCCCTGTTTTTGTAATATAGGGAACTAGAAATCCTACAGTTTCCTTATACACATACCATACAAGTAATAAGTATTAGATAACACTACAGCCGGCCTAGTATCTGGCTAGTTCATTGATAAGCGGATTAGATATTAATTATTAGCTGCGTAGCGGAGAGCGCAATGTCACCGGTGATGGCTAGGCCAGGCCTCTCTGCTCTGTCGCCTACTCTTGACCGGGGCTATTGTGGTATCCAAGCCAGCAAGGTATTTGTGGGTTTACTCATGCGGGATCCCGCTCGTCTGCGGGATTGAAGTGAGGGGCTAAACTAGTAGGTAGGTCTCCAGTAGGCCGATTGCGATGAAACCCGTACGTCGGTTACTGAGGAGTTCGTTACTTTCCAAGTTTCCAGGTATGCCATGAGTCGCGAGTTCAACTCCAGAATCTTGCTGAGTATGAAGGTTAACTGCAATCGGCAGATAGTTGATAAGTTCGGCAAGACTGCCCTTTTTGGGCACGGACTACACGCTGGTAAGCTTGTAGGACTTGGGTACTATACCAGTATTAAATGCGATACGATTTACCGTTTTTAGATTAATTCATGAATCCCCGACCGGTCTCATTGGACCGCGCTGTTATTGTCTTACTATTGTGTCTCGTTTCGCGGGTATTGATAGGTTAAATACACAAAATAATGCGCCTGGCTGGGTTTTAATTCACGACCTACACACTCGAAAACTCATAAGTCGGAACCGCTACCACTGGGCCACCACTGCTACTCGGTAACGGATACGGAGCTGCATAACATCCGTGATCATGATCATGAAACGCTCACAAATGAACTCGTAACCCTCATTGACCGTGAACCTTACGGACTACTCCGTCAGCAACTGCTCAACACAACTCTGCGTTTCTTTGATTTTTTGTTAGCACAATGCTAATAAAAAAGTCCAATATTGTTTTGCTACTCTTGGCCAATGACACGCTTTGCTACTGACATCCAGAGCGCTAAATATCTCGTAAGAGGTGCAAATAATATTATTAATTACTCAGATACCCGCGAAACGAGACACAATAGTAAAACAATAACAGCGCGGTCTCATAGGACCGGTTGGGGATTCAAACGTTAAAGTAATAATATTTTCATTAAGCCAGCAGCAGTGAGGTCAGATTATACCACAATTGAAAAGCAATCTCTAGACGGCTAATGTCTTTATGCAGGGCAGTCGAAAGGGGCGCCCGACCCACGCTCCTCGCCCTGCATTCCATCTGCGCCGCTAAATGAGAAATTCCAGCGCATCTCCACGACAGAGATCGTATTATTAACATTCCGGTAAGGCGCCACGACGCACGTCCTAAGCACTGTAAATTAGGATGTATGGACAATATTGAGCAGGGTTAAATTCATAATAAAATTATACACATACCTACGTCATGGCAACATGAAATAAGAATATATTTTCTGGTGTGCTCCTTAAACGTTACCTGGCCTGGTTCCAGGGATCACGGTCCAGGACTTCTTTTCACTTTGGTACATTAAATAAGTCAGTATCTTTTTTACTGAGCCTAAGCAACAACCAGGTACATCTACTTAAATATTATGATGAATACACAGACACGTAACCTACTGAACATTGTGTTTGCATATTTGTGCAACGAAAATCGCGCCCTGGTTTCATCACGCCATTGTAGGTAACTCTGGTGAGGTTATAGCATGATTTAAGTGAGAATAATTACTCAATAATTACTGAATCACGATACTCCAACAAAATTGCATTTCTTTGTCTCTGTGGGAAATAGGATGGATAGGCCCTTAACAAATGAACTTAAGTAACGAGACTCAACATCAACGATTGCATCACTGCTTACCATCAGGTGGTATCGCAGCCAAGCACTAGTTTATTATTAAAAAAATACAGGCTAGAATTTTATAGCCTGTATAATTTTACCGCTAAAAAAATAAAAACAAGCAGTAAACCCCCGCTGTGGTGGCTGGCTGTAGAGTCGAAAAGTCATATAGGCTTGTACTACTCGTAGTGTTTGTTCTACTATGTTGACGATGGCTTCAAGCGCTCGTATCAGGCGGGCTACCGCGTGCCGGCGCAACACGCACGACCGGCAAAGTTTTGAAAGATTTCAATCGCCAATTAGACATTATTAGGCGAGAGTTTAGTCCTTCCAATGGTTGAACGACTATGACATCACCAAGCGTCTGCGGCGCATGCGGGCAACCCTCTTACCCTCTATTGTTTAACCCTCGCCCCTCTGCAAAAAAGGGGTGTTGTATATTTGACCGATATGCGTATGTCTGTGGCGCCGTAGCTCTTAAACGCGTACACTGATTTTGATGGGGTTTTCTTTATTTGAAGGAACCTGTCTTCTCTTCTTTACACGATGGTTTTTAGATTCATGTTTTATCAAAATCATTTCAATCTTTTACCAGATATGGGACATTACAAAATTGTAAAATAAATGAAAATCGGTTTAATTGTTTCAAAGTTATAGGGGAAGAAAGGGCCTGATGCGTACGTTGACAAAACGTACGTAAGTACCTATGGGCAGGTATAGACAGTTGGGCTTACGTAAAAAGGCGTGGCGCGTTCAAAAGGCTTACGGGCGGGCTTGGGCTGGCGGGCACTGACCGCGGGCGCCAAGCGACCGAGTTCGGCAGCGGGCACGCGACCTCGCTCGAGGCTCGCTCAGCACTTTACTATACGGGTGTGATACACCGACGCGCGACACCACCTACACATTCCACGCTCGAATTCTATCATGAACCTGTTGGCATTTTTAAGTGACTTCAAAAAAGAGGAGGTTCTAAATTCGGCTGTCTGTACTTATTTTTTTTTTTACGAAATTACTTTATATTTCACAATAAAAGAGTGGTTGAGTTTATCGTCCACTCCACGGCATTAAATAGATGTAATAAATAGGTAACTGTCTCATCGTAACTTGTAGCATTCATCAGGGGAAGCAAAATATTCCCTCGTCGAAGGTGGGGGAAGTATATTGCACACCTAGATCTAAACTGAGATAACTTACTTATTCAAAATTTGAATAATTTTATTTAGTGTAAATATATATATTTAAAAAAAAAAAAAAAATTAAGAAAGGATAACAAAAAATCGAATGAACAGCGAGCATTTGAAATTCAAATACTGAACATGCGCATCTATCTAACTTAACAGGTTCAATAAAAGTTTAAAAAAACTCGGCCCTGATAAAGTTAGTTTTCTTTTGTTAAATGAAAGCATTTAAATGAGTTAATTAGAGTTGTTACACGTGCTGTGAACTGTTCTGCCACTTTCACCTGCTCCAGTTTTGATTGATAACGTGAATGTTTAATTGTTTAATTTAGAATTGTATAACTTGACATTGTTTTAGTGGATCCACATGTTAATTTCTAGTTAAAGACCTAGCTTAGTACACCATACCATCAACAGATTGATAAAGATGTTTATACTTCACCAAGTGGCCCAAATTGTGTTGGATAGAAAGAAAAAGAACAACCTCCTAAGTAATTAAGAAATGCATTAAGAAAACTCATTAGTAGTTAATGATGAATTGTCAGCCTAGTTTCAAATTTTGAACAACAGAGGAACAAAGAACATAGGCTAATAGACACTGCTCTGTAGACTAAACCTTATGTAAAGTATGAGCTTCAAGTTTACAACCCCTGCCCAATATTTAAAATATACTATATAGAACACTGGCACACATTAGTTAATTGGTGTTTTTTATTTCTTTGTGTAGAGCATTAACTATGTCAATATGTCAGTGGGCTGTAGCATTGTATTGGTAATTTAGTAAGCTTCAGCTTTTATTCCTATTGGCCACTTTGCAATTCTTGGTAACTATAATGCTGATTGGATGGCCTATTTTGTCCTGTCTTGTTACACCCAAGATGATGAAGTGAAATTTAGAAAATTTGTCTTCAATAAAACTTGATTGAAAGGGACTTGTGGCTCTATTCATAAAAATACAACCAATATTATTCCTTCAAAATACTGGCTATTTATGTGGTTGAGGGCTTTTGCCAGCAGCTAAAAAAATTATTATACAGTTTTCTAATAAACTACCCAGTCATATTCAAAATATAAGCCTTAAAAAAACCAAATCATGTGAAGCAAAAACTTTGCCTGAAGGCCTTTTTTTTTACTTTAGTCAATTTTTATGCTATAAGTCAACCCGTCAGTATAAATTAGTATAGTATAAAAAACTGACTATCTTGATGTCAAAAAGGTTTGGGATTGAGTACTATAGCAATTTTGTAACTTATGTATGTTTTCTGTCGTTTATTTTTAATATTTTGCACTTTAACATTATTTTGTTTTATTATTTTACAATCCAATTTTTTTTTTATATGTTTACTTGACATTTTAATTAATCTACTTTGTAAAGTTAACTTTATTTTAATTTTCTTTTATTATTGTAAATGTGACGACTATGTCTATGTACAACTATATGCAGTTGTAGTACACTATGTGCCCTACCTAAATGTTCTTTCTTTGGTATTATTTGTCAAGTCATTAAGGGACCCTGAGTTGAGCTACTCAAGTACAGTATAGCTTACACAGACTGGACATGTCCACTCAAAAAGGTCTGATCAACCTTATGAAAAAGATAAAAGAACTATGAACACTACAAACACTGACTGATCAATACTTGTATGACAGTATAATATTGAAAACCAAACATGACTATCTCAAGAAATCCTGCTACTGCTTTTGCCATGATAGAGGAACTGTTCTACTTCATCAGCTATGAAACAGTTTTTGTTAAAGCATGCTAACAACTTGAACAGTAACCTGTTTGATAGAGTCATTTCCTCAATTAACTTTTAAAGGAAAAAAAAAGTGACAAGAAATTACTAGATCTAAGGCAATATATTATTTGAGATCATCAGATCTTAAATAATAATAACCACTTGCAGTGGTTGATATAATTGAGATCTTATACAAATAAATATAAATATGACTACTAAAGGTAAGTAGCATACTTGTTGCATTTTTTTTTGTGAATTCATTACCTCAATTTATTAAAAGCTTATCTAAAGTATACTTTTAATAACATAATTATCTCCATCAACTTCAGCTTCCAGACGATATTTATTTATTGCAGATATTATCTAATTTAATTTTTTTAATTAAATTGCCGGCTTATATAAAATAGGACAAGATCGTAATAAAATATCGGCAACTTAATGAATCATACGTGCCATGTAACAGATAATCAACTGACCTCTGTGAGGAAGCTGGTGACGTCGTACACCTCGTTGTGAATGATAAGCACGGCGTCATTGCGCGTGCAGCGCGACTTCAGCTCCTCGCGCGTGAACAATTTAGCCTGCTTCTCCATCGCGGCTAGAGTTCTTCAACACTTGTCTGTTCGAATTCCGTGAGAGCCCTTGCCTGTGCGTGCTACTGCACACTACACTAAACAATCAAACACTGGACGAGCACAAAGCCCTTTTATCACCGAGTCACTCTGTCGACGTGTCGACGCAGATACTACAATCTCTCAACAGCGGCGAAACGAAATATTTACGAATTTATACAAGGGTAGCCTCACACCGTCACCTTTTGCTTTGACAGTATTAGAAATGTCAGCTGTCAGACCTGTTACTTGTCAGTAGCGATGCGCGAATCGAGTTATTTTAATCGATTTCTCGATTTCAACAATGAATAAACGAATCATTGAGTTGACTTGATTATTATTGGACAATTCGAATTGATTCGGTGTCGATAACTCGGTATTGGTAACAGAGTACTTTGTCATAATTATACTAAAAGCAGTGGTTCAATAAGACAAAAATAGTTGTTAGAATAGTAAGACGATGCGAGTCGCGACGCTAAACAATTAAGAGAAAGTTAAGTTTTGATAAAATAAACTTATTCCTTGGGTTTATAAACTAGACATGAATATGTAACTAAAAATATAAATTACCTATTTAAAAATCGCGTCAACGAAGTGTCGTGATGTATGGTTTAAAAATACATCCGTACATACTGTAGTGTAGCTAGGTGGCCTGAGCCCACCTAGAGCAAAAACATATGAGGCCTCTAAACTGTCTAGGTTTTATCAATATAAATATCTACTTATATATAAATTTAAGAAATGAAATAATACTTTTACTTTTAAAACAAATCCCAAATCTTCAAAAGATTGATCATTCACATGCATACGTGAAGTATGAACGGTGAAGTAGTCCCTTCACCTACGGCCTCGCACTCCAAGGGGCCTGGCGCGAGCGAGGGCGCTTATAGGAGGTTGTATAGAATGGTCGTAGAAGGTATAAAAGGCAACTAAAAGACCGGTGGTTCTGATCAATAAAACTTTGACATGCTCTCTCGCTCTACCTTAGAGAGGGCAGTTATATCATGATTTTCCACCTTAAAAATCCTTATACTTAAAAAACGTGCGAAAATATATCAGTACGTACGTTTCATTGTATGTACTGCTTAAGAGTCCATTTTTCCTACAAAAGACTCTTCTTTAAGAAATGGCTACAGACGCGCCAAGGCACGCCCATTTACCACCTGATGCTGGTCCTTATCCGACATGGCTGTTTAGGGAGGTATAATACCTGTATCGGATACAGGGGGAAGAGACACCCGCTTGTCACCATTGTACCGATCTCCTGGAAGACAATGCGGTTTTGCTGACATCTCCTTAAGGTGCTGGTTGAAAACTACGCGTCTTCGACGACTCAGACTCAGACTGGACGATCATACGCTTAAACTAATGGTGGCTAGGCTGGGGCTTGAGCACAGAGTACAGTAAATTATAGAGGGCTTGAGGCGGTCCGTCCCATAACGCGTGCAGCCGTCACCTTCGCTAGCATTACTACTTCGCGGAACCCATTCCACCTCGCTCCGGGCGAATGGCCCGTACCAGCACCCAGTGCGACAGGTGGTCTCCGACCGACAAGGACACGGCGGTGCTTCGCAAAAGCGTGGCAAACATTCATCGCATTGTACACCATCTCCTCTGGGTGATCCATACAGTGGTGATGATGAAGTAACCTATTCACTCAAGAGCCTATGCTCATATTTGACCTACAACATATTCACTCTTGACAGACCCCTAAATTGAACTATCAGGAAACACAAGACTCTGTTAGAGAGTCGTTGAAAGTGTGAGTTTGCCCATGTGACCACTCAGCAATCAACTGGTGACAGTTTGGCTGACAAATACACTGCAACACGCTCACCACTGCATGGTTAGATATTAGTTTAACGTTTGAATCCCCAACCGGTCCAATGAGATCGCGCTGTTATTGTTTTACTATTGTGTCTCGTTTCGCGGGTATCTAAGTAATTAAGTCACTTGGCACCAATTTATGTTTCAAATTAAGTAATGCATACACAATATAATTAATATCAATGATTTATTTTAGGCACTTACAACAGTAACATAATCTAACTAACGCTACAATGCTTTGGATGTGTCTTCTCTACAGTCGAACGGAGCCGGCTTCTTGGATATCTTTCTGTTTGTGCGTGCCATCACAGAATGGTCGGTTCTTTGTTTGTTTACAGTTGCACAACCAGTAATCCTTAGTTTTTTCCACAGTAAATCTAACAGGCCTGAAACAGTAATTGAATTATTATATTAGCCTAGAACTTCACTTTCTAACCAATCTCAAATAATGGTAGTATTTGGTTCTTAGCAACTGTGACCTGGTTGCTCGACCCAATGCTTAGAATGGATTTGTATGGCATTGGTCATGTGACGAGGTCACTATTAACTGAATGCTAATGCATAAGGTGGAGGTTCCATCTTTGACTGCATGTATGATCAATAAGTAATAATAAATACAATAAGAATCAAATGCAAGAGTTATTTTGTTTAGTTTACCTCTGCGTTATCTTAAGACCTGTGATCCTGTGACCTGGTTGCTCGACCCAATGCTTAGAATGGATTTGTATGGCATTGGTCATGTGACGAGGTCACTATTAACTGAATGCTAATGCATAAGGTGGAGGTTCCATCTTTGACTGCATGTATGATCAATAAGTAATAATAAATACAATAAGAATCAAATGCAAGAGTTATTTTGTTTAGTTTACCTCTGCGTTATCTTAAGATAGATATCCTTGTGAGTCCCATCACACAATGGCTGTGATTTGGACCTTCCACACAGGCACCAGTGATACGTCTTTCCTTCTTCTAGAGTTAACTTAAAGGGTTTCTTATCATACACAACACCATTATCCTTTTGATTTGTCGCAGAGTACACTGATGCCAAAGGATTCTTCGGAATCTCAGGCTTTGGGTTTTTGGTCGAATACCTTACCTGCAAATATAGGTCAATCAAAAATCAAGGTTATGTTGGTTTTTGAAAAGATACCTACTCAATAAATTGGTGAGAATATTTGTGCTGAAACAGAATTATTTTGGGAAATTATACGACGATAAGAACAGAACTGGATCAAATGATAAACTCACCGATCTTAGAATATTTGTGACAAAGAGTTGAGACGGTTTCTTAATAAACATGGTTTATATTAATAAAACAACTCCTCGTGTGTTTTATTAATCCTCTGTTTTAATTTTTGCTAAAATAATCTAAACTTCGATACGCATAACACTCGCTCTGCGTTCCGAATTACGATATCAGCACCGCCAAAAAGTACTTTCTACTTTATAACATTAGCGGGTTGCGCGCTAAAAGGCCTAAATATTATACCACTCTTTTTACGAACGGTCTTTGTCGCGTAGTGTAAAAAGGGTAAGACGGTTTTACTACTCGGTAGACTAGACGAGCGTCTACGTAGACCGGTCGTAAAAACGGGTGGTGTATTTGGCCTATCATACCTTCATTCGGAACGCAGAGAATCTATGTATTGTGATTTGTGATAATGACACTGAGTGATCTCACTTAGGGATGGCGATCTGAGATCGATTAATCGAAGAATCGATTTTTCGAGCAGAAAATATCGATTTTTTTAAATCGATATGAAGTACTGTGTCGATTCACTGAATCGATATATCACCCTTGAAAATCGACATTCGATTTTTTCTGTTTTGGTATAAACCATACAATTATTTGCATTTAGTTGAATGTGCCTGAATTATAAGAGTGCTGCCGGTTAAAGAGTTAACTACTCATAAACTCGCGAGATGGCTGTATGTTTAGTATCCTTTACTCGCCTCTCTTTAATAAAAAAGTTACGTAACCACTTGGATCCCAAAAGGCTTGACAGACTGTTGTTTTTAAAAAGTTTAGATATTGAGCATTGGGAACTATAGTTCCCAGTTATAATTCCCAATGCTTAATATTTAAACTTTTAACTCTTACCTTATTTTTTACTTTTTTGCAATCAATAAAAACATTCAGTATATAAATACTTATTTTTTTTTTATAGTTGATCTTATAGTTTGATACGGTAATAAAAATAATTGTTATTTTTGAATTCCCTGATTTTATTGATAAGATATCGTTAATTGCAATATTAATCTTGTTTTTAGTAAAATTGATACAAATTTACATTGTAAACGCAAACTTGAAAAAAAGATCGATTTTTTAAGAATCGATTTTGTAGGCCTCGATTTTTTCGTGAATCGATTCATTAGACTACGATTCGAATCGATTTAAAAATCGATCTTTTTCGTAAAGAATCGCCATCCCTATCTCACTGTCAGACACCCACGTTCCGGAACGGATTGATTTTATCCCGCCAACAGTCGGTATAATATACCTAGTTCGTATACCTAGTTCGATACTGATTATACCTAGTTCGGTACTAAATAAATTGTATTTTAAAAATATATCTGCTAATAAAGCCTTAGAGGTAAAGTTGGTAAAGCCAACGCGCTTGTCAGAGTTTCTATTCCCCTGTAGAATTTATTCTATTTATTTTACTTTTTGATTCGTTGCATCTATATTATTTTCATCAATGGTTGCATCCCTGTCAAACCTGTGTGGTCAGAGGCATGTCTGTGATTTTTGTTTTTTTCAGTCTGTCTGTGACTCTGTGGTTTACATTTTGTACTCTCTTTGCATTTGGTTATACGCAATCTGTCATAGAGGAAATGAGGAAAATAATATAATGGCAATCTGTGGTTCAGTATCTGTCGTATCTGAGTTTGTCTTTCTTTTTCATTCGAATTTTTATGTTAATTAATTTTACGAATTTTAGGTTCTACTAAGAAAACAGTAATGTTTCAGTAGTATGTAGGTAGTAAAAGTAATAATAAGTTAGCAAGTGATGTCTAGAATTAGAGGAATAGTTCAAAAGGATGCGTTACAAACACGCAAATATGGGCTCAACGACATCCATAATAAGAAAAACGAAGATCAGTCCGCGAATTCGAAAGATGATGTGGAAAGTAAGTCATTATTTTATTTTTTTCAACGATGTTACTAAATTTTGTAAATGACTTTAATCATCATCGTAGGTTTTTTTTTTATAATTGCACAACTTTTTGAGGTTAGGTTTAATTTTGTCATCATATCTATAGTAGCTTTTGTCAGCGACTTCGCCAGCATGAAACTTCAAAATTATCCCCAGGGAATATACTCGGTATTTTTAGCCCTGGAAAATTCCTTGGGGATAATTTTATATTGCGCATGAGTAAACCATGTTCCTCAGGATACTTTTGCACCCTATGGGACTTAGTTTACTTGAGTGCCAAGTTTCATCCATATAAATTTTGCCATATGAACGAGTAACAGAAAATCCGCCCCTCAGACGACTCACTGAACAAACAAACATTCAAACACCATACACAAACTTTTGGATTCATAATATTATTGTGATGTGACTTGTTTATCTAAACATAAACATGTGCTTATATCATTTACATGTTCATAATATTGTGGCTTATTTCAGAATATCAGATAAAGGAATTGTTGCACAAACTTCCAAGATTGGACAAAATATTTGAAGTTCATCGCAAGATTGGAGAGGGTACATTCAGCTCTGTGTACCTTGGGTCTCTGAGGCAGCATGCCACCCTGCCGGATAGCGAGAAGCGATGGTTTGCTATCAAGCACCTGGTGCCAACGGCACATCCAGCCAGGATAGAACATGAACTGCGCTGCCTGCAAGATATGGGGTTTGTAACAAAAAATAAACTACTCTCTAACAGTTGTCCTTAGCAGTAGGCCATTTGTGTATATTTGTAAACTTGTCCTAAAACTGGATCATTCCCCTCAAATAAATTGTTTTTTTTAGAATGTTAAATGAAAACTGACAATGTTATTCAATATATTTCTATGCTTCTGGGAAAAACATAGAGGATATATCATATCTGTAACACCTCACACTCAGTTGTAATCTGACCTTTTTTTAAGTCTGTTTGTGTACCTTAAATGTTGCATGAAGAAAAGACAATGATTTGGATTTTGGTTTCATAGTAATTTTTATTGAACTCAAAAATACCACACATAGCAAGCTATAGCAAGTTTTTACAGCACAAGTAAAGGGAAGGGTCTGTAAACTGTTAATTTCTAGCTATATTAAAATAAAATTCTTCAAGTATTGATTTGAGAAGCAAAATCGCAGTCGGCTGAAAATTTTTTTACTAAGTCGAGTTTCAGTTATTACAGTGAAATTTAAAATATATACATTAAATTAAACAAAAATTTTTGTTTCAGAGGAAGACACCATGTGATAGGAGTGGAACTATGTCTTCGGAATTTAGATACTATAGTTTTTATCATGCCTTACATACCTCATAAGAAGTTCTCAGTGAGTTGTATTTTTATGTATTTTGTAACTTTTGTACTTATATTTCTCCAGATAGTAAAAATAATGAAAAATACATAAACAAAAAAGAAGAAAGCAAATAATTCTGGCAAAAAAGTTGCTATAATTGGAAATTAAATTTATTAGATTATTTATATGATAATAAATGATAATGGCTTAGTTTTTCTTGACTAGCTTGACTTTATGGCATTTGGCCTAGCACAGTACTGTATAATATAGTAAGTTTGTAGGTAATAAGATGATGTAGTTTCATATATTTTGTTATTGTACCTAATATCAAGTGTCATTCTCATTATAGATAAAGTCATTCAGTGGTGAAAGGAGTGTTCACTGGTTTACTGTATTTTATTATGTCGAGTGATCGCAAATGTAATGTAGCTGGTTGAAGTCGGGTAGTGACGTGGTGGTTGCGCCGGCAGGAGTACGTGGGCGACATGGACGCGGCCGAGCTGCGCCAGTACATGCGCGCGCTGCTGACTGCGCTGCGCCACGTGCACTCCTTCGGCGTCATCCACCGCGACGTCAAGCCCAGCAACTTCCTCTACGACCGCGACAACAAACGGTACGTGCCACTCTACCACGGCTCAGCCGCGCAACGACATCACGACCTTAGTAACTCTATGCACGTTATGTTGCTATGTTACTCAGGTACCTGCTGGTAGACTTCGGGCTAGCACAGCGGCTCTGTCCCGCGCCCGAGGAGCCCGCCGCCGACCCCACTCTCCCCGCGCTCCCCGCGCCGCCGCCCGCGCACTCCAATGGCTTGCGGAAACGAACCCGCGAGGAGGTCGGTACCAACTGAATAACTGCTCAACTAAATAAATAAGTTATAATATACGTTATAGTTACGATGAATTGTAGTTAACTGGGCAGCTCTACTTTTGCATGTACACTGAGGTTGTGTAGTTGACCATTAATTTCTTTTTAATAATATGTTTGGTAGTTATTTACCATGCTATTGTCTTTAGCTATATCTTGACTGGTTTTTAAGGAGGATGCATCAGCTGCGAAGCGTGTGGCGCTCGACCTCAGCACGGGCAGACCTGTGGCCGCGCCCAGCGTACCGCACGCGCCGCCGCCGCCCGCAGCGCGCCCGCGAGAGGCGCCGCCGCCACCCGCCAGTGCAGGCGCGCCTGCCGCCGCCGCCCGGCCGCGCTGCGCGTGTGCGGGCGCCGCCGGCGTGTGCGCGCTGTGCCTGGCACGCGCGCCTCCCCGTGCACCGCGCGCCGGCACGCAGGGCTTCCGGCCGCCCGAGGTGCTGCTCAAGTACCCGCAGCAGACCACGGCCGTGGACGTGTGGGCGGCGGGCGTGGTGCTGGCCAGCGCGCTCACGGCGCGCTACCCGTTCTTCCGCGCTGGCGACGACGTGGCGGCGTTAGCGGAGCTAGCCGACCTGCTGGGCACGGCGCCGCTGCAGCGCGCTGCTGAGGCTCTGGGTAGGTGTGCGGCCGCGAGCCCGCTGTGCTCTAAGCTCTTGGTGGGTCGCAGCATACTAACACGACGCTGTGTGCAGGGCGGCGCGTGGTGACGTCGTCGGCGCGGCGCGGCCTGTGCCTGCGCAAGCTGGCGGCGCGGCTGCGCGGCACGGCCCCGCGCCCGCACGCGCCGACAGAGGGCGTGGTCGCGGCCTGCACGCGCTGCCGCCTGCCGCAGGACCAGTGTCTGTGTCGAGATGAAATGAAAAAGGTAGAATAAAGGTTCCAGTGGTGTTGCTTGAATATAATTTGAAATAGATAACTATAATAGTTGAGAGTAATATTAAATCATTATAAATAAAGCATCAACGATTGCATGAGTGCTTACCATCAGGTGGGCTTGCAGACAAGCACTAGTTTATATCAATATAATATTAAAGAGATGGGCATGTGTTGTTGCAGGCGTGCGAGTTCAGTCCGTCGCTGGTGGTGGCGGGGTTCCCGGACGCGGCGTTCGCGCTGGCGGCGCGCCTGCTGGAGCCCGACCCGCGCGCGCGCCCGTCCGCCGCCGCCGCGCTCGCGCACCCCTTCCTCGCAGACTGACCACACACACTACACGCTCTTCCTACATACTTCTTACGAATATCTTATGCTCATGTTGGTAACAATCATACCTTTTAAGTTAAGGTATACGCGTCCCCGATGTCCCAGCACTCCTCGTCACCCGCGAGGAGCGCGACATGGCGTGCGGTGACGTCACCGTGCCTCCCGAGAGGGCCAACGACGGCTGTGATGTATCTCCCCCCGAGGGATAGCTGATTATTATAATAATACTATATAAAAACCTTAATAATTATAATGTATTTATTGTCGTAAACACGACGGTTGCGACCAAAATCGTGTTCACATAAATTATATGTCATGTTATATCAATTTTCAATCAATTCGTAATTAAATTTATGACTGAGACGACTCATTTCGTACAGTTTAGTCAAACTATTGGCGTCATGACACACTTGCCTGCTAATTGAATATTTTTTTGTGTCTATTTTTTGTACAATAATTTATACTAAACAATAAATAACACTAAAAAATCTTTTTCTAAAAACATCGTCAAAATTGGTTTTTAAATATAGTGTCCCCCAGACGATTCTCACAATGGTAACACCCAGGCGGTTTTTTTGTCTAAACCAGGTGCGACTTTCGAACTTACAATCCGGTAAATACTTACATGCGGAAGGCGAAGACGCCGTGACGTTTCTCCATGCACTCTTCAAAGAGAGGACGTACCGCCATGATAATGACTTGTCATGCATTGAAATTATAAATGATATTTATTATATTCGCACCAAAGCGAAGCGGGAGCGATTCTATAAAACTCACCTTAGTGTCGTTTTATGAGGCACTAACCCCGAAATTCCGTCCACATTACATTATTGTCCCGTCAAGCACTGGCAGCCACCTAGCGCCATGACTCCAATAGGTTGATTACACATGCATATCTCGTGTTATAACTCACATTGAGTAACACCTTATGCAGAGTTTATATGGATTTTATAACTAGAATAGCAAGGGGAACCCGATTCCATTAACTATTTCAGAAAACTGTCGTAGCTTGTTACTAACTTTTGCGTCATTATTCATTATACACAATGGCAAGAGCGTTTTGTTTTTCTTGTAAACATCATTTCAGTTTACCTATTGTACCTATAAAAATTTAGATAGCAGAAGTTTATAAAATTATATAAAATGCCTACAAGCGGACCCAACAGACGCCTGAATCCTGACCCGGTCGTCAAAAATGTCCTGAAGTCTGATAAGGAGCTAATGTTTCCTTTGAAATTTACCTGTTAAGTTACTCATTAAAAAAAAAATCTGTAAACACAAGTGAGTTGTACGGCAAGCTATGTTTTGTATAATGGAGTGCCTTATGCTTAGCGCGCTGTTCACTTAAGGTCCCCGAAACTGTCAATTGTTGTTAATAATATTTACGCGATTGTCACCCTCTTCTTCCTGCCCTTGTCCCATATTAATTGGGGTTGGCGGAATATGATTTTTTTGTCCATCCGGTCCTGACACGTCATACTATCATAACTCCCTTTTCTTTCATATCACACCTCACACAAAAGTTATCATTGTTACCAATGGCGCAAAAATAAAATTTATCATATAACGATATGCTCTAAAATATTGTTAATTGCAATTGACCGTTTCGGGGACCGTACGACAGAAGAGACGCGAGTGTGCGTCAGTATAAGTTTAATTGTTGATTAGTTGTAATGGGGATCTCAGAGTAAACTTTAAGTTTGATATCGAGTACAAAGTAGAGTAATAGTGGCGAGGCGCAAGGACCAGCGATGTTCACGATCTATTTATTAACGTTTATATGTGTGCCTTTATACTTATTGTGTTCAGAAGAATGTTGTTATGTTACCTCATTGTAAACGACCTCTATATTAAAAACTAAGTAAGCTATTTCAGTTTTTCATTTATTTATGACCTATATTATATATTTTTCAAACTATTATAGTTCTAAAGCACAAAACGAACGAAACTGCGTTCATACATATTGTGCTATGCGCACCAAGAATCAATTAGGAACAGGCCAGCAGTATTTGACGCACAAACAGCAATTTTGATACGCGACACTAAATTGTCTAGAAAACCAAATAGCGAAAACCTGTGTTAATGAATACAAAATCAGACACCAATGTATTGATTTAAAAATACTTTATTATCAAAATTGTTATTCTTAAGCAGTCTTTCTGTCTATTGTACATAACAGACATACAAAGAGATGTTACTACTGATGTACCTCCAGGGCGTCGGGGCTGCACGCGCAACTCATTGCAAGTCAAGCAAGCAGAACTGTGGGAACTTAGCTTTGTTTCCATGGGAAACAATAACAGCCAAACAAAAACGTCATTTGTTAGGTGGGCCATACATACATGTACATATGTGTCCACCACTAAACATTCACACCTACACTTGTATAATACATGTCATGGTGTTCAGTATTACATTTCATAATCTGGACTTTCGTTCATCAACTGAATGGTACAAGTAGCTACATACATAGCCTATTAAAATACACTGTGGTTACCTGTTAGCAAAATATTAACATGTGTGTGTGTGCGGTCAACAACTGAAACATGTGTTTCTCACTAGCACGCACATACAACCTGAATGAGCATGTCGCAACAGCTGCACAGATTGAACTAAATATAAAATTATTCTGTTTATTCCCAGTTGTCCCCACTGGGAAAAAGTGGAAAAAAGAGTTCTTTTCCTCCCCAGAGGTGATGATTGGAACTTTATTTCCCAGTTATCCTGCTATAGACCAAGAGTTAAAATACAACATTGGGGATTGTAAAAGATTTCATGGATTATTAAAATATTTTAAAGTAAGACTTTTTTTTTTATTGTTATAAACTAGTGCTTGACTGCAATCCCACCTGATGGTAAGCAGTGATGAAATCGTTGATGTTGCGAAAATTAACAATGTTTTAGGTTTAAAATAATCTAAAAAGACTGAGGTAATTAGTTCAGTATTTGTGAATCATCATTGCTCAGAAAGTCGTAATTAAAACATTTTAACAATCTCCATGAAATCTCTTATTGAAATCCTCATTACTGCATTTGGGCTCTTAATCTACAGCAGAACAAGTGTAAAATACAAATTTCTAACTGTCACCACTGGGGAGGAACTGAACTTTTATCCCTCTAAGACCCAGTGGGTACAACCTGGGATAAACAAATTTCTCTAGGGTCACTGAACATGTTGCATGTTTTTGGATATACAGCTAAATTGTAATATTATTATTTTAAATGAGTACACTTATTAATTTTTCCAGAAATTAGGATTTTGTTGTAGCCTCCTTTCAAAGTTCTGATACCATGTATGCAGAGTGTTGAGTGGAATGTAGGAGACACCCGGAGTGGGGGTCATCTGGTCCTGTGTCACTGAGAATGAAGCCACAAAGTTCACCAGGTGTTCCAGCATCTTCTGTGCAAATGTTATGTAATTGTTTTGTTGTTGTGACTGAAACAATAATAGTTGTGCTGTGATTAATTCCTGAGTGGACTCATGAATATTAGAGATGAAGGTTTGATATCACAAAGCATACTTACAACTGAGGTAGCAAGGACTTGCACATTTGATTCAGGTTCAATGGATATCCCAATCTGGGCATTATGACATATCTGCTGTTGCCCAAAAGCAGTTATGAATTTATTGTCACCTGTGAACCATAAGGAGAAATGTGGGTAAAGCACCAGTTTAAATAAACAGAAAAACTATGAAAGTATTAATCAGAGAATCTTACTAGATAGCTCATGTAATTTTTTCAATGTTCCTATTTTGAAAATAGCCGAAGGTTTAGTATTTGAAATGTGTCCAAGTAGCTGCCAGTTGGGAGGCGCCGCGGGGTCCGGCCAGCTCCAGTAGACCATGCCCACGGTGCCGACTGGCAGCGGCGCTACTCCCGTCAAAAACACCACCGCATGGTTGATATTGTCCGCCTCCGTGATTGTGATAAGAAACTGAGTCTCTGACAACGTCGCGAAGTCTGTCTGCACCTGAAAACCCGTAAAACATAAGTATTTATTAAAAGGCTTAACTTAGTAATTATATAAATCCGTGGTGTTTTACTTACCAGACGGCCCGACACAATTAACCCAAATACATTGGACATCTTTAATGTGTTAATTTAATATTTACGGCTAGAGAATAAGTCCAATACACAACAGTAATCTTAAACAAAATTCTACTTTATTCTAGAATTCTGCGGTGTTCTATACATAGCATAGCATTTTTTGTCTGTACAGGACGCACCACGCTTGACAGATGTCAAATGTCGTTGTATGCGTTTAGATATTGCTTCGAAAGATTTATGTTACGATACTTTATTTAACAATATAAAACGCGAATACAATTTTTTGTTATTAGACCTATTCTATATTATTAGATATTCTATAAAAATCTTTGTTTCACTATAATTTTTAAATATTTTTGCCTGACTGGTGTATAAGTACACTAGTGCACCGGAATCTTAGAGCATTTAACCTAGCTCTAAGACCGGAATAGTAGATTCTATCACAGGGGAGTTTTATGTTTTCGGCGAGGGCCTTAGAGCATAGGTTAAATGCTCTAAGGGCGCTTTTCCTAGCTAGTATGTTCAGGATTCTACTAAAAAAACTGGCCAAGAGCGTGTCGGGCCACGCTCAGAGTAGGGTTCCGTAGTTTCCCGTCCGTCACAACAAATGTCCCCAACTTTTTCAAAAACTGTTCGTCCCATCAATTTCAAAATAACTTTCCTAGAAAGTCTTTATAAAGCTCTACTTTCCAGATTTTTTTTCATATTTTCTAAACTTACGGTTCAAAAGTTAGAGGGGGGGACAAACATTGTTTTTTACTTTGGGAGCGATTATTTCCGAAATTATTGATATTATCAAAAAATGATTCTAGTAAACCCCTATTCATTTTTGAATACCTATCCAACAACATATCACACGTTAGGGTTAAAACAAAAAAAAATCGCTTTTTACTTTACATGCTACCCTAATAAAACATTTTTTCCAATTTTTATTTTTGCACTTTGTCGGCGTGATTGACATACATATTGGTACCTTTCAGCTTTCTAGAGCTAACGTTCACAGAGATTAAGCGAGGACGGACGGACGGACATGGCGAAACTATAAGGGTTCCGTTTTTGCCAATTGGCTACGGAACCCTAAAAATTCTTCACTTCTCTCTGGATTCAAAGTACCTCGCCCGAGACAAAAATATATTTTGCGCCCACTATGAGGAAATAAAAGGCGCTTAAATAAGCGCGTGGCAAAGTAAATTGCTGCGCACATATTTCAGGTAGTGGGCGTAAAAACACTTTTACGCCCGCTAAAGGTTTCTTATAGAAAACACTATCTTTGGGTGCACTTAAAGGCGAACAAAGTCGTCCTTTTCGAATAGATGGGATGAAAAATACTTACCTATTAATAATAACAAGCTAAACCATGAGGAAATGTGTATTTTCCTCAGTGTTCGGTGCAGGTACTGAGGATAGATAATATTACCGTAACCAAGGTATAAAAGGAAAAAAAACAAACAAATGATCCAACCATATATGAGCGATGAGCAGTGGCGTAGCGTGCCTTGTCGGGGCCCCGTATAAAAAATTTGTTTGGAGGCCCTTATATGGGGATAAAAAAATTCACAAAAGAAAAAAAATATTGTGAAAAGAAAATAATATTTATTTACTTATCAAACATAATTAACCATTTTACAAATAAAAATCGAATTTTAAATATTCACTCTCCTTGCCTTTTTTTCGGCAAACTGATTTATTAAGTCATTTATGGCTGATAATGATTTTAGTTTTTCTAAAGTTTCTGCCTCTATGGACAATAGTGAGAGGTCTGACAGCCGTTCTTGTCCCATCTACGTTTTGTTATTTGTAAAATAAATTAGAAAGTTTTTATTTTTTTTTTCCTTACATACTTTGGGGGCCCCCGTGGCCCGGGGGCCCCGTATAATTGATACGGCAGATACGGCGGTAGCTACGCCCCTGGCGATGAGTGCTTCGCCTCGTACCTACTTAGGTACATACTTACTCACAGACAACAATGTATTAATAATATGGACATCGCATACGGTGGAGGTGTGCCCCGCTTGGGCGGAGCACCGCCCTGTCCTCGTGAAGTCTCATATAAAATAATAGGTATGAAATATAGCTAATAGTACCTTCCTGGATAATATTGTTGGTTGGTGGGTACCTATCTACTCTACTGGATGCATAGTCATTGTCTACTGCCGAGCGACCTACCCTACGGGCTACGACCTACTTGCTGAGAGCCGACCTAGATAAACGCGCGGCTCGCATCGATCCTGCCGCGCCGACCGCGAGTCCTGCCAGTGACCTACTTTGAGTTCAGCATCGATCATACGGACACGCCTTCCTATACCACCTAGGTTCTTATGTAGGTACTGCGTCATGCCTTGCATAAGGTGCTTGTATGTGTTGTTTTATTATTTGTAGACTGGGGGCATGGATTATGGATTATGCCAACATCAAGGTTGCCTCCACCTGTGTAGCTAACACTAGCATGTCCAACATCCGATATTAGTTTTGATAACACAAAAAAATTGTTGTGTTGTTTATTAATCAGATGCATAGCTATAATACACGCACCCGTGTTAATAAAGAGTATTATCTGCTAGTAGGCTACAGCCTACTTTCCGCTCCGACGCTGCCAAAATTCTCTAGGTTTATTAATTATCTAGGTACTGTACAGCTTTAAATTCTCTTGTCGATTAGAGACCAGCAGTGAATGACGATATGATAGGATGTTCCAATTTCATAGTTCGCTCCACTCAACTCGTTCACTTACAATCAAGTCCGTTCCTACCCCACGTAGAGTAGGTACCTACCAAGTACAACCTAATCCTATTTTCGAGCTCGATCTTAGACTATGACAAAACCATTACCTACCTAAGTGTTTCAATTTTTGTCACAGCCGCCACAACCCATAGAGGATCACTTGGTTGTCAGTCTGTTCATCTATCAAGAACTTTTTTTCTCAGGAACGCGTCGGTCGACTACTCCAAATACCAGTGAATATCAAACTTCTAAGTCGAAGCAATCTAAAGATAAGGCCGTTTAAGTTGTTTACTTGCTGGCAAATCATACAGGGTTCTACCTGATGACCTGAATCCTGAAATTTGGCATGGAGCAAGGTCTCATAGCACAAGAAGAAAATCTGAAAACAGTAGGTAGTTACTTTACACGTCACAAAAAATCTTCGAGATTCGATTCGGAATTTGGACTATTTACAGAGGTAAGTTTTTATGGAACCCTCAGTGCGCGAGTCGGACTCGCCTATGCTTATCAGAATTTGTCGGTCACTGGTTTACCGTACCTACCTACGCTACCTAAATACATTATTAGATATTTCCTCTGACAAGGAACGTAAGGTGATTTCGTACTTCCTATCAAAGTTAACGCGACAGTAGCTTCTCAAATACCTATACCTACCTACGTGGTAAACGAAACTGGTAACGTTGAGGAGACCCGAGAGAGTCAAGCGCTACTCAGTAAATAAAACCATTGACTAATTAGTATTCATATATTTTATTGGAATTAAAGATATAACTTAGTCATACAAACAAGTAACAGGAACTAGCACCTGAAATGACAAACTAATTAACATAACAATGGTTTTGTTTCAACAACAAACACGAAACTTAAGATGAATTTGAATGTTAATATAAAGCGTAAATGCAATTAATTGAGTCAGAGAGCAGGCAAAGCTGAAAACCAAACAGATAAATAACAGTTATACTGATAAGAAATAAAGAGCAAATAATATTGTGATAAGAGACAGTCGCGGGGCGATAGGAAGCGAGGAGAGACGCCACGACTCTTAACTTATATCACACAAACAGCGACTCCAGGTCACCGACAGTCGACAACCAACAAGACCTACACTACTCGTAACTCGTAAGTGCTCTACTGCTCACTCAGCTCACGTAACAGATTACACGTACTGTAGCATACACATACAAGTATTTTTTACAAATTATTACATCCTTTGTTCTGTGTATACTACTGATTTTGTAAATGACTACTTTTAGTTACTCTAATTATTTTAAATGTTCTTTAATTAATCCAAATATAAAGAAAATAATACTTTAGTTACATCATGAGAAAACATTATAACATCTATTAAGCCTAATTATTCAGCCATCTTAACTAGCTCATAATATCAATAGTATAATATAATTATTGAATATGTTTGAATTATTGTTATTGTACTGATATCAATTATATATATCTTTGCTCTTCCGTCGAGTTACTCAATCCCTCATGTAGGGGTAGTCGATGTCGCGCAGCGGCACGAAGGTCTCCTTGATGGACTGCGGCGAGGTCCAGCGCATGACGTAGCCGGGCCCGCCCGCCTTGTCGTTGGTGCCGGACATGCGGCCGCCGCCGAACGGCTGCTGGCCCACCACCGACCCGGTCGACTTGTCGTTCAGGTAAAAGTTGCCCGCCGTCATCTTGAGCTCGTCAAGAGCTTTCTGCAGGAAACTCTTGTCCATTGAGAATACTGCTCCCGTCAGCGCGAACTTGGTGGAGGAACCAATGAGCGCCATGGTCTTGTCCACATCACGGTCGTCGTACACGTACATGGAGAGCACGGGCCCGAAGATCTCTTCCACCATGAGCTTGTCATGGGGATCTGAGGTCTCAATAATAGTGGGCTGCACAAAGTAGCCCTTGCTGTCATCAAAGTCTCCTCCAGCAATTATTTTGTTCTTAGGATTGTTCTTTGCATTTTTGATGTAGCCAGTGATTCTATTGAAAGCCTTGTCATCAATGACAGCAGCAGCAAAAATTTTGAAGTCTGTTGGGTCTCCTATCTTTAACTTAGCACGTTCCTGAATTAACCCATTCTTGATGGGCTCGGCAAGAGACTTGGGAACATAAATTCTTGAGCAAGCTGAGCATTTTTGTCCACAATATTCAAATGCTGAGCGGATGGTGGCAGTGACTACAGTTTGGATATCAGCTGAAGGATGCACAAAGTGATAGTTTTTGCCTCCACATTCACCAATCAGCCTGGGATAATTATTATACCGGTTCAAATTTTTTCCAACTTCATTCCACAACCAGTTGAATGTTGGAACAGAACCCGTAAAGTTGATACCGGCCAGGTTAGAAGATGAAGTAATGGTGCGTCCAAAAGTTGGGCCATCGGCAGGGACGAAGTTAACTATACCATCAGGTAGACCAGCTTCACGCATTATATTAAAGATCCTCCAATTAGACAGAAGAGCAGTGTCCGATGGTTTCCATACTACACCATTACCCATGAGAGCCGGTGTGTAGGCCAAGTTTCCTCCAATCGCAGTAAAGTTAAAAGGACTTATTGCAGCAATAAATCCATCAATACCCCGGAATCTAAGGGAGTTTCTAGTTACTGAGGGATCTTCAGAGATTGGTTGGTATTTAGCATTCTCTTTTAAAAAGAATACATTAAATCTGAAGAAATCAATGAGTTCAGCAGCTGAATCAATTTCAGCTTGAATTACACTCTTAGACTGGCCTAGCATAGTGGCAGCATTGAGTTGTTGCCTGTGCGAGCCTGCCATCAGCTCAGCAGCAGTCTGCCAGATGCGGATACGTTCCTGCAGTGGTGTGCGGTCCCAGCGTCTCTGAGCATCCACAGACACTTTGATTGCTTTTTGTATGGTCTTCTCACTCGCGTAGTAGAACTTGGCGATCTTCTTGGAGTGGTCGTGCGGCATGACCTGGTAGCGCGGCTCGCCCTCCTTGATGCTCTCGCCGCCGATGACGATGGGCACCTCCTCGGTGACGGCGGCGGTCTGCTTTAGCGCGGCAGACAGCGCGGCGCGCTCGGCGCTGCCCTCGCGGTACTCCAGCACGGGCTCATTCTGCACTCCGAAGTCCTGGAACTTGGGTAGTTCTACGATGCTGGAGAGCGAGCGCTCGAGCGCGCGCCCTCCGCGAACCGTTCTCGTCCATACGCTTAACATCTTTGCGTAATCGGTAGGTCTTTCTCTGTGATTGCTAAGTGCTGTCAAGAGCGCTTGTTACGTAAACTGTATCGTTCGCAAACACGAGACTAAAAGCGCACGGATACGGTAAATGACGTCGATATAGTTTCCACAGAATCTGTGACCTTCACCGATCCATCACATTTTGTAACGAAACGAAATGGCACCACAAAAATAATGTGTATTTTTAATTACACAATGTTCTTCCTACTTTGAAATCAACTACACGGCTTTACAATAATGGGTTTTAGCGTGTTCTATTTGCCATATTATTGGAACCGAATGTATGGTAATCAATATTTGGTTGAAATTTTCAGCGATCCGATGTTTTCCTCTTTACAATAAATTGAGAACCGGGTCTCTCAGCTGACATTTGCGTTTGCGAAAACTGCAACGCGCTGACGCGCATGAACTATTGAATATTTTTTGAGACTAGAACAGACTGACTAGAGCTTGACGTTAAATGTGACTTTTGGGTCCGAAACAGCTTGCTATCTCTTTTCTTTCTTCGCACTTGAATGCGGGTTTTAGAGCAAGACAAAATCGGTGCACTATCCTTACCTGTGCTTTAAACTTTCTACGTAGCTTATAATATATATCTCTCTTTCTCTAACTATTTTCAATATTATGCCTTGTAGAGTTGTGGAGCGTGTCGACTTTTCCGATTGGTTTTCTTTCTTCCCGTACACTATTATTAAAATTTATCTAGAAAGTAGTTACTCTGTGTATTGTTGTTGTGGTCATAATCAATTTATTTACTGTACTGCTGCTATAATCTAATTTATACTCTCACTTTAAAAAACAAAACCACAAACCTGCTTTTAACGCCATCTAGTTCGCACTTCTAGAACTTAGTTCTTCGTAAACACAACACCCGCACCAAAGAGTATGTAACTGTGACCCGCACTGTCATTTTGACACATCGCGGGTTTTGTCTTTTTGGCGGGATTTTTTCTAATGAAGTTCAGTGGTTGTTTCAATATTTGTAGATATATTAATTCTAGTGGATATTGTGATCATGTAAATTAGTGTACCTACTTATGTATCTCAATTCTCAAGTGCCTAAAGAACTGGACAATTTGTGGAGTCAATGAAGCAGGCGGAAAAATGAAGCTGAGAATTTTATTGTAGTAGGTATTAACTATCTTTTCGAAACTTCGGCGAAGGCTTTTACTACCTAATTAGAGCCACACCTGTGTGACTGTGTCTTTCAGTTGCGCCTCCTGTCACGGTGGCTGGGGCGTGGGCATGTACTTTCCAACCCGGCTGCGGCCATCGTCTTCGCTAGCATAGCTACTGCTACGAACAGGGCTCGGCGCGAGAGGACGCCGCCGCCGCCGGTAGACAGAGGAATCCTTCACCCAAGCAGCGCTCCAGCGTGTCCTCGAGCGGTCCTCATAATTGTGCTCAAGCATTTCTTCCACCTAAATTCGACAAAACCTTCCAGACTTGGCATGTCCATTGAGGACCTGCGTCATGCGGGAGGTAAGGACGCCGGACGCCGTGGCGGCTCTCTAGCCACTCCTCAAAGCGGGGACTTACTGCAGCCGCCGCGATTTTGACATACCCAGCTGCGGCGAAGGTTAGAAAAGAAAACATCTATCTATACACAAACAGGTACATAATATATACAACATTATTAGTAAAACACATGTCTAGTATTTTTATGTTAATCTATGTACAAAATGTCAGAACCGTATCATGATTAATCAAATAATCACAAAGTTATAAGCTTGTTATGTTACCTGGTACCTAGTCCGTAGAAATACATGGTCACCGCGCAGTGCCCATGCCGCCTCGCCGTCTATAAGGCCTATTACACCACTCGTTTTTACGAACGGTCTTCGTCTACGTCGCATAGTGTATTACGGGTAAGACGGTTTTATTTAAGAGGCCTGCGGAGACCGCGCGCTATCTCGAGTTGAGACGAAATAAAATACGTTTTGAGGTTGATGGAAGCAATCCAGATAGTATAAACAATTCTTGGACACACCGACTGGAGTAAAGTCATCATCCGGACACTGACAGTTGCTTGCTGTGATAGCAATACAAACTATTGGAAATTTGGGAGAGGTTCCGTAATACCAAAAATGATGAATGAAAAATTAATGTATTTCCAATATTGTTTCGAGTATTTATAACTTGATAATAATATCTGTGTTCCTACGGAGAGATATTTTGAAATATTGTTGTTTATAATATAGAAAAAAGAAAATAAAAACATGACATTTTCGCTGTAAAAAAGTGCAAATTTGAATTCGCTTAAATTTCGTTTGGGGTAAGTTTTTCAACAAAAAGACGATGTAGGAACCTAGATAATTATTGTCTAAATCCGAATAACATCATATTATGGTGTAAATATGCTCAAATTGCAAATGATTTTGGTATTACGTTTGTATGGATAATTCTAACGTCGCGCCCACCTTAATTGTATGTAGACTCAACGACAGTGGTGGTGTAATAGGCCTTTAAGTCCTTCAAGTTTTGGACTATCTTGTCTGAGGTCGAATGTAGGTGGATACAATCCAGTCACATTAACTTGACGCATCTCTGAAATGCGAGCATCCCCCTGTTTCCTCCCGCATTCTCTTAGCTCGCCCGGCAAGTGTAAGGTATGGTCAGCATCTTTGTTAACGTTCTCGTAATTCGTTTTTCCGCTGGAACGGGATCACAAACTACGGGATAAGTCTTCGAAACAGTGTCATTGGGATATACGAGTAGCTGATGTTATAATTAGTTACAAAAATGCAGCTTTTTATTTTTTCCGAAGGAACGAGACTAAATTCCTAGGGGGAGGACATCTCTGAAATTAATAACATTTTTAAAACGGAAAGTAGGTAATAATCCCTTCGCCAACGAAGTCGCCGCTGGCTAGTATGGCATAGCATTAGCCTTATAATGTTCCCACGGCTGGGATTCAGGTGTCCTCTCTAGGAGAGGGATGGGCCGTAATCCATGCAGACCCAGTGCGGTTTATCCACCAAACCGTCACGTGTTTTCCAATTTTTGGTTCTAGGGTATACCGGTCTCCTCATGACGTTTTCTTTCGCCTTTTTGAGAGCATAGTGGTGATAAAATAAATTACACAAAGTACGAGTAATGCACTTGGGTTTGAAACCGCGACCTACAACTCGTAAATCGGGGCCGTTACCACTGGGCCACCACTGCTCTCAAGCTAGGCTAGTAAATATATTAATAGGCCTATTAAAATATATAATTCTATTGTTAATGATCTCATACTTTAAGCCTAGCCCCTTGCCATTTTAATGTGGATCGACCTCAGTAAAATGTTCGTATGGAAAACTATGAATTATATGTAGTTAGGTACATATAATTATCCCGCTGAGATTGTAAAGACGTCTTGGCAGAGTGTTCTGAAGACTAGTTAGGAAACAATCAAATGATAATGCAGTAGCCGCAGAACAGAACCAGCCTCATTGAAACCAATTGTGCCAAAAGGAATCAGACAGCAGTATTTATAATCTTTGGATGTAAATTTCATTTTTGACAGTTTCTATTTCTTACAAAAATCTAGTCTGGCTCCAGAATTCTAAATTTTAGTAGAAGTGAGTATAAGCGAGAAACATGCTGCAAAGTGTGTGCGGTCAGCTGCGGCGGCGCGCGCGCCACGCGCTGCAGGCGCGGCGCGCCACCGGGCCGCGCGCCTGGCCCGCCTCGGCGCTGCGCCCGCAGTGCGGCGTGTTCCCGCGCGCGCCGCGCAACGAGCCCGTGCTGCAGCACACCGTGGGCACAAGGGAGCGCGCCTGTCTCTCGCACGAGCTCACCGCGCTCAGGCGTTGCCCTGAAACTATACCTATTGTTGTCGGGCCCGAAAAAAGTACTACTGGAGATTTTTGTGTGCAAACTGCGCCTTTTGACCATCGCATTACCGCTGCGTACTTTCACCGAGCTTGGCCGGAGACTATCGGACAGGCCATGCAAGTAGCCACCGCCTGCCAGCCGAGTTGGGAGCGCACTTCGTTAGACCAGCGCTGCAACATACTGGAGCGCGCCACCGACCTGCTCGCCGGAGTGTTTCGGCAGCGCGTCATCGCGGCCTGCATGTTCGGACAGGCCATGACGGCGATCCAGGCGGAACTCAACGTGTGTCAACTAGTCGACTACCTGCGGTTCGGCTGCTACTTCATGAGGGAGCTCACCAGGAACAAGAGTGTGATCGACGGCGGCGCGGAAGTCATCAACCATAATCAATATCACGGCCTTGAAGGGTTCTGGGCGGCGATCACGCCTTATAGTTCACTATCTCAGGCCGCTCAACTGGCGATCATGCCAGCAATCATAGGAAACTGTGTGGTGTGGAAGCCGAGCGAACAGTCGGTGCTCGCCTGCTACCGCGTGTTCGAGTGTCTGCAGTGCGCGGGGCTCAATCCCGGCGTCATCAACTTTGTACCATCGGAGGAGAACCGTTTTCTCGAGGCCGTTACCTCGAACTCAGATCTGGCGGGTATTACATTCGGTGGTACGACTCAGACCCTTGAGCATATTTGGCACGCAATCGGTGATCGGATAGAAATGTATACGCGGTTCCCTCGTCTCGTGGGCACCGGCAGCGGCAAGAACTTCCACGTAGTGCACGCGTCGGCGCACCTGGGCAACGCGGTGTCGTGCACGGCGCGCGCCGCCTTCGAGATGGCGGGGCAGAAGGCCACGTCGTGCTCGCGCGTGTTCGTGGCCGACTCGCTGCTGGAGCGCTTCACGCAGGCGCTGGCGCACGTGGCGCAGTCGCTCGTCGTCACGCACCCGCTCGACTATCGCTGCTTCACGTCGGCACTCGCCTCACAGTCTGCTTATGACAAGGTTCATTTTATTGTCATATTGAAACGAAAATATCTGTAATTACATTAATCTAAAGTCAGACATCAGAAGTTTAGCTTAGTTTAATATTGTTATTACCACGTTAGGATATTTTGCTATTTAGTTAGTTACTGAAAAATTTTCCTTGGACACTACTGAAAACCTAGACTAGATGAAATTTGTTTACTATCAAATTTGAAATAAGGACTTTAACTAATAACAACGTAACACCTGCGCTCATATCTCTCGCATTTGTGAAGTTGTAGACTTGTTGTTTTCTAGAGTATTGTTTAAACGGCTGTGTAATGTTGGCAAGGTGTGCCGCTACCTGGAGCGCGCCGAGTCGGACGAGGCCGTGCGGCTGGTGTGCGGCGGGCGCTCGGAGCGCGGCGTGGGCTACTTCGTGGAGCCCACGGTGCTGCTGGTGCCCGAGCCCACGCACGAGCTCATGCGCGAGGAGCTGCGCGGGCCCGTGCTGGCCGTGTGCGGCTTCCCCGACGACGACCCCGACGCGCTGCTGTGGGCCGTGTCCAGGGCGCCCTACGCCATCACTGGCTCTATATTTGCACGCGTGAGACCGCTTTTTCATATACTATCGACCCGCCCAAACTCCGCACGACTGTTACAAATCTTTGAAGTTCTCGGCTTAAATATTCATGTATTACCTCCTACACCTAAACTTTCCGCATGAATCACTCTGTTTATTGCTAAAAACCTCTTATAATGCTTTCTGTGAAGTAGCGCTTTCATGATCGCTTGTTAAGGATACCTACAATTTTTTTAAAGTATATTGCGCAATTTATCCAACATATTTATATAAAGCTGGCAAAATCAAATATAGTTGCTTAATAGCATAAGTCAAAATCGCTAGAGTGCATGAAATTCTGCTTGATGTGTGGTGTGTGCACGTGTGGGCGTGCAGGACCCGGCGTGGGCGGCGTGGGCGGCGGGCGAGCTGCGCGAGCTGGCGGCCACGCTGTTCGTCAACGACCGCTGCTCCGAGGAGCTCCCCGGCCAGCAGGCGCTCGGCGGCGCGCGCAAGTCCAGCTCCAGCGGCGCCAAGGTACGCCAAGCAAACCTAACTACATTCCACACAGCACGGAGTCGCCGCCTGCGACGGGAGCTCACATTACTGTTTGTGGTCAAGTGCTGTGCACTCAGCACAACACCAGAAGTCAGACTGCCAGCCCAAGCTGGCAGTGGAGGCACTTTGTCCTTACTCAGTGGACGATGTTAGCTTAAATAAAGCTATGTTGCTCCGTAGTTGCACCTATAGTATTCTCATCCAATGTAGTTAGGGATTAGTGAGCGCTTGTGTTGCAGGCGGGCGCCATGTCGTACCTGCTGCAGTTCGGCACGGAGCGCTCCATCAAGGAGGCGCTGCGCGTCAGCACCGACGTCACCTACTCCTACATGGACCAGACGCCGCCGCCCGTCGTCATCACGTGAAGCCGCCCGCTCTACATCTCCATAACATATGTTATTGAATAAAAAGTCACTTGGAGTCGATTTCTATATATTTTATTGCAAATCAGGATCAATACATTATGGATATACAATACAGTAACGTAGCACGCAGCGCAGTGACTGTTCGCGCGGCGACACATTTGTACACGACACGAGCGCGTCACTCTGTTACACTAACTAAGCTAACTCACGCACACGCTCGTCTCCGGAGGGCGACTCGGCGAGACGCCTCGCACACTCGTCATCGACATCTGCTTTCTTCTAACGACTACTAGTAATGATTACATATAACTTCTTTGTACACGTTTCCTTACAAATCACTATCAAGATCTCACCGATTCGCACCTCAGTTTACAAAAAATAAACGCAAAATATTGCATCACTACATAATATATCAGTTACTACTACATTAATAATAATGAACCACCTAAATGTCATAATATGCGTAAAGTACGATACAACTAGGCATTGGCAAGTGTCGGCCGGGCGGCCTCGCGCGCGTCGCACGCACGAGTCGCGCGCACGTGTCGCACGCACGAGTCGCGCGCACGTGTCGCACGCACGAGTCGCGCGCACGTGTCGCACGCGTCGCGCGTACGTGTCGCTCGCGAACGTGCGGCGCGCGCGGACATACAAACAATACTATATAATATGACACTCTTACAGCGTGCCCGAACGAAACATTACATCTACGTACATAATAATACCTGGCGGCAGCGCCTGAGTGCTGCCGCCACTGCTACAGTATATCGTCACAATAAATGCTTGAGCGTCGCGCTGTGAGCGACCGCGTCACGACTCGCGCGCGTACGTAAGGCGGGAAGCGCATCTCTAGCGAAGGCACAGCTCCTTTAGCACGACTACTACATTAAATACATTACTTAGCAATTGTAGAAACATTTTAGTTTTCATTATCCAATGTTCGTTAGAAACACTATAAAAATATACACTTTTCTTTTTAACAATACATTGTCATCGTTTGCTTCGAAATACGTTTCAATAAAAACTTGTAAATCTTATAAAATGGTTAGTAAAAGATTGTTACA
The DNA here is from genome assembly GCA_030763345.1 of Mythimna separata. NCBI lineage: Eukaryota > Metazoa > Arthropoda > Insecta > Lepidoptera > Noctuidae > Mythimna > Mythimna separata. Next base: position 270,604 of record CM061173.1, on the reverse strand, counting down.
AAATTTAGGAATGCCATGTGGAATGAATTGATCGTGATCACAATACAGCCGGCACGCGATACACACCTCACAGCTTGTCTGTTTGTCTATGCTCTGTCATAGACGAAGAACAAATAAATAATATCTATATCGTTATTTATTAAATACATATAATCATTTAAATGCTCCAAAATGTCTGGCAACGAGTAGTTGCAGTCGTTATCAACTAATCAGTCGAGCTCGGGCCCGGCAGCGGCCGGGCGCCGACGGATATGACTCGATACTAAACCTACGCGGATACACATAGTTGAGCAGTGCGGCACTGCCGCGCGCCGCCGGGCGCCTCGACGCGACGTCTGATCTAATCCGATGTCTCAGCGACCTGTTGACAACACAAATCTTATTTAATACAGCCATTGAAAGTTCCAGCAAGTCGCAACAAATTAATATCAAGGGACCGTGGCTAGCCGGGTTCTTCTTAAGAGCGTTTTCAAATTATCCGATCCGATATCGGTATCGGATGCCGATACGATATCGGGGTAAGTAAAATGTATGAAATATGTACCTGTCTTTCATATTGTCCGGCCCGATATCGGATATCGGAGCACGGCATTTCAACCAAACATCAAAACCAAACATCAAATTTGAATAATATTTGGTTCGTTAGTATGGACGGCATATTCGACCACGAACGAACGCGAACGTAGTTCGAATCGAGTTCGAGCACAATAGTCGTGAACTCTATCTTAGTAGCCATACCGGCGCCATTGACAGTGGCCAATGTGAAGTAGCGGAGTTTTTTTGGTATTCGCATTGCTCCACGAAGAACACCACCCATACAGACCATACTATTGTATGTTGTTGCGTATTATGCAAGGCAACAAATTGGTTCGTACGTGCGTATACGGCTTGGGAGTCCTTCCAGATTCAGACAATTCAATGCGTGCGTGTGGGAGGGTAGTGTGTGCGGGTGTACGTACCTGTGAGTGTGTGACTAGAACAGCAGGTCGGTGGCGTGCGTGCGCGCCTCGCTCCACGAGCGCGCCACGTCGGCGCCGCAGGGCCGCGCGTCCCCTTGTGTGTGCGGGTGTACGTACCTGTGAGTGTGTGACTAGAACAGCAGGTCGGTGGCGTGCGTGCGCGCCTCGCTCCACGAGCGCGCCACGTCGGCGCCGCAGGGCCGCGCGTCCCCTTGTGTGTGCGGGTGTACGTACCTGTGAGTGTGTGACTAGAACAGCAGGTCGGTGGCGTGCGTGCGCGCCTCGCTCCACGAGCGCGCCACGTCGGCGCCGCAGGGCCGCGCGTCCCCTTGTGTGTGCGGGTGTACGTACCTGTGAGTGTGTGACTAGAACAGCAGGTCGGTGGCGTGCGTGCGCGCCTCGCTCCACGAGCGCGCCACGTCGGCGCCGCAGGGCCGCGCGTCCCCTTGTGTGTGCGGGTGTACGTACCTGTGAGTGTGTGACTAGAACAGCAGGTCGGTGGCGTGCGTGCGCGCCTCGCTCCACGAGCGCGCCACGTCGGCGCCGCAGGGCCGCGCGTCCCCTTGTGTGTGCGGGTGTACGTACCTGTGAGTGTGTGACTAGAACAGCAGGTCGGTGGCGTGCGTGCGCGCCTCGCTCCACGAGCGCGCCACGTCGGCGCCGCAGGGCCGCGCGTCCCCTTGTGTGTGCGGGTGTACGTACCTGTGAGTGTGTGACTAGAACAGCAGGTCGGTGGCGTGCGTGCGCGCCTCGCTCCACGAGCGCGCCACGTCGGCGCCGCAGGGCCGCGCGTCCCCTTGTGTGTGCGGGTGTACGTACCTGTGAGTGTGTGACTAGAACAGCAGGTCGGTGGCGTGCGTGCGCGCCTCGCTCCACGAGCGCGCCACGTCGGCGCCGCAGGGCCGCGCGTCCCCTTGTGTGTGCGGGTGTACGTACCTGTGAGTGTGTGACTAGAACAGCAGGTCGGTGGCGTGCGTGCGCGCCTCGCTCCACGAGCGCGCCACGTCGGCGCCGCAGGGCCGCGCGTCCCCTTGTGTGTGCGGGTGTACGTACCTGTGAGTGTGTGACTAGAACAGCAGGTCGGTGGCGTGCGTGCGCGCCTCGCTCCACGAGCGCGCCACGTCGGCGCCGCAGGGCCGCGCGTCCCCTTGTGTGTGCGGGTGTACGTACCTGTGAGTGTGTGACTAGAACAGCAGGTCGGTGGCGTGCGTGCGCGCCTCGCTCCACGAGCGCGCCACGTCGGCGCCGCAGGGCCGCGCGTCCCCTTGTGTGTGCGGGTGTACGTACCTGTGAGTGTGTGACTAGAACAGCAGGTCGGTGGCGTGCGTGCGCGCCTCGCTCCACGAGCGCGCCACGTCGGCGCCGCAGGGCCGCGCGTCCCCTTGTGTGTGCGGGTGTACGTACCTGTGAGTGTGTGACTAGAACAGCAGGTCGGTGGCGTGCGTGCGCGCCTCGCTCCACGAGCGCGCCACGTCGGCGCCGCAGGGCCGCGCGTCCCCTTGTGTGTGCGGGTGTACGTACCTGTGAGTGTGTGACTAGAACAGCAGGTCGGTGGCGTGCGTGCGCGCCTCGCTCCACGAGCGCGCCACGTCGGCGCCGCAGGGCCGCGCGTCCCCTTGTGTGTGCGGGTGTACGTACCTGTGAGTGTGTGACTAGAACAGCAGGTCGGTGGCGTGCGTGCGCGCCTCGCTCCACGAGCGCGCCACGTCGGCGCCGCAGGGCCGCGCGTCCCCTTGTGTGTGCGGGTGTACGTACCTGTGAGTGTGTGACTAGAACAGCAGGTCGGTGGCGTGCGTGCGCGCCTCGCTCCACGAGCGCGCCACGTCGGCGCCGCAGGGCCGCGCGTCCCCTTGTGTGTGCGGGTGTACGTACCTGTGAGTGTGTGACTAGAACAGCAGGTCGGTGGCGTGCGTGCGCGCCTCGCTCCACGAGCGCGCCACGTCGGCGCCGCAGGGCCGCGCGTCCCCTTGTGTGTGCGGGTGTACGTACCTGTGAGTGTGTGACTAGAACAGCAGGTCGGTGGCGTGCGTGCGCGCCTCGCTCCACGAGCGCGCCACGTCGGCGCCGCAGGGCCGCGCGTCCCCTTGTGTGTGCGGGTGTACGTACCTGTGAGTGTGTGACTAGAACAGCAGGTCGGTGGCGTGCGTGCGCGCCTCGCTCCACGAGCGCGCCACGTCGGCGCCGCAGGGCCGCGCGTCCCCTTGTGTGTGCGGGTGTACGTACCTGTGAGTGTGTGACTAGAACAGCAGGTCGGTGGCGTGCGTGCGCGCCTCGCTCCACGAGCGCGCCACGTCGGCGCCGCAGGGCCGCGCGTCCCCTTGTGTGTGCGGGTGTACGTACCTGTGAGTGTGTGACTAGAACAGCAGGTCGGTGGCGTGCGTGCGCGCCTCGCTCCACGAGCGCGCCACGTCGGCGCCGCAGGGCCGCGCGTCCCCTTGTGTGTGCGGGTGTACGTACCTGTGAGTGTGTGACTAGAACAGCAGGTCGGTGGCGTGCGTGCGCGCCTCGCTCCACGAGCGCGCCACGTCGGCGCCGCAGGGCCGCGCGTCCCCTTGTGTGTGCGGGTGTACGTACCTGTGAGTGTGTGACTAGAACAGCAGGTCGGTGGCGTGCGTGCGCGCCTCGCTCCACGAGCGCGCCACGTCGGCGCCGCAGGGCCGCGCGTCCCCTTCGGCCTCCTCGCCCGCGCCTCCCGCGGATGCTGTGCAAAAAACGTCAAATCAACGAGGATCGTGTGACAGCATACAGCTAGGTGACAAATTACCTCACAAGTACAGAACTAGACTTTTCCGCCTACCCCTCTTACGGCCGAAACCAATAACCTATCGATCTCCAGTTTTGGCATACTGGAGATTGTAAAACAAATGATACAATACAAAAATTATCACGTTTCCTGTTGTTTCATTTGTTTTTCAATCTCCGATATGTGATAGATAGGTTATTGGTTTCGGCTGTTATAAGATTAAAATCGAGTTCAATTCGGACGTTTCTGCAGAAGGATCGATTTCTCGATTGGAGTTAATCGTAAGCTGAACCTGAACAAGTTTGCCCCCTTGTCGCGCACTATAAGATTGCTAAACATTGTTTCTACTGAGATAGATGTATTTATTGCAGTCTGCTGAGCTTCACAGAACACTACACTTCCCGAAATGTAAATGATAGAAAACCGACAGGTTAGCAACTCGGCGTCGATGCAACGACGATGAGACTGGATTGACTCGACAAGTGAATCGTTACCAATGATCTTCTTAGCTCGCTTCTCAATCCACAGTGCATCAATTAAGCTGGTATTTGGCAAACCCATCCCAAAGATGAAAGCAGTATTCCATTCTTTCATTAGTTAAATTGCATATAAATACGAGCCATCTTGTTTGCTGCGCAAAACTAGTTAGAATTGCATAAAACAATTTGTCAAAGCGTTTATTTCACCTTGAACGTCGCCCTCTCGATCTCAAAGTACAAAAAGATCTTATCTACAGCAAAATAACAATGAGTGTTTCTTTTTTATAGCTTTACATTTTTTTTAAACCTTTATTTGATTTTTTTGTTAATTTAATCATTCTGATTTCGTCTTTATTCTTCTTTAAAATTAATTGTGTATTATTATTCTATTTTGTTTTGAAGCACTCTTAAGACTGCATTACTGTAATTTTCTATTCGACGTTTATTTCTTGGTCCGCCAAAATAAAAATATTAAACAATACTCAAACTATTCTGATAGATATCGCAATTAGCAACAATGCTGTCATATCTATATGTATAAAAATGAAACCCGTTTTCCGATGTCACGACATCACATCGCCTCTTTGCTTCAATAATGTGATATCTTGAAAAGTGGAATTTTACAGGAGAGCGTTTTTAAATATTCAAAAAATAATTGTGTAGCACAGAATATTTTTTTACAGTAATTATATAATGTACTGTAAATTATGACTTATTAACTAAGTGAAAACTTATTAAAAAACTGATATTTTAGAAGTTTAGCAAGAAATTGGCTTTATTTAAAAAAAAGGGGAAAACATGTCACATTGTTCTTGCAAATATCTAGTAAAATAAGTGTTTCAAACTAAATTGTCACGATTTTGATGATATTATTTTGGTTATGAAACTGAGTTATATTGTGAGGAAACATTGTTGAAACAAAATAATAATTAAAAAATCAGAATCAATCTTTATTGGAAACAGTACAATTGTAAAATGTACTTATAAAATTTCACAATGAAACATCTTACGACTACTAATATCACAATTTTTATTGTTTATTACTTATACGAGAATCACATTTACTGGAGAAATTAAATTATTAGCTTAATATTTTGTCCTTATGAATAATCAGACTTTAATAATTGAATCACAGGTATACCTTATTATAACTTAAATTTATTTAGACTTGTAATAAAAGACAGAGATGTCCCCTTTGGGACACTGAAAAACTGCTTGAAGGTCATACACAGCAACATGAATGTCCTTATTCTTCTTATCGTTCTCCTTCTCGATACGTGAGAGAACTTTTTCATTTTGGTGCGTTTCGTAGCTTTCTTTTAATCGTTCTTTCTCTTCATTAGTGCTATTTTTGTAAGCTTCACATACTTCACAAAGATCTTTTTTGGGAATAAAGAATGAAATGTTGTAATCTTGTGTAAATATACGGTAAAACATTAAATAATTGGCAAAAGGTACATTTTTTGACTTACATTCTGCAACATAGTCTCTATGAAGATCGGTGATGGCTTTGCTGCCATCAATGTAATGTCTTCTAGAGTTGGCTCTAATGTAATGTGGTTCGATTTTTGGTATAGCTTCTATAAAACTTTTTACACCGTTCTTTATATTTTCATCCACTTTAAATCTATTTGCATGATGTCCCCGCTCATCTTTCATTGAAGAAATGTTGCAATCTCTATTTTTCTTCTTTAACGCCGTCTCTATTGGCCGGTTAGTAATTGCCTAAGTGTTTTTGAAAAATAGTTTGCACACTCTTGTCTTTATTCCAGAAACGGTAAAAAAAAGCATTGTTATTGTCGCGAATTGGTGCAACATTTCCATCTGAATCTATCTTCACATATCGATGTTTTGGGATGATTGCTTCGACACTATTTGCTATAAACGACCACTGTTTTCCAATGTCCCCCAAGTTCCAAAATTCTTTTAAAAGTAGTTGATGTTGTTGAAATTTGAATGCGCAATTTGCAAGGCGATTTCAATTTACGTTCGGGAATATTTTTTTTTTGTTTTTACTGATTGATAAGACTTACTGCTATTTCTCAGTCTCTTCGCTACATTTTTCTTCCAGTTTCCTTCTTGTCTTTGTTTTCTTTTTCCTTTTTTGTTTTGTAGGTTCTGTTCAGTGGGCGTAACATTTTCAACAGCTGATGGTTCATTTACAATCGGGAGCACATCGGCTTCTTGTACTAGACTGTCAAGAACCATTACCATCATAAAACATCATAAAACCATCTTCTGTAGGTGTATGAATAACAAATTCTTGTGAAACAACATCTTGGATTCTTCCGCTATTATTAGCTACTTCTTCGTCAGAGTCTGAACAATTTTGAGGCTCCATAACTTCATAGTTTGGGTCTTTAACTGAATCGTCGCTATCTGTATACAAAATATATGACGGTTGGAATATAATTATGATTAGACAAATTAAAAAAAAACACAGTAGTGAACTTTTCAACAAAAGACGTATTAGATGAGCTGCTTGATGATGAGTCGCTTGAAGAACTACTGCTACTGCTCGTCGAATCACAACGAAGGCGATGATTAGATTTTGGCGAGGCCGCTTTTTTTTTTGTTGCGTCATCAACATTTAACGTTGCTTCTTCTATCTTTGATGGTGCATCCCCTGAGTTTAACGTTACGGCCTCATCTAAAAAAAACGTTTTAAACTTAGTGCCTAGAATAGAATACCGCGCACAGAACAGTTCAATATTACACGTATCTACCTACCGCGCGTTATAAAGTAGAAGGTGGGGACGAAATCACCCGCGTGGGGGGCGGCGCCGGAGTTTTAACGTTTGAATCCCCAACCGGTCCTATGAGACCGCGCTGTTATTGTTTTACTATTGTGTCTCGTTTCGCGGGTATCTGAGTAACTACAGATCATCGATAGTTAATATACAAATAAATACCTGCACTTGTCCCTGCAACAGGTGTGTTCGAGTTGTCCGTTATCAATGCAAGATTAACAAGTCTTTTAGATCGCGAATTCATCTGAAAAAATAAGTACAACTAGTTATTTGTTTTAGCATTAACATAGTAACATTTAGGAATATTACTGGTCAAATTCACACGTGTTTTGTTCAATAACGGAACATCAGCAGATAATTATTACTTGATTTTAGTATTAGAAAAAGTTTTGTCAAATACAATGTTGTATCTCATGATAATACAAAGCAAAATTGTCATTCTTTCGGCAACAATGTGATATGACCAATTATAACAATGAACATATGACACACGTTTTTCAACAGCACTGTGTCAACCCTCACTATCACATTTTAGAATAAAGAATAATCATTGAAACGAAACATACCTTTGCAACCACAAAGTGATAACTTCGTGATGTCACGTTTTTGCCGAAATATGAGAGCACCTTCCTCGCCGCGTGCGTAGTGACAACTGTTTTGTTTCGTTGTTGAAACAAATCTCCGCGCAGAAAGAGACAACGTGATATCGCGATCTGACACAGTTGTTCTTTCTCTTTCGCTCATAGATTCACTGCTAGATGTGCAAAAGATACCACGTTTTGTGGAAAAATAAAATCGGCCACGGCGGTTTCAATAATCAAATAATAAAAAAAAAATTTTTTCGGACTTATCACGTTATTGAAGCAAAGAGGCGACATGAAAACGGCTTGACCGATTTGGCTGATTCTTTTTTTAAAATGTTCCTTGAAGTTCAATGATGGTTCTTACGGAGAGAATAATTCAAAAAACAAAGTTAGATAAAGTAGGGTAGTGTAGGGTAGTGTAGTGTAGTATAGGGTAGTGTAGGGTAGTATAGGGTAGTGTAGTGTAGTGTAGTGTAGGGTAGGTAGGGTAGTGTATGGTAGTGTAGGGTAGTGTAGGGTAGTGTGGGGTAGTGTAGCGTAGTGTAGTGTAGTGTAGTGTAGTGTAGGGTAGTGTAGTGTAGTGTAGGGTAGTGTAGTGTAGTGTAGGGTAGTGTAGTGTAGGGTAGGTAGGGTACTGTATGGTAGTGTAGGGTAGTGTAGTGTAGTGTAGGGTAGTGTAGTGTAGGGTAGGTAGGGTACTGTATGGTAGTGTAGGGTAGGGTAGTGTAGGGTAGAATTTAAATGTGTGTAGTTACTCACTGGGCGCGGCGGCTGGTGGGGCTGCAGGCGCGGGCGCGGCGTCGCGGCGCGTGACGCCGAGCTGGAAGGCGCCGCCCGCCGTCTTGTGCGGCGTGTAGCGCGCCAGCGCCGCCGACGCTGCGGGAAGCGAGCCTCTAGCATACTGTGCTACTGCGCTAGCCTATGGGCTCCACTCACGGCCCAGTTGACAATACTTTACGGTACAACATTGCGATAGCAACTCAATATTCTACTGTGCTTCCAGCTCGAAAAAAAATGTTGTATGTTTTGTGCACCGCCAATATTGTACAATAAATTATCGCACTGATCATCGTCCTGTGAGCGAGGCCTGAGGAAGCAACACCAGCCATTGAACCACCCGTCGGTTATTCACATGTTGCAGTACACACCGAAGTGAATTGTCGTCGAGATTAAAACGATACAGAATGGTTGTCAGGCCGCGGGCAATGACTGCTACTGCTACTTTAAGTGACACCATACAGGGTTACTGGTAATTCAACGTATTCCGGTAATTTGTAACAGAAGTAAAAAAATTAAATGATATTTGCTAAAGTTTTAGTAATTTTTTAACTGACCAATAAAGATGTGTTTCGGCATCAATTATTACGGTGCAGTCGCGTCATAAATAGTTTTCAAATTGGCTTCAAAGATTAAATCTCCCAGATTTTGCGTAAAAAACTAAAAATCTTACTAACTGAAAAACTACTGAATTTCGGTGAAACATTTGGTGGGTTAATTTATAGCATTTTCACCCTACTATGACGTCCCGCAAGAAATACGTCGAATTACCAGTAACCCTGTACTTATACGAAGCTCATCATGTGATAATATTTGAAAACCAGAGCTCGTTTTATTATTTTACTTAGCTAATACATAATAATGTACGTCACGTGGGAATTTGTCACAATATCATCTACTTTAAGAGTCGACTGCTGACGATGCTTGTCCAACATCGGGGCACATAACCAAGAAGAGGTAACACGACTACGTAACGTCACAAATCCACGAGGTCCTGAGCCATCCCGGAAACAGGTTATGCCCGCATTTTAGATCAGAGATATTGTGATTTTGGGTTTTATACATTGACGTATATAGCCACCCTGGATATGTTAGGCGGGTCATTATTAGGTTTATATTATTTAGGCTTTACCATTATAGCTACAGGAAAACGTTCCTAGAAGCCCATCCATTTTGTTTAAGATATTCGGAAGGGCTTTCACAGATTTTGGAAAACAAAGACTGACAGCAAAAAAGGAGATAAAATACCAAAAATAAATTCGATTCTATTTCATGTAAGGATCAAATGAATCTAAGGTACTAGAAATGACAGAAATTGTGTTCAATGTTACTCCCACAAAAAAGGAGTATTTATTTCCTGACTTTAGTTAAAGATGGCTTTTGTACACTACGCTGCTACAGGAGTCGTGGTGTCACAAGTGTGAGACAAACAACATTATTGTAGCGTTGTGACAAGGCCGCACGAGATAGCGCACAAGCCGGTCGTGAGACGTCGATAAGATAGTGCCGTCACTGCCAAGAACACATCTACTGCATTACAGCGCGTCCTTCGAATGAGACAATCTCACCAAGTTGCTGCTACATTCTTACATGGAATCAAACGTGTCAGAAATTATAATAAGTGTTTGTTTTATTTGGCAACACTGGCTACTAATAGCAATAAAGTGTAGCTCGTGGTAACCTAGCTGCGGTACAAGAGGCGGTAAGCGCGGCGGCGTGACGTCACACGAAGGTCTCCCGCGCCGCGTGGCACACTGCGCCAACAACAACTGCCACATAACACTCACATAACGCACAAGTTCGGGAACACCACTAGAGGAAGCGATGCGCGATGGTGACAGGTTTAACCTATCACATACCCGCAAAACGAGACACAATAGTAAAACAATAACAGCGCGGTCTCATGAGACCGGTCGGAGATTCAAACGTTAATTCGATTGTTCGAACATCTCGATGGTTCCCGATTATTTCGACTTTGTCTCGAGTCCGACTCGGTCCATTATTGCGACTAGCGCAATTCATTCCCGAGTTTTTCCTCTATGGTTAAGAGTTTCGAGTGACTGTTTCGACCAATCGCAAACTAGCTATCGATTCCGTTGACTCGAAACAATCGAAAAACCATCTCGATTATTTTATAGAACGGCGAGTCGATGGTTGGTTTATTTTAACGACTCCAATTCTGTCGATTGTTATAAAATCACCCATCGCTAACCACCGGTGTTCCAGACTAGGTATCTGTTTAGTGGACAAATTCTTCTGCACAAGATTTATTTTACATGACTTATTTGCAAAGAACATTACGGTATTATATAGTCTAGATACGTTAATATACTATCCAATCGGTTCAAAACAAATGCAATATGGTATTGCTAAATTATACAATACAATATCGCCCGTTTTCAATAAGCTATCTATCTAAAGTTGCATCTACTAAAGATAAACAAATCTATTCTTTTGCCCTTACTTGCTTTCCTATAACCTACCGACGGATAGCATTTCCTACCAAAAGTTGTGGATTAGTAAGATAAAATCTTACTGTTTATCGGGGATAGCTATCTATCTATGAACTGCGGTAGGTTATTGAAAACGGGCGTATATCACACTGATCATCACCGTGTGACAGACCAGCTCAGCCCAGCATCACGTCTGGATGCTATCTATCCTAAAATAAGTTTGTTGAGCCCGCGTGTCAACGTGTGGAGTGTTGTGTTTGGACCTATTTTACTATTAGTCACTTATCGCGCATCAGACTTTCTGCGCGGAGTATGTAGCGACTTGTAAACCCCCGAGCTCAAGTGAGCAGTGAGAGCTCTTGAGCAGTCACTGCGCAAGGCCGCGTTCTCACTTCGTCGTGACGACAAATAGTCGTGCAGTTTTAAGTGTCGTGGCTTATTTATTCAAAAGAAGGTGTTCCATATAGGACGACTCATTTTTTACAGAGGCAACGATAAATAATTGTCACAACTAAACCGTGGTGGTAAATCATGTGTCGTTGTTGCGCCTATCTGCCGTGGCCACGAAAAATAGTTGTTATAATGAGATCAGCCAGAGACGATAGTCGTCCGACGACAAATTAATCGTTACGACAGAGGGAACGCGCCCTAAGAGCGCGGCCAGGCTGCGGAGGGCTCTCCTTGACAAGTGGGATGCGGAAGCAGTCGACTGCTGTTTTGACAAAGCTGTAGTAATCGTCAAGAGATTATGTATTTCTCACTATCAATAGTTAGGAGAAGCAACGCGTGGCATGACGTCGCATCTTACGAGTGGCTCACTCGAGTGTTGCACTGTATATGAACTGGGGCTTTATCAGATCGCATGCCTTGAGTGGCGATGGCTTGATTGTCATGAAGCATGTTGAATATGAGCAGGAGTATGAGATAGTTACAGATATGTGTGTTGGCGGCGAGCGTGGCGTGCAGCGGCGACTCGGCCAGCTGCGGCGTGGCCTCGGCCGCGGGCGCCGCGGGGGCCCCGGTCGCGGGGGTCGCAGGGGCCCCGGCGACGGGAGAGGCCGCGCCGCCGGCCTCCTCGCACAGGGACGTCTCGGAGGGGTACTCGAAGGTGCGCGTCATGGAGTCGTCGAACTGCAGCTTCAGCTGGAAACATTCACATCACACGTTTAGTTGTCACCCTTTCATGTTAACATGTCCACACTATGTACGCATGTATTTATCGAGTGACCCGAGGTCAAGTAAACGTTGTAAAACAATAAAATATACTAATAATAAGGTTACGGAGGTTTTAAATGATAAATTTATATTTTCCAATGAAGTAATATATAAACTTTTTGTACACCTAATATTGCAAAACATGTTGACCTACCAATATTACTTTCGTTTTCATCCATATGTGCATATCTATGTATCATGTTACACATGTTTTACAAATGAATGCTGGATGCATATATTTACAAATTTTATATTTTGTTATTGATATGTTCTCATCATATTTGCAGTCTCTCATACACACAGCCCTCCCTATGACGTTCCCTAGATTGACGGTAGATCTATCAAAGTTGCCTATACTGCTGCGCTAGCACTTGACGCAACAAACATTCTCTCACGCGAGCAACGGATCAGCTCGCTATCGCAGCAACAGCGCAGCTCAGAGTGCTGACACTTTACGCCGATGTCGGGGAAAAAGAACAACAGTTGCAATAACAATTCGCATGAAATCGGACTCATCACGTCGGTCAATAAGTTACAAGCGACTTGGCCGCATTTCTGGCGAACTTGCGCCGTGAATCACAGCTGTAGGAATGCGGCTTGAGCGAGACACTCGCGTCGTCAACACTGTGCAGTGGCCGCGGCCGGACGCAGCCCGGCGTCGCACGACCAGCCCTGTGCCCCGAGCACGGCCACACCACTCACACAATACAACTCTTTCCCATCACTACACAATGCTGGGAAATAGTGTGAGATTTCAAATAAAAATGCCATTTGTGAAGTCATAATATTAGGAATGGGTCTTATTATCACATTCTGCAGCCCTTTTACCTATTAATCGGTAGGTTGTGTTAGGCTCAGCATGGCTTGCTTCAACTTTCTGGTCATCCATATTGTGGTGGTGTGTAATATTCCACAATTATCACACAACACTATCTAGTCCAAGTCTAAGCAGAGCTTGTGTTATAGGAACTAGACAACTGATAAACATACTTATATATTTCTAAATACATATATATTATAGATAAATGACACCCAGACACAAAACTGGATGGTGCTCATCACGCAAACATTTGTCTTGGGTGGGAATCGAACTCACGACCGCAGGCATAGCAGTCAGGACCACTAACCACTAGACCAACAGGCCAGACAATACAAATAAAAACCGGGCAAGTGCGAGTCGGACTCGCGCACTGAGGGTTTCGTACCAACCTACCTATAAAAACAGTTTAATTCTCGAATCGAGTCTTGAAGACTTTTCAATTTTTTTTTCTTGTGACGTAACTAAAAATTTTCAGTTTTCAGACTTTTCCCGATATTAGTGCTATAATACCTTGCTTCGTGCCAAATTTCAAGATTCTAGGTCAACGGGAAGCACCCTATGAGTTTTGATTCCTTTGACAGTGTCGAAATGTACGTTTTTTGCAACATAAACGAGCGTATCTTTTTTTCCCGTCAACTTACAAGTTTGATTTTTGCACAACTTCAAGGGACCGCGGATTTCAATATATGGTTTTAATTTCAACTTGATACCTTCACGCGTTCCTGAGAAAAAGGGTCTTGACAGACGGACGGACAGACGGACAACAAAGTGATCCTATAAGGGTTCCGTTTTTTCCTTTTGAGGTACGGAACCCTAAAAACAAACAAGTAGTGGTGGTGGTGCAGGATGTCTAGCGCATGTGGTCGGCATAGGTGCGTGTGCGCACATACGCGTGGAACCGGTATGGATTGCTGCGCGGGTGATAATGACCGCGCCGTCACTCACAGGTGACGCCGGCGCGCCCAGCACTCAAGGACTTCTGACCTGTCGCACTTCACCAGAGAAAGACATTTATAGACAGATCCAATTGTGTGTTCAGTAGACGGGAACCTTATTCAATTACAAATACTCGTACGTCTAGAAAAAGTGCCATCCTGGTGAAATGCGCGCTCGCTGCGGTAGGCCTTGAAAAATATGTTGAATAGCTTCTGGCAGCGGAACCCAACGAAACTAGCGGTATTCCAGGACACGTAAACCTTTCGTAAGACAAGTTTTATCTACACTCGATCATCAGTTTGCGGATGAATGGAAGGCGATAATGTCTGAATGGTTTAATTTTTGTGAGAAGGATGCCTGACTGAGCTAACTAATGTAATTGGCTTCTACCGTTCTATTTAAAATCAAATAAATCAGGGATACATTTACCTTTTTTTTTAGATAGAGAAAGTAGATGTGTTACCTTGGAGATGCGGTCCTTGTTGGGGCGGCCCGGCATGGAGGAGCGGCCGTTGATGAGCACGTTGTCGTTGACGAAGCGCACGCGGCACGGCGACGGCGGCGCGCCGTCCGGCTCCGTATCCGACTCCGAGTCCGAGCGCAGCAGCGCGTCCGGCCGCAGCACCACCACGCCCGGCTCGCCCGCCTGGGAACAACATGCTGCTGGTAAGTATTGAGCGGCCAACTCACAATCGTTGGGAGACCTGATGCATACAAGCCTGGACTTTTCCACTGCAGGACAGACGGTTGTTGACACTCCCGCGCAGCTCGCTGTATGGGGGAATTCGGGAGCAGTTTCTCATTAAAAACAGATAACATTATTGGTAGTTGTTGTGAGTAAAACTATTCACAAAGGCGTCGAAGGAGTGTACACATCTAAATAACATAATAAGAGCCCAAGTATATTATTTATATTTAATTCTTCTGTACGTGTGTTTGTCACTTAAATCCTCCTAAAGGGCTTGAGAGAATTGGAAAATAAATGTACACTATACTATGTACTGCTGGGTCCCTAGATGGTTTGAAAAAAAAAACAATTGGACCAATGGATCCTGAACGTGGCCCTGCAAACGGGTTTACAATTTTTATTCTCTGACGAAAAGTCAGCTTGCACAAAGGGTAACATCTATCAGAACCGCTAGTTAGGGTATACAATCTCTCGCAACATGACGCTAAACGCTCAATCTACGGGACGCTGCAACGTTGGCCTGGTACCGCCACTTGCTTCCCAATATTTTACAACGCATTAAGGTGATGCAGGACGTGTTGGATAATTTGTCAGGGTTGCACGTCATGTCGGGGATAGTTTGTTCCCTAGGGTGCTGAGGCCTCAAACTATTTGTGATACAGGCAGCAAAAGTATAAAGCTAGACAACCATTTACGAGTAGGAACAGAGCGATAACATCGCCGTGTAGATCCCACAAACACGTGTGTAGCCAGTGAGGCTCGCGCACACCATCGATTCGCCATGCGCATTACACACGATACAACATGTTTTTCGTTAGTTCAATTAACGTATCAATCTCCGGCGTGGAGGTGATGTAACACCTGAACACCAACCATAAATAATTATGGACTTACTAAAAAACCACCACGTTACCCATACCCATAGCCCATAGCTTGGTCCTGTTTAATTTACTCTTTGTGTAAAGCGTCTGTTATCAATTAATTTTATTCGGCGTAGTAAACGAGGGCTGCTCTTCCGGACGCTAACGAGTCCGGTTGAGGCGGACACATCCACTCGATAAGCGGCCGTCTGGCAGCCGTGACCTGTCCGATTATATGGCAACACCAAACATTGCACAATCAGACACCGCTCGCGACAACAGGACACCTCATTTAATAGTGTTTTGAGTTGTGAACGGTTGAGGAAATAATAAGGAAGTTCAGATACATAATTAAATTTAATTTTTATTCACAGAATAGTTTTGTTGGACAGATTTAATATATAATAGTGGAGCGTCGGTCACAGAGAAGCTGCCCCGTCGTCCGCAAGTGAGCAATACATAAACCAGTTGCGATAGTGTCGGCTATCGCAACGCCGCCTGTCGGAATGCTGTATAGAAAACATTTCTTTTTCACGGCACTGTTGTCGGAACGAATTTCCCAAAACGAGTTGCGCGCGATTAGCAGCGGCATCTGGCCGGCGTCCGGTGACCGTGACGCGCCGGGTTCAAGGGAAACGTGCCGGACCGGTGCCGGCCTGGGAAGCTCGGCCGCTCACTCTCACATACCTACATAATTATGGATGTACATGGACTTCAATTACAAAAAAATCGAAGACATGCCGCGCTCGCAAGCGATACTTCGGAACCTAGGGCCCGGGCGCCAAGCATTATTATGGCATTCCAGTAGAGTCTAAGCTTGTACCTTACGTCCCCTTCGTTTACAAAGGACATAGATATAATTGGTAAAATGTGGGTGTGTTCATTCCATATACTGATATCGACTAGTATATAAAAAATCTTCGGGATTACTGACATGTGAATTAGGCGTGTTTATTAATAAAGTTAAATGATCGCACAAAGGACTGGTCGCGGTATTTGTAAATCAGCGCGTCCGGCAGGCGAGGGGCGAGTCCCGACAGACGTGTCAGCGACAGTGACATGGCGGGCGCTAGCGGACTTGACGCACAAGTTACTTTGTGCAAGTAATACTCCCTGAGACCTGAACCGGCACGTTGTAGTGGCTATACCATACATGTTGCCACACCGGACATGGGCACCCTCAGGAACGTGGCGCTACATTAACAAGATCTTGCATAAAATTGTTTTCAACTCTTGTAGTCAGTTTAAATTGAATACGTGTACTCAGCATTTCAGAATTATCATTGTATTATGTAGGTACCTATGAATAATGTTCCACTTTAATTCCAAACAAATAACAATGTTTTAATAATAAACATGTTTTATGAATAATCAGCTAATAAGGTCTAACCGCAAGATACTCGTAACAATGTTTATCGCGATGTTTGCGCGCTGTTCGCGGCCACACTCGGCTTCACGCCGCCTACATGCTATGACTAATACTGAAACTACTCGGTGAGCGTCAGCAACTGGACACTGAACACTGCAGTTTACGATTACTTGTCAATTGAGTTGTAGGCTCGCAGTGTTGCAACTCGTTCACTCTTGTCTTCAGGCAAAAGGGCTAGCCTAGCAGGCAAACGCATGCGAAAACAGGATGAATGAGGAACCATAACAAAATTGGAGCTGGCACACTGTAACGCAATACGTCTTCCTTCTACAAAACACTGCCACATCAGCCGTGTGACGCTCGTCAGACATCGAGGGTCTAGCGGTCTTAAACATCGTACCTTGATCAAGAAGACAGGTCCTTCATCTCTTAGGATATCCTGCAGACGGCTCAGCATGACTAATATACGTTTTAAACTATTACAGTTAACTTGTGCACAGAATAGACATTTTTGCAGTTGGTTAGGAACTGTAGGACCAGTTGTGGAGGTCAAAAGGACCACTAAAATCGTATGTGATTGATGTACGGTCTGAATACGAAGCGTTGACAAAAATGTGCGTCAGTTTGGTCAGTTACGTGGCGTGGCACTACGACAGGCGAGCCTCGGAGACAGCGCGCGATATCATATCATAATCGCGGATAAAACGCCTGATTACAGCGCCGCTAATGTGCTGCCTTTATCACAGTCTTGAAGGCATTTTAATCTTGAGTAAGTCCCATAAATCATATTGATAGGCGGTTGATGTTCCATTTCCTTAAGGATGTATATTTATTTGCATATTTTTGTGTTTCAGGTATTAATTATAGTCAGCAAGTATGTGGTACTCGCTTCAACGAACGCTTTATTATGAAACATCACGTCCAGTCCTCCTCGCGAGCCGACTTGTTCAAACACAGGCCTCGCTAACACCGCCGGGGCACGTCTGCCACGCCGCGACACGTGGCTCTAACTCTGCCATGTCTTATTTAGTCAGCATGTCATTCAAGGTATATCGACAGAGTTGCTTATTCATACATTGAAACCAAAAATAAATCGCATACTTTTACAATAAAAGCAATTGGAATGTCCACATGTCAAGGGGGCAGTAAAACGATGGGGCGTGAGTCAGACGAGCCCCTAACTGAATACCAGACAGACAAGTTAAGGGTAACTTGTTTTCGTCAACAGAACGAATGAATACGTTATAATTGTACACGTATTGCTTCCGATTTCAGTGATCAAAGTTTGCGTTCCGAACATTCTTAACAATGAGATGTGAATCCTCAAAACTGCTTAGCGATCTATAATATTTGGTTCTACTTCAGTAATGGAGATTTTGAGGAGTTCAAGATTTTCCTCGTCACATATGGTAGTGTTGTTCTTGTTGGCAGCACATAACAACACAAGGCGGTGTTATGGTGCTCGTGTGCATACGTCCGTGGCGGCACGTGTCGCCGCACGCCGCCGATAATCTGCAGCGCTTTAATGACACATTTTTACTTTCATGCAACTGATTGAGAAAACTACTGGGATCGATCACGCCGAGAAAGTACATCTACCACTTCGTGTAATAGCTCTGCGTTGTTCAAGTCATCGAATAATTTCGATAGTACAGAGTTGAAGCGAGTGCATCAGCCTACAAGTATATCAGGCGGCCTCTAGCAGACAGATTGTAATTTGTATCGGCCGATAATGATCTAACTACTGGTAGGCATGTGATCGCTGCTGATATGCTCCATTGTTATTGATCTACGTTTTTATTCGCTGCTGCGAGGCGCTGGTGCGCTCCGTGCTATATGCGTGCAGTGATACGATGCCTGCAGCCCGCGCAGTCTAGACAGCTAATCATGTTAGCTCGCGCTCCCTTCTCTCTCTGTACACTTTAAAGGGAACCGATTTGCGTTTTCCAAACTTTTGTAATTACAGTAAAGTAGGTTTATTATTAATTTAGTTTAGTTTGAAACGGATTCTGTGTAAGTAAGTAATAATGATTGTAGTGTTCGCCAATAACTCAGGTTTCCAATTAAGCGAATATGTAAGCACATGCAATCCGATCGCCATTGTTTCTGCGCTCGGTAGCAGTGCGGTACGCGTGCGCTCGTAAAAACGCGCACGTAGCTATTAACGAGTGCGCAACGTCCTGCCCGCGAGCACTGGCCATTGTTGCCTTATCACAGGGATATAGATAGCGACATTTTATTGGTTCCGTCCAATATTAACTAATGTATGATACACAAGGTGCTAACATTTCAGTAGCTGCGATAATAAGCGAGCTATATAACAAAACATTATTAAAGTAGCAATTATTCATACTACAAAATGAACCAACGCTCTATTACAATAAGTCTTCACACCTTTGGTGAATTGACTCATGGCAAGCGTGGAATAGGTACGCAACTGCGAGCTAGACGCTATACACTCTGGTAGGTATGTCTGGCGGTCCCCCTGCCCGCGGCGCGATCGATGCGAGCGTGTCTGGGCGTCTCGGCGACCCGCCGTACTTCAAACCTGTTTGTTAAGTTATCGCGTTCAATCGCGCACTAAATTATATAAGTGTGCAGTTAATTAATAAATCGTCACCGATACATTCCGCTGCCGTCACGAAAGTAGCGCGCGCCGGATCGTAAACTGACGTCGACGCGAGATGCGCGCCGCTGACGAGAGCTGTGCCACGCGCTTCGGCTACATTGTTAACTTAACTATTTTAAGTTTTTACTTTCTATTGCAGAGGTTTCAAAGCCAGAGTACCTATCATAATTTCGTCATAATTGTTCACATTATAGACATACAGTCTACTGCTGGTCTATTGAACATAGGCCTCCTAAAGCATAGCCACAATATCCCGTGGTAATTCCCATGAACTTCACTCGGTCGTAGATAAACTTTGCGGAATTCCAGACTTGTTCTGTCCCATCGGATACCTTTTATGCAAGGAATTTAAACCGCCCATTGCTTTGGTTTACCAAATCTTCGAGTTATGTCGGTACCCGCCACCGGATCTCTTGCGAACCTTCTTCATTTCTGATTAAATCACGCAGATAAATTCCGAGAACTATCAGGGACATTAAATTTCATCTCCAGTCGCTCAGGTATTTGAGGCGAGTGCAAATTGGGAGTATTTCCGAACGCTGCCCAGATTTGCCGTTTCTCGAGTGTAAAGGTAGGACCGACCGTTTACCCTAGATGAACCTAATCGTCAACTATTTCCCAGTTACTGATTAGTATCTTCACAGGGGTGTGTTCATCCGAATTTGATGTTTCCATCATAAGTCATCTAAAAGGATTCCTATAACATGTTAGAGCGTGTGGTTTACACGTGTGAGCGAGGCACCTGCGGCCCTCTGACCGCGGTAACACAATACGTTCGGTTGCGCAACCGCGCGTGCGCACTTGTCGCACTACCGCACGCAGCCGCCGCGCCTACTCCCGGTGATGAACCTGCCGAGCTGAGGCTGAGCAGTTACGATCTCATTCGGATGCGACGCAACGCAAAGACGCAATGTTATTATCTCGGGCCGATTGGGCTTTTTGCTTTAGCATTTAGACAATATCGTAGATCTAAATTTCTCTAGATTTTCCTAGTTGCAGTTACCTGCTTTTCGTCAGACCGTCGTGGTATATCAGAGGATACATGCTTCTGAGCGGGGAGGATCCTGCAAGTAGCGTTTAGTGATTGTTCGATTATTCGCGAACAGAGCAGTGCGCTGCCCGGCGCGTGCGCCCATCGAGCGCGTCGTCTCATGGCGGCCGCTTCATTATCATAACGCCTTGTTAAAATACGTCGGCCAGAGAAAGTAAACGATTAATGTCCGCCTGCTCGCGTATTGTCTGACGCTCCACCTCCAGTCCAAGCGGTTCAGTCATCCACTTCCTATGAATAGTCAATAACAAATCTTTAAGTAATTTTAATTAGAGATAAGTTATCAGCGAGTGGCGAGCGACGTTCGTAACCAACTAGTTCCCGTTCAACTGATAACAGTTAGTACAACTGCGGCTAATTGAACGCTGCTTCATTTCCTCGTTCGTCAAAAATGGAAAGCAAAGTTAGTATCTATTAATTTCAGAATAGATACGAGCCGCGGTCTTATTTGGACCTCATACAAATTAGAATCTCACGATTCTCAATCACGTTTTCGAATGCATTCTTCGTGTAAACGAATGTACATAAATTCATCAGCAATAAACTTATTATTGAGTAGACGTTAGTTGGTGCGGCTCGAGACGGGCAGATGGCGAGGTGCGCACGTTCCTCGTGTGTTTACCCAACACCGACAACTGGACGGCGCGTGTCGCCGCAGACGATGCCCCACTTATCACTGCTGTCCTTTTGTGTGTCTGTAGGAGCCCATGTGTCGGGGCGCGCGTGCTTAATCATGGCAAATTCCATCACGCTATAGATACACTAAGTGACAGATTCTGTCTTATTGGCAATAACAAAAGTAGTGAGATAATAACACCGGCTTTGTCGCGAAATAAAATTAGAATTGAGTTTAGATGTATTCAGCAAGGCGTTATCGAACAATGTAGACTACTATCAAAGAGTGTATCAGCGTCCAACAGAAATGATGTCATGTCTGATGTCTTCAATTTGATTCCTTTTCTTATTTATTTGTAACTGTAGCAGTCGCCTACATTCAACGCAGTGCCTCACACGAGCACACTACAGTTGAAAGGCTTCATCTGTTCGTCAATACACACACAAAAATCGGGACTTGACAGTGTTCACTTCAAATTCATTCTCTAATGCGTTAAACACATTTCCCTAGACAAACTAATCGAATGTCATGGACCCGTGGCTATTATGAGCTGTAGGTAGCAGTTCCGTGAATGGCTGTGTGTCACAACAGGACCTCACCTTGGTCACGCTGCTTACACTACATAACAGTTAATTGCGACAGTTTTGGGCGCGATATTGTCTGATGCAGGAAGCAATTAACTCGTAAAGGACATTTGGGCAGAGCTGGCGAGGCGCTCGCCAATGCATTCCACCGCTCAGATTAGGTAATTCCGTGAATAATGTTGCACAGCTCCTTATCTGGACGCCGGCCGTGCGCACAATCACCCACTTCTGCCAGTGAGACTAACGTCCTGCGATGTTTTTATAAGCAATATGGTCGAGCAGCGAGCCAGTCAGACGGGCGCACATGCACGCCTGCCTAGCACGAGACCTCGTCGCCGGTGTATCAATATTGTGACAAGCGGCGCACACGGCAGACGCGGTAATTGGCCCGACGAGGCGCAGTGGTCGGCCGCGGTCGGGGCTCGTCTAAATGCCAATTTGCGACGGACTGCCCACGCACTAATGTGTTTACCAATATTACCAGCTGAACAGTTGAGCAGACACGCCGTTACATGCGCATCATCATGACTCGGGCGGCAGCATTACCATTACCTACATTGATCACACGATTACTTTGCTGTCCTCCGGAGAGTTTAATGCTCTATCGCCGAAATTCTTAATCTGGTCATGAATGAGTGAATCATTCAACTGCATTCGGATTGGATGATTTTCAAGTGATGTAACGTGATTTTAATATGATCAGTGTACCTTTACAGTAAACAGCGAATTCTATTAACTTAAGATGTTTGGGATGCGAATCTGTGGCAAAAGCAGCTGTAAAATAATGAAGAAAAGGAACAGTAGATACCGTTGTAGTAAGGATGTCGGATGAGCGAGTGCGGCGCGCGCGGCGCGGGGGAGGGAGCATCATACATCACGTAGAGAGCAGCGCGCGGCGCTGACACGCCAACCAGAGCGGAACGTTGATAACCGCACCAGTGTTTTTGTGCCATTATACCATTTCCGAGGCTCGCGGCCGCGGCTTCACGTGAGCCTGTTATATCAGCTCTTACATGCGCCCACCCAGCGACAAGTGGAGCTATTTCACCACCACACTCAGCCATCTCCAACAGATGGGAAATACGCAGTTCTGCAGATAGAAGTCACAAACTCTTTAGAAACCAAGGGTCCTAAGAGTTGCAAGGCATAGAATTATGTTCGTAAAGTTTATACTATTTAATGTGTCATAGTTAAAGGCGAAGTTGAGGAAGGCTTTAGCTTGAATGATGGTAAAAACTGCATCAAAGAATTCATTAAGTTTTTGTTCCAAGACATGACGTTGGGCGAGCGCGGCTGGGTGACTTCATTTAATAAGTTTTCAGATGAATGGTCATTATGTTAAAGCCAATTGTTCAATTGTGTAGATATCTAAAAATGAAAATTGTTTTACTACAATGACTCTGTATCATAGTAACGCACAAAACGTTTTTGGAACAAGTTCATTGTGAGTACAGTTTAGGAGTGGAATTCCTTACCGGACTCCGTGTGTTTTGATAGCTACCACCGGAGTTGTAAGTCAAGAGTGAAAAGGTTAATTGTGCAGTGAAATCTTGATTGTTAACGGTTTCGAAATCGGAGCCATAACGCCAGTGAAATTGGGCCAGTTCCCTAAAGCACCGCATTGATCCGTGACAATACATCGCATATCAATCAGGCACACGGCGCTGACGTCATAGTGTCACTTTCGTGCCACCAGCGTCTTTGTGCCGGGAGCCACGGGCCCTCGCGCGCGCTCGCGCCTGCACGTCGTGAGTAATGCGCTGTCCGAGAGTTATCGCCAACCGCGCCGTATCTGATACAGCTTTATCACATAATGTAGTGTTGACTAAGCCGCTAGCTCTCGCAAGGACGCGAGATTGATTTCGAATTCCTCGGGTATTTTGCAATGGATTAAGTTAGTTTAGAAACCAAGAACAAGCGGAACGCTTAATATGTTATTTGCGCGAATCAGGAGACGATGCGATGGGTTTCCAAAGTTAAGTCACGCTGACGACGGGCTGAGCTGATGCCTGTCAGAGCTAAGGGA
The DNA here is from genome assembly GCA_030763345.1 of Mythimna separata. Classification (NCBI taxonomy): domain Eukaryota; kingdom Metazoa; phylum Arthropoda; class Insecta; order Lepidoptera; family Noctuidae; genus Mythimna; species Mythimna separata. The sequence goes on along the minus strand of CM061173.1, from coordinate 247,065 downwards.
TGGCTCAAGAGAATTACTGGGGCCCCGAAACACGGAGTAACAGAAGACACAGAGGTGGGTTAGTTAGTTAAAGTCCGACACTCCCCCTCTCATTTTACCTAGAGCAAGATACGTCATATAACGATTTTCCACCAAAAAAGACATCGCTATAATTTCGCTACAGTTTGATGATGCTGATGTGAATGGGTTCTGTACCTGGTAGTTGCCACGGAGGTATCTGTTGGTTGGAGGAGTTATTACGAGCTAATGAACGCTGCGGCGCCGAGCCTCCGCGGCTCCGTCGCAACGAATGCTTTAATAACACGTTAGCGCGCTGCATGAGAACCTACACGAGCGTCCTTTTTGCATCAGTTGAAATTACATCGTGCATCATTGCAATTCAAAACTTATTTCTTGATTTAAAGTTCAGATGAAGTCATTACGAAGAAGCAAATGAAAAAAAGAAGATATTGAACCTCGAGTTGAACCGGTCCAGTGTCTATCACCAAGAGGTACCGAAGTTCCAGCATAATGGAACATTTTATACTGAGAATGTTTTTATCTAGTAAGTCGTAAACGCTTCGAGTGGGCCTCGCCTCCGTGGTCACTTGACATTGCTTTTCGTTTAAAGGTGACTTGCACACTCGCGTATAATTAAATGACGCCGGTTACGCTCACTCCAGTTTATTCGCGTTTCAAATATTAATCTAGCAAGGTCAGGTCCGTTAGCACACGGTGGGAAATGTCATCAAGCGACTATACAAAACTGCGTGGCTTACATTGTTATTATTATGTTTGTATACGAGTGCAAGACTACGAGAGCTATCAGTTAATGAGTTTGTTTGCACTATCACTATAGAGACAAGGGCGCGTGCGACGCGGGCAGGTCGGCGCTGACCTCTGCTCTCCGACATAATCTGACTCGTCACGCCGCTACGTCATCATGGGGATGCCTCAGATTTCACTTTTATTTAGCGACGAAAAGTAACCGCTGTTACGTAGTAGTGCGCAGTTTACTCCAATAACTCGCTTGTTTAATATTAATGCACTTATTCAAATGAGGCGATATCATGTTGTGCAACCGTCTGGTCATCTAGTGTGTCTACTGGTCGACCTCTGCCATCTCAGCTATTTTAGTGCCAGGCAACAGTGATTGGGCAAAACGACGATTTGCTTAGCAAGTAACTTGCAAAACGTGATATTGCTGATATTTATGCGAACTAGATTGAATGTTTCTCCAAGTCTTTGTTGACGTGACGCGACTCTTGTCTTACTTCACGGGCTTCCCTTCGGCAACGCGTTAGAGGCAGCGCAACGCCACGCTGGAACCACACCCATACAAATGTCCGAGCCCTCCTTACATATCGTGTTACTTTACACCTCCATCGGTATAATCCGCTGAACTTTGAAAATTACATGGTTATTCATAGACCGTTCGACTTGTGTAGCCGCTGCACACAGCGACATAATAAGACCGATAATTTCGGACGTCTACACTCAGATGTGCGTGATTTTATGCCTTAACAGGCACCTCGGCTGGAGCAGAGCCAGCCGTTCAGCTTTGATCTTAGTGTTGCTGGAGTCTGTAGAAGAGTGTGCGGTGTACATAAACAAACACGTGGCTGCGGCTCGTTCGGCGCTCCTTATGTAAAGCGCTCTCTCCGCGCGCGCTGGGAACGCACTTTTTTGGCAGCACTGCCATTGTGGAGCTCGCGCGTTCCGCAGATGCGTTTTTGCCAGAGTTAGAAAGCAAAGATATTAATATAATTAGTAATTACTAAGCATGTTTCCTTATGCGCCAGAGAGAATGCGCCTTGTGACGAGAACCAGAGTTTTTGCGGAACTCGCTGATGAGTCGCGCAGGAAGCTCTGTTGACTCATGCGTCGTGACAAACGGCCAATTACTCGTTAATACTTATCGATGTAATCCTGAATGAAATACTCGCTTGTTTGTCGTTTATCGTAATATAAATAACATGGAGTCTATCAGATAAGTCAGCCGTATCGTGACGGTCATTACAACAAATATTCTTGAATTAATCCAGAGATAAGCACAAACATCTATTTGTTATTTGCAGGTTGCGGACATAGATTAGGATACGGAGCTTTGACTAAATGGATAAGTAAGGCAACGCTGTGATGACGGATCCGGTCGACGTCCACAGTACACGCGGAACACCTAATAAACCTACTGAACAAGACTCTAAAGACGGCGGCGCGGAATTTGGAACCGGTACAGAAGATGGCGGAAACCTATTAAGTTGGTTAGCGCGACCCCAAATTCTAAATATAGACGAGAGCATCTTGACACAGCACATCAAAGTAATTAGCAGATGTAACGCGATCTGTGTGCAATTAGCGCCCGGCTAGCAAGCGCGAGCGTCCCGTTACTGGCGCCGCGTCTAACTCCACTCCTCTACTCAGACAGCCGGCAGATTTTGCACTAGCCAACTAAACTGGGTGCTGGGCTCAAGAATAACAGAAACAGTGTAAACTGCTCTACATACACACCGACAGCAGCTCAAATACTTTATTAAACGGACACATATTGATAACATCGTGAGTCACGCACATGGACATTGGTTCTTGTTCACTGACATGGAAATATGTACGCATATTATACGAGTATTATTGGAATGTCGAAACTTGCTGATCATCTCAGTAGTCGTAAACTGCATGGCTTGTACCTGTAGTGCTCAGGAACTGGGCTTCTGACACCAGTTACTTGTAATGGTGGGGAGTAGTGGCTGCTGGTCACAACACTACCGCTACTCGACTCTGGTAATGACGCTTTTTGCTCGTCTGCTCGAGGAAGCAATACGGCTGTGCTCTGTACATGCAGCCCATCAGGAATGGGGGCTAATCGTACCATTAGGAAACTGTTACACACACAGATAACACGTCAGTTGTGCATACAGCGTACGAACTGAACGTATAGCTAGTGCTAGTAGATGTGGTTTACTGGAACCAGGATGTAGCCAGCCCAGAGTTCAATTATGATTCTCGTAAAATACAAAGCTGCATAAGAACAAGTTGCATTGTTACGAACCCTTGCTCTGTCTGAGCCATACATGTAATATAAACGAAAAATCAATTGTTAAGAACGTTTGTTCAATAACAAACTTTACATGAATTTAATTCTAATAAGGAAAACTAAATATACATGCGGAAAATAACATGTGACAGCGGTCGGGATGAGTAACGTGGGGCTCGATCAGCCTCGGCGGCGACACCCGCGGCGGCGAATTAATCGGAGCTAGGCAATGCAAATATTTGCGGGGTCGACCGCTTGACACGCACAATATTAGTTCCGCAAATACTTGCCGACGTTGTGGACATACAGATTACACCAGCACCCGCGCCGGTGGCTCTGATTCACGCCTGTTTGTTTACACAACTGATCAAATACATCGGATGCCAGCCTCGAGGTAGGTATCTAGGAATTCATAAAAGTTGAACAACGCTATAAGCAGAATGTTGTCGCCGACGATGTCCCGTCACTACAATAATAAAATCAGCGGCTATGAAACCGGTCGGACATATTGTGGCATCTCAAAAAGAGCAAGTCGAGAGGGCGCAGGAGGCGGGATGGGGCGCGCGGCGACACAACGAGCAGACGAGCTGAGCGCGCCACCTGCCGCCCGCCGCCCGCCACACGTGAGCCACTAGCTCGAGGGGACTGCAGCTCTTTGACTTACTACTAGAGAGAGGCCTTCGTTGATTCAACATTCCTGAGTAAAAGCGCTTCGGCTCTGATCAACTTGTTTGTTATGCAATAGATTACATCCGACTTGATAAGACGCCTCTCTACATTCTTTTTTATTTGCATAAAGTCATGGTGCAAATAAAAAGCGAGCGAGTGGATTGGAAGAACATCGAGACGCGATCGTCGTAATCACAACTTCATTATTGAGTATAAACTCGCCATGAAGTGCTGTAAGAGCAGAGCTTGGCGTTTACGTATGTGAGCAGCGTATTGTTAGAACATTGGAAAGCAATAAAGTTAAGAGTGTTACGGCGACCGCGCGCCCGTCCATAGTAACGAGCCGCGGCAGCGGGGCCCGCGCCCGGGGCCCGGGGCCCGGCCGCAGTGAAAGCAATGTCGCCGCGGGTCAGCGCGGGCATGTGCTGCTGATGTCACACTACACGATGACTTGTCGGCCAGTCATCAATCAGGTTGTATTGTTGGATGCTCTGCTGAGAGTAAGTAAGGTTGGCGCGCGGCGGCTCGTTAACATTCCGCAGCGCGCAGGGCACTTTCCAGCGGAAGCCATCTCAACGAAATCGAGAGTGGCATTCGATTCGGGCATCTATCGGGCGCCGCGCCGCGCCCGCCGGTTTCACCCGCCACGGCCACGCCAACACACATAGCACCATCTTACGCTATCACTTTCACCGTTTGTAGAAAATTATTTTTATATTTGCATATCGAGTGTTGCGCAATGGCCGTGCGCTCCATGGCGCCTGTGCCGCCGTGCTGCTGCAGCGCCCGCTGAACCGTGAAATGGCCGCAGCTCGAGCGTGCGATATTGTTGCGCACATTACTGCAGACGACAGATTGAATGCGGTCAAATGTGAAATTGCTGTTCTTAGCAAAGAGAAGCCTCAAGACTCAATTTGTAATTAAACATTACAGAGCGCCTCCTATTGAGGTCACCGCCAGTCGTAGTACGCTAGCGAAGACGGCAAACGAGCCACAACTAACAACTCAAAGAGAGACCAAAATAAGCCATCATCCTCAGCATCTATCGGCATAAGGATTGCTAAGGTTTAGGTATGTGTAACTAAATCATTTATACAACGAATATCACGGCTCAATATCACCTACAGAAGATAACGACGGTAGGCGAGTCTTAGGGAAATACATAATTATGTTTATACTCGTACTTGTACCAAACCCAACATCACCTACCACCGTTTGACTTATTAAACCCCAAGAACATTGTATGATCTCTTGCTAGATCACACACTACTTTTAGATGATGTGGGCAGAATAGAATAAAAGATGGTAAAGTAATTTAAACTGCTGTATTAGTCCAGTCAAAATAGACTAAATAATTATTCAACTTTGCATTAATTCCCAACAAGCTGGATTTTTGTGCAGGCCTTGAATACGTCATTACGAATGATATGTCAAAAGTCCCCATCGATCCCGCTTGTGCGTCGTTTTTTATTCGAGGTCAAAGGTCACAATTTAGCGCTTTTTGCGTATATCTCTGAAACAACGAAAGCTATCGAAAAATGGTTCAGGCAAAGTTTGTAGATCGTAAAATTGTCTACAAAAAAGATCTGGACACTTTTCTTCTATAAAGCATCGCTTTCGAGATATCGTGACTTTAGACCGCAGGAAAGTCGTATTTTAAGTGTAACAATCACTGTAGTATTTAGCCTCAACAGCAACTAAGTCATATTCATACTGAATGCGGGCAATGACACTACTTGCTAGCTCATGAGAACGAGTCTGAGCTTCCATAAAAAATATAGTTTTTTAGAAGTCAAGGGTTGAAAGTTGAGGACACTCTTGGTCGAAGATGCTGCGCTTTTTTTTTATTTCAGTCGTTTTATCTGCTTCATTGCCACAGAACAAACAGTATTTCGTCAAAAAGACGATTCATTACCTCGTGCTAGTACGAGGAGGACTAATCCCAGATGTGGTAGCTATCTCCGCCTCACGCTGTCTTTTAGCTGCAGCGATGCTGCTCTTCCGGGTGTATGCTTTACGACACTGCTTATGTGTCGTTACAGATGGTTTGTCCTTCAAATATTCATCGAACCTATCATCCCTTAGTATGAGTGCATATTCGTATTTTCTATGTTTAAAATAGCCATAATTCGAGAACAGTGCACCGTAGAAGAAAAAGTGTTACATCTTTTTTGTAGACAATTTTACGATCTACAAATTTTGCCTGAACCATTTTTCGATAGCTCTCGTTGTTTCAGAGATATACGCAAAAAACGCTAATTTGTGACCTTTGACCTCGAATAAAAAACAACGCACAAGCGGGATCGATGGGGACTTTTGACATATCATTCGTAATGACGTATTCAAGGCCTGCACAAAAATCCAGCTTGTTGGGAATTAATGCAAACTGGTATGTCTATTTTGACTGGACTATATTGTTCCAAAACTATAAGTAAAATGAGCTAATGGACTAATGTGTGTGAAATGAGTGACACGTGGCCCTTGCTGGCCGTAATGAGAATTGCGAACTGATGATTATTATAAAGTAAAATTAATGTGAGGCGTAAACGCTGACGATGCAAAGCTGATGTGCGGTTGCACCGTACAAACATCTCCCGCCTGGCCGTCGGATACTTAATGTGAGTGCGGTGCTCCTGTTCAAACCATGAGCACACGTTGGAATACCCCGAGTGCCCTTTACACCTACACTTTGGGAGGATCTGATGAGTGCCACCGATATGCTATATGCTGCTATAAACGTAGCCACCTACTGAGCCTAAATAGTTTAACGAAGTTTTCCGTCGAATAGAAAAGAAGAAGAAGACCAGCCCCAACAAGAGAGAGCATCGGTCGGAGCAACTTCAATAAGGCGATATTATATACAAAGTAATTGAATAGGTGCGGCAGTGACTGACCTTGATCCTGTTGCGGCGGCTGGCGCGCAGCACGATGCCGTCGTTCTCGATGTAGTCGGGCACCTCCTTGCGGTTGGAGAAGTTGAACACCACCGACGTGCTGGCGGGCGCCGGCGCGCGCCCCCGCCGCGCGCCTGTCGCGCCCCCGCGGGGCCACGCTGTGCCCGTGCCGCCGCCCGCCTTGTCCGCCGTGCCGCTCCACGCGCGCTCGATGCCGGCCGCGCCGATGCGCGACACGGCAGCTTTACTCTCCGGCGCACGCTCTGACCCCGCGTGCCCGTTCACTAGCGGCGCCGGCACCGTTTCCGGCAAGGCTTTGGGCTTGGGCTCCGGGCTAGGGCTGCGCTGCACAGGAGTGGGCGTGGCCGGGGAGGGCGAGCGCTCGGGCGGCGGCCGCGGGATGGGCTCCACCAGCGCCGCGGGAGGAGGCTCTCGTCGCTCGGCGCGCATCGGGGGACTCTGCTCGCTCTCGGCTGGCGACGGTGGCGAGGGCGACGCGAGTCTCGTGCCGTGCTCGGGACTCTTCTCGTCGACTTCTTCGGCCAGTTCTTCAGTCGCAGGATCGGTGGCGCGCGCGGGCATCGGGCGGATGACGCCGACACGTCGCGCTCGGCCCACGAGGACCTGATTAGTGGCCGCTAGCGGAGGCAGGTGCGAGGCCGCGCGAGGGGCTTCGAATGCGTAGCGCACCGAGGAGCCAGCGCGCGCGATGCCGTCGAGTGCAGCGCGCGACACGGGCCGCGAGCTGGCGCGCTCCGGCGACCTCTCCGGCTCGTCGCCGGCGGCGCCCGGCACGGGAGACAATGCTTCAGCCGGTGGAGACGGGCTAGGTGTTCGGGGGCTTAGTGGCGGCGCGTCCGGTGACTCACGCGGCTCTGGTGTTGAGGTTCGCGGACCTTCAAGGCCTCGCAGTACGGCGGACACGCGGGCAGCGGGAGCGGCGCGGCGGGTCGGTGCACTTTCAAACTTGCGTAGGGTCGAGCGAACCACGTCGGGTGGTGGACGTTCAGTCTCCCGCAGCAGCGGGGTCGGGCGGCGAGGAGGGCGCGCCGAGCGAGGCTGCGGCGGAGGGCGCGGCGCCAGCGGCGGCGGCGGCGAGGGCGAGGGCGCGCGCGGCTCCTCGCGGGAGTCCAGGCGGCTGAGCGCGTCCACGGAGCGCGCGCGCTTCACGGACTCGCGGCGGGCGGTGGGCGCGCGCGGCGCCAGCGACGCGGGCACAGCCACGGACGCGGGGCGCGGCGGGCGCAGGGCCGAGCGCGGCGCGGGCGCGGGCGGCGGCCGCTCGTCCAGCAGGTGCTCCAGCGAGGTGGCGCGGCGCAGCACGGAGGGCCGGCGGCGCGGCGCGTCGCGCAGCGCCAGGCTGAGGTAGCGCGACTTGAGGCGCTTGACGATGCCGGGCCCGTAGCGCAGCTCCTCGTCCTCCTCGTGCGGCGGCGGCGGCGGCGGCGGTTGCGGCGGCTGCGCGGGCCGGCTGCGCGCCGCGCGCCGCTGCAGCAGCTCGCGCTTCCACTGCGGGAGCGCTCCGTTCGACATGCCTGCGCACAGCGTGGCGCCGGGGTTAGAGGGGACACAACCACGACTATCACCACCATGACAAAGTGGTTACAACAATCATAGACTGAACTAGGTAGGAAGAAGCTGTATTTTTCATGATTGCAGATTTTGGTATAAGATTCAAACTGGTGTTTTTTATAAAACCAGTAATTAAAAGATAACATGATGATGGTGGATTGAGATGAGGCAGTAAGAACGAATGTGTTTTAGATCAACAGTAAGTTTTTAATTTGCGTCTTATTAGACACAGGATGAAGGCACCATAAAAAGTTTTTGTGTATATGTATTAAGTTCTCTAGCAAAATCTGTTTTTTTATGGTGAATGCTGTTAGCAATTACTACATCATGTTTATTTACCCTTCCCTTACTGCTCCATCCTGTATCTACTCAGCCTGCATAGTAACTTAATGGTTTATTAGTTTTGGGAAAAACTCCCCGTCAATTGAAGCATAGTGCCTTAGGCTGTGATGATTCATGACAAGCAAGTGACACTTAACCATAATATAGTTTTGAAGTTATCAGGTCAGCTACAGTCATGTTTTAATAAACATTTAGACTGATGTGTGACTTATACGTGACTGCCGTGGCACTCTCCTTCACATACAAATGCTAACAATGAAATGTGCTAAATTGAACAAGGTGATAAATGAGAAATTGTCATATTGCTTTATTTGAGTAGCCATTAACATACTTTTTGGCATGTTTTGGTGACTTGAACATTAATATTTTGAAGCTGGGTACAGACTGTTGTAATGTAATGCAACATGAAAGGAGCAAGGCATCCACACTATGGGAATTCTGTTACACTGCATATTACATTACAGCAGTCTGTACCCGGCTTAAGTGTGTGATTATATTGAACAAGAACATTTTTATCTAATATTATTTGAGATTGCTAAAACTGACACATTTGATTGATCATCTTGAAAATTGGTATATAACTGAGAGTATAATGCAAAGCATTTACCATTTGCAGAGGTTGTTTCAGTGTTTTCAGTTTGTTTTGTTTAAGGATTTTATAACACAAAACATTTTAGGGTAAAAGATATAGACAAATACATAGATATTGTGTATAAAAAGCAAGAAATAATAATAAAAAAAAGCAATTATGAAGCTTGCAATACTTACAGGCCCGAACCAAATCAGTTAAATTCACTTCATCTTTAAATAAAAAGAAAAGGTATTTACTGAATAATTTCAACAAGTAGGTATTGTTTACATAACATAAGAGAATAGAAGAACTCAAAGAAGGTAATGATGTAACATGTAAGAAACAAGTCTACTAAACAATAATTGTGTGTGAGACTTCTAGCACCAACAACTGTGCTGCGGAGACTGACCACACACTCGCGCTACATGGAGGAAAAACCGTTTGTAACCCACGGGAAATAGGTACATTAAATGTTAAATATAGTAAATGATATCAGTAAACACTTCAGTTTCCCTTTGTATTATCCTACTAATTCAACAACTAGAATAATATAGTTGAGCTAAAACCACTACATACATGATACTTTTAATATTTACTTGAACCAATAAAACCATAGTAGATAGTATAGTTTCACATCATAGAAGAATGCAAGCTTCATAACTGCTCTGTAGAGACGGTAATGGAAACGGAAGCAAGACTTACCAAAGTCCTGGGAGGACTCCAGGATGGTTTCCACCATCATCTTGAGTCGGCCGCACCAATCTTAAGCAACTGAGTGGAGATGCAAAATAATCAATTAAGCTTTATAACATGCTACATTTAATGCAAGTACTTAAAACAAAAATGTGTAATAACATAATAATTAAGTAACATATATATGATTAAATATATATTGGGAGTTACTGCAGGTTCATACCAAAACTGTGATATTGTACTCATAAGCTCGAAAAAAACACCCCTTGCTTAACTAACACACAATCACTTTTTTTTAACAACACTTTATTGTGTTTATAGTAATAGCAATAATATAGTATAGTAGTAACAAATCTTTTGAAAGAAAGTTTTGTTTCAAATAATAACTTTAGCAATTTAAAAAAAATTACTTTTGTCTTGTTTTCACAATAAATTGTAGTTTAGATAACTTTATTTAACTTATGATAGTTTCTAGTTTTGGACCCCATCTCTGATATTCTCACTAAATAATTATATAACATTATGAGGCGTCATAAATAATGCACCACTTTCATCTCGTAGCCAACCTGTTCTTGCTTATTTAACATTAGAGAGTTTTACTAATATCATCATTATACCTAATATTCTGCCACAGAATTAAATGTTTAGCATGCCACAATTGTTCTACTGCAGACTTTGAACCTTTTCATAACTTACTGGAGTACAATATGTTAAGTACTCTAGATTGTTTTAAGGTCAGTGTGATAACATTTAATAATTTACTCAAGCAATACAATGCAATGGTGTCAAATCAAAAATAATAATAGCTGCATCTTTAAAACCTGCTCATATATTAAATGTATAAGTTGCACTACAAGTTACCTTTTGTAAACATTGGGCGAGCGACGAATGTCGAGGGCGAGTTCTTATAAGAAGGCATCACAGATGGTGCACTTGATATATAAAAACATTGACATAATCAGAGATCGCTCGATAAGAGCGCAGCAGCGGCGGCGTGGAGAGCTCGCGACGTCGATGACCCCGCGCGCTAACTAGCGTCTCGTCTAACTGTAGTTACTGCCTCGTTACACCAGGTAAGGCGTTTAATGGTAATCAACGATAGTTTTAAGCGGGTGCGGGCTCGCTCGTCGTCCGCGCGCACTGCACGCCCGAAAACAATAGCCCGGTGTCCGCACGCCATCGCCCGCCGGTGCATTCCTTTCCTCCATACTTCGCATAACTCAATCGATGTCTTACCTGCTAAAAATCCATTGACGTTTCACCGAAAACAGGCTTGTTCCAGATTTCAGCTAGTGAATTCTTCAAAGCGTTGCCATCTATGCCAAATCAATCCTCAGAATTAAGCATAGCCAGCCAACCACACGCACTTTTGAATACTTTTATTAGACCCTGGGATCACCCACGACGGGACGACAAACACTTCAACAGATTATCTTCAACACATTTTAGCCTTTGCTCACTTAAATATCAACCTAATTCACTTTTAATGCGATCTAGTGATGCTATTTTATACAAGTTCAGTTAACAATAATATAAAATGTTTAACAAACACACGCAACACAACCAATGACAGAAAGTTGATTCACTGAACTGAATGAAAGTGAAGTGAAGGAAGGAGGAACGGAAGAACGCAAAATTAAAATAGTTTTGACATGTCAGTTGACATTGACAAGTAAGCTGTAGTCTATGGAAGTGTCACTGGAAATAGCATGGAATTAGTTTATACTGCCAAACGGCACAGTGGCTGTAGTCTATGGGCCGAATATTAATAAAAAATCATGATTGCGATTTTAGTAATATTTGATTATTTAACCTGCTTGAAAAGACTATGAGGAATGGCCTTAAATGAAAAAAAAAAATTGTCTGTCGTTAACCAGTTTTAAAAAGATACAATAAAATTACAAATTACAAAGAAGGAATTGAATTTTAAATCTCATTTTAGGGAGTTGAAGTTTACTAAATTATAACAGACATTTTTATTTACTGTAACATAGGTAATATTACGAACCTTTGCTTCATATTGGGCGTTAAAGTAATTTACGAGTTCAATTAGTGACAATACCTAACTATCGAAGAGCGGCAGGGCCGACTTACTAGTGCCGGGATCGCGCCTACCGACCACTATAGTTAAACTGGGATTACTAATTATCATCTAAACTAAGCATAATCCCACCGAGATTTTTTTTATTACCTATTTTTGGGTTAGCAGAATGGTTTTTACCGTCTAAGGTTCCTTTAAGGTAGAGTCTGCTACATGTTAAATGTAGATGGCGTTGCCATATCATAAATATAGAAACGCGACTTTGTTTTTATTAGTTGCCTCATAGCCTGTGATTGGAGCAAAGCAGCGCATTGTCTAAGTGAAAGTGTTGATAGATGGCGGTACTAACCACAATAGTTATTATCAATCATTTATTTAGACAAAATAATTTTTTATTGTTTTTCTATTAAGAAAACCGAATAAAATAAAAGAGAAATTGTATCATCTTTCTTTTGAAAATAATTAAAGAACGTTTGTGTCGGCCAATATATTAAATTTATTGACATCACACTGTATGCCTTGAAGGGTTAAGCCCGCTCTAGTATATCAACAATATTTCGCAAGTCATGAACTATTGTTCCACGTAGCAGGGACCTATTGCTATCTAGCGTAAATTCATAAATCCAGAATGCAGCTGACAAAATACATTGCTTTAAAACAAAATCAAACAAGACCGGGGAACCGAACCCAGGACCTCATGCTACAGACTGCTACAATTACAAACACTGTGCACTGGCTTGTGACCACTACGCAAACGAAGCATTCGTGTGTCAGATTTAGTTCAATGTTGTAATATGTTTAGTGATAAGTGGATTCAAGTTGTTTCACGCAGTCCCTACTTAACTCTGGTAGGATAGAAAGAGTAAGGCAGTATAATTTAATGTACCTTTACCCAATGGTGTAGAGCCTACTCATGTGATAATAAAAAACAATACCAAAGCGTTTTAGCTTCGGCATTCTCACATAAAATAATATTGTCTATCAGTTAAATGGCTGTAGTTAAATGTCGAAAGTTTTCATAGCCGCAATACGGTTGTATTTTTTTCTGTTTATGAACTCATTCATTATCAACACAGTCATTTATGAACGGATTTGCAAAATTCTTCGATTACTTTGACGCTTCCAGATTGGTCTCAACTTTGTCAAAATCCTGTTCTGATGATGGGATCTTCAAGTTGGAAGTTTTCAAAAGCCATCGGAACTTTACACTCTCATAGGTATCACAATTAAGATAGGTAGTTACTTAATATGCAAATGTAACCATAGGTTATATATGTAATTAATTAAATGGTTCTGAATAGTTATATTGAAAGTGGTAGGTAGCAAGGAATTGGTCCAATGATGGCGATAAAGCCAGGCGGTAGGCGCCGGAACTCCGCAATTAATCATTGTGTCCTACCCGCGGCAGGGCCTGTTAGAAATGAATCACTTACACCATCGAGCTGGTCTAATGACGGCGCCGGGAGGTGGCAGGTAGGAACAGGAGCTTTGTAATAAATCAAAGTATCCTAGCGCGTGATCCTAGCGGTGATTAGGCTAATTGGAATTGTCGAGATGTCGGTACTCTGGCTATAGTTACGTGTGTCATAACTAAAACACACCGGGCAAGTACGAGTCGGACTCGCTCACTGAGGGTTCCGTACTAACTTGCCTATGAAAGCAGTTCAATTCTCGAATCGAGTCTTGAAGATTTTTCAAAAATTCACGTAACTCTAGATCAACGGGAAGTACCCTATGAATTTTGATTCCTTTGACAGTGTCGAAATGTACGTTTTTTGCAACATAAACGGGCGTATCTTTTTTTACCGTCAACTTACAAGTTTGATTTTTGCACAGTTTCAAGGGCTTGAATATACAGGTTTAATTTTAACTTGATACCTTCACGCGTTCCCGAGATAAAGGGTATTGACAGACAGATAGACAGACAGACAGACATTTTGAGGACCGGAACCCTAAAAATGTGATACTTATTATTAATATTTCAAAAAAACAAAACCATTGACTGTGTTAGAAAAAGCACTAAAACGTTCAAAATAGCTTTTTACAAATAAAACCAGATGTTTCGGTGTGATGTAAAGTTATTTTTACTGTTTCTTGCAGTGAAGTCAGTTTTTTATTGATCATAATATTATGTGTGATAGAAAAGCTAATGTTGCTCACATTAGCTTCGCAGATCTCTCTCAGTCTATCTATCTTTGATTTTATATAAATCATCGGTATTTAGATACATTTTCAGTACCAACGTCAGGTGCTTAATTTACCTGTGTCCAAGATATTTCGTAACCTAACCTCATTATGCTCCGCGCGGTTGTGTCGAGCACCTGTCCACTTCATTTTTATTCTACACTAGCTTTTGCCAGCGGCTCCGCCCACGTGAAAGTAGGCTCTACACACAAAGGTTCCCTTCTTATTATTTGTACACGTCACAAAAGAAATCTCTGTGCTAAATGTCGGCGATCTAGGTCCAAGGGTGTGAAGAGCTGGACGTTGATGAGTCAGTGCGTGAGTCAGGAGTTTGCCTTCTATATAATTACACAGATTTATGTCCATCATAAATGTTGGTACCTACTTATTTTCACTAACCTTGTTACTAGACTAATTTATACTTCAGAAGGCGATTAAAATTCTACTTGAGTTAAACAAACTATTTTTTACGCGGGAAATCATCAAATAAGTAACTTCTCCCGCTTTGGGTGTAGTATAGGGAGTGTCAGACAAATCCACAGTGTTTCTTTAGTTGGCCGTTTTTGCTAGGCCTTTTTAGATCATAAAAATGACTTCTCCCGCTCTTGGGCGGAGCGGGAGAGTGTGTCAGACTCTTACTGACAAAACCCCACCCCGTTCCTTCGTTGCCTTCGATCTGGGGACACGGGCTTACCTTTCGGAATATCCGTGTCCACAGGTTTTTTGCGAAAAAAAAAATGAATGACTATTTTTCTATATTTTTAATTAAGTAGTTTTCATTTTGTGGTATTATTTTTTTTATCTCATGACATTATGCATACCAGTGTCCAGAAATTAATATTGTTTAATGTTTTCCATAATAATCTTTTAACTATGTAAGTACTGTGCCAAAACGGACTGCAAGCTACCGGTGGCTCACCGTTTGCAGAATAAAAGGTATTTAAGATTATGGAGATATGCCTACTACAGTACGACTATCCTATCTAGCATATCTGACTAATGACTGCGACGCACTGAAGAATCGACGAAACTTTTTATGCTTAACCTTGTAGATATTACATCCGACTTGTGATGTACACCCCTGCCTACCTATAGCACGCACTACGCAGCCAGGCGCGAGGCGCGGGATGAGCGGGATGAGCCGGCCGCAGCCTCCGCCGGAGTTGTGGCAGTTGTTTCCGATCGCCGTAATTATTTCATATTTATTCGTGTTTTATAGTTCTTAATTCCGCCCCTGAGCGAAGTTGCGAACGCTCGTAAAATATTACAGTTGGATCGATCGCGTAATGGTTAAACGTTTTTGTTCAATGTTCGTAAATTATAGATATTTACATTATTAGCTTTGCGCGGTTGTTGTCGTTAGAAAGTAATCTAATTATAATACGCTTAACTGTTACAAGTTGCTCCGAGATTTGATTTATTATATGTAGGTGGCGGCGCACGCGTGTACGTAAACACTTTACAAGTTAATTTGCATGTATTCTAAATGTTGTATTGTTTTGGAAGTTCGCAGACCACTTATGTAAGTTAGGCCTAATGACAATACCACAGCTATGCATTGTGAAGTTAATCAAAGTGTCATACGGATGGCTTATCAGAGGTGGGTGTTTACTAATAACTCACCACTCTTGTTCCTAGAGTGTCTCTACTGCCGCAGCGGGTCGAACACGGTCCTCTCAAACTTTAGGTACTTAAACAGAAATTATTCTCTTATATAATAATTATAACTAAGCTGCGAAAACACACCACCTCCTACGCTGGTAAACTCGTTTAAACTGTACTTAGTGGGTAACCAGGACTACTTGTAACTATGTCGTATGCAAAAATATAACTAAACCGCACGAGTTTTCACTTAGTTAGAGAATCATTTTTCTATTATGTTAATTTATTATTAATGAAAATATAATAATATACACAAACAAATAAACGGGTGAAGATCGTAGTGTGAGGTGGAAAATCAATTTAATATGTATTTTTTTAATTTATCGTTTTTGTCCAAAAGTAACTAACAAATTGTATAAAGTATGTAAAAATACAAGTACCTACTTCTTCATTAAAGTTTTCCAACGAAAAAGAAATATGAGATTTAGTTAAATAATGAATTTCGTATTCGGGTCTTTCCTCACGTCTAGTAAACGTAGCAAGAGGTTCTCAACAGTTTGATCCTAATAGTTGTGTTGTGTAAGTACTATACCATGTATGTACGTTACTATCCATTACCACTTGAGGCTGATCTTCGTCTACATGATGTTATATTAGTTATCTTACCTGAAGAATAAATCAGTATTTCAAACTTATATCTTTTTAAAACTTTGGGTAAAGAACGACAATACAATACTCTCAGGTAGAGCAGGGTTTATGAATTATTAAGTACTTTGTTATTACTAATAACGTATACATAAACAATTATAAGTTTAAAACCTGCTTACAAATATCTGAACTGAGTGGAAAATTACATTAGATGATGGTTAAAGATAGAATCTTCAAAATTTTGTCAAAAACGACTGTTTTTGAGTTAAATTGTAACATAACAAACAAATTCAAATGTATATAAGTATATATCGTAGTAGACGTATGTGTCATGAGAAGGATCTTAGAATTAATCACTTGGCAGATCTTCGAATTGATGTGACCGGCCATTTCATGAAATACTTAGTTGTTATTCATGATAGAGAACCTCGTCCGCTGCCCACAGCATGCATAATATGCCTAGCCACATCACTGAATATGCGTTTAACGATGTGAACAGCGCGATTATTTCATCGTCAAATATTAGCATTAGCATAGCATTATCGGCCTTGTAATGTTCCCACTGTTGGGACTCAGGCCTCTTCTCTAGGAGAGGGAATGGGCCGTAACCCACCACAGGGGCCCAGTGCGAATTGGTGGATGTCACAATTATGTCTTCGTATTTTTGGTTCTAGGATATGCCGGTTTCTTCACGATGTTTTCCTTCACTATTTTGAGAGCAGTGATGAATCAAATTACACAAAGTAACATATTATGACTGATATTAAATGTTGTCCACCGATAAAGGTGCGGAATTCGCTTTGTTTTCGTGACGTGAATAACATATTTATTATACTGTAAGAATTTAAAATCTATACATACATAATACACATGTAGATATAATTGTGTAGGTTGAAAATGAATTTATTTATAATATGACCTTAAACATCATTTAACCATTTTATTTATTTTTCAATATATTTTTAAGCTCATCGTATCTTTCAAATGGAATGCCTGAATTGAATAATTCAAAAAATAATATACAGGACCTGAACCGCTCCTGAATAGTAATTATTTTGATAAGGACTCATATCAGAGTGGGCACAAATAAAGTGCCTTCTCTATCGGGGCCGCTTTTAATCAATTTTTTAAATAAAATATAAGTATTATTGTGACATAACTGCTGTAGAGGTAGATACATGGAGTGATGTGTTCCGTAAAGCCAGCAGCATATTTAGGTGACCAACGGCTCTGGGGCACCTTTTTTACATGAGAAATCATCAAATACCTAACCTCTACTACTCGTAGTAATACTACTAACATCTGGGTGAAGCGCAACGTATGCCAGACTTTTACTGACAGTTACTGTGTGTCGCAGCAACCGACAGACTGTAGTTCCAATAAGATATTTGATAGTGAGGTTTAGGGGGCCCTCGAGCTTGGGGGCCCTGGGGCGTTGCTCCGTCCAGGCCTTTGGTAGCTACGCCAGTGTTCAAAGCCGTTTTAGGTAGTACATTATGTTTCAGCGCACGTCACGCGATTAAAATAAATTGTAGGTTTAGGACCATCGCAGGGATTAGTGATGTTACGCATGTTAGATTTATTACATAATGCGAACGTCAAAAAATGTGCGAATATTCGTTACATTACTAGTCGTAGTAGCCTAAGTATGTCACTCTGTGATACATTATCTATTATATCATACCGGTGAGATTTTTTTTTAAATTGGATGAGTTGTTTCAAAGATTACTCCCTGCATCTAACACACAAGCTAACCAACAGAACTAAGCTAGCTATAGCTTCATTATGTTTTTATTATTAAGATATTTTACATGCTTGTGCTTTATCGGAAACCTCATTATTTTATAACTATATTATAACAGCGATTAAGTTCGTCCAAGATGAGGTGGTTGTCTCCTTTTTTCGTAGTTGGCTGGCATTTCTGAACTGAACCTATTTAGCGCAGCTAAGTGCGACACACAATGTCGTTGCTTTTATTTCCCTTTTTATTCACTTTGTGTGAACGATATCTTTATAGCAGGAGATAAATAAACGAGTTTTCTTTGCCTTAACATTACACCCGCTTGATTCAAGTCCACTTGCTCCAGAAAAGAATACCCGAGACCCTGGAACGAAGACAAAGAAGGGACGGAGTGGGTTTTAGTCAATAAAAGTCTGGCTTGCCCTCCCGCTCCGCTCAAGAGCAGGAGAAGTAATTCTAATGATTACCCACCTTAAAAAATAACTTTCTACTTAGCGCTAAACATAATGTAACAGGTAGGCCTACGAGTAGGAATCATTCTGTATCAGTCATCTTTAAACGACTAAGTGTTGTGGAGTTGTCTTTTTATGAATCAGCGAGGGGCTCCGGCGACATACGGGGTGCTGCTGATTATATATTCAAACCAGGGTCTCCATGTTGTGGATATGACATTTCGGATCAGGATACGGATATATGATTATTATTTTATCGGTTTCGGGTACAGCTACGAATATGAAATTATTTCGGATTATCAGCTAGTTTCAGATATTAGAGTTTTTAAAATAATAAAACTAATAAAAGTAAAATACAAACAGCAAGATTGGACTTATTATTTCTAGTCTAGATTATCATTTGTTTGGCCGGGCAACGCAAACAAAAACCTGTCCAAATCTGTCATTTAGACTCCACCTTTATCCAAAACTATCCGAAACTTTTGGCATCGGTTACGGTTACGAAGCACATCCCTGGCTCAAACCGAGCGCACCGATAAACGATGAGTTGTTTATCGCTCGCTCTATTAGTACTAACCGCATCAAATCCGTTGCGTGTCGTTCAAGCGATATAAACGATAAACAAACGGGCAGACGCGGCGCGGTGGCTTTACGTAGAGACACATTTCGTATAATGGTAGGTATTAACGATATCATAGAAAGAAATTAAGAATCGATACGCAAAATTAACAGTCGTGTCTTGTCGTGGTCATGTGCGCAAATGACGAGACTTGGTCTATGGACTGAGTCCACTTCATACACATCTATCTAAACAACCAGGAAGCATGCCACTGCTATCGAGATTGGAGACTCTATACTAGTTGTTGTAGATGTGACGTTTACCTTGGACAGACGGTTAGTTAGGTCTAACTTTGAGAAAGAAGTCGGCTGTCGAATCAGACTCGACTAAGCACTTGTCAGCGTTCGGGAAGCTGCACGATATTTTATCGTCCAACATATTACAGTAACACTAGTGTCTTAAGACGAAAGTCTATGATCGATGTGTGGCGGAAGTGATGACTTATAGCTCTGAAACGTGGTCGTTCACAATGGGCTTCATCAAGGGGCTTAAAATTACCTAGAGGGTAATGGAAAAAGTAATACTCGGAGATTCCTGCCATGATAGAGTTAGGAGTAAAGATATCCGCAGGAAAATCAAGGTTACGGACATAGCCCGAAGAAAAGCTAAATTAAAATGGCGGTGGGCAGGGCACATCGCTTGCAGAACAAATGGTCTATGAGGCCGAAAGGTTCCGCAGTGGCGTTTTTCATTACTAGAGAATGTAAGGATCACGATAAATGTAGATTAAGGACCGCTTTATCTTTTTATTTCCGTTTTTGAAATGAAGTCTTACAATAAATGTAGGTGCTAACTTTTAAGAAAGTAAAAAATAAGTTAAAGACCTTATCTAAATAATAATAATAATAAATTTATTCAGCAAATTAATTTAGCTTAACGTCTGGTTTTTGTATATAAACCGGAGGAGCGAGAGATATCCAATATTGTGTGGCAATTTACATATTTCATGTTTACGTAAAATTAAGTGTTTCTGAGATGCTGAGCTTTACTTATTCATAGGAACTGCTTGAGAATTTTTTTATTTTTATTTTCGTGCTCTGTTGGGCATGAAAGAAAAACATAGTATGTCTTCTCATTTTGGTGCGCCATTTGTAACCGGCGGCAGAGGGACGCGGACAGTTTGTCATGTCTCGCCGGGAGAGGAGCGCCGTGGGCCTCCGCCCTCCGCGCGCTCAACTTAGACCTTTGTTATTCAGATACATTCATAAATAATAAGTCACTGCCGGCCCGCGGCCAGCTCGGGAGGTTATTTCGGATTTGATTTCCGCAGAGATAAATAGGCACATTACCTAAGCTGCTTAGTTATAAGCTGTGTATGTTGAGCGCGGGCGGCGCGCGGCGGCCGGGGCTCGACGGCGACACGGATTATGTCTTCTCTTTGGGTGCGAAATCATTAAAACATTTCGCTCACTTTAGCTGGAGCAAGAGGGAGTGTCTCACTTTTATAACTAAAATCCTCCCGTGTGCATTTAATTAGCCTTTGTGTTCTAGGACCGCAGTTACTCGTACAAACTATCACGCTGCCCTGACAGTCACCGGCCCTGGTACGGACCGACGATGGCAAGTCCACGACATACGGTGACAGAGCGGGGTTGCGGTACGAAATGTCCACCGTCGACTCACCCCGCATCACCACCCGGCTCTGTGTCCGTGTACCGGGTATATGGCAGTGAAGTTACCGAGCACGGGGAGGGAACAAAATCCTAAATCTGTAAGGGAGTTGAGAAACTCAGGGAGAGTTCGGCTCGAGGAAAACTAGAACCCCATTGCGCAACCTCACGTGCTGCCACGCCACCCTTTCCCATACTGACATCTCCAAGGGAAAGTTGTACCGGCGCTGGCGGATGATATTGTGGTCCCGGAGCCGTTAAGGTTCTCCTCTCAGTTATCCCTAGAACAAAGTGCGGCTCAGCGAAGGTGGGCAGAGTGATTTACGTTTGCTTGGAAGAAGCGTAGTTGAGTCACTTTTGGAGCATCACTTCAACCCTCTCGAGCGCTCTGCGAGGGCCGTGTTGCGTTAGTAGTGATGGCGACGGTATCGGTCGCGACTGCGGCGGTGATGGCGGTGATGGGTGACACTTTGTCGAAGCCCTTGGTCCTGGTGGGTGGAGCGCAGTATCTATGCTCAGCCCCGCGAGGTTTTCTGTACAAGCACCCCTACATGTCATACCTATGGACTTCAAAACAACATTAAAAATATTGATTGAATATTGAGTCTGAAGTTCCTTTCGGCTATATACACATATATTTTCTATCTAATGTATAAACAATACGCCATAACATCCTCAGTGAGTAGTTGTTTAACAAACTGTACAAATAAAACGACATGACAAGTAGTAAAATGCAATCTTAGATGCATACGTAGCGAGCGAGTGAGCGCCCGCGACACGTCTCGGAGATTTCGTAAGCTGAAGCGTGAATTTACGATCTCTTTGACAACAGCAACGTACACAGTTTGCTGCAGCGCTGCTCAGCGAACACTTCACCTCGTTGAGTCTGAAACTGTCGCGCGCTGCTTTGCCTAGCGTCGTGTTGTGTGTACTCATTTACGAGTACATTATGATGACGTGTGCACAAACCGCACTAACCGCACAAGTGTAAACACTACACTGTAATGGGTAAGCGTGTCGTGTGTCGCGGCTAGTTGCGTGGCAGTGGCGTGGCCTTGGCGTAGCCGTGTCGTGGCCGCGGCGTGTGCAGAGGCTCGGCGACAATAAGCCTCGATCTGCCAGGCGTAGTCATTGTTAGACAGAAGGTCATTAGCGGACTGAATGGACTTTTAATCAAGACTTGCTATTATGTGTGGGTTATTACAGCGTTATTAATGAATGAAAGGACATTAAATATCAAGAATAACAATTAATCAGTGCTATACGTCAAGTAATAATTGAACAATACGGCCCTTAAAAACTCGATGAAATAAAAGGTCTCTTGTTTTTGACACAGGCCTAAATGTAACTTTCATATTGACCGACCCGAAATCAAAAGGTTCTGTTTAAATCTCAGGAAACGCAAGAAATTTAAAAACTCTCAACAAAAGTAATATTGTTCCAACCCCTTGTTAGTGAGTGATATAGGCTGCTGTAGTTCAATTTGGAAGCCCAGCTACGATACCTACAAGACAAATATAGAAAAATGTAAAAAAACGTTTACTACAAAGCTACAAATTAGCTTCAATAATTCCACTCAGATCGACTCAAACACTATAAATTGCAATATATAGGCGATACATTCTTGACCAAATATTTTTGCACAAACGAACCCACGCAGAGGCTGACTGTTCGGAGTTGTAACTAATAAATCCCCGGAAAATATCCCCGGCCTAGTAAATACAAGCTCTTCCGCTCGAGACGAAGCACAACTAACCCGGGCTAATATTCGCAGAATAACGGCCGAGCACTGTGTTATTGCTAAGGCCTGCTCCATCAATACTCCTTGAGAAACTACTAGCGTACAAACAAACTCAACTAGTGTAAGAAAAATAAACTTTAAAATCACTTTTCTTACGACGGATACAGACACGGCAAGAGGCGACACATCGCCCCCGTCAACACAGAATTTACTAAAAGGATTGATGTTGAAACATCTACTCGTATAAGAAAACCGTCGTTTAGAATAATTTCACAAACATTTTTAGCTTCATTAATTTATCGCTTCGTGAAGCAGAAACTAAAACATAATCAAAGAGTACGAATCGAGTCCAAGTGGACGAAATAATAGATTGGACGTACGATAGTATAGATTGTAATAATAAGGGATCGCATTGTTAAAATAGACAAAATACAGTAAATATCAGTCAGCTCTAAGTTTTCTTATTCAAAATTCTATAATAATATTGTATGAAATCCCTTGTAAGTTTGTACTTGTTAAGTAATTGTAATTCTAGTTATAATAGTTACAGGGTAGTTATAATAGTTACCTACTTAGTTACAGGGTGTCTTTAGCAAGTCTGAGTATTTTAGGTCTCGCCTAGTGTACGAAGTTTTTGTTGTTTAAATTCCCTCAAGTTTAATTTAAACCAAACCAAATGATCTAGCATAACACACTCTTTGTAACCTTTATTTCTTTCAATAAATTTATTCTTTCTTTTCAATTCCAAACAGGAGGTCCTTAACTTGATTGTATTAATAATAATGTCTGTTCTCAAATGAATTCTACGTACTTGACTTTAATGTGGGCCAAACCATGTTTATTGTTTTTAGATATGTGTTTATTAATTATAGCGTTGGTTTATATGACACTCTATCCTACAAATATTCTACATTTTAATGCCGCGGTTGTCTATAAGTGTTGCAGCTTTTAATAGTTCGTAATTAATGATCTAAGATGTTATGGCGTTAGCAATGTGGACATCCTATCGGATCATAAATGAATAAATCAGTTTGGCCGTGACGGCAACACTATGCGGGGTAGGTATGTTCCATAAATATCAAATTAAATGAGTGTCGGAGCGTGTCTTTCGGCGGGCCGCGCAGATTTACAGATAATAAGCCACGCTCCCCCGGGCGGCTCTCAATACAATACATCTTTGTTTCTTGCGCGCCAGCATTTATCATGGCTTCGCTGCTCCTTCTCTTCATTTTCATTAGGTAAATTAATGAATTACATGTGAGCCTGATTTACTGGTTTCCCGCGGTACACAATTTACCTGCCATCTGTTTTGTCATGCCAAAACACGAGTACTTACCTACGGGCTATAAATAACAAAGAAATGCTCTCTGAAATATGTCTCACTGACCTGAAAATGTTTCTTAGGGAAATATATTTTCAGCTCTTATCTGTATGAGTTCCCAGGGACGGGCAAACGGCTTCGTGCACACAATACGAGCAGGTATTTAAATCAGTTTAAGCGTTAAAGGCTCTTACAAATGGATGACATAACAGTGAAGCCGCCGCGCGCCGCCCCGCGTTGTACAGACATTAGTGAGTCGCTCTCAGCGGGTGTCGCCTGCGACTTGCGAGCGGCGCCTCGCTGCGAGCACGGTACTATACGAGCTCATGCTGGAAGCTATCATATCTCAATCTCGGCAAACTCCTCGAATGCACTCGAACCCTTTACTCATAAGCCATCAACAACGTTATTCATTAATCAATTACAGGTACTGAATGCAACACACTGTGTACTGGTAACTGCATTTGCATCAATTAAGAGTAACGTGATCATGGCGTCTCCTACACTCCGCTGTCAACGAACTGACGCGCTCAGCTTGCCATGTAGCAGCGGCTGGAGACAGGGTCGGAGTGCTTCCAACGCCCACTACGTTCTAACTGTTCATGAATAAAGTCTACGCAGATTGGAAAAAAAACAAATAGACACATGCAGACTCGCTGGTCGGCGACCTTTCGTACCGAGATCTCTAATTTCAAATAACAAAAGCTTTTTCTTTTGTGAAGAGTGTTCAGTAAGTCCGCAATCAGGCCGCTTGCTACAGAAATACTTAGCACAGGCCGCGCTACCTGCTATAGCTGTGTAGTGGAGACACAAGATTAATTACCTACTTGAGTACTCACGCGTTTTTATACGAGTCACACGAAAAGATAGGGGCCGGGCCGTGCGGTGCCCGGTGACGTGCTCTCGAGGCAGCCGGCGGCGGCGCGGCACGCGGCGGAAGCCTGCGCCCGACAGTTGGGAACTTTCAATGAGCTGACAGTTTATTTGAGCGATTCATTAACTGTTCCGTCGTAGTTGGAGTACTTAGTTAGCGCCCATCCTCGGTTATTAGATTGAGCGCCAACGTTGACCTGGCGGCATAAATTAGATTGTGTCGGATGTCGCAAGTTTGTGGAAGATACGAGCGCCGCCCTCCGCGCGCCGATACACGGCGATACGAGCGGCCTCGGGAACATTAATCATGGCGGCCGGCCCCCGCGGGACGCACACGATATAAATTAGTTCGGTGTCTTGTAATACTTGACGTGCTAGGACTACGAGCCGGCGTGCGCTGAGAACTAACAGACTCGGCCATCAGCTTTGTGTTACCATCTCGTGTCGTGTACAGTGTGTGACAGCGTCGCGTCGCCGCGGTACACCCGACACGGTCGACCCCCTATTGACCTGAATGGATAAGATATAATGATATGTTTATATGTTATTTTTCAGTGAGTAAGCGCGGTAAGCACGGAGTCAATGGAGCGTGTCGGCTTCATGAGCCGGCGCCAGCAACCGGCGCTATACATGCGCGTGTACACGGGGCACGTGTCTGTGGCGGCGAGAACAATGCGCTGCCTCCACTCCTTCCACACGTCGCGCTCAACATAAAGAGCTGACAATATTTGCCAACATAATGTAGTAGGTGTCGGTCGACGCGGGGGAGCTGATATTTTGTCAATATCACGGCGAAGGATGGAAATGTTTTCTGAATGTGGAATTGATACTTGACACAATTACAAGGAGTGTCGTGACAGGGCTCCGCCGAGAGCGCGGGGTGAGGGCGCAGGGCACAGGCGCCGCCGCGCGGGAGGATATGTTAATACGCCGCGTCGCGCCAGATTCACACATTTTTCTCTGACTGGTAAAAAAATATTCGCCGCCACCGCCCGCGCTCTGAAAACTGACACCTATTGATGTCTGCGTCACATAATGATACGTTTGTTTTGCCGACTCACAGATTTATCATAAGGATCATATCAGTGCTGAAATATATCACATTACGTCAGAGTAGTTCTGCTTCGGAACTTTTGCTTGTTTTCCGATTCTGCTCCGCGAACAAATGGTGGAAGTACTAGATAACTATTTATTTTATCGTACATTAAATTCTCGTTTGGCAGGTTTCAAGTGTATTTAATAAAGTTACTGATTGGGTTCCACGACTCACGGCTTATTTCGAACATTTGAGACGGATATTAATATTAGATGTAGCTACCTACGGGGATCAAGTAAGAAGCAAAACTTTTACTTGTAGACGTTAAGTTTTATTGAATTTCGGTCCGGTCCAGCGGTCCAGCGGTCCGGGCGGTCGAGGCCGGCGGCGCGCCGCAGGAACCGCGCGGTCGCGGCCGCCCAGCGCCGCCCCCCAGCCCGCCGCCGCTCCCTTGCGAGCATTATACATCCCGGAATAATCCGCGCGCCAGAAACAATTTGTTTTACAATAACATATTTACCTTTTCCAGCCGGCGCGCCCTGCACGCGCGCGATTGCGGGATTTAACGTTCGCTGCTCGCTTGTGTCGGCGCCCGGCGCGGCCGCTGCTCAGATAAGAGCACAGTATCTACGTGCGCCTGGCGACGACGCCGGCACAATAGCCGCCGCACGCGGACTGCACTTAGGCTGATGAGTGTGAACTTAGTTCTCAGGCTCTAGTTTGTGTGCCTCAAACATTACCTACGAGTAGTAGGCATCACCGCGCTACGCCGTCGCCGCTAAACTTGCAAGTATAAAATATTAACTTAAAGCTTAGAAATGTTAGTAAAAATACAGTTCCATTTACGTCAGATTTATGTTTGAAATAGAGTGGAAGTGTCGCAGATCGCGGCGGGGACGGCGGCGGCGGAAGTGTGGTCCGCTGCCCGAGCGAGATCCGCGTGCGAGCGCACCGTGCCGCGCCGTGTCGCGCCGTGTCGCGTCGTGTCGCGTCGTGACGTGTCGTGCCGCCGCCTCGCCCTCACGTCGGACAACTTTTCTTCTTGGCAACTCTTCAGAAAGTTTAGGATCGCACGTCAAGCAAGTGGAACGTAACCTCATTCGCTACACAGCGCTATGTGCACTGAGCGCGCCGCGACCTTCGCCGGCGGAGCACTGAGTGGGCAATGTGTCAGATTATACTGAACAGATTCATTGACGCAGATAATTATTTTGTTTTATGGCGATTCAATTTATAAAACATTACAACTACTTTTCATAACTCCCGCCAGAGCTACGAGCATATGTCTATCTAAACACTTTAACGCTCCTCAATAAAGTTACGCTCAATATTATGTGATACGAGTGTAATCCCAATAGTTTCAGATCGTAGGCGATGTCGGTAATAAATTATCTTTCTTATTCTAGAAGAGTTACGTGGCGCTAATCTGTTTAGCGGTGTGGTCGCCGCGACTCACGCCTGGCACTTGACTCATCATGAGAAACTTGTCTTTGATGTTCGTGTTCACTTATTCTCAGTTGGTTTTATTTATGAGTATTTATTTGGTTAATGCGGCCGGCAGAGTGTGAGGCTCCTTAACGAGGTTATGTGTGAGCCCTGCGAGTGGCAGTAATCTAATGAGCAGCGGAGGAGTGACGGCTGAGCGATGCGGCGGCGACACGCGCCCACACCGCGCTGGACGGGTAATCTCGGGAGTAGCGCCGCCGGCTGCTAAAACAATTGCGTCTACTAAATAATTTAAGTGATCTTCGGAGGGTGAAGGCGTGAGAATGGCTTAACATTAAGGCCGTTATTCAGCAATGTGCACGAGACAGGCACGTAGGCGGCTGCGGAATGTTATTACTACCGTTTATTACGCGGCGCGGCGCGGTCGCTGTCCCGCCGCGACAAATGACGCGCGATTAGGCGCCGCCCGCGACCCGCGCCGCCTCGCGTCGCCTCGCGTCGCCCCGCGGCTCGGCGCCTGCTCCTGGCAAGGATTAATCCGCTCCGCGCCCCTCATCACCCTACGGACGCGAAGTACTAGTGACACAGTGAACGATGCTGGGCCGCTCTCTGAGAGTTTCGAAGTATTTTGGTTTTTCTTTAACCAAGTCCAGTCCAGTCCAAGTCCTACTTGGTTAAAGAAACACTCCGTGCCGCTCCTCGGACTTGGCAAGGAGGACTGTATAGACAGCTTAGGTTATGTACGGTGTAAGACGCAGAAACGTGTGCCGTGATTTTTTTTAATTGTTATAAACTACTCCTATCCCATGCACCTGATGGTAAGCAGTGATGCAATCGTTGATGGTGAGGCGCACTAGTTCGTAATGCTAACGCGACACTTCCTCATTCTTGTTGTCGGGTGTTTTTTTCACTTTTCAAAGTCGTTAGTCTCAATTGAAACTCTCATTAGATCAGACCATCTAATGACAGTTTCAATTATTATGGAATAAATTCTCTAATTACACAAAAAAAAACCGGTCAAGTGCGAGTTGGACTCGCGCCCTGAGGGTTCCGTAACAACTTACCTATGAAAATAGTTGAATTCTCGAAACGAGTCTTGAAAATTTTTCAAAAAATAGTTTTCTAGTGACATAAACTTCAAATTTCCAGTTTCCGACGTTGTCCTATATTTGTGTAAATTTCAGGTTTCTAGTTTAGTTTTTGGTTTTTAGAAGTTACTATGAATTTTGATTCCTTAGTATATAGTTTTTTTTCAACTCAATACCTAAACGCGTTCTCGAGATAAAGGATATTGACAGACAGACAGACAAACGAACAACAAAGTGGTCCTATAAGTGTCCGATTTTTTACTTTTGAAGTACAGAACTCCAAAAACTAACTGCAGTCTTGCCGAGGGGTTACCCATAGGAGGTTAGATAGGCAGTGACTTCATGTTATAAATTGTACATCTGGGGAAACTTGGGAAAAGCTAAGTAGATGCGAGGTGGCTGAAAAAAGTTTGGCTGATGATTGAAAAACAAGCGCTCTCGCTCCTCAGAGCAGGCTACAATCAGTGTACACATTTTTTTTTATTGTTGACTAGCTTTTGCCCGCGGCTTCGCCCGCGTGGAAGTCGGTTAATCAAGTAAATTTGGAAAAAATAATATCGTAAGTGGGTCGCATAAAATATAGCCTATAGCACTCAAGAAAGCAGTTTTCTATGAATACTTACATTTTTATTGTCTGACCAGGATCTTCAGAGATTACAAACAAAAAACAAACTTTACCTCTTTATTAATATTAATTATAGATAGGCTTGCGCTTGACCACATCTCACCTGATGGTAAGCGATCATGTGGTCGACGATGGAGCATGCTTGCCTAGATGCCACCTATTCACTCTTGACTTACATAACTCGGCGTACAATGTTCCGCAAGATTCCCATCTCTGATGTTTGCGCCCGTTAATATTTATTTGGGTGTAAGTATGATATTTATGTCGTTAGTTATGCCAATTGCGAGTTTGTGTCTCATGCAATATTCATGGTGCACGTTAGAGTCAGCGAGGTGACGACGAGGGGGCAGCGGGGGTGCGCGGGGCGCGGGGGGGACGGCACTAATGTGGCGGATTTCAATAAATTCCGAGAGGTCGGCCAGGCGGATACAATTTGATTTGTGTGTCGACTTGAGACTACCTGAGAGCACACGTACACACATAAATACAGCTCGCCACAGTATTATTTATATTTGCAATAAGCCACCGCCCTGCGGCCCGGGGGCGCCCGGCGGGGCGGCGGGGCGGCGGGGGGGGGGGGGGGGGGGGGCAACACATGACGCTGACAGAATCAATCAGATCCCGGCCTATGCTAAATTTTCTTATCTTTGTACAATTTATAAATTGTTACGATGACAAATGATAGTGTACGAGTTCGAGCGACATCTCATCGCTATACAATAACGCGAGGAGCTCTCGGCGTACTTTGCGCCGAAGTTTGTTATCGCGGTTCACTGAGTAACGTAGTTGCTGTTTTATTGGTCACGACGAACCGACGTGACGACTCAAAAGAAAAACAATAAAACAGCGTTCAATTTGAATGACATAATAACATGGAGTACTTGGGAAGGCTCGTTAGACTTGGCGGGCAGTTTTTGCGCGGCGTGCGTGGATTGATCATTGTGTGCAATGAATGACCGCGGTCTTGTCGTGTTTACGTTACGCCACACTTTTCATTCAACAACAAGTTATTGTATGTGTTTGTTGTGGTTTTAATATTGTCAAGTTAGAGTAATTTATTGTAAGCCGTGATTGTAAGTAATGTACTCGTATGTGTAATTAGTAAGTAATAACTAGTCGATTGAACAGTAATAGGTATTGATGCCGAAACTAAACCCGAAGAATCGCCAAACTTATGTATGTAGCAGTGGGCAGGGCACGTTGCTCGTAGAACAGGCAGTCGATAGGAAGGAAAGGTTCTGGAGTAGCGACCACGTGCTGAAGGCCTTAGCTCCCACAAGGTGGACGGATGTTCTGGTGACGGTCACTGGAATCTGATGGATGCGAGACGCGCAGGACCGGTCATTGTGCCGACGCTTGGGGGAGGCCTATGTCCAGCAGTGGACGTCTTTCGGCTTAGATGATGATGATAAGTTAATCTTTATTTGCCTCAAACGTGGTATGATGAAGTACTAATACGGAAAAAATCGTCTGCAGTAAGCTGTGTCCCGCGCCGCGGCGCTACGTGACAGCTCGGCGCCTCCACGTTCCCGCTCAACATGTGACAGTCCGCACTCGGCTCTCCTGGGAGCCATCTGCGCCTGTTGTGCTCAGAAAAACAATAAATTGAGTGGCGCCGCTCACGCTGAAGGCTGCGACAAGTTAGTTCGTAAGTGGCGTGAGGCGCGCGGCGCTGAAACAATCGCCACGCTGGTGACGGAACTTTGTGAGCGTTCGAAGTTATTGGTCGCGAATTCATGTTGATGTGACACATAATCACAGGCAATAGAAAAATAAAAGCAAAATGTAAGCTTTGAGGTTTGAAGGACTGGAGTAGGGTGCACTTATATCATTTATAGTTATTTGTGCAACAAGAGAGCAAAGTTGGTTTTTGCCGCGAGTGTTGATTTTGAATCCCGAGTAAGCGAAGGATTCTATATTTGAATCACGAGCGTAGCGAGTGATTCTAGGTTAGAATCCTGAGTGCAGCGAGGGATTCAAAGACACGAGATGCAAATAACTTTGGTCTCGTGTAGCACATACAACTTTTCACTTCAGCAGCGAGAACAAATAATGTAAAGGTAATAAAAAATACAACTTGGTAATATTTAAATCGCAGACATCATCACTGGATTCACTTATATTTATTTATTATTATTTTAATAATATCCATCGTGTATCGCACTTTGTAGCTAGCGAACAGAAGAAGAAAACAATAAAAAATTAAAGCCCGCTATTTTTTAAAGATGCGTTCGGAAATTGCACTATTACTAAATTATTCTGTCACAATAAAGATTGTTAAAACTTTAAATAATTATGTAGATACATGATAAACTTCGTATTTTTTAATTCAACATCTCTTTATTTGATCATAAAAATATATAATTCGATTATTAAGAGAAAAGTATAATAATTACATTTAAACCTTGATTTGAAATTTTATAGGTGACGTGTTTCCGAACGTTTTATTGTTGGTTTCTTTTTTGAGCCTATTATATATGGAATTTGAAAATCGAACTTTGAATCGACTTGTTTCTATCTCTCGCTCTTTTCGTATCGAAGTGAAAGTGACAGAACAAAGTGAAGTTCAAATCTTTCGAAAGTTGTGAGTAGACTCAGCACTGACTCGGCATTTAAAAAAAATAATTAAAAAGTTACTTTGTCTCACGCTCGCAGCAAAATCGAATTTTGCTCACTGTCTTTAAACTGCAAAACATACTTGTTTGAGGTGCTGAGGTGAAAAAGTTATTTGGTATACTTATTTTCATGTCAACGGCGTTTATAAGATAAACGTGAGATAGACCTACCTACCAATTGTTAAGTATACTCTAAAACTTATTTTGTATAAAGTTTATTTAAATAAAATACATTAGGTACATCGTTCAAAATATACGAGTATATAGGTGTTTGTCGCAGTCGCATCGTATAACACGCAGTATTACAAGCTGGCGCAGCGTATTGAAGAACGTTGCTGTAATAAACTGCGGCTACCGCACGATGGCTATACGCCCGGTGTCAATGCCGTTGAAACAAAGTGCTTTGTTTCAACAGAATACTGTATGCGCACTTTGTGTTCGTCAAAGCTTTGTAACGTTGACTCCAATTTTAGGATACCCCGACCCGATCAGGTTAGGTTAGAAGGCTAAGGCAGGAGCGAAGTGGAGCGGAACTCCCGGCTTAGCCTTAGTGGTTATTTTGTTATAACCACTTAGAAATAGGCTAGAAATAGGCGGGCTGTTTGCCGGGTGGGAACAGTTACTAGCCATATCTAGCTAGTCAGAAATTAGGAAAATAACTTCAAATTATTGGTATTGTTTTTTAAGTATAATTTAGGAGCCAAAGTTCGCAAAATATCACACTTTAAATTAACTTTTTATTCTTTTTGGATATTCGCTAAGTGTTTTTGTTCTATCAGTTTAGATTAAATAAGTTTTATGTCTTTTGAATGATATAATATATCTTATACTTATAAAAATCTCTTATCTTATATTTAATAAAAAAATAAAAAAAACTATTATAATGTATTTATTACGGGCATTTTAGTCAATAATTTTTGTTTTTACCTATAATAACTAATGATTCGGTATAATATTATATAATATAATATTTCTTTTCTTTAAATATAATATTATAATATTTCTGTGGCATAATCTAATTAAATTATATTAAAAAAAAAACACTTTATAAAGTCAACGCAGTATACATGTGTAACAAAATATATATATGTGGAAGCTTTTAATTAGCAATTTTCACTACCTATGTATAAAAAACAATTATGTTATTTAAGCTTTCTGTAAAAATAAATAAATAAATAAATAAAAATTGTAAAATGAAAATTACCTAATTCGTTTATTATGTTAACTGATCGTTATATTTAATAAAAAATATTGTTGACCAAGTTCCCCGTGTATGAAACGATTCGATTACTCTTACAAAGAAATACTTGCTCAAAAATGACGACGCATATCTTGTCCAAAGATTTCAGAAAATTGCCGTCTTTTAGTTTTGATTTAGTTTGATAGCATTTTCTGCCTCAATCACAATATCTGGCGATGTAGCATCATCTTTTCAATACTTACTTAAATTCGTCATTCTTTTCACAAATAACACAAACGAATGTGTTAATATAATATTTGTTTTTTTCCCACCCTTAATCTTGCAGGTTCAAGGAGAAGCAAAGGCATGAAACTGCTGTATATTCTTATATTGAAAACTAGCTTTTGCAATCAGCTTCGCCCGCGTGAAAATAGAAAATATACAGGAAAAGTTATTAACCACTGCGTAAATTTTTTTTGGTGGCTCACTGTAAGTAATAGAACACAGATCGATCTTCAAAGTTAAGCAACGCTTGCCAAGGTTGGTCTGTGGATGGGTGACCATCTTAACATAACGAGTTTCCTCCGTGCCTCGGAAAGCATAGGCTGCCTACCAGACCTCCACAACTGGGGTAACAGGGTACTTCATGGCAAGACTTAGACTGGTCAGATTTACTGACTTCTGACTATCCGTAACGACTGTAAATGACAGCCGGGACCTACGGCTTAGCGTGTTTTCCGAGGCACGGAGGAAACTCGTTATGTTAAGATGGTCACCCATCCACAGACTAACCTTGACAAGTGTTGCTTAACCTTGAAGTCGACTTGTGTTCTATTACTTACACTAAGCCACCAAAAAAAATTACGCAGTGTTTAAAAACTTTTCCTGTATAGCCTATGTTACTCGGTGATAACGTAACATTCCACTGATGAAAGAGTGTTGAAAATAGGTAGTTCTTGAGTTCATTCATTACAAACAAAAATACATTTTTTTTTCTCTTTATAATATTATTAGTATAGTTATGAAATTCAAATATTTATGAATTGAGAACACAGCTATAATTATGTTAATTTGTTGTAAAAGTAAATTATTGTGTAAATTATCTTGTTTAATTATGATATTTTGTTCTTAAATACAATTTAAATTAACTTTCAAAATATGCGCCTGTTTACCTTAAACAAATAACCACTCTTAACCGTGACGAAATCAGAAAGAAGAAATCCTTTGTTGCGATAAATGAAAAACAATCACGAGGGAGATATGTACATTGTACATGGCATGTTGAGTCTAATCGTACGGCGATAAGAATCAGTTTTCTAGGAATTGTATAGAAACAATATTGTCTGTTAGAGTAGAGGCGGGCGCTTGTACAAAGATTGATTATTGAGAGTCATATTTGAATAGTGCGAGTAGCGGCGCTGTTGGTCCATTTGCCTACAAGATACAAGGGTTCTTTCCCACACTGTTTACTTGGAAAACTCCTCGTATCCAGTGGCCACTTCCCGCAATATGCTGTGAGCTTACGAGTTGTAACATTCAATATTAGGTTTTGCTGAGGCACACACTCCGGGGCCGGAGCTTGAAGTGGCGCCATTGTCTGGGGCGTCTCTGACCACTCCCTGCGGATAAACGTAGTTACTACTAGTTTTAAACAAACGACAACTTTTTCGATTTTATATGAATTTTGGACGTTATTTTAGAATTGTGCAACTTTAGTCTGGAGCGTACTTGTGGAGGCCATCGGTAGCGTCAAATGGTAGGATGCGGTCACTTCCACCTGTGAAGCAGTAGATAATGCTGGCGAAGGCAACAGCTGCTCGCGTTAAGGAACTGACATCCGCACGCCCCTACCATCCCGATAAAAGAGGTTTCCGATATCCTGAAGCCGCAGGGTTATCGCGGCAACCGTAATCCGTCCAAACAGTCTGAGCCAACTCAAAGAGATATCTGCTAACCGAGAGGGCCCAACAGGGCCGGTGCTCGCGAGCGCCGCGGGGATTTTTTTTATCGCTGATAGTTTTGCGCTTGACCGCCAATTTCTGAAAAAGTAACCTGTGGTCCCAGAACGCAAAGTCTGTAAAAGTCTAACACGCCCTCTCGCTCCACCCTAGACCGGGATAAGTAATTAGATGATTTCCTATCTCAAAAATGGACCATAATCCACTGCGCGGGCCCATTGCGGATTGGTGGAATTGTCACATGTCTTCGAATTTTTGGTTCTAGGACATGCCAGTTTCCTCACGATGTGGTGAGTTATGGCCCATTCCCTCTCCAAGAGAGGAGGCCTGAGTCCCAGCAGTGGGAACATTATAAGACCGATAATGCTAATGCTATCTTAAAAAAGCGCTATATGAAAGACGAGAAATAAAAAATATCGCCACTTTGCTTTTTTATATTCACTTATTTCAGACACAAGACCCATGTTAGTGGCGTACTTAAAATTCCGCCCGACCCCAGCAGTTAATAACAGATCCACTCGTGCCTACACATTACACTATAAATACAATCATCTGTAAACAATACACTTTACATATAGGAAACTATTATAACAAGAACTACGGGTTTGAATAGAAACATTATTTTAGTGTTCGAGAGCTGATTTTTCCAAACCTACCTAACATCACGCTGCGATCCACGGGGGCGAATCAGTAACCTAAGAGCGTTTTCACATTATCCGATCCGATATCGGTGTCGGACGCCGATCCGATATCGGGGTAAAAAAAAAGGTATGATATCGGATCGGATAATGTGAAAACGCTCTAAGACGCGGGTGAAACCGCAGGGGATGTTAGCTTACATAATCTGGTATACTCGAAGATACAATGATATGCCAAATTTTAGCACTAAGAGCGTTTTCGCATTATCCGATCCGATATCGGTATCGGACGCCGATCCGATATCGGGGTAAGTAAAATGTATGAAATATGTGCCTATCTTTCATATTGTCCGACCCGATATCGGATATCGGAGCACGGTATTTCATACATTTTACCTACCCCGATATTGTATCGGCGTCCGACACCGATATCGGATCGGATAATGTGAAAACGGTCTAACAGTCTGCCAACTAAGCCGCGGATGGACAAACGGACACGGCGACACTATAAGAGCTTCTTTTTAGGACTAGGGAATCCTTTTACGGTTCCACCGGGACGAAAAGTCTCATATGTACGTCCTGACCCAAGTTATGGTGTACCATAATTGTGCCGAGCATCCGAACCCGGATGAACAACATTCATAAATTAAAACACACAGACTTTCACACTTATAATGACAGTGGAAAGTTAAAAGGACACGAAGTAGGAAGTAGAACGGGAAGATAATGTACAGGATGGGAATGAAGATAATTATAAGTACGACACAAACGACACGCAGAGAAAAGTTACGCGAACATTGTCCTGATGTTTCTGCTATTACGTAGATCCCGGTGATGTTATTTTACGCACACACATGATCACGGCTCACATGATCACAACCTTGATCCCGAGGGAGACGCTTATTGATGGGCCGAGGTGACCCCGACTACATCATTCCTTTGTTGTGCCTATAACCGGCGATCAAATAACAAAGTGCCGTCGACCGGTAGATGTGCGTAGATAGGAGCGCCGCAGCCAGTTCATTCGGTAAGCTTTACCCAATTTCCTGCAGTGGACTTGATGTTTTTGTCTCATTTCCGGATTAGTGCGGCGAACAAACTGTATAATGTCGCCCTAGCAGGCTAGGGGCGCGCGGGGGGGAGGGAGGATAACTGTTATTGTTATTCTCTCCCCAGATTTAGCAACAGTATTTTAATTTTTATCCTATTTATACCTTTTATGTACTTCTCTATTTACGAAATAAATTCGTAGACTCGGCGCTGATCTTATCGTCTGGCTAAATCATTATTTATTACTGTTCCAAACTTTCAGTGAACATTCAGAGAAACGAACAAGTTTTTATGACTCACGCAGCGCACCGCGGCGCTCGCTTCTCAACATAATGAATGGCAGACAGTGTATCAGAGTGTGGATGAACTTGTATGAGCCGCCGTGTGTACTCAGCGGCCGCGGGAACTGCGGAGCAATATGCAGCGTCCGGTAACTCAAGCATACAGTTTTTAATTGTTGCCCGAGCGCTTCTAACTTGCACTGGCTCGCCTCCCCGCACCGCCTGTGTGCACGCGAGCACTCCCACTCGCGGCGATACAACGACTTGTATTGTGTGCCGCAAGTTGTCAGCCCGCACTCGGCACGGCGGTACACTTCACGTGCTACCTCACCGAACAACATCGCTTGCCAAGCGATCGGAGATAACATTTCTTCTTATCTTTTTATTCTTTAAAATACGTTTGCTTCAGAAACAAGACACCGCATTTATTCTTTTTTTTACATTTCGGAAAGTGAAAACTCTCATTTACTGGAATAATAGTGAGATTCTTCGACAGTTTAATTAAATTACTCGCTGGAATAAGGAAAGAATGTGTGGGTGAGGTGGGGGAGCCGTGAGGGAGGGGGGGGGGGTTGATGGTGTGGCGGTGATTGATGGGCGATGGTCGCGCCTGGGCGGCCGCCGGCTGCGCGCCATAACAGCAGCCCTTAGCACCGTCACGGCGTCACACCGCGCCGTTATTGCCTCATCATCGCTGAAAGTTTCCGATGGCCTTATTGCGGTAACTTAGTTAGCAACGTGTTGAGCAACAATGTAGCGGCTGTAACTAGTGCCGCCCGCGCCGGCCGGACCGGACAGGACCGGACAGGATCGGGCCGGGCCGGACGCGGCTCGTTAGTGGCGCGCGTTTGCGAAGTCATCACAAGACGGCCCGCACTCGTCTGTGAGTTTATGCAAATGTGCGGAGTTACTCGCTCAATATTCCAGCAGCAGGCCACAGGTCAATATTAGCATTTTGAATGTTACTTTAGTAATCTCTGAACTAACAACGGACTTGTTGTGGCCCTGACAGTTGAAGGCTTTCTGGCTGCGTGCCGATATAACTGACTGACAAGTAATTTATTGGCTTTATCGAGCGTCCCGCGTGGGTCCGCGGCGGCGGTAACTTGCGCCGTGATAGACATCGCGAGACGTACGAGTGCTACGTGCCGCCGCCGCGTGCTCACGCCGCTCACGGCACTCGACACAATGAGGCTCTCGTCACGCCGCTAAACGCTCGGCGAGAGTGCGTTTTTGTGTTCGGTGTCCGAGTGGAGTGGAGCGCGATTAGATATTCCGCGCACACTCCGCGCGATCACTCCGCGTCGCCTGCGCGCGGCCGGTGAGTGACAACTGCACTCGCGATAATAGGCGCTCGTTCATCTGCGACGCCAATATAACTAGATCGTTTAGCGAGCCGGCCCAGCATCCGCCCCTACACCTCGCCCGCCATTAGTTCTCGAGTTTGATTCACGCTCATGGCCGACATGTCAATGAAGGGTCGCGTGAGTGAACGCTCTCGCGGAGACAGTGTGCTGGCGACGTGATCGGTTCTCTTCATACAACTGTGCCAGTTCATATTACATGCACAATCGATAGTCTCAAAGTTACTCCATAAATATGTAAACACACACACAATACACCCTGACCCGGAACAACTACATGTTAGCCATACAAATATTTGTTCCCTGTGGGAATGAATCCTGATTCCCGAAACACGCAGCGCAGCACTCAATCGTTCAACTACTTTATTTTTCAAACGGTTTGAAGGACTCGTTAACAATTACGCAGAGACTAGACTTTTGCAGCGACGATCCCCGTGTAGAGCCTCCGGCAGGACTCCCGAGTTTAGGCAGCAGTCACTTGAGCCCCCCTCTCCTCTGGTCCGTTCCAGTTTGGGTGTCAGAATTCAAAAGTGCTCCATGAAAGTCCCAGGTACTTCATCGTCGACTTGAACCCTTTCTATTGTTATTTGGGAATCCGGTCATGGCGCATTCGCATTCAAACACAATCATTGTTTCGGAATTGTGCAATACCTACCACCTCGAGCCCCAACAGCTGGGTCATTTCCACGACTGTCGCAACCCCAAAGGAACCCGAGGGAAAAAAAAAAGAAATCATCTGCCTAGCCTTTTCCCAACTATATTGGGGTCGGCTTCCAGTCAAGCCGGATTTAGCTGAATACCAGTATTTTACGAGGAGCGGCTGCCTACCAGACCTCCACAACCCATTAACTGGGGTAACACGGTACTTCATGGCAAGACTGGAGTCAGATTTACTGGCTTCTGACTATCCGTAACGACTGCCAAAGATCTTCAAATGACAGCCGGGACCAACGGCTTAACGTGCTTTCCGAGGCACGGAGGAGACTCGTTATGTTAAGATGGTCACCCATCCACAGACCAACATAGGCAAGCGTTGCTTAACCTTGAAGATCGACCTGTGCGGCTGTTATTATCTAGCCACGAGTTCCTCATGCTCCTCGGAAAAAAAAAACAAAAAAAAAACAATATAAATATAATACTAAAACAACAATAACAATATTTTTTGCGAATGTGTCGCACTCCTCGTCCACTACTTGCGGCTACTTGCTCTGTGTGCTACGAAGATGCTACGAGTGACTCTATTGTGCTACGAACATGCTACGAGAGATTTAATATGCTACGAACCTGCTACGTTTGCCTCAATGTGCTACGAACCTGCTACGAGTGGTCCTATGTGCTACGATCCTGCTACGTGTGACTCTGTGCTACGCACTTGCTACGAATAACCGTCCGCGCTACCCACATACTTTAGATATGGGTATCATTTAAGCTGTCGCCAATTTAATTCGTTTTGTGTTTCCTAAATAATAGCTTTGTCCTCAAAATAGTAGATTTGTCGCCAAAATGTAGTCACCAAACAACGTATAATCAATTCTCCAATAAATCATCTAAAATCATGGAGATATAGGATCTAGTACCAAATAATTGTTTTTGTACATATTATAATAGGTTTGTCTTAATAAGCATTTAAGCAAACTAATTGAAAGAGATCACCAAGTGTGTTACTACAAAATTTCATAAAGTTCCAAAAAAAATAATTGTTGTCGTCATCATCGTTTCAACCAAAAGAGTCTACTACTTAGTATAGTATATTATAACGGGCTGGTATCCGCAACTCCACGACTAAAGCGCGTATTTTGCGTATGGGTGGGACAAAAGTGTTATTCGATCCACCCCAGCTCCTCAAGAAAGGCCAGCAGCGCCTTCCCGGGCGCCGGTCGTTATGGTTTTTTTTTTCTTTCGTTAGAGGAATCATCAGAATGACTTCTCCCACTCTAGGGCGGAGCGGGAAGGCGTGTGAGACTCTTACTGACTAAACCCCTACCCTGTTTCTTCGTTGCCTTCGATCTGGGGGACACGGTGACAACCTTTTCAATTTTCCGTGTTCCCCAGAGGCTTCGGTCCTACCAGGCCCCTACAGTTTGCTGACATCTCGTAGCATCGTATGATCATCGTAGGTAGTTACGAGTACCTATGACACATCGTTGAGGATGGAAAGCGCGCCAATTTGTCTCCGCCTCTTTGAACATATTTTCAAGAAAATTATAAATTGATGTATTAAATTGGTAAGGAATACTATTATTTTAATAACCGAACGAAATAAAATGTAACTACTTTATTGGTGACAAAATAACAAATAAAAAGGAGGTACAGTCAGGGATTGATAATAATCGATTTATTTGGCGACAGATCTACCATTTTGGCGACAAATCTACCATTTTGGCGACAGATCTACCAGTTTGGCGACAGATCTACCATTCTGAGCACAAAGCTATTAATTTTGTAATAAAACTATTATTATAAGAACGAAGTTTTATTTTATTGGTGATCCATCTCTTATTTTTTGATAATTCATACCTGGATACACTTTTTGTTTATCTGAGAACGAAAATATTTCGTGGCGATAGATCTATTAATTAGGTAATACAACTTGATGACAAATATAAAGTTTGGTGACAGAAAATATATTCCCCTTTAGATATCTTTACAAGCTACGGTCTCGCTACGAGTGCCTCTACGCGTTGCGACCCTACAACATCGGTGTACTGGGGTGTCGCGTTCAGAACCCCGTTTGACAGAACATTATGCAAGATCGTATACAATGTGGGGATGACAATAGGATCATAAATGAAAACCCTGGCAATACTTATCATTTATGTTTGCGACAAAATGTACAGGACAGCTGAAATTTTTTTAACGATTTCAGGGTTGGTTCCATACTAAAAGTTATTCGTAATTATGAGTATTGCCAGTGTTTTCATTTATGATCCTATTGTCATCCCCACATTGTATATTATATATGACTATTTTTTTTTCTATTTGTATCATTTTTGAGTACTGAAGCCCTCAAAAATTTATTATAACAAGACAAATGTTCTGCTGTTGTCTAGGAGTTATAAGTGAAGAGAAACTGACTGCCTAACGTTTTGCACAATACTACATTTTGAGATGTTGTTATTAAGTCTAAACATCTTATAACCTATGCCCTCAGTAAAGACATTCTGATTATGTATATTCTATTTTTAAATGGGTGAAAAAGGTGAAATTCCTTTGTACACAAACTTGTATTCCTAAAGCCCATACACTTGAAACATAAATAGTGACGTGGCATTATTAGCATTATCGGTCTTGTAATATTCCCACTGCTGGGCATCAGGCTTCCTCTCTAGGAGAGGAAATGGGCCGTAAACCATCACGTGGGCCGTAAACCATCACGTGGGCCCTGTGCACTTGAAACTTGGCAAAATTTCTAATTTATGAAAATCACAATAATTTCTAATTAAAATAAATAAAAACGAATGTCATTAATAATTTCAAAACTATCTTCAAATACGGTTTGAGAGTAGTTTTGAAACATTTTCGAGATTGAATTCACCGGCAAAGTGTTAGTTAAGTGTACAATACTTCATTAATTCCACACTATAGCTAACATTCAGTGATTGTAACGACATGCTAACACTCAGTGATTGTATTAAAACGGTTTGTTTCCCGCCTCTCATTAACAGATTATTTTTTTTCTGTACGAAAAATTATATGGATACATACCTCTATTTGTACGAGTATGTCTTTTTTAGTCGCGGCCGTTGCGGGGACGGACGGTGCGCATCGCCACGCTAGAACTGCGACGTAAATGTCGCGCACTTTATTGATGCGCTATTACTAGCTTACGAACAATATTTCAATATCATCAATATTGCCATGAGCTGTACATAATTGAAAATTATGCTCGAGGAGCTCGTGGCTAGATAATAACAGTCACAGGGGTCGATCTTTAAGGTTAAGCAACGCTTGCCAAGGTTGGTCTGTGGATGGGTGACCATCTTAACATACCAAGTTTCCTTCGTGCCTCGGAAAGCACGTTAAGCCGTACGTCCCGATTATCATTTGTAGATCTTTGGCAGTCGTTACGGATAGTCAGAAGCCAGTAAATCTGACTCCAGTCTTGCCATGAAGTACCGTGCTACCCCAGTTAATGGGTTGTGGAGGTCTGGTAGGCAGTCGCTCCTCGTAAAATATTAATATTGGTATTCAGTTAAATCCGGCTTGACTGGAAGCCGATCCCAAAATAATTGGGAAAAGGCTAGGTAGATGATGATGATGTACATAATTGAAAATATATGAAAAGCAAACTGTTTTTTAATAAAAATACAACTGCTTTCCAAGTACATAATAAACTTACAAAAATATAAAATAAGTTTGATCTCGGAAGTTCCTGGTAAATAACGCAGAAAGATAAACCAGGAGCTCCGGCGTCTAATAAAGTTCGTTTTGTAATTTGAATAACTAGTTATCGAAAGTTGTTTTGAATATAAAGTAAAATTAAAAGCTATAATAAATTGAACTGATCTGTTTAACCCGCAGTTGATTAGTAAATAATGTCAAGGGGCCGAGGCGTAGTCTTTCTTCTAAGTTCTCGTTATTTACCACCATGGTAAAATGGTACTTACAAAGTAAAAAAGCGAAAACTAAAGTTGTAAGTGAACTGTAGGCCAGCGAGGCCGCCCACGACTCGCAAGTTAGCGGCTCGGCGCGTAGGGTAGTCTCCGCCACGCTCCAGTGCATAACAACCCTTTCAGGGCTCGCTCGGCTGCCCAATCAGCCAGTTATACACTGCATTAAGTGTTTGTTGATTCTGTC
The DNA here is from genome assembly GCA_030763345.1 of Mythimna separata. Classification (NCBI taxonomy): domain Eukaryota; kingdom Metazoa; phylum Arthropoda; class Insecta; order Lepidoptera; family Noctuidae; genus Mythimna; species Mythimna separata. The sequence goes on along the minus strand of CM061173.1, from coordinate 204,401 downwards.
CAATTACAGTAAATCACTTACACACAGCCCTTTGCTATCGCCATCTCATACCGTTCTCTATAGCGCGTGTTGCTTTAATATGGGCTTCGATACATTCATAGAGAGAATTCAATGTATGTAGGTGTAACACATTACTCGTGAATTACAATCAAATGCTTGTTTTGATCAAGTTTTTCATGTCTTCCGAGCAAAGCGATAATGTCTAGTGCTGTAGTAATAAACTGTTCGCTCACGAGTCCCACAACGCAAAGCGATACACGAGGCCGGGAGCTGCGATCTCCCCAGACTTGCCGCGTGCTGCACCGTGTACCCGCGGAGCTTATACATGCCTTTTTATTTATACTTAACTTATGTATGTCATGTATCATGCATGTCGCTTTTTACGTTTGACACGGTGGGAGCTGCTGGCACGCGGCAGGCTCTGCTCCTCCTGCCTCCTATTGTATAAGTTACGAGCAATAAACATTGTTACACTTGATTTGAAATCGACAATCCCTAAAACCCCGTCCATGTGTGTCACATCCATATCTGCCGGTAAGTCGGCGTTCACGGCAGCTATAACTTTATTGTTTCATTCGATGAATCCGCCGCAACCATAAACTGAGTTATTTATATCGCTGAGCGCTGTTGACACACTAGCGATATTACTTCGATCAGATTCCCTCGCCTCGCTCGCGCGCGCTTCAACGTCGTTATTAAATTGATGTCCCACCTGTTCAGCCGCACAATACTCACACGGAATGTCTTCGGTTGAACTTTCCTCACACGGTACTATTGGGAGGACCGACATAATAATCTATAAATAAGTAACAGAACTGGTTCGGCAGAAACGAAACTTATTGAAGTGGGCTCAATCGAGTTACAAATAATATTTTATGTGCTCGTGGCTCGGGCTCGGATCCGACGCTCACAAAACTGTGCTCATTAAACCCATGCGTTGGTAGCGGTCGGGCGGCGCGCGACAAAGCGAGTGTGCGTCGAGCGAGCCCCCTTGAGAGTTAAGAAGCTGTGAGTGGGTACCGAGCGAGCCGGACGTCACGCCGGATCACGCCGCGGAGGTAAATAGGCGAGCGCGGCTTTCTGTTGCCGACAAATTAAATTAAATCTACCACTTGATTTGTAGGTTCGTTCCGCTTCGCTCCGCTCTCCCCCGCTCCGATCTTCTGCGAAAGGTGAGCTGGGGGCGCTGATAGTCTCTTTCAGATGAACTGTGCTCGCTTGGCGCCGCGGGTGGCCAGCCGGGCGGCCTGGGCGGCCTGCCGGTGGCCTGGGCGGCCTGCCGGGCGGTCTGAGCGGCCCGGGCGCGCTGTGGGCGACTCATAAAGAAGTACGAAACAAAGTAAAACGTCGGCGCGCCGCGTCCGCGTCGTCAGGGGAATTTTATTCCGAATTAATTTCATTGTGTTGAAACGTTTGTATTTTTTTGGTCGTAGCCGAGCGCTGACAGTGCGCCTGGCGTTGTTTTGATTTAATGCCTCTTGTGTGCCGTACTGTACGCGCGGCTCGGGGCTAAACGTTTACTCATTCGAATAATTACTTTTAAAACGTGACTGCGATTTATGATTTCGTTGTTGATTTTATTGATTTAGGTATTACGAACAATGTTTTATCAAAAGAAACATAAATCTTGCCGTAGCTTAGCTAAGTATAAATTGGTTGTAATATAATTCTGAAATATGATTTGCTAACAAGCCGGCTGGCTCGGCAGGCAGGTGATTAGCCGGCGAGGGCGGCGCGACGCGGTGCGGCGTGGTGCGGCGCGGTACGACGAGGTGTGGCGTGGCGGCATGTGGCGCTACATTTGTCAATTGTCTCCAATTTAATGTAAATTCGATTCGCCCTTTTATTGCGGGCGGGCTCCAATTTGAGACATTTTAAATCTCGATATAATGGACAAGATGGAGGAAGTAAGTCGTAGCGATGTGCTTATCTGCACAGTTATACGTAGTTCGAAGCTTGGCTAAACTCACAAAGGTTTTATTATGAAAATCTGTGTTTTACCGGTCGTGTAGTACTGCTCTAATATTGTTCAAGTTACGCTAACATCTTAGATTGAGTTACTTAACGATTATCTCGGCAAGTTATATTGTTGTAAACATAGTTTGAGTCGCTCAATACTTGTCTCAATATAAGTTTGTTGTATGATGGTGATTACTATTCTCTTGCCTGTAAACTATTTACAAGTGATATCGTTTTATTTGGGTTGTTGTTTTATAGTGGGAAATCATCGATTTTGCTTCTCCCGCTCTGGGCGGAGCGGGAGGGTGTGTCAGACTTTTCTGACTAAAACCCACCCCTGTTCCTTCCTTGCCTTCAACCCAGGGCCCCATAGTTTTGTTTGGGTATGGTGTCGTTGTGTAAGCACACAAGTTGTTTAATTTAGGTATAATGTTTTGTAGCCACATATTGTTTAGAAATTGGTTCAATTCACTAAATAATATAAAATAACAAATGTGTTTGCATTATGTTCGGATTAAGATATACGAGTATGTCTTTAGACGAAATTAGTTTCAATATTACCATTTATTTATTTAGAGTAATGTGCATCATATATTTATAACATAAAATTGGAAAGATCTATCTAAGATCTATCTTATGTTAATTTTATAGCTCAGGCTTTAGTTTTAATAACAATACTGCCTTAACCTTTGTATTCATTGCTTGTTGGCATCCCCAACATTTTATTTATATTATATTTCTTTATTATTGTGTCACTGAGTACATGTTGTGAATCTATATGTCACTGAGTACATGTTGTGAAGCTCTAAAAAATACATGTTTTATTCGTGACGAGCCCTCTCCCTCAATGCACGAGCCCCGTAGCCGCATACAAAGTCAAACAGTAAACTAACAACTTGTAGCAGTAGTGTACGCGACGCGACGGTACACTTGCTTACAGAGTGTGAAGTGACGCCGCACGTCAAACTATTAGTTTGGAGCTCGTTGCCTGAGAGACGTGTGTTGACGAGGAGCCGCATGTGGCTGGAGACGATGACGTCACGACTGCACGAGTAACCAGCGGGACATGATCGAGTGCTGTATTAAATAACTGATGAGAAAGAAGTGTCCTCTCGACGACCGCTCGCCTCTCGCCTCCGTCGGTCGGCTCTCGGCCTTCGTCGCTCGACTGTCGGTAATAAAAACGTCAGCTTCAAGTTCCAGTCATAATGGAATGGAATCGGAGCCGGATTGATAAACGATATCTCGTAAGAACGCAGATATTGGACGGCGCCGGACGCCCCGCGCCCGGCCGCGGCGACCGCTTCGGAGTCGTCGAGCTAATGTTATAGAACGAGTCAACTGTTTATCGCAGGTTGTGGGTATAATGTATAAAACATATATCGCGTCATGAGGGTGGTCTAGCGTCGCGTCCAGATCCTTGGGCAGGCAACACCGACGTCGTCACAAAACTAAAAATCTTGTCACTAAAACAATATCTACAACCGACATCAATATAAACAAGTATTAGACTGGGCAGCAACCCTACATGAGGCAAGCCCTGTTACACAAAAACGTCCTTTGAAACATACGGGGGAAATCACTGCAGCACTCGGCTACATAACATTCCAGAATTCCGGCTCGGTCGCAATGACAAAGTTTCTCCACTACTAAATGTACTGTATTCCCCGAGGCCTACTTATAAAACGTCGGAACTCAGCTAGTGCACGGTCCCCGTCGGTCACACGGTGTGGAGTGGCGCCGGTGAGACCCTTCCTATGATGTATGTGCGGCTATCATTTGTATCATATTAATATAAGTAGGTAATAAATAAAAACTGTCCAATAATACGCAGGGTTTACCCTAATTGAAGAGCTAGTATCATTTCTCCCGAGGAAGCGGAGCGGCCCGGTACAGGCAGTATTTAGTAACACACAATGAGTTACTTAAACAAGGCTTGTGCGGCGCGTGGCGCGCGGCGTGGCGTGGCGGGCCTCTCTCGGCGATATAATATGCGGACGTGACGCGCGTGCCAAGCGCCGCTGATAAAAACACAAACGATGCCTCACCCGTTCCGCTGTATAATGGATACAATTTGTAATGCTCGTTATAAAGTTATTACAACGACGCGATCTTCAATGAGCGCTAAGTACCCATTCTAAACAAATAAGTCTCCGAGGAGCGGCCATTCACTCGCCGTGCTCCGAGGCGAGGTCCAAAACGTCGCCTCAGCAGGAATATCAACCGAGTCATGACTGGAATATAGATTGAAAATGTTCGCATCAATTGTGACTGATTGCGGCTGATTGCGTGATCATTTATTCGTTCCGGAACTGAGCGCGAAGTGTCACGCCGCCCCGGGAGGCCAGGGAAGGCTGGAGTGTGACGTGACCGGCTACATAGGACAGAGTGGCAGGGACGAGCCTGTGTAGCGCCCGTAGGTCATGGCGCGAGGCTACACACTGCCTACACACTGTACACCACGCGAACACACGTCAGTCTATTACGCCGCATTACATCTGCCAGATTAATGTACTCGTATCGAAACTCATAATATTTACAGGCCTCCACTCTTTTAGAACGCATTATTTAAATAGTTGATCCAATCGGATTCTAATCAATCACACTTAGTGCGTGTTGTGATTGATGTTAGAGCGCACTCGTTCTAATAGCACTGCGCCACACTCACACGAGTGCGAGTAGTCACACGTCTGTGCGTACGTACAGCGTGCGGCTTCAGCGACCGCGACGACGAAAATAAGTGAGAGGATGGAGTAAGTAAATTAAAGCGCGACACAAAGGCGGCCGCCGAGGGGGACGCGGCGGCCGCTTGACATGCCGCCGCCGTCGGCGCGGCTCATACGCTCTAATGAAATTATATACAGTATGTACTTTGTTTAGCGCCGAGATTACCTGCGACACGGAGCGACGGGCGCGTGTCGCGTGCGGCGGGTGATGTGGCGCGCTGGCGGCAATGTGAGCGACGCTTTACGACGCGTGTCGCGGCGCATCACTAGCGGGTACGTGACGCGCGCGATTGATAGCCGTAGCACGCCGCCCCCGTGTCACCGATACGCGCTGTTTTTGTGTAAATTGCGGCGAGATAGAGTTACTAGTAACACGCCATATTGCGAACAAGCCCGCGCCGCGGCGCCGCCTGCCGGCCCCGCGCGCCGCCGGGACTCTCGATTCGTCTTCCAACTTTTGGTTCACGTTTAAATACTCAATTAGTTCACGGAAAATTTGCTTACAAACTTGGGCTTTACTTAGCTTCATTCGGTCAGACGCGGTTCCGCTCCCAGTCGTTTCATTAAAAAAATAGGGTTTGAATGTTAAACTGAGCGAGAATAATCGTTTTAGAGTTCTCTAATAAAACGGTAAAAATTGTTACTGACAATCCTGGAGGATTTAGAGCTATGATAATGCTATGATTTCATATGATTATATCGGATCGTATACTTGTACTCCTTGTATACGATATAATTATATGAATTACTCAATAAATGCTTATAACAATTACTCAAACATCTGAAACAATACTAATCTATAATTGAAGGAATTGTATGTAGGTTCTAACTAATAATAGGCACTAGAGGAGAAATAAAACAATGTCTGTAACGAGCAGTCTTTCAGTAATAAAACCTAGTTTTGCGGTTGCATGAAATTAAAGCTTGAAACGGATTTCTTTAATTCATGTCAGAGTGCAGACCTCGCGGTGGCTACGTCCGGACCGCTTCTTGTTTTAAATTATATTACATTTTCAAATACTATATTGGTGTGATCAAACTAAAGAGATAGTATGATTTGATATTTTGAATGTAATATTGCAAGGATTGTTTAATTAGCAGTTACTTCTAATACAAGATATATGTTCAGATGTGTAGTCAGCTAAAACATTTCATTGGTTCATTAGAGTTTAACAGTAACGGATGTATGCCTAATATAAGGTAAGCTTCGTATAAATTCGACCGTTAGAAAACGTTCCGTATTTGAGGAGAGTGCGGGCGATGCACTGACCTACGGCGTGCAGGAATGTGACGTGTGTTCCGTCAGGGGGTGGGTGACGCGCGGTCGGGGGACTCAGGCCGGTAGCACACGAGTGGAGTCACGGCTTTTACGGAACAAGATGGAGTAGCTCTAAGTGAGTTAGAGCTGCACGTCGGCGTGCGTGGCGGCCCAGTGACGCACGCTGCGGAGCGGTGCGGAGCGGAGCGGCGCGGGCGAGGAGGTGCGGTTCAAATTGGCAATTTGACGTGACGCGGCGTCGTGTCGCGGTAATGATCGCTCTTGTTTCATTACCGCTCACGTGTCGGCGCGTCAAGCCCTTTGTGGCGGATTCTTTTGATCTTTGTATAAATCGATCGCTCGCTGAAAATTCATTCTGTAATATCCTGTCCCCACATATTTATACAGCCGCGCCTACGTTTCATGTGGCGCCGAACGAGTTGTACACCGACACCGTCATTATATCGTTGAGCGCAGGACGTAATTAACATCCGACAGATGAAAAAAACTCTTTGATACTCTGCTTCAACTTGCGGTTAGATGTGATTAGCTAAAGAACACACACTGGAGCCGCTCCTGCGCTGAAAGAGAGTGCTCTGACGGTGGGAGTCGCGAGCTAGCTCAGCAGGCCTGGCCAAGTGGATAATCTACAATCGTTGACACTATTAGAACGTCTCTTCTCAACGTTAAGTCACGGGGTCAGAACAAAAGAAAAGAAAATTCGTAGCCAAGTTCATATCGTGCATCGTTCAAAATGATGAGAATGAAAGTAATCGTTTCTACTATGTTAATCATTCCATAGTTTTATGGTATAAATGGTAGATAAGATACAATTTTGACAAACGCTAACCAAATGATACACTAATCGCTTTTCATAAATTGCTTACGCCAAGGGGTTACCGATTGTGGAGAGCGATTCGACATGAAACAGTCGTAACTTGGCCAGTCCGACCCCGCCGAGTTACTTCCGCTCTGAAAGTTTTCATTTCTTTCAGGTGCTTCTCGTTGGTTTCGTAAACAGTGGAAACATTTTCCTCAAACGTTTTTAATTTCCTAATAATCCCTCTGTCAGAAAATGATGGCTGCACGAGTTTTCGCTCCACCTTGAGGCAATGAGTGCACAATGTATGATGAGAGGAGGCTTTCAGAGTAAAGGGTTTTTTTTTTAATTTGCAGTGGATAGCGATGATGAAGGATGTAAGGTGGTCCGAGACGCGGTACATGGACTGATGAACACATTGGGCCCACATAAGAAAACAAGAAAAGAGTTAGTAGTTCGTGCATTCCACATTGACTGTACAGAAAGTTACCTACATACGTATAGCTCGACCGAGGTTACCACAGACCCCTCACCTGCTGTAAGCGGCAGTGGGTCTCCCCCCGACGGGGTTCAGCAATAAAGAAGTCGTAACAAGTTTAAAGAGATATTATCTGGAATGTCTGCGGGGGGCGCGACTCATCATCCGTCGGTCGCTGTGTGCACTGAGCTAGTGAGTTAGTAGTAGTAGTGACTCAGTAGAGACAGCGGGGGTCTCCTCTCTTGCGGTATAGCGTGAACCGTGAATACATTTTCACGGTTCACGCTATACCTACATAGTTATTTCCGTTTGATAACCAAAATATCGCTAATTTATTTGCATAGTATCCGAGTCAGCCACCCTCTACATATTATTAATAATTTACTTTCAGAATCGTTATATCTTAATACTTAAAGCTGCCTACTGTCATTTGGTCCACATGTGCAAATCCGCTGGCCCGGTGAGAAGCCGGCGTGACGCGCGGCGCGGTGCGGACGCGGCGGCGCGCGTGCGGCGCCACGCGACTCCCCCGGTTCACGGCTGGCGGCTGTTTTGTTTGCGAACTTTCAGTTTTCCGGCACGTTGCCTCTTCTGCACATTTCACAGTATTTTCCTTAACATGTTTCTTAACAAAAAATAAGTAAACAATAGGACAGAAATTGTGATGTAAAAACCTGAGCACCATGAAATCGTCTTATTTCAGGCGGATAAAGACGCTGAGAAATTTGCTGACGGTATATTTCGTTCGATCTAAATCCGAGCTTATCCAGTTTGTGGGGAAATCGGTGGAAAAAATCCTTTTGTAATACATCGTCCCGAGCACAGAGCGAGTAGAGCGACGCTTATAGATAAGTGTGCGGCGGTGGCGAGGGCGCGGGGTGCAGGGTGCGGGTGTGCGGGGCGCGGGGGGCGCGGCGCGATTAGCCACTACAATTGAATAAGGCTGGAATGGGCGCGCGGCTGCGAGCGCTCGGAGGGCTGCGAGGCTAAGAATTCGACCCTCCGCGAATGCCTGGCGCCGTCAAAGGGAACGGAAATAAGTAAATTAGACGATATTGTCGCGCTGCGGCGCAGTAATCTGAGCCTCGCTCGCAGCGAGCGGAGCGGTGCGGAGCGGAGCTGAGCGGCGGGTGTCGCTCGCCGCCAGATTTATTAGTCGTTTGTCAAACATTCCGGAGCGGCGCTCATTTAGGGCAATATGTTTGCGGTTTGCTTAAGTTATTAATGGTCTTACGGGGTGAATTCAATTTAACCGTTTTCTTTCATTATAAACTCGACGGTTTGTGTAAATTAACTGCCTAATGATTTTAAATAGGTACATATAGGCAATGAAAAGTCGATTCATTTTAAGTGACAATTTATTCCTTCTCTTTCAAGCTTCGCCTCGTTTGGAGCGGGCGGTGCGGTACGCGCGCGGCGCGGTAGGTTGCGGTGCAGTGCGATGCGGTACGCATGCGGCGCGGGGCGGTGCGGGCGCGAAGCTTCTCTTAGCGGGTTGTTTGTTTAGTGTATACTCTTCTGATAGTACAAGTACCTTACAGAGGTTCGAGAGCGGTGCAAGGCGAGGCGGTCGACAAGAGAGCGGGTCGCGGCTTCATTCCCGGCGGCTCGCGGCTTGCTCTGTAAGCTCGGCACGGGGTCGCGCCGCGGGTCTCCGATAACGACGCGGATAGCTGCGGCACTGTAAGCCGGCTCGTTCGGAATTACGCCGAGATTACAGTAGACTTAGGCACGAGCTAATGTACTTCGAGGAACGTCTCCTGCAATTATATTATTAACGCTAGCGTGAGCGCGGCGAGTGGGCGGGCGGGTTGTGTCGTGTCGGTTGTGTGGCACCCACTATTACTGGAATAGCCAGTTGCTTAATTACAAGCTGGGTATTGTGTAAGCAGATTGAAACGTGTTCCTAGATCATTTCTGAATTTACCTAATTGCCTTATGTTTATTTCAATAAACATTTATTTGTGAATTGGTTTATCCTCGCATCGAAAGGCCTACGAACATGTTTCACTTACTAAAATTGTAACCTTTGAAAAACTTTTTGTAAAGTTACATTTGGAGTTCATGACGGATCTAATTACCGATGAGATTTTATTAATATTGCCATTAGTAAAATAAAATTATGACTTATTTTCTAAGCAAACCTTTTGAATAAATTTGCGAGGTGTATTGAGAATTAAGTACAGCCTTCTGACTATGTGTTCGCCCTCTGAAATACTTCAAGTTTCTGACTGTTCACAGTAACGACAAATCTTCTGGAACGCTCTCCAACCAATTATAATATCTACGACTACCTACATACCAGCTTCTCACGCATGATTTTAATAATATAACTTCTACGATTTTTCCGCGTTTTCGCACATTTTCGTGGGTTACGCGTTCACCTAGTTTTAATGTGATTAATTGTGATGTGTAACTTTTTATTTCCCAATAAAGTAAAATAAAATAAAATATTCTCTCACCCCGACAGAAGGGTTTTACGTCGTGTCGCTACCACAGAGCTACTCTGAGGAAGCGAAGCTGGTGCCCACATACTCGTAGTGTCCGCGGTCACCGCGAGTCTCCCCGACTCCTGAGTCCGTCTGTCGGCGCCTGGTGTCACTGCGACGCGTCCGACCGGAGAATTGCAAATATATGCATGTATTCATGTTGATATGTACATATGAGACACCATATTACATGGCTGGCGCCGACCCCTTGGACTGAACAATATTGTGCATTCTACGTATAATATTTGTATAAATGGTATTCGGTCGTTTTGAACCAACTTCCAGAAAAGGAAGCGGTTCTCAAGTCATTCGATTTTTTTAAAGTTTTGGTGTCTTGTTCAGCGTCGTCAAATAACTGATTTTGATGATTATTGTTCTTATTGTTAGAGTTTAACCGTGATAATCTGAAAAGCTTTGGAAATTAACCTTGGTTTCGAAACAGGCATGTTTTTTGTTATCAAAGTTTCATAAAATACTCGTAATATCACGCCAGTACGCCAGAGAATTGACACACTATTTAGTTGTAGCTGTGGGTCACAACTAAAAAGAGAGAAATGTTTTTTTTTTTACAAAAGAGTACAACCTATTTGACTCGCGCTCCGAGAATTCCGTACAAACTTACCTATGTCAATAATTCGATTGCCGAATTGAGTCTCGCAGATTTATCCGAGTCGTAAAAAAGGAATTAATTTTGTGTGATGTAACAAAACCGTTTCCAGACTATTTTCCTTTACTTGTACAATAAGCTTTCTTCTTTATCTTGTCAAACAGGATTCTAGGTCAACGACAAGTAGCTACTCTATTATAGGTTTTGAAACCCTAGCGAGAGTGAAAATATGCATCTTGATGGAGCATAAGCGGACTTATCTTTAGATTGCATTGGTTTTAAGTTTGATACTTCCCTATTCAAGGGGTAGCAAATTCAGACGTGTCCCTGTAAGATTGAAACGGACTACAAAGATACTCCATTGTTTAAATCCGACTTCCGAAATTGCAAATTATCTTGTATTCTTTTTTAAGTCAGTTGGTTTTTTTTGTAATAAAGTGTTTTTATATTCATGTTTGTCGGACGGCCAATGACCCTGCATGGGGATAAAGAATACAAAAGCTAGCTCATCTCGAGGTGAGGAGATGGTCCAGCGCATGCAGGTTATTAATTTTTTTAGTGTAGTTTTTGGAAATATTTTTTTGTTTTTATTTAATTTTTTATTTACTTTAAAAATTAAGATTCTAAACTCGATTAAATGTTTTTTAATTGACTGACTCGCTATACTATCTCACCTGGTGGTAGCGCTGATAAGGTCGAAGATCTACTACTATTGTCTTGCAGTAGATAGTAAATATTTACTCTTGACATAAATACTCGTAACTCTAGGTTGTAGCTATCAAGAAACGGCCGTCACTTGCGTGGCCTGTTGGCAGGGACAGCAACAGAGTGCTCACTGTACCCAATGAAAACACACTGCACGGTAAAAAGAAAGAAAGAATTTTTTTTTATTTACATGAACAAGTGGGAAATTTAAAAAACATGTACAATATATATATAAGAAAAAACGGTATGAAATAAGCGCCACGTCCATGCAAAACGGCCGAGCGCTCAGCATGATGCTGTGGGCACACATAAATTATAGTGCGACCAATCCACAGCGCTGGTTTTCAGCGTCGTCCGGTGACGCTGTCGACTCTAAAACGTCGGATCGGTTGTGCCAAATCAATTTGAAAACTATACATAATATTACATAAATAATTGGTATTTATTAATAGTCAGTGTTAAAAAATAAAAAAATAATACTAAAAGGTGAATACATAAAAACCGTAATAAAGTGGCAACACTAGTTCGCGTCCCGCCATTGGTGCGATGCAAAGGTGACGCCGGGAATGGATATGACGTAGGATGACGCTACGCCATTGCGAAGCGGTACTCCTGCCGGCAGCCTAGCGGCCGCGCCAGCCACGAGTGTTTCAGCCCGAAGGTCGCGGAGCAGACGGCCACTACGGCTCTCAGCTGTCTGTTCCGCCTTATTGATGTTATATATGTTTCCTTGTTCCGCATTCTATCTGCCGGAATTAGGGCGAATCCAATATGAGCTGCGGCTCATATGTCAAAGGTTAAGTGGCTACTTTATATTTTCATCTCGCCGGCATTAAGTGGCGTGTAATTGAAAAGTTATTTTGGAATGAATCGGACTGTGAAGCTTGTGTGGTGTGGCGGCGGTAACGGACGGGTGCGCCGTAATGAGCGGCGCACCGCACTAATGAGTCTGGACCGGGCCGGCTCCGCACCGGTCCCGCCCGGCGCCGCACCGCACCGGAGCGGCATGCGTCAGACCGCTGCGGCTCGGTTTGGGTCCTCCTACCAGTTAAAACAGTCGATTACATGTACATGCATGTGTTGGCGCCAGTCACAGCGAGTCCAGCACCCGACGCCGACGTATGGAGTCCGAGCCGGTAGTTAGCGGGTTATATGAACTGCAAACCACTGCCAGTGCACTGCCGCACTGTACAGAAATATCATACATGAGTATAGAACAAATTACTATCATGTTGTTCTTTGTAATAAAGTATTTTTTTTGTTTATGAATAATATTACATCACACTAGATATTACTTTTGTCACATACTGGAAATGTGTCCAGCCGCCAGGATCGGGCGAGATCTGTCTCTTCCAGTAGTAATGAGGGTTACACTGGTGGAGGCAGAAAACTGGAGGTGGTTGCTTCCTACTGTGAGACCGTGATGGTCCAAAAGTAGGTCACCGAAGGGTGAGATAACCGACTTCACTAGGAGAAGAATACGTCGGGGAGGCAGCCACCTCGATGCCCAACACGCCGAAACTATAAACCGCGAGCGTTCAGAGTAGAACTCTGTTCATTTCCCTACACAGAGGCGGTTCCGGACTAGTCTTTATGTTATAATAAGGGCATAGAATTGTAAATCATTTTTAGGTTTCCGTGCATCAAAAGAAAAAAACAGACTCCTTATAAGACTTCTTTGTTGTCCGTCGGTCTGTTTATCAAGATCCTTTATCCCGAAAAGCGTGGAGGTATCGAGTTGATACCTATTAGATTAAAAAATGGAATTTAAAAACCATTTTCTCAAATCTGCGGTCCCTTGAAGCTGTGAAAATTCAATCTTCTAAAATAACGAAAAAGGGCCGTTTATGTCGCAAAAAACGTATATATTTCGACACTCTCAAGGGTATCAAAATTCATAGGTTACTTCCCGTTGACATAGAATGCTGTTTGACTTGAAGCAAGCTCACGTAGCACAAGTAGAGGAACAAAAAGTGATAATTTAAAAGCAAAATATTGGCATGATTTATTTTTTTCTTTTCGCCACAAAAGAATCCATATTTATGTAAAGCTGTACATGTAAACTTGTAGTGTAGGTACTTGTAGTGGCCCGAACTAGAAAGGCACAGACTGAGAGCTTCAAGGCCTTCTGCGAGAAGCAGGACAGAGAAGGGGTTTGCGAGGGTCTTTACAGGGTGATTGGGGCATACCTGTGAGGTACCATTTTCTAAAGAGGGATTTCATCAGACGGCAGATCCATATGGGATTGCTTGGTGAGTCAGGATCTGAAGATACTAGCACTGTGCAACCGCATTAACCTATCAATACCCGCGAAACGAGACACAATAGTAAGACAATAATTACAGCGCGGTGCAATGAGACCGGTCGGGGATTCATGAATTAATAACGAAAATATTCTTTCTGGTCGCTATCGAGGCTTTTAAAATCATCATCAAAAGCAAGCCAACAGGGGTGGTAAGCCAAGTTGTGACGGGCACTATGGGTTCTCCGAATACTTACATCGTTAGGGGAGTAATGGAGTCGGCAGCAGTGGAGTCAGCGCACACATTGTCTTCAATGTCAAAAGAATTGGAACAAGAGCTAGCGACCTCTCTTAATACGGAGAATATTGCGGCAGTAATTAAAAATGGGAAAACAAGGAAAAGCGCTTCAGAATTTAGCATAACAATAGGCTGAAGTACCATAAAGAACCATAACAACGTATATGTTGTACGCTTACATTATGTAGATTAATAAGTACGATAAGCATAGAAACTACTGCGTGTTCAAGCAAAATATAAGTTAGAAGCAACATCAAAAACAAGAAATAGATAAATAATACTGCCAACCCAAAGTATGATTCACTAACATAAGAAAGACTGACCTAACCCAGGCGCGCTTATTCTGATCTGGGCACGATTACGAGTAGTCCGTATTCGTATTCGTATCAGTATATTATGCAATAAGGATAGGTAGTTAGGTCACTACAAAGTATACGCGAGTATTTGTGAACTACTCTTGTAAAGACTGGAAGAATTTAGTAGCATTAAAACTCACACGAGACGCCCAGACCCAGAACAACTATCTATAGTCCTTAGAATTATTTTTTATTCTGGAAGGAAAATATCAATGTATCTTGTACCTGATAAGTACTTCTCGTGAGTACCGCGCTGACCGACATTGTGACAATAATGTCTGCAAAAATGATAATAGAAGCGCCCGAACTCCAAAGTAAAAGGTCTGTAAAGCCGCCACAATTGCTCGTCACAACTTCACTACGTAAAACAAGAAGCCAGGTAGGCCATTGTTTTATTGTGTTCACTTTTGTTTGTTTTCTTTACTAATGTTCTAAGTTTCTCACATTTGCCGCAAAGCCTCGGCGGTTCTGTTGCTTCTTTACCGGACGGAAATGGGATTTTATTATACGAATAAGTACAGTTTGAGTGTATAGAGCCTTCCAATTGAACGGAACATTATTTCGCTGCATAATTAAACGCGTAAATCAGTGATGGGCAGCTGCGTCCGCCGCACCGTTGCCGCACCGTTGCCGCACCGTTGCCGCGCCGTTGCCGCGCCGTTGCCGCGCCGTTGCCGCATCGCTGTCGCACTGCTGCCGCGCCGAATTGCACCGCAACAATCGTGATACCAGTAACAATACGACATTACTAATTAGTTTTACATAAACTGAGGGCGTGGCTGGCGCACTGGCCGAGCGATTGGATGCTGTGCTGTGTGTCGCGTGGAATTAATTTAATACTTGTATGGCCTATAGCTGTTCCGGGTCAGGGTATGTTTTGTACGAGAGTTTACCTGTTTGTGAATGCATCCACGATACAGGAGACTCCATTACTAGCGTAGGGCAAAGTTAAAAAAACCAGCGGCTTCGCTTTCTTGCTTTATTAAAATCTCGTGTGGACCCGCAGCTCCGTGGCGTCGACACTGCTCGTTAGAAGACAGATGTAGCGTTCGTGTGCTCGTAAGAACGCATTTACAATATTAATTAAGGTAGTTATATAAAAGGTCAGCTAAAAAAGGTTATTCGGTCGGCTCGAAGAGGATGTACAGCTTCAGTGTGGTAGAGGGCAGCCTTTACATTAATGTTACAGTTTAAA
Organism: Mythimna separata; assembly: GCA_030763345.1. Lineage (NCBI taxonomy): Eukaryota > Metazoa > Arthropoda > Insecta > Lepidoptera > Noctuidae > Mythimna > Mythimna separata. The sequence continues at coordinate 189,268 of CM061173.1, read as the reverse complement.
TTAACTTAAATATGTAGGTATATAGACGGATAGACGATAGTTCAGCAAAACGTTATTCAGACTTAGCTATCATATATCATATTTTAAGGTAAATAATTGCCCAGTTACCCTACAATGCCAATTGTTCAGTCAGCAATGTGCTCGTGTGGTACAGTGTGAATTAAAATATTAAGATATTTCTGTGTGCATGGTTTAAAGGAATCTAACATGTAAGTTGTATTATCTAACTTATCTATTCGTTTTATAGCCCTTCGTGTCGGGTGCCCTAACTCCCCAGATTATAGTCCTACTAACCAAATATAAAACAAATAAATGTCATGTGGATTCTCGCAAACGTTTCGCAAAAACATTATAACTTTTAAGTACGAGTACAGTGGAGATGTATGCCTCAATAAATTCAAATCGTTTGTGAAGCGAAACTTTGGCAAAAGGCCTCTGTACTGTGAGAGACTAGCTGGAGGATAAAAAGGCTTGGGTTCAGTTGCTCCAGTAGGCACTGTAATTGATGTATCTAATGTTTTCTTTTTTTGTATTTTATTTCCGGTTCTTTTATTATTGTATACAAAAGTACACTTTGAGATATTTCTTTTATACAATTTGAGATTTATTAAAAAATAAAAACTTGACTTGAACTAAAAATATGTCCTTACTTTTAATACTTTGTAAAGTATTACAATTTTATATTTTCTGATATTATTGTAGATATGGGAACAAAGTAAATTGTTTTTACTTTTCAGTAATTTTAACGTATGTCTGGCAGTTTGAGTACTTTGGCGGCATAATACCTAAATGCTTTATATTAACCAATTTTTTGGTACTGTTCGTCAAGTCGTTGAGCTGAGGCCTGAGTTGAACTAAGCTAATACCTACAGACAAACGCTTGCACTGAATTAACAGGTCTATGTGGTACCTAAAATATCCTCAAAAGACCATCTCAGAATCCGTATAGTTCTTATATAACTAGAATGTTACATGTTTACTGTACGGAGTTAAAAAGAAACTTTGACCTCCGAGATTGTTTCGGTGTTTCCTCTTAGAGTGACCTAGATAAAAGTCATTTATTGGATATCGATAGGTACTTAATAAAGAAGTAACTATGTTCTTTGTCAACATTACACACATTTAAAAAGAAATATCGTAAGAAATAACCGTCACGCGTCCAGCCTTGAAAGGCTCTCCCGGGGGAAAATACGGGCGGTATCAGTAGCTGCGTCCACAACTCAGCATTACGCGCAATTGATCGGAGAGGGGACAGCTCTATCGCGCTTTATTGTACGGAGCCCCACTGCCGAGCCTTAATAGACTATTTACCTATTGAATTAAATAGGCAATTACGCCGTAAGCTCGCTATCACCCGAGAATCAATAAGGCTGGAGCCCCGGGTGGCCAGGTGTGGAGGAGGCTGTGACTGGCGGAGCACAGCCGTGAGCATCCTGGCCACGAGTGACGTCACCAGCACGCTCAGGTGAATGCGAGGACACGTCGGGACAGCGGGCTCCGGCTACACATGCAAGTTATCAGGAGTTTAAGCAAAGTGTCGCGGTAACTGTGTCGAACACACACACACAGATGGCATGTAGTTATGTAGCGCCTGCTCCGGCCGGCGAGCTGTCGCCTACAGCTGCGATCGCTCCGAAGTCTCGCCTCATATAAATCGCTTTACTTAGCCACTGTCGCCAGTCGCCGGCTCGCTCGCAGCTACATGTATTGAGTTATTGGCTGCTAAAGCTAAGCCCTCGCGCGCGCTGTCGCTCCATCGCTCAGCGCTCTCCGCCGCCGCCCCGCGGGAGCTTCTATCTGCAGCGCACAGGTGAGCTCGTATCAAAGCCGAGCACAGCTATAATGGGCACACAGTATGGACTGGACTGTAGACATCCAGAGATTAAAACTGTCCTTTATTTCACCGATTCTAACAAGAATTGCTACGTTCGTTTTGCAATTAAGCTTGAACAATTGATTTAATTGATCAAGAATAAGTTGCTTGCTAACATTTATTACTTTTATAAATATAGCGACGAGTATAATCTAATTGATTCGGATCTGTTGCCTCAGGAGTTAGAAGTTAACTCGCAGTTTGATTATTTAATTGAATTAGTAAGTGACCCTCCCGTCGATGGCTGTTTGAAGACGATCTCGGAAGCACACGCCTGGCTGGGCACGAGCAAACAGCCCCCGCGCCGCCCTTCAGCACGAGGGCTGTTTGCGGAGCCCCGCGCGCCGCGGAGAGCGCCGGCCGCGTGCCATTGTCAGTAGTGCGCTGTGCCCACTTCAACCATTTTGGAAGTTATTAGTTATCAAACAAAGCAATGAAGAGGAAGATTGACCGCCCTTATTAACTGACTTCAAATAAAGGTGAAGGTTATCTGATTTTTTTTGTTCTGTGTTACGACATAACTTCGACTATGAGATTTAAATTTAGTTCCTATTTGAAAGATTACAGATAGGAACTCGTACTTCTCTAAAATCTAGTTCGTACCATTGAACTACAACCCCACTGTAAGTCTACGATTCGTGAAGGTTCAAGTTTTCAGATCGCTAGATAAGTTGTCCTCTCCCTCACACTTTCCGCCACCTTTTTAGTTTCATTCGTTTTCTTTGTTGTGTAGAAGGTTACTCCTTCCTATTTGCTCTCGTTCCGTTCTATAACCTGAACTAGGTTCGTGCTGAAGAGATATCCGCCTCCAGTCGCCTACACCAGGACACATTGGTGCTCCGCCCAAGCAAGGTCGACCTCCATCGTATGCTTCACCGTATCCTCCGGGCGATTTCGACGAAACTGAAACAGGAAGCTTGTAAAACAATGGGTAAAGATATCTGATGGTGGATAAATCATTCCCGTAATATAGTTAGTGAAGCGATCGTTTAGTTGGCTTAATTAGCCTTTATCCTATTTAATGTCGGTGCCATATTCGCGGAGTCCCGCTTCAGTGCGGTGCCTCCCCTCCCCCTCGACACCCCCTCCGTCGTAGAGACAATACATCAGTTCTGCAAACCGCCGCGAACCCTTTGACGGCGATCATCAATACATTCCGCTACATTGAGCGCTCCGCCGGCGGCGCGAGGCTGCGACTCCACCACACATGTGCGAGAGTCGCGTCGGGGCGCGGAAGCTCCAGCGGAACATGATAAGCTAACATAAGCACCGTGTACCGTGCCACAACAGACGTCGCAAAAATACTTTAATGTACAGCTATCTGCTATAGGTATAAAATTGATTTATTTTAGTTAGAAATAAACGTTAGAAGAAATATATAGAGCTTACAGGTGTTTGGTCTTATTACTTTTTAATAGAATTAAGCAATCTGAATAACTCGCGGAAATCCAGTAGATTTATTTATTTATTTATTTATTAAAAACATACACCCTATCCTTACAGGCTTAACCCAATGCGATAGCGGTTTACACAAAAAGACACAAACAAAAATATTCTAAAAAAAAAAAGAAGTACTATAAAAATCTAAAAGTCTTACGGCTAGCACATTACGAACAAATACAAAATAATCCATTTTCAGTTTCTAAATCATTCCCAATTAAAATTTACATCAATAATGTCAAATTAAAATATAAGCAATAATGTCAAATTACAAAATGTCATTTATAATAATGTCAAATTCAAAATCAATAATGTCAAAATAATAATGTCAAATTAAAAAATGTCAGATTAAAAAATGTCAAAATAAAACATGTCTACTATACGAATAATCAGGGATAATACAGAATATTACTATTTAATTATAGCTAACAAAATTTAGTAAAACTCTTGCGAATTCACTCACATGACACGAAAATAGGTCAATCCTCTCATGCACTTCATTTAATACGCGCACTGTGCGGCTGAGGGGTGCTTTTGAGAGCAGGTTGGTTCTGGCAGCAGGCCCGGCCAGCAATGGCGGCCGCCTCCGCCTCCACACGTACCGGTCTGGCACGCACAGCTTCAGGTGCCGCAGCACACCCGGGTTGTGCGCTATTCCACGCATGAGCTTTACTGCATACGCCGCGAGTGTGAATTCCCGGCGCACTCTGAGCTCGTTGTACCCCACCATACCCAGTACAAACAGTGTTGGATACATCAGTGGGTAAAATGGGTAAACCCCATAGAGTTTGAAATACAAGTGTCTAGTGAATTTATTTTGCACTCGCTCCAGCATGACACTGTACTTCACTTCATGAGGAGCCCATATGACCGCACTGTGTTCCAAGTGACTCCGCACTAAGGCGTCATATAGTACCCTGAGCGTGGTGATATTAGTGAATTCCCGCGACTGTCTCAGCACAAAACCCAGGTTTCTGTACGCTTTCTTACAAATTTTTATTACATGATCCCGGAACGTAAGATCTGGTGTAAATAGTACTCCTAGATCTCGTACTTGAGACACTCAATCTCGCTAGACATAGGTTCACAGATGTGAACCTATGTCTAGCAGTGGTCGTCTTTCGGCTGAGATGATGATGATGAATAACTCACCGAATCGTATAAGTATTGCCGTGGGGTTCACCAGAGAGCTATGTAACGGAGCATTCCTGGTGTAAAGAAACAGACTGAAACAGAATAACCGCAATAAAACAGCCATAATAGATGTGGTTGAGAAGGTTCCAGGCTCAAATGGAATTGGGCGGGTCACACGTCTTTACTACGTAACCTTAGCGCAGCTCCGTAGCACACGTCTTTACTAGGTAACCTTAGCGCAGCTCCGTAGCACACGTCTTTACTACGTAACCTTAGCGCAGCTCCGTAGCACACGTCTTTACTACGTAACCCTAGCGCAGCTCCGTAGCACACGTCTTTACTCCGTAACCCTAGCGCAGCTCCGTAGCACACGTCTTTACTCCGTAACCTTAGCGCAGCTCCGTAGCACACGTCTTTACTCTGCATCCTTAGGGTACCTCCTCGTAGCACACGTCTTTACTACGTAACCTTAGCGCAGCTCCGTAGCACACGTCTTTACTCTGCATCCTTAGGGTACCTCCTCGTAGCACACGTCTTTACTACGTAACCTTAGCGCAGCTCCGTAGCACACGTCTTTACTACGTAACCTTAGCGCAGCTCCGTAGCACACGTCTTTACTCCGTAACCTTAGCGCAGCTCCGTAGCACACGTCTCTACTCCGTAACCTTAGCGCAGCTCCGTAGCACACGTCTTTACTACGTAACCTTAGCGCAGCTCCGTAGCACACGTCTTTACTCCGTAACCTTAGCGCAGCTCCGTAGCACACGTCTCTACTCCGTAACCTTAGCGCAGCTCCGTAGCACACGTCTTTACTACGTGACCTTAGCGCAGCTCCGTAGCTCACGTCTTTACTCTGCATCCTTAGGGTACCTCCTCGTAGCACACGTCTTTACTCCGTAACCTTAGCGCAGCTCCGTAGCACACGTCTTTACTCTGCATCCTTAGGGTACCTCCTCGTAGCACACGTCTTTACTCCGGAACCCTAGCGCAGCTCCGTAGCTCACGTCTTTACTACGTGACCTTAGCGCAGCTCCGTAGCTCACGTCTTTACTCTGCATCCTTAGGGTACCTCCTCGTAGCACACGTCTTTACTCCGTAACCTTAGCGCAGCTCCGTAGCTCACGTCTTTACTACGTAACCCTAGCGCAGCTCCGTAGCACACGTCTTTACTACGTAACCTTAGCGCAGCTCCGTAGCACACGTCTTTACTACGTAACCTTAGCGCAGCTCCGTAGCACACGTCTTTACTACGTAACCTTAGCGCAGCTCCGTAGCACACGTCTTTACTACGTAACCTTAGCGCAGCTCCGTAGCACACGTCTTTACTACGTAACCCTAGCGCAGCTCCGTAGCACACGTCTTTACTCCGTAACCTTAGCGCAGCTCCGTAGCACACGTCTTTACTCCGTAACCTTAGCGCAGCTCCGTAGCACACGTCTCTACTCCGTAACCTTAGCGCAGCTCCGTAGCACACGTCTTTACTACGTAACCTTAGCGCAGCTCCGTAGCACACGTCTCTACTCCGTAACCTTAGCGCAGCTCCGTAGCACACGTCTTTACTCTGCATCCTTAGGGTACCTCCTCGTAGCACACGTCTTTACTCCGGAACCCTAGCGCAGCTCCGTAGCTCACGTCTTTACTACGTGACCTTAGCGCAGCTCCGTAGCTCACGTCTTTACTCTGCATCCTTAGGGTACCTCCTCGTAGCACACGTCTTTACTCCGTAACCTTAGCGCAGCTCCGTAGCTCACGTCTTTACTACGTAACCCTAGCGCAGCTCCGTAGCACACGTCTTTACTACGTAACCTTAGCGCAGCTCCGTAGCACACGTCTTTACTACGTAACCTTAGCGCAGCTCCGTAGCACACGTCTTTACTACGTAACCTTAGCGCAGCTCCGTAGCACACGTCTTTACTACGTAACCTTAGCGCAGCTCCGTAGCACACGTCTTTACTACGTAACCCTAGCGCAGCTCCGTAGCACACGTCTTTACTCTGCATCCTTAGGGTACCTCCTCGTAGCACACGTCTTTACTACGTAACCTTAGCGCAGCTCCGTAGCACACGTCTTTACTACGTAACCTTAGCGCAGCTCCGTAGCACACGTCTTTACTACGTAACCTTAGCGCAGCTCCGTAGCACACGTCTTTACTATGCATCCTTAGGGTACCTCCTCGTAGCACACGTCTTTACTACGTAACCTTAGCGCAGCTCCGTAGCACACGTCTTTACTATGCATCCTTAGGGTACCTCCTCGTAGCACACGTCTTTACTACGTAACCTTAGCGCAGCTCCGTAGCACACGTCTCTACTCCGTAACCTTAGCGCAGCTCCGTAGCACACGTCTTTACTACGTAACCTTAGCGCAGCTCCGTAGCACACGTCTTTACTACGTAACCTTAGCGCAGCTCCGTAGCACACGTCTCTACTCCGTAACCTTAGCGCAGCTCCGTAGCACACGTCTTTACTACGTAACCTTAGCGCAGCTCCGTAGCACACGTCTCTACTCCGTAACCTTAGCGCAGCTCCGTAGCACACGTCTTTACTACGTAACCTTAGCGCAGCTCCGTAGCACACGTCTCTACTCCGTAACCTTAGCGCAGCTCCGTAGCACACGTCTCTACTCCGTAACCTTAGCGCAGCTCCGTAGCACACGTCTTTACTACGTAACCTTAGCGCAGCTCCGTAGCACACGTCTTTACTCCGTAACCTTAGCGCAGCTCCGTAGCACACGTCTTTACTCTGCATCCTTAGGGTACCTCCTCGTAGCACACGTCTTTACTCCGGAACCCTAGCGCAGCTCCGTAGCTCACGTCTTTACTACGTGACCTTAGCGCAGCTCCGTAGCTCACGTCTTTACTCTGCATCCTTAGGGTACCTCCTCGTAGCACACGTCTTTACTACGTAACCTTAGCGCAGCTCCGTAGCACACGTCTTTACTACGTAACCTTAGCGCAGCTCCGTAGCACACGTCTTTACTCTGCATCCTTAGGGTACCTCCTCGTAGCACACGTCTTTACTACGTAACCTTAGCGCAGCTCCGTAGCTCACGTCTTTACTCTGCATCCTTAGGGTACCTCCTCGTAGCACACGTCTTTACTACGTAACCTTAGCGCAGCTCCGTAGCACACGTCTTTACTACGTAACCTTAGCGCAGCTCCGTAGCACACGTCTTTACTCTGCATCCTTAGGGTACCTCCTCGTAGCACACGTCTTTACTACGTAACCTTAGCGCAGCTCCGTAGCACACGTCTTTACTACGTAACCTTAGCGCAGCTCCGTAGCACACGTCTTTACTACGTAACCTTAGCGCAGCTCCGTAGCACACGTCTTTACTACGTAACCTTAGCGCAGCTCCGTAGCACACGTCTTTACTACGTAACCTTAGCGCAGCTCCGTAGCACACGTCTTTACTACGTAACCTTAGCGCAGCTCCGTAGCACACGTCTTTACTACGTAACCTTAGCGCAGCTCCGTAGCACACGTCTTTACTACGTGACCTTAGCGCAGCTCCGTAGCACACGTCTTTACTCTGCATCCTTAGGGTACCTCCTCGTAGCACACGTCTTTACTACGTAACCTTAGCGCAGCTCCGTAGCATACGTCTTTACTACGGATCCTTAGCGCAGCTCCGTAGCACACGTCTTTACTACGTAACCTTAGCGCAGCTCCGTAGCACACGTCTTTACTACGTAACCTTAGCGCAGCTCCGTAGCACACGTCTTTACTACGTGACCTTAGCGCAGCTCCGTAGCACACGTCTTTACTCTGCATCCTTAGGGTACCTCCTCGTAGCACACGTCTTTACTACGTAACCTTAGCGCAGCTCCGTAGCACACGTCTTTACTATGCATCCTTAGGGTACCTCCTCGTAGCACACGTCTTTACTACGTAACCTTAGCGCAGCTCCGTAGCACACGTCTTTACTATGCATCCTTAGGGTACCTCCTCGTAGCACACGTCTTTACTACGTAACCTTAGCGCAGCTCCGTAGCATACGTCTTTACTACGGATCCTTATCACCCATCCTTAGCATGTACCCATAACTCGATTCTCGGATTTTTTTTCAATTAGTGCAACGAATGTGTCGTTGAACTAATTTATAAAAAAAAAACCTATCTCATAATCCTGTCCCACTTTGAAAATACAGACGCTTTGATCAAGCAATCATATTAATGGCAGCCAGACACCGCCATTACTACGCAGCTTAGCTTAGCTTTCGTGGAGTCGGAGCTTTACGTAGTGGTATTTAATTAGCGCAGCTAAGCCTAAGTAGTGCGTCAATCACGTTACGGCGCGCTCGCTCGCTCACACAGTCACACGCGCACACACACACGCGCACACAATGCCGCTCGTATATAAGTGCATTATGTTTGTTTGACAGAGCTCCGCAGTTAATTGGTTTAGCTTGTAATTGGACGTGTTTCAATATGTTCACTAAATTAATTCTCAATCACAATCGACTGATTGGGATCGGATTGTTGTTCTGTGCAGCCCCGCAAGTCATCTCGCCGAAACTCTGTTCTCGCACTGATCATGTCGCTCGCCTCACACCACGCGGCCCACGCCTCACGCCTCACACCTCACGCCTCACTCACGGCCGGCTCGCGCTTCAAATTCAACAACTTGATTTATGTCGTTTATTGAAGTTGACCGGTTGACGAGAGTGCTGGCTAATGGTTTGTATTTGCATATTAACTGTCCGTTCAAGTTGAAGGCTTCCAATTTGTCCACCGTTTTGGTTGAGTCACGTTATATTTTACGTACTGGTCGCTGTCCATGTGATGAAATACGATGTCCCCGTTGCTGCGGCGACCGTGAACTCGCCGCGTACGCCACTACATTGAAATGCACTAACGTCACGTACATTATGTCCCAGCCGCGATCTCGCGCTCACCGACATTAGTACAATTTGTCATTTATCATGAATGCAGCTGTGTATCAGCTTCTGTTCCACACTGTGAGCTGACCAGTGAGTAGCAATCATTTCTAACTGACGCGTGTCGCCCGCTCGTGACCCACTCGTGCGACTACATCAACACAGACAGTGTAACCACATTAATTGGGAACACAAAACGTAGCTGTTCACGTCATTAAAGTGTTACATTTTTCCATTAGACTATCTTTAGTACCTAATCAGTGGATTAGGTACTAAAGATAGTGGTGCAGTTCTCGCATGCGGTTATGAAACTACACTTCAGCAGCTCTTCGGTACTTGGTTGGCTTATTATGCAGCGTGACTCGCGGTCCTGATACTAACATTTTTATCTGTCGATGATTGAAGATAAAACGCCAAAACGTTCAGCATTTTCTCTCACAAAGTTGGAAAATTTCCAATAGGGTATTATTCGATCTTTTTTTTTTTCAGAGAATAAGAAATGTGCAAGTCACGAAGGTTCTGGCTTCGTGTATAAGTCGGTGTCTATTGTTGCCGGGCGTCAAATGAGTTGCAGATCGGCGACAGTTATGGATGGAGCGTCTGCGATTCCGCAAGTGGGCGCCCGCACGCGCCATGCGGGCGGCGCGGCGCCGGCGCCCGACTTCGGCGGGGAGTACCTTTAGAAATGACATTCACGAATTGAGAGCCCAAGATTAACCGCCATAAATCTGTAATGCGACATTCTACAGTGTTGGGAATTTCTTAAATTATTTAAGAAATTCTCTACTAAATTCCTAAATAACACACATATAGTACTTTCCAAGACTTAGACTATGCCTCTTTATGCAAGCGTCTGGATTGAGGGCCCACGTTATTTAATCATAATAGTTTTAATTTACGTTTAAAAAGTTTATGGATGATGGATCATTGCTGCATTCGATTGTCGCTCGCCTCAAGAGTATGCCTCCCTTGGCTTACACGACATGTTTGCGGAATAAAAAATATCCTACTTCCTTATCTTGGACAATGGACATGTTCTACCCGTGTGCCAAGTTCCATCAACACTCGTTCATCGCCATTCGAGCGTAAAGAACACGCTCACAAACTTTTGCCTATTTGCCCTTTCATAATATTGGTGCACCGCTATATATGCAACGTATGTGTGCTGACCACATTGACATTTACGCTATTTACATCGGCGGTCAACCACTAAAACCACTAACAGTCAGAGTGTCGGTAATTACTCTGGCTATTCCATGCGACAAAACACAGTAAGGATAATTTGTTCATTACGGTGTTCCGGGGCCTGCCTTCCATTTCCCGGCTCCATCATCAAATCAGGCTGTTGGTATGTTATAGACGAAGTGCATTTCATGACAATTCTAATACTCGTGAGCCCGAATACTTTTAGGGTACTTTGTTTAATTATCATCCGCTTCATCAATTGAAAAAATAAAATAAAAAGATACTTTAAAAAATTAAACCATCCAGAGGAGCAAATTTTAGTTTTAATTTTTTTGTGGAACCAAGAGAGAATAAATTCACGAAAAATGAAATACTACCCATAAAAAGTATAAATACAGTAGAGACGTACTACCTATGTTAGTGTCCTTGTAAGAACAAACTCCCACAAGGTGGACCGACGACCTGGCGAGGGTCGCGGGAATCCGATGGATGCGAGACGCGCAGGACCGGTCACTCTGGCGACGCTTGGGGGAGGCCTATGTCCAGCATTGGACGTCTTTCGGCTGAGATGATGATGATGATGATGAAGATCAAACATAAGCTCAAAATTAAAATTAAATTTCTACATTCGAACAAAAAGCAGCCAAATCGGCGCACGGACCGGCTCGGGTTGACAGAACTATGCCATAGCTGCGTTTGAACTGCTGACTGACTGCATTTCAAATAACGCAGCTTTATGTTTAATATTTCATTGCGCTTTTATCTTCCGGATCGAATATTATTATTCGCTTTAATTATTCTCGCGTGGAATAATCGTCATTTTAGCTATATCGTTAAACGCAGATATTATGATGTGGCTATATATCAACATTTCATTAACTTTAACGGCGGCATCTATCTCTAGTTTTGGCATACTGGAGCTGATACAATACAAACATTATACATGTTTTCTGTTGTTTCATTTGTTTTTCTATCTCCAGTATGTGATAGATAGGTTATTGGGTTCGGCTGTAAATGGATGAAGTAATCAAAAAGCGATTCTAAGATGTGGCCGCAGCATCTATTCTGCCTGTATGTATAAAATGAATCCCTATTTCCCTTGGTCACGTCAACACGCGCGAACGGTTCGAGCAATTTCGCTTATTCTTTTTTTGTTGTGTTTTTGTTATTGTCAGGAAAAGGTTCATAAGGAAAGATAAATTAAGAAACTGGTTTAGAAAATTAAAAAATCCTTGAGACTACATTGACACAGGCAAATGTCAACTTTACAATAATAATGATGTTAGTTTTTTTTGTGTTGTGACAAGTGTGACAACCAACGTAGAGTCATTTTAGTTTCAGAGATTAAAAAACAGATTTTAGGACTATTCAACATTTGACAGCTTGGTCGTTTGACAGTTTATAGTTCAGACAAGAAAACGTCTGTCGAGTCAATTGGTATATAATATAAATTGGAAGATTAATAAAAGCGCTTGGGTAAATGCCGGTGATGCTCCACAGCTACCGCTAGTTGGGTCCGCTAGAATAGAATAAACTTTTTTTCACTAAAAAACCTACACTAACTAATTTACATTTATTTAGACCATATAATGGCGCTGATAGCGATATCTGCCAGACAGCGCAAGTAATACAAGGATTATCTAGTCTGTGGTGTACTGCTAACAAATTACTTTAAGTAAACTCATTATAATTCAAAAATATCTACAATACTCTTTATATTATACCAGCTATCAAAAATATTGATCGAAACAAAATAAACAAATATTATCATGTTTCAATGAATTTCCATTTAATTTATACATATTAGGAGACGTATGTATACAAATTATACTCTGCTCAGGGATCAGAGTTGTCCTAGGGAGTCTATAAACACCAGTAATGACAGCATTTCATAGTTTTATTTTCAAACTACAAACATTACTAAAACTCGTTCTGTGACCTTATTTAGATCGATAATAGTGTGTTTTGCCACTTTTTCTTTTTGGAAAAACTTTGTAGTTAATATCATGTCCCTTGTGCATTTTTGATATAATTTGGAATGAAAATCACAATAAAATACTGGTGGATGGTCAGATCGCTATATAAAAACCTTAATGTCAGTTTCACTTTAGGCCACAGCTTATTCTCTTATGGCACAGACTCTGTGCTCGACCCAGTTCTAGGCAAGAAATATAATAATCAAGTTGTATTGCGCTAGATCAGTCGTCACTGACAAGTGATCCTATCACTATTGGTGATATAGTGGTGATAGATCGACTAGAGCGTCGCACAATGATTGTTGATGTAGTAGTCCGTCATGACAAGAGTCGCGTGAAAGTTGAGAAAGATAAGCAAGCTAAGTATCGACTGGGCTCGCGAGGTTGTCGACATATGGGGAGTGGATGCAGCAGTACATGTGTCGCTAATGGTGAGCACAGAGCCGTCACCACAGCTGAGGCCCGCGTTTTATATTTTTTAAATGTTTTTATAAAAATTTGGTAAATAAAATGATCTGATTAAACTTTTTGGCAGTCTACAATATTATGAGATTTATTTCAAATTTCCGGTGTTAGCAATTATTCAGTGACATAAACATGTAAGCAGATCCGACGGGTCTGTCCGGCGGCGGCGGGCCGGCGGAGGGCGCCGACTTGCATGATTTACGACGCGCATTACGAGCACTCCCCGCGCCACTCCACGTAAGCGAGGCATTTCCCTCCGCACGCCGCGTGTCACTCCTACTTACTCGGCCAGATTGCGAGGCCTCGGAGCGCCCACTCGGAACGGGTTCAGCCTTGTCGGCTGTCAAATGATGCGAAAATATAATTTATTTACGTGAACTAGTCGGAAGGGGTCGCGGCTGCTGGTGCCCGGATCATGTTCACGCATCGTGTGCGTTGATGGAAGTCCGACGGTTACTAATTAGCAGTTAACACCTTCACTGCCAAACGAACAGGCCCATTTCGGCCTACCGCGGTACTTCAGCTGATGCAGACGAAGAAATTTTGATTATCCCAGGTTTTACAGTTAAACGATCCACATTAACAAATATATCATCATCATCTCCCTAGCCTTTTCCCAACTATATTGGGGTCGGCTTCCAGTAAAGCCGGATTTAGCTGAATACCAGTATTTTACGAGAAGCGGCTGCCTACCAGACCTCCACAACCCCTTAACTGGGGTAACACGGTACTTCATAGCAAGACTGGAGGTCAGATGAGGCACCTTACGAGCTACCACGTTTCAGTGCCATGTGTGATCCCTGGCATTGTTGCCAGGGATCACACATGGCCATTCAATTTTAATCTTGAAATTCTGTGGTATGTATCTTATAGTCATGTGTAACGAAATGATAGCACGTAGTTTCCTGAACGCTGCCCGGCCGAGTTGGACTCGCCGCGTGACGTCTTAAGTTAGACATAGATAGGTCTAACTTTGAGAAAGAGGTCAACCGTCGTCCCAGGTAAGTGCGACTGTTTATAACTTCGAGTGTGGACTCTTCGATCTAGAAAGGAGTGGGTGTTATAGCGATACTTAAAATGCCCGCTAAGTAGCCGTCGCTGGAGTCGCGAGTTTGCGATAACTTGGCAGATTATTTAGTGATTTATGTAACAACTGCAATCATTAGATAAGCGAGATAAGCCGGGCAGGCAAACTAAGTGTCAAATTAATTGTTACTCGTTACAGATCGTCCTTGAAGGTTGAAGTAACACTATCATTTTATTTAAATCGGTTGGTCTATTATGAACATTGTAATGGCGAGACGTGATCAGAGCTCATCTCGAAGTTCGCAACAAGGGTTCCAGAGGTCACTGGACACTGACGTGCAGGCACGACGGTATGCTGACGAAGACTGGAGAACAAACAATTTACGGGATTTTTCATTTTTGCAAACATCTCCAAAAAAAGTTATTAAAAAAGTTAAAAGAAGTCATTATGTCGGCCGCGGCGGCGGCGTGCGAGGCACAAAGCTCAGATGGGACGACAACACGCCGTCCCCGCCCGTCGCCGCACGGATAATGAAAACAAAGTGGACGAAATATTTTTATTAATTGCAGTTTCTTTTTCGTTTCTTGTTGACAATTTTGTAATTAATACGAGCTTGCTGGAGCGGGATTAATAAACCACGATGTTTAATGAATTTTCAGCCTGAAGGAAACTATAAAAAAGGAGGATTTGAGGGCTCCGGCGACGGTTTAATGGATTACTCTAAAAATCATAGTAAATATGAAGGTTTTGAATTCGCTCGGGGCAAGTATCATGCTGCACTTTGGTTACTGCGCTCAAGTAATCCCTTTCGGAAATAAATATTGAGCGCAAATTATGTGGATCATATTATTGGATAATTTGAACATTGACACTTGCTGAGTGGAGATTACCGCCACCGCGCCGCCGCTGTGTCCGCGCTGCCGAGAACGCCGAGAACTTATTTAGTTCGTATATCATGAGTTCATGACTAGTTCAGTTCGTAATCAGAGTGCAGATAACTCGCTCGTGGCCGGACTCAGTGCACGTAATTGTTGGCTCCGTATCGCGCCGCGTTTGTTCCTCTACCCCATTTAGCCGCACGGGCCCGTCCAAATGAGGTCAGCCGCTGTGTTGGCGGCGGCACAGAACTCGATTTGTGCCGATGATACACGAGGGGGAGGCCTGTGCCGCGCTCTACTCGTGTCGAGACACCGAATTGGTCTTGGAGGTTATGCCTGCAAAAGAACCATAATGATGCCGTGTTAGCCGAAGCAGACGAAGAACTCCGACCTGTGCTGGACCCGACTGTGCTGGACCGCGCGACGCCGCTGCCGAATATGCGGAGCATGCTGTCCAGTTCCTCACTGGCGAGAGTAGCCGAACACAAGCTGCCGTAATAATAGCTATGTGGTAATATTAGTTTCGCGTTGATGAAACTATGCTATGTACGGGAATCGAGCGTGTGACACAGCGCACCCGTCAACCGGTCAGCCACTGCGCCAGGCGCGGTCTGCGCGACCCTGTCGTCTCGCTCTGTTCTTGGGCCCGTGACTGGCTATGCAGCGCTCAGTGCACTCCGTACCAGATATTACCATCATCAATACGACGAAGAAAACAGACCAAACGTTCAAAGTAAATATCGTAACTTACTGTAACAATTGTTCGATTGATTACGTCACTTCCCTAGTCTTGTCATAGTGACAGCTGTCGGTTGCACAACGCCACGACAACAAGGGCAAGTTATGAAGCAGCCCGTGTGATGTGAAACATGTTACGCGAACAGCTTTATGAGCTCATTACGGTTTATTGTGAAAAGCAATTACAAGCTATGAGTTTTAAATATTAATTATTTGATAAGTGTGTGTTGCACGATTGTTAAACGCAGAAGATAATTCTGTAGCTCCTGTGCCAGTGCACACACGCAGGTTGTTCGCGCCGCACACACTCGCTCGCTCGCCACCGTCACCATGAGGACATCGGCTGCCATGTTCTTAGCGATCCTTGTTTACGCTACCAGTGAGTCGTTCTCTTTTAAGGGGGAAGCGTCAGGGTAGCCCGCAAAATTCAAATTTTCTTAGGTTTTTTGTAATTTGCAAGCCAGTGGGCGCATGGGCGGCGCGCGTGCACTGAGGGGCAGGTGCTCTAACAGCCACGCTTGTGACCGACAGTGCTGTGGCGTCCCTGTGACTGCTACTACAAGTACGGCACGGA
The DNA here is from genome assembly GCA_030763345.1 of Mythimna separata. Lineage (NCBI taxonomy): Eukaryota > Metazoa > Arthropoda > Insecta > Lepidoptera > Noctuidae > Mythimna > Mythimna separata. The sequence goes on along the minus strand of CM061173.1, from coordinate 173,100 downwards.
GCGGCGCATGGGCGGCGCGCGTGCACTGAGGGGCAGGTGCTCTAACAGCCACGCTTGTGACCGGCAGTGCTGTGGCGTCCCTGCGACTGCTACTACAAGTACGGCACGGAGCGGCGCATGGGCGGCGCGCGTGCACTGAGGGGCAGGTGCTCTAACAGCCACGCTTGTGACCGGCAGTGCTGTGGCGTCCCTGCGACTGCTACTACAAGTACGGCACGGAGCGGCGCATGGGCGGCGCGCGTGCACTGAGGGGCAGGTGCTCTAACAGCCACGCTTGTGACCGGCAGTGCTGTGGCGTCCCTGCGACTGCTACTACAAGTACGGCACGGAGCGGCGCATGGGCGGCGCGCGTGCACTGAGGGGCAGGTGCTCTAACAGCCACGCTTGTGACCGGCAGTGCTGTGGCGTCCCTGCGACTGCTACTACAAGTACGGCACGGAGCGGCGCATGGGCGGCGCGCGTGCACTGAGGGGCAGGTGCTCTAACAGCCACGCTTGTGACCGACAGTGCTGTGGCGTCCCTGTGACTGCTACTACAAGTACGGCACGGAGCGGCGCATGGGCGGCAAGCTGACGCGCCTGACGCGCGAGCTGCTGCTGGACGTGGAGATGAAGGTGCAGGCGATACAGGGCTACCGCGACCAGTACTACAAGTCGCTGCAATACCAGCTCGGCGACACCGTCTTCGAGATGCGCGACTTCTTCAAGAAGATGGTGCGCATCTACCAGATGACGCACCGCGACATCTCCTACCGCCACGGCAACTACCACAGGGTACAGCTTATATTTATTTATTTAAACTTTATGCAACATAATGGTACACATGCGGACTTAATGCCTTAGACATTCACTACCAAGAGTGATGAAGAGAAAGCATGGCACGTGCATAAAAAAAAACCGGGCAAGTGCGAGTCGGTTTCGCGCACTGTCGGTTTCCGTACCAACTCACCTTTGAAAACAGTTCAATTCTCGAATCGAAACAATAAGATTTTTCAAAAAAAGAATCTTGTGACGTAACTACAAATTTTCAGTTTTCAGACCTTTCCCTATATTTGTGCTATAATAGGTACCTTGTTTTGTGCGACATTTCAAGATTTTAGGTAAACGGTACAATTTTTGTTATGTATAGTATTATGGGCCTTAGTAGCCTGAAATAAAGAAATTATTATTATTCCATATATTCAGTTTTATATATTATACATATTTTACACATTTTTAAATATTTCTTTAAAAAAGTTTAAAAAAAAAACAATATTATTATATGTATATGAACCGGACGCAGTTATTGAGAAGCCTGTCAAGTTTATCCAGCAACACCGCATTTAGATCAAAGTAGCACGCGTCACCATAGTCGATTACTGGGAAAATTAAAGTTTGCACAAGCATAGTCTTCGTCTTCACAGGCAAAAAGTTCCACAGACGATACAGACACCGCAGGCTCCCGCCGACTCTTTACTACTCTCTCTCTCTCTCTTATACTACTTGAGAATGCCTTGTCTTGTCTTGTCCTTTTTAGCAGCTTTTTGTAGTTTTGTTAATGTTGTTGAACAGAGCCTCGAAGCGCTGGTAGAAATACAACGAATGGCCATGGATATTGAAACTAGAGTCACCATGGTACAAGGGTGGCAATACAAGAGAGAAACGAAGGAAGAGCACCGCGAGCGCATGCTGTCGCCGCTGCGCAGCGGAGCGCCGCGCGACGCCGACGACGACGCCGAGCCGCTGCGCGAGGCGGCCGCGCGCGCGCGCATGCTGCAGCGGCTGCCCGCGCGCGCCCGGCCGCGGCCCCGCGCGCCCGCCGCCGCGCCGTCGCGCCGCCCCAACAAGAAGTGGCGGCACGTCACCAACAACGACTTCAGTATGTTATAAAGTTATATGAGCTCCGTACTAGCTGCGGCCGGTGACTCCGGGCCGGACTCGTTAAACTGCACAAAACTACTAATAAACTAGTTATGTTCTTACGAGTTATTCTGCAAGTATCATATTCACTTATCTATCAATTGTCACTATTACTTTTTAAAAAACTACCCTCAAGTTGCAGTTTAATATTTTTATAGAAATATTCCTACGAACGATGTCGCTGGCTCAGTGCTAGTCATTACTCGTACACTCAACGCGACTAAAGCACAAAACGTCAATTACGAGTATATTCAGTGAATATGTTATTGTACATAATGTTTATTTATAAACCGACTTCCGAAAAAGGAGGAGTTTCTGAAGTCATTTCAATATTTCATATTGATGATATGTTTTAATTATATTTTGCCATGTTTCTGCTTAATTTAGTAACAGTCTGGTTATATTTTTATTAATTCTAAGTATAAAATGTTCTTAAAAACAAAATCAGCAAAAATTTATGTAAGTATTTAATTGTGTAATAAAGACCAAATATGGAATACAGTAAAACTATTTAAAACATTTCTTGGTGACATCTAAGAAGGCTCTTTACTCTACTGGCGTAAATCATAACTCCAGGTATGAATTCTGCTTTAATTACTCAGATACCCGCGAAACGAGACACAATAGTAAAACAATAACAGCGCGGTCTCATAGGACCGGTTGGGGATTCAAACGTTAACACAATTATCATGTGTTAAAGCAGACTCACACATGAGACAATAAGCCATGTGTCTCTTGAGAATCTCAAAAACTTCCTCAAAGATTGTCTCAAAGAGGAAACCTCCCATCTTTCACCATAGTCACAGCACACCATTGGCTCAAGTGCCAAGTTGCAACCAGTACGCGAGTATTATGAGTTAAACTGATAGAAGGATCTGTGCGGCTGCAAGTATTAGTTTACGAGAGATACTGAGTGCAGTGCAGCTACCCCGCCCCCCGCCCTCCGCTAATGACTACGGCAGTCGGCAGGCTACATTAGCAGGTGCCTCGTCTCGCGTGTTCATCGCAGGTGGCCAGTCTCATCTCTTTGCTTCAGGTCGTTCGTCTGCTACTCACACTGATGAAATAACGATGCTTTCATCAGTTGTCAGTCAGATTTCAAACGACAACGATTTGATGTAACCGACCGGCTTGCTTTTAAGTGTTTGAGCGTAGGTAGAGGTACTGGTAGGTACTGAACAGCAGTTAAATACATGTCTTCAGGATGCAGAATAATGCAAGGTAACGTATACCTACACTGTGGGGACGTGTCCGAGTGTGAGCCGATGCGTGCGTGTGTGCGTGCGGAGCGTGCGTGTGCTCGGCGCGACTGCACACACGCCACAGTTACAAACAAATTAAAGTTTATAATAAGCAATTTGTTGGCAAGTACGCGACCGACATGGAAACAGATCGGATACGAGCGAAGCGCATTTAATAGAAACTTGTGCGTTGTCTCGTATCGCAACCACAACTTTTTTCATTTGGCGGCGACTTGGTCCGCGCTGCGGGCGCCGCGTCGGTACACATGTGTGCGCGAGCCTCGCCACTCACTCACTCACATACGTACCTACATTATTGTGAAGAACTTGACAACTGTATTATTGTCTAACGGAACTATGGGTTCATTTTTGATACAAAATCTATTTTTAAACGTTGCCCCGTACTGGGAATAAATTCTGTAGCTGTATCGTGGGTGTATTCACAAATATGTAAACTTATATACACAAGACACACATACCCAAAACACCTATCTGTAGGCCAGTACAAATATTTGTTCCGTGCGAGAATCGAACCCCTGCGGTGGGGCAGCCTGCTCAACTACTGCGCCAAAAGTGCCGTCAGTTTTTATTTGAAACTGTTCCCGAGCGATGCGAGTGCGACACTGATGTGCACCGAGGTGCGCGGTGCTGGCCGGCTCGTCACAAGACGCCTCTCCGCGGTGATCGGTTACGAAGTGAGGCCACTGATGAGGCACTGTTTCATGTTTGTTCGCTCTCGTGTTCATAAAGAGCCTCAGAAAGGAAGAGAGTCAGAATTCATAAGAAGCGGTGTCAGTATTTGGTCACTTGCCCGCTGTACTTACGTCCCGGAGCTCAGAGTGGCACTGTCGCACTGTCGCACTGTCTCAGTGTCACCGCTGTGTCGCGTGCGCTATAATCCGCTCGGTGACGTGTGTCGCGGCTTACGCCTAAACCTCGCGCCGCTGTCAGAGCAGGTGACATTTAGGAAAAACTGCTTCCCCGCCTTTACAAATACCGCGCAGTAAGTGCGTGACGGAGGTGAGCACGTGACAGCCGCGGGGTTATCCGCCCCGTCCCGGCCGAGAGCCACCACTGTGTCGCGTACACGGTGCACTGCAGTAAACACGTTATACTTATAATATGATCTAAGGGGATTCTGAATAAATTAGGTGTTTTTTAACCGACTTCAAAAAGCAGGAGGTTATAATTATGTTCGTTCGGCTCTATGTATTTTTAGGGTTCCGTAGCCAATTGGCAAAAACAGAATCCTTATAGTTTCGCCATGTCTGTCCGTCCGTCCTCGCTTAATCTCTGTGACCGTTAGCTCTAGAAAGCTGAAATTTAGTACCAATATGTATGTCAATCACGCCGACAAAGTGAGGAGCTCGTGGCTAGATAATAACAGCCGCACGGGTCGATCTTTAAGGTTAAGCAACGCTTGCCTAGGTTGGTCTGTGGATGGGTGACCATCTTAACATAACGAGTTTCCTCCGTGCCTCGGAAAGCACGTTAAGCCGTTGGTCCCGGCTGTCATTTGAAGATCTTTGGCAGTCGTTACGGATAATCAGGAGCCAGTAAATCTGATTCCAGTCTTGCCATGAAGTACCGTGTCACCCCAGTTAATGGGTTGTGGAGGTCTGGCAGGCAGCCGCTCCTCGTAAAATACTGGTATTCAGCTGAATCCGGCTTGACTGGAAGCCGACCCCAATATAGTTGGGAAAAGGCTAGGCAGATGAATCACGCCGACAAAGTGCAAAAATAAAAATTGGAAAAAAATGTTTTACCTATTAGGGTAGCCCCCCTACATGTAAAGTAAAAAGCGATTTTTTTTTTAATTTCTACCCTAACGTGTGGTATATTTTTGGATAGGTATTTAAAAATGGGTTTACTAAAATCATTTTTTGATAATATCAATAATTTCGGAAATAATCGCTTCCAAAGGAAAAAACAATGCGTCCCCCCCCTCTAACTTTTGAATCATAAGTTTAGAAAATATGAAAATAAATCTGAAAAGCAAACCTTTATTTAGACTTTCTAGGAAAATTAGTTCAAAATAATTTTGAACTTGATGGGACGAACAGTTTTTGAAAAGTTGGGGACACTTATTTTGACGAACGGGAAACTACGGAACCCTACACTGGGCGTGGCCCGACACGCTCTTGGTCGGTTTTTTTATGTAGGTTCACCGATTTCGAAAAATGAGTTATAATAGGTAGTGGTTGGAACGCTAACACGGCGTATTTAGCGTACGTACTGTTATAGGGCCGACCCCGTTTGTCTTTTTAAAAAAAGTCAATTATTTAACTATACCACTTTATTCACCACAGACACAGATACACTTAGTTTTACACTTAATTTAGGCAATGTCTCCCGTAAATGCTCCCTAATTTTTGGGCACAATAGGTTACGCGACGGCGTCCAGAATCTAACTAACTAATTAATTAATGCATGTTATTTCCATGCATTAGGTAAACGTGCAACATCAGCATGTTTGCAAAGGAAAAATACATTGGTTAATGGTAAACGCTGATTTAGGCTTTATTGCCTTGAATTGTTATTTATTCAGATGAAATTGGTAAAGGGTTAGGCCACCTTCTAACAAATGAATATCCAGGACACTCAATCATAAATTACTGCATGCCTGGCTGTTCATTAGTTGATATAATGGAAAAAATTATAAAATCTAAATTTAACCAAGACACAACACTTTTAATTTTTGTGGGTAATAGGGGTAATGTGAACAAAGCAGATTTACTGCAATATTATAGGACCTTAAGTCACCTAAGTGTAAGAAAGATTGTGATGTTCACATTTCCTTATAGTCATAGTTTGCCACAGGAAGAAAATATTCTTAGATTTAAGGTAAATACTACTTTGTACAATGTGACATTGAATAATCAATTATTTCATCTAATTGACACCAACAATTATGTTGGTACTAACTTTTATTTGACAAAAGATAGATATCTTAATGATAATTACTATCTTTCATTATTTTGTAGGAGACAAATAGCTGTGTCGCTATCCTATTATTTTATTATTACAGCCAAGAACTTGGCTAAACAAATTGCTTCTATTGAGCAATGCAATGTTTTGACAAATGATTTTGCCAATAACTTGGCATCAAATATTGATTTAAATTAGAATTTAAGACAACAGAGTCAATCTCTGGCATAAAAGCTATGAACACACTGAACGAATATTCCACTAAAGTCTTAAATTCAACAAATAATATCAACCTGGTGCATCAAAATATTCAAGGTCTTATGAACAAAGATTTAGAAGTAGAACTTTTCTTAAATTGTAATAATATTGATATTCTTTGTTTAACAGAACATTGGCTTAAAAGCCAACAGTTAATGTTCAATTTTAGTAATCACCAGATTGGTAGTTCGTTCAGCAGAATTAATGCTATACGTGGTGGCTCAATGATAATTGTAAATAACCACTTGAAATATAAAGAACGGCAGGACATTGTGAGCTTATCTGTTGAGCGGTCAGTTGAAATAGCTTGCGTTGAACTGGATCAATTTATTATATTAAGTGTTTACAAACCCCCTTCCGGATTGTATGACTGCTTCGAAAAGGTAATGGATGAAGTGTTCCACAAGATTTGCCATTCAAATAAGTACATAATCACTTGTGGTGATTTTAATATCAATCTACTAGAAAACTCAAGTTTATGTAGTAAAATTTTAAGTCTATTTAAGTCCTACAATCTGGTTAACCAATTTTTGGAGCCCACTAGAATAACTCCTAATAGTGCCACATGTATAGATAATATTTATACGGATGTTGTACCCAGTCGCAAAGAAGTCATTAATTTATTAGATTCTGATCATTGTGGGCAATTAATTACTTTTCAAAACAAATGCAACATAGTGGCTAAAAAGAATATCATTGTTAACCCTAAAACTGCAAGTCGTTTAGAAAGTTTTAAAACAAAACTTATTAATAATTTACCCGACTTGTCTACATATGATGATCTCAATCATCAATATGAAGGTTTCTTTAACATGTACTGTAATCAATTTAATTCTACTTTCATACCTAAGTCTCTCTCGGTTAACAGTAATGTGTCGTTCAGTGAATGGGCTACCACTGGTATTCATAAAAGTAGAACTAGGCTTTACGAATTGTATGACGAAAGAATTCTTGTTAATACTGCTGAATTTAATTTATATGTTCGAAATTATTCGAAATTATTTAAAAAAGTTTGTTCTCTAGCGAAATCACGTTATTTGAGTTCCAAAATTAAAAACAGTAAAAATATAATTAAGACTACTTGGAATGTTATAAATAGTGAAACTGGAAGGTCTACGAGACCATCTAGTGACTATAAACTCATAATTGATGACAATGTGATCACATCAGACTCACAGGTTGCTGCGGCTTTTGAGAACTTCTTTTCAGAGATCCCTATATCAACAACAAAATCTCTGAACTCATCACCCACAGCTGCAGATTCTCTGCTTAAAGAAAACGTTAAAGTTTGCAATTCTGTTTTTAATTTCGAACATGTTACTTGTGCAGATATTGTTAAGACCTTTAAGTCCTTAAATGTAAAAAAGACTGCTGATTTATGGGGTAATTCTGTGGACGTTGTTAAGTCTATAATCCATATTGTAGCTCCTTCTTTAGCGTTTATTTTTAATAATTGTATCGATCGCGGTGAGTTTCCTGATTTAATGAAGAATAGTAAAATTATACCTTTGTTCAAAACGGGTAGTACATCTGACCCCACGAATTACAGACCTATTTCAGTGCTACCCACTTTTAGTAAAATATTTGAAAAACTCATTTTAGAGCAATTGCAAAAGTTTTTTAATAAACATAAATTGTTGCATACCAAACAGTTCGGTTTTACAAGGGGTCGTTCAACAACCGATGCTGGTGTTGAACTTTTAGGACATATTTTTGATGCATGGGAAGACAAATGCGATGTCCTGGGTATTTTTTGCGATTTGTCTAAGGCCTTCGATTGTGTTCCCCATGAAACATTAATCAGGAAACTACACCATTACGGAATCCGGAACTCCTCCCTGGATCTTCTTGCATCATATCTGGGCGATAGGATTCAGAGAGTTGATGTAAACGGAAAAAGATCTCCTGGGTCGACGTGTAAAAGTGTTTCGTGAAACCTATTTGCAAAATAAATATCATTTATCATTTATCATTTATCATTTGTAATAAGGGTTATAACAGCTCCCCCTTTAAAACGAAGCTTTATCTCATTAAGATGAAGCGAAGTGAGTAAGATCAAAGATGTAGCTATTTAAGAGAGACATTAGAACTTATATTTAATTACATATAAAAGTTAGTAAAAGTAGTAGATAAAAGTAGTGGTTAAAAGTTACTTAATTTTATATTAAAATTAATAACATAATGAATTAATAGTTATACATCATATTAAAAGTTTAGATTTCTATTTGATGTAAATCTGACTTTATTAACTTTACTAGTGGATTTATAATTTGGGTAATTAATAGGCAAAGACTGAATCGACTTATTGTCATCTTCAGATGTTGAAGACATTTCTGTCATCTCGACACTATTTGAAATCTTAGATTTACGATTAGTTTTTTGATTATAACATTGGTTAAATATTTGCACACAGCATCCAACATTAGAAGAATTTTTGTTCTTAAAATACCTATATAACTTATAAGCTATGTATAAAAATAAACACATAATTAGAATATAAGTAAAAGTAGAATAGTAATGGCCATATTTAATAAAATGAGACTCTTTTTCCAGATTATTTAATTCTTGCTCTAAACTATCCATTTGATGAGTTGCATATTTGAGAGATTCTAAGTTAATTTTACTTATAGAGATTGGCGATAAATGTGGTAAACTTTTATTAAATATGTCCTTCTTACAACAGTCATCTGCTGTTATATCAAAGCTTATATCTAAAGGAGACTTAGTAAATAAAGAATAAGAATTAGTTGGTATTAACTGAACAGTTTTAGAATACCCAATACAATTAGGTGATAATTTTACAATTCCTGTACCTGTAATTGAATGGTCATTTATGTTTTCATCACATTTAATAGTCAATTTATTTGTATTTGATTGAACATATATCCATTTGTTATTTCTTAATTTTTGCCAAATATCAATCTGACCATATAATATTTTAGCATTGCATTCTGTAGGTAATGACAATGTTATCTCAGTTAAGATTTTAGATTCACAATTTGGGTTACTTATACATGAATATATAGTACCTAATTCACAGATAGAATAGTTACTACTTACTATCTTACATTTATCAAGAGTGTCCAACATGGCATAATGCATCCTGTCATCACTTAATGCAATATAAGAGTTAGAAGGTTGAATCAAAGCAAATGTATTATGTGAGTCATCATGGGGTGTAGGTAATGGTATGTTTTTATAGGTCATGAACTTATCAGAAGTGATCAAAGGGATCTGTAATATAAAAATGACCTTATTGTTGTAATAATAAGAACTAAATTCGGAAACATCAATTATAGAATGAATATTTTGAATGTTTAAGGGAACTGGAAAATCTAACCTTTTGCTTATCTGACTGCTATGTTTACTTAGTTCTAAATAAAGATTTGAGGGACTTATAACACTAGGATGTAGTACATTAACCTTAGAAAATAATATAGAATTAAGTGTAGTATCTAGTAAGTTAGATATAGCAAGTAAAGAACCTTCGATAATATTGAGAAGGTTGTTTAACTTTGAAGTATATAGCAATAGGTTATCGGTCTTTGTAATTTGGGAAAATATTTCATTCATCTGATTAATTTGGGCGTTTAATTTCATCTCATTTTGATTGAGATTGTAAATGGTAGTGTTGAAATTATTTATAGTGGACTTGACAACATGAATGTTGTCTCTCATTAAGCGAAATATTTCTGTTTCACTCTTTTTGCATGATTCTATTGCAGCATCGTATTTTCGGGCATCATCTGCATCCAATGTGCCGAAAAAGAACTTTAAGATTTCACCTCCGAATTCTAAAGATCGTTTAACTTTAGTTGTCAACTGATTAGAGATGATGTGTGATAATGATTGTAATTTGATAGAACTGGACTGAATTAAAACTTCAATAGGGCTGGACATGTCTTTGCATGTACCTAACTCTTGAGGTTGAATTTTGTTGCACAAGTTTAGAGTATCGTGTAATAGAGATTCGATTTTATTAAGATAAGGTTCTAAAGAAACTAAATCTACGTGGGTGATCACTTTCCAATGATCAGTATAAAAGTTAATATTAGTAGTAGGTTCAAAATAAATCCCTGGGCTATGATAAATTGGGACGATGCTTGATTCGGTTCGGCTGAGGCATGAAGTGCCATTGCAGCATATTATTCTGAAAAGAAATATAAACATAGGTTAGGATGTAGCAGGCTTAATTTCATTGGTATGGTATTTAATAGCCTTGCGACCTACTTGTAGGGTCACATTATGTTTATTATGAACTTTAATAATTTTATAGGGGCCTTTCCATATAGGCGATAAGGCCTTTCGAAGTCTATGATGGTGTTTGAGATAAACCATATCTCCTACCTTATAAGAAACGTCACGAGAGTTTGCATCATAATATTGTTTTGATTTTTCTTTACTATTTAAAATGTTTTGAATGGCTTTCTCGCGACTAAAGCGCATTCTATATTGTAAAGCTCGAATATATTCGTTGTATGTATTGCCAGAGCTTTCATATAACGAGTTTGGAATGGATGGTTTATAACCGTATAATAACTCGTGAGGAGTAAAGTTAGTTGTACTATGCGGCGTGGTATTATAAGCTAAAATTGCAGTGAATAAGTAACAATGCCAGTCATTCTGGTTTTCATTAACAAAAGATTTTAGGTACTCTTTTAAGGTAGCATGTGAGCGTTCAAGAGCTCCATTTGTTTGAGGGTGATACGGAGTAGTAAAAAGAGCCTTGACCTTAAGTATTTCGGTCAATTGTTTAAATAATTCGGATGTAAAACATGTACCTAAATCTGTTAGAATAGTTTTGGGAAAACCGAAAAGAGACATAAAATGAACAAGGTTTCTGGCTATTTCCTCACTAGTAGCCGTAACCATCGGATAAGCGCTAGTAAATTTAGTTAAGTCATCTTGTAAGGTCAAGATGAATTTAAAATTTTGGAAACCTGCATCAGGTAAGGGACCTACGACATCGAGTGCCAATCTTTCAAACGGCCTGGTAGATGTCGAAGTTATCTCCATTGGAGCTTTGTTTGATTTTCTCAAAGGTTTATTAATTTGGCAAAGCTTGCATTTCTTTACGTATTGTTCGATATCAGACCGCATGCCTTTCCAATAGTAGGCAGCTTTAATACGCGAGTACATTCGTTGTGACCCTGGGTGACCAGCTATAACAGAGTCGTGGTTTTCTTTTAATATTTTAGGAACTTCTACTGGAGTAGGATAGATTAATTTATTTTTATAGATGTGAATTTTAATATTGGTTTCATGAAAAATATAGGAAATCATATTATATATTTTAGTATATGTAAGCTTTGAGAATGGGTCCGTGAAATCAGGTAATGCAAGATCGGTAATATTTTGGCAATTAATTAGTAAATTTCTAAGCTTAATTAGTAAGTTATAAACATCTCTATAATTTGTTTCTTCATAGTGATGTACTTTTGTAAATAGAAAATAGTAGGTTTTATTTTTGTCATTAACACATTGTATTGAAAGTGGCTCGCGTTCAGAATTAAGTAGATTATCAGAATTATCGAGCCGCGATAATATTTCCTCGCAATGAGGCATAGAATAGTCAAAGTCTAAGGAGACTGGGCAAGCAATTGTATTTAATTTAGATAAATGTAGTCCTTCAATACACTCTTCGATGGTTGTATTTGGGACTGGAAGTTGATTTGTAAATTGAGCCTTGAAATATTGTTCATAAGAAAAGTTATTTAAATGGTTTACGTCAATAGCGTTGACAGGGCAACGGGATAGCGCATCGGCGTTAGAATTGAGACGACCTTGTTTATAAACGATTTCATAATCGTATTCTTCAAGTTTGAGGCGCCAGCGAATGAGTCTGCTACCGGGATCTTTTACGTTAAATAGCCATACGAGGGGCCTATGATCTGTTATTATTTTAAATCTATTGCCATATAAATATGGTCGAAAAGTTTTAACAGCGAATATAATTGCTAATAGCTCTTTTTCCGTAGTTGAGTAGTTTCCTTCGGGCTTATTTAAAGTACGTGACGCATAAGCGATCGGTTTATCTTTGCCGACGGGACCCTGAGATAATATTGCGCCAACGGCAAAATTGCTAGCATCAGTGGTGACATTAAACGGCTGCGAGAAGTCAGGGTACTGTAGAAGAGGAGCGGTAATTAACTTTTCTTTTAAAATATCAAATGTATGTTGTTGTTCTGTGTCCCAATGGAACTCAACATCTTTTTTTAATAGAGACGTAAGCGGTTTAGTTAACTTAGAAAAGTTTTCGATAAATCTGCGATAATAGCCTATTAGGCCTAGAAACGACTTAATATTTTTAGGATTTTTAGGAACTGGGAATTGTGATACAGCGTTAACCTTTTCAGGATTTGGAGATACACCTTTATCGGTGATAATATGGCCAAGGTAAGTTACCTCATGCCTTAAGAACTCACACTTGTCCGGTTGGAGTTTTAGGTTATATTCACGAAATTTGTCGAATACTAATTGTAGTTTTTGTATATGATCTTGTAAGTTTTGGCTATAAACTATACAGTCGTCAAGATAAATATAACAATGAAGGCCTTGTAAGCCTGATAGCACAGTATTCATAAGACGCTGAAAAGTAGCAGGGCCATTTTTCAGGCCGAAAGGCATTCTGGTAAACTCGTAGTGACCAGACATGTCTGAATTTGTACTAATAGTGAAGCCTGTTTTAGGCATATCCTTGGGACAAGTTTTTAATTGGTGGAAACCACTTGCGAGGTCCAGTGTACTGAAATATTTGGAGTGACCTAATTGGTCTAAAATGTCAGTGATAAGAGGCAGTGGATAAGATTCGGAAACAGTGACATCATTAAGACGACGATAGTCAATGACTATCCTCCACTTTTTCTTGCCGGAAGCGTCCATTTTCTTCGGGACCACCCAAACTGGGGCGCTCCAAGGCGAAGTTGAAGGTTGAATAATATTTTGTTCTAGCATTTTACGAATTTGGGAATCTACTTCCTCTTTGTGGCATTCGGGGAAACGATATGATTTTACATTGATAGGTGGCGCATCACCTGTATTAATAGTATGCTCGATAGCATTCGTGAAGGTTAAGGGTTCACCTTCGACATGGAAAATATCTGTATAGCGTGAACAACATTCTAATAGAGCCTTTTTCTCTTCATCATTTAGATGAGAGCACCGGATAAGATTTATTACCTTATTTACGCGATCAGTTTTAGAATAAGAAACAGTGTTAATATTGTAGGAGTTAATAGTTGAACAGTCAAGTTCAAGGGGTGTCGCTGTAACCTGATAATCTTTTATTTCAATGTCACACTCTGTAGTGTTCAAAATAGTCACGTTTGTTTTCCCATTCGGTTTAATTGAGACCATGCAATTAGCGACATAAACGCCTTCACGTAAGATATGATCTAGTATGAGAGCTTCATTGTTGTGATAAAGTTCGGGAGAGTAATTTGATACAGTGCACTCGATAACTACTTCAGATCGAGCTGGAATATTGTATGAAGGTTGCGTATAAATAATAGGAATAGAATGATTTAATATAGAAATTGATTTTGAAGAATAGTCGATATTTGTTTTAAAATAGCTGCAAAAATCGCTACCAATTATCCCATCGTAATTAATAAGATTGATGTCATCTTTAGTGACATGAAATTTGTACTTATATATACTATCTGATAAATTGAACTCCATTTGGAAAGTACCTAAAGTTTCAACAGGAGTTTCTGAACTATTAATACCTTTTAATTTAACAGTTTCGGTAGATAGTTTTGGAAGTTCTTGTAAACAAGACGCTTTAACAATACTTATTGTCGATCCTGTATCAATAAGAAAACATAGCTTCTCGCTAGCGTGGTTAGTATGTAGATAAATATGAGGTAAAGCTACCTTTTTGCAGTAGTCATTAATTTCGTATATAGGTTTAGAATTAGTATTAGGTGTTTGTAATTTTTCAATACATAAGTGGCATTTTATTTTACTACTAGGAGTATTAGAACTCAGTTTATTTGACTGAGATGAAGTTTTGATAGAACTCATCTCCGGAGGATGAGATGTAAATTTAGTAGAACTCATCTCTTTCGGATGAGATGCGAATTTAGAAGAACTCATCTCTTTCGGATGAGATGCGAATTTAGAAGAACTCATCTCTTTCGGATGAGATGCGAATTTAGAAGAACTCATCTCTTTCGGATGAGATGCGAATTTAGAAGAACTCATCTCTTTCGGATGAGATGCGAATTTAGAAGAACTCATCTCTTTCGGATGAGATGCGAATTTAGAAGAACTCATCTCTTTCGGATGAGATGCGAATTTAGTAGAACTCGTTTCTTGTGAACGAGGTGTTAATTTAGTAAAATTAGTATAAGAATTAGCATAGGTCGTGTCATTTAGAACTTTGTTCGATTTTGGCAGACACGGTACCAAAATCTTGCTTAGTTTAAATTATCATCGTTAATTTTAGTCGTATTTTCACATGTATGTGTAGGTGCGTCATTAAAGTTAGTAGGTGCCGAGTTACGGTCACGTTCTGCATTTTCAGCGGTTTGCCGTTGTTTCATATTATATTGAAGCTTGCGACACTCTTTAATCGTATGACCAATATTTTTGCAGTAATTGCAAGATTTAGGATTATTTTCGCGATTAGTATTAGAATTAGGAGAGTTACTGAAAATTTTAGGATCTCGGTCACGCTTTTTATTCTTAAAACATTCTGATGAGTTGTGACCCATCTTGTTGCAGGTAGAACACTGTTTAGAGGATCTTATTTTAGACCTAGATAAATTATATAATTTTTCCTCGTCAATAGCATATTGTATAGCTTCATTGAGACTAGACGGATTTTTGCAACGAACAATAGTTGATATGGAAGGGTTTAACCCTAACATAAAGGTATTTAGGGCAAGGTCCTCCATGGCTGCTATTCTGCCAGGCAATTCCTTGTCATTCTTGCAACTATAATGTATGTCTGACTGTATACGAGTTAATATTGACTCCACTCTTAAAGAATATTTAGTAACATCCTCATCGGATAATTGTTTACAGTGTTGCAGATCTGATAATAAGTGTGTAGCATGTTTTTTCTCCCCGAAAGTGGCCTTCAGGAAGGTCTTCAACTCTGACCACAACGAAAATGATTTAAGGCTACATGCAACCTGTGCCTTACCTTCTAGCTGTGAGATGACATATTTACATAGTACAGTTTGTTGGTCTGAGGTAGCTAAGGACATGGCGTTCTCGCAATTTGTGAGAAATGCAGGGAGAGTTTCCCTGTCACCATTATAAGGTTTTATAAATTTGGTTAAAACTGATAGTGTAATTTTGTCAGACATTTCTTTTGATTTAGATGATAATTCTTGTTTAACGGACATAAAAGATTATGATATGTTGGACAAATTAAGTTAGTAGAAAGATTGATTAGAAATAGAATAGGCAAAACAATTAAAAACAGTGAAAATAGAAAAGAAATTAGATAAAGTCTTTAAAATTAGTTTGTTCAATTCAGAGACACTTTGAATTAATAAAATATGGTAATTCACAAGAAACACTCACAGTAACACGATAATTGCCGACACTCGCATTATCAGGTGCGCAGTGGGAACTCGAAGTCCGGAGTCACGTTGCGCTGCCGTTGTGACGTTTCGGAGTAGAATTTCTCACGGTTGACTGTGGAATTTCTTGAGTTGAAGGTTGGTGAGTTAGACCTGGAGCTGCTGGTGGTGCCGTCTGGAGAAGTATCGATGTAGGTGGAGCGGGCTCAAGCTGTAGAGCTGAGGCTGACCGTCGTCCAAGTGTCGATGTGGCTGGAGCGGGCTCAAGCTGCAGAGCTGAGGCTGACCGTCGTCCAATTGCTGATGTGGCTGGAGCGGGCTCAAACTAAAGAGCTGAGGCTGACCGTCGTCCAAGTAGAGACGCAGGCTTGACCTTGGGTCAAGTCTCACTGTCGATCAATTTAACGGGGGGCTATAGGTTCGGAATACCAGCGTCTGTTTGACTCAACGTCGTAAGACTTCGTCTCTGGTATCCCACTTCTGACACCAATTTGTTATAGGGCCGACCCCGTTTGTCTTTTTAAAAAAAGTCAATTATTTAACTATACCACTTTATTCACCACAGACACAGATACACTTAGTTTTACACTTAATTTAGGCAATGTCTCCCGTAAATGCTCCCTAATTTTTGGGCACAATAGGTTACGCGACGGCGTCCAGAATCTAACTAACTAATTAATTAATGCATGTTATTTCCATGCATTAGGTAAACGTGCAACATCAGCATGTTTGCAAAGGAAAAATACATTGGTTAATGGTAAACGCTGATTTAGGCTTTATTGCCTTGTAATAAGGGTTATAACAGTACGTACATACTTACGTACCTTCCACATAACACAGGTCCTCACCGGGTTATGGGAAATTTGGAAGGTTCCACCGCTCATCGATGTAGTGCCTATCAAACGCCCGGGTGTCATCATTTTTATAACAATATAAGACCCGGTGGAGCATTCAGTGGAGGTGTGCCCCGCTTGGGCAGAACATCGCCGTGTCTTCAAGCGGACGATTGGCGGCAGTGACCTCTCACGCCGGACCCTGGTACAAGCCATGGTCCGGAGCAAGGAAGAGTGCCAGGCGTACACCTTCTTCTGCAAAACAGTATTGCTAGCGAAGGAGACGGCTGCACGCGAGAGGACATGGCCCTCATGCCCCCGCCGCCGGGATTTCGATCCCGATTTCCAGTCACCGTAGGCGCAGGCTTGCGGACGGTGAGCAATGGGTATCTCATATTCCGGACGTCCGGTATCAGTCCGAGCCAAGCCCAATTCGTCGACGGTGCGGATTGATCCACGCGCGCCTCATGCAGATGTCAGCAAACCGTAGGGGCCCGACAGGGTCGAAGTCTACTGGGGCCTGGGTTGACAAACGTAAACCCCGGGACCCTGGAATTAGGGTATAGAAGGAAAAGGAGCGGACTTTAGTCAGTAGAAGTGCTACACGCCCTCCCGCTCCTCCCATAGCCGGAGAAGTCATGTTGATGGTCATACCTAAAAAAAAACTACCATTGTTTTTTGTCATTTATCACAAGGGTTTTATTGCTCTGTTTTCATCTCATGTTATAAACAGAGGTGATTTTTTTTATTTTTTCCAAACAAAGGCCCATAATATCTTTCAGGTCCTTACTATATGAACATTTAAATTGTGTTTATGAGCACATTATCACAAATAAAAATGACATTTAAACACGTTTGCTTTTGTCAATAAATAAACCTTTATCTATATTCTACATTCAAAAATATTAGAATTTCTTATTTTTAGTAGGATTTATAGCAGTTTCATAACTTTGCAGCTTTGCTTGTCCTCCAACCCGCGAAGGTTAAGCGCGTGAAAAGGCAAAGGAGAGCACCCACAGTCCATACATATTTAGTCCAAAAATATTATCAACTTATTCATAATTTGTGAAAAAAAAACGAATTTAAGTTTTGAAAAGAATTCTATTAAGTGCGGCGCCGCCAGATATTGATGCAGATAACATAAGTTTTTCTTCAAGTGTATTAATTTAATTAAAAACATGTTTGATACACCTGCAAGCAGTGTGAAGTACCGCCGGACCTTCGCTAGAACGCCGAGTTTCGTTGCAGTTACTTTTACTTTGGACTCAATGAACCGCCCAAAGTTTAAGTTTGAGGAAATTTCACCTCCCGGGAGCTGAGGGTGGTTTGTAGACCGCTCTTGATGATTCTTTGTTGTTGTTTACGGTTAACTTATAATATAAGTCAGTGGTTGTTCTATTACTTAAACAGTATGTTAGGTTAAACGAGGGACTTATTGAAGGAGGGTATTCAGTATTCAATTCTCGTCCTAAATATGTATTAAACTTATGACCTTAATATGAGAAGTAATTAAAAAAATAATATAATACTGTAAGTAAAAGTAATAGTGTAAGAACCAGACAAGTTTAAAGTGTGAAAGGAAAATGGATTCAAATTAAAGGATTATTGACCCGCGCATATTACTCGTATGTTCTCTCGCAAGGGTATATTGTATACACATTGCGAGACTTTTGCGAAAATGTCGGTATGATTCTGTCTGTTATTTATCAGTGTTTTTTTTGTTCATATTTTTATTAGTATTATGTAAGCGTACGCTATTGTGGGTTTGAATATGACCCTCGTTTAAACTAACATACTGTATTTCGGTAACCAATTCCAAAACATGTGTATTAGTTACTACATCTCTTTAGGTACCTACCTCACCAGACAAAAACTCTTAAACTCGATGGTGTATGTTTTGTAAAAAAGTTTTATTATCTTCTAGAAAATAAGTTAAATGTTAAAAGTGTGTTGATGATACACCCAAGTGGCACCCTCTCGCGGTCATAAACTGCTCATTTATGTAAATGAGTGTAAGTAGGGCTCAGTTAGCGGGCGCCATTAGCGGCCGCCGGACAGAAACTTGTCTCATTAGCTGTCGCCGAGCCCCTCACGCCGGCCGCACCGGACAGCTCCACGCTGCAGTACTCTCACATCGAGACCTCCACTCAGCCGCAAGACACCGAGACTTGTTGCGCCGCGACTCGCGTGCGACGCGGTGCCGTCTCGTCAATCACTCTCTTATGGGCTGTTATTTATCTAGGAATATGTTTGCATTTAGAAATGCATATATTTACCAGTTATCATAGCGCAAGCTAGTGACATGCCCGCCAATCGCGTCGTGTCAACCGTACAGTATCCTTCACAATACATTTTCGATAGTAAGTTGTTCGTCATCATAACTTCGTCCATAATCGCATAATAGACAAAACTTTTGGTCTCGCCAAAGAGCCACCAAATCGCTTACGTATCTATTTAAAAAAAAACATTGTGTCCATTATAAATGTAAGGCCCGGTGAAAGCGCCCGTGAAGGCCCTCGCTCTGCCATACTTCTCTTTTATTATACCTAATTATGTAACTCAGCAAAAATGATGACGATTTCGCTAAATTTTGCACGATAAACAATAAAGTGATAAGAGGAGCTCGTGGCTAAATAATAACAGCCGCTTAGGTCGATCTTCAAGGTTAAGCAACACTTGCCTAGGTTGGTCTGTGGATGGGTGACCATCTTAACATAACGAGTTTCCTCCGTGCCTTGGAAAGCACGTTAAGCAGTAGGTCCCGGCTGTCATTTGTAGATCTTTGGCAGTCGTTACGGATAGTCAGAAGCCGGTAAATCTGACTCCAGTCTTGCCATGAAGTACCGTGTTAACCCAGTTAATGGGTTGTGGAGGTCTAGTAGGCAGCCGCTCCTCGTAAAATACTGGTATTCAGCTAAATCCGGCTTGACTGGAAGCCGACCCCAATATATGTAGTTGGGAAAAGGCTAGGCAGATGATGATGAATTGATGATGATGAAACAATAAAGTGATAACAACAAGACATAGGTATTAAATGAAATGTAGATCGAATATTGTAACAAAAAAAATAGATGTTACTCTTGACGTGCTCTGGCAACAAACACAGAAATCCGTTCCCGCCATGTAACATCATACATGTTTGAATAAACATTCATCAGAATAAAGTGTATTTTGTGCCAAAATATTAATGTATTAGAAGTGAAGAACGGCGAGCGCGGACACAGCGCGACAGTGAGTAGTGTGCGGCCCGCGCTTTGCCGGCTCGGCGGGACAGCTCTCGCGATGGTCGTCAGCTTGTGTTGCAGCGCGGCGAGGGTAGCGGCTGGCAGCAGCACCCACTGCGGCTGTAGTGCGTGTGCACGTCACGCGTCACCGGCGGAGGGGAGCGGGTCGCAGGCGGGGCGGCGGGGGGGGGGGGGTCATCCGTCACGACGGGCTCGCCGTCCAGTTAATGCGGTCGCAGAATGGACGTGTTAATGGCTCTGTTATTGACAATCAACGAATGGTCGCTCTCCATCAGCAGCCCCGCTAATAGCCGACCCGCCGAGCGCCGCGCGCCCGCCGACGGCCTCCACAACTAATTACTTTAATTATAATTATCGTGACCGCAGAAACTTGCTCGTCCGGCCGTCTCGGGCCTCGAGAGGAGCGCAGTATTATTATATCTAAATTAAGGAACCTAAATAAATAGTCTGTGAAGTTCTCAAGAAATTGTCGTGACTATTGACTCGTGACTATTGACTCAAAGCTAATCTGGATCCGTTTAATGATCAGTGTAAATATTGACCGAGCTCGAGCCGGCTTCAAGCGAGGCACCTGCCGCGGACGGCAGAAGTATCTGTTTCAGGAATAAATACATATTATTATTACAGGTAAAACGATTAAGGGCAGGACGGCAAAGCTTTTATTTAAAAAAAAAAAAGCCGCGCGTCGCTCAGAATAAGATTATCAATCAGAATCAGAATATCTTTATTGTGGGCATAGGTTACATAGAGATGTTAAAAAATGATAATAAAATACAGTACCAATATTTCCTGCCAAATAGGCTTACATATTACATAATAAAACTAACTTAATTATAATTTTAAATTGATTCAAGAACTATAAATGTCAAAAATACACAGTCTGAAGGGGCTCAATGTGGTGTAGCGCAAATAACAGAACTTGTGTAGTTTACCATGAGCCGACGCTGCAGCGACTATCGAGATACTTTATTTTGCAGCTGTGGAGACCTCCATAGCTAAACCAGCAAATACTTTACAAGTTCAAGTGAATAGACAAATACTTGAACAATCCAACACTTAAACGGGCAAAGTGCAAGGAGGAGTCGCGCGTTAAAAACAAAAAGGTCAAGGTCAATCTGTAAGGTCAAGTGGCCGGGTACAGATTTTACGAGAAGATATAAAACATACGATGCTGTGAGTCCTTGCTGAGACAGTTGCACTCACACTGGACCGGTCTGTAATGTTTGTTGTTTAACTTTAGTGTTAGCACTATAGGCATAGTAAACGACGCTCCCATGTATTTACTTTATAACGAAAAAGAAAAGTAAAAATAACGCAAAAAAAAAAATTGTTTTAGTCAAATTCATAATTAATTAATTATACTTCGAGTATATTACTTAGCAGCAGTAGAAATATGCGCTTTCAATTTCTTTATTTCTTTCGCGCAAGTCTTCTGTCCACTTATTAGGATCCGGGAGACAGACAGACGGACAGCGGAGGTTTACTAATACATAAATAACGATTTTCTAATGTCGTGTGAATGTGTGTTGGTTTTGTATGTCGTGTGCTGTATATAATTATCTCCTATGTTAACGAATGAATGATTCTGATTCTGGTTCTGTCGATTTATATTACTTAATTTATTTATTGGATCTATTTTTTTTTTTGTTAACTTAATAATAATTATACCATTTTAATTTCGGATTCTTGCTCATTATTATTAACTTATTAAAATGCTTTTCAATTTACATTAATAATAAGTTTTGAAAAGGCAAATGAAACAAGAAGACATTTCATAATGAATTTTCTAAATCAGAGTGTCTTGTTAGCGCACTTCGATTCACGTCCCGTCGCGCGTCGTAACTCACACAATCAATACGTATTGTCCAAAGTTCTGTTCGATATTATGATAACTGGCAGAAAGATTAAATTTGTGCATTTCGGAACGGACCCCTATGAAGTATGATTACAAAGGACGAACATTTAATTGAGCCAGCGCAAGCCGTGGGTGATCTGATGTGATCTCCGGCTGCTAAGCTGCTGGCGCGAGTCCTGAGCGGTCGCCGGCTGCTGAGCTGGTGGTGGTGGCGCGGCAGTGCTCCGGCGGCGGCCGCACTCGGCGCCGACTGCAGCGGCCGCTTGTTAGGAGGAAGCTATGTGAGAGTGTAGGTGTGTAACCGTCGAGAAGCGCTGCCATTAGCGGATCTCATGTGTCAACATTACTCACACTTCACGCAGAGACGACGTGATCTTTGGCGAAAAACCGCTGCTGTGACATGCGGTGATGAGCGGTGACGAGCAGTGACGTGCGGTGACGTGCGGTGACAGGTCCCCGCGAGCGATGCGTTCCCCGGAGTCGTTAGTCCCAGGGGTCGCCCCTGACTCCAGCGGTGATGGGTGCTGCGCAACATTCATTTGTATCATTAAGAAAAAGAAAAGAAAACATTTGGTTTTTTTAAACGTGACTCTTAGTACTTACCTATATAAATTTTCTTGATTGGAACAGGTCGTGCGTTTCATTGGGCGTTCTCGGCTTCGAACCTTGCAATCCTATTCAGTACAATTTGCCGCCCATATAACGTGTTCCCGCAAATGTTAATATTAGTCTTTACTGATATACCAGTAATATATCAGTATTCAGCAAAATCCGGCTTGACTGGAAGCCGACCCCAATATAGTTAAAGGCTAGGAGAGATGATAACTAATATACCAGTAATAATACCAAATTAAAAGTTCATAAAACATATAAAGATAATGAAAATATCTCATTTCAATTTTCATTGGGATTTAATAACAGTCGAGTAAAATGAGTTTTTGCCTTATTGTGCATTACATTTACACAAACAAATTAGGCGTTGCTACATTACTTCTCGACCTGGTTCGTAGTTCGTAGCAACAGGCTACACGGCTCCGCTACGATATCTCGTAGCCGCGCTACAGAGTTACGGTGCTACGGCGCTACGGCGCTACGCCGCCGGCCCGCAGCCTCAATCACGAGCGTACACACTCCATGTCATAGGCCGCCACATTAGCTCGAGTGACAATTAATTAGCCCTCGCTCGAGCTCGCGCCCACCCACATGACGTATGTGCGACACGACTACACTCACAGCTTCGAGGCGCTCACACTACTGCCGGAGCAACCTCTTTGCTTGTCAACTTTTTTTCATTCGGTTTATTTACAATTTGCTTTCATTAATACATTAAATAAAATTCTGCCAAACTGTAAAACAGTTTGTCGGCAGTTGTACTCATTTCACATTTTTACAATTTTTGTAAAAATGTTGTTTGTTTAAAAAAGGGTGTTTACTAATCCATGGATAACTTTCTCTGTTCGTGGATGTAAAATGTGGGGTTTGTTACACAATCCACATCTACGGACACAGTGACAGATAAAGTTATTTTTCGTATTTTTAAGTTGGTATTTAAATTTAGCACATGATCTCTAGTTCGGGGATAACTCATTCATAAACAGCGGTGTAACATATTTCCTCGTGTGTACAAAGTTAGTTAGTTTCGGCACAGCACGTACGAGTATCTTTTGTTCAAAGAGACGAGTTGGGCACACACGCTAACGTTCCTTTTGTAATCTTCATTATTTAATTGTGCAGACAATATGGTTCATTTTACTTTTCTATGAACCGGGAGTGTTTAAGTTCTTTCAGATACTGAGATTTTGTCGACAATAACATAGCAACTTTCCGACTGAAATAATGTTTTATTTATTCAACTAATTTGTAAATCTTTTACTTAATACTTTTCCTATTATTTTTGAAATTTATGGTAAAACGGATATAGTTCGGTAATTATTAACATCACCCTTGTGCCTCTCTTGCACAGACGTGGCCATGGATCGTTTCAACGCATCACTAAATATACCTATTTAAAACACAGATTTAATTTGTAAATGAGAGGAACTACTATACGCTACAAAAATGTAGTTGACGCTTTATAACGAGCCGAGAGGATACGGTATGGTTTCAGGTAGATGTACACTAGTCAAGGGTTTTTTAATGTGTTATGTCGTTAGTTTTAAGCCAAAGAACCTTAGGATTTTTCGCAGAAGTTGCTTAACAAGATAAGAATAAAATATGCGATAACGCTTATAAGTTATGTCAAAATAACATATGTTGTGTACACGTGCGCACGGGGTGCCTGAAGTACGCGTAACAACCGAACAAACTTTCAGAATATAATTGATGTCAGTTACTTTATACAACAAGTTGTACTTCGTCACATCTCAGCTCCGGGGTGTGTACAGTGACCAAAATACGCGTGGCGTGGCTTGCGCGTGTGTGACGAGGCGTGTGCGTGGATGTCACGGCGGCACACAGCGAAGCGACGGCGGCCGCTAGCCTTCAGCACGCCCATTTTACAAGCACACTGTGAATTTATCGAACAGTTATAAAGTATTCATGCTAAAAGCGTAATAATTCATGCTGCACCGCTGAAAACTGTTCGAAACGCCTCTCTCACTAACGACCTTCCGACAACCGCTCACCAAATGTTGTTTTATTTTGAACTAAACAAAGCGCATAGAACGGTGCGGAGAGTGACACAACCTCACGTCACCAGTGGCTGCAGCTGCAGTGACACGCGGCGCCCCGTCACGACGCGAGCTGCGTGCGCGCTCCGCGAGTGTAGCGTGTAAGCAGCGTGCGCGCCTCGCACGTGTACCGCGATCACTCGCACAGCACTAGACCCACGGGAAATGTTTGCGCATTTCAATGTGTCGTCAGAGATGAATTATGTGCTCATTTATGTAAAGTTAATCGTTGTTTAGTGACGGTGTGACACATTAGCGCGCCCTGCCGGGACCCGGGCCTCAAACCCCGGGCCCCGGGACGCCGCTCGTTAAATTACTTTAATATTCTGTTTACTGGTGCGGGCCGGCGGGCGCCGTGCGGGCCGGTTGTGGTAACAGATCATTGTGCGCACGTGTCGCGTCGCTGCCGCTATCACGGCGCGCTTGACTCCTGACACCGCTGTGAACCCGCTTCGCTTCACAACACGGCAGGTGTTTGTGAAGTGAAAAGTGAGTTTAGGTTTACAATCGATTGCGAACAGTTGGGGCTCCTCCTTCGCGCGTGCAGTCCCACTACTGAACCGCGTGACAAAGTATAAATCGGAGAGTTTGAACGTGATTATATTTAATCATCTCCCACGGCAGTGTGGAGCGGCCGTCCGTCCCTCCTGCACCCCGGCGCGGCGGCGGCCGCTGCTGCACGACGCGCGACTGACTACGCTACTCCTGTACTCCTGGCAGGACAGCACGCGCACGCATTACCATTACATTCGTACATTCCATCAAAATCACTCAGCCTGTTCGACTACTGTTCGTACTCACGTCCACAAATATGTAAACTTACAAACACAAACACCCTGACCCGGATCTGTAGACCATGCAAATATTTGTTCCGTGCTGGAATCGAACCCGTGACACGAAGCGCCGCGAGCGATTAGCTATCGCTCACTACTGTGCCAAGCGTGCCATCACAAATTTAATTATGTAGAATGTTGTCTTTTAAACACTGGTTTTTTTTTCGAAGAAGTGTATCGTGCAGTGAGGCAGCGAACTCACAACTTATTAAGATACGCGACCGGTCTGAGTTCACGCAACTATTTTTTTGGTTTTCATGGGGAAGCCTTCAAAAGCCACCCGGACTTAGGGGATAAGTCCGGGGAATGTGGGATTTTTACCTTACTAAACTAAAATCACCTCGAAGAAGCTCGTGCCTAGATAATAACAGCTGCACGGGTCGATCTTCAAGGTCAAGCAACGCTTGCCAAGGTTGATCTGTGTATACCGAGTTTCCTTCGTGAATCGGAAAGCACATTAAGCCGTAGGTCCCACCTGTCATTTGTAGATCTTTGGCAGTAGTTACGGATAGTCAGAAGCCGGTAAATCTGACTCCAGTCTTGCCATGAAGTATCTACCGTATTAAACCCCAGTTAATATATAGTATATATATATTTGCCTAGTAGTCATAAGGGAACTAGGCAAAGTATAAAATGTCTCATCGTAAAGAATAGAATGAGGGACAAATTTTGTTAAAATGTGGAATACGTAGAGTAAGTGAGCAATCGACCTCGATAACTGTTGAACTAATTAGTACAAGAGCAAGAGAAGCGAGCGCGGGCCCGAGGCCGGCCGCCGCGGACAGGCGCGCAGGACTCGCCTACAGGCACTCTCAACTCCATGTGTACACTCTCGACTCGATGTGTGTTCAATAGTCAAACTTACATCGTAATGAATCAGTGGTGTGCTCCGGAACGGTTTGCTTATTGCTCGAAACCCACTCATTGCTGCACAATATGACCTCTTGGGGAGACTCCTACCCTGATCGGCCCTCTTCAGGATGCCAAATACATATATATAATTCTTATACAATAAAAAGTCGTTATTCCATTTGTGTTAGATCTTCTAACCTGGCAAACATCAATAACATCCCCGAACCGTATTGACGACTGAACATTTAGTTTTGTATCTAGGTACGTATATATTGTCTATCTGCTAAAATGCCTACGTAAAGCAAATATTAAATAATAGTTTCTGCATTGCCTCAACATAACGGTAATTAGGTATAGGTAAGGATAAAGTAGTGTAAACTACTCGTATAATTAATATAGTTGCCCTGCACGAGTTCAAGCGATCGCCCCCGAGTGCAGCGCGGCTCCGGATGTAACAACACTCGTTTGAGTTAAGTGTGTGTTCGGCGGCGGCGGCGTCCTGCCCACCGTGCTCCTCCGCGCGGCCCTCGGCGCACAGCACCGCTAACTAGCCAGGATTGCACTCTAGTGTTTATTGAGTGCGACTCGCCAGTCGCCACCGCGCTATTTAAGTTGCTTCAAGTTAATAATAAAACAGTCGACGAGCTCGGCCGCATTAACTTTTAATTGGAATCTCTCATTACACAGATAAGGCTGCAGCGCCGCGGCACGCGCCGCTCGAGCGCTCGGAGCGCTCGGAGCGCTCGGAGCGGCGCGAGCTATTCTCCCATTGTGCTCGCGCTAACTAGCTCTAATCGCCTTTGTGTTCACGTTTATTCATCCGGTCACCGACAAAGCTTCGATCTAAGTGAACACAATGGCACGCGAGCCGTGAATGCCTCGCGTCATCAATAAACCAGTTTTACTTGTTCGCCTGGAAAATAGTTTGGTGTAGGTGTGTAAGTTATATCCGGCACGGTAGCGGGTTCGAATCCCGCGAGGCGCCGCCGCTATCGTCCCCCGTGGAGCTCCTCCGTCGCCATATTAAACATATTTGTGGTGAATCACGGCGAGCACACACTGTGTCGTCCTAAGTCAACAGTCCCCGCGTGCCGTCCCCGCGCCCGGCGCGCGGCGCTCAGGCGGCGCCGCGGCGCAGGTGATAGTGTCGGGCCCCTCGGCCGCCGCTTGCTGGAGCTGACGTAAAACCGATACGTGCTGACATTTTTCAAATGAATGTTTACAAGAAAAAAGTTTAGAAATGTATTTGTTTTTCAAGACAATAATAACACAAGCTTTGCAGATGCAGATACAGTTGGAATGTACTACATTCTGTTTGCATGCGTCGAATAGTCTCGTATTTATTTGTCTTCAGAATAGTTTTATTCGGAGTTGACGCGGGGCCTGCAAGTGAGCTTACATATTGATGTTCCCAATTCATCACTCGCACACTTGGAATAGTTATAACTAGCGTGTGCCAGCGGCTACGCCCGCGATAAGTTTTTCCATATAAACTTTGGAACCCCGTTTCATCCCCTTAGGAGGAAAATTTTGAAAAATCCTCTCTTATTGCCGACCTACATGACTAAATGAAGCCTTGTGCGCAATCTAACGCTTCTAGGCACCTGTAGTTTTGGCCGTATAATAATATGCTTCGACAGCCTCGCACGATGTTCGCAGTGAGTCCCGCTATAAAAGAAGTGATCAAGAGCTCTCCCGGGCTCCACTGCCTCTCGGCTCGAAGTGAATTGAATACAGATTACATCATAATAAATCAGTGGCGGGCTCTAGAATAGTTTGACATCATTTATTTATTGCCCTCATCAGTCACACACTGATTTGTCTGGTGGAGATTCCCACCCTGATCTGTGTCCTGAACATATTATATACTCGTACCATTATTACATTTGAGATTCTTTTTAGAACATAGTTAATTGGTATAGAAAAACCAACAGTAATATCGCATGAAGACATTTAAAAATTCGCTCGTCTGAAGCGAAGTGGAACGAACTCAAACATGCCCCGGCTTCGCCCACGTCCAAGCTACGAGTATACACCGTCCTCGTTTATTGCTCCTTCTATTAGTAAAAACCGCATCAAAATCCGTCAAGTTTAGGAGGAGATAGCTACTACACTGCACATTCAGTGATAGTTCCTAGTAGAGCACACCTATGTCGTGCCCTGCAGACACGGAAGGATTCCTCCTTCACTTTAAACTGATGATGATCAAAATGAGTAAATTAGTTATAAGCCGTTTGCTAACACTCCTCTCACCTGTTTTCATTTTATACATGGGTAAGATATATGTATGATTTAATGAATATAAACTAGTACCGGCAGAGCCTATTCACTCTAGCCTCGAAGACACCCAAATTGTAATCGGACGGGAAGATAAAGCAGGCAAATTGTTCCAGTCCTTCGATGTACGCAGTATAATCGAGGTAAAACGCTTAGTCCGGTTCGTAGAGGTGTCAATAGCGTAGCCCGGGTGGATACTTGCCGTTCGTCGGGACGTCGTTTAATTAACCTAATGAAAGGTAGAATAAGGATTAAGATACAATATTTACTAGTGAAGTCATTTACGAAAGGAGTTAAACAAATATAGAACGTGAAATAGTATTTACGGTGGTATGTGGTATAAAGAAAATATAAATAAATAACAACAACGTGTAGTTTCTCGCTCCTGGCGAAATGTTGTAGAGCAGTTTAACTTAGTTTTGACGTTTCCTTTGAGTAAGTACTGGCACCGCACGCCCCGCACCGCACCGCCCCCCCCCCCCCGCCGCGCGCCCGTGGCCACAGCCAGCCGCTTAGCGCACAACTTTGTTGTTACTTTATTACGCAGCTCGTTTATTTTAATTACCTCCCGCACGCGGAGTCCCGCGCGTGTGTGCCCTCCCGCCGCACGGAGTGACAAACAAACAGCCGACGTTATCAACATGAGGCGAATGTTTTAATAACAACAACAGCTCGCTAAGTACTGTGTTTATTTACGAAGAAGTGAGGCTTGTTGTAAGGTAATCATGTTGTCATGTCGGTGCTATGATAACTTAACAAGTATGTTCTGTTCGAGCCAGACGTGGTGGCGGAGTGACGTTACACGTATGCCGCAACAGCAACCGCACTACGCCGCGTTGCAGATCAGCTTCGGCGCCACGACGCTCATCACACACAGCGCCGCGACGCACCTCACACCCAGCGCCACGACGCACCTCACACTCAGCGTCACGACTCATCACACTCAGCGGCACGACTCATCACACTCAGCGTCACGACTCATTACACTCAGCGGCACGACTCATCACACCCAGCGTCACGACTCATCACACTCAGCGGCACGACGCACCTCACACTCAGCGTCACGACTCATCACACTCAGCGGCACGACTCATCACACTCAGCGTCACGACTCATTACACTCAGCGGCACAACTCATCACACCCAGCGTCACGACTCATCACACACAGCGCCGCGACGCACCTCACACCCAGCGCCACGACGCACCTCACACTCAGCGTCACGACTCATCACACTCAGCGGCACGACTCATCACACTCAGCGTCACGACTCATTACACTCAGCGGCACAACTCATCACACCCAGCGTCACGACTCATCACACACAGCGCCGCGACGCACCTCACACCCAGCGCCACGACGCACCTCACACTCAGCGTCACGACTCATCACACTCAGCGGCACGACTCATCACACTCAACGTCACGACTCATTACACTCAGCGGCACGACTCATCACACCCAGCGTCACGACTCATCACACTCAGCGGCACGACGCACCTCACACTCAGCGCCACGAAGCACCTCACACACAGCGCCACGACGCTCATCACCCTCAGCATCACGATGCACATCACACTCACCACCAGTGGGGTAGGAAACTTTACTGAAAAGTGACCAAATGAAGCGTCGACCCCATCCCACTTTGCCAGCATTCACAGCGCAGTCCCCAGCGGTTCAACTGAGACAGTTCTCTACTGAACGAGAACTAATAATGATAAGCTGAGCATACGAATCTCCTACAGACCAAACAAAGTGTCACCTAGCTTCACGGATAAAATATACACACAGAAACATTATACTCCACGGGTCAAACATAAAATCAAACTTGTTTAACTCGGAAAAACTGACATCATAAAGATAAGCCATAAAACGCGAGCGGCCGCCCTCGAGCCGACAGCATCCGCCGCCATGACGCATCGACAGCGATCCCTCAGCGACACAGACGCGTGACGCTCGCAGACACCGCCACGCGGCGGAGCGACTCGGTAAACAACTTGTGTGCCGGAACAGACATGAGTGTGTAGAGGCTCGCGCGGTGGCTCCGCCCGGCCGCGGGAAGCTCCGAGTTACAGCGAGCTACCGCACGCTGCAGCACGACTCACGCGAGTCAGTAACAAGCAACTCCGAATAGCGTACGTCACACAAAGTTTTCTCGCAAACAGTGCGTTCATAACAGTTCATTTCAAATTACATGGAGATAAGAATATATATACGGGAACACATCGAGAGCTTCCGATGGGAATATATCGTGAGAGGGTACTAAGGGCGTCGGGATAGGGTCGAGGGGGAGGGGTCGCTCGATATTCGCTCACTTTAATAAGGATTGAAAAAGTGCGGCCGTATGTCTGCGACACGGCGAGCACGCTCTGCGCGTCTGTGCCGTGCGGCGGAGTCGCGTGCCCGACGCGCGGCGGCTGCGCACCCGCCCGCGCGACGCGCCGCGGACCCGGCTTAGCCACTGACGGACGACGACAGGGATTTCGAAAGATTACCTTTGGACTCTATCGACGTACTTAATACTTATTTCCAAGTTCATTTCAGGCGCAACACGTTGTACCACGAGATGGACTTTATTACTAGAGGCACATACGACTTACAAGTTGATAAATTATAACAAAGCAACGTCAGCTCTCCGTCGATGAACAGATTAGGTTGTAGTGCACTTAGATTTTAAAATTGGAGATGAACTACCTGTACAGTGTATGTTATGTACCTACGTCGTCGCAGTAACAAACTGTCGACGTTCCGTTCGACGATATTGCGTAAACGTGAGATAAGATGCTTCACACTCACAAATTGTCAACATTGCCAATTTCGTCACGGTGTAAACGTGAGCTAAAGTAGGTGATTAAGGTACTGTCATTATAGATACTGTACTAGATATTTTGAACTTCGAATTTCCGTTACGCAGTCAAATGTTTCTGCGTTGTCTGTCAATGAATATTTTAGAAAGTCTCGACAACTTGCAGTTTAAACCGCGTCTAGAACAAGTACCGCACACGCGCCGTACACGCCACGCACACGCACGTCATCCATCCCGCACGCCACGTACACGCCCCAGACATACAAAGCCCGGACACCGCACATATACTTCGCCGCCAGTAGGCTCCTCTTCTCCAACCCAGTACTGCTGTTGTTAGTTGGATGTGAGCGCGCGTGAGTGCTCAGGTATAACGTCACAATCAGTTTAAATGAAGATGAAGCAGTTGGTATAATATAACCGTATTACGAGTCAAGACAAGCGTCGGCGGCTGTCGCCTGCGCCCACCGCACCGCTTTGTCATTTTCGCCAGTTCCACACATGTTCCCAGGCAGCATCCTACTACTATTATAAAGGCGAAAGTTTGTAAGTATGGATGTATGTATGTATGGATGTTTGTTACTCTTTCACGAAAAAACTACTGAACGGATTTGGATGAAACTTTACAGTAATATAGGTCATTCATCAGAATAACACATAGGCTACAATTTATAATGATTTTATGTAGTTTTGGTCATAATATAACGATACGTGTCAATTAAGTCGGAAAAAAATCTCCCATCTGAGAGCTATCTTGGCGTGCGCTGCCTAAACCAATGGAGTTACATAAAGATGATGTACCGCAGGATTGTTTGTCTTAAGTAGATCTAAATAAAAGTCCGCGACAGCATATATCTACCTTTTATGTGCAAGCCAGTACAACCAAAATTGTGAATCATAAATCTAATTAAATTTGGTACTATTTTACAATGCACATCCTACTACTATTATAAAGGCGAAAGTTTGTAAGTATGGATGTATGTATGTATGGATGTTTGTTACTCTTTCACGAAAAAACTACTGAACGGATTTGGATGAAACTTTACAGTAATATAGGTCATTCATCAGAATAACACATAGGCTACAATTTATAATGATTTTATGTAGTTTTGGTCATAATATAACGATACGTGTCAATTAAGTCGGAAAAAAATCTCCCATCTGAGAGCTATCTTGGCGTGCGCTGCCTAAACCAATGGAGTTACATAAAGATGATGTACCGCAGGATTGTTTGTCTTAAGTAGATCTAAATAAAAGTCCGCGACAGCATATATCTACCTTTTATGTGCAAGCCAGTACAACCAAAATTGTGAACCATAAATCTAATTAAATTTGGTACTATTTTACAATACACATTTAGTAAATAATTATCAAACTCTTATCAAAATGAATACATTTCTCGCATTAAGTATTTAATGTAGATAAACTTTGTCTTTCACACTAAGTAATTTGGCCGAATAGTTTAAAAGTTATCACGATATGATTGACTTGAACGGAGCGCCTAACGCCGCGGCGGCGGCCGCAGCACAGGCGGAGCGCGAAAACTTACTTGCTTAATTTACTTTTGGCAAAAATTCGTGGCGGCCATAACGTTGCATTAGCTGTGGCTTCCTCTGGAATTGCTGCTACTTTGCTAAGCGGTGGACGGACAGCACATTCCGTCTTTGCGAGTGAAGAAACTCCATCGTGTAACATCAGCAAAACCAGTGCCCGTGGCCTCCTCTTGCAACAGTGTAAATTAATCGTGTGGGACACGAGTACACAATGTCACACAAACGTGCCATCGAAGCTCTTGATCGTTGTTTACAAGACTTACACGGCAAAGAAACAATAATGGGTGGTGTGGTTGTTTTATTGGCTGGGGACTATCGGCAAACTTTGCCTGTCATCGAGCGAGGCACTGCAGCAGACGAAAGTAACGCATGTCTAAAATCCTCATATTTATGGACCAAAGTTGAAAAGCTGCACCTTATAACCAACATGCGTGTCCAGTTATTCAGTGATCTAGAGTCGGGTGCGTACGCTGAAAAACTGCTTGAGATAGGTGAAGGTCGAATCGAAACTGACGAAGAAGGTATGGTTCTATTCACTAACCAATTTTGTCACGATGTGGATTCGGAAGACGCACTCATTGCTCAAGTTTTTCCAAATTTGCAACCGAACATCCACGACGAAAGTTGGCTATGTGAAAGAACTATACTAGCACCAAGAAATGAGACAGGTGCGAAAATCAATAACATTATCTTGGACCAAGTAACCAGCGATGCAACAACCTACAACTCTATCGACACAGTCATATCATCTGAAGACTGTACAAGCTACCCCGTGGAGTTTCTTAACTCTTTGGAACTATCCGGGGTGCCATCACATAAGCTCCAATTAAAAGTCGGTATACCGGTTTTGTTAATGCGTAACTTGGACGCCCCGAGCCTATGTAATGGCACTAGATTGCGAGTCAGGAAACTAGGCAGGCATATTGTTAAGGCCACAATTTTAACTGGAGAAGCTAAGGGTGAAAATGTTCTTATTCCACGCATCCCAATAATACCCAATAACTTACCCTTTAATTTCAAACGTTTACAGTTTCCACTTAAAGTTGCATTTTCTATGACCATCAATAAATCGCAAGGGCAAACTTTAAAAGTAGCGGGGATACATTTAGGCACGCCCTGTTTTTCCCATGGGCAGCTTTACGTAGCTTGCTCACGTGTTTCTAAATCCCAAAATCTTCTTATTTACGCTGAACAAAAAAAATCAAATAACATAGTATACACGAGTATATTGCAGTAAAAACACAGATAAATTAACACCGATGTTCACTTATTCCAATTACGTACCACATAATTCTTTAGTTATTACAAAATCTATTAAAAAAAACCGGCCAAGTGCGAGTCGGACTCGCGCGCGAAGGGTTCCGTGCCATTGTCTATAAAAAACGGCAAAAATAACACGTTTATTGTATGGGAGCCCCCCTTAATATGTACTTAATTCTCATTCGTATTTGTTGTTATAGCGGCAACAGAAATACATCATTTGTGAAAATTTCAGCTTTCTAGCTATCACGGTTTATGAGATACAGCCTGGAGACAGACAGACAGACGACGGAGGCTTAGTAATAGGGTCCCGTTTTACCCTTTGGGTACGGAACCCTAAAAACCGCAGCAAAATTAGTTGCGTAGTTTTAAAAAATTTAAGCATTCATAGGGAAAAAGAAAGCTTCTTTGTTTTATACATGTAGTGATTAAATGCAAGTAACATTGGTCCGACCTGTTTAGTTGTCAGTGTTTAGTAATCCGTTTGTGCTGGATAGGATAAGGTTTCCTTTTAAATTTGTAATCTTGGTGTACAATAAAGTGTATATATAAATAAATAAATAATAATCTCAAGCCTACTTTTTATAAACACACCATACAGGTAAAGATTAATGAAGAAACCACTGGACTTAGCATTTTGAAATTTGCAGAATTCTATTATAGCTTAAAATAATTAGCACTTAGAAAGGAATTCAGATAATTCCACCCTTAAGAGATACCCTCTAAATATTAGGTATAGGAGTTCAAAGATTGTATGGAAACTAATTTTGAAGTTAGAAATCTGGGATGTACGATGTGAAGGTACATTAAAAAAATATCAGTATTTTAAAAAAAATGTCACGTAACTTAATGTGGCAGACCAAATTCTACGCGAGCGAAGCCGCGGGCAAAAGCTAGTAAATACATATTTCCAAACATTCTAGGATCGTTTCCACATGAACCGCTCCAGCGAAAAGGTATATCCTGTTTATCTTTGTGTGTCCGCGCGTCGCTAAATACTGGAGCTAATGAAGTGAAGCCGGCGTCATCGGCTCGTCAATATTGCTTGCTGATGTCTATTGTCCGGAGCCCGAGGGGGGGGGGATGGGGTGACATATTAGTTTCGAGAGATGTGAGCCCGACATCCCCCGGGACTCAGTCGCTCTCAGTCTCACTTCAAGCGAAGCAAGGTTATAATACGTAAAGTTTGATAAACGCTAATAGACTTATCCCCGATTTCTGATTTAGGCATTTGAAGTTGAATATTTCTCAAACTCTACGTTAGCTTACATACTTACTCTAAATTTTAAAGCCGAATTTTGACAGTGTCATAATTAAAAGGTATGTGTGTGATTAGCCTTACAAAGTGTATGTATAAAAAACGCATGAGGTTCTTAAGTGACTGTACGACGGTCGTTAGCTCAGCTCCTGTGCTGCCGCTGTCCGATGCGCCGCGAGCGAAAACAGTGTAAACAATTGCAGAGCAACTGGTTTTTCGGTATCCACTTTCGAATTATCCCCGGAATTATCGAACCCAGATATCCTGAGCTACCACCGCTTCTACATACAGAGATCAACCCTAAAATACCTGAACCAATTCAGCGTCTCCTGGCTGACGTCCACGCACTGCGACAGACCCAGCACCTATACGATATACGAGTATATATAGATGCTACGAGTATACCATATAATACGAATAAACGTCGACGTGTAATTGTCATTTACTTTATTTGAGAAAATAGTGCGCCACGGAACAATCATTCGAATACCCAGACACTCAGCTGAAAGAGCTAATAAATTATAATTTTCAAATGTAGCTTTCAATCAATTTCGTAGCGGGCCTCGTAGCCATCTGGCGTAACCGCGTAGCACTCGGCTACGAGGCGCCGCAATTAAGCGATTCGCAGATATTGAACTCTTGGGTAGCCCCTGGAGCAAGAGCCGGGCTGTATGATGTACTCAGACAACTCATTTTTTCGGCTCTTTTTTGGCTTTTCTCACTTTATTAACACCTTCACAGGCGCATAGTTTAGTCAATCGCAAGCTCTGACGTACGGGTCACTCAGTACGGAGGTCGGCGATGAGCGGACTGAAAGTGATAGTTACAGAATTTATGATGAAGAAGCGTGCCTTGCGTGTAGTGTGCCTTATATTTATTAAATTTGATGATGTTTCGTCCCTCTCGTCGTCTGACAGCAGCGCGTTGATACGCGATTATTCACAGGATGAAGGTAACTACTGGGTTACACATAATGAAGAATGTAACACGGGCTATACATAGAGCTATTAAACGTCCTCCGGTACCCAAGCAACCAATAAGTTCTGTAGCGCACTGGTGCCCGCAGCACTGGCGTACTCGTGCATGCTCATGCGTGCTCGGGCGTGCTCGGGCGTGCTCGAGCGTGCTCAAGCGGGCGCGTGCGTGCTCGGGCGTGCTCGTGCTGCCGCTGTAATCCTTGACCGTACTTGACTTGAGCCAAGTGGCTTTTCTTTTCTTATTGTAAGCGCTCCAACTAAAAGAGTAGTGCAACTGTTCTCCTGGCTAGACCGTATCGCTAGTTATTTGGGGTCAGCTTTTACATTGAGTACGGTTTTGTGGCAAGTCTGTGTCGAGTGTAATTTTTTTTAAAGTCTCTTAGAGCCTTCGTTCGGAGTAGTAACGAACATACGTATTATTGTTGTCAAGGCTTTTTGCGTAATGCTGTAGAGTTGTCGAGACTCGAGAGCAATAATAAATAGAGCGAGTGTGTGAACAGGCCGCGACGCGAGTGTAGCGGGGCTCCGCGCGCGGCGGGCGGGCTCCATTACGAGCTGTTGTTTTATCATTAGGTGTCGCTCTGCAGCGTGGCTCAACCCCTGAACTTCTATTACTGTTCAATTTAACAACTCGACTACTTTTCAAGAGAGTAACATTGAAAGTTTCATTTAAGTAAACCACTGAATATTAGTTCGCCAAGATTCTTTGGAATGTAAACTTTTCTGGAAACGGTACAAGATGGCCGCCGTAGCAATGTTCAGAGTATTTCCAGTAGAGTACCGTGCTGTAGTGTAGTGCTGGACGCGTGTCGGGAACACGTCGCGCCGCGCCACAGCCGCGCACCGCCCGCGCATGTGGAGCACATAGCATTAGCTTGAGGCGGTGGCGCGAGGAGCTAGTGTAGTGCCGTGACAAACACCAGCATTGTTTGCATATCTCTCACAGAGCTCCAGTGGCGTGTGCTTCTGAAAGCAACCGCGCTGTCCTGCTCCGCACAGTAGCGGCAGGCGAGGCGGCCATGCAGAACCGTTTACTAACTGAGATTAACGACAGGACATCCACCGCAACCCCCACCCCCCCCCCCGCCCCCCGCGGCGACAACAAACGGAATTTCTTAATTAAAGCCGTAGCAGTCGTCAAGTAGTGCGACAGCGGAGCACGCCGGCGGCGCGCGGTGACCAGGCTCGTCACTATGTACTTGTACGTAGGTATATTAGTTATACACAAGCACGAGTTCTAATGCTTCTCTCAAAGTTGCCGGACCGGGATGGGAAATACTTAATTATAACTATAATTAAGGTTTTTCGTAATACCTGCTGGAGAGGAGATATCATAAGGCAATTATAACTCCCTCCCGGCAGGTAGCGCACGCACTGGCACACTCGTAGATATCAGAAAACATTTCTATGGACACACTACTCACACAGAGCGTGGGTACGGGGGGCGGCTGCGGAGAGGGGGGAGGGGGGGGGCGCCTGGACGAGACAACTTCTTGATGAATTCGATAACGAAGGACTTTAACTTCGTGGACTCCGTCAGTCTTGGCATTTACTGTCCTTACGTACCTGCAACGCCGCGGCTCGCTCGCATGCAACGACCATTCAACACGTGTGTAGCCTTTACCCGGGACTACGCCCGCGCCCTGTAAGCGTGGCTGCCGTAAAATGCTAGGCTTTATCCGCCGGTCAGCCACTGAGATGCAAACATCCACTCAGAGTTACATTTACAAATGGATAGAAAGATTTGCAAGATATTTGATGTTAGGTCCACACCCTGCGCACTTAGCTAGTGTATGTAGGCATGCATATCTTTCGTCCGAGTCAGAGCGAAGTAAACTACTAACAAGTAAAAGAAAAAGGCAAAACATGAAAGTGACTCGCTCCAAACTTGTAAAGGAAAAGTTCCGACGGTCGGGACCAGTCCGCGCGCTGTCGGCCCGCATCCGTCGACGTCAAGACGTGAAACTAAACAGCAGCACCGCGCGGCCTGGCGGCATCTAGTGCAGTCTCCAGGTGAAGTGGACCGGCAGACTAGGTGGAGTAATATGGTATGATATAGCACTTCGCTCAGTGCACTAGGTATCTAGAATGACAACGGTCTTACAGTCATGATGGCGACGAACAACTCACGTGGAGGTCACAATCTGCAGCAAAAGTGGA
This sequence comes from Mythimna separata, assembly GCA_030763345.1. Classification (NCBI taxonomy): domain Eukaryota; kingdom Metazoa; phylum Arthropoda; class Insecta; order Lepidoptera; family Noctuidae; genus Mythimna; species Mythimna separata. Next base: position 134,666 of record CM061173.1, on the reverse strand, counting down.
TACCATTGTACATGAAGTTTAAATAAATAAATAAGTACTACCGCACACAGCATGCAAGCTCGATTTCGTATCATCATTGATACCTGCTGGGGCTGTAGGGGCATTTGAAAGAGTTACTGTAGCCTTTTCAAAATCTACACTAATATAATAAAGAAGTAAAGTTTGTTTGTTTGTATGAGGTAATCTGTGGAAGTACTGGTCCGATTGCTAAAATTCTTTCACCAATAGAGCTGCTGTATTCCTGAGTGACATAGGCTATACTTTATGTACGCGGGCGAAGCTGCGGGCTAAAGCTAGTATTTTATAAATAGGAGCCTTTGCTCATAATAAGACCAAGCCATCGTGACTTATTACAATATAAATAAACCTTATCCACTATCAGGCCTCTGAAAGCTTACTCACTATTTTATAAACAAACACAGCTGCGTTACAGAGGGGCTATGATAATGTACTTTGAATTAAACCTACATCTATCAAATTAATTTCGAAAGTATTCATCAGCACCTCTCTAGCAGCTCGGGTCCTGACACATTCCATCAACCAGTGATGGACATCCTCCCTCCTTGCGTCGTATTTCTCAATGTTGAGGGTCGTGACCTCCCTGCTTCATCACCTTATCCCTCACGATGTTCTTCCATCTATTCCTCTCTTTGGCGGTGTGTAGAGCATCGTAAACCGTACAACTAAGAGCGGCGCGGATCTGGTCGGACCAACGTCTTGGGCTGCGCCCGCAAGGCCTTTGAAGTGATGAACATCCACCATGCCGCATGCTGCACCATTTGGACTGACTGATTTGGTTTTCCTATTACTTGCCAAAACTTGTTGAGTGGCACGTATCCAGTCGGCAGTTTTAGACGCAATTATTATGAACTTTCTATTAAGCATTGCATCATATTGGTAAAGCAAGAACTACCTACAAGGAGGTTCACATTATATTTTCTTGTCCTCAGGCCCTCAGAAACTGGTGGCAGAAACTTTACGAGTAAAATCAGTTAGTGAATGTGAGTGTGACGTGATGAGTGTCCGCGGGCCGGCCGTGAGCCCGCCACGCTACTTTACTACTTAGTTGTTTAGTACCGAACTAACATAGTCCATATGATAATAGCCACAGCGCCGCCAACCGCCGATGTACCTGATAAGACTACTAGAGGTATGTCAACTGTGTCTACGTTTACACAAAAGAATCTCATAATAATTAGACATGTACGAGTATGTACTTATTATTATTAATAATAACGAAGCACGCAGAACAGTTAATCATTACAAATATTTTCGTTGTAAATTATCATTGAACAGATAAATAAATAAAATGTCATAAGTCATTAAATAACCTGCCCCTGATCGTTCCCGGTGTAAATGTGGTCATAGCACTCGCCGCATTGCCTCGCTGAACAGCGTAGGCGAACCTTTGCACCAAGACCGATATAGACCGGGAGGCACATGTCACTTCCTCGAGCCTATGGCCCAAATTCTCCTCAAAACACTTTGCCTCCGTACCCTAACTGCCGAGGTCTCTACAGCCACCGGCACAAAATGGTAAAGTGGTTCAAGGAATCGTACTTCAGCCTTTTTGTAGAGCAGGCGTCTTCTGCGGCGGCAGAGGCAGTGCGCATGATGCCATTAAAGTTACGTTACAAATCAGGCCCTTATTTTTCCATGAACTCAGAGTCAGCCCATCCGGTCTCTTACCAACCGACCTGCTATGACCTGGAGGCTCGAGCACGCAGGGAACGTTTGCCGATAAGGACTCTACGGAATATGTGGTTCAGGGCATGGTGACTCGGGAACCGCCCTGTGCAACGCCGGCTGCTCTGTGCGTGATGGACATCGGCCTCAACCATGGAACCGGAGGCTCACATGCCTTACAGCAATCCACACGCAGAGAGTCATCGTCTAGTAGAGTGCCCAGGTGAGGCGAATGAATCGCCTGTGACCAGGCCCTGGACCCAGGTTGCGAAACTGCTCATAGTTGGTCCTTATCTATTTCCAATGCACCCTCTAACCTATATATCAGCCAACGCCCGCTGTACATGTCCATGTTCGGAGATTGTCGCACCCCAATTTGAATTAATAATAGATACTTATATTTAAAAGATTAAACGAAATAATGAAGAAAAGTTATATCTATCGATCACTTATAAATAAAGAAAGTTGTTTATTAGTGATCGACAGCAGTATCCGACACGATGCGTTTCAGACGCCTTGCAGCGCGTTCACAGCGCGCGCGTAGTGCCGGCGAGCGCGCGTCATGGCGCGGACGCGGCGCTGCCTCCGCGGCGCGCCCCCAGCGCCGCCGCCTGCAGTGGCTGCTATAAATAAAGTTTATATTTTGAACTGATCGATCTCAAGCCCCGTACTCTAATCGCTATCGCTTTCCTTGACCCAAGGGGATTCCAATAATAGATGTACATGAATAGGTTAAATGGCAGTAACCATTTATAAAATAACTTAATAGACATGCCTGCTGATCTCAATACCAATTCAAGGTATGGATGGGTATTGTCAAATACTTAGTACAGAAACTGGAGCTCAAAATACTTCTAAGTATGTGAGTAGATTTATGATTACAAGGCTTTCGGGGGCTGAGTCACCCGCGTCCGTAGGCGGATGTACCTGAAGCAAATCCCGACGGCAGTTCCGGTTACTGCCGTCCGGTGGTAGGTTCCGATCGATAGCTTGCTCGTCCGCTTGCTATCTCGTCGCAGTCCGCCACCACCTGTAGACTGAGAAACCAGCTCTCTTATTCCTTTCGGAGGCACAGATCAGAAGTCCGTCAGATGTGTCCACCCTGAACTAACTTCAAGTTTTTAATACTTTATGCCGTAACAGGCACAGGCCTCGATAAAGTTATCACACAGCAGCTGAGCGAGGCAGCGGATGCAGCTTTCGACCCAATTAGTATTATTGGGGACCTTTAAAGGTGTGTATTAAAGAGTGTCTTTACCTGTGCACCGGTCATGCAAGACGAGAGATATGCGAAAGAGATATGGTGATTGTGTTGTAGTCTGGGTCCGTCTACTCCCCGGCCTACCCCAGCAATAGAAGTATACGGTAGGTTAATAGGTTTGTCAACACTGCTGAAACTTTGCGGGTCGCTGGCCTACGCCTCTGAAGAGAAAGCAAACTTGTTTGTTTCCCTTTTTGCGAAATCTTCGTTTCCGGTAACGCGCGGCCTCCTGCTGTTTCTGATGGATGTGCGACAATTATATCGGACATCCGCATCCATCAGAAAACGTCCGTAGGGTACTATGAAGAGGTACACCTTGACGGAAATAAAGCGAATGGCCCAGACGGGATACCGGCCATTTATTGTTCTTGATTGGTTGTGCAAAATTGTCAAATCAAAATACGTCTATTTCGTTTTTCTTATGAGATTAGAAAAGTGCTGATACTTGGAAGCAAGCTAACGTACAGGCAGTACCGAAGCAGAGCAGTCGAGCTGAGCCTGCAAACTACACCTATCTCTCCCATCTATTGAGCTATCAATTTATGAATTGAGCGCTTGAACTTGTCCTTGACGGTGGTTCCCGATTGGGGCGATGCCAATTTGGTCAGGTTCAATGTTGCTTAACTCTAAGCGTGTCTTCTTTCCGCTAAAAGGAGTCAATTCCACCCAGCTCCATTTGCTTCTGTTAACGTAACATTGGAAGCTTGGGATCTTAAACTAGGTGCCAAAAAATTGAGGATCATAGCAAATGTGTGACAGTAAGGGAGCGGGGGGCATGTTGTAACAGTTTTTCGTTTCTTGGTTATGAAAGCTTATTTGTTTGGTATTTATGAAATCTAGCAGTCTTATTCCAATTAACAACTATTCAACTGTTGATTTCAAATAAATTTTTGATCAAAACTGTAAAGTTTTTTTGTACAAACGTCTTCGAAAAAAAAATTATTACTTCATTCTGCTCTCGTAATTGGGATGAAAATCATGAAGCAATGATGCAGTAGTCGAATCAAAACTCCATAGCCTTGAGCATCGACGCCGAAATGCTAGTCTGTTGGTTTTCAATCGTTTACATTTCGAGGAGTGTTTATCGGAACTGCATGATTACATTTAGAACTTAAAAAGTAATTAAATCAATTTCTTCACTAAAAATGATTTAAAATAAAAGTAAATATTAAAAAAAATTACTAAAATGTCGACGAAAAATTTCACCACTACAACTAGAAGGACCATAATCATGGTATTACCAAGAACTACCTGCGTATCTTTTCTCCTTCTCCGTCAATTCTATCCAAAGGTTGTCTGTAAAAAATCGCCGTTAGCGATAAGACCGCCCATTGTAACACCGTACTAATCTAAGATTCTTGTAAAAAATGTATTAATGGTGTACAATTAAAAAGTATATAAATAAATAGTATTCGTACCCTGCTTGGATACCGACACGAGCGACTGGACGATATCAGTTAACTTACAAATGTTACTCCAGTGACAGTCCTACCGTGAGCCAGAGTATAGCCCTACACTAGGACGGCGGGGAGTGCGAACCAGGCTCAAACATCCTAACACTTCCGTTTTAAGCGGTGCGCAAATGATTTACAAAATTATAGTTTAGGGTCCAGAGTTAGTTGAGTCTCCTATGTCAGCAGTCGAGACGGCCTGGCTCCGCGCGGTCGTGGCGGTCGGCCGGTCAGCGGCGCGCGCGCACGCAGCGCGCTGGCGCCGCGCCAGCAGCGCCGGCGGCGGGCGGCGCGAGGTCAGCGCTTACGGGCGGTGTTATTACCCCGCTCGGCGCGGCTCCAGTACACAGAGCTCGCTCAGCGCTCGTATGGCTCGCTAGTCACGTAGCTTGCACCGGTGATCAGCGCCTTAGTGCCGGAAGCCGGTGCGGAGCACAAGCTCGTGTTAGTGCGGAACAAACTGTTCACTCGCCCCATTCGGACCCTAATTAACAAAAGCGTAGTCTAATTAGCCTCAGGCTCTAGTTACTCCTTTATTTTCATTAGTAATTTGAACCAATAGTTAAAAGTGTTTGGTTTCCCATAGGGTTCGTAGCCTAAATGATTATTTATTTTGCAAATAGCTTATAATTAACACTTTTACACGTAATAATTTTAGTTAATTTAAACTAGATGCGCGATTATAATGACTAGGTGCGTTTTAGCTGACTAAGTACCTACTGAAAAGAAACACCGAAATCAACTCGAAGGTCAAAATGAAATTGTAAAATAAAATATTCATTAATGTCAAAGTGAATAAGTAAGCCAAAAAATTATGAACAGGTGTTAGAAAACAACGCAAGTCAAAATAACAATAATTATATAATGTATACTACTGATGAAGACCAATCCCTAGCCGTTTTGTCCACAAGAGACTCATACTATAAAAAGCCTTCTGGCAACGTTTCCACTTTAATAATTTAAGAAAAGTTAAAAGTAAACTTTCTTACATTGACATTTAAATGAGCCACCTATCTTTTTTAGGCCTCGTTAACTATAAGTAAGACTGTGTTAGTTCCTAGTTTTATAAATTATAAATATCGCATAGCGGTACTTTTTAAACAGATTATCTTAAATTTTCTTAATGAGGGTTAGTTAAAAAAAAATCAAAATGTGTTTATTTGACATAGGCCTACGGCTACGAGTACACGAGTACTTCAGACGCCAGGAGCTGACGTTGCACGGTTCCCATTGGTCGCTTCCTATGGAGAAGAGCCGGCAGGAAACTCCATGGTAGGTACCTAACTCTTTAATAAAAATTGAATTGTTTATTACTTTATTTATTTAAACTTCATGTACAATAGTGGTACAAAGGCGGACTAGGTACTTTATTGTACTTAGAATAAGATATATAACAAAAAAAACCGGGCAAGTGCGAGTCGGAATCGCGCACTGAGGGTTCCGTACCAACTTACCTATGAAAACAGTTCAATTCTTGAATCGAGTCTAGAGGATTTAAAAAAAAAAATCTGTGACTTTACTACAAATTTTCAGTTTCCAGACTTTTCCCTAAATTAGTGCTGGAATACCTTGTTTAGTGCCAAATTTCAAGATTCTAGGTCAACGGGAAGTACCATACGAATTTTGATTCCTTTGACAGTGTTGAAATGTACGTTTTTTGCAACATAAACGGGAGTATCTTTTTTCCCGTCAATTTAGAAGTTTGATTTAAGTTTCGAGAGACTGCGGACTTTATTATATTAGTTTTAATTTCAACTTGATACGTCCACGCGTTCCCGAGATAAAGGGTCTTAACAGACAGACAGACAAACGGACAACCAAGTGATCCTATAAGGGTTCCGTTTTTTCCTTTTGAGGTACGGATACGTACGTCGGTTACAATATATTATAGTAGATACACAGACATAATAGATTGATACATAATATGGATTATCTTTTTCCAGAGGCTTCGTCCGCATGAAAGTAGAAAATAAATGAATATCTTAGCTCAGTGAAGATGTAGCTTTCTAATGGCGATAAAATTTTGAAATCGGTAGTTTTTGAGTTAAGTCGTACAAACAAAAGAAAAACAAAAAAAATCTCTCCTTTTTACACGACTGCCCAAAAAAAGGATTGTTATGTTTTCAGGGTTCATGTATGTATGTGAGTTTTTATAATATTAGTTTAAATACATAAAATATAATTATAAGTAGGCAATAAGAACAAATGGCGACTAACCGTAATCATAGTTACAAGTCTTTGACAGGTCGACGGTAACGTGACGATGCTCGGAGATCGGAGCTGTTGTAGGAATGTTGATACCAGAATTAACAACAATCCATAGAATTATCCCATTGTGCTGGTTTTTTCACATTCAAAGTATTAAAGATTGTAATTAGGTATAATTATCTTTACCAGTGACAAATTTGAAATTAACATCAGAATCGCAAACTGTTAAATTTGCTTAAAGGACAGTTTCTGCAGTAGTAGGTGATGAGTTGGGAGACTTTGTTGTCGACGAGGGGATGAAAAAGTTTGCGAAGGCGCGGCGCGCGGCGCGGCGGCTCGCCAGTCCGATGTGATTACAGCGCCATTCATTACGAGCCTCTAGGCACTACGTTGTTCTGCGGAGCGTCCAGATACTCTACTAATAATGTTCCAACTTGTTTTAATTATATTACTACTATTTTATATCTGGAACTTAAATAACGTGACCATGCCACAGAACAAACTTTTTAAAATAATATTTCACATACAAAGCAAATCAGCAGCAAAAAAAATTCGATTTTCATTTCAAGTAAAAGTTTTCCTATTAAGTTGGGACTTAGGACTCAGAGCTCCTCTCTCGTGCAGGAAGCGGACTGTAATCCACGTCGCCGGCCGGCGGCCCAGGGCGGGCTGCTGGATGATGATGATTCCGACGAGTATAGCTGTGTATAATATACATGTTATTTATTAATTATTTTCCAATCGATACTGAACTGCAGATTGCAATAAATGTAATTTGATTTTCGAGGCCTACCCTTGATCTACCACCATAAAGAAACATGCAAAATGACAGGTTTAAGGTCAAGAAATAAATATCATACATAGATAAAGTCGGAGACGCTCCACTCAATTCGCCAACTAACAAAAACAAGCGCAGCGCGGGCCTTTTTCTTTCAGTATCTATTATTCGCAAGATTAATGGACAGACCACCAGCTTTTTGTGAAAATAAAGCAAATCCAGGATTGTTATCGATGTTCATGATAATTAAATATTATTACAAGGAAAATAAAGAATGTTATATTTTAATTGAAATTATCTAGTAGGTGCCTACTAAGTAACGGACACCATACCAGCTACACTCATCCATACAACTATGCCAACATAATATCTAATATCATGTAATAAAATGGCTCACTTCAGTATAAAATACTAGACTAGTTCCTCAATCCTTTGAATTGTCAAGATGTCAGAAAAGTGATACTAATTGTAGCTACATTCCAAAGCATCTGTATGCAGAAGAATGTGCAAGAATGTCCATGGATACTGTTGTTGAATCATGTTACTTATTATAATTACAAATATCTCGGGTAGACATTCGTGGCCGCTACAATCACGCCAGAGACAGATAATGGTGGTCCGATGTCGCCGAGCGCCAATTGAACGAGAAAGCTGTCGCCCGCCATTACGCTAAGTACGTCGACGGCTTACTACAGATAATAGTAGTTGTGATTATAATCACTGCTACGTTTAGTCGTCGCCACCACAATCAGTCTATTGTAATGAATCATCGAATACTAAATAAATTAAATAATATTGTTGGTACAACTATCTAACAATCCATTGAACAGGTAAAAGTAGCTTGCAATATCTCAGCTATTTCATTCTCATTTCTCTTTTCTGTTTCATTATCAGACCCAGACCACTACCTACTATGGCCTGCTGTAAGGACTTAGGCATTCTGCAGTTCCAGGTCATCATTAAGTCAAGGTTACCATGTCCTTAAAGTGCAGAATACGAGAATCGATCAGACCTGGTGGAAAATTACCTAGGTACCTACAACTTTTGGTCGACTAGAAAAAAGAGCTAGAGCTAGTGATTTTCAATCGACTGTATAGATTCTCGCGAATCGCAGCTAAAAACATTTTCAATCAAGTCACCCTAAAACCTAAATCAAAATCGGTTAAACGGCACGGCACACCTACAGAACTAATTATATACGTCATACTCATAACATTCTTCTTTTCTTTTCTTCGCAGCTGTCAAACAATGCGATGGAGTACCTAACCCTGTACTATTGACACACATTGTCATATGTACTCGTTCACACTCGAAATACATATTTCCCGTGATTGTGCGGCAGTGGGGTCGCCTCTCGCCAGTAATTGTTTGAAGCTAATTGGTTGATCGGAGGTGTCAGCTCGCGTCAGTGCGCGTCGGCGCGCGGCGCGCGGCGATAGCGGTGTCGGTGTGATGAGCGTGCGGTCACCGCGACCTGCCGCCTGCCGCCTGTCGGCGGTGGACAGTTGTGGACGTTTAGCCGATAAATATATTCACTAAAACAAGGCAGTTTTAATCATATCCGTCTTAAACTTATAACAATACAAATGTCGTTCAATTTTTCAACTATAAGTACTCGTGGCGACGCAGTAGAGGTGTGCCCCGCCTGGCCGGAGCACCACCTCCTGTCCTCGTGGCGGCGGTCAGCGGGGACGACCTCTCGCGCTTAGCACTGACCATGGCAGGGATCGAGGAAAATGGTAGGCGGTCACTTAGTAGCAGTAATACTAGCGAAGAAGGCGGGTACATAGGAGTGGGTTTTAGTCAGTAAAAGTCTGACATGCCCTCCCGCTTCACCTGATAAATACATGTAAACGCACGTAAATCGCTTGCACTCCGTCAGACTCTCGACTCGCACTGGACGCGCGAGGCGCGAGGCGAGAGACTAGGGACGCCTTGTTGCGCGAGCTCATGCACGAGTCGCAAGCGCGCGCGGGAATCTGTTAGCCGAACTAACTGCGCGATCGTACAGTTGTTAGCTAGTATATTATATTATCTGTGGTTGTTAGTCATAATTCTCAATTAATAGTTCTGAAGAACCGATTCCTAAATTAAATGATGATGATGATTTTATTATATTTTATGAATTCTAAGAAAACTTACAGCTCATATATTTCAGTAAAAAACATTACCTACCCATATGCCTTGTAGAAGAAGGCCAATTACAAGTTTCCACTTATACATATAATCTTCTTATAAATAAAGTTAACAAAACGGTATTAGCATCGTGAGTATTCCATGAATTCCGTGTTCTCTGGTGAGTCTCAAGTAAGGTCACTAAAAGTAATGTTCCCTCTTCAGTACTCAAATAAAATGCTTTTTAATGTTCATGACCGACTGAAGTGTGACCTATGTCGGTCATGTGGGTGTTCACTGAACATAGAGGTGACTGGACAAGCGCGCGAACATACCAGCTCAAGTAAATATCGCTACAAATACAAATAGCGCTAGCGATATTCGCTTAGCTTTGAACAGGCCTTTCCATGAGCGTGTGAAATCTTCTAAATATAGGTACAACGGTGATACGACAGATGGGCTTTCCTTAAAAGGGGTAGTTGTAGTCATCAATATGAACTTGACTTTTAATCTACCACATACCCGCGAAACGAGACACAATAGTAAAACAATAACAGCGCGGTCTCATAGGACCGCGACCGGTTGGGGATTCAAACATTAATATGCGACCAACCCTAAAATCACAAATAATCCGCTGCTCCATACTGTTACGCCGTGAATCTTGAGTACGCTATATCTTCGACGGAACCAAGGGTAGCATCAAATAATTAAAACGCATTGCTGTGCGAAGCTTCGAGAATAGGAGTACATACTCAGGCCTGGCAAATTCCAGAAAAGTCCGACATACACTATTATTATTACATAAGATTCAGTAGGTAGTTATGTGGGTGGATAAGGGAATTTGTACCTTCCGGTATTAGCAATAGAGTCGAAATTCGCATGTAAGGTGGTAGATAAGTACCTGCTTACGAGAGTAATAATAATGATTTATGGCCTCCCGATGCGACTATTTTGTGCTAGAATTTTTTTTGTTTTTTTTGGGGGATGGGCTGCTCGCGTCCGTAGGATTTACTTGAATTTCGACCACCCTACACGTGTCCCCTGGGTAGTGCTAAACGAGCAGTAAATCTGGTGGTAGGCCATTGCATCGGCTGCCGGCTTAAAGATTACCACCCACCAGACAAAGCCATGCCGCCAAGCGATCCGTCGTGTTCCGGCATGATGTTTGGTGAAGCCGTACGGTGGAGGATAGGTCTGAGCAGTTGTGTTGCGATGTGTACCGGGTATGATGCACCAGCTGTTGTTGTGCCGGATGTTTGATCATGGAGGGTAGCGGGATCCGAAGCACGGTGCTCCGCTGGCCGACCGTAGACAGTTGGGGGCCCAAGTAGTGTGCCAGCCACACACGAAAGGCTGCCCCGCCATCTGCGAAAAATCCCAGGGTGGCCCCATCGTGCCGGTTGGCGACCGGATGGGAGGACCCGATGGCGATCCTTGGGGGGGTTCGGGCGTCCCCGCAGTCTCCAGATCAAACCTCCATTGGCGCAGCAATTCTGAGTGTGTTATTGGGTTTAACATCGCATCACCTCGCTCAACTGCTATCTTCCACCATTCCTATTCACTCCAAACCCAAACAACAATGAAAAAAGGTAAAAAGAAAAGCAGGTGTCGACAGCGGTTGCACGTCCTCCCATTCCAAGTGCATCTCTCGAATATTCGAGGGATGCACTCCAATATCAATGCGGTCCACCACCACCTTGAAACCGATAAGCCACACTTGCTTTTCTTGACGGAGACGCAGATTAGATGTCCGTCAGATGCGGCGTACCTCAACTACCCGGGATACTCACTGGAGCATCACTTCCGACAGCGTGCCGGGGTCTGTGTGTACGTCCGCAATGACATCTGCTGCCAGCGTCTCCGTCACCTTGAAGACCCCGATTTTTCAACCTTATGGCTGTTGGTGGACACAGGTATGGACAAAATTGTCTATGCCTGTGTCTACCGATCCCACGGCGGTGATCAGGAGACAACTCGGTTATTTGACCACCTCGGTATGGCCGCCGATACGGCCCTGCATCGGCACCCTGATGCGCAGTTCGTCGCTCTGGGGGACTCTAACGCCTGTCATCAAGACTGGCTTTTCCCATACCAGAGGACTGACTACGCTGAGAGAGAAGCGCGAAACTTTGCAGTTTCAATGGGGCTCTCTCAGTTGGTAAAGCAAGCCACAAGGGTGCCTGATATTGCTGGTCATACTGCCAATTGTCTGGACCTTCTGCTGACAACCGATCCAGACAGATGTATCGTAACAGTTTCCTCACCACTCGGAACTTCAGATCACTGTCTGGTGAAATCTGTAACGTCCTTCTCGCCACCTGACTGCGACTCACGCGGTGAACGGCGAGTGTGGCGTTACAAGTCAGCAGATTGGGATGAGATGCGGCACTTCTTTGCGTCTTATCCTTGGCAGCAGGTCTGCTTCTCTTCGGAAAATCCGTCGAGCTGTGCGGAGGCAATTTCCGATGTGGTGCGTCAAGCTATGGAGTATTACATCCCACATGGTGACGTACCCGTCGGTAGCTCAGCCCGCCCATGGTTCAACGCCGGCTGTGCTGAAGCTGAAAAGCGAAAGCACTCGGCGTTTCTTTCCTGGGTGGATGCTCGTGACCGCAAAGCTCCGGACCTGAACTCAAAGAAGAGAGCCTTCAACCATGCTGCCAAGTCCTACAAAAAGGCACTAAGGAAGGCTCGCTTCGATCGCATTTCCCACATTGGCCAGAAGCTCTCTGCGCAACCGTCCGGTAGCAGAGCATTCTGGTCCCTTGCCAAGTCGGTCGAAGCGAACTTCTGTCGGCCCACATTGCCTCCGCTGGTTCGGCCAGATGGAACACTAGCTCATACGGCGAGAGAGAAAGCGGGTCTCTTTGCATCTCTCTTCGCCCATAATTCTCGTCTTGACACTGGCAGTGCTACTCCACCGACTCTGCCTCACTGTGGCACCTCGATGCCCGGAGTCCGTATAAGGAACAAAGAGGTTCTGAGAGCACTGTGTCGTCTAGACGTGAATAAGGCTAGTGGACCAGATGGTATTCCAGCGATTGTTCTCAAGGCATGTGCGCCCGAGTTGTCTCCTGTTCTGACACGCTTGTTTCGCCTCTCATATAGGACTGGTATAGTGCCGAAGTCCTGGAAGCTTGCCAACGTGCAGCCCGTGCCCAAAAAGGGCAGTCGTGCCGATCCTACCAACTATCGGCCGATTTCAATAACCTCCATACTCTGCAAGATTATGGAGCGTGTGTTGAACTCGCGCCTCATGGCATACCTGGAAGGTAACGATCTCCTCAGTGACCGACAGTACGGGTTTCGTCGCAATCGGTCTACTGGGGACCTACTAGTGTATGCCACTCACTTGTGGGGCGAGGCCCTCGAGAAGAATGGGGAAGGACTTGCAGTCTCCTTAGACGTCTCGAAGGCCTTCGATAGGGTATGGCACGCTAGCCTTTTGAGTAAGCTTCCAGCGTACGGCATCTCTCCTGGCCTGATTAACTGGATAAAAGACTTCCTGAGTGAACGGTCCCTCCGAGTTGTTGTCGACGGATGCTCATCAGAGCCCATGATAACTAATGCCGGAGTTCCTCAGGGGTCTGTTCTCTCTGCAACTCTCTTCCTGCTCCATATCAACGATCTGCTGCTGCCCGGTATCTATGGGTATGCAGATGATAGCACAGTTGTAGAGAGATACATGCCGAGTACTCAGGCTAGTAAGGAGCTAATCCAGTCTGAAAGAGAGGCTATGGTAGAGCGTACGAATGACTCACTTCAGGCAGTCTCCAAGTGGGGCGAAGCCAATTTGGTGGGATTCAACGCCACCAAAACACAAGCGTGTCTATTCACCGCTAAAAGGAGCCCGTTCACCTTGGCTCCTGCTTTCCGGAATGTATCCCTGGAATGCACCGACCGCCTTCAGCTCTTGGGAGTTGAAATTTCCTCCGATCTGAACTTTGGGCGGTTCATTGAGTCCAAGGCCAAGATAGCTGCTAGGAAACTCGGCGTTTTGGCAAAGGTCCGGCAGTACTTCACACCGGGACAGCTTCTAATGTTATATAAAGCACAGGTCCGATCGTGTGTGGAGTACTGCAGCCACATATGGGCTGGAGCTGCAAGATGCCACCTGGCAGCTTTGGACTCAGTGGTAAGGCGTGCAAAGAGGTTAATTGGGGATCCAGATTTGGCTAACTCCAATCTACAAAGCCTTGAGCACAGGCGCAGGGTAGCCAGCCTTTCGGTTTTTTACAGGATGCATTTCGGAGAGTGTGCGCAGGAATTGCATGAATTGATTCCGCCATCCCCTTTCCACCATCGGACAAGCCGTCGTACGGCGGGTATCCACCCTTACGTTGTCCAAACCTCTACGGTCCGGACTAAGCGTTTCGCCTCGTCCTTCATACCGCGTACATCGAGGGACTGGAACAATCTGCCTGCTGCGGTTTTTCCGTCCGATTATGATTTGGGTGTCTTCAAGGCTAGAGTGAATAGGCTTTTAATAAACTAGTGCGCCTCACCATCGACGATTGCATCACTGCTTACCATCAGGTGGGATCGCAGTCAAGCACTAGTTTATAACGACTAAAAAAAAAAAAAAAAGAATGTCCTTGAAACGTCGGTATCGAGAAATTTCGATGACTTCGCATATAAATACGGGCCCCCGGCTAGAAACGAGTTCAGTTTGATTTCGTCAGCGATACAGAGCGAACTACCTAAGTGCTTGAAGTGATACCTAGCGACCTAAGCGATACTAAACGGAACTCTGAGTGTTTATAGTGATTGGTTATTTGTTGATTGGACTAATTTGCCATTGTTTTGTGGTTAATAAAGTTATCTGCTAGTAAACCGGCATTTAATTACTCACGTTCGTAACAATACATTTATGTTCACATAAGTAATTTGACAAAATGTATGGAAAAGCGGATTTTTTAGTTTATTCGTTCCTATTGATGAGTACAAGGAAAGCTCATCTGTCGTATCAACGATGTATAAAATAAAAAATAATTGCCGAATTTATGTAGGTATATGTATGTAAACGCATCAATTTAGAACGCGTGTACTTACGTATTTGACAATTATTTATTTTTTATGGTTGTAATTATCAGAACCAGGTTTGTTTGAAAAAAATAAATCAATAAAAATTTCAGTCGAACAAATCCGGGGCTAAAGATAAAATACACGTAGAATAAAGTTTCAAATATTACCTTATTATTCCAATCGAATCACGAGGCCTACAAAGTAAGTAGTCAGTAGTATTACGCGTAACAAATCATTCCATATTATATGAAGCGGTGTAGTTGGCAGACTCCGTAAAACTGAATAAAATTTGTGTCAGCTGTTTACTAATATTTATGAGTAAATCAAGACTTCCTGGAACTAATCGTAAAGTACAGTAATCTAACATTTAGTATTCGTTACTAAAATAACACAAACGGATAATACTCGATTTTATGTGAAGAGTTTGTCAGCGCAAGACGGCGCCGCAGACGAAACTTGTCCAAGCCGCCTTCCCGCAGCGCGCCCGGCGCGGTGTCGCGGTGCTCTCAGCCGCGGGCTCTGGACTACTCGACTGGAGCTCCACTCATCGTGTCACAAAGTGTACAACAAATACAACTAGATTGCTTTACAAGTTTTTATTTAGTGTCTCCTGTCCCGATGTTCGTCCATGATCAAATCTTGCAAATAAAGTTTGACCTTGAACTTTGGCTCTTCACAAAGTACTCATAAGTAAATTCAAAAATATAACTATCTAATTAAAGAAACCTTGCACATTTAATCAAGATTCTAAATGATGAAATTTTATTCCAAAAACTTGTAAGGTTTAAAAAAAAACATATTTATTTCTTGGTAAAAGTTTTGTGAAATAGCTAAATATTCGAGCTCGATATTAGTTACGGAATGACTGAATGCCGAACGAACTTTCAGGCGGGGTCTCTCTATTCTTGCGGCGCCTCTTTATCAAGCATTGTAGGATGAAACACTAACTTTTGGACCACATGCTCACGTTGACGATATTTGCGACGATTCGTTTCGTCATAGTCGCCTAAACAATCTTAATCCATATACATATTCTGTGTGTTTGTGAAGTTCCGTTGATAAATTTGTACTTTTCATCAGTTTCACTGCATCAAGTTCATTTATTCAAGATAGCTTTTGTGCTATGTTCCTGATGAAAATATCAAAATCGCTATACGTGCGCCTATGTTATATGAGAAACTCCCTCAATTCCTCACAGATCCTATCATCAGAACTGAAGTATGATTAAAATGGAACAAATATGAAAGTGTATATTTTTTTTAAACAGGAACAGAATTAAATAATGTAGCCTTATCTATGTACACACTAAACATTGGTGTAAGAGTAGTAAATCAACTCATGTGCGTAGATAGTACATCGATACTAGTCGACAGTACATCGACACCTGTTCGCATGGGGTGCGCCCGTACGCGCGAGAGAACGGTCCTCTCGTCCCAGCCCCCGTGACCCTGACCCGACCACGAGCCACGGAAGCCGCAGGATTGCGGACGACAAGCAATGTGTAGCTCGCTGTCCGGCCGGCCGTCTGATAACCATGCAGAACGAATCCAAGTGTTGGACGGCGTGTAGTGTCCAACCATCTAAAGAGATAACCCAGCAGGACCGATGCCCGCTAGGGCTGCGAAGAATTTTTTAAAAGGAAACCCGCGGCCCTAGAACGTTAAGGACAACAGCTGAAGGACACAAGTATGGTTTTACTCAGTAGAAGTCTGATACGCTCTTCCGCTCCATCCTAGAGCGGCCCGTCCATAGATATCAGAAAGAAGTATTTCTGCGGGCCCGTCATAGGATGATTTCCCACCTTAATTCATGAATCCCCGACCGGTCTCATAGGACCGCGCTGTTATTGTCTTACTATTGTGTCTCGTTTCGCGGGTATTGATAGGTTAAACTAAAAATCCCGCGGCGCTGTGTGCCGGCAGTGGCAACACTCATCGAAGTCAAGAGTATGTATTTGACGGGATTCATTCATCCATCGGCCCAGTAGTTTTGTGATTGGCTGTTACGCTGAGAGCCGCGGCTTTGATTCCCGCGCGGAACAAATATGTGTAGGTATGACCTACGGGTTCATTAACATGAATTCGTTTCAAGGTAATATCGCATACCCAGGTATCTACTTCTCAATCAATGTTTGCCATTAAAAGTTTTATATCTCTGTCTCTGCAGTTCTCGTTTTTTTTTGTGACACTCACACTTGTGGAACTAAGATACAATAGTAGGTAAATTGTGTCATAAGGGAACATAATAATATTTCTACGGCGAGGGCGCTTTTTTGAATCCAACGCGAAGTGATTTCTAGAGTAGAATCCCAGGCATAGTGATGCTCGGAAGAGCATAGTGAGGGATTCTTTAGTGGAATCCTAAACCTAGCCAAAAATATATTTGCGCCCGAGTCATACACTCTACTTTTCATCGCCTTCTATGAGGAAATAAAAGATGTCTCTATATTTTGGTGACTGTCACTTGAAGAATAATTTAATTTCTATTTTTATTCAGCCGGCAACGCGACTATGGGCCGTCGTATCAGCCAGTCTTAATTCAAACAATATTTGTTTTCAATTTCTCTGGCGCTGAACACTAAGATGTTCTAAATTCAAAAAGTGCGCGGCAAAGATGATTGCGGCACTTTTTATTTTATACATAAAGAGGATCACAAACTCATTAGGCCGCTAAAAGTTTCTTATGAGCAGCAACACCACCTTTGGGTGCACTTAGACGCGAACCGAGTCGTCCTTTTTGTATAGATGGGATCAAAACTCCTGCTCGTGTGTGCACTATGATTTAACACTGTTTCGGTATTTTCAATAACCCCTGCAGCGCTTGATCATCAGAGGGTCATCTTTTGATTGACCAACTTTTAAGTTAACAAAATTCAGCGTTACATTACTACATTTGCATAGCTTATCATTGTGCAAAATAGTTTGTGATGTATCTAATGATAAATTGATTTGCAAAATTGGGTCTGCTGTTGCACGTTGTCAACTGCTGGTAGAGCGACAGTGTCGTCCCCGAGGACGCGTGCTGGCGGGGCGCGGGGCGCGGCGGGCGCGCGCGGCGTCATTGTGTGCCCGACCGCCGGCGCGCCGCCACCGCTGTCGCCGCGCGCTCCGTCCGACCGCGGCGTCCGAGTCCGAGCCAGCAGACGCCGTGCTAACAGTGCCCACTCCGACCCCAGTGAAGTGACCACCACAGTGTAGTGCTATACTTGCCATCAGTTTTGTGACTAGGAAAAAGTTATAAACTTGTGCGCGGGAAAACTTTCAGCGAACTTCAGCTTCAGCAGCGCCCGGCCTGCAGCCGCAGCAGCCCCGTCCTGCTCAGCACACAGGTAGGATCATCTTGTATATTTCCGCACCAGGAGCCGCTCGTGTTCCAATCGAGGGAGCAATTGAGTCGATTGAGAGTTGTCGACTAAGTTGACAAACTTTTCGCACGGCTCGTTGGGCTGAAGACGCGATGCCGAGCAGACAGGTGCCCGCGCCTATTACTTACATCAGCTCGTAAATATCAACGACTATATAATTTTACAAGTATCGCTCGTCGACTTGTAGTTTGTTCGCTGAACCCTGAAACTTTCGTTCTTGGACGCATGTCAAGTATCGCAGAGAAATTTTCTTGTAAACATGTCATAGTAATAATGTATTATATTATTATACATATTGGTAGGTCTATCTATGTTTTCGTGCAAAAAATATTGTATTGTAAAATACATATAGAATATCGGGCTGGGGTCCACAACTCAACTCAACTCAGTTGTTTTGCATATCAAAAAAATATTTATTTATTAAAAAGCGTTATTTATAAACGTTACTTACGTTTATAAACGTTTAATTTTTCTTTCATTTCTTTTTTATTATTTTTTCATTTCTTTTTTATTTTATTTTTATTTATTAATTTATTAATATGAATTAACGATAGCCAGTCGTCGTCTAAAAGTGTTAAACTGCTAACTCCCTTTTAGTTAAAAGGGAGTACTACTTTTAGACGACGCAGTGCTACCTCCCTCACCTGTGCCTATAGGTACTTACTTACCTACATGTTAGCATTAGCATTATCGGCCTTATAATGTTCCCACTGCTGGGACTCAGGCCTCCTCTCTAGGAGAGGGAATGGGCCATAATCCACCGCGCGGGCCCAGTGCGGATTGGCGGATGTCACATGTCTTCGAATTTTCGGTTCTAGGACTTGCCGGTTTCCTCACGATGTTTGTCCTTTACCGTTTTGAGAGCAATGGTGATGAAATAAATTACACAAAGTAATGACCCTGATTGACTGGGTTTGAACCTGCGACTTACAACTTGCAAGTGGGGGCAGTTACCACTGGGCCACCACTGCCCTCCTACTGCGCCACCACTGCCCTCAATAGGTACGCTGCCAGTTCGCGATAAACTCTTTAAACCACTGAACGAATTTTCATGCGGGTTTTCATGGCGCGGGTAGGTTTAGGTCTTTGATTATATAAAGTCGTTTTAAAGGTATATAATACATGCATAATATACTTATAATAGAAAAACGGCGGTCTGAGACTAAATGTGGCGAAGACTGAGTACATGTCCTGTAGCAGCACGGATTCAAACACCATCCGAATAGGTTCGGACCGGATCACAAGCTCCGATACGTTCAGGTACCTTGGATCCGTGCTGCACGAGTCTGGCAACGTGGACGACGATGTCCAAGCACGTACAGGCGCGGCTTGGGCTAAATGGCGAGAGGTTAAGGGCGTTGTATGCGACCGCAAAATGCCTCCGAAGCTTAAGGGACAGATATATAAATGCATCATACGTCCTGTCCTCCTGTACGGCGGCGAATGTTGGCCAGCACTAAGCAGACACACCCAGGAACTTCGCGTCACGGAGATGAAGATGCTGAGGTGGATGAGCGGCTTAACGCGATCGGATCGCATATGCAACTCATTCATCCGAGGTAGTCTGGTGTCCGTGACGTGGGGGAAAAACTGCAAGAGTGTCGTCTGCGATGGTATGGCCACATCATGCGCCGCCCTATGGAGTACGTTGGCCGGAGATGCATAAATATAGCTGTCCTTGGCGCTAGGTTTCGTGGTCGCCCTCGGAAGCGCTGGCTTCACGTCGTCAAGTCCGACATGAGAGCCAATGGCCTTACTGTCAAGGATGTAGAAGATCGGGCAAAGTGGAGCAAGCTAAGCCGGAACGCGGACCCTGGCAAAAGCCGGGACTAACGTCAAGTAAAAGAATATTTATAATAGCAGCAGTCAAATATCTGCAATCAATCGGTACAGCTCTGTCAGATGGCGCTAGCGCCTCTCCAGCTTCGCTTGTAGGTACGAATTACACAGGCACCTGCTTAGCACCTATAACACAAAGTAAAATGATAATGAATATCTACACAAAAGCACTAAACTGTAAGTAGGTATTGACTAGTTTGTTCATTTTTCTGTACATATTGTTTACAATTTTAAATATCGTTTAAAAAACAAGACAACCAAAAATATAAAAAAAAATAGTGTTGGGGTCGGGAGCAAGATCCAAGCTACCGGTGCTCAGGGCTCAGATAGGATCCACGCTAGCCGTACCAAGGACAGCCCAACGTACAGGCCACCAAGCGCGCAGCCACTGTTTCGCCAGGTGTCGCCGACCGAGGAGTGTGGCCACCAGGCCGCTGCTGGTGACGACGACTGCCGCACAATGGCAGCTCCGTACGCCTTCCTCGTGTCGACCAGCTCGTGTGCTAAGTCCATACTGGACTTGGGATGTTTTTCAGATTATATAATGTCGACGTTTACGTGTTATAGGTAGATTGTAACTTTAAGCCACCATACATTGCGTTAGATTGTAAACTCTTTCATCTCGATAAGACTCGGACATGTTGTAAACTGTTCAGTTTGGGTTCGATTGATTGTAATATCTTAGGAACGATCAGTTCACGATAGTTTGTGATTCCGCAAGATGTGTGTGATGTGTGCACACCCGCGGAGTTCATTAATGTGCCAGTCAAGCGGGAGCATTGCCATCTCTGTTGACAGCTCAAATGATCGTCAATCGTTTACCAGCGCGCAGCGTTCCGAATTGCGATAAAAGGTTAGAGATTGATTTAATCATGAATCCGACCTAATAGTCACAAAATGTGGGGTCTATTGAGAAATAATAAATTATTGTGACGTCTTAGGCGTTGGTACATGTGCCATACCGCCTCGTCTTCAGTGTTCAGTATCTGTTTTCAAATACGGGATATTTTTAAATTATACAGATGTGCTGTCGCCGACCACAAATAATATGGGATAAGGGCAGGAAGAAGACAGATGTGCTGTATAATTGGTCAGCACACTAGGTAACTCATGATTGCATACCAGAAAAATGAATGCTGTGTAAAAAGAAAACAATTGATAACTAAACATGTCCTACGAAAACTAAAAAAAATACACGATCTTTTTATAGATGTAAATCATATACGTACGAACGTCGGATATATTATGATTTACAAAACAAAAATACGAATTCCTTATCAAAAATACTAACTTGCACTCTAAATTGTACATCTTACGGTTACCTCAGTTACCTGTAAGACGTCCGGCATTTTGAACTGGGTGAAATAGGTTCTTTATTAAACATAGAAATAAAATGAAAACAATTAAGTAACTAATTAAAACTACGTTTACACTAACTCTTGCTCTAATCTAAAATATGGCGTCAACAAAATTCCGCTTTCGACCGGAAGAGCGCTTGTGCACTTATACACGGAATTTTACTGTCCGGCAGTCAATTTACATCAACTTTCATTGAGAATTCATTTAAATTCACAATTGTAAGAAATCGGACTGCCGGACAGTAAAATTCCGTGTAGTGCACAAGCGCCCGAAGTGTGCCCAAAAGACTGGCGGCATTGCTACATCTCTTACCGAGGTAAAAGCCAGCCCTTGGGTCACGCGAAGTGTCAACAAGACGCTTCGAAAGAACTTTAAAAAGCGTATGAGCAAGGGACCGACGGTCCAAGAGTTTCATTATGAGGTGAAATAGGTTAGAACTGTGACCAACCTACCGGCGGGCGCTATTCCTATTTTTTTTATAATAGGTAAATGGTTCCTAAAAGAAAATTAGATGCTGTTTTTTCTTAAGAAAGTTTTAATATGTTGAACTAAGGAATTGTTAGACTATTTTTTTTTTAGGTGGGGAATCATCAAAATGACTTCTCCCGCTCTGGGCGGAGCGGGAGGGCGTGTCAGACTTTTACTGACTAAAACCCACTCCTGTTCCTTCTTTGCCTTAATTCCGGGGCACCGGGGCTCTCTTTAGTCAACCCAGGCCCGAGAAGGCTTCAGCCCTACCGGGCCCCTACTGTTTGCTGACATCTCCTTGAGGCGCGCGTGGAACAACACGCGCCGTCGACGACATGGGCTTGGTCAAGATTGTTACCAGACGTCCGGACGGCGAGCTGGGTATTGCTCGCCGTCCGCAAGCATGCGCCTACGGTGGCTGGAAATCGGGATCAGAATCTCGGCGGCGGGGGCGTGAGGGCCATGCCCTCTCGCGTGCGGCCGCCTCCTTGGCTAGCATTACTGCTTCGCAGAAGGATGCGACCGCCTGCCACTCCTCCTCGCTCCGGACCATGGCCTGTACCAGGGCCCGGCGCGAGAGGTCATTGCCACCAATCGCCACCTCGAGGACACGGCGATGCTCGGCCCAAACGGGGCATACCTCCACCGTATGCTCCACCGTGTCCTCCGGGTGGTCATCACAATGGTGACACCCGGGCGATTCTTCAGCACGAATCCGATGCAGGAATCTCCCGAACTTCCCATGACCGGTGAGGACCTGCGTCATGCGGAAGGTGAGAACGCCGTGTTGCCGTTCCAGCCACTCCTCAAAGAGGGGACTTACCGCCGCAATGATGGCGTGCCCAATTGTTAGACTATTTTGATAAGTACATAGTAGTTTTTTTTATTGTTATAATATACTAGTGCTTGACTGCGGAGCAGTGGGCCCAGTAGTAACTGCCCCGACTTTCAAGTTGTAGGTCGCGGGTACAAACCCGGTCAGGTGAATTACTTTGTGTACCTGTACTGTTCGTGCACTTAACTGATATCGGCTCACTGCCTAACTCGCCGCACGCGCGTCCGTCTAGCTCCGTAGTTCCAAGCTAAGTGAGTGAGGGAGAGGGAGTATGCCCCGCTCCCCCACTATACTATAGCGCGCGGCGTGTACGCATGAGACGACAGAACTATATAATTCTACAAACACAACAGTACCTAATTTATTTCATCACCACTGCTCTCAAAACGGTGAAGGAAAACATCGTGAGGAAACCGACATGTCCTAGAACCATAAATTCGAAGACATGTAACATCCACCAATCCGCAATGGGCCCGCGCGGTGAATTATGGCCCATTACCTCGCAAAAAAGTTCTGCAATAACATTAATATTTAAGAAATTTAAAACTAGAATATCTAATACAATTTCAAAGAGAACTGTCTTATGATTGTACGAAATATTTTCACCTGGATACTGAAAGTGATTGGAAAATGAAAGATATTTTTTGATTGTTTATTCGTATTGTAGTAAGTGGCTATGTAATATTTAATTTTATTTAAAAGGGAATACATATACAGATGTCGATTAAAACAGATGCCTTAGAATACGGGTCCAACACAAAATCAAATGATTTTGCAGTATTTGGCAGCAAATGTATCAAGTCAGCATTCTCGGAGAATTTCGCTAAGATAGTTGACTAGATACCTACTACAATCAAATTCTCAGCTCCATTTTACTGAGATAGCGCCTAGCGCCTGTCCCGAACATTACAAATATTGTCCAATACCGCAGACACTTGAGATACACCAATTTTATACCACAATATCCACTAGGAATTAACTTGCGAAAACTTAAAACAGCCACTGAACTTTACTCGAAGAAATCCCGCCAAAAACTCGTAGCTTATTATTTGTGCTCTATGTGATCGTTGTTAGTTACGCTGCCCGCCTGTTCCGTGCTGCCCGCCCGCGACCGATAATATACCTAATCGGTGAACGATTTTTAGAAGAAACTTTCAACACACCGCACCGGGCAAAGCACCGGGTAACGGGTTTAAACTCGGTGATCTGATAAAAACTCAATAAACACCCGAAAACACCGGGTTTAAACCCGGATTTTTGATAAAAACCCAATAACACCTAAAAAATGTAGGTAAGTAGCTGGAATTGTAGCCCACTGTGCAGCTTGCATTTAGTCAGGTCGAGAAAAAGCATAATTGATTGAAATAAAAAAAAAAACTTTGGGCGTTTATAGGGTTTATTCCCAAAAAGACCCAAAATACGTCTATAGTTAGTTAAATAAATATAGTTTTTTCCCATCTTAGTTTAAACCCGGGTGGGTCGATTGCCCACCATATTTATTACGATTTTCTCACCTACAAAACGTCTGCCGTGGGCGGGCAGCGTTATCGTATCTCCATGCAGGCTGCACACTAGCGGCCGCGGGACTCCAGCGGCAGCGTCACGCTCGCGGCCCTGTCTCCCGCAGCAGTCACACGAGCGGTGCCTTGCACGTGAGGCGAAGCCTCCTACGAGGCTACGAGGCATGATCACTCGTTAAATCTGCGTTCCGAGATGCGCTAAAAGTGATAATATCATGAATCCCACCAACGTGGAAGGTCGCTAATATTACTCAATAGCCCTTATATTTAGTGAAGTGACTAATAAATCGCGATATAATCACTTTTATCGCAGTTTAGAACGCTCATCAATGGGTATAACGAGTGATCGTCGTTTGAGCTGTCAACAGAGCTCGGCAATAGTTCCGCTGATGAGAGCGGCGCTGTCGGTGGCCTGCACAACGATGTAGTCGCGCTCACACATGCCCCGGAATAGATAAATTACCGACGAATAAGTCATGCAATCTCAAATAAACACGCCAGCAGCTGGCGGCGCAGCGCACAGGGCGCGCGTGGGCGTGTGGCGTGCGTGTGGCGCGTGTGTGGCGTGTGGCCGGTCGTCACCGGCCGCTCCTCGCAGCTAAATCTATCTCAACGACTCCTCACGTGCGGCTTCCTCTCGTTAACTAATAACAATGCGTATTTGTGGCGACGCCGACGCTGGCGACGCGCTCTGATCCAACAACTGTGTAACTGTACCGCAGACACAGCACGCTCCTCTGCGAACTACCCAAAGGACACCCTCCTTTAATGAGTACTTTTAAAAAATTATTCATCATAATTTTAAATTAAATAAATAAAGATCTAATATATTTTTATTACTTACCTACTTAGGCAGGGGGCCTCGTTCATATTCGTTGTAAACAAATTCCCCCATTTCACTGGACGGTTGATTTTCGCAAAATCTTTTCTTTTTGTAATCTCATTCAAATAATTTTGAAACCTTGGGTTATACTGTGTTGTAAAGATTTTTTTGGAAATATAATGTAGCCTAATTTTCAATTAGTATTTTTTTTTAAATCGGTCCAGTAGTTTTGAGTTGAATACACCTATAAACAAACGAAAAACCTATTTTTAGTTTAGATTTCTTACTTTACTCTGTTGTTTTATAATACACAGCTAGGATACATTAAATAATTACGCAGTTCTGGTGCCCACCTTCCGGCTCCATCACCATCAGACCAGTTCAATAGCACTCATCACAACCATTTATTTATTTGTATTGTACCCGCTTAACAGTTTGTTCAAGCTGATTATTTCGCGTTTGTTTAATGTTTTCGTCTGGTTGCATTTCCTACTTCCACCTCTTTCCTGCACTCGCCTGTGGAGCGAAAGGGGCTGAGCTACCCGCCTAGGCGAATACGGAATGCTCATCCCTGGAGAACTCTATCAGCGAGCTGTCAGAACCAATAATATTGTGCAAAGGGACGCGCGCGATCATGATATAGTTAGCATGGTTTAGAATAAATACGGGCTGATAGTTATTACCCTTCAATTATTGAGACTGTTGATTGGCTAGTAAATTGTTGTAAAGTTAATGACGTTTCTATGTTTAGGAACCCCACAATTTTTAACAAAAACTTTGAAAATCCTGTGAAAAGAGATCACGTCCTGAAAACCATTCATTTCCATTTTTTTCAAAACTGGATTTAAAAAAATGGGAACCGAGCCCTGGCATGCTCCTGTGGCGAAGTCAAAGATCCTAGAACGCAAAGATAACAGAAGGAACATTAGTGGAAAAGTGTACACACGCACAGCTGCTCTTCGTTAGAGAAAACTTATTTTTTTTTTTAAAGTCAAATAAAAACAGATCGAAACCAATTACCATAAAAAACTGCGGTTCTGTCGGCGCATTTTTTGGCTAGCTACCCCAAAATATATTTGTTGTTACAATTTGTAGCAAAATAGTGACGCATCGCTACGAGTATTAATACACTGTCGGCTTGGTAGGGTTTACGCCGTTGACGCAGGTTCCCTGGGGGCCTCCTATTTTTGGGGTTAAAGGGGGCTTCTTCTTCTCGATTTGCTAGCTGTCTCTAATCCCCGTCATCCTCTTCTAAACTAACCTATACCTATAGGGTTCCCTTAAAATTCCGAGCTTGCTTAGCATACTTTTATTCATTTTGTTAAAAAAATCCGTTGCTAACTGTACAAAAAGCACGTCAGATTTTAACGGTTGAGTAAGCAGACCACAAAAAATTGCTAAAATTGGAAGGGGCAAACTCGCGCGCAGGCACGAGTTTCACAGTGTCGCGAGTTGAAGAAAAAGCCGCCATTGACTGCCATTTTGTACTTGTGTAAATGTAAAGGTATATATTTACGTGAAGAAAGATAACGTTTTATTGTCTGCCAAGTTCAGAAAAATGAGAACGAAATAATAAAACGCACAATGGGCACTCTTATCGCAATACCGATCTACGCCAGACTACCTTATGGCGGGCGAGAATGTCGTCAGAGCGATCGGCAGAGGTAGCAGGGCTACTTGAGGCTCTCTCGAATGTCCTCACTATGAGAGCCACAGGCTCGGCAGCCGGTGCTCGCGCCGCCGTCCGCGCGCTGCCTCCCGGGCGACGCGAACCGGATCGTAATTGATGGAGCTCATCGCTCACGCCGCGCACTCCACCACAATATTTGTGGCTTTAAAATGTGCCGCGATTTATGAATATTACGATACTGTCATCAAGTGTAACTGACACCTCGTGATACATCGTGTGTTTCACACTGTATTATGTTCAGGGAAAACCGATGTCAAAGTCAAACGCGATTATTTGAAATTGAGTAAAAAAAAGTTTTATAAGCTAATTTGCACGTTCTTCCGAACGTGCAAGAAACTCCATGGGCACTCTTTCAAATCATATTATGAGTTACATAATTATTATCTTGGTTATATTCATTTCTTGTGGCTTGTATTATGTGAGCACTTTGTAGATAGGTAATAAAATAAAGTCATTAAAAAAAATACACATTGAAATAAGCTACTGGCAGCTAAATCATGCTCGTGAACGGCTGCCGTTGGTTGAGATGGGACGATGTCTATCGAACTGCAGTACTTTAATAGCCTTAGTTTAATTAATCACCTACATATTTTTAACTGAAATGAATGGGAAACGAGTTCTCAAATAAAATTGGATAATGGTTCCTAGTTGTAGGTAGGTACCTACGGTGTTTAAGTGGGAAATCATCGAATGACTCCCCCCGCTCTGGGTGGAACGAGAGGGAGTAACAGACGTTTACTGACTATAACATCTGTGTTCCTTCGGTTCCCATTGCGTTTTAGGGATACCGTATCTCTTTCGAACATAGGCATCGGCCGGAGTGGACACCGTCCATTTTGATGACATTTCTTTGAAGCGCGTGTGAAGCACAGCGCAGCTGCAAGATTCATATTTTATTAGAAGAACTTAAAATTACTTATATTAATAACAAAATACACGAATAAATACATACCTAATAAATAGCACGAATACACATTACACTGCAAGAAATTCCCATCATAAAAGTAATTAAAATATAACATATTTTGATTAAAATTATGTAATAAATTTTGTAGCATTATATTTAAGTAGGTATTTAGTTTTTGTAGACAGCTGTTCGTAGTATTTAAAAAACTAAACAGTTTATTATACAAAAATACAAATATTTACATATTAAACTAATAAACGACTTAATAGATATAAGTGTACAAACGTATACAAATTACACATATATATACAAAAAAAAAGAAATTAACCGGGCATCAAAAAATTCATCCACGTCGATGTCAACAGGAATAGTGCCCAGAACGCTGGCAGTAGGTATTACCACGTTGGATGGCGATGCTGATTCGTTGGCCGAAGAACTGCCCAGCTCTCTGGCTCTGGTATCATTAGCTAATTACATTAAAAGTTTAGAACGTATTGATGAGCTGGGTGAGTAAGAAGACAGATCAGTTGGTGAGAGCTGGCGTGCAAACACCATCGATCACGGCGGCGCGGCGTGACGCGCTGTTTGCGCCCGCCGACATGCCGCAGTGAAACCGAGCCCAGCAGCGCCGGCTGACAGCCGCCGGACGGATGTGGACGAGGGGTCACGTCATCATACTATTTACGAGTATACATTCAAAGTCTCTCTTCAAAAATCTTCTTGGAGTTTCGGAAACAACCAATACAACTTTTGGTATTGTGCTATTCTAATCATCATTTTAGCAATTCCTATTAATGATTGCTGTCAAAGGACATTCTTTGGGTAAGTACATGTTAAAAGAGCTTTTAAGAAAGTTTATTTTAGCAATTTGTCGTGATCAGAGTGAACACACGCGGCGCTAGGTTGCGAGGCGAATGGAACCGTCTAGTTGGTCGGCGTACTGTGTAGGTAGACGTACCACCAGTGAGTATCCAGGAGCACTCGCTCGGTCATCATGACGAGTATGGCGGGCGGCCGGTGTGAAGGCGCCAACATCAGAGCGGCTCCCCTCGCCACCGGCCGTGCCATCGACTAGCAGTGAAGCTTTTTACTTTGCGTGGGGACGCAAAGTAAAACTTCCATGCGGACGAAGTCGCGGGCGGAAGCTAGTAAGAATATAAAATTAAATCAATAAAGTCTAAACAAATTAAACAATAGATGAAATCTCATAATCACGTCATTATAATGGTCTAATTATTTTAATCAAGTAATAAAAAAATCAAACACAATAGGTACAATATAATTGAGTCACTACACCATCTGCATTACTAATGACAACCGCAACTAACGTGCTATCCGCACGGAGGGGCTTCGCTAAAGGTATGGCCACCATCTATAGCATAATGATGGTATCGCTTGCCGTGGAGCCCGGGACAGGAGGACGCAGCAGAGCGGTCTCGTCCTGATGGTGCCTCCAATGAGCGCCGCGGTGCAGCAGCGCATGTGGCATCAACTCCGTGTTGTATGAGCGAGACGAGAGCCCCTAGCGCCCGCGCCGAGCCGCGCTGCGTGTTCTGATGGTGCCTCCAATGAGCGCCACGGTGCAGCGGCGCATGTGGCATCAACTCCGTGTTGTATGAGCGAGGCGAGAGCCCCTAGCGCCCGCGCCGAGCCGCGCTGCGTGTTCTGATGGTGCCTCCAATGAGCGCCGCGGTGCAGCGGCGCATGTGGCATCAACTCCGTGTTGTATGAGCGAGGCGAGAGCCCCTAGCGCCCGCGCCGAGCCGCGCTGCGTGTTCTGATGGTGCCTCTAATGAGCGCCGCGGTGCAGCAGCGCATGTGGCATCAACTCCGTGTTGTATGAGCGAGGCGAGAGCCCCTAGCGCCCGCGCCGAGCCGCGCTGCGTGTTCTGATGGTGCCTCCAATGAGCGCCGCGGTGCAGCAGCGCATGTGGCATCAACTCCGTGTTGTATGAGCGAGGCGAGAGCCCCTCGCGCCCGCGCCGAGCCGCGCTGCGTGTTCTGATGGTGCCTCCAATGAGCGCCGCGGTGCAGCAGCGCATGTGGCATCAACTCCGTGTTGTATGAGCGAGACGAGAGCCCCTAGCGCCCGCGCCGAGCCGCGCTGCGTGTTCTGATGGTGCCTCCAATGAGCGCCGCGGTGCAGCAGCGCATGTGGCATCAACTCCGTGTTGTATGAGCGAGGCGAGAGCCCCTCGCGCCCGCGCCGAGCCGCGCTGCGTGTTCTGATGGTGCCTCCAATGAGCGCCGCGGTGCAGCAGCGCATGTGGCATCAACTCCGTGTTGTATGAGCGAGGCGAGAGCCCCTCGCGCCCGCGCCGAGCCGCGCTGCGTGTTCTGATGGTGCCTCCAATGAGCGCCGCGGTGCAGCAGCGCATGTGGCATCAACCCCGTGTTGTATGAGCGAGACGAGAGCCCCTCGCGCCCGCGCCGAGCCGCGCTGCGTGTTCTGATGGTGCCTCCAATGAGCGCCGCGGTGCAGCAGCGCATGTGGCATCAACTCCGTGTTGTATGAGCGAGGCGAGAGCCCCTCGCGCCCGCGCCGAGCCGCGCTGCGTGTTCTGATGGTGCCTCCAATGAGCGCCGCGGTAGAGCAGCGCATGTGGCATCAACCCCGTGTTGTATGAGCGAGACGAGAGCCCCTCGCGCCCGCGCCGAGCCGCGCTGCGTGTTCTGATGGTGCCTCCAATGAGCGCCGCGGTGCAGCAGCGCATGTGGCATCAACTCCGTGTTGTATGAGCGAGGCGAGAGCCCCTCGCGCCCGCGCCGAGCCGCGCTGCGTGTTCTGATGGTGCCTCCAATGAGCGCCGCGGTAGAGCAGCGCATGTGGCATCAACTCCGTGTTGTATGAGCGAGGCGAGAGCCCCTCGCGCCCGCGCCGAGCCGCGCTGCGTGTTCTGATGGTGCCTCCAATGAGCGCCGCGGTAGAGCAGCGCATGTGGCATCAACCCCGTGTTGTATGAGCGAGACGAGAGCCCCTAGCGCCCGCGCCGAGCCGCGCTGCGTGTTCTGCCTTGTATGCAAATAACGCTGCGAGACTAGCAGTTTGCCCGCGATTTCGTTCAGGACAATGTTATTATAAAAAGTTTAACACAAGTTTAACAAACTAAGAATGACGTCTTTGTTATTCATTTTAATTTTATTATAATATAATTAATGTAAGTTTCAGGTTTGTTTACCTACGCAATAACAATACTCCATACAATGTTTAAAGCCCCCGAAATTGATTTATTAGCTAGTGCTGAAAACAAATAAAGACAACCTATATTATTTACGTAGGTTACTATTTGTGCTAAATTTTAAGTATACCTATTGGCACACGGAATGAAATTTTGCATATCACGACCCCGTTTTCATTCCATAGGTTGAATTTCCAAAAATCCTTATTGGTTGCCTGTCAAAAGAAGTTTTTGTGTTCGTTTTCCTAGACCCAGCATTTTCATTTGTATCTCGGGAACGCGTGAAGGTATCAAGTTGAAATTAAAACCATATACTCAAGTCGCCAAGAACGCCTGCAAGAGCTATTGGTCAACGAAACGTGTCCGTTACCCCAGCCAGATGTTGTCGAAAATGGTCATTTGAATCTTATAGATAATTAGTTTTGCGGCTTCTGTAATTGTTGCGCACATTTTTAAATTTGTTGCGCTTATAGTTTTTTAATTATTTCACAAAAACATTTCCTGCTGGGGTAACGTTACCCCAGCCAGACCTTTTTCTTTCTAATGGGAATTTTTAAATAAATACTAGCTATAAAATTAGTTGTCTAGATGAGGTAAATGTTGTGCCTTATTTTGTATTTGTTCTTTCTTCGGTTGCGAAGTTATTCGAGATTTTGCTGGGGTAACGTTTTTGGTTTTGCTAGATCTTTGAAACGGTTAAGCGGATTCTTATCATATTTTGTACAAGACTTCTTTGGAATTAGTTTAAATTTGTTCTGCAATAAAAATACCAAAATAATACATAGTTTAAAGGTTATTTCATTAAATAGAAAAACACTTCAATTGGTCCCAGCACTCTCAATAAGAGGTCTAAAGACTTACTTTAAACATTATTTTGAAGCTTGTAACTGCGTTCAAATGTATGTGAAGTTTCATTAGTATCCTGTAAGTATTTAACAAGTTATGATGATATTCAGTACTTCACGAGCACGGTCATGATGCGCGCGGTGTTATTTGGCAACTGATAAGCTTGTATATGGATATATGAACTGAATGTTATGTCAATTATTAGTTGTGTAGTTCAGTTGTATATCAGCAAAATTTCAGCGTAGTACATTGGATAATTAATGAGATAATACGATTAAAGTCATTAGGAATTGAATGACAGTGGTAACCCGATCAAATTTAGGTGGTTACGAAAAAGCGAAAACGTAGAACATTATGCTACCTTCTAAAATATGTAGGATAGTGTTACAAATTTAGTACAGACATTTACACAAGTGTTAAAAAAACTACATATTTATTAACGAATTTTTATTAACAGGTAAAATAATCATTTCAATTGACCTTTTAAAGTATTAATAAACTTATACTTAAAAACAATCACAGATTAAAATTACAGATAGGTAGTAATTTTGCTTTGTGAATTTTCTATTACTTTTTATTTAAAAGATTTTTGTAAACAGTAGGTACCTACACAGTTACAGCTTTTATTTAAATAGGTAACACAATATTGGAATGTGTAATGATCACAGACAATAAATAATTATACAATGATTTTTTTTCAGTTAACACTAAACTTACGTATGTCTACTAATACCCACTTATATCAATTAAAATCACAGATCAATGGTAATACTAAATAACATCACAATGTAGTAAAATGCTCACAGTTAGTCCTACTGTTTTGTTGTCTCATTTCAAATATCACATTTTTGTCCCTTAGTTTATACACATAAAATGAACTTAAACTATTTAAAAATCACAGATCAAAAATAATAAAATTAAGTAATATTAAACTGCAGTCAAATAATTATGTAAGTATTACTTTTAACTAATTACAATCTCAAAAAGTCAACTTGTAAAGATAAATTCTAATAGTTAGTTGGTATTATGTCGCCATCACCGCGTCCATCATCGCGGCCCGTGGCTGTTGCTATGTTGCCATTCTGTTTATGCCTACAATAAAAAGAAAGAGTACATTTTTTTGTCTAAATCCTTAAAGGGGTTTCAATTGTAGTTTTGCTACATATTTGAAACTCGAAACGTCGTCTATTTGCGAGTTTATATCAACGCGAGTGTCGCAACAAGGTAATTATGGATTTCTTAAAGTCTATATGTCCAAGGAGTTTGTGGAAATAAATTTTATTGTAGCGGTAGTCCCGACTCCCGACATTGATAACGATAAAAATCGGTCGCCAATGTCATGAATTTTATTAATCAAGTTTCAAGTCTATTACAAACTAGCTTCCGCCCATGACTTCGCCCGCATAATATGTTGACAATGTACCTAAGTATACATAAAAACCTTCCACTTGAATCAGTATATCTATTAAAAAAACTGCTTCAGATTCCGTTGCGTAGTTTTAAAGATCCAAGCAAACAGGGACAGACAACGGGAAGCGACTTTGTTTTATAGGTACCTAGGTACCTACTATGTATCGAAAAATAAATATGTCGTCATCACTGTCGAGAATTCCAGTCCAGGTAATAACTAGGTAAGTACGAAAAAAAAGGAAATTATAAGTAAGTTCCTAAATTCAAATATTAAGCCTTAAAAAATACAGTTTTAGATAAGTATCTAACAACATGTATCTACATATTAACCTATCAATACACGCGAAACGAGACACAATAGTAAAACAATAACAGCGCGGCCCAATGAGACCGGTCGGGGATTCATGAACTAATAATAATTTTGCTACCATTTCTGTAGTTACATTATGCAAGCTTACCTTGTTCGTGAATTCATCAATCAGCACGCACCATAATTATGATCATCAATAGAAGCACTCCACATTAACAGTAATTTGCCGCACTTATTATTATAATAATACCTCTCACGCACTCGATAAATATTTTCAAAAACAGGAAACGGAACTGCCGAAGCGCACGCGCACTCTACAAGATGAATTATGTAATTATGGAGCAAGTTTAGTGCGTTATGCAAACAAAGAATTACCCCTTCACCCCACCCCTCCCGCGTCCCGCCGAACGACGTGTTATCGGTGATTTTTGATAAGTATGTGCAACTGGAAGATAATAATAATGTTTTCATAGTAGGGGAGACCGGGGCTAGAAGTTACCGGGGTAAGTTGTTCCGATTGAAATAACTCCGCGAAGAAAAGAGATAAAAATATCAACTAAACGCATCATGAAATGTAATGCCACAGCGCACCAATGGCGGCCATCTTAATCGGGCCAGTGGCACCGGGAATATTGGATCGGCAGCACGTGGGTCGCTGATACACGTAAGTAAGTATTTTCGTATTTAGTATTTTTGGTCTGCTTTATGAGTCTTAACGATTATCGTTTAATATTTTATTGTTTCAATGTGAGGTTTTATCTATTGTTGTGATACACTACGCGTAAATGACGTATGATTTGTAATCTAATCTATATTTTGACTTTTTTTGAACTCGTGTGTTTGGGGCTAGATGTTCCTTTTTTCTGGGGCAGGTTGTGACCTCGGAACAACTTACCCCAATTAAGTTTTACCAAAAACGATGTATAATTATCATCATCATCAGCCTATAACAGTCCACTGTTGGACCTAGGCATCCCCTAATAAGCGCATAATGTAGTAAATAGATATATTGTTATTTTCTTTTACAGTATGAGGATTTGCAAAAGAAAATCTGCTCAAGGTTTAATATCAAAGAGTTCCTATAAACAGCACCGAATACTATTATAAATGATATTAGAAAAATAAAAACTGTGGCCAGAGAGCTTGGCATTTTCCACCTGACTAGCGGCCAAGCTGAACACCTGCCAAAGGGTCATGGCCATGGTCTCCCGCAAAGCGGTGAGCCTCTTTGCTGGTCTGCCACCATGGGATCTGGAGGCAACAGTCTTTGCACGCCTGCACGATTTGAGCGTGGAGATGCAGCGCGGGGGCGAAACTCCGCTGCCACGACAAATCGTGACTTGGCGGACAGAGTTTCGTGGGCATCTCATGGTGAAATGGTGTCTACGATTGTCGCAATACAGTGCTGGGCACGCCATCATTATGGCGGTAAGTCCTCTCTATGTGGAGTGGCTGGAACGGCCACACGGCGTTCTCACCTTCCACATGACGCACGTCCTCACCGGTCATGGGAAGTTCGGGAGGTTCCTGTGCTGGATTCGTGCGGAAGAAACGCTTGGGTGTCACTATTGTGATCACAGCCCTGAGAGCACGGTGGAGCATAAGGGGGGCCCGCTTGGGCGGAGCACCGCCCGTGTCCTCGTGGGGGCGATCGGTGACGGCGATCTCACGTGCCGGGACCTGGTACAGGACATGGTCCGAAGCTAGGAAGAAGTTATTTGATAAGCACCTAATGACTAAATGTTCAATAATTGTTTTTCTACAAATTATAGTTACCTACTTGTTAAAACAGTTTGCCTGACAATACGTAGGATATTGTTGATTATTTACTACTGAATAAACAGACTTGGTTTAATCATTTATTGTTTTTTATTTCACAAATAATAGCTTTAACAGACATGGTAACAACTTACCCCGGCTTGTTAACAACTTGCCCCGAGTCGGGGTAAGTTGTTACTTTCCGACTTTTGTCATAAAAAAATTAATAACAAATAAATCCAACAGTAAATGATCCAGATAACTATCTTAATAGCAAAGTGAAACATGTAGGTTAATTTTAATCGCAACATACGAATATTAAAATCAAGTATTCTTAACAAATTTTAAGGTTAACTGAAAATCGGAACTTGTAGCCCCGGTCTCCCCTACAGATATTATTATGAATTTAACAGTGTACGCGTCTGTACCGAAATTGTAAGGTTTATTATACTAAACATTTCAAAAGATAGCATAATGTTCTACGTTTTCGCTTTTTCGTAACCACCTAAATTTGATCGGGTTACCACTGTCATTCAATTCCTAATGACTTTAATCGTATTATCTCATTAATTATCCAATGTACTACGCTGAAATTTTATTGATATACAACTGAACTACACAACTAATAATTGACATAACATTCAGTTCATATATCCATATACAGGCTTATCAGTTGCCAAATAACACCGCGCGCATCATGACCGTGCTCGTGAAGTACTGAATATCATCATAACTTGTTAAATACTTACAGGATACTAATGAAACTTCACATACATTTGAACGCAGTTACAAGCTTCAAAATAATGTTTAAAGTAAGTCTTTAGACCTCTTATTGAGAGTGCTGGGACCAATTGAAGTGTTTTTCTATTTAATGAAATAACCTTTAAACTATGTATTATTTTGGTATTTTTATTGCAGAACAAATTTAAACTAATTCCAAAGAAGTCTTGTACAAAATATGATAAGAATCCGCTTAACCGTTTCAAAGATCTAGCAAAACCAAAAACGTTACCCCAGCAAAATCTCGAATAACTTCGCAACCGAAGAAAGAACAAATACAAAATAAGGCACAACATTTACCTCATCTAGACAACTAATTTTATAGCTAGTATTTATTTAAAAATTCCCATTAGAAAGAAAAAGGTCTGGCTGGGGTAACGTTACCCCAGCAGGAAATGTTTTTGTGAAATAATTAAAAAACTATAAGCGCAACAAATTTAAAAATGTGCGCAACAATTACAGAAGCCGCAAAACTAATTATCTATAAGATTCAAATGACCATTTTCGACAACATCTGGCTGGGGTAACGGACACCAACGAAACATCTGATGAAAGCTTCACTGCCACTTTCCCGTAATAG
Organism: Mythimna separata; assembly: GCA_030763345.1. Classification (NCBI taxonomy): domain Eukaryota; kingdom Metazoa; phylum Arthropoda; class Insecta; order Lepidoptera; family Noctuidae; genus Mythimna; species Mythimna separata. Next base: position 98,474 of record CM061173.1, on the reverse strand, counting down.
AAAACTCATGGAAATGTGCATCCTTCCAACCCTCACCTACGGAGCGCAAACGTGGTCATTAACGAAGAGTCAAAAGTCCGCACTCGGGATCTGCCAGCGAGCCGTGGAACGAACTATACTCGGGGTCAAAAGAACAGACCGCATAAGGAACAGTATACTTCGTTCCAAAACATAAATCGCAGACGTAGGTTACACAGCCGCTAAACTAAAATGGGACTGGGCAGGCCACATCTGCCGCATGTCGCAACAAAATTGGGCGAAAGCAACAACTGACTGGATTTCGAACAGCAGGAGTCGGCGACGCGGTAGGCCCAGAAGGAGATGGCATGACGACTTACACTCCTTTTTGAGGGATTGGCCGGAAGTGGCTCAGGACAGAAATGAGTAGAAAAATGGAAGGGAGATCTTTGCCCGGCAGTGGGACACAAAGGACTATTAATAATAAATAATAATAATACTCAAGAGGCACCGTTATAAAGTGTTCGAGCATTGTAGAGACCCTTAAGTAATTGTAGCACGTGAGACAAATGAAGCCCATCCGAGAATACGTTAGCACGGCACCAGGCGCGCTCCATGTATCGGTGCTGGCGGCAGCGGCGACGCGGCCGAGTGGCGCTCGCGCGGCAGACAGGAGCCAGCACACTGTAGCCGCCGAGCGGCAGGCAGGAGCCAGCACACTGTAGCCGCCGCGCGGCAGGCAGGAGCCAGCACACTGTAGCCGCCGAGCGGCAGACAGGAGCCAGCACACTGTAGCCGCCGCGCGGCAGGCAGGAGCCAGCACACTGTAGCCGCCGAGCGGCAGACAGGAGCCAGCACACTGTAGCCGCCGCGCGGCAGACAGGAGCCAGCACACTGTAGCCGCCGAGCGGCAGGCAGGAGCCAGCACACTGTAGCCGCCGCGCGGCAGGCAGGAGCCAGCACACTGTAGCCGCCGCGCGGCAGACAGGAGCCAGCACACTGTAGCCGCCGAGCGGCAGGCAGGAGCCAGCACACTGTAGCCGCCGCGCGGCAGACAGGAGCCAGCACACTGTAGCCGCCGAGCGGCAGGCAGGAGCCAGCACACTGTAGCCGCCGCGCGGCAGGCAGGAGCCAGCACACTGTAGCCGCCGCGCGGCAGGCAGGAGCCAGCACACTGTAGCCGCCGAGCGGCAGGCAGGAGCCAGCACACTGTAGCCGCCGCGCGGCAGACAGGAGCCAGCACACTGTAGCCGCCGAGCGGCAGGCAGGAGCCAGCACACTGTAGCCGCCGCGCGGCAGACAGGAGCCAGCACACTGTAGCCGCCGAGCGGCAGGCAGGAGCCAGCACACTGTAGCCGCCGCGCGGCAGGCAGGAGCCAGCACACTGTAGCCGCCGCGCGGCAGGCAGGAGCCAGCACACTGTAGCCGCCGCGCGGCAGGCAGGAGCCAGCACACTGTAGCCGCCGCGCTGCAATGTTCACCGACCCAGTCGCTCTCCTGCTCGTCAACGACCTTATCATCCAGAACCTAATCTTTGGTTCACGTAGGATCACCGGCGGTTGCGCGGATGAGGTGAAGCAATGTACGCCAGTCCGTTCACTTGTATACTCGCTCTATTTCTTTACGCAGGCGTGGACTCTACGAGAGCTAGGTAAGAAAAAGGTAGATGCTCTAGATAGGAACTGTAGAAGAATACTTGGGTTTTCATGGACAGACTTTCGCTTCAACATATCCATCATTCTGCCTCAAACAGCGACTTAAGCATTAGTACATTTTCCATCAGGAAAGTCCTTCGGTCCTTCGGTACTTCGGTCATGCCCGAGCGGAGGCCGCCGCGCGCCGACCGCGCTGGAACCAAGCGAGTTACGTCCGTGGTGGCACGCCTGCTGACATAAAATAAAAATATTTATTGACGCCCAATAAAAGTCACCCAGTAGACTTGGAGTTGAAATTTAAAACTGTTTCTTTTTAAAATAATAACATTTATTAAAGCCGAAAATAATGTATTCGGGTACGTGTCTAATGCTGTACAATAAGAATAACTCACGCCGCGGCCGGCGCCGCTGGAACACTGATGTAATTGAAGGATCTGACATTTACGTAATTATGAAGGATAGGTAACCTACACACATTAATATAAAATTGAAGTACAAGGTGTCTCAAAAGTTTATATTTAGTAGATGAATAAGAAAAAAAGTAAGTAATGTATTGAAAAAATGTTTATTAATTATTAAAGTACCTACACTATTTGGGAATTTATTTCTTAAAAATAACATCGTCCAAATGTAGGCCGTCGCATTCACGGCACTCATTTAATCGAATAGTAAAAATGTTTATGATAGCTCTGCAGGTAGACTCACTGATGGCTGCCATTTCGTGACGGATATTTTCTTTCAAATGCACCAGGGAAGTCGGTTTTTTAGCTTAAACTTTAGATTTGAGATACCCTCATAGGAAAAAGTCCATGGGGGTTAAATCAGGGCTGCGTGGAGGCCAATTTATGTCACCTCTCGAGGAGATCAATTTGCCCTGGAAAATTTCACGAACTCGTGGCAGAGACATATTGGACCTGTGTGACGTTGCTCCGTCTTGTTGGAACCATGTTCTTTGGTTATAGCCAGGAAACTTTTGCAGTTCAGGCACCAAAAACGCGTCTAACATTTTCACATAACGCTCTGAATCGACTGTAACTGTACGCCCTCTTTCGTCTTCAAAAAAGTAAGGACCGATAATTCCTCGCACCGACATGAAGGGGTTTCTGATGCTTGCGTTTCGGATTCGTTGCACTCCAGTAGCGGCAATTCTGCTTATTTACGTGCCCATTGAGATGAAAATGAGCTACACGCAGAATCTTCTACGCGCTACAGTTGCCGTATCAGCGTTTTTGTAAAACTCGCGCACGCACACACGCGGTCTACTCCCGAGAAACGCTCCATATAGGGAGTAGGGACTGATTCTCAAGAGCCACGCTATCACGCTACCGATTGCCATAACCCTCGCGCCCCTCAGATTCGTTGTGTTCACGCAGTATGCTAAATAAAAATAAACTTTCTTTTGAGACATCCTGTATTTGTTTATAATATCAAAATATTATTTTTTTAAGAAATGCTTATGACAGTATGTTCATAATAGAATAAACAACAAGAAATAAATGTAACCGAAATATTTGTATCTATTAAGATTATATAAAAAGAGTATTCATGAAGTTTATTTCTTCACATTCTTCTCCATAGAGATTTACGCTTTGGAACGTGTAATTAGGATAATGACTTCTTGAAAATTCAAAAACTGTTTTACAAAAAAATCAATGTTCAAAAATTCAATGTTCAATTTAAAATCCAGGCAAGTGCGACTCGGATCACACTGAGGGTTCCAAACAATGAGAACAGTTCAACCCTTAAGGGGGATGTTTCAGGTCAGCCCGCGAAATTCAAATTTTCTTACGTTTTTTGCATTTTGCAAGCTAGTGGTAGGTTGTATGAAGTTAAAAATACTTGAGCGACTGTAAAACGTAACTAGTTATATAATTATAACCATAAAAATCATCAGTACAAGCTTCCAAGCTCGCTTAGTTGCAGGAACGTCTTTGACCTCGAAAAAATCGTTCCGACACTTAGGTGAGCTTGGAGACTTGTATTAATGATTTTTATGGTTATAATTATGTAACTAGTTATGTTTTACAGTCGCTTAAGTATTTTTAACTTCATACAACCTACCAAAGTCTTGCAAAATGTAAAAAACGTAAGAAAATTTGAATTTCGCGGGTTGACCTGAAGCATTCACCTTAACCAAGTTGCACTTTATAATGTGGTTCTAATTTTAACTCGATTCTCGACGCGTTCTCGAGATAAGTGTCTTGACAGACAAAATGATTCTTCTAGGTTCTGATTTTTCCTTTTAAGGTACGGAATACGACAAAAACATAAAAAAGTGCAACTTCAATTTTGCAAGTCGGTGTTTCTTAGTTTGGTCTCTTGGTTATTTAACATTGATTTCCGAAATTTAAGTTATTTTGTACTTTTTAGGATGAATTGCATCAAAATGCCTGCGACTCCCCAGCGCGCGCAGATGTTCATTGATCTGCTATTATTATCGTTAGCACACGTCTATGAGTAAAATTGGTTACAAGTGAGTAGGTATTTTCTGAAATGCTAGTGTTTTCCGCAGTAGGTGGGTAGTCACCTACTACGCGGCTACGCCAGCTCGTAGTAGTGACGCGGGCTCACGCGCGCGTGGGCCGCGCTCATTCACGGCCGCGTCCAGCAGCGAGCGCGCCGCGTCACGCGCCGCTTGTTATATTTTACGGCCGCTTGGCTTCCGACCAGTGTTATTTGTATTCGCGTTCGTTTGCCAAATATATCGCGCCGCTCGCCACAGCGGCTATCGGGACCCGAGCCGCAGCTGATAACGACTCTAGGGATCGCCGGTTCTGTGATTGCGGCTCATTTACTTGCTAAGTTGCTACATGCCATACAATGATGTTACTTCTGCTAAAATAAAAATAACAATGTATTTTTTAAATGTTTCGCACACAAAAGTGTGAAAGGTGTCGCCGGTGGCGTGGCGCTGACGCGAGCACATTCCGTGGCCGATGTGTCGCGTGACGCTCCGACCCTCGCCGACACTTATCCGATTCAGCGCGTCGAGAGAGCTCGTTTAGCTCGCACATTACCCTGACCACCTTGAGGACATTCCGATGTCGTAAACGCGACGTCTGCGTCCAAATTTGTCCATAAAGAGCGAGGGTGAAGTCGAGCAGCCGCCCGGCAGATAGACGATCACGTAAATCAAACGGTTCGAACCAGCGAGGACCCACACACGCAGAATATTGAGTGAAAGACTTGCCTTATCGCCAGCGTATATCCGCAATAAATTCGGCAACAGTTGGACGGTGTAAGCTCGTGAAAACTAAGCGCACCCACTCAGCAATCAAAGTTTACGACAAAATGAAGACCTTCACGTCACGAGACACGAACGTCGTCAAGCATGCGCTCATACACATTTAGAATAAGTGTAGCGCTCCATTTGATGCTTATAAAAATAGTCGAGGCGTGGATTGTATCGTTGCATGTGGTGAGAATGAAGAGCGTGGCCTTACTACGTAGTAGTACATTGAGTGTCACCATCATCAGTACCGCGCCGTGCAGCGCGCACCGTGCGTGCCGCGCGGGCCCGGGCGCGCTGCGGCCGGCCGGACTCTCCTAAATAATACACCATGTCGATAAAGCAGTGTCTCAATATAATTTAATTCATTTTATTAGTTTTCTCAAAGGAAGTATAAAAAGTAGAGTATCCAACGCGGGGATAAAGCTATCTTTGTCTTTATATCGACGGGTTCCGGGCTATTTGTATTAACCGACATTTTATAAACTTTACACCAGAGCAGTTTAAAGTTTCGATTTTTAGAAAAAAAATCATAACTTTAGCAAATCGCAGTATTTTTTAAAAAAGAAGGTAATTAGTGTTTTTATAATATATTCCCCATAATCAGATTAATTATTTTTCTAATATTCCTATTTTTAACGAAGATAAATGTCGCTTCATACAAAATGACCCATATTTTACTTTTTTTTGTTCCAGGCTAAATGACTTAACCGCCCACGATTATTGTTTCTTATTCCAGGCTAAATGACTGAACCGCCTATGATTATTGTTTCTTATTCCAGGCTAAATGACTGAACCGCCTAGGTTTATTATTTCTTGTTCCAAGCTAAATAACTTAACCACCTAGGCATGTAAATAATGGCTCCAAGCTAAGTGCTTTAATCAAAGAGTTGTTCATATTTCAAACCTAAGCTAATTGATTTAAATACCATATCTTAAACTTATTAATGTACGGCTAATTAGTTTACGCGACTAATTTTTTAAAAGTAAATTGTTTGTAATCATGCTTGAATAATGAAGTTTGCAGAAATTGTCGGTTAAAACCTTGATAAATTAAAAGGTACACACATAGGGTGTACCTACCTATCTTGTTAATAATTACGAAATGAGAAATAAAACACACATTATAAATTGTTTAAAGACAAGTTTTTTTACACCACCTGCTCGATAATGGCCCTTTTATGTGTCATGTAACCTACACTTAAAGCAAGTCGTTATCACCTTCGGAAATAATGCAGTATGGACGATCTCTTGGGCATGATAAGATATTTGGAATTTAGAACGTCAAATACCATTATTTTGAAAAAAAAAAAACGTCTTCAGTGAATTAAAATATATGTCTATCAAACAAATTTATTCAAAAATCAAACTGGCCACTAACAAAACAAAAGAATATTAAATGTGGTTGCATACTGAGGAAAAGATTAAGGAGGTTCTAAATAGAGTAACGAATATTGGAGTAGTGAATTTTGTTTCTTTCTAATTTCAAAACATGTCGAGTGATTGTTGAGATTAACTTGTAAATAATGCTCTATATTTTTAATTTATTTATAATTTGTTTATACGACATATAATAGTTAATTAATCGTAATAGACACTTAATTATCTCACAGATGGTGTAAAAAGTAGAGTATTCAACACCCTCGAATTCCTCATTTCACTCAGGTTTCTCTATTAACTCCCTCGCGATGCTCGGGAGTTAATTATATAAATCCCTCACTAACATTTAGGATTAAAACTTAGCAACCTTCATTTTGTTCAGAATTCAACATGCCGCCCTCGCCTTAAAGACACTGCTTTATTCCCTAGTCGCATATTCTACTATTATTTAAAATGACAATCACCTAGGTAACTTCTTAGCTTACCAAGGTAAAAACTAAAGTTTTTATCACAATTATATTTTTTTTTTCTGGTATCATCTGAATGACTTCTTTCAATCTTGGGCGGAGCGGGAGGGCGCGTCAAACTCTTACTGACTAAACCCCTAACCCGTTCCTTCGTTGCCTTCGATCTGGGGGGGACTCGGTGTCAACCTTTCGGAATACCCATGTTCCCCAGAGGCTTCGGCTCTGCCGGGCCCCTACAGTTTGCTGACATCTCCTTGAGGCGCGCGTGGAACAAGACGCGCCGTTGACGACTGGGCTCGGTCCAGATTATTTCCAGACTATCCAGTGCTCGCCGTCCGCGAACCCGCGCCTACGGTGGTCGGAAATCGGGATCGGAATCTTGGCGACGGCGGCATGAGAACCGTTCCCTCACGCGCTCGCGGTCAGCAGCCACCTTCACTAGCATTACTGCTTCGCAGAAGGAGGCGACCGCCTGCCACCCCTCTTCGCTCCGGACCATGGCCTGAACCAGGGCCCGGCGCGAGAGGTCACTGCCGCCGATAGCCTCACATACATAGGATAGGGGCACACCTCTAACGTATGCTCCACCGTGTCCTCCGGGCGGTCCACACAGTAGCGACACCCGGGCGTCCTCTCCTGCTTGATCCGATGCAGGAACCTTCCGAACTTGCCGTGTCCGGTGAGGACCTGCATCATACGGAACGAGAGGACGCCGTGACCTCTTTCCAACCACTCCTCAAAGAGGAGACTTACCGCCTCAATGACGGCGTGCCCAGCACTGGGTTGCGACAGTCGCAGTCACCATGCCACCCTGAGATCTCAGTTTGGCCGCCGGTCGCTTACCTAGCGATAGCGCCCAAACCCGCGCCCCGTAAAGGGCCATAGACCGAATGATCCCCGTGTAGAGCCTCCGACAGGGGGCGTCTGGACCCCCTAGTTTGGGCAAGAGCCGCTTCCAAGCGGCCTCAGACCTGTCCAGTTTGGGGGCCAAACGTTGAAAATGCTCCTCGAAAATCCATCGGCTGTCGAGGACGAGTCCCAGGTACTTCATCGTCGACCCGACGCCGATGTGGACCCCCCCTACCGTTATTTGGGAACCCGGTGGTGGCGCGGTCCGAGGGCCATGAATAGCCTCGGACTTGTGCAATGCCACCTTGAGTCCCAGTTGCTGGATCCTGTCCACGACTGTAGCAACCCCGCGTGTCGCTGTTTCGGCCGCCGCCTGGTATGACTCTCCCCGCGCCAGGACCAGCGTGTCGTCTGCGTAGCAGACTACGCTGACCCCGTCGGGGAGGTCGCCGTGATCACAATTGTATTGGAATCAGAAGTTAAAAAATATTTTTATTACGTAGTCTATAGTCTTATTACCTGAAATAATTATTCTCATTCTTCTTCATTCCTCTCTTCAATTACAAAAAAAGGTTTATCTAAAAAATAATTTCTTTAAAAATAATCACATATATGTATAATTAAAATGTTTACAAGCGTTTCTTTGGTTTTAATTTATTTTCTTCTAACTTTCTCAGTAATCAAAATCAAAAACAACTCTCGTTAAAAAAAAGTTTAGAAGTTTTCTTACCTTACGGGATTATTTTTTAATGACCGGCCAAATTTTCACTGGGTGTTCTACCCATGAATATAAACAACTTTCACTATGGAACCGACTCTGAAATCACGAAAAACAAAAATAACAGCAGTGTCATACATTTTAGTCGAGTAGGTATTGAACTTTTGTAAAACGGCTGATTCGTTTTTCATGATTTCAGATTTGGTCCCATAGTGAAAGTAGTTCATATTCATGGGTAGAACACCTTGTGAAAATTTTGCCGGTTATTGAAAAATAACCCTTTAAATACTATCCCTAGTTTCTCTTCAATAACAAAAATATTTTTTATCTCCTATGACAATAATAAATTGTAGTTTACTACAGTTTATCGCGATGGCGCCAAAATCATTATTTAACCAACCTCATAATAGTAAATCCATGAAATTTTGATTGTATTAATGTGTATACTATTCTCATTCCGTTTAAAATAAACTGTTTGAAGTACTAGGACTTTACTTTTGTTATAATTGAAACAACACTGCAAATCAAATATTGAATAAAAAAGTAGGTTTAACCATAATCTTTTAATGTTTACTGTTGAAGTCCTAAATAGTTCATGCGACATATATGTCTGTTCCATCTCATTATCTACTGCAAGCAAAATGGTTGAAGTGACAACATCTAACATTTCATGTACAGAGCTAAATGTATGGATCGACACTGGGTATGAATTTGACAAAGAAGCTATTTGTATTAAACGACATTCTTGTATATTTACAAGGTAAAGCTAATTGTATGAAGCGACACTGGATAAGAATTTAACAAAGAGGCTAATTGTATGAAGCGACATTTCTATATATTTATAAAGTCCGGCTAAATGCTTTAACGTACCTTGCCTGTAAATTGTTGCTCCAGGAAAAAAAGTTTAATCGACTGCCTGGTATTTGGTAGTCAGCTTAAGTACACAGTTCCTAAATTTGTCAATATTTTGTGTCGCTTCATACATTGGAAGTCCAAAATGGGCCCAAAAATGCGGTTGTATTAAGCGACAAAAATGTGCTCCGATCGTCACCAAACCCAGCTCAAATGACGCAGAAAAATTTGCTGATTCCAAATATGTATAAAAGTCTATATCGCTCAGAGTGTCGCTTCATACAATTAGCCCGGAACCCGTCGATATTAACTCCCTCGTAGTGTTCGGAAGTTAATTATATAAAACCCTCACTGCGTTCGGGTTTAAAACTGAGCAAAATTTGTTTCGTTCGGAATTCAACATGCCGGCTGCGAATTTAAAACACTGATTTATCCCCTAGTCCCTTAAAATCTACTATTAGTGATAGTGGTTTCATTAATAAAATATTTAAAAAATTACTGTATGCGGCCCGACGACCGTCATTGAACCAGCATGATTAGAGCTACGGTATGTCGGCGCCATTTGGAGCTATCGTAAATTTCATCGACGATGTCCTCAGTGATGGAGACGTTAATTACAATGCGTACATTGAACAAATGACACAGCTCGCCGCGCCGCGTGTGGCGCCGCACTGCTGGCGCGCGCGCCGCTCATTCCGCCGCATTAGTCGTCACTTTATGGCTCATTGTTCGTACCTGCCACGTCCGCGCGACCTTCTCCCGCGTCACTCGTTGCTGCTGGGTGACGGGCTCTTTCGGGCGACCCATTACAGTGATCGCATTAAATGTGCAGATGCTCGTTAATGGCCGGTCAGCCCATATCGGTGTCCGCGTAACAGCGACGGCGCGCTCCGACTCATCAGCTGAGACTACGACGTGCGGGCTCAAGTAACAAATGTGCCACTTCCGCGCGACAGTACTGGAGGCCGGCGCGAGCGTGTGAGCGCCGCGCGGCTGATTGGGGCCGCGGCGAATTGCTGCGACTGACCAATGATACCAAGTGTCGGAGATGTTCCGCCGCGACCGGCGAGTGACGCGGGCCCTACCGCTACTAGCTCACGTTTTCATCAAAATGATAAACATATAATATTCATTTTACGAAATATTGTTAAAATAATACTTTAAAAATTCTTTTTATGTTAAATCGAATCAAGTGTGTAGTCGACTACTCTGAGAAGAAATACGGAATCAAACTCAGTAGCAAGTAATGCTTTTGACGAACACATGAATTCCCCGAGGGTCCAGACACACAAACCAGTTTATTGGAATAGCAAGATACGTTGGCACCCTGGTCATTTGTTGTGCAGCCACAATCGTCACGCGAATTTCATAAAAGTTAGCTGAAGTCTGGATACCTCCGAGTAAAGTCACAGGTCAGGCGGGCGGCGCACCCGGCTCGCGGGCTACCTGCGACCTGTCCCTTGCTTACTCAATACGTGTTGTATTATTCACCCATACAACCTGTTCTCGACAATCATAGTCATATTCGTATATGTTCCTGATGAGCTGCCGCTCGAGCTCACGAGCGCCGGTGACAGGTCGCCGCGGCTAGTGTTGTTTGTTAGTGTTGAGCTGGCGGCGGCGGGCTGCTCGACGAGTGACGTGTTGTTGTTTGTGGCGGCCGCGCCCTGCTTACACCGTACACGACCTGCATCATGTTTATATACCAACTACAGTCGTTCGAAAACCATTGGCCAGACGTCCAACCACACAAGTATTTTTTCTATTCAAAATATCGGTTCTCAGCTGCATAACGATAGACCGAAAACCATCCAACACTCTTGGCAAAAAGCAAGGCAGGTTGATAATGCGCGATTCTGACAATTCCATCGGGATGAATAGGTATTATATAACACAGTAATTTTACAATGGACTGGTCATTTCGTTTCAAGCAAAGCATGAGACGGGTTCAGTGCAGTGAGTCAAAAATCTTAATCAGTTCATAGTTTATGGGGCGGCTCGTCCTTAGGGTCTGTGAGAGCGCGGAGGGTGGCTGCGAGCGCAAGCCGACACTGCGGCGCACCGTGTGACGTGTCCCACTTGCCCACGCGAGCCCCGCAACTTGTCTCAGCCCCAAACTTTAATATATTTTTATTTACCTTCATATCGTAAAGTTCGTAAGTTTGTCTGATAAGTATTGTCAAGTTATTTTACACCTCCTCTTACAAAACAGTGCTATAGAATAACTTTTTCTATTAAAGTACTGCTTGACCGTAGAGTTTTCAAATCATAAGTTTCAATTGACGTTGACAAAAAAAGCTATGAAATTCAATTTAGAACGTTATTTCAATTGAACAATAGGTAACAACAATATATTGAATCATCCACTTCCTGCCCTTGTGGCGTGTTCCTTGTGCTCGGCGCAACACGTCATTTACTAGCACTTTTCACGCTATCAGGAACTCCTCTTTCTTCCATATCACTCTTCTCACAGTCTATTCGTCTTTCCTATGGCCTCGTACTCCCTCTCCATCCACCCACATGTATACTCATAGCTCTTTTAGTGACATGCGTTTCATCCCTCCTCTTCCCATGACGAGGACAACTTTTCAGGAGTTTTGGAGCTGGATCTGTGCTGGGCGGAGCGTAGACTTCGAGTGGAGACTGGTGAAGTCTACGCCCCGCCAGCACAGATCCAGCTCCAAAACTCCGACAGCTTTCAGCTCGAACTCCACAATCGATACCTTTCAGTTTTCACTGCTCAATGCACAGAGACATCATTGAATATTTGTTTCTCACTTTTAATTGTACCATCAAAGTTTTGCCAGCGCTTCTTCCCCCGCATTTTGAAGAAGGAGTTCATCATGTAGAGGTCCTCCTTCTTCATAAAGCTAGCCAGTAGGTGCCCCGGTGGTTCTGACGTCCAAATCCAAATAGTTCTCGTTTGCCTAGCTTCGCGTCGAAGTCCTCCATAGCAACGGTGAAGTGAGTCTTATAATCATGCATGCATCATGATGCTCATGGCTCTGGGTACATCCTCATATATGGTCTGCTACGGTTTCCCGTCCGATTACAATTTTGGTGTCTTCAAGGTTAGAGTGAATAGGCTCCCAACAAGCCAGCGCGCCCGGCGCCGCGCGGCCCCGTGGAGATCGCTATCAGCTACTTATTAACCGAGCGCCGCGCGCCGCCGCCCTCGGTGCGCTCGGACCTCACTCTGATTGCATTCTTATCAGCGAGTCTAGCGCCACTGACTTGTGCCGGCACATCCGACTCCATCAGTCAGCAATCATCTGATAAACAGATGTCTCGTCTCAGTGTGTGACGTTCGTATCTCTCACTGTGGCTCGCGGCAGCGTGCCAGTCCCGCCGGCTCATCCCTTGAGCTGCATAATCCCGCGCGCGCCCGCTCCCGCTCCCGCCACGCGGTAAATCCTGGGTAACGACACAAATATACGGAGAAAGGGTAACTTACAACTGTACGTAATACCATTTTGTATTGCACTCAACTTGCCTAACAACGTTACGAACTCCATGAACTCTGGCTCATAGATTCTCAGTCAGATATCTACGAGTATAACATGAAATAGGTATGATTCAGATACTACAAGTAGCAATTGTGGCTACTGGCTGCACTGGGCTCTGGGCACGGGCAGCGAGTGGAAGCTGCTGCGAGCTGCTCACGGCGGAGGGACGAGAGGCGACAGCTGTTCTTTAGTTCGCGTACTATAGGTACTTAGTTTTTTACTAAAAAAGTAATATGATATTTTTTACCAGAACTATAATAGAAACTAGCTAGTCACAAGTTGAGCAATAGCTGAAGTCTTAGTTTTGAAGGCGGAGTGTTGTAAGGAAGCTCGGACGGTACATATTACTGCTTCTGTATCGTGGTAGGTGTAGACTACAGGATGGACATGTGGAAACGAGGCATCAGTTCAATCAAGTGATGGTGTTCAATCGCGGGAATCAATGAGTCAATTTAAAGTAATAAACGTGAATGATGGAAATGACGCGCGGTCGCGCCCCGGCCGCGCGCGTCTCGTGTGCGTGGAGCTTGCGCGCGGTGTGGCGCGGTATGTCATCGTGGCGGCGCTGGCGGAGGTGAGCTCGGCAGCCGTGACGTCACCGCAGAGGAGCCGTCCTCAGCGCCGCGTGCGCACAGTCGACAACGCCTCTTGCGTCGACGGTGTCGGCTATCTTTGCCATGCATGGTTCTGATGCATGTCCGCTATATGTAATGCTGATGATAACGCCCATTTAGAATACGTGCCGACGCGCGGCGGAGGGGTTCAACTTCAAGTTCGATGGATGATGGGAATAAAAGTGCAATGAGAATAACACTATTTCATAGAAAAAAGATTTAGTAATTTTTTAAAACTTTTACCTACTAAACTACTAAACGGATTTTATTAAATATCAAACTACATCACACACACCGACATCCACGCGAGCAGCCTCGCTCGCGTGGCTGTCGGTGTCTCCACACAAACTTTGGATCCCCGTTTCATACCCTTACATATGCTGCAGCAGGTTAAACTGAAGACCGAGGAGTATATGCTGCCTCTCCGCGGCTGTCCTGCAGTCTCGACTACGGCGCCGGATAGCCTGTCGGTACATCGAAGTGGCCGATATGTCAGTCGACTTAAGGACTAGACCTCGAAACCTATCCGCCAGCAGCGGCGTGTGAGGCACGGACACATCATCCCTCCGAAGCTGTTCACGGCCACAATGGAAGAAGACTTCAATACCTCCACGCGTTCCAGACATAGAGGACAGACTGATAACAAAGTTATCGTATAATGATTCCGACCCTAAAAATGAATGAATACCTACCTATGTTATCAGTATCACCTATCTGGAAGCATTTCTACTAATATTATAATGAAAAATAGTAGGTTGCCTCAGGTACGGCATTGTGTATTGCAAACCAATCCACCTATTTTTATATCTTACAAAAAAAAACATACTTAGTTACTGTTGCTAGTGAAACACTTTAAACTATTGTAATTTAACGTTTGTTGTGATTCGGCATTTTGGTAATGGCGGTTACTTGTAAGAATACCGGAAAGAAACTGTTGTCATTGCATATGTGCAATGACAACAGTTTTACGGTGTACGATGAAAACGGTGATAAAAAATCAAATGATGAACGGGGCAAAACAAGGCAATGCCCATAGGCCATAGTATCTTTCTAAATCAGGCAGATTTCATTATTCAATTGTGAGAAAAATTCACTAGGTGTAATAGGGTCCACTGACAAGTATTTTTGACCGCAAAACTGCCTCTATGGTTCATCATCATCACCATCTCAGCCGATAGACGTCCACTGCTGGACATAGGCCACCCCCGAGCGTCGCCACGACGACCGGTCCTGTGCGTCTCGCATCCACAATGGCTATTGCAATGTTATTCCATTCAGCCATCGATCTGTCTGTTGTGGATTGGAGAGGTTTTGTATCATTATTAAACCACTAGGTGCAGGGGTCGCGGTGGCCGACGTGCGGCCCGCTGTGGCCAGCGCTGTCCTCGCGGACTGCCCTCGCTGTCAGCGACGCGCGACGCCGTGTCACGTCTCAGCTGCTTGAAGCTCATATTTTATTCCTCACATCTGTTCCACATTCAGCTAAATCCGGCTTGACTGGAAGCCGACCCCAATATAGTTGGGAAAAGGCTAGGCAGATGATGATGATGATCTGTTCCACACTCAGTGCTATATTTGCTTATTTGTTTCTCTATGAACTTCTATAGTATTTTTATGTTGGTATGAGGGCCGGAGGTAGACAGCGGCTCGTCCTCTCGTCACTCCGTCACTCGCAGCTCGCGCGCGCACGGCCGGCGCCGGCCGCGGGCGCCCTTTGGTGACAGCTCGCCTCGGCTATTAATACCTGATGCCCGCTCGGGACTCTGTTTGTACACTTTTGTTATATTTATAGTCAGCGAAAGTTGCCGCGGAAATAATTACACGCTGGTGTCGTCACCTCGTACAATGGCCGAGTGCTCCCGAACGAGAGCTCGAACTGTCCCGAACTGCGCATCCTCGCTCGAGATCTACGTTAGCGTAATGATGATCGTTTAACAGTTTCAGTAAAGTTACAGTTTTTGAAATTGTAAGTAGGTACCGTGCATCAGAGAGCGAGGCTGCTCTAATTTGGGTGATTATTTAACGGGTCATCTAAAAATAAGTTCTGTCGAATCCGAAATGTTCCTGCAAACAAAGAGAAATGAGCTGCTTTTACTGATCGCCTGACAATAAGTAAATGACCAGAGGTATACATATACTCTTCCAGCTTTATAATTAATAGCATAGGAAATTTAATATACTTACCTTTCTCCAATTTTCTTCTTCCTGCCCTTGTCCCATATTAGGTACTTGGGGTCAGCGCAATATCTTTTTTTCTTCCATTTTGTCCCATAACCCGTCAAAAGGGAGTTAGTGATAATATACTGCTGCAAATGCTTTGGTTTGGGCGGCGGTAGTCCGACGGATACAGGCTTCAAAGGCAAATGGGGAGCTTCAACTACAACCACGAGTAGCACAATTACAAACAGACAACTCATTTTTAATTTGTGACTGTTAATAGACACACATGAATCAAGAGCACTTTCCATACATTGATTGACCTGTCACTTGATTTGTTTTACAGCTCGCGTACACCTATTGTATAAAAACAATTATAGTCCATCTAATGAAAGCGCGACCTGAGAAAACGAGGTTAAATCCAAAAAGAAGATTGGCGAGCTGGGTATCACATCAAAATCCAAACATACACAAATCTAGTTATATGCAACTTATGGGTCATATATCGTTAGTTATTTTCGAAGCTAAAATACAATATTAGCAGTCCGGAGTAATTAAAAAACCATGATTTTAGGGTACAGTCCCGTTACGGAAACAAAACGCAATAATGCAATAGTACCTCGTCCTTTTTGTGAAGTCTGTAAAAACAAAACGCATAAAATAGGCTTATTGCGTCAGCTGTTACTTAGGTATGTCAAATACAAAAAAAATATAAACTGTCATGATATTTTTGTTTGACCCTGCCTAAACATAATTCGTCGTTCATTGACATATATATTACTAATCATTGTCGTCGTTCGTGTTATTTGTAATGTTGTCTGCATCTATAAATGAAGTGTGAACTCTTATTTTGTGCCGCCACGTTACTTTAGTACATTACAATTTGCGTTTAGTGTATAAACCTGCGCAGGACTGAAATAGGACTCTTATTTATTCTGTGAATGTTTTTCATGCTTTAACAATGTCAGCAGTTGATCTTCGGTGTATAAACTGTTATGTGCGCTTATCACGCCTTCGCCGACGTGTCTTGATTTGACCAGTTTAAAGGAGAAAACCGAAGCCATTATCGGCTACTGTTGTAATTGTAAAGTATGACTCAGAACCGTGGGCTGTTGTTCACATGTCATGAGTGTAGTCTGGTATTTAGCTTACGATCGACACGAAGGAACAATCTCCCTGCGGTATTTCTTGACAATGTATTGTTACAATTATAATAAAAAAATGTTATAAACACTATGGTTTTGTTTTTTACCTGTTACGAGACGCCGCGCGGCATCAAGAGGGGCAGCGCTGCATGAAGCAACGTATTCTAAATTCTCACAATGAAATGTGTATCTTTTCGCGTAGTAAATAAAGTTATATTTTGAGTCACTCTATTAAAATGTGCGCGCAGCGTCGCGTCTCGGTGTGAGCTGACCCTAACCATCGTACGATTGAACGATGTGATTAAACACAAATTCTTTAGAGTGTCCTAATAGAAGCTTGTAAATCATCGCATGAGCACAGGGTTTCGTCGATAAAACTAATCTCATCGTGCGACGAAATCACATCGTTCAATCGTATGATAGTTAGCTAAATAGGACGACGCTTAAGGGTCTGCCTTAAAACCTTGTCCAGAAGAAGCGAATTCGTTTAGAAACGTTTCGCGCGAATTCATTCGCGCGCTAGTAATATACTAGTAAGATACTAGCACAAATACGTCGCGTCCACAAGTATCGCGCGAATTCAAAATACGCGCGTAAATCGCGTGCACAAGGCCAGACCCTCAACTCGCGCGTATTACACGCGAGTCGAGATACTAGGGACACCTTGTTGCGTCCAGTTAAACGCGCGAACTCCAGAGCGAGTGCACATATCCAGGGAAATTGAGCACCTACATTTGATACGGAATTATTGAATGCTCCAGCGTTGATACGCTCTTTCTGGGCGCAACGGTCGCGCGTGATACGCACGCGCAATCGCGATGAATTCGCCCCTTCTGGTCAAGCTCTAAGTTACATAATTAGGTAGGTACCTTGTATTATTTTTGGTGGTCCATTTTGAGGTTATGTCTATAAATCATTTTATATCCCCAACTCTAATGTATGTCTTACCATTACATATTTTGTTATACTGCTAGTAATATATATGTCAATGGTTATACTCTATTGTAGCATTCTAATCCATATATTCATTCTATTGTACGTTAAGCCTGTATGTGATACTGAAAGTACATGGGGTTTTGCCAATCTTCTTTTGTATGTGGTATTACTAACTAGTAGGAGAATCATGTCTTGACACTTCACAATTTTTTTTTATTTCCTAAAATTGCGGCTGAATAATGTTGTCAATTAAATTTGAAAAAAAACCTCCAGGTCGCGCTTTCATTACACGCACTCTAGTATTTATAATTAAGAAATAACATATAATCATTGACATATATATTACTAGCATATAATCTTTTCATTTAGAGGCCAGGGAAAAATGCTATTGTGTAAATACCTAAGTGTCAGATATTTTCCCCTGAGGGCAGGCTAAGGTCTTGCGACCATATTGCCGAGTCTTACGTGTTTAATATCTTCTTACAGTTTCATTGTAATGTGGGTGCAGAGCCTGTCATTCACTTAAGCCCACATTCTGAATGACGATATTTTGAGCGTTCATTAACCATATGACAAGGAGAGCTCGTGGCTAAATAATAACAGCCGCACAGGTCGATCTTCAAGGTTAAGCCACGCTTGCCTAGGTTGGTCTGTGGATGGGTGACCATCTTAACATAACGAGTTTCCTCCGTGCCTCGGAAAGCACGTTAAGCCGTTGGTCCCGGCTGTCATTTGGAGATCTTTGGCAGTCGTTACGGATAGTCAGAAGCCAGTAAATCTGACTCCAGTCTTGCCATGAAGTACCGTGTTACCCCAGTTAATGGGTTGTGGAGGTCTGGTAGGCAGCCGCTCCTCGTAAAATACTGGTATTCAGCTAAATCCGGCTTGACTGGAAGCCGACCCCAGTATAGTTGGGAAAAGGCTAGGCAGATGATGATTAACCATATGACAAGTCTTTCATAATCTGTGAAACACAAAACTCTTTTAAAAATTAAAATAATTATTAACTTTGCTTTTTTCCTGACCTTATTGATGATGATTCATTGGTATAATTAAATATTGTATAAATTTGGCGTTAGAATTATGTTTTCTTGTAAAGGGGACAGTAGTCTCTCCTCCTGTCATCCCCTTCGAACCTCACCAATTCATATCCGAGTGCCCTAAGGTACCGGATATTATATGATTCTGCTAAATAATAATTTTATATTTAAAAGATGATATTTTTTTGTTGAAAAGCATAAAAATCCTCTCTTATTTGTTAACTTCTACAGAGACTGAGAGAGAGAGCCACACTCCACACAGACGCCACACAAACACCACACAGGCGCCACACAAACACCACCCAGGCGCCACACAAACACCACCCAGGCGCCACACAAACACCACCCAGGCGCCACACAAACACCACACAGGCGCCACACAAACACCACACAGGCGCCACACAAACACCACCCAGGCGCCACACAAACACCACACAGGCGCCACACAAACACCACACAGGCGCCACACAAACACCACACAGGCGCCACACAAACACCACCCAGGCGCCACTCTTCGCCAAGTAAATCATGTCATGCATAAAACGTGCAATATAAATGACAGTGTTACATAATCTTAGACAGCCTAGGTCCAGGCAGAGCGTGCCTCTGATTTCTAATGATGAAGTGCTCGTTCAGATGTCGTTCCAGGACTACTTACTATACGTACTCGTTGAGTGTCGAGACCAGAGAGATCGTTTACCAGGTATATTAGCATGTTATACGCATCGTGTGACGTCCGATATTTATGTACGTGTGCTGCCGGCGGCGACAGAAATGTGCTCGCGAGCCGCGCGTAGCACTCTCGCGGTCACTTGATAACATGTTCTGCAGGAGATCCTCCGTAGCGCCAACTATAGTTCAGGGGCCACTGCGCCACTATATGTGTAATAGCTGTACAGTGTACACATGCGTACACACGCGCGACAATACTATTGGACAAGTGTCCCACAATCTGTCTATGCGTATATTAATAAAGAAATAACAAATAGGTACCGCATTTATGTGACGACGGTCGAGTCCCGTTGGTGACACTTCCGACGTTTCGGCAACTGCTATAATTATCTGACATATCACCTTCGTAAAGAAATAATTAGAATAGTAGTCTAACATTCCGAATGTTGTGTGTTGATGACGGGGCCCGCCCGCTCCCCGCGCCCGCGCCCTTGTGCCAGGTAGCTGATCATCAATCTTCAATATGTCCCACATTAGACGTCGTCGCCGGGAGATAAATTGCATAACGTGCGCCCTTCGCCGTGACGGCGCAGCGCGAGCGCGAGCCGCAGTCGCGAGCCCGCCGCGCGGGCGCGCTGCGTGCGGCCGCCGCGCGCTCTACGCGCCGTCGACGACTTGGGCTCGATCCGGGCGGTTACCGGTCCGCCGAAGGGCGAGCTACCCATTGCTCACCGTCCGCAAGCGCACGTCTACGATGGTTAGCTGGGACCTCTCAAAACTTACCATATTTGGTGAGGACTTGGGTCATGTGGAAGTTTTGGATACCGTGACGTCTTTCCAACAACGCTTCAAAGAGCGAAATTACCACTTTAAAAACTCCAACGAAATGTGGCAAAATGAATTTTAATAGACCACTTTTTAGGGTGCCGTAATCAACTAGGAATCCTTATAGTTTCGCCATGTGTTTCTGTCTCCGCCCGTCCGGATTAAACTCAGTGAACGTTAGCACTAGGAAACTGAAATTTGGTACCAATAAGTATATATCAATCACGGCGACAAAGTGGTAAAAAAATGTATTAGGGTACCCCTTCTACACGTAAAGTGGGGTTTCAACCCTTACGTGTGATAGGTATATTGTTGGATAAGTATTTAAAAATGAATAGGGGTTTACTAAAATATTTTTTTGATAGTGTAGGTATTTGTGTTTATTTTCGGAAATAGTCGCCTGTAACTTTGGAACTATAAGTTTAGAAAATAATACCTATATGACAAAACCTACATGTCCTGTCAGTCTGGTTTTTATAAATTAATAACCCAGTTTCCCGAGAGATGGCGCTGTACTTTACTTGGTGCTGTTAAGAGTTTTTCCTGAGTTGATGGGGTCGGAACGGGTATGTGCTATTAAATTGTCGAATAGTTCGATTGCAATCTCGTTGACTTTGGTGGTGTTTGTTCTTGCTCGTTGTCTGTCATTCATTGTTATTAGTAAGAATAGTGAGAATTTGTAATTGTGTTTAAGTAAATTGGGACACTTATTGTGACGGACGGGAATCTACGGAACCCTATACTAATCGTGGCCCGACACGCTCTTGTTTACTGTTTGAAGGCTCCCATTTAACCACAATCTAATCAGATGAAAAGCGACAAATTGGTGGACGATGGAGCACGGTTGCTTTGAAGTAACCCATTCACTCTTGACTTACTATCAGGAAATAGACTCCGGCAGGGTATTTCACTCCTTAGCTGTATGCACATAGCACAGGTTAACTTAACGTTACAAGGCGATTTCTACACACTCTCATTTTATTGGTGTCTAGCTGGTGTCCGCGACTTCGTCCGCGTCAAATTTATTTTTACAAGTTGCTAGTTTTCAGCACAACGCTATTTGTTAACAATTTTAAGAAGTTTTTTTTCTGACGAGACAGCCATCTACTAGCTAAAGTCCTTTCGTAACTGGTCTAGCCGTTTTGGTGATTGACTAGAACAAACAGACAAAAAATTAAAAAAGGTCCATGTAAAACAAGCATTAAGTTATATTAATAAAAAAATGTAATTTCGCTATAGGTAAGCATTTAGTAAAAAACCGGGCAAGTGCGAGTCGGACTCGCGCACTGAGGGTTTCGTACCAACCTACCTATAAAAACAGTTTAATTCTCGAATCGAGTCTTGAAGACGTTTCAATTTTTTTTTCTTGTGACGTAACTAAAAATTTTCAGTTTTCAGACTTTTCCCGATATTAGTGCTATAATACCTTGCTTCGTGCCAAATTTCAAGATTCTAGGTCAACGGGAAGCACCCTATGAGTTTTGATTCCTTTGACAGCGTCGAAATGTACGTTTTTTGCAACATCGGGCGTATCTTTTTTTCCCGTCAACTTACAAGTTTGATTTTTGCACAACTTCAAGGGACCGCGGATTTCAATATATGGTTTTAATTTCAACTTGATACTTTCACGCGTTCCTGAGAAAAAGGGTCTTGACAGACGGACGGACAGACGGACAACAAAGTGATCCTATAAGGGTTCCGTTTTTTCCTTTTGAGGTACGGAACCCTAAAAATATTTTGATGTTACAAACAGATACTTAACTTCGTCATCAACGACAATAACGAAGTCAAGTCATGGTAAACATCCATGTAGCACCGATTCTATCAAGATCGGGGACTCAGCACTCGAAGTTGTGGACGACTACGTCTACCTGGGACAGACGGTCCAGTTGGGTAGATCTACCTTCGAGAAAGAGATCAATCGAATCCGACTCGGCTAGGCAGCGTTCAGAAAGCTGCACGATATCTTCTCGTCCATAGAAACAGTGTCTCAAGACAAAAGTCTATGACCAGTGTCTGTTATCAGTGATGACAAATGGATCTGAAACATGGTCGCTCACAATGGGCCTCATCAGAAGGCTTAAAGTCACCCAAAGAGCAATGGAAAGGGCTATGCTCGGAGTTTCCTTGCGCGATCACATCAGAAATGTAGATATCCGCAGCAGAACCAAGGTTACCGACGTAGTCCGAAGAATCGCCAAACTTAAGTGGCAGTGGGCAGGGCACATTGCTTGTAAAACGGATGGTCGATGAGGGCGGAAGTGTCTCTGGAGTGGCGGCCACGTACCAGAAGACGCAGTGTTGGAAGGCCTCCTACAAGGTAGACCGACGACCTGGTGAGGGTCACGGGAATCCGATAGATGCGAGATGCAAATCAAAGTGATTCGATCACAACCCACTCGCAAGTGATCGACTCACAAATCTCAAAAACATTCGATCATATAACCCGCTCACGGAGGACGCTGACTCGCGATACTCTATACTCACAATACAACAGCGCCGTACTTTACGAATTGAATCGACACAAGTATGTTTGTCTCTTTTTATCGCATTTCGATTTGTAGGTATGTCGCTCACTTTCACGAGTCGAGTTTCTTTCGTGCGCGCTACACCAGTACAAACCTGTTTGTTTGGGTCGCGAGTGATCGATCGAAAGATTGATTGACAATTTGACATTAACAATAACAAATCAGTTGCACCGTGACCTACGACTCGCGACCCACGTTTGCGACCTGTGCGTGATCTGTTTAGTTTTCGGTGTTTGGTGTGGAATGTTTAGTTTATTAATGGTAATTGTTGTTTTTGTATGTTTTTTAAATATTTCTGAGAGTAATTACACTTAGTCACAACTCGCAACATTCATAATGTTTATTGTCTGGTAGGTAGGTAGGGATTTCTCTATTTATCTCTATTTAAGTCGTGATATAATAGTAGGTTCTTTAAAATTTTGTTACACGACTAATATTCTACACATTTCCACACGAAATTTACTCAAGAAACCAGTCAATCACACGACTGAACCACGATCCGTGATAGAAGTATCGAAGTGATCGAGTGATCGAAACGATCGAATCATTTTGATTCGATCACCTTGCCAATGGGTCGCGATTAACCCGGGTTACAACAAATGATTGATCGACACAGGCCTACACAGGACCGGTCATTGTGGCGGCGCTTGGAGGTGTCCAGCAGTGGACGTCTTTCGGCTGAGATGATGAATTAACTTCATCATCATCTGCCTAGCCTTTTCCCAACTATATTGGGGTCGGCTTCCAGTCAAGCCGGATTTAGCTGAATACCAGTATTTTACGAGGAGCGGCTGCCTACCAGACCTCCACAACCCATTAACTGGGGTAACACGGTACTTCATGGCAAGACTGGAGTCAGATTTACTGGCTTCTGACTATCCGTAACGACTGCCAAAGATCTCTAAATGACAGCCGGGACCAACGGCTTAACGTGCTTTTCCGAGGCACGGAGGAAACTCGTTATGTTAAGATGGTCACCCATCCACAGACCAACCTAGGCAAGCGTTGCTTAACCTTGAAGATCGACCTGTGTGGCTGTTATTATCTAGCCACGAGCTCCTCCTCCAATTAACTTCATTATAAATAAATATTATAGATATATTACTTGAAGAACTAATTAAAAGTAATCTAAAGTATGGCGATAAAAAAACTATATTATCGTTGTCGACTGGTAATGTACCCAAAAGGCTGGCAGCATTGCCTCGCTGTATGGCAAAGCGATACTTCAAGTTTATTTATAAGTACGAGTATGTGTACGAGTGTGTACGTAGAAAGGCATGCAGGAGCCGCACTATGTACTTGCGCACGACCGCGTATGGACGCAGCCCAAGCTAAGTGCGCGACGCGAGCCGTGGCAGCACGCGGGTAGCGACAGGCTACTGCGTGCAAGTATTCAGTCCGCTGCCTCAGCCGCGTGGACATGAGTGCCACGTACCTTCTGCTAGGAGTTCATGCTATGACACCTAAAGCAGTCATGGTCTTCACGTCAGCGTTCAGCCATTGAGATTGATTAGCAAACAGTTAACTGTCCAGACTTTGGTTTCGTGTGTGTCCGTTGGTTAGTACTGAAATATGTATGGGGGTGCCTACATTGTACTCACGAAAAGTGAAAATGCTTTGCTTGCATTTCAAAAAACCATGCTGTATACAAGTAAATCGTACAAAAATGCGGATAATGGAGCACTACAGTGGATTTTATCATGATATAAATTTTATATAGATATATGAAGCTTATTTACGACTTGACATATTATTTTAACGACTTGTTATGAAACGCGAAGCTAACATTTTTACGAGGTCGCTTAGCGGGCGAGCAGTTTATCTGAATCTGATGCGGCTCGTGCGGCCGCCGGGCCGGGCCGCCGCCCGCCGGGCCGCGTCCGGCGCCGGCCGCCTGGAACCGGACGCCGGCTGCCGAACTCGACGTTGACTTGGCGTTAATCCCGGATATCCACCGCCATACCTACTTTTTATCCGCGAAAATTTCAGGGCGCCTTGTAGTGAAGGCATCAGTGGGCGGTTCTTATACGGTCTACTCTAAAGGAAATAAAAATCTAAAGGGTACCTAATACCTATACCTATTATCCGTTGACCTAAAATTTGGCAAGAACCAATGTGTGTAAACACAAGTAAACGTAAAAATGTAAAAACCGTAAACTTGAAGTTACGTTACACAATATGTACTTCAGTACTTTATTGCAACAAAAAAAATCTTTGAAACTCGATTGAAACTATTTACGTTTAGAGGTAAGTTTGTACAGAAAGCTTGGCGTGCGAGTCCGACTCGACCAGGATTTTACATTGAAATCGGTTGTATTTCTTTTTGTAAAACGTTTTTATTGTATATTTTATTAATGTAAATTGTGATAATAATACCGACTTAAACCAAAAATTGAATTCCATACTTGCCACTACAACGCACTGGATGAACGAACACAATCTCGAAATAAATTTTACTAAGACAAAAATAATAATTTTTCACCCACGACAAAAAATACCCATAAATATTAATTTTAATTACAACGGTCACAATGTGGTCACAACTTAGAAATCGTAAATAAATTCACTCTTTTAGGCCTAGACATAGATTCACACATAAATTGGAAACCTCACATTAAAAGAATAAGCGCAAAATTATCCAAGTTTACATACGCCCTCAGAGAAATAAAAAAGACAACAGATCTTAAAACGGCATTAGTTACTATTACTCATACGCATTTGCATGGCTCAAATATGGAATTATCCTGTGGGGCAATAGTACAGATACGCCTACACTCTTCACTTTACAGAAGAAAATGATAAGAATATTAATGAACAAAGAGCTAAAAATATTAACCCCACCCTGTCTACAGGGTGTAAAAAGACCGATCACAAAGCCGATAACTACACATTCTGTACGTGTAATTAAGTAACTTGGACCAAAAAATATTGCTGGGAAAAAACTTTTTTTTTTCATCTTTAAAAAATAATTAATTAATAATAATTCCGATCAGCTGCGCATTCGGCCGCTCGCGTTTGGTCGTTGAACCGACCGCACGCTTGTGTGTGTGAGGCGCTCGTTGTGTTTAGTTTTCAATGCATTTTAGTAACTTCAAATGCGTAATTGACTATGAAAAATTGATAATTTTGATAATGTTTGTTCGGAAGAAAGTTTACTAATGATACTTGGAATACGATTTTGAAAAAAAAAACGAAAAAAAATTTTTGACTTTGGCCTTCAATATCTCCAGAACCAGTGAATTCCCAGGTATGATCTAGAAGAAAAAAACTATCCCAGTGATGAGTAGATTATGGGGTTTTCGTTTTCGTTAAGGGTCTTTTTACACCCTTTATACAGGGTGTAAAAAGACTGATCACAAAGCCGATAACTACACATTCTGTACATGTAATTAAGTAAGTTAGACCAAAAAATATTGCTGGGAGAAAACTTTTTTTTTCATCTTGAAAAAATAATTAATTAATAATAAGTCCGATCAGCTGCGCGTTCGGTCGCTCGCGCTTGGTCGTTGAACCGACCGCACGCTTGTTTGTGTGAGGCACTCGTTTTGTTTAGTTTTCATTGCATTTTTGTAACTTGAAATGCGTAATTTGTTATGAAAAATTTATAATTTTGGTAATATTGTTCGGAAGAATGTTTATTACCTAATGATACTTTGAATACGATTTGAAAAAAAAAACGATTTTTTTTTCACTTTGACCTTTAATATCTCCAGAACCAGTGAATTCCCAGGTATAGTCTAGAAGAAAAAAACTATCCCAGTGATGAGTAGAATATGGGGTTTTCGTTTTCGTTAAGGGTCTTTTTTACACCCTTTATATATTGGAAATTTGCAAATTTGTACGAAAATACCCACAATTTTATGGTAGGTTCACACGCGCGCGTTCAACTCTAATCAACACACATTCAACGTGCACATTCACATTCACGAGCGTGTAAACGGTTTGCCCGAGCCCGAGAACGCGCCTGTGAACGTGAATGCCGCGAATCGGATGGGAGGTTTACACGCGCGCGTTCAACTCTACATTCAACGGGCACATTCACATTCACGAGCGTGTAAACGGTACGCCCGAGCCCGTAAACGCGCCTGTGAACGTGAATGCCGCGAATCGGGCAAGTATCGGTTTTTTGGCAAAATTCAAAGGATGAATGTACGGGCGCCCGGTGACTGTTTACACGCGCGCGGGCAGTCATTCTCTCCCGCGCTTTCGCGACGAGTGGATCTTCTTTCAACGTTGCTAAGAAAGTCGCTACGATCGGAGATTACAACATGGCGGAATGGTCAAACGAGACTGAGCAAATAAAAATGATTATTATTATAGACAATTTTGACGTTCCAGGAATATTACCGTTGGTAGAATCATCACAGCGATAAGTTGTTGGATTCAGTTTTCATAACAATTGTGGTTATATGTATGTATTTATATAAGTATGTATTTTTATGATTGTATTCGTTTTTTTTTCTATTTGTTTTACGTAAGTTGCACCTACTACACAATGTTTCTGCACCACCCTAAGGTTGACTGGTAGATAATGCCTATGGCATTAAGTCCGCCTTTGTACAATGTGCATTAAGTTACAATAAATAAATAAATTACCAGGAAGAAGAAGTATTATGGTCTTTTTCATTTTCTCCGTCGTTCATAATTTTGTTTCTTTTTACAATAAAAATAAGTTAAGCCAAAGGATATGGCAGCAAAAACACCGAGATCCTCGCTGCTCGCCGTTTTGGCACTGACTGACACGACGGCGTGCGTGTGAACAGCTTGAATGTCCGCCGGCCCGGGACGGGCTGCATGCCGCGCAGCCCGCCAGGCAGCCCGCCGCGCCGGGCTGCACGGCGCGCGTGTGACCATAGCATTATTATACTAAAACGGAGGACATTCAAAATAAAATTACACTTAGACATAAAAATAGACTAAACATACTTGCTTCACGATTGAAAATGCACTTTTCTAGTGCATTTGTTATGTCCATTAAAATTTATAATAAGTTACCAGACTTCATCAAAAATGCTGACAGTAAAAATATCTTTGTCAATAAATTAAAACAATTTCTGATAAATAAGTGTTATTACACTATAGACGACTACTACAACGATAAGCTCGAACTAAATAAAAAATAAACTGTTTACTTTTATAGTAGATAGCAGGGATGTTGCGGATGCTGATTTCTTCACATCCGCGGATGCGAATGCGGATGCGGAGTTTTGAAGGCTCACATCCGCGGATGCAGTTTATTAGTCTAACTAATTTAAAGTTTACCCATAAACACTTATGTAAGTATTTTGTAAACTCTTTATACACACAATGATCATTTATTACAACAACGTTTAAAATATTTATTTATACCATAAGTATTCCACAGCGCAAACAAACACGTAATGATTTTTTTACAAGAAACAAATGATGCACCACAACAAACGTGTCGAATCTTGTCACCAATTTCTTTGCTCCCATTGGACATTGCCACTTGCGACCGGCACGCGCCAATCGCCGGGCCCCGCCCAATTCTTTCTTGTCGCTACTTGCATGATATTCGCATCCGCATGAACATCCGCACTGATTAATGCAGATGTCCAAATCTATGCGGATGGTCCGCATTTGCGGATGCGGATGCGAATGTTCGCAACATCCCTGGTAGATAGTTATAAAACAGTAGAACGTGCATAAACTTATAATTAAATAAATCTTTAATATTAAAATACTTATATGCGTGTTAAAATTAATAAACAACATAATACTGGACACAATTAATCTGCTTTAAATGACATAATATATAAATAATAATATTTAACTAAACGAATTATACTTTATTAATTCTATTAACCTGTAGAGCCCCAGGGGGGGCGCCATTATTTTTTATATTTTAATATATTTAATATTAATAAATTAATATTAATAATATAAACTGTTATTGCTCTGTTTCTGTTGCTTTTGTAATTATACTACTAGAGTACAATTTTAAATCGATCGGGGTTTGGTGGCACAATTTTTTTCCAGCGGTTCTCAAAGTTAAAAGGTAATACTTGTTTACTGGCACGTTTTCGTGCCACGGGGTCCTACAGGAACTTAATACTAAAATAATGACATAATATATAAAAAATAAATTAACTAACTGACAACACCTCACTACTATTGATTTATATTTACCTAAGGGCCTGTTTCACCACCTATGATTAAGTTTCGAGTATCTTACTTGACAGATAATTTCATACAAATTCTATTCCATTTTTGAATTTATTCAGTGAGTAGTGCCTACTCGGACATTGTGAAACAGGCCCTTATACTAAAATAATACTTATAAATTATATAGACTACTTTTTGCAATACTAAGTTGACTAAAAGTTCAATAATTAATTAATTTTGACTATCTTTATTCAATTATATTCATCCTCTCTCCTATATAAAATAGACAAAAAATCTAGACAATTAGGTACGTGGTAGTTACCTGACTGACGCTGGTTTTCAACTGAACCTATAACCCCTGTGACCCGTAATGCTCTGTTTAGGTTCATATTTTGACTCTTGCAAAGAAATAAAATCGGGAATTCTTTCCCTTGACTTAATCCTGTGTAGCAAGAAGTAAGGTCTCATACGAGTGTACTAACTCTCATAGTGTGAACTACGTATAGTAAAGGGAACAGACTGAAAACCGTTTGCAGTCAAATCACACACGATTTAGAATAATATTTCGCGAAACCCTCGGAGCACGAGCTCGACTTGCACTTGACCATATTTCACGTAACCACAAAATAAGTTCAAAAAAGGGATAACATTGACAGACATGCGACTAGGTCTAGGTCTAAGAATAGATTTTTGCACATTTAATACCAAAGCGTAATTTTAGGGTCTTGACGTATGCACTAGACTCCGCTTACTTCGAACAGGGATGTTAACAATTAAAATGATAGCAGCTCTGACTTGCGTTCTTGAGATCTTTAGCATTTCTCTAAATAAAACCAAACACCTGAACGCATCATTTGCAGCTGCGGGAACGTGGTCGTGGCGTGAACGTGACGCTGACGAGCTGATAGCGACAGTTCTGCTAATTGTGCTGTCATTGATTATTCATTAAAGGAGACTGGCTCACGTGCTCTGCTATCGCTCTCCACGAAGCATTTTAATGATTCATCTCCATTTTGTTATTTACACTCCACTTGTATATATCGTTAATGTTGGGGTGCATTCCAAGTGATTTTCTTTTTTTAAATGAACTCTAAGGCAGCCGCCGTAGAGCTACTTTCGTGAAGCAGCCTCAAGCCATCTGCATATAGAAAACATTTAGCAAAATGAACAACAGTTGGAAGGTCATTACCATTATCAGAAACAGTAACGGTCCGAGTATTGATCCCTGATTGACCCCAGAGCGCGTGTGGTAGGGCCGCCACTGCACGCTGGGAACACACAAACACTCTGAAATATTCTATTCCGAAACTAGATGGTTACGATTTTCAAAAACTCTGAACTTCATAATTATCACCTAAATATGCTCGACGACTTCTCGGTCTGAAAAATTATTTCCCGATTTTTTCTGATTAGGTAAACGCATAGAAACCTCTACTTTGTTATTAATATTTGTTTATTAATATACTTAATTTCTTTTTATTTGCTTTTTTTAATATGCGTCTGATACCACCATCTAGGCATCAAGGTACTATTATTGACTTCTGTGGGTTGATCGGTTAGAACAGTGATCATTAGAGATCCAGAGCCCCTCTATGGCATTTAATTCAGTTATGTTTTATAGAATTCTAATTAATCGGTACATTCATAATCAGAATTCGCATTTTTGATATTTCGAATTATCATAAAGTCGGAATTGTGTTATTCCATCCGAGTATAAATGTTAGGAAAATTGAAATATCAAAATTATAAAAATAGTATCAATGATATAACATTAAAGATCTACCGCATCTATTAAAAAAACAACCACATATAAAATAGTTTGGTGACGATACATCGCTAATTTTAATATCAATAGACGTTCCACAAACTTTGGTGACGTAAGCAACGCTCTACAGCAGCTCCAAAACTGGTTCACTGTTAATTATTTAGTATTTGATGAAAAAAAAAACTAAGCGCATGAGATTTACGTTAGCGAATGTTAAAAGTAATAACTCTGAAATAATATTGAACAAAAATAATTCGAATTTGTCGAGAACACGGGTTTCCTGGACATCACGCTAGACTAAAGTGTTCTTCTATGGGACACTGTAATTTTTTAATAATATAAGTAATTGTTTATTATTAAAAAAAATCTCAATCAATCAATCTCAAGTTGAGATTCTCCATGTAAATGAGTATTATATCTAGGTATTATATACGTCGCAGTGAAGAAAGTCTACTTTGTTATTAATATTTGTTTATTCATATTATTTTTCTATACTTGCTTGTTTTAATATACCTGTGTCTGATCCCGCCATCAAAATCGAGCACTAGACACCAAGCGTAACACTTGAACAACGTGTGACTACGGCTTTCTGTTTGTTCTGTTCTGGTTTCTCTTCGAGTACTAGCGCCGTATATTTCAGCATCCTGGAAATCTTGTTTCATTCATTTTCCGCGTCGTTTTTTTGTATGTTGTTTTCGAGTGATCTTTGACATGGTTCTTATTTTTTATAATTATTTTAACGTTATTTTAACTCGTAATAGTTAATTTACTTTTTACCTTTTAAAACCATCGCATTATACGTATAATATAGAAGTCTTCTTATCGTGTCGATGTCTTCAACTAATTTTTTTCCGACCAATATTTAGCAACCCGTACGGCTCTATCATTGGCCTCGCATAGATCCTGAAAAGTACAGGTGGTTGTGCAGGATGAGCAGCTCAGCAAGTGTCGCATGTCCTGCGTAGCGGCTCCACACTGGCACTGATCGTAGAAGTAATTTGTAGAATTAATTTTTGTTTTGTAAGTAATTTTTGTTTTGTAAATATAAAGCAGTAGTAATAGGTTACAACTTGTTTGACATAAACGAGCACGATAGTGCATGTTGGAGCTAATAACAGCTGCACGGGTCGATCTTCAAGGTTAAGCAAAGCTTGCCAAGGTAGGTCTGTGGATGGGTGACCATCTTAACATACCGAGTTTCCTTCGTGCCTCGGAAAGCACGTTTTTTTTTTAATTGTTATAAACTAGTGCTTGACTGCGATCCCACCTGATGGTAAGCACGTTAAGTCGTAGGTCCGGCTGTCATTTGTAGATCTTTGGCAGTCGTTACGGATAGTTAGAATCCAGTAAATCTGACTCCAGTCTTGCCATGAAGTACCACAGTTAATAGGTTGTGGGTGTCTGGTAGGCAGCCACTGCTCGTAAAATACTGGTGTTCAGCTAAATCCGGCTTGACTGGAAGCCGACCCCAATATAGTCGAAAAAAGGGTAGGTAGATGGTAGTGCAAGTTGGTCATGCTCACGCAAGTACCTCGCTGATGGTGGCACGTATTGTTAGTTCCCTTCGTTGCTTGCGCCGAGTGGGACTGGTGGATGTGTCCTGCTCGTGAACGGGCGCCCTCAGTTGACACCGGTCATCTCTTAGCTGCCATTGTCTTATTTAATCTATATTTTTTGTTTGTGTCTTGTTGTGCTGTGAGTGCCAAGGTCAGACCTTGGCTCCACACACGTTGGGCGCTACCCTCGTGCCGCGTGCACGAGGGTAGCGCAGGTAGGTGGTAGGCACAGCGCGGGAGTGTCGCCGCGCTAATTGGCGGCTCGTCAGAGCGCGCTGACGTCATTATTTTTTCATTAGAGCCGGCGACGTCCGTCATTGTCTCCGTGACGCACCACTCATTACCGCGGAAGGCTTCGTGCCCCCCCCCTCCCCACCGCGCCCCACAGCCCGCCGGCCACGGGTAATGGCAGTCAAACACGGGGGTGTGCGACCGGCATCAGAGCTATCTCAGCGATTACATCTAAACAGCATTCATATCGGTGTAATGACAGTGCAAAGCTTGTGTTAGCATGCGATGCGCGTACAACAGCTTGCAGTCTGATCCGGACCTGCCACTTGACGCACTGGATTCACTTCGGAGGCCGCTTTCAACAATGTCGTGCTGGATGTGTCTTGTGATCTTCACTAATCGTAATGTCACTGGGCTTTCCTAACTGCTAGAATAAATATTTTTTTGTTGTTGAGAAGGTCTGGTTATTTTAGATCTACAACTGGACTCGTTGTGAACTGAACATCTCCTCCTCGTGATCTACGAGTATGTGTACTGCTCATCTCCACATTCGTAAACTTGCTCCGTCGTTAACGTAATTACGGTTTACGATTTAAGACGTATAAAAAAAGCTACTTACTAGAACTCGTTCAAATCAAGTTTTTAACATTAGTGTGAACCATTAAAGCATTTAGTCAAGATCTAAAGAGCACGGTGTGGACCAGACATTGCTTACATTACAATTTCAGTGTCATAAATAATAATGTAGTAGCAGGAGCCGCATAAAACTAGAATCGAAAGGAGACTTACTTCCTATAAACAGAGGTGGCCGACTAGGTGATCTACTGTCCTGTCATGTGTGATGTTTTTCAGAAGATTATACTGTGATGAATGAGGAATCATCAATGGCAGCCTCTGAAATTATCAGAAGGCGAAAAACCACGGTTTCAGAAATTCTGACCCGGCCTTACTAGATAGTTCACTTGATTAGTTTTAGTTCGAGGAGTGCGCAGCAGCCGCCACAGCTTCTACGTCGTCCACATTGCTCCAGTACACCACAATAAGTAGTACTCCTAAAGACACGTCTATATTGCTCACTAGCAACGGTTTTCTTATAACTTTCCACTTTACTTGTGTCATTCGTGCCTTATTACTGTTGGCCTGAGCTCGAGCGCCTGAAATCGAGAGAGCGGAACGAGGGAACCAGGCCACCCGACCTTTCGTTTGTCAAAAAAACGAGAGAGCCCCATCAGTATTAGTGGTGGTGGTAGTTATTGGTTCTATTGTTTACTTGGTTTCTGATTGTCGAGCACATCTCGCACCTCGCACGAACTGCTGCGACCGAGGCGCTCCACGTGCACTCGTACACCGCCGCGTACAGGCGGGAGGGGGCGGGGCTCGTGCTCCAAGCGTTTACAGCCACTAAACATTTAGTCGTCGGATTATGAGCCGTCTTACGAGTATATGGCTCGTGAACAGTAATGCGCTTCATTTATCGCTGAGATGTTCGGACAGCGGCATGTGGCGAGCGACGGCGACGTGTGCACCCTCGCCGTCCTCTGCGCCGACTGCCTCGGCACCGACACTGCTGGCGGGTTGTGAGTGTGAGTAGACTGCTCGTCGTTGTCTCGATATGACAGCTCACGCGCGGTACTCGTCGCGGTCGCGCTGCTACACTCGCGGTGCCGCGTATATGGAATTTATACCTTCACATATAAATTCCATAGTGTTGAGTTCGTATATACATTAAAATTGTATATCGCTCGTATTAAAATTTCAAAGTATACCCGACTACAACATTTTTTTGGGGTATACTTTCAAGAAGGACACTTCATTTTGCTACACTATAATCTATACCCGTTTTATTAAGTGCCTTTCAATGAACTGAAGAGACAGAAAAAGGGATATAGTTATTTTTATATGGCATGTATTTAAATCGATATCTGTATATTCCCTTTTTTCGAACGAAATATTACAAAGTTAAATAAAAAATACTGACACACAAATTATGCACGCTACACAAATCAAATTAAATATACTGTTTAATTTGCAGAACTGTTTTACCGAACGATAACAATTATTAAAATAGTATATCTAAAATTTTCTTTGTTCAACAAACATTCTAAAACATTTTTAAGGAAAACCATCACCTAATTTAATTTTAGGAACATATTCTAAAAAATTTGAGAAGTAGCGCGTTTGGTCACAGTTCTAACCTAACCTATTTCACCCACTGTAAAATGTTACAGTGCAAGTTAGTATTTTTGATAAACAATTCATATTTTTAACCTAGTGTGCTGATAAATTATACAGATGTGCATTTAAAAATATCCCTTGAACATATTGCTGAAATGAGGTTTAGCAGCCAGCGATAGCTGCGTTACGTTCGGGTATATTTTATATTAATCGCGCGCGGTTTTTCCAAATTGAAAATATACCCCAAGTCAACACGTCCTAAATGTTACGTAAAGGTAGGTTTTATAAGAAGAATTTTCGCTTTCTGGATTTGAAAATATACCCGACGACAACACGGCCTGTGACGTCACAAGCGTTGAGTGAAGGTATAAATTCCATATACGCCGCGGTGCCCACGGGTCGCATGCGTGGAGTAGTTTGGCTCGAACTTCTCTTGCTAGACAGTGACAGTACTAAGTAGTATTTGGTTATACTGATGGGATTCAGTTAA
Source organism: Mythimna separata (assembly GCA_030763345.1). Classification (NCBI taxonomy): domain Eukaryota; kingdom Metazoa; phylum Arthropoda; class Insecta; order Lepidoptera; family Noctuidae; genus Mythimna; species Mythimna separata. The sequence continues at coordinate 63,600 of CM061173.1, read as the reverse complement.
TCGTGTACGTGTGTACTCAAACATTAGCGCTGAAGTGATGATTCAATCTAGATGTGTTGTTACGGCGGGGCGGCGATGAGGCACGCAGCTGTGACGATGAAGTGGGCTCATTGACTAAAAATTATGACAGACCGGAGTCTGTCGTGTGTCAATCCAGAAAGTGCCGAACTACCCGCCTTGCGCAACTCCTCGAAAAGTCATTGTCGCAGCTATTCACTCCACGATCAATGCTCAACTAATTTTTTGGCTTATTATAATGTATAATTCAAAGGTTTCCGTTTGATCCAGTGCATTATTCATAAATTCATCAGGGACCCTTTCATCGCTGGGTTGAAAAGATAAAGGTCGCACGGCGGTACACGGTACACTACTGGCTGGTACACTGCTGTTTGGCATCGTCAGTCCGTCAGTCGTGGGCACATCGTGCGCGCTCTGAGTTCGACTTAGTTTTGTTTGAGCAGGACCTACACACTAATAAACATATTGAAACATCTTGGTAATGACATAACCTATTCTATCAGGACTGCTGATCTTGCATATACCCAGGAGCAGTGTCTGTGACGTTGTGACGAGTAGACGTGTGTCAACTACCGCTTAGAAGCCTTGAGCACAGGCGCAGGGTAGCCAGCCTTTCGGTTTTTTACAGGATGCATTTCGGAGAGGGTGCGCAGGAATTGCATGAACTGATTCCGCCATCACCTTTCTACAATCGGACAAGCCGTCGTACGGCGAGTATCCACCCTTACGTTGTTGAAACCTCACGGTCCGGACTAAACGTTTCGCTTCGTCGTTCATACCGCGTACATCGAGGGACTGGAACAATTTGCCTGCTGCGGTTTTTCCGTCCGATTATAATTTGGGTGTCTTTAAGGCTAGAGTGAATAGGCTTTTAATAAACTAGTGCGCCTCACCATCGACGATTGCATCACTGCTTACCGTCAGGTGGGATCGCAGTCAAGCACTAGTTTATAAACATTAAAAAAATAATTGTTGTTAAACTCTGTGGTGATTGGTCACGTACACATTACACCCAATGGGAGGTCCTTGAAAGAGATTGTAAAAAAATGAAAAAGTTGTTGATTGGTATAAGTTCCGAATCTGCGACCTCTCAAGGCGGTGTTTGAGCATTACGCCTAACCACCGCGCCACCGCGACCGAGCTAGTAGCAGCAAGTGACGAAATGCCGGCGTGCTATGCGAAGCTGACGTCATCGCCGGCGGCGACGACTACGAGTGCTACGAGTTCAGCTACGCTTTTGCATCGGCTACGACCCCGAACGATATACATAGGAGAAAAACATTGTGCGGCAAGTGTAATCTATTATACTCGTAATTACTCGCATACGATTTTCTAATAGTAATAATAGCTTGACAGACTTTGCAGTTAACTCCAAATTACATCTACGGTGAATATTTTTATAATAGGGTGTCCAGCGCACTCCTTCATCAAAATTGACAATGACGGACTCTATCTCAATCTAATATAAATGCGGCAATCGAAATGAGCGAAAGTGTATCAAATATAGGCAAAACAATCAACAAAAGAAAATCCTCAAGTTAAACCTGCTTTAAATACTCAAGAACTAATTGATCTGCTCATTTTGTGAAGAAATGCACAGACCTCTCGATGCTGGGACACAAACAATTAAATAATAATAATAATCGAACACCTCGGTATTTACCATCGACCTTCCGGTTTTCTCAATCGGAAGGTCGATTGCAAAAATTTAACAAAAATTTAAAGAAATGAAAAAAAAAGCAAGTAGAGAATGAAAGAGACAGAGACACTTGAAAATAAAATAAGAGATCTGCAGTACAAAACGCGTTCGTCAGGTGTCGAAATAAGAATTGTTCCTCAATTAGAAAAGGAAACTACTGCCAATTATCAAAAACCATCTGCAATAGCGGCCAGCTTGTTGAAACACCAATATCGCAATCCGATATCCGCGACGTGTGTCGTCAGCCCGGAAAACCCAGACAGACATCAAGTCCTATTACAGCAGAGTTCACAACGGTATATACCAAACGCGGTGGTACATACTAATCTACTAATGGTGACCTGACCATACAGAAAAACTAAAACTTAAAAGGAACCAAACTGAACACAGACTCGCTTGGCGCCCTCGGCCGGCCGGCCAGGCTGTGTCGAAGTGTGACTGGACGCCAGTACGAAGAAGCTGTTCTATTGGGCGTGACAGTTTGCAAAGATTAATGAATATTGTAAGGTGGGTATCGGAGAGACAATCACCTATTAAACACTGCGAGAGTTGGATCAATACTGTTTATTAAAAACAATACATACATAGTTAATAGTACTACAATATGCACATTAAGCCTGGTTAAATAGTTATAAGTTGGCACACTACAATGTATTTTTTGGTGGATTAGCAACGAAAATATTTTCTTCCGCAATCAAACAACAAGTCAATTTTGATACACTCACAATTTTTTTCCAACATCTTATTGCCATCTTTATTTTGACTACAAAAGTTTAAGATCTACTTATAAAGATCTATTGTAAAATATCTACACTAATATAATAAAGAGGTAAAGTTTGTTTTTTGTTTGTATGAGGTAATCTGTGGAAGTACTGGTCCGATTGCTAAAATTTTTTCACCAATAGAAAGCTGCTGTATTCCTGAGTGACATAGGCTATATTTTGTGTACGCGGGCGAAGCTGCGGGCTAAAGCTAGTCTGTTATAAAAATGTTACAATTCTATACAATCTACTTTTTTACATCCACTCACATCTACTTTCTACAAAGAAATGACGCACAAAAATGAACAAACACTGGCACTGGCACACACACACACGCACCACGTAAGGCTCCAGTCCCGTTAGTACAATTTTATTTGAAACCCGCAGTGACTCTTGTACCCCCGGAACTCCTATCGGTTCATGGAAATTTCTTTTATTGCTCATACTTTTCTTCCCGTAATGGCTAACTTAATAAATGTTAATAACGATCTTTACCAAATAAGCCAGGGAAAGATTTTCTGAATTATATGTGAAAATAATATACTACGTGTAAACTTCCTTAACGTAAACAAACATTTTACGCACATTCAAGTTTTGTTGAATTTATTAAATGTGGATAATTATTGATATTATTGCCCTTACCGAGTGATAATCTCAGTAAAATCAACAATATGCCATTACTGGACGGTTCTAAGTCACACTGCACGAATATAAACTGTTACCAAAATGACCGAATAATTATCATTTATACAAAAGCAAGCTTGCAAACTACAGTATGCGAGCCAGATATTACAAGAGGCAATTGCCTAGTGCATCCCTTAGACCAATAACTGTCTGTGATAGCGATCTATCGGTTTTTTCATCCAATTCAAAGAAAAATTATGTAAATTTCGATAAATGTTCACGATAATATTAAGAGTATATACCTACCCTAATATTGCACTTTTAGGTTGCCTAAAGTATAAAAAAAAATGTCAGATTGTAAAAAAAAAGAATATCAATGTCATATTGAAATATAAGTTGTGCACTTCTCCATTATACATGTATTTAGTAGTCCAGTCAAAATAGACTAAATTATGATTCGAGTTTGCATTAATTCCCAACAAGCTGGATTCTTGTGCAGGTCTTGGATGCGTCATTACAAATGACATGTCGAAAGTCCCCATCGATCCCGCTTGTGCGTTGTTTTTTATTCGAGGTCAAAGGTCACAAATTTGCGTTTTTTGCGTATATCACTGAAACAATGAGAGCTACCGAAAAATGGTTCAGACAAAGTTTGTAGATGGTAAAATTGTCTACAAAAAAGATCTAACACTTTTTCTTCTACGGTGCACTGTTCTCGAATTATGGCTATTTTAAACATAGAAAATACGAATATGCACTCATACTAAGGGGAGATGGGTTCGATGAATATTTGAAGGACAAATCATCTGTAACGACACATAAGCAGTGTCGTAAAGCATACAGCCGGAAGAGCAGCATCGCTGTAGCTAAAAGACAGCGTGAGGCGGAGATAGCTACCACATCTGGGATTAGTCCTCCTAGGTTTTGAGGTGGTGAATCGTGTTTTTGTTTCAAGAAATATTGTTTGTTCTGTGGCAATGAAGCAGATAAAACGGCTGAAATTAAAAAAATAGCGCAGCATCTTCGACGAAGAGTGTCTCAAGTTTCAACCTTTGACTTCAAGAAAACCATCTTGAAGGAAGCTCAGACTGGTTTTGATGAGCTAGCAAGTATGGTATTGCCCGCATTCAATATGAATATGACTTCGTTGCTGCTGAGGCTAACCGTACCACAGTGATTGTTACAATAAAATTCGACTTTCCTGCGGTCTAAAGTCACGATATCTCGAAAACGATGCTTTGTAGAAGAAAAGTGTTGACATCTTTTTTGTAGACAATTTTACGATCTACAAACTTTGTCTGAGCCATTTTTCGATAGCTCTTGTATTTTCAGAGATATACGCAAAAAACGCAAATTTGTGACCTTTGACCTCGAATAAAAAACAACGCACAAGCGGGATCGATGAGGACTTTTGACATATCATTTGTAATGACGTACTCAAGGCCTGCACAAAAATCCAGCTTGTTGGGAATTAATGCAAACTTGAATGTCTATTTTGACTGGACTATAGGTACAATGGAAAAATGCAATCAAAAACAAAAATCCAAAAGAATAAACGACAGTAGGTACAGTGAGTACTGGAGCAGGTCAATCCCAAGCCTTATTGTCCTCAACATAGTCCTTTATAGTATAAAAAGCCTTTTGGCCAAGTTTACGCTTTACAAATGATTTAGCTTAGTTCTTGAATATGACTGGGAAGTCTATTATAGAAGTGTACACATTGACATCTAAATGAGCCCCCTATTTTTTTGAGCCTAGTTGCAGGAACTACAAATTTGTGTTTATTTCTAGTATAAAAAATGTATGTATACGTTTCACTTAAATAATATGCAACCACCACACTGAACCGTGACCGTTAGTAAATGTGGATTTCACAGTAATTTATGAGATTGAGTTGAAGATTGAAGTTTAAGTAAGTAAATAAATTCACAATAAAATCAAAATCATTGAAAACAAGTCAAAATTCATAGACAAAGGAGAATCATCAAATCCTGGATAACCCCTGGCCTTATGTATAACAATAGAGATAAAATTAAAAGAAAATTTAAAAAAACACGAATAATTATCCTGAAAACTATAATACGTTATCGACGTTACGTTCATATAATCGCTATTATTGATAATAACTTGCCTTTTTAATCGTTGCTAACAAGAGGGTGTATTTCCGGAAGCCGGCCACCAGTCAGTATGCATTCAAGCGGAACTTGGGGAATTGTTTTCTCCACAAATAGCGAAGTCGTCTTAAATATCCTTGTCTTTTATTTTGTATAAATATATATGTCACCGAAAAATAACAAAAACCGTAAATTTATAATTTTCCTAGGAAGTTGATAAACCTTCGTAGGATTCTAAACGGGAACTAAATTGTATTATTTTACGCCCACATATTCGTAAATTTAACAATTTGCAACGTCTCATGGTAAATTGATAAACTGACGGATATTCATTCGTAAGATTCTAAACGGTTCGACCAATCACAGAAGAGCTTTTAATTTTACGCTTCTTTAAAATACGGAAAATAACACACAGCTCTCTGATTGGTCGACGTTCATAGTGGCAATGCTTGTGTCCATAGACTTAGGTACAATTAGACATGCCAAACTATTCGTTTCTATTACGGTCTACCTAATAAGTATTTTTATTTTAAATTAAACTAGATACTTTTATCGGGTTAATGTTTTGACATAAAGCGCTAATGACACTTACTTCGCTCTACCAAAACAAAAGAACAGAAAGCGTGTTTTAAAATGGTTATTTAAAAAAGAAATAACAATTATTATTAAACATAAATCCGGCCTTTTTAAAATCCGGCAAATTAAATTTCAAAAACAATCGAGGTTCCTTAGGCGAATTACCAAAACAGACGCTTGATAAGTTTTTCAGTATATTTTAATACAGCTCTTAGGAAGAGCTGTATTAAAATATACTGAAAAACATTTAACAAATTTAACGTAAACAGATTCCCGAATTTATCTATTTATTGCAACATGTTAGAGATTTATGGCACCTCGACTTACACAAAATATTAACTCTCTTAGAATTGCACTTATTAGATAAACATGAATGTCCCTTAGAATATTTTTTGCAGTTGCAGTTCTTCATTCCTTGCCCACAAAATGTTTATGTTGTGCAGCGAACAATGTCAGTGGAGAGAACACGTGACTTATTCAACCAATCAGAGCGCACATGGCTGTCCGTTATTGTTTATTTATTATTTTCCGCGTGAGATTGGTAAGTTTATCAATTTACGAAAATGTGGGCGTAAAATAATACAATTTAGTTCCCGTTTAGAATCCTACGAAGGTTTATCAATTTCCTAGGAAAATTATAAATTTACGGTTTTTGTTATTATATTTTATATTTTAAAAAGGCCGGATTTATGTTTAATAATAATTGTTATTTCTTTTTTAAATAACCATTTTAAAACACGCTTTCTGTTCTTTTGTTTTGGTAGAGCGAAGTAAGTGTCATTAGCGCTTTATGTCAAAACATTAACCCGATAAAAGTATCTAGTTTAATTTAAAATAAAAATACTTATTAGGTAGACCGTAATAGAAACGAATAGTTTGGCATGTCTAATTGTACCTAAGTCTATGGACACAAGCATTGCCACTATGAACGTCGACCAATCAGAGAGCTGTGTGTTATTTTCCGTATTTTAAAGAAGCGTAAAATTAAAAGCTCTTCTGTGATTGGTCGAACCGTTTAGAATCTTACGAATGAATATCCGTCAGTTTATTAATTTACCATGAGACGTTGCAAATTGTTAAATTTACGAATATGTGGGCGTAAAATAATACAATTTAGTTCCCGTTTAGAATCCTACGAAGGTTTATCAACTTCCTAGGAAAATTATAAATTTACGGTTTTTGTTATTTTTCGGTGACAGGAATATATCAAAAAAAATAATTGTGATAAATTTTTTTGGACTTTTCCCCGAATAGTCATGAGCTGGTCTATCCCCCGGTATCAGGTTATCGTTGAATTATGGGACATGTTGTATATGTTATTGTTTATTTTATCTAATTATTATTGTTTAGGAGCTCGTGGCTAGATAGTAACAGCCGCACGGGTCAATCTACAAGGTAAGCAACGCTTGCCTAGGTTGGTCTATGGATGGGTGACCATCTTAACATAACGAGTTTCCTCCGTGCCTCGGAAAGCACGTTAAGCCGTAGGTCCCGGCTGTCATTTGTAGATCTTTGGCAGTCGTTACGGATAGTCAGAAGCCAGTAAATCTGACTCCAGTCTTTCCATAAAGTACCGTGTTACCCCAGGTAATGGGTTGTGGAGGTCTAGTAGGCAGCCGCTCCGCGTAAAATACTGGTATTCAGCTAAATCCGGCTTGACTGGAAGCCGACCCCAATATAGTTGGGAAAAAGGCTAGGTAGATGATGATCTAATTATTATTGTTTATTTTCTGTAGCGACTAAAATCTACTACATTCGACGTCAAGGAATCCGAAAGATACCCGAAATCATCTATCGGACATAACACCTCGTCCGGTTGAAGGATCCTTTTCAACGGAGGTATCCACATTTATTCTCTGTACGGAGCGGAGGCGCGCTTTGCTCTCTGTATCTTTTCTATTTTATGCACCAGCCATGTTTTTTTTTATACAGGGTGTAAAAAGACCAATCACAAAGCCGATAACTACACATTCGGTACATGTAATTAAGCAACTCTGACCAAAAATTATTGCTGGGAAAAAACTTTTTTTTTTCATCTTTAAAAAATAATTAATTAATAATAATTTCGTTCAGCTGAGAGTTCGGTCGCTCGCGCTTGGTTGTTGAACCGACCGCACGCTTGTGTTTGTGAGGCGCTCGTTGTGTTTAGTTTTCGTTTCATTTTTCTAACTTTAAATGCATATTTTGTTATGAAAAATTGATAATTTTGATAATGTTTGTTCAAAAGAAAGTTTACTAATGATACTTGGAACACGATTTTGAAAAAAAAACGAAAAAAAAATGTTGACTTTGACCTTCAATATCTCCAGAACCAGTGAATTCCCAGGTATGTCCTAGAAGAAAAAAAGTATCCCAGTGATGTGTAGAATATGGGGTTTTCGTTTTCGTTAAGGGTCTTTTTACACCCTTTATACCATAAACTAGTACTTGACTGCAATCCCACCTGATGGTAAGCAGTGATGCAATCGTTGATGGTGAGGCGCACTAGTTTATTAAGAGCCTATTCACTCTAGTCTTGAAGATACCCAGATTATAATCGGACGGAAAGACCGTAGCAGGCAAATTGTTCCAATCCTTCGATGTACGCTGTATAAACGACGAGGCAAACCGCTTTGTCCGGACCGTGCAGGTTTCGACAACGTAAGGATGGATACTCGCCGTACGACGGCTTGTCCGATGGTAGAAGTGAGATGGCGGAATTAACTCATGTAATTCCTGCGCACACTCTCCGAAATGCATCCTGTAGAACACCGATAGGCTGGCTACCCTACGCCTGTGCTCTAGGCTTTGCAGATTGGATTTAACCAAATCAGGGTCTCCAATTAGCCTCTTCGCACGCCTTTCCACCGAGTCCAAAGCTGCTAGATGGCATTTTGCAGCACCTGCCCATATGTGACTGCAGTACTCCACACACGATCGGACCTGTGCTTTGTATAGCATAAGAAGCTGTCCCGGTGTGAAGTACCGCCGGACCTTTGCCAGAACGCCGAGTTTTTTTGCGGCCACTTTGGCTTTGGACTCAATGAACCGCCCAAAGTTAAGGTCTGCAGAAACTTCAACACCCACAAGCTGAAGACGGTCGGTGCACTCCAGTGACACATTCCGGAAAGTAGGAGTCAAGGTGAACGGACTCCTTTTTGCAGTGAATAGACACGCTTGTGTTTTGGCAGCGTTGAATTCTACCATCGGGTCCTCTCGTCCGGTCGCCAACCGGCACGATGTGGCCACCCTGGGATTTTTCACAGATGGCGGGGCAGCCTTTCGTGTGTGGCTGGCACACTACTTGGGCCCTCAACTGTCTGCGGTCGGCCAGCGGAGACACCGTGCTTCGGATCCCGCTACCCTCCAAGATCAACCGTCCGACACAACAACAAATAGCGCATCATACCCGGCGTACATCGCAGCACAACTACTCAGACCCATCTTCCACCATACGGCTTCACCAGACATCAAGCCGGAACACGACGTATCGCTTGGCGGCAAGACTTTGCCTGGTGGGTGGTAACTTTAAGCCGGCAGCCGATGCTAAGGCCTACCACCGAATTCACTACTCGTTTAGCACTACCCAGGGGACACGTGTAGGGCGATCAGAACTTAAGTAGATCCTACGGACGCGAGCAGTCCATCCCCCAAAATGTTTTCTTAATAGCTTAGGTTTTTCCTACTAGTCAACGGGACTGGTAGGGGATGCCTAAGGTATTAATGCCGCCGTAGTACCTTTGTGTTGCATGAAGTTTTAATTTGTTGAGCCCCGAGCGAGCGTTCGCACACTATTGTCTTTCTAGTATGTCTCTAATTAAGGTACTCGAAAAGTTAATAATGTATTTACTAAAAAGATTTAAAAAAAAATCTTTTACGTTTTAATGCAAATATTATATCCGCGGCGCGCAGTCGCTTATCTAGGAGACTGGCGGCGCGCGGCGCGACTCGCTCGCGTTTCATCTTTATTGGCTCTTGCTTTACGGAGTCTTTGGTGCCGATACGAGCAAAGCTATTTCTATTTTCTCCCGTGGCAAGGAATTTAGATGTCTTCGGAAGAATCGAGCATGGTATGAATTAATTGAATTCCATTAGAACAGAGATTTCCACACTTTGATAGGGTCGTTGCAATTGCATCTGCGTTAGTTTCCGGAACGTGAGTGCATCCCGCCGCAGGTTTTTCTTTAAACACACCATTGTCGTTAGATTCTAGAAGTGCCAGAAGCTTCTTATATATCACTCGTTCCATTTTCTTACACAGGATGGACGTGACAGAGATGGGTCTGTAGTTTGCCGTGTCAAAACGGGAAGCAAACAAGTTCGCTTTCTCTTCTGTTGTGTGGACCAGCGATCCATCCAGTCGCAGCAATGCTTGGCGGCAGAAGTTCTATTCATCGAACTTCTACAGTAAATATAGGATGAACCTACAACATTTGGATATTTACCTATTTTTTTTTACTGTAACAGCACTTGACCAGTTTTTTTTTAAGTTTTTACAGTCCATCGTAAAGATAGTATATCCTAAAGTTAGGTGGTCTGGTCGACGTTGTACCGATAGATTTAGGTTAGTGTAAAAGTGTTGTTTAAAATAAAGTCTGCGCTCAATCTCGCGCGTGGCGGCTACTGCCAGTCGAGTCGTGTCGCTAGGGATGTTCGTGGCGGGATCACGTTGAATATACAACTTACAGTGGTAAACATGAACTTGAACGCAGCTCCTATACAGCTTTATATGGGTACTTGCAACGAGCAGCAATCTAGTAAACCGATGGTATTGCCCTTTAGCGAGCAAAAAAGTAAAAATATATAGGATCGCATGTGTGCTCGGTCAGCTGGCGGCCGCGGCGCATGCTAATATGTGGGTCAAGCTTGCGGCGGCTCGTCCGCATGCTAATGTACCGCGCGCGGCGTCTTGGCTCTCGGCGACGTCTGCTACTCGAGCACTGGCCTGCAGCATGTGAGCGTCAGCCTCCCGCGGCGGGAGCTGCCGCGGAGACACGCGGCCGGTGCTGCATGGCTCGGAGCATTCGTTCTGTAGATCAGTGTGTGCTGCCCAGACTTCCTTTTGCTAGCATAATTTCCTAAGGTTAGAGTAGCTCTCAATTAACTGACTACCCAACTAGCAAAATATACCTATCGAAAAATCTCAACAGCACGTTACTATGACAGCTATTGGTGGTGAGAAAGACCTTCAAAATGTCGAGTAAATGATCTGTTCACATTCTGTATGCCTTTCCCAATTCGGTAGAAGCACTTTGCAATCACCTCACTTTTTGGACGCCTGAATGTAACCAAGCAGCACTTATATACCGTTTTGTTTATCTTCAAATATACTTACAGCAAGTTACTGTTCTGTGGAAAATATGTTTTGCCATAATATGGCATACAGTTTTACAATCATGACAATTGATTATCTGTTAATGTTGACTCATTGGTGCTACGTCTAGTAACGCCCAAAGATTACTAGGAAAATGTTTTCAATTTCCTTCTTTTTCAACCGATTTCAAAAAGAGGAGGTTTCATGTTCATTCTACTCTTCGACTTCTATGTTAAAAAAAAACCGGGCAAGTGCGAGTCGGACTCGCGCACTGAGGGTTCCGTACCAACTTACCTATGAAAACAGTTCAATTCTCGAATTGAGTCTTGAAGATTTAAAAAAAAAAATCTTGTGTCGTAACTATAAATTTTTAGTTTTCAGATTTTTCCCTATATTTGTGCTATAATACTATGCTTCGTGCCAAATTGAAAGATTCTAGGGCAACGGGAAGTACCCTATGAATTTTGATTCCTTTGACAGTGTCGAAATGTCCGTTTTTTGCAACATAAACGGGCGTATCTATTTCTCCCGTCAATTTACAAGTTTGGTTTTTGTACAGTTTAAAGACCGCGGACCTTATTATATGGTTTTAATTTCAACTTGATACCTCTAACTTAACTTTGAAACCAGTTCAATTCTTGAATCGAGCCTTTAAGATTTTTCTATTCTTTTTTTCTTGTAGCTTATGTATACATTTTCCGTTTTCAGACTTTTTTCTATATTTGTCTTATAATACCTTACTTCGTGCCAAATTTCAAGATTCTAAGTCAACGGGAAGTACCCTATGAATTTTGATTCCTTTGATGATGTCGAAATGTACGTTTTTTGTTTGATTTTTGCACAGTTTCAAGGGACCGCGGATTTGAGTATATAGTTCAACTTGATACCTTCACGCGTTCCCGAGATAAAGGGTCTTGACAGACAGACAGACAGGCAGACAGACAGACGGACAACAAAGTGATCCTATAAGGGCTCCGTTTTTTCCTTTTGAGGTACGGAACCCTAAAAACACAAAAAAATACACGTAAACGGCGCGATCTAATGGCAGTGCAGCGCGGGAATCCAGTGCAGTGATGGCGTCAGCTCCTGTAGCAATCTAACTCAGCCTTCGATCCCGTGCTGCACACTGCACGCTGCACGCAGGGCTGAAACATGTTCACATTAATGCAGTGCTGACTCAGCGCCGGACTCCAGTGATGCTGCCGCCTACTGTGTCAATGTAACAAAAATAAAACAAAATAAAATTATCAATGTGATCAATGCGTGTGTGCGTGTGTAATGTGTCAATGTGTGTGTGTCTGCTTTTATGGTTAATATGGTTGTTGTAACAAAATGGCGTTTACAGTGCCGTACAAAATTTTATTCTACTTTCATATCAATCACTTGAAAGGCTCACTTGAAATCGTCGGTTACTAAGAAGTTCACTAAGGGCCATGTGCACCGACATAAGTTTAAACATTGATTTTGCAATCGACCCATTATAATTTAATCAATGTTTTAACAAGGAGCGGTTGTTTTGTGTGCACCATCATCTTTCGGCGTTCGGTTTCCTAATCGAAACATAACTGAGCGTTTTTGAACGAATGAGTGAGCAATTGCAATACTACTAAATAAAATGTAAGACTACATCTTGAAATTTCGTTCACGCTTACAACTTTTTAACATGGCCAGATAATAGTTTATGCCATAAAATGCGAAAGTTGCTGTTCATTATTTCTTAGGCTTTACGGGAAACACATTTTATGTTGGAAGGTTTATCAACGCGCTCTTTCTTATCTGTGGCTGTCATTTTTTTAAATTCTCTGATAAAGTTTCGTGGTATTTTTGTTGTAAGAATCATCTATGAAAAATTAACAATTTAGAGTAAATGTGTGTGTATGTGTAGCGTATGAGGTTTTGAAGTTCTGTGTATATAATAAGATAGTGTTCGATTGCTTATTTCAAAAAGTAAAAGGATGTTGAAAGATACTAGATCTTCTCGTCATCGTTTCTACTCATTAAAATAATCTAACATACATTATAAAATTAAAAGCCTCAAACATAAATAAGTACTTCGTTTGTAAATCAAACAAAATAACCTAAAAAAGTTCTGTCAAATGACAGTAACCGACGTCTAAACAACGTCTTGTAGCTCGATTAAGTTAACCATCCGATTAACGTCAATAACCGACGATAAGGCGGTGGTGAACAGGAAATATTGCTAAAACAGCCGTTTTAATATTTAAACAGTCGATTTGGTGTCGGTGAACATCGCCCTAAGAATTCGAGTAAACTTAGGGTCCTCCGTTAGGGTGGTAACCTTCCACAACAAACGCCGTTGTAGCAATGTTGACAGTATCGTAGGCGGCCGACATATCCACAAATACCGCGCCTGTCACTTTTTTACTTTCGCACCCATCCTCAATGTGTTGCATCAGGTTGAGGAATTGACCGCAGCAAGACTTTCCAGTTCGAAATCCAGCTTGCTCTGGAATAAGTTTTAGGTCGACAAGTGTTGTAAGAAAAACTAACAGTAGTCTTTCCAACAGTTTTTAAGTGTGGCAGAGGAGAGATATTGGGTGAAAGTTTTTGGGATCGTCATGCTGTTTCCCAGGCTTGGGAATAGCAATGACTTTTGATCTTCTCCAGAGGCGAGGTATGATTGCCGTCTCCAAACAGGTGTTGAAGAGTTGCAACAGCCACGATACTGATATTGGGCCAAAGTGTTTGATTTGTTCGACTGAAATGTCGTCAACTCCGGAGGCCTTGCCAGAACTCAGCCTCTGAATGGCTAGGACGATGTCTGATAGTTCAAATCGGTCGCAAACGGATTTACTGGAGGATGGTGGGTAATTATTCCTGGGAACTCTGCCGAGCCGCTGTAGTGGTTTACCATTTATTAGTAGTAGGTGGGCAACTTGCTTAAGTAGTTCGCGCTTCCTTCCCTTATCCCATATTACTTGGGATATAGGTAGGCATACCTATATCCATATATAGCCAACTAAGATAGGTTTGTTATTTATTATCACTACAAAACATCACAGTTTTACACCAGTTGTAAGTAGTTGTACTTAATTGTTAGTAAGTTGGTATTATTATTGCTAGGTTGTTGGCGTTTCCTTGGCTGACACCGACTCGAAAAATAAAAATAATTGTAAGCTTATAAAAATACGCAATTATTTTTTAACTTTTTAGTGCATATTAATTTGTTTTGGAATACTTATTTATTTTTTGAAGTCGGTGTTTTTTTTTGTTAAAATGGTTTTTTATTTCTGGATTTTTAGTGAATCTGATGGACACTAATAAAATTACTTATTTGAGTATGGGTAGACCTACTAAACGCGCTGCTCATAGAGACAGCGCCGTTTAAATGAAACAAAGGAGTATATTGCACTAAGTCGTGTCAAAAGTTTGGCAGGCATAGTTTTATCGGATTAGGCCGCCAACAAATTGTTAAATAAACCACACGACGATAGATCATTGCAGGATATGACAAGACTACGAAATCTGTCTTCCGACAATGAAGGTCACACATAAGTACCTAAGTCATAATACACCTTTTTTTTACCAGGCAAAATCATCCAATGAGTCCTCCCACCCTGAGTGGAGCGGGACGGACTGTCAGACTTTTACTGACAGTCATACTACTATCATACCTACTCATCCACAGTGTTCCTTCAATAGCCCTTTAAGTTCCAGGGTCACGGTTACCCCAGGACAGTAGCGCGACCACGGATCAGCTAACGTAATTAGGACGCATGAAATTTGAAGAGTTTTGTTCATATAACCGAATATCTCATCAGAACAAACATCTGATTTTGTTTATTTTAGTTTCAGTATTGCGTTTTTTGTAAAACGTTGTAAGTGCCCTTAAACATATTTTTTTTTTCGAAATAGTTTTTTTAAACTTTTTTTTTGTTTTTTTTTTTTGTTGTCGAGACGTGATATTATGTTGTGTGATGGCGTAAATAATGCTTAGATATGCTATAGCAACAATCGCGGTTAATCTGCTGTTATTTATTGAAGAGTTCCCTCGATTTCTTCAAGATCCCATCATCAGATATTGAAATGGTGACAATAGGACCACACGGGAAGCACCAGCTTTCAAATAAAAGAAAAATAATGAAAATCGGTTCACCCAGTCGCAAGTTATGAGGTAACAAACATAAAAAAAAAAAATAGTAGAATTGAGAACCTCCTCCTTTTTTTGAAGTCGGTTAAAAAGGGAGAAATTGTCGAACTAACGCGTCCGCCACGTGGCGCTCGTCGCCGCACCACAAACACGTCAAGTTTTTCACGCAGGCCACCGCAATAGAATTTGAATTTTGTGATCCATTCGCGCCAACTCGCGTTCACATTGATTCGCCTACTAGGACACCGCGTAATCTTTACACTGGGAGTCTCTAACATTTATTTACATTTTTTACATATACTTGACTTCCAACGTCATTGGAAGTCTGTCAAATCAGTAGACAGAGGGCACACGAGAGCGTGAGCGGCCGGCGGCGACGCGCGAACTACTCGCCAGGAATGAGTCCGATTATTACATGATAGGGACCCTCATTCGTTACCTACACTCTCAATAGCGCCGCGCCATTCAATGTTCCACGCAATATGAGACGTGACCCCTCCCCCCGCCTCCGTCCTCTCCCTGCTACCTTTTCGGCGGGGAATGCTACACCAACAGGAAATTGTCACTTAACGACGAGGAAGGCGCATAGAGATACGAGAACAACGGCCAAAGACGTTTGTGACCACTGACTGGCACGCTGCGTGTCACGTGCTCATGTACGCGCAGACAAACTTACTAGCAATGTGTCACGGGTATGTAGTGACAGCATAGCTCTAACGTACACGTCGGCTACAGCGGCCGTGCTGCTCTGTTCCGCGGCAGCAGTGCCACCTGTGCCCGAGCGCCGCCGCAGCGCGCCGCTCGTCGTCTACTGTACACGCCGGCTACAGCGGCCGTGCTGCTCTGTTCCGCGGCAGCAGTGCCACCTGTGCCCGAGCGCCGCCGCAGCGCCCCGCTCGTCGTCTACTGTACACGCCGGCTACAGCGGCCGTGCTGTTCTGTTCCGCGGCAGCAGTGCCACCTGTGCCCGAGCGCCGCCGCAGCGCGCCGCTCGTCGTCTACTGTACACGCCGGCTACAGCGGCCGTGCTGCTCTGTTCCGCGGCAGCAGTGCCACCTGTGCCCGAGCGCCGCCGCAGCGCGCCGCTCGTCGTCTACTGTACACGCCGGCTACAGCGGCCGTGCTGCTCTGTTCCGCGGCAGCAGTGCCACCTGTGCCCGAGCGCCGCCGCAGCGCGCCGCTCGTCGTCTACTGTACACGCCGGCTACAGCGGCCGTGCTGCTCTGTTCCGCGGCAGCAGTGCCACCTGTGCCCGAGCGCCGCCGCAGCGCGCCGCTCGTCGTCTACTGTACACGCCGGCTACAGCGGCCGTGCTGCTCTGTTCCGCGGCAGCAGTGCCACCTGTGCCCGAGCGCCGCCGCAGCGCGCCGCTCGTCGTCTACTGTACACGCCGGCTACAGCGGCCGTGCTGCTCTGTTCCGCGGCAGCAGTGCCACCTGTGCCCGAGCGCCGCCGCAGCGCGCCGCTCGTCGTCTACTGTACACGCCGGCTACAGCGGCCGTGCTGCTCTGTTCCGCGGCAGCAGTGCCACCTGTGCCCGAGCGCCGCCGCAGCGCGCCGCTCGTCGTCTACTGTACACGCCGGCTACAGCGGCCGTGCTGCTCTGTTCCGCGGCAGCAGTGCCACCTGTGCCCGAGCGCCGCCGCAGCGCGCCGCTCGTCGTCTACTGTACACGCCGGCTACAGCGGCCGTGCTGCTCTGTTCCGCGGCAGCAGTGCCACCTGTGCCCGAGCGCCGCCGCAGCGCGCCGCTCGTCGTCTACTGTACACGCCGGCTACAGCGGCCGTGCTGCTCTGTTCCGCGGCAGCAGTGCCACCTGTGCCCGAGCGCCGCCGCAGCGCGCCGCTCCTCGTCTACTGTACACGCCGGCTACAGCGGCCGTGCTGCTCTGTTCCGCGGCAGCAGTGCCACCTGTGCCCGAGCGCCGCCGCAGCGCGCCGCTCGTCGTCTACTGTACACGCCGGCTACAGCGGCCGTGCTGCTCTGTTCCGCGGCAGCAGTGCCACCTGTGCCCGAGCGCCGCCGCAGCGCGCCGCTCGTCGTCTACTGTACACGCCGGCTACAGCGGCCGTGCTGCTCTGTTCCGCGGCAGCAGTGCCACCTGTGCCCGAGCGCCGCCGCAGCGCGCCGCTCGTCGTCTACTGTACACGCCGGCTACAGCGGCCGTGCTGCTCTGTTCCGCGGCAGCAGTGCCACCTGTGCCCGAGCGCCGCCGCAGCGCGCCGCTCGTCGTCTACTGTACACGCCGGCTACAGCGGCCGTGCTGCTCTGTTCCGCGGCAGCAGTGCCACCTGTGCCCGAGCGCCGCCGCAGCGCGCCGCTCGTCGTCTACTGTACACGCCGGCTACAGCGGCCGTGCTGCTCTGTTCCGCGGCAGCAGTGCCACCTGTGCCCGAGCGCCGCCGCAGCGCGCCGCTCGTCGTCTACTGTACACGCCGGCTACAGCGGCCGTGCTGCTCTGTTCCGCGGCAGCAGTGCCACCTGTGCCCGAGCGCCGCCGCAGCGCGCCGCTCGTCGTCTACTGTACACGCCGGCTACAGCGGCCGTGCTGCTCTGTTCCGCGGCAGCAGTGCCACCTGTGCCCGAGCGCCGCCGCAGCGCGCCGCTCCTCGTCTACTGTACACGCCGGCTACAGCGGCCGTGCTGCTCTGTTCCGCGGCAGCAGTGCCACCTGTGCCCGAGCGCCGCCGCAGCGCGCCGCTCGTCGTCTACTGTACACGCCGGCTACAGCGGCCGTGCTGCTCTGTTCCGCGGCAGCAGTGCCACCTGTGCCCGAGCGCCGCCGCAGCGCGCCGCTCGTCGTCTACTGTACACGCCGGCTACAGCGGCCGTGCTGCTCTGTTCCGCGGCAGCAGTGCCACCTGTGCCCGAGCGCCGCCGCAGCGCGCCGCTCGTCGTCTACTGTACACGCCGGCTACAGCGGCCGTGCTGCTCTGTTCCGCGGCAGCAGTGCCACCTGTGCCCGAGCGCCGCCGCAGCGCGCCGCTCGTCGTCTACTGTACACGCCGGCTACAGCGGCCGTGCTGCTCTGTTCCGCGGCAGCAGTGCCACCTGTGCCCGAGCGCCGCCGCAGCGCGCCGCTCGTCGTCTACTGTACACGCCGGCTACAGCGGCCGTGCTGCTCTGTTCCGCGGCAGCAGTGCCACCTGTGCCCGAGCGCCGCCGCAGCGCGCCGCTCGTCGTCTACTGTACACGCCGGCTACAGCGGCCGTGCTGCTCTGTTCCGCGGCAGCAGTGCCACCTGTGCCCGAGCGCCGCCGCAGCGCGCCGCTCGTCGTCTACTGTACACGCCGGCTACAGCGGCCGTGCTGCTCTGTTCCGCGGCAGCAGTGCCACCTGTGCCCGAGCGCCGCCGCAGCGCGCCGCTCGTCGTCTACTGTACACGCCGGCTACAGCGGCCGTGCTGCTCTGTTCCGCGGCAGCAGTGCCACCTGTGCCCGAGCGCCGCCGCAGCGCGCCGCTCGTCGTCTACTGTACACGCCGGCTACAGCGGCCGTGCTGCTCTGTTCCGCGGCAGCAGTGCCACCTGCGCCCGAGCGCCGCCGCAGCGCGCCGCTCGTCGTCTAATGACGTCGTTTCGCTGACAAACGACCAGCGGGAGTTGTTGCCGCTCTAAATAACTGCGATCGGTTCGAGATAACCCCCTAACCACCCCCTCACGCCTCCCGGGAATAAATACACAACTAATGACTTAGCGGT
Organism: Mythimna separata; assembly: GCA_030763345.1. Classification (NCBI taxonomy): domain Eukaryota; kingdom Metazoa; phylum Arthropoda; class Insecta; order Lepidoptera; family Noctuidae; genus Mythimna; species Mythimna separata. Next base: position 44,705 of record CM061173.1, on the reverse strand, counting down.
GGCTGCGCCATTTGTGAAATATTATCAAAATCATCAACTTGTCATCGAAGAGGAATATCAATCATTCCAATTCAGATTTCCGAAAGTCAGGGACTTCCGTTTGATTTTGCACTTTCGATTCTGGTTTCGCTCTTATATCGGACGTAGGTACAACCAGCTTACACTTGCCCCGTGACTTCTGTTGACGACTCTTTCACAGTTTTTTGTTTTGGTACAAAGACAAACTAGAGCTTCAGAAAGGTCATAGGCAGCAATTGCTTTGGGGGGTGAGTAATATTGCATTTTGTCCGTACCTACTCCGTGGACCGTATTGAACGTCATTTGTCGTGAGTTCGAATCCCTGCTCCAGTTATTCTTTTTGTGTTTATTTTATCTTCTTTTTAGGGTTTCGTAACTCAAAAGGAAAAAAACGGAACCCTTATAGGATCACTTTGATGTCCGTCTGTCTGTTTCAATGTCAAGAGTCAAGACCCTTTACGGGAACGCGTGAAGGTATCAAGTTGAAATTAAAACTATATACTTAAGTCCACGGTCCCTTGAAACTGTGCAAAAACCAAACATGTAAATTAACTGGAAAAAATGATACGCCCGTTTATGTTAAAAAAACCGGCCAAGAGCGTGTCGGGCCACGCTCAGTGTAGGGTTCCGTAGTTTTCCGTCCGTCACAATAAGTGTCCCCAACTTTTCAAAAACTGTTCGCCCCTTCAAGTTCAAAATAATTCTCCTAGAAAGTCTTTATAAAGCTCTACTTCCCAGATTTTTTTCATATTTTCTAAACCTATGGTTAAAAAGTTGCAAGAAGTCAAGAGTCTCAAGAACAGACTCAAGTCCGTTTAACTTTAGACGCCGAGCGTCACGCTGCTCAAAGAGCTGCTGAGACTGAGGAGGTGAGGCAGGAGCGACAGCTCTTAGACGCTGAGCGTCACGCTACTCAAAGAGCTGCTGAAACAGAAGAAATGGCTCGGGAGCGCCGGCTCTTAGATGCCGGCCGTCATGCAACTCAAAGAGCTGCTGAGACAGAAGATCTCTTCGGTTTCAGCAGCCGTCTGGCTCGGGAGCGACGGCTCTAAGGCCGCGATTCCACCGGCAAGCAAATTGCATGCAAGTAACATTCCATTGCGGACTACCGTGTTATGTTGTAGTCAAGCGATCGTTCGTACTACGCAATGTGATTCGACTTGCTTGCAATTTGCTTGAAAATGGATACGCGGCCTTAGATGCTGGGCGTCATGCAACTCAAAGAGCTGCTGAGACATAAGAGATGGCTCGGGAGCGGCAGCTCTTAGACGCTGAGCGTCACGCTTCTCAAAGAGCTTCTGTCTCAGCAGCCATCTGGCTTGGGAGCGACGGCTCTTAGATGCTGGGCGTCATGCGTCTCTGATTTTTGCAGAGTCACATGAAGAATCTCATAGACGACGTGTTCTATTAGCTGCAATTCAAACGCAGAGCTCATTATGTTGATATTTGAAGAGTAGAATATCCAATAATCTGCCGGAAGTCACTATTCGACGCGAACGAAGTCGCGGGCAAAAGCTAGTAAGAACATAAACGAGAAACATACATAAACTAATTTTAGGAAATCATCAGAATGACATATTCCGCTTTTGGGTGGAGCGGGAGGACGTGTCAGAATTAAAATTAAATTTACTGGCTCGAACCAACTCCGTTCCTTCTCTGCCTTTGTTACAGGGTCCCGGGTTTTCCTTTCAAAAGCCAACCCATGGCCACAGAGGTTTCGACCCTGCTGGGCTCTGAAATAGAATAGAATAAACTTTATTGTACACCAAAAGAAGTAAAGAAAGAAGTAATTTGGTTTTTCAACAGGAGTAGGTTTTAGTTAGTAAAAGTCAGACACGCCCTCCCGCTTCCCCCAAAGCGGGAGAAGTCATTTTGATGATTCCCTACCTAAAAAAAGGGGCTGACTAGCAAGCTTTAGCCAAGAATTGGCACGAAGCGAATGAAGTTTTTGACAAATTGTTGGTCTAAAAACTGAATAATGTTTTCATGTACTGTGGCAGGATAGAGAAATTATAATACCGTATCATTTATATTACCTATGCTTGCGAACAACAAAATATGAAATGATGTCATTCGATACTCGTAGCAATAAGCTCATTGGTGTAATGTTGCTTTGTTGCAGATCCCACCACCGATGCGCGTGCGGCGGCTCGATGCGTTAGTAAGTACCGCGCGCGCCGCGCACCGCGCACATTCTCTTTGTTGCAGATCCCACCACCGATGCGCGTGCGGCGGCTCGATGCGTTAGTAAGTACCGCGCGCGCCGCGCACCGCGCACATTCTCTTTGTTGCAGATCCCACCACCGATGCGCGTGCGGCGGCTCGATGCGTTAGTAAGTACCGCGCGCGCCGCGCACCGCGCACATTCTCTTTGTTGCAGATCCCACCACCGATGCGCGTGCGGCGGCTCGATGCGTTAGTAAGTACCGCGCGCGCCGCGCACCGCGCACATTCTCTTTGTTGCAGATCCCACCACCGATGCGCGTGCGGCGGCTCGATGCGTTAGTAAGTACCGCGCGCGCCGCGCACCGCGCACATTCTCTTTGTTGCAGATCCCACCACCGATGCGCGTGCGGCGGCTCGATGCGTTAGTAAGTACCGCGCGCGCCGCGCACCGCGCACATTCTCTTTGTTGCAGATCCCACCACCGATGCGCGTGCGGCGGCTCGATGCGTTAGTAAGTACCGCGCGCGCCGCGCACCGCGCACATTCTCTTTGTTGCAGATCCCACCACCGATGCGCGTGCGGCGGCTCGATGCGTTAGTAAGTACCGCGCGCGCCGCGCACCGCGCACATTCTCTTTGTTGCAGATCCCACCACCGATGCGCGTGCGGCGGCTCGATGCGTAAGTAAGTACCGCGCGCGCCGCGCACCGCGCACATTCTCTTTGTTGCAGATCCCACCACCGATGCGCGTGCGGCCATCCATCTTTTCTTTGCCCTCTCCCTCTCCAACCATCTACTAGTAAATTCAGAACTCTTTTAATAACATGCATTTCATCCCTTCTCTTCACATGACTATACCAAGACAAGCGATCTCCTTTCAACTTTTCTGTCACTGGCGCCACTTTTAAACTTCCTCTTATATACTCATTTCTTACTTTACCATTGTTGTCACACCACACATCCATCTCAACATTCTCATCTTCGCTACATGCACCGTTTTTTTCATCCATCTTTTAACAGCCCAATATTCTGATCCATACAGTATGACAGGTCTTATCACGGACTTGTAGATTTTACCCTTCAACTTGAGGGGCACCCGTGGATCGCAAGTTGTTCCCGTGACCTGTCGCCATTTCATCCATCCTGCGTTGATCCGATGTGTTACGTCTCGGTCTACCTTACCATCCTCTTGGACAAGCGACCCGAGGTACCGAAAGTCGGAACAGATCGGTATGGGCGTCTCGGCGAGGGCTAAAGGCAATGGATTGGAGAGACCGCCGAAATCGCAGAACAAGTATTCCGTTTTGGTTCTACTCAATTTCAGGCCAACACTCTCCAATCTTTGCACCACACCTCCAATCTGCTCTGGATCTCTAGGCCACTCTCGGCAACCAGCACAATATCATCGGCAAACAGCACTGGTGGCCACTGTGGACCGGACTTGGGTACTACACCGCTGTTTGCTAAAAAGATTGCTCAATTGGGAATTATGAAATCTCCGTAAGGCGATCGCGCTTACGAGTACAGAATGTATAGACACTGTGAAAAGTAAAGTCCAAAAGCAACCCTTGCCAAAGGAGCAAGCGACTCTGAAGTAAGAAACGGCAATAAAGCGTTAAGCAGGTAGTCAGTTGTAGGAAGGCAGGAAACGAGCGCCTTGCTACACCTAACATGGCAGAGAAAAACATGACAAGGAGATGTAGTGTCCGTTACATCTATACAAAGTTATTTCGTTTTGAAGTAGAAGTGTGAAACGTCAAACGACATTTCTTAGGTTTGATGGCCTGTAGCGATCAGCAGTAGCGACATTATACTATCAGTAGCTCAGATACTATTATATTTAAAACCTAAATAAAATTAAATGTTCTAAAATTATTATCGTCACCTAAATACATGTGTACATAAGCATCGTTCTGCATAGTGTAGCAATAATGTAGGTCAGTCGGTGTATCAGTCAAACAGTTACAAACAAACAACCCTATTAATAATGATACCTTTCTATAATACTAATGTACATGACTGAATGTAAGAGCGCGGTGGCGAGCGTGCGGCTTCACCTGAGGGCGCGCACGAGCAGCGCGGCGGCGAGCGGCGCGGGCAGCGCGCGCGGCGCTCCCGCGGCCGACGACAGGCGCCGCATCTTCAGCGTCTCCTCCGTGTCGTACATGGTGGCGTTCACGAGGTCCGAGTACTGGTACAGCGACGTGAACACGCTGGTGGCGCTCTCGGGCGGCTCGGCGGCCGCGGAGCACTCGATGGGGCCCATGGACGTGACGCCCACCTGCGCGCCGCGGAACACCACGGGCCCGCCCGAGTCGCCGGCGCACACGCCGCGCGCGCCGCCGGCCGCCGCCGGCTGCCCCACGCCGCACATGCAGTGCTCCCACGAGCCGCGCTCGCACGGCACGGCGCGCAGCCGCACCTCGAACAGCTCCTCGCCCAGCGCCGAGCGCTCCGTGCCGCCGAACCCCAACACCTGCGCACCACAGACACTACTGTCACCGACCGCGACACGTGCTCCTCCAACTTCTTCAAGCGCTGGCTTACTTCACATTTACTTTACATTATACGTATACTTATACGTCTTTATTAACATGTAGACGCTCGCTGGACCGTGTCCGTGTCCGTGTCCGTGTCATCGCTCATCAGATGGCTGTTCAAGGAATAGATAATATGTTAGTGTCACCTGCACTTCCGAGTCTGTGAGGTACTTGAGGTCATACAGGTGCAAGCTGCGGACAGGGTCCATCGGAGACTGCACCGCGGGCCGAGATGAGAGCTGCATGGGCATGTTCGTGCGCAGCATCCCCACGTCATTGCGCAGGGCCGTCACGTCGAGGCCGCGACCCTCGTCCTCCTCCCGCACCGTGAACCTGTACAAAAAACAGCGGTGACAAGGGGACGGATCGCGAAGTAGCAGCACTCAGCTTGGGGTATGGCAGGAACTTACTGGGGATGGCGGTACATGTACATGACGGCGGCGGTGTTGCTGTCATGCGAGGACGGGCGGCGCGTGTTGTACTGGATGTAGGCGACCTGCGGCGTGACGCAGTGCGCGGCCGTGAGCACCCAGTGCGGCGTGAGCACGGCGCCCGAGCAGCGCGTGGCCCAGTAGCGGTCCATGAGCACGCACGTCGGCGGGAACGCGCTCAGCTCGGCCGACGCGCCGCCGAACACGCGCCGCGAGCCCGCCGGGGCCCGCTTCGCCATGCTGCGGTAGAAGCCGTGGCGGCCGCCGCTCCCGGCCGGCGCGCGCACGCTGGCCGCTCCCGCGCCCGCCGCGCACGCCAGCACCAGCACGGCCCGCAGCAGCGCGTGCAGCATCTTCATTCAGGACGTCTCGCGCGCCACCTGACACATTCTGTCAGCGCTATAATCACAGAACATATATACCCTAATTATGATACGTGACAGTCGTGTCGTGTCAATCAGGAATGAATACTCGTTTATATAAAAAGTTGATTACAAAACTTATATAGGCCAGGGTAGATAGTTTTTAGTTTTTTCAGAAAATGCAAACAACGAAAAAAACTCGTACAGCAGGCTGTACAATATTATGATCTATTTATTACCGATATTTATTTTGTAAGTAGGTTTTCCACAAACAACGTTTTACAAAACTCTTGTACACGGTAATTTTTTTTCGCTAATTTTTACTATAGATGAGGCCGGTATTTCCTAGCTGACTACCCTGCAGTGGCGAAGTGTGGGTTTTCTTAATAGGTAATCCGGACCAAAAAAAGCTTACCTTGCTCGAGTGTGATGCGTGAATTCCAGTAACTATAGCTGTGGCCCTGTGGCTGACTTCAAAATCTTGTACTCATTAATTGGCTTTTGCTCACTGGGGTTGAATTTGAGAAGCATGTTGCTATGAAATGTGATGAAATTAGGATAGAAAATACCCTCCTCTATATCTATCATGCATGTATTGAAAATAACATATAAGTGAATAAAAACCATCCAAAGCCACAACTTTCTAAAAAAATACATATATAAAGTGCAACTTTAATTTTTACAACTTTTACGCTTAAGATACGCCTTCTTACATGCTAAATCAAACAAAACCATGCATGCATGCAAATAGTAATTATGATCTAATGCGAGAATCGAATTCGCAATATTTCGCACAACGGTGAATTATATAATTATTATTGTGACAACACTCAGGTCGTTAAAACTATATGAAAAAGATAAAATAAAATATGTATCTACTTCACTATTACATATTTATCATAGTTTTTATTAGTTTTTAATATTATAATATTACGTATTTCATAATTAAGTATAAACCACTTTATCGATAAAACCTCTGTTTGAAGTATCGCTTATTTATTTATTGTGTAGACCTACCAGAGTGTTGTCTTTTTAACACTGAGGTTGACTGGTAGAGAATGCCTTGATGTATTAAGTCCGCCTATGCACCATCACTGTACAAAGAAACTGCCGACGTTTGCGTCATCTGATAATTCTGCTTATTTTTGTGATAACATCAATCGGTTTCATTCCCGTTCCAGGCCAATAGATGGTGCTAGCAGCGACTTTGAAAGATATTTACATGGATCTTCTTTTATTCCTAATAAATGACGTTAAAAGCGTATATACTTTTGTACTGCTGCTAATACGAGTAATTATCTGTGATATTATTCTACAAAACGAAATTTTAAAAAGTCAAGTGCTTAACCTCTGCAATTTAATACAGCGCCATCTACTAGTATAGATATTAATTGTCCATTTCAATCATCTTCGGAAATTTGAAATAAGAGCCCATTTTTCCATAATTATGTGTGTATAGGAGTTGATCATTTATGAATAAACCATAATAAAGTGAAAAAATAAATAAATGGAAAATCATATAGGTACTCTTCAACCACGGATTAATACATGTCACGCCATCTAGTGAAATGTATTTGAACCTTGTTATCATTGAGGCCCCGTGATTTGATAACTAGGTACTTTTCTACATAGTCATACTCTACAGCTACCTATTTGTCTTTTTTTTGCTATCGAATTTTCGCAATATTAACAAAATCACTGCTTAAATAACTACTTTCTAATAAAACTACAAACTAAAACCATTATAATTATTACTCTTACCATACCTATTCAAGTACGATTACCAAACAATACAACTGAACTGTTCTTCTTTTTGCTGCACTATCACTACGCAAAACTATCACTAGTTTACATATAAACCAATTTCAACCATAAAACTATAAGATTTTAAATTATGATACGAATATATCAAATAAAATGCAAATGAACAGGTGAAATATGACACAAAGCGCGAACCAAAACTGTCAAACTAAATGCTAATTAAATTAAGAAGTTCAGTATCATTCCATCTCGTTCTAGCGGACGCATTTTATGCACAGAGTACAGTAAATTATAGAGAGAATTTTATGATTTAACTCGATAAATACCGGGTTGCCTGCAAACGCTATTTAGCCGTATTATACTGGCTTGTCGCTTGTATAACACCGCTAGATGTCGCTAGAAACTATGAATTAAAATGTATGACTTTCCCGTTTATAAGACCGGGTTACCTAGGTACCGATCTGTTTTGCGTAAGTTGTGAGTGATTGCTCCGAAAAAACTTGCAGGCGTTTATTTATTGTTGATTGTTATTTTCACAAGCAAGTATTATGCAGTTATAAGATTTGATTAATACATACTTAATTTGTTAAGGTTTGTTGTTGTGTTTGTAAAGGAAAGCCGGCAGGAATGGAGTTGTTTACAGGCCGCGCTACTGCTACCCTGAGAAGAAATACCGAAACAAACTCAGGGGTTTGACATCTCCTTGCGGAGCGCAAGGAACAGAACGCGACGTTGACGGCTAGGCTCGGTCCGGGCTAGTACCGGACTGCCGGACGGCGAGCTACCCAGTGCTCGCCGTCGTTGAACATCAGTTAACGGTCCAAACTAACATTATAAAGAGACTACCTAAATTGTATATACCGAAATGAATTGTGTCATAAACGGATATAGTATTGTAAAGGCGAAATCGTTAATATTTCCATGTACACAACCATTCGAATCTTATTAACCTTGTCCAGTATTTCCTTGAATGTTCACTATAAAAATATGTTTTCTCATTGGTGACAGGAGGCAGGCTTGGGCGGCGCGGGCGGCGGGTGCTGAGCGCGGCATGCGCGCCGCCGCCGCACCATGAGCAACGCCACGCACAACGCCACCAGCAACGCCACGCTGCGCGAGGGCTGCGCGTCGGACGCGGGCGTGGAGCCCGGCGACCAGCTGTTCCGCTTCGTGGTGCACGGCGTGCTGCTCAACGCCATCGGCGCGGGCGGCCTGCTGGGCAACGCGCTGTCCGTGCTGGTGCTGTCGCGCCCGCAGATGCGCTCGTCCATCAACTGCCTGCTGGTGGGGCTGGCGGCCTGCGACACCGTGCTCATCCTCACCTCCGTGCTGCTGTTCGGGCTCACGGCCGTGTTCCCCTACACGGGCCACCTGCGCTACTACTACTACCACGTGTGCCCGCACATCACGCCCTTCGCCTACCCCATCGCCAACGCGGCGCAGACCATGTCCGTGTACCTCACGCTCATCGTGACCGTGGAGCGCTGGGTGGCCGTGTGCCACCCCTTCCGCGCCAAGGCGCTGTGCACGTCGTCGCGCGCGCGCTGGTACGTGCTCGGCACGGCCGCCTTCGCCTTCGCCTACAACGCGCCCAAGTTCTTCGAGGCGGAAGTCATCGAGAGCGAGGCCGACGGCGAGCTCGTGTACTGCGTCACCGCCGACCTGGACTTCCGGACTGACTCCTACATCGTAGTGTACATCCACTCGCTGTACATGATCGTCATGTACATCGTGCCGTTCTCGGCGCTGGCGGCGCTCAACGCGTGCATCGTGCGGCAGGTGCGGCGCGCGCAGGCCGAGCGCGCGCGCCTGTCGCGCGTGCAGCGCCGCGAGCTCGGCCTGGCCACCATGCTGCTCGTGGTCGTGCTGGTGTTCTTCCTGTGCAACCTGCTGCCGCTCGTCACCAACTCGTTCGAGGTGTTCTACGGCGACCAGTTCGACAAGCTGGACCCCCTCGTCAAGACTAGCAACCTGCTGGTCACGATCAACAGCAGCGTCAATTTCGTCATCTACGTAATATTTGGCGAGAAGTTCAAGCGTGTATTCCTGAAAATGTTCTGCGCGGGAAGCATGCGCGTGCGCGGAGGCACTCGGGACTCGCCGGAGCACACGCGCGACGACTCGTTCGCGTCGTGCGGCGAGCGCGTGTCGCTGCGGCTGGCGCGCAACGGCACGCTGCGGCGCTCGGAGGCGCGCGGCTCGCGCGGCGGGCGCGCGCGGCCGGCGCCGGCGCCCGCGCCCACCGTGTACTACCCGGCGCCCGTCACCGAGCTCACGAGCGCGTCGGACGCGCGCTGGAACGGCAGCGCGCGCGCGCACTTCTAACAGCGATCGCGCGCGCCCCCCGCCGCCGCGCACATCCCCTCGCGCGCCTCCAGCGCGCTCTAGACAAGTGCTCTGAGCTGCTCAATCGTTATTAAACTTTTATATTACTGTGTAGGTACGCGGTGAGATCAGAGGCGGCCTATCTCAAAGTGTTGATGCGATCGTGTTATATTGTGTTGAAGGGATCTGTGAACATTTGCTACGGAATCCAATGACGCTATCTGATAGTTATGTGACTCTTCTACGAGACTATTGTTCCACTGATCATGTTTCCTGTATATATGTGTAAATATTAAACTTGCCCCGATGACGAGGCCTAAGCCTAATGAATTACGGCTTAGATGGAGACTACGAATTACTATGATGATGTTACGTTGATATAAAATTGTAAATAATGTAAGTAGTAATTTATAATAATCGATCAGTATCCAAGTCGGCGGCGCGCGGTGTCGCGTCGCCGTGCCATGCGCGAGCGGCGCTCCGGTCTCGCTCGTCTATACATTCTCTATTAATAAAATGTCATTAAATGTCTGTCTGTTTATTATTACTGGTTACCCCTGCTTCTTACTCCGCCTCTAGCGCCGCGCGCCGTGGTGCCGCGCCAGAGCCCGTGGCAGTTTAACGTCGCCGCGTCGGAGTGTGCGGAGCCACAGGCGCTTGTAAAGTAAACCAGCTTTAATAAAATTGCTTAGTAACTCAGTATAGAATAACACATTTATCGGATCATCAGGGTGGTTTCGAGCTACTATCCAGAGACAGGTGGGCCTACGTGGGTATGGTGCAATAAATAACAGCGGCTAGGAATATGAGTCGAGCTAGGAACTCGAACTCGCTTTACTTATCAATATAATTTGATACAGTGCACTATCATGAGGTAGGTTAACCATACAACAAAACGCAGGACAGTTCTAGTACATGTTAACGCTGCGACGGTCTGGCTGAGATTGTCCGCTGTCCGACCGACTGTCCGCTGTCCGACTGACTGTCCGCCTAGCAGGCTCTCCCCACCAAGCCGCCGCCAACGGAAACGCATGACTCTGTCGAAGCACGCTACCTCTAGTTATTCTAGCTGCCGCTAAATGGCGCGCCTTGTTTTGTTGTCAACAAATCAGCTGCCGGATACGATACGGCTATCCTGAGAGACACGCGTCCCAGGTGGTACGTGACCATCATATTCCTTTCAGCCGAAAGACTTCCATGAACGAGACGTGCCGTCCGTCCCTGTGTTCATCGTCACAGGCACCACCTCAGCTGGAAGACCACCGACGACACTTCCAAACAAAACATCCCTTCCTGTGTGTTACTCTGAAACTAAATACATCTCGCAGTATCATAACGCTCGGTCAAAAACACTAGGAACCACTCGTGTGTGCGTTCACAAACATGTCAACTCGCACGCAAAACACATCTAGACCCAGAACAAACGTCTGTAAATTATACAAATGTTTGTTCCAAGCAGGAATCGAAAATGCAACACGCAGTGCAGCAGCCAATTGCTTAACCACTACGCTGTTCAAGAGTTATAAGGGTTCAACTAAACTCGAGATGAATCCGAACTCTAGATTTACTTACTATAGGTAAATTATAATAAATAAATAAATTCATCACGATTCCCAAAACGAGTGTTTTACCGAACAGCCCGAGTAGTACCCACAGGTAGTTATCAGCACTGTTCAATAAAGCAATTAAAAGAAAATAATCAACATCAAAAGCAAAAACGCTTTATTTCAATATCAAAATCAAAAAAGAAAATTAAAAGTGTGACTTATATACAAGTAGCGTCCTCTGTTGTCGCGCGGCGGAAGCAGTCTCGTAGAAACATCCCTACGTGTGCGTCACTCGCTACTAGAGGGCATTTATGCTAACGAAATCTGAGTCTAAAGTTGTAGGTAGTCCATTAATGTCGTAATTTTTTATGGATAAGAAAAGTAGAATTAAATATTTTAAGTTAACTAGATTTAATTGTAAGTCAGTAAAACGATCCTTGGATAATATTAAGGTACATATGTGTGTGGTCTGACGCGGTAGCCTTCACGAGACGTAGCTGCTTCCCCATGACATTCCAATGTTAGGAACAAAAAGCCCTGACTTCGAGTGTACGGGTAAGTCGGCCGTGGACACCGCTGACGGGTTTCTGAGAGGAAGGCCACATTTTGGGGACGTTTGCCATTCTCTGGACGAAGGGCATTTTTGAGAAGGTCTCTATTGTTAACTGTAATAGCCCTCGGTTAGCAGCCATTGCAGCCACATCAAAGGGTCGTACGATTATTGTTTTTTCTACATGCATGCCCACAAACTGTCCAAATAACTTACATATAGTACCTAGTGCTATTGCAAGCTATGATATACAAAATGTCTATATGTTGGGTTATTTTATTTTAACTCTCACCTCCAAGAGTTGTTTTATAGCGAATTATTGAACTTTTGTTCTTAGTCTAGTGCCTGGGGGTTTTTACCTGGAACTTGGTTGACTGTGGGTTGATTTTAAAAAGACTAAGGCTACCCACTGACCCCACAGACGTGAGTAAAACCGCAGGTACGAGTAATACATTTTAGGTAGTGTCCGACCGAAAGTTCGGTTTCGGCCAAAAATGGCCGAAACTTTTGCCGAAACCGAAACTGATTATGGAAGTTGTCATGCACACTCGCCCAACTTCGTTACTTAATTATTATACATAACTAGCTTTTACCCGCGGCTTCGCTACCGTCAAATGACTACCCTACATATCCTACGCTACCCTACCCTACCTTCCCTACCCTACACTACCCTACACTACCCTACACTACCCTACACTACCCTACACTACCCTACACTACCCTACACTACCCTACACTACCCTACACTACCCTACACTACCCTACACTACCCTACACTACCCTACACTACCCTACACTACCTTACACTACCCTACACTACCCTACCTACCCCACCCTACACTACCCTACACTACCCTACACTACCCTACACTACCCTACACTACCCTACACTACCCTACACTACCCTACACTACCGTACACTACCTTACACTACCCTACACTGCCCTACCTACCCCACCCTACACTACCCTACACTACCCTACCTACCCTACTTTACCTAACTTTTTTTTTTTAATTTTCTCTCCGTAAGAACTAAAAACTAAAAACTAAAAAAAAAAAATTATTCCGGACATACAGCGCCATCTATTGGTCAAGAGTCGGCATCAATTCAGTACTGAAAATTCATCGGAAAATTGTAAATAAATAGTAAAAAGTTATGAAAATATAATATAATACAACTTTTAGTTTGGGTTCATCCCAAACTAAACATAACAAACGTACGATGTCCCGTAAAAAAATAACAATCGAAGCACTTCATCGCACGATGAAAGACATTAAAAACAATCAAGGTATTATGGGAAGAATGGTGGTTCTATTGGCCGGTGACTTCCGGCAGACCCTGCCGGTTATAGCAAGGGGCACACCGGCAGATGAAATCAATGCCTGTTTAAAAGCATCTGTGCTATGGACACATGTGAAAAAGGTTTCACTGTAGACGAATATGCGAGTATTACTCCATAATGATTGTCAAGCCGGGCAGTATGCTGCTGCTCTTCTGAAGATCGGCGAGGATCGCATGCCTACCGACTCCGAGAGTATGATCACGCTGAGCAGCGAATTATGCCAAATTTTGGATAGCACATACAATTTAAAAAATAGTGTCTATCCGGATTTACGCGCTAATATCGAAAATCGGGAATGGTTATGCGAAAGGGTGATATTGGCGCCAATAAATGAAATAGTAGGCCGGATAAATGACCAAATTATGTCTGACGTAGAGGGAGATGTCATCGAGTATCTATCAGTAGAAAACGTCGTGGATGCCGAGCAAGTGACATCTTACCCAACAGAGTTTCTCAACTCCTTAGAGTTATCAGGAGTGCCTTCTCACAAGTTGAGGCTGAAAGTTGGAGTTCATGGATGCTTATGAGAAACCTAGATCCACCAAGGCTATGTAACGGCACACGGTTACAAGTAACCTATTTAGGACGGAATGTCATTAAAGCCGTTAATCGTTAAAGCCGTAAAAATCTGCCGGAAGTCACTATTCCACGCGAACGAAGTCGCGGGCAAAAGCTAGTATATTTGATATGGACCAAAATGTAAATTTTTAAATAACCAAAAATTTTGTCCATATATATACACGTTAAGATAGTTTTCTTCTACAAAAACATTGTATAGCCTAAAATATATTACTCGTTGTACCTGCGGTTTCACTCACGTCTGTGGTTACTACTCCACTCCTATTTATCGCCTTCAATGATACTGTGCTGGTACTATCCAACATTGAAAGAATTTTTCAATTCGAACTAGTAGGTCCTGACATACTAATTGGGCTATTTTAATTCTCACTTTTTTAGGGTTCCGTACCTCAAAAGGAAAAAACGGAACCCTTATAGGATCACTTTGTTGTCCGTCTGTCTGTCTGTCGGTCTGTCTGTCTGTCTATCTGTCTGTCAAGACCCTTTATCTCAAGAACGCGTGAAGGTATCAAATTGAAATTTAAACTATATATTCAAGTCCGCGGTCCCTTGAAACCGTGCAAAAATCAAACTTTTAAGTTGACGGAAGAAAAAGATAAGCCCGTTTAAGTTGCTAAAAACGTACATTTCGACACTGTCAAAGTAATTAAAATTCATAGGGTACTTCCCGTTCACCTAGTATCTTGAAATTTGGCACGAAGCAAGGTATTAGAGCACTCATATAGAGAAATGTCTGAAAACTGAAAATTTGTAGTTACGTCATAAGATTTTTTTTTTTTAATCTTCGGGACTCGATTCGAGAATTAAACTTTTTACATAGGTAAGTTGGAGGTATCGAGTTGAAATTGAAACCATATAATTAAGCCGCGGTCCCTTGAAGCTGTGCAAAATTCAAACTTGTAAGTTGACCTTGTAAGGCGAGTCTTGAAAGTACAAAACAAGGCATGATAGCACAAATATAGGAAAGAGACTGAAAACTGAAAATTTGTAGTTACGTCACAAGATTTTTTTTTTAATCTTCAAGACTCTTTTCGAGAATTGAACTGTTTTCATAGGTAAGTTGGTACGGAACCCTCAGTGCGCGAGTTCGACTCGCACTTGCTCGGTTTTTTCTAAACTGAATAGTTTGCGCGAGAGACACTTCCAAAGTGGTAAAAATTATCTGTAACTTCTAAAATAAGAGAATGATAAAACTAAAAAAAAAATATGATGTACATACGATGCAAACTTCCACCGCAAATTGGTTTGAATGAGATCCAGTAACAAGTTTTTTTTTAATATATCGTAAATCCCAATTAATGGTACGGAACCCTCGGTGCTCGAGTTGCCCGGTTTTTAACGAATAAGTACCAGAATCAAAATAAAATGTTAATACCTGACCTTATTCCTAATGGAGGATCAACATACTCGCGAACCCATCACTCGTTGCGACCTGTCTTGGCGCCACTGTTGCCGCCGCACTGCTTCCATCAGGGCTCCATGTGGAGATGATGACCCTGTTTTCCAGCAACAATCTTGCTGCCTTGCTGCTGGGGGTCTTGAGGCTTGAATAACCTGTGTTTTCAAGCTGATACAGACATAGGCAACGTCCCATTTTTCCGCAATAGTGTCTGATCTATTACTGCATCTGTCTCTCCGGGTCGAATTCAGGCAGATAACATTCTGAGTAGAAAGCTCTGATTTGCTCCGTTGCGTATTTCTTTTTGGGAAAACAACGGCATCATGGTCCAACATTCGTTGCTCAGGATTAGGGAAAAAACCCAGGAAAAACCTAACCAGAACATTCAAGTCCGCGCTTCGATCTGGGTCTTCATTTTCGGTTTATTGCATTTTGAATAATAATCGTCAATAAAAACAAGTGGGTCTTGCTCACAGAACGTCTTGCTATTGTCTTCACAGCAGTGTTGCGTAACTATTCTGAATACTGAAACTGTTCTGATATCGGATAATTTGATACAGTGCACTATCATTAGGTAGGTTAACATACAACAAAACGCAGGACAGTTTCAGTACGTGTTGACGCTGCGACGGTCTGGCTGAGAGTGTCCGCTATCCGTCCGACTGTCCGCATAGCAGGCTCTCCCCACCTAGCTGCCGCCAACGGAAACGCATGACCCTGTCGAAGCACGCTACCTCTAGTTATGCCGTGCCTATACGATAAATGTATACTAGCATCCAGATGTTCAAGCACTTTGTAGACCAAATGAACTGACCTGGTTTGCCTCCAGCACTTACTCGTTAAATTGCTTCATGGTCTTTACACTTCGGCGTCGCAGGAGCAACAGAGACACAAAAAAAACCGTGTGCATTCTCAGGTTCACCCATGAGGCGTCGTCCTAATTGGGAGCGATCGTACGATGGCGTGATGCGTTTGTCATCTCACGATCAAAGTGGTCGTACGATGACCTAAAAGGTGTCCTAATAGATCGCGCGATGTCTATCGTGCGATGCCGTCGCTCGATGGCTGGCGTCGCGCTTAGAGCTCATACACACGAGCGGCATGTGGCCAACGGCAGAGGTAACTGCAGCTGACGGCACGGGGCGGCGGCAGCCGTCAACACTTCCACGGCAGCCGTCGACGCGTCAACGGCAGCCGTCGACGCGTCTGCAGCAGCCGTCGACGCGTCAGCGGCAGCCGTCGACACTTGAAATACACGACTGCTGCCGCTGATCTTCGAAGTTGAAATGTCGACGCCTGCCGTCGACGCTTCTACGGAAGCCGTCAACGCGTGTCGACGGCTGCAGTTACCTCTGCCGTTGGGAACATGCTGCTCGTGTGTAAGCGCTCTTACGCCACTTTAACGATAGCTCTTTATAGAGATGCACAGTTTTTGCTGTCGGGCAATATTGCTTTACAAATTGCAAATGGCCCTTGCCCCTTTCGTCCCGCGCCCCTCGAGCGTCGACGCATCGCGTATGTAACCAATTAGGACATTCAAACGAGATCTGTTGCTTTGATTACATGGTCGCACGATCAATCGCATCGTACGATCGTTATTAAGCATTTCATGTGCTCGCACGATTACTTGCGAGGTTCAAATAGGACACTCTGATGAAATTTGTATGTTTGAACTCATCGCACGACGAGAACGCATCGTGTCATCGTACGATCGCTGTCAATTAGGACGACGCCTGAGGTTATAGTCTCCTTAACTTAAATACCCTGTGGCAGCCTTAACAAATTAAAGTCTCCAGCCAGCATTTATGAAAGTTATAACTAAGCAACTACACACTCTATGTGGAGTATAGACGTCGGCTGAACGCGTCGCTGGGAAAGACCAGCAAGGATGTCGGACTGGATCGAACTAGGAATATAATTTTTATTATTTAAGCAATTTAAGACTACAGGCCCAGCAGCGCGAGCTGCTTCGGACCAAGGACGGGATGGGCATCGACGAGAGCGGCGAAACCTTTACGGTCCGGACTAGCGTTTCGCCTCGTCTTTAGCCTGTTTTCAAATCCGGAAACAAAGACTTAGTAAATATTTATAGGCCAACATCGATACTTGCCTCTATTTCCAAAATACTAGAAAAAATAATAAACAGTTAACTAGTCTAAGTTAACTATTTAGAAGAAAATAATAAAAAAAATGGAAAAATTTGGGTTTAGGGCCAAATTATCTACAGCTGATGCAATGCACAGCCTAACAAGATTACATGTCTGAAGAACTCGGCAAAGAACAACAGACCCTAGGGGTGTTCCTTGATCCAGAGAAGGCCTTCGACACGGTGTCGCTTCCTTTACTAATATACAAAATAAGAGGCACGCCGCGAAAACTATTAGCCGATTACTTAGATGGTCGATATCAATCTGTCAAAATAGATCATATTACGAGTGTTGAGCAAGTAAGTTCTGGATATGGTGTTCCCCAGGGAAGTATCCTGGCCCCTACCCTATTCTTGATCTATACAAACGATGTATGCAACGTAGATATTAAACAAGGTAAAGTAGTCTCATGTGCTGACGACAAGGCTATAATATTTACCATATTTACCGCTAAAAACTGCAGCGAACTGTGCGAATTCGCTCAATTGGGTCTTAACACTGTGACTGGGCTTCAAAGCAATTTAATAACATTAAGTAAGTGCTGACAAGACAAAATATATTTATTTTGCATGCGCAATGCTCAATCTAACACTGCTAACTCTCATTTGTTTGCCCATAAATGTGGATTCCGATCACCCAGTATGTGTGATTGTCCTCGTACCTATCTATAAAACTCACGACATCAAATATCTCGGGGTTATAATAGATGAAACCCTCTCTTTTAGACCACACATGAGCCTGGCCATATTTTCCTTAGACGGCGCTGAATTTATCATTTTTAGTTAATTTTGTTTTAGTGTATTAGAAAATATGGAGTCCACCTTTCGGGCCTGAAGTCACGTAAGAGCAGCCAACATACAAGCGTTAATAGTCCAACATTGTGTACAAGAGGGCTCCAGGTGCTCTTTGTGCATCTGTTATCAGACTTCGTGTATAGAATGTGTTTTCTAATGAAACTCAAAAAGATTGTGCTGATGATGAGACTGTACGATTTCAGACCCATATACCCAAACCAAACCCAAACCCGCCCGCCCTGCCTAAATTGGGCAAAGTTAATGAATACCTACTACTAATAGGGATGGATCGATAGATTTTTACGTACAGTATGGGTTTTTTAAAAAAACGAGCGCATCATTACCGATGATCTTCTAAGCTTGGTTCTCAATCGACTCTAGCGCATCAAGCTGGCAACCATTAAAAAAATCGATTCCACTTTTAGCTCCATTTTTAGTAACAGCAAGTTATTTGTGATGTAAATAACCTAAAATCAAAATCTTCATTGGCGGTTTCTTCTCAAGATCCACTGTCCGACGTTATGATATGTTCCTGACCTACCTAATAATAATTTTTATAATTTGCTAGCATTTGCATTTTGTTTACCCAAACATGGCTAGAAAGCGTTCCCAATGCTATGAGTCTTATTAATGAGACAACGTGTGAGTTCAATCACGACAATATGATATACTTAGGTACTTTAGGGATCAGAAGTGAAACAGATTAAAAACAAAAATATCAATCTGTAACCTATCAATACCCGCGACTCGAGACACAATAGTAAGACAATAACAGCGCGGTCCAATGAGACTGGTCGGGGATTCATGAATTAATTCACACTTTTACAAAATTATAAAAATAAGAAGTAGATATTAATCAAATAAAATCACACAAAAATGGTCAAGTAGCAAGTTCGTCTACAACGCCGACCAAACGAAAAAAGGCCGTAACCGCAACCACGCGCCTCCTTTATAGATTACCGTCGCATGATGGTGTGACGTCACGATGTCACCTCGCCTCCAGTTGCCAACACGGCCTCATCTCCAGTTACCAATACGGCTTCACCTCCAGCCGCCAACAGAACCAATTCAAAACTACTTTTGACCGATAGTATGTGATACTTAGTTTCAAAGTATCGATACGAAAATTACTTGTATTCGGAAGGAAAGTATCGAATAGTTAACGCACGTATCGTGCATCACTATTGTGTTAGTGTTCGTTGGTTCTGTCAAACTGACAAGAGTGACAAGTCATACAATGTACAAAATTACAAACGGCCTTTCTTGGCGGGACCGGGGACGGCGGGGACGGCATCACGGCGGCATTTCTGCGAGTGAAGTTTAGTGAACTTTAGTGGCTGTGTAAATTATTCGCACAACGTTTCCTAGTGGATGTTGTGATGGAAAATTGGTGTAAATTTGTATCTCTAGTGTCTGCGCAACTGGACAATAAGTACAATATGTGGAATCATTCAAACCGGCGCGATCTCGGTAAAATGGAGGTGAGAATTTTATTGTAGCGTTTGACTTGCTCAGCAAAATTTTCCAAGAAAGCTGCCTCCATAGATTTGCTGCTAAAACATTAGAATAATAGCTATTAGCTTATTATTTTTTGTAGGTAAGGTATAAATCCGCCCCTAAGGCTACCCACTGACCGAGACAGTTAAGTGAATGGGCTCGGGCAACGTTTCCCCAGAAATGCCCCCTGTTACGGCTAAGTCAAACGTAGTAAAAAGTAAAAATTGCTTGTTATGTAGTGTACGGTGTACGTACATGGAAAAATAATCTACTTGTTAATCTAGTTAAATTAAGCCGAATGTAGGCACTTTGAACGCAACGTACATTCGAAGATGCATTGACATAGACAGAGCAACGATTGCATGCATTTATGTAAAGTATTTTTACTTTAGTGTTCAATTAGACGTGGTTTGAGTCGGACTACTTGCATTTTTATTTAGACTCTTGCCGTTAGGCACTCAGTGACAGTTCTGCAGTTCTTAGGTACATTTACTGTTAATTACATTTGCATTGCATTGACATCATGTTTATGTTAGTATTGCACCTTACATGTAGTTTGTGTGTTTTCTGTGAAAGATCTTCAATATATTTATTCATTGTTTCTTCTCACTGTCACCATTCCACCCTTAACAGACTGGCTTTTGCTGTTGTCTGATCACACACAGAAATGCTAGATATTCAAAAACCGTTCAGAAGGAGTGTGTGTAACTGGGTACTGAAGAAAATTTGCCACACAAAAGACTGAAAAACCAAAACAATTATGTCTAATCAAGCCTTCAAAATCTGATGGAATGTGGGAGTAGAAGGGTGGGGAAACACCGAGAGAGACTGACCTTGACATTTAAGGTCAATGAAAAAATGAAAAATGATGAAAAAAATAAATGAATGATGACTAGTTTTTGATGTTTAACTAGCTTTTACCCGCGGCTTCGCTGCCTTCAAATGACTACCCTACATATCCTACGCTACCTTACTCTACCTTCCCTACCTACCCCACACTACCCTACCTACCCTACACTACCCTACACTACATTACACTACACTACCCTACACTACCCTATACTACCCTACACTACCCTACACTACCCTACACTACCCTACACTACCCTACACTACCCTACACTACCCTACACTACCATACACTACCCTACCTACCCTACACTACCCTACACTACACTACCCTACACTACCCTACACTACCCTACACTACCCAATACTACCCTACACTACCCTACACTACCCTTCACTACCCTACACTACCCTACACTACCCTACATTACCCTACACTACCCTACACTACCCTACCTACCCTACTTTACCTAACTTTTTTTTTTTGAATTTTTCTCTCCGTAAGAACCATCATTGAACTTCAAGGAACATTTTAAAAAAAGAATCAGCCAAATCGGTCAAGCCGTTTTCATGTGATGTCGTGACAACGGAAAACGGGTTTCATTTTTATATACATGGTGTCCCAAAACTCAACGATAATCTGAGACCGGATGAAAGGCCAAGCTACACTTGTTCTAGGAAAAATAAAAAATAAAATCCATATCACTCAGTTCAGCGATAATACACATATTTAAAAAAAAGTTGGAATTCAACACCCTTGGTCGCATTTTCAAGGTTTGTGATCACCAATGTCACAATTTTGCTGTGATTTTTTTAATTTCGTGGTCTTCATTAACGATGCTATTAATCGCAACTACAAATTATTGCAAAAAACTTTGTTGATTTAATAAAATAGGTTAAGTTTTAGTGGGTCATGGTTCACAACAATATTGTTAGTGAACTTTGACCCTTCATTTTGAAAAAAAATTGTACTACACTACCCTTGGCAAGTAATTTCAAAAGTTGGCGCATTTAATCAAGATTTCAAAATGGTTTAAAAATGGTCTAATTCTGGGCAGCACTTGGTCAAACTTCCTTAAAAAAATTCTAACTTAGGTTAGGTTAGGTTGGAAAAAATCTTTTTTTTTCTTGACTCCTGCAGCGAATTTGGAAGCGCTTTGGTTTGCTGATTAGTATTGATCTATGGTATGAAATGCACCAGATGTTCATTCTGGGCAGCACCTGGTCAAACTTCCTTAAAACGATTTCTAACTTAGGTTAGGTTAGGTTGGAAAAACTCTTTTTTTTTCTTGACTCCTGCAGCGAATTTTGAAGCGCTTTGGTTTGATTATTAGTATTGATCTAAGGTATGAAATGCACCAGATGTTCATTCTGGGCAGCACCTGGTCAAACTTCCTTAAAACGATTTCTAACTTAGGTTAGGTTAGGTTGGAAAAACTCTTTTTTCTCTTGACTCCTGGAGCAGATTTTGAAGAGCTTCGGTTTACTGATTGTATTGAGCTGAGGAACAAAATGCACTTGGTCCACACCCTGTCATTTCCTTTTAGTAACAAAACTTTATAATGTTGAGTTATTCAAAATGAGCTCAAGTTGAAAAAAAAATAGAAATAATTTTTTACGTGGCAAGAAAAGTGGCAAGTGTTGCACCATTTTGAAATCTTGATTAAATGCGCCATCTTTTGAAATGACTTGCCAAGGGTAGTGTAGTATAATTTTTTTTCAAAATGAAGGGTCAAAGTTCACTAACAATATTTTTGTGAACCATGACCCACTAAAACTTAACTTATTTTATTAAATTAACAAAGTTTTTTGCAATTATTTGTAGTTGGGATTAATAGCATCGTTAATGAAGACCACGAAATTAAAAAAATCACAGCGAAATTGTGACATTGGTGATCACAAACCTTGAAAATGCGACCAAGGGTGTCGAATTCCAACTTTTTTTTAAATATGTCTATTATCGCTGAACTGAGTGATATGGATTTTATTTTTTATTTTTCCCAGAACACGTGTAGCTTGGCCTTTCATCCGGTCCCAGATTATCGTTGAGTTTTGGGACACCCTGTATATATAGAAGATAAGTGCCCATGTAGGCCTATGTAAAATAAAACCACTTTGACTTTGAATGAATGAGGTCCTGGTTCACGAGGTCTCGAGAAGAGCTCGTGGCTAGATAATAACAGCCGCACGGATCGATCTTTAAGGTTGAGCAACGCTTGCCAAGTTTTGTCTAGGACCATCTTAACATACCAAGTTTCCTTCGTGCCTCGGAAAGCACGTTAAGCCGTAGGAACCGGCTGTCATTTGTAAATCTTTGGCAGTCGTTACGGATAGTCAAAAGCCAGTAAATCTGACTTCAGTCTTGCCATGAAGTATCGTGTTACCACAGTTAATGCGTTTGTGGAGGTCTGGTAGGCAGCAGCTAAATCCGGCTTGACTGGAACCCGACCCCAGTATAGTAGTAGTATAGTTGTTATTAGTTTTATAGTTAGTTATTATTAAGGCTAGGTAGAGCCGGTCCTCGTGAAATAAGCGGTATTCAGCTAAATCCAGCTTGATTGGAAACCTACCCCAATAAAGAAGAGTAAATGGCTAGGTAAATGATGACCTTGACCTTAAAGTCGAATGTATAAAACGTGGAGAAACGCCTGGGGCATTGAAACACAGTGGGACACCCAAGCTACCAAGCTCTATGACTTAAGGTTCATGACCTTGACTTCAAGTTCAATGACTTTAGCCTCATGGAACCGAAGAAGAAGAAGCCGAACTACCGTACCTTCACCTGCAATGCGCTAATCTAACCGTTGAAATTCATACGAGCCCCATAGAGTGCTAATAGTTGCACTGTCGATGCGCTTAAAATGGTGCCTGGGTGAGTCCATGTACCGAGAACATATTCTAAAAGGTCACTTTTTTTGCAGAAACCGTGGATGTGTTCGAGACTTGTCAACATCTCGGTTTGGTTTCGGGTCATTGACCTTGAGTTTAAGGTCACATTCAGTGGCCCCCGATGACCTTTCTAATCCCATATCGCACAGGATCCCAATGGCTGAAATTGATTCAGGCTTTGTTTCTGGGTGAAGTGCGACGCGAGTAAGGAGAGTGAGAGTGTGACGAGAGTAAGAGAACGAGAGTGTGACGATAGTGAAAGAGTAGAAGTGTGAGTGTTACGAGAGTTTGACTCTCGTAACACTCTGACGACTTCGACTGTTTGAGTAGATGGAGAAAGGGAAGAACGGGGGTGCTAAGCCTCAACTAACAACAAACACACACGGGTAGCTTGAGTATGTGATTAAGAGAGGGACGAGAAAGCGAGCGGGACGAGAAAGCGAGCGGGACGAGAAAGCGAGCGGGACGAGAAAGCGAGCGGGACGAGAAAGCGAGCGGGACGAGACGAGGTAGGTAGGTAGGTAGGTAGGTAGGTAGGTAGGTAGGTAGGTAGGTAGGTAGGTAGGTAGGTAGGTAGGTAGGTAGGTAGGTAGGTAGGTAGGTAGGTAGGTAGGTAGGTAGGTAGGTAGGTAGGTAGGTAGGTAGGTAGGTAGGTAGGTAGGTAGGTAGGTAGGTAGGTAGGTAGGTAGGTAGGTAGGTAGGTAGGTAGGTAGGTAGGTAGGTAGGTAGGTAGGTAGGTAGGTAGGTAGGTAGGTAGGTAGGTAGGTAGGTAGGTAGGTAGGTAGGTAGGTAGGTAGGTAGGTAGGTAGGTAGGTAGGTAGGTAGGTTAGGTTAGGTTAGGTTTTTTTTTTTTTTTTTTTTTTTTTTTTTCGTATCATATTTTACCGCAGACATGATGGCCTGCGCCATTGTTTAACAGGGTTTTAATTTTTTACATTTTGTTTTTTTACAAATTGGCAGTTTGTCTTGCCCTCATCTTAACGATGGATAATTTTCTCTTAAGAACTAAGCTTATATCTACGCGAGTCCACCTCAGACTCTTCCTTTTTTTTTTTTTTTTTTGATTTCTTGTTTTTTTTTTTTTAGATATATATATATATATATATATTTTTTTTTTTGTTTTAAGCGTTTTTTTTTATTGTTTTTTTTTTTTTTTATCTATATTGTTCTCGTATTTCTATGTTATTTTGATATCTCTATGTTATTATATTATCTTATTGCTATATCTTATCTAAATACAAAATTACTTATATTTTAAATTAATCTAGTGTGGTACACAAATTACAATTAAGCCTTTTTTGTTTTTATACACAATACTGCAGTATGTATTAATGGTATGTGGGTGAAAGTTGGGTAGGATTGGGTTGGGTTTCTCTGAATTCTCAACCGAGAGTCTTCACAATCTCCATCAGAGCTCCTATGACCGCGGTGTCTCGATGCTGCATGGCCGTCTTAAGATTATATTCGACGACCATTTTAGTCGGCGCATCCATCGCTTTCCGAACGAAGCGGCCCGTGGCATCGTCGGCGTCGTCGGTATAATACACACAGCTGACCGTGTGTCTCGACACTGCGACAACTGCGTGGGAGACGCTATCATGGATCTGGAGCCTCCTCGACTTGGTGTTAATTATGATGACGTTGTCGCAGGTCAACCCCTGAGCTGCGTGAGGACAAACGTCATGCCAGAACGCGCAACGTCGTGCCAGAGGACAAATGTCATCGCCTTACGGTAGACGAAGCCCTCATGAACCACTTTGGGGCCATAGTCATGGCAGTGAAGTTGTCTGGAGCGAGCGAGGTCGTTCTCATCGGAGACATAAATCAGCTACCATTTTTGGACAGGGAGAACCTATTTGAGCTACGGTACACCCGCCCAAACTTGGTGGCTGGCATCACCCAGGAGTTACTCTGTACGCATCGGAACCCATTGGATGTAGCACTTGCCCTGAGTGATGTATACCCCGGTATATACTCCTCCAAGACATCGCTGTCGCGGGTCCACTCTCTGAAAGTGGAAAGGTTCACGGGAGCGCGCATACCACTCACCGCCCAGAACACCCTATTCTTGGTCCATACGCAGGAAGAGAGAGCCTCTCTTGCCGACCAGGGCTATGGTTCTGGCGATGGGTCGCGTATCCTCACTATCCACGCAGCGGTTAGGTTAGGTTAGGTTAGGTTAGGTTAGGTTAGGTTAGGTTAGGTTAGGTTAGGTTAGGTTAGGTTAGGTTAGGTTAGGTTAGGTTAGGTTAGGTTAGGTTAGGTTAGGTTAGGTTAGGTTAGGTTAGGTTAGGTTTTTTTTTTTTTTTTTTTTTTTTTTTTTTTTTTTTTTTATAACTTATTCCTCTGACTAAGCCAGAGTCTATTTTGGCTATGGTACTCTTTCATTCCAGTTCCATCAAGTATTCCTCTCGCACTTTTGTTCTGCATACTTTATCTTTCTTTCGTTCTATCTCTTTCAAACTTATACCGGTGGGATGCCGGTCTACTCTTTATCTATTCTAACTACTCTTTATTTTAATATCTGTCTTGTTAGGGTTCAGGGTTACAACAAACACGGTTCTTTTTTATTTTATAAAATGCCAGTTACATATTTTTCAGGGTTTGGAGTTTTCAACATTTCCAGTGCCCAGTATACATTTTGCACTATTTCCTTACTTTACTAATTTTACATTTGGAATAATAATAATAATAATAATAATAATAATAATTTATTCAAGTAAAAATGTAAGTACAATAAAATTGTGGTTTACATGAATTAGATGAAGTTTTTGTCTTAGTTCTAACTGTAATGAAGCCGGCCTGATCTAGGTTAGTAAAAAACCTGTGTTTCAGGCCATCTATTTAGATCTAACATTTAAAAGAAAAACAAAAATAAAATAAAATAGATGCTAAATAATAATAAAAAAGAAAAAGAAGACAATATTTTCAATGACTGAAAAGTAACGTAAAATTATTTTAATCTAGATTAAATATGATATTATATTTAAACAAATTCACGAACAATATTGTAACCAATAAGGTAAACTTAATAATTATTTAAAGTAAGTGACATATATTACAAAAGAGGCTTTATTTTACAATTTCTAGAAGTTTTTCCGTGTCTGCATAATTTTGTTTTGCCAAATATTCTTGAACTAGTAAATTACACCTATTATAACTTAAACTATAGATCTTTAGTATTCTGTTAAACTGATTATACAAGTAGGGTCCTAAAAATAAGTAGAATCTCTGAGCATAAGCATGTTTAGTTCTAAAGTTAGTACATACCAAATCTTTCCTTCTTCTATCTGATGGTATTGGGTTAAAATAAAGGTTAGTATGCTGCAACAAAATTACTTTCAAAACAAATAGTTGACGTACTGTTAATACCTTACATGCCATGTATAGTTGGTCTGTGGGAAATCGAAAGGGACGAAAAGTAGCAACTTTTAAAACTGCTCTTTGGGCGCGTTCTAAGGGCAGCATGATAGATTTGGCGGCGCCACCCCATGACGTAATACCGTAGGTAATAATAGATTGACACAAAGCCAAATAAACCAGTCTAATTAATTTAAAGTCGGCAATGCTACGTAAGTTTTTAAATATGTATATTAGTTTACGCACTCTGTTGCATAATAAATCGATGTGTTTGCGGAAGTTTAGGTTTGCGTCAATCGTAATACCTAAATATTTTATATGGTCAGTTTTTGCTAAACTAGGACAAGTACATGCAATATCAGCACAATGAAGGTCACAATTGTTATGCGCTTGAATGCTTAGATTAGTAAGCGTTGGATAGGTGTTTCTCATTGTAAAAATTAAGTATTTGGTTTTATCTGTGTTTAAACTTAAGAGATTATTGTTTAGCCAATTAGAAACAATATCAAAACCCTTTTGTGCTACCTCATATACCTCAGCTTTTGATTTAGCTGTAAAAAGTAGAGCTGTGTCATCAGCATATGAAATAATTAAACCGTTCTCGAGGGTCAAATTGCACAGGTCATTTATATAGATAAGGAACAAGGTAGGACCCAAAATACTACCTTGTGGGATTCCGTAACAGGTATTTTTAAGTTCAGAACTGATGCATTGACCCACTTTTACAGACTGATGGCGATCACTTAGGTAATCAGATAATAATTGCAGTTGTGTTCCCCGTATTCCCAGCTTCTCCAGCTTGTTTAAAAGCAAAGTACAAGAAATTGTGTCAAAAGCCTTGGCGAGGTCTAAAAAGATCCCTAGGGTGTGCAGGCCATTATCCAGGTTTGTGCTAATATAATTTGTTAGATGGTGAACAGCGTGGCTCGTTGACCTTTTAGGCCTAAAACCAAATTGTTGATCAGAAAGTAATTTATTAGCTTCAAGGTATTTTACTAATCTACTGTTTATAATTTTTTCCAATATTTTTGACAGGCCAGTTAAAACTGATATTGGCCTGTAATTATTAACACAATTTTTGTCTCCAGATTTAAACACAGGGGTGACTACGGCTTTTTTAAGCAATTTAGGAAATATTCCTTTGGTCAAACACAACTGAAAAATATGAGTTAAAGGAGGTGCAATGATGTATTTAAATCTTTTGAGTATGCTATTAGGTATGTCGTCATATCCCACGGCACAAACTTCCTTTAATTCATTTATTATATCGACTACCTCATTAACATCGGTATCTAATAAGACAAACGAGTTTCGTATTGCATATGTTTTTGTTTGGCCATGACTGGAAGAACTAGATCTATTAGAAAATAAGATTTTTTCTGCTAAGTGTTTTCCTACGTTAATGAAAAAGTTGTTAGTTTTATTTACTGCTTCGGTAGGGCTCCGCTCAGACGATAAAAGCTCAAGTGCTGGTTCGGGATTTTTTGACCTAAAAGTGTTAGTTTTTATGAATTTCCATATAAGTTTAGTGTTTTTTCCTGCTTTTTGTAGTTGAGTCTGATTATATTGGTTTTTTAGCTTTTTCAATAGGTTATTACAGAAATTCCTATATCGTTTGTAAATAATTGATAATTGTTCATCACCCGTTGTATTTTTTAATTTTTGGTGGAGTTTATCTCTGTGTCTAATGCAGCGGACAAGTCCGGGCGTAATCCACGGTTTAATATTACCATATTTTTTGGGTATTACTTTAGTAAAAGTATTTTTCCTTATCGTAGATTGCAACACATCGATAAAATATTGTAAAGAAATATTTGGATCGTGCGAATTGTAAACGGGGTCAAAATTAACAGCGCGTAAGTCAGTTTCAAGACTCGTCATATTGATTTTAGTACAGCTGCGCATGCAGTTAATTCGAGGTGAAGTTATTTGGAATGTTAGTAAAACAGCTTGATGATCGGTTAGTGATGAGTTAGTAACTAAGGTTTTGGAAAGACTCCGCAATTTTATAAGGATATGGTCCAGACAAGAGCCGCTCTGGTGGGTTGGGTGATAATGAGCTGGTAATAATCCATGAAAAGAGCAAATATTCAGGTAGTTATGAGAAAGAGTATCAAGTTTTTCGGCAGCAATGTTTATGTTGATATCTCCTACCAGTATGATGTTTTTAAACGAGGATAATTTGTTTAAGTTACTGTTTAGCGAGTCCAAAAACCCATCAATACTTTGGGATGGTGGTCTATAAATAGCCATTATTACTGTATCGGGCAACATTTTAATTACTAAGCAATTGCAGTCTGAAAAAAGGGGTTCCTCTACTAAGACTTTTAAATTATTTTTAATATAAACGACGACACCATCATTCTGGTTGAACGTTCTATCACTTTTGTGAAGATTATAGCCATCAAGAGTTGGTAAATTGGCCGTTTGCTTGGATAACCAACATTCTGTTAGAACGATAATGTCACAGCATATATCAAGATTTTGTAACAAAACTTGAAAACCATTAAAATTACGAGTAATACTGCGTATATTTTGTGTAAGTAAGGTCAATGTTTTGTCCCCGTTAAAAACTAGGTTTTTGCACTCCTCAACATTACAGACTTTAGTTTCAGACACGGAAAACCGATCGAGATCACTAATAAGCTGATGAGCCATCTAAAGAAAATTATATATAGAAGTTAACCTACTATCTATGTGCTAAATAAACTAGTAAATCGGCGGCGCTTCTAGGCGCCCTCATAGTCAATGGAATTAATGTAATTGTCCTCTGCAAATTTACGTGCTGGGCAATTTACATCACCTGTTGGATGATCGTTTTTCCGCTTGAAACGTTTGCAGGTCGCGCATTGAGGCGGAGAACTTTTACTATTACATTCCTTGAATGAATGTCCTGTTTCACCACAGAGATTGCAGGTAGCGCTGGATTCTCTACAAAATTTGGCTGCATGTCCGAACTGCTGGCAGTTAAAACACCTGGTCACAATAGTGAAATCCTTCACAGGACACGATGTCCAATTTATGAAGATTCGGCCTTGATCAATCAAGATTTTCCGAACATTTGCAGGAACCTCCAATATGTAATTGCAAGTAGGTCGTTCTTTCTTCCCTGACTTATGGCTCAGCTTCAAACTTTCCAAGAAGGACTCACGAGTAACGTTCGGCAACTTATCACTCAAATTTTGGACGTATATGCATTCGAAAACCTCTTTTTCCGTCAGGGCTACTGGGACACCAATTACCGCAATCCTTGGACGACGTTTGGACGGTTCTTCAACCTTAAGGCCTGAAGAAACTAGCTTCTCCGAGCTTTTTAATTTATTTATGTCCTCTTTGTTATCCGTTCGAATGATAACGCCTCCGTTTCTAATTTTTCTTACACCGCGGACATGGAGCTTCAATTCCTCAGGCGAGATAATTTTTTGGACCAACGACTTGGTATCTTCACTGGTTTTAGTTCTATCGCTGGGATATATAGCGACCGAGCTAATATTTACCGGGCGAATAAATTTATCAGTTCCTTTTTTCACCATGTTAGCGTAGGAGCTACTTTCTGCTTGATTTCGGCTCATTTTCGTTTCCATGGCTTCTTTGAACTGACAAAGAGATTCCGAAACATTCTGCTGCTCTTGCAGGTGCTGTATAGTGGTGTGCGCATGGATTGTCTTTTGCTTCAGCGATTGGTACAACACGGCCATCTGAGATGTCCCGTTGTAGACTTTTCGACAAAGACCGGACACACGGAGTTTTTGTTCGGAATTCATTTTTCCGTCTCCCACAATCGTGCAGATTTCATTCAAAATTGAGTCGATTGAACCAAGCCATTTCTGAATCTCGGACGTAGGGATAACTTCATTTGGTAGCTCGTACTCCGTGGGTGCTGGCGGCATAGGTTCTCGTGTTTGGTTTTGAACAGCTGGTGATGGCGTCGGAGGGGGACTACGTCGTACCAATTGGCTGCGGCCAAAAGGGCTATCTCCTGTGTTAGACATACTTCTAACACTGAAAACGCTGATTATCTATACAAGATCTATCTAGTTCATCTTGCACAACGAATAGCAGTATAAATATTAGTCACGCTCGGCACTTTCACAACAAACTTACTCCGCAAAAATATTGCAATAACATTATTCGTAATTATTAAAACAATATCATAAGAATCAACACATAAAAACACGTCTGCTTAGTCTCGCAACTCAGGAATCTATGTATTCTATTTATATCTTATTTTATTTCTAATTACATATTTTATTTTTATTTATTTTTTTGTTTCAGGGTTTGGAGTTTTCAACATTTCCAATTTTCCAGTGCCCAGTATACATTTTGCACTATTTCCTTGCTCTACCAATTGTACACTTAGAATCTATATATTCTATTTATATCTAATTTTATTTCTAATTACATATTTTATTTTTATTTATTTTTTGTTTCAGGGTTTGGAGTTTTCAACATTTCCAGTTTTCCGGTGCCCAGTATACATTTTGCACTATTTCCTTACTCTACTAATTTTACATATAGAATCTTATCTTATATCTTAAAACTACGCTTATTTCTAAGTTTTTAATTAATACTGTGCCATGTTATGTTGTATGATGTACATTATATTCAATAATATACGGTCATCATACGTTTTATTGCTTGTTTCTCTTTACGACCTTCTCTATTATTTTTAAGCAAAAGTTTACAAACAAGATCCTATTTTTACCTAACATTACATTCTTTACACTATCTACCGTTAGTTTTACATCCAAAAGCTTTTCAATTTTGAGCCTTTCGTATCCGAACACTGGGCATTCCAAAATTATATGGGGTACAGACTCTTTTACTTCGGGGTCACAAGTGCAGGAGGGGCTCTCCTTACACCGGAAGCGGCTTAGGTATTCGGAGAAACCCCCATGGCCCGTAAACAATTGCGTGCTTAGATATGTCGGCTCGAATTTGCGTATAACGCTGTAAGCGGTAGTCACCTCCGGAAAAAAGATTTTTGTAATCCCAGCGACTCCTCCGGATTTGTACCTCGCATCCCATTCCCGAGTCGATTCCAACCGGAGCTGTCGCTTCGCGAATGAGACGGGGAAGAGATCGTAATCGGGTCTTCTCTTCTTTGACGCGGCGGCGGCTTCCTTGGCAAGTTGGTCTGCCCTTTCGTTACCCTCCAATCCTGCGTGTGCTTTAATCCAATACAAAGTCACAGCTTTGTTCTGTCGAGAAAGGATCGTTATGTTCTCGCGAGTTTCAACGGCTAGTGGATGGAGGGAGCCGAGGTTGGTGACTGTTTGTAGTGCCGCCATTGAGTCACTGTAAATTCCGAAGGTGGAAGCTTTTTGTTTCTTAATTTGCCTCGTGGCTTCGCATACGGCAAGCAGCTCCGCCTGGTACACTGTGCAGTATGATGGCAAGCAAATCTTGACTGCCTTGGTCTCCGCTTCGCCCTCCCAAATAGACAGCGCCGCACCTACCCTTCCCCCGATCTTGCTGCCATCTGTAAATATTTTCACTGCACAGCCGCTATTTGCGTCCACGTCACTCTGGTTCTTAAGGCATGTTAGCTCAATATCCACGAGTGCTGCGGGGTGTGGTGCGTTAATTGCCGGCATTGGTCGCTCGATCTCCCTGTCCCCCAGTTCAGGCAAGGTCTCCCCCCTCCTGATCCTGTATAGTGAGGCTACCTCGCGTACACGAAGATCAAGTGGGAGCACTCCAGCGAGAACCAGCGCTGAGTTCAGGGAGACCGTGCGATAAGCCTTGCACATTTTTTGTGCAAAACCTCTTTGCACCGTTCCAAGCTGCTTTTGTATTCCCAACTTATCGACAGCCGGAGCCCATATACTCGCCGCGTACAATATGATGGGTTCGATGGTCGCCGTATATATCGTGCGGATTACCTCCGGGTGGAGGCCCCAGCTAGCTTTAGCCGCTCTTGCAAGCTGTTTGTAGACGTTGACGGCTTTTTTGCACACGTTACTTACGTGTGCATTGAATGTGAGCTTCTCGTCTAGCGTCACTCCCAGCATCTTAATTTGTTTTGACATTCCAATGTCGATCCCTCCCATGCGCAGGTGTGGTGTGTCGAATTTAAGCTTGCGCGTAATTACCATTGCGTTGGTCTTATGAGGCGCGAATTTGAGCTTATTTTCGACCCCCCACACCCGAACAAGTTCGAGAGCGGCATTGGCTTGTCCCTGCACGTGTTGTGCCGTCTGACCATCGAACACCATAACGACGTCATCGGCGAAGGCCTGCACGTAGTGACCTTCTGCTTCGAGAATGTTCAGCAGCGAATCCAGTAGCACATTCCATAGTATGGGCCCACCTATAGACCCTTGAACGCATCCTTTGTTGGTCGCCTTGGTGTAAGTTGCCCCGTTGTACCTTACTGTTACTTTCCTTTGATCAAGGTAACTGTCTATAACCTTCCTAATGTTTAAGGGGCAGTTCCTTTTTGCAAGCTGGACTCTGATCGCTGGCCACCAGGCGCTGTCGAAGGCGCCCTCTATATCCAATGACACGACGGTTATGATTTTCTTCTCGTCGAGTTTCAGATTTATATGTTGCATTAGCTTATAGAGGGCGTCTTCGCAGCTCTTTTGGGGCATGAATCCAAACTGGTTTGTGTTCAGCTTCGGTAACAGGTGGTATTTCATTCTGGCGACCAACATCTTTTCATATATCTTACCCATCACCGGTAGCAGTCCTATGGGGCGATAGGACTTGGGGGTTGTATATGATTCTTTTCCTGGTTTCCTTAGTACTATGACTGTAGCTTCCTTCCATACAACCGGGAAATAGTGGAGCTCTAAGCTTTTGTTCAGTACTCCAAGGAAAAGTTTTATGTCACTTCTAATGGCATGGCTACAGATGTCTGCAGTGAATCCATCGGCTCCAGGCGCTTTTTTTGGATTCAGGGAGTCCAGTGCAGTCAGCAACTCCGTAATTGTGAACGGAGGGTCAGTCTGTCCCTCAGACGGTTGGAGATTCACAATTGCAGCTCTGTTCCGTACATCCCGATGCGTCTGGTTGTCATTCTCCCTTAGATCTTCCGGGTAGAAAGTTCGGGCCAACAGTTCCACAGAGCCTTTTGCGTCAAGGGTGGCACCATCCACTACTAGGGGCACATCTTCTTCCCTCTTAGCTGTTTTCCCCATGATTCGATAAATCCCTTCCCATAAATTCTCCTTGTCCTGCTTTCTGCAGAACTCTTTCCAGCTTCCGATCTG
Source organism: Mythimna separata (assembly GCA_030763345.1). Taxonomy (NCBI): domain Eukaryota; kingdom Metazoa; phylum Arthropoda; class Insecta; order Lepidoptera; family Noctuidae; genus Mythimna; species Mythimna separata. Next base: position 10,932 of record CM061173.1, on the reverse strand, counting down.
GGCCTCCTTGGCTTTCGACTCGTATTCGTCTTTGGCTTTAAGGTACGCGTTTACTACCCCCTGCCGTCGTATCGGTGCGGCGTTCCTGATCCTGCGTTTCCTAGTGGTGACTTCCTGCTTCATCTTCGCGAGCTCTTCCGACCACCATGGTAAGTTAAGGGTCTCTACATTGTTTTTTAAAGGTATTGTTTTCTTGCAAGATTCTGTTACTACTTTATTAAATTTAGTTATAGTTAGCTCTAATTGTTCAACTGTTTTAATTTTAAGAATTTCATCGATGTCTAAATTTTGTTCCATTTTAAATTGTTTGAATTCTTTATGAAATTCGTCCCAATTTGCTTTTTTGGTATTATAGAGTCTTGTGGTTCTTTTGACACTCAGCCCAATTGATTTCCGAAGTTTAATTTTAAAGCTAATACCGCAGTGGTCGGCGCACGTGAGATTTGCGATGACTTCCCAATCCTCCACTAGGTCCAGCATATCAGTAGTGCAAGCCGACACGTCCACGAAGCTAGAGTAACGTTTCCCGCCTCGAATGGTGTCGAAAGTCGGAGTGTCGCCTTGGTTTAATATATTCAGGCCCAGTTCGTGAAGCGTACTGGCCATGTCATCCCCCCTATGATCAGTCTGCGAACTTCCCCACCAGGTGCTCTTTGCATTAGAATCGCCTCCGATTATTAGCCTCCGTGTGACGGTATTTGTGACTTTCGTCAGGCGATCCAGGTACGGATCTATGGGCCGGTCAGGTTCAAAATAATATGAAGCCAGAGTGACTTGCCAGTGCTTTGTACTCACGCTCACCACTACGATGTTGTTCGTGGTGAGCTCTGGGTGTTGTGTGACATCTAAGTTGGCGTCGAAAACGGCAATTGCAGATTTGGTTATGCCCACGCCAGTGTGTTGGTAGACTCTAACTCCTCTATACGACTTCATATTTTCCAACCCGCCCACATAGGGTTCTTGTATTAATGCAACTGCTATCTTTCTTTTAGCTGCTTCGATCATTAGCTCTTCTGTGGCTAACTTTCTACGTTGGAGGTTGCATTGGAGCACCTGGTAGTTATGCGTGTTCTCCTGGGAGCCCTTAGCAATACGCGACCGACATGCGAGCTATCGCATCGCGTTTTCTGCGTATGGGACATTCCGTGCTAAAGGCATTATGGTCGTTGCGGCTGAGTTTTCCCAATACGCAGTTTCTACACGAAGGTTCGGCTCCGGCGAGCCACTCTGGACATTGTGTCCTGAGGTGCGGTCCTCCGCAGTGGCTGCAGAGGTCTGCTGGGTCTGTGCAGAACCTTTTACTGTGACCGTATCCAAGGCACCTCGAGCATTGCACCAACGGCGACTGGTCAAACACACGTATGCGCTGGAGGTCGATGTAGACTGCTCCTGCCTCGGTCGCTCGTTTCCATATCGCCGGAGAAACGCTAAGGACGATGTGACTAGTATGCGGATTTCTGGCTTTCCTTTTATACTTTATTTCAATTCTATCATCTGTGTCCTTGAGGTCGTGGAAAATGCCCCGGTTTTGTTTCCTGAAGGCCTTTAGAACTTCCTCATCGGTATTTGCCGAGAGAACGTCCGCTAGCCTCAGGAGAGGGTCTCTGTTTTGAACCTCTTCCACGACCAGGTTCTTACCAGCATTTTCTATCCTCTCTTTCACTTTCTGTCTATCTTCTACTGTGTTGCAGCTCATGATCACCTTCCTGTCTCTTCCCTTCCGAGTCCTTTCAACCCTGATCCACCCTTCTTTGGCATTCACCGCCTCCCTAACTTTCTTGAGCACTTGTTCTCCAGTGTCTTCCTCGTCCTGCGACGTGACAACCACAGAGAGTAGCGCGTTTTTCGGGGGTGGGTGCATGGTGGGTCGGCTTTCCGTCACCTCTGCATAGGTTTTGGAGCTCAGGAGTTGGTGTTGCTGGTCCATTTTTTCTTTCAACTCGTCCATTTTTGTACCATTTGCCACAAGTAGCCGGCTTTGCTCTTTTAACTGTGCCAAAATTAGACTATGGCTCTCACCGGCCTCCCTTGGAGGCGTTGTTTTTAGTATTTCCTGGGAGTTGTCTGTTGTTTGTGATGTAGAAGTCTCACCAGTCTTCTTGAGCCTTTTGATCTCGGTGTCTGCTTCTTTCAATAGCTGAAACAATTTATCCACAGCCTCCAGTACGCTCATTTTGATGTCCGTTTTTATGTTCCGAGAGTTATTGATGTTGGTTTTGGCCTTGATAACGTTAGCTTTGGCCTCCGCTAATCGATTTGAAATAACCTGTCTCGGGAGAATCGGAATATCAATCTTACTGGTGGCTGGAGTCAGGTTTTGCGGCTCCGATCCCGAGGCCTCCAATTTTTCAACGCTTCGTCTAACGTTGGACGAGAGAGTCTGCGTTTTTGGCGGCGACTTTGGTTTTTCAACGCTGCGTCTAGTACCAGACGATAGCGTTTGGGTCCTTGGCGGAGTTTTTTCCTTCTCCATATTGTTGGTGGGTTTTGCCGGTGTTCTAGTGAACATTGTCAGAGGAATGCGTCAGTGGTGGATAAAATACTCAAAACAACACACAATAGTGCGTGTGAGTGTCGAAATAAGGTCTGCTCGCAGTGTAAAAAGTGTGAGCAGTCAAAATATAAGTGTAAAAATAAAAATATAACACACAATAAGCCTAAAATAATTGTTAAAAATCGTAAAGAGAACAAAGCTTACAGTTCGGCTCAATAAAGCCTCCGTAGTCTAAGTAGAGTTGGTCTCTACCAAAGTCAATTTGGGTATTTAAAGGCTTTGTCAACATAAGAGTATCTATCTGGAGCCCAAAGAAGTCCCCCCTCAGGAAAAGTTGCTTCTAAATCGTAAATTGTGGAGGAGTAAAAACTTTTTCTCTATGTAGAGTCAAATTAAGTAACCGAGCAGATAGGTCTCCTCAAGCCCTACAAAACCATACCAAACACGGTCCCCGTGGCACTAAGGGTTCCGGAGATATGGCTGTCCAAAGTTTTGGGATATTCGACAGGATAGTCGACCAAAAAGTGGATATTTAGCCTATCTTCTGAACCCCTGGGCCGATCCGACCCGCGCTTGGGCTAAATCAGTGAGCCTGGCGAGCTCTATCCACTGAGCCGATTTTCAGCACTGAAAATCTCCACCTCCTGAATTTTCCTGAAACGACCTTTCCCGAGTAGCTGCCACCCAGCCAGAGTCAACAAAAGAAACCCCAGTCCTCTACGACTCACCGTTCCGGAGCTACGGGTGTTTCAATATTCTCAAAATGGCCGCCGTAGCTGTCAAAGACGAGTTTTGGCCTATGATAACTCCGGTCCTATAAGTCGCAGAAAACCCGGGTTTGGGCTCACTAATATCAGCTTGGCCCAATCTGTTCACTGAAACCACTTTCAGGAACCTGAAAATTTTTAGCTGCAAATCTCCTGAAACCGGGGGGTGGG